>OY979767.1:111833489-116833489 GCA_963855975.1 Andrena chrysosceles | reverse complement strand
ACGTCACCGCCCCTAAATACAAAAAAAAATTCCAAGACAGCAATCTTCAGTGGCGCACCCAGAGGGGGTGCCAAGGGTGCTTGAGTAATTCAAGACCTTTATAAAATGAAATAATTCCTGGATTTTATTCTTTAAATAAATTTGCATTAAAAATATTTTTATCCGTTCAACTGAGCTCCCCAAGATTGAATCCTGAGTACGCCACTGACAATCTTCATCCCCAGAAACCACCCTCCCCCGTGGTTCACGCGTCCGAAAATTCTTGCTCACGATTTCACGTTAATACTATGAACCAAAGCGACGATGAGAGAAACAGAGTGTGGGCTACAGGACAAGAAGACAGAACGTAACGATGAATGGGCTTTTATGTCCATGGAGGATCGACTTACTTGTTGTTCAGTCCCCCAGGGTGCAGCGGTACCGAGACGATAGCCTCCCTGAGCCGCATGTCGCCGGATCCTCGTCTGAAAATAGTGGTAACAGATCGTCTCGTGACTCTTGGCCCGTTGGCTGCGCGACCCTTCAGCCTGTGGCCGACTACACGGTGTGCACGTACGCGATCCTCATCGACACCGCGGGCCAATCATTCTCGCGGTGGGCCACGCACGAAACCACGCACGGGATGCAGAAATTAACGAGCGATGGAATCGACGGCGCGAGCAGCTCTACCCTAGGCGAACGTGCAAGGAAAAAGGGACTCACCGGCCGCCATGTTGAAGCCGTGCGCAAGGGTGCTCGCGTTTCCCGTGGTTTATCGACTCGCAACCAACACCCTCGTTTCGCTCTCCTTTCGATCTCCTACCTCTCTCGCCCTCGCTCTTTCCCTACCCTCTGTCCCCACCCCTGCCATTGCATTCTGCGCAACCTGCTGTTGGCCGCTCGACCCCCTCGGCTTTGCGTTTTTAATTTCTCATTTTGGCCCTCCCAACCCTCGGGTCTCGCGTTTCTGTTAGACCCTCAAATATTGTGGTTGTGTATCGCTTTTTTTATTGGGTAAATGTTTTCTTGGTTTTTGCAAGGGTTTTGGACCGCGGGTTGGGGTGGGGGATGTTTAATCGATCGCCGGATGTTGCGTTTAGCAGGCTTTCTGTCTTAGCTGAGGGCGTTTTGGGGAGCTGAGTCTTCGGTGGTTTTTACTTCTACATTTATTAATTGTTGCTGGTTCAATGGTTGGGCCTTGGTGGATTTCTAAGTATTGTTATTTTAGTTGGGTTTGATTTTTATGTTGGTAGTTTGGGACATGGTTAACCCTTAACTGGTATCCTGGGTCGGTCATGACCCCAAGCACGCAAAGTTCAATGCAAAATTTTCGGTTGCCCAATTTTGTAAACTGAATTTCTAATTAATTTTATAATAATAGTTTAACTTTCTACGTTTCTATTATTTTATACATTACCCAAGAGTAAATATTCATGGAGGTTGATCTAGTGTCGACTTTACAAATTTCTGTGACCTTTTTTATTTGGTGTCTATCACGACCCCAGTATATTAGTTACATTTGAAAAAAACAGTATACCAGTTAAGGGTTAATCTCCAATTCTGGAATTTTCAGCTTGAATTTTGTTGTAGCATATAGTAGCTCCTACAAATCAGTATGCACGTTTCTAGAGTTTAGGGTTTCTATATAAAATATTCCTTTGCTTTTGAAGAGACTTGAAAGAATAGGTCGAAACGTACAGTGTGGGACAAAAATGTTACCATTTTTTCAATTCAATGTATTTTTATTATTTTTTAACATCTGATAAAAAATTGAGAGCTGTATAAAACCCAGTTAAAGTTGAATTTATTTAGCTAACAAACAACAACTCTGCATAGCATTAAACAAGACAACACATTTTTAAAGCCAAGAAAAGAGTCACTGTTGAAAAGTAATAAAAAATTTAATATTTTGTATAAATACTATTTGCTTATAAATTCAACTTTAATTGGGTTTCACACAACTCCCAATTCTCCATCAAAATATGTATATTAAACACAAACCACAGTTCGAAGTTGATGCTAAAACATAACAGAAATAAAACAAATAAAAAAATGGTAATTTTTTGTTCGCTACTGTGGGTATATTTAATTAAAATCCATGTTTGGTCGACAGGGCTTTGTAATTAAATAATCGAAGTATTTATTGTTGTATAATAAATACTTCAATATCCAAATTAAATAACCATTTACCATTTTGTACACGTCCATCTTAATCAGTGGCTGATTTATTTGCTTTCGCCTGACTTTGATTTCTACAGCGTTTCCTTCGCTGCGTCTACGGACGTTTTATAAAATTTATAGGCCGTGGCGCGTTGGAAAAAGTACATAAAACACAACGTTGCCCCTTCCGATTGCTCCCTGGAGATTGAAACCGGTAGTGGATTACCTTGTGTATCTGTTCTACTGTTCCTTCGGCTCACTTCTGTTATTTGACGCCTACTTACTTCCTACGGCTTTTGTTTTCTCATCCGTTTACCTCGATTTTCAAAGCATTCTTAGGACGCAGTTAAGCGAATAATGATTCTTGATCCACTTTCACTCTAAACATACTCAAAGTCAGTAATCCCCAAAATTGGCACGATTCTAGTTCCCTTTTAAACTAATATTAAGTACCTTTTTCAAATACCAATACATACTATATAGTCTAAATGCTTTCTAGAAACGAATAGAATTAAATATTGAAAGGAAACCTCGCGATAATTCTCCGTCGATAATTTTGTACAAAGGAACACGATCTTTTTAAAAATATTTCAGAGTATATTTAAGAATTAAGTATTGGGAGAAATGGGGTGAAAAGCAAATACACTTATAGTACCTATAGTGTCTTAAAAGAGAAAGAATCATTTCCCTCTAGTAGGACTTCTCTTGAACAGTTAATAAATGATAAGCGTTACTGGGGTGGATTCAATTCAATTACATTGAGTAGAATTTATTATTCACGTGTCAGTTATCCTGTCCAGACAAGAAGAAATGGGCGGATGTTCCCTGTCAGGGCAAGAAATTCGGTTTTCCTGACTTTCCCTTTAAATATGTAGAAAGCAAGGGAATCGTAACTTCCCAGTATAAGATTGGAAAAGTAAGGGTCGCGAAAGTTTCTCTTGCCAAATACAGTTTTGCAAAGATGGCCTTCTCATTTCTCCTTGAAATGTAGCATTTAAAATAAAAGATCAATATTTGAAGGCAAAATAATTCGACCTATTTATGATCGTATTTCTTGATTAAAGATTTTTCTCGTTAATTATGTGTTTCTACATGAATTGTAATAAATTCGATTTCTGTTCCACTCGACTTATCTTTTTAAGAAATGGTGGTCAGCCAGGGGACATTAGTATGAAAGAATTTCGAGGAGAATTGAAGGTAGCTGTGCCAAAGATCGCTGACAACATAATTCTCATTGTAGTTATCTCGACAATCGCCCATTTGCCTGATCGTTATCGAGTGACCCAATAAAATTTTGCTATAGGGAGGGCTAACAATAAATCTCCTTTCTGCAGAGGAAAGAGCTATAGATACTCATTCGTTCACAAATCACGACCCGAGTAATATAATTTGCCCAAATCTGTCGATCTTTTGATTTCTACAACGGTTCATTAATATTCCATCAATGATTACAAACTACTGCGGTTATCTGTGAAAGCTTGTTATTAATCTCTGACTTCGAGATTCTAGAATTTAGAAATTCAATGAGTAAACTCTGAAACTAACTCTTTCAATTTGTACTGAACTTCCACCGAACATCAACGGCTGATACAGAAATTCTGGATAAATTTACACTTAAGGCGAGGGATCGCGATGAGAATAGGGTCAATGGGCGTTTGCCAACTAAGCCTTCGATTAACTCTACACCGTCAGATACCATCGGTGAAAAAACACTCGTACTATTTTCAACTATTGGAATGGATACAGAATACTGTGCTAAATACTCACAAAGAAAAAACACAAAATAATATTTCAAGCGTTTTTCATCGAATTCCTTGCCTAACAAATTTTTCAAAAAATCAGAAGAAAGTTCACGCAGTTAAGGATGAAATTAAAAAGAAAGATACCTAGAAACAGAAAAACGTCCCCCGACTATTCCTCAACCATTCGGTTCCCATTAACAATTAAAATCCGAAATATATTAATAAAAAAAAATGCTTCCACATCATTTCTATCGTCCAAAATTTGACCAAAAGAAGGGTGTATTTTAACACAATGTGCCTTTCTCAGACTCAACAATTGCAACATAGGAACCACAAAAACCCTTATTCCACAACAAAACATTTTCAAAATGGAATTAAAATGTACCTATCCATCGACTTCCTAAAAATGTCTGTTACATAGAGTGAAAGGTACATTGCAAATGCTTAACATCCCTCGCCAATGGCTCTGCTCGACGTATTAAGCACATGAATAAATAAAGGTACCAATTCAAATTTAAATGGAGAAAAGTTGTCAGAGCGACGGTTCCTTTGAAGTCGCGGCTGTCACGCGTCCCCGCCGCCAATGGCATTCTTTCATTATCGTACGGAGAAGCGAAGAAAATGAGGAAAAGAGACCGAGCTGATGAAAGGAGGGGAAAGATGGGGAAAAAATGAGGGTTGCACAGAGCGGAGTAGCTCTGACACCCGACTGTTTTCCCGACCAGGGGGAGACTCGCGTTTCCTCTCTCTCTTATTCTCTCCCCTGGCTCTCTCATTCCCTCTGTTTCAGAGTCAGGCATCGATCGACCAACCGAGTCCTTTCTACCCTTCCTGGTGGCGAGCTCCACCATGGCCGCAAGCTCATCGGAGGGGGGTTCCCAGTCCAGGGTGAGTATATCGATGGTGAGGATGAAACTATCGATAGACACGCGTAAAAAGCCGGCCACAGGCAAACGAACCACGAATCCGTGAAGTAATAATCAAGGAAGATATTTCGCTGACAACCGCGGGAAGCTTTTTTATCGCTCGGAACCGTGGAGCTGGGAGAAAGTTGAAAGTCGTGGGTGATTTAGAGAGTATCTCTAAATTAAAACGGTGGAAAGTGTGAATTCTGATAGCTGTTGGTAACAGGTGTATTGCAAATTTATATTTTTGTAAAGAAATTTATATTTCTTAAAGGATGGAGTGTGGCTGGGGTAGGGAAAATTTTTGTTGGATGTATGGTTGAAAATTTAAGGGTGGTTTGAGAAGGAATTAGTAAATTGAAATTGCAGAATATTTTAGTTAGTTTGTGAGTGAATATGAAAATATTAAATGAGGGGAGGTATGGGGGAATATAGGTATGTATTAGGAAAATGTAGGAAGAAGAGATTTCTGAATTAAAATTCTGGAAATTATAGTTTCCCATTGTAAATTATTAAAATGTACACTCCACTGATTCACAATCACGTTGCGAAGCGATATCAAAAACACCTGATCGGTAAGGAAATGTAGAGAAATTCAGGAAATATCTGGCACTGCAATTAAACTACAAGAGTATATACATATAAAATTGGAATTTCTCCATTCTATAATTAGAAAGTACAAGATACAAATGCTTCATGCACTGCGGATCAGCACCTCTGAACACTTCTATTACTATTCATCCATAGTATCATAAAAGTGGAATTACAAATGTATCCAATACAAATAAAATATAGTTCCGATATCTACATATATTCGGATCTTTTATCGTTCAATTCAATTTCCCTATTGTGTGTATAACCTCAGGCACTGATTGTGCCCTATACTGCCATTACAATTTCCTCTCCTCTTATCAGCACGCGTATAGATTAAGGGTTTCCCATGGCGATTGATATCGGTGTTGCTCGCCCATTCGATTGGATTTCGGTTTCGCCTATCGGCCAAATTAATTGATAGGGAATAGCAGAACGATTTCCATTTGAGAAGCTGTTGCGTCTCTTCATTGGTACGTACTTCACATCGCGGACCCGCATAAATATTGCAGCACGAGTCGTATGCTTAAAGCTTTATAAAGCTGTTTGTGGAGTGCTGACGACAAAGCTTTGTTGCATGGATGCGTTTGAAATTCTATGGAAGAAGATGAAGAATATTGTGAAAGAGGACTGCTGTATGAAATGAGCTTCGTGGAAGACGCACGGTGTATGTATATAGAAACAGAATGCTAGAGAAGAATACTATTCGGGGAAATGGTATAGAAGCAAACTATTCTAGGAGAATAATATTGCAACGGAGAAACACTATAATATTAGAATATGGAAGAAAAATTCTATGGTGCAAAATAAGGATTTTATAAATATGGGATATTTCCTATAAAAAATGATATTTTTAAAAAATGACGTAGAAAAAGAAATATTATGCAAGTTATTACGAATTTTTGTGGTAGATATTTAACGAAATTTTTATCACGTACATTTATATTATTTCAGTCGAAACTGATTCTACATTATTCTCAATGGCTCCATTGACCATGACGAAGAAAGAATGTCGTATTACCATTTCAAAGTTTTACGCTCTAAATCAAGCATTCCAACGTGATAGTTTCATTTTAATTATCCGAGATTGCGTAGTACGTGGTACCAGACTTCGTGGCGCCATTGTATAACGCACAACATACTTCTAGCTGTGTTCGAGGTCGTAAGCAATAAATTTCGTCACGATTAGTCTGCTCTAAATATTCAATTCCAGCACCGCTGGAAACGAATGACTCCAAGAAGCATAATCGCCGCCCCATCATATCGCATCTCATCTTTTCCCTCAAAGTTTCAGTAGCTATAGATTCATTCTCTCAAAAATTCAACTGCCCTATTTAAGAATCGTACGTAGGCGTCAAGCTCTATTCTCAATGCTAATATACTGCTCGACACTATTCTTCGGTTATGTATACATTACGTAATTGAAAAATAAATGCCTAAAAAACGACATATACAATCTTCTTAAAAGTCATGTAAGAAGACAGCGAACACAATTCGAATACACAAAATTTGCATACAACCTTGGAAAACTTCTAACGAGGGCTAATTTATTGTGACATTTTTTCGACGATAAAATTTGTCGCTTTAAATAGCCACTTGTTTACTAATTCTTAAATTTCAAACAACACGCCATCTTCTTCTAATAATTGATAATTTAAAACAATGCCATCTATGTATCAGATAATAAACTATTTATTTTACAAAAAATAGTGTCCAGAAGTATACGCGCAACTATCATAGCAGCATAATATCTCCTTCATCACTGTCACCTACACTAACAATTTCCCAGCATTCCCTCTCAGTACCCTCAGCTCCACGACCGATCCCAAAATCCTCACACAGCCCATCATACCCACCCCAACGATCACTTCATCCCCATTTCATCCACAATCTCACCAAAGCCAGCATCCACTTTTCGATCGACATCCCTAGAAAGCCCGATTCCCGTTCACCTCGACGTACGCCGAGGACGTTTCTCGTCACGTTTTACGTCATTCCACCCCTCGTGCAGTCGCCCACGTCGGTCCACAGGTGTACGAGCAGCCTGACAGTTTTTCCTCCAGCTACTTACTTTCTCGGTTTACGTGGCGCTGGTTGCCTATCCAGGGGTTGGAGAGCCGGTTCCCTCAGGTTTCGCGAAGCCCACGAGCGTCCGGTTGCTGACTTCGCATCAGATCCGCCGCGAGCAGAAGACAGAAAGGTGGTGAGACGAGTACAAGTTGGTGTTAACCTGGCTTCGCGCTTTAGAGCCTCGTCTCCCTCGCTTTTCGACCGCTGAAGCCACGTTAGAAGGAAGATGCTATCAGTGCACGCGCGGGCAACAAAAGGAGACTGCGAGGAACGGTGTCGGTGTTCGATCCCCCCCTCTTCCTCGCCTTCTCCCTCTCTGTCGCTCTCCGGTAGCTACCCCCGAGGGGGCGGTGCATGCGCGCGGAGGATCGTCGGGGTTGCTGACGCCTGCTGACGCCACCGTTCGGGGTGAACGCGGAGATTTGCGGCGCCCCGATAACGAATCCCGCCAGCTGGCTCCTCTACGTCACTTTGCTGGAATTCCAGGGACATCGGGAATTCGGGGGATGATTCTTATTTTTTGCAAGGGCTGTTGTGGGATGAGGTTCTAAAGCGGGTGGTTCTTAGGGCACTATGTTGGGACGCGTTTAATTCGACGGATTTAGTTGACGGGTGCTTGATCCTTCGCGGTCTAACTTGGTCGCCTTACTTTGATCGATCCAGCAGAGTGCTTTTAGTAGGTGACGCGATTATTCAATGGGGGATGATATGGTAGAGTGATTTTGAAAGTGGGAGTTCATTTGCTTTTGCGAAGTAGTTCGTTCGTTTCTATCAGCTCTAGGGGGAAAGGTGTGTAATGCCGATTTGAACTTTTGTAAATTGTGAGGGATTAAATATAGATATCTCTCGACTTATCTAAATTCCATAAGATTGTTAATCCGTATGATTGTCGCTATAACCGCTCAATTAACAATTTTTGTTGAAAAGTAAGAAAATGGCGCCGGTTTGAAAAACAAGGTTTAACAAAACACTCAAAAGGATGTATTCCCCGGTGTTCCATGAGAAAAATCTCGGTTATTTCTCGACAAAAGTTGTTAATTGAGGTAGGGGCTATAGACACTCATACAGATTAAGAATCATTTGAAATTTTTTTTTCGATTAAATCTGAGCCTGGAACTCACCTACACCGTGAACATATCGTTTTTTTTCGGTGCCATATTGACACTGTAAAAACACAATTAAAACAATTTATAAAAATTCTTTTTAATTTTTTTTTTTTCTATAATATAAGAGTAGCTTAATAAATACCAAAAAGATTTATTTCATTATATGTTGTATTTACTCAGAAAAATATCTTTACAAATAGCTTCATTTTTCGCCCAATCAAAGTAGAATGACCCCTTAAAACAACGACATCTTATTTTTCAAATGTATATTTTTATAAAAATTCAGAGTGAGGTCATCGAGAAGCTCAAATTTATAAATAAGGGCACAAAAAAGGCTCAAGTCCAGGCCTGTAGATGGGCAATAAGGAGCAATCTTGTGAGTGCACTAGAATGAGCAATAGAAGAAACACAGAAAGATTATTCTACTTTCTCATTTTTAAATGTACACAAGGTGTTTCGCTATTGACAGACCCAAAATTGTATAAGACTTCAATTCGCAAATGCTAAGAAATGAAAGAAAGCTCTTTGAAGATAATCAATAGACATATGGAATGATCCCTCATCCTTGAAAAATGCTGCCTGAGTGCTTCACCCAAAATAGTTCTAAGATTCCCCCCTTAGAGTTCGGTAAGCGAAAAGCCAAGGGTAACCTTCAATTTCTATCTGCTCTACGGAACAAGCTCATTGCATTACTTTTTGATGAAAGTATAATGAGAGTGCCCCTGGGTAAATGTAACACAGCTGAACAAGGCAAATAAAACACCACTGCTGGTTTCTAATGGTGTCAATTGTACCTTGCCTTCGATACTTTGCTCCACGAAGCCAACAATTGGACATTATTGACCCGGATGCTGCTGTTTAGAATCAAGCACAGTAGAATAGAAGTTTGGCCATTTGTGTGTTTAGTGGCATTTCCAGCGAGTATAAAATCTAGCTCATAGTATACAATTATTCTCTAAATTCCATAACAAGTAATTAAATGCGATATAATGTCCATGCTCCTGTGTACATGAACACTGTTATCACGGTTGCTAATTATTTTATGCGATTAAAACGTGCCCAATTACCATGACTGAAGAGCAAGGTAATGGAATATCTCTTCCCTTGATGGACAAAGTTTTAAATGAAACAAGAAATCCAGTCACACTTCAAATTATTTTCTGACTTCAGAATCATTTATTTATGCCTATTCATTGAGAAAATATAATAAAAATAATTGATTCTTACTTACGAATAATGGAATTCAAATGAATAGAATTATGTCCCATTGCATAAAAATTCCACTTTTGAAAAACACGTTTGGGTTACTTTTAAACAGATTTGTAGTGTAGAATAATAAAAACGAAATTAATGAAGTTATTCCATTACAATTGTAATTGTGAATCCACTGTTTCTTGATTTTGGTACATACCCAAAATCAAGAATGAACGATGTTTAAACAAATACAATAATTCCCAAGCCAAAACACCGTGCTCTATCGTGGTTTTGCAAGAAGTCAATGCCCGAGGAACGAGTTTCAGTTATATTGCCACGTAATCGCGATACCACGCGAATATTTAGCGTATTACTCATAAGGCGCTGTCGACACGGCACGTCCCGCATAAAATTCGCGTTAAGATCATTCACGGATCTCATATAATAATCTATCGATTGGCACTGCGACATTTCGCGATGCTCTACAGTACTTTTTGAGGTTAATTTATATTTCTATATATTTCGCGTAACAATTTAATCTGCCTAGTGCCTCTACACCGTTTATTAAACATACTCGATCTCCCCTTTTAATTCATTCATACTTATTAAAATCTATGCGTCTCCATTCTCCTTGAAAACTAGATACACTATAGTATCTCTATTGAAAACTCGCGTACAGTGACATCTGTTGACACTTGACTTCTCTTTAAACTAATGCACTTTTGTGTCACCGGTTTGGGGGGTCCTAAGACCCCTTACCATTTTAGTGTTGCATGCAGCGTTACCGGTGAAGTCTCGAAACAAGTTGTAACTCTACGCGTGGTAGGAATTAGAATTCAACACGTGTAAAAATAGGATATTCGAAACCCGCGATTTACAAATGATTCTCTTACAATAAACAAGTCACACGCATACAAGCAAACACATACCTTTCAGCATTTCAACACATTTCAGAGTAGTTGCCGAGTTGGCCGCTGTTCATGAGCAGATGCCACTACATTCGTTCCTGAATTTATGGATCGGTAACACAGTTGAGTGGCGACACGAACATCCATAAGGTGATAGGTCTATCCTATACCTCGTCTGTGATATAACACACATTACAGGGTTATCCACCGTCGCTGGATGGGGTGCAGCCACGGCAGGCTCTCCTTCCGTCTGACCCAGGTCTTGACTGGAGACGGATGCTTCGGCGGATACCTGTTCTGGATCGGGCGTGAGGCGTCGCCACGATGTCACCACTGCGGCTCTGGTGACGTGGACTCGGTCGACCACACAATGGAGGATTGCCCGGAGTAGGACGCGGAGCGCCGGGTTCTCAGGTCGCACGTGGGACCTGACCTCGGCATGTCTGGCTTAGTTCAGTGTATGCTGAGGAGTCAGGAGGATTGGGCCGTGATATCCTCTTTCGCGGAGGTCGTTATGTCCGCAAAGGAGGAGGCAGAGCGGGTGCGGGAGTGGGAGGGACACCCTGGTAGGCTGAGGGCACTCGGAGGAGTAGCCGGGATGGGTGCTCCCGGAGGACGGGGAAGAGCTGCTACGGGCAGATTCGGGGGTCGGGGCGGCCTCCGCCCCCTGCGCACCTCCGGCCGTAGCGTGAGCGCTCCGAGCATTTGGGTCTCGGAGCGTGCGTCGGGGGGTGGCGGTCCATCTACAGTGTGGCTGGCCTTCTGTTTTTTCTATTACAGTCCACAGGCCTGCGGGACCGTGGGGATCGGACGAGCGGGGGCTCGCTGGCCTTTAGCAGCAGCGGTCCGAGCGAGGGGCGATGCGATGTGTGGTTCCATCGCGTCGCCCCATCATAACTCGGAAAGAGTTTAACCGGAGGGGGTGCTTGCAACCCCCTCCAGGATGGGCCCCCCTCGGGGGGGGGGGGGGGGCTCGGCAGGAGAGGTGCCAGTGCACCGGGAGGGAGGTGGCGAACGCATCGTTCTGTTTGGATCTCGCCCAACTCCTCCCCCCGTCGTGCGGTCCTCCCCAGTCAGGAGGCCACCCTGGAGTTTTTAGTGGGTGCAAACCCCACATAACCCCGCCCCTCCCCCGGGGGGCGGGGTATTCGTTAGGGATTTTCTCCAGGCAACAAAAAAAAAAGGTTATCCACCGAAGACTGGTGGCGCTCGCGCGAACACAATTGAAAATGGCAACAGCGTCACACGCATACGTACTACTACAATCATATGTCAGTACATCCGCCATCTATGGGCTTTTGTTAAAACTATAGGTTCGTGTAGTTGCCAATAGAGAGCACCAGGTGCTTTTGGCTGTCTGCCCAGATTATTTTACATTTGACGTAACCGACGGGGAAGAAAACGACAGCCTTTTCCCTCAGAAACTGATTGAGAATGTTAGAATGCTTGTTGAACGACGAAACCGTGGGTGATCAACAAGCATTTTAACATTCTCAATCCGTTTCTGAGGGAAAAGGCTGTCGTTTTCTTCCCCGTCGGTTACGTCAAATGTAAAATAATCTGGGCAGAGAGCCAAAAACGCCTTGTGCTCTCTACTGGCATCTACACGAACCTATACTTTTAGCAACAGCCCATAGATGGCGGATATATTGACATATGATTGTAGTAGTAAGTATGCGTGTTACGCTGTTGCCATTCTCATATGTACTCGCGCGAGAGCCGCCAGTCTTCGGTGGATAACCCTGTACAATGGGTGCGTTCAGCCGACAAAACCGGTGAGTAACCGGCGACTGCAACCGGTGAGTGATTTCCCTAGATTTTACTACAGACCGTGTAGAGACTTCGTCGACGATTTTACTCTGAACGCAACCGATCACTTCACCTACTCAACATGTTTAGTAACCGGTCGCCATTTTTTGTACCGGAAATAAACTATGGTACAAAAAATGGCGACCGGTTACTAAACATGTTGAGTAGGTGAAGTGATCGGTTGCGTTCAGAGTAAAATCATCGACGAAGTCTCTACACGGTCTGTAGTAAAATCTAGGGAAATCACTCACCGGTTGCAGTCGCCGGTTACTCACCGGTTGAGTCCGCTGAACGCAGCCAGTAAAGTAGCGAGAGAAACCAAGAGCAAGTACTGCCATCTGCTGACACATTCTGGTGTTTTTGTTCCTGCGGTCTTGTGAACGTTTGATGTGGGCGCATGTGATTCGTGTCGAACATAACCTACCGTTGCTTGCCACGTATCATTTCTTTACCGCTTTTTGTGTACGTACTGTTTGAGCACCATTAGCAAAAGTTCGCAACCATTCGCATAGAATGTGTCAAACTATTTCGTGGTGTCCCCGTTATCATTGTGATTCCAGCCCATCAACCAAACGATAACGTAGCAGCAGAATCCGTGACCAGTTAGTCAATCATCACGCGTGTATAATTAATTATTACAATGGAGTCCTCGAAACGTTCCAAACTGTTGTTCTGTGCTGTCGGTATTTTCGTATGTTACTTCCACTTTGCCATGCTGCAAGAGAAAATCACGCGAGGACAATATGGGGACGAAAAGAACAGTGAAAAGTTCACCTATATGTTCACCTTAGTTTTTTGCCAATGTTTAATCAATTACCTGTTTGCTAAGACTATTTTATTGACGGTCATGAAACAGGGTGAGGACACTACACCGAGAACATATTACGCGATATCTGCCCTGACATATTTACTAGGCATGGTATGCAGTAACATGGCCTTACAGTTTGTCACTTATCCAACACAAGTAATTGGAAAAGCTGGCAAACCGATCCCTGTGATGATACTCGGAGTACTACTTGGAAACAAGGTATCACCTTTATCCTGTGTTTTGTCTCTCTCTCTTTATCTCTCTCTCTCTTCCCTTGTAATCTCACTCTTTTCTTTTTCTATCAACGCAATTTCTGTTTTCTTCTCCGTTCTTTCATCCAACCGGTTCAACTATGGAGATAAGATCCCCTCGGTTCTCCATAAAACCCTTAACCCATTCCTTTACCAAGTTCCACAGATTCTGAAAAGTTTAAAGCAAGTTCCATTTGGCAAGAATATTATCTACGTAAAAATCGAACTGTTTCGATCGATGCATTTCCTTCATTTGCCACAACTTCTGGAAAAGCATTCGTCGTAACGATTTGGTGCATTACCTTACAGGTTTATCCCCTTAGGAAGTACTTGTTTGTCTTCTTAGTCGTCATTGGCGTAGCTTTGTTCATGTACAAAGATGTTGGTTCATCGAAGAAGCAAGCCGAGGGACAAACAGCGTTTGGAGAGCTATTATTGTTACTGTCGTTAACAATGGACGGTTTACTTAGCGCTGCACAGGAACGAATGAAAGCAGAACATAATTCCAAGTCTGGACATATGATGCTGAACATGAACGCGTGGGCCGTAGTATTCAGTGGTATCGTTATCCTAGCTTCCGGAGAATTCTTTGAATTTGTCCAGTTTATACACAGATATCCTTTTATCATATGGCATATAGCAATGTTTTCCATAGCAGGCGCGTTCGGCCAATATTTCATATTTATCACGGTCGTAGAATTCGGTCCATTACCGTGTGCCATTATAACTACCACTAGGAAATTCTTCACCGTTCTTGGTTCGATACTGATTTTTGGTAATATTTTAACTCATAGGCAGTGGATAGGCACGTTGACAGTATTTTCGGGATTGTTTCTAGATGCTATGTATGGTAAGGATAAATCCTCGAAGAAAAACGTGGTGAAGTAACGAACGAATAGCAAGCGTGTAAACACGTGGGATCATGACATCGTCGCACAAATGACATAATCTTGTACCTTAACGCGTGTTTCTGTATTTCGAGAAATTTCACGAGGAAAAACAGTACAATCGAATTATATTATACGTGGGACTTTGGTACCCCTGTTTCGTGCAATTTAGTTGTATATTTAGATACATTGAATTTTACTGCCGCGATTTCGATTTCAAGGAAATTCTGTTGGATTAAATTTCGCGTTTTTTACGTTCGCCTACTGTGTACAGAGAGACAGGTGTGCTATGTGTATGCACGCGCCGTGCCGCGCTTTGTCCCGTCCCGTCCTGTCTCGCGTCGCGTTGTGTGTATGCCTGTACGTTTGCGGTAAATTGCTGGGCGACGCGTACACAGTAGCTTATTTGGGCCGTGTATGCGTGCCTTCTTCCAAGGATAAGTTTCCTGTGATTTTGCCCAATTCACCTCGTTTATCTTTCCTTTCCTTCTTCCATTTCCCCCTTCTTACCTCTTTTCCCTTTTTGAACTTTACCGTGTCACCAACAGTGCCATGTACAAACGCGAGTTGTCCCCGAGTGGCATACACGGTATTGTTAATTTTGGGCATACGTACTATAAACGAATCGATGAATGTAGAATAATAAATTATACAATTCTTCCATAAGTAACCGAGTGCATTTTATCTTTTTACGAAGATGATTATTTTATACCTTCCTTTTTATGCCTGGCGTCGGAATCTTGCGACGATTTGATGCGCAAACGACGACAAACCGTACAGCTGAGAGATGAAGAAAATAGACAAGCAGCCAAATTACAACAGTATATGCACAACACTGGACTAAATAGAAAATGCACGTTAATTAGTCTCGCGTATAATGATTTTTAAAATTGGTTTTCGTTATTGTTATCAATTATCGATGACGACGACGACGATGGTGACGACGACGATGTCGTCGATGATGGTCACGGAGATAATAACGACGCGTGGATGGACGTTAGGTAGGGATTGTAATCAGTTGAATGTACCATAATCGCGCAAAGTGCTTCTGAACAACTAGTTTAACGTATTTCAGTAAAGAACTCGGATCGAAGGTCGATATTCTAAGATTTCTAATTCTGAGGATTCAGGAAAATGAATATAGATACGCGGTTTCCTATATGTTGCGCGTGTCTCGTTGTGTTATTATCAGTGTTCTTCCCGGGTATTTACGCGCATCTCGGGAATGGTGAGTGCTGAATCTGGACAATTTGAACGACATACATATATGCATATTTGAGAATACTATGTTTTTTATTTTTTCCCCTATCCCTCTCTACATAATTTTTGTGATATGTTAACCATTCTGAAGAATGCGCCTATAGAATTGGACCATGGTCTACTATACTGTCTACACTATACATACCTAGTATATGCAATAGGCGATCGTTGTGAATTTAGGGCTTTCACCGCGCCCCCTTTAACTCGTTTATTTCTTTCGCCCTGTCTGTTTCTCTGTCAGAGGAAAAGGAAACACATATTTTATTGTAGAGTCGTCCCTGAACAAACACTCGTCGAATGGCACTGCTGTTCGTGACTACGAAACCGTTTGGTGGAGGCCGTTAAGAAACGATGGCGAGCAACAACTAATCGGAAGCAGAGAACAAAAACGATACTTTACAGCTGATGAAGATAAAGAAGCGAATACGACAGACGACTGCTCTCCGCCCTCGATCTACGATTTCCCTGCAGATCTGTTCACGTACCAACAACGCCGATATGGAGCAGTGCTGTTGCACGCGTTTCTCGGTTTCTATTGCTTCGTATTGACAGCAATGGTGTGCCACAGTTACTTGTTACCGTCACTCGATCGCATATGCGTTGGCATGAACATAAGCACCGATGTCGCCGGGGCAACATTCCTCGCGATGGCTAGCTCTTTTCCCGAGATGTTCGTGAACGTGATCGGAACGTTTCTTACCGAATCGGATCTTGGAGTCGGCACCGTTGTCGGTAGCGCCGTATTTGACACGTTCGCAACTCCGGCTTGCGGAGCGTTGACGGCTCTTCACGTAAGTACATACATAGATACATGCGTACATGCACGTACATACTTGGTATCTTACCAAAGTTAACGATAATTGAAAACTAAACGACGCGACGTCCCGTTTGCGACGGTGCGTCGTGTTACATGGGGGCTAGGCCCCCAAATTTTTTTATTCCAGGGCGCTCAGATTTGTTAAGATGCTCACGCATTTATAATATTTATCATCATCGTTTTTCTCAAAACCAGTGTTCTCAAAATCGGTGGGACCTGTATCTCCAAAAGTTATTATCCGATTCGACTGAAACTTTTTTTATTTTGAAGAATATACTTCTGGCTAGGGAGAAACCAGAAAAATTACAAAAATGATATTTTCTGGAAAAATAACGACACATGAAGTTTGAAATCACTTTTTCTCCATCTTTTTCGTCCTTTCAACGCCATTAAAAATGATAAATTTTCAATTTTTTTGTAATTTTGTCTGGTTCCCTCCTAGCCAGAAGTAAATATATTCTTCAAAATAAAAAAGTTTTAGTCGAGTCGGATAATAACTTTTCGAGATACAAATCCCACCGATTTTGAGAACACTGGTTTTGAGAAAAACGCGTTTAAAGTTTTACGTGAGTGGTGAGTGGCCGGTTGTTACCCATTAGGGTGGAGCGCTATTACCCATGCATTTGCCGCAACTCAAATGCCTATAACTTCGGGAATTTTACGAATTTCAACAAATCCTTTTAAATACGTATTCCTAAAAGGTTGAACATTCGAAAAATAAAATAAAAAAACAATCGATTTTTAGACCGGAACCTCCCCATAACGATCCAAGCAGCCTGCGCGTATCAATGGGACCGTATTTCATCCCTTTTGTAATGCTCTCACCCTTTCCGACAGGCGATACCGCTAGAATGGCGAATATTGTCACGCGATTGTATCATGTACGTGATCTCTGTTGGAGTACTGGTAATAATAATGTGGGATGGGTTGATCGTTTGGTACGAGGCAACGGTTCTCCTGGTGTTGTTCGTTATGTACGTGGTTTTGCTGTTTTGTGGTAAAAAGTTGATGTTCTGTTGCCGTAAAATGCCGAAAATCTGTTCATCTTCCCCCACCGCGGTGAAATGCTCCAGTGAAGGCAGCACAGGTTCAACAACGAAACGTAAGTAGTACGTACCTATACCTATAGTTATAGATTCGGTTGTCGGGAAGCAAGATGGAAGAGAGAGACAAAGTATGTAGGTTAAGAACAACGCAACCTCCTATGATTCATTAGTTCCCAACATTGCTGAGGTCTCGTCTCTCGAGGGGACTTACAAGCCGCATTACCTCTGCACCCACCATGCAGCTGCGCCATCTACAGAGATTTCGAACGGCGTCGACGGAGAAAAAGGTCAGCAAAACGGCAGAAAGGATTCGGAGGATTTAAACTCGGAGACATCTGAGGAACACGAGAAACTAGGTATGTAGATGCTCGTGCGCGCACACATGTGTCCATACATACTAACTACTTTAACCGCCTTTTTTGTCTGCAGAAAGTCCCTTCTCATGGCCAGTTAAACGATCCAAGGTCGGGAAATTTTGGTTTTTCTTGACTTGGCCATTAAAGTTCTTGCTGTACATAACGATACCGGATATTAGACACGAACGATTGAGGAAATGGTATCCGTTGACGTTTGTCATGTGTGTGATTTGGATCGCGATCTCCTCCTATTTGGTCTCTTGGATGATGACGGTTGTCGGCGATACCATTGGAATACCGGACTCCATAATGGGTATCACGTTTTTAGCTGCCGGCGGTAACGTGCCAGAACTCGCGTCCATTGTTATTTTAGCGAGACAAGGTAAGCGTTCACCCGTAATTAATTTACCACTGAAATGGAAATCGTTGAACGAGCCCTATGTAGGTACATGTGTAATATGTAGGTGACGGAAACATGGCGATGAGTAACACATTAGGGGCAAATATTCTTGACATTTTGCTCTGCCTGGGTTTACCGTGGATAATAAAATGCCTGATGACGGGAAAGGACGTGCAGATCGTTTCGGGAGCTCTGTCGTTCAGTGTACTTTCAATAGTTGCCTGTATAGTCGTCCTTTACGCGGTGATAGCGTACTTTCAGTTCAAGTTGAACAAAAAGGTTGGGCTGATCTGTCTCCTTTTATACATGATATTTATAGTATTTGCCACTCTCATCGAACTAAACATCTTTTTCTATGTGAATCCTCCCGTGTGTCATTATTAACCAACATCCATCGTATCTTTCGTATTTTCCTCTCATCTTCTACTGTGCGCCGATGAGAAGAAGTCGGTCGGGATTCTTCGCTCTCATTGGCTCCCGCCGCCCATGTCCCGTTTGCTTGCTTCGTATTCGTCGACGTTGTCGCGCCACCCAATAGGAATACACTATTCGGACCCTAGAATTTCTCAACCGACTTCTTTTCATCGGGGCACAGTACACGCGTGTACTATCCTGTATTTTTTTTCCTATCCCACCCTCCGCTATCACAGTGCAACTAATCTTGACAACTAGCAAGAGCAATTTCTTCGCATCGATTGTCCCCTCGAATTGATTGTATAATCAATTGGTGATGCGAAATAGGTATGTATGTACCTACATATTAAATCTCGCGAGTCTAGTGGGAGAGCGGCAATGAGCGCCACACGTTGGAGACGCGGCCGGGAACGGGAACGAGCGATTGAGTTTGATGTCGTATGGGATGTGAATGGGGATGGGGACCATGCACATAAAAGTAAACGAAAGACTAGAATTGAAGCTATCACTCATCTGTCAATCTCAATCATCATTGACCGCACGAGTATTGAGCCTTTAAATGTATCATCTTAATAAAAGAATCATTTATTTTTACGCCTGACGAATTAGTTTGTCCAGGTGGAATGGTTTTAGCACAACAACCATGAAAATAAATTAGATTCGACTGAGATTGCTCGTTGCTCGTTTCAAAGGCGGGAGAACGTATATAATTGTCCAAGTTGTGGTATGAAGCTTTGAATTGGAAGAAATTGTAAGCGAAACCAACGGACGAATACGTACGATAGTATTCGCCGCTCAACCAATGTAAGGGTGTTCATAATTTGTATACATATAGAATCTTACCACGTCACGAGATATCACGAGCGAGAGAGCCTTTCGCTAGTAAGAAAATACAAAAGGTCGTACGAAAGCGGGGCAAGTGCGATGTTTGGCGTTGTTGGGACAAGTTGTTGCAACGATGCAATTAATGTGAATGTTCGGTCCTACTTTGCAATCACGGTACAGCGATATAGTCCCACCAACGTTAACGCACGAAACTCTGTGTATGTAGTAAATATGTAAATATGTAGATACGTATAGGTAGACAATTGGAGAAGTACCAAAAAGTTTGCAGCCAGGGAGCATAATTGAGTTACCCGCTACCTGTGAATCCTGTACTAGCATAGCTTTTCACTTACTCGCGCACGGTCCATGTCATACTCGTATCAACCAGGCCCGGATTAAGATTTTTGGGGCCCGGGGCTATCAAACTTTCAAGGCCCCCCGTGGTTGGGTTTTGAGGCTCGGGGCTATCAAACCGTCAAGGCCCCCCGTGGTTGGGTTTTGGGGCCCGGGGCTATCAAAGCTTCAAGGCCCTCCGTGGTTGGGTTTTCGGGCCTGGGGCTATCAAACATTCAAGGCCCCCCGTGGTTGGGTTTTGGGGCCCGGGACTATCAAACCTTTAAGGCCCCCTGTGGTTGGGTTTTGGGGCCCGGGGCTATCAAACCTTCAAGGCCCCCCATGGTTGGGTTTTGGGGCCCGGGGCTATCAAACCTTCGAGGCCCCCTGTGGTTGAACAGCGGGGAGGGGGGTTTAGTGAGCTATAGTCTGATTTTCGAGAGTTGAGACCTGAGGCGGGTCCCTGGACGGAGCGTGGCTTAAGGCTTATTGCGTGCGGCGTTGCAATCCGTAGCGTACCATTGGTTCCTTCTTAAGCCACGCTCCATCCAGGAACCCGCCGCAGGTCTCAATTCTCGAAAATCATACTATAATCGCTTAGACCGGGGCTCCCCTCGGAAAGTGGGGCCCGGGGCTGCAGCCCCCTAGCCCCCCTTTAATCCAGGCCTGGTATCAACGACGATTAAATCGGCCCGTCGACTCTATCAAGGACGGATTGTAACACAACTCGGGCCGATTTAATCAGTTCCATCGACCTTTATTGCGATTAACACCATTCTTTGTGTTTTTAACCCGATGCTTACGCGATAAAAATTAATCGCGTAAACGAATGGTGATAACCAGCTGGCGCGTATACGTCTAATCAGATAAGATACCTAATGATGAACTATGCAACGATAATGGTCGAGAATCATTTACCGAAATCTTTTTCGTCTGAATTTCAAGCATGTTGTCCGAGCTACTGCTCGATCGAACCTCGAAATTAACAGTCTACCGCGCCTACCGTTTCTAGCTTAATAAGTATACCTCTATGTAAAACTAAAACGTGCGACTACCAGTGTACCCGCTATATCAGATGTATTGTACTGTTTTTACTGACGATAAATGTAATCCACTTGTTTGCCCCGCGATTCTCTTGAATCGTACAACTTGGACTGTATTTTCAAAATTCATACACTTTTCTATTATTGCAAATATTTATCGTCTCTGTTTCGCAACTTCCTCCTCCTTCTCCTACCTTTCTTCTGTTATCCCACTCCTTCTATCTTCTTTCCACACAATTTTCTATTATTCACAGAATAAAGCACGATTCATATCACTCGTCGTATCAGGGCCAATAACAAAGCGACAAAAAACACTCGACGTTTCAGCAGTTTAATTTCTCTGAATCGTTTCGTTCGTTAAAGTGTTAAAATGTCTCGGATCGTGTATTATTTGTTGTCCTGGTTTTTCTCAGGGCGGATATACTACGCTGTACGAATATTATCGCATTATCGTTATTTCGATAAAAAAGTTGCGTGGAAAACAGTATTGACCGCGACGCAGATGTAATTGGCGCGATCGACACGAGAGTAGCCGCAGTTGGATCGATATTCAATATCGATTACTGCCTCTAAGTATATGTAGTTGCGACGAGATTGTTGTCATCTTTGGGACGCGCGCGTCCGGGATTTAAGAAATCGAATAGGTATGTATGTATATTGTATAATCACAAGTCGTGGAATCGATCATCAATCATACTTGTTCAACAGCCAACACTGTGCACAATCTTTTCTGCTTCCCTTCCAAATCTTGATCGATCACTTTCACTTTCATTCACAACATTTCTCTTTTTTATCTCTTCGCCTCTCTTCCACCTCCCCCCGGCCTTTGCCTACTGCGAAAACCATCGAGATCTGCTTCATCATCTCCATTTGCCCGTTTAATTACACTAGTTTACAAAATAAAAAAAAACATTTTTGTGCTGCAGATGCTACTATTTTTTCTTACGTAAAATGACCCGCTGATTCCGAAAATAAGGTCTAAAAAATTGCTATGGATACGTTATCGATATTTCCCAGATGATTAAATGAATTGTCGATGTCAATTCCAGTCGAAGAAATGACTTTTTTTCACATATTTCCATCGATTTCACCCGAACTACTGAACCGATTTGAAAATTTCGTGAGGTAAATTTATTGGTGATTCAATTATTTTTAATTTGAGATAATTTTCGATCATATCAGTCATTCGCAATTATGTGGGACCTCCTTTTTGACAGACAGGTAAAAAATTCACCTCTCGATATCTCGAAAACGTATAGATAGAAATTTTTTTAGACCTTATTTTCGGAATCAGCGGGTTATTTGCATAAGAAAAATACTAGTGGCATCTGCTCCGCAAAGTGGCTGTAAACTAGTGTTATGTAGCAATCTTTTTACACGTATGCGATGCACATATGTAGTTATCTACATTGTACGGATCATTGCTTGCCAAATCATTCCGTCCCACACGACGCTACCATACACAAGTATGTACATACTTGTGTGCATAATATGTAGTAGCATTCGTAAGCGATTTCACTGATTTTTCAAAACGCGTCACACCGCGCTATAAGGACGGTTTTGATTAAAACAACCGGTCGCACCACGCCGCGCCGCGCCGCGTCGCGAGAGAAGATAATACCTACATACGAAGTAAGCATAGCGTATAAACGTCCCTCTGTCACGCTTTTCAATCAATCAAGTTACAAATCAGAAAAATTTCATTATCTACTATTTGCTCGTGCCAGCCATATAGAGCTTTTTTTTCACCGCCGCACAATTGCAATAGGTACGTATGTAGGATAAATCCGGGAGACGCGGTCGACCTAATATAAAATAGCTATTAAGACAATATTTACTGTAAATCGGTTTGAAATCTGAAATCACGACATCTGACCACCTCTCCCGAGGTGCCGGGAGAAACGATTTTCGTCGTTGGCAGAGACCACTCACATAATTATCCATAGAAAATTAACAAAAAATAAAGCAAAATTATTTATGAGTGAATACAACTACAGATTCATTGATATTTAATTTGCTCACGCTAAACAAGTAAAGAACACATAAAAGAAAAAGTGAAATACCAACTGGCGATTAGCAATAAAACTGAATAAATAAACTAAATAAACAAATATAATAATAAAAAATAAGAAAATAAAAAAAAATCATAACTCGACCATCTCTCCTTTCTGCAGCGAGAGTTGGTCTTCTCGTTAGCTTTGAGAGGAAGAGTTAATATGGCCAAATACTTTGGCTGCATTGTTCCTCAATATCTCTACTAATTATCCTAAACATTAAACAAAAATAAACATAAAAGTATATTTTAAATACGATTCTGTACACCGCTGATTGACAAAAGAGGCTAAATGAAACCTCAATTTACATTTTAAATTTACCTATTCATTAAAGCTGTTTGGTTTCGAGAGAAGTAATTGGTCTGCATTTTAACGCATTTTTACGTAGAGATTTTGAAATATAGCGACTCGACCAACTCCCGGCCCGACCGCGTCTCCCGGATTTACCCTATGCATCTTCACATACCGCCGTTCGTAGGTACTCTCCTATCTCCATCTACTTATATGTACATATGTACTTGTCCATCTATTAACCTCGACTACGCACACCTACCTATATGTACATACCTATATCTATCCGTCTACGTAGTTTATCTGTCTACGTAGCTGCCCGGTTAGCTACATAGCTATAGTTAACCTGCTATAGAGCTGTTCATTTGCCGATAACGAACGGTACGGCAACAGCTGCACACGTTTATGTATACATGGAAAACCACTGATCCAATTAGTTTTGGTACGAGGTGGAAAAGAGCGGCGACAAACGTTGGAATTAATAATTTAAATGCTACTACTTGGGTACGAAAGTTGAATGAATTTTCACGATAACACGAATAACTGCAGGTAATACCGTGAGATTCCGCCGTTACAATTATGTGTTGTAATTATGTACTATACTTATTCTTGGCGCGCGTGCAGAATAAATTTGTTTATCTCGAGCAGAGGGATCGTGGAATGGATAAAACGAATTTTACAGAATTTTACAGAGCTGAAAGAAAGTACATACATACAAGTTGCAATCACGCAAGTACGATTTCCCTACGGCCGCAACGAAGGCGCTACATCATACATACATACATACATGCGTCTATGTATGCATGTGTATGTAATCTATGTTTAATGAACACTTGACTTTAGTGAATCGTGGGTAAAGGTTCGACTCGCATATTCGTAGAAAACCCCGTTACATGCTTTCATTTTCGCAAATGAGAAACTTGTGTAATGCAATCTTCGAATTGCTTTCGTATTGTTTTACCTTGGTATCACTTGGGACCGCGAAACGAAAATCGCGTGGTTATACCACACAATGTACAAATCGTGTCTCAACTTTATCCGCCAATACTTGTCATTAATAATTATAGAATGTAATCGTAACCGTAATCGTAAGTATTGTCGTCGAGATTCATTCATGCGTAAACACTTGCACCGAGCACGTTGAATGTTGAATAATGCGTGCAGCCAATACCCGGGAAATGTGATTTTGGCTCGGTCTGATTTGGTTCGGCTCCCTTTCGATCACCTTGGTTGAATTCGGTCCTCCTCCGTCCACGAATTGGTTTGACCAATATGAAAATGTACACGAAGAACGTATGTACTCTACGTAAACGTGTGAACGCGTTTCATTGTATCTCGCAAAATGGTAGTTTGCCGGTTAATTCTTTGGTCTGTTCTTGATCTTGACTGTTGGCACCCTCGCTTTTTGGACTACCTCCGTCTTCTAAAGAGCCCCCACCGCTCCCGTGGGGGCAAATTGATTGTCATCTGAGTGCCAGAGTAGAGATCATCGGAGGTCGGGACGGTTTGTTGTCGAGAATTCTTTCGATTTCGCTCATTATGTTTGCGTTTAATTTTGGAATCAGCTGAAACCGCGATTAATTTTCCCTTTATACCACCACCGGCGAAACGGAATCAGCCAAAATCAGGAGAAAATCGGACAGAATCATCACCTGCAAACTCTGAAGACTCTCGTATAGTTGATCTATGTTTGATGCACCGAGGAGAAGGCACTGAACACTTTCATTCTTTAACGACCACGCTATGGCCAGTTGTCCAAAAGAGCAACCGAGCCGTTCGGCCAGAGCACAAACGTCTCGCAATTTGTCCGAATATTTTCGGGTCTCATCGTCGGTGGACTTTTCTTTCCAGCCATATTCCTGCTGAAACAAAAAACGTTTGCTCTTCTTTTGTACGAATCAAGCAATACCTATTGATTATTATTATCACCGAACGGCACGTACCTCTTTGTACAAGGATTGTGTTTCATCCTCCGTCCAACTGAACGACGAATACTTGTTCTGAAACCGTAACCGTTACAGCGGTTATTTTATCTCGTTATTTATATCTAAACTACATACATACTCCCGCCGGTTACCTTGTAAGAGGATCTCGATAAAAAAGAGACACCGTAGTCTTCCGGTTTCGTAGAAACCATACCAATTGTCACCGTCGACCATGCCATCAGACCAACCCCTGCACAGAGATGTGTTAGATATTCGCAGTGATACGCGTACCGTTTAACATTCTTTAAAAGCCGACGGGTGATTACCAATTTTATTGTACAACTCGGGCATATAAAGTTCTGGTTTCTCTCTATAAAATAGATGATACTCGGCTTGCTCTACAATCGGTGTGACACAGTTAAATTGACGACAATTCGTATAAGCTTCCATAATTTCGACGGGAGTCCATCGAGATGTTCCCCAGTACATCACCCATCCTTTACTTATCACGTAGTTCATAGCGCGTACTATCTCTGAAACAGGAGGAACAAGAAGAAAAAGTAAAAGCAGACGAAAGAGAGATGGGGGAATCTGTAATTATTATTCCGCTGTTGGAGAACAAACCTTCCATAGGGCACATTGGATCGACTTTATGAATCATTACTATATCGATATAAGAGAGCTGCAGTCTGACCAACGATGCTTGCACCGATTCGATGATGTGTTTGCGCGACAATCCCCGACCCTCCGTCCTACCGAGTTTCAAGTTTACTTTAACGCACCTACCTAACAACAACTTCCTAGCACAATCAGAGATGGGCAAAAAATTTTTTGAAATGAAAATTTCGTAAACAAATTTTTATTTCAAATTAAAATTATTTGAAATGAAAATTTTGTACACAAATTTTTCATGGGCAAAAAATTTTTTGAAATGAAAATTTCGTAAACAAATTTTTATTTCAAATTAAAATTATTTGAAATGAAAATTTCGTACACAATTTTTTATTTCAAAGTAAAATTATTTGAAATGAAAATTTTGTACACAAATTTTTATTTCAAATTAAAATTATTTGAAATGAAAATTTTGTACACAAATTTTGATTTCAAATTAAAATTATTTGAAATGAAAATTTCGTACACAAATTTTTATTTCAAATTAAAATTATTTGAAATGAAAATTTCGTACACAAATTTTTATTTCAAATTAAAATTATTTGAAATGAAAATTTCGTACACAAATTTTTATTTCAAATTAAAATTATTTGAAATGAAAATTTCGTACACAAATTTTTATTTCAAATTAAAATTATTTGAAATGAAAAATTTGTACACAAATTTTTGTTTCAAATAATTTTTTGCCCATCTCTGACCACAATGGACACTTGACACAAGTACTCACTTGGTATTCCAGTATATTTTGGTGGTAACGACATAGCTCGAGCGATTCCAAGCGCGTCGTAACAAAATTCGTCCGAACTGGATTTCCGCCCTATGACCACTGTGGGCTTCGCTCAGGTCGAATACATTTATTCCACTGTCATAAGCAAGGGCGACAACAGCTTCAGCTGCTTCCTCGCTACTGCATCCTCCTACGCCGAAAGTTGTCCACGTACCTACGCGCGCAAAGTAACTTCGTTAGACCATCTAGGCATCTAGCTTCTTTCAACAAATATTAATTCGATTTTCCATCGTGTCCAACAGTTGTGGCGGCAACACTTGTGCGACTGGTATCTCTTTCTATTTCTAGGTACCTACCGTTGTTTCCCCACCATGCAACACGAATACAGCCTGCCAATTATTCGTGAAACCTTGCATACCTATATGTACACATTTACGATACATCTCTATTTAACCTTCTAACCCCGCCTTTTCACTTTTCATTTCCCATCCCCTTTCCCTGTCACCAGTCCTAGACTAATTTTCCCCGCTATAACCAAGTACAAAGCTACGAAGGAGCTCGTGCGCACAATCCATCGATTCGATAATTTAACCCTCTCAACGTTAAGAGCCCATACGCCATTCGATAAGTTATAGATACCACTGAAGGATACATTTTTCTCTACAGCACACGTTTAACGTTTGCATTTCGCACGCGGAGAGGGTTAAAAACGCGTCGAGTACCTGAGTTGAGGAATTTCCCATAAGATCCCATCGAATTTTAATTTACGACACCAGGCATCGCAGCTGAAAATAATAAAAATCGAAGATTGTATAGAGATTCGACCGTACTACCTGCGTTCTCTTCTTCACCACTCTTTTTTTTTCCACGGTTCCTTAATCACTGATCTCTCGTTACGGAAACACGTACAACAGAAGCTTACACATACAGGCATTGTTGGGTAATAAGCGTACCGTGAGAACAACGGGAGATATAGGAATGCTGACTAATCTACGGAAAGGACAAGGAACGAAGGTAAAGTCTACCCATGTTTTGTGTGACTAGGGGAGAGCGGGGACAAACATAACACTTTTTACATTTGGCCTAGCTGCCAATTACCTCTTACAGATATAGAAACGAAAATTATGCCTTAAGATAGTGTGTTTCTTGGTCTATCATTTGACCACAAATTCAGCCTTCCACAATAAGTGGTCAAAGAGTTATGGCAATTTTCCGCAGTGACTGTCATTGTTACTTTTGTCCTGCTGGGGTAGGACGAAAGTAACATACCATGGGAACGAAAGTAATACTAATTATTTTGAGGAGAATTAAGTAAAAACACTTCTCCCAAAGCAAAATAGGATTTTTTATTATCAGAAACGATAGAATCAAACATTTAAATAAACATATTTTAAGTAGGTAACGATAAAAAAGTATAACCAGCTTCAAACATTTTTTTGGTACTGTGTATTTGATTTAATATGGAATCTCGTATAACTGCCCCCAAAGTAACTAATATTTACGCATTTTTTTAAAAAATATTATTGTTAATATTGGATTCAACTACTCCCCGTAGTGACGTGTTACTTTTGTCCCCAGCCATATTTTTCAGCATAGAACTGTCATAACGTACAAACTCTACAAGACTTATTGAAATCAAATACAGGAACTTATAAAGACATTATCTAAGAACGCTCTAACAAATAATTGGATCAATGTCTATCGTTTAACCATGAATATTAACAAAAAAACCAACAGAGGAGACACTAACCTGAATGACAGAAATAACGAAATCAGCTTGCCCACGATATACGAATCGTTGTATTGCTTAGCGTCACTCCGTGAAAGAAAAGAAACACTAAACACGCGTAACTATGTAAAGCAAACGCTTTGTAACCTTTTCTGGAAAGCGGGAAAAGGCGTGTTACTTTCATGACGCCGTTACGTTTGTCCCCGCTCTCCCCTACCTATAACTGTATATACAGACGAAAACGAAATTGTTGTACCCGCATTGAAACGTAAATGTATGACGACGTGTGATTTGGATAGCTACTACCCATCTTCAAGCAGAGGGATGCATTCAAGCGCAGGTACATCAAGATGGAAAAAACGGTCGGGTAACCGCGCGATTCTGTTTTCTTTTGTTTCTACGAAAGTGGGGGAAAACATTCAGCGTACCTAATCCAACATTGGAAACACGTAGACCGCTTTTGCCCAAGTTGCGGTAGCGAATACCTGGCGAAGGATGCTGTAAGCGTTGCGCTTGTGCGGCAATGCAGTTAGTCAGCAGCTGTTCCTTCGTTCCAGCGGTATTGCTGCAGTGCACACCAGTATCCACACTGCCACCGCCGCCGCCTCCGCTACCAACGCCTCCGCCGCCACCGCCAGCACCTCCGCCAGCACCTCCGCCTCCGCCACCGCCGTTGAACTCTTCCATGCAATCCAGACTTGCTATAGGTGCACGACAGCTGCGCATATAAAGTATACAAAGTATTAATAGGTCACGATCGATCGGATCCTCGATACAAGCACGTAAATCTTTGTGACATGTCATTCTCGTTAAACAACGTTTACGCGTCTTACTGATAAATAGTATTATAATAATAATAGTAATAATAATAATAGTAATAATAATAATAATAGTAATAATAATAATAATAGTAATAATAATAATAATAGTAATAATAATAATAGTAATAATAATAATAATAGTAATAATAATAATAGTAATAATAATAATAATAGTAATAATAATAATAGTAATAATAATAATAGTAATAGTAATAATAATAATAATAATAATAGAAACTAAAGTAAGTAGGTAGAAACCTATGGAAACATCTTCTCAACAGTTTGTCTGGTTTTTCGGATTGATCGCTCGCGTTCCGGGACAATTTTGTCCAGGTCAGCCCGCTCTTTCAGCACGTTCCAAACACACAATGATGAAAATTTAACGGGAAAACACCTCGGAAACACTTGAAGTTATGTTGTCTCGTAGGCTAATTCTGGGAGCACACCAGACGGTTACGTACAGGTACATGACGTTTAAATGGAAAAAGGGTGAAAAGTTTAACAATTTTCCTGTACAGTTGGGAGAAGCGGCAACAAATGATAAATAGATATGTAGGCTATTCGATGTTTACGTATATCAGAAAATCGTTTGAAACCGATTGAGGGAAACATGATCGCTGTGTGGAATATCGTTAATGTATAACATTATACGCTACATGGTTCTGATGTCGTACACGCGGTGGGGAAACACATCGGCAATAGCGAAAAAAGCTTTTATATTGGGTACCTAGGTATAATAGGTGGCAATTATGTTAACGATTATGCAATCGCGACTTGTTGGTTGCACTCTGTCATAATCTCTTCTCTTTATGCATATCAAAAGCGCCCTTATTACTACCTCGAATAAACCTATCCAACTGTTTCTTTCAGGTAGCGCTTCCAATTCAATGAGAACACGCTAAGAACTGGGTTAGGTACCTAAGTAATAATAGTATAGGTATGTACGAGTATTTTATGGAATCTTGCGTTTTGTAAGTACAAGTTCTATAGACAACAACGGTTGGAAACAACGCTGAGAGAGAGAGTGAAAGAGAGCACTACCTATGTATAATAACTAACAAGTGCAGGAGAGATGCAAACAGCAAGCTAATAAAATCTTACTCACCGATAAATAGTAGGTAGCGGATAGTAGTCGTCATCTTCCATACTACTGTTTGTGTTCGCGTTGTTGTTCGTGTCATTCCCAGCCGTGGACGTATTACCAAGATTACACAGCATTAAACGAGACATTCTCGCGTAGGTACTTGGATCGACGAGATGATACTTGTGACCGGGAGGCTTGAAGGATGCCTCTGGAGGAGCGAAAATTCTTAGGGGACCGCGATCGAGATTGGAGAAAAGATCTAACGGACCGATCGAGCACAATACCGTGGGGGGTTAACACTCGTATCCGAGTAAAAGAATCCGAGGGCTTCGCTGACACAGCTTTCGAAAGCTTTTCTCCAGTATAATTCGACTCATAATTTGTCAACGATCCGATTAAAATCACACTGCCTCATTGTCCACTTGGTGATATTTAAATATCGTAAACACGTAATACGATTTGTACGATCAGATTACAATTGCAGGAGGGAGGCATCGAGTTTCTCTCGAGTAGCACTCGATCGCTAAACGTAGGTATGTACATATGTAGGTACATGGGTACGTGTACGTTAAACCACTCGGTTCAGCGAGTCGATATTTTTATTATTTTCTCAACTTGTAACATTTCACATTATTTATTGCGCAAACATTGTAGTATAGGCACTAATTCATTTTCCTTTTCTTCTCTCTTTTTTTATTTTTATTAAATTTAAGTTATGTAGGCACCGCAGTAAAGAACAAGTAGGTAGGTACTGTTCGCAACTATCCCGCTACGTAGAGGCGAGACGTTTTCTGACCCGTTTTACTCGGTTCGATCGCAATGCTGCTTGAAAACCGTAACACGGAATCTCCACCCCTTTCTAAAGGCAATGCATCGTTAGGTACAGACGAACGGTGGTCGATATGAGTTTCGATATGTCATATGTAATTCCCGTGGAACAGAGATAGGCGCGACGATTATTGCCTTTGGATCCGACGTTTTTAACATTCACCAATCCATCCTTCACAGATTCATCGATGCAATAGGAAATTCCACAGCTGGGCTGGACAATCTTGGTACTGTAATTTCTATTGGCTCCAATTCCGTTCCCAGCTCCGACTCTGACCCAAATTCTCTCCTTGGATCCCAGTTTTCAGATCTCGATCTCGGCTTCGGCTTCGATCTAGGTTTCCATAGTAACTGCACCTCTGGGTTGCATGGTAGTTGCAGCATTAATCTTCGTTTCGGTTGATGTTTCCCGATACAGGCTCTTTGTACTTTTCTCGTATCGGTGTCGGCGTCGGTGTCGGTGTATCTTTCATTAAATAATCAATCTTACGTACAGCTCACAGCGACACAGGCGAAATGTTTGCTGGATAAACGTTAACGAATGTTGGGAAAAGAAAAACACCGAAACGCGAAACGGAAACGTTGTAAAAATGTAGGGAATCCTATCGTAGAGACGGCGAGTGTTATACCTCCTACGTGGTAAGCAACACTGCAGAATTTCGCTACACCGCGACTCCCTCCTTTTCACAGCAGCAGCTACGAGTTTGCGTGATTCCGAGCCTTCGTATCTCCGTTCCTCCGCGGTATACTGCTCCGGTGTGCGCGAGCAAGCGAGCCAGCAGGCGCACGCGCCCGCGCACTGACCCTAGGCACCGCGCCGTCTACCCTTATCGTGACTCCATCCCTCGCCAGAGGGTTGCGGTCGCTTTCAGGAGTTTCAGGGCGCATGACATTACCTACGTCGCATTCAACGCATTCAGCGCATTCGCCGCATTTGCCGCATCGAGTCTCTCTTAGAGTTATACATGTCTTTCGTTCACCTGCCCTCTCTGGTTTGCGGCCCTACTCGCTCCGCTTATCATGTATAATACCTACGTATCCATCGTGTATGCGCCTATCCTTCCCCACTTCTATACGTCACATTACGCACTTCGCTTCTTCTCTTCCACTGTCGCACAGATTCCAAACGAACGATTCGAAAGGATTAAAAGTTTCGCAATTGTTCTCGTTAGAAAGTCGCGTTCCTAATTCTTATCAGCGCGGCGAGCGGATCAATTACGCGGATCGATCCGCGCCGGTTTTTCCCTCGGATAATATAAATGAAGCTTTTGATCAAACCCGTGGTATGTAGATCGGTATAGGTATACGCGGCTTTTTATTAGTAATAATCTAGTCCATCATTCGCAACAAGGTGTGCACAGTGGTTTCCTATGATATGGAAAAATTAGCGAATAGAAAACGCAACGGCAACACAAGTCTCTCTGTGCGACAACGCCGCATTGCGGATCCGGCGCGGTGACGTGCAACTGACCCCTTCCTGAACCGTTTATGACCGCCCACGTTGTTCGACCTACCGACCTATATACAATAGTACGCGCTCGACCTACCATCACCCGACCCACACTACCGATCCAGCCCTTCTTATTACACTTGAGCCATCACACGCTCCTCTGTGTTCCAACACTATGTCTGCTACGTCCACTTGGCATTGTATCCTTCTTCCTCCGCTGTCAATTTACCGTTGTTGAAACCCTCTGGCAAACAACGCGCTGGATCCTCTCGAATGACTCGCATGAATTTAATGATTTCTCTACGTTCTACGTATGTGTGTACGTAGGGTACGTGAAACTAAAGAACGGTGTTGGGTAGTACCTACCTGTCAAAAACTTCGGCACACCGTTCTCCGACGTGTTTCTGCTCCTCGCTGGAACGAATCTGCGACGCGTGGCGATTCCTAGTCTCTTCTTGCCGTTCGAGCAGACACTCCTTTGTTGAAATTTTGCCAAAGGTCGCGGAAACATTGATTACAATTGCCAACGCGGCAAAACACGTTGCAGGCATCGGAATTTATCGTATATAGTGGTGTGCAAAAATATTCGGCCACCCTTTAAAATCGAAATTTTTTTTTAAAATTAATCCAAACTACTTGAGTTTTTTTTTAGAAGCTAGAGGGATTAGTTTGCTAAATGATATAATTCGTCGTTTTGAAAATAATGCACTTGGTGGGAGTAGCAAAAAAAATAGTAAAGGTCGATTTTTACATTTTTTTTGTGTAGCCTTAATGAAAATTCAAAAAACCCGTTTGTAGATTTAAGTAAGTTATATACGTGTCTAAAATTTCATAAAAATCGGTTAACGTTGCTCTGAGCTATACACGTTTCAAGATCGCAGAATAAGGTCGAAAATCGCGATATTCCCGAAATCAGAATAAGGTCGAAAATCGCTGATTTCGGGAATATCGCGATTGTCGACCTTATTCTGCGATCTTTGATGAAATTTTAGACACACATATAACTTACTTAAATCTACAAAGGGATTTTTTGTATTTTCATTAAGGGTCCCCAAACAAAGAAACGACCTTTACTATTTTTCTTGCTATTCCGACCAAGTTCATTTTTTTCAAAACGACGAATCACATCATTTAGCAAAGTAATCCCTCTAGCTTCTCAAAAAAACTCAAATCGTTTGGATTAATTTGAAAAAAATTATGCGATTGTAAATAGTAGCCGAATACTTTTGCACGCCATTGTAGGTATCGGTTACGATCGTAGGCAGGTACGTACGGTAAAAGAAAAATAGGATTACTTCTCTTTTTAATAACTTATTACAGTACTTTATTAAATCTGTTAAGTTCGTAGATTACCTAAATATACAACCGGCGCGGGCGGCGAATTTCAGTGTGCGCAACGGCATATTTAATCAAAACGAATGTTGACGCTGACGCGTGTTGTTGCAGCAACGATTTCGCGCGCAATTATTATCGCAATAAAATTGTCTAGGATACCGTCGCGGCTCCTCGTTTCGGCAATCCCCTACCGCAACGATAATAATTGGTCGTCAAAACTTGGGTCGATCGTAGATACTTGGCGCACGTATCGATGTATGTGGATGTGTACCTATATATCTGTGAATATGTATGTCGACGACGAAACGGCATGTCCCTAAAAGGCGGCAGTCTTTCCTACGGGTATCCTACGATCGTACAATTTTCCCAGCACCTCATTATTTTTTTTTATTCTCGGTTCTCTTTAGTTTCAACTTTTTCCTTACGATCTACCGGACGATTGTCGATTATCATTTATTGTAATTACTTGTCGCTTCGCCGATGCTTGCGTCGCACCTCATTGTGTGTCAGTACCATTTTCTACGAGCACTTGGTAAGTTTTTACCATGCAAAGTGGATGCACGCATCCGAATATGACGCGGTGAATGTATGTATTTGTTTATTATCAAAGGATAAGATGTTTAATTTTTCATTTGCCCCGATGCCGATGGTTAAACCGGAGAAGTAGTAGGTATCCGGGGTTAAGAAGAATAGCGCGAGAGAATAGCAGTAGATTGTTGGTTCAGGATGAAGAGAAGTTGGTGGCTCGGTGGCGTTGACCAAAGGCGGTGCTCGTTTGTGTGTGTATGTGTACGAGAGAAATGTTGGCGGAGAGAAAGAGGGCAGGGAAAGGACAACGTAACGCGATTCAGATAGGTAGGCAATATGCATCTATTTTCTGTGTACGAAGAAAACGATGGCATGATATATTGGATCCTCGGGATGGAACGTCTCGTTGAGGCAGCTGGGCGCGGGTCGAAGGGGGAGGAGAAGTAGATTCGCGTAATATAAAACAGTAGGTATCCCTCGGTGTGCACGGTGTTGCTCGCAAGTTCGAGAGAACCAATGACGATCAACTAAAACCGTATCGAATATTATTAAGCGTTTTCTATCTTCGATAATTCTTTATCACTTCACCGTCCTCTGGCACGTGGGCAAGTTCACCCTGAAGAATACATTGAGCTCTATCAACGACGCTAATATGAGGAACACCGCGTACATACATAAACAGGCTCGGCCTACTTTTCTATCGAGCTGAAACTTATTCGAGGCAAAAGCAATATAGAGTAACATCAATGTCGACAATAACGATATGGCACTGTACTCGAGTCCCCCGGAGTTTATACTGATGTAATGTTTCCCAGGTTGCGTCGGTGAAAATGAAGATTTAATTAGCCACGGCAGACCCAAACACAACAATATGTCGAAAGTGTTGGATCCTATCGAGTTGCTAATTCCCATCGAACCGTGTCCTGACACAAAATAAATCGATCCAAAGTTTTAACGCGTTACCCCCAATTAACGGGCGATAGATATAACTTTTTCCAACAAGCTTATACACTGCACTTGCACTTGCTATTGCTACGAGTATAGTAATTTACCTTGCTTCGCCACTATCACGCTCGAAACAGCTTCTGGGACGCTGGTACCGGCTGCGAGAAAGGTAATACCCATTACAGAGTCCGGTATCTTGAGCGTGTCACCTGGAAAATGAGCGATCGTTGGTTTTCCATGCGCAACAGGGATCTTGTGTCATTAGCTACACTCGCCGCTGCTTCCTTTACCGATTATAGTGATCATCCAGGCGACAACGTAGCTCAATGATCCAATCCAGATGATGCACATGAGAAACGTAACCGGAAACCAGTTCTTGAATCGCGGCTTCTCACAGTCCGGTATCGTGCACATGAATATCAGGTGAATGGGCCATGTCATAATCCAGGCTGTTTTTCTTATCCAGCCTGCCCGGGACGGCCATACCAATAACTCGTACTCGTAATCTGCATAACGTAGGAAGACTGTAACTTTAGTTGCGGCCAGCTGATGTGTACATACATAAGTAAGTACACGGCTATGTAGCATTTCCATTTGCTTTCCCATTTTTATTTCAAGCCGCATCGTACGAACGAGCACATGGCTATAGTCGAATTAACGAAAGAAGGCGTCAATGCCTGCTCCGTACTTTGTGCGACGTTGCCACGTTGTGTAGCAGATCGGACGTTTCTTTCTATCTTCAAGCGCAACTGTGTCTCTCTTACTCACTGGGTTTGCCCTCTGGAAGGGGATAGCAATATACACCCGACAAGGAATTACTCTAGGGCAGGCCTTCCCAAGTAGGGGAAACCCACTCCTGATACACGTTTCGGTTCTCCCTCCAACGCTGTACCTTTAGTTAAGGTGGGACGATTCCTACTACCCTCTCCCCGAGGAGACAGTAACGCCGCTAGGAAGTATGTTGGGGCGCCACCAAGACTTGACACATTTGATACTTTCACCCTAAAGCGCCCCAACATGCTTCCTATAGTCTGATTTTTGAGAGTTGAGACCTGAGGCGGGTTCCTCGACGGAGCGTGGTTTAAGAAATTAAGCAATTGCGTGCGGCGTTGCAATCCGTAGCGTACCATTGGTTCCTCCTTAAGCCACGCTGCGTCCAGGAACCCCCCTCAGGTCTCAACTCTCGAAAATCAGACTATAGCAGCGTTACAGTCTTCTCGGAGAGAAGGTAGTAGGAACCGTCCCACCTTAGCTGAAGACGCAGCGTTGGAGGGAGAACCGAAACATCTGTTTCAGGAGTGATTTTCCCCTACTTGGGAAGGCCTGTTCTAGGCCCACAGCTAAGTAGTCGAAAGTCATTGGCCAAGGCGTAGGGAGCCGCGTAGGAGAAGCACCAATCGCGAGCCTGGAGTAGCGGCAACGTCGAAAATTCTGGCCTCTGTCCCAAGGCGCCTTCTTTCGTTAATTCGACTATAGTGACCTAATAGCTACATAAATACCTACATAAGTGTCGAGCGAGAAGAACTAAGTAGAATCGGGTCGCGTGCAACAGAGCAAGCAAGTTGGTTCGCGATAAGAGTTTCCACGAAACGCGAGAACGAGTTCTCGGAAGAACATGCTACTCGAGTACATGTTCGGTCTCGACAGACGGACTACTTCTACACTTACTAGAATCCGCCGGGTTCTCTTCCTGAGTTTTCGTCCCTCCGTTTTGTAACGGCACATCCGTGTGCTCGGCTTGATCACCAGCCGGTTGCACCTTGTCGGATCTAGCTAAACAAATTTCGATGGTGCCCTCTAGAAAAAGAAAGATTAGTCATTAAGGGGTCTTGAAGATCTGTGTGTCTAGCTTCCACGTATGGTCGGCGAACTTGGTCTTGTAGCTACATTATGTATACGGAGATGTCTTGAAAATGTTGGAGCTTCTTGAAAGGCTTTGTTAACGAGATGTACCACCGAGTAAGCGGAAAACCCCGACCAAGCGGAGCGCGAGTCCGCTGCAGTAGAGTACAGACAAGAGATGGGCAAAAAATTATTTCAAATAAAAAATTGATTTCGAATAAAAGACAAAAATTTTAGTCGAGACGCATCAAATAAAAATAACCCAGAGTTATTTTTATTTCAAATAATAATAAGCTAGACTTACTTTTATTTGAAACATCACAAATAATAATAAGCTAGACTTACTTTTATTTGAAACATCACAAATAATTTTTTCCTTTGACGGAAATTTATCCGACAGCCACAAATAATTTTTTTCTTTGGCGGGAATTTATCCGACGGACACAAATAATTTTTTCATTTAACGGGAATTCATTTTAACCTTCAAATAATTTTGAAAATTATTTGAAGCTCAACTAATTTGAGAGTATGCGAAAAGGATAGAGATAGATGATACTTTTTCGCTCTCTGTAGCGGTAAGCAGGAGAGCATGATGTGAGGAGATAATTCTTAGAACAAGAGGGAACGGGGATTAGAAAGAGAGGAGTATATTAAGAACGGGCGGGTTTTATAAATAGTTTATCAGATGTTGCGGATAGAACATGATTTCTTGGATTAATAATTATTCTGTGTTAAGTAAGTTATTCGTGAAACTTATTGCGGAATGTAACGAAGGGCCTAACCCTTTCAAGGACCTCCAACATTTTTCGGACACTCTGTATCGGAAAATCCTAACCATAGGTGATATACCTATGTTTTACCTTACCACGACCAGCTGATTGGTAGTACCAAGAAATAGGGATCCTTACCTGTCGCCAGTCGGTGGTCATCCGTTGACGATTGATCAACGGTGTGTGTACGGAATCGTGTGCATCGCTGAAACGATTTGTCCCAGTACATGACAGCAATGTAGACGATGTATAGTAACACTAGCGTTAACGCCTCGTACCATTCTACGCGCTCGTCGTGTATGATACATATCAGAATAGCGACGGTAACGCCATAGGCGAGACAATCTCTGCTGACCGGCCACCAGTCCAGAGGCACTACCTGTGCATATCGACCAACATACATACATACATGGGTATGTACGTACCAAAGTAAGTACGTGCGTTACATAGATTCGTGATATCGACGCGCGAAACGCAAGATCAGTAATTGAGTAGTAGGGCTAGTAGGTAAATATGATTAGGTGCGGAGACATGAGGGTTCGAGGAGGAGGTTCGGTGCGGTAGGGAGTTCTTGGCTGCCTTGTGTGGATAAGCGGTGGGGTAACCCCTACGTCCAGGGCTGTTGGGAAAGGCCGGAAAATACCAGATGAGGCAAATAGGGAGGGGTTTTAGTCGGTAGACCACCATTGGTAGTTTGACACTACCCAACGTTGGGTGTGCGTAACCCATATATGTTTCCTATACCCCGGAATTATATTAGGAAGAATATGCGTACATATTCGTTGAAAGATCTTGAGATACCCATGAAAGAACTTAAAAATTAAAAACTTTCCATCCGTCAAGCAGCAAATAAATATTCAATCCCACGAGCAATCCCACATAAATAGCAAAAAAACAATTTTCAGGATTTTACCCTAATGAACCCCCAAGCGGGGTGGTGAAAAGGGTTGAAAAATGTATTTTCATGGAGTCCTCAATATCTCTTATGCTTGAAGCGAAGCGCGGTGGTATTTTTGCTAGTTGTCTATAAAGTAAATCTGATTAGAGTCAATACTTTTCTTTCAGTTTAACTTTTCCCTTAAGCGTTCGTAATTCCCCTACTCTCTACTATCGTGGAAAGGAACCAAATACGTACATATTAACGCAATACATTCCTGATTGTTTTGCAGCCAAACTTACCATTCCTGCACCAATCCCGCAGCAAGCCGGCACTGCGAGGATATTGAATACAGCCGAGCCTACTATTGTTCCGACGCCGATGTCACCTTCAGTGATAAACGTGCCGATCGCGTTTACGAACAGTTCCGGTGCCGACGTTGCTGCGGCCATAAAGGTAGCGCCGGCCACGTCCTTGGACATCGACAGTGCTGTAATTCCAACAACGCATCCGATCTTTATATGCATGTACATACACATACACATGCATACGCGTATTTGTTTAAAGGGAATGCAACGTTCGTTTCTTTTGCTCCCCCAAGGGTCGGATACTACGACAGTACGATACATACAGTGAAGGACAAAAGTACGTGGACACCTTTAAAATCGTATAACTTCTTCAAAATTGGTCCGAACAACTTGAGTTTTTTTGAGAAGCTACAAGGATTAGTTTGTTAAGTGACGTGTTTCGTCGTTTTGAAAAAAGTTGCAATTGTTCGGAATAGGAAAAAAAAAGGAAACATAATTTTTTGAACCTTTTTTGTGAGCCTGTAATGAAAATTAAAAAATCCCGTAAAAGGATTTCCTAAAATTTCATCAAAATCGGTTAACGTTGCTCTGAGCTATAAACGCTTAAAAATCGCAGAATAAGGTCGAAAATGGCTCTGTTTATAGCTCAGAGGATAACCGATTTTGATGAAATTTTAGACGTGTATACAACTTACTTCAATCTACAAACGAGATTTTTGAATTTTCATTACAGGCTCACAAAAAAAGTTGAAAATGATATTTCCTATTTTTCTTGGTATCCCGACCAATTGCAACTTTTTTCAAAACGGCGAAACACGATAGTTAGCAAAGTAATCCTTCTAGCTTCTCAAAAAAACTCAAGTTGTTTGGACCAGTTGTTTTGAACAAGTTATTCAATTTTAACCTTTAAAAGGCTGGAATTTTTTCATTAAAAAATGTAAATTTTATTTACTTAATATTTATGCATATATACCACCAAAATCGCCGGCATCCAAATTCTTAGGTGGCCACTGTAGTGGCCAGCCCGGCCCTCTAAATGTTAAAGGTGTCCACATACATACTTTTGTCCCCCACTGTATATACGTAGGTATGATTATTAGGTATAATTGTAACCTTTAAAAAATGATCTAGTAAATCGAATGAAAAGGAATTTCCTTACCGTGACAAATTTTTTCCACCGCGGGAACAAAGAACTTGTCACATACTACTGCTAACGCGATAAATAGATAGAGCGAAACGATCACGTGTACGACAACAGCCCCGCCTTGCCTCTGCTTCTCGTCGAAAAGATCGTGTGGAAAATCTTCTATCGCCGGGGGTGTGCAATTTATACCTGCAACGTGAAGTAGTGATTAGCAAGTGTGCATGGATCGTAGAATAAATTGATCTCGGGTGCCGAATAAAATTGACAAATGCAGTAAAAAGATAAAACAGGTAAAACGAGTGCAAGAAATCTGTTTTGAATCACGGATCTCGGAGTTGTAGTAGTTTTTCTTTTCCGTTAACGTCCCGTTGAACCAAGAGACACACACGGCGGTGTGCGGCAACAAATAGAGCGACCAACAACAACGTAGTTTTTGCTATTCTTTTCCTTTCACATCACATCTTCCACCGCACAGTTGTTTATCGGTTTTAAACTGCTGGTTCGGCTTACGATCGGTAATCGAGCCTGTTGCGCGCTACATCGTTGCCCGATTTTCGGCGAATCCATTATACAAGCTTCGACAACCTTGCGCGCAGCTGCTACAGCACACTTGTTCAACACAAATGTCCAGATACTCACTGTACTCGGCGATTACGAATCATGACAATTGGTCGTATTCGTTCGACTACCTACGATCAGTACAAACGTAATGAGTTCACCGACCTTCGTCGTTCATCTAGCGAATCTGTCTCTTTGTAAAGTTTCTCTTTCGTAGTATAACATAGCCGACCCTATTGCGCGTGCGATGATAGCGATAATCATCGTCATCGTGCGATTTCACTCATTAATCATTTTTTTATAATACCTACCCCCGAGAGAAACGAGCATCGCACTTACTCATCGATACGTTCTACCTGGGATAAACGTAGACAATACTATGAGTGTGCACCGTATAATTTATATGTACAACGCAAGTTATGTATACATTTTTGTCTTTTCGCATATAGGTATGTACAGTAAGTTTGCAATTTTTAAAATCGCATAACTTTTTTAGAATTAGTCGAAACGGAGGGATTAGTTTGCTAAGTGACGTGTTTCGTCGTTCTGAAAAAATGCCATTGCAAATGCAATAGCAAAAAAAATAGTAAAGGTCGTTTTTAAACTTTTTTCTGCGAGCCTGTAATGAAAATTTAAAAATCCCGTTTGTAGATTACAGTAAGTTGTATACAGTGGCGTGCAAAAGTATTCGTCCACCCTTTAAAACAGAATAACTTAATTAAAATTGGTCCCAACGACTTGAGTTTTTTTGAGAAGCTAGAACGATTAGTTTGCGAAGTGATTCGTTGTGGTGAATAAAATTACAATTGGGCGGAACAGCGAAAAAATGAATTTTGTAGAGTTAACGGCCGAATACTGCGATTTTCATTAAATTTTCAGCACGCATACAACTTACTTAAATCTACAAAAGGGATTTTTTAAAATTTTCATTACGAGCACAGACACGAAAGTTCAAAAACACGAGATTTACTACTTTTTTCGCATTCCGACCAATTGCATTTTTTTCAAAACGACGAAACACGTCACTTAGGAAACTAATCCTTCTAGCTTTTCAAAAAAAACTCATATCTTGTGGACCAATTCTAAAAAAGTTGTAAACTTTCTTTCGTCCGCCACTGTACATACCTATGGTCTAACAGATCAGGTGTCTATCTACAATCTACATGATACGCACAGTATTAGCCAGATTTTCTCTCTCAATGATTTCAATTGTCCGCGTGTTCCCCACCTTTCAATAATCGATTTTTGTTTCATCGCAAGATGATGACGAGCAACGTTGCTCGTGTTGTTAAAAAAAACTTTCCTCCTATCGACTTTAGAGTCACACGCTAAAAGTAAAATTGACGAGCCTCTTTGTTATAAATCGACTTTCTTTGCAAACATGCCGTGGGTATGTAACCAGGTACTACATATTTTAATGTACATATATCGTCCAATTAATGCTGGGTATACGCGGATATCGTAATTACTTCTCTCTTATAATATTCTTCCGGTTACACGAGATGAAAAGATAATCATCAATCACTTTCCTCATTCGATGCGGCAACCGATTCTTCTCCCCGTGCATTCTTACGATTCTTAGGCCCCGGTGATTTTTCTTCTACGATTTCTTACTACCGACGCGGACGTAACGAAGCAAACGATTCACGTATCGGTGTGTTGTACAGGTTACACAGCTGTGTGTATAGCTGATGTGACTTCCTACCGATTAAGCAACCTAAAGAAGTTAAATTGCTCTCATTCAAGTTGGCAGAGGAGATGCCATTCATGTCTAATGTACGTCGCATAAACTAGATGTAACGTGGCTCGGCCATTTGGTGTCGAACAGTTTCGTCATGCTGAAAACAAACGATAGCCATCGCGGTTCAGTTGTCGATTATTAATCACCGCGCCGGTGGTCAATAATTAGCAATACATCCATCCACCCTCCCACGCGTAGCATCGTTCGAACAAGCAAAACGATTTTTTAATCGTTACTTCTAATCAGTTGCACGGCTGATTCGATCTACATACATATCTACTATTCTATATTCCGTAACAAGTGCGACAAAAGCAAAATGTTCTCCTAAATTCTCCTTTTGTTTTTCAATATTGTTCGTTACACATACGTGCACCAAAGCTTGCGTGCATATCAACAATTCTTTCCACCAAAGTGTCTGGTTCCTTTGGATATTTTTAACACGAGAATCATAACGATATTTCTGCGATTCTGATGCGCAATCAGTCATCTATTCGATTCTTTTTACATGCGCGATAATAGTGGATGTGTACTACTCTATACGGACATGTTAGAGAATTGAAATGGGTCAAGTGTTGTTCACGTATGTACTCTCATTTCTTTCGTCTTCTTCTCCTTCTTCAGCTCTTGAACAATCAAAATCGATACAAAGCTCCGAGCCTCCATCATCCATTCTGTCGATTGCGAGCAACGATCCGATATTTCTATATCGTATGCCCATCCATCGCGACCTGATGCCATTAGTAGCGGCAATAAAATATAGTAGTATCACCATCGACTTGCCGAACGTTTGTACGCGTAAGAGAACACCACAAGGACTTGATTCGTATTAGGATAGAATGTATTTTGCTATCTAGAATACCGAAAGAAAAGAAACTCGACTTGAAATAGGAGACGGGCAAGAAGGGAAGAAGCAGGTATGGACCGCGAGTGTGATGGGGGTTCGGTGGGGGAGATAGCCAGGGTGGAGTGGGGGCGCAGGGGGAGGGCGAAAGGAATGAAATTTGATTAATCGATTGATTAAACTACTTGGAGCAGTTTGAACCAATTATTAATGCCGTGGATTTATAGGAAGGAGACGAGCCTCCCGTTAACATGAAAATTCACACAACTGTTTTGATCAGCAAAATTACCAAGCCGCGTTTACAAGTCCTTCAATATGTATTGTATATCGCACTTCTCTTTCTCTCCTGATTCTCTCGTATTTCTCTTTCTCTCATTCACTGCCAATTCTTTCCAATCCAGGAAGTATTGCGTCTGTATCCCCGAACAATCGTTGGCAACTAAACCCCACAAGTAGGTACCGCGGTACCCACGATACGCGACGTCACACGACACACCTGTACGTTTCAATCTTCCTCAATACATGTACAATGCACTATATTTTTGAAACCTCTTCATTTTGGTTTTATTCGATCTTGCAGCTTTCTTTTACTCCTCTTGCACCGTCCTCCGCCTTGACCACATCCACCACCTCCACCCCCCCCCTTCTTTCTGCTTTTGCATTTTCCCTAGTTCTATCTTCTTCTACTCTTTCCTCTGTTGTTGTTGTTGCTGCTGATGCTAGTGCTGATCATCATGCTCTTCTACCTCCAATTTTTCTTCCTCTTCCACCTTCTCCTCCTCTTGGTCTTTTCCCTGCCCCTCCTCCTCGTTCTTCACCGCCACCACCACCTCCACCTCCTCCTGCTCCATCTGCTCCATCTGCTGTTGCTCCATCTGCTGCTGCTGCTGCTCCTTCCTCCTCCTACACCTCCTCCTCCTCCTCATCGTTTTCCTTCTCCTCCTCCTTCTCCTTCATCTCTTTCTTCGTCTTCTTCACCTCGTTCGATTCTCTAATTTACATTCTTTAATATTATCCGGTTATATCTTATATTACGATCCTCGAAACACACCCCCGACTCTCTCTTGCTATCAACCGATTCCGATGTACCGCGAAACGCATCGATTTTCTATAATACTGACAAGATATTCGAACGAACCTCCTCCCAAGTCAGTCGTATCCATGTTGTCAATCCCGTTGTCACACATATACTACATTAACAACTACTCTAAAGTCCGGCAGCGTTTGTTGGAATCGCCCCTCCCTCTAACTCTTCTCTTCTCATCTCTCGCGCATCGCGCCTGCTGAATCGTGCCGCGGTCAAAATGCGAAATCGTCATTGCACTACAATCGTCGTTACGGCTTCCTTGAAAATTCAACGTGGCATCGTGTACATTTTCTTAATAATTCCCGAAAACCCATGGTCCCCAATTTTTCTTTCCTTTCTGCCCTTCTTTGCCATCTGCTTCTTCAATCTCCATTCCAATCTTACTCTCTCGTTGAACCTGTTATTTCTAACCGAATTGTATCGAAAGTGTGTTATTATAAAACGAACACGCGATACACACTCGAGTCCGCGGTATCGGTATGAAAAATAAAGCTTAAAAATAAGAGAGTAGTAGGAAAAATAAAGTTATCAAGTATCGCTTTAGTTTAGGCTTTATTTTCCTGGTTGGAGGAGAAGATATTACATATGTACATAAATGTAGGGTACACGGCGACGTTTAGACGTTCAAGAGATAGGGTGGTCATTGGATAAATATTTAATTACTTACAATTATTGTAAATTTGGGCAGGAAAAAAAATTGTGTCCTAATCACGAGGAAATCCCCTACATATCCACAAAATTTCGAAATTTTTTGAATTTTCGGTCTCGGAATCTTCCCATTGTTAGTTGCCTTCCAGCAGCAGGAACTTTCCTTCCGTTGGATTATATCAGCAAAGGGATGTCTTGACTCCCGTTTCGTGTAGTATCTTATCTGTGTAAAGTTAAAGCCGATAATGCTCGTAAACGAAAAATATCGACGTGGTCTGTCGATAGTCTCTCTGCGAAACTACAATCAGTATCAAACGGAACAGCAGATTGTATCGTTTATTCGGCCATTGGAGCTTCTCTTCGACTACTTCAGCTATAAATCTCACGATGGCGCGAAAACACAAGCGAATGATAGGTTACAAAATATCCTGCATCATCGTTATACCGACGATATATTTGCTGTTCGCAAATACGTTACCGATGCTTGTTCCAAACAGTACGGCAAGTGCAAATAAACCCACGGATATGCGTAAGTCTCGTTTTCTCAGTCCCTTGCGTTACACTCTTCTCCCAACTACTCTCATTCCTTACTCTCTCTCTCTCTGTTTCTCTCTAACTCTCTCTCTCTCCCTCGTCAAAAGATGACATCGTTACGTTGCTGCCAAAAAAAAAAACATACCTATTACGTAGTTGGCCCGCAAACAATTTTCCACGATTCTTTACAGTACTGACAATGAGTACAGGAACAGTTAACGGCAAGCGATAAACCCCAATTAACAACAATTAAAACGTAAATGCGCTGGTTCTATTGCTTACACATACGTGACTACGTTGAACGATAGAGGTGAAAAATGGTAACGCAATACTAAAATTTACAATCAATCGTTACGTAACACGCTTGTTACGTATATATGTACGTAGGTACAGTGTACCTACACGAACTTCTAATCCAGAAACTACACTAAAAAGTGATTTTACCTCTCTTTTTCCCCTGGCTTTCCCCGTTTCCCCGTTCGGTAACATGTTTTTATCATTCTTCACGTCCCCGGAACACGTTTACATGTTACACATTTTTCCGCATCAGTAGACGCGTATCTTTTCTTCAAGGACTCCGTAAACTGTTGCAATTCGAGCCGAACACGACAACAGTGGCAGAGGGAAATGAAATAACCTGTACTCCTCCAGCGATCAAAGAGTTCCCGCCTGACGGGTTGACGCAGCAGCAAAGACAATCCGGTCTTATAATAATACATTTCATAATAGCGATTTATATGTTCTTGTTACTCGCTATCGTTTGCGACGACTTTTTCGTGCCATCGATTAAAAAGATCTGCGGCAGTAAGTTGAATGGAGCAATAATATTATTACCTACTAACAAGGGAACACCGCGAACCCGGACTCACCGATTGGAACGCAACTTTGTGGGTTTTTAGAGTGACCCCAAACAAGTACAACCGTGAAAACTAACCTCAAAACGGCCTCTAAGGAGGTGAAAACTCCTCAAAATCAAATTGGCACTTCCACTTTTTCGCGTATAACTCTCAAAGACAGAACAGACAGAAAAAAATGTTTCAAACAAAAGTGTAATGGTGCAATAAGCGCTACAAACTTGCGTTAGCAAAATTTTGAAAAGTCTTAAAAAAATACCTGAACGCAAAAAAAAACTTTTTTCAAAATTTTGTTAACGCAAGTTTGCAGCGCTTAAAATTTTGTTTGTAACATCTTTTCTGTCTGTTGTACTTTGAGAGTTATACGCGAGAAAGTGGAACTGCCAATTTGACTTTGAGGTTAGTTTTCACCTCTTAGGGGCCAATAGGGCCCAAATGAAACACACCGTTGTTCTTGTTTTGAGTCACTCTAAAAACCCACAAAGTTGCGTTCCAATCGGGTTCGCGGTGTTCCCTCGTAAGTACAAGTACCTACTTGCATACCTACTCTTCTACATTCGTTCATCCGAGGGAAAGAAAAGTTGTATTCTCGGCAGGCGAAATAGAAAGGCAGCCGGCACCGACGAAACCAAAGCTCGTGAAACAATTGGGCGTGTTTGACTTTCAGAGATCAATGTTACGGAGGATGTCGCAGGAGCGACTATAATGGCGGCAGCCAGTTCTAGTCCGGAATTGTTTATCAATGTTGTAGGAACTTTTGTGACAGAAGGGGATTTGGGCGTCGGCACGATCGTTGGCTCCGCTGTCTTTAATATACTGGCCGTACCTGCCTGCTGCGGCTTGTTCGCAAATCAAGTGAGATTACTTCTTACTTTGGATTAGTTGCTGATAAAAGCAACCTTACCGTTTAACACAATAATTAGTAGGAGAGAGGATCAAAGTCTTTCCTACTTCGGGGGCAATGAGAGGAGGGGGGATGGATAGAAAAAGGAAACGTATCAAACGGGTTTAATTTCTAGGTGTTAAGCCTGGAATGGTGGCCTGTAACGCGGGATGTCATCGCTTACGCAATTACAGTTCTACTATTAATTTTGACGTTACGGGACGGTCGTATCGAGTGGTACGAAGCACTAATTCTCGTTCTTTTCTATGTTTTATACATCGTGGGTATGTAGACGGAAAATTCCGGGTCACTTGTTAACAATTAATTAACTAATTCGGATGATCTTTGCAGCCTCATGCGCCGCAGATTCAAATAATCATTTATTTTATTTAAATTTCTATCATTTGGCGTTGCTTCTCTGGCGGCGCATTTTCTTCAATGATCGCGCAAAACTATGGTTGCCGTGACTGCATTCAACGCGCGAATCTATATGTATATCGTTTCAGTAATGTGTTTCAATCGAAATATCACCGAGTTCCTTGAACGCGCAGCGGTCAGGAGGAAAAAGTATAAAAATCTTAGCGAAGAGAGCCCCTTGATTCCCAATCACGGTACGATCATATCAATTTATTTCTCCCTTAACCATTTCTCGACGGCGATGCTAGTAGAGATGGGACTATTTTTCGAATTTTTCAGTATTTAAATATTCGAATACTTCAGTTGCTTATTTGGCGAATATAATTCGAATATACAAGTATTCGAATACTATTCGAATATGTAAGTATTCGAATACTGATGTATTCGAATTGACAATGGTGTGAATTATAAATCAAATTCTTTAGGTTCATTTGTCAGGAAGAAATCTTGTAAGCTAATTTTGACCCACTTCACACCATACTATTCGAATACAACTGTATTCGATTATATCGGTATTCGAATAGAATTCGAATACATTAGTATTCGAATAGTATTCGAATAGTCCCAGCCCTAGATGCTAGCCGCCTTGCTATATATATTTTATATATAACGCCGAATATATCCGACGCTAAGCACGAAAGGGTTAAACCGTCGGTTCATATGTTGTGCATACTTTTAAGCAGCCTAAAACTCTCGGTTCTATTCTGCCAACGTTTCAGACGTCGTCGTTAAGAACGCCGACATGAATTTCTTGGAATCGGGCGAAGAGGACGAGGAGTCACGTAAGTATATGGAGGAGTCACATATATATAAATATCAAGTAGTAGTAGAGGTAGGTGTCTACCATGTTTCCCTCAAAGTGGATTAAACATGAATGTACCTATGCGCAACTGATTCACGATATGCGTACTATCTTTTTAGTCGATATAGTAGACATGACGAACTGGCCAAACTCGGTGTGCGAAAAAATCTGGTGGTTGGTGACATGGCCAATTAATTTGGTACTTCTGATCACCATTCCCGATTGTAGAAGGAACAATTTGAAATCCTGGTATCCTTTGACTTTCGCTATGTGCATAGTATGGATCGCGACAACTTCGTACATAGTTGGATGGGTCATCACCGTAATTGGTATGAATATTACAAATAATTTTATTTACAAACCTTCGAGTAACTCTTTTTTCTCTATACCTACATACCTTGCGCGCACTCAATTCATCCTTCCGTGACCAAAGTGTAGTTATAAATGTCCAATTAATTGTAAGAAACGATGACGACGACGACGGGCGATAATTGTCCGACCTCTGTCTTTATGCGTACACACATGTGCATGTGTACACGTTGCGTGACAATCGATCATTATTTCAGGCGATACGTTTAGGATCCCCGACTCTATAATGGGATTGACCTTTCTTGCGGCAGGAATGAGCGTACCGGAGGCTGTGTCGAGCGTTATCGTCGCGAATCAAGGTAATTTTCGCCTTTTTAAGCCTTCATTTCTCGCGGTATTCATTACATATAGGGCTGGCATCCGTAAAATCACTAATCTAGGACAGAGGGCATTAAAACCCCGGAAATTTGCAATTGAAACCCGGAAAGTCTTAACAATTTCTTATATTAAGTGCGATATCCCAAGACGAAAATTTCTGTAAATTATAGACTGTAATCGCAATCAAGAAATAAAGATAAAACATTTATGACTTTTTGAGCGAGCAGCATCGAAAAATCCGGATCACTATAGAAAATCCCCCCGGACGCCCTAAAAAAAAGACAAATCCGGGGAAACCCGGACGGATGGCAGCCCTAATTATATATATTTTGTATAGTGTCTGTTGAAATAAATTCTCGTTTAAATCGTGCTTCGATGTGGTGGCCAAGATTTACCACGATTTACCACGATTCGCCCTGATAACTACCAAGTAGTATACCTAATCAAGAAACAATGGGAACCGACAAACAACCATTGGGCGATAATGTCCTATCGCGAGTAGATCGGGTTACGATAGCGTGGCACGTGCTACCGCCGCAACTCTATTATCAAATTCGCCTAATCTTTTTACAATCAACTATGCGCCACGTCGTTTCAACTTGTATATATATATATATATATGAGGAGAACATTTGTCGCACACGATTATACGTACGAATGCTCGCGGAACTTTTTCCTTTCCTTGGTGAGAGCCTTGCAGTATAATTAATACCGTTTACCGTGTCATTTTCACTCGTGCGAGCACAATTATATATGTACCTTTCGTTTTCTATCTACGAATTCGATGACTGACCGACGATTTTCTGTATTTTTAGGACACGGGGCTATGGGTATAAGCAATACAATCGGCTCGAATGTATTCGACGTGTTGCTTTGCCTTGGACTACCTTGGTTCTTAAAAGCAACACTCTTTCCCTCGATACCCAACCAGCATTACGTAAAGATCATTTCGCAAGGACTCGTTTACAGTTCCATATCATTATTTTCTACTCTCGCGGTACTTTACTTGTCTCTCGTAATTGCCAAATTCAAATTGACACGAACCGTTGGAATAGCTTGCCTCATAACGTACGCCATGTTCTTGGCCTTTGCTTCTATTCTCGAGCTTAATATGTTCTTCGTGGTTAATTTACCGACGTGCGATCACTGATACACACCACCACCATCACCACCACAGGCGAGGACACATGGAATAGGCAGGCATTACATACATCTTATGCCTCATCTTTACGGGTTGTTTGTGTCACGTCGCCAACTGAAATACCGACTTGGTGGAAAACCAGTGGTTCTGACGCGCGCACTCTATATTTAAGACCGGTGACTCTAGGAACTAATTCAACTAAATCACCCCCAAGTCGGTAAAGTTTGCATAAAGGACAGAAAAGGATAACGATGCGTTCACACTGCAGTAGTACGGAGTGTACTACAATGTATACTTGAAAATTGGTCTGGTTCCGGCTTCCGGCGCACACTTGTTGTCACTTGCACTATACTTGTTCCTCAAGCACTCCGGATCCCCAGATCTATATAGTCTAATTTTCGTTGTTTCGTAGCAATTAATTTCACCACATTTCATTTCAATTCTAACCTCCAGTAGGATTACGATCGAATTCCACTCTGAATCGATAACGTTTCGATGAGGAGGGGGCGCTCTAGTGCCCGTCCGCGAAACGCGTGACCAAAATTTATTTTTATATTCTATATATAAGGCGTATTATTAATCCGCATGTGAAGAAAACCTCTTCTCACGATAAAACAGACAACAAAGATCATGCGCAGCCATTTACTCAAATATTATTTGTGATACCTAATAATTATAATAAAATAATATTACAATATATGTTACTCGCGATACGATTACTAATTCCATACATCACGGAAAAATTACCCACCGGTCTTTTCGCGAGGAGGTTGCCGCGAATCAAGACCCATCCTTCAAATGTACAAGTATACTTGAAATATTTTACGCACCTCCTCTCGATACTTTGCGCTGGCTTTACACATTTAAGAGAAGGGATAAAAGTGGAGTTCAAATGTTCAAACATCCGCTTCCAGCTAAGTAAGTATTGATTAATTTATAATCTTGACGTGTATTTATTAAAAGAATCTGTAACTGTTTTCATATCCCTCGGACTTGTACTAATATCACTTTTGCTTCCCTTTCTTATTACATTTGTCTGGTCTGATTCAAATTTCGCGCTTCAAGAGTTTACGCTACACGCCGCTAGGCGGGACACTATAATAAGGGCGGTATTCACAGTCGCTACATATTCTTAAGTTCATCTAAAGCATTCGACACCCTTTACTAATCTACTAGGTTAGTAGAGGATACGGCATGCTTAAGACGATCTTAAGTTATTACAGGGCTCTCCAGCGTAGGGGCCCCTCACGCGCCAGCTTCCCCTTCCAATCTTTCTTTCGTGCAGTGTGCCTTCCGTTGTCAAGGAGACCGCGCGACGCTACGAAGGCTTCCACGACGAGCTAGCCGGGCAAGCGTCTTCGCGGTTAGCGTCGCGCGGTATCCCTGACAACGCGGACGAGAGTGGGAGAACCTCAATCAAAGAGGAGATATAATAAGAGGCGTCACTCCGGGCGGAACCTTTGAAGTCCTTACTTGACCTTAGCATTTAAATTGGTTGTCTATTCGAGCGGGATATTCAAATCGACTAAATGTACCTTACTGCAATTGGCTGATTATTGCCGAAGTTTACCGATCACTGTCGAAGTTTACCGATCATTGCCGAATGGGCATTTAAATTGCTTGTTTGGTGATTTCCCTAGGTTATTTCTGTCCTTGTCGAGTGACGCCTGTTATTACATGTACCGCTCTTACATTCTCCACTTTCCGTAATTCCGCTGCTGTTGGTTCTTTCTCCTGCTCTTTTGTTATTCCGCTAGCTTTATTTTTAATAAATAAACTTTGGGGTTAGATTGCAAAACAGCAGGTATGCTGAACCTCGCCCATTCATCGTATATTTTATGTAATCTGTGGTGAATAAAGACGAATTATTATTATTATTATTATTATTATTATTATATCTCCTCTTTGCACCAATCTCCCGCGGGAGCGATCTTGGAGAGCCCTGATCTTAAGAATAAGTAGGGACTGTGAATGCCGCCTTAAGAGTCTGGCCTCGAATCGATATCCGCCATAATTTGGCTAAATCCTACGAGAGATATAGAGATATAGAGTGGATGTACCAGTAAATGAAGACGTACTAGTGAATGGACATTTTTTATTAAAATGAGCAAAATAAGTTATTAAAATAACCAACTAATTAATTAAAGACAGTGTCTATTAATTAATTATAGTGTCTCTAATCACCACTAGTGACCCTCTAGGGATCACTAGTATCCACGAGTCGCCGAGTTGTCGGCCATCTATGTGACTTGGACGAAATTTGTGACAGTAAATTGTGTTGTCGACGCCCAGTTGCTTGTGAGTATTTCGGTTAAATTTAATATATTACGTTCTTCGACGTGATACGGTTCTAACCGCGTTAAATTGTGAAAAATGCACTCGGATATATCCGTCCGTACATTCGGATAATGGTACTTGACAAGAAAAACTGTTTTATTCGACGGAATATCTACTAAAATGGCGTTCCCGGACGACACTATTGATTCGTAGCAGATAGGTATCTCTGCAGCTGAACCGACTCGTTGCAAGTTGACAGACACGTTTCTCGTTGCTGGTACAAAAAATTCTATTTCACAAACACGAAACAACCAATCGAAACGGTTCAACGACGACGACGATGACGATACCGGTATCGTCGTCGTCGTCGTCGTCGTTGAACCTTTGTGTCCCTCGAGTCTCCGCGAGTGTACGTATGACAGGACGTTACGGAACGTAACGTGTATATAGATAATCGGACATGACTGGATACATGACAGAACCCATGGGGACTAGACAAGACAAAACACAAGACCGGTCCCGTTGGAACGGAACGCGACAGAGATTCATCTTGTCACTGACACAAGTAATCCGGTATAAGAGTGCTTCCGTCTCAACAAATTATCATAATTTGTCTCTGTAGTAACGTATCATTCTTATCTTTCCGTAGAGAGAGATCTAAGAGAAACAAGGAAAATGCAAACAATTAAATGTGTTGTGGTGGGAGATGGTGCAGTAGGTAAAACTTGTCTTTTGATTTCATATACCACCAACAAATTTCCATCAGAATATGTTCCAACAGTGTTCGACAATTATGCAGTAACTGTTATGATTGGCGGGGAACCGTATACATTAGGATTATTCGACACAGCTGGTAATCATTAATTTCACATACTTTTCATGTACACAGTGTTTACCAATTCCATTACTGAGCTCATCAGTTGATATAAATTTTGGTTAAGCAATTATATCTTTTTACTTACATCTAATCTTTTGTTCCAAGGTCAGGAGGATTACGATAGATTACGTCCTTTGAGTTATCCTCAGACAGATGTATTTCTGGTTTGCTTTTCTGTGGTGTCGCCATCCTCCTTTGAAAACGTCAAAGAAAAGGTAAAGCTTCGTGCAAGTTTCGTCAACCTATACGTTGAATTAACCAAAATGTCCCAACGAATCAATCAGAAATTTTTCATCAGTGGGTTCCAGAAATAACTCATCATTGTCAAAAGACTCCGTTTTTATTGGTTGGCACTCAGATCGATTTACGGGACGATGCAGCGACTATAGAGAAACTTGCAAAAAATAAGCAGAAGCCTATATCGGCAGAACAAGGCGAAAAGCTTGCCAAAGAGCTGAAAGCAGTGAAATACGTAGAGTGCAGTGCCCTTACGCAGGTATCGTTGGATTTATTTACGAATCCACATCGGCGTATTATTAGTGTACTTGGTTTTGTTCATTTCAACAGAGCACATTCATTATTTCTTTTGCTTTTCAGAAAGGCTTGAAAAACGTGTTTGACGAAGCGATTCTAGCAGCTTTAGAGCCTCCGGAGCCAGTTAGAAGAAGACGATGTATCGTTTTGTAGAATCTAACTGAAACCTTTTCTAAAGCTCATTTACCGCTGTTCACGACCGAAGAAGACTGTGTGAGTTGAATCGTACGGTGCGCACGTGTTTTGATCTCCGAGTATCGGCGGCTACTCAGAGTACCGTCTTTCGTTTGCTGACACGTTCGAACGAAAAATTTACACAAAAGTATAGGGAGACAGACATTCTATATACTTCTTACGTAACGGAGTTGCATCGACACGTTGGTCGATGCACCATCTTTCGAGGAAGAAAGACACAATCGACGATCGATAGTTTCGTTTAAATCGATTCACAGCAGTGATGCCAGAATCGTGGGACGTGGGACAGAACGCTTACCCCCACTATGACCTCCGTCGTCTCCCACTATGGCCTACCGTCGCCCCCCACTTTCTTTCCATCGCACTGCACACAAGCATATCCCTACCCCTGTCTGTGCGCACGGCAGCCCACAAGCAGCTCACACGAACATGAGTAAAAATATGCTTGTGTGCAGTGCGGTGGGAAGAAAGTGGAGGACGCCGGTAGGGCATAGTGGGAGACGACGGTAGGTCATAGTGGGGGTAAGCGTTCTGTCCCACGTCCCACGATTCTGGCATCACTGCTGGCATCACTGATTCACAGCAGAGCGAGCATCGATGTACTTGGACGATCGCACGAAAGAAACGATATATAATCACCGAGAACTACAAACATACATACGGATCTCGTATCATCGAAGAATCTGCAAAACATTCAACTATTTAATACGTAAGACGTTTTTATCGATAAAAATTGGTAGTGTGAATTTTTTAATAAATCAGTTTAAAAAAAAACACGATTCGTGTCTATGCGAGTATAACCATCATCGATACTTTCTTCCCATGGTAACGAAAAATATACCCCTCTTGCTTTTTTAACCCATTTTATAGTTTTTACTTTTTAGTGCAATTTTATTTCTTCGAAATCGGTTTGAATTTTTTTTTTAAATTTTTTTAGTATAAACTTAATAAGGATCAGTTTTGAAAAATAAGCGATTTTTTCTCAAAAGCCAGGGGGGCAACTACCCTTTTTGCCCCCGCCCCCTGCGGACGCCCATGACCTGGATATCTATAATTATTATTCTCTTCTCCAGCGCCGTAGACTTTTCCAAGCTCCTCGTCAAATCCGTCCTCGAAATCCGTTACCGCCTGCTCCATCGTTGCTACGTAATTTACGTACTAGAAATGATGTATATCGATGGGTGATTAAATCTTTATTTACATACATTGTTTCACGGTGATATCGCTGAATAATGACGAGGTATCTATAGTACATGTAAAACTTGCTCTTAAATTTGGCCGCTTATCGTACAAGTTTGGTACCTAACTTTGGATTAAAATCGATCACACCCGAATAACGTTTTCGCGATATCGAGCATCTTACCGTCTACTCTAACACGTTGATACTTGACTTTTAATATGAGACGCTACGCGGCAGGTAACTACTCTACTCGCGATACACCGCCACTACACGCGTGTCTACGTACGATAGATGACACGCGAGTTTTTACGACACAGCGGTTTTTAACAATCAACACCTCGTTACGCACGGAGTATGTTGAAACTAATCGTTTGGTCTTGTATCCGAACTCGATTGTTTTCGTAATACGAAGAGTATGCAGAATAAACGGATCACTGGCTCACTTCTTTCCTTTCAATATTTACCCCCTTTTACCGGTCTTATGCAGTCAAAGTTTCTCGACCTAACCTCTCTCTCTCTCTCCCCCTCTCGCAATCGTAGATAGTTGCGGGAAGAGGTAGATGCGGGATATCATTGCACAATCGTAGGCCACAAAAGTTGACGTGCGCAAACGTTCAGCCATTCCAGTTGCTCGAGTGTTATGATCTTTTTCGGCAAGAATTTAGCCAAGTAATCCAAGGTGTGTAACTTTTTGCGCTATAGGTATCATATACGTATGGGGCCGACCTTAAAGTACGTAAGGATAATTTTGGCGATTTCTTACTCCCTCGATTTACCCCGGTGATTTGATATTGCATCCCCCTCCTTACGTAATATTTTTTACATTGAATTTTTCAGTTATTAGAATTCTTTTAAATGTTTATATCATTCATTTAACTCATTTTCTGTAAATTTAAACTAAAACTACTTTGCTGGAACATTAATATGATAGAATTTGTATTTATTGAAAATTAGCTTAAAAAATGTTACGTAAGACGATTCCTGACTCTCCCCTCCCTCGTAAGAAAACGTAAAAAATTGGCGACCCCCCCCAAAAAGCCTCACGTAATTTAAGGACGACCCCTATCTATATGCGTTGCATGCAATCTCCCGGGTCCTGATAATTCTTAATCGATGTAACTCAATTCCTTGTTTAAAATTCAATTCAAGCCTTTGCGAAATAATCTTTTTGTCGGCCACATTTTTGCGTGTACGCGCACATAGGTACTACTACTTTGGTAAATGTTTGTAGTCGTATCGGTGTACGTATTTTCGCGTGACTAGAGTCGATGATAACGTAAGCAATCGACGTAAAATTTGATCTTCGAAATTCTACAAGTCTCGAGAGTCAGCCCTTTGTGTATGTATCGCGCAACGACGCGAATGATACATGTATATAGAACCGCGGCAGTCTTTTTCCCGCGTAAACGCGGTGAAACATTTTCTCGAGAATTGCCCATGATTCGATATACGTGGAGTACAAATACATACACCGCTCGGCGGACGTAGACATTCATTCGCGTTTAATGTAGGTTTTCGACTATACGTATGAAAATGTGGTGGTAGTTGGTCGTGTTGATTGGCGTAGAACGTTTAAACGTTCATCGCGTAATATACCGAATTTTGCGCACGAGTTGGCAAAGACACCCCATTGGGATTATGCGTGACGTAGGGGTTGGATGTAAGTAAAATTGCTGGTTGCGGAACGTCGCGAGAGGACAAGCTGGCCGCTCCTTCTGGAACGCCACGCTCTATCGCTGCATAAGGGCCGATAATCTGTTGTCGTTGTTGTTGTTGCTGCTGTAGTTTCGAAGGCGAACAAGGAATTTGCAAGGAAGACGACGATGAAGAGGATGAGGATGAGGACGACGACGGCGATGAAGAGAATGAGCAGGACGCGGAAGAAAAGGAAGACGAGCACGTGGAGGAAGAGGAGGATGCGGAGGTGGTGGAAGATTGGACGGGAACATTGACGGTAACGTCATTAGATCGAGCAGTTCCGTGCATGGATTCGGTAACGTGATTCGGAAGTACACGCGTAGGGGTATGCTGCGTCGCTGCAGCGAGCGCGGGCAAGGAAGAGAACGACGAAGGTAAGGAGGTTGAATACGATGACGAGGATGTTAACGTGGAAGGGATCGCGGTGGGACATGAAGCAACGGTGGTGGAAGTAGCGATGGTAGAAGAGGACAAGATGGTCGGAGCTGATTGTAATTCGGAGGGAGATGAAACAACGGTACGTCCCAGCTGCACTTGATAGAATCGATACGAACTTTCGGTGGTTGCCACTCCACTGCCATTGAACGGGGCAGCGCATCTAGAGGGTGCGAACACGGCATAAGAAGGCGAAGGGGGAGGAGGCGCCACGGTGGTGACTTCCGATGGTAGACGGTAGAACGTGGGTTGATGATAATGTGGGTGATGCTGATGTTGGTGATGATGAAGTTGCAACGTATGACCCGCGGTATGAGGAACCGAGGAAGAAGAAAAGGCAAGGCCGGAAATTCGAAAGTCGTCTGGTTGTTGATGGTGATGAAGATGCAGATGCAAGGTTTGCTGCGTGGTTGGCGGCAAGGCAACAGGATTAGGGGATGAGATGGAAGTGAGTCGAGGATCAAAGAGGGGAGGAGAGGCGGCGGCGGTGGGTACCGAGTGACCGAGTGAAACAGAAGGTGGTAGGGGAGTAGCAGTATCGCTTCGCGTTAAACTCGATACCGGCGACAGCGAACGATTCCCTGGGTGGTAGTACCTGGGTTGCTGTTGCAACGTCGACTGTGGTACAGATGGCGATTGCGTTTGCGTTTGCGATCGATGATCATTCGCGCTCGTCCGAGGGTAGGGGTACCTTTCAATGTGGCTAGCATAACTGGGAGATGGATGCGCCGGTAGAATGCGTTGAATGTTTTGATAAGTCGGGTCCGACAGGCCGTTGTACGGAACAAAGTACATAGTACGATAACATTTGCCGTTAGCGGGAAATCCGGTATTCACCGTAGGCATTACGTTACAATTATAGTTGGATAGCGTCGTTACTAAAGGCTCGCGTCGTCGAGCATTCGCGGATAGAGCGCCGTTGGCTGCGTAATCTCCGTCGCTATTAGCACCCTCGATCTCTTCGTTCCCGACGCTTCGCAAGGGTCGCGTACTCGCCGTGTTCGCCGTGTTCAGCGGTTCTTGATAATATTGCTGACCGCCGTTCCTTGGCTCTTGATGAAAACGAAACGTAGCATCGTTCATCGGCAGTTGGGGTTGGGCATGTCGTCGCGTAAACGTATCGTCCGTGTATTGCCCCCGTTCCATCGAATTTTGAGTAGTAACGTTAGTGTTCTCTATAATTGTCTGATAAATATCATCGATTTGCTTTTGCATCGTGTTTATTCTATTGATCGTATTCGCGTCTCGGTCATCGGTAGCCAATGTACCAACGAACGAACGCGGGTTGGAATCATCGACCGGTTGCTCGTGGTCGTATGATTCCGCGCGACCATCGATTTTCACGCTGTTACTTTCGTAATACGTTGGTAAGGAACGATGAACGTTCGACCTTGGAACGTTCGCAGCGTCACCTTCTATAACCATTTGGCGAAAAGTTTCCTCGGTATTGTTCAATAGCCGTTGTTTAATACCTGTCACCGATGGCCTACGATTGAATCCATAATCATTCAATTCATCGTCTTCGTCGTCGTCATCGCCGTCGTCGTGGTCATTGTTGTTGTCGCCGCCACCGCCGCTTTCGTCGTCGACGTCGTTGACGTCGCCGTTATTCTTGTCATTCTTGCTATCGCGGTGAACTTGGCCACGATTCTTGTTCTCCGCGGTGACACGATTCACGATAACACCGTTGCGGAGGAGTATAGGCTCGAGTTGTCGCTGACCATCGTCACCATCGGATTTTCCATCGATAACTCTGTCAATTCTATTGTCAGGAACATAACTGTTCTCGCTATTAACCGGAAGATAACGATGATCCTCCACTTGGCTGTACCGCCGTTTAATCCTTTCCATTCGAAATTTGTCCTGTTGGACGAACGCAAGCAATTCGTCGGTTATATTATCCCCGATGTCCGGTCTGTCGATAACGATGGGTGGTGTACCTTTGGTAACATCCGGTGGCCCAACAAAGTTCCGATCGCTTTCGCGTAAAGCTGCTTCGATGTCTTTTAAATTGTAAGACGCAATCGTATCGTAACTCATCGCAGAATCGTGGTTCTCGTTCACCATCGTTTTAGTAGAATCGTGGCGGTAATAATCTTCCCGGGTATCGGCACTATTAACAGTCACGCACGACAATGGCGCCAGACTGGCTAAGAACTGTTTACGCACGTCCGAGTTATTCGGTTTTAGTACGGAATTTCTCGATTGCTGATACTCTTTGCCAGCATTGCTATTCTTTTCAACATTTCCCAGACCAAGATCGGGTGCGTTGGAATTTTTCTTGTGAACAAACAGATCCGTTAGCTTCTTGTACGTCGAGTGATTGTGCGCCGAGTGATCGGCAACGGTGCTGGAACCTAAGCCCAACGAGTGTTGCTTACTATAATTCGTAGCTGCGATCGTCGCCGTCACCGTCGTCATCGCAGACGTCGTCACTGTTGTTATACCAGCGTCGAGTCCCTCAGCGACAGGTCCTACCGTTGTTTCCGTAATCATAGTCGGATTTTGAACGAGCATTCTCGGTGGCAACGCAGGTTCCTCTTGCCCCGTCGGCGAGGCGCGTACCATTAGATCGGCTGTGTCGCCGTCTTTCGTACCCGTTACCGAATCCGCGATCGTCGCAGAATCCGCACAAACCTCGCTTTCCTCCGGATCCACGCAGGTGAGTCGACGGATTCGCTCCTCCAAGGACAAATTATTGGAAGGTAGGCTCTTCTTCCGCGAACTCGAACGATACTTGTCGACAAGCCTTCTTCTAAGGGTATTTCTCTCGATCGTTCTACTAATCAGATTCGATTCTTCGCCAAATTCCTTTGGCGGGCATTGTTGCTCTTTTAAAGCATCGATTAAACGTAAACTCTCGGCGGTAACCAGGAGCCTCGCAACATCTTGTCGCGGATCATCGTGGCAATTCGTCGAAGAGATTAACTTGCCGGGTGGCGCTGGAGGTGGCGAAACAAACTTCGGATTAGGGAATAATTGCCTGACGGCGGAATTCGGTTTCAGGCTGTTGCCCACCAAACATGAATTACCGAGCTTAAACACTAAGGAGAGTTCTTTTATATCGGAGGACGTTCCGTCTCGAATTATTCGGTCCTCGTCAGTGTCCTCTTTCTTATCGGTCGTTACCTTCGTAGGGTATAGCGTCTGTCTCGTATCGCGATCATCAGCTACGCTTTCGTTAATATTGATCCTGACGCGAGCATCGTTGTCGTCGGTTAAATTGAAAACATTATTCCAATAATCGCTCCTCATTCCATTCGAGGGATCAATGCCCTCCCGTCGCACAACGCGTTCTTCTTCTTCGTCTTCTTCTTTTCCCCCTTCTCCTCCTCCTCCCCCTTCTTCTTCTTCTTCTTGACTGATTTCGCGTACAATGCGCCGTTCCGTGACGGTCGTCATAGTTATGGTCTCCACGAGGTACCGATGCCGTGGCTCTACGAATAAAAGAAGAGTTTGTTTCCGAGTCGCTTAAGCGTATCACAAACGTGGGCATAAATTTACCGGTAGACGTTGTTCGCTGGAGTCGTTCACACGGTCTCCTTGCGTTTTCATCGTCGTTTTCCGTTACCTCACGGTCGAATCGGGATTCTCCTTCGATCTCCGTATCTGGAAAACCATATTACGCGTGAGATATCCATGCGTTGTATGTACGTATGGTATATACATAAATGGAGATAGGAAAATGCGAAACGTATTGCGCGAATGTAGGTACATATTCGCGGTAGAGAGCAGCGAAGCAAATGGGACGAGTAAATTTAAAAAGGTGCCGGTCACTTTCTTCAGGAATGCACGCGTTCGGCCTTGTTGGGTAAGTACCGCGTGAAAACACCGGAGACACGCTCCGCTGTACTTCCGGTGAGCGTCGGCCAGCGTGTGCCGCTAACATCACGCTCGGGAACGACAGTAAGGATGCGATCGATGCTCACGCGTCTACGCATGTCCGTATCATTCCCCGACAAGTATTTCGCTGCACGCGATACCTATAACGAAATTGCCGGTGTCGCCGTAAAGCACGGACCATTGGACGAGAACAGGTGTTGGGAGAACGGTGTTAAGAGCAATCGACACAGTCTTTTATCGATTACCAGTGGGCTGCGGTAGGAACGCGTATATTATCGCATTAAAGGTAGTAAGTACGCAGATACCTACTTCCGTTGTATTTGGTACGTTTTGACGCTAAAAGCGAAACACGATCTTAGTTCGTATCTTGACAAAAACTACCAGAGTACTTGGTTGGAATTCGTGGCACGCGATTTTCGAATGTTATGCAGCGAACGCACGGCAGGAGTAAAGTATGTACGCATCGTGGGAAAAAGTACGTGGCCTCGATCCAAGGAGTTCATTATTAAACCCCTGTGTGTTACGCGCAAGCGAATTCTATGGGAACACGGGAGAGATACGCAGGAGAGAGCGTATGTATGTAGTCGGCACGCTTCGCGCAACACTTTTTTTATTCGCTTTCGTTGATCCGAGGTTTCGTTGAAACGATATATGTAGCGCGAGTTTGTTTGAAAAATTAATAATACATAAACAACGATAAGCGGCATCCCCATCGTGGCTCACCTGTCTTTCGTTGACAGTCAAGATAATTTAACGACGTTTCCGAGCTACATTCCGGTATGCTGGAGACATCGCCGGTGGAGTAGATATCTTTATAACCCTCCGGTGGGCTCAACGTTTCTTGTTGATGCTCTTGCCGTGATAGAGGCGACGACGACGACGACGATCCGTTTAACGATGGTGGTGTTGGCGGCAACGGCGGCGGGGCAGGAGGTGGTGGTGGTGCAGGTGCTAATGCCGGTGGCGATGGCAACGACGACGGCGGCGGTGGTGGTGGCTGTGTAGTAGTTGACGACGGCGATGGTGTCGTCGATGCTGGCGGTACGATAGATACATTCGTCTCGGTCGATCGTTTCCGTCCTCCATCCTCTTTCGATACATCTATCCTATCCCGTTTCCTTTTACCATGTACCTCCGCGTTAGCCGCCTTATCCGTATTTCTCCCTTTTACCAATTCTTGCTCTTTCGCTTCTTCTACTTTTAGCTCTTCCCGCGTCACTTTCTGCTCGCGTTCGTGTCGTTGCCGCTGTTCCGCCTCCACTACCTCTTCCTCTTCTCGATTGGCACGATCATCTTCCTCCTCTTCTTCCTCCTCCTCCTCCTCCTCTTCTTCTTCGTCGTCTTCCGGCCCTATTCCGTCGTATTCCTCTTCGTCTTGGTCCTCAACACGCAATTCCACGCAATTGAACGGTTCAGCCCCGCAAGCTTGCCTCCTCGCCCCATGGCCGTGTATTATTTCTTCGTCCCTTTCAACGTCGTCACGATATCGACCGTTATCCGAGACACCGAATCGGAGATTCAATTCGGCCCGACATTCCCTGCAATTTCCCAATCGTATCAATTCGTGTTCCTGACAGCAACAGTCGCAGTCTTCCTCGTAATCTGGGCAGCATTCTTCTTTTATCAGTATTATATAATCCGCCGCGAAGAATTCATTTAGTTTTTCATTTATCACGACTCGATTCTTCTGCGACCTGGCTTTTGATTGGCCGGGTTTTTTCAACAGAGACTTGAGAATCTTCGCAGGCTGCTCCGCCGGAAGTTTGCTTCCGTGCTCCTTCATTATCGGGCTTCCTCTCTGTCTCCTTTTATCTCCGTACAGGTATAGAGTAGGTATACGTATATAGTACCTACTCCGCTGCTTCGTGGCCTTACCACTACCGTTCGTCTAACTTCCACGCTACCCTCACGGTACCGAGCTTTATTTCTCGCTGCACCATGGAAAAAAAGGGCACCGCGAGATCCACGCGCCCTCACGATTCCTACCACCGCTATCGATCGATCGTCAGCGATCGATCCTCCGCGATGGTCTCAAATGATCGTATCATATTTCTGTGCGCGCGTCTCACCGATTTCTAGTTCCTAAGGTCGTGTTCAGATATATTGGCCGGTGAGTTTCGCGAGGGGTATTCTCCCACCATACCGCCTGCCTGCCTCGGTGCTCTTTTTCTCAACGTTTTCTGTCTCGACTTCGCAGCACAAGAGTGAGCCAGAAGTGGTGGGGATAGCGCCCAACTCCTGACGTGTAGGCCAAACCAAGTTCTTAGCGTAGAAATACATACATCAGAATAGGTGTGCGTTAGCTCCGGAAAAATTCAGGAGTTTTATTGGTCAGCACATTGATCCTTTCTCGACAGCTTCGTCTCGTATTTGTATACGCATATCTTCGTAACGCGCACAATTCTTACGATAAGAATGAATAACAGCCAAACTGGCTACGTTCAGGAGGAGCCGAGCAGCGTCTCTGTTACTCCACCATACATTTCGGGGGCCACGCAACTGCAACTGACAAATCCACGATCGTCAGATTGGTGGTGGCTGATTTCTCCTCGATCGCTATTCGCGAAAACGAACTCACCGGCCAATATATCTGAACACGACCTTAGGAAACAACACTACTCCCGGCGGCATTACAAAACCAGAGGTTTACCAGCGTGGATCAGGGTTGGGACGCCGCGCATGGAAACGTTCGTACGTTGAAAGCGAAAATCGATCACGGGTGAGCTTTCCGTAAGAACGGTGGTTCGGAACGTTATTATGTATCATCGTCACGACCGACAACAAGAACGGTGCCAACGCTCGTTGTCGTCTCCGTTACAAGTAGGCACCACCACCATCGCCACCACCACCACCACCACCACCGATTTCTTCTCAACGCTATCGTTAGCTCGTCTTTACGTTGCTGGCATCACCGCCATCACGATCTACTCAATGCACGGTGTTTCGTTTACAGCGCGCAAGCCAACGCTCGTTTCTAATAACACTACCGTTTTATCGATCTTGGACGACGAACGTGGGCGCACTTCTAAACGGCACGACGCACCGTCATGGTTCCCGTGACTCGTACTTTCACCGTAAATCGCGCACACACACGCACACATATGTATATCGAGTAGTCGCACCGAGCGCGACAACCACAACTCAGCACCGAAGACCGAGAATGAAGCGCCTTACGATTCCAGCAGATCGAAATGAAATGCAGTCGTGTAACACTTTGACACTTGCGAATTCGATCCGAAAGTATAAACAATTTCGGTAACGCCAACGGGAATACGATAGTACGTATTTTTCCTCCGTATATTCAACGTATTTATTCTCCGCGCGTTAAACGTAACCAGCGTCGTTGAGAAAAACTGGTCAGAGTGACCGCGGTACACTGGTAGCTTTCAATTCGAAACGAACGTACTACTGGCTATCACCAGACTGTTTCGACCTCGAGAGGACTCTACCGACCAACCGTGCTCGGAAATGGAACGGGCCGTCGTCCTCCGTTCGCCGTCGGTTATCTTCGGTCTTCGTCTACGCTGTCAGCATTCGCACGCGCGCGCGCGTCATACCTCGTCCTACACTTTGCCCGTGGATTTCCAACTACTCGGGCGGCTACAAAAGTATATCATGTTTCTGTAATAACCCGCAAGGGAAGCGTCACAAAACAATTCGTGAGAATATTTCTTCGAATCCATTGGGAACGAATTTTGACGAAACAAAGCGTACTAGGTAGTACGCAACAGCAGTTTTTCGAAAGTTTCCCGCTGTAACATGCGCAGTAATCAATACGAGCGGGCGAATTTATGCTCTCATGTCCCCTGGACTCGTCGCGACGCGGCGAGTGCTTCTACGTTTCGATGTGAAACGAAAAAGAGACGAACCGTTGCTTACTGCCATATTGTCGATTACGAATATGATTGGTTATTTCGTTTCCCTCGTATGTACACAAGTTGGAAAACATTTCTTCTTCATCGCCGCCGTGATTTTATATAATATCCGCCAAGTTATTGATTTCATAAAAAATATGTCAAACAAAAGTTGTAGATCCAGACAAGGAGCATCTTTTATGTTCTGTTACTTTTTTCTTGTGCGACAAACGGTTTTCGAGAAAAGTCCGAAAAAACTAAAAACAAATTTTTATTTTTCAAATTTTGAAAGTTTAAATCCTTCTCGAATACTTTTTATTTATGGAGGTGAAAATAAAACTTGTAATTTTTATTTTCGGGGACTATTTTTTAAACATTTAAGGGGGGCATATATCGAGATATGCCAGAAAGATAAAGTTTTTTCTTCATATTTTCATTGTTTTATAGGTATGTCATGAAGTTTTGAAAATAAGGAAAAGAAAAATTGTTTTATTATTTGGAACTATTCTGGGGGGGAAGTACTGCGGAGAAAAATCAAAAGTTGTAACTAAGGGCACTCTTCAGATTAAAACACATTTCAGACTAGTTCCTGAGTGGATGCTGTTCTTGCACAGAGGCCGCTGAATTCAGTCTTTGAGTTATAGGTCGGTAACACAGTTTGCGCTGCAGTCTCATTCCCTTCTGAATCGATAAAGTTGAATACTACACAAAGTAGCGAGGAAAGTTGGAACCACCGAATTCTATAACAAAAATTTAGACGTTGTTAGGTCTATCCTACACCTCGTCCATGGCCATAGAATGGAGATTTATTCAGTTATGAATTCTTTATTGAATAGAGACACTATAGTGTCTATTATTGAAGGACTTGAGCTGTCACCACTATTCGAGATTAATAAATCAATTAACTAATATATAAACAAGGCTTTGCAGCGTAGCACATTGAATTACATATCTCTAGGGGCCACTTTAGTTCTTAAATATTGCCGTTAGGTGGCTGGAATTTTTCTGGGTCTGTAAATCAAGAATTTTGCTGTAGTTCGGAACGAATCATCATCGACATCTGTTACCGCAGTCATATACAGGGTATTCAAAAAATCTCTATTCATTTTACTGGAAATCAAGTTTCAAACACACGTGTCACAAAAGTATCTGCTCCGAAATTCACCCTTTTAACCTAATTGGATATGAACGTCCGACAGCAAAAGATTAAAATTCGGTTCTTCGAAACGGTAAAGCTAGAGCACTAAAGAGGTGAGTATGCGCATCCGCCATATTGGGTCCTCTGGAGAGAGAAGATTATTGAGTACCCACCTTTTTGGGTATTGTCAGATTCATTTTATAAACAAAATATGCGTTGCTGATATTGATACATGGTAGCATGACACGTTATTAGAGTATTTTATTACATTTAAGTTTATATTTGGTTTATAAAACGAATTTGACAATACTCAAAAAGGCGGGTACTCAATAATCTTCTTTCTCCAGAGGACCCAATATGGCGTATGCGCATACTCACCTTTTTAGTGCTCTAGTAAAGCCTACATTGTATTTAAACGAATGGAATCGCGTCTTGAATTTCCATGCTTGTCGATTGGTCGAAGAGAAAGTTTCTAGGCAGTCGAGCCAATAAATGTTTTTGCAGATTCGGCGTTAGTCGTGAAAGAATTTTGATAAGAGACGTCACAGAATCGTGCAATTAGTCAAAAAGTTTTCAAAGATAAATAATTCGTTCGTAGCGTTCGGGAAAAAGAAACGAACTATATCGCACTGCGTAGAATTGGAATCTGTTATTGACCGAGTTGTCATAATTGTCTCGATTGTGTTTTTCGTACGAAATATTGAATTGAAAAGTAGCTGCCTTGTATGTGCGCTTTTAAAAGAATCTCGTAGGATACTTCGAACCGAGGCTGAGGGTTCGTTCAGGGTCTGACTGAATGGTAAGATTATTTTAAGGCTCGCGGGGGCGATTGAAACGCACAGGTTAAACGGTTGCTATATCCCTCGTCGTACTCGCATTCCTGCGAGTCGCAACTCAGTTTCCCTCTGTTACTTTAAATCGTTCAGTTTTCATCTCGCAGTATTCATCGTTCTCATTGAAAAATATGAGTCTCGCAGCGGTTTCGTTGATCTCTCTTTTTTTCCATCCACTGTAATCTCTCTATCGTCATTGTAGTATCGTTGATCGACCTGATACACGACCTCCATTTTTGTTACAACTATTTCGTTCGGCGTATTTCTCGCAGTATTTCTCGATTCATATATCTGTTCCGATCGTTTTGTGACTTGTCAATCGCCACATTCGCAGCATTAATATTTTGTTAGGTTAAACCTAACGCATACTTTCCGGGCGACAGAAAATACAAATTAATGTTTATAAAAGTCCATGTCTGATGATAGTGTATCGTAGTTTGCAGCGAATTTGACATTTAGAACTGCGAATCTAACCTGAAGAAACATGTTTAGCATCCTTGAACACGATCTTTATAGCATATAAAACATATACCTGTAAAGAGTACAGTTTTATAGCAAGAGTTCCTCGTACAGACGTGCATGACAGACTATCATAATTTCGAAATATAAGGAATTTCTATTAGATCAAACATTCGAGCATTTACCATTATAGATTAAAGTCACACAATTTTTTCAATCGAAATTTCATCCACCTCGCAATTATCGCATTTCAATTTATTTGTCGTTAATAGAAAGTTATTCGGTCTGATAAAATTTGAGAATAGTGGTTAATACGTCAAGAAATCTAACGCGTTTCTTGTTAATCCCGCATGCTCCGCAAGGTCTGTACATTGTGAGAAACATGCCTCTGTTTGGAAAGTCTCAGAAGAGCCCGGCGGAAGTAGTAAAGGCTCTTAAAGAGGCGGTAAATGCGTTGGAGCGCGGTGACAAGAAAGTAGAAAAGGTATGTTACGAGGCTGTGTATCGATTTCTATGACCCAGTACGTTGATTTTTAGGCCCAAGAGGATGTCAGTAAAAATTTGGTACACATAAAGAACATGCTGTATGGGACGGCGGAGACAGAGCCTCAAGCGGACATCGTTGTCGCTCAGTTGGCCCAAGAATTATATAATAGTAATTTGTTACTTCTACTTGTGCAGAATCTTAGTCGCATAGATTTCGAGGTATGTCGAACAATGCGAAACTGTAAGTGTAATAGCGAACTCCAAAGTGGATTTTCAAACAGGCTTTTAATTGTTCATTCGTTCATTTATCAAATTCTTGATTATAAACGGCACGCTTCGATAGGGGAAAAAAGATGTCGCTCAAGTATTTAATAATATACTTAGAAGACAAATTGGAACCAGAGCTCCGACAGTGGAATACATATGTACTAAACCAGAGATATTATTTACTCTTATGTCTGGGTGAGTTTTTATACGAGGTAAAGTTGTTCGGCGATGTATAAACGCGCGTTGAAGCACTTTAAGTACACAAATGTAACAATTGCAGGTACGAGCACCAAGATATTGCCTTAAATTGCGGCACAATGTTGAGAGAATGTGCAAGATACGAGGCCTTGGCAAAAATAATGATCTATTCGGACGACTTTTACAATTTTTTCAGATATGTTGAAGTCTCGACCTTCGACATATCGTCCGACGCGTTTTCTACGTTCAAAGTAAGCGATGATAAGCGCATGATATATCGTACTTAAAGTAAAGCATACTGTTGGTGCATCCGGTACGTTGGTTTTTAGGAATTACTTACCAGGCATAAAATACTGAGCGCTGAATTTTTAGAACTTAATTACGATAAAGTTTTCTCTCATTATCAAAGGTTATTAGATTCGGAAAACTATGTTACCCGACGACAGAGTTTGAAACTGCTAGGGGAACTTTTACTCGATAGACACAATTTTACTGTATGTATAACACTAATTACTTAATTTCAGAATATCGATATATATATATTTATACGCTTAAGAACATTTTAATTTAGGAGATTTGATGTTACAGGTAATGACACGATATATTTCGAATCCTGATAATCTGAAATTAATGATGAATATGCTCAAAGAGAAATCACGTAATATACAATTTGAAGCGTTTCACGTTTTCAAGGTATATTCATATATTTTCTCATATCATTTCAGTTAACAGTTCATCGCGAAGCTACGTTACGTTATACGTGTAGTTTCCTTTTATTACGCATCAGCTTATATTTAACTTGCAAAATCAGATTTACCATTCTAGGATTTCCACCGTTTCTTAGACCCCCGGAAATAATACGAAAGCATTTATTTCACATCCAATTATTAAATGTAACGAGCAATTCTTCACGTCTGTATTCTAACATGTATTCGCAATTGTATAGGTGTTCGTGGCGAATCCAAATAAGCCAAAACCGATTCTAGACATTCTACTGCGCAACCAGGAGAAGTTAATCGAATTTCTGACGCGTTTCCACACTGATCGTTCAGACGACGAGCAATTTAACGACGAGAAGGCGTACCTTATTAAGCAGATTACAGAACTTACGCCTATACATGAAAATTAATAAGTCCAAAATACAAGTTATTGCTACAGCTACCGTTAATTACTACTATTGAAGTCTATTCAGCTGCTGTTGCCACTGTTACACCATCACAGTCACTGATGTAGCCAAACTACCATTATTTTCTTCCTCTCTTTCTGTCTCCTCACTCTCCTTTTCTTTCACTTGTTATAATTATCGTTGATCGATTCATAATGATTCGATTATTATTATTATTATTATTATTAATTATTATTATTATCGCTATTACTTTTATTTGCGAGTAGTTCTGTAAATAAAGTTTTTCGTTTAATTACGTATTATTGTATATTACAAGAAGGTGATTCTACGTCACACATATATATATATATATACATCCACCTAAAAATATCCTAAATTATATCGAGTAACATCGGGAACAGGAAAGGGTACACGTTCTTTGATAAAATTTTTTTTATAACGAGTATTGTACTGGTTCTTACTATCATAGTTGCGATAGTAAAAAGAAAAAAAGGGCATAGAGAAACTGTACCTAGATTTCACAATTATATCAGACTATACTTATGATATCGATCAATGTATATTTATTAAAAGGTATGAAATCGGTGGAGGGGATGAAACAAATTTTCAATTGTGAAAGAAAGCTGAATGGTAGGGGGTGGTCACGTGGTTCTTCAGTGACAGCGATACGATGGCGGTCAGTTTAGGCTAGTCCATAGCGATCGGAGCATTGGTCAGAAATTTGACATCAGTGTCCATTTCTTTTTTTTAGCCATTATTTACTAATAGAGAGGGCGAGAGTTTCTTTTCATTGGAAATATACATCGGAATTTGGTGTTTCAGTGGAATTCTAGAATAAAAAGGCTTGAAGTTAGATGGAAGTGGAGAGATTCGAGTCTAGATTGCATGAAGTAAATTCGATGGAGAGCGAAATCACGTGAAATCGCTCGCTCTGGCTTCTGATGATAGGGGATCTATTTGTTAATGAGGAGTATGGAATAAATAAAAAATGTTCGTCAGAGACCCCTGCGGCATCGTGTGTATCATAGTCACGTACGTCGCTGTCTTTTATGCAGATTATGTCGTTGTACGATGGGTTATACTGCATAGTTTACAAGACAGGTGTGCATTTTATAGTTCTCTTTGTATCTGTGATTGTATTTATCTGTATTTATAAATTTATAATCATGATGATGTAGACGTATGTATTTTTAAATGTTTTCTACTCAACCCAGTAAACTAATGTTAAAGGAATGTTAGTCTCTTCCTGATTTTGTCGCGTCGTCGCCCTTTCCAGACGATCGGACGTGCAATTTATAAGAAAGTATACTTGAAGATCACGAGGCGGTATTGTTATTAACATTCTCCTTGTCTATTGTTATGTACAGTTTGTGGGGTCCGTTTCATGTAGTGGCTTTCAATACCGTCGTATTGCTATTGATAATGTCACACTTGAAAGCGGTCTGCAGCGATCCTGGCCTTGTCCCGCTACCGCAAAGTCGTATAGATTTCTCTGACATTCATACAGATAATCCAGAGACAAAAGTCGAGTGCGACGAGACAGAAAATTGGACTGTCTGCACTAGGTGCGATACTTACAGACCGCCTAAAGCGCATCATTGTAGAATTTGTAAGCGATGCATTAGAAGAATGGATCATCACTGTCCATGGTATGCTACAATTTGCGCCGTTATTAATATTCTCTTCAGATTTTCACTACTGGATCGGGTTTGATTGAATTAAGGGGGAGACTTATTTGGGACGCTAGGAGTAAGGTGATTCTTGGGAATTTTTTTCTGAGAAACTGTTGAGCGGATCTTTTCCTAACTTTCAGGGTATTTTAGTTCACATTCAAGGAGTAAAAATTAATTTTTACGTTAAAAAGTGTTCGGTAGAAATGGAGATATGTGAACATATTTGTTAGGACTCGTGTGTGGGAGTTGCAAATTGGGGATAGTAATGGTGGCCCCATTTCTTGCCTGAAATAAAAGAACAAGGATTTTCTTATTTCTAGTATAATTACATTGTCGATGAACCTAACAAATGAAAAGAATAGTTAAAAGTTTGCTAATTGGTGGGAGTTGAAAGAAAAAGTTACGATTCTGCTCCAAGGTATTTCATACTATTTATGGAAAAAGAGTTGTTCGATTCAATTTATTTATCAATGTCTTAGGTTCATTGATAATATAATTATACTAGAAGTAAGAAAATCCTTGGTTTTTTTATTTCAGAGAAGAAATGGGGCCACCATTACAATCGCCAATTTGCAACTCCGGCGCGCGAGTCCTAACGAACGTGTCCATATATCTCACTTTTATAAACACTTTCTAACGTAAAAATTAATTTTTATTCTTTGAATGTGAACTAAAATGCCCTGAAAGTTTGGAAAAGATTTGCTTAACAGTTTCTTAGGAAAAAATTCCCAAGAATCACCTTATTTCTAGCGTCCTAAATACGGCTCCCCTCTTAATGATTTTTATCGATAATCAGTGCTTGATCTTTTAAAGAAAACCCAGGGATTTTACAGTAGTCTCTTATTTCTCAAGTTTCATAATCTTTGGTTTAATAAAGGATATGATTCTTCAAATACCTTTATCACCATTAAATTTTAATATTTCTTGATAAAACAGTTCTCCTTTTTTCAACTTATGTTATTTCTAATATACTTCATTTAATTACGATCACTTATCATAATTTATAACGTTCCTCGAAGGATAAACAACTGCGTCGGAGAAAGAAATCAAAAGTTCTTCATCCAATTTCTGGTGTATGTCGGAATGCTGGCTGTGTATGCACTAGGATTGGTGATAGCATCATGGATCTTAGAATGTTCCCGCTGCAGTAACGACGTAGCTGTTAAACAGAGTCGCGAGTACGTGTATGACATAAGTATCATTCAAAGATTCCTTCGAATATCTTTGCTATTTCTACTTATTATTATAAAACATGTGGCTGAAAAGGAAAGGGAATAATCAGGAAGTTTTTTTCTACAGCTTACACTGTATTATATTGGTGTTGGAATCAGCATTATTCGGCATGTTCGTCGTCGCTATACTGGTAGACCAGTTTCAAGGTATCCTGGAAGAAGAGAACACAATGAAGCGCATCCAAAATAATCACCATTATAAGAGGAACAGTTCGCGTACTTTAATGTTACTATCTCAGGTTTGTGGTAAGGGTCATCCGATTCTGTGGATGCTTCCTTGCCAGAACCCGCCGAGGTATACTTTCCGAAAAGATGCGTACCTGATCGATCACGAAGTTTAAGCGGACACTTAATTAAATTCTCAGCTACGAATGCTTCTTTATGGCTTTGCATGCCGTAAATGATTTTTTATACGTGTAAGAATGTTTTCATTATTTAACGCGTCTAAGGTGCAATTAATTAAATATTGAGATATTATTACATACTAGAGAATTTACACAACAGAACAAGGAATATCAATTTATACATTGATTGTTTATTATATAAACTGTCTTATAATTATTTAAATATAATTAAAGAACTGTTTTATTATTTAAAATTGGACAGTTTGTAGAGTTTTTATATCTTTTGGTACTATGCTTTTCCTCAAGACTTTCTTGCCTCAGTTTTGTTATGTGATATTAATCGACAACAGCGTAGGGTGAAATATCCAACCAATGTTTTCCGTAATTTACGAGTCATTCCATAAGAATAAATAAGTCTAAATATACTTGTAAGCTTAGTACTCGTGCAATTGAACCAAGTATTAATAATTGTAATTAATCGTAATACCGACGAACGAATATTGAAGATCTTACCCGAGCTTAATTTGCGTTGTAGAAAAGTTTTCGGAGCATGCCTTCAACAAAATTCCGTCATGAGTACACACCTTCAAAGTATTTAACGCTGCATTTCATAGTATGTAGAAATAAAAGATCCGTCTGCGTTAATTTTTTACGAGTAACGATAAACTTGATTTGCATTGAAATTGCACAGAAGTATTTTAGATAATATGTATATTTTCATGTATCATGGAATTATTATAAAAAGCATTGTAGAATTATAGAAACGAAGTCAGGATCAATGAAGTCCGAATTATTTACCTACTGTCAGAAAACAAGCTTATTTTGTATACAAAATTTATTTACGATACAACTTTTAGAGACAAGCGGCCATCAGGCCAGCAACATTCTCAAAGTCGATCTTCTCTGTAATATTTTTCGTCTTAATATTCTCGTCTTGATTGGCAATAAATATCATGGTTTTACTCTCTTCTTTCCATCCATATTTCTTCACCCAATGCTTCAAGGTAGCGTCTAAAAGTACAATCGTAATGGCTAAGTCATTGAACGGCTCGATTATTAAATTTAAATTCGCACGATTTATAAAATTCACGCTAGAAAATCAGAAAACGTAACATCGGACATTACCATCGACACCGCCAAGGAGTTGAGCCAACAGGCTCTTGTCGATGGTCTGGAAAGTAATTCCCACTACGTGGCAGACAAACTTCCTTATTGAGTCTTGGAACCCTACAATTCTGTCGCATAGTTCGGACATAGAAAGGATTCTGTCCCAAAAATGTTGGAAATCGCATTGTTCCAAAATATCTCCTAAGTACATGATTTGGTTAATGGGACTGTCTTGCATCTGAAAAAATGTATCATAATTCCTTAATTCTATTACCAATTAATGTATATTAAAACGAACGAAGATTAGCAAAATATTTGCTCCCATGCAAGGCACGTTTATAAAGAGGCTTACGATCTTTTCACTCAGGAGACACTTGCACAGAACAAAGTCCGTGTGCGGTAGATTAGTCAGAGCCTTCAATAATATCTGACATGTAATGTCTACGTTAAATCTATGCGGATTCAATTGGTACAGTTTTAAAACCGCTAAATTAGCTTCCAAGTCGTACGCATTCTCTCTTGATTGTATTTCAACATACTTCTCAAGGGTCGCTAAGTGGTCTGGATTGTATCTGAAAGAAATTTTCATTTAATTACGATACTTTTGAATGGTGTACTGATCTTTATATTATATTACATATTTACAGCAGCATGTAAAGGGAAAGTAAGTTATTTTAACCCTTAATTGGTATACTGTTTTTTTTCAAACGTAACTGGTACCTTCGGGTCATGGCAGACCCCAAATAAAAAAGGACAGAATTTGTAAAGTCGATATTAAATTAACCTCTATGAATATTCTGTTCTTAGGTAATGTATAAAATAATAAAAACGTAGAATATTATAAAATTAATTAAAAATTCAGTTTACAAACTTAGACGACCAAAAATTTTGCAGCGAACCTTGGGGTTATTACTGACCCCAGGATACCAGTTAAGGGTTAAATATTTGACAAGTGGGGAATAAGTACCTTTCGATGCCTTTCAACATTCCAGCCACAGTTTGACGCATTGCATCGGCCATTTCGGTAAATAAAGTAGTGGTTCACTGAGTGGTAGATATAAAGGAATAAAAGCAGATTGCTTGTCTAATTAAGGATAAACTTTTTTAGGTTAGAAAACCGGATGGTCCCTGCTTGTTGCTCACGCGGTGACAGAATTTTCTATGACTGCCAATTTAATAATGTATTGCGATACCAACCTTGATAAATTATTTTCTACTGCTAGTGGAACTTAAGTGCCATCTAACGAATATTATGGGAAGGATTAAGTTCGAAAGAGGATATTTAAATCTCCCGCCCTACGGGCTTTAATTCTGAATATTCAAATTTGAATATATTAAGGATTACTAGGAAACTGTATCATTACACGAAGACTATTCTTAATATAGCATTAGATTTTCATTTTTCTATACAGGTGAAGGAAGTGTATGCGTGAAAGAATTGCAACTGAATATAAGTATTTAAAATGAATATAGATTAAAATCCGCTAAGCAAAACATTGTTACGAGTTGCTTATTTTGTACTTTTCTATAAAAGACTCCGATGTTTATTCCCAAGATTTATTTAATTTATTTTCTACTTCTTATATTTGCTTATATTTACTTCCTTTTTAAACGTATGCGATGAATGAATGTATTATCGCCACTGTTACAAAAGTAGGAGCGAAATAAATATTGATAAACCAACGAAAACTTCAAACGGAAACGCGTAAACTACTGGCATCTTCCAAATATTTGCATCTTTCTTAAACATAAAATGCAATATAAAGGTTCTAAGTTTCAAGATGTTTTATGAATTCGAAGGTGATTTGACATGTTTAAAAAAAAAAAGATTTGACCCGCAAAGCAATTCTTAACGTGGTTCCCGCGCCACTTCCCGCACATCCTCTGGTCATTGGGGATACTCCCCTCTGCCATGCTGCCCGTTAACGAGCAATCAAACCGTGCGTGCGCGCGCGCGCACCCAAGGTACACAAATTATTTGCAACGAAATTTCCTGTTTTGTGAAAAAAGTCCCCTAAAAATCGAAGGCCCTATTTTGAGTCGCTTCCATGCGACAGGGAATCGAGTTTGCATTTTTGCGGGCTTCGTCAGCGACTGAGGTCCCCGCGCGCCTCTCTCGTTCGATCGACAATTAATAGCGAGGCTACCCAAGGAAATTCCCGCCCTTTTAAATACCAATTTCAATCTGTACGATCGACCAGCGACCGGTGTCTAAATGTAGTAGATGCTTCGGGATTTGTGTGAGTTAATGTCGATCATCCTGATGATCTATATTACAGAGTGTACCCAGACCGGATGTAGCGATAGATCGGTGTCACGTGAACCCTCCGGATATACTGGCTTCCTAGTCTTGCTCACCTACTTTATCGTGCTCTTCCATTTCGTCAGAAAGAGTAGAAATTTGGTTTGCGTGACGACAGGTCCAGCAGTAGGCACCGGGATAAAGAAAAATCGGTACACATTGCGTACCCGACGTTTGTAAAAAATACTCCTTCAACTCTTCTCCAACAGATGCGATCAATTAGCATTGCGCAAGCAACGGAAACACTTGCAGCGTACTAATTTCTGCGGATAGAGAGGAGCTTCTGCAATGTACACAAAACGGTACATTTGCAAAAAGGGCAACTCGAGAAAGGGGTCGTAAGTTGCATCAAACGATATCTTTCTGAGTAAAGGGGATTCCCAAATCTACCTAGAAATCGAAATAGGGTGACTACGTTGGCCCAACGCGCAGCGAGCGGAACATCCATTTCCTTCTTCCTAGAAAGCAACTGGGAAGAGGCAGGTCCTATCTGCAGGATCCCATTTTGGTTGCATGAAGAAGAATTGCGTGCTTGTTATTTCAATAAAGAAAAGTCACCGTCGCAAGTCCACCTAGATCGCCAGCCACTGCCTAGAAAGGCTTCGCTGCATCCAACTCAGGTTCCCCTATAAGTCGCGAGACTTTTCTAATTTTTGTGCGGAAGGAACGATACCGACGCGGACTAAGGTAGTAATTCCAAGTGCCTCACCCTGCGCGCATCGGAACAGTGACAATAAAGAGAGCAGAGGTTCGCCGGGATAGCCGTCAACTTGATGATGATATACTGTTGCGATCTTGGGTGACCCTCTTTCTCCTTGCTTTCCTGGTCCCCTCTTGCTCTCTGGCCGCCAGGCGGGCGCGAGTGAGCGCGCGCGCTGGCGCACGCGGAATAAACGCGTGACACCGATGTAAGCGCGTCGCAAGGGTGGACCGGGGGAAAAAAAGGAAAAGGGGGATCCCCCGATATTTCGTACCCCCGATATTTCAGCTGGTTCGCTGTCGAAAGCGAACAACTCCCGATTCCAGTTCTGAGCGGGCCGGCCGAGCATTCGCACCGTCCCCCAGCCGTGCGCCTCGACATAGCAAGCCTGCGAGCCGAGGGCGAGAAAGTTCACTGAGAAAAGGAGAGGCCAGTGGACATAGGAGAGATCATCGATACCCCGATCTTTTCATGTAGATCCGCAGCGCGACGAATCGATGATCGTAACGCCGCTGGAGCCGTCAGGATCGAGAGAACTGTTCGCCTCGTGATCGGGAGCTTAAGGATCGATATACAGCCGATCGGCAGTGTACACGCCTAGTCGAGGACCTCTCTTCGTCCACCGGAAATGCCGCCCGTTCAACTCGATCGAGCCGTCGCGTGAAGGATCAAGACTATCAAGAGTGCGCAGTGCAGTGCATACCGATACTCGAAACGATTCGAGACACTAAACAAAGTAGAGGAAGACAAGTTCGGAAATCGTTATTTATCTACCGCGGCTTCTTCCCCCCACCCCTTCCCTGTTCTTCACGGCAACTGCCGGAAACTCGCGGGAAAGGAGCGTGTCGCCCGCCGGAAGCTGGGAACTCCGATCATCTCCGCATAGTGTGGTGGGATTGAAGATCGATTGCAAGTAGGTTTGTATGCGACAACTTTTTGCAACCGTTCTACTTAGTCTTCGTTGCGATTCAAAGTAGAAGCGATCGCGACACGCGAGACAGTTCAGACGCCGTCGATCCTTCGACCCCTTGCCGATCGCGGCCGATCGACAGCAGCCGCAGGGATTCAAGATCACAGCTATGTCGGTTATGCGGAACAACAGCGCTCTCGGTTAATTAGAATATAGCTGTTTTTTATGAGCGTGGAAGAGGAAGAGGGAGCCGAGCAATGGATCGGCACCGCGAAGGGGAAGATGGGAGAAGGATGGGCTTCGGGGGGTGAGGGGGGAACTACCGACTCGGATATTCATTACAGGGTACCCCCAGCCGGACATTCGTATTTAACCGTCGATGCTACTTTTGCGCCTTAATTCTTTCTTATTGGTCCCGACCCGTCGACCTCGGTACCGCGCTGTCTTCCGCTCGCTTCCGTGATCAGATTAATGAATCTCCGAGCATTAAGAGCCGCCGAGAAACGAACCGAAGCCTACGTTCGCAGTGGGACTTAAGGGAAGGTTCCGGTCTAAACATCGATTTCTTTTTATTTCATTTCTCGAATGTTCAACCTTGTAGGAATACGTGTTTAAAAGGATTTGTTGGGATTCGTAAAATTCCCGAAGTTATTAGAGGCATTTGAATAGCGGCAAATGCCATGGGTAACATAAAACTTTAACCGCGTTTTTCTCGAAACACTGTTCTCAGAATCAGTGGGACCTATATCTCCAAAATTTATTATCCGATTCGACTGAAACTTTTTTTATTTTGAAGAATATACTTCTAGCTAGAGGGGAAACCAGAGAAAATTACAAAAAAATTTGAAAATTTATCATTTTTAAAGACATTGAAAAGACGATGGATATAGGGAAAAAGTGATTTCAAACTTCAAGTGTTGTAATTTTGGAATAAAATGTCATTTTTGTATTTTTTTCTGGCTTCCCCCTAGCCAGAAGTATATTTTTCAAAATAAAAAAAAAGTTTCAGTCAAACAACTAACGACTCCTCATTGCCGTCTACAATGATTAATTATAACACAGAAAATATATTTCTATAATTTCAGACATTCTTAATACAATACAAAAAATCCCATTAAATTATATATAGTAGTTTTCCTTTAATTAATTCCTAAAGATCACCTATTTTTATGGGCTCTAGACCGGAACCTCCCCTTAAGCATCTATCATCATCCCTCGATATTCGAGAAGATGCCGTGCCTCTCCGCTTAAAAGTCACCTAGCATCCTTGAATTTCGAAGGCTAATAGCTTCCCGTCGATTTTCCGCGCGACAGGACGCAAATCGCGTCCGGCTCCGGAGAAGGAGCTCGCTCGAAACGTTTTGCGGAAGATTGCGACTCTTGGGACCTTGAGGAACCGGCGAGGGCCGGCGATGCTTCCCGCGGAAATCTTAACGCCAACTTAAGTTGGATTCTCATATTTTCGAGCATCGTCCCAGTATATCATGTAAGGGAAACTGGAAAAGGGTGATGTGTATGATTGTCGACAGAAGCACTGTTATGTCTTCGCGGTAGTTCCGCGAGCTGTGGAGGAACACGTGAGCAAGGCCGAGGGAAAGCGAGATCGAGGGAACCTTTTCACGGCAGCCGAAGAAGATCGATCAGAATGACGGAAGCATCGAGGGAACCCGAGCTCGGGGATCCCGAGGCTCCCGACAAGACCGCTTTGAATTTAACGTCCTCGTCGAAGACGAAGCCGCTTCCGGAGCGCGGCACATGGAGCACCAAGCTCGACTTTATTCTGAGCGTGGTAATCATCCATAGTTTCTCGTTTACCTCCCTCGCATATCTCCTATCGAGCATTCCCGCGATTAATCCGATTTCCACGGAAAGGTCGGTCTGGCGATCGGCCTGGGGAACGTCTGGAGATTTCCGTATCTCTGCTACAAGAACGGCGGCGGTGCCTTTCTAATCCCGTACTTCCTCACGCTGGTGCTCGCCGGGATACCGATGTTCTTCATGGAGCTTGCTCTCGGCCAGATGCTCACCGTCGGTGGCCTGGGTGTCTTCAAGATAGCCCCTCTTTTCAAGGGTATCGGCTATGCTGCCGCGGTCATGTCCTGCTGGATGAACGTTTATTACATCGTCATCCTTGCCTGGGCTATCTTCTACTTTTTCATGTCAATGCGCAGTGGTCAGTTCCGCTATGCCTTATATCCGTATAACGCCGCATGTACGTATGTAAACAGATCCTTCTGATTGCCCTCGTTTCATCAGAGCTACCCTGGGGAAGCTGCAACAACTACTGGAACACGAAGAACTGCGTGAACCCGTACGACAGGGACTCGTTATTATGCTGGAACGAAGTGACCAGGCTTAACATCGTTAAAATGTGCACCGTCAACGACGTGAATATGACGGTGTCGGAGCTCACGGACCCGGTGAAAGAGTTCTGGGAGTAAGTTCGATTAAGCAGGACCACCGACGGGGTACGGAGCTACGTTGAACGCGAAAACACTTGGATTTTCGCAGACGAAGGGCACTCCAGATCAGCGACGGCGTGGAGCACGTGGGGACCATTCGCTGGGAATTGGCTGGCACGCTTCTACTGGTCTGGATCCTCTGTTACTTCTGCATCTGGAAGGGCGTGAAGTGGACTGGCAAGGTCGTTTACTTCACTTCCCTATTCCCTTACGTTCTACTGACGATTCTCCTGATCCGCGGGATCACTCTACCCGGAGCCATGGAAGGCATCCGATTCTATATCAGCCCGAACCTTTCGAAACTGAAAGAATCGGAGGTAAGGAGTATCTAGCATAAAATTCCGTTTAGACCAATCGTCTTCTCTTTGATTACGCGGCTGGTTGGACGTTCCAGGTGTGGATAGACGCGGTCACTCAGATCTTCTTCTCGTACGGGCTGGGCTTGGGCACCCTGGTGGCTCTCGGTAGTTACAACAAGTTCACGAACAATGTCTACAAAGACGCTCTAATCGTGTGCTCGGTGAATTCCTCGACGAGTATGTTCGCGGGTTTCGTAATATTCTCGGTGGTGGGCTTCATGGCCCACGAGCAACAGAAGCCTGTCGCAGAAGTCGCCGCTTCCGGCCCGGGGCTGGCGTTCTTAGCTTACCCTTCAGCTGTTCTCCAGCTTCCTGGGGCGCCAATGTGGTCTTGCCTGTTCTTCTTCATGCTGCTTCTCATCGGCCTGGACTCTCAGTTCTGCACCATGGAAGGGTTCATCACTGCAATGGTGAGTCGCGTCCTCGCTCCCATTTCCCAAATAAAACGGAACCTTCCGAATTGCCCAAGGTGGACGAGTGGCCGCAGCTGCTTCGCCGACGCAAGGAGATCTTCATCGCGATCGTCTGCGTGCTATCCTACATCATCGGGATGTCCTGTATCTCCCAGGGTGGCATGTACGTCTTCCAGATCCTCGACTCGTACGCCGTCTCCGGCTTCTGCCTTCTCTTCTTGATCTTCTTCGAGTGCATCTCGATAAGCTGGGCGTTTGGTGTCAATCGATTCTACGACGCTCTCAGGGACATGATAGGGTATTACCCTCTTATGTGGTGGAAGCTCTGTTGGACCATCACCACACCGATGATTTGCGTTGTAAGTTGTGCGCAGGATTTTCTTCATGCTCAATTCAATGATAGGTATCGGTGTTATGCGAATAACTTTCACGTGTTCTGATGTTAATATTTGGTAACAGGGCGTCTTCATCTTCAATCTGGTACAATGGACACCCATAAAGTATTTAGACTACGAGTATCCATGGTGGTCACATGTGCTCGGCTGGATGACTGCTCTGTCATCGATGCTCTGCATACCTGGTTACATGATCTACGCCTGGATGACAACGCCAGGGGATAGTCCAACGGTAAAGCAGCCATCTTACCGATGATACACTCATCGTTTAACAAATGCTTAAGTTAAATTCAATCATTCTTTGCCCATGACTTTCAGAAATACAAGCTGCTGGTACGAATAGAAGACGATGTGGCGAGTCTGCGGATGAAAATGGGCCAGCCCTCGCTCGAGCTAACACCACTTTAACCGCCACGGTTCTACTTTGATCCTGAACAAAAATTTATCGCTCTAATTCCCACTATTCCCTGACTATCGTCGATTTAACGAGCTGCTTAACGTTATTACTGTGTTGTCTGTAACTCTCCTCTCCCTTTCGTAGAACCACCAGTTTCTCGTCAATCCTGGAACAGCCACCCACCTGTTCCTTCGCGCGAACCAAGTCAGTACTGTTTAAACGAGTTCTCTTCTTTTTTTTATCGTCCCTTAGAAGCCTGTCGAGAAAATAGCCGGCCCCCATCGAGTACGACGCGACTAAAGTGTTCAGAAATCGCGCTTAGTGTCTTAGCTTAAGTATATTTAGTAATTTATATGAGCGCAAGAAATTTTCGGTATGCGCGAATAGTTGCCAAGAAGGGAAGACGCATAGCGCTTAATAAGAATCACTGCGCCGTGCTTCGTGAAAATTCCGGGGCTATTCGCGTTAGTCTAATCACAGATTTAGCTGCTAACTTATTCTAGCGATATCGGGCGTGTACGATAAATAAGGATTACCGCACGATCTTGAATTTATTCATAAAAACAAACGTACCCACGCTGCCATAATTATTACGTTCCACTCGCACGGTCGATGAATAAGCCGTGATATTTTTTCTCAATTCTAACGAGAATGAAAAAATACCTCGGCTTGTATATGACCTCACGTGCAAGATGTGTGTAAGTGCAAACTTTATTCTTAACAAAAATTGTAGATTCGCGTAGCGGTGATATGATAATAGATATTCGTTATGTCGCTAATAAGAAGGGATCGTTATCAGCGCCTATTAGAGGAAGCTGATAAACAACTTGAATAGGTTTTCTTTTTTCACAAAACCCATTGTATATTTAATTGAAAGTTACTGCGTTTAGATAGTTCGTTAGTATCTACTGTAGTTACACGTGTCTCTCCGTGTCTTCCGTTTCTCTTGTAGGAGACGCGAACGCGCGAAATTTGAACTTCGCTCGATGCAAGAGGGAAAAACGAGATAAAGAGAATGAATCTGTACGACATTTTCTTTTGGTAAATAAAGACGATCGCTGAAAATCATTCGGAAGTTTCAAAGCGCTATGCGTGCTAATTTATTACCGATCGCAAAAGTATATTCAACTTCTCGCGCCGAATATCGTTGCATCCTGCGTTCGAATCAAACACCACAGGATAAGCGAAGTGTAGTAAGGATGCATTATACTCGCTCGACTTTTCCTCGACTTCCCTGCTGACGTTTATCCATGCTGTATTTCTTTCGCAAATTCGCGAGCGGATTTGCTTTTAAACGCGTGTAATATAGAATAATTAAAATGCCACAATGATTGTTATTTCAAGTTCATCGAACAAAATTCATAACTTCTTGGGCATCGAAATGGTAGTGCACGTAGTCTAACGGGTGTAGAATAATTAGAAATCGAATAGCTTGTGATTAGGTTTCGAACCTTGCGTTGAGTTCATTAAGTTGATGTTTCTTCGCGTGCGTTTGAAAATCACAGAATCGTCGATAATATTGATCTTTCGCATTGTGTTATCAACAAAGGTGTGTAGCGATAGTGATCATTATTTATTGCCGAGTACGTTAAGTAAATAACATGATAGAGAAGAATGAAGACGATACCGATAACGACAACAGTGTTGACAGGGTAAGACTGATAGCTGACAAAAGGACGTTTTTGGAAAAACAGTTCCTTCAGGTAATTTTTGTGTTCTTATTCATTTCTTATCTAACAATTCGGTCTTTCTTTAACTTCAAGGTTATGTGCGCCAGGTTATTTTCGCGCAAATAATGGTCGATCAATTTCAAGCCAAATGTTATCTTGCATTTTAATTTACATGTTCACGTAGCGAGTAACAAACTCCCATCTTTGTTAGGTTCAATGATGAACCGTTATGTAGGTAATTAGCATTATCAATGTAACGCTAACTTATCGCATCCTTTCAAGGTCCAGGAAGAAATTAAGCTGTCCTTCGCTCTCCTGGCGCAAACGTTATGTACTAGAGAGAAGCAACTTTTACGGCAATCGGAAGCCATTTACAGACAACAAATATCATTGGCACTGTCTAGCCAAGAAGTCCTCTCGTCTTCCGCAGCGATATTAGACGAGAGAAGCACTCTCGAAGCACAGATTAAAAGATTTGGACGGATAGAGCTGACGGGTTCTAATTCGACCGCGTTAACCGATTTAGAACCGTATAAGATCCAAGAATATCAAGATGTTAACAAGGACCATGTCAGCTTTGATAAATCTATCAAAAGCTCGGAAATTATTTCTTCCGATACGAAGATTGAAGTTGTTACCACGATCGAAGATAGAAAAATACAAAATGTATCTAACGGATTGAAGACCGTTAGTGCATCAAACTTGGCGGAGACATTCAGTCACACTTTTCACTTCCAAGAGAAAGATTCCGAGGAGAACCTTGACCGGTCCTCGGAAACAGACACAGAACTTGAAACGAACGACTTGAATGCGCGGAGTTCCATTGCGGACGAACAGGAAGATGATAAGAGCTGTAAAAACTCTGGGTGCAACACTATGGAAGAGCAGGATAATTCTTATGGACATTCGGAGCAAGTTCAGCAATGGTTAGATCAGATACTTCTGGAAACAGAAATAGAACCGACCATTCATGAAGTAGAAAAGTTACCTGAATATCTGACATATCAGAGACCTACATATGTACCGACCTTTAATGTTCAACTAAAATAGATATTTACGGAACTGACTAACCAACCCACCGTAACATTTTCATAATATATTTATTTCGAATTCTAGAGGTAGAAAATATCTCGCTCTGGGACAAGATTGTTCGTTCATTGAATTTTTCATACCCATTCTTACCTTCTCCAAATACTTTAATATATTTATTCTCTTATGCGTTAAGGTAACAGTAATTAATCGCTAATTGTTTATTTCAGTAATTAAGGATCTATGGTACCATTGAATTATCAATAATTTTGTAATACTGTTAGTATCGGGGAATTATTAGTCATAAGGATCATCAAATTATTAATCGTGATTTTAATATTTGTCAAGCAAGGAGAGTGATGATTGAATGTTATTTTACTAATGTTAACATACATAAACGGTGATATTAAAATAATTTTAAATGTGTTAAGTATATCGTAATATCAATGATATTACCAATGTCTTCGAATTAATTAATAGTATTAAAAGATAATCAATGTAATTAATGCCTGCAGCTGTTTTCGGACTCCCTTTACTTACCAATAATTAATAGTTTCTTTACTTTTCTATTCTTATACTTTCTACAAAACGACAAAGGAAAATGAATGTAGCTGTAGAAAAATGCTTTCACTGAGATCAAGAAAGACAGTAAAAATAATTTCTTAAATATGTGCTACATACTATTGTTACTTCTGTGTATTACTTAACCCCTTATTGCCTGGTATACTACATGCTTCTTATAATACTTCGAGTTTTTATATACAGAACTGTTCCAGTACAAACTATTAATTACTAAATATAAATAAATAAATTGTAATTTGAACCTGAGTTGTATTTATATTCTCCGTGTTAAAAAAAAAAATGAGCACTTGTACGCGTCTTCGTTTTCATCTGCTTCTATTTATATACCATAGTGTTAATAAATAAATCGAAGCATTAAAGGGTTAATTATCGACATGTATTTGTACAGTAAACCGTTTGTATTGCTTTCTTTGGATTCACTTGCACTAAATCATAGGATGATTCATTATGATTATTGACAGTTATTAGAAAAAATAATTGAGCACCTTTGTATAGTTTATTAGTTACTAAACGATTAAATAAGGACAGATAACCACCACCTTTTATATGTACAGACGCCAGCGTAGTAGTGTCAGTTGGGATTGTATGTCCAGCATCGGGATCTTTTCTTACAGAAACCGACTTGTTAGAAAAAAATCTGCGACTAGGGTCGAATCTGGGTCATAAGGGAGGGAATGGTTTGTGAGCATGCCTCCCCCGGGACCTCAGGGTTATACATTTAATCCATCATTTTAACGATACTTGATAGAAAACCCAATCCTCGTAGAAAGAGGGGACAAAAGCGCGATCTTTAGTAAAAGTCACTGGCACGCAGAGCTGCGAAAGGACCTCCTCGTACATTTCTAACGACTCCGAGCAAGATGCTCCGTTGCCCTTTAACAAGAAACAGAGACGATCGTTAAATAGAATTCTCCAATCAAAATAACGTATCAAATGGAAATAATCTAAGTTCAGATGTACATACATGAGTCATATATTTTCCCGTAGGCTTTAGAACTTTCATTGAGGAATTCAGGATAAGTCTGATGAAATCCCACGCGTCTCCATGCGGAGTAGTGCTAATTGGTATGTCCGTGAGATCGCCGAACACATAATCAAACTGTCGGCCTTCTTCGATCATGTGTGTCAGAGCCTTCGCGCAATCCCCGACAATAATCTGGGAATCCCAAAGTTTCGTGAAAAACTTGTGCTCCGTTAGTCTTTAAGCAAAGAGATCCAATTCTTTTGCCATTACTGGCAACTCACCTCATAATTCTCCCCCTTTCTTTTATCCAGGCAATCTCCGCATATGCTTCTCATATGTTGACCGCAAGCTTTTATAACAATATCATCGATCTGAAAATAGACATCATTTTTTTGTTTTTATAGAACATAGTATAGAATTTTTTAATCACGGAATTGTAATTTATTTTATAAAACAAGCTCAACATACTTCGAGCATTGTAACGAATTTCGGTTTTTCCTTAAGCAATTCCCAGAGTAAACCCCCGTCTCCGCCTCCTAAAATCACTATTTCCTTTCCCGTGTAATTCTCCTTTCCACGTTGCATCAAAGTCTCTGTATATATAAGATCTGCTTCGGACATATCTAAAAATTGTACAGTTTATTAGTGTTAGGGATTGTTGAACTTTCAATGTACTTCTATCTGCCTCGAGGATGTAACTATTCTTTATTTATTCCTTACTTTGCAGTTCGTCAAGAACCAACAGATTCCCCAGCGATTTCGAGTGGACGATCTGCACTTTCTGATAAGGAGAGCGTGCCTCAAAGACCAACTTATCTATATCATATTCAAGTAATCTGTCATCTTGAAAAGAAAGAAACGGATGACTGTAAAAATCTTGTAAATTTGTAACATTCGAATAATTCGCGTAAGAAAGCATTTAACAGATGCATGCGATGCTAAGCATAAATTTGCGGGAATAATAAAGATTTTCATCTGACATCAATACTAAAGTAAATAATCAAAGTATCGATGACTTAGGAGTTTCATGCGCATATTACTAGCTGCATCGTATTATTTATGTCTATGAATATTCATGTTTCTAATGTGGCGTACAAATTGTAGGTGAAATTCGTGGGTCTTTCGATACGAAGAATTATAATTCTTAGTGTCGTTAAGGACTTTAAGACGTGTCTATGTTTTCCTTTTCGTAGATGCCACTTATTTCATGAAATCATGAAGTTCGCATAGTTACTACAACAGAACTGATAAAGCGAACAATGCAATATAGTCATGAGTAGTCTCCTTTATTAAAAGGAGACACTAAAAATGAAAATGTACTTGAAAATGGATATGAATGTTCTTCAATAGCTGAGACAGAATTACGATGAATAATACGCGATGAAATAATGAATACTAAAGGGGAGATTCCGGTCTAAAAATCGATTCTTTTTTATTTCATTTTTCGAATGTTCAACCTTTTAGGAATGCGTGTTTAAAAGAATTTGTAGGGATTCGTAAAATTCGTAAAATTTGAGTAGCGGCAAATGCATGGATTGTAAAATAAAACTTTAAACGCGTTTTTCTCGAAAACAGTGCTCTCAAAACGATAGGACTTGTATTTCCAAAAGTTATTATCCGATTTGACTGAAACTTTTTTATTTTGAAGAATATACTTCCAGAAAAAAAATTATAAAAACTTGAAAATTTATAATTTTCAAAGGCGTTGAAAGGACGAAAACTATAGAGAAAATGTGATTTCAAACTTCAAGTATCGTTATTTTCTAAAAAAAAATGTAATTTTTGTAATTTTTCTGGCCCCCACCCCTAGCCACAAGTATATTTTTCAAAATAAAAAAAAGTTTCAGTCGAACAACTAATGACTCCCCAGTGCCGTCTGCTATGATTAATTATAAAACAAAAAATATATTTCTATAATTTAAGACATCCTCAATACACTGCAAAAAGTCCCATTAAATTATATATAGTAGTTTTCCTCTAATTAATTTCTAAAGATCGCCTATTTTTATAGGCTCTAGACCGGAAGCTCCCCTTAATAGGGATCAGTGTGTTGTTCGCGCGTGAAATAACGAAAGGAACATGAACAATTGAGATAAATGAATGACATCGGGGAAATTAGTCAAAGGCAATTTTCGTTGACAGCGCAAGATAGAATGGAAAATTGTGCAGGCACAGAGTTCCGCTTATACCGTAAACAGAATAATAAATAAAAAAACTCACCGGCGGTAGGAAAGTATCTCTCAAAAGGTCCGCCGCGTTTAATTGGTGTAAGCGTGTGCGAGCGCGTAGAGGCTGCTGCCGCTTGCAACGCCGTCTCCAATTCTCTGGTCAACTAATGGTGGCCGCGACAAGCGAACCGATGAATAAAAAAAAAAAAACCTTCTTGTTAAACCAATCGCTACAACTCTCCCTTTTACTTGTGTGTCAAGAGTCATTTGAAATCCCTTTGCAGAAGAACTAAAAAGAAATACCGGGGGAAGAATACGCGTTAACCGGAAAACGACTAATCGATCGGAGCTGTTGGCAAATTTTTATAGTGCAACGGTAACAATTGGCACGTTTCGTAAGGTGCTATAGATAACTAAGTATGGGAACTAATTGGGGAAGTGGTTTCTACCTGATAGTGTCAGATAGAGGTCATATATCGTTCCTCGCCTTACTGGTGGCAGGCACTTGCTGCGTTGGCTATTCAGAGCCATCGCAACGTCCGCTTCCAGGTATCGCCACTGCTACAAGGTCCTCTTTGTTACACGTGTTTCTTCCGCATATAGTAAAATTTCTACTTATTTCTATAATACTACTCATCGAACGATGATCTTTTTACGATACAACGAACTTGTAACTTCAGTTTTCGACGTCAGACAAAGATATGCAAGACGTTAATATGTAACAAGATGTACCTTGTAATGACCCCATATTTCAGATATACCAAAGCTGATTGTTTGTTCAATACCCATGAGAGGCAACTAAATATTATAAAGTTTGCAACTATATATCGCAAAACAATTTGCAGGAATTCATATAAGTGACTTTACCTCAAAATTCAACAGCGCTTCCTCATCGTCTCTCTTATAGTATTCAATATTAATGGTGATTAAGCCTTCGGTATATCCCCGTACAGTTATCAGGCTGCCTCTGGGGCCTGTGTAGAGGACTAACAGGCTTCCGTCGATATTTGACTCCGTTAATGGCTTCACGCCATCGAAATGTTCTCTAAGAACATTAGCGATCGCTAATTTTAGATTAGAACGATTCTCTATATCTCCTAATACACTCGATGGGACCGTAAAGTCGAGGAGTACAGTGTGGGCAACCATTGTGTATAAACCTGGAATAATTTGTGATATATTAGTACGAGAAATCTAAATATCACGAATAATACGTTTATTTTGTTCTGGTACTTGTTACTGTAATGTTAATACCTTTTTATTACTATAAAATTATTGCAAAGTCAAGGAACACTCTTTTCGCAATTCCTGTACAATTCCTTCGATTGCGTAAACATAAATTGGTTAGTAAAAAAGTTCGTGCTTAGCACTTCCTAAAACAGAAGATAAGTTTCAAGGTTATGTTCGGAAATACGTTCAAATTACTTAACCAGTACCTCAATTACGAGCAATAAAGCAATTAACGAAGGCGAGCAGATATGCCTGAACTTCTCAATGATAAATCATTCGTTTAAATACAAATAGGTACACTTTCATTTTTCGATTGAAAGTAATAAGAACAAATTGTAGAGAGTTATTTCTATAATTTGCTTTTATAAGAGAGACAAGAAATTCTAATGTGAACTACTATCCTACTCAAATTATTAACGCAAGCCACTTACACGAAAAAGTAATACGAGAATTATGTTTTAAAACTATATTGTGTACATAAAGGGTAGTTACATGTCTGATTAACCTGAGAACAAAAATATAACTAATAATCAAGCCAAGATATAATTAATAGAACATTTTACAGCTTTATAAAAATCAAAGAATAATATTTATTAAATTAAAGTTGTCACTTGTCGTAGTAATGTAAACATTTATTAGCGCTACCAATATATATAAGTTCAGCTATCACTGTTAGTGAAAACAGTAATTATACTTACAAATTTAGAATATAATTCTTAATTATAAGAATATTAGTTCGCACGATAAAAATGTTTTCGTGGCACAGGTCACTGTGTCGCTGCGTTCATGCAGTTCTACCAATTAGTTTTAGGGAAGAATTTCTAGATCAACCTAGCTATTTATATATACCATGAAATTTCAAAAGTAACCCATAAAACATTGTTTATTAATCGTTTTATTGGTAGAAGGGATTTTGCAACTTATTAGACACCCATTTTCAGTAACAAATTCGTTTATTTATTGCTGTAAAAATCTTTGTCCAGTTTATGGACAACGAAATGCTAGCGAGCGCGTAGCGGTGAAATGTGTGAACTAAAGGAAGCGTTGAAACGGTTGAAACACGGCCGGTTGCTAGAGGCTCACAAAAAAGTTTAAAAATTTGATATTTACTTTTTTTTTGCTAGGGTAAACCAACCAGTAATTGACCGCATACCAGTGAATGACCATTAGGCAAAGAAATGTTAATTATAAATTTAAAAATTACTATATGTTTATAAATGGAGTGTAGTTGCCAGTGGCGGATTTAAGAAAAAAGGCCCAGGTGGCAAACCTTTTGAGGGAAAATGAAGAGGTAGTTTACTAGAAATGGGCTAAGTGTAGTAGCACAGAAAAAAAATAGTGTTTGATTAAAATCATCATTTTTTTTAAGATAGGGCCCTAAGGGGCCTTCTGGGTGGGGCCCATTTTTAGGGAAGATGAAGAGGTAGTTTACTAAAAACAGGCCGAGTGTAGTAGTATGAAAAAAATGTAGTGTTTGGATACTTATACGTAATCGTAATTTTTTTTGTCACGGGGCCCTGCAGGGGGCCTTCTATGCAGGGGCCTAGGTGGCAACTGCTCATCAGCCACCCTGTTAAATCCGCCACTGGTAGTTGCACGTTTAATATCCCATATTTTTAGTTATGCGTATTAAACAAACATTAATAAGTCCGATTCTTATTAAAAGTATTCGGTCATTTACTGGGCTCCTAATTCAACAATTCTGTCATTCACTGGTTGGTTTACCCTATTTCGACCAATTGCATTTTTCTCAAAACGACGAATCACGTCGCTTAGCAAACTAATCCTTCTAGATTCGAAAAAAAAATCATATCTTTTGGACCAATTCTAAAAGTTATATATACGATTTTAAAAGTTGCAAACTTTCTTTTGTCCGCTACTGTAAATAAATAACTGTTAATAACTAATTAACGGTAAATATAATCGTCACAAATATCGCATAGGAAAGTCTTAATAGTCTACATTTTGGGATACAATTATCTGTCGATACTTGGGAGTAAAATTTATTTCTTTATATTACAAAACGGTTTGTCATAATGGAAAGCTGGTAATTAATCACTAGCATTATCGCCTTGATTGTCATCTTCTCTCCCACTTTCCGAACCACTTACGGAGTTCGAGTCTTCATCTGAATCTTTGAGAACTTTCCCTTTAATGTTCTTCTTCGGTCTGAGAGCTTCAAAATCTGATCCTTCTTCATCCGACGAATATATGTTGGACGCTAAAAGTATATATATAAAAACTTGATAGTTTCGAGGTATTCAAATAGAAGATCCTGTTTTGTCGTTTCAGTGGCTATGATGTAGAATTTACCTTTAACAGGAGTATTTAATCCTTTCTTATATTTATTTTTAATTGCCGCAAGGGAAATAGCACCTTCGTCGTCTGAACCATCATCGTGATACGCATCAGCGCCATATCCACCGACAGATCTTCCAGCACCTCTGCTACTCGTAGTACTCTTTTTGCTTTTACTTTGAACTCTCATTGCCATACGTAATTTCTCCTCCTCTTTCTGAAAGTCAAGGTAACTTTCAGCATAATATTGCCCATAGACAATCTTCCGCTGTACGATTAAACTGATTAAACACAACTTACTTTGATCATCTCGTATCTATTCTGATCCGGATTCGTTCCCACTTGCGACAGTACTTTTATGCCAGAAGTCTTTTGCGACCTATCCGCGAGAGACATTGTCATCTTTCTATGAGTGAATGATTCCGTTGAATGTGGACGGAAGGTCAACTTTGTTCTAAAAACTGCTTGGCCTTGGAGACCGGTCCCTTGGCGAATGTACAGATGATTGTGATCACCCTGGAGCGGCTGTTTATATACATCAAAGATCTCGGAGCCCAGGTGTAGAGACATACTACCGTCAGACCACTTCACAAATCTGGCATTGCTTTCTTTAACAACTTTACCGTGATCGTCAAACACGTCTCTCCAACGAAGAGTATTTTCGACCTTCAATTTCAATCTAGCACGACCTTCTTCGTCTAAAGTTTCTTCTTCGTCGATCTCATCTTCGTAAGTCTCCGTATCGAACGGTCGCGTTTCTACTGAAAGGAAGTTTGGAAGTTTTACAAAATGTATTTCGCGACCCAAATCTGTGGTGATTTTCGGAATTTCTACATCGATTCTAGTTTCTGGTGGAGGTTCAGGCTCATCTTCCTTCTCTTTCTCCGGGTCCTATAAAAGAAGATCGAGTCACTAGTGAATTACAATTGTTTCTCTTTTCTCCAATATATTTTCGAATACTTTTGAGATTTCATACATACATCCCTAACGACAACCTGGCTTGGGCCTTCGCCACCGCTATCAGATCTGTCTGGACTTCTACTTCTACTCTTGCTCCTGCTTCTACTCCTACTTTTGCTTCTACTTCTGCTTCTACTTCTACTCCTGCTTCTACTCCTGCTGTGACTCCTACTCCTCTGCCTCTTCTCTTCTTTATCTTTCTCATCGTCTGTACTAATGTCACTAGCATCTCCAAAGAGAGCATCCGCCGTCGGGGCAGAAGATTCTTTCTGCGCCGGTTCACTTTCAGAATCAGAATCTATCAGCGGCTTTGCCTTTTTCACCGCATCTTCTGGTTCCGACGCAGACCTACTATTATCATCCTTTTGAACAGGGCTTGCTTCTCCTTCGCTGGATTTTGTACTGCCTAGAATACACAGAGAAAATAATATGTATCTTACTTTCGAAACGAAAACTGATTATTAGCTCGCCCAGCTTACAGACCTCTCGTCTTCAATGACTTTTCGGACTCATTGTCATCCTTATTCTCTTCAGAGCTATCTGGTTTGCGTTCAGAAACAGCGGGTTCGGTTCTCTCGATACCAGGAGAATTTAACATTCTAAAAACATTAGTAGAACGTTTTATTTACGTGTTTTAAGAATGTATATCTATAAAATTATTTAAAAATATTAACTCTGTGGATTTCGGACTCTCCGATCGCCTCTCTTGTGGTGAAACTGATTTGGATCTTTGCGAGTCGCTATTATTCGATGCAACCGACTTAGGACTACCACTTCTAGATCTCGGAGAACCAGATTTCTCGCTCCAAGCAGATCCAATACTCGAGTGTCTGGAATCTGATCTGGCTGGAGATGGACTTTTGGAATTTGGTCTAGATCCTGTTTTCTCCTCTGCAGATGGACTACTGGATCTAGAAGACCTTCCGCTAACATTTGAACCCACCGATCGACCATCATTTTCGTTGTCAGAATTCTTATCGCGTGTAGAGTTTCCAGGATTAGACGGAGAACCGCTGCGACTTGACCTAGAAGATCCTGATTGATTGTCCGACTCTGAACCTAAAAAGTAGCTTATATGTTACTCTTGATGAAATGAAAAATACAATTCACTGTCGTAGTTCAGAGATTCTATATACACTATAAAATTTACTGGCTTAACGTTGTTGTTTATGTACGTACCTGAATCGCCACTAGAGTCGCGTAAGTTTCCTCTTCTCGGAGACATATTTTTTTCTATCTTGAAGGGCAAGCTATTTTTCAAAAGCAGATCCTCAGTGAAAACAGAAACATCGTTTCGAAGTTTCAAGTTTCTTTTAAAGTCGACAGATTGAGAGCCAAGTCGATACGAATCACCCTGTATGATTCGCGAGAGAATCCAAAGTAGTGTAAATAAAAGTTACTATAGAGATCAATGGGTGCGTTCAGCAGACTCAACTGTTGAGTGATCTCACTAGATTTTACTCTGAAGTTGCACGTTCATTGGTTGATACAACTAAAATCTAGTGAGATCACTCAACAGTTGAGTCCGCTGAACACACCCATTGTGAACTGATGCGTTCTAGGGTGAATTTCACTTGCGCCCAAATCGCCCCTGATTTTTATTAAAGTAGGTTTTCTATACGCGACTGGACGCAACATCAAGAAGTCGATTTTCTCGGAAATCAAGCGCAATATCACAAAAAGTTACTCTTTCTTTTCGACTTATAACAAATGAATAAGTCGACAAACAGAAATAAAACTTTTTGATATTGCGCTTCATTTTCGAGAAAATCGACTTTGAAATTTTTGACGTTGCGTTTAGTCGCGTACAGGAAAACCTAGCTTAATGAAAATCACGAGCGATTTGAGCGAAGTGAAATTTGTTCCTAGAGACTTTAGAAATTCGTTCCTAGAGACTTTAGAAATAAAGTGGTAGCAGAAGCAGAAATAGTGTCACCATTTTCCGGCATTCTCGTAGTTAGAAATGATTAGAAATGATTAGAAATGATTAGAAATGATTAGAAATGATTAGAAATGATTAGAAATATTATCTTTACGTTTCTCGGCATTATTATAGTTGTCGATGATATTGTGTTAAATAAAATAAATGCAACTGACGAAAAAGTAACGAAAAATGGTCTACCATTTAACTATCGATTGCAAAAATTTATCAACTGTTAATTAATTGTAAAATATTACATGTGTTATTTCACGTTGCCTAGCAGAACGATTAACACGCTTCGGTTCTTTAATCAGGTAAATTATTTTACCACTACACCGTATTTATGCAAGGTAAATATTTCCAAGCAAAAACATTTCCTTCCAAAGTTCTCTTTTTATTATAAAGTCATATTACATAAATATCAAGTTCACGTTTACTTTATTGGCGAAATAAATAAGTCTATTAGGAATTAAAGTTATTTTTCGTCATCGTTCAAAAATGCTGGATTGTAATATTCATAATTCTTCACTTCCTCGCTTGTCTTTCTGACCCGAGGATTCGATGCTTCGTCGTCATTCGTATTATTTTTACGTTCCGCTTTAATTTTAGAAGGTCGATTTCCTTGCACTTTCGTTGTCTCTTTCTGTACGTTCGTAGATATTACTTTATTACCTGAGATATTAATAGGATTAGTAAAACTAAAATTAAAAGAGTATCCAAATACGATAAAATTTTAAACTCGAAATATATACCAGAAATGGCAGGTTCGCTTAATTTCTTATGAAACAGTACTTCAAACTTAGCAGACATTTTTGGAGTGTTCTGTGCGCCTTCTACTAACTCCCCAATAGTTCTCTTGGTCCTTGAATAACGCATACTATTCGTCAAATTATATTCTGTTTCATTGTTTATTCCACTTGGACGTCCATCTGCTATACCTTTCGCATGATTATTAGCAACTCTTTTCCCCTGAAACAGTAAACGCATTATGAAAAACTTCTGATCCATAAAAAATCACAGCATCCGAGTCGAATTATGTGTTACTAGTTATTTTATGTATCATATTACTTTGCCGCAGAAAAATAGATTTAACTTCACGTTGGCAAGTATGTGAGTAAATGTATTGAATCGATGAAAGAACATTGCTAGAAATTGAATTAACAAGATCACAACGAATGCGGCTATAAAGAGACATCCAATTGGTTCCAGATGCATAAATGTTTGAGTTACGCGTACCTAAAAGTACATAGTTTGCGTTAATATTAGTCGGTCTATGAATTAATATTAGTTTCATTCAGTATTGAGAAAATAATACATACTTCTTCTCTTACTTCGTCGTAAGTAATATTATATGTTATGGAAAAAGGCCATTGGAGCTGCAAAACATCCTTATTGATTTGCAATAAGAAAATCGCTACTACGAACAAAGTATTTATTATGAAGAATTTTAGTAGGCATTCGTTGCGTATATCCAGCAATCCTTTTGTAATCTTTTTCTAAAAAGGAATTTACAACTTGTAAAAGTAGTTGATTAAACCTTTAATGTTCAAGTTATTTTTTAAGAAATCGTACTTGGCTTTCTACATCATTTTCTATAGGATGTAGATACTTCTTGATTAGTTGCTTCCAAAATTCCTCTTCCAAGATAGGAAGAAAATCTACAGCCCCAGTCTTTATGCATTCATCTTGAAGCCAGTGCGGACTGATTAAATAATTGTAATGCTGTTGATAAGGAATTGCTGGCGCTTCCAATGAAACTTCACTTTCTGAATCTGTATTTTTGTATGCGTCGTCCTCGATAATGGTTAATTCTGTTTGCTCGCTATATGGCTTACTGCCTTTGCTACTTTTCTCTTCTATGTCGTCTTTCGATATGCTTCCAATCCTATAATTACTAAAAATTTATTTTCTATATAATATAATCTACACTTTTCACTATATTTATATATCTTCTATTAATTTAATACCTCTCCATTTGTTCTAAACGAATATTAATTTCATTTATAGCATTGTAAATAGACTTCAAGTATATCTCTTCCTTTTCTAAATTTTTATGTGTACCAAAATTACACTTGAGTAAATTGGCTATTGAAGATATTGTCCATTTCTTCTCTGCCTTTTTATCGTCCTGTTCAGCTTGAGAATTATCAAATTTTGCGAACTGTGCTTTCGATCCCTGAAACAAAAATGTTTGCTGCGAAAATTATAATTCTCTTTTGTAAGTAAATAATGTGCCTTTGCGAAACATTACTTTCACTTGTACTTTCGACTCTCTGGTACCCCATGTAACATTGTGAACATTAAAGATTGAAAAGATGGTGAGTAACATATACATCGATGGCACAGTAATATAATACACAAATCCGGTATTCAGGCATTCCCATTCTTTGGGATGCATAAGACCAGTCAATACAAATTGACCGATTACGATGAAAAAGAGAAGCGTATTGGGTGCGAAACATCCTTGCGCCGCTACTTGTAGAATCATTCCAACTAGTACAACCACCATTATCAAACTATATATAACAGTCATAATTGCAGCTGTTATAAGCTGCAAAGAAAAGTTAATAATTATCTAATTTCACTCCATTAATAATTAATTCTGCACTTATGCTTCTTTTAAGTTAGTAGAACAAAATATTGTAGTCCATCGAAAGTATTTCTGATTTGTCAGAAGCGCAGTCTGGACAATTACCTGAATGCGTTCTTCGCAATAGAAACAGACTGCGAGAAAGATAGAAAGTGGAATTAGATTGTACCAGAAACTTGTCCAGTGATCTATATGGAAAGTCTCGACAAATGCGCCAACCATCATTAGATAGAGGAAAGATGGTCCTATAATTGTACTACCTAGAACGGAATAAGTTTTAAAAGTTAAAGAATTACCGAAATAGCAACAATTCTTGAAACTGAATGTAGTCGTTATTGAAGTTTACTACATTTAGTTCCTAATGCTTTAAGTTTTCTTAATTATTATAATAACAGTTACTCGCCCATTAAAATCCACTGGTAAGCTACATAGAGCCATGAAATATTATTGTTTATTTTTCTGGTTTCTTTCGAAGTGTTCAGCAAATCAAACATATTTGCCATAGTCGATGGAATCCATCGACGACGTTGATTGTAAAATTCATCGAAAGATTCTGGAGCATGAGTGTAAGCATCGCTGGCTGCGCAATACTCCACCTGATCGAATAAGATAACTTTAAATAATATAGGCTGGTAGAAGATTCTCAGATTTTACATATTTCATAACTCAGATCTTCTTACTCTGCCACCGGCTTGTAAAATTAATGTGCAGAGCCATCGATCTTCCCCTTGGTCGTACTGAATATAATGCCTCGGTTTGGTGGATTTAGTCGCGTACTTTGCCAAGACATTATTTTGCATTAAAGTTTTCGCTCTGAAAAGGGAAAAGCAACCCGGACTACAGAGAACAGAACCTGTTACGTGCTCCGTTGATTTTTGTAGCCAATGTCCTACTGCGTATTCAAATTTCTGGAACCACACCATTGGACCTGTATAGAGAAATATATATCACTTCTAAGCTAATATTATAAAACTGTAATATTCTATACTATACTCGTATAGAATACAGGAATACCTTTTCCTATCGGATGTATTCGCCCACAGGCACCACCCAATTCCTTGTCTTTCTTCATTAAATCTACTAACACTTTAACAGCTGTTGGACAAAAATCAATGTCTCCATCCAGTGTTAAAATATAAGTGTTTTCTGCAATCAACTCCTTATGATCGATATCCATCGATGAGCTCATTAAGCGATATCCAAGAAGGTAATACATGTACATGACCTGGTACAACATAGTAATTAACGTACAATAAAACATGCTAATAGTTGAACCCTTGACGGAAATCTCTTTTATAGAAATTCAGACTTTCTTATACTGATTAATGTTTATATCATTAAATGCACCTGACTCCATCGTTTCCTGTGCCGTATCTTATTTTTATCTTTAAGGTGGACTGTTAAACGTGTCTTTCCGGGTAAAATCCAAACCAGTTGTCCACCATAGGGTGTTGGATATTTAATTGGCCATAACGAACACGTACCAGGACTCTCTGCATTTATTCTCATAGTTTCCACGAACGTTGTTACATATTGATTCACCTGCACTTCAGTTTCATTGTGCTCACAGGATCCGGAACAACCATGCATACAGCAATACGCATCATCAAAAAATATGTGTGCTAAGATGGTTGTTAAATTATTTTCATTTAATCCTCTGAAGATTTAAGTTAATTAAGGCATTCTTAATTTAATGTAAATAATCTTGATTGGAACACCAGCGGTACTTACATTCAAGTTCGTAATAATCTTTAATTGGGCACGGTTCGCATTGATCTTTATCCAATCGTAGAATGCTCCCGATCAATTCAGTCATTTCTTCTTTCGTTTCATGCCACATAGTAGCGCAAGCATAAATTTGCGTGGCACAAATGTTCTTCTTACTGGTTGTACCTCCCTTTGATAATACTGAATTTGATAGTTGCGAGCTGACAGTCTGAAAGCAAATTGGTACTATTAAATTAATAGTTAATACCGAAATACTCTATTTCCAGAAGAAGAGAAGATGCAGACCTCTGATTCTCCGAAGGAATCTAAAAGTTCTTCTTCTTCGATGATATTACTGGTCTCGTGTCGTCGCTTATTCAGTCCTACGAACTGATCAATTACGAGCGAATCATAATTCGAAATGTAGAAAATTTTCTCCACAGGAGCAATCCTCTCATTTTCACCTATCCATAGCTGTACCGTGATCCAAATTTGTGATAACCACCATAAAATCCAGAAATAAATACGCCAACTTAGAAAGAAATCTTTAATACTGCTGTAACTGGGTTGTTTGAAAAATAGGAAGTCTGGTATGAAACCATGAAAGGCACACGAATCATTGTCTCTCATAACAGAGAATATTGTTAGTAGAGCAATCGCTCCAGGGGTGGTTAAACTTATTGGAAAAGCAGCTCCGAACCTGTGCATGTGGGTTTTGTATGCATATTTCGCTGCAATGAAATTTTGAGCATTTAATCAGTATCGAAGAACTAACATTGTCTCTGTTAACATTATAAAACCATGACTTTACCTGCTTCGAATGTAAGAAAAGCACAGAAAGCCTGTACCAAAAACGCATATAAAGCTGTAGAGGTATCTTGTTCTGGAACAGCTGTGTTAGCGAAGTAGTTGCTTGCTCCTAGTGCACTCATAGAAGACTTTGAAATTTTAATTATGTCCACATTGTATGTACCTTTCCCTGAGAATTGAAAAAATTCTTTAAATTCAATTTCCTTCCACGTTGAAATCACAATGGCACTCGAAATGAAGATTAAAGATCTCCAGAATGCTATTCCTCCTTGTAATAACTGGCGACTGTTTGTCAGATCCATTTTTACAGTCGCTAAATACCTTACGAAACCTGTTAAAAAGAGAAGAAATTGAGAATAAATTATCGCAGTTACTTGGTACCAAAGCGACGATATAAGATTACTTAAAAATTCATGATTACCGCAGCAACTATGGATAGAAACATAATTGAGCCACCAACGACAGGAAGATAACAGAATGGATACAGGAAGGATCCATGTTACAGAATCATGAGCATCGTAATATAAAAAGTATGGTAATAACATTCCAGAACCTTGCGCAAGTATTGCCAGGCACGATAGAGCTAATACGAGTACTCTCAAAGTACTTGCATAATTCTTATTTTGGGAAAATAAATCTGCAATACAAGAAGTAGCCATGTACACTTAGGAATAATTTAATTTTATAAGTGTCTACTTACTCAGCAGAGCAGGAATGAGATAGATACAGCTAGAAATGGCTGCAGCATCCACGGAATTAATCTTTGGGAGACTATAAAAAACTAAAAGTGCTAAACCAATCGGATGTAATGTTTCCAAAAGCAAAAGGATCGCAATATTTTGCTTCTTAGGCATCCTTTCTTTCTTATTGAAAATAGCCCACCATACAGAGTTTAAAATGCTAATAAACTCTGGTACAAGAAACATAAAAATGATGTACCATGTCCAAATTATTTTGCCCTCTTTGGACATTTTTGCATTCATTTCTTCGCTATAGTCTAAAATGTTGAAAAGATCTCTGTTGAAATATTAGTCACCTTGATGAAATCACCGTGATGTTGTCTCATAATTAATTTTATTGTGTAAAGAATACTTGTTTGATACCTGAGTGGTAATCGCAATACTGCACAGACTTGTCTTCATCAAGCTGTGCAATTGAGAAGAGAACTGTGCATTTAGCAAATAGACTACTGCAAAAGACAATGCAGAAGAGTATAGCATACACAAACAGTTTAATAGCACGTGTGCAGACATCCAACCATTTGTTATTCTGCATTGATATAATCTCCTTCTTAGGTGGAAAATATTTAAATGTATCCCATGATTGCATTTCTTCTGCAAGTCTACAATTAAATAAAAAAAAAAAAAAATCATCACTATATCGAAATACCTTCTCTAATTACAAAATTAATTGTAAAGTCATTTGCTCCGTTTCTTTTAACTAAAATTGACTTAACTTTATATAATAGCGTTGAATTGTAATTATGTTTGTAAGCGTTTAATTTGCACAGAAATAAATGAATACATATTATTAAACGTGTAATTAAATTCTCTTACGATTGTTCTGGCACTGTATCCTCATTTTCGATTTCCGAAAAAACGTCCCCATATGTTTTAAAGTCCATAAACGACAATGAATTCGAATTTTCCTTTTTTTCTAATTCTGACATATTTGAAAATGATTACTGTACGGTTGTTTCATCGTTTGTGAGTCACCAATAGCCGAAAATTTCATCGGCATATCAAGTACATCGATAAAACTGATAAGATTTCCAATTTTGTCGAAAATAGACTTCCCTTATCTATGATTTCAGGGAAATAGGGAAAAAGACCGTAAGAAATAGTTTTCCAAGAATAGATTGTCCGATGCTTTTTATTCATTTTCAAAACAAATTACAAAATAATTCAAAATTAAAGTGGTTTCAGCGCAATGGTTCGGTCAGTTAAAATTATTAAAAATTTTAACTGACCGAACCATTGCGCTGAAACCACTTTAATTTTGAATTATTTCATATATACGGTCGAAAATTTAATCAATTTATTTTTACAAATTACAAAACTAACAAACAAATGTTTTAAACGTTCAGAACAATCAAATTTTGTGTTGCGTATCTATTAATCGGTACATTACAAATACACATATTAATTAAACATTACGTTGTACATTACGAAAATGTTGAATAATATTACTTCGCTTAGAGAGCTACAACAAAATTATACAATATTCACAAACATATTACAAATTCCATTTTACAATTTGCTTTGTTACGATTTACACAAAGTTACCCTAACAAAAGGTGCGCATAAATATTACATAAATCTTATATAAACCGTTCCAGTCTCGTTTAATCAATCTAAAGAACAGTTAATTAAATAATCCAGCGTTTCTGAAAGTACACGCGTTCGAATTATTCGATGTGAAATTTCAAATTTGCCGCCGCTCGTAAGTCGAAGTCGAATTTTGAATCGTAATTCGATAAGGAATAATCGATAATGAATGATCCCGTAGCACCTTTCACGAGATATGTTCCTAGCTGTGAATTACGCTTTGTAGTTGATTTGTCAATAATCGCGGATAAAGGTGAATGCCGGATTAATCGGTCCAGCATGATTTAAATAAGCTCTTGAAGGGAAAAAGAAGGCGAAGGGCAATGTGGCGCGTGGCGAAGCTGGCTCTCGGAGCCGGGGCTTTCCTTGTTCAAATGAAAGTATTAATACCGAAGGTTGAAACAGTTTAACCACAGGATACTTTCCCTGGAGTACTTGTTAAGTACTTTCCCTTGAAATTGCAAGCTTTCTTCAGGGGATAGATCCTCCCCGGTAATTCGTTTTCTTTTCTCGAAAATGGCATCGCAGAGTCAAAATGCCACGAATTTGAGTGCGACTGTGTCACCGGCGAATGGATCATCCGGATCAGCGACGACCATCTCGGTCTGTGCCACGAAGATGCAGTCGCTTGCTCCCGCACCATCCTCGCAGCCTTATCAACAACAACATTTATCGCCGTCGTCATCACCATCGCCGTCGCCGTCGCCGATGCAGCAGCAACAACAACAAGCTCTGCAACAATCTAACAATATAGAGACACTTGACAGGAATTCCTCCAATACGTTGAAAGTGGGTGTCTGTTTATTAGCGAATTTTTTCGTTCCAAAAGAGCAATTGTCATTCTAACATTTCACTTTATCAAGCTTCATGTATATAGGGAGTTTCGCAAGTTATACGATTAAGTTTAGCTGGTCGATCGAGTTTGCCAAAAGAAACGAAAGATGCCTGGTAAACGTAGGTTCGCGATCTATTTGTTTCTCGGATAATCAATGGTTTTAGATCGGACGCTGATAGCTCTTCGTACGATTACGAACATCAAGTATCTTGTTTCTTTGTTACGAGCTCGAGGATTTGATTAAATGTGTGTCTGCGATTGAGGAATACCTTGTACATTAAACTGAATGTTTGGTGATAATAATTGTTTCAATTTTGGTTTGCAGCGTAATCCAAAAATGGAATTGAGCAAAAGCGATTTACTAAAATTATTAGGGCACCTTGAAGGTGAATTGCAGGCGAGGGATATTGTAATAGCAGTATTAAAGGTAATGTCTTCCCCTCGATTGGAATAAAAACCTGTATAATTTATTTTAAAGATGAAATGAACGCTTTTATAATCTTCTTTGTTTGTGGTCTATAGTCAGAGAAATTGAAACACCTATTAACTACTCGATATCTGAGCGGAACTTCAGATCCACATACAGCGCTTGCTCGTGACGTAGCGATTGTAGGTGGTACAGTAGGACAAGAACCAAATCAAATAGATCAACATGTTGCTAGTTTAGAAGCACTCGTGACACAGCAAAGGCGTATGCAGTCTAGAATGACCAAAATTCTTAAAGACGCTGAACTCAGGCACAGAGTAGTACGTATAATGCAGATTCCTCGCAAGTAAAATGCATTTGTTAATTCTGACTATAACTACTTTATCCTAGGTAATCAAGGAATTGGAGGAAGAGAAGCAGAAACACGAGCACGATACTGCCCAGGGTGATGATATTACGTATGGACTGGAAAAGGAGAGGACGCGATTGAAGAAAGAATTAGAATTAGAGAAGCAGGAAAAAAAAAGACTGGAACTAGAATTAAAAAAGGCGGGCGATACTTTAGAAGAAGAGAAGACTCGACAAAAGCAAATAGTACTCCTGTTGCTGGCTGAGCGTAAGAAGATAATAATGAAGTATATAGAAGAGAGAAAGAGATCGGAAGATTTGGCGCAGATATTGAGCGAGGAGAAAGTGCGAATAGATTCTATGGCCGAGGGGCTCGAAGAGGAGAGTAAAAAGTCATTGCAGATGGAAGCGGAGTTAGAGAAGCAACTGGCGCAGTTCGATATGGAAAGGCAGCAGTATAGACAAGCATTAGCGAAAGAAGAGAAGAGGGTTAAAGATCTCGAGTTAGAATTAGATACGCTTAGAAACGAAATGGATGTGTGGAAAGAGTCTCAAACGCGAGGTTCTCCCAGAGGGGTCGGTACAACACCGCCACCCCCTCCAGTTAAGCCAGCAAACTTAGTCGCTATGCCTACAGTCAGGCTTGCTAGCGCGCCGCAAGCAAGTATGTACCGTATACTAATTACTATGAAATTACAAAGTAGTAATATCGTTCTGATTGCATTGTACGTGTGCAGGCAAAGGCGCAGTACTGGGCACTGGAACACCAATGGTTAGTAGTAAAGTTGTTCAGCCCACTGCCACGGTATCTAGTGTTCCTGTCAGCGGTCCAAGTAAGAACAGCATATCTTAAACTAAAGTTCAAATAGGATATAAACGATTAAGAGCATCCGCCGGTCAAATCGCGCGAAAACATAGGCGATTTTTATGATTTTTTCTAGAGAAGAGTATAGAATGTATGGGTCTAAAACTTTTTGCACTTTATTCTGCTACAAATGTACAGTATAAAACAATTTTTTCATTTCATTTTTGCCCACCCCTGCCTCTGATATGCATTGCGTGCTGCATCGTTGTAAAAAAAACTGACCTGCAGTGGCGCAGCAATAATTTTAGACAGGATCATCCAAAATAAAAAAAACAAAGATATTCCTTAATTACACATGTGTCGTTATCGCGCTACCCTCAGACAGTGTTAAGAAACAACTGGGCGATGATTGCCAAATGTTTAAATGATAGGGTTCCCGAAACATGGGTTTTTTCGCACAAAAATGTTTCGTAAAAAAAAAGTTGAGTGTATGAAAATTCGCAATAGAGGGTAGCGCAGAAACCAGTGTAATTACAAGTAGAATCACGTTTGAATTTTTACATTCGGTTAAGAATATGCAAAAAATTTCGATTTTTTGACTGGTGGATGCCCTCAAAGTATTTTGGATATATGTTCTCTAAGAGATTATTCGCTTCGCATGAGAGTGGACGAGCGAAATAATTACATTTTATCAGTTAATTGAAAAGAAATGGTAATTGTAGTTCCATAGTCTTGCTCGTGTAATATATTCAACATTGATACAAGTTATTGTTTAATGCTGGTTCATACGAACGCAGGTTTAACTATTTCTCAACTAGTTAGATATATATATATTTATTCTTCTCTTTTAAACAAATATTTTTCTAATATAAGTAAAGCTAAATATTAAACGAAAATATCTGCATTCACTCTCTTATAGCTACTGGGATTGCTAGATCAGTCACTCCTGGACAGGCACTACGCGGGGTCACATACGCTACCAATATAACAGCCACCAGTGGAGAGACTACAGCTTCTGAAACCCAGGTAAACTATCCTCATTTTCCTTCTCATTCTACTTTAATTTGAGGATACTATACATTAAATATTTGTGCATACACTTATTGTAAGAGACTTTCTTTATAATATAGGTCCTATAATATTTAAATCTTTTGTATGTTTTATTTCAACATTTTATGCTGTCTTTTAAAATACCGTTACTTGTATATGTTCCAAACTTGTATCAGAACTTTAGAGAATGCATCAGAAACGATATAATTGACGAGACATTATCAATTACGAAGATAAAAAGCATATCATTCACGGTAATAAGTGCTTCCGCGATTAGTTTAGGAATTACAACGTCAACCGTTTAGCTGTAATACTATCTGATATTATGTTCTACGAACGTTAAAATCATAATACATTCTTCTAGTCCTATCTTGTTCGTTATATAATTATTTGCATGATGGTAATGATAAATATAAATGTCTTGACTTTGTGTTTTTAGAGAGCACAGTTATTGTTAATTTTTTGTTGACTTTCCTTATTGTCCTTCGACGGGTCAATGTAACTAGACAGAAACTGCTTCGGGGTAAAACTGGTTCATTTCTTCTTCTAACACGTGGGTATGTTACTGGTCGTACTTATTGCGATGATATACAGATGGCAACGGGCACAATTGCTTAGGTAGAAAGGAACGATCGATGTATATATTCAGAATAACAGTACATTACAATTGTTAGATACTTTGTACATTCTTATCCAAGGCGTAAGAGTGAGACGTAGAGTGCACAGAACAATACGAAAAGAGAACACGAGTTAAGGGTAAACATTAAATCACGAGTATATATGCATTAATGCCGCATGCAAATATCTCGCGGATGCGTTGCACGTACGCATCTCCAATTCAACAAGCACTTTTCTTTTAATTATTATGACGTTACTTTGAAATTTGCTTTACCTTATTATATAAAAATTATATATTATATTGAGTGCTGATGCATATGTCGAAGTTTATAATATGGTGTACAGTTGTAGCTATAATCGGACATCCTTTCATTATTTAGGTAATATCAGGAACTCGCTTTTTTATTTTGGATCACATACACACAAACACGCGCACACACAAATTTTCATTATTTGTACAATTTAATTCATACTGATTATATCACACTGTATTGTTTTTATATAAGTTAGTACACCATCAAACTTTAAACCTAAATTGTATTATGCTATTCTTATTTTGTACATAAGATTACTATTTAGTATGTACATTGATTATTTCCTTAATTAAAAATTGTATGCAACTCACTTTTGAGCATTATTTCCAGATTCTCCCTGCTTGCCCTCCTAATTGCAACCCCGTATACGCTGCCGCTAACTTTACATGGTTTGGTTTGTTCACCTGTTATTTTCTCCTCCAACCTGTTGCGATGTACTATCCTAACAAAGAAACTAGACCGCCATACACTCTATAGATTTATGATTCTCTGGATTTAAGTTCGCTACTACTAGCATCCTTCACTCGCTAAAGAAGATTTGTATTATTCTCTAGTAGTCTCTCCCAGAGCGTTACCAAACTACACATAACATTGTAGAGCTACTTATTACTGCCAGGAAGCAAACATCCCTAAGCGTACTTTAAATACTGGAACAAATATACAGCAGATTTTGCGCTTAGGTATAAAGCTGAATCTCTTCTCAAACAATTCCTAATTACTGCTGGCTCTGAGCCCATCCAACCTGTTTTATCGCTTTGGACCCGGTGTCTTGGTATAATTCTTTCTACCTCTGTTTAGTTTACCTTAGACGCAGCTACCGTTATCTACACGTACCCTTATACGGCAAGGTGTTTCGAAGGGATAGCCCTAAGGTTAAATCGGTTCTCGTGTGTATTCATTCCTCAGGCTGTAGAGAAACGTGTGGTTGTACCTGCTCCTGTTAATCCCGGAGGCGCGGTAAAAGTTATACCGCCGACGCAAACTACAGGAAAGCTTGGTTTTCATGTTGGCTCTGGTTCGGCGGTTCAAGCATCTGGTATGCTGCCCTCGAAAAAGCCACCGATATCTCGCGGCGTACCTCCTCCAGTACCACCAAATAAGCCGGTGGTACCACCTAAAAAGGAGGCCGCTTATCTTAGAAGGACCGAGTCGTCGCAATCGGCGCAGGATGCCGTGAAACTTGCTAAACAAGCCGCGGCACATCCTGTTGTCGGACCCGCCGCTCCGCAGGTCCAGCAAGCGATAGCGGCCTTTACTCAAGCCTCCGATGAAGAGGTCAGTAACACACCCCCTCATTCTTCTACTTCTGCTTAGAGACAATTTTCATCTAGATAGACTATCTTGCGTTCTATCAGATCTCGGGAGAAAGACTCGTCGGGTTCCCAACAAAGCTATTTAATCGTAAAAGAGTAATTCTCAGTTGAAATATCAGTTCTGTATCTTCTAATAGTGGCACCGTTTCCTTCAGCGCACCTTCGATTTTCTAAGGTCTTGCTAAAATCTAATAGGAAATATTTCTTACAAGGGATGATCTCGAACCCGGAAATTCAGAAAAATCTGAAACTTTGTGAATATGTAGGAGATTTCCTCCTGATTACAATTTTTGCATTTTTTGTTGGCTGCCTAAATTCACTCTAAAGGGGTGAAATTAACCCCTGAAAAGTCGGCTATTTTCCGATTTTATTTTGTAACTCGCAATTTGTAAGAGATAGAAAAAAAGTTTCAAGACAAAAGTTACTTCTTTTAATTAGGACTATCATTTTGTAAATTGCAATTCTTACAGTTCACGAGTTATATTACAAAATCGGAAAATAACCAGAATTTAAGGAGTCAATTGCACCCTCTTAGAGTGAATTTGGGCAGCAAACAAAAATTGCGTTGTAATCAGGAGGAAATCGCCTACATATTCGCGAAGTCTCAGATTTTCCTGAATTTCCGGGTTCGGGATTTTTCCTTGTTATTAGCGAATAGAGACTTTTAAATAAGTAAAAGAAAAATTTCAAGTAGCTAATTACTGTATAGAGTATTCAGCGGAGATGTGCTCGCAACTTTTTTGGGCGCCCGATGAGTCGAAATTTTGTATGTGCATGAAATACAATTCAGAGCTCCTCGTGAATATGATTTCAGACAAAGCCACGTTGATTTAACAGCGGCTAATAAAAACAAATAAAAAGCAAAAGTAACCATTATTAACGTTTAAGAAAGTCTGAATCCTGTATACCGTGAAAAAGAAAACACTTGGAGTAGCATATTTGGGACAACACGGCGCCGGGATCCCCTAACAGCGTTTCTGAATCAACGAAAGAAACGTGCGTGCCCGAACTACTTGTTCATCGATTAATTTCGACGTCGCGTGCATATGATTACTATAATCTAAGTCGCCAGATCTCGCATCCGTACGGATCTATGGATCCTTAACGATCACCGACAAACACCTACATCACGAACCATGCTTGTAACAATGTACTATAGCGAAGGAGATCCAATCCGCGATCGGATGTCTGAACTATTTAAGGTAGACTCTGTAGATCCGTAGTTTATTACCCGCGAATATTTTCCGAATTACGTTAAAGTCATTAGCTGAATATTTAGTATCGTTGTAACGTGCTATTCCGTAAGAAGGAACGACGCTGTTGCCTCGAGCGAGCCCGAAATAATAAATGTTTATGCGCCAGGGAGCTAGACCGTGTAACATGTTAATGAAATAAAGTAAAATACATTTAGGTAGGGAATGATACGGAAGGGTCATTTAACGTTAAACACGCCCGATGGAGGAGGTGGTATTATTTGCCTGTTTTACCATTAATTATTGACGATCGCAAAGCGGTTATTGAATTAATTCAAGTAACCTACTGCGTGTTAGATTTTAATTAATTCACCCTCGCTCAAGATGCCCGGAGTCCAAAGCGTAGCGCCGAGGAACGGTGCAGGTTTCTTGATCGAGGACACTTCTCTAAGTTCTCATTGAAGATCGTTAAGTTAAGAGTTACGAGAGTTCTTTCAATGAATCAGACTTGACGTGAGATGACCCAAAAGTATATGCTATAATCACTGCCTTGCCTGACGTAATTGCGTGCATCGCCGATATACAGATGTAATATGAAACATACCGATTAAAAAAAAAGAAGAAAAAGTTTCGAGCAAGTTTAATCGACGAGGCGGATGATTAAAACAGATGATCCCACGAGTATCTTACGTTGCGCACCTACCGATCGTTCCTGCAGACAGGCATTTTGTAAAATTGCAATTGGAAGAGGCAACCGATCGAACGCTATCCTATCGACAATACTTTACGCGCAGAACAGTATCGCATTAGGTTCACGCGAACATCCGTAATATCCGTTGAAGTCTGATAGTGGTATCATAGCTATCGACGATGGAGGAATCTGTACACAGGAGGCGATTTATTTTCTACGTCTTTCTATGAGCGCATTCGTTGATTTCAGATGAACGAAACTTTCCAATAACGTGGGCCAGTCGCGCGATCATGTTGAATGTTAATAATAGATCGATAATAGATTCCCAAGTGTTTCGCAAGGCGTGTTGCACCAAGGAACACCGCGGGATTCCCGGCTGAAGAAGCGAGACAAAAGGGGTTGCTCGTCGATTTTTCTATTTATTCATGTATAAGATCGGATGGAAGCGCGACGTCGCTGTCAACGCTGACAGCCTCGCGAAGCGACGATGATATTTATGGACCGCTTTTTCGGCTTGGAAATCCTTTATTAGCCGCGTGCAACGCGCCTTGCGAAATCCCTGTACGAATTTCGTTCCCACGATGTGTAGAGTTTATAATAACAAGGACACGTGAATAAAATTATTCGTTTGTACACGCAGTTTCTCTTGTATAAATTATAAATGGGCGGGACATTGTTGCGTTCCCATAAACGTGGAAGGATGTGTGCACGAAAAGCGTATCGGGTCGTTTAGACATGTATCTCATCTCCCTTTCGTACTTTTAAATGCGACCGTGATTTCACGAGACGTGTGAATTTATTCAAACGTATATGTAACACGACGATTGTCTTTATGCGATGTTTTTAGAGATCATGTATTTTCCCTCCCTCCTGTTGCTAGTCGCCCGTTCCAGCCCGATGGATTTTTTCAGAGATTTTTCGTATCGAATGCGTAAAATGTTACACTGCGTTTCGCAAGCCGGGGATGCGAAATCCCGTTGGTTTCCTCGTAGTTTGGCAATTACTGTAGGCGAGCGATACAAGGCGAACAAACTCGTGTAAAACGTTAGCTGACCAAAATGGATATTAAAGAGCGACATCATCCTTTAAGTTCACCCACTCGAGTTGATTATTGCTCGTGCTTAAGATAGTTTCAAACGAAATATGTACGTACGGTGGCGGCGATGGGACCTTGCAGGCAATTACGGGGACAAAAGATTTTTCATCGAGGGTGTTCATATTTTTCCAGATAGCGATGCGTGTGTTTTTAACCCTTAACTGGTTATCCTGGGGTCAGTCATGACTCCAAGCAAGCAGGGTTCGCTGCAAAATTTTTGGTTGTCTAATTAATTCTAATTAATTTTATAATAATAGTTTAACTTTCTACGTTTCTATTATTTACAACAAAATATTCATAGAGGTTGATCTAATGTCGACTTTACACACGTATCTGTGTGATTTTTTATTCGGGGTCTGCCACGACCCCAAGATACCAGTTACGTTAGAAAAAAAATAGTAAACCAGTTAAGGGTTAACTGTCCGATAAATGGGAGAAAGATTTCTCTTCTGTCCGCGGCGCGCAGCTTGCCAGATAAGGCGGGCAAGTAGAAACGCCCCGTGTGCGATCAGACACGTATCAATGATTCACGCTACGGACGCGTGCTGCGTTAACTTTCAGACACATACACCACAAGCAAATGCTAAGCATCAAAAAGGAAGTTGATTAGAATAAATGTCCCCTCGGGGGCGAAATGATCGCGAATACATCGAGACGAGAACTTCAAATCCAATTTAACCCTTCGTGGTCACACCTTCTTATAATCACACATTGGTCACACGGGGTTCACTGTACCCCAGCGTCATTTTTTGAGTTACCATTTTCGTATTTGTGAATCTTTTAACTTTTTAGTGATAATTGTACATTCGTAATACTTATACAGTCATGGTCTAATAGTCTTTTTCTAGAAACATAAATTTTGATATGATAAAATTTGTAGTTGAAAATGAGCGATTTTCCATGGTTGTGGGAAAAACCGATTTTTTAAAATTTTTTTTTATTATTTTTTTGCGATAAATCCCCTTTGGAAGACGTAAAGGTGCGACATTTCAAATTGAAAATTGCGCTTGGGGTACAATACACCCCGTGTGACCACGAAGGGTTAATTGCAGAGATATTAGACCACGATACATACTCACTATATTTATCTGAATCGATCGACGATTAACGAGTACATACCGACCTTGGCCCCATCGCCGTTATTACTTCTCGAAGCATTTTATTCGACGAAAAACAAGAACCCAAGGCACGAATTTTTCAACGTACATCCTTCCAAATCCTTTCTCCCTTTGCGCGTGGTTCGAGAGGTTTCCCGTATTACGCAACCTGTATCACACACCGCGTTTACTTTCTTTTAATGTAACAGAGAGCCTGGCTAAGAGGATGCAGAGATCTCACAGCTCGATCCTTGTATCTCTTAATCAGAAGTGGTCCCGCAATCAGCGCGAAAGAATCGTCAGAATAACGAAGAAAAGTGGGAAGGGGTTGGTACGTAGGTGTTCTCCAAACATCGGGGAAGTTTTATAGGAAAAGTTGACGGATCCGCAATGGGAACGGGAGCGCGAAATTAATTTCCGCGGGCGGCCTCGCCAGGCGACGAGGCAATTAAGAGACCCGAGCACGTCGCTAGTGGAGGTAATTAAAAGGGAAGGTAAAATCCTTCGGAATGAAAGTCGCCGAGCGCGGCTGTCACGAATATGAAGAGGTCAGGCGGGAAGAAAGCGGTGACAAGTGTAACGAAGTCTCGAGTGGAGGCGCAGCTAAAAAAAAAAATAGCAGAGGGGAAGTATGTACGTCGTTCATCGAAGCCAAGGCGACGGTACCGAGCAGCGCGATGCTCGTCTGCCCAAGCAACGCGACGGTACCTTAAAACTGTCTCAGTAAGGCACGAAGAAGAAAGAGAAAGCACGGCAGATAGCATCGGGTCACATAGGAAGAGGATGACCAAGGAGCGAGGGTTCGGCGGAAAAATTCAAGGAAGACAGACGGAGGAAGCGGAGAGACAGAGAAGGCGGATGACACGGGTGAAAGAGTGGGTGTTGGGTTCAGAGGATGGTAAAAGGTAAGCAACGCGTAAAGCGCGTGCGCTCGTCGGCTAGGCTCCTCGATACACCTAGCGGGGGAGGGCTATGGGGTTAGAGGGGACGAGAAGAGAGAGAGAGGGAAAAGGAAGAGAGATCGAGCGAGTGAGAGTTTGACATCGGAGGGAGGATCAACTAACGAGGAAGCAAGGAAGCGAGTGGGGGCGAGCGTAAGCGCGACGGGGGTAATAGCTGGAAGCGTGAATGGAAGTGGAATAGGGACAGCGGTCGGCAGACCAGTCGATGGAGAGAGAAGGGTGGATCGAGTGATCCTTGCGCGCTATGGGGTTTGCATGCCTAGTTGACGTCTTCTCAGTATCGTCCTACCTTTCGTTCGCGACGCAACCCGTCGTGCTTGTCGTACGCGCGTGTTACAGTCCACTCTGGTGTGCCCCGGTATAGATCCTTCCGCACGTAAACCGTTCCGCGGTCAGTGATACGCTGTCCGAGGAGGGCGAGAGCTTGTTCCGGTCGCCGGTGATGTGTGCTTCTTCGTTTTTCGTAAATAATCGCTGGTAGCAAGTCGAGGAAGTGTGCCCTGGGGGGTGGACTCGAACGTCACGTATGTATAGCTCTTGATTTTATAGATCCTAACAGGGAGATCGATCTCTCACGGTCCCTTGATTACTTACCGTTGTCGCTGATAATCGTGGGAGATAGGGGTGAGTGCGTGCCTCTCTAAGGGGTGGGAAAAACAGTCGGCGGAAAGGGCGGCGTTGTTGACGCGCGGGATAGTAAATAAGCAATCGTAATAAGCAATACCTTCTATGCGTCGTCGATGAATAGTTCGTCCTCCTCCTTTCAAGTGTGTAGAAGTAAGTTCAATGTACTTTGCGCGCTGTTTACGCTGTTCCCTGGTTAGGTAAAGCGACGGAGGTTAGTGGTGATAGAATACGATCCTATTGAATCACTGATTATACCTGATAGTAATTAGCTTCGCCCTGTAATTTATGCGTGTACAGCGGGGTAATCTGTGCGGGCGATATAAATGGTAATTTTCCAGAGATTGTTTCGCTAAAACTACGACGTTTATCCATGGTTACCTACTTCGAATTTCGACCAGCCTCGTAGTTTCTTTGATAGAAGTTTTTTCACGAGTGGGATATATCGTTTTTGGATACATCGTTGCGGTGGATTTTGATTTGTGGGAATGATGTGGAAGAATATGTATATATCGTAGAACTGTTGTATATTATAAAAGAATACTTGTAAAACTAAGGGTAGTAGTGCGGCATGTTCCTCGGCTACGTTGAATGTCATTTGAAGCGCACAAAAAACCTTCGATTCTGGAACGCGAACGTGTCATTGACTCGGGAGAAGTTTGAACGTATGAGAGATGAAAGGAAATGTACCGCCAAATTATAAGAATACATGATATTAATGATATGAAATGCGATTTAATCTGCGAGCCCTATTCCTTTCACATTCTTAATGTAATTCATCGCTGCTTCTACTGTCATTCCTGTTTCGCAAATTGGACGGGATGAAATGCTGAGTTTCCAAGCTAAAGAAACTAAAACCGAATTCGTATATTGTTAAAGGAACCCTAGGTAGATGCTGGAGAAAAAACAGAGTGCCGTAAGCGATATGCTTGTGTTAGGATGTCAAATGGGTCGTTCACCTCTCATTACGGCACCGATTAACTCCGTGACCTTTTGTCGTGGCACACTCAGGCCCTTTTACTGAGATCCTACACGGCCCTGCAATTTCAAACCGAAAGATACATTTGACTTCTTAGCCAACAGAGTTATCGCTTACAGTGCTTACACCATTCGATTTTTCTCCAAGTGCCAGATACTAATTGATAGATATTAATTGGCCACCAGTTTCATTTATTCGATAGCTGAAAATCAAGAACGTTAAAACCATCTAGCTGTCGATATAAAAATTATTCAATTTGATTGCTCCTAAGAGCGTTTCTAAATGAAGAACAGGATCTCCCGCAGAGTCGAATTTTCATGGAAATTTGAAAAGCCTCTGACCCCGTTTTCGCAGGTATGATGTAAATAGCACTTTAAACGCTGGAACAATACGGCTCCTCCGAAACAATATAATTATGACGGTGATTAATTAAACATAAAGAAAAGGGGGTTCCCATGGTCGACATTGCGTTGCATCTCACGATGGAAGGGAACACACTTCTACGGTGTCAGCCTCTTGGCAACGTCACGCACGTCAGAACCTATAAATCCGCGAGGCATCTACGCTTCCGAGTTCCGGTTTCCACGCGTAAAGCTAAATCCATTTTTCTTCTCCACTAACGTTATATTCGCCGGCCGCGCGGTGAAAGCCCCTGTGGCTATGGATTAATAACGTAAGATGCGTTACTGCCTAGCACGGATAGCTTTTATTATCATCCGAAGACGTAACGCTTTACGTCTTCCTGAGAAACGGGCCTTCGGAACAGATTACGCGGAAAGCATTGATGCTCGCGATGGGAAAGCCGCGGACGGTTCGATTGAAATACGAAGCATCTGGAAGGCGAGCTTTTCCAAACCACGCTTCGGATCCCTGCGTCTTTTTATTGCCCATACTTCCAGGCACAAAGGAAAAATGGCAATTCCAGCGTTGGATGCGAGAACGGGCTAAGAATACCGGGGCCCTTTTTGCAGAAAATGCATAATTAGATTCATTCTTATTTACCATCATCTCCTCTTCATCTCTAAAATTGACACAGATATTGTCATCGCCTTTATTCGCCTTTACTTTCTCCTTATTTATTTCTTTTATTTGTTTAACGAGTAATAAAGACGAAATAATAATAATAATAATATGGGGAATTTTGTGAATCGATGTTGAACACGACACGATCTATGATAAAAATTAATTTCACTGAATAACTTATTGCACAATTCTGATTATAATAGGCAATGCAACTGGAAAGGAGATATATCCAATTTTTAAACGATTTTATTCAGCTTCGATCCTCTGTTTTTTTGTATGTATGGTTCAAATATGGCAACTCAAATTTAACCCACTTTCAACTATCTAATTGTCTTGAAACTTTGCAGTCGTGCGTAGTTTGGATGACAATACAATATTTTAAAAAGAAATTAGCCCCGAGCGGGTGAACAAATTACCCAGTCATCAATAAATATAACCGATAACCATAAATCCAGCCACTCGCGTTCTTTACGAAAACGACAAAAAGCCGCTGCGTTCGGGGCGCTAGTTGCATCGCGATTGCCAAAAATACACAATTTATCGAGAAATTATTCGTCACGTATGTACGAATATTAAAACTAAACCTTTGCAGGCGTTCGTAGTATATCACCATCGAAATTGTAGTACAAGGAACAAATTATTTTTTAATTTAAGCAATCTGTTACACTCTATACAGCAATAAAAGATATTTGTAAAAAAGTCTGTGCTGTGAAATGTAAATCCACAAACACTAAAAACTAGAAAATAAAAAACATATAAAAAAAATTATTATGGTAAACGATTTTATTAAAAATGCACTAAAAAAGTAAAAAATAATCCTTTCCTTATACTACAATTTCGATGGTATTCTTTCACTTTAAATAACATCGTGGAGCAGGATATGTCATCACAAAATATGAAACAATTTAATACAGAACGAAGTGTCGAAATGAATTTGTTGTGCCATATCCTGCTCCACGATTTTATTTAAAGTGAAAAAATACCAAAAATATAAAAAGAAGAGAATTATTTTTAACTTTTTATAAAATCGTTTAAATTTTTTTATGTCTTTTTAAGTATCATAGACATTTTTACAACAACTTCTCTATCTATAAAAAAAACACGTAACTTCGTAATGTTTAAAGATATGTTTCTCGAAACTGACTTGTGACACTGAGGCTCTCGCATCCGACAGTAGAATTCCCGCCAGCAACGTTCCGCGGGGCAAAGTTGCGCAAAATATCGGGTCGCAGGATAACATCATACGCCTGCAACGTCTGATCTTCTCAGGGTGCAATAATTCAGACAATGTCATAATTATAATACGCTCAGAAGGAATTGACGTTGAACGACAAGAGATAGTAGAGGCTGGTTGCTCGTCCTTCTAGTCTACCCTAATTTCTTTCCCCGCTGAATACGATGTTTCATAAGTATCCTGGAAAATGATCCTCTCGTTGCTTTATGATTAAGCCTGTAACGGATAATCGCGGCTGGAGTGGGAGGAGTAGCCGCGATAGCATCGCGGAGATCCTTTCAGAAAGTCCCGGCGTGTGTACCGGTAGCACGTGTGTTGTTCGTAATTCCACTTATGTCACAGTCCTCGCGCCGCTGTTAGAGCGGCCACCCTCCTTCGCCCGTTAGCACGCGAGAAAACGCGAGGACAATCGACGTTTCTCTGTGCTGAAAAAGAGAAGCAGAAGAAAGAGCGAGGTCGCTCCTCCGCGACTCGCAATCGCGATGCGGCCAGTAGAATGTCCCGTGAGGTCGTAGGTAGCCAGACGTGTGCTACGGCACCCGATGCTCTTGCGGCGAAAGTGGGCTCGTCTTCCGGATCAACGGCTGCTCAATAAATCGTACGAGTCGCTCGTTTCGCTTCCGTCTCGGAGGAATGATGCACCAGGCAACCATCTGCAAACCGAACCTACCGAGTACCAGATCGAACGATAAAGAAAATAAAAAACTGCACGACAACGCAATAGGGTAAACGCACCAATAAATGAACACTTAAGGCTAATGTATGAACACTATTATAAAACTATGTTTGCAGTGCGATTGATTCCACGTTAGGGTGTTTCATATTACAGGGGTAAAATTAAAATATTATATTTTTATTTCACTTTGCGCATGCCCTGATTCCTATTAATATAAAAAAAATATCTGACAAATTTTAGGAAGATTGAGTAATATTTAGATTTGAGAGGTTGCACACTTTGCACACTAAATAATATTTAGTAGGCTATGGAAACACGATTTCCAATGATAATTATTTTTACTCTCAAGTCCTTAAAACTGAAATTAAACTTCAAAGAAGACTTACATTTAGATAAATTTACATTTTATTACTTTCTATTATTGTTCATACCTATAAAAATTCTGTAAGACCTTTTGTGACCTTTTTTAAAGTAATACTGATCGTTACCTAGCACTTTTAAGTGTCTCGTTAGTCACAATTTATAATTGAAGTTCAAAAGCATGGTCGGGGGTGATTGTAACATCAGCAGTCGGAGTCGGTTGTACCACAACAAAACCGAAAGAAAGCGAATAATATTGTCTTTTTTGCATAGAATCTATGTAGTGTTACAACCGATCCTAGATCAGCTATGGTTGCAACACTTTACACTGTATCGTTAGGGCTATAACACTCCGCTTCTCATTTTTATTAATAACTTGGATATTACTTGACATACAGTGAAACTGTTGTGACTCAATAATGTCAGATAAGTAAGTAACATTTCCATATAAGGGTTTTTGTTGTAAATGTAATAGTTCCTGCGTAATCGTATTCCCAAGCCAAACTGTTACTACCGCCCCAGGCCTAGCCTAGTGATAAAACTGTGCAACCCCTAAATATTATTAAATTTGTCTAAAATTTGGCATACAGATCTCTTAGATGAATAGAACCAAGGGTGCGAGCAAAGTTATATGAAAATAGCACCTTTAGAAAATTGAAACACCCTATTCCACGTGCTGCAAAAATTGTTTGGATACGAAGCAAGAAATTAAAAGAAGTCTCTAATTAATTAGTTGCTTATTTTAATAATTTATTTTACTCATTTTAAAGAAAAATGGCTATTCACTGGTACGTGTTCATTTACTGGTACATCCACCCTAACCAGATTCCGCAAGCATTCTAAATATTCGCGTAAAATACTAAAGTCTTGCCAAACGTCTGTAGAAACACTTTCCTGGCAATGTCCCCTGTTTCGTTACAGTAGCCCTGTAATTCCCACGTAATTGATACTCGCCAATCTCGGTAGCGCCTCGCATCTTTGTCAATTCCAAGCGACTCCTCCTCGCGCTAAGGAATCTCGAAACGCGGATCTGCCGAGTTACTGCTAGCTATTTATTATCGGGATAAAAAGAGATTTGCGGGGAACCGCGTCTTCCACTGGCGTGCACGGTAATCATAGCGTCACTTTGTTTCAACATTCCCCGGGCCTGAGGCGAATAATTCCGACTAGAATTATACGCCGAGGAGCCCCCGCTGACGCGGGGCGGATATTGCCGGGCGCGCCGCCTCGCCGCGACACGACTTTTCGGTTAAACGTCGGTATTGCGACGGGAACGTCGCGTTCAGCTCGCAATCATCCGAGATCCACGAGACCGTCCCCTGCATGGCTCAATATCGGCTTATAACCGCTTTCTAGGATCTTCTTTGCCGGGCACGGTAATCAGATTCGTTCCTCTCCGTGATATCTCGACGATCTTCCGCGCCGGCAAAGGCGTCGGTGAGTGGCCCCAAATGACCTTTCTTCTGCAGTCGGGACCGTAAACGCGGGCGGATTCTCCTGGCTTAGGGTCAGCGCCGACACGATGCCGCGGTTCCACGACGGTAGGAGGTCCGTACTTCCGCTTCTCTCACCGAGTCTCGACTTGTCTTCCCGTCACCAACGGAGAGAGAGAGAGAGAGAGAGAGGGAGAGGCTACGACCGAAAGGCTCTCGTATGTGTCGGACTTATATTCGTGAACAGGATGTTTCATAAGGTGCCTGCTCTATAACGATCGCGCGTCGAGCATTTCCTGTACCGAAAATACGGTGCTACTTCATTTTCTCACGCCGCTCATCCGCGACCGGCTCCGCTCGAAAAGCAGCCACTTTGAAGTTTTCTCCTCGGGCAAAGTGTGAATAACGATCATGGGATAGCGATCAAGTTATAACGCTTTCGTTATTTCGTTGTGAGAAGTAAAGCGTATTGAATTCAGGAGATCGAGGCGCTCGAAAGTAGGTTGCGGATGGTCGTGGTGGATGTTGTTGCGAGGGATTTAGGGTAAATATGGAATGAATACGACGGCTTTGGGAAATTGATATGAATAGGAGGGGAGATAGAGGTAGAGATAGAGCGGTCGCTCTCGTTGCTGGCACGTTTTTAGGATTTCTTCAATTCGCCAAGCGTCGTGTCACCGGAAAAGAAGGCTAGTTTATCAAGATGGAATAAAGGAAAAACACGCTGCCAAATAATTCAGTATGAAAGGATTATGGCACCAAAAGTCAGTCACGAAAGGAACGACCAGTTACACGAACTCTCCCATAATGAATACAATGCTTTACGTAAGACGCCACCCGCACATGGGAAGAGGCTTCGAAAAAACATGATTCTTCTTCAACGAGGCCTGTAATAACGTAAAGCGCGCGTGGATGGTGTTAAAATTGCAACCGCGTAACAGACATACCTGGGTGTAAAGAAACGTATGTGTAATTCGGAGCGTTCCTCTTACCCCGAGATGAAATTACATAGAAAATTAGTAAGCGCGAATGAAACTGCAAATTGCTTCGGGGGCAATGACGTTACAGCGTCGAAAAAACAAAAAAAATCGAACGGGAAACGGGGAGCTTAGCCAATGGCTACTCTTAGCTTCCGGAGTTGCAAATGAGAAAAGAGAATTTCATGCTTTTAACCGTAATAAAATGCGCTGAAAACTGCCGCAGCTGATCCACACAATTAACTTCGCCTCGTTGAAGCTGAACGAATGATAGAATAGAGAGATCTTATTACCCGTTTCAATATCACGGGTAGCTTGAACAGTAGGAGCCCAGATTTCCATAAATATCTCGGGATCTGAGTAACAATACTCGCCAGCTGAACAGGAGCCGTGTGGCTTAATCTAATCGTTAAGCAAGCGATAGAAAAGTTACCTCTTAAATTCAAGCCGGCAAATAGTCGTGCAAGTTCGCTGCAAGATAGTCATTAAATGATTTCGACATCTTGATAAGGTAACCGAGCACAGCCTCCCAGTCGAGTCTGTTACCCCAATGCACGGTTTTAACTAAGGATAATTGTTACAGAGTAACTATCGTGAATCAGAAACACAGACGCAACGTCCAAAGGGGCATCAGAATTTTTTCCCCCGCGAAAAATTGCCTTCACTTATCGTCGATTCGATTTTGCGTCACTCCGCATGGGATTCCGCTAATAAAGGCCCCCATTCAACCAGCGAGTTACACATCCAACCAGCTCGGCTTACCGTTCCCACTTTCCCGATTCAGGCCTCATTGGGAAAAGTAATCTGTTTCCCCTCGACACGCAACTAGTCTGGCCGATAATAATCTGGTGACTCGATTCGTTGATCGGATCGTTACCCTTGCACGATGCTCCCGTGCCGTACCATTGAATCTTCAGGCCGAGTAAAGGTGAACAAACGAGCCGGAAAGGATTGATCATACTGTTTCGCGACTTTCGATCGCGATTATAGGAGGCCCCCATCGCGTGTAAATCGCGCGAGCAATTAAACGCGGCAAGAATTATTGTCTTTGCTGCTCGGTGGATGTGTAAGAGGACGACCCGGCGAGCAGCATCTGGGAATAATTAAACGAGCTGTCGTAATTTCCGGATTCCTTTCGTTTCTTCTCCGTCAAGTCTCGGTGCACGCGCTGGATCGTCGACCCGGGCAGAATTTTTTCCGCGGTGACTTTCGCGCGCGCCCTTAGGTTTTTATGGATGATAAACCAATTCGGCTGGCGTCGCCCGGGAAAAGCAGAAGGTTACCGGTTACTCCTGAAATAATTGCCTCCTTTGGATTAGCATTACAAAAGAGGAAGGCGGTACGTATGCGAGTACGCGCTCGTTAAGACGCCAAGTTTTGTTTCGCTATCTGCCGGCTATTGTTTCGACATCGCTCTATCCGCCAGGGCCCTGTGCGGCAAGCTTCCCTTCTCCGTCGCCGGAGCCATCGGGACCGATTACTGGAAAATCGAGAATACCCCTTATTACGGGCACAGGCACAATATATTTCCCTCGACGAGCCGCCAAATTACGATGGTTAAGAATCATCGCTGAGAGGGTCGTAATCGTCCTGAGACCCGCGGACTCATCCCGCAGGGATCAACAGAAATTGCTCTTCGATTGTTCCTCGTATTCCGTTTCATTTCTCAAACGATTAGAACTGCCTGAAATGTAATGGGAAGAATTTGTGGAATTTTTATTCGGTAATCAGCTTTCTCTGTGGTTTTAAAAATTGCTGCGGATGGTGAGATCCAAGTACAATACATGCTCGACACTTAACTAATGCTATAGCGTTCATTTCTATGATGATACAGAATGACATGAATGCTATAGCATTCAAATCGATTAAAATATGATAATCTGATTACCCTTATAAAATGTGTCTATATAATAAAATTTCGGATATCACAACCAATTTACAAATAAAATTACTGTCAATTTTTGCACCTCGCTGAAACTTTTACTGTCCGCGAACGAGTTAACCCTTTGTTGACACACCTCCCTTTTCGATCGAATTTGACACACCTGGGTGGCTCACACCCAGAATAATTTTTAAACGACTGCCATTCTCATCAAAAGAATCCAATCATTATGAAAAAAATCGTGGGTCAATTTCAAGGTATCTAGAATGTATTTTAATAGTTTTTTTATTAAAATTGTATCACAGTTTTTGTAAAAAAATTCTTGATTACCATATGTCGAGAAAACACGAAGAAAATCTTAAAAAAATTGTAACTTTTGCCAATTTTAATATTAGGAATTAAAAATGTACAGAGTTATTGTTCAGATATAATATTTTGGAAAAAAAAATTTGTATGTCGTCTTTCGAAAACAAGGTATTTATTTTGCATATAGAAGGCACAGAGTGTCAAAATCAGCTTATGGGTGGTTCCCACCCTGAGTGTCAAGGAAGGGTTAAGGGGGAGTTCTGCCTTGTGGGACCGAAATAGTAGGTGATATTGTGACGTCCCACTATTTTTCGCGCGGTAAATTTAAAAAAAAAACATCGTCAAGGTGGTCAGGGATTGGGGAAAAGGGGTAGGAGTTGAGTTTGAGTGATTTTGATGCAGTTGTGTTGAGGTTTATGAGAGAGTGGCGTGGTATTACCGCGCGAAAAATAGTGGGACGTCACAATATTTGCGAATTTTTTATAAAAAAACTGTTGAATGGATTTATTTGAAATTTGGCAAGTTGTTTTATTGTACTTTTAAGTATTATTACAAATTTTTATGAGGCTATACAATTAAAAGTGTGTGTGTAGAGCGTCGATTGCTGCAGAACGGTGAAAAAAACGGCTCGTGCTGGCGTTGAAGGAAAGTGTCCTATGATTTATCTGAAACACAAAATAGAAAAGGAATTCTTAATCTACATGAACATGGCTATCTATGGAACTAGGATTATGGCTATATCTGTTACCGTTCTTTTTTTATTTATATAATTCCTTGCGATTTTTGGACGAAATTCGAACTTTTGTTTCAAAAGGCTGCCATTTGAACAATTTTTCATTTTTTTTTTAATTGTTCTAGTTCCATAGATAGTCATGTTCATGCAAATTAAGAATCCCTTTTCCTTCTTGTGTTTCAGATAAACCATGGGACACTTTCCTTCAACGCCAGCACAAGCCGTTTTTTTCAACGTTCTACAATCGACTTTCTACACACGCACATTTTTGTTGTATAGCCTCATAAAAATTCGTAATAATACTTAAAAGTACAATAAAACAACTTGCCAAATTTCAAATAAATCCGTTCAACAGTTTTTTTATAAAAAATTCGCAAATATCACCTAGATTTCGGTCCCACAAGGCAGAACCTCCCTTAAGGGGTAACACCACTCTAGGATCGATGTTTTTTTTTGCTTAAACCATACTTTAGAAAGGAAGGAGGAGACGAACATCGACCTAGATGGCCAAATGTATGGTGCAGGCATCGCAGATTAAAGATAAACAAAAATTTAAAGGATTAAAATGTTCATTGCGTTTTTCTCGAAACCACTTTTTTCAAACTGGGAGGACGAATTTCTCGGAAACTATCGCATGAATCGATTTGAAATTTTTACAGTAACTTTACAACAATATTCTCTTTGGAAGTACGTAGCCGTTTTTTGATTGAATGTAAACTTTCTTTTTTATAACCAATTTAATGCTCATTTTTACGGCAAAAAATCGATTTATTTCTTAACAACTGCACCACTTCCACAAAAATTGATTGAAAAAAAACCCCTACGTACTTCCAAAGCCAATTGTATATAGATTATAAATTTTTTTTATTTTTTGTTCCACGACTCATACATGCCGAGAAATCCGTCCTCCCGTGGCGGTGTTTTCACAAAAGCTGTTTCCGACGACGGGCTCTGTCGTCGCCATTTTGTATGAAAATGACACTAAAAAAATTATTTATCATACTTCAATATGTGTTAAATAAACCCTCTGAAAAGAAATTCTATTCCGTTTGTCACACTCCCAAAATAAATTGTCAAATTTAGGTATTTTTTTCTGCCTCTAGAGTGGTGTTACCCCTTAATACATACTTAAAACCTCGTTACGACGAGTCAAAACTCTCCAGATGTCCAACTCCCGACAGGCGAAGTAAGAATTCGAATTGAATCGCATGCTCGACACGACCGCGAATGTCCCGCGATGATCGATAGCGGAATCAATTCCCGGGGAGATGCTAATAGCCGAGGGTAAATAAAAGAGATGAACGACACCGATCGTTGGATCATATCGAATCACGGCGAGTGTAGCCGGCCGAGAGTGAAAGTACGTCATTATAATACTCATCGCGGTTCGCCCGAAAGGATTAACCATAAATTGCGCGTCGCATCAAATGCCAACTGCCAAGCTAATGACTACCGTAATCATTTTGAAAGTCCGGTAAATCGGTGAACCGTGAGAATGAACAAGATGTTCCCTACCGTCTTCGCCGGTTGCGTCATGCAACCCGTTACAGCGCGGAGCAGCTATCCGCTCTTCCGACAAACGGGGCCCCTCAGCGGTGGCGTTTGTCCGATTGAATGTCACCGAGCCACGGACACCGGGGCCCGTGCGCGAACCTGACGTTTCTCGTGGAAACCCCATTACCACGGCCAGCCGTTTGATTAGGAGAATCGATTTCACGGGTAATCATAGTGCACGTCCTCACCGGCGCATTATCGCGATTCAACCGAGGCGCCTTTTCCCTGGTCATCCTTGTTAATGGCCCCTGGAACGCTTGGGACAGAGGGTGACGATGTTCAAATGTCCTGCGAGCATCGACAGTTCATTATACTCGATAGTCGTTCCCTCGTAGATTCTTCTTGTTACTGCACCGTCATTATAATTTAAATGGCACCTATCGGGTAACTTTTGTTTACGTAGCTCGTGAAGGTTTGGTAAAAGGTGATAAGGGGATCATGTCTTCTCCAATTCCTTTCGTTTAATTAGGAACGTACTGGTGTGATTTTAATGGTGTGTTTGTGTGGAAGTGGGATCGATTACTAGGCTGTTCTTCGTGTGTGGTATCCATGAGTGCTTGTTAGTTCTCCTTCGGCGAAGTTAATTGCGAAGGTATTGGCGTTAGAGGGAGATTAATCGTTTATCTTTCGTTTTGTTATAGAATCATGCACAAGGATTTATCGAGAATGGCTTACCTTGAAATAATCATATTTTTATGTAAGTATTATTTAAGGGGTCATTTCGGTTAGATAGGTGGAAAAAAATTTTTTTTTTCAAACATTTTTTCGAAAGTATATATCCTCAAGAATGTGCGGTTCAATTTTCATGGAAAAATTCTGATTATTTTAGCTTCTACAGAGGCATTTTGGTAGGGGATGTAGAGGCTCGGAATCTATAGATGAAAACTTTAAATGCGTTTTTCTCGAAACGTTATTTGTCCACATCGTGAAGATAAAATCTTAAAATCTATCGAGCCGATTGCTTTATAATTTTTACTGCTTATTCTGCACACCTGTGACTCTCGCAGGGACTACGACCAAGTATTTTCATTAACTCCAACCTATTTTTCAAATAGAAAATAGCAAAAGAAAACTCTGGAAAACATTTTTCTTGCATTTTGCCCGCCATTTTGCTAATTTTGAAGATAAATCATTAATTATAGTCGGAGCGATAGCAATGGTCGTACTGATCAATAATCTGTTTGAAATCGCCTTCACGAGTGAGGCAAGAATTTTTAAACCAGTCATCAAGACCGCTTCCAAAAGCATTTGAAAAGCAATAATTTTATTACTTTTATATTTTTTAATCACTGTAGAAATATAGATTAATAAATAGAAAAAAGTTTTATTCCATTACTATAATTATTTTCGTCGCAATAAATTCCCGATGATCGCTTAATTTATCGGCGCACAAACCGGAATGACTCCTTAATCATTGAAAGATGTTTAATTGAATTCTACGAATCTACGCGAACGTAAACGTCTCTAGAATTTCGGTGTTGACGTGTCATTCATTTTTGCAGGTTCAGCAGTTAGTTTGATGCCCAGCTACTGCAAGGCAGAGGTGATTATTATGTCTACTAATTTACGCTGCCGTCTTAGAGCGTCACGTAAACATTCCTTGCTAGAATATAATGAAGCGAGATGAATGAATGTGTTGCACGTCTCTGCAGTGGATCTTAGACTTTGTCATGAATCGTTTTCCCTTTCCAGTCAGAGAATAGCAACAAAAGGACGAGCCTGCCGGGGTTGTTATCGGGGCTGGATCTATCGAGCGCAGATCCATCGGCAGAAGAGAACGCGGAATCCTTGAGAAGAATCGTAAAAAGATCGCCACCAGAGAAGAATGGCGAGTACCAAGTTTATCAAGGTCCCAATGCTGACTTACTAACGCCTTTAACTAACTATTAACCCCTTCTATTATATTCTCTAAAATACTTTCTTCGCCTTTCCTTTCCCAGTCTTCTTCGGCAACGCGGATCTTCTCAAGGAATGGCTCAAAGGAGCGGGTATTATCATTAATACTGTTCAAGTACTGCATCGACCACTTTCTCTTCCAGCTTCCTACCGCGCGTAGAGCAAAGCGCGTGCATCTAGTTAGTATTCTTTTGAAACCGATCGACGCGACAACCGATCTCCCCGATCGCTAGGTAATTGATAGCGATCGATGGGAAAAAGGAAAACGTTAAAGAAAACGAAGAAACGAATCTGTATTACCACCTCTTTCTTTATCTAGTTTAAAGTTTCAGAAGAATACCATTTTATGAACACTATTCCGTTGATGATGGAATCGCGCAGATTTTTTATACCTATAGATCGAAAGTATATGTCACCACGATCACAAAAATGTAAATTAAAGATGCTCCCAAAAGCTGGACTAATCTTGAAAAATCAACAAAGGTGGAATAGGGGGAAGAAGGAAAATTAGGGAAAAGGAATGATAACACCGTCGCACAGTGCGTTGAATCAATGGGAAGTTGGGACAAAAATCATAACTTCCGAACTGATCAGTTTTCGACCTATATACCCCAATACTTTTTTAACCAGAATATATAGATGCATCGATTGGTGTATAAAAAAGTATACAGTTGCCTTAAAAAAAACTGAGGTGATCTCGATTTTTTATTGAATAAAAAGTTTTTTATCAATAATTACTTTTGCAATACGTTGACAACTGAATACTGACTAACTTTTGTTCGAAACATTTTTTTATCAAAGTATTTTTATCACGTGCATTTGAAGTTAAAATTTTTTCATTGAAATATATTTTACATATATAAGCTTATTTAGACTAAAAAAGACACTCTTTTATATTCAAAAGAACCAAAAAGGTGTCATAAATTCCATCTATTTTTTTTCTGGTCTAAAGAAAACCACTTTTCAAAGACATCAAAATTGCTGATGCGCACACGTCTTCCTAAAAAAATTTATTTCTCAAATAATTGCACATAGTAGCAGGAAAACGCGATATTTTCATAAAGTATACAGTTAGGGGAATCAAATATAAAAAAATCACGGATACGTTTTGATACGTATTTTTTAAAAAGTCGGTTGAAATAAAATTATCATTCTCGGGACTCAGAAGTTTTCTAATGATCAGTAAGAGTATAAGCCGAAACAATAACTTTGAAACACACATACCCATAATACTAGAATCCATTGTGAATAAAATGAGCCAAGAATAATAAATTGTCTTAAGGTCTAAATGAAAAAATAGAAAGTAACTCTACCGCGTATGAATTTCCAGTGACGCTTGAAGTCCTGAGATTCCAAGTTAAGATGGTAAAAAACATCGTAAACAACTATGGTATCCTAGCAACCATAACCGAACTCGATTCCTGAACATCTTAATGTAAATATTAGATGATAATTATCACCTTGCAAAATATTTGATTTTTTACTGTTTGTCCATGCATCACCGCACTGTGCGTCGGTTGAAATTTAATTATCTCTATTATATGAAAATACATTATATTAAATGAATGACAATAGATTAATGATAGATAACAATTAGAAAAAATTAATGATAATAAATAAAATTAATGATAATACATACTATTGAAATCACAACAGGCTAATTTATTGCCACACATTTTTTAGACGAGAAAGTTTGCCGCTTTGAATAGTCACTTGTTTACTAATTCTTAAATTTGAAACAATATACCAGCTGCTTTTTGCTATCTAGAATCTTTATCTTGAATCTATTATTGCTTCAATTAGTTTTTTAACCCTTCTTGTCGACAAGGTTATCATAAATGTATTGCCCACTGTTGTGATTTCAATACTATTATCATTAATTTTATTTATTAGCATTAATTTTGTTCTAATTGTTATCTATCATTAATCTATTATCATTCATTTAATATAATCATTTAGTATTTTCATATAATAGAGATAGGTAATTAAATTTCAACAGACGGTGTTATCATTCTGTTTCCCTTATTTTTCTTCTTTCCCCTTTTCCACCTTTGTTGATTTTACAAGGTCGGGCCAGCTTTTGGAAGCATCTTTAATTTACATTCTTGTGACCGTGGAGACATACACTAGCGGACAAAAAAGTTATCACTTTTTCGATTTGTTCTATTCTTGTTATTTTTTTTAGCATACATTTAGGACTGTGGTATATTTAATATGCATATTCTGATGGAGAATTTAAAGATGTATAAAATCCATTTAAAGTTGAATTTAATTATCTGACAAGCAAAGGTGTTGTATGATATTAAAGGGGGTAACACATTTTTGGGGCCGACAAAGAAGTTACCACGTTTAGCAACTTTTTAGATTGTCCTGAAAGCAAAATGTCCCCCCACAAAATATTAGATGTTTTTATGTTCAAAAGTGGTAACTTTTTGTTGACTTTAAAAGTGTGTTGTCTTGTTTAATGTTATGTGCGGTTTTTTGATTGTTAGTTAAATAAATTCAACTGTAACTGGATTTTATAGAGCTTTCAATTCTCTTTCAGAATATGTATGTTAGGCATATACTACAATTTTGAATTGATATTGAAAAATAATAGAATTATGGTGGGTCGAAAAAGTGGTAACTTTTTTGTCCGCTACTGTATTCTTTTGATCTATATAAAAAAATGTGCGCGATTCCATCATCAACCGAATAGTGTTTCTAGTAAGTGGCGTAAAATCATCTTTAATTCAAGAAGATTTCATTTGCATGCGCTAAACGAGCTTGCATGGAAATTAAGGCATTCCTCGGTGCTTCTTTTTCAAACTTCCCTCGCACTGTGAGACCTTAGGAAATACCTAGGAACTAGCAGATTCGCCGAGGAAAAGCCGAGGCACCGGATGATTTTCGAGAAGAGATGATCTAATCGTTTAAAAGAATACATGATTTTTTATTAGGCGTGACAGGACAACCTGGAGTAGACTTCCCAGCTCTGACAACGATTCCAGCCACATCGTTCAGTTGCCGTGGCTTGAAAGGTGGTTACTACGCGGACCTGGAGACAAATTGTCAAGTAAGTAATAAATGGCCGTGATACTTCTTGCTCGGCGTAATTGCCGCCGTCGGGTACAAGATTCATAGTCGGATATGTAATCACGGGAAGATTGAAGAGTAGTTTGCGCGGAGGCACGAGCATTTTATATTAAAATGCTTGTGATTGTACGGGAAACGGAAGACACGAGAACGTCTGCGATCTTGAAATATCGTTGCAGGTATTCCACATTTGCGACAACGGCAGGAAAATATCCTTCCTCTGCCCGAACGGCACCATCTTCCAGCAATCGCAGTTGATTTGCGATTGGTGGTTCAAGGTGGACTGCAGCAAATCCACGGAACTGTACGAGCAGAGTAGCGAGCAGCTGATCGAGGAGGAGCGGAGGCGAGCGGAGTCAAGGAGATCGAGATTGGACTATCAGCAATCAGTAGACGGACAACAGGACTATTACGACGTGCAGAATCTCAGCTACGACGGCAAGCAGAACGGCCGAGTGAAGACGTACGAGGAGCCACCGTTAGAGAATCAGGTGCAGCCCAATCAGGATCGAATAAAGGCCTCTCGTTACTTCGACTCCGGTAACAATTTCAGTCAAGAGTCGAACGGACAAAGAGACCAATTCTACGGCAATGGATTCCAAACGAGCCAGGCACCGAATACGAAGCAGCAATTCAATCAGTTCACAAGGAACACCGACGAAGGGAGCGTGAACAAGTACCCAACCACGCAGGATTACTACAGCACTCCGAAGAAGGCGCAGAATTATCACTCCACTAACCGGAACACGAATAGCCAGCGTGACGAAAAGGGAGCGCGGAAGAGATTGAAGTTTAAAAGCTCCCCGAGGAATAGTTCGACGCCCACCGTGTCGCAAAGAGTCACCCCATCTTATATGGAGTCAACGACCTTCAGAGCTGGTAATACAAACCCGATAAAGGAGTCCCAGCAGTTCGCTGAGAGTGCGGCGTTTGTCAGCAATCGTGGGAATAGGTTCAATGATAACACCGGTAATTCGCATCAGTATTACTATCAACTGTACCAGAATCGCGACGCCACGACTCGAAGCCCTGACTACGAGCCAATAGGCACCACCACTTCTAGAGGCGACGACTATTCCACCCAGAGGAACGATTACTCCTCGTTTACGAGCACCACGTATACCCCGTTCGAATCGACCACGCAGTACGCAACGACAACGATAAAGCCTCCTTGTAACGACGACGTTACTGCAGAAAGTACCGCTGCGACTTACCCTTCGACGACTCCTGAAGTTCCATCCACGGATCCTGACGTTCCGCCGACTAGCAGTTACGACTACAGGGGAAACAACAGAGGTACTGCTGGGATTCGAAACACCTTCCCTACGACGAGTTATTACAACAGCTTTGATAATAGAAATACGAATAGAGGGATTGTTGGAAATTCAGGGACTGAAGCGCCTCCAACTACTCGTTCCTACACAACCACTGAGGGTTATCGTGAAAATAGCGTCGCACCTAATTCTGTTCATCAGAAGTACACCCCGAGTCAAGTCACTCCTCTGCCTACTTCGTCCGTTCGTAGTAGTAGCTTCGCTCGAGGCACAGAGAGCCCAACAACGAGAAGTAATTTTGACAGTCAATACAACAGAGTGAAGAATCCATCCACAGTTACCCCGGGGTATCGACAAACCTTGGTCACCACCACCACGGAGAAGCCATTTAAAACTACCCCCGCTTACCAGCAGAACGTCGTGACAGAGAAAGATTTGAGTCCGTACGACAGAAGCTTCACGTATAAGCAGGGCAAGGTGATGTCGACCCTTGGACCTTACATCCCGTTCACCAAGAATTACGCCTACACTACGACCACCAGTTCAACTTCAAAACCCACCCCGTACAGTCCCACCGTGCCAACGTTCACGGCGGCTAGGACGTTGATACCGAAATTGAGGCAGTCTTCATCAACTTCAGCGAGCAAATTGAAATCGAGCTCGGCTCGATTCTCAGAGAAGGAGTTGGGCATGGTGAGCTCTGTAAAGAATTTAGAGAACAATGCCAGTAGTCTGTACGAGAGACCAGCCAATGTCTCCAGCGCCCCAGCCCCTTCGACTCTGCACTCCTTGGCTCTGTACTTCTCTACAGCCACGGAGAACTTCGATTCTAATGAGACTACCGACTCCTCAGCTAGTGTGGAGTCCAAGGAGGATGCAGAGAAGTTGAAAAACAGCAACGGGACAGCGCAAGTACCGTCAAGTCTTCTGACCCAGCACACCATAAACTCGTACGTCGAACTATTCAGGCTGAACGACGCTGTGGAGAGCAATAACCTGACGACTGAGGATCGTTTAGATAGTAGCAGTGTCTACGACGAGGATTACAACGAGGACCTGGAGCTACAACAGAGCGGAGGCTCGTTGGACAATCTTCGAAAGTCGAACAGCAGTCGACTACGAGAGCTGGCTCAGGTCTTCACTCACGCGTTGTCAGCGTATCTTATGGATCCAGATACGTTCAAGAGAGTGTTAACGGAGATCAGACCTACCGAGCCAGCGAGGACGACGACGATAGAGCCTGAAGAATGGAAGACTACCACCGCGTATTCAACTGCGGATGAGGATTACACTTCCTCGATTAGAGAGCAGGACGAGGTGCTAGATTTCTCTGACGATGGCAACGACCTCAGGCAAACATTGACCACCGTGTATCCTACTACCTTTGAGCCACCCACTACTCTCCGTGATGCTTACGAGACTTTCAACACGTTACCAAGTACTTACTACACCACCCCCAGTCGAGAAGCTTTCGAGACGAGTCCGAACTCCGTGACCAATTCTTATTTCGATACTTCGGCGCCTCTAACAGACAACACGTTCAGTGTGGAACACACTAGCACTCCGTACACCGGCGACTCGAGTGTGTTTTACAATCAGAATATAGGTAAAGACAAGGTTGGATCTCCGGTGACCGATAATTACGTCCCGACAGGTGAGACTGGAAGCCAGAATCGAGTTGGTGGTTTCCAAAATAATAGCGTCACGATTGTTACTGAGCCTTACAGAGGCGATAAGTTGTTCGTTACCACTCCTTTAAGCGACAACTACGTGGCTTCGCCGACGCCTTCTCCGCCGTCGTTGCTCCTTCACATGGTCACTTACAGTTGGAACAAGAAGCCGACGAGCAAGAAACCAGAGCAGCAGCTCACTCCTCCGTTCTTTGAGAGCTACTTGGAATCGATACGAAGGGAGAACGAGAGGATATCCGAGTCTCTGAATCCTGAGAGTTATCCCAGCACACCAATGTCCGTTCAGAGTGTACGCTCCACGACTTTCGGTCCTTCTAAGAATTACGAGACGGTCAGCAAAGCCCAGCACCACAAGGCATCGCTGTTCGAACCGAAATCCAATATAGCTTTTCCTCCAACGTCAAGAACTAGTTACATGAAGTTCAGGAGCGGTTACAACCGCGTGGACGAGCACAATATCCAGTCGACTGAGGATTCTCCGACAGGAACATCCAAGGCGCTAGACTTCAGTACAACGAGTATCGTAGGCACCACACCTTGCTCTCACACTGAAGACAGTGACCCAATCGAGAGCGTCAGTGATAAGGAGGACCTGAAGATGCTAACCAATGATCACTGGACGTCGTCACCCGCCGTCACGCACCTTTGGGAGACCTCCGTCTTCGTCGATCCTCAGCGCATCAATCACGGTTTGGAATCAGATCACAGCTCAACAATCCCGATAGATCTAGACAGCGCAACAGGTAGCCAGGAAAGTTTCGACTACGCGAGCACACCTTCTCTCCACGAAGACTTATCCGGCAGCTCGGAAGACTTGTCTATCAACGAGTCGGACCTACCTTTCCCACAGAACAGACTATCAAGGGACAAAGACTCACCCACGACCTTCTCTTTGCTCCCGACTTCCTTCTCCATCGAGAACACCGTGACACCGAAACCGTTGATCACCACGCGCTCTAGCATCACCACCACCATAACATCCTCCATCACGTCCACCCTGCCTCGAGATACCACAGTGTCCTCACCACCATACTCAATCGAGTCTACCTCGAACGGGACGGAGAACGAGATCGCGGAGAAGCTGTTCGGCAAGTTAAACGCGACGAGTAGCAACACCTTGATGAGGGTGATGAAGCAGGCGGATAAGAATGAGACTGTAAGACAGTTGGTTCTGTTGTTGGTTAGACACTGTAGCGACCCGGTGAACAAAACGATGGAGAGGGAGAAAGAGGAGCTGTTGAACGCGCTTCTTAAACTACCTGTGAATGAATTCTTGTCGGAGGAGTCGAGAGGAGTCGTGGCTGGTATCAATCAGCTCACTCTGCCTGGTGTACGATCCTCTGTTTACACGAGGACTGCGTCAACTACCCCGATGACGACCACTCAGCCGCCGGTCACCACGTACAGGAGCAGGAAGACTCGGAGGTTTCGAACTACCACGGAGAACTCCGCGAACATGGTGAAGAGATCGGAGAAATCTGTGACGACGGATGGGAGTAATTCTTTGCAGGAGGACGAGAGCTCTTCGTCGGATGGTAGGGCGCTGGAACTTCTTAGATCGCTGTACACGATAGCCACGAAATGGGGCTGAGGTGTTTGTATCGAAGGCCACCGATAAAGGGGGATGTTTCGCGTCGACGGGCTTGAGAGGTAAGCCCGTTCCCGAAACGTACCCTCTGACTGGACGACTCGGATGATTCGATTAATCCATCTCGCGTCTCCTTCGGCACTTTGATATCTCGATACGACCGGCTGGCGTGAATCTTGGAATCTTATGTTCAGGGACGCGAAGCTGGGTGGTTGCTCTTACAGGTGTTGGGAATACACGTACCGTGAACTGGGGGAACATTGGCATGTTTTTGGAACATTTTGCTATGTAATATAGAAATTATTATTATTATTATTATTATTATTCTACGGGAGAACCCTTTAGAGTACATAGATTTGTAACAATTGAATACAAGAAAGAAAAACAGTTGTAACGACTTAAAACTAAAATAAACAAAAAGGAAATAATATAAAAAAAATGACAAAAGATAAAAAAGACAAGAAAGAAAAACATAACAGTCAACAATCAAACAACAACAAAGTACAAAGGTGTGAAATTAAGGAGGTGGCAGTATCCTAAGAAGCTGATTTTTAAACGCAGAAAGGGAGGTTGAGAATAAATTAACATTTTTACATTTGATTTAAGTATCCTATCATAACATTGCATCTTTTGTGAGTGCACTAGAAGTGTCAAAATGCATAAATTTGTTGTCCTTAAGCTTCTTTAATAGTTTAATACATGTTAAATATCGTATATAAATAGCACTAAAAAGTTAAAGTTTTACCACATCTGAACTTACATCAACACTTCAATTTGTTTCTTTTTATGTTCAATGAGTCTATTTTATATTTTTTTTATTTGTATAATTAACATTTTTAAATTTGGTTTAGATATCCTATTATAACATTGCATCGTTTGTGATTATACTACAAGTGTGAAAATGCATAAAACTTTTTTCCTTTTCCTTTTTAATAGATAAATAAAAACTGGTATTGGCGCACTGATTCGGTCATAAATAAAGAATTATTTTATTTAATTAAAAATAAAATAAAAGATCAAAGCTATTTCACAAATTAATTATACAATATTCCGACGTTTCGGTTCTTATTTGAACCATTCTCAAGGAAAGTAAGGAAATAATATAAAATTGCGTATGCTACTGATAAATATGTCGCAGCGTTCAAGTTTAGCAAACGACACCCGAGTCGGTTGGAAGAAGACTGAGGTAAACAGTAGACAAAGCAGACATAACTAGAGGTGAAACGAAATAATGGCCAAAGAAAGCTCTGATCTTTTATTTTATTTTTAATTAAATAAAATAATTCTTTATTTATGACCGAATCAGTGCGCCAATACCAGTTTTTATTTAAGATTTACGGTCGAAATATAATCTAAAAACTTTTTAATAGATGTTAAGTAGATGCCAATGTTACCCCGTACTGCCAATGTTCCCCCAGTTTACGGTAACTCTATCGACGAGGAATCCCATTTTACTCCCTCAATTTCTACGCACGCAACCCTTGAATCTTACAGTAGAGCGTACGGAGGTGCGGCGTTAGAGAACTGACTGCCGATTAATTTCATTCGACCGGCGGGAAACGTCGCTTGGCGAGCAATGAAATTTCTTGGGACTCGTTCGTTAGGTTGTACGCGCCTATGCATGCCTCGAATCGCACCTGATCTTGACAGTATTATGTATTACAGTACGCGCATTGTGTTATAACCGTTGCGCGGCCTTCGCGGGAGGATTCCAACGTGTAGGATTAACAGCTCGCCTCGGGCGTCGAATTCGAGTGGAATCGTGTGCACGAGCGAGCGCGGACGCTTGCGTCTTAATTTTATTAATTAAAAGCGTAACTTAGAATTATTTGAAACTGCTATAAACGTTGGTGTTGGGTGTTGGTGTGTTCCTTTAAGTTCGGGCGTTTTAAAAATAAGGAATTTCAGATCCAAGGCTCTCGTAGGGTTTTTCTTTTCTTCAAAATTCTTTATTTCACTATTATGTTCAGAGCGCGTTCGAGATCTTCGTGTGCGAAATCTTCCGATCATTATTTATTCCTTGCCTATTCCATTGATCGCACGGTACCTACTTCGCTTCGGGAGCTTAAATTACGGATGGCCGTCCAACACATAAGTCGGAGACGGCAGATAATCATCGACTTTATGTAAAATACATTTGTACAGAATGTGAATAAATAAAAGCGGGTTTTGTTAATGTTTACACTGTCCGCTCGTTGCTTTTCGACGGGGCGCGAGCTGAGCCGAGAGGATTCGGTATGCGGAAGAAAAGGTGGATCGCAATAATATCTCAATATAGGGTAGACGCACCATTTGTGGCCATTTTAAGGTATTGTACCAGTTTTGGCCACTTCTTAAAAAATATAATATTTTTCCGTGTAAGGAAAAATAGTCGCTGTTATGTTCCATCGTTTATGTCGCTGTTAGGTATGTTCTATTTATGAAACAAAAATTACGGAATACTTGTGACACCTAGGTTCCATGACATTTACATCTGGATTAATATGTTGCCTATACGTAAGAAGAGTTACGTAAAAATTATATGTTTTGTGTGACTTTTCAGTTATGTTCATAGGTTATGTTGCTGCTACGTTCTATCTATGTAACAAAAGTTACAGAACATTGTGACACCTGTATTACGTAGCAGTTATATTTTGTACATGTAACAAAAGTTACAGAATTTGTGACTTCCATGTTACGTAGTATTTACAAGTTGTGCTGTGAGGGACACTGTGCAATGACATGGTGAGACATCTTGTTCGTCGAGTTCATTGGTATTAGTAAAAGTAACTTTCCTTTATTCTCTCCCGTAAATAATATACCATATGAATTTTTAAGCAAAAATAATTTTTTACAAATCTCATAAGACACAGCACTAAAATAATTATTCCACATAAATGAGCCAATCAAATTGAGTTTTGTGCCTTGGATGCATTCCGCATGACCACCCCCCAAAAATACCTTATATGTATTTCGGGCGGTATACTAAACAAAATATTTATGATATTAAATTCTCCACAGAATAATGATCTGCAGGCAATTTAAAAATAAGATTGATATGTACATGGCTAAAAACAGTGCAATGGCCACAAAACGGTACATCTACCCTATTCTCCAGATATGTCAGGTGACGTTTATTCGTCAGCGTCGGCGAACCACAGGGAGAAATTTGCAAAGACTTTCTTTGGGAGCTCGTATGTTTCGTCCCTGTCTGTGGTTGGCCCTACGCGCGCTTCGTTCCTGTTCGTAGTTGGCCACACGTGCTCCTCGATCCAGTCCAAGACAGAGTACACCGCAGTGTAAACGCCCGGAATTACGCTGCCACAGGATTGCCCAAAAGCCGTGACACCGATCACGCTGTCACCGGAGTCGGTTAACATCAGTAGCGGCCCTCCGCTGTCACCTGAGCAAGCATCAGCTCTTCTGCTTTCGTTGGTATCCCTTGCGCAGATCAAACTGCTGTCAATACCACGGGGTAACTTGAGGCTGAAGTCGCGGAACGATTTAGTGCAATCTTCGTTGTTCACGATACTGTAATTCATGGAATACTAGCTTTACTACTCGGCTTCGCCCGAAATTTAGATTTTAATTTTATAAAAAAAAATTTTTTAATTTTTTTTGTGAAAATAGTCACATTTCGGGATCCCAGAGTTTATCGTTCAAAAGTTTTTAGGCGAAAGGCAAACACACAAATATGTAGAAGCTTTCTGCTTTATATTGGGTTGGTGCAGAATTATCAGGCGTTTGTATTGGCGGGTTATTTGTTAATAAAAATTCGCCCGTCTTCCAAGCAAATGGGAAACAGTTATTCCGTAACAGTAACTCCGGAATAATCACTTGAAAATGTTATTGTTTAATTTTTATGTTTCTTTTTTTCATAATAAATATTGTTTAAAGAACGCCTGATAATTATGCACCAACCCAATATCCCATACAGCACACTCTCGTTGCAGCATAGTTGCAGTATAGTTGCGGTGCAAGATTGCAACGATTCACGCAACGTTGCCGCAACTATGCAGCAATAATTCTATGTCCGCCTGCTGCAACGTTACACAGCAACTTTGAGGCAACTTTGCACGGCAACTTTGAGGCAACGAAAAACTGTTAAAAAAAAATAAAAAAAGTTATTGGTTACGACAGATTTGAACTCCGGCCCGCCCGCATGACAATCTGACGCGCTACCGTTGTGGCCACGAAACTTTCTTGGATGTAGAGTACTGTAGATGGTATATATATTGATTACTCTGTACGTTAAAAACTTTTATACTACATGAGTACTACGACCCCCATATATTGTCGTTCCAAAAGCACTGTGCGCCTTGCTCGCCTTCACGGAAACATCAGTTTGGCACGTGCCACCAGTAAAGTAGATTCTGACTTATGCTTGGAACTGATTAAATGGTTGCCTTCTCCGACATATATTTTATATTTTAGTTCATTATACTGGATGTCCGCGGGAACAGTAAACACCTGGATATTTCCTACTAACGTATTGGAGATATAAAAGAAATTGTTTACATGAAATTGCGTGGTTGGAGGGGGCAAATTTTCTACGGAACTCTTTTTTTAACAGATCACTTGATAGTGCGTTTCAAGACGAATTCAATAAAGTATAATGTATACACTTTATTTCAGCCGGTTTTGGAGATATTATGTTTTAAAATTTGCTAACGCCGCAAAGTTGTGGCAAAGTTGCGACAAAGTTGCGGCAAAGCTGCGGCAAAGTTGCTGCATAGTTGCGGCATAATTGCGGCAAAGTTGCTGCATAGTTGCGGCATAATTGCGGCAAAGTTGCTGCATAGTTGCGGCATAATTGCGGCAAAGTTGCAGTGCATTATTGCAACGCAACTATGCAGCAACTATGCAGAAACAATTCTATGTCCGCCCCGTGCAATGTTGCACGGCAACGTCGCAGCAACCATACATCGACATTGCACTGCAACCATGCAACATCGCAAGGTTACTGCAACCATCCTGCAACTTTGCCGCAACGAAGTGTGCTGTATGGGATATTAAGATAAATGATTCACGGTAGTTTTTAGATTATATTTCGACCGTAAATCTTAAATAAAACTGGTATTGGCGCACTGATTTTATTTTATTTTTAATTAAATAAAATAATTCTTTATTTATGACCGAATCAGTGCGCCAATACCAGTTTTATTTTTTATTCACGGTAGTATTAATCTCATGTATTCAGAAAGGATACTACGAAAGAGCTCCTTGAAGAACTTTATAAAAAAGATGGATTGTAATTCGTGGAACGAAGGGGGGACGATTCTTGATGCAGCAATGAATGAAAAATGCGGAACAAGTTTTTGAGAAAACCGGTTAAGAAGATGCGTCGGGTCGATTGAATGCGACTTGGTCGCTGACGCGTCTGTCTGTCACTGGGAGGTTCTACTTAAGTGTTTTCGCAAGCACACGTGGAGCCTGACAGACCCAAGTGAACATTTAAATGAATATAAAAAAGAAACGATGAAGTGTTAAAGAGGTATTTCTGCAGTATTTCATTGTGTTATAAATATTTTTCTTAATAAAGATTGAGTGCGATAGTTAGGTGTCGTCCTTAAATTACGTAAGGCTTTTTTGGGGAGGAGGCGGTCAGGTCGCGTGTTACGTAATATTTTTTAACCTAATTTTTAATATAAACCTTTAAAAGAATTTTAATAACTGAATACAATTACGTAAGCAAGAATATGTGGAATATAAAATCTTACGAATTCTTAAACTTGGGGAAGCAGGGGGTAAGAAAGCGCTCAAATTACATTTACGTAATTGAAGAGCTACCGTTTAATGCAGTGAAAAAATATATTGTTCCTCAAAATGTCCATGCATTCCTAGATTTGAAGATATGGGCTTGTGAGACCTAACGCGTGCAATGATTTTAATTCACGCTTATACTGTGGGGTTAATAATTGTAAATTGTACGTATACAGTACCTGAGACTTGGTGTCCTCATCAGCTTGTCAGATACCTCAAAGGCGTCGTCGGTAACGCCCCATCCGATCACTACCAAAGATGTTCTCGGTGTTATATCGACGGTAGCTAAAGATTTGGTTTGAAGGCAGATAGGCTTAACTGTAGGCGATATCTGTACCTTGAACTTCAATTTCAGAATGGCCACATCGTTGTAGTTCATGCTGCGCCTATATTGCGGGTGGGAAATTATGTCGCTTATCGGGATTCGTTGGGTGCTCTCGTTGCTCTTTATGTTTACGTTTCCCAAGCGTACCTGCAACAGGGTGTAGAGTTTACACATTTCTCCGAAAAATTTCAACTCAAACTTGGTCAGAGTGATCAACTTGCTATCATTAATATCTGTATATTAATTTAAAATAATTATTATATGCTTAGATACACCTACGAAAATATTTTTGGCCAGCTTTTACTATACGATAATTTGTATGTCAATTGTCAAGTTATGAGTTAATTCCAGAGATGGGCAAAATATTATTCGTCATGTGTCGAATCAAATTGCCCCCGGTTAACTTTATTCGTCAAATGAAAAAATAACTATATTCGTCAAATAATCTAAAGTTGAAATAATTCTTATTTGATCCGTTATTTAAATAATTTTTTCCTTAGTTAATGCTCAAATCTGGTTAAATCTTACGTTAATCTATCTTAATATTTAAATTTATCTCAATAAAATTCTGCAATGATTAATTTTCTACTAATTTGTCCCCTCTTAAAAACTTCCCGATTCACCTCAGCAATTCGACAAATATTATTTATAAATTTTAAAAATGGTTCGTCTCCCCTGAACTAGTATCTTGCTGACCATGAGCAGTTCTTACCTCGATAGGGACCCTCTCGTATACGTTATTTACGCAGTGCGCAGCAGTTAACACGTGTTCATCGGATATCAAGCTACCTCCACAAGTGTATTGAATAGGTGATGCATCCGCGCCGGTTTTCTCGTTCGGATATCCTAAAGCCACCATATATGGAAACTCGCCAACCTGCGCTCGGTCTCCGCCGAATATATGAAACGTTAAGTCGCTCTGTACCCTGCCGTTTATTGTTATTACGTTATCATACTGCTGGCAAGCTGGACGGCGAAAAAAAACAGAAGGAACAGTGGGTATAATTTCAGTTGATGCGCTATTAAATGTTTGCGAGAGGGAAAAGCTCGAAAGGGTATGTATCTTTTATTAAACGCATAAGTACTCTCCATTTTAAGGGGTAACACCACTCTAGAGGCAGAAAAAAATACCTAAATTTGACAATTTATTTTGGGAGTGTGACAAACGGAATAGAATTTCTTTTCAGAGGGTTTATTTAACACATATTGAAGTATGAAAATTATTTAAAAAAAAATTTAAAAAAATTATTTTTTTAGTGTCATTTTCATACAAAATGGCGACGACAGAGCCCGTCGTCGGAAACAGCTTTTGTGAAAACACCGCCACGGGAGGACGGATTTCTCGGCATGTATGAGTCGTGGAACAAAAAATAAAAAAAATTTATAATCTATATACAATTGGCTTTGGAAGTACGTAGGAGTTTTTTTTTAAATCAATTTTTGTGGAAGTGGTGCAGTTGTTAAGAAATAAATCGATTTTTTGCCCTACAAATGAGCATTAAATTGGTTATAAAAAAGAAAGTTTACATTCAATCAAAAAACGGCTACGTACTTCCAAAGAGAATATTGTTGTAAAGTTACTGTAAAAATTTCAAATCGATTCATGCGATAGTTTTCGAGAAATTCGTCCTCCCAGTTTGAAAAAAGTGGTTTCGAGAAAAACGCGTTTAAAGTTTTATGAACATTTTAATCCTTTAAATTTTTGTTTATCTTTAATCTGCGATGCCTGCACCATACATTTGGCCATCTAGGTCGATGTTCGTCTCCTCCTTCCTTTCTAAAGTGTGGTTTAAGCAAAAAAAAAACATCGATCCTAGAGTGGTGTTACCCCTTAAGTATAAATCTACTACGAAAGGAAGCTCGGCAAATGAAATTTCAAATGGAACACGCATCTCGAATGATTTACGCGCTTTCAGTGTTCTGAAAATTTCAATGCAATTTCTTCTCCATATTTCACGATTAGAAAATTTTCAAATTTCATTCTTTCACACAAAACAAAATCGGTGAAATATACACGCGCCTAAACCTGAATCTGTATTTTTGCAATTAAAAATTCAGTGAACGCCTCGCAAGGTCCGCAGAAGTTTCAAATCGAACGCCACGTAATCGGAGATAAAAACATTCCCGATACATCCTGGTGTAATCAACAATCACCAGTTACTAATAATGACACTGGCGTGTCCAATGCGATGTACATATTGCGCGTGTTTTTCTACACAAACCGCGTATGAGTAGTGACTCATATGCGGGCGTAACTTTCTGTATATCCACAACGATCAGTTTAATTATGTCATACGGATGACTGTGAACTTTCACGATTTAATCGTACGAAGTAAAAAGGAAGTTCCGTGATCGACACCCAAGAAGACATTGAACGAGGAAAGTTTATATTAAGAAGATCCTTGATCGATTCGATGACCACCCGCTTCCTTTGCGTTTCCTATCATGAATAGGACGTTTCGGAATACAGAAACGTACCGGTTTCAGCTGGTCGACGGCCGATCTTTTCCGTGACGTTGACAGGACAACACACGATCTCTGTGAAATTATCGAATCCACATCTTCCCTCTGAATCCGAGGCTCTATTCCCAGTCTGCACCTCCTTCAACCTGGGAGGGCACTCTGGTAGCTTCTTGCAAATACCTTGGATGCCATTCTCCAGAGTGCATTGATCACCTTCTACCCAAAATGAACACAGTGATCTTATTAAACGATAACTCGTAACGCTACTACACTGTTACCACAGAGAAACGTGCAAACGAATCTATTTAACTCTGACTAATTCAGCTCCGATATCCATACAAATGTCTAAGCAAACTTCCAAACGTACAAAATCCACCTTGCTCAGTGTAAAGAACGCGAAATCCTCGAAACCGACGTCACAAAGCTCGCGTAGACACTGTTGACGCACATTACTTTCTTATTCCTCGCGTTCGCGGAATACCGAATCTACGGGGAATAACTTCCTCGTTTAGCATTCGTGCGCGTTGGTCAAGGATGAAAAATAGAACGGTCAATCATAATCCTCCTCGTGGAAAACAGATTCTCCAAAAGGAAGGACCGAGATGAGCCACGGTGGACACGTATGCACCCTGCTCAGCGACGTAGACGACGTTGACTTTGATTTCGCTACGCAGGGACCGCGTAAACGATCCTGTATTTACCGTCGTGCTCGTTGTCGATCCTGACCGCGAACTCCATGGAACCGATGATTAGATGCCAGAGGATGGTTAGCAGAAGATTAGTGCGCATCTCGGGGGAGAATGAGGACGCGATGAGGAACACGGAACACGGTGCCGATAGAGCAACCCGCGTGGCGTGCTGCCCAAGACTAAACTGATGGCGTGCAAGCCGAAGTGACGCGATGAATCAGACCGAAGGGAAAGACTCGTAGGAAGATTCGCACACGTCAGCTCCGATCTCCCTGTTAAAAGGGGCATTATCGTGAGAGGAGGTTGGTGATGCTGCTCAACGATACAGGCGTCTATGTACGTGTTACGTGTCGTTCCTTTCCTTGTGCTGCAAACCGGATCCGAACTGGCTAGCCGGTTGCATCTCCATTCTATAAATCTTGAATCAATCGAGCAAATTCTACGGCAAAAATCATCGTGGCTCGCGAAGCGCTAAGCAACAGCGCCTGACCCACCTTTTTTAGATATACTCGCCACTGCAATCGACATTTATGTGGGGCATCGTGTTTGGGGCGAAACCATTAGTTGGACAGTAATCGGCGTTGTTGTACTTTTAATTAGAATAATTGACGCGCGGGCTAATGTTAGATCTCGACTTGGATAGGATTCTTTTACAATTTTAAGGTAGAAAAAATTAAGGAGGTCTTATGGTATACATACTCGAATATCGAAGAAGCAATCAAGTTAATAATGTTGTAAAATAGTATGTACCTACACTAGCGGACAAAAAAGTTACCACTTTTTCGATTTGTTCTATTTTTGTTATTTTTTTTAGCATACATTTAGAACTGTGGTATATTTAATATGCATATTCTGATGGAAAATTTAAAGATGTATAAAATCCAGTTACAGTTGAATTTAATTAACTGACAAGCAAAAGTGTTGTATGATATTAAAGGGGGTAACACATTTTTGGGGCCGACAAAGAAGTTACCACGTTTAGCAACTTTTTAGATTGTCCTAAAAGCAAAATGTGCCCCCACAAAATATTAGATGTTTTTATGTTCAAAAGTGGTAACTTTTTGTTGACTTTAAAAGTGTGTTGTCTTGTTTAATGTTATGTGCGGTTTTTTGATTGTTAGTTAAATAAATTCATCTGTAACTGGATTTTATACAGCTTTCAATTCTCTTTCAGAATATGTATATTAGGCATATACTACAATTTTGAATTGATATTGAAAAGTAATTGAATTAAGGTGGGTCGAAAAAGTGGTAACTTTTTTGTCCGCTACTGTATCTGATAAGTCTACCTAAAAGAATTGAAGGACGAAAAAAAGATGCAAAGATTTCGGTGGAAATTGTTTGAAAAAATTCTTCGATTCGAGGTGGTCGATAGTGCTTAGAAGTAATTTTACCAGGGACGAGTTTTCCTCAGAAGGGGTTTTTTTGTGTATTTAATTTTCTACCCACTTCATCACTACTAACTTCATTTTTCAGTAGTCCGATCGCAGTCAGTTTAAATTGGGAAGGTACCTCTAATTGTTACCACAATCTTCACGGAAAATTCGCATATAATAAGGTACTGTAACTCGTTCCAGGGTTTCCCATAAAAATAGTTCTTCAGGGTTGATGACTGTGCGACATTGGCCCGAAAACCTTATTCGCAAAGCGCCGGGATAAAAATAACTGTCTACGTGATTGAAAGAAAACTTCCGGCGATAATGCTACAAAATTGTGTATTCATTGATAATATCAAAAGCATTATCGCCGGAAGTTGTCTTTCAATCAAGTAAATACCATCGTAAAGCACGAATTTCCAAAGAAATTCGTATGCGAAAACAGTTGCGAAAAAGAGCGAATCACAATAATATTCAAAGATATTTCAGCTGACATTTATACATCAGCGTCGATAAATCACACGGTGATATTTGAAACCATTTTGGTTGGGAACATGTCCTTTTGATTCCTGCCTGTAGTTGGCCACACGATTTCCTCTATCCAGTCCAAGAAAGGATATATCGCAGTGTACACTCCTGGAACAACGGTGCCGCAAGAGAATCCAAAAGCCGTGATACCAATAACGCTTACACCAGATTCGGTTGACAACAGTAATGGCCCTCCACTGTCACCGCGGCAAGCATCTGCCAATGTGATGTTACTGCGATCTGCCGCGCAGATCATAGTGTCATCGATACCATGGGGTAACTTGAAGGTGTACTCCCTGTACCATTTGTTGCAGACATCATTCTTCACGATACTGTAATTTTTGGAACATTAATAATTCGCGATATTATTAATCTCGCGTATTCAGAAAGGATACTATGAAAAGCACCTTGAAAAAAGATCTCTTAAGTTTCTTAACTTGGAGAATGAATGTAATGAAGTCCGCAAAAATGCGGAATAAGTTTTTGAGAAAATTGGCTAAAAAGATTCGTACGGTTTGCGATCGAGTGTCGAGTGGGAGTTTCTACTTAAGTAGAAGTTGTTAATTTATCGGTTTTCGGGACACATTTATTAAAATATTAGCAATCATCGAATTTTCATTAATATGCTGTAACGTTAATTCACCCGATAATCATTCTCATATCGACGTGCGTCACGAAAAGTAACACGTTTCAATTTTCTTACGAAAAGTAGCACGTTTCGGTTTACCACGAAAAGAAGCACATTCCATCGTTTCTGACGAATATTAGTACGTTTGGTCTTCCGCCGCGAAGACTAACACATTTGATTGTTTCGCGACGAAGAATAGCACATTTCGTACTGTTGCAGCGAAAACTAGCACGTTATACTGTTTCGCCACCAAAAATAGCATCATTTGTGAATTTGCGGCGAAAACTACCATATTATCCGGTTTGATCACGAAGAATAGCACGTTTTGGATTATACTGCAGTCTGCAGAAACTATCACGTTTCAGCCCGTGGTCAGTTTAAAAGAATTCAACTGTTGAAAATATTGTTTAATAAATAATAATTCCATCTAATCTCCAAAAGACAACACACATGAAAATTTTAATCATGTGGCAAACTGCTCAAACATGCTAGTTTTCGCAGCGAAAACCGAAATGTGATAGTTTTCGTGAGAACGAAGGCAAACGTGCTACTTTTCGTAAGAAAATTAAAACGTGCTACATTTCGTAAGAAAATTAAAACGTGCTACTTTTCGTAAGAAAATTAAAACGTGCTACTTTTCGTAACGCACGTCGATATATTTTAAGCAAAAGTTTCGATTTTTGATTCCGGGTGAGCCTGCCTTAAAATATCATGTACACCGCGTGGACCTTTGTTTTTATCACCGCCAGAATCATAGCTATTTATTCAAGACTACATCGAAAAAAGAACAATAAAACAAAAATTTTATTATATAAAATATGTATAAATAAATACCAAGGAGATTAACGTATGTATCATAGTTTTCTTTAAAAAAAATTTAAAAAAAACGATTTTCTGAACGGATTACAGTAGAATATACCCTTAAGGGGCTATAGCCGTTTGAAAGTCTCAAAAATCGGATTTTTTATTTTTTATATTTTCATAGATTGATGTTTTAGAAATATTATAAAACAAGTCCGACGTAAAAATTCGGAATATTGATGAAACTATAGGTATTTGAGTAAAACATCCCAGGTTGCACCAGGTGGAGCGGCGAGTCGGCTCGACCGATTGCAGCTGAACTACATTTTTCATTACAGTGACCCTAAAAGCTCGCGCTACGTGCAACCAATTCACTTCCAATTTTGCACACAGAATCGTAATAAAATTCCACATCGATCTACGACGCCCTTTTTTCCGATTCACCGTTTATTATTTATAAAGCAAAAACGTGGTCTGAAAAATCTAACTTTATCTTTAATCACACCATTTCTTTATTTTTCAAAATTTTCACAATCGGTGACGTAGATCGATAGCTATTAACATATTTTATACAAAAAGTTTTACTGTTTTTGATTTCTAACACGACATACAGTTTTTTTCAGGGCCACCGTGTAGCCTTCTAAAAATCGAGAGAGTTTCGGAGATGTATCCATAACTTCCGAAAAACAATAGATTTTTAACTGAAACTATCTTTTTAACTAGTTCATAACACTACGTAAAGATAGTAAAAAAACGGAAAATCTTGATTAAGGCGTTGACTTGTAAAAAAATCCACACGTTTACCAAGGCAGCACTCGACCCGACGAGACTTCAAAATCGATTTTGCCTTACTTTTCATGATTATTAATTGGAAACTCTACATACGTATACAGTACCTGAGACCTGGTGTCTTCATCAGCGTGTCAGATCCCCTCGGAGCATCGAAGTAAGTGACTCCCCATCCAATCACTACCATATGTGTGCTCGGTGTTGTATCGATGGTAGTTACGGATTTGGTTTCCAGGCAAATAGGATTAACTGTATTCGAGATATGTACCTTGAACTTCAGTTCCAGAATAGCCACATCGTTGTAGTACGTGCTGCGCCTGTATTGCGGATGGGAAATTATGTTGCTTATCGGGATGATTTGTGCTCCCCAGTTGCTGTTTATGTCTACATTTCCCAAACGTACCTGCAAAAAGGCGTACAATTTACACATTCCTCCGAAGAACTTGAATTCAAACTTGGTCGGAGTGTCTTTACTGATTGTAACTAAGGAACAACAGCTAAGTAGTACCTTTGCTGAGTAGTACCTACCTCGGAAGGGACCAGTCCATTTATGTTATTCACGCAATGTGCAGCAGTCAACACGTGTTGAGAAGATATCAAGCTACCACCACAGGTGGATGTAATAGGTGATACATTCTGCCCGGGTTTCTTGGTTTTATACACTAAAGTCACCATATATGGAAACTCGCCAGGCCGTGCTGAGACTCCATCGGTTACATAGGTATGCCGCCGTAGGACAGGACTCAATAACTGGATGTATATTTTTATATTCTTATCATACTGCTGGCAAGCTAAGTGACGGAAAGGGAGAATGAATAGTTTGCTATAATTTCAGTTGAGCAAGAGAGAGAGAGAGAGAGAGAGAGAGAGAAAGCTCGAAAGGATATGTATCTTTTATTAAACGCATACTTCCCATTTTAAGTATAAATCCACTACGAATGGACCATGCAGAAGTGCCCTACATCTCTAATGATTTACGCGCCTTCAGTGTGCTGATCGATAACAAAAAATCTCTCCGGACTTTCTTTTTCACATTTCACAGTAGGGTAAACCAACCAGTAATTGGCCGCATACCAGGGAATGACCATTAGGCAAAGAAATGTCAATTATAAATTTAAAAATATTATATGTTTATAAATGGAGTGTAGTTGCACTTTTAATGTCCCATATTTTTAGTTACGCGTATTAAGCAAACATTAATAAGTACAATTCTTATTAAAAGTATGCGGTCATTTACTGGGCTTCTACAAGTTCTGCATTTTATAATCGTTTTTTTTTTAAATTACGATAAGAATACGTAATTATTTTTATAAAAATTTCAAGAACAACAAATTTAAATGCATTTTCAACAATTGTTTTGTTGTTATACATAAATATATTCAAATATTAATCTCAAAGGTCCATAAATTCACCAATTCGGTTATTCACTGGTTGGTTCTAGATTGAAATGAAAACGATCATAGGGTAAACCAACCAGTAATTGACCGCATACCAGTGAATGACCATTAGGCAAAGAAATGTCAATTATAAATTTAAAAAATACTATATATTTAGAAATGGTGTGTAGTTGCACTTTTAATATCCCATATTTTTAGTTATACGTATTAAACAAACATTAATAAGTTCAATTCATAATACAAGTACGCGGTCATTTACTGGGCTTCTCATTCAACAATTCGGTCATTCACTGGTTGCTTTACCCTACTTCATTCCTTTGAACGAAACGAAATTGTGTTTCAATTTCTGTACACATTCTGTGAATTTTCACGTTTTTAGCGTACGGATGTTTGTGCGATCGTTAGCATTGAAAAACGAAGTTCCGTGATCGATGTTCGAGGAGACATTGAACGAGGAAACTTTATATTAAGAAGATCCTCCGTCGATTCGATGACCACCCGCTTACGTTACGTTTCCTATCGCGAATAGAACGCTTTGGAATACAGAAACATACCGGTTTCGGCTGGTCGACGGTCAATTTTTACCGCGACATTGGGAGGGCAACAGACGATCTCTGTGACATTATCGAATCCGCATCTTCCGGTGGAGTCCGTGGTCCTTTTCCCATCCTGCACCTCCTTCAACCTGAGAGGACACTCTGGTAGCTTCTTGCAAATACCTTGGTTGCCATTCTCCAAAGTGCATTGATCTCCTTCTACGCAACCCAAAAGGAACACGAATGCCTTAGTACACGATAGCTCGTAACGTTACGACACTGTTATCACAGGGAAACGTGGAAACGAATCTATTTAACTCTGACTAATTCAGCTCCGATATCCATGCAAATGTCTAAGCAAACTTCCAAACATACAAAATCCACCTTGTGCAGTGTAAAGAACGCGAAATCGTCGAAACTGACGTCACAGAGCTCGTGTAGACACTGTTGACGAACATTACTTTCTTGTTTCTCGCGTACTTGGAACACCGGATCTACGGGGAATAACTTCCTCGTTTAGCATTCGTGCGCGCTCGCCGAGGATGAAAAATAGAACGGTCAATCATAATCCTCCTCGTGGAAAACAGATTCTCCGAAAGGTAGGACTGAGATCAGCCACGATGGACACGTATACACCCTGCTCAGCGACGTAGACGACGTTGACTTAGATTTCGCTATGCAGGGACCGCAAAAAGGATCCTGTATTTACCCTCGTGCTGGTTGTCGATCCTGACCGTGAACTCCATGGAACCGATGATTAGATGGCAGAGGATGGCTAGCAGAAGATTAGTGCGCATCTCGGTGAGAATGAGCGGCGGACGCGATGAGGAACACGGAACACGGTGCCGATAGAGCAACCCTCGAGTCATTCGGCCAATACCAAACTGATGTCGTGCAAGCCGAAGTGACGCTACAAATCAGAGCGAGGGGAATAACTCGTAGGAAGATTGATTATCATAAGAGGAGGTAGGTGATGGTGTGCAAGGAGATATACAGGCGTCTCTGTAAGTGTTACGTGTCGTTCATTTCTTTATACCGTTAACCGGATCCGAATAACCAGCCGGTTGACTGGAGCTGGACTGGATCATTTGAAAAAGGTGGATCAGGCGCTGTTGCTTAGCGCTTCGCGAGCTATGGTGATTTTAACTGTGGAATCTGTTCGATTGATTCAAGCTTTATAAGTGTGTTCCAAAAGTCAGGGAATTCCCGGAACACGCAATATCCTCGTGCAAGAAGACATCGAAAAGTCCTTTACCGTTTTTCGATCCGAGGCTTCGTTCTCGAGATATTAACAGTTGAATATTAGCCGTAGAACTTCCGGGCCGCGCGGTTTAAAGCCGAAACATCTGAGCGCGGAGCAGTGACCCCCACCACGCACACGCAGAGACACGCGTAGATACAGACTCGCGCACACAGTAGAGCTGACCACGCTGGTTCAAACCGTGAGAATGTGTTAGCGCGGTAAAGTTTGCGTTAGACAATATCTAGAGGTCACTATTCCACGCTCAGGTGTTTCGACTTTAAACCGCGCGGCCCGGAAGTTCCGCGGCTAATATTCAACTGTTAATATCTCGAGAACGAAGCCTCGTATCCCAAAACGGTAAAGGACTTTTCGCTATCTTCTTGCACAAGGATATTATTATTATTATTATTATTATTAATTTTATTGCGTGTTCCGGGAATTCCCTGAATTTTGGAACACACTTATAAATCTCGAATCAACCGAACAGATTCTAAAACAACAGTGCACGCTCCACCGTTTCAAAACGATCCAGTCCGTCTGCCGTATCATCGCCACTGCGATCGACGTTTATTGTGGGGCATCGTGTTTGGGGTGATACCGTCAGTGGCCAGCAATCGACATTAATTCGACGCTGGTCGTTGTCGTACTTTTAATTAGGATAATTGACGCGCGAGCTAATGTTAGATCGCCGACAATTGATCCCGACTTCGACAGGATTCTTGCACAATGTTAAGTTAAAGAAAATTACCAGAGTCTTATAATAGATCTTGACGCAAGCGTCGGGGCAATATCGAAGAAACAATCAAGCTTCTTAATGCTGTAAGGTAGTAAGCATCTGTCAAGGGAATATAAGACGCCACGTGTCACAATGATTTCGGTGGAAACTGTTTGAAAAGTCAGTGATCAATGATCGAGGCGTAATGGGTGCTCGTTCTCGGTTTAGAAACATCTCAGCGTTTAGACTCGTTGCGCAAGATCGTTTTAAGGTTCATCTTACAGTTTCGAAAGATCTGCTGAAGAATGACGATGATCCAGTGCCGCAGCATAGAAAGATGAAAATATGAAATGCAAAACTGGCGCGAGGAATGAGAAGTCAGGTCACTGAAAGTCGTCGGATCACCGTGAGTGATAAGTATTTATTCTGGTAACAAAAGCCATTCACGTGCGAGCTTTCAACCCGAACTGCTTCCCTACTCAATTATCTTCCACTGCAAGCAAAACCAGCAGCCAGAGAGCAGATGGATTCTTCGATTCGATCGATCGATGGCGCTCAGAAGTAGTTTTCCAAGGAGCTGTGTATTTACCTTTCTGTCTACTTCAATCGCCCCTAACTTAATTTCTCAGTAGTTCGATCGCGGTCAGTTTAAATCGTTAAGGTATCCGTTACCGTGATTTTCACGGGAAATTCGCTTACAACATAGCACGACAACTGGTTCCAGGGTTTCCCATAAAAATAGATCTTCAGGGTTGATGAGTGTGCGACATTGGCCCGAATATCTTCTCCAAAGTACACCGGAATAAAAATAACCATGTCCCTTGTGCATTCCTTTGGAAATATCAGAAGCATTCTCGCCTCAAGCCTTCTTTCAATCGTTTAGACACTAACATACCACAACAGTGTCCAAAAAAAATCGCTCTATCATAGATTACCTATCATGCTGCGACCTCAATTTCGAATAGTTTGAGTCACGCACAAGGAGTCAACAAAAACAAAGATCTTAGGTAGCGTGAAAGAGATCACCCTTGACAAATCCTTTTTGCTCCCAGAAACGTGGAGTAGTCATAACTCCCCGACAACTCGCAGACTGCATTCATTACAGATTTTGCCCAGAAAAACAGTTGAGGCCGCATGAAAAGAGCGGGAATCGCGAAAAGGAAAAGGTGGATCGACTGAGGTAGCGAGAAAGGGAGACACGCGGGCATAGAGGCGCGCCTGGAACAAGCGAGAAAGAGAGAGAAGGAGAGAGAGCTGTTTTATAAGCGTTCGCGTTCAGTCTGCCTGCGGCGTTCGTGCTGGCTGTATTCCGGTTGCTTCTTCGAGCTTTTGTTCTTCCTTCTTATTCCAGTTTCTCTATGCCGTTTGCGTCAGTCGGCGAATGCGCGAGACAGAGAATACACGATCAGGCTCTGTCACTCTCCTTTTAACTAATCTGCAAACGTGTTCCTTGCCCTTTCCGTAACTAGTGGCCATCTACGTAAATAGAGCTCGTGCATGGGTAAGAGGAATTTTATTTTCGAAACGGCGCTCACCGTGGATCCCGCGGGTCAGAAATTCTACGAAAAGACCCGCGAAACGCGGGAAATCCCCGCGTGCTCCTGCAACGTTATCTCGTGAACTCGATAAGTGAAAGTTTCTCTCCGTGGCGTTGCTTGCCGAAGGTAACGAGGCATCATCTTCGATTCACGGATGCATCCGTAGAATCACATTTATTAATAACTCATCGGCGGAAACAATACCGCGCTTCTGAGGGAGCGTTTTCGGTGGCAACAGACACGTGGTTCCTTTTGGTGCGTGCGAAATCATAGAAGAAATTTAATATCGTTACGAGTAACAGGATTATATCGTCTTAATAACACGGCCGACCGTAACCCTGGAAGATCTACACTGACCTATATCGACATTCAATTAACTTCGAGTGCACTCTGTAATAGAAACTCCGTCGAAATTCGGGGCTCCTTTTACAACCCCTCAATTCGCGGGAATCTTTCCACGAATATCTATTTGAAACGTTGATGAAGAATAAAGTAGGTACCTATATGAAGATTTTCAGGAAGATTCGTAGGAGTTAAGGTAAATGGCCCAGTGCTTAAACAAGCCCCAATAATTAAAAATTGAGAAGAAAATTTGCTAATAATAACAGTTTTACTAATTTGCAACGTTTAATCTGATCGAAATATAATTGCAAAATGTATTAGCTTTATATAGATACAATTATATGCTTACATCACTGAATAGTTATGTCAAGAAAAAATATTATTGTACAGTAAAGTTTCAACAGTTTCAATCTTGCTTCTTACCTAATGGGCTCAAGCAAGCAACAGAATATTTTTGTTAAGGTTGTAATTAATTAATATTTTATCGTTTTTTAAATAGTACAGTTGTTTTGGATTTATTAAATATTGAAGATTTGAAAATTAATTGGATCTCTTATTAATTTTTGGTTTTTAATATTTAAATTGTTGCGTTTATTCACTAGTACACGATAACATGGCACGGACCAGTTATTAAACGCATGTTTAATGGTGGCATGGTGGTTAGGCGCCGGTACTTATTCACTGGGCCATTTACCTTATTTTAGGTTATAAAGTCATAGCTTTTATTTTATAAGCTTTTATTTTTACTTTTTATTGTTTTCGTACTTGTTTTCGAACTTCTTAAAGTTCTGCAATATAAAGAAATGTTAATTATTGTTTTATCAACGATTTTTATTCAATTTTATTTTATGTTCAAACACTGGGACAGCTAAGTTTAATCACTGGGACATGCCGTAAATTCTGTTTAATCACTGGGTCAATTGGACGCTTTTATAAATTATAAATTTTAATATTTTTCTTTATATAAATGATACTCTATAATACATCTTTTGAAAGAAGAAGACTCGGTCTAACGATTGGATAAACATTTAGATCAAATTATATTATTTTTAATTATAAAAAGTCTTAGTAACCGCAACCTTTGCCTTAACTGTTTAAGCATTGGGCCATTTACCTTAGATCCACCAATTTGTTTTCGATATTCTCGCAATCGAATGCTCGGAAATTAGCGTTCCGAAGCGAAAGTTTACGGATAGGAATGTTTTGTGTTTGACATTGTAATTAATTAAGTCATACCGGTCCGCGAACAACTGTCAGCGTTACGTCTTAATGAATCAACGTGACGTTTAGGAACACATGCGGACGTTTAATGTCCCGTGAACATTTACTATGTCGCTGGCAAGGACGAGCCAATTTATCGCCTCAATGATATGATCGCCGCGCTAGATTGGGTACGCTGCACGGCTCTAATTAACCGTCCGCGTAATGTATGCGGATTGTTTGTCCCGTCTGGAGGGAAACGCGGTATTAAAATCGAGCTAGGCCCGAGCCGTTAATTAAAACGTTCTGGTTCATTTGACGCGGGTGCGCTGCACGCGATCGTCGATACGCTCTCCGTTGCGTAATAATCTTTTTAACGCCGCGACCGTGTTCCAACATTAACGAGGTGTTCCGTAAACTTGCACGGCAAATTGAATTCGTACTCCAACCGTGTCTCGCGTTCAATCCGACTCGCTACACCGATCCTCCGTAAGGATCTTACTAAAGCGCGCGCCTCTGTTTCTGGAAATGCAAATAGGTGCCGATTGACGGAGTCATTCCCGAGCGACGTATCACGCGTTGCCTTGGCGAAGAATTACTAGCAATTACCACCGAGGGAAATCGTCAAATGGATGAGTCCGCGAAAGTGCCCCAGAAAGCAGACGCTAAAGCGCTTCGATCGCCCGAAGTAGACCCTGACAAGGGATTTGCGTATTTAAAAGTGGCTGACTGCTCGGTGACCAACGAGTCTGAATTTCCGAAAATCCCGAAACGAAAGCTGTCCGTGTTCTGCCGATCGTTCGACGTGATCACGGCGAAGAACCAAGGAGACACAGTGGAGTTCCGTCGCACCTCCAGCAGCCCTTCCGTTCGGATCGAAAATGGACAGGGAACAGATTCGAAAAGCGACGAATTCTGCCAGCGGACGAGCCTGTGCAAGAAAGGTTTCGTTAATAGTTACCGTTCACTGATCGAGAGTGGCAAGTTTTTGAGTGGCCCCCCGGCTGACGATCTCATTGGCAAGTTTAATGACGCTCAAGTTTCTGCGAAGAAAACTGAGTCCTTGCCAGCAGAAACGCTCAAACTACCTCTGGTTAAGAAGGACAAGGCCGGTGATGCCCCCACGACGATAACCGAGGCTTCGATCGGGAAGCATTTTAAATCGGACAGCAGCGGGAGCGGAGGGTTTAAAGTAAGCGCCGGAGGTGAAACTTTAAGAATCTAATCCGGAAGAATTAACTCTTAGCGGCGCCGTTCTCTCGGGCAGGGTATTTAAATCCAGGCATTTACTTTTATAGCAAGCTGAGTGTTTGATGCGAGGGGACCGTTAAGAGTTAAAAATAATTTTCTTTTATAAATAACGATCGCTGTCTTTGATCAGCGCGCTGATGAACGTGTCGCCGTTGACTCGCGGGAAAGCCGCCTGTCGTCGAAGCCGGATAACTTTTCCATCCTGATCAACGACGCGTCGACAGCCAGTGGAGAGACGAGGAACGATGGAACGTTTACGGGTGGCCCGCGGGGAACCCCGCCAACACCGTGCAACGCAACCTTCTGCGGCGGTAAACTTGACGGTGCTCCTAAGAACTAAAAATACAATAAATGTATATTGTTGGAAGTCTATCCTTTGGTTCGCAGATCTGGCCAAGATCAAAGATTCTGCATATCCACGCGCGATCGCGAGTGCTGGTCGCCTTGGAAAATATACACCAGTTGATCTCGGAATGTCGAGTCACGGGGATAGCTCCGTTGGTTCGGATAGCGAGGACGAGCCGATCGAGCGTGTTCACTGCGCGAACAACGGGAGACCGAGGGGTGACAGTCCTCCGCGACCCTCGCCGGTTTATTCCACTGGTGCCCTCCCGAAGAAACCGGATTCGGGCGAGCCCCACGGAATGCAGAAAACCGGGGAACACGCGGAATTACATTCAACACGCGAGAAGCGACAAGTTGGTAATCCTTACGGTATTATAATATGCATATGGAATTTCCTCAGGAACGAACAGTTTTTCAGAATCGACTCGACGTATCGTAAGGGGCCATCCTTAAATTACGTAAGGGTAATTTTGACCATTTCTTACCCCCTCCCTCCCCCAGTATAAGAATTCGTAAGATTTGATATTGCAACCCCCTTCTTACGTAATACTTTTTACATTGAAATTTTTCAATTATTAAAATTCTTTTAAAGATTTATCTAATTCATTTAACTCGGTTTCGGGAAATTTAAACTAAAAGGCTTTTCTAGAACATTAATAATAGAATTTGTATTTATTGAAAATTAGATTAAAAAATATTACGTAAGACGCTACTTTACTCCCCCCTCCCCCTTGTAAGAAAACATAAGAAATTCGCGACCCCCTCCCTCCCCAAAAAAGCCTTACGTAATTTAAGGACGACCCCTAATAACGAAAAAGATTCGTATAGGTACGATGATAAAGCTTCGTTTGTTAATCACGCGATATTTTGTATTTCCTACTTGAGTAGGAATATTTTGTATTTCCTCAATAATCTTACGGACGCCTGTGGGAGGGCAACCGTACAGTCTTGCGTGTAATAAGGTTCTATCATTAGACAAAAATCTCAGCAGCAACTAAATGTAAATAATAGAAACAGTCGTGAGGGATGAGATTTTTGAAAATATTTCATGAAACTTATCTCGTGAAAGTCTGGCCTCATGAAAAAATTAAAATCTAATACATTAGTGGAAACACATCGTGAAATTATTATCTCGTGAGATTAATGTATTATGTGAGCCATGAGATCTTTGCTTCATCGTGGATTTGCACCTTAACCCTCTAGTGCATAGATTTTTAATTCAGTTGGAAAAATTAGACTACTCTAATTTGGAGATGAAGAGACCAAATCCGATGTCTGTTTTCAATTTGGAGGAAATAATAATAATAATAATAATAAATTTCGCAGCGTGCGTAAATAAAAAATGCACTTCAAACTAGATTTCTGTCAAATTGAAAATTCAGATTGACATGTTTCTTAGACCAATATGTGCGCTGTGACACTACTTTAGGGCTGGCAAATGAGAATTCCCAATTCCTGGATTAAACAGGTGCCCGCCTTAAGGCAGGCGTATGCACCAGAGGGTTAAGGGAGGGTTTTGCTTTGTGGAACCGAAAAAGTAGGTGATATTTGCGAATTTTTTATAAAAAAAAAAATGTTGAACGGATTTATTTGAAATTTGGCAAGATGTTTTATTGTACTTTTAAGTATTATTTCCAAATTTTTTGAGGCTATATAATCTTTTATATATAATTTTTATAATTTTTTATATATGATTTTTATAATTTTTATAATTTTTTATATATGATTTTTATAATTTTTTATATATAATTTGTATATAGCCTCAACAAATTTGGAAATAATACTTAAAAGTACAATAAAACATTTTGTCAAATTTCAAATAAATCCGTTCAACCGTTTTCTTTATAAAAAATTCGCAAATATCACCTCATTTTTCGGTCCCACGCGGCAGAAAAGAACCCCCCTTAAGATCACAGGGTGAGGAAATTGAATGGAGACACCTAAACATCTCTCCCCTTCAATTGTCTCGTTCTACATTAAGTTAACAGGCCACCTGATGCGCGGGGGTGTAAATCGGTTGCTGTCTACAGGCGCTCAGAAGGTCCATGCTTTAAAGTACACCAAATAGCGCGTAATTAAACAATTAATCGCTGTCAGAGACATGCATGCGGGCTGTTTCTCGTTACTTCGATACGTGGAATCGATCCTGAAGAAATATCGTACGTTTTTATTAATACCCTGCATGTGTATGTGGAATCGTTATCGGCACCACATGGTCGTGCTACGTCTGGCGATCTATTTCGCCCGATAGGAAAAATAATATTTGCTCTGGAAGTCGGGCAAACGTCCGGCAGATATTGCTGGTAAATTTGAAATAAAGCCACGGGCTGCTGAGACCCTCGTCCAGTTGCAATCGCGTAATGCGATATTTATAGGCCCGGACGGCGAAAAGCTATGGGCGTGGGAAAAAGAAAACATTCGTTACGATACAGTTAAGACAGTGCCAGGGTATGAACGGTATTATTCGATGCAGAGGTTCGTCGCTGCGAGGAGGTCCTTATCCGAGGGCGACGGCGAGCGATGCCACCTAACCAGACGTCGTTCCGGGTCAATCAAACCGAAGGAGTCGTCCGATGAACAGGAAGAGAAGATACTTGGAGCTTTCCCCAGCTTCACGGATGTTCATCTGCAGGCTATGGGATTATCCAGCACGGAGGGAACAGACACCCTGCACAGGTATTAGAAAAATTAGCTGCGTGCAAATGATTCGGGGTTGAGTATAACACGTGGGGGTTGAGTGTAATCGTGGTACAACACGATCGCTTCTTTCTGCCAGAGAAACATTGCTGGATACGGAGGTCGAGCGCAAGTACATCGCATTTTCGATCGGGCTTGGCATAGACAGGATCACCTTGCATCGAAGACTGTCGCTGTCGCGCCGTAATCGTGATCTAGCCGAGCGAAATCTCGCGGGTGAAATTCAACAGATGCACGGAGATATAGAGGCAAGTAATTTCCGCTGCCAGTGGTCAGCTCTGACACTGTCAGATTGATAGAATCCTGTGTCCTAAGGGATGTTATTAATCGGTAACTTTATTTGAAATATAAACAGCAACTCTCACCCCTTTGCACGGACAGCGAGTCGATAGAGAAAGTGGAAAGGGTCCGTCATAGGTTGGACATGGTGATGCGATGCGCTCATAAGGTCTCCTGCGCGGCTGAAACACTTGGTGCGGTTTGTCAGGAGCAAAGGATCACCAGAGCAATATTTGTGGCGGATAAGTACCTTCAGACACTGCGTTCCAGGTGTGAGCTTTTGGCCAACGAGATTGCTGAAGCCAAGTAAGTTTTTTTTTACCGATTAAACTGACTCGATGAAAATGCAGGACTGTCCTTTTTCAGGCGGATCTTACTGGAGAATAACATCGTGATAGATGAAAATTCAGCGGAGCTGAGCGATGACTTGCCTAAAATACGATACAAGAACGGATTGCCTTTTAATAACAGAGTAATGACCTGAATATATTATCGTAAGGCTTTCCACATTCATCGATTTCGTTTTTATTAATGTTGTTTGCAGATGGCTAGGAGAAGAGCAAGTATTGCCACTATTTCGCGACCCATCACTTCGCAAGATACGGCAAAGGTAATATCTTTCATTGCATACGTTCGTAGTAGGGCTGGGACTATTCGAATAATTTAATATTCGAATATTTTACAAGTATTCGAATGCTACGAATAAACTTCGGATATTTAAGTATTCGAAAGTTATTATTCGAATTCTGATATATTGGAATAGTATGGTGTGAGTGGGTCAAAATTAGCTTACAAGATTTCTTCCTGACAAATGAACCTAAAAAACTTGATTTATAATTCATACCATACTATTCGAATACATCAGTATTCGAATACTTAAATATTCGAATAGTATTCGAATACTTGTATATTCGAATAGTATTCGAACACTTGTATATTCGAATAGTATTCGAATAGTATTCGAATACTTGTATATTCGAATAGTATTCGAATACTTGTATATTCGAATAGTATTCGAATACTTGTATATTCGAATAGTATTCGAACACTTATATATTCGAATAGTATTCGAATAGTATTCGAATACTTGTATATTCGAATAGTATTCGAATAGTATTCGAACACTTGTATATTCGAATTATATTCACCAAATAATTGAGCAACTCAAGTATTCGAATACCGAAAAATTCGACAAATAGTCCCAGCCCTAGTTCCTAGTTTCTCTATCTTTTGTTTAATGGAATAAAGATTAAAATGATTGTATTTGCTCCGATTTTAGGATTGTCCCAAACAACGCAATTCGGTGTGCGGTAGAGTCACCCTCAGGAGGCCATCCTTGTGCTCCGAAATACAAAAGTGGGAATACGTGAAACCGAATCGAACGGAGTTTGTAGTATTTAATAGAAAGAAGTGTGTGATTACTGCAACAGAGGATATAGAAGAATTTGTTTTACATGTTTCAGCAGCTTCAATAGCGTCGTCGAGTTGCGCGACATATTCGAGCAGACCGAGTCGAGGAGGAACTCGAACGAAGAGAACAATAATTCCCTGAGAGATGATCAAGGGAATAATAACGATACCGTGAGTCCTGACGTTGCCAGTCAAGTGGAAGATGAGGATCGATTAATTAGTGCACAGATTTCCTTGTTGGAACTCGACGTGACTAAACCCGTTGAGAAGCAGTCGACATTATGGTAAATGGCTGTTGGAATTATAATAGAAATAGGAACGAAATGTGTACGAAATATGGGATGAGCTACTGAACATTCTGTTTCAGTACGCGTACAGCAGGATCTTTGCGAATACTTGAAAATTTCAAGGCATGGCAACAGATGTTGTGGTACGCGTTGATCTTCTTTCTTGGATTTTATACGAAGCACGTTATCTCGTCGTTGAACATATGCGATAGATCACCCAAATTCAGCGTAGATTGAGAAATTTCTATTGTAAAGCTTTGAGAACCGACCTCTTTCCGTCCCGGTGCCACAGTATTAGAAGCTTGTCCCCCGGGTATAACACTATTCACAGAGAAAGATAATAAAAGACCTAATTTACAAATATATCAGCATTTAATTTATTCTTCGTTTTAATATATTATAAACTGTCCACCGTTCCGATACACACGAGCGAATTATTCTTATTATAATAACGCAGGGAGAGGATACTCGAGCAATAAGTTGAGTATATTTGCGGTGATTCTGTTTCAGGTACCACAGTTGATGAATTGCTGAAACGTAAGACGGTTAAAACATCGCGTCGCGATACTGTAATAGAGATACATTTCTTTCGATCTGTAAGATCGGATATTACCTATTGATAGTTTTAATGTGATCGTGCGTAGGCCATAAACGAATAGTGCCATCCAGGCTTCCACTGGCAATGTATTGACCGTCCGAACTCCAGTCTAAGTACATGACAGTGTCCTCGTGGCCATTAAGTTCAGTCAGCAGCGCATTGGTCGCCAGATCCCAAATAGAGATAGACTTGTCATCGCCTGAGGGAAAGAACAATGTTTTAATAAGCTTCAACAAAGCTCGCGTTATTTGACGACACGGTAAATTATCTTACCAGCGGCGGCCAAATACTTTCCGTCTGGACTAAACGCTAAACTATAAATCGTTGACTGTGCACCGATATACACCCTCAATAAATTCCCGTCGTCTTTATCCCATAGCCTGACAGTCTTATCAGCGGACCCTGTTGCCAAGTATCGGGCGTTTGGGTGAAATTTTATGCACTGCAAGAAAACGCAACGTGAAACTCTGTAAGCTCGGAACAGACAAGGGATCCAACATATCTCGGTTATTGCTCTTCAAAAACGTACATTTATATCTAAAAAATGACCAGCGAATATGCGTAATGGAAATATTCTATCTAAGGACCATAATTTGGCGGTTCTGTCGTGAGAACCAGTTGCTACATACAAATTGAATACGCTAAGATCCATGCACCATATAGGATAACTGTGACCACTGCAATAAATTATTTTGTTAATACATCAGAATCAATGAGGACTTCGCGGTACTGCATGGTATACCTATAAATTGCGGCACACGTATAATCGTTAAGTCTCCATGCCCTCATGTCTTTATCGCTAGATACAGAGAGTAAAATATCGGACTCTGGGATAAACCTTAAATCGTGTACTACGTCCGTGTGTCCCCTAAGTATCATTGCCCCTCCTTCGGTCCTTAAATCGTACGAACTTACAATTTTATATTACGGTCTTATATTATATTATATTTCATCGTGGCAATTATAGAACTTACGTTCTGTCTGTGGTTTCGTAAAATTTATGTAAAAATGGAGTATCAGAGGCAAACGAGAAGGAGGGCTCCTCATGCTTTGGCTTAATTAATACTGTTTCGTTTATACCCCATAGCCTAATCTCTGTAGTACTAAATCCTACTGCTAATTTGTCCATATTTGGCGGAATACTTGCACTGCTCGCGCTGCAAAAATATATATCGTGTTATATAATCCTTTCCCTCCTCGTTCTTAATTTACATAGACTCTTACGAGTCATCTAAACTTCGTATTATGATTACAGGCAATTACTTTTCAACAGCATTATTCACTGTAAATATCCGTAAAGGTTGATGCACGTTGTTTCGAATTAATCTTATAGCTTCTTGCAATTCTCGCATTTCTCGATCGGCTCCTGTACCTAACGGCTGCTCTACGTATCCATTAATGCCCGCTTCGCAGCGCGAACTTGATTCTTCGCATCCCTCGGGGTCTGATTCAGGCAGGTCCATCTTTTTAATTATTGTCACGTGCGTGTTTATTATCTAAAAAACGAAGGTAAAAAAGAGTTATACACTGTCGATATTAAAATGCTTACAGATACGCATTCCGTACATGTATATCCGCGACCCCACCTGCATTAGTACGATGTGCCCATGCTTTGAAAGGAATTGTTGCAGACACAAGTGAGCGGTATCGGACATATCCACTTTGTATTTTCTAGTTCTAAACGAATTTACCAAAGGTCTCAATTCGATATCTTGCACCGAGAACACACTGGATAGCTCCTCTAAGAAGTCTTTTTCTGTTTCACTGTTAAATTCATTTTGATGCGCTTTTAAAAACTGAATTGCTGCCTGTCTGTTGCCAGCATGTAGCATCTCTAAATACAAGTGACAAAATACAGGGTATAGAAGCCCTTTTAATTCCATTTTCAACTTATCATTGAGTACAATATTTACCCACATCTTTAATCTAGAAAAAATAATACACGCTTAGCGTGGCGAAAGAGGAATAGAAGTAAGTCCCTCCGTAGGTAGCGTTTAGTATCGAAACAATAGAATTAGTTAATATAAATTGAAAAGAGAGAGATGTACCGTTGATACGCTTGATCTGCGGCAGTAACATCGATGCTAATGGCACTGAAAATGATCGAGTTATCTTGAGACGTAGCAGAAGCGGCACTCGCATTCAGAGTCATTTCATCGCTAGTTCGGCAATGCACTTGATTACTTTTGTAGAAAACGTCGTTAGTCTGTAATTAGTGGGCAGAGGTGACGAAAGGTTATGTTATGTTTACCAGTTATAATTCGACTTACAATTCATAGAATGATTATAAAAATGTGACCTGCCTGATAATGCCTCCGTTTCAAATACGACTCGATTGTCGCATTAATTAATTCAGTCTTTAATCGTTTCATCGTTCTGGAGTGCCAAGTTGGTTATATGCAAAAGTTTCGAAAGACTCGACCATAAGAGAGGCGTTAAATAATGAAAATCATTGGAAGTACATCATTTCGAGAACTATTTAACGAACGAATGGTATATAGACATTATTTATAATTGATGAAACTTTAATAAATGGGTTAACAAGTTTGAATACCCGTTTATGTTTCCATCGGTAAAGTGAATTGAATTCAATGAAACTTCAACCGGTAATTCGTGACATACTTTTCTCATCACTAATTCTTTTTCTCTTTCAGCTCCCGCGTTTTCTACAGCCTTATTTGCAACATATAAATCTATAAACAAATAGGTAGTTGCCGCCCGTCAACCATTCTGAAAATATAGATTCAAAATTATTACCTCTTCCCCCTAGAAAAACATCGGTTATCGCGATGGCTTGGCTTGCGATAGGGAATTAAAAGGCCGCCACAAGAATGGCCAGGGTTGCCAGATGGTTTTAATGTCCGGCCGCCAGATCGCGTAAGAAAAGTAGCCCAAAAGCGCAAAAATTTAAATATCTTGAATGAAAAGGATGGAGGATGTTTAAATATTTTCTTAATTTCTTTTACTTACACTAAATAAACTTTATTTGAATAAAAAAAATACAATAAAATTAAAATTTGTCACAAAACCGAGATAAGCTATTAGATGAAATAACAAGCCTTAGAAGCAATTGTCACATCCTAATTCACCAAAAATTTCTAACGCTTCTTCGGCGTCATTTTCTTTTTATAATTATAGATAATTTCCGACTTAAAATTAGAGATTATATTTTTGGTGATTTTAAAGTTTCTGCAGCAATAAACGTTATTTGCATGGATTCTGATTCTCAACAGGGCTTCCATCATTTCCAATATAATTTTATTGCGACATTTACTTTTAACAATATTCATGGTTGAAAAAACTCTTTCAACGATTGCATTACTAAACGGTAATGATAATACATTAAGAGCATACATGGCAATGTCTTTAAAAGCATGGTTTCCTCCGACATCTTGCAATACACACGACCAGAATCCATATGTACGAACAGTGGTGGGTCCGTATTTTACCTAACGTAGAAAAGTGAATTTTCTACGCGTAGAATAAGACGTAGTAAATAGTTTAACTTTACTACGTCATGTATTTTATGTATAAAATCATATTGTTTGAAAAACCGTTGTAGACTTTGGAACGCCATAACCTGCATCGATATATCGCATTCATTAAATTTAGAATTGCAACAACATACTCATTGTTAGATGATGAATTTTCCCAACCATCTATATAAAAGTAGAACTGCATTTTCGGATTTAATCGAAATTGGTTGTATCTTGAAATTTGACGTTATGTAAATTATTCGACAATGTCGTTCGAGTTGGAATTTTATAAGCTGAATGCAATTTATGAATAAAGTTCCTAAAGTGGTCAGATTCAATAATACTAAATGGAATGGTACATCCAAAGAAATAATCTGCTAAAGGTTTATCAATTTCTCCAGAATCTATGTTGATATACGTAAAAATTCGAGTATCTTTTGCACACGAAAGATATGACTAAAAAATTTCATATTATTTATAATTTTGTTATAAGTATATTCCAATCTTTCTTTTTAAAGTAATTTAAAACATTGTGCAATAAAAGTCAATACAATAGGTAGAGGTTAAGTGTTTGTATTTGAATTTTTGACATTTTCTACATTTTCTACATTTTATACAATTATTTACATTTTTTACGCTTGTCACGTAGTAAATTCGATGTAACGTAGTAAACCCAACACTGTGTACGGAGCAATCGCAATCAGTGACTGATACCCAATTAACATCCAAAAGTTTGTTATATTGTAATTCTAATGTTCCAAGGTCATCGAATTTATTAAAATCACATAAAAAAGACAATTCTGTCAGTTTAGGCCTTAGCCGATTTAAACACATTTCTGGCGACAAGTTTCTCATTTTTTTAAAATGGTCCAAACTCTTTGGCAGTCTTATTGACATTTCATAACATAAGCTCTTCAGATAGTTAAACATTTTATGCTCCTAAAGTTTCCCTTTTTCAGGAGTAATAGGATATTTTTCCAAATTCTGGTAATAGTCTATTCCAAAATCAGCCCTTTTAACATCTATTAAAGCTAAGTCATTATTTATCAAATATCAAAATTTCGACCAAAGCAACCCTGGCCGATACTGTAGCCCAATTCTGGCGCCAACCACCCAGAGCCGGATTTACCTTTCAGGGGGCCCTAGGCTGAATATTTGGTGGGCCCTCGGTTAAATGTAAAAAATAAAATGACGCTGATTTGATTTTTTTTATCATAATACCTGTATAATCTAAATAAGAATTTAATTTCAAAATTAACATTGAATATCAAAACTAAACATAACATTAACATAAATAAACATTAAGGATACAAGTTAATAAAGATAATATAAAAAATGCTAATTTTTCGAAGAAAATATTTAGAATGAGGGGCCCTCAGCTAAACGGGGCCCGAGGCTTCAGCCTTGTTAGCCTAAGGGCTAAATCCAGCACTGCAACCACCAACTGCAATTTTTGAGCGCCAATTGGTGTTGAAAAGTAGCCTAAATGGCGGAATTCCGCCCAATCTGGCAACCCTGAGAATGGCAGGCCTCCTTTGTTCACGATTTCTCTTTCGCGGTTAACAATGGTCTAAAATGTCCCTAGATCACACGTGTAGGTCAATACTTTCCCTCCAAAATTAACACGAAAGCCCGTAAACACTAGTGAATACATCGTAGTCATCCGCAATGAAAGAGTTAATATATTTCAAAAATTGAAAAAATACAGGTATATCGATGTAACAGGTTTCTTTAATCATACATGTATTAATCCCAAGAAGAGTTACTATTGTCCATAATCGGTACAAGGAACGTGGTTACGAAATACAAGTTATTTCCATTGATTCTCCTGTACGTTTAATCTTTCGCGAAATTCCAATTATTCCTCTTAGAGAAATGGAACTGGAGATACTTGAGTGTGAAACTATCGAAAGTTTGATTCTGCTCCGTTCCCAGAGGCATCGGTGCGCGGTGCGCCTTGGATAAGAGCGATCGCGAGATCTCGCCGTGTTCTCGCGGGGTCACGTGACTCCGCGCTCAGACAGTTATTTTTTTAGGCATGATGGCGCCAAACAGCAGTATCCACATTAATGTAAATATAATATCGATTCGGTGCAACGCGCGAGGAAGAAAGCCATTGGGTGTCCTTACGGAGGCTATTTGAGGGCGTCGAGCGAGCTCGACAGAAGCCCTCGGCCCACGAAGTGAGTAAAAGCTGAGGTGGTCGCGGCTGCGACTCGAATTGCTAATGAGGACATCTTGGTTAGGCTGCCGTGACAGAGGCGTACTCGGACTACTGCCATCTCGGAGCTACCGATCGAAGAATAATTCGATCCCTCACGATCAGACGTGCCGGCTATTATTCGTCACGTGCATCATCGCGCGCGAAATCACCCTTTCCGCCGATAGATCAATAATAAGGCATTTGCTGCCTTCCGACCATCTCTGTCTTTCTCTCTCACCTACGTTCCTGCTCACTCTTGCGCGCGCGTGCGTGCGTGTTCATGTTTGCGTGTGCGTGTCGGACCTGTGCTCGCGTGTCTGTCATATCCGCGCCGTGTGCGTGTGGATTCACGTCCGTGCGTACCTGTGCATTCACGTCGCGTGTGCGTATTTACTTACGCCCGTGTGCATGTGTACTCGAGCCCGCCTACGTGTGCGCTCAGATGTGTGTACGTGTGCGTCGGGATTCGTGTGCGAGTCGAGCCTGTCGCCATCTGTATTGTCAATGTTGTCGGCCAGCAGGAGCACCACCAGCCCAATGGACCCGTGAGCATTTTCGACTCTCCGCCCGATCTTCTTCTAGACGTCTATACTCGACCGCGAGTCTCGACTTCCACGTGTCGAGTCATCGAAAGTCTTACGGCGATCCTCCACGGTCGAGCCTCGGCGCCGCTCGAGCGTCGCCGCGGAGTAACTCCGTCGCAATGTTTACATGCCACCCGCCACGGCGACCAGTTCCGACGAGATCCTTGTGCTTTTCCAACCGCCCGGGGCCTTGTAGCGTTACGGGAAAACAATTTCATTCGAATTATAACTATTCCTGCTGGACTGCCCCATTTATAACCTCTCCGCGGCGGCCATCGAGGATCAACGGCCGCAGACCCCCTGCAACACAATCGGTCTATACCATCAACCCTTTTCTCACATTTTTATGCTCTCCAATGTTTTTTTTTCTTCCGCCGTTATAATTCGTACAGAAACCAGTCGATGTTCGCAGATCTCTCGGAATAGCGAATCTGTGCCGTTGGATATTTCCCACGTCGAGTGCCTACATTTCTAAATCCATCTAGCGAAAGAATGCTTTGTGGCTTGTGCTTGTGATCTCCGTGTAATACCAGTTGCCAAGCGTACACCTCGGGTATTTTCATTCGGCGCGATAGTATGCGCAGTTAGTTTTTATGTTCTATCGTAGTGCGCAACATGTTAAACACCGTCGAATGGCTACGTTCTATATGTTTTTTTTTTCACTCTACGTGTTCGATATTGTATATCGCTGCTACGTCTGTGCATCGTATTTGTCCATTAGACTTCTTCTTTTCCAGATATCTGTTAACGAATCAACTTCCACTCGTTCGATATAATTCAAGGATCGTTCGGTTCCCGACGTCTTTTAATTCTTTTGATTTAGCGTGGTCCGAATACTATCGAGTAGCATGGAAGCTTTATTTTCTGTAATATCTTGACTAAAATCGTGTTCCAGTAATATCTCCTTAAGTCCAAAGAACTCCTCGTTTTGCACAGAGAATCGTATATAGTGCCAAGACAAAGTTGTTGTTGTTACTTGTTCTAAAGAGCTTCAAATTAAATTTCTGTTCTTTCTTATTTGAAGATGGAGAAAGCTATAACTGTGTCTTACTTGTTACAGCTCCGAGAGGAATCCGCTTTCTAGATAATAAATACATGGACGACTATGTAGTGAGTAATCAAGCAAATGTCTTCTCCTCGATTCCACGTCCAGCTAATTATGTAATTGAAAATAATACGATCTTTTAGGGTGCGCGCGGCTCACCTGCACGTGCCACGTATCGCTAGCTCACTTGGTATAGTAGAATGGCACAGCGAGGCAAACGAATAAACAGAAACGACAATGATTTGGCGTCTTACCCAGGCGCGATCAAAAGGCGCAAATGTAGGCTGGGTCCAGCGACGGGTTCGTTGTCGCTGGCAGCTACCATGGGGCCCTCAGAAGAGGAGGAGACGATGGCGTCGTCCAGTCAAGGAGGGGCATCCTGGACCCCCAGACCTCTTAGTGACATCAAAATCTCTAGTATATACAATCGCTCCTCTGCTGAGGCTCCTGCAGAATTATTTCGTAAGGATTTGATCAGCGCAATGAAATTACCTGACAGCGAGCCACTAAGTCCCAATGAATATTGGGTCATTACTGATCAGTGGAAGCAAGAATGGGAGAGAGGTGTTCAAGTACCTGTCAACCCAGATTCTCTTCCCGAACCAACAGTCACTATCACACAAGCAACACCCGTAAAACAGCACAGTGAATTCAAACTGTAAGTTCCACAGAAAATCGCTCGATTGTTCTTTTTCTGTTACGGATAGTTGATGCGATCTCAATCATAAGTTACAAAATTATGTCGATACCAACAATAGTCTATGTAGTAGCTACTGTACTATAAAAACTGGGTCAGTAGAGAATTAGTATTCGGTTAAAGTATTAATACCTTCGATAGTTTTGTCAAGGTTTCTCAATTTTCATTTCTCTATAGCGCAAATGTTATTAATTCGCAAGATAGGCTAAAGATAATAGACAAGTAGAAGATGTCACGATGATTTCTGTGTTAATGTACTCTAATACTTTTCTTTGATAATAATGCTTTTATAGACCTAAAAAATTCGTAAGGATATCTCGTGACGATTACTTCAACTCTGAAGATCATCATTTAAGCACAACACCCACGCGAGCAGAAAAAGCTTGTGCTTATGACCTTGATGACACTGACATTGCTTGGTTGGACGTGTTGAACGGCGAGCGTGCACAGGTATACTTGAAATTCAGCAATTTCTATGGCGCAGATAACTTTTTAAGAAATCTGAGCAAACAATCAACGTTATCACTCGAACGAATAGTATTATTTCCTTAACTAGTAAACTCTTTTCGCTCTTGTTGCTGAATGTTAACTGGCATGGCAAAACTTCGAAATCGATATATTAGTAATTGAAGCGACTGATGTTATGTAACGCGTGTTAAAGAAGTAAATACTCACTTTGCAATTTTAGGCTGGTCAATTGCCGATCACGGAGTCACAACTGGAACGCGTGATAGAAGAACTGGAGGTTCGTTGTTGGGAAAGAATACAGACTATTGTAAAGAATGAGGAAGGTCTCGGTATTGAGTACGATGAGAATGTAATCTGTGACGTCTGTAGATCTGTAAGTACTCCCCAAATAATTTCACCCCTGGCAACAAGAGCTCTTAAGTAAAGTGTATCAACTCCTTAATTGGCTAACAATATTTCTCATTAGCCCGACTCTGAGGAAGGAAATGAAATGGTATTTTGCGACTGCTGCAATATATGCGTGCATCAAGCGTGTTACGGAATTACTTCGATACCAGATGGTTCCTGGCTATGCAGAACTTGTTCTCTAAGTCAACGACCGGATTGTGTTCTCTGTCCTAACAAAGGTGGTGCTATGAAGTGTACTCGCAGTGGCCAAAAGTGGGCTCACGTTTCTTGTGCTTTATGGATCCCGGAAGTCAGCATTGGTTGTGTTGAAAGAATGGAACCCATCACTAAAATATCCAGCATTCCGGTACGTGCAGCACAGACGTGTACAAGCTTGCGAAGAATTGTTGTAAAATTTCTCAATGAAACATTCAATTACAGCAAAGTCGATGGGCCCTGATATGCGTGTTGTGTCGAGAAAGAGTCGGTGCTTGCATCCAGTGCAGCATAAAGACATGTAAGACGGCTTATCACGTGACGTGTGCCTTCAAATACGGCTTGGAAATGAAGGCGATCATCGAAGATGAGATGGCCGACGATGGAGTAAAACTAAGGGTACTTTGAACTTGTTTTCGAACATTGTACAAACAGAAAAAAAAAAGGAAATATATTTTAGGGATGTAATCTCAAGCAGAGTAGGAAACGTAGAGCATATTCACCAAGTTGTATAGAATGTGATATCGAAATAGACATTGAGTTAGAGTGTACTTAAAGAAATCGTACAATTTAAAAAAGACACTTCTGTTTTTGGAAATTTTTTTAGAAAGAAAATGTAAAAATTCAATTTACAGTCCTACTGCCAGAAACATAGTAGAACGAATACAAAAGATAAAGTTCAAGGCGCAGGAGGTAGTATAGGAAGCGGAGCTGACAAAGCAGGATCAGATTCTGAAGACGCGGAATCCAGAAGGCGCAAGAGAAAGGATATGACTTCCGAGGAGAAGAATCAAGCACGCGCTGCAAAGTACGCGTGCTCATTTCTCTTTACCACATATACTTTCCAATACATCTATTGATATTTTTCAATTACATCCGTTCCACTAGATTGCAAGAAATCGAGGCAGAATTCGACAAACACGTGAGCTTGAAGGATATTGCTTCGCAGCAGTTGGACGTGGACCCCGACAGCGTTGTCTACATCTACAACTATTGGAAACTCAAAAGAAGAGTAAGTTCATTCACCATCATTCTCTTCCAATTCATTATAGAATCGAAATACATTTGATTTGTTAATATTCGATTTGCCAGGCTGGTCACAATAAGCCGCTGTTGGCACCACGTTGCGGAGAACTGTCGGGTAGCGGGTCGCGGAATCAGGGACAAGCAGCCGACCTCGAAAAGATGCGAACGTTCGTTCAACTGCGCCAAGACCTGGAAAGAGTCAGGAATCTGTGTTACATGGTTGGCAGGAGAGAGAAACTCTGTCGATCTTTTCTCAGATTACGAGAGCAAACCTTCCACAAACAAGCTTTGGTGATGTCCGGCCCACCTTTACCGCCAGCCGCAGCCGCCGCTGTAATGGAAGCCAATCACGGACCATCGATCTACGACCGGCTGTATTCCCATCTTGATTCGGAAGATCACACTCACGACTTCGACACGATCGTCGCCCGGATCGCTGGTATAGAGTCTCCAACCAGCGACGAGAGGAGGCCGCAACTGCCGCAGCCGCAGCAGCAACAACCGCTGCCGCCGCAGCAGCAGCCGCCACAAGACTTTAATGGTGCCTCTAGTAAAAAGTTATACTTCAACGGCTCCGTCCGAAAGAAGAATCTCTACGGCAGCGACTTGTCGTCCGTCAGTAGCAGCGAAACGGACGCGACGAAGGCGAAAACATCAGAGAAGTCAAAGAACTCGAAGCTCGAGAGCGAATCGAGCACAGAGGAGGAGGCCAATAATACTTCGACGAAAACGAAACTACCGCGCAGAAAGACGAAAAAGACTGTGCAACAAGCGGACAAGTTGCATTCGATGGTTAAAGAGAACAACGAGAACGAGAAGCTTGTGAACAGTAGGTCGCACACGCTTCAGCACATGGAGAAGGAATTGGGAAGCGCTTCCGGCAGCGACAGTGACGAATTGTTGCCGTTAAATGCCGGCGCGACGAAGCATCTTGTCGTCTCGGCCATTTACTCGGACACCGACTCGGATTCTCAGGAACACGCGTCCCATTCAGCGGTACTGATCACGAAAGCAGCCGTCAAGGAGTTCTCCGCGGCGAACCTGTCGAAAAATTCCCAGAAGAGCTTCGGCAAGGACTCGAGGCACACGGAGTTGGCGTATCACAATACAGGGACGAAGAATAAAGAGAATCAAAGTAAAGGTAGCGCCAAGAAAAAGGAGTATATACCATCTGCGCTGATCGTACCTCAAAGGCAGGCTGCAAAGAAGGCATCGGAGATCATGCAACGTACGCAGCAAGGGAAAAAGGACAATTCGCTACCAGATTCTGTACCGGAAGTGGTGAAATCACCTGTCGAGGAGCCTCCCAAGTGCTCCTCTTCAACCTCATCCTCGAAGCAATCAAAAGAGAAAAGTCCCAGCAAGAAGGCACAGAGGGACAGCAAACCGCCGAAGGAGATTAAGAACAACGATGTCTACGATTTCGACAAGGAATTTGGCGATGGATCGGAGATCCTGGCGTACGTGCCGCAAAGGCAAGCCGCGAAGAAAGCCGCAGAGCACATCAAAAGCGGTTTGGGTAGCAAGCCAACGCAACAACAGGCCGAACAGCAAGAACCCGTCGATGGACGGTCGAAGAAGGAATCTCCCGAGAGTGGAAAAAGGAAGGAGCCCAGGAAGGACGATTCTTCTTCTAGGAAAGAAGAACTTTCGTCAAGAAAGGAAGAAACATCCTCCTCGTCGTCATCTTCGTCGTCCTCGTCTTCGTCCAGCTCCTCGTCGTCCTCGTCATCTTCGTCCTCGTCCTCCTCGTCGTCTAGAAAAGAAGAGGCATCCTTCAGGAAGGAAGAATTGTCTTCGAAGAAGGAGGAATCCTCCACGTCGAAGAAGGAGGAAGTCCTTGCAAAAGCCAGCCGCGCTAGGAGATCCAGGAAACCGAGCGAACGGAAGTCGGTGCTCTCGAGCAACAGCGACAGTAGCAGCAGCAGCAATAGTTGCAGCAGTTCCACGGAAAGTAGCAGCGATTCCGAGAGTCCGGCGCGTAGGAGGCTTTCGAACGAGCTTAAGGAAGCTTCCTCTTCCACCACTTCCTCCGAGAGCGACGCCGGTAACAGGACGAAGAGTAAAACGGCCACGGTAACACCTGCGACCGCTGCGAATAGGAAACAGCACACCAGTAAAATTTCGCCAGAACGCGAAACCGAAAGGAAACCAGTCTCAGGGCGGAAACTCAAGAAGCTGCCCGAGAAGAAGCTTAAAACTTCCGACGGGCGGCGGGGACCAGAGTTTCAGCCGCCTACTGAGAGAGAGGAACCTCGCAGACCCTCCAAAGAACAGCAGCAACCACAGCCGCAGCAACAACAACAGCAGCAGCCACAGCAACAACCGGAAACAGCAATCGTTAAGAAGCAGGATCAAAGAGATAAAAAACAACCAGCCGGAACGGAGACTGATGAGGATCTGCTCGTTAGGTCTGGAGATCATGATGGGCCGAGAAGTGTTTCTGGGCCCAGACCTGCCAAAAAGTCGGGACAAGCTGTTAAGCAGCAGCCCCTGCCGAGAAAGGATGATAACAAGAACAAGCCGGAAGGTAGAAAGCGAAAACCGAACGAGTCCGTTGCGAAGGATGAGAAGAGCGGGAAAGAAGCGGCCAAGAAGCCGGAGAAACGGTTGAGCGAGAAGCAGCCCGTTAAGGCGAGTGAAAAGAGGGACGAAGAAGAGAGTAGGAAGGTCGAGCAGAAGGTTGTCGATCAGGAAAAGAGCAACGAGTGCCCGGAAACCGCTTTGAAGAGTGACGAGAAGAAAGTGAAGAAGCTTGGAGGTAAAGATGCCATCAATATTTTGGAGGAGGAGATGAAACAGCGCAGAGCTGAGAGGGACAGCCCGAAGAAGTCGTTGAGAGGCTTGGACAAGCTGCTCGAGAAGCGCGAGCACCTCGACAAATTGTCCAAGAATAAGAACACGGAAGTGAAGATCGAGAAACCCGTGTGCGAGGAAGAGAAGGAGGAGAAAGAGCCATTGGAAGACATTCAGCTTATGAGGGAAACCGTGAAAAACGAGGATCGCAAGAATCATGTTAACGAGACCGATATAGGTATCGAGATAGCGAAACCGGAAGAACAAGCTCCTCTCGAGATAGACTTGATAAAGAAGGACGTTGCCGAGGTGCCGCAAATCGAGAAGATCGCGGCTGGGAAGAAGAAAGCGGAGAGATGCTTGGAGAACGTGATTGTCGGAACGCAGAGCGCGGATGTCGCCGTTCTAGCGGTGGAGAATCTTCAGAAGGAGACCAACGAGGACGATAACGTGAAGTTTATCGCGGAAAAAATCGAGAATACGGAGAAGGAGCATCAGAAGAGGCGAAAGTCTGGGAACCGTTCGATCTTCTCGCCGCAGCACGGCAAGGATCCGAGTGTCTCCGAGTTGCTCGACTTCGATCAAGACATGCTAACGGAGGAAATGGTGAACGAGGACGGATTCGGTATATCGAGAGATGCAGAGGAACGTGCCGCGCCATTGAGTTTCTCCTTTAACAATGAACTTTGGTTTAGAGAGGACTCGAAGGAGGACAGTGCCAGGAAAACTCTGCATCTCGTGGAGAAGTTACGAATGGAGCTCTCGAAGAAGTCCAATTCTAGTCAGTGTGAATTAGAGGCAGTACCTGTAGACGGCGAGATAAAGAAGGAGGAACCACCGACAGAGAAGATATTCGATCAGCAACAGCCACAACAGCAGCTTAATCAACAACTGGAGAGGGAGGCGAAGATCCTCGAGCCTGCGGAGCCATTGTTGGACGTGAAGAGTAACATTGAGATTCCTGACGAAGTGGTAGCTACTACCGAAGCCCGTCCCGGCATCTGTAAGGACACGCTGGACGAAAAGAGGAAGACTTGCTACTCTAGCACCAACGACAGGTACACGGCTTACGAGGAGGATCGCGAGACGAACAAAGTCAGCCTGGTGGAACGATCCAAGCTCGATCGTGCCGAAACCGACGAGAGATGGGTACCACCGAGCATCAACAGCTTCGAGCCTGCCGACGTGCAACACCTGAACGCTTTAATGCAAACGCAGAACCATCGATACGACAATCACCAGTTCCCCAGCGAGCCCATCCAAGAAACCGAAACACTGACGCGTTCCCACCTGAACGCGGCGACTTTACAGGAACAGTATCTGTTGCAGCAGCCGCACGCGATGCTTCACAGCCAGCAGGAGCCGCACGAGAGGACGATACTCGACCAACAGATACCCGAGGAGAATCCGATGGAGATGGTGAACAGGCATTTGATCGGGTTGCCGGCTTCCGAGGACGACCAAGCTGTCGAGATGATGGATAGGGTGCTCGATAAGGAGGACGACGTCGTCAGGCAGCAGGAGTACGATCAAAATTCTCCGTACAACGACTTAAACGGCCGTCAAGACACCAGATGGGCAGAGAGTCAGGTGTTGCCGTCCCGTAGGTCCACGTCCTCGTCGATCACATCCGCTTCCTCCGCAGAGGATCATTCCATTCCGCCGTACAAGAACGTTCCGGCTATTCCATTTCCACCGTGCTCGATGGAGTCCACGTATTACGCGGACTCGAGTTACGGCACTGGTCCAGTGTCTCTGTTCCCGCCACAGTCTTGCGCAGCCCCGTTGCCATATCCTTCTCCAGGGCCAGCACTCTTTCCGCCAGCGTTCGGAGCAGCTTTCCCAGCGGCTCAGTCACTACTGCCGCACGTCAAGCCGCTCGAGGACTCGCTGAATCTTCAAGCCTCGCCCTGCACCGCGGCGTTCACGTCTTCCTCGCACAATATGGCCCTAACCGCAGCAATGGTCTCGCCGACGAAAATAGCCACACCGCCGCCACCTCCGCCTCCACCGCCTCCGCAAGTGGTCCCACCTGTCGAAACGATCGAGAGGACTCGACAACAACCGCAAACGCAAGTAACCGAACCACCTTCTCTGCCTATGAACTTCTTGAACACCGTAGCGCCGCCAGAGAGCCATGCGAGCGAGGCGATCGTCGAGAACATCCAGGAAGCCTTGACGGACGGCAAGATTCAGCATTCTGGCAAAAAATCGCCCGCCAAACCCACTAGGACCTCCGCTAGAGTCACGTCACTGCAAGGGAAGTCTCCTGGAAAGTCACCGAGGCAGCAACAGGAGGCTCAGAAGAGTGTTCCGGGGACGCGAGGACGCGGCAGAGGGGCGAAAAATTCAGCCCAGCATTGTGGGCACAGGGGTCGAGGACGCGGACGAGGCAGAGGACGAGGTAGAAGCGTGCAAAACTCGGGACTGCCTTCGGTGGCTGTTGCTGGTGTCGCTCAGCACGACGATTCTATTCAGAACAAGTTAGTCGGTACGGTGTACGACTTCGATTCCGATGAGGACTCGACCAGCGAGGCGAACATCGCTGATTTACGGACCATGAGGGAGCGGAAAAAGTCGACGGATGTCGCGTCAGCGGGAGTCGAAAGGAGAGATACTACTGTGGCGGTAGAAAGCATCCAGTCGAGACTTTCTAGTCCCGGAGGAGGAAGAAAGTATCTGGACGACAGGAGGTTGTCATGCTCTCCGGGTCGCGACGACTCCACGGTCGTGGAAACCGAGTCGAACGCCGGACAAAGTTTCGATACCGTCCTACCACTAATCCCCGGTCCCGTCGACATGAGGACGTACAATTCCACCCTTGACGCGTCGAGTTCTTCCACGTTGCACGGTCAAACCTACGAGAATCATTTCCTGGGCACGTTCACCGGCGTCTCGGCGAGCGATCCCGCTCTTCCGGATATCGAGGAGGACCTTGAGAAGGAGCTGAGATCCGCGCTGATAGGCAAACAGGGCCAGGAAGATTGTTCGAAGCCGAGCTTCGACGCGAGCATCGACGCTTCGTCCTCTGGCTTCGTGGACGCTAACAAAGTCTCCCTGACGGACTCCAGGAACCAGCTGAAGGTGAAGATCAAAGGTCCGTTCCTGGATGCGAATTACGTTCCTGCCTCGTCGGTGCCGCCGCTCGCACAACAGGCTCCCGTGATCATCGCTCCAGCCGCCACCAGTGCTTCCGTCGCTTCTGGAACGTCGAATCTTCGACGAATGAGGAAGAAGGAGCTGCTCAGGCAATATTGCTCTCAGGATATGAACATGGACGAGCCAGGTTGTGGGAATCTAGCCACATCCGCGCCGATCATTATGCCGCCGATTAATCGTACGGTGATCACGATACCCAAGGCTGTCGCGTCAATGACCAGTATACCAACCAGGGAAGATTACAAGGCGGTGGTCGACGCGAACATGGAGAAGAAGAGGCGGAAAGAGAGGCATGCTGGGTTCTTAGACGCGAACGAGGAGGAGGGAAGCGTTGAGAGGAGGCGGAGTAGTGCAGCTAATGGTGCTAGTTCCAGCGGCAACGCGACCGTTCCAAACGCCGATCGTCGACGAGGCAGGCAGAGCAGCGGCGGAAGGTCGACCACGACAACCACCTCCACTACCACGACGAACAGTGGGCCGCCGAAGCTGAAGATCAAGATCGGTAACAGCATAATTGGCGGGCAGGAGAGCGGACAGGACGACAGGACTAGGATCAGACCGCCGAAGAAGCGACTGAGCAGCATACCCACCAGCACGCCCACCATCGAGGAACTGCGCAGGGAGAGTATGAAGTTCAGGCGGATGATTATGGCTGGCTTCGACAACGACGAGAAGCTCCGCGCAAAGAGCAAGAAGGATAAGAACGGGAAGCGAAAGAAAAGGCAGTCCAGTAGGAAGGAGGCCAGGGTGCGTATTCTCGAAGGTGGAGCTGCTCCACCGAAGCTGATCATCAGGCTGGGAAAGGGTAACGACTCGCCCGACGAGCTACCGATCTTGCTCACGGAGGAGGAGGAAGAGGAGGAGGAGGAACGACATCCGACTGACAGTAGAGTAGGCCCTCCACCTCCGGAGCCAGCCAAGGACGATCCGGTTTATCCCGCGGTTCCTGCCACCCTCGAGGAGAAACAACCTACGGATCCAGACACCGGCGGCAGCGCACCCAGGAATGTTCGTTCAGCGAAGGTCACGCCGATCAGGTTAAAATTGACGCGCTGCCAAGAGGGGTACGAGCTGAAGGGCTCGCCTGTCCACGGCGAGGAGTCCTCTTTAACCACGGAGAAACCGAGGAGCCCCGAGGCTTCTAACGAGGAGTCGAAGAATCTGCCGGTTAAGAATCAAGAGGATGACTCCTCCAGGGAGGAGGAGGAGGAGGAAGAGGAGGAGAACAATAGTTCGGTGCAAAGAGACTCCTCCGCGTGTCCTGCCGCGACAAGTATACCGCAGGGATGCCAAGTTAGGTGATAATTAATGATACTCGTGGAGTAACGGAGCAGAGGACACGACAACACACGGTGCTCGTACGATTTTTACGGTCGATCGTGACGAACTTTGCATACCGAAATATGCTTGCGCGTGCTAGCTGTGAAAAAGCGCGTTTGCCGTGATAAGGTGGAAAAAATAACGTTCCACGAGGTTCAACTAGTCTTTGAAAGAGAAAAAAGGTGAAGAACTACTTATACTTGCGAGATGTCTGCTTTCTTTTATGTTTCTTTTTTGATTTCTCTTTTTCATTTATTTATCACTTTTCGGCCAAACATGTTTTGCCGGTTTAACGAGAGAATCGAACAAATGTGTTCCTTTGAGGCAATTAGTAGCGGTCTATTCAGGTATTTGCAAATTTTCATAATCATTGATAATTGTTATTTTTGCTTTACAGATGATTCGGTACTTGTTAATTCGAAAGAACGCGAACCGCAAGAAATCGAACGCATTGAAAGGTAACGAAATCTGAAAAACTGGAAATAGCTGATACAGTGGAGTAATGTATAAGTCTTGTTAACAAAAGGCCACCATCTGGACGATCGCTTTTTTCCCCGGTAAAACCGTTTGGAGGAAGTTAAAAGAACGAGGCGGATATGTATGATCGAATCTTGGGAAGTATTGGCCGCTAAAGAGTAATCATTTTGACAAATGAAAGGAACATTCGAATGTTTTAGTTCTAAAGTCGAGTAGAAATCGTAATTCGAACTGTAATACAATACGAGAAATATGCGTCGTGACGAAAAATTCAATTTTATCATTTGAAGCTATTCTTTAATGAAAATGATTAATCGTTCAAGGCCAATGCTTCGTAAGATTGCTTTATACTCGTCGGCCTCCCACACTTTAAGCTGATTTTCATCCAAAAAGCGCCGGTCCAGATAGTGACCTCCCCTTATAAGCCTACAATATGTAAAAATCTTTTTGATACAGCATTCTTTTTTGTCGTAGGAAAAACCACTTTGTACTGCGCTATTAGTAATACATACAGACCATCTTTTTATTCATTTTTGTTTTATCGTTATTACATGCAAGTGGTCGTTCTTCTTCTTTCATGTTATAAACGAAGGTCTTTTTATGTGTGAATTTCACCTTCTCACGGCGACAGAAACGCAAAACGAACGCTCATTTCGGCGAGAGGAACAAGGGTGATAGCGACGCTTCTAAGATATACTCGTTTCGGGGCTCGCACGAAAGGACATTCTCCGACACGTTGAACGAAGGAACCTTACGCTCCTCGAGAAATCCGGTTTTATTCTTAACACAATACTCGAGAGATGAAACGGGCGTGCCATTTCGCGGCGGCGGCGGCGACGACGAAAATGTCTATGTTTTTTTCCTTTGCGAAAGAACGGACGGAGCGCAGTCTCGAGGCCGTTGACGAAGAAGATCTCTGGGGAATCCCAACGTAGAATCCTGACAAAACCCATCGTCGTGAAACTCTTTATTTCATTTCGTCTCTGTTTATGAATACACGCGTAATATACGTGCCCGTGAAACGGGAGAGATATAGATCAAAAAGACGGTATATGTGGTTCTCCTGACAGCTTCGTAGACGGCCTCGTCACCACCTTCGCGGTAAGAAAACTAGTTAATTGTACATACTTGTAATCTACGATTGTATTTAGTTTAAGTCGATGAGACAGAGAGAAAGAGAGAGAGAGTATGTGTGTGTTCGTGTGAATAAGCGCGAGGACGAGAGTGATCGAGCGAATGAGAGCGAGTATGTGAGAACGCGTGCAAGAGAACTTTTGTAATCAGTGCGAAGCTTACGTGATGGCTGTGTTTTACCACGCGGTCCGATCTTCCAGGCAAATCCTGGGCCGCGCAGAAACATTCGGTATCCCCCTCCCTCCCAAGAGAAACCGCTGAGATCGCTCGAGTATTTCCCACGAGAACGAGTACGTTAGAGATGTTAGCAGCGTGTCAAAGAAGCGGTAAACGTTCGGGCGGAGAAATCCGAAAATGTAAAGTTAATACTACCGTCACGAGGACAATCCGGCTGTGTAGCAGCTCTTCACGCGCGTCCCCCCTCCGCCCCCTTCCCCCATCTCGTTGCATTAAATCAATCGTATAGTCTGTGTCGCAATAAAAATCGTCCGTCGATTACGCAGTCGTCCCTACGCAGGAGCAATACGCCAAGCGTACTCATTATTGTAATAACGTGTCAAAGGAAATCCGTAAAAACCGTAAACGCACGCATTCTTCATCGTTTAATACGATTCATTTGATATTATGTATATATATATATACATATATACATACATACATACATAGTATCTCTTAATGTCGTCTTTTTTTATATATATATAGAGAAAGAGAGAGAGGAGAGAGAGAGATATATATATAAAGTATATTTTACACCGAGTACAATGTTAATAATTTATTCTTATTTAGTGTAAATAAGTTGTAATAGAGAATTGAGGGATTTTTTTTTTAAAATACGATAGCTTATAGATCATATAGCTCGTTCGTCCTCCTCGGGGTTTTTACGTTTTTACTTTGACTAATGAAGGTAACGTCTTCTCATATCTCGCGTCGAATCGTTTGAAGTACATTATATATGATCCCTCCTCCGGGACGGCTGCGTAATTAATATTAATATGGGGGATTCGTATCCCTCTTGGACGTTCAAAGTTAAGGACTATATGAGAAGAGAGATATAATTACTAATCGTGACATCGTCCATATCCGATTCGGAATGTTGTTGTGTATTGGAAATATTTGTCCTCGTTGAAGCTCCGCTGTGACGCCAGCGGGCGAGGGAAAAGGAATCCTCCATTATTGGAGCGCGATACGCGAACCTCCGCCTCCTCCTTTGCTCCGCGACGGAAATGAAGATCACGTGTGAAACTTTATCCCCAAGAATTCGGGGTACGGAATTTCTCTGCGCGGACCGGTGTGCACTTTCACCCTAGACCCAGTCAGCAAATCTCATTACGTCCGCTGTTGCGTACTTATTATCGTTCATTTGTACCACCGGCAATTTTCTGTTCTTCTCTTCTTTTGTTTCCCATCGAACTTGACGCTCGAATCCAATCACTGTTCAAATTCGAATCGAGTATCGTATGCCACTTTGAAAGAGTATGTAATGCCTGTCTCAGAGAAGGATTATTTTCGTATTAACGATGACTTTGCGTATTTGTAGTTCTCTATCATTTAATGTTATTCTTTTCTTAATACATATTTATATGCGTGCAGAGGTTCTTTCGCGTGTACAGGCTCTGGGGTAGCCGCAAAGGTGTACACCCGAATATTATCCACCGCGCTTGAAGTTACGAGAAAGTGACGCGGATGAATGATGAAAGGGAGGAATGATGATGACCGAGATGATTTCTCTCGAGATCGTTGTTTCTAAAGTCTCAAGGTCGTTTAATTGTTTCTTCTTTACATATGACTGCCCTTTTGAATAGCCATTAGATTTTAATCCATCCCATATCAAGATGTTTCTCGCGCGTTCATTCGAAGAGACACTAATGACCTTGACACGGGAACGATGATCTTCAGAGACAGGATTAGGCAGCTCTCCTTCCCCTCACTTTCTTGTAAGCTCAAACGTAATGAGCGCATTCGGGTACCCGATCCTGTATACGTGATTTAGAAACACTGTATCCGACACACGAATGATTCCTGAGCTAACAGTATGGTAAACTCTTGATTTACTTTTCGTTTTTAATCATTGCTCTGTAAGTATTCTTTTAAATTATCTGACGATCAGTGTCGAGGATTCGATACCTGGCATATCGTACGCGTTCATCGTAACTTGAGACGTACGGAGAGATTGTACCTTTCTTCTTCTTTTTTTTTCATTTTATACGACTACCTATAACAGCGGACAGATCCGAATGAACGTCCGTGTAAGTGGAACTAACGAAACGTTTCCCTTAACGTTTACGAAATGTCCCGTGACCAACGCGTCACTTTTAAACCTTGTTGCTCGCTATTTATTGATTTTATAAAAGGGACATCATTTAATGAGATCCCCACTCTCGTGTAATAATGGAATTGTGATCTATGAAAACAGTGCAAAAGTTAAAATGTGTTTCTTGTAGATTTTTTTTTTAAAATGTTCTTTTTTTTAACGATGTTCTCGTATCACAGTGACAAATTTTTTTATGATGTTCGGTATATGAGAGAAGAAAGATAAAGGTCCAATATAAGAAAAGCGTATTTATGAGTTGTAATAAACTGTGTAGAAAATGACGGTGCAATAATGCTGCAAATACCTAGATTTTTCTATCTATACATATATATAAATCTTTATATATATATATATCGTGCGTTTTTTGCTTATTATTTTACATTCTACACTCGTGGAAACATTTAAAGCTCCTCTACTCTTAGCTCAAGAATCTCTTTGTACGTATAATCATTTCGAGAGAATACAAGGATCGCGTAGATCATCTCTGGTTCAAATTACGTCCCAATGGCGTTAGGTCGGAACTACCGCGAGACCGGAAGTACGCAACTCCTCTTTTGTTTTCTTTTTATGCATATATTTGTGTTATTTATATAACTGATTTTACAAACGAGTTAGCAGCGTGTTAGCGGGCTCGAAAGCGCGGCATCGGGGGAAAGAGGTTCATTTCGATCAATTTGTAAATAGTAGATCGCCAAGGCCCGACGTCAGATGTAACCGAATCGTGATTTCTGTCGATCGTGCCGGAATCGAGTCGACTGGTTCTAGGATCGAAAGGAAGTGTTAATATATTATTAATGATAGGTAGCATCCTGAATTCTGAGGGCGGGGGGAGGGGAGTTAACGTTGCGCATCCTGGGAGCCGTGGACAGAATTCGTTGGCGACAAGCGGAGCCTTAGCGGAGCCTATTTACGTTTGTACAGAAATGGAGAAGGCGAGAGAAAAAAAAATGGGAGAGCCAAGCGGAATCGTTTTATTTCGAATCGTTTCTTACTTACGCTAAGCATAGGGAACTCGATTAACGATGAACTTGTCATAAACCGTCGTTGTACGTGCCCGCGCATACACGTGACGCGCGGACGCTTACGACGACCCCAGACACATACGTGAGACACATATATAAATATATAAATATATAAATAGTTTTATTATATTGCAAAGTGAAATAATACAATATTTAGCTACTGTATATAATGTAAAAGAAAAGCTGGTCTTGTAAGATACGGATTAAGGTGTTTTAATGTGCACATAGCCGCGTCATTGTCAATAATCATATTATTACGATTAATAATAATTACAGTTTTTTAAAAAAAAAAGGAGAGCAGAATGTCGTTCAATTCCTTAATTCCTTCGATAAAGAGATATACTTATTCATTGTTTTGTAAGAATAAGTTGGTTCTCCATCGTTCGCATTCTGCGACTATTTCATTCAAATTCAAAGTTCCCGGGTAATTGCGCGCGAACGTGTTCAAACGCTTCCTACCAGATGGCGCTGATGTAGCATTTCACATTTCCAGCGGTCAGACCGCATCGTATAGTATACAGAACTTGTTGGCGCGTGGTGGTTCTCCCTCAGTGCCCACTAGCTCCCTCTGCTAATGCTAAATCTATCTTGGCGTTGATTGGTTTGACGTCACGGCGTCTTCATGCGCATGCGTGGCGTGTTCCTCCTCCACCCGGAGACTCCTCGCCAGGGAAGAAAATTCCCCAGAAAGGGCACTTAATACCGTGACACCGGACAACGCACTTTTCAGGGCACCGTAATTGGGACAAAAACATGTATTTTTATTTCAATTAAAACAATATGAAAAATTAACATTTTCAACCCGAAAAAAATTGCCTTAATAAAGAGAAAGTTTCAAAAAACCAATATAAATTTTCACCAAACAAAATTAAAGTAAGAGAAATCAGTAATTAATTCCTTCGTGAGCAAGTCGGCGTCAAAACAAAGAGGAGATATAATAAGAGGCGTCACTCGACAAGGACAGAAATAACCTAGGGAAATCACTACACAACCAATTTAAATGCCCATTCGGCCCCATTCGGCAATGATCGGTAAACTTCGGCAATAATTAGCCAATTGCGTTAAGGTACATCTTGTCGATTTGAATATCCCGCTCGAATGTACAACCAATTTAAATGCCAAGGTCAAGTAAGGACTTCAAAGGTTCCGCCCGGAGTGACGCCTCTTATTATACCTACTCTTTGGTCAAAGCATCATGCGTTAGAAGTTGGAGGATTCTAGGGAATTCTACGGTTATGCAGTCTATTCACTCACTGCACGAACCACCAATCACCATTGCCTGCAGTCTATGCACTTTATGCGTGAATTGAAAAACACACCCCAAGTAAACATTTAGAAAGTGTTTGTTCAATTAGAATTTTAAACAAGATGAAGCCGACTTTGGTGGCCGACGAAATGTTCCCCGAAGGTGCTGGTTCTTACATTGAGCTCGAAGAGGTAATCGCAAGTGTTGTATTTAGGTTATGTTTATATTAAAAGCATTGCGCGAAATGTAAATGATTATTTATTAGGTCTCAATTATACATTGGCAAAGTCCACTACACTATGGTTAACAAATTGTTGAATAGAAAAATAAATTATTCTAGGCTGGAGGCAGTCGTTTACTAGTCGATCTTACTGCAAGTGAGAAAGCAGTGCACGCGGACTTCTTTAATGGTATTTGTTTGTTTTAACGACCCGATTATTACGCCAGCCTCATTTTTACAGGTACTAATTGTTATGTATTTTCTTCCTTTCAGATTTTGAGGATCTGTACGACGACGACGACCTCAATTAAGATGCCGCAAAGTAGTAACATTGGCAATAGCCCTATTGGAAATATAGATCACTGAAAAATCTACATTTCTCCCAGAATGTGGGGACAATGAATTAACTGCTGTAAATATACAAGATGTAAAATGTTTTCCATGTACATAAGCAAACTCGCCGAGTCACGTAGAGTAATTTATTAATACAAATCTATCACCATCTTTTATTCGAAATGCTTGGGTAACAATAATAAACTTTCACTTAATATAATGCGTAATGTATGTCGTAATAATATATTTATACAAATATCTATAAAAAATTCAAATTAATAATATTGTGCACTTATCAATTAAAAATTTGTAATCGATTATAATTGAAACTCGAAACAAGTGAAGAAGCCACTATTAAGTGAGAAAGCAGTTAAACGTATAAAGGAAGAGAAATTGGTATACACAATACGTTAACATTATTACAATTTATTATTTTTTTTTTTTACTTCGAAATTGAATCAGACGTGTGCCCGTATCCAGGATACCATTTATCTCGGTACGTTAGCTCGGGCAATATTAATTATAAACGTGCCATAAGAAAATGAGTACTGGTCATAATGTCTCGTACACATTAATATCGATATCATTGTAAAGATTATAATTTACAATACATAGATGCTAGTCATATAAACCTGTTAAGATGATGCACAATTAAAATAGCACCCCGGTTTTCAGTCGCGCCGCATTAATCGTGGATCCTGTCGATCGCCTTGCATCGAGAGTGTCCCCCATTTCGTTCAGACGAGTGACGCCCTGAAGCTTCTCAAGTTTTTCTTTTTATTTCTACGCGATTTGTTTCTTGCATTTTTTTTGTTTTCCTCCTTGGCCCCAATCGACATTCAATTCATCCTTTGACCATTCTCATCTCGCATTAACAGACTTTTATCAACGGCGGCAATGGACCTCTATTTGTAAGAGGTCCCCGATTACCGTTACTCGTCCGCGCCTTGATTGCGCACGAGTACGACATTCTTGAGAGTGATATCGATGACGACCATGTCGAATACGCTGCTAACAGTGACGAATATCCTGCGGAATAAGAATATCTGAATTCTCGAACGTGTGTTCCCATTTCACCGTCGGGGGACATTGTCAACCATGGGAATGGTTTGTGAAATTTCACGGTAGAATTTCCAGAGATATACGAACCCTGAGTCCAGCCCCGAGAAGATCGTTCGGAGTGCTAGTTAACTTCGAGATCGCTATCGGCTTGGTCGTCTTGATCACTTTCCTCCTCCTCGTCCTCCTCCTCGGAGTAATATTGCGACGGAGGCGACAGAACATCTTCCGAGAGCGAAGTGTGAGAAGATGAAGGAGGTCGAGAGCCTTCTAATTTCGTGTCCAAGTCTTCCATCGAAGTACTTGGTCCGGGAATGGTCACTGGGATGAATTTCTCCAAATCACCGGATGCCAGTTCTAAGCATTGTATAAAATTAAGTAATTGAATAAACAAAGGTTTAATCATTTTTATACGCTTCAACGATGATACATACGCTCCACATATTTCTCCAGAGATTTCGGAACCATCAATTTGGCCTTTCGCAAATTTTCCTCAGTGCACTCTCCCTTCTCTAGACCTGGCCAAAATAATTATTTTTAATTAGTAAGGCAATACGAGAAATTTAAATAAAAAAGAAAAAGTGGAAGGTGTATAGTTTACCGAAAGCTAAACCCATTTGTTTTAGAACTTCAATGTCGTCGTGAATTTCGAACTTATCGTTAAAATTGAACAGGTACTCGGTTCTGCAACAAACACGATTATAATTGTAGTCGATTAAAGGAATGTAAGTATTAATATTATACTGTTGCTTGTGATAAAGGCGTATCGTATCGTACTTGTCATTCGAAATGCTGCAATCTATGACAGTCTTTTTGCTAGTATTCACAATGAGGAATGGCAGCTGTATGGCAGAATTTGGTTTCGGTGGGCCGCGCAGACTCTCATTGGCACGATTACGCTCCACCAGATTTTTGAAAGAGATATGCGAAAGGATCAGCTGGTGTAATTGTTGCGTTTTCGCTTTGATCCTCTCGATTTTCTTCTTCTTATCTTTCTCGAGTGCCACGCATTCTTGAAGAGAGTTTGTCGGCAAGCCTAGCCACCTGATTTCCTTTTTCTCTTTTGAAATAATATTCATCGCCATTAAGACATTCAATGCGTCGTAAACGCGTCTTCTAATGTTCTTCTGATCATATTGCTACGGAGGAGAAGCAGTAACTTGTGTATTCGTCCTTCAATCTTTATTCTTACTGTGGAAGAGAGAGATGTTATATACCTGATCTGTTAGGGAATTTATGTGAGCGGGATTAGTGAACTCTCCAACAAGCTCGTCCGCAACTTCGTTGTACGATGTCGTTCCCTTCTTTTTTACTTTCTCACAGACTTTCATCGAAAAATGACGTAATCCTTTGCCGACCTTTTCTGTTTTTCTTCGTTTGCTAGACATCGAAAAAACCGAATTCAGTTTAACAAATACTCGAGTCGTGTGATCTGGCGCACTAATCAAGAATAAAGAAATTCCTCGTGCGAACGTCTCCTATGTATACACGCACCGCTCGCGGGCTAAACGATACATCAAAGATTGTTATACGCACGAAAGAAGGGTTCGATTGAACTTGATTAAAAGAAGGGAAACCCGCGATATGTGTACAAAGATAATGCGTTATTACTCTGGTACAAAGTCGCCACCGTCGACATCTTGTCTTTTCCTGGAACCACTGTGATCCAATATCGGGCTGATGTAGGTTTTTCCACTCGCATCTTTAACAAGCTGTTGGTTGCTGGACTGTTGCTGCTGCTGCTGTTGCTGAGATACTATTGCCTGTTTTATATCACTCTATGCAAAGGAGCAAATATATCGATCAATGACTTTGGAATCTCTTAAATACAAGTGACCCGTTGGATTTACCCGCAGCGTGACCTACCATTTGCGCAGATGTTAACTGTATAGTCTTGGTCAATACAGGTTCACCGGCTTTGCTCGTCGCTAGCTTTGTATTCTGCAAAGGTATTGTAACCAATCCTGGAATAATCATAAGAAATTCGACTCATCTATTGTCCTTAAAGGGGTGAATAATAAAATCCGATGCATATACAAAGTTACTCACTCTGGCCAGGAGTTGAAGAACTTTGCAAACTAATAGTTCTAAGAACTTGTGCGTTAGATGACAAAACCTGGAGAAGAGAAATATATCCCATGCAACTTGTTCTTCAAAGTACAAAACAACAGAAACACCTCTATACATATTCTGGACAATAAAGAAATAAAGGCCAAGAGAAATTTGACCATTGTACCTGAGATTCTTGGCTCGGAGTCTTGAAGACCTTAAGGCCACCTGCATTTGTTGTACTGACAATACCACCCAATGCCTTGTTAGCTGTACTCTGTACAACCTTGATCACTTGTGGATGACCTGAAATTGTTGTAAATTCTCTTTCACTGCCTGAATATTTAAAAAGGCAGATAAAACATTGAAGAATAAGGAAAGGGCCCGCCGTGTTTTTTATTCCGAGAGCACTGAATCCCACAAAGTAGGCAATACTTATTAATCAAGATCCGACAAAGCGTGATCCATAAAAAAACTCTGCAAAATGAAGCTTTTATAGGTTACAATATCACAGTCTCAAGCCCTGCAGAAGCTGCAACAGAATTTACTGATTCTCTGTGAATATCCGTTAAAGTATATATCGAATATTCGTGGATCCACTAGATGAATCCCCTAAGCCACTATAGTTTACATAAATGGACTGTTCAAACTGGTGAAGACCTTTATATTTGAATAAAAGCATTGGAAAGTAAAAGTGACCTCTTCGGCTGGACACTGAAAATGAGCAAGAACATAATTTCCCAAGCAAAACCGAGTAGAAGACTGAAAAAGGGGATTATCCTTGTCTCCCTGATAGCAGTGGGTGAGGTGGAAACACACTCTACCGAATGCAGCAGAGAAATTTAGCGGAGAAACGCGGTGCAGGTCCGCGATGAATGTGAGGCGGAAAAATAGGCAACAGGGGCTTGCAGCGGGCACGGATCGAACGGGAAACGATAGAAATATGAAGGACGACCGGGAAGGTGGAGTCGGAGCGGCGGGAGCATGGGATGTTAACGAGCACGAGAGAAAATCGTGGCATTACCGTGGAAGCGAGGCATGCTGATAATTGGCGCGCACTCGGCATACTCACCGTTCGCGTCATGTATGAGAAAGTTCATCGTTTTGTTTTGTTGCGTCATCCTCGAGGTTAGAATTCCGTCCCGGCGTCACCGACGATCACGACGATCGACCGAATGCCGAGTGAAAATAAAAAGATCATAGGTACACTCGCTAATCTTGGCTCGGTCTATCACCAAAATGGCGACTATGATATAGAACCATTTGAGATGAGAATACAACGATGTAGAGACGATGGAACGTCTTGATACACGCGCGGTAACGAAAGTCAGCCGTCTCTTTGTTGTACCGTATCAAGCATTTGCGCGGAACGCTCGCCTGTTTGCTAAATTGTCGCACGGATTTCTAGCTTCCGCGTGCACAGTACGGAATAGACGAGCTTGGCGGCACGACAAAGTTAAACAGCTGATTGGTCGCTTTCCCAGTCACGTGGCCCCTCCTGTTCCACGTTTATGGGCAGAGTAATCTCTGCAAGGAAAACCCGTCTCTAGAACTACGAAACACTAGACGTAATCACTGGTAACTTTTTATCGAGGATTGGTACTATTCGTTTAAGGCTCGTCTCTAAGAAACAGGTTGATTGTAGATGCTGACCCATGGTAAATGGGTAGAGCACTAAAGAGGTGAGTATGCGCATCCGCCATATTGGGTCCTCTGGAGAAAGAAGATTATTGAGTACCCGCCTTTTTGAGTATTGTCAAATTCGTTTTATAAACCAAATATAAACTTAAATGTTACCTTAAGTAATTGGGTAAAGTATGGGTGTTTGTATGAGATTTTAATTGTAAGCTTTATATGCGAGCAATGGGGTGATAGTGGAGATGTAACGAGAGTGATAAGGGAAGTGATATCAGATATTAATGACTAGGCCATAAGAAAACGTGACGGGTTGGTTGCGAATATGTTTTATTGATATATTGATATGTATTTTATATGTATTTTTGTGTATTTTTATATGCTTAGTGTTAAACAGTAGTGATAAGGTGTATAGAAAATGTAACTGATTAATGTTCGTTGGGCTATATAGGGCTGTGCCCTGAAATGCCATCTCTTGTTAACGGGGGAAAATAAAATATTCATTCATTCAACTTAAATGTAATAAAATACTCTAATAACGTGTCATGCTACCATGTATCAATATCAGCAACGCATATTTTGTTTATAAAATGAATCTGACAATTCCCAAAAAGGTGGGTACTCAATAATCTTCTCTCTCCAGAGGACCCAATATGGCGGATGCGCATATTCACCTCTTTAGTGCTCTAGGTAAATGGGAGGATTTGTTTTAGTATATTCTATTCGAATGATTTGGTGTATGATATGATAAAAGTCTTATTCGATTAATGAAGTAAGAAATGGTGTTGGCATTAAGTGACAATGGCTCTGAGTTAAAATTCTCACTACAAGTGTGTTACACCATAGACAATATAGAAGGATGAAGTTGGAATATTTTAGCAAGGTACTGGAACTGTTGGGTTTTGACAATTTGTAATGTCCTCTATACTTCAGTACCTTATTGAAATATACCAAGTTACAAGGTGAGATATTCCACGTTACACCATGAAAGCATGTCTTCCACAAATAATGTTGTTGTTTATATAAATTTTTATGTTCAATAAATTTGTTTTGCGTTAAATAAACTGGAATAGAACAGTGAGGTTAAAAGGCGTACGTGTTTTTGTTTTGTTGTGATCCTTTTTTCTCTGTCGTTGCACGGAATACGTTTATAAAACGATCTTTAACTTGTTACTCTAACAGAATCATTTGTAAATCGCGGGTTTCAAATGATCTAAGTTTTACCCGCGTTGAATTCTAATTCCTACCATGTGTAGCGTTACAATCTTATTTTGGACTCAATCGATAACGTTGGGTGTGACATGAAAATGGTAAGGGGGCTCGCCTATACTTCGTCGATGATTACATTGCGTGATAGGCAGTGGTGGGTCCGTATTTTACCTAACATAGAAAAGTGAATTTTCTACGCGTAGAATAAAACGTAGTAAATAGCTTAACTTTACTACGTCATGTATTTTATGTATAAAATCACATTGTTTGAAGAATTATTGCAGACTTTGGAACGCCATAACCCGCATCGACATATCGTATTCATTAAATTCAAAATTGCAACAACATACATATTGTTAGATGATGAATTTTTTCATCCATCTAAAAGTAGAATTGCATTTTTGGATTTAATCGAAATTGGTTGTATCTTGAAGTTTTGCGTTATGTAAATTATTTGACAATGTCGTTCGAGTTGGAATTTTATAAGCTGGATGCAATTTATGAATAAAGTTCCTAAAGTGGTCAGATTCAATAATACTAAATGGAATGGTACATCCAAAGAAATAATCTGCTAAAGCTTTATCAATTTCTCCAGAATCCATCTTGATATACGTAAAAATTCGAGTATCTTTTGCACACCAAAGATATGACTAAAAAATTTCATATTATTTATAATTTTGTTATAATTATATTCCAATCTTTCTTTTTAAAGTAATTTAAAATATTGTGCAGTATAATTCAAAACAATAGGTAGAGGTTAAGTGTTTGTATTTGAATTTTTGACATTTTCTACATTTTATACAATTATTTACATTTTTTACGCTTGTCACGTAGTAAATTCGATGTAACGTAGTAAACCCACCACTGGTGATAGGTCTAATGATAAGGGGTAGAATAGTATTTTTTCAAATTTTTCGTATATCCTAAATACCCATGGAGTGATGCAGACGCATTTTCACTAGTTTCCACGTAGTTTTAATTTGCACCATTCACCGATAGATGGTTGTAGCGCCTAATACCCATAATCCGATCAATTTTTAAATTCCTGTTAAAAAACAGCAAATCGTCTGTACTACTGTGCAATCTTATGCACAGTCAATTACAATTTACCTAAATGAAATACTGGAACTTCGAATGAATGAATGAATAAATAAACGATTGACACTCTTCGAAGGAGCTTGTTCATGTGACGAGTGTCAACCCTAGAAGTTCCTAAGCTTATGACGGGATTGTGGTTGTACTCCAATTCGTGACGACGAAGAGTATTGTTTAACCATATACACACAATAAAATGGTAGTTATTTAAACAAAATACAGCGCACTTTCACGTAACTACCCCACGCATCTTACTTTGCAAACTCGTGGAAATGGCAATGTATTTATCACGCGTATTATCCAACATAACCTCAATGTAAGCCATTCGATCCTGTATATAAAACGAGAGTCTGTCGGAAATTAACAGAATGGCGGACGTACGCGATATATTAGATATCGAGGTGCCCACTACCAGTGAGCTGACGAAGGAATCGATTATAGGCAGCGATAAAAAGAACCGGAAAAAGTATGAATACAAAGTACCGAAAAGACCAGAGGGCATGCATCGTGAGGTGTTCGCATTGCTGTGCAAGGACAACAACGATGTACCACCTATGTTCCCCACCGACACAGCGAAGGGGTATAAACAAATCAGGGCCAAGCTTGGTATGAGGAAAGTTAGGCCATGGAAGTGGACGCCTTTCACTAATCCCGCCAGAACGGACGGCGCAGTCTTCCATCATTGGAGGCGAGTCGCAGACGCCGGGAAAGAGTATCCCTTCGCCAAATTCAATAAAAGGGTTCCCATTCCGACGTACACTAACGCCGAGTACGTTCAGCATTTGGTTACGAACGGTTGGACTAGAGCGGAGACGGATCACCTGTTCGATTTGTGCAGGAGGTTCGATCTGCGGTTCATTATAATCAAGGACAGATGGGATCGTACGAAATTCCCTGCGAGATCGGTAGAGGACTTGAAAGAGAGGCAAGTGATCGTTATGCGATTTTGTGTTCCGTGCTGTTTCTACTTATTCATGTGTATGTATATGAATGTTTAGGTACTATCAAGTGTGCGCTGCGTTAACGAAGGCAAAGTCCCACACTGATAAGGTTTATATATTTGATGCAGAGCACGAAAAGCGTAGAAAAGAGCAACTAAAGAAGTTATTTGAGAGAACGCCCGAGCAAGTGGAGGAGGAGCAAATGTTGCTCGCGGAATTAAGAAAGATCGAGCAAAGAAAGAAGGAGAGGGATAGGAAGACTCAAGATCTACAGAAATTGATAACGGCGGCTGATCATCAAGCAGACCCGAGGAAGAACGAGAGGAAGCCTACCAAGAAGAGTGGCGCTTCCGCTAGAAATAGACCGAATAAGACTGACGCTTCTCACGTAAATAATTTCGATGTATTAACAATTTTCCTTGAGAATTTACCGTACTGACGTACATCGAATAAATTTTCAGACAGTGGAATCGGCCGGAATAAAGTTCCCTGATTTTAAGAACAGCGGCGTGTCGCTACGTTCGCAGAGAATAAAACTGCCGAGTAGTTTAGGCCAAAAGAAGATGAAGGGTATCGAACAGATGCTCAACGAACTGCGATTAGGTATCTAAGATTAGTTTATCTAAATCTAGCATCTACGTATTGAATAATTAATAACGCGTTCTTCGTTCCAGAATTAAACCCGCCGCCCACGGAGCAAATATGCCAGCAGTTTAATGAATTACGAAGCGACATCGTTTTACACTATGAATTGAAAAGCGCGTTATCGACTTGCGACTACGAATTGCAGTCGCTGAGGCATCAGTACGAGGCTTTAGCCCCTGGAAAGGTAACGCTCCTTTCAAATTGCTAATAGCGAGGTTCGGTTTTACAAAGAGGCAACGATATTAATGCACCATTTTCAGACGCTGACAATACCTCCCGCGCTGCTACCGAAATCGGAGCCCGAAGTCAAAGCCGACATAATAGACGTCGTCGGCTCGCCAAGCATGCCAGGTATTACTCACTGATCGGTGGAATGAAGCAATTCCGTAGCAATTGTAAATAATTATCGAACCGTTGATTCGCGACATGCACGATACTGTGTACGCTTGTTCAATCCGTTAACTGTACCATTTTTTACATTGTATCTATCGAACAACGAATAAAACTAATTTCACGAACGTCGCTGCCGTATCAATTCTCGCGGGCGAGCGAACGAGTAAGTATAAGTCAAATTTTATCTTCTTTTTTGTTCGTTTTTGTGAATCGAAGTAGAAAATAAAAGTTTCCTTTAACATATATGTTGGTAACTTTCACGTCCAAACTTTAATACCTGAGCTTACGTGGCGCTTTAAATATTAAAGTGTGTCTTCCTGCAAAAGTGGGGCGGCCTTCTCTATACAGGGGCCCGGATGCAAGAAGTATTTTGCTCCGAACAATTTGTCAACGGTAAAAAGGCATAATATCTGCTCACGAAAAAGGATAATAATAGCAATAATAGAGAAAATAAAATGAAAAATAAAAGAAACAAATAAACATTAAGATATTTAAATACCTATATGGCTTTTTTATTGTCATATCATTAATAATATTAGATTATTATATTAGAAATTATAATTTCTTTTAATTATACTTCTATATTCTAATGTAATATTCTATTATTCTATTATATAAATTATAATATTCTAATTTATTTTCAGAGTTTTGAAAGTGAAATTCAAGTAGGTTTATAAAGTTAAATTAATTTTGATCAGACAAAAATTTTTCCATCTCATATTTCTTTCTCTTTTCTTCTTTTTTTCTTTTTCTGAGGGCCCTGTACAGTCCGGAGCTCGAGTACCTTACACAGGGGCGCCCGGAGACTTTTTTCAGGGGGCGAGGGACAACTTTTGGATGATGGTAAAGATAAAAATCTCTCTTGCTTTTTTAACCCATTTTACAATGCCAATTTAATTAAAAATTTAAAACCAAAATTTAAAAATATTCCCTTTAGTACAAACATAATAAAGATCAGTTTAAAAAAATAAGCAATTTTTTCTCAAAACCCAGAGGAGGCAACAGCCCCTTTTGCCCACCCCCGCAGACGCCCATGGCTTTACATCCCCTACGGCCAGCCCTGGAAAACAAATAATTCTGACTTACACTCGTTTACCCACCCACCAGAGATTCATCACCAGACACTTCCCGTCGCCAAAAAGAGTAAAGCCACCAAACGGAAGGGTTGAAATGAACGGAAACCAACAGATGTAATTTACTTATATATCTGTGTATTTTATATTGTCGACAAAAAGTAACAATGTACGGTCAAACCGTATAATTTATCTACAACAATCTACAATAGATTACAATATGTTGTCTTGTTCTTGTTGAGGGTTAGAGGGAGGCAGGAATCATTAGAATAACTTGTGGCTCGGGGGGTGAGGGGGGTTTTGGGACAAAGAGGGGTTTCTCGGAGGGGAAGTAGGATCGGGTTAAAAGTGTGGAGGAGAAAGATGGTCGATGCAGGCCTTTCTTCGTTCGTGCTCCGTTAATCGCGATACAGTTGACTGTTTTAATTCTATATTAAATTACTCGGTAGCTTCTAGCCGTACTTGGTACGGAATAATGCGTATATATATACGTGTGTGTACCTGTGTATGTATGCCCGTGTGTATGTGTGTGTATGCATCTGCTTTCGTAATGATCGATAACCCACCGCCCGACTTTTCCGTCTATACACCGTGCCGCGAGTACTCTGCCACTCTCTCTCGGTCAGAGTTAAGTACAAGAAGAAGAGAAAAAAAACCGGGCGCAACACTTGGCATCGTTGACCCGCATATCCGATGCATTGTTCGCGGATCGTGCATCCCCTCGTCCTTTCTTTCTCCGCCTGCATGTGCTGACGCCTCGATCGTGCTTATCTGGCCACCGCGATATCCTTCGCCTTCCAACAGTCGCAGGAGTTTACGAGGTGCTCTATTTAAATCCACGAAACCGTCGGCGATATCTAGAAACGCTTGATCGGTAGCCGGACGGCTCTGTTCGCCGAACAGTGAAGTCGATCTTCATATCTCATCCGCGACGAACTTTTACCCGAAAGATGATTATATCGCCGAGGATCTCGAAGACATCCGCGTGCTTCGATTTCAACGGGGTGGAGACAATTGCTCTCTCAGTGTTCGATTTAAAGAAACGCTCGAGAGGAGCGAGCTATTCATTAAAACGACACTCGCGAATTTAAATTGATTCGGGACGTTGATTCAGCGCTGAGTGGAATTGAGATCGGTTGTCAGGGAATGATGTTAGAACGTTTATTTACGTGGTGTGAAGTTGAAATTCGAATTCCGAGGATATTTTTATAGGCTTGCTCTGTGAAAGAGTAATGGGATACATGTACTTATACAGTGGCGCAGTCAGAAGGGCCAAAGGCACCCCCCAAAGAAAAAGGAAAAAGGAGATTAATGTAAATAGAACTGAAGTAATTTAAGAGCTTTGTAAAAAGAAAAGAAAACTAGATTTTTCTCTTTAAATAAAGTTTTCTAAACTTCAATTCTAAACTCCCCTCAAGATTAAATCCTGACTGCGCCACTGCACAGACGTGCCCCGGAATTCGATTCGCCGTGGAATCGCGTGGAGCGAGAAATAGTTGCCGAGATCCTTTCAAGTTTCGCTATCGATACGGTAAAGGTCCTTTTTTTTCAAGAAATTTCCATTTCAAAGGGATATGTTTTATCCATAGCTCGATGCATATTGATGGACGCGTACTAATGAACAACCCTCTTCGGAGAGAGTTGGCAGCGGAGCCGCGAATATGCGGTGAGTGTTTTAAACCGCGAGCGCGATAAGAAAATAGGGGTGTGTCGCGAAAACAACAGGGACGGAGGGGGTGATAAACAACGGAGCGTGTCAGCACACGACAGCTATAGTATTCGGTGAAATGGCCCTTTACGTATCCAGCGCTGATCCGTCGATCGATGTTTCGACGATCCGCTGATCTTTATCGAGGAGCGACGAGGGAAGCGCGACCCCTGACACAGGCACAGCGATCGGGCGGCGGGCGGAGAGGGAAATAAAATCGAGCCGCGGATCAAAGAACGCCGCGGCTGTATGCGCACGTGCGTGATCGATACGCGCGCACCTCGGGCAATAACAAGAAACGGTAATAATGACGGTAATAATCAACATGGGCAGCTTGTGATGCACAGAGTGTACGTGTAGCGGTGGAAGCGAACGTCGTGAGACACGCTCCAGCGTCGCGAGATTCCAAGCACTCGTGAATGAGCGCACAGTAGGCGAAGCTGATTAAAGCTGGCTTTAGGTAAATTAGTATAGTCGCTGGATCAAGCGAGTGGATTGACTGGCAATCGCTCGATGTTTACGTTATTCCAGTCTTTTTTCCATCGTTGAAAGGGGTGGGTTGTTAGTGGCACATATACTGTGACTGTATGTGTTTTGTAAACACTTCTATACTGTGGACACTATTTTTCGCTGATTGGTTGCGCAAAAAGTTAAATGAATTTATGCAAAGTGATTAGTGTATCATTTGATACGTAAATGGTTTTTGTTTTAAATTATTCATTATTAGTTTGAAGATCGCGTATTGTTTCTTTAGGAATTAGTGAACAAGAAAGAAATGTTAAAAAGTATTTACTAGGTGCATTTTGAACATTCAAATATCTTAAGTAGTTGTCGATAGGGATGTTGATTAAATATTGATGTATCGAATATTCGATATTTTTTTCCGCAATATCGATATTTTTCAATCCGATATATCGATAGTTCGATATCAAAATCTCAATATCGGCTTCGATATATCGATAGTTCGATATCAAAATCTCAATATCGACTTCGATATATCGATAGTTCGATATCAAAATCTCAATATCGGCTTCGATATATCGATAGTTCGATATCAAAATCTCAATATCGGCTTCGATATATCGATAGTTCGATATCAAAATCTCGATATCGGCTTCGATATATTTTTGCCGTTTGTGCCTACTTAATTTTTCTGCTTTTATATTTGTTATATTACATAATAAAGGTAATTAAAATAACATATAATTTCTTTAAATTCTACCTCAATAATTTAAAAAAAGAACCGATATATCGATATTCCCATATTTTGTTTTTAATATATCGAGATGCGATATTGATATATTTGAAAAATATCGATATTTCTAAAAATATCAACATCCCTAGTTGTTGAGAAAAAAGATAGTAAAGTTTAGGGTTGTTATCCCCATATCACCCTAACGAGAGGAGGCGGAGATCAGAAATTTCTCTCAGTATTTTTTTAGGCAAAGATAATTTGACTAAAATTAGTGGTGGGGCCGTTTTTCCTATGCTTACCCAGCTAGACCCTTTAAGAATAAGTAAACAAGTGACTATTCAAAGCGACAAAGTTTACCGTAAAAAAATGTGTCGCAATAAATTAGCCCTCGTTATAAATTTCCAAAACCTGTATATAAATTTCGCGTATTCAAATTATCTACTTCTTGCATGATTTTGAAGAAAATTTTGCATGCCTTCTCTTCGACATTTCTTTGTACACATAATCATATACTCGGCGAAAAATAGTGTCGAGCAGAATAAACCGTCCGAATAATTTCAGTAACACGAGAATGTTGCGTTCTCGCTGGTGGGTTTAAACGCCGGATTGAAAAGTAGACTTTCGATCCAGTGGAAACCAGCTGGAACGAAAGCACTGTTTACATTATTCCAGTTGCAATCCACTGTCGAATCGGATCACTGAAACGTAAACCCAGCTTTACGCAGCAGCGAAAGAGCTTCCTCGCTCCTGGTTTCCCTTCCCGCGCGCTCAGTTCGCCGGAATGCAACCCTCCCCGACGTTTCGCGCGACCCCGCGTCCGCACCGACTACGCGCGTTCGCCAACGGAACGCGCCCTTCCCGTCATTCCTCTCGCGTTCCGCCCGTTGCCCTTTCCTCCCCCCTCTATATCATATCCCTTTCACGCGACGCGAATAATCGATCCGACAACGTTCGAGCGATCCTGCAACTGACCAGAGAAGAGATTTTTGTCTCGGTATTATCCTCAGTATAATTCGTTTTTTTGTATTTTCTTTTTCTTTCGTAAGTTACTTCTGCTGCGCGCTTTTGCTTCGTATAACATGTAACATGAGAAATCGTATCTTATTCGTTAAAAGACATTCCCTACACAACACGGCTACGGTAATGCGTCATGGATATGTGCGCAAGTGCGTGTGAAGAATGGAGGGAGAGAGGGATGGACCCGGGGGTAGGAGGGGGTTGTCGGCCAGAAGGAGGAGGAACAGGGGCGAACGTCAAGGGGGAGGGAGGGAGGAGATGTAGGATTAGAAGAAGAAGGTGGCTGAAAAAAGGGTGGCTGCGAGAAATTTGGGGGCGGAGGCGGGATGGGATACTGGATAAATTTTCGGGGGACTGTCAGTGTGTCCGCACGTACGCGCGCGTACGCACGTGCGCACATAGGCACACGTTCTTTTTTTTTCTCGTTTAAAGTTTATATGTATAGACTTCTTCTGTATATAATGTTAATCATTGGATTTTTTCTGTTGCTTGTTTGTTGCTTCAAGTAACTAGCTTCCTCGAGTATGTATATATATACACATAGGTATATGTACAGTACATATGTATGTGAATATATATATAGTCGCTGTTATGTAATAATAGTAACATGTACGCTCGACAAGTGCGCTGACTCTCTTCTCTCTCTCTCTCTCTCTCTCGTTCTCGCTCGCACGCGGTCTCTCTCTCTCTCTCTCTCTCGCTCTTTCTCTCACACACGCTCTCCCTCTCACACGCCGCTCAGCTTGCCTATAAGTTAATCTTCTACCTTGTATTGTACGTAACTACAACGCTATGGTAGACAACAACAAGTAATATTAATCCTAAACTTGTTTCGCCTGGTCTCTCTATGTCGTATTCGTATATGCCGTAAAAATGTTGTATATAATGATATTAATATTGTTTATATATCCTGGTTTTATTGCACGCGGTGTCGTCCGCGGCGGCGACGGCGCGTCGAGCGAGCGTCGGGCATCCGGTCGATTCTGGACGATTATCGATTTTCGGGAACGATCGCGGCATCGCTGAGCAACGTTTAAGAACGATGCGGGGGTGGGGAAGCAACGGAAACGAGGGGGAGAAGCTAAGGAATTAAATAAAAGAGGGCGAATAGGACTAACTAACGAGCTGATCACCGATCCTCGTCGCTCCCTCGATACCGATTCCGCCGCGGCGACGTTTTCTTTTTTTTTTTAACATCAGCCTGTTACATTTTCGTTTTGTTTATTTTTTTTTTGCGAGATTTTCACTATACTCCCTTTCCCTCCCCCTTAATCCCGCGTTTAATCCTCCGTTGCGCTCGCTCGCGCGCGATCAGCGGTTCCTCTAGGTATAAGCCGAAAGTTCAATCCTGCGTGAGGTGTGAATAACACGTGGTCGTTGGTGCAGCGTCCGCCTCGCCCCCGCCGGGGGGAACGTACGCGACGGGCGGGGGCTGCCCAGGCGTGATCCGTACGAAAAGAAGGGTTCCTATCGTGCGATCGGGACAAACGGAGAAGCAGTGGTCGTCCATCGAGAAGATCGATTCGCCCCGTTTGCGTATCGACTGGTATCACAAAAAATCGTCAAATCGAACGGTTGTCGAGACCTCGTTGTTTCTCGAGCAAATTGCACGCGCGCGCTGCAATCCGTAGTAAAATCCATAATATTTATATATGTATAATATGTATAATATGTACGTGCTACGCGGGCCTCGTCTAATCGCGTGTACCCTAAATATCCGCGAGAAACAGAATCGACCATTCGCGCGTTCCAATTTAACCCGGCGCCTTTGCCGCCCTTTCGCCACTTCGCGCCTCTAGATTCATAAAAAGAAAAGAAGGCAACGCTTTTGTGAGACAAGTACCGTTGAGGCCCGGATTAAGATTTTTGGGACCCGGGGCTATCAATCCTTCGAGGCCCACTCGTGGTTGATTTTTGGGGGCCCGGGGCCAGAGCCGGATTTACCTTTCAGAGGGCCCCAGGCTGAATATTTGGTGGGCCTTCGGTTAAATGTAAAAAATAAAATGACGTTGATTTGATTTTTTTTTATCATAATACTCGTATAATCTAAATAAGAAGTTAATTTCAAAATTAACATTGAATATCAAAACTAAACATAATATAAATAAACATTAAAGATACAAGTTAATAAAGATAATATAAAAAAATGCTAATATTTCGAAGAAAATATTTGGAATGAGGGGCCTCAAGCTAAACGGGGCCCTAGGCTTCAGTCTTGTTAGCCTAAGAATAAATCCAGCACTGGGCCCGGGGCTATCAAACCTTCAAGGCCCACCCGCGGTTGATTTTTGGGGCCCAGGGCTACATATCAAACTTTCGAGGCCCCCCGTGGTTGAACGGGGGATAGGAGGGTTAGTGAGCTAATCGCTTAGAACGAGACCCCCTCAGAAAGTTGGGCCCGGGGCTGCAGCCCCACTAGTCCCCCTTTAATCCGGGCCAGGTACCGCTGTGTCTAAAGGCAGAACGAATATCTCGCGATTCCAAGCGTCCTCATCTCCGCGGCGCGGATATCGTTGACCATCACCACTTGCTCGGCACCGAAAAGTCGAGAACACTTTTCGATGTCGCCCAGGCAATAGTCGAGGCGAATAATCAAGGATTATCGTGCTTGCGCGACGCAAGAGCAACTCCGGATTGTCGATCTTTGGCCTCGAGCGCCTCGGTTGCCGTTTAACGGTTGCGTAGCTTCTTGACCGGCGACAAAAAGGAGAACACACTCGACGACGCATCGGGACAGTTAAAGCGCGCAGGCTATCGCCGCGGAACACAAGAAGTCCCAAGGTGAAACGGGGCTGCGTCACGGGCGCGAAGTGGATACTCAAAGGCAGAGAAGGGGTTAAAAACGGAACGACAATGACACATATTCGTACGCACGAGCGAAAGAAAGCGTTACCGTAATAAAATCATCCTATCCTCGGACTCTCTCACCCCGAACGTATACAACGTTAGAACCTTTACATATTTATATGCGCTTCTTTTTTTTCTTTATGTATATAATTATGTATATGGTATGTATATATATACACATATACGTATGTATATATACATAATAGTATTATTTATAATCATATTTCACCGTTTATCCGCTCCCGCTAAAGGTTCCTCGGTGTAGCCTAGATATCGGCTATCTCTCTGTCTGTTTACCTCGTAAAATCCGGATCCCTCAACTACGGTCGTATCCAGTTCTACTACTGCGGCGATGGACGGGGGTAAAACCCTATGTAATGCGACGAATTCAACAACGACAATCATAAAATATATATATACATATATGCGTGTTGTATATATACGTGAAAAAAGAACTGGAACAAACGAGATCGCACGTATATATATATATATATTTTTATGTGTATATTAAAGGTATCGCACGCGTGTGTGTACGCGAGCGCGCGCGCGCCAGTCGTCTCCTGTGCCGTAGCTCGTGTGCACGTGCGCGCGTCTGTATGATAACTAATCACAAGAAACACGGGCATGCGCCGAAGATCGATAATAATCGCCCACGGCGGTCTTTTCACGCGTGCAGCGCCTCGCGCGCGCGCGCGCACCCACGTCCCTACAAGTATACGGTGCGTGTGCGTATGTGTGCGCGCGCGCGCGCGCACGCCACCGCTGGATCGTCCGACGGGCCCCGTACACGACCCGAAAACAGTATGTATATAATATATATTATATATAATATATATAATACGTATTTAATATAATATAATCTTTTAATCATATAGAAACTCTGTAACGCTTTGTATCCTCTCTTCCGTTCTCCTAATCTGTAACTTACGATTTAAGTCGCTAGTAATACCGCTAAAGTGATCGGTTACCTTTTTTTTTTATATATAATAATATATATATAATCGTCAACGTCTCTTTCTCTTTGATATGTGCGTTCGCGCCTCGTCATTGCCAAGAGAATATGTTTTAAGCCATTAAGCGGAATCTCCTTCCCTCCCATCCTCGTCCGTCATTCCCTCTCACACACACCTCGCACCCCCAAGCGCTCGCGCTACAACCCTCTACCTTCTGACTGGCCGGTTAGTCTCTAACAGACGAAACGATCGGCAGTCGGAGGAGCGTTGCTCGGCCAGGCGGAAAGAACAGTGTTCGATAAATACGATCGACCGACTGGCAGGGAGAGGCGAATTTATGTAACCGTTGCATCGCGACGGCGGCGAGCTCGAGCGACAAGCTGAAATGCACCAACTTCGGCACCTGGCGTCGCCACGGATAGGGTTCAACTCGGGACCGCCCCGGTTCACAAACTGCTTGACATATCACGCGCGATTTCGTGTGCTCCGTGTATGAAGGGCGATTTCGTGTGCTTCGTGTCGATTTAAGAGCGATCCGGGGAATGGGTACTCCACGATTTTTCGACGGAAGGGGACAGTTTGAATTCAGTCGGGGACTGAGCGCAGGATCGTCGGAACTTATTATGCAAGTTGTGAGTTGTGTAGTACAGTTCTGTCTCTCTATAGTCGCGTGTGTCGGGACCGGGCGCACGCAATTTGAGAGACGAGTAGTAGTCTATTCGGCTTCCTTTGATTTCACGCGGTCAGAGTGTAAGGTGTGTCACTATTGAGAATGGTTATGAACCTTTCTTCGGCTTTCTCTTTGACATCCGATACCCGATGCCGCGGCGCGGCGACTACAAACGAAGTAGTGGGGATAGCTTCGCGCTTATAGAGAATCCGAAAACGCGTGCCATTTGAGAGACAGCACTGTAATTCTATTTTCCTTGGTAATAAAGGAACCAAATTTCTGCACAGTGGTGCACTCAGAGGGAGAACCAAGGGGCACTGGGATTCCCCAAAGAAAAATGGGATTGTAGTAACTACGATTGCAGTAACTTTGTCAAAAGGTAAAAAAAGAAAACTGAATCTTATTCTTTAAATAAATTTTATAATCCCCTAATGAATTTTATTGAATTTACATTAAAAATATTTATATCCCTTCAACTCGGTGGAAGTAATTCAAGAGTTTTGTAAAAAGAAAAGAAACCTGAATATTATGCTTTAACTAAATTTTATAATCCCCTAATGAATTTTATTGAATTTACAATAAAAATATTTATATCCCTTCAACTCGATGGAAGTAATTCAAGAGTTTTGTAAAAAGAAAAGAAAACTGAATATTATTCTTTAAATAAATTTTATAATCCCCTAATGAATTTTATTGAATTTACATTAAAAATATTTATATCCCTTCAACTCGGTGGAAGTAATTCAAGAGTTTTGTGAAAAGAAAAGAAAACTGAATATTATTCTTTAAATAAATTTTATAATCCCCTAATGAATTTTACTGAATTTGCATTAAAAATCTTTACATCCGTTCAACTCGGTGGAAGTAATTCAAGAGCTTTGTAAAGAGAAAAGAAAACTGAATTCTATCCTATAAATAAATTTTATATTCCCTTAATGAATTTTACTGAATTTGCATTAGAAATATTTTTATCCTTTCAACTCGGCTTTCCCAAGATTAAATCCTGAGTGCGCTACTGCTCCCACAGAAAATGTAAATATAATTTTTTTTAACTCCGTAAAGGTAACATAAATTAAATAAAAAACAGGTGGAAAAATTTGTTAGTCAGCCCTGACTGAGCAGCTCGCGAGTTCCGTGACGGGGGTGGTGCACCAGCTTGCCGCTTTCGCGACCAGAAACCGAGTTGGCACGATGGTCCGGAATCGATTAACGAAATCTAAGGATCCCCCTCTTCACCGTGGAGTTTCTTACAGCGAACGAGAGGCGAGGAGAAGGAGCTGAAGGTAACCGTGGCATCGTACGAGTGATATAGAATGGAACGGTTCGATAAATACCTTCCCCGTTTTCATGTGTTCACCGCCCGAAAGAACGAAGCCTCTCGACCAGCCTATGTGCTCGTTCGCGTGACGTTCTCGACGACAGGCAAGGCTCCACTTAAACGATCGCCCTCACGTACGCGTATTTATATAAAAATGATTCTCGAGCCGCAAACGTCCGGCCGATCGCAGCGATGTCCACCTTCTACGATCTCCCACGAACCTGCGATCGGCCCAACGCAACGAAATCGAAAACTCGATATCCCCTTTCACCCTCAACGATCATTATCCTAAAGTATTATAAAGTACAAATTACGAGCGCGATAGCCCCCTCCCAGGCCTCGAAGCTTCCTCGCAGCCGACCTTCGCCTTATCACGCGATTTCCCGCTCATCCGTTCTCCCTCCTTCCCCTCCGTGCACGGATTCTAACGAGAACAACATAACGAACACAATGTGGAACGAACTCTCGAGCGACTCGAGTTTGGAGAACGGCTCGGTAGCCCGACGAACTGCAGCGTACAAGATCGATGGCGGAAGATCGTTAATCCTCGAAACCACCCCTGAAATTTTGAACTAGGTACGTTAACTACAACCCCCGTGTTTGCGGGAGGGTTTGTTTAAGAAACTCTGGGGATAGTGGCCTCGAGTGTCTCAAGCCCTTGGTCGTCACTATAGCTCGTGGTTGACGCGCATCTTTGGGTTTCTAGAATCTAATAGATCCTGTAAGGCAGGATATCGCTTCGTTCGTCGAGCGCGTAGGCAGCTCGCTGGAGAGGGAGCTTCGAAGGTGCAGGGGTTGGCTTCCCTCGTTCGCGGCCACACCCGTGCATGCAGGCCACATCGCTTCTGCAAGAAGTGCTCTACGTGCCCATAATCGTGCGTCCCCGGCGTTCAACCTCGTCTCCTAAGCTTCCACGAACTATGTACGAATGATAAATAAACGCTGTTCGTTTCCCGGCCGGTGGAGCGGACTCGGATCGCAGGTCGTTACGATATCGGCACGCGCTACGATAACAAATGTTTGATTGAAAACGTTTAATCGAAGCTACGAAATCTCTTCACTCAGGCGCACGCAGACATTCGCGCACACGTTCTCTCCCTCTCACTCGCTCCTTCGGCGTGGTGCTAAAAACGCTAGATCGCAAAAAAGGGCGCCGCTCTTTCTCCCTTCTTCTTCTTTTTTTTTGTTCGTTTAACGTTTTGTTGATCGGTGATCGATACTTCGGGAAGATCGTATTGTGCATCTCTCGCTACTTGCTTCTCTCGCTTTAATCATTTACAAGAACTATTAAGAAACGCTACGGTCCTATCGGCTACTTCTCGCTAAGGGTTCCATCCCCTTTCCACTCGCTCGTCGTGTCTACGCGCTTTCTGCCCGCTCGAGCTGGGATCCACGGTCTCCTTCCGGTCCAAGTGCCTCGAGCGTTTCTCCACCCCGTAGCACCCTCGATCCTTCGTGTTCGATCGCTCTGCTGAGGGCGAGCCTGTCGGTCAGGGAAAATAGTCTCGCGGTCCGAAGCGTATTAATCGTCGCGACAGCCTCGACTTCGTCGAGAGCTTTGATCGATCTGAAGACGAGGGCCTCGATCGGTGGAGAACGGATTTATGATTGTGGAAGGATCGCTGAAGGCTCTTCTGTTCATGTGGAAATCATATTTGCAGCGTGAGGATACGTTGTTTCTGGAGAGACTTTGGAGGCCCAAGTGGGCAAGTAGTATAGGTAGACGATAAGGCTGCCGAGTAGACGCGACGCAGCTAGAGGCGCGACGATCGGCGATCTACTGTATACCCACAGGGTGAAACGTCACTGGAACAAGTAGGGTTACTATTTGGTATCCGAAATGAGGATGTCATCTTTTTTTACTGAAATGCAGTGTCCTTCTAGTACCTAAAAATGTTCTTTTTTCTTTTATCCACTACTGAAGCGATTCACTCGCTTTGGCTTTGTCTGGTAAAATTCCACCACTATTTTTATTAGATTTAAAAATGAAAAAGGAGGACAATCTGGTGTGAAATCGTTTGAAAAGGAGGACGTCCCTCTCCAAAAATGAAAAAGGAGGAGAATCTAGATTGAAATCGTTTGAAAAGGAGGATGTCTTTCTTCAAAAATGAAAAACGAGAACAATTTTGTCTGAAATCGTTCAAAAAGGCGGATGTCCTCCTCGAAAAATGAAAAAGGAAGAGAATCTAATCTGAAATCGTTTGAAAGGAGGACGTCCTCCTCCAAAATTGAAAAAGGAAAACAATCTACTCTGAAATCGTTCGAAAAGGAGAACGTCCTCCTCCAAAATTGAAAAAGGAAAACAATCTACTCTGAAATCGTTCGAAAAAGAGGACATCCTTCTCCAAAAATCAAAAAGTACTAGAATCTAGTCTTCTAGGACGTAATTTCTGGTCTTGGTAACCCTAGGCAAGATGAATCTTCCGCTCCCTCCACCCGATCGCCTCCAACAAATTCCGTCGCGTATCTAACAAAGAACGCAAACGAAACAAATCGCGGTATTTAAAAAGTAGGATTTCTCAAAGGAGCTTGAATGCAACGATCGGACGACTCCCCTTGCCCCCGTGACATTTCAGCTACTGAGCAATGAGACTTCTTTCCAGCTCCCAATAGTATCTACCTCCACTTCTAGATCTCAATTTTTCCTCCTTCCTTCGTCCAATAGCTTCCAAAAGCTTCGTCCAATATTCTCGCAACAGCTCCACCATTTCACTGTTCAATACCGATCGCCGCGACCCACGCCGAACGTTGCCTCAAAAACTTAAGATTCGCGATACATCGAAGCCAGCGCAACCCTTCCATCAACAACGGGTCGAGAACACATGGACCCAACAGCAACGAGCGGGCTGGATGCCCCTTCCTCGTCCAGATCCACGTCGAGAAGTATACAAAAGTACGGCAACGTTCTTTGTACGTGCGAAAGTGAATTCTCAGCTGAGTACGCGTCCATCATTCCGCTTCCCCTACCTTAAACACTCGCCTCCTCCGCGATTCGGCTACCCATCGTCACCGAGCGCGCCGCCGTTCTCCATCATTTTAGTAAAAAGCTAGGCCGCTGTTAGGCGTTCAGGCGGTACCTTCCCATGAACAACAGTCACACCTCCGCCGTTAGCTTCGTGCCCTTAACGTTAATCGTTATCACGTTACAGCTACTCCTTACATTACTCTACGCGTAAAACGTACGTTTTGAAACATTTCATTTAAATATGATACAGAAGTCTGTTTTAACGTGAATTAAAAATCTCTCGCATTCTCTCCCGTTGTCACATTCACGCCCTTCGTCGCCCGCATCTGTACAACTATCTCTCTCCCTTCGTTCTCCCTTTCTCCTCGCTTGTACACGTAACAACGATAATAATAATAATGGTAATAATAATGAATTCAACATTGTCTAACGGGTATCACCGTAGCGTGTCATAACGTGACATCGAAAACTCGAGAGTATGGTAGCGAAAAAATAGCTTAGTGAGTATCGGTGCCTACGCGGGACCACGGAGTCACAGTCTCGCGTGATTTCGTCGCCGGAGGCTTCGATCCTCGAATCCAGTGACCGAAGTCGTTATCCACCCTCCGTGATCGCTCGCGTCGCTGCCTCGTCCAGCGCGCTTCTATCAGCGGCCTGGGGTCGCGCGACCACTCGACCACAAGGTGAATATACCATCGAGAGTAGGTGCAGAGCGAAGCGTCGCGGGTGTTCGATTCGATAGGAGGGTCGAGCTTGGACCGCGCGACCCCTTCGCCGCGAGCGCGTGTCTTTCTGTTAGTTTTCTCTACCGCGTTTGGGAAGGTCGATTAGGAAAGATCGAGTTTGTTGCCCCTTACGCGGACTAGTTGCTGAATAAGTAGAGTAAATCGAGGTTAAAAAGGAGCGCGCACGGAAAGGGTGGCGCGTGTCCCGAGCGGAGGATCAGCTCGCGGAGCGAGGGGTGGTTTTTATGAATTTAGAGTTCGTGGTACCTAGACGCAGTAGCTTGCGAAGCTCGCAGGATACATTGAGCAACCAGGCCAGCAAATTGCACTTTGGTGGACGAAGGACACTCGACTTCAACGCCCTCGTTTCTGCGATCCATGTCGGGGGACGCGTCCGTTCCTTGTGCGCGCGCACGGACCAGCTCTGGCGATCGGTAGGATTCGCTTTCAGTGGTGGAGATCAATTTGGATCTCTTTCAGACGGCGGCAGATTTAAGGGATGCCCGATGAGCAGTTACTGTATGGGCCTTTGTCCCCTCAGGGGCCCCATTTTCCGAGAAAAAGGGGTATTTTATTCAAATACTAGGGTAAAGGACCTAATTATTGACACGTTAAGCGGTTGACGTTGAGATTATCTTTTAGTTTTGTACTTATAGACTAAAAGTATAGGGTAGATGTACCTATCATTTGTGGCCACTGTCTTATTTATTCCGATATATTAAGTATTCTTAGTTCACTTTCATTACAATGAATTAAGCTGTCTAAGGATGGGTTGTTGGCACCATTTCTACTGTTTTGTTGTCCCGTTTTATTTAATAATCATACGTGGCCACAAACGGTGCAAAACAGTCCGGCACGATAATATAATGATTTTTTAAATAATTATGTTTAAAACATTGTTCAACGTAGAATATTTCAATTATCTGTAGATTTTGGATTACACTGATATATTCTTTATTTTTGTGTACGCATTCTTTTGTAAGTTATGTATCTGTGAATGGTACGGAAATCCTTAAAGTGGCCACAAATGGTACATCTACCCTATGTTGTTCTAGTTATTTATTATTGTTTAATATGTTTACTTGATGAAACAATTTTGGTGGATTTTATGACTTCGATTTTTATGTTATAAATTCATCAATTTCAAAAATATATTTGGGGATCTATTACTGACACCCTTCAAATGTATTTGACTGAATTACTAACACCCCAATTACTGTCACCCAATTAATAAGTAAAAAGACTTAATGAATCGTTGAATTCGGATCATTATTACTTTCTATGATGCTTATATTAATTAAAACATTATATTTTGTCATGTTAAAAGCTTACATATTACAATTACAGCATTTTCTTTAACGCCTTGTTTTCTCTTTCCCTAGTAACAAAGTCATCGTTTTCATTCTCTTAATATTCACTTAAAATTTCTTATCGTTTTAATCAAATTAACTAAGAAAAAATTAAGTACTGTTTTTTGTATCGTATAAATAACAATTCGAATTGTATACTAATTTCTTTTACGCATCATTTTATAAGATTTATTCGTTATTTTACGTAAAACAGGTTAGGGTGACAATAATTGGGTCCTTTACCCTATATTTTCTTTGTTTCCCGTAACAACGCAAATTTACCTGTAATTCTGTTACCTATACAAAGTATCCCAGAGCATTTGTTCTCTGAGCCGTCCTCCTTAAACCCGCCGCTGCTCTCAGAGGGAAGATTCCGAGCGACAGGGCGCGTCCGTGGCAGAGTTAAAGTATGTAGCTAGAGTCTACAGTTATAGGCGAAAAGAGATTTGGTTTTAGAGAGAGAAATGAGCGAGCGGTCGGTCCATCCGTCGTTCCGCGCGAGAATCGTCCACTCGCGCCGCTTCGGACGGGATCGTGCCAAAGAGTCGATGGAACTCGGCGAGAGCTCGGGGGACGGGGTCCGGGGGATGGTGTGCGTTCCACGCGATGGCGAGATTCATTTGTGCTCGTCGCGAGACGAGTTTGGCAGTCCGGCTAACGCCACTGGGCAGAGTCGAGGCGAAGAAGCATCGACCGGTTATCCGTCGCCCCTCGTCAGATCCGTCGCCGAGCGTCCACCGGCTCCCCGGCAATCCGACGAGTGGCGTCGACGAGCTCGATTTTCCTCTGAATCGCGAGGCGTAGAACTAGGACAAGTGTCTTAGAGGAAGTAGTAGTAACAGTAAGACGAAGAGATAGGTGATAAGAGTGGCGTAAGATCGACAAGTAGAGTAAGAAGAAGAGGTGGCAAAAGGGGAAACGGCTGGATGTTCTGCTAAGTTTATACAAAGTAGACACTGAGGCCGAGCGCGTGGATCGTTGGCACGATCGGGGCCCGACACGCTCGCTGCGGCTAGATAAGTCCGGCGCCCGCCTCGGATCGGTCGCGGCGAGACGCAACCGCCGCGGTTAATCCTTAAAACAGACGAGTATTTTGTTTCAGGTATTTCAAGGTTTATACAATATGTACAACGTGTTTCGACTAGAACAAAAAACGCTTCGTTAGACGCCCGATTGACGCGCGAACGGAACGATGCGTCGAGGCTTCGAATCGGGGGGGAGTGTTGGGGATTCGAGGGGAACTGGGCGAGCGCGTCAGCGGTTTTCCGGTATAGTTATCTCGGGAAGGCTGTCCGTCCGTCGCTCGAACGGCGCGAGGCGGACTGCTCGTCGGTGGGATACTCGCCGACGACGATGACGGTGACGGTGACGGGGCCCGCGATTCCTCGTCCATCGACCGTTCTCTCTGGACCACTTCGCTCGCTGGCCGCGATCCAGTCGCGCTCCTAGGCCGGGCAGACCAGGTACTCGTACTCGAACATCAGCGAGATAGCGACGAACACGAAGTAGAGGAGGAACATGGTGAAGCCGAGGCCCTTGTTCATCCGCCAGTTGAAGCAGGCGATGCTCATGATGACGAACAACAGCATGCAGAACAGGATCGCTATGCTGCACACCATCCCCACGGAGTTCACCTCCACGGGCCTCCCGTAGATCAGACCGTACAGCAGCCACGGTACAGGAAGCCTGTTGACAGAAAAGCCACCGGGAATCCAGCCTAGTTTCACCTTCCGTTTCGTGAGGGACGTTTATCTAGAAATCGCGCAGGGGGTGTTTGTCTGGAATTTTAGGGTGGGTACGTTTAGTTACGCTAAGGGCGTCCGCAGACTTTTTTCCAGAGGGGCAACTTTGAGGTGATGGTGAAAAAATATTAGTAATGAAAAAACGAGTAGCTTGCTTGATTTTTTGAATTCATTTTGTAGTGCCAATTTAATTAAAAATTTAAATCCGAAATTTTCTATTCACTTTTTTAGTATAAACTTAATAAAGGTCAGTTTTTAACCCGGCGTTAGTAAGGTGGAGAAATGTAACAAGAGTAGTAAGGTGGAGTCCCACAGACCCCAAGAAATAATTGTAGTGTATTATACAATTCCATATCTTGTAATTAATATGAGATTACGTAGTGACGTGATATTTTACAGAATAAAAACGCAGATACACCAAATTAAATTTTTATTACCAAGAAATACTTAACTAATTAAACATCTTTAATTTTTAACATAAATTGTTGTTTTTGGCTTCGAATAGCTGGTTAGGGAAGGGGAAGCTACACTGAGGCACGACTCACTGCAACGCGTTGTTAAAAAGTTATACTCAATTTAAAATCTTTGGGGTCTGTAAGACCCCACCTTGGGTCTTACAGACCCCAAAGCCAACGCCGGGTTAAAGATAAGCGATGTTTTCTGAAAAGCCAGCGGGGGGAGGGGAACTACCCCTTTAGCACCCCATGAGTGACGCATTCAGAATTTAATTCTGGATAAATTTATTGGGCGATTATAAAAATTTATTTAGACAATAAAGTCCAGTTTTCTTTTCTTTTTAGAAAGCCCCTTCTTTGGGAACTGCTAGGGTGCGCCACTGGGTATGTTTATGTTGGAACTGCGACAGAAGCTACAAAAGCGTCGGTCAGATAGTGATGAAAGCTGCTCGTTAATATCTTTCTTTGGTGTGTTTATAGTGGAGCTGTGATAATAGTTCAGCTTCAGCCGTTTGAAGTTTCGCAAAGGTGAACTATTTAAACATGAATGATTCTGAAAACGATGTGAAGAGCTTGTGTAGAAAACACCGTAAGTGCCAAAATTAAAAAAAGGAATTTCATCGGAAAATGTTCCACGTGCCAATGGCGATACTATAATTTAGAATTTTACTGAAACGTCCCCTTGTAAATAAGTTACCAATAGTGCTAAAAGATGGTAAGGAGGACACATACAGGGTTTTCAACAAGTACAAATATATTTTTCACGAATTTGAACTATATTAATTCAAAGAGTAGAAAATTTTTCATGTATTTGGGTTATTGTGTACTCAAGCATATTTAATAATCAAAACAAATCAACTTTCGCAAATAATTTAAAGTCAGGCGAGTTTCCTCTCTCTTCTAAAAAATTTGATTTTGGCACTCCCAGTGTTTTCTACAAGAACTCTCCAATTACTATCCTCTCATCGCCTTTCTGACCATTTATCACAGCTCCACCATAAACGTACCCAGAAGATTTCAAGACAGCCTCACCCACTTGACGGTCCACGATCCTTCTCTTACCATTTTACAGAAGCTCCGCAAAATTACGAACATAAAACGCGATGTTTCTTTAAAAGGACAACAGTAGACTTTATTTAATCAGTCAAACAAGATCCCCTCGTTTCTCCATCTCCAGATCTTCGACAGATCGCACGCCACCGTTCAACGCGGTTTCCAAACGCGCTCTTACGCGCCGGCTCGTTAATTCATGCAAAGCTTTCGAGAGCAGAGAATTAAGCAAGAACTAGGACAGGGCGCACTCAATAAATCCCGTTCGGCGAAGCGGCAGCCGGTCGGGCATTATTTTCCCCTCGGACGCATTCTAATCGTAATCCTCGAGGTGCAATCGCGTCTTACGCGGAATGTATGCGCCTTTTTACCCCGACTGGCAGCCGCGGAGCTCTGTAAAGCGGCGAGTGAAGCGCTCCGCTGCTCTCAGGCTGGGCGGTCTGCCAGCTGGCAGCGCAGATGCGTGCAACCGAATCGATCTTCGATCCAGTCGATTGCCGAACCGTTGCCAGGAAATCGTGCGTGCGCATCCGTATATGTTTGCCTGCGCGGCTCTGCCCGCGTTTCGCAAGATCCTGCCGAGTTGATCTCGATTCGCCCAACAAACTGTCGCGCGCACAGAGTCGCACACACATACACACACAGCTGTCTCTGCAAACACGGAACGCTGCGGGATTGGAAGCGAGGGGTTGGAGGAGGGCGTTATTTCATTCCCATCGGAAAAATTCCACCGCCCGGACGGGGGACAAAGCTCTGTTTGCGCTTATTGCATCTGGAACGCGAATGTCCTCGCGCTGGTGCGTATTGGATGACGTTATCGACTCTAGTTTTACCGTCGGCCCGTCATTAACGATATTGATTGCCCCTGCACGTTGAAATAGAATCAACTGGTCACTTAAAATCACTCGGGAACTATCTCTGTAACAGCGTCTGACTATCCGTGTGGCTCTATCACTTGCTCGTTGGCCCCGACCGAAGGAGAGCGGAATTCTGCAAATACGCGGGAGCTGTCGCTTAACCCTCCGGTACTCGCGCGTGTGCACGGAGTGCACGGATGTCAGTTTTTGGCTGAAAAAAACGTTATATCGTGATATATTGTACCCAGGACACCTATGTATTCTTCCAGCGGACAGTTTTGCATAATACTATGTACTTGTCAGGTTAAAATTTAGTTTGGAAGTGTTTCTGATTGAATGAAAACGAAAATATGCCGCGTATCTTGCCGGCGACCGCGCCCGTGTACTCACAAGTACGCCTCCAATGAGGAAGATGACTGCAACTTTTTTCCACCCGTGACGCCACCAGCACGCATTCCCATTTATGCGATACATAAATGAAAAATTCGCGCGCAAACAATTCACACATACGCACTCGGGCACAACCACAAAACTTGCGCTAGTGGCGCCATCTGCGCCGAGCTTTGCGTCATCTTCCGCATTGCTTTGGTTTTTGGATATGTTTTAGAGGACCGCAAAATAAGATATACGTGTTTTTTTATTTTGCCCTGTTTGTATGTTTAGGGGGTGAAATCACCCCCCAAAGGTTTTCAGGTGTTCGTCTCCGATTGTTCTGGTTTTTGGATATGCTTTAGAGGACCGAAAAATAAGATAAACGTGTTTTTTTATTTTGCCCTGTTTGCATGTTTAGGGGGTGAAACCACCCCTCAAAGGTTTTCAGGTGTTCGTCTCCGATTGTTCTGGTTTTTGGATATGCTTTAGAGGACCGAAAAATAAGATATACGTGTTTTTTAAATACAGATAAATGTATATAGGAACCCAATTTTAGCATTATTGCCCCAGCCTAATCATTTTTCTTAATAATGCGTCACCGTGCACTCAGTGCACGACGCGAGTGCTCGCGGGATCCAAATAGGCGCGAGTCCCGGAAGGTTAAATAGGTGAAACCGGGGGTAATGTTCGGAACGTTCCAGGGCCATCCAAGAAGAAGTCGAGGGGTCGTGACCCGAAGGGACCCGCGGATATTTGCAGGCAATGCGACAGCCGGCTGAGAAAAGGACCCACGCGTGGCCTACACGAACGGATCGTCGTTGGGAAATGAGCGGCGTCTGGCATCTCTGCCGTTTCGCGCGCCAACGATATAATAATACAGAACGGGACCAACGGGGAACGCCATTACTGGGAATAGCGAGAATACTTGAATGGGCTGGCGCAACGACCAATTTTCCGAGCCTCTCCTCTTGGCTCTATCCGATCGCCGGTGAAATTCCAATTTATACGTCCGCGCGCCGTTCGAATCCTCCTCGTACAATCAATGGCCACGGACTTCCGACTCCATTTTTCGCGAGCTTTCCAGAAACTCGGTCGCGTTGAAGTTCGACTCGCCTTGCGGGGTCGTGACGTTTCTGAGGGACTTAATGGATGGAAAGAATTCGGCAGGTCCAAAGTTTCGAAGATCTGGTAAGCCTTCCAGCGTTGGAAGTTGTTCGTTTAATCGCGGCTAATTTAAATGTGCTCCAGCTGCCGTGAAATGGATATTCAAATCTCTGGGAGAGACTGGTGTGTCGGGATGGTGACCATTAAAGGGGGACTCTAGTCTAGCCAGCTTTGGGAATTTATTTAACAAAAAGTAGCAGTTTATACTGTCTGATGCTTTGCCTGCATATTAAGGTATGTTTGAAGTAACACTCAGAATTTTTTGGAGCTTTTATATCCTATATATATAGTCTGTGAAATAAGGTAGTTCAAAAAAATTCTTTTCCGACGGGCGATGGTGTGGGGACTGTTATAATCATTCAAAATTGAAAAACTAAGGTTTATTTTCTTTATTCTGGTTGTCGCTGTGGTTGGAAAAATGGGCGAGTTTCTATCTTGTAAACAATTAATTTTACAAAACGAAAACGGCTGGGGTAAACCAACCAATGAATCACTGAATTGTTGAATTTATGGACCTTTGAGATTAATACTTGAATATATTTATGTATAACACCAAAACAACTATTGAAATTGCATTTAAATTTATTTTTCTTGAAATTTCTGTAAAAATAATTACTTATTCTTATCGTCATTTTTAAAAAAAACGATTATAAAATGCAAAACGTGTAGAAGCCCAGTAAATGACCGCATACTTTTAATAAGAATTGTACTTATTAATGTTTGCCTAACTAAAAATATGGGATATTAAAAGTACAACTACATTCTATTTATAACCATATAATATTTTTCAATTTATAATTGGCATTTCTTTCATTTAATGGTCATTCATTGGTACGCGGGCAATTATTGGTTGGTTTACCCCAAATTTTGAGCAAAAGTCGAACCTTTTCTTCCAAAATGATGTCATTCTGCAAGTATTTATTGTTAGGGGGCCTCTGTGGTTCCAACCACAGCGACAACCATAAAGAAAATAAACCTTAGCTTTCCCGCTTGAATAAAATAAATAATGTCAGTATTAATTTTAATAGCCGTTTGTGTTCGGTGAACCGACTACCCTGGACTTACCCAGACGTCAAAGCGATTGATTTAGGGAATCGCGGAGCGGTATCTATGTTATCCAATTAAATGCATTGTGTGTCGGGTACGTGTTTCCGATATTTCCAATAGCGGCCAATCGCGAATCTGTCGGGAGATCGTTTCTTTAGTCCCTTTCAAGAAGTAATCGTTCCCAACGTCGAGCAATTTCCGTTCCCCGAAGACACCCACTCGCGCTCTTCCTCGCGAGGGGATCGATCCAGGGCCTTAAAGAAACTTTGCGTGTTATCCGGCACGCGAAAGGAAAAGTATCGCGACACGTCGCGTCGCGACACCGTCTCGAGGATCCATCCAGGCGAGTACACGCGCCGTCTATTACTTGCCGGTGCTTTAAACTTTTCATTTAGGCGAGCAAGAATAGCCGTTCCACTCGCTACTTATGTATTTTATCTAACAGTTCGTGTGCCACCTTGCAAAGTGACATTCGACAATTTAATTCCTCGCGATAGTAGGAAGCTTTGGAATAATTCTTTTCGAATTCTGTTTTATCGTTTTTATGTTGTGAGTTCAATTGTACTGTTGGATGCGAGAAGGCTGGCAGTGCCAAAAGTCAGTTTCGAGAAAAGTATCTTTAAATATTAGGAAGTTAGATATTTTTTATACATAGTGAAGGTGTTTTAAAACTGTCTATAATATTTAAAAATTGGACATAGGTATGTCCTTTGTAGTTGCATTGTTACAATTGGAATTATGTAATAAATTAATCAGTGAAATTAATTTTAATTATAGTCCTCTCAGGGATTTTTGGAATAAAATGGAGAAATATAAGAAAGAATGTTGTGCTTTAACATTTTTATTATTTATTTAATATTTACGTAATATTTGAAAATAAGATATTAGAGTCAGAGTTTACTATAAACAAAATTTACTATAGCTCTGTCAATCTTAAAGATGTGGCAATGAAATTTAGAGGGCAAATGTAGAAAAGAATGAGGCACTTAATTACGTTAGTTTTATGCAAAAAGGGTGGTTGAGTGTCCTTGAGAGGCCTTGAAGTTGTTGCATCCAACAGTATAATTACGGAACGCGATTCGCGATTTTCTATCCGATCCTGAACGCACCACCTAACGAAGCAAGTGACGGGATTTTTCTGAAATAATTGCCGACGTTGTCCGACGAGGATCGTTCAGGCATATTCCAGCGAGATGAGTGCCGGCTAACGAGAGATTTCACCAGCTCAAAGTGACGTAATCTTATTACTCGCGCCTTAACCGCCTTCGGAAGAACACCCTGCTGGCCATACCGAGCAATCTCCGGAACTCGACCGTAACGTAAATTCGCGTAATTGTCAATGAAACGGATCCCCTGAAAATCCGATCTCCCTTCGTCGCTCGTGAAAGATACAGCCGAGGGGTTCTCTCTGAAAAATCGAGAGAGAAACGGTTCGTCGGGTGCCGAGGAAAGAAACGGGAGCGTTCCTGCAGTGTATTCTCAACAGTCTTGTTTATGATGGCTCCTAAAATAACGATCTTGACTTTAAAGGCACTCGGAAAACCGTGCGTCCTAGTGAAATATAGGTCCTGTTCCTAAAGCTCGCTGAAGCGTTATCTGAACGCTGGAATGTCGCAATTGTTTCTCGTGTTTGGGTACGTCTGGCCACGGCCATCTTGGTTCTTCCGCGGACGAAATAGAAGATTCTTCTCGAAGGAGGTCGAATCGATCGCGTGCGAGGGAAGAGGATTTTCTTAAATGCGCTTGTTTCGAAGACATTAGAAGCTCGCGTATAGGGTCGCAACAGATTGTGTCTGTCTCGTGTGAAAATTGCCACAACCGATGCCCTCGATAACGCGACGCGATAGCCGCTTATAACCGAGCCGCGTAAATCCATACGCGACCTACATCCGACTGGGCAGAAAACAAATACCGTCGAATTATCTCGTCGAGCCGGGGGAACGGAACCCTAGCGATTAATGGCTGGAATTGCTTCTGTGTGACTCGATGGAGTTAAATCGTCAATGGTAGGTAAAGTGCTGCAGCGATGGCGCCGAGATTTGTGAACGGAAATATGATTTGCAATAAATTTCTAGATTTCAGACGGATTCATATATTTCAAAGGAATTTCTAGATTTGCAATGAATTCGTAGATGTGAAATAAATCCCTAGATATGAAATCTATTCCTACGTTTGAAATCAATTTCGAGATTTGCGAGGAATCTCTAGATATGAACTCGATTCCTAGATTTGCAATGGATTCCTAGATTTGAAATTGATTCCCAGATTTGAAATCAATTTCTAGATTTGAAATCAATTCCTAGATTTGAAATCAATTCCTAGATTTGAAATCAATTCCTACATTTGAAATCAATTCCTAGATTTGAAATCAATTCCTAGATTTGAAATCAATTTCTAGATTTGAAATCAATTCCTAGATTTGAAATCAATTTCTAGATTTGAAATCAATTCGTAGATTTGCAAGGAACTCCTAGATTTGAAATGAGTTCCTAGATTTGAAGTAAGTTTGAAATCAATTCCTTGATTTGGAATCAATTCATAAATTTGAAATCAAATCCTAGATTTGGAATCAATTCCTATATTTGAAACCAATTCCTAGATTTGAAATTAATTCCTAGATTTGCGAGGAATCCCTAGATATGAACTCGATTCCTAGATTTGAAATCAATTCCTAGATTTGAAATCAATTCCTAGATTTGAAATCAATTCCTAGATTTGAAATCAATTCCTAGATTTGAAATCAATTCCTAGATTTGAAATCAATTCCTACATTTGAAATCAATTCCTAGATTTGAAATCAATTCCTAGATTTGAAATCAATTCCTAGATTTGAAATCAATTTCTAGATGTGAAATCAATTCCTAGATTTGAAATCAATTTCTAGATTTGAAATCAATTCCTAGATTTGAAATCAATTCCTAGATTTGAAATCAATTCCTAGATTTGAAATCAATTTCTAGATTTGAAATCAATTCCTAGATTTGCAAGGAACTCCTAGATTTGAAATGAGTTCCTAGATTTGAAGTAAGTTTGAAATCAATTCCTTGATTTGGAATCAATTCATAAATTTGAAATCAATTCCTAGATTTGGAATCAATTCCTACATTTGAAACCAATTCCTAGATTTGAAATTAATTCCTAGATTTGCGAGGAATCCCTAGATATGAACTCGATTCCTAGATTTGAAATCAATTCCTAGATTTGAAATCAATTCCTAGATTTGAAATCAATTCCTAGATTTGAAATCAATTCCTAGATTTGAAATCAATTCCTAGATTTGAAATCAATTCCCAGATTTGAAATCAATTCCTAGATTTGAAATCAATTCCTAGATTTGAAATCAATTCCTAGATTTGAAATCAATTCCTAGATTTGAAATCAATTCCCAGATTTGAAATCAATTCCTAGATTTGAAATCAATTCCTAGATTTGAAATCAATTTCTAGATTTGAAATCAATTCCTAGATTTGCAAGGAACTCCTAGATTTGAAACGAGTTCCTAGATTTGAAGTAAGTTTGAAATCAATTCCTTGATTTGGAATCAATTCATAAATTTGAAATCAATTCCTAGATTTGGAATCAATTCCTAGATTTGAAATCAATTCCTAGATTTGAAATTAATTCCTAGATTTGCGAGGAATCCCTAGATATGAACTCGATTCCTAGATTTGAAATCAATTCCTAGATTTGAAATCAATTCCTAGATTTGAAATCAATTCCTAGATTTGCAATCAATTCCTAGATTTGAAATCAATTCCTAGATTTGAAATCAATTCCCAGACTTGAAATCAATTCCTAGATTTGTCACGAATTCCTAGTTTTGCAATAAATTTCCAAATTTGCAACAAATTCCCAGATTTTCAATGATCTCCTCAGTCCACAACGGATTCCTAGATTTGTAAGAGATTCCTAAATTCCCAAGCCAACGAAGAAAAGAAGATCAGGTTGCAGTAATCAGAAGAAGGAAGTTCCATGATCACAATAGAGATAAATTTATTACCCCCCTCGCATTTCCTGCGAAACCTTCCCACCCGCTAGTAAGTTCGCGTGAGCTTTGTCCCCCGTAATCACGGAAGCAAGCGGGTGTGGAGATTCATGTGTGCTCACCCAACGGTCACGTCGAAAATGTTGCTGCCGACGGAGCTCGACACGGCCATGTCGCCGAATCCTTTTCGCGCGACGATCACGCTGGTGATCAGGTCGGGGATGCTGGTGCCGGCGGCGAGGAACGTCAAGCCCATCACTTCCGGTGGTATGCGGACCGTGTCGCCCGCTACGTTCGCCCACCAGACCATCAGGTACGAGTACGCCGCTATCCAGACGATAGACCCGATGAACGTCACCGCGAACAGCTTCTTCCCTGGAACAATTAATTGTTCGGACATCTCAATGCACCCTTCTAAATAGTTCAAGCTCTTTCCATCGAACGTGGGAATTTTAAACGCTTTCCTTTCCCAAATGGGTGAAAAAAAGCTTTCATGTTTCTGACCGATGAGGTTTATTTGGCAGTGGAAAGGACGTTTTTCGAAACGGAGCTCGAAATATGAACCTCAGTTCACGCAAACGGATATTTATTTTTTTATTTATATACGGGTGCGCACTCTTTGGTAAGAGGTACAATATAGATACATAGCAGGACACGGAAATGTATAACAAGTGACAAGATGTAGTATGCGCAAACACAGAATTAATTAGACAAAGTTGTTAGGCATTAAAGTTAAGAAGCTATTCTCATCTAGAGAGCACGAGGTCCTTTATTCTCTTTAGGGACAACGCACAAAAAACTAGACAGTTTTCACCCATCAGTATTATCAACAAAGATTTATTAACATTTCAGTGAGCTGTAAAAAAAATTCAGCTACATATTGCGCGTATAACTTTCTTTGCTACGTTGTGTGTAAAAAAAGTTGCCTCAGGGTGCGCACGATTCCGGAGATTTAAAATAAAAAGACCAAATTATTATACAGGGCTGAAAATTTTTTTTACAACTTACTGAAATGTTAATAAACACGCGTATAAAATGCTCATCGTTAAAAACTGTGTATTTATTTTGTGCCTCGTTCCTAAAGAAAGGTAAAGAATTTCCCTTCTGGACGAAAATACCTCTTTAAGAGCTGGCTCTTGAAAGACACGCTGGTGTTTGGAAAACAGTCTACAGCTTGACAGAACTTGTTGGCTAAGTTGCACAAACAGTCAATGAAGTTATTCTCACCGAAAGTACAAGTGTGGAGTAATCAATGAAAAAGCGGAAATTTCCTGAAACTCCCAAGTGGAGCATTAAGTTTAAATAATTCAAAAATCGAAGAAAACTCAACATCATTAATATTATGAGATCGTATTCGATATTTCCACAGCCAGAAGTGGAAATACACCTCAAGACCTCTCCTTTGGCTCTTCCAACGCTCGCGGCGAGTAGAAGAAGTCAGCCACGTATCAGCCGGGAGGAATCGTGTAGGGGAGAGCGGGGACAAACGTAACGGCGTCATGAAAGTAACACGCCTTCTCTCACTTTCCAGAAAAGGTTCCAAAGCGTTTGCTTTAGATAGTTACGCGTGTTTAGTGTTTCTTTTCTTTCACGGAGTGACGCTAAGCAATACAACGATTCGTATAACGTGGGCAAGCTGATTCCGTTATTTCTATCATTCAGGGTAGTATCTTCTCTGTTGGTTTTTTTGTTAATATTCATGGTTAAATCATAGACATTGATCCAATTATTTGTTAGAGCGTTCTTAGATAATGTCTTTATAAGTTCCTATATTTGATTTCAATAAGTCTTGTAGAGTTTGTACGTTATAACAGTTCTATGCTGAAAAACATGGCTGGGGACAAAAGTAACACGTCACTACGGGGAGTAGTTGAATCCAATATTAAGAATAATTTTTTTTAAAAAAAATGCGTAAATATTAGTTACTTTTGGGGCAGTTATACGAGATTCCATATTAAATCAAATACACAGTATCAAAAAAATGTTTGAAGCAGGTTATACTTTTTTACCGTTACCTACTTAAAATATGTTTATTAAATGTTTGTTTCTATCGTTTCTGATAATAAAAAATCCTATTTTGCTTTGGGAGAAGTGTTTTTACTTAATTCTCCTCAAAATAATTAGTATTACTTTCGTTCCCATGGTATGTTACTTTCGTCCTACCCCAGCAGGACAAAAGTAACAATGACAGTCACTGTGGAAAATTGCCATAACTCTTTGACCACTTATTGTGGAACGCTAAATTTGTGGTCAAATGATAGAGCAAGAAACACACTATCTTAAGCCATAATTTTCGTTTCTATATCTGTAAGAGGTAATTGGCAGCTAGACCAAATGTAAAAAGTGTTACGTTTGTCCCCGCTCTCCCCTATGTATCGAGGCGCGCCACGCCCAACGCCTTGTATCGCGATCATCCAGCGTCAAAGGTCGACTATCTGTGATTACATTGGACAGTCGGACTCTCCTATCTTGTCGATATTAAAATTGCTGGCTTCGCGGCTAAAGGGAATTCTATTTTCATCGACTCGTAAGCTGTCTGTTCTGAGAACCGGCCGAGGAAGGGCGAAAGCCGCGATTAAAGTAGATACGAAATAAAGCAGCGTCGATAAAGAGAAGGGGGCTAGCGATTAGGGAAGAATGGGAGCCGCGAAACGTTTGGCGAGCTCGCAAACTGGCGAAACCGCGGAAAGTAGACCGCGAATCCGCGATATCTGTATCTCGAACGGGTCGTTCCGTTCGCTCGGCTTTAACCGCCTCCCGGCTCGACGAAAAAGTTTCCCCATCGCACCCCTGGAAACGGGGATCTTTCGTCGGCGCGCGCGCGCGGAAATTGCCCGTCAATTTCCTCCCCGATATTGGACGTTGCACCGGTGACTCTTATTAAACGTTAACCGAAACCTGTTCAAGATAATTTGATGAGGAGAATGATTCTTACTAAATCTTAGTGGATCTTTAATGCTCGGGTTAAAATAGAATCCCTTCGCTTTTCAATAATTGCTTTCGTGGTACGAAACGATTCTCGATCACTGAAATGGCGCGAGGTTGCTTAGTTGGTAATTGAACGGGTTTATTGTGGTTCTGTAGGAGAAAAAGAGGCGGCCGATTGGGTTCTTGTACCGGGGATTGAACCTGGGTCTTTTTGCTTGCCGAACTTATACGTTTAATACCAAAAAATTAAATGTAAAATGTCCTAGTTTTGAAGCATCCGCGAAAACTGAAGTTTTACCATTCTCTTTGTGCCGTCCTTGTAAAAAGATAAATATATTAGACTGATTCTAGATTTCTACGAAGCACGTAGGGTTTGCTAACTTTACTTAAAAGGTAAAAGACGCATGGTACTTTAAATATTTCTATATTTCTTGAAAAATAAAAAATGCTGGATAGGACATTTTAACTATGGAGGGCAGCATAATTCTAAAACGTATAAATGAATAACAAATGTAACGATTTTGTAAAGACTAAAAACCCTGTTCGGGTAATCAGAGTCTCAAACTGTTTATAGAATATCGCACATCCGTGTTTACGATTACCTTGTGTGACCTTTATCAACTAATTACTTAATCTTAGCGTATTAAACTGTGCAAAATGTATCACTGCTTTAATCGCTAAGCTCCCCAGAGCCGACTCTTCTTCTTCTCCAAGTGAACATATTAAATACAACCCAACTAATAGAGCGCGACTTATCTGGCCAAACCTGAATGATAGCCCATTTCCAAAATAAACAGCTACAGTTATTTCTCTTACGCTGCCTCTCGCTACGCCAACGCCCTTTTCAAAATTATTCACTTCCTTTCTTCAAATGCGCTGTCAAAACCTATCTCCTGAAACACCCTTCCCTTTTCAAATAGAATCTATTCGCGGATCATCTCCTTGAACTAGTATTCCGAGTAGGGCTTAAAATCAGCTACCAAAGCTGAGCCTTCTTACATTTACATTATTATGATACGTATTCTGTTTCTGTTTCTCTTTATGTCATTATTAATTTATTTAAGGGAGAAAAGCTCCCCCTGTTACGAAAAGAAACGAAGAAAACGAGGGGCGATGATACATAAATAAAATGAAGGAAGCCTACAATATGTATGTGCCGTGCAATTACAGCAGTGGCGCACTCAGAGGGGACCAAGAAGCCCTGGCACCCCCAAAATAAAATGGAAAAAGGTGATTAATTGTAACCACGACTTCTGTAAGTCACAGGCTTTGCGAAAAGAAAAGAAAACTCGACTTTATTTTTTAAATAAGTTTCTCTAATTACCCAATGAATTTTATTGAATTTGCTTCAAAAATATCTTTATCCCTTCCACTCAGCTCCCCCAAAAATTAAATCCTGCGTTCACTACTGAATTACAGTGCGTGTAATGTTAACAAAATTGATCTCTTGAAACACTCACCTACCCCAAAAAGAATAATTAGTGATGGGACTGATACCGTATCGATACATATCGATACCCTTCTACAAATTTCAATCTGGTATTGATACATATCAAACTCAAAGGTATCAAATGGAATCGATGCTTCTTTGATATTTACATATCAGAATGTATCGATACCTGTTTGATACCTACACAAAAATATCGATACCTACTTGATACCTATACGAGAATATCGATACCTGCAATATCTTTACCTCACGCTGAAGTGTAAATATTAGATGTTTACCAAATGACTGAGACAAGTATCGATAATTTCGTAAGTATCAAATAAGTATCGATAATTTCGTAAAGTATCAAACCGGTTTTGATTCGGTATAATATTGATATGGTATCGGTTGAAGAAGAATAGGTATCGATGATTGATACCAAGTACATAACATTTCGATGCGTATCGATATTTCCTATTGAGTACTTTGGTATCGAATTCATTGAATATCGTCAATAGTATTGGTATCAGTTCCATCACTAAGAATAGTTGCAAAAATTAACAATGCAATACAATTTTTCACAATCTTCTGTTTCCTTTTCTTTTATTTTCACTTCCAAATTAGGGTAGATGTCCCAATTACTGCCAGTGTCCCAATTACTGCCACTTTATTTAGTTTATGTAATAAAAACGTAACGTATAAAAAAAATGTACAAAAATATGTTATTATTAAATGGAGATTCTGATTTACATAAAAATAAAACAAATACATGTACTCATATGTACCTAGTGCTTAAAAAGTAAAATTGAAAAATGAAAGTCCCATTTGAGCGTCAAAAACGCGACGACGTTTGTAGGAGATGATGGCGAAATCATACTAAAGAAAGAGCCGCAATTTTACTATTCAACCTCTATCTATTGCATAAAATGAATTATTCCGGTCTAGAAGAATTACTTTTATGATGTAACGAATAAAATACATAATATTTATTGTTAAATTATAATAATTAATGGTGACATCATTAGGGACAACATTTTTGGGCTTGTCCCTATTACCGCCCATACAGCACACTCTCGTTGCAGCATAGTTGCAGTATAGTTGCGGTGCAAGATTGCAACGATTCACGCAACGTTGCCGCAACTATGCAGCAATAATTCTATGTCCGCCTGCTGCAACGTTGCACAGCAACTTTGAGGCAACTTTGCACGGCAACTTTGAGGCAACGAAAAACTGTTAAAAAAAAATAAAAAAGTTATTGGTTACGACAGATTTGAACTCCGGCCCGCCCGCATGACAATCTGACGCTCTACCGTTGTGGCCACGGAACCTTCTTGGATGTAGAGTACTGTAGATGGTATATATATTGATTACTCCGTACGTTAAAAACTTTTATACTACATGAGTACTACGACCCCCATATATATATATATTGTCGTTCCAAAATCACTGTGCGCCGTGCTCGCCTTCACGGAAACATCAGTTTGGCACGTGCCACCAGTAAAGTAGATTCTGACTTATGCTTGGAACTGATTAAATGGTTGCCTTCTCCAACATATATTTTATATTTTAGTTCATTATACTGGATATCCGCGGGAACAGTAAACACCTGGATATTTCCTAACGTATTGGAGATATAAAAGAAATTGTTTACATGAAATTGCGTGGTTGGAGCGGGCAAATTTTCTACGGAACTCTTTTTTTTAACAGATCACTTGATAGTGCGTTTCAAGACGAATTCAATAAAGTATAATGTATACACTTTATTTCAGCTGGTTTTCGAGATATTATGTTTTAAAATTTGCTAACGCCGCAAAGTTGTGGCAAAGTTGCGACAAAGTTGCGGCAAAGTTGCGGCAAAGTTGCTGCATAGTTGCGGCATAATTGCGGCAAAGTTGCTGCATAGTTGCGGCATAATTGCGGCAAAGTTGCAGTGCATTATTGCAACGCAACTATGCAGCAACTATGCAGAAACAATTCTATGTCCGCCCCGTGCAATGTTGCACGGCAACGTCGCAGCAACCATACATCGACATTGCACTGCAACCATGCAACATCGCAAGGTTACTGCAACCATCCTGCAACTTTGCCGCAACGAAGTGTGCTGTATGGGCGTTGGCAGTATTCGGGACAAAAGAACATGGAGTACGTATGACTGTCATATCTAACCGCAAAATCAGAAACGTGTAGCCACGTGTAGCGTGTGATTCTGTGATAGGTATCTATTCATATAAGATATATATTAAATATTATATATTACATTATAGATATATATTACATGTACATATATATTATATTATAATAAGATATATATAAGACATATAAGGTATAATACGGACCGTCAGATATCTGGTCACAATTATTAGGACCGACAGTTATTGGGTGGCAGTCATTCGGACAAGACGATTTCAGAGGTGACAGTTATAGGTACACTACGATCGCTCGCGAAATTTAATTAATTATTAATCAATTCGTCATATTTAATTCATGAAACTATTTTTTTTAATGAAAGAGATGTTAAATAATATTATGTTTTAAACTGAGACGATTTTTAAGTTAAACAACAGGTGAAATGATTAAATGAAGTTCAGTTATAATCTTAAGGTGGCAGTAATTGGGACATCTACCCTATATTCTTTGTAATTATACACAAGCGCGTGCGCAATAAAGACATAACCGTATTAATAATAACGATCCGCAACAGAGGCAGGAGTTTTCGCTGCCGCTCGCCGGCATCAATCGAAATCGAGAGGCCGCCCTGGCAATTTTCTGTAACAATGAGAGGCGCGCGGCTGAATACCAGGCAGCGTCGGAGGGCCGCAACAATCAGCCGCCGATTCGAAATTAGCGTGTCAATATCATCTTTCGTCGGCAGCATTGTGCCGCGTTGAAATACAGGCCGTTAATAGGCCGAGATAATGCAGCACGTCCGTGATTGATGGCGGCCGGGAAACGGTTTTGAATAACAGACGCGCGCGCGTCGCCTGCGTCTGTCTTGCTGGGGCGTTTAATTGCGTCATTAAATTCCGACAGCGCTCAGAGCAACCCTGCCTGCTTTACGACGACGAAGCGGTTCCCCGTTACCTACTTCCCACGCTTTTATTCCCAACAACTTTCCCAAAACCTTCGGAAATATAGGGGACGTTCTTGAGAGGCTCGGGCCATCGAGCGGTCGCTATGAATATTGCACAACGCTGACAGAAATATCCGGTGCTGATCGTTCGTTGCCTCGCGGAATAAGCGAGGAAGCTTCTCCGGGCTATTTTCGGAAAATTTCAATGCCGCGTTCGGAAACGATCGTGGGGAACGTCCGTTGGAGGGAAGGAGAACAAAGGGGAAGGAACCGTTCATTGAGGTACTACCTGTAACCTTCTGTACAGTCATGGAGATCCTCGCTGTAATTTAACAACCGGGAATTGTGAATCAAGGAACCACACGGCCACAAAGATTACATTCCATATTCAAATTGTTTTAGCAGCGGCAGGGCTCGTTAATGCCGCGACACGGCGAGCACGTATAGCTGAAATTGCGGCGCAGATTTGCTGGGATGTGTATCTCGAGAAATTAACACGTTACTCCGCTGGAGAACGTGGCTGATTCTGATTACGAGTGGTACAAATTTCAGGCTTGTAAGCGTAGGATTCTAGTATCGGGGTATTAGGTGGGTATCGCGGTTTAGCTCGGTGACGTTTTTGGTGGGGGTGAAAAGGGCAGGTGGAGTTAAACTTATCAGGGTAATATGGAGGATATATGTGGGAGGTTTAGAAGAGTGTCAGTGTAAGTCTAACTTTCCTTGGAAATGAGTTATGTAGTTCGCTAACCTCTTTATTGTTAAAACTTTCAGTTGATAAATCAATTAAGTCTCTACTTTCATACGCAAGCAATAACTTTACGGCGGTACATTTACCGCGGAATTACTAAGTAGACGAAATTATCTAGTAGGATAAACAGTGTAAATCTCGGTTTTAATGCCAATGGATTAGCACTGATTGACGTCTGAACCCTGAATATTATTCTAGCACCAGAGTTGGGCTTTACTCGAATAAATTTTTATACTTATATTTAATATTCATTTTTATATTTAACAATAATCTTCCAATACAAATTTCGGATAATCTTCGCATAAAATGATGTTATTCGTGAATAACGAATAAATTTTTATTCTGATGGTCTTGAATAAGAATTGCGAATAAAATTAAGTTATTCGAGAATAACGAATAAATTTTTATTCTGATGGTCCCGAATAAGAATTGCGAATAAAATGAAGTTATTCGTGAATAACGAATAAATTTTTATTCTGATGGTCCCGAATTAGAATTGCGAATAAAATGAAATTATTCGAGAATAACGAATAATTTTTTATTCTAAAAATGCTCAACTCTACCTAGCACTCGTGTTTTCTTATTATACCACCGACATCCTAATGTCAACATCGCCTCCTTTCCCACTTCAACTTACCCCTGGGTGTCCTTGTGTCCGGTAAGGTGAGCCACAGAGGGAACAGGATCGGCGCGACTAGAATGTAAGTTAGTCTCTTCTTGGGACTACTGGGCCAGGCCATGTCCAAGGCCTCCGGAGGTTCATCCTCTTCTCCCTGAAACAGAGACACGCCTCTAGTCAGGCAAACTTCTGCAAAGCAACATTCTTTTAGAAACAAGAAGCCATGAAACAAGAGAAGAATAAACCCTTCTCCCTAATTAACACGCCTCGCTTAATCCGTTCAGTGGATCCGGTCGAATGGAATTAAGTTTAAGTCGGAGTTTTATCATCCACGACACACTTGGCCCGCCGCGCTTATTATGTCGTGCTATACAATAAAGCTCCGCGGACAGAGACACAAGGCCTCCAAAAACCGCGCTAAAGGCGCCCAGCCAACCCCTTGTTCATCCTCGGCTAACCGCAACACAATGGTTCCCGCAAGGTGTACGGCTTTCCCAGCAGAATATCGTTTTACGAGGATTGTTGGTGCCTTGGTAGAACGAGCACGTGTAATTCTCGGCGAGCACACTGATCATCTCGCTGCCTGGTCGTCTGAGCACCAACGTCTGACCAGAACGCGACTTCTCTACTAGCGAAGCCAAGAGAAACCGTCTTAGTTGGTTCGCGCGTTACGTTTTCCAGCCACGGCAGCTGTAAATCTGCCGACCGGGGACCTCCGGTAATTTACAGTGCCTAGTCGTTTAACGTAACGAGTTGTAAGATAGAGGGTTCGAGAACTCCACCCCTTAACTGGGTCATTTCTTCGAGGAACTCCTGCCGCGAGTTTAAAAATGATTAAAGGCGAATTAAGGGGTATTATATGGTCACTTTTATGATTTGTTTTTTCATATAAAGATTCTTCATTTTTAAAAATCAAGATATATACCTTGCTCCATATAAACTCAACTGTATTTCCTTCAAAAAGAAAGTTGATCTTAAGAAACGGTACTACAGCAAACTCTTAACAAAAATATCTCAGAGATTACTAGATGGATTTGAATAAAATTTTGCAGGAATATTCTTGAGACTATAATTTATAATATTCATCGATTTTGAGAGAATTTATTTTTAAAAAAATGCCACCTACTTATATCTTATTTTGTTAGTAAAGGACAAAACAAGATACTAATCGAAAAATCTGGCTAGAAGGCAATGCCAGAGGTGGCGTTGTGTTGCTTTGATTTCGAAGAGGACTTTTCTTGTTCAGTAAGCAAACGAAGGTAGTCATTAGACAAATGGGGCCTGGCGAACGAAGTGGACGTCGATCGAGATCGAAGACCTTGAGGCTCGCGGAGAAAGGTGGTCGCGTGCTAGAAAACGCGGAACTCGGGCGGAAGAGGCATCGCCTGGTGACTTTGCTTCGATTATCCGAGAGGAAAAGAGGGACTGAAATAGGCAATGTGCAGCGCAGCGACGCCCGGTGTAGCCAGAATTGACCCAGATTCGCGATGCATTCAAAATGAAAAGGTCTTCTCACTCATTTGGGACAAAGAGGTTCGAGAATCCCCGCGATCCGCGTGCGCGAGCTTGCCCCCACCTAATAGCAGTGAAAAGCTCGTCCTGTCAATTTTTTAATCGCTAAAGCCGATCCCTGCTCGGAACACTCGTTTTATTCCGGATTTAGCAGGCTCAGATTTCAGCTGTCTCTTAAGGTCCATTAATTCTTGGCAATTTTGCGTGGGTGTGCGTTCGTTGTGGGACTTGGAAGCAGTGACCCTGAAGATGCAATGCGATCGTCCTCGAGATTCCCCACCCTCGGATTAAGAAACCGAAAAAGTTGAGAGGCCGAGGAAGGAATGGGCCACAAAGGACATTAAGTGCGAGAGCTGTCGGATATGGTGGGAGACTTTGACGGCGGCCGATTCGAAAACGAAAGTCTCGTTCGGGGAAAAAGCCACTCTTCGCGATTGCTTTGCTTCCAGGACGTCTCTCCCACGTATTAAGCGTCCCAATTCCCCGACACCCTATCATTATCGTGGAACGTGAATGACGGGGCTGTTAATAGCGGCTACCCTTATACAGGATGTTTCAAGAGCGTAGGATGGCAGTGCTGAATTAAGCAATAAACAAAATAAGCACGTGTTTAGAGTGTCAGGAGAAAGGGGAGCAAAATAAATATAAATTTTCTGAATTTTAAAATCTTTTATATAGTAATGATATTGTTGAGTGTTCATGTCAGCGATGCTTTGACATTTCAGTAGAAGAGACTCACGAAATTTATTGTCCATAAATATGAATATGTCTACTCTTCAAGAACGCGGATAAATTGTGGCGATGTTTTTACGTAATAATTCGTCGATGGTCTTAACGCAACGTAACTTTGGGCGAATACTTATAGACTTCTTTCTTGGGGGCCGTTTGGAGGTATTGGTTTATGTGACTAACCTACAGACTTTACAATTAAAGGATAATATTCAACACGAAATCGAAAATCTAGTCCCACAAATTCTTCAGAAAAGCCCAGATTTGCATCAATTCGAATGGCGGTCATATCTTGGATATTATCTTTGGAAACTGACGTCACAAAATTGATGAGTCTCATAAATTGTACCACAAAAAAACGCCACGTTGTTTCATTTAAAACCAAAATTGTAGACTAAGAAAATCAAATGGGGACTTTTGTGCCACTTTTTATGTGCGAGAGAAAAGAAAGGAAGAATGAAAACAGTAGAAAGATGAGAACCAGTGGCGAGTGGATTAGATTGAGCGAGAAAGACAGAGAAAACGAGAGAAAATTAACGATCGAGGGATGATTAAGATTGAATTAAAGAAACATTCCTACATTGCGTTGAACTAATCACTCTGTATAAGGGAGCCTCAAATTCTTTCAATTGTTTAGAGCCTCTAAAGGTCTGAGTCCGGCACTAGTAGATGGAAACATTACGGAAACATTACGGAAACATTAAGAACAATAAACTTCCACTCGTCTTCGACAGATTAATCGAGTGTCCGTAACAACGAATGCCTTCGTTGCAGCAGTCTCGCTCCTCGGTCGATGAGAAGCTGGCGGGGTTCGTTTGTCAGGGGTCGACTGGCCGGAAAATAAGGAGTTCCCGCTTCATTTTTCCTATCGCGCTGGCAGGACCGTCCCGAATCACCAAATATCTATCTCTGTCCGGGCGGACGGACGGAATTTCAGATAGGAGCGGTCCAGCGACGGGGGTGGCGGCGATATAGCTCGTTACGTTTTCACGTTGAGCGACAACCGGTCGACCGGGGGATGGGATCCTCTCCCAGGAGGGAAACGGGGAGGAGAATTTCCAGCGAGGAGGTTTTCGGGTGTCTGATACACACGCGAAAACGTATTGCTCGTGGCATTCCATCCGGATGCGTGTCGTGGATGGGAGAATTAAATGAATTAGATGAATTAGCTTCTTTTCCTATTGTTCCACCTCTTACTACAACTCTCTTTCACCTGAAATTCGCTCTCTAATGCCAGAGACTTCTACCGAAATTGAAGATACCTGTATGATACCGGTATTTTTCGGTTCCGTTTTCAAAACCTTTATAGAAACCGAAATACACAAATACCGGTATATTTACCTATATTTACCGGTAATTTTTTCGGTTTTCGGATTTTATTACACTCATTACAAACTGCTGCGTATTTTCATATAGGTATCCTACACTTTTTTCAAATTTCTATCCAAATTGTTTTGATGCATGAAACAAAATATCTTAGAAGTAACGTGAAAATATAACTAAAAATATCTTTAAAGCTTTAAATAATGGGTGACGGAATTGAATAAATTATCCGTAAACGTATAATAATATATTGGTATTTTTATGAAAATATATTACGTTATGTCGGTGTTTTTACAGCTCGAATTAATAAGGGCTATGAATATATTACTTTAATCTACAATGTCACATAAAAAAGAACCAGAAAAATACCGTTATTTATTTCGGTTTCGGTACTTCAACGATTTATACGTTCTATAGCGGTTTCGGTACTCATCTGTTGTGGTACGATATCGGTTTCGGTATAGCTTTGTTGACGTAATACCAATTTGAACTCCCTAGTAACCACCCTCTCAGATTTCAAACGTGCAGTGACATTATTCTATTTACTAATCAACATTAGCAATTAATTCTTACTCTCCTTATTTTTTAATGTCACACATATGACTTTAGTCTTTACTCGCGATGACGTTATTTGTCCATCGACATCTATTTTCCGTATACGCTGTTAGTGCTAGTTTCAAGTAGTTTTAAGTGGTCAGGGTAACAACAGCTGCCAGCTGCACCTCGTCTTTAGCACTCTTCTATTTTTACACATACCATACATATAATCTCTAACTATTTTCCTCTTCCTTGCCCGCTTATATATTTCCTTTCCTAACGTCTACCATACAATAAAGAATTATTATTAATTATATTCCACTTAACTGTAGGGGAGACCGGGGCTAGTTGATACAGAGGCAGGTTGATACAGACGAATTATCTCGACACCGTATATATGTAGCTTCATTTCAATGGGATATGTTAAAATTGTTGATAAATTCTTTCCTACGATCCAGCGTACGTGGGTGTACCTTGACGTTAGCAATCGTTTTTTAACTGTTTTCGTTTATATAAAGAAAAAGTAAATAGTTGTGTTCACTTTCCAATCCGTCTTGAGACGATATAAAGAATTTTATAACCCGAAGTAATTTGGCATCATATTGAGTCTTTTGAAGGTAAGGTAATTACGTTTTGTAATTATGTTTATATGCTCTACATTTTTTTATGGACATGTTTATACATAATGACTTCCTGTGGGATAAGTTGATACGGTTTCTCTGGGGCATGTTGATACAGTATATTAATTTTCCCCGACTACTTTTAATTGAATTTTTTCTTTATTTCTTGGAAAATGGTTTGAAATAACAAAAAGAAGAAGACACCTCATGTTAAAGTGGGATATTCCAGACATAAAAAAAAATGAAAATAAAAATGTTTTTCTAGGTATGTTTGTTTAAAAATCTGTTTGATCTTTGAACTTTTGACTGTTGGAAAGGTATTTAGATTGAAATTATATTTTTCAAATTGATTAGTTACTCATTAAATAGATATTTTAAAGATTTATCAACTTGCCCCGCAGTGGGGTAAATTGATACACTTTGCCTTCGTCCAAATAACATTTTTTCATTCATTTTGTATGTACTTTCTCAAGTTTTCGCTTACTATATATTAAAGAGGAAGGACCAAAGTATATTTTAGCATATTTGTTATTAAGTAATTGATTCAAACAAAAATGAAAAACAATGAAAACTGAAAAACGTATCAACTTGCTCCGGTCTCCCCTACCTCATTTCTAAAAAAAAACACCCCCGTTTCCATCTACCACCCCACGTAAAACGAACTTCTCCCAGAATCCATCTATCAGGGTTGAACGCTTCGCTCGCGCCTCCCCGTCGCCCTCGACGCGGGAATTACGAGAAGGAACCGTGGCGCGAAGTTGTTACCGCGAAGTTATTCGGCGCGGAGGTTGGCCGTTCCGCTGGACTGGCTCCGATCGATAGACGATAATTGGCTCGACGAATCTGGCTACGGCGACTACGGTTATTTCGGACGAGGCCGCGGGGAACAGGATCAGAAAACGGACGGGTCTTGAGGGCCCGGGGGTTCGTGACGGGAAACGAGCCCAAGCGGGGCCGAGTTTCGCGACGCGCGTTCCCTGGGCCGCGATAGGGAGCGACACGACCGAATTACCGCTCCCGCGGCCATTGTTCCTGCGGTCAGACGAGGCTTCCGGGCGCGACTCGCGTCTACGTGGAAACTCGCGGCGACGTTTCGCCGGCATTGCGGCAGCCTGGGAGCTCAGCTTTGGCGAGGAATTCGGCTGCTATTGGCCCGCGCTAACTACATTCGCACGCCACTCACGGTCTGTCGATATTGAAATACTTAGGGTATCCAGGCGCTCGTGCTTTCATGCTTGCACGCCGAGCGCGGATTGACTTGACTCGGGGCATTCGAGTGTACCAGCAATCTTTCAGCGCCGCGGCGAACAGCGGCCGACGACAGGGCCTGTCGGGGTTGGTCCTGCACGTCTACTCGCGCCTGGGAAATGGATTGCTGTGCTGCTGGGAGTTTAAAGGCACTATTTTTGAAGGGAAGATTGGAGCACCCGGAAACAATGCGTTGGGTAAGCTTCAATGTTAAGGGGTGGCAAAAGGTGCGTGGTATTCACCCAACTGTAGGGTGAAAAATATTTTTGGGAAGTGGGAAGTCGGATTAGGAAGCACGCGGTGCGAGTGGAGTAGCCTTCTTACTTTGTCGAACCCATTTTATAGTGCCAATTAAAAATTTAAAAATATTCACGTTTTTAGTACAAACTTAACCCTCATCCGTCCCTAGTGTCAATTTGACACACTTTTCCCGGAATAAGTTATTCTGTTCTATTAAATAATAAAGTTAAAATTTCGACCGTAAAATTTTTAAAATATTAAAATATGATTTCGGCGCACAGTTTCGGTCAATTAAAAGGAATAAAAGCTAATTTGCAAATATAAGAAGTATCATCTTCCAACGTTTCGGTCAGTGTTTAGACCTTTATCAAGGAAAAGTTTGAATAAATAAATACTGCGTATGCTTTTATGTAACATGCTTGATAGAAGCGTGCGACGTGCGAGTCGGTTGGGCGGTGACTGAGAAAATACGGTGGTCATACCATTTATTAACAATATTTCAAATGATATTAACAGAATCTTCAGGAAAGCAGGAATTCACACCATTTTCAAACTACCTCTTTATACTAAAAGTCTATTTCCACCAATCAAAGATAAAATAACATTACTTAAAAACTCGAACATAGTTTATTTAATCCCTTGCATGGGGTGTAATCAAGTGTACATTGGGCAGACATCCAGGCTTTTGAAGAAACGTATTTACGAACATAAGAGGAATATTTTTTCACCTCCCCTGCAACACACTGCATTAACCAAGCACTCGATGGAGTTCGATCATAGATTTGACTATGACAATGTCAAAATAGTGGATAGGGAAACCAAATTAAATCAGAGAATTCTATTAGAAACATTGCATATGATTAAACAACCTAGCGTAAACCTTAGGTATGAAACACCTAAAATACAAAATTATTACGCAACCTTATTGAAGGAATAAGGCCGAATGAAGCAATTCTTTCTATTAGAATTTTCTTTCCCGCAGCCTCTATGTTTGAACTGTTTTATACATATTAGTTTTAACGTTATGTAATTGCCTTGAGTGATTGATTATTCATCAACAATTGATTTTTGGTACAGTAGCAGTGGGTCGTGAGGTTTTGTATTCCCCACGTCTGAGTTGTTTCATAATATTTAACGGTTCCAACGGCTACATGGTGTCTTGCTACGCGATTTGCTTCGCCCTCGGTATGATCTTGCCTTCTGTATTTTGTTTTTCTCAGCCACCGTCCAACCGACTCGCACGTCGCACGCTTCTATCAAGCATGTTACATAAAAGCATACGCAGTATTTAGTTATTCAAACTTTTCCTTGATAAAGGTCTAAACACTGACCGAAACGTTGGAAGATGATACTTCTTATATTTGCAAATTAGCTTTTATTCCTTTTAATTGACCGAAACTGTGCGCCGAAATCATATTTTAATATTCTGTTCTATCATTTGTAATTGTTGTAAACAAGCCGCATGCTCTGCACATGGTTTGATTTTATACGAATGTTGTGAAAAATCTAAGAAGTTAATGTTAACTCATCAATTTGAATAAAAAAATATAGAAAAATAGCTGTTTACCTTGTCATTTCATCGATCTTATGCCACTGTATAAATTTGACACCGAGGGACAGATTAAGTTCGTAGAATGAGGAACGAATGAGGGTTAATAAAGATCAGTTTTTAAAAATAAGTGATTTTTCTCAAAAGCCAAGGGTGTCAACTACCCCTTTTACCCCATGCGTCCTACTAGTCGAATATCTGTAAGTAGCAGTCTAAGCGCGTTCCTCCTTGACCTTTCGCAGCTGAAAAGCGGCAACTCCGTTGCTGAGAAGCATCAGGCTCGTTCTAGGCCCGTGATTAGAGGCCTCGAGAGATTCACAGACACAAGGAGCGAGGAGAACGTTAAGCAAGGGGGACGCGAGGGTTCTAATGGACTCGCATCGAGCAGCAACGAATTTCGGCGTAGAGTGGACGAGTGATAACCGGAAGCCCCGGCGACCGATGCCACCGCAATAATTGGGACCGCGACGGGGGAGGGAATTAGGCATTCGTCGAATTTGACAATTACCGAGTCGAGGCCTGCGTCGAGGCCAGCTGCTATACCGCCGTTGGGAAGTTCCTGGATGCCGGCGGTGGTGCCAGCGGTGGTCGTCGTCGTGGTGGTGGTCGTGGTGCCCTGGGAACCTTGCTGCAGCTGCAGAGTGGTCTCTTTCGACGCTGCGCCGGAGTAATGGGCGGCGGTGGACGTCGCCGCGCCGTTGTGCGGCCTGGTAGCGTCCAGCAGCACCTTCAGCGATGCTATCGCGTGCAGCTGCGTCGCTTTCTCGTCCACTTTGCCTGAACAACACCAGAGATGCATGTTAATGAGGAAAACGGACCGGCAACGGGCTACCGTTGTGCACACACTTTCCTTCAGCTACTGACAAGTACCTAACGTCGTTAAAGTATACCTTAGTTGACTGTCAAGTAGCGTCATGGGCGTCGGATATTCTGGATTCTATATGCTAGATAATTGCGTGACTAAAAAAATTTTTATTATCTTCAATAATGTACAGATACAGGGTACAAAGTTTTTTAACAGTATGGAATTTACTTTTTTTCAACACCTGCATGAAAATGTGTGCTTTTTCACGCCTGCTGAGCGGGAGCAAAATGACCAATTTCAGACGTATTCGCGGAAAATCTTTCTCCCAAGGGAAAAAGACTTTACGCGCATGCGTATTCGCAATTTCTTACTTTCCTCCCAAGGAAACTGGAGTTTGACGTTACCCTGTGGTATGAAGATGCAGTTGTTCGACTAATCGTTATCGATCATGTGTGTTTTATCGTATATTACAACTGTCATCGAAAACAAAGTACGAGATGGTATATAAAAAATGTATGGAGTGGCGAGATAACGAAAAATAAATGAGCAATTGAAAATGCATATTTTTTTGCGAATCGCTCAGCAGGCTTACAAAAAACACACATTTTCATCCAGGTGTTGAAAAAAAATATAGTGCGTGACAAGGGAGAGAAGCGATTTCGTCTCGCGTGAATTGCTGCCCTCGCTGCGCTCGGGCAACAAACTTCACACTCGTCGGAATCGCTTACTTCTCTCCCTTGTAACGCAATGTACTATTTTTTTAAGGGGTGCGTCGACTGTGACGGTTTGTAAAATGAAGCTATTTTTAAAGATTCTTTTCTTCGTAGATATATAATATATAATGCAATTAATCTTTTTGGTATTTATCAAGCTACTCTTATATTACACAAGAAAAAATTAAAAGAATTTTTTTAATTTGTTTTAAAACTTTAAACGCGATTATCTCAAAACAATATTTTTTCAACTGGTGCAGGTGATTGCAAAAAAACTATTTCACCAATTAGTCTGAAATTTCTACATGTTATTCAGCACTTCAGTGGCTACGGCCGGGACCACGGAAACCTTTTTCGATTAACCATTTCATACTTTTTACAAGGTTTTTGCAAGGCAAAATGATTGAAAAATTCACCGTACTTCAAACCTTCGTCATTTTGTTAAAAAAAAATAATCCTGGTCCCGGCCATAACCACTGAATAACATGTAAAAATTTCAGACTAATTGGTCAAATAGTTTTTTTGCAATCACCTGCACCAGTTGAAAAAATGTTGTTTTGAGATGATAGCGATTAAAGTTTTAAAACAAATTAAAAAACTTCTTTCAATTTTTTTGTGTAATATAACAGTAGCTTAATAAATACCAAAAATATTTATTGCATTATATGTTGTATCTACGAAAAAAAGAATCTTTAAAAATAGTTCCATTTTTCAACCCGTCACAGTGGACTGACTCTTTAAATACAATCGTAAAAGTAACCTATTTTTGAGTGATTTGATAGGAGGGTACTATTAAGTCCCGAGTTACCGACCCTTAAACTGAGGTGAGCGCTATCCTCAATTCCTTTTCAATACATCATCTTGTTCCGATCCGTCAAAGTCAAAAATAAACCAAAGTTAAAAATAAATACAAAAATCTTCACTTCTATCAATACCCTTCAAAACAACCCCCATTATAAAAAAAAACACCCCAACCAAACAATAAGAATATAAATTCAATCCTAAACTATAACCAATAAAATATCAATCAATTAATCCTCCACACTGTAATAATATATAAACAACAATAATAAAAAAAAGCAACGCCCATGACGGCCATCTAGAGGCAATAAAATGCAACTCTCAAGCAAAAGATCCACCCCATCGTCCCTCCAACGCCCAACTTCGAAGGACCCCTTCCGCCCAGCGTAAGAACGTTGCAAACATTCCGCATGCTCTGCCACCGCACAAGACCAGCCGGATGCATCGCCATTCCATTCAAGCGTGGGCTCAAGATCTGACTAAAACTAGGACTACGAAATAATTATGAGCGTCATTCCAACTGCCATTGCTACCGTTCTACTTTGCGCAGCCATTTCGCGAATCGGTTGCGAGCCGAAACGATCCCGGGGCGCTAACGACGCGCGAATACCGTGGCCTGGCACCAGGGCCACTCGATACGGAAGCCTGATTCACTTAATTGCGGCTCTACGTGTCGCTCGCTGCGTTTACGATCCTACGAGAGGCCAACTTTGCTGCAACGACGACGCGTGTCGACGAGCCAACGTTTTACGATCCACGGATGAGTCGCAAAGCCGCTTGTCGCGCGCTTAATCAGTTTAACTGTCGCGATCGGCGACCAATTGGATCATCAACGTCGAACGGCATCGCGTTAGAGCAGATCGCCGGGGCAAATCGTGTTTAAGAAAATTACAACGAGCGGATTAGGCGCGATCCACTTACGGCCCGCGTGCCAGAGGCCAGTCCAGACAAACTCGATCATCCCTTTACCGTTGTTTGTCATCCCTCCCGTTTCATTGAAATGCTAGACAGTTTCGGATATTCGCCCTCTAGCTCTTGGACGTGGAATTTTATAGAAAGCAGAACGGAAGGAAGATTGACGACGGCGCATTCGTTTTCTTAACGTCCTCCGTTTGGAATATCGAATGGTATCGCGACACCTGCCGCCGGGAGGAACTCTTGTGCACCAATAATATTGAGAAATGCAGGTCTCATGATAAATCTGTTATGGATTCGTGAGTTTTGCTTGGACCATTTTTCGTGACCTCCTTCGAAATGACGGAGTAACGAGAAAGAGGGATGGAGAATTTGTTTTTCCTGTTTCTGTAGGAGGGAAAACGGAACCTCGGGTATTGGGACTCGAAGGGGGTAGGTTACCCTCAAAAATTTCGAAAATTGGTTTTTAGGATATTTGCATATTCTGCTAGTTATCTTTTTTACGTATTTTAAGCGCAACCGGGTCACAAAATTCTAAAAATTGAAGGAATTACAGTAAAATACGTAGCAACCTCCACGTGAGATCGTATAACGATGTCCAACTTTAAACGCGATTTCCCTGAAACTACGTTTTCCAAAATGGTGAACATAAAATCTCGAAAACCGCTCGAGCGATTTGAATGAAAATTTACAGCGAGCTGCAGGAAACTATTCCCCTCCATGTATTGGGATCACATTTTCAATATAAATTCTGAAAAAAAGATAGAAAATATTTTTCCTACAAAAGAAGAATGAAACCAGAAATATCAACATAAAAATTGTTTTAATTTGTTTATCAAAATGTTGCTTCCTGCACAAGATGGAGACTGTCTTACAGATTATAAAAATGTCTTTACTTTATGTTTTAGGTAAGTAATGCACTTGTCCGGAATCGTGTTCACCAAACGGTGCATCGCGTACACGTTCTCACAACAAAAGCTTTAGTAGGTACTCAAGATGTTTAAATTGCAAGTTAAGAACATATAAAAACCTCGCAAAAAATATTGACATTCCAATTGGGATTTGCCAATTCAGGGTGCCATTCATTGGGGGCCGCCCTTAAATTACGTAAGGGTAATTTTGGCGAATTCTTACCCCCCTCCCCTAGTATAAGATTTCGTAAGATTTAATATTCCAATCCCCTGTTTACGTAATATTCTTGACGCTTAATTTTTTCAGTTATTAAAATTCGTCAATTTGTTAACTTTGTTTCGAGAAATTTAAAATAAACTACTTTTCCAGAACATTAATGATAGAATTCGTATTTATTGAAAATTATGTTAAAAAATATTACGTAAGACGCTACCTGACTCCCTCCCTATGTAAAACAACGTAAGAAATTCGCGACCCTCTCCAAAAAGCCTTACGTAATTTAAGGCTGACCCTTCGTACAGTTTACCCTAAGTGTCAATCGCGCTTCCTAAACGCCGAACTCCTACATTTCCTTCTACTAACTTCGAAGGGATGGAATCTAAATAATCGAAGGGTGGTCCAGTTCTCCAAGAGGAATTACTCGATACTCCTGTTGATTCCATCCACTTCCTAACGAAGCTCTCGCATTAAGGAGCGTCGCCTCAGCAAATGCAGCGTCCACTGATAACGCCTTCTCCCGGCGAGAAGTAATTTCTCGGCGATTTTCTTTCCCTTCCCGGAGATGACCTTAATTAATATACGCCTCGTGAATCAACCGAGACTTCCGTCCCGTTATCGTTAGCGCGCGGTGATTTCCAAGAAAATTCGCGCCCCGGGGTGTCGCGGATTCCTTTCCTCTGCAACACAGTGCCTGCTACTCTTCTCCCATTCAACTTCCCCGCGCGCTCACTTCTTGTCAACTTACGACATTGAACGTCCTTGAAGGAACCTTTCAGCGGAACCTAGCCGAGTCCGTCTCGGCGAGCGTCCCCAGGGCGAACAAGCTGCCTCATTAAGAGAAAAGAAGTGTTCCAGGAGTCGCGTCCGCGCTTCCGCAAACGAAGCAACTTTCTCTTCGGCTACAATGCCTCGCAACTTTCGTATCGACCGTTTCCCCCTCGAACGGGACAGAACTATTTCAGGCGTTCCCGTTAACTTCGACGCGCGGTGAGAAGGAATCACCATTCCCCAGTGCCCGTAAACGTGCCGTGAGATACTGGAGAGTAAAATTCCGACGCTTCGCTCGCGGGCTGTCCTCTTCAACCCCTGCCAAGCTCATCGCCCCTATATGTAGTTTCAGATGGTGACTTGATTTTCAGCGAAACGATCCTGGGATGGTTCGCGCGATACTATCAAGAGAAGTAAGGCAATCTGGATATTCAGAATAGCATGCAACATTGTGCGCAAGTGGAGTTGTTCATGCTATTTTTTGTTGGTGCCATAGTACAGTTTTGGGGGGTGAAATCACCCATTTGAGGAAAAGGTAGAATTGTCCTTTCGTGGGATATCTCGAGAATAGTGGAAGGTATTGGAAAGAAGTTTAAACAGAGGGTTGCATCTTTTTTTATATCTACAAAACTGTGTGAAAGTAATTACCGAATTAAGAATTTGTGGGGGAGGTAACTTGAAAAGTATGGATTTTCGATAATTATTTTTACGCAGTTTTATAGATACAAAAGAAAGATACGACTTTTGTTTATACTTCTTTTTGATATCTCTCACTGTTCTATATAGATATATGACATGAATTGTATTTTCACACCCCAAAATTGCAACAATGGAATCACCAAAAAATAGATTTGTCTTACGCGTGACACTCGCACACAATTTTGCATAATTATCTGAATTCCCGGGGTGCCTAACTTCCCTTGTAGGTCAAAGAGGAAGCTCCACTTGGGGGAAGAGGGAGAAGAATACTGCAAGTCGGTGCGATACGAAACTATATATGTATCTCTTGCGTCTAGCTTCGGGACAGACTCATTTGCTATTTATCTCGTTTTTCTTTCTCCTACGCGTCCTTCTTCCCGCGTACCGTAAAGTGGGGGAACATTGGCATGTTTTTGGAATATTTTGCTATATAATATAAAAATTAACATTTTTAAATTTGTTTTAGATATCCTATTATAACATTGCATCGTTTGTGATTGTAGGGTAATTGTGGGAGAGTTGCCGCACGTTACGCAAAATTGTCACCGTGTCTAAATTTTGCAATGAAAATGTTTTCCAAGGATATATCTTATTAGTTCAACATCTTGTGATTCTACTAGCATTAAAGAAAATCAAAATTTTAATATTTGTCACCCTTAAAAAAATTGAAACTAAAAACATCCTTTGGTAGGAGAGACGCCGCACATGCGGGAGTGGTGCCGCATTTCGAAACACGTTTAATTTTCGATTTAAACTTGTTACTTCTAACTTTTTATATAAAAAAATAATAAAAACAAAGTAAAATGAAACATTTTTACTTTATACAATTATAAAATTGGAAAATTAAATGGGTACAGTAGGAACAGATATTATATCTGCTTTTCGAAATTTTTTTTATATTCAGTTGGCATCTTGAGATTAAAATAAAAAAAATGTGAAAAAAGAGTACATAGTCCACAAATATATTTCGATTATAAGATTATTCATTTAAAAATAAATAATTTGCCTTGAGATACCACGTTAGCTATTTTAAAAAACTTTTTCGGTATTTGAAACATTAAAAACATCATTTAAATCGACTTAGTTTCCGAAACAGTACAGTATCAAAGTGCGGCATCTATCCCAAATAAAAGTGCGGCGTCTATCCGAAATGCCTGGGAGAGACGCCGCACTTTCGTATTTCCACATGCTAAGTCGAAAGTAACCCATTCTGCCAAGGAAATATTCTACATGGTCCCCTTAACGTATTACAAATATTGTATGAAGAAAAACTATGAATTTTTAGCTACTATATTAGTAAAAATAGACGCGACGTATAACTTTTCAGGCAAAGTACGCTAGGCTTACCTCGAAAAACAGCAAAATCTTTAACAATAATACAGGAAACACGCTCTGGCTTGACAAACTAACCCAAATGAACAGCCTTAAACAAATAAAATCGGCAATGATGTGTTTTATTACCGATATCCTTGAAATACCGATAGTGCGGCGTCTCCCCGAGTGCGGCATCTCTCCCACAATTACCCTACTACAAATGTGAAAATGCATAAAATTTTTTTCCTTTTCCTTTTTAATAGATGTTAAGTACTTAGATGCCAATGTTACCCCGTACTGCCAATGTTCCCCCAGTTTACGGTACATGCACACGACTTCAGTGCGTCGAATAGGCCAGTACCCGCACTGAGTTTCCTCTTCTAGCATCGCGTCATTAGTCTCTCTTATCGATTAACCTACGGGCAGAGTGGCGCGAAGGGGAGCGCGTCTTAATTCGACGCGTTGGCCTTAAATAATTCAGTGTCCCGCGGCGTTCACCCGTAAATATTCGCGGCAACAACGGCGGGCTTTCAAATCCTGCGGCGCGGCGCTCGCCACGAGACCGTCGGAATAATTAACAGAGCGCCGCGGCGCTGGGACCGCGGAAATTGGCTACGAACTGTCGAGCGTTCAAAGGCTGCGATCGTTCGCGTCTTCTTCTATTGAGAGCTGTGCTAATGACTTTCTCGTTCGGGCTCCGCCGCGGGGGAGGATCCTCCGTCCTAGCAGCGCGAAATGAACGCATGAAATATTGCGGGAGCCTGCGTTCTCAATACGGGGGTGAAAAAAGCCCGGGTGTGTAAGGAATACGTGGCAGAGGAGGAGGACGTAATTCGGCGATTAGCTTCGACCAATCGCGGGCTCGCGCTGGCTTGATGCTGGGTCAAAGAGAGAAAGCCCGTGGTGAGTGGCCTTCATCCACGGAGCTGGAAACGAGGCGAGAAAAGAAAGGCGAAGAGCCGAGGGCGAGAAGTCGTGCCGCGATGAAAGTATCGACCCCTAAGCCGCCTCGGGCTGGATGGAAGGGCACAAGGGAGGAACGCGCGAATGGGAGAGCCTCGGCGGCGGAGAACAAGAGAGGGAGAGACGGGGCGAAAAGAGAATGGACCGTCCGTGTTTTAAGCTGTTAAGCTTCTGTAATTTTTTTCCTCCCTCCCGTTTGTGTTTCCCTCCGCCGTTCGCGGCTGCAGTCCTCTGTACGTAAGGGAAGATAAATATACTCGAAGGGACGACTGGATTCGGCGAAATGTGAAGGGCGAACGCGGGGGGATGAAAGGACTTGAAGGGGAGAGGAGCGTCTACTTAAATTAGGGGTAGGTACTCTGTACACTGAGAGTTTAAAGGGAGGAAGGAGGAGGGAGTGAGCGTTGTCCGATTTAGGAAATTACGAAGTGAGGCGAGAATTTTATTGGAACAGCGAAGGGTGGAAGTTAGGGTGGAAGGAAATGTAGGGGTACAACTTTTTTTATTATTCGTGACTTCTAATACCATTGGTAAAAGTTGCCTTTTATAATGGTATTTAAGATGACACAATCTGAACTTTGTTAATAAATGTTTTGGAGGGCCGCAAGTTAGATAAAAATTATTACTTTCATTGATCTTATGAATTTTATTTTATTATACGATAGTACTTCTTTTTAAAAGAAACTTACTCGTTAGGTTTCCTAGCTGTGTATTCTATTTGACTGCTATCCAACAATTGAAAAAAACAGCTGCGATGAAGGAGTGAGGATTTATGAGGCAGTGAGAGTAAAAACGAACTAACCCACATTGAAAATTTGTTTTCCTAGTGTTTATGATTAGTAGAACCAATTGGAATACATTATTAGTACTAACTCAATTTCGAAAAAATGTGGGTTAATCATATTACCTATACATATATTGTATAGACAAATGAAATCGCAAATGTTTAAACTAAAGTCACGACTAACTTTGTGGTCCTAGGGGGTGTATCCTATTAAATGATAACTCAAAAATGACGCTGGGGTGACGTGAACCCTATGTGACTAATTTGTGATAAAAGAAGGTGACCACGAAGGGTTACAAAACAAAAAGTTACCTAATACTTCAAGGTTCTTCCGGCACCCCATTTTTTTTTCTACAGAATCTAGTTTTCGCGGGCTTAACACTTTCATTACTGTTGGCGCCTAAAGACGCTTTGAAAATTTGTTTCTGCTGTACCGCAGGCGCCTATAGAATCATTTCATGTTGCTCACACCGAAGGCGCCCGGAAATTTAACTTCGCTTGTGTCACTAATTGAATTCTGCTGATAAAAGAGGCACAAATATGTAGTGTTTAAACAGCATAACAGAACCAATTTTGCCGTCACGAAAGGGTTAATCTGAATCATGAAACGCTATTCTTTTTTCACTATTATTAGACAATCACACAATTATAATTTTTTCCTTCCACCCCAGTCTAAGTAGCTACGCTTTAAACTCTCCCACCTTTCTTCTCATCACTCTGCACCCCATCCCCAGCCCCATGGTCAGAGTGGGGCATTATTCGGCTAAATTTTCATTCGAATACGTATTCGAATACATTTGTGCGAATAAGTTTTTATTCGAAAAATCTTCGAATAAAAAATTCGAATAAAATGAAATTATTCGACAATAACGAATAAGTTTTTATTTGACTGAAAATTTATTCGAATAATTTCTTATTTGAATAAATATTTAGTCGACTCAACGGACGAATAAAATGATCACGTGGTTTCAGCGATGTATCGTGACACCCGTGAGACCTAATGTTTTAGGTTAAGTAGCTCTTGTGATAGCTCGGACTTTGCAGGAAGATGTATGACCACGGTATTACATAAAGTGGCGTTTTGATTTATTTTAAATAAAATTTGCTCACGTCAGTCCATTTAAACTAATGAAAAAATCAATCTCTTCAAATTATAAGCGTTCATTAAACATTGTTAAATACATACCAATACGCATACTTCCAGACCCACACGTCCAAACATATGTTGAACACAGTACAGACTTCCATCGATAGATAGGGTATCACATTTATTCGTCGTTCATTCAGGTCGAATAGCAAATAAATTCTTATTCGAACGAATCTGGCTAGAATAACGGTACAGATTTATTCGCGAATAACGAATAATTTTTTGACGAATAAAATCGTCATTTGTTATTCGCGAATAAATCTTGGAGATTTATACGAATCCATATTCGAATGAAAATTTAGCCGAATAATGCCCAACTCTGCCCATGGTTCACCCAACAATAATTTCGAGGCAGATCCGCGACAGAGGAGGGAAGGATCGAAAGAGGCAAACCGGATCGAGTAGAACGAGTCCGCGGCAGGTCGGCCGAAGTGTCACCTATTAACCTACAAAACTCGATCGGGTTTATTCAGCGGGCATGCTCCGGTTTTATGAACAATTAAAGCAAGCCGTAGCCGCAGCTGTCCTTCGGAATCGCAGCGCGTAGCTCCTCCTTAAAGCGCAAGCCGAGCCTTTCAGGTTTTGCTCGATGAGCAGCCGGCTGGAAAGAAAACACGGTCTGCCACTCGTTAAACGGCGCCGTCGACTCGCGTACAGAATAAAGCACGCGGAGGGGAAAGGACATCGGTCGAGGCGATCGTTAAGAACGGAGATATAGATCGAGCGGCGTCCTTCGCGCGGCGATAAAAACCGCCCCCGTTAATGGGGCAAATATTTTTGTGTTTGTCGGTTGCGGTAGGTCGCGGGCGGGAAAGGTTACCCGAGAGGCTGCACGCCTTTGTGACTCGGTTCTTGCCAAGGATTTCTCGCACGTTCGTGCCCGATGACAATTTCATTCAGCAGCAACAGGAATTTCGTTCTACCCTCTCTTCCCCTGCTTCTCCGATTCGCGGGAAATGTAGCACGATTGCCGAGGGGTGGCGAGGATGAATGCAGCGGATGAAACGGGCGACGAAAGTGGAAAGTTCCTTGGGAAAAGTAAGTCGCGTAATCCAGTCGGGTTCAGGAGGCGAGGTATCTTTGAAGCTTCCGTTATCCCGGAGGTAAGTTTCCTGCGCGCAGTCGAGTGCCTCCTAAATCGAGGGCCATCAGCTTCCTTAAAGGACCAGCGACGCGAGATCTGATCAGAGAGATCGCCGCCGCTGCCTTACGTCTCAATGACTCGTCCCCGAAGCTAATCTGCCTTTAAATTCGAATCGGTCGCGTCGAGATAACCAACGGGCCGCTGTCTTCCAGAGTCGTTTAGCGAATTAGCCAGAAAATTAAGCCTCCGCCAGCAATTCTCCGTCCTCATCTCGGAGCTTCGCGAGAGGATTCCGAAGAAACCTGATGGCAATTTGCCTCTGGATGCTACCTCGCTATTCCAGGCTTTCAAAATTGCAGATTGATGACGAAGAGTGATACGAACCTTCTAGATAACGTAGCGTGTACTTAGACCCAATTCCCATCGAGTGAATCAAGTATTCCAGCTCCATTCGGAGTAAATTAAACGCCTCGCGAGGAGATCCTTCCTCGTCACAGGGCGAGGCTGTATTCTTCGTAGTCTCATCTTCCTTCTCCCCTCGTTTCGCTTCAACGGCGGATCAAAGTGATTGCTCGTCTGCTTAATGAAAGTTCTTCTCGCGGAAGACACGTTGGGTCACCAGGGGCGAGCGAGAAATCCTTCCTTCAACTTCTAAAGCTACTCTTCCCTATACTTGACTGGCCACAACATGAAGATCTTCAAAGCCGGTTTTCTCGAAAATGAAGCGCAATATGAAAAAATTGTATTCCCTTTTATCGACTTATTTACTTCTTATAAGTCTAAAAGAAAGAGTAACTTTTTCTGATATCGCGCTTCATTTTCGAGAAAATCGACTTTTTTGATATAGGGAAGCGTACCTTAAGGGGGGAGACCACTGTCCCGGCCCGAAATGTAAGGGTATTTTCAGGAATTTATTTCAACCAAACAACGCAAGTAAATCAATTTATTGCTTAGTATAGTCAATAGTGTATATATCGAAGGGTAAGAAAAATTTTTTTTTAATCAAATTCATAAATCCGTTTTCTGTATACACTCCGTCAAAATTTGCGCTCCGGAAAAAACATGCTAGTCGCGTTGACAGTCCCCAGACCATATGGTTCATCGAAATTCAAAAAAACAATAATATTTAAAAACTAGAAGCTTACCTCTATTACGTGACGATCGCAAAATGTCAAAATTGTAAAAAATAACAAAATGGCGGACCACTGAAAAAAAGTCGTATTTACGGGGTACAAAATTGGGGAAATGTTGCTAAAAAAAATAGAAGCAGGTCGAAAATTGAAAATGTCTGATCGTCACGTAATAGCGACGGGTTTTCCGTACTATAAATGTCCTTGATCAAGCCAATTGGACGTATAGTTTTCTCTGTAGACTGTCAACGCGGTTGAAAAATGTCATTCTGAGGAAATCGCGTTCAATATTCCGCGTGGCTCAGTCGCGCGTTTGACACCGCTTCACGAAAAACACCATATCTCCGTCAATTTTGCGAATTTCTTCATCAAATTTGGAGAGAACATTCTTGAAACATACGTCTTTCAGAAAATGTAAAAAAGAAAAAATCGATTTTTCCGAGTTTTAATGGTCCGAAAAGTAAGGGTGTTTTCGGGAATTTATTTCAACCAAACGATGTAAGCAAATCAATTCATTGCTTAGTATAGTTAATATGTATATATTGAAGGGTAAAAAAAACAAATTTTTCAATCAAGTTCATGAATTCATTTCCTGTATCCTCTTCGTCTCAATTTGCGCTGCGGCAAAAATATGCTTGTCGCGTTGACAGTGCCCAGGCCATATGGTTAATCGGAATTAAAAAAAACAATAATATTTAAAAACTAGAAGCTTACCTCTATTACGTGACGATCGCAAAATGTCAAAATTGTAAAAAATAACAAAATGGCGGACCACTGAAAAAAAGTCATGTTTTCGGGGTACAAAATTGGAGAAATGTTGCTAAAAAAAATAGAAGCAGGTCGAAAATTGAAAATGTCTGATCGTCACGTAATAGCGACGGGTTTTCTGTACAATAAATGTCCTTGATCATGCCAATTGGACGTATAGTTTTCTCTGTAGATTGTCAACGCGGTTGAAAAATGTCATTCTGAGGAAATCGCGTTCAAAGTTCCGCGTGGCTCAGTCGCGCGTTTGACACCGCTTCACGAAAAACACCATATCTCCGTCAATTTTGCGAATTTCTTCATCAAATTTGGAGAGAACATTCTTGAAACATACGCCTTTCAGAAAATGTAATAAAAAAAAATTTCAGATTTGAGACAGTGGTCTCCCCCCTTAACGCGTGAGGCTTCCTCGATCAGAGAAAGGGAATCGCAGGGGTCGGGGACAGGGGATGAATGGAAGGGAGGCTCTGCACGGAAAACGGCGCAACATCGAGAAGTATCGATCCATATCGTGGGGCTCTTTTCGGGGGTGTCGGATTGCCGCGAGGGCTCTTGCGTGTAAACGATTAGACGCGGCTGCCAGGTAATTGTAATGCAGAAGCTGACGTGATTGATTGCTCGGGATCACCTCAGCCTGTCGGTAGAAGGTCGCCGTGCGCACGCTGCTTTCTAGTCACCGTTCGCCCCTATCCACTCTGATTCCTTCGACGTTTGAAAGCCTGGAGGAGCGGCGGATGGCGGGGTTGTCTCCTCGACGGTGCAGTTCCCTTCGTTATTTCGACGCTGACGAAGTTTCGATATTCGACAGACTTTCAGGTGGCTCTTGCCTCCGTTTTTCTTCAAGTGGAGGAAGGAGGACAGAGGAGCAAGCTGGAGAGGATCAGAGGAAGGACGGGATATTTAGGACAAACTTCTAGCGTCTCTTGGTAAATGGAACAAGGGCCGCAAACTAGGCGGCCGGGAATTAAGTAAAAGTGTGACAGGACGTTAGCCGCGAGAGAGGGAGGTTCGAGAGCAGAAGGGTAGGAATTAAAGCAGCGCGGCCCAATTTGTTAATATCATCCCCGGGGGAGCGGCGAGTAATCGTGACTGTGACTCGCGGGACCGGGATTTTCGATAAACCCACCCCCCTTTCCACCCTTCTCTCTCCTACATGGAAACGTCACCGGGGATTTCGATTGGCCTTCTACCACAATGCCACCCGTCCGCCTCGCATTCTCTGCAAGTTATTAAAAAACCTGGCGGAACTGGTGCATCTCGTTCGTTATAAATAACGCGCTCGATTGGGACGCGATTCGAGGGCGAGTGACGCGAGCGTTGTTGCTGCGTTGCTATTCCCCTCCGAGACTTTCAGCTGTTAATGCAGCGTCTCGCTGTGCCTTGCTTCACTCCGGCTTATTTTATTCCTTCTACACTTTCGAAAATAGTGGACCCTTTCGTAGGTCCGCTCAACTCTTTTTGGGCGAGGTTATTCAGTCGTTTAAACAATTACACGTTTGGTTAATTAATAGTCACTTACAAGGGATGATCCCGAACCCGGAAATTCAAAAAATTCTGAAACTTTGTGGACATGTAGGGGATTTCCTCCTGATTACAACGCAATTTTTTTTGCTGCCCAAAATCACTCTAAGGGGGTGAAATTAACCCCTGAAAATTCGCGTATTTTCCGATTTTGTGTTATAACTCGCAAACTGTAAGAGATAGAAAAAAAAATCAATATCTATGTTTCCAACATTTTTTTGAAGAGTTTCATCACCATGAAGAATAATTCATAATAATCACACCACAGAAGTGTTTTCAAAGTTATCTACCTATACTTAAACGGCGGCATTAAAAAAAGTTCGATACTTACGTTAAAAATAAAACGTTCTAATAAATATAAGTTATATCGAACAGTTCCCCTCTTCTCCTCTATTTCCACCTGGTATATTTGCCCCATGTGTAATTAGAGACAAAAGTATATGAATTGTCTTACTTTTTTTCTAAGCGTTGCGTATTATTTCCTAATAAACGTTAGAAGAACGTTTGAGATTGAAAAGTTCTTCGATTGTCGAGGAGCACAGTTTCGCGATACAACAAAGGTTGAAATTGTATGAAAAAAAATGGATTATGCTGTTTCATAATTATTTAAACCACCAATTCAGATTTCACGCGAAACAACGAATTTTAAAAAACATTAATATTTTTGTTTATAACTTTTTTCTAATTGTTTAAACAATTGATTTAACTTTTACTATTCGATAGATCTAATTAAAAGAAGTAACTTTCGTCTTGAGATTTTTTTTCTATCTCTTACAGTTCGCGAGTTATAACACAAAATCGGAAAATACACGAATTTTCAGGGGTTAATTTCACCCCCTTAAAGTGATTTTGGGCAACAAAAAAAAAATTGCGTTGTAATCAGGAGGAAATCCCCTACATATCCACAAAGTTTCAGAATTTTTTGAATTTCCGGGTTCGGGATCTTCCCTTGTTAGTTTTAGATGGTTTAGGCTCTGTTTTATGTATTTACTTGTATACTAAGGGGTATCCCGTTAATTATAATAATATTAATAATAATATGCAAAACCGGGATGACGCTTTACATTACTATTTCACGAGCGAAAAGCTCAGTCGATCTAGCGAAGATACATCGCTTTAATGTCACGTCGGGACGTAAATACATAAGAGAAAACGATAGTCGTCCGTCTGCGTTTACCGTCGAATTTATCCTCACCCCGTAAGCTGGTCGAGCGACTGATGGAACAGATCTGCTGGTCGATTCACCACCCTATCTGTTATCCACTCTGACTAGAAAATCTCGCCCCAGAGGCCGCGGAGGTTCACTCGCCGAGGAGGAAGTAGGGTTCGAGGGTGTTCCCTGCGGCAGAGGCCGTTGGAGATACGAAGGGGGTGGCTAGAGAATCCTCCGGGTGGAAGGACAGCGATTCGTCCTGAATATTATCTCGAGTAGCGGAGCGAGGCGATGTCTCGATGACGTTAAAGGCCCGGGAGTTTAAAGGAAGGGAAAAGGAAGGCGAGCCCCGAGTGTGGATTCGCTAGTCGCGATCGATACTCGGCGGTTTCTGGGTCAGGGTCCCGATACATGCTCGCCACTCACCGCCACTCGTGGGCGGATATACGGGGCTCGAAACGCGTCCCGCAAATTCATTCGAAGCCGACTACCCTCCCCAGCCTCTCTCGCAGCTTTCGTCGCGGAAGAGGAGCTCGCTGCCTCTTCTTCGTCCCGTCTCATCTTTTTTTCTTTTCTCCCTCCTCTGTTTCGCCGACTCGCCAGTTACGCCACGGGGAGAATCCAGAGGGGAGGGAAGGGACGAGAAAAATAGGTGGCTGGTTCAGTGGGCGCGCGCAAGGGAAAAAAGTTTCCCCGCTTCTCAGGCGAGGCACACACGCGAAAGTATTATCGGTGTGCTATCGAGATCTAGTATTGAACGTTTTCCATGCAATCGAGATTAATGACGCTGGGGCTTTCGCGGCCAGATCCTTCTGGAGGAGGAGGGCTTGTGGAAATGGTGGAGTAAATGGGGGAGGTCGTGATCGACGCGGCATCGACCGTGGAATGAGAATCTCGAGGGTGCAATAGTTGCTGGCGAATAATGTAATTGTATACAACGATGGTATAATCATCTAAGAAGGGTGCTATTCTAGCTCCCCCTTAATACAGTGCTTCCCAACCTTTTATGAGTCGTGATCCCCTTTTAATTTAATAAGGTAATGAGAACAGATTAAAAGTAGATATTTCAGAATAAAATTCTAACTTATAAGGAAACATCCCGAACACGGAAATTCGAAAAATTCTGAAACTTTGTGAGTATGCAGGGAATTTCTTCCTGATTACAACGCAATTTTTGTTTGTTGCCCAAATTCACTCTAAGGGGCTGTAATTTTTTGATTTTGTGTTATAACTCGGAACACGGAAATTCGAAAAATTCTGAAACTTTGTGAGTATGTAGGGAATTTCTTTCTGATTACAACGCAATTTTTGTTTGTTGCCCAAATTCACTCTAAGGGGCTGTAATTTTTTGATTTTGTGTTATAACTCGTGAACTGTAAAATAATTTTTTCACCAGATGATAGGTCTAATTAAAAGAAGTGACTTTTGTGCTGAAACTTCCTTTCTATCTCTTACAGTTCGCGAGTTATAACACAAAATCGAAAAATAACCGAATTTTCAAGGATTAATTTCACCCCCTTCGAGTGAATTTGGGCAGCAAACAAAAATTGCGTTGTAATCAAGAAGAAATCCCCTACATATTCATAAAGTTTCAGAATTTTTTTAATTTCCGGGTTCGGGATCTTCCCTTGTTAATAATATTAAAGAAAGACACAAAAAGGAGCCCCCAGAAAGCACTCCGCGACCCACCGGTTGGGAACCACCGCAGTGAGATAAACTGAATAAAGTACAGAAAACATATTAAAAATAAATTTTCCAGAATATAACTCTACCTTAATAATTAAAACAAAATAAATCCTAAAAATAACTGTGTTTACTCCCCAGAAAACACTTCGCACCCCACAGGTTGGGAATCGCTGTCCTAATATAAAATGAAAAGGGTCCTCCGTGGAGTCGGTTTTCGCTAGCGAATTTTCCATCCCGCGAACTATAACGGAGCGGAACAGCGCGAAAGAGTTGTCTAATTGATGATCGTCCTTTTTCTTTCCATTCGCGCGTGACCTGACCCATTTATACACCGAGCTCTGCACACGGCACGCGCACAGCCCCCGAAATCAATTTCAACGTCGAGATTACCGGGCTACCTTCTGGATTAAGATTCCTATCGATCACGCCAACCGCGATCCACGTGTTTCGTTTAGCGGTCGCTTAACGAGCGCCCCCGTCCTGACACTTGTACAAATTTCATCGACGGGGGGCTGGGACGAGGGTGGTCGGGCCGGTGGAGGGTCGAAAATGCACGCGATCCCATCTCCAAGGGAGATATGGATTTTCAGCCGATCCTTTTCCATCGGTGCTTCCACGCGGCAAACGGGTCGGGCGTATACACAAACGTAATCGACGAAGCGGCTCTCGTATTACGGGGCACGAGAGGAAGCGCACTTTACCGCGGCGAAGCGGAGACGGAAGTGTCTCGGCTTCCAACGACTTTAGGAGAGAAGGCTCGTCGGGGCGTTTCCTGCGAATGGGCCACGTATACGTCGTAAATTCTCCGTGTCGATAGCGCGGTCTAATATTACGCGGACGCTGGATCGGGTGTCGTTCCGGAAAAATAGAAACGCGACACTCCGATCCCAAGACGTCGCTTCGCGTGAAACCGTATCGGGATGCGAGCAATTGCGCGGCAGCTTGGCTTCATAAAGAAAGGTATGCTGGAATCTCGGGTAGTTGCATTGATTGGGAAACGCGAGTGGTTGGGTAAGAGAATAAAATTCTGGGGGTGGTAACATCTGGGGGGAAATCAAGAAGGGTGTCACAATTGGCAGCGGAAAGTTTACTTAACCCTTTCGAGCTAATTTTTTTTATTTTGATTTTAGTATATTTTGTTTGTAGAAATTGATTGAATTTAGCTGCGGATAGGTACAGATCGAATTTGAAGATTGTATGTCAATTTTAAGAATTGTGACATAGGGTTGCAGCGTTTTTTTGTTTAGTGGGGTATAGGGTAAAGACACCAGTAGTCGACCACTTTCAGAAAAACATGAAAAATAAGGTTTTTAGAAGTGACGATCTTTTGAACAAAGTACAGTTCTCTAACTGCACTCCAATTGCACTCTGTTCAAAAGATCGTCAATTCTAAAAACTTTATTTTTAAATACATGAAAAACATGAAAAATAAGATTTTTAGAAGTGACGATCTTTTGAACAGATTGCAGTTAGAGTGCAGTTAGAGAACTGCACTTTGTTCAACAGATTGTCACTTCTAAAAACCTTATTTTTCACGTTTTTCGGAGAGTGGTCGACTACTGATACATGGTCGACTACTGGTGTCTTCACCCTATGTGTTCCGGAAAAGGTAAACAGGGTTAAACACACTTGGGATTTTCAGTCAGTATGTGGTACATGTATTTTTATGATATTCCTTTCATATCAATTCTACATATTTCAGAGGGATGGGGAAGAAGGCCTTCGCAGCGTAACTAGGGAAAAATATTTTGACCGCATTCAGGAATAAAAATGAAAATACCTAATGGAACATATGTGCCCCGAAAACACATTGGCACTTTTTTGTGCTAAAACAATAATTTAAAAACTTTTCCAGCAAAACAGTTATATCATACTATAAATTGAAATGTCACAATAAAAAATTCAGAAAATTATTCAATTACCTACGCGTGTAAAGAACGTGATTTCTATCACTGCGATTCCACAGGCATATACCCTGCCAGAATAAAAATTATCCAGCACATTACTACGTTGCTTATTCTCATAATTGTTAATCAAAGATATTAGTATGAAATCAGATTAACTAAAAATGAAAAAAATAACGCACATGTCCCAACAGGGTCGAAGGGGTTAACTTTAACTTTGTTCAACTCAAAGCAGCCAACCATTGATATTCACCCTTCTTCAACTTCACCCACAGAAATATTCTTTTCTCTAACTCTATTCGGTTCGATATTTTAGGCGAAGGGACATGTAGACTCATAGGCGACATTAAAAGATTTTCATAGTAATAAACAGTGTTGGAAACTGGGGGAAGGTTATCGTTTATCGGCCTCATCTTTCCCTGTTATTGTCACGTCGGTCTGACAAACATTACACAGCCGATGAAAAATAACGTTTCAGGAGTTTTCTGTACGGCGAGGCCGTGGCTCGATCCATAAATACGTAAAGGGCAGCACGGGAAAGGGGGCGAGGGCGATATGCAGCGGAGAACTCACCGCGTATTCGCATTTATTCCCGTAGTCACTGTCGAATCGTATCGCTCGCGGCTAATCTGTCGACCCGATCACTCGTCGATGCACTATGGACGCGTATCTAGGTGCCACGACTGCGTTGTTATCCCAAGGTTGCGTTCCCATTGTTTGGCAACTTGGCCGCGGATGCGATATACGAGTGTGGCCATTAAGCGCGATGATGAGTTACCTTCTCTTCCTCAATTAACAAATTAAAACAATCTACGATATACCACGGTATCAAACTGCTCAAGGTTTCTCTAATTTACGAAAGATTCTCCGTATCGATTATTCTACCCTCGAGGAGAGAATCGACTTGGGTGCCTCCAACTGGGTAAACTCTTCTTCCCCTTGTTTCCTGTTTCTGAAACTTGTCACACTTGTCAAGTCGGCCCTTTCTTCGTTCAAATGAAGGGCTGAGAGTCGTAGTATAAGTGCAAATTTGGATAATTTGATTTAATAAATTATCCAAGTAAATTATTAAATAGTGAATTAATGTATGACTTCTTTCTTGACCGAGAAACAAGAGAATTTCTCTTTAGCACTTAATTAACAAAGGCAGAGCATTTCGAAACATATTGGTGTAAGTCCTACCAATAAGTGTTGTGTTGACAAGTGAAAAAAAAATACAAATTAAATTTTTTTTAAATTTTTAGGTAAGATATATATGTACATATTTATTATAGTAGTATTTTGAGCCTTTAGATGTGTTCTCACAACTGCAATATATAGAGTTTTTATAACAGTAAACTAACGAAAAATAAAATAAAGAATAAAAGTTAAAAAAAATTATTCGTCGTATCTCGAATAAAGTTGATTCGAGTTATCTTTACTCATTGAACAAATTCTCGTCAACTGCAAAACTTAACTTTATTCGTCAAATAATCTAAAGTCAAAGTAACTTTTATTTGAATAATTTTTTATTCAATTAACGCCCAAGCCTGACTTACACCACTACGAATCTCAGCCCTCCAAATCGCACCTACTAAGTAATCAAACTTCTTGAAAAGTCCCGCGACGCGTCATGCGTCAGAGGTCCCAGCGCTGTCCAAGCAACGCGCGTCTGACTACTTCGCGACTCGTTCTACTGATTTCTACACCGTGCAGAACGGCTCGACTCTACAGCGCACGCAGACCCCGCGCGCATCGTGTACGACATTGAACTTCTGGCTCGTTATCGGCAAGTGCTCGTAACGTTTAATTACTTCGGCCGACGCAACGGCGCGCACACAGCCATCGGTCATGCAACGAAACCAGCATAGACGAGCAAACAACACAGCCGTCGCGAGCGTCGACGAATTTCCAGGCCGTTTCCCAAACTGTGAGCCCCGCGCGAGAGTCGCCGGGAAAAATTGTCTACGAAACATTGGTGCTCGTATCGAGGCCGAGCCGAGAAACCGTGATGTAGGTCAATTGGGTTACAGGTCCAAGGCCTCGCGGAATTACTTAGTTCGGAATGAACGGATTTCAATTGGAATTTTAAATTTCATCGAGCTCCGCACAGCGACGTTTATTTACGCGACTCAATTAACCGACTCGGCCCGGGACGCTGCACCGCGAGGGGAGAGTTGCTAACGATGTTTCAAATCTCTGTACACCGATCATAGAAACCTGCGGCAGGATTCAGATGACAATTAAAGGAGGTTCCTTTCTAAAAATGTCGAGAAATTGATTTTTTAATCTCACTTTTCAAATGTTAAACCTTGTAAAAAAAATTCCTGAAGTTTGAATGAATTTTTTGACGCTTCGACTTTAACGAATCCCCAGTGTCATTTGCAATGATTAATTACAGAAAAAAAGTATATTTTTATAGTTTAAAGCATTCTTAATAGGATGAAAAAAGTCCGATTAAATTATCTGCGGTAGTTTTCGTTTAATTAATTCCCCAAGGTCATCGATTTTTATGAGTTCTAGACCGGAACATTCCCTTAACCCTCATCCGTCCCTCGTGTCAATTCGACATAGTTATCCCGTAATAAGTTATACTGTTCTATTATTTGCGAGGCTTGTAAACAAGCTATATACCCTGCACATCGTTTTATTTGATGCGAAAGTTGTGAAGAATCTAAGATATTAACCCTTCGTGGTCACACGGGGTGCATTGTACCCCAAGAGCAATTTTCGATTTGAAATGTCGCACCTTTACGTCTTCCAAAGGAGATTTATCGCAAAAAAATAATAAAAAAAAATTTTAAATAATCGGTTTTTCGCACAACCATGGAAAATCGCTCATTTTCAACTACAAATTTTATCATATCAAAATTTATGTTTCTAGAAAAAGACTATTAGACCATGACTGTATAAGTATTACGAATGTACAATTATCACTAAAAAGTTAAAAGATTCAAAAATACGAAAATGGTAACTCAAAAAATGACGCTGGGGTACAGTGAACCCCGTGTGACCAATGTGTGATTATAAGAAGGTGTGACCACGAAGGGTTAATGTTAACTCATGAATTTGAATAAAAAATATCGAAAAATAACTGTTTACCTTGTTATTTCGTCGATCATATACCATTGTGTCAAATTGACATCAAGGGACAGATTCAGTTCGTGAAATGAGGAACGGATGAGGGTTAAGAGGTGTCTTCACCCCTAAGAATCGAAAATGGGCACAAACGAAAAAAAAACTGTTTAATACTTCACAGAGTAAAAAAAAATCGTAATGCCCGAGTAACCGAGCTTCCCCCGGTTAGAAAGGGCATTATTCTCCGCCTCGCATCCCTTATATCACCTGTCAGACCACGTTCCAAGGTTCCCGAAGGTTTGTTGCCAGCTCGAGCGGAAGCCCCGTCTCGATAGACAGCCGCGTGTTCGCGCGACTCTACATTTAAAAGCACTCTGGCTCGTGGTGTACAAGTCCCGCGGTTCGTCGACGTCGAACAGCGGCAGGTCGACCGTCCGCGGTGCCAAGAAAGTTGAGAAAGCAGCGATCGACCGTCCCGCGGCTCGAAGACGATCGATGCAAGGCTGCCAGGCGTGGAGCATCTCTACGAATTTCTTCGAGACCTAGATTTCTACGAGAAGCAGGCCCGTATCGGCGGTAGACGCCGCGTGCAGTCGAGGGATCAAGGTTTTCTACGGTATATATGGAAGTTTAAGTTTACGACTACCAGCTAAGAGCGTGCTGTCAGCGCTAAGGCAAAGCGGCAAGCGAGAGTGATAGAGTGTGGAGTTGGTATACCGGCGCGGGACTGACCGTCGTGGAGCGGATCGATCGTGTGGATCATAAGCTGTAGCAGACCGTGCCTGAACTTGGCGTGGCTCTCCCTGGAATGGGACGAGGGGCCACCGTGGGCGCCCTGCTCGCAGCCCTGTCCCGCCGTGCCACCGGCACCGCTGCTGCTGCCACCTCTGCTGCTGCACCCGGCCTCTCCGCCCGCCGGTATGCCGCTGCTTCCGCATGCACCCGACACGCCACCCACGCTCGTCTCGCTACTGTTCGTCGCGTTCGGATGCTGCTGGAACACACACGTCATTTCGTCTCTCAATACAAACAATATCCATCTCCACCATGCTCCCCTCCTCTCCTTCGCTCTCTTTCTCTGTCTCTTTCAGGGGTAATTCTAGGGCTGGCCAGTGACCGTGTCAATGATAAGTCTGTCTTTAGAGGTAGGGTAATTGTGGGAGAGATGCCGCACTCGGAGAGACGCCGCACTATCGGTATTTCAAGGATATCGGTAATAAAACACATCATTGCCGATTTTATTTGTTTAAGGCTGTTCATTTGGGTTAGTTTGTCAAGCCAGAGCGTGTTTCCTGTATTATTGTTAAAGATTTTGCTGTTTTTCGAGGTAAGCCTAGCGTACTTTGCCTGAATAGTTATACGTCGCGTCTATTTTTACTAATATAGTAGCTAAAAATTCATAGTTTTTCTTGATACAACATTTGTAATACGTTAAGGGGACCATGTAGAATATTTCCTTGGCAGAATGGGTTACTTTCGACTTAGCATGTGGAAATACGAAAGTGCGGCGTCTCTCCCAGGCATTTCGGATAGACGCCGCACTTTTATTTAGGATAGATGCCGCACTTTGATACTGTACTGTTTCGGAAACTAAGTCGATTTAAATGATGTTTTTAATGTTTAAAATACCGAAAAAGTTTTTTAAAATAGCTAACGTGGTATCTGAAGGCAAATTATTTATTTTTAAATGAATAATCTTATAATCGAAATATATTTGTGGACTATGTACTCTTTTTTCACATTTTTTTTTTATTTTAATCTCAAGATGCCAACTGAATATAAAAAAAATTTCGGAAAGCAGATATAATATCTGTTCCTACTGTACCCATTTAATTTTCCAATTTTATAATTGTATAAAGTAAAAATGTTTCATTTTACTTTGTTTTTATTATTTTTTTATATAAAAAGTTAGAAGTAACAAGTTTAAATCGAAAATTAAACGTGTTTCGAAATGCGGCACCACTCCCGCATGTGCGGCGTCTCTCCTACCAAAGGATGTTTTTAGTTTCAATTTTTTTAAGGGTGACAAATATTAAAATTTTGATTTTCTTTAATGCTAGTAGAATCTCAAGATGTTGAACTAATAAGATATATCCTTGGAAAACATTTTCATTGCAAAATTTAGACACGGTGACAATTTTGCGTAACGTGCGGCAACTCTCCCACAATTACCCTATAGCACGTGGGAGGGGTACAGAAGTTCAGGTATCGGAAGAAGAGCTGTCGCATTTTATTATTTTTATTATTTTTTTTTGGGGCGGGTAAGGTTCACAGATCTCTTCTCCCGAAACCTTAAAACTGTACACTTTGGGACTCTCGTAGCTTTTATATTGCTGTATCAATTCTAGGGAATATGTATATATGTGGGAGATCGCGGGGGATCGAGCATTGGGGAGCGGGGGAGGTTTACGTAGGGTTGCCAACTGTGCTATGCTGTCCTCCTTAGTTAAATTGTCCTATTTAGATTTTTTTTATTTTTTGAGATAGGTATGTTGAAATGTTTCAAGTTCCACACGTCTTTTACTTTTTAAGTAACGTTAGAAAATTCTACGTGCTTCGATTTTTTTTATAATAAATATGAAATGGTGGGAAGAGAGAAACGGAGTCAGTCTATCTCTCATAAAAATGGCCTCGTTTATATTAAAATTTAGACTCCCAGTGCAATAAAAAAAAATCCACAAAAATATACTAAATACAGTGGTCCCCGGATTATTGACAAGCTTTTTTCCCCGGATCATCGGGAAAGACCTACCCACCCCACAGTTTTGCTTCCTCGGTGCGAGCGAGGGCCTTCGGTCCCAGGTAGACCGCCCGTTGACTGCCGAGAGCAATAAAATCGCTGGGCTAGGTAAAATACCCAGTAGAAAAAAATAAAATGTTCATGTTTTTGATAAAAGTTCATGAAAGTATTATCAATGGATTTTTTAGGATTTCCCAATGAAAATGAATTCAAATATGGAGAAATTCGGTTCATTTTTAGTGAATGTCACTACATTACACTCCAATCGAAGCTGCAAATACTACAAGAATTGGCAAATTACTTAGATAATTGTGAGTTAATCACCAGAAGCGTGCTTTTCCCTTAAACCGGGGAACTGGAATCTAATTGTGTTATCATAATAAAAAATTGACCGAATTGTTTCGTGTTTGGACTCATTTTTGTCGACATAAACTCCCCAACCCATTGGTAGTACTCCCATCAAAGTGTAATCAGTAATATGAAAATTTTCATATTCAATACTGAATCTCAATTCGCCGTAGACCGAGGATCGCCCGCGGGTGCGGTATTTCACTCACTCTCGGTTTACGTCGTTCACTCTCCTTGTCGAAAGGTTCAGGCGAGGGTCCTGACAAGGGTCAGTTTATTAGGCGCAAACTACTTCCCCTGCCCCGGTTTATGGAGAATCCCCAGACCCGAATCTTTCTCGATAATCCGGGGACCACTGTAATATAGTATATTTCATAAATATAAAAAATATATTAATGTAGTTTTATTTTGTACCACTTTCCGCACATTTGCCCGTAAAGTACTACATTCTCCCGGAAAAACGTTGGCAACCCAATTCACGCGTGAGTTGTAGACCGAGTTCTGTGGATTCCCTGGACGGCAGCCTTAGTTGCACTGCTGTCCGAGAATTCCGAGAACCTCGGTGAACAATACTTTAACTGTCACACTTCACCGCTGCGCCGCGTGTGATCGAATGCAGAGGAGGATGACTCGAGGCTCATCTGCTATGCATGAAACGTTAAGGTGTCCGACCACGCGGGTCTCGCGTACTTTTCAGGTCGCTTCCGGATAGCCGAGCAACAGCTTCGGTCGCGGGTCACGAGGTGCGCGTACCTCCACAGGGTTGTCCCCGTTGTTCGTTTAGATGCAGACGAATCGGGGCTACAGAGCTCAAGCGCGTGCAACAATGGCCACGTAACGAAACTCTGCGGTGACGAGCAACAAAACCAGCTGATTCGGCTTCAGTCGACTCGGTCGTGTTCAATTACTAGCCGAATTAGGGGAGGATACGGATAGTGGATACCGTAAACTTATCCTTTGTTACTTTCGCGGTTAGGGGTTGCATACACCTAGGACCGTGAAAAGAGGGGACATTTTATGATTTTTTTTTACCTATAAGTAATTTTGTTGATAAAAATCGTAATATAATCTTGAAAGCTTATAATTTTTAAGAATCTGTTAAAAAAAATGGAAATGATTCGTCGTGTTCGTCGTCTAGCTGTTGTTGAACAAAGCAAGGTCGTCACGTAAGGAGTTTACGGTGCCAAAAATATTTCCTCTGGAGGTCATCCAAAAAAAAGGAAAACCGTTCCTTAAAGTATGAAGAAGAAACTACTTAGTCTTTATCGCACGAAACTTTTAAAATTTTCATTTTTAAAAATATATCTGTAATTGAACTTCAAAATGCAATTTCTGAGAACAATTTCAGTTCTTTAATGATTGAAAACAAACTGTGAGTGTTAAAATAAAATCCATATGATAAAGATTAAATATTGATGTGAGAAATAATCGTGTGAAGTTTCATCGAAATTGGTCCAGTAGTTTTTGAAATATCATTGGCACCGATTTGAAAAAACGTACACTAGCGGACAAAAAAGTTACCACTTTTTCGATTTGTTCTATTTTTGTTATTTTTTTACCATTCATTTAGGACTGTGGTATATTTAATATGCATATTCTGATGGAGAATTTAAAGATGTATAAAATCCAGTTAAAGTTGAATTTAATTAACTGACAAGCAAAAGTGTTGTATGATATTAAAGGGGGTAACACATTTTTGGGGCCGACAAAGAAGTTACCACGTTTAGCAACTTTTTAGATTCTCCTAAAAGCAAAATGTCCCCCCACAAAATATTAGATGTTTTTATGTTCAAAAGTGGTAACTTTTTGTTGACTTTAAAAGTGTGTTGTCTTGTTTAATGTTATGTGCGGTTTTTTGATTGTTAGTTAAATAAATTCAACTGTAACTGGATTTTATACAGCTTTCAATTCTCTTTCAGAATATGTATGTTAGGCATATACTACAATTTTGAATTGATATTGAAAAGTAATAGATTTAGGGTAGGTCGAAAAAGTGGTAACTTTTTTGTCCGCTACTGTACTTTCGAGAAAACAGCGTTTAAAGTAGGTACAGTTCTTTTTTTCATTTACAGAAAATAATCGATTCCGGGGACATAGAATTGGCTTTTCATTATTGGAATTCATTATTGGAAAAATTGATTGTTTAGACTTTAGATTGTCCCAGGTGTATGTAATCTCTTAATTAGCAAGGCAAATCGTTGCGGAAGTTGCACCTCGCCGAAGCTCGCCCGACGTCTAGCCTTCTCCGAGTTCGCGAGCAAATACCGCAGAAATTCGGCTCCTCCGTTCCGAATTCCCACGGGGCGCTCGCGTTACTCGCGCTCTCATTACCCGAATTTTCCGCGGCGGTTTCGCGTTGCGAAATTGCGCTCGCTACTCGCGAATCCTCTCGGAATCAGCGCGAGAGGCATGACGGAGTCGTAAATTCGGCAATCAAGCGTCTACAATGATTCAGGGGGAATGAGCCAGGATCATACCAGACATTACCACTTGAGAGTCTCGTGAACCTCGCAATAAGGTTGCTGTGCACGGAGCTGAGATACTTTATACAGTCTTGAATGAAGCCTAACCGGTCCGTTCTTATTGGGAAATATTGTGAGAGCACCATCTACTTCAGTAAGCTCCGTAATCGGGTCAATCACGTTACAGGACTGGTGTCACACAAGTACTGAAATGGTGCAATAATATTTTTGTCATTAAATACTTGTTAAATTTTACGAAATCGATCATCAAACAGACGAAATTCCCAATATTGACTTATTACATGTGACAGCTAATCCGATTGAACTGCTTTAATTTTCGCCACCAGATTCCGTAGCGACAATAAGAAAATCCCAATACTCGGGGATTCTCCAACTCCACCGTACTTGTTACGATATACTGTATAGGGAGACTGAGGCTGGTAGGCCAGTTCTTCAGTGTTTGATTTTTAATAAATTATATGGACGAAATATCGTTAAACTGGTTATTATATTTGCTAAAGCATATATTTGACTATCTGATCAAATTATTAAAATTGACTTAATGTGGCCCCAATTTATTAACCTTCACTCTGTCTACTAATATTTTAACCTTAACCGTGTACAGGGTTGTAATCACACCCCATGCATTTTCAGTGCAAAATGTACAGAATGTATTTGTGAAGTTGTATTGATTTTTAAGAAGGTAAGTATAAAAATAATTAAAACATTTAATTTAAAATACAAAAATTAAAAAGTTCTCTGTAAGTAAAGAAAAATAATTTGTTTATCGAATTGTCTGTGGAACATATCACAGATAGCATTCCTGAGAATATTTTGGAAAGTTTCCATTCGGCTACATTTATTTACGTTTTTATTAGCTTGGGGTGTGTTTGCACCCCTGTTCACAGAGTGAGGTTTAAAGTATTTTAATGTTTTTCTAACACCTTCCCACATTAAATTTTCCACAGTAAATCTTTTCGCAGTAGAGCATATGTCGGTGCAAAGTTATTAACAATTAGTCAACCTACCCCTTGAGACTAACAGCCTCGTTCTCCCCTACTATACATCGCGGTGGTTTGAATGGTGCTCGGCGAGATTAACGCGGAGATACAACAAAGCGAGAGATAACGACTCGATATATCGGATCCATCTGAATGGCGCACTCGTAACTCCGCGACTCGTCAGGGCGCATCCGTTTTCCAATTACGTTTCCCGTCGCGGGAGGCATCGCCGGTGCTCGACTTTCCTCGATCGCGGTGGAAATCGAATCGAAGCGGATCGACTTTGACGCGCGCTGGACAGGTCGATTTCGTAAGCCGAGTGCCGTTGCAGAGCGGGCCGCTCATAAATACGCTCGACCGCAAAGTTTTGACGCGCGCCGATCGAACAGGGAAGTTCGCCCCCGCGGGGGTCGTAAATTTTAATGCGTCGTCAGGACGGAAGTCCCGCTCAAGCGCCGTCGAATGTGCTCTAGGGAACTTGGTAATGAAAGGGCTGGCTCGAATCGAACGGCCCCGTCTAATGGGACTTCAGTTCGACATTAATTCGAAAACGAAACGCTGCTCGGTAGAGTATCCCCCGCGGGAAAGCAGCTTTCAACGTCTTTTCAACGCGAATCGAGTTCTTTCTCGGTTTTATCGTCTCGCCTTCGATTTCTTTGTCAAAGTCGTGCCCTTTTGAATTCATTCCTATCGATTCCACACGGGGTTGGACGTTTCCAATTAAATTTTTATTCGAATAAAACTGTATTACTTTTTCGAATAAAAATTTATTCATTTTTCGAATAAATATTTATTAATCTTTTGAATAAAAATGTATTCTTTCTTCGAATAAATATTTATCAATCTTTCGAATAAATATTTATTCGAATAATTTCGAATAAAAATTGCGAATGAAATGAAATTATTCTAAAATAACGAATAAATTTTAATTCGAAGATTCTTCGAATAATGCCCAAACTCTCATTTCGCGCAGCAATATTTTTTGCTCTAACCCCTTTGGGTTTGAGCTCTTCAGCTGTCCGCGTATTTCTATTACCACCGACGATCTGCGGCGTGGGGTAGGTATATTGAAACGGTTTCAGCGTTGATGGTAGTTGGATTGATAGTGGCTAACTGACGATGATGCGAATGAACGCAATTTCCAGGCTTGATTTCGAATCGACCACGGGACCTGTGCTACGGATACGCGTGTTCGTCGGTCTAGTATCTTTCGGCAACGAGATAATGACCTTTCTAACTAGAAAACAAGTGGAAAAGCACACGGCTCGCACGGACAAGTGGGGGCGACTTTAAACAGAAGAGATGTAATAACGAGAACACAGCGGATGTAACAACGTGGATTGATCCCGATTATTTGCTGGACAAACGGGAACGAATATCTGATTCGCTCTAGTTGCCCTCGGGCAGACAGGGGGATGTTTGAACGACCACGTTTGCAGTGTACAGGGTGTGCCAGTGAAAACGGATCAACCGATTGACCTCAAGGACGAGAGAAATATTCGAGGCAGCGGTTCAACTGTGAATTTCGAGCTCTCTGCGTACGATCGGAATGAGGGGATGCTCTTAAAAATAAACGAGAATGTGGAGAAGATTGTTTCCGTATAGCGTTTCTGTTTCACTTTAAGCAGCATTGAAGATTTGAGATTCACTTAGAAGATTCACAGATAAATAAGGCATTGAGAGTAAAAGCGGAGTAACTCACATTTTTTGCGAAATGAAGTTACTAGGAATATTGTATTCGAATGGGCTGTACTTACCATATAAAATAGGAAAATTATTTTTTTCAATGTGGATTACATAGTCCGTTTTTATTCTCATTGCCTCAAATTTAAGACACACGTATTTTTTTATTTTTCTTGAATTTCCATTTTAAGGGTTGAAACAGTCCCGCAAAATTCGAAAATTGGCATTTTCTCAATGAATTTTAGAAGAAATACATATAAAGCGATCTATGCGTTAAGAATTGCAAAAATGGGGGATGGAAATGGGGGAAAAGAGTGGGAGACTAGAGAAGCTTGAACCCCTTGTTATAAATTTTACTAGATTCTGTTATTTACTGTTAACAAGGAGCCTTGGCACCCCCCAAAAATAAGTCAAAAGGAGATTAATGTAAAACGAAAAGAAAACTGGATTTTATTATTTAAATCAATTTTTATACTCGCCTAATGAATTTTTACTTGATTGAATTTGCATTAAAAACATTTAATTCGACTTCCTCCAAGATTAAATCTTGAGTGCGCTATTGAATGTTACCAACCATAAACAATAATAAATTAATATGATATTTGAACACATTCATGGGTCTTACTATCACCCCCTTTCCAACTACACCCTCCATTAAACCCCCCAAAATTCAATCCAACCACTTTCTTTCTAATTGGAACGAAAATCGAAGAACTCGACTACATTTCAATGATACCAATGTAGTTCACAAAAGATGAAACTGCTTCGGAGATTGGTAACGTCGCTTTTAGACCAGCTTCGCGATATTAAATCCCCCTTTTGACGGGAACGGGGAGGCAAAGGGGGACGGATAATTCGAACCGTCTAACTTCGCCGCGGAATCTGGCGCAGTTTCCCGTCGCAAAATTTACCAGCGTCGCGTTTTCGCGCCCGTTTAAATCCCGAGGGCCACTTGGGGGCTTCGAGTTCTCCTTCGAGGCGTTTAACGGGCCGCTTCAACGCGGCGCGGATTGTAACTCGCCCGGGATACGCGGGGGCTCATTAAATAAACCATGAACTGCAGACTGGCGGACGAGAAATTATTTAACGATCGCCAGCGAGAACTGGCGGATATTCGTGAAACCCTAGCCTGACTCCGTAACTTTCGTAATCATAACGGAGCCGTGGGTTGCGAGAGGGGGGTGAAAGGGATTTCTTTACCATTATTCTGAGCCGTGCACTTCCAAAAAGTGCACTCGACGAGAAGTTTTGTGGATTTATCAAGCATTTTGTGCCGTTTAAGGGCACCATGCTGCCTCGGCAAACTGTTCCTCTAGTGCCGTTTAGAAAAGCGATGCAAGTAACAGGCGATTCTTGGTGGATAGAAAAGACAGAGCGACTGAAGAGGGCGATGTGAAGATCGTTAAGTGATTTGTGAAGGTCTCGCCGAGGGGAATCGATTCTCACCGCTGTCGACCTTACAATATTTAAAATCTAAAACCATCCCTATCTGATTTAAGGGGTCATGCTCAGTCAGGAGGCCGAAAAAAGGGTGATCTTTGGGAATTTTTTAATCGAAAGCTATACCACATTTCTCAAAAATTCTTTCTCCCTTTTAAAGATTGCATCTAGTACTGTATATCGTAATTTTTTTATTTAAAAATATTTATTAATAACAAAGTTATTGTCTATCTCTCAAAGGTCCTCTAAAAAAAAGGCTTCTGTGGTGACCACTACTGTTCGAAAGTCGATCATCTAAATTAAAAAATTCAAAAGAATTTACTTATTATATTATATTATCTTGTCTTTGAACGAAGGATTTTTCGAAATATTGATTTGGGAAAAAATGGCGGATGTTTAAAGTAAAAGTTTCAATTTTCATCATAAATCGTGCCTGATTTTCGTCAATTAAAAGAAAACTAAGCATTGGAAAAAAAATCCTTCGTTCAAAGACTAGTTTATTGTTCCTATAGTAAGCTTGTAAAATTTGAAGTAAATCGGTTGAATGGTTTTTGAAATATCTTGGTCACCGATTTTGAAAATGCTGTTTCGAGAAAAACGCGTTTGAAGTTTCAAGTCAAGTTTATACCCGGGCGGCGCGCTCAAGGGAGGGTTCACTTCGAACGCCTATATCTCGGCCAATTTTATTCGGATTACCTTAAAATTTTTACAGAATATTTCTAAGATGTTGTACTTAAAGAAAATACAAAAATTGAAAAATCGATTTTTTGAAAGTTGTGACTGAGCATGACCCCTTAAAGGGACAACCTAGTTTACAACGCTGATAAAAGGTGATTTCCGCGATTCTTTATAACACAGAAATCTAAATTCCATCTTTTCAAAACTTCAGAAGTATTTTAATATATATTTATACAATACAAAGAAAAATTGAATTGAAAACTGTTAAGTTCGTTACATAAAAATTGATTAATCATTGGTGCGAAAATTACCCTCTTTTCAGGGCCCTAAACCAGGTTGTCCAATTAAGCTAGAAATGCCACCGTTCGATTCTTCTTTTTTATGAAAGCAGTAAGTGTGCATCCCAGTAGTGTGCACACCTTGGTTACGAATTACTTCGCAGACTTCACATCGCTCGTCGAATGCAAGTGCAGTTGACTGCTCGCGAGTTTAACAGCTCACAACCACTCTCGATCTCCCTCTGCACCCTTTCGAATCGATCGGTTTGGCGTTCGATAAACGACGGAGGCCAGATCCGCGCGCGATTTGCGAAAAACAGAGACAAGGGGAGGGGGGGGGGCACTCGAAAGTTCCGCGAGACGGAATTTTTCCTCGCGAGGCTCGTGCCAAGAGAGACGTCCTTCGATTTCCGCTGACTGTTCCTCCCGGCGGTATTTGCTCCCGTTGGTAAAAATTGTACGAGTTCGGGCAGGTTAAAGGATCTCGAGGGGAATAGTGGGTCGAGAGCGTCGCGAAAGTGCCTACACGCTCCAGCCTTCGGGGATCCTCGCCAAGAACTGCCGGAACCCTTGCGCGCGAGCTCTAATGCGCTCAGACGTGCATATTTCCGCGTCTGCAGAATATAAATCCGACCGTGGAAGAGTCGCGGCACAAGCTCCAATAAATCTGCCGGCCGCGCCATTACGACTAGAATAGAGACAAAGTAACGACGAGTGCCTGGATCGTTCGAAACGCGAGGTACTTCTTCGAGAATCGAAGCGATTCGTCGTGGAAGAGATAGACAAGTGAGAGATATGGAACGAAATGCTTTCTCACGAACATGTGGAGCACAGGCGGGGGTGGTTAAGGGGAGAACCTGGTTTTCAGAGTCGGAATTTTTTATTTTTTTTCTCTTTAATTGATTGTTATACTCTTCCAGAATATATTCCTATACCCATACAGCACACTCTCGTTGCAGCATAGTTGCAGTATAGTTGCGGTGCAAGATTGCAACGATTCACGCAACGTTGCCGCAACTATGCAGCAATAATTCTATGTCCGCCTGCTGCAACGTTGCACAGCAACTTTGAGGCAACTTTGCACGGCAACTTTGAGGCAACGAAAAACTGTTAAAAAAAAATAAAAAAAGTTATTGGTCACGACAGATTTGAACACCGGCCCGCCCGCATGACAATCTGACGCGCTACTGTTGTGGCCACGGAACCTTCTTGGATGTAGTGTACTGTAGATGGTATATATATTGATTACTCTGTACGTTAAAAACTTTCATACTACATGAGTACTACGACCCCCATATATTGTCGTTCTAAAAGCACTGTGCGCCGTGCTCGCCTTCACGGAAACATCAGTTTGGCACGTGCCACCAGTAAAGTAGATTCTGACTTATGCTTGGAACTGATTAAATGGTTGCCTTCTCCGACATATATTTTATATTTTAGTTCATTATACTGGATGTCCGCGGGAACAGTAAACACCTGGATATTTCCTAACGTATTGGAGATATAAAAGAAATTGTTTACATGAAATTGCGTGGTTGGAGGGGGCAAATTTTCTACGGAACTCTTTTTTTTAACAGATCACTTGATAGTGCGTTTCAAGACGAATTCAATAAAGTATAATGTATACACTTTATTTCAGCCGGTTTTGGAGATATTATGTTTTAAAATTTGCTAACGCCGCAAAGTTGTGGCAAAGTTGCGACAAAGTTGCGGCAAAGCTGCGGCAAAGTTGCTGCATAGTTGCGACATAATTGCGGCAAAGTTGCTGCATAGTTGCGGCATAATTGCGGCAAAGTTGCTGCATAGTTGCGGCATAATTGCGGCAAAGTTGCAGTGCATTATTGCAACGCAACTATGCAGCAACTATGCAGAAACAATTCTATGTCCGCCCCGTGCAATGTTGCACCGCAACGTCGCAGCAACCATACATCGACATTGCACTGCAACCATGCAACATCGCAAGGTTACTGCAACCATCCTGCAACTTTGCCGCAACGAAGTGTGCTGTATGGGTAATTTCAGTGGGAAATTCGAAGTAATTTAGAAGAATACTTTAAGTAAACTTTAAAACGCTTTTTCTTAAATCATTTTTCCAGTTAACGGGAATAATAGCAAATAATCTATTTGACTAATCGACTTTTCCTGGAGCGTTTTATTTAAATAATGATCCTCCATCGTCTATGAACTAAAAACATGTATGAAAAAATTAAATCTAAAATTCTTCCGACAAAACTGTAACTTTTCCTTTAAAGTCCCACAATTTTGTCAATTTTAGACATTTTTCTTATTTTATTAGTTCATCGACAATCTAAGTCCATGGAAATTAAGATAAACTTCGGTTTCTTTATTTCGGGCAAGAATTAAAGGTCCCACTTTGTCTGCCATTTAACAATTCCAGTAAAAATTCCAATTTCGACGGCGATTCACTATAAATTTTTCGATTAAAATTTCTTTTTGTATTGAACGAATATATATTAAAATACCCCTATAGTTTTGGAACGGTCGACATTATTTTTCTATGTTAAAAAAAATCGCAAAAATCAGTTTCAAGTTACACAGAAATTTCCTTCCGCTACGGAGGAATTCGTCTGCTCACTTTTTATTGATCTTCTTCGTGGAAAGTCACACCGTTTGATACAGATAAAATTCTACAGAAAAGCAGTCGACAAGTGTGAAAGAACCAACGCGAATTACCCAGCAGAAAGTTATTAAAGAGGTTCACCTCGCGTGCAACGTGTCTCCCGCGAGAATGCACGCTCCTATTCGCAATTGCAGTGATACGGTTAGATCCGCGGCGGGTTCCAGTCGAGGAAATGCAACGTCTTCCCCTAACACGAACACACTGCACAAAACCGCGAAGCTTCCACTCCGACGATCGTGAATTCCAACCGCTAGTGATGTTTACATGCGGAAAGTATCGACGGGACTCAAGGATCGCGCACGAACGTACCCATAGGTACCTTGTATTGTCAGGTCGCGAGCTATCACCGTCGAATGTCGAACCGGGAATACTTAATAAATAGACCGTGGTGAATTTCGAAGGAGATATCGTGACGAGGCGCGTGTTTGTGTACGACATGTCAACTAAACCAGCGTTCTTCAACCTTTCTATATCTGCTACTAAGATAGAAATAAAAACCAATATAAATGGTAGGTATTTTACTTATTAAATCTAATGCTATAAATTTAATTTTTTTCATCGATTGAAGAATACTGAACTTAGGGTTACCAGGTCCAAAAATGAAAAAGAAAAACGATCGTAAGTACTTAATTCAAAATCGAAGGGAAATTCAGACTAGAATTTTTCAAATATCGAAGCTCAGATTCGGAAATTTTAGAGTAAGTAGATTGTCCTCCAATTTCATTTTTGGATCTGGTAAATAGTGGTTGAGTTTTTTGGTGATAGAAGGACACTGCATTTCAGTGATGAAGGAGGACATGTCCTCCTTTTGGATAACATATAGTAATCCTAACTAAACTAAACTCCTACAATGAATAGCATGTCGTTGAAATGTATTAGGTCTAATCTTCTTGGACCGCGATAATTGCGAAATGGGAAACAATCAACCTGTATTCTTAATTACCAAGCGCTGCTGAAGAGACGTGGAAGGTGGGGGTCGCAGGTAACGCGTCTCGAGGGTTGCGTGTTCAGCCGAGCGCATGAGAGGTAAGCAGCTTACTCCAACAGCTGACAAATTTATACGAGTTGGCTCGATTGTTGCACCCACGTGTTCCGTCCCCCTCCGCAGGGAATAATTTAATTATCGCTTGAAGATTGTCGCTAAACGCGAGCCCCGTCGTGTCTTACCACTGAAATTGAATTTTAGGACCTTGCAGCAAGAGGGGTGCAGCTCCATTCTTTACAGTTTTTGAGTTGACGTGTAATATACGAGAGAAAAATTTTTACATCATTTGGTACACGTTTGATGGAAATTCGATAACAAATAAGGAATTTATTACAAAGAAATAAAAGTAGAAATATTAATATTAATATATGTTCTCACGGTAAGTATTAGTAACTGAGTTGATAAGTTTTATTTCTATTTTTGGAGAAAAAATATTCTACAATAAAAATAAAACTATTAATGTTAGAAAATATTAACCCTTCGTGGTCACACCTTCTTTTAATCACACATTGGTCACACGGGGTTCACTGTATCCCAGCGTCATTTTTTGAGTTACCATTTTCGTATTTTTGAATCTTTTAATTTTTTAGTCATAATTGTACATTCGTAATACTTATACAGTCATGGTCTAATAGTCTTTTTCTAGAAACATAAATTTTGATATGATAAAATTTGTACTTGAAAATGAGCGATTTTCCATGGTTGTGGGGAAAAACCGATTTTTTTAAATTTTTTTTTATTATTTTTTTGCGATAAATCCCCTTTGGAAGACGTAAAGGTGCAACATTTCAAATCGAAAATTGCTCTTGGGGTACAATACACCCCGTGTGACCACGAAGGGTTAATATTAATATTTTTATTACAGAATACTTTTTCGCCAAAAAAATAAATAAAAACTTACCAACTCAATAACTACAACTTATTCTATAAAATAATATATTTTTCAATGTTAATTCAAAGTAATACCTAATTCTTATATAACAGTTTTTCTAATTTACTCGAAGTTGGTAAACACAAAACTGCACCCATTCCACTGCAAGCTCCTCAATTGCAATGAAAGAGTCCCTATATTTGAAAACGAACTGCACTTCGTACTCCAGTACCCAACCATCGTACAAAGTGTCGATAATTGTATTTGTAATCAATGAAGCCGGAGAAATTATTTCGTAACTACTCTCCTACTCGTGGCTTGATTCCAGCCTCGCCTGTCCCAAAGCACTCAAGCCCAACTTCAGTATATTTAATCGATCGGCAGCACTCTGTCGATCAATTCCGCCGGGACGGGAAATCGTTGGCCCAGCCTGGGTGCCGGAAAATTTCAGCTAATTATCCGTGCAACTGGTATCAACGGTGATCGAATCAGTTTCAACTGTTCGACGCCAGCTGCAGAAGTCCATCGAGCTGACTTCCCGGCTAGCACGGGGAACAATCGAGAACTTTCTAATCAGGACACGTCACACGCGCGATTTCCTCGTGATTGTTAATAGCCAGAGGAATAAATCGACGCGTGCACGCCGCTTCGAAGTCGTAAGAGAAGCGCGTGGGTGCTGGAGAAATTTTACACGCGACGAATATCAGCCGGTTGAATTTACGTCTTTCGCAGTTTCACTCATATATACACCCTGCTCGTGGAGAACGTGTGTGACTCGGTTTTACGAGTTCCTGAAACGTGTTCGTGCGAGGGAAACATATGCGCGCGCGCTGTCACGTGTCCTGGGAGCGTCAGGTACCCTGACCTTACCCCAGATTCGCGGGGCAAAAGAAACGGCGAGCTGGTGCGCGCCACGGGAGAGAAGAATAGCGAGAAGAGGACGAGCCCCGGCGAGATTTCTGCACAATTAATGACTGCATGCGCGTGCCGTTGGCTGTATGGAAGTGGCTCCGAACCTCGCGGAGATAAGTCCGGAGGAAAAGAAACTAATGTAGGTGAAAGGGGACAAAATTGCCCGGGGAGTGGAGCGAGTGATATAGCGAGCGAGAGTTTTCTCGATTTATCTAATCGGACAACGAGGACTCGCCTGCAGCGTAGACGGGAGCAGGAGACAGGAGACGCTCGCCTGAATGAAGGGACACTTAATGGCCTGTTATCGGTAAGAGCATTATAGGCAATTATACGAGGAGGAAGAAAGGGCGCGTGCTCCGTGGTAGGCGATTGAAATATAGTGGCCTGCAACCTGCTGATACAAGCGGGGAAAATAAGGGGAAGGTGTGCAAGATATTCTTGAGAAAAGTCACTTTGTCAACCGTCGGGCTGAAGAGTGTAGAGTAACGAGAAAATTGCGAGAGGGGCGAAAGTATTTTATACTCGCAGCTGCTTTATTCTTTTTAGGATTTCCTTATATATTTTGACCAGGGGTCTTAGGAGAAGGTGAGCCGAGACAAGATGAAAAGTTCAGGTAGAGTAAAATAGGGGCGAAGCGAGATTAAATGAGGCAGTGAGATCAACAACGGATAACCCATATTTTTTTCGAAATTGAGTTAGTAATAGTGTATTTTAATAGGCTATCCGCTATAGGGGAGAGTTGCCAATATCGTACTAGTCACCTAAATCGTACCTCATCAATTTCTAAGTAATTAATGAATGTAAACGACATTTGATAATAAAAATATCAAGTAAATGCGCAATAAGAAATAGAAACAAAACATTTTGAGCTTACACCCTATTTTGTGCGTGCTATAAACATTTGAAAAAACCAGGTATGATTGATATAACTTTTTATCAGATTATCGTAGCTGATAATAATCAAACAATACAATTTTGTCCCGTATTTTTGTATTTTTCTAAAAGCAGGTTTAATGTAGAATATTTTACATTCATTTTAAGTGCATATTACATTCATTATAAAGTTTAAATTTATATTTATGAATAAATTGATCATGTTTCCTAAATCGTACCACTACAATCCTACTAGTAGGATTTGACAACTCGTATGTTTATAGGTTATGTACATATATCATTTACATAGGTTATTGCGGCCTGTGTGTGATCCATATACATTTGTATATGTAACTATATAATAATCATTACTTTATGTTGAATATTTTCTTCTCTATTTGTTATTTATACTATTTTTTAGTGGAGGTACGATTTTGGAAACCGAGAGGTACGATTTAGGAGACCGGTTGTCCGAATCGTACCTTTGACAGTATGTGACAAAAAGATTAATAACAAATTAATTTGTTCTGAACAAAAGGCTAAGCATATAATAGTAGGTGCCTAAAAGATCAAGCTACAATATCCAATAGTCATTTGCGTTCATATGAGTACCAAATATGAAATATAACGTAAAATGTCTTAAGTGGTACGATATTGGCAACTCTCCCCTACTAATCATATAAAGTAGGGAAAATTTTTTTTTCAATGTGGGTTAGTCCGTTGTTGCTCTCACTGCCTCAAATGTGACTGAGAGAAGAAGTCGTGTAGCGAGACCTTATAGTGTGTCCCTGAGATGTAATAACTAAGGGGTGACCCATTCAAGAAGTGTGCAATGGGGGCCATTGAAGCTACAAGCCGCCAAATGTATATTTTGTTATTTGTTACGGGGCTGTCATTATGTATTTGGTTACGCGAGCTTTCTTGTATTAATTTCGAACAACTAAAGCCTAAAAAATAAACTGAATACGTCCCTGGGCGTTTAACTCATCACCGAAACACTCGGAGGTGTTAAGGGGAATTATATTTTTTAAGCGAAAAACAGCAAAGTTGGGAGTTTTTTTCGAGACACTAGCGATTCGACTCATCTGAAATTTGGACCATGTTTTTAAGCATCTTTAAAGAAGTTGCAATTCTGTTTTATTAATTTTAAATAATAAATATAGCTTCAATTTGATGACCCAGAAAAAAGAAAAAAATTTATTAAGGAGAGTTGCGAGTTTTCAAATCAAACCTTAATCCTTGCTATCAAAATTCTCAAATTTTCTTATGTAACAAAAAATATATATAACTTATCGGTATTCTGTTTCATCAAATTGAAGTATAAAATAGAACGTCATTTCATTTTTCTGTTTCAGATTATTTGGAAGATTAAAAAAATATCCGAAATTTTAAATTTTAAAAATCAGATTCCCCTTGAGAACCCTGCTGCGTTTACAAAGTCGCTATTTCTCGGGGACGCACTGTACCTTCAAGCCTAACCGTAGCCAAGTAGCGTGGCCGTGGCGCGAAAGCAAGCGCCAATTTGAAAAGTACTCCGGGCGAGGTCAGTCCAGCGACCAGCTGGAGCGAATAAAGCACCGTTCCCGTCCAGTGAAACGCGATACGCCTCTATACACATATTTCCTCCACCCTTTGCGCGTGTAACGGCCGCTCGAAGCAGAGGAGAGCATTGAATCGGGAACGTGGGCGTTTATCGTCGCTTGGCAATATTTCAAGAGTGCACCGTTAGGGAAACGGGCGCGAGTAGGCCAAGTGAGTCGCGGATTCATCCGGTGCCTCGCTTACTTCGTCGCAATCGCGAACAATAGAGAGCCGGCACTCGATTGTCGCCGACATCTTTCGCAGAAAGCACGACCAAGGACGCGGCTAGTTGTTCCCAGCTAGCAAACTTTCCGCGCCGTTGTCGCAAGGTACGGACTCCTCGAGAGCCACGGCTGGAAACAATTCGGCCATTTCGTGGACTCGAAAACCGGAGCGGGGGCAGGCGAGACGGAAGTGGAATCACTGCTGCCCCAGAAGAAACAACGAGCGAAACTTTGCGTTTTCCGCGGAGAGTAATCGTGGCCGAGAAGAAGACGATCGAGGACTGCGAATTTTTAGACCGCGTGGAATTTTGTTATTCGATGCGAGCGGTTGTTTATTTAAACGGTGATCGACTTAGTTGAGATTACTTTTCCAAAATTCTTTAGAGTTTAGAAAATTGTTTTATCCAGAGTTGAGGTATCATTTTGTTACTCGTCAATCTGTTCACATTTTGGAAAAGAAATCAGAGATGAGATCCTATAGGCGAACTTGGGATTACCGGGGTCGTCGGGGAAATAAGGGTTGGGCGCGTGGTCGTGACAGATGTCGGTGTGTGACACGGTACGATGGTCCCTGACTGTCTCCCTGATCCTTTGTTTCGAATAGATTGACGTAATTGAACGAAACGCGCCGCTAAAATATTCCACTCTCGCGGCAAGTGGGTCGACCGACAAAAAGTACGATACATTCGACGACCTGGATGGTGAACAAATTTACAGTCGCTTCGTTGATGGAAGGTATGGACGTATTCCGAGTTGACAAAAAAAAACACATCAATATTGGATCACTTGTTGACGAGCTGTGGAGCAACAGAAAAACAAACATAGGCCTCGAAGTTATAACACCCCTTCTTTTCGCATTGGGGGTTAAGAAGAAGAAAAAGAACGGAACGTTTCGATGAGAATGTTAAGTAGTCTATTAAACCGAGTTCACATTTCTTAACGCACCGCACTCTGTTACCGCGTTACTTTATTTAATGGTAACGAGGTTCTATACAAGGCCCGTTTCTGAATCTGTTTACTGTTAGCCGCACCCATAACTCTACATCGTTACTTCATCGCGTTCTAGTTGTCTGTGTACTGTAAAAATGGTAACACTGATTTGAAGTTTTAATTAACTTAACCGGGCCAAAAGTGGCAAAGAAGGATATAAATTTTAAGAAGGCTATATAATAAGTGTTCAAGAACGACTGGCAATAACTCCCCGCTTCTTGGCGAATGGGGATTTATATACTTATTACAGTTAGGTACTTATGATTGCGATTTGTGCGGATGGTAACGAGTCTTGGTACGCGAAAACGTCCAAACTAAATTGAAAGGTAACGCGTGGCTCCGTCGGAGCGGGTCATTTTACCGAAAGAAATAACGAGTCACAGTACATACGCAGTAACAGAACCTTGTCTACATTTGATAAACTATAGAGGATGTACAGCATATTTTTGAAATACTGTTGGTAATTTGGAATACCGAAGTATTTAATAAACTACTAACGCTATCTAATTTGTGACATCGTAAATAATAGGGGCTAATGATCTATTAACTAATAACATTTGTAGATGAATTGTCATTTTGACATTTTCGACTTGCTGTGGAGAATAAGAAAACGTCAATCTGCAAAACTTTTTCAGCAACTATTCAATCGTTCCAATCATGGTTAACACTATTCCTACCACGAACCGGTCAAAAGACCGTTTTTAAAATATCGATTAGAATTTCCTATATACAACGTAATTGAATCGCCTTTAAACTTCACGACTTTGCCTCAAATATACGTATAATACATTTTTGAATATTCACTTCTTGTTTTATTGTTTATTTTCTGAGAAAAATTTGTAGTCTGTCTTACCTAACGCGACTGGTCAAATGACGTGAAATGTGTCGGTAGGAATAGTGTTAAAATATGTCGAAACTTTAGAGTTAAACACTTAATCTACTCATTTGCATGATCCTTCTATAATCCCGAGTCAGTTTTGCTATAATTTCGAGAATACAAAGTGTGACATGAAATTTTAAGTTTCAATGCCATGTTGCTAATTCGGAATACCGAAGGTGAAGGTACTTTGGAATATTCCAAAGCTTAGGGATGCTTTTGTTTCCCCGCGTCGGTGTGCGCCAACGCTGTCCATTTACATTTACCGAAAATTGTTTCTATAATGTGATTTTTAAGCCTGATTACATCGTAAAAGAAAATAATTTTACCATCTACATGTTTTTTTAAGTTTATAAAGTGAAGGTAAATTGGAATACCAGTATCTCAAATTGCCTGCACCTTAATGAAATCGATACTTCCTTTAATTTTTCATTCAGATCAAAGTTTCATTTCCTTTTTATTTTTTATTATTACCGAGACTTTGAAATATAAAAGTTTATTAGTTTCTCTACGATATTATGCAGTTTTACTTGTTCCCATCCTCCGTCGTAATTTTTTTACTGGTATTCCAAATATACTGCACTTCCTCTACCACAACCAGTTATCTAGGTAACCGGGCACGGCAACAAAGCGAGGTGCGGTGACAAATGTTACCCCGACTTTACAGTTCAACCTTTCGCTGTCCTCAATGCAATTTCACGTGCAACCCTCATGGAACTCTCCAATAAGAATCTCCGCCATTAAAGGTCTAATTGTTTTGGGCCCAGCGGATGGCAATGAATCGGAAAGCCTGTTTGCGGTATGAATGGAAGATCGCTTAATATTAAAGCATCGAACACACACACACAAGCTGTGTGCATTAACGTGCAGCGGGCCTAGCATGCGCCGCGACCTGGGGCCGCCGGAATATTCGTAAATAAATGATTGAGTCGGCTTACTACCGTCTTCGATTCACTGTCGCCGCTTCACCCTGGCCACTCACATTCCCAGGCACGTTCGCCAGCTGTCTTCGAGCCACTTTCCACAGGCATACCGTTGATCGCGCCTGACTAGGTCACTGGTTATAATCCAAGACTTTCTAGAATACGTGGTTTATTCTTCGCCGGCGCGTGGGCGTAGGGTTGCTTTGTTTTGGCTCGAACCTAGTTGATCGTAAAACCTACCCCTGCGCGAGTATCGAGTGACTCGGTGACAACGGCGCGCTACTGCTTTTGTCGATACTTTGACAGAGCGCGGGACACGTTCCGCGATAACGTTGGAAATTTAACGCGGCTCATCGACGCAGCACAGCTCGCGGAAACGCAGCGTACCGAATCTTTCCCAACAGCCACAGAGCTCTCTCTATTAAACGCTGTGTTGGTCGTAAACAATGTTCCTGGTCATTGGAGAGAGGTGTATGTACTTGTCAAGGTTCATATCGCGACAGGAATTCTTTTCTTCGGTCAACGCGTCCATCAGAGTGACGGGACCCCAGCGAGACCGCGGGTGTACACCTAATTAAACGGACAACAACGCGTCGAAATCGACGGACCAAGCGTCGAGACCGTGTCAATGTCGCCGCTGTGTTGTCAGTCCCAGCACAGTTTGCTGACGAGTGAGTCCACCGTTCGCGGATTGGAATTATCGTATTACTAGTGCGGCACGCCGCGTTGTGTGCGTTTGAATTGACAGTAGAGCGACTCGATGAGAAGTCTGTGTGGAAACGAGAAGGGATCGCTGAGAGAACGGAGCAATCAGGCGGGTCTGAGTTTATAGAGCGATGGGAAGGGGCTGGTGAATCGAAGCCCAGATTGCAAGAGGAAAAGAATCGCCAGATCGGATTGCTGGCCCGGGACACTCAATCTTTAACCGATTAAGCTATTCAGGCCAACGACGAATTCTTCTGCTAAGACCCGTAGACTCCACTGTAGCTGTCGCCTGCAGCTCAGCCGATACTCGCGCAACGAGACCAAATTTTGTCTAGTCGACTTCCAACGGGGCGTAATAGGGCGGAACGAAATATAGGGGGAACTTTTTTTTTTATTATTCGTGACTTCTAATTGTTGGGGAAAGTTGAATTTTTATAATGGTATTTAAGCTGGCAAAATCTGAACTATATTAATAAATGATTTAAGGGGGTAGGTTACTTAAAAAAGGTATTTTTTTAAAACGCAAATTGTAAAGTGAGAAATTACAGTAGAGAGAACGTTTTTTTTTCATTTTTAATCGTTATTCTACGAGCTTTAACACAAAAAAAGAAAAGTCTAAATATCTCTATGTATATAAAAGTTGTGAGTAAAAACGTAAAGGCCTGTATGCGGTGCACCGTTTGATGGTGAATATAAAATCTTGGAAACCGCTCCAACAATTAGGATGAAAATTTAATGAGAGAAGCAGAAAAGCATTCTCTACGATGTGTCGGGAGCAGATTTTCGAGATAAATTCTTTAAAAAAGATAAAAAATATTTTTCATACAAGAAATCGATAAAATCGTATTTTTCAACATAAAAATGGTATCATTTATTTTTCGATAATCTGGCAGCTTATTTTTTTTAAATCAATGAATTTATAAATAAAAATAGAGGGTTTGAGAGTCACAAACATTTTTTCTTCAACCAAACATATTAAATAATAATAAAAAAAAATAGAAAAACTTATACTGTTTGCCAATAATTACAAAAACTAATTAATTATGTCAGAGTCAATTCTTAAACTGACAGTAATTAAGTACTTTACCCTATTTCAAGGTTTCTACGACACCTCAATTTTCTTGTACAGAATCTAGCTTTTGTGACCTAATCTGTATCACCAAAAGGAATTTTTTTCACTATTAGGAAACAACCACACAATTTCATTATTTTCGTTCCACCCTAGAGTGTAATGACATAAACACAGTGAGTCTCGTGACACAGAAACCCTGCTTCACCTTGGCTCCAGTGGAGGTAAAGATCCTCTGTCCTATCATCATCACTCCTACCCCAAACGATCCAAGAAACTAGAAACCGACTGAATCGAGTCGCAGCTCAGTTCAGAGCAGATATCAATTCAGTGGCAATTTTTACGAGCTCACCCTCCGTTCTACTTCACCGCGACAACCTTATTCCACTTCAGCCCCTCCTGAAACCGAGTTCAGCCTAGTCGCAGCTTCCGAGCGAAGGAGTAAGGACGGCAGAAGTCAGATGTCACGATGATAGAGCTCTCGCGATGATCCATGTAAGACTGTTTACACTGGAGTGGGGCAAAGTGGAAGCTCAGAAGCAGGAACTTCGGGCCAACTGCGATTACTTTGGCCCGCGAAACTACAGGCACTCTCTCCACCCCCGAGCTCTCTGCCTGGAATCGGCTATCGGAACCGATAGTGACGCAATTACGCAACTTTTGCTCCCGACCCAGTTCTCGTATCCAGGATTCGTCGTAACTTTTCTCGCATAGAATATGCAACAAAGGGCAACGGCGCGCGTGGATCCCCGTGTACCTTATCGCGACGTTTCCTCTTCCGGATAAAATTCGAGTGCATCTAGCTGGGGATCGGGGGAGCAGCTTCGATTTTAGAGGAATAAAACGAGTCGTGCCTTCTTCTCCCGAGCGACGCTGGACGACATGCGCGCCAGTGGCGAAAAAATCGATCCCGACGACCGACGGAGCCGATATCCCGATTCATCGACCCGACAATTCGATTATCCGCGCGATTGGATTTTCCACACTGTCTAGCCGGAGTGAATTTCTTCGTACCGCGCTGGATAACCTGCATCGGCCGCGCCGGGGACGATTCCACGGTGTTGCGGTCGGGAAAACGAATCACGTCGCGGTTAATGTCTGAATCTAATGCCTGAATGCGGGCTTCCTCCAATTGTGAGAACTTCCCGAGGTCCCACTGGCCCCGCGGCTTATCGAGTTTCCATCAGGATTCGTCAGAGGTGATGGAGAAGTTTGCTCTGCACAGTGACCTTTTGGTAGTAGCTCTGATGTAATTAGAGGGGCTATTTACTTAACTTGCATAATTACGAGGCGGAGTAGTAGTACCTACTCCCGAAAAGTAGTGATTATACGCGACGCTTTCTACAACCCCTGCAAAAAAGCTTGGAACCAATCATTTTGTTTCTTCTATATTTTTTATTAGGGGAGAGTTGCCAATATCGTATTGGTCACCTAAATCGTACCTCATTAATTTCTAAGTAATTAATGAATGTAAACGACATTTAATAATAAAAATATCAAGTAAATGCGAAATAAGAAATAGAAACAAAACATTTTGAGCTTACACCCTATTTTGTGCGTGCTGTAAACATTTAAAAAAATCAGGTATGATTGATGTAACTTTTTATCAGTTTATCGTAGCTGATAATAATCAAACAATACAATTTTGTCCCGTATTTTTGTATTTTTCTAGAAGCAGGTTTAATGTAGAATATTTGACATTCATTTTAAGTGCATATTACATTCATTATAAAGTTTAAATTGATATTTATAAATAAATTGATCATGTTTCCTAAATCGTACCACTACAATCCTACTAGTAGGATTTGACAACTCGTATGTTTATAGGTTATGTACATATATCATTTACATAGGTTATTGCTGTCTGTGTGTGATCCATATACATTTGTATATGTAACTATATAATAATCATTACTTTATGTTGAATATTTTCTTCTCTATTTGTTATTTATACTATTTTTTAGTGAAGGTACGATTTTGGAAACCGAGAGGTACGATTTAGGAGACCGGTTGTCTGAATCGTACCTTTGACAGTATGTGACAAAAAGATTAATAACAAATTAATTTGTTCTGAACAAAAGGCTAAGCATATAATAGTAGGTGCCTAAAAGATCAAGCTACAATATCCAATAGTCATTTGCGTTCATATGAGTACCAAATATGAAATATAACGTAAAATGTCTTAAGTGGTACAATATTGGCAACTCTCCCCTACATACCTAATAAACGAAGGTTTTAATTTTTTTTGGCGTTCTTACTATAAAGTAGACCAATAATTTAACATCACCATGCGTTTCATGTGCGTACCTACCGTTACATTTTATTTGGTTCCAAACGCATTGCGCAAGGGTTGCAGATGAATGATTCACAAGGGCTCGAACTTTGTATAAAATTTCACCCCTCCTTTACGAGCCGTGTCCTCCGAGGACGTCAGCGGTTACTACACCTGCTAGGCGAATAAATTATTGACGCGTGATTCGAGCGATCCATCGGGCCGCTGTGGCTGAAACGAGCGGGTGCACTTTGATCGGTGGGCACTCGACGCCCCCTCGTACCTGTCCAAAGTGCTTTCGAATCGTCCCTGCTTACCGGTAGTTACGACGGATGTTGTTATCGAGCGCGGGACGCGCGCATCGTGCACTTCCGACCGCCCCTAAGTGCATTTCTTCCCGCTGCACCAAGCGCGTGCAGCCGTGTGTGCTGCGTAGATGTATACGCGGCCCCACGTATCTATTATGCGGAAACGGGGTTGAGGGTGTGGATAAACGATTCTTTTTTGTCGCAGCTGCCACTTCTCATGCGCGGACCAGCTTGGCCGCGCCGGCCGGGGGTGCATCCCGGACCAAGGGTGCTTGATGAGAGAGAGATAGATCAGAGCCGCAGCGGCTCAAGTCGAAGGTGACAATGAGGGCGCGCCGAGGGGGATCAGGCGACAGTCTGCCTTGTACCCTTGAATATTTATACCTTCCCTAGGCGGCTGCGACTCCTCTCCGTCTCCCTCCGTTTCCCTCTCCGATCCCACGGGGGGAACTTGGCTGATTATTCTTGCACAAGGCGCTCCTAAAGTCGTCCACCCTTGCCAGGAAAGTGTCGCGCCTGGGGGCGATGCATACGGAATTCCTGTGGGCTAGCTTCACATCCAAAGCACCCGACCATGCTCGGCTTAATTCTAATCGTATAAAGCGCGAGTTTCAGAGCGCCTTGTGTTTTGTGTTGGGTTTGGAACAGTATGAATAGAAGTACATCGATTAGAGGCACATGACGTGGCAAGGCACGACACTGAGAAGCATGCAGGTCTGACGCTCTCGCTTGCTAAACTCGTGTCGGAAAGAAGCTTTACGGCGATGGGAGACGTTGATTCCTCTTAGAGGAGTGCAGACACGGGGAGTTTAGCAAGCGAGGCACGCCGACGCGACTGCCAACGAGGATGACAAATGTGGGGGAAGAAAGAGAGAGAGAGAGATAGACATGCGACTCACCAATGCCTGGGCGGCGCTCTGGTGCTGCAAGCAAGAAACACCCAGTTACAAAAGTCACAGTAACGACAATCGAGTATGTAATTGTTTCGCAGGGTGATTGGTGATGTTCGGTAAGCGGCGCACAGTCACACGGCAAATGCAGTGCTCGCGGGAAAGCGTTCAGTTCACATCGATCGTCGTGCACAGAGATCGAGCCGGGGAGATGGTGGACGGGAGCGGAGGATAGAGGACGGAGGACGGCGCGCAGGGGTTTAAAATGCGATTCTAGATGGAGAAAATTATTTTTGGCATTGGTGCATATATTTTAATAGTATTTACTTAATTATGATTTTTAATGTTTTTTCTACTTGTGATTTTTTTTGTTCGTTTCTTTGTGTGAGTAAAAATATAGGTGTTCTTGATAAAAGGTAATATTTCCAGATTGTAATCAATTAAAGTTTACAAATAAACAGATAAGTATTTTAGCAAAAATCCAAAAAATACTGCGAAACGTTAGAAAGTGCTGCATATATTTAGAATTCTGGTACTTTGATTAATACATTAGTAGAATTTGAGGACACATTTAAATGGTATTTTGCAGGTTATTAGGAAATTGATTATTTTTACAAAAACCAGCAAAAGTTGTCTTTAATTTATTAAAGACAATATTCTATTAATGTATTTCTCAAAGTACCAGAATAATTAAATATTGTAGCACTTCCTAATGCTTTGCACTATTTTTTTTATTCTGCAGACACTATTTTTTTTATTTTTGCCAAAATACTTATTTTTTTATTTGTAAATTTTCCATTAAACTAATAGATTATAATCTGGGAATATTACGTTTTATCCAGAACACTTTTACTTAAACACAAAAACAAGCAAAATATATTCATAAATAAGTAGAAAAAGCATTATATAGAAGTAATAACTGAGTAAATACCATTAAAATATATACAGAGAGAAACAATGACAAAATTAATTTCGCTCATCTAGAATCGCATTTCGAACCACTGTGGCGGCGTCGTGGGTCGACCGAAGGCCAGTCGCTACGATTAACGAGCACAGAGACCAGAGCAAGAAGAAGAGTAGTGGGGGAGAAGTAAAAGAAAGCAGGAATCCTTGGAACTTACTTTTCAATCGTGCGAATAATTGCGACCCTCGGATCGATACGACGGCATCTCGGTCCCCCGGAAGGCGGTCTCCCTTGTTTTTCCTTCGCGACATCTCGCAAGCTTGGCAGGGGAAAGCGGGATACAGAGTACAGAGCGGTGTCGAGCGATAACGAGCAGTGCTTGCTTGGGGCCCCGCAGTAATTACGAGGCACGATGATTGGTCGTGTTGTTCCGAGGCGCTCTACGCGATCGATAGTGATTTCGGGCCGGCCAGCCGATCGCTATTAATTAAAACAAACCGACGGGGACGATCGGTACGATGCTCTACGCGGGGCCGTTGTTTCTCCCTTCGTGGCTGTCGTTCCATTTTCCCGAATAAAAAAAAGAACCCTCCCCGGAAGCGCCGCCCGCGGATCCGTTTCAGCATCTCGATACGCGGCGCTATTCCATTAACGTGGAACGAACTCTCCCCACTTTGAACCGCGAGGACGTTTACGCAAATACCAGCCTCGAGATTGGCCGCGCGATCGAACCCTGGTATCTTGCCTGGCGGAAATGAACTCCCGCGGGGACGCTTCCCCGAGGCGGGAGGGACAGACGAACCTTATATTTATTTATTTAGACGGTGCTGGTAAGAGGGTTCTTGGTGGCGAGAGGGGAATAAAAGGGGGAAGATGTGGGGGGTGGATAATGGTAATGGGATTCCAATGGACTGTTATATGTAGTATAATTGGGAGAAAGGCGATTGATTGAGGATTCTGAGGAGGATATTTCAAATTCACCTAAAATTGAAGAATGGGTTGAGGATGGGGTTGGGACTATTTGTCGAACTTTTCGGTATTCGAATATTCGATTACTTCAGTTGCGCAATTATTTGGCGAATATAATTCGAATATCCAAGTATTCGAATACTATTCGAATAGTATGGTGTGAATTATAAATCAAGTTCTTTAGGTCCATTTGTCAGGGTGAAATCTTGTAAACTAATTTTGATCCACTTCACACCATACTATTCGAATACATCAGTATTCGAATACATCGGTATTTGAATAATAACATTCGAATACTCAAATATTCGAAATTTATTCGTAGCATTCGAATACTTGTAAAATATTCGAATATTAAATTATTCGAATAGTTCCAGCCCTAGTTGAGGATTCTCATGCTAGTTTGGCGGGGGTATAAAAACAGTTGGAAGGTAGGACGAAAGGAGAGAAAAGGAGGGCTGCGTTTCGTCTTGCGCCTGTTAGTGAACTCATAGCCTCGTTCAGATCAGTCAAGCTACTTGACTTCAAGCGACTTGAAGTCAAGTAACTCGAAACTACTTTACAGGTGTTTACTGGTTTACCAATGTGAACCTGTTACTCACTTCGGTTGAAATATCCTTCCAAGTTTCATTCAAGTTTCACGCGAAGTAGAGAGTCTTTGAAGTAAGCTCATTGCCTATTGTTTTTTTTTTTGAAAAGTTAGGTTATGATCATGAAACAATTACTGAGAATAGGTTGTGTAATTCGAGCGACTTGAAAGTCAAGTGCAAGAGAAATAAATAAAAATAAAGAAATAAATAACTATTAATTTGTGATTTTGCAGTGCGATGAGATGTAAGAATTTAAAAAAAAACGGCTCCCGAATTGCAAATCAGGTCTCGTAATTTCGGGTACCCGCACACCCTCAAACCCAACCTGTATGGAAAGCGATTTACACAGCCGTATTCGAGGCGAGAATGTTCCGTTTCCAGCAGAAGCCTACCGCCAAGTTTTCGTGCTCTTCCCTCGCTTAACGAGAACGGAGAATTCCTTAATTGCGTGTTCCCTCGTCGAGTTACCCGGACGAGATACGTACCGTTTCGAACGATCCCCTCCACCCCCCTTAGTTCTGAAGCAACATTTTTGCGCCGTTCGAGTTAGTTACGATCTGGAGCGTCGAGGGACGACAAACGGAACAAAACGAATTCCAGGATGAGCCCTACAGTAGAGCAAGTATGCCGTGGGAGTGCACGTGACCAGACAAAACCTACGAGAACACGGGGCATTTAATTATGAAAACTTGCAGGCACCATCGCGATCCGAATTCTCGCGCCATGAAAAATGCATCCCGCCCATCGTCTGGCGATCTAAAGTTCAGGGGTGGTCGAAGGTGTTCGAGGACTCCCGTCCAAAGACATTAATTACCTCCAAAGCTTTTCATCGAGTTCCCATGACGAGGGAAGACTAATACCCGCCGAAGGTTGACCTGGATTCTCTTGGACGTCTCGGAATCGATGCGACTAATCGCAACTTCCGAACGATCGGGTCGAGTGGGACCGCGATCCAGCGAGTTATTGTTCGATTTAATTCACGACTATCCTCGCCAGCGATTTGCATTCCCAGCGACCTTTAACGCAACGTCGGGTATCGAACCAGCGAACCGGATGACTGCGAGATTTTTCCGTTTTCCAGAGGGAAAGACAAGTGAGCTAGGAATGATCCCCCTTTTCCTTCGACCAGGGGCGGATTTGGAAATTTGGCGTTTCTAGGCTGACAAGTGTTTAACACCCTTTCCGCGAAATATCATCCAATATTTTAATTTAAAAGAGTCAAGTTATTGATAAGTCGCTATGTGAAAAGAAAATAGATTATTTTTAAAGTTGTCTCAAGTATCTGCATTTAAACTTTTCCCAATTTCTTACCCCTCAAAATTTCCTGTCCCTCAAAATTTTCCGCCCCTCAAAATTTTCCGCCCCTCAAAATTGTCGCTGCCCAAAATAGCCTCCCCAAATATTTCCCGCCCCACAAATCCACCCGTGCCTTCAACCTGCATCTTATTACGCGGGGTGTCAATCGGTCAGCTGTTTCCTAGAGGGTGGAACAGGGTTGGAAAACGCGTTCTCGTTTCCTCGAGCGCGTGGAAATGTCGTTGGTCAAGGTGACGGGACGATTCGCTAGCATCGAGTCGATATCTCGACAAAAGAATCTCGGCTGTGCATTATCGTTAGCAGCGCTGCTTACCGGAAGACCAGTAGATTCAGTCTGTCTTCGTCTGGAACAATGTAGTCTAACAAGGGAGCGATTCGAATGGCCGGTTCAAGTGGAGCGGCTCGAAATCCGCTGCGCTTTTCGTTCGAAATATTGTATTCGACGATACCACTCCACCCATCTTGGATAGAAAACAATTGCGAAGGAAGAATGTTTCCCTAATTACCACGGTTAATTGTAGGGTCGACGGGGAGTACTACAATTCGGCCCGCATTACTGGCGAAGAAACTCTCGTCAAACGTTACGATTAAATCCAGGCGTCTCTAATTGGAGGGTAAATTAAACTTCCGCTTGGATCGCAGTACCTAGACGCTACTCGTCGAAACGAGTATACAGAGTAGAGTAATTCTCTGTTTCCTACTGTAAATTGTCTTACCGAAGACAGGAAAAGTGTATGAACCGCATTTAGCGTTTGAGAACGGCCTATAATGTGATTCACACATACGTAAGTGGCGCCCCATTATGTTGGGTATTTGTAGAGTTTGGAAAGCGTAATATCTCAGAGTCGGCATTGGGGGAATCGGTAAGGCGGCTGCCCAGTACGCGGAGGACCCCCGCGATCTTGGGTTCAAATCCCATCACCCAAAACCCGTTTTTTCCGCCTACAAAATAGGTAAAAGAAAATAACTAATCTGACTGCAATTACGGAAAAAGTAAATCCCCGAAGTAAAATCCCCTGCGGGAAAAACCTCTTCTTGTTTTTCTTCGAGAGTCCTGACGCCTAAACACGTGCCGCAACGAAAGTGGCTCGCGTCGAGTGTCCTGAAATTTCCAGTGTTCATTTCACCCAGTGTTTGCACGGCGGATTGGAAGCAAACGAGTCGCTACAGAGTTAGCTTGAAACTTAATAGGAACTTATACCTGTTCATGGACAAAGGAGCAGGATCGTGAGGCTCCCTAAACTCCCCCTCACAAGAGAGTGAAGAAACTCTACTAAAATCTCTCCTTTCAGAGGTTGTTCCCTTGCCACGGAAATCTCGCGCCCAAGTTCTAAAGCTGGGCGTATTTGGTCCCTTTAAGGTTAATTATATCATTAGCATCCACCCCAGGGGTTTACCCTCGAAACTTGTTTCAGGCCTGCTCGGTGAATCGTGTTTCGCAGGCAGCTAGCTGGCAACTCGAGCGTGCACTTGATCGGCGTGCATACGTTTTATGTAACGCAAAGAGTGGAGAGGAGAGGAGAGAGCGGTGCGCGGACGAGAGGGCTGGAGCGTACGCGGGCGGGTTGTATATCGTCGGCGGCGGCGGCGAGGTTAAGCGTGGAAGGGCCTCTGTCGAATCGATTCGACGATGGGGTGGAGGGCCTGGCTCTGCACACTGCAATGCCGTAACTTGCCCCGAGAGCGGCAAGATTCCTGCGAGGCGGAACCACCGCCGGCGATCACCGGGGAAAGGATGGAAATGGAAGAGGGAAGAGATGACGAGAGGACCCTTTTCCTTTTGCCAACTTATTCCACGTCTTCCTCGGCGCCTCGCGTGGCCCCGGGAAAATCCTTCGCGACCGCCCTCCGCCACTCCAGGCCTCGCATTAACGAAGCCTTTAATCTTTCGATTGCTTCCGCCCCCGTCCCCCACCCCTTCGTATTCTGGGTTAATAGCCCCCGCGAATTTTCCGCGATGAAATGTCGGGCAAAAGTCGCCGCGCTTGGCATCTCTTTGTTTGGGACAGTGATCGAAAGCGCGATGCTTCAAGCACAAATGGAGAGTGAAACACAACTATTTGCACGTGGATGTATGTAAATCCCAAACGGAGGCACTGTCCGCGTACAATTATGCAATCATTAGCGCGTCAGCCCTCGATTTTCGGCAATCACTAATCAGTGTCAATGGGAATTATATTTCGCGCCTTCCACGTTGCGTTGGATTGATGCTGGTTTTAGCTGTGCTTCGCTGTATTAAAGGTTCAACTAATTAAGTGGGGAACCTGGTGTGATCGGCAGAAATCGAGGTTATTTTTTCGAATTTTTTGTGGGGAGACTATGCGTGCTATCTTTTTGAAACTTTCAGGATATATTATTATGTATTTCAAGAAGGGAACGAATATTTTTTTATATAAAAATAACGCGGTAATTCCAAATGGCGCGAGTGTTTTTGCCAAGTTGTGTGCAGCTTAGGATCGGTTGTGGTAGCCTGACACCAAAAGAACCAAATAGTTTTGTGTTTTTAATAAAATTACTCCACGGATGGGCCTCAATGTGGAATAATATTATTAAATTTAATAAGTTTCATTGCCTAATTAACGTGAAACTTTTTAGTGAAAACCGCAACTTTTTTTTCAAACATTCACCGTTACCGTGATTTTCATTTTAAAATGCGAATTGAGGGCCATCCATAGAGTAATTTTATTAAAAACACAAAACTATTTCGTTCTTTCGTTTCAGGCCACTTCAGCGGACCCTAGACTGCAGCAGTTGAACAACTTCCGCACGAAAACGCTTGTGCCAATTAGAGATACCGCGTTCTTTTTATATAAAAAAAATAATTTTTCCCTTCTTGAACGACACAATAATATATCCCAAAAGTATTAAATTAATTGTATCTACAGTTTCTTCACAAAAAATTCCCAAAAAGAACCTTGCTTTCTGCCAATTACACCAGGTTTGTCCCTCTAAGTGATTTGTATCAACGCTTACTGCTACAGCTTCAAAACGAACTGGGCTTTTCCAAAGAACAACGAGTCACTCAGCACCAAATCAAAAATTACACAATTCTGCACACTTTCCAACATTATCATCCCACACGAAGCTCAAATATAGAACCACTTGCACGCCACCTACGTGGGCTCTATGTGTGTAGGTCTCCTGCAGAACACCAACGCGGCATATAATACCAAGGAATCACAATGGACTCCCTATCGCTGCCAACGATAAAGCATCCAGCATCCCCTGTTTTACTGAGAGAATGGTAAAACGTTAACGATCCCAGGGGAGTATCCGGTGAACCTACACTCGCCCCGCGCTGGTCGTTTCCTCGGCCCGTTCGATGGCCGCCCCGCAAACTCGAGCGCGCTCCTTCGGGTTGGGAAAATTGGGACAGCGGCGCTAATCTGACCGTACGCGGATCTTCGTGCCACTTTTCCGCGACCCGATTGTCTATGGACGCGGAAGATAAGCCGGACCAATACAGGGGAGCGTAGAATGGTGCGAGGGGAAGAGGACAGGGGCACGGATAGCCGGGCAGTCTATATAGCGGGCGTTTCCACGGTTATACAACATTAAAGAACGATCCTCAATTAGGGGATGCGAACGAGATGAGCCGCAATCGATATCCCACCACTGCCGGCGGTGTTATTATCGTTTCGTGCGGGCCGGAAGCGCGCAAGGCGTAGCGAGTGCTCGTAATGGGAGCCCGTTGCATAATATTTAGCCGGCGCGATTACGTTCTCATGGCCGCGCGGCTCTGCGGCGATTTTTATTCGCGCGTCAGGAAGATGGATCGCCGCGCTGTCGTAACGTTAATTGCGTTATCCAGATCGCGGCTGATAAATCAACGCGCCCCGGCGAACGCTGCGAGCTCGCGACGATCAGCTTGCGAATTAGGTACCTGGAGCAGTGGCGCGCTCAGGATTTAATCTTGGGGAGAGCCAAGTTGAGGGGGTAAAAATATTTTGACTGAGAATTCATAAAATTCATTGGGGGATTTTAAAAATTTATTTAAAGAAAATTCAGTTTTCTTTTTTTTTTTACGAAGACCCCTCTTTGGGGGCAGGGGGCGTTAGGACCCCTTGGACCCCCCTCTCGGTGCGTTATTAATCTAAAGCAGGGTTTCTCAAATTAATTTTCCCACGGAACACTTCTAAATTCCCTGAGATTTCCCGGAACCACCCCCTCAACAATTTTCTTCTGTATACTAAGAGTTGTAAGATCGAAATAAAGCGTTTGTAAATCAAGAAAGAAACATTGAGAATTTTATTTCGGGGAACCCCAAACTTCGTACCGTGAGACATCGGTTGGGAAACGCTGGTGTTGGGTGTTCATGTGTTTCGTTGATGTCACTTCTATAGGATTTGATAGATTTCTAGACACACAGCCTGAAGGAGACACACAACTAGGGTTGCTACCCGTATTTTAAAATAAAGTATCTTACGTTATTATTCGAAAATTAACTCTATACTTTTGAATATTTCTTATCTTCTGTCTGTTCCTGCCATCTCAGCATTTACTGAGAAACTTTCCTCTGCCATGAATATGCAATGGCGAGATGAGAGAAACAAAGCCCCTCTTAATTTAATAAACAACGAATTAAATATACATTTTAATACGAATATTGGCTGCAATAATGCCATTGAATTATTTAAAAACGGTAAGAACTTGCTCTTTAATGCTAAAAACAATAAAAAATATGTTTCGAGGAAATAGAAACTAATAATATTAAAATTTACTTTTTGTTCTTCCCAACGTTTTTTTTTTTGTACTCCACGAAAGCAAATTTGTGTTATTTTTCTGGAAAAAAGGTGGCAACTCTGCACACAACCCTCGTCGTCTATGAAAGAGTGGTACACTCGTAGTTCGTGTGGGATAACACAGTACATTTGTCAAAATTTGATACTGAATGGATGGATAATAGTGCAGTGAAGGAAATCTTCTCCCTTTCAGCTCCCGTGTGACTACAATGTAGCTGAGGATTAGTTTTAGTAACAATTTCACGTGTCTTTAATATCTCTCTCCGGACGCTTCAATTTTGGAAGCCAAATTTCGACAAATCAATCGCGAACCGTCGAAATGTTCGCCCGATAAATCAAAATTCTGTCCTTGGGCGGGCGCAAACTAATCGCTGGCAGAAAATTCAATTCGGTCGATTGATTTATTCGCGTTTACGTTCCGCTGATTGACTCATAAATTCCATCCCCTGGCCCGTCGATTGTTCGCGCGTTTTTCCCCGCGTAATGCATGATTAAGCGGGCGAAGCTGGAAATACCAAGCCGCGGGCGAATTATCTGGGACCGTTTAATTAAATATTTAAAGCCAGCGCGTCTGTCGCTAGGAGAAGGCACTCAAATCCTCGTGTCACGCGGGCAAGTGTTTTCGAGCCACCAGCCTCTTCAATTTCGGAGTCGTGTGCCTTCGTGCGTGTAAAAATGGCGTGTCGCTGCGAGAAAACTCTATCTGGCTGTGTAAAACACTTGGACGTGCGAGCTGGGAAATTTATTTCGTTAAATGAATCCCTCTAACACGTACCAGCAATAGGGCTGGGACTATTCGAATAATTTAATATTCGAATATTTTACAAGTATTCGAATGCTACGAATAAACTTCGAATATTTGAGTAGTCGATGTATTCGAATAGTATGGTGTGAATTATAAATCATGTTATTAGCTTACAAGATTTCACCCTGACAAATGAACCTAAAGAACTTGATTCATAATTCACACCATACTATTCGAATACATCAGTATTCGAATACTTAAATATTCGAATAGTATTCGAATACTTAGATATTCGAATAGTATTCGAATACTTAGATATTCGAATTATATTCGCCAAATAATTGAGCAACTGAAGTATTCGAATACTCGAATACCGAAAAATTCGACAAATAGTCCCAGCCCTAACCAGCAATCGTCTACGATAAAACACATATGTTCCCCAAGAATTAACATAATAATTTCGCGTGCAGATGCGATAAATATCCGCGCAGAGATTAATGGAGTTGAAACAGCGTTAAGAAAGCCCCTATTTAATGCACCCTTACTTTTCACAAAGATGATCTCCCGTTTTGAAGTAGCCTGTGTAGACTTAACGCGAAATTAAATCGTTCAGCCTTTGGAGCGGTGAAAAGCGAGGCTGAGGCGACATCAACGTCGCTTCCGCCCGCTTTTTTCGCGCGTTTCTCCGATTCCGAACCACGTACGTGCGGCAAGTGTGCTAATTAAGCTTGCCGTTGGACGGCAGCGCGGGTAATTGGACCGTCTTGCTGGATCTTTCGCTCGAATTTATTCATCAAGATCGACCTTGCGCGGGTATCCTGTTCCCACCTACTTTCCCCGCTTAAACAGGATTTACCAGTTCGGCAGGATTCCTCTTCGCCAGCGAAAGCACGGCAATCGATGAGCAAACCGTCGCGTCCCGCGGACGTTCGACAAAGCCTTAAAACGGGGCCGTTCGTGAATCCTATTCTATTAACTAAAGTACACAGAGGATAACCTCGTCCTGGGCTGAGAGATCGCGGCGTTTCGATTAAAAGCAATCGCGAGGAGCAGGGTGGGGTGTATGCGAGGGTGGAAATAATCGGGGTAAGCGGTGGCCAATGTCGCGGCCCCCGCGATGCTTTCTCTGGAGCGAGGGGAGAAAAAAGAATGGAGTCGATAAGAAAGCGAGCGTGGCAATGTCCGTGGACTAGACGAAACACTGGCCACGAGTAGGGAAAGTCACGCGACGCTGCTGGAAACGGCACGGGTGGAAGAGTGACGTGGTTGAAGAGCAGTGAGAAAAAATGGACACAGAGTAGATCGATGTGATTGTTGGGGGTTTTGATTAGGGCTGGGACTATTCGAATAATTTAATATTCGAATATTTTACAAGTATTCGAATGCTACGAATAAACTTCGAATATTTGAGTACTCGAATGTTATTATTCGAATACTGATGTATTCGAATGTTATTATTCCAATACTGATGTATTCGAATGTTATTATTCGAATACTGATGTATTCGAATGTTATTATTCGAATACTAATGTATTCGAATAGTATGGTGTGAAGTGGGTCAAAATTAGCTTACAAGATTTAACCCTGACAAATGAACCTAAAGAACTTGATTCATAATACACACCATACGATTCGAATACATCAGTATTCGAATACTTAAATATTCGAAAAGTATTCGAATACTTAGATATTCGAATAGTATTCGAATACTTGGATATTCGAATAGTATTCGAATACTTGGATATTCGAATAGTATTCGAATACTTGGAAATTCGAATAGTATTCGAATACTTGGATATTCGAATAGTATTCGAATACTTGGATTTTCGAATAGTATTCGAATACTTGGATATTCGAATAGTATTCGAATACTTGGATATTCGAATAGTATTCGAATACTTGGATATTCGAATAGTATTCGAATACTTGGATATTCGAATAGTATTCGAATTATATTCGCCAAATAATTGAGCAACTGAAGTATTCGGATATTCGCATACCGAAAAATTCAACAAATAGTCCCAGCCCTAGTTTTGATCTCGGGTAAGGTTCGTCTTTCCGTCTACGGTATGCTTAACGTAGCGATATAACAGTAGTTGACGTTCGTGTACATACCGAGGGCATCAGCTGATCGGTGGACCTGACCCGGGTCACCTTGTTCCTGGTTATCACTCTCTTGACCAGCTTCTCCATCGGCTGGTTCCACTTCATGAAGCTCACGTACGCCAAATAGAACCCGAAGAGCACCAGCGCCTCGTACCAATATATATAATTGTCGCGGAAGAAATATATGAGGGTGATCAGGCTGGCGCTGTAAAAGGTGCAGTCGCGGAACAAGGGCCACCATGTGAGGGAGAGCACCGTACGCGAGAATATCGCGCACATGCCGATCACGAAGAGGATGTTGAATACGGCGGAGCCGACAATAGTGCCGATACCAACGTCGTCGAACGAAACGAACACGCCAATTATCGATGTGAATAGTTCCGGGGCCGAGCCGCCGGCCGCCATGAAGGTAGCACCCGCGACGTCGTCCGCGATCTCAAGCTTCTCTATGATCACGTCCAGCGATGGCACGAAGAACTCGTCGCAGACGATCGCCAGGGCAACGAACATGTACACCACACCGATCACGTGAAGTATCACGGCACCGCGACGCCGTTCCTGTATGGTGAAGAGATCGCGAGGGAACAACGGCGCCTTTTCCTCGGTCATGTTTCCGCCGGCCTTTTGGTGGTGATGATGGTGAAGAGTGCTGTTGTAGCTATCTTCACCTGGCTCCAATCCATTATTCCACAGGAATGTACCACTCGTGTTTATGTTGTTATTGTTGTTATTGTTGGGCGCGTGCACGGGTAAGGGCGTAGCTGACGTGCTGCTGCTTGTCTGAAGTATGATGGGATTGTTCGGGGCCGGCCTGTGTCCGTCGGAGGGCGCAGGACCGATCGCTAGGGCCAGTAAGACCCAAATGAACGCCACGCTGCCGAATCGGCGCCTCCTCCTCCAGCACGTACGCCTTTCACCTCCTGTCACGATCATCGTCGTCGGTGGTGTTGCTGGTGTATCGCACCCTCGAGGACGTTCGCCGTCGTTAGCGAGTCCTCCTCCACCTCCGTCCTCCTCCTCCTTCTCCTCCTTCGTCTTCTTCTTCTCCGTCCTCCTCCTCCTCCTCCTCCCCTCCCCCCCGCCGCCTCTTGCTCCTCTCTGGCCTCCGTCGCCTCCGTCTCCTCCACAACCTCCTCCTCCGTCGCCACCACCTCCGCGTGTCGTATCGTGTCGCGGCGCGGAGGGTGTACGCCAGCAGAGGCACCCTACTAAGGCTGGGTCATGTTGGAACACTGAGGAGCTGCTCTCGCATGCTCCTCCACCTTCGATGGCTCCCTCCGACGAGTCGACCTACCTTTCACTTTATTCCCTCTCTCTCACTTATTTCTCTATTTCTTTCTCTATATTATCGCAACCTCTACGGCCTTGCCACTCTAACCTGTGACGGGGGTCCCACCCCCGTCTTCTGTTTTCCTTTGCCTCGGCTCCTTCCTTCGTCCCTTCTTCCCTCGTTCGCTTACGAGTTATGTAGTCCACCCGCAACCTCCCCCGCGCTACGTGTCTTCCTACCGTTATCCTCGCGCAGCCTCTCTCCTCTGTCGCTCTCGTTTTTCCCTCTTTCTTCGCTGCACGTCCTTGCTCGTCGACAGATGCTAGTCCCCAGAGGCAACGTCACTCGCACCGTCCGCGAAAAGGTGTATCGGTGAAACGTTCGTCGCGCGTACTACTAATCTCTACTGTACTCTACTATTACTAACGTCGATGCTGCGGTTCGCGCGATGTGGTCGACGATACTAGCGATGAAGCTGGATATCCTCGTTCACCTCCTCTTCCTGCTTTCCGTCGTCGTCTTCGTCGCCGTCGTCGTCGTCGTCGTCGTCGCTAGGATGCGGCGGATAGTGCATATAACTCTGGATGGATATACAGGAGCAGCAGAACGGCGCCCCCGCCGCGATGCCCGCCCGCTGCACACTGGAACAACCCTGTTCCGTTTCGCTCCTCTCTCTCTCCGTTCCCACCAACCCTCCACATTTCCACCACCTTGATACATCTACCCTCCTGCTGTCTCGCTCTCCCACCCTCTTCCCTCTGCCACGTTTCCACCCGCCCCCTTCCAGCGTTCTCCCCCTCTCTGTCCAACCTAAACCAACCCTTCCGCTCCCTCGGCGTTGTCCCTCGCATCAGCTTCTTCCATCTCCTTCGCCGACATTGGAGGTTTCCTGTCCTCGTCCCTCCATCCTCCACCATTTTTCGCTATATCTTCCTCCTTCTTTCTCACCAACCTCAACCACGCCAGATTCAACCCTCTCCCTCTTCACTCTATACTCCACACCCTGATTCCATCTCCCTCCTTCAACCTTACCCCTCTTTCGCCGCTCTTTTCCATCCTCCACTACGTCGCCCTCCCCGTCGCATCAATTCTCGTCTCTCTCGTCGCCACTGTCCGCTCCTCGTGCCTTTCTCTTCCACCCTGACCCCCTTTCTCCCCCCAACGGCCAGAGGAGCCACCCTCTGACATCTCCCGTTTCGCTCCGCCGCCACACGCCACCCTACTTTCCTCTTCGTTCCGCTCGAAATTCCACCCCTAGAGCCTCGCCACCTGACGGGGAAGGCGACGCTGGCATCGTGGAGGTGGGAGCTTGCGCACGTGTAAGCTCGGGCAACGTGCACACGTACGTGTACGTGCTTCCTGGGGGATTGTGTGTGGGTGAGCGCGCGCGCAACCCTCGCTGGGCCTCCCGCTCGATATCGGAGAGTCGACTCCACGACTCTACGCTACGAATCCGCGTATACCGGGTGTCGCGGCCCGATCCCTCTGGCCGCGTATAACGCGTCCCAACGTGTCTGACCATGGACGTTCACTCCCTGCTGCCACGCAACGCCGCACAGTGGGACGAGAATGCCTTATTTATTTGGACATCGAGCAAAATTGGAAGTGTCGAAATTCTGTTCTATAGCTTCATTAAATGTTTATTAAGTTTTCGTAGCGTTAGAAAACACAGAGAAATAAACTTTATATGCGCATTAGATTTGATCCAATTGTATATGAATCTGACCTGAATTGAAAATTTCAGTGCTTTTGTCTTTTTGTTACAACACTTTAAACAATTATTGCCTAAATCCTATTACTTCATAAGTTTTCAATGTTTTACATATTACTGAGTATCTTATTATTAATGATTTTATGCAAAAAACATTCTCAATTAACTTGGATTTCATCACTAAACAACAACGCGTGCACTCAATACTATAATAATTCAACTGGTGATTTGAAGTTTTGTTGAAAGTTGCTGATGGTCTAAAATACCTGAATTTAATCATTTAATGGTAAGGTTTTAAAAAGTAGAAAAATTACCTGCTACTAGCTGCGATTAATAGAATAAATCTATTTTACAGTTCACGAGTTATAACGCAAAATCGGAAAGTAACCAGATTTTCAGGGGTGAATTACACGCCCTTAGAGTGAATTTGAGGAGCAAACAAAAATTGCGTTGTAATCAGAAGGAAATACACTACATATCCACAAAGTTTCAGAATTTCTGGAATTCCCGGGTTCGGGATGTTCCATCGTTATTTGTAGAAAGCCCAGAAGGATTTTTTTTCTAAATCTCAGTTATTCTACTTAACATGAATTGAAGGCTTGGATGCAATAAGAGAACTAGCGCTCGAAAATAGCTAAAATTATTGTCCAAACGCTAAGAAAGATTGGAAAATTCAATGTTATTAAACAGAATTTTAAAAAATATAGTGTTGTAAAGCTCGTCACGACACACAATTTTTTCTATTTACAACACTAGGTATATTTTTTCAAATCCAGTTTAACAAAATTTAATTTTCCAATTTTGCTTAACGTTTGAACAATACCTTTTCGCATTTTCGAGCCCTAGTCCTCTTATTGCATCCGAGCCTTCAATTGAAAGTGTGCAAATTTTTACAATGAAAGTCCAAACCGTTTGGAAGTAATTGTCATGTCCAGTTATTGTCCTTACGTCGTTCCACTGTACACCGTAACAACAGCTGTGGAACCGCGGCAATGGATCGTTCCGAGGGCTCCCGAAAAGCCCTTCCGCCCGGGATTACGGTCCTCTGGGGAGAGCCCCGACATCTTCTCGGGGAATCACCCTATCCGCGAGCGTTATTAAACGCCCCCGTGAATCAAACCTGGCCGCTGGAATTTTAGCGAGTTCCACACCGGCTGATCCATATCCCAGGCAACACGCGCTCACCTGTAAAGTTCCTGACTCGACCTATATGTTTATTTTAACGGGTGGATGCTCGACCTCTGGATAAATGAAACTCTCGGACCTCTTGGGCGTTACGTAGCTACGTTCGATCTTTGATCCCCGCTCGCGAGAATGGGGAGGTGTATGTACTTCGGAGGTGCCATTTTTGGGAACTGTAACTGCATCGACGGAGGTAGTTAAGACAATCTGGCGATTGTGCGGGATAAAGGTCCCAGGCCTCGTTAGTAGCATTACTGCAAATTCAGATCGGATACGTTCGTTGGAGTAATAACCGCTGTCACACGCGGAATTACTAGCTGCCGCTGAAACTATCGCGCCTGCTCGCTTTGAGCGACTTAGCATGTCTAATTCAACCGTTCCCTTAACGACGACAATAGCGAGCTTAGCGCAAACTTTGTAATCAGGGGAGCGCACTCGAATGGGGCGCAACTGTTGTGAATAGTACGGTCGCATTCCCTCATCAGCCACGGGGAACGAACTCACATTGTCTCCGTTTACGCTTCGTTGTCCGGAGATTTCGAAGAATCGGTGCATATTTTTGGGGACCGAGTGGTCTTTGGCTTCCGAAGCAGCCAACCCCTAATTAATTATTTAGAGGACTAAATCATTGGATCGAGTCGACGCAGAGCCTCTTATCTGTTTCACGCGAATTGGGGGTGGAAATCGAGCAAGCCGCAGGTTTCCAAGCGTCGAGCGTTATCTCGTGCACTTCTCCGCGCGAAAAGATAATGGACACGTGAAATGCAACGGTGGCGCAGTCGCGTATGTAGTCCAGTGTAATTGGGATCTGTCTGGGGAATATTCCCAGCAAGATAAATTTTTATATGGGCCTTTACGTCAAAAGTCCACGTCGATGTAACCAGTTTTTCGCGAATATCTCGTTATCGATCAGTTTTATGACAAAAATTGTTATTATGAAATTTGTAGCTTAGGAAATTCTGTATAAGAAAGATTCTATGAGTTGTTTTTGTAAGAGTAACCAGTTTTGTGTGTGGAGGCTTACGAAGTTTCAACCCTCATACTTTTGACCAGGGAAGATTCCACCAGGGAAATTCAAAAAATTATGAAACTTTGTGAATATTTAAGGAATGTCCTCCTGAGCACACAGAAATTTTGTTTGCTGCCCAAATTCACTCTAAGAGGGTGAAATGACCCCTGAAAATCCGGCTGTTTTCCAATTTTGCGTTATAACTCGCGAACTTTAAGAACTGTAAGAACTGTAAGTTACAAAACAATAGTCCTAATTAGAAGAAGTAACTATTTCCTGAAAACTTTTCTTCTATCTCTCACAGTTCGCGAGTAATAACACAAAATCCGAAATTTTCCAGGGGTCAATTTCACCCTCTTAGAGCGAATTTAGACCGCAAACAAAATAGCGTTGTACTCAGGGCTAACACCCCCTACATATTCACAAAGTTTCATAATTTTTGGAATTTCCGGGTTCTGAATCCCTTGTCAAAAGTAGGTAACAGGGTTGAAACTTTGTAAGCGGTCATACACGAAAATGGTTACTCCTACGAAAAAAACTCAAAGAACCTTTTTCCTACAAAATTTCCTAAGCTACAAATTCTATAATAACTATTTTTATCATAAAACTAATCAAAACCGAGATATCCACGAAAATCTCTTTTCGTTACCTCTGATGGAAAATTTTATCATATTCTTCAAACCATCGAAATAAAGGCTCATACAACAATTTAGCTTGATGGAAATTACTCCGCAGAATGGTTATATTTCCGTCTAATTTCACTGAACAACTAGAATGCACATACAACTACACCATACCACAAACTACCCGTGCCCCGTGGCATCCTAAGCCGGTTCGTCATGTTCCAGAGGTCGTTACAGTTATTAGCAAACGGCGAGGAACGCCGGAACCGGAGACTTTCGAGCTCCCGCCTCGTTTCACCTTTCCGCGGTTTCCGGGTTCGCTGCCAGCCGACGCGCAGTAGTTCTCGCGAAAAAAGCTGCAACGGTGCAACGTTCCACCGATAATTCAGAGACATTCCCACATCCCCAGCAAGCTTCACCCTCCCTCGACTTGCTCCCATCGCCACGGTCCACGCTCTTCTTTAAAAGCTTATTCCCAAAGAATATTATTCAACTAACATACGCTTCGAGTCAGCCACAGTTCCTCGCGGAACGTTGTAATGGTTATGCATGAGCCAGTGAGCGTCGCGTCGGTCGTAAGCGGTTCCACGGAATCGCTTGTGCTAGCTCGGTGTCTCAGAAGGAGCACCGGGTGAAATAACTGTAACTGGGATACAAGGCCAACTAGGTCGCAGGCTTACGTAAACTTTTTTCAATTATTTGGACGCGTAACCCCCAAAGCCGCTCCTGCTAATGAACGTGACGGGCTGAAATAATTGGTGCCATTTGCCAGCTCGTATCGGGAAACGGATCGCTCCGTTTGCGAGGGCACCATCGGGTAGCGTTAACAATTTTATTAGTCCAAGAAAGACGTCCACCGCGAAAGGGTTGAATCCACCCCGATCCCGTTAGTACACCCTGGGAAACGATGCAAACCGTTCGGACGTTTGACGACGCAATTACTCGGCCAGGGAAAGAGGAAAACGGTGTCCTCGGTTCTCCAACCTAGGGGCGTAAATGCCTCTGAAACGGAGACACTGGTATCGAGTGTCCAGTTACACGGAAATACATCGGCTCTAATAATATAGCACCGATTCGAGGACAGTTGTAAAGACATTCTTCCCCAACTAAACCCCTGATTCTATTAACGTAGAGCGATGTATGTCCGTTTCGGCGCTCGATATATTACGCGATGTGTAGCCGGCTTGAAACATTTTCTGTGACGCGGACATTTTCTTCTTGAAATACTAGGCGAAGATCCAGCGGGGAGAGCACCCTTATCGAGAAATAACGAGCAGATAATCACGGAAGACAGAATGGGAGGAATTAGTACAGCCGAGTGTATCATTCCATCGGGTCCGTTATAATTACGTCCCGCGACGTCGAGATTCATTAGGGAGGTGGCAATAAAAATAATGACACTCGCTCGAGGTCAGCGTGACGTATGGAAGCGAAGGGCCGCGAGGTGTAGAGACGTGCAGCGCCGTGTGTCACTTTTATACGAGACTTCTAGCGTGCTCGGCGCACGCGGATTTATCGACTGGTCGAAACTTCCAAACTTCCCTTTTTTTTCTTTCTCTCCACCTCCCCGTCGCCTTTCTATTTGCGGCCTGGCCGCCGACTCTTTTGTATCAATCTCGACCACGAGCTGGCCAACTTTAGCGTTTCAGCTAGGTCTGTTCCGGTATCGACCAGCGAAGAAACGGTCGCGCTTCAAGTTCGCGAGCTGGACGCCACGCGAGGATATTCCCTTCGACGGAGATGGGACTGCCGCCGTGGTAATTCGAAAGGGCGTGTGAGGAGGTGTTTCTGAGATAAATGTACTTTTAGTATTTTGTATCGTGCCATTGGTATTTTATATAAATTAGATTAGGTCGAGTATTAACCCTTCGTGGTCACACGGGGTGTATTGTACCCCAAGAGCCATTTTCGATTTGAAATGTCGCACCTTTACGTCTTCCAAAGGGGATTTATCGCAAAAAAATAATAAAAAAAAAATTTAAAAAAATCGGTTTTTCCCACACCCATGGAAAATCGCTCATTTTCAACTACAAATTTTATCATATCAAAATTTATGTTTCTAGAAAAAGACTATTAGACCATGACTGTATAAGTATTACGAATGTACATTTATCACTAAAAAGTTAAAAGATTCAAAAATACGAAAATGGTAACTCAAAAAATGACGCTGGGGTACAGTGAACCCCGTGTGACCAATGTGTGATTATAAGAAGGTGTGACCACGAAGGGTTAAATCTGGATAAAAAGGGATCTAAATATTTCTGACAAACTCGTCAAATTTTTCACAATCTCCGAGGGAGAGTTTCGTAGATAAGCCCAAAATCAGGGATCGATTTCACGTACCTACGTCTGAAATATAAACTGTTATATCTTCAGTTTTAATATACAGTGGGGGACAAAAGTATGTGGACACTTTTAAAATCGTATAACTTGTTAAAAATTGGTCCAAACAACTTGAGTTTTTTTGAGAAACTAGAAAGGTTAGTTTGGCAAGTGACGTGTTTTGTAGTTTTGAAAAAAGTTGCAATTGGTCGGAATAGCAAAAAAAATAGGAAAGATCAATTCTTCAACTTTTTTGTCCGTGCTCGTAATGAAAATTTAAAAAATGTTTTTGTAGATTGAAGTAAACTCAAAAAAACTCAAGTTGTTTGAACCAATTTTGAACAAGTTATACGATTTTAAAACTGTCCACACACTTTTGTCCCCCACTATAGATGTGGATTTCATATTTAATATACATATGGATAAATTATTAAATACTAGTATGCCCCGTGTCGGCTTCGCCCGAATTAGTAATGCCCCGTGTCTGCTTTATTTCAACTGCGAGAAGGGCCCGGCCCGATCGCCGCCTGGCGGTCGCGTCGCGTACTATCCATAGCAGACGGCCGCGTCATGACTTCTTTTATGTACATAAAATTACACAGATTAATTATATTTTACGTGATTACACATAGCCTATGTTCATTCTTGTTGTTCAAGGATGGTGTAGTTAAAATTTCGTAGTGATTGGTTCAGTACTTTTTGAGATTTTCGTGTGCATACAAATAAACGCTGTAGCTTTATTATAATAGTATAGATAGTATAGATAGTATAGATAGTATAGATAAAAAAAATTTAGGAGTTTAAAGATGCCTCCTTATATATCCCAAAAGAGTTTAATGCAATATTAACAATATTTTTTCCCCCAAAAATCCTAAATATCACTAATTTTTGGGGGTTGTTACACGAGAATCTTACAACCATGTTTATTTAATCTCAAACAAGCCCTACTTCTTTCAACAAACCATTCTGTTGCTTCCACGGATGTGGAAGAGGTTTCTAATGGAAAAATGGTACAGTTAACAGGTTAATCCCATTAACGGGAGCACGGAGAGCGCAACGTCCAAGGTTCGTTGGGTAGGAGAGTGTACAGAGAGGGATGGAGTACCAGTGTGTACAGGGTGTACGCGCAGCGTGCACGAGAGACCAAGCTTAATACCCACAGATTAGATGTACATATACGGTTACAACACCCTCGAAAGTTTCCACGTCTCTCGAGCCGAAAGGTGGGACCACCCCCATTATCGAACGTCCTGCTACCAGCGGCACGGCCGCGGGGATCCACCCCCTAGCTGCTGGCCTACAGTTCCAACAATTTCGAAACAGCCCTGCAGGTGACGAATCCCCGACCACCGTCCACCAAAGGAGAAGGTCCATCCCTTGCTCCGAGAAGGTAACGCTGGTCCAGGACGATCGGTCACCGTTGATTACGTAACGCGCCGTGTCCTGGAAAAGCCAGGGTGGGGGAGGGCCCTCGCGCGACCGATAACAAACGCTGACCCAAATACGTTCCCGCCAAACCGTCGTAAATCGTAGTGCCGCGATCTAAGGTACCCACCCAATTTCCACCCTTTCCATCCCCCTCTCTCCTTTTTCACCAATTCGTTCCTCCCTTTTTTCGCCCTTCCCCTGCACCTCCGTCTCGCATCCCTCCCGGCCGAATCGAAACTGATCCACCTACGTGTACACACGAGAGCGAGGAGGAAAGGGGCTCCGGTATTGGCCTCGCGCGGGTGCACGCGCGATTAGGCGAGTTCTCCAGTCCCAGATACGGCGAACGCCCGCTGGCTGGCTCCGTTCCGAGTTTTTAGGCGCTCGCGGTGATCCTGCTGGTGTGCACAGGCACGCTCCGGTCCCGCGGACGCGTGTAAACGGTGCGAGCGTGTGCGGGCGTCGCGGCGCGCGCGCCGAGGGCTTGGACGAGGCGGGCGCACGCGCCCCCCGAAACTCGCCCCGCGGAGTAAAAATCCTCTCTCTCCCGTGGCCGCACACGCTCCACGCTGGCCGCTGGCTGCACAGCAGCAAAGACCACCCTGGCTCGATTGCACCCTTTTCCAGGCCAGCTTGAAGGGATGCCAACCGAGGCGAGGACTGAACACCCTTCGAGCCAGGCGCAACACGTACTCTCAAGGAAACCTGCGAGGATTCGGAGATGGAACCGTCTGTTTCTTTTCAGGATCCACCCTCCTCGAACAGCCCCTGTTTTTTTACGAGGAGCGAGCGCGAGGTTTCTAGCTTTGAAGGGTGGAGGGGAAGGGAGATTAATTTGGGCCACTTGCAGGGTGTTCCGGGATAAGTTTCGGCAATCTGAAGGGGGTAGGTTGGGTCTTGTGGGCTGAAAGGGGAAGGAGTAACTGTGGATTAAGGGTTCATTCTACTTTGTTGGTCGAACAAGAGACCTATGTTGATGATTGTTTTTTCAAAGACTATTGTACGAATTGTAATTACTTAGATTTAACCCTTCGTGGTCACACGGGGTGTATTGTACCCCAAGAGCAATTTTCGATTTGAAATGTCGCACCTTTACGTCTTCCAAAAGGGATTTATCGCAAAAAAATAATAAAAAAAATTTTTAAAAAATCGGTTTTTCCCACACCCATGGAAAATGGCTCATTTTCAACTACAAATTTTATCATATCAAAATTTATGTTTCTACCCATACAGCACACTCTCGTTGCAGCATAGTTGCAGTATAGTTGCGGTGCAAGATTGCAACGATTCACGCAACGTTGCCGCAACTATGCAGCAATAATTCTATGTCCGCCTGCTGCAACGTTGCACAGCAACTTTGAGGCAACTTTGCACGGCAACTTTGAGGCAACGAAAAACTGTTAAAAAAAAATAAAAAAGTTATTGGTTACGACAGATTTGAACTCCGGCCCGCCCGCATGACAATCTGACGCTCTACCGTTGTGGCCACGGAACCTTCTTGGATGTAGAGTACTGTAGATGGTATATATATTGATTACTCCGTACGTTAAAAACTTTTATACTACATGAGTACTACGACCCCCATATATATATATATTGTCGTTCCAAAATCACTGTGCGCCGTGCTCGCCTTCACGGAAACATCAGTTTGGCACGTGCCACCAGTAAAGTAGATTCTGACTTATGCTTGGAACTGATTAAATGGTTGCCTTCTCCAACATATATTTTATATTTTAGTTCATTATACTGGATATCCGCGGGAACAGTAAACACCTGGATATTTCCTAACGTATTGGAGATATAAAAGAAATTGTTTACATGAAATTGCGTGGTTGGAGCGGGCAAATTTTCTACGGAACTCTTTTTTTTAACAGATCACTTGATAGTGCGTTTCAAGACGAATTCAATAAAGTATAATGTATACACTTTATTTCAGCTGGTTTTCGAGATATTATGTTTTAAAATTTGCTAACGCCGCAAAGTTGTGGCAAAGTTGCGACAAAGTTGCGGCAAAGTTGCGGCAAAGTTGCTGCATAGTTGCGGCATAATTGCGGCAAAGTTGCTGCATAGTTGCGGCATAATTGCGGCAAAGTTGCAGTGCATTATTGCAACGCAACTATGCAGCAACTATGCAGAAACAATTCTATGTCCGCCCCGTGCAATGTTGCACGGCAACGTCGCAGCAACCATACATCGACATTGCACTGCAACCATGCAACATCGCAAGGTTACTGCAACCATCCTGCAACTTTGCCGCAACGAAGTGTGCTGTATGGGTAGAAAAATACTATTAGACCATGACTGTATAAGTATTACGAATGTACATTTATCACTAAAAAGTTAAAAGATTCAAAAATACGAAAATGGTAACTCAAAAAATGACGCTGGGGTACAGTGAACCACGTGTGACCAATGTGTGATTATAAGAAGGTGTGACCACGAAGGGTTAAAATTCGGTGGAGTAAAATAAGTGGCTAGAGTAAGCAACTAATTAATTAGAGACTTCTTTTAATTTCTTGCTTCATATTCAAATAATTTTTGCACCACGTGGAATCAATCGCGCTGCAAACATAATTTTATAATAGTATTCATTCATTAGCCTTAAGTGTTCATTTACTGATGCGTTTACCCCTTACGGATTTAAAATTCTTAGGCATTTTAGATAATTTGAGTGAAAAGTGTTTTTAACAAAAGTTGAAATTTAAAATTCAGAAAATTCCTATGGTGCTTCTATTTTGCTTATTTGTTAATCCAACACTGCTGGGGAGCGACATGGAACAAGGGAAACTTTTATATAAACTTCTTTCATTACTACCGCCTACTGAACCTCCGAAACCCACATTCGATGAAACACCTCGCACAACAACCTACGCTTCGAAGCGCATCTCTGAAATATTATATTATACCCGCCTATGTGAATTGAGATGGAATTGTAATTTAGAAACTAGTTTTTATGTGAACGAATGGAGGGTTCAGAAGCTATTAAGTGTAAGTCCATTAGCATTAAATTCGAGATTGTCCTCCTGTTTGTCCTCTGAATAATTTTGCCTAGAAATTCCGTGGTCAACGTAATTGCAGCACCATTTATTGTGCAGGTATGAAAGTAGTTTGGTGAACCAAAATAAAACAAAAATGTTTATTAATGAGAGTGGTGAGTTTTGGTCTTAACCTTTAATTGTTGCTACTCAATTTTGCAAAAGTTTATATCTTATCGGCATTCTGGTTCATTACATTGAAGCTACATACATATAAAGTAAATGGCCCTTTCATTTTTCTGTTTCAGATGACCTGGAAGCAGACTTGCAGCAGATCATGCGTAACTCATATATGTATTATTAAAAATTAATAAAAGAAAACTGCGACTTCTTCAAACATGCATAAAAACATGGTCCAAATGTAGGATGTATCGAATCGATAGTTTCTTAAAAAAAATTCCAAACTTTTGCTCTGTTTTTGAACCCTCCAAATATCCAACATCCACCGGAATGTTTCAACTGAATAAATATTGATATAGGTATATAAATTTTTATAAATTTGTATTCGAATAAAACGAAGTTTAAAAATTTATTTTATTAAAATTAGTAAACTAAGATTAATAATAAGTTTACTTATTAGTTTACTAATTTCAATAAAATAAATTTTAAAACCTCGTTTTCTTCGAATAAAAATTTATTCGGATAACACCCAAGTCTGCGTAGAAAAGACTCAATTTCATTTGCTGTATTCTCTTCTAAAGATATGCCCAGCAACAACGAACCACCCCGTACATAAATCCCTCCAGATGAAGAGGCAATTATCGACACCAAGCAGCGAGCATCTACTTCCCCGAGTACATTCGCGCGCACGGCTTTGCGTGGGTGTGAAATTGGCCAAGACGCACGCATGCGTTGGCGCCGCTCCGCTTCCTGCTCGCTTTCCGCCGAATTGAAGTATCATTACTATCATTAGGTCCTCTGGGATTCCAACAAATTCTGTGGCACGCGCGAAAGAGAGACGGGGGCGTTGGTTATTATCACTCGTCAGGAAGTGATCGTCGCCAATTTCGTCTCCGGAGCGTATTGAGATCGATGATCTCGGATTACGTGCCGTGAATCAGGGGGTAAAGCCAAACATCCGCGGTAAGGACCCATATCCGCACAATTTACGCCGATCAGGTACCACCGTGTACACAACGTTATCCCTGGATCGTTATCGTATCCTAATCAACTCCCATTCATGAACATGTCTCGAAGACATCCACCCCCTTCTTGGGGACGAGTGGAGTCCAAAAGGGAGGGGATGAATAAAATGGCACCGTAGTATAAATATTGTTAGCCCTTGACTGACGAAAGTGGATGATTAAAAGTAGGTAAATCAGAGTCCTGAAGGTCTTCCAGGTGGAGGACGTAACAGAAGATGCCCTTAATTGTAGATTCTTTCTCTTCGTTTGATCGATAAACTCAATAGGTATGAATTAAATTATTTGAACGGTTAGGGGACTTTTACATGTTGAATTTGGGTGATTCACACTGTTCGTGAGTGCTCATTCAACAAACTCGAGAATGATCAGTCCCTATCATTGATCCTTCGTTGAACTGATCAAATTCCTCTCGAACAGTAATTGCTGTCCATTGAATGACACTGTTTTGACGATGCAGAGGAGTCGTGAAGTTCCCTCCAAATGGTAAGTTCGTTAGAAGAGGTGGATTATCAATTGACGTTCATTGGAGAAGCGTTTGCCATCAGTGGTGAAGAATAAGTGCACAGATAGACCGCACAGTTAATGCATTTTTCTGCTCTGGGTTTGTGGAGTTCTAGGAGCAGTTTACCATTCTAGTGTCACGTACAACGTTACCGGGAAAGTCTCGAAACAGATTGTAACGCTTCGCGTGGTGGGAATAACAATTCAACGCGGGGAAAAGTAAGGCGCTCGAAACCCGCGATTTACAAATGTTTTTGATAGGGGAATAGTTTAAAAATCGTCTTACGAACGTTTTGCAAAATTTATTCTATTTCAGGTATTTCTTCAATGGTTTTGTATGACTTGTTTTATGGCATGCATCTCATCGATGTGTTTCCATTTCCTGGCCACCCTTCATGTATATTTCTCTACGATGGTTTTGATTTCTACAGCTCGAAATCATCTCGATTGTCACCAATCGAATAAGTATTTTCTTAGTTCCCTTCCAACCCCACCACAACATTACTAACATAACGTGGTTGATTGTTTCAGCTTCTCAGGCTCACCCTTTCGCGGGGAAGAGAGTCAAAAATATTTAAAAATAAAATAGTGAAAAGTGATAGTGAAAGAAGACATCTAAGGAAGCCTAGGCTAATTTATCATAGCATGAAGTATTTAAGGCCCCGTGTAAAATTACCAAATAGTCAAAGAATTTTATTAGCTTTGTTTGCTCGGTTGCTGGCTGCTCATCTCTGATGAGGAGGTCACCGCTGCTTCTGTTTCCGGAAGCAAGCGACTGAGCATGGAATCGGTATGGGTGGATTAGTTTCATCCTCTGGTATTCTGGTCCAAAGGGAAAAATTTCGGGCGCAGGGGGTGTACGTTTTGGTACACTGCTTGCGTAAGTCACCCGGTTCGGTTGCCCAATCTGCCCGTTAGTCGGCCTGAGTCGTCAGGTCAAGTATTTGCTCGAAGCAACAGGAATCGCCTGGGAGGCGCCGAGCGCTTTTCCCTTTCGACTCTGACATTAGGGTGGTAGGAACTGCGTCATCCAATACTCATTTCATGCTCACCCTTCGCTTTTCCTTCTTCTCTGAATTTTTTTTAATCGAGTGATTGCTTGACAGTTTCCTAGATTCCATATCTAGACCGAAGAGATCGTTGTAACTTTGTTTAAACTCAACAATCTCCTCGTGGTGATACCTGAGAATCGGTGAGAACCGAGCCGATTGTCAAGTATTGGTAAATTTTGTGAGAACGCCATCTACGGTTGTAAGCTCTACAATCGGGTCAATCGCGTTACAGGACTTGTCTGACACAAGTATTGAAATAGTGCAATAATGTTTTTGTCATTAAATAGTCTGTTATATATTACAAAAACGATCATCAAACAGTCGAAATTCACAATATTGCCAATTACATGTGACAGCTAACCCGATTTGAGTGCTTTAATTTTCGCCACCAGATTGCGTAGCGGAATTAAGAAAATGCCAATTCTAGTTAGATATAAGAATGTCTTTAACTTGCAATATTTTTATAGAATGTAAGAATAAAGGCAACCTGAAATGTTTGCAACTTCTATATGAAATTAAAATACTATGAGAAATTCATAACTATTGTTCAATTTTTCTTGCCCCACAATACAAGTACAGTGTTAAGCTAGAAGGATAATTGGATCTCTGAATATTTCAGAGAGGAGCTGGAACTGAGGGAATTTTGAAAATTTTGAATGTCTTCAAACCCTTTTCCTTCGTCTACAATACTACTTCGGGGAATAATTATTCAACTAACGTCGAAACTATACGTCGTTCATGAAGAGAGTACACTACAATCATCTCGAATTTCTACATCGGTAAGGCAGCCAAAGATGAGCCGCCAAATTTCAAAAGATATTAGCTCTACTTTATAACTCCTGTGTGATAAGTCTTAGCAACGACGCTAGAAACATTTTCACACTCTAGAATTCCCCCTACGTGACTTTAGAATCATCATTTTAAAAATTTCCTTAATTACCCAAAGAAAAATTGCAAGAACAATTCGAAAATCAATAATCATAGCTCTACAGTCGCTGAAACAGAATCCTGGTCGGTGGTGCCACCTTCCACTCTGCCGCTGATAAAAACGAGCTCTTATCAGCGAACCTACTCTTCCATCATTACGAAACGCGTTCTAAAAGCAGCATACCGAGCACGGATTATCGTAGGTCAGGCAGACGTTCCGTGAACTCGACTTTGACGGCGGGTGTTAGCCGCGATTTGTTTGTGTAATCTAAGAAAATATACATCGAGCTCGTGTATACTGGCTGGAGGAACAGTGGAATGAACTCGACAGACAGAATGCACTACAGCTGCTTATTAACCCGTTCCTCTGCCACTTTCTTCGCACTTGCCACGAATCAACTAAGCCAAATTAATTCCTCTACCACCTATTCAATTTCCACAAACAGAATTTCCAACGAGAATTGTAGAATCAGAACGATCACTAGAAATTCCAACAAAGTGCCAAAGGGATCAAACCATAAAGAAGCTCACAAAACACTGAAAGTAACCAGCAGTCGCGGTGGCATCGAAGGAGCGAGGCTTGAGCCATAAAAGCAAATCGAATTACTCGCGTTAAATCATTCCCCGGCGCGCTGAAAGTCCGTACATGCGCAGCTCGCCTCCCTCGACGGGTCCAAAGTCAATAATTGCGAAATTCTTCTTTCGTGAAGAACAATTTCCACCCGGGTCCCTCTGCCGGGGTGGCGGGGGCGCGAACAAATATTCAAACTTCCACAAACAGCGCTTCTCGCTCGGGGATAAGGGGGTGGGAGGTCGGGGCGATGATAAAGATTTACGCAGCGTTTTACGAGAATTAAGGGGCCATCGAAGAAAAGGAAGAGTGCAGTGAAGTCGGTGAACCCGAAATAAAGTTCGAAGGCGCGCGTCGCGCGGCGAACGAGAGGGAAGGCGTTTAAAAAGGGAGAAGATTGGTAGAAGGGAGCCAGGGAATTATGTGTATTCTCGGAATGATTCATAAATAGTTTATTTTCGTACCGCCTACCGGGGAATCGTTAGTTACGAGGCGAGGTTACCGTCTCCATGTGGCGCCCGTCGCTGGCCTCTGGACCGAAGCGCGAATGAGGGACCGAGAGGGACACGGATCAATCCGATATCCGATATTGCGCGCCGCAAAGAATTTTTTTATTCTAAATGCCGGTGCATAAGTATAGACACAAAATAAGAGGGTAAAGCAAGGAGGCGTTGAACCGCCAACAGCGTTCGTTCACCGTCCGCGAACCTTATAAAAGAAAGTTCGAAAGCGAGGCAGGCCAGCTTCGCTAAAGGTGCCAATCCACGATGAGATAAACATATTGTGTCTCACGTGAGACAATTTTGTCATTATTTTATTAGGGTAAACCAACCAGTAATTGACCGCATACCATTGAATGACCATTAGGCAAAGAAATGTCAATTATAAATTTAAAAATTACTATATGTTTATAAATGGAGTGTAGTTGCACGTTTAATATCCCATATTTTTAGTTATGCGTATTAAACAAACATTAATAAGTACGATTCTTATTAAAAGTATGCGGTCATTTACTGGGCTCCTAATTCAACAATTCGGTCATTCACTGGTTGGTTTACCCTAGTTTTTAATTTTTTTTTTTTGCATTAGTTTCGTGAAATTAAACTCTCATGCGACAAGTTTCACGGTGTATTTTCAAAAATCTCCCCTCTCGCGACTGTTTCAATTATTTAAGGTGTAAATCCACAATGGGACAAAGATATCGTGACTCATATGGGACTTTAATCTCCTGAGACAATTGTTATATTAGGTACTTTATTATATTTTAATTATTTTGTTATTAGTTTCGTGAAACTACTTAGGCTTTCATGAAAAAAGTTTCACGATATATTTTAAAAAATCTCATCTCTCTGAGATTTTTGTCTCATGTAAAATCTCATCGTGGATTCGCACCTTAACCCTCCATGGTAACGCAGGCAATTTTCTTCCATAAGTATACGTCTTTACCAATATTTCTGTAAATTTTTAGACCTTGATATTCAAATTGAAAAATTAGCTAAATTTTAACAAAAAACTCCCTTTTTTCCACAACTATTTTTTCCACTACAAATTTCATCGTATCAAAATTTACATTTCCAGTGAAAGACCATTAGAGCACGATTGTACGAGTATTAGGAATGTAAACTTACCACTGAAAATTTAAAAGCTTCAAAAATACGAAAATGGTAACTCAAAAATGACACTGGAGTGCAGTAAACCCCATGTGACCAATTTCTGACTATAAGAAGGTGTGACCACGAAGGGTTAACCGATACTTTTATCTATCCTGCACAGATATCGAAGCGTATAATATTCATTAGGCCCGATATAAATATCGCGTTGAAAACGGAAGTAAATGTAATACGATATCGGGCCGATGACAGGCTAATAGCCGCGAGCGAGCGTATTTCCGGCTTACGCCGCCGCTCCCGTTGGAATTTATAGTTAAACAAATCCGGCCGACGTGATACTTGTACAGGGAAGCACAAAGAGAGTGGAAAATGAAGCCGAAATCCAGATTAACGTTTGAAAACGGCCACCGCGGGGTAATAAATTCCATTCGGTCTGGTACGCGGAACAGACGATACTCCATAATTCCCCGCGCATATTAAACGCACTGTTACATCGATAATCGTATTAGCAATATTTTATGGTCGCGTTAACGGCGGATTGAGGCACCTCGAATAAAATTAACGCGGCCTATTGGACCGGTCGCCCCCTCGTTTCTCACTTTCCGCCGTGAAATCGTAATCCGTTGGGCAACGGGAAGCCTGCATACCGACTGCTTCGCCCGTCGCGGTCCTATAACTAATGAGCCACGAGTAATCTTTCGTCACAGGAAAAGGAACCGTTGATTTACAGTGGCAACAGGATTGACGTTCGAATAACTTTCCTTCTGAGCTGTCAAAACACGATTCCCCCTTCTAGGTAGTAACGCACTTAGGATATAATCTTGGGCAACCCGCGCCGAAAGGATTAAAATATCTCTAACGCAAATCCAATGAAATTAATTAGGTGATTATACAAATTTATTTAACCCTACAGCACACACGTGGACACAAATGAACAGTTCTCATGATATTGAAAGAGATTCAGATAATAATGACTCATTGTGTTAAAGAGATATTTGTTCAAAATTTCATTTTGTTATTAAATATTTGTATTAATAAATATTGGGTGCAATGGATGAGGCTAAAAGTGTGCAATGGTGTAATTTGAATTTACGTGTGCACCGTAGGATTAAATCCATATTTTTCTTTTTACAAAACTGTTGAATTACTTCAGTCGCGGTAACATTAATCGCCTTTTTCCCTTTTCTTTGGGGGTTGCCAGGGTCCTTAGCCGCCCACTGCCCCTTGGAACGTCATCGAGGCGTCCAACCCTTCGATTCAGGGTAATTGAAAGAGAAATTGAAAACACTTGTTGCCCCGGGAAGGTCGGCGAGAAGATTGGGATCTCGAATTTGGTGCCGCGAGGTTAAGACTGGAGATCGGCGAAGTTTTTCCGCCTCGCTTCTCCGCGAACCCCCCGAAATCGAATAAGCGTCGTTGCCCGTTAGGGGGGTTGGAGTGCGCCGCGACTCGAGCGCGGATCGCCGCACAACGAAAGAAACTGGAACGAGTTTAATTTGCATATTTTCCGAATGCACAAACAACTCGGTCAGGCGACACGTAACGAAATTTTATACCCGAGCCGCGATATAAAGGAGTTGGAAGCAGGAGGGGGTTAGGTAAAGTTTTCCTTTGGCGAGGGCGACATTTGCAGCTCCCTCGAAAATTCCACGACGGTCGAAATGTACAAGGCGGGCCCGAGTTTTCTAATTATACCCCGAAGGAAGTTTGCCTTCGCCGTAATGCAGCCCCCGAGACGGATTTACGCCTTCAGCGCGGCAAATTCGTGCCATTTTTTTTCACCCCCTTTCGCACGTACTCGACGGCGACCCCCCGTTGGCTACTTTCTACCCCCTCGCTCAGCACGCGGCGGGGGAAATTGCGCGCAATTTATTACGGTCAACAGCGAAATAATTTTCCGGCGCGCGTTCCTCAAGGTCCCGGGAGCCACGACCCGGGTCCCGCTGGTTCGGCGGGACAAGGGGGTAGCGAGGGTGAAAGGGGCGAGACGGAAGGAATGCCGGGCATTGTTAAATTTCGCGTACCGGTGGCGTTTGTTAACGAACGGAACTGAACTGAATGGACCGCCGCGGAATACGGTTGCCCGATGAAACAAAACGTGCCACCGTCGACGGGGAAATACTTTCAATCGCGCGTTCTCCAATTAAAACCCCGCGTAAACAGGCATCGAAGCCGGAGAAGTGTCGTGGCTTTCAATAGCCCGCGACGAGGATTGCTAATAATTGGAATCCGCGGGGTAAAGTAATCAGTGCTTTGGTTTATGGGGAAGGTTAAGTGGGAAATACGATAACACTTGTAAGTACAACTGCTCTAAATCATTAAAGTATTATATTATTATTATTATTTTATAAGTTTAGCCCTTGGTATACTAGAAATTGAATAGGTAGAACAAGAAAATGATACTCTTGCAAAATAAGGTTGCCATTATGGGATGGTAGGCCATTTTTTTTAATATTTCGTTTAATTAATTTTTTATGCTCAATTACAAAGCAAAATTTTGCGGAGGGAAAATTCATTTAACTTCAAAGTGCCACGAATCGTACCTATATTTTTTTAAATTAAAAAATTTAACCCGTCAGTCCATAATGGCATCATTATTTTACAAGAATATTATTGGATTTTTCAGACCCATCGATGTTTAAAGGAGATATCATGGTGACCATTTTTCCTGCAGTGGTCTAAAGATCCTCCAAAATCGTAAATAATTTAATAAGTACAAAAATTATTATAAATAAATTTTTCCCTGCACTTTGTGGACTAATGAATCCCGTATAATAAGTAGGTATTTTGTTTTATTGTTTTTAATAAAATCCCTAAAAAAATTCTAAAATCATTTTCACCGCGACTAAACTTATGTAACGACCAAGTGAAGAGGCAAAACCGCTTATTTTGGTAAATTATACCGATTTTACAGGAGGAAGAAAAAACTTAATATTTTAGCCATTTTAAGGTATTTCTTTGACTGAACTTTTTTAGGACAGTTTCAGCCCTCCTTGTAATAAATACTAACACCAATAGTGTGACTTTTAAAAAAAGCGAAACAGCGCTTGGCAACCATAGTCGCGAAAACTCAATGTTGCTACTTTTGCAGACCCGCGGTATTAACAAACTTCTCACACGCGGTTTTGCACTATCACCGACGATATTCGCCCCGCGATAAAGCATTTCTTTTCGTGCCCCAGCGATTAAACGCGTGGACGTTGATCGGTAGCGAATCGATAGAGGCTGTTATTTTGCCAGCATGCCGAGCCGCATCGGTATCGTATCATAGCGTCGACAACGAGTCACGTAATGCTGCAATCGCAGGTGCTGCCCGTTTCCGAGCTTCCGGATGCGGTTACGACTGTTCAAAACTAACGTACGGATTCCCGGGTGCGGAAACGGTTTACTGCTGGCGGCGGCTCACTGTTCGGTAATCGACTTCCGCTCCCCTTTTCTAGCGTGGACGGTCGCGACGTGATTGCGTCGGAATTACTGCCGTGGAACGCTCAAGAAATTACGTAGCACCCATTTCTCTCTCCGTCCTCGAGACTAGTGGATGTATCGATGTACACCCGGAGGGAAGGAGGAAAAACGAACGCCACCAAATAGTCTCGGAATGGGCTGTTCCCATCGATCGTTTCACCGAGTTGGTACCGAGAAGTTCCCGCCGCAAAGAATTCTATGAATAAGAGTGGATAGTCTGTTATTCGCACGCGATCCTCAGGTGGATAGATGCTACCAGCGATTTCAACGCGCATCTCATTGTAAGACCGTCATTCGTCTGACTCGAGCTCCTCAGACATTATTCCCTAACGGGGCGCGGGAGGGTCGCGCGAAATATTTATAAACTCCCCCTTTCTTCTGGCGAGAGGTCGACGAACAAACCGTCGCCGATCCACGAGCGCACACGCGTACGCGCGCCGTCACGCGTGCACTTTCACGTCCGCGCGACGATTCTAGTTTTGCAAAAAAGTCGCTTTTAACGAGGCTTCTGTGGGATCAGGAACCCCCTTAAGAGGGATCCCGGAATAAGAGACCTCGGGGAGTCGACTTTGGCGCAGTTGGTAAAGCGGCTGCCCAGTACGCTGAGGATCCGAAGATCGCGGGTTCGAGTCCCGTTGCCTCGAGATCCGTTTTTTTCCGTGACTCCCGAACGCAAGAATAATTACAAGACGACTATATATTCTTCTCTTACACTTCTGTGCTGGGAGGAATCCTTGTGGAGGTTCCGTTTTCTTAAGTAGTATCGCTACTTGCCACCATCATCCGTCGAACAATGACAGAGAAACGATATCGAGAGGACGATGGAAAAATCAGGCCCCGCCGTTGTATCGCGCGGAAAGCAGAGCAAAGACGTTTCCTCGCCGTGGTGACGCGCGAGTCGACATCAAAGGGCGCTTAGAGAACGCCGTTCAATAATTCCCTCGATGCGAGGTTGGAACGTCCCCGCGACGCTTGTCCCTTGCCCTCGATGAGACCCAGTGGCACGGCGTTGCAACTTTAAAAATACCTTGCCATCCGGCGGAATCGTCGGAACTGTTGAAAGCAGCGCAAACAACCGTTCCGTGCGGCGAACAAAAAAGCTTCCGGGAAGGGGGCACAGCTAGGAGCTCTGTTGCCCTCCTTCTTCTCCTCCTCCTCCCCCGATACATCGGTTTACATCCCCCCGTGCGTCGTGGCCACCCACCCCCGTCACGATGCATCCCCCGGGGCGAGTCAATTTCAGAATGAGAGAACGAAAATATCTGCTCCTGCGAGCGGCAAGAAACTAGTAGTGCCGAGGGGGGCAGGGTTGTGTACATAAATCGACCCCGCCCGTTATGTGCTCGCCCGACGACACAAGAAGATCTGTTTCCGCGATGAAAGTTTCCGTGGGACCAGTCGATACCCACCGGTGGCGAAATCGGGGCAGCAACGGCAAGAAAAGCTCCGGAATCCGGCGATACGATGGACGATCAGACTTTCCCGTTAATTGTCCACTGCTACGATGTATGGCAGCTAAGTAAGTTTTGGGGAGGGTGGCTGTCGCGGGTGGACGAGGTCTAACGAGCTACTCGAGGGATGCACTGGTGGCGGTGGTGAGTTAAGAGATATCAGGAAGGAATGCTTGGTCACTTTATAATGTTAGTTTGTTAAGGAGAAAGAAGCTATTGTTAAATTTTTTTCTTTTGGTACATTTGCATAATGTTTGGTGTCTTCAAAATGAGGCATTGAGGACAACAACGGACTAAACCACATTGAAAGAAAAATAATTTTTCGTATTTTATGTGATTACTACAGCTTATTGGAATATATTATTGCTATTAACTCAGTTCGCAAAAAATATACCTGCACAGTTTCAAAGTGGATCTTGACAAATTCAGGTTCAATTGCCTGAAAAGTTTATGTCCGAAAATCCAAACGCGTGTAATAAGAGGGATTATGAGCTGATATATTTTTTAGAACTACGTAGAGAGTCACTGGCTACCGCGGGACCCTATACATCTGCGGTGTTTGAGTCGCAGAAAATAACTTCCGTCAAAACTTTCAACGCGATTATCTCGAAACGGCATTTTCCAAACTGGCCGGATTAATAACTCAGTAAATTTTTATCGGATTCACTTGAAATTTTCAGGGAATATTCGCAATAAAATTACCTTCAGTTAAGTGCACTACAGGTGATTTTATTGGATAATCCTTCTAATCGTAATATTGAAAAAAACATGTTGATTTTTTATATCTTTTCTTCCAAAGTCAACCATTTCTTCGAAAATTATTATTTCTTTAAATCTATACGCTTAACTGAAACGATTTTAATATACTTTAAGAAACCATTCAACTTTTTCAATTCAGAGCACACGTTTGAGAATTAAATTTTTTTGCAGAATACAACTCAAAACTTTTTTAATTCAGAAGCAAACAATATTAGTTATATATATACATATATTCAGATGGTAATAAATATTCTCTGTAGCAAGTTACATTTCATTATAAAAGAATGCCTTGAAAGTAGCCTGTACTTTCGACCGCCAGTGGCTTCCCCCTTAACTATTTTTCCTTTCCTTTTATTTTATGTATATATTTTATTCTATGTTCTACGTCTCTTCTTTCCATGCCGCGACTCCGTATATTTTCCTTTTTTCTTTCTTCTCTTCCGTTATAAAGGTTAGTTATTATAGACTGCCTCTTACTTACGTACAATAGCTGTATGCTTCGTTATAAGTAAAGGGCATTTCCCGTTAAAGCATAAATAAATAAATAAATAAATTTTCCCACAGATGCAGCACATTATTCTGAATAAAAGCTACCATGTACACTGTTCTATTTTATTTTATTTTCTAATTACTAGTATTTATATTCTCTTTCTATTATTATTGTAGTTTGTCATTAGTCTCTTAGCAAATTACTGAATCTCGCCCATTCCTTCTCTTCGTGTATTTCGTATTACTATTATTATTATAGATCTAGCAAAACGATAATCCAGAAATACTTTCTCTCTATTATCCTCCTAGTTTTACAAAAAAAAAAACAAAGATTATTACAGCAACGATAATCCAAAAACACGTAAAGAATTGTTAAATAGAATTTACAATAACCCACAGTATTAAGTCTACAAGTTACCGAATTCGATTGAAACTATCAAAGAAATCCCTCAGTGACAAAGCAACGGAGAAATCACGGGATCGATGAAATCACTCGTTTCTTCGAAATGAAATAAATACAACGCGCTGGCTCTGAATCCACTCGAGGGCTGTCATTACAGGAATTTCCCCGCTGCTCGATCATATTCCAAATTGTCAAATATTTGTGAATCACTTTGTTTCGCGCGTGACGTGTTAATTACGGCCGCGCTACGAATGCCCGGGGAAACGGGTTTAATGGCGGTCGTTAATTTCCCGAAAAACAGGCCGTCGAGTGACTGCACGCGCGCACTTTCAATCTGCCCGTCGAGGGATGAATATTTGTCGCATCCAGCGTTATTGTCGAGCACAACGATGGCCATTTTGCCCCGCGTTACACGAAAGACACTAGGATCGTTCGACGCCTCGATAAAGAGACGATAAACGAAGAAACGACTTGCTCGCTTTTAAATCGCCTCGACACGAGTACCTAACGAGATACACGCAAACGATTCCAGGTCGAATGATAGGTAGACTCCTACGACATGTCGTTCGCTTTTAAGTTGCCATTGGTATTTCTTCCTCCACGAGCTCCTGTAAGGAGTGTGCATTAGAGATTGGAGAAGACAGCCAGCAACCCCTGCGGTGATTTGTCCGCGCGATAAATTCAATGCTCGAAGAAGATTATGGTAACTCGGGGGACGTTGAGCGTTGAATTTCAAAATTCAAAGCCGATTAGATACAGGGTAGGAGAAAATTCGTGACAAGATAGAGGAAGGGGCGATTCTTGGGGCAAAGATAAATCGAAAGGGCGGTAGAATCTTCTGTCGTTTAAAAGACCACCCTTAGTGCTCGTCCCTGTTTTCACTGAGAGTCATCGAAATGGAGACGTTGAAGGAGGCCGCGAGTAATGGAGTGCTGAAAGGGGGATGGTTGGAAATAATCGGTGTCAGACTGCGCGAGAAATGGCCCCGCAAATGAATGTTAGTGATCCAAACGGTGGCTGGTCACTTGGCGGAGTAAAGAAGACGGATAAGCGTTGAGGGAGCTTGGAGCGAATGAAGACGCTCGCTTCGTTATTCTTGGGAAACGGACGGCTTCCATTTTTGAAACGAATCGTCGCTTCCGATGAGCAATGGGCTTTATGTGGCAATCGGGGGCGAGCAAAGCTGCTGGGGTAGCAGTGGACAATATTCGCGCGATCGTCTGAAGCGGAACGTCGGGAACCAGTGGCGATAGCTGCGAGAAAGACGTTCGCCGATCGATGTCTCGAAGTAAGACTCGTGTTAGAACTCGGTTATAGCTGATGGAACAGATACCAAACAATAGCGAGATCTTGGATGCGCGTGATACTGTGGGGAGTTGGGACCTGGCCGCAGATCTATATCTCTGAGCAATACCTATCAGAGTTGCGATAAAACGGTAAAACTGCGGCCCCGTACGGACAAGCGAGTTTCTCTTTCGATTGGGTGCGACGTTTCGGTCAATGCAACTGTGGTGAGTTAGTTGGAGATAGGCACTGCATGGTTAGGTACAAAAACAACGCTCGGTGTATTGCTGGGCATCGCTTTTTGCACCTCCGTTTGCTGCGCGTTATACTCGCGTACTCTATGACGTGCAACTAAAGGGACATCGTGGTTTAATCGGCTGAAATCAAGATTCTTTTCGAAATCAAGATTCTTTTCGGAAATCAAGATTCGATTCTCTCTCTGATTCTTTTCGAATACATCAGTATTCGAATACTGAAATATTCGAATAATATTCGAATACTAAAATATTCGAATAGTATTCGAATACTTGGATATTCGAATAATATTCGAATACTAAAATATTCGAATAGTATTCGAATACTTGGATATTCGAATAATATTCGAATACTAAAATATTCGAATAGTATTCAAATACTTGGATATTCGAATTACATTCGCCAAATAATTGAGCAACTAAAGTATTCGAATATTCGAATATCGAAAAGTTCGACAAATAGTCCCAGCCCTAAATTTACTTATTATGTATTTCATAAAGTGAACGAGGATTTTTTTATATAAAAATAACGCGGTAATTGCAAATGACGCGAATGTTTCGAAGCGACCAAGACCTGAAACCAAGAATCAAAATAGTTTTGTATTTTTAATATAATTACGCTATGGATGTACCTCAGTCCGGAATAATATTATTAAATGTAATAAGTTTTTCTGCATAATTGGCGTACAGTTGTTTAGTGAAAGATGCAAGTAGTTTTTCAAACACTCGCCATTATTTACCTTCTGCATTTTTTAATGCTAATTGAGGTTCTTCCATAGCGTAATTTTATTAAAAATACAAAACTATATGGTATTTTGGTTTCAGGTCCCGACAATGAATCCTAGACTACACGAAACTTGGCCGCTCTAAAACACTCGCGCCATTTGTAATTACCGCATTATTTTTAAATCAAAAAAATTTTGTTCACTTCTCGAAAAACGGAAGAATATAGTCTAGAAATTTTAAAAAGATTACATATGTAATTTCCTTGCAAAAAATTCCCCAAAAGAACGAATGGTTTCTGCCGATGACAGCAGGTTCCCCTTAATTAAGTCATTAATATCTTCATTACAATTTTCAAAAGCGTCAGCAGACTTTTTCCAAAAAGTGTGCAGCTTTGAAAAACAGTCAACTTGACAGGCAACGATCGGTGTCTCCTTAGAACCCATTACGTATCGCCATTTGAATTAAAAATTTGCAAATATTCACATTTTTAACATAAACTTAATAAAGATTATTTTTTAAAAACCAGCGATTTTTTCTCAAGGCCCCTATATCTGTATCGCGTGTAACACTACTTACCTACAACGCAGCGTGCAGCGAACAGAGGCCTGAGAGAACGAAGCCAGTTAATCGCGTTGAAGTGCACAAAGAGTCGTGGGGAAACGGTTTCTGTCAAATCTACGAAGCCTCGAAAGGGTTACGCGGTCTTTGAAGTCCCAATTGAAAAGAACGATGCACTTGGCGCGCAGCGATCTAATAATCGAGACTGGGAAGGGGGTGGAGAATGCAGCTTGCGCGGGTGCATTTGTTAATAAAGGGATGTAAACGATTAGCAAAACGAAGCGACGACGACGAGAACAGAGCACGCCTACGCGAATAAAACGATTTGAAATTCGAATCGCTTTGATCTTCCCGGAATATCGCGCGAGGGGTACAGTAGAGGGAGGGGGAGAGAGAACTGCGGGGAGATCCCCGTTTCCCAGCGCTAATAGGCTCGTTTGAATCCGCAGACGGTTCGCTACAAACAATTTGCCTGGAATTGCCGTACGTGCGCGATCCGCGAAGATAAGCACTCGAGAGAACGGAAACGGCCCTCTTGAGGATGCGAGCCCCAGCTTCGTCCCGCGCTCGCTCCCGGGTCTTACAAAAATTCCCCTCCGCGCCGTTACTTTGTACACTCGTAAACTCGCGCCGGAGGGAGAATAAGAGGGGAAGATAGAGGGTTGGAGGAAGGAGGGCGAAAGATAGAGTCCTGGAAGTCGTGGTCGTCTACTACTTAGCCTGGAAATCGTCGAATTATCATTCTCCCGCGGCTGAAGAGGGTGAAGGGGGACGAAGAAGATGGGGCCTGGGCCAATATTTTCCCGCTTTACTTTTCCCGCGGTTTACTTTCGCCGCTTTCCTCGAGAACGAGAAAAAGATCATCGAACAACTTTCAACAAGTACGTCTCGCCTTCTTTTCAACCGGGGTGGGAGGGGGTGGAAAGCTTGCCATTGACGCCGCCGTCTGCTAAACGGCCGCGGGAAACGCGATTAACCCCGGCAGCGACGTTCGAACGAGATGGAAAAAGGGAGGCGATTATTTCGCAGCCGCCGCGGCTCGGATAAACATAATTGAAAAAGCGTGCACGCACCGCGAGCGCAGATTCGCCCGTCGACCATCCCCCTTCCCACCCTCAACCACTCTACTATTAATCTCCGCGCTGGTCGAGAAGGGGCTGGACGAGAACGGCATAAATTTTGGAACAGTAGAAATTCATGGACGAGCTTTTCATAAAAACGTACTAGCCGGTATTCGCCGTAACGCCGGCTAAAAATTCCAGCTGCCTTTGAGCCCGAGATAAACGCGTCTCTCTACAAAGAGAAATCCTAAAAGTTAGCGGCGTCCCTGTCCGCCCCGCAGTTCGCCACCGCCACCTCCGACACTGGCTGCTGGCGAAGGTGGCGGACAGAGAAAGAGAAACGGCCGTGGAGAGGGTTGGGATGCGTCCGGGGCTTGGGGGGTGGAGGGAGACGAGGAAGGGGGGATGAAGAAATCGCGAGAAAACCAGGGAACAAGGGAAAGAAGTGGAAAAAGAGGCAAAGGGAGAAAAGTAACGGCGGTGAATCAACGGGACAGAGGGGCTGGAAGAGAGACGAGAACGAGGCAGGAAAATGAGATACGCAGGGAAATAAAGGGGAGAAGGGAGGATGCAGGAGAAGAGGGCGAGAGACAGGGAGGGAGTAGCGATGGACTCAAGATGCTGCGAGTCGTTTCGCCGACGTGATCAAAGTTTCGGATTGCCTCGACCGTAACTCGGGGTCGACGGAGTAAACGGCTCCATTATCGGATACCGTGCCTTTCCTCACTCACCTCCCATCCCAGGAACAATTGGAGGGAGCGCTTATCTCGCTTAGAAATTAAGGGGATGAAAAGCATGTTGCGAAAGACGGGTGTCCCTCGTTTAGGGCTGGGGCTATTCGAATATTTTACAAGTATTCGAATGCTACGAATTAACTTCGAATATTTGAGTATTCGAATACTATTATTCGAATACTATTCGAATACTTGTATATTCGAATAGTATTTGAATACTTGTATATTCGAATAGTATTCGAATAGTATTCGAATACTTGTATATTCGAATAGTATTCGAATACTTGTATACTCGAATAGTATTCGAATACTTGTATATTCAAATAGTATTCGAACACCTGTATATTCGAATTATATTCGCCAAATAATTGATTAACTGAAGTATTCGGTTATTCGAATACCGAAAAATTCGTCGACTAAATGTCACAACGCCCCCGCATTTCCCTGGCTCGACACGCCGAGGCAGAATACACCGGCGATCTACCCCCAATTTCAATACCCTCCAGCAGTCACGGGTCCATCGAATTCATGGGATTCATCGAAGTGTCCCGAAGCACGCTCGGATACGTATCTCGCGGACCGTCCGGAACGATCGAATCTTCGCACCGACGGCGGACGGAATCGCTCAAAAATTCGCGACAGGGAGGATCGAATGCCCATCGCTAGAGAACAAGGGGGGAGCGCTTGTCGGGTGGGCAGACAGAGCGCGGCGAAGAGCAAGAAGTGCGGTGGCGCGGGGGAGGAAGGGGTCAGAGTCGGAGGGTGGAGAGAGGAGAGGCCAGAAAAAGACGCGGCAGAGGAGATGCGAGAAGAGCGACGGAGACGGAGATGAGGAGTAAAGGGAGAGAGAGAGAGGTGTGGGCGAAGAGAGGAGAGCCGAGCGGGGGTGGCAGAGGTAGCGGGGGCGACCCTGCGCGCAGCCTCCCCAGTCCACCCCGAAGATATTCAGTCGTCGTGCGGCAGAGGAGGACCGAGGAGCGCCCGGTCGAAGCACGCTGCTCCTCTGTGTGTGCTCGTCTCGTTCTTCCCACCCTCTACACTCTCCCACATACCCTTCCCTCCCTCCAACGGTCAGACGCACACTCGTTGCCACCCTTCGGTCCGCCGTGCGTGCCGCCACCCGCTACGCGAGACGAGCGAAAAACGGAGCTGTGCGCTCGGCGTCCCGGTGGCACGGAGGCTGCCGCGATCACGGTAAAATCACCACGGAAACCGGGGTGGGGGGTGTGTACAGTCCTGGCGAGGGTCGAAAAGGCCGGCGTAGTTGATGTGACAGCGTGCATGGCGACCGGAGCTGCGATTCCAACGGTAGAAGCCAGCATCCCCTTTACGGCACACTGTATCAAGCTCGCCGGCGTCTGGCGTTGTGCCTCTCGGTTTCGCGACGCGACTGTAGGGTGGACAGTGGTTGGTCACCTCCAGTGGTGGTGGTGTTGGTGGTTGGTGATGGTGATGCTAGTGTTGGTGGCGGTTTAAATTTCAACCGCGTGCCTTCAAGGTTCGCGTACGTGAGCTATTGCACGGTTCCTCGAGCTTGCTGTTGCCGAGCTTGCCTATTATGCGACCGGTCACGGTTCACGAGATTCCAACCCCTTGCGGGGAAGTCTGCGTGCTTCTCTGCCGGCCGGCGGCCAAGGACTCGCCGGTGTTCCGCCGCGAGAATAGCCGCGTGCGTGGGCGCGCGTCCCTCAGACAACGTATGGATTATTTCGCGTGTGTGCTCATCCCGGAGAGAGGATCCATTGGTCTCGACCGGAGCGTGTCTCCCTAATGATCGCGGCAGCGTAGGCTTCGATCGAGCCGACACAAAAAACCATGCTGTGATGCTCCAGCCGATCCCACGGCTCTTGAATCGAGACAGCCACTTCTCAACGTCGAGATTCACGCGAGAGAAATCCCGCGTTGTTCGCGGTCACGATAAGGCGAAAGAGAACGTTCGCGCCAATGTAATGCACGGTTCAAACGATGCTAGGGGATCGCTTAACCGGGCAGGGTTCTGAAGCCCACGGGGGTCGGTGGCCGACGAGAATCGTCCGTGGCCGGTGGGCATTTCGTGGAACAAAGCTTTTGGACGTTGATCCGCTCGGACAATCAGTATTCAACGCTCTTCCCCGGGCGATCGCCATCTGCTCGGGGAAAAGGGCTTTCAACGTTTGCCAACCGGCGAATCTCTTGAATGCCCGCGGGCGACAACTTCTTCGGCGGAAGGACACGTTTGTTACGCGTGTCCTAGTCGGTTGCACGGGACCGTCGATTAGGCGAAACAACGTGATCGATTGCACGACGCCGGCAGACACTTTCATCGACTGCACTCTGTGTATATCCCCTTCCACGTAGGCTACGCTTTAGAGAAGGTAAAAAAAGAAAAAGAGGGGGTGATCCTCTCTGCAGACTGGCTGGCCTGTGTACAGGCGCGTGTATCGTTTGAAAGCTTGTTACATTAGGCGGAAGTATAGTATCAGTGCCGGTATTACCCTCCTCGGTTCAGACTCCGCTAACCCCCTTTCATCCCCCCGGGCGGAGGGGAAACGTAAATACGCTATAAACATTACCGATTCACCGATAGGCGAGCCACGCTTCGGGGGTGTGCGGCTGTTTGCCAGGAGAAAAAAAACGGGCGGTCTATACAGGGAGTTTCAGACAAATGGGGGTAAACTGGGGTGGGTAATGGAAGTCGTAATGGGGGAGGAAGAGCTTTGGAATTATTTAATACTTTTCTATAACCTCCTGCGCGTGTAAGCAATTTTTATAATAGATTTCATACGAGCCCCTCGGGTTGTTTTGAATTCCAAGTGTACGTAGACTCGTCTTGTCAGGAGAAGATATTACTTTGCCATTTTAAAGGTCCCTTTGATCGCAGCTGGTAAATGAATACCCGCCGTGTCTCTATTTGAATATAAATGAAGAACCGTTTCTAATTAACACGCGGGCTAAGGAAAGACCAAGGAGAGTCGCGGTAAGGGAAACATGGTTTTACAGACGCTTGGATAAACTGAATCTTAGTGTTATTAAAAATTGTGGCAAAGGGTTATCCGTGGTAAGGTGCATTTATATTGAAGTCACCAGTTGCGACAGTTGAATATCTGGAAAGGGAATTAGCTCGTGGATCTCGGTTTAGCATTTTCGGTCCCTTCTTCAAGTTCCATTTTCCAATTAAGTTTGTATCGTGGGTGGAAACAGTGAAATTATTGTTATTATTATTATTATTAAACGGTTGGCCATCCTTCACATTCCTGCACATTTCACTATACATATATCCCCAACGCACCGTCAATCAAAAAATTCTTCACAACTCGTCCCTAGGCTTATAGAATTCCTATATTCCTATCTTAATAATATATAAAGCAGACAGTTTATATCTTTGTGGGTTTGTCTGCCGTCCTAAAACTTTCGAACGGTAAACTCTGGGGGCACGAAATGTGCATCAGCTCCTTTCACACGAAAAAAACTAATACCTAAGAATTTTTTTTATGAAATCCGAATCTAAATTCCAGTCGAAGCGGAGTAGTAAATCTAGGATTCCTATATTCCCGTATTTCTATATTCCTATATGCCTATATTCCCGTATTTCTATATTCCTATATTCCTATATTTCTATGTTCCTATATTCCTATATTCCCGTGTTCCTATATTCCTGTGTTTCTATATTCCTGTGTTCCTATATTCCTGTGTTCCTATATTCCTGGATTCCTATATTCTCAAGCTACTATATTCCTGCGTTCCCATATTCCTATGTTCCTAAATCCCGGGGTTCCTATATTCCTGTGTTTCTATATTCCGTGCTCCTATATTTCTGTGTTCCTATATTCTTATGCTCCTATATTCCTATATTCCCGGGTTCCTATATTCTCATGCTCCTACATTCCTGCGTTCCTATATTCCTATGTTCCTAAATCCCGGGGTTCCTATATTCCTGTGTTTCTATATTCCAGTGCTCCTATATTTCCGTGTCCCTATATTCTTATACTCCTATATTCCTATATTCCTATATTCCTACATTCCCCGTGCCCAGAATTCTGAAACACCCAGTACTCACACGTTCGTGTACAGAGAGCAGGTTTGCATTATGGAAATCCACAAGACTTTACGACTTTTCGAAGATATCGCGTACATTTCCTTATCTCGGTTTAAAGCTCTCCGGGAAACGTTTATCTCCGTGGCGTAAAGAGGATAGATAGACTCCGTGAAATCACCAATGATCTCGCTCCGCGGCAAGATATACCCAGCCCCGGCCAGGGCGGCGTGAAATATTTATCCATCGCCCCAAGAAAGCTGCAGTAGGAGTGGATTTTTCGGTTGGCAACGCGATACGATTGTCAGAGCAACCGAAGCTGCGTCGTCTCGTCACGAAGACGAACGTTCTATCGCTCGCGCGAGTCTTGAATATCGTAGGTGAGCGAGCACACAGGGGTTGATTGTTCGTACCCGAGATCTCTTTCCCTGGATAGGAATGTCGGACACTTTCTTCTTTCCTTCCCCTCTTGCCGCGCCGTAGCGTTGCGTTCGAACGAAGCTGCCCCCGAGGGGCACGCGGGTGGACGGGGGTGGAAAAGGGGTCGGGAAAAATATGGCTCGCGTGCCTACGTGTTCCAGGTAACCTTTCTTCTCCACCCCTGACGCCCAGCTAGTGGAGGATCGTGGACCGTGTCGAATGTCGGCCACTGCAAATGAGATTCGCTGGAACCGAAACGCGCCGCGGGGGGACCGGGTCTGACCGAGGCTTTCTTCTTTCACTGCTATTTCTCGCGAGGACCTCGGGCCACGGGCTGAGAGAATCTAAAGTAGACGGACTGGGAACAGTGGAAGCGGCACGAGTCGTCGATGAACAGGGTCGGTCGGAATGTTTAGACTGCTGCCTAGGAACACTGTTTTTTTCCTATCGAACGGAATTCGAGTCGATCGACCGTCAAAAGAAGCCGCTCGGAGCCCCGAACACCTTTCGATTTTTCTAACGGATTTGAAAGCTCGTTGGCGGAAAATAAACCACTGCGAGTCGGGATTGATCGGTTGCCCTTTTCGTGCCCGACACTCGAGCCTTCTTTCTGCACGTGTAAACACGTCGAATGAATGGGAAAAAGCTCGCGTCCGATCGGCAGGGGCTTCCCTTTTTGGTTGATGAAATTTTGACAGTGATTGCGTCCCGCTGATAATAAATTAGATACTCGAAAATTTCGCAAACTTTCCCAGCGCCGTCCAATAATGTTCCGCAAACAAATTCCCTTTATGAATTTCTGCGGGACAAACGGCGATCTGGAGTAGCGGCTGCTTTCGCGAGGAGCCTCGAGATCGTCGAGCTGAACAAAGAAATAAGTCGCCGCGCCGGCTCGATGGTGTCTTCTCTCGAGCAACAAAAACGCCACCGCTGACGAGTGTCTCCTGAGTGGGCGAATCGTGGGCAAGAGCCGGCGATACGTCGCGTTAAAGGCACGTTTACACTGTCGCGGCGCTCTGTTGACGAGCAAACACGTGTCTCTGCGCCAGGTGTGCAGCAAAAGCAGCGCGATCCGTTCAGGAGCTGTGCAAAAGGCAACGGCACTCGTCTTTTTAGCAGGCGCAAACGTAATTTCGCTCGGTTCCCAGAGGGATCGATATTCTTCCGAAACAATTCTACCGAATTCGATAGGAATTCGCGTCAGAGTCCCAGGCGAAACTACCAACGTCTCGTCGAGGCCACGTGAACGTTGATTAAGGGGTTACAGCACTTTGGGGCCGTAAAAAAAGCAGTGAGCTGTCTTTCAAATTTTTTTGAAAAAATGGTAAAGAAAATGAGAAATCTGTAACAAAGGACTTATTGTACAACTATTGAAGTAGGTACACGAAAATTTTTTTTGTTTCTTTCCTTCGAACAGAATGGCAAGGTTTTCATTCTCTACACGATATTTACTAAAGAAATATGTAGGGATTTTTTTAAAGTATGGTTTTTTGCGAAATTTCGAGAGGATTTTTAAAAAGGTGTAATTTCGTTACGCAAGAATTGAATATAAAAGTATATGTAACAAAGGACTTATTGTACAACTACTGAAGTAGGTACACGGAAATTTTTTTTGTTTCTTTCCTTCGAACAGAATGGCAAGATTTTCATTCTCTACACGATATTTACTAAAGAAATATGTAGGGATTTTTTAAAGTATGGTTTTTTGCGAAATTTCGAGAGGATTTTTAAAAAGGTGTAATTTCTTTACCCAAGAATTGAATATAAAAGTATCTGTAACAAGGTCAGTTTTTATTGAAGATTTAAGATCGAATTTTCATTCTCTACACGATATTTACTAAAGAAATATGTAGGGATTTTTTAAAGTATGGTTTTTTGCGAAATTTCGAGAGGATTTTTAAAAAGGTGTAATTTCTTTACCCAAGAATTGAATATAAAAGTATCTGTAACAAGGTCAGTTTTTATTGAAGATTTAAGATCGAATTTTCATTCTCTACACGATATTTACTAAAGAAATATGTAGGGATTTTTTAAAGTATGATTTTTTGCGAAATTTCGAGAGGATTTTAAAAAAAGTGTAATTTCTTTACCCAAGAATTGAATATAAAAGTATCTGTAACAAGGTCAGTTTTTATTGAAGATTTAAGATCGAATTTTCATTCTCTACACGATATTTACTAAAGAAATATGTAGGGATTTTTTAAAGTATGGTTTTTTGCGAAATTTCGAGAGGATTTTTAAAAAGGTGTAATTTCTTTACCCAAGAATTGAATATAAAAGTATCTGTAACAAGGTCAGTTTTTATTGAAGATTTAAGATCGAATTTTCATTCTCTACACGATATTTACTAAAGAAATATGTAGGGATTTTTTAAAGTATGGTTTTTTTGCGAAATTGCGAGAGGATTTTTAAAAAGGTGTAATTTCTTTACCCAAGAATTGAATATAAAAGTATCTGTAACAAGGCCAGTTTTTATTGAAGATTTAAGATCGTATTCAAGTACCTATTCGAGATCGTATTCAAGATTCAATTTAAAATCGTTAAATTGAAAAGATCCTCTGAAATATTCAAGCAAACCGAATGAGAACTTTTACGATTATAAACTATCATTTACAGGAAAATTTTTTTTTCCACTTTCAAACTGCTGTGACCCCTTAAACCGCGCCCCGCTTTGATCGCCGCCGCCCTTTTACACCTTTTGCGCGGTGCCATTTCAGAAAGTACCTGGTCCGCCGGAAACGCGGAGGACGAGGAGGGCACAGGCGCACGATGCCAGCCGGCGCGTCGTCCAGCGCCAGAAGGAAGCCTGAGGACCGTGGAGCCGTGTCTCGGGGCAGATACGCGCTCGATTTTACCGTGGGCAACGAGCAGGGTTTCCGCGTTGCTCGCGGCAGGCCGTGTGCTCTGATTCGTGACCGAAAATAGAAACGGGTGGTGAATGTGTCGGACTGAAGCGCGCGTAGCGACGCTCGACTGATCGACAGCGACAGTGCGCGGGACCGCGACGAGAATCGCCGTAAAATGAATGAGAAGGGCACCCTCGGGGTCATAACGTGGGCCTCGTGAACAAGTGATTCCCATCGCGAGTACTCGACAGTCCCGACACCCCTCAAGAGTCCAGCGTGCCCCAGGACCGCGTCCGAAATCTTCTACACCCCCTCGACCGACGCCGAAAAGAAGAGGAGAGCGCGGAGGAGTGGCTGAAATCGCAGAAGAAAGGAGACAGAGGAGGGGACAGCCTGGAAGGAGCCTAATGTTTCTCAACGACATGGGGCTGCTAATGTTCTTAGCAGTAACGGCGTCCCTTTTGGGCTACTGCCAAACGGACGAAAAAGGTAACGTATAGGCGTCCCTCGGACAGTGACGAAAGAAATGCCACCCTTGCTTCGCAAATCGGGGGGAGCGTGTTATGGGGGACCGGCGATGGACAGACAGAGATTAACTTTTATGGTCAGCGAAACGAGTGGCTAGCCGTGAATGCGTTATAGCTATAACGGCGACAGCGGCTCCTTTCGATGGCACTGTGATGCTGGGGGGAGAGAACGGTGGACCGTTTTGCGAGACGGACGGAAACGAATTTCCGTGAAACGAGGCGAAGTATACCGGGTGTCGGGTAACAAGACACGGGGAATTTTTGAAGCGCGACCGAAATAATGAATTTCCTGGGGGGGGAGGGGAAGTAAATTAGCTCGCTGCCGCGGCTGAAATTTCCATTTCGCTCAGTAATTTAGTAATTGTTGATTCAACGTATCAGGAGAAAGAAGTAAATGGACGGGGCCGGGCTGTGCCGTCCCAGCCAGAAATTTCCCCGGTTTTTAATTAGCTTCATCAATCAGCGCCGACTAAAAATGCATTGCGCTCCGTGCCGGCTCGTCGCTTGCAGCTAAACGGAGTAGCAAACATATCGAGGGGTTAATTACAAAATCAACTTCGAAACAGTGAGTTCGGAGGGGGTGGGAATAACGGGGAATAAATCGAGCTGGGAAGGATTAATATAGTAACAAGAGATGCGGCTCGCTGCATGGTACTACGAAAACCTCCACGGCCAGATATAGGGTGAATGTGCTTAAGCGGAGAAGACCCTATAAATCGAACGAAATGAAACTACTGGAGATGCTGAAACTGGCGCCGCTTTGCACCTCGAAAAAAGTCTATTTAAAATACTGCTGTATTTCTTTTGTATTTGTCATAATTCTACTGTCATAAAAAGTTTTTTTACTTGGTATTATGTTAAATAAAGTACCTTTAAAGTTCTGAAAGGATTAGCGCAGTGGTATCTTTGCAAAAAATTCCTAAAAATTGATAAAAATCAGACGTTTATAGGGATTTCTCATCTTAGTACCACCCAGGTTCCTAATATCGCCACCCCGTATATCACGTAGAGCAAACACTAGAATTTAATGGTCATGAACTGAATTAGTACCTAAACATATGGTAGCAACTGTGATTGCAGCGACATGTGATCAACAATTACAGAAAGGGAAGTATTTTAGTGAATCTTAACAGTGTAAAAATTTACTGGACATTATGTTTGAAGAAGGTACATCTAATAATTCTGTGAATGCAAAAATATTTACTAGAAATACCAAATTAATGATTTACTTGACGACTGTACTTAACTGATTCAAATATTTTTCGTAATGAAAATAGCGTTTTCCTCTCAGGTTGGGTTAGGTTTTCTTAAATCTACTCTTAAAAAAAAATCATACAAAGTCTGTGATTATCCTGTAGAATTGTTGAAATTAATTGTAAAGGAAAAAGTCAATCACAGTTTGTAAGATTTTATTTAAAGTCACATATCACCATCGAAATTGTTGTACAAGCAAGTAATTATTTTTAGTTTTTAGTGCATTTTTAGTTAAATCATTTAACATAAATATTTTTTATATATTTTTTATTTTCTAGATTTTAATGTCTAGTTTTCTAGATTCTAGTTTCACGACAATTATTGAATGGTAGAAGTGGGTGGATTGAATTTGAGTTTCCAGATTTGAACCAAACATACATACACGAAACATACATGAAATAAAATCGTTCCAAATTTTTTTTTATATATTTTTTTATTGTCTAGTTTCTATTGTCTGTGGATTTTGTACACATATTTTTTATTTTATACATTTTTTAAAAAATATTGTAATATCATCCAAACTACGTACCTACACCTGCAAAGTTTCAAGCCTACGTACACCTACAAAGTTTTAGAACTCAAAATTGAGTTCCCAGATTGGAATCAAACATACACTAAACAAACATACCTACCCCAAACATATCGAGGATCAAAGCTAAGTAAAATCATTTAAAAAATTAATGAAGAAACATTTACATAGCAAGAACTGATAAAAACATATTTGAAAATAACTTTATACACTGATATATACACAAATTAATCAATATTTCTTCAGTAGCCAATATTAGCTCCCCTTTTTCGCAAGCAATTTTTGCAAGCCTTACTTCCTTTGAACCCCAATTAAAAATTTATAGGTTTCAACGACTCTAACTTAACTACACGAAACATGAATAATTTCTCTTTACTTTAAAACATGAATAATTTCTCTTTACTTTAAAACAAACTGCCCACAAAAATATCAATATAATTATTCAACGAACAGCGATGTACCGTTTGCTAGGCAATATTAGGTACCGTTACCCTAGTTGACAATCGGCGAGTTGTTCATCCTTTGCGACGTCGCCATCGATTCGGGTTTAACGACCCGTTACATAGAAATAACAGATACATACCCAGGGCAATGTATAAATCCGCATAGACAATTGTCCGCCCACCCCTTTCAGAACAGTCCGACAGGAGGGGAAGGGAGGGAAAAGTGGGATGGTCGCGTTGAATTTGATTTTCCATCGAGCACGGTGGCCGCGATGGTCTCTGCGAAAGAATGGAATCGCCGTTGTGCCGCTTCTGTTCGAGCGCGATGATCGATGCTCGGACGAGCAACTAATTAATCCCCATCGAGCCAACGATCGATCGACCAGAATACGAGCCGACAAGCGAACTTGAAAAGTTGCTGTTTAAAATAACCCGGGGGAATACCATCGGTCTGCCTCATCTACAGCCATCAACACCCCGCGAGAGTTATTATAGTCTTTACGCGAGTGGCTCGACCGCCACGGTATCGAGTGAGGCCCGCTCGAAAGGCGATCAAGGGGGCCGCGTAATCAGTTTTTCATTTCGCTACCTAATCCCTCGTTTAAGCGGACGTATCGGAGGTCGGATTAAACCGCTCGGAAACATTCCACGGAGGTTAACAAAGGATTACCTATTTTTTTGCCAGCGCGGAAGCGACTTAATCTGGATCGATGGTGCACGCATAAAGCATCCTTGACTCTCGTCCTCGCGACGCTCGAGAGCAATCTACATAGCCGAAACACCGCGGCGCGGACGCGACGGTATAATCAATTTCCCGTATATTTCACGTCCCATTTCCCTAATCCATCATACCACCGGTGAATTAATACCCACCGCGAGGGCAGGGCACGCGACTCCCTTTTCCGCGTCGGTGGCGTACCCCCCCGCGAGCCTATCTTGTTAATTAAACGCAATCGCTGGATTAAACAACCGAAATCCCGGAAAAAACCCGAAATCTCTGTCCACTCAATGGAATTCGACGGGCGGAGCAGAGGTAATCGCTGGCGCGGTGAAACTCCCCGCCTTAATCCACCCGATTTCCCATCATTTCCCATCATTTCCAAAGCACCCTCTATCCCCGCGGAAAAGTATACCGGTGTAACCAATTTTCCCTCGGCTAATCTCCCGCTCATCCAGCGGATACTCATGCTAATCTGCTTATTTCGACCAGCGATCTCTAACCAGTCAGCGTGCAACTGGCCTGAAATTCGGCGCACGTTCCGGTGGCAATTTTTCCATCGAGCTGCGACGATAGGGCGGAAACACCCCCTGTCCAAGTCTAGTTAAAGTTTCGCGGGAACAGCGGCCCGTGAGATTCCTCGAGACGTCTTGACGTCGGGTCGTTAAGAACACAGGGTTTGTCGGTCAGAGCCGAAGGGGGTGAGTTCCAGGGGGTGGTGGCTGGGGAAACGCTGGCCCAGAAGCCACACCGATTTGGCCGTTTCTGTGCCCTATTATCTCGGTAATTAGCGGCCGATGAACATTTCCGATAGCGGAAAATCTGCTGGTAATTGGATAAGGATCTCGACCTCGTTATTTCTGGGCCACACCTTGTACAGATAAACAAGAACAGCGTGAAATTAACGAACGGCAAACAGAAAGACGCGGGATCCGCGGCTCGGCAGACTGGTTTACGATCCGATCATCCGCGCGTATTCTCCCTGGGCATAGCCGAAATTACGCGTCGATGGGTAAATATTACCATTTCCATGGTAATAGTTCGCCCCGCGAATCCGAATGGACGCTACGCGGGATCGATTTCGGTCAACGATAACGCTTTTTACGTCGCTAAAAAGTCGGCCAGAGAAGGAGATGGAAGCTGGATTCCACGTAGTTAATGACCCGTGCGGTTATTCCGAGTATTCTAACGCGTTCTCGAATCGTTTACACGGAGGAAGCAAAACGCTAGCGAGTTCCGTGCTGGACCGATTTCTCGGTACAGTCCGATCGCGGATCTCTCCTTCAACGCTCGCTTGAAGGAGTTGAAGTCGCCCATTCATCGGTCCCGCCGGGCTTTTCAATCGCTTTCTTCTCTGGTGTCCCTCCCCCTCTTTCTCCTCCCTTTGCCGTTTCTACTCGTTTTCGACCCCCTTCGACGTACTCGATCCGACGGGATACAACCGTTAATGGGAAATATCGCGTCTCCCAAGCGCAGTTCTAGAGAGAGGCATCAATTAATTTCCAAACCGGCCTCGTTCTCGTCTCTTCTGCCGAGCGTGCGCTCCACCCACCTTCTTTCTCTGTTTTGGCTTTTTATCGAGGGTGCCTCTCGAGGCTAGGTATTGTGAATGTGAAAAAAGAAACGGCCGATGGTTTATTTGGGAGTGAACGAGAACTGGCGAACGAGTGCTGCACGTCGATAGAAACACACTACACACTTTTATCCGCGAGCGAGCGGCAAATAATTTACAACCGCGCGCGTTGCGCTCGTTAAAAGCGATAAATTAGAGAGACAGCTCGGGCGTCCGCGGCCTGGGGCTGCCGCTTAAGCTGTCCCTGGTAAGTAAACAGAGCGTCGGGCTTGCGACTGTCGCTAGATTCGCGGAAATCTTCAAGATTTCTAAAGACCACCAAAAACACTGTACCTTTTTCGTAACGGATCCACCAGAGTCTGCAGATTTCGCGCGCTTTTAGCTTCGAAGAGGCTAAATTTCGACGACGACGCTCTAATTTGAGCCGATTAAAATTGAGGGATTAATTAGCTCGGCGGTTGCTCGCGAAAATGCGCGATGAGCCGCGGTGAGGAAGGTGCGAAGCGTGGTTAAACTTGAGGAACGAGCGCGAAATCTTTAATCCCGCCTTTGCGCGATTTACGCTTGTCAGGTTTAATCCCCGCGCTCGTTTTGGGGTAGTGGGAGTTCTTTTGAATATGCTGGGGGATGGCGATTAGGGTAATTGTGGGAGAGATGCCGCACTCGGAGAGACGCCGCACTATCGGTATTTCAAGGATATCGGTAATAAAACACATCATTGCCGATTTTATTTGTTTAAGGCTGTTCATTTGGGTTAGTTTGTCAAGCCAGAGCGTGTTTCCTGTATTATTGTTAAAGATTTTGCTGTTTTTCGAGGTAAGCCTAGCGTACTTTGCCTGAATAGTTATACGTCGCGTCTATTTTTATTAATATAGTAGCTAAAAATTCATAGTTTTTCTTGATACAACATTTGTAATACGTTAAGGGGACCATGTAGAATATTTCCTTGGCAGAATGGGTTACTTTTGACTTAGCATGTGGAAATACGAAAGTGCGGCGTCTCTCCCAGGCATTTCGGATAGACGCCGCACTTTTATTTGGGATAGATGCCGCACTTTGATACTATACTGTTTCGGAAACTAAGTCGATTTAAATGATGTTTTTAATGTTTAAAATACCGAAAAAGTTTTTTAAAATAGCTAACGTGGTATCTCAAGGCAAATGATTTATTTTTAAATGAATAAACTTATAATCGAAATATATTTGTGGACTATGTACTCTTTTTTCACATTTTTTTTTATTTTAATCTCAAGATGCCAACTGAATATAAAAGAAGTTTCGAAAAGCAGATATAATATCTGTTCCTACTGTACCCGTTTAATTTTCCTATTTTATATAATTGTATAAAGTAAAAATGTTTCATTTTACTTTGTTTTTATTATTTTTTTATATAAAAAGTTAGAAGTAACAAGTTTAAATCGAAAATTAAACGTGTTTCGAAATGCAGCACCACTCCCACATGTGCGGCGTCTCTCCTACCAAAGGATGTTTTTAGTTTCAATTTTTTTAAGGGTGACAAATATTAAAATTTTGATTTTCTTTAATGCTAGTAGAATCACAAGATGTTGAACTAATAAGATATATCCTTGGAAAACATTTTCATTGCAAAATTTAGACACGGTGACAATTTTGCGTAACGTGCGGCAACTCTCCCACAATTACCCTATGTTATCTGTGTACGCGAAGCGAGCGGTACGGAAGACCAGGGCAGATTGTAACAAAAAAGTTTTCACATTTTTTTCTCGAAAGTGTTTTCCCCAATCAGGAAATAATTTGCGTGATTTACTACTTACATATGTGGTGAACTAATTGCGTGAAAGTACCTGACAAAATCTTGGACACTTAGACATCTAGCTTCCTCTTAAACAAATCTGAACTTTTGTTACAATGTGCCCCAGTCCGGGGTAAATTGTAACACATCTGTTTTACTTATTTAAATACAAATATGAACACAAATAAACATTTCTAAAGAATATAAATGAAGACTCAGATCATTATTAAACATTTGATATACGTGAGTTAAACAATCATTGGTTATTCATCTGATTCTATCAAAATCTTCTTCTACGCTTTTTTAACTTCTTCCTTTATACTTTTTTCTACTTTCTGGATTCTCGATTGTTCTGTTGTTCGTCTAGAGCATCTTTTTCCGGTGCGTCAGCAAATAGCTCGTTTTATCACCATTTGGAACGGAGTTTGTTAAGTATAGTAACATGTTACAATTTACCCCGAGATCGAATTTTTGCGTTTCATCTCAGCAAACGAGAAACTAAACATCAAATCACTAAAATGCATACACATTATAATAAACCAATGTGTACTGATTCATTTGCGACAAAGAAGCAAAAATTCAAACTGTTTTTAATGACGGTTAATTGAAATAAAAGTGCTAAGACAACATTTACTTACGTGCTCTAAATACTAAAATTCTGGGCTATAATCACAAAATGAATACATAACGCTCGTTTGTGTCACTAAAACCGACGGTGCTAATATCGTCAAGCAGATCTCGCATGCTGTGGGTTACCAGATTTGTCGTTCAAAAGATTTTACTTATGTTAGAATTTACCCCGTGTTACAACCTGCCCCGGTCTCCCCTACGATTCAAAGAGACAGTGGACTGGAATCGCGACAATAAATATCGGAAATTTATTGCAGTGTCGTTCTACGGGGCGAGCTATATTCATCTGCCTGTGCAAGAAGCCAAGGGCGCGACCGACATCAGCTTCCGGTTCAGGACACATCTCGCGGACGCTATGCTGCTGCTGGCCGCTGGCAAGACGGATTATTGCCTGATCAAACTCGAAGCCGGCCGATTGAAGGTTCGTTTGCTCTCAATGCTTGCTTTCTATTAATAGGCTTTCCTTTGGGGCCGTGGCTCCGTCGTTCACCGATCGCAAATGGGTGTCCTGGTAAAGCTAACATGGGGGATAGATCGCTTAGGCGAAGAAAGTTTCCTCGGTTTCCTTGGCGGAAAAATGGGAAATAGAGACGAGTTAGATGTGTAGGATAAAGTGACTGAAGTTCGAAGGTGGGGACCTTAGACCGTATGTGTTGAGATTATGAATGTGGTGTACGTCAAGAAACCCCAAATTGAGATTTCTCTTATTTTATGTTATGTGGATTTATATTTCAATATTGTGAAAAAATTGCTGTAAAATAGCTTATGCAAGCAATGACGTGAGAATGACACTTTCATAATGAGTCGCGACAGTTTCGCGTTTATTTTAATAGTAGTGTAGGTAAATCATTTGTGAGAAAGAAAATAATTACATATTTCTGTATTATATATTACTCTTAGATGTAGTGAGAAAAGAAAAAAAGAAAGAGAACGTGAGATAGGTATACTTAATTATGCTGAAAATATAAGACAAATTAAGAGAAATAATGATAAAGAATACATTAGCAGAAATGGTAAAGTTGTTAGTGATAAAGTATTTGAAAATAAAAATTGCTACAGTTTGAGGAAATGTTTGAATTTATTATGTTGTGAAGATTGAAAAACTACGTGTGAGCACTTTTGAAATTTGCGAGACATTAAGAAATTTTACAGTGATAGATAAGTTTGACATTAGAAGAGCATATATACTGTTAAACGTTTTGTTCAATAAGGGAAAAATATTTTTTTAACACGCCCATACGCAGTAGTCTAAATATCTCGAAACAAAAAATACATGACCTACACCACTATCTTACTCACCTGCACATATGTACTTATAGACACGGCCCGCTCTATATGAAACCACGAGTCAAAGCGGGCAAAAGATAATTAAAAACGGTGGATACTGGATCAAACGTCAATTAGACCATATGTATGAGGTTAATACTTAAAATCCAACTTTTAAAATATTGCAGGAGCAGATTAAAATTCTGTTCTCTATACTGCAAAACGGGACTGGTTAAAAGTTGATTAAATATCATAATATTTCAGAGTTTATTACCTGCTTATTAATATTTTAAATAAAATTGTATTTTATGCTGAAGGATACCCTCCGGTCGAAACGCACGAGAAATAGATGATTTTTATGAATTTTTTACAAGAACCGGTTATAACGTATCATAAAAAGAATATTTCTGGCTTTTATTCAGGTGAATAAATTCAAATAAAAATTGATTCGAATAGTTATTATTACTATGACCGGGAAATCCTTTAGAGATAATGCTCTGCCTATAGCTTAGACTGTGTACAAAGCTTGACGTAGCAATGAAATGAGATTCTAATTAGAATGGGACACTAACCCCTTTGAATACAAGTAGAATGAGACAGTATCCTACTATCCCAACTGAATTAGAGGGTAGTCGTCTGAGCCGAGCTAGAAATGAACTGCCTGCAAGCTGACCTGAACTAGAACCCAACTAAACTCGCACGAGACAGAGAACATGCGATCTCTGAACTACCCTCAATATCCGGGCGCTATGTTGCACCCTCCATTGTCGACAGAAAGCGCGATATCGAAATCAATCCAGCGCGATGGAAAAAGTTGGAGAGTTTCGTCGCTGTGTCCATCGGCACGCGGATGGAAAAAAATGTCCCACCACACCCCGCCGCGGGAATGCCAGTTAAGGGTTGTTAACCAAAGTACCGTTTATTTAATTTCCCCGATACCACTATTATTCCACTGCATAGGCGACGGGCCAGCGCGACGGCTTTTCGCGGGAATTCCTGGGGCGAGTCGTGTCGATCGCATACCAACATGCAATGCAAATGAACGTAGGAATACATTTTTCGCCACTATTTGCGAGCCGACAAAGCTGGTGGATCCAGCCGGCGTCCCCTCCGCAACAAATTGCAGTGTTTCATTTCGCTTGGCCGCGAAAGTTAAATCCCCAGCGCGCGCTGTTTAATTAAATTAAAAACACCGACCCCGGAAGTGGGCCCGGCGACGGGGCTACGCAATTTCGAAGGGTGGCACGCAGCGAAGGGGATCGTTCGTCGCGGGGCCATCGATCGACAGCTCGTAATACCGTGTCGTTTGTTCCGGCCGCCATAAAACGATCGTTGCCGACGCGCGACCGGCTACGTGACAGACTATTAAACAGAATAAGATCGAAACTCGCAGTATCGGAAAAGCTGAAAACCCTCCCCGCGACCGATGGACACATCGACGCGCAGGCAACGAGCAATCGTTCATTTTATAACAATGTTTTACGCTCAAACTCATTATTGCCCGGGCTTTTATCGCTGATTTACGAGAGACCTTAACGCCGGGAATATTGGTTTAAACAAAATCAAAGGGGGAGGAGAGGGGGTTCGTTAAAATTCACGGCCCCGCGAATTTTATGGCCGTTTTTAATTTAACCAAACAAAACAACGGCCCCCTTTTCTCCGTCCCTCGCGATAAACTCGATTTTTCTAGGCGAAATGAAACGCATCGATCAACCCCTCGACCCACCCACCCCTGGCCCAGCCGCCGGCGAACAGTGGCGCACATAAATAAGATGCCTTTGCCCGCGGTGCTTTAATGGCACGAATAAAACGGTGGAACGACGTGACGTTGTTAAAATCAAGACACGGTTTTTATCGAAGTTGTAAAACCGCCCGATGGCGGCCCAACCGTCGTTACACGTGTGCGTGCAACGTTTTTTCCCCTCTCTCTCTTTTTTTCCTCCCCGTTTTTTACGACGCTCGTTGTCGCGTGCTCCGACCACGCTCAGCCGACCCTTTTTACGCGTATCAAAGCGGGTCTAATTTCTTGGCGAGGACAGCTCGGGGGAGCAACAAGCTCTGACAGTTGTACGCTGCGGCACGTGTGCTGCGCGCCCACCCCTGTCGGGCTAAAGATAAATATTTCCAATCGCCGAAAGTTTCCCTTTGCCGTTCGGAGCCTGCTCTTCCTCGGGGAAAAGGAATATTCGGAACCTCTGCACTGACCCAACCCACGAAATCGAGCACTGATTTTGTATGGCCGCGTTTGATTACTTGCAACTGCTGAATTTGAACGGAAATTGAAGCCTACGTGGAATACAGGGCGTCCCGTAACCGGTGCACCCTTCCCGGTCGTCCGATTGCAATAAACTTTTCCAGGGATTATTTTATTTAAAAAGGAACCACAGTTAGGGGTGGGAACAGAAGAAATTGGATCGTTGGAAAATAAGGGATACTCTAGTGGAGGGGTGGTGAAGGGTTTTCTAGATAACTAAGCGAGTTGTAACGAAGTTCCGCAAGTCGAAAGTTCAAAAAAATCTGAAACTTTGTAGAAATGCAGCTCAAGTGATGATGATGACGTAAGTATATTTCAATTCCGCAATCAATCGGTCCTAAGAATGAAATCACCTCGTTAAAAGAAATTGTGACTTTTCATATTATCACGTCCCGTAACCGATGCACCCTTCCCGGTCATCCGATTGCAATAAACTTTTCCAGGGATTATTTTATTTAAAAAGGAACCACAGTTAGGGGTGGGAACAGAAGAAATTGGATCGTTGGAAAATAAGGGATACCCTAGTGGAGGGGTGGTGAAGGGTTTTCTAGATAACTAAGCGAGTTGTAACGAAGTTCCGCAAGTCGAAAGTTCAAAAAAATCTGAAACTTTGTAGAAATGCAGCTCAAGTGATGATGATGACGTAAGTATATTTCAATTCCGCAATAAATCGGTCCTAAGAGTGAAATTACCTCGTTAAAAGAAATTGTGACTTTTCATATTATCGCGAATATCTGCGAAACTGTAAAAGATATCGAAAAAAAGTTGCATTCAAAGTTTGATGCCTTCGATATCCTACAATATCGCGATAAAATATTGTCAAAAAAAAATAGTAGTAAAGATAAATTTTGAAAAGCGTAATAGTGTTCGCAAATTCTTTACCGCCGCTTTAGAGGACATAAAAAACCATAGAACATTAAGTTTAACTTCTTTTTGATAACTTCTACACTTTCGTAGATATTCCCGATAACCCGAAAACTCACAACTTTTCCAGTATTCACCCTTAGGACCGTTTTATTGCCGAACGAAAAAATAGCGTCATCAGCGTCATTTGAGCTACATTTCTGCAAAGTTTCAGACTTTTGAATTTTCGCTGAATCACCACCCTTGCACCACCGGTTACGGAACAACTTTCTACATCCCACGTTTCGCGCACCCCCTACTGTCCCGCGATCCCAGCGACGACGAATCGCGATCGAACGAACGAGATTCTCCGCGTGCATTAATCAGACCGTTATTAACGATCGCTGGGTGACTCCGCGACGCCTCGAAGAGCAAGTGCTCGTCGCGTTGAAATTAAACGGGTCGCCCGCCACTTGCATTACGAGGAACAACGACGCGCAGGGGACCAGGCGAGGCCCAGAAGGGCCACTTTGCTCGCTGGTAATAATCGCCGGCGAGCACTGAGTTACGAATTACGATTCCGTGAGAAGAATCCGCGGAGGCGGTAGACAGGACCCGCCACGGGGCACGCACAACTTCATGACGATTAATAGGACCGACTTCATATCCTGGCCGACTCGTTACTGCTAATTCGAATGTATTATACCCGACACCGCGCTCGTGGAACGGCAAACGCCCTCGGCAAGTAGCAATAAACGCGAGCCCCTGTAAACGTTAACGCGCTGTGTTGGTCCTGTTAACCGTGGCCGTCGTTATTACATAGCTAAGCGTCAACTTTTCCTCTCTGCGCTCTTTACCAATGAATTTTTGCAACGTATGCGAGGTAAACGCACCAGTCAGATTTTTTAAACAGTTCGCTCGCCGATATTTGACAGCAGCTCGGGTTTCATACAACCGTCACGAATTTTTAACGACGTGTGTAGTATTTTCTAGCCACTACCAGTATATTCCATGTGGAACGATCTATAACATCCCAGTCGTAGGCTGAATTCGCGTGGATTAATCCTGTACGCTGGTTTGCGAACAAATATCGAGATACATAGGTAGTCGTTTGCTTTTGTCACACACGGTTCTTTTCCCTTGTTATTCTACTGTGATTAACGTCTCCCTGTGCTGGAGTTTTACTGTGCTTGCTGTCTAATCATTTATCCAGCAACTTTCCGTGGTACAAATGGCACGTGCGTGGTTATGGGGTTATATACACTTGAAAGGTTGGAAAATAGGGTCGTTCTTATGATTCTTTTTTTCATATAAGGAAACGTGATTTTTGAAAATCGAGATATATAGCTTGTTGTGTATAAGTTAAGCTGTATTTTTCTTAAAAAAGAATTTTTTGATGTGATAAGAAGTGGTGCCATTACAGGTTCTTCTCTCAATTCCTGTTCTTAATTACAGCATTTGCGGTACCAGAAATACCTCAGAGATTAGTGGACCGATTTGAATACAATTTATTGTACCAATATTCTTAAGACTGTAATGTAGTACCTACTATTTAATCGAGGCAATTTTGGAATTAGTGTCTCGTTTTGTGTTTTATTAACAAAAGAAAATTTGAGTAACTGCCATTTTTAAAAAATAAATATTTTCAAAATCAACACCGAGAAGTACTAAATTATAGTCTTAAGAATATTAGTGCGAAATTTTATTCAAATCTGTCAACTAATCTCTAAGATATTTTTAATACCACAAATGGTAACTATGTAGAGGCCTTGGGAGAAGGGGTTGTTATGGCGCCATTTCTTAAGATACCAAATTTCTTTTCAAGGAGAATACAGCTTAATTCATACCCAACAAGGTGTATCTTGATTTTTAAATATCCAAATTCTTTATATGAAAAAAAATCACAAAAATGGCCCTACTTTCCGACCTATCAAGGGTACGTAACGCCTTAAGAGAACGGTGTATCAGCAGAGGGGAATTTTGCCGTGCAATTCCTTAGCGACTGTGATTAAATTGTTTTCCCCGCGGATATTAAAGCCACCCCCTTCGATTCGCTAGCGGCCCGCTACGAGCCGTGAATTATTATCCTCGATCGAGAAGGGGTTAAATTCCAAGCCAATGACGCGCGTCCCGCGATTCCTGGGAATCTCGATATTTCACACTTCCGATTGGCCGAAGTTAATCGAGCCACTCGAACGTAAATTGATACGCGAGAGTCGGCAGCGAAGGTGCGTGGATCGAGAAGAATTGCCAGTCACGGTTAACTAAGTCCTCGTTCTGCCCCGCTAGCCACATGATGTTTTACAAGCTGAGTTCGAGTGTACTTGGCGGGGGGTGCACGAAATGTCGCGTAGTTTCTGATTGACTGGAGGGATGTAGCCAAAGTTTTCCGGGAAACGCGGAGGACCGCAGAAAAGGGTCACAAACCCTCTTTGACACCGCAGACTGGCTATGGCGAACTTCTGCGCGCAGGTTGTCGGTTTTAATCGCCCCAGTCAGATTGAGTTATAATGGTCACAGATATTTTTCGGAGGCTTTGAACAATTAGGGGAGGGTTGTATAAGTGTTAGATGGCAAGGGGACGTTTTTAGGTGTCCACCTTCGATTGCTTTGGTTTTTGAATGTATTTTAGAGGATCGGAAAATAACATATACGTGTTTTTCATATTTAGGGATTAAACCACCCCCACAAAGTTATAAAAGTTTTAGGTGTCCGCCTCCGATTGCATATATTTTTGAATATGTTTTAGAGGACCGACAAATAAGAAATTGGTGTCTTTTTATTTTGGCCCGTTTGCATGTTTAGGGGTGAAACCACCCCTCATATTTCATAAGAAGAAGTGGTGACCGCATTCGTCCACACCGTTTTTTATCACCGTCAGAGTTATAGCTATTTATTCCAAATTACATCGGAGAGACAAAAAACAATAAAAAAAATTTACCGTCTTAAAATATGTAAAAATTAACACCAAAAACACTTCTTACCCTATGCGTTATAGTTTTTTTTTGTAAAGAAACCTAAATTTATGAAGGGATTACCCGTGAATGTACCCTTAAGTACAATCGGCTACCGCGTTTCTCACCTTGCGTCAGTATTGAACCCAGAAAGAGGGTCAACGGACCCTGGCACCCCCCAAAGAAAAAGGAAAAATAAGATTAATATAATCACGCCTGAAGTACTAATTGAAGAGCTTCGTAAAAAGAAAAGAAAACTGGATTTTATTCTCCAATAAATCTTTACACAGTCCCCTAATGAATTCTATCGAATTTGCATTAAAAATATTTCCACCCTTCAACTCGGCTCCCCCAGATTAATCCCAGCATGCTCCACTGTCCAGGTCACAACATAAGTATAAATTCATTGTAACAGTAGTCTCGCTAAATTCTGCAATTTAATTTCTTCCTAAATAATTCGTGTCCCGCTACCAAAGAACTTTTTTCAAAAAAAGAACAGCACCGGTGGGAATTAGCGTCCGAAAAACGTGGCAAATCCCCGGGAAAGCCGGACAATTGCCGTCCAATCAGTCAACTCAGCTCGTTACGCGGGAGCACGGGCGAAAAAAATCGTGGTAATTCGACTGAAGCCGTGGAAAACAACGCGGATACTTTGCAGTATAACGCGACGATCCTCGCGGAACCGTGCCGAATTCGGCAGGATCGTGGCAAAACTCGATTCCCTCTCGGTGTAACCTCGAGACGGCAACTCGAGTAATCCAACGTCGCGGCGCAGCGTTAAAACACCGTCTAAGTGCATCAGGTGCGGCGGAGGCGGCGTTCCTCGCTCGAGCGCCCGAATACAGCGTGAAAACCGCGCGAATCTAATTTCGCGAAGGGCTAAGTCCGCGACCCCAGCCGTGAGAGGTCGGGCGCGGGTGACGGGGGCCGATGTCTGAGCTTAATTAAATTTGTTAAGAAGATCGTTAAGGAGGATGAGAAGGGGATAAACGGGCGGGCAAAAAGCGCGATGGAATCGTTTCAGTCTCGCGTCGCGGTTCTGCGCCCACTCCGGATCCCTACCTTCTTCGCGATTATCCCGCGATTTTCGACTTAATCGCGCTGACGAGATACGATCGGGTCACATCGATGGCCTCATCCTCTGGCAACTTCGTTTCGATGCAAAGTACGCTGAGAGAATTCAACGAGAACGAGTGTTACTTATCCCCTACCGTTCACACTCTGAAAACTTTGCATCACTTCAAACCTAAACTTTTCTAGGCGCCCTCAGAATATCGGTGGTAGCTCTATGAAAATTCTAGGACATGGGTGTTCAATATTTTGACTTGCCTGGGCGGCATTGAGTGAAGAGGAACTATCTTGGGCTTCGTATAAAATGTAGTATAATATACTAGTTAATAAGTCATGAAACTTGATATTAAAGAAGGGAGGGTAACTTAAATATGTAACTAGTTTACTAGTGGGATATTTGACCTTATTTTTGTGAAACTAATTTTATGCGCGGCCGCATTATTAGCTGTCCAGGGTAGGGTGGAGCTTACTTTTCAACAATGAAAATATGATCTTCTTAACATCTCAATTTGCTCCTTTTCATAAAAAATAAAATCGAGCAGAATGCGAGCACAAGAATTTAGCTATATTTAGGTGGAGCTCAATGATGGTGAAGCTTCTATTGTACATGATAATTATGTGGAAGCGCATGGAACACTAGAAATTTTTTCAAGGTGCATTCATTTGTTCATGAAGAAAAATAGAAGCTGAGAAATGGTATCATTGTTCCCCATCTGACGTATACTGAAGTAAAGCAACTAACAATAAGTAGTAGATTGTTCCTTGATAGCAGTTCCTTGATGTCTGAGCCACAATAAATTATCAAATATAAATGTGCCTAAATATAAATGTCTAAATTAAAATATAATTGAATTTTCATAATTTCTATAATCTTTGACTCACTTGAGCTATTCCTAAACATTATAATCTATTGTCCAAAATTTGTATATAGTGTTTATATATCTAAAGGAACAAATTAGTGTAATAAGACTTATAATAAAATATTTAATCTCTTTTAAACATTTAAGCTCCACCCTGGTCCAGGGTCGCGGGTTGGCCACGCTTGCTCTATAATTTCTAAAGCGCCATCCTAGGGATTTTCTGTTTTTTCCTTTCCACCCTATGTAGATTAATGAGACTACCTACCGCGAATCCACCAAGGTGGAAACGCGTCCCCACATCCGCGAAACAAAAGAAAGCGTCGTTTTTATCGGCTGCAATCGCCGAGCGGAATATTTGCCGATTGTTCACTTTCCAATCACCGGTGCATCGATAATGCAGGGGCGCGGCGGCCGGGCTCGACCTACGGGGACGTATAAATTCGCGTTTACACTTGGACCAAGTGTCGTGTCTCGCGCGCTTATACATATTAATGGGCTTCTGCATAGTCATCGGACATCGGGCTATCACCGGCCGAGCTCTGCGACTCGCAAAAGCTCACGCCTTTATTACGGAATCGATCGGGGCAACACGAGCACCCTGGCCGTAGGGCGTCGATGAACACCGTCCCCGTTGTCGCCTTGGCTGCTGCCAATCCCGCGCCTCCATAATTCCCACCCGCCCCCGCGTGCCATCGACTTTTCATTTAAGATACGGGACCAGCTTGATCGTCCGTGCAAGGTCGACGCGCGACCTACCGCTCGTAAACGTAGTGTTTCCACTACGCGACTACGAGAACTTCAAAGCCGATTTTCTCGAAAATGAAACACGATATAAAAAAAAGTTACTCTTCCTTTTCGACTTATAATAAGTAAATAAGTCGATAAAAAGGGATAAAAAAATTTGATAACGCGCTTCATTTTCGAGAAAATTGACTTTGAAGTTCCCTCGACGTTGCGTATATGAAAACCTCCCTTGAAGCTACTTAGTAAAAGCTCGTCGAGCGCAGCAATGTAGCGTCGCGCCGTGCGTTCTCTCTGGCGACCGATTCGAGTCGCGATTAAACCGCCTTTATCAGTGAACCATCGCGCTAACCCCGCTAACACGATAATGCATTACTCCAACAGCAGCCTTACGCTGTCGGGTGCAAGACGCGACGGCAAAGGAAAAAATAGAGTTGAGGAATAAAAGGTGGTCGCGCGGGCGTATAATCTCTTCCCGTTTGCGGCGACCCGCGTGAAAGGGGCGAGCTTTTGGATTAATAAAATGGGCCAGCTACTCTGTGTCAACTGTTTCCTTTTAACGTCGCCGGATTACCGTGGCAACGCTCTCTTTTTCCCGTCGAGAATTTTTCTACTCGCCCTGAATGCCCCTTAAACAGATGCTAATTTTTATTCTAATTCACTTAGAAACGCGGGCGCGGAGATTTTCCTAAATAAAGAACGGATTAAGCTGGACACAGTCGCGAGCTGTCCTTTGCGAGCTTCCTTTGCAGCGCGCTTTTTTACCGCCCGCTTGCGCTGCTTTAACTGAGTGGACAAGTGTCCGCGGAGCTATTACAAAGGGAAGAATCCTAGAGTTCCATCCCCCGAGTGAAGCGATCAGCTCAAAGCTCGCGCCGCCTTCGACTTAATTACCCAACGGGGGGGAGACGTTATTGCGAGCTTGAAGGCGTCCCAGACGCTTCAATGTCCCCGTCAGATAGTTTAAGAAGCTCTTTTTGCCACGATCTTTCGACAGGTGCACATTAATCTGGGCGCGGGTGAGAGCGAGATGGCCAGCGCCCGCGGACTCACGCTCAACGACCTCAGCTGGCACGCGGTGAACCTGACCAGGCGAGAGGCCAACATCACGCTGCAGATCGACGTTATACACACGACGAGGTCCCTTCTGCCGGGCCGTTTCTTCGAGCTGAACATACACTACGGCGTGTTCATCGGGGGACAGGGTGACTTCAACGAGCTATTTCTAGGTAAGACGCACAGGCTTGACTCACCCGGGATAAATGGTCCCGCCACGTGACCGTATATATACGGTGACCGTCCTCCGTCGACTCGCTAACAAAAACCACGTGCAACAGATCCCCTTCCTTCGCGCCTCGTCTACGTCTCTCTCCGTACTCAGCCACGATTCCCGGCGTCACTTCGACTTCCACGGTCTCCCGCGATCTTCGCCCGTCTCGTTAAACGGGCAAGAGAAATGGTAAAGGCGCGGGGGATCGATCCCATCGCTTTCCCCGCGATTCACCAGCTCGCTGACGTTAGACCGGCATCGATCACCATTCTCCAACCCGGCGGGCTCTCAGCGCGATAAACCCCGGCGCGGCTCGAACTGATGTAGAAAAACAATGTACCCGCGGACGGGGGATGAAATATCTCGCGGCGCGCACTCCAAGTGGATGAATCTTGCCACCGACGTCGTCCCAAGTACTGACACGTTATAAAAATTCATATTTTCGCAACGGCAAACGGATTACAGCTGGGGGACGACCGGAGGCACGCGTTTCGCTATCGCCACCCCCTGGCGGCCACGCGGGCGGGGATGTACGTTTTGTTTTCGTTGCGGAGGAACGCGGGCTCCATCGCACAGGAAACAAGGGGAGAGACCGCTGGTCCGTGCACTGTGTTTCCCTTTATTACTCCGCCCGGCGCAATCGAATCAACGAGGACCTTGAGCATTCGTTTGGTCCAACGACCGCTGATTTAATACTGAGAGGCCACGTGAAAACTATCACCTCGCGAATTAGAAACGGACGGGTGAACTGGCCAACACTTTTGGGGGTGAATCAGCACGGCGACTGATCGTTTCGAGGGTTCATGGATTCTTTGCAATTGGAAGAGATTGTAGGGAAGACGATTGGAAAGGTGGCAGGGCTGGATTGAGACAGTGATGGGCAAAATATTATTTCAAATAAAAAATTGATTTCGAATAAAACACACAAATTGTATTCGAAACTCGTCAAATAAAAATAACCCAGTGTTATTTTTATTTGAGCTTCAAATAATTTTCAAATATAAATGAATGAAAAGACGACAAAATTATTTGAAGATTAAAATGAATTCCCGGCAAATAAAAAAATTATTTGTGACCGTCCGATAAATTCCTGTCAAACAAAAAAATTATTTGTGGTCATCGGATGAATTCACGTCGAACAAAAAAAAATGATTTGTAACATTTCAAATAAAAGTAACTCTGGCTTATTTTTATTCGAAATAAAAGTAACTCTGGCTTATTTTTATTCGAAATAAAAATAAATCTGGGTTATTTTTATTTGATGACCAATAAAGATAAAGGCTTTTTTATTTGATACGTTATTTAAGTAATGCCCATCTATGGATTGAGACCTTTAGAGGCCTTAGCACTTTTAAGATTTTCTGCAATATCACTTCAACGCAATCTACGGTTTCATAGGCATTTTCGATAATTTGGCTAAAAAGTGTTGCTAACAATAGTTGGATTTTAAAATTCAGAAAAATTCTATGGTGCCTCCCTTTCTCCCGATGCCCTAAACATGTGCTTATTCTACTTCTTCGTTAAGGGGGGAGACCACTGTGTTTTTGGGACTTATTTCAACCAAAGAACGCAAGTAAATCAATTTATTGTTCAGTATAGTTAATAGTGTACATATCGAAGGGTAAGAAATATTTTTTTTTAATTAAATTCATAAATCTGTTTCCTGTATACTCTTCGTCAAAATTTGCGCTGCGTCAAAATCGGCCTTGTCGCGTTGACAGTGTCCAGGCCATATGGTTAATCCTAATTCAAAAAGACGAAAATATTTAGAAACTAGAAGCCTGCCTCTATTACGTGACAATAAAAAAAAAGTCAAAATCGCAAAAAAATACAAAAAGGCGGACTACTGAAAAAAATCATATTTTCGGGGTACAAAATTGGGGAAATGTTGATAAAAAACATAGAAGCAGATCGTGAATTGAAAAAAACTGATCGTCACGTAATAGCGACAGGTTTTTCGTACAATAAATGCCTTTGCTCGTGTCAATTGGACGTATAGTTTTCTCTGTAGACTGTCAAAGCGGTTGAAAAATGCCATTCTGAGGAAAACGCGTTCAATGTTCCGCGCGGTTCAGTCGCGCGCTTGACACCGCTTCACGGAAAATACCATATCTCCGTCAATTTTGCGAATTTCTTCATAAAATATCGACAGAGCATTCTTGAAACGTACGTCTTTCAGAGAACGTGAAAAAGAAAAAATCGATTGTTCAGATTTTTTACAGTGGTCTCCCCCCTTAATCCAGCACTGAAAGGGGATGATAGTGGAGTTATCGCTGCTCGAAGTTTGGTTACCAAAGTAAAGAGGTGTTTACTATTATTTAGAGGACATAATGCTGAGGCGACGAAGCTGTATCTCCGCGTTTATAAAATAAAGTGCGAATAAATTCCCCCTCACCCGGAGACACATTTCCACCACATAATCTCCCCATGAAATCATAAACCTTTTGCATACGAATTACATGCCCGTGCTTCTAAAAACGGAGCCAAGGCGTCGTAAAGAAGAGAAGGCGGAGCTGCACAGCCTGAACCGCGGAAGCGAGCGACAACAGGGAAAGCGAGTGCTCAAGCTGTATCGAAAAGCGCTGGAAATTAAGACAGATCCCCGCACATGAATCAAACTGACCGGCTGGCAGGCTTCGGTACCGAGCCATCGAAATACAATATTATTTAGTGCGCGTCACGGGGGATATTTACTCCATCCATCATCGGACGCGGACCCAACGGTCATCCAGCAAGATTAGCAGGGAGTATATATCCCGATACCACGATACCAGCTGTTCCGTCTCTGTATTCCGAACCCGATCTCCTACCATTCACGCTTCCGTTATCGATCTTCCTCAGCGACAGGCTCCAATTACCCGAGAACGCTTCAGAACTCGTCGATCCACCGATCTCCAAGAGATTCCTTCGCACGTACACCGAACACGAGTTAGAGAGACACTGAGCCCGACGACGGGAAGTCGAAAGCTTCTTGGCAAGAGCACGCGAGTCGGCGGTTACCACCTTCGGTGAAGATTATCCCCGTAGCGAGGCTGATTCAAACGGAGAACATATTATGAATTACGACGGGACGAGATTCGCGGTTTCGCCAGCCCCTGAGGACCAGCCGCGCGTATCTCTCGCGGCCACTTTCGACGGGGGTGAATCAAAAGCGAGCGTGATTACGGTTGCTTTACGAGGAGGCTGAGGAGTATTGCAGCGGCTCGTTGCCCAGCTAGCCGGTGGATAGCAATGATTTCCCAGGCAAACTGGCTGGCCGGGATGCAAAGCAAAAATTCATCGGGCAAGGTGGCCGAGGTGACGCGTACCAAATTGAATACGATCGGTACAAACACGGAGACCCGGTGACGGCCCTTCCCCGCCGCTCATCCCCACGCCGCGGAACCCGGCGCGGCGACCAGCTCGAAATTCAATTTACATATTCATGACAATTCATTTGTACCCCATGCTACGACATAGCCCCACACCCACCGAGCAGCTCTTATTAATTCCTGCTGGCCCCGGCAGCCACCCCCCACCCCCAGGAATAAAGAACCATGGAAACGAAGCGAACCGGCCCCAGTGCTGGGCAATTCATTTTTAGGTATAGAATCTTGCGTGCGTTGGAGACGTTAATAGAAAGAAAAGGAGCTCGCCACGGTTCCTTGGGATTGCCACTTGGGGGACGTCGAGACGTTATGCGCCATGTAAACTCCAGCCGGAGATGCCTGACTTATTCATCTGCTGCTTGGCGAGTGGGGACCGATTTTTCAACGATCTCTAAGGGAAGCGGAAGTTGTAGGAGATTTCATTTCGTGCGATACGCGAATGCAGATAGGACGAGGTGATCGAAGGAGACTTGCAGAGTGAGCAATAGGGAATTGTGAAAAAGAGGAAGGCGATAGTATTATTTGGAGACCCTCTTTCTACCGATATTGTGCAGCTGCAGCGCGCCTCTGGAATCCCCGGCATGAATTTCGTTTATCGAATGACGTTTCAACGACTACGGAAATACAGAGAATATTCCCCACTAGACACACATTCGGCACCGGGGGAATCAATAAAAGTATTCACGTACATATATACGCGTAACGAGACGGCTGTGTCAATGTTCCGCCCATGAATATTTGATCACTGTAACGTCCAAATAAATCGCTACATTCTTGAGGTTGGCGAGACGGGAAATTATTTATTTTATGACTCCGTTTCACGGCAGCCAGCATCACGAGCGATTCCTTGGGTTATCGCTTTCCTCGGTGGTGAGAAGAATCGCGGGGCGTGACGCATTGGACCGTGCAAACCCTATTTCCTCTTTCATCAACGCTGTATTCAGCCTCGCAGGACACCTTACCCTCGACACAATCTACTATTAAAACAGCCATGATTCACTCTCGAATGAAGCGGAGGTCGTTTATCCAGCGTCTTCGATCACCGGTGTGCTTAAAATCCTCGAGAGAAACTTGCAGCGATTTCGCTACGCTGTGGGAGGGAGATTTTCCCAATGACCTCTGTCCGTTTAGCGGTTATCCAGTATCTTCGGCTGGTTGGTAGGAAAAACCGCCCTCGGAACTTCTCCAATTAATATAATCTCGGTGCAGGCTAGGGGATCACGTGGAACGGTAGCTGCGGCAAGGCTGCGGGGATGAACGATTTACCGCACTGTGAACGACTCCGGTTTACTGCGATACCAGTTGCCTCCACCCTCCGGGAAATATCATCGGGACCACCAACCACGCACACCCCCGAAACGCCCCTCGATTTCCCCTTTACGCGACTCGCGTTACCTTGCCGCAGGTGCGCCAGGCGTCGTCTTCCATCCACCCATGCAACACCTGGGGGCTGTGATCCAGCCGTCAGGGAAACTCGATCAGACTCGTTCGAACGCGGCTGTATGGGAATTTTCTTCTAAAGGAAACCAAACTACTGGATGAAGTTATCCCCTCTCGTAATTACCAAGCCAACCCCTCGTGTAGCCGATACCCCACGTAATCGCACAAGTTCTTCCTCAAACCAGCCAATTCCTATCATCTTGTCTCGTTCTAATTCCTAATCCCCCTGTCTGACAAATAAGGTAGGGGGTCCTGTCAGGTAAAGCCTTACCGATAAGAGCCTGTAACGCAACTTTTTTTTTATATATATAATGTTGTTTCTTACCACTGAGAATGAATATCTGTGTAAATAATATCAGGGCTTTGACATTATGTGCGTGATGATGTAGCTAAGGGAAGGGAGGAAAGAAGAAGGGAAAGATGTTTTGCATTTACTTGAAAATTACTCTAAGTGCTAGATATAGAATGTAAACGTTTAAGAAAATTTTTTCATCGTAAAAAACTTTTTCGATTAAAGGTGAAAGAGAAGATGATTTTTTTTAGTGAAAAGTTGTTTTTTCGTTTTGAATAATAAGCCCTTCTCCTTCACTGTCATATATCAAGTTGTTAAGGTTTTACTATAACCTAGCGGGGACCGAGAGACAAAAACTTGGAACTTGTATATATACGAACGAGACTGTGACCGGACACTAGCGAGAAAGAGTTTGGCAGGCTAGACCTCTGGTGGCGCTGGCGAGCACTAACAAGCGCGATCCCATGTTGTAACTGAGACGTCACAAGCCCACTAGCGGGCCCCAGGACGAAATGCACACTTTGTAGTCCCACCTTCGACACTCCGCACCTCCCACAGCCTCCATCATCTCGTTTACAGTTCATCGACCCCTAAGGGAACGACGGGCAACGCTACAGTGTTGTTTGTACACAGAACGTACTACAGTCCGACATTTCGCATTAGACTCCACTCGACGAACGCTGTTGCTGCACCCGTTACGCGGCCATCCACCGTAAATCACGCGGCGAGACTCGATACCCTACTTCGCCGGTTGGCAGCCACCGAAACTGAGATAATCTGGCCATCAACCTCGAGACGCGGTTTGATACTGACGCTTTCATTACAGCCGAGCTTTCATGAAGATCGCCCAACGAGCGAACGATACCGAGGGATGCTCGTGCCAAAGCGCCACTGCCCCGTTCCCCCCTTTTCCCCCAAAGCGCTAAGGATCTCCTCGGCCATCGAGTTTAATATCCGCCCGGTTCGTTGTTCGCTCGCGCAAAAGGTTTCGCTTCAAGGAAATTGCCGGAGGCTCTGGATAAAAATTCCGAGCAACTCCGCGACCCCTCGCGACGGGAATAAAACCCGTTTACGGCTACTGTTTCCGCGGATCCTCGATAATCCAGCGCGGCGCTTTCCGAGCGTGCTGATTGCCGCCATAAAACGCAAGGCAACGAGCTCGAAGAAACATCGCAAGTGACACCTTCGAAATCGTCCAATGTAACGCGATCCTGGGATCCCAAGACAAGGCTATAGAAATAAAATGCTGCTGCTAATTTTGAACATTTACCCTGCCATAGACAAAGGATATCTTTCTGTAGTAATGGTGCTAAATACTGTGGTAATATTAGGGGCGGATTTGGAGATTTGGTGCTTCTAGGGCCTAACAAGCTTTCCGCTACCCTTTCTGTGAAATAGCATAAAATATTTTATTTTAAAAAAATTGAGTCAATTTTTTAAAAATTAATTCAATATGACAACTCACATATGAGTTATTGCTACTTTGCTACATGAAAAAAATTAATTTATTAAAGTTGTCTTAAGTCTCTATGTCAGTGATTCCCAACCCATGGGCGTGGGTCCCAAAGCGTTTTTTGGTTGTTTTTAGTGTTTTTTTTAATATTATTTAGTTAAAATTATATTCCGAAATAACCACCTATATTTAACATGTTTTTACCTTATTAAAGTTATTTATTTGAATATTATAGAAGGGGATTCCCATGCTTCAACCTTTTTCAACTCTTTTCGCCCAAAATTTTCCACCCTCCTACTTGGCCTACATACAAATCCACCCCGGTTTAATATATACATAAATTTTATCTGGGTAAAACACTTTGTAGCCTCTAAAAATATTCCGTTACCCCTGCTTTTATTACTTTCCCAAAAGTTACGACACCTGCAGCTGCCCCGTTGCCGCGTGGTCTCCAATTGCCTCGAATTCCGCGGAAGAAGCTTTCGGGCTAATTTCCCGTGGATTTACGAGGCCGCGGGGGTTGAAATTTCGCCTGTTCGCAGGACACACGGATTACTTGCGGGGTTGCATGGCGGGCATAATCTACAACGGTGCCGGGGTAATAGAGTACGCCAAGTCGAGGAAGGGCCAGTCAGAGGCAACTGCCGTCACGTGGAACTGCTCGCCGGAATTCGACGCGACCAGGAGCACGGAAGTGAGCTTCGTGGAGGACGGCTCGTTCACGGCGATCCCCAGGCCCATTCCCCGCTCGGGATCAAGGTACGTAACCCGACGGCGACCCTTTCATCCCGTGAATTACACCAGGCACTCGTCTGCCGAGACCCGACCCCGTCGGACACGTCGTTAAGCCTGCCATACGCGACCGAGTTAATTGATATTCGACCTACCGCGCTGATAACAGAAACGAAATTGGGTCCTCCCCGAGGGCCCCGTTCTCGAATCCGTCGCAGCACCGCACGGTGGTCCGAATAGAGGAAGTAGGAGGACATTCGTGTATAACTTTTGAACTCTAAAAGATATCGTAATGAAAGTTGCGCCATAAAATAGGAAAAAATTATCCCTTTCTAATGATGCATAATTTAATATTTTTTACATTTATTTATTTTTTTTTTAACTTGTTTGTGATAAAAAAATTTAATTCTGTTCATTTGGTACCTCATTTAATGCTCTTTAAGTGATTTAAATCGCATGGTGGGGAAACTTTTCGTTTCCAAGTTGTAAGGAAAAGTCAAATAGTACCTACTATGAGAAATTCTGACAAAATCTACAGTTTAGTTAAACATTAGTATTCATTTATTACTAATTTATTCGACGTTTATTATGTCGTCATGACATCTCTAAGAAAGAAGCAATTTTTTCTGGTGAAAAATGCTATTTTTAAAATGTCCAACTTTAAGCGTTCGTCCTAATTACACTTTTTATTAAATTTTAATAATATTTTCAGTTTCGAGACTGATGGACATTTAGAAAGTAGTATACATTTATTACTTCCGAATGTCCCCTACTACCCCTATTCGGACCACTGTGCGCCGTAACGACCTCCAAAGGAAACAAGTCGAACGTGGAATTAAAGTTCGACAAAGCCTTGCGGACGCTTCGTACAGCTAATAGTTTGGTATTACCGGTTCAGGAGTCCGTCGATGGACGACCAAACCGCTGTGAATATAGAATAGCGACAATATTTGACGCGCGCCCGCTTTAAGCCCCGCGTAAATATGAAAAGCAGTCGCGGAATCAACCTCGGGGCAAACTCGCCATAGCGTTTCGAACTAATGCCCACCGAGTTCCTATGCGCGGCTTTGTGAGATCTGCTTCGTGTCCCGTGTTGAATAAACGGTTCTCGAGTACAAGAGACAACGGTGGAGAGAAGTAACTCGGATTTCTTCAACTTCCCAGTTGAATTAAGATGGTTAAATGTTTCGCCAAGATGCCCGTAAACTGGCATCAAAAATGGTACTTTCTTTTCGCGAGGGATATTGATAAGAGGAGTCCTTTAAACGCGAGTCTCTCGAGACTTGATTCCGTCGCGGCTTTCCACGGAGCCCCGTGGAAAGGTCGTTAAAGGGGAGCTTGAAACAACAAGCGTAATCGCGTTACAGCGTAGACGCCGCTAATAGTTACAACGAGCTCTGCCTCTCGTCGCATCCTCCACGCGAAAGCACTTTGATCCCTACTTTTCAGAATAACAAAGACTTTCGGGGCCACCAGCCAGTTCGATTGGCTCGGCGGAATCACAATTGTAAAATCCTCCGTCCGACGGAGAACGATGTTTGCGAAATTAATGCCATTGAGAACCGTTGCCGTGAAGTGTCGCCCAACCCCTGGGGTGGGGAGGCATTGAATAAATATTGAAAGACGCACGACCGCTTTCAGGCGATCGATCCATTGTAGCCGATAATAAATTCATCTATATACGTGATTTACAAGACGTTCGAGACCTCTGCTGCGGGATATACCCGCCCTCTCCGAATCGATTCGGTACAGATTTCCACGACAATCGTGGCAATTCGGTCTTTAATCGATAACCCCGCGAGGTATGCACGCGGGCGTATTCGCTTGGTTAATGGAATTCGCGAGTGGCGGCACAAAAGCTCTAATAACCAGATTCTTGAACCGTAAGCTGATTGTAGCTCTGATATATCACCGATTTCGGAATGAATATATTTCGCCAAGACTTCCCCTTAACTCCCTATCAATTCTATCGGTCCGCAGAACCGGAACTCGGAGCTCCCGAAGGAGCCGTACCGTATATAAGAAACCGGCGTCGATCGCTTTCGAAACTCCGGCATAGCGTGAACCTTTTACCTACTAATCGAAGCGCGAGTAATAAAATTACTCTCCACCGATCGGCGCCGAGTACGCGGTCGTGTTCCTTCGAGCTCGATAAAGCCCATTTCCGCCAGGACTGGAGAAGTGGTTTCCCGTGTCCTCCGGGATGGCGAGAGTGGTGCGGCGCGGGATCGCCGCGCCTTTGTCCCGTCGAATTAAAAGCTCGCCCCCGTCGCGATTCTTAATTCGACGCTCGTTTTAGAGTGTAAACTGCCACAGTACCTGTTGCGTGCCGCCACCGACGAAACAATGCCGTTTCCTCCGCTTCCGTGCGGCCCTCCCCACGCGATCGGACGATGCCGGGCGAACGGCGGGGGGCCGTGCACAGCAAACATCCAGAAAATGAAAATCCAGAGAGCTGTTTTCTCGGCCGAGCCCTTAAGCACACACTCGCGAACTTGGAACCCACGGCGCTTGTAAACAAGACGTTAATCGCCATCGAAGCCAAACCAGTCGCGCCTCGCCACCCCTTCTAGGCAATGGCCATTAATTATTCCGCGGGGGCATTGTTTTCGACGGCATCCAGGGCCGGTTGTATGGGAGTAGAACTGCATGGTTTGGAGAATAGAGAAAATAAAGAAAGACAAAATGAGAAGGAATTAAATAATCCGTATAGTTTGAATTCATTTAGGTAATACTTATGGATCTACAAAAATATAAGACAATAAAATACATTGCATATAAAACCAAATGAAAACAAAACTTAAAATAACTAAAATCCGTACGAAATATAAATTTGAAATCTTTCTTTCATTTAGTATTTTTCTGCAGAAACTATCAACTCATGAAAATTAGTTGTACAGTAAACAGTTACCTACCTATTAATTTGTGTTCGAGGCGATTTCAAGTCAAAATGTTAACGTTTTTAATTAAATAATTAATTCACTTTTACATGTTAATTCTAAGTAGTAGGTATATAAAACCGGTTTTCGAATTTTACAAATTTATAAAAAGAAAACGGATTTTAAAACCGACAAATCCTACCCACGGTGTGTTTAATCGCCCGCGCGCGAGCGAAGACAGAATTTTTCGTGCGTTTCGTGCAGGAACGCTCGCGTGACCTCGCCGAGTAACGATGTTGTTATGGGTTTCGAGGCGGCTCGCGTTCCTCCCCGAGCGTCCCCGAAGCGTGGCAATAACAACATACCATTACGTTTACATATCGCGGTGAGAAAGCCGACGCGTTCGTGAACGCGTGTATAATTTACGTTGAAACAATAGGAGGAGTGAAAGCTCGGGGTGCACTAGCCGGTTTATAACGCTGCGGGCGTTACAGCGTAGGTTGAAGCATTACTTTCACTCCGCTCGATTTCGCGTATCGCCGGTCGATGGAATTCCGCGAGCAAAGTGGCCAGAAATATTCAATGGACACAGTTAACGTGTCTAAATCAATTTGGAGGCGCGCGGGAATGGGCAAACTTTCCTTGGAGCGGTGGGATGCGAGCGTGCTGGGGCCATTCTACACGAACAGTTAAGAAACTCGGAAATGCGCTAACGCTTAACAGTTTAGCGGGTCCATTCGGAGCCCCCGGGAAGAAGTCAGCTGCGAAATTCTAACTCGATCGCGAATACCCCTGGCGACGTTGTTACGGCAGTTTTAACGTCACCCTTCTAATGCAACGGGTCTATCAACGACCCCCCGTCGAAGATGCGGGACAAGTTTCCAGGCGGCGTGAAGCCCACTGTGCTTCCCTGCAATTCTCCTTGGACGTCTCGTTTCGCAGATGGGAGTTAGAGTTGAAGACCGGCGCGGACAGCGGTCTGCTACTGTACAACGCCGGGCAATCGTCGCACGCCGATTACCTCGGCATCGAGTTGTTCGAGGGTAAAATTCGGCTGCTGATGAACAAAGGGAACGGACCGACCGAGTTGATACACGGCACCCCGGTGGCCGATGGCAAATGGCACCGCGTGGTCGTTGATTTCAATCCGAGCGGAATCGGGATCGCCGTGGACCGGCAGGAGAAAACGATCAGCTTGCCGTCCGGAGGGAACCGTTACCTGGACCTGGCGGAGACTGTGTATATAGGCGGCACGGAGCTGAACAAACGCGCCAGAGCCTTGGGCAAGGGTTTAAAATCCGGGGATGTGAGCTACAAGGGCTGCCTTCGCAACATGCTGCTGGACAACAAGGAGCTGGGCCTACCCGACGTCAAGATCAGCCAGGGCATCGTCGTCGGCTGCGTTTGGGGGTACCCCTGCATCGAGAGCGAGCCCTGCGTACCGGGAGCCGCCTGCACTCAGCTGGGCGTCAGCTCCTTCAAGTGCGACTGCGAGCAACCCACGTGCGTTAAAGCGAGCCATGACGAGGATTACAAGGTAAATATTCCGGACGCTTTGTCTGCGGATTTAACTCTGTCCCTCTTAGAAATTCTCCAAGCTTTTCATCTTCGATTCCCCAGGCTTCTTCCAAGGCGAACCTACCCGTGAACCTGGAGATCCTCTCGGTGAGGCCGCTGCTGGTGTCCGAGGGACAGCAGGTGCTCGTGACGGGGGAGAATATCGCCATGGTTTTGGACATCGCCAAGTATGGGGTGGAAGAAGACGGTGTCATTTTTACCTTGGTTGCTACGCCTACGTACGGCAGCCTAGCACTGGACCTCTTGAATACTAGAACCGAGCACTCCTTCACCATCCAGGATATTAATCGAGATAAGGTAAATACGCTCTGATATTGATACACTTGGTGTAATGTAAGCTCGCGGGGGAAAGCACCGCTCTTCGACCGCTCGAAATCGATAAACGTACTGTAGGTACTTAGTAGCTTGCATCGGGACGCTGGGTGATTGATAACCCATGGGCGTCCGGAGGGGAGGGAAAAAAGGGCAGGTGTCCCGCCTCCTGGATTTTGAGAAAAATCGCTTAATTTTGACAACTGATTTTTATTAAATTTATACTCAAAAAGTGAATATTTTTAATTTTTTAATTAACCTTTAGTGGATCGGCGAAGCCCCTTTTGGGTTTTTTTGTAAGCACACTACTTAAAATGATTTAAAGTATAAATACGTATGTGTGTTAGTGCTTGATTGTGTTTGTATGTTCGACTATAAATTCGTTCTGTTCAAAAGAACACAAATATACGAAAAATTAACCGTAACAAAGTTACCGTTCCGGACCGGCAAAGCCCATTTTGGTGTCTGTGCAAGGCCTCTGCACGATATATACGTTATATATATAAATTTTTGAAAACTGGAAACCACTATTTTTTTTAAAAAAAAAATCAGGTCCTCTAAAGGTTAAATTGGCTTTACAAAATGGGTTAAAACTGCAGTTTGCTACTCCACTCGCACCGTGTATTTCATGATCCGATTCGTCGATGCGATCGCCAGGGTTGTTTTTTTCATTACTATATTTTTCTTTACCGTCAGCCCAAAGTTGCCCCCCCCCCTCCCCTTGGAGAAATGACTGCGGACACCCTCGTTGATAACGACAAATACTGCTGGGAGGGGATGCGTGCTTGATAAGCCGAGACGGGTGGAAAGAAAGGTGGAAAATCGTGCGCTTTTACAGTTCGTCATAGGGCCACGTGGCTATAGATAGTCCCTGGCGCAGAGACTAAGTTTAGAATCGGGGGGCCGAACGAGCGGCGCACTCGCGTCGTCAGAACTCTCGGTCGCCTGTTCCTCTTCTACTTACACTCAATTTATCCAGCGACAGTGCTCTATTTATAAACACCACCACCGCTCATTAATGGTTTTTCGTGGGTCTACGTCCACCCGGCACCGCGTATCTATTAAACCTTGCGCCTCACCGCCGGGTTATTTCTTTTCCGAGCTTCTTCCGACCACCCCCGAGGCCGGCTACCTCCGAAAACCCGTGCGCGGAGGTCGAAGTCACGTCGATTACGGGCTATGCTAATCGCCGATTTATAAGCCCGCGCAAGCTGCCGCTTTAATTAATTTTAATTACGGGGAGACGGCGGGTCTAATGCGCGGCGATGGATCACTAGCTGGGATGAAACGAAAGGGGAATCTTTATGGGGACTTAATTTTAAAAGCGACCAGTCACGGGCAGGGGAGAGTTTCAAGACATTAGGGCAAAGGGAAATTAGGGCAAAGTGGGAAATTTAGACATCCAGCGGCTACCCTTTATCAAGAGCTTGAGCGAACGGTGAAATAAGGAAGAATGAGTTTGGAGTTAATTCAGGCTCCTCGATCTAGCGATGTCGCGATTCACGCGCGGGGACGGCGCCAGGCGGATTCAGCGCGCTCCCTGGAAGGGCGAGAATTCTTTAAAACAAATGTTTCTTTATTTTTTTAATCTCCAAAAGATATATAACAAATGCCATTAACCCTTATGTAGGCAACCGGGTACCCGGGTACCCATTTCTATTTTTCCTTTAGCAATTTTTTATGTTCTGGTAAAAATATCGCAAAACCGCTCCGGATCCCCATTCTTTGAGGTCTTTTGCCCGGATATACGTTTTTGAAATAAAAATTTATGCAAAAGATTTTAAATAGTAAAGCTTCATACTTTTGTTCATTTTTGGTTGCATACATAAGGGTTAATCAGATTTTCTATTGAGTTCATTATTTAAAAGAAAAAAAATTGCTTAACAGAACCTATGATCTTCATGCATCCAATGTGACACCCCCTGTTAAATGGCCCCGCGGTCCACGAAAAGCTCATTATAAATTTTGTATTAATATCTTATTATTCTAAAATTTAGAAGTATAATATAAATACATTTTTCGGAGTCCCCCATAATTTTGAAACCCAGCCCCGCAACAACTCTGAACTGCTACATTCGAAAACAGAGGAGCGGTATTTTTTAACATTGACATTGCCTACCACTACTAAACCATCCCGCCAATCGGTATGTGTGAATCCGCCTTAAGAACGAGATGGAAGCGTTGGCGCAGCGCGTCCCAAAGCACGGGCGCCTTTAGCAGGCATACATATTCATAGGTTTCAGGGAACACTGTTTGCCGTGTTACACATTGTCTCATTATTATGATCAAATTCCTGGCAGATACGATACATGCACGATGGCAGCGAGACCACGGAGGACAGTATGATCCTGGAAGTGACACTGTTGGCAGGAGCTGGTTACACGTTGCCAGACTACCTCCAAGGACGACTCAGGTTCCCGCTGCACGTCAACGTGACGCCTGTTAATGATCCACCGTTGCTGGAGATATCGACCGCCAAGGTGCTGCGTCTGGCTCAGGTGAGGCACAGATCGATTCTCGTCGCTGTAGGTCCAGAGCTGAATTAGAGAGGAAGCTGTGCCTTTTTTCGTCTCGTGGGAACAGACATTGGGGACTTGAATGTTGAGGATCTTATTGACAATTCAGCGTGCTTCTGAAGTAAATGGTTTTAATTCTTCGATTCTTAATCCTACTGTAGAAGAGTAATGCGATCTTTGGTCGCGGGATCAAGTTCTTTCACCATGGAAGCCTTCTTCGTCTCCCAAGCTCGACTTATACCCCATCAACGTAATTGCCGCGAAATAGTCGACGTTTCACACGGGCCCCGGGGCTAAATCAATTAATCGAGAATTGAAGAAATTATCGCCGCCTGTTCGTAGCGCTCGCGTCTTAGACCAACGAGCGCCGGCCGAGTCGTAACGAAATCGATTTAAGTCGCTCACCAGTCGTTGCCCTTAATTAACCGGCCGGTGCTGCAATCTCCTTAAATGAAATAATTCCCTTTTACCGCGGAGAACGCTTACTGTACCCGTTCGAGATCGCGGCGATGCACGGGGCTCGCGTCGACTTACGGTCTTCTGGATTTTCCGACCAGACCCTCGGACGCAATTTTATCGAAGCTGAAGTTTGAAAAGCATGGTTTAATTAAAGCGAACGCGACGGAATAGCTTTGCATTTGGTTGGAGGCAAGAGTTATTAATGCTTGTCGCCTGAAAACCGTAGGCATTTGGCGCTCGGGAGACGGCCTATGGTGCGAGTGAGGACCATAGGTGGCGCCCCTTAAGGGGAATTCTCGTGTAATAACCCCAAAAATAACTGATATTTATGATTTTTTTTTAAAAAAAAACTACAGTTAATCTTGAATTAGGTCTGAATATACTAAAATTTAAAATATAGTTTTTATTTATAATACTTTTTTTCGTCGATATAAAGTATATCGAAGGTAAAAAGAGACTTTTTTCAAACACAATAACTTTTTTAATTTTCCATTTTTTCCATTTTTTCAATTTTCCAATTTTTTTCTTTAAATTAGGGTCAATCTCTGCGTAAACTATTTTGCTTTAAGAAACTTTTCCTTTTTTGCAATCAGGTAAAAAAATTTCTCCAAATTTAAAAATGCCTCCTTGTATCTCAAAAGAGTATAATCAACAATTATTTTTTAAAAAAAAAAATAAAAAATATTAATTACTTTGGGGGGTTATTACACGAGAATCTCCAGAATTTAAGGAAAGTCCGTAATATAGAGATCTCGGAGAGCCAACGTTGGCTGAGGTGGTTAAGGCGACTAGCCAGTGCGCAACGAATCTGAAGGTCGTGGGCTCGAGTCGCATCGCCCGAGGCTCCTCGCTTTTTCCGTCTCCTACAAAACTGACATAGAGGTCTCCATTAATAGATTAATGATGGCTGTGCTTTGAACTGCCTTAGGGCACGAGGAAGATCCTGACGAAGGAGTTAGTCTGGGCGATCGACGCTGACACGCCGTCGGACATGCTGGTTTACACGGTCTTACGTACCGACGCGGACGCCGGCTACGTCGAGAGGGTGACCCACCCTTCGCGGCCCATCGACACCTTTACCCAGGCGGAATTAATGCAAAGATTAATCGCATACGTGCACCGCGGAAACGGTAACATTCCCATCGATATTCCCGCCGCGGACGAATACCGTCCCCGCTTAATTACCATCCACTTCGCGGACCGTTTATCAATAATTCATCGTTGCCGCTTTAATTGCCCCCGCCAGCAAAACCGAACGCGAAGCTGGACCTGAGAGTCAGCGACGGCATAGAGAGCAGCCAGCCAGCGAGCCTGAGGGTGGCCGCCCATCCCCTGGAGATCAAGCTGACGCACAACACGGGCCTGGTGGTGGTGCATCGATCCTTCTCGTACCTCACGCCGGCGAACCTCTCCTTCACCACCAACTCCGACGACACCACCATCGATATACGTTACAGCATCGTCGCGCCCCCGCAATACGGCACCATACAGAAGCTGAAGGATGCCTCGAGCAGTTGGGCCAACGTGGACCACTTCACCAGCAGGGACATCGAGCTACACACCATCAGATACCTTCACAACGAAGGCAGCCCAAATCAGGACGAGTTCAAGTTCCAAGCGAGTGTGAGGGATGTGAAGGCGCCCCACACCTACGATTTCCGCGTAACCTTCATCGACCTGGAACTGAAGGAGACGAAGAGGGTGCCCATCAACTTCACCAACGTGGCCGAGGTGGCCATTAGCCCCCAGAACCTCAGGTATCAAACGAACCCCCTGGTGACGGCGTTCAACAAAATCGCCTTCACAATGACGACGGGGCCCCGCTACGGTAATCTGTTCCTTTCGAGCCGGAAACTGGACACCGGGGACGCGTTCACCCAGGAGGACTTAGACTCCGGCAGGCTCAAGTACCGGCTGTTCAAAAGGGCCTACTCGACGATCCTGGACGAGTTCGCGTTCAAAGTTAGTGCGCCGCAGTGCATCGACCTGCACTCCAGCCTAAAGTTCCGGCACTACCTCAGCAAGAACGTGAAGCCTCTGGACAGCATAGAGACTCTCAGAGTCGACGAAGGGTCGAGGGTGCCAGTGAGGGTCCTCAGGACCAACCCCAAGGACTATGGCGTCTCCTCGTTAACCTACAACCTGACGATAGAACCGCGCCACGGCTGGCTCACAGTCACCAACGACTCCAGATCCCACTCGCGGAACAACACCGCGTATTTCACCTCTGAGGAACTCGCCACACAGAGAGTCTATTACGCGCACGACGACTCGGAGACTCGGGAGGACTCGTTCCAGTTCGTCGCCGTTACTGTGGACGCTGTGGACTTCATGTACGTCGGAATGTTCCGCGTGGAGGTGACGATGAAGAACGACAACGCACCGGAACGAGTGGTGGACAAGGTGTTCCACGTAGTGTCGAGAGGCGAGAGGCTGCTGACTAGCAAGGACTTGGCGTACGTGGACAAGGACGTGGACACGAAGCCCAGCGAGCTCATCTACACTCGCAGAGACACGCAGAAGAACGGCGTCTACAGGGTGTCCAATCCGACGGTTCAGATCCACGAGTTCAGCCAGCAGGACATCGACGACGGGCAGATACTGTTCAAGCACCAAGCGGAGGATCACAGCAAGCTTGAATTCGGGGTGACGGATGGGCACTTCTACACAGCTGGCGTGCTTGAGATCCAAGCCAGTCCGCCTTACGTGAGGCTCAGGGAAGGTAATGGAACCGTCGTGCAGTTCAATCAGTCCGACGCCCTCAGTCCCGACGAGCTAGACGTCGAGACGAACGTGTACACCTCTGACAAGGATATCAAGTACACGGTACTGGAGAAACCCAAGCACGGCGTGCTGTTGAAGCATGGCAGAGAGACGAACACGTTCACCGAGGAGAATCTGCGGTACGGTATAGTGTCTTACAAGCATCTCGGAGGATCCTTGGATAAGGATGACTTCAGGTTCAGGGTGTCAACTAAAGGGGCAGAGACAGAGGGCGTGTTCGTGATCAAGGTGTACCCCGAGAGCTACTGGCAGCCCTTGATCGTTCAGAATAATAAGACTGTGTTCGTGGAGGAAGCTACGAGTATCCTGCTGAACAGAAAGAGCTTGGAAGTGATGCATCCGAAGATACCAGACTCTGAGATAGTCTATTTCCTGAAGGAATGGCCACAGAATGGCTACCTTGAGCTGCAGATCCACGACGAGCACAGCGAGGAGACCCGGGAAGACTACATAGGCAACGCGGTCAAGTCTTTCGATCAGAAGCTCGTAAACGAGGGCCGGGTGTTCTACGTACAGTCAGTGATGAACCAGACAAATGATAAATTCGTGGTCGACGCAACGAACGGTATAACATGGCTGAGGGACTTAAGCGTGAACTTTGTAATCGTGCCCGAGAAACTCTACGTCGAGGCAAAGACTCTGCTAGTAGTGGAAGGGAAAAGTGGCATACTCGACGAGAAACACTTCTCAATCCTCACTCCTTATTATTCTGGCAAAGTGACCGACTACCGAATCGCGGAGAAACCGAAGCACGGCACCATTGTGGATTCCGCGAAGAATTCTCAGGTGAAGAAGTTCTCGCAAAAGCACCTGACCGCTGGTATCATCCTGTACAAGCATAACGGCGATGAGTCCGCTAAGGATTCCTTCAAAATGGTCCTGGTGGCGGGGGACAAGGCTAGCGAACCCTTCGACGTCTGGGTCACGGTGCAACCCGTGAACGATGAAGTACCTGTCCTCGTTAACAGGACCAAACTGATCGTCTGGCAAGGTGGCTCGATTACTTTAACCTCGGACAGTTTGGCGGCCGTCGATAACGACACTACAGCGCGCGATATCACGTTCAACATCACTGGTGTTAGGAACGGCTTCATCTCCCTCGAATCAGCTCCAGAGGTGGACATTTACAGCTTTACGCAGGAACAGATTGACCAGTCGAAAATCATTTTCACGCACACGAGTGAGTACTGTGGAAAACAGTGTTTTCCAACCTTTATTGAGTCCCGACCCCCTTTTATAATATTCGAATAACTTGCGACCTCTGCGGTAGAGTATTGTGGGGCAAGAATGCGCACTTAAAGTTTAGACTTCTCTAAAATCTTTGGTATTACACTGATAGTCATAGGGGAGAATCGTGCAGTACCGACCGCTCTAAGTTTTTTTTATTTAGTTAATGCCCAACTCCGCTTGCAAATAATACGCTGGATAACTTCTTCATTCAATCCCAGCTTCCTCTTTATTAGGTTATCATACCTATCCTTATTTACTTTATTTGTTGTGGGAAAAGGTAGAAGGATGGCTAAATGAACATCTTATAAATTAATCTGAATAATAAAAATGAGAATATTACATCAGAACTAACGAATTCAGTACTTACCGCATTGCACGATAACAAAACGAAGCACAGCTACACTATTCGACACAGGTGACTCTACCTTGATTGACAATTGACTGTCAATCACCATTGACAACTGCCACAACTCATACCATGAAATTCGCATAGTGCGAACTCTTACCCACTGCGAACTTTTACCTACCTTTACTCTACAGTTGTGTATGAAGGCGGGAAGGTGATTTCTTCTGGTGGCTTCCTGTTTCAGATGGATCAGACGCTGAGTTCAATTTCGTTCTGCACGATGGAGTGCACACGTCAGAACCCTACACGGTTCTAGTAGCCACCAAACCGATCAGACTGTCCATCGAGCGCAACGCTCCGCTGAACGTCTTCCCCTTAACCAGGAAGCTGATATCGGACAAGCTGTTGTCGACGAGGTGCTTGGACGAGGCTCGGGAAATTAAGTACACGGTGAGAAACGGCCCTCATCTGGGTAAGATCATCATGGAGACGAACGAGGGCGCGTGGTTGAACGTAGACCGGTTCACCCAGAGAGACATCAACAGCAGTAAAGTGTTTTACGAGCACACCAAACAGTTTATGGACCTCACCGCCAACGATTCGTTCACGTTCGACGCGGAGACGCACTTCGCGGAATCCTTAACCAATCAGGCAAGTTTACGAGCCCCGGACATAAAATGGACAACCGTCTTCGCAACGTTATGCCTCTAACAAAATTTATATAATCCGGATCCTTGATTGCAGGTGTTTCAAGTAGACATTTCCGTCTCCAGCGGCGGATTGGACAGGTACATCGTCGTAAGAAACGTGAGGGTCGAGGAGGGCGGTTCTGCTCAAGTGGTGATGAACATCAGCGGGATCGTGTCATTCCTCCAAACCCACGCTGGCATCGAGAGTCCAGCCGTACTGTCCAGGCTGGTCAGCCAACCCAGCCACGGTCACGTGATGATACTGCCCGACTTGAACGTGACCACGTTCTCGCAGCCCCAAATCGAGGGCGGGAAAATCGCCTACTACCACGACCACTCGGATACCCTGGAAGATCGCATCAACTTCTCCCTTTACTTAACACCCGGTCACATCCTCCTCTGCAACACTAGCATCCCAGTGATAATCGAACCGGTGAATGACGAGCCCTTCAAGCTGATCACCAATGCACCCTCTATCACGGTAGTTCAGAATCAGAACCAGACGATCAGCAGAGAAAATCTGCTGACCAACGACCCGGACACGCCGCCCGAGGAGATCATGTACGATGTGATATCTGGGCCGACCTACGGTAGACTGCTACTTCTACCCTTCAACGAGAACATCTCCGAGGTGCGCCAGGTGAACAAGTTCACTCAGCACGACGTCGACTCGAACCGACTGGTCTACGAGCACAACGGACCCCTTCAAGCGGCCTCGTTCTACTTCCGCGTGTGGGACGGTCGCTTCAACCCGACCTACACGGTCTTTAACGTCTATGTCCTCTCTATCAGGCTGAACGTGACGGTGCTAGGGCCGGTGAGCCTGCAGCAGGGTTCGAACGTGGCCGTAATCTCCGAGAGCAACGTGAAGCTCGACACGAACGCGAGGCAGGACCTGGTAACTTACGAGGTCACGAGCAACCCCAAGCACGGGGTGTTGTATGTGCGGGACGGAGCGGCGGTTAGCTTCAAGCAGACCGACCTACTGTCGAAGAGCGTGATGTTCATGCAGACGGACACTACCGTGTCGAACGACAGTCTTGAGTTGACCGCGCGGCTGAGCGGCTTCGAGCAGAAGCACATAATAATCGAAATCAGGGTAGTGCCGCTGATGATCATGAACCCCATGGTGGCTGTGGCCGGCGAGAAGACGCGGATAACGTTGCGGCACATGGACGCCACGCCGCTGGCGAAGCTGACGAGCAGCAACCCCGTCTATACGATCGTGAAGAAGCCGAAGTTCGGTAAAGTGAAGAGGATCATCAGGAGCTCGTCGTCGTCGGGGGAAAAGCGGGGTACTCGGGAGAAAGAGGTGGTGAGATTCTCTCACCAGGAGGTGGTGTCGGGAGTGATCTACATGGTGTGCAAGAAGATCCCGACGATGGAGTACGAAGGGGTAGCCGACGGGTTCACATTCGTTCTAGCGGCCTCGATATTCCAGCCGGCAGTGGGCGAATTCGAGTTCCGCGTGAAACTCGACGTGGACGAGTTCAACAGCACCCTGGGAGGGCCGATGGACCCCGTAGGCCACGAAGGTGAGATGGCGATAGCGCCGAACATGAGCAACGATTATTTGCTGATCCTCGGGATGCTCCTCGGCGTGTTCGTGCTCGGGGTGCTGGTAATAGTAACAATCAAGTGCAGGCAGAACAGGTACAAACACGCCGAGGAGGAGAAGCCAGAAACAACCCCAGCGGTCGGGGTGATGCCCCTTCCGAGGCCTCCGGACCATTTGATGCCCACCACGCCGCATTTGAAGCGATTCGCCAACGACCACAACAGCGTAGCGGCCAGTACACCGTTGCCAGTGCTGCCAACGATGACGTCCACGCTGCCCCAGTGCAAGGTGATACCCCTGAGCCCACTGGAGAGTATCACTGGCTCCGAGGTGGACGTTTCCGCTAGGTACCCGTACGGCGTCGCAGACGGCGACGAGTGGAGCAGTTTCGACACGTCGGACCTACCGTGTCAATCGGCCACCGCACAGAGGACCAACAACCCCTTGCTGAGAAGGAATCAGTACTGGGTCTAGCAGAAGGCGGGCTGTCCGCGGCTAACGCGGAACAGGCCGTAACGACACCTCTAACCACGAAAGACTGTTTTTCTTACGAACTACTCGAGACTAGTCGTCGATTACTATTGGTCTTAATGTGCCTAAAGAGAATTGACTCTGCTGAGTATGTGGGGTTGGGGGGCTGTACACCGGAAGCCTCGATTTTATACCGAAACATTGGCGGAAACTCTTTCCTCCCGACGCGCGCGTCACGACAATCGGATAATTTATGAGAAACATGGCCGAACGATGTGGTGCCGTTCGCAACGGACGATAAGAGTTTCGAAGGAATCGTCCGATCGGACGTTGTCGAGTCGAGGGTTGGGGTTTCCATCAACCTTTTCCTTTTTACGCCAAAGATTCCGCCAGGAACGATAAATATACATTTACCCTATGTAGGAAGGAGATACGTTTCGCGCGGTCTGTAACGAAGTATTTCGCAGTGTCTTGTGTAGTACTATAGCCTCCCCACGGGACTAGGGGGGATCTAGACCCGCTAAAATGTAAAGGGATACAAGGTCGAGAACTATCGTCGCTATTACGGATCGAATGTGCCTAAGAGATTAACCGCGAGAATATCCCTCTCGGTTGTATTGCCGATTCCAACCTAAAACTCTATCGAAACCACGCCAATCGGAATTCATGCTGAAGACGAGGACCGATACCACCGTAATGGCCACCGAATTGTATTTTCTACTCGCTCGCAGCTGACTCGAGGGGAACGACACAGAGAGCACATCCAGGCGCGAGATATTATACATAATTATCTAAACGTTTGTAAAAAGAGACTGCGAAGGTGGATACGTGTTTCTGATTTGTATACACAAACTCGTAAGAGAGAATCACTGGCAGAGTGTAAATAAATCGTAGGTGCAAGCTTTAAGGGTTCGTAGAACTCTTTGAAGGAAACGAAAAGTGTTTAATAGATGTGTGAGTTGCAAACGGAATTTTATTACTGCATGAAGTTGCGAAGGAACGAGAGGTTATTAGGCCTCTGGGTAGCCAGAGTACTTCTAGGGAGCGGATCGCCTCCCCCACTAGAATGCACGAGGAGAACATGTATCAGTTAACCTATTAGGTTAGTTCAGATTTTTCATTTCCCTGATTGAGTTCTATCGATGCATAAAATAAGCCACCTGTCGTTTATTTACAGTCTGCAATTACTCGCGACTTTTGTAAAGGTGTAAACGTGCGTGTCGATACAGGGACGCTCGAGTGTCGCACATATCGTTTTAAAACTTCCCGCGCATTTCTACAGACTCGCGTCGTACCCACGCCAAGCTCGCGAATTCTCATCAAATTTCGCGAACTTTTGTTCACACGATTTTTACCCACTAAGCAAAAAGATATGTCGATTAAGAAAGTAAAAGACAACGACAACATCGACCTTCGTCTTAAAACTCGGATTCTCTTCGTTATCCTTTGCTCAACCTAAACTACGCATTTCGTCGACTAATAATGTGACCAAGCATCCGAATTCAACGGTGAAAACCCCTGTCCCTTATTCCTCCCCTTTAATATTCTACATTTGGAGTTCGTTGAGCGTGTTGTACTTACCGATTCGAGCTGCCCCTCAACAGACTTCCATTTTGTTAGCGATTCGAAGGTCGATGTTTCCCAAGGCCTTTTCACAGAACACTCTGCGATCACTTACTTTTCAACGCGCTCGCGGATTGTCCGACAATAGTTCACGCGTCTCGTCCTCGGTATCATAAACGAGCTACCGAATCCCGCCTCGATCGATAATATCGGTTTTCGATACCCTGGTAGCGCGGCATTTCCCGCGCTTTCCCCCGCGCTCCATCTGGCGGGCATCGAGCGTTACGTCTTCTGGGCCTGCAGAAATTCACAGTGACCTTAATTGCCGACGACTTCTTTAAACCCTAGGAAACTTATGATATTTAAGGAAACGCTCTAACGTCGATGTTAATATAGTGATAACGATAATAATAAATATTATTATACATAAATATATATATAAATATATGAAATATGTACACTACTAAATAGAGAACACTGTTTCCACGAATTCATAGCATATGCATTAATGTAATAAGTTCCGATCGACGCGAAAACGAGGAGAGAAGATTTTTATCCAGAGATCCGTTTGTTGATTAATGAATATGCTAGAAGCGAACAGTTAGGCTTTTTTACCATCCCCCGAATGAACCGATCCGAGTGCCAAACTTCTATATTGTGTAATATATATATACATAGTTATACACATAGAACCGTATTTTCCCTGCCGACTGAACGCATTAACTCTTGTAATTCAAATAAACTGGATGTGCGATGTTATCTAAAAGAGGCGTGTAGTAATCATCGCATGCAAACCTATCCGTTATTCGTTCCGTTCGACGGAGGCCGTCTATTCGAGAATCAAGGGAACGGAAGTAGCGCGAAAATTCAGTTCGCGACACTTCTCAAGCCGCTCTCTCCAACCATTTCCCGAATATCTCTTAATTATTTCTTTCGAATTAAACTCGTTTAAACGATAAACGATTAATTGAATATTATAATAACGTACCTTAAATATATCGAGACTTTCCGAAATCGTAACTCGCCGATGACTATTCCCGTGGCTCCATCTATGAAATTCGATTCTGTCCCGTTCGAATTAGCAAGAACGCGGTATAGGAAAAGTCACTTCTCAACATGGCTTCGTACGTGCGGTAAGTTAATTATTTTCGGCCTTTTAACCTTCAAAAGTTGCAGATAAATATTTTCTCGACCGGGATCACTGAGATCACCGGGTGTCCTCTCTTAAACGGCTCCTGCGTATGTACGCCGTGCCACGAGCGCCGCAAGCTATCTCATAATGTTTACTTTTCTATTGCAATAATGGTCACGCTGACGTGTCCATGATAACATCGTTTTTGATATAAATGATTTTTTCGAACAGTACGATACGCAGCACCGCCTCGCTCTTATCAATTTATCCACGGAAGCAATATCATTCGGCTGAATTCGTTCAAAGTATCCATTTGCCATTTAAAAGCGGGCACAACGCAAATCGCATTAGAGGGGCACAATAACATGACCCTTTAATCATTTTCCACGATCATTCGAAGCGAAAATGTAATTACCAGAAATGGAAGCGACTGGTCGCCCATAACTGAATAATTTCAATGTTTTAATAATTCTTATTACAGGTTGGGATTATTGTTATTAGTGGCGTGTTCCCCCTTCCTCGTGGACGCAGTTAACAGAGATACATTTAAAACATGCGAGCAAAGCAGCTTCTGCAGGTAAATATCCGATCCGATTTTCAAGAATACCTAGCTCCGTCGTTTCGAATATAATCAAACATTTCTTTTATGTTACATCGCCAGACGCTGCAGAAAAGTTGAACCCGGAAAGACGCCGTATCAGCTTTTGGTAGACACTTTTACTCATAACGACTCTGTTATAAGCGTAGAACTGTTTAATAAGGATACAGGAGTCCTCCACGTGTTGCAATTGACCGGGTTGAAGGACAACACATTTAGGCTCCATATCAACGAAAAGAATCCATTGCATCCCAGATACGAGCCCGAGCATGCTCTCCATGATCAGCCTCAAACATCTAAGCTAACTTTGGTAGAAAAGAACGCGGATCAAATAATCGTGACAAATGGAGAGAACAAAGTTATACTCTACGCCAATCCGTTTAGAGTGGATCTATATTCTCAGAATGTATTGGTCGTGTCTGCGAACGCGAGGGGCCTCATGAGATTCGAGCATCATCGATCGAAGCCTACGTACGTCCTACGAATGAGTACTGTAATATTATTTTCTACGTTTATTCTAATAAATAATCGTTAATGTTTGATAGGAAACCTGAACAAGAAGAGAATGCGGAGAACATCGAAGCACCGCCGAACAGTCAGTTCCCGGGAGACGGAGCGGAAAGCGATGCAGGCGTTTGGGAGGAGAATTTCAAAACTCATCACGATTCGAAACCTTTCGGCCCGGAGGCTATTGCTCTGGATTTCAGTTTCCCTGGAGCGGAGCACGCGTACGGTGTGCCCGAGCACGCCGATTCCTTTGCTTTGAAATCGACGAAACAAGCTCATCCTTACAGGCTGTACAATTTAGATGTGTTCGAGTACGAAGTGAACGAGAGGATGTCGCTCTACGGAGCGATACCTGTTCTGTACGCTCACGGTAAAGAGAGAACAGCTGGGGTCTTCTGGCACAATGTCGCGGAGACGTGGATCGATATCTTATCGAGCGCGGACAATAACGTGGTAGAGAGCATCGTGAACTTTGTATCCGGCTCCACTAAGAAATCGCAAGTCGACGCCCACTTCATGTCGGAGTCCGGGGTGATCGACGTGTTCTTCATGCTGGGCCCGAAGCCGATGGATGTGTTCAAACAGTACACGATGCTAACAGGCACAGCACCTCTGCCACAAATGTTCACTCTAGGCTACCACCAAAGCCGTTGGAATTACAACGATCAGGACGACGTGATGCAGATATCGGAGAGCTTTGACGTGCACGATCTGCCTCTGGACGCTATGTGGCTGGATATTGAGTACACCGATAGTAAAAAGTACTTCACGTGGGACGGGCGGAAGTTCTCCAACCCTATCGAGATGATACACAATCTGACCGCGAAAGGCAGGAAGCTGATAGTGATCATTGATCCGCATACCAAGCGCGACACGAGCTACTTCGTCCACAACGACGCCACCAAATTGGGCTACTACGTTAAAACTAGAGACGGGAAAGATTACGAAGGCTGGTGCTGGCCGGGGTCGTCGTCGTACATGGATTTCTTCGATCCGAAAGTACGAGACTATTATATGAATCAATATAGCTTAGACAAATTCCACGGCACTACGAACGACGTGTACATCTGGAACGACATGAACGAGCCGAGCGTGTTCAACGGGCCTGAGGTAACCATGCCCAAGGATATAATCCACCACGGTGGCTGGGAGCACAGAAGCATCCACAACATCAACGGGCTTCTCATGACCATGGCCACGTACGAAGCTCTGTTTAGAAGATCAGGAGGCACGCTGCGACCGTTCATTCTAACGAGATCCTTCTTCGCTGGCTCGCAACGCTATGCCGCCATGTGGACTGGCGACAACATGGCTGATTGGGACCATTTCCGAATAAGCTACCCGATGTGCCTGAGCCAATCCGTTTCCGGAATGTCGTTCTGCGGCGCGGATGTTGGAGGCTTCTTCAAGAATCCAGACAACGAACTGTTCGTCAGGTGGAATCAGGCCGGCGCTTGGCTACCATTCTATCGCCAGCATTCTCATATCGAGACCAAGCGGCGCGAGCCTTGGACATTCAACGAAGAAACCATTCAGATCGTCAGGGAGGCTTTCAGAATGAGGTATTCGTACTTACCGCTGTGGTACACGCTCTTCAGAGAACACGAGATCACCGGGGCACCGGTGCTGCGACCTTTGTGGGCTCACTACCCAAGCGAAACCGAAACGTACACCGTGGATGACGAGATACTCGTCGGGGATTCTATTCTTGTACGCCCAGTCTTTCAGCCATCGGTCACAGACGTTAACGTGTACTTCCCAGGGGAAGGGAAGGTGACTTGGTACGACGTAGACACCATGCAACCGTACCAGCAACCGGGATTAGTTAACATCCCTGTGACCCTTCATAAAATCCCGGTGTTCCAACGAGGCGGCTCTATCATTCCGCGGAAGATGAGAATACGCCGTAGCACGGTCGCGATGAAGAACGATCCCTACACTCTGGTAGTCACGACAGATTCTAGCGGCAAGGCCAACGGCACTTTGTACATCGACGATGAGGCCAGCTTCGAGTACCGTCATGGGAAGTATCTGTACTTGAGACTTAATTTCGAGGGGAAGAAACTAACTTCGACGTTCATAGACAAATTAGCTTCGTACCAAACGGAGAGCTGGTTGGAAAGAGTAGACATTGCCAATCCACCTCAGGGAGTCACGTCTGCCGTGCTAACTTCGCGCAGTAAGTATCTAAAATTGAACGACAGCGTTGAGGCGCCCAGCTCTGTAAATAAAACGCGAAATTCTTTCTCCTTCGCAGGTCTAGGAAAAGTTACATTGGAGGCCAAATACAATCCAAATAATAATGTATTAACCGTACGTAAGCCAGGTGTAAATATGGGAGAAGAATGGACTATCGAATTGATCCATTAGAATCACAGCTCTACTCATCCTAATCTCAATAATCGTACAGTAACGCCAGTTTTCTATTATTCGCGGAAATTTTCTTCAGCCGTCTGTGATCAAAAGGACATTGTATACTATAACGAAAACAAATACAACGTAGAGATATGATGTAAATGGTATATTTATTACTTTGGCGAGTTAAATTACATCTGTTTCATCAAGTAGTAGACAGCGGGCGAAACCAATACGCAACCTTCGAAGCTTATAATTGTGCATGTCAACTTTCATCGAGCATTGTGTGTATTAGAGGTAGAACCGTCAAAGATATGTTTCTAAAGAATATTTAAATTAATACTTAATATATCGAATCCAATCTGTCTGTACGTATTCGAATTAATCTTCTCGTTTCGCAACGACGTGAACGCGTTCACTACATTAAAAAGTTGCCTAAATTCTTTTGTAACTGGGAAGTGCTGCGACCGTGAAAATACAGAAGGGTACATACACTCTGCTCAATTAAAAGGAAATGTTTTATTAAACACGCTCTGCCGGTGCTTGCTTATGCGCTAAATATAAAAACACAATTGACGATAACGCAGATACCAGAAAAATCACGTCGAACCACCTATGGTAAAAATTAAATTGCAATTCCCCTAGGACTTGAGTTATTATAATACGATATTCTGCAGGCATGTTCATCCGCATCAGGAGTACCGAGGATACAAAATACATACCCTGAAAGGAAACACGAAATTGTATCGTCGGGAGTCTTCACTCTTACTGATATTAAAAACCAACGATCTTACCATTATCTGAGCAAGTATAAGTACAATAATATTCGACGATTTGCTACTCGATATAGCGTAAAAAAACTGGAACGAAAAGAAATAACATTAGGTGTCTTAATAAGAAATTTCTAAGACTGATGATTCAACGACTTGTCAACATCAAATCATGTTTTACAATATTCATATAATATGTACAAATTACTCGCAATAAACGCTAAACACCAATCTACGAGGATGGGCAAACTTTTCTGAGTAACATACCTTCGTAAGTGTTAATAATAGGCCGCGAATCGACGTTAAGACGATACAACCGACGAGATAGAACGAGATGTGCTGCGACCAGAACGTAACGTCGATATTAAAGCCCATCCAGTGAACGGCAATTTCTATTGCTCTAGTTACAGGGTCCTTCTTCCCCACGCGATCGAACACTATATTGATTGTCGACTGAAACAACGATAGAGGATTTACGAAAATTCAGTTACACCTTCTCTGATTACCTCCGAGTGTTGAATACTTGCAATGAATATCTTCCACGTGCAGTAGATAGAGAAGAAGTATCCTAGAAAGTTGAAATATTTTCCTTGCCACGTGGCGGCCCATTCCAAACGCTCCCTCGCGTTTTGAATGTCGTGCGCTTCTAGGAACAATTGTCGCGACAATTCTTCTAAGGCCATCACTTCTGTTTGTAACTGCTTAATATCTATAAATACATGTTATTGTGAAACTGTTTATTTTACATATTAAAGATACTGGAAAATACAAAATGCATACTCTCTTGATTACTTTTAGTGCCACTTAAGGGCCCCAGCATGCCCCAGAGCCTTGATCTAGGTTCAGATTGCCCTACCACCTCTCCTTTCTTAGCTAACGCTATTCTTTTCTTTTTAGCAACAATCATATCCATCGTTTGCAACAGTCGCCTCTCTATGGCCTGCACATCGGCGTACGTTACAGGCCGCATGAAATAGGCCATTGAGGTGTAAGGATAATTCACAGCACCGAACCCTGATAGAAGCGCCATAACAGTGACACCGATTACCCCTATTCGACTAACACCCTGCTCGATGGACAATAGGCCTTTCTTGGGGCTTAGAATTGGGAAAGGATCTCCTACTTTCCAAAACAGATACAGATAAAAAAAATATACTATGACTGTTAAGGGCCTTATCAGTTTCAGTCTTACTGCAGAAAAAAATATTAGTGTCGATAGGAGGTTCATAAATTGAGTATCTCTAGTGGGCAGGCAAACGCTTAGAATATTTAAAGTGCTACTTAAGATCAGGTCTTCAATTTTGGAAATTGGTAACATGTTAGAAGAAACTTTTATTTCTAACTTCGACTTACCAAAGAACTGTTTAAGCTTCAGGTGAAATTGTAACTAGGGGTGAGTTTAAGTTGGAGCTGCGATAGAAACTATAAGAGTATCTTTGCTCATTGCTTAGTAAACACAGCTCTGCTCGCTGCTTCAATGCGACGACTTCCATTATAAAACTGTAGAACTATCATTTCTACGCATCTCTCTCATCACAGCTCCGTAAACTTACTCTCAGACTCGTTTGCCCGCCCGTTAAGTGAATTATACATACCGAACCTAATATTACTGATAATGAAATATGCTATATAAAATGGAATCAAGACGATTACCATAAATAAAAGCATATAAAGGCCAGCGTTCCAATGAAAATATCTAGAACTGAATTATACATTGCATCAGAGATCAGAAAGTAGCGTCGAGCAAATACAGGACCGTTTGCTTACCTAGAATCGAGAACTCCTATGATTTCAAATATAATTAGCTCGAACATGGTACATGACAATGAGAATGTTGTGGAGAAAATTAGCTGTACTAATCTGTGATGGACCTCGTAATCCCGAAATAACTTTTTTACAAAAAACACCCATCCTCCTAAGAAGAAAATCACCTGCAACGTGCAAGACAAGTGAATAAAACAGATCTGCGGGTAAAGTAGTTAATGTCGACCATACCCGATCCAGTTACACAAGATTAAGAAATAAATTTAACAGCCCGTGAAATAAATCACACAAATTTTCGACCACCAGATTTATTGTGGCAGTATTAGTATCGGTACAATATAAATTACACACGTACAAATACAAATTATGATCTTAATAGTAACATATGAAAGTATATCCGTAGAAATCAGAACAATTCGGACTTTCGATCTGATTGGATGTACATTGTACGACGGGAATGTTACAGTTTGCTCCTTGGAGGAGGGAAGTTAATCGTTTATAACCTAATCGTGTAAATGTCTACGTGTACCGGCAGAATAATCTATACTAGTGGAAAGGGATTTCCACCTGTGTTACAAGAATCACGAATGTATCCTCCAAGAAACCCATGTTTTACTGCTTAACCATGCACTTCGCATCGCGAAGCGTCGAATCGACGTGTTTGACAAAACACCGCGATGAAAACAATCAAGCCGATACTAATGACTAATGACTGTCACAAACAGTGCCACATGAGTTACACGGTAGGTATACACAGCCATTTTTTATTCATCCTGCTACTCCATCTACAGACAACGATATAATGCAGAGTCGCCGCTTTGCATTCGTAGTTCGCACTAGAAACGCAGACAGCAATTTTCGTTACGGGGAAAATCGGCATAACAATCGAGATTACTTGAGAAATATATGGGAGGATAAATATCGTGCGACATAAAGTTATGGCGGTATCAGGCTCGCAGTTTCAACGTGACACAATTTCATTTTATTTCGTCGTTTACGAAATGTATTTATAAAATACAAATTTAAAAAGACACATTTAATGAAGTACTGGGTAGTATATGTATTACAATTATTACAATTATTACAATTACATCGGCTTTTCAACCTGCATTCAAGCTCTCTTTAATTGGCGAGTTGTTATTCAGTATTGGAATCGGCTAGAAAAGCATATGTTTATTAAATAACATTTCTCGTTTAGACGTGTACAATATGCGTTGAAATAACTGTTACGGTTAGCATGTAATACTACGGTGGCCCTTATTTATACGCGTCGAAAGGTTTTTTCGAATTTCGTTGCTATCGATTACGGTTTCATTTCATAAAAGAATAATTCCTGAAAAAGCTTATTGCAATTGAACGACAGGAAAGGGATTTAAAAAATTTCTTAAAAATCGTGAGCCCTATCGAAATTTTCTTCAGATAATATTAAAAGAGCACTCAATTTTTTACAATTACTGTATATGTAATTTTTTCGTGCTTCTAGGGCTGGGACTATTTGTCGGACTATTAAGTATTCGAATTCATCGTATTCGAATACTTAAATATTCGAATAGTATTTGAATGCTTAAATATTCGACAAATAGTCCGAGAATACGATGTATTCGAATAGTATGGTGTGAATTATAAATCAAGTTCTTTAGGTTCATTTGTTAGGTTGAAATCTTAATACATCAGTATTCGAATACTGAAATATTCGAAGTTTATTCGTAGCATTCGAATACTTGTAAAATATTCGAATATTAAATTATTCGAATAGTCCCGGCCCTACTTCCAATTATTTTGTTGATAATAGCGTTTGAAGGCCCGCACTACGTCACCCCGTAGAGGTAGAAAATCGAATGCTCTTTTAATATTATTGCAACAAAATTTCGATAGGGCTTACCATTTTTGAGAGATTCTTTAAATTCAAACAATCGATGAATTCTAAACTTTAAGGCCTAGTCGGCACCCTTTCCTGTTGTCCGATTGCAATAATCAGGGACTACTTCTTTAATGATTTGGAAGTATACTAGGGGCGAAAGCAAAAGAATTCGCACGTTGAAAATGAAGGCCACCCTAATACAATGCCCGTTCTGCAAATCGAATTAACTTACCTCCTCGTTTTCTATACTGTCCATATCTTTGAGTGCCTCTCTGTACCTAGTAAGGATTCGCGCATACGGGGACGTTCTAGTGAGCTTCTTCACGTATCGGAACTCTTTCCTCGCTGGCGTTGAACCTATGAAATGTCATTCGAGTCCATAAATTCTACTGTTTTAACGGAAAGCGATAAGAAAGAATAACAAACGTACCCGTCGGAACGTCGCGATATAAATCGTCGACGAAGAATTTCTCTACTTTATCGCGGACTGCTTGCAACTCCGCAGTAACTCTGGTATTCATGCTCTTAACATTCTCCGCCTCGCTTTCAAGCTTTCGATCCATTTCTGATGCGGTATGTATAAACGTTGCTTTATGCGCATTTAAACGGTTTATCTGTTCGTGGCCAGCGTTGCGAACTGTCGTGTTCATATCCTGTTCATCGCAGAAATTAAAAGAATTACCAAAAATGACAACAAAGTAAAGGAAATAAATTTATGTTTACTCTACTTGTGTTTACTTTAATCGATGATACAATGCGACTTTCGTCTTCTTTCATTAGTCTCTGAATCTCTCGTATATTTCGCTCCGCGCAATCTTTGTGGCTCGTTAGTGCATCACAATTCTTACTCAAACCCGCTTGGAATTCGCTGATCAACGCTTTACCTTTCACAATGGCATCTTCTACCTCTATCCTCGACTATAACAGAAAGGAATTGTCAAAACGACACTTCGCAAAGGATTTACTATGCCTCTTACCTTCTCTGTTTCCTCCCAAAGCGTCTGTTTTACAATTTGTAAGTCATGTTGGAGTGCCTCTTGTACACAGTTTACTTCTTCTACGTTTATCCTACAACTATTTATATTCTCGTTATTTATACCATTACACAGTCCGTCGATATTGCTCAATGTATCGAAAATCGAAGAATGACTTTCTTCCTCCTCTTTACGTAATTCGTTAAAGCAATGCAGCAGGTCTTCCATCATCTGCCAAATAGTAAATATAAGAAACACGATAATTGTTAGTCTGTAATAAATACGTACCGTTGCAAAGTTCGCTCGTTCTTCTATAATGTTATTTTGACGCTCTCGAATCGCTTTACTATCCCGCCAGACATCCTGAATATCATTACTTAAATGATCACACTCCTCGACGGAATGCTTGGAAATCAATGTTACCATATTCTTCGTAGATTCTATTAAGTTGTCAATTTGTTCGGAGCTTCTCTTATTTAAATCTCGCAAATTCTCAGCAATATCATTATCTATCAATTCGTAAACATTTTGCGTAAGCTGGGAACAAGCACTTAACGTGTCGCACTCTTGTTTGGTCACGGCTGTGACATTCTCTAGTTCTTTATAAAGCCACTCTATATATCTTACATGCTAAAAAAGAACGTATATTATAATCCACTGCTTCCTATGTATTCAATAATTCTAATTCTCTCCGGTCACTTACAGAATCGTTTATATTCTTCGTCAAACTATGAGTTACGTTTTCTGTTGCGCCAATAATGTTTTCGATAATATGCTGATTCGATTTATCGATACACTCGCTAAGTGAACGGGTTTCCGCATCTGAGGAGGATAAAATAATCAATATTTTATTGTAAACGATACCACTTTCGTCAAATAGTATTCTTACTAATATTTTCCGCCGTAGACGTGTAAAATTTAATTACACCCTCAGCGTGTGTTAAAACGTCCGCTTCTATCTCCCTGATTCGATGTCTGATATTAGCTTTGAATTGCTGTCCAAGGCAACTGTTTCGTTGTCCTATTTGCCTGCAAATACACGAGATTAACATAAAGTTCTCAACTGAAAATAAGATTTGTATCCGTGTACAAAGTAGCTTACGCTTTTCGATAAATTTTGTCATGAAGTTTCTGTACATCTGTAGTGGCAGTATTAGCGACATCTAAAACTGTTTGTACTTCCGACAGAAGAATATTTTCGGTAGACGCGTGTTTCTCAACAAGATACTTCTGCTCTTCCTTTTCTTGCTCCGACATTGCCAAACGCGATGCTGCCGATGTGAAAGCGTCTGCCGTGACCTCCAATTGGTCTTTTATAGTTAACAGTTCGTTCGATTGATCGGAATTCTTCGATTTTAATTCGTTAAATATTTCCTAGAATAATAAATTGCAATCTTTTATTTTATCAAGCGAACAATAAACGATTGGTACGAGGTCATTGAGCGTAATATCGCCACATACCCCTTTCCAGTTTAAAGTGTCTTTGAGCGCTTGAATGTGATGCAGCTTCTCCTCTATTTCTTTACTCTGGAAATGTATTAACGACGTGATTTCGCTGTATCTGTCCGGAGCTAAATAGATGCCGTTTCGTTCCCGAGTCGCTACCAAATCTTTCTTCAACTTCTCGATCTCTTCCGTGTATTCCTGGAGCAACGCCCTCTTAGAAAACTTCTGATTAATTTCAGGTCGATTCGTGATATTTTTCGCGCGGTGCGCGTAATCCAGCGTCGACAATGTTTCTTCGAGATTAATGCTAGCAGGGGACACTGTGGCGATTATCGATGTTCTCGTACGCCCTCCCAAAGACTCTTGGAGTAACCGCGTTAATTTCGATTCTCTACGTATTAAAAGAAATGAAAGGCGTTGCAGCCTAAATGCGTATTAGAAATCCAATTTCCAAACTTACAAATACTTTACCGATAAGGCACGTGCGGGGTTTTCTCGACAAGCGCTGTTATAACCCGACCTAGGGTTAACAGAGATTGATTAATGCTACCTGCTTCCCTCGCCCTTATATCCACGGATCCAGACCGTCCGATATTCTCGCTACCAGCTAAATCGACCAGATTCAATTTGCCAGTTTTCAACAGCTCCTCCCCGTGAATGGAATTCTCCTTTATGTGGATGGTAATTGAAAATATCGTGTGAGATCGACTGCAACGGACAATGTAAATGTTACATCCTATTAAATGGAGGTTTGTCAATGATTAATTGTAAAACAGACCTCGAGTTAGCATTCATCATTGTTGCTGCTGTCTGCCGTTTCTCCGACCCCTTCTGAAGGATACTGAATACTTCGCTTTTAGTGCGTATAATCATCTCTTCCAAACCGTGTACTATTACTGCACCCTTTTTAGTCGAATCATCGTATATCCTATTGACCCATTATATTTGTTTTTTAGAAACTTTATATACAAAGTGTTACTCAACTGATAGTCTATACTCTGGAGGGCGAAAATAAGACGAACATCAGGAGTGAGGAAATTGGAGTAAAGGCTTCATTTTCGACAAAATTGACTCCGATTTCCGCTAAATACGCGTGCACCCCGTGACGCCTGAGACTATCAATTTTAATTATTTTAATAAGAAGAATCTTAAATTCGGGGTCAGGCACAGGATGATCAAAGTCTCCTCCTTTATCGCCCTTCATTTTCAATAGATTTAACAACCCTTTCCCTAAATATTGCAGGAATTCCATCAACTACAGAAACAATTCTTTAATATAAAAATTTGAAACATAAAAATTGCCCCAGAGTATTAAATATCAGTATTTACAGTAGCGCTCTGTACAGAGAAAAACATATTCACTATAATTACCTTATTTTAGTACCATCATCGCTAGGGGATAATAAATCATATAATTCTTCATTGTACAATTCTAAGAAGCTAACTCTCACCGAGTACTCCGGAGTACCCATTGTACGTAGTTCATCGAACAGATGACTTAGAGCCCGAGGTATAATTCCAGAATTGATGTCCTAGATACATACAGATGCGAATGAAATACCTGTATTCCTTCTCAATACAGATTAGCCATAAAAGCAATCTCATACTCACCGCCTGCCAATGCAACAATCTATCGTTATCAGTGCCTTCCATGGTAAAAGTTTTCCCAGTACCGGTTTGCCCGTACGCGAACACCGTACAATTATATCCGTCCAACACTTCCGCCAACAAAGGACGAACAACTGCATTGTACACTTCTATCTGAAAATTAATTACCAATCGTCGGTACTCCCTCGATCGCTCCCAATTCTATTTAAATACTTACTTGTTTCGCGTAAGTTCCAAATACTCTGTCGAATGTGAATTTCTTCGTAAACTTATCGTGTAGTCTTTCGCGAACCACCACTTCTTTGGAGGAGGGTGTATCCACCACTGTCACCGATTTCCCAGACTTCTCTGCATTATTCAACGGCCTGCCACGAAGAAGATGAAATTATATACGAATGTAACAGCATCGATAATCGACGAGACGTGAATAGTTTTGATGTCAATGTGCGAACGGATGACAGATGACGAGTGCCAACGACTCCGACAGAAGTCGCTCTTATTTATGTATTTATATGCCGTTTATTTATATTGAGACAGGTGATACATTTTTATGTTATAACGTCATAGAGGATAGTTTTTATTTATAATAAAGCGAAGGCTGGATTTTGGAGTAGTTCGTGTGTATTCGTTGAAGCGACTCGGGGGAATTGGTGAAACGAAAGCTTGGCAAATATTTAGCAGCTTGATAGACACTTACCTGACGCGAATGAAAACTTGTATATGTTGTTTCTTGTCCTTCTTCCCGTTCCGCGTATCGTTCATCATTGTTGAATGAGCGCCCTTCGCACGTTGATCACTTCTGTTTCTCTTCACTCGAATCTGTGTATTTTCTTTATCTTGAAATAATTCACTGTTTCTCACATTATGTACACACAAACGCTTCTCACGATGCTGACCGTTGAAAGTTCAAATTGAACGTTTCCCGTAAATCGCGATAGAGGTCGCTTGCGTCCGCTTTTGCACGGAAACTTCGCGTGGTTAATTAGTACGCGATGTTTGAAAAATACCGAGTACTTAATTCAGTATTATTCGATTTAGGGCGAATTGCACTTATGTCCAAATCGCCTGTGATTTTCGTTAAGGTAGGTTTTCTATGCGCGACTGGACGCAACATCAAGAACTTCAAAGTTGATTTTTTCGAAAATGAAGCGCGATATCGCAAAAAGTTACTCATTCTTTTTTACTTACAACAAGTGAATAAGTCGACAAGAAGAAATAAAATTTTTTGATATTGCGCTTCATTTTCGAGAAAATCGACTTTGAAATTCTTAACGTTGCGTCCAGTCGCGTACAGGAAAACTTAGCTTAACGAAAATCACGGGCGATTTGGGTGTAAGTGGGATTCGCTCTTATTTGACGCTAGAATGATAGATTAAGGGCCGCGCATTTTGGCGAAGTGCGGCGCGACGAATAAATGAATAATAATTCATTGTTGCTGCACTTCGATCATCAATTGTTTATAAATCTTTCTCTTCGCTTCGCCGCGCTTCGACAAAATGCGCAACGCCCTTAAATCGGAATTGGGGGTAAAGAGTCTAATAGCACGATGGAAAGGAATTTTAAAACACGACAAGGATTACATTCTAACGTCAACTCGATTAATTAGCTACAAGTTATTTATTTAAAACTTGTACAGAATAAAAGCAACACGCTTGTCAATTGTTATAGTAAAACGAAACACATGGAATGTGAGCAATTCATACGCGATCTAAAACAGCGTTTCAGATCAAATTTTCTAGGGCCCACTTATAATAAATATGATGTACAATAACGTGGGAATTTCATTAATTTCATTGTAGATCGAACTAATAGATAGGCTTCATTAAACGATCGAAGGTATAAATATATTCTCCTTGTAGTATTTCAGTTCCTGTATGCTTTCCTTGATATCCGGCAAAGCCCTGTGTACCAATTGCTTCTCAGGTACATTTTCATAAATCCTTGGATTCCATCTCCTACCAACAATTTTCATGTTATTTCGATGAGCTACTAATAATATAGCTACAACTGAAATACGTGAATAATGTGAAAGTATGGGTAACAACCTAACAAGCTCTTTGATGGAGCTAACATCAATGATTCTGTAACTATTGTGACTATTAACTAGCGGCATCCACTTTAGTAAGAATAAACGATCCATGTAAACTGTATTGCCAGCCAATGGACAACATCCCTCAGGGACATGCTTCTTTAAGAAATTCAACAACATTTCCTCCGCTTTCTTTACATCAATTTTGCTAGATTGTGATTCGTAGATCAGACCACTCTGAAAATATATACAAACATAAACAGGGAATGAAATTCTTTGCAATAGGTGTTTCTGGAAGTTTGTCTTACTTCAGTGTGATGCGTTGTGTTCCATTCATCCATGCTTCCCAATATTGAATCCGGTTGATTAATTACTACGTTAAAGTCCTCGCTTTTTATATTTAAATCCTTGTCAGTTATTAGACATGCAATCTCCAGGATTGTGTCTCGTTCTATATCTAGGCCAGTCAGCTGGGAGAAGAAATATTAGGGTAATTATGTTTGTGGAACCAATGGTATAAAATATTATAGTATATAGCATATGTAGTATTAAAATAGTGTTAAATATGTGAAGCAAATACCTCTGTATCTATCCAGACAATATAATCGCTATTGCTGCGTGACATGGCTTCGTTCAATGAAAGCTACGAAATTAAATTACTTTTAAAACCGATCTGAAAAAGATTCGAAATTCGAAATAACGCTACTCTTTACCGATATGATGAGAATGATTTCTTTACGCGAAAATACAAAATCTTTTTAACATAAACCCCTCTGTCGCTAAGATGTGCTACGTGAAACTGCATTTTAAACTTCAGCTTAAACAAACAAAGATTACAACATTCTTTAATACTATCGATACGAGAAACGAACGTGCAATTCCAACTTAACCCTTTCTTTCACGTTTGTCTTCTGTTATTAATGACCAATAAACGAAAAAACAAGGTTACTTACAGGGCAAACTCGCGAGAATATGATGGCAGATATTTAACTTACAATACAGTTTCTTTAAATAGTGCAATGGGACACAGTTAATTCAAGTACAGCGGATTCACTGATACTTTATAACCTCAAAACTTCCACGTTTCTATTCGATAGATGTATAGTAGAAAAGGCCCTTTTTCCTGGTATAAAAGGTGGTAGTAGTATTTAGGAATTAGTAGTGAAATACGATCAAGGAAAATGCGTATTTTAAAAATGGCCTTTAAACATCAGTAATTAATGTTACTCGATTATTTCACTAATCAGGACGGATAAAAGATGAAACTGCTTTAATGATTCGTGAGATTAGTAGAAATTACTATTGTTAACATAAAAATTAATTTAAGTATCGCTGGATTGTACTCAATAAAAACGTCTGATGTATTCAATGACGGTTACGTCTACGATATATGCGATTGTTTTTTAGTCCTACATAGATCAAGAACCTAGTAGCGATATGTATAAACCAACATATAAAGTTCATGATATTCATAAATATAATGATTTCGAGAAAATCATTATTAGATGTGCATTAATATAATCCCTATAAAAACACTTTCGTGTAAGTTGCATTGATTTCAACATATGCGTTGCTAAATGCACGAATAAAGCATTGTGAATCCTATTTCAACCATGCCGTTACTTGACAAGTCCTAACGTGTTGATCCTAATACTTAAAGCTTCTCCCATTTGTATAGCATATCGTTTATTACGGTTTTTATTAATTATCGGCGTAGATGGGATTTGATGAAAGGTAATACGGTATGTTAAGTTTAATATTTAAGAGTTATATCTTCGATAGAAAGATTTGTTGGCCCTGAAAAGGGCCGTTTTGTTTCTTCTTATAATGTGGGGGCCTTAAGCTCTCTCTCCACGGATTCTGCGGGCTAGTTGGATGTCCTTGGGCATGATGGTGACCCTCTTGGCGTGGATGGCGCAAAGGTTGGTGTCTTCAAAGAGACCAACCAGGTAAGCCTCGCTGGCTTCTTGAAGGGCCATGACTGCAGAGCTTTGGAAGCGGAGATCCGTCTTGAAGTCCTGGGCAATCTCACGGACGAGTCGCTGGAACGGCAATTTCCGGATCAAGAGTTCGGTGCTCTTCTGATATCTACGGATCTCACGCAGAGCAACAGTTCCGGGCCTATAACGATGAGGTTTTTTCACTCCACCAGTTGCGGGTGCACTTTTACGCGCAGCCTTTGTTGCCAATTGCTTGCGAGGTGCCTTGCCACCAGTCGATTTCCTTGCAGTCTGCTTGGTACGAGCCATGTCGCTTCGAGAACGTTAGAGGTTGATGCACACTTGACGAAAGCCAAAATGAGTTTGTAGATTCCGCTCCGAAAAATTGCGCTTTTATGCTCTGGAGACGCCAGCTGCTGGCTTCTAATTCGTGCATTGGCCAGTGGAGGGGAGGAACAGTTGCAGCTGTTCACAACGGTTGAATGCGCAGTCAGGAAGCGCAGTGGCAAGAGGAGAGGGGGGATAAACCTAAGGCATATAATCGAGGTACCCAAAAAATTTTCAGCAAAATTGATTTTGAGTTCACAGGGTGTAAAGGTATCTGTTCACAATGACTGGTCGAGGAAAAGGAGGAAAGGGATTGGGAAAAGGAGGCGCAAAGAGGCACAGGAAAGTACTGCGCGATAATATTCAAGGAATTACCAAGCCAGCCATCCGTAGATTGGCAAGAAGAGGTGGTGTTAAGAGAATCAGTGGCTTGATTTACGAAGAGACACGTGGTGTTTTAAAAGTGTTTCTCGAAAACGTGATTCGAGACGCGGTCACGTACACTGAACACGCAAAGAGGAAGACCGTAACAGCTATGGACGTGGTATATGCGTTGAAACGCCAAGGCAGAACGCTGTACGGTTTCGGCGGTTAAAGTCGAACAAAGGACTCTACGAAGAATCAAATCGGCCCTTTTCAGGGCCACCAAATCATTTTAACGTGTGATGACATTTTGGTTTCTCAAGCGGAGTGTAATAGAGTTTCTCAAGCGGAGTTTAATTTCAAAATTAAAGGTCTAGAAGTCTGAATACTAAGGTTCTTATCTAATTCCAATGCTGCTCATAAAGTTGAACCGTTTATTGTCATAAATTTGTAGATACAATACACTTTCAGAATTGTGAAATTCAGAAAACGTAATGTAGGTTTCTCGGATTCGCTGTGACGATAATCGTTCGACTCGTATACGTTTGAATATTTCTCAATTTGACTTATTATAGTATACATACTATAGCAGGGGTTTCTAAACTTTATTTTTCGCGTACCTCTCAAGCAGAGTTGAACAAAATGTAATCTAATTACGAATTACAATTTTGTCAACTACCCGATTACCAGAAAATGTGTAATCAATTACACAATTATATTTTATTTGTAATTTGTAATTAGATTACATTTTGTCCAACTCTGCTCTCAAATATCTACAAGAACCGTCACGGACCAGCAATTAAATAAAATTAGATGAATACTGTAGTGCAGCATTCATATGTTACATTTTAACAATGTTAGAACATGATATGGACGTAACTGACTTATTGCACACAAGAACTATTCGAAAAGCATTCGCGTAGCAGTGGGCAGTGGTATGCCTACCATAGTTTGAGAAATCCTGTACTATACCATCACGTTTGAAAACTTTATTAGTACATATGTATACAGTATTTTCAATCTATAAGCCTGGTCTCTACCCCATAAATTCTGAGAATTCACAGCATCAACTTGTCGCTGTCGTTCGTTCCTTCTCACTCGCACTTATCTACTCTACTCTCGCATATTTCACAGCAAGATCGTGACAAGATTTGGGACCATCACGGACTTATAGACAGAAAATACTTTACGTACTTTGATTTCAGTTAGTAAATAGATTATGTTTATTGAGGGATAGTAAATATTAAACCACTGAACGTAGATAGGAGTTCCAACGGAAAAAGTAATTGGTGGCCCTGAGAAGGGCCGTTTTGTATTGTGATCCGGAAAAAGATCATGTCCTTCATTTATGACGAGCTCGTGAATTTAGTGACTGCTTTCGTTCCTTCACTGACTGCGTGCTTAGCGAGCTCGCCAGGTAATAAAAGTCTGACGGCAGTCTGCACCTCCCTTGAAGTAATGGTGCTGCGTTTGTTGTAATGTGATAGGCGAGAAGCTTCGGTGGCGATCCGTTCAAATATGTCACTAACGAAACTGTTCATGATGCTCATGGCTTTGCTCGAGACGCCTGTATCTGGATGAACTTGCTTCAAAACCTTGTAGATATAGATCGCATAGCTCTCGTGCCTCTTCTTCCTCCTCTTCTTCCCGTCCGCTTTGCTCATGCTAATGTTCTTCTGAGCTTTCCCGGACTTTTTCATCGCCTTTCCAGCAGCTTTGGGAGGCATAATGAAACACTATTGAAACACTATGTACGCACGTTCAAATGTAAGCACTGAATAAGTATCCTCGTCATGTAGTCGCTCCTTAAATCCCTGCTTTTATAGAGTAAACAGAGCGCAGCGCCGCTTCAATCACCTACAAACGCAATATTAAACATGTTCTTTTCGCATTCCTATTGGACGAAAGTATTCGTCGTCATCTTTAAACGTCCTACTCTAACGGCTTTCGAACGCTTGAAAGTTTGAACGGAAGCGGCAGAGATTGCGGACGCACGGGGAGAATCGATTTACGAGAGACAACAGAGACAGCTAGTATCTGCGCGACATCTGTTTCATAGAGAGAGAAGGATAAAACGATGTTGCCTTTAGCGGACGTGAAAGATACGAAAGGGAACGGACCCCCTGTTATTGGATGCCACGAAGGGTCGAGTTTCAAGGGCGCCTCGCTTTTCTAAGTGCCTCTCGAGAATGCCATTGATTTTACAGGTCTTAAACATTCCTTAGCTACTTTTCGAACTTTTCCCAAGAAAGGGAATCGTTAAACTTTTAGTCAGGTCACATAGAGGGTAATTAGGTAAATTGTATACATACATGTATATACTTGTATATATGGAAGAAAGCGGTACACAGAATTTGCCATTCGTCACCATGATTTCGACAGGCATCAAGTCGCTCTTCTTCGTGGTTGTTGTTCTAACGTTCTACCGCCATGTCGTCTCTGTTCCTTTATCCAGTGCACTTAATATCAATAACTCGCAACTAAACAGGACCGCCAATTACTCGGTCCATCGCGAAGAAAACGGTGTGGGACATGTTCCTCCGACGGAAGGTTCGTATTTATTCTAAAGAATACTGAAAATGGTTCTCCTAACTTGACGATTTTACTTAAAACTGTGATTAGTAACATTTAGCACAATACTTTACGCGTTCGAGTTTCTTTCTTGTAAAATAATCGTCAAATTAGATCGATCATACTACGTAGGTATTTGTAGCTCGTAGTATTGAGAAAATTAACAATGAATTGTGATACGGAAAAAATAGATGGCCTCGATGCGGATAGAATATTTGGCGGCCGCTATGCAAGACGGAATCAATTTCCATTTGTCGCTGTGGTGCATCGATTGATTGGTGATGGATTGGTCGCACAATGTGGTGGGACCATTATTTCACATAGATGGGTATTGACAGCTGGCCATTGTGTATCGTACGGGACTCACCAATTTCTGGTAATCCTCGGCGTTACTGATCAAACCGGCATCGGGTACGATTTCTATCAAGGACTTGGCATCGCTATGATGACGGACCAAGCGTTTCTTCACCCTGACTTTTCGCCGAGCATAAACGACGTTGGCCTCTTGTTCATGCCACGCAATATTCCTTTCTCAAGTAAGATCATTGCGCTCGCGAGAGATGGACAGTTTTTTTTGTAACGAAATTGCATTTCTTTTTACAGAAAGCATTCAACCTATCCAGTTAGCCGGATCAAACGAAATTGGAACCAGCTTTGCAAATAGAAATGGCATTGTCATCGGATGGGGAAAAGATGGCCCTACAGGAGTGGGAACCACCAGATTGAAATACGCGACTCTGCCGATAATTTCGAATAACGACTGCAGTACATTTTGGGACGTGACGGACAAGCATGTGTGCACCGCGGCTGGTTACGGACGTGACGCTTGCCAGGTAAATAAATATACTGCGACCGTATGTGTGGGATTTACAGAGTCGGTCCCGGAACTGTATTTTTAAGGAAATTCTCGGATTCTAAGCGTATGTTCTTCTGTTTCATAATAAAAGGGCGACAGTGGCGGGCCTCTTATGGTATACCAACTCGGTGTTCCTCTTCAAATCGGAATCGTGAGTTACGGCGATGCGGGCTGTCCCAGCAGCAAACCAGGCGTGTTTTCAAGGATCACCGGATACATCGATTGGATCCAAGAAGTTACAGAACTGAATTTATAAGAGAAACTTTATAACAGCATAATTTTTATAAGAGTACCGACAAATTTAATAAATGACCCAAATTTTTATCCTCGTAGCTGCGTTTTTTAATTAATTGAATTAAATGAGTTCCCCCTTCATATAACCAAGTATCACGGATGGTCTCTCTAAATTTTTAGAGATAAATAGTAAATGGTAACAGGAAGATTCTAAATACCAAAATCTGAATGTGTAATTTTAAAACGATAGGTTCCAACAGCTGATCACGGCGCGACTAAATTCTTGCGCAATTTTTTCGTCCTTTTTGAAGTCGTTGGTATGTAAGTCAGGCATAGGGTACGACTTTAAGGGGGGAAACTACGGTGATGGTATGAGAAATCGAAATTTGTGGGTTATTTTCGTAATTTTTGGAGTCTCGATAATTTTCCCTTAAAGTATTAAAGTAAAATTCAAAGAAATAACGGACTTATAGATGGTTTGGTGCAACGCTCGAAATCGGCCGTTGGCAGGTAAGTAATCGGAGCTTCTTCTAAAACTTTAAATGCGTTTTTCTCGAAACGACGTTTTTCAAACGGGGTGTACGGATACCTCGGTTAATTTTCATCCGATTTATTACAAATTTTTTATGCCGACCACAAATAAGATTATCTTCAGTTAAGCATACGGAAGAACTATCACGCCATCGGCTACTGTGGTTACAATAATCAATATTTTTATATCATATGTTGGGAAAAATTTTGTTCAAGATATTTACTTCCTGATGCCAATAAAGATATTTTATAAAAACTTCTAATTTCCCCAAAACGGAGCCTAGAAATTAGCCTTTTCCCCCCTTAATCACAGCCCTGGTATTTCAATGATCTCACATGGCACGTTTCATCTAGAATACTGCCACAGCACATGCCCCAGTATATAATATATAGTAGTGTTAATATACAATCATCTAGCATTCGGTAAAAACCATAAATAATTGTTTAGGAACAGTCGTTTGTTAAATTATTTCCATTACGTGAGCGTGCTTTGTATGAATTCCTGCTGCATGCATTCGAACCTCAGACCTGGCCTTAACCGACGTTCTTGTTCCCACAAAAAATTCAACCGACACAGCTGACCGACCGCGACGAAGCAGGGGGGCCCTCTCTGACCTGACTGCCTGCTTGGTAGGGTGGGGAGAGGTCTGACAGGCCAGCGCGGGTACAAAGGCCCTAAAATACGCCCAGCTGCCAGGGACGAATTTATAGATAGGCTAAATAGTCTGCAGCCTAGGGCGGCAAATTTTGAGGGGCGAGAAAAATTGAAAAAGATTTGAACACAGAGGCTTTAGACAGTTTTAAAGACAATTCACTTTTTTTTTCGTGTCGCGAATTAGCACTAACTCATATGTAAGTTGTCATATTGAAATAATTTTAAAATTGTTTCAATTCTTTTAAATTATTTAAAGTATTTGATGATATTTCATGGAAAGAGCGGCTAGGCTTATTAGCCTAGGGCACAAATCTCCAAATTCATCCCGGCTTGCTGCCCACGAACACCAATGAGGAATGCGAACGGTTCTGGCACGTGGATGGAAGCAGGACCGCCGCGAGAATGACTGGTGCCCTTATGCAAGAAAATTTTTACTCCTGTTTCCTATTTAATATGCTCGGCCTTTGCGGAGTACAAAATAAAAAGAATTACGTTTACATTTTGTTTATGTGGGACTTGGATTCCTGTATTATTAAGCGTGCGATATAATTTTTTAGCGCCTCCTTCGGCTGACGCCCCTATGCGGCGCATTACATACTTGCATAATGGGTTTCGCTGACCCTGGATGGAAGGAACATAACATAAGAAATGACCGTGCATACGGTGCATAGAATGTTTGCTAGGTCCAAAGAATTTGAATCCTTGAATAGTGATTAACAGTTTTCGACTGGATACTAACGAAGTTCAAAAATGTGTAGGGCGATAGTGGCGGGCCCCTTCTTACCATAGTAAACAATGTACAGTACTGTCTCGAAAAGAAACCTCCTCTCAGAACCGAGGGCCAAGTTCTTTACGAGGCAAACAGAGTCTATTCGGATTTGCCATTGCTCTCATGCCACGACGAGTGAGAGCGACTGGGAACGAGCGAGAGAGAAGGAGCGCAACAGCGAAAAAAGAGATGAGCTTGCGATCGACATTGCCACGGCGGCGCCATCTATCGAGAAAATACGGAATAAGTCCCTCTGCCACCATCTCTCACTCATCGCAGTAACTGAAAAAGTAGTGGGAATAACGACCGGAAGTTCATCTCGAGACGCACAATGGGCGGGAATAGCGACCGGAAGTTCTCCTCGAGACAGAAACTGCGCGGGAATAGTGACCGGAAGTTCTTCTCGAGACAGAAAATGCGCGCAATCTTTTTGATACTGCACCGTATCGTTTCAAGTTGATTCAAGTGAGTTTTGATGATGGTAATTGTCCCGCCACAGGAATTCGTTACTAAAATATACATAACCTTTATAATGTAACTAAATTCTTTACGAGTACAGTCTGACGTGAGATAAGCACATTTTTCCTTATGATTAGAGACTGATATCAATAACTGAGAGATGACCCTCGATATTCTGGTGGCTCTGAAAAGAGCCGTTTTAAATTATTTGTTCCCTGTCTGTTCCTTGTGCGTATAACAGAAACGGTACAACTGTGCAAAGTATTCAGTGTAAACAGATAAAGGTTCTACTTTCTTTTTATTTCCTCTTCTGCAAGTTCTGCGTAATTTCTCGTACAAGCTGCTCGAACGATTTTTTTGGTATTAACAATTTTGTACTGTTTTGGTAATGCCGTATCTCGTGAATACATTTATCAACTGATCGCTTTTTTGATTCTTCAATTATTTTATTACACTGATTAATACGCGCCATTTTACGGGGCAATGGAACAATGCTTTCTTTTTTTCCTTCTCAATGAGTGCCTTTTTGTTGTCCCTGGAAGCGAAGGGCCCCTCGCCAACAGGGATAAGGTTTTAGAATGGAGTTACCAGCATGAAATTTTGAATACAACAGCGAGTAAGCTTATGGGACAATGGAACAATGCTTTTCCATGTAGGAATTCTTTTTTACTGCAGCCAACTGTCGGTTGCACCTCTATATATGCCCTCGGTTCGATACGTTGCGGCCTCTCATTGGTTAACGGAGCTGTAGTGGGAATAGAGCATCGTGAAAGCATAAAACCGCGCAGAAAGCGGTTCGGAGCATCAGACGTGTTTTGTCCTCAGCTTCGACTACACGGTACTACTCGCTACAGTTCAAGATGACTGGTCGTGGAAAGGGAGGAAAGGGATTGGGAAAGGGAGGAGCAAAGCGTCACAGGAAGGTACTTCGTGATAACATCCAGGGTATCACAAAGCCCGCCATTCGTCGTCTGGCTCGTCGTGGTGGTGTCAAGCGTATATCTGGCTTGATTTATGAAGAAACTCGTGGTGTTCTGAAAGTCTTCCTGGAAAACGTTATCCGTGACGCAGTTACTTACACCGAACATGCCAAAAGGAAGACAGTAACAGCCATGGACGTGGTCTACGCCCTCAAGAGACAAGGTCGCACTCTGTATGGTTTTGGAGGTTAAGTGGACAAGATACTCGACGTGCGATTACCGGCGATCGTCAAACAAACGGCCCTTTTCAGGGCCACAAATTTATTCCAACCTAGAACTCTGTCGCTCAACTGAAAACATTAAAATATTACTCCGAAAATACTGAAAAGCAAAATATAAACATGTAGCACATTCTGTCCTTAATTAAGTCTGATGCAATGCCAGAAAATGCTAGCAGAGACTGTTCATTGTGTACTCTATAAGAAAATAAATAATTATTGCATGTATCATGTTCATTATTAAGTCTAAAATTTTGGGAACATTTAATATACGATTAAAGAATAGTTATTGTTTTAAATGTACTCTTTCAACATAAGAGAAATGAACTGCATAAATATATTGTCTCCTAAGAGAAGGTAAACGACTTCATTCCTATCTAATGCGAAGTCGGAGTCGTCGGAGTATTGACTCGGTGTTCGAGAAAAGTGACACATGATGGGTCGTACGATACAACGTTGCCACGTTTCGGCGTCTACCTTGCTCTTTTCATCGAGAATTCTTATGGATACGGTGTTGCCAAATGTAACCCTATCGATAAGAAATTAAGATTTCACCTTTACACCGCTCCAATTCGTAAAACGAAATTGGGTAAAACTCAAGCTTATGTTTCTTATAGTTCTTTAGTATGCAGGAAAGTAATGAAAATAGATCGTCACGTGTGTAACAGCTGTGTTACATGGCATATTTCCCGGCCGTTGTACCATATAATGACAGTGCTCCATAAAACATGGTGTACACTTGAAGAGTTCAATTTTATAACCTAAAAGTAATTATTAGGAAATGATTTAAATGAATTATCTGTACAAAATAAACTTTGTAAGACAAATTTGAAGTGTTCATGAAAATCCGTTCGTTGTATCACAAATAATGCTCCATAAAACATGGTGTACACTTGAAGATTTCGATTTTATAACCTAAAAGTAATTGTTAGGAAATGATTTAAATGAATTATCTGTACAAAATAAACTTTATAAGACAAATTTGGAGTGTTCGTGAAAATCCGCTCGTTGTATCACAAATAATGCTCCATATGCTCCAATCATGGTGTACACTTGAGGAGTTTAATTTTATGTCCTGAAAGTAATTGTTAGGAAATTATTTAAATGAACAACTTGTAGAAGGTAAACTTTGTAGGACAAATTTGGTGTTCATGAAATTCGAGATTATTCCCATAGTTGAAATGAAATTGGTGGCCCTGAAAAGGGCCGTTTGGTTTTAAAAATCAGGATTAATTACGCCTTCTTTTCTGTCTTTTTGGGTAATAGTACAGCTTGAATATTCGGCAGAACACCGCCTTGTGCAATCGTCACACCAGAAAGTAATTTGTTCAGTTCTTCGTCATTGCGAATGGCTAGTTGTAAGTGACGTGGAATGATTCTCGTTTTCTTGTTGTCACGGGCAGCATTGCCAGCCAATTCTAGGACTTCAGCGGCCAAGTACTCCATTACGGCAGCCAAATATACCGGAGCACCGGCACCAACACGCTCCGCATAATTCCCTTTTCGCAAGAGTCGATGGATTCGACCAACGGGAAACTGCAATCCTGCCCTGTTGGAACGGGACTTTGACTTTCCCTTAACTTTCCCGCCCTTTCCACGTCCAGACATGTTGATTCGAAGTAAATTGGATGATAAGAACGTTCGATCTCGAGGGTTGGCTTCGAAATATTTGACATCAGCCGGCCGTGCTCTTATTTATGTACGGCTTGTTGCTAACTTCGGCCAGCCATTGAGAGCCTAGCAGCACCATCGCGCGCTCTCATTGGTTTGCTCCAAATGCGCCGTCACGTAATAAATACGCCAGCGAACTAACGTCCGATCACATTCACAAAGTCTTTCCTCGCTAGTACGAACCGTTCTGCTTAAAGCCTGATTCTATAATGCCGCCAAAGACAAGTGGGAAAGCTGTGAAGAAAGCGGGCAAGGCCCAGAAGAATATTAGCAAGACCGACAAGAAGAAAAAGCGAAGGAGGAAGGAGAGCTACGCTATCTACATCTACAAAGTTCTGAAACAAGTCCATCCAGACACCGGTATCTCCAGCAAAGCCATGAGCATCATGAACAGCTTTGTGAATGATGTCTTTGAACGTATTGCTGCTGAAGCATCCCGTCTGGCTCACTATAACAAACGATCCACCATCACTTCCCGGGAAATACAAACTGCTGTACGTTTGTTGCTGCCTGGTGAACTCGCCAAGCACGCCGTTAGTGAGGGAACAAAGGCTGTTACCAAATACACCAGCTCCAAGTAAATGCTGCCACCACACACAACGGCCCTTTTCAGGGCCACAAATATCTTAAACAAGGAAATTCTCGATCTTACTTCACATTAGGTATTGATAATACGTTGTCAAGTCCAAGTCTCCTGTTTCGTTAGAAGTACATTTTTAACCCCCTAACTTCTTTTGTAGTTGTCGTTGGGAGTTCAACAGCGACAAGCCATTTTCGTTACAATAACGGCGAGAAAGAAGACTGTAAAGAACGAAGGCGAGGCAAATACCATACTGTTTCGTTACAGGTTCGGTCTGTGCTCCGACCGTTGGATTTCTAACGAGACAAAACTGTAGGTCCTTTTTATAAAAGAATCATCTTTAGAATAAGCCTATTCTGTCCTATTCCATGACCAACTTCCTCAACGACATGTTCGATTCTCTAAGTCAGTAATAAAACGTTTGAGTTGAATGATACTCCAATATCGTCCCTTTTTTACAACCGCATCTGGCACTCCCAGTCGCTTCTCACATAGTGACCATTCAGTAAGCCTCATCTTTCGCCAAGAGCCCTATCGAGAACCTCTTGACTATCGTAAATTCTACGAAAGGTGAATAGGGTTGCTCTCTACGCTCGAAACATCGTATAAAGTGTCTCCTAACATACTTCTTTTTATCAAATTTACTAATTAAATTACTGTAATCATGAAGTTAGAGAAGTAAAATTAGAAGTAAAATTATTAAAATCGTCTATGTCTTTCACGTTGGACTTTGAAATTTTCTGCATGTTCACTGTACGAAGAAGTCCAAATATTTTCAAATCGTTTGATATAAACAGATCAGTTTACATTTTCAATTGAAATAACGGACTTCGTGCGTCCGGGCACGCGTGTCGAACCAACGGTTTTGTCAACAAAGGATGCCTGTAGAAATATCGAAGGTGAAGGCAATAGAAATAATTAATTTGTACATTTACAAGACAAAATATATTTTCATATTTGAGTTTTACATGAGCTACTCGTCTAATTTTACGATATAAATCCAGATATTCGTGATCTTCTGTCCCTTTAACGTTTACGATGGTATTCATGCGTAGGAATGAAAATATTTAACTCTTGTGTACGTTTCCGCTAAACTATACTTCTGTTTATTGCATACATATTAGAACAGTTTATAAATTCAATAACAAATATATATTTGTAAGTACGTAGTAGTAACAACGTGTTGGGTTAATTCTGTCTAACCTATCTTTTACAGGTTACATCGAAATTAAAAGCAACTATTTTCAAGGAAACGCAACAGAAATTGTCGTGAATATCGATAACGCTCGTATATCCTATTCTAGCATTACGAAATAATATTATTAAAAGGATTTCTAATTCAACAATCGAAAGATTAGTTACTTCCCTCGAAGGGACTTATTATAGCTACGTTTCAAACACATTCTTATACAAAGAAAAACTAAAATACTATTTCAAATAAAGATTAGATATCTTCCCTTATGCGTACATAATATCTTAACATTTATTTAAGTCGCATACAAAACGGTGTAGGTTAGGTTCTCTTATCTATGTATTTAGTATGTCTACATGTATGTACAGTATGTCCTTACACTTATTTCTAATATCGTATACAAAAAAATGGTAATACTGTTCTAGATTGTCTGAAAATTGTTCCTCATCGAATGACAATTTGCGGCCCTGAAAAGGGCCATTTGTCTCGTGTTAAAATTGTCGATTTCACCGATGAACAATTATTTCTTAGCTGCGGCCTTGGCAGTTTTCGTGGCGGCAGTCCTTTTCGGCTTCGGCGTTTTGGTCTTCGCCGCTGGTGCTTTGGCTGTCTTCTTGCTCTTCGACATGGCTTTGGATTCCACAGCAGGCTTCGCCTTCTCCTTCTCAGGCTTCTCGGCTGTTTTGGCGGCAGGTTTCCTCGAGGCGGCGGGCTTCTTCGCAACCTCGGCTTTCTTCGTTGGCGTGGGTTTTTTCGCTGGCGCAGGCTTTCGCGTCGGTGGCGTCGTCTTTTTCTCCACCGATTTCCTGGTCTTCTTCGGCTGAGCCGCCTTCACGGTCTTCTGAACTTTGGCGATCTTCGCCTCGGAACCCTTGGCGGGGACAGACAACTTGAACGATCCAGAAGCACCTTTACCCTTCGTCTGTACTACAGCGCCAGAGATAATGGCCGCTTTCAAGTATCTTCTGATGAAGGGTGCCATTTTCTCGGTGTCGACCTTGTACGTGGTCGCGATGTATTTCTTGATCGCTTGAAGCGACGATCCTTTGCGGTCCTTCAGCTCGCGAATCGCGGCGGGCACCATCTCGGAGGTCGGTGGATGATTCCGTTCCGATTTTGCAACCTTCGCCTTCGCGGTCTTCTTCGCCGGGCTGGCGTTGCTCCCCGTATTCTCTACCGCGGTATTTCCAGCGTTCCTTTTCTCCTCCATTTCTGCTACTCGGATTCTGTTTTATTTTCTCTTAACTTTCCAAATTTTCCAAGGAGATCTATAAACCACCTCGTCAACGGATACAGATTGCTGTGTGTCCACGTGATGATGCACTAACAGTACTCTGACTCATAATGAAGACGCTTGGCAGATGTATGTACGCTACTGCGTATATCCGCCAGTGGAGCGGGAGGGGGCGCCCCCCACCGTGCCCCATGGACGAATCAGACAAAACGAACATTCGATCGACTGGGGTAGACATATTCTTTTAAATATTTCTTTCGTTTTAACAATATTCTGCTGTATACTGTCATCAAGATTATAAAATACAGCGTGTAAAAATTATTTCCATTATTTCTCCTGTTTCTTAATAATACCATGCTCATAATCTTCATACTCGCACCTGCAACCTCGAGCACCGAGACGGGGAGAACCGGAAACACGGTTTCCCCCCAATTGTGAAAATGGACACGTCTCCTTGGCATAACTCGCTTAATATTTTTCTCAATTTCACTGCTTTTTCAGTATAATTTTCGAGTTCTCCCGTGTTGAGTCGTTCACAGGGGGTTTTAATGGCAAGGGGAATGATTTGGAAACGAAGCCATAGAAAAATATGCCGCAAAAGCAATCATAGGGCGCGCCAGTAGTTGAGAATTGCGATGAACATTTAACATTCTTTAATTACAATGAATCAAGTTTAGTGGATTCACCACTCACAACTATCATTCCATTTACGAATTGTTTACGGCTTTGTAAAGAGTCTTTAACAATTACATGTTGAAACGTTAATCATTCTTAACGTATCTTACGCCTAATCGCCCGCGAAATTATCCTCGCCATTGCGATGGAAATATTCAACACGGTGATTTGATTAAATAACAGAATTCAATTTTCAATGATTATATAATGTTGCATGAATAATCTTCGCCCATCTAACTAAATACATAGGATCATTGATACATCATTGCATCTTCAACTCTAGCCGAGTAGATACTGCTTTGATAGACATTCTGAATTACCACTTTGAGGTTATATTCGCGAAATTCTATAAAGTCATTATATCGAGCCGAATATCTCGCAATTTGTTCATACGTTTGCACCTGTGTACACATCCGTAGCTTCTCTGTACGCATAGCGATCAATTCGTGTTACATATGAACATACGCTGACAGTTGATGTGTCATCATTGTATTGTCTGATAGTCGTTTGATGGGGGGGAAAAACAGAACCAAACGGGGAGTTGTACTTTCCATCGACCTGTCTCGAGTGGAAAATGGGATCACGAGAAGGAAGGTTAACAGTACACGGTGGTCGGAGGTCTAGTTTCGTGGGAGCGCGCGAAATTTCGTAAGAAGCAGCGAGAGAAGGTTTCGCGGCGGCCGGTCTCTTTGGGTGGGGAAAATCAATAGGAAAACCGAGTTCGAATCAGAAGTATGGGTCATTAACGTTTAGCAGATGAAACGCGTGGTGTTATTTTCGAATTGCCTGCGTTCTCTGCGTACACGCGAGTGTGCATCGGTTCCTGTGATCCTCGAGATGACACTCCGGAGAAACTCTGCGTCTTGACGCACGCGGAAGAGGTCCCGTGCAACATAGGCCGTGCAACAGTGATCTTTAACAGCTGTGCTCGATAAGAGGAGAATGTTAAGGAACTGTATGATCGATGCCTCTTGACATTCATCTCGACGGTAGCACGAATCGAGCCTGCGTTTCGCAATGACGATACTTCCATCCCTGTTGTTCTGCCTCGTGTCCGGTATCTTGTCGGGGATCGACTACGCCGAGGCCACTCACATCTCGGGCACCTTCGACACCAAGGAGTTCTTTCGGTTTCTCGTTAAGTTCGGTTTCCAAAAGACGGACCGTCACCGGCAGAAGGACTCGTACGGATACATTTTCGGCAACGTCACGTCCAGGAGCAACTTCTCCGTGCCGATCACTTTAGCGGTTTTAGATCGAGGTCATTTTTTAGAGTACTATGGTAATCGCACCCTGGAAGACAAGAGCTCAGCCTGCGCTCTCATGTTTAACACTTTGAACCAGAGCTCCTACGATGTCCACTGTAACGAAGAAGGTCAAGACTTTTTGAGGTATTTTTTGTGTTTAGTAATCAGATGGAACGATCTCGAGAGGAGCTGCTTATTAACTTTCTTTTCTTCTTCGAAGGAGAGTACCTTGCCCCAAGGGTAAACTATGCTCGGACGAAGATTCCATATGGAATATCGTGAAGGGACATCAGTTCACTTATGTCATTCAAGATTTCTGGCAGCCTCGCTTTTGGTACATGAGCTTAGTCGCGTGTTATAGAAACACGACCACTTGCCAATGGGAATATTACGACAAAGAGGGTAAACTGGAGTACGATATCTGGCTGGTAAACGGCAACCCGAATACCAGCGGCCTAAATAGCTTGACGTATCAGTTCTCGTACGACAGGCAGAACACGATAGAACTCTATCTGCTCTTTTTTATGTGCTACATTATACTCGTGCCACTGCAACTGTACGCAGTGAGGCTACAGAAGCATCCTGTAACAAGATTATTCACTGCTAGCTTGTTATTAGAATTCGTAGCGGTGTGCTTAATTTTGATACACGTGTTGAAATTTGCTCTGGATGGAGTTGGCTACGAACAGTTGGAAGTCGCTGGAGATATTTTTGATATTCTATCACGTGTAAGTTTCGAGATCGATGAATTTAGTTTTGTATTTTGGTTCCATGAGCCTTCACTTTCATTTTTGCGTGTTTCAGACATCGTTCATGCTATTGCTTCTACTACTCGCCAAAGGATGGGCGGTAACGAGAATGGAATTAACGTGGAAGCCTTTAGTTTTCGCTATATGGCTTTGTTACGGGGTTGTTCATATTCTGTTATATGTGTGGAACATGGTATGTATCTTTGTACAGGCTTGTATGGGAATGTAATTTCATTTAAGAAGCACATGTAACTTTTGTAGACGGAGGTTGACATTATCGAGGACATCGACGAGTACCAGACGTGGCCGGGCTGGTTTATTCTCTTGTTTCGAAGCGCTATAATGATCTGGTTCTTATGCGAGCTTCGAAATACTATGACGTACGAACATAATACTCAGAAACTGAACTTTCTGCTTCACTTTGGCGCGTCGTCTTTAGTTTGGTTTATTTATCTTCCTATCATAGCACTTATAGCTCTTCAAGTAAGCGCATTGTGGAGGTTTAAACTTTTATTGGGTGAGTACACTGAAATTTCTGGTTTGAGGGGGTATTCTGGTCTGACGAGGCGTTTTCGTCGCGTTATTTCGGAATTTTTCTACACAGAACCCATAGATTTGATTATTTGAACTGGGGCTGGGACTATTCGAATAATTTAATATTCGAATATTTTACAAGTATTCCAATGCTATGAATAAACTTCGGATATTTGAGTATTTGAATGTTATTATTCGAATATTTACTCGAATACTTAAATATTCGAATATTTACTCGAATACTTAAATATTCGAATATTTACTCGAATACTTAAATATTCGAGTAGTATTCGAATACTTAAATATTCGAGTAGTATTCGAATACTTAAATATTCGAGTAGTATTTGAATACTTAAATATTCGAGTAGTATTCGAATACTTAAATATTCGAGTAGTATTCGAATACTTAAATATTCGAGTAGTATTCGAATACTTAAATATTCGAGTAGTATTCGAATACTTAAATATTCGAGTAGTATTCGAATACTTAAATATTCGAGTAGTATTCGAATACTTAAATATTCGAATAGTATGGTGTGAATTATAAATCAAATGCTTTAGGTTCATTTTTTGACAAGCTTTTATTTAGTTTCAGTTGTGAGTTCGTTATTTTGTCAGAGTGAAATCTTCTAAGCTAATAACTTGATTTATAATTCGAATATTTACTCGAATACTTAAATATTCGAATGATAACTGAAATATTCGAATAATAACATTCGAATTCTCAAATATTTGAAGTTTATTCATAGCATTGGAATACTTGTAAAATATTCGAATATTAAATTACTCGAATTGTCCCAGCCCCAGTTCAAATATCAATAAGCATGGAGCAATAAACTAAATAATAATCAAATTCTTTATAAAAAAATTCCGAAATAACGTGACGAAAACGCCTCGTCAGACCAGAATTCCCCCTTAACTTATAATCTATTTGGTTTCATGTATGCGTTGCATTTTCAGGTATCACGTACTCTGCCGATTGTTTCGCGTATTGCGTGATGGCGCATCTACTCTGGCCAACACGGAGTGAACAATACTTTTTACTCGCACAAGGGGCAGACAATGGCGACGAACTAGACGAGTTCAACGAAGCGCCGCACGTGCTGAACAACTACGTGGAACCTCCGGAACTTAGTAAAATAATTACTTAATATCAGAAAGACGACGAGTCACGCGAATGAGGAAACAATCTTACACAGTTTGATGTACGCTGTATTTACCGGAATGGTAAAATTTTATAGGGTTGATAATACTCTGCTACATGCTACTTGAGACTGATATACTCTGCGCACTCTGTAATTAGGAATACACTAATAATCAAATTCGCGTATGTGATAGGAAGTCAATAATTGACGGAAGCGAAATAAAGTGGGTTGAACGTGACAAGTATTTACGTGTAATTACTTGATCGTTTAGGAGCATAATAAAGGGGAGGTTGAGTTGTAGCGGTTTGTAGATACAGAGTGGTAACGTTAACGAATGTATATTTATAACATTTTATGCCAATGTACATAACAATTAGCTGGCAAGTATACAACTTTAGAGAGGTTGCTATGGTATGAGTAACGATTATCGTACGTAATTAGTCTTCTACTACTGATTTACATTACAGATCAGAGCGATTCTCCTATCACTACGGTGTAACGCGTTCACTTTCGTTCACTTATGTCATAATCTCGGACCATGTGTTTCGACATTGATAACTATAATTTAATCTTCGTTCTTCGTTGTTGTCCATTCAGTACACGTAGGGAATTCAATAAGCTAATTATACAATTGAATCTAAGAAACTTTTTAATCTTGTACCGTGGTACACGTTTTCACGGCGTCACCGATGCTACGTTTTGTAATTGCATGATACTTGCTGTGTGTGGAAACTATCGCAATGCGCGCTTGAAAAAGTATGAAAGCTGAAAATAAAATCATTGTGAATTTCTTCACGGTGGAAGAAAGGGGGGGATAGAATCATGTGTAAGTCTAACTTGTATAAATGAATTTATGTACGAAGTACTATACACAAGGTTTTCGCGAAGAAAATGTATTCTGTGTGCATTCATAATTTCTTTCAGTATTACATCGAAGAAGCACGTACTGTACTAAAATTCAAATAATCAAATTATTATAAATATATCTTTTATACATATGGATATGCATTAATAATGGAGATCATGATATTCAAATTTATTTGTTCATACGATATCTTTCACATTTTTCTTAGTGCAAATGTGCATTAATATATCGAAGCATTGGTATTTTGAACTATATACATAATACCGACAATTTGTACAGATCACATCTCGGAATATCAGTTTGTGCTCGCACAGAAGTTTCCTACAACGTTTTTGCTCAATCTTCTAACAAATTAAGTATTAGAATAATCAAACGTATACTTTGTTAGAACGTTTATAAGTCGCGTACGTATGTATCGAAATGTTGGTGCAATGTTTTTAATAGATCGATATTCGTAGAAGTAGCGGACACGATTGATTATAAGTTTCCGTTGTAAAACTGTAATATTTCCTTTGGACTTAATCGTATAAAGCCAAGTTCAAAGAACGATATGAACAACGATTCTCAAAGAATCATAGTTATATAGAAATACTCTTCTTTTTTTTATAGTAAAAATAGAAATGTTTCGCGTTTACACAAGTTATACACATTTTTATGCAAATTTTGAAGTGTTGCCGAAGATCTACCCACGAATGGATGTGTAATTTCGAAGTAGAGCGATTTTAACGAAATACTTTTCATCTAAGTGTTCTTATTGATTTTCTAACACACCTTTTCGCGGGACATTTAATGTACAATGGTAACATGTATATTTCAATAATCTAATTTTAAAAAGTAGAATACACGATGTGGTAAAATGTAGTGCTTTTTAATCATTTAGATTAAATTTAATTCCGCTATGCGATCATATAATGAAAATAATAGTATGGTGTACGTTTCTTTCGTTAAAACGAGGCAGCCACGCAAAGAGTGACCCAAAAATCAGGGGTGCCTTTTCGCCTATTTTAGGTCCCACGATTTTGGAACTGAATTGTTTAAATTACACTAGTTTACAAAATAAAAAAAAATACGTATCAGATGCCATTTTTTTTTCTTTTGTAAAATGGCCTACTGATTCCGAAAATATGGAAAAATTAAATTTTAGCGTTTTCACACAATTGTCTCTAGCTTCGGTATTTATCCGTAGATTGTCTTCAGTGGCATCTTGTTTTCTTCGTAAAAGTGCAGACTCAACGTAAGAAATGAGAAACTGGGCCCATTTTTGCGATTTCGATTTTCCCAGATGATGAAATGAATTGTCGATCTCAATTTCGCTCGAAAATTACTTTTTTTTAAATATATCCATCGATTTCACCCAAACTATCGAACCGATTTGAAAATTTAAAAAAAAAATAGGCGATTGCTTGGGTCACTCTTTGTATTGGCAGAAACTCTACAAGCAAGATTGTATTGCACGCATTATAAAAAAAAGAACAAAAGAAAAATACAAGCAAGCATGTTTCAATAAACCTGAAGTAACACTCTAGCATTTGATTTCTGTATACGAAACTAGGTGGAGCGAAAGGAAGCTTTAGCATGTTAATAAAGTATTAAATAATACACCATGAAAGTCCCTGTACGTATTATATTTATTTGCATACTGATAACTAACTCTTTATACATATCACCGAACCCCTGTGCAATTAAAACTCACAGAAGCTTCAAGCCTGCAGTAATGCTATCTATGATTTGTTTCGGGCCTGGTCCAATTCCGAGTACAGAGATTGTGCCAGGTACTAATTGAGTTCTACCTGCATCTTTTATCAAAGAAATAATGAGCCCAGATGTACGGGCCTTACGTGCTAATGCTATTAGTTCCTCTCCGTTATGTATTTTTACAACAATTTTAGGCTGACCATCTAACAGCCAAGATTCGTACATTTCTTTGTGCTTCGTGTTACTCGATGCTTGACGATAACACTCTACCGCTGCGTGTGCACACTGAGCGGCAGCTTTGCCCTTTCCCATAGGTATATCTGATCTCACAACAAGTACCATTTTACAGTTCTCGATATTCGGATACTTTAAGGTATGATTGCACACGCGCTTAATGTATCTCATTATCGCCGACATATTCGCGAGATTACGAATCTGCTTCTTCCCGTTTTTTCTTATACTCGTCCATGCATACTTTGAATCTTTTTACTTGCTCCTGACACTTCCTCCAGTCTTGGGTCTCCGCTATACACTCCTGAAAGCACATTAAAAGTTACACGACTTCATCCGCGATGTTGCAGTTCCTTGGCGTTTAAATGCGCGCTTAAGGTTAATACTTGGACTTGATAATGCAATTCCATACAGCCGGTTTTCTTCAACATCTCCTCAACAGGATCTTCAACATCTTGTTGCTGTATGGTTGATCTCAATTTAACGGTCATAATAAGTTCTAAGCGTATATACGTGCGATAGGAATTATAATTTTAGATCTAGAAAGCATATTCGATAGTTACGGAATTTGGAGGTTAATGTCTTCCACGTGAGTTTCTTTTTATTTTCAAATGGGTAGCTTACAGTGATCTGGGAGGTAATAGCTCGCAATTATCATGCAGAGTGGTTAAAAACAGATGATTTATGTTTCTTCTATTTATTTTTATTTTGTCTAGAAGTAATTTCTTTTCGGCTTCTTGAGGAACATTTAGGCCCGCGGGCTCACCGGGATTAAAGGTTATGTGGTCGCTCTCGATGCTTACTCTATATATTTACGTAATCCCTATCAATCGATCTTTCGATTGATATGCTTGGATCTCGCTATTTATCTTTTTCACGGGCCTCCTGCAATTCCATATTTATACATACAGGAGACGCACACAATTAATATGTACTACGAATCCATAGGAATCCCAATAAATCAACGAGACGAAGTTTAAAATCAGAAGCGAATCGATTGCAGCCGGCTTGTTTGGGCGCGAAATTTGATTAGTTACTTAAGTCCTTTACATTCAATCACATTTTTAATTAATGAAATAATTCACGAATACCCGAAGTGTTTATTCGAAATGTGAACATGAATGTTTAGAAATAAGTGTGAAAAAAGGCATGAAATTCATTTGGAGACGCAAACGCGAGAATCGAGTATGCAACGCGTGATGCGCATGCGCCGGGATATGGCCGCTGGTGCACAGAGTTCTCCAGCAGACGACAACAAGCCATGGCGTAGTGCGGTCGAAAGCATGACATTATGTCTCGGTGCTCGTGCCGCCAATATCGTGATCCTCGATTTCTGTCCCGTATCGTCTGCCACTTAAAAGCCCGTGAGTTTCGACGAATTGCCGATGTTCGTGGACTCGAATACTGATAACGATCGCGAGCACGTCGGGGCGTTAAGCGTTCGCCTGCCGGTCGTCAGTCGCAGCGTTTCTGTAAGTACTTGTACTTCGGTTTTCCCAGTTCTACTGACTTAAAGGAGCTCCCTTTCCTCGAGAACGTGACGATCGATCTAAGAAACTGTGCGATAAGGGTGCTTCAACCGTGATCCCTGTGCTTCCGTCACCGTGAATCGTAAGGTGACATAACGATCCCATAATTCCGTAACACGTGGGTGATGCACGCTGAATACGAACGCAAGAAGATACGACCGCGGATGTTATATCTCTGACATGTAATATGAGGTTTGTCGAAGGTTTCTTTGCGCGAAAGGTGTTTGAAAGTAATTGGTATTGATTTCGAACGATCATGTAAGTTATTTTAAACGGCACGTTCCCACTCTGCCGTGGCAGCCTTATTAACGTAGTAACTGTGCCATTTCTTTCGTTAATGTGTGCTGCAAAAAAGTGGAGATTAGTCACGATTGCCTTTTTTTATAACTACTTCCTCAGTGTACGTCACACGCCCCGGTGTGCGTCATTTAGGCTCATTTCGATCGTTCCCGCGAAAAGTTGAATTATCATTGCATTAGCGTTTTGCAGTGTAGTTAATGTGTCAGAGGGCGCGTGTTAAACGCGACAACTGATCCTCCTGGGCAAGGTCGAGAATGTTCTAATTCATGCAGGTTATTCTAATCAGTGGCGTCCCAATTATTCAATGAATGGTTTCATCGTTTGTTCACAATTTTCATTCACTTCGCGTCAAGCATTCATTATTCTAAATTGCAGGCTTGACGTTTCTTTTTGCGAACTGCCTGACCATTAGTCATTATATAGTATCGCTTTGATGGATAGACGGGAAAACAATTTGAATTGCAAATCTCATCGTATTAGCGTAGCTTTCCATAACGCGGGATTATATCTCTACATATTTTTCGACTAACGAGTCCTTTGACAACACAAGGAAAAGCTTTGCAATTCTATGGTTACGTAAACTCGAAAAGTTGCGAGTAAAATATTATCGTATAATAGTTCCGATCGACGGTAGAAACTTTGTATTCTCCCGCCGTGCGGCGGCGAGCGACATCTGGTGGGCAGTAGCGAACGAATGTAGTTCCCTGCTTGTTCCTAGGTGGCTACACGACTGGCAGAGTTTCCCGCAAGTGTTCCAAGAGTGCTCGGTTCGTATATAAGGCCGAAGCGAACCTTCTGCTTTCGGGTAGTCTGATGCTTCCCGGGAAAAATGCGGCCTATTTACAGACCACATCAGTTTAAATGATACGCATACAGCTAAAAACGGCGTCGTCATCGAATTTCCACCAGATAACTTGTAAAACTCACTGCGGAAGTAAATTGTGACTATCTCTTTTGCCACTTTTTCCCATAATTTTGCATTGTACATCGCTACTATTACTTTTGTGATATGATTTTTATTTGTTGTATATTTTGCTGACGTTCAAGCTCGTTTTTAATATTACAATGAAGCGTTAAACTAATAATCTATAGGTACACATATCTACGCAATATACTCTTTGCTGTTTATTTAAATAATTTCGCGAAATTATTTCAAGGTGCTATTATGCGCTATATTAGAGGAGGGGACACACTTTGATAAAATGTGGGACGTTCTGTAGTGGTCTCAAAGTTCACGATCTCGTGAACACGTAACTGTCGGTCAAGTATTTTCTGTCACGCGCAATTCCAAACACACATCGGCGTACTTTGCAACCATATTCGACAATTTGATTAACGGTGAACCGAGCGTCAATTACAAGCTCGACAATAATTATTTCGCAAGTATGAAGTTTTTAACGACTAGCTTATTTGCACTGTCGAAGATCAAATAGTTATAATTCAATTAGTGACGTGCTTCCATTGAGCAATCCCTCGTTTCGGTTCGACGGTAACGAAATCTTCGTCTTTAGTACCCAACACTCAGGCGGTCAAAGTTGCTTTTAATTTGCATACCCGGTTCGGTTATGGCCGATGCATTTTCATATTGGCCTCGAAACGACAATTTACAGTATTATCTGGATCCCAGTATCCTTCGCTTTTTACCCAATCACCACAACATTCAATCACGAGGATGCTTCGCGTGCACAAGAATAGTCCATTCTCAGTAATCTAGGATTCGATTGCAAGTCCCTTCTGAAACTTCCCGCCTTCCTTTCAGCTATCAAGGGGAAGTGCATAAGATTCCTGCCACGGATTTGGCTCAATTTTCGCGTCTAGTTAACCCTTTAACCTTTGACCCTTGAGCCGTTATTTCAAAATTGTGAGACTGATATAGGTATACATGTTGTAGCTTATTATTTTGAAATGGAAAATATAGGTTTTTTATATTTCTATTCATTTATTTTTTTATTTTTTTATAAAAAAAAAGAAGCACTTATCTCTATTTTCCACTGTTTTATTTGAGAAGTATAAGGAAACACAAGACAGCAGGCCGAAGTAATAATCGATCATACATTTTTGAAGAGAAAGTTTATATTTCTCAACGGAAAGCATTGAAATCTACTTTACCATCAGGAACACTACGAGTGGTTGCTATCGAAAGTTACGAATAGAATTATAACCACTTTTAAAACGAATGTTGCACCGGTGCAACACTGGAAGTGGGCCGCATTAGAATTCCGTGGGAAAATCGCGATCATGTGTACAGGGCCGGCTTTTTCTGTAAAAAGGGCCCGGGTGCAAAAAATATTTTGGGGTCCCAAATAATTTCTCAAAGGTAAAAAGCATAGCATCTTTTCACGGAAAAATAAAATAAATAAACAAATAAACATTACCATATTTAAATATATGAATTGCATTGCCATATCGTTAATAATATTAGACTATTATATTATTATATTAGAAACTAGCTGTACTAGTTGCCTTTGCCCAGAATTTATATTCTGATTTTATAAAAAAAATTTTATATTATTTTTCGTGAAACTTGTCACATTCGCCTGGAATATTCAGGTATAATGAGCTAGGGTATATTTCGTGACCCCAGAGTTTACCGTTCGAAAGTTTTTAGGTAACAGAAAAACACACAAACATATAAACATTCTGCCTTATAGTATAAGATTATATTCTAATTTCAATTTTGACAGTCCTCGCATACCATGGTATGATTACCACAACCACAATTGTTTTGTGTTTAAAGCGTGAAATTCAAGTCGATCTCTAAAATCAAATTAATTTTAATAAAATAAAAAGTTTTCGTTCTTATTTTTTTAATTTCTCTCTTCTTTTCTGCCTTTTCTGGTGCCTTGTAGCCGCTGCACCCCTCTGCGGCCATTCCTGCACGTGCAGTTCTACCTACACGATCCCTTTTTAACAATCCAAAAGCTGCCAATGAAACCGCACCGTTTTTTCGAGTACCCCTATAGTGCCCTCTGTCGTACGTGATCGAACGGGTGCGCGCGGTTAATTTTGGAGCGCGTCGTCGTTGGCCGTGACCACTAAGAGACGACGACTCGGGGGCCGCGAAGACGGGACCGAGCGCGAAGCCGCCGTGGCACGTAGAAGGCCCGGGAGGGGGCGTGCGGCGAGGGAGCCCGCACCAGGGAAGCAGAAGGAAAGCCAAGAGGCAAAGTCACCGGCGGGCGAGTCTCGCGCATTCCCTCGGCCGAATGTGTGTTGGCGGACTAAGGTGCCCCGATAACCGAGTCCCGACACCGATAACCGTCCTTCGTCGCTCCGCGCGACTGTTCTTCTGCCTGCAGTCGGCGAGGAAGGCTTCCTCGAGCCTCGCGCGCACGTGAACAGTCTCCTCCGTCGCTTCCCCTCCGCCCTGGAACATCGGGGCGAGCAACTGGCGCGCTCGTTCGCAGGGAGATCGATCGTGGATCATGGAGAAGGAAAGGGTGGTCGGGGATGTGAAGGAGCAGGCCGAAGAGGGGGAAGAGGACGAGCTGGAACAGGACGAGGATGGGACGTTCGACGAGACACCTAGGTTCCCGGAACTGGAGCGTAGCCAGACCGGTCGAAAGACGAGCATCTTTAAGTATTACTCATTCAAGGAAAAAGGTGAGTCCGACTTTGGCCTCGCCAGATGTATGCAATGCTACCTACTGCGTTCTTTTGGTATCGATAGCAGCGGTGAAAGGTGCTTCTGGGAGGAAAGTATTTGTATTAACCAGCGGCTACTCTGTGCTCTTGCGACTTCCACGTGTAGTCGAACTTGCCACTCGTTTTTAGGGATTCCCGTACCTGTTGGAATGTTTCGAGCTTCGGAGATCTGGTTATCGATAGGTACTTGGTAAGTGGAAGTCGACCTTTAAGCGTCCATCGGCGATTACGAGACGGGCGACATTCCTTCCGCGCGATAACAGCAGAGCCGGGGGATTTGTGGCCTCTTGATATGAATTTTAATTTGGGTGACGAGAGGACGGGCAAAGGTGTGCCGTTCACGGTCACGCTGTGCATTAGTAATACTGCCAAAAATAAAAGCGTGCCGTGTGCCGTGGCAATGTGCTTAGCCAACGTGTCGCAGCGTGTCATCGATATGTAGATTGGCGTGGATACGGGAGCCGAGCTGCACCTCCCATGGCTCCGCTTCGACCACGTGCTTGCGCTCGGAAGTTAGGGGTGGTAGAATAGAGTGTAAAGGCTAAGATGCTACGATTGGAGATAGGTAAATTCGGCGCGGGGGACATTGGTAGTACAGGGGAAAAGGACAAAAACTTTATGCATTTTCGCTCTTGTAATTATAGGATTCCTCGAGCAAATTTAAAAATGTTAATTAAAAAACTAAAAAACTAAAAGAAAATATAAAAGGGAGTGCATTGAGCATAAAATGAATGTAAGTTCAGATTAGTAAAGCTTTAGCTGTTAGTGCTATTTATATGATGCGTCAATTTTACCCCGGTCACGAGGTAATTGGCAGTTAATTAAAGGAGGAAAAAGATAAACATTTTATGTATTTCGACACTTGGTAGTGCAATCACATAATATGCAATATTCCCTCATTTTACGGCACCTTCCAACAAAAGTCACAGACTCGATCTCTGTTCCTTTCGTAGCACCAAGTCGCGTTATGAGACTCTGATACGTCGGTCGAGCGTTTCGTGTCCGTTTTAGTGCTCACCGATAAGATTTTGCAATTGGTAACAGCCAGGAGCGTTGGCGACAGCCATGCGTCGCCAGGTGGTGCATAATACATCGTGCGGAGCGTCACGAGATCGACGTCCTCGCGGGTTCGAGCGACCGGAGGAGCTCGCACTGCCGGTTCGGTTGCATACGCGCGGACTTGCGAACCGATTCACCGCGAGGGTAAACGTAACCGAACCGGTTGTCGAGAAGAATCGCGAGTCTCGTTTTCAATCTGCCTAAATCCTTAAAGGTTATTCTTCCATTTTATTCTTCCTACGTCTCTCTCCTGCATTTTGACAATTCGTCACACTACGCCCCGCCTCCGATCTCTTCTCGAGAATATTTCGAGGAAGAGAGGGGAGGCGTAGAGAGAGCCTACCTCAAGAATAGCAGCCGAGCTATCTCCGTACCCGCTTGCGGCATTTGGAACGAAGAAACTGTTCTGTGCCTCGATAAGTCCCTCCACTATCCACTTATCACTAAAAGCCTAGCTCTTAGGGAACAAACCCGCGGAGCTGCTGCGCTTACATCGCTAATGACCCGGGAATCTCTGCGGGGGTGTGCCACGCGGTTGGACGTGTGGTTCTCTGCACGAAAGCTCAATTAAAGGGACGTTATCAAAGGCGCAAGATCTCGCTGCTGCGAAATACCGAAGTGGAGCGAACTTTGGCCCAGTTTGCCGAACGGGGGGATCGATATCGTGGATTCGGGTCGCGTAGCCGGGGAAAGAGCGTGGGGCGCACGGGTTCACGCCCGGAATAGGTTATGCAACACGGTTGTTGGAGACGCTAGACGGCGGTCGGCTACTAAGCCCTTCGCCCCGAAGTGGATGATGGCTACGGGCTCGATAGTGACGCATCCGAGCTGTAAATACGGGCGAGCCTCCATGACTGGCCAATTCCTACGCGCCTCTGCCGCGCAACGTCACGGTGCAGTCTGACGAGGGTGGGCTCGATTTGCACGCACGTGTGTACGCCTGCATGCGTTGCCACTGCTGCATCAGGATGCATTCAGCGCGCGCACGCGGAAGCTGAATTGCAACTGTTGTTGGGGAATTTGGGACACGTTAACCCTTTAACTCTCGAGTGGTCAGGTTTAGGGACCAAGAGGGCGATTTAATGATTTCCGGGAGGAGCTTGGCAAATAATTTATATTTCTGTGGAACGTGTGACATGAGTGTCGAGCTTAGAGGAGAAAACAGAAGTGTAGCATTGCGTAGAAATGTACTGGGATGGAGAAATATGCATTACTGGTCAGAGTTGATTCGAATAAATTTTTATCTTGAATAAAATGAATAAAATTAAGTTAAATAAATTTTTATTTGAATACAATGAAGTTAAATAAATTTTTATTTGAATACGATGAAGTTAAATAAATTTTTATTTCGAATAAAATGAAGTTAAATAAATTTTTATTTGAATAAAATGAAGTTAAATAAATTTTTGTTTGAATGAAATGAAGATAAATGAATTTTTATTTCGAATAAAATCAAGTTAAATAAATTTTTATTTGAATAAAAAAATTATTCGTTATTCTTGAATAATTTCATTTTATTCGCAATTCTTATTCCAAATTATTCAAATAAAAATTAATTCGAATAATAACCAACTCTGTCTCTGGTGAACAAGCAAACGAGTATAATTCAAATTTTACCTCAAGCTTAAATAGTTCCCCTTTTCTTCTTTTTTGTGAAATATCGAAGTTAAAAATAAGTTTTTTTTAACATATACCTTATCAACCTCCACTTCCAAAATTGAACACTTGGACTCACATAGCACTTTAAATATTCCAAGTGCCTTCCGCAAAACTAATAATTAATTCCGACTCATCCTCGTTTGCGCGTCCACCAAATATATAGACCTGTAACTCCGAATTCGACTTTGAAACAAAAAAGAAGCACGGTACTTCCATCGCGAAAACTTGAGTTAAGTTTCCTCGATCTCGGATAAAATTTTTTGTTCTCGAGGTTTCCTGTTCGAAGCAATTAATTAGGGAGGTAAAATGAAGAAAAAGACTTTCCACAAAGCGGATAAATCCCTGTATGTGGACAGCAGTCGATAAGCAAATAATCGCCACCTGAATTCCAATCAAACATGTGATTTCATTTCGTCCCCGTTACCGGTTCTCTAATATTGTCTCTCTGGCTTAACAGTGTCAACGGTTGCTGATAAACTTGTGTGCCAGTTTTCGGAAACTTTACCAAGAGACAGACACAATTTTCGAGGCTTTATCAGGGGACATCGTTTAATTACCCAATCTCGAACCAATTGAACGCTGCGTTTACGTAACAGATAAAACCAGAAGACGTAGGCGTTCGTTACGAAGCTATCAATCCGTTTCGCGTTACGTCCGCGGCGTTTTTTCAAGTATGCATGTCTCTCCGCAGTGTCGTTGGCCTGCATTTCTCCGGATCGATTGCAATAGCACAGCCATTCGCGACGATCGCTAGCATCCCCCGCAGCGAACTGCAACTCCAATGAACTGAGCGTTCCTTTATCTCGTAGGAAACGTTGCTCAACAGCGAAATAAAAATATCGCCGGCTGAAGCTAGTTACGTAACGTCTTCCCTGGTATTTATGGTGCTTATAATTTTACGAGACTTGTTGATGGAGCGACGATCCTCTCGCGGCAGATATTTTTGCACGCTTCGTCAATCCTGCTCGCTTTTGCCGATGATGGTCATGATTTTGCGTCGGAGGCCTCGTCCACAGGAAAGGCACCTAATCTTGCGACCAGGGGACGCGTTCGGCGAAGAAGATAAACCCCGGTTCACTGATACTGAATTAGATTGTGTTTTAAACGAGCAGAAATTCAAGAAGTGCAATTTTTATTGCTTCTTTTTTGCTCGTTACAGGAAAATATATGTGGATTCAGGAATTTATGAGAACAATTGAATGGAGTTAAAGGCTGGGCTGTAGTGTAAATGGAATTATTAATAATAAATAATAAAATTTTTAAATAAGTAAATTTCGGTTAAATTGACACAATATTATATATTTACGAGAAACAAGACCTAGGCACAAAAATAAAGTTCAGTTCATTTAATTATCATGGTTTAATGTTTTGTTTTAATGTTTTGAGAAGTTATTAAATTTCTACTATCTATAAAAAAGATTATAAATAAATTTAGAGAAAAATATTATTATGATTTACTATTGACAGTTAGGTATTATTTAGTTATTTAAAGATATGAAGAAATGAAGTAGTTCATATTTTTCAAACATTTATTTCACATTTTCTGTATCCGTATATACTATTTGGATTTTTTTTTTAATATTTCGTGTGAGTAATGTGGAACGTCTGAAGTATTCCAAGCTTCAGATTTTGCTCTGCGTAGAATTCCGCACTCGTGAATTTCGTAGAATTCCGCACTCCTGTTTTTTAGACTGTTGAAATTTGATCTTTTAACTTGTCCTCCCCAACTCCACACTCTGGGAAAATTTCCTCCGCCGACCCTGGACGGGAATCGAACTAGAATTAATCTCGACCTCTGGGTGTTGATAAAGAGTCACACCTCGCTGAGCACACGTGCCACACGATTGCACGATCCTCCATCATTCTAACACATAAAATCGATCTTGAAGCTTCATTAACACCTGAGATACGAGGCTCCAAGCGAGCTCTACGTTTCAGAGACCTATTCGACACGAATCCACGTTCCACGCCAGCGAATCGATCGAAACTTATCAAAAACACCACGGGTACTGTGCCCACCGTTATCTCGATTCAGACAGCGAGCGAAGAGGAGGAGACGCGGATAATGAGCCTCCCGCGACGACGAATCACGAATCTCTCCCATAATCGCCGTACGCGCGTATTGCGATTAAAAAAGCCGACACCACGTTTCTCTCTGGTCAGTCCTTCTTCCCCCGCGGAGTCTCGCCTGGACCTCGTGCCCCTTCTTCCGAGCGATGGACCAGGATAACGCTGCGCGAGAAGCCACAGTTCCTTAATGTAATCATTGAGTGAATCGAGTCCCACGAATTCTAACGAGTGCGCTTTTCCGCGGCGGAGCTTGAAGAGTTCGGTGCTCGAGTCCTTTGGGATTCTTGAAGGAACTCTTCTTCACTTTGGGAAGCTTCAGTCTCGACCTTTCATCTCGTTAGGTCCTTGGCGCTTCCTTTGGTAGCTTCTCCTGCGAGGAAATCAAAGTTTCTTTTTATATATCGTGGGTTTTTGTGCGGAGTGTTGCAAAGCGGGGGGGCATCGAGGGGATCTAGTTCCATAGAACTTTGGACAAGGAGAGATAGGCCTATTTTTGGCGAAAAGGGCAAAGGACAAGCCGCGTTGAACTTGGAACTGTTGCGACAAGTGTTAAGCAAAGTTCGACCGAGGTTGGTACATTGAGGATGCTATCAGAGAGCTTGGTTTTGTGGAGTGGGAAAGAGCGTGGGAGGTCGAAGGGCACCTCGCGAATGGGAAGCACCTTTCACTGTGGGATAGATTTAATTAAGAATTAAGAGGTGATCGAAACACTTTTAGTTTATCCCTTTCGTTGCGCATTTAAATTTTCGGAAATCTTGGAAAGTGTTTTAGATGAAGTAAAAAATGTCTTTAATTGTCAATTTATGATTTTGATCAATAATGCTGGGTACCACGAGAACATCTACAAGAGAATACATTTTTTAATGCGTGAACTATAGTCGAAATCCGCAGCGAATGGGAATGTAGCGATGTTTGACTATTTATTTATTTTATTTATATATATGGGAAAACTTTGTGGTATATTGAGAATAGGGAAAGCCAATGGAGGAGTAATACATAAAAGTAGAAACACAAAAATGAGCGAAATAAAGAAAAAAAGAAGTAGTGTCGAGATAGAGAACAAGCAAAAAAGAGTAAAATACAATGAAAGTAAGTAGATGTTAACGAGAATTGTTAACTGCCTTCCTCACTCATTGGGAGTGCTTGAAAGAGTTAAGAAGGCATGCTCTTAGGGGCGTCCGGCGAGGGGGAGGGGGCAAAAGGGTCAGTTGCCCCCAGCTTTTGAGAAAAAAAATCGCTTATTTTTAAAAACTGATCTTTATTAAGTTCGTACTAAAGAAGTGAATATTTTTAAATTTCGGTGTTAAATTTGTAATTAAATTGGCAGCACAAAATAGGCTCAAAAAAGCAAGAGGGTTACTCGCTTTTTTTATTACTATATTTTTCTTTATCGTCATCCCAAAATTGCCCTCCCTCCTGTAAAAAGTCTACTGACGCCCTTGCATGCTTTTAATTAGAAACGCAAATAGTCAAGGTAAGGCACTTCCACGAGGACACCCCCGCGAAACGCGTATCTAGGGGCTCGCCTCTAATCACGCAATTATCGATTCGACTCACTGGGTCATCGAAGAAGTTAATAAAACGCGATAACGAGAACTGTCGCACATTATGTCATGCTCTCTTCGCTGATAACATTAGGGCGACCGAGATTAGTTAAAGAGCGCCGTCTCAGAGGTCCCAAGTACGAAATTACTGGAACGGAAACTCACAGGGGTCGATCTAAGGAGGCCCAAGCAGGGCAACTTCGCTCAGCGCAAAATTGATATCAATAAGAAAGTAAAACTTTTTGAAAAATTGTTAAAGAAGTAGGTAATGCACGTTTAAATTTAGTATGAATGTTATAAATTGTTTTTAACCCTAATAATGAAAAGTTGAACGCTCGGCGTGCGCCGCGTGCGGGTCTCCTCTGGTCGCATCTATTAACCATAGTGCCTGAACGCCTATAGGAGTTTCCCGCACAGGTCGCACCCGAAGGGTTAAATCACCCATATAATTACTATTACACTAGGGAAAGGTGCGTACCTATTTTAAAACTGTTCACAAGACGCTTTAAAAAATTTCACTCCCCCTAAAAAATTACATTTTATAACAATTATTTAGAATTAAATGTAAAGGACGGCAAAAATCTCATTTTTTTTTTTAGAAAAATGCTGAAAGCTCAAGTCTCTTTGGCACGAATTAAAAGATCGTTGTTTAACTTTCAGACACAATGCCAGGCTCGTCGAAGAAACAGGGTCCGCTTATAGGAGTAATCGATGTTGGCACGCGGACCGTTCGCTTCGTGGTAAGACATCATTATATACGTACACTGTAGCGTAAAGTTGTTAACTATCGTCTATTTTTACCTCAGATCTCTGTCATTATCTTCTTCACCGTTTCCCTCTGACAAGCAATTCTGGAACGTTACAGGTGTTCAACGCGAAGCGGGTCGCCGAGGTGGCGTCCCACCAGATCGACATCGAGCAGATCAGCCCCCAGGAGGGATGGATGGAGCAAGACCCGAGGGAAGTGTTGTTCGCCGTGAAGGCCTGCATCAAGGACGTCGTGCGGAAATTCGACGCCCTCGGATTGAAGGTGGGCGAGATTGTGACGATCGGCATCACGAACCAGAGGGAAACGACCGTGGCGTGGGATGCCACCACCGGCGAACCGTTATACAATGCCATAGGTGTGGTAATTGGTCTTTATTACATTCCCCTCCGCATGGAATTTACAAAAAATAAACCATCAGAAAGTAATGCGAGCTCATCTTATAAACTTTAAGAATTTTCGTGGTTTGTTGATTTCACATAATTCTACGAGGCGTTAAAAAATCCGCAGATAAGGAACTTTTTTTGTATCACCTGGACAGTCAGAGACACCAGCACTCTGTAATATTAGATAAAATTTCCCAAAAAATTGTTTTATTATCTTTAAAGATGTACAAATGCAGCGCAAAAAGGTTTTTGATCCCACGACGTTTACTTTTTTTTTTTTTTTTTTTTAAATAAAATCCCCAAAGGGACCTATTTCTGGAGAATTTTTAATGGGAAGGTACACATTTAAGTCTAAACCTGAGAATAATAACAAAATACTACTAATAATAGAAATAGAATATAAATACTAGTAATTACAAAAGAAAATAGAACAAGGTACAACTCGAATAATAATGGAAAAAATAATAACACTGGATTAAGTATATCAGGATCATTGATCGACTAATCGTGATCTTATTGTTTCCAGTCTGGTCCGATATAAGGACCTCAACGGTGGTCGACCAGGTAATAGCAAAGTTCCCGGACCAAAGTAAGAATCACATCAAACCACTGTGCGGCCTTCCAGTGAGCCCGTATTTCTCGGCCCTGAAGATTCGTTGGATGAAGGACAACGTGCCTGCAGTGAGGAAGGCGATAAGGGACAAACGATGCAAAGTGGGGACGATGGACACGTGGATCGTTTGGGTGCGTGGATGCGCGTCGAATGTTAGAACTTATCTGGGATATGCAAGCGATTATTACGCCTTGCAGCGAGAGGGATGGTAGATGATGACGAGCGCGAATCAGAGATCCTCGAGCGAGCTCACTGAAAACAAAACAAAAAATGGTTACAGAACTTAACCGGCGGCAAAGAGGGCGGATTGTATATCACGGACGTGACGAACGCCTCGAGGACGATGTTAATGAACATAGAGACCCTCTCGTGGGATCCCACGTTGTGCAGATATTTCGACATTCCTATACAAATGCTGCCGGAGATCAGGAGCAGCTCCGAAATTTATGGGAATATCACGATCGACGCGCTCAAGGGTATTCCTATATCTGGCGTAAGTTACATATCTAAGCTGAAATCTGTATACTAAAGAAGCAAGCTTTGTTTTATACGATGACCTTATTGCTTGCTCTCTGTCAGATCTTGGGGAACCAGCAATCCGCGCTGGTTGGTCAGAATTGCTTGAAGAGGGGACAAGCGAAGAACACGTACAGGAGCGGCTGCTTTTTGCTCTGCAACACGGGCACAACGGTGCGTATCTTGTAAAGAGTACGATTATTTGTTTCGTAGTTGCGAGCACGCTCGTGAATTTTTTTGTTCTAATTTTTCAGAGGGTGTACTCCTCCCACGGGTTGGTCACAACGGTGGCGTATCAGTTGGGCCCAAAAAGTCCGGCAGTCTACGCGTTGGAGGGTTCGGTCGCGGTCGCGGGAGCTGCTATTAAATGGCTCCGCGACAATATGAAGCTCATAAAGGATGTTCACGAGAGTGAACATCTAGCTCAAAGCGTTTTTAGTACCGGTGATGTATACTTCGTGCCAGCTTTTACGGGATTGTATGCTCCATATTGGAGAAAGGATGCTAGAGGGTGTGTACTATTTTGCATACGAGCAGTGACGGATTTAACGGGCAGCCGATGAGAAGTTGCTGCCTGGGCTCCTGCCAGGAAACTCCCCTCGGGGTAGAGTTGGACAAATTTTATTTCGAATAACGAATAATATCCCCAAGATGACAATTTCAATAGTTTTTTAATTAATATGTTAGCAGATTTCCCGTTTAGTGTCCATCTTTTATTCGTCGATTTATTCGAACAAATTTTTATTCGGTATTCTCGAATAATTTTAGTTTATTCCTAACTTTTATTCGATATTTTATTCGAATAACGTTCAACTCTGCCTCAGAGTCCCATCTTTAAAAAACGATTATGATTTTATCCAATCACTATTATCTTTTATTCTCCATTATTTTCACTCCATACGCTGCGGAGATTTATTTGTAATTCTGTTATGTATACGAGCATCTCAGAACATTTGTCATCCGTGCAATTTTCCTTAAATCCGCCGCTGTGTATGCCGTTCTCAATCCAAAACTCTACGTAAACGTATACTCTTTGCAGAATCATCTGCGGTTTAACCGCATTCACCACTAAGCAGCATATAATAAGGGCATCGCTGGAGGCGGTTTGCTTCCAGACGAGAGACATTTTAGAAGCCATGTACAAAGACTGCGGCTATCCATTAACAAAGTTGCACACGGACGGGAAGATGTCGACGAATAATCTCCTTATGCAGCTGCAAGCGGATCTCTGTGGTACACCAGTATGTAAGTGTATTAAACTAAGCATCTTCCAGAGACATTAGTGGAATTCTATATTTAATATTTGTTAACAGTTAGGTCAACGATGCCAGATATCACAGCATTGGGAGCAGCGATGGCAGCGGGTCACGCGGAAGGTATAGAGGCTTGGGAGTTCGAAGGCGAAGAGGTGGAATCAGTACCCACGGATACATTTTTGCCAACAACAACGCCCGAAGGTAACGACCTTCCAGTTTTAGTAGATTATTGTGTGTTCAATCTATTTTACAACGACCCTTTCGTTTTCCTTTGCAGGAAGAGACGCCAGGTATAAGAAATGGAAGATGGCAGTTGAAAGGAGTTTAGGGTGGTCGGCGATCAAGAGGTCTGATCAAATGACAGGTAAATTTAAAAGCATCGAGCAAATCAAATCTGAGGTTTCAGCTGCGATCGATGCTCTATTTCTTAATTATTCCTAATAATCTGCTTTGTACTGAATACCTACCCTTTTCTATCTGCATGCATTATACGTACGTTAAATTCCTCTGTAAATAAAGCAAAGGATTTAGTTGCTAAGGACCACCCAACAGATTTCACGTGGAACGCTAGAAATACCTTCTGCGATTAAAATAATTCTTCTCTCCTGAGTTCTGTTAAGCTGCTTGTTGTGGCGTTTTGGTACGGCGCTTCCCCTTTATTCCCTATATCCGTTTCTACATCTCCTTGGCAAATAAATCTATCTGTGTCTGTGTAGTAAAACTCGCGCAGTTCGATCATAGTCGTAAAACCGTATATTTTTACCATGTTTCAGATGAGAGATATTGCGTTCTGGCGTCGATCCCTGCCAGTTGGTTCTTAATGACGAGCTTTGTCTTACTACGATTAAGTTATTACTTAGAAAGTCGGTGACAGCATGTTTCTGTTGCCGCGATGGAGATTCAGTTAGGTGGCAGATAGCCTATGTTTTAATTGCAAGTACAAGATAGGAGCGAGGTTGCCAGAAACTTAAGCATCAATAGTAGATTCCGATTATGAGCACCAGTAACGAATTACAGAATAAGAGATTAGCGCCAAGAAAATCGCTTCGACTCAGTAGAACTACTTATACCTCTGCTCAAACTTGCCAAGAACAGTTCGCCGTACAATAGTCAAAGGGAACGAAGGATACTTAACTAACCCGCTTCGAAATGAAGGCGTTTCGCAGAGAGTGTTAAACAACGAGATGCACGCACAGTAACTAAAAAACATTATTTCATTCGCTACCTTTTATCGTCCACTGATACAAGATAACGTGGTATTCCGTGCATCGTTCTTTGTTGGGGCAACCAAAACGCAAGTACCGTAAACTAAATGAAATTACACATAATTTTCTCTAATTATAAGTGTATAAAGTCTCTCGACTCTGTGCGATTAATTAAGCAAGCTCATTCGCCTTTTATCTCTATTCATTCTCCTCTAATTTCGTCGGCTTCTTTTGTATTTCTAATTTATTCGTTACATCGTCGAAAAAAGTCTTATATGTACACTGTTGAAGTTATTGTATTATAAAGGCAAACATGGAAATACACGTTCGTCTTGTTTTACTGCAGCATTCGTTCCTTCCAATACAGAACACCAGTGGTGGGTCCGTATTTGACCTAACGTAGAAAAGTAAATTTTTTACGCGTAGAATAAGACGTAGTAAATAGCTTAACTTTACTACGTCATGTATTTTATGTATAAAATCATATTGTTTGAAAATCCGTTGCAGACTTTGGAACACCATAACCTGCATCCACATATCGTATTCATTAAATTCAGAATTGCAACAACATACTTATTGTTAGATGATGAATTTTTCCAACCATCTAAAAGTAGAACTGCATTTTTGGATTTAATCGAAATTGGTTGTATCTTGATATTTTGCGTTATGTAAATTATTTGACAATGTCGTTCGAGTTGGAATTTTTAAGCTGGATGCAATTTATGAATAAAGTTCCTAAAGTGGTCAGATTCAATAATACTAAATGGAATGGTACATCCAAAGAAATAATCTGCTAAAGCTTTATCAATTTCTCCAGAATCCATGTTGATATACGTAAAAATTCGAGTATCTTTTGCACACCAAAGATATGACTAAAAAATTTCATATTATTTATAATTTTGTTACAATTATATTCCAATCTTTCTTTTTAAAGTAATTTAAAATATTGCGCAGTAAAATTCAAAACAATAGGTAGAGGTTAAGTGTTTGTACTAGAAATTTTGACATTTTCTACATTTTATACAATTATTTACATTTTTTACGCTTGTCACGTAGTAAATTCGATGTAACGTAGTAAACCCATCACTGCAGAACACCCAAAATCAAACTCCGAGATTCATTCAATTCGAATTTGCGCGCCGCACAGCAGCGCCGCGGAGCGTCGCGCGGCCGCGAGCGGAACTATAATTAAGATGGCGAGGCGAGAGGAGGGGAGGGCACGCTTAGTCGTGTCAGTGCCGATTCGTTGTGGCTGTCCGCTGTTGTCAGTATGGTATAGAAAGACTTAGGATGCGGGATCGCGTAACATTATTACGGTACGTCTCGTGGCCGCGACTTCGTGAGAAGGTCGTCGAAGTGGCGAGCGCCGAGTCTCGTTAAAGGGAGATGCGGTATATCGTATCGCGCGAGTGCAGGCCAGGCTAACCTATCGCAGCGAGGTTTTGTTGTCGGCGGTGGGTCTGGTGAGTTTCTGGCAAGGTGTGAAGTGTGTAAAAGTGCACGGTGGACTCGCATCGAGAGCAAGGGAGTCCCGGTGCTCGGTGGGATATGCACGCGCACGTCAAGATGTCGTCGGGAGGACACAGCAGTCGTACGCGAACAGTGCACATAAGTTCGATATTCCAGAAGCTCCACGGCCGTTTCGCCGACCCTATGACACTGCCCAAGCTCTCCACCGACAAGCGGATGTTAGATAAAACCTGGAAGTTGATGGACAAGGTAGTGAAGCTGTGTCAACACCAGCGGATGAACCTGAAGAACTCTCCACCGTTTATCCTGGACATCCTGCCGGACACGTACCAACGGCTGAGACTGATATATAGCAAGTACGAGGACAGGATGCAGGTGTTGCACAGCAACGAACATTTCTGCGTGTTCATCAACAACCTGATGCGAAAGTGCGAGCAGGCGATCAAGTTGTTCAAGCAGGGCAAGGAGAAGATGTTCGACGAGACGTCCCATTACCGACGGAACCTCACGAAGCTCAGCCTCGTTTTCAGTCACATGCTGTCCGAGTTGAAGGCCATCTTCCCGTACGGCGTGTTCGCCGGGCACAAGTTCCGCATCACCAAGGCGGACGCGTCCGAGTTCTGGAAAGAGAGCTTCGGGATCAGGTGAGTAGCCACTATCGGTTAACGATCCTTTCCACCCCGTTCCTCTCTTTCGCTCTGCCCCGCGATCGTGTAAACAGGGCACACCTGTCCACCGCCGCGTGTACTCCCCCCCCCCCCCTCGGTCCCCCTCCCCCCCCTCTCGTGCCTGACGTGCGTGCAAAAACGAATAATAAACGCGCGCGCTTCTGGCTCGCACGTGCGCACACCTAACCTAAAAAACACCGTTGCAAGTCCGCCTCTCGCATTGATACTTATTCGCATTGCCGATCGCGCGTGCTACCGAAAACCGGGACGTGTGCGTCGGACCGTGTGCCAGCTGACAAGCCTTTCCTGCACGCGAAATGTATTTCCTCGGCCGGAAGTGCTCTTTTTCACGCGCCGACCTTATACAGGTTGCACCAAAATAGGCGATACGAAGCGGATTATAATCAGACTTCGTGCGAATTTTACGTATCTTGTTTGAAATATTTAGGAAGGTAATTTAGATTCTGATATATTTCTGCATCTACACTTTTATAACGTGACTTTGTTTAAATTACATTTTCGGACAAACACTATCTAGTCAAATTTCTTTTTTGTGACCTCAAAGATTCACGGAGGGAATCTTAATTTACATTTCACTCCATTTCCCCCAGGAAGAATTACTTCCGTTCCACTCGCGCCCACTGATGCCAGATTCGGGACGGGTTCCCTCGAGAATTTCCCCCACCGCGCGCACACTACGCCGGAGCTGCGCGTCCGTGAGTTGTTCTCCGAAGCGCCGAGCTCACGGACACGTTGCTCCGGCGTAGTATGCGCGAGGTGGGGGAAATTCTCGAGGGAACCCGTCCCGAATCTGGCATCAGTGCTCGCGCCTCCTATTTTTGGACGTCCTGTACATGGGACCTGTCTCCTCGCGCGTCCCGAGTCACGAAAAGCATTTCTTTCGTACTAATGTCGGTTAGGGAGGCGCGACAGGACGCGTTCCATCAACCGTGCCAATTTGTACTTCTAATTTACATCCTGTGTAAAAGGTATTCGACTTTAACATTTAAAGATATGATCACCCATCGATCACTCTCGCCGCCGATACGAGTCTCTTATCGCGCCCCTTCTGTTCTATCGAGCCCAGTACCGGAAACGAAAAGATGAATCAACACGATCAACTCGGCCGGTGTTTCCGGTTCAGCGATATCGGCTCGATTCACCGGTGGGACGCGATAAAAACGTGAAATACCCGCGTATGTACACAGCGGCGGTTCCGTTGAGCACGAAGCGCGGACGAGGCGAACAGTGGCCGGCCTGTGTTGCGGCAATGCTACTTCCGGTGTAATTGGAATTCCATTTATACTCGGTTACGGAGCGTCGGACCGTGTAAATCATCGGGGACGAACCGTTAGCGAGTATTGTCGACGGCCGGTCACTGTCCATTGACTCCGTTCGAGATCGTCGCGGGCTCGGCGGAGAAATCGGGAGAGGGCCGAGCGGTTCGGGGACTCGTGGAGCCGTCAGCCACGTACGTTTCCTGGTTACTATTCTCGATAGGGCTGGCGGGAGGGCGGCACCCGTTCGGTATCGTTTTACAAAACGCCGATCGCGCGCGCGCGCCTACTTTTGCTGGAATACGTCACCGGCGGCGGTGTGCTGGTCTACGTGCCGCCAGCGTAGCGATTTATCAGAGCCCGGTATAAATAAACGGCGAGAGAGCGGTTCGAGCCAATTCATGAATGACTGACTGCCGCCGGGACTGATCGCGTCACGAGTTTCGCCGAGGCACGAGACTCGAGCGCGGTCCAGCCTGCATTTTCTTCAACTCTTCTGCGGCCGAAATTATTTTCGGTCCGGCCGGTCCGCGCGCGTCTACCTACTTTCATCTGCATAGCTTCAGCTGTGTTCTCACATCCCGATCACTTGTTTCAAAACCGCGCACACCTGGGTAAATACTTCTGTTGCGCTTCAACTTTGGAGGATCTTTCGGAGCAAAAGTTGCCCGTGAAATAATATAAAGTTAGACTTGATACTGCGTCGCAGTATTGGGCTCGCCTCGATCTAGGGCCGGAAACGGCCACGGCGATTAAAATGACGGGTAACAATTTCATTTGGAGATACCATCGATCGTTATTCCTCGCTCACAGCGCAACCTCTTTTTGAATTCTCTGATAGTACACATAGTAGTCTTATCGGTACTGCGTGATGCAATTTTATTCACCTGAGGAAAGTGGCATATAAGAAGTCCACCGTTCGAATAATAGAAGCAGTGCCGGATTAAAATCTTTAGAGGCCCTGAGCACTGAAAAGATTTTGAGACCGCCTTATACAGGGTGATCAACGCAATATTCGAGTTCTTAAGCGTTTCTGATGATTTGACTAAAAAGTGTCTTTAACAAAAGTTAGATTTTAAAATTCAGGTAATTTCTGGATGATTCTTCTAATCCAACACTGAGTAGGAGTAATGTTATGAGCCGATATCACGACTGTTACTCCAGGAAACGTATACCCCGGGGAAATTATAGAATACCTGGCTGAAAATAGAATAAGCTTCCTGGGAAACGATAGAATATTAATACTTGACGCGCCTTTGGCGGATCGAATTCGTTCGTGTTGCCCGTTCCTCGAGACGGAACAATTTCCTCTTCGTCCTCCTTTCTCCGCGTCTTCCCGCGCAACAAATACACGGCCCACGCCGTTCTTCTTTCCAAGAAGGCTGAACAGGAGCATTATCGGGGAAGCATTGCCTGCTGGGAACGTAGGATGCGGGCGATTGCGGCGTTATTAACGTGCGGCCAGCCGACTCGATTACGCCGATGTGCGAACTTTCTGTTTCCGGTCAAATGATCCGCGGACATCCGGTCACTGTACACGCGCGCTCTCCTTCTCCTTCCCTCTCTCTCTCTCCCTCGACGAGGAGGATGCTTAACAGCCGTCACTATGATCGGGAACCCGACTCCCCGATCCGCGCGCGTTTAATTCGGCACCGATAAGATAAACGTAAGCGCCGATTCGATTTATCTCACCGGAAACAATATTTATCGGAATTACGCCTACACGGTATCTTGGAAAAATCAGCGCCTCGGGTATTTTTACCCGACCTTTTCGATATTGTGCGCTCGCGTATTGCTCGCCCCGGGCTGAGGGAAATACAAGGTGGCTGAAAGGAGCTGGTGGCAAGCTCGGCGGAAGCTATTCTTCTCGAGAAAGTATATTCGAAAATATTTTTCCCTCTGTTTTTTCTCCCATTTTTTTTTTAAAGTAAGGGAGTTGGTAATATTGTGCCGTTTGGGATATTCCGCGTTGTATTTCCTATTTGACTGTAACTCGGACGCAAATTGATATGAGGTGATAAATATGTGTTTTGAAAATCTTCACTTTACTTTAATTTTACGAGAAGGTGTTAATGCTTATTTTTCTAGGAAATTCCTTTCAATTAACCCTTCGTGGTTACCTTCTTATAATCACAAATTGGTCACATGGGCTTCACTGCACCCCAGTGGCATATTTAAGTTACATTTTTCGTATTTTTGAATCTTTTAACTCCCAACTCTCTTTTAACTCTAATAGTCATTTTCTAGAGATTTAAATTTTGCTATGATGGTAGTTGAAAAAATAATTGTGGGCAGAAGTGATTTTTTTGGTTAAAATTCACCAAGTTTTAATATGAAGATCTAAAAATTTACAGAAATATTGGCGAAGAAAAAATATTGCCTAGTGTGAAATACACCTCCTGTGAATGGTTAAAAAAAGATTCTTAAAATTTGCATTCAAGGCATACACTCTCAAGTAGATACCAAATTACTCTTTCATCCTGACTTTATCTCGCAAGTGACGCAGTCAGACATAATTAAGCCGGAGATTTGACGAATTGCTTGTACGCAATGCTCTATTTTTTCATATAATTGATATTTCATATAAAAGCAGACTTAAGTCTACTTCCAATTAAACTAACTGGCACGTTTGCAATCGTGTGGCATTGGTAACGGAAGCTCCTCAGAATGGTACCGCACAGTGTCGAGCCGTGAATTCGAACGAAGGTTTCTCTTTCGCGCTAGCATGGTCGACGCGAATTTAAATTCGCGTATCGCGCGGCGAACGTCCGCGGTTTCTGGCTCTCCCACTAATGGATGTTTCCAGTGATGAGTGTACCGGAAGCTGGTGGCAAGGGGTGAGCTTTTATCGAGAAAGGAGACCGAAGTCATCTATCCGACGCATAGAGCGGGCCGTTGTATCGCGAGGGACCGTACTTTGCGCCGGCACGGAGGAGCTGGGGGCAGAATCTTCTCCTCCGCTCTTCACGATACGTGTAACGATGTCCGGATGTGGGCTGGGAAAGCCGGTATGAGTGGGGAAAAAAAGCAGCGGCGAGGCAGAATGGAATCCAACGTGGTCGAGCATTCCGGTTTCTTGTCTCCTACGATTATTTCATTAACGTGTCTTCACCTCGCCCCTCGGCCGGTAAACATAATTGAATTTAGTCCCCGGGAACAAAAGCGCCTATGTCGCATACGGGGTGTGCGTGTAATTTTCTGGACCGAGAACAGGATGGCCCTTCTCCCCAAAATTAATCATAAACGTGGAATACGGCTTTTTACTGAAAATTTTCTTTTTGGATAAAAATCGTTTAATGGAATCAGTGACGCAACCAGAGGGGCTGAAGAAGGGGCATTGTAAAAAGAAAAGAAATGTGGATTTTATTCTTTAAATAAAGTTTTATAATTACCTAATGAATTTTATTGAATTTGTAGTAAAAATATTTTTATCCCCTTAACTCGGCCCCCCGAAGGTTAAATCCTGAGTGCGCAACTGCGCTGGATCTTTATTTTAAAAAAACGCGATAACTTTAAGGGAATTATAAAAAAGAAACAGCTTTAAAGCTTTAGGATATATGGTGTGCGAGAGAGAGATTCCCTTCATCCTTTTAGCTTTCATTTTTCCGTCATTACTTCCCTTTTTGCCTCCATGAGAAAGAGATCCTATGTTAAAAGGATTAAAATGGTAAAAATGGTCAATTTTAGACCTAACTGATAACGAAATTTCTTTACAGGATATGTTTCTATATATCTTAAAGAATCCGAAATGCATAATTACTTACCCCGAAGGCGATGGAAAAGTTATAAATAATAAGCGAATACTACAAAATATATTGTTTCGAAATTTTTTCCCAACAGATACACCTTCAGAAACGGAATAACATTTATTTAAATGTTTTTTTTCGATATCTTTTGTAATTTACGAGTCACAAGCTCTTAAGTGAATAAAAAGAGAAATGCACACGCTGGTATACTACGGTCATTATAATAAAACATTAACTCAAACGGTGTTTCTTAAAATTATTATTATTCTTCTGACAAATACTATCTGTTATTAAGAATATTTTTACTAATGACGACATCCCGAACTTTACTCTTGTTGTTCACGCCTTTCCCATCGTCTCCAGGGTAAACAATTATTCATTTCGGATTCCGTAAGACCTGTAAAAAACATTCCCTGCCAGCCAGATCGAAAATTGATCAATTTTACCATTTTCCTTGCTCCCTCTATCCTCCAATACGTTCCACTTTCGCGCGAGGTTCGATTGAAATCAGCATTCACGGGTTGTGAAACGTTTCCTTGCGAGCGACCGCCGCACTAGCCAAGGGTTCGATCTAAAACGAGAAGCACTCGATCGACAGTAGACAGCGGGACGATCGATGGATTTTGGATTCCGTTTCGACGGTGCACCAGCGTTGCGCGCGACCGCGGCTCGTGTTTATCCTGGCGATATCGGGTGTCAGGTGCAGGCTGGTGGCCCCAGGAACGCGTCCGGCGACGCGGATGCAATATGTCGCCGCGAGGTTCAATCGGCGCCCCGTCACGTTGCAATATCCCAGCCTTCGAAGTCCCCGTTAGCGCGCATCCACGGTCAAATGCTAGAACACCGTCCCGCATCTCTGGCTCGCGGTAATGTTTATTTTATAACCGCCGTCGTCCAGATCCTTCCAATATCCTTTTTAATTTTTTATGCCACGCATTTCGCCGTCGGTTGCGTCGCGATCTCGCAGACAGATTCGGTATAGGATAAAACGCTATTCCGCTCTGTTGTTTCGAGTTTGCAGAGGTCGGATCGTGCTTGGGATTTGCATGCATCGCGGCGAGCTTGCGTACCGCCGCCCGAGGCGGTCGTTTTGGCTTCCAACGACATCTACCTATCCCACGGAAACGGCATTCAACAGGGCGAAACGGGAAAACGCTCGGAACGAGATTAAAAGCGTTTGCGTTTCTTTACATTGGGCATTTAAATTCTCAGTTGTTGCTAAAGTTAATTATTCTTGCTCTTCGCTCAAATGCTTTGAGTGGTTTTATTATTCTCACTTTTACACATGTGTCTCCTATCTAGAGTTGGGTATTAACTAAATAAGAAATTATTTAAATAACGGAGCAAAATAGAGTTACTTTTATTTGAGGTTATTTGACGAGTAAAGTTAATTATTTCAGTCGACAATAGTTATTCTAACTTTTATTCGTCATTCGAAAATTATTCTGACTTTTATTCGTCATTCGAAAATTATTCTGACTTTTATTCGTCATTCGAAAATTATTCTAACTTTTATTCGTCATTCGAAAATTATTCTAACTTTTATTCGTCATTCGAAAATTATTCTGACTTTTATTCGTCATTCGAAAATTATTCTAACTTTTATTCGTCATTCGAAAATTATTCTGACTTTTATTCGTCATTCGAAAGTTTTATTTGAATAAAATTTTTGTCTACTTTTGGTCCCGTCTCTGCTCCACGTGCGGAACGTCCCAAATGGCGCACGTTGCGCGTGGGTGAGAATAACAGCCCCGTCGAAGGCGAATTCATCGCGGAGGTTACGTTCGTTACATGAATTCCGGTCGGCAGGGGTTGAACGGCATTGATAGGCGGCTGGATGCGTATCAGCTGTCCCCCGTTGTCTGAAGAGTTACGACGAAAGGTCTGGCCCCCCTGTCCCCGTTGGCAGGCGGCTAGTTAAGCTCGCATCCGGACGTGAGCCGAAGCGGAAGGAAGGGGACGTGACGTCGCGATTAAAGCGAATTAAACGAGCGAATTGTACGAATCGGTGTAGACCAGCCGCGCCGTCGGCTGTCGTCGTCTGCCTACGGCTATTGGGACGCGCGAGGCTGCCCCGAGGTTGACTCACAAAGAGACCTTTTCAGGTATCCGACAAAATTTGTCGTTCTACAAATTTTCTGCTGCCTTAAATTTGTTGCTCCTCAAAAATTGTCGCTCCTCAAAATTGTTGCTCGTTGGGGACAAATTTTGGAATTTGTTGCTCCCCAAATGTGCCGGTCCTCACAATTTCCCGCCCCTAAAAATTGTCGCTCCCCAAATTTGTTGTTCCGCAAATTTGCCGCCCCCCAAAATTGTCGCCCCTTGGGGAACAAATGTTGGAATTTGTTGCTTCCCAAATGTGCTGGTCCTCAAAATTTACCGCCTCCCAAAATTGTCGCTCCCTAAATTTGTTGTTACGCAAATTTGCCGTCCTTCAAAATTGTCGCTCCTTGAGGAGACAGTTAGGAAATTGTTCATCCCAAAATGTACCGCTTCTCAAAATTGTCGCCCCCCAAAATTTGTCAATCCCTAATTTTTGGAATTTGTTGCTCCCCAAATCTGCCGCTCCTCAAAATTGTAGTTCCCCAAAATGTGTCACTCCCCAAACTTTACCGCCCCCCAAAATTTGTCACTCCCCAAACTTACTGCTCCCAAAAATTTGCCGTCCTAAGCTGCAAACTACTTAGTCTACACACAAATCCGTTCCTATAAGCATATGTTACTTTTCGGTCCCCCAAATCATATTCAAAAACCAAAACAATCGGAGGCGGACACCTGCACAAAAATCGCGTCATATCCGCCGGCTCAAGTACCGCGACTCAATTACTCGCCTCAAACCGTTCCCCTGCCACCTGTTCCAGGTGAATACAACAAGCATCAAATCGCTTCTCATTAAAAAAAGAAACAGACACAGCCAGTTTTCTTCCTGGTTCCTGAATCCATTCCACTTCAAATCTAGAACTTTGCCTTCCCGAATCGAAGGCACTGTTAAAATCCTTCAATTACCCATCGGTAACATAATTAACAGTACAGACAGGATTTCTATGGGAGCAGCCCCAGCAGATTTCCAACAGACAGCGCACAGAACCTTTGAAACTATCGCGTGGCATCCTTGAAACGCGGCTCTCCAGCCGTTCCACTGACATTTTCCATGGGCGTATTTTCGCTGCACATTGCGTAATTGCATCTAAGCATCGTACAGCTAGAAACCCCACATCCTTTCCACAAAAGCTACAAAACCAAGAAGTTCTCCACCGTCGCTGACTAAAATCAATCCCAATTCTATCCACAAAATTCCTCTTCACAAATATACTCCCTCAAAAATACCCACTTCCCATCAGCCCACTCTAACTCCGTTCCCTTATCTGCACAGGTATTTGTCATCCTATCTAAATTCTGAGTCATCGGCGATAACGACGGCAGGCGGTCCCGCCGCGACGACTCGCATTTAATATTCCACGCAGCGAAACATTTCCAACGTCGAATCGCTGTTGGCAATTAGCTCATGCAACGCCCTACTCCAATCTACATTCACCGAGCACCTTCCTCGTTTCGGCGAGCACGGAGCGCGCCGCGAGCTTCGAGCGCGGCTGGCTTCGATTTCCGAGGCGACTCCGCTAGAGCATCACTCCCACGTAGGATTCCGCGTAGCGTCTGTAAATCGCGGATTTCGCGCGATCGTGGCACGCGAGGCGACGCCGGCTAAGCGTGGATCTATGAATGGAGGCGAGCCTCGGATCAGTCGGCTGGCAAGGACGACTAATTATAGCGTTAGTATCTCTCGGCTCCGTTTTGTACATTAGCCGCGCGTATGTGCGCGCTGTACGTGGACGCGCGCGTGCGGACGCATCGCCGAAGCGTTCCGAGACGACGGGGCACTCCTGCAATAGAGGACGCGACCCAGTTTAACGGTGACGTAAAGCGGTTCAGGATTGAAATTCAGGAAGGACACGCGAATCGGCCCGCACAGCCTCCTACTCTCCTTCGGCCCCCTACCCTCGCGACCCACTGCTCCGGAAAAGCAGAACGGGGTGGCTGCTTTCCTCCGAAGCGGGCCGCGAGGGTTCTATCGGAGCGCGGGGAGAGAAGAAAAGTCCTACCCGCATCCTTGACCCGCTCGCCGGGGCACGATGGCCCGGTAATTATGTCATCGTGTCGCCCGAACGCGGCTGGGACGATGCGTTGACCCATTTTCCGAGCGGAGTTATCGTCGCCGCTGGTTCTCGCGATGGGTACGCTGGCGACGTCACCGCGGGGGACGTTTCGTGAGAGCTGATAGGGATGCGGTTGATCGCGAGAGAATCTTTTGCTTGCGGGACACTCTCTTCTTGTAAAACTGAATATTAATAGAGCAGGCTCCGCGAGCTTTTGTGCCTCTGGTAACGGGGACGTTTTACAGTGAAGCCGTTTCTGATCAGAAATGGTTTCGAAAGAGTGTTTTAATGGGTGAAGGGGTGCTCCGCAAGGACACGCTCTAGTTGGATAACGGGACGTTCGTGGAATGGAGGCTCCATTGTGTTTCGAGCCCGCCCGCTATGGAGGGCACCGAAAGGATCGCGGGACAATTAAATCGAGCGATATAAAAGACGCTAATGACGCTATAAATAGGCTTAGGTCACGAACGTAAACGCCGTGACGTAGCGCGAAAGTGCGCGGATGCCATTAAGGAAGAGACAATGGACGATACGCGGGAGAAATCTATACAGTCGCTGCGCCGAGCCTTGTGAATGCAAGTTTTCGAGAAATTCAAAGTGCCATAGGAGCTACACGCTTTTTATTCCGAGTCACTTAAATATACAGCAGTGAGACGTCAGCGTGCAGATATATATTAGTATTCATGTAACGAAAAAGTAATTCTTCATTTGCAGATAGAAAAGTATAATACTATGTGATGTTCGCGGGTACCAAAGAATATTCAACGCGATCTTTGAGCGACGAGAGCAACAAATGTCAATACTACGAGTCTACAATCTACAGTGGAACGTATAAATTATTGTGTGGTGCGTTTTGTTGATGGGTATAACTTTGATTTTCTTAATAGGTATAACTTCGTTGGTAGGAGTAACTTCGATCTTCTTGGTAGGAATAACTCGAATATCAATCTTCCTCGAATACTTTCGTCGGTTACAGAGAGAAAGTGCTATGGTTGCAACTCTTCGTCGATATAAAGGAACAATTGCCATGAGAAAATGAACATTTAGAAGTATTTCTCGAGATTACTCTTCAGTTTAGTGGGGTCCACGTTGGGACCGTGTCGTTCCACCACTTTGCCCTCTTTGTCCACGATGAACTTGGTGAAATTCCATTTTATGAAGCTCCCAAGAGTTCCTCCTTGTTCTTTCTTCAGATATTTCCACAGGGGATGCGCGTTATCGCCGTTCACGTCGATCTTCTCGAACAGATCGAATTTTACCTAGAACGAAATGCAATTTTACGGTGAATAGAGGCTTCCACGGGCATCTATAGGTACTCATATCCGCCGTACTCGTAAAATTCTACCTTTTGTCGATCCGCGAAGCTGCAGATGTCGTCGCTGCCACCTGGTTCCTGCCCGTTAAATTGATTGCAGGGGAAGGCTAGAATTCTTAAACCTGCAAGCATATAGTTCCGGTAATAGGTAGATAAGTTTCGAAGGAATATTTTGTACAATTGTGTCTAATTTTCTGATACCTTTGGTCTCTGAATATTCGTCGTACAGTTCATTCAGCTCCTTGTAATTCGTTGCTGTGAGGCCACACTTCGACGCAACATTCACGATCAAACACACGTGTCCTTCGTACCTGTAAATAGGATAATATTAGCCATAGTTATACATTCCTTTCTACCGGGGTCGAATGAAACTGTTAACTTTTAGAAATAAAAGGTATTTATCGAAGTTTTGAATTTTGAATTGCTTCTTTTCTGTTTTATGGTAACTTTGGGTAAATTAACGCTTTAACTCTGTTGTGAGAGTTATTTTAAGTTTGATTAATAAAAACTCTCGGGGGTCGTATACTTTTCAACAGATTTTTTAGGGTAAAATGTAAAAGTTAGGAATATTTTTTTTAATTAGGATTGGGATTTTTATAAAAATATTTTCACCGAACTGTTTAAGGTTTCAACTTTTACTTGTCACAACTTTAAATTTTTCAGAGCAGAATAGGTAAACGTCCCTGTTTAACTGGAACTTTTCTACTTTCGAGAAAATAAAAGTTTCTTAGTTACAGGAAAATGTATGGAATGAAAGCTTCAGTTAATGCGCTACGTTTTGTAAGAGTTTCCTCGGAACAGAAAAGATAATGGCCATAAAATTGCAGTTATTTCATAATTGAAAAATTTTAACAGTTTCATTCGACCGCTGGTTTCTACAACCTCATTGCGTAGAAAATGAAGTCTAGCAGGCGTTGCTTACGTCGATAGAGGAACCTCCACGCCCTTGATATTGTTAGCGGTGAAATCGTAAATCGATTTCGCCTCTTTGTAATTCTCGTTACCACCCATGGCTGAAGCTGCAACTAAAATCGATCGATACTTAGAATATCTCGTTCAAACGTCAGGAGGGAAAATGTGCGCGGGTAAACACTAGAATATATCTCGCATCTAAAAGCGCAACGAATACAAAGACAATTATAATTAGCGAGTTAATAAAAAACTTCAAGTAATTATCATCTGTCTGGTATAATCGCTAACGAGGCTACGTGTTAAGCTACGAATTCATTCTACTACTCTGTGCTGTTCGTTTCGATCAGTCATTAAGTTACGAAGGTTAGAACCGCGCGATAATTTAACCCTAACCTTACTCGCGTGACGATTACTTGCAACTTCATAATTAATGTATGACGCGTCGCGCGAAAATCGTTTCTGCCGTTGGTGCGCGCGAGTGTTTACGATGCCGATTACGTGACGGTGTTGTGCGCGCGTACGTGACACGCACGACGTTCGAAACTTGCTTTCGCGTTACTTTTCTCTCTGTCCCTATTACGCCAGTCTTGTAATTTCACTTCACGCGAAATGGTTGAGCACCGCTGAGGCGTAGTGTCGTCACGAGGTCTCATTGTCACAGTTAATGCTGCGCGTGTATGCGAGAGCACTACGAGGATTCACTGGCCATGATACGCGAGACGGTAAACACGTCCGTCTACATTTCCTTTGTAAGATGAGTTTCCGCATACACGACGATCGCGTCTTTCGAAATCGAGCCAACTTGGAGAAACTTCTCGCGAATAGGCGAGAATTGATTAACATTTCATCGTACGCGTCGGAAGCGATAATACGTCTTTGGACATTGGTACCATGAATCTTTATGAAATGAAATGAAATGAAATGGTAACTCTGTCTCATGCAATCGTTGAACAAAGCGAACGTCCCTTTAGTCGAGATTTTTGGGATCTTATTAAGTTTCTTAGATACAGGAATAAAAAGATCGCATGCTACGTTATTCTACTCTTGTAAGAAGGGAGGAGGGTGGATGGGCAAACTATCAAATTACGTGCCTGCGAAATTTCGGATAACGTGCGCAAACCCCACTGGCAGCGCCAATTTTAAAAAATGCATTCCCCGGTGCGTGACAAAGTACACCGATCGCGATTCCTGAAATTCCCAGTGCAAACACTGTATGAGTAAAAGCAAATAACGCGCTTCAAAGTTCAACATGCGCGGTGACTTAGCATGTAATCTCAAAATCGAGGTCAGATAATCGTAATTTCTACGTGACACCGTGTATGGATCAAGTAGTTATCGATAGATAACCGATTACCGAGATTAACTCGACCCAAAAAATTCTAGAAAATTTCGTGACATTCTTTTCACCCGTTACATTATAGTTAGCTAGCGAAGTAGCTTAAAAAAAAAGGAAAACGGCAATCTTTCGAAATACTGCTACGTGTTCAAATTTTGTGCGCATAACGGTCGCAAATCGCGTGCCATCTGTCGTTCAGCGAGCAAACCTCGAAGATTTCGCTGCTATCGAGTTGCACGGATATGCGCGATATTTTACGCAGGATCGTAGCAGATTTTATTAACTCTACGTTCTTCTGTATGTACGAGGAATGCGTTGATGATACGATCACTATGCTTGATGATACGCTCACTTCGAAGATCGAACGAATCTTACCGAATGTATGTTAATAAATCACGCAAATGTGAAACCGACAACCGCACTGCACAAGGTCTGCTTTCGCACTGAGCCGGCTACGAATCTACTAGCGTCTATCGTGTCTCGCATACATACACACGCAATCTATACATGTGTGTACGAGCGTTACGACACTGGACGCTCGTTTGCAACAGAAGATGACACTGACGTTTTATCCCCTTGACCGTATTATTCGACTAACGATAATACGGAATTTAATGAGACTTCTTAAACTTTATCAATTAACGGAAAAATATCCTGGAAATAATGGATTATCTTCATAAGTCCATAATACAAACTTGAACATGAGTCTGCATTTCAGAAGTATTACACACATGAATTGCATATTTCCCGAGTAAATGAAACTCGTTTTAAATCGCACACATTGTGATACTTTTGCTTCACCCAGTTTGGAATATACACAGATATTAAAATGGGTGTCAACTATAGCTGACCTATGTTTTTGTTTTTAGCACATTGGTTCCATGGAAGGTATTCAGGGACAAGTTGAACGAAGTTCATCCGATTAGTTCCGTGCTACAGGCCATGGCACTGAAATCCACGATAGATCTTACGTGCAATGATTATATTTCTAACTTTGAATTCGATGTATTTACAAGGTAAGTTCGCGTAGACAAAGGTTTGTTAAGTTTATCAGAGGTGTGTTAATTTCATCCTTCTCTCCGCAGGTTGTTCCAGCCGTGGTCTACGCTTTTGCGTAACTGGAAAATTCTGGCTGTGACCCACCCTGGATACGTAGCTTTTCTAACTTACGACGAGGTGAAGGCACGTCTGCAAAAGTACTGCAGACCTGGAAGTTATGTGTTTCGACTGAGCTGCACGAGGCTAGGACAGTGGGCCATTGGCTACGTTACGTCCGATGGAGATATTCTTCAAACCATACCTCACAACAAGAGCCTCTGCCAAGCCTTGCTTGATGGGTATCGGGAAGGCTTGTAAGTACAAACACACTCGCAAAGAAGTATCGGTAGGCGAGAGTAGGGTAAAATGGAACGCTTAACTTTGGAGGGTGATAACATAAAATTGGAAGGAAAAAAAGACATGGGACTTGAATAGGAGTCTTAAGTGGACCTTAGACTATAAGAAAATCAAAGAGTTTGTTAAGAAAAATCTTTGGCAACAAAAGGAAATGAGATTTAATGGAGATATTGAAATCTTCGCCTTACTCAAGTTGTAGGGTAAAATGGAACACCCACTTAGAGACCATGTAAATACACAAAATCTTTATTTTTATTATTCAAAAGGTACTCATTTATGTAAAAAAGTTTAAATATATGTTTTAGGTATAACTATTACAAATAAAATATAACAAAAATATATATTATACACGTAAGAAGAAATATTCTACCAGATAACATACAAATTGCTGAAAATAATCAAATACACATGGATTTTTACGTGATTAATGAATATCAACAAGTGCAGAGAGAAATTTTTAGTTTTTAGAGCATTTTAAATAAAATTGATTAACTTAAAAATTCTTTTTTTGTATATTTTTTTATTATTTACTTTTTAGTGTCTAAGTTTTGATCTGTAGTTATATGCTGATTTCGTGTATATAGATTGAATTGATTTGATTTGCGGCTACAAAGTTTCACTGCAAAGTTTCAAGACAATTGGATTGATGGAAGTGGATTAAATAACTGTTCCGTTTTACTTCACAAAAAGTGTTCCACTTTGCCCCACATGCGATAATTTAGTAAACATTTAATACTTACACTCCAGCGCGAGGTAAAGAACTGGTTAAACGGTCAAAATGTAGAGTAAAGACTATAGAATCCAACGGTGTTCTTGCCGTTATAAATTTTCTAAATCCAAGCGAAGAAAAGTGGTCAAAACCACAACGCAATATCGAAACTCTGATACCGGAAATGTTTACAACACTGTTAATCGAAAAGTCACGTATCCACGGGTCTACAGTCTGTCACAAAATGCTGCGAGGACCGTTTGGTCCCATGGTCACGCGATACCAACACATTCGCAGCTCTCATCTAAAAGAAACATTGATGTTCCGCTTTACCCTATTCTCCCCTATAGCTTCAAAATTATCTATCAACTTAATGATCTCCTCCTAGCTACTTGTACCCCGACGGTCACAACGTGAACCCCGACTTAACGTGGGCTGTGCAGCCCACTCCGGAGGAGCACATAAGAGTCACAGCGGAGCAATACGAGCTGTACTGCGAAATGGGTAGCACATTCCAATTGTGTAAAATCTGCGCGGAGAAGGACAAGGATGTGAGGATAGAACCTTGCGGACACCTTCTTTGCACTCCATGCCTGACAGCGTGGCAGGTACTAATAATCAGTTTCATTCTACGCGGTAGAAGCCACCTTTCTGACGAATATTAACACGAGGCGCGTGGAATTCGTAGGACTCCGAGGGGCAAGGATGTCCGTTCTGCCGAGCTGAAATTAAAGGGACCGAACAGATAGTAATCGACCCTTTCGATCCACGAAGAACACATCGGCCAGGAACACACTCAGCGTCCGCTAGCAACGCGTCGACCCCCACGCGGGATCTTGACCCCGACACCGAGGTATCCGACTAGGAGTTAGCACCTACCCTCATTAAACGAGCTCTATGTATAACAAATTCTCCCAGCAACATGCCTCATCTTTTAAAGAGAATGCCTCACGCATTTCACGCGAGATCTCCGGTTTTATACGATTGTCATGTCATATCATTTATAGGGTTATCATCGAGCGCGATTACCTCTCGCGAGGTACGTAAGCATAAACATAATATAATGACGAAGTTAACCGAAGTGAATAATCGAAGAGTGAACGATGTAAAAAGGGACCAACTTTTTCGTCTCTATGTAAGCTTTGTTCGAATCATAATTTCCTTTCTGTTGTTTTATTTTGTTCTCTGTTTTTTTTTTAATACTTTTCTCATTGTCTATTTGTGTACATAAGAATGACACGCTGAATGGCTTACGGTATAATTGCCCGCGGAACGTTTCTCGGGTCGATTGAATTAATACGAGTGTTCTTTGCAGTTCACGGGTTCGTTTAGACTAACACGTTTTCGAGTCACTACTTGCCCGTGAATAAGATTATCGGGAATAAAAAAAAAGAGAAAAGAAACTTGGAGCGTATGGAGACCCTAAGGTAGGTTGCTTTTTCGCATTACACCGTTCAGGGCTTATTGTACCGACTCATCTTGTCCTCGTTTCATTACTACGAAGCGTTATTTGCATTCGTATAACTTCTGCCATCCGCGGAGGCGAAACTTTCCCTCTCGTTTAACCAGTTGTGCTTGGTGTACAGCAACTTCTCTAGAATAATGGAACGTCGCGTCTCTGCAGAGAGCGTGTAATGTTTAATAGTAAACGTTGTAGCCGATCCCCGTGTCTGAAATCTACGAATAACGTTTACGTACGAATTTATCCGCTTTTTGTATCCGCACAGTGAAATCATTTCGCTCGCGACTGATCAAGCTTCGAATCGACCTTCAGAATGCATGCGCCAATGTATAGCTGGCAGCGTATTCTTCGCAGTGTACGCATACGCAGGGTGTTCCTTTACTGGTTGGACTCGTTCTACGGTCGAAGATCGAAGTCTGTACTTCGCCGCTGAATCGACCCCTGACGCGGGTCCCATTAATAAAACAACACCTTGCCTATGACTCTCAGACTCGGTAAAGCTTCATCCACATATACAGCCACATTATTCACCGAACGTAGGAGATGTGTAACGTCTGATCAGTGCTTTCGTTAGTTCGTAAAGTTCGAAAAGGGGTGTTGAATTCGTTCATAGATTTGCGTTGCAAAAGTAGCATAAAAGTCGACGATGTATCGCTTCATTTCGTTCTACGGAACTCCAGATCCCTCGGATTAATTGGTATCTTATCTATATTTGTAAGGAACGACATGGTAAAAGTATACGCGAATGATGAAGCAAGTGGTTCCGATAGTATCTCTAACGAGAAAGAAAGAAAAATAAAAGAGGAGCATAGATAAAACCCTAGATAACTCCCAAAGGGAAGTAGCGTAGCTTGCTATCGAGCAGAGAAGAAGTGCTACATGGCCCATCGTAGGACGAACCGATCGATCGTTCGTCGTTTCTTTTCCGTAACGTCTATTAGAAGTTAATCACGTACCTGTTGGCGATAGGAACGAAATGTAATAACATGTGAGACATCTTTACTAGGGCAAAGATGTTAATTATGTTTCTTTACCTTAGATATTTATTATTTATTCCGTTCACGCACTAAGCAGAACTTTAAAGGATCTAATACCAGTGAATAGCGCAGTAGCACTTCACGCCGAATTTCGATGCTGCGGGTACACATACACGTATTCTTTTCTCTTCTCCCCGGTTCAAAAGATATTCGCAAAGACGGAGAAATCATTTTCGGCACACGGATTTTGGCAATTAACGGTTCGAAACGAGAGCAATAATCCTCTAAAAGCGTAGCTACATAAACACCGAAGCATTCATATCAGAAGCTCGAAATTAGAATGATAGATTTCTTTACTGCGTTCGCGCGTAGCCTTTAGAGTATTTACTTGTATTTACAAAGAGAATAGACGGATACAATGAAACACAGTGCTGCTGATCGATTAATCCGTTTAGACGACCCGGCGTGTATCAGCAGCGAAAACGACGTCTAAAATAAATATTTCGCAAACATTACTGTAGCGTACGTTTTCCTCCTATCTTATTGTAAGATATTACGGATCCGAGAAGTATGTTTCTCTTCCTTCTCTTTCAATTTTCTAACGAGGGAACGCTATGATCAGAACGAACGCTTATTTTTGGGGGATGGGAACGGGTCCAGAATGTAGGGGACGAATTCAAATGTGTTAATCGCAGTGAAGTGTTTAATTGCCTTGCATTTTGGAGCTGGTCCCATCCAGGTTGTGACCTCACCTTGTAAGTGACATTATTGCATCGAGTTACATCCGCATCATGTGTATACACGCACCCCATTTTGCTGGAGCCTAGTCTCGCTGCGCGCACCCTCGCTGTTCCAGCAAGACAGGGTACCATTGACAAAATCGAACCGAGGTGTTTATCGTGTTGTATCGTTCGCATGATCGTTTTACCTTTATTTTCATAACTCGTTACCTACACACGGGGTCCATTGCTCTCTGCCCGCCTGCATGATCGAAACTAATTCGGTAATGTACATAGCCTGAAGGAGTGAGAGAAAGAGAGAGAGAGGCTTTCGCTGCTGCTGTGAAGGCAGGTAAGTGAAGAAACGCATTACAGCCATTCCGCTTTAACGCTTTGTAATTACGCTCGTTATTAATCGTCACGTTCTCACCGCATTATAGGTACCTTTTTCTTTCGGATAAACGCACTCGGGACAAACCGAGCTCCATCGCTGGCAATTTGTCCAGACCCGACTAATCCTGTTCAACGGTAGACTAACACCGAACGCTATTCTAACTGTTGCGCTTCGTGTCGCTTGTACGATCCTACTAAAAACTAGTTAGCAAGAACTCTAATGCTGTCTGAAAGAAATGCCATTTTAGTGGTACAGGATGTTCAAGAGGACGAAGCTTCTTTTTTGCTTTTGTTCCACTTTCTTGGATGTTATGTAACTTCTTCCCGAGAGAGAGAGAATTGCCAGGGAATAATGATGCGAACATCCTGCACACGTAGAACGAGAGTTAATATCTTTTCTACTGAATAAGTAGCATACAAATTAATGCAATCTCCTGCTGGCCTCGTTGTTTTAGGAAATAATGGACCTGTGCAACGGCCACGGGGGGCTCACTTGCGACGACACGGACGACGAAGAGGACTCCAGTCCGACCAACTCCCCTCTCTCAACGCGTAGAATCGTGCCGAGTCCACCGTTGCCTCCTAGAAGACCCTCTCCGTCGCCGACGCCTAACAACCATCCCAGGAACGGGCGTCACTTGACGGTGCCGAAGGAGAATGCACCGCCGCCGCCCCTGTCGGTGGTCAACACGGTATTCAACAGCAGCGCTGACAATCAACAGAACAATAACAGTGAGTGTCTGCTGTTGAGAGTATTAAGGGAGTAATGGACTATTGGATACGTGAAATCGATAGTTTCTTTGACGGTAAATTACTTTGATACCACACAATTGTTATAGTCGTGCTGTTGACAATCTATTGTGAGCAGAAAAGTATTTACAAAAAATAATTGTTGGAATGTATAAAATTGTCGAAGTTATTAATTCAGGGAAACTAATCATCTGAGAGCAAAATGCTTTGAGGAGATTATTCTATATAGAAATATCTACATTATGGAAACTTGCCGATGAATTTGAACAAAAATTGTGGAAGTTACACACGAATCAATTTTTTTCCACATTTTTACGGGAAAGAATCGTCTTTAATCAGTTGTAAAACGTTTTACAAACATCCAATGTTGATGCGGAGTTTCTGCACGATAGAGAATGGAATTCTACAGCTCCAGTTAAAATTTCATGTCAAAATATTGATTGGTTCAAGAGTTATAATGTACCCCGTTTCTGAAAATGGTGTTTCGAGAAAACCGGCTTCAAAGTTAAGTGCCCTATGCCAATACCGCTCTGCGAGTATTCAATCAATTACGTTCGCTGGTATAACTTCAACCAATTCCTTGAATCTCTCCAAGAAATTTTATTTAAAATTTCCATAAAGGATAAGACTCTCAAAATCGGTAAAAAAAGTAATCGATTTTCTGAAGCTGAAATAGTCCACTACCCCCTTAACAGACGCTAGTAGCTCTTCTTCCCATTTACTGCAGGGAAATTCTCAAGTATCTACAATCTTAAACCTCCATCCCTATTAAAAGTTGATCACGTTTCAGTGAACTCCGAGGCAGGCTACGACATGCTGCATCGAGCTTCCTCGCCATCCCCAGCGCCGCCGATACCCCTAGCGCCGTTCGCAGCCGGCAGAGCTCACATGCGTCGGCCCCAGGGAAATCATATGGCCATAGTGCAACCGCAACCGCCGACATTACCCGAGAAACCCAACCGCTCCAGCGGCGCGTCCTCCGCGTCTGGGCAGACCGCGGCCAGCAACAACGTGCCGCCGGTGCCGCCGCCTCTGTCGGTGCCCAGGCCGCCGAAATCTGGCAAAGAACAGAATAGGCAGGACCATCATTACGAGAACACGATCGTGATACCCGGTACGAGGCAGCACGTCGTGAGGAACATTAATCTGGAAGCGAATACAGCTCGATTGTCCGCTCTGATGAGAGGTAAGGACGATCCCGCCGGCTCTGCTAAGCCAGAAACCGCGGCATACGAGAACGTGAACGTCGAGCACATTTCCAAGCTGACGGCTCTCGGATTCGCGCAAGACGCCGTGATTAGAGCCCTCGGTATAACTAGGAACGATCTTGAAATGGCTTGTGACATACTGCACGAATTTGCCACGAAATCGTCTTGACCAGGTATGCCGTAACATGCAAACCTAAATTCGAATTATCATCGTGTAACTTATACGAAACATCCTTAGAAACGTTCACCCGACGTACCCATTCATCAGTACTGATAGAAACGGACATGTAGAGCGCTCATGAATTCGTGATGGGAACCTTGCACGCACAACTCGCGGTCGATAGAATAATCTAGTCTCCGTCTGAGCAGAAAATCGCCAAAGGGGAACTTATTTCTCTTCGCTCTGAATACTGATACGCGTGCAAAGTTTGCATCGGAAATTTCTAAACACCTTTTGCAACAAAGTTAGTGCATTTGACATGGTAGACAGACCTGTAGTCCCTCTACGAGTGTCGCTTCAGCTGACCGGTTCACTTTCTGTTTCAGGGCCGAACGCCGAGGGTTCGTAACTGGCCTTGCTTGTATCATTTTGAATGAAAGTTTTGCACAGGAGTGTGTAGTCTCTCAGGCGTGGAGACACGGTGTCCAGCGGTTCAGACGTTCTCGCTGTTCCAGGAATACACGTCGAGCCAGCAAACAGTCTATAATGTCTATATCGGCGATATCCCTCCCATGGTTTGTCCTGAGAAATTCAACTGCACGCGTCACCGTTGGTACTTCTTCGATCCCGTCAGCCGAACGACTCTTCGCTGGAAGATGCACCGAGTCCCAGTGCATTTCTTTCCCTTGCGCACGCAGAATAGAAGACTGCTTGAGAGCGTAAAACGGTGCGACGAAGGTCTGTAAACCGCAAGTAAGCGCGGGAACGTTGAACTTTGCGAAGAAGTTCGTGCCGGTCGAGTACAAAGTATTTCGTTTATCCGCGATCGAGCCGAGAGGAATCGCGCTATCAGTTTCCCTCGTAGATCTCGATCCACGTAGAGTAATCACGTTCTTTTCGTACACTTAAAGCGAGAATTACCTGTACATAGTGGCCGAAGTGTAAGTACGGAAGGCCGATTCAAACAGTTTCTTCTTTTCGATCGATATCCCCGTTGGTCGTTGCTCGGGACACCTTCTAGATTTTTACATGATATTTCAAAGGATACCTCCTCTTATGTAAGATCGCCGAGTGTTTAAGCTGCGTGAGCGAGTCCCGCGAATACTACCTTTACGATAATGGTTGCTTTAATTCGAAGCGAGCGGATATCTTTTCGAAAAGTTCGCGGAACTCCTCTCTTCTCTTTTCCTTATATCGAGCGTAGTGATTAGCGTATTTATCGAATGTGATACTTATGTTAAACGCGCGAGAAGAGATACCGGTCTGTGGTTTACGAAGTGGCATGGAAGATTAAAAGAATACTCGTAATCGTAAAATTTCCCCCGCGAGATACAATTCAGTGTACGCTCAACGGCGATCCTTTGCAATTCTATGGCTTTTGTCGTATCGATTCGTATCGTAAATGGGCGGGTGAAAGTTTAATGTGCGCACTTGAGGCTTTCTGTTGAGTGACGAGCCTGTTAGATATCACGGGTTGCCAATACTTTCTGTCCATTTCACACATCGAAGAATAATTATGTCAGAATCGATCCTACCTCGCGACTATACCAAAGGTTTGTAATTCTCCTGTATGAAAGGAAACGCGCTATCGGGTGCCGCGCATTTCTGAGAGTGCAATTGAGTCGATTAAACCAGAGGCTCTCAACTCCGACGCGATACAACAGAGAGATAAGTTTAATGTAACATTGTTCGTCGACGTTCGGATGAATCAGCTGAATCCTCGACTTTCGCGTTGAGTCGCGAACCCCTGGTTTAAAGAAGCGAGACACGTGTCGCAGAGTTGCGCGTAGTGAAGTATGAAAATATTTAAGCAGACCACGATTTGTCGTTTGAGTTTACAAGTACGATCACATTCGAAGGGAATAAACGTTTATTTATTTTAATTACGGATTTGCATGGAATTAATCAACCCGACGCAGTATCGCGGTTCACTGCGGGGACCCTTTAGCCTCCGCCACTGAATCCCGTGGCCGGTGTTGGTGCCTCAGTGGATCTAGCTGTCCTATTTTTCTACATTGTATATCGCGACGTATCGCCGATAGCCACGCGGAACCGTTTCAAAGACCCGCGCCCTCGAGTAGAAACCGTTACAGCGCCGCTGCTGTTCCTCGTCGCGCGCTAGCGTATTAAGAAGAAACGTTCTGGTGCAATATGTAGGATAGAGCGTAGACGCCCTTCGTGGTTTAACTATTCGTTGTAAAGAATTGTTTTACATATTTCCCGAAATAAATTGACATGTCGTTTATAAGATAGAAAGCTGATTAACCCGGCCATCGCTACGACACCGAGGACAATTCTATCTGCATCCTCTTGTATCTCTCTGCTTCCTCGGCGCTGACAGAGGGAACCAACTCCCGCACGGCTTTCAAGAAGTCCTCCAGTTCCACCGTAACCGATTCGTTTAATTCGATCTTGCCGGAGGTGCTCTGATCCACGCTGTGTTCGCTGATAACTCTTCTCGCAGCGTTCAGCCACGCATTGGAGCACACGGAGTACAGATCCGCGCCGGTGGTATGATCGGGCAAGTGGTTTACCAGTTTCTCAAACTCTTGCCCGTTCTCGCGCAACTTGAACTTACGAGTCAGCGCCTCTAGAACTTTGAGTTGCGAGTCACGATCGGAATGAATCCCCACGTACAACAGCTTGTCGTATCGCCCGGGTCTAAGGAGTGCGGGATCTATCAGGTCTGGCCTGTTCGTAGCGCCTATGATGAATATATTACTGGAACACTCGAGGCCGTCCATTTCGGCGAGCAACTGGGATACGACGCGATCCATGACGCCTCCACTGTCCCCGCTGCGTCCACGGTTCGGCGCCAGCGAGTCCAACTCGTCGAAGAATATTATACAAGGCGCCGCGGCTCTCGCTCGCTCGAACACTGCGCCAAGATAACACAGCGGTCATTTTTACCTATTTTTATGGTCTGTGAGATCAGTTACTAATGTATACGCTCGGTACTGTACCTTGCCTGACGTTTTTCTCACTCTGACCGACATACATGTTCAACACTTCGGGACCTTTGATCGACAGGAAATGCAGCTGGTACTCCGTCGCTACGGCCTTAGCCAGGAGCGTCTTGCCAGTTCCAGGTGGACCGTATAAAAGCAATCCAGACTGCCCGAATCCTAGCGCGTTCAACAGAGGTAGCTGAATTCGGCGCATAATCTCGTGCTTTAAATCCGCTAAACCACCTATGTCTTCCCAATGAATCTTTGGTACGCGTGGTACACCTTTGCTGTCGGTGTATGTCGATTGCATATACTCTGTGGATAAAAAGGAGGGCATTGAGAATAGGGCTGGGACTATTCGAATATATTAGAAGTATTTGAATACTACGAATAAACTTCGAATATTTGAGTATTCGAATGCTACGAATAAACTTCGAATATTTGAGTATTCGAATGCTACGAATAAACTTCGAATATTTGTGTACTCGAATGCTATGAATAAACTTTGAATATTTGAGTATTCGAATGCTACGAATAAACTTCGAATATTTGAGTATTCGAATGCTACGAATAAACTTCGAATATTTGAATGTTATTATTCGAATACTAATAGAATATTTAAGTATGCGAATACTATTCGAATACTACTAGAATATTTAAGTATTCAAATACTATTCGAATACTGATGTATTCGAGTAGTATGGCGTGAATTATAAATCAAGTTATTATTTACAAGATATCACCCTGACAAACTAACGAACTCACAACTGAAATTAAATAAAAGCTTATAAAAATATGAACCTAAAGAACTTGATTCATAATTCACACCATACTATTCGAATATATCAGTATTCGAATACATCAGTATTCGAATACTTAAATATTCGAATTATATTCGCTAAATAATTGAGCAATTGGAAGAAGTATTCGAATATTCGAATACCGAAAAATTCGACAAATAGACGAGAGTGACGTGAATAGCGATCGTTCCTCTTACAGTACGACGATCATACCGTAAGCTTTGTCAAAGTCTTCTTGCGAAAGTGTTAACGACCTCAAGTCTACATCGGCTTGTTCGCAATGAGCTTTCACAGCGTGCAGTATCAGCGCTGTCAGGTCCGCGTACCTAAAGTCTGAGCATATTCCAGAAATCTTCGACAGATTCACTCGATGCTTTAAATTTCTCTTCGCTAGTAACCACGAGATTAACTCCGCTCTCGTGTTCTGATCTAGATAATCTATATGAATCGTCTCAATAAACATTCTGCTCAGCTCCGCTAGTATGTCAGACTCGCTCGTAGTGGCTATGACGATAATTGGATACTTCAAGCGTTTCTCAAACAACGCATTCACTTCAGCGGAGAAAGTTGATACAATCCTTTCATCCTTTTGGCCTTCAGAATTCTTTCCGAACACCTACAGACATTGCCTTAGAATCCTCGAACTTGCGAAAGAGAGTTGATATAAATGTGTTCTACAAGTACCTCTATATTATTTAAACAAAGTATACATGGAACAGACTGTTTGGCATTGTGTAACACGATACGCAGCTTAGCCTCTGTCTGCGCTGACGTTAGAGCTTGGACCTCCGCAAAGTCTGCGTGAAGATAGTGCAAGCCCAGCTTCTCTGATAAAATTCGTATCAATTTACGCTTGCTTGAGCCCTGCGAACCCTTGAGGAGGAATATTGGCTTTATGGGTAATTGGATATCTGCAACAAGGGAATGCGTGATGTGAATATCCTGGCTAGATATAATCCTGAATAATTAAGTAGCGTTTCGTACCACAATTGATGAACGGCAAGATGCAACGTTCTAAGTGCTCCAAAGGTGCTGCGAAACTAGGAGGATATGGTTCCATTAACTCTTCCTTGGTTCGATCGAGATACAAATGCTTTCGAGGGATATAACTGTGTATATTTGGTTCTTGAATGAGTGTTGTTTCTCCTTGTAAAATGTAAGCACTCTCGCTACTTATACAAACCCTATTATTAACTTTAATAGTATTAACTTTGAAGTATATCACAGATACTGAAGAATTACTATGCAGATACAGTTGATCCGATATGCATTCCTTTACGTCGATGCCAAATAAATCATTTTTCCTCAATAGTCGAGGCTCCGAGAAATAATTTTCTAGCAGAGCGTTTATCATATCGTTCGTAGTATCATATGGGTTTGAGATCATAGATATTTTAGCCTCCGCAGCGAATCTAACGGTATTATCTTTTATGGGCACTACAAAGAAACGATTGTAAGTAGTAGAAAAATTTGTTTTCTCTATCGAGTATTCTCTTGGTACCTACATAAAAAGCAAGCAGTGACGTCGCCACGCAACGCGCTTTCTATGTTATGCCTAGTGACTTCGGATACCCATATTTCATTCGTGTCGGTATCATTCAGAGGTATGACTAGTACTTTGTACTTTCTCAAAGACACTACGGAGCATACATAAAACCATGTCGGCGTAGATACTTTGAAAGATTTTACGTTCGCTAATACACAGGAATTGCTATCCACATAATAGTTTTCCTCGTCGTGGTGCTGTTTTATTAAGCCCTTCATGACTTTGTCTCCTAAAGTTTTCCATTTAAACGTTGTGCCAGTTAATACTTTCAGCTTGAGAAGCATGTAATGTAAGAACACGTAAAAGAGTATATAGTTGGAATTGCGGTACATTAACATTCTGGTTAATGCTCGTAAAAAATTCGTATAAAAATATGGAGACTTCATGTCTGCGCTTCGGTTAAGTGGATCTATATACTGAAACGCGGGGAAATAATGAATTTTCATTAAAGAACTCGGGAGTAAAGAGTTGTTTAATGATTGCGAAGTGCGGCTGAAAATGTGGCAAATCTGGGGACACGGTAACAATTGTTTCTGCACTTTGCAGATTTGCGACACTCATGAAGAAGAAAACAAGCAAGGTTACTGAGGTATAATTTCGGAGCAATTTGTCAAATTACTACGGGATCAGTCTTATCCGCGGGTGAAGCCTCTACGCTGTTTTATCGATAACTATTTTTGCATGCCCCATTATTCATATCAATCACCGTTCTTGGACTTTGATAACGGAGACAGAGTATGGGAAGATCATCTAATTATACGGAAAGTGAAGGATTGAAAGCAGGGGGCAATTCTATGTTCCTCTGTAATACAGCTGTACGATTAGTGATTTTTAATAGAGATCGCGCGGAAATTCTATTTAACTTTTCGATAAATAATGACAACTTTTCACATTATGAGTACGCATCCGTTCTCTGGCATTGACGTCTCTTAGCGCCAATGTGGCGGGGAAAGTATTGACGCGTATGTTCGATCGAGAATTTTGCGACCTTAGAAACGCAAATACAAAGGTTATAAAGAAATTATTTTTTCGGACGCATACATTGAATGGGACGCTTAAGTTAACTACTGGCGCAGTAGATGGCTACAGCCTTTTAATAATATGTAGGGCTTTGCGTTGGTATTTTGTATGCCTGTGTGTTAGTTTGCGCGCGAATTTGTAATTTATAAAATGAAGAAGTGGGTTATTAATGTTTTTTTATTTAGTTATTGTATTATTGTAAATATTTATTGGTTTCTAAGATTTTGTTTATAATAGGCGAATTCCACTTACGCCCAAATCGCCCGTGAGTTTCATTAGGGTAGCTTTCCTTGTACGCGACTGGACGCAATGGTCAAGAATTTCAAAGTCGATTTTCTCGAAAATGAAGCGCGATATCAAAAAATGTTATTCCTTCTTCTCGACTTATTTACTTGTTACAAGTCGAAAAGGAAGAGTAACTTTTGTTTTCATATCCCGCTTCATTTTTGAGAAAATCGACTTTGAAATGCTTGATGATGCGTCCAGTCGCGTACAGGAAAACTTAGCTTAATGAAAGTCACGGGCGAATTAGGCGTAAGTGGAATTCGCTCTTAATTGGATATCCCCCACAGATAATAATAAAAAGAATTCAATGAATATTTCTGCGCCACAGAACCTCCTGTCATAGAGGTCACAAATGAGAATACCATTTGTGGAAATACTACCGATGTTTAAATTCGTAATTAAAGAAAACCACGTCTGCTCTACTTGAGGTCAGATTATATTCTAATAAATAATTGCATTACAATCTTTAATAACAAAATCTTAGAGACCAATACATATTTACAATAAAAGAATAATCAAGCATAAAACATTAAAAAGCTACTTCATTCACTCCAAAAATTAAACTCCCGCGCAAACCACTCGCACATGCGCACTCCTGCAAAACGAAGTGTGCGCCACAAAGTTACATTGCACGATACATCTATCATCCACTCTGTCGATGGAATTACATTTCTCCCAGCGCCTTAGTCCACACCTATTATCGCCAGATGGCTATACGTTCCACAGTTCGTGACACAAATAAACTTTTTAAATGCATTTAAAAACCAACAATTAAACAACATCGTTCCTCAAAATGCTCGCAAAACTGTTTCGCAGCCTACACAAATGACCTAGAACTTTGCACCGTGAGTTAATAAATAAATAAACAATTCTTACATCCATTAATCCATCGAAAGACACACTATATAAATTACTAATACTGTTGAATATCGCTGCACGGAGAATTACAATGCTTCAGTAAAAAACGCACACCCTCCGACTAAAAGTAAACAGACAAAGAATATAATTATTACAACTACTTAACACACTCGCGTATTTCCCACTGTACGTATTAAATGTTACTTTAGAATTTGAATTTACATTCGGGTAATAATAAAGTGGCTGAAGCTTCGCGATTCGCACGATCGGGAAGAGGCATGACAATACCTCGGACAATACTTCTCCCGCTAGTAGCGAACGGTGAAAAGGGCTCTGCCAGGCTGAAAATGGTATTTCGATTCCCTAGCGCTAGTCGGAATTAAATGTCTTGAAGTTATCATCGCATCGGGCTCTCGATCCTCTCATTGTAGCCGATCGAATTAAAATCCGTGGTCAGCGAAACGTAACTCTTGCATCACTTGAGGCACAGCATAGCAGAAGACAGCGAAAAACCGTTGGTGGCTGTAGCCGTTAAATGGAAGACTAACGTAACCTAGACTGATAGCGTCCTTATTGGAGTTATCGCGACTGGATTTTGTCCAATTTCAAAGGTCCGCCGCTATTCAAAGAGTATTATGCAAAGTTTTGATACGTGTGAAAGGTGAGCGTTGTCTAATGCTGTTTCGATAACTCGTACCATTGTTTGCACTCCGTTTGAACGGGTGCATCCCCAAAGTGTTAGATCGCCTAGCAATTAAAGTGGCTCTTTCTCGGATATATCCCAGCGACGAATAAATGCCTTTATGTCAACGATTCATCAATCATTACCACTCGCTCCGTTCTCCGCGATACTTTCCCAGCGTTCCGTCAGTTTATCTATCCCCTCTTTTACAAATTTGTTTTGATTCGACCCGAGGAGACTCCTCAATTACAGTTTCTGCTAAAATCCGTTTCTTTGTCACTGAAGCGAATTCGAAGGTGCTAGAAAAAGTTGAAAATTCTCCGCGCGACGTCTGTTTTCTCTCCGAGATTCTCGAATTTTTGTGATATTCCTTTTCTTGGCGTGTGAAACTTCACGAAGAAGTGTTTTTAGAAACACGAGCGGTTCCGTTAGATGCCCAGTACCTTGACTGTCCTTTCTTTCAGGGAATAAAATAGTTTGACGACGAAGATATAGATCTAAGAATGGATCCTGCGACAGCCATAGCTAATTCTAAGGAAAATATTCAGCCACTGCGTTATGGTCGGAATGTCGCTCAGCTAGGCACTGCGTTGAGAGCGCAGGAAGATGTGGATGCTCAACAGTTACTTTTACAAGAAAGACAGTAGGTTTGAGTTGCAGATAAGTAGCTAGCCGATGCAATTACGCGCTGACGTAACGTATTTCGTCTGCTCAGAATGTACGAATCGGCGATAAAGAATTACGAAGGAGAGGACCCTTTAGAGAATTGGTACGAATATATACTCTGGATGGAGCAGAGTTACCCGAAAAGTGGACACGAGTCGCACGTTTGCAGACTGATGCAGCAATGCTTAGCTATATTCGAAAAGGAGATAAAGTATCATCAGGATCGTAGATATATACGTCTTTGGATCAATTACGTAGGCAGTTTTGAAATAGATCTTCTAAATTAGTAAAGCTATCTAGCTTCCCTTATCCACTGTGCTTAACGCAAACTTGGTACTCGCAGATAAGTATGCAGAAGAATCCACTAGAGCTGTACCAACTTTTATATAACAACGGAATCGGGACTATGGTCGCGGATATGTACAGAGCATGGGCTTTCGAATTGGAACAGATCGAGGACTACAAACGCGCTGACAAGGTTTATTTAATGGGCTTGACTGCCAAAGCAGAGCCCCAGGACGAGCTGGATTACGCTCATAAGTATAAATCGCAACATATGAAAGGATGTCAGTTTATCGAATTCGAGTGAATTCTTATGTTCTCCTTCCAGGAATTTTCAACTCGCAGTGGCGCGCAAGACGCTGGGTCACATGGAAGATCGTAGCGAGAGATCGCTGTTCGAGCAGCGGCAAGCTTTCAGTTCGTTAAAGGCAATAAAGGCTGGCAAAAGGGTTGGTAGCGTGCGCACCGGGCATCGCGTGCGCGAACACTTCCCTGGCACCGTGCCGCAAGTCTCTGCGGTGCACAATGCCACGTCGAATTCCAGGGTTCATATATATCAGGTACACGCGCCTAAAGAGATATCCAAGGTGATAACGACGTGCGAATACATAGAGACTTTTTAACAGGAGGACATTCCTGGCGAAATGAAAGGTTCCAGTATACTAGACCACGTTCCAGTAGAAGATTCCATGCATAAAGAGAATACTATTAAACCTGGCCCGTGGAATAGCAATGGGAATAAACGATGCCCGTTAATGACAGCCATTACGAAGTCGGCTTTCAAAGGTTCGATCTCATGTCAAGAGCAAGTTCCCGAATTTTTGTTGTTTCAACAAAATTTACGAAAAAACTTGCCCCCTCCCCTAGAAATTTTATTCTAATGAATTACAGTCGAATTTTATTTCAACAAGATTTATGACAAATTTAGCTCCTCCACCTTTTTAAGAAATTTTAACGTAATCTAATAAAATAGAAGGTAATTTCAACCAAATTTTCGAGAAACGAAGCACCTCGAACTAGAATTTTTAATGTAATGAATTATTATTTTAGATTTTACAACCAGAAATTTTAAACTAATGAATTAAAACGGAATTTAATTTTAACGAAATTTACGAAAAATCTTGCGTCCCAAAAACCCCCATCAAAATTGGAATTGTAACGAAGATTAATCTATTATTTAAAATCACAGTTCACGAGGATCAACCAGAGGACTTCGATGCGGGGAAAATAAGATTGTTTCCGAGCCACACGTATTTTTTCGATGGCAGTAAATATACCGAGTATTTAACAGTGCCTGTATTTGTACCCGACGCTCCGAACCCGAATATCGTATTAAGACCACATTACCCGAAAGATTTAGTGTACGCCAACAATATGGACCTGAGCATGGAGGAGATACGTGCGCAACGGTATTTGCAAAGGTAACGTTTACTCTTAGCAATCGTGGCCGCGGCGATGAAGCTTCTCGTAACGGTTACGATCGTTCGAATTCCAGAGGACAAGTTTTAGAGAAGAAGCTCGACGGGCAGGGCATAGGGGAAGCCGAGCAGCACATTCGCCACAAGTGTTTCGAAGCCGAGCACCAGAGGCACAACGCGTCTCTGCAAGAGATGCTGAGACAACGACAGGAATACAAGCGGCAAGAAGAGCTGACGGAGAGACACAGAAAGATGCAGCAGCAAAGAGAGGCTGAACAGCTTGAGATGGATAGGCAGAGACTCCAGGCCGAGCAGCAGGAACTCCAAAGACAGCAGTACGAAGCCGAGAGCCAGGCTCTGCAGAGCCAGAGGCGCGAGGCAGAGCAACGAGAGTTGGAGAGATTGGAAGCGGAGAGGATCGAAGCCGAGAGGATGGAAGCGGAGCGGCTCGAAGCGCAGAGGATGGAAGCAGAGAGGCTCAAGGCGCAGAGAATGGAGGCAGAACTGAATACACAACGAAAACTGCAAGCCTCCAATTTCATGCACCAACATCACGCGACGTCCTTGGCCGCTGAAACCGAGGAACACTTGCTCGGCCAGAGTCTGACCGTTAACACGAAGGAGGCACTGTCGGTGGTGCAAGACATGTGGCGTTCTCCCGAGCCAGTGCCCACTACTCCGAATTTTCGCACCTCCATGACACCTAGGATCCCCGATTCTAAGATGCTGACGCTAGGCTTTGACATACACATGGATAGTTCAATGACTCAACACGCGATGTCCAGTAGCAAGCATCACTCGGGATACGGCATGCAACCTTATGACGACCAGGAGAATCATCAGAACTATTCTGCCCATCAAAGTTACTCTAACCAGGAGCATCACTCTGCTTACGGCAGCTCTGGATTGCATAATTCGTACCAGTATCAAATGCAGGTATAATACAGAGGGCGTACTTGAATGTTTTTTAAAGGGGACTAGGCAGTCGAAAAATCGATTTGTATTGCAATTTCTGAAAGTACTATCTTTTCTAAATAAAACGCCGCTTGGTTTATAGTAAAATTCGCAAAATTGTAGATTTGGCAGCTAAAAACGTCAAGCGGCAACCTATAGCGTCGCCTTTGCCCAGAAATTTTAAACGCGTTTTTCTCGAATATTTTTCTATTTCATTTTTTCCTGATTTCGAACGAATCGAGGTTCAGATCGACTTGGAAAAAATTACAAGATGTGTAAAACATGTGCCATTTCGGCGCAAACCCCTGATATGGTCCGTAAAAATTCGAGATTTTCATAAAAAAATTAAGAAATCACTGGATTTTGGTAGCGCACCATCAGTGTTTGATGAAAATCTCAAATTTTTAAGGACCCCCTAAGAAATCTCTTTATTAATCCCCTTAAATGGTTGGTTATAGCAACATCACGAGCAACAATTACAACAATCTCATTCCCGGCCGCATCATTCGCAGCACCATCAGCAGTTAATGCAAACCCACCCGCAGGCTCACGTGGTTGCGCATCATCAAACCTCCCTTTCCCATCCGTCGCACCTGCAAAGCCACAGCCATATCCAGCACCATCAGCCTCATCCACCTCATCAACCTCATCCGCCCCATCCCCAGCAGCATCAACCGTCGCCGAATCAACACCTTCATCATCAACCGCACCACCAGCACATGCAACACATGCAGCACCCCGTGTACGCTAACATGACCGCGGACGACATCGCTTACCAGCAGTACCCGTCGCAGCTGGAGTCTACGTTGCTGCAGCAGAACGTGGAGCCGCAGAAACAGCTTCATTACTCCCCGTACAGCGAGCCAGACATAGAGACCAGCAAACCGTACCGAATGCCACCAGAGTTGCCCTACATAAAGTCCCCAGGGATGAATCGCAGAGACATCAAGTACCTCGAGAGCGCCGAGAATAAGGAAAACGCTATCGTCGTCGACTACAACGGACCAATGGAAGATAACATGACGCCGAAGCCACCCGATGAGAACAATTTGTACATCGACGAGAGCCTCGGTATCACACCCTTGTCGGGCAATAATGATACATGCTACACTGACGCGTTCAACGTGCAACTGAGCAGCTCCACACCTATGACTAACCATTTTCGACAATCTTACAAAGCAGCAGAAGGGACTCCGCAATTCTCAAATCAATGCACCGCGCCACAGTCGTACGTAACGCTTCTCGAGGCCGTCGCGCATTTTGGCGAAGCGCAGAGAAACGTTTATAAATAATTATGCAGCGACAATTTATTAATTATTATTAGTTTCTTCGATTCGTTTCGATTCGGCAAAATGCGCGACGGCCTTTAATCGTGTAATTATCGTTGCTTTTCCCTAGGATTGATTTTCTCATTCGGACACACGATTTTATAGGAATACAGAGGCGCCCAACGTCGAGGGCGAAGATAAACTGAGTGTAATCCTAGAATCGACTAGAGAATACATCTCGAGCAGTTCTGGTAGTAGTGCTGGACACACGAGAACCACAGCATTAGGTTTTACATTTATTAAGGAAGACTTGGCTCCTATAAAAGAGCAGTCGATTAGTCAAGGTACGTTAATCATCTTTCTTTTTGTAACACTATATAATAAACTATCTTCTGTTCGCGAAGGTGATAACGAAGAATCTAAAGATGTTGCCCTGTCGGCGAATCAGCTGTACGAACAGAAGCTTCAAGCCCAAATACAAGCCGTGCACGCTCAGAGTCCGCGGACCGTGCAGCGTAACGTGGATCAAATCACTTCCGAGATCAAAAAGAACTGCGATCTACGGAAGTCGATTAACTTTAAACTTAACGAGATAGAGAAGCAGGAGAAGGTGGACACCATGGAGTGCGAGGAGCATCCCGAGCCGATGGAGCAAGCGGAGGAAGACAGCTTTCAATTCCCATCGGGGGATATAAATCCTTTCGACAAGATTTTAATAACCAATCTCCTAAAAAAAGTTAAATTCCCGCAGCCGCATCACGCAGAGGGATACGTGAAACTAGACACTAATTTAAATAAGCTTGTGCCTTCTCCTATGGTTATGCTTGGTCAGTAGAATACGCTGTCGCAACAATTAAGGGGACATTCTACTGTAATCGGTCGAAAAATGAAGCTATTTTTGCAGATCTCTTTCGCAGTAAATACGTAGAATGACCCCTTAACTCCATATATATATATATATATATATATACAACGCTCGATAATTTCTAATCGTTTAATATATCCAGGTAACGAAAAGTACGATTTGGAAAAGTGCCTTGGAAAGGGAATGTACGGTACAGTATTCAAAGCAGTGAATCTGCAGACAGGCCAGACGGTCGCTCTGAAAACCCAAAGGCCTGGTTGGGTTTGGGAATTTTATATAACTAGAGAAATAAAAGCTCGCCTGACTAATCCGCACATGGTACCGCATAACTTACTCTCTTTACACCCGCGCAAATTTCTCATCCACCGATACAACGTACACCTTTTCTCTTTTCAGTTGCGTGGATTTATGGATGTCTCGATGGCGTACGTGGCCAATAACAGCAGCGTACTAGTGTCGGAGTACTCGAAATTCGGGACGCTGTTAGCGGTGACTAATCAAATAAAGATCGCCACGGGTAAGCCGTTGATGGAGCACTTAGCTATATTCTTCACAATTGAAATGCTGCAAATCGTGGAGTATCTACACAAATGCCAAATAATACACGGGGACATCAAGCCGGACAATTTCCTGCTGATGCGTTTGTACGTGTTTAATCGCGAGCGATCCGTAGCGTCTAGAAAAATCCGCGTAACGAGTTCGTTGATTTTGCAGGCCCACAGAGGACGTAAGGCCGACGATACAACTGATAGATTTCGGATGTAGCATAGATATGAGCCTGCTGCCAGAGAACACCACGTTCACTCAGGTCATAAAGACTGAAGACTTCACGTGTATCGAGATGCAAACTGGTCGACCATGGACGTACCAGACTGATTTGTATTGTTTAGCCGCGACCAGCCACTGTTTGCTATTCGGCAATTACATGAGAGTGTCGAAGGTCGGTGGCCGATGGTTCATCACCTCGAAATTACAAAGGTATTTATAATATCTCGATGAAATCGATACTATGAAAGCCACGAAAATGATCCGCGACTTACGGAAATATATATGCGCGCAGGTACATGAAGAAGGCTGTATGGGAGCAGTTCTTCACGGAACTATTGAACATCGAATCCTGCGACAAAATGCCGGATTTATCGAAGCTGCGTAATATGATGGAAGAGACGTTAGCGCAAATGACGGATGGGCAGCTGAAAATTAGAAACTTTGCCAATATCTTGAACAAACGATAACACTTGCTGAATGTTCTGTATCGAATGTTATGTCCCACTGTGTGCACATATTTAGAGGAGAGCCAGACGGATGGAGAATTAATGTTATTATCCTATTTATTATAAAAAGTTAATATTACGGTGATATATATATATATATGTACTACACAGTTAAATAATACCATGAAATGCACTTTTATGGCCTGCTTCGTGGAGGCTTTAACAGACATATACTGCTTGCACATAATCAATTCTACTAGAATTACTGGACGTTCGATTCGATTAAAAAGGAATGGTAAAAGCTCTAGAGGGAGAGGGGGAAGGTAAAAAAAAACTTTTATATTAATGACATTTTGTGCGCCATAAGTTATAAAAATGTCTTTCGAAATACCTCGTGACGCAGTACCTGGATGTTAGCATCTGTCACGTAAACGATGTAAAGGCAGATTTGTATAATAAAAGTTGAGTAAAAGCACGACTTCGAGAACACGAATATGTAAACAAAAAACGAAAAAAAAAGAATATTTATAATACAATGCGCCTGTGATAAATGCGGGCTGTTTACCTATGTATGTAGTGTTTATATCATATATATATAAAGTGAACCATCTCTTTTTGTTCGTTCTACGGATATCACAAATTTCTTACGCGCACATTACGCATTTTAACGTGATTGTATTAAAAGGTTTAATTTACCGTCGCATGTTCTGTAAAGCAGAGAAAAAGAATAAAAATATTTATTCCGCAATTAATTGATCTCGACGCGAACATCTCGCTTCGTCTTTTTTGTAAATATTTTTAATCGTGTGTCATTGCTAATGAAATAGTGCAAGGTAAAGCCGCAAGTGACATGCAACATCGAAAGGTGTAGGAATTTTTACGCGCAGCTTTTTCTGAGCACGTTTTCTCCTGTCTTGTTTTAAGAGATCATTTTATTGAATGTGCAGGCTTATTTGCCAGTATCCACTAAACAGGCCTTTAGGTAGCGCAATATTTTATAAAAACGGGAATCTATTGTATTATCAAACGCGCGAACAACTGCAATTTGCCGGGTTTGTGTTCAAACGATCCGATCATTAGATTTTGTAAAATGCACAGGAACACTAGGTTGTCTAGTATTTGAATAATAATATAAATACATGTATAGGCATTAGGAAGCGTAAAAGTAATAATAGACAGCCTACTGTTCTCATTGGAGAATTTCCGAGAGCATGCCTTATCTTATTTTCAATCGTACGAAATATAATACACGTAGTTATTCGACATACCCCTTAATAGAGGCGCAAAGTATATGAAAGATCATGGTTGGCATTAGGTTTAGTTACAAAAGTTGAGCCGAGAAAGCGACCGCTCTCTCGATAACAGGCGATCTTTACTACCACTAGTTTACTTATTTTTATAAAAATTAGAAAAAAATATATTTCGCTTTTGAAACCCAACAAAAGTTTATGTTCTATATAGACATCATTGGTGCGTTATCGTTACTCACAAGGGACACTTGTATTAAAAACTTCAATTCCGTTACGTACAACTATTTACAATAATTAATCGTCAGTTTTAAAACTACAGCGACCGTAAAAATGTCGCGGCTGGGTGTACCATCGTTCGTGAGAAGCATAATTACAATAGAACCATCGCACATAGTGCACAACTGTCATACTCGTAAATAAAATACATTTAATTCTTTCTCGCCTCAAGTCTTGCCGTAGAACTTTCGATTCAATAGATACAGCAGCAGGTTGACGTTCACTTTCGCCTTGCCGAACATGTCCATGATCGGGGAGCCTTCGAATTGAAGCTCGAGCAACTTTTGTATGTCGATGTCGACCTTCTCCATTTCCACGCCCATGAACTTACAGCGGACGGTGAACAGGCCGCTGTGCTCTGTCGGGCTGATCTCGAAGATCACGTTCTTGAACTGCGAGTGCGGAAGCCCGTCCACCTCCAGCAACACGCCCTTCTCCTGCAGCTTCGCGCCGGAATACTTCAAAGTCATCTTGGACCTGAGCTTGCCGTGGCTATTCTTTTGAATGGCTTTGAACGCTCGCAAGGATCTGCGAAGAAAATTTGTATTCATCACGTGCTGCGAAGCGCTCTCGGGGAGAATCAATGTACCTACCCTTTCCCTGTATGTAAATTCTCCAGACACCGCTGTATGTACTCGTTATAAAATTCTACCTGCTCCTGGTAATATTTGCATTTCTCCTCCAACCTCTGCTTAGTCACGCGCAGCGTCTGTAACTCCTTGTTCCGAATGATTCGGTACTTTCCCTTGTTGCAAAGATCTTTGGCCACCGCTGTTATGATGTTCTGATACCCGTCCGTTTGACTCACCCATCCACCGAGCTCCAGTTTATTCAGATAAGCACGCAGCTGGAGCTTGCAGTCATTCAACGACGAGCTGGAAATGAATTTACGTTTCATCTGCTTATCTCATCGTTCATTCAAAGTCGCAGTACCTTTTGTGAATGATGTTTAAAGTAGGGGACACGCTGGAACACTTTACGTCGTACAGTTTCTCTTGCACGGGCGAGCAAATGGTTTCCAAAGCTTCCACCAGCGTCTGGCCTTTAAGGAATTGAAGCACGGAGACCAGCAGTTCTTTGGTCTTTATGAAGAGTTTGTTTAAATTCGCGTCCTCGTCTTCTGGTACTTGGAACTTGTTGGTGAGCACTAGGCACACCTCCGTCTTCCCGAATCGTGCTAAATTCGCCTCGCACATGGCGTCGGCTAATGAATAATTCTAATATAATATTGCTTCGATTGGAATGCGCTATGTAGTTTCTTACAGATTCCAAGTAAAGATGCGACGCTCGGAGCGGGGCCTAGATCGTCCAGCAAATCGTGCAAGGAGTCCATGGGATCTGGGGCTATCGGATCTTGGTATTCCAACATGAGGCAATGGGTGTCGCAGATCTCCTGTAATTTCTGTAATTAATATCTGTTCTCGTTATTGGATTCCCAAAGAGCTTCACTTGCCTGCAACGAAATGTAGATCTCGGGCTTGTGGATGAGCGTGGCTTCGGTGTATTCGTGAATGGAGAAGTGCTCTTCCAAATCTTCTATTTGACAGCAGTACCGAAAGAAGTTCTTGAATTTCTCGTGGCACTCGATTATGAATGGATTTAAACAGACCAGATGCGTGGCCTCTTCGCCGAACTGAAACAAGTTCTGTATTAAGATCTGCTTCTTTACTTCGTAGTACAGGAGATTATCATGATCATTGAATTGAGCGTCATTACCCCTTTTTTCGAAGCAGCAAATTGCAGTATCTTCGCGATGCTGGCTAAATTTCGCCGTTGGTCGTTGGACAATGATCTGTCGATCGGTAGCGTGATTATGTCGAAAGCGTCGGGAGCAACGATCGCAGCGTTGATGAAGTGATAATAAATCAGATTCCCTACTACTTTTAGTATATCTTTCTCCGGCGCGTTCGGGAATTTCTCGATTAAGGAGTCGTTTAAAATCTTAGCCATGTACAGCATTCCGTACGGTATCAGATCTCTGGATTCAGTGATCTTGGTGAGGAATTCTAAAACTGTGCTCTGCAACAATTGTATTCCATGGTTCAGCCTCACTCTTACTTGTTCGTAATTTAAAGCTTGTTGCGGCGTCACGGTGTATGGGAGATTCCTGTAGAATAAAGCAGCTGTAAGCAGGCAATACTTCGGGAATTTACTTCGCTACACTCACAGTGTTTCCCCAGTCTCCATTTCCAACTGATTTCTCCAGCACTTGTAAATATCCACGGGGTTCGTCTCTATGTTCAGCGACCGATCAGCCAAGACCTTCTCGATAATTGGTCCCACGATTTGTCTCAAAGCTCTCTGACCGTTTAACTGCCGCGCATAATTGACCACCATTTTCAGAACAAGAGGATTTCCAGTCACAACTTCGGATGGCTTTTGAAACTTGGATCTAGGTATTAAATTACGTTAGTGGATTACATCGCATCTTTCTATAGAGTAAAGCCTCGTACCTAATTTCTTCTTGCAGCGCGCTGCCAAATAGTTTCAGTAATAAATAATCCTCCCTGATGTTCGACCCAAAGTTGAATAACGTCAAGATCACATTCTGAAGAAACTTGTTCGTTTTGCTTTGAGGTAAAAGGAATAGAAGTTTGGACAAATACGTGGGATTAGTTTGAAGCGCGTAGAACAAGTGCTGATATCCCTCCAGCATCTTCCGACCTTCCTTCGTTAACGATTTCAGGCCCTTATGCAACATAATGCTGTCCGTTAAGGTATTCTTCTGTTCTCTGTTGGAGTGCTTCTGCTTCGCGAGGGTTTCCAAGCTTTTCCCGTGCGCCACGACGTCCTGCAAATTTGTTCATCTTCTTAAGTACGATATCTATGTCAGAGAACAAATTAAATATAATATCTCGAGAAGCTTTACTTGTAGCGTGATTCGGTTTTGAATAAGCAGGCCAATTTTTATGTCCATACTATCCAACTGCTGCGACAGAGTCTGATTGTGTCGTATGCTTTGCACCACCTCGTGTTTCAAGTGCTGCATGAATTTCACCATAAAGATTAAGTTATTTAAGAGGCATAATTTAAGAGGCAGAAAGTTTCGTACCTGTAACTGCAAGTCCCTGTCATAATCTTCGGCATTGAAGTTCAGAATTGCTGAGAAATGTCGGACAACGGGGAAAGGCGGTTTTTCCATGTACAACAGTGAATGGAAAGCACGTCTTTCCGAACGACCTCGCCACAAAGCTTGTATCTTTGTAATCTTTTCCTCCTGAAACGTACAAATACATACGATTTCGTTAGATAAACCAATGATGTTTTTATTACGTCCCGCATCGATTTCGAATAAAGCTACAGATATAGTTTACATGTTCTCTGTAGTGGTCCAATATATTCGAAAATTTTGATTTCACTTTCATATATTTATTTCTATATCTCTCTGCTTCCTGCTTCCGCTTTTCTTCTACGATTTTCATGTATCGTTTTCGTTGAACTATAGTCCGCCACCATGATTGTATTTGAATGATTTTGTCTACGTTGTCGTAAAAGTACGAAAATTTATCCGAAATTCTCTTTCGCAGTAAGTATCCTCGAATGTAAGCTTGGAACCGAATTATCGTCTTGTTTATTCTGTGCTTCTCGTGTTCTCTCACGGTCACATTCTTTATTACTCTCTGAAAGTAACACGTATTTGTTATTTAAGCTATTTCGGATTACTTATCTTAAAGATCTTACTAATACCTTTATGTCATCCATATTAATATAATAGCTCTCCGACAGATTTCTCGGACAGTCCCAAGTGTAATTGTACCTCTTCAAGTCCAAGTACGACTCGTTGCCTTTCGGTGTAACGTAACGAACAAGCGCGCATTCGTTATCCTCTTGCTGAAATATGATACAAGTTATCGATTATAGACTCCAACTGCAAAACCATTCGTTCGTTACCTTCATCTCTTTCAAATCGCCCAGACTGTGAAAACATTCCGTCTTGTAATTGTCTGGTATCTTGAAGCCAAACGCTTGAAGACAATCAATCGTGAACAACATATCGTTCCTCTGTAGACCTAAATTCACTTGCGACAGAAAGGTGCACGCTGCGAAGAAACGACGATGTTTTACCAAAACCGTTTGAATTCGACCCGACAAACTGAAGATGTAAACGCGGCATACCGTTTTGAACGTTCTCAGCCTCCGTGGCGACTGTTTTCGCTATAGCTTCGACATCTTCCAGCCACAACTCGGAACCATCGAAATGTTTCTCGGCCAGACACTTTTTGAACAAATGTAGGTAAAGAGACGCGTCGTCTGGCGACGTAGGTTTCTGTAACTTCAAAGCGGTATCTTTCAAAGCATTTATAACGCCACTTCGATCGTTCTCCACAACGGCCAAGTTTAATTGGCGTAGCACTTGTATCACTATAAAGAAAAGAGGAAGTAAAAGGAAAGAATTTTGTAGGAGTTACGTGCGGGATTTATGCAACGTACCATCGTCATCGTTTTGACATTGTAGATTCACAACGTCGATACACTCTTGGATATCGATGTATGTTAATACAGGACAGTCCTCGGAGATTGCTTGCTTTTCGCACCGAACTGCTGCCAGGGCTCTATAATATTTTACTTTATTCTCTTCGTCCAGTCCCTAAGACACGGCCGATATAAATATATCTTCTTGATGAAAGAAAAGGAAACAGGGGCGGATTTGTGTCTATGACGGCAAATTTTGGGTGAAAGAAATTAAAAAAGGTAGCAAAGTGTTTTTATTTCGGGGTGAATTTATTACCGGATGACCTTTAAGCACAGAGACTTGAGGCAACTTTAAAACCCAGATGTTTCAGATGTGAGTTGTCATGTTGAGTTAATTTTAAAATTGTCTCGACTCTTTTAAATTTAAATATTTGATGATATTTCGCGAAAAGGGGGCAGACGCTTGCTTAGGCGCACCAAATCTCCAAATCCGCCCTTGAAAGTAAAATTATACTCACAGAAACGTGACAATCGGGATTTGACAATGCTTGATAAACCAATTCTGGATTCCCAGTGTCTACAGCTTTGCTGATTTTTGCGATCAATGACAGTATACGCACACTAACTACTATATCGCTGTGTGAAAGGTCGTTCTATTAAAGACATCGTTTATATTAATAAGAATCAATGACAGAAGTACAGCCTTTATGCTTTTCCATATTCCATTTTTACCTGTGATTCTAGACGATCGACTTTCATTTCTTCGTAATACAACGGCATCGCGAATTCATCTACCTTCTCCCTTAATCCAAGATCAGGGTTTGCCAGAGCGTTATAAAATTCATGCGGCATACTATTTTGTAACGTTAAATTCAAAAGCTTAACAGCTTCGTCACCTGCCGCGGAAAAAACGTATTACAATTGTATATAGTTGAATGATTTCTGGCGTTACTTACGCATTCCAGATTTATGCGCCGCTTCGTTTGCTCTATCGATTCTCTCCTGAAGTAGATGCTTCCAGTGATGATTTCTCTCTGAATACGTATTATTCCATTCGGAGCTTTCTAATAACTGCATTAACTGCTCTTTGTACAATTCTGCATTCTCGTGTACAACATTCTGACGAAAGAAAATATATTTATGAATAGAGTGTATGCATAAAGATGTGTTAGAAATTGTGGTGGTACACGATGTGCATCGGAGTTGGGCATTATTCGAATAAAATGAAGTTATTCGAGAACAACGAATAATTTTTCATTCGAATAAAAATTTATTCGAATAATGCCCGACTGTGAAATACCTGCAAGCATAAAGTAGATGTTCTCAGTGCACCCATGATTTCATTATTTTTATGATGGAGAGCTTGAATTATCCTCTTGACCGCGCATTGGACTAGAAGAGAAATATCAATAATCAAATGAACGATACCATTACACTAGTTTACAGCCATTTTGTGCAGCAGATGCCACTATTTTTTTTTCTTGTGTAAAATGGTCCGATGATTCCGAAAACAGGGTCTAAAAAATTTTCTATGGATTCGAGATATCGACTGGTGAACTTTTTACCTGTCTGTCAAAAAGGTGATTTCACTTAATTGCGAATTTTTTGTGTTGCGAATGACCGATATGGTCGAACATTATATCAAATTAAAGATAATTGAATCACCAACAAATCTACCTTACGAAATTTTCAAATCGGGACCTAGAAAAAATGAAATTTTAGTGTTTTCACACAATTGTCTCTAGCTTCGGTGTTTATCCATAGATTTTCTTCAGTAGTACCTTATTTTCTTCGTAAAAGCACAGACTCAACGTAAGAAATCAGAAACTGGGCCCATTTTTGCGATTTCGATTTTTCCCAGTTGATTAAATGAATTGTCGATGTCAATTTCGGTCGAAAAAAATGACTTCTTTCACATATTTCCATCGATTTCTCCCAAACTACTGAACCGATTTGAAAATGTCGTAAGGTAGTTTTGTTGGTGATTCAGTTATCATCAATTTGAGATTATTTTCGATCATATCGGTCATTCGCAACAAGAGAAATTCGCAATTAACTAGGACCACCTTTTTGACAGACAGGTAAAAAGTTCACCTATCGATATCTCGAAAACGTATCCATAGAAAATTTTTTAGACCTTATTTTTTTAATCAACGGGCATTTTTCATAACAAAAAAAATAGGGGCATCAACTGCGCAAATTTTTTTTTTATTTTGTAAACTAGTGTTATGAATAATCACCGTCCCATCACAACTCACCATTAACATAATTTATATGTCCCTGGATTTCTGCTTGAGTCAACAGTTCATCATACACATCTGGTACATAGCTATCATTAAGAGACTACCAAAATTATATTGATTAATGAGATGGAACTATCGTATTTCTATTTCTTCCTAATTCTTACTCACCCTATTAAGCGCAGCCTGTGCCTTAGAATCTTTCGCTTCCAACAACGAGCTGCTATATTCTTTGATATAACGGGGCATCACATTGATTAACTGTACCACCTGATTCTCCAGCGCCTTTAATACTTTGTCATGATCCTTAAAGAGCAACAGTTGGTTATCCTAAATTCAAATTCTTTCAGAGACACATAGCAACAGCTATACCTTTTCTGTTACAGCTTGATTAATTGCTATAACCGCAGCGTGAAGTGTCGCCGCATCGATCTCCATACTATTTGCCAGCAGACCACCAATTTTCTGAAACGACGGCATCTGAATTCCATATTTCTTCAACTCCTTACTAACAGCATTTATCTCGTCATCTGAAAAACATAGAACACTGTAAGATTCTATAATTCCTATTCCGATGTACATAGATCAAGTAACGGAATCAGAAGAGTACCAGTAAAATTCACTTTTCCATACAAGTCCTGAATCTGTGGTGCTTTCCCCAGTTTAAACAAATGAGTACTGAGAGCGTGAATGCAGTATATCACACGGGGCATATTCTTCTTATCATAGATATCCGTCGTCTCTGGTTGGAACGTCTATATAAAAGTTTCTCTCATTACTTTGAATAATATCAGGCAAAAGAAACGTTCTAATTATTAGATAAGGGATGCGTACTAATGGCAATTGCATGGACTTTAAGGATTTTAAGAAATGATTAATATTGTCTGTATGCCGAAACTGCAAACCAGCCATCACGTAACGCTTCTGTTCATGGTCGTATATTTTGTTATAAGACAGAGTCGCAGGCGCCATGAAGTGAGCGAGCTTCGCCAGATATACTCCGTTCCTTAAATTCTCTTCTAACTCGGTGGTAGGTGGAAGCGTTTCCCGCAAGCAAGCCTCCATCCATCTGTAAAGTGAGAAATGAAATAGTACTCGCTTATCAATGGCTCGTTGAGAGGCTCACTTTTTAGCTTCTTCTAAGTGACAAAGGTACTCGTAGGCAAGCATCTTTTGCCGCTGCTCGTCCATTTCTTCGGCTGATTTACGCACGTCCGTTCCTGCAATATCTTCTTTTATGAATAAAGTACTATATATATCACAGATTTAACGACAGTGTCAAAAGTACAAGTTTATGAGGATAGGAAGTGGTATCAGATTGTAGAGGGATTAAAGTTCCATCGAAATTTACTTCTCTTTTTTAAGCGTAGAAAATATTCGGGGGTATTCAAGTTATTCATATTACTCGATGCTTCTAACTGCAACCACTCATTTCGTGTGTCACCCGAAAAACTTACCTTGACACTTGCGTTAAAGATCGCATGGAACGAGAATTATCTACTCATGTTTATTGTTCGTCTTACCTCTCTCATGATTAATTAATCTGTCGTCGGTATCGATCATATTAGGTGAAAGAAGGAACACAATTAACGAGGAAAACAGTGGCAATGATATTCGATGATGGAGCGGGTACGTTAAATTCGAGGAATTCAAACTTGTTCAAAATTGCGAGTACGAGGGCAACACTGACTAGTGATGCCAACTGAAATAAGTGTGGATCTCGAATGCTATTGGATAGCGATAGTGTTGCGAATATTTTATTCGCTCTCTCGGTCTCGCGATTAAAATACACTAGGGGTAAACTTCACGTTCCATCAGCAGCCGATATTAATTTCGCCGGTACGCAAAATTGTATCATTTCAAAAGGGAATTATGAATTATGTGAACCGATTTGCGTGCTGGCGAATACATTTTAGTTATTGAGGCTTGTATTTCATTTCTGGCTGTAGGTTTACTAATATACGCTTGCTATAATAAGTAATTATGGAGAATTGTTTGCCGGTATTTGAGTAACGACAATGAAAATTTTAGTAACAAAATACTCTTTCGACCTCTAGGGTGAGCAAAGGTGAGTGACGTAAGCTGCGTCACAGTCTTTAACCGACTTAAAAAAGGAAGAGGTTATAGATTCGACTTGTTTGTATTTTTTTTAGGTTTGTTTACTTAATCTACGATTCTCACATTTTTTTTAAGTCAGTGCCTCATTGTAAATCTCTGTGTAAATCTGGCGCCGACTTAAAAAATATGAGAGTCGTAGATTAAATAAGGGATAAAATTATTTTTTACATTTTAGTGCAATTTTATTTATTTGAAGTCGGTTTTAATTTTTTTTTTAAACTTTGTTATATACCTACAAGCATCTGCTACCACCCCACTCCACGGTCAGATAAATTACGTGAGGATTTGGGGGGTCGGGGGAGGGGGTCGCGAATTTTGTATGTTTTCTTACAAGGGGGGAGTCAGGTAGCGCTTTATATGTCTAATATTTTTTTAACTTATTACGAATTACATAAACTTTTACAAGAATTTTAAGAACTGCAAAAATGCATTGTAAAAAAAGTATTACGTAAGGAGGTGGAGGTTGAAGTATAAAATGTTACGAACTTTTATATTTGGGAAGGGGGTAAGAAATCGCCAAAAATTACCCTTAAGTCATTTAAAGACGGTCCCTAAGTCCAGGGTTCCCTACTGTTTAACAGTATGACGGGTTGTTCGGAGTTTTTCCAAAGTTTCTCAATGAATATTTTACACTTAATAGCCACGTAATTACGAATCATTAATCACCGATGACTATCTGAAAACGCGTAGGACCTATGTTAACCGTTTAGCGCCCGAGGTATCATATGATATACGATACATTACCTTTCTTTATTGTTACGCTGTTTGCACCAGATTAAGTAGCAGTACATGTTTAAATTAGTTTTATTCATTGAAGAAGGATATGAACCTATGAACCTTAAATAAAAATATAAAAATTCCGGTCATTTTTAACGATAAAAAGAAAAGGAGATATTTTCCTTTAAAAACGAAGCACCACCTTTAAACCACGTGGTCGCCAACAAAATGCATTTCTACAGTATCGGGCATCCTCTGCGCAAGCAAATGCATTCCAAGTACATGATAAATTAATGAAGGAAAACGTAGGGCATGTATGCGATACTAGTTCCTCCCTGTCATTCTCTTCGTCCAGCAAATCTAACAGAATCATCGATAAAGAATCATAAGAATTCAGTTTCCCGGTCGCGAATTTGTTTACGCGTATTTACAACGCCGTTAACGAGATCAACGCGCGGCGTGCACGTTAATCCCAGTGAAGTGGCGTAGAGTTATAGGGAGGGTTAAGGAGGAAACAACACAAGAATAAGTGGAGGGGGTAAGGGGGGTCCAGATAAAGCGGTTGACCCTCGCCCCTTCAATGACCCGCGCGATATCGTTCCACTAAATTCTCTGACGCGCCTCCCCAGTCGAATGCGTGGCTTCATCTACAGCAGGCCACCACCGAACGCTATTTCTCCGCAGAAACGTCGACTCCAGTCTCGCCGCGCAACAGAACCGGAAATGCGATTCCTAAGCTCGCTGCTCTTCTTCTCCTGCTGCATCCTCGCTTGCCGATGCGACGACCAGAAGCCCGCTGGTAAGTTAAACCTTCCACGAGAAATCGAAATCGCGTTACTATGGCTCGCGAAGTGCATCGAGACGTTGTGACATAAATCCAACGTTATCCGAACGATTTTCCAGCGTTGTGCAATCCAAAGTCAAGTTCAAAGGCCGATTTATCGCTACCGCGAAGTGCCTATAGTTTCCTCGAAAGCTGATCTGCAAAACGAATAATTCGATTAGAATCTATTCGCGAACGAAGTGAATCTTTGTATTTAAAGGTTTTCAAGCTTGAGACCTAATAACGAATATGAAAATTGTGAAAGGAATATTTTTTTACTCGATGCTCGAACAATAACGCTTTCCAGGCAAAAATGACCAGGCAGCTCAGATAGCGCTCGGCGAAAAGCGACTCGGGGATCATATTCGCGCGATCTTGAAGCACTATCAGCAGGATGATCCAGTGGGGCTGCCCGGGGCGCCGATACCGGACCCCATGCCAGTGCCGGACATGAAGCACTCATTCTCTATGTACACCATGAACCTCTACAAAGCCAACGTGTACGGCCTCTCCAAATTTCGAATCGTGCGCATGGATTCCGAGCTAGCTGCGATGCAAGTGAGCCCTCTAAAGACCCTGCAACAGAAATAACTCTAATCACTTTCACCCCGAGCTTACCGCGATCGCGAACTACGCTAGGTCAGGCCATTGTGTTCGTCAGATACAAAAGAGATATATGTATGCTCTATATCTCTAAAGTCGCTTCTGAAATACCGATCGTCACGAAAAAGCACGGGTTAATTATACGTTTGCAATGCGTCGGTGACTAACCGAGGCAGGATCGCCGTCTAATTGAATCGAGAATCTCTGCCAAATTGATCCGCGAAGAGAGATCTGCTAAGAGAATCGCGAATGGATTTTCACTTGCGACTCATAGTCATTGTAACCTTGCTCCTCCAAGGTCTCCGTGGCGTTGAGTATCCAGTCCTTGGATATCCGGGGACTATACACATTATCATCGTGGCTGTCACGCTCGGCCGGTAACTTCACCGTGAAGTTGACGGGGGTGGTCGTGAAGGGAGTGGCGAGGCTCGAGGTCGGCGCCGACGGTAAGTTGCACGCTCAGGACATCGACATGGACCTGACGTTCCAGAAGATTGACATGGACTTCCAGAACCTTGGCTTCCTGGGCTCTGTCTTCCAAGGTGTCATCAATTCCATAGGCACCTTCATCTTTGACAGCATCAAACCCTTTATATTGAAAGAAGTCAACGATAACATACGGTAAGAGCGATTCCTGCAGCATCGACCGTGCTGCTTGGAAAGGGTCCTGATGAATGAATGCTTTCAGGGGCGAAGTTAACAAACAGATATCTCAGCTGCCGCAGTACTTCCCCAATTCTATATCGCCGTTCGACATGGCAGTCGCGGAAGGGCGCAAGCAAGTGTCCCAGATGGGTTATGACCCGTTCAGGGTAAATGACTACAGCCAGACTGTCGGTATATTCACTGTCACGTCCACGCACACCTGGGTTACCGGTCTGGCCAGCTTCTACCGAATGGGGAACATCACGCTGAGCATGGAAAATGGAACAGTAAATAGTTGACCTTTGATGGTTCTTTTAAATTAAATATCACTGCCTGGCATTGGTGGTGGTATAGCTCAACAAATGTAAATTTTATAGGAGAAGCGGGTTAAAATTTGCATAAATCCACCTGAAAACTGAGCTATGCTATTCTCTCGCGAGTAGGGCTGCCATCCGTCCGGGTTTCCCCGGATTTTTTTTTTTTTTTTTAGGACGTCCGGGATTTTTCTGTAGTGATCCGGGTTTTTCGACGCTGCTCGCTTAAAAAGCCATCAATATATTATTTGTATTTCTTGGGATATCGTACCTAATATTAGGCAGGGAGAGCGACAACGGAACAACGTACATTAATTTTTTTCCCTATTTTATATGATTAGTAGATCTATTGAAATACGATATTGCTACTAACTCAATTTCGAAAAAATGTGGGTTATTCCATTATTGCTCTCACTGTCTCATATAAGAAATAGTTAAAAGTGGAAAGGTCCGGGGTTTTAATGCTCCCTGTCCTAGATTAATGATTTTACGGATGGCAACCCTACTCGCGAGCGATTTTCCGAAAACATAGCTACGTCGAGCTAACTTAGCTTCAGAAAAAAACATAGCTTAGCTTCCAGGTGGATCCCCGGCATAGTTGAATTCCGATCACACACATTTCTTTAGATTCCCATTATTCAAGTGACGTCACTACCAGTGCCAAACAACGGTATTAAATCAGCGCACGCGAAACTTCTTAATATGCACCAGCCTAATAAGTCCGCTTCACGATATACCTTCCTCTCGAACGAGTTATTCGATTGGAATGCATTGATACACCGCATGCCCACCTCTTCAATCTAATTGCAAGCCAAAACCGACAGCTTGTTACATAATCTCTATTACGTCGTGTACATTGTAAATTAATTAACAGATAATCAGTCGTAATCGCGACCCATAATTGTCACGAGCGTTATGCAACCCGCCTGTAGGCGTCGAAAATATCACGTCCCGTTTCCTTGTAAAGGTATACGCAACCGTGGACGTTGGCACTCAAGAGATCGAAGGAAAAACGCACTGGGAAGTGAGCGTCATCGGTGGCTTCCTGTCCAGAGCCGGCTCGGTAACCTTCACCATACAATATTTTAGGGTTAGGGTGACGCTGAGACAGTCTCTGGACACGCGGAAAAGGCCCTACCTCGAGGACCTTGATCTTGAATTGGGTAACATTCAAACCAGGGTTCACGGTGCCGGTACCATCGATTATCTGATGGAAGCCAGCATCAACATACTGCCAAATCTTCTGAGGTTCGTCGTCGTCCATGCTCCTTTAATTTCTCAATTGAGATTCCGGTAGATTTCACGCGACGATGGCTTTTCTAATAGGAATCAGATAATGGACGCTATAGAGGGACCACTTAGGAGGCGCATGCAGATAGAGCTGCATAAAGTGGACGTCGAGAGGCTGATTTACGAGAAGATACCGGATATAGAGGAGCAGGCTAAGTACCTTCAAGGCATAGTCCCCGAAGAGGAGACTATTCTGGAACAGCCGGCACCTCCTCAGGATCAGGACGAGCAACCGTTCTCTGAGAGCGAGGAAGATCGGGGACCATCGTGATCTAGATGAGAATTGAATGCGTTATTCGATGATTAGGTTACTTATGATCGACGGGGGCCGAGTGTTTTGTATTCGACGGCTGTTCGCCGTACTTCGTGCACTTTGTAAATATTTCTACAGATTATCGGAATAAACCTTTTAAGCGTATGCCTCCCCGAAAGAAACACTGACTCTTAGCATTTTGTATTTAATGAAAAACGGCTAATAAAAAGCACAATAGCGTACAAGTAGCGAACCATAAGTAGTTACGCTCAAGCATGGCGTTTACAATTATCCAGCGGATGGTACATCAAAATATCCGTAATACTAAATCATACAAAACGAAGAATATTGGATTATATCCTTAAACAGCATCCCACTTTCAAATAAAACGGTACTTAATACATTCTTCTCAGACTTTTGTTACAGGCAATGGATATGAATCACATAAGTTATATACATTACTTCCCTTCTACCAAATAATTTAAGTTCTTTGGATGTTTCGCGATGCAATTTAGACCTTGAAAATACCTACAAACCAAATCCATATAAATTACTTAACAACGTGTACAGCTAAAATACGACTAAAATTAATCGGTAAATAGAAACAGAAGTTCAGAAATGAATAATAACGAGTCTCTACAGATACAAATATCGCCGTGCGTGCCGGTTATGAAACAGAGACAGGAATTAGTAATCGATCGCTGATTATACGGCTTTAATCGCAGGCGCGTTGGTGCGCCGGATCGGTACGATTCTTTCCCCCGGCGCTGGGAGGGCAAGTGTAGGGGCTGTGATGGTAAGTACGCCGTCCGATGATAAGCTAGGTCTCACGTGACCAATGTCGTAGCCCTGCGGTAACTCGTATCGGCGCACGAAGTGTCTCGAGACATAGCCGTGCTGGTCCTTCTTCTCCTCGTGTTTCCCCTCGATGGTGATGTACTTATCGTCTGTTCGGACAGTGATCTCTTCAGGAGCGAACTGTTGAACGTCCACAACCACCTGGAACTTGTTCTGGCTTCTATCAACCGTAGTGGAACCGCCGACTTCGTGTTCCAACTGCTGCATCACGTTCTTCCATGGACGGACGAACTCGTTGAAAGTGGGCATCGCTGGTGGTTGCCAGTGGTCATCCCTGGTGGTCAATTTTCTGAAATGGTTATCCAGCTCGTGATGGTAGCGATCCATGTCGCCCCACCAATTGCGGAACAGCTCCCTCGGTACTAGCGCCATGTCACTTCGATCGATCTGCGCATAAACGTTAAATACGCCGTTTATAATGCGCGGGGAACAGTCAACACCGTGGCACAGTAGCTTTCCACGGAATTTTTGAAGCTATGAAGTTGAGCACTCCTGACTTTTAAATAAATAAAACTTATTATCAATGTATTTTCTGAGATTAGTTTAAATGCGAGTTAATACTTCGTATCAGACAGGGGTCGGACAAGGCCAAGGTCAAAGCCGTGGAGTGTAAACACTATCGGTTCAGATATCGACCACTTCGTTTCAATACCAAACGCCGAAATATGTTACAAACATTGACGAATATATCGTGCGAATACTCTATATCACATATGTACGCGAGAATCCGTTGGAAAACGATAGAGACGAAAGTCACGTACGGGTTCGATGGTAACGCCACACACTGAACGCTGTACTATATTTACGTCGCAGATAAAACCGTTGCACGTAATTCAGTGAAGCAGTCGGGCCGACTGTTTTTCACGCATTTCGGCAGCACCTATTTTTAGAACGTTTCCTTAACGTTGCGTGCACGTTGGAACTGGCGTTATTCGTTACTAATTACTCGAGATACACGCGAGGTACACACACTACAATTACCGATGAGGAAAACAGAAAACCTACCTTTTCGTTGGGATACGTTTGCTTGCGATCACTCGTGTAGAGTCGTTCGTTCGGTGTTTGTTCAGAAAGTCGTGCGACTTGTCACCTCAAGGTACACTTATCGACTGACTACGCAGTACGACGAGCTGCCTGTTTATATATTTGCTTTGGCGCCCTTTTCGAGATTCTTCGGGAAGCACAGTGCGCTCACGTAAACACCTCCGAATAATCTCGCGAGTAGACTGAGTTACGTGCAGTGATGCCAGAAAGAGGACGGGTCACCCCAGTGATGCCAGAAAGAGGACGGGTCCTCTCGAGAATATCCCCCACCACGCATGCACACTACGCCGGAGCGGCGTGTCCGTGAGCTCGGCGCTTCGGACAACGTCGTGAAGACGAGAGAGAAAACGAATGTGCGTCTTTCTCTCTCGCTCTTGAAACGCTGTGATCCATGGTGGGGTGCAAGCGACACGCGGCCGTGCGCGATCTTCTTGAGTGCCTCGAGATTCACTTTTCCCTTTCTGACATAAGGAATATTCCTTCATACCGATTTACACATTTTAATGTACCGTATATCGCGATGTTAGCTTTGCATAACGAATCGTTTATATTTCCCTCCCGATGGAAGAGACCACCACTTTCTCGTAGTTTCCATCGAGCGGTAGCGTGGACTCTGCGCGTAATAAATTTGTAAATAGTGCGTGATTCTTTGTCGCAACTTGATATAATTATCGAAAAATCTAGCGAGAAATGTGATTACGTTTAGATTTTAGATCATACTCTGAAAAAATATTTTTTATCGAAGGCGCTACAGCGTCCATGCTACTGGCCAAGAGTGGATTCTAATTTTAACAAAGTTCACCAATTTATAGTATCAAAATATTCATCTTTTAATAAAAAAATTCATTTTAAGGTTTGAAAAATAGAAATAGCTCGAATAAAAAGTACGGAAATTTAAAATGAAAACAAGAAATTATGAATGTACATTTTTCTTTGTTAAAGAAGTTACAGAAGAACTTTATCTAACCTTTTTTTTATGTAGAATTTAGTTCGTACATTTGAAAAATCGAAGAACCATAACGGGTAATTATGGTTTTTCGTGATCTAATCGGATCTTAAGACAATATAAAATTTAAATATAAAGTTTCATTGAAATCCATTTGGCCGTTTAAACGTAATCGTGTTAACAAATATATGAGATATTTAAAAAAAAAGCTCTTTTCTAAATAGCCAAAACGTGATCAGGAGGTCTTAAAACGTGATTTCCGTAATAAAATTTTTTCCAAATTTTTTTTCATTACAAGAGTATTATACATATGTCAGAAAGGGAAAAGTGAATCTCGAGGCACTCAAGAAGATCGCGCACGGCCGCGTGTCGCTTGCACCCCACCATGGATCACAGCGTTTCAAGAGCGAGAGAGAAAGACGCACATTCGTTTTCTCTCTCGTCTTCACGACGTTGTCCGAAGCGCCGAGCTCACGGACACGCCGCTCCGGCGTAGTGTACATGCGTGGTGGGGGAAATTCTCGAGAGGACCCGTCCTCTTTCTGGCATCACTGCTCGACCCCCACCACAGCTCTACAATACTCGTCCGAGGCGACGAATCAACGCGTCTCTCGCTTCCCGTTCGTTCGAGGTGTCTCCCTCGGTGCTTTTGGCGCGATTCAAAACACCTTCCTCTCATTCCAAGATTTTCTATACTTCTTGATCTCGTTAATATCTCAGCGACGCGTACTCCTCGCGGCAATAGATCTTGCCGAAGTTTATGCAAGGTGCTACGTAAAAATCGACGCGGATCTTACTTCCTCTTTTCCTTAAGAAATTACACTTTGAATTTCAGGAATATATTTCCCGAGTAAATATAGTCATGTAAATGATTGTAAAACATATTTAAGGCTGCCGTCTCAGCGGGCCTTGAATGTGTGCGTACGCTCACACAAGCTAGGAAAAGCGTGTACGTATACGCGTGTAGTAAACAAACAGTAAATTACAACTTTCGTCCTGGAATCGGCCAGAAGGTAGTTTTTGCGGGTACAGTTGCCTTCAGTAGACATCTGAGCAGGGTGGTCTGGTGCGTTTGAATGCTAATAACCTCCGTACGTTAAAATAATAATGAATTTATGACTCGAAAAATGACAGAATGAAGGTTCAAGGCTTCTCCGTTGGTGGCGCTAATGATGTACTCGAGCCTCATTCTCACTTTTCGAGTCATAAATTCATTATTATTTCAACGTACAGTGGTTATTAGCATTCAAATGCACCAGACCACCCTGCACAGGTGTCTACTGAACGCAACTGTACCCGCAAAAGCTTCCTTCTGGTCGATTCCAGAACGAAAGTTGTAATTTACGGTTTGTTTACTACACGCGTATACGTACACGCTTTTCCTAGCCTGTGTGAGCGTACGCACACATTCAAGGCCCGCTGAGACGGCAGCCTTAAAGCGTTGGGGTTGGACGAGGATATCCGTTCAGGCTAACTAGAGATCGATGATGCATGCAGAAAACGATTTGTTATTCTAATTATACAGTTCCGGGGAGGAATACTTTTAATCGATGACGAATACTATTTATTCTGGGATCGATACGGACGTCGATTTAGCGCCAGCGAGAAATCGAAGAGTAAAGCTACTCGATTGATGCATCAGGGGACAGAACGATGGCGTGTAACAACAGCCGATCTATTTACAATTTGAACTCTCGATCTAAAGATAAACATTCAAAAGCGCGACCGACTGGACGGTAGCGATCTCTCTTCCGCTACGAGCACACTTCACAGAACGAAAAATTGTACAGTCGGTATGGCAGAGCTCAACACGCTCTCGTTACCACAGACCAGTATGGACGAATTCACGCGCATGCGTAGCCTTAAGCTGCGCGGGAACTTTGAATTCCTGTTATACACTTCGACGTCTGTGATATGAAAAAATTATAGGGAAATATTCCACAGTTTTCTGCAACAAAGGTTAATTTATTTTTATGTTATTTATCATTTATATTTTGAGATTAATTTCGTGTCTATTTATTAGGAAACCCTTTCGATCCTATTATCTCTTAACACAAAAGTGTACCTAGCGGAAATCCTTTCTAATATTACATATATTTTTTATATCAGTCCTTTATCTAATCACTAACTATGTACAGGAATGGTTTGAACTTTTATTCTTCTAAATTAAACTGTTAAAAGGAAGTTTTAGGCGGGTGGTAGCACCTTGTACGGGTTAAGTATACCATTCGGGTCCATCATTTTCTTGAGCTGGTACATAAGCGCGATCTCAGAAGGTGTTCTGCTCATGTGTAGGTACTTGGTCTTCATAAATCCTATCCCGTGTTCGGCGCTGACGCTGCCGCGGAGGCTCGACACGTACTCGAAGATGAATGGCTGCAGCAGTGACGCGATGTTTTCGTCGTACGACGGTATGGAGACTTGCACGTGGATATTCCCATCGCCTGATTTGTCAACAGACAACGAATAGGAATGTTGAGGAGTTACACGATATATCGATATCGAGCCTTACCCATGTGGCCGAAACCGCTGATCCTTGTAATCCGTTGACCACGCAGTCGCTCCTTGAGCACCTCGATCACCTTGTAGAACGATGGCAGAGGAATGGAGATGTCGTACTTGAAGACGTAGCCTTCTCGCATGACCGCCTCGCTAATTCCTTCTCGGAGAGCCCATATGTTCTAAACAAAGAAGAAGAAGAAAGGAACCTCCTTGTTGTCAGTAGTGGGCTTAATTTAAAGTGACCAGACGTCCCGGATTGAAAAGTCTCCCGGAAAGTATCCCGGATTGGACATGCAACCTTTTTAATTTTTCTTTAATTTATAAAATTAATTAAATAAACGTTGTAATTAAATAAACTAAGAAAATGGTATCCTCAGAAATGTGACAAGCATTTTTCTTAATATAAAACAACTGGTCGCTACTGAGAACCTTAAGTTCCATAGTCCTACGCTTTCGAGGTCCAAAATAGCGTCTGGTTGTGAAAAGAAGGAGCCATTACTTTTACTTTAGCAGGATCGGAGGTGAGAGTACCGTCCTCGATGACTTCCTCGACGAGCGCCGTCTCCACGAAGGAGGCAAGCTTCTCCTCGTCATGAGCCGCGTTGCTGCCGGAGGTCTCCAGGAGGACGTAGAAATCGTGGCCGTCGATCTTGGACGTCAGTGGGTTTTTCAAGCCCGCCGCAAATGAAAGGTCCAGCGACAGTTTGTCCATCATCTCGTACGAGGACAGGATCTCTCCCAGCTGCTTCTTGGCCAGATCGAACGTCTTCAGCACCTTGTCGAAGCTGTTCAGCCCTGGAATCCCCGGTTCGTTGTAAGCAGACCGTGGAGCAACGTGGGCAAGACTCTATCGTAGGTACCTAAGAACGCCACGTTTATGGCCCTAGGAAGCGGAGGGCATTGGATCGCGACTTTGGTCACTATTCCTAACGTCCCCTCGGACCCTATGAACAGGTGCTTCAAGTGGTAGCCCGTGTTGTTCTTCTTCAGCGTGTTCAGGCAATCTACCACGTCCCCGTTCGCTTTCACCTAGAAGAACACGATTAAAAACACCGTGCAACCACTACAAGCTTATCCACTTAAGGGGAGGTTCCGGGTTAAAACCCCAAAAAATAGGTGATCTTTAGGAATTAATTAAAGGAAAACTACTGTATATAATTTAATGAGACATTTTGCATTGTATTAAGGATGGCTTAAATTATAGAAATATATTTTTTGTTTTGTAATTAATCATTGCAGACGGCACTGGGAAGTCGTTAAAGTCGAGGCGTCAAAAAATTTATTCAAATCGGTGGGAACTGTATTTCTAGAAGTTATTATCCGATTCAAATGGAACTTTTTTATTTTGGAGAATCTACTTTTGGCTAGGGGGGAAACCAGAAAAAAATACGAAAATGATATTTTGTTAGAAAATAACGACACTTGAAGTTTGAAATCACTTTTTCCCTATATTTTTCGTCCTTTCAACGAATTTGAAAATTATCAATTTTAAATTTTTTGTAATTGTTTCTGGTTTCTCCCTAACCAAAAGTATATTCTTTAAAATAAAAAAAGTTTCAGTCGAATCGGATAATAACCTTTGGAGATACAGATCCCACCGATTTTGAGAACACGGTTTCGAGAAAAATGCGTTTAAAATTTTACATTTGCCGCTACTCAAATACCTATAAATTCGGGAATTTTACGAATTTCAACAAATCCTTTTAAACACGTATTCCTGAAAGTTTGAACATTCGAAAAATGAAATAAAAAAAAAATCGACTTGTAGACTGGAAATTTAAAAAAATCCTGAAACTTTTGGGATACATAGTAGATTTTGTCCTGATTACAACACAATTTTTATTTGCTGCTCAAATTCACTCGAAGAGGGTGAAATTAAAAATTGAAAATTTGTCCAATTTTCCATTTTATTTTGTAACTCGCAATTTGTAAGAGATGGGAAGAACGTTTCAAGACAAAAGTTACTTCTTTTAATTTGCCCTATCATATGCTAAAAATTATATGCATTGTTAAAACAATCGCTAAAACCAACAAGGATAAAACTTTTACCATTTGATAGATCCAATTCAAAGAAGTAACTTCTGTCTTAAAACTTTGTATCTATCTCTTTCAAATTGCGAGTTACAAAATAAAATAGAAAAATGGTCAAATTTTCAGGAGTTAATTGCACCCCCTTAGACTGAATTTGAGCACCAAACAAAAATTGCGTTGTAATTATGAGGAAATCCCCCACATATTCACAAAGCTTCATAATTTTTTGAATCCCCAAATTCCCGATCTTCCTTTGTGAGAACCCGCGCGCGCAACGAAAAGGTGCCTTGCGTAGCCTTTTCCTTCTCTCCTCTCGGCACTTGTCCTCAGACTCAGGTGAAAACCACGGAAAAACCCTAAACAAGGCGTTGACACATCCAAAACCCAATTTCTTCTTCCCCGCACGGGTTCTCAGTTAAATGGATGGCCCTGTATACACGCTAATCCGCCCATGCAACTCACAGCCTCCAGGCCCAAAACGTTCCCGTGCAGGTTTCCGTAGCGGAGGAGCCTCAGGCCGCCCGCGTTCGTCGACACGCAACCCCCGATCAGGCAACTACCCTTCGCGCCGAGATCGAGCGGCATCATCAAGTCCACCGTCGACAAGTGATTCTCCAAGTCCTCCAGCACGCAGCCTGCCTCGCAGGTCACCACCCCTAACATGGATGATGTGGAAATGAAAGTAGCCGAGGGGACTGCGCTCGGATCCTCGCGGCAAGTCTCCCCAACGGCTCGCCGGGGCGATTCGAGCCTCGAGGAAGGATCTCGCTGCCGCGGGACCTCTACCAACCTGCCAGAGCGTTCGTCTCGATCAACTTGTTCATGAGCTTCATGGAGACAACGATCTCGTCGAACACCGGCACGCTGCCTCCTACGAGGCCCGTGTTGCCGCTCTGGGGGCACACGGCCAGCCGCTTCTCGTCGCAGTACTTCAATATGGCAGACACCTCCTCCGTGGTCTTCGGTTTTAGCACCAGATTGCTTTTACCTGCAATTTAGGTACTTATTCCGCGCTGAATATCGGGTGAGTCTGAAGGTTCCTCGAATTCAGGGGTGGCGGGGATTGAATTGAAGGAGCTTCTTCGGGATTTGTGTTAATAAAGCGAGATCAGTGGCGCAGAGGATAAGGGGTCTTCGCAACCTCCAAAGAAAAAGGAGATTAATGTAATCGCAAGGGAAGTAATTTAAGAACTTTGGGGGAAGAAGAGAAAATGTTGTTTTATTTAGATAAATTTTTATAATTACATAAAGAATTTTAGTGGATTTGTATTAAAAGTATTTTTAGGCGTTCAACTCGGCTGGAATAAGTTGAGAGCTTTGTGAAAGAAGAGAAAATTGGATTTTATTGTTTAAACAAATTTTTATAATCACCTACCCTCTAAAGAATTTTATTGAATTTGCATTGAAAATATTTTTACCCGTTCAACTCGACTGAAATAATTCGAGAGTTTAGTGAAAAAAGAAAAAAATTGGATTTTATTATTTAAACAAATTTTTACAATCACCTACCACCCAAAGAATTTGATTGAATTTGCATTAGAAATATTTTTAACCGTTCAACTCCAGTGAAATAATTCAAAAGCTTAATAAAAAGAAAAGAAAATAGAATTTTATTGAGTAAACAAATTTTTATAATCACCTACCACCCAAAGAATTTTATTGAATTTGCATTAGAAATATTTTGATCCCCTCAACACGACTCCTCAAAATCCTTAAATTCCGCGGTGGCCACTGATCGAGATTGTAAGTAGCTTGGAATAGACACTCATGCGAACTTCCATCCTGGATCACGCTTTCGCCAAGATACTAAAGGCTCGACCTCTTCCGCTTACCTCTGACGATACTGTAGTGATCTATGTTGTAACCCTCGCATTCCTCCGGGTCGGAGACCACTCTGTTGGAGCCGAGGAGGCCGCCGAAGAAGGCGGCATGTTCATCGGAAATCCTGGCGTACGGTCCCCGCTGCACCTTATACCTGTCCGCGGTGAACGGTGGCTTCGCCGAGAAGTAGCGGAAACTTAACGCGTTGCGAAACGCACGGAACGGGACGTGCGAGCGCATCTTCTGCAAAAGATTCGCATCGCTGTTTCACCTCCATTGACTCCGGGACCATCGATCGAGCCGCGTTCCTACCGATCGCCCATTCGAACCAGGGATCCTCTCGGCGTGTTTATCTTGAATGTCGCATATCCGCGGCTTCCAAGATTAATAGCCCAGCCGGATTTAAGTTTTCCGATAACCCCGGCCTTCCATTAACCGCGTTTCTGTGGCTGGATAAGTTTAGGTGTCGGGGATATTTTCGTCCGCGGCCGAGAGAATCCCTAATTGAAACGACTGCATGTATTTACGGAACGCGGGCAAAGATCGCGGCGAAAAGGATCGAGGCTCGATCCTTGATCCACGAAGGACTCCGGGATTGTTGGAGGTATTTGGTCCCACGAAGTATTTCAGGACTTTCAGGGACATGGCTAGAAACTCGTCATGCTTCGTGTTTCTCATAAGTTACTCAGACTTCTAGCGATCTTCCTTAGGAACCCCTTCAATACAACATAGCTTTTCATTCAGTGGCGGATTTAAGAAAAACGTCCCCAGTGGCGAACATTCTGGGGGGCCATTTTTCAGGAAGATTTTTAATTCAGTTGGAAAACTTAGACTACTCTAATTTGGAGATGAAACGACCAAATCCGATGTCTGTTTTCAATTTGGAGGAAATAATAATAATAAATTTCGCAGCGTGCGAACTAGATTTCTGTCAAATTGAAAATTCAGATTGACATGTTTCTTAGACCAATATGTGCGCTGTGACACTACTTTAGGGCTGGCAAATGAGAATTCCCAATTCCTGAATTAAACAATTGCCCGCCTTAAGGCAGGCGTATGCACTAGAGGGTTAATTATCGCCTTATTGACTCGCGAAGCAATGTTAAATCTCCGCTGTCCACTTTACTCACAACACCTGAATGTGGCTGGCATAAATCGAACATAGCAGAGACCGTCACGCTGCGAACGAAATCGCAAGTGACTTGACTCGCGCAAGAGAGGCTCGCTCGCTCGTAGGAAGCTGATGGATGATGGTCGAGCCAGTAGGAGGTGGGGAAAGGGGGGAGAGATCCCGTGACTGCCAAAATGATCGTCATCGCGCACGGAGGACCAGGCGTGGCGTAATTACGCGCCCCCAGCTGCTTCCATTTTCTACGCGCTAATTCGCCTCCTCGATGCCCCGATCGACGGACATCGAAATATTATAATCCCACAGTGAATCTTGACGGGGCGACTCCCCGTTCCCCTCCACCGCCAGCCGCCACCACCACCCCTTTCTCTCGGGCGCGCCGGCGGTTCCCCCCACCCCGCCGGCGCGGCTCGCGTGTCGCTGAAGAGGATTCGCGAGGAGGCGACGCGTGGTAGAGAATTACACCAGATTCCCCCCCTCTGTCCCCCACCCCGCTGTGGGGAAAATAAGGTCAGGGGTAGGGGGGTCGAAAGTGCGCGAAGAGAGGAGCGACGAGAGAGGAAGAGGGCAGATGGATGGACAGTCGGAGATGCAAATCCATTTCGGTGGGAGGGGTTGGGGAGAGGGGGCGAGAAAGGGGGTGGAGGACAACGCGAATGGAAAACAGAGACGCCGCGAAGAGACCTGGAGTAGGAGGGGGACCAATCGTCGCGACGACTGAACACTGCCACGTCCGCGTGGCTATATGCAAGCGAGTGTTCTCTGTGTGCATGGAACCGTACGAGGGGCGATTTATACCGGTCGGCGATTGTGTGTGTGCTGGCACGCACACTTCCTTTCGTCGACGTACGCATTCGAACGACGACGCTCTGTGTAGAATATCTCTACTACCACAGCTAGGTATTGTTTAGGTGTGGTGGACGAGCGTGCGTGTGTATACGCGCGGCGAAACGCTCGATATAGATGTGGGGAGTCGCTAGGCAAGAGCGTAGCCGCGTGAGGCCAGCGCGAGCGCGCATGCGCGACACCGCCACAGAGCCAAGCTAATTTCTCAGTGGCGGCTCGAATCATTAACTTGTTACCTTGGCAACCCCGGTCGACCTAAACCATTGGCTGTCGCCTTCCCCCACTTCTCCCTCGCACGCTCTATCGGTGGAACAACAAACTACGCACGCCACCACGCTCCTTCGATAGGTATACCGTGATTCTCGCAACATCGCGCCAACGGGACTATAGACTATCGCTGTCTCGCTCTGAGCCGCACACTTGTCGGTATTCTCGTGCATCGACGTGCTTGTCGCCGAGCAGCGCGCGCGCGCACGGTTGAGGAAGAGCGAGAGAGAGGGACAGGGGGAGAGGAAGGGGAGAGAGATGAAAGTAGCCACCGTAGGGACGTGGTTGCTGGGATGGCGCGGCCACGCTCTTCCTACCCTCCGCACGAAACGTCCTACCGTCGACTCTTGCTTCTTTGGCGAAATCCATGACCGGTATTGGAAGATGACCGATAAATCGGCTGCGTTTCGCGCGGCACGCTTCTCTTTCCATGACTTCTCGCGCTGACAATGTTATGTCTCGGATGGGCCCCGAATTTTTAGGTGGATCGTATCTTTCGAGCTGCTGGAATGTGGGAAGTGTTATTATTCTTGGAGATCGATAGAGGGGTTATTTGAAAAATTAGTGGGTAAGGTAAATTAGTACTTAGGTGGGGAACGGTGGGCCGCGAGATGCTTCCGTGGGATTGAAATAGATCGAGAAGGGATTATGGCGAAGATCTTGAACTTGTAATCGATACTCGGCAAGGATTTGTATCCCGATGTTGAGTATGGCGGTGTCTCGCTCGTGTAACAGTTTCAGGGATTTATGCCTGAATTAATACACGGCAAATTCCAGGTACTCATTTGCATAGTCGTGCGAACGGGTGGCGTTTAATTTTCTGGCTAAAAATGTAGAGGATATCCTCTCTACGGATTGGGTAGGAATCTTCTATATGGACACGAAGAACCAATCGCGAACGGAATCACATTACGGGGTTTCGAGCGGGGCAGTATAAGCTCGACTTAGAAACAGCTGTGGCAGAGACGTAGCAAGCGATCGGGCGCTTGGGGCCCAGCGGTGCCCTCGATTGAAAAATTCGAAAAAATTTCGTCGTATCGCTTTTGGATATCTTTATCCCCAGTTTCCTTTACATATACCCCGCGAACTTCAATTAAAATCATACATTTCTAACTACTTAAATCGTATCATGCAGTATAATCCATTATTAGTGGGGGTTTACAACCCCTGTAAATACAAGATTAGAGAAATTACATAAAACCCAAATAAAAGCGAGCATGCACTCAAAAACAGGCACAGCCATAACATGAACCATTCCTGTAATAAATTTCAAAAACTTGTAAATTTTCCATCAAGAACCCACTACTACATCAGGCACACATGTTAGCAAAAAAGAGACAAATTCTGAACTAAAAAAAAATGTCCATAGAACGAATCGTGTTTAAAGTATTTCGAACATTTAGGTTCGGTGATACGAATCGCAGTAGCGTAGCAACGGGGGCCACGACCGCGAATCTGTCCGTCCCTGATGGTATCGTGGAGTCAAACTGCGAAATATTCTGCGGACTCTAAGCGCGTGTACATGCAAGCCATGGTGGACGAGCGTGTTAGTGAAAGGTCTGTGTAGTGTGGCGGGAGTGAGTGTATGAGTACCGTTACGGGGCATGCGCCCGCAGCCACCATATCCAATGGCCCCGCCTTTCACGGTGCAAACGATGCCTTTGGGATTTGTCCTCGCTGGACCAATGAGCGCGCGGGGTTGCCATACGCGACGGGAGAGGTGAGGTTATAAGAATCGAAATGGAGGGGAGCAGGAAGGAAGAAGGGGCGGCAAGGGGGACGGGGGAGGGGAGGGAAGCGAGGGGTTCCGTAGACCGTGTGGGAGCAGGGAAGCAGACAACGAATGCGACTACGAATGCTTACGAAACCTCGCTACGTCAACGTATATTAAAAGTCTCTTCGAAAAAAAATAACTATACAGTGGGTGTTTTGAAGACGCGCGAGAGGCAACGGTGCACGATAGAAAGTTCCATCCGGTTTCGCGGTGGAATCAGTGCGTTGACAGTGTCTACGGCGTGTTCGAAAACGTGATAGGTGTGACTGCGCAGTCGCCATGTGAGTACCTGAACAAGTATCCCGAAACTCCGTGCGATGGTCGTGCGTGCCTTTCGGTATTTTTAGTCTCTTCGGTAGACCCGCAACCCACCCAGCATTATCGACGCCAATCTCGACCCGTCCGACCGTTAATCATGCCCGACGATTACTGAGAAGGGCCGCCGACCGAACACGCTCGCGCCGTGCGTCGTGTCCCGCCGTATCTTCGAACGTGCCTTATTTTGCCCAATCCAATATGTCGGCGTTAGGGACGCTGCTTCGTATATTCGCCGAGGCACCGATCGCCTCTGGTTCGCGTGTTACGGGTTTCTCGGCGGACGAGCACGTCGGAAGGACACTGCCTGGGGAGCCGCGTGTGTTGTTATTATCATCGTCTTCGTTATTACCATTATGGCGAAATCCATGTTGTCAACCGCCCCCTAGCACGGTCGCTTCTCCCCTTCTCTTATTTTTTCTCTCACTCGCTCGCTATCCCCCTCGTCGACCCCCTCCCCTTCAACCCGCCTTTCAATCGTATTTCCCGCTCAGAGAGATGCTCTCCCTTTTACTCTTCGAACCCCTCGTCCTGCCGCTAATTATGATGGTGCCAGCGAGACGACATTTTGTTCCTTCCACACGGATACCAAGATGGATCATGTGTTTTTCGGCTTGTCGATAGTTGCATACTTTTACGCGGAATACAGGCCCCTTCTTTACCGCTCGAGACGCGTTCGAACCACTTTTTATTTTTTTATTATTTTTTTTTTAATTCATTTCGAAGCTTTTGAAGTTCCACTGTCTTTCTCCTTCAGCTTTTCATGAATCTTGATTTACAATAGAGATATTCTTCTATTTTAGTCGATGCAGCAGATAAATGCTGTTAGTTACCGAATATTTAAATACCAAATATTAGAATATAAGTGATTCGCTGCGTATGCTATGATTATTCAAATTCGTAGAATGCGCAAATGAATCCTTAGCCGGAAGGTATTTTTACGAATTTAAAAGAGACCTTGTCGAGAGATGCAAAATTAAAAAAGATAGGTTAGGTGCAAGGCCATATTCGAATTTTCTTTCAAATAGAAAAATACCGTTTTCTATGTTCCTCGATGTAGAAAACTACAGAATATTAAAAATGGAGTACGCGAAAACAATATAATCACGCGTGAAGTATACAAAATAAGCATCTCACGGGGTTGCTAAGTATATATAAATAGATGATCGTAGCAACCGTTTCCTCTCGTTCGAAACAACGTAGCAACTGTTTCCCAACGTATAATTTAATTGCTATCAAGCTTTCATGCAAGGAATAGTTCGATGATTCTGTTAATAACCATCACCAGTTCTTAGTGAATCTAATACATCCAAAGATCGCTTACGATTTACTTTTTGAGGTTACCTTCCATGCCCAATCACTTGAAGCAATCGTAAAAAATGCATAAATTACAAAATATATTGGTAGTAATATTTACTGTACACTAAAAGAGTCTCTGACACTTTCATGTCCCATTTGCGATACACCATAGTTTCGAATGTGGAATCACGAGAAAAATCGCACTCTGTCTATCAAACAACCACCACGAAATATGTATCTACTTACATTCTTCACACATTGACTGCCCAGGGAATTCTGTGTGCGTTGCCGCGCACGAGTAGCATTTTTATTATTGCGAGCATATATTGATAAAATATTCCGTAATACCATTGAATAAGACTATACATATCTATATCGATAGCGTGTTTATCTCGCTTGTAATCCCCGACGACCATCAGGGTATCGCAATGGGTTTGCTTGATATTCTGGCGAATAGGGATAAAAAAATTCTCGTTACAAAAACCGTGAAAAATCGAACGAAACTTGGTTATCTACGTTATCGGAATTTTTTCAGCCGGTCGCATATGATCAGCATCGCAGTCAAGGTGTTAATAAATATTCGCCACTTTTAGCACCTCGCTTTCGCAGTTTCTTACCAATGGCCCGGACAATAATGATTTGGCAGAAATTCGAATAAAAAAATCTCAAAATTCCACGTGCATCGAGAATATTTAGGTTATGGGCAGTAAACATTGCATAACTTGTTTAACTATTCTTGCAACACCACGAACACAAATATAGTAAACGTTCTATGAATCGCAGTTTCACTGAACTAATGTAATAGCACAACTTTCATACATAATTACTTCTTATTTATGTATCACAATTATCATAAATTACGTACTGAAATAAACGACTTATAAGAATTACATGGATTATAATTGCAAATAAACCTTGTACTGTAGAGTTACTAATATCCAAAAGTTGATATAAAGTAATCTGATCATTTTACACAAACTGATATATGTATATATATATATTCTATAAACATTTTTGACGAACTAGAAATTTCCCCTTTTAGGTGCAGCAAGTTAAAAAGATTAAAAGCATTATGTTAACATCAAACACCTGTATACAATGGCAAGGAAAAAAGGCAATGAATTGCTGAGAATTTAATAGCGGGACAAAGAATACTTCTTTTTGTAAAGGAAGTTGAACTTTGAATAATAAAAAGGTGTGGGAAAACATGACAGATGTTAAACCAATTGGAATCTCTCAAAATCAGCCGCAACAAGCTCAGCAACAGTCACAGCAATCACAGCAACAACAGCAGCAGCAACAGCAACAAAATCAGCAGCAGCAAATGATGATCGCAACTCATGATATCCAACAACAGCAAAATGTACAGCAGCAGCAGCAGCAACAGCACGTTCAGCAGCAATCGTCTCAGCAACCCCAGGTACAGCAGCAAGCGCAGCAACAAGTACAATCTCAGCAGGTTCAACCGCAGCAGCAGCAGATTCAGCAGCAAGTGCAATCGCAGCAACAAATGCAGGTTCAGCAGCAGGTTCAGCAGCAAGTACAACAGCAAGTTCAGCAACAGCAGCAGCAACAGCAGCAGCAACAGTCTCAACAGCAACAGTCTAACAATGGACCCCATAATGTTGTTCCTACTCAGGTGCAGGTGCAACCACAGGTAGCAGCGATTATGCCCCAGCAACAGGTAATCCATTCGCTCGCTAGTAGATATTTCTATCTCGAGAATAACGTGCCACTCTATCGACCAACGATATTCTAGATGTTTTAAATGAGAAACTTTGTGAATTTGTAGGGTGCTGTTGCAGTATCAATGCAACATCCGCAGCAAGGTGTCGGTGGTGTATCCATGACACTGTCCGGTCAGCAAGGAGCAACGACTATAACCACCATGGCTGCGCATCCGCAAGCGGTGCAGGTTATTCAGCAACCGATGCAAAGCCAAGCATATCACTTACAGCAACTTTATAATACTCAAGGGACGCCGTTGCTCATGCCAGGAAACTTAGCACTCCATCCTGCGGGCATCAATCCATCTTCTATACAGGTATCTAAACACACCCATGGTGTGTTGTACTCTTAAAACCAGGGGTTGAAACGGTTCCAAAAATAACTGTTTCAAACTGCTATATATCGGTTCTGACTGAAACAGTTATGAGGGACCGACATTCTGAATGGCTGTTATGAGGAACTGAAGTTTCTGACTATATCGATTTCGGTTCCGGTTCTACAGAACCGATATTATGTCGGTTATATATCGGTTTTATACGAGTAATGTATCGGGTATGTTTCGCTCGTTTCAAAATATTTACGAATGTAACATTTTTTTAATGGAAATTCTATTTGTTTTTGGTTTTTTTATCGCTGAACCTCTATCTAGAACCTTTCTTTTCAAAACTTCATTCGATGCAGAAAGAGCTGAAATGAAAGACAGCATCTGTAAATTAAGTATTGAAAAGGGAGGTTTTATAAAATAAAGAAACGCGAAGATCGATTTTTTGGGTCGGGGGATTTAAGACCAATGGGCCAGAGTCACTTGTATTCCTGAGCCAGTGGAGAGCATTTCGAATTTAATACAAAAAGAATTATATTTCACAACAATTGACGTTTTCATTCACGAGGCATTGTGTTCGGTTAAAAGAAATAAATAATTAATAATCTTCATAATTCATATTAAAACACTAGTAAATTTGTTCATATGAGGAAAGTTATTGCTGTTAATGTTAGCAATACAATAAATTAAGTGTTTAATTTAAAGCCCATACCTAGAGTTTACTGTATAACCGTTATGGAACCGATATAATATCGGTTCTGTAGAACCGAAACCGATATAGGTGTGAACCTTCTTCACTCGTAACTGTTTCAAGATTATTTCGGCTCTTATAACTGTTTTGAGAACCGAAACCGATATCATAACTGTTTTCAACCCCTGCTTAAAACATTCAAATCCTTCCCTAAGTAGGATGCTTTACAGGTGATAACGGCTGGAAAGCCATTTCAGTCCGCCGCTCAATTGACGCCCCACATGTTGACAACCGCGTCGACGCAGGGCCAAGGTGGTGGTCATCCGTCAGCCGGGGGAACTAAAGTGCAAGGGTTCCCTACAGGTTACCTGCCAGTGCCTACCTCTGCCACGCCTGGGGCTGGGCAGACTTTGGTATTCGGTCAACTAGGAGTGCTCGGTTCCCCGCAACCTCCTCCGTCCTTGCAACAGCAGCAGCAACAGCAATCTGCGAACAAGCAAGACCAAGTACAAAAGGTATCTCCTCTTTCCTCCAATTTCATTTTGCTAGCAGTTGACAATCCTCTTCTATCTTCCGCGTGTGTAACACTTGGTGTTTTGTTTCTAATATCCGCAGTACACAACATGTACAGCGGCTACACCGTCCGGCGGCAGAGGCGGCATGCAATTTGCTCCGTGGCAGTTTACACCGCAAGTTGCTTGGACGGGGATACAACCACCAGCACTCCTCACGAATCAGATATTTATTAGAGGCCCTGCACAGCAAGACATGTACATACAAAGCCCGCAACCACTCCAAGCTCATAACGGTAAGTGTAATATCCACGTCAAACGATCGCTCACTGCTTACCCAAGATTAGCTTATTCTTGTGCCTGTATAGCGTTGGCTACGCAACAACAGATCCAAGGCGTGCAGCAGATCGCCGCTGCCGGCGGGAAACCAAAAGTAATGGATATACAGCAACAGCAACAGCAGCAGGGTAAGCAGAGCACAGGTGGACAACGACCACTGAGTATTCTACCGTCCTCCCTGCAAGCGGTGCAAGCTGCCAATATACGAGCGGCTAGTTCTGTCTCTACGCAAACCGTTCACGGAGTACAAGCCACGGTACATGTACAGGTTACTATAATTAAAAGCAACGGTTGAAAGAGAGATTTAACCGGTGCGATTAACGAGTCACGCGAACCAGATTTCTATCAATATTTCGGCTTTCATATAATAAAGGCTCTTCTTTTACGTTCTATAATTTAGAGTGGAAAGGGAAGCGGCAACAGCGGTAAAGGTCGCGGTAAACCGCTGCAATCGCCGCAGCAACAGCAGCAACAGCCGCAACAAACGATGCAGCAGCAACATCAGCAGGTTTTCATTCAACAGAAACAGCACACGCAGCAGCAACACCAGATGCAGCAGCAGTATCAGCAGTCGCAGGTGCAACCGTCGCAACAGCAAATACAGCCTAAACCCATGATGAGTGAGATAGCGTTCCAAGTTTTCTCTTTAGAGTCTTTTATGTAGTTCCAGGTATCCGACTTTTACGTTTCCCTTCCTTATAGCAAACATGGCTCTGCAACAACAACAGCAACAAGGTGTAGTTCTCAGCGGGGAACGGCCGATTATGCCTGTGGTGTCGGTGGGCGGCGTCGGGGTCGGCGTCGGGGTTGCCACTACGTCTCAAATGAGCCAGGTACAACAATCTCCAATGTCCGCTGTACAGCAATTACCGTTACAGGTAATGTCACGTTGTTTTCAGTGAAGATTATCTACTCGAGTGATGTAACGTCAGTATCACAGAATTGCAATTAATTTCCAGGCGATCAATTCCGCGATACTCGGTAGCCAAATAGTCAGCGGGACGTCTCAGGTTCAGACTATGTCTATGGTAAATCAATTAACGGATCAGTCAACGCACGATAATAATAATTCGACTATAATGATCACATCGCCCGATCGTAATCATCAGGCGGAATGTTCCTTAGTGTTACCATCCACTACGAATGCACCACTCCTGATCGAAGAGACTTCTAAATTAATACTAAAAAAGGAAGAGACAATGCCACTTACGATAGAAGAAATAATAGTACCTCAACCGGAAGCGATGGGTCAGTGTAAGAGACATTATTCATTTTCGATAGATTCCAGATATGTGTGTACTACTTGCAGTGGCGCACTCAGGATTTAATCTTGGGGGAGCCGAGTAGAGCAGATAAAAATATTATTAATGCAAATTCGATAAGATTCTTTGGTGATTATAAAAATTTATTTAAAGAGTAAATTCCAGTTCTCATCTCTTTTTATAAAGCCCCATTTTTGGGGGTGCCTTTCGGCTCCTCCTCGGGGTACGCCACTGATTATTTGTATATGTTTGTTGGTCTTTATGTGAATATTATTTATACATAGACGGGGACCAATGTAAAGTAGCCATGAAAGATGAAGAGAATACAGCCGCGAAACCAGAAGAGAAATCGTGCAACAATCCCTTGGCGGGATTGGCGAACACGATTAATTCTATTACGAATGGTGTTAGCAGCGAAGAACCCACAACCATTCCCATCACTGTACCACTCACAGCGAACAGTAAGCACGTGCCTCCGAAGGCAATGGTGAAGCCACAAGTGCTTACGCATGTAATCGAAGGCTTTGTCATACAAGAAGGTAACTACAAATGCTCGATGCGAACCTCTATGTCTATTGTCTCTACGAATTATCATATTTACGCTGACGAATACATTCGTTACAGCATCTGAACCATTTGCTGTGAATCGAACGTCATTAAATAACGCAGTTAATCAAGACTCGAGTAATATTCTGAATCGTAATAACGCATCCGAGAAGGATAATCACGACGAGCCTCCAAGTAAGATTGCAGATGATCGAGCGGTTTAGTAATCAGATAGAAGCCGAAGTACATAAAATGCATTATCGTTCACAGGGAAGAAGCACGCGCCGAATTATCCCAGCGACGAGGACGGGAACAACGGTCAGAATGGGAAGTGCGAAACTTGCGGGAACTTGATGGACGAGCAGAGTATGAAGTTCAAGAAAGAGAAACGGTTCTGCTCCTCTGGTTGTGCGAAGAGGTAAGTGGAACGAAAATATGGGAAGGAAATAATTCAACGTGAATTACTATAACACGTTGTAAATCAAACAGCAAAAAGCGTGAGGTGAGAGATCGCGACGGAACTGAGAAACAGTGGACTGAAATAGAGACTGACTCGAAGAATATCGATGGAGACTTGATGAAGAAGAATGGAGAAGAGAAGTCATTGTCTACTACGACTACTACTTCGTCTGTCGACGAATCACTGCCGAAAGTAAATCCTGTGAAATGGACGGTGAGAATATATTTTACACAAGCTTGCTAATTGGGAAACTGCGTTCCGCGCGACGACAATAATACAGTACCGTATATTTTTCGTAGGTTGGGGAAGTGTGTGATTTCATACGAGGTTTGCCAGGCTGTGCCGACTACGCGGAAGATTTTGCTATCCAAGAAATAGATGGTCAGGCACTTATGTTACTCAAAGAAGACCATCTTATGTCAGCCATGAGCATTAAATTGGGCCCGGCGTTGAAGATCGTAGCCAGAATCGATTCTATGCGCGTGGAGTCGCTGTCGAATTCTAATCCCACATCTAACAATTCGTAAACGTTCATTGCTTGAGATTTTCATCCTCAAAATTTCAAGTTGCAGCCTATGGGCTACAGGGTTTGTGCAAGTATTTCATCGGATTGTAGGTTTAAGAAAGACACAAGATGTTTCGTTTTTCCATACATAGGAGAATGAATAATACACAGTATTCTCTCGATATAACATCGATTTCCACCTCGCGATAAAGATTCGTCGCTACACCTAATTGAGACTCCACACGACTCGTTCTTTATTTTCTCTCCGAAAAGTGAGTCTCTAACGAACGATCGGCCTCAGAATCGCGTGAATCACACCGACAGTCCCGAGTCCCGATACTATATCGAGAAAATATTGTAGCTGCTTTCTTTCTTTTCCGTTTCGTTCGACAACCTTTCTTCCTCTTCAAATAGAACAATATATTGATTACTATGTTTTAGTATTTCAAAGTGTACTCATCATTTGAAGATCGATCCATGTAAGACTAAGTTTCGTACTATCGCCTGGTATATCAAACGGCTATATCGATATTTCGAATAAAAGCGTAGCTTTTATTTAAATTTTAATTATAATGTATCATACTAGGATATATATATATATAAAATAGCTATACGCCCTTTGATAAGTCTTACACCGATTGATTTTTACAAATGTAAATAGACATTAACATTTCTTGCGTCTCTTTTTAATTTGAAAATGTATATTGCATATAGGAAGTTTTTTCTAAAATACTACGCTATAAAATTGTATGGTTGACTAGAACTATCAAGGAACTGAGTACAAATTATGTCCATTACACACAAAAAAAAAAGAAAAGAAGAAAACGTTGTATATAAACTATCCGGCATATATACGATGTATTTTGTACTCGAAAATTACTTTTGGAAGGTGTACAAAAGTTATTGCCCTCTCCGAGACTTACACTGATCTCGAAAGAGAATCCGGCGATTTTTCTAAAATGTTAAGCTTTGTGATGAATAGTAATGTACGTGCAAGACAATTTTGAAATTGAGATACGACATTTGAAGCAATGCGATTAACACTTATCGACCATGTACTTTGTAAATGTATCATGTGCACTCAACTTGCATACGTGTAAATATTAAACATAAAATGTTTATTTAATATACAAATTTTATAACATGAGATTTTAGTTATTAACAGAAATTATCCTTCCATTTATGGCGATGCGCTTTCGATCCCGGCGACCGCTCGCCGTAAGTGCATGAGAAAATATATTTCTATCGTTCGCACGGGAGGCAAAACATCACTTTTAATATTATGTAGTATCTCGTGAATGTCTACAGTGAAATGTGTTCAACAAAACGAAGAGGATATCGATGCGTTATTTATACCGTTACTCAGACTTTACACTTAGGAGCGCTGTAAATATAATATTTATTCCTAAGCATTTAATTCTACATTCGACAATGTACAAGCCAGCAATTACCACAAGCAATTGCGAGCTTCGAAATTTAACAGAACGACTTAGCCAAGGAAGTGTTTGCACCCGACGATCTGTACTTAATTTTTATTTACGACTGCGAGAATATCGAGGGAATTGTATATAACTTAAATCTAGGTAAAGATGCACTGATTACGAGAATACGATATAAAGCACATTTGTTCTTTGTCAAATTTGGAAATTACTCAGGGTTTAATCACACAATAAACCTTTTTATACTCGTTCGAAAGACACTATGATAAGGGATGTATACAACTGTGACTTCTCGAATAAAACAAGTTTAAAGAAATATCAACAAACGAAATTTAATGCTCGTACATATATTCGCCGCTCGATATATATTTTAAACTAAACGTTAAACGTAGTTACACGGAGGATTATAATCTATATTCTTTGATGTATTTCTCAAGAATACAGAAATTACTTCAAAACAAATTCCGTTAATAAATGACGATATCTGAGAAAGTTGCATTCTAAATGCTACTTTATTATAACAAATTACATCCTTGCTTGCACATTAGTCTCACATTAGTTCTTGTATATGTTTCCCTTCCGCCAGTAATTCCTCTTGAGCTTTACTTTGCATCGCTTTACGAAGAGGTCGTACATAACGAATATATTGGTATACCTGGTAAGCAACTATCGTGCCTGTAACTACCGTTGTAGCGACGCAAACATTTATGAATCCTCTGTGCAACTTATCAAAGATGTATTCCTTGTTCCTGTATTTTGGTAACATTTTTTACTAACACGAGTAATAAGTTTTGCTCAGAGACCCTCAAAAATCACTGAGAAATTATTGTGCAATAAAAACAACTCTAATCGACTACTTTCATTGATATGCCTGCAAATAGTTCCACTGAAAATTAACCAATAACATCAGAAGGCAGTTGAAACGTTGCCGTTAATAATTGTGCACTCTGATACGTACTTGACAATATAGACGAGCCGAGGAATATCGAGAACTGTCGAAATTTACTGTATTTACTGTCTTAACTTCTTAATCGGTTAATGTTTGAGGTTAAGATAGAGCTTCGCACGCTCCAAAATTGTCCAAAATACAACAAATGGATGCTGCGTAAGCATGCTTAACTTTGACTAACCTAACTGAACCCAGGAAAATGCGTATTATGTAAGTAGTTTAGTTTTTGGTGAGTTTAATAACTTACCGAGTGGCGGATTACCATTTAATTCTAATTGAGTTAAAAATTCGTCGATTTACAGTACGTTTATTTTGTTGAATGAATTAGTTTCTGAAAAAAATGGGAATCTTGTCGAGGAGCAACCAGTTCATCGATTTCGATGAGGTTTGACTATGTTGTAGAAAGCAACATTCTGAACAACTTTTTTCTTTAACGAAAATGCCGGGAAGTCCTTGTTTCTGAGATATACGCAAAAATATTTTTTAAATTTCGTGCTTTGATTTTATAATTTGAGTCGGTTTTGGGTTAGATTTGTTGGACATAACTGCAAATACAGAACAGAGTCCTGAAATATCTCGTCTGCGGCTGTTTACAAATGACATATTGCATGGGAATTTATTATCATGGCTCAGTATTTATATTGTCACGAGATATCGGTATTAGGTATATGAATATATATATTTTGGGGGATGTGGGGAAGGGTCCCCTGCTATATGGACCCGGTAATATGCGTACGCAGTGTGTTGACTGTAAATATCAAATTTTCAAGTTCTAATTTTTTTACCATTTTTTAATTCCATTGAAAGAACCAACACAGATTTACAGTGGGACACAAAAGTATGTGGACACATTTAAAATCGTATAACTTGTTCAAAATTAATCCAAACAAGTTCAGTTTTTTTGAAAAATTCGTTTTTAAAAAAGTTGCAATTGGTCGGAATAGCAAAAAATATAGGAAAATTCATTTTTTCAACTTTCTTTGTGAGCCTGTAATTAAAATTCAAAACATGTTCAAAGATCGCAGAGTAAAGTCGAAAATCGCTGATTTCGGGAATTTCGCAATTGTCGACCTTATTCTGCGATCTTTGAACGTCTGTAGCTCAGAGCACCGTTAACCGATTTTGATGAAATTTTCAGCATATATATATAACTTACTTAAATCTACAAACGGGTTTTTTGAATTTTCATTATAGGCTCAGAAAAAAATTTGAAAAAACGACCTTTACTATTTTTTTTTTTTTGCTATTCCGACCAATTGCAATTTTTTTCCAAACGACGTAACACTTCACTTAGCAAACTAATCCTTCTAGCTGCTCAAGTTGTTTGGACCCATTTTGAATAAGTTATACGATTTTAAAAGTGTCCACATATTTTTGTCCCCCACTGTAACTGATTCCGAATAAATACTAAAATATTTGTAGGAATATCTCGAAAACTGAAGCCGACCGCCGATTATATCTAAGAAAAAAATTGTTCAGAATGTTAACTTCTACAACATATTTAAACCGCATTAAACTCGGGGACCAGCTCTAGCTCTTCAACAAGTTTACCAAAAATCTTAAAGTCCATTATAAATATTATTACGCTGAATTGGTTCCATTTATATTTTGTATCATGATTAGGGATAACCATGGAAATTTAAATTCCGAAATGTTATTTATTTTGTATACAATTTGTATACTCCAGTTCTGTACTTTAAAAAATAAGTTATATATCTCTATCTTTTCAACTATTTACATGATACATTAAACATTTGAATATTCTGATTTTATTTTCGGAACAATACGAACGTTGCATCGCTAATCTTCCAAAAATTCATTAAATATCGTTGAATCTACGTCTAAAACTATCTCGTCCAAAGAAGGCCCTTTTTGCGTCACGGGTAATTCTAAAAAGGAAATAAAATTTGCAGGATTAAATTGCATCTCTCATCCTTCAGTCGTATAAAAACGTACTAGATATAGATCCTGTTGCTTTGTACTCCTCAAGTTCCTCTTTAAAGACTTCCTCGAACGTATCTCGCCTTTCTTTCATCATCTTCTGTTGCTTGAGTTCGTAGTTCGATACTCTTTCGATATGCTCATTGGCCAATGTCGCTAAAATTCACATAATTCAAAAGTCTCTTCTCGCATTAACGTAACTAGTACACGAACATTACTCGATGTACCTTTAACCATATTCAGCTCCGCGAGCTTCTTCTCTTTGTACAAAGCCAGCTGAAATCTGTGATCCAATTGTCTGCTTTGTAAATCCAACATTTCATTTAAATCTTCCAACCGATAAATAGCTCCTTCTACTTCCTCGAACATTTCTTGTAACGTTCCTGTGCCGCCAACGAGAATGTTTGATTAACTTCTGCTATTCGTGTTAAACTTGCATCGCAAGTTACCCTTAAATTGAAAGTACCTATTTGGTCCATGAGATCTTGTATCGCGTTGTTGATTTTTGGGATATAAGCTAGACTGCTATTTAGGCATGTAATATCTCTCCACTCCTGCTCGAGCTTCTCATAAATAGTCCCTACGAGCTTATCAGCCACTTGAGCTTTTCCCGCATTCTCCTCTGCAAGCTCGTGTAACTCGTTCCATTGTAGCTGATATCTGTGCAAGATATCAGCTCCCGCATCGTAATTAACATTTCTGACATTGACAGACTTCTTGTGCTTCGGAGTCTCAGAAATAGATAATCCTCGTATACTGAAATAATATAGTCATCTACGCCTGAGACATGCGAGGAATCATTCGTATTTTCGATTTATGTAATTTACATGAAACACCTGGGACTAGAATATTTTTATCTGCTACTTATAATTAAAACAACTGTGCATACTCTTTACCTAGCTGATATACCTTCCTGCACTGTTTGAAATTTATTACGCCAGGTCCCAAACATGATTACAAACTATTTATGTATATTCTCTTAATAAAGCTATATTAATCAAAGTGTTCGAGGTACATTCTTATGCTTATCATGGCCATATACGACGTGCGTTTCGTATTGGCATACTTAGCAGTGGTAAATAAAGAATTTTTTTAGATACAATCGAATATTGCAAGAAAAATGACTTAGATAACCTCTTGTTTGAAATCTGCGATAAATTGTTTACGCACTTTTAGTACCATGCCATTATATGCGCAACTAGTGATTACAAAATATTTCAATAAACTATAGAACACAAGTTTTTTTAAATTAAGAATTAATAACGAGCGGCAACATAAGCGTGAATTTAATCAAATGAAACAGAATAGAATGAGAGGCTTGTTCGTTGACACTTCGTTCGCGTATTTTAATTATCGCAAACGAATGAGAAACGCTTGTATCTTTTAATTAAAATACGTTTGTTTTGAGTTATATGGAAAGCATAATAACACTTTGTGCAGTCTTTTCTTTGCGAGTTGGTAGCACTGATTGTAAGTCGTACTATATACAGCACTCATTTGGACAACGGTAATAATTAAATTTCATGTACTGACTAATGAAATGAAGAAATACATCTGCGGGAGACTATTTTATGAATTATGGATGGTATAACGAATCATGGTAGTTATTTAAGTGCGGCGGTATCGATTTACTTATTAATAGCATCGTAGACAGCTCATTCGATTTAGTAGAAGGAATAAAAGAAAAGGTTAGTGAAGTTTGAGTGACGTATAATTTGGCCGAAGTTTCAGCGAAACGAGTTTACATGGGATGATGGGTGTAAGATAGGTGAAATTGCAAGGAGATAAGTTCAGGGCCGGTAGCTATTATTCCTTACATAATAATTCGTTTCGTTTGTTTTTTTTAATAAAAATAGTTTCAGCTGTCTAAACTTCAACCATGTATTTTTGACGTCGAGCAATTTGGCAACGTCGCTAAAGCTTAACTCCCTCCCTCTGACAATATGACTGGTGCCTAGCAACCAGTGAGGTCAACAAACGAGGTCAAATTGCAATTTATCTGTGCAAGAAAATTCAGTAGATAGGTATTGCTATATAATATAGTTACCCGTTCAAGTACTCATTACATTGTACAGTAACTTACGTTTACATAGCACACTACTCGATATCATTGCTACCAGAGATCGCAAATTCGCAGATATTTAAAAGTACCTCAGGAATTTGCAATTTTATTGACGATTACTGTGTGCTTGGTGGTTAAATACTGTTACGCGGAGTACGTCACATTGGTTGAAAACAAAAGAGGAGATTGGTATTCTGTGGAGTGTTTTGTAGAGGTACACTTGCAGAGCCAAAGTGGTCAAAGGTAGACCCTGCGTTGCCAAGTGTTCCACTACCTTCATGTTTTTCAGTCTCAAGTATTTGGCGGAGTAAGGCCAGCAATATCAAAAGCCGTGATGCAAGAAACTTTCTGGTTAAATGATCGTACGAAGGTAGTGCCGCATTAAAGCACTCGAATATTTGATTCGACAGGAATGTGACAATGGATAGCTTCATCGGTGTGTAGTCGGCGCGGTCACGATAACCTTCGACGAGCTTGTGAAGTCCCGTTAACCAGAACCACCATCGAAACCTTTATCTTTTTCTCTCCCTACTACGCATGTAATGAGCATAACTTGGACGAACCTCGTTAGAAGAGGCTCAAGCTTAGAAAGTTGTGCGCAACTCGCTGTGAAACCAGATTCGTGGGTGGCGGCGGCGGAGGGGGAGTAGTAGTCAGGGATGTTGGGTCAACGTACGTATCCAAGTATCCCCTTTCTCCTTCCATCAAGTTAGACCGCTACTATATCGTGGTTAACTCGCTCCTCCATAAAGGCGATTACCTTTCTGCGCACACTAGCATGGCTGCCGCGCATACTAGTAGGAGTTGCCAACCAAAGGACAAGGAGTCCATGGTAGGGATGAAATCAATAGTCAAGTATTCCGCGGAATGAGAATGCAACTGGATATATATGTATATACACACATATATATGACCATTCAATTGCTCGCTTGAGCTTTATTCGGGCGAGAACGAGGCGACTGAAATAGTCAGAAGTGAACTTCGGATGTCGCGGTAGTTGAATACTTTTTCTGATAATCGCCTATAATTGCCGGGAGTTAATGAATTCGGATTGTAAGTTACGAAGGTTCACAGATAATATGCCTATATAATTATATGCTATTTCGCTCGGAAGTAGGTACGCTACAGAGGATCAAATATTTATGACGGAACAGCGTGGAGTAGGCTATATCGTTTTCAAGCTGTACGTTATATAGGACAAAGAAGTACTACATCGTGACTTTCATCTCGACGGTGATGCACGAACGAATATGGAATTCCGTTTGAACTAAATATAGAATTCCAAGCATGGGTTGTTTGAGTATCTATACAGCACATAGCGCAGCAGAACCTGTTACGATCAATAGACGCCAGATTCGGCCGTTTTCGACATGTTCCGTTAAGTTCCCCCTACTATATTCGTTCTCGTCGACCTCCAACCATTCCTGCCACGCCTCGTGCACACGCGTTTTCTCAGTTAAGCTGGTTATATCCCGGGTGCGCGGGTTCGGCGTGTGCTTTTCCCTGGGAAAGCGCCATTTAGAAATGTCCGGTGTCATTATGGTGACGTTAAGTCCAGACATTCTTCATGTTGATTTGACGTGACCGCACACCCCGTAAATGACTGGACCTTGGGTAATGAGAAACGCAAACGCTCATTAAACTTTACGCTGCGTATTAAAAATAGGAGGAAAAAAATCATCGGTGTGTATACATCCGCGAATGGATGTGTATATATTTTTAGCAACTCACGCAAGCGTGCGCATGGTATCAACAGAAACTGGGAGAGGAAGTGGGAGAAGGAGGGGGATCCGGCGATATCCCCATGATTTCCCGTCGAACCGGAAAAACCGGCAGAAATTATGGATACAAACTGTCGCGGTATTTAGGTACAATGGATGACAGGTGGCAATTGGATAGTTAACGTTGACGATTTCGTTGGAGAATTGTACAGTCTGAGGGACACCGTGGCGCATTGGTGGGGCGGTGAGGGAGGGAGAAAAAGAGACGGAGCAGAAGTTAGAGGAAGAGGGGTAGCGACGAAGAAAGAAAATAATAGAATAAGCTATTGGGAGACGGGAGGAAAGAGAAGCTACTTAGCTCGGTTAGAAATGGAAGGAAAATCACGAAGAGCGGCGGGGGGGCGAGAGGTCAGGGAGGCGACCGGAGAAATAGAGGGAGAGAAGTTTTACGGTGATGTTCGAGTTGCGCCTGCGTCGACAGTACTCGCTATGAGCGGATTGGCTCCCTACTCATACTTGAGTGCACGTTAGGTTGACTTAATTTCAATTCGGGCTCCTTCTCTACTTCCCCCCTCCCCTGCGGCGCCGATGTACATCTTCGTCGATCCCTTTTATATTTGTTGGGTTCTGCTCGAAGCGTGTACGCGACGTCGCAATAACCGCTTTTCCATGTATACCCTGTATAACTAGGGGGCATGCGGCGGGAGTGAACCCTCTGATCTCCGATAAAGGAGGATGCGGCGACGGCGGTAAAAAAGATCGGGAAAAGAGGCGAGGGGAGGGAAAGAGAGGGGAGGGAGAAGAAGTGGATAAAGGTGGCGATGGTAGTGCAGCGGTGGAGACGTTAGATATACGAAGAAACGAGAGACGGAGAAGAGAAGAGAAGCAAAGAGAAGAGAGGGGAGGAGGGGGAAGCCCCAGCGTTTGCAGGGATCGGCGCACGCTACCCCCGCGCTTGAGCGCGCGCGCGCGTCCTTACAAAACAACGCATCTGAACACTCTGAACCGTCGCTGAACGCGCCTCAACAGTTCGGCACGAATTCACACTGAGTTGATTATCCTGTCCGACGCGCGGGTTTCATCGCGGCGCCGCCATATTGGCGGCTCGATATAACACGTACTAATAATAAGTTGAGATTTGGTACGGCAGGCATCGTGGTTGACGCGCCGATTTTATCTTCGTTGAATGTCGCTACAACGGACGTGCCATAAACAGCGCAGTGATCATGTCATAACAATTGGCAGCCATACTTAATAAATATACACAAGCCCGGGAGAAACTTCATCGCCTGAACAACGACAGAGCCGCATACCTACATGCCTTAATTTTCTCTGACTTCGCACGAGCCCAGCGATTCGGAATTTTGGTTCTCTCTTTTTTTTCTCTCCAATTCGACCGATACACGTTGTGTTGACGCGGCATCGACGGTTCATTCACCGATAGATGCTCAACTAGTTTTTACTTGTAAACAGTTACACGCAACGAAGTTCGACGCATGTTGAAAGTTTGCCTCGCGATCCTTTGACTGACCTTATACATATTCAGCGTCTCGTCACCGATCGTAAACATCAACGAACGTTCCAAGTTCGAACGCAATCGCCGTCTTACAAGATGATTACAAAATCATCTTCTTTCTTTTCCGCGACTATGTTCCATTGCAACTCAGTGACTGAAAAGTATGACAATCGTGCGGGACATGTGGACTATTAAGTACTGCGAGGGATTACAGTCCGCGAATGCTGTTCATTGATCAACTTTATCACCATATTTAAATATTAACGAACAAGTTGTTCCAGTCAAAATAATGTGTTCTTGGTCACCTCATGGCAATTCGCATTGTTGATAACAATGCCTGTAAGTGTAGCATAGAATGGCTAAGTATAGCAGCACTGATATTCTTGCTAATTAGCATTTCTGTTTTACAATAAGAAGAAATCCACGACTTTACTTTCAGAGTGGAAATGAACAGTTCATTGGATCGAGACTTTGAGGAATTTAGATTTACCGAACAAAAGAAGATTTATGAGGATGAAGCGGTGGACGATTTACAAAAATTCGGTATGTTCTTTTCTGAGATATTGAATGCGGCATATAACGAAGCAAGTTTTACAAGAAGATCGATGTAATACTCATAATAGATAGCATTAAAGCTTAGTCCAATTTCTATCAATTTTTTCCTTGCGATCTATCAGAAACATCTATCCTTGATCAGATATAGTTATCGAATGTGGATATCATTAATATCGCCGCAGGAACTTATGATTTCCCTTGTTTATCTCTGCAAGCCTATAAGATGGACCTTTTCATCTCGCAATCCAACTCATTCCACCAGAAGAATGCAAACATAAGTTTTATTTCTTTAAATTTCACATATGTACACTTACAAACAAATATTCAAGAAAATAAATTTAAAGCATGAGGCATATAAAGAATCAATACTCTCTCTTATCTCAACATACACTTACACTAACGATACAAAAACAGAATGCTAAGAAAGAGAATGAGTACCTTTGATAGACCCCATGGAAGGTTAGGATATCGTCGATCACTAAAAATTGCGGAAATACTGAAATTTTTATTCCAAGTGGATGAATATCCAGCGCAACGCGATATAACTTACGTTTCTACTTAATTTCAATAACATACGAATTGACATTCTCCTCTCAGCGGACTTAAAACGCTGAAGCATATTATCCTATCGCGAAAGATCTTCCGCTAATTTCTCTCTAATTTAACCCCGTCTAATAAATCACTAACGTTTTATCGATCCGTTCGATTAATGAAAAAAAATTGTATTAATTAACATGTTGGTTTTCGACCGATGGAGAGATAGTTAGTGCACGTTCGCAATGGTAACCGCGCGAAAGTGCGCCTCGATACGGCCACGTTTCGGGCGGGAATTTCGCGATAATACGAAGCGAGCCAATGATATTCGTCCTTTAGGCGGTATCGATTGGCGAGTCCTGTTTTCAATTCTCGGCAGAAGCGCAGGCAATTACATCGCTTGCGCCCGGTTGTCTGCTGCTGCGACCATTTTGCCTGAACACTTGCTGTCGCTGTATATACATCGGCATCGATTGTTTACATCGGTTGTAACACGGGGGAACGCGCGTTGCTACTCCGTGGGAACCCTCCGGATAAGAAGTGTGTTATGGGGAAGTAGAGGACGTGTGGCACTCGTACGGGTCTAATGGAAGATGATATCGGTTCGATCGATTTGACAGAATATACGAAAGCGCGGCAAATAATAAGAATAATTATAATAATTATTATCGCGTCGACATTCCTCCTCCCTGTTAGTCGACAAGGTTCGAAATGTTCTGTCTTGGAGTTAGATACTTGTTTCTATGTGGAATAAGAGCTTTAATTTTATTTAGAATGTATGGATAGAATGTAATTTACCGTAACTTTTCGACGTATCTCGTTTCAGGTGAACACATAGAGGATCAGAGTTCGTTATATCCTCTATCGTCATCGCTGTTAAGCTGCGAGATCTGCGGAGAGCAGTTCGCGACAAAGAAACAACTACGCTCTCATATTCTCACTCATTTAGGAAGAGCGCGTGTTGTTTTAAGGAGAGTTACGAATCTAAAGCCTGTAAAGAAGAAGCACAGCAGCACCTATTGGCTGGATCCAAACAAGAAGGGCTCCTTGAAGCTAACGCTGAAGAAACAGAGCTCTGTTGATTCTCTCAAGCTCAAGTTTAAGAAGTCGTCTAAGTCCGAAGACTTCACTGTTGTGAAGAGCAACATTAGTCTGGGCACGGAGAACCACTGTCGGGGAGACGTGGCTGAGGCAAAGGAGAATGAACAAAGACATGATAAAGATACAGAAGGTTCGGTCGATCAACCATTCGAAGACGTGATGGTAGAGCAACAGGTTCGTTGAGCGTAACGGGCGAGGTAAACATTTCGCCGGGACTGTTTTCTAACTCTGTGTTGTCGACAGGATGAATATGGGAGTATTAAATTCGGCACCGATAATCAGAATTCACTGGATGAGAATGATAGGCCATCCTTAGATGTGAACGAAGGTGATTCAGGCGTAGGGAGTGATATGGCAAATCCGTCTGAAAAGGAAGATCAGAATGTTGATGACCTACAAAGCGCAGACCAGTATGATAACGCGGACAAAAGGCTTTCTGAAACAGAGGATCACGAGGAATCGGACGCACTGGAAGCGACGTGTAGGGAAACAATTGAGAACTTAAAGAAGCTTGGCGAGCAGTCTGGGTAATTACATCGCGCATAATGCTGGGAATCCACCGGGAAGCTAAGCTATGTTATGCCATGTTACGTTTTAAAAAAATTAGCTTCAGTACATTCTTATGGAATCATTTCCATCAAAAGCTTAGCTTTCCGGTGGATTCCCGGCTTAAGGGAGAACTCGAGCTGAAATACATTTCGTAACAATCTGCCGCTTTATTTCCCAGATCCAGATCTATGACTCAGTTAATCGACAATTCAGGAATTGAAGAGGACGACGATGGAGATACCGAAGCCAACATGATACACGATCTAGAAGCAAACCCAGCTATTAGTATTATTTCAAAGTCTTCTACGTTTTCGAACCATTCAACCGATTGCAGAACGGTTTGCGAAGATGAAGATAATAAGCCTGAAGAATCAACAGAGGGAACAACGGGCTTCAACTGGAACCAGCTGTCGACTAACTTGTCAAATAAGAGCAACGAGGCTTCCAAAGAGAGAGAAGAGCAGTCGGACAATGGGGGCGATAATAATATCGAAAGCACCGGATCCCTGTTGCAGAACTTGATCGAGCATCAACGACATAATCAAAATGAGACTTTATCAAATAATCTACCGTCAGAAACAGAATATGTTTCGTTGGAGAAGTTAGCCGAGACCGTTAGTACCTGTCGCGTGTGTAACGAGAAATTCAAGGACATCGCTCATCTGGAGGAGCATCGAAGCAAAGCTGGCCATTATCAATGTAATACTTCCGAATGTATTAATCTTATTTTCAATTCGCCGTTGGAAGTATCTATGCACAAGGGGCAGATACACGGGACGCCACATTCTCCTAGCGTGAGCCAGCTGTCCCCTCATTTGAACCCGAGTTCGCCTCATTTGAATCAGGGTTCGCCGCACTTGAGTCAAGCATCGCCTCAAATGAACACGCATTCGCCTCACGCGGTGCCAATGGAGTCACCGAATACACCGACCTCGCAGCAACTGAGCAGGAATTCCCCGTTAACCTCGCCGCATCAAACGAACTCTCCGACGTATAATGTAGTGGCTAGCGGTGGCCAGCAAATAATACCGCCTGTTAATTTCGAACAGTTGCCTGCGCCTGTTCAACAGCTAGCCCAGCAAGTACAACGCATGCCGCTTCCGCAAGGGCAAATGCCTCCGAGTCTTCCGCCAGGTGCTAATACAATGATCCCCGGGCCAAATTACTTTGTACAGCCGCCGGGAAGGCCACCGCTGTATAGAGTTCCCGGTCCTCAGAGCATGCACTATCCTCCGCATATAGCGCATCTTTATCCGCAGTATGGACCTCCCGGCCCGTACCCACAAATGAGTGCGCCACCCCAAATGCACCCCCAATTGTCTCAACAACTCTCGCGCGGAAGATATCCTGTCGCACAAAGTAATCGGTAAGTATTATTCTAAGTTATGAAAATGTTCGATGTACTACAAGCTTGAGTAAAGAATCGCTAACTCTTCTTTGGCGGACTATTAATGTCGGGCTTGTTTTCACCCATACTCGAATTTTCATTATACATATTTAGGAACTAATTTTTCGATACTAAATATCGTCTAATAATGCTTACTATGTAGAGAGGGAGGGAAAAATATTTCTTTAGGGGCTTCGTTCACTTTTTCAAATTTTTAAAGCTTATTCATTAGCTTCTTACAGTGGCTCATACCCAAAATCGTACACTCTTTAAATTAAAAAAACCCGTATTTTTTCTTCAAACTGGTTTTTTGAATTTTCATTACAGGCTCTGAAAAAAAAGTTGAAAAAACGACCTTTACTATTTTTTTGCTATTCCAACCAATTTCATTTTTTCAAAACAACGTTTGGACCAATTATGGTGTGAGCCACTGTATATATTTTCATCTCGCTAGTGTTCCGAATACTGCCTGCTAAGGGCACCGGAACTCTCCATGGAGTCATTGTTTACGTGCCAGCGATAACACTGAGTCGTCTGAAATTGACCCGGCATTGTTTGGGCCAGGGTTAAACAGTATAATTTTCATCTACATATTTACAGGGCACCGCGCGCTCCACAGGCCGGACCCACGCCGCGTCAGCGCATGAAACGACCTGCACAGCAAGCGATGCAAGCACAGCAACAGAACAACTCCGCTATGAAACAACGACGCATGGATGTGTTGTTGCCAGATAGAAACGAGGACGCAGACTGCCATGTTATCGCGCAGCAAAAGCGAAACGACGGTTTGCCCGTCATACAGAACGTTCAAGGTGCTACCCAGCAGCCGAATCGAAATGATTCGACTATACATCTTACGGATTCTATAACCCTTAGCGTTCGACAGCCAGGTAAATATAATGTTTCATCAGATATCTTTATTTTAGTCATATATATTCATTTGTTTTCAAATCCGTTTGAACCTCTTCTAAGTATTAGTTTCAGTTATTTTTCTTTTTTGTATCTATTTCTTTGAATATCTCTGTACCCTATGTTCGTTTTGAATACATCGCGGGGGGTGAAGCATGAGATAAGTAGCATAAGTAACTAATCGTGGAAGAGGCGCGTATAAGGATTAAAACGGCATATTTAATAATCTGAAGGTTCCGCTCCAGCTCAAGTGCAGAACACGTCAGGCGTTGGCGGGAAGAAGTCTGACGCAAAGGCTGTGGCCAATGTACTGGCAGCCAGAGGTATTACTGTTACTCCAGCAGCAAATAAAAATAAAGCAAGCGAGCAAAACAAACAGCAGATACCTCCCCAGCAACCAAGGGCTACGCCTTCACAGCAGCCTTTGAATGTTACAGCCCTGACTCTGAATTCTGCTATTTCTATCATACCCGCTAGTTCGCAAAAAAAGCAGCAGGAGCAAGGTCAGTTCGCTGTTCCGCAGAACAAGCAGACCAAGACGGCTGTGAACGAGGTGGAAAGACCGCCGAGACCACCCACTGTCGACCTGACACAGGATGGTCCTCCGCAGATGCCACCGGTCAGGCGCGGAAGGCCGCCGCGGTAAGAGATGCTAGAGAAACACTCAGTCCTCGCCTCGCACTTACGTTAACCGCGATCTTGCTTGCCATTGCAGAGCGTTGCTCACTTGCCAAGTGTGCGACAAGAATTTCCAGAACCAGGAGATGCTGACGCAGCACATGGCCGCGCATCGGGCGCCGAGCAAACTGCTTCACAAGTAAGTACACCGGGCAAGCTCGCTTCTGCGTTAGAATTCAATAACCGATGCTACACGTGAATCCTCTGTTCCACCAGGTGTAATCTGTGCCCCGCTCAGTATCCAACAGCTCTGGCGCTGATAACACACAAACAAGCGTACCACAAGGAGGTTGACGCAGTCGCGCAAAACGGCGGCGCGGAGCTGGCGCTACCGGTCGTAGACTTGAAGTCGCCGCACGTGCTGAACCGTTTGTCCAATCTCGGTATACAAAGCTATATCCCGCTGTCGCAGCTTAGCGCTCAAACAGGCGGTTACTTTGGACTGCCGATTATCACGATAGACGGTGCAAGGAACCCTAACACTTGTAATCTAGGCGCGCTCGGTGCTACGTCTATCCTAAGTCTCGGCCCCCTCAAACATCTGTCGAACAGGTAACTGTGGACAGTTTTACGTTCGCCATACGTTTCGTGTAATTATTGCTGTCTTTGTATTTGTTTCTCGGTTAGTCAGTACTCCTTTTCGCTATTATTACCCATTCATGAAGACGGACTATTCTTTTAGGTAAACTAGATAGCGTAAATTGAGCTATTGAAAATCAGTCTCTTTTTTTTAATTTTCTTTTTTTATTATTCATCTCCCGTCTGGGATTCTTTAGTTTACCTGTTCAGCTGACCTAACTATTATTAGTTGACGATAGTGTTAAAGCAATACAGTATTTGTAACGAGGATCGAGGGGTTGTTCGTGTTATTTTAGAGTAATATAGAACAAGATTTGAGATACGCAATCATTATGAGAGGATAGTATATGTATACATATGTATATGTCATGTATCATTAACGAGAGTCTTTAATGCGCGGTTCGATTCGCGCGATAAATCATCGTCATTGCTAGTATATTTTTTTTAATAAAGACATCGAATAATAAAAGAAACCACTTACCGTATTCATCGGTAGTAAATCTTTGAGGAAACAGATGCCGGACGCAGGTAAACTATCGTTCCAAGAAGTAGCGCCACCCTTTTCATTAACGTAGGAGGAATCATTTGTGTGACACGCAATCTACGAAGTAATGGAAATATACGAAGCTACTAGAATTCTGTCGTGCGTGAGAAACGAAACATAACTAAACCCTTCAGATTTCTAAGACATTTCATTGGTTTCTACAACGCAGAGGCGCGGTTCTTTCGAACGAGTAAAAGTGTATCGCGATCACCGATACGATTTCTTTCGAATCTGATATTGGGAATGCTAACTTATACACTTGTTACACTTTCTGCAGTGAGAGTTTCTGACTACCTAATCGGTAGATTCGTTCTGCTAAAGAATAAAAGAAAGAGAATATAACATATTCCGGATACTTTAAAAGGTTTTCTATACAGTAAATAATCGTATTATTACGCATGTTGCTAAATCACGTCCGTTTTATCGAGCGAAGGAATTTATAATCTCTGAAGATTTTAAAGCGCGCAAATTTAACGCAGAGGCAGACTTTATAGGCGAAGAGTTAATTATTTTTCGGTCCAACAGTTTCGTTTTCTATTAAAAAAACCTCGTCGAGATCCACTATCGGTTGTAAATATATTTTGTAAAGGGGACAAAGAGGAAGATTACGATTAAAAGCGTACGCTCGTTTGTACTTGAAACATCTTTATAAAGATACAGTGTAAGTGATACTTAACGGGCCAGGTTAAGTAATGATTCTCATGATATCACACCGCGATCTTTATTTATTGTCATTCCTGGTGAAACATTGCTGTCTGTAAATAATTATCATTCTTTGTGTACTGTGTATATTTCAAGTAAGCAATCCGTTCCGTTGCAATGGCAAGGGTACGAAAACGGTTACTAATTGCGCAAGAACTGACTTAAGATAACGATGTTGTATATATTTGTATGATAATAAAAAAGAAACATGAAGTATATGATAATTTTAGTGAAACATCCAGTTGGTTACGCAGCTAACGATAGGGCATTACATTGTTCCACGTTCACAACTATTTTCGTAAGTTTAAACGAAGTTACTATCGAATACTTCGGTATGATTCACTTCTCTAATCTCTCTGTTCGTTAGTTTAACCGAAAAGTTATGTTTAAAGAGCTAGTGGTAAAAATCTTGGAACTATAGTAATATCACTTGAACCAGAGGATTAAAATAAATCTTTTGAAACGTTTAATACGAACGATTCAATACACGTTCCCGTCCAACTTAATTTTCGCTTGTAAACGAACATTTACTTGCGCCTTCTAAGTGTACAATGTGGAAATTATGTAAACTTATTAATCGACACTTATTTTCTGCTTCGAATTTACCCGTACGGAGTTCGAACTAATTGACGGGTATAAAATGTACTACTCTATCTGTTTATATTTCTTATTTTTAATAAATTCAAGTTTCGCAGTAATCGGAATGTATTTTGTCATATATGTTTAATTAGTATATCTTTATTTTTATGAGATTGAAGCATATTGTTCCTAAAGTAGCAAATATTATCTTTTAAATATATTATTGACTTGAGAAGGCAATGTTTCCTTTTACAAATTCTACTGCACAATTGAATTTAATAAATTACGATAGGATAAAGAATAAAAATATATATATATATTTTTCACAAAAATATTATATGAATTAGTCTTATTTAATTTTAAAGACAAATGATATATGTTTTTAAGTTATGTTTCGATTCAAACTTCCTGCTCACTAAATTTCAAATACTACTTCCGGTTGTCGCTACTTAGTTACGCGCGCTTTTTGGCGAAACGGGGGCGAGGAATCCTCCAACAAATGTACCTATAATTTCCTTTATTCCGCAATAATTGCCCTTACTCCACTATAATTTTCTTATAATTAGCCAATGCCTGCGATGTATTAAACTTTAAACACATAACATTGTTTTCTTAAGTTGTATTTTTCATTATATATTCCAAGCTAACGCACAAAGGACGAATTCCACTTACGCCCAAACCACCCGTGATTTTTATTAGGCTAGGTTTTCCTGTACGCGACTAAACGCAACGTCAAGAATTTCAAATTCAATTTTTTCAAAAATGAAGCGCGATATGAAAAAAAGTTACTCTTCCTTTTTGATTTATAACGAGTAAATAAGTCGAGAAAAAGGAATAAAATTTTTTCATATCGCGCTTCATTTTCGAGAAAATCGACTTTGAAATTCTTGACGATACGTCCAGTCGCGTACGGGAAAACCTAGCTTAATGAAAATCACGGGCGATTTGGGCGTAAGTGGAATTCGCCAATAATAACATTGATTACATTTCGATCTATCCTAACAAGCGTGAACGAAATTTCGCTTCCCGAGTTCGTATTGACTACTTGTAGCACATACGTGTGTACCAAGTTCCACAATAGTCCCTTAAATTTCATTTTCAAAGTATAACTCATTCTTTTCATAATTCGAGTATAACACTTAAAGCGCTTCAAATCGCTTTTGCCTCGATCATTTAAAGTAATTTAAAATCTTTACTAGATTTTAGTAATAAGAAAGGTTTCCGTAGGAGTGTGAATGTATATCACTCACGCGCCAACATAATTATGGGCGTCCTGTCACTCACCTCGTAGAGAGTGCCCAGAGAATAATATTGCCAACGTTCGTACTGCCTTACTTCATGCCGTTTCTACTTGTTATAATTCAGCTCTCTATTCCTCGAATGTTAACAACCTACGCGTTCATTGATAATTGAGAATTTCTCGGTGGTATTATAACCTGCATTTGGCTTAACTCGTCAGTTTTATGATTCACCTCTTCACTTAATACCACTCCTCGTCATTCCCAGATTGCTTTAACCAACATTTCTCCATTTACATTACAGATATCTAACTCGTGTTAGCTCAAAGTTTCCGGTATGAGTGCTACGTTAAGCTCTAGAGCTGAGCAATATTTCTACAGTATAAACCCCTTGGCGCAGAGAATAGGGGAAGATATCACGGCAACTAAAGAGGCCTACGAAGGTTTGTGGAATACGCTGAGCACAGCTGAACGGAATCAAGCGATCAACGAGACTATAATTCAACCAGAAGTGGCTCTAAAATATACGCTGAAGAAGGTCGAGCTTACTAAAGAGTTACCGGAATGGTACCCGAAGCTGCGCATTCAGACTGGTATGAAGTATGTCATCGACGAGACGGGGTCTGTAAGTAGACTGTTTAACGTCTGTCTATTGCTTCGAACCTGAAGTATCACTGATCATTTAATCGAGTTCAAGATCCTGTAGCGAGAAAGAATTTAATTCGCTGTAATATTGTAGACCTTGCGTTGGCGCGACGAGCATTCAGCTCCGTTTTCCCTGATGACTCAATCGCAAATGAATCTCAGTATAATAGATTCGACCGAGGATGCGAAGTCTAAACTCATAAGGGCTCAGTTCGGGGAATCGCCACACTTCTCTAGCCCAGCGAAATCCCAGAGAAACAATTCGAACTCTATCAACGACGGTTACACATCCTCCCACCAAGTCAATCGTTTTCAGTCCGACTGCTTTTCGAACAGTATTTTTGAAGATGAACAGCGTGGCAATTTATTGAAGGGCAATGTTGACAATGATCACTCTGAAAGCATCTTTGCCAAGTTGATGAACAAAACTGCTTTACTGAAATTGCAGAATAACTTGGCTGATGATATGGAGAGCTTAGTTAGAGAAAGGGATTCGGATACTGATAAGAGCCAGTCGAATACGTTGGTGGTAATGTCGCGCACAAAGTCGAGCGATATTAACGAGTCGACTGCGTTGCTGGAGACGCCTAGCTCTTACAGTAGCTTCCAGTCTTCCCAATTGAATCAGGAGGAAGAGGAAAGGACTATACCAAAGACTGGCTTCGAGTTTCTTGACAATTGGTAGAGCAATTAAAGCAAGCGCTTTATACAATTACGTTTCGTTGCAGCTGGTACTATAATTTATCGTTCTAGCATTGCGTTGGGATGAGTTTGTACATTTTTAGTTCCTAAAGTAACACCATGGCAGTACAGGTTTAATGTCGCTTCGAATAACTATTCGTTTGTTAACACTTAACGGACGGGTCACGTAAATTTATGTTTTTCCATTCTGACTTCCTAGGATGGGCCACGTAAATTTACGTTTGTGCTTGAATTTTTATTACGCTGCGTTAGTTTTTCATTTTTATGCGTATTCAATTTTTTCGTATTTTTTAATTCTCTTAAAAAAATGCTCGGGAATGGAGAAAGACAGAAAAAACAAGCCGTCTGTAAAGTGTTAAGGTCTAGTGTTCAGTACCTATATTATACTATTAGTTATGATCTCAAATTATAATGGTTTTACAAAACGATTCTACTGCGAAGTGTGCTGGTGCACGAAATAAATTAGTGCTCTGTAAGAAACTCAGTAAGTATATGATTAAAGAAAAGCTATTAGTCAGGGTTGAAATATATGCATATCGAGTGAAATTAGATCGGCGTAGAATACGCAAATTCCTTGACGCAGAGATGTTTACACGGGCGTAGATGTAGAATCTTTTTTACAAACGTTTAGTATTTTGATAATCGTTTTATATACTCGCCTTTACTTTTGAAAGAGGTTTCCGCGATATCCACGACATTGCTTCCTAAGGTAATTAGCGATTATTTATCGCCGTTAGACTAGAGAAAATTCTCAGACGTACGAAAAGTATTGGATCGAAGACTGAAGAGGCTATTCCATTTCATCTCCTTGCCGCGTTCGCGAATTCAATCTTAACGTATTTCTTTTTGAATGCTTAATAATTAACAAGTTTTATACGAACGGTCTATGAAATATATAGTGCGTAGGGTAATAGTGATAACGTCTCCTGGTGCATCCTAGTTGTAATAATGTAGCATAGATCCACTCTCTATTAATTAGAATCGAATAAGTAGAATCATATCGCGTAGGAACGTGTGTGTTGTCTGTGTGAGGTGGATTGTGTCGGTGTGTCCGCTGGCATGAAATGATGCATTGAGAGTGAAAACGGACTAACACACATTTTTCTCAAAATTGAATTAGTAGCAACAATGTATTGCAATAGGCTGTATTAATCATATAAAGTAGAAAATTTATTTTTTCTTTTTCAATGTGAAAAAATGGCACTGGAAATCGTGGCTCTCAGTGCCTCAAATTGTGAAGCCATGTTTATTGATAAGGCCTGTATATTACACGACGCAGTATTGAAGCATTTATTATAATATTCAAATACACGAAACCACGTTTTGGAGTTGCATTTTTCAATGAATACTACTCCCGCAAGGTTTTCGCTCCTTCCTTCGACGGTCTCCTCAATGTTCAGCGTTCTAGGTAGTCCAAAAGCCCGAGAGCCAAACTAATTGGAAATAAAAATGGAAAAAAAATGACGGAAATCCCGGAAGCAAGGATAAATTGGGGTCTCTTCGAGTTTTTTTTTTTTTTATATATAAAGAAACCTTACCTTCCGTTCTGGGCGATTGGATGATGGTTATATTTTCATCACCGCCACCGATCTTCCCGATTTTCGTGTTGTTGTAGTAACCGAAGATGTTTTTGTTCGCGATGCAGTAAAACTCTTCGAGGTCAGTCGTCTTCGTTAATTTGGCTTCTGATTCTTTCTCGTAGGGTGACACCAGTATCAGACGCCTTTTTGACGATGCTCGCACTGAAACTGCAAAAAATCCTGCTATAATATTGCAATGCTAAAGACACTCGACACTCGTGTGATTTCCGTCGATAATATTCACGAATTCGAGTAATTCCTTTTCTAAGTCATCTAAAAGCATTTAGGACACCCAGTGTATTTGCAAAAAATGTAATATTTGGGAGATATCGAATACTTTTCACTGCATTTAGTTTAAAAATATAAGAAAGACATATTATTATTATTTTCACTATTATTATTTTTTTTTTAAAATACTAAATAAAGTAAATTTCTTAGAGTTTTCGAATAAATTTGCAAGGTTTTTCATAATTATTTCGCAAAGAGTTGGTGTCCCAATATTTGCGAACTTTAGTGTAAGTATTTGGGATCGCAATATTTACCACTTTTGTCCATTTTATCACCTGATGCACCCTTAGATGTGTTTTTCGATCCATAAGATACCTTTTGCGTGAGCGTGGTCAAGCTTTTCGAAAGGATAGTCGAGCGACCGTTTTTGTCTGATAAGAATCGACCAGGGACGCTTTTACCCCTTTTATCATCAGCTTGCGCGTGAATCGTTTGTCTCGGTGGAAACGAATCTGGGAAATCCATCACAAACTATCCCCGTCATACTTTGACGGACCAAGAAACAAATAACTACACAGAACACGGTGGTGACCACAGTGGAAACTTAGAACGGAGTGATTCCATGTGCAAAAATAAGCAGAGGCGGGTTTGTTAATTTTAGGGGGTGGTAAATTTTGGGCGGAAGAATTGGGAAAGGTCAAGCACAGAGGCTCGCGACAACTTTAAAAACATAAACAATAACTCATATATAAGTTGTCATATTAAATTAATTTTAACATTCTCTCAACTCTTTTAATTAAAATATTTGATGACAGGTATTTCAAAGGGCGGTAAACGCTTGTTAACCTAGGGGCGCCAAATCTTCAAATTCGCCTCTGAAAATATTTATAAATTCTAAAGACACTCTGCCCTCCTTAGTTAAAACTAACATTTCGAAACAACCGAGAAAACTGAAATTTTACCATTTTCTTGGTGTCGTCCTTCTTTTCCTTCATTCAATTTAAAAAATTTAATTATTTCGTAACAGCCTATAGTCGTACCGTTATATAATGTATTATTGACGTAGCAAGTAGCAATTAATTAAATGTTTCAGATAGGATATTTAAACCACCCGAAAAGCAATTAGGTTAAATAGGTTAGACTATTTCTAGATCTCTACGAACCACGTAGGGTATCCTAACTTTACTTAAAAGGTAAAAGACGCGCTCCAAATATTTCAAGATATCTTGAAAAACGGCAAAATACTAGACGGGACATTTTAACTAAGGAGGGCAGCACTGTCCCGCATTGCAAACTTATTCCACAATTCCAATTGATGCCTCCACGAGGAATCACCCTGCCTCAATATTCACCATCGCGTACCATCGTGTCCTGCGTATCATTATCACGAACAAAGCGTTGACAGTAATCGACAGAAAAGTTAAGGAAAAGTGACCTTCCCGTTTCTCGTCCAGATTCGCGGGGCTGCATCTTCCAAATCCAGAGCATTTCCGTCCATCGAGGCATTTCGAGTCCGTGGTAATTTTCGACGACCCCCCTCCAGTTTGTTTGTCATCTAGCGACAAGCTCAAAGTGACGTCCTCTGTCACGCTACCGGTGCACCGATATTGTTCCATTGCTTGGCGTTCGAGCTCCTACGGCGAAACAGTTCAGTTTTTCTTACTGGAGAAGCTTAGACCGCGAGAGAGGGGAGAGGGTCTCGAATTCTGTTTTGATTTCGCGTTCGGTGTTGAAGGTGACGTGATCGAACCCAGTAAACAAACTGACTGCAGTCTGACGGCAGATTGATGTCAGATTCGAGTATATTCTGACGTCAGATTCGGGTCCTACTATGTCCGCATTTGACTATGGTTTTGTGGTCAGAGCCTGACATCAGCATCTGATCGCAGATTGATGTCAGATTTCGATCAGATCTTGCTGCCGTGGCTGACCGCAGATTGAGAGCAGAAATCGAGCAGATCCTGCGCAGCGCGATCTGACGGCAGATTGGTGTCAGATACAGAGCAGATTCTGACGTCAGATTCGGTGCCTACTATGTCCGCATTTGACTATGGTTCTGCGGTCAGAGCCTGACATCAGGATCTGACTGCAGATTGATGTCAGATTTCGATCAGATCTTGCTGACAAAAACCGCCCGCAGATTGGTGGCAGAAATCAAGCAGATCCTGATGTCGGACATAGTAGGCAATTTTATATAATAGTATAGATTTAAAAACAGTGCAAAAGTCTGTAGCGTAAATAATATATAGAACACGTTTATAAGACCGACTTGAAAGATCTGATTTCTACCATATTTTATGGAAGAAAAAAAAGTTGGTAAACCATGTATTTAAACGGGTATTATAACATTTTTAATGTTTTACTTAGTTGTTAGTCAATTGAATGCCAGGGAGGCTCAAAATAATTATTTAAACTTTTAAAGACAGTTCTTCCACATATAAAAGAATTAATGATAACTACTATTTATTCAGTCGTCTTAGGGCGGTATTATCATCAATCGTTTTTTAGTTTTTAGCATGCGACATCCTCTACTAGTCTAGTAGATTAGTAAAGGATGCCGGATGCTTAAGACGATCTTCGTCTTCAGCAACGACTGATAATACCGCCCTTACAGTCGGGTATAACAAATATATACTCCGCAGTGGAATGCCGGCAAATACGAGTGGTACTCGAGAGCCCTGAATGATCAAGCCCTCGGCCACTTATTCCCGCCACGGTGCTATTTCGTAAGCGAGAAGCGGTCGCCCGATCGCGGCCTGGCGGGTCGCGTCGTGAACTATGTCAGCAGAATCTACTCGATTTCTGTTGCCTATCTGCCGTCAGATCGCGGTGCGCAGAGTCTGCTCAATTCCTGCCATTAAATTGGATTAGCAGACTCTACTTACTTTCTGCCGCCATTCTGCTGTCAGATCCTGACATCAGAATCTGCTCTATTTCTGCCGCCTATCTGCCGTCAGATCGCGGTGCGCAGAGCCTGCTCGATTTCTGCCATTAAATTGGATTAGCAGATTCTCCGCAGTGTCTGCCGCCAAACTGCTCGCAGGCTATGTCAACAGAATCTGCTCTGTATCTGACACCAATCTGCCGTCAGATCGCGGTGCGCAGAGCCTGCTCGATTTCTGCCGTTAAATTGGATTAGCAGACTCTGCTTACTTTCTGCCGCCAAACTGCTCGCAGACTATGTAAGCAGAATCTGCTCTATTTCTGTTGCCTATCTGCCATCAGATCGCGGTGCGCAGAGCCTGCTCGATTTCTGCCATTAAATTGGATTAGCAGATTCTCCGCAGTGTCTGCCGCCAAACTGCTCGCAGGCTATGTCAACAGAATCTGCTCTCTATCTGACACCAATCTGCCGTCAGATTGCGCTGCGCAGGGTCTGCTCGATTTCTGCCATTAAATTGGATTAGCAGATTCGCCACAGTGTCTGCCGTCAAACTGCTCGCAGGCTATGTCAACAGAATCTGCTCGATTTCTGCTGCCTATCTGCCATCAGATCGCACTGCGCAGGGTCTGCTCGATTCCTGCCATTAAATTGTATCAGCAGACCCTGCCGCCAATCTGCTCTCAGGTTAAGGCAGCACAATCTGTCGGCTTTCTGCTGTCAGTCTGCTTTCATCATCGAATATAACAAATCCTGTATCAAATCTGTAGTCTTTCTGCCACAAACATTTGTACTCAGGCGTTGAGCAAAATCTGCAAATACAGACGTGGCTATCTGGGAAGGATGTTTACCGGACGTATCGGTTATCGCGACGCGTTTACGCGGATGTGGAATTAGCGAACGAGAGTGGACAGTTCAGTGAGTGTTTGTGAGTACTCGACGATGTGTTCGCGAGGATTTAGCGGAGGGAAGATGGCGGAGAATGGAAGGTAAGCGATATACATTTATCGTACTTGGTACTTTAGGGCCAGAGACTCTTCGGAGGTTCTGTACTGCTCCATCGCTTGTTGCTCTAGCTCGTCGTACCTGATATCGTTGGTAGTAATAAGAATAGCGATAATGGCACCTCAATTAAGCATGATATTCAACAGTATCCAACGATAATAAAGCTTCACATTGATATTACGTTTAATCCTAGAGTACTAATATTTCTGGGTGCGTTCCTTAGTGAATTTTATTCAATATTTACAGTAGTGGAAAAAAAGTTACCACTTTTTCAACCCACTCTATTATTTTTTAACATCAGCCGACAAAAAAGTGTCCACTTTTGAAAAGTAATAAAAAATCTAATATTTCGTGGAGACTTCTCCTTTTATGACTGCCTAAAATGTTACCGAAAGTGGTAACTTTTTTGTCAGCCCCTAAAAGTGCGTTCTCCCGTTCAATGCTATATCTTTCAATTCTCCATCGAAATATGTATATTCAACACATACCACAGTTCCAAGTTGATGCTAAAAAATAACAGAAATAAAACAAATCGAGAAAATGGTAATTTTTTGCCCATCACTGTGCATTACTTTTCTTCGGTCAATAAGATCTATATAGAATATATTTACCTCCCTTCATCCTGAATTAATTCTTAAACGTGTGTATCAAGTATTATCGCACCTTTTCTCGAACACGTTCTCCAAAATGGCTTGGTTCGCCGCGCTGTTCGCCAAAACGTCCCTGTAGAGCCTTCTTCTACTGCGAGTATCGTTCTTCTCCCTTTCACTGTTTGATTTCGCGTGACTCCCTTGAACACACGTTCCAGCGTCCGGTTTAGAGCGCTCGTGGTGCTTGCACGTCTCTGTGTCTCTCCTAGAATTGCGTAGCTCGGAGACCAGACTGCTGGTAGCCGAGAACTCTTTCGTTTTTGGCGGGCAACTTTTGTCCAGCCATTGGAGCACCTCTGATTCTGATTTCGACCCCCGGTTCCTCGATTCTAGAACGTATCTGGGATATTGCTGGGGGGCTTTCGACTGACCTCTATGCGCCTTCATGGCGTTCTTGGTTAATAGGATGAGATTCTTGAAGTCGACACCTTGGTTTTTTCTCTTCTGCCCTGTCTCGTGGTACAGCTCTATGGGGTGCTGGTAAACTGGTATGGGTATGGGACTCGATTGCAGAAACTTCTCTTGCATCTGTTTGAAAAATATCTCTTGGTAGTTTTATAGGGAAGTGAGCTTGGATTAGGTTGATTTAACGTGAAACGCGTGTAAAATACAATTGAAGATGTTGGTCGGTGCAAAAGTTCGTTCGTTCACAGTTGGGTATATGGAAACGTCTTTTTTCTACAGTTATATACTTGTACTTTTACCAGAAATGTGGCGATAGGTCATAGATAGCCAAGGAAAATACTGTTTTTTTTTCATTATTTTCTTGAACTACATTATTAAGTGTTCGGAAAAAACGCACTACTTCTGTATATTAAAAGACACCAAAGGATATATTTGGTATTGATATATCACTGTAATGTCTTAGATTAAGATATTCCAAATAAGAGGGAGTGCCAATACTTTTTTGACATTAATAGAAAAGTGTTCATTTCGTGGAAAAAGGTTTGATTATTTATTCATCACCTGAAGGGGGTGGTGAGTGATAGTCGTCGCTCGTAGAGGTTGCACAGAGGTGCACATTGGCGTCGCCGAGGATGTTGATATTTGTATCTGCGTGGGGGCTGGGATCCTTTGGTACCAGTGCTGGGGAGGTCGAATGAACGTCGTCGCATCTGTGGCTGGTAACAGTGGTATCCCAGTACTCTAGAATACACAGTGCTCCTAAGCCTTCCAAACCTTTCTGAATACAACAACCCCACTTTAACTCAAAGTTTTTCCCCAAACTCGATATACAGTGTCGGATGAAAGAAAGTTTACAACATTTAAAATCGTATAATTTTTTTAGAATTAGTCTAAACGACATGAATTTTTGTTGAGAAGTTAGAAGGATTAGTTTTCAAGTGACGTGTCGGAAAAGCAGAAAAATAGTAATTATCATTTTTTAACTTTTTTTTGTGAGCCTGTAATGAAAATTAAAAAACCCGTTTGTAGAGTGAAGTAAGTTGTATACATACCTAAAACTTCATCAAAATTGGTTAACGTTGCTCTGAACAAAATCACAAAATTCCCGAAATCAGCGATTTTCGACCTTATTCTGCGATCTTTAAGCGTTTATAGCTCAGAGCAACGTTAACCGATTTGGATAAAATTTTAATCATATAATTAAAATATTTCCTTCCTTTCATTTAGGAAAAATCTAAAATAGGACTGCATTAAACTCTATCCGAAGATTAGCACACTCAAGTGGCCCAAGAAAAACCGTCCCCCATTTGATCTTAATCAAAACATCCCCCAAACCTGATAGACAGTCCCAGCGTTTTCGCGTGTCCTGTTGTAAGGGAACAATTCATTCTGATAGCTCCTCTCGTTGAGAGACGGGAAATATTGCACTCGATTGTTACTATGCTCCTTGTTGAACCGCGTCATCGGTACTTTGGGGAAGAATTCAGGTACTTCGGGGCTGAGGACCGGTGGCAGGTGTTTCCTTGCCATCCCGTAGCTCTCGGTTCTCGTGGTCTGATACTCTGTCCTGAGTATCAGCGGCCTATATTGAAACGCGTAGTAGAACTGCTGTTGCCGCTCCTTTCCCTGAGCGCTCTGCTCTCGAAGGGTGTTTAGAGGAGGCTGCTGCGGCTGGCAGCACTGCAAGCGCATCCTCTGCTGAGTGAACTGTTGCTGGATGCTCCCCAGCTTCCACAAGCCCCGAACTGCGTCGCTGGTCACGCGAATGTGCAGTTGCATCTCTACGGGGCTGTCGATGCTGTAACGTCGGGGTTCGTAGCGCTGCTCAGACTTGTGGCTGGGATCTGATTCTTGAAAGACGAAAATCCAGGGTGATTGCGTGGAAAGACAACGCATTGCGGGTTAATATCAATAGTACCTCCTTCTGTTATTTAATTACTTGTAAGGGAAGATCATCAAGTCGGAAGATTAAATAATTATGACAAATTCAGTCTAAGAGGGTGAAACTGACCCCCTGAAAATCTGACTATTTTAGCTAAAAACTGTTTTAGTAAGAACTGCGAGTTACTAAATCATAGTCTTAAACTTAAGAAAACTTTTTTCCATCTTAGGGAGTTATAACATAAACTCGGAAAATATAGCTGGATTTTCAAGGGTCAATTTCACTGTCTTAGAGTTAACTTGAGCAGAAATAAAATTGCGTATTACATACTTTGTGTAGCCTCTATATCAGTGTTTTCCAATCTTTTTTGAGTCGCGATCCCCCTTTAAAATATTCAAATAACCTGCCACCCTCTCACTTCCATATAAAGTAAAGTAAATTTAAGGTAAAAGTAAAGAAAACATTAAAAATAGGCATTTCAGAATATAATTCTAACTCAATAATATTAAAAAACAAATTAAAAAAACCATGACGACCCCAAGAAAACACTTCGCTAGCCCCAGATTGGGAATCACTGCTCTACATATCCCCAAAGTTTCCAAAATTGTTTGGAATTCCCGGCTTGGGGATCTTCAAATACTATACAAACATCCCTCGACCTTTTACTTGAACGAGAGGATAAAAATTCAAAACACTTGCAAAAAGAAACTCCCTCGAACAAATACATTAAATACACGATGTGTCGCGGAAAGTGGACATTCTCAGTTCGGGGTCAAGAATGACCCACATCCGTTCAAAACGGGCAAGCTTGCCCTTTCACGAAATGGTTTAGTACTTGAGTATTCCCCGAAGTAAATTCCGTTACCAATCACGCTCGCTTCCTTGGCGAAGTGCAGGCTGGCTCTGACCCTCTTCTCCGCGGGGTTCGACTTCTGCGTCGCGCGTTGAGATTGCCCGGGCTCGTTCCAATTCGACTTGAAGCCGCGTCCCACCTTGGACGCATCGTCGGCGGTCGGTACCCTTATCGCCGAGCTTGGCAAGATCAATCCCCCGCCCGCACGTTAGCACAGAGTCTCGTCGAAGGGGAGATACAGAGAAGGATGGGGCTAACGTATGGCAAGCTAACAATTCACGATTAGGTTGGCTGTGAGCGCAGCTGGACGTTAACCGGGCAAAGTGTTCCTCCACCTCTGGCAGCATCCACGGCTCGGTGACTTCTGTCCAGCAGAAACTGGACAAGGAAACGGAGGAGGAGGAGGAGTCGAGTCTGTAGATGCTCTCGCGATCTTCGCTGTACTCGTGATTGCCGTAGCTGGCCAACCGAGACTCGGGGATGACGTCGCGGACGCGCTTTGCTCGGTAGTTGCCATTCTCCTTGTACTTTGCGCTCACCTTGCAATTCTGTCGTGGATTTTTGATTTTTAGTCGTTGATTTTTGAGGTAAAGGGGGTTGTAGATTGAATTAAAGATCGTGGTGTTATTCGTGATAGGAGTAAATTGTATCAAACACTGTTGTAAGGTGGATAATTCAAGTGTAGGTCTATCCATGTGAAAAGTTTAGAATTTAATTTTTTTCATATAGATTTCAAAGCTGATTCACTCATTTTTGAGTCGACGAGGGTTGTAGTTTGAATAGAAAGGTGCTATTCGTGATATGAGTAAATTGTATCAAACACTGTTGTAAGGTGGATAATTCAAGTGTGGGTCTATCCATGTGAAAAGTTTAGAATTGAATTTTTTCATATAGATTGCAAAGCTGATTCACTCATTTTTGAGTCGTTCAGGATTGTAGTTTGAATAGAAAGGTGTTATTCGTGAGATGAGTGAATTGTATTGAAGGCTTTTGTAAGGCGAGTGGTGAAACTTTGGGTGCATCAACACGTGAGGTTTAGAATTGAATTTCTGGCACAGATTTCAGAGTTGATTCACCCATGTTTGAGTTGGTGAAGGTTGTACTTTAAGTGAAACGATCGTGGCGCTGTTTGTAATGTTAGTAGGTAATTCACCTGGATCCACAGGGATTGATTCAACTTTTGAAAGGGGTCTTCCTTGTCGAAGGTCCAAGCTTTGTCGGCGATTAAACTAATGTTCGCATAGGCGCTGTTCAAAAGCTCTTCGTCGTATGACGGGAATGAAGATATCATTATCTGGACATTCTAACCGATCGAAAGTGTGGTTTAGGAATCGAAGTGAATTCTGTAGAAATCGTCTCGTCGCGACGTTAGGTTCGCGAAATTTAATTGTCATTTAATTGACCGCTCGTCGCGTCGTCGAGATGTGTGTCGAATCGATAAGAGGGAATCGAAACGCGTTCAGGGCGTTATGTTAATATAACGGTGATTATGAAAGTGGTGTAAGTAAAAAGTTTAAAAAATTGAATTCATCAACTTAGGTACTTTGTGTTACATCCATTTGCATTACAAATTAAGTGATGGATTACATTTTTTACATTTTTGAGTTATACCATTTTTATAATCACTGGTAAAATTATTTGAATGAAATTTTATTCTCCTTCGAGTTCCTCTATTCCTATTATTCTAAGTCAAGGAATTTTTCTTATACCCATCGGAACCTTTTTTATACCATGATTTTATTTAATTTCACTCCTCTGTCCATTTGTTTGGTTCAAATCTTGTAGCTCCACTTTAACTCACAAATCCAATCGATTTACAAAATGAGAATACAAAATTATGAAAAACTCAACTCCGAGGTTGTGAAAAATCTGTCCACTTTCACCCCCTACGATCTCAACCCTTTTCCACAACTGCAATCGACTTGAAACTTGATAAAAATAATTCTAACGTGCTAAAAATTAATTGTAATTTGTGGATATTTAAGTGGAGAATTTATAAGAAAGAAGATTGATTGCCAAATACAAACATTAAAAAATAAAAAAAAGGAAAGAATTATTTTTTAGTTTTTATTGCATTATTGATCAAATTAAATTAAATCGTTTAACTTAAAATTTTTTTCAATAGAACTACATCTCTCTCTCTCTCTCGCTCTCTTTCTCTTAGAAATTCCATTCAGTCAATACCAAAAGGACAATCGAATAGGACCAGTAAAAGCCAATAATTATTTTTTTACAAATGTCTTGTTTATTACAAATACGATCGATGAGATACAGTAGTACGCTCGCGTTTCATTCACACACTTTGTACAGTTCAGTCGTACGGTATTTACACGGCAGACAGATTCACGCGTAATTTACAGAATTTTGATGATCGACGGTAAAAAGATATTCTACGATAGCACTTGGAAACGTGGAAGAATCAGTCTGGTAGTTTCCACTCTATCCAACATTCCCCACAAAATCCTATAAAACAGCCCCCCTCCCAAAGAACGTATCAATCTCTGAAAATTCACGAAGCCCGGGATTTTATAAAATTTCAGGAGAAAGTTGAACGAGTGGTCGTAGTCGTCGCGCAACGGCGACCATCAAGAACGCGAGAGCGCGAGAAGGACGTTTCTCCTTTGAAGTCGACGTCGTTCGTCACTGTGCGACTGTATCGAGGTTATCTGGCACAGGGCGTTAAGATACTCTATATACAGAAGTTGCGACACTTATTTATAGTAGCTCGAGATACGGTCGCGCAATGATCCTCATCAGGTCGCGAAACAGAATCCCCGTGAGGCGTTTCAGCGACTTAAATGCACGATGCGGCCGACTAAGAAGCACGCCCTCCATTCATTTACCTCTAGCACATGCTCTTCGCGGAGCCTCGTTTTGATTAGGCTTATCGCGGCTTATTTACAAATTCACAATTACCCCGGGTCACTCTTGGTCACCCTCGAATCGGCAGGGTTCCCGATTAAACAGAAACCCGATCGAAGATCCTCCTATCATTATGGCAAGACAAGCTACGTTTCCACGTCGATCCTCATCGTCGACGGAACAGAACGTAACCATTCGCTTATGAACCTAAAACCTCCTCTACCCTCCATCACTCCACACCTCACAGTTACTGACAATTCAAGTCAAAGTCTCCTTTCTAGTCTAAGCACATTAAGTTTCCCTCGAGGAGTCCCCAAAGTCTCCATCCCTAACGAAACCTTCAAACGTACTCTTCAGACGGTTTAGGTACGCTGGCTGGCAGTCTGAGTGTACTTGGAACTCTATTGGCACTGTCCGGTAGCTCCGCGATGTCTATGAACACTCCAACCAGGCTGTCAAAGTTGAGTCCCCAGTTGAGTAGATAATCCCAGCTGAGAGCTGTCGTGGTCGTTGACGGTGACCCGTTATTAGCAGGCCTGTAGAGTCCACCCATGTGCGTTGATAGATCATCATCAGAGGCTACCAACGTGCTCAGGGACCCTCTAAAAGAGCTATCAAACCCGTCGTAATTGACATTGGGTGGTAAGGGTGGTTTCGTCGTTTGCGAGGATTCGTTGCTCCGCTGGTTCACTTCCTCGTCGTCCTGCTTAGCGAAGGGGTTGTCGGAGCGCTTATCGCCCACCAGAGACGCGTTGTCGTACTCCGAGCAGGTGAAGCTATCGTTCCCACTCTCGTCAGTGGTCGAGGAGTTCCTTCGCTCGAGTCTCTCCACCGGAGGGGTGTGTCTTCTGTGAAGATGCAGGGGACCATGGGTGGGTGGTCCTCTGGCTTCGCTCGAGGAGCTGACAGCGTCTAAGGTTGATACTAGACTGGAGGTCCTCGGTCTCGAGTTCAGTCTCTCTATCTCCTCAGCGGTGAGGCCCATGGGACCGGAGGAGACGTTGTTAACGGAGTTCTCGTTGTTGGACTGGGGAGCCTTTCTACTGGCCGTGGAGCCTGACAACTGGCTCATGATGGGTGAGTTGAGGCTCCTCTCGCTGTTCGAGTTTAAAGCGTCCTTGCCTACTCCCCCTGAAGAAGATGTAGTGGCTAGAAGAGCGCTTTGTAGAGGCTTGCCGCTGATGTCGTGGAGGGTGAGGATTCTGGGTTGCTGAGCGGATAGCTCGCTGCTTGGGGATAGCCTTGCTAGAGGGGTGCTTTGGAGAAGCTTCTGGGTGGGTCCAGTGGGTTGGCTGACATTGGGGGGTGGTAAGGCCCGCGGTGGGAAGGGACCGGCGTGTCTGTGCTGTTGGCCGGTGTGTTTGTGGTGGTTGGCGTAGTTGCTAATGGGAGGCGGGGTGGCTTTGTACTTCCTCATCCCGTCGCGGTAGCCTTTGTAGTGGTAGACGATGTCGATGTCGCTGGGGGCGATGGAGCTTGCGTTCTCCAGGTCGTAGTGTTCTGGCATATCTGGCTCAGGGTTGTGTTCGTGGGAGTGTAAAGAGGTTTGAGCGGGCGGTGGAAGCGGTGGGTGCTCGTCCCTGATGGGTGGCGACTTCGTCACTTCTCGTTCGATGATATCCGGCCTCTGGGGTCTGTGCTCAGCTGTAGCGTTGATTTCTCTCTCTTTATACTTCTTGGAAATCAGCTCCGGGCCCATGTGACCCACCCCTCGCAGGTCCGATGTGTCGGAGATGTAAGTGTTCTCGTGACGCGACATGAGGTTGTCGTTGCCAGCCCCGACTAGAGGGTTCCCAGTCATTATCGCGTTCGTGTTCTTGTTCACCACTGAGGGTGCGGATTTCTCTTTGTTCTGACGCCTCAGTCGGAACACAATGAAGCTGACCAAGATGGCGATCAGCAGGATGATGAAGAACACGATGACTAAGGTGATCCCTATGCTGAGAGGATCAGCGGTGGCTGCTGCGCTGATACCGATTGGTCCTCGGCAACCTGTGCTCACCTTGCCGTGGTACAGGGCGTCTTTGAAGATTGAACCTGTACCGTTGAACGGCTGGATTTCGTTGTTGATGGTGAAGTTGGCCAAGCAACCCTCGAAGCTCCTCGCGCCAGCGCTGTGGGCGTAGTAGAGGTCTTGGCTAACCCCGCCGATCGATAGCACCGAGAGGTATGGGTCCAGGAAGTCGTGGACACCGGCCGAGTCCAGCTCCTCGCCGGATTGCACGCCGTCGATTAATAGTCTCAGCCCTCGGAAGTACGAGTGCAAGGTCAGGTTGTGCCAGTGACCGTCGGCTAGGCTACCTTCGGTGCTCGCTGACATGTTCACGGGTGATCCGAGCAGGGAAGCGTAGAACAGCTGGCCGTTCCGGAGCTGGAATATAGTTTTATTGCAATTGGTGGTTCCTTGGTAATAACTTTTTTTTTAAGGAACAAAGTTTTGGGAAAGATATTATGGAGTAGGGTTTGTCGGGGTTTAAAACAGTTATTTTATAAATTTGTAAAATTCGAAAACCTGTTTTTTCAAAAGTCGGTTTTTGTATAAACCCTGTTATGGAGCATAGACCTATTTCTGAATGTGTCATGTTAGAATTTTGTTTGGAAGAAAGAATGTTTTGTTGAAAAAGTGCAATTAAGTGATTTTTTTACCTCGACGGACGTAAAGTGTTTGTTGGTCGCGGCGTATATGAGTATCCCATCAGGCTTCACTGTTCTGAACATCAGACCGATCGTTTTAAGCGGGGACGAGGTGGCGATGAAGCTTGTGTCCTCGCCAACGGCTCGCTTCGAGCGGTTCTTGTGCCACATTGTGGACCCTCCGTAGAGATACTCCAGCAGCTGCATTCTCCTGTGCTTTTCTGAAATCTGTTTCCAAACAGCGTTATGATTTCCAAGCTTTCGGAGTCAGTATCCCCATCATCCTAACATTTTTTTAGTAAAATTGTGGTTAACCCCTACATGGTGTATTTATAATTACTATAAATGACTTTACACTTGCATTATTTTAATTACACCTCTACTCCTCCCCTAATCTGAAGGATTATCCTCAATGTTCCTCCATTTCGAACCCTTTACCACCGTCATCGAAATAAATATTCCATCAAATGCAACGTTGTAAAAAAAAACTTCACCCACCTTGAATTCGACGTATCCACCCTCGCTAAGGGTAACTGGCTCTAGCGCCCCTTCGCAGTTGGGCGCACTCAGCGATCCGCACTGGCAGGTGACTTGATGCCACTTGTCGTAGCACTTGGCGTTCGCACCGCAGACAGAGATCGCGTCCTTCGTGTCCCTTAGACAGGGGTTCTTCTTGGACCTAACGCACGTGGATTTCACTCCTCGAGAGGCCAGTGGATTGGACAAATTCAGGGCTCTGCCATTGATGGACACCGAGTGCACGCACCCAACGAAGTCGTCGGAGTGCACTTGCCCTGGCCTCTCGAGCACTGGGTCAGCGTTCTCCAGGCCACCCACTAGCAAAGGGTTGTTGTTGAAGTTTAGGGTCCTGTGGGGAGGAATAGGGAACTCGTTAGCATTACTTTTAGAAGTGTGAAGGACTATTTCTCAATCTTAAAAATAGAGAGTAAAAAAATCTGCAATAATTTTGCAATACTCCTTTTCCCATAATATTACAACCCTTGTTTCTCAACAATTTTGCAACCCTCGTTTCCCCATAATTTGACACACTTCAGTTTCCCTTAATTTTGCAATCCTTGTTTCTCCTTAATTTTGCAACCCTCGTTCCCCTTAATTTTGCAAGCCACGTTCCCCTTAATTTTGCTACCCTCATTCCCCTTAATTATTCCACCCTCGTCTACCCATAATTTAACACCCCTAATTTCCCCAAGTATCTTCGCTTCTACTAACCCAGTCGGTCCCACGTCGTCGGCGTAGCACGTTCCATCGCCAGGCCTGCAGTCGTCACAAATATCCCCGTGTTCCCTGCACATTGACACGCTCAGAGACACAACTCTCCCGTTCCTAGTAGCCGTCACTTTCCTCCACTCCCCATCCGCGACAGATTGCTCAGTTTTGATCGTGATCGAGGTGATCGCGCTTCTTGCTCCTCCGTACGAGAACACGACCCTCCCGTTCACCAGCTCCAGCACCACGAAGTCAGATCGTCCTCCAGTTTGAGGGGCGTAGTTGTATAGCAGCAGAGCGTCTGGCTTGGTAGTGGCAAATACTATCGTTATATCGTTCGTGTTGGAGTCCAGGGCTGGGAAGGCCATGTAGGACAGCTCATCGAACCCAAACGTGGATCTTTCGCAGTGCCTGCCGTAGCGACCTTCAGGGCAGCTGCACCTGTACCTGAGAGTCAAAATTCAGGTTTAATGCTCGAGGTGTTTCTTTTGAAATGTTACACTGGAACTGGTTAGCTCCATCTAAGGACGTCCAAAGATTTTTTCTGGTTTTACTTGTTTGAACCCATTTTGTAGCGCCAATTTAATTAAAAACTTATATATATTCTCTTTTTTAGTACAAACTAAATAAAGATTAATTTTTAAAAATAAGCAATTTTTTCTCAAGCCAGGGGTTCACCCGCCCCCTCCCCCTCCGCTGCGGATACCAATGGCTTCACCTTCTGTGCAAAGGGAGGTTTTAATCTACACGACTGAACACAACGTGAAGAATTTCAAAGTCAATTTTCTCGAAAATAAAGCGCGATATCAGAAAAAGGTACTCTTTCTTTTCAACTTATAACAAGTCAATAAGTTGGGAAAAAGGAATAAAAAATTTTGATATCGCGCTTCATTTTCGAGAAAATCGACTTTGAAAATCTTCACGTTGCGCTCAGTCGCGTATAGAAAAACCTAAGTAGCTTAAAGAATAAAGAAAGCTTTAAATCAGAAAAAGCTTACCCAGGCTTCTCTCCCACGCACAAGCCTCCATAGAGGCAAGGGTTAGGCCTGCACGAGTCGGTGACCGCCTCGCAATGATTCCCCCTGTAGCCAGCGCGACATAAGCAGAAGAAGCTGAAGCTGTCGGGACTCTTCCTGCACGAGCCGCCGTTTCTGCAAGGGTTGCTTGCGCAGGCATCGCCTCTCTCCAGTTCGCACAGCTTCCCCTCGCGATCGATGGGACAGGTGCATTGGAAGTCGTACCCTAATCTTCGACACTGTCCTCCCAGTAGACAGGGGTTTGGCGAGCAAGGGTCCTGCCTTCTCTCGCATCTTTCCCCTGTGAAGCCGTCGCGACACTTGCACGTCATCTCATGCATCATCCTCGGCGAGGTGAGGATCAGCGCCTGGCTGTCGGTGATCCTGGCGTCGTCGTAGATGACCAGTTTGTCGCTGCAGGTGCCACCGTTCTCGCAGGGGATACGCTTGCAGGGGGAGTAGCCTACTGTGAAGGTTGCCCCGTCGAGGAGGGATGCGATCTTGTCTCGATTACGGTTCAGTAGTTCGGTCACTTCGTACTTGGTGCGATAGCCTTGGGGCGACTCCACTGCTAGGTGAATGTTGAGGTCAGATGAATTCTCTCCGAGGCTGAAGATCTTCAGAGTGTCGTCCACATCGACTTCCTCTTGTAGGACGTCTAATAGGGCACGGTACTTTTGGCTTAAAAAGTCGGTGGCGGTGAGCTTGGAGACTTGGAGGGTCACGCTGCTCTCGATTGTAGTGTTTGTGAATACGAGGAACTTCACGGTCACTTTGGATACCACGTTCGGGTGGCGGCCGTCGTTTCCTGATACGCTTAGAGAGTAACCCACTCCTGCGAAAGAAAGAAAGACTTTGGAATTCGAGGTTCTGGGCGCTTGGAATTTTGTGGAGTTGGAAATAGGGGAGTTTTATTTTCTGAGGGGTTGAAACTTCTGGGGGTTTGAGAATTTGAAGGATTTCGAACTCTGAGCGTTGGAAACTCTAAGAATTCCACATTCTGAAGGTTCCCAGCTCTGAGGGGTCGAAACTCTGAAGGTTCGAATCTTTGAGAATTTTAAACTCTGAGGGTTCAGGCTCTTGGTATTCAAAGTTATAAGGTTCCAAGCCATCAAAATAAAAAAAAGCTCTTCTTTCTGAAGGTCAGATCACTCTAACAACTAACCTGGCGTTATCTTCTTCGTATGAAGATCGCATGCGTTCGGGATACTAAGAATCCTAGGGTTCGACCCCTGACGTATCTTGCAAGAATAGGTGCCAGTAATATCCGGATCATTGGGATGAACATCAGCAATCTTCCCCAGCGGAATTTGCTCGTTGAAAGAATGAACTATCACGTGCACCGATCTAGGCGACGATGGGCTATCATTCTGATCCGTCACAATCACAGTTATCGTGTGTTCATTCCTCATTCGTGGCACTCCAGAATCTTCCACCTCGATCTGCAAACCCCAATTCAAATAAATCATCTCTCCACAAACTCTCAATCCCAAACAAGAAAAACTATCCCCAAAACTCAAAGCCGATTAATCATTACTGTGGAAATGAAACATTAGACCATACATTTTTAGTTAATTAAATTAATTCTATATTCCTGGTTACTATCAATTAATTAATAAATAGCCATACCTTTCTGATTCTATTAAACCTAGCATAATTTCTATCCCATACAATCCCCGCATTACCAAATTTATTATACCCACAACTATTACTTATAATTCTCACCAACCCTCCACCCTTTTCTAATTCCCCAACAACCATCTTCCCCAAACTATCACAGCACAATACTAACCACAAGATCCAGCTGCGGCATCACTTCCCTATCCAAGCTCCTAGTAGTTTTCAGCACCCCAGTGTGCTTATCCAAAGTGACCATATCGCTTTGCCTTCCGCCCACCAACTTATAAGTAAAGGGTGCTCCATTAGGTGGTAGATCAGGATCAGCGGCGCTAAGCGTCATCACAATGGTCCCAGCTGGTTCGTTTTCGTTCACATATCCAACCACCTCCGGTGGATCGAACACAGGCCCATTATCATTGATATCCGACAGTTCAATATGAACCAGCGCAGTGCCAGTCTGAGGTGGTGAGCCAGTATCAATAGCACCTATCGTCAAATCGTACGCTGGTATCGTCTCACGATCCAACTGCTTAGCAGTCTCTATATCCCCAGTCTGCGGGTCCACCTTGAACGCTTGCCCAATGTTCCCACTGATAATAGAATACGAGAACTGATTGTTCTGCGGTCTTATATCCTTATCCACAGCTCTGACGGTCAGCACACGAGTTCCATGTGCTGCGCCCTCTGAAACGGTGGCGTCGTAGTTGCTTTGGAGGAATTCAGGAGGGTCGTTCCCATCTTGAATAGAGACGATGACTTGAGCTTCGTCGGTGTCGTTCCCTCGGATCCCTCCCCCGTTCTTCGTCATCACCGTCAGCACCACCCTGTTCTGGGTCTCGCGGTCCAACCGACGCGACACGCGGATGATCCCCGTCTCGGAGCCGATTGAGAAGCCGCGGTCGTTGGAGGAGCCTACGAAGAGGTAGTACACCCGACCATCTTCGCCGGTGTCCTGGTCAGTGGCTTGAACTAGGCCTACGGAGGTGCCCACGTCCGCACTCTCTGATACGTCCATGTGGAACACTGGTTGGATGAACTTTGGGTAGTACTCGTTGACGCCGGTCACGTGGACTAGGACAGTCGTGAAGCCCACCATGTGCGGGTTGGAGTCTGGGTTCGCTGCGACGATGTCCAGGGTGTACTCGTTAGCTTCTTCGTAGTCGAAGCTCACCAGGGAGCTGATCTCGCCTGTGTCCTCGCGGATGCGGAATAGATCTCTACCTGTTCCGCCTAGGATCTTGTACTGGACCACGGCGTACTTGGGGGAATCGATGTCTCGAGCGATTACCTGGAATATTTAAATGTTTTCTTTTAGGAGGTTTCTGTGATGCAGGATTCTTGAAAATTTCTGTTCGAGTGGATCAAACTTCCCTAATTCTTTTATCAATTTCGTTAATGGGTAATAATATTTGGGATAGCTTTGAAGAAAGCAAACTCTGAGCTTCACTAGGTTTTAGGTGAAATGATCACGTATAATACCTATTTGGAATTGTTTTGGTCAAAATAAATTCTGAGCTTCACTACTTGGTTTTGAAATGAAAAGAACACGCCTAATACCTATTTAAAATTTTTTTGGTCAAAAGAAACTCTGAACTCTACTGATTTTGGAATGAAAAGAACATTGATAATACTTAGGGAAGCGTTGTTTAAAAGAAACTCTGAGCTTCGCTGGTTTTCAAATGAAAAGAGTACATAATATTTGAGATCGCTTTGAACAAACTAAACTTTGCGCTCCACTAGTTCCCAAATAAAAAGAACACACCTGTGTTACTAAAACCGCCAAGGAACCCACACGTAAATAAATACGTTACCTTATACACAAAGCTATCCGGCGGCGAGTTCTCCGGCAAGAAAGCTTCATAGACGCTCTGATTGAACGTAGGTGGGTTATCATTAATATCCGACACGTTGACAGTCAACGTAGCCACCGCTTGCTTCACCTCGAATCCTAGATCCGTGGCAGTGATATTCAATCTATATTCCTGCACCAGATCATAATCCAACGGTTCCAGAATAGTAACAGCCCCAGTGATGGAATGTACGAAGAACTCGCTCCTCTCGTTCCCAGCAGAGATCTTGTACCTGATCATACCATTAGGCCCATCGTCTCCGTCAGTAGCACTGACGGTCAAGATCGTAGTATTAACAGGCTCGTTCTCAGGCACTCGGACCTGGTAGCTTCCCGCAGCGAACGTTGGCGCGTGCCTGTTCTTCCCGGATATCACCAGGCTCAAGGAAACTTCATCCTTCTGCGGGGGCACACCTTTGTCCACGGCTTGAGCCTTCAGCAGAAACGTGGTGCCAACCGGGACGTTGGCCAAGCTCTTTCGAACGTACACCCAGCCGGACCTCTCGTCGATGGAGAAGTACTCGCTGCCGTTGACGTTGGCTAGGAAGTAGCTTATCTCAGCGTTCACGCCGAAGTCGGCGTCGTCGTTGGCGACCAGCTGTATCACGCGCTTCCCGACACCGTAGTTCTCCGGCACAGGGTAGAGGTACGAGGGCTGCTCGAACCTGGGAGCGTTGTTGTTAGCGTCCACCACGCTCACATAGACCACTGTCTTCGAGGACATCGGTGGCTTGCCGTTGTCGGTGGCCACCACTGTTAGGGAGTAGAGGTTCTCCGGGGATGAAGGGCGGTGAGTGTGCTTGTAGCGGAGGGTCTTCTTACTGAAAACGTCACCCGTGGCCGGGTCCACGGTGAACAGGTCCGAGGGCTGCAGTAAGCTGTAGGATATCACTGAGTTCGGTCCCTGCTTGTCGCGATCAATCGCTATCACTTGGCCCACGTGCGCTACGGGCGGCTGTAGCTCCGGGAAGTGGAAGTGGTACGCTTCCTCGTCGAACTCAGGCGCGTTGTCGTTTTGGTCCTGGATGGTTATTGTTAGGGCGGTTGCTGTTTGCCAACCTCCGTCCGCTGCCACCAACTGGGTTCAGATTCAGAGTTATTGGTTTTAATTGGAGAGTTCGTTAATAGTTGGGGTTTGGGTTTGGTAATAAGGTCACTACTGTACAGCCGTTTCAGGTTTTTGGTTCACTCAAGTTCATTCAAGTGTGGTATCAGAAGGAAGAAGTTGATAGTATTTTAGTCTAACATTTTGGAGATTCGAGGGTTTATTTGTTGGAAGGATTATAAGAACAATTGTAAGTTTGAGGTGGTTATTAATGGCACCCATGGCAGTAAATGTGTTATTGACTAGTGCTTGGTGGAGTATAGCCTCGTTCACATTAGTCAAGTTGTATTTCAAAGCAAGTAAAGTTGAAGGAATCTCTATTTTATTTGAAACTTGAATGAAACGTAACGAGTATATTTCCAATCAAGTAAGTACCTAACAGTTTCACGTTGGTAAAGCAATTTCAAGTTGCTTGAATTCAAGTAACTTGACTAATGAGAACGAGGCTTATGCTAAGATAGGGCGAGTCTGCTCAGAGTACTCTAATTTTATAATTTTCGTAGAATCCCTCAGGATTTTTCAAATTCTTGATGCCCACCTTCAACAAGTACTCGTCCTGTTCCTCTCTATCCAAGTGTCCATCCACGGTCACGTTGCCGCTCAGCGCGTCGATAGAGAACTTCATCTCGGGATTGTCAGTGAAAATATATGTGACGTTCGCGTTCTGGCCAATGTCAGGGTCGCTGCTAGTGATTCTTATAACGAAAGTGCCAATCTCAGCATTCTCTGTGACATTGACGCTGAATAGCCGGGTGAATTGTGGTGGATTGTCGTTCTTGTCTAAAACAGTCAGCAACACGGTTGCTGTTCCTGCCAGTGATGGTATGCCTTGATCCCTAGCTTCCACAACTAACTCATAGGAAGCGATCTGAAAAAAAACAGGCATTCCTCGAATCTTTGTCTCTGCAATTCGATATCAGGACTCCTTCCCATATCAGCAAGATTAAATTTATGAAAGAGAAGTGATAAGATACAGTGGTGGTCAGAAGAAAGTTTAACCCCCCGTGGAGAGTTTAACCCCCAGCGTCATTTTTGAATTACCATTTTCGTATTTTTGAATATTTTAACTTTTGAGTGATAAAATTGTAAAATTCGTAATACTCATACAATTATGCTCTAAGAGTCTTTTTCTAGAAATGTAAATTTTGATAGGTTGAAATTTGTATTTGGAAAAGTGGTTGTGAATTTTAAATTTAAATTTAATTTGAATTTTAAATTTTTAAATTTTCTTATTATCTGATATTACAAAGAAATATTGCCTGGAACAATAGAAATTTAATCCACAGTTTAAACTTTCTTTTTCGCTGAAACATTAGGGAGTGGCGCTGTGACGATTGTGCAGCTACCCTTAAACACCTCACCTCTTCACGATCCAATTTCGCGTTCGTACTGATCTCCCCAGTGTCAGAGTCGATGACGAAGGTCTCGGTGAAGTCGTTCACCAGGTAGTAGGACACTTGCCCGTTTTCCCCAGAATCGCGATCCTTCGCGGACACTTTGCAGACGAACAGGGGTGGGTATTCGTCTTCAGGGACAGTCGCGTTGTAGATGGACGCCTCCATTATGGGCGCGTTGTCGTTGGCGTCCGTCACGTTCACCAGGAGCTGGACCACGCTTCTGAGGGCGGGGGTGTCCGAGTCGCGGACCTCGATCCAGGCTTCGTAGTTTGGGGCGGTCTCGTAGTCGAATCCTGATGCAACTAACACCTGAGTCGAAAGCGAAATAGGAATTTTAATACCGTTGGAATAGGAGTTTTGAATGCGTGGAGGTAGTGCGGTATAGGGTGATTCAAAGGTGGCTCATTTTTTAATACTAGATTCTTGTTAAAATTGGGATGAAATTTTCTCGGTTTACACTTCACAATCGTTTCACAGCTCAGCTGAAATTCTACAGAAATCGTGATGAAATCTTCTCTATTCCTCTCCTACACCTTAGAATCGTTTCACAACTCAACTGAAATTCCACAGTAATCGCGATGAAATATTAACTCAGCTAAATTTCTATAAAATTTTCTCGATTTACACCTCACAATTGATTCACAACATAGCTGAAATTCCACAGAAATTGCAATAAAATCCCAATTCCTCTGCTAAATCTCACAACCGATTCACAACTCATTTCAAATTCGACAGAAATCGAAATAAAATATTCTCTATCCCTCTCCTAAACCTCCCAACCGATTCACAACTTATCTAAAATTCCACAGAAATCGAAATAAAATCTATTCCTCCTAAACCTCCCCATTGCTCCACATATACGTGCCACCATCCATTCACCCCAACGCAAACTCCACCCCAAATGCCACCCCACCACCTTTGAATCAGTCAATACAAAAACACCCGAAATAATAAACAAACCTCTCCAGTGTGGGGGTCGATCTTGAGCGCGTCCCCCACGTTACCCCCAGCCATTCCATAAACAAGATTACTGGCAGGTCCGACCTTCGGCGTGGACGCGCTCAGCTTGGTGATCGCACGGCCCTCTGGCACGTCCTCGGGCAGCGTGAACCTGGTGCTAATAGTGGAGCGGAAGCTGGGGAACAGCTGCCTCTCCCACAGGTGTATAACCAGGTCGGCGGTGACGGATTGGGGCTCCACCCCACAATCGGACGCCTGTATCTGCAGCTGGTACGTGGTTTCGTCATTCGCCAGCTCCCTAGTAGCTCTTATCACGCCGCTGTTCGCGTCGATCGCGAATCTCTCCGCGTCCATTCCCTGGAGACGGTAGACGATCCGGGAGTTCTCGGCGTCGTCGTCGTCCACCGCTTTCGCGCCAAACACGAAGTCCCCTTTAAAAGGCAACCAGTGGAGTCAGTGGCACGTTTCGAGTCGGCTATTCGGAAACGTGAAAGCGCGTCGTCCGAGTAATTGAGGGCCGTTGGAGAGTACGAATTGAATAGCGCAGAACAGGGGGCCATTATCTCAATTAAAAGACTCTAATTATTCTGGCCCGGTATCTCCTCGAGGTAGCTACTTCGTGAAACTTTCGTTGCTTCACGAAGTCTCTCCGTGGCGCACGAAGCTAAGGTAAATGTACCAATACCCGGATGTTTAAGGAGCTTAAGGAATAGCGGCAAAGTTTTCTTCTAATTTCATTTGTAAAAGCATCATGAAATACAAAAATTTTGAAATGTGGAAGATAACACAATATTATACTATTGGAAACTGAAGGAACAGTTTATTTATTATAATAGACGTATTTATTAATGACAATACCAGTAAGTGGACAACCTAAAAATCTACTGGTACATTAATACCATACCTACCTCTTCCGAAAGAAATTCCATTTTTTGCAAGTGTAACCATCTCAAACTAAATTTAAATCCATTTACTATTACACTAATCTATTATTATAATATATAAATAAGCAATGCAGGCAATATTCTTGCAACAAACAAGCGGCGTGTCTCAACAGAAGATTAATAAATTTTCCAAAAATCTGCTATACGTATGAAGTGTTACAAAATAATTATTTCTATCTACCGATTTTCAATTTTCTATAATAATGATCTCAATCAATATTACTAAACACTTACGCATTACGATACCAATTTTCCTTTTGAATCACATTGAAACATTAACATTAAAAATAAATCAAATTCGCGTTACTGTTCACAAACTGGGACAAGGCCGGGGTACATTTACGTTAACTCCCATTGCTGAAAGAAGTAACGCCAGTAGTCACTGTACCTGGTTTCGTGGCACCCGGGACATAAGCAGTGTATCTGGGACTAGAGAATCTAGGTGCATTGTCGTTGAGATCCTTGACGAGGATGGTGAGATTGACTGCAGAGGCGCGCGGTTCCGTGGGGCTTGAATCCTGAGCGACCAACGTGAGGTGGTAGACGGAGGTCTGCTCCCTGTCTAACGGCACCAGCGTGAACACCTCACCGGTATCGGGGTCCGCGGTGAAACGCTCCGATTTCTCCCCCAGTAGGCTGTATCTGTGACAGATTTTTCAAACTCGTTGATGACGAACGCGCTCGAGAGCTGCCACGGTGCTTTGAATTTTAATGGAAACGAGTCAGGCTTACCTGATCTTGGCGTTGAGACCCTCGTCTTTGTCCGTGGCGTGGGGCTTGGTCACCCAGGTGCCGGACGCCGAATTCTCGGTGACCGTCGCCGTGTATTCCTGCCTGGTGAACTCTGGGCTGTGATCGTTGACGTCCAGAACGACGATCCTAACGATGCCAGATCCAGTCAGCGGCGGAGAACCTGTCCAACAGGTTGGCTAATCGTAGATCGATCGCTCTATGATTGCGTAAACGCGCACCGCTAATCGAGGCACATAAACAATGCGAGCATCGGTTCAAATTCGCCACTAGGGGATCCACTCGGACCTTTCTCGGGCTACCACGGCGAATCGCTGCCCTGCTTTCTCTGGGCGTCTTTATTCGGAGAGATAATTGCTCGCCTATCCGGGGAATCGCGAGCTACTCTTTGGCAAGTTTGTAATCGATATTTCGATCGCTTTTAGGGATCGAAGGGGTCGGTGTGAGCTTTCGAGAAACACCTGTTTATACAGTAGCGATTTCGGAGAAAGGGTCAGGCGTTAGGGGGAATTAGATAAAAAAGAATATTGTTTATGGGCGTCCGTAGATTTTTTCCAGGGGAGGGGACAATTTTGAGAAAGGGTGATGGTAAAGAAAATCCACTGAACCCATTTTGTAGCGCTAATTTAGTTGAGAATTTAAATTTGAAATTTAAATGTATTTACTTTGTTAGTATTAAGCTAATCAAGATTACTTTATGATTACTTATACTTTAAATTATAAGTTTTCAAATGCATATTACGAGTTTTGATTAGCAAAATTATTTATAGGTAAAGAAATATTCATAAAGTGCCTCCCCTTTTGACGGTCCTAGGTGTATGTAACCCCTTAATAAAGATTATATTTTAAAAATAAGCGATTTCTGCTCAAACGAAGGGGGTAAAAACTCCCCTGGTCTTCTCGCCCCTGTGGATTATTGCTCCTGCATACTCTCATATTTATTTATTTATTTATATGGTAAGGTAAATTTAATAAAGTACAGACATCACATTAAAAAATAGAAATTTCAAAATATATAATTCTAATTTAATAATAATAAAAAAAACCGTATCAACCCCCAGACACTTCACGACCCACAGGTTGGGAATTATTAAATTAATCTAAACACAAAAACATATGCTCCACAATCACCCGAAGTTTCATCAAAACCAGAATTCTGGAGTCAAAAGCGTTCCCTTAATAACCAACACCATAAACCCTCGACACAGAGTTCTGAGCCGCCCTGTATTCTCTTTTTAAAGTCCCGGACGAGCCGCGCGAACTTTCTCCAGGGGCCGGACAGGAGGACCCGCTGCTGGCGTCTCTTTGTCGATCCGATCGTCTAGCGTTCGAAGAAGACAAATTACGATTTCGCGAGGTAACGGGCGGTCTGTACCGAGTCGAGTTAATTGCGCCGCCTAAAACAGCCCATTATTCTTGAAGCGGGGATGGGAAGAGGAGGGGTGGCGGTGGTCGATTTCTCCGATTGCAGAGCAGGTACATTGTACGGCGTTGGCGTGGCCCTGGGCCACGCGCCTCTATAAGCGTATATCGTTCAATCACGCGCACCTCTCGCGAGGGAGGGCACGGGCACAACAATCGCCATGGCACAATGGTGTGGCCCACCATTGGCGGGGCATCCCTCGTGGGCAATTCCGGAGAAATATACCGGGGCCCAAACTAGTGGCACACTCTCCTCGTCTCCTTTCATCCACCGGCGAGAACAAGAAGCTCGAACCACCCCTCCCAATTCCCCATTTCTGGCATTGTGCCTCGGTGTTATTAGGCCCTTTAACCCTTAACTGGTATCCTGGGGTCAGCCATGACCCCAAGGTTCGCTGCAAAATTTTTGGTTGTCTAAGTTTGTAAACTGAATTTCTAATTAATTTTATAATAATAGTTTAACTTTCTATGTTTCTATTATTTCAAAGATTACCTAAGAACAAAATATTCATAGAGGTTGATCTAATGTCGACTTTATAAATTTCTTTGTCCTTTTTTATTTGGGGTCTGCCACGACCCCAAGATACCAGTTACGTTTGAAAAAAACAGTATACCAGTTAAGGGTTAAAAAAAGCGCGTCCAAGGTGGACGCCGCGAAACTTTATACCTCGCTTCGGGGGTAGTGATGCGCGATATTTATCGATAACTGCATATATCGATATTTGCCTGCCAGAATCGATACTTTTGGTCCATATATCGATAATTTTTTTGCACCCTCCATGGGCGAATTCCACTTACGCCCAGATCGCCCGAATGGATATCTAGGGGGTTGCGGGCGTTTTTTTGCTTTATAATTTTAGAAAATTAAATTACTTGTTATCATTTTAACACTTCGAATCTTAATTTAAATAAAATAAGTGAGTACTGGACAGAATATCAAAAGGAAACTTCCGGCCTTCGAAATGAAACATCGGTGGGTGGCTTGAGTGTTTGAACGCGATGATTATGTAAAAGAAAAAAATTATCGATATTACCAATATCGATACTTTTTGAGTAATATATTTCATGTATCGATAATGAACGAAAAAATATTTATCGATATGCATTATCAACAGTTGACACCAATATCGCGCATCACTATTCGGGGGAGCTTCGAACCCCGCCACGTTCGATCCGTTTCCATCGGGAGCAGTCATCCCCTTCCGCGCGAGCCGACCGGTCACGCCCCACCCTGCGCGTTTCTGCCGCGACGCGTACCCTCGAGTTAGCGCCTGGCGGGTAGGGAGACGCGTCCCCGGGGTGGACACGGCGTGCGTACCCGAGCAGCCATAACGTATGAATAAAATAGGAGTATAATGCGCGAGCGCGGCGTATCCCCCCTTTCCTCTGCCCTCCCCCTGTTATAAGAGGGACGACGGGCGTTTAGCTCGAAAGAGAGCCTCCAAAACGTCCAAGAGGCGAAAGCGAGCTCCCTGGGGGCCGGAGGGACGCGGAGGGGTGGGTGGGTGGTTCGGGGGGAGAGGGAGGAGGGAAAATCGTCGGGGGTGGGGAGAAAGAGAGTGCAGCGGAGTCGGGCCAGAGGAAGGCATTTGAGAGCGATTATCATAATCGCGCGTCATAACTCTGCAGGCTTGTCTACCTCGCCGGGGACCGATTGGGCCCAGTCAGGGAGAGGGGCGCCATCCGAGGGGACTACCGGCTCCGGCGGGGGAACGAACGATAAAAAAGATTTCGACGAGGAACTGCCCACCGCTTAAAGAATCTCATCGAACGGCCCCGCAAATTTATATCCAATTTGTATATTACCGTTCATTACTTAAACCCATCCCATATATCGTCTATTGTCTCGTCTAGCCTTTTTAGCGGGTGGGGGGGTTGACATTTCGCCGCCGCGTGACTTAGCCTTTAGAACGGTCGGCTGTCAGAGTTCAGCTGTTCGGGGCTTTAACCGGGGAGACCACTGTAAAAAATCTGAAAAATCGATTTTTTCTTTTCCACATTTTCCGAAAGACGTGCGTTTCAAGAATGCTCTCTCCAAATTTTATGAAGAAATTCGCGAAATTGACGGAGATATAGTATTTTTCGTGAAGCGGTGTCTTTCTCGGAATGACATTTTTCACCGCGTTGACAGTCTACAGAGAAAACTATACGTCCAATTGGCACGAGTAAGGGCATTTATTGTACGAAAAACCCGTCTCTATTACCTGGCGATCAGTTTTTTTTAATTATCGACCTCCTTATATTTTTTTATCAACATTTCCCTAATTTTGTACCCCTAAAACATGATTTTTTTTCAGTGGTCCGCCATTTTGTAATTTCTTGCAATTTTGACTTTTTTTGATCGTCAGATAATAGAGTAGAGTAGGCTTCCAGTTCCTAAATATTTTTGTCTTTTTAAATTAGGATTAACCATATCGCCTGGGCACTGTCAAACGCGACAAGCATGATTTTGCCGCAGCACACATTTTGACAAAGGGTACACAGGAAAGGGATTTATGAATTAGATTGAAAAAATTATTTTTCTTTTTACCCTTCAATATATACACTATTAACTACACTGAGCAATAAATTGATTCACTTGTGTTCTTTGGTTGAAATAAATTCCCGAAAACACCCTTACATTTCGGACCATTACAGTGACAAGCGCGGCGGTGAGTCTGGGGACATTTTCTGATAGACGTGGCAGGGTGATGAAGCTGAGGTTTGCTAGGAGAACTAGCTTAGCTTTGAACGGGGGAGACTGTGGTGCCCCTCAGGTGGCAGAATCAGTTTTTTCGTCGCACGCCCGTCCTCGGTCTCGCCTACCCGCGGCTTTTTTCAGGCCAAGTGGCAAGCCCCGACATAATTAAGTCCTTTGTCCGCGCTAATTCGCAACCAGTTTGCACAGAGGCTAAGAACCGCCGGAAAAATATTCTCTCCGATGAATACCGGCTACCCCTTTGAATGCCCGCCTTTGTGCGGGTCGCGCCAGGTATACACCTATTTAACCGCTCCCCCAAAGACCCCGCCAGGGGAATACGATTCTGCCCTGCGATCTCTTTGTCCTCCTGCTTCTTGCACACCTATTTTCCTCCTCCGTATTGAGTTTCCGTCGCGCATTCTTTTATCTGCCTACTCCATGCGAGCTTCTTAAAGGCGGAATAGAATCTACGCGTTGATTCCTCGCGCTGTTTAACCCTTAACTGGTGGCGTACCGTTTTGTGACGTAAACGGTGACGTGGTGAGTCTTGCAGACTCCTCTTTAATAATTTATTAATACTGGAGTTTATTAAATATTTGGAAAGATATTTTTGTTTGAAGCCGATGAAAGTTGTCTTGATGACACAGCATATTGGAAAATAAGGTCGAATGAAAAGAACGAAAATATAGGAAAAATAATTCTGCAGGAAAAATAATTCTTTCAGACTCCACGTCACCGGTTAAGGGTTAAGTTTAATAAGTTCGATAACTTACCGGTGTCCATGGCGACTAGGGTGAGAGTGTACTCCGGTACCAATTCTCTATCCAGTGGTCGAAGGAGAAATATGTCGCCGGTGCTCGCGTTTATTCGAAACAAATCGGTGTCACCCTCCTTCAGGAAGTATCTCACTTGGTCGTTATAGGGTGGCGTGTCTGCGTCGTAGGCTTTAACCTGCGCAGTCAAACATTCCCCCTCTTCATTCCAAATCTAACGTCACTAAACCCCACCCTCAAAATCTGGTCATCATTTTGGGAACAGGTGAAACACTTGAGGAATTTTTCAAAAAGGAATCAAACTTATTTAATAGTGTTTTGTGGCATTATTAATGCGATGCCTTCAAAATTTGTTTCAAGGTAAAAAATGGCAATAACACCCCTTTTGAAGAATCACTCCTCTCACTTATCAGCTTACTAGCTTTACTACTCGGCTTCGCTCGAAATTTACATTCTGATTTTATAAAAAAAAATTCTTTTTGTGAAAATAGTCACATTTATCTGGTTTAGTTAGGCGTAATGAGATGGGACACTTTTTGTGACCCCAGAGTTTACCGTTCAAAAGTTTTTAGGCGACAGACAAACACACACTTTTTGCTTTATATATTAAGATTACCTGTATAACGAATCCACCACCAGGCGGCACCATGTTCTCCATAACGTGGGCCAGGTACGGGGAGTCCAAGAACACAGGTGCGTTGTCATTGATGTCCAAGACGGTGATGGTAACCTGTGCAGTGTCTCCCCTAGGTGTCTCGCCAACCTCTGATGCGCAATCCTCCCCTCGGATGGTCAAATGGTACCTGGACTTGCGCTCGAAGTTGAGGTTCTTCGCCACCCTGATGACCCCAGTGTCCTCTGATATAGTGAAATCCCGATTGTCGTCCCCCAGCGCGATGCTGTACCTCACCCTGCCGTTCGCACCCTCGTCCCGGTCCATCGCCGACACCTGGAACCAAGGCAACGAGATCGTATTAATCCTGTCCCTCTCGATTCTTCCTGGCAATTAGCGTCTCTTCTCCGGCGACCAGGGGACCCTGGCGTCACACCTTCCTCGGGCAATAAATCATTGGGGAATTTCGGAGCTAATGGAGACACCATAGACGGGAGGTTAGGCCCGGTTCACACCTAGGGCCCGATCATGACACGACCGTGGGCCTCGTCAAACAACGCTCGATGGCTGTTCAAACAGAGCGATTCACGTGCAGCTTCGAGAGCGAAGGGGCTCGACCTTTCTCCGCCTCTTTGTGAGAACTTGAAATGTGGGGTGGCGCTCCTCGTTTAACGTAGAACTCACAGGTGAGGGTAAGAATCTCGAGAATAGGGGATAGGAATGCTGATATGCTTGATATTTTTGATAAGGGAATCGACGTATTCAGTGTTATTCAAGTTAAGACTATTAATATACCTAATCTACATAGTGTTTTGTGAGATGGTACTGACCTGAAGAACGCTGGCCCCGATGCTGGCGTTTTCTGCGACGGGGGCAGAGTACTGTCGCGGATCGAAGACCGGGGAGTTGTCGTTCTCGTCGAGGACCGTGACGGTGACTGTCGTCGAGGACGATCTCGGCGGCTCGCCCCTGTCTTTCGCGGTCACTTCCAAGGTGTAGTTGGACCTCGACTCGCGATCCAGCGAGCCAGATACGCGCAGGAGCCCGTCCACGGTGCCCACGGTGAAGGGCAGCGTGGTGTCCTCCAGGGAGTACTCCACGTACCCGTTCCGTCCCTCGTCCCTGTCCACCGCTTTAATGGCCATCACCACCGTGTTGCTTGGGGCGTTCTCTATTATCGATATCCTGGTGGGCGATATGAACTCCGGCGACATGTCGTTCACGTCCAGCAACACCACGGTCACCTGTCGATCAGACGTGGATTCGCTCGATTGCTTCGTGGGGGATTATTTCTTACGAAATGTAGAAACTTCCAGGGCAAGATTTCTAGTTAGTACCTAGCTTCTAAATAGTTTTGATACAGAGTCCATTTGGAACCATAACAAATAACAAGTTACATGTTAGGTACTTATCGTTAGTATTACTTCTTGAAACCCATGTGAATGATATAAGGGAAGTTTCAGTTACTGATTTTTTTTTACTATTATTAGTATTATTTTTATTTTTATTATTAGTATTATTATTACTATTATTAGTACTATTTTTATTTTTATTAATAGTATTATTATTACTATTATTCGTATTATTTTTATTATTCGTATTATTTTTATTATCAGTATTATTATTATTATTAGTACTATTTTTATTTTTATTATTATTACCGGGAATCCCAAAATTATATAAAACAAATTTTGATAAACCTTCAGTACGACATACCCGGCGTGAAAATATTTGACACCTAAGTATTTATTTTTAACGCCTATCAATGTTGGAGGTGCAAAAGTTTAAATTGCTAAATTGTGTACTTTTAAACGAAGAGTTCAGCTGTGTAAACAGTTTTGCATCTACAGCCTCAGATAAACCCCACAATCGAGACATCTATTTGCTTTTGGGGAAACTTACAATGCCCCGTTTTCGTTCTCGCTTTCAGAAAGTGGAGACAGAGAACGAACCTGCACAGTGGACGACAATGGCCGCGCAGGTGGAAGAGGGCTGTCGGTGGCGCTGAGCACCAAGTTGTAGAGGGGCTTCTGTTCCCTGTCGAGTAGCTTCCTGGTGAAGAGGGTGCCGTTCGTCGCCACCCCAAAGTCACCGTTCTCGTCGCCGCCCGCCACGGCGTAAACCACCCTGCCGTTGTCGCCGGAGTCGAGGTCCTGCGCAGCCACCGTCAGTATGGGGGTGCCAATCGTCGTGTTCTCCACGATGTCGGCGGCGTGTGGCCCCGCCTCGAAGATGGGCGCGTTGTCGTTCAGGTCCACCACGTTGCAGTAGACAGTGACCGTGGAGGAAAGCGCGGGAATACCGCCATCCGTTGCCTGCACCACAAGGATGTAGTGCTGCACCTGCGAACCAGTGAGGAATCCCTTATATACCTACTTGGTTCCCTTCAAGTGGAACTTCGGGTGATGGGAAAGTGTGCAGGGGTAGGTCAGAGTTTTCAGAGAGATGTTTGATTAGGTAATAAATAATAGGTAGGTTTACTAATTAAGAGGAGAACTGGGTTTCGGACGCAGAAAAAATTTTTGTTAACCCAGAGAAATAAAGTCTATTTTTCCAAAACTTTCGGGGCATTTTAATATATATTTATGCAACTGGAAAAAAATTTTAATTGAAAAATTTCAAGTTTATCCCGCCCAAATTGATTAATATCTTAAGTGTACCAATAGTGACGTTTCCATTGCAGCTGAAGGTTGGATCAACTTAGGTTTTTCTAATCTCTAGCAATGAGATTCTCTAAATTGGGCTAGCGATGGAATGTTTTTAAATTCTATCCCATTGCACGGCACACCTATACCCTCCCCTAAATAGGGGTTGATCGTACCCAACGCGTGCCAAGTGCATTAACCCTTCGTCATAGCTCCCTTTCTTTCTCACAAAGAAGACTTATTTCTTTCTCTTTCTTTCTCACACTACACGTGAAAGTTCCCCGCCTAAGAGAAAGAAATGCATCTGGAAACTCGACCCGTTTAGGGGAACAGTCTTAAGCTAGACCGCCGTTTTGCGGAAGCCTTTTTGCTTCCTTTCGAAACTTCCGTTTGAACTTGGCCTCCCTTGCGCCCTGCCGTTTCACGCGAGGACTAACACCAGTTTCGTGGAAATGGAGGTATAGTTTCTCCGTTTCCGATGCGTCCACATCAGCCTCGACCGTGAAATGCTTCCACAGTCCTGTTACGAGCCCGCCCTGCATCTGAGAGGGCATTATGATGATGAAGGGTTCTATAAGCTGCCCTCCTCTCTATGCAGCTCTTCCTCCACTGTGCTTTTACCGGTGCTGCCCGCCGAAACGCGACCGACACACTATCCGTATATTATGGGAAGCTTATTACACGGTGTACCGTAAAATCGAACGCAGTGGCGTAGCCAACACTATTCGGTCAACATTTCTCACTATAAAATTTTGAAAAACCGAAGGGACACTTTACGGAAGAATTTGTTGATTTTCCATGAGGTATCAAATAGTGATTGAAATTATTGAATTGTGTATCCATGTAGGTGTGTTCTTTTTATATTACGCCGGTGGAATTTAATTTCAGAGTTGATTTAATGGGTCAGGTTAAACAATGGTTGACTAACAATAGGTAAGTGGTTGCTGGTGACGCTATTGACTCTTAGGCGCATTCCCGTGCCCCTTGAATAAGTATGGCTTGTCTCCTGCAGACAGCCAGCAGCCATTAAAAACGTCTGTCGATCGATCTGTCGGACTGTTAGCGTTAAATCCTAAATTCTAGCGTTGCCTTCTAGTCGAAAGCTAATATAATAGGCGCGCTCGGACTTGAATGTAGAGGCGTGTTCATGGTTATAATCGTTGCCCCGGGGCGAATACGCGTTCCGCCGTACGCGTGGATCTATCCTGCCCGTGATCCATGGATCAGTGCACGAAAATCCTGTCGCCGGGGCCCGCTATGAAGAAGTGGCGTCCAAGCCGAGTGCTTAATCTTTCTGGTGAAAGTTGTCGCGATTAATTATTTTATGAGATCGATGGGGCATGTCTGCAGGCAAATTGAGAAGTCGCTGGGGCTACTGTTCTAGTATAGGGAGTTCAATGTCGACTCGTCTCTCGGAGCTCTAATTTTGGGCCCTATCAAGCTTTACTTTTTGTTTCAAGTTAAGTGGTTCCTCGTAGCTCTACTTTAGGGCCCTATCAGACTTTAATTTTGAGCCCTATCAATCGTCACTTTTGGGCCATATCAAGCTCTACTTTTAGGCCCTATCAATCTTCAATTTTGGGCTCTATCCACCTTTACTTTGGGCCCTATCAAGCTTTACACTTTGTTGAAAGTCAACTGATCCCTTGTAGCTCTACTTTTGGGCCCTATCAAACTTTTCTTTTGGGCCCTATCAATCGTCATTTTTGGATCATATCAAGCTCTACTTTTGGGCCCTATGAATCGTCACTTTTGGGCTCTATCCACTTTTACTGTGGCCCCTATCAAGCTTTACTTTTGGGCCCTACCAACCGTTACTTTTTGTTCAATGTCAATTGATCCTTTGTAGGTCTACTTTTATGCCCCATCAAGCTTTACTTTTCAAAAAATGGTTTACTACTCTATTTCAATTAACCCTATTGGGCCTTATTCCCCTCTAAATCTACATATACCTTCAGGTGTTCACTCAAACAATTTGAATCACACTATGCCTCTCTTCTCCAGAATATTTTGAGGAATAAAGGCGAGGCGTAGCGAGTCTCTCTCTACTCGTGGGACGACCTAAGGCGAATAGGGACAGCTAAACAGGATCCCAGGGGTGTCGTCGATCGTTCATAGAGAAACAGGTCGGTCCACGAATAATGGTCGCGTCCGATACTCTCCCAGCGCGGTATGAATTGGAACGTCAACGTGAAAGCGACACGGCACACCGTGAAAGCCGCAGGAGAGTCCCCAAAGGAAAAAATCCACGGGAGCACGCGATATACCCTTTACACTTTCTAAATACCGACACGGTGGAGCGGTGCCGATACATCGTATCGATGGTGCACACGAACCTGCTCGTAATCGAGGCTGGCCGTGAGCGTGAACACGCCGGTGCTTGGATTCAGGGAGAAAACGTCGTTGGCCCAGTCGGAGATGAGGGTGTAGCTGAGCTGGCTGTTGGGCCCGTCGGCGTCGGCGTCCGTCGCCACCACCTGACCGATCCGACTGCCCCTCGGCATGTTCTCCGGCACGTCGAACGAGTACGCCGTGCTCTGGAACGTGGGCGCGTTGTCGTTTGTGTCCGTCACCTGAAACAGTCGGAGATTCTTCTTTTATTAACCGCAGGGTCTTTTTTGACCCATCGTTGATAGAGTTCTTATATTCTTGAAGTAATAATAGGTCACTGATACGCTAGCAGTAGCATTGGGACAGTAGAATCAGTGGCGCAACCCCTCAAAGAAAAAAGTAGATTAATATAACCGCGACTGAACTAATTTAAGAGCGTTATAAAAAGAAAAGAAAATTCGGTATTATTTTTTAAATAAATTTTGATAATTACCTAATGACTTTCATTGACTTTGCATTGAAAATATTAGGCTCCCACTAAGATTAAATCCTGAGTGTGCTACTGAGTAGAATTTATTATTTTAAGTTGAAATATTTGTTTATTTTATTTTCCGTCTTTATTACACCACTTTTAACACCTATAGCTGTTATTATGCCTGAGCTCTGAATATTTTCTCAGACATCTTTTTCATAGTTCTAAGCAACTAGGGTTCCTTCGATACTTCTACGGTTCAAGACGGTTTCGATGTCGCCCTCCATCGTGGAAGCATCAGAATAGTTGGCTGAAAAGGGTTAGAGTGACGTAGCTCGATGACGAGTGGAGCATGCCTCGTTGTCCCGAGCCCCGATTGAAACATGTTTATTCAGGAACGACGTGGAGTACAATCGAAAGGGAAGAGGAAGCTTCCACCTCGCTCTTGAATTGTTTATCTTGGCTCGTTACTTTTCTTCGCTCCTTCGCGATCGAGCGAGGAATGTTGCTCGCGGAGTACCCTCGAGGAAGATGAATTAAACGATCGGGAATCGCGACTGATCATCGTTATTTATTTAGAATCAAGCCCCTTCGAGAAATTTCTTCGAGGTTGTTGCAGTACGTGCACCTCTGGACATGCTGCGGGTTGTTTAGTTGCAGATGAAAGGGTGCGGTTCGTGGGATAATCCTTGCAAAATTCACACGGAGTTACCTACGTTATTTATTTATTTATGGGAGCCAGAGTAGGGCAACAATCATATAGTGCTTTTATCTAATAAAAAAGTAGATTGTAAGTGATTTTAGGATAGTAAGCACTGATTACCTGAACTTGGTTTTTCATTACCTCAATTAAGTATATATTCTAATAACGGGATTATTGCTAGCAAGATTCTGCAAAAACTGCAATGAAAGAGAGGAAGTTTAGCCTATCTTCCTCTTTCCCTCTTATCATCCTCCGTACCCAAGTACATACATATCTACGAACCTAAAAGGCTCACAGTTCAAACGATTCATGCCCCGCACTGCGACCGAAAGTCCCGAACGCCTCGCGTGTCCGTCGTATAGTTCCCATTTCCCTTCGCCCGCGTCCCACACGCAGCAGCCCCTCGCCGTTGCCGCCCGTGAAGAATTCCACGGGCCCGAAAGAATGGGCCCGTGCTGGTGGGATTTTTCGCGTGGCTAGCCCCGCACGGGATCGTATCACGGCTAACCTCGTTCGACTATAAGTGGCAGCCATCTCTCCGCGGCGTATCTACGCGGTCGGGTGCGTGATGCTGGGGCCCCTGGGCCCCTGGGCCCCGGCTCGGAAGTCGGTGTACGTACACGTCCGGCGAATAGGTTTCTCCGGCGAGTCGAGGAGGGATCGACACGCGGTGGCGGTATAAAAGAATAAAGCGGAGGTGGGCACGGTTTGATTAAGGAGGGTTCGGAGACGTTTGCAAAAAGTGACGGTTGCCCCGAGACGCGCTGGATGACGAGGAGAGAACCGAAAGGAGAGTAGGGACCCCGATGACCAAGTAGAAGAAGAAGAAGAAGAAGAAGAAGTAGGATGAGGAGGAGGTGGAGGACGAAGAAGGCGCTGCCTGAGGAGTGGGAGGAGGGGGAGGAAGAAGAAGTGGACGACGACAGAGGGAAGAAGAAGAAGAAGAAGAACGAAGGAGGACAGGAAAAGAAGGAGAGACCTCTCCGTGGAAGAGGAAGAAGGATAAAGGGGGGAAGATTCTTGACGAGGTGGAGGGGGGAGGTCGGTGGAGAGAAACTCTACTAAGGTCGACCAGGGGCGAGGAGGGGGCAAAGGGGGGAGGGATATAAGGGGCCAGAAGGGGCAGATTCCGCAACTGTCGGCAGCGGGCCTCTTTCATGGGGCCCCAAAGAGCCGAGCTATGATCGGGACTGGCATTCCTTTTGCCTTTAAGAGACCCGGATAGAATAGCGGACGGCGGGCAGCGAGAACCTTAAAAGAATTCCAGCCATTACACGTCATAAGGATAATTTTTGCGATTGTCTCCGAAGGATCGTTCGGGCCTGGCTTGCGGTCCCCTCCTTTCCCCCCTCCTCTCCGTCCGCCCCCTCCGCTCGCCCCGCCGGGCCCACGGGGGCCTCCTCCGCGCTACCGTCCACCGCTCGCCTCTGCCTGCACCTTCGTTAAACGGCCGGCCGCCCTTCCTCGCCGTTTTTTATCGCCTCCGCGAATCGTTTCGGTTCGCCAGCGTAATGAATTATAAGGCGGAACGCAGCGAAACCGCGTGATTCGGCGATACTCGCTCGCCTGCCACGATGCTCGAGGAATCGGGGCCTCACCCGCGAGCGACCGCGCTATCACTCGATAGTCATCGGGGACCGTCGAACCTCGGCCCGAGGAGCTAGCCCGTTTCGATTAAACGGGAGCAATGGGAACGGGACGTTTCCGAGGCCGTGTAATGGATGACGTTTCGTTGGCTTTCTAACGAACTTTCGTGGGGTCAGGGGATTCTTAATGAGCTTTCGATGGATCGCAGTCAAGGCAGGGACAATGCCGCGTGTTTCTCGGGATTCAGTCAATCATAATTGGTAATCGATTCGGTAATGATCAATAGTGGCGGAATAACGGGACGGTGGGTCGTAATGACCGAGATAACAGTAGCAGCACGTCTAATTACAGGATAATCAGCGTCCAACGGGACTCCAGGGAGCTCGGTGTAGAAAAATACGCGGGACCGTTTCTTCCCTATTCTTCGTGAGGCTTTGGACATCCTCCAACCTCGGTTTATTTATTTAATAAGCTGTTTAAATCACGTGATATTCGATATAGGGTAAACTATACAATGATTGGCACCCTAAGCGGAAATCCCAATTAGAAAGATTATATTTTTTTGTGAGTTTTTTATATGGTATTACTTTTGTGTTATTATTAATGATTATGGATTTCTCATTAAAATAAAACATATTGAGTACCTATTACGATTTTTATTTTAAAAATATTCAATGAAAAACAAAAATAGGCATAAAAGTACAATCATTGGCACCATAAAATTTGAGAGATTTCTTAATATTTGGCTTTTTAATCAGGAGTGCCAATGATTAGTGCAGTGCCAACATTAGTGCAGTTTACCCTAGAATAAAGGAGAAGAAACTAGAAAACCTGGTCGACGATTTGCCCTAGTTAGTTATTGGGTATCCGCGACATCAAAGCTTTATACATAAGGACTTTAGTGCCATTTTTTCCTTGTATAAGTGGGAATCATTCCCGCCAATAAACTATTATTATTCTTATTAAGAAGAAACAAAGTTATACGTATAAACTCATCATTCTATCCATCATCATCTTCTAATCACAATAACAAGGCTTCGAAGAGAAGATTGCCCACGCGAATATGACGACTGCGAGAAGGAAGATATTCGTACCTGGATGGTTAAGGCGATGTCCGTGTGTTGCAATCCATCATCAGCCCGAACTTTGAGGACATACTTCTCTCTGGTCTCCCTGTCGAGGGCCTCCGCGAGAGTCAGCTGCCCCGTGGTCGGGTGAAGCTTGAAATGGCCCTCAGCTTCGTCCTCCGCTTCCTGGCTGTCCACGCCGAGGCGACGATTCGGCACCAGGGTGTACGCGAGGGTGCCGATCGTGTCCGGATCGTACGCTTTCAGCACCGTGATCACTGTGTTGGGGGGCGCCTCCTCGGAGACTCTGAATTTCCAGGGCCCGGTCCCCCAGGTCGGTGCCACGTCATTCTTGTCGAGAACCGTCACGCGAACCTGCAATTAAAAATTCATGCCCCACCTTGAGAATCACAGTCGTAATTACGCAGCGCCTTGGAAACTCCGGGGGAATGGGGAACATGGTTCGTGTTACGTTCGATGAAAGTCATTCGCGGCTTTGTGCCAATTTGGGGATCCATGCCTTTCGGCTCTGCTCACGTGTCTCTTGATTGATTTCGATTAAATGGTGCGATGTAGCGTTGTGGGGTTATTATTCCGTTTGAGGTGAAGAGATCAGTGGCACACTCGGGATTTAATATTGGGGGGAGCTGAGTTGAAGGGATAAAAATATTTCTAATGTGAGCTGGATAGTGTTAAGTAAATTAAATAATTATTAAATTAATTAGGTGGTTTTGGAAATTTACTTTTCCTGTCTTTCTACAATGCCCCTTCTTTGGGGGTTCCAGGGTTCTTTGACCACACTTTCAGTGTGTCACTGGGCTAGATTTCAAATTAAGTTGAGGATCTTTAATTGATGAATGAGGTATTAACGTTGAGTGTTTCACACTAGGGACCTTCCAACTCGAAGTACCTACACTATTTTTTCTAAACGCTGTACCATCCTAGTCTTCTGGTACCCTAAAAGCTCCCACTCCTCGATTCATCTCAAATTTGGTGCACGGTCACGGGATAAAAATTTGAAAGTTACTGCAAGTGTTGGTACCCGAAGCAAACGTCATCGATTGCTTCGCCAAACTCTTGTGACAGCGTATTATCTCTGCACCCCCGAATTCTAATGAGAAGCGAGGATCGCCGAGGTAGTTAGAGGGAATTGCGAAAGGCGACGTTACGAGGCAATCAAAAAGTCAAATTTATTCCGAACCGTCACGCTGAAATCGCGCGCTCTGCTCGCGAGACAGCCGACTGGCTATTGTTTCGTCATTCCGAGGCTGGGCCCCGTGGCACGCCTAGGCGGTTCGAGAGCAATAATCGATGGCACGCACTTTATCAACGACGGGCCCAGTCCGACTAATTACTAGGAAGATCGATGCGCCGGGGATTATGTAAGCTCGAAAATCGGCTACACGATTCCATATTTAGTGGCTCGAGTGATGCGACGTCCGCGTTTACGTTACACGTGTCAGTCACGAACAAGTAACGGCCAAGTGGGATGCCATCAGTTACTGATTACCGTAAAGTCTGGTGAGCTACGTGACGAGAGAATCGATCTTTTAGGTGAAGAAGAATTTTGGATAATTTTTTAGAAGTATCTTATATTTTATAAAATTCTTTCTGTTACTCTAAAAGCTTATTGAAATATTAGGTGGATGGGAAAGTTCGGTTGCTCAATGTTGTCCATTTTGGCACATATTAATTTTCATACAATTCTAGAAACAAGCTTTCGTTGTAGGTTTGGATCTTATCATGTTCTACAGTTGTTATTTTCTTAAGGATGCCTTTCCATCAAGTTCCTTAAAAAATAGGTCATTTAAAAAAAAAAAACTTTTTGGGCTGTATTTATACATAATTGAAGATAATAGTTTTTTTTTGCATATGTTATCTAATACTGCTGTCCTGGTGGTACAATAAATCTTCGGAATTTATAATGCCTTATAGAATTACCTATCTAAAATCAATAGTTCAAGAAAATTCTTAAAATTTATAAGATTCTCCATGGAATCATCTAGGGTCATATCAAAATATTGTAATCTCATGTTTTGGCAGACGTTTGAACCACAAACTAAAAAAACGAGTAATTTTAAGCACGAAAATGTTGAAATTAAGCAAAAATTTGTGTTCTTATCTTCAATCATGAACAAATACAGCCTAAAAAGATTTTTAACACTATGACGTTTATTTTTTTTTAAATAAAATCCTAAAACGGTAGAAACACTGCCACATAAGTATTTTCGGATGGGTCAAAATAGACCCACTATCCGTCAAGCTAAGGTTGACTGTAAAAAAAACCTTTTTCCTCTACGCTTACTTGTACTTTTAGCAGAAACATCACAAAATAAATGGCCAAAGAAAATACTTCGACCAAAATACTTGGTATACATTTTCCCTTTTAAATGGACTTTGGTTCCATCAACCAAGAAGCTTTTGCACCGACTTAATATAATTCGACGATCGTGTGACAATTTTAAACCATAAATTTTCACCCCCGATTGCAAAGTTCCCATTTTTCCCCAGTGCAAATTCGTGTTCCACGATCGAAATGTTTAAAGCGACGGATTTTCAATAGTTGCACCGTTCCCTCGCCCGTTTCGATCCACTGGCATCTGGTAGTCACATAAACCTTGGCCGCTGACGTGACTGAGAATTTAATGAAATGAGACATGCACGGAGTCGGATCGAAAAACAAACTTTCTCACGATTCTTCGCATGCATACCGTGTCTTCGGCACAACAACGGCCCGTAGATTTATATTGATTGCACATAATTATATCCTGGCGACGAACAAAACGAAACACGGTGCCTGTTCGTCGCGATTTATTGTTAACACACTTCCCTCGCGCGGCGAAATCGCTCGATCGCGGTCCCGATTCTTCCACAATTCTGTCAACATTGATCGCAGTTCGCCTAGACAAAGCCTCGATCTACCGAATAGAAACGGTACCTGAACACCTGTTGCCCAGTGCCCAGGCCCACCAGATTTTTCTAAACCTAACATCAAGGGTGAGAAGTCTTCCCGAGGCTGGGGAATTCAAGTCTCACCATCAATTCGGTGACATTCTACGCCCCCTTTCCCCGCGAGGATTACTATCCACATAAATATCCTCCGCCTCGTTTTTTCCACGGCGTTTCGTACGAAGCTGCGGCCGCGAGGGGGGGTCCCATTTCCATTGGGCGCGACAGAATGTTACAAATGATCGAAAGGCGAGTGGAGTGGCCTGGCCAGTGCCGGTTCGACGTGGACATATCTACGACTCCGCATCGTCGTCCGCGGAGCACGGCACGGGGAAACAAAGCTATTAGTCGTAAGAGCCGTAGATATATATCTCATTGTCTCCAGCCGCTAGACGGAATTACAGCGTACCCTTTAGCTCCGCCGTGGGTACCCTATGGGAATCCACTCGGAGTGGCGTTATTAACCCGCCGAGAAGCCCCTCGCCTCTGAAAACACCATCCAGCCTCGCGGCTCCAACCAGAACCTAACAAACTTATCCTACCACCGCGCGAGCGATTCTTCAGATTTTAATTCCAAACAAAAAACCTCCGTCCTCGTTCGCAGGAGACTCAGCTAACGCCCCTTCGTTTGCTAAATACGTCTCTATCTCGTCAGGCCCAGCGAGTCAAAGTGGAGGGACTGGGGAAGGGGGGAAAGGTCGAAGAGGACGACACACGGGGAATTATTAGTAGATATATATCTTATTGTCCCCGGTGGGTACACAGGATTCCGTAGGTTTAAAGTCCACCTCCCCCCGTGGCCCCGCGGGCTTCGTGGTCGTCGTCTTCGTGGTCTATGGGGGCCCCCACGAAGATACGTTATTAATCGGGCGATGTCAGTGGTTCGACCCCTCATAGAGAACCCATAGGACCCCGGTTCGGTAAAAGTGGACGGACAGGGGTGGGGGGAGGTGGAGGGGACTCGTGGCGACGCGGTGTATCGAGGCCGAGAGGGGGGAGGCGGCGGTGGGCCCGCGCGGAGGGAGCGCTGGGCCTGAGAAAAGACAGAGGAGGCCCCCGCTGCCGGGGGAGCGGGATAGTGGAAGCGGGGCGAGGGGGCGTGGGGCAGAGCGGGGCGAGGGGGGAAACAGAAGAATGGGACTCACTTCGTGCATGACCCAAAGAAACCCCCGCTGAGCGACTCGATCCGATCCGCTGATCCCCGACCGCGCTGACGCAGATACCATCTTTCCTTGCACTCCGAATGCTCTCTCCGGGCGTTTCTTACCGCCCATATACCTCGGCCCCTCTCTCCTCTCTGCTCTCCTCTCCTCGCCGTAGGTAGCGCGGCCGTAGCCGAGGAGCCGCGAGGGGCAAAGAAGAAGGGAATATTCCTTCTATCCGAGACAGCTATACGACCGCACTGATTTGTCTGCTTATTGTTGCCGCTTCCCTTCCCCGCGACTCGCCGATCGTCACGATGACGCGACCCGGCCCTGCAGCCAGCATTCCTCCCCAAGAAATTTGCGATTACACCCTCTGGCGCGATGGTTTTAGGATATTCAGTGTTGGTGAAGGAGTATGACGGTCTTTCTGGGCCTTGTGACGTAGTCCGAGGAAGTTAGTGGATGAACAAGGCTTGCTGACTGTTCCCGTTTGGGGATTAGCTGAGTTAGGGATGCGCGCTGGGGGCTGTGGAATATATTGGCAGAGTTGGGGGATGATGAATGTTTGATGGTGAAGCTGGTTGATAAGGAAGATTGCATCTTTTGCGAAGTTTCTTCGATTGGAAGACTTTTTTATGATTCCATCTTGTCTTTTGAATATTTTAATTATTATTTAATTATAATTTAATATCTAGGCGATATTAGGTACTGCAAACTGGGGGAACGTTGGCAGTACGGGATAACATTGGCAGTTACTTAACATGTATCAAAGAAGGAAAAAGATACAAAATTTATGTATTTTGATATTTGTAGTACAAGCACAAAAATGCAAATTAAAAATGCTAATAAAAAGAAATAAAGTACCTATAGAAGAGAGTGCTTTGAACATGAAAAGAAAAAAATTCAAGTGTCAATGTAAGTTCAGATTGGTAAAATTTTAGCTGTTATTGCTATTTACCTATATGATGTGGCAATTTTACCCAGGTTACGGCTAATTAATATGGATTAAAGAAGGAAAAGAAAAGACAAATTATGCATTTGACACTTATAGTATGATCACAAACATTGCAATATTATAATAGGATAGTTAAAGCAAATATAAAAATGTTAATTTTCATATTATATAACAAAATTTCCCCAAAACGCAACAATGCTCCCCCAGTTCGCAGTACCTTCAACCTAAATTTCGACAGAGGTGAATCAGGAAAAAATACGTAGGGACACTCGCCGATCAGATAGACGTGATCGCATATCAACGATGCTCGATTCATAAGCACCGAAGCAGAGTCTTCAAGAAGAAATACCACGACTGAGGGATTCGTTAAGAAATTTCCATCCCATGTAGAACACGCGTATCGTTATCGGGCGATATCGATTCTGGCCCGAGAACGGAAGCCCCGAGCTATCCCATAAAACACAGAGGAATCCTCAAGCACGCCTGTCTGCCTCGTCTTTAATCACCTTCCAAACTCGTGCCAAGTATTTTATTACCTCCAGCAGTTTAATGATTCCACAGCTGAATATTTCCAGCTCTCTCTCCCCGAACTCTCCAACCCTATCCAAAAAAAATGAGGCATACGATATTCTCTAAAGTCTAAAAAAATAATTAGAAGTCTCCTGGCAATCGTAAACAAAATACTTCAGCGCGTTTAATTAAGGGTTAATCACCCAGCGTCCTTGATCTCCGCAACGCTGTAATACTTAACGCGGCACGAGCCCGTTTCCTCCCATAATTTTCCCGCGGTGAACTTAAACCGATGGAGTGCGCACTGACTCGCGAGAGACAGAGAGAGAGAGGGGGCGGTGTTGGGGCCCGTCCCCCCAGCGCGCATATAATAAAATACAGGGATCATCGGTCGAAGAACAACGTAACGCGTATTAATGAGCATTCTTTATGCACGGGACGGCTCCAGATCTCGCAGCTTCTCTTATGTAACCGTCCAGTTACACGCGCCCCCCTCCCTTGTAACTACGTATCTTTATTACGAGTGATATGTTAGTTAGCACACGCGGTTTTCACATACTGCCTGCCACTCGCGCCAAGGAATTCTCCCATCCACTCTCTCTCTCTCTCTGTTCTTTCCTCCTCATACTTGAAGCAGTTCCCGCGCGTGTAGGTGCGCACACGTACGCGAGATTCAAGATATATCGAGTTACCCGTACGATTAACTCGTGAGTGGTGACGTTAAATTCTCGCGCGACACTCCGCTCCGCGTGATAAACACGCTAATTTATGCCAGGCCGCGGCAACATAGTAAACACGGTTAAATTAGGAAATTCAAGTAGCCCGGCCGGTGTGCGTTACACGATGGAACCGCCGGAAGACGAACAAGTTGATCGCCCGGGCCCCTCTTTTTTTTCTCTTTCTCTCTCTCTTCCCGGGACCGTTCCCCGCGCGTCATTACCGAGGGGGGTGGTCGATAATTAGGCAGCTTGTGTCCACGAAATTTATTACAAGGGTAATGGAGATGTTGAAGATACGGAATTCCTCGGCTCTGAGGGGGGAGTATTTTAAATGGACGGGGGGGAGTTAAGCTAGGCTCTAATCATAATTACCCACCCCTTGGTATATTTATATTTCCCTGTTCGATATCAAAAATTTGCGAGCTATCTACTGTCAATAGGAAAATCTAGTGTACTAATTCTTCAATGTGTTAGTCACAATAAACTTTACAACCAACCCCCTTTTATTCTCCCTCTGTGACAGTGATGAGCACCCTTTGGCCCGTAGTGGGCCCAAAGTGGAAATTTAATACTCTACACGAACTGTAATATTAAATACTTAAATATATTATTCAAAGAATTTGAATATATGGGATGAATTTATTCTTATTCACATAGATTTACGATTGAAACATTTCTGGAGCGCAATATTAACCTTTAGAGGGCCTGGCTGGCCACTATAGTGGCCACCTAAGAATTTGGATACTTTGCCGGTCATTTTGGTGGTATATATGCATAAATTTTAAGAAAATAAAATTTACAATTTCAATGAAAAAATCCCGGCCCTCCAGTACTAATCGACGAATTTTAATTTATGGGGTGAATTTGATATTTCTCACATGGATTTAGAATTTAAATAATTGCAGGCCACAGGTCAGTGGCTGGAGGGCGAAATTCGGGTTGTTCATCACTGCTCTATGCAGCCTACAAGGTAGTCGAACTCCACTTCCTTCCTTCGCCATCAAGCCCTTCATACTCCACTTCACCGTATCGAAGACACTCCACGATAGTTCATCGAAAGTTCGACCGATCGTAAGAATATCAGGCAGCGCCCCCGGAAAGTCTGTCTCGTCGGGGGGACGATGCACCTTGCCGCGAGGCGTGCGCATATGGGATCCTGTGACAGCCTCGGGACGTTTTTTCCCTCGAATCGAGGATGTGTAATTAAACGAAAACGAGACGAAAAAGAAGGCCGCCGTCGACGTAGGGATAAAGAGAGAGAGAGAGAGGGGGGGAAGGGGGTTCGTGTATCGAGCAACAGGCGGAGAAGCCATCAAAGTTTCCACTGCGGTCAACGCAAGCCTCGGTGCAGGACCCGCTTTGTTTTTCTGCCCCTTCGGTCACCCGTTCCCTCCCCTGCGCCGGAGCGAGAGGCCCCGTCGTAACCGGTGGACGTTTTCGCCCGCCGCCCCGAACACACCCGAACGTAGGATATTGAATTTATACCCGGGGAGACACCGCCGCATGCGAGATGCCACGCTCGACCGCAGCTTGCGGGTTAAGTGTCCGTTACCAGACGAATATGTCACGGAAAATGGCCGTGAAGGAATCGGTGGTTGGGCCCCCTTTTTTTTCTCTCTCTCTCTCGCCTCTTTTTTTTCATGGGACTTTGGCAAGCAAGTTTCACGTACAACGGTTTGGAGAGGGGGGCTGCTTTGACCCGTTACGCGTGCGCGACGTGGGAACGAGGTGGATGGTGGAGGTTGGGGATGATTCTCTTTGGGGTTCACTAGGCTGAGATTTGTTTGAGCTTTCGAGGTACAAGGTATATTATTATTATTTAAGTATGGGAGGGCGAGGCTGAGTTATTTTTTACTCAAACGTAAGGCCCCTGATATGCAGTACAGTAAATATTCGTTATACGCTCGCCACTCGGGACCAGCCACGAGCATATAACGTGTAGCAGGCAGAGATTGGAAAAATTGTATTTAAATAAAATTTCGAATAACGAATAAAAGTTAAAAAATTTATTCGTCATTCGTTCGTTAATCCGAGTTAAAACAAACATTGCAAAAAGTTATCGTAATTATCAAAGTCCATGTTTCAAACCCCAGAAAAGGAGTTCAAATTTGGTAATCGATTATACTCAGCAGCGAGCTTCCGTGTCCCCCACTAGCTTCGCCGCGAAAGTATAATCTTCGCGGATTTAACGAGACAAAAGTCGAACGGAGACACCGCGGGCCACCCACGCGGCGAGCACTCCCGCTACATCCATTTTTTGCCTGAGAGATCGCATATTCGCCGAATGACGCGAATGAAGGAAAGCCCGTGATAGCCTCCACTTTGCGAGGGCATTACGGAATTAAGTAAAAGACGAGGATCGGGGCGCGCGGCGTTCCCGGCAATTTTCAATGAGCCAAGGGGGGCCTAAAAAATAGAGCCATCAACGTCCCAACGGCGGAATTGATTGCACAACAGGGGACGGTAAACAAGAGGCGCGGTTGCGCCGTTACTCGCGCGTAACTCTTCATTTATCGAGGCGAGTACGTGTGCATCGAGCGCGTACGTCGTTTCGCATTATCATGATAATACGCGAGGAGTTTTTTTCCCTCCCCTCGTTGAAAAATGTCCGACATACACGCCAAATCCTAATTTAGCGGGCCCCTCCCTCCCACTCTCTCTCTCTCTCTCCCTTCCCCTATCTCTCCTCGCGGGAGAGGGACCGATCGCCCCCCGAGTGGTGGGAGAGAGTGAGAGAAACGCGTCGGTTAGGCAGATGTTCTTTGTGCAAGATCCGTCAGGTCGCCGTGATGGATCATCCTTTTCGAAATCCCCGGCCGACTCGTATTTTTTATTTCGTGCCTTCGCGAAATTCGTTAAAATTATATTACAATACCGGTCAAACGAAGAGTAATGAACACCGAATGCCCCGGGGCCCAGTGAATACGCGCGCGCGCGCGCGCTCGCGGTCGAAGCAGCGGCGACGATCGTGTTTGATGGAAACACGAGAAAAACGAAGGAAACAAGGGGGCGCGAACGCGAACGCTCTCTGGAGGCGTGAATAAAAAGAGGAATCATCGCGTCAGGGTCTCCCTTTAATCAGTCCCCCTTTAATACGATTATTTCCGCGGGGCCGTCGAAGGGGCGAGGGGGCCTTGGTCCCCGTCTCGATTCCGCCGAGTTCATTCATTCATTCGGCGATGTCGAAGCTGCGGGCGAAGACAAAGTGTACGCGCGGCGATCTGTAATCGCGGAGGAGACCGATGCGCGCGTCCTTCGGTCGAATTCAAATCGGGGGGACCGTGGGGAAGGGTACGAGTGATGGGAAGGGGGGAATGACGAGGGAATCGTCTGGCTAAGGGGGAAGGGATGGCGATGAGAACGGTGGAAAAAAAGGAGGTGTGCGAGGTAAGCGGTGTGACGTGCGTGGAGGAAGTAGAATAACGAGAGAAAAAGAGAGGAAGGGCAGAGGGATGGGTGGAGGTGGGGATATTGTCTGGCGAAGGAACCTCTAACAACCTATGATCACGTTATTAATTGAAAGAGGACCGCCGATGCTACCGGTTACGCCACCGACTTTACGTGCCAGTCTTATGGCCATGCGGCACCGGCACGAGGCCCATTTTTTTCACGCGAACATTCCCGCCGATACATAAAATCCCAGTGGACCCCGTAAACACTTCCGTGAGTCGAGGTAAATGGGAGGTGTAAGAGGCCCCTTCGAGTTCACCGCTGTCTGGGGTAATTATTTAATCGTGGACTAAGTAAGGCGATGGTAAAAACTACAATTCCCTTTTCGCGTGAATTATTGAAACATAAAGTCGGCAGTTTTACAAACCATTTCCCCCCAAATTGCAAGCTTGGAAATGGTACTGCACCAATCTGTGAAGTAGAAGAAGAGGAGTAGTGTTAGTCCGTACGTAAGTGGACCAAATACTTCCGTGCCGCGAGGTAAACGGAAGTTGTAAGATTCCCTTCGGGACGATGATTATCTGGGATAATTACTCGCGAATAAATTAACGTGAAGTTAAAACCAAAGACCCTCTTCTACATGAACATCAAAATAAAAAACCGTCAGTTCCACAAACCATCACCCCTAAAATTGTACCCCTGGATGGACGAAGGGCCTCAGTGCCTAAAGTCTGTTTCGAGAGAAGTATCTGTAAACATTATGAAGTTAGATATTTTTTATACATAGTGAAGCTGTTGTAAAATTGTCGATAATTTTTAAAAATTTGATATAGTAGGGGACACAAGTATGTGGACACCCTTTAAAATCATATAACTTGTTTAAACTTGGTCTGAACGACTTGACTTTTTTTTAAAAGCTAGAAGGATTAGTTTACAAGGTGACATGCTTCGTCGTTTTGGAAAAAAATGCAATTGATAGGAATAGCGACTAAAATACGGAAGGTCGCTTTTTCAACTTTTTTTTATGAGCCTGTAATGATAATTCAAAATTCCCGTTGGTAGATTTGAGTAAATTGTATACATGGTGAAAATTTCAATTAAATCGGGTAACGTTGCTTTGAGCTAAAAACGCTTAAAGACCTCAGAATAAGTCGAAAATCCCTGACTTCGCCTACAGCAGCGATTTTACTTTACATCTCCTTTATTATTATATTATTATAATCAGGATTATGTAACAAATTAATCAGTGAAATTAATTTCAAGTATAGCCCCCCATGTCCTTCTTACATAAAATGGAGAAATATAGAAAAAAGTTTTTTAACATTATCTTTTATTTTTTTTAATGCGCATAATATTTGAAAAAAACATAGAATATTGAAAAAAATGTTGTCGTAAAAATAGTCACAGATCGTGTCATATTCAGGTCGATGTATGTTTATCTTAGATACGAGTCAGGGTGAGTTGGTCAAAATTGATTCACAAAATTTACCACAGCTCTATTAATTTTAAAGACACAGCAAATAAATTTAGAGTACATATATAAAAAAAGAACAAGGAATCTAATTACGTATTTTATACACAAAGTGTCCTAACACCTTTCCTGCATTCACCAGTCCAATCATTGCAATCTTCTAATTACCACAGTAACCAAGCCTCAAAGTATCCCAAGTCAAGTAGTCTCAGTCCATACCCAACCAGCCACCCGCTGCAACTCTAACACGCAAGATCTCAGCTTGACTCGCTAAAACCTCTCCGACAAATCAAATCCAGCCTGCTTCTGGAGTCAGGATGTCGACACACTCTCCTCGGAGGAATTCCATCGGAATGTCCTGGCCAATGTACCCACGGCCGACCGATATTTCCCGTGTCCCTTTCAGGCGACAGTTGCGCGTTCTCCGTGTCCACAGAGCCCTGCCCGATTTGCTTTAATGATCGCGCGAGTTCGCGCGGTTTACCTCTTAATCCGCGGCGAATGGCGGCCGGTTCGCGGTTTATCGGTTCAATATCCCCCCGGATTTCGTGGCCGCGCGATAAATCGCGACGCCGTTCGATCTGGGCCCAGCCCGGGTCCGCGACGATCCCGGGGGCTTCCCGAGGAGAAAGTCGCGTCAATTATACGCCCGGTACGTGGCTTATGGCGGTGTACGTGTCCCTTTGCCATGGGGCCCCGCGTATATGCACTTTACTTCACGTGGGATATGACACGCGGTTCGTGCCGGCGCGAAGAGGGGAGCTCGCAGTCTCTTTATTTTCCTCCTCCTTCCCTTCTTCTCCCCTTTTCCTCGAGCGTCCCTTTCTTCCTCCCTCTCTCCGCTCTCTCGCCTTCCCTTTATCATTCCCGTCTTTCCCTCTCTCCGTTTCACCCTCCGCTTGTCGCCGGGGGAGGAAGAGAGACGGGGAAGGGAAAGGCGGGAGGAGGACGGAGGAGAATAAAAAGAACGCGCCGGTCGAACAACTCTTGCACGACAGTCACGAGTACCGAGGTACTCGCATGCGTATATGAGCGTGCAGGCGCGTAGAACACGTTCCTCCCCCCGCCGGGGGGAAAGGGCAGTAGTTATCGGAAAAATGCCTGGTATGCGGGCCGTGGCTTTTTCGTCCGGGCACCCGTGCCACTTTTTCGATCCTCTCCAACGCGGTCCCAACATGGCCGGCTCGCTGATAACACCTCCAATGTCCCTTTCTGCATCTTCCTGCGCTTCCGTGACGTTGCTTTCTCGGAATTAGGTATGCTGGAGGCGCGAGGTAGACTCGAGGATTCTTTAGGGTGAATGATGTAAGACATTTCCTAGGTATTGATCGCCTTAGTGTGATCCTAGGATTAAATGGCACCTTGTAGGTACGTTTAATGAAGCGAAGGACCCACGTGGTCAGCACCGTGGTTCATTGCAGTGATCAGTCCCAGTCACGATTCTCGTTCGTACTTTCGAAACACCGCGTACGTCGCCGCGTTTCTCGCATTCGGCCGGAGGCTGTGGGCTGCGCGATAATGCACGGGGACATGCGCATTCCTCGATTTTCTGCGTCTCCAATAACGTGGGTAGCCAGCCTTCTATTCGCGGCACGTGTCCCGACCCTGCTTGCGCATTTCGCCAAGCCGATTTCGCTCCTCGTTGCTGTTTGCCTTTGCCCGATTTTCTGTACTGTGTTTCCATTTATCCCTGGGTCGAGGATATGTACCAGGGAAATGTTTCTTATCCTCCAGTGCGACTTGAATTCTCGAGTATCGCTTCTGAAATCGATTATTCCCTCTTCACCCTCTACGGATCGGTGTATGAGGCAAATTATTGTCTCAGAGATATTCATTTGTTCTCAATTTGCCTTAACACCCTTCGGAATCTCCTGCGTAATTGGTGTGTCGCGCATTTTAAGGGAGTTATACCTAAATAGTCAGGAGGCCGAAAAGAGGCGATTTTTTTTTTTTAAAAGCGGAGGCATATATTTCTACAGAACTTTTTGCACTTAAAAGAGCAACATTTAAAGAACATTTGGTAATTTTTTGCAGAAAAATATTTACGTTTGTAATAAAAATGCAACGACATGCAAGAAGCTATTTTGAAAACGTTGAGCAAGATATCTCAAGAACTGCTGCACCAATATTTTTGAAATTTTGTGGGCTTATTTTTTATATCAAATCTACTAAATGACGGAAGGATTTTTTTCAATGTATAATTTCAATTATATCAACGAAAAATTTCTTTATGGTTATCACCAATGACCGTTTTTCGTTGCTAAAATCGAAACTACACGGTGGAAAAAAATCCCTTCGTCATTCAGTAGATTTTTATATAAAAAATAAGCCCACAAAATTTCAGAACGATTAGTGGCAGTAGTTTTTGATAGACATCTTGCTCACTGTTTTTAAAAAGGCTTCTTGGATGTCCTTGTATATTTATTAAAAAACGTAAATATTCTTCTACGAAAAAATTACCAAATGTTCTTTAAATGTTGCTCTTTTAAGTCCAACAAGTTCTGTAAAAATATATACTTCCGTTTTTTCAAAAAAAAATTCACAAACATTCGCCTCCTTTCGGCCTCCTGTCTAGGTATAACCCCTCTATTAGTTTTGTTCCTCGGACTGAATATTTTTGCTGATGTTATCATCCATATTCTCTGTATACTAAAGCGTCTTTCCCATTGACAATAATAATAATAATAGTAGTGATAATAATAATTGTAACAATAATAATAACTTCATCCACTGAGCAAAACCTTACCAATCAATGCCACCAGAGTTTCCTAAGCTTCTCCAACTAGCTGGACCACAAATCCCAGTCAGAACCCGTTACCGAAGAGTTCTCGAAACGAACGTCACTGTCCACTGCAGCCCGCGCGCACGGCTGACCAGAACCCAGCGAGACCGAGCGTAGGAGCAGAGGTGCGAGAGTTGGGCGTCGCACCCACTCCGACATGCATATTAACGGGCATAAATCCTCGCGAAAGGTTAATTGAAATTCCGCGAAATCCGCGGGATAATTTGGCGCGCGTTATCGGCGCGGCTAACTCCCGCGGCTCGGACTGCGCAATGGTCCCCGGTCGCGTGGTGGCCGTCTCGTACGATCGCCCGTTGCGCGCAATGATCCTGGAATTTCGCAGGACTAGCCGCTATATTTAGAAGGCGCTCCGCGAGAATAGAACGCGTTTCCACGTTCTACTCCATTATCCCCGGTGTGTCTCTAGGCGTTCGACGGCTCAAGGATACCGAGCGATAAATCAGGCCACTTTCACGATTAAGCGCGCGTATCTGCCTACGAGTCCGCGAGATAAACTTCTCGAAACTCGCGCGCTGCGCCGTGCCGCGTTTAGGAATATTGGCCTCGCCTTCCCGCTTCCCCTATAAGTGTACCGGCATTTTTCCTCGGGACAAGTTACTATCATTAGCCGAGAAAATCCGCTAATTTCCACTGATTCCTGCGACGTGAAATCGCCTGGGTAGGTTCTCTATCATTAGGTCTCCTTAAGTATCGTTTCCGCGGCTGACTTCGCTGGATACGTAATTAAAAAGATTGCCCTGGTCGCGGCACCCTTCGACTTTGCTGCTAGTAGAAAGCTGTGACTTGGATAGAAATTGGTGTAGGTACTAAGTAGTCGTTTTATAAACCTTTTAGTATTCCAAGCCTTATTATCTAATATTAAATATATGAAATTTACTTTCGAACGGTAAACTGTTGAGTCACGCAATATGCCTTAGCTCATTATGCTTGGATAATTAAGATAAACGTATTTATTTTGAAAAAAAAAATAAAAATAATGAAATAAAAATGAAATATAAATAAAATAAAAAGGAAATAAAAAGGAAATAAAAAGGAAATAAAAATGAAATAAAAATGAAATAAAAATGAAATAAAAATAATTCTTTTTTTTTATAGAATCAGAATTTAAATTCTTGGCGAAGCCGAGAAGTAAAGCCAGTATTAAATGTAATAAGTTACTCTGCTCACGCACACTAAGCGATCTATATACAAACGAAAAGAATCGAAGTCACTGTCTATTAGCAAGGGCAAAGGTGGAATGTTTAAAGTGTCGTGGGTGTGCGAGGGCTCACTGGTCGATATTCAAATGGACACATTTCGAGGGGTAAACAATGAAAGTCATCGCGGAGCAACAATACGAGCCGTGGCAGGGTGTCGGGGGTGCGCGGACGTTCGATTCGATTGGAATCGAGTTGAACGTCAAAGAGCGAAGCACGACTGGGATCCGAGCGTGAATAAATGTTCATTGTTGCGCGGTGTTTGAGCCGCGCCAGGACCTCGGGACAGCGCGGAGAGGACAGAGCGGACGACGGTGTCGAACAAAGCCAAAGGGGAACGTAAAAGTCATCGCTTATGAAACGTCGAAGACACTGGGATTCTCGAAAACGAGTTCCAGGGAAGGTGGCTGCTGAAGGCTTTCCCGCGATCGATCCGCTTCAACGGAACTGTCTGATCCTAATCTCGCTGGGATCAAGAGAGAGAGAGAAAGAGAGAGAGAGAGAGAGAGAGCGACTCAGGCCGAGCGAAAGAAGGCTATCGCTACGACTCAATTAGCGAGCGAGCTTTGGAGTCGAAAATTCCCCTGGAACCGGAAATCAAGTCGTAGACAAATTGGTCGCAGGATCTGGGCAAAGTACTTGGGAGAAATTTTGAAAGCACTCGTATCAGATCTGGGAAAGTTCTTGAGAAAAGTTACAAAAATTATTTGATGGATTCGTGGAAAATTATTGGAAGATGTTTAAAAAATTCTTTGATGGACTCATGGCGAGTCCTTGGAAGTGGATTCAATTTTTTTTGTACCTATATGATCTTGATAAGTGCTTGGAAGAGGTTCCAAAAATTTTTGTATAAGATCTTGAAAAGTTCTTCAATGAAGTTTCGAAAAATTATTTGATGGAGTCGTGGAAATTTCTTGGAAAAAGTTTAAAAAATTATTACACGCAATCGTGTAAATTCCTTGGAAGAAGGATTCCAAAATATTTTGATGGAATTATGGGAGGATACTTAGAAGAGGTTTCAAAAAAAATTTGTGTAAGATTTTGATAAATTCTTGAAAACGATTCCAAAAATTTTTATATAAAATCTTTGAAACTTCTTGAAAAAGTTTTGAACAATTCTCCTTCAAGATCTCGAAGATCCCTAAGAACAGAACCGTCCGCAAGACGCAGAATGAGCACAAGGTGCAGCCACCATTCTGCAATTCTAATGGACACTAGCCCATTACTCGCGCGACGGAGTATTTTCGAAAAGGCAGAGGGGAAGGCGAGAGAAGCGAGGAGACAAAAGGGAAAAGGAATCCACGCCGGTGGACGAGCGGCGTGGCGGTCGGGGGGAGAAGGAGCAGAGGAGGCAGAGGACAAGGATGTAAATCATAATATGTAAATCCGTGTGATTTCGTTTGACTCTGGCTGGCTCGGATGACCGGCGCTCCGAACTGATGGCCACTTGGCGAGAAACTCGAAAAGGCATTCCAAGACTCGCGCCTCTTTCGGCTCTCCTTCCCGCCGATGCACGGCGCCTCCTCTCCCCCCTCGTCCTTGCCCACCAAGGCGCGTCGATTTTCTTCACCCCGTCGCAGGAAACGTCCCCGTCCAACGCGTTCCCGTGAACCTCGAAAAGCCACGGGGAAACCACGAATCGTCGTAAATAATCTTCTGGATTCTCCCCCCTCCCTCTAGGGCCCCTCCTCCTCCTTTCATCTCAAAGAGTAGCCCAACGATTTCGCCTTCGGGTCCTAATTTCTGTCACATCCCAGCGTCCGATCGAAAATCACGCGCGCGGTATCACAGACGCGTTATCTACCGATCAGACCCCCCTCCTGGCTCGGTTGCCTGGTCAAGGGCAGGCAACAGGCTCTCGGAGCATTATAAATAATTTCCTGGAACCGATTACCCCGGAGACGGGGGAGAAGGGGGCCCGCTCTCGCGGTCTCGCCAAGCCAGCCGAATAGAAACGCGTTTAGAGGAAATCTGGTTGCCGGTGTTTGATCCAGCGATCGATAAATTAGTCTCGCGAGGAATTAATGAGTGGCGGGCTTGGAACGGAGACGTTACAGGGAATTCTTGGATCGGTGGAGATCGCGGCGGCTCGATCGTTGTTTAATTTCGATCGATGGTTTATTTTTTGGAGGCAAGCAAGCGGACGAGAGTGCCGGCGCGAAGCGTCGAAGGGCTTCGAGTACTTGTACGGACTCGCGAGCCGCTCGTAGCCGACGCCCACAGCTAGCCAAGGACAACGTGGAATATGGAATTCAATTCCGACGGAGGTAAAAAGAGGGATGGCTCGGTGGCTCATTCAAAACCGCGGCCCCGTACCGTGTCGAAATTAAAGCGTATCGATTGTACGAGAATCGGTGGCATTCCTCTTCTTTGCCTGGCGCAATTACGGGACGCGACTCGGCTTTGTTCGAGCGAATTCGAGCGATTCGTCGCGACCAAGAAGCTGTAGGAGCGCGCTGAAAAACGAGCAGAAGGCGCAAACGGTGGAGTAGAGTTCTCGTTACTTTGCCACTTCGATGTAAGAAGTCCTGCTATTCCGAACTTTTGCTAGTAAAATGGAAGAATGTCTGTGTATAAGTTGACCTATTCTACTGAAGCTTCTTTCTACGCTAAATCTAGGCCATTTATTTATGTAGTTATTTACTTACGGGTAGACCCTATTATTTACAATATGAAAAATGAAGTACATTCTGGCGCGCGAAATTAAAAACTATGAAAAACACTAAAAATAGAATAAAAATTAAGTGATACAGAATCACAGAACACAGTGGCAAGGGGCCTTGGCACCCTTTAAAGAAGGGATTTTGTGAGAAGAAAAGAAAACTGGATTTTATTCTTTTACAAATTTTTTATAATCACCTAATGAATTTTAGTGAATTTGGATTAAAAATATTTTTATCAACTCGACTGAAGGAATAGACTTCGAGATAGATAGAAAAATGATGTATTCTCATTAATATTGAGCTACTTAAGGTCCGCCTATGAGTCATTCCACACAAATCACGCTCTATGACAGCAATTAATTACCAAACCTCGCCCATTCGTCATTGCATCAGCCTCAGACTAGTAGTCCAAGTAATAAACCACTCTGCCAGATCAGAGGATCTATGATCAGAGGATCTATTGAGTAAGTGAACTATCCTCAGGTATCAAACGGTTCTCCGCGTGCTCGCGTGAAATTCAACGGCACGAAAAAACAATGTACAGCGCAGAGGAAAGCCCGGCGATGTTATAATGACCGGTGGGGGTCATCACGTACGAAACGCAACGCACGAAATTCGGGCTGTCAGGTTACAGAAGACGCATAATTAAATGTTACTGCGGAGAGGAAATCGCGGTGGCGCGAGGCCTCTCTCAAGTTCCTCTCTCTCTCTCTTTCTCTCTCCGCGCTTAACACTTTGGTGGCCGCGCCTTTTGGGGCAAATTTACACTCGCTGTCCATCTTTTTTACATTTTGCAACTATTCGTATCAAAGCAGTACTTAGATATATTATAAGTGGGATATAAATCTTTGAATGGTTTTGTCAGTGATAAGTATGAAGTATTATAGATTTCGATTTTGATTTTTTGTATTAGTCCTCTACTGGTTTTCTCCCTTTATTTATTTACATACGGGAAAACCTTATGATACACAGAGAATAGTGGACCAAAGTGTTTTCTCGTATATGAAGAAATGAAAAACTGAAGAATTGACGGAAGAAATATGGAAATAAGGAAATAAAGGAATAAAGGAATAAAGAAATAAGGAAATAAGAAAATAAAGAAAATAAAGAAACAAGGAAACAAGGAAACAAGGAAACAAAGAAACAAGGAAACAAGGAAATAAGGAAATAAGGAAATAAGTAAATAAGGAAATAAAGAAATGAAGAAATAAGGAATTAAAGAAATTAAGAGTTAAAGAAAAAAGAAATAAATAAATTCTCAAGCTCGCGAAAAGTAGCAAATGGAAATCGATAAATCACGCTTACGTGATACAGTCATGAAGGTATTGCGCAGAAGAGATATACTCAGAGAAGGGGCGCACATGGGTGTGCGCCGAGCAGAAGGAAGGAGATACCGAGAAGCGTAAAAGTTGGACGAACTCGCGTGTCGCTCGTAGCCAACGGCTCGCATAGTCAAAGGCAATATAAAAGCTATAGAGTGTGTGGAATTCAGGCTCTCTCAGCTTGAGACCCGGGGTCCAAGGCTTGACTCTCTGGCTTCTTCGAGGCTCGATCCTCTCGACTCTCTTTCTCGAGAGAGGAGTCTCGTTCGGTTGATGGTGGAACGAAGCACATTCTGGTTCCCGTCATGCTAGCCGTAGGCTTCGTGCAGCCGTGCTCGCGCGCACCAACGAAGTGAGGCCTCTTCTCTCTCCTTCCCTCCTCTCTCCTCCCTTCTATCGCTCTCTCCTCGTCTGGTTCGACGGTTCGCATGCTTGAAAGTCGAGTTCACAGGCGGAGAGACCGCGGCCAGTGCCTGGGCCGGACAGGGATCCTCTGTTCGGGGTCTGGGTTCGTTTTAAATTGATCGACGACCCGCCGTCCTCTCCGTATCGTCAAAAATATCGAGATTTAAAGTGGACGAATAGATTACGATGGAATGTCTCGCGCACCGCGATCCCTCAAAGAATTCCAACCATTTCTTTCTCTCTTTCTTCCATCGTTTCTTCCCTTCCGCCTCCTCCTCTCACTCTCCCACTCTCTCCCTCTCTCTCTTTTTTCCTCTCCTCACTTTTTTCCTTTCTCGTCGTTCCGTCTCTTCTCTTTGTCGATATCGACGACGTATCTGCCTCGTGTCCGATCGCCACGGACGCGTTTAATTCCCCCTGGCCGACGGCGCGGTGCGGGCCCTCGCGTTGCTTTCTTTCGTCCGCGGGCCCAGAATTTGATGTTTCTGTTCGTTCCGAGGCCCGGCCGGATTCAAGCGGGCACTGCTCGTTCGTGGAATCGATCGGAATGCGAGAAAGTGCCGGGCGACGGCTGACATCTGTGTGTCCGGCAAATTGTCGGGTCATCGGAGCATTGGGACTGATCGGGGCCTGATCGGGGCCACGGCTCGTTGCGGATACGCGGGCATTCCTCGCGGAGGTGGTATACAGAGTGGCGGTAACAATTAAGATCTACTTTCGCAATAAATAAACCTCGAGAGGCACGTGGAAACCTCCCGAGGCGGAAACACGAGAACGGTCACGAACGAAGCCGCGACAGGGCGGGGAAAAATTTGCCTACGCGCTGGAAAACTAGTGGTTTCCCATGGCGCCACTTTCTAAGCCGCGGGAATAATCGCGCAACGGTTTATTTGGAGCGCGCGGACGACAGTGGGGGATATTAGAAAGGACAGGGAATGATAATCGAAGGTCAAGTACTGCGCGCTTATACTGGTCCAGCGGAACCTCCAACCTACCCGGTGTCGTTTACAGTTAACCCTTAGTATCATAGTGTAACACCCGTGTTACACGAATATGAAAATATTGTGCGTGCCATTTGGGGCCATTTTTGCGAACTTTGAATCGTTACTTTACTATTACCATGTGTACATATTGTTGATCACAACACTTATTTTCGCTGGGACCACTGAAAGTTCCACGTAAATGGTAATTTTTTCTCCCAGTTATTTCGTTTTTTTTTTTTTTTTTTTTAAATAAATTTGATGCTGAACATAATAATCTATGTAACACTCCTGAAACCCGGGCATTGGCTTAATATTATTATACATAGGTACCTTTATGCATAAAAAATGGTTACACTTGAATTTTTTGCTTATTTTTACGACGAAATGTGGACAAAAGTGCACCACTCAGATGTTTTATGTATAAAATAAAAACATCGTGGTACTAAGGGTTAAGTGAAAAGAAAATTGAATATCTGAACGGTACATCTCTCCCTCACTGGCACGAAAAAAGAATGTGGATAAATTTAATTACCAGGGCCCCCGAGGTGGGTCGAAAGTAAAGGTCAACGTCGGTCCCGGGTGGAAAGCGAAGCTCGCCGGTGAAAACGACCGCGAATCATTTCGACACGGACGAACGAACACGAACCGTGTCGATTAATCCTGCTGGATAAGGGTAGGAGTGCCAGTAGTCCGCGCGAGGTGGAGACAAGCAAGAGGGTGCGGGGGGAGAGAGAGAGAGTGATAGTGGCTGGGAGAAGGGAAGACGGGAATCGAGAGCGAAACGCGTTGTTCGGCCGCGTTAATTAACTCGGTAATCAATGGCCGCCGATAAAGGGAACGATTATTATAACCGCGTCGCCTGGTGAAATCCGCGCGGGGAAAGGCGGCGTTAATCGCCTCGATACAGTTTCTACGGACGTTAAAGGTCTGCGCACACGTAGCAGTTCCGTCACGGATTAGTGGGGAGAAATATCGTTTACCTGGTTTCAAATGGAGAAGATTTACAGGTGGGAAAAGTGAAGCAGAAACCTAGCAACCCACAAAATGGCACAAAATTAGTTAACCCTTTGAATCTGGAAAATTTCAGAACAAGAATTTTCAGTGAAACTTTTTCCGGATTCAATTAAAAAAATACCGAACGAATATATACGTCGCCTGGATTCGAAAGGTTAAACGCAGTACCTATGTGTCCTATAATTTTGTGATCTTAATTGTGCATAAATTGATCAACCCATAGAACCACTCTTACATTATAGGTGCAACGATTAAAGCTACCAAGTCATAGTTCCATTTTAGGCTTAAAAAGCAAAAGCTACAGAAAATTTAAAATAATATCAATTATTTACTTAACAATTAAAATCTTCAAACTAAAGTTTCTCAAATTTAGATCATTGAGGCTCTGTAGCGTTCTGAATAACTTGTTACTAATAATAATTACTGATACTAAAACAAAGTAAACTTGACAAATAAAGTCAACGCACTCAGCTTTAATTCGTAAAAATTGCAGCTTCACAACTTTGCTATTGAACGACGAATTATGTGTGCGTAGACCTTAAACCGCAAGCATTCGTCGGTCCTGTACGCGTATCCGTGTCTACCGCATAAATCCGCGCTGTAATTATGCGTAGAATTAATGAACTCTGGTGTCATTCGTGTCGTAGAGTTCATGTATAAGCCGGCTGGAGGGAACTGTGTATAAATTGTCTAAACAGCAGAATGTGGTTAGAGATTCATGGATTTCTTGGTCATTGGGACATTTAGTGTCCCGAGGATTCTGAGTACCCGGTGAGGTGCATAGATCGATTAAACCGCGAGATATTAGTGACCCCCACCGAAGCGACTGATTTCTAACTTCATTTTAAGTAGCACATAATCAGGGATTAAATCAGTAGTAATTGGGTGGACAAAGGCGACGAAGATTCCAAGGAATTAGCGAAGAATCCACTCGAAGGTCCGACTTCCCCGGCAATAATTTTCTTAAATTATTCCAGCTATTCCATCGAAGTGCTGGAAGTTCGTGGTTTCCGTTATCGCCTGCCTCGGATGGGAACTAAGTGACTTCAGCCCGTTTCCAAGAAGAAAAGACCATCGTCTGGTTAGGGAATCGGCGAACTCTCCGCTCGCTAATACGCCGGAACGATAGTTGGCGGTTCGTGGCGCGTCGGGACCACGGTCCGGAGCGGGGCGGACGAAAGAATTCAAAGTCGAGAGGAACGACACTCGATACACTTTGGGCCCCACGGTCCCATGAACTCGATCCGTTTTGTAAGTAGCTGTACCGAGAGGATTTTTTTCACGTGCGATCCGGCCAGAACGGCCTTCTTTTCACGTTCGAAAGTCTTCGTCTTGCGGGCACAATGGTTGCCTCGAGCGGCATTGTACCGATTGCACGTTTACCCGGAGCTTTTTGTCTCGCGACGCTCTAATTCATGCCCCGCACAAAAGTTCGCCCCGTGTCCGCCGCTGGATGACCTTCAAAGTGGGGCCTTTATTAATGAGGGTATTCTCTATACGTCCCACCCTTCCACCCTTTCTTCCTTCTCTTTCTCTTCTTCGCTCAATCGTCTTTTGCTGGCTGACACTCTTTTTAGCCCCCGCGTAAGTACTCCCTCACAATCAGCACGCTCTCTCCGCTGGGGCTGTTCTCTTTTTCCTCCGGATCCTATTTCCCCTTAGCGAACTGCAATTTCGTGCATTCCAAAGGCCACAAAGCCGCGTCCTAGCGAGCATAAGTGTCGGTGTTATGGTATATTAGCTATCGAAGAAAATTGGGACTCGCCCTTTTTATTTACTGCTCACAACCTCCATATTTCGAACACACTTTGAAATTAAAAGAACATGTAACTTATTTTTACTTTTAATAAAGATTTAGGTTTAATGAAGCGAACGAACTTTTTGTAAGTGGAAAAGATACCTTCGGAGGGCGATGGGACTCAAACCCGCGTATTGCGGGTCCCCTGCTTCAAAGTTGGGCATTATTCGACTAAATTGTCATTCGAGTAATCTTCGAATAAAAATATCGAATAAAATGAAGCTATTCGGGACTAACGAATGAATTTTTAGTCGACTAAGTTTTTATACGATGAACTCGAATACAAATTTCGAATAAACTGAAGTTATTCGAGAATAAGTTTCTAGTCGAATAAAAATTGATTCGTGATTCTTAAATAACTTCACTTTGTTCGAAATTTTTATTCGAGATCACTCGAAGAAGAATTTAGTCGACTAATAATTTATTCGTCATTCTCGAACAACTACACTTTATTCAAAAATTTTTTTCGAGTTCGTTCGAATAAAAATTTAGTCGAATAAAAATTTATTCGGCTAATGCCCAATTCTGCCCTGCTTACTACTGATCAATAGCCAGCCAGATTGAACTCTTTCCGAACTCTACAAATACCGAAACCAGCTGGCGCCACCTATGTGCCAATCGCCATATAGTTTATTCCCAAACGTCGAATGCCTAAATTCTGCACAGCCTTAATACTTAGAGGATTCTATCGCTCAGAAATCCTCGCGATCACTAGTGACCACGGTCCCCTCGAAGTCCCCTCGAATTCCCCATTCAAACGATCCTCCCGATCGTCAAAGAATTCTCGCTTGTCCTCCTCGATCACTTTCCAATCTCGCTCCGCCAAGCCACACGAGCATTTCCCCCATTTATCCAAGCTCGACGCGCTTTCGAGATGCTCCACTGAGATTCCGCGGGGCCAGAAAACCTGCAGGGCCATTCGCCACTCGCGTTTCGAAATTCTGTCGCGATCCGACGCGAGTCGCAGTGCCTTGCGGAGATATAGTGGTGTCGTAAAAGCAGCAGGTGGCAAAGTAGGGCCCTTGAGCGTCTTCCCTCAAGACCCCAGGGACGTCTGCAACATACTTCTCCGACATAACTACTCGAATACCTCAGGGTCTATAGAAACGTGACCAAATAAGTGATTTACTGGTTTGTACTGCCAGGTACAGTGGTACCCAAATCTTATTAATTGGTCCCCGAGTAACCGACGCAAGTCGAAGCACACTTGACGCAGGTACATACATTAATATTTCCTACATTACCTAACCTAAAAACTGTATTACACGAAAATCCACTGTCAGATAAACACAAAAGCTGAGAACCGATTCTCGAGAAATAAGTAAGAAATTATTCAGATGCCGCGTTAGTGGTTATCGCTGTTCGCGATTGCACTCTGAGCGAAGTAAGTGGAACTCGGAAAAAAGGTTAAGTACGCTAGCGCAGTTATAGGCTAAGTTTCATAACCTAGTAACCGGATCGGTGTGACCACACGAGGTAGGTATATAATTTAGATTTGAATAATGGAAAACAGCCTCGTCTTTCTGATATTGAAATTAATTCACGGGAGAAGCTATAGGCAATCTATTCCCCCATTTAATATCTCGAAAAGGAACAGTCATACTCAATGCGCAGATGCCTATCGTATCGACTTAGATTCAAAATAACACAAGCCAGGTGATCACTGTGCGTCGCCGTTCGCGGCGCAGCAATAAGTCCCAAATTAGTCAGCACATGTTTTGCAAAGCCGGAACGCGTTCCTGGGGCCCGCGGAACGTCTCGCATTGACGAATAAGAGGGTAATCGCGGCGCTGGGGAGCGTGCTCGGGAGACACGGCTGGACGTCAAAGGACTTGGAGCGGGCCCCGTAGCCGCGCGCCGCGGGACCGTTTTCCAAGGCCCCCGTCTGCCCAGTTCCGCGAGGTCACCTTCCTCGGCTCATGCCTCTTTCAGGCCTGAAAAGAGGCTCGCAACAATGCCAGTCCGCGCCTGCTATATAGCCTCTTGGGCAAGAAACTCGCCGTATCGTCGCAGCCTCTATATCTGCGTTTCTTTCATTCCCCATATGCTCCCTCCTGTCCTCCTATACCGGGTGTAAAAGTGTTTTTTGCCGAGGCCCTCTAGCCGCGCCGGCGGACGCCACCTCTTCCGGAATTCCAACCCCGGACCCGTCCGCGGGAAACGGCGATTGTCCCGCGTTAATTAGAATACTCCTCGGCGCTGCGACGGCGAGTTACGCGGAGTGGCTCTGGTAATGGGTTTATGGGTCCGCGACGAGTCTCAGGTGTATAAAATATGGGAGACCAGCACGGTAGCCCGACGAGCGGGAGCTTAATGCTCGGCAGCGGGCCGTAAAGTGTACCCTAATTTTTCTACTATCCGTCGCGCCGCCGGTCCTCGGTCCCCTCGACTGGCCCCGAATCCGTGGGGATACATTAAAAGCGTAATAGCACCGGCGCCGCTATTACGATATGATAATCACATAGCCCTGGATATTGCAGAATTCTGACCGTCCTCCCTTGGCCCTCTCGCGACTCCATCGCTGGGATTCTTGGTTGAAGGGAGTTGGATCTGTGGGTAATCGGTTTGTTCAATGTCGTAATGATCGCGGGGGGTTTTTTAAGCGAGTGACAATCGAATTGTAGGAAATGTAATATTTGAGGAGAAGGTTTTAGAGGTAGGAAGATAGCTGGAGACTGTTATTTACTAAGATTCCACGTCATTTAACACTGTATTTTACAGTTCGTTGGACGAAAGTCATGCTCGTAGTGGAAGCGCGAGCATCCCCGCAGAAGCATTCGCGATAAATCATTTTTTAGTGGCATCACCGCCTGGCTTATAGGGGAAATAATCGACCATTTCGGGAAACGGGGATCCGTGGAACAGCGAAACGTAGAAACGCTGATTTACAGTTTGAACTCCGGTGTAAAGTTGGTTTTACAGCCCCGCGTGCGCGGCGGGCCGTAAAGTCGCCCGTTCAAGCGGCCAAAGGTTCGATCCTTTACGGAAGGAACGTTGTTCCCTGGCTCCCGCGTCGCGCGTTAAGCTCTGTTCACGTGGGACACTTCGGGCGCTGTCGCGGAACTTGTGGGCGTGTTCTGCGTCACTGTGACACCTTTGAACCACTTGAAGTTGAAAGGCAACCGACCACTTTTAGGTGAAGCATTGCTTTTCACGTTTCAATAGTGAAAATTCACATATTTACGCAGAAATAGGTTTTTGTAATTTTATGAAGCCCCACAGGGCCCCATCTTAAAAAAAATTATGATTTCGTTCAAACACTATAATTTCTTTTTCTGTACACTTAGCTCGTTTTTATTAACCCTTAGGCTGCCGCTATAGCCACTATATTGACACGGTTCTACCCCCTCGACTCTATGGGACCTATTGACTACTCATACATAAAAATTTTTGGAAAAAAAGGACCCCTATTTTTACGAAAAAATAGCGGCAGCCTAAAGGTTAAACTACCTCTTCATTTTCCCGAAAAATGGGCCCCTCGAAACATTTGCAACATGGGCCTTTTTCCTTAAATCCTCCACTGTACCCCGTTTACGTTCAATCCCGAACCGTCACCCTCTTTTAAGCCAAATTTAAATCTCCATTACGACGACTTATGCCCCACAATTCCTAAAAAACGTCACAACTGCAGCCAACGAGTACATCTGGAACAGCAAAGCCACCGAAGTGTCCCGTGTGAAAAGGGCCTGAGACGCCGTGTTGGCGAGGGGTCCCTGGGACGGGCCCTTCCACCTACGCCGTCGACTATTACGCGGCAGAACAATGCCGGGCTAAAAACAGGAATAGTAATGAACGTGATCGCCGGTGGACGTAAGGGCCTGTTCGTATATAACAATTACGACGCGCACGGGCGGACGCGGTCTGAAAGCAAAACGAGCGTCGCCGGAAGACCAGGGTCGTCGTTCGGCCTCGAGGCCCACGGGGCACCGTTCCTCCTCGTGAGATCGTTTTCGGGGGGATCGTGTCACGTCGATGAAATCCACCAGCCGACGATTCCTACCTCGCGTGCACGCTCGCCCCCAGCTTCGAAGTCAGCCTCGAGTCGACTCGGAGCCGCGCGACGAGGCCCCGGCTGGCTGCGCGCGGCCCAAACGATTAATATTCCGCTCGTTTCTTTCCGGGGCCAGCGTTCCTGGAGCAACTGTATCGCGAAACGTCGCTTCGAGGACGGGGACGAATCTCTTCTCGCGATCGCGTCACGGAATAACGGACACGCGGTTGATAAGCATTTCGCTGGGCCAGTCGTGCTCGTTTTACTTCTGCTGGTGGAGGGGGTTTTTGGGACCTTTCCAGATGGTGGTCGGGGAAATAAGGAGGCCTCAATAGCTGGTGGATTTTTTTGGATATCCAATGGGACTGAAAGTGTAAAGTTGCGAAGAATGCAGACGTTATTTGACGGTGCAGAGGAAGTTTTGATTGTGGCGGTAATTCGTGTAGATCCAATTAGAGCAGAGGGGAACCACCTACGAAAGTAATGTGAAATCCACTGTCAAATCGGATACTCCTGGCCAGTTTCTCAAAGGATCGTTACCGAGGCGCGTTCCAGCGTGCATGGGACCGCGAGCCACTTTGCAATTTTACGAGGGACACGACGATTCAAGCCGCAGGAATATTTTAAACTCGTTCCAGGCGGTTCTTCCGACAACCGGTAACGCGACACCGTGTACGGAGATCGTTTTAATAGCGATCGTCGTTGTAGAACGGTAGAAAAAGAAGGCTGCGGGCTCTATTCCTCGAGGTGTGGGTCGTCGAACAGGAGCACAGTATTTTCATGATAGCAGCGATGTGGAATGAGGGAAAAGTATTGTGGGAAATGTTGGGTGAACAGTTTGCGCGTGTTTGCACGATAGTTGGCACGATCGAGTGGCTATGGAGCTGGAGATACAATTAAAAGAAACTGGGTGCCAGAGAAAAAAAAGGGCGAGAGGAGTGGAGCGAGCTGGCTACGCCCTCTCGGTCCTTTCGGGGCTCGTGGCACCCGCGAGCGAACCCTCCACTTCCTCCGACGTTTTCATTCAGCAACCTCGAGCCTGGCGGTGGATTCAACCAGTCATCCTGTGAAGTGCAAGGAATCTTTGACGTTCCTTTACTATTCTTGGAATGTGTATTAATTGTTTTAGGTTTCTTGTTTTGGGTGCATTGGCTGTTCGTAGAAACTCGGAGTGCTACGCCCACCCAGCGTAGGAATTGCGATTCGTTCGGTGATATAAATATCGCGGGAATGACGCACTCGCGTCACGGGGAACGCGCGATCGGTAAGCGAAACTTTCACGCGTATAGGCGAATCGATAGTGTTCGGTTCCTCGACTTTAAGAGGACTTCGGTCGCCGTTCTTTCTTAATTCTCAGTTTTCAGGTTTCAGTTCCCACTTCTTAATTCTTAGATCTTAGATCTTCCACTTATCAGTTCTTAGCTCCCATTTCTAAGTTCTTAGATCTCAGTTTCCACTTCTCAGTTCTTAGGTTCCACTTCTCACTTCTTAGTTTACACTTCTCAATTTTATGTTCCCATTTTTAAGTTCTCAGATGTCAGTTCCCACGTCTCAATTCTCAATTCCTACTTCTAAGTTCTTAGTTCTCAATTCTCACTTCCCAACTCAAAGTTCTTAGTTCTCAGTTTCCACTTCTCAGTTCTCAGTTACCACTTCTTTTAGTTCTTAGTCCTCAGTTTCCACTTCTCAATTCTTAGTTCTCAGTTTCCACTTCTCAATTCTTAGTTCTCAGTTTCCACTTCTCAATTCTTAGTTCTCAGTTTCCACTTCGCAATTCTTAGTTCTCACTTCTCAGTTTTTAATCCTCAGTTCTCAGTTTTTAGTTTCCACTTCTCATTTCTCATTTCTCAGATTTTAGTCCTCAGTTCTCAGTTTTTAGTTTCCACTTCTCAGTTCTCAGTTTCCACTTCTAAGTTCTTAGTTCTCACTTCTCAGTTCTCAGTTTTTAGTTTCCACTTCTCAATCCTTAGCTCCCACTTCGCAGTCCTCAGTTCTCATTTCCCAGTTCTTACTTCTAATTAGTAACTAGCCGTACTCTTCCCCCCGACCGATAACCAGCGATCGGCGCTGCCCAGCGCCAAGGTGCAAGCAGAACGATAACGATTTTCCATCGGCGGATGGGAAAATCGTTAGCAAAGGAGGCGCGCGACACTCCCGCTGGCCAGCGGCGCGTTTACGATCGCCTCTCGCTGGAATTCCTCGGCCACAATGTTGACACGGCCGACTGGAGGCGCGTAATCAACGGATCGCGAACGGTTCAACGGCCATCGCACTGAATTCCGCGGGAATCCACCGCGCAGAGAAGATGGCGTGCACAAAAAGACGGACGAGCGTTTTGCAGCTTGCGCAACAACCTTAAACCTAATTATACGTATCTCCTATCTGTCTCTTCTCTTCGTCCCCAGTCTCCGCGTCTGTCGAATGATCGAGAATGATTCACGTGAAAGTGGTGACTTCCGCGACGAGGAATTATAATGCAGTTCAAACGACGCAGGAAGCGCTGAATGAATCCGCGGCCAACATTTTCGAGCGCGATTAGTATCCACGGGTGGTAGATTAAATAGGTAGGTATAGCAGGAATTAGAACTTATTCCGAGGCAAGCTCATCAATTAACGAGGTTGCACTTCGAGCGGGAAACCAATGTTGCAGAACGGTTCCCCATTCTATGCAACTCTTACAATTAAGAGCTCATTCTACTTTGCCGGTTGAAAAAGTGGTCTATTTTTCATGAACTTTTTTTCAAGAACCGTGTAGAATCATATTTTTCATGTTTCCAAAATATAGTTACAAATGTATGGATTTAAATCGCAATGTTTGTGCCACACTGCGAAAGTCCTCCACAGCTTTAAAGGGGTCCTAAAATGATAAAAATAGAATCATTATGTCCTATAGGGGTGTACGCATAGAGTGGACTAGAATTATTAATTTATCAACAGCGGTTATAAAATAACTTGTAAAGAAAAAGTTCCCGATTTTCTGCCTATGTTTCGAATCTTTTTGAGGATGGAACAAAAACTATTTTTGATTTAATATTCTATTTTTTAATAGTTCCTGAAAAAAATCATAAAAATAGGCCTTTTATTCCACGGGCAAAGTAGAATGGACCTTTAAACAGAAAATGAGGAAGGCAGTAAGAAGCGATGTTACAGAAACCTGTTCCTTATTCCCAGTGCCTTGTTCCTTCACGTAACCATCGTTACAAACTGTTACTAATATCACTTGCGATCATACAAGTTAGTATTAATCACAATTGACAAAGTGGCAACCAAATGCGTTCACAGCATTCCACGAAACGCTGTAATCCCTTCTTGTAGGCTTCCGCAGAAACTCCATCTCCGCGTGCTAGGCCCACCCCTGAAATTACGACCACTATTTGCGATCCCCCTGTACATCGCAGCGCATCGCGCCAGGCGTCCGTTCGATTACAGTCGGTATAATTCACGGCTTATTCGGCATAACCGTGAATTTCCAACAAAGTTTCATCCCGTTTGATCGTAACCGTAGAACCACTATTCCATAAATCGAGCTCTGAGAAGCGTTCAAAGAAACAGCTCTCCTGGCTTAGACAGCTCGAGAATTCGAGACTTCACCTAGCCCTGCGCGTTCCATCGAGTTTCTCAAAACATTGCATTCCGTATCTCTAACCCCCCGCACCCCTATACCCAACACACTTACGTCAGAGATTCTCTCTGACAAATGTAAATATAGGAAACAGTCGTGAGAGATAAGATTTTTGAAAATATGACAAAAATAATTAGGAAATAATTAAATAATTGCCTCCTGAAATTATAAAGTCTCCCGTGAGACACGATATTTTTCTCTCGTCGTAGATTTGCACCTTAAGGCAGAAGGAGAGAGTCCCCGTGGTAAGGCCCCCTCTGTCCTTTGGGGCCCCGTGGATCGCAATACATAATATTTTCCTGCGCAGAGTGATCTCCACCGAGGGAGATCGATTTATGTTAATTTCCCCTTTGGGACCGCCATTCCTTCTCTCCCCGACCCTGCCCCATCGTCGCGCCTCTCGGCCTCCCCCTTTTCCCACCGTGCTCCGTACGAAATCGCGCTTCCTCGCGCGCCGGGCCCTTCCCCCTCCGCGCGGCCGCGCACGAAACGGAAGCGGGGCCCGACGAAATCCGCGTCTGGGTTCTCGGCCGTTTCGATGGGCGATAAACGCGAGAAATTCTTGCGTCCCCGGTCACGGTTATTATTGGAGTAAGTAGGAATCGATTTAATCGCGGTCGACTCGTTCCAGGAATTTTTTCTGGCTACCTACCCTCGCCGGCCCTCTCGTAAGGGGGGCATCGTTTGCTTGGCATCGCTTCACTCTACGCTTCTCTCCGATAGCGCTATTAATTAATTCAACCGGGCAATTTTTCCCTCGGCGAATTCTTCGCGAGTCGCTCGAGCGAGCCTCGGCACTCGAGCACCATCGGCGCGCGTACACGCTGGTGCTCGCGCGCGATTTTTCTCCTCCTCATCCTCCTTTTCACCTTTTTTTGTCTCTCTCCCTCTCTCTCTCGGGGTCCGTGGTGCACGGCGCTGTTGGTCGCGCACACGCACTCGCGCTCGCCCGTCGCATTTTTGCGTACGCTCGAGGAGCGAGCAGAGATAGCCGTGCGCGGCGTTTACGTATGCCACGTGTGAGGACGGGCTCTAAATCCGGCGTCGTGTGCGAGCATCGAGCGTGTCGGAGCGGGGCCCGGCCGTTGCGTGCGTGTGCGTGCTAACACGTAGGCAAGAGTTCCCGCGGGGCTCAATCGTTATCGCCGGGGCCTTATCTCGTCTTAAGACTTCTTTGCAAGAGCAACGCGAGGGGGCCCTTCTGCAATTATCCCCCCGGCCCCTCTCCGCTCCTGCGTCCTCACCACACGATCGCCGTGTCCCTCTTCCTCTCCCTCCTCTTCTGTCCCACCGAACGCTTTTGCGCCGTGTTTCCCCGCCCCCTCCCTCTCTCTCTCGCCCTCTCCATCGACGAACACCCCTCGCCCACCTCCGTGTGCCTTTCGATCGGAGAATTCGATTTTTCCGCGACCAGCAGCGCGCGATGCGTCGATGCGAACGAGGAAGACGTCTTCCTTGGTATTTGTTTAATTCGAGGCGAGACGGCGCCGGATTCGACGGAGGAGGAACGATCGATCGGAGCTTCGCTTTTCTGAGCTTTGCTGCGCGGTGGCTGATAAGCACTTCTGAAGGTGTTCGTCGAATTGGGTCTTTTGATACATGATTCAGGTACTCGGGGGTTGGGACTAGTTCGTGCTTCTGGAACTCTGAATTTCCTTTTCTCAGGACTATACCAGTTCTGAAGTAATGGCATACAAAGCAAACGCAATCTACAAGTACAAACGGACGACCGTCTGGACAGTGGCAGTCTTATTCTACTTGCTCAAGTCTGTGCTACCAAGAGGCTCGTTAAATATAAGTACCTACGAACAGTTGTGGTGAGAAGAGAGTTTTAACAGAAATAAGATGCCTACGTAGATCCACCATAAAGAATTATAATTTAAAATCGATTATACATAGAATGGGGAGTCGTCAGAATATACCTATTAGTAGTATCGACGTAATTCTTGAAAGTTTATTATTATTATGTTTACCCTTAACTGGTATACTGTTTTTGGCAAACATAACTGGTATACTGGGGTTGTGGTAGACCCCAAATAAAAAAGGAGACAGAAATTTGTAAAGTCGACACTAGATCAACCTCTATGAATATTTTGTTCTTAGGTAATGTATAAAATAATGGAAATATAGAAAATTAAACTATTATTATAAAATGAATTAGAAATTCAGTTTACAAACTTAGACACCAAAAAATTTTGCAACGAACTTTGGGTGCCTGGGGTCATGAGTGACCCCAGGATACCAGTTAAGGGTTAAAAGTACAAGTTTTAAAGCTTCTTTCGTACACCACCATGCGTTTGCCGCAGAGATTCTGGAAAGTTGGATGGTATCGAAGGTGTCACGAATTTCTGGTGGAGTTGAGTCTGTGTTTTCGCGGCACCCCGTATGCGCAATGCACACGAGGGGTGCGGCAGTGCCTGGGCTGGTCGGCGGAGGGCCTGACAGTCACTCAATGAATTATTGGCCATAATAGCAGTGGCAGCGAGGCTGGGCCAGCTCTCCCTCTCTTGCTCTGCCTCTCTTTCTCTCGCGCGCGTCTCGGGGCCCACGACTCGGGTTCCCGGGCCCCCGTAACCCGTTGGCGTTCTACCGCGAGACACGGTCCGCGTACGTATTGTTGCTGTGCACGCTCAGTAGGGCAGAGTACTCCTTTGTACGTTAACCGTGGAATTCCGCAATCAGGCCAGAATCCCGGGACCAGCCTCGATTATCCTTGGCTGGTCTGGTCGACCGGTGCTCTCTGGGCTCCGCGTTCCATGCGTAGCGCATGTGGGACGATCGCGAGACATTCGGGGTACTTGTAACTCTTTATTTAGACATTGGGAGTAGGTGGAATTTTCTATTTAGATGTTGCGAGTAGGCGGAATTTTCTATTTAGACATTGGGAGTACTTGAGATTCTCTGTGTAGATATTGGAAGTACTTGCAATTTTTTATTTAGATATTTGAAGTACTTGCAATTTGTTATTTAGATATTGGGTGTACTTGGAATTCTATATCTCGATATTGGTCGTACTTGGGACTCTCTATCTAGATATTGGAAGTACTTGCAATTTTTATTTAGATATTTGGAGTACTTGCAATTTGTTATTTAAATATAGGGAGTACTAGCAACTCTCTATTTACATATTGGGAGTACTTGGAATTCTCTAGTTAGATATTAGGAGTACTTGCACCTCTCTCCCTAGATATTGTAAGTACTTATACTTATTTTCCTGATTAATAAATAATTTATATTACTATACCTATTTAATGTATATATTTAATGGAATGTATCTTATTTCATACACATATAATTAAATATAAACGTATACAACAAATTAATTATAGTATAATAAGCTCATTATTGAATCCCTATCTATCTATATATAAATTATTTAATAATATATAGATGATCAGATAATCTATTATAATATAAATAATTTATATATATATATATATACGTTTATAATAAAATTCTTCTTCAGAGGCAGAAAAGCTTTCGTTTCCTCCTCCTTAAGCATCAAAGATAGAAAATTGCTTTGCAAGGGTACTAATCCCGTGGACAGCACCCTAAAGATATTTCGGGAAGTATAGATGAATAATACATTGATCAACGAGAATCGACGTTTCTTTAATTCCCCCTTCAATCTCCCAGCTACCTGAACACCGTGCAGAATAATTAATAGAAGAAACGCAATCCCACCCGCGATCGTTATCTCACAAGAAATTATCATTACCATTCCCTTCGCCGGTGTTCCCTATCCCAGGGACCGTGGCGTTACACGCGTTACAACGATAATTACGCGCGCGTAACAATTACGATTACATCCGTTATTATTACCGGTGCTATCGTTATTATTTTATCATCGCTGCACGCCCCCTCGGGTGTCCGCGTACGGGGCAGGGGTAGGAACGGGCCACGACGGCGGCTGTTGCGATGGTGATGAGGATGGTGCTCGACTTGAGAGCCGAGCGAAGGAGGCCGAGGTGGCTCGCGGGAGAAGAGTAGAGAAGAGAAGAGAAGCGAAGAGACGGGAAAATAAGAGAAGAGTGGAGAAGAGATGGATAGCCAGGGGAAGGAAAGAGGAAGAGCAAGATAGCAGGTCGAGGGGGTGTCGGAGGGAGGGCGGAGAGGAGGGGGGGGGACAAGGATGAGCAAGGGGGGCTCGCGGGGTGGCGGAGAGTACCTACGCATTGCAGCAGACATTATGCTAATCTGCGAGCGAGGATGTATGCCCGATAAGCCGGCTGTGGCTCGGTATATAAGTCCCCTTCTGGCAGCGGTGAAGCCCAGGGGCCCCACGCCCTCGATCTCACGTACGTGTACATTACCGGGGCCGGTGTGTGTGAGTGCCGTGCCGTGCCGTGCGTGCCTTACATTACGTTACCTTGCCTTTTCGTACCCCGGCGTTATCTTCTTTTAACGAAAATCTGGAAGAGCATTTGGGTGTCTCACGGGGGGACTCAGGGACGCGACTGATTTTTCGTACTCGCTAGAGAGACTCCTTCAACAAACCCCCTAACCCCTTCTCTCTCTTTCTCTCTTTCTTTTCCTTTCTCCCCCTCCTCTCTCCACTTCTCTGCTCTTCAACCTCGCCTTTTTACCTTTCTGTTTACGAAAGGCGGCGGGAATGACCACGCAGCTTCGCCACGCAGCCTCTCGTCTACGTCTACGCGGCGGGATTTGTAAATAACGGGTGATTACGCACAGTCACCGTCGGCGTTGCCTCGCGACGCTCGGAGGAAGCTCGTCTCCTTCGGCTGGGTGTCGCTTAATTCGCCGAAGATAGCTCGTTAGATATCGTTGGGAGGTCGGCTGCGTCCTGGGGAAGAGTTACAAGCTTCGCAGCCGCGGTTCAGGATTTATGCGCCCAGCGAGTGGGGGAGAGGACGATTCCCTGAATCCTCGGCGAACGTTTCAATATCGTCGCCGATTTGTCATAGTTTTGGGTCCGAAGGGACTTGGGTTCTTACGGGACCGTGAGTAATTGGAATTTGAAGGGGGTCTGCTATGTCTGAATTCTTCCAAGGTTTCTTTAAACATAGTTTTCAGGTATTATCCCAAATATCGAACTTATTAGGGGCAGAGAAATTCGTCAAGAGTAGGTAATCTTAATGAAAATTCTTTAGCACAAAATGCAGAGTTGGGTCTTTAAAAAATTAATAGGAATACCTACACTATTTTCTTTTCATAACTATCATGTTACCTATGTATTATAAGTACGTACAATTGCCAAATATTTTCATCTTCTCAAATTTCTTCTGTAACGTCTAGATTCCCATTCCGCATTTTTAAATAAATCTGTTATTTTCGTTTCCTCCATAGGTTAATATAAATTTTCTAGTATAGAAGTGAAATCTTTTAATTTTTCTTTTGAATTCTACGCTTCCTTCGCTGAAAGTATCATCCGTATTCAGAAAATAGAATTCCTATTGTTCGCATAATTAATTATTTTTTAAGTAATAAAGACGATTAATAGTAATAATAATAAAAATTGCAAGTTTATGCTTCGCGTGCTTTTTAGTGTAAACTTCTGAATTTTACTTTCAGAGTCTTTCTGAATTTCCTTAGACCTGATGCCCCGAATTCTAAGACACCCCGTACATCCTCCGGAATCCCACCCCGGCCGGTCCGCCGCGGTCCACCCCGGCGGCGCGCGGGGGTTAATCGTTTATCGCGAATTAAGGGCGGGCGGCTGGTCTCCGGGCGGCGTTGCACGTTATTACAGCGCAACCGCGCCGTCGTAAACTATACGAACGCGCTTTTAGATTACGCCACTCGGGGGCCCGTTATCTGGTTTCAACGGATTTCTGGAAGAGCATTCGGGTGTCCCCTTTGGGCCTTTAAAATGTTGCGGCCCCGTGTGTACGCGCGCTCGATTCCGCCCGTCGTTATCTTTACGCACGGATAGGAGCGTATGGATCGCCCCCTTGAAAAACGCACATCCTTCTCGCGACAATTGTTCCGTGTGTGCACACGAGTTCTGTTGCGTACCCGCCGGACTGTGGGGTGGAGGGGGGCGACACGCATTCCGCGGATATTTTTCATAATTCCTCGGCGGGGTGATGCGTTCGTAAATTCAACCCGCGGTTAATTTTTCCACGACAGCGACTTAAAACCGCCTCCTTGGAATGACTCAAAGTCCGTTTCTCCGTCTCTTAACCCCTCGGCGACGACCTCCATACACGTGGATACCAGTTTTCAGCTGTAGCCGGCTAACAGCTGAGTTGCTCAGGCACAAAGTTCTTCTGCAGCACGTTATTATATAGTATTATTGTTATTAATTGTTTTTATTACTCTGCGCTGTATCCAGATTATATACCAATGGATCGAAAATTGTTAAGGTTTACGCGAAAGGAGAGGTGCAGCTAATAATTGCAATAATGTTGCACGGTTTTATCGGTGGTTTAGTGGTACTTACGAGTTTTTTGGAGTCTGTGGAACTTCGTTGGCATGAAGGGAGCAGTGAAGTGTACAGAGAATTCTTTGAGGGGTCACATACGTTTTTTTTTAACATTACGGTTTTTTTAGGGGTTTTATTAAACAAATTTGAGCAAAATACTTATTACACAGGATTTATTAATCCATAAAGAGCACGAACAAATTTATCCCTTTATTCTTTCCGATCCATTGATGTTTAAAGGAGATATCAAGTTGGTCATTTTTTCTGGAGTGGTCTGAAGAACCTCAAAAATCATAAATAATTAAATACTTAAATAATTAAATTCATGGACCAATAAGTTAAGTATAATAAGTATTTTTTTTTCTTTTTTAATGAAACCTCTAAAGAAATTCCTAAAATCATTCATTTTCGCCGCGGCTAAACGTATGTAACCCCTCAATTCTAGTTGTTTAGGAGTTGGAGGTTTAAGCTTCTCGTCCCCCTGTGATCTTTCATTCAGCCTCGAATTGCGGTCGTACGTCCGCCGAAGGGCGTCCTGGGTGGCGATCGATAAATTTTCATAGGCTCTGGCCGAAATCGTACGATTGTGACGTGCGGTGGCCAGCAGTGGCTCATTTGAATACAATGCGGCTCGAATATCCATCTTCGCGCGTTCTCTCAGCTGCGAAATTCCGTGTCTTCTAAGCAGGAAGTCCTGGCGGCGGCGGGGGACATCGATGCCGTGGATATTTCGGCGGAAGCTCCCACCGCCCGCGATCAAGTCTCTCGAACCTCGACTCCTCCCATTCACGGGGGTGTTCTCCCCGATTCTCAGGGTGAAAGTGGCACCATTCAAGCCACAAAGTGCTCCTAATTTCAGACACACGTGCCCCTAGGGCCCCACGGGCTCGGATAGACGAAGGAATTATACATCCTCGTGTTCAATTACTTCCAATCGAAAATACACTGTACAATTTATAAGTTTACTGTAAATTTACATACTACTTTTTATGTTTTTTTTCCTTGTGAAATTGACGCAGTAGAATTTTCATAGTTTGCGTAGCAATATGATTGATAAAATAATTCGTAGTTAGCTTATTTTGGCCAAGATCAAGGTGGCCATTTTTTTCTTGAGCCTTCTTGGGACATGAAATATTTTTTTATTTTAGGGACCTCTACTCTTTGTAGACTTGGTCACGCCGTTGTCAACTTAGTAGAATTTTAATAGCAATCTCTTGGTTTAATGAAGAAATACATAATCGAGGGGAAATGATTACCTTAAATTCAGAATTGGGGACAAAAATTGCTGGGACACAAATCGTGTTCCGGAGACTATCTCCAGAAATCGGGGACGAATGGTCTCTTTAGCCAAGATACATAGAGAGTTACACATTTTTGCAATAATATTTTCCTAAGTAGTACTACATAATAAGAAGAGAAGTAAAGTGGTAACGTAACTAAATAGTAACTAAATTAGTTTCATTTACAAACAATATCCACAGAACCCATTCCAAGCTACCAAATTCTCCACAGTACAGAGGTCAAAGAACCCCTTTACAATCTCAACCCTCCGTTTCCAACATTCATCAATGAAAAGCGCCACGATCAAAGTCCCGTCCACATTTCTTTTCAAATCCCCCAGATTTTCGAAGCCTCGCTGCGCGCGGACGAGGAAGCGACTCGAGGCTCAAGAACAGCCATCGTAGCTCGCGAGAGCAAGAGCGAAGGACGGAAGGTATAAAAGGAAAGAAGAGAGAGTGAGAGTGCAAGAGAAGACGGTCGCAGAAGAGAAAGGGAGAGGCGCAGAGGGATCTGTGGGGAGAAAAGGGGGCACGAGAGGTGGAGCGAACCGAGGAGAAAGAGGGCGAGGGGGGCCCAAATAATATTTCAAAATTAATGTCATGCGGGGCCTGGCAAAGGGGCCCCGGTGGGTTCCTCACCACCTTTCTGCATAAGATAAGGACCCCGTCGGCCACCGCGCGAGAGAAAGAGCAGCCTTGCTCGCTGCGAGGGGAACGGGCCATCGCGGCCACGCTGCTGGAGGGGCACACGGCGGAAGGGTGCAAGATGGAAGGGGGGATGGATGTATACGTGAAAGTCTATGGAGTGAAAGAGCCCGCGAAGAAGAGACTCGCTCGTAGAAACGTTCCTCGAAGAGGAGCGAGAGGATGCGGCGGTGAAGATCGCGAAGGAGAGAGTAAACACGGGGACCACCGAGGAAACGGAGAAAGAAGCCTCCGACTGCGTGAAGGGAAGCGCGAAGCAAAGGGGGAGAGGAAAAGTGTGAGGGAAGGCAGAAAGGAGACGCTAAGAATGCGCGAGGAAGAATGTAAGAAGCGGCGGAGAGCGAGCGTGTATCGAGGCTGAAGCAGGCGGTGACGAGGAACGGCGAGGAGCGGAGGACGACGCGACGCGGCTCGGCGTGTAAAACGAAGGGAGAGAGGGCCGCGAGCGAGCGCGCGAGATGAAAAGGACGAGCCAGGAAGAGGGCACGGAGCGTGTAAGATGGAGAATAACAGTGAGTAAGCGTGTAGGAAGGAGCGAGAGGCGGTGGACAAACGCGACGACCTGCAGGAGTAGTGTATTTCTGCGTGCGCGAGGCAGAGGATAGTGATCGGAGGATTGAGGGAGAGAGAGAGAGAGAGAAAGAGAGAGGGAGGTCGAGGTGGGGAGCGCGGGCTCGGTGACTTAGGAAGAAGAGAAGAGAGCAGAAAGGGAAGAACGAAGAGGGACCATGGCTGGAGAAGAAGAGGGCCCAACGAGGGAGACAAACGAGACTCCGCCAGGAGAGTCCTCCAGAGAATCTAAACTCTCGGGGTTAACGCGTCTCTTCGCCTGTCTTTCTATTTTTCTTCGCTGCTCTCTTCTCTCGTTCTCTCTCCGCGCCACCGCGCCTCTGTGTTATTCCTCCGCTCCTCTTTGCGCTTTTTGCTCAAGCGCTACTGCCCCTTCCCCTCCCGGCCCCCCCTCGTCATCTTTCTCCGACGAAGCATTCCTCGTCCTTCGCGCACCTCTGTACACCGTCGTCATCCTCTCCGCGAAGCCTTCTTCGATCCTAACATTCGATCGGGAGAAAAATTCGGGTTTCCACTTCCATTCCGGGACTTTGGTTTCCTTGTTAGGGGACTGGATCGTCCGCCCTACCCCCTCGTCGCGTTTCCTGGTGCACCTTCGTCTTCTTCGTTCCTCGAGATCTTACTGGAATGAGGGGGACTCTCTTTGGCTCTGTTATTGGGATTGCAGGGAAATTGGGCCTGGTTCATACGATTATGGGCCTCCTTCTTATGGGGGGCTGGCGCGCCTCAACCTTCGCTTCGTCCTTTCTCTTCCTCCTGTCGAGGCGCGTTCTTCGCGGAGGCGCGAAGCACGAGGCGCGCGCGTTTCTTTCTCCTTCCCCTCGTTTCAACGCTAATTCACGGCGACGTCCCTGCGCGAACGGGTGAACCGACGGATGACTCTCGCCAGAAGAAACGAACGCGAATTCCGCTTCTTGAGAACCGCGTTTCCGGGAAAATCTCGGTGTCGTTTGAGGTCACGGATTTCTTCAGTATTTTTTAGTATTTGACTGCCTGTGTGCAGGGTGGATATTAAGAAATGGGCCTTGGTTTTAGGCCCCTTGAAAGGAAAGAAGTACCTGTTGGACACTTTCTTATTTCCATTAATATATTATTCCTCGAACGTTGGACGGTTGAAGAGATTGCACTGGAATCGGTGTCTGGGCCCGTTTTGGGCCCGTAATATCCCACCATATGCACTTTAGACGTTCGTTTTCTTTTTGTGAAAGCAATTCATATTATTGATCACAGAAGTCTTCTCTGTTACTATTCAGTATTGCGTTCAAGGGCCTTATTCTTGCTCAAAAAAGGCCCAAGCACCGTTGTCCGAGGGTTAAAGCTACAGATTTACAGATAACCCCGTTAAAATTAGGCTATCTTGAAGCTCACAGTCTCGCCCATCAATTTACAAAATAGATGCCCAGAAATTTTGAGGAACAGGCGTGGGGCCCCGACGATTGATCAATGATTTGTAGAATTCGAGGAAGAGAGAGGTTAAAGGGGGAGGGAGTGGATGGAAGGGGCATGTTTGACGGATGGAATTGCTCGGGTGCCCGGTAGACGTGTAGAGATTCGTGTTCCTTGTTCGAGTGTTTGTCTAGGGCCTAAATAAATGTAAATCAAGCGCGGTAATCTCGTAGGTGGTTGACGGCAGGCAGCAGCGGGCCGAATTTCCGATGCTATGCATCATTCGATTCCACGTTATACCCTTACCACGCGTCGGGCCCCTTCCCTGGGCCAGTCGACCTTTTCCACTACCTGCTGCTCCTTTTCGAGTGCCACGGGGATTATGCGCCGTGCCCACCCGACGAATTCATTCCAGTCATCGACGAGCAACTTTCGATAAGAATAATACACGCGCACCCGCGATATTTTCCTTCTGTCTGAGGAGAGAGAGAGTTATGCCCGCCTGTCTGGCGTCCCTCTCCAGTGCGAGGGAAAGAACGATACATCGATACCCATCCTTCCACGATACACTGAGTCACCAGATTATTACAGGTTCCCTGAGCTGCATTCCCACTGCTGCGTAACTATGTGATCCTTAGGTATTGAATTTCCTTCCATTGGAAAATAAGGGGTGGCACGGAAGGGGACGAGGAGTGTAGGTTTAACGTGCCCAGATTGCCTTTCGTAGAATTCACTCAAACAAAAATACTCGCGAGGCACTCGAACCCGTCACTACTTTTGAGAAAATCAGTGGAACGGTCTGGGACCTCCCAAGTTTCCTTTTTCCCTTTCTTCTATCAACACAAGCGAGACATAAGTTCGCACGCGTGCCAATTTTGCAGCAGCCTGTACGAGAACGCCCGATCTCGACCAGGAATCCGTTTGATTCACAGTGCCTCGCCTACTTCTTCCTCTTCTTCTCCTCCTCCTCCTCCTGTGGCGTAATTATGCGCAAAAGGAAGACAAAGAGGGGACGCGGTCGCGCGACAGAATCGCGCGGAACAACGGGCCCCTCTCCCCCCTCCCCCCAGCCGTCTCTTCCGGCGAATAATCGAATCGGATCGAATGCGGGCGAACGGCCGGCTGAATGCTCGGCTGTTCCCTTTGTGCGATTGAAAAATTCGCCCGGAATAATGGCCAACTCTGTCGTGTAATATAACGTGTTTACGTTTTAGCCGGCCCAATTTATGAGTCACGATGACGACGGCAATTTCGAGTCGTCCTCTTAAAAGAATACGTTGTTTGCGGCGGAATAAAAGAAAAACGGTGGAGAAAAAAGGGGGCGAGCATCGAACGATCGCCGGGCATTATTGGGCAAGGGTAGAGAGGAGGGCGGCGAGGGAGTAGGAAGGGGGGAGGAGATGAAAACGTTGAAGGAAAGGTGGAGCAGAGGTTCGAGAGGAAGGGAGGGGGGTTAATGGACATTCAATCCTACGATAACCGAAAGGTGTTTGTGTGGGTATATTTCAGCGCGAAATGGAAACTCGCGAATAGCAAAAAGGTACGGGGACTTAGGGTGGGGGTGGGTACGAGGTCGATGATGATGGAGGAAAGGGAGGGTGAGAATCGAAGGAACGCGCGATACGCGTGTAGCGCAGGTCCCCTTCGCCCGAGTTCCTTCGTGGGCAAGAGTGTGGAGTCGGGGCCCGAAAACGCTCGGGCCCCTCGTATCTGACGGTCATTAGCGAGCGCGCGCTTCTGAGCTGCGAGATAAAAACTGGAGGACCAACCAAGTTGTATTTTACCGGGGACATAGTTCCCAGGAATGATCACTATGCGAAGGCCGGTCGATTATGAAAAGATACGGAGAGGCCCATTTCTGAGAACTCGCTCATTTCCACCCGCTCCTGTTTTCCCTGCTCACTGCGAGTGAAGGCGGATCCTCGTTGGCGATGCTTCCAACTGTCACGTCTAATGAGGTTTAAGTGTTTTGAAAAAAAATTGGAAGGGAGTGGGCCCTTCCTTTTGGTTCATTTTAACCAATAAAAATAGAAGAATAGCCCAATAGTTTAATTGATAGAATGTGTTTGTGTGTGGGATGTTCACTCACAGGAAGTTCGGTTACCCGAACGCTCGGAGTTTTTTAAACTGTGCAGGTTTGTAGAGGATCCCGATAGAAGTGCCAGACAATTCTTCGATTGGGCCCACTTCTACACTTTAGATGTCTTTTCTTTTGTTAAAGCAATTTATATTATTGACAACTGAAGTATTCTCTATTACCAGTGGCAAATTTAAACAAAAAATCTAGGTGGCAAACGTCATAAGGCCCATTTTTCGGGAAAATGAAGAGATAGTTTACTAAAAACGGGCAAAATGTAATGGTGCAGAAATAAAATATAGTGTTTGGATAAAATCATAAGTTTCTTTTTTGGGAAGATGGGGCCCTTTGGGGGGCCTTCTGAGAAGGTCGCCTAGGCGGCAATTGCTCATCGGCCGTTCGTTAAATCCATCACTGTTTATTACTCTTCGCTATTGTATTCGGGGGCCTTACGCTTGGGTCAATTGGACTTACCAGGTCCCTTCATCAGGCCCACAATGGCACCTTCCCCTAAGCCCACCCTGCGCCAAACGACACTCGGGGACCGTCGAAGGAGCCTGGAATCGAGCGATGCTGGACGGTAGTAAAAGTTGCAAGTATTTGCTTATCGTGGAGAGTGCCGCCAATAAAGAAGGGCCCGTTCGAAAGGGTTAATTCCGTTCTTTCGTAACGACGAGACGGATGTTTCGGCGGGCATAAAAGCGCGGTTATACCACGGCTATCGAGATAACTTCATTTGCCCGCTCGCGTTTCGCGCTCGCGCAGATTTTCGCCTTAAGTGGCTCGCTCGGGCGATTTTCGACGGTTCCCGGGGGCCCACGGGGATGCTTGCGAGTTTTACGAGGCCAGGGAAGGACAGAGGGCAGAGCGGGACGTCCCGAAAGCGCAACAAACTCTTTAATGATGTCATAATTGAATAATGCCCATAATCTTGCGGGTATATCTGTGCGTTTTTGCCGTTTCTTACGTCGCTGCCGGGCCCGATCGCTTTAATTCGAGGCAGTTACACGTGGATACGGACGAATAAGAGGATCGTTCGTAAAAACGTCGATGGCATAAACGGGGATTAATTTGTCCCTCGTACCGCGCAAATTGATCGTCCAATCCAATGCCTTTACCACTACTTCCCCTCAATCTTTATAAAATTATACTTAGCATTAGCAATAGATCAGCCATCTAACTATTTGGGACTCTCTTGGGTGGTCAGCATCGCCAGAAACTCCTAAAGAATCCTTCTTTCTATAGCTTCACTGAATTTCTAGCGAACCATTGACAAAGGCCCTAAAATATTCTAATTAGACAAGGGTGTCGGGTGGAACTAGGGACCATTCTAATCAACTTCAACAGTCCCCCTCGCAGAATTCTTCCATTCCTCTAGAATCCCACAGGGACTCCAAACCTCAAACCCTCCAAGCAACTCTAAGCAACTCAAAAGACCTATGCATATTCAAATATTAAAATGCCCCGGACGTGAAGCTCGAATTAGGGAAAAATATCGGTAATCGAGCGCACAATGGGCCCCGGGGACCGCAGGGACAAAAGACGGTTCATTAGAATCGCTGCTAGATCGGGGATCGGTCCGTTCCGTAAAGCTGCCGCGCGGGTGGGGCGCCGAGGAAAATTATACGGCGAGAATCGGCTGGTCCTCGAGTGCTCGTGTCAAATGTCCACGGGGACATCGGGAAAGCAGGTAGAGATTACGAGGGGACACAATGCGGCAGCGGTCGCTAGCCAGGCATTTCGAAAGCGGGACGAGCGGCGGTAGCAGAAGCTGCGAGTCCTTTAAAGGATCCTCCCGCGGTGGAATGGACAGAGCGGTGGAAAGGAAGAGGACAGAGAGCGAGCGGGGCCAGGAGAGGGCAAAGGGGCGGAGAGAGGGCGAGGGATCGGGAGGAGATGGAGAGAAGATATCCCCCGCGGGGCACGGGGACGACGCGACGCGACGCGATCATCCGCAGGAGAAACGGTATGCGGTTGTGGAATTTCGTCCTTTTTGTGCGACCGGTGATTTCAATAGACGAATCTCGAGGTCGGCAGCGGTCCCCGCTGCGCGTATTCTACGGTGACATTTCCAGGGGACTAACAAGAGTAATATTTCAATGGAGAGGGTGGGGGAGTGGGGGCCCCCTTATACGTTCGGGCCACCGCGCCGAGGCGAGCCTCGCGCGGGGACCGATATTATTGCATCCCGACCGCGGAATCTCACGGACACATCTTACCTAGAGGGAAATATATCGACACTAAAGGCCGCGTTCGGGGGCCGTGTAACGTCTATATAGATAGCGAGGAAGGATAAAATCCTTTATGACCCCCACCAACTCCTTCCCATCTGCCTCTCCCTCTCTTCCTCTTCCTTGATCTTTCTTGTACGTTCTGTATTTCTTTTTTTTTTTAATCGATCCACGGACCGTCCTCGGGAAACTTTAGATAGCCCGGCGCGTCTGAGGTTGCGCGGTGGTGTGCGTACGAACAGCCAGATCGATACGTCGACTTTGCTTCGAATGTGCAAGCTCATCCAGGATCATATCTCTTGAAATATCGTTCGGCGTGGTAGGAGAGCGCGCGGGCGGAACGGAGCTTAAACCTCCCTCGTTAAGTAACGCTCTCGTGATTATTCCTTTTCTCTCCCCCTCTGGCCCCTCTACCACCCCATCTCTCTCTCGTTCTTTCTTTCTTTCTTCTCGTCCCGTGTACCGACGACCGTCCGCCTTTTAAATTGTCTCGTTTCTGCTACGATTAATTTTTCTCTTTCTCTCCCCCCTTCGTCCCCTTCTCTTCTCTTACTCGACTCTTTTTCCCGTCTTCTCACGAACGAATTCCCTTATCTCGCGATTGTAACCCTTCGGGCTTATAATTCGATCAGCCGAGGCCTGCAGCGAGGCTGTCTCCGGGCCTTCTGCACTCGCGCTCGCTTCCTGTAGATAGCGTGGCACCGTTCACTCGTTCCACGGGATTATTTTCAATAGTAATATCGACGCTAGGGGAGACTAGGCAGGAAAGTGTGATAAATGAAGGCTGCGAAAGGAAAAGGTGGATGTCGTAGCAATTGGATAATAAGGTATTAATTAATTAGTTGTATTAATAATAAGAGAAGGGAGAAGAGAATTCTCTTTTCTAAGTAGTATATCACATTTAAAAATATAGCCGAAAATAACAGAAAACATCTGGACGGTGGGACTCGAGAACCCAAGGATCTTCTTGGATCCTCCGCGTTGCTAGCCAACCGCGTTACCAATTCCCCCAACGCCGAGTCCGATGTTAATCTTCCCCGAACTCTACGAATACCGAAAGCAACGGGGCGCCCCACCTATGCAGCGATCGCACCACAAGCCGATCCCAAACGCCGAATGCCTACGAACACAGTTTTATTTTCCTGCTAGCGACTATCTACCGTGGAAGCTTGCGATCGTTGTTCAAGGTTCCGCGCAAATGTCGAACGAGTCGATAGCGATACGTGCCCCCCTCGGACGGCGACCGTATTATCCGCGTGCCCGAGTGCCAAGCGAACAATCAGTTACCGGCCCCACTAATCGGATATCCGCGGTGCCCCGATAGAACCGGTCGAATCGAGAGCACGAGTCGACTGCGCCCGGGACTTAGGGCCCCTGGGAGGAAGGGCAGTGCCGCGGAAAGGGGGAGCGGGGCTCCGGGGGGCCCGCTCGCTCGCAATTCCACGCGCCCACAGATTCGATTTCTCTCCTTCCACGTCGTTTCGTTCCGATTCTTCGCGCTGCGCTCTTCTAAAGAAGACGTTGAAAAATGAACAGGATGACGATTGTGATTACGACGGGAGGGGTTCGGCGGTGGGGGATCGAGAAGGGGGGCGCGAGGGAACGCGGCGCGAACGGGACGAGAGGGAAGACGATGATGATGATGATGATGATGAGCAAGTAGAAGATTAGCGTAGCATTAAAGGTGCCATCCCGCTTCCTTTATTTCGTGCCCCGTGAAGGATCGACCGACCGCGAATCAACGCGACGAACTTTATAAATGCGCCCTTGTAAATCATTTCCTCCCCTTGGGTGCCTCTCGCTACCCCCCTCCTTGGGAAAACGCGACGACAGGGGGATTGCAAACAAACGGAATCCTGGAGGATTCCGTGATAGAACGGGGCGAGGTAATTTACGAGGCTGAGTTGGAGATTGCCGAGGGCTCGAATCTAGGGAACCCCTCGGGATATTATAGGGACATTTTTACATCCTCTAAAGTTCCTCCAAAGATATATGTTTCGCGTTAAAAGCCCACAAGGTGGTGAAAGAGATTTTCGAGTAATCGAATCCAGTAAACCCCTCACTTAAAAATGCCACTCATCTTCCACAAAAAAATATGATTTTGTCGAACCATTATATTTTTTTCTGTATTACTGCAAACTACTTTGGGCCATTTTAAGGGCCATTTTTCTTAAATCCTCCACTGCACCTAACATTTTCCCTCAAACCTCAAAGTTCCTCCAAGAAATTAGAAATTAGAAAATGAAACCAAAAGCAGCGAACTTTCGCCATTCCCCATTGCCACAGACGCAAATTTCTCGCGTTCCATTCCAAGTTCGAACTGATCCATGGAACTCGATCGGCTTACGGAAACCGTATGGGAAACGCGCGTCGATCTCTCTCGCGGTACCGTTCCTAACCGCAGAGCGTGGCGAGGCATGGTTCGATCGGCGGTTTTCATGTAGCTGACTTTTTGCCCGTCAGCTAGACTTTGTTGCAACGGTACCGCCGTTGCGGGTTGAAAAAAAATGGCTGGCGAATAATGATGATGAGCGAGCCTGGGGTATTAACGCGGACCTTTCCACCTCTGGGGCCGGCTTTTCCGTAAATCGTCCGGCACGGTAAAAATGGCAGGGAAAATTGCTCCGCGACATATTACCGGGGCTGATCGAATACGTGGAAGATGGGGAGTCGGGCGTTCTTCCGCGAGCAATTTTATCGGGTGAGAGTGATACTCGGGCGCGCAAGTGGGAACCAGGGAGGCGAGACGATAAAAGGGGAGTGTATTAACTTTGATCAGTCTCGTTTCTCTTTTTCCTGGCGGGTTTATATCTGCGATAACGGCGTGTTCTAGTGCTAGTTTGAACGGCTGTTGCAGGGCCGAGCTGATGCTGAAGGGAATCGTCGCTGGAAACGGAGGCTTGTAAACGGGGAAATTACACGAGATCGTATCGGAATAATTAACTGGCCGGGGAGCGGAATATTGTGCTGGGACCCCGAGGCCGCCGATCCTACTTCCGTCGGTGAGTAGCCGTTTCAATACGTGTCGTTCCCCTGGGAAGCGTGTCGATCGGGAAATCAACCACTCCTCGCGCCGATCTCCACGCTTTCCAACTAGCAATAAGACGATCTTGCGATTCCAAGTACCTAAATATCGCATTCGATCTCGAAATCTGAATAAAATTTGAAGCTCTAAATAAATCTAATTAAAAATTGAAGCTCTAAATAAATCTAATTAAAAATTGAAGTTCTAAATAAATCTAAATAAAATTTGGAGCTCTAAATAAATCTAATTAAAACTCGCAGCTCTAAATAGATCTACATAAAATCTAAGGCTCCAAATAAATCTAAATAAAATTTGAAGCTCTAAATAACTATAAATATAACTTGAAGCGCTAAATAAATTTAAATAAAATTTGAAGCTCTAAAAAAATCAAAATAAAATCTGGAGCTTTCAATAAATCTAAATATAATCTAAATCTCTCTCCATATTATCCAATCATAACTTGGAAAATTGAAAATACCACAGCTCTCCCAATACCCCTTAAACATTCCTTCAAGCTCTCCCACAAAATCCTCCACTATTAAAACGGAACGTCGACCATAAAGCACTACAAACGTGAATGATCGATGAAATTTGATATCACAGAGAAATAGCCACGTGCTCGACTAGCCTTTCCAAACTTCAGCAGCGAATATGACTGAGCAGCGAGCGCGGGCACGCGTGTCTGAAAAAAAGGGGAAGGGGGAGCGAAAGGGGAAAGATCGGGGCGCGGTTAATCGACGGTTTATCGCGGCGGAACGGGGCCTGTTAATCGAGCGCCGACATAATTATCAGCGACTATTATTAAATTCTCGCGAACCGCGTGCGCTCCGCCGCCACAGAGATATATTTATCCGACAAACGTGGAAAGAGACGTGAATGGAAGGAGGCGGGGGAGAGAAAAAAAGAGGCGAACAGCTCGCGAAGGAAACATTACGCCTACATTTCGCGCGAGCTACGGACCCACCCATCGCCGGGGCCCGAGCGTGTGGGCCTCCTTGGCTCACGCGCGCCCATACATCAAGATCACGTTAAAGCCACTTTCTTAAATCAAACCGCGTGCCACTTACTTTATTTACCCGTGTTTCCCCTCACCAACCCCTCGCACCACGACCGGGATTATCGTATTCCCGTTGAAATAGAAACTTTTCGACAGCCACTTTTCTCGGGCAGCTGCTTAGACGCCTTTCCCCGGCCATGACGGCTTAATCCAGGGTGCCCGGAGATTAACGAGAGATTAAAGATGGAGGCTACATTGTAGGGGAGCTCCGGAGATTCCTCGGTGAACTGTATAACTGGGGTATCTTGATGGAGGGATCTTGGTGGAGGGATTCGGGGGGTCTTAAATCGTTCGTGGTTTATTTGGTCGAAGAGGAACTAACAGGGAACACTATCGAGGTGTCCAGCGCCGAATTTTTTGTCACTGAAATTTTGTTGCTCAGCAGAAAGATCTGAGAGACGTGTATCTTTTTATTTTTCATTAAAATTGAGATGGGGTGAAAGTAAAAAATACCTTGATATTGTCTGTCGTAATATGCAAGGTAGGGATATTGATTTTGACAGAATATCGAGGTACACGAGATGAGGAAAATTCTCGGGTAGGTAAACTACCCGGGATACTCGGAACATTCAAGATATCGCAAAGTACCGTTCTATAATTATTCGTTACATATACTAAACATTATAAACATATAACTCATTTTTTAATATGTATCTAAATAAAAATATCTAATTTCTGGGTATTTCACGGATACTCGGGTACCAGACATCTCGGATAATATCGATAAAGACGAGTTTATATAAGGATGAACTTCATTAAAATTAAAAATAAACGAAAATCTTTGAAAATTTGGGAAATAAATCTTTACGCAATGCCTTTTCTGTGTGGTCTTCATCAGAATAAAAAGCCTCATTAATATCTTGGAAATGTATTAACTTTTGGCTAAGATTATCACTGAAATTCATCCTTAAATAAATTTAAACAGAGTTAATGTTGACTAGATCGCAAATGGTTCCCAGCAACCCCCGAATAATTCGATCTGATCCGCGCGAAAAGTATCGTGAGACCCTCTGCCGGCTCCCAAAGCCGCTCCACCTCGCGCTGTTTAACATTAATTGTTCTCGTATCATTAGCCGCGCCGCGACGGGCACCACCCAGCCGTAATTACCGCGAGGGATCGCGTTAATAACACCGTGCCGCGAACACGAGTCGCCAACGAGCGACTTTAATATCGGTAATTAAACGCGTCGACGTAAACGCGCCAGGCTAACGCAACCGATTGAATAACAACACTCCGGGCGCGCATCTAGAAACGGCCCCCTTTAATTCCCTTTCCCCGAAAGTGGGGCCCAGTGGTCCGCGACCGTAGGGAGCGGCGCTAATGAAATCCGTCAACGAGGGGGTTACGAAGTAAGGCCTCTAACGACAACACGTCTCTCTTCCCGAAGATCGAACGAATGGACCGACCTGTTAATTAACACAAATTTCTTCACGAAAACTCGCGGTCCCGATGCAAATACAATTACGCCTTTCCAGGAACGTTCTAATTGACCCTACATAGGGAGGGAAAGCTAGGGGTCGGAGAGAGGGGATGAAAGGGAGGGAGGACTTAACAAAAATGCCTGGCGATCCGAGACGACATCGGTACGAATATATCCCCCCTTTGGCTTTCATCCCTGTGCCCCGGCAAAAACCCGATGATACGAAGTCGATGGCCGACCGGAGAAAAAGGAAGGGGGTCCAGAGGGGAGGGGGGCTAAAGTCGAAAGAGAGGAGAGAAGAGTAAGAGAGAGAGAGACGAGGTCGGGACAAAAACGTTTGAACCGCGGTCGGTTCCCGAACAGAGTCACAGATCCCACAGCGAACGATAAAGGCTGGGGGCCCCAGACGAGACGACGAGGACCGGGGGACAGGCGGAAGAAACGAAAGATAGGAGGAAGAAGGGCCCCGAAATCCCGGCCAGGGGAAGGGGTAGGGAGGGGGAGGCGGAAAGGGGAGGGGTGCGCGCGCGGAGAAAGAGAGAATGTTCAGAAATGAAGCGGGCGGCAGTCGCGACCGAGGGGGGTAGGAGAGATGGACCGACTTTTACCTACGTCCGGCTGTTTGTATGCGTTCATCCGAGATCAAGTTTTTCTCGAGCCCCGAAGCTTCGGCCAGCGGGCAGAAGCCAGCAACCGAGGCAGCGACCAGAATCCAACTTGATTTCCTGGCACGCGGTTCATCTTGTCGTTTATTCTCTACCGCTCGTCACTCCGCGCCTACCCCCCTCCCCCTTTCCCTTTGATCTTGCCCCGATCCCGATCCCTTCGCCCTCCCTACGTCCCACCCTCACGCTTTTGGCCGATCATCCCTCACTTATCGATGGAAGGAGAGGGGTGGTCGCGAGGAACACGTGCCCTTCGTCGAACGAAAAACTGAAATCCTCTACCTCCCCCTCCTCTGAGGTCTGTCTACGCTTTCTCGGATTATACACGGTGCTCCTCGAGGAAACACGGGCTAATTTACAGTGGGAAACGCGCTATCGGGAGGGGTCGATACACTCGGTGACTGGGAGATACCTTAATGGACCGAGGAACCGGGGAAAGTGGTGCCGTGACCACCTTTCCCTCGATCGATTATCGGATCGATTGCCACGCTTTCAACAACTTCCGTTCGGGGGAGGTCCGGCGCAGGAATGATTGGCTACAGTTTCAAGCTACATTGTTTCGGGGGTGTAAAACAAGGGGGTGGAAATGGTTATGATATCGGTTTGGGTTCTTCAAATAGCTACGGGAGGCGAAATAATCTTGAAACTGTTAGGAGTGGAAAAGGTTTTGGTCTACCTATATCGCTTTCGGTTCCGGTTCCGCAGAATTGATGTTATATCGGCTTCATAACGGTTGTAGTGTAGGTATCGGTTATAAGTAAACTTTCGAAACCGATACATAGTGTTATAAAACCGATATATGACTGTTATGGAAATAATATAATAGCGGCTTTGTAGAACCGTAGTCGAAATCGGTACAGTCAGAAATTTCGGATCTTTTAGAATATCGGTTTCAGTCAGAGTCAATGTAGAACAGTTTGAAACAGTTATTTTTGGAGCCGTTTGAACACCTGTGTACAATTGTACACTGTTGTTCATAAGTATTTGTAGAAAATATGATATTTGGCATAGAGTGGATACTTTCCACGGTTTTTAATTTTAACCCTTCGTGGTCACACGGGGTGAATTGCACCCCAAGAGCAATTTTCAATTTGAAATGTCGCACCTTTACGTCTTCCAACGAGGATTTATCGCACAAAAAATAATCAAATTTGTTTTAAAAATTCGGGGTTTTCCCACAACCATGGAAAATCGCTCATTTTCAACTACAAATTTTATCATATCAAGATTTACATTTCTAGATAAAGACTATTAGACCATGACTGTATAAGTATTACGAATGTACAATTATCACTGAAAAATTAAAAGATTCAAAAATACGAAAATAGTAACTCAAAAAATGACGCTGTTGTACAGTGAACCCCGTGTGAACAATTTGTGATTATAAGAAGGTGTGACCACGAAGGGTTAATTTAATATACCAAATGAAGTGAGATTTCTTAGAGTACTTTTAAACATTTCTAACGTTTATCGCAATTATTCCACACAGATGAATTACTGCGGATGATCCGGCAGTGTTCAGTGTTTGATTCTTTTTTGTAAACTTGATTGGGTATCAGCGACAGATCCCCCGGAATCTGTTTACGCTCGTTAGCAACATTCTGATCCACCTCCCACCCAAGAAGCTCCCATCCTAATCGCAGTTTCTACCTGCAAGAGTGTTAGGGACTTTTGATCATCCTCGACCGCCGATTTCTCCCGCGATCCCGCCCGATATTTTCTCTGGGAGCCTCCATTATAAGCCATCCATTCTTCTTCGACACATTGTTCCTTTCACGCGCTCTCATCTGCCAGATTCCCCGCCGTTACTCTCCATCGCCGACTCTAATTACGTTAAGACCATTGTTACGCAACCGCGGTTCCCAGGCGGGCGAATTATCGCGTCTACCTTGCCCCGTAACACGAGAAGCCTATGCCCCTGACGCGGGCCAGCACGGCGCATTGATAAATCCATCGGGACTCGTTGCACCCCGTAGAAATAAGCCCCATCGTCGAGGAGCAAAAATTCCACGAACTAACATTCGATCGAGATCAAAGTCTAAACGCACTTATCGGTTTCGCGACAGAAGATATCGGTTTCGGCTCCGCTAGAATATATTTCTTATCCTAGCTCCAACATAAACGTACCCCAAAGTGCCAGAGAGCCGATTAAACTCGGCACTAGGATCGAAAGCGTTTAATCTCTCCTACCCACCCCATCTCTCAAATTTCCCTTCAAGAAACACCGAAACGCAATCAATACTGGCCCCTAGACTCCAAAATGGAGTCTGCTCTATCCGCGAAAGAGGGGGCAACATGGTGGCAAGTGAAAGACGAGTCCCCGGTGGATGCAAAAAGCAGAGAGAAGAGGGCGAATGACTTTCAGAACGGCGCGCGCGATCATTAATATCTCGGTGGATGATCAATCAAAGGGACTTACTTTGGTGGACGTCGTACTGGGCCTGGAACCGCCGACACCGATGGCGTACAGCTCCACCTCGTACCACTGGATTCCTGTTTCCCTGTCGAGCGCGGCGGCCGTCGACAATATACCTGTCTTCGTGTCCACGTCGAACAATCTGTCGACCTGGGGCCCGCCGCTACCAGCGGTCACGTTGGTCACGTAATACTCGAGATCGACGGTCGATCTGCGGCTCCTAGCGCGGACCCTCAGGATGCTGGTGCCGATCGGCTCGTTCTCGTAGACACTACCCTCGATTTGACCGCGGTGCTCCCAAACCGGCTGGTCCTCATTATCCTCCCCAGCTACTATCAGCGTCAAATATGTCTCTGTAGACCGACGTTCCGCTTGCACGGCTTCGTCCGTGGCCCTCACGCCCACCTGGTACTTGGAAACCCTCTCGAAATTGCTCTTAGAGGACCTCGGCAGCTTCATAGTCAAGTGACCAGTGCTCCTATGGATCCTAAACATGTCGGAGTAGTTGACACTGGATCGAAGAAGCTCATAGGTGACCAAGCCGTTCGTGCTTGAGTCCAAGTCCCTGGCGATGAGCTGGGTCACCGTGATCTCCTTCTGGAACTGTTGGCTCCCCTTCAGAGGCAACACCACGGCTGACATGCTGACGAAGATCGGTGCGTTGTCGTTGATGTCTTCCACGATCACTATCACCAGCTTCTCCGCGGACAGCCTAGCGCTAGGAGGTTGCGCGCTATCCGTTGCAACCACCACTAGCTTATAAGTGTCCACCTCCTCGCGGTCGATAGGCAGTAATGTGTGTATCACTCCCGTAGCTGGGTTTATACCGAACCTCCGCACCTGGTCCTCCGGATCCTGGCTGGCGATTGAGTACGTCACTATCCCGTTCTCGTTTGAGTCGGGGTCCTCCGCGGTGATGGTCACTATGGGCGTGTGCACTAGGATGCCTTCTCTGATCTGCCTAGCTATGGCGGTGTTGGGGAACACGGGTGGGTTGTCGTTGGCGTCGATCACCTCGACGACCAGGGTCGTCACGGAGCTGAGTCGCGGATGACCACCATCGCTGCAGGTCACGTTCAGTGTATACCTCTCTAGTTCCTCGTAGTCCAGGGGTTTCCTCAAGTACAGCGTGCCGGTCAGAGGATCGATATAAAATGTGTCTCGCCTGTTCCCAGCGGATATAGCGAAGGCTAGCTCGCTGTTGGGACCTAGATCGTTATCCGTTGCTTTGAACCTAAGTAGCTCCGTGTTCGTCGGCGTCGTCTCCAGGACGGAGATGCTTGACTTATTGTCCACGAACAGGGGCACGTTATCGTTCTCGTCTAGCACCTCTATATGAACCGTGGTACTCGAGGAAAGACGCGTCTCTAGGCCAGCATCATGCGCTACCACAGTTAGAACGTAAGTGTCAGAAGTCTCCCGGTCCAGTTCTCTGAGCAGAGAAATCTGCCCGGTTGCCTCATCGATAGCGAAGTGCCCGTGCTGGTTGCCGTCTTCTAGGGAGTAAAATACGTCTCCATTCAACCCCTCATCAGCATCAGTGGTGTAAACCCTGAGCAATTGGGTCCCTGTAGCTGCACCCTCGTTTACCTGCACCAGAGATGGGCAAAAAATTATTTCAAATAAAAAATTATATTCGTCTAAAAGACGAAAATTTTATTCGAGACTCATGAATAAGACTAAGCCGAGTCAATATGTAATCGTAGCGCTCATGATTGAATTCATGGGTATTCAATCGTCAGCCATGATTGATCTACTTCAGAGTTCGATCACGATTGAAGTATCTTCAGTTATGGGGATTCAATTATGATTGAATGAACAGTGTTCTCGTATTCAATCGTAATTTTGTCGATTTTAGCTCGACTAACCTTGGCGAGCCTCGAGACTCGCGAGAGCCTTTGATCGATGCCGCGCGAGTCTAAACTGGCGCCTGGAGTTGCTGGGCGATGTGTCATCGATTATACGAAAAGTGAATTTCTTTATTTTTCATCATATCCATATGAAATTGGATTCCTTGCATTCCCCGATTAATTGTTCAGAAAATAATTTAAATCAGACTACTTTTAATGAAGTTAGGTGTAAATTCTACAAATTAATTGTATATGTAATTTCGTTAATTATGGCTCAATCGTGATCAACGATTGAACTACTTCAATCATGGGCGCTTCGATTCAATATTGACACAGGTTAGTCTTATTCATGACGAATAAGACTAAAGTATCTTTTATTTGATACGCCATTTAAATAATTTTTATTTAAATAATGTCCATCTCTGACCTGCACCCTGTACGGCAGCCTCTGGAACTGCGGAATGTTGTCGTTGACGTCGGTGATGTAGATGACAACCTTCACCCTATCCCGCAGACGGTTCACCCCGTTGTCAGTGACGGTGGCTTCTAACGTGATGTAACTGCTGCCGGTGTTAGTCACCAACAGCTCCCTGTCGAAAACACGCAGGGACTTGATGAAGCCGTTCCTGGGGTCGACGATGAAGTCCTGCTGACTGGGCGGCAAGGAGAACATGAGGTCAGCGTTGCGACCCACATCTCTATCAGTGGCTAACAGTTTCCCCACGAACGTGTCCGGGGGTTCATTCTCGCGCAGGTGGAAGATGAAGCTGGAATTGGTGAATTCCGGCGCGTTGTCGTTCTCGTCTATGATGTGAACCACCACTGGGACCACGGAGCTTCTTGAGGGGCTACCCTGGTCGGTCGCAGTCACCTCCAGGGCGTAGTAGTTCTGCTCCTCGCGGTCTAGGACGTTCTTCACGTACAACTGGCCATCGGGGAATATCCCAAAGCGATCTTCAGCGTTTCCATCGGTCACGCTATAGAGGACGCGTCCGTTGGCCCCAAGGTCAGCGTCAGTGGCGGTTAGAGAGAAGAAGCGGTCGTTCACTGGCGTAGATTCCGGCAGAGAAGTCTCGTAACTGGTCAGTTTGAAGACTGGCGTATGATCGTTGACATCTTCGATCGTCACCCTCACTTGATGCTGAGCGGACAGTGGTTGGTTGCCGGAGTCCGTAGCGGTCACCTCCAGGTGCAGCACCGTGCCTGGAGCAGCCCTCACAGGCTTGTCCAGGTATATTATACCGGAGTTCTCGGCGACCCTGAACTGTCCTCCAGGATTATGCGTGAGTGAGTAGATTATTCTCGCATTGGCGCCAGCATCTCGATCTCTGGCGCGAGCTAAGCACACTTCCTGACCAACAGCTGCGTTCTCCTTCAGCAACACCTCATCTCCTATCTCCCCTTTAGGGAATCTGGGCGGGTTGTCGTTGACATCCAAGACAGTGATGTTCACCGAAGTTTGTCCGTAAGCGAGACCAGCTCTGGCGGATAGTTGCAGACTGTAGTAGCTCAGTTGCTCCCGATCCAAGCAACCAGAGGTACTGATGGTCCCTGTACTCTCGTCTATCTTGAAGCTACCCTTAGGGTCGCCAAACACGATGGCGTACGAGACTTTGGAGCCGGCGTACTGCGTTACCTGAACAGTACCGACTTCCCTGTTAAACACAGTGGTCATAGAACTGCATTCTCCTCTATCCTCAGCTATGCGAAACTCGTAGCCGTTGTACGTGTCGAATTCCAAGTTCTCCAAATCCTCCTCGCGGATGATCTCCACTAGGGCGTTTCGGCTGGCTGTTTTGTCCCCAGTGTCCTTCGCTGAGATCTTCAGCTCGTAGAGGGTTTTATGCGCAGCCCTGAGAGAGCCTTGAAGACTGATCTCGCCAGTTCTCTCCTCCACGACGAAAAGCCCCTCGCCGCTGGACTCAAGAGTGTACCTCACCTGGGCGTTCTCTCTAGCGTCATCGTCTGTCGCCGTTACTTTGCCCACGGAGGTTCCCGGCGGGGCGTCCTCCGGAATAGGCATCAAGTACCTCCACGGGTAAAACACCGGCGAGTTATCATTAACATCCTCCAGAGTCAACACCACCGTCGCGGTAGAGGATTGCGGCGGGGTTCCTTGGTCTCTAGCGATCACCAGGACCCTATACTCCGCCGTAGTCTCTCGATCCAAGCCAATCTTCGTGGTCAACTGACCAGTCAACCCGTCTAGAGCAAAAGTCTTCGGGTAGTCCCTAGACACGCTGGAATGGAAACTGTAGGCGACGCTGCCGTTCGTCCCCTGATCATTATCCACCGCTGTGAGCGTAGCAACCAAACTATGCGGCGGCGTATTTTCCGATAACGTCACTTCTACGACGTTCTGGGAGAATCGTGGCGCCTCGTCGTTCTCGTCTAGGATAGTGACCTTGAGATGCGTAGACGCGTACTTGGGATTGGGCCCACCGTCTCTAGCAGACACGTGGAGCTCTATGCTACCCTGCACCTCTCTGTCGAGAATTGCCACTGTAGTGACTAACCCCGTGTCTTGATCGATGGAGAACCAGCCTTGCTCGTTGCCTGAGTCGAAGTCGTAATAGATTCTGGCGTTTAGGCCCGAATCCGCGTCCGTGGCGGATATACTGGCGACGAAGCTGCCTGTTGGCGACAGCTCCGACAGCACCGCGGAGTATTCGCTCTGCTGGAAGACCGGTTCGTGGTCGTTGACGTCGTTCACGTGGATCACGAGATAGGCGGTAGCGGACCTCGGCGGTGTGCCTTTATCGGTTGCTACTACGGTCAAATTGTACTTCGGTATCTCCTCGCGGTCCAAACGACCGTTAACGCGCACGATGTCGAAGCTTTGGGTAATGTCCAGCCGGAAGTGTGCGAGCTCGTTGCCGGCTCGGATCTCCACCGTTGTCTCGCCGTTTAGTCCCTCGTCGTTGTCGATCACAGCCACCGCCGCCACCATCGAGTCCTTCGCTGCGTTCTCGTCCACGGTGGCGAAGCCCGGCGTCGGCGGAAAGTAGCTGAACTTTATTTCAGGATCGTGATCGTTGGCGTCCAATAGATTCACCGTTACGTAGGTACGGCCGTCTTGCCTCGGCGAACCGTGATCCCGAGCGAACACCGTTATCACGCAGCTCTTTGGGCAGCCTCCGCCGGGACGAGCTGCGATTGTGCAGCTTTGCTGAGGGCAGTCCAAGGGCTCCACCGTGGTGATTGTTCCGGTCTCCGGGTCTATGGTGAACTGTCTTTCTGTGTCTGGTAGATAATACGTGAGCTTTGAGTTGTCTTCGGAATCCTTATCCGTTGCATGAACCGTCAACACTTTGGTGCCTACCGGAGCGCTCTCGTTAAGCGCAACCACGTAGTCACTTTGCTGGAAAATGGGCGGGTTGTCGTTGACATCCAATACAGTAACGTTCACCAGAAGGTAGCCCAGCCTCGGCGGCCGGCCTCTGTCTCTCGCGCAAACGTTCAGCGAGTAGAACTCCACCTGCTCTCGATCCAGTTTACCAGTAGTCTCTAGATGCAGGTAGGACGTTTCTCCGGTAGGGTTTCCGGTCACTTCTAACCGAAACTTGCCGTCGGTGTTGCCGTCGACGATGAAGTAGTCGTCCACTACACCATTTTCCGGAGTGTCTCTATCCGTAGCTGCGTCTAGTAGCAGTTTTGTACCGACAACAGCCGATTCGGAGAAGCTGACGGCGATGCTGGATTCCGGGAACTCGGGATCGTTGTCGTTAATGTCCAACACGAGGATCCTCACCTCAATGGGGTAGGTTGGTTGGCTGGAGAGCACGACCAGGTCAAATCTGTCACTGGTCAACGCCTCCCTGTCCAGTACCTTTGCCGTTCTGATCTTGCCGGTTTCCGGATCCAATACGAACTCATGCGGCGGTTCGTTGAACCTGTAGACGAAGCTGGGCTTCACCGGTATCACGCCAACCAAAGTCCCCTTGGGCTCACCCTCCCTAATCTCCAACTGTACCCTAGTGTCCACCGCTCTGCTTTGCATCGCTAGGCCCATCGTTGCGCTGTCCTGCGGCAGCATCGGCGACCTTCGCGGCACCAGCCGCATCACTCTTTGAGGTAGGTTGCGCGTCAAGTACTCAGACGCGTGTTCCAGCACGCCGTTGCTCGGTTGGCCGCCATTTTGGTCCACCAACAACAGTCCCAGGACCAGGGCTAGGACCATCGATCCCCTTATGATCATCTCTTCTGTCCCTCGAATGGGCCCCCTTCCTTAGCCAAATTCCCCCCGTGCTTGGACGACATAAAAGTTTGCGGTCCTCGCTCGACCCACTACCTATCGCTCTTCTTCCTCATCGTCCCTAGCAATCTCATGTCTCCCCCCACCCACCCCTCGTGCTCACGTGACCGGTGATCGAGCGCGGAACATTGTACACGGGGAGCAGCCGCTGGATCAACGGGTAGACGAGCACGGCGAACGCTCCAGGGATTCCATTCTTCTCCCGGGTCCGCTGTTCCTTCTCTCCTTTTTCCCCTACTTTATTCCTTTTCCTTCGTTTTCGCTTCCCGCGGCCTCTCGATCGACGAGCCTTCGACTCGGCCACGAAATCGGATTAAGGATGCCGTCCGCGAGGTGTGGGCGCCCTTCCTTTTTTACCTCGCTTCGTTTTCGACCCCTTCGGCCGCTGGAAAGTCAGCCGAGCGCCAGAGGAGAGACTCCGAGCCGACAGAGGGGGCAGTGAACCCGCGCGGAGCCGCGCCTCGCGAAACGCGTCCGCAGATGCTGCCTCGCCTCCGGATCCAGCGAACTTTTCCAACTCGCGCGGCAACGATCTCGTGATCGCGCCGAAGGGGGAAATCGCTGACGATCCTCCGCGGAGGAATTCCAAGGGTGAATTTCCACTTGTGCGACGCTGAACGTTCCTCACCACTTACCCTGCATCCTCGCGCTGTCACTGGGTTAATTCCCACACCGGAGGGTCCACTACGATCCGTACGGGACACACTCGAGGAGACGCGAACTACCCGAGAGAAAAATTTCGGACGCACTTGGCTCCTACTACCGTGTCAAGAGTGCACACCACAAACGACACCAAAACACGAGGGCACGCGAGTGGAGCGCAGGAGATCCGCGCGTAGATCGCCGCGTAGTTCACCGCGATGGAATCTCACTCGCGCACGACGCTGTTGGTGTCCGCGGCGTGCCCCCGCGCACGGAAACGTTCGTATCACCACGGGGGGATGCTAGGCGCGAACGTACGAGCCGCGAGGATTCCAAGCGTACCGCGAACAAGAGCGGGAGAAGAAGAGAGTCCAGGCAGAGGGAGGCGACACGGCGAAAGAAAAAAGGGCTGAAAAGAAGGCGTGTAACGTGGGCCGTGTGCGCGACGACGTAAGGCCCCGAGAACGCACGACGACGAAGAATATCACCTTCCCGAGGACTGACCTGACTCGACTGAACCGAGACGGTCCCAGAGCCTTGCCGCTGCCAGGAGAAGCATTCTTCGGGCTGGTCGACGCCGTCCCTCTCCGATTCATCGGGCCCCGGCTATGCTTCCGTTTCTCTCGCTCTTCCCTCATTCCTCCCTCCCCTCTCGCCGTTTACTCCTTCCCAACGCCGAGCTCCTCACCTCTCTCTCTCCAGCGTTCCATCGATATCGGCTTCTCTCCGTCCACGAAAGAAACCTTCGCGCTCCTTGTCCCTCCTGAGTACCCGCCCTCCTCTCCACCTCTTCGCCTACCCTCTATCGACGTTCTCGCCCCTCTCGCTTCAGTTACCACCTCTCCTTAAGGCCCTCTCCCTTTCTACAGTCGCGCTCCTTCTTCCACCACCGATCGGCAACGCTCGCTCTCCTCGTTCAGCGAAGCATTCGTGGGCCCTCTTCGCTAGCTAACAAGGGGACCGCATAGCTGTACCCCCAGGGATTTTAATGAAATTTTAGGGGATGAATCTGGAAGTCATCTGGATGACCTTCTGCAAAATATTTTATGTCAATGAACATTATTTATAAACAATCGATATGTGCCACTTAAAAGCAGTTCACTTTAAACAAATTTCGAGAAAGTGAGTTGGGTAAGTGCGTATAGCGCTTACTTCACAACCAAACGACACGAGTTCAAATCCTGTCATCCTAATTTATTTTTTTTTCCTTTCTTTTAACTCTTATTTTGAATAATTAAATTTCATACTGCTTTGTTTCATAAATATTGTAATTTTTTAATATAAATACTTGGCGCTGCGAAACCGAAAAAATGTTAATTGTCTTAGTATTAATAATTTACAATAACTCCCTTACAATCTCAAATACATAAACATATACATACACATATTAGAAACGCAGTCAGATTTATTCTACGTATATTTAATTCTAATATACATAGCATATGCACACATACACACATTCACGAACGCACGCACAAGAAAGAAAGAAAAAGATTAATGCAATTTATACATATTATACAGTTTAGCAACACCAATTCGGGGCGCAGCGCCAAGTATTTTGAATAAAATATTTATTCGTATTAAAATATTTATTTGTATAAAAATATATTTGCTTAATATTATTTAAAATACTTTTTCTTTGCATAAATAGCCATTGTTATAATTGGCGCAATTTTTGTATATCATTAATTTTGTAAAGCTATTAATTTACTACAATGTTTTTAAATGACATTCTTTTTGATTGGTTAATTAAAATTTCCGCGATATGAGTAATGTAATGTATGAACTCAGCCTTTTAGCTGTGTATATGTCGTTGTGTCATCTTAAGCGCAGTTGGAAAGCACCTTTATGTACTTGCAGCTCATTTTGATTTCACACCTCTTTTTTATTTTATAATTATTATTATCTTCTATTTTTTTGTGATTTATTTGATTTCATGTACTTGGCGTAATTTTTTACCTTTTTGAAGTTTTTATGGTAAATACATATATACATAAATAGATAAATATATGAATAATATTTACAATATATACATATATGTTTGCATAAATATATAATTATGTACACACATACATAAATATAGCCATAATTACATGCATATATATGCGCATATATGGCACATTATATTAATTTAACTATAACCGTGATATTTTTCATAAAAGCACCAGAAACAAAAAAATTTTGCAATGTGCACATCGGATAAAGGATACTTTTTGACAATCGCATTTTTCCCTTCTAGTAGCATTAGGAAAACATACTTGATTTACATTTACAAATTCTTCATTTTTTTAATATTAGTTTTGATGAAAACCAAGCGTAGAGTATCATAGGTTTAAATATAGGGGCACACAATTGATGGTGGATAAGGGAGTGAATTTTGATTCCATCTTTGCGTTTATTGGGCATATATTCGTCATTTTGCAAAATTCTACACTATTCTAAATTTTTCTTATAAAATTTTTTACTTGCCGGAAAAAATACGCGTCGCACGGTTGGGAATAGAATAGATAGGTAGATAAATAGTTGTAAAGTTACACAGACGTGTATATGTGTACTATAAAGAAAAATTTCATATTAAATATATAATTTACAGTGTCTTTAGAGTACAAGTATCTACCATGTTTATATAAAATTTATTTTAAAAAATTACAATATTTATGAAACAAAGCAGTATGAAATTTAATTATTCAAAATAAGAGTTAAAAGAAAGAAAAAAGAATAAATTAGGATGACAGGATTTGAACCCGTGTCGTTTAGTTGGGAAGTAAGCGCTATACGCATTCATCCAACTCACTTTCTTGAAACATGTTTAAAGTGAACTGTTTTTAAGGATCACATATCGATTGTTTATAAATAATGTTCATTGGCATAAAATATTTTGCAGAAGGTCTTCCAGATGACCTCCAGATTCATCCCCTAAAATTTCATCAAAATCCCTGGAGGTACAGCTATGGGGTCCCCTTGTCAGTGCATGTTCCCCCTCCCTGTTCCCCGACCAGTGGGCCCTTCAGCTGGCTCTGTCTGTCAGTGCTCGGCTCTCCTTCTCCACCTCGGGCCATGCTGGCCCCTGCCCTCCCTCCGTGGGTCCCTCTCCCACCGAACCGACTCGCCAGCCCCCTCTCCGCCTCACCAGGGCCCGCCGTAGCGCCCTGGTTCCCCGTCCCCGTCCCTTTGGCCGTTATCCTCCCACCTCGGGACTCTATCCTCGCGCATCCCGGCGTCGTCTCGCGCTGAGATATTCTCCCTTTTGCCCTCGAGGAACGAGCAATGCGGAGGCTCAGGTATGCAAGATGGCCGCCGTCGAGGAGCGCGCTCGCGACGAGGAGGACTGCTCACGGGCGAACCAGGGTGTGAGAGAGAGAGAGAAAGAGAGAGAAAGAGAGAGATCTCGCTCTCGCGAGAGAGAGCGGATGAGAAAGAGAGACCGGTGACGGAGAAATGGAGAAGGAGGCGAAGGAGCGACGGTGATGGGAAGCGTTTAAAACGCCAGAGGGACGAGGAGAGGACCACTGAGATGAATAATGCGCGTGGGGGAGGAGGGGAGGTATCTGGATAGGACCAGGGATGGGGGGACGACAGCGGGGGAGGTGTGTGTGTGGGGTAGGAAGAGAGGAGCCAGAGGCGGAGGAACGAAGAGGTCCAGGACCACGATATACCGTAGATATATATCCGCGTACTGGGCCCTATAGCCACTTTTATAACTAATCCGTTACCACGATCGAACGCTTCGCTCCGACTCTCCCCTCCGCCCACCCCTCGCCTCTCCTCCGCCTAACCCTGGAGGGTTTCTCTGCCTGGGCGACGGTGGTACGCGCGCAGATAGATTCCCTTTCGGTGTTTTCCTTTAATCTGGTTCACCGGGCGGCAACGTTCGACGCGTTTTTCCGCCCTTGGATCCTCCATGGGTTTTCATCCATCGCACAGTGGTCTGTCTAATAACAATCTAGCGGGACAAAAGTCGCAGGTGTCGAACATAAACCGTCAGCTAGGTGGAAATGTTTATTATTTGTTTGAAAAACACCATCCACGTTGTTTTACCACCCTTAAAACTTTCACTTCAGTCTCCAAGGGTTTTTAAAACCAACATTCGTATTCTGAGGTTTCTTAGAATATAGAAAGCGAATATGAGCTGTGTTTTGTAGAGAAAAAGGGTTTAAAACTACGTTATTTAGAATTAATTACACATTTTAGCTCCTAACATCACCATTTTTGAAGATAGAATTATATTAATTATATATCAAAATTATGTAGAGTTGCAAATATTTGCAGCTACAACATTTCAATATGTACTCTATAAAACAAATAGAACAAAACAACAGAAAAATTTTTAGGTTCCACGAGGTTCCTGGATATCTAGAGCTTTTCCAACGAAAGCTACTAAAAAATTCCATCATGTTTAAGATTATATTTTTACTCTATTCGTTGGAAATTAAAATACTCATGGCTGCAGCTTTACTACTTACTTATACCTCTGCAATCCTATATTCAAAATATTAACAATTTAAATCGCGATACAACTGAGCACTTCCGATATATAGTTGATACTGATGCATTCTATCAATCGGTTACTAAGCGAAATACGTATAAAATTACATAGCATATCATTCCATTATCTCTGACTCAGTAGCTTGTAGTATGACCAAGATTCATTCATTTTGGATGGTCATGATTTTTTATTTTTGTCCCGCTAGAGTCTAGACCATCAAATTCCGACCACTGTGCATCATCCGCAATTTTCGCGCGCAACCGTCCTTGCCCCCTTTTCCCTCGCTCTTCCTGTCCCACGGAAACCACGGGACCGAGCCGCTCGCGTGGGTCAGATAAGCGCGTACACGGCCACGGTCCTAAGCGAGGTTCCAGCGTTTAAGAAGTCGTTATCTAGCGGGGAATGCGCCGTTCAGGGAATCGTGCGCACACCGGGGGACGGAATGCCGGGGGAAATTAGGAGGTTCGATCTTACATCGTAACGGAGCTACGTTACACGCTATTTTACCTGCTGGGCCTATTTCGGCTACACCCGGGGACACGCTCGACACGAGAGATCTGAGAGCTACGGCGGGGAAACCTGTCGCGCGGTTCGAGGAGCTTATGCCGTTCGTCAGTCCCCGTTGCATCGACGACGTCCTTTATCGTCCGTTGCACGGGTCCAGCTGGATAGCATCGCTTCCTGGTCGGCGAGGGTTAATTCGAGGTATTTGTCGCGAGGGAGGGTGCGGCAGGATGCGCGGCTGATTAATAGACGACGCTCAGCGGTACAGGGACGCGCGTGCACGCGCCATTTGTTGGTCCGGGGTATTAGAAAGGCTGCGATCCGAAAGACAACCGGGGTGCACGGCATTTGTATAAACCGCGTGCGGAATGCATTCGACATTAGAATGCTTGGTCTTTGTGTCGGCTTGACGAGTAGCATAGGTAATTGACACTCTGAGTGACGGAAGGTTTTGCAAAATGACCCTTTCAGTTGGTAAGGCGCCGTTTGCAATTGAAGAGTTGAAATGGTAAACGATGCGAGGGGCAAAGAAATGAAAAATTATTTTTCTGGTGGAAGAGGATGAAGATTGTATGGTGAATACGGTTGGCGAAGGCTGTAAGTGCTGGGATAATTTATTTTGGATATTGTTGGAAATGATTCTAGTCGCCGATCGACACGAGGTTTGAGAGAAGGGGCCATTCGGAACTACAGCATTTATTTTAGTTTCTGGAGTTGTTCAATAAGGGTTGAATTTATCAATGTTGCTGTGGTTGAAAAGAAAATACTGAAAATTCACACTTCTGGCACTTGCATCATTTAAGAATGTATTGGAGGTATCTTCAAAATGGTACCAACTTGATGAGAATTTGTGAGATTGTTCTTTTTAATCTTCCGAATATGCTGCACAAATTTTAAACGAATTCACTAAACGATTGCTGAGTTATAACGATTTTAATCTCCACTGATTTCACATGTACTCTTATGGAAAGAGTTGAAGAAGAACTTGAAGAACTGGTACCAATGTTTTCAATTTTTGTTTACATGTAGTATATGGGTAGATGAAAATATCTGCCGAGTTTCAATTGTTTTCGAAAAGTGAAGAAGATTCTGTTAGTATATGAGTTTATCTAGTTCGGGAACGAAGGATTTTTCAAAAAAATGATTTCAGACAAAATTCCAGGCGTTTAACACAAAATCATGATTTTTCGATGTCTGAATTATTAGTTTTTCGTGAATTAAAAATAGAGTTTTCATCACAAACAAAAATCCTTCGTTCATGAACTAGATAAACTCATATACTAACAGAATCTTCTTTACTTTTTGATTTCAGATGACCCGACACAGGGCCCACTTGTCCGCCACTGCCCCAAAGCATAGATCATCGTTCCTCGCACCCCTTTCACTAATACACAGCACGGACTGCAAGCACCAGCCCCCATATCCTAAGAGCTTCCACTCGATATAACACGAATATATAAATACACAAGTGCGATTAATTACGCCCATTCAAGAAGGGTAGCGTAGGTTGCGAGAAACAAGTAGTATTGCCCGTGGAAAGTCAGCCAAGGCACTGTGCACTAGGGAACAACTAACTGCAAATAATTTTCTCTCAATTCTAACTCGTCTATAACCAGTGACAGACTTGGGTAAAAAAATATTTTGTTGCTAGGAAATAAAGGGGGCCTACTCACAACTATAAGCCTATCATTTAATGTGTATAAGAAATAAATAAAATTCTCAAAAACACATAAGTGGCAAAAAAGTAGAATTAAAATTTTTGTGAAATAAATGTTTAGTTTTCGTAATTATACTGTTTAAGGCCCACTTCCCATCGGGCAAGCTGACACTCCGGCCAGTCCGCCACTGTCTATAACCAGAATCACTAGAATACAATTCCTCACATACAAATTTCACAGGAAACATCAACAATCTCAAATCTACTCATCAAATTCCTCTGTCCCTCATCACGTTCCTCACAAAACCACCGATAGTCAGGGCCCGATTTAGCTCTTCTGCCACTCCAGGCAAAACTGATTTTCCCCTTTATATTCAATTACAAATAATTATTTTAAAACACAATTTTCAACAATGAGTGAATTTTTCGTAGATATTTGTTGAATAACAAAATCCTTTTGTATCAAAGAAAATTTAAAACTCATAAATTACCAATTAACCAAATTTGCCGCTCCGTGAAGTTGCCCTGCTTGCGCCGTCCTAGATCGGGCCCCGCCGATAGTGGGGTTCCCAAAGAATTATTTCACTGCAAAGCCGTTGCGCCCTTCCCCATTCCCACGTCCAGGTAATCGTAGACTCGGAGTCGGAGGATCGACGTGTAACGCGTGCCCCAGAAAGCTCGCTCCTTAAGTCCTATCTCCTTCTCGATCTGCTCGGCCTCCGTATCGTTGCTGCGTGTCGGGGGAACCAGAGGGGGCAGGATTTAGTCGGAAATCTGATCGTTTTCCGCGTAGGTAAGCGGAACGATCGCCAGCGCGCCGTTTAACCAGGCCACGGTATCTTTCCCCCGTTGGAAGCGGAGAAGGATCTCGTTGGCCAGCCCCTTAACGACTTATTTTCGCGGGGCGCGGCTGCGATAAATTCGCGCGCGATCGTCCCTCAGCCGAAACGGCCTTTCGCGCCCACTTGTCTAACATTATTCCGCGCCGCTGCCGTATACGGGCCAGCTTCTATCGGGTTGCAGGGCGCCACGTGGGCGTCTACACGCAACAGCTTCATTGTTTTCACCGAACAATAACTGTAACGCGTTCCCCCCGTTTATCTCGAGCTGCTTCGCGTATGTACGACGTATCGATTGCCAGCCGCTCCCGAATCGCGCTCGTAACGTCTCGAGGACTGCGTGGACGGCTGGTAGCTTGATAAAACATCCAGAGATGAGAATAGATCGCTCGGGTCCTGGGTTCAGGAGAGATTGCTCTCCGAGTTACAGTCTCTGCTTGGGGACCAATCTTCGTATCGGTTGTGGAGACTGCGGAGAAGCTTTCTGGGTGATGGATATTGCAGTGAGATTATTTTCAGAGAGCAGGAGATACTGTTCGATGAAGCTTAATGGCAGAAACAGGAGTGTTAGAAACGCTTCAGCTTTTATTAAAATATACAGTTTATTAGATAGATTTATATAATACAGAGTTGTGAAGCTGGCAGTGGTGTTACTTCTTCGGAGCCCCGTACGCGTCTGGCATTCTTTCTATGGTGTATCTGTGCTGGGATACGTACATTATAGGCACGCCAGGGATCTTCCGTATCCGCCTCTTCAGGTCTTTGTCATTTGTCGCCACGATGTAACACTTGTGCTGAAATGTTAGGAAGTCGTTTGTAGTGGCTAATGTGATTTCTAAACTGTAGGTCACGAAGTGTTTCCTGGGGGTCGCTACGGTTACTTTTAGTTGGCGATTTTTATCAAATATTTATTTTAATTATTAAGTTAGAATTATATTCTAAAATACCTGTTTTTAACCGACTTCAAAAAGAAAGAGGTTCTCAGTTCAATGTGTTTGTATGCTTGTATTACGTTTCTTCGCGAATTTCTCCGTGACTACTGGACCGATTTTCGTGAAACTAATTGCATTTAATTTGTATTAAATCAACTTAAATCATGGAGAAAGGATTATCTAAATCGATTAAGTAGTTTTGAAGTTACAACAAAAAAAAAATCTGTTTCATTATTACTGGAATCTTCCGTTTCTACCGGTTCTTTTTGTTACGAGCAACTCATTTTGCAGACCTGCCCATATTTTTTAAAATAAATGTAGTTATACAACTTAAATAACTAAAAAGTAAAAAATTTAAAAAAAAAATGAAAACCGGCTTCAAAAAAAATAAAAAGACACTGAAAAGTAAACATTAAATTTTTTTCTTATTTAATCTATGATTCTCAATTCTTTAAGTCGGCGCCAGATTTACACAGTGCAAATAATAAGGCGCCGACATAAAAAAATTGAGAGTCACAGATTAAATGTATAAAAATTTAATGTTCACTTTTCAATATATTTTTATTTTTTTTTAAACCGGTTTTAATTTATTTTTTAAATGTTTGATGTGTTCTTCTTACCTTATTAAATTTACCTTACATTATATGAGGAGTCGCATGTTATTTGAATATTATAAAAGGAGATCGCGACTCAAACACGGTTGGAAAACACTGGGCTAAGATATTAATTGGATTCTTATTTTTAACAAATAATTGTACTTACTTGTGTCACCCTGTTGACGATGCAATCGTCCGCGTAAGTGCCTTTGTGCATGCAGTTCAGTCTCTCGAATCTGGGGTCTTTTATGATCTTCAACGCTATTTTATACTTTTGGCCGAGCTTCTCTAACTCGCCTATAACGCAGTCTGTGACATAAGGTATGCACTTGGCGTAAAGGCACTCCATCATGTTTTCTATCACATCAAGCTTGTTCTTAATCGAGAAGTTTATGAAATTCGTGTCTACCAAGATGTGGTAGGGGGGACCCAGCTGCGTGTTGTATTGGAAGAACAATGCGGAGGACTGCTGCGGCCTGTAATACATTACGCTCTGATTTAGAATTTTATAATTATAAGGTAATAGTACCCGCAGAGATATGAACAGAGAAAGGAGTTGGGCCTCGCTTAAGAATGTATTGAATCTATCTTCAAAATGGTAACAAATTAATGAAAATTTGTAAGAGTGTTCTTTCTAATCTTCCTGATGTGCTCTAAAAAATTTAAACGAATTCACTAAACGGTTGCTGAGTTATAACGATTTTAATTTTCGACGACGATCTTGATAGATAAAACAACCGAAAAAATGTTGAAGAAATAGTACCAAAGTTTTCAATTTTTTTTTACATGTAGTATATGGGTAGATAAAAATATCTGCCGAGTTTCAATTGTTTTCACTACATCGTTTTAAAGAAATAAATTATAATTTGAGAAAATTGTGAATTCTGGGCATTTTCACTGCCAAAAGTTCAGCAAATAATGCTTCAGAAAGCATTTGCAACGTGAAAAATGCCTTTCTAAGAATAAAAATAAGGCTCCAACTGTCGTTCGAGTTCCTTAAATCTGGATTTACTATACATAAGACGTAGATATTCAAGTATTTCAAATTTCATATACTTTTGTCTAATATTGTACGTCCGATACATCCTTAAGGCTCGATTCAAGGCATGTGGCCTGAGACTCAATTCCTACTGACATTCCTGCAACAATATACCACTCAAAAACTACCAATGCTCGAGTGTTTTGCTTACAGTCTCGCTATATCTCTGCAGGTATTATAAAAGGATATCGAATACTCCTTACACTTCTGATATTTTCAACTGCCTCGGATCCTCTTTTTTCGCCTTCTTCGGCGGCGCGCGTTTGTCTGGTTTTCTAAAAACAACGAGAACTAACTGTTGGAAAATGTTTACACAGTAGAACCTAATTTCTTTCGAGAGTCACTTACATTCTGGAGTCGCTTACGCTTATCATCTTCTTCATTTGCGCGAACCTCTGCATCACGACCTTCCGTGTCTTCTTATTCTTCCCCTGTGTAACGCAAAATATTACAGAATTACAGAGAATTCCTATGTAAATTCGTACTTAAAAACATAACCTAAAAGATCGCTCTAACATCTGACAAAAGTATCGTGTCTCATCGTGCAGTAAAAAAGCCACAGAAGAACTTACCATTTTCAATTAATATTCACTAACTTGTTACTTTTAAAAACAAAATTGCACTGGATCCGAGCACCTAATCTGTCAACTCAAAACACTACGCACCACGTGGTGCACTGTGCAGGGTCACCAACAGTATTTTTTAATATTCCACATCGCATCGATGCCAACCTAACAGCTTTACAGTTCAAACAAAGAGGAGATATAATAAGAGGCGTCACTCCGGGCGGAACCTTTGAAGTCCTTACTTGACCTTGGCATTTAAATTGGTTGTACATTCGAGCGGGATATTCAAATCGACAAGATGTACCTTAACGCAATTGGCTAATTATTGCCGAAGTTTACCGATCATTGCCGAATGGGGCCGAATGGGCATTTAAATTGGTTGTGTAGTGATTTCCCTAGGTTATTTCTGTCCTTGTCGAGTGACGCCTCTTATTATACCTCCTCTTTGTTGGTTGTGTAGTGATTTCCCTAGGTTATTTCTGTCCTTGTCGAGTGACGCCTCTTATTATATCTCCTCTTTGGTTCAAATATAACAAAAGAATGAAATAATTAAGAACTTACAAAAAGTTAATTAACATTCTCCGCTTAAGCGCATTACCGAAATAATTAAAAATTGCCTGGCACAACTCCCGTACTATTTATAGATGTTATTTCAAGTGAAACTTCAATCTGAGAAGACGCGTGATTTTCCCCTATTCAAAAACTCGCGCGTTGCTCTGTGATTGGTCGACGTCAGACCAGCGCGTCACCTCGAGTCCCCTCAGTTCGATCCGCCATCTTCTTTCCTATTGCATCGGGTGGAGGAGCGTGTTGTACTTTTTGGAACATTAATTTTTATGTTCCGTCGAAAACAGCTGCTTGGGCTGCTCGGAGCAACGAAAGAACTAGTCAGCGTGTTAGAATTCTCAGCTTTTCACTATCGCTGCTAGTTTACGTGTTAACGAACAAATTTCCACTAAGTGCGTAAAAACTTGATTGCCCCCTAACCTATAAGAGCGTGACATGTTCGTTGAGCTTCGTTTATGATAGGGTATTGTGTAATTTAGAGAAGATGCCAAAGAAGACGAGCAACAGGCCCTTATGGGACGGTCGCGGCGGACGGCCAGGCAACTCGGACGAGAAGCACTACTTCGGTACGTTTCCTACATCGTTTGATAGTTAGTTCCTCGTGACCTACATTTTCTTTAACCACAAGCATAGCTGCAACATTCTTTCTCGTTTCGCGTAGTCTCTTTATGTTGCGCCAATAGATCGCACCTCGCTGTCGAAATCACTACTGCGTTGTCACTGATTTTCACTTTTGAACAGGCCACGACGATCGTGTACCAAGGCAAGACGGCGGAGCTTACCTGAGAAGCAGGCCGAGGGTGTCGTTCAAGACGCAGGCGAGACCGTCCAGGGATATACCGAGAAGCTTGGCGCTGGCGTGCTTGGACGACGATGTTCAAATGGCGTCGAGCTGTAATAACAATAATAATAGACGAATAGTTTTCAGAACCAGAGACAGAGGCATGCGACGAGGAAGAGTCAGCCCCTTGCCTGTTAGAGGCTACAGGGGCGGGCAGCTTCCTCGAATCAGGATGCATGTCCCTGGGGATTTGAATTGGTATAAAGTTACCGTAAGTGTATTGGGGCGCAGGTTTTGGGGAGCGCTTTGATTTCTCGTGTATTACGAACGTTCACTTTAATTGTAGATTCCATATGGACACAAATACGGGAAAGATTACATATTGACTAGCTTATTAAGCTACATGGAGCCGGACACATTTGTTCCCATAATGGTAATGACGAGAAAGTTTGATTGTAATTGGGAGAATGGTATAGGTCTTAATTTGCAAACGTTTTTGAACAGTATAAGGTGAACACGTCGGACGCCACCTTTTATGTAGACGATAGGAGAATAGCAACAGCGCTGGCTAATTGCGATTATAAGATCACAACTGCGGATGGATTTAAGCTGCAAGTGAAGATTATGAAGGGAGCGTTTCCACAATGCGAGATAGACGATAAATTCAAGGATAGATTGAAACAAGCCATGGCCAAGCGATACGTGCAGGAGACGAACGCGTTGGATTTATCAAAATTTCATCAGGATCCTGGTCAGTAGTTTCATGAGTTCGGAATGTCGTTTTTTGCCGAAGTAGATGTACTAAAAATCTTCCGCAGATCTTGTGACGGACTATTTCTGCGCGCTGTTTCGACCTCTGATGTTGGAAGCGGTGCTGGGCATTGTGTCGGAGTATATACCGAATCTGGAGGCACTGAATTTAGAGGGGAATAAATTGCATTTAGTCGAAAAGCTGTGCGGCTTGAGTAAAAAGTTTCCCAAATTAAAAATCCTGTACATTGGGGATAACAGGGTAACTAGACAAAGATAGAGTGATCTTTCATTCGATTCCTACGTGGTAAGTATACGTTTCAATGCGTAATTAATTTCTTCTAGATCAAAGACTTCAGTCAACTAGACGTCTTCAAAGATTTAAAGCTGGAAGAGCTTAGGCTAGCAGGAAATCCGTTTTGCAACAAATATAAGTCTCGGCAAAGCGATTACATTAGGTAATGTACTGTTTCGATATTATCGTTTCTTGATAAAAGAATTCTCCAGGTAGCTAAAGTGTCCTGCGGCTGCTACGGCGGCTCGAATTTTTCACGGGGGTATGGTCCGGTTAACCGAATCGTCGGTATATTTGACATAATTTACTTCACACTTGCTCGTTATGAAAATTAGAGAATAATTGAACCCTGGAAGTTCTGAAATGGTCTGTGTATTTTCTTCTCTACTATACTCCTCAATAATAAGACAAATATTTCTGTTATTACGATTAACTTGGAGCTTCCGGGCTTCTGGCTTTTCTTTCCCGACCATAGCGACCTGCGGAAACGGTTCCCCAAGCTTCAACGGCTGGTAAGTAACAATCGCATCGTCAATAATTACTATAATCTAGCAAAGTCGCACTTAACCATTTCGAATACTTGAAAAGGATGGAGTGGACCTTCCAAAACCGATCGGGTTCGACGTAGCGGTCGATGGACACAAGATGCCAGCGTCTCACAGAATGTTCGTTGCGAACGCGAAAGCGCAAGAGATCGCTAGCCAATTTCTGCAACAATATTTCATGATATTCGATAGCGAGAGTCGTCAGCCGTTGCTAGACGCGTATGACGAGCACGCCTGTTTTAGCATGACCGTGTCGTATTCGCATAGCGCCAACAAGTACGTGCCGATAGCTTATTCGCCCACTTACGTTATGCAATATTTACGAACGAGCGAACCATTGCAGGTTAAACGGATACCTCTTGGAGAACCGAAACCTGTACAGAATAAACGACCAGAACAAGAGACAGAAGCTATTGAAGCAGGGTCGGCTACCCGTGGTTTCCTTTATCTCGGAAATGCCACAGACCTCGCATTATCTCAACACATTCACGATGGACATCAACCTGATCACGGTGAGTTCCTCCTAAATCTGCGTCGAGCGATCCGCTAGATTATCCAATGACCATGTGCTTTCCAGGCGGGCATGATGCTGATCGCAGTGACAGGAATGTTTAAAGAACTCGACAAGAAAGACAGGGCCATTCGTTACTTCAACAGAACGTTCATAATAGTGCCCGAGGGGAGCGGCTACTGCATTCGAAACGAGCAGCTACATATCAGTTATCCCACCGACGCTCAGCTGAAGCAACTGACCGAACAGTTGACGGCACTGCTGTCAGTAGTGCCGACGCCTCAAACACCCTCGAGCAGCACCGCCGTGAAACCATTGCCGCCGCAGTTGTCCGAGGACGTGAAGCAGCAAATGACCCTGACGCTCAGCCAGCAAACGAACATGAATCTCGAATGGAGCCTGAAATGCTTGGAGGAGGTGCAGTGGAACTACGGCAACGCGCTCGCGGCGTTCCAAGAGTTCTTCAAGCTGGGACAGATACCGCCGGAAGCATTTAACAAGTAAAAGTACGATGCGGGGACGGAAGTAACGCCCGAACAGATTCTAGCTCTAATTATTGTTCTTTATTGCTGCGCGCCACTCGACCGTGCATGGTACTTTTACGTGGCAGTTTGGAGGAAGACACACAGGTATTGGGTGCCCCTTGGATCCTCGTGATTTCTCCTTTCGTTAAGTAAAATTGGTTTCAACGAATGTTCGTTAATCGCACGCCACGCGTTTCTTATTTCATTTTAAAAACCCAAAACCTTGTGACTTGCGCTGTACGCCTCTTCGAGCAAAGAGAAGCTTGTGGCAACGAATTTCCCTTCGTTTATTTCCATTTCTTTTCCACGAGGCGATTCGTAAGACAAGCTTCTGTTTGCTTCGGTTGAATGGATCTGGACGTTCGCGATTAAAAGGAGTAGCTTTTCGTATAAATGATACGAAACGAGTGTGCACGCGGAATGTCTCGCATTCCGCGGGCAACTGTTTAATTCGGTTCGCGATGTATGAACGAGGGTTGGGGTTTAAGGATTATTCTTAGGTTTAAAGACATTTCAGGGAAGAACGATACTGGCACGATACAGTTATTCCTTTTCGTTCCTTTTATACTTTGAGTTTTTGTACATCAGAAGTTTCGTGCTGGTCTCGGTGGATTGCCATTCGGCGCGTGATACTTGAATCTTTTGGGTAAAGGAATCAAACGGAAGAAATTCGATGATTGAGTTATGAACGCTGATTAGAACCCATGTACTGCCAGGTCAATTATGTTTCAGACATACATAGTGATGTTTATTCTTTTACTGTGGTCAAATTAATTTCCCGACACGATACACGCTACTTTGATTTTAGAACGCGTATAAAAGTTGCGCCTTGATAGCTTCCAACCAACGATTAAGCATCGCCGACCAATTGCTCGAACGATAAGGCGGCGCTTGTGTCCGGTAAACGTAAATTCTGATCATGACGTACCCAGTAAAATAAGCATCAGTGTGTGCCCAGTGCAAAGCCTAGTTTACATTAAACTTTTATAAGATTGTAATCTGACGAAGAAATGTATGGTCGTGAAGCGATATTTTTACTTGACTTATCATGCTGGTTGATCGTGATCGCTATGAGAACACCGAATGCTTTTTTTAACGTTTGAAAGAACACGTAAAACGAATCTATCGCGAACATCGTTTTAACTGTGTAAATTTAAATCATTGCCAATATTATTGCCGTAAGATAGTTCTACCATTTAAAAGGGATTTAGCATCGAAGGGAAACATAAATCGCAATAATACGAGGTAACGAATCAGCCAGTTTCGACTGTGTTTAACAGAATAAAAAAATAAGCGTTGGAACATTACATTGGCGCAATCACGTCGAGCTGAATCCACTCGGTTGAATTGCGTTACGTTCCGCAGGTCCGAAGATTAGGTACAGCGTGCGAGCAGAAATTATTCATCGGCGTACACAGACGACGCACCTGTAACGAAACGAATCATCCCCTTAAGCTATGCAAGTGCCAATGAGGGGAGTGCTTTTGACACCGAACGACGCACGAACTGTCGAGCCACTTTACTTCTGGAAGCTGTCAACTTGTCGCAACTGCGCTGCAAGAAGAACAGCAACGAGAGGATGGAACAGTCCTGAATGAATCGGCTGGGAGCCCCCTCCCAGCGAAACAGATACATGCTGGGGGTAAACTGTTAGCAATGTCTGCGATTCCCTTTACCGTTGTAGTCTGTCTGAATACCTGACGAATACGCTACGACGGGCAGAGAAAGGCATCCGCCAGGTGTCGATACGAAGATAAGGATCGAACAGAAGGAAATCTGACTCGAGCTTGACGTATCGGTTGCACCTGCGCCCACGAAACAATGCGTGCGGTGTTAATGTCGCCCAGACAAAAGAAATCGGCCGCACCACCAGTCGTGCCTCTCCTGTGAGGGCACGCTGGATTGATAAACGTCGAACAGACAATAACCGACCGGAAAGCGCATGGAAGAATAGGATTACAGAAAGTGGAACGAGATCCACGCGACCTAGCGCGCAGCGTCTTCAACGATCTTCCGCGATTTTTCTGATTCTCTTTATCGGGTGAAGCCGGGAATAAGATGGACCTACAACCGAGAGAATAACTTATGCTCGCATCCTGTACAGCTCTCGACCGTCAACGTGCAAAAGGTATCTTTAGCGCTACCGTCGAATTCTGTAGAACCACTGCTCGTTGATTCTTCGATACAAGCGATTCACGATCATTAAGAGAGAGAGAGAGAGTGCATGTTTTCTATGGTCTATTCGCGCTGCAATATTCTCGATTCACGAAACTTTGTTAGGTGTTCAGGTTTCTCGATGTAACGCCAACGTTCGGTGTAGTTTTCATTTTCATTTTCGTCGGCAATGAAATTTTCTTTGATGTGCGAAAGTCTCTGCGTTCGTTGACGTTGATGTTGAGGAGGTACGTTTTCACGGTTTTCGCGTCGGTTGAAATGTTTTAGTATAATGCAAACTGTAAATACACGACTCGTGGTTGACGAGAATAAATATTTGTATACTTAAGTTTGGATTTTTCGTAGAAGGCATTGGATATAATGTAAATACAAATTAGAAGTTTATTAAATACGGCTTATTTTCTATACAGTGTATGTGTAACGGCGAACGCGACCGTAACGGTTCTGTGAATGTTCTTTCGATCTCATTCGTATTCGGGTTCAATTGCAGCTGTGGTGCCTTCTGTCTTCTGTAAATAACATGGGTTTAGATTACTTTCGATTACGAGAGGTGTTGCGGAATGCTTACCTCGTCGTTCGCGAAGTCTTGCTTGCCTTTCCTCTTGAAGAAGCCCAGCTGTTCGGGGAAATAATATTTTAGTGAGAATTTGTGTAACCTTTTTAAGCGATTATAAAGGAAACGGTATTACCCGGTTTAAAATTGCTGCTAAGATGAATAACAACAGCAATCCTACTGAAATCGAGACGGGAATGATCCACAGTTGCAGTTCTTCTGTTGTCGGAGCTTTGTAAAATATTGTTACAATTTTCATTGTGGACCTGAAATGAACTTACAGTTTAGAATAATCGAAATATGTTTGATTCTTATTACAAACACACGACAAATTACCGAGTTCCGTTGATTGGTAGCCTCGAAGCAGGCGTTATTATTTTCACCGTGGCCTCTGTGGCGAATTTCAACACCTCCCTGTCGCTCCCGAATATATCTTAACATTTGAAGAAGAAGAGCTAATTTAATCAAGTATAGTTACAAGATAGAATCGAATTTTCAGGACGGACAAACACCTTTGAGGTTCTCGACGTCTAGACGAAATTTGATCGGCAGCTTTCCAATATCTTGCAACGTCTTCAGCTGGCTTAAATCGCACGCGATGGTTGTACAATTCACATCCGGGTTTGAACAATTCATGTAACGAACATTCATGAGACTTGTATTTGTGATTTGCGATGCTTCGGTGGCCTGCGTGTTAAAAAATTCAGTGCTTGATTCATATCCGTCTCTCTTACGTATCTCGTAATCTTCATATTGTTGTATTTCGTCCGATGACATCTGCACGCTCATTTCAGAATCTGAGCGCGACAGTTCATCTACAATAACTTTGAAATCTGGTTGAACATTGTATGGGAGGCACTCCAATACGTCCCCAGATACGTAGAGCTGAAAATTTCTTCGTAAAACAGTTTGCACACAGACAAAGAAATCGCTTGCTTCATACCTGAAGTTTGTGCAGGTTCACCAACGGTTCTGAATCTTTGATAGCCGTCGGCACTTTAACGATAAGTTGTGCGTCTTCTATAGGACTCGCGCCGAGTTTGTACACTTGATAAGTGTGTTGAAAGCTGACGATCGAATTATTATTGTTGATAGTGGAGAGGTAGTAGGCTTCCTCGGTTGCTTTTCTAAAAGACAACAAACTTGATAACAAACACTCCTCGCTGCTTAGTAAAAAGATCTGTGTAGGAAGCACGAACCCATTCAGAGATAGAGAAACTTCGCTCGCTAGAGTGAGGGTCTTTCTTAAATTCACCGTCCCCTCATCTATACTCCGACTCTTTATTGCTACGTAGAAATATAATTTCTGATTGTGTAAAGAGCCGTGAATGTAGTATCTCATATCTAAGTCTAATTTAACGTTCTTCTACAATAAAGAAGAGTTAATGTTTACTACAGTACGCGTTGGGGATTTGTAGAGATCTTAAAGTACCTCTTCTTTCCCGAGAGGGTTGCCGACGTCGCAGGTTACTAGTAGAATCTTCTCAAACGTTTCTTCGTGGCAAGAAGGTAAAATGCTGCGCAGTAGAATCCCTTCGGGTAAAACGACCTCTATTGTTGTAAGGTATGCAGGTTCTCCATGATTTCTCAAATTAATTTCGAAGTTTATATCAGTGGAACCGATGATCCATGTATCGTCGTCTCTACGAAAGTTTCATAGAGTAGAAAAGTTAGAAGGATTATGATACGAGAGGTCCCTTAACGCGGATATTATTTATATTTCGCGTAAACCGTAGAGTGGACAGAAAAAAAACAATTAAATTTCGTCACATTCCAGTCGCGCGTGCACTGCTAAGGATATTCATTTAATATTATTGATTTTTAAAAACCTTAAGTGTCCGACACTAGAAGAACTCCCCCTAATGTTCCCAATGCTTACCGTACACCATGGAATTTCACAGTAGCAGATATGTTGGAGTGACAGACTTTATCTACCCCACAACCGATGTTAAAGGGAAGCAAGACTTTAGCAACATTCAACTTGTTAAATTCCCTTTCCATAGGGCACCATTTGCAGAAACTATTCGACGAGGTGTGGCCCAAAAATTCGTGCTTAGCGAGGATACTAATTGGCTCGATAAAGTCTCTTATATTACTCTGCAAACATACATATATACTAGATAAAACCGACATCGAATTCGTACAATATATAAGGCAAAAGTTTCTACCGAAATTTTAATAATTATAGTTTCTAAACACTTGAATGATATCGGGTCCCGGAATCTCAGGTCTCGGAACATTTCCTTGGTTCGTCGGTACTGTTCATCTACGTAGATTAAGACCTTCTGATCTACAACTGCAAGTAAATTATAATTACATTTAAATTGCGAAATATTTACTGCACAAATGACTGCAACTTGCCTTGTCCATTACGTATATTAGGCCCATCGTATTCTAGACATATATCGATTGCGAACTCTTTGGCATCCCTTTCGATGATTTCAGGTACGATTGTAATTGAAAGTTTAGTTTTTGCCACTGGTTTACTGCGAAGTACTATGGCGTGTCCAGATTTATACGCTCCCACTCCGAGGTCCGGATACCTAAGTAGCCAAGAACAATAATTTTATTCCTCGGATCTCATCGACACTGTATCAGCGCCAGATAAGTCGTGCTAACCCGTTCCCGTCGATGTCAACTGGTTTCGATATCGAAAACCCGAATCTCTCACCCGAATACAATCCGAACATGCTTTTAGCGTTGATCCGTTGAGATGCCTCCAACTTCTTATCCTGCATATCTGGGCCACCGTTGTATATGTAAATCACTCCAGATCCTTCCCAAGGCGCTCCCACAATAATGTCTACGGTATAATTGAAATTACCATTCATAGAAAGAGTAACTTTTCGATCTTATAATTACCATAGAATCCGTCAGCATCCAGATCACCGCTGGCTATCGCGTATCCAAAATGTCCCCCTTCTACGGTTCCTTGCAGCGGTGCGACCGCTCCGAATTCGCCCTTTTCAAAGTAGTATTTTCTATAACGACACTTCGTAGCTTAATATGAATTCCTTACCTTTTCTGTTCCAAGGTAAATGTATACTTTGCCATTGTCTTTTCCCCAGTAGGGTGCCCCCACCAGGAGATCATCCAAACCGTCATTGTTCAAGTCCCCCACAGCCAAACTTCCTCCAAAGAATTCACCGATGCTGGTGCCGTGTAGCTTGCTAACGATCCGTTCATTTATTTCTGGACTGAAAATCGTTACCTGGAAACATGTTTCACATAGCGAGTGTTGGTATCAAGCAGAGTTAGGCAAAATGTAATCTAATTACAACTTACAAATTAAGATTAAAATGTAATTGTGTAGTTGATTACACATTATTTTCTGCGATCGTTCATTTAGATAGTTGATGAAACCAAATGGTCAACTACCCAGATTAACGATTACAGAAAATAATGTGTAATCGACTACACAATTACATTTCAATCGTAATTTGTAAGTTGTAATTAGATTACATTTTGCCCAACTCTGGTGTCAAGGACGTTTGTAGGTCAATTTCCTTTCTTTTTTTTTAACAACATATGGTTGACGCCACTTCTGAACGACTCTCGTTACCTGGCCCACGTATTCCCCGCCCGGTGCACCACTCACGAACAGCAACTGATTTCTGTCAAAGAAGTATCCAGATTCCACGCTGAAACCTGCGAATCACACCACTAAATTTAGGGCTATAATTCTAAAGGGTCCTGTTCTATAAAAACAAATCCATGCGTGACCATACCGAACTGAGACAACGAGTCGTTGAATGGTGGTAACTCTACAGTTATCACTTTGGTAGCATAATCTATATCCACGGTGCCATGTGTCTCGTGTTTTGGCTTTCCTATGATGCGATTACTCCCCTTCTCCGCGCTGCTTCCCTATGTTTCAATGCAGATTATCTACACGAAATGAAGCTTACCGCCACCGCAAAGCTCACGTACCTTCAACGAGGGGTAATGAATGGAGAAGCCGTATACCGGATCGTACCAGAACTCCGATTGGAAATCTAAAATATCGTTTTTCGTTTAAGGGGAGGTTCCGGTCTGGAGCCCCAAAAAAATAGGTGATCTTTAGGAATTAATTAAAGGAAAACAACTCTATATAATTTAATGGGACTTTTTGCATTGTATTAAGGATGTCTTAAATTATAGAAATATATTTTTTGTTTTGTAATTAATCATTGCAGACGGCACTGGGGAGTCATTAAAGTCGAGGCGTCAAAAAATTCATCCAAATCGGTGGGAACTGTATCTCCAAAAGATATTATCCGATTTGACTGAAACTTTTTTATTTTGGAGAATATACTTCTAGCTAGAGGGGAACCAGAAAAAATACAAAATGACATTTTTTTAAAAAATAACGACACTTGAAGTTTGAAATCACTTTTTCGTCCTTTCGACGACCTTTGGAAATTATAAAGTTTCAATTTTTTGTAATTTTCTCTGGTGGTAATTTGTAGTTTTCTTCAAAATAAAAAAGTTTCAATCGTATCGTGTAATAACTTTTGAAGATACAGATCCCACCGATTTTGAGAACACTGTTTCGAGAAAAACGCGTTTAAAGTTTTACGTGAGTGCCGAGTGGCCGGTTGTGCATTTGCCGCTACTCAAATACCTATAACTTCGCGAATTTTACGAATTTCAACAAATCCTTTTAAACGCGTATTCCTAAACGGTTGAAGATTTGAAAAATGAAATAAAAAAAATCGATTTTTATACGTCCTCTCGCCAGGAGGAAATAAATCCCGCGGATATCCGCGAATACCCACTGTGAGCGTTGAGATTCGTCATCTCGAGTACCAGCGTGTTCGAAGAAATATTTCCGCTGTAACACATCCCCTGTAAGGACTCCCAGGATTTGCTCGAGTAGTAATGGGAAATGCTGCTGATCGTCCGCGGCGCGCACACCTGGAATCACTCGGTCGCATTATTCAAATCTAATGCGACGCGGTACAGAAAGAGCCATTGTTCTTACCGTTAACATTCCATTCGACTCATCTATAGACATGGCACTGCCAAACCAGCCATACTCCTTCTTTATGGCTATATTTATTCCGAGCTTAGCTATGGTTCCACTTAGGGTGCCGATGTCCACTGGCCTGACCTCCTGGCATGTTCTAATATTCGGATCGATCGTGCAGCGATAGACGACACCGTGTTCCGTCGCTTCACGGGAATCCTCTTCCCTGGAGAAGTTTCCTCTTGGGGCACCGATTATCAACCTTCCGCGATCGCAGTCATACGAAATTGAATATTATCCGAATTGCAAAAGCCAGTGAAGAATGGATATTACCAAGACACGTTGTTGACTGGCTCGTGGTACAGACGCACGGCGTAACCGAAGTAATTGCCCCGGTCCTCCAGCGGACTTCTATGAGAATAGATAATGGGAAAGCGTGTGTCTACGTTGTATCCGTACGCTATGGTAACGAACAAAAGGAGGATCGCTTTAGCAACCATCCTGCCAGCGACTATTACAGTTCTGAACTCAGTAGTGTTCCCTGCCAAAGAGGACTGTGGTATCGCGGATTTTCCTCGACGACAGGAAGAATGAACGATAACGTAATCGATGTAAAATGTATCACCGCAGCGTTATGCGACCGTGACTGAGCAAGTGAATCATTCATCTCATCGGGCACATCATCGTATCATAGACAGACAACACGTAACAAGACTGAAGTTTTATTTCCTCCCCTTGCTGTATAAGCGAGGCCTATTTACGGCGATACAGTTACAAACATTTCTTGCTTCTGGATCCGCGCTTCCAGATCCTTCGTGTAACGCTCGAGCTCTTTTTTCAGGTCCAGCTTCCGCAATTTTGGGCACTGCAAGGCATCACAGTCGCGTGAATTTTAACTATCGTAGAACGTTCTTAGTAATTAGATTAATTTTAAGGAATACCCCAGCTTTCTCTCGCAGATCCAAAGCTCCAGGCATCTGATCGGCGAGCCTCGTATTCCTATCCATGTGAGTAGGATGCGTCATTAGAAACGGTACCTCGTATTGACTCTCTTCCATGAGCTCGCTGTACTTCTTCATCATCTCCCAGAAAAGCAACACTTCTCTTACGTCTATGCAACTCTGAAAACGTGCAGATCGTTCCTGTGATTCGAATCGGAGAGACTTTAATAGCACGTGAATAGGGACTTACTTTCGCGGCTAATTGAAGCCCTACTTCGTCGGCCTCCAGTTCTAATTGCCTTTGGTATGGGAATTGTACGAGGACCTTGTGAAGCAAACCAGCCCCTAAGTAAACACTGAGTGCTTTCCACCTTGAGAAGCTTGCCCAAATGAGGAACGTTGGTAGGATATAAACGAGCTCCTTTAGCACGGTGAAGGACAATATTTCCATCTGGGAACAATCCTACGATCATGCATGTGCGATTCTTAGTGAATCATTTAAATCAGTGCTCTGCAACCTTTTCTCACCCTCTGCGCACCTAAGCCTTTCCCAGAATTTCGCGGTACACCACGAGTGAAAATATACAAAATATATAGAAGTTACAAAGTCTGTACATAGAAATTACATTTATTTATGAAAAACTAGGGTCAAAACAAATCTTATCCTATTTCTCTTCTTAGAGGCATTGCGCCATGGCGCGCTAAGCATCGTCTCGTGGCACACCAGTTGCGGAGCACTGATTTAAGAGGAGGTTCCGGTCTAAAAGTCGATTTTTTTATTTCATTTTTCGAATCTTCAACCTTTTAGGAATACGTGTTTAAAAGGATTTGTTGAAATTCGTAAAATTCCCGAAGTTATAGGCATTTGATTGTTATTAGGCATAAAACTTAAACGCGTTTTTCTTGAAACAGTGTTCTCAAAATCGGTGGGACCTGTATCTCGAAAAGTTATTATCCGATTCGACTGAAAGTTTTTCATTTTGAAGAATATACTTCTGACTAGGGAGGAAACCAGAAAAAAATACAAAAAATTGAAAATTTATACTTTTCAAAGGCGTCGAAAGGACAAAAAATATAGGGAAAAGTGATTTCAAACTTCAAGTGTCGTTATTTTCTAAAAAAAAATGTCATTTTCATAATTTTCTCTGGCTTCCCCCCCCCTAGCCAGAAGTATATTCTTCAAAATAAAAAACTTTCAGTCGAATCGGATAACTTTTGGAGATCCAGGTCCGACCGATTTGGATGAATTTTTTGACGCCTCGACTTTAACGACTCCCCAGTGCCGTCTGCAATGATTAATTATAAAACAAAAAATATATTTCTATAATTTAAGACATCCTTAATACAATGCAAAAAGTCCCATTAAATTATATAGAGTAGGTTTTCGTTAATTAATTCCTAAAGATCACCTATTTTTTTGGGCTCTAGCCGGAACCTCCCCTTAAATAATATTTCTGTACAATTGTAGCTTACCGTATGCAGAAGCAACACGTGCGATAATTCGTGGGCCAAAACGAATGTTAACTGGTCATCGTTTTCAACCACGTTGAAGATACCCGAAAAAACAAACACATTCCCGCTCTGAAACATTTAAGCTAGACTGTTACGTCTATTCACCGAGGAGTCGTTGGCCAGTTATACAGATAGAAGAGTGTCTCGCTTACTGGGAGCACCATAGCATTGGTCATCGAGGGTGCATTGACTACGCTGATAGTCCATTGCGTGTTCTTAAACACATCTCTATTAGCATTCGCTAATTTTCTAAGTATCTTAGTAAGCTTCGAATACATGGGATCGCTGACCGGTATTATGTCTTCCTTGTATTTCATCAATAGCTACACAAATCGATGACTGTAGAACAAAGCTTTTCAATACCTATTTACGAGCTTTCATCCTAACACATACCATCGTAAGAATCATATTTCCAAGCGCAGCTTGGCCTTCTTTGTCAAAGATCACGAAGCGTGGACGTTGCACCACTGGGTCTTTTTCCATATGCATCGCATAGAAAATCAGTAAAATCGAGGAAAACAGACCCACGGAACCTACAAATACACACATCGAATATCCCTTTGCTACTTGAAACACAGGCAATTCATAAATTGTCTACCGAGAAATAAGCGTCTCCTCTTCCAGTATCGTCTTCTGTACTCCGCCTGTTCGCACGGAGTCCTTTTCAACCACCATTGCCTTAAATAATACCCGGATGCGACAGAGCCGAATTGCAAGAACGTGCACACAGCTAGAGTGACTACAGGCGACAAGTGCAACTTTTGCGAGGTGTGAAAGTTTGACTTTTGAAGTCTGTAACATCGCCCTCTCCTCTCCGACTCTTCGCGTCGAAGATGAATTGTGTTGGGATGGCTCCAGCACGAGAGATTTCTCGCGGTACAGATTACAATTCTACTAGTCGCAAACGGAAGGCTTTTAATGTACATTGTCTTTACAATATACATGTTCATATATTCCTCTTTAGGTGAATCAATCGTTTTTACAACGTATCGGTAATCGCTGTGCTAGCGCAACTCCCACATGGATCGGTAGTAACATTAATTCTACAATTAAACATGATCGTTAGAATATTTATGCGTGTTTACAGAAACAGTAGTGTTATTACAACGTTTAACTTGCTCAGACGTGATCTATAAAGGCCGACAATATCAACAAACAAAATCCCAATCTGGTATACTGAAACATTATGCTTCCTGCTATACCATACTTAAGCGCAGAATAAAACATTCTCTTTGTGAAAAAGATGGTTATAAGATGCAGCCAGATTGGTCGTACTCGTGTCCTCTGGATTCCAGCGGATGCCAGCGACGGATGCCTGCACTTCAGCTTTTCGTTATTTAAGTTCGGCTTTATGTCCATGTAACAGCTGGGCGTTCCAAAGTCATAGAATAATTTACTGCAAGTATATAACAGTTTCGTAAACGATCATATATACATAGGTAATCAGAAAAATCGTATTTACCAATATCCTTCGGACAATAATTTCATGAGATACCGCGCGAATCTCTCGGTAACGGGCTCGAATTTATCTATCGAAACGGGCGAGCACCGTTATCAACGAGAATTTCTCTATATTCCTGAATCATTTCCCATTACTCCTTCCCGCGAACGTAATTGCGTTACGTGCACGTGTCGCGCATGGAGAGAGACACGATATTTTTAGGAAAAGTGAGGAATAAATCGCGCACGCGAATGGGTCGAATGTTTTTCGCAATGGTATTAGGGCGGTGTTGATGTATCAGCTGACATGTGTCAGAAAAGGCCGCCACGCTTCTCCCCTGTAGAGCTTGCACGGTAGTTAGTATTTTTAGGCGCTTCTTCGAGATTCAACGACGTGCCCGCAACTTGTGACATCGTATTCGAGAAATTCGGATACTCGGTAGTTGTTGGTCTTGTAAAATATATTTGACTATTCAGTCGCAATTTAGATTTGCTAATGCAAAAAAGGGGCTACGTAACATTGTTGACAATCCGCAATTTAAATGGATTGTCCAAGATACGTGACAAGGTTACGATCGATCATTGGTTTCGATTCTATCGCTACGCGACCGAGGGAAAATGTATAGGTTTAATTACCCCGGAATTAACCTCAAACGTTAAATAATTTTGTATTCTTTGAAGACGGTTCAAAAGTCACCGTGCGATTTATATTGTAATTTTGGAAAGTGGAATTCTATTGGAACTAGAGTCGTGGCTGGAATCGAACTATTATTTAGATTAGTATTCGATGCTTCTATTCCTTAATCGTCCCTAAAAAAATAGTCTTCCTATAATACATTGGTCTCTGATCAATACAGGTGGTTAAAATCGAAGGACTTATCAACGCACGCGAATGTTATTCGAAAATCGATCGCAAGGCGATTGTAAATCAGAAACGAAACGAGGGTCGCATAACACAATATGGTACTCGAAACAATATTTCGAAAGTACCCAAGTCTGCTCCGCAGAATAGACTACGCACTCCTTGTATTCTTCTATACAGGATGTTTCTGAAGAGGTGGTCTCGAAGCTATCGAAGCAAAAAACCGCGGTTGGTTAAATGATACTCCTTCCGCTTTAACGATACAGTAATCAGGGTTTTTTTTTCCTATAAAATCTTCCCATACAAATGATTCGTTGAATGGAATCCACAACAGGATACACGTAAAGTTCGTGGGGGACATTTTGAATATTCATCGTTCATTCTCTTATAGGCAGTGGTGGGTTTATTACGTTACATCGAATTCACTACGTGACAAGCGTAAAAAATGTAAATAATTGTATAAAATGTAAAAAATGTCAAAAATTCAAATACAAACACTTAACCTCTACCTATTGTATTGAATTTTACTGCGCAATATTTTAAATTACTTTAAAAAGAAAGATTGGAATATAATTATAACAAAATTATAAATAATATGAAATTTTTTAGTCGTATCTTTGGTGTGCAAAAGATACTCGAATTTTTACGTATATCAACATGGATTCTGAAGAATTTGATAAAGCTTTAGCAGATTATTTCTATCGATGTATCATTCCATTTAGTATTATTGAATCTGACCACTTTAGGAACTTTATTCATAAATTGCATCCAGCTTATAAAATTCCAACTCGAACGACATTGTCGAATAATTTACATAACGCAAAACTTCAAGATACAACCAATTTCGATTAAATCCAAAAATGCAGTTCTACTTTTAGATGGTTGAAAAAATTCATCATCTAACAATAAGTATGTTGCTGCAATTCTGAATTTAATGAATACGATATGTCGATGCGGGTTATGGCGTTCCAAAGTCTGCAACAATTTTTCAAACAATGTGATTTTATACATAAAATACATGACGTAGTAAAGTTAAGCTATTTACTACGTCTTATTCTACGCGTCGAAAATTCACTTTTCTACGTTAGGTAAAATACGGACCCACCACTGCTTATAGGTATGACTAACAAGAGAAGATCCCGAACTCGGAAATTGAAAAAATTCTGAAACTTTGTAAATATGTAGGGGATTTCCTCCTGATTACAACACAATTTTTATTTGCTGCCCAAATTCACTCGAAAGGGGTGAAATTAACCCCTGAAAATTCGACTATATTCCAAATTTGTGTTCTAACTCGCGAACTGTAAGAGATAGAAAAAAAGTTTCAAGACAAAAGTTCCTTCTTTTAGGGTAGATGTACCATTTGTGGCCACTTTAAGGATTTCCGTACCATTCACAGATACATAACTTACAAAAGAATACGTACACAAAAATAAAGAATATATCAGTGTAATCCAAAATCTACAGATAATTGAAATATTCTACGTTGAACAATGTTTTAAACATAATTATTTAAAAAATCATTATATTATCGTGCCGGACTGTTTTGCACCATTTGTGGCCACGTATGATTATTAAATAAAACGGGACAACAAAACAGTAGAAATGGTGCCAACTACCCATCCTTAGACAGCTTAATTCATTGTAATGAAAGTGAACTAAGAATACTTAATATATCGGAATAAATAAGACAGTGGCCACAAATGGTGCAGTGGCCACAAATGGTACATCTACCCTAATTAGATCCATCATTTAGCAAAAAAAAATTACAATTCACGAGTTATAACACAAAATCCGAAAATAACCAAATTGTTGGTGGTCAATTAGACCCCCCAGAGTGAATTTGGGCAGCAAACAAAAATTGCATTGCAATCACTAGGAAATCCCCTACATACTCACAAAGTTTCAGAATTTTTTGAATTCCCGGGTTCGTGATCTTCCTGAAAATGGGAAGATAAACATAGCCAGTCACCGACTACGTTCATACCAAACGACATTCACAAAACGTGACTTCGACCCAGTGGTGGGTCCGTATTTTACCTAACGTAGAAAAGTGAATTTTCTACGCGTAGAATAAGACGTAGTAAATAGCTTAACTTTACTACGTCATGTATTTTATGTATAAAATCACATTGTTTGAAAAATTATTGAAGACTTTGGAACGCCATAGCCCGCATCGACATATCGTATTCATTAAATTCAGAATTGCAACAACATACTTATTGTTAGATGATGAATTTTTTCAACCATCTAAAAGTAGAACTGCATTTTTGGATTTAATCGAAATTGGTTATATCTTGAAGTTTTGCGTTATGTAAATTATTCGACAATGTCGTTCGAAATGGAATTTTATAAGCTGAATGCAATTTATGAATAAAGTTCCTAAAGTTGTCAGATTCAATAATACTAAATGGAATGGTATATCCAAAGAAATAATCTGCTAAAGGTTTATCAATTTCTCCAGAATCTATGTTGATATACTTAAAAATTCGAGTATCTTTTGCACACGAAAGATACGACTAAAAAATTTCATGTTATTTATAATTTTGTTATAAGTATATTCCAATCTTTCTTTTTAAAGTAATTTAAAACATTGTGCAATAAAATTCAATACAATAGGTAGAGGTTAAGTGTTTGTATTTGAATTTTTGACATTTTCTACATTTTATACAATTATTTACATTTTTTACGCTTGTCACGTAGTAAATTCGATGTAACGTAGTAAACCCACCACTGCTTCGACCCCCCACTATTTATTTCTAAATCTTTTACCACAGAGCTGACGCCCAAAGCCCCGACCATCCATTTAGAAGCGTCCTGTAAAGGGGTTCGGTTGGTTCAGTGTCGTGTTGATTCTCGCTCCGGGTTGCAGCTCGCGAGGCCAAGGATATGCGCGTGTATTTGTGCGCGTTTTCATGCACGGGAGCGTAGCGTTTGCGCGTGCGTTAGCGCGTGTGCGCGCCGCTCTCTGTGCGTTTGTGTGCGTCGTTTCTACGATGTGTACGCGTACGTGCGCCTGTGTGCCGTCCATCATGAGTCAGATACCCATGGTCGCGGTCCGTGTTTCGTAATTAATTCTCTCGGTTGAGGAGAAGAATGCGAGTCTAGCCCCGGGACCAGGACACCTGCACGCTCCCGGGCAGCGCTTGTCCACAGAGGACATGCCCGTTGTGCCCGGTAAATCGCGCACCTCTCATCTTCCTCTCGCTCTGCCCTGTACAGCCCATATCCATCGTGTGTTGCGTTCAAAAGTGCTCTTCTTTCTCCCTTCGCCCTCTCTGTGCGTACGTGTTCTATTCTCTCGTTTTCATACCGAGGACAGAGACACTTATCGTCTTTTCTATCTATTCCTTTACGCAGGGACCACTCGTCTTTCCTCCCTTCGAGCAGGTACTATAATTCCGATAGAAAGAACGCGCACGGTTCTGCCTCGTACTCGCTCACCCGCCGCTTCGCCTAGTCTTCCTTTTTCGATCGACCAGCGGCGGTCGCGTTTCCTGCCCTCTCATGCACGTTATGAATTTTCATAGAGCAGCGGCAGTGGAAAGGATCCGTCGAGGCGACACTTGAAGCCTTCGCGGGGCGCAGCACGAATGTTTTACGGAGGTCCCGTGCTTCTCTTGGTCTCGGCGACGATCGAACCTTCACGGGGAAGAATGGACTGTGAATCTTTCGTCCACGATCTCGTAGATCGGGCTCGCCCTGTATTTTGCCTCCTTCGTCGCGAGTAAAACGGGTCGGGTCAGGTATATCGAAATTTTAGTCATTTTAATCGCCTCAATGATTCGCTGATTAGTGATCGATGGTTAATAGATGCAGTTTGTTTCAGGTAACTTTAATCGTTAGAGGGAAGAGCGACAGGGGAATCATGGATCAGAACAGGAACAGGCCAAGCAGGCCGCGGCTTCGTTCGCACGGCAATTCCGCCAGGGTCCTTGTTTTCGATCATGCCGAAAGCGAAGAGTCCGCTTATGCTGTAGAGACAGATGCGCAGAAGCGGACGGTGCCGCCTGAAGTCGAAAGCAAGGAGGCTCCGGCTCGACCTGGTTAATAAAGTTTTATGTTGTTCTATTTATAAGGAGATTGTCTTTTATGGGTCTTAACTACTTTGATTTTGTAGTGAGCGGGGAACTCTCGAATCTGGTTCGAATGAGGAACTCTGCGATCGGGAAGTCTGCGCCTTCTTTGTCCGTTCACGTGGTTGGTAACGTTATACTCATTTGTTGATTGTATCTTGTGTTACATGTATCGTATTGCTTTGTTTACAGCGTGATTTTAACATTCCTCGACGTGCTGCCAAAACAGCGCATCGTAAATCTTTTATAGCGACCACATCTCCTACCTTACCACGATGTCATTCACCGTTATCAGGTATGGAAACGCTGGTGTCTCTAGTTGTTTTGTTGCTCTTCGAGCAGTTCTTCGAATAATGTTTCATGCACTGTTTGGCGCTATGAGTTCCATTAGCGAATACGTTGTGCCATATCCAGCGCTTTAGAATATATATCGGTATATAATACTGATTTATGAGTAATATGTATCCTACGAGAACATTATATAAGCATTCTGGCACATCTTTATCCAAGATATGAGTCTACATGTGTATATATACCTATCTATGTTTGTACTATAGTAACGCAACTGCTACAGATTGCAGCTAATGTGCAATGAATTTATTTCCGAGCGTGTTAGATCTAGAGCACTTAAATAACTTTCGCCCTAAGACGACGTCCCGAGAAAAAAAAAGAGAGAACGTTAATTTCTTGTCCACTTAGAAGCGCGTCTTTCGTATTGTTTACATCTTTCGAATACTAGAAAGGATTAATTTCTTTTACTGCTTGTTTCCCAATATAGCATTCGTCCCGATTGTAGGCAGTCCCCTAGAGAGCCCTAGGATGTCATCCAGTCCACATTTTGCTTTTGCTCCGATTAAAAGGTATCTACTTTCGTGCCTACTTTCAGTACGTTTAAATCCTCCACCGGCCGCCTATGTAAGTAGGTGTCGCCGTTGCGAGCGCCGTATTTTTAATAGATTATTAATAGTAAAGCAAACAAGAAACACGGATGCAGAGACCGAGCTGTCTGATATTTAAAAAAAAGAGGCAAACGTGGCTGTAAGATCTCTCGTAACGTTGCGGCGACGTTAGCGTTTTCGCAAAGTAGTGCTGTTTAGCCGAAAGCGTTCCGGGATTTGTCTAAAATACATGTTGAAGTGTGTGTAATGTTTAAGGATCGGCGGTGCCACGGGAACTGGAGACGGCAGACGATGGTCGGTGGCCAGCTTGCCGTCCAGCGGGTATGGAACCACGCCTGGCTCCAGTAACGTATCGGTTAGTCGCTCGTTAAAGAAAGCCGAAGCGTCAAGGGCGCTTAGGATGATGTAGAAATCATTATGTACCTAATTAGTCGCAGTGCTCGAGCCAAGAACGTTTGCATCAACTTCCGAATGTCCCGACCAAGGACGAGCTACGCATGCTTTCTTGCCATTTCTCCAAGCCTGGCACGCCGTGCTCCTCGCACCCGGGCTTCCCGGGCTCCAGCATCTCCAGCATCCCTGGCAGCGTGTCGCTCAGCCTCGAGGAGGAAGGTCGTAGGTCCCCGTTACATAGACCGCGCTCCCGAAGTTTGAGGTAATCACTATCGGTTGGCCGGCGCTATTGTTTCGCCGCCACGCATGGGGAGAGCATTGTTTGAAAAACTCGTCTGTTTACTCCATTGCAGTAGTCCTAGCCGGTCTCCCGTGTTGGACAGTGAAATTGTTATGATGAATACCCTTTATAAAGAACGATTTCCAAAGGTACAGATTTCAATGGAGAATGTTCGTATTACCGCACCGTTGGGCGATGTGTTTATGTAATGCAAACGAAAATTGAATCCCGCCCAGGCAACTCAGCAGATGGAAGAGCGGCTGACTAACTTCATCAACGAGAACAGAGAGCTGGACGAGTACGAGGTGATGGCGAATATGACACAGGATTCCTTGCCCATCCTGCGGTTCGTGCATCATCAAGTGTTCGAGATGGCGAGGGACTGCCTGCAGAAGTCTCAGGAGAAGCTCATCACGACTAGATATTTTTACGAGATGAGCGAGAATCTGGAGCATCTGTTGATGGAGGTAAGCCTGTGACGAGTCGCGCGATGAATAGTCTATGAGTAATCGTTTTTACTAAGAAACTATTACTTGCAGACCAAGGAGAAGTCGCTTGAAGCAGCAACCAGACTAACAGGGCTCATCAAGAAGCTACTGCTGGTGATATCGCGTCCAGCTCGTTTATTAGAGTGTCTAGAATTCGATCCGGAAGAGTTCTATCATCTGCTCGAGCAGGCCGAGGGTCAGGCGAAGATTAACGGAGGGATAAAGACAGATATACCTCGGTATATTATTAACAAGCTTTCTCTCAACAGAGATCCAATCTCGGGTAAAATTCTTCTCTACTTCTTTTCTAACTCACGTTCCATTGGAACGTTAACTTTCAACCCCATTTGCGTCTTAGAGCTGCAAGAGGATTTAAATAAACTGGAGGACTCGGCCAGTTCGAGCGACAGCAACTTACAGATCACTTCGAGTCCGAATAAGGACGAAGAGAAGGCCCAGCGCGTGCCCTGCGAGGGTGATTACGAGGTGTTGAAGCTGATCAGCAACGGCGCCTATGGCGCGGTGTATCTGGTCAAAGAGAAGACCAGCAGGCACAGATTTGCCATGAAGAAGATCAACAAGAACAACTTAATGCTGCGCAATCAAGTAGAGCAGGTGTTCGCCGAGAGGGACATAATGAGCTTCACGGACAATCCATTCGTAGTTTCCATGTATTGCAGCTTCGAGACAAAAGTGCGTACACGTTCCTTCCAAACAATATCGCGCAGTTGAAATGATAAATTAACAAACTCACCGCGTTGTTTTATTACAGAAACACTTGTGCTTGGTGATGGAGTACGTAGAGGGCGGCGACTGCGCGAATCTGTTAAAAAACATCGGCCCACTGCCACCGGATATGGCGAGGTTCTATTTCGCGGAGACTGTCCTAGCCGTTGAATACTTACACAGCTACGGGATCGTGCATCGAGACTTGAAGCCTGACAATCTACTCATCACTGCACTAGGCCACATTAAACTGACGGACTTCGGTCTGAGCAAGATGGGTCTGATGTCGTTGGCGACGAACCTTTACGAGGGCTACATAGACAGAGATACGAGACAGTTCTCTGACAAGCAGGTGTTCGGTACACCGGAGTATATCGCCCCCGAGGTGATACTGCGCCAGGGGTACGGCAAGCCTGTCGACTGGTGGTCCATGGGCATTATTCTGTACGAGTTTCTAATCGGTTGCGTGCCGTTCTTCGGCGAAACGCCGGAGGAGCTGTTCGCTCACACTGTGAACGACGACATCGAGTGGCCGGACGAAGACGAGTGGCCCGTCCAACCGGAAGCCAGGGATATCATAACGGCGCTGTTGCAACAGAGTCCTAGGGATCGACTGGGAACGGGTGGATCGCACGAGGTGAAGGAGCACCCGTATTTCTACGGGGTGAATTGGAACACTTTGCTGAGGCAGAAGGCCGAGTTCGTGCCGCAGTTGATCAACGACGAGGACACCAGTTACTTCGACACTCGTATGAACAGATACAATCACGACATAGGCGACGACACGGATGATACCGACGATTCCCCTCTGTTCGGATCGTTCTCGTCGTACTCCCCACTGTCGAGGAAGATATCGCAGAGCCGTCCGCCGCAGATAAATCCCGAGCCAGAGTCGGACAGCTCCAAGAAACAGTTGTTCCGTAACGAGCTTGAGCGGACAGTGGCGCAACTGTCCCTCGGATCCGTGAATCTGGTCACGCCTCCGTCTAAATTGGCAGAATCGACTCCCTTGGAGAAGAGCCGACCTCCGTCGTCCATTAGAAGCAGCAGCTCTTCTATAGAGACACCGCCCAAGGCGAACAAGTCGTGCGCATCGTTCACCAGCCCAGCCACGGTGACCAGCGGTGAGTCGCAGTTGATGACGGTGATCAAGAATACTCAGGTGGAGGGGGCGTCGATCAGCTTGAGCACGCCTGACTCGTCGCAGACAGAGTCTGAGGATATCAGTCCGCAGATCCAGAGAAAGAGGCACATCCACTCACGCGACAAGCTGCCCAGGTTCAGTATATCCGTTGATGATGAACACATGTGAGTCATTCAGACATACCTCTTCGCAAACTTATTCCCTCGACGCTTTCTTTTCGAACTACTGTTGGATTTAGTACGTTGTCCAGTGGTGGGACCAAGTTTAACGCGTACCTCGTGGATCTTGATCGTTTCAGTAATAACGACTAATCTCATCAGAATCGACTAGCATTGGCGGGAATAGGGCTGGGACTATTTGTCGAATTTTTCGGTATTCGAATACTTCAGTTGCTCAATTATTTGGCGAATATAATTCGAATATCCAAGTATTCGAATGCTATTCGAATATTTAAATATTCGAATGCTATTTGAATATTTGAGTATTTGAATACTATTCGAATATTTAAGTATTTGAATACTATTCCAATATTTAAGTATTTAAATACTGATGTATTAGAATAATATGGTGTGAATTATAAATCAAGTTCATTAGGTTTATTTTTTACAAGCTTTTATTTAGTTTTAGTTGTGAATTCGTTAGTTTGTCAAAGTGTAATCTTGTCAGATAATAACTTGATTTATAATTTACACCTGATGTATTCAAATAGTATTCGAATACTGAAATAATCGAGTAGTATTCGAATACTGAAATATTCGAGTAGTATTCGAATACTTAAATATTCGAGTAGTATTCGAATACTTAAATATTCGAATAATAACATTTGAATACTCAAATATTCGAAGTTTATTCGTAGCATTCGAATACTCGTAAAATATTCGAATAGTCCCAGCCCTAACCGGGAACAAATGTTTCGATGCGCTTACTCCCATCACTGACCTCGACCTGCACATAACTCATTCACGCTTAGCCGACAATTGAGGAACATGGATAAGTGTACTTGACGAGTGGATGTACTTGCAGGTTGGACCTGGTCGCTGCGAACAGAGACGCAGCCGAGGATAGCAAGCACAACTCTAGCACCGATTCCTTTGACTCGTTCAATGCGCTGCCGATTCTGCCGTCGGCGAAACAGAAGCCGCGGTCTGTGATCAAGTCCGCGTCTACTAGTGGATTGTCCTTGGTGATACCAACAAGTGATTTCTCCTGTATTTATTATTACGAGTTCAGTTTGTTCAAACTCGCACCGGAATCTGTAGGCTTCACTCGTATTATTACTTTCCAGACGACGCGTCTTTCAACGCTCAGCAAATCGAGTCCCCCGGAGGATCGTCCACCGCTTCCTCGAGAGACACGTCCCCTTGTCGCGAATTGAGCCCTCTCGTGACCAGCTTGAAACCCCCCATCATCATTCGACGGGGTCCATGCGGATTCGGCTTCACGGTGCACACTATTAGAGTCTACTACGGGGACAGTGATTTTTATACTATGCATCATCTGGTCATGGTAGGCAGGAACGATCGCGAGCCTGCTCAAGAGTAAAACTCGTATTTCATTGGAATTTCTTCCGCAGGCTGTTGATCAGTCCAGTCCAGCGTTCGAGGCTGGCTTAAGACCAGGCGATCTCATCACGCATATAAACGGCGAGCCTGTGCAAGGTCTGTACCATATCCAAGTTCTTCAGTTGATGCTAAGCGGCGGCGATCATGTGACTCTGCGAAGCACACCTTTGGAGAACACCAGCATCAAGACCGGCGGGCGGAAGAGAGACCTAGCTCAGAGCAAGATGGCGCGCAGGACTCTGCACAAGCAGCGGAAGCAGAGGCGCGACCATTCTGATAAGAAACGAAAAACGTCCCTTTTTAAGCGAATTAGCTCGAAACGAGCTAGCGTAGAGATGCAGCAGGTACAGAGGGACGCTCCTATCAACTTTTCTTTCGTACAATTTCGATGACGCATTTGATGTGAACGTTCGTGTCCAAAATAACGATTAATGCTCATAATCGTGCGCTGTTTAGTTCTCATTTTACACAATGCTACGCGGCAATATACTAAAAGCACCGGCCGTTTTACAAGCGACACACCGATTACGTTTAAGTGTTACGTTTGTTTTTTTTATTGCAGCCATTAACTATCAGTTGTCCATTGTCAGCACCCATTCTATCCAGCGACAGCAAACCTCCACTTATGGTATGATTTTTCGTAACGTTTCCGTCATCTTCTCGCTAACATCGTTTCCGTTGCTATTTCTTTAATGCACAGAGATTGGTAGCAGCTTTTAAATGTTGGTTTTCTTTCGCTCCATCGGCCGATCGACCACGACGGTGAATCAGAGTTTTACACTACACCGATTACAAGTTTATCTTTCATTTTGCATATCTGTAGAGTAGTAAATCAAGAGGAACATAACGCTAGAACTAGAATAATAGCCTCTATATAAAATGAATCATTATCAGAGCACCGTAACGAGTCGCTTCGCGTTCTTCCAGATGGCCGCAGGAATCTGTTCGCCGTCCATGGTGACCCCGAGTAGGTCCTTCCAGTCGTTCACACGCTCCCAGGACCCGTCGCCGTACTTCGCGGCCTGCGCGAAGTCCGTTTGCAGCCCCTCGCCGCCCACGAACCGCGTCAGCTCGGACTCCTATCACTCGACAGGCAATTCGAGCCCCTGCTCAAGCCCGAACTCATCGTCCCCGGGCTCCAACACGTCGGCTGCGAATTTAACGACGATCTCGAACCAGTCCCACTACCAGAGACCGAGCACCCTCCACGGTTTGAAGCACAAGCTGCACACAGCGGCGAAGAACATTCATTCCCCTAATCGCAGAAAATCCGTGGGCCACATACCGTTGTCCCCGTTGGCTAGAACCCCTAGTCCGTCGCCGCTTCCTGCTAGCCCTACCAGGAGCCCGAGCCCGCTGGCGTTTCCCACGGGCCATCAGCCTGGCAGCTCTAACACCACTCAGTCTTACAGTCCAGGTAAAGTAAAGCGGATCGATATGTAGTTAAGGGGTAATGCCACTGTAGAGACCGGAAAAGCAGCCTAATTTTGAGATTTTTTTACGCGAGTATAGTGAAAGGAATGCAAAATCTGTTTCAAGGGCTTTATTGCACATACCTTGAAGTATGATCACAATTTTTAAAATTTTTTTTAATAAATAAGGCAGTGCCTCCGCTCAACAAAAAAGCTTCTTCTGAAAAACAATGTTCAATTTTTTATCTAAAACAAAAAACCGAAAATTTTTGAGTTCTATATAAGATCGTCTCGGGAAGTACACGAGGAAATTAAAAAATACTTAAGCTTCATTCCGACGCGACTGTTAACCCAGAAACATTTCTGTTACGCGCAGGTGTTTGCCTATCAACGCCCAATAACCAGAAGAAGAGCTATGGGCGGCCAAAGTCCGCCGAGCCTGGCTCTCCGCTTTTGAGGAGAGCGCTCAGCCCGGACAGACTCCACCCGCGCTCAGCGGAGAACAAGACGTCCATATCGCCCTTAGCTAACACCGTAGTGAAAGTGACACCCCGCGTAACCATAGCGCAGTCATCCCACTCGATTTCTTCTGACGACAGCAGCGACAGCTTCAAGGAGATCGACCCTAAAGGCGAGAAGAAAGTGGCGGGCGAACAGAAGGCTGATTACTCGAAGATCACCCACGGGATATCGATCAACTTAGGGGCCGTCGGCATGTCTAATTCGTGCGGCGGCACGCAGCTGCCGAGAATAGCGGAGGAGAAGGATTCACCAACTGGTTCCAAGGCGGACGATTACTCCGCGAAGGAAGCTCTGCCTGTGGACATCAGCGATAAGACTAATCCATTTGCTAGCAAGTCTGTGGAACCTGAGAGAGCCAGCGAATGTGGCAATCGTCGCGGCCACGAGTCGAAATTGGAAGGGCAGAACTTGTGCACGAAGATCTGCATGGAACCGTCTGGTAATAAAGTCGAAGAGAACCCTCGGTCGGATAGCTCTAATATACAAGCAGTACGTAGCTTGCAAGTCGCGCTGCACAAGCAATCTCAGAGCAATGAGAAGGGTTCGCTAGCTTTGCTTCAGAAAACATCGTCGCTGGGTGGTGAAAAGGGTGCTCAGGCTTCTCTTCAAAAGCCGCCATCGCAGAGTGTCGAAAAAGTTTTACAATCCGCGGCTCAGAAGCCTCCATCGCAGAGCAGCGAAAAAGTCTGGCAATCCTCGGCTCAGAAGCCTCCATCGCAGAGCAGCGAAAAGGTCTCGCAACCTTTAGCTCAGAAGCCCCCATCGCAGAGCGAGAGAACGCTGCAACCCATGTCGCTGAAGTCTTCTCAGGCCGGCGAGAAGTGCGTGCAGACTGCGCAGAAGCAGTTTCAGGGCGCCGAGAAGGGATCTCTGTTTCATAAATCGAGCGAGCAAAAGGCAGCCGGTAAGAGTTCCGAGGCTAACGCAGAGGGTAGGAAGATACTGAAGAAATACAAAGTGGACAGCGCCGAGGGCGCAGGCAACTCGGGCATGTTCGAGGCCAGTGGATCAGGGAAGGATAAGAAAAACAATTGAGCGACTGACTGGTTCTTGCGTCTTAATTCTTATTTGAGGGAATAGACTTTCGTCAGGTTTAAGATTAAGAAGCTACGTCCGCGTGTTGATCAGACACCGCCTGGCAACTGAATTTTTCTTTACTTTTTAAACTTGTCTATTCGAAGTCTCGAGTGAAGGGAGAGTCGAGTGGCTGCATGGACACGTGAACATATAATCTTACGCTTGAATAAGACGAGCGAGGCAGAAGGTAAATCAAAAGTGAAACGGTTCTGTATTCACAGCTTTAAAAGGGGAGCGGTTTATACTCTGATCAAGTATTTATAGGCTTCCGTCGAATAACAAATGCATGGAGACAGCCTTCGCGAGTATCTCTGGATACTTGGGGGCGTATTTAAGCCATCTGTGTAACTATAATCTTTGTCATACGGTTAATCGAATACAAGGAAATCAAGATGAAAGTAGAGAAACTGCGGGGCATTGTATTCGAGTGGTTTTAACTGTGCAGTTTATTGTAATCGCTCTTCTAATTCATTGTGAGAGGGAGAGAAAGAGAGAGGGAGAGAAAGTAATTGGAGTAATTTATACTTCGGGCTACAGTATTTACACGATCTCATTTACGTTTACGTTTAATATTAGCACATCACTATATGGATGATCAGCATAGCGAACGAATCAGTCAGCGAACCGCGTAAAATGTGTATAACATTCGGAGAAACCAACATGTATCGTATACACTCGCGATCTGGGTTCAAGAGGCTTGTTAATCTCAAAGCAAGGACGCAAAGGTGGAGTCATAAAATTAGATGATAACAGAAATGATTTAGAAAATCCGTGGCTCAGGTTTTTGCTGTTAACATTGAACGAGATTTCTAGATATCCATAGATTAAACTCGACCTCGTTTAGCCACGCTTATTCAAACCCGATCTTCTTATTTGGTATATCTACAGGCAAAGGCCCATCAGGCAATACAAAAAAGAAGAAACTTCAATCTTAAATATTCCCATTAAATAGCTCCAAAACTCTCTAAAACTAATCACCATAACGAAAGAACACAAGCTCTGCTGCCCACCTACACCCGAGTGTATACGATAAACAAATTCGCCGCAATGATTAGCGTACAAGATGCTCCCGCATGCACAACGATATTAAATCCTTCCCCCTCTGTCCAACGGCCAAGCTGTGATGCATTTAATCAAGTTACAAATTGGTGCTAACGTATATCGGCGAGGTATGCGAGAACTGGTGCTCCCAACACTCCTCAGTACCGGAGCCCTGCGAAACAGATGGAAAGCATAGGGAACAGACGCAACCGGAAAGACGTGGGAAGTAAATGGGAAGCAAAGAAATCGCGAACGTTGGGCGCAAGCAAAATCGCAAGTACATATCGCATGGGAAGCATCTTGAGGTTTACAGAATCGTAAGAGTGGCGAGCGTTTAGGAGGCCCGTTGGCCAACTGACACCCATTGTAATCTTTTTAGCGTTAGGTACTCGTTAATTTATTCTGTGTATATATATAGAGAGACTGTATATTAAGGGCAAAGTATGCTTTAATCGTGAGAAACGGCTGCGCTAACGGACGAGCCCTCGCGTTCTTCTCGCGAGCGGTTCTTTCGCTGGGGGGGAACAGTTTGCCATAAAGAGCGACGCGATGCATGTCTCTGCCATACGTTATCGGCCCTGTCGAAACGGCTTGATAAGCGAAACGTGCTCGATCATTTGTTAAGTGGTCGCTCGAGATCAATGGTACATACAGGGTGGCCTGTGTGCATCGATCCAAGTGAGTATCTTGAGAACTATTAGTGATACTGATAAATGTTTCAAACAAAACGGCTCAACTTTTTTTCGAAACATTCGATAGTACCTATAGAACGTATTACCTTGAATCTTTTGAACAAGGCGCCCTGTATGCAACGCTTTTCCACTGCGTTTACCGTTCGATGGTAAGGAAGGAAGCAGACTTTACCCGCGATAAGAGGGATTTTCCCGTATCGCGTCGTAATTAGTCTTCGCAATACTTTCGCGAGCCACTGTACACTTGCTAGCATGTTTTTAAAAGCAAGAATAGACGTTAAGGATACTTAAGGGAACTGGCTTTAGAGGTTTAAGGCACGATTCAATGATCCTTCTTTTCTAACGCTGACGTCTTTAATTCACACGTTTCGTATCGCATTTTAAGCGAGCTCTCGATGCTAGGCACGTTCCATCGTCTCGCGAGGAACCGCAAGCTTAAGTAATGTATCGATTGTAATAATAGTAAGGATTGGTAAGATCGCTCGTTGTCGAAGCTTGGACGACGTAACTTCTCTTTGTTCGCGTAACTTCTCTTGCAACGCGTGGGCAGTGCTCGTTGCGCTTCGTCCAAGAGCCAATAATTGCACTGTGTTTCTCGTGGATTCGTAGGCAGCTTGTGCGCGATCGAGGGTGGCAGAGTCCCGCCGACATATTTCGATATCCGTCGAATTCGACGCGCAACGATTGAGATCAAACGGGTGTTTTAGTCGTCTGCGCGATGTAACCTTAATTTTAAAAAGGAACAACATACTTGGCACGCTTTTTAAAGAGAAGGACTCGGCGCTGCGCTAAATGGCGAAGGGTTAAAGTCGAATTGAGAGGAAGAATAATTCGCGTGATTTCATGTTGATCTGGTAGACGTAAATCGTCCATCTGCATGCTCTTATTCGGCGCATAGCTTGCGAATGACGCTACTATTAAAAATTTAAACGATTTTGGGAAAGAAGGAAATTTTCTGCCCGTTTGTTTCTTTTGGTGGGTGGCAATTTTGAGCATTAGAGGAAAGTCTTGAATTAATCATGTGCGAGCGAGCTTTCACGGAGTGCGTGAGACTTTGCGCTGCCACTCACGCACACGGGCAGGAGAGAGGTTAAGGAGAGAGGCTTTCTTTAGATGTGCACGCATGCGTGATATATGTACGATGTACGCCAGCCGACGATCGATACTTTGTTAAATGTTGTTTCCGTTACGTTTACGTGGGGTTGTAATTCTATAGGGGACTGAATCCGACTTATTATCGTTGAGGCGCGTCTGCGCGTTATTCTTTTTTCTTTTTTTTCTATTCTAGCGTTATAGTTACGAATTCTCCGTTGACTCAGAGTTCTCGTAGCGGCATCATTGAACGCGGATCACGATTTCTTCTCGCGCTGGGATGCTGCAGTGGCTTCTCGGCAATGTTGCTTCTTCGTTGCACGGCCATAATTGTGTTTCGACGAGAGCCAGAGAACAGTTGTAAACCGCATACGATGTAAACGTAAGATTTGTATAAACGCCACCATCTTGATTCGCCTGAATCTCTGCTCGTTTCATTTATTGAGGCAAACCCATCGATCATTCCCAATTAAGAGATAAGATTCTTCTTTCAGCTCTTTTGTTTTATTTTATTTTAAAATGATATGTCAACTGTATGTTCTCCAAGAGAATGTTTATTACCATCGAACTAGACTCTAATAGATGAACGTTTCTGAATGGTATCGTCCCAGGGAATACAGTTTCGTTTCTTATTACACGCTATTTTTGTTCTTTTATTACGTTTCGTCGCGTTTCGGGAGGTGCCGCGTGCGCGTGCAAAAAATCTGATTTGGATATGTATCGCGGTAATCAGGACTGGGTTCGATCGGAACCAGTTCTCGGTCGAACGGGGCGAAAAATGAAAAGCAGACGGGTGAATGAACTTCATTCACGTTTTTCAGGCAACGTCAGTCGCGAGGTAAGGACTGTAAGCTTCACTTGACTCGGTGGAGTCGAAGAAGCGACGCGAGTGAGTGCTAAAGCCGTCGAGGAGGGGGAACTCATCAGAATATGGGGTGAAATCGTGGAATATGTTGTTGATGCCTGTCTCCTTTTTATAGCGAGATTTAAAACACGTGTCTTGACGATGGTGAACAGACCAACCACAAGCAGCTCAAGAGTGCTTTCAGATATATTATTACAAGGAGAAATTCAGTAGATCGACTATCGATTAACTCTGTATATATGTATATTTATTTCGATTTTGTTTTTGTGGAATTATATGCGTCTGAGGTATAAAAATATCTTTACACTTGCGAAACCTTATTGATGAAGTATAACATATGTAATGTACTTAATAACAAAAATTATAATAAAGATCTTATGAATGATAGAGTATCGCTCTTTACATTTAATGTTCTTTAAACAGTGTTCAGAATTCACTGACACGGATTATCGTAATGTAGGTGTGACTTGTCAACTCCTGACTGACTCTTGGAGAATGCAACCTCAAGGTGCCTGGGTCGGAGTAGCATACTGGATTGCAGATTTCCAGGGGCTTTGGTTTCACCGATCACATGAGTATATTACACGTCTCTCACAATTTCCACCAAACACTTACACCACTTCTGCAGCATACTTCGGAGATCATACCTACACTACTTCCACCTCACATTTCACACATCATACGTCGCTTCCTTATCACACTTCACACCCACACCACTTCACACTTCAAATTTACATCCCATCTACATCAAACTTCACACCTACGCCACTTCCATATCACACTTTACACTATATACTTCAGAAAGTGCTCATTACACATCGCACACCACACCCAGCAGGCAAATCGAAATTCAGGATAAAATTCGACCGGAATAGATCGTTTTCAAGTTGCTGCACCTGCAAACCCCCAAACTTTCATCCCGGTTTGTAAAAACCGGGTTTTATTTCAGTCAGTTATTAAGTAAAAATAAACTTGCTTTTTCCCACAAAATGCAAAATTTCGGCGCCGCAATTTCTCTTGCAGGTGCAGCGCGAAAATCTGCTTCTCTTGCAGGTGCAACACTTAACAAAAGCAGGTGTTCTAAATTCGGTTGCACGAACTTTGCATCTGCAAAAGAAGCCGATTTTCGCTTTGCACCTGCAACTGAAACACAAGGGCAAAATTTCGAGTTTTGCAAGTGCAACTTGAAAACTTTCCGTTCCTGCCGAATTTCCGCCCAAATCTCGGTCTCTCTGTTATGCGTGGTATCTTCTGTGTTGTGCAATATGTAAAAGTCAATCACTAAGATTGTAACATCATATTCATTATTACTTATATTACATATCGTCCTTCAAACTATACAACCACTGTCTCCGCGTACAACAAATACAAAGAAAATAGATCCACGCTAATTTATTCAGCTTCCCACATCTTCCCCTTGTTCAAGGTCTAGCAACAGCAACGGTCGAACATCCATCGCTACAGCGCACAAATCAGTGAGGCCACATATGGACTGCTGTGATACCATGGTGGGGACGCCCGATCACGTGTCCTCGCGTGTGTGTGGATCAACATCGCGCAGAGTGCTTCAGCTCTCCTCGAGGAGAGGACAGTATCACACAGTATGAATTTGAACGGTGAATCATCCGCGACGATGTGGCTCGTGGTGTTCTTGTTTCTGTGCGGCACGATCGCCGGCAGCAACGACACGCTCAACAACATAATCCCGAGCGACGAGTTGCTGGGTCTAGAGATGCCTGCCACGGATAGGACCCTGCACGAGATCTTCGAGGATGCTGTTGAGGCTTATCTCGAAGACGACTGGGACCGTTGCATCGAGGGCTTCAACGCGGTAACGCACGGGTACGGCTGGAATTGAAATAACGCTCCGCAAGGGGAAGCCTGTGAGAGTCGCGGAAGAAAAACAAACCGATTCGCTCTTTACGGGGACTGAAATTCCTCTGAGAAACGTCGCAACTGATTAAATTCCTCTAATTTATATTACAACGAAACGGAATCATTATGAAATAGCCTACTGCTTTTGGTTTTCTAATTCACCTTCGATGTATAATAGTTAGGGCTACCGTCCGTAAAATCAGTCATCTAGGACAGAGAGCATTAAAACCCCGAACATTTCCACTTGAAACTCGGACACTTTTAACTATTCTCATATGAGACAGTGAAAGCATAAACGGACTAAACCACATTTTTTTCGAAATTGAGTTAGTAACAATAACGTATTCCAATAGGCTCTACTAATCATATAAAATAGGGGGAAAAAGTTTTAATGTGTGTTGTTCCGTTGTCGCTCTCTCTCTCTGCCTCATATTACGTTCGATATCTCAAAATAAAAATTTCTGTAAATTATAAATTGTAACCCCAATCAAGAAATAAAGATAAAATATTTATGACTTTGAACGAGCAACATCGAAAATCCGGGATCACTACAGAAAATTCCTCCAGACGCCCTAAAAAAGAGGACAAATCCGGGGAAACCCCGACGGATGGCAGTCCCTTAGGATATAGTAGCTGGAAGAGGTATACCGAGATCGTAAAATCGGTGGAGCGTTAAAGTAAACATGTTTTCAGCCTCGACATAAAAGACAACAAAAAAAAATACGAGACGATAGGAACCTGAAATCTCAATCAGAATCGCTACATTATTCGACGCTTCCACTCGATGGTTTAATTCACGAGCTCGCTATATCTTTCCCACCTACTGCGCCATTTCTTCTTCCAGTATAACAGTGCCTCGTTCCAGGTACAACGTATACAAGCGCATGGTGGTAAACTGCAGGGAGAAATGCCGAGCGAAGGCCGCCGGATCGGCGCCGATTATGCCCGAGAATATCGAGGACCTGCACTTCTACGAGAAGAAGGTGAGGGAGACGTTGTGCCTGCTCATGTGCAACCAGGAGTATCGGGAGATCGCCGGATCGAAGGCCCTGAAAATGCTGCCGCGCGATACGGAGTACAAGATGATCGATTATCGCCCCTACGAGTACCTGCATATTTGTTACTACCAGGTACATAATCGAGGAAGCTTTCTTCTCTACCACCTCAGCGTCCACCGAAACGAGAGCACTGAATAGGAGCTCGTAATTCGATGGGGGAACCGACGTATTCTAATGCGGCTGCTTACGCAACCGTGGGCTCTGCTAGTCCCACGCCAGTAGCTTTTTAGTAAATAATGAGTTTAACGGTCGGACTGGCCTGCCCGGTCGTAAAGCACGACCTACGTCGCTGGTACGCTGGCGAATCGATGCTGGAGCATATTATGCGCGGTACTGTTTAAACATAGTCTTCCTGTGGAACTATGATACTGAGAGATTGCGCGTTTTGGAACAGATTGCATTTGGGAGAAGTTGAGATTGTATAATCGAACGCCACTTTGTTGTATTATAGTAACCGTTGGTATTTTATCTCAATGGAGGATTGGAGAATCCTTGTAGAAAACACTGTAAGTGCCAAAATTAAAAAATAAATTTGTTGGAAAATATTGTCCAATGGTAATATTATGGTGGGGAACAGTGATTTCCAATTTTTTAATCGCGAAGTGGTTTCTGGGAGGTCGCCACGTTTTTTTTAAATATTATTAAGTTAGAATTATATTCCAAAATATCTATTTTTAATGTGTAGTCTTTATCTTACCTTATGTGGGCGGTCTCACGATATTTGAATATTATAAAAGGGGGTCGCGACTCGGAAAAGGTTGGGAAACACTGGTACAGAATTTGATTTTTGGCACTTAAAGTGTTTTCTACAAGGACTCTTTAATTATGAAGCTAGAGCTGGGCCCAAGTATTAATAATCGTTTCATTGCTTCTGTTCCGAATATTTTAACACAGAAACATCGTTACCAAGACGCAGCGAATACGCTGTTCACGTTCCTAGTTCGTCATCCAGATCACGCAGCTAGCATAGAGACGTTGAAATACTATATGGCGATGCCCGATGTGGAAGCAGAGAAGATCGTAAACCTAGAATCACCGCCTTACGTCAGCATCTACTTCAAAGGAGTGTCAGCTTACGAGAACGAAGACTACAAGGAGGCGACGGGTCTGTTCGAGTCCTCCTTGAGATCGTACTTAGCATCGGAGGAGGAATGCAGGTTCTACTGCGAGGGACCCTTTGACCAGGGCTGGCACCCAGAATTCACGTCCTCCGTCGCCAGTGAGTGAAACATGCAACGATTCGACTAACAGATAATTCTACGCGACCCTGTAAAGTATGATAGGATTTTGGGTCTAAACTTCTCGGAATGTAGGGCTGGGACTATTCGAATAATTTAATATTCGAATATTTTACAAGTATTCGAATGCTACGAATAAACTTCGAATATTTGAGAATTCGAATGTTATTATTCGAATATTTAAGTATTCGAGTACTATTTGAATATTTACGTATTCGAGTACTATTTGAATATTTAAGTATTCGAGTACTATTTGAATATTTAAGTATTCGGGTACTATTTGAATATTTAAGTATTCGAGTACTATTTGAATATTTAGGTATTCGAATACTGAAATATTCGAATAGTATTCGAATACTGAAATATTCGAATAGTATTCGAATACTTGGATATTCGAATAGTATTCGAATACTTGGATATTCGAATAGTATTCGAATACTTGGATATTCGAATAGTATTCGAATACTTGGATATTCGAATTATATTCGCCAAATAATTGAGCAACTCGAATATTCGAATACTGAAAAATTCGACAAATAGTCTTACAGATGTCTAATCAATTAATACTCAAAAAGTACACTGAATACGTCTCTCTTGGTTTGCCTTGCCACCGAAATACTCAGAGGCGTTAAGAACCCGATCCCCGCTGCGTTTGCGAGATCGCTATATCTCGGGGAGGCACCACACTCGAAGGAATAATCCTCGCCTCTATCAGCGCCAAAGATACCCTTAAATCCTACTAGAAAACAATATCCAATGATTAAAACCCTGTTCTTTTCAGACCACTTCGCGCACAGCTTGAAGTGCAAACAGTCCTGCTTCATGATTCTGCACAACGTGAACGGCAACTACCAGAGGGACATGTTGAAAAGCCACTACAACTACTTGCAATTCTCCTATTACAAGCGTAAGTGCGTTCACCACGGAGCTTTAGACAATCAATTCTGCCCGGTTATGCCTGAAAATTGTTATCGACATTGGTCCATCAGACCAGCAGCGAGGAGTCAGAGGGAAAGAGACGAGGCTCGCGTTGATAAACCACATACACGAGGGTCGTCGCGTAGACACCGAGCGATAACGAGTTATCATAGAAATTGCGCGGCCTTGGGGACATTCACGATGAATTAGTCCGTACCTCCAACATACCGATGCTCCTCGAGGAAGCTCTTACTCATCCCTCGAGGGAGGTTTAATTGGATCAATCTTGCCTAAGTAGCCCGGTTACATCGAGTCCGCGTAGTTGCTCGCGAAATCATCACCTCGCCCGTTCCCCTCGCCCGATAGATGTTTTCGACGCTGACCTAATCTAGCCGAGGCATTTCGCGTCCCAGGCCTATCAAATATTCCTCTGAATTAGCGGGACAACGCGAGTTATCTGTTACGTCAGAACGGTGGATCACGTCAGACTCTGTTTTTACACAGTGGGAAATTTGAAGGCAGCCTGCGCCGCCGTAGCCAGCTACTTGCTGTTCGACCCCGTGGACGAGACGATGTTGGAGAATAAGAGATACTACGGCGCCCAGCCGAAGGTGGAGGAGGGTTACTTCACCCCGAGACAGGTGACCGCTCGAACTATTTAGCTACAGTCGCGATAAAGATTCTGGTATCCGCGAGAATGACGAATCGAGGTTGTATTCTTTTCCAGGAAGCGCTGACCTACGTGAAGAGGCAGGAGTACGAGCTGAGCCTCTTGAAGTACATCGCCAACGAGTTCACGGCGGCCGAACGCAAGCTGGAGAAGATCAACAAGAAAAAAAAGGAGCTGGGAAAGGTAACGAGCAAGCAGTGAAGCTTAGAAAGAATACTTGAACTTGCATCCACGATGGTCCCTACAGTTATTCTGTTCGATTTCTGTTTGGGGGATGACGCGCATATAAATCTGTTGATCAGGTATCAGGCTTTAACACTTTCTAAAGTGTTAAGCCGGATGAGCCTGGTAATTTAGGAATTAATTACCCTCTATCTTCCTTTCTGAATCTCTCTTCTTCTCTCTGTACTTTTTGTATGTAGCCAATAAAATATTTAAACACACTATCCCGTTATTCCATAGTTGTTTCGTGCTTCCGCTTCGATTCTACGGTTCGATTCAACAGACTGCTGCTGGATTTATCGCTGCAACGCCTGTTGAATGCAACCGAAAATGCATGCGTGCCGTTCTGGCGCGGCGGTGTAGGCGTCGATCATAATTCTATCCAATTCTAACTTCGCCTGAAGAATTTCTCAGATCTTTCTACTTATTCTTAGAGATAATATTGATGACCGAAAAATTCGAGAGACTTGCTGTAACCCTTCCTTTTTTTACAGGCGTTGCATTCATCTTCAGGTGGCTCCACGTTTTCTACCGCGCAATTGTTGGGCAATATTTCCGCGATACGAGGCAAGAGATTAGAGATAAGGGACACAGAGCGACCCTGGGTCAAGGATAATGCCTACATAGTGGCAGAAGAAAAGCAACTTGGCGGAAAGAGTCGCTACGTGGCGGATGGATTCCTAAATTCCACTGAGTGTGGACGTTTGATGGAGCTCGCCTCGGTACTTCGCCGTTAAGTTATAATTTACCACGCGAGGCTTCAGTCTGCTTGACATTCTTTTTGTGTGAACCGATACAGATGACCGCGGTGGAGGGGGACGGGTACAGCGAGTACAAAAGTCCGCACTCGAAATACGAGCGATTCGAAGGGCTCACTGTCGGAAGACTCGCCTTGGTAGTTATTCCTTGACATAGTTGAATCATAGCACTACCGCGGAGCAACGTTGTATATTATTCTCGACGTTACTGTTCGTGTTGCAGATGGCTTACTTCGGGCAGATATCGGTGGACCGATTGGAACAGCTGCTGGAGAAGGCGAACGAGTCGCGCAGCCACGTGGAAAGGTATTTCGGGCTAGGTCGACCACTGTATTTCACCTTCACCCATTTGGTCTGCCGTACGGCTCTACCTGGTAATTTTCACCTGATGCATCAGCGTGCTTCTGGTTCGTTTCGCAGCTGAAACCACGTTGCGTCGGCTCACTTGGTACGGCACGTGGGTAAACAAATCTGAATCAGTCGTAAGACGTAAACCTAGTAGCCACCTCTCTTCGGAACATGCCTTCGACTTGCTTCCTCTTGCTGGTTCGCTTCAATCTACAAGCAAAAGCAATTACAGAGCCTGCTAGATTACTGAAGAATCTTATCTTTATTAACTTTTAGATTCACCGGTGAAGCGAGATGACCTCAGTCACCAGATCCACGCTGACAATTGCGTGTCGAAGGGCGATATTTGTTTGCGCCAAAGTCCAGCTTACTTTTGGAGGGATTACTCGGCGATACTCTATCTGAACGATGATTTCCAAGGCGGGCAATTCTTCTTCGCGAAGGATCACGAGAATAGGGAGCTGGACAACAAGGTTTCGCCGCGTTGCGGTCGCATGGTGGCTTTCTCCGCTGGTGGAGAGAATTTTCATGGTGTACGCGGTGTAATTCGTGGCAGGAGGTGCGCCTTGGCCCTGTGGTTCACGCAGGATGAAAGGTACGCGGAGTATGAGTGGATCTTGGCCGAGGCGATATTGAAAAGGATACGGTCGGTTGGATCTATCGAAGGGCAGGATGTACCCCTCAGGTAAATTATTGGGATATGTACTTTTAACTCTAGAAGTAATCGGGGACGTTGTTAAATTCATTCTTAAGTATTCTCTGGATCCTCAGGTACGAGGACATGCTTCTGCAATACGCCAACAGCGACGAGCAGCTGAGACAGTTCCTGAGAAGCTCTTCATAAGCTTTAAACGAGTTCTTACAGATCACAGAAGTCACTTGGTACTTTACTACAAGTTACAGAAGCTTCCATAATAGGATAGTAAGCAGAGTTGGGCATTATCTAGATAAAACATTATTTAAATAACGAGTCGAATAAAAGATACTTTATGTTTATCCGTTATTCGAAGCTGTGAATAACACGATTATCTTTATTCGAAACACCACGGATAAATATATTCATTCGACGGTGAAAGGTAATTTTTTTTATTCGAAGTGAATTTTTATTCGACTGTAAAAGATAAATTTTTTTATTCGAAGAGAATTTATTCGATGGTGAAAGGTAATTTTTTTATTCGAAGTAAATTTATTCGACGGTGAAAAATAATTTTTTTATTCGATGTGAATTTATTCGGCGGCGAAAGATAATATTTTTTATTCCAAGAACGTTCATTCGAACCGTCGAATAAGGTTTTTATCTTTAGGTATTCTTCGAATAACGAATTAACATAAAGTATCTTTTACTCGATTTTATCTAGATATTATCTTCGCCCATTTCCGCTAGTAATCAACAGAGCAATACATTTTTATATCGCAGCGAGTAATCGCGCCGCGGCAAACTAGGGACCTGAGAGATCCAAGATTCCTGTACTTAGTACAACATTTCCTCGTATTTTCTTTTTATAGTTTCTCGTCGGATTCCCCGACTCGCATAATATCGTATACAATATATTCACCAGCGGTTAGTGCACGCAGGGCGTCTACGGTCGCGGCAACTGAACAGAGCATTTATTTATATAAAATATCCTAATCTTTATTAGAACATAGACATTACATGTCAACAGGTTTACATAACCATCCTATGTATTGTGTAACATGTATTATCGTAATTTTAATTTATTTTCCCTCGTCGTCATATTTATACTATGTATAAGAGTTTAATACGTATAATATGCAATTGCATTGCGATCTCCTGCACCTTCGATGCATCGTCTCTCTCGCGTGAATTTCAAGCCCCGTACACACGACCGCCTTTGCCTCGTTAACTATGTACGCGTAGAATCACGGACACAAAATATGCGCGTGTTTCCTAACAATTCTCTGTGTTCGTGTGCTTGCTTGTGTGTGTATGTGTGTGTGTCTCCGTTATACGTGTGGAATTTTCGTCGTTATTATTGCAATTGTACACACGTAAAAAGCGATTCGCATAAGTCCATCACTATACTCACTGTTTGCCGTACGCATAGGAATCGAGAACACACGATCAATCATCATTCTATAATTCGTCGATAAAAATTCGCGCCCTTGATCTTCGTAGGATCAGTCAGGAAGAAAGATTGAACGCGCATCATTAGCATTATCGTTATGTTTCGTTACAAATGTTTATTACGAAATTATAGTGACATCTGCGTATCACAGGAGAGCTCAGTCGATTTATTCCCCCCCAGGAAACCACTCCATAGTACTCGTACCGTATCTCTTCCCTCTTTTAATAATTGTCTACCTCGCGACGCCGTTCATCAAAGATCGACGAGCCGTGGGCGAAATTAATTAACGCGTGATCGCGTTAAATTAACGCGCACGTACGTCGACGACTCTATAGGATACGCCGCTGTTGTTGATAGCTCGAGCGAGCCAAGTCCCTTAATTAAATCGACATGGAGTGGTCGCGCAATTTCGTCTTAGTGTCGTTTAGATGGCTCGTATTGCCCTTCGTAGACCTTTGTCATACGAGCAATGTAGAATGATAAAAAAAAATGAAAGAAAAAGGGAACATCGTAAAACAGTCGCGGAGCATCGCAGGAACGCTGAGTGACAACAGTTTCTTAAAACGTAAAATTAATATGTATGGTACGCTTCGAATGTGATCGCTATCTGTTATTTCTGAATAAATCTCGTCGTGCTCGTCATCCCGCTAGCGGAGTTCCTACTGCACGCGCAAATTCATTTGGCTGTGCAAGGTCGCAGAGTGCTCCCCCCACTAAACCTCGGCCCTTTGTTCATCTCCAACGAAACAGAGAAGTCAAGAAGGAAAACAGGTAGAAACATACGAAAACAAAAGTCACGATACACTGTGCAAAAGCGGGGACCATTCTTTGTGACTGAAATCGGGGGGAGTGGTCTTGAACGGCCATTAGAGTTTGAGCGTGATGGCAGTTCGCGTTCCTCCTGCGAATTGTTCGTACATTTAATTAATGTTAAGCATAATGCACTTTTAGAGCCAGGTAACAACCGAATACCTCGCAACAAGTACCGCAAGTACTCGTGTACAGATCAATATTGCAATTAAAATGGGTTATTACGTTAACGACCGTTGTGAAAGAAAACAATAAATCTCTCGTAAAATCTAGAAAAAGAAATGTACATTTTTTTTTCTCAGAAGACTAGCAAAGGATTCCAAGGCGGACGCCTTCGATACAAAATCAATACTCGCGATAATATCCTTGAAAGAAACTATATGCTTTTGAAGAGAAGAAATAAGAAATCACAGGTCGAACCATGCACGAATATGTACGGTGCGCTCATCGACTTGTTGCCGATATCTAAACTGCGCGGAAGGAAGCATCGTGTGTGCTGGACTATCATATATATATACACATATAGGATTATATATATATAATAATCGAGTTTCGTTTTCAGACTTATTCTTAGAGTTATTACTTCGTCTTATATACACATGTAAGTCGAGAACGAAATGGCCTGCCTCTCTTCTAACGTTCGATTCTCGTTAAACGTGTTCCGTAGCAAAGAACCACTAAGAAAAAAAAGAAAACACAGAGAGAGAGAGAGAGTGAGAGAGACAGAAAGAGAGAATTAATGCTATAGAATATATTCTCCCTTTGAGACGTTCAGAAGACTCGTGTGTTAGTCGTCCAGAAGCTAGTAGACTTCTTTAAAAGCGGATCGAGTTTACTCGTTTACTCGCTAAGTTAAATGTAGAAGAAATACTGGATTACTTTAACGATCCTATAAACGACGAGACGATCATCGTTCGGGGATCGTTCTGGGCGTGTTAGCTCGCAATCATCGAAAGACTTTGCGAGACGCGCGACGCGACACTCGAAAGTCTCTTTCAGTGGTTACGGCGAAAAGAATTTTGCAGCCGAGTGATCTCGTTACACCCACGATTCTCGTTAGAAAGCAGAGCTACGCGCTGCATTTACTTTACAAAGCGCGTGCGCAGAGCTAGCCGCGTGAAGAATTTTCAACGAATTTTGTTAGAAAACAAATACAACTTTCTAGCGTTGCCGTTTCCCTTTTTCCTGCCGTGATCAATCAATGTTCGCGCATACGAAGAAACCGATCGGTATAGGACTCAGTGAAAGGTTCACAAGCACTCAACCCCCTCGTGCAAAATATAAATGCTAATGTACATTAATTGGCGTTACAGATCCTTTACACTTTTCTCCTTCCTCCCTGCAAAATCCTTAACCATACGGATACTAATATAATAACTATATTAAAATAACACAAGATATAACAATAGATTAAGACGTTGTACTGTTTGATGGTTTGTTCTTTTTTTTTTGCTGGAGAGTTCTTTCCCGTCGTTTTTCTCTTTTTCCCTTCTTTACGTAAAAAAATTCGTAACGTATTTTGATTATATAGACGCAATAATATGGCGAGCGAATAATCGTGGCGAAAAATATGCTGGACACCAAAGGCTCTGCGCGAAATGACTGCTCTGTATTGCTTTCCTCGCTCTCTACTACCGACGCGCTGTGTACAAACTTTACTAAAAATAGTACAATCTAATCGAGGACATATATAGAAAAATTGAAAAATATACAAGTTATAAAACACATCATAGAACGCCGTTCTCGCATCAGGTAGCGGGCGACTCGCGAAGTTAAACTAACGTTCTCGATAGTCCCCGTGAGTCCGAGTTCCCCTCGCCTAGATCGCGCGCGCGTGTATGCTCGTTGTCGCTGGCTCGTCGAGAAGCGAGAGCGAACGGAATCTCATAGTATCCTGCTGCTTATGGGCATCGCGCGGCAGCGGCTCGCTTCTGTACAAGTGTATTCGTCTACCGGACAACCGTCACTGTATCGCGCGTGTTCTTTGGTATCCAACAGGCTTCCCCCACGCCGATTTCGTGTTCTGAACGGACATTAGTCGTGGTATGGGCAGTGAATGAACAAGCAGAGTACCAATATTAAATGGGCAGGCTCTCCCACTGAGGCGCCCATTCTGGAAGTCGTCAATCCACGTTCGACGGAGGCGCGGCGTATCTGCTTCTCGAGTCGGAGTCCCCGTCGCATATGTACTTCCCTGAGAACAATAAATGTGTAATCGTTTCAAAGGTTACTAAGCAGGATGGATTAAGGGGGCTAGGCAGTCGAAAAATCGATTTTTTTATAGCGTTTTCCGAAAGTACTATCTTTTGTGAATAAAGTGCCGCTTGGTTTATAGTAAAATTCGCAAAATTGTAGAGTTGATAGCTAAAAAAGTGAAGCAGCAATCTATAGCGTTGCCTTTGTCCAGAAATTTTAAATGCGTTTTTGTCGAATATTTTTCTCTCTTCGTTTTTTCCTGATTGCGAACGAATGGAGGTACCGATTGACTTGGAAAAAATTACAGAATGTGTAAAACATGTGCCATTTCGCAGCAAACCTCTGATATGGTCCGTAAAAATTCAAGATTTTCATAAAAAAATTAAGAAGTCACCGGATTTTGGTAGCGCACACACAAGAACGAATTTTTCTCCGAAAAATCACCGTTTTTCAGCCACCAATCGCATAATTTTGATTTAATTTTTGTTTTTATAGATTTGCACAGAAACTATGAATCCAACAAACAAGAATCTCACCTTTGCAATCAGATTACGTGACATTTTAAGCGCGATATTAAGGCAAAACGACAGAAAACGTTAAAATCTTTTCCCGTCTTTCATTTTTTACAAATAAATAAAGGACAGAGTCTCTTTCTCGCGAAAACCGACTACCTAGTCCCCTTAAGTGAAGCCTAAAGCAGTATAACTTACCAGATACGAATCTGCGTTTTACTAGACTTAATCTATAGCCCGACCCCACGAGTTCGAATTCAACGCCGGACAGCGTGGTCCCCTCGCAATTGAATTGAGTGAATATCGTCCCTTGGTTCCCTGGCCCGTGTGCGAGTTCCACTCGCGCCTTCAGGGAGCCCACCCCGTTGCCTTCGCTGTGCTGGGACAGTTCCGTGAACTTCCATAGCACGCGATTCGTGTCGGGCAACCACTGAGCCTGGGGCTTGCTGTTCAGCGACTTGAAGCCTCCGTCAATGGGTGCCGCCACGTGGAGGTTCAATAGGGGGCTGGGAGAAGCCATGGCGCGGCTGTTGTATTTGTAATCGATCTGGCGAACGAGCAGATCTCTTATTTAATAGTCACAGTCAAAATAGAACCAAGTGCGAGGGATAGGACAAGGTACCTTAAGATCAGTGTGAGTCCCCTCGCACTTCCAATAAGCTACCAATTGGAAGGGGCAGGAGCCTGCGCCGTCCTTGCACTTGATTTGATACTTGAGTATGTCGACGTTGAAGTAGGAGGCTGACGGATTCTGTTCAGCCTGTTTGCGTAACAGCGTAGTTAAGGCACTCATGTTGAATTCGAAGATTGTACTGTCGACGGTCGTCTGCGTCGCGTCCCTGCGCAAGATTAGAACTCTTTTAAAATTCTCTCCGACGGGGATGAACGGAGTCACTGCTCTGATCGATATACAGGCTGGTCCCAGAATTGAGGGACAATCCGGAACATGCAATATCCTGACGCAAGAAGATAGCGTTGCGCTAACTAAACTGTTTTGGCCTTAAACCTCGCGGTGCGGTAATTGCACCGCTATTATTCAACTGTTAACCTTTAAAGGGTACACTAGTGACCACCTAAAAATTTGGATACTTTGCCGCCCATTTTGGTGGTATATTTGCACAAATTTTAAGTAAATAAAATTTACAATTTCAATGAAAAAATCCCGGCCCTCTAAAGGTTAATATCTCTAGAACGAAGCCTCGGATCCGAAAACGGTGAAGAACTTTTTTCCACGTCTTCTTGCGTCATCTGAATTCTGTGACACCCTGTATGCGCGTCATACTTACATGCTGACCAGCTGGTTATTAGGAAACAGTTTCTCCAGTCTGTTGCTGTTCCTCACGCGAAACGCGAGTTTCGCGGGGCTCGGGTTATTCGCCAGCACGGCGACGATGCCAGCTGGGAACGACAGCATCATGTCGCCGCTGAGCTTCACCTGGCACCGCGTTTCGTCGGTGCCTCTGAAATAAGAATGCACTATCTCGTGGAAGGCGACTGCTAGGGGTATGGTGTCCGCCAGTCCGATCGTGAGCGGAGAGGGACCTCTGGACGATCCGACCCCCACGCCAGCTGTGCGGAATTCTAAGCTGGCCACGCTGTCGGCCCTCGATATCGTCGCTGGTGACATTCTGCCTCTTGGGGACGGACCTTCTCCTCTCCGTGACGGCGGTCTGGGAATGACGATAGACCCGGTCGGAGTGGAAGATGCGGATTGCTTGGGAGGTAAGGCCGGCGTGATGTCTCCCACTTCCGAGAACAGATCTCCATCTGTGGAGGACAATGGTACATGTAGGTGGACGCTCCAGCTACTTTGATGGCTCGTAATGCCTTGAGCAGTGTTGGGTATTGAATAAATAAAATATTATTTAAATAACGGGTCAAGTAAAAGTTACTTCAACTTTAGATTATTTGACAACTAAAGCTCTTTTTTTTATTCGTCGAACGTTTCAACTTCTTCAGTGTCGAATAATTTGTTCAACTGTAACTGCAACTTTAATTTTAACTTTATTCGACGTCTAATAATCTTCTGGCGCGCCTTCGAACCACCGTGGACCGTCATTGGGCGATACTGCATTGTAACCTGTCACGTCCCGCGACGTAGAGTCAAATATTAATTAACCTTCTAATCATTTATAATTACTCTTCCGTACTCTAGAGGTATTATAACCACCTCTTCTGAAAATATTACGCAACGATTCTACCAGGTCCCAACGACTGGAAGCTAATCCCGTTGGGTCTGCCATCGTCCTGAGAAAAGTAAAGTACTCTTCGAATTTAAAGATGTATCCCTAAAATTCGTTTCACTGATAATTTACCCTTGATCGCTCTCAACTATCACAGAGCGTAAAACCCCTGGATTAGCTCGAAAGCGAAGAAAAATATAAACTCCAAAAAATCGCGGACCCAACTAGGAAGTAGGGACGTAACAAAGTTATTTGAAAATTATTGTCAATTACAGAAAATTATTTGACGTCGAATAAAGTTAAAGTTACAGTTAAAATGAAACTTGGGAAATTTATTCGACTCACAACGAATAATTTTTTTAACTCTTATTCGTCATTCGAAATTTCATTTAAATAAAAATTCTGCCCATCTCTGGCCCTGATGATCGGTGCATCTGAGGTGCCTCTAGACTCACCGGGGAATCGCGAGTGAGTGTGTGTGGGTGGTGCGGATTGCGGCGGCTGTGGCTGTGGCGTCGGCGACGAAGACAGTGGCGGAGGGCTTTGCAGTGGCGCGTACGGATGACTGCCAGTCGGCGTCGAGGCGCTCGATGGCGTACTGCTGGGATTGAACAAGTTTAGGCCAAGTAAATCTGAGCTTGGCTTACCTCCTAATTGCTGTGACACTGACTGAGACCTTTTCATGTGATGATCGGAATCGGTATTCGATCCTCTGCGTCCCTATTAACGGCGAAACGATTAAACATTTATAGGACAGACTTATCGCGAGTCAAAGACGAGTGTCTTTTTACACAACGTACCGTCGGGGCAGGCGATAAGGACAGATTCTCCACCGTCGCCCTTAGCTCGTCGACGCTGGCGCTCATAGGTGCCCCACCATTGCTCAGAGGCTTTATTTCCACCCTGATCTTCCTCTCCCTCTCGTCCTCGGAATCGGTGTCCGAGCTGGAGTAGAATCCCTTCTCGTTCTCCCACGGATCTGCTTTTGGTCTGATACAGAAACCATCCTCGTCCACTTCCGGTGTCGGTGTTTCTGACTTCCTGCTGTCCTCCTTGTCTTCCCTGTTAGGAACGAGTAGAATTCAGAGGGACGCACTTGCGCGTGTTCCAGCAGGCCCAGTGCATATTGTATACGTACGATGCATTCACTACGCTACTTTGTCTTTCTTATGATAAATAAATTATTAGGGAATGGTTTGATTTCTTTTACTATTAAAGTGCTCTTGTGCTTTAGGGACTCTAAGGTGCTAATAGAAACGAGAACTTGAGAAGTATACACGATCAGCTCCACAACCAAGCTTCTACTTAAACGATTATCTTTGTTTGTGATGTTTTTAAACCAGATCTCTGTCTGCTTGTATTCATGGTCGTGGGGCTGATCTTCGAGTGCACTAGATCTGCTGAATGTGTTTATACTGACAGGTCAGACTTTTCTTCTTTGTTGCTGCTAGTTTCCACTATATCCTTCTTCTTTTTCGCTTTCTTTTCCTTTCTCTTTTCTCTCCTGCTGCGAAGAAACCCTGTTGGTTGTGGGCACACGGTATGTAAAAAATAAAAGCTGCTTTTAAATTGATACAAGAGATTGCTTTAGAAATCATAGAGAACAATAATTGCCGACCAATCTCCTATTGAAACCGAGAGAAGCTAAGTATCTTTCATGGATATGCAGAGAAACGAATGATGGAGCCAATTGACCATTTGTAAACTGTTCGAAAGCATCAGAGAAATAAATGCTTCCTTGCATCGAAACTGTTCTTAAGTATGCTTCGTTTTTTCACTATGTCACATAGGAGACAAGTTTCTTTTTATCAATGTATAAATGCCTTGGAAGATTCACTCTTACAAGTTTGCAGAGTTAAACAAAACAACTACGAACTAAGACTAAGAAGCAAAAACTACGGTCGCTGTGTTCAACAGACTTGTATGGAAAGTTAATATAAGTATGGCTTATATTAGAAATTAATGGTAAACTTGTAATCTAGCGGTGGATGGAAGTCAATTTACTTTCCAAGTGTTCAAGGCGTAGCGCAACGTGATCAAATAACGTTCACGATGAGAAAAAGGAAAAATAATCGTCATTGGGTCAACAAATCAGCGGATGCATTTTCTTTATGAGAGCTTTCTAACCAGTCTCTAATTATGCTGATATGGACTTCAATGCCAATTGAATATACGTATTGTATGAACTGTGCTGTCTTTAATAATTAATTCTCTTAAGAAGTCATTTTACTTTTATCGGTCGAAAAATTGAACTATTTTTGAAGATTTTTGATGGGTAAATATAACATATAATGAAATAAATCTTTTCGGAATTTATTAAGCTAGTCTTGTATTATAGAAAAAGAATTTAAAATGTATTTTTTTTATTTTGTTTTAAATGCTTTTCTATAGCGTCAATATGGAACCTAAAAAAAGAGGTACGTTCGTAGATGATTTGTCCACTCAGGCTTATCAGAATCAAAAAATTCGAAAAGACCCTTAATCTGTATGAGTGTCGCTATCATCCGTACTTCAATCAACAATTTTTGTCGAAAAATAACAAAATAGCGTCGGTTTGAAAAAAAGTTTGACAAAACACCCAAACGGATGTTGCCTTCAGTGTTTTCCGAGAAAAATCTCGCTTATTTTTCGGCAAAAATTGAGGTGTGAACAATAGCGACACTCATACAGATTAAGAATCTTTTCGATTTTTTTGTTTCAGATAAGCCTGAGTGGAGAAATCACCTGCGCCACGAAGATGCCTCTTTTCCCTGGTGCCATATATTCACCCTCTAAGAAAACATTTAAAACGAATTAAAAAAATTCTTTTTAAATTTCTCTTGTATAACATAAGAGTAGCATAATAAATCCCCAAAAGATTTATTTCATTACATGTTGCAGTTACCGCGAGAAAAATCTTTAATAATAGCTTAATTTTTCGGCCGATCAAAGTAGAATAACCCCTTAAGTGGTTCATGCCTAGTTGGCAGGCGAAAAAAACGCGATTTTCAGGATTTTTTGTGGAAAATCTAATGTATATTTTTTACAACTATTTGCTTATTTTAAAAGTACATATATTCACTAACTCTCAGTAATTTTGTTATAGGAAAATATTAAAAAGTGAACGAATAACAGCCACTCTCCCGGAAGCTATTTTTTTTAGCGGTGAGTACGATTTCTCTGAGCCGGATCATCTGAAATCGAAAAGTGAAGAGGATTCTGTTAGTATATGAGTTTATCTAGTTCGTGAACGAAGGATTTAAAAAAATGATTTCAGACAAAATAGTGGCCGTTTAACGCAAAATAATGATTTTTCAATGTCTGAATTGTTCGTTTTTCGGGAATTAAAAATAAAATTTTCATCAAAAACAAAATCCTTCGTTTACAAACTAGATAAACTCATATACTAACAGAATCTTCTTCACTTTTCGATTTCAAATGATCCGGCTCGCAGAAATCGCTAAAAAAATAGTTTCCGGAAGAGTGGCTGTTATTCATTAATTTTTTAATATTTTCCTATAACAAAATTACTGAGAATTGCTGAATATATGCTCTTTTAAAATAAGCAAATAGTTGTAAAAAATTTCCCTTAGATTTTCCACAAAAAATTCTTGAAAATCACGTTTTCTTTTCGCCTGCCAACTAGTCATGACCCCTTAAACGAGTAAAGTGGACGTGGGCTTGATTCCAGACCGAAATCCACATCAGCATTCTACGAAGACACTAAGAACGCTGCCACGCCTACATTAAATCAGACAATAACGATAGATGGGGAATAACGAAGAAGAGAGTAGCGGAGGTAGCACGTTACATTAGCAGAAGTATAAGGGAGCCCATTATACACCATCACCATCAACAATCCTATATAGATCTGAAAAAGTCCAGTCTCATCTTAAATTGTTTTTCTAACAATTACACATCCTACGATTAACGTCATACACGATCCTCAACACAGCATCACGACTCGAGGTCGCGCAATCTCAGTGTAATATACCTTCTACGAGTCGTAGAGCACGCGAGAGATACATGTTCTGCAAGCAAAGATACCGTCGTCATGCACACTACGAACAAGGTAGAATTCACGACGACCCCATGGTCCCTGAACTTTAAGTTGAGACCACCAGATTGCCTCCAGTATCGGTAAACATTGCGACGAGTTAAAGAGAGACAGAGAGAGAGAGCGAGAGAGAAACAAAACAGACGCGGTGCAATGGGATACATTTGCAGTAACTACTTCCAATGATAATACAGCTAGTAAATGAAAGGGTTGCTTGCAGAATCACATTACGCTATCACGGAGGATTCTCTGCACTTGGAAAATAAATACAAGTGAGCCATGCATTAAAGACTCATTAAAAAAAAAGAATGGCTCACCTGAGGCCCCGTCAGTAGCCAACCCCACATTCGTATTTCAACATTATTCAAGTCCAACTCCCTTCATTTAATTGATTCTATGCGAATACGTGTTCATTAAGAGGGCAGCGGAAAGTTTCAGAAATGATTTCGCGGCCGACGCGGGACCATTTGAACTTTAAATGCCACAGGCGTCTGTAAAAACGAGCGACTGATCTAACATCGGTAAGTGAAATTTCCGAAACTTTCCTAGATCTCGTTTTTCTTTTCCTTAGGTCTAACACTTAATTGAACCGATAACGTACTCCTCCGTTGCGTAAGATAAATAAATATGTAAAACTTTACAATGAGTCGTGTTGGTAGAAGAAACCCCCTTGGTACATGTTTACATAAAAGATTGTTAGAAAAACAATTTATAAGTAAGAATTTGTAAGAAGTGTTAAAGTTGTCTGTTAGATCGCCATGTAATCCTAAAGCTACGGCCTAGTGTCTAAGCAAGCTTGTCTCTGTGTTAATCAAACAGGAATGGAAAATATTTCTTAGCCGACGTTAGAGCAAAGAAATATTTTCTTGTGCGCTTCAGAAGCTAAGGATAAATCAATGTTACATAAAGATTCATTCTAATCGCGTGTTGAATTAGCCTCGAGTCAATAAATCTTTTTGCGAATAAGATTCTATGTATGTAACATTAATTCACTGTGCTTAAATATTGTTAGTATACGTACACTGCTGATCTAAAAGAGTGCAGAGTGGAGGAACCACAATACGCGTTACCACTGTAAGTCACCAGATATTTTATTGAACCACATATCCTGTACGACCGTAAAAGATACCATATCAGAGGTGGTATGGTAATGTAATTGTCGCCAGATACCATGGAAAACAACCAATAGAGTAAGACAAAGATAAAGGTGTATAGAAGGAGTGTTGAATTAAAGGTGGCCATTCGAGATTGTGTAAGAATTATTCCCCTCTTAAAGACGCTGAACTCGATCCTTTCAATTAATTGCTTTCGCGATTTTTCTGTTACTTAATCGTACTGTAATTCAGGCCTGTAAAGATAAAGCCACTGAATAGTTCTGCTGTGATTGATTTCATTTAACGAGTACAAAAGAGAGACTTTACTCTGCGCAGTATTCATAAAATGACCACCAACTAGAAAGTCCTTAATACAGTGGGGGACGAAAGTATGTGGACATTTTTAAAATCGTATAACTAGTTCGAAATTGGTCCAAACGACTTGAGTTTTTTTTAGGAGCTAGAAGGATTAGTTTACTAAGTGACGTGTTTCATCGCTTTGAAAAAAGTTGCGATTGGTCGGAATTGCAAAAAAATAGAAAAGATCAAGGTTTCAACTTTTTTTCGTAGGCCTGAAATGAAAATTTAAAAAATGCCTTTTGTAGATTGAAATTAGTTGTATACACGCCTAAAATTTCATCAAAATCGATTAACGTTGCTCTCAGCTATAAACGCTTAAAGATCGCAGAATAAGGTCGAAAATCGCGAAATTCACGAAATCAGGAATTTTTAAGCGTTTATAGTTCAGAGCAACGTTAACCGATTTTGATGAAATTTGAGGTGTGTATACAACTTACTTCTATCTTCAAAAGGCATTTTTTAAATTTCCATTAAGAGCACAGACAAAAAAGTTGAAAAAAATTTCTTTGCTATTCCGACCAATTGCAACTTTTTTCAAAACGACGAAACACGTCCCTTAGCAAACTAATCCTTCTAGCTTCTCTAAGAAACTCAAGTTGTTTGGGTCAATTTTGAAGAAGTTATACGATTTCAAATGTGTCCACATACTTTCGTCCCCCACTGTATGTTATCAAACTTTAAAGTGTTTCTCAAGTTTAACAGACACCGACATTCTCCTCTATGATAGTTCGTATAAAGATTTGGAAAAAAAGAAGTTACAGAAAGCTGTAGGAATTCACTAGTGATGTACCCTCACCTTAATCACTTTCAGCTAACTACCAAGAAGCAACATCTTCAAAAAAAAATCTGTTGTACGTGTCTGTCTATGTGTGTGTGTAATCATACCACGTAACTGGTAATCTAAACAGTTACTCTAAAGTGTGTAATGGATATGGTAAGGGTACAGGTAATCACAATGTAAGCAGTTACATTTAGATCCTCTGAGAGGGTTCCTGGAGATGCTGGGAGGTGGAACAGCAGGAGGCAGGTTGTTCCCCTGAGGAGTTGCAGGTGCCGAACCAGACCCTGCTTGCTTCTGTTTGTCTGAAACAACACTCATTGCTCATATCTTTGAATAATCCGTGCCTCCAAATGGCCCTTTTCTCTTCATCTTGCTATTTTACGTATCACTTATAACTACGTCTGTTTTAATACAGTTCGCACTTTCAGTGGCACGAACAGCACTCCAGAGGGGCGTGAACTCTGTTCAAATTCCTAACAGATGCGGGGGTGTAATACGTGAATTACACACACGGTGCAGTACTATTTCAATTTCAAACTGTGCCGAGAACCGTACCTAATAAGATATAAAGGATGATCATTTGTTTGTCTCTCGCGTCGTAGCCTTCTATATTCCTTTCCTTATTACAAAACGTCTGTTTAATTTCAACATTCATGATTTCGCGTGAACATAAGAGGAACGTATGAACGAAAAACCCCTGGAATACGTAATAATTTATAATGTCATCCTCCACCTATTGTTAGATTATAACGCACAAGCATTGTAACACAACCACATAAGCATTAAGTCGATAAAATTGTTTTGCATATGCCTAGATTAATCAATCTGTGATCGAGTGCTAAAAATAAGTCGAATAAGTGTACATATGCGAACATGTGAAATGGTACTGCTGTGATAAACAAAAATCGCAAAATATATCTACTAAGACACGATGCTTCCAATCTGAAGATTTTCATAGTTTCCTTCAGTCTCCTGGCGCTAACTTTCTTTAACGATCTAAATTCATTGAATGATTATTGATGAGAGGTTTAAAGATACCATGGCAATTAGCGCATTGTGTCGAAGTAGATAAAAAAACTATTGCAATTAAAAGAGAATAAAGTCTTGTAAATTCTGTTCAATTTTAAAAAACGAAACCTACCCTGGGAGTTGGACATGAACAGGTTGAGTAGCGAGGTAGTACGGCGGGAAGCCTTGGTGGCTTGTACATGTGACAGTTCTCTGTCCCTTTCATTCAGTCTTTCGTTTTCTTTCTCTTGTACCCTCCCCTTTTCCTCATCCACCTGACAACCCTCCCCCTTTAATCCCTGATCTTTTTTTGAACTGTGAGTGTTACCAGCGACTCCTGTTTCTCCGTTGGCTCCCTTCGATGTTTCCTTAGGCGTTTCGACATTGCTCTCTGTTTGAGAATGACTGGTCATATCCGCCAGACCTGTCATGACTTCTTCGTATTCAATTGTACCTGGTTCATAGAAAGATCATACAGAAAACAATTAGGACTTCGTTTTGGGACTGATGCGTTGCGAGATCGATTACCTGGCTTCTCGAACCCTGTGTATTTGCTTTGAACGAATTGCTCTAGTAACTTGTCCACCGTCATGTCTAGGCACTGACGTTTGAAGTCAATATGGACCTGGCCAACTTGTTCGTGATTCGTTTGCAAGACATCTGCATAGATGTTTAAGAACTCCTTCATATGTTTCAGGTGTGTCTCCTCTACATCTTGGAACCGCTTCGCAATGAAAGAAAGGATTCGTTAATATCGATGCCTAGCTCCTAAGAGATTTGTGTAATAGACGATTAAGATATAACTACCCTGCACGCCTGAGTCATTTTGGTTTGAAAGTCATTCCTTATGACCATATACTTCTCGACCAAAGTTTTGTAATCATCCTGCGACTTCTTAAACTTTATCTCCGCTTTCTCCAATTCTCTCTGACTGGCGTTATCCTTTCGCAATTTCTCCAATTCGAGGCCTCTTTGCATGCGCGTATCTTTCGCTTTGTGCAAAGTTACTGTGATGCTTTGTATGCTTTGTACAACTTCCAAAGTGGACGATTCTTCCTCTTTTACCTGCGTATTTTATATTTACTAATAACGATTATTTACTTGTTATAAACTACAGTTAAATCATGGAACGGCAATTAATTAATTTGATAAGTATTATCTTTATATCTTTACAGAGATTACAGTTTGACAATGAGAGAGCCTAGTGACCCGGCTGTGGGCGGATACTGATAACGTATGAAATATTCAAAGTGATTCACAACATGATAAATAGTTGTAACAGCTGTAGCGAATAGAGAGATATGCCTCGGAGAGCTATTAAAATCCAAGGGAATTGTGTTACGTACAGCCTTGTGTCTCTTGTGCAGCTCCTCCGCGTATTTCGATACATCTTTTATCAGTTCGGTGACCCTCTGGGCCATCTGCAAGTGCAAGCCAGCTAATTTCTCCGCCGCGCCTCTCAGTGCCGCCCAAACAGGTGCGAACGTCCCTTGCGTGCTACTGCTATTGCCAGCTTGCTTGGCCACCTTACTCAAGAGCTTGTAATTGTTTTCCTCTATGGCCGATCGTTCTTTTAGAAACTCAGCCAACTCCTTGCTCGCGACCACACCATGCTTCATGTTATGATATAACACGTCAAATCCATTATTCTTATCGCCCTTAAATAACAAGGAATACATTCGCAGAATAGTGAAAGAAACTTTGATTCGATTTTTAAACGCAGATGCTTATCGCATTTATTTTCAACGCAAATCGAAAACCGATAAGGTTGAAATATCTAAGGTAGAAATATCTTCATGCTGCGGAGAGGAAAGGGCAACATTTGCAATTAGAATATCGCAACTGCGAGAGATATACTAAAACTCTACTTAAGACCACTTAGCCAGTTAACACTTGAACCCTGATCATGCTGTAAACTCACGTACAGTAGGACTCTCGAGTGACATCGGCACAATAAGCTGTCATTACATATTATTACTCTTGTCAACCTATTGTACGTATTACTCGCCACTCGTGACCCTCCTCTAAGTTTTTATTGCACGTTACATTAACAAAGAACAATAAGTAAGCAGCTTTTAAAGCTACAAAACAACATAGATCTTAAATAAAACTAATTCAATCTTGCATAAGACCTGAACGAAAAGAAAAAAGGGAACCTGCGTTAAAAAAGATTCTGTCTCTCCCAGATGCTTAAACGATACACAAGCTCGGTCATATATCTCTTAAAGTATCAGCTTGCATCCTGTGTGCGACAATCTCTGCTAGATAGAATTTTACAGGAAGCAAAAGGAAATAATAGCTATCTTATCTACTCCATGCCTTTGCCAGGAAGAACAATGTCATGTCTCCCAAAAACTTCCTCGAATCGGAACCACTGGAATCACGTCGTCCTACGCGTTCCAATTAGTGTCCCATTAAAAGCTACTTAAAGCTAGCTCTGACTGATACATTATCTGACTCTACGCAGCCAGCTTTCACTCGTTGTTTCCTGCCGTCGAAAGAGCAATAGAAATTACTGTCCGAATCAATTACTGGGTCTGATTGCGTTGAATCAAGGAGCATAACTCCGAAGAAAGATTCCAAAGTTCCCCTGACAAACCCAGCTCCCCTCCCCCTGCACTACAGCCTGAAATGCATCGTAGAGAACGCAGTGCACACGTGAAACGTGCGAGCGAATGCGCGTTCCTTCATGCCTGGGTGGATCTCCGCGGGTGAACGAGGCACGGCGACGAGGTGACAGGGAGAGGTGAACGCGTAACCTTGCGCCGCGCGTCAAGAGCGAAGAAGGCAAGCGGTGGCTGGCGTAGCGCACGGAGGAACAGAGAGGAGCGACCATGATAAGGCGTAAGAGAGAGGAAGGAAAAGGGAGTTCATTGAGGAGGAACGCGTCGATCCGTCGGAGAAACGCTACCGCGGCGTGGTGCGTAGGGACGGTGGCCGCGAATTCATCGAGAGCCCCGCGACGTCGAGGAGGATCGGAAAAGAAAGGTGGAAGACAATAGAGGCCTTTCGTAGCGTACATAACCTAAACACCTACGAGGATGACATCCGTTGGACAGAGGCTGCAGGACACTCACCCAAAAGTAGTCGGCGAAATCCACAGTCATGTTGAAACCGCGATCAGACCATCATAATTTATCTTCTGGTGTATCGGGCCGAACTGCACCGTTTAATAACGAGCCATTGACACACACATACCAACACACGCACGGGAGGGGAGGGGGACCTATACACGACGCAGCCGTTCGAGCCGTACGACGGAGACGTAACTCGATTTAACGACGGAACCACCGACGTAACGTTTTCGTGCACAGACGTTTCGAGCAGAACGAGCGCGCTCGACCGCAGAGACACGGGTCAACTTATTCCCACTGTCTCCGTCGCTCGCCCCACTCTTCCTCCGTCACTCTGTCTCGTCGGCGGCGGCTGGGCGCCATCTTCGCGGCCGCGGTCGGTAGTAGCGAGACACGCGCTGGTCGGTAAAGAAGAATCCTTAATTACCATGGCACGGTAATTTGCGATTGTATTTGCATATATTAGTCTCTTTTTCTTTAGGCTTTTGGATAGTGGGCACGACGGTGTATGGTACTTGCGTCGATTCAAGGGTTTGTTTGTATGAGGAGTGTAAATTAAGGTTCGATGCAGTGGCGGATTTAAGAAAAAAGGCCCAGGTGGCAAACCTTTTGAGGGACCCATTTTTGTGAGAAAATGAAGAGGTAGTTTACTAAAAATGGGCTAAGTGTAGTAGTACCGAAAAAAATAGTGTTTAATTAAAATCATCTTTTTTTTAAAGATAGGGCCCTAAGGGGCCTGTGAGTGGAGCCCATTTTTGTGAGAAAATGAAGAGGTAGTTTACTAAAAATGGGCTAAGTGTAGTAGTACCGAAAAAAATAGTGTTTAATTAAAATCATCTTTTTTTTTTTAAGATAAGGCCCTAAGGGGCCTGTGAGTGGAGCCCATTTTTAGGGAAGATGAAGAGGTAGTTTACTAAAAACGGGCCAAGTGTAATAGTATGAAAAAAATGTAGTGTTTGGATACTTATACGTAATCGTAATTCTTTTTGGTCACGGGGCCCTGTGGGGGGCCTTCTGTGCAGGGGCCTAGGTGGCAACTGCTCATCAGCCACCGTGTTAAATCCGCCACTGGTTCGATGGAAGTTAATTTAAGTTTGAATTTCTGATTAAAGCACGCTAGTAGTTGAGTGATTTATCACGCTTTACATCGCGGCGCTGGTTAATCTTCAGGGCCGAGAATTTTTTTGGTATCCAAGAAACACCCTCGAGCATATTTAATCAGATTTACTTTTTCTTTCAAATTTCGCGATGAAATTTGAAGCCTCTAACACCGTGCGGAAAAGTAGACAGAAACCAATAAACCCTCGCGTGTAGAAGCAAATATAAGCACCTTTGAAGGAATATTATTCGAAAATACGGAGTCATTGAACTAACTTCACTGTTACTTAGTTTTTGGAGCACGATCTCGTTATTGTACCGTAAGGGGCTGAAGGCGGCGAAGTAAGCAATCGATAATGTAGGGAAGAGAGAAACGAAGATTGGACGGTAGTTTGAAAATTCGAAAGGGGCGGTGTAGTTAAGTGGAGAGAAGGTCGGAAGACGGGAGGCGTGGCCTCGAATAATCAGCTCAGGGTAGTCCAGTGTCCTTGCGCATATCCAGTGGCTATACGTTTACACATGTACTGTCGCTCACGTGTGTATCGTACATACGGGGAAGAGAGAAGTTCCGAGCGTTATCAATCACTTTCGTCGGTGGACCGAAAGGTGCATCAGTCTCGGCGTCTGTACGACAGATAGAACGGCCACGACGACCCAGTTCCCGCGACAGGAGAGTAGCACGGCGATGCCCGCGAACAAGGGGAACCTATCGACAGGCCACAAAGAAAAGCCGGGCAACGGTTTCAACAACGCTGCCTCCAAGAAGAAGAAACGCTGCACCGTTAAGCATAAAAAACATTGCAAGCAATATCTGGTGAGTGAGCCGAAACGAAAACGTTAATTCATTGCCAGCGTACACGGCCATGTTGCGATCGAGTCGAGCGCGTCTTCTGTGATCAGATAATTCGTGGTTGAATGTTTGCTCGGCGAGGCGCGGATAGATCATCGGGAAACGGTCCCGTTTTCGAAGGGCACCTATCGGATTCACCTCGTTTCCTCGGGTATCTGCGATCTAGGAGCACGATTGCGTAAAGGAGATCCGAAGAGACGCGGCCGTAAAATGTGGCAGGTTATGTGGCGCGGATGTCTCGTGTCGAAACGCGGCGTAGGGTTTGTTCACCTTTACCGATGCATGGTCGAAGTGTTACGAGTTGCAACGATCGATCCGGCGCAAGCATGCCTCGGTGCCGGTCACGATGCAATTTTCATTTGAAGTTCCTCCTGTGATTTAATGCGCCGCGTCGAAGCCACCAAGTAATTTCCATATTTCTCTGTCGGTCCTTTCGAGCTTCCAAGCACGCGGATAGCAAGATCTCTTCCTTTCGTCGCGATACATTATTCATTCGGTCGGTAATGTTTTGGCAAACGCTTATCTCGTACCGATTACTTTTCCACTTCTTTTTCTCTCCGGAAATCGACGCCATCTTCCGCCAGCATGTTAAACTTTTAGTTAGTTTAAAGAATTGTATCCTCCTCCGTGGAAATCCATTTTCAATCCCCCAAACCTTGCAATTTTTCTGTATAATTCTAATCGGTACGAGATAGAATTGACCATCACGAGGGGGACTTCAAATACCCGAGACGTTATCATAGCTCCGCGTGCACATTGGCGGCTCTAAGCCATCAAAATCCTACTGTACAATGTGACAATATATAAACAACGTTTCTTAAATACATGATTTGAATGTTTTATTGTTTTCATCGGGCCCTGCATCTGTACACCCCTATCCTTTGAACATATTTAGAGTATGCGTATACCTTCTAGCGCCTTTACAACCACTCCTTTCCTAGCTAGACGATTAGGCACGTTGCAAGTTTGCGTGCCGCCATTGCTAAGCGCAGAGGGTCACGGTGCACGTATGTACGTACACTGTGCATAAAGAGCAGGTGTATAAGAGATTCGTGTCGCGACGCGCGCGAGAGACGCGTGTCCGATCCTTTCCGTGCGTCGCGAGAAGGAAATCGAGTAGGGTCGCGCTCGAATCTGAATTTACTCAGCGCAGAGAAAGACGAGAAGAAGCCAGTTCCGCGAACGGTAGGACAACACGTCGGGCATGCCTGTGCGGTGTATTAGCAACTTAGGGAAGCACGTATTGATTTCTAAGAATGCCAAGAAAAAAGAGGTTGGTGCTGATTCGGCGAGAACAAAAGACGACACCAATTCCACTTCTGCAGTCCACTTGAACCACTTGCTATTATGTCCCGTAGGCGCGCAAGTTGGCAGAGCCGTATTGGCTTACCTACGAGAAAAGAATCCGCAAAGGCGCCTACTATTTTTTCCTTCCACTGCCACGCGTAAATTACGCTCGCGTTGGTTTATAAATAACAGAGTTAATGCCGATACGAAGCTACTAGTCGAATGAAATATTGCGGTTGAACGTTCCAAGTTTTGGTTATTGATTAATGACGAGTGAAGAGGGGGGGGGGGAACATTTTTGGAAGCCGGAGGTCGCCGGGGTGGGTATTAAAAATAAATTCGCGCCATATGGTGGCCTTTTTTTCGCGAATCAAACTGGCGTGTAGTGGATGCGACGTAATTCATGCAATTCGAGCAGGTGGCTGGCTCGCGCGAGCGAACGCGGCTGCAGCGAACGGAAGCGGAAGTCGAGCGTAACTTAACATCGACGGCCACGCGTAGTATGTGCGTGAGTGCGGACTCGTTTAACGCCACGCTGTATTGAACTTCGCGTGTCGACCTACCGTTTCTTTCCCATCCTAGGAATGGCCCGCTTATTAGCGCCGAAATTAAACGCGTCCGACGCGTTACCGGGCAACGTGCGATCGATTCGAATTTGTCTTACAAAGGTCCACGTTTTGAGTTCAAGTAGAAATATTTAAATAAATAACGAACTTTCGAGGACGAAATTTATGCCAAAAGTTTATGCTCCAAGAATTACCAAAATCAATGGGAAATATTTTTTAAATATTCGTTTGTTTAATACGTTCCGTGTCACGATGGAAATTTAGATTCCCAGTGATGAATTAATTAAATTGTGATATCCAATTATAGAAAAATAATTGCTGTGCAATATTCTAAATAGTTTCAGCTCTTTTGTCCCTCGAATAAAAGTTTCTGTAGTGGTCCACGGAACGTGTTAAATCACCGCCACTGCGAAACGAGTGCCGCTTCGTGTCGGCCCTTTATTTTTCTGGAAACGTCGGGCGTTCTCGCGAGACAGGTATCCGGGGCCATCGGAAGCCGCCATTCTCCCGTCCGATCCCGCTAATTTCCGACGATCAACGATAAATCCCGCGGCGCGAGAGGGGCGGACGGGAGAAAAAGCTAGGCGTAGACGGCGAGAGACACTCGGCTAAAGATTTTAATTAACCCACTTGCGGTCGCATAGACGTCGTCTCGCCTCTAGGCTCGGTTCATTTTTAACGAGGCGTGGGCGGTTTGCCGCGGAAGGGAATTAAATCGAGCCGCCTGGCGACGTCTGCTCTTTGTCGGATATCATAATGTCCTATAATTTCATTATTTTCTCTCTTGCCGCGGTGGCATTTTCACTCTCCCTCCCTCTTGTTCTTTCGCTCGCTCGCTCTCCGTTGTAATTTCCACCAAGAGAAACGGAAGGACGCTCCTTCAATTAACCACGAAAATTAGGACGGTTACTCTCGCTGCTCGGCATGTAAACAATGCGAGGCCGCGGCCACGCGCGAATGCCCACCGAGTAATTTTTTCCACGGAGGGGTCTTCTTTCCGCGGCGCTGCCAAGGGACTATAGGGCGCGCCAAAATGCGGGGCACGAAGCGACTGCTGTCAGGGGAGGAGTCTACTTTGTCGCAGGGGCGGGAGCCCCTACCCAGGGCCGGCGCGAACTTTTGCGGGGCCAAGAAAATGAATTTATATTGTACTTCTGGATTTTATAATAATAAATATCTTTGCATAGGACCCCGCAAAATTTAAGGTGAGCTTTCCGTGGGTCCCGGGGACTGGTAAAGAAAATTTATAGTAATAAATATCTGAACACAGAGAGCCGCGAAATTTAAGAGTTTTCCGTAGACCGCGGAGCCTTTTAAAATTTTGTATAATAAATACCTATGCATATGACCCAAAAAAATTTGCGATGAGCTTTTCGTGAACCGCGGGGCATTTTACAGCGCAGGGCCGGGTTTTAGGGAACCTGGTGTCCTGAAGCCCTTAACCGAAGGATTTCTTTTTTATTTATTCTGTGAATCACCTTAGGGGAATTAATGAAGTGAGATGAATTTTTAAGCAATTCAAATTTGTATAAGCAGAACTAGGGCGTAAGTCAGATCATACTGTAGATAGGTTCTCACTTGCTGTCCATGTTCTGTTCTTTTTATTCCCAATTAATTCGAAACAAAATTTTTTGGAAAGGCGCCAAACATTTATAAGAGAAACACCACGCGTCGGGCTTGGTAACAAGTAACAAGAGCATTAAACGAAGAATGAGAAATAATAAAGGTAACTGACAGAAGGGTTTGCACCACTAGGACTCCCAAATCGATTCCTTTTTCGACCGCAGTATAGTAACTGGCTCCCTAGAGAAAATGAATCGAAAACGTGCGGTGGAATGTTTTCGTACGAGGCTTCTTTTTCAAGATAATCGACTTTGAAAAGTGGAGCGCGCTGGACTGACAAACTTGTGGACCGAGCTTCAAGTAGAACAGCGACGCACATTCGAGAAGGATTTTCTCCGGAACGAGGGCTCGTAGGGGAAAACTTCATTGCAGGTTTCCGATGTGTTTTTTCAAGAGGAACTCAAAACACTCTCGCTAATCCTGGCGCGGTTTGTCCTCGGTCGTTCAGGAGTCGCCAACTGCAATCACTCGACTCCTCGCGCGAAATAGTATCGAACAGATACAGGACACCCAGTATTCTTTTCATCCACCGATTGGCGGGAAGAAGATTGCGCGGTGGGAAAGATTGTGCGGCACGTGTGTTTGTGCGGAACAGCAATTTCACGTTCCTGTGACCCTGACGGACTCTGAGTAACAATTTCGAATGGAAATGCGCTGCTTAAAACGATCAAAGGATCGCGTTGACGTTAGGAATAATAGGAACACTTTGGCTTCAGCGCGGTAATACTAGATAGTAGTTAATGCACTAGAATTAGACGCTGTACCCACTAGGTGATCCTCTAATTATCTCAAACACCGTGTTTATCCCGCAAGTTTGCAATTACTTTAAGACTCGAATACAGGCTACAGCCTCCAAGATTATTGTCAGCATTCCGATCTGTGGCCACAGAGACGGTAGCTTTTTGGAATGTTCATTTCATTTGGAAAGAAAACACAATGGAACAATGGATATCTCGCGTCTGACTATTCGACGTGGCTTTATGAGTTGAGTGCACGAAGATTGGATCACTGATTCGGTTCAAATTTTACACACGTAGGTTGTACTACTGAAAGCTTCGAGAGGAGATCGAGTTCGAAGGATTGTCTTTTACGGAAGAACTCTAACAAACTTGACTGTATTTTTGGTATTTTAAAGTAAAAGCAGTGAAAGGTATTCAATGTGTACCACATATTTCATTTTATACGGGGTGGTTTTGGGTATAGGCTAAGTAGGCTGCAACCCCTGGGGCGGCAAATTTCCGGGAGTGGCAAATTTTGGGGAGCGGCAAATTTCGGGGTGCGATAAATCTTGGTGAGTGAGAAATTTTAGGGAGAGGCAAATTTTAGGAGCGATAATTTTGGGGAAGCATCAAATTTTGAGCGTTCAATTTTGGGGAGCGGTGAAATTTTGGAAGTGATAAATTTTGGGAAGCATCAAATTTTGAGGAGCACCAAATTTTGGGGAGCGATAAATTTTGGGGAGCATCAAATTTTGGGGAGCGGAAAATTTTGAGGGGCGATAAATTTTAGAGAGCGATAAATTTTGTGGAACGACAAATTTTTGAGCGACCAAAATTGGAAAATGTTTACACACAAGCTTGAGACAACTTTAAAAACACTTCACTTTCTTATCACATAGCAAATTACACAATAATTCATACGTGAGTTGCCACATTGAATTAATTTCGAAATTGTCTCGACTCTTTCAAATTAAAATTTTTGATAACCTAGGGGCGCCAAATCTCAAAATCCACCGCTGATATTTCACAAATACAACAGGTGTGTTAATACTTACGAACAGCAGTGTATACGCGTCGAGAAGAAAATCCGTTGCCAATTAATTTAATTAGCATACACGATTCGTTCTTTATACGTACGTACATATAGCCACGCCAAGGCTTCCGTAAAGGTAACGCTTTCAACTCAATTTTCCCGTGAAATTTTCATCAGTTGCACCCTCCGCGTTAGACATATTATTATACACGGTGTGCGCTAACCAAATCAATGACCCGAGGCTCATGCACCCCGTCGTTAGATGCATGCACTGATCCCAAGAAATTCGTGCTTGCATAGATTCATCCTAGCCGGGAGCAGTCGATGCGACGGTGTGTATAAAATCCGACGCTTTATCCTTTGGCTTGCACGCCACGTCCACGTGGTCTCATGAATATTTATCCCCGCAGGTAAGTATTAATCTCGCATGTCGGCCGAACGTGCATTTCTTTCGCAGCGGACGGTGACGTTCGCCGCGTATTCCGCGATAATTCCCACCTTAATTGCTTTGTGTTGCCGCGCGTACGCTCGCGGATTTCGAATCGCATCGCTTGCGATCTGAATACGAATTTTCGGTCCGGGATAACGGTACCTCGCAGAATGGATATTGCAACAAACATACACGAGAATATTACCCGACGATGAAAACGTGGCGTTAATTTGCAAGTTATCATGAAACCTCGAATCACTAAAAATAAAAAAAAACAGTTTCACCTTTCCCACTTGTCCAGAAATCGAATACACAGAGTGCTTCAGAATACCAGGTAAAATAGTATATAACCTAACGAATTTAATGAGCCTAAGCTCGAGTGGTAATTATTTGTCAGGTGCTTAGTCTCCGTGGTCGATTACACGTGTTGTTGATAAGAGCTTACATGCGTCTCTGCTATATCTGAACTTGTAAGCAGTGGTCTGAGATCTGGTTAATCCTGCGTGAAGTTCCAAAAGGATTTCTGTATGAAAACACTGAAAGTACCTCGAGAAGCATTAGCTCATGAGACACGTTCATTAAGAAGTTTCTTTCCTCCCCTCTACTGCCATCGCAGAGCTCAATTCATTCCTCCCACAGTTCTGAAACACTCTGTGTATCCTCTAAAAGCTTCAGACAAGCCCCCATTTGGATCTGAACGCACAAGTGCACCTTAGCAAACACTATGGCTCCTCGATTTCACCCCCACGGATCCACTGTTCTGCTGTCGCTCAGTGACGAGATATCGCGCGACAGATCGACTGGATACGGGAGGCTCCTCTATTATTTGGGTCACGTGTGTTATTTAACGCACGACGAGGAACATCTACGTGCCCCACGGGCGACTGTCGCTGGAAAAGCTGGTACGGGTCGATGGAAACGTGCTAGTGGGCAATGGCTGGCAGGCGTGTCCCTGTCGCCAACGAAAATAAGTGTTTCCACGGCTAAATAGGATGTATTACGCGGGGTTACGTAATCCTCCACGATCACCCCTCAAAAATACCCCGAATCGCGCCCCTCCGGTTCGCCTTCGCACGAACGCTGGTCGCACTTTTAGCTACGAGGGTGCGAAGGACGACGCTGAGTTGCGTGACTTTGTGGGGAAACAACTGTACGACGATTGATATGTGCCGTGGGTGGAGGAAGCTTGACGATGTATTTGATAAAGAGGTGTTTTTGGAGGTACAAGCAGCTGAATGTGGTTTTTGAAATTTATTTTCAGAATTGGAAGAATTTAGAATGTCTCCCTAGTTTCTAGATTTTAGATTCTAGAGACTTTGGTATGCTATAAGCTTCTCTATAGCTGTATTTCCTCCACCCAGTGTACTAGGAAAAATTTCATCAAGAAGAGTCGAATGGTAATACGCTAGACGAAAACACTCATAAATAACTCTCTGATAGTCGCTTGGTAACGAAGTAGTACCTCCATTAATCCTGGAATGATTGTGTCATCTGATACAGTTTTCGCTTATATTGCTTTTTTAACTTTATTAAGTGTATATTGTTAGCTAAAAGGTGTTTACTCATGCAATGAATAATAATAAGAAGAAGGAGAAGAAAAAGAAAAAGAATTAGAATAATAATAAGAAGAAGAAAAAGAAGAAGAAAAGGAAGAAGAAGAAGAATACACCGAGGTGAGCTCGTGAAACTCGAAAAAATAATAACAATAATATTTAGTAAATATTTTTAGCTTAGAGGTTCTCAATCGCTGGCAACGTTATTCCTGCTAAGGTTCAACTACTAGGGAGTTAAAAGTGGAAGTTTGCTATCGAAGAGCACCATTAATGGCGTTTTCCAAATAAAACTGTCACTACACATACGAGATCGATATAAACTAGGAAAGACGGTATTACCATTCGACTGCCTTCTTTTCCAAAGACCTGTATCTATCATGGAATGCTCACTACCACAAAATTCAACACTGTCCCTTCACGTCACTCTATTTCCTCAATTAATCCGCGAGTAATTATATAACACATCAAAGGAAAAACGTTCGCACGCTCGCGGAAAACACTTCGCGAATGGAATAATGCAACGTTCGTTCGCGCGGCTGTTTCATCCCCGACCACCCCAGTAAAACTGACTCCTTCAAGGTGATCGTGGAAAGGGAACTTTGTTTTCCTCCTTCCACGATTTTCCGAAGTAAACGAAACCTGCGTGGAGGGGACTAGGAGACCATTCGCCGCCGTCGATGTGTGATTTTGGGCGCTGTGCTCCCAATATCGTCCACCTGCGCCCAAATGCACCCTCCGACGACCATGTTGGACACCTGAGCGATTCGAAATAAGGGTGTCTCTTCCGACCACTTCACTTAACAATTAAAATCGTCTACTTTAATTCACAACTGCGTTGCGTTCACCAGCTATTAAAATTACACCGCAGGGATTGTCTTTTACAACCCCCTCATTATCCTCCCACGCAGGGGTGATCCCTGGGTCAGCGATTCAGCTGGAATTTTTCGTAAAAAAGCGACTCTTCCAGGGCCTCGAGCATTCGACTAATTAGACCAAAGAGATACCTTGGATTTGAATGAAATTCCGGAGGGAGCAGATTTTTGGAAACTGGGCCAGGTACGAAGTGTTAAACGCGAAGGTCAACCACCCGTGGGTAGTAATTCGGATGCTGCTCGGCCGAAAACGAACCGAATATTCCCATTTTTCTCGTAATATCGAGACGATGCTCGACAGAGTACCTCGAGCGTGCCCCGTTCCCCTTTCAATTCGCGCATCGGCCGAATATATTCGAAAAAATCAGCGTCCCCCGTGCCGCCGCAGGGGCTGCGTTTCCAAAACTTGCTCGCCTCGCTGGCAATTCGCTTCGTTTGCCCATTGTCCCTGCTCGGTGGCTCGAGCAGAAACATAGCGGAGGTTGCGGGGACGAGAATGGCTGTGTAAAATGTCTGCGGTGTTCCAGGGGTGGTTCCTTTCGGTGTTTCAGCGATTCTGAAGTCCACTCGTTTTTTAATCTCTGCGCCGTATCTATTGGCACTGAACGCGAGGAACAATCGTCGCGATAACTCCGTGCAAGACACAAGGGTGCATTTTTCGCAAATTCTCTCTCAAATAGTACCAATTGAGGAGTGATTTTTCAAAAGGGTACATTTCCACATAGAATTTTTTTTGATAACCGCAGGAGACTGGTACCTACGTTTATTAAAAAAAAATCTCTCTTTGATTAGTACACGTACATTTTATTCTTCCATCTGATAGCGGAAATATTTTAACTTTAGCGACATTGTTTTCAGAGCTATTTAAAACAAACTTTTGGAAATAAGCCCCGTTAATGGAAATTATAAAAAATAAACCATTTGGAAATAAGCCCTGAAAGTTGCACAATCGTTTCAGCTAATTTTAAAATATAATATATATAATGTTTATGGTTTCTTTGTTTTGCCACATTTTATTACAAAGGTATCATGACAGTGGGAACATTTTTAAACTAATTTAGTACATGTGTGGGTAACTCTATGGAATTAAATTCCTTCTGTATTAATTACAATTTTCTAGATGAGTATAGGAAATATGTCCGTTTTGTTCGAGATTGAAAAATCATTTCACTTTGTCATCAGACAAACTTGGAGAAAATACTTAATTTAAAAAAGAAATTAAACCTATTTGGCAGTGTCTTGTGCCACTAGGGGTTGTAATTTGACACTATATTAAGGCGATACAAAGAAAACTTGCTTCAAGGTCAAAAATGCAAATATATCCCTTTGAAGAATCACTCCTCAATTCCTATAGATACGCAGTAGGTACTGGAAATATTAATTGCATCGCATCTGTTTATTCAAACACATTGCCACTTATGTCCTCTCTCATCACTACTACTAAAAAACTATTATTCCCAACATATGTAGCTCACCATCTTCGCCAAAATAACTTGCATAGGAATCCAATTATCAACCACATTACTATAAACATTCTGCTTACTTACTAATAAATCAATATTTCCACTACTGTATACTTATTTCATCCCACCCCATAACGCGTCTACCACAGCCTCCACTAAACGTCCCAGAACGAAACACACACTTCCTTCCTTTCCCCTTTTGAGTCCCATCTCCAACTCTCCACACCACCTCCACTCCACAGCCTCCTCAAATCTAATAACACCTAGCTTCCTAGAAATACAATCACAGCAACGACTTAATAGAACGATGGCCCTTGATGACTCAGAAGGTAGCAGGTACACTAATCTTACAACTCCCTCGTCAGCATCTCGATTACTAATAACTGCAAACTACGCGAACTAATCACCCCGCAACAGCAGTTGGGATTACCGAAGCTACGACCACTCCACCGAATGATTAGACGTACCCTTTTCCCTCAAACGAGTTCGAGTCGAAGGTACACGTCCCTTCTACATCTAGACGCAATCTAGCTGGCCCCCGTTCCCGCCGGAGAAGCAGACTCGTTAGCCGTAGCCAGCGAAGGAGAAGCTGCCTCGTTATTTACAATTGAACAAGTGTATGTATACCGAGCTGGTCCAGCAGACGTATCGCATCGGCGGTTCGGGAAGGGGTGCGGGTTCCCGCGAGCTTCATTCCAGATTTCGGCACTGGGAACGCCGCAGGAACGCCTATAGCGCGGCTGTGTCCGCGACCACCGCAGGAAGGTTACCAGCGTCGCGACGCTGGCTCGACATCGTGGCGCCTGCTACGCGAACGGGACGACTAACGACCGAGGGACGGAGAAGGACGCGCGATCGGGTGCCACGTAACGCGAGAGGGTTGGGAACAGAGACGGGAAATACAGTTGGGAGGGTGGGAGTAAAGGAAGCGTGGAAAAAGGAGGAAATCGCGAGGCAGGGGGTGAATTTTCGCTAAGGAAATCGCGTCTCCTGTTTCGAGCGAGAAAACACGTCGGCGAATAGCAGTCCTCTTGCTGTTATTCGCGTTTGTACCGGGGAGAGGAATCGAAGTGCTTGGGAATTTCGTGATAAAGCGAAGGGGAATGCAGGGGGTGGGTTAGGGGGACTGGTCCCCCGCGGAGGAAAGAAGTTGCGAGACCGTGCAGCGGCTCCACGCGACAAAGGACAAAGGGGGACTTGTGCCATGGGACATTTCGGGGGAAGGTACCCTTAGGGTCGAGGGATGGGGGATAAAGATATTGGAGATATTGATGACGATTGCTGGTGGTAGAGTATTGTGGGGCAAGAGTGCGTACTTAAAGTTTAGACGTTTCTAGAATCTTTGGTATTACACTGATAGTCATATCATTTTGTGAGAAATAACTACTACCCCTTATTAGAGAGTGACTTCATGTAAATTTACCTGTAAAACTTATATAAAATAAATATTTCCAAAAAGTGTCAAATGCGAAGTTTTACCCGATATGTGGGGCAAAAGTTCGCGTGTTATGGGATAAAAGAACGCAACGAGAAATAGCCAAAGAAATCTTTTATTTTCCTGCATAGGTACATAGTTGGGGTTGTTCCCAATTCTGCAGCGATTTTTCTTTTTGGAAGTCCTACTTCTAGTTTGTCTCGAGCAATCTGAAGCCTCTCCTCACTAATTGGTTTTCTCTTATAAGTTCTAACAATAAACGAATAAGACAATAAAATAAAGTCATATTTTTTAATCAAGAAGTTAATAAAAAAACGTACTTTGGAAAAATATTGCGGGTTAAAAATTAATAAAAAAACCAAAAGCCGATATCGCATGCGAACTCTTGCCCCCACTGCATTGTGCGAACTTTCGCCCCCACAGCTACTTTTACATTGTTTAATCAATCCTGTTATCTGTGAGGAGAATTGAAAACTTCTATTAGCACTTTTGAATAGAAGAATTTCAGCTCTTTCAGACGACATATGAATTAAACTATTTACTGATCAATTTATAGGAATAATATTGATTCCTAAAAATGAGAATATTACATCAGAACTAACGAATTCAGTACTTACCGCATTGTACGATAACAAAACAAAGCACAGCTACACAATTCGACACTGGTGACACTACCTCGATTGACAATTGACTGTCAATCACCATTGGCAACTGGCACAACTCAAACCATAAAATTCGCATGGTGCGAACTCTTACCCACTGCGAACTTTTACCTACATACCTTTACTCTAATGCTGACGGAATATTCTCGGTGATGACCACAACAGAACGGGAGAAGTTCCTTATCACTACGTCGCCATGGCGACTACAGAGAGTTCAGGCTCCACGGTGTCTCAGCTCCACATTATCGAGGATGAATAACGAACTTTTGTTTAAACCATGCTCGAGGCGAGGGAGTGGACCTGGAGGGTGCCCTTTCGTCGCGGTCGCAAACAGGCTTCGAAAATGTACGTACCTGGGGGAAACGTTACAGAAGAACGGACGACAGTCCCGAGGCGGGTGAGTCAAGAGAGAAAGGAAGAAAGCCACCGAGGGGGTTGATCCAAAGAGGGGGGGATGAAGATCGAAGAGAGAAAACCATAACTACGTCAGGACAGAGACGGCGAGGCTGAACTGACAGAGGGTAGGAGCACGCGTTAGTCACTGCAAAGAAAACAGAGGGAGACGGAGAGAGAGAGAGAGAGAGAGAGAGAGAGTGGCAAGGGGGTGTCGGACCACGAAGTCAGAGAAAGACGAAGGAGCGGATCTCGCAAAGGGGGCGAGCTCGAAAAAGGTAGAGCTACGTGTGCGAACTAAAGGCAGAACGTAGAAGGGTGTACACCTTTATCGATAAATTCAAGGGGAAGGATCGGCACGGCGAAGGAGAGTCGTCTGGGTGGAGAAGAAGGATCGCGAAGATCGTGAAAAAGAGGTGGAGTGTCCACGCTCGATGCGAGGGTGGCAAAGAAAGAGAGAGAAAGGACAAGTGAATGGGAAAAGATCGTGGAAAAACGGACAGGGAAAGAGAAGAAGAAAAAGAGAAAGATAGAGCGTGAGTGAGATGGAAGAGTAGAATCCAGCGGGAAAGACCGTGCAAAGTAGATGGACGGAGAGGCAGGGAAGGAGGGAGGGTAATAGGGAAGTGGGTGGTGGGGTTGGGAGGGAAGAGAACAGGGAGTAACGTTGCGGACTATCGACCCGATCAGGTCGGGCGCCTGCGCTCTGGCAACCCCTTCTACCGGACGAGGCGTCTTGCCGGCGACGCGGCGCTCTACGCAACGTCGTCGGTGCGACGGTGGGACCAGTGCCTCTCACGATTCCGTTCTCGCTCTGCCCTCCGTCTCGTCATTCCGTTCGTAATACGCGTCCGAGTGTTACAATCCCGTCGCCGACGTGTATATATATACATACACACACATATATATATATACAGATATATATAATATTACACCACAAACGTCGTTCTTTTCCTCCCTCTCTCTTTTCTCTCTCTCTCTCTCTCTATCTGTCTATCAATCTCCACTCTGTCTTTACTCTCACTCTCTCTCTCTCTCTCCCTCCCTCTCGTTTCTCTTGCTCTTTATTCACGTCCAAGCACCCAGTAGTTCGTCAACCGGCTTTTCAAACGCGCAGAGGGAGAGAGAGCTCGCAAAAGTGCGAAACGCCGGCTTACCGCGGCTGCGAAACGAGTTCGGTTGGTCGCGTGCGTCCGAGGAGGTGTTCGGTGGGCCACACACACGGGGGCCGTGTATCGATAGGGCCAGTTGAGACGGCAAGAGAGACTGGATCGGTTGACACCCGGATGACTGCCACTGTTTTCAACCGGTGACAGTGCGCCGCGCCGGGTATCGCAGTTCGCCCGCGATCCACGATCCAACAATCGAGCCGATCCACGGGAGGAGAGCAGAGAGGGAGAGAGAGAGAGAGAGGGAGAGGGAGAGAGAGAGAGAGAGGGATCTCGATACGACGAGTGGTGAAAGTTCGTATTCGAAAATTCGGTTTATCGGTAGGAGCAAGAGGAAAGGGCCCGTGGCTCGAAAGGAAGCAAGCGGAAAATCTTGACGACGGAGAGGATGGAGTGGTAGGCCTTCAAGACGGCCCACCCCTGTTTCCTTGCTTCCCTGGTGTCTCGTCTTCGTCTTTTCCCTTCTTCTGTTCCCGTGCCTCGACGCTGGTTTTAGCATCCCCCGTCGTCCTTCGCGGACCCTGACGAAATCCTCGACGAAAGTGTCGCGTCCTTCTCTTCATCGACGGTTCCTCTTTGTTTCGAGTAGATTCTGACGCGACGGACTTGGACGTCTTCCAATCGCGTATCCCCGCTCGAGGACGTCGAGTTCACCCCCGTCCAGTGCGCGACGTGCACGTACCCTCCTGAAACGGATTCCTCGATTTCTCTAGCTGAAGCTTGAGCCTTCTAGGGAACTTAACCCTTTGTACTCGCGATTGCCCCCGAAATTAATCCCCTCGGACCGTTTCAAAGCTAACTGTACCCTTCAGACGAGATACTCGAGACTCTCAAAGCTTTCCAGTCGCGATTGTTCCGCGCCTCCACGTGCAAGTCGCTGCGAAGACACGCTCGTTTCCGCGCACAGTGCTCCGAACACCGGGTGCGTTTCGATTCACGCAGTCAGTGCAGAGTATATCGTTCCGTTTCGTTACTGCGGTTCAGGCGTTCTTGAAATTTGAAAATTCTACTATGGAGAAAGAAACGTTGTTTACGATAAACTTGATACTATTAAATAATAGTGATAATGAAATCAGCAGCTCTGATTCATCTGATGAAAGACGAATTCGAGAATAATATTCGAAGAATATATTCAGTAGATAATAAGTACGTAATTATACATTTGTATTAAAAAAGAAACATCAGATGAAGTTTTTTCAAAATAATAACGTAAAAAAGTGGTATTGTAATCATTATAGAACTAATTGTTTTTATTACTTTTCATTAAATTGTATCAGCTGAATTTCTCCACTGGAAAGATTGTGTTAGAAATACAGAAATTCAAATAATCAAAGATTGTAGAAACAAATACGCATGCGCGCGCGCAATGACTGCTTCTCCCCTGAATTTCTGCGTTTGCTGCACGCTCGCTGCATCGAATTGGTGGAAAGTGAGAGAAATTCTAGGGAATCGTAGATTCCACCAATTTCATGGACTCACTGCGTGAATCGAAACACACCCACCATAAATCCGAGTGCCCGGCTCCCTTAAAAATTTCCAACCCCCTCGTTCCTGGAACACCAGTCCCGAAACGCGCATATACGGTGAAACCCCCTGCTCTCTGCTACCAGGAGACGCACCACGAGTGCAGAGGGTTAAAGTCCCGCTAAGGCTGCACCCCCGAGCTCTGTCTCCGACGCTCACGTTATATTTCTCTCTCTCTCTTTCTCTTTTCCGTTTCTCTTCGTCGCGGGGCACAATCCACCACGCTACGTTCACACCGGCGCTGTCTACCGTGCGGACGCGCGTGCCCCCATCGTCGTCCTCCTCGTGTGTCGCTCTCGTCCGTCCAACCGCGCGCGCACACCGCCGCGTATACACACGCGTGCATACGCGCGTGCCACGCAGACGGAGGAAAGCCGGACGAACCGACCGCCGCTCGCGAATACCGCCTTCAACGGAGACCCCCGGTGGGGAAACACGGAGGCGCACGAAGCGGAGGAGGTGGTGGAGGTGGCGGAGGAGGTGGTGGTAGCGGCGAAGGTGGCGAAGTTGGCTAAGGTGGCGGAGCAGCAAGAGTACAAGTGAGGAAGCAAGTGTTAGCCGCGTCGTCGTAGACGCCGAGGAGCCACGTCCTCGGGAGGAGAGATCAACCTGGCCTGACGACCGTGCACCGCGTCGTCTAAACGGCCACCGTCGCTAACACAGCGGCTGTGTCACTACTGATCCACTGCCCCACACACCGCGGCCTCATGATTGGTTCATTCTGGAACCTCTGTCGTGCGTGCCCTTCAATGCCGATTGACAAGGTGAGAGAGAAAACCGTCCGGCCTGAATCGCGGGAGTAGAGGATCCTCTGGATCTCGAGGGAGGTGTTTTCTACGCAGTGTGAAGGCTGCCAGAGGCTCACGGGCGCGAGCTACTCGAACGTTTCAGCTGCGGGTAGGGGTGAGCGGGGACAAAAGTAACGTTTTTTACATTTGGCCTGGTCTACAATTACCTTTTGTAGATATAAAAATGACAATTATGTCTTAAGGTAGTATGTTTCTTGGGCTATCATTTGAGCCAGTGGCGGATTTAAGAAAAAAGGCCCAGGTGGCAAACCTTTTGAGGGACCCATTTATGGAGGAAAATGAAGAGGTAGTTTACTAAAAATGGGCTAAGTGTAGTAGTACAGAAAAAAAATAGTGTTTGATTAAAATCATCATTTTTTTTAAGATAGGGCCCTAAGGGGCCTTCTGGGTAGGGCCCATTTTTAGGGAAAATGAAGAGGTAGTTTACTAAAAACGGGCCAAGTGTAGTAGTATGAAAAAAAAGTAGTGTTTGGATACTTTTACGTAATCGTAATTTTTTTTGGTCACGGGGCCCTGCGGGGGGCTTTCTGTGCAGGGGCCTAGGTGGCAACTGCTCAACAGCCACCCTGTTAAATCCGCCACTGACTTGAGCCCAGATTCAGCTTTATGTGATAAGTAGTTAAAGAGTTATGGCAGTTTTCCGCAGTGACTGTCATTGTTACTTTTGTGGGTAACATACCGTAGGGACGATAGTAACACTAATTATTTTGAGGAGAATTAAGTAAAAACACTTCTTCCAATGTAAAATAGGATTTTTTATTATAAAAAATTATAAAAAGAAACATTTAAATAGGTATACATATTTTAAGTTATGATAAAAACAAATACATTTTAAATAACGAAAGGTAGAAAGCATAATCAGTTTCTAATATTTCTTTGGTATTGTGTATTTAGCTGGATGATAAAATTAAAATCTAGACATTCGATCTACTTTTCTCTCGAATAGCTTTCACTGAAAGGGTCAAAACAAACCAGACACAGACAATCATTATCATCTGAAGAATTCCTATCCTATATTCTATTTTGCTCGCCCAAGTAACATGTTACTTTCGTCCCCATAGTGACGTGTTACTTTTGTCCCCAGCTATGTTTTTCAGAACAGAACTGTTATAACATATAAACTATACGACCCTTGTTGAAATCAAATACCGGAACTTATAAAGACATTATCTAGGAACGCTCTAGCAAATAATTGTTTAATATCTATAGTTTAACTATGAATATTAACAAAAAAAAAACAGAATAGTAGACACTTACCTGAATTATCTAAATAACAATATTAGCTTACGCACAGTATACGATTCGTGTTACTGCTCAGCGTCACTCACAATCAGTACAATAAAATAGACACTATACACATGTAACTGTGTAAAGCAAACGTTTTAGAAATGTTTGTGGAACGAGGGAAAACGCGTGTTACTTTCATGACGCCGTTACGTTTGTCCCCGCTCTAATCTTCATTAGATGGTCCATCGTGATCCTGCAAAAGTACACGGTTCGCGGACAGGAGCCTGTGGTAGCGGTTGCCCGAGCGGAGGAAGGGTTGTACGCGTTTGTCTGACTCTCCGTTTGGAACACTCAGTACCCACATTCTGTAATGAGCGTAACGCGGAACAGCGGAAAGGCGCCCCATCAACGCGCCGCCTTTGAAAGGCGATCCTTTTCCAGCGCGTCGAGCGTGTTCCGCGGCTCGCAGACGCTGCAAGCACGACTTCCGACTCGCTGGTTAAGCTTCTACCACCGAATAAGGGTGATCTTTGGGCGACGACCTAGCTAGAGCTTTGACGTCGCAATGGGTAATTGCGCGAGGGGCCATTTAAGGAATACACAATGTATTTTGATGGATTCGAGTTTCTTTATTTACTTGTACTACTTGGGGAGGGATTTAGATTTGAAGACAACCCCCTGGAAGATAACGCGAGGCACCCCAAGGGGTCGCAACTCTAAGGGGCGTCTCCGATCACAGATTGCGACAGGCTACAAAAAGCTTCCCTGCAAATGCTTCAAACGCTACTGTTACTATTCGTCTCTAGTGAAAGCTGGATAAAGCGCCAAGATAAAGAGGCCCGTAATCCCAGCGATATCTCTGCGAGGCTCGGGTATCCGCGACAACAGTGTTTCACTACTTCTCGGATGATCCCCCGAGAGCGTCTCCAATAGCGTCGCTGATGCCACTTCTGCTAGCGGTGTTGGAGTACCCTCGATTCTGCGGATCGGCCGATAGTCCCCAGCCGCGGCGAAGTATTTCGAAGCCGGTCGATTGAGTCGTCTCGCCGGGCCAAGTTGCCGGCGGTGTTTGTGAAAGCCGGGGAGTCGAGCTTCTTCCTCGATTTTACGATCCTCGAGCTCTGGCAGAGTGCAGGACCCAGCTTTGGAATCACTGGTCGCGCCTTTGTCGCGGGACGGAAGCTGAAGCTTCCTGTGCTTTTTCCTCGTCGATCTCACGAGTTTGCTATTCAGATTCTGCCGCCCACGTTATATAGTTTATTCCCGTGTCTGATATTATCGGCGCCGCGTCGCGGGCCTCTGTGTACGGCGGAGATTTAGCCGAGGGGGATTTGCGGCTTTATTGGATGAGAGGGAAAAGTTTGGCCAGCACTCGTGCTTGACGATCCATTGTCTTTCTAATCGTGACAACGCTGAGCTAGGCGGCTCGCCATCCTGCGTCGGCAACGTAACGCGCTTCAAGGGACGCTGGGAAGGGAAGACTTTAATTGAGCCAGTGGAGCTCACGTGTTCATTCATTTGTATGAAATTCGAGATTCCACTGAACAATCGATCCCCACGACCTCGCCTACGCGTCACTTTTGTCGAGAGCGCTTTACAGGCCCATCGATCGTTTCCTCGAAAAACCGAACACCTTTCATTCGCGCCCTAGTCCAGACAACACGTGTTTCCGCGAAGCGGTGGCGTTACCGTTGCCGATAAAGGCTGATCGGCGTCGACCTCTGCTAACGGGGGTCTCAGAGCACGCGCGACACGTGGCGAACTTGCAAGTGAAAGCTTGAACCGAAGCAGTTCAAGCTGAAACATCTGTTAAACCAAAGAAAATTGGTCATGTATGTCAGAAATTGGTTCAACTACACACCAGCGTCATTTTTCAGTTACCATTTTCGCATTTTTTAAATTTTTAACTTCTCAGTGATAGTTTTACTTGGGTAATTCTTATACAATAATGGTTTAATAGTCTTTTCCTAGAAATGTAAATTCTGATATTCCATGTTTGTGGAAAAAAGCGATATTTTTATTTTTTTGCGATAAATCCTTTTTGGAAGTCGTTAGGGCGCGGCATTTGAGCTCGAAAATTGCTCTTGGAGTGCGTCATTTTTCAGTTACCATTTTCGCATTATTGAAACTCTTAGCTTTTGAGTGATAATTTTACTTGGGTAATTTTTATACAATCATGCTTTAATAATCTTTTCCTAGAAATATAAATTCTGATATTCCACGGTTACTAATGGAAAAAAGCGATGTTCTTATTTTTTTTGCGATAAATCCCCTTTGGAAGGCGCGGCCTTTGATCTCGAAAATTGCTCTCGGGGTGCGATACACCCCAAGGGTTAAGCCACTATATTTCGCTTGTAAACAAAATTTCCACTTTTACATCCTTTACCTACTTCCCTATTCAAAACATAAAGAGCACACTCCACACTCTCCCCTCCCAAGCGCGCAGTGGGCGGAGCAAACAGAGCCAAGGCGCTCGGTGGGGGGCGTCCTTGAGGGCCCATCGCCTTTCGCCGCGACTGTAGCGCGTTAACCGTTGCGACGCAGCGAGAACAGGTGTCTGGAGCTCGCGTGGCTCCTGTAATAACCACTCGGGACGTGTTTCGTGGCACGTACGAGCAATGGCATCGGCCGGCATGCCGCTTGCGCCTGAACGAGCTCGCGGTATCTCTGCCGCCCGGTGTGCATCCCCCGGCAGGTGGAACTTGGCGACATCCGTACGTGCGAGTTACAAAGTTCACGCGCACATGCAGACAAGCGACGGGCTCGGGAACCTGGGAATTCGGTGTGCAGCCGGTGGCTGGTTCGATTTTCCAGCCTGGAGGAAAAGGTTCGGAGCGAGGCTGGCTTCTTGCCCCCCACCGACGCGATGTTCCCTTTCGCGGGGCCATCGGCGGAATTCTCGCCGGGAGTGGAGTTTAGTAGAGTCTCCGCTCCGGCTGAATGCCTCGTATCGGCGCTAGTCTGAGCAGTGGCTGGTCCCGCCTCGCGAACGGGCGCTCGATAAGTAATACGTATTACGGATTATCGGTTACTCTCTCTTTCTCCCCAGTCATGGGAGGAACCAATCATCCGCGTGCACATTGTCGGAGTCGAACAATGGCGAAGTTGGACATTGATCGGCGGGGGACGTGTCCACCGGGGGAATTATTTCGTGAATTTACTTTACGTTCGTCACAGTGGCAATCAGGCCGACTCCGGGCACCCATAACGCTGGGATATTAATAACAATGACGCCGCTGGCGCGGCTGGAGAGTTGTTCAATTTGTACGACATCTGGTTTCACACTTTCGCTGGCGGGGTGGCTGTAGTCGTCCGTCGCTATGCTAATGAAATAGATAATGATGATCCTTTCTACGCGGGATAATTAAAGCGATTCGAATATACACTAGCGGACAAAAAAGTTACCACTTTTTCGATTTGTTCTATTTTTGTTATTTTTTTTTAGCATACATTTAGGACTGTGGTATATTTAATATGCATATTCTGATGGAGAATTTAAAGATGTATAAAATTCAGTTAAAGTTGAATTGAATTAACTGACAAGCAAAAGTGTTGTATGATACTAAAGGGGGTAACACATTTTTGGGGCCGACTAAGAAGTTACCACGTTTAGCAACTTTTTAGATTGTCCTAAAAGCAAAATCTCCCCCCACAAAATATTAGATGTTTTTATGTTCAAAAGTGGTAACTTTTTGTTGACTTTAAAAGTGTGTTGTCTTGTTTAATGTTATGTGCGGTTTTTTGATTGTTAGTTAAATAAATTCAACTGTAACTGGATTTTATAGAGCTTTCAATTCTCTTTCAGAATATGTATGTTAGGTATATACTACAATTTTGAATTGATATTGAAAAGTAATAGAATTAGGGTGGGTCGAAAAAGTGGTAACTTTTTGTCCGCTACTGTATGTCGTATTGCGGGCGGAGGTATAGACCGGTGCAGGTTGATTAATAACGTTAATAAGGTTTGAATTATTATTTTGTTATTCATAAAGCGATTTTTATTTTTTGTTTAAATTTCACTATGATATAAATACATTATAATTAATGCTTAAATTGAACAAATTTTCAGCTTAGTATTAAAATATGAAAGAAAGAAATTAATAATGAAATAATTTTATAATGAAACAACTCTTGTGACATTGTGTTATTTTATTACCATTGAGATAAGTTACTGAATAATAACATTTTCTTAACTGATTGTACCTATAGTCAACCTACTCCATACTGTAAACCAACCCCGATCATGGGCTGGTTGACCAGCATGGAAGGAGTTAGAAAAACATTAAAATACCTTAATTGTTGTCACATTGAGTCAACATTAATAATTTAATCAGATAACCAAATGTATGCCCTATCAAATATACTAACCGGTTTAATGATATTCTGCCCACATAATTTATTAAAAATCAAAAACTGAAAAACTGGCCTACCAGCCCCTGTTCCCCTACTCACCGAAAGAAGTAAAAAGTTCCTTAATCAACATACACTTTATTCACAAGTATTGCGACACCTGCTGCATTTGCAGAAAATGTGACACTTGATACTTCCGACTGTATTCATTTAAAATACCAAATAAAGTAAAACTTCATAGAATCCTCCAATAACCCTGCAATATTTTTCATAAATGTTCCACACAAACTAGGTGTCCTAATATTTCTAAACATCAGCGCAGTTCCTAAACTCAATCCTTTCAATTTAAAACCTCAATTTCTATTTCCCTGCAACGTGTGCGATTCTCGAGTGGCCATTGGAGTTGCGAAAGGGTTAACCGTGGGTATCCAAACTGGCGCGAAGAAATCCGTATTTCCAGGCTGCCACGGTTCGTTTAATTCCCGCGATTCTTCTAGCCTCTTTCCCCGCGCCGCTATCGTTGCCTGGCAAATGAGAATGACACTCGTGGAACGCGATATGTACTCTCGACCTTCACGGTTCCTGGATTAACTCGTGGAGAAGGGGGTGTCGAAAGGGGATCGTGGTTCACCTTAAGCCACGGCCTGTAAATCTCCCAGCTGTAGAATTGGCGTGTTCTCGACTACGAGCTCGCCACCCGCGCGTTTTCAGGCGACAAACCCCTTTTCGAGCACGCACGACGCCACAGGAATGTGTGACGTTCAATCGCGCCCCTTTCCCAAGCGGAATTCGTTCTTCGTTATTTCTCGAGCCGCGGCAACAAAAGCCCGTACAACAGTATCGTTACCCCTATTGTGTTCGAAGGGATGACGGAATTGGGCGTGGGAAACAATGATCGCCTCTGAAACGGATCTTAAGCGTCGAAGGTAGATGCTCCGAGTTCGCAGTATAAATGCGTTAGCCTTTCAAAGACTTGGGCACCAAGTTCCAATTGCTCCGTAATTACAGACTACTGGAGATAAGGTAGCTTACCTAGAAACTTTCTGGGTGCTTGTTAAGGTGGATACCCAAGTTCTAATATCACGGAAATGTTAGCTTCTTCGACGCGTCGTTTTCATATCTCACTAGTATCCAGTCGAAAATGCAAATTGATACTCTCGGTTTCCACCGAGCCGACCTTAAGTTTCCACGCAATTGGCGCGCAATTACGGTCCATTCGGGACGAAGAAACTCGCGTCGAAATAGAAACTTTGCCCAAAGCGCCATCCAGTAAAACACTTGCGCCCGGAATACGACGGGGGAAGTTGCCGAAACATATTCAAGGTCTGTTAACAGCCCTAATGATCCGCTGTTAATCCACGTTTCCTGAATATACCTACTCCATGGATGCCGCGGAAATCGCGAGCCTCGATCCAGCGGCGAATCAGGCCTCTTCAAGGGGGAAACGCGAATTTCGTCCTCGAGAATGCACGCCGATTCTCTTCAGCCGGTTTTTTAATAACCCGTCGCGAATTTCTTTCGGAAGCTTGGAACAGGAACAAGAGGCAGATTAATGGCTCGTGGATCCACGGTGTACCTCGTAATTACGCGTCTCATTAGATCGTAATCGCCTGCACGGCGCTTTAGATCATCCGCTGTTCCTCACGTTACTTCTTCGGGAAAGAATTGTGGAGATTGCGATTCAGCTGCGGGAACGGCTTAACCCTTCGTGGTTACACAGGGTGTATCGCATCTCAGGGAATTTTTTAGCTCAAATATAGCGCCTTTATGAATTTTTGGACCATAATATTGCAATTTAAAAATTTTGGGAATTTTAGTAGCAAAATTGCGTTTTTGAAGAATTATTTTTTTCAACTACAAATTTCATCGTGTCCAAGTTTAGATTTCTAGGAGAAGGAGTACGGCAGAAGGGGTGCAACTCTATTTTTGACAAGTGTAATATACGTAAAAAAATTCCACATCGTTTGGTACACGGTTGATGGAAATCCGATAACATTTATTGCTTTGAACCTGTTTTGTGCAATATTTTTGTTTGGGCAGCTCGAGATTTGAAAAATTCGCCAGAAATAGAAATAAGAACTTATCAACTCAACCTTCTACCTATTGTGTGCAAATATATATTTTCCAATTAGAAATATTAACTCTTTTTAATTTTAAGTCACTGTAATAATTTTATAAACAGTTTTTTCTAAGTTACTCGAAGTTGGTAAAGATGGAGCTGCACCCTCTTGTTGCGAGGTCCTCAATTACCACTCAGAGTTAAAAGATTCCAAAATACAAAAATTGTAACTCAAGAATGGCGCTGGATTGCAATGAACCTTACGTGACAAATTTGTGATTATACAAATGGTTAAAAAAAATTTCAGAAGCAACTCCCACATCCAGTGTCTTCCATCTCCGACCCTTTCTCAATAAAGGGCTACCCTTATCCTCTCGATAATCTCGGCTGCCTCGAAAGCAGAACATAATCAGCGTCTCCACGTTCTGTTTTCCCGATCGCGGGGCAAATTGCTTTAATTTTCAACCCTGATCAGAAAAATATCTGAAGCATAATTTTCCTCCGAGTCTCCTTCGTTGCTGTTCCAAGGGGAAAACTCCATTAATTTTCTGCGAGTCAGTTCCTCGAAGGCAAAAAAAACGTCTCCGTCATTGATTTCTCCGGGAATGGCTCGGCCACCCCTTGGACGGGCAAAAAGTCCGCGTCCTTTTCGTTGGAATACAGGGTGATTCTCGAAACTGGGACGGGCATCGGGCTGCTTCCTGAGCGTGGGTAGGAAAATTGCTGCGCCAGGCTGATTGGCTTAACGAGAACCGTCTTCCTGTGCGCGGTACCGTTCTTTCTCGAGTGCAGAGTCGTAAATGCGGTATGCAATTGCGGCGTATCGATTCGTCTTGTTATTCCGTCTATGGGGGAGGGGGTGAGATCTTGGAGAGGAGATAGCAGTGTACAGGGTGATTTAAAGGAGGGGGTAGATTCGGAGAATGTAGCATACAGGGGAACGAATAATAAATGCTGAGCCAACGCGAAACAATCCACATAGATCAGCCATGCCAGGGAAATATGGTTCGCGATTCCCTGTACCACCAAGTGGCACGCAATTCATGAAATGTAAATTTAATGTGCTCAAGTATTCCGGCCCTATTAGTCTGAATTCCGAAATTCCAGTTTCCCTCGCAGGAACCTACCAACGCAGAGGTACACGTTGATTGTGCATTTTACCCCATTTTTGCGAACGCTCCATTCATTCCACTCATTAGTTCCACGTTCCCCTAGCTGGGAAATGAGCAAACAGTTCGTAGCAATAATGCCTCGCCCATCAATTTACAATAACTCCCACGAAATCCTTGTCGAAAGCATCACTCTTGATACGAACTCCAATTCCAGCCCCATAAACGACATCCACCCTCAATTGGCTCTGCTCCCCCTTGAGGGGTTACGCTACCCTGAGACGCTCACAACGTCGCCAAATTAGACGAATTTTGTTTGTGATACTGTGAGGTTGAACATTATTTTTATATTTCTTATGTTTAGGGCAGATAGTGATGAATTTATTGTGTAAATGTTGTAAAGAAATATTAAAAAATGGCAGAGTTATGTGCTGCTTCGCGAAACTCCTCGGAATCACTTTTTTCAAATTGGCTGGCAGCATAACTTGAACAGTTTTTATTCGATTCACTTGAAATTTTAATAGTATCTTCAATAATAGATTATCTATAGAAGTACATACGTACTTTATGATCCATTGAAAACTTTTTTGCTACAGACAGTTTTAGAAACAATTTAGGGTTAAAATTGTAGTTAAAAGTGATATTCTCTTCAAATATCCGCCATTGTCACAAAAATCAATATTTTGACAAATCGCTATGTACTTTTGTAGTAAATGTCATGTAGGTAAATATTGAGAATTTTCGGTATTTTATCCTACGTGAAAGTATACGAAACTTTTACTTCTAGCCATGGAATGTTTTTTCCCACACTAACGCCCGTCGGATTTTTTTTTTTAAGAAATTCGTGTTACCGACTATATCTATGTATATGTACGATAAAAAAGTTCCAAAAAATTCTGAGTAATACTTCAAACATACCATAATATGCTGGCAAAGCGCCAGATAGTATAAACTTATAGTTATCGTTAAATAAATTCCCAAAGATGGCATTGAAAACTGGCAGTTACACTAAAGTACCCTCTCAAAGAACTTCTCCCATTTATTTTCTAATTCCACCCCAAAAAATTCTGAAACTGACATACGATTTCCGGGTCTCCAAGGTGGTTTAACCCTTAATCTACCTCGTGCATCTGTAAAAAAATGCGCTGGACTCCGTGCTCGCGTGTCCGCCAACGGGGACGTCCACCTTGCGCCCCAAACTATCCACCGACCATTTGTTTTGGAGCCTCCACTTGCCGCAGAGGATCGCACCGTGCCATTCTGGCTGAGCGTCGAAGCAGCGTGGCTCATCGCCCATTTGTCGAACTGGTATCGAGCCCGATCGCCGCGGCGGAGGGACGTTTTAAGGTCGATCCAGAGATAAGTTTTCGGTATCGACTTCGGCCGGGCGTTTCGCCACGTCACCCTCGTGCAATCGCCTGGCGCGAGTCGCGGCGGAACGTCACGGAAAGCGGTAGGAGGAAAACGGCACTGCGCCATTCTTACGCCCCCCTCGTCGATGCGCACCGCCGCGCGGCCGTCACGTGCCACGCTAAGGGAGCGTTGCACGTACGTTGACTTTTACTACTTGCTTCGCCGCTGCAATGCGCAACGCCGGTTAAGTTAGAAGGGTTAAGGGAGCCGAGGGTAGTAACGGCGAGGTACGAGGGGAGGCGTAGGGTAGTCTTGCACCTTTGGCTCTGGGCTAATCGACTTTCTACTTCTGTGCTCTCGAACGAGGGAATTTTAGGGGCAACGTGGAATCTTGACTGCGCTCGAGGGAGAGCTTGTTGCGTTGGGGAGGGCTTTTGGAGCGGAATGCTTCGTATTTCGGGGTGCGAGTTGAATTTGATTGTCCAGTGTGATAGGGGTGATTGGAGGGATGGTGGAAATCAGCTGCTTCCTTTCGACCGCTACTGTCTTGAATCTACGTCGCTTTGATTCATTATCCTTGGTTAGAGAGTAATCTACCGATATGCAGCAGCTGATGCAAATCGAGTTAGCCAGCCTCGGGCGCTTTAATTTCGCTGCTACGAAAATTGCATGTAACCGCAGAACTAGGTCTCGCGTGAACACGAGCACGGCTTACTATTTATGATGGGCAACATCAATTCCCCAAAACCGCCGGCCGATATTTACCCACGTCGCTAACCAAACGGCTATTCACGTCGGAGTGCCTTATCGGAAAGTTAACGTCCGGCAGATATCTACAGAGCACGCAAGAAACTTAGAAATAGCCACCTCCTTAAATACTCCGCAGGCTGATTTAAATACAAATCTTCGAGGCACAGAGGAATTCCGTGACGATTCAGTGCCGTCAGTGTTAAGTTTGATACGGACAAGTGAGAACTGCTCTATTCCAAAACAGGGAAAGCATATTTGGAAGGGTAAGGGGAAAGTCCAGGGAATGTCACAAAACAGCTTTATCGAGAAAATTTTAATACTTTAGTCCATCGGTAAAGAAACAAGCTTCAATGAATTCAATTTTCTTCTTAAATAATTTATTTGGAGACATTTCGTGTTTTCTTCCACTGCAGAGTGGACATTTTTTGGGCGAAGCATGAGGAGTAATATCTTCAACGTTATTTTACGAGGGTATTTGAACTTTATAATCGGTACTCAGGAGATTGTCGCCTCCTTAAATGTTCGTGCCTCAATTATGGTTTTTGCGCTCTTTGTTGACTGGTATGTTTTTGTTTTGTTACTGTATATTTTCTGTATATTTTCTGTTTATTTTATTTTTATCTATCTGTTATATGCTTTGTTAAAATTATGTTTTTGTTTTGTTTCTGTAGGGTAATTGTGGGAGAGTTGCCGCACGTTACGCAAAATTGTCACCGTGTCTAAATTTTGCAATGAAAATGTTTTCCAAGGATATATCTTATTAGTTCAACATCTTGTGATTCTACTAGCATTAAAGAAAATCAGAATTTTAATATTTGTCATGCCGCATTTCAAAACACGTTTAATTTTCGATTTAAACTTGTTACTTCTAACTTTTTATATAAAAAAATAAGAAAAACAAAGTAAAATGAAACATTTTTACTTTATACAATTATAAAATTGGAAAATTAAATGGGTACAGTAGGAACAGATATTATATCTGATTTTCGAAATTTTTTTTATATTCAGTTGGCATCTTGAGATTAAAATAAAAAAAATGTGAAAAAAGAGTACATTGTCCACAAATATATTTCGATTATAAGATTATTCATTTAAAAATAAATAATTTGCCTTGAGATACCACGTTAGCTATTTGAAAAAACTTTTTCGGTATTTTAAACATTAAAAACATCATTTAAATCGACTTAGTTTCCGAAACAGTACAGTATCAAAGTGCGGCATCTATCCCAAATAAAAGTGCGGCGTCTATCCGAAATGCCTGGGAGAGACGCCGCACTTTCGTATTTCCACATGCTAAGTCGAAAGTAACCCATTCTGCCAAGGAAATATTCTACATGATCCCCTTAACGTATTACAAATGTTGTATCAAGAAAAACTATGAATTTTTAGCTACTATATTAGTAAAAATAGACGCGACGTATAACTTTTCAGGCAAAGTACGCTAGGCTTACCTCGAAAAACAGCAAAATCTTTAACAATAATACAGGAAACACGCTCTGGCTTGACAAACATACCCAAATGAACAGCCTTAAACAAATAAAATCGGCAATGATGTGTTTTATTACCGATATCCTTAAAATACCGATAGTGCGGCGTCTCTCCGAGTGCGGCATCTCTCCCACAATTACCCTATATTTTCTGTACATTTTCTGTTTATTTTATTTTTATCTATCTGTTATATGCTTTGTGAAAATTTTGTAAACTAAAGGGTTCTCCCGTCGATCAATAATAATAATAATAATAATAATAATTCTTTCTGATTCGACAGTTCTGTAGTCTCAGTTTCCACCACTAAAATAGGGTAGACCGTGGCGAATCGGACCACTTTGTGTTTGATGGTAAAAAAATAATAATCAAACATTAAAAAACTAATTTTTTATTATATATTCGTGACCAGCACACCTTTGACTTGAACATATAAAAATTAAAATCAAACATACACATCTTTCATTTATAAACAAAACCCAAAAAAGTGAAAAATATTCGATTCGCCCCTAAACATGGTTTCGCCCTTCATTTTTTAATACCGTCACGGAACTTTTCTCGAAAAATTCATTCGATTCTTCCGAACTTCCGTAACATTTCCCAAGTAATAAACAAGCGTTAGTGATGGGTATTCTATTCCATCCCCGCCATAAACAAAGAAACTTCAACGCGAAGCCACTGCAAATGAGAATGCGGAATTCTCATTCCGCGAGACATCTATAAAATACCAAGCACCCGGTTGCCACCCTCCCGCGATGGATTTACACCCCCGGAACATATTTAAATCAGCCGGTTGATTGGAGTGTCTCGGAGTCCCGCGTTGGGCCGAGGAGCGCGCGCGTGGATCCGGAAGAAAGCTGTCCCGATGATTCGGCTTTGACACGCAGTATTTCGACGTCTGCATGCGGCTGGCACGAGGACGAGGGTAGTAGGAGAAAACCGGCACTGCGCCACCGTTCCCTGCTTCGTCGATATTTCGCGGTGCTACCCCAGGGGGTCGGCGGAGAGCCGGTACGTTGACTCCTACCACTGGCCAGGCCATATGCCCCTGAGCGTCGTTTACAGCGCGCAATCGTGTTGATAAGCCGCATGTAGGGGGTGCAGCCGTGCAGCCAGTCGGGCGACCGAGTCACCGGGACGTGCCCCTCGCGTTACGTCACCGCTGTCCACGGGCGGGGCCCGTCTGTCGCCTTCCACCCCCTCGAGCACCCCGCAACCCCTATCCAGGCCTTGTTTTTTTCCTTTGCGTCGCGTCGGAGACACAGAGGCGTGCACGTGCATCGGAAACGGGGCAAGCTGGGTGAATCGTTGCTCCACTAGAGCTCGGATGGCACCACGTTACGTCACTATCTGCGCTTCGTGACCCCTCTTTTTATCCCGCTTCGACTTTTGTCTGCTAATGTAGGGTGCAGTGGAGCAGCGGGTGGTCGGTGTTTAGAGGATTAGATGTTCGGAGGTGGTTTGCTTTTGAAAGGAAGGGTAGTACCGTTTTGTAAGCGAGGGGGTTGGATTGGGGGATGATTGTTATGTTTTACAGAGCAAGCTTAAAAAGTCGATTCTTTTTAAATTTGATATTCTCTTTTTCTTGCATTCTCTTTTGTGATGAATAGGGAACTGCTTTCTCTCTCGTTTGTAGAATGTATTGTTTTGTCACTGCGAAAGCTTGCAAGCACATGCAGCTTGCTGTTCCCCTCTTTGTTTGTGTGAAAGAAGGCGCGCTATTCTACGTCACAGTGTTTTCATTCATATTGCATGGGGCACTTAAAACATCCTCAGCTGCGAAAGACCAGCTCGCTTTGCAGGTTTTACACCAGCCAAGGAGTGGAGAACGTCTGTTCTTAAAATTCAGCTCTCATTGGGCAAAGCTCCTTTCTCTTGCGCAAAGCAGATTCGAGAAGTTTGAAACCACTGGGAACTTGTCGCCCCTTGTGTTCTCTCTTTCCATCCAGAAGTCTCAGCAGATAGCATCCTTCTTCCAGTCATAAAGTACCGCAGAATTTTTGGATCGCCCGGAATTGGCAAACTTTCTACAGTTTTATGACTTTTGCAACACGTCTCTCTTCTTGGCGAGAGCCAAGAAACTCCTTACTCTTTCATCTAAATTTCCGGCTGCATTTCATAATTGGTCCACTGTGGGTAATTCTACTCTGAAGACAGTGTTACATTCTGTTCAAAATTACAGTTTTAATCATGTTCTATTTTTAAAGATAACGCTTCCGTATTCTATTTTCTTCGTTCACCTATAAATCCATAAAGTCTACACACAACAGGGTAATTGTGGGAGAGACGCTGTATTTTCAGTACTTCTGGGTTTTCGGGAATAAAATACAGCTCTGTTGATTTGTTTTAGGTTGTTGGTTTGAGTTAGATTGGTAAGCGAGACAGTGTTTATTTTATTACTTTTAGAGATTTTGCGGTTTTTCGAGTTAAACCTACCGCACTTTGCCTCAATAGATATATTTCGTGTTTATTTTGGATATCATAAAAGTTACAAATTCATAGATTTTCATGATACAACATTTGTAGTACGTTAAAGGGACTCTGTGGAATATTTCTCCGTCAGAATAGGTTACATTCGACATAGTAGGGTAGATGTACCATTTTTGGCCACTTTAAGGATTTTCGTACCATTCACAGATACATAATTTACAAAAGAATACGTACACAAAAATAAAGAATATATCAGTGTAATCCAAAATCTACAGATAATTGAAATATTCTACGTTGAACAATGTTTTAAACATAATTATTTAAAAAATCATTATATTATCGTGCCGGACTGTTTTGCACCATTTGTGGCCACGTATGATTATTAAATAAAACGGGACAACAAAACAGTAGAAATGGTGCCAACAACCCATCCTTAGACAGCTTAATTCATTGTAATGAAAGTGAACTAAGAATACTTAATATATCGGAATAAATAAGACAGTGGCCACAAATGATGCAGTGGCCACAAATGATACATCTACCCTATGTGGAAATATGAAAGTGCGACGATATCTCAAGGCAAATTATTTATTTTTTAATGACAAATCTGATAATCCAAACATATTTGTGGACAATTTACTCTTCTTTTCAAATTTTATTTTAATTTTGTATGTAATGAATGTGGAAGAAAGAAGAAACGACAATTAAATTTAGAAAAGCAGAAGTAATATCTGTACCTATTCATTTTCCCAATTTTATTGTATTTTATAACAATATAAAATAAAAATATATTTTACTTTGCTTTTACTATTCTTTAAAATAAGAAGTTAACCTTAACAAGTTTAAATGCAAAATAAACAGTGTTCCGAAATGTTTTTGGTTTTAATATTTTAAGAGTAATAAATATTAACATTTTCATTTTCTTCGGTGCAAGTAGTCGCACAAAATGTTCAACTATTAATAATTATCCTTGGACAAAGTTTCCACTGCAAAAATATACGGTGAGAATTTTGCATAAATTGCAGCAACTCTCTCATAATTATCTGCACAATATTCCACCGTCCCATGCATATTATTAAAATCCCCATAAACTCTGCTCAATGTTACACCTTAAATAAACTTCCATCACCAAAACCAACACCTCCATATCCCACATAATCCTTCGATCCACCTAACAATCCACAAAGTCTGCAACAATGTTGCACGCACCCACATTATTCAAATTTTTCTCAATAACGCGTCTCCGATCAAACACCATGATTCGAGGCCCGGCTCCCTAATTCCTCCAATCACGTAGCAACTCATCAAGCCCGAAGACAATATCGCGGCCAAGGAACCTCGATTCCACCCCCTGCCTCCGTGTTATTCGAGCACCCCGTGGATCTCGCGCGGCCGACGCGACGCGACGCGTCTTCCACGTCGCTTTTTGTTCGCAAATCGGGGTCGTGTTCTCGCAGCGGTTTTAATTATTCTTTCTGACACGGTTTCGCGACATTATTTCCGGCACAGATGAAGACGCTTCCTCTTCCACTATCTTGCACGACATACCCCACGATTTACACCAGCCGGTTCGCCGAGGGATTTATTTAAATTTAAAACCACCCTCGCCGCGCACTTTTTCGCGCCACCGCGCCTCCCCCTCCGCGGGGCTGACACGTCCGCCACTTATACGGATTTCCTACGATCGACGAGACCGTGCGATTGCCCAGAGGTTGTAAAGAGGTCGAGGCAGATCGCCGGTTCGTTTGTAACCTGGATCACCGCGCAGTCCGCGTTGTTTTCACAGTAAATAGAATTGCGCGCCAACGCGAGAGGTAATTATTGTGTTACGGGAACGAGTAATGTATGAGGTAATGGGATTCAGGAAGAGAAAACACCGGGGCCGAATGAAAATCAAACAGCGGCAAAATCGCCAGCTAGGAATTCGAAAGTCGACCGACGCTGTTTCGCTGCTTCTTGCGCGGCTCGGTGTAGAATCCATGGATTATTTCGAGGCAGTTATACGCTGGGTAAACCTGCGGCGCTTGTGCGAGAGGAAATTCAACAAAAACAGAGCGCGGCTGGCGGAACAGTGAAAGGGACATTCGTTGATTCCGAGTTGGAAGCGTTTTGCGGCCTCGTTACGTCGCGCGTCACGTTTCGGAGTAGTATACACCGAGTGCCTCGTAAATCCTCGAGTCCACTTCGGTGACAACGATGATCACCGGTGATGACCGTGTTGGTAATAATAATCACGGCGTTTACGAGGGAATTCGGGATTGGGTAATTATGTTGCTGTAATTTAGGCGAAATCGTCACGCTTGTCTAAATTCTTCAATGGAAACTTTTTCCTGGGTTATATATATTACTAGCTTTACTCGGCTTCGCCCAAAATTTAGTTTCCGATTCTATAGAAAAAAAATTTTTTTAGTTTTTCGCGGAAATTGTCACATTCATCTAGATTAGTCAGGCATAATGAGCTGAAACACATTTCGTGATCCTAGAGTTTATTGTTCGAAAGTTTTTAGGCGACAGATAAACACACAACATATAAAAGTTTTGTGCTTTATATATTAAGACTAGCAAAATACCCCCGCGCTTCGCTTCGGGTCTAAGAGATATTGAGGACTTCATGAAAACACATTACACCCCTTTTCACCACCCCTTTTAAAAATCATTATTTAAAAAAAATAAAAACGTTAGAACCTTCCTCTCGTCAAGACGAACAAAGTGATGTAACACACTTGTGGCTACAGTTCATATTTACTGAGAAACCGCATTTCAAAGTATGCAACTTCAATTTTATATAATAGTATAGATTTAGTTGAACATCTTGCGATAGTACTTGCATTGAAGAAAATCAAAATAAATTTTAATCTTTGTCAGCCAAACAACACAATCGCCTAAAATAAATCAAATCGACAGTGTTGTATTTTATTACCAGCAGTCTTTTGCGAATTCACCACAAGGAAGTGAGAAGATGATTGATTGCTCCGCAATTTTATCAAGAATTCTAAAGTGAAATTCCGTTACGGAAGCAGTGGATGTAAAATCGAAAGCTGATCAGATTCGTCGAAATTTTCGGTGATTTCGGTTATTTCGGTGTGGACGCAGAGTTTACCCTGTCCCCCAGTAATTGTCCTGGATGTGTAATGAAGGGGTGGAACGTCGAGGGAGAGGTGAAGGGAGGAGATAGGATCGCTCTCGAGGATCTCATCTCGACGTCTCATCGGCACGCAGTCGGCCGGAAAAACGGATTCCTCTCAGGCCTCCGCCGCGGCGAAAAAGCCTCGATCGCTGGAAAATTACAGCTCGACGAGGGCAGATATGGAGACGGCGGAAGAAGAAGCACCGAGGAAGCGCGATATTGAGGTCTCGCGAGATTGGGGACGTGTCGCCGCTCGTGGCGAATGTCCCGCGATCCGTGCGCCAATCGACATTTCCGATCTTCCGGTCCATTCGCGATCCATTCAATCTCCATCGCGGGTCCCCGCCGGCTCCGGGCACCTTCTGTCGCGCGACGCGGCGGCGAATTAATATTTAAAGCGGACGAGCAATTAAAAGTTTAAATTGCGAGCTTCGAAGTCGGGACCAGGTAACTCGCGAATAGGAAAAGAGTGGGGAACTTGGGGAGCAAGTTTGAATGAGAAAAGGAGGAAGGATGACGAGAAGCAACTCCATTGTACCAATTATGAATGAATATTCTAAAATCGAGTGGACAGGTACCCACTGCAACTAGGTAAAAGCTTAAACAGGGAAAGTTTTCTATATTTAAGCTTTTAAGATTGTACCTCTATAAATCGAAAACGTGTTAATAGTTTTGAGCAGAAAAATTTGAGAACAGTTTTAGCATTATAATTGATACATAAATCCAATAAAACAGATTACTTATATCGCTTGTGGCTGGTTACGAAAAATATTTTCAAACTAGGTAAATAGTGTCAATAATTCTAAATTGGACCATGTCAATTTTACAGTATTTTAGGTAAGAACTTTAAATAAAGAATAACTCTGAGAAACATTTTACAGCACACTGAGAAAAAATAAACATGCATTTGACAAAATAATCTGTCACTGTCAGAATGGCAATTTATCCACTTGATATAATCGGTATGACGACCGTTAGTGAGAATATAGAATAAAGACTATGGTCCAATTTAGGATCCACTCCAAGTGAGGGAACTTCCTTTACTAAAGTATTTATTTACTAAAAACCATTTTAAAGCCTTCCCAAATCCATCTTGTTAAGGGGGAACACCACTGTGAAAGTTGAAAAAATTTCGATTTTTTTTTCTTCCCTTTCTTAATGTTTAACTCTTCAAAAATACTCTCTGAAAATTTCAAGTTGATATTCGAAGAATTGACGAAGATACAGTGCATTTTGTGAGACGCGTCACGATGCCGTTCCGAGCGCGCTATGTTAGCGGCAAATAGCGCGCCGACATTTTTCTTACCCACTGTTCCGCCACATTGTTAAAGGTTATAAATTTTGGGGTTTTCCCGTTTTTACGCCCGGTACGCTGTTCGTTCGAGAATCGAAGAAATGCAACCGTTGATCGGGCCATTTTTTTGCGGATTTTCGAAACTTTTTCTTCCCAAGCGCACCATTTTTACAAAAATAATTTTTTTTAAAAATCGGTACGTACAACGGAAACTACACTCATACCGATTATATTAAAAAAAAAAAATTGATTTCAGAGTTGCCGTTCCAAAGATATCGTTTCGATAAACGACCTATGTTTTCTTGTGAGGGATGTAGGAGATTAACTGTATATGGAAATCTATGCATGTTTTTCTATTACTTTTTTTTTATAGTCTCTTAAGACATTGTACTAAAGATAGGTAATAACAATTTTATAATAAAACTGTAAGTTGTCCCTTAAAAAAATCTTAAAAATGGGCTAATTTTTCCTTAAGTACCATTTTCCTTCATTCTTCAGGAAATCAAGACACGCTTTCTCCCACTTGGACTTTCTCTCATTTCAGTATCCTACCCTACCTTCCTCCACCGAATCGATACTCGTATCAGTTCCCTCCCACCAAAAACCCTTAATGGCCCTGGTCGCAGGGACGAAATTTCCCGCAGGCGATGGTTCAACAAGCGTGTAATCGGCGAGGCCCTCGAACCAGCCCGCTTCCGCGGTGAATTATTGAAATTATCCGTGACAAAGACATTACTCCTCGTTGGCCAGTGGAGCAGGAATTCAGGTGCACCGAGCGGGCCACCTCTTTCTCGTTCAATTACGCGTCGCGGTTGTGCTCCAGTCCCTCTATTAATTGCACACGCGATATCCTTCGTTGCAGTTTTCGCCGGGGTAATTATCAATTAACTCTGTGCCTCGTTAAGTGGGATCCCTTAACGACATTACTCGGCTGGTGTGCATTCTTCGTCGCCTATCGTCGTGCATCGTCGAACCTTTGATTTTCATCCCTCTATTTATGTAGCAGAGTATTTTCTTTCTTTCCTCCCCTTTGTACGATTCGCAGCCATTAACGAAAGCTCCTAGTTCGCTTCCGCAAATGGCATCGATGCTTTTCGAGGAAACCATCGGACAGCAGCTTCCCAGATACGTTGCAAAGTTTTGCGATTACTTAGGGGATGCTGTCGATACGCTGTCGGTATACCTGTTTACCAATGCTTGGAAGTGGCTCGCTTGATTCGTTCCCTTCGAGTTTCTGCATCGAATACACGAGCGTGCTGCATAAGTTCTGCTCGGGTAGAGTAGGTCTGCTACAAATTCGACTTCCGGAAACAGTTTTACTTACTTCAAACCAGTGAAATGCTCGTTCCCCAATGAAAAACTGGAAAGGAGGTTAATGTAACCAGGACCGAAGTAATTCAAGAGCTTTGTAAAAAGAAAAGAAAATTGGATCTTATTCTATAAATAAATTTGTATAATCGCCTAATGAATTTTATTGAATTTGCAATAAAAATATTTTTATCCCTTCAACTAGGCTCTACCAAAATTATATAGGTATCTTGCATTATTTTTTATAACAATCCCCCATCTATGAATTTGTAGAAATCTTCAGATTTATCATGAAAAAAGAAACATATTGCACTCTCTGTGGTTCCGAGATTGTCGAAGTTTTGAACTGTTTTGTAGCGATCGAGAAAGCAGGGGTAATATGGTGGTTGAGGAACAAGTTCCCACTGCAGTTGCAATATTTCCTTTTGCGTTGCTCTCTGGTATAGAACACCTTTACCCTGCACTCTTTCAAGTTATACATGGCGTGTAGTATCGTCTCGGGTATAGAACTTCTCTATTTCTGAGGGTCCAGGGAAAAGTGTATCTCTCTTTCGCGATATTGGGTGGGACGGGAATTGTTGCTCAGGGATGGTGAGATCGGCGAAGGAAAATTATTAAATAATGATCTAATCGACCGTTTGAGGCGCCGCGGTTCCAGGAGCGTCGAAGGTTTCGTGTGGGCGCGGCGACACATGAAAAGGTTAACGGTGCCCCACATCGCCATTAATAAATGAACGGATGAAAATCGATAGACCAGGCCGTAGATACGGGGTGTTCCGCGGCAGAAGTCGTGCTGTCTGCTTTCTCATTCCGCGCCAGTCGCTGTATTTTTAAACCAGCGCGATCTATGTTTCATCGCCTCCAAGTTTCCTTCGCTTCAGAGACATAGAAAGGAAGTATGTTTGTTCAAACGAAATTACTATTTCTGGCTCGAAAGGGGTTGGAACGCTGTGCCTAAGTGCTTAAGCTTCTCGATGTAATTAGTGTCTAATTAGAAGAGATGATTTCGGCACACTAGTTCGGTCTATTGAATAATTAAATTAAAGCTATTTCGCAATTTTAAAATTTTTATCAAATTCCAACGTTTCGGTCAATGATTATGACCATTATCAAGGAAAGTTAGACAAACAGGAAAAAATTGCGTATGCTTTTAAACAAATCTCACGTTCAATGCTAGGAACGTGCGACGCACGAGTCGGTTGACCGTTGAGTGAGGTCAGTAAACTTTGATAAAAATTTTCAAAATTGCGAAATAGCTTTAATTTAATTATTTAATAGATCGAACCAGTGCGCTGAAATTATCTCTTCTAATTAGGACAATTTTTACGGTCGAAATTCAATTTATACTATTTGTAATTTGTGTCTCTTATTCCTGGATGTTTTATTAATATCGATTCGAGGGGATTAAGCAATATACGGGCTGCAGTGTCGGCAGTATCGCGGCCCAAATTACAATAATTATTCGCAGCTCGAAAGACATATGAGCCTAAAGCTTTTGCAAATGGATTATGGAAGCCCCAAGCATCGACCTGTCCGTCTATCTATCGAAACCTTGCAGCATGTTTTAATTGGTACAATGAACGGGGGGATAGGGCGTTGCAAGTGTTTCTCCCTGATTCTTTTCGATTAAAAGCCACATTGCAGTTTCTGTCTTATGATTAGGCTTGTTAACAGTGATTACAGTGCTGTCATTTATTATACGAGCTGTACGTTAATTTATTACCTGTGCAGTATTATAGATTATTTCTGTGTAATATAATAATAATAACTGCGACTACAATTTCTCAATTTTTAACCCTAGAACGGATACGGGGGTAGTACCCAAGCACTTTAAGAGAAATCTAAGAACAACACTTTATGTTGTGTGTGCTGCAAACATGTTTGCAATGAATATCGTTTAGATATAAAAGTATGTCCAAATTAGTTTGTATAATATTGTAGGGTAGATGTTCCAATTACTTCCAGTGTCTCTATTAATGTCACTTTATTTATATTTCCTAACTTAAATAAAATGTAATGTATAAAGAATAATGTATAATAATAATAATAAGAAGAAGAAGAAGGAGAAGAAGAACAGTCTCAATTTAATAATAATTTTATTTTTATACTATATTCTTTATACGTTACGTTTTGATTGTGTAAAATAAATCAAGTGATAGTAATAGGGACTCTAGCAGTAATTGAAACGTCTACCCTATCACAGTTTAATTAAAGTTTTTTTTTATCGGAGTCGTATTGAAAGAAAAATACGTGTGGGATGGCTAACAACCTGTGTATGCACTTATGAATGCAAAGTTAACGTATCCATTCTGGGGTTGATATGATTTCCAAATATAACACCAACGAATCAATTCATCAGACCGAAAACAATCTACTTGCCCGCACCAATTAAAATGAAATCAACAAATCCCAACCATTGTCTCAACCACAGGGGTGGATTTGGAGATGTGGTGCCCCTAGGCTAACAAGGATCTACTGCCCATTAAATATCATCAAACATTTCAATTTAAAAGAGTTGATACAATTGTAAAATTAATTCAATATAACAACTCACATATGAGTTATTGCTAATTTCCCGAATAAAAAAGAGTGAATTGCATTTAAAGTTGCCTCCAGCCTTTGTGATTTCAAACATTTGCCAATTTCTCCCGCCCGAAATTTGCCGCCTACTTATCCTTCACACAAATCCGCCCCCGCCCCGTCTTCCGTGGAAACACACACTTGGAACTTGAAAAAGAGCGGAGTTAAGGGGTAACACCACTCTAGAGGCAGAAAAAAATACCTAAATTTGACAATTTATTTTGGGAGTGTGACAAACGGAATAGAATTTCTTTTCAGAGGGTTTATTTAACACATATTGAAGTATGAAAAATAATTTTTTTAGTGTCATTTTCATACAAAATGGCGACGACAGTCCCGTCGTCGGAAACAGCTTTTGTGAAAACACCGCCACGGGAGGACGGATTTCTCGGCATGTATGAGTCGTGGAACAAAAAATAAAAAAAATTTATAATCTATATACAATTGGCTTTGGAAGTACGTAGGGTTTTTTTTAAATCAATTTTTGTGGAAGTGGTGCAGTTGTTAAGAAATAAATCGATTTTTTTCCCTAAAAATGAGCATTAAATTGGTTATAAAAAAGAAAGTTTACATTCAATCAAAAAACGGCTACGTACTTCCAAAGAGAATATTGTTGTAAAGCTACTGTAAAAATTTCAAATCGATTCATGCGATAGTTTCCGAGAAATTCGTCCTCCCAGTTTGAAAAAAGTGGATTCGAGAAAAACGCGTTTAAAGTTTTATGAACATTTTAATCTTTAAATTTTTGTTTTTCTTTAATCTGCGATGCCTGCACCATACATTTGGCCATCTAGGTCGATGTTCGTCTCCTCCTTCCTTTCTAAAGTATGGTTTAAGTAAAAAAAAAACATGGATCCTAGAGTGGTGTTACCCCTTAAAGGGAGGCAGCCCGAAGAAATACACGCGTCGGGGTTGTGCCCAAGGCGAAATCGCGTTGGCTGCGTTTCCGACGGGCCGTCGACGGGTGTATCTGGGTTAAGTAACTAAATCAATCAACTCTGAGAAAACAGGACAACGCAATTAGCGGCGTCGCGCAGATCTGTCAGGTTTATAAAATCCCGCCGGAAAGGGGCGCATCGACTTTTCGACCGGTCGGTTAATGCAATAAAACGTCTTGTTCCGTCCCCATCCGGCAAGAGAGGCCTCTCTCTCGCCCCGCACCCCCTATTTCATCCCCTAAGGCTGGCAGGAAACGCGTGGGCAAGGTAAGACCTGTCGCCCCGGTTATTGGCGCCTTTATTGAGCCACGTAACGTTCTTCTATTGTGGCCGCGGCGCGCATTCACCGCGGGGACATCGATCGACGCCCATTGAAACTCTCTCGGAGGGTAGAGGGAGAGACAGAGGAGAAAGAAAAAGAAATCGTCTCTGGCCGTTCTGTCTGGATTGATGCAACGTCATTGTATTCGATTGTACGTGGCACTGGGCCTTAACAATGCTGGCCGAGCCGCGTGTTTTATGCGATGCGTTCGCTTGAGGCGTTCTTGTCACCCGCAGACACGATTGATCCCTTTCTCTCTATATTTTTCCCTCGCTTTTAGTCGACGAGAGTGGCGCTGACGTATCAGGCGACGGCGTTTAGATTTTATAGCAGATTTCCTGGGGAAATCGTAAATCGATGTAGGGGCTACTTTGGGGGTGGCTTTGGGCGAGGCACTTTTGTGAATCGTGATTAGTGCTCTGAGCAAATTCAGGTATAGGTACTGACAAGGGGAATTCAAAAAATTGCTCGTGATTATAACGCAATTTTTGTATGTCGCCCAAATTCACTCTAAGGGGACGAAATTAACCCCTGAAAATTCGGTTATTTTTCGATTTTATTTTCTAACTCGCAATCTGCAGGAGATAGAAAAAAAGTTTCAAGATAGAAGTTACTTCTTTTAATTGGATCTATCAAATGGTAAAAGTTTTACTATTGTTAGTGATGGGACTGATACCGTATCGATACATATCGTTACCCTTCTACAAATTTCAATCTGGTATTGATACATATCAAAATCAAAGGTATCAAAAGGAATCGATGCTTCTTTGATACTTACATATCAGAATGTATCGATACCTGTTTGATACCTACACAAAAATATCGATACCTACTTGATACCTATACGAGAATATCGATACCTGCAATATCTTTACCTCACGCTGAAGTGTAAATATTAAATATTTACCAAATGACTGAGACAAGTATCGATAATTTCGTAAGTATCAAATAAGTATCGATAATTTCGTAAAGAATCAAACCGGTTTTGATTCGGTATAGTATTGATATGGTATCGGTTGAAGAAGAATCGGTATCGATGATTGGTACCAAGTACATAACATTTCGATGCGTATCGATATTTCCTATTAAGTACTTTGGTATCGAATTAATTGAATATCATCAATAGTATTGGTATCAGTCCCATCACTAACTATTGTTAATTTTATCAACTGTTTTAGCAATGGAAAAAACCTTTTACCACACGGTAGACTTGATTAAAAGAAATAACTTTTGTATTGAAACTTTTTTTCTATCTCTTACTGATTATGAGTTACAAAATAAAGTGGAGAAATAGCCGAATTTTCAGAGTTTAATTTCGCCCCATTAGAGTGAATTTAGGCAGCCAACAAAAAATTGCGTTGCAATCAGGAGAAAATTCCCTACATATTCACAAAGTTTCATAATTTTTTAAAATACAATGGTTTGACAAACGAAGTGAAAAACATGGGCAAGCATATGTTGAAAGCGAAACGCTATCGGGGTTATTTATAAGAGTGCAGTCTTGTGTGATTGGCTGTGCGTAGACAGTCGAGTGGATTGGAATTGATAATTAAGGTTTCCGAGGCTTTCACGAATCAAGTTCTTACCACTAATGCTAGCCAAGGCTTCGAGGAGTCAGCTGTGCCATTTTGGAGCCGCGTTTCAATATTTAAAACACACTATGCACTACCTTCGTTAAGGTCTGAGGACGCACCGAGACTGAACCGCGTCTTACGGTCGTCAACTATTTATGTTTCCCATGCCGGTCCCAAGGGTCACCGTGTAGCAATAATTTCCCATTGATCGACCTTCCTCGAAGCCTCAACGAAGGTATCTATACGCGTACCAAGCAATAGTGAGCGTCACAAAGATAAAACATTTGATAAGAAGAAACTAGTTTCGTGGTTTAACCCTCGTCAGGCGGCACAATTTTTGCAATCCTAAACTCAATCCCCTATCTCGGAAGGGGGTAGAGATATTATTCTGAAATTTGGTCTATGTAATCTAGACCAAATATTTAGAGAAGACACGAAACATCAGCTATCCACGGCTTCTCGAAAAAAAGTTATACCAATTTAAAAAAACCCAAAAGTTACAATTGTACCTATGCCGCCTGACGAGGGTTAACATCTACTATCGAAGCATCACATTTTTCTCTCTTTTAATTCAACCTATGAATCTCACAATTGCTCGGTGCAGCTATACGAAAGGCCAGAGAAACATCGAAATTCCAGGAAAGAAATACAATTTACACCGCTGAAAGCCTCTAAATGGTTTTAAGTGAGGGAACTTGGCCCGTGAAAGGGTCGAGTGCCTGAGTAACGAAAACTATTCCCCCCCAGCCACGGTTTTGTACTAACCAGCCACGTTAATTGTGTATTGTAGCAGCTCCATTCAGAGTATAGGAGCACGTACACATGGCACGAGTACACTGGGCCGCACCAAGAGCACACGGTCGTCCGTCGAGCGCCCCAACCGCCGCCGACGTCGAGTAAGTTAACCCCATTTTGCTCTTAACATTTCTTCGTCTGTTCTGCGCAGAGCGTTCCACCCGGATTGGGTCGGGTCTCGTTAAAATGAAAGGGATTCAAGGGAAGTGTTGCGAATCGAAGGAAGATCAAGTAGTAGCACCTCGGCTTCTGAGGCCACTATCACAGCTTTGTCTTGCAAAGTACCATTGCAGCTTCCTTTTAAAGCGTCTTAATAACAAATGGTACTTTTGCGTTACATTGGGTCATTTTAACCCTTCGTGGTCACACGGGGTGTATTGTACCCCAAGAGCAATTTTCGATTTGAAATGTCGCACCTTTACGTCTTCCAAAGGGGATTTATCGCAAAAAATAATAAAAAAAAATTTTTAAAAAATCGGTTTTCCCACAACCATGGAAAATCGCTCATTTTCAATTACAAATTTTATCTTATCAAAATTTATGTTTCTAGAAAAAGACTATCAGACCATGACTGTATAAGTAATACGAATGTACAATTATCACTAAAAAGTTAAAAGATTCAAAAAGACGGAAATGGTAACTCAAAAAATGACGCTGGGGTACAGTGTTGTGACCAATGTGTGATTATAAGAAGGTGTGACCACGAAGGGTTAAAAATTCATAATAAATAATAAAGAATAACTAATTGCAATTCTCGTCTATGAAAAAAACTACAAGCTTCCAGAACAACTCAATAGCTCAAACTAAAGATCTGATTTTAAAAAAAGAAGGTGCCGTTGCTCGCAAACACTTAAATCCACTTAAAACTTGCTTCGCAACATTTCCTCCCCATTTCATCGACCGAGACCGATCCAAGCCATCGTGGAACACCCTACGCGTTCCCCTTTCTCACGATCTAGCGAAATCAGTCTGTCGATCAGTACGATAGTCTCATAGCTAAATGGTCGCGTAGTTGGCTCGGCACGGTGTCTGAGCAAAGAGCGGCTGACGAAGGGAAACGCTAATTAACGACGCGGATCGGCGTCTCTACGACACGGAGAAGACTGCTGGCTTTGCTCAGGCACTCGCGCCATGCTGGTTAAAGGTTAATTGTCTCCATAAATTCGTTAGAATCATATTACCAGGCCGCGAGCGTGAAAAAGAATTAGAGCTGCGGAGCTCGGGCTTCTCCGCGCAAATTTACATATTCTCTACGTTTCACGCGGGCGGACCGCGCTTAATTCGGATTGTTGACGGGGCGAGTTTTAATCGACGAGTTGCGTGGCGAAACGCGTAGCCACGAGTCGAGCAGGTACTGACAAGTAGACGTTCTAGTTAAATCATTTTTTAACGTTTCGCCAGGCAACGAGGAAGAAATTCACGCTCGTCTCGCCCCCCTTTCCCCCCTTGATATTTTCTTATTCTTTTTTTACCATCGACTTCGATCTTTTCTCCCCCTCCTCTACCTTTCTTTCATTCATATTTATCTACGTTTGTTGGCACTGTAAAGGTGTTTAGCGACTTTTTCGTTGATCGTGTTTGCCACTCGTACAAGTAATACGTCTCGTTATATCGCACTTGCTCTGTGGTCACGTCTCACGACCCCCTCCGTTCACACCACGCCATGTCTTCACCCTCGTGGCTCGTGCGAGTTTGTATCATCTTCTGTTATCTCACTAGTATTTCGTGTCACTAGTACTCGCAGCTCTACGTGCTCTGGGCGATTCGGAAGTGGAGTCGATGGGCTTTAAGGAGCTACATACGTTCTAGGTTTCGAAGACGAGGGAGCGGTTTTAGTGTAGTGTTCCTCGGGGTGGGCGTAGAACTTTTGCGGGGCCGAAGGAGAAGTATTTATATGTACTTTTGAATTTTGTGATAATAGATATCTGTGCCGTAGGGCCTCGCGAAGTTTACTATTAGCTTTCCGTGGACTTCGGGGCCTTTTTAAAAAAATTTATAATCAATATTGAGGTATTGGGCACCCCTAAATTTACGATGAGCTTTCCGTGGACCGCGAGGTCTTTTATACAATTTTTGGAATAATAAATGTGTGCGCACAAGGACCCGCGTAATTTATGATTAGCTTTCCGTGGACTATTGGGTCTTTTTAAAATATTTTATAATAAATATTGATGTATTGGGCACCCCAAAATCTACGATGAGCTTTCCGTGGACCGCGGGGCCTCTTAAAGAAATTTAATAATAATAAATATCTACGCACAGAACCCCGCAGTGCTCCCTCAGCTTTGAACCTCAGAATCAGAGTTAGACATTATTCGAATTTTACGAATAAAACTTTCGAATAAAATGAAGTTACTCGAGACTAACGAATAAATATTTTTTTCGAAAAACTACGTTTTTTTTCACAAATCTTATTCGAAATTATTCGAATAAAAAAATTATTCGTTATTCTCGAATAACTTTATTCTATTCGCAATTCTTATTCGAGATCATTCGATTAAAAATTTCAATCAAATAATGCCGAACTCTGCTGAGAACTCGTCTTTAAATCTTACCACACCGTCAACGAATCGCCCCGCGCACCTTCATCCGTGTCGATGTTGTGAACTCTCACTGTTCTTTACTTTATCTCATACTTTTCTCAAAATACGCGATGTCTGTGTGAACGTCTGACGCTTCAATCAAACTAGTAGACATTGTCGCCTAGAGTGCCTAGATTCTCGGCACGATTCATCTCGTTCCGGGAATGTTCGTTTCCTTTATTCGCTCGGATGGCGAGGAAGACACACCTCGATCGAGGACACGCAAAGCGCCTCAGACGCGCGGATGTCCAGCATCGTGCCAGGCGGTCGCGATTACCGAGCCACCGTGAAAGTAATTAGCCCGTCGGGTATCGGGGGTATCGAGTATCGATGCCCATCCATCAAGGGGCAAACGATTCGCGTTCGATTTGGCAGCGAGTTTGCCCCTGGACGACGGAACGGGGGATGCTCCGAGAGCGGCATCGAATTCGAAACGGGTCGCTAGACTAGAGTAGCTGAGAGGAGTAATAGCAAGTAGTGGGAGAGAGAAAGAGAGAGAGGGAGAAAGAGAAGACACAGTGCCAGCTTAGCGAAGAGCGTTCAATCAGCTATCTAGCAAATTTTCAATCGATTCTGTCACTGTCCTGCTTCGAATCACCTAGAATGTCTCTCGAATCTGACAATTTGTTGAATCTCCATAAGGAAGTCTGGATGGTTCGCTGCGTCAGGATGCTTTCTACTAGAGTAAGTGTGGGTATTACTGCGGATGCCCCGATTACTGCGGATATTCTAAAACAGATCATATTTAATGTTAGAAAGTACATAATCTCTTGAAAATTTTTAATAAAATTATTTTAAACTCTATTACAGGTAATTATTAATAAATATGTACAGCAAAGTTATTATTAATTCTTTTATCGTAGTTTGAAATTCGTCAAGGCGAAACTTCGGTCGATTCCCGGTATGGCAGTCATGAACACCTACTAGAAAAACATTTATATTTTTGTTATTAATAGTAATACATGTAATGTAGCATTATTGCTCGGTAGAATAAGAGTTATTTTTCCAGAAAAACAATCAATCAGTCGTCTACATTTTAGTTTTAATTTTTATTTGTCACCGCAGTATTAGGTGCAGTACTTTACACCATGTGCATGTATTACTGCGGACCGACCATTGCGCCACCTAACCTTTCTTCCGACCGTATTCACTTCTGTCTACGTAACCTGCAAAGGTATTAAGGTTATGTTTCGCCTGACATCACGCAGTAATACATGCGCAGTAACTGATGTTTCGTTAGTAACTGGCACGCAGTAATACATGCATGTCCGCAGTAACTCATGCAATGACATTGATCGACAAATCTCTGTGTTTTTAATTAACTGTACATATTACCCCGCCCTCATATTTTTTTATGGAATTATTAAGGTCCCACCTTTCTTTTAAAAAAAGAAGGAGGAACTTTCATTCATTTGAACGCCGTATCGAGGGTTCTAAAGTTAACCTACCTTAAAAGTCCGCAGTAATACCCACACTTACCCTATTCTTTGATTGGCTAACACTAGATTCAATAAAATAGAAATATTCTAGGGGCCCGTCCTTAAATTACGCAAGGCTTTTTAGGGGTGGGGGATTGCGAATCTCTTACAAGGAGGGAGAGGGAGTCAACTACGGTCTCGCGTAATATTTTTTGCAAGAATGCTAAAAAACAATGCTTCATCGCACACATGAAACAGAGTTCAATGAGTTTTGTATAGCTTTAAAAGAATTTTAGTATCTAAATAAATGTAATGTAAAAAATATTACGTAAGGAAATAGGATGGAAAGGGGTTGGAATATAAAAGCTTTCGAATTGTTATACTTGGGGAGGGGGTAACAAATCGTCAAATTACCCTTGCGTAATTTAAGGACGGTTCTTAGATAGGAACCTATGACGCGACAACGACCTAAAGTTTAGGTCCTAAACTATGTTCCCAAAATTCATGAACATTGGCCACTTGTTCGACCAGCAAAGTAGAATGGACCCTTAAGGATGTATTGGACCTATCTTCAAAGTCGTTACCAAGTGGTACCAAGTTGATGAAAATTTGTGAGATTGTTCTTGTTAATCTTCCCGATGTGCTGAAAAAAATTTAAACGAATTCACTAAACGGTTGCTGAATTATAACGGTTTTAATTTTCACTGATTTTACATGTATCTACTCTTATGGAAAAACACGATCCTGACAGATAAAACAGCTGAAAAAATATTAAAGAAATGGTACCAATGTTTTCATTTTTTTTTTTTAAATATAGTACAGGGATAGATAAAAATATCTGCCGAGTTTCAATTGTTTTCACTAAATCGTTTTAAAGAAATAAATTATATCTTGAAAAAATTGTGAATTTATGGCATTTTCACTGCCAAAAGTTTAGCAAATACTGCTTGAAAATGCATTTGTAAAGTGAAGATAGCTTTCTAGGAGTAAAAATAAGACTCCGACTGTGGTTCGACTCTCTTACATCTAGATTTACTATGCCTAAATTTCATATTTCAAATTTCATATACTTTTGTCTAATATAGTACGACCAATACATCCTCAATATAGCGGCTACATGATTCAGCGCTGTTTGGAGAACACTGCTCTAAATGCACACATCGAAACAGAAAGCGAGTTTATTCTACGGGTAGATTAAACACCCCCAACAGTCACAATTGCTTGGTACACCAACCTGTTCTACATTTCAAGGAGCCTCACTACACTCTGCATTTCTAATTAGCCACACCAGGAATCCTACAAAACAGGTCGAGTTGTTATCCTGAACACTCTCTGGCTAGCTTACGTTCCAAATTCCCCCATTATCACATCTAAAATGAACCGCGTAGCCCACAGTACAACAAAGAACTATCCATCGCTAAATTCTACCCGGAGAACCAATCTAGACTTCCAGTCCCGCGAAGATTCGCTAGATTCCCGAGACTCGAGGTGCATTCGAGGCTCTTCGAAGCGAGACTTGTGCTCGAGGTGATCCGAAGGGTTGTTAAGGCCCCGCCACTATGCCAGCTGCGAATTTTGATTGCAGCGACGCAAGCGAGCGCGAAGCTACAATCGGCCAAGTCGACCGAGGATGAGAACACCGAAGGTAAGACGAACACGATCGGAGCTACGCAAACATCTCTTAGAATTTATTACCCTTTATTTCGCTCCCTTTTCTCAACCCCCTCCGTGTCGCACGCCCCTCGGGGGAAATTCCGTCGACCTTGCTCCGTATTTTTTTTAATTCCCCTCCCTCAAATCCCACCCATTCTCGACTCGAGACACCCTACGAACCAATTAACCCGTCTCGTCACTTTCGCTTTTACAGAGATCGCTAGATACCCACCCTCCCACGAGACCCACCCCCGCCTGTCCACGCGAGCTCGCGAATTTCGCGGTCGAAGGGGTTAACGGAGCATGCCTTGCGGTTAATCGGTCACGCGTTCGACTTGCTTTCCCCTGGGAGCTTCCCGACTTCCTCCAACCTCGTGCTTTTATAATCAAAACTGATCCTTATACTCTTCAAGTGAGTGGCAGAGGAATTCAGGGTAGCACGATGGAAGCTTGCCTTTTATTTCCATCCCTAGTGACAGTCCTATTCTAGCTAAGCTAAACCGATGGAAGATTGCCAGTAATAACTCGCGAGCATGTCTGCGGCGATAAAAGTTGGCGCGGCTCGCGTTAAGCTGAGGAGATTAATATCCGACGCTAACGTGACTGTTCCGTGATTGATGCACCAGTGGAAACCAGGTCCGAGCGCTCCAATCCCTTCGGCGAAGTTCCCTCGAGCTTCCCCTCGGCTCTGCAGCCGGTCTCGCGCGAAACTTTTATCAGAACGTCCATGTGCCAATGCACCCCGTTGCGCAGGCTGCCGTCAGGTCGCGTCGGGCGTCCGCTCAGGTTCCTTTCACGGCAGATAGGTCACGCGCCTCTATCGCGACGATCTGGGGCCGCATTTCTTAACACAACGATCTCCGGGAGAGGCCAGGCTAGGAAGATGTCTTGGCTCCTTGGTCCGGACGTTTCCCAGTTCGGTTATCGCGGCCCACTTGGGAATTTACACCTTCATCTTCAGCTCCAGTAGATCCAGCGTAGATACAGCACGACTCGCCTCCTCGCTCTTTGCTTACACTTTACACGAGCGTGGCTCGAGTCAACCGTGCCTGCGATACTCTGCAATTTAATAGTTTAAGGCTCACGGCTCGCTGAATTGTTTCGTTTGGACGGTAATGGGTGAACGGTTCACTCCCTTCCGTCAAGGGGCTTCGTTTCTTGTTGTTTTTAATCGAACGGGATGGTATCGCCGGTTAAAACTGCTTCTGAGGAACTTTCGAACGAACCAATTACATCTCGCCTCGACGGGAAGGGAGAGGAAAAAGAATCTAGCCCCTGGTAATTACTTTACTCTGAGGTGGAAAGGGGAGGGCTTCCTGCGATGCGTTCTTGGCGCTGCGTTGTATATGTACGGGGTGTGTAGGAAATGTGAGGCTTTTGGAAAGGGGTATGAGGGTATTTTGAAGCTTCTGAAATTTTTGAAAGCGGTAAATACGTGGGGTACTTACCAACCCCCATGTTTATGAGATGTGAATTGAGAAACAATTTTACTTAGGTAAAAGGGAAGTTCGGTTACCCTATTTTACAGTATATCTAACAAATCATAGTAGATATGAAAATATTGTTATAAAGAAAATTGAATTTCGTATGCTGTATAAATCTATGTAATCGAATTGTTTAAAATTTGCGGTGGCGAACATTTTACTGTTTAAATTACAAATTTTAAACAATTTGATTGCACAGTTTTATAAAGCATAAAAAGACTTTAATTTTTCATTTCGTTCATTTTTTTTATATCTACCACAGTTTTGAAGATATACAGGAAAGTAGCGAATCACACATTAACCTCTAAGGGATGTTTTCACCCTGAAAACCCAAAACTGGATACAAACGAAAAATTGCCTGATACTTCTATTGAGATCCTCTACAAACTTGCACAATTTCAAAAACGTAAATTTTCTTTTTAGTATTAGTTTTCCTCAAAAACCTTGGAAAGACCAAATTGGAATATAATCAAAATTAAGGCCGAAATAGAATCACGTAAAAATGGAATCTAAAAAAAATCTGATCTCAAAGAGATTGTCGAACCTCGACACAGACACCCGTGAGTGTCACGATCGTTACTTTCCTTCGCACCCCGTACGTATAGCCCAGTAGATTCGCATTTCAGTTGCGCTATCTCGTGGAAAGCCTTTTCTCGTATCGAGAACGCGATCTAGACTCCGCCGCCTTATTCGCCTGCACGACAATCGATATCCATCGGCGCTTGGCTGTCTGCCTGCCCATCTATGGGAAAAGCCACGGCACCCCTTGGACTTCAGGCCGATTGTAGCGATTAATCGTTGCAATTAGACCCGCAGCAATCAATAACGCGCACCCCGTACCGTGACTACCGTTTGAAAACTGACGATCATCGAATTGCGACGATTAATTCACAGACAATCAGTCGAGACAGTTGATCCCGTGTCGCGAGCTGCCAGACTCGATTCAGTTAATGAGCGATTTAATTAACGTCCAACGCCACAAATTGTTATTTATTTCCTTTCAGAATTTCCCAATCTATGGCTGCTGCGTTTGGTTTGAGGTAGTAAAAGAGGCTAAAGCGAAGTTGTATTTATATAAAATTAGAGTTCTAAAGGAGCAGTAGCTCTGAATTTGTTAAATTATTTGAGTTATTTTAATTATATAATTTATTCAATTTTATTCAATTAGAGGGAGAAATGGGTAAAGAGCTTTCCGTTAAGAGATTAAAATAAAAAATAATAGCCAGGCAGCTTGAATGTTTAATAAAAAAAAAACATTGCGTTCGGGCCAGTTGGACGGCTAAATTCGCAGAGCAATCGCGTTCGCATAAAAACAGGAACTGGGCTAACGAATTAATTGAAGCGCGAGATACAATTTTCCCCCGTTTTCTTTCTGCTTTCCCCCCCGCGGCGTTTATATTCGTCCAGCGTGCTATATTTGCGCGAAGAGTTTAAGCATCCGTTCACCCCGCGAGCTATATGCAACCCTTAGTACGCGGATATTTCGTAATTTCGCGTAGTAAGGTAGTGCTTTTGACACCAAACACTTTTCTCTTCTTTTGTCCGGGAGAATTAGTCCCATCTGACCTGTTTTCAACGTTGTCGAGACAACTGACTCCTCGCACGCATCTCTCTGCGCGCCAAGGGGATCAGAGTTGCTTCTCCACGCGAAGTTCGAAGCTATTTTGAAGCACGATCGATCCAGAGACCTTCGGGAACGGAGCTCGTGAACTTCGAATTTTATGTGCGCGATGTGGGCAAACAGACCCGATCCGGGGATTGAATGTTGCTTGAAGAGGATATTCGGAGATGGTTTTCGTCTAGACACTGGATTCTCTGGAAGAATTCTATTTGGGATATGTCTGGCGCAGGACAATTGAAGGGCCCAGTGGAAAAAAGCTACGTCCTACCAGTTTATGACTTCTTTTTACGACTTGTTGACCCTACATTGCAGGAATGAAATAATGATACAAAGTAATGCAAATTTATGCACATGTGGCATGTGCCCCTTTTCCACTGAGTTCCTCAATTATTTTAATATTAGCCTTTTTTGAAAAGCCTCGCATTTTTGTAATACTTTTATGTATATTTTAATATATAATAGTAATAATACTTTATGTTGTCGTTTGGAGGGTCAAAATTTTCGATTTTTTTTTCTTTAATCACATTGTACGACATATGACAATATAAGTTTATGAAAACTAGGTACTTAAGAAAAACTTGGGTTTGTTTATTTTGGGCAAAAATTAAAGACCCCATTTTTCCCGCCATTTCACAATTCCAGTATCGATGAGCACCAATGATTAATAAATTTCAGACGCGATGAACTTGAATTTTTTCAATTAAAGAATTTATCAACTCAATATCTAACAATAACATTGGAAATATCAACTTTATTTCTCAGTGTTAAAAAAAAAACACGGAAATCACATTTTGCAGCGTCTCTTAGCAAGTCTCAACTTCAATTTATTTCTTCCTAATTAATTACAAAAGAAATGCTTTATTTTCGAAAACATCGACTGCCTAGTACCCTCAAGGCGATAGGGGTCGTCCTTAAATTACGTAAGGCTTTTTTGGGGAGGGAGGGGGTCGCGAATTTCTTATGTTTTCTTACAAGGGGGACGGGGGAGTAAGGTAGCGTCTTACGTAATATTTTTTAATCTAATTTTCAATAAATACAAATTCTATCATTAATGTTCTAGAAAAGCTTTTTAGTTTAAATTTCCCGAAACCGAGTTAAATTAATTAGATAAACCTTTAAAAGAATTTTAATAACTGAAAAATTTCAATGTAAAAAGTATTACGTAAGAAGGGGGTTGCAATATCAAATCTTACGAATTCTTATACTGGGGGAGGGAGGGGGTAAGAAATGGTCAAAATTACCCTTACGTAATTTAAGGATGGCCCCATATCACAAAAAGACTCTGATTCGTAGACCTAATCTACTTTGAATTATCATTTAAAATATCACTTTGAAGCCCACATACTTATTACAGACCTCCACCATCTGCACTATTTTCATCCACAATTGTGCGACACTCGTGTCCCGTTTTCTCTAGAATTACCGCGCATTAACCACCCTACAAATCGCCATCAGCCACTCGTTACCTCTGTTTGAGCACACGAGGCGACGCGTAACCGCGCGTTTCTCCATATTTGGATTCGTTCCCTCGATCCAATCACCACGCGCACGCGATACAAATTGCAGCTGGACGGTGTAAATCACAGCTGCGATTAACATCGAGGTTGATCCACGCTTTCGATCATTTAAATTTCAATTAGCCCCAGCCGCGTTGTTGTCTCGATTGAATTTCTAATCAATTTCAAGCGCGGCTCGCTGGCAGCTTGCGCGCGGGAAGAACCGTCCGTCTCTGTCAAGACTACCCAATAGAAAACGTGAATAAAGAAACGTTTCTCCCACTCCGTTCGCAGCTCGACCTGGTAATCAACAGCCATGTGACACGATTCCTTCTTTCCCGCTCCCCGCGGCCCCGATCGGCAGCAACTTTTACTTTCGACGATTCGCGAGGCATTCAGAGGAACGCGAGAGTTGCTCCATTGGGAGGAGCGGAGGCCTGGTTAGCCGCCTCGAGATAATTGATTCACAGGCAGCGAGTCGAGTGACGCCCAGAGAATCGAGGGAAAGAGGAAAGCTGGGCTTATCAGTTTCGCGACGGCCTATTGACGCCCGCGGAAATCCTCCCGACGGTTTTCCGCGATGAACCGGAAGCCGCGCGACGCGGGTGACCGAGAAACTCTCTCCCCGACGTTAAAGCGCCTCTGCCACCCCTCTAATGGAATTCCAATTAAAAGGGAACGTTAATGGAGCTTGGCCACTCCTATCGAGCCTCGAGAAAAATTAGACGCTGGCCTTCTTCTTGCCCTTCCACTTTCCACGGTTATGGTTGCCCGTTTCCGGGGGACTCGCATGTGAACAGACCCTCCTTCGTCACTATTTACCCTCCATGCACCCTCGTTCGTCCTATGTCGAAAGTTAAACTGCACGTTGCACGAGTTTCCCGAACCAACTTGGCTGTTGGGAAGTGGATTTCTTTCCTTTTTTCGGGTGTTTGGAGTTGTAAGGGGTGTGGTTGTTGGGATGTAGTGGGGGAAGTTTACTGACTGCTTGAGGGTAGTTGGCATTGAATTCGGATGATAATTGAGGACCTTGCAACAAGAAGAGTGTAACTACAGCTTTACCAACTTCGAGTGAATTAGAAGAAACTCTCTTTTAAATTATTGCTTTGACATGAAAAAGAGAACATTAGTTGGAGAATATATATATATATATCCACACAATAAGCAGTAGTTATTGAATTAATAAGTTTTTATTTCTATTTTTGGGCGAAAAATATACTATAATAAAAATATTAATATTTCTATTTTTATTTATTCGCAATAAATCGCTCATTTCGTATCAGATTTACGATTTAAATTTCTTATTATTAAATTTTTCCACGTATTTCACACGTCATAACTCAATAACTATAAAAAATGGAGCTGCAGCCCTCTCGCTGCAAGGTCCCCAAAATATTTTAAAATACTTCTAGCATTAGAACCCTTCATAGAGATTCCTGGCTCTGCCTTTGAGAGTTAGGGAGAGTTACACTAAAAAAAAGCCCCCGAAGTTGCCTTCAGCAGCCAAAGATTTCATCCAGACTGTATCATCAACGCTCCAAACCACTGCATGCAACAGGAAGCCCTCAAGAAGGGCGAGGAGCGTCGAAATCGCGTTAAAGGGCTCGAGTACTTAGCGTTCTTGAAAAAGCGAGAAAAAGTGCACGACAAGATATACACCCGCCTGCCCGTGGATTTTCGACTCACTGGTCCCGCGTTTTTGGTTGCTACGGAATGGAAGAACTCATCAACGACGCTCCCCCCTCCGCGTTTGGCGCGATCTAATGACTCGGGCCCCGTGAAACGAAGCGTTCCCTCGCGGACGGTTGAATCGGAGAGCGTCGATTTCCATTCAGCTTGGCAACTGGAGCACAAAGCCGAGATCCGTCCGATGCGATTACCCTTTGAGCGAGACGGGCCGCGAGACTCGTCGTTATCTCTCGCCGTTCCTTAAAGCCGAGCATCCCGGGCGGGGTGATCAACTTTCCGTTCAAATTGAAAGCGATAAAGTCTCCCGGGGAAAGAAACTCGCGCCTCGAAAAACGAACCACTTTTGGAGAGAGGGCAGCTTATTCCGACACGCTACTCAAGCACGCCTAAGAGGAATTATTATTACGTCTTGCAGTACAGAAATGGGGTGTAAAAATAAATGGACAAGAAACAGAAAATCGGGGTAAGTGCGAATGTAAGAAGGCGAGGCTCGTTGGCAACTTTGAGAGCTGCTTTTAAGGCTCATCTGGAATATTAGTGCAAGGGAACGACTCGCGACTAAGTAGATCCTATTTGAAAAGGGAAGGGCGGTTTAGGAGACACATTTTGCCGGCAGATTTGAGGGAAGGAAGTGTACGAGGCTCGGGATATTTTTGAAAAAGACGTTGAATTATGCGAGAAGGAACTACTATTTTCTTTTTCTTCTTTTCTTATATGTATTTATGTTTTTTTATCTACTTGTTATTATTCTTAACCCCTTTGGGTGCTCGTTCAGTGATAGCAGTGTGCGGGGAACGCCCATCGGCGTTCAGCGCCTATGCTTAAAAGATACGATTAGATGAGTTCCGCACGTGGCGTAGGTATACGGTTTACTGGTGCAATCAAGAATTATTATTATTATTAAGTTGGCGCATATGTAATTAACGTTTCGCGTAGAGGAATTTAAATGGAAATACCTTCCGTTTTTTAACTATTTTATTTATTTTACTTCTTTTAGTTTTTGCTCACGTACAGTTGTCACGTTTCAATTGATCAGCCGACCAATTAAAAATTCTCTGATTGGTGGTTACACATTGATATCCCGACGAAGCTGCAATGCTAACGATACTTTATATAGCTTGATAATTTAAAATTTACACGATTTATACTCGCGACCTTTGCGAGGGTTCTCAATTTTTCGTCATAAACTGGTCGAAAAAGGGTCAAGCCTGTTTATTCAACATTCTTGGAAGAATCCGAAGAGTAGCAGGCACAGAGGGCCGAGTAGGTTGCAAGTTAAAATTTCAACGACACTTACGTAACCGAGTCAATATTCCATGCACCTTTGTACACAGACATGCATCGCTGCACAGCGCGCACCCACACCGGCTACTCAGGGGCGAGTGCACACGTCGCACACGGGCAGTAGCATCGATCCCTCGCGTGCACATTGTTGCCTCGACATGCTCGCGCTCAGAATGCACCGTCTAAAAGTAGAACCGTCGCGGCGAATCGGTCGCACGGTGGACCGGAAATAGCGGCGAGAATGGAAATTGGGCGGAAGTCCTCGCGCTCAGGCCAAAAGTGTGGAGGTGGATAAACGAGGATTCATGCAAGCTTGCGCTCGAGTATTTTCGTTCGTAACATATACAGTAATTGGCAATTTAAGGTCGAGTATTGCATAATTTATGAAAAGGAAATGTTTATCGCTAAAATCGGAGAGTAAAGTCTCTTGTCATCACATTAGAAGTAGAAAGTAATTGTAGAAAACACTGTAAGTACCAAAATTTTTTTTTATCGGAAAATTTTCGACTTTTTGAGTCGCGATCCCCTTTGATAATATTCAAATAATCTCCAACCGCCACCCCCCATATAAGGTGAGTTTAAGATGGTAAAAAACCCACATAAAAGAAAAGTATTTCGGAATATAATTCTACCTTAATAATATTAAAAAAAAGTGAAAATCCTTCAGAAGACTCTTCGCAACCCACTGGTTGGGACTCACTGATCTATAGAATTTGATTTTTTGCACTTACAGTGTTTTCAACAATTATTAAGAAGATCCCAAAATTATAATGATTGACCGAGTTTTGCATAGTAATTGGAAGATGTTGCGACAGTAACTGACCCTTGTTTTAGGACACTGTCTACTGTATTGTTTCATTCGGGGAAGTTTGTATTTAAGACGGCCCCTGTCACGTTAATTCAAAGGAAAAAGGGGTTTCTCTATTCGCCGTGGAAATGAAAGGTCAGGGTGCAAAACAGTTTACCAAGTGAACTTTACCTTTGAGCAACTTTTTTTTCCTTTATTTCTTTCTTGTATACCCATCTCCCGTGGAATAAAGACGTTAAAAAGAAAGTGAAATAGAATAATGAAAGCTGAATTACTTGAGAATATTACTGAACTACTATTTTTCTGTAATTCAATATCGTAACTTAGTTTTCTCGTCGCTTTTCATAGTCCTACTGAATACTACATAGTTCTGAATATCCACCGTGGCACGGGACGCGTTCAAAATTCAAATCCCCCATTTTACTGTAAAATTTAGTCACTAACACTTTGTTTAAAAATTCACCGCGAGGCTTCCAAACCTTGAACATCAATTTTGAATTATTCTAGAATTTAAATATTTTAGGAACCGTTATTGAATTAAAGTTTGTAACATTTATCTTTTATTTATATTCCAATGCGGTCACCCTCGTATATATCGACTAAGTAAATATCCCACAGACATCCCTGTAAACATATAAGCTACTATAGTGCTCAACACTATTTTTTACATATTTTTTACATATACCTACAATGTTCTTAAAAATCAAGTAAGAAGTAAACAACAAGACAGTGAGAACAATTTGAATGCACGAAATTTACATACAGCTTTAGAAAAATTATATGGAGGGCTAATTTATTGCGACACTTTTTTGTGTCAATAAACTTTGTCGCTTTGAATAGTCACTTGTTTACTGATTCATAAATTTGAGACAATACACCATCTTCTTCTAACTAATAATTGATCATTTAAATTTTAAAACAATGCCATTTATGTATCAATTCATTAAAAATTTCCCGCGACCGAACCGTAAAAAATAGTGTCCAGCACTATATTACCAACAACGTACCTCGTTGAATCCCCGAAAGAATCTTCAACAGAAGAAGACCTGAGCAAAACAAACATGCCATTCAAGCGTAATCCCCTTGCAGCACCAGAGCGCATTAAAAATGAACCACTGAGCAGCGAAAGGATGAAAAGGCAACAATATCTTATCAATTTCCGCCGCACCATCTAGCAGCGGCGTCTCGCGGCATACCCTGTGCCTTTCGAATCCGATTTCCGTTGACCTTAATTCATCGCTCGCGAGCGTCTAGAGCGAGCGGACTGGGGTCGTCCCGATTCAGGTAACGAGAGACTGTAAACGTGTCGCGAGAAGATGGCCCACACTCGCGACAAGGTCGTTGGTACTCGTGTTCTCCATCGAAACGGTCATTATCATAAACCACGAGCCCCCCGAGACACCTTCAGCCCTCCCCCTTGCTCTCGTCGAGCCGTCGTTTCAGCGATCCCTGCTGCTCGATCGAGACCACGCTTCCGGTTACAGCGGGCACAGAGGGGGCCCAATCACGGTTTGTAGACGGCCAGCAGGCGCCTCCATCGTGGACATCACCGAAGCTCCTCTTTTCTCTTTCGTTGCTTGTTCTCGTAGTGCAACGCTTCGCCTCCTTTCCTCCCCCGTTTTGTTCTCTGCCGCAGCAATCGGTAGGTGCTTCTGCTTGCTCTGCGCTTCCTTCCGCTACTCGAGAAGCTCGCTCATTTTGCGAATTGGTTTTCGGCGGCGCACACCGACGCGCACACTCTCTCGACCGCTGTTAATCGGCTCCATTAGAACGGGGATCGATTGTCGCCAGCCCCTCGGGCGTCTCTGCCACTCGGGGCGACTTTCGAGTGGCAGTTAAATGAGAGGGGATGAAAAATGCCACCGGTCTGGGTGAAAATGGGTCGTGTAATTGAATCAACAGCTCAAGTCTGGTTGTTGGAGAGCGGTCGAGATTGTGGGTGGCGAGGGGATGGTTGTGGAGGCTTTCAACCGGGGGACCATGTTCGTTTCAGGGCCCACCTTGGAACCGCCGCTGCCCAGACGAAAGAAATGCCCGGAACTCGCGTACAAGACGCACGAGTTCATCACGGCGGCCGACGGCGGTGGCATCGACGCCGTCGATTCGAACGTTGTAGCTGACAAAGTTCGGGTACGTGTGGAGGGACGAAACGATTCGAGGTGAAATGCACTTATAGAGCGCGGCTGAACGATAATTATTTGGGTAGAGGGCATTCCACGTGTAGAGGTATTCGGTAACAGATAGGTACTCAAGTTAAACTCTCTTTGGGAACTCTACAATTATAGGAAATAGTGATCTCAACACGTTCAGAGTTTGTTCACATATTTGGTTACAAAGATTTTTAAAAGTTTCTTAATGCTGGAATTTTGTGAACTCTAAAATTACAGAAAATAGTGATCTGAGTAGTTGGAAATTCATATTCAGATATTAGATTGCAAAAATTTTCAAATTTCATAGTGCTGGAACTTTGTGAACTCTAGAAACTACAGAAAATAGTGATGTGACTGAAAATAGCGATTTTTAAATTTCATTGTGCTGAAACCTTGTGAACTCTAGAATTACAAGAGATAGTGATCTGAGCAGTTCAAAGTTCATATTCAGATATTAGGTTGCACGAGGTTTCAAATTTCATGTTGTGTTGGGCGAAAGTGATAGAGACTCGTAGTTGGAGGAATTGTGAACTAAGAAGCCTCGAAATTACAGGAAGTTACAGCGCAGTCGGCCCTACCACCGAGTCAGCTGAGCAAGGCGATATCTCGGATCAGCACCGAGTACCGTTTACAGTTCGCCTGGCCTAGACGACCCCAGCTGACCAATGGCGAGGCAGTGGCACCGGTCTCAGCCGCGGGAGCACCTGCAGGTACGACTGGACCACCTAGAAAGTCACTCAGCATGGGAGCTCTTAAGCAGGGTATCGCGCCCACAGGACCAGCCCCAGTTCACAAGAAGCGGCCTGGCGACGTCGACCACAAACGCGATGGTAAATTTCGCTTTTTGTAAACCATTCCGAGACGTAGTGTTAATCATTCCTGGCTACGGTTCCATTTATCATCTCGAACTACTTTAGAAGATTGCTTACTTCTATAATTCTCTATTTCTCCAGTCAAGTAGATATTTTCTATGAAATAAAGGACCTTGGGAATGTAGAAGGCCATGGTACCTAAAGATTTTGAGATCACAGATCCCTATTTTAATGAAATTCTTGAGGAGTTGAAGATCATGTAGGTTCCAAATGCTTTAAAGACCAGAGATTACCCATTTCCATAGCTGTCAATTTTACTTTCAAAACATTTTCTATGAACTAAAATACCATCGAAATTTTGGGACCACAGATCCCTATTTTAGTGAAACTCCTGAGGAGTTGAAGATCATGTGTAGTCTCTAACTTCTATAGGGAATGAAGATTAGGGTAAAGGCAGGTAATATGGAACACCTGATTTCAAAAGCTTGTCAAAAGCAGGGGAATTTGTGTTTTTTAATAAAACTAACACGGGGGGATGAAGGAACTAATGCATAATCATATTTACATAGTCAAATATAAAAAAATCCAATGGTTTTGCAATTATAATAAAAAAAACTAAAAAGAGTGAAAATCAGCTGTTCGAAAAAATGGGTCTTAATATGGAACACCTAGGAAATTGGCAAAGAAAACTAAAAAAATCTCTATTTTCTTTTATTAAAAATGAAGATTTATTAAGTAAAAGATATATATATATAAATAAATATACGTCATTTTTGGAATTTATTCCTGTTTTCTGCGTGTCCTACACGTTGGGCACGTAAATAAATACATCGGAAGCTCCACATTCTTTGTGTGCCCCCTGAATGCAGCGAATACATTGGGTCTACTTTTCAGTGTCATTATTTTTATAATTACCATCGCAAAATAAGCATTCCGCATCATCGCCGACATCGTCATTATCAAATTCATCTATGTTACTCGGTATGTTCCATATTCCGTGCACACCTGTTCTGACAAGAAATTAAGAATTATACTAAGAAAAAAGTAACTTTATTGGTTAACTTTTGTTGAATAATCATGAACACACATATTTATTGATAAATTATACCAAAATAATACTTTATAACTTACCTTCACTACAATATTTAACTATTTGATGCACTTTTCAGAAACTTTTACACCTCATGAAAAATATAAACGTTTCTTTTTCAATGATGGATGCCCGACTGAGGCTCAATTGACAGTATCATTGTCTATTGTATCTAGGGATCTAATATACACGATTGCCTGAAGAGTTCGTTATTTATTTATCGAAATTTTACGAAGTTCCATATTACGTGCCGTTCCATATTACCTGCCTTTACCCTACCCATTTCCATAGCTTTCAATTTTTTTTTTCAAAGTATTTTCTACAAAATAAAAAACGTCCCAAATGTAAAACACGATGGTAAATATGTTGAGACCACAGATCTCTCTTCTAATGAAACTCTTAAAAAATTGAAGCCTAGGTTCCAACTCCTTCAGGGACCAGAGATTACCAATTTCCATATCTTTCAATTTCTCTTTCAAAATATTATCTATGAACTAAAATACCACCGAAGCATAAATCGCGATAGTAAAGATTCAGAGATCTCGATCCCTTTTCTAATAAAACTCCTGAGAAACTGATGATCCTGTAGGTTCCAACTTTCTCAGGGACTTCCAACATTTTCTCCCAAGTATCTACACATCTTCACCAACGCAACAGCGCCCCGAATATCAATAAGAACAACATCCAAACAGCTTAACGTATATCTCTCTAATTGTTCGCAGGAGTGCAGGCATCGGAGTTGGAGCCCCTGGTCGGCGGAACTGGAACGGACACTATCGACGGAGTGGTGCCCGAGGGCGACGAGCGCGAGGAAGAGATGCCCGACTTGAAAGTAGCTTTCAGGTCAGATATCCAAGGCGACATATACATAATACATGGATTCGTAGTCTCTTATAGTAGTAGCCACGGTGAATACCGCGGCGTTTATAAAAGGGAAGAACGAAATGCACCTACGACGATCCTAAATCGCTGTGAAGCCTCGCGCGTACACACCGAAAGAACCGCGGTTGATCGACGTGTAATCCGTCGGCCTACAACCACGATTGATTCTTTGCAGGGGTAAAAAGTCAGGTAGAACCGTAAGGATATCGGATGATAAGGGGCTGGGCAAGCAACCGGAGGCACCGTTCCCAACCTCCGAAGTCATCGAGCTTAGGCGACTCGCTGACGAGTACAAGGTAATTGGACGTTCCTCAAGCTCATCAAGAGCTAAATGGGAACCGGCCACCTCCCTATCAGCCCGCCTCGTTCTCGATTGTCTTCCCGCGAGATTCCAATCGCATCCGCTGCCCCCACAGTGTACATACACACGTGTTGCGTTTTTGTAAATACTCTAGAAGCCACGACAACCGCGGCGCCCATCGCCACAATGGCAGCGAGCTTCCTCCATACTCGATCGATGTTTGCATGCGTCCATGTTTCACCCGTTTCCCGTTTAAACTTTAAACGGCTCCCATCTGCATCGCGATACACACAGGGTGCTTGGAAATCGACAGCAGAGAATGGAACGGACGGTTCACTATGAAGAAAAATAAGAGGGAAATCTTTGGAGCCCTCGTTTCTTGGTTAATAACCCTTAATTAGATATGTGTATTAAATAACGTTAGCATTTATTTTTTATATAAAGTTCATGGGTCAAAATGCCCCACAAATAACACAGCACGGGTGCAGAGAACACCGCAGCTGATTAAAGCTTAATAGTGAAATATTCAGGTCAGAGACGCCCGGAGCACTGCATTTGAAAAACAAAGGTGCGTGGGTAGCAGTTTACCATCATTAGCCGTTGATCACCGAGTTGCCTAGCCTCGAGCATTCCTGACCCGAATATTTCACCATTAATAACCAAGAAAGCAACTTCTATTTTGCCACTTTGAACCACCCCTTTCATTTCCTACTATCAATCTCCTAACACCCAACTGGAAGACATTAAAAACTGTACACCTACACGTCGATAGACACTACGGAACAGCTCAACATTGCCCTCGGTGTAGATACAAGGACCTCTGGGGATCGAGCCTCGGTTTCAAGGTTTCGTCGCACACGTGCATGCAATCCCAACAGACGTTCCAGTCTAGTGTTATACACGTTTGTGTAGCAGTGTTGCTCGTGTTCTGGTTCGAAAGCAGTTGTGGGTGTGGTGTTGTCTGTCTCCCGAAAGCATGCTCTCTGTGTCCCTAGTGCGTTGTCGTTAGTGTGGCCACGGTTAGCTTAGAGGCTTAGAGGAACGGCGATTAAGAGCAACCGAATATGATTCGTTCTGATTTAGCACCGCGACTGGGGTTGCGGTCTGGCCGCCGAGGACGAGGCTTCGCTGTGGAAACGTGTCTCCAGTAACCACGCTCTCAACGCGCTCTCCCTTGCCAGGCTAGTACACTATACTCCACTCTCAGATCAATACTTCATTCATCGATGATCGATAGCCAACTCTGCTGCGCCCGTTTGCCGTGAAATCGCTGAAACTTCGGCGACCACTTCACGGGCTACCACTTTAATAACCGCGAATCACTCTGCGGGGTTAAGATAGCCATTCGGGAAACTGACTCGTCCACTGCGACGAGGGAACAAGGGGCTGCGGTCGCGCGTGGTCAGACTTCGGCTGACTTCGCTCGTCCGCAGCTACTTTGGGGGAATTTCGGTGGCGGCTGACAGGGGAACGGTGCCAACACGAAAATTATGATTTTAATGATTTCTTTTCTGTGGGAATTCACTCTGAAGAGCTGAAATTAGAATTAAAATTCTCGCGGCTTTTTAATGTAATTTTGTTCTTTTTTTTTTGGTAGCGGGATGAGGCATTGCAAAGTGAAAGATTCTTATATTTGAAGCTTTCTTATATCTCGCAAGGTTACAAGGTTATATTTAAAAAACGAAGAAATGACATAACTTTAAGGGTGAAGGGTTAATTTCAGGTTAGATGGTAAAGAATTCACCCCTTCAGAGTAAATTTTCGTAGAAAAAGAAATTCCTCCTTGCGTACTTCCAAATTTCCTCTAAATTCACACAAAGTTTCATTAAAAAAAATTTATACAGACAGGTGTAATACATCCACATGTCGGCAATTAATGCATTAAGTCTCAGACTTTGTAAGTTTTTATACTGTTTATATAATTTTATATACTCTGGGGATTCCTGTTTATAAAAATTATAATACCAGGGTGATCTGTCCAGTGAATGAACACTCCACAATCAAAAACTAACACCTATCACACTCTTTTCACGTTAAAATTTACACAGCACTCCTTTACTCAACTAAGTTCTTTTTAAATTCTTCATTAAGCTCAAGGTAAGTCTTGCTGTTGTTAATTACCTTAGGTGTTCAACCATTAGCCACGCAACTTAAGTGTTCATTCGGCGAACAGGTCTCCCTAAACAAAAATCAGAATTTTCGAATCCGCAACGTTTCCTTGTAGATCCATAAATGGAACGCATCTCCAAACTTGTAGAAACTAGCAAAACACCTAGGGTACTACTGAATCAACCAGCAATTTGTACAGTCAACCACTACCACGCTACGAAGTTAGCAAAGATAGGCTCACTTATTGCTGGACAGCCACTGGCGTCTGACTAATTACAGGGACATTCTACTAGCGACGACTTCGCGAGCGAGTTATCAAAATTCTGCCACTCATTCTTCGCGTTTCTGAGAAAATTCTGCGGTAGAGGCACTCGATACATGTGTCGGTAGAGGATCGTGGTGAGCCCGCGATATCAGGTGGAAAGAGTCAAGCGTAGTTGTAGAGGACCGAGTGGCGTTTTGTCGTAGCTGCCTTTTATTTCTTCCACGCGATCGTGCCGCGCACGAAACCGCGGGGAAGCCAAGTGACGATGTAATTGCGTATTTAGGTCGGTGACGAAGGAAGAGAAGGAGAAGGAGAACACGAGGAAGGTCGCGCCTGTTCCAACGACCATCGCCGTGCTTCCTGCTGGTCAGCCGTCGTCGGCCCAGATTAGACCCCTCTGTGGGATATTGCACGACGATTTCAAAGTGGTACGTTCTTTGTAAACTAGGTAAGCGAGTGTGCAGCTGTTAATTGTATGATCCTTTGCAGGACAGCGAAAGATCTCGCGCAAGAAAGGATTTCTTGATCCGCCATCACTTGGATCGCACCACTGGCGTGGGTAAGTGCGTTAAGATTGTATCGGGGCGAGAAAATCGGTGAGTATGGGATATCTAGAGTGGCTTCTAATTCTTGGGTTTGAATTGAGAGGTGAAGTATTAATAGGGGTATTGTATTTCTTCACCAGCGTGATGGGTAAATAAAAAAGAAAGGGTAGAACGAAAATTGTTTAAGAAAAAGAAATTTTATTGTAGTAATTAAAAAATTACGTACAATGAAAAATAGAAGAGTAATTAAAATTAGGTACGGCAATAATCTGTTTAAGAGCCAAGTCATTTTTGTGTGCACATAAATACTTTCTTCACCAGCGTGACAGATTAAAGAAAAGAAAGGGCAGAATGAAAATTGTTTGGAAAAAAGGAATTTTATTGTACTGATTAAAAAATGACGTATAATGCAATACAGAAGAGTAGGTAATTAGAAATAGGTATGGCAATAATCTGTTTGAGAGCCAAATCATATTTTTCTGTATATAAATACTTTCTTCACCAATGTTTTATTATTCTCGATACAGAATTCAAAAATCAAGAAATAAGAAAACCGGGACGTATGGGAACCCTAAGTATTAAAAAAGTTGGCTAAAGTTTGATCTAGTGGAAGAGTTTGTAGGTGAGCTGGATGGTGGAGGGTTGAAGTTGTTTTATATGGGGTGTTTATAACAGGAGACGGTGCACTGCTTCCCTCTCCGACGAGAGAGAAGCTGGAGCCCGTGATCCCGCGACGTCGAGAGGAAACTAAGGAGCACCGAGAGGAGGTTCCGACTAAGACCAAGTCCAGCCCGAAGAACAGCCCCAGGACTGGTCGTTCTCAGAGCCTAGGGCCCACTGTCACCGAGCGTCGGTCACCGAAACGCCAACCACCCCGTGCACCGTCCGTCACCAAAGATGCCAAGGTGCTTCTCGCCGATGAATTCGAGTTCCAGTAACGGAAATCAGGGAACCCTAATTCTGAGGATTTTTAAGTCCAAATTCGGGAGATTTGAACATCTAAATTCTGAAACTTGGAAAATCTAAATCTTAGCATCTTGGGAATTTGGAGATTCAAATTCGGGAGATTTGAACATTTAAACTTTGAAACTTGGAAAATCTAAATCTTCAGAACTCAATTTTTGGGCATTGCAATTCTGAAATTCTGAACATCTAAATTCTCAATCTTGGAAAATCTAAATCTTTAGAATTTGAAAATTTGGAGATCCCAATTCTGAAAATCTAAACTATGAAACTTGGAAAATCTAAATCTTAAGAATTCAAAAATTCGGAGATTAAAATTCTGAAGATCTGAACATTTAAACTCTGAAACTTGGAAAATCTAAATCTTAAGAATTCAAAATTCGGAGATTAAAATTCTGAAGATCTGAACATCTAAACTCTGAAACTTGGAAAATCAAAATCTTAGAAACTTGAATATCTGGAGATTAAAATTCTGAAGATCTGAACATCTAAATTCTGAAGCTCGGAAAATCTAAATCTTAGGAACCTGAAGATCTAAAGATTCAAATTCCGAGAATTTAAAGCTCTAGATTCCCAAGATCAGAAATTGAATGACTAGACACGAGGCAGTTTCCCCTCCAATTGCATCGCTGACCACTTCATTTTTCCCCAGGAGAAAGAGAAGGAGCAGAAGGACAAGGAAAAAGAGCCGCGAGAGAAGAGCGGAGAGCCGGAAAGGCATCCACGACCGAGTAAGTAGCATCGGACGAGCATCGACGCCACATCCCCTCGACATAATAATCCCTCTGTATTCGATACACAGTCGATCGATTTAGTTACCCCAAGAGATCGTATCCCAAATCGATTGGCGCTCGTAATCTGCCACGAGTTCCTACCCCGCCCCACCCCCCTTGCATCTTCGTGCATAAACTGGACTTTTGCAAGTCCCCGTATCTCTCTATATTACATATTTATATTTTGGATTGCCTGTCTGCTCTTGTGGGCCTCGAAAGCCAAACGTTCGTTTACACCTGACTATCGTTTACCTTGTTTTCGGGACGTGTTTGCGAGGAGACATTCACCGCTTCTAAGAGTACGCAGAACGCTGTCCTAATCCGTCGCCGAGTCCGTTAAACGCAGTGCCGATAGTCAATGAAACTCAGATCGATTCTTTGAGCGGTGTGTGTCGGACGCGTTAACTTGCAAAGCCCGTCGTTAATGTTTTTAGGCAGATGCATGACAATCGTGTTCTTGGTCGTCTCTATCTCTCTGTCTCTGCCAATCTAGTAAACCAGTAGCCTTCTGTTTCATTTGCCCGTGCGGAGAGTTTTGCGACATCCGACCACCTTTTATCCCAAACGACCTATAGTCTACCGCGAGTAGCCTGATAACAGTGATAACGCGTCTCGTTAGTGAAAACCTACCGATGATAACGATCTCTTACGCACCGATTGCGTGGCACATGGTAGCCAGGGGTGCTCTGTTTTCACCCTGGCTAGGTGTCTTTACGAACGCCAACCATTCTAATTAAACAACCCCTCGAAGTGTCATTCTCGATAAATCAGCAAATCTTGTCGTTCCTTATAGTTCGCATATGCTGTACAGGGTGGTTCAGTTACTATTATTGCTAGCATCGGGGTTAATTCCAAGTGTATGGGAGTCAGAGGGAGATTTTGTGAAATAGAAGTTGCACGGTGGAGGAAGGTTTATAATAACAATTCCCATGTTAATTGGAGGATCACTTCGAGTAGAGTTGGGGATTAACTAAATAAGAAATTATTTAAATAACGGTTCAAATGAAAGGTACTTTAACTTTATACGAATGTTGAATAATTTTTTTTTCACTTTTATTCGTTATTCGAACTTTAATTTAGGGGTATTTTCTACTTTGCCGACCGAAAAGAGGCCTATTTTTCATAATTTTTTTATCAAGAAGTAATGTACGGATTTGAATGTTTTTTTTTGTAAAATGTTTATTATTCCATGCTGCATAGAATTGTATTTTTTATATTTCGAAAATATAATTATAAATGTGATAATGTCAGTCATAATGTTTGTGCCTCTGTGAGAACATATACACCAAGTCATTTTAGAAGGAACTTATTCGCGCATGTAGAATGAGCTCATTGGCTCCGAGGAAGCATTTGTTTGGGGTATAGCCAATAATAATTTGTTTCGGCACCAATGAACGCCAACGATTCGTCGGTCGGAAAGTTCCTTCTAAAATGACTTGGAGTATAGACACTCGGAATTCCTCCTGATCCTTAAAATGATCTTAAAGAGAGAGAAATAGTGTTATTATGTTTTATAAGGATGTGGATATTGAGTGGACTACAATAGCAGACTTGTCTTGAAAGAAATTCCTTTTTCTGACCTATTTTTCGGTCTTTCTTTTTGACTCGAAGAAAAACTATTTTTAACATCTAGGTGATCGTAGACAACTTTGTGGAGACAAGTCCCCCGTACATTGCGTTAAAATTTCAAAACGATATCTTTAATAGTTTTCCCTCAATCGCTTCCGCAGTCTTCTCACAGAGGCACAAATATTTTAATTATATTATGAAATATGCAATTCTATACAGCAAGGAATAATAAATATTTAACCAAAAAAAAATCCTGAACATAGGCCTCTTGTTCGACCAATAAAGTACAATGGACCCTTAAATGAAGACTTCAAAAAACAGAAAAAATTCCTCCATCCCCACCGTGCAACTCTCAGCTCCACAAATTCCACCGACTTCCCAAAACCGGTTACTGAACCACCCCGTACGCCTCACCCCTCGATCTTCCGCCATCTTCGATCAGCCATCTTCACCACCATCGTGCTCGACATAAATCTCACAATCGTTTCGATTCCTCATCATCACCATCGCCCTCGAACCGCCATCTTCATCGAAATCATGCCGGAAGGAGTGACTGGGACGAGCGGCCAGACACCCCCGAGTATCGGCGCCTCGTGCATCATCCCCCTACCCCTCTATCTATCTATTTCTCTGTGTCTGTCACCATTGAAAGCTCAGGCCTCGCTTAGTTGCCCGCGCGAGATCAGCTCGCGGACGAGGATCGTGCCTCTCGTCGGCGGCGATCTTACGCGATCGCGATCGAATTGATCAGCAGTGGCAGCGGGTGTTTCAGTCACGGGCCCTGGCCGCGTGCGTTGGAGCATACGGGAGCCCTCGACGATATCCCCGACGGGCTCGTCGAGCAGCGTGCCGCCGTTACCGCCACCACCCCCGGGCCCAGGGCCTGCCCCGTTCCACAGGAGGTCCCCGCAGGTCCACCGTAAAAGTACGTTCTCTGTGCCACGTACCCAGCTGCCCGCTAGCCCGACTATCTCACTTGTCTCGGCTCAAACTCAACCCCCCCATAGTCCTACACCCCTTACCTACCCCCTCCACCCCGATTCGCCGACCCTTTAACAGTATAAGAGATCCACCAGTTCGATTTAATTTCCCGCGTTTCGTTGCGTTCCTTTCAGGCCCCCTCGTGCCCCGAGGCCCAACTTCTTACTCCCCTTTTCCATCGTTTAACCCTCTGCCGGCGGCGCCGGGTCTGCTTGGACCCGAGACAAATATTACGGAGAATTATAAGAGTAGGGAAGTCTTGGGAATTTGAAGGAGTAATTTGAAGAATGGTGTTTGAAATTTTAATATTGGCGACGCGGGTCTAAGTTCACCCAGGCAACGATTCTTTTTGTGATCGCTGATTTACGCCGTCCGAGGGTTAATCGCGGGAGGGTTAAATTCGGTTGAATTGTGTTGTTTCCGGCGAGGATTACAGAGGGGATGGATATTAACGCAAAATTTGCTGTTTCGGTTCGTTTGGTTGTTGGCTTCGTGTCGAGTTCTGGTGCGAGAACTTTGCGATTCGAATTGTGTTGGAAGCGACGATCTTATTTGTGCGAGAATATTTCGTTATATGCGCGACCCACCCCTTGCGTGCTAATTAAGAGGCTGGAAAGGGTGGATAGCGATTTAAGGGAAGAAGCGAACGGTAGTTCCTTGGTAGAGGCGTGATTTAGTATGCAAGGGGTGGATGATGACGCGATTGTGCCGCGAGTAGCGCCACCGTGGATCGTGCCGCGATATAACTACCCCCGCAACAGCTGGAAAAACCTCGATATTCGAGTGCGGGCGGAATTGCGAGCGGGTTCGATTGCCCCGGGAGACCCTTCAGCCCTCAATGACCTCTCCAAGTAAGAACGAGCCTGAACGAAGCGACGCAGCCCTGCTTAAAACGCCTGATAATTGCGCCGCCGGGTATATACTCTCTATTCTGACCCGGAATCGAGCGATAGAAGGTTCAAGTGGCGTGTTTAAACGCTGTTAACTCTAACAATTACTTGGACCTTGAAAGGACGAACAATTATCTCCACAGGGTGTTTCGACGAAGGGTACTCTGTACACCGCCTTCCATAAATATTAGCACACCTGTTGTATCTCCACAAATTGTACTGTATTATAAACCTATTTGGTACAGATGGATACTTCCCTCTGTTTTCAATTTGAAATATAATACAATGTAGAATTTCTTAGAGTCCATCAATAAATTTGCAAGCTGTTTCACAATTATTCCACACAGAAATGGTGCACCAAGTAAGTGTCCTAATATTTACCAACGGCAGTGTGCTCCACAGTTGCGGATTTAAGGAAAAAGGCCCAGGTGGCAAAGGTTCTGAACTACCCTATACAAATTCACCCGCGAATGAAAATTCTGGGAACCAAGAAGAATATATTCTTTAGATAAAAATCATAATCTTTCTTTTTTTAAAGATGTGGTTTTGGGGCCTTCCAAACGGGGCAACTGTTCATCGGGCGCCCGTTAAATCTGCCACTGGTACTTCAATTACCTTGCTACAGAATTAAGGATATGAAAAGGCATTATTATTCACCCTCTAATTCTCCCAAAATTGCGCCCATCGCGAAATGCCCTGTTTAGTATCGACACATCGGCCCTGGATCCCCCTTTTATCGAATGGAGTGGCGTTTTAAGCAGGTTTGCCAAGCGACGACACACGTCCCGCAGCGGAACCTTCCAAAAAAAAAAAGGAACGCCGGCCTTTATTCATCATTGTACTTTGTGTACGGTATGTTCTAGCCTTCCTCGCAACCACCGCTCCCCCCCATCGCCCTCTTCATCACTCGAAACCCTCAACCACCACAACCACCACCACAACTACCACCGTAAAACCCCCGGTAAAGCATTCAGTTCATACGAGTGTCCATCACCCACCACCTACGTCGAGCGCTGCCGCCGCGGCCAGGCAGGACCGTGTTAAAGATATTAGCCGTGGCCATGGTCCGCACGAAGCAAAAACGGCCCGCGACGAGCCAGCTGCGGCTGCGGCCGCAGCCGCCGCCGCCGATCCATCCAAATCATCCTCCGATAGTCGATACGCGTCAAACCGAGCCGCTACTGCCGTACAACCTAGTAAGTAGCATGCTCTATGCCCGTTAGGCCTTCTTGGCTTGCCTTCTGTATTTCTTTTCTTTCTCCGTCTGTATTAACCTTCTTCTCGTAGCTCGAGCCGCGCTCACACGTCTGTCTCTAATTTCTAACGCTTTGAACGTGTTCGTTGTGCTGTGCCCTCCCCACTTTAGGCTCGTCCCTTCAAAACGTATTTATAATATACACCCTCCTCCCCTGGTGACATCGCTTTCATTGGGTACCATCTCTACCCTTGTCCCAACCCTCCCTATATTCGCCGCCTTTCAAATCCTTATTGAATGGTCTCTGTATCTCACTCTGTCTCTCTGTGTGCGTGTGTGTATCTCTCTGTGTCTATCTTGTAATATTGTCTTTCTCTCTGTGCCTTTCCAACCGTGGCTTCCAGAGCGACTTCGGGGACGACTTGTGGCGGCATCTCTGGCAAACTTGCACGGGGGCTGCGAGCTAGGGGTGGCTTCGTGCTTTGGGGACACTTTCAGTGGCGTACGAGTTTGAAGATTCTCGGGCGATCGCTTTCTGATTTAATTAAGGGTCGTCCTTAAATTATGTGAGATTTTTGGGGGTGGGGTTCAAAGTTTCTTGTGTTTTCTTACAAAAGGGAGTCAGGTTGCGCCTTATGTAATATTTTTTAGATATCAATTAAATGAATTAGGTAAACCTTTGAAAGAATTTTAATAATTGAAAAATGTAGTGTAAAAGATACTTATGACGTAAGGAAGGGGGGGAGGAGGTTGGAATATAAAATCTAAAAAATTGCCAAGGGGATGGAGTCCTGAATTTCTTATGTTTTCTTGCAAAGGGGAGAGGGAGTCAGGTAGCATCTTATGTAATATTTTTAGATCTAATTTTCACTATGAGTTAAATGAATTATGTAAACCTTTGAAAGAATTTTAATAACTGAAAAAATGCAGTGTAAAAGATACTTATTACATAAGGAAAGGGGGAGGAGGTTGGAATATAAAATCTAAAAAAATTGCCAAAATTACTCCCACGTAATTTAAGGACGGCTTAATTGTCATGCGATTTCTGTTCCTTTGGACTAATGCAAACGTTAATAAAAAAACAACAAGAACACCCGTAACCAGAGTGGGGCATTATTCGGCTAAATTTTCATTCGAATATGTATTCAAATACATTTGTGCGGATAAGTTTTTATTCGAATAATCTTCGAATAAAAAGTTCGAATAAAATGAAATTATTCGACAATAACGAATAAGTTTTTATTTGACTGAAAATTTATTCGAATAAAAATTTAATCGACTCAACGGACGAATAAAATGATCACGTGGTTTCAGCGATGTATCATGACATCACTGACTAACACTCGTGAGACCTAATGTTTTAAGTTAGGTAACTCTTGTCACAGCTCGCACTTTGCAGGAAGCTGTATGACCGCGGTATTACATAGAGTAGCGTTTTGATTTATTTTAAATAAAATTTGCTCATGTCAATTCATTTAAACTAATGAAAAAATCAATCTCTTCAAATTATAAGCGTTCATTGAACGTTTTTAAATACATACAAATACGCACACTTCCAGACCCACACGTCCAAACGTATGTTGAACACAGTACGGACTTGCATCGATAGATACCCGACAGGGTATCACATTTATTCGTCGTTCATTCAGGTCGAATAACGAATAAATTCTTATTCGAACGAATCTGGCTAGAATATCGGTACAGATTTATTCGCGAATAACGAATAATTTTTCGACGAATAAAATCGTCATTTATTATTCGCGAATAAATCTTGGGGATTTATACGAATCCGTATCCGAATGAAAATTTAGCCGAATAATGCCCAACTCTGCCCGTAACGTAATATTGTTCAGAAGTTTGCAAATTCGAATAAGTAATTGAAAGAGGGGGTCACTGGTGACCCACCTTCCTCTCCAAAAAATATCGACGCAAAGAGACGCCGACGCCGCTCAAAGTGTGATCGCTCGCGGCCCCGCGCACGTTTCTCCGCGCGCTTATCTTCTCGCGCGCGAAACAGAGCGCGCCGTGTACGCGCTCCCGAAAGTCTCGTCACGCTTTCGTCGTTCAGTATGAAGCATACGTCTGTGGCTCACGTGGCCGCTGAGCCTGGTATACCGAGACGATCGTTTCCAATTCTGTACTTCCTTATGAACCAGCGGAACGAACGCATCGGGCGAAGCTTCGTTTCCGCGTCGCGCCGAGGACCACGAATCAGCAGGGCTGCTAGACCAGCTTTCCGCGCCACACTCGAGCCCTCGCGAACACATATCCCACAGACACCCGGGCCGCAAACACGCATTAGACTGGGACACGGTTAAGTCTCTACGAACCTAATCGAATCGAGGGATCTGGAGCCAGTGAACGTAAGTGCTTTCGACCGCGGAAGCAGTTTCTCGCGCTGGGTAGATACGTAGAAGCCACTTGCCCTCTTCTTCTAAGACACTGGCAGTCTTTTAAGCGGCGACGTCCACGACAGGGGGCTTCGCGAAGGGTTGCAGGGAGGAACCAATGGGACGGGAGCGATTGCGAAGTTGAAATGGTAAACGATATAAAGGCCAAAGTAAATTAGAAATTAGAAATTATTCTCTTGGTGGAAAAGGATGTAAATTCCGTCCTGAATACTGTGGCAAATGTTGCAAGTGCTGGAATAATAATTTAATTCAGTTCCCACTTTCCAGAGCAAATTGTTATTTAGTTAGGATAAAAATATTTTTAATGCGCATTTACTAAAACTCATTTGGTGATTATAAAAATTTATTTAAAAAATAAAATCTAGTTTTCTTCTCTTTTTTTCTTGCTAACATCATTGGGAAAAAGAAATTATTGGGAATTTTCACTTTTGGCACTTACATACTTTACCACTTCGACTCCTCGATCGTCGAAGGGAGGTGAAGGGACCGGGGGGCATTTATCACCGCGAATTATCGGCAGACGTTCCTCTCGGTGGAGGGTGAGTTTCGGTATTTAGAGTTTCCTCCCCGACCTGTTGCGTGGCAGGTCTACACACACCGCTGTCACAAACGATCTACAGTATACTGTTTCTCTGCCTTCACTTGTCTGCCTCTCTGTGTATATATACTCTATGTATATCTGTACGTGTGTGTTTCCTGCATTCTGAGTACGCTAGTGTACTTTTTCTCTGGGATGGCTCTGTGTCCACTGTGTAGACCTCCTGGCAAAACACTCGATGGGTTTCCGGTGTCTGCGCTCGATGACTCGACCGAGAGCCCTATCTAACGGGCGAATTTAAAAAAAAACGTGACTCTTCAGCCAGGAGGAAAGGGGGTCGTGTAATTAATCCGGGGCACGAACAACCTTTCTTTCTTTTGGAACGAAGAGAACTATAGCGATCGGTAGTGAAGGGGCGCGTGGCCCTAGCTGCGGACTCGGACGGAAACGGTTCCGAGTGTCTTCATCTGATTCTCACCTGTTTCGAGGAGGTGGTGTACAGAATATCGCTGCTGGAGGGTATAGAGTCCTCCCGAATTAAAAGAATAACCCTTCAGAAATCCCGTTCCTTTAGATACCTCGAATATATCAGTCAGCAGCGGCAGGTGAAAATCAGGGAGCCACTCGGGGAGCTTCTAAGAGTCCGCATTAGAAAATCTCGATGCATCGAGTGCAAGCTTTCCCTGGGGAGGGGGGTGGGCGAGCGAGCAGAACGGTGTGCACCTCGTCGCTAAAGCCTGGATGAAACGTTGCAGTGACCGCGGAGCCTCAGGTGAACGGGGACGTAACTGGAGGCGACTCGAGCGTCGCCTCGACGCCACCGTCGCAGACCCATCCGCCAGTGTCGGCCACCGCTGCAAGCCCGTGGATCGACGACGAGCCGGTGGTGAAAAGCCCCCCAGAGCCGACCAGGGTAAAGTCGCCCGAGCAGATGATCATGCGGTCACCGGAGCCCGTAAACTGGACGGTGCCCCTCGACACCGGGAAAACCTTCACTGTCACCCAAAACGTCAGAGAAGGTAAGCCAATACTCCGCTTGAAAAATTGAAAATACTCCGTTACAGATTTCGCTTTCAAAACGAGGTGTTTGAGGTGTCGAAAATGATTTGGAAAAGTGGTGGTAAATCTGTAGGAGTAGGTACAATACATTGTATTAATTTTTTTGTGTATAGTGTGTTTTCGAGTGGAGAGAGTTAAGTTGCGAGTGTGTATGTGGTTTGATTTCAAGAACCCCTGACGCGTCCTCATAGTGAGGCAAAGACATGGACTCCCTCGTCGTTCCCCTCAGCACCACAGTCGGCCCCGCCTGAGCTCGCGGCTCAGCACAAGTCCCTGCACTCCCAGCACTCCGGCTACAAATCACCCGAGAGCGAAAGCATTTCCATCGGTAGCTTCACTGGCCTGAACGGGCATAAGGATATGGACTCGGAGAGGGACAGCCCGCTGCCCACGAGGGCCCAGGGCACCAGCACACCCACGCAGGGTGAAAAGGTCAGATGAAATAGAAGCTTTCTCGGTTGTATCATCGAGGTCCCTTCATTCTGGGACATCAGACGCACGTAGTGAAAGAGTCAGTTCCTCCGGAGGGGCCATTTCTGTCATTGTGCGAGTGCAGTTGGTGTTTGGATATCAAGGGAGCTCGGTGTACAGGAATTTTTAAATTATTCCTTTCTACCACTTCCCTGGATCTCGCACCGATCCGGGGCAACGCTCCAACCCCTTCTATCCCCACTTCACTAAAAAATATTTCCTTTCTAGAAATATTTGCTTTCTTCAATAATACTGAGAACATGGAGTACTCCCAAGCCCGGCTCGAGCCATTCTTGCGCCCTAGGCGAAGTTGCTAAATTGCATTCTTTATTCATAATACATTTATTTCAGCTTTTTGATGATCTTACTCTGAATTTCTATTCGTAGCTTAAGGGGTCTCCCTATTTTGAAGGATGAAAAATGATGCGCACTTTGGGAATTTTTTAAAAGACCACTATTACATATATTTACTTTCACCTTTGTGGCTTCATTTATTAATATATAGAGAATATGAAAAAAAATTCTATGCAAAAGTAGTGGAGTTATAGTGCGTCAAATAGAGCGCTTTACAAAACTCATATGCGTTGCATAGCATCAATGTGATACCTACAAAAAAAGCCGTTCGTGGCTTAGGTGATTTTCCGGCTCAAGCTTATCTGAAATAAAAAATTCGAAAAAATTCTTAATCTGTATGAGTGTCACTATCGCCCGTGGCTCAATTAAGAATTTTTGTCGAAAAAAAACGAAATTTTTTCTCGGGGAACATTTGAGAAAACACTCTTTTGGGAAACTTTTTCATTAAAAAATTGTTAGCCGGGATTTGAGCCGGGAAATCACCTACGCCACAAACATACCTCTTTTTCGAAAGTGTCACATTGGCGCTATAAAAAAAACATATAAAACAAATTTAAAAAATCTTTTTAATTTTTTTTGCATAATATGAAGTGTAGCTTAATAAATCCCAAAAAGATTTATTTCATTATATGTTGTATTTACCAACAAAAAATCTTTAAAAATAGCTTCATTTTTCGGCTGATCAAAGTACAATGACCCCTTAAAACATTTACAATCCTCATTACATATCTCATTTAAAACTGTATTTTAAAAATGCCAACAATGAAAAGACAATTTTGCGCCCCTTGTCGACTTCACGCCCCAGGAAGCTGGCTAATTTTGTCCACAGGGCCGAGCCGAGCCCGAATACCCCTCTAAATCCCGCAACAGCCCGCTTACTAATACCGAAAACCTTGCCCCAATCGCAGGAAGCAAGCATCGCCGACGAAGACTCGAAAGATGAAGCGAAGCCGGATCCGTCGATAAAGCCCGTGGCAGGGACGAACCTGAGATGCCTGGAGGACCCGGGTTTCGATTACGATAGAAAGAAGGAGCCGTCGCAGGCAACGACGACGGCGACAATGACGACACCGTCCTCGTCCGCGGCCGCCCAGCCGGGCTATCGTATCCTAGAGGCCGAGTCCCCTCAAGGCGGCTCCGCGGGGGGTGCCGCCGGCATGGGCGGGGTAGTAAGTAGCAGCGGGGGTGGTTATCACGTGCTGGAGGCGCCCGCGGTTGTTCCAGGCACGGCGCAACGCTCGGCGGCCAGCGAGGTGCTGGAGAAGGCGCGGAACCGCTTCGACAAGTTCTGGGGGAAGGGCAGCGGCACGGAGAATTAGGGTGGCTCTCAGCCGCGGTGAGAGCGGGCAGCCACGTCCTCGGCAGACGGGGGAGCTAACATAGAGACGAAGGGGAGGGCGGATAGAGAGGGAGGACGGAGGGAGACGTTAGGAGATAAACAGTTTTTTCGACGAGGTTTCTGTTGGAGGGGCTCCTCTCGTGGTTCGTCTGCCCGTGCCCGATGACACACGTTTGCCTCATCGGGCACGGGGATCTCGCCGGGTTCCTTCGCGTCTTCAGCGTCGCGCGTCCAACGTTCTTCGTTTCTCCAAACGCCTTCGGCGACGCTCCACGTCTAGACGCGGGACGAAGAGAGGAGGACTCTCGATCGAGGGAACACAGCGTCCGTCAGCCAAGCCAATGGACGGAGGGATATACAGGAGCCACGGGGGACGAAGAACCGCGAGACGCGAGACCGGCAAGACGATCGAGGACGACGAAGACGGTGCGTGCAGGCAACGCGTCGGTCTCGTTGAAACTCGAGGAATGGTTCGGAGGATGCGGAACACCCACACAGACACGGTATACACGCCAGAGAGCGTACTCCTTCGAGCGGAAAGTGATCCTCCGAGATCATGATAAGTCGGGAGGGTACACACACGTACACAGACACAGACACGTGGGCACATACGGGCAGAGGAAGACACGCACCTAGACGAACACACGCGAGTCGGTAATGTTTCTAGGATATTCAAAGTGATCTCGAATGGGATCCGCCGTTGTTAAGTCCGAATTCTTTTTTCCATTGATAAAAAGATGAAAATAATACAAAAAAAGGATGAGAGAAAGAGAGAGGGTGAAGTTGAGAAGGAAAGGGAGGCAACCGTGGAGTGGAATCGCGATGGAAACGAAGGCGCAGGCTTGTCGCTATACATAAAGGGGGAAGGATAAGTAGCCTTCAGCCGCTTCGTGCGTTTTATATAAGTCTATTATACGGAAAACAATTATACACGTATACACGTATGAATGTATACATTATGGGTATCGCACTCGCGGATCGCGTGAACTCGGCGGTGCCCCGCGCGATTCTCTTCGGTCTACGCGCGCGCCTCGATCGTTGCTGGCGATAAGAGATCGATGCCCCCCGAAGGGAGATCCATGGGACGCGTGGAGGGTTCAAGGCTAGCGGGGGCTAGATCCGGAAGATCGTTGAAGGTACCGTGGGAAGATTAGTTTCTTTTAAACGCGGAGCATCTCTCTCCGCCAGCTGAATCTCGACCGTTCGGTAGGATGCCCCGGGAGGGGCGTGAGAAAGGATCACCTGCTGCACAACGCTAAAGAAACAATCAGAAGTCTCTATGAACTCCAGTTCCTACCATTCTTGGCCAGATGGAGCCACGCATACCTCGCCTCGAACACCCAACTTTTCCATCACGCTTCGAACCACCTCCAGGAGTCTCCGAAACGGTCGAGGATTCGCGTCCAGCGAAGAACTTCCTGAAACCACTGGCGAGAACCAGAAGCCAACCAACCAACCACCAAACAAGCGGAACGAATTACTGTAGTGAGGCGTAGTGTTTCTTTTCTTCGCGTACAACACACACACACATACACAAACAGACGTGGTTTCCCTCGAGGAAAACGAAGAGGAAACGACCATGGATCGGCTACTTCTCCAGACTCCTCCACTCGAGTCGATCGTTCGATGGACGAACGGGGGAGAACAGCGGGAGAGAAAGGAGAGGAGAGATGGAGGAAACACGCTACCTTCCCGTTGCACGCTGCATTCCGTCTTGATTTGTTATACGAGATTATATCGTTCGCGCGTCCCTCTTCAGCGGAAGAAGAGGCGAAGGAGATCGAGGGAGAAAAGAACGTTTGACCGAGACTCGGCAACGAGAGTCGTCCTAGAACGAGAACGGTTTCACTCGTCGGCTAGAATTTCCAATCGACCGAGGAAGGAATCGACGACGCCGATGGAGGGAGCAACCAGTGGATGGTCGGGGAGGAGACTAAACGCGTGACGCATTTTTATTCCGAACGGTACGGGCGAGTAACGCTGGGGGGGTCTTCGGATGTCGGGGGGCCCTTGTTCTCGCTTCGAGGACGATGGAACAGGAAAGAAGAGAGCAGGAGAAACCAAGCGACGGAGCTTTTTCTCTCTTTCACGCGCATACTTGGTACACCACACTCCATCCAGATCCACGTCCAAAGAGTCAAAACCAACCGTAGTGAAGCAGTTATAAAACGATTAACGATTACGATTACTCTAATGATAATGAAGAAACGGACCCGTTCAAGGGAGGCGGAAAATCAACAAAACCAATAAAAAAATGAAAACGGAAAAACAGTAAAAAAAAAGAAGAATGGAATGAGAAGCACCGACACGTATGAGAGAGATCCGACAGATGGGGACGACTGACCAGAGGCTCGATTAGAACTGTTGGGAGAATTCGGGATGTCGACGAGACGCGTTATGGCTGATTTCCTATTATGAAGCTGCTGCTGGACTGTCCAAGGCGACCGATGACGATGGCTCTTGGAGCTCGATGCTACGATGTCCAGAGTGGGGGATCAAAATGATCCTTAATAGTGATTACACGGAGGATCGACGCGAGCCACTTGGATACCTTTTCACTTTTAAATCCTTCTTTTTCAAACTTCTTCCTTTAACCGCACGGCCTATTCGTTAATTTTCCATTGAGAGACGATCGCGACGGATTGTCAGATACAAAGGACAACGGGGTTCGAAGTCAGTCATCGTCGTCGATTCTGCTATAGGGTATAAACAATTGGAAGATCGTTAACTGGACAGAACCAAGCCGCACACCCGAGCTTTCTTTCCCCTTCTACCTTTCCTTTCCACGGGGCTACGATCCCGACCCTCCTACCCATTTCCTTCAGTCCCCCCTCACCCCCTCTTCAAATCGATTGCGTTATAGAAACGCGACATTAGGCCCGCTTACACCGGTCTGTTTGATCCGACGAGGGGAATAAATAATCGCTGGAGGGAAGGCTGTAAAAGCGATTCAAGGTGTCTGTAGTTTTCGATTCGGTGTATAGTTTTGTCGTTACATTCCTCGATGCGGTGGCGGGTCTTCGAATCGGCGAACCGCGACGTTATCCCCGAAGGGCCCCTTTTTCTCGAGCATCCGACGAATGTTGCGGCAACAGTTCGCAAGATTCCAGGCCCCACCATCGTTTCGACGTTCAATTTTGCGGCTCTTGTTTGCACGACGGTCGAACTATACTCCGGGCAGGAAATATTGTCCGCCGGATTGCTCGTCTACGCCTCCCCCACTCCGAGCTCTTCGCCCCGCCCGCTTCGATCCGCCGCGATGGTGGGGATGGCGGCCAGGCGACCCGCGAGGAGAGGGGAGCGGCCGAGGGACAGGCGGTGTTTTCTGCTTGGAGTACATCGAGCACGGATATCGATGGCTGTTCTTAACGCGCTTAGCACCGCCGCCTGGTGAACGCGGTTTCTATTGTGATAAGTGTTATCGGATCATTCCATTTCGCACGGCACACGGTGTGTGCCACGGGATTACGAGTCGATTGAATCGAAGGGGAGCAACGAGCGAGAGGCGGAGTTGTTGCGGGAGGTTGATAGATTATCGCGAACGAGTCGCTCGGAACAGTGGCGGAGTACGCTTGATCGTCCGGCGATCGATCGCCGGGCGATTTTTATGAATAGACGTCCGACGCTGGGACTATTTATTGTCGAGCTGTTACTACGATTATTATTATTATGAACTTGCCCGTAGGTGCATCGAGCAACGGCGAGGCGACCGACGTGAAGACAGGAGGACTGGCGGGGAGAACGGTGAACTAGTTTCGAAGCTCGATGGATGATCTAGTATCGAAGCACTCCGCTATGAACTCGTCTGTTTCCCAACACCCTCGTTTCGATTATTATACTCCTCGCTCTTGCTCGGCACGCCTGCGATAGTTGTAACGATACGTGTATATTTAATTGTTGCCGCACGGTTACACGAACCACTCGCGCGCCACTGATTCGACGAATCCCGTCGTTCGAACGATTTACCCTTCCTTCTGTTTCTTGTTGAACGAACGACGACGAGGGAACGCGACAGAGGATAGGCGACGTGGGAGGACTCGAGGACAGCATGGTGTAAGCGATGAAGTGGAGACGGGAACGCTTGACGCGTCCAGGAGGGTGCACCTCGCGAGAAGCTTACACTGCCCACCCCGAATTTAGAAGCTAACCTCTCCTGTGATTTCCAGAACGTTACAAGCACGGTTTAGGGCTGCGAGCTATGGTACCGATTACTCGAGGCGCAGAGATCGCGAAGCTTCGACAGGCTGTTCCTGTTTCGATGGAAGATAAAGTGGGGGGTTAGAAGCGAAGGGACGCCAGCGAAGTTACCTTACCGTATCGATGGGCTAGAACGACTCGACTGTCCGTCATTTAGTTCGATTACTTTCGACGGACCTCAAGCGAACTTAACATGGCCGCTCGAACGCGTTTTTGAATTTTGGCGCGTAAACGTAGGGACGAAGAGAAAAGCTTGGAAGATCCATGGCTGCTCGAAACCTCTATACAGTATTTATTCGCTTAGAGCTCGAGGCTCGGAACCGGCGATGAGCACATAACGTAGAGGGGACACGATTCTCGGTCGTTTCCCACTTCTTTCTTGCCGAAGGCGAGAGCGAGGTGAAACGAGAGCGAGTCTAAACGCGCATGCCCGTCGCGCACGCAAAGGACGGAGTATTAAGCGTCCGCAAGAGGGAGCAAGGCAAACTATCAACGCGTCGTCTGTCTCGTACCATTCCCTACTCGCTTTCAGTCCCTCTGACTCGCTCTCATCTTCGCAGGACAGGAGAGAGCCTGAAGTGGGAATAGCGCCGAGTTCTTAACGTGTAGGGCAAAGTGAGCTCTTAGCAAAGAAATACTGTATCCGTTCTGCTTCTTCGTTGACCCATTTGCACGGAGTAAGCTTGATACATCTACATCATTAAATAGAAAGATGATCTATACACGATCTACAAAAAGTGAAATCGTCAGTGCTTCGCGGAGCATGTAGGTCACTATCGCAAATGGGTTTAATGGTAATGCAATGGAACCCGACTAGGGTCTCCTAGCTTTTCAATAACGTTTCTGGCGTTCCAAGCCTTCTCCCCGTCCACGTGCGCAGCGCCTTGGACTCGAAATCCACCGAGAGGAGGTCGCAGAGCCATCGACGAACGGGCCTCGAGCGGCGGCTGATCCAGGAACGTGCTGGCCGCGTTCCACGCGCGTGCGTTTTCTACTCGACGATTCGAGACGATTTATTCAGGAGTATAACCTCGGAAGAGTTTTTCTACCGATTCAGGGAGGATCGACCGGGCGGGGGGGAAACGACCGATGCCTCGGGATCGATCGTTCCCCGCCACGCGAGAGGCTCGAGATTTCAATTACCCGTTCACGTTTCGTTTCTCTGCTCCGTTTTCGATAAAAATTCGCGGGGGTACTCTCTGGGGGGTGAGATCGCTCCAGGAACTTTCGGATGCAAATCGAGGGAAGGAGAACCTTGCTTGTTAATTTCGCGCTTTCGTACCGAAAGACAATCGACGGAAAATCGTTTTCTTTCCGGCAAAGAGAGGAGAGAAAGAGAGAGAGAGAGACGAAGAGGGGGAAAAAAGAGAGAATAAAGCGAAAGGAAACACGCGAAGGACTTTACACTGTTCGGGGGATTTCGCCTGTATTCTCGCCTCGGTCTTTATGCCTACTTATACATAGATAGGTCGTGCTATATTAAATTGCGACGATTATATACAAAGTATATATATATACAAATATATCTATATACACTATACATAAATATATTATTGCGAATGACGCGGGCGGAAAGGCAATGACGTTCGAACAACGATGGTATTTAGAAACGAAGAGATGGGAAGGGAAGTTTGGCGGTCGCGGATGGATTTTACGAAAGAGGATATCGTCGCGGGGGTGACGGACAGATGCTTTGATACAACGAATGGCGGCGAACGATCGTCTCGTAGGCTTTCTACCACCCAATCGGCACGAATTCAGTTCTTTCAAACCGTTGAGGCAGATATAAAGCACAGGATACCGTGAATCCACGCCTCCGCATGTTTCGCAGAGCAGATTGATCGAGCAAGTAGCGCAAAGTTGAACGATCGTGATCGAAGATAGGGGCGACGCATTAATTCAGCTTCTACACAGGGTGCTGAAAAACAGTTGGGAGTCAATATTTAGGAACATGTGCTGGTCGTTACGCGAATAGAGGTTCTAACAATCCATCTCACCCTTCGAACGAGACACCTACTTCATTCTCATAGCCATGTTCCGTTTCTCCTGATGATTGGTACACGTTCCTAAACCTTCGGGCGTCCTCCTCCTAGGCTCGAGCCGTTCGCCGTGACGTGGGCTAGGCAGCACCGTGGACCACGCTGTAGTCCAACATTTTAAATTAGAGAGAGCAAGGGGGAGTCTCAACCAGCGCAAAAGAATCACTCGCTCGATTTACTGCCAGATCGCGTGGATGCCTAAAAGGCGCGTGCGATCCTCGTCTGCGGCCATTTTATAGCGAACGATTCGATCCGAGGGCGAGAGCGCGTATGGTAACGACACAGGGTGGCTGGAAATTTCAGGAAACCGACTTCTTCTTTCGCGGCTATTTGACTATTCCTCTTTTAATTTTCACTCCCCCCTCCACGGCGCTGTACGCGCACACTCCGGGAGCGACGATGAACGGGCATGAATTTACAAGGAGCAAAATACGGATGGGAACCGAGCAATGGGAGGATCTATATAGAGCCCACCATCGACCATCACCACGGCGAGCGTAAACGTAAAGCATTACGTGGCACTACGGTACTTTTGCGCATCCCCTTCTCGTCCAAAAACAGTTGCGTTTTTACTCTCCGATTGCATCGTAGAGGAGGATCATTTATTACAAGATAATTGCAGATTATTATGGCTATTATATATATATATATTATATATATAAATATATATATATTATATATTAGAAATTGAAATACTCGTAATAAAGAACACGCCGACGCTTCCTGTGAGCCTGGACTCTTTTTTTTCATTGTTCCGACACAAATATCTCTCCCATCTACGAGGCCAGCCCCGTCACAAGGGGTGGTGAAGGAAGAATTGGACACCATTTGTAACCGTACAACATCCTGTCGTTGTTTAAGAATTATGATAATTTATTGTCTGTACACACGATCGAGGGCTCGGTGAAAAAGAGGAACAGAATATATACAGCGCCATGTAGCGATCAACCAGCAGCTTGTAAGTGTCCTAGCCGGATAATCGAGAACCGAGAAGAATTTCCAATTCTTATAAGAAATTATATGTTAATAAATAGGTCCATCGTCCAAGTTATCGTCTTCCTCGTCGTAACCCTCCCCGTTGTCGAAGTAATTGTTCGCATAGTCCGTGCCCTCGTCCATCTCCTCGTCTATCTCCTCCTCCTCCTCTTCGACATGCTCGTCCTCCTTTTCCTCCGTCTCCTCCTCCTCTTTCTCTTCCTCCTCAACGTCGCTCTGCTGCGTGCTCTCCTTCTTCTCCAGCTCTTGCAGCTTCGTCTCGACGTCCACGTTCTTCGGTTTCTTCACTGGTTTCGTCACTTTCACACCCTTGCGCTTGCGAACTACAGGCTTCAGCTCCGCCGGCATTCTACTCCAGTCGTATCTGGTCTCGTAACTAGTCTTATCCGTTATCAAGTCTTGGTAGCGGTCCGAGTATCTTTCTATATCTTTCTTGATCACGACGGGCAATACGTTGTTGGGCGACTCTCGCATGTACTCTGCGAACTCCCGCTTCAGTTCCAGCAGGTAACTCATCTCGTTCGTGATGGTCAGCGGCAAGGCTTTGTACTCCAGGGGAGGATACTTCGGTGGAGGTTGTACGACTGGTGGCGGCAGAGCCTCGCCCTTGGAGAAGCCCAATTGCTCCGTGCTAATCGACATGGAGGGTTTACCTCTTCCTCTACCACGTCCCGCCATTGTGTTTTATCTTCCCAGAGCGATGATTAATGAAAGGCAAAGAATCTACAGGCAAGGTGTACTTATGGAGCCTTTGTGAAGTCAAGTGTCTTTCCTGTCGAATCTGTGAATCGTCTAGAAAAAGATCGTAACAACGAACGCGTAGAAAGCAGAATACGAGTGCTCCAGAAGGTGAACGGATTTACCTTAAGCCTTCTGCGCTATGAGCTCTTTCTCCTCGCCCTTGACAAGTTCCTCTTGCTTAGCTGCAAACGCTTCTTTATCGTAAATCACTTTGATAACCAAGGAGCAAGAAGGGCATGTGGCCTCTTCTTCCCCGTCGGCCAGCTCCGCTTTAGATATTTGAAACTGATCGCCGCAGGGACATGGGTAGTAATAGATCTCCTCGTCTTCGTCGTATTCGAAATCCTCGATTTCTACTTCATCGTGGTACACAGACATAATTCTAAGCGTAAACAAATGCCCCACTCTTGCGCTGCGAGGTTAGGAAGAGGTTAAGAGCACATGGTCACGCGGTGACCATAACAAACAACGTCGAGCGTGTCATAGATGGCGAATCGAATGAAATAAAAAACTACGGGATATTTCAAAAATTCAAGCAATCGTCGAAACCATCGTTCTTGCGAATGTGTACGCGCAATTTGTGTTTTTACGTGTGTAAATAATAGAAAAATAATCTGAAAACTATTCGGTTGCTTGAGATGAAAATTATTGGACTTTGGAAATAGATTAATATATTATGTTATAGGTTTTAATAATTTAAACTGCAATTCTGAATTTTGTAGGGAATTACAATGACTGATGTATATACATCGAATTCCACTTACGCCCAATCGCCAGAGATTTTCATTAAGGTAGGTTTTCCTATACGCGACTCGACGCAACGTCAAGAATTTCAAAGTCGATTTTCTCGAAAATTAAGCGTGATATCAAAAAAGTTACTCTTTCTTTTCTACTTAGAAGAAGTAAATAAGTCGAGAAAAAGGAATAGACTTTTTTGATATTGCGCTTCATTTTCGAGAAAATCGACTTTGAAATTCTTGACGATGCGTACAGTCGCGTATAGGGAAACCTACCCTAACGAAAATCACGGGCGATTTGGGCGTAAGTGGAATTCGCCCTTATCTACGAAAGAATCTCAAAATATTACGAGTTTATTTCTCCTCAACCTCCGATATCTTAAGATAATCATCTACAAAACGTCCCACGTGAATGGCAAACGCACGGCGCATATAAATATTTACATGATTTAAATCATGTAAAATCAACGACTGCTCCAATCCCAATTAAATACAGAACCACGTTTTCCCACGTTTTCTATCTAATATATAGTAAAGAAAACTGAGCCCATAAATCTCTTTAAAATACAGATCGCATTACCCTAAAATCGATTGCAACGCTTTTATGCAACCTTACCGTCAACATCTTCAAATAACAAATACCGCAAACTTATTTAAGATTCGACTACCTAAATATAGCGCACCGAGGAAACGACCAACTAACGATTGCCTAATTTGAATACGAATAACCTCGAAATCGAGCGGCAAATATAAAAGAAAATTCGAAAACGTGGCCATGTAGCATTCGAAATCAAATCTCGACTAATGAATGATATTTGGCAACGTCGATGTTTACTTTGCAGACCTCAGCTGTTTTCTATCAGGTGATTTTGACATTCTTATCTACTTGCAAGATTATAATGAAATCATCTGTTACAACACGCTCGCATCATACATCTGGCGCGAGAGGGAGAGAGAGTGAGTGTGGGGGGAGCAAAGAGAGAGACGAAGAGAGAGAGAGAGAGAGCGTATGCACATATAACTCATGCGCTGGTGCGACTGTTGGTATAGACTTTGGCTGCGATAAAGCCCTTTTAATATCACTTTTCCGTTCAACCCATGAAACAGAAACATCAATGCACTTTTCTTGATGAATAAAAGCGTAAAGGTGGGTCGTCGTCGTCGTCGTTACGGGGCGAATTACGATAAGCGAGTACTTTGCACGGGACGCAGCGTTAATAGTCTCATGAAATTGTTTACGAAACGTCACCCCAAGACGCTACGGTTTACATTCCCAGTGGGAAATAATCTAGCGCAGCGCGCGGAATTGTGATCCTTCGGATATATCCCAGCGGCTTCTCGTTTCTCGTATCCGAGATGTTTATTCAAGGGCCACGCAAACCATACCGATCGGAGAGATTCTAAGAATATGCTATCCTCGCATGGCCACTGAAACTTTTTATTTCCCAATCCTGGTCCCCGAGATTAAGTGAACTTTCTGCTTATGGAATCGTTGCTGTTCGCTCGTAGTATATACTTGTATTTCGACGCTTGCGAATAAATAGTCGAGATTAGGAGGTTATGAGAGATTAGCAGATGTATGAGTATATGCACGCCGTACTTTCTATGAGGGACGATTGAATTTGTAGTTAGAGATATTATAACATGTGTTTCTGACGCAGATGTCGGGCGAAGAGTACGACAGCGACATGGATTACTCGGATTCGGACTGCGGGGATCCTGGGTACGAGGACTATTACAACGTTCAACCGTGGGGCGGGGAAGTCGACAATGACGTAGATCCCGATCAGAACAGAAGGAACCCTGAGTATGCCGTGTATGACTGTTTAAGAGTCGAGGAGGTGGAGAGACTTTTAAACGAGAATGTCGAAGTGTTAAGTAATAGTCTTCACGTAACACCGTCGTTAGCCAAAGTCCTACTACATGCGCACAATTGGGCGTTACAAGATATCATCACGAAGTACCGTACCAATGCTTCCAGTTTGTTAATTAACTCAAAGATAAAACCAATGTCTCTGTTGGACTCGGTGGCGGGATTGAAAGGTCACAGGGGAGGAGTGTGTTCGGTTTGCGTTACAATTCACTCAACCGATAAGTTTTCTACATTGACGTGTGGACACTCTTTTTGTAAAGACTGTTGGTGCATGCATTTCGAAGTACAAATAACTCAAGGTATTTCTACAGGTAAGTCTGTCGGTGTACTCGGTAATCGAACTTGCCAAATCGAACTTACAAAATGTTACTTCGACTAGGAATAAGCTGCATGGCACAGGAGTGCAACGTCTTAGTTCCGGAGGACTTCGTTCTGTCCCTGCTCACCAAGCCTAACATGAGAGAAAGTTATCAACAGCTCGCCTTCTGTGATTACGTCAAGTCTCACCCGCAATTAAGATTCTGCCCGGGCCCCAATTGCCAAATAGTTATGTGTTCAAAGGAACAACGAGCGAAGAGAGTTATGTGTTCGTCCTGCAAAACTATATTTTGGTAGGCGTCTGGGATTTAAACGTAGTTAGAGAGTCCTGCAGCGTTTTAATTGAATGTTATAATTTCAGCTTCCGATGTGGTATGGACTACCACGCACCCACCGACTGCAATACGATTAAGGAGTGGCTGACGAAATGTGCGGATGACTCGGAGACGGCTAACTACATTAGCGCGCACACCAAAGATGTCAGTACTCGAGTCGTGTGAGACAATATGAATCAGTCTTTCGATAATGTAGTATTGCAGTAACAAACGATGTTTTTTCGCAGTGTCCGAAATGTCATATATGCATAGAGAAGAACGGCGGCTGCAATCATATGCAATGCTTCAACTGCAAGCACGATTTCTGTTGGATATGCCTCGGAGACTGGAAAGCACATGGAAGCGAATACTACGAGTGCTCGCGTTACAAAGATAATCCGAACGTTGCTCACGAAAGTGTCCACGCACAGGCACGAGAAGCTCTGAAGAAGTATCTGCATTACTACGAAAGGGTATGTTGCTTTATTCGTAACTCAAGCGCAAGTTGTATTTGACTTAATCGTCTTTCAGTGGGAGAACCACAGTAAGTCGTTGAAGTTGGAGGAACAGACTCTTGAGGGCATAAAGATGCGGATAAACAAGAAAGTGATGAACGCCAGTGGAACGTGGATCGACTGGCAGCATTTGTTCGAGGCAGCGTCGCTTCTGGCACGCTGCCGTTACACTTTGCAGTACACTTATCCCTACGCTTATTACATGGAGCCTGGACCGCGCAAAGAATTGGTAAAGCTTCGTTTAACCCTTAACCCTTTGAGTGCCGGGAGCCGATATATCGGCTCCTGCTACACTGGCGAGAAGTGCCAGAGCCGATATATCGGCCCGCGCCTCGTAGCGCTTTACTATTCGCATTGCGGGAGAACTCTATCTCAAAATAAATTTGTAAAACTGTGAAATTCGGCCGGTTTTTCTCGCATAGGCACCTCTATTTCGCCCGGCACTAAAAGGGTTAAGGATGTATTGGACCTATTTTCAAAATTGTGAAGTTGATGAAAAATTGTGTGATCGTTACTTATAATCTTCCTGATGTGCTCCAAAAATTTTAAACGATTTCACTAAACGGTTGCTGAGTTATAACGATTTTAATTTTCACGGATTTTACACTTATGAAAATAGCCGATCTTGGCACATAAAACAGCTGAAAAAATGTTGAAGAACAGGTACCAATGTTTTCAATTTTTTTTACATGTAGTATATGGGTACATGAAAATATCTGCCGAGTTTCAATTGTTTTCACTGCACCGTTTTAAAGAAATAAATTATAACTTGAGAAAATTGTGAATTCCGAGCATTTTCACTGGCAAAAGTTTAGCAAATAATGCTTGAGAAAGCATTTGTAAAGTGAAAATACCTTCCTAGGATTAAAAATAAGATTCCAACTATCGTTCGAGTTCCTTACATCTAGATTTACTATGCGTAAGACGTAGATATTCAAGTATTTTAAATTTGATATACTTTTCCCTAATATTGTACGTCCGATACATCCTTAAGCAACGAGCCTGCATGGTTGGAGACGAATAACAGAGTCGATTTTTGCTTTCAAGTTTGAGTACCAGCAGGCCCAGCTGGAAGCGGAGATAGAGAATCTCTCGTGGAAGATAGAGCGGGCCGAGACGACGGATCGCGGGGATCTAGAGAATCAAATGGACATCGCCGAGAAGCGTCGCGTCACTTTACTGAAGGACTTCCTTGAGGTGTAAGCACTAAACTAAACGTACATTCTGTTCTACGATCACTACGATCTTACAGCCGGGCCAAACTTCGCGAAACGACTATAGTTTTTAAACAGAACAGAATCCATATATTCCAAGAAGTAATATTTTCTATATAGTACATGTTAGGTAATTAATCGCCGTTAAGAGGAAATCGGACGAGTGGACTTTTAAAGGATGGGGAAGGAGACCGAGCAGGTTTAGCAAGCGATCATCGAAGGAAGGATCTCCTAGACCAGAACGATTCCAGCTGAGAGGATAACACGTCTCCCTGAATTCATTCCTTTCTACGAATTAGAGTAATTCTTTTGCGAATCACGTTTGCAAAGCGAAGGGACATGATTCCGTATCTCCAATGTCTTACGATAAGTTTCGATCCACTTGTAATCAGCGCGCTGGGTTGTTTATGTAATCGTACATAATAAATTGTTGAGGTGCGAGGCGCGAATGGGACACCAAATGGAAGGGGAGGCATAGGAAAGTATTAATCGTATCGACTGATTGTTAAAATTTCATATAGAAATGTATATTAATTTCCTAGTCTAAGAGTGTCTCCAAACATACTTTACGACGCAGCGTTTTCTTCGAAATTCGTCTTTAGAGAGGTATTTTTATCGGCGCTTACCGCACAGCCTCGCCAGAGAGGCGCAGTAACAATAATGTTAATCCCTTTAACGAGGCATAAACGTCGTCGAGCGAGCTTAAGCGCGCCCATTGCTTACGCCCGGTTCGACGGGGCCTCCGACATTTCCGTTCGACAAGTATTGCTGCTACTAAGGATACGTTTTAGTACCAACGACAGATTTAAAGAAAAACGACAGAGAAAGAAACAGGTAGCCTAACGAATAATTAGGTGCCAACACTGATGGTACCTCACGCCGTGTAAATATTGTGGTAACGCGAAAATGGATGCGACGTTTTCTATTAACTAGACGTGTAAGGTGTATGCAACGATCAAAGACATCCGCGAAGAGCGTAGCCGTAATCGAACTTGACGTTTTTTCTTTTTAAACTATTTAAACCACGATACGTTAGAATAGCTGATATTCTTGCGAGAAGAGCGACGACGATCGTTTGTCGAAATGTCCTGTTAAGACGTAACAGCCATTGTGCAAAATCAATGTAACAAACTAACTGTCTCGCTGAGAGAAATAAACTTTATCGCAACAATCCGTTTCTCCGAGGAGGTAATTTTCAGTATGATTTTATTTTCGCAAATTTTTCGTGACTCTTATTGAAATATGTAAATGGTTATTCCGTAAAATAGTTTTCTTTTTTGCTTGATTTTTCTGTAAAATTTATATGCAGTATGCTTACGTATATCGAGATTTTGGGCGCCACTTTGACCCGTCACGGAACGTAGGTAAACTTTTGATTTCAGAAGATTTCAGAAAATTAATATTCTTTTTTTGTGTTTTTTGCTTGTTCATAAAAATAAATTGGAAAAATTGAAATACGGAATTCTATTTTCTATCACGGTATGTAAAAATATTTTACGCATAAAATTACATTGGAATTGTGGAGAGACATTCAGAAAGTGTGAAATTACTGGGAAAAATAAATAATTTAGACCAGTGTTTCCCAACCTTTTTTAAGTCGGGCCCCCTTTTATCAAATTCAACTAACCTGCGATCCCCCCATATAAGGTAAGGTAAATTTAATAATGTAAAGAAAACACATTAAAAATAGGTATTTCAGATTATAATTATAACTTAATAATATTAAAAAATAAACCGTGGCGACTCCCCCAGAAAACACTTCGCAACCCACTTGGGGGTCGCGATCCACCGGTTGGGAATCACTGATTTAGACGAAAAAAGTTTTTAACACTGACAGTGATGAAAGTGATTCATTAGACTGTGAAAAAGAAAATCCACAATCGGGCAACGGAAGCAAAAAGGAGTCATCAGATACTAATAGTGAAAATATACATTTCATCGTTTACATAAAGAGTGTAAGTTAAATAAAGCACAAAAATTTTTAAAATTCTTACCCTGTTCTTTTCAAACACAAGCCATTTTGATCCCTCCGGTAGTTCTGGTGTTCATCGCGATATACTGAACTAACGATACCCATCGAGAAACTATTATCCCTATGCATGAAATTGAGAATACGAGATATATTAAAACCGCGAGTGGGAAACGTTGAACCTCCGTTTTCGAGGATTTAAGTCACAGATGCCTTTATCAAGAAAATTCTCTTAAAACACTAGCTGCTAACTGCCCCTTCAACATATTATCAACACTGACACTAGTACACTACTTGTTCACTAAAAATTCAATAAATTAATACCTTTATCGCTTGCTATTTCAAATAGAACGAGACCCAACGAACAGATCAGTGTTCTTCGCGGCACAGAACGCTCGACTGCTTCGAGAATCTCAATAAGATGGCGTATCGATTTACGAGTTCGATTATTTATGCGCCATAATTTGAACAATCTAAAATATACCCACAAAACAGCAAACCCTTTTCCATTTTTAATCGCGTTGAATCCTAAACAAAATCCCGAAAGAAACCATTAAACATCATACATTCCGTTAACCGTGCATATTCTTTTAAAACGCGAATAAGCATTCGACAGTTCTTCCCAGAGCCGGATTTACCTTTTAGGGGGCCCCAGGCTGAATATTTTGTGGGTCCTCGGTTAAATGTAAAAAATAAATTGCTGATTTGATTTTTTTATCATAATACTCGTATAATCTAAATAAGAATTTAATTTCAAAATGAATATTGAATATCAAAACTAAACATAACATTAACATAAATAAACATTAAAGATACAAATTAATAAAGATAATATAAAAAAATGCTAATTTTTCGAAGAAAATATTTAGAACGGAGGGGCCCCCAGCTAAACGGGGCCCTAGGCTTCAGCCTTGTTAGCCTAAGGGCTAAATCCAGCACTGGTTCTTCCTACGCTTTCATCGCGCGCATCGTATTTTCTAATCTCTACACGCTTTCCTTACCCCCGTCGAAAGTCGCCAAAAAAGAAAGGCACAATTACTCGCGTCGATTCCCTGCTTTTACACTTTTAATTCCTAACAGACTCGTGGCGCGAGATCGTTGCACGGTCGCGAGTTTCAAAATTTCAAAATGGCGCGTTCGATTGATTGTTACGGTTAGGACAAGTGGACCGCAGGGCAGGCTCACGGTGGAATCGGCGCGCGATGTATATATCGCGGAAATATCGAAGTATCGACGGATCAGCGAGTAGAGCGCTGTGATCCCCTCCGCGAGCAGTCAGAGGCAAGTGGTACCACCGTCAGTGTTGACGAGCGCGAAGTGTGTTCGGTTCGGCAGAGGGAAAAAACACCGGAATAGAGTAGGATAATCACGCTGCTCCGTATGACAGACGTGACTGTCATATCTCGCCGCAGCACACCTCTATCCCCGAAACCTCCGAAGGCAACAGCGCAACAATGGCGATGGGCAAAGGGTTTCGCGTCTACGAAAAGCTAAAGCCACCTAGCCCTCACTCCCTCATACTCGAGCAGCGAAACCGAAAGGAAACGGTTCTCTTCGAGTCGCAGGCGGTGGCCGTTCTGTGTAAGTAATTCGGGAGTCGTCGATCGAAATGTTTCTCCGAGTATCCTTGACCTGCTGGACCCTCATCATTTCCTCGTTTGATAAGACTCGAACACCAGTGTTCAACTACCTCTATTCTTACTTGTAACACTTTTAATCTTATTTCACAGCCGCTGAGGAGACCGATACTTTAAAGGGAAAGTATACGAAGCTGTTAGACGCCCACGGATGCTTGGGCGTCTTGCAATTGAACGCTGGGGAGAACACGCTGTTGTACCTAGTTCTCGTTACCGGATGCTTTTCAGTGGGTAAAGTAGGAGAGTCGGAGGTGTTCAGAATCACGCAGACACACTTCGTACCGCTCCATTACACGCAAGGCAACGAGGATCGTGTGTCGGAAGTCAGGAAGGTTTTGAACTCGGGAACATTTTACTTCTCGTGGTCTGCTGGACACCAGGAGCCTCTTGATATCACTCTCAGTGCGCAGAGGCGATGCAAATCCACGATAACTGATAATAGATTCTTTTGGTTAGTGCGGAGGGTATTGTAATCCTTAGGATAAAGCAAAGGCAGGTTTTGTAATGTTTCTTTTATCCAACAGGAATCGAATGTTGCATATACATTTACTGAGGTTCGGTGTAGACACGAATCACTGGTTACTTAAAGCAATGTGCGGCAGCGTTGAGATCCGAACTGTGTATGTTGGTCACAGGCAAGCTCGGGCTGTCCTTGTTTCTAGATTAAGCTGCGAACGTGCTGGTACCAGGTATTATTTATTCGATAATAGAAAGAAGGATAAGATTCCTTATCTTTAAGATTGCGTGTATATTCCACTTGTGTTCTTTGTTTAGGTTTAACGTTCGAGGCACCAACGACGATGGCCACGTAGCGAATTTCGTAGAAACGGAGCAAGTGATATATTTAGACAACGAAGTAACCTCTTACGTCCAAACTAGGGGATCGGTCCCTCTGTTCTGGGAGCAACCTGGTATTCAAGTTGGCTCCCACAAAGTGAAGATCTCTCGCGGTTTTGAGGCTTCCGCGCCAGCTTTCGACAGACATCTGGATATGATCAAGCAAAGGTATGGGCAGCAGGTGATCGTGAATCTTCTTGGCTGCAGCGTGATCGGTAGCAAAGAAGGGGAGGCGATGCTGAGCCAGTTGTTCCAGACCCGACACAATATGTCGGAGCACAGCGACGTGCCCCACATTCTGTTCGACTATCATCAAGAATGTAGAGGCGGGAACATGAAGAACCTCTCGAAATTGAAAGCGAAGGTGGAGAAATATCTAGAATCCTTCTCGCTATTCTACGCTGCTAACAATACTGTTATCCTCGAGCAAACGGGGACTGTTAGAACGAATTGCCTCGATTGTCTGGATAGAACGAACTGCGTGCAAACGTTCTTCGCACTGGAGATACTTGGCAAACAGCTTGGGCTGTTGAAGCTGCTCGAAAAGCAGCAGATGGTCTCGAGGTTCGAGGAAGTATTCAGGCAAATGTGGATCAACAACGGCAATGAAGTGAGCAAGATATACGCTGGCACAGGGGCGATTCAGGGCAGCTCGAAACTGATGGACGGCGCGAGATCCGCGGCTAGGACGATACAAAATAACTTATTGGACTCCAGTAAACAGGAGGCTATCGATATCTTGCTGCTGGGGTCGACTTTAAACACGGAGCTAGCGGACAGGGCTCGTTTACTTCTGCCGTCCAATCTGCTGCACGCTCCGCCGAGCGTTCTCAGGGAGATGTGCAAGAGGTACAACGAGTACGTGACCACGATGAATCTTAGAGTAAGCGTCGGTACTTACAATGTTAACGGGGGAAAGCATTTTCGGAGCATAGTATGCAAAGAGGTGTCCCTTTCTGATTGGTTGCTGGATGCTCCCCGTAATTCATCGTGTAAGTATCATTTAAATACAGTGGGGGACAAAAGTATGTGGGCACTTTTGAAATTGTATAACTTGTTCAAAATTGGTCCCAACAACTTGAGTTTTTTTGAGAAGCTAGAAGTATTAGTTTGCTCTGTAACATGTTTCGTCGTTTTAAAAAAAGTTGCAATGGATCGGAATAGCGAAAAAATATGGAAGATCAATTTTTCTACTTTTTTTGTCTGTGCTCGTAATGAATATTTAAAAAATGCCTTTTGTAGATTGAAGTAAGTTGTATACATGCCTGAAATTTCATGAAACACAGGTAACGTTGCTCTGAGCTATAAAAATCGCAGAATAAGGTCAAAAGTCGCGAAATTCCCGAAATCAGCGATTTTCGACCTTATTCTGCGATCTTTAAGCGATTATACCTCAGAGCAACGTGAACCGATTGTGATGAAATTTTAGGCGCGTGTACAACTCACTTCAATTCTGAGCTATAAACGCTTAAATATCGCTGAATAATGTCGAAAATCGCGTAATTCCCGAAATCAGCGATTTTTACAGACTCACAAAAAAAGTTGAAAAAATGATCTTTCCTATTTTTTTTTGCTATTCCAACCAAATGCAACTTTTTTCAAAACGACGAACCCGTCACTTAGCAAACTAATCCTTCTAGCTTCTCAAAAAACTCAGTTGTTTGGATCAATTTCGAACAAGTTATAGATACGATTTTAAAAGTGTCCACATACTTCTGTCCCCCACTGTATATCTTCCACAGATGTTCAATAAATTCCTGCCTACCATATCATATTTCTCATTTGCAGCTCTGGTATCCGTCGAATATGACAATGTTCCTGTAGATATATTCGCGATAGGGTTCGAAGAAATCGTCGATTTAAATGCTAGTAATATTATGGCCGCTAGTACCGATAACGCGAAGGCTTGGGCGGAGGAGCTGCAGAAAGTACTTTCCAGAGACACCGAGTACGTTCTGGTGACGTACCAGCAATTAGTCGGCGTCTGCCTATACCTGTTCATACGGCCTATGCACGCGCCTTATCTGAGAGACGTGGCCGTAGATTGCGTGAAGACCGGGTTAGGCGGCGCAACAGGCAACAAGGGGGCTGCAGCTATTAGATGCGTGTTATACTCGACGTCTTTCTGTTTCGTTTGCGCTCATTTCGCTGCTGGGCAGTCGCAAGTTAACGAGCGTAATGCAGACTACGCGGAGATCACGCGCAAGATTACCTTCCCCATGGGAAGAACGTTGAATACGCACGATTACGTGTTCTGGTGCGGGGATTTTAATTATAGAGTCGATATGGACAAAGACGAGATGAAGGAAATGATCAAGAGGAACGAGTTCGATCAGATATTGCAGTACGATCAATTAAGGGTAAGCATTAAAGTCGATCATGGAATAGATATCTCGAAGAAATAGCGAAGGCTATGTTTAATCCTGTATGTTCGAACTTAGGTGCAACAGGATCAGGGGAATGTTTTTAAAAATTTCTTGGAAGGCCCTGTGAACTTCGCTCCGACGTACAAATACGATCTTTTCTCTGACGACTACGACACTAGCGAGAAGTGCCGCCAGCCTGCGTGGACGGACAGAGTGCTGTGGAAGCGTAGAAAACAAGTGCCCGATATCGGTTAGTTCCGTACAAGCCTTACTAATCTCGCCCCTTCTCGTTCTCGATAATGATTGAACGTACGTACACACCTGTGCTTCAGATTCGCCTACAGATTGGAACCCAGGAAACCTGATTCATTACGGTAGAGCGGAACTGAAGCAGAGCGACCATCGGCCAGTTATCGCGGTGATCGACGTGGACATCCATTGCGTCGAGCCCGAGAAGCGAGAGCAAGTATTCAAGGAGGTGATTCAGGATTTAGGCCCGCCGGATGGTACCATAGTAGTGAAGGCAGTGGAGGAATCCGACGACGTTGGCGTGTCCGACGATAATTTCATAACCGCCTTGCTGCAAGACCTCTCCCACATCGGCGAGGTGATTCTCGTTAGATATATCGGCGAGACGATCTGGGTGACGTTCAGAGACGGACAATGCGCTTTATCAGCAGTAAGGCAGGGCATGACTCAAGTGTACGGTCTGACCTTGAAGTTATCCCTCAAGTCCCCGAACTGGGTGCAACTGATGATCGAGAAAGAGATAGCGCTGTGTAGCAACACGACTGTCGCGCAATTCACTCTGGGCTCCCCGGCGAGGAGCCCTATGCAAAGATTAGAGCAGCTGGAGTTAACGGATCGAGGTTCCCCAAGTAGAGGTAGCCCGAACGGAGTGGTTCCACCGCCTAGACCAGCTCCGCCAGGTCGACCGTCCCAACCACCTAAGAGCCCGCTGCAAGATCGAAAGCAAGGCCCGCGAGCCGGTGTATTCAGCGTGTTACCCAATCAATTCCCAGCCCCGCTTTCTAGGGAAACCATAGAGTCCGAACAGAGTGAGAGGCTGTCGCCGGAATCTGCGATTTACGAGGAGATAATGGACGGATCTCCCAGTTACCCAATACCAAACCGTCCGCCGCCGCCACTGCCGCGTGCAGATCCCTCGCAGGAATTATCCAGCAGGCCTCCTAGCTCCAAACCTCCTCCGTTGCCACAGAGGCAAGCTCCTCCTCCGCCTCAGCATCCTCCACCAAGTTTACCCACGTCGAACGTTCCACCGCCGATACCGGCGAGAACATCCGGCGGGCCACCTATTCCAGCTAGAAATCCACATTAAGCGACGATACGCGTTTAATCATTCCAACGTGAATTGTACCGTTAGGCGTCATTGTGTAGCGAATTATTTATGAATATCGATAGAAATTACAAGTGAACTAGAATCGCTTTCGAGTAACGTTGTACAGCTGTGTAGCTTACTGTAAAGTTCGAAGCCTGCGACCACGCGATCGGCCAGGCTCAGTTGTCCGCGCACCTGTGTGAACTTATGCTTCCTGTCACGCACCTTTCCCTACGTCAGTAAGTTACGCTGCAATTCAGTTCGTTAAATACCTCAGGCATCTTCATTACTCGAGTACCGTAGCGATATACGTAGACTCGGCGCATGTAGTATTAAAGGCTTCTTAATGATCGTTGAGAGTAACGAGATGATAATTATGTTGATGAATTCTATACTGTTGAAAAAAAGAGTATCATAAAGCTGTGAGAGAAAATTTATAGTGGCGAAACGTGTGGGAATACTTATTGTCGTTGTGCCCTACATTTCCAGCCGTACGAGCCACGAAAGCGTTGTTTCCCCCCCGTGGTAGATTAATTTATTTACTATTGACGTTAGAAAGAAAATCTCTGTCTCTTGTTGCATCCTAACATATTTTTCTAAAGAGAGGAGAAAAAGAGATGTGAATGGTTGGCATAGAATCGAGTTAGAGGGAAGCGCAACTTAAATTCGCTGCTGGTTATAGTAATAAGAAAGAATAATACTCACGTAACAGTATTCTTAAAAATACTTTCCATATAAGTGTGTATTGTATGTATAAAATATATACAATCGTTGACCAATCAATGTTCTTTTAAGTTACTAATAAAATACGATGGATACATAATAGCAGGTATAATAAGTAATTGTTAACGAGAGCATAAAGGCATCGATCAATAAACTTCCAATCCAAAAACACCGTCGGAAAGAAACAAAGCATTACAATTGTTTATTTTGTAGCTTCATGTATTGTATTATTGTACATACACATATATAAAAAGTTCGATACAAGGTAGAGGTAAAACGAGATTCTGTTTACGCAACGAAGAAAGCATCCTTAATTATTTTGCAACACTCTGGGACTAATAAGTACTTAATACGCGTGTGTTATCGTCTGCGGAATGTCTCTCTGTCGAAAGGGAACGATTAGCTGTCTTGCGAACGGATCCAGTCGGACACGCAGGATTCGCGATTTCGAATGAGGAAGTGAAGATACTTGGAACTTGCGAGGTTTTGTAATCGAATTGTGTATTAAATTTGAAGCAATAATGTAAATAGAGATGACTTCAGTAAAAGAGAAATAATGTTTTTTCTAATTGATGCGTGGCTTTTCCAAGTAGATATTATTGCTCTTTCAATATCCAGCGAAAGTCTCCGTCTATGTCTCACAATAACACGAAGCATAGGAATGTAAAAAAATATTGACTCTTCTAAAAAAATTTGTTTATTCGTCTCTGCAATATAATGAGATTGATTTCTAAATCTGTTACTAATTCTAGCATTGTCATTCGTTTGGCAGGTAGAGCAATAACGACAGCCCTTTCAACGTTTATCTAATAATACGTGTAAAAAAGATTTTGTAAAAAGTTTCACTTATGAAAAATTTTCATTTGTATAAATATATACCGTCAACACAGGGATCTGTGTTTGTCGCCAAAAGTACGAACACTGAATGAGAGGAATGAATGGCTTCGAGTACGATCATGGAAAATATATTTTCCATCCGGTATAGACATAGTCCTTTTAGCGAATAAATTATATACAAAAAGATATCACTAAATTAATAGCTAACTAGTTTCTGGTTAATATACTAAATACAGTTAGCAGAGACCAAGTGTCCTTTTTAATTTGCCGATAGTATCTGCTTTGATCGTTAAGAGAGTTATACAATAGATTTTGGAAATTTCTCAAATGTTCGATTCGATATCGATTGCTGTATAGATCGGGCCAGTAATTTAAACACCAGCCTGTCGCAATAAAGTGTCATGAACTTTTGCTCGGAAAGAGATATTTAGTTGATTGAGAAGTGTAGGACCTAGCAAACCATTACATAATACTAAACGAAAATATTGTAAACATCGATAAAAAATGCCGAAGTGAAAAGATTGCGTGATTGGCATACCGCATTAGTATACACAAACATACCTTGCTTCTAACAATCCCTGATCAGTCTCACGTGTATGTTTTTCAGCGCTGTTCGCGTAGGCTCACGAACCTTAGGCGTCGATCTATCCTTTCCGATTCAATCGAGTATTGGAGTCGTCTAACTCAGTAAACCACAATTGCTCAAGTTGTTTTTGATTATGACGTCGGTTACTGCGTCGAAAACGAATTGTATATTGGACGTGTCAGTGGCGCACGTGAAGTGCGTGTATATCTGCTTCTGATCTTTCCTTTTGTTCAGGTTCTCGAATTTCATTTGGATATAGGTAGCGCACTCTTCGTATGTATTGGCACCTTTGTACTCCGGGAAGCAGATAGTCAGGGGGCTCCTCGTGATCTTCTCCTCGAAGAGGTCCTTCTTGTTCAAGAACAAGATGATCGACGTGTCGACGAACCATTTGCTGTTGCAAATAGAATCGAACAGTTTCATCGACTCTATCATCCTGTTCATCTCCTCGTCCTCAGCAAGCACCAGGTCGAATCCGCTTAGCGCGACGCAGAAAATAATAGCGGTCACACCCTCGAAACAGTGTATCCACTTTTTTCTCTCCGATCGCTGGCCACCCACATCGAACATCCTAAGACAGAACGGTGAATTTTCACAGATAGTATACAGCGTAAGGTAAACAGAGTGTCCGTCGAGGATGACTTACTTAAACTGTAAACCCTTAAAAGAGAAGTCCGTCTCCACTATTCCCGTCGTTTTTACACGTGTCCTTAGGACATCCTGCTGCGTAGGAATGTAATTGGGTTGCACTATGCGGTCTAAGGCATTAAGATAGTACGCTGCCGAGTCGTTGAGCTGGTATTCTCTACTGCGTGTGAAACAAAGCTGGACCCCCGCGTCCTGCCATAATCGTTTCATTAATAGCACCAGCTCCCCAGTCAGCTCACCCTCCTCCGCCGCAGAAGCTAGGGTGAAGAATTGACGCGCTATGTCCTACAACATAATTAGATTTGCCTAATACAGATAAATCCCCGCACGATACACTGAAATAAATAAGATACATAAGAAGACACTTACCGCTTTATTAGGGTCTGCAAAGTCGATTCTAATTTGTCCCATGGCTCTAATTATCGTCAACAAACTCTGTATCGTATTGCTATACACCACAGGCTTATACTGTTCGCATTCCTCCTTGCTGTACCCAGTCTCGTGTATAATTTTCATTTGTTTGACTATCGTAGACTTGCCGGATTCTCCCGCTCCTTGAAACAAAAAAGAAAGAAAAAAAAAGAACGCCTTATCTAAATCGAATCAAACCTTTCCCTACACCCTCCAGTTTGTACACTACTCCACCACCATCGTCCACAATTCATGAAAATATCTATCATTATCCAAGTGATTCACGCGAGGCCGATGATTCAAGTTTTCGCAAAATCGCCCGCGCTCCACTTCCGCGATTGCGCAAATCTGATAATTGATTAGACCACGGTTGGCTCGCGGAGCGAGGGGCGGTGGGAGGGTATTTAAAACGAAAAATCCATCGAAATATCCCGTCTCTCCCCGAGAAATCTGGAAACTATCGAGTCGAGGGGAATATCCGTTTCCCCGAGCGGCCCGATCCGCCCAGTGCGATCTACTTTTACGACGGCGGGCAGTGACGAGCGAGAAGAAGGCCACCGCGAGACCAGCATCGGGAACGAACCGCCCAGAAGAATGACAACAGGAGGACGATCGTACAAAGAAACTGTGCGTCTACGATGGAACCACGGAAGAAGAAGAGGAGGAAGGAAGAGAAGAAGAAGAAGAAAATATTATACCAAGCAGTAGGAGTTTGACCTCGCTGGCGGCCCGCTCGCCATCGGCCCTCAGGTCCTTGTCGATCTTCTTGGACCTCTCAGCGGCTTCCTTCTCGCCGGTGGTGCTCACCGCGCAGCCCATCCTCGCCGATGGTCCTCTCTCTGTCGGTACGGGGGAGGGACGGACACCATGCACGGCGTCTCTTGATCACGTCCCCTCGAACCACGATCGGCTGGCTCTTTTGGGCCTCGCGCCCGTCTAATGACACTTGTTGCACGGACGTGTGGGAACCGCCCGCACGCGGCTTGCCCTCGCATATAAACGCACCGATCGGCCGCGCAACCGCGCACACTTGCCACCCGTGCTCGACCAGACGACGTCCCCTATTATCGCGACTCGCGATGCAATCGCTAGATCTCCTTCGTCGAGACCCGTACTCTTCTCGCACCCGTCAAACACGATGACAATGGCCCGCAACTGCTGCTGCACGAGCGCCGATGTGCGCTTACCGGCACGATCGCTTCAGTGTCGGGAACCCTTCGCGCGTGATTGCTCCGCGGCGAACAGGATAGCGGGGCAGGATTGGTCGAGATGTTTCGATCGCGATCCATGGCCCAATTGGCGCCACGGGCGCGTGCACTTCTCTGCCAATGGAAACGCCACCATTGGGCCCGTTCTTTGCCCCCTCCACTCGCTTTGTTCGCGCCATCTAATGGGAGAGATGGGAAATTTAAGATCGTCTGGAAGATACGAGAGGCATCTACTCTCGTGAATCGGTTTTATCGATGATTGTACAGAGATCTGTTATGGGACCGGGGGTTACAGAATGGGTGCGTTCAGCCGACAAAACCGGTGAGTAACCGGCGACTGCAACCGGTGAGTGATTTCCCTAGATTTTACTACAGACCGTGTAGAGACTTTGTCGATGATTTTACTCTGAACGCAACCGATCACTTCACCTACTCAACATGTTTAGTAACCGGTCGCCATTTTTTGTACCATAGTTTATTTCCGGTACAAAAAATGGCGACCGGTTACTAAACATGTTGAGTAGGTGAAGTGATCGGTTGCGTTCAGAGTAAAATCATCGACAAAGTCTCTACACGGTCTGTAGTAAAATCTAGGGAAATCACTCACCGGTTGCAGTCGCCGGTTACTCACCGGTTTTGTCGGCTGAACGCACCCATTTGTGCATTCAAAATTCAGAGATTTGGGGGATAGGGACACAGTTATGACAGATGGAGGTTGGGAAATTGTTGGAGTAAACTTGTTTGAAGCGTTGGGATAAAAAAATTGGCAAAAATATGTGAAGATGAAAGATAAATATCCGAGAGTTGCTATATTGGTCGGTGACGGCGCTCGGTGTTTTTTAATTCATCACTCCGTTATACATCTTCCAGCGGCTATACTTGAGACCAGTATTGGGTTTACTACGTTACATCGAATTTACTACGTGACAAGCGTAAAAAATGTAAATAATTGTATAAAATGTAGAAAATGTAAAAAATTCAAATACAAACACTTAACCTCTACCTATTGTATTGAATTTTATTGCACAATGTTTTAAATTACTTTAAAAAGAAAGATTGGAATATACTTATAACAAAATTATAAATAACATGAAATTTTTTAGTCATATCTTTCGTGTGCAAAAGATACTCGAATTTTTACGTATATCAACATAGATTCTGGAGAAATTGATAAACCTTTAGCAGATTATTTCTTTGGATGTACCATTCCATTTAGTATTATTGAATCTGACCACTTTAGGAACTTTATTCATAAATTGCATTCAGCTTATAAAATTCCAACTCGAACGACATTGTCGAATAATTTACATAACGTCAAATTTCAAGATACAACCAATTTCGATTAAATCCAAAAATGCAGTTCTACTTTTAGATGGTTGGGAAAATTCATCATCTAACAATGAGTATGTTGTTGCAATTCTGAATTTAATGAATGCGATATATCGATGCAGGTTATGGCGTTCCAAAGTCTACAACGGTTTTTCAAACAATGTGATTTTATACATAAAATACATGACGTAGTAAAGTTAAACTATTTACTACGTCTTATTCTACGCGTAGAAAATTCACTTTTCTACGTTAGGTAAAATACGGACCCACCACTGCTTGAGACACCTCGGAGGGTATCAGAGTCGAAAGGGAGCGTTCTCGATGGTTCTCGATTTGTGTCACGCAGAAAAAGTGTGATAGTGTGTAGGATTGTTGCACGCGGACCCTGATCTAATTTCACCCAATTGTCGGAGTCGGCGGGTCGGTCTATTTATAAATTCCATTACTACGCGACTAATCGTGATCGCTCTAGCGTTTCGCTGGACAACAGAATTGTCGAATGATTGATTCTACATTTCGTCTCCTGTTTTCGGAGTGAAGCAGCCTCGGGAAGAGTTGAAACAAAGAAAGGGCGGGCAAAGTGGACTGCTTGGGGTGCAAAAACAGGTCCACAACGCGAAACCGACCAAACCAGAATAACGCTTCGTTTCTATTCTACATATGGTGGATAAAGGACAGCGGGACAAGAGTGTATCCGAAGATTTGCTGGTGCATGGGCGCCCTAGCTTTATTCATAATGCTAATTAGAAGGAAATTTTTATTTCAGGATTCTCTAATGAACTGTAAATTATAATTTGCGTGTCGAATAAAAGTATTCCTACATTTATTATGTGCAATTTCTTTCAACCCTGATACTTAATTATGAATTAAAATTTAAATAACATAATGAAATGAAAAAATAACACAAAAACCGAGAAAAAATGAAATTTTAGTGTTTTCTCACAAATGTCTCCAGCTTCGGTATTTATACATATATTTTTCAGCAGCACCTTGTTTCCTTCGTAAAAATGCAGACTCAACGCGACAAATGAAAAACTGGGCCTATTCTTGCGATTTCGATTTTTCCCAGACGATTAAATGAATTGTCGATGTCAATTTCGGTCGGAAAAAATGACTTTTTTCACGTATTTCCATGGATTTCACCCGAACTACTGAACCGATTTGAAAATTTCGTGAGGTAGATTTGTTGGTGATTCAATTATCTTTACTTTGAGATAATTTTCGACCATATCGGACATTCGCAACACGAGATATTCGCAATTAAGTGGGACCACCTTTTTGACAGACAGGTAAAAAGTTCCCCTGTCAATATCTCGAAAACGTATTCATAGAAATTTATTTTGACCTTATCTTCGGAATCAGAGGGCCATTTAACATAAGAAAAAAATAGTGGCATCTGCTGCACAATTTTTTTTATTTTATAAACTAGTGCTATTAATCCACAAAAATCTAACATGAACTAATGATGTAATAAAGACGTATTATTATTACTACTATTATTATTAATCACCGAAATTAATCCTCAAAGTATCTATGTAGTATCTTCCTCAAAGTGGCTATCGACTTCCAGCATCGATCGATTCAAATAAACTAAAAGTCGTTGCCTGTTTACGTTCGACAGATGTACGACTGTTTGTACACCTAGTCGACCCGCTAATTGCCATTCAGAGCCAATTAAATCAGTAAGTTGACTGCGGGCGGTTAAACTGGTAGCAAAGCGTCTGAAGATTATGGGATCCTTAAGAATTCTCGTGAGTGCAAAACTCTTAAAATTCCCAGGAACACAATTTACAAACATTCGATAAATTCTTCTCACCCCCAGCTTCTCTTCGGCTGCGTTATTTTCACGCGCGCCTGGACGAACGATTACCTGGACGAAAAGCTGAGGCAAACGAAGATCGAAATAGCCCAGCTCCACTTTCGGGAGGAGCCTCCAGGTAGAACCGAGCACAACGATCGGAATTCGAATCAGAGACCTCATAGACTTGAAATATTAATATTGCAGTTCAGAGGAAACTGTACAAGGTGCAATGGGACGAATTATGGCAAAGGAGCCTCCGCAACGAACGACCATTCGCAGTGAACGCGTTTAACAAAATACTCGTGGTCGAAGGGAACCACGTGGCAGCGTTCTCCAACGACGTGCCTCCTTCGAACCGATCCTCGCTGCAGGTCACTTTGACCCGTGTCGATGGGTCCATTAAGTTCGTCAGGGTACGCAGATTCAACTGATCCTAGGATTTATTATTCCCCATTCATGGAACTTAGATTCTGTACCGAATCAATTAGTACGGAGTAGGGTTGATGTACCGTTTGTGGCCATTGCACTATTTTGGGCCATGTGTCCAATTACCTTCTTCTTAAATTGCTTGCAGATCATTAATCCGTGAAGAATATCACATCATAAATACTTTGTTTAGTATACCGCCCGAAATATAAGTTACATTTATTGCTTACACGGAAAAATATTATATTTTTTAAGAAGTGGCCAAAACTGGCACAATATCTTAAAGTGGCCACAAATGGCGCATCTACCCTACTTTGGATAGTGACCAATTTCAATGTTGCAGAGCATCGTCTGGAAAACTGTGCTCTACATGCTGGTCTGTCATGAGACGGGGTCCTGCAGCTTGTACACGGGAGAGGACAGTTTACAGTTGAGGCATCGACAGACGATCCAGCACAGGGGACACCCTGTGGACGCTACCTTCTTCGTCCGCGCTAATCGCCTCTACCTCGTGGTCGCTGATAACTCGGGCCGATTCGCTGTGTCTTCCTTGTAAGTTATCATAGTCATTTTTTTTTTGTAACGTTGTTTAAGGAATTACATATTACGCAGTGTCACTTTTATGAATTTTTTTTCACATAAGAAACGATATTTAAAAATTGAGATGTTCACCTTTTTGTGTATAAATTAAGCTGTATTTTCTTCAAAAAGAAATTTGATACCTTAAGAAATGGTACCATAGCAGCCCCATCTCCCAAAGCCTCTTCATAGTTGCAGCGTTTCACGGTAGCAAAAATATCTCAGAGATTAGTGCACCGATTATCATTAAAATTTTACACGAATATTCTTGAGACTATAATCTAGTACTTGTTGGCACTGATTTTGGAAATATATATTTCTTGAAAAATAGCGGCTACCTACTCAAAGTCCAACATGTGATTTTCGACCTAAGTCTTCATTTTATTTTGTTAATAAAAAACAAGACATGAATCGAAAAATCGGTTTCGATAAGTAGTAGATTATACTTGGGGTCAAGTTCGAAACGGAGTCTAGTAAGAGTTTTCCAGGATATATCACTGGAGGGGCACCTACATGGACGTGGTGACGGAAGTGACGACCACAGCTGCGGTGTCGGTCACCACGTTCAAGCACAAACAGTCGACTATCATAGTGTTCGCGCAGAACGATAAAAACGTGCCGGGGGTTGGCTCGGTGGTGTACGAGTTCAAGGAGACCAGCCCAGAGAGAATACAATTCCTGTCGACCATCGACCCAGTCTCCGTCCATCATTACAATCACGCGGGCTACAATTTCATCATCCTGACGAACGAGGGTGGCCCGAGTAATTTATTCTGGTGGGATGGTTCGTTTTCCCCTTAATCACTTATCTTCTCTTATCACTCGTCTACAGTCATCATGTCGAGAATGTTCTTTCCAGGGAAGGAGCTACTGAACTGGCAGCAGATTGCTGAGATCGAGGCGGCCAGTCTGATCCATGTGGTCAACTTCAACGAAGAAACCTTCTTCCTCGTGGGCCACAATGTGAGAAACTTTTTGAGAAGATCTTTGAGGATGATTGGCAGGCCGGCGTGAACTTTTGTGGGGCCGGGTTCTATTTATATGGCACTTCTAAATTTTTTAATAATAAATATCTATACATAGGGCCCCGCAATTTTTGCGATGAACTTTTCGTGAATCCTGGGGCGTTTTAAAGAAATTTTATTATAATAAATATCTGTGCGTAGGGCCTCGAAAAATTTGCGATGAGCTTTTCGTGGATCGCGGGGCCTTTTAAAGAAATTTTATCATAATAAATATCTGTGCATAAGGCCCCGCAGAATTTGCGTGAGCTTTTCGTAGCTCGCGGGGCCTTTTAAAGAAATTTTATCATAATAAATATCTGTGCATAAGGCCCCGCAGAATTTGCGTGAGCTTTTCGTAGCTCGCGGGGCCTTTTAAACCACGGGGCCGGGTTTCAGGAAACGCGTTGAACCGGCCTCGCGCCTGACGATTGGGACACTAATTTGAAAAGAATATATTATACATTGTAGAATACTTTACAACTGTACAAGTTCGAGAATGCATCAGACTGCACGTTGCTGAGCTCAACGAAGGTACCAAACGAGGACACCGTGGTCGACTTGCAAGCTCGAGTGGATGAATCCAGAGTGCTCGTGGTGCTGGTCACCATGAATTTAGACAATATTTACAGCGTGCGATCGTGGGAGTTGGGCATCGCGGAAATTCCTCCAGGTTTGATATTTAGCATAAACTAGTACTTTTTAAAAATTTAGTAAGCTGATTTTATAGGATTATTATTCGCAGGGAACTTGTTGGAGGAGACAGGCACTCTATCGGAACAGTTGTCGAAACTAGTCGAGATGTTAGAGCGAAGGAAACCGTCTGTGGACGAAGCTGAATCCTCCTGGCCCTCTTTATTCCCAGCAGATGAAGACTTGACGATATCAAAGCCCTTAATCTTACCAACTGTGATACTAGAGTCAGGAACCTTGGGAAATATCGACGTCTTTGCGTCAGAGGACGTTCTTGCCCCTCGAGAGCTTCAACAGGGTTTGGACACCCTGGTTCGCGAAGTCGAGGACCTTCTGAAGGCCTCGAAGAATCTTTTAACACCATCCAGTAACGTCAGCTTGTTCAACGGAGATATCATCGTCCAAGGAGATGCGTCTATTGGAGAACTGAAGATAGATCAGGTGGACGTGGACTTTTTGAATAACGTTGATATTCAGTCGAGGGATGTCGAGTTGGAGCCGACAGGGGAACCTTCCACCCCATTGCAAGGGAAGGACATTGTTGTGCACGACCTCCAAGTCGACTCGCTTTGTGGGATTCCAGCTCAATGTGAGTTCACTTCGATTTTATTTATTTATTTATTTATTTTCTTCTACGGGTAGACCGCTGGGTAGGGGTGGAACCCTCCCTCCCTGGCACAAAATAAAATGAATTTATTACAAAATAAAAATAAATTAAATTGTGAAGTAATTCCACATTGAGTACATCTAATTATAAGAAAATTTGTTTCACTATTTATTGCCCCTCCCTGAATGAAATTTGGTAGACCCTATTGTTTACTATATGAAAAACACCAAAGAATTAAATAGGTAACTGAACAGGTAAACTTCAAGAGAAATTATCATATCCTTCCATAAAGAATTCTAAGCCAGTGATTCCCAAGCATTTTTTAGTTGTGATCCCCTTTTATAATATTCAAATAACCTGCTCCCCTTTCCTCCCCCCAATAAGGTAAGGTAAATTTAATAAGATAAAGAAAACACATTAAAAATAGGTATTTCAGAATATAATTCTAACTTAATAATATTATAAAAAAAAAACTAAAAAACCGTGGCGACCCCGCAGAAAACACTTCGCGATCCACAGGTTCCGTGCAAATATATTTATATAATTATAGTTATTCACCAAAGTATAAATTCTGCAAATGATTTTGCAGGATCTCGTCATGATGATAGTTCATAGGGTCCTTGAAGGTACCATAACACTTGATGTTTTAGATTGGGCACTGGAGAATAGTGCATCTAAGATGGAACTAGACCTTGGATCAAAGGAAATCGAAGTTGTAAACGACACTGTACATCTACATTCAAATGTGACGTTCACAAACTTGAATGTGAAAACGGTAAACGGCGTGAATATCGACGAACTCTTCAAGGAACTGTTTATCCTCGGTCAAAGTCAGAGGATCAGAGGTAAAGCTAGTACAATCCTATTTAATTAATTCGAATTAAATGAAGGATAGGATCCAGCTTTATGTACCATCTTCCAGGGAACGTTACCTACAGCAACACACTGCAGATCTACAATCTGACAGTGCAAACTGTAAATGGAGAACCATGGGAAAGCTACATGACCACGAAAACTGAGCAGAGTTTTAAGAAATTTTTCATAAAATCGCTACATGTAGATGATCTACATGCTGAGTCCATAAATGGCGTTCCAGTTTCAGAGGCTGCGCGGATATCCCGCGAAAACGTGATCAAAGGTAAACTGACGCAATGTAAAAAGAGTATTTGTCGGTTTTATTGTGTTAAATGAAAGTAGGTACGCTGTATACAGCGGTGGAATTCAAATAATTGAACAACCGGATCGGTGCGCTCCTGCCGAAAAATATTAATAAAAAACGATATATCTGTATAATCTAAAAATTGCCAAGTAAATAAGATTACAAAACTTGTAGGAAACAGGTTTACCGATCTGATGAGACCCGGGTGAATCCTACCACTGGCTGTACAGTTTTTTAAAACCAGTATAATTTATAATCATTATTGGAAGAATAATTTGTAAAATCGAGGTGCTTGGTCCTAAAAAATGTCGGCGTTTAATATTGTAAGATCAGGAACCCTTATAAGTGGGAACCCAGAATAAGAGATCTCGGAGGATCGATTTCGGTGGAGTTGGTTAGGCGGCAGACCAGTAAGCAGAGGGATCCGCGGATCGCGGGTTCGAGTCCCGTCACCCGAGGTTCTTTTTTCCGAAGCTCCCACTAATAGGAATTACGAAACCTATTCCTATATATCCTCCCTGCAGATTATTAAACTTTCATTCCACAGGACAAGTGAGAATTGCAAAGCTGCAAGTGACTGACGAGCTCTCAGCGGATTCGAGCTTGCAGCAGCTACCGAAGTCCAAGCCCGTTCAAATTTACTACAACGTCACCATCAACGGCAACTTGAAGGTGAATGTCCTCGACTTACATGCGCCCACGAGGATATTCGTAAACGACGAACAAGTACACTTGGATGACACTTTCGAAAGCTACTGGACCAAGTCGACCGATCAAGTGATCGAGAGTGATATAGCGTTCGAGAATCATCTAACCATCGACCACCTGCGAGCCAAGTACTTGAATGGTTTTTCCGAAGAGGAATTCTTGTACACGACTGTGACAACCATCCCAGAGAACTTTAGAAACCTGAACTTCAAGAACGTGGAGATCGACGACACGTTCTTCGTCGATGGTGAACACGATGGGCTTTTCGATATCGCCCCAGAATCGGTGACAATTCGAGAAAGGTTGCACCTGAAGCATCTTCGCGGGAAAAATCTGTTCGTCGACACTTTCAATGGTCTCTTCGTGCCCGACGTGTTGAGTGGAAAGGAGCCGAAGTTCGCGAGGAACATGCACTTCCCTGTTATTCGAGGGAGACGAGTGAACGTTAGGGACCTCGATTTCCTCTTCTTCGACGGCGAGGACAGCGTCACGTTTCTGGAGAACGCAAGTGGCGCTCGCCAGGAACTGAGAACGGACTTCATGAAGACACCAGAGCTCCACATTGAGAATCTTGTGGTGGAAAGGATCAATGACTTAGATATGGAGAAGCTTGCCACGCTGAGAGACATTCGAGCGATTGACTTGAAGGATCTTGTGATCGATGGGGATTTGTCAGTGGAGGGTGACTTGAAGGTACGGAAGATCGACGAGCAAGCACCTGAAGTTTACCTGAGGAGAATAGGTGAAGAAGATATCCTGTTGGATACGGAGGAGGACATGGAAGAATTGATCGTGCAGAATGCTACTTTGAGATCTTTGAACGACCGTAACGTGGATAATCTATTCGAGGGTGTCTTCTCGAAATCGAGGGAGCAGAGTGTGCCTGGCCGGTATTCTTTTTACAGAATCACTGCTGGTAACATTGTAGCTAAGCATATCAACGATCAGGATACTTCTGAACTGAAGTGGATCGATCAGCCCATCGTCTTCTCTGGAAACGTCACTTTTGAGAGTCTGCTCGTGAAAGACGTTGTAACGAGGACTTTAAATGGCTACAATGTTAACGAGGTACAGTTTGGAATGAGTTACACAGGGTGTAACTCATTTCATTGTAGAAATTTGGGGTTATTTTTCTGGATCGTTTCTACTCGCCAAAATAACGAAGGAAGTTGGAATATGCATAGAGAGGATAAACTCGATGATACTTACAATTTTTGCAGTTGTAAGAATTTTTATATTCTTATTACGGCTTTATTACTTACAGAAAATAATCATAAGATGAGTAATAGTAAACGTAAATAAAATATTATTATTATTCCTTTATTATATTCCGCAAAACACGTTACTTGGTTTAATATTTATAGGATATATGCAACAGCGCACTTCGGATTTAATTTTGGGGGGAGCCGAGTTGAAGGGCTAAAAATATTTTTATCGCAATTTCTCAAAAATTCGTTACATGATTAGAAAAATATATTTAAAGAATAAAATCCACTTTTCTTTTCTTTTCACAAAGCTCTTAAATTACTTCAGTCGTGGTTATTCATTAATATCCTTTCCCCCTTTTCTTTTATTATTATTCTAACGAGTAGAACCGATTCAGAAAAGATATCCCACATTTTAATAAAAACCCTGTAGATTCCAGAGCTACTAATTAATTAACAAATATCTCGTCCCAGCTGTACGAGAGCCTAACGAATATATCGCTACCAAGGATCCACGATTTGAAGGTGGACGGAAACGTTTCCTGGATCGTTTCTTCGTCTCACCCGCGTTCCTTGTCGTCCCTGCTCGAAAACGCGGTTACCAGGGACACAGATCAAGTGATTCGCAGTGAGGTCGTTTTCGAGAATGGCGTATCCGCGTCGGCAGTCACGGGAGAATGGGAAGGAATCGACGAAATCCGAGATATAGTAAGTGACGCTGTGATCGATGAGGGAAAAGTTGTCGAAGTGGCTGGGGAGAAGATTTTCAAGGAAAACCTAGCTACTGATGCTTTGTCAGTAACAAACAACGCAGAGATCCCTGCAATCAACGATATAAACATCCTGCAATTTAATGACACTGTGGCGAGGAAAGATCAGGACGAGAGGATAACCGGGCACGTCAGCTTCCCCCAAGAAGTCACGATTACTGAACTACTCGCCAATGACACTGCTCACGATCTACCTCTGAAGGGACTAGTCCTAGCAACCGATAGTTTACCCCCCAAAGTGTCGTTTAAAAATCTTGTCGTGAGGCAGGACGTGGCCCTGAAGAATTTAGACGGAATAGACTTCGATAAGTTCTTGGAGGATCGCGTGACTACTGATCAGAACCACAGCATTCCCTTTGACGTGCAGTTCAATGGGGTTGTTGAAGTTAAAGGTTTGATACTGTCTTCGATTATTTCTCATTCCTTTAATTGTATTTTATTATTGATATTGATGGGTGGATTTTAGGAAACGCGGATGTGAATAGAGTCAATGGAATAGATCCTTCTGATCTGGTACTCAGTGGGGCGAAAGAAGCGCAGGTCATATCCGGATCAAAGGTGTTTGAAGAGAACCTAGTGGTGCACGGTGATGTGCATGCTTTATTAGTTAATGGGCAAAATATATCCGCGGAGTACTCGAATTGCGTGCAGAACGACGAAGACGTGGAGATTATTGGCGACTTGGTAACCCATCGACCCGATCGCTTTTCACCCTTGCACGGAAATTGGGTCGTTTTTATCCACAAATCAATTCGTTCCTCCTTTACTTATTTCGACTAAAGCTCTCTCGTATCTTTGAATAACTAATAACCGTCGATAATAAAGAATAATAATAATACTCTTTTAATTTCATACTTTTTTTTATTATTTTTAGCTTTCTTATTCTACAAATTTAATAAGTTGAAATATTAAACCGCAATGATTAAAGGGACTGAAATATATTTAAATAAATTAACTTGTCCGTGTAAATTTACAATTTTCGTACAAGGGTTTACCTTCACGCGTCCACGTTCCTAAGAAGCTCGATCCTTTTTCAGATTTTCGAGTCAGACGTCAAGGTCCCGGAGAACGTGACCGTTTCAGGGTTGGTGAATGGACTGAGCTTGTATAGCATCCTCGAGGATTTACACTCCGAGGCGAATGAAATCTTTCGAGGGTTCGCTCGAAACGAGAGCAAACTGGAGAAGCGTATCGAGCAGTCCTCGCTGATTTCCCACTCGATGGGGAACCTCTTCTCGTACCTAGAGGAGGAACCGAAGCTGAAGATCCATGCGCCAAACATCAAAGGCGTGGACGTAGTGCATTACGAGGAAGTAATGAAGTTGAACATGTTTGGAGAAGAGGAAGGAACTTCTTGCGGACTCCCAAGCAATTGTTCCTGTCGAACCGAGTACGTAGCTGAACTCGCGAAAGATGGGTGTCGTGTGTGGAGAACCAATGGCTCGATGATAGTGAGGAACTATCACGAGCTACACAGTACGATCGGCGTGAATGTGATAACGAATGCGGTGTCGAGCAGTCGCGAATGCACTTTGAATAGCAGTGAACATGAATTCACGACGATCTCGTGGATGAGACCTGGGACGATCGAGACGAGAGATGTGGTGGCTGATGTGAAAGAGCCGGCGATTAAGGTTCAAGGATTCGTAAAGGACGCGCTAGTCTTCATGGCGCAGGATAGTACGTAAAAGAAATTTTTTATTGGATGTAATTAGTCTGAGATGTGGAGGAGAAAGTTTTGGATTTACGAATGTGCAGTACACTTTACCTTTGGATTTACTAACTAACTAGGCTTAACCCTTCGTGGTCACACGGGGTGTATTGTACCCCAAGAGCAATTTTCGATTTGAAATGTCGCACCTTTACGTCTTCCAAAGGGGATTTATCGCAAAAAAATAATAAAAAAAAATTTGAAAAAATCGGTTTTTCCCACAACCATGGAAAATCGCTCATTTTCAACTACAAATTTTATCATATCAAAATTTATGTTTCTAGAAAAAGACTATTAGACCATGACTGTATAAGTATTACGAATGTACAATTATCACTAAAAAGTTAAAAGATTCAAAAATACGAAAATGGTAACTCAAAAAATGACGCTGGGGTACAGTGAACCCCGTGTGACCAATGTGTGATTATAAGAACACAGATTTTCAATGAGAGGTCTTCAGGTATTCTTCTTTGATTGCTTTCATTTTTGGATATATTTTAGAGGACCCATAAATAGCAAATACGTGTATTTTTATTTTATTTTATTTATATGAAGTTTTATTCAACGCGAAGTTATAATATTGTTTAAACAGTGGGGAGTTTTGTACCTCTTCTTATGAAATTTGAGGGGTGGTTTCACCTCCTAAATTTGCGAACGGGCGAAAATAAAAAACACATAGGTATTTGTTATTTTTTGATCCTCTGAAACATATACGAAAACCGAAGCAATCGGAGGCGACCAACTGAAAACCTCTGCTTCTTAGCTAAAACGTATTATTGAAATGTCAAATATCTTTTTGAATTTATAATTTTGAATAAATTCCACACGTTGATTTTTAATATCCTCAGATGCAGCTTTCGTGGTGTTGGCAATATACTACGATCCGTTGCACAAAACACACCTCACGGATTCTGCGATCTACAAAATTGATATCGAGAAAAATCTTCTATCCCTGCACCAGACACTTGAAACTGACGGTGCCTGGGATATTGAAATCTTTAAAACAAGTCACAAGAACATGTACCTACTCTTAGGTTGCTCTGGAGATTCGAAGAAATCTTTCTTATACAAGCTGGATATAGCTACTTCTAAGGTAGGCGAATTCTACTGATAATTGAATCATTGAGAACAAAATCGGACGAATTCACATTGAAAAAATAAATCTTTCCTATTTCATATGATTATGATTACTGCAACTAACTCAGTTTCACAAAAAATGTGTGTTAATCCATTTTTGTTCTCGATGCCTCGATTATTGCTTGCAGAAAATTCTGACTAATAACTGTAAACGCTTCTACGTAGTTTTCAATGTTGAGAAGTTTCGGAGGCAAGACGCGCCACGTGAAGAGTCTGTCCCAAGAGAAGGATCATTTTATTTTCTTGGATGATTTAGACACGAACGCGGTGAACGTGTTTCATTACGATCCTGAGTTTGATAACTTCTACGATTATCAAAGTCTGTTTCATGATTCGAGAGTCAAAGGGATCGAGTGTTTCCACGCGAACGGTAAGCATACCGGTGGAAGCAGAGATGGGCAAAAAATTATTTGAAATAAAAATTTGTGTACGAAATTTTTATTTCAAATAATTTTTTTGCTCATTTCTCCGTGGAAATGGAAGAATATCGCGTTTCTAATTTTTAATTGGCTTTTCTCGCTTTGTCGTGGGTTTTAGAATTTGGTCGAAGCGATTCCTTCATCGTCGTCACAACGGAGGACGACCAGTTTTATATTTACGAGTACATGTTCGCCCAGGTAATACAGATCAAGCTACTATGCGGAATTTTGTTCGGTTTAAAATCGACGCTACTTTTCCCGCTATTTTTTTAGAAGTTCCAGCTGAGGGTACATCATCGAATAGAGGGTCTACAGGCGATGGTGCCGTTCTATTATTCGGGGAATCGTTACATTTTCGCGGGAACTAGTACCAATAGCACGGTACTGCGAATCGTGCAGCACGGGCCGCATTAATATTCGTACGATGACCTTAGGTCGCGTATTTATCTACGGTTTCTAATGTATCATACCACAGAGGAGGTATAGCGTATATTGAATAGCGTTCTATGTAGTCCAGTAAATGAAGAAATGGTCACTTGCGTGCGATGGGTAGAATTCTTCTACCAGAGACAAGTGGAAATCAAATCTCACGAATTTCATAGACGTGCTGTGATTAAAATAGTTTCAAAATAAGTGTGTAGATGTATCATTATTCCGTTTGAAAAATTTCCAATTCCCATTAGTTTCAACTCCTCGCTGAAATATTCCGAGTTCCACTTATCCTTCTACTGTAACACTTGATAATTTCACATATCGTTATTTCTATCAAAGTATTGCAAGTTAAAGAAATTCTTATACCTAACTAGAATACTTAACAATCGCAGCCATCGTCTCGGTTCTCACCGATTATCAGGTCTCACCACGAGGAGGTTTCTGCGTTGCGAGACCTGTAGATGGAAACAAAGTTCCATCGATCTCTTCGGTTTAGATATAGAATCTAGGGAACCGCCAAGCAATCACACGATTAAAGCAAATTCAGGAAAGAAGGAAAGACGGAGGTAAGAATGAAACGAGTATTGGATGACGCAGTTCCTACCACCCTGCTGTCCGAGTCGAAAGAACAAAGCGTTCGGCACCGAAAATCCGTGTGCAACTTTGATTGCATACTCGAGGGACAGAGAAGATTGTCCAAAACTCAAGACTTATCAAGACTTTCAAGAGTTTTAAGCTTTGAATCGTGTTCGAAGTGCTTCGAAGTTTTCGCTATATATGTAGATTCGAAGCGCTATTCATTTACACCTAGTTCAACTAAAATGTGTTTATACATTATAAATAATACTATATATGTAATATGTATAAGCATTAACATTCATTTATCGAACGATTAAATATTGAGAATAAAAGAGAATTCATTCGGCGTAGAAAATCATTTGCAAATTCAAGGCCAAATGTTACTAATTGCGTGATATTTCGAGTTGTACCGATTATAGTTAATAATTATTTATACCGGACGGTTAGGGTAAATGTTGTTAACATGATTTTTCATAGTAATAGTCACTGGAATGAATATTTCAGTGGAAATATCAATTTTTGTCGAATAATTAACTGGCTTTCGCAAATGAAATTAACCGTCGACCTTGTTGTGATCGCGGCTGTTGTTCTCCAAAGTGCCACACGTACCTCCAAATCCTCAGTCGTCGTCGATCCTCCGTGCCGGCAGGACCTCCGGGTACGCGCGAGCTCCTCGGGACCCTGGACACCCTGGACACCCTGGTCACCCTGGTCACCCTGGTCACCCTGGTCACCCTGGTCACCCTGGTCACCCTGGTCACCCTGGTCACCCTGGTCACCCTGGTCACCCTGGTCACTCTGGTCACTCTGGTCACTCTGGTCACTCTTGACACCCTGGACACACTGAATTGTTCCATTCCTGTTTTTGCGTCATTTATTCGATTTTATGTATTTGTTCGATGGATTTGCGTCATTTATAGAATTTTATGTATTTCTTCGATGGATTTGTGTCATTTATTCGATTTTATATATTTTTTCGATGGTTTTGCGTCATTTATTCAATTTTATGTATTTCTTCGATGGTTTTGCGCGATTGGTTCTATCTCATGCATTTCTTCGATGGTTTTGCGTCATTTATTCAATTTTATGTATTTCTTCGATGGTTTTGCGCGATTTTTTCTATCTCATGCATTTCTTCGATGGTTTTGCGTGATTGCTTCTGTCTCATGTATTTCTTCGATGGTTTTGCGTCATTTATGCGATTTTATGTATTTCTTCTATGGATTTGCGTCATTTATTCAATTTTATGTATTTCTTCGATGGTTTTGCGTGACTTGTTCCCTCTCATGCATCTCATCGATGGGTTTACGTTTCGTGCACAACCTTCACGTATATCTACGATGGTTTTGCATGCCCGTGTATGCTCTTTGTCGTTCCAAATCATTTCGATCGGCACGAGCCTAATATGTCTTTTCTTAGTTCCCTCTCAAGCATATTATATCATTGCTAATATAACGTGTTTGATTGTTTCAGCTTTTTAGGTTCACCCTCCTGCGGGGAAGGGAGTGACAGAAGACATCTAAGGAAGCCTAGGCTAAGTTATTATAGCATGAAGTATTTAAGGCCCCATATAAAATTGCCAAGTAGTCACTGAATCATTAGCTTTGTTGCACTTTCCTTGGCTCCTCATCTCTGATGAGGAGGTCGCCGCTGCTTCCGTTTCCGGAAGCAAGCGACTGAGCATGGAATTGGTATGGGTGGATCAGTTTCATCCCTTGGTGTTCTTGTCCAAAGGGAAAAGTTTCGGGCGTAGGGAGTGTACCGCTTGGTACACTGCCTGCGTAAGTCTCCTGGTCCGATTACCCAATCTCCGCGTAAGCCGGCTTGAGTCAGGTCACACCTAGTGTGCTCCTGGCGGGTTGCATGAGTCGGAGCAACAGGAATCGCCTCTGGGAGACGCCGAGCGCTTTTCCCTTTCGACTCGGACATTAGGGTGGTAGGAACTGCGCCATCCAATACTCCTTTTATGCTCACCCGTAGTATTTCCTTCCTTGCTGAATTTATTTCAATCAAGTAATTGCTTGGCAGTTCCCTAGATACATCTAAACCGATGGGATCGATGGAACTTTGTTTCCATCCATCTCTTTGGTTTAGTAGGTTAAGGTTTTTATGTACAGAGAGATCGACGGAACTTTGATTCCATCTATCTCTCTGCGGGTCTCGAAAAGCAGCAACCTCCTCGTGGTGAGACCTGGTAATCGGTGAGAACCGAGCCGATAGCTGCGATTGTCAAATATTCTAATTAGATATAAGAATTTCTTTAACTTGCAATACTATGGTAGAATGTAAGAATAAAATATGTAACTTGAAATATTGTTCTATTGTTCCTACCGGACCCCGGAACAGGAGTGTAGTGTTACGATAGAAGGATAAGTGCAAGTTGGAAACTTTCAGTGAGATATTGGACCTGATGGGTTTTTGAAAATTTTTAAAATCGTCTCTGCTTCAGTACCTTATTGAAGTATACCAAGTTACAATTCCTTGGCGAGGTATTTCACGTTACATCATGAAAGCATGTCTTCCGCAAATAATGTTGTTGTTTATATCAATTTTTATGTTAAATAATTTTATTAAATAAATTTATAAATTTATTTTAAATTGTTACTCTAACAGAATAATTTGTAAATCGCGGGTTTCAAATGATCTAAGTTTTACCCGTGTTTAATTCTAATTCCTAGCACGCGTAGCGTTACAATCTTATTTTAGACTGAATCGATAACGTTGGGTGTGACATGAAAATGGTAAGTGGGCTTGGTACACAACCGAAAGCCCCCGAGCGTGACACAAAATTACATTGCGTGATAGGTCTATCCTATACTTCGTCGATGCTCTAGAACTCCCGAATCTGTGCAACAAAAATTCACACTGAACATCAAATCTATTCACTGTAATGTCTATTTATAAATCGTCTATGCAATGAATAATAAGACCGATCTGAATCGGTAACAGTGCACACGATACAAAACTGATAAGGGAGTTCAAAGCCCCCAATCTGTGTGACAAAAATTTATATTGGATGTAAGGTATGTCTATTCCATACCTCGTCTGTGATCATACATATTTGCAAATCAATGCGCATTATATGCCACATAATGTACACTAAACAGAAACATAGGTATCTGTAACGTACGATCGACGATTGCCAAGTCTGCGACGTTCATACTAGAAGCAATTGTACGTTCTTTTCATGAATGATATATTTCAAACTCGAAATTTGGACGAATCTATTTCAAAGGGATTTCGCACAACCCGACTTGCGCGAACGCGATTCTGACGGGGACCATCGGAACGTTTAATTCGTATATTCTGCGCGAAAAACAAGTACAACGGTCGAACCGATGGTATAGAATCATTGCGCGGAAATACACGCAATTAAGCCTGGCGTAGGTAAAGATATTTCGAGTGTGGGCATAGTATTGTTACCCTAGTTCATCGAGCGACGGCACGCGAAGCGTTAAGGTTTCGCTTTCCAACGAAGTGGAAGCCATTGGAGTTCCTTCGTTGTTGCTGTATAACAGTACACTAAAGCTTTAAGGTACACGCGAACACAATAATCTCTAATTTTTGGCCCGCGGAAGCATGAAAAAAACAGCACGAGGTCGACGGCTTAAACTGTGACTGTCAGTGTCCTTCCGTCGAATTGGACAAATTTTTTTTTTTATTCTCGATCGCGAATAATTCGTGGCCGATAATAGAGTTTAAGGTAATCAAGCTGGACCGCGAACTTTTACCTACTCCGAGCCGCTGAGGTATAATTGACGAAATCGAGTCGCTTCGTGCCTCGTTCGGCATGTTTTATTGGTTATGTTAACGCGCAATGATTCGGCGTAATAAATCGCCCAACAGATTATGAACGAAACAATGACAGTGTCATTACGGGGAATATAATTGAGACAATAATTAATTCTCTATAGTATCGAAATGCCTTGGTTTTTGGGAATAGATTATTGGTAGACGGAGATGTATTTTGAGGTTATGACACGTATCACACAAGTATTGCGTTGCGATGTCGTTGGGGGCTGTGTGCTCGTGTCAGTACCCGGCGCGGCTGATGGATGGTAGACTTAATTCTCGTTGTTTCAGACGTAACGGTTACTCCAAGCTAGTGATGGCTGTTAAGGGGCTAGTAGCAGCAATTGTTCAGTTCTTGACCCAACAGTTAGAGGATGGCGACATCACGGCAGACTCGCGGGAGAGTCTGGAAGTAGCAATACAGTGTTTGGAGAGCGCTTACAATGTACAAGCATCCGACACTCCAGCGAATTTTAATTTACACAAAGTATATAAATCTCTCGTTGACACTGCAACACCTAGTTTAGCCGAGGAAGCTACTGCCGACGCCAAGGCGCATGCCCAGAGACTAAAGAACGAAGGGAATGCTTTTATGAAGGCTGAAAAACATCAAGAAGCGATTGCCAACTACACAAAGTATATTATTCGCAATTAAGTAGACCAGATACGTGAGTATAGCCTTTATCGATGTAATATGTAACCGGCTCGATATTCGTCGTCCAGGGCGATCGAGTTGGACGGCCGCAACGCAGTGTACTACTGCAACCGTGCAGCGGCTTATAGCAAAATTGGGAACCACGATCAGGCGATCAAGGATTGTCGCACAGCGCTGTCTATCGATCCTTCTTACAGTAAAGCGTACGGTCGATTAGGTTTAGCGTATTCTAGTCTGGAATGGTACAAGGAAGCTAAGGAAAGCTATCAGAAAGCTTTGGAGATGGAGCCTGACAACGAAAGTTATAAATATAACTTGCAAGTGGCGGAGGAGAAGTTAATACAGCAGGGTATGAACAATATAGGACTGGGCGGAGAAGGGAATCCAGGCCTGGATTTTAGCTCGCTCTTGAACAACACCGCTCTGATGAGTATGGCACGTCAGATGATGGGCGATCCAGTCGTCCAGAATATGGTGACTAATTTCGTGAGGGGAAACGTACACCAAAGGAGGCGCATGGAGGTACTTCTAGAAGCGTAAGCATTGTTTGTAAGAGTTATCTACTGTGCCCCGATGAAAAGAAGTCGGTTGGGGTTCTTCGCTTGCATTGGCTCCCGCCACCCGTGTCCCGTTTGCTTATTTTGTATTCGTCGACGTTGTCGCGCCAGCTAATAGGGATATATTATTTCGACCCTGGAGTTTCTCAACCGACTTCTTTTCATCGGAGCACGGTAGTTCCTATATGCGACCTGCGGATGGAAATGCGTCATGTTTGAAAATTTTATAGAGGTGAACAATTAGCGCAAGAAATGCAAAACGCAGATCCTGATTTGATCGATTCGTTGAGACGACAGAGGAGAGGAAATCCAAATGACCCCGAACCGCCGCAGAATTAAAAGACCCGTGATCACGAAATGTTATAAGAGATTCTACACAGAATGGGGACGACTAAATCTTATTGAAACATAAACCAGTTACAGGACGATGTCTGTCATTTTTTAACATGCTAAAAAAAAGAGAACGAAAAACATTTTGATTCGGATCGATTTTCCATGATCATTACCATGATTTTAAAATAACATCCATGTATGTATGTATATATATGTATATGTTTTGGTATATATGTGGTATATATACATACGTATATTTAAACACTACAGAAACTTTCCTATGACTTAGTTATTAAATAAGATACAACAACTTGTCTCTTGCATGTGTGCTGACAGTGTTTGATATGCAAATATTAGATAACAAATGTCAAAATATGGTATACTTTCTACACAGGATGAATATCTGGGCGCATGTCGATCGCAGTTGCTATTCGCCCCACAACATGGCTTCGAGCCGATTTTAATTTTTACCGATTTGTACAGCGTAATAATACGTATCCTTAGTTGCTTTAGTAGCAATTCCCTGTATGATAAAACGTCACCGAAAGAAATCAGTTACTCATTACGTTCTGCCCGCAACATGCTCATGTTCTCTCTCTAAAATTGGTTACGAAAATACATGAGAATCAAAGCAGATTTAAGAACTGGAGAGTCGCAATAGCTCGTTAGTAACATTTCTTCATACAGAACAAGAAACGTTCCGAACGCATAAGAAAATCAATCATTGTTTCCTCCAAATGTTTGCAGTTCGCGTTACGTTCGTTTATAACTGCTAACAATAAATACAATTACATTCTGTTATTACAACGTCTGGTAATTATTTCAGAGTTTACGAAACTCCGTATTCAGCGTAGAGCCAGAGTACTTTCCATTTATTTTTACGTAACCGTTCTCGTCGCGCGGAATCCTTCGTGAATTCCTTTCTGTGCGAGAACATTCAAGTTCATGCTCGGCCGAGGGAACCGGAAGCAGGGAGGCCAGGAATTCGAATCTCGCGTTCGAGACGTATCCTTTTAAACTGGTGGCACGAGCACGCCAATTCTGCGTGCGTCATACAGAGTGACATCATTCTTATTTGGCACGTACGAGGCGCGTGTGTAAACACACGGGACATTTTTATATTTCGTGCTCTAATTTGTTTCCAACGCGCGCTCGCGTGTGTGTTGGTGGTCGCGTGAGTACGCATTTACGGGCGAAAGTGTGCACGGTTCGCTTTAGCAGATGAACAATCTCATCGTTGGTTAGTCTCTCTTAACCGGTAAGTTCCCTTACCGCGCCACAGTGGACGCCTCTCGGCTCAGCATTTCGATTAACTTTCATCTACGATACAAAACGTCACATCTCTCTTTTCGGGTGATTGCATTTTTTTAGGCGCGTTTGCATTGTTCGTACGATACCTCGGAACATTGGTCGACATTACCGATCTCCGCGCGCGCAATGATACGTGTTTTTTGTTGTGTGAGTGTCTGTTGCAGCGAAAGATAACATTTGTTTATCGAAAGTGCGATAACTGTGCCGTGGGTCGAAGAGAAAAATTTGAATTTTTTTTCTTTTCCTTTGAATCGCAGAAGAGGGATAGTTGAATGGTTTTTGCTGGTCTCACGGTCGTATCGTGATTTTCACGTGCTACATACCAGGGGCGCTGAGCGACGAAGCCGCGATGCAGCATTATTTACATATTTTTCAACCCTTTCCGTCATCCACCCACAAATACATCCGAGAAACATGATGCGTGCGCAAAGTCCCTCCACAGGTTCCGTGACGTGCGCGGGTGGCGCATGATTCGCCGGTTTCGGAGTACCGGCCAGGGGCGTATCGTTCAGTGATCCATACAGGAAATTTTAAGCTTATTCAAAACAACAAAAGTATTTACATCCCCGATTAAAAAAACGAACAAATTCGGGTGATATTTTTACTGAAATAAACAATATACCACCGATCATTCAAAATGTAATACTATAATACCAAACGGGATCTGAGTCATCGATCCGTATTGTGCGTAGATATCATATCACTCGCCTTTGTAACCTTCGTGCAGCTAAAATTGCAAATGATCGTATTGCGCTTGCAATCTACGTTATCAGATCGTCGCGAGACGTTCCTATCGCAGTCCCGATAATAAATACTTTCGCGAGGATAACAAAATTCCGAAATCGTCGGGTCCAACTCTCGAAGCATACGAGTAAAACTTATAGGTTTCAAGTTTAAACACTCTCGCGATCCATTGCGCATGAATCGTTAAACGAGTAGGGCTGACACCGAGGTGTAAAATTGACGGGGCAAAGCTCGTGAATCCGAGGGCGTTCCGATAGATCACCAGTGGCCCCGGGGATTCTAAACACGGCCCTGGGTATGGTGCCCCCCCACCACTCGATTGTCGCACACTCAATCGATGGCCACACCTCAATCTGTTGAGTGTGCGGCAATCGAGGGCAGCCATTTTCTTGACTTTCTGTCGCTTAACATTTCAGGTAAATACACAATTATTTCTTAAGTAATACTGGTCGGAGTGGTGCGAGGGTGTGCTGTGCCGTGTACCCGGGTGTTCTAAGCGTGCCGCGTGATCGGTTCGTTAACGCCGCGACCGGGGAGCACTGTGTGTGTGTCAAGGAGGGAAAAGAAAAAAAAGACCTCTCCTCCTCCCGTGGGTATAGAGAGAGGGCCGAGGGAGTGCCATGCGTTACGAATCCACGGCTTCTTCGCACGACGGCCGTTTAGTTTAGCATAGGAGAAGCCACGCGCCGTCTGCCCCGCGGCTGAATCCCGATCGCCGAGCTTGGGAAATGCTTGTATCGAGCCTTCCGATACGACCTGGGTTTTAGCGTTCAGTAAGTAAATCGTCCCCCGGGCTCTAGACCCCTGCGTCGCTGTCCTGTCGCACCCCCAGCGCCTCCCGTCCTCCCCCCTCTCTCTAGCCACCTACATACCCCCCACTCCGCCCCACCCCCTTCAGCTAAGGCCCTCCCCGCCCTCTTACCCCGTTACGCGGCAGTGCACTTCCGGCTGTGCAAAATTCGGCAAAAAGCTCTCCGGATCTCTCCTCTGGAAAGTCTAATAAAAATCTGTGTGGTTGCGGCCCCGTCTTGACGTTCCTACGTGTCTTCTTCGGTTATCACGCGGTGGATCGACGGTCTTGTGGTCTGCGATAAACAAAAGGTCGGTACGGTTCTCTGACACAGCGAGAAGCTCGCGATTTCTTATCCAGCCGACGAGTACATATCCCTCTCGTATATATCTGGCTCGTAGAATGGTTTCTTCGCCTCCGGGATCATTTCCTCCGAATTTTTAGCTCGCTCCGATCCAAATCATCGACGAACGTGCGTCGATTTTTCGTCAACGATCGACCTTCATATATATAGGATGCATATTTACGAGCTGGTAGAGTTTCAAATGATTTAGGCGCGCAGCGGATCGGAATTAAACAAACGATTAGGAGTCGTTATTGGATTCGGTATGGTTCTTCTCGCCCGCTATTCGTCATTCCATACTAAGAAAATGTTCCCATGATTGTCGACCAGACGGTTCCAAGCTTCATGCGTGTTGCGTCGCAAAAATCTTAACACGTAACCCTTCTCACTTCATCGATACATAAGGCGTTCTATTCATTTTGCATCGCTTCTGCGTAATAGACATTACTCGACGCTATGTCCCTCGCTTTCGCTCAACATCTCGCCAAGTGCTTTTAACTTTTGTTCTGCGGAACGTTCAGGCTCTCGAGGCAACTCGTGAGAGGCGAATCGTTTGTGCTTTTTGGTTCGCACAGGAGTTCTTGAGCTAGAAAAGTAATTACTCTGTCTCCTTTGTACATTAACAAGTATAATCTGTGTACAATGCGATTAACGAATACCAGAAAGTATAACGTATATACTTCAGATTGTTTTTGCGCCGTAATCGAAGCGTAGAAAAAACTAGATTCTGCTCCGAGGATGCTCTATGCCGGTGTGCGCAGAATTTTATATTTTTATGAGTATATACATACTGCTATATGTATGCGATGGTTCATTAATAAGTATTACGTAATTATAAAACATTGTGAAGCATCTTATCTTTGTATGATGTGAATGCACCGCCTCGTCACGTTTAATTTATGCTTCCCAATAATAATTTTTAATGGGTTCACATATTTCTTAATAGTGCATGTTTAATACAACGAAATATCGATCTTATGTGTCCATGCATGTCCTTTGGAAATATTGTTGTTTTGTTCTAAGGCATAAGGTATAGTCTTACATGGGTGTCTCGGGCTGCAGTTGAAAGGAATTTACGTGCATAGCATTTAGGTATCGGGAGTTTATATTTTTGGTTAGAAAAATAAACGATTACCCTTCGATCCACTGTTAGGGAAATCAAATTCACTTCGGAGGTATCGAAGCAGCGGCTCGGACAGATATTCTTTCGCGCAGGAATCATTGGAGAAAGGCCCTACCTTATGCAATGAAAAATTTCTTGAACTTTGATTTAACGTGTGCGCAAGGTCATTGATTATGATAACGTAAACTCAGTGTTAAGTTTGGTCTTTGGTAGTCTCGCAAAGCCTTGTAGTATACGCAGTCGAATTGTCGGAAGGAAAGAGTTAAGAAGCAAAATTTCAAAGGCATCGTGCATCGAATTATCACAAATTGTATTTAATACTTTTACAGATGTTTAAGTACATTGCTATGACAGAAACGAGATATATGCATATATATTTACATTTACGATATCTCTGTGGTACATGCAATTATCTCGCAACCTCCTATCCATTCTAACATATAAAATGTCCACTTAAGACAGAGACGCTGAAAGAAAGACTAAAAACATGGGATGCAATGCGGGCCGATGCCTCGGTCCAGACGATACGGGGTACCCTGGATCAGGTACGACCCAGTCAATATCCTTTAAATCTTCAGCCCTCGTAGGTTGCTTTTCTAAATAGTACTAAAGTAGACGTCGGTCGTATAGAAATAAGGAGATCTCACCTACAGTACCCACTATACAAGTAGCTGGCAGTAATTGATCTAGTAACAAGTTTAGTAATGTAAATTTAAGTGAACGGAGGGCTTTAGGGAGTGTATGCTAATTAAATACACACGTAAACGCTAATGCCAATCTAGTACTTTAATCGATAATACATCGTGTCTGATACTTTATAGGGAATAAACTTTATACCCTACGAGGTTTGAATCGGAGTCATTGTTTATAGCATTGTCGAAAAGAAAACAGACCTAATGCGAACAGTTTTGGAAAGATTACCCCGACTTCTTCCTATCTCTGTCCTGAAGAATGCTTCTTTACAATCTCTTTCATTATTTCTTTTGTATGTCTACATATGCTGTCGGATCGATCTATTTTAAAATTGCTTTCTACTTGTTTACGCCTTATTAGGGTGCAGGGGAGCGATACTTTTAACAGCGGCCTTAATCCCATTATTTCAGCACTCCTTTTGTTTCCCCGTTCAGTTGTGATTATTTTATGTGTACTGTACGCTCACTCGCTGTACGCCCTTAGTTAAAATAATCTCTGGAGGAGATAATTCCCCAGATAATCTTACTTTTCGGTCGACTTAGATTCATAATCATTAGAAGCTCAATAGTCGAAGGCGCCGCATGAAAGCGCAGTTTAGAAATTCGAGTACCATCTCCGCACTATTCTATACACACGTGTATATGTGTATGCATATATAGGATAAAAGCATTAGACATTAGACATGCACACTTTTACTGCTCTTATACAAAAGTTTGGATGTATAGTCTGTACATATTAGCCGTAGTCGGCAGAAGCTATAGAATAGTGAATACAGCATTCTGCAAAGCAAATGCGTTCTAAAATGTTATGCTATTAGTCGTGCATAGGTAAGTCGTTAGGAGACTGTCCTTAAAACTGATGTTTAACCACACTAGATCAACGTAACAGTTTCTAGATAATTATGTTGTCGATACGAAATAATTCACTACTAGTGAGTAACGATTGCGTGTTTCTTGCTTTTCGTTAACGGACAGTTTTTAAAAAGCAAGGAATCAGGCGCATAGAGTTCGTGTACTTTTTAACAGTTTAGAATCGCGACGAAGCGGTGGTAAATAAATGTGTGATAATTTTTATTTTAGAATTCATGGCAGCCATTAGGAAGAAATTGGTTATCGTGGGTGATGGTGCTTGTGGTAAAACATGCTTACTCATAGTCTTCAGCAAAGACCAATTTCCTGAAGTGTACGTACCCACAGTATTTGAGAACTATGTTGCAGACATCGAGGTCGATGGGAAGCAGGTGAGTGGTCCGAGAATATTATTCGTCAGCCTTCGTTTCTGTAAAACTTTTCTACGTGAATGTTGTGATTGAACGAGAACATTCCGTGCGACAGGTGGAACTGGCCCTTTGGGACACAGCCGGGCAAGAAGATTACGATAGGTTGCGTCCACTGTCGTATCCCGACACGGACGTGATCCTAATGTGCTTCTCCATCGACAGTCCCGATTCCCTGGAGAACATTCCCGAGAAGTGGACACCGGAGGTGAAGCACTTTTGCCCGAATGTGCCCATTATCCTTGTCGGAAACAAAAAAGACTTGCGCAACGATCCGAACACTATCAAGGAGCTTAGCAAGATGAAACAGGAGCCAGTTAAGCCCGAGGAAGGTAGAGCCATGGCCGAGAAAATCAACGCTTTTGCTTATCTTGAATGTTCCGCTAAGAGTAAGGAGGGTATTAGGGAAGTATTTGAAACAGCCACCCGAGCTGCGTTACAAGTAAGTGTTAGCGTAAGTTAGCGTCTGTCGTATGCGATGGACAGAGCTCTGCCTCTAACAGCCGTGTGAATTCGCAGGTGAAAAAGAAGAAGAAGGGAGGATGTTGGCTTCTTTAAGTAAAATGCCAAGTGGTCCCGATACTATTATCTTAAGCCTTGTGGCTGAATAATGGAATTGCGGAGCTAGCTGCAGTGAAGCTAGGTGTTATGCCGGAGGCCCCCAGCGGAAACCATAATATAATAACAACTTATCTTTAATTATTTTACACAATAAAACAAATCTATATTAAAAAAAAACAACCACAAACTGCGCCCGAGATATTTAAAAAGCAAAGAGGAAGAACAGAAAACTGTCATTGACGAAACTGGAGACTTAAGAGAGAAAAAAAAACATTGACTAAAATTCAAAATGCAAGTATATGTGCTATATATGAGAAACCATAATGTATATTGTAATGACTACTTGATTGTATTTTTAATGGTAATGAATTGTGCTTCGAGTTTAAACAATTAAACAATTGTCATACCAAGTATTTACATTTACGGTACATAATTATCTAATATCATTGTAGCAATTATTACTATTATTAATTAGTATCTCATTACTATTATACGCATTCTACATCTCTTTTTTTTTTCTTAATCGTAGTGGCTGTTTATTTTTGGTAATAAAGAAAAAAAAGAAAAGAATATATATGTGCGGAGGAAAGGAAAGAGTTGGGGGAATTCGTAAGCAAAGTATAAAGAGAAAGTGGAAGGAGGGAGAGTAGAAACATAATACGCAATGCAAAGTCATAGAAAGCAATGTAAGAGTTTAAAGGGAAAAAATGTTGAGGATTCCAAACGTTGCGTCGCTATTTTATTGAACCATCGAATTATCAATATTTCTTAAACAAAGCAAAAGCAAGTAACAATACCTATTATAATTATAAAGTTGCGCAAGTAGACGAGCGGATCACTTTGATCTTTAAGATACCAACTAGGCTAAATGTATTATTATTATTATAATTATTATTAATTATTTTTATTATATTATTATTATAATTCGATGACACTAACATTACGGATTGTAATAGCGGCTATATTATATATTTATGTATTTCGACAACACATCCCTTGTACCCAAAAAACCAAGCACACAAACGACATCCCGTTTTCCGTTTCTCGTTGCGCGATATCTATTTGCCAAAATGTCCGATATGCAATCAATGTAACCGGGGAATGTTTGTGATTTATTAATTTAGGGGGCGATGAACTTTCACGGAGCATGGTTTTTCACTCTCGTAGCAACAATTGTGTTGCGACTTACGCGATGCTCTTTCCGAAAAGCGTTGTTCTACGAAAACGTAACGTCTACGTGTTCCTCAAACGCACCAGATTTTTTTTTCTCTTTTTATTTACAAGCGTTCGAGTTACCTTGTAAAGTGATCTTCGAGCCTGTTAAAGTCACCCCTGTATTTCCCTCCCCTTTATTTCTGTTTCTTTTCACTTGTATACATACTATTCTGAAACTTCTTAATTTTACGCGTCTTCTATTAAAGAAAAAACGAAAAAAAAAACTAATATCTATAAGGTTCATAATGTAGTTTGTTTTTTTGCAAAGAACTATCGAATTAACTACTGTTGAATTACGCTTTTAAAAGCCAGAACATCGTAAGGTTGCGGCCAAGCTTTGCAACGGCCGCGGGACGTTTTATTTACACAACGGGGCTTTGGCCATTTCCAACGATCAGCTCTTCGACGTACAAAAATTTACCGATAAGTCGATGGGGGTAGGAGTTTTTTATAGTGTTTGAATAAATAATACTGTTTTGCATTTTTTAAACAACTAATTGTCAAAGAGTTAATGAACGAACTGGTCGCAGGCGGGAATCCAAAGATCCCCGAAGCTTCTGGCATCTTCGCGGATTCAGGGCCCGTTGCAGAGTTTGCAAGCGTTCTTTTATAATAATTTTTCGAAGGATGTACTGTTAATTACGACTGTATCGACCTAATCCCTTATGGACCATTTCTCTAATCCCACAATAAAAGCGCGAATCGTGAGTTACCGATCGAATAAAATCGCCCGAACATTTGTACAGTGATAATTGCAGTTTTTTCTAAGGGAACGCTTGTGAATCGCGAATGGTACCGATGTTATATATACTTTCCCCTTAGGAGCCCATCGTCTTGATCCTCGTCCAAACGCGAGTCTTTGAGACTGACTTTGCAGTTAATGAAAAAACAAGGGACGAACAAACTAATCACATTTTTTTATAACAGAGTTTAAGTATCGTTAAATGCACAAAGTTATCAGATAAAACATAAACGTATTAATTGCTCTGTGTTTGACGAAGATCAAAGTGATGATTTAATTGCGTGATTCTAGCGCATCGCATGTACGAAAGACAAAAAAGGTGGTAACCGATAAAGGAAATATTTTTTATTATTTCTCGAACGTTTAGGACTGGTCCATACGGGATTAATCACTGTATATAAACTTTCAACGTTCTCGGAATAGATGAGGTAATGCCTTGATGAATGTCTCATGGTTTTTTAGCATTTCTTTGTCTCTCTCTCTCTCTCTCTCTCATCGTATGAAAGAGCAATAAAAGTACGAACTACTTTATCTCATTTTCTTACGATAATGTCGTGAGTAATATATACATATATATATAGCGTGTCGCGTCATTTTGATTTCGAGCGTTGAAATGAGATGCTGCTGTACACACAAGGCAGAAAGGGGGGCAAAACGAAGGAAATATTGTCTTCTGATTCAATGCAGTCCGGTTATGATTAGCCCTTACGACGTTGTAATTCATCGTGCAGCTAACTAAATAATTTAAGATGCTACTTCCGAGGACAAGAACTTAACGATTCGTGCCTAGCGTTTCTTCGATGATACGGATATGTGAAACTTATTTTTTATGATCAGGGAAATGAATTCGAGCGCGAGTTTCCCGAGTTCTAGCAAATCACTCTATAATTAGCTTTCATGATTAAGAAAGATATTTACTCCACGATTGCTATAATAAATTGTAATTAACAATAAAGGTTACTCATCAACATTTTTAAATTGCTACTACTGGGGTAGTTCAATGCCTGCGAGATTGAATAGTAAAGCGTAGATAGTTCTCCTTAACAGATATGAATTCAAAAGGAATCGTCAGAGGACGTAGCGAGAAATATTGAATATACTGCGAGCCTTCAGTTACAAGTTTTATTGAACAAAATTGCCACCTTCGTTTCAAAATACCTCCAAAATCGCATACTAGGAAGCCTGAAAAGTACAATTACTTAACAAGGAATATCATTCAGATACAATGCGGAAGATTTTATATAAAACGTTTTTATTCTTTCTTTTTTCTCTCTCGTATAAACAGAAATTAATGTGATAACTTCAACCTGGCACAGTCGAAAATGTGACGAATGGAATGGAAAGTTTTGTGTTATTGTACGTAGCTGATTAAATCTGGAAAACATTACCGCGATAATTCTAAATCAGTTCTGCATAGCTTTACGTGATATACAACATACCATAAAGTTACGTAATACATGTATACGATACTATAGTAATTATATTTTCACTTCGCTTTCGAATATTCTGTAAAATAAGTATAGCACGCGTAACCGTGGCTCACGCCGACTCGTTTAGACCTGTCTCTGGAGCTAGAAAAAGTTACATTAACCCTTACATTTAATCGTACGTCACTCTCGTCACACTTCGCGAGTTCCACGGAGAATAAAATCTCCCCTCACATCTTGCTGTTGGGGCATATATAAAAAATGTAGTAAACAATCACGTATCTTACGAAAGAAATTTACAACTCGTCGGCCTTCGGCTTCGCAGCTTTGCCCTTGCGATCGAACCCTTTCAGCTCGTTCGTCGCATGCTTGGCAATGTACTTAATGAAGTCATCAAGCGCCCTGCCGCCTTCGTATTTCACCGGGTTGTTCTTGGAATCCTTAGGCGCCCAGAAAAGCGTTGGGAACCCGGCTACTTCATACGGCGCGGGAACATCGTTCGCGGTGGCGTCGAACTTCACGATCTCGACGTCCTCGTCGACGAGTTTCTCACCCAACTCATCGAAGACGGGCGCAAGCTGCTTGCAGTGGCCGCACCACGGAGCATAAAATTCGATCAACGTATCCTTGTCGTTATTTGTCACCACCTCGTCGAAGTTCCGAGCCACCGCGACCTTAACGTTGCCGGTGTTATCTTCCGGGATTGGCTCAGACTTCAGGTACGGTTCCAAAGCGCCCGATTCGAGGTCCTTGAGGAACGCTTCGAACGCATCGACCGTAAATTCGTCCTTCATCGCGAACTTCTGGTTCTTCGCGTTCTTCGCCAGAACGACAGGCTTGTCGCCCTTCACGAAGTCGATTCCGAAGTCGTTCAATTCATGCTGGAAGTCGTCTTTGGAAGAAATAGCGAAGTTCAGACTGGGGAAGTCCTTGGCGACCTTGATGATTCGGTTGCGCCAGTAGTTCGTGCCCTTGGGGTTCTTCACGTAATCCACGGCGTAGTAAGCGACCACCAGTGGGTTCTTGAATTCCACAGCATTGTCCCGCGTTCGGACACCAGCGATACCGAAGCTAAAACGACGATTTCGATGTAGTAAATGTCCATTGTAATTTTTAAATCGTATATAATAATCTAAGAAAAGAGGAGACTTACTAATTCTTGGTAATGAATTCTTGAACATCAGTTACGGACTCTCCATCCTCGAGTTTCGCAGTGTTTGGTTCGAACTTGTTCTGCAATACTTTCGGTCGGTACAAAACAATTGTATTCCTGGAATTACACACAGTACATTTAACTTCGTCCTCCGCATAGTTATCGAGATAATTCCATGCTAAATTAATCTATTTACTTGTGCCCCTCTTTCTCCAAAAGCGATTTAGCAGTCGTATGCGCAAACTTGACCTTCTCCTTCAGCTTCTTAGAAACAGCATGGAAGGCTGTCGCCAATGGCGAATCTGCCTCTTCGAAGAAACCTACCACCCCTATTTCGTCAGACGCCAAGAACGATTTAAGGCAGTTCTCATCGATCAGTTCCTTGGACGCTGGACCGACTTGTGCCTGAAACACAAATCCCACACAATGAATATACAATAATCATTAAATCCTTCCATCGCAAGAATCTTCCACACCTTCATGTATTTAGCGATACCCGCAGCTTCCCTAGGGCCATTGTAGTCGCTAACAACGTCACCCCTGGAGAAGATTTTCAGCGTCGGATAGCCACTGACGGAATGCTTGTTACAAGTTTCCTTTCCGCTCTCGGTACAATCCACCTTAGCGAGAGTGATCGGAGGGTCATTCCCTAAGAGCAGCTCTGCAGCCTTCGCGTATTCTGGTTTCAATCGCTTGCAGTGGCCACACCTGAAATGACGATGAAGAATCGTTACCTAGTAACCTAAGCTTGAGGTTGCATTACTCCTCCATAAGAATCATGAATGAATGACGATCAAAGCTGGAATATGGTTTACATATGGAGAGAAGAATGAACATTTGGGAGGAGATACTTTCTTGCTCGCTAACGTGCCGCGAGCCGGTACCCTGACGTCGACCAGATTGGAGCTTGAAAAGGTCCTCTGTTACCTCGTTTCTTCGCGGTAATTGGGTCGCGAAGAAATCCGCGACGAAGAAGAGAGCTAATTTAACGCGGAGAAAGATATGTAGGTAGCGTAAAGGAAATTCTTACCATGGTGCGTAAAACATAACAAGCGTGTTCTCGAGCCGCTCTAATTCATGGCTGAAGGTGTCGTCGGTGAGGTCCAGCACGTCCTTTTCCTCGGCTAGGACGGTGGCGAGGACTAGGAAAAGAAAGCTAAGGTACTTGGGCAGCATCGTGGATCACGGTGCTCCTTCAAAATCAAATTCGAGCTACACTCTTTGCCCAAAAGACACTGTCTGCCGGAGACGTGGCCTTTGCAAGAAGTTAGCTGCCAGCGGTGCACGGTACCCGCGCAGTGCTGTCGCCTCCTGATTGGCTGCTCCTTCTTTCGTACGTGTGCGTCGTATTCCTGTGCAAGCCACGTATATATATACGGTGTTTCTAATTGTTTGATAAAACTTTGGTGGTGTGCTCCGTCGGCGATACTAACGAATGAGATTCAGGCAACTTCGGGGCCTTTCAAAGCTTGCTTTCCGAGTTCTTAAAGCTGCATGCAACAGCCAGGATTTGAAGCGAGCAACCGGAGTAAGGAGACCAACTTTGCCACGGCATGTCATTGGTTATTGAAGGTGTTGAAAGTGTCTGGGATATTCGGAATCGCGAAGTAATTTTTTATAAAGAGATTAGGGAGGTCCTGTAGATATTTCTGAGGAGTTTCAGACAAACGATCTCCATTTAGGTATTTCGGTTGAAGGAGTCTAAACATGGGTGTTCGCAGCTTTTGAGAAAAAATCGCTTATTTTTCAAAACTGATCTTTATTAAGTTTATACTAAGAATGTGGATATTTTTAAATTTTGTTTTTAAATTTTTAATTAAATTGGCACTATGAAATGGGTTAGAAAAAGCATGAAGGGGATATTTTTCCATCATCCCAAAGTTGTCCCCCGCTGGAAAAAGTCTCCGAACGCCCCTGAGTCTGAACGTGAAGATTTCAGGGACACCCTGTATAGACATGGAAGACGAGATTCCAGTCAGAGAAGTAGTCAGTGCAGGAAGGAACATTTCGTCGCTGTTTCCATTTGGTGGGAGAAGCAGCAAGCGGATTTTTAACGGTATTCCGGAAAAGAATTGCTTCCGCGATGTTATCTTCCGTTCCGGCCGGTCTCGAGGCCTTTTTCACCAGCCAATCAGGAGCAGGAACAGCGTTTCCCGCTCTTCGCCATCTTATCAATGAACTATTCAAAGTGTGAAGAATCGTGGATTCGTAGAAAATAGATATAACCGCTTATTGCGAAGGAAATACTTTTAATATTTCGTTGACTCTTTAGCACCCAGTGTGACGTATACGTCACATCATTTTCGAACGTATAAAAAAAATCCATAGTCGATAATTTTGGGGCCCAACACAGTTCAGTTCTCTAAATGGCTTCGAGATGCAAGCCACTGACGCATTTACCGCTGTAAATAATGTTTACAGTAACCATGGAAACGTTTCTGGCGAATGCATGTTGGACATTTTTCGATCACCTGAAACGTTGCTCTTATTTTCTTTAAACGGTTGAGAGTAAAATTATTTTTTTTAAATTTTATTTGGCAGATACGTGAAAATTAATTGTTACACTAAAAGAATAATGCTTGTAAAGTTTGATTTATGAAAAAAAAATCGTTTTTTGAAAACAACGATGAAGTGCATGTATTGGGACCATTTTTCAGTTAACTAATCGTAAGAAATCATTTTTTTTCGCCGAGAAAAATTAAAGGGTTAAGCTTCCACTCTGTTCGTTGATTTCGTTATGCTTCAATTGTTTTTCCGCGCGTATGATTCCTCGGAGGGGAAATCAAAGCACAATGGCGTAGGGGACTTCCCAGATTACTGCGAGATTCTGTAAATTCACAATGTTTACTTGTTACGACTCGAAACACAGTAAAAATATAAATACTAGGGAATAGCTTGAAATAATTTTTTTAAAAATTTTATTAGTTCATATGCCCGTTTAAATAAGTACAGAAATACTGAGAACTAATAGTAAACACTAGCTTAATCGTTGACACTTCCGCGTAGACCATCGGCGTGTAAATCATGCGTAAAAATCGACGCATCGTAAAAGTTTTATCGCGAGTAGGATGTTTCCTCGTCAGGGGAGAAACCGTGACGTACGCTGCACGCGCTACATCTGTCGCCGTATGCAATGCGAATTTCAATGAACAATGATTCTCCCGACGGCACTGATTGGCCCGTTGGGCTGCTCTGTTTGCCTAGTCATAAGTTTGTAGAAAATAACAGGAAAGGAGTAACGTAGCCAGCGCCGATGTTCATTAAATATTACAGAGCGGTCAGGATTCGATTAGTCTTGGTAACGCTGCGCTATCGTTCGCAACGAGCGGCTGGAAGGACGGACCTCTCTATTATCCTTGCTACTTAAATAGCTCCGTCGCAAAAACGATTTTCTCTAGTACTATGGTGAGTGGAAGTCGCGATATTGCATTGAAGTTCGAAACCAGCTGAAACGACCTCGAGCACGGGAGTATTTAAAATCAGAAGTTGGAATCGTACAGCTGGGTGCCTCATCGCTCTAAAAGCCTCGTACTAAATAGAATTTTCCTAGAGCAGCTTCGCGTGCACGGCGCTCATGTTTTATTTTTATGGTCTTTTAAATGCTCCCTCGAGTGTCCCGTGTTTAATTAAGATTAAGTGGTCGCGCGGCATCGATGTGTGTCGCTAACGATCGCAAGGCAGGAAATGAATTAACAAGTGTAGCACGAATCGATTATTCATCGAGGTTCAGCCTGCGTAAAGTGAATTCTTTGCGTAATTATAATCGAACGTGGGAGAATATCGAAGACTCGCTGTACTAAACTACAGCCTTGACGAGCGTTCCAACATTGCATAGAGAGCCGAATTTACCTTTCAGGGGGCCCAGGCTGAATATTTGGTGGGCCCTCGGTTAAATGTAAAAAATAAAATGACGCTGATTTTATTTTTTTTATCACAATACTCGTATAATCTAAATAAGAATTTAATTTCAAAATAACATTGAATATCAAAACTAAACATAACATTAACATAAATAAACATTAAAGATACAAGTTAATAAAGATAATATAAAAAAATGCTAATTTTTCGAAAAAAATATTTAGAATAAGAGGCCCCCAGCTAAACGAGGCCCTAGACTTCAGCCTTGTTAGCCTAAGGGCTAAATCCAGCACTGATTGTATACCTTAATACAAAATTATAGAAGGATATGTTTCGTGTCGAAAGTGACCTTTTAAATAAATGAGTTTAATAAGCACATCTAATCTATGGGTAGTATGTAGGGAACCATTACATAAGTCGCAATTATATTGATACACGTGTTCCGTGCGTTTTAACGTCATTTAACCAAACAGTTCTATTAAGGCCTTGTTTAATTAACAAAGGCGCGAGTGATTAACGAGCTTCTCAATAATTGAAAGTATTGTAACTTATGAGGCAGCTAGTTATATAAACAAATTCTACTTCCAACGTATTCGTGCGTACAGAATCAAATTTCCCTGGATTAATGACGTCTGTCCAATTTTTAAATATTCAACGTCTAAAATTTTCGATCATGGTATTAATTCTCGAAGGTTACGAGTAATCACGTGTATTATGCATCGTATCCCTCGCGCGGCAAACTTGAATTTACTCCTGACAGTCTTACGAAGGTTAAATGGCAGGGAAAAATTAATAGGCCGTGAGCGGTGAACGTAACGCAAAGCGCCGCATGGACATCCTGCTCGGTCTCTGGAAGCGGCGCGACGTTTTTACGTCTGTTAATAAGTGAATTCGGCGAACGTGCTCAGTCGTGGCTCAGGTGCCAATGCGATAGGTCGAGTCTGCGTGGATTTGTCGCTCTCCGCTCTCCGATTGAATTCAGCACATTTGGCTGGCAGCCACCGCGAAACTCGCTGTCCACGTCACCTTGCCGCTCAAACGAATCTATTTTCTATATTTCAGTTCGCCCATCGGTCCATCCACTACGCCCACACTTATCACTTATCCGCCGCGGTGAAAGGTAAGATATTTCCGGCCTTTAAATGTTGTGTCATCATGAATCGTCGATTTACTTTCTCTTTCACTCACCGAGCGCCTAAGTTTCTCCGCGGTTGACCTCGATTTCGCAATTTCTAGTACATTCGAACCGAAGTAGGATTTTTCATTCTGCTTTTGCCACATAAACCTCTTTTTCCATAATCAATATTCAATATTCTGGGTAACTGTAAAATAATGCCAAGTATCTGCCTTCGTACCAAATAAATTTTGTGTCTTCCAGGAAATCCGAGAAACATGCCCTGCCCGTTCCTAAGTCGCCTCTCCGCGAATTACATTCGCAATTATGGAGCTTCAGTGGTGATGAATTATCGCCAGCTGTGCCCCTTCATGTCTCAGTTCTTCAGCACTCAGGCAGAGTCCGCAGAGACTCAGCGGATCCAAGAGGCCATAGAGAGTCAATGCCCGTTTCTCGCTAAAGAGCACGCCGCTGTGAAAATGGCTAGCCCAGCGGTGGAGGAAGACGTTATGACTGTGACTCCAGCTGAGTCGGAGAAAGAGCAGAGCTTCGAGTACGATAATTTCTTTCGCGAGCAGATAATGAAGAAGAAGAAAGACCACTCCTACAGGGTCTTCAAGAAAGTGAATCGCCTGGCTGAGAACTTCCCGACTGCTATGGAATATTCTTGGGGGCCGAAGCCCATCACCGTTTGGTGCTCGAACGATTATTTAGGGATGTCACGTCATCCAGCGGTGACACGTTCCGTACGAGAAGCTTTGGACAAATTTGGTGCGGGGGCTGGGGGGACAAGAAACATATCTGGCAATTCGATGGGCCATGAAATGTTAGAGAGAAGACTCGCCTCTTTGCATCAAAAAGAGGCTGGCTTATTGTTCACCTCTTGCTTCATCGCCAACGATTCCACTCTGTATACTCTGGCGAAACTCTTACCGGGCTGCCATATATTCTCCGACGCTGGTAATCATGCTTCTATGATACAGGGGATAAGAAACAGCGGAGTGCCTAAGCATATCTTCAGGCACAATGACGTGGAACATCTGGAGGAGCTGCTCTCGAAAGTAGATAAGAGAGTGCCGAAGATTGTAGCATTCGAAACTGTACATTCCATGACGGGCGATATATGCCCTTTGAAAGAATTATGCGACGTCGCGCATAAATATGGCGCGTTAACTTTCGTCGACGAAGTCCATGCTGTTGGCTTGTACGGACAATCGGGTGCTGGTATTGGAGAGAGGGACTGGGTGCTAGATAAAATGGATATCATCTCTGGCACCCTAGGCAAGGCCTTTGGAAACGTCGGCGGTTACATCGTTGGTACCGCGAAATTAATAGATATGATAAGAAGCTACGCCGCGGGCTTCATTTTTACAACCTCGCTACCACCGACTGTGTTATACGGGGCTTTGACTGCCGTGGAAATATTAGCTTCGGACGAAGGGAGGTCCTTAAGGGCCAACCATCAGAAAAACGTAACTTATATGAAGTCTATTTTGACTGCCGCTGGTCTTCCGCTAGAGCCTTCGCCTTCGCACATTATCCCAATAAAAGTACACCGTTTGAAATTATATTTTGCGTACTTTTAATATCATCGTGTTTCATTGTGATGATTTTTCAGATCGGAGATCCATTGCTTTGCAGTCAGCTGGCTGATTGCTTGATAAAAGAAAAGGGCCATTACGTCCAAGCAATAAATTATCCGACCGTTCCGAAGGGGGAGGAGAAATTGAGACTGGCTCCGACGCCAAAGCACACCGAGTCAATGATGGATCAATTCGTTAAAGACACTTTGGACGTATTCCATCGTCTGAACATACCGCAGGCCGATAGAAATTCGCGCGAGGTGCCGCGCGAGATTCTGGTTCATTGACGAATGTGTTTAATTTAATAGGTAGAAGGTGTAAAGATTCTGTATATTATGCAAATATAACTTACCCGTTTACAAAAGTTTATGTGGATACTTACGCTGTTGAACGAACGTCTAACCGGTGCGATGTTAAGATAATTCTATATTTATATAGAGCTTTAAATAAAGCATTATCAAATGATCTATAAACGTGTATTTACTTACCGAGTTCATTAATACATCGAGATTCCACATTAGAATAAAATCAAGAATTCAAACAGTATTACGTCAGTATATATTTTCTCGAATGACTTGCAATTTTGTGTCATTCGTAATCATGATATTCAAGTTGAATGTACCCGCGTGTGCTGGCGGCGCGCACGCGCGCGGTTCACGCTGCTTTCAAGGTGCGTTTTGACGTGACACTAAAGTCATGACATTCGCTGTCGTCAGAGGCAGTGGTGGGTCCGTATTTTACCTAACGTAGAAAAGTGAATTTTCTACGCGTAGAATAAGACGTAGTAAATAGCTTAACTTTACTACGTCATGTATTTTATGTATAAAATCACATTGTTTGAAAAACCGTTGTAGACTTTGGCACGCCATAACTGCATCGATATATCGCATTCATTAAATTCAGAATTGCAACAACATACTCATTGTTAGATGATGAATATTACCAACCATCTAAAAGTAGAACTGCATTTTTGGATTTAATCGAAATTGGTTGTATCTTGAAGTTTTGCGTTATGTAAATTATTCGACAACGTCGTTCGAGTTGGAATTTTATAAGCTGGATGCAATTTATGAATAAAGTTCCTAAAGTGGTCAGATTCAATAATACTAAATGGAATGGTACATCGATAGAAATAATCTGCTAAAGTTTTATCAATTTCTTCAGAATCCATGTTGATATACGTAAAAATTCGAGTATCTTTTGCATACCAAAGATATGGCTAAAAAATTTCATATTATTTATAATTTTGTTATAATTATATTCCAATCTTTCTTTTTAAAGTAATTTAAAATATTGTGCAGTAAAATTCAATACAATAGGTAGAGGTTAAGTGTTTGTATTTGAATTTTTGACATTGAATACATTTTCTACATTTTATACAATTATTTACATTTTTTACGCTTGCACGTAGTAAATTCGATGTAACGTATAGTAAACCCACCACTGGTCAGAGGCGTCCGGAGATATTTTTCCAAGGGGGAGCAACTTTGGGATGATGGTAAAGAAAAATATACCCCTCTTGCTTTTTTAACCCATTTTATAGTACCAATTTATTTTAAATTTAAAAATATTCTCTTTTTTAGAATAAACTTAATAAAGATAAGTTTTGAAAAATAAGCGATTTTTTTCTCAAAAGTCAGGGGGCACCTGTCCCTTTTGCCCCCTCCCCTGCGGGCGCCCATGTGTCGTGACACTATATTACAGCGTAAACCAAATGTTGTAAGATCGTTACGGTTTATAGATGTCACGATATTGTAACATTTAATTCACGCTATCATTCCAGCAGGTTTCAACTGGATCGAAGTCTATTTTTCGATCCAGTCAGGGGCGTCAAAAGAGGCAGTTGCCCCCCTGCCTTTTGAGAAAAAAATCGCTTATTTTTCAAAACTGATCTTTATTAAGTTTTATACTAAAAAGGGAATATTTTTAATTTTCGGTTTTAAATTTTTAATTAAATTGACACTATCAAATGGGTTAAAAAAGCAAGAGAGGTATATTTTTCTTTACCAACATCCCAAAGTTGCCCCCTCCTGGAAAAAAGTCTGCAGACGAAATGACTCGATTTCCAGTCAAGCGACTCACTGGATCCAGCGACTTTACTAATGTAAACCCAGCTTTATCTATCGTCGGTTATCTTATGCTGTCATCAGTCTGTCATCTGCACTGTGTTAGCAGAAGCGTGCTCTGATCAAGGATAATTATTCGATCGCAACTTGTGCTTTTCCTTGCAAAATGATACTCTGAAGTCCAGTAAACCCATCATCGATGTCCACGAGCGAGTATCCTTGCTCGAACCTAACCTTACTGGCCCCCTATTATTGAGATGCTGATCGGAAGTGAAAAACAAGGTTAGAATGAGGAGCATCGTTAATATTTTGAAAATGTTCATCGCGTTCTTCTACGATTACGCGCGTGGATTATCCTACACTATCACCACGATCCTGGTCCTGGGTTACTGCCTACACCCAGCCAGATTCGCATCGCACTACACTTTCATAAAAACAGAGGATATCTACGATGAGATGGAAAGGTCCTACCCAGCGAGAGATAATTCTTGCTCCATCACGATCAACCCTAGGAGATCTCAGCTGCTTTACCCCGAAGACCACCCTCGAGAAGACCCAGTTGCGATGGCACGCCGTTCGGGGATACTCCCCGGAGGGCAATGGAAACCCCTCAATTGCCATCCCCTTTTCAACGTCGCCATCATACTACCATATAGAAATCGACAGACGCAGCTTACCATCTTCATGAACTACATTCATCCTTTCCTTCAATCTCAGAATCTTGATTACAGGATATTCGTGATAGAACAGAGCCCGATGCGCGAGTTCAATCGCGCCAAGCTCTTCAACGTCGGATACGCAGAGGCGACCAAAGTGAATGACTTTCACTGTTTCATTTTCCAAGATATAGATTTGATACCTCAGAACCCCGACAATATTTACGCCTGCACCAAGATGCCCAGGCACATGAGTTCGAGCGTCAACACATTCCGATATAATCTACCATATACTGGCTTGTTTGGAGGAGCGATCGCGTTAACGCGTAAACAGTTCGAGAGGGTCAATGGATTCTCTAATATCTTCTATGGCTGGGGCGGAGAAGACGATGATTTCTATAGTCGACTGCAGTCCAAAGGTTTCCAAGTACGTTGATTGGTAAGAAATGTGTTGGAGAGTAATAGCATGTTGTAAATGTATGCTGAATTCTAGGTCACTCGTTTCGGGCCTGATATTGCACAGTACTATATGCTGCTGCACAAGAAGGAGTCGCCGAGCAGCGCAAGGTTCGTGAATTTAGAGACCAGTGCTAAAAGGTATGACACCGACGGGATTAGTAACTTGGAATACAGAGTCTTGAATCATCAACTGAGGCCGTTGTATTCTTGGATTATAGCAGACGTTTAGCTCCCTATTTAGCTAGTAGAGTTTCTATGTTTCATTATCTTACCGATAAGCATAGCTGTATAAAGATGTTCGCTGCGACTCAACTTAATAATTAGCGAATCTAACTGTGAGATTACATAAAGATAAATTTTGTATACATTTTCTAGTAGAATGAAGAGGAGAGGTGTACGATTTCGTGTGAAACAGGGATATAGATTTTCAGTGTTCCTTTTTTATTTAATGATATAGACCAAAAGTATTAGTATTATATGTTTACAAACTAACGGATTACCAGGGAATTAAGACTCACTTAAAATGCAAACCGTTTTATTGATAGTTTGTTTGGTGATTATTGTACAATTAACTCACATATTTAATTTCAAGTTTTGCATAGGTAGCGGAACGTAATCGCTCATTTAGTTCCTGTTTGGATTGAAGAGATAGTCAGTTTGTTTAAGCAGGTGCAGGTTTTAATAGTACAAAACTTCTTTATATACAAACAGAGAATCGTAGTTTGTTCCTCTAGGAATATGCCTAAAAAAGAATCAAAGTAAATAAGCGTGTCAATTTTTTCGTAATATATCGACTTAGTTGTTTATACTCGGTACTTTTTAGTATTCTATTTATAACGACCGAGAAGACAAATATATCATCGTACTCGTACTCGTAGCATTGTTTACTATTTCGAATTGCGGCGGCGGGCGAATAAATGTAATCGAAACGATCGATGCGTATATATCGAGCGGCTTTCGAGTTCGCGTGTCCGGTCATCACCGATCCGAGTACTTGTAATGTGATAAACGTATACCAAAATGTGACGAGAGTTCCGTAGCTTGTGTCGCGTGCGGTTCGAAGGAGAAGAGTTTTGATCTCAGAGTAAGGAATTTCCAAGTTCAAATGTTTTGAATCATCGAAGAATACTTCAGCTATACGTGTGAGTACAAGTGTCTCAATATGAATTAGAGCGTACGTGTTAAGGATTTAAAAAGAGAAAGAGAAACACATAGCAGCGAAGCTGTTGTAAATCGTACTACATAATTTTCGACTTCGTAAGTGTTATATATTTATTTACGTGCATTTAATAATATAAGTATAATTCCCAAGTTGATCGTGATTGCATGGATCTTTAAACTTTCCTTTGAAAAGTAACAGAGCGAACAGGTTTGCGCCAGATTAGCTGGAAGTTCGAAGGAACCGAATAAAATAGCCGAACACTTTCGATTTCTCAAACGAAAAGAAAAAAAGAGAACTGGCACGCACGAGTGTATTGCAAGCAATAATGCCGCGTGTATTTTTATTATCACCACGTCTCTTTAACCTATCACTTATTACATGGGTTTTGCATGTGTAATTAAAAAAATAACCATAAGGTGTACGAATGACTGTAGCGATGTGTATGTATAGCGAAGAATGCGTGATTTCCAATAAAAAAAAATAACACGACGTAAATCAATTATAAAAGAGAAGATGGACGTATATATGTACGAGTATAAATATAATTATCTCTCTCTATATATATGTACGTGTGAAATCTGACATAATTACATTATTATAAAGGAATTACGAAATTTAATGCAGATTGTTACAGTGTAATAAATGTATGACCCGCCAGTGTCGAGTTTAGTCGCACCGGGTCATAAAAAGGACCGTAATAGCTTGATTTTTAACGAAGAAGCATCATGAAATCGAGACGAAACCGTGCGAAGCAAAAGTTACGATACACATTAGCAACTGGATCTCCAAACTCTTCGTTAACGATGGTATTTCATAATGCTTCGCTGCATTTCATATCCTCGAAATATGAAAAGTACTGTATTGTGCAGAAATCGTTAGACGAGAATTGCTTAAAATGCTGATCTTCTCAACTATTTCGCTACTGGTATTCGCATGTCTTACATTCTTGAGTAGAGCGTCGTATGCTCGACAAATATTAAAAGGGACATTAAGGGACATATACTTTTCGACGAACAAAACGCATAGTGTTCAAAGTATGTCGTCGTCTGTAAAGCTCGAAAGTAGTACGGGAGGATAGTACTTTTAAAATAATAGTAACACGACACGGATATTATCACATAAAACGTACAAAATTGAATGGAAAAAAAAGTGAGAAAAAAAAGACAACAGCATGTCCAAATACGAACATCACTACTTTATTATTTCCTAACAATCTTATGGAGAATAGGAAGAGAAAAGTAATATCGTGAATACGTACAGGGAAAATATAAAAAGAAATTGTAATGTATATATCCCAAGAATGGATCATCACCGCTCAATTACCAGTACACAGTCAGCATACTATTCGAATAATACGCATATATACCTATTCGTCTATGGAAAATCGAGTACAAGTACTTGTTTCGTGTGTGTCTCTGTGTGTGTGTAAAACCCAGTTTTCCAACCGATACTTGTATTATGTGTCGGAGAGTTCCTGATAACGTGCGTACATCATCTTCTTCACGCAGTCCTTGTACGTGTCCCCCGGTAGCGCACTATAAGACGACGATTTCGCTCCCAAACCGGCTGTAGGAACCCTCCTCTCCGCCTCGATGATGCTCGTCCTGCCCTGGTTAGACTTCCCAAGGCCCATTCCTTCACTCCACCCCATCTTTTGTAAGAGTTTATTGCCAACATTGTCCGAGCCGATACCAGCCCTGGTGGGTTCTTCGTAGGACACAGAGATCTCCTCGACCCTGGTCTTCAAGTACTTTTCTTTCAGTTTGTTCGGCTGCGGAGGTTCCGGCTCCCCATACTTAGCCCTCCTCTCCTTGGCCCGATCGCGATACTTGTTGTTCCTCTGTTGCGGATCGTTCGGGTCCAAGCCGCGAACTTGATACCAATTCTCCAAGTTCTGCTTGTGAAGATCGGAAAGCTGCTGATGCCGAAGTAGCGCCTCTTTGCTCGGGAATTGCCGTTTGCACAGCAGACACGCTAATTTCGCCCAATCAGTGTGCTGCCTCTCCTCCTGTTGCACGTCTTCTATCTCCTCCTCCGTGTCGCTACCGCCGCCGTAGGCGGCAACCAAGCCGTTGTTTCCACTCTGGTCCTCCTCCTCGTGATAAGAGTTCGCTAAGGATTTCTTCTCCAATATGGCGTATCCCGCGTCCGCAGCACCGCTGCCGACACCCTGATTCCCGTCACCGCCGGCGAACTCAGAGTTCCAGTTGCTTTTCGCGTTCTCCTTCTTCTGATTCAACGTCTTCGCCCAGCGTTCCATGTCCTTCGCTATCTTCTTCGCCACTTTCACTTTGTCCTGCTTGCTGTCCTTCTTCTTACTCTCGTCCTCCCTCGAGCCGTCCTGTGCCGCGGCGGTGATCGACGAGGTTGCTGCTTGATTGGTGACTGTGCTCGTAGAGTCTGTGCTACTTGCTGTGGCGGTGATCGTTGTACCACTGGTCGTTGTTCCTGTCGCTGGTGTGACGGTTGTCGCAGTCTGCGCAAAGAAAGCAATAGTAAGGGAAAACGTATAGTGAAACGCTTCTGTACATAATCGAGCGTAAGATCTGTCGCTGTTACTCACCTTTGCTGGTTGATATGAAAACGATTCAGCGTCCCAGTAAAGGAACTGTTGCGTGTGACTATTATAATAATATTGCGAATTGGGATCGTAATACAATCCTGTGCTTGGGTCGTAGTAGTAGCCCGACGACTCGTCGTAGTGATAGGTACTAACGTCCGGTACGGCTGCAACACACACCAAGGTGCGGTCAGAGATTGTCATAGAAAGATCAGATAACACGCGGCTCTCCAAGGCGAACTTACAATACACTTTACCATCACTGGAGTGTGCAGGCACTCTTCCGCTGGCTAGCGAGGTGCTAGTCGGCGCCGTGGGTGTCGGCCTGTTCTTCATATCGTCCGCGTCCCCTAGTTTCCTCGATGCCTGCAACTGCTGTATGGCGGATTGCGCCACGGCCGCCGCCGCGTTCACCCTGTCGGTCTGATTCAGCGATGGCAAAGTGATGGCCGATCCTTGCATTATCTGGTTCTGATAATATTGCGTGTAATACTGAAGATAGTGAGCTTTCTGGGCAGGCGTCTTAGCGTATAAGTTGGCACTGTACTCCGCTAATTGAGCAACGTCGTCTAGCGTGTATCTCTGCGGTTGGCTGTCGTTCGCCTTCCACGTGTTGGTGTTGTTTATCTGGTGGAGCTTGCAATACGTGATCTCGACCTTTCGCCCGTCCACCACCAGGCCCTGCTTCGTCAGGGCCGTGTGCAAATACATGGCGTCCACCACGTTGCCCATCTCCAAGTAGCACACACCCCTCGACGTGTTCGTAAGGGTGTCACGGCCGATGCGAATGCTGCGTATCGGCATCGACGAAAGGTTCTTCATCGCTTGCAACACCGAATCTTCGGTCGTCAACACGTCCAATCCCCGAAGTAGAACAGTGTTCGTAGGATGAGGACTGATTTCATCGCTACCTTCTCCACCTTCCTCGCTCTCCGCTCTGGAGGCTGAACATTTAAAGCATGTCTCGCGCCTCTTGAAATTGTGTGCCCCGCACTGTAAACAAAAAAGAGATTGAAGGGGCAGTTGCGTTTGAATGGGGAAATACTGGATTGTTTTAAACAGGCGTTACCTTAACGCAATGCCAATCCTGCGTGTTCTTTGCTGGTGGCTTATCTACATGGCAATCTTTCGGTATACTGTACTGCATCAAGGCTCGGTATTGGTCCTGTAGCATCAGTACTCCCTGAAACAGAGAATTTCAGTGTTATCCCGTCCAGCATCCTCCCAAAGCCTCTTGTTTATCCCGTAAACTTCCTTCTTGGTTGACGAAATTATAGTTTCTCTACTTCATAGCTTTCCGTCTCGAACGAACAGTAAAGTAAAATGTCGTGGGCTTATAAATGTGGGCCATTCCACACGGCTTGCGGACCGACTATGTATTTATGTGCATGCGCGGTAACATTTTTCTTTTTTGCTCGATATAAAGAGAATTGAGAACTCGTGGTAGACAAGCAAACGTACAATGATCGCTTGCATTATACAAAATTTACACGTGAAATAGAAAAGAAATGTCGTGCACATAAGTTGTCATTCTTTCAATTATGCTCCGTCAATGTCGGTCAATTCCATCGAGAACCAAAGTTAAATGATAGAAGCAGATTTGAAATGATATAATAAAAGGTAAAGAAATTTAAAATAAAAAGAAAACCGAGAAAGCAATTTGTCTTGTACGAATGTAGCAAAAAGTGTGACTGGTACGAAAGTAAACCATCATCATGCCGGATAAATATATATATGTATTACGTATATGCATTGTACGCAAAAAGATAAGACGATTGGAATGACCCTCCTCCGATCTTCATTGTTAGTCCACAAACTTTTATGATAGATAGAGGATAGGTAATAAAAGCACGCGGCGCGGCCTCTGAATGTAATGAAACTTTAAAATCCAATAAGACGGAATAATTGCGAGCGAGTTAAGAAAAGTCTGCAAAGTATGTGGGGACTCCTAGAGATAAATAATTAGGTACGGTAGATTGAAGTAGCCTTTGATTAGGTGCACAGCCATGGCCATGGGGAAGGCCAGGGGGCTGCGTTACCGTGCCTTGCCGCCACGGGGCGTCGGTGGCACGCGTACAACGCATCGGTTGGGTATCTGGACTGAACTTCTTTCTACCTGTTTCATCTCCATCCACCGTGCGGCCTCCTGAGTCGCGTTAAACTCGACGAATGCAAAACCTCGCGAAGCACCTATACAGAGCAAATACACACATATCCAAAGTTAATCCACGTTTTGCCTGGGTGTCTCTACTCTGAGAGGGCAGGCAATCACAGCACCAACCATTGACAGACTGTGTTTCGACACGAAGTATTTCTCTTCGCTTCGTCGCTTGCTTTCATTTCCATTTGCCTAAAGCTCAGCAGAACGAATTCTACATGGACGAGAGACGGACTTTTCTATGCGTGCTTTTTTCTCTCACTCTCTTTTTTTTTCTTTTACGCGATTCTTTCTGTTTTGCTATTTTAGTCCCAGTTCTACCGATAATCTCTTAAGCCTCCGTTTTGCGGTTTGATTAGAATAAGGTAGAACGAGGTAGCGGTAGCAGAGATCGCACGAACAGAATTACCCTCCCAAGAATTTGCGTATGCTAGGTAACATGTTCTCCCATTCGTACGAGCGATATAAAAGTGGTTTTCCGTATTAGAATGTGACAGCCAGTGTGTTTGTCAAAGAGGGTCTCATATATACAACATACAATGGAGTACAGCGATTCGTTACGGAGATGCGAGATGTTAAAGGATTTTTGAGTTTACAGCAGATAATTTATCCCAGCCTTGCGAGACGATTAATGACCATCTGATTTCCCCGGTTTATACTCTTCCTGCATTTATTACAAACTTACCTTGTCGCAAGAGCAGAAAATGAATGAATGATTCTTATTCAATCGATAGCACTTTTCGTTCATTGTATACTGCTTCGACAATTATGGGGTATGCACGATTCGGTACCGACGTAATACTAACAGAGATCTTTACCCAGCGGAAAAATTCTTTGAAATCTTCCTCGATTATTTACAGTTTCGAATGAAAATTGCGATCCGCGCGTGTTCGCCGTTGCTAGAGATTTCAAAAAATTTTGTTTCAATGACCACTAAAAAACAATAACAACAACTTAAGACTAGACAGATCTAATGCAACCTGCTGAGATGAAAAGCGGATCACTAGTTTGCACAATTAGGTCGAGGGGAGGCTTTAAGTAGCAGACATGGCGATAATTACCTGTATCCTTTTTACGAATCAGCCTGATGTCCTTGGGCATGAGACCACAGTTGAGGATGTCTTGCCGCACCTGTGATACACACATCATAATGATAACAGTGATGCACGCTCGCAAACCCCGGCGTCACGGAGCGGCCGATTATGTCGGCCCGCTAAGTTGACAACCTACGTCATTTTCTGTAATGTGCTGAGCAAGCCCGCGAATCATTATGGTGTTGTTCGGGGATTGAGATTTGTAGTGGATACCTTCCATGGACGAACCGTAGGAACGCCCATGGTCGTGCTCAAAGTCCATACTCTCTCGGCTATGATCGTCATCGCGATCCCGATCTCTGTCCTCTCGTTTCCCTCTACGATCCCTATCCCTATCTCTATCCCTGTCTCTCCTCGAGCGATCTCTGTCTCTGTCTCTGTCGCGATCGCGATCTCTGTCTCTCTCGACGGAGTCTCTCTCCCTTTGCCTCCCATAACGATCCTCTCTGTCTCTGTAGCTGCGATCTCTGTCGTCTCTGCTACGATCCCTCCTGTCTCTCGAGCGATCCCTTTCGCGGTCTCTGTCTCTCCCGCGATGATTTCTGTATTCCGGGCTACGATGATCCCTGTCGCGATGCTCGTTATCGCGATGCTCCGCGTAATCCGGCGATCTGCTGCTCCCATAATCGTTGCGGTAATCGTAGTCCGAATTGTGCCCTCTCCTCTCGGGCCCGTAACCCGGCTCCCAAGGGTCGATATTGTTACTGTACATGTTTTCCATGCATCTAAGTAACTTCTAGAACAGTCAAAATTATTCCTCTTACATTAAACCCTCTGACTTAATTAAAATTCTCCTCGTGGTGCAATTAAGGAAATTCGGGAATGTCGATAAGATTTAAAGTGATGGGCATTAAGCATTTAAAATTCAATTAAAGCGGCGAGAGAAGCTCTTTATTAAATTAACACTTCTTAGTTTAAGTTGTTCGTAGATAATACACAATGTAAAGTAACAATCGCGATATTCCGTAAAATACAACGCAGCGGTGACAATAAATCAATAATAAGTCATTTAAAAAAGTACCTATACACAATGGTACTCACACCAAGGGCGAATTATCGACTGGATTTCGACGGTAGGATATTACGATTTAGTTTAAAACGTAAGGCAAACTGAATTTGTTGCTACCGCAGGAACTGCATTATTCTCGGCGAGCGTTCGAAGTCAACGTCACGCGTTTCGTTCTCTAACGTAAGAACGCGGTCGGAGAACGTAATGGCAGAGACCGACGAACAATCGATATTATTAACTCGGCAAAAAGTAAACAGCGTGCAAATGTTGAGAGGAACAGTGACTGGACGGAATTGTAGCGAACGAATGATGGAACACAAAATCTTGATCCGTCGGGGTGAAGGAAACATCGTGGCGTTGATTAACGATCATTACCCGATGTGGCCCGCAGATTTTCTCCCGATGCAGCCAATTCCCGAGGAAACAGTTCTTCTTCGCGCGGCGGGTCCACCCGAGTCGAGATTCCACTTACTTTGCTCGTGCTACTGGTGCCGTTGCACAAGAAATAGAGTGATGCGCACAATGGCGTGGCTGCGCCTCTCGTTCCTCCTGTACAATATGGCGGCGTCTGTGCGGGACGGGCCCATTACGTATCCGTAAACCGTGTTCTATCTAGAAATATCTCCCAGATGGCGCTCCGTGCGTTTCGCGATTGTCGTTACAGTTCTGAATTCAAACAACAAACGCGAAGTGGAATTTCTCTTGCAATTAGTTTCGATGAGGTAAGTTTTTTTGTACAAATCCATTCGTGGACAAGTAAATTCTGCGAACTTACTGTACGCGTGGTTCTTACGCGACAAATTTCTTTTTCCGTGTAATTTTATTCTGGAATTATTGGCATAGGAAACGTGATTCAAAGAGAAATAGAAGGAACATTTCCTCCTTAAAAGTAAGAATGTAAGATCTATGTGTTTAAATAGAGAATTTTGTAGATATGTGAATGACTGGAAGTGTCAGTTTGACGAGTTACGTTTTTAGGAGAAAGAACGCAAGATGGCAGCACCACACCACTTTGTTCTCCCGCGTCGCGACGTTAGAATTGAAACCGGTGCATGGAGATATGTGCGTGATTAGATGAACTTACAAGAGAAGATTTCCTTCGTTTTACACGTTCTACTGTCGTTGCTTGCCGTGGGCATAGTTTCCATAAAAAGTGTCTCAAGGTTAACGAAAGAATGTCTTCACTTTGCCTTCGTCAGTTTCTTCCACTTTCGGACCAGTTTAAAATCCAGTCCAATCCAGTCGTTTCCTCCGTTCACTGTCGTACTTAACGTAACGCGACATGCTACTTAGAAACTAGTTTTTGCGTATACTTACGTGCCGAGACAATATTCGCGGAAGTACTTCCATTGTTTTCGTTTGTCGAAAAGCGTCGAAGGTGCCGAACGACCTCCTAGAACAATATCGCCAACAATGTGCCACTGTGTGGGGACCCGGTTGCCTCTCGAAACTTTCCACGGTCATTTTCATCGAGCAAACGTGAAATAGTACGTTAAAGACACTTTTCTCAGTCCATTCTGTATTCGATACGTTTCAATGAACATTCGTGCCGTTGCACAAAGTGTAAACAGATCTACATTGTATAACCTCAAACTTTACGCTAAGGACATCGGTAAACAGTGCGTCGGTGTGATACGTAAACAACTTATTATTGCAGACAATAGAAGAGCCTGTGAAAAGGTGTTACGTATCATCGACTACGTCTTCCACTGCAAACAGTCCAGGATTTTCATCGCAAGGAAATGCATCACGTGGCTGCATTCGGTGAGTGTGAAGCAAACATAATACGTAGCACGTGCGTGCCAAGTTTCGCTGGTTTATACTTCGATTAACTAGCTTATACGGTTACTTATACAGTTATATATTATAATATTGAATACTAAATCACTTCTGTCTCATTCTGACGATACAAGCGCCTCTAGAACGGAAAATAAGGCTCGAGATTTAAACTGTGATATTACTTCGAATCTCGATTATCCGGTAGGAACAAAGGATTAATTCCTAAGACCGGGCGATCGATTTGTAACGATATAAATGAATTCTAGTCGCGTTAATTTATCGATCGTCCACTAAATACGTGGTAGATAGGTTATTTCTTTCGCGGCGATTGTTCGTAGAATTGATTTTAATTCGCTGCGAGTAAAAGTTGTGGAATGAAAAGCTACAATCTCTGGCAAAGTTTCTGCTGCATAACAAGTGTCCGTGGTAGGGGTTAAGCCCGGTTAGCCGGGGTCGGTCTCCGCCCACGTCGTACCTAGATCGCGAAAGTTCGCGAGAATTCGGGCTCGCTCGGTCTCGTAGGTGGTTGCTGCACGGGATGTCTGGCTGCGCGCATCAGCGCCGGATAAAGGGTACCTCGACCCTTTCTGCATCCCATAAATTTAGCCCTCGTCTCTGGAGCTCACCCCTCCGACCGCCATCCGAATTTCTATAGCGCCGCGCAACACTGGCTGCAAAATTTCAATGCTCTGTTAGCCAGTTATCGAGCAGGCCCGCGGTCATCAATCGCGACAAATATTTGACTTTGCACCGTAGACGGTAGCCATGTTTGAATAGCAGTCTTGGGGAAGGACGTTTCAGCGGTCTGTGATGACTGAATTGCCGGAGCGCCGGGACCCTGCGAGCGATAGGTTTAGATTGGAATATCTATTCAGCGATTCGAAGGGTGGATTTGTTTCCTCGGAGTGGACGCACGCTGGTGAAAGTAGCGCACAACGGGGGCATGTGTGTACTCGTTGAAACAGGGTTGGTTGGATTCGCTCCAACGTTGGTTCCGAAAGTAAGGGACTGTTCTTCGAGCCTCGTCGCGGGCAAGGGGCTAATGGGGGAGCGCGATAAAGTTGATTTTCGCGGCAGATCGGGGGGCATGGTCCCGGCCTGAGCCTAGCATGGGATTCGCTCGTACCACCGTTGCAGGAACGGCTTGTGTTAGTGGCTCGTTGCAAGCCGTGCATGTTTACCTCGGCTCTGTAGAGGTCGCTAGCTTTACCTGGGCACACGTCCGCGGGCGAAAGAGCACCGGGATCGAAGGGTTGAGGTTGGATCGAGCTCGAGGGAGAAGCGGCGGCCGCGAGACGGGGTGGAAAAGGGACGGAGAGGTTTTGGGAGAGGGGTTGAAATAACGAGAGAAGCGAAAGAGAAAAATAGCGAAGGGACGGGGGTGGGTCGTTGCATGGGAAACGGGGGATGCAAGAGCAAGAGAAGCGAGCCGCGCAACTTGAAGGCGCTGGAAAGAAAAAGACGGATATACATGATCGAGGGGGTTGAAGTGGCAGGGGGAGCGAAAGAGAAACTGGACGGAGGGGGGTACAAAGAGTATCAAGAGAAGGAGAGACTCGTACGTGGAAATAATAGAAAGAAGAGAGAGGCGATGTGTGAAGAGAAAGGGGAAGGGACGAAAGACAAAGGAGAAATAGAATTGCCAAGGGTTGGAATAAAATAAAAGGGTTACGACGAAAGGGAACAAGCGACGGCGAGAGATATACGATCAAGAAAGAGAGGGATGATCGAAGGGGGATGGAAGGATCGAAAGAGAATCAAAATTGGAAGAGAAGGATCGAGATGGAAAAAGGAGACACAGAAGCGAAAGCCCCCTACGAATGGGGTTGGCGTGGCGGCGCGAGAGGGATGCGCTGGAAAGGGGGAAAGGAAAGCAGGGGGCTCGCGCGCAACCGGTACGACGCAGACAGCTCGTCTATATACTTGGTTCAACGACCACCGCCCTAGTCTCGTCCAACCCCGAAGTGCCGGGGGTGGCTCGGTGGCCGCGCGATCCGCTAGTCGGGCCTCGAGGACGAGGAGGGGCGAAAGGGGTTGCCGACGGGGGTGGGAGCGACGCTGAGCGTCGGATGCAAGGAGGGGGTGGGGGGAGGGGTTGAGCCCCGAGGTGGCGTGGAGCGGAACGGGCCAGCACGGGCCAGTTCCGTCTCGAGTCCAGGAGTAGAAGAGCTACTGGCCGCTTGTCTGCTCCCTTCTTTCGCTATAGTTTCATTTCTTTCCGTTTTAGTTCATTCTTCAGTTCCGATTGATTGACACATCGTATACACACGCACACAACTACACCAACACCCAAACACAAATATATATATATACACACACACACACACACACATTTACTCGCGTACCCGACGTACACACGGCCGCACACATGCATAAGTAATATATCAACAACGCGCGCGACCACGTCACCGAATATCGCGGGTTGTTCTGGCGTAATCGCAGCCACGCACGGCGACAGGGATAATCGGTGGCACGTTGCTCCGCTCACCCCGTCCGCTCGCCGTCGTCGCCGTCGTGCCGCATCCCCGATGCACGGACGCACAGCGTGTCTCTAGCTCCGTACCTGGCCAGGTGTACCGGGCGTGACCGTGCGTAGTATCTGCGTGCTCCGTCTGTCTGTCCATCCGATGCGCGTGCCACGGGCCCGCGGCTCCGTTCAGTTTTAGGAAACGTTATTGTCGCAATTCAGGTACGTGGACATATGTTGTACCTACTGTGTGAGAGCCAGAGCTATCCCCCCTTGGACGATTTCTCATCGCGGATCGCCTGGCCACCTAGGCGGGGGGTGGCTATGGAAATCACCCCTCGGACGAGATAGCCGGGATTTTATGCTCCGTCGATCTCTAAGCTTGCAAATTCGAGTCTCTCTTTCTCTCTCGGGATCGTTGGTTGGAAAGGACGCGTAATGGATAAACGCTTATGTAATGTCTTTCGGCTTGGAATTACGGAATTCAGTGGACGACGTAGTTATATAAATTTTGAGCTGCAGAGGGGTTAGTGTTTTGCTATTGTTTTGGCGCCAATATTCGCAACGTTGCGTAATACAGTGTAATGAATTTCTCGTTTAACCCTTAACTGGTATCCTGGGGGTCAATTGTGATCCCAAGCACGCAAGGTTCGCTGCAATATTTTTGGTTGTCTAAGTTTGTAAACTGAATTTCTAATTAATTTTATAATAATAGTTTAACTTTCTACGTTTCTATTATTTCATACATTACCTAAAAACAAAATATTCATAGAGGTTGATCTAATGTCGACTTTACAAATTTCTGTGTCCTTTTTTATTTGGGGTCTGCCACTACCCCGAGATACCACTTACGTTTGAAAAAATCAGTATACCAGTTAAGAAAGTGAAACCGAACCACATGGACAGAGTCCAGTTCTCGTCCGAGGGGTGTTATTGGTGTTGTCGAAGATTATGCATGTTACTCTTTATCTGTGTTTATTTGGCCGATTAACGGATACAGGATAATCATGAAGGAAGTGTGAATATGCTTGTAGAAATTGTTTTCAGCGAGCTGTGTAGGAGCTTTGCTACGGAAAGTTCGTAATGAGAGTTGGGCGTGCACGAAGCCGCGTAATTACCCTATAAATCAACCCTTTACAATTCGACGTGGCGTTTAAATCACGGCTCTCGTAGCATCCATCGAAATGATGCACTCGCGCGTTGGAGAGAAACTCCTCTGCGCAATCGCGTTCTTTCATAAATCAGTCTATATTCTCAGCAAGTGAGAGGAATCTCGCAAAGTCTTCATTTATCGATGGCGTACGCTTGAACGTCGATATTTACTGCGTTCGAAAGATTTCCGAAACGTTTTACCTGTCGATCGTTTTCGACGAGGAAGAACGTGGCTCAGACGAGAGGGATCGTTATCTCTTGGCGGTTCTGCGTGCGACCTTTGCCCTGTTCTTGCTGGTAGCCAGCTCCAAACCGCCCCTTGTCAGCTGATTGAAATCGATAATGGTGAGCCGCGGCTCGGCGGGTCGTCTCGTCAGGGCACAGGCCCTGTCGAGCGGTGCCCCGGGGCTCCGGAACCTGTAGCTCCGGTTCCTGCACCCGCCGACGCCCGTTCCACTTCCACTTCCGGTCCCGAGCTGGCTCATCCGCGTGCCGCTCATCGATCGGCAACCACCGCTCGCTGGCCGCTCCGTCTCCTCTTGGAAGTACCTGGCGATCGAACCCACCGACTCAGAGAACTCCTCGCCCTCTTCGGAGCAGTAGGAATGATTGTTCCAAGGACGAGGAGCTACTGGGATTAGCAGGAGTTGATTTGGGAGGGATTTAAGGTGTGAATGGAGGCTGGAGTTATTAGGAATTGATATGGAATATAATTCTGTTAATTACTCGTGAATTCTCGCGAGGTGTACGGGAGCAGGTGTCCTAGAGGCCCTCTGCCTTGGTTCCCTGAGCACGCGGTATCTTGGTCGAGATTGTCGCGATCGTTTGGTGGAGGGTTGGTCAGGCAGGCCAGCGGGGATGAGACCCATCAGCTTGTAATACTCGAGGAAGACACGAGCCAGATTGCGTCCTAGTCTGTAATCTGTGATTTAATTGGATGGTCAAGATCGTCGAGGCACTCTCGGAGGCTCACCCAATCGCGAGATCTTTGCCAGCCGAGTAGGTTCGATTGAAATCCAATCCTATGCCTTTGTTACTTATATCTAGGTAAAGACGGGCCTCTGGTTATATCGCTTGAATTATTCAACGGTGATTTGCTTAAACGTTTGTGAAAAATGTAGGGACAGTTACTCTGAGCATGGCTCGTCATGTCGGCGATTAATTAGGTCTATCATCAGAGGATCTATAGGTAATAACACTGTCGCGAGTTAAAGTTAGAACCGCGTTGGACGACTTAGCACAACGAGACCACTTGGACATTCACTCAGCCTTGCGATTTAGACTCCGTTTATTATCTATGAATCTTTCGCGGTGGTAGTGGAATGGTTGTAGGTAGGACGGAAAGAGTGAAAGAAAAGGTTGCGTTTTGTGCTGGGCCTCTGTTTAGTGGACTCGGTATGCCTTAGAGGCCTTGGTTAGATTAGTCAAGTTATATGACTTCAAGTCACTTGAATTCAAGTAACTTGAAACTACTTTACCAATGTGAACTTGTTATTCACTTCACTTGAAATATACTTTCAAGTTTCTTTCAAGTTTCAAGCGAAGTAGAGAGTCTTTCAACTTTTCTTTGTCTTGAGGTACAGCTTGAAGAGTGTGAACGTACGTACGAGTGTGAATTTGAAGTAAACTGACTGTGTGTTTTTGAATAGTCAGGTTATGATTATAAAACAGTGAGTAAGAACTGGGGGGAGTAATGATAAGAGTTTTAAATTCTTAGAAATGTATGAGAAATATTGTTGTTTATGAAATAACGAAGGGGATTCCACCTCCCTTTGACGTTATTTTAGATATCTATTTGCTTTATGTAATCTTAAAAGTATCTTAAAAGTAACTTGAAATTAAGTAACTTGACTAATGAGAACGAGGCATTAAAACTTGAAAGTTGAAACTTGGAAGCTTTGCTCGAAACTTGGAAGCTTCGCTCGAAACTTGGAAGCTTTGCTCGAAACTTGGAAGCTTCGCTCGAAACTTGGAAGTTTCGCTTGAAATCCTGAGCCTTGGAAGTTTCACTTGAAACTTGGAAGTTTAGTTTCGCTTAAAACTTGAAAGCTTCACTTGAAACTTGACAATTTCACTTGAAAACCATGGAACTTGAAAATTTCCCTTGAAATTTGAAAGTTGGGAAAGCTTCGCCCGAAACTTAGAAAGTTTCGCTTGAAAACTTGAAAGTTGGGGGAGTTTCGCTCGAAACTTAGAAGTTTCGCTTGAGAAACTTGAAAGCTTCGTTTGAAACATGAAAGGATATTTCAAGTCAAGTAAATATAACAGAGAGAGAGGTTCACATTGGTAAAGTAGTTTCAAGTTACTTGAAATCAAGTAACTTAGACTAATAAAAACCAGGCTGTACCTAGCAGACCCTGCCTCAGACGCAGCGACATTAAAAAATAGAACGACACACGTATATATACAAATGAATAGCCTAGGGAGAACTTGCGAGAGAGTTGGCCCGTCCGAATGCCATCTTGCGGCGGAGCCGGAGGTACCGCTACAAATCCTTACGCGAGCCCCTCGCGACTCGATCACGAGAATTCTGATTTATAGTCGTAGCCAGAAGCTAGTACTGGTTTGTCAGAAAAGGGGGATAAGTTAGAAAGGATACATCCCTCTTCCGTATACGGGAATGTCCCAGGCGTCGCCTTCCTATTGTACCCGTGCATCGATACCTCGATGCTGTAACAGTTGACGTGCTCCTTCAGAATGGAGCAGAGATAACGCCTAGCAGTGCCAGCCTTGTGGGAGTCCTGATTGTACATTGTGTTCCCCATCTCGTAGTCCTCGGCGTGTTGCGCCAGCAACTTTGGCAGAACTATGTGCCTCTCGTACCTGAGAGGCTGGCAGCCGTCGATTAGATATTGTCGCTTCGAAGCTCGATCGATAGAGCCACTCTCCCTTTCTACCCTGTTCAGTGGCTGCTGCAAAGAAACAGCCAGAGTTACCTGTACACGTTGTCGTACGTGTTCCCGTAGACGAAGAGGCCTGTGGCGTTCGTATGAGCGTGCAGATCCAGAACACAGTCCAAAGGGGTGCGGGAGTTCTTGTCGAGGTTCTTCAGCATCGGTTTGATTGCCAGCAGAGTGGGGTGAAGCCAGTCGGATATTTTGTTCCAGGAGCGGTTCAAGTCTGCTCCAATCACGGTCGATCTTCAATAAGTTTACCCAGGGGTAGTGTCACTCGATCGTTGTATTTTATACTTCATAAAGGGTGTCGTTAGAGGGTAGATATTTACCTGTAGTTGCCGAGAAATACTCCGTCAGGGTTCATCATAGGCACTATCTTGAAGACCACGTAGTTCCGGAGGACCTGGGCGATGGGGTGGCAGCTGACCAGAAAGTCCATTAGCCCTTGGCAGACGAAGGAGGACGGTGATTCACCCGGATGAACCCTCGCGAGCACCACCACCACTCGACGAGAGTGCTCTTGAGCGTCCTCCAGGTTCGAGGCTATCGTGATCAGCTCGACCTTCCTTTTCTGGATGGACGTGGCTAGGGTTTCCCTCTTCGTGCACGTTAACCGGGTGCAGAGGTTGTCCAGGTGCGCCAGGTACCGGCTGTACGAGTACGGGTACGTCAGCGCGAACTGGTACACGTCCTCTTCGCGATCGAAGGCGAAGGCGAAGCTCAGCACGTAGTGGTTCTGGTGCTGGGCGGATTTGTAGTAGAACACCTGGGGGCAAATGTGATACTGCACTTCGGTGTTGGAACGAAGGAACTTCGAGTGGAATTTTTATCTTACTACTACTGATTCTACTTCGCAAAAAATAATGGGTTAGAAACTCCCATAAAAGGGAGTCTGGAATAAGAGACCTCAGAGGATCAACTTTGGCGGAGTTGTTTACTTAGGCGTCTCATCTGTAGGCAGCGTAGACAGTTGCAAATTAAAATGGAATTAGGGTAAACTGTACTAACGCTGGCACTGTATTAATCATTGGCACTCCTGATTAAAAAGTCAAATATTAAGAAGTACAAGCTTAGAAAGTACTTTTTTATAATTTCTTATTTTTCTTTCACTACAACACTGCAAAGCCCAGTAGTTGAGCAACAGATTTTACATCTGGCAACACCACAAAGTGGAACAAAGTGCTGAGTTTTAGGCGTTTTTTTGAAATTTTGATAAGAGGTAGGTAAGTATATTTTGTCGCTTTATAATTAAGTAATGGATTGAAATACAAATTTACTAAGTGTTGTAGGTATTTCATAGTGAATGAAATAGTCTGTTTAACCCTTTAGCGCCAAACGTATCATATATGATACATTACTTTTTTTGCCGTTTCGCCGTTTGCATTCGCGTTTCGCTGTTTGCAACAGTTTAAGTGATGCATGTTTAGTGTAGTTTTATTCACTGAAGAAAGTTGGACCTATCTGAACCCTGTATTCTTTGGTTTTATGCATTTTGACCTCTGAAAAAAATAAATTTAAAAAAAAAAAAAAATTTTTTTTGTTTGGAAATATATAAATTCAGACCATTTTTAACGATAAAAACAAAACGGGATATTTTTCCTTCAACGGGATCTAGGTGCGGGCGCTAAAGGGTTAAACACTTTAAACTTCGTTTTTAACTACATATGTTTTTCTCTACAACCTCAAATTTTAGAGTGCCAATGATTGTACCTTTATGCCTATTTTTGTTTTTCATTAAATATTTTTAAAATAGAAGACTTAATAGGTACTCAAGATGTTTTATTTTAATAAGAAATCCATAAACATTGATAATAATTGAAAATTAAGACCATACAAAAAAATATAAACATTTCAATTGGGATTTCGACTTAGAGTGCCAATCATTGTACAGTTTACCCTACGAAATCTATTCCCACAATTGCTTTCCCCGGCCCGGATCTTCTTCGATAACTCAAGTTTAATTAAGACCGTGTAATGTCTCACCTGGTCGTTAGGAATCCTCTGCCACCTCGACTTGCTGCTGCTCTTCACCAGCGGCGTCATGCCATTTCGAAACAGGCTGGCGCTCTTGGACATGTTGACGATGTTGAAGACCACCCGCTGGTCCGACTTCACGTTGTCCACAGTGAAATTAAACCAGAGACGAAGACGCGGGTTGCAGGTGTCCGGGCGTATAAAAAGATCATACTCGAACTCTGAGATAAGGTCGACCCTGCCCAGGTTGCCCGTCTCGAAGGAAGCATCGAAGCAGATGTGCCCTTTCTTCGCCTTCCCGCTGTGGCCCGGTGGTCGCATTATCATCTTGTTCACGTTCCCTCGTCCACCCTCTGCATCACTGTCTTCGCTTTCTGCAACCACAGTTTCCATCGACATGAACAAAAACTCTCCACTCATTACAGGAAACAAAGATCGTAGGATATTCATTGTAATCGGAGTTTGAGTAATTAAAACTCTCTCCACAGAACACTTAGGAGTCATTCGCAAATTAAAACCCTTTAAGGGGGTATACCCGTTTGAACCATTGGAAAATGTGTACATTTTGGGGATTTTTTTACGAGTCAACGGTTTGATGCAGATTTCACGTTTTTTAACTATCTGTACATAGTATTATGAACTACTTAAAAAAAGTTTTAGTTAAAAAACTATTGTGTTTCGGAAGTTATGGATACAGGGTAGATGTCCCAATTACTGCCACATTAAGCTCATCGCGTAACTTTCGTTAATTATTTCAGAAGTTATTTAGCCTCAAAATCATTCCAAGTCGCAGCATACTAATGCTTAAGAACTCTTTTATCTAAGAAATTTTTTTTATAGTATAAACAGTATGTTTTAATTGCTAATTAATTGAAAAAGTATAAGGAAGTCCAATGTCCCTAAAACTGTCATTCACCTTTTAATATTAATTTATAAATATCAGTATGCAATGCTTCTCTATTATTATCTAACACGGAAACCTAATTTAACATTAAAATTTTTTTCCCTTACGATTTTGCACGCATTATTTCACTATTAAGTAAAATAATTAAAGTGACAGTAATAGGGACACTGTCAGTAATTGGGACATCTACCCCATATCCGAAAGTCTCTCGATTTTACACGGCTAAACGTTGGGCCTGAAAACAGTATATGTCGTGTCTGAAATAAAAAATAATAAAATCTTCTTATAAAGTATGTCAATAGCTATCGTCCAACGGGGCGGATTTTGAAAATTTTGAAAAATAAAGAAATGGTGAGAGATCAAAGGTAAAGTAACATTTTTCTAAGAGAAAAGGCCACCGCTTTTTCTTTATAAATAATAAATGGGGAATCGGAATAAAAAAGCCCTCGTTGGACGATGTGGAATCTTATTACGATCTTGCATGCAAAATTGGAAGTGAATTGGTTGAACGTAGGGCGAGTTTTTAGGCCCACCGTTTAACCGTCTAAAATTGAAACATTTTCGGATACATATGCATTACTTCCGGAAAGCAATATGTAGTTTTTTAACTGAAACATTTTTTTTCAGTAGTTGATAATACTATGTAAAGATAGTAAAAAACAGGAAATCTTCATCAAGCGATCTTTGTTGACTTGTAAAAAAATCCACAAAATGTACACATTTTCCGATGGTTCAAACGGGTATACTCCCTTAATGATGTATGAACTCCACTTGCAAGAAGCAAAATATTCAAACCGGCTCTTTGGTAGAGGCTGGTGTGCTCCAGAGGATCACGACCCTCTCCCAGAGCCATGCTGCTTTCGCACAAGCCCAGCGATGATCCACCAGGTAGGAGGCTCAGTGGTAGACTGAACTCTCGCCGAGGTGCTATCGTGTGTTTGCTCGCCTGGGCGATAAAGGTGAGCACCAGGGCTCGTGATCACACGAGCTAATTCTGGTGTGTCGGTTCTCGTGCGAGGATCTCGCGTGGTTTAGACCAGTGAAGGGAGGATCGTGTTGGCGGGAATTCGCGTGGCTGCCACGCGTCAGAGATCTCCTCGGTGGCCGACAGCTCCGCGAAGTCACGAGGAACAGCGTAGCTGATCGAAATCTAAACGAACCCCCTCGGGTCCATCCTAAAACCGGTGGGCGATTTATTTTTAAAAAGGGCTACCGCGGATACTTCCCACCTTGGTAATCTCGCGCGATCACGTGGGAACGATCGAACCTGCCTGGTTAAAGCTGTTGCTCCAGGTCACGGAACGGTGGGAATTAAAAGTTAGCGAAGAGGAACGAGCTGGCGCGAAACGATCCGCGGAACTTTACGATTCCCTTAACGACCGGAGATTTCAACCGTGCTGTGCATGCTGGAATTTAGATTGGGGCTGCGCGTTCTAAATGCAGTTCCGTTTCGGGCCTCGCAAGTCGAACCCTCGGAAACACGGGCTCTTTCACGAGATACGGTAGATCGGGGGTGAATTTAGCATGCAAGATGGAAAGGCTTCGTGCATTAGCCTCCGACGATTCCTATTCTTCTATTAACCCTCGAAAGGCTCACTCTTCTTTTTTCATCAATCATAAGGGAAGATTAAGCAACCCGGAAATTCAGAGAATTGTGCAACTTCGTGCGGAAACAGAGTACTTCATCCATATCGCAAAACTATTTTTTGTTGGTGCCATACCTAGTGCGATTTTAGGGGATGAAATCACCCCTTCTTTAACCCGGAATATCTCAAGAACGCTGAGAGATATCGAAAAGAGGTTTAAACAAAAGTAGTATATTTTTTTCTAACTACAAATCTGCGTAGAAATAATTCTAAAAAAATCCATTACTTTTCAAGTTACCCCCACCAGCAATTCTTAATTCGATAAGCTTCTTAGTTCCTCGCTCTACTTGCCCACAAAGTTGCATTATTTTCTCACACAAATGGATAAGTACTTCGAGCTCTAGAGATCGCTTTTGAGTATAAATTAAAAACACTCGGAGCGTGGGTGGACACCTAGGATGACATTCTTGTATTACGAACTTCGTGACGTTTCCCATTCGAGACTCTTGATTCCATTGATGTCCTGGTATATCCAGAAGGTCCACGTGACTCGCCATGGCAACGTGTTACGCGATCCTTCCATTCTTCGTTCGCCCATTATCCAGGAAAGGGACATAGTCTTTCGCTCGTAGATCTAAATCGAGACGGCTCGATGTCTATTTCCAACCGCGGCCGATCCTCGTCCACGTGAATGACGCACCCGATAGCGGAAAGTTGCGCGTCTATAACCCCGTACGGCTGCCGCGTGACAGACGAAGAAAGAGGAATTAACCGCGGTAGTCGGGCTATAGTTGTTTTACGTCAAGATCGCGCAATTTCTTCGTCAATCATTCATCGGTCGTCGGGGGTGGAAGAACAGCGGCGTGTCGCTCCGTCGCGTGAACTTTGCGTTACACAGTCAATGCTAGTGACCGACAGTGACTCCGTTCGCGTGATAAGGTGCTTGGTAGATAAGCCATCGAGGACATCATTGGAGAATCCTCAGGGATAAAACATTTAAAATTTAAACGAAACTACCCCCTGTATAGATCGAGGGTCGTTGAACCCCGTATAACCAGAGGTAGATTCTCCTGCTCGATTGCCCCAGAATCTGGCGCGCTCCAGGTGCGCGCGGAATTTTACTCCGCGCGATCAAATATTCGCGATTATGACAGAAAAAGGGAGAGGATTCGCGGGAAATTTGAGGGAAAAGAGGCTTTTGAACTGGCGGTTAGCGAGGAGCAATTAAAAGTGGGACAAACGGGGCTTGAAACAATTGGCGGAGAGGGGTGGGAAATCTAGATGAGACGCACAATGATACGCGCCGCTGAACTCGCCCGCTGAATCTTCCACAATTCCTGGGGAAAAGTGGAAACTAGCTTCGATCGTTACGCGCTCTCCAACGCGTTCTTTCAGCGATCCCCTTTCTCACCCACTTCACCCTCTTCAGAACGTCTTCCTTCCCCCGACTCTTTAAGACCGGAATGATATTAAAAAAGCTGCAGGCGAGTCCAAGGACGACGCTCTTTTTGCTCGACTATTTTCCTTCGCTGGGAGCACCTGCGCGAAATGTCAGGGCGCAATAATCGCGTCGGGGGCGGCTAGCGAATGATCCTCGCGTGACTCTTGGTGGATTCGATCGACTTGACGGATCACAGGAGAGATCCCCATCGGAAACGTAGCCGAGATATAGAGGAACACTGCGCGGGGCGTGATATCGCGTACGTGTTACGTGCTAGAGTTCTCAGTCACGAACCCCAAGCCTTCCAGCTCGTTACGAACTCCCCGACCTCCCCTTACTCTGCACCAAGATGGATCGACGGGCCGTGTACGTACCAGTCTCCTCGGCGTCGGACATATCGAGAGCGGAACGGTCCGACTTGTCCCTGGGATGGTCCAAACGGGCTCGAAACTTGGCTGACTGTGGACGACACCCGCACCGCCGGTTCACCAGCGTTTCCTTGGTTTTGTTGAATCGATACGTGTCCCTGCGACTGACTCTTCTTTTCCGCCTGTTTTCGTCCACACCGCTTCCTCTTGTCTCTCGCGGTCGCGCCCTTCGCCACGCAGGGTGTGCCGGGGTGGCATTTCGTCGGTTTAAACGAGGGAAGGTTTCCAGTCATTCCGAGCTAACGAATTTGGAGAGGAAAGTATTATGCGTAGAGTGCTGGGAATATTTATTGCGACACTTTAATATTTCAGGCATTGAGAGTAGGTAAAACGGACTAACTCATATTGAATTTTTTTTCTATTTTATGTGATTAGTAGAGTCTGCTGGGTTGTGTATATTATTGCTATTAACTCAATTTTGCAAAAAATGTGGTTAAATGCCTCATTTAACGTGTAATTTTTACTTCATTTAGTATTTTAGCGCGATTTTTTATTAGGCATAAAGGACCTGATACCTCGGTTAAGGGGGAACCTGGTGAAATCAGGCAGAAATCAAGGTACTTCTTGGGAATTTTTTGTAAGGAAATTATAAATACAAACTTTTTAATTTTCAAGGTTTATTCTGATGTATTTCAGGAAGCGAACAGGCATTTAAGTCCAAATAGAGCAAGTGTTTTCGGAACGGCCTAAGTAGTTGTTCAACTGCGTGCAATCTAAGGTCCTGAAACAAAAAAAACAGTTTTGTGTTTTTAATAAAATTACGCTATGGATGCATCTCACTCTGGAATAATATTATTAAATTTAATAAGTTTCATTACATAAGTACCTAATTTGAAATTTTTTAGTGAAAACCACAATTTTTTTTCAAACACTGACTTCATTTTTTAATGCGGATCGAGGACCATTCGTAGCGTAATTTTATTAAAAACAAAACTATTTAGGTAGTTGTTTGGTTTCAGGCCACTCGAACGGACCCACAACTGCACGCAGTTGTTGAACAATTTCCGTACCGTGGCCGTTCCGAAACACTCGCGCCATTTGGAATTACCGCATTATTTTTGCATAAAAAAAATGTTTCTTCACTTTTTGAAATGCTATTAATATTATAAATGCGAAAGTGTGTTTGGGTGTTTGTTAGTCAATCACGTCGCAACTACGCAACGGATCTTTCTGAATTTTTGTTTACCTACGCATAGTCTAGGACCAGGAATAACATACAGTAGCGGACAAAAAAGTTACCACTTTTTCGACCCACCCTAATTCTATTACTTTTCAGTATCAATTCAAAATTGTACTATATGCCTAACATACATATTCTGAAAGAGAATTGAATGCTGTATAAAATCCAGTTACAGTTGAATTTATTTAAATAACAATCAAAAAACCGCACATAACATTAAACAAGACAACACACTTTTAAAGTCAACAAAAAGTTACCACTTTTGAACATAAAAACATCTAATATTTTGTGGGGGGACATTTTGCTTTTAGGACAATCTAAAAAGTTGCTAAACGTGTTAACTTCTTTGTCGGCCCCAAAAATGTGTTACCCCCCTTTAATATCATACAACACTTTTGCTTGTCAGTTAATTAAATTCAACTTTAACTGGATTTTATACATCTTTAAATTCTCCATCAGAATATGCATATTAAATATACCACAGTCCTAAATGTATGCTAAAAAAATAACAAAAATAGAACAAATCGAAAAAGTGGTAACTTTTTTGTCCGCTAGTGTATAGAATAATTTTTTATCCCGATTTTTCTAATCAATCTGGACCAAATTTCGCATAATTTCTCTCTAAAACTCATGCAGAAAATACAGGCTATCATGAAATCTGGACATTCCACCCCTTCACCTTTATTTCACCCCCTTGACACAAAATTTTATCCGGACAACGCGAGGTACCTTAAGCTAGAACATAATAATATAGCCTGAAAGTTTGAAAAATTTTACACGTATAGTTTCCTTACAAAAAATTCCCCAAATGTGCATTAATTTCCACCGTTTACCCCCTTAAACTAATTTAAATACCAACTACTTTATCAATCACGGAATGATGCAATAAATATTTCCAGCACAGTGTACATTAAGACACGAGATGATAGAATGAATGAAGACTTGTTATCCCACTTCGAAACGGAAGCCCGTTACTCTGTAACCGAATAAGTTCCCCTAGAATCCATTAACCATCCCAGGAGCAGCGAGTGCTCGGCTTCCCGGGCAAACATTTGCCCGATGATGTTTGCTCTATCATCTAAATATCGTTCCATCCGTGAATCGACCGTGTATCGTTCCTCCGCCCTAAAATGTAGCCCTTCAAAGAGCGGAGGTGTAATCATCCCTCGTCCTCCCTCGCGCCGGGAGCGTAGAGACCTGGCATTTCTGTTCGGCGGCTTCCTGTTTGCCCGCGTTTAATTCGGTTTCGCACGGAAGGCTCGGTGTTTTAGCAATTTGAGCAATTGGAGGTGCGCTAACGAGAAAGGGCGGGCGTTTTGATTCGCGGGGGTGGCCCGCGTAATCCGTAACGACCGGTCGATTATCAGGGGGCGGTGGTTTGCACGTGTGCAGCCTCGTTCCCGGGTCCACGCGAGCTTCCGTGTAACCCGCTGCCACACGCGAAGCCAGCTTAAGTTCGCGCATATCTATCTTTGGCCCAGGCTCTGCCCGGACGGGCAAGCGCAGAGATGGAAGGGATAGAAGGGATGGAATTATGGAAAGCCGAGGTCGCAGGGATGCTGGATGCTGCGTGCTGGAGGACACGCACTGCTGTCGTTCATAAATACATATTGATGCAGAAAATATATTTCATACAGATTGCATATTTTTCATTGTTTCTAGTTTAACCCTTAACTGGTATCCTGGAGTCAGTCTTGATCCCAAGCATGCAAGGTTTGCTGCAAAATTTTTGGTTGTCTAAGTTTTTAACTGAATTTCTAATTAATTTTATAATAATAGTTTACCCCTAGTTCGGCTGACGAATTTTGAAACTCATTTAGGCTGCCGCAGTCACCCCGGTGACTAATTTTATATATACATCTGCACGAATAACGTACCGTAAAATGGGGGAACATTGGCAGGTTTTTGAAACATTTTGTTATATAATGTAAAAATTAACAAGTTTACATTTGCTTTAAATATCCTATCATAACATTGCATCTTTTGTGATTATACTACAAGTGTCCAAATGCATAAAATTTTTGTCCTCTTTCTTCTTTAATACATGTTAAAAACCTGCCAATGTTACCCTGTACCGGGGTAACATTGGCACATCATATAAATAGCATTAACAGGTTAAGTTTTACTAATCTGACGTCAGTAAGATACATTGACACTTAAATTTGTTCATTTTATTTTATTTTTTACATCTTAACTAAAATGTAATCGTAACATTGGCACATCATATAAATAGCATTAACAGGTTAAGTTTTACTAATCTGAAGTCAGTAAGATAAGTTATTATTATAATACGTAACAATGTTACCTATAATAAAATCTCGATCTCGAATACGAATTTATATGTTCATGCGTATAGGTGCCAATGTAACCCCGGCGTATGCCAATGTTACCCTGTGCTGCCAATGTTCCCCCATTTTACGGTATGTAAGCAATGTTAATAATTACAAGTGGCATTGCTCAGAACATGTGTAGGAGGCAGGAGAATCACTTTGCTAGGACTAGTGGATAGGTTTATTAAATAACAGTAAGTTGAAATAGTCACCCGGGTGCCTCGTCAGCCGAACTAGGGTTAACTTTCTACGTTTCTATTATTTAGAACAAAATATTCATAGAGGTTGATCTAATGTCGACTTTACAAATTTCTGTGTCCTTTTTTATTTGGAGTCTGCCACGACCCCAAGATACCAGTTACGTTTGAAAAAAACAGTACACCAGTTAAGGGTTAAAATACCAAATACCTAAAGTACAATTTCTCAGAGTTTTTTTTAATAAATTTGCGACGTTTTTCTCAGAGTAGGTGTCCTAATACTAATAAACGACAGTGTACATATTCCCCGTGACATAATACCATATACCAAATGCATAATGCCTAATACCGCAATACCTAAAAATACCTAATACCGTACTAAATTGGTAAATTAAAATCTCTCAGAGTTTTTTTTAATAAATTCACCCCGTTTTTCACAAAATTGATGTCCTAATACTTACAAACTGCAGTGAACACATCCCCGCGACTGATTTTGAATAAAATCTCGTAGCTACCGGTAGGATTAGGTAGGTTTTATGCTGGCTGGCAAAAAGGGAGGGTAGCCGGTTCCTCTGTGGATTAACAAGGCTCCTGTATGCAGAGGGGTAAGGAGATTCCTGAAGGGAGTTCCCCAGGTCCCTCGCTTCAGCTTCTGTTGACAGGATTTGCGACAGCAGAGAATGGAAGCGGTTGTAGCTCTGAGGTATCTGCTTAGGTATTCTATTTTAACTGTAGAATCACTAGAATCTAGTATCACAGCGAGATCCTCCCCCCGAAAGCAGCAGTATCGTCACCTAGAAGTGTCCAGAACTCGCAAAGCAAATGTTGCCACGACAGGTCCGTCTCCCGAGTCCCCCAGCTCGAGCAAATACTCTCCCGAGGGTCTGACCCCGCGTCTCGCCACCCCCGACGCCTACTCGGAGGCTCCCGGGAAGCGTCTGGCGAGCATCGCATCCCCGACGCGCCCGAAAACAGAGTTACGGTGTAAAAACTTTGGAATCCGAAGTCTCGAGTGCGCCCTTGGGTAGGAGTTTTCGGTCGGAGATGTGTTTGCTCGCCGCTGGTGAATGTCCTCTGCTCCTGGCGGCTTTGCCTGGGACTTCCTGGTGAACCCTTCCCCACCCCCTCCCCTTACGGCCGCGACACGAGGGGGGAGGAACGAGGAGAAATAGAGGGAGAGAAAGAGAGAGAGAGTGAAGGATCGATATTCGAAATCCCCGGTGCCTCCTCTCTGCTACCCCAACGCCCAATGGCGTAGGGGTTGGGGGGTTGGCTCCCTGTGTTCCCAGGGCACTCGACGAACGGAAGTTTTGGGACAAAGAGGAGGAGTGTTATAAATTGCCCGAGACGGGACTCGGGATTTACGCGACATCCTCCTCCACCCTCAACCCCCTCGACCGTCTGGCGGCCTGTCTTTTTATCGTCGCAACTTTGATCGAGCCCCCGGAGTATATTTCAACGGACCGTGGCCGTTTCGCGCCGCTCGCCTCGGCGTTATCGCCGGGGAAATGGAATTTATTGCGCCTGAAAGGCGGAAAAGGGACCTCGAAAGGCTTTAGTCGCGTGCAAGGTTGTTCTAATGAATCTGGGAGGCTCGGATCATCCGCGGTCGGCTTCTACGTAATCCCTGTACAAAAGGAAATCACTGGTGCCTCGCGACAGGGGCGCGTCACTGGCAGGACCGGCGTTCGTCGCAGGCAACCGGGGTTAAAATGTAGAACAGCGTTTGCCAATTAAATTTTGTCGCGACTCTTTAGCCTTCTACACACTCTAAAATTTCGCGGAACCATTTTTGATTTAGTTTAATTTCAATTTTTTTGCAGGCAGTTGTACCTAGGCTTCTCGTTGAACAATTCACAATTTTTTTTAACGCTCATCCGTTCCTCATTTCACGAACTGAATCTGTCCCTCGGTGTCAAATTGACACAGTGGCATAAGATCGATGAAATGACAAGGTAAACAGTTATTTTTCTATATTTTTTTATTCAAATTGATGAGTTAACATTTACGTCTTAGATTTTTCACAACTTTCGCATAAAATAAATTGATGTGCAGGACATAGGGTAAACCAACCAGTAATTGACCGCATACCAGTGAATGACCATTAGGCAAAGAAATGTCAATTATAAATTTAAAAATTACTATATGTTTATAAATGGAGTGTAGTTGCACGTTTAATATCCCATATTTTTAGTTATGCGTATTAAACAAACATTAATAAGTATGATTCTTAATAAAAGTATGCGGACATTTACTGGGCTTCTCATTCAACAATTCGGTCATTCACTGGTTGGTTTACCCTACTGCTTGTTTACAACAATCACAAATAATAAAACAGAATAATTGATTATGGGAAAACTGCGTCAAATTGAAACGAGGGTCGCATGAGTTAATATTTAAATCTTCTTATAAGATAACTTTGGAACACTAATATAGAATAATATCCTCCGTCACTGTGTCATCTTGGAATCCACAACGAAGAATGCGTGGACCCGGTTTTTTCATCAAGAAAACGCACTCGCAGCGCCTCTGTTCTTCATGTTAGGGTAGGAACAACATTGTGCTCAGGAACCCCTGCAACCCCCGATGACTTTTCGTCTGCCCTTGTCCCCTCCCTATACACGCATGTCGTTTACCATTAGATTATCAACCCCTCAATTCTTTTCCTCCTCCCCTCTAGCGCCCCGTTTCGCTTTCTCTCGGCCCCTCCCAGGGCGGCTCTTTTCTCAGCGCGAGTCTCTTTCATCCTCGTATCTTGTATCTCCTGGACGCGAAGGTTCGCCCGTGGCGCACGAGCCGACCAATTATTCCACCCCCTCTCGTCGCGATGATCGATTCGCGCTCGTAATGCCCGGCTGACTCATTAGCGAGCTGTCTATGCGCCCCGTTCGTTAACATCCCCCGCGACGCAGCAACGTGGAAATGACATTCGGTTGGGACGCGTACGGGATTGATGCGTACATCGATCGGGCCCCTCCGATTTTCTCGGCTGGAGTGGATCGAGTGTATCTGGCCCTGCAAATTGCATAGGGTGGTATTGTTTCGCGGAGAAGCTGGTTGTTAAGGGAGGCTTCAAATTGGGGAAGTTTAAAATTGGAAAGCACGCGGGAGGGATTCTTGCAGCGGGGGGATGAAAGCAAGTTGCATTCTAGAATTATGATAATAGCAGAGGCAGCGATATGAAAGCTTGCCAGGGGACTACTTCAGGGTTAATGACTCGCCAATTTCGGCGGAAAACGCTTAATTCAGTTGTCCCTCTGGCCTTGCGTTTGTATATCGTCCTATTAACCGGTGCAAGAGGCACGTGGATCCATTTATACAGCACGTGTCCTCTCAAGACTCCGCCCGGGGGTAGTATTACAATATTCCGCGATGAATGCGCATCCTTCAGGTAGACTGGGGTCCTTCCACAAAGAACCCTCTAATATCTTCTATCCACACATGGACCAGGATCGCAAGGGAAGAAAGAATGAAAAATAAGGGGTCCAGTACAGTGAAAGAGTTAATTCAATTTCACCTGCGCTCCACTGAGATCCACGATGGGTTGATTCTTATCAAAAACTCATTTCCAATTTAATCCCAATTTTAATCCGATTACTTGAAATTAATTTGATAAAATATTACCAGGTATACGAGATTTTAAATTTAGTTTCCTTGAAACTCATACGATCGTGGCGTCCAATCGTCGGAGCGTAAATTTCCGGAAAATTTAGTGAATACATCGGTGCACGTTGAAGGGGATGAAAGGGCGTTGGAGGTGGATGATGTGTGGTAAAGGCACGGGGAAAATTTGGCCGCATTCGCACGGTCGAAAGGCTGTTCCGTTGGAGGGAGGTGAACCCCTGGGACTGGATTTCCATTTTCGACGTGGCGCCTGCGCCCTCTAGGTCCGCGCGGGCTACCAACCCTCTCCCGCCACTCGCTTTTTCCCCTTTCACCCTCTCGCGGAGCCACAGCTACCGTTGCCCCCCTTTCGACAGGGGCGGCTGCGCACGCGACACTCCCCCGCGTCTGGCCATTTTTTCCTTCCTCCCCTGAAATTCGTGCCCCATCCCCTTCCCGCGACACCGAACCCAACCAGCAGAGAAACGAGCGAATATATTTTCGTTAAATTTATCGTGCACCGCTGTAACGAGGCCTGCGTTCTCCAACCCCTCGACGAGAATTTCCATCTCGATTTTTATTCATTTTTCCGACAACCCAGATCGCACGCTCTAAATATTCAGGGAAGATTCTCCTTCACTTGTCTGCAGAGGAATCGTCCGTTTCTACTCGAGATGACGATTAACGCCACTTTCCGTGGTCGCGTAGATAACAGGGGTTGTTTCGTCTTGATTACACACAGTTACCCTTTCCATCTACCACCTGTATGGGAACTGCACCCTGTTGGTTCCTTGGCCTTCTGTGTCTTCCTTCAACCCTTTTGTCTTCCTCCGCGATTCGTCGCCCAGCGAACTTGCATTCCCGTTTCTTTGTGCCTTTCTCTTCGCGTATCCCTTCAATCAGCATCGGTGATTGCGAGGTCCAGAGGGTCTCCGGAGAGCGCAGCCATTGTTTACTACCCTTCGCCAGCGCCTGCGTGCTACGCAACCACCCTCGACTTCGTGCTCCTTCCTTTCTCTCCTCTTTGTCTTGAATTTGTCGATCTACGTCGATGTCCAGGGATTCCCAGCAGCGATGTAATCCTTCTCGTTCTGCGCACGCTCTTTCGCCCTTGTACATTTCACTGACTGCTTTTTCCGTATTCAGCGTCTGTGAAGGGTGGGAAATCTCTGCATTTTCTCTCTGGTGTTGTCTTGGCGAAAATTTTTCATACAGCGAAGTGTTTTAGCCAGTGCGATCTTTTCGCTGAATTTTTATTATTTCCTCTGCAGAGAGGCAACGTGATGATTTCAAAAGGGGTTGTCGGAGGCTCGGGAAGTCGGGCGCTTGCGTAGGTTGCACCGCATGCGACCGCGATTTCCCTGCGTTTTCATCCCTCGTCGCGGTTCCCAACCCCCGCACCGAACGGTCAACCATGGCGGTGGCATCCCGAAGACGCAGTCATTGCCTCCGGCAGCTCTGATTCCACGCCTGCGTACCTCCACAATCTCCATTCTCTACCCAGAGAAGTGTCGAAATTCTGTTCTATAGCTTCATTAAAGATTTATTAAGGGTTCGTAGGATTAGAAAACATAAAGAAATGAACTTTATATTCATATTAGGTTTGATCCAATTGTATATGAATCTGACCTGAATGAAAATTTCAGTCTTTTTTTTCTCTTTCAGTTGTTCCAGTTTAAACAATTATTGCCTAAATCCTATTACTTCATAAGTTCTAAATATTTTACATATTACTGAGTATCTTATTATTAATGATTTTGTACAAAAAACATTCTGAATCAACTCGGATTTTATCAGTAAACAACTGTATAAAATAAAAATGCGTTGCACTCAATACTATAATAATTGAAATGGTGATTTAAAGTTTTGCTCAAAGTCGCCCAATGTCTAAAATACCAGAATTTAATCCTTTAATGGTAAGGTTTTAAAAAGTAGAAAAATTACTTGCTACTAGCTGCGATTAATAGAATAAATCTATTTTACAGTTCACGAGTTATAACACAAAATCGGGAAATAACCGGATTTTCGTGGGTGAATTACACGCCCTTAGAGGAGAGATGGGCAAAATTTTTATTTAAATAAAACTTTGCATAACGAATAAAAGTTAAAAAAATTATTCGTCATGTGTGGAATAAAGTTAACTCGGGTTAACGAATAAATGATGATTTTTTTCACTTTTATTCTTTATTCGAAATTTTATTTAAATAAAAGTTTTGCCCATCTCTGCCTTAGAGTGAATTTGGGTAGCAAACAAAAATTGCGTTATAATCAGAAGGAAATACCCTACATATTCACAAAGTTTCAGAATTTTTTAAATTTCCGGGTTCGGAATCTTCCCTCGTTATTTGTAGAAATCCCAGGATTTTTTTCTAAATCTCCGTTATTCTACTTAACCTGAATTGAAAGTGTGCAAATTTTTACAATGAAACTCCAAACCGTTTGGAAGTAATTGCCATGTCCAGTTATTCTCCTTACATCGTTCCACTAGCCGTCTTCGTCGTAATTCCTCAGCTCACCCAGCAGCCTCGTTTCGCCACGCTTCTTCCCTCGTTCATCTCCCCATCGTTTTTGTCTCTGCCCCTCATCTCTCCGTCACCTTCCTCCTCCCTCATCCTTCATCCCACCACCGTCTTTACTCCCCCTCAACCCTCCACCATCATCCTCTTCATCCCCTATCCATCCACCGTTTTCCACAGCACCCCTCGCCCTCTCCACCTTCCTCCACGTCCTCCGCGAAGGCTGTCCCTCCCCCCCGCACCCCTCCGCGAGACCCCAGGGGCGGGAGGGCGCAGTCATTGCCTCCGTGGAGCGCCTGCGTACATTCCGCCACCGAGCATCCTCCGTCTTCCTCGATCCAACGTCCCGTCCGTGGTCGCTCACGCTCGCGCCAACGTCAACCCCCGCGGCTTCCACCCCTCGCACCTAGTGCCGACAGGGGTGGTGGCGGCGGCGGGCTAACAGAGGGTGCAGCGATCGTCGCCGGGGCTCGGCTCCGTCAGTTTAGTTACCGCACCACATAAAGGCATTACGTTGTAGACACCGTTACACCCGCAACATATTCTTACCATTTGCTTCTGTGTATCCTGATTTTTCCAACCCCCTCTCTCCCACCCCCGACCGCCCCCGCCGCACGAAACACCGACGATCTTGGGTATACCTACACCGATCGTCCGCGCCGATCGCTCTTGCCTTCTCTCCCGCCCACGTGTCAGCGGGAACCAACGATCTACACAGAAGAGTCTCACGCGTGTGTATGTGTTCGTGCCGTGTGTGCGCGCGGCCCACGCACAACGACCTCGACCCAGCCAGCGGGGTCGAAGGGACTTGACGAGCGAATAAAAAGGCAGAAGGGAAGACCAAGAAACAGTAACCAAGGAAAACTGAGGGATAGAGAGGGAAAGAGAGAGAGAGAGGGAGGGAATCGAAGCGATCGATCCTGCCGACGGGGGAAGAGAGAATTAGCCGAGCCGACGTTCCTCCACGTGCGTCCTACTCGTCGTGGTGGAATCTTGATGATTTCGTTGGTCCGTTACGAGCGCTCCTTCTCATCCCTCTCCTTCATCCCTTCGCCGCCCGTGGACCCCCGTTCCTCGTGATCCTCGACCCGCGCCTCCCGGTTTTTAGCCCGTTAAAGCATTGCCGCGCGAAACCAAGGACGAGTTCTCTCCCCCGCGGGGGGCGTAACGCGTCGCTATCGATCAGGGAATTTCGGCTGCGCGATATTCTCGTTGTCGTTTGCGGATCTGGTGAGCGAGGGGAGGCCCAGTGGACTCGTCGTCTGGAAGATCCTTTCGTTAAGGGAGGAAGAGGCCCCGAGGAAACGGAAACCGACGAAAGAGAGAGATATAGAGAGAGGGAGAGGTTAGGGGACAGGGAGAGATTTTTGTAGTGTTCGGCGGGAGTGAGAGATAGAGGGACAGTAGAGGGTGTGTTCTCGCGATTTCGTCGTCCTTTTTTCAACCCCTACCCCTCGTCCCGCAACCTCCCTCCCTCCCCCAAGCCTCCCACGGGTTTAAGGATATCGAGTGTTCCGCGTGGAAACGTCGTGAATCGTATTCGATCGTTTAAAGTGCAAACGAAATATACCTACGCTCCGGGGACCTTGATCTCACGGCTCGTCTCGGTGGTCCCGTTTAAACGAGACTCCTCCTCGCCGAGTAATAAACGGGAAAAGCGGGATAAATGAAACACGCACACGTCGTTTAAAACGGAGAAATTAACCACTAAAGCGAAACGAACGTGCCACCGATAATAAACCGAGACAGGAACAGATAAGAAAACGAGATCTAGTAATATAGATTAAATTAAACGGAATGATGGGAATGAAGTAATCTATATTTAAAAGGGAGAGAGATATAACATAACCCACCGTCGTTTACGTTCTACGCCCAGATATCGGCATCCTCCAACCACTGATTTTCATCGTTAACCGGTATGTTCATTTGTTTCTTTACTTTCGTTGCTTCTGTGACATTCTGACTCGTTCGAACTTATTATTATCGTTCTATTATTATTGTTGTTATTATTACCGTTATGATTGCAACTATTATTATCGATCTCTGTGTACATCGATCTATGTGTTTTTTGGTAGCGCGCTATCAAGTGCCGATCATTAATATATGTTTGCCACCTACACCTTACTCCACTTCCCAGTTTCCCTTTCAAAAAATGATCCCTATGTAGGATCGAATCGAAGGATCCTTCTTCCGGATCGCGTTCTCCTGGCCGAGGCGAAGTTGTTCCTTTGGAAAAGTCTTTTGGAAAATCTGGATCCAGAATCCTGTGCAGTGGTAAAGCTGCGAAATTAAAGGAGCTTGATAATTGAGAGAACGGAGGCGCGTAGAGGCGAAATGAAATCTAGAGACGCAGGTTTATCGACGTGGAGCTTTTCCGCGGCGCAGTACCGCGACCCAGAGAAGTTTTGGGCGTGGCAGCCGAAAGCGACGCGGCCACGAGATCGCGACGATCGCGCTCCTGCCACCCTCCTCGCCTCTTTCACTTGGAGTCCTTCCTCCTCGCAAGGCCTACCGGGACAGAGGTCAAGAAGGCGATGGAAGTGTAAACGTGAGAGAATAAAGAGGAAGGAAACACGGAAATGCGGGAAGAGAGGCGAGAATCAGCATGGGATAGGTTGAGAATAAGTTCGTTAACGAGGAATTGACGGATAATCGGCGAGAGTGTGCATGAAGGGTCAAGCAGATCCAGGATGGAGCAACTGGCACTGCGGGTCCTCGTGGAGGACAAGCAGGAAGTCTCGAGAGGGACGCTTCCGTCCGCGATGATGGCCTCGATCACAATGGTGCGTGAGAGGGATAAAGGGGTGTTAGATAGATGCCAGTGAGCGTGTATTGAAAGACCGTCGTCTTTAAGTGTCGCTTCCTTCCGTTTTCCTATGTTCGCTCGCCCTGTAACTCTTTTCGTTGGGTATCGGAATATTTATTCACCTCGTGGTTTCTTTGAAGAAATCCAGAGGGGATGAAGTAATCCTCGTAGAAGCACACCACCCATGCGTTTTTCTCCACAGCGGTGCATGGTCTTGGAAGAAACTTTCGGGGGGTGAAAGGGTAAAGGTGGTTGAAGATGGAGTATCGACGGGCGAATTTGGTTCCTCGAACGTTCCTGCACGCTGGAAATATCAAAGATTGAGCCGGGGGTTGCGAGCTCGCTAGGAGGATGATAGAGGAACGGTGAAGGAGAGAGAAAGAGAGAAGAGAGAGGGAGGAAGAGAGACTGGGTCTAGTGGGGAGGCTCGTATTGATCGTTCCTGGGTCCATGTGACGCGCCTGCGTTTCGCCCTGGGGTAAAATCGTAGCGAGGGTAAACGACGGGAGGGAGGGTGGAAGGAAGAGTGAAGCAGAGGGTGGAGGAGAGAGAGAAAGAGAGGGTGCTACTGCCGGGGTTCATATACCCCCGGGGCAACTGCAACGTTCCACCGTGCCACCGACCAATCAATGGAGCTTCTCTACCTTTCTCTGCTTCTTCTCTCCTTTCCACCACCCTTCGCTCACCCTCCCTCTCACCCCGCCTTCGCTCGTTCCTCCTCATACGCGAATCTTCCTACGTTTCGCTACTGTTTGCCACTGTTCGCCCGTCCCGCGTAATATGATTGCATCGCGCGCACCGCCACGCGCTCCCTCCACCCCTTTTCAGACGTGCCACTAAAGTCCTGCCACCCACACGCACCGTCCATTTAATGAAACTTTGCAGCAGCTCCAGGGGCGCGGGCGAGTATGGTAATGCCTCTGACGAACTATCGGCGGTGATAACGGTGGGAAGACACGGGACGGAGTAAATCGTCCTCTCTTACAACGATCGAATTCGTCTTAGGCCGATGAATAAAAAATCATCTCGGCAATGGGGTGCTTTCCGGCTTCACGAAACTTTGGGGTGTGCGGGGGCAAGTGGCGAGGGAAGCTTTGCGTTCTAGACGCTGGGTACTTTGCTTTAGTATTTTAAGATCGTCGAAACGGATCTGAAAATTTGTCGAATTGAAAGGGGTAGTTTTTTCAATTCTACGTTTGTATTGGAAATTAAAAAAATTGTGAAACTTTGGGGATGTGTAGGGGATGTATAAATATGTATCGCGAAATTTTTGGTTGCTGCTCAAATTCAACCTAAGGGGGTGAAATCGACCACTGAAAATCCGGCTATTCTCCGATTTTTGTGTTATACCTAACTCAAGAATTATAAGGCATAGGAAACAAAATTCAGATAAAAGTTGCTGCTTTTAATTAGGATTATCATTTGGTAACTTATAGTTCTGACATATCGCGAGTTATAACACAATAATCCAGGGATGAATTTCGGGAATTTCTTAAAGAGAATTTGGGCAGCAAAAAGAATTGCGTAATACATACCTACAGTAGCGGACAAAAAAGTTAACACTTTTTCGAACCACCCTACTTCTATTACTTTTCAATATCAACTCAGAACTGCAGTGTGTGTCAAATATATACGTATTCTGAAAGAGAATTAATAGCTGTATAAAACCCAGTTACAGTTGAATTTATTTAACTAACAAACAAAAACCGTATATAACATTACACAAGACAACACACTTTTGAAGGCAGCAAAAAGTTACCACTTTTGAATATTAATATAAAAATCTAAAATTTTGTGGGGCACCTTTTGCTTTTAGGACAACCTAAAAAGTTACTAAACTTGGTAAACTGGTAACTTCTTTGTCGGCCCCACAAATGTGTTATCCGGTTCAATGTCATATAACACTTTTGTTTGTCAGTGAAATAAATTTGACATTAACTGGGTTTCATACAGCTTTAAATTCTCCATCAGAATATGCATATTAACAGTCCCAAATGTATTCTAAAAAATAACAAGAATAGAACAAATTGAAAAAGTGGTCACATTTTTGTCTGCCAGTGTATATATCCTCTACATATCCTCAAAATTTCATAATTCTTTTAATTCCCGGGACGGGAACCTCTCATTGCAAATGAAAAATACCCACTCGCCATTGCTATTGAAATTTTACAGCCAGCCGTCTGTCATCGAGCTCCACCAAACCGATTCGATCAATTCTCCCCAGATATCCTGCGTGCTTCCTAGCCCCCGGTTCTAATAATAATCTTGCTGCTTAAAATTTTGATCGCCACCTTTAACGCAGCAGTGACGTCAGTAATGGCACTTAGTTTCCTCGTGACGTACGAACCCGCGATAAAGATAAGATCCCCGACGGCCTCTCGGCGCGTACCCCGACCAATATTCCGCGATCATCGCTCCAGGGGCCGTTTTCCACCCCTCCGCCACCGTTTGTTTACCTTACGTAATCACTCTTCGCGGGCTTGTAGGTGAATCGTTGGGGCTTCGTCGACTGCTTGGCGATACGATCATTGCCTCGGGGGAGAAGGGTGATCGCGCCCCCGCCGATGCGTGGAAACGACGCGAGCGTGTTCGCGACGCGTGCAACGAGCAGGATCGATCGATCGCGCCTTAATTAGCGCGGCGATTACGTGCTCGCTTGATCGATTCGCCGGCACATCGAGCCACGTTTCCCTAGGCGGGGCACGCTCCTAACACTCGCGCAGATGCCCGTCCGAATCGTCCTCCCTATTCCATATTTCGAATATAATAGCGGACGTTCGAGCAGTCCCCCCGCCTGGGGTGGCCTCTCCGAGTCTGAAACACACGTCTCGTTTATAAAAATTACTCGGGGGAGAACTTGGATCGTAGCTCCTCGTCTACCTGAACAGCTGCTTACTGTCGCTTTAGCAGTAACGCCAGCTAATTAGAAGGGTCGCCACTTCCTTTTACGGCGAGCACGATCGGCTTAACTTTTTAAGATCTACCTGAACGAACGTCGAGGTGTTAACGGTAGGTTGGCATGGGCCTGGAATCTGATCGAGGGGGGTTCAGCGACCCTGTAGAAACGTCACGGAACGGAATTAGGTACCTACATTGGTCTCGCGGTGGAATTATGCTCGTGCACAGAGTGCGGATCGATGTCGGAGGTGGGGCCCGCGACCCCCGAAAACCTACCTTCGACAGCTGGATCATGACTACACGAAAGAGGGTACGGCTCGCGTTTGTCAACCGCGTCGGCACGGGGCCATGATTCACGATCCGGGGTCCTCTTTCGTAATCCTTCGCGATGCTAAATCTTCCTCGTGCCCTTCGTTCAACACCCCTATGCTTCGATATCACGCCGGTATTCCGTATATTAGTTATTATTCCGGTATTAGTTATTACTAGCAGTACCAAAGTCACGCTTGAGAATCCCAAAAGTGACGAGACAAAGTTTAAGTTAGCGCGGCGAAAGATTCTCCAGTTTGCAACGACGATATCGCACCGTTGCGACGGCGCAGGGGGCAAGGGAACTTTCACAATTGCAACCGGTGACCACTTCCTGTCGCACGTTCGTGCACCGGTTTCGGAGCTGCAGGGCCCATAATGGCCACGCGCGCTCGCATATGCGTCCCAGTGTGTAACGTGTCCCTGTATTTTTTCCCCCGCATACCGTTCCGCATCTGTTGCAAGTCCCCGGCGGTCCCAGCCTCGCTCTCCCTCCTTTCTCATCGCCGACTAGACAATGGGCTTATGGTCTTTCCATGGCAATCACGTTGGGCCCGGTTGTGAAAGCCACCTTCTAACTGCGGCATATACTCCTGTCTAGGAGCGGTCTGAGGCTCGAGTATCCCAGTCGATGATACATCGGCCTCGACGATAGCAAGTGTACGAATACATCAGCGCGATTGATGGCTGCTGTTGCGCAGGATGAAACGTTTTGGCAATCGTCCGATGACACCGCTGTACTCGCTTCGAGAGATCGATGGAGGTGCTTATCTCCAGGACGCGGTTAGGAGGCTGGGACAGGCTCTTCCGTATACCACGGACGCGTATATTTATAGTGTTTATACGCGCATGTATTTATAATTTCTCTCGTGGACAGTTGGTGCGTGCAACGGACGGCTCCCTCGAGCTCTTCGGGGCGTTCAACGTCCACTGGGATTCCAACGAGAGAAAGTACTTATCCAGCGACGTCCTGAGATCCTCCTAATTCTCTTATATTGATCCCTGGTTTTCGTGGTTCACCGTTATTTTATCGGCGATCCCACGACGGGTAAATTCTACCGCCCCAGATCCTCACCGCCAGTCAGAAGTCTGCCGTGCTACCGTTTTCCGTTGCGTGACGCGCGATAGCGGAAACGGACTCGCGAAAGCACCGGGTACACGCGGTTATTGGCACGACCGCCAAGTGTTGCGCGGCTTGTTTCGTCAGAGGCGCATAATTTTGGCGCGCCGCTCGCCGCCGAGACTCTCGATCGCCGCAGATAAAGCCAGGGTAAGGTCAGGGATATGCAGCTTCCTCCGCCTGGTCACCCCCGGTTTAAAACCATCGGCTTCTTCGAACCGATCTAGACAAGTCGAACTGGAATTCTTAGCGATTCAGATTCTCGGAAAATGCAGTTGGGGAAATTGAGGATAGATAAAAGGAATTCCATGGGGTAGATATGGGCATTATTTAAATAAAAAATGATTAAATAATGTATCAAATAAAAGAGGCTTTATCTTTATTTGTCATCGAATAGAAGTAACTCTAGCTTATTTTTATTTGAAATAAAAATAACTCTGGCTGATTTTTATTTGAAATAAAAATAACTCTGGCTGATTTTTATTTGAAATAAAAGTAACTCTAGCTTATTTTTATTTGAAATAAAAATAACTGTGGGTTTATTTCTATTTGATGAGTCTCGGATCAAATTTTTTTCTTTAATTCGAAATCAATTTTTATTTGAAATAATTTTTTGGCCATCCCTGCATAGGGGTGATAATAGGGCGATGGGATTGTAGAGTACACACTTTGTTCAGACTTTATATTATCTCGTATGTATAGGATTGAAATCATCCACTTATGCAATTTGAGATTAGACTGCCGCACAGTGCGTTGAATCAATGGGAAGTCGGGACAAAAATCATTACTTCTGTAACTAATCAGTTTTCGACCTATATACCCCAATACTTTTTTAATCAGAATATATAGATGCGTCGATTAGTGTAGAAAAAATATACAGTTGCATTAAAAAAAAATTGAGGTGATCTCGATTTTTTATCGAATAAAAAGTTTTTTATCCATATTTACTTTTGCAATTTGTTGTCAACTGAATACTGACTAACTTTTGTTCGAAACATTTTTGTATGGAATTATTTTTTTCACGTGTATCGCGTTTGACAGCTATTTTAAATCTGAAGACAGTATCCAGGTTACAATATTTGTCTAATCCATTTTAAATTTCTTCTGTACAGTCAGTTAAGGGAAATAAGTTCTGGATTAATCAAAGAACTGCCACTTTTTTGTCTTTTGTGGCAGAACTAAACCACTTTCCAAATATATCTCGATTTGTCCTCGTTAAACATGTTTCTGAAAAAATTACTATAACTAAACAAAGTGGAAAAATGTGCGAAATTCTTTTGTATGATAATATTGGGGACTGTTCCAGGAATAGTTTCCAACGTAAACCCCAAGACGTGTTTACCTTTTTCGACAAAACTGATGTTAAACTTTGGAAGCATATAATTCAGCAATTTATTGGATGTGTAAAGTAAGTACAAAAAGTCGGTTCGCAATCAAAATAAAGAGTATGTAGTACCTTCCGTTAAATGATCCATTGAAAATTATTTTTATTTATGCTTAATGTTAATATTGTAGGTGGTCTTGAGGTATAAGACAAAACTAAATACATCAAGGAAATGCGTTCAATAGATTCTCTCTACACTAATGTATTTTTAGAGCGTTGGGGTCTTTTATTTTGTTTTTTTTCGAGTGTTCATATACAAATAAAGGGTCTGGATTACAGTCGTGTTAAAAATCATCGCAAAAAAATATTGAATTTTAGATTTTTGTTCATTGAGCAACGCACTGTGTGCCGGGTGATAACGGGGATCACGAATCGAGATAAGAGTTCCAGGACGAAGTGTTCAAGTTCCTCGTCCCGCGAGCGAGCCGCGCCGCATAATTTTTCTTCCCCGAGGGGCGAGATTTTTCGTCGGTGTTTCCTCGAGAGATTCGGTTTCATGGTCCTTGGCAAATGGCCACCGTCGAGCCTCGACGATGTAATTCATGGTTTCGAGTTCACTCCCGGATCGAGTGCGGCCTCGCGAGGGGTAAAGGGACTCTTGTATCGACGCGATAGCGCAGCCGGGACGGCGGGGGTCAAAAACCGTGAAGGGGTGGTCATGATCTGACGCAAGGGGTGATGCGTGGCGACGAGGGGGTGGCGGGGAATCGGGAGAGGGGGCTGCAGGGCGGAGGGCATACCTTCCGCCTCGTAATATCGGGGCAGCCATGTTGCAAACATTTCGAACGAACAAACCCCCCTCTGGCAAACATCTCGAGGGTGCCCGCTGGAATATTGTCTGCGAAGCGTTTCGCGAGTGTTTGACACCCTTGTTATAAATGCAACTGAGGCGAGGTCGCGGACCGAGCTTCGTTAAGGGGTTCAACAGACTAAAATGACGATAACGCGATATTTTCAAAAAATCAAAGCTTCCAATCTCAAACGATAAACTTCACTCTACACCCCCTAGAATCTCAGTCCACGAAGTATTGATTTCTTCCCTCGCCCAGCTCTTTCGCATTTTTTAACATCCCCGGCGAAATGGTACAGGCAAATCACTTTACAGAGCAGAAATAACCAATAGTTTATTCCCCTGAAAAGGGGCAACGTTCCATGTTCCAGCGCCGCGAAACAGTCGTATTAATAGCGTATTAATAGTTTGGATGGAACTGCGAATTTTTTCGAATTCGACCGGGGTAGAGGAAGGGTGCTCTTAGGGGGTGCAAGTTCGATCGAAGTTTATTTAAGAACGCGCATACGTCTCTTATTAGTTCGATCGGCAACCCCTAGCGGCGTACGCTCGACTCGCTCGCGAGTCGCCGGGAGGAGTATACGTAATACAGCGAGGGGTTCGCGGCACGGGCTTGGCCGAGGGTGCACGAGCGCCGCCGAGAATGGCCGAGCGCTGCCGAGCAAGCTCGCCGAGCGGGGGCAAGCCGCTTGAGAACGGTCGGTGTGTCCAGTCTCTAGGCAGCCTCCGCCCGTGTCGTATTGTTATTTCCGTTTCCTTAGTATAGTGTTTAACGCTTTAATTTCTAGTCTCGCGTAACCCTCCACACGAACACACGTATTTACATACACACATACACGTACTCGTATTTCTTTATTCACGTACAAACACACTCTCCCATCCCGTTTGATTTCTCACCGATCGATGAGTACTTTGTGATCTCGATTCCGGAAGACTTGGAGACGAAACGCTATACACCCCTCCCTCCCCCCTACCGGCTCGCGTAAACCCGATACACAGATAGTCGCGCGCGTATTGTGCTGAGCAAAGTGAAACCGAGGGACCCGACGACCACAGCAGGCGAGCATAAATGCCGATTTACGAGCGCTCGCGTCGTACTTTTCTTTCATTGATTTCCCCTTCTGTTCCGGGCGGCGGTGCGAGAGCGTGATAGTAGTAGAGGTGCACATAGAGAGAGAGCGAGTAAGCGAGAGAGAGAGAGAGAGAGAGAAGTAGAGAGATTGAGAGACAGAAAGAGAGAGTAGAGGGACCCGGCGCGCGATACATCGACGAGCACCAAGCACGAGAGTAGCCCAGTCGCGTGAACGCACAGGCAGAGAGAGTTTTGCACGGTGCTCGGTTTCGCGTGCGTCTCTAACGATCCGTCGATCAAACACACAGGGGGATACCGGGGGAAGGAGAAGCGACGCGAGCCGGAGTCCGCGTAGAAGAGTGCCCGTCGCGTACCCGGAAGGAAAAAAAAAAGTGTTTGTGCCTCTGGTGTGTGCCTCTGTGTGTGCCTCGTGTGCATCGATCCGTAAGATAGAAGGTGGATCCCGGCGGCAAGGCGTAGAAAGAAGGTAAGCCGAGTGAATCGATCCGACATTCTTATCGCTCCTGTCGCGCGTCTCTCTATCCCTTCGTTACGATCTCGATCTGCGAGGCAGAATTCCGCTCGGATGCTGGCGATGGTTTCGGAGCACGTGCCTTGTCGGTCGCGGCGCATTCTCGCTCTCACCCTTCGCTTTCTGCGTGCTTTCGCCTTGAGGTTCTTTCTCCACGCCACTCCGCTCGCCCCCTTCTCGCCCTCCCCCGCTCCAACGGCCGCCCCATCTGAGCCGCGGCACGAGCTGCTGCGTTTTTTTCGCGTTCCCCCGCCTATGTACGTGTAGTAGCGCGCTCGCGTCGCTCTCTCTCTCTCTCTCTCTCTCGCGGGAGGGGTTTCCCTCGGCGCCTTCGCCGCCGCCACAGCAGCGTGCAGCGAGAAGGGTCTCTCTCTAGCTTGGCGTGCGCGCGGCACCAGAGAAAGGAGCGAAAGGAGAGAAAGAGGGGAGCGTGTAGTGGGCGAGCGGGACAGAGAGGGAGATAGAGAGCGTGGCAGGGACCGAGGCGAGGCGAGGAGTCGCGCCTCGTATTGATCGGTCCCGGCCACGCGATTTTCACGATCCGTCGCCATGGCCACCTGGCCACCGGCCGAAGATCGTATCTGCCGGCGTACGTGAAAATCGAACTTTAACCCCTCTCCCCCACGGATGGCTGGCTGGCCACCCACCTGCTACCCTCTCACGCCAATTCACTTTAGCTCCATTGCAATCCTTTCAGCGGGGATGTACCTTCAGAAAATGTCACAATTATCGTGCCGATAGCTTCTCGAGGCTTGTGGGCTTTGGAAATGTGTGGGTACTACGCTTTCGTTCAGTGGAAATCAGCCGCGACATTCAATCTCTACGCGGTAGACCTTGGTGCGACCGGATGTCCGATAACAGCTAGTTACCGATAATCGTCGCGGTAAATGGAGGGTGTTGTGATGTATGTAGTATATGTAAATTGGGAGATTGTTTTCAGAAAATGGTAAGCGAAAGTGTGGGATTTGATCTTTGGCTATTTAAGCGGAGCTTGGTTCAATGAACTAATGTGCAGCAGATGTTTAATGATCGTCAGTTTTCGATGGGTATTGTGATTAGGGCTGGGACTATTTGTCGAATTTTTCGGTATTCGAATATTCGAATACTTTAGTTGTTCAATTATTTGGCGAATATAATTCGAATATCCAAGTATTCGAATACTATTCGAATATTTAAGTACTCGAATACTATTCGAATATCCAAGGATTCGAATACTATTGGAATATCCAAGGATTCGAATACTATTCGAATATCCAAGGATTCGAATACTATTCGAATATCCAAGCATTCGAATACTATTCGAATATCCAAGTATTCGAATACTATTCGAATATCTAAGTATTCGAATACTATTCGAATATCCAAGTATTCGAATACTATTCGAATATCCAAGTATTCGAATACTATTCGAATATCCAAGTATTGGAATACTATTCGAATATCCAAGTATTCGAATGTATGGTGTGAATTATGAAATGAATCAAGTTCTGTAGGTTCATTTGTCAGGGTGAAATCTTGTAAGCTAATTTTGACCCACTTCACACTATACTATTCGAATACTCAAATATTCGAAGTTTATTCGTAGCATTCGAATACTTGTAAAATATTCGAATATTAAATTATTCGAATAGTCCCATCCCTAATCGTGATAGACACAGGGCAGAGTAAAAAGTCTTATTCAATTTCACAAACATCCATCAAATCTTTAATCAGAATACGATCCGCGCGTATAATATTCAAATTTCCAAAAATCAACCACAAGTATCCCACAAAGAATTTCATAATTCACCTTCACCGTTTCCTCAGAAATTGACCACTATCTGAAATATATTACTATCGAGCACATGTGTGCCGCGGGTTCGTCCACCTCGAGCACTTAAAGAATCAATTAAAAAAAAGGACGGAAAGCATTTCGCTCGATCCCTAATGGAGGGGATGGAGATCGACTTGTGCCGATCGCTCGTCGAAGGGGTGGGTTTCCGCATTGTACCAGGACCCTAGGCGCGCGCGTGTACGAGCGGCCACGCGTATCGCCCATTGTCGTGTGCCGCATGCAACGGCGCCGCTCGTTGGAATCGCGTTTCGAAGTCATCCGGCGGGCGACACGCGTTCCTCGAATGCGTCCCACTGTCCGACGATACGGCGGGCTCCCTCCCGGCCTTCCATTGTGACGTCCTAAAATATCGCGATGCCGGAGAGAGAGAGAGAGAGAGAGAGAGAGAGAGAGAGCGAGCGTGGATCGATAACCACGGGAAGATGCGGGGCTACGATAACCGGGCCGACTTCCCCCGACATTTTCTCCGACTGCCAGACGCGTCGTTTCCCCCGTAAACACGGCCATCAGCCTCTTAACCCATTAGCTACCTCGAGCTCCACGAGGCAATTGATCATCGCTCGCATCGTAGTTTAATAAAAAAAAACTCTACTTTCCTGTGTTATACACGATCATAAAATTCTGTGTTTTTCTTGAGTCTCTCTCGAGCTGCCAGTCTGAATCTAATTTCACAAAGTGCCGTCCTAAGTAGTTCAAGTACACCTGTTTCGTCAGCTTCACGTTGATTTTCCACAGGTATACGTGGAATTCTTCTTCCCTTGTCATCGATATGATCACGTCTGACTTACTGCATCGAGCTTTGGGTGCGGATAGGTTCACTGACCTACCGCAACGTCTAGGAATACTGGATTTACACTTGGCGGTAGACTAGCCTCATATCCACGTCTTATTGTTAGTTTTCCTCGGAAAACTAGGGATCGTTACTAATATATAAAAGTGAAAGGTTGTCTACTTGTTTGTCCTTCTTTCACGCTTAAACGGCTGAACGGATTTCAATGAAATTTTGAATATACATTAAATGCGTCCTAGATTAGATTATAGGCTATTTATAAATATGCTATCTAAAATAATAACTAATAATAATAATTCCCGGGTAACGAGTCAGCTAGTTCTCCATATATATCTTCATCCAGAATGAAATCAAGGCCCCCTTATTAATCCACTCGGTTGCCTCGACTGGCAGAATGGGAATTTCGTTTCCAGCCGAGTCCCAGCTTCTTTCCCATCACCAGGGGTGGACGATGCATATAATAAAAGCGACTATCTATTATCTGAGCGGAGTGGTCAGTCCGATTGGGGGGGTGACCGCAGCCACGAGGGGGGTGGCCCTTAGGACAGCTGATACGCGACAGACAGAGGCGGAAAGGGAACGCGGAGAATTAAAATGTACACCGGTAGCTCGTGCCGGCTGATATATGCGCGCCGGCAGCTGTGTGTACTCGCCTTAACCGTGAACACCATCGGCACCCCACGGTCATCGCGTATAATTCCCCCCTTTTCTCCGTCTCTCTTCCTCCCTTGCTCTATTTCGCCGCTGTCCCCCCTCCGTGCACACCGGGTGTCTCGAGCGGAATCACCTTTTTTCCCTTTCACGCGTGCGTGAAGCTGACGGCTGATCAGCGACCGTGAAGCTTTCCCTTTTCTAATTAGGCGACTTTTGTGCCCCGCCAGGCGTTTCGACCGTAATTACTTCCACGTGGCCGCCGCCTCCACTTGTTAACGTTTAAAAGTCGCTCCCTCGTCTCTGGGATCTTGCCCCGCGAGTGTCAAGCATCCACGGCAGAAATGGTCCTCGGCGTTTTCTCTCTTTTCCTTGTCGCGAGCGAGTTGGATTTTACGAGGTGACGGAGATATCGAACACCCGGTAGATACCTCGGGCACATCGAGCACGGTGGTTCGGTCGGTGGGCAGGGTGGATAGGGAAGCACGAGGGAGGCGAGCCCTTTAAACCAGAACCAAGGGGGTCGTCGCCCCTTTAAATTATCCGCGTTTCTATTCGACCCTTCCCTCGCCCCCTTGCCAACCGCCACCACCGCCTGTTCTTTTCACGCTGTGTTTTGAAAGTCATTGTCAGATTACGTCAGCATCCAGCCGGGCGAACCGTGCATTTCCATAAATCGTTAGCCTCGCCTAAACGTCTGCGTCGCCTCCCACAACCACCCCCAACAACGTAAAACATAATTTCCTCTAAAATGGTACTTTATTAATGAATAAATAAATCAAATCTTTCCATCGATTTTAATCTAACATCATTCAACTGAAATTCTATCATTGATGGGAAAAAACTAGTCGGCGAGGTGTTTATAGCCGACTCACAATATTTTGCTCCCATCTGAGAAAGGGGAGAACGAAAAAAAAACACGTGGCTTGTTGCCACGCGCTCACCTGTACGCGCAGAAAAACGCGATTCCGTTTCCTCGCGAAATCGTGGTCGCTTTGAGGCGAGCTTGTGCATATCGCGCGCGGTGTTTTGGTTGACGGACGTTTTTACGTCCTTGTAACATTCCGTCGACAGCCAGGGCCTTCTTGCCTGGCGCGTGTTTATACCTCGTCTTCTGTTTCCTCCCGTGTTCTTCCCGCTGCTCGCCGAGTCAACAGCCACGCTCCGCGGCCAGTAATCTCTCCTTCCAATTCATTGAAAACCCCTAAATATGGGCCAGTGAATTCGGAGTCGGCTGGAAAAAATTGCAGGGCGATCCTTGGGAGGATATATATACGAGCGTCGCCTCTCTTTATCGATCCGAGGTGCCCTTTTTTATTTTATTCCAAGATAGCTTGAGGGGGCGATCGATTTTCAGCGGCGGATTTAAATCGTCGATGAAGTGGTTAACGATTTCGAGGATTCAGGGCCTGAGTGAAACTGTTGGGTGCCGCGGTTTTGGTTTGCGTGACGATGAAAACGACCGCGCGTTTCTCGTTTCAGATTTCGTACGTAGTTAGAGACGAGCCGGTAGAGGAGTGCAATGATGGCGAACGGAATGGACACGGCCGTGCAACAAAATGGGGGGTCCACCCTGGGACAGGCCTCGCAGGAAGAGTCGAAGACGAACCTCATCGTCAACTATCTGCCGCAGACTATGACACAGGAAGAGATCCGTTCTCTTTTCTCCAGCATCGGTGAGGTGGAGAGCTGTAAGCTGATTCGCGACAAACTCACTGGTAAGTTTTCAATCGGACATCGTTCCTCCTGTTTAGAAATTCACGCGTCAGACTGGGATCTAAGCGAAACATGAAACGACGGGGAAAATTTTATTGTCGGGAGTGGAGCTTAACAGCTGCGTCGATTTGAGTTTTCAACGCGAAAAGGGCTTAAGGAAACTTACAGGGGAAGATCTAGGGAGACTTTGCGGGAGATATGTAGAGGATATATAGATATTTGTTACGTAATTTTTTTTTGCTGCTAAAATTCATTCTGAGGGGTGAAATTGATGGCTGAAAATTCAGCTATTTTCCGGTTTTGTGTTGTAATTTTCAAACTGTAACAGATAGGATAAATATTTTCAGAGAACAGTTATTTCTTTTAATTAGGACTATTATTAGGTAACATATAGTTCGCGAGTTATAACACAAACTTGGAAAATAGCTGGATTTTTAAAGGTCAATTTCAACCCCTTAGAGTGAATTTTGGTAGAAAAAAATTGTGTATGTAATATCTATGTATCTCCAAAGTTTTATAATTGTTGGATTTCTTTTAGAAAAATGGCACGACTTGCAATTCTTACTATTTATTCCGTTCCGCTGCTAAGGCAGCTCTTACAACTCTTATTAAATATTGTATAGTTAATTGTAACACACTTCGGTAGAACCGAATTTTGGGGAAGCGTTGAAAATACTAATATAAACGTCCTTCTTTGCAACAACTAAAACCGGAAGTCAGTCTAACCGAAAAATGAATCATAAACTAAAATCAACGATCAAATATCGATCGGTGATCGCATCTTCGTCACCTATAGGCGCGCGGGAAAAACTCTACGTATGATTTTTACCTTTTATCCAACAATAATTTTTTGAATTTCCGGGTTGGAGATCTTTCCTTGTTAGTCTTGAAACTCGACAATCTGCATGCTAAATCTTACATGTAGTTTTCCATTTCACGGTGATTAGCGATACATCTGTATAAAAACGACTGTTAGAGAAGCACTGTCGTATTAATAATATTGACGATTCACTATTTAGGAAACTCTGGTCATTCAATAATCGCCTTCCACTTTCTTTCCACAAATATCTCTCAAAATTGACTCGTCTATCGATTCCTCGATCGACACCTTGGACTTTCCCAGCTGTTCGCTCGCTATCAACCCCATCTCGATTATTCCAGGAAGTACTGTGTAGAGTCTTCTATCTGGATGTCGCTGATGCGTCGGGGAAAATTTGTCGAACAGACGACGGAAAATCGTCAGCGACCATACACCTGTCAATGGCAGCTGTCGAGGGATATCACGGCCGATACGAATCTGGCGATTTAAAACGTAACCCGTGCTGACGTGTCCCATCGATTTTACGTATGCATGCGCCTTCCCACTTCTCAATATACGCACAGTCGACAAACATCCCGTATTCACGCGCATATCATCGCTGGAGGACAATTCTCATCGTCCTCTTCAAACTATCGCCTCATTCAATTCGTATTCCACTTCGTTGCTATGTCTTCTTCCAAGAAAACGTTGCGAAATTCACTCTGAAAGGATGAAATCTGTCCTCAAAGTTAGCGATCTTCTCTCGTTTTTCTAATATAATTTTGGGGGCTGAATTCACCCCTTCAAAGTGAATTTCTGGAGTTTTATTAACCCTTCGTGGTCACAAGGGGTGTATCGCATCCTCGGATTTTTTTTTCTTTGCCAATATTTCTGTAAATTTCTAGACCTTAATATTACAATTAAAAAATGTGGTGAATTTTAACCAAAGGATAAGCTTTTATACAAAACTATTTCTTCAACTACAAATTTCACTATATCAAAATAAAATTTACATTTTTAGAAACAATTATTTATCACTCAAAAGTGAAAAGATTCAAAGATATGAAAATAGTTACTCAAAAATGACGCTGGGGTGCAGTGAACCTTAACCCCCTGTGACTAATTTGAGATTATAAGAAGCTGTGACCACGAAGGCTTAAAATTAGAATTTTCCAATTGATAACGTTTCCTAATCAGGTAAAAAATTCTGAAATGGAGGTTTCCTTTGAAAAATAAATTCTTCCACTTTGCTATGATCCTGCTAAACCTTCATCTGCAGAATCTCCCTTACAATCTCCCCTCGTAACCATCTGTTTCTTTGGTAAACGTTTCTTCAGATCTATCATTGTCCTTTGCAATATCCAACAACTCCTCTGCAGGTCCATTCTTCGAGCTCGTGATCCCCGGCCGTTGTGAGGCGAAGGATTGCGCAATACTGCGTGTCCCTGCGTCTTTCCCCGCGAAATTTGTTGCCGCTGCACGAGTGGCTGCACACTCGAGCGTTATCGCGCGTAATCCAGCAGCGTAATTTCGCCTCGCGTACGCGCTGCTGAATTCCGCGCGTTTCGTCGCTACAGAGAGAGAGGAAGAGGGAGAGAGGAAGAGAGAGGAGGAGAGCACGTGCGCCGCGGACGTCGCGACGCTATTTCGAGCGTCGCAAGTGGCGGGGGCGTCGTTTGGGTTTTGATGCCTCGCCGTTTTACAGTCGGGACCTCGTCGCGCGGTCTTCTCTCCTCAGGGCCGTACTGCACCGCCGTCGTTTCCTGTTTTCGGAAAGCATTGATCGCCCGCCAACGCGTTCCTCTCAATGAATACTCTGGATCGTTTCGAACCGTCGCACGTGCTCCCAAAGAGGGACTTGACAACTCCCCAGATCGGCTGGATTTGTGACCTTTTTGCATTCCGGAAGAGCTTTGGCTCTTCTGAGAAAATTAACACACTTTGAACAGTTTAAAGAGTTTCGGGGAATTTTCTTGTATTCCTCCCCGACAGATCTGTAATCCAGAGATTACAGTCTGTAATTATTGAGGATTATTAGAAGTATATAGATGACTGGTGCTTTGAGTCAACGGAGGATGACCAGAGATTCCGTTCGCGAGGAATAATCGACGGAGAGAATTGAGAAATCAATTTCCTGATTCAGCTTGCCAGCTGAATAAATCATGGGCTGAAAGAGACACTTGAGTGTCACGAGTGAATTCGTTAGCACCAGATTCTGACGCGATAGCAAGGCTAATACTTTCTTGTCCCTCGTCTGCGGCAATCCTCACTGCTGTTTTCGATTCCCCCGGCATTTCTGTTGCAGGTCAAAGCTTGGGCTACGGTTTTGTTAACTATCACCGGCCCGAGGATGCTGAGAAGGCTATCAACACGCTCAACGGTCTTCGTCTGCAAAACAAAACGATCAAGGTTCGTTCTCACAGCCACTTAAACTATCTCTCTTTCGATCTTCAAATACCATCCACGTGAAAAAAGGCCAGGGGATAATTAGCCCGAGTATCACGCGTCCGTTATGCAGATCGTCTTCCTTTCATGAATAATCAAATCTGAAGCACGCGTTAAGGAAGCACTTCGCCTATAGTTAAGCCGCGAACAAATTGGCCGTAGGTCGCCAGCAAGATATAGAAAGTTCGTTCAATCTTCCCGCGTTGCCTTCACGCGCGAAGTAGCACCTTACATACATTCTATCGAGCACAGGCGATTCCTGAAACTTTGAGCGCGCTCCTAGTGTCACGTATTACACGGTGCCGCAATAATAGAAACACAGGTTGGCTTCGGTTCAAAGTCATTTTATCAAGCGTGCGAATTAAACGACAGTTATCACGCCTGCTCCGAGAGGACCCCGAAATTTACTATTAAAATTAGACGTGGAAACGAGGACCAAAGATAGAATCGCGTCAGATCCACTGAAGTGTACGATCGAATACCTTGTTTCAAGTGCCTAGTTGCCACACCTGTTACACCTAACGCTTGATCCTCTGCGCTCGAAGAAATCCTGTATCAAACTTCGTTCTAACAACACCGCCATATTTATATTAAAAAAGAACTTGAAAAAAAAAATTGTACATTTCACTCGAACATCTATCTTTATTGAAATGTTTTAATCGATCAGCATGTTTTTATTACTTAGAAATAAATTCCCAAAGATTTTTATTTTATTATTTCTTCCACCAAGGTGGTCTAACCTCTTAAACGGTTAGAATATACTATCACCGAAGAAACTCAATGAACTCGTCACTGATCTTATCCTCCCTCTCCGCAGGTATCGTACGCGAGACCGAGCAGCGAGGCGATCAAAGGCGCGAACCTGTACGTCAGTGGTTTGCCGAAAAGCATGACGCAACAGGACCTGGAGAACCTGTTCAGCCCTTTTGGCAGGATCATCACGTCGCGGATACTCTGCGACAACATCACCGGTAAGTTGACGCTTAAAAGAACCGAGGATCGCGTTGACCCTGTTAGAGAGCCCTGTGGAAGGTCTGGCCACCAATTTCCCCGCCGATACGACCAAGGGAGAGGTCGCCTTGGCGCGAGTTGCGCGTCGAGAAAGTAGAATGGGACCGCGCGAGTCAGACACGGACGCGCGTCGACGGGGACCGATTCGGTTCAAGGCTTCGGTGAACATTGGGACCGTTCGTTCGATCGAGGATCGAGAGACATTCCGAGGCCATGGGGTTCCTATATTCATCCGCGCTACGGGGGTGGATCGGTGCGCTTGTGGTTTTCCCTAGGACGAGTATACTCGTCGGGAGCGTGGAATACACTGAACGGAGCAACGGTTCCGCGACGCGAATTCGGCTTCTTCTGTTCCGCGATTCTTTTATTATTTAACTCGTGTGGAACAGAGATGGGCAAAAAATTATTTGAATAAAAAATTTCGTACACAAATTTCTATTTCAAATAATTTTTTGCTCATCTCTGCTGTGGAACGACACAGGGACCGTTTTTCAAAGATCGAGACGAGCCGATAACCAAAGCTGGACATCCAAGCCACTGCTTTCGTTTTCGATTTGAGTTCCTTCGTTGGCTATCGTTATCGTTTGCCAGGTTTCGCGCGCCCCCAGCAATGCATTCTCCGTTCGCATCCCCAGTTTCACGCACTGCCTCATGGCCTAGCCACCCTCCACTGTCTCACGTCCATGTCGATGCTTGTTTCTTACTCTCCCTTTATTCTTTTCGCTCGTTTTGCCAGCATCGTCGACTCGCGGTCTCGTTTCTAAAATCGTGCACCGTCTGTTGATTTTCATTATCCTTTTTTTTTTTTTACCTGAACGTCCCGCGGCTTCGTGCGTCCTTCTGTTTTTTATTGTCCGTCGTTTTTACGTTGCGGTGATGATTTAAGTGGCGAAACTTCCTATTTTATACTCCCTCAGTACCCTGGTTCGCTTTTCACCGTTCCACAGTGCGGTCCTCGATCCAAACCTTCGTTATTACTCGCTGTTATTACCATTATTATTATTGTCGTTATTACTGTTACTATTATTTTCTTTTCAGTTCTTTCAGTTCACCTTCGAGTACGTTTGCGTTTCCTTCGTTTATTCACGATCGTCGGGAGTCGTTGCATTACTTAAGCATTGATTTCAGAGGAAATTAGCGTAATTTAACGCCAATGATCGCTCGCCCCTTATTCGACTCATGCGAACAGTTACTTTACTTTCAGACACGTCTCTTCACCTTCTATCATTTCGTTTAACCGAGCAGCGGGAGTCGAATCGTCGCCGATTCGGGACCATTGTCGAGCGTTCTTTTTCCTCCGAGGTGCCGTTCCTTTTTCTCCGTATTAAATGTTCAGACATTTCGGAGTCACGAACGTCACGCGAGGAAAAAGTGTCGCTCGCTCTTCTCTCGTTGCTCATCGAGTCTCCAGTTCGAATCGTTCGCCACGTTCGCTTCTCACTTCGCTCCATTTCTCTCGCCTTCGTCCTCTCTTGGGCATTTATTCGTCACAAAAGTTTATTCGTCACAAACCCTCCCGCCGAGGAATCAGGGGCGAGCGAGTCGTGTATGCTGCCAGTTGAATTTTAACGTGATATGATTTTTTCCGTTTCTGTTTAGTACGACAGTTTGTGACCGGCGGCGGAGACTATTTGTCCGGTACGTAACTCATACAACTCTTTTTTCTTTTCCCTTATTACGCCCGAGCTGGAACAATAGCAGCCGTTTCTCTCTCTCTTTTCTTCTATTTCTTTTCATGTGTATCACCATCGATATTATTCTTTCCACGCAAGCTTATCATTCGCACGGACTTCTCTTATCTTTCCATTTAGACGAGCCAATCGCGCCGATCCGCGATAACATCAGCACTTTAGAATCTACTCAAAGATAAAAAGGGAACATTCAGAGCTTCGCTGGAGATCGAGCGATTGGCTACGTCAGCGGAAAAAGAAAATGCGAATATCACCCTTTGTTCTCCTCTCTCAGTTTCTTCTTTTCTTACGGTTTATTCTTGTCTATTTTGTTTTGTTTCTTTTTTGTTCAATTTTTTTTTTCTTCTTGTCTCAAGTCTCTTCTTCTTTCTTTCTTTCTTTCTTTCAATCGGCTGCTTTGTTCGCACAAAGTCCACAGAAACAGTTACGATCCAAAAAGTTCCTCCCGAGCGCCGTTTTTGTTTCTTTACGCTTTTTGTCGTTCGTCGACGCGTTTATGATTTCGTTCGCCGACCGTGCTGCCGATCGCAGCACGATCTTGCCTGTCGCGTTGCGGGTTCCCGACACCGGCTCGGCTCAGACGTTCCCCGGGAGAAATCGGCTTCCCGGCTTGCCCAGGGGAGAAGCTCGATCCGACAAAGTGCCGCTCGAGAACACGACACCGGGTGTAAAGAAACGAATCCGCGCGCACCGAGCCACTCGTCTTCGAGGAAACGGAGCTGCATCGGTCGTTTCGCGACGATTCATCGTTGATCGCGGGCTGGAAAGTTGCGTTTCGGCTCGATCGAGCCGATCGGGTTTAGCAGCGTTCCACGCGTTGACTGGATTACTCTACTAGATACAGGGTGTCGCTGTAACTGGTTGTGCAAGCGGAACGGTGGTGATTCTACGCGAAAAAGTAAGTTGAATTTATAGAATACAATTGTTTCATAATCGCGCTTCGTTTTGGAGAAGATTGACATTTCATTTTAGACTACGCGCGCATCTGAAAGGCTCACTTATTTTTTTATGTAAAAGGTCGCGCAAAAGTCATCATCCGATTTTCTTAGTCTGTAACTTTGTTTTAAATGAAATAAAGTGGCGATTTTTCGTGGGACAGTTTATTGAGACTTATAAATTTTTGGACTTCAAGTTTCAAAGATAATATGAAATAAATGATGCAAATTTGGGCCCTTTTTATTGCATTTTTCATGGTTTTGGGGGAAATTTGTGGGGTTTGATTTTCGATTTTGTATTGAATATTGTACTTTAATTGTTGTAAAGTCTGTGGGTTATTCACGAAAACCAATGTCTTCAAATGGCCTCGAAGAAAGAAGTCTTTAAACATTTGTACCTAAATGAATTATTACGTAACAAAATTGTCACAATTTTTCCGCGTTCTTGAAAGGTATATTTATTAATCTTTATGGGCAATAAATTTCGTGAGTCTCTTCTACTTTATTCTCTTCTCTGTTAAAATATCACTGACATATGCTTACCTGAAATTTAAAAAAAGGAGCTATTAACATCGGACGATGATTTTTGTGGCACATGTTATAATCACCACTCTTTCGCTTGTACCACCGATTACGAGACACCCTGTATAGTGACTCTAAATTCAAACAAATCTGTTTTTAATCCACATCTGTTTATTGTTAGTATTCTTCGTTAGAAGCTCCGTAGAAATGTCACTTGTGCACGAGTGGCACGGGCAGTCAACGTGTCGAATGGATGGTTATAAACCTCGAGAACGAAGATCTTTTCCTTATCAGACCACTGATGAAGCTAACGCTGACGAATCACTTGGGACGCGCTTTCAAAGGGACAGTGTCTAGCAGGGGAACTGACGAGGTCCATGATTCATTATTTACACTCTGTACTACAGTAGTGGTCAACGGAAAGTTTAAACCGTGAACGGTGCCAGAAATAAAAATTGATACCCCTTTTGCAGGGGTAGGGTGTGTTGGGATTTTTAAATCCGGTTTCTTTTTATAAAATTCTAACCAGTTTTAAATTTAAAAACTCGGTTTTAGATATCAGAACTAATATGTAAAAATTAATGAACTATTTAATTAAAGACGTAAACATTTTCACTTTTCACAAAAATACTAAATGATGTAAAGATTTATAAATATTATTTTGTACGGATTTTAGTTATTTTAGAATTCTCTGTTCGGTTCGGTATGTGGTATATTTTATTTTGTTATATTTTTCTAATACCATAATAACTGCAATTTTTTAAAGTATGTATAAATATTTCTTTGCATTTTTAATTATATGTTGTCTTTTTTTCATGAATTCAGAAACCGGTATGACTAATTTATTGGATATAGTGGAATTCGAAAACCGATTTTTTCAAAGGCCGTTTTTGTATAAACCCTAATTGTACCAACATAATACTCAAATCCTAGTACACATAAAACTATAAATTTAAAACTTTCAACCACCACTGTGCATACACGCAACGTTTCATCGAAATCTCGACACAAACCGCGTTCACTTCTCCCATGACACTTGCACATCAAAGTGCCGTCCTCTTGAAAGAGTGTCCCTTCAATCTCACACCACTTTTGTCAGTGGGATTGCTGGTGTTAAATGTTCCACTAGATTCCTTAAATAATCGCTTGCCAGTCAACGAGGAATCCGATGGCGCTCGAATAAGATGCTGTTCGATCCTGATTTAAAAAAAAAAAAAATAAAAATAAAAGAAATGAGAAGAAGGGAGCTTTATAGAGTAACCTGAACCGATTCCGACAGGATTGTCGAAGGGGGTCGGTTTCATAAGGTTCGACCAGCGGGTCGAGGCCGAGAGGGCGATCCAAGAACTGAACGGTACCCTGCCGAAGGGCGCGGCCGAGCCGATCACCGTCAAGTTCGCCAACAATCCGAGCAACAACAACAAGGCGATACCGCCGTTGACCGCCTATCTGGCACCCCAGACGACCCGACGATTCGGCGGCCCGATCCACCATCCAACCGGCCGCTTCAGGTACATTCCACTGTCGCCACTATCCAGGTACCTACTCGCCTCTACTCGCTCTACCCGAAGATCTCTCTCTCTCTCTTTTTTCTTCTCTCTTCTATGTCTCTTGTCTGTCTACTATTTTCGTTCCTTCTTCCTTTTCTGTTCTTTCTGTTCCTTCTCTTCTCTGACTTCATTTCTCTGTCATATCTTTCTTTCGGTTCCTCAGGTTCTCTGTCTCGTTCAGTAGATAACTCTGAACCGAGTGTCGCACGAGGATCGATCGGTCGATCGATGGCGATTGGTAGAAGTTTCCGGGAGATTTCAGGTGGACTCTGGTATTTTTTACTGACCGCTTGGAGTATCGAGTCGAAGCTTCAGTTTCATAGGAAGCGGCTTTAGATTAATTAGAAAGTTTAGAGATAAAAGCGTGTACAGGGCGAGGTGGGATTAAGATCGATCGATCGATCGCACGTCCGTATCTTTTTTCCTTGTTTAAGCACTCACCGTTTGAGTACCTGAGTACACTGCAGGCTCCTCCTTCTGCACCTCATCTCTACCACACGACTCATCATCATTTCTGTTTTTTTTCTCTCTCTTGATTTCCGCCCACCCGTCGATCTAACCGATTTCGTTTGTGTACTTGCGCATGCCCCGCTGCGTTGAAGCCATTTTGCCCGCCCCATCGAGCGCACATTCTTGGTCCAGGCTTCACTTTCTTCTTGACGCAAAGATGCAGATGAAATCCCACTATTAAAATTAACTTCCCTCTTCTCTATTTTTAAACGAAAGTAGCTTCCCTGTAGAGGCGAAAGAGTTCGGAATCGATCCAGGAGAGCGCCGTGGAGAAAAGGCAGGTGCAACAGTTCGAGGGAAGCCTTTCAATCGATGGATCGATGCCACGATATCAATATTTCATCAGCGACACCCGCTGAAGCGTTGCCTATCAGACTTAATCCAATTCGGTACTGGCAATACCAGGAATCGCTAACGATTCCATAGTAACCGCGTTTTATCCTCTTTTCTCCCCACCTAGTCATTGGAGTCGATAGCCGTTAATTCAGAACGTCGCTTCACCCTTCTTTACCATCAGCGATCGTTTCCTTGATTTTCATTCTCTTTTTACTTGGACATCCTCCCACTTCGTCTCTCCAGAGCAGTCCTCCACCCGTCCACTTACCGATTCCCTAACGACGAGTGGTACAAGGTGGTCTCTAAAATAGCTACTAATTAGTTAGATAGATGTAAGTCGACCGGCTGTGCAAAGTAAAGAGAGAGAAAATAAAAGACTGATCCTTGACCACTCTGGAAACATGGAGGAGCAAGGCACACACAAACGTTCTGTTATTTCTGTAAGTTTTGTTGCATTCCGTCGCCTCGCGGCCCACGGCGAAGGGTGCTCTTTGCCGTGATTAATTCAAAGAATTCTTGCTACTAGTTTCTGTGAAAATTCATCTCATCGGAAACACCGTGGACGCGAGGCTGACGGGGAAGTTCGATTCGATTAAAGTGGAGTTGAGAAACGTCGATGACGATCGGGAAGAGTCGGTTCGTCTCTCACGATACTTGGCCCGTTTCGAGAACAGTCGCGCCTGACACTAAACGATTTTTATTCGGTAATTGGACGAGAGAAGAGGACGATACTAGACGAAACCTCTGACGATCGCGTTTCCAGTACGTCCGTCTGTATGTCCAGTCGATCGAAATCAGATCCGAGAGGCCCAGAGAGAGAGACAATTTGCCGATCGAGCGATCGAAGACACGAGGATTCGAGGATCGTGTCTGCCGAGTAGCGCTTCGCTTTCGCTTGCCTCTTCCAACCTATTATTTTCATCCCCCTTTCGACTTTTATTTCGCTCTCCACCCCCCGTGCCTACCCTCGAGTAGAAAAGCTAACGCCTCTTAAACACCCCCCCCATGTCCCGTGTTTCTCTTTCGATTTCTTTCATCGACACTTGACTCGTTTCTTTCTCGCTGTTTCTCTCATCTTTGCTTCTCTCTTCCCTCTGTCTGTCCGCGTTTCTACCTCCGCGATGAGAGAAGAAAACGGGCGAGACACCGTAGACGGTAGTCGCGCGAATGCGAGAGAAATATCGAAACGGAAGCACGAGGAAGCGACCCGAAAGACACACATTATTCCCGTATTTTTTGGCTCTACCCCGGAGTATCTCTCTTCTTACGTTGTTCTTTTTGTGTTTTGTTTTAGCACTGGCAAGGCCATGCTTGCCATTAACAAAGGCTTACAGAGGTCAGTATTTTTTTCGTTACTACCACTACGCTCCCTCCCCGTCTCTTCACTCCCCTTCCCACCCCACCGAACCTTCCCCCGATTGATTTTATCATTTGTTGTGGCTTCGTTCTGTAACCCTGTATAACGAGCTCCACGTTAAAAATTTCATAACGCAGGATTACCGATCAACGAGGAGACACTTGCTTACAATTTCCTTTTTTTTATTTAACGCTCTTGTCAATTGTTGAATTTCAGTGTAAAAGATCATTTGGTTACTTTCGATCTCTATGAAATTTTTAATGCCACTTCTTTTTTGTCTCACGCTTTCTCTGGCCCTTCACCATTCCGTTCCCTTCCAAATCCTCGGTTCGTTGGCCTTGGAACGCTTCTTCACGGAACACCACAGAGCATATTTTAGCGTCCCCTCGAGAATGCGAGTCGATTCGGGTGTACAAAGCTTACCTCTGACGATCAATCGACGCAATCGAGTTTCCCCGCTCCTTTTCTTCTTTCTTCTTCTTCTTCTTTTATTGCCGCTATTTCTACTCCGTGTCGATTTCTGTCCGAGTCTCGCGCGTGAATTATGATTTCCATTCGCTATTAGACAGTACGAGTAGAGAGTTCAGCTTTCTGTTGTTTTATTTCGCAAAGTTTGAAGCTTCTGATTTTTGCAATGGATACGTAGCAAGGGAGCACGGACTGTACAGACGGATATCGATCCTCGTCGATGATCCAGCCGATCCGAAATGATATACGCGGGACTGTAGACCACGTTTCGAAGCGTCGGTATCGCAGTATACTCGAATCAACGTTCCTCGACAGGCTCTAGCACTTTCTTCTTCCTTCTTCACTGTTTCTTTTCTTTCGTTGTTCGCCTTGATCGGTCTGGCTCGATCTGGGATCGTGCACCGCCTCTCGAGCTCTGCTCTAGTGTCGCTATACTATATCAGCTTTTCCGCGCACAGTTGTGTAGAAATGGTGCAGGGTGTTTCACTAACTGTCACGTACAGAGAATTCTCAGGAATGCGCTCGCCACACTTGAATGACTTCTTCTCTCACGTTCACGCGCGAACACTGTGCTGCATTCGTATGACTCTCTAGTTCGCATTTTTGTAAAGCCCCTTAGGAGCTCGCTGTATTGAATCTAACAGAGTTCTTGAAAATTCTTAGCTCGAGCTTCGGCTTGCAGAGTATAAAATAGGGGTGTCAAGTGGATTTTGATGATAAACTTTTGTTTAGATTGTAAAAAGGGATTTTATTACACTAGATTGCGATATTACAGTAAATTATAGATTACAGAGAAATAATAGCTTATAGAAAAGTAATCGATTACAGAAAAATAATAGCTTTCAGAAAAATAATACATAGCTTTCAGAGAAATAAAATTTACAGAAAAATAATAGCTTTCAGAAAAATAATAATTTACAGAAAAATAATAGATTATAGAAAAATAATAGATTATAGAAAAATAACAGTTAGCAGAAAAATAATAATTTGCAAAAAAATAATAGTTTACAGAAAAATAGTTGTCTCGTATTCCTCACAATTTCAGCTTTTTCATAATCTTTTTCTTCCATTTTAATTTCACACTGAACCGAGTACATAATACTTTTTTCCTTGAAATAAAAGTTTCACTTCCGCACAGCCACCGGTGGCCGACGAAGCACAAGCTAACCCAAAGCGATGAAGCATGGGGTTAGAGCGTAAGAAATTAAGTGGAATCAGTCGGTGTATGGCCAGACGCGCCCAGAAATCAAACTAGCGACTGTATCTCCTTCCGCGAGGCATCCTCGGCGAACTCTCAAGTGGCAAAGTTAGTCGAGCACCCTGCACAAAGAGCAGCGACGTGGACTCGCGTCTCTCATCGACCAAAACCAGAGAAACCCCTCTATTCGTCGGCAGTCTAGAGCCGAGAGCTGGGCTAGGTGCACGATCTCGGTACGAAAGAGCAATTGAGTGAACTCGTCGGACCATACATATTACGTCGCACATACCGCAAGCAATTAGCACTTGACGATCGTAATGAGAGCAATGCACCACTGTATCGACCTCCATAGCAGAGGGAATCAACCGTTCACCGAGTTCCATCGACGAATGGTCGCCTTGATTCGTTCCTACATTAAATTCCATTACCGCCAAAGTACAGAGTAAAGTCAGTCAGTGTATATACCAACGTAACGAACAAGAAATTAAATGAAATGAAACGAGGTACCCATCGCGTTGAATTGAACCCCTAACGGAAACGTCCATGCATCGAGATCGCAGCTTTCATTAAAAGTGCCATCAGCTCTCGTTTGTCTTTTAAGGGGACTGACCGCTCCAAACGCTCGAAAAATAATTTTTATGAACTTTTTTACAAGAAGAGGTTATAACATATCCTAAAAAAATGTTGATGGCCTTTATTAATACACTCGTTAGGCGGTTAGGGTATCAAAAAAAATTTTGGCAGCATACTTTCGGTCTTTATACATTTTCTAGGTGGCGCTTAGTCCAGCGCTGCTGAAAAGCAATGCCTATTAAACGGTCCCCTTAAACGCAATTGTCAGTAGTTGGTAGCGCGCATCCTATCGCATTCCTCGATGCGGGTAGGTAAATTAATTAGAAAGAAGAAGACGAAGGGAACGAGGGGATACTCGTTAGGGGTTGAGTCCAGCGCGTCGTCAAAGAAAAACCACCCCGGCGGCACACGCGCTTGTACATACGTGTACGTGTGTATGAAAGAGTCCGCGGTTCCTAATGAGCGTTTGTAACGAATGCGTACGTAATTACTGTCACCTCTCGGCACTAGTATATACTGAACACTCACTGAGATGTGCCCTGTTTTAACGCGGCTTGTGACGTCAAGTAGGTACGTAGATACATACATTTTTTACATCTCTTTGTAAATATGCTCCACCTTCAAACCCTCCACGTGTCCCTCCAGCCCCATACGCATTCGATGTTCGTGATTCGTTGCATGCCGATTAACAGGCGCGTGCACGTGTGTCTCCCTTGGTTTTCACCTGTTTTCTTTTCGTCCCCGTTTCCTTTCGAATTAATTACAGTCGGGGTCCCTCACCTCCGCGACAAACCGACCGCCCAGTCGTTGTTCGTTTAGAAAGCTTCTAGAATTGCATGCAACCCCCCTTGCGATTCGGTAGTTCCCCCTTCCACCCCACGAGATATCATTTTAACGAGGCTGTTGCCCCTTTTTCATTTTCGTGCCGCACCTTTCTTTCCACGTTCGTTTGCGACCTTATCTTTGGTCCAGCGGTTCGGCGGTGGGTTGTTAATTATAATTTCATACGACACACTTGCACGAGTTCCCGTAGTCACTGCTCGTTCCACGCCAGGATAACCGCGAAGAAGAAGCTCGCGAGTGTTTCTGCTCGAGTCGAGGCACTCGCCGAACGTGCGATCCCTTCCAGAATGCACTGTATTCAAATGTGGAGCGGCAATGTGGCTTTGATGGAAATTACTGTGCGCAATGATATGAAGGAAAGCGAGTTAACGAAGTCGTCGATTAAGGGTTCTTGTGGGACACTTTTGTGGACGACGTCGTTTACGAGCAAGAACCAAACAGTTTCATCCATCTCCCTTTCGTGTTGACTACCTAGAAGGTTTTAGCGACGAATAGCGCTGTCGGTGCATGGTTTCCTATTGAGATAACTTGTTGGTAGAAATTCGAGTCGCTAAGAATTTATTATTGCGAGGAGCGATGGGGAGGAAGATACTTATATATTTTGAGCCACGGTTTCTACTTATAGTTGAAAATCGATCCCCAAGCCGGAAATTCAAGAAATTATGAAACTTTGGAGATATGTAGAGGATTCAATTGTAGAGATCAATTGAAGGCTCTGATGCAATAAGGGGACTAGCGCTCGAAAATGCGAAAAAGTATTATCCAACCGCTAAGAAAAATTGGAAAATTAAATTTTGTTAAACTGGATTTTAAGAAATATAGTGTTTTAAAGCTCGTCACCGCACACATTTTTTCTATTTACAGTTTTTTAATCGAATCATTAGTATTCGAGATAAAAATTATAAACAAAAAAAAATTCCTCAACCAATGTCAATATCTTTTTAAACATAAATTACGATATCTTGAGTAAATATTAACGGAGCGTTATGAGACTTGAAACATAAAACTCAGGTTATCGCAATTTATATTTACAGAAGTAATGATTTCGGACGATGAAAAAATTTTTGTTTATGATTTGATTGGATAAAAAACAACTGTAAATAGAAAAAATGTGTGTCGTGACGAGCTTTACAACACTATATTTTTTAAAATTCAGTTTAATAACATTGAATTTTCCAATCGTTCTTAGAGCTTGGACAATAATTTTTCCCATTTTCGAACGCCACTCCCCTTATTGCATCCGAGCTTTCAATTTCACCCCCTTAGAGTGAATTTGGGTAGCAAACAAAAATTACATAATACATATCTATATATCCTCAACATATCCCCAAGGTTCCATAATTTTTTGAATTTCTAGCTTAAGGAACTTTCCCTTGTTACTTTCTTGAACCCTGCTCGGTGGGTACAGAAAATATAGTGACGTTCTAAAACCAATGAGGGTTCGAGAGAACCCAGTTTCCGCACTGTTTTCCAATCCCCTCACTAGACGTTCTTCCACCCAGCGTAGAATCACAACAGCGCTATGGTCGCTGAAGCCTGATCCCCTTGACCCTCGTACGTGATGCCAAAACGATCCACGCGACCAGCCCCCTCTCACCTTCGCCCAAAGGTGGTGATCGTTGACGGTCGAGCGTTATCACGGTTGTGACGGGACTGTTGCAGGTACAGCCCGCTGGCAGGCGATCTCCTGGCCAACTCTATGCTACCAGGGAACGCGATGAACGGTTCCGGCTGGTGCATCTTCGTCTACAACCTCGCCCCGGAGACCGAGGAGAACGTGCTGTGGCAGTTGTTCGGTCCGTTCGGCGCCGTCCAATCGGTCAAAGTGATCCGGGACCTGCAGACGAACAAGTGCAAGGGATTCGGTTTCGTGACGATGACCAACTACGACGAGGCGGTGGTCGCCATCCAGAGTCTCAACGGCTACACGCTCGGTAACCGTGTGCTTCAAGTCAGCTTCAAGACGAATAAGAACAAGGCGGCGTAGGACAAGCAACCACAAAAGCAACAACAGCAGCAGGAACAGCAGCAGGAGCCAGAAGAACAACAGGCAGCACCAGCAGCAGCAGAGCCTGCGGCCAGCGGGGCGGTCGCGGTTGCAGCCACCACAGTGGTAGCCCCCGCGACCGCCAAGACGCTCGCCGCGGCCGCGTATGCTTCCACGACGAAGAAGAACGACCAGGAACACCAACTCCCCGCCGAGTCCGCGTCCAGCGGCTTGAACAATCGTTACCACGACGATGCCAATCACCAGCAGTCGAGAACGCTGCTTTCTAACTACGGGATGGTGACCAGGGCTGCAGCTGCCTCATCCTCCTCCTCCAAGGGCTTTCGCTGGGACGAATGCGAGAACGAGAACGAACTGGACTCCGACTAACGGAGGGGGACTAGCTGACGCGCCTCCTGCTGGAGAACACTCGGCCGAGATAACAGATACAGAGAGGTGGTGAAGAGAGAGCGAGGGAGGAGAGGCGAGGGTGCAGACTACACGAGTGTGTGTATGGATGGGGTAGAGAGAAAGAAAGAGAGAGAGATAGTGTGCTGAGAAAGAGAAACGACACGCGTGAGTACGTATATGAACACCTACGTGTGCCTGTGTGTGCGTGTGTGCATGCGTGCACGTGAGGCTGGACGAGATTTCGCGTGGAGGGTCGAAGAGGACGGCGGCGAGGCGGAGGTAGGTCGCGGGTCCGTGTCAATCGTACGATTTTATCCTAATTGTATACCGCGAACGCGATGAGATCGTTTGGGGAGGAAAGGGCGCGAGGGTGGAGCTCGCTTTTTCTTTCGTTTCTTCTCCTCTCCCCTGTTTGCTGCTGCCACTCCCGCCTCTCTCTTTCTCTCCGTTCAACCGCTCCTGTTCCCCCGTCTCGCTGTATCACCTCGAAACGGTCCTTTCCAGCGAGGGCGCGTGCGAGGGCGCAGAAGCGGAGGGAAAGCAGGCGCGCTGAGACAAAACGCGACTCGCGTGACCACCGATGGCTAGTCTTGTATATACATATCGCTGATTTATGTATATGTGCGCGGGTGCACGAGCCGCGTGGCGCGCCGTTCCCTCGATGATCGATACACGCTCGGGGGAAGTAGCGAGAAAGGGGGTTACGATACGATACGATCTATGCTAGTGCACGCGAACCCCCCTGAGTTTGCGTTTAACGTTGGCTCAAGGGTGGTCTCGTGTTCACTGTTCCTGGTAGCTGGGATTGAAACCAGTATCCGCGGGAATGGTCACGCGCGAAGAAGGCATCTCGCGTTTCCCCCGATCGTGGCGAATAAAGGGAGGAAGGAAGACGTCGGAGTTCCCGAAATAAGGGTTGGATAGTAGTCGCGGGTTCTGAGAATCTTGGCGTCGTGACGGAAACGAGGGTCGTGCGAGTTTAGTGTGAGGTTGAAGGGAAAGGAGGGACGATGAGGATCGATGATCGATCGGTCAACGAAGGGGGCGGAATTGGAAAGGGAGAGGCTGTTTCGGGGGGCAATCGCGCTCATCTTTGATACCAAAGGGATAATAGAGGAGATCAGCCTGTGAGGAACGTACTTAAGTCACCGACTTCTAATCGTAAAGTAGTTTAATTAAGAGACGTCGCCTCCTTCGACGATCACCGAGCAGAGGTTGCTTGTCGATGCGCTGCTTGAAGAGACTTTGCCGAGTTACGACGAGGAAAGAACGGGACGGAGTGGATCGATGATCGATCGATCAGCGAGAGGAGCGTGTGGCACCGTAGGAAGAAAGCTGGTCAGGGCTCTCACGCGCCACTTTGATACCAAAGGAGCGACAGAGGAGAACGGTAGTTCAGCCTGTCGAAGCTAACGTACTTAAGTCTCAAACTTCTAATCCTAAGATAGTCGAATTAAGGGACTAAGCACCGAAAGACGAAGTATATATATATTATATACATGTATGTGTATATCGTACGCAATTTAAGGGAGAGAAAGATACTTTAGGGCTCACGTGCATACGAGATCGAGGCAAACACTCGACCCGAGGGATTACGTCGCTTGCGAGCGTAACTCTGCTACCATTTTGCTAGTCAGGCTCTTGTACTTGTCAGTCAGTCGGTTGTCCAAAGAGCGCGGGAGATTCGGAAAGATCGTTTAGACAGGTCCTTCTATCTTTTTCAAACTCTCCCTTCACTTTTCGTTTCTCTCTTTCACGCGAGAGATAGCTTAGCTAGTACAAAGCGCTCTCTCTTAAGAGCAGTCTGATTTTACCAAGCGCGCGTCCGCTAGCTTCTCGAGAGGAGACCCTCGAGCGTGCACCGTCCACTTTTACGCGAACTCCCTCGGCCGTGCTCTTTTTAAAAAAAATGGACGATCACCGGCAGAGAACGCTGCGAATCGTAAACAGGCGGTTGTAGTACTTGAAACTTTTATATAGACAACTGTCCCTTCGCTCTTCTCTTCGAATGTTCGACGTACAAAAGAATCATTTCGAGTCGGTTTCCGAAGAGAAGACTTTCGAGACGACTCGGTACCCCGGACGGACGGTGCACGGCAATGTGATAGAGCTGAGGCGACGCGTGTCTAGACTAGTCTACGAGGCTCGCCGAAGGAACAAGGAACTAGAGGAGCTACGCTCTGCCGGGACAGACTTTTTAGACCGGTAAGGGAATCAGACGAGATCGATGTAAGAGTTTAGGCGGTACGATGCGTGAATACAAGCGAACCGGTTCGCTCGCGCTGTCCTTAGCGAGCGTACGGTGTCCGTTTCCATTCCTCGATAGGAAAGGAAAGGACACACGAGGGGATCCAGAGCGCGACGCCATCGCGGAGCCAGGACCGGACAAGTGGCTTGGGATCGCGAGCGAACGCGGCTTGTAAGTACTTAATCGTGAGTAAAAGCGACAACATTTTTCTTAAGCCACTTAAATACGGTAGTGTAACGCGCGCGAGAGAGAGAGAGAGAGAGAGAGAGAGGAGAGAGAGAGTGTTAGCGTGTATGTCGTCCTATTTATGTGTACCTTTTTTGTGTCTAGTCCGGGAGGGATGGAGCGGTGGGTCTCGAGCAAAAGAGGGAACAACACCCCGCGAGGGTGGCGCGCAGACCCGCGGCCCGCCCTCCCAAAAACGTAATTTTCAACCTCGAGCAACAGATGCTTTTTCCGCTATAAGATTTTATTTTATTTATTCGAACCACCCCCCTCGGGGCAGGATAACGGGTCGCCCCATATCGACGCGCCGTCTTCCCGCGGGAGGGGGGCGGGGGAGCAAAGAGGATCTCGATGATTATAGTGCAAATTAATACACAGGCCCCTCGGCCGATTCTGAGCGGCGTCGCCTGCGTATTTGCCGCGCGGACAACCCCCAGGGTGGATTCGACCGAGAGAGGCGACTCGCCCCTCGCGTTCCACCCCGTGAAGAGCAGGTAATTATCGAGGCGATTAGCATTTACCGTCACGGGTCGGGGAACGTGGGGACGTTTTCCTTTTTCGGGGGATTTAGCGGGGGTCGCCGCGGCTGGAAGTGTGTCGATTCTGTCGCGGAACCGAGGGGCGAGTCGCTTGTAAGAAATATCCGCCGGCAGGTCTGCCGGGCGAGATGCTTCGGGGCTGTCGGACGTTTCTTACAACGCGTGGACCGTTATTATTACATTACTTTACTATTATAAACGATTAATCTTCTCCTTCTCATAACTATTATTCACGTATATTAATTACACATTATTATTATTATTCTGGTTATTATTATTATTACCATCGTCATCGCCATTATTATTATTACCATCATTATTACTACTATTATTATTACCATTGCTATTACGATCGTACATATTCTTTGTGTCTCTCGTCTAGTAGCCGCGTGTAACCTTAACTACCTTACTGCTACTTACTTTCGTACCACACTGCTGCAAAACAAACGTCTCTACTCACCCCCTTACGTTTCTTTTTTTTCTCAACCTTTAAAAACGTCTGCTATAGCTACTTTCTTGACACCCGCTACGACTACTTACTTTAACTATTACTACTACCATCACCACTGCTACTACTATTACTACTACTACTACTACGATTATTTATTTATTTATTTAATTATTATATAACATAACAGAAATTATGTTTTATTTAAGGATTAAACTGATTTGTGTTTGGTTCAAATAAGTCGTTGGTTTTATTTCGATTACTTGTTTCAGTTGCCATCCAGCCACCACCGTCCACCTAACCACCCACCCAACCCAACCCCCGACCGCCAGGGCGCATCTGAACATCATCCACTTCCCGAACTCTTCTCCCAGACATCCCCCCATTGCTTGGACACGCCATAAACAGCTTCCAGAGAATTCACTGGACCTTCGATTCGCCGGAGAAATGGCGCGAAGCTCAGATGATAGAACGTAGCGAAGGGCGAGCGTGAACGTAGTCCCTCGGTGAATCGTAGAGCGCGTCGGAAGGGCGGGGACGAGTCTCCTCGAGGTCTCGAAAGGGGACGAGGTCCCGGGGCCTAAAGCCCACATCGAGGTTCTACGACTGACTGTACAATTCTAAACAATTTTAACGAAACATTCCATAGAATGGGATAAGTGGTCCATATATATTTCCATGACGGGCGCGATCAGGGCGCTTGGATCGGCGGCTTTTGTCTATCTAACGGCTCTTCAGCGCCACGTTGATGGGAATCAGTAATGTTCAAAGTCCACCTGAAACTCAACACAAAGACAATTAGCGTCCCGGAGGCTACCTTTCCTCCCCTTTCGAGTCGGGACGGCCTCTCCCGCCCGAAAGCTGCTCAATTTCGCGCACAGTATAGTAAGATTGATCCGTAGAGACCTAGGGGAGCGTGGAAGGTTCGGAGGAGACGCACAGGGAGGAAGGATCCTCGTTTTTAGGACGCCGAGGCTCGTGCGCGCCCTGTCCCGTTCTTTTCCGAGCGGAAGTCTCGTCCGGGACGACGGAAGCGAGCGAGGGAGAGTCGATGAGGAAGCTTAGCGACGGGAGAGGAAGCGAGAGACAGCGAGAGAGAGAGACAGAGCGAGAGTAAGAGTGAGTGATGGGGGGAACACGCTAATCTACTTAACTATACGAACTATATTACCGTACGATTATTACGTTAGATGTACATCGTTATGTGTATTGGTATCTATTATGTTAGTTGTATCGCTACCACGACGACGATGATAACCAGTGTTTATTGTAGGCGATTTTGGAGAAAGGGATACACGAGCGTGCGTGCATAGACAGAGGAGACACTGTACACTCGCACAGAACACGTGAAAATGATAGCTGTGGCCCTTCTCCAACGCGCGTCTCGATAGACCAGAGCTTCTCGCGCGGCTTGCGGCTTCTTCGACTCATCTGGCTACCTGCAGCAGCGTGTAATCTGTGACTGAGGAAAGGAACGCTGGGACTGAGACCTGGTGATTAATTCTCCTCGGCTTTGAAGCCTGCGAGAGTCTAATATCTTCTCGATATCGTCTCGGCTTACCTTTCTTCTACATTGATTACTTGGATCACGTGCCAACTAGTCGCGCGAGAAGCATCGTCGGCCAAGACTCGCCCCCTAGGAACAAGTTGTCCACGCGTTCGCGGTTCTTAGCTAATTTCGCTGCGACGAACGAGCGATGTTACCATTCATTCACGGATTTACATTTAATCATTAGTCCCATTACCGATATCGTTACACGTAAGAATTAAATAGTGATGCGTAACGCTCCTCTTGTTGCTCTTGGACGATGAGAGAGCGCGCGAGACGCTTGTCTACGCGCGTAGCTGTTTAAACGGCCCGCCGGTTGGGAGAAGTGGCGTGATCCAATTGATCTCAAGCAAGATCTCGTCTATGAGGAACGAGCTGTCGAGGAGCAGAGAGAATCGAACGCTCCTCGCGCGTCGTTCCGTGTCGAAGATCAAGACTGTACCTTTTAGAATCGCAATGCCACGAGGAGAAACGTTGGCAACGCTCTAGTCGAGGTTCCCTTCGAGCCTATCGTCGACTTCGTCCTCTTCGAAACGCCTCCTTTCGAGACTCTTCTTCGACGCTCGATTGCCGATGTTTTCGCTCGCGTCGCGACTCGAGATCGACCCTCGTCGATTCGAGCCGAACAAAGTGGTGCTGTAGTCTGAGATTATTCTCCCTCGCGGCTCTCCGCGTGTCGCGGAGTCAAGGGGTACGGAGGGAAATGGCGGGGTGAGGGTGGGGAAGATCGAGGGGATGGAAGCCGGGTGTAGGACGACGAATTTATAGTTGTGTAGGTACGTGTATGCGCACGGTGAGGAACGGACTTTGCTTCTCGAACCTGGATCCTGTCGAGATACGATTGCGGCTCTCCTTTAAACCGAAGATCACGAGCCTAACATCGCTCGTGCTTTAATGCTTGAACCTATTTTACACGGGTCCTCGAAGCACGAGGTCCAACCCCACCGAATCGCGAATCCTCGCGGGAGTATAGATCGAAGGGGTGGGATAAAGCCTTCCAGTTCGCGAAGCTTTATCGCGCACTTTTGGTTAGAGTTTCTATGGAGACTCGTTTCCACGCGTTTCCGTTTCACGTACACCGACAAAGATCTTGAGATTCATCCACGAGAGCAGGGTTCGTATTCTTCCTTCCGTCCCGTAGAGTATTACGTGTGTATCGTGAGCGACACCTGCCAATAGTGCGCCGGGGAGCGCGTCGTGTAAATAGGCGCGGAGCATTCTCGATGCCTGAGACACTTTGGCGCGAAGTGGAACTCTCGGTCGAGCCGTATCGATGGCAAAGCGCCCATCCTCAGGTTCAAAATCAAGATGGGTGACCGTTTCGCCCGCGATCCGGAACTCGCGGCATTTCTTCCTCCGTCGAGATTATCCACGGGGGAAAAAGGGGGGAACTCGCGACATGTTTTTGGGACTTTTCGTGTTCGTCGAAGGGACTCCGATTCAAACGAGGGTGATGTTATGATCGATCGACATCGAGGGATTGCAATTAGCTCGAGGAGGAGAGAAGGGAGGGAGAAAAAAGGGCGCGGATCCCACAGGTGTGGAGGATCGAGGCTCTTGCGTTGATCGCCCGTCGACGTTAATTAGGGATTAGAAATTAAACGCCGCTGCTCTTGGAGCACGTGAATGACGAAGGACGCCTCGATTTACGGAGATATATGCTCCCCTCTAAGAGGGTTTGAAGGGCCCGGGGAACGAGCCCCCTCTCGTTGAACAGCACCGCACAAAATACTTTCTAAGGTTGTACTCGGTCGACCTGGGCGCTTGAACCCTTCACCACCGGTGAACGGGAGACGTCGCTGTGAATTTGAGCAACGCACAATCGCTGGTCCCTCACTGTAGCAGTGTTATCGTTAAGATTCACTCGTGCGGTATTATCATTCCTATATCATCCATCATTGGTCATCCATCATTCATTACCGGTAGGGCGGTGATTATAATTGAGAGGAATATTAGTGCAGGTCCATTTCGACGCCACCTTGAAACTAGCGTGGGAATAAAACAAGCAGTCATCTTGAGTGGCCCAACAATATCCTTTCAATTATAATCACCCCGATGATCATTCATTCGTCAATCACCATCGCGTCGCCTTCATTCATCGACTCGCGTCTCATTTCCATCCCATTATCATCAATCTTCATCCGAAATAAATCATCGCAGGGCGACGATCGCGAGTAAAACTTGTGTTCTGACAAGTCAGGGGTTGAAGTTCGACTTCACTTGTTCGCGCGATCACTGGAATTAGGTAGATCGCCAAGATCCAATCTCGTCATTTACGTGATCCTAGACAGCTCGGCGAAACCATTAGGGAACGATGTTAAAGCATACTCCCGTGTCTGTGCCGTAATTGGGGTAGGACAGACTATATAAGAAAGCGAAGTAAAACGAGAAACCAAAAGGGTAAAAAAATCCTCTTCCAATTTGTACCGAAGCGACACACATACACACCGCAGAGACTGAGCATTTTAGGCAATGTAAAATTAGCTCCGGTCGATCGTGGCTTGCGATCGATACTCTCCCGAACTTCCCAGGGAAAATATTATATGTAGACCCCCGACGAAGCCGTCGTCAATCTCGTCGACTATCTCGGGGAGCGAGCGCGAGCGTGTAGAGCTGGTGTTTTAGAGGCGAACGATCCGCGCGACGAAGAACCCTCTCGCGGGTCAGGATAGCCGATCGAGCTTCGGGAGTCGCGTGCTCCGCAGTCCTCCTGCGATCAGCTGTTCCTCTTGGAGTGACTTGAAGAGCTCGAGGCGCGACAGAACAGGCTCCCGACCTTTTCAATCGTTTTTCCTTTCATTTCTGGCGGAAGCTCGACGACCAACTCGCCAATAACTCTCAACAGGACCTTTTCCTCCGACAAGGCGAGTCGACTCGCGGGCTTCCAGCGTCTTATCAGCATATCGCGACTTCCTCGCGAGCGTTCAGTGCACCGCCCTTGGAGATCACTGTGTTAGTTTCTATTAATTGTTCGCTGCTTGACCAGCGCGATATTCGAGCGGAGTATGTAAGGACAAGAAGTGGAACGTTGCTCGTCAAGATTTAGTCGCGTCTCTGTTTCCTTCTTCCCTTTCATTCTGAAGAGTATTCTCAGGCTGGGATCGAAGCGATCCTCGTGATCGCAGGGGCGACGCACTGGATCCTCGGGCGAGCACGGAAGCAAAGTGGAATTGGGAGAGAACGGCAGCGGAAACGCGCGAATTTGGGCGAGGAATCGGGGGAGGGGAGGAACGACACCGCGGGGTGGATGAAATTATTTTTACGCGATCTCGGGCACGACTGATCGATGCGCTGGAACGTAAGTCGGCGGGGATGGGAAGCGGACGGGGCATGGGAAAGCAGCTCTAGCTCACCGTAGGCCTAACTAAGAAAATGAAAAAAAAGATGAAAAGTATTTATATACTAAGCTAACTAATTAACGGGCGAGAAAGGGGATGGGAGAACGAGAGAGAGCGCAAGAGAGAGAGAGAGAGGAAGAAAGAATCTATAGGAGAACGAGAGAGAGAGACTGATAGCCTGAGAGAATGCGAGAAAACGAGAGAAAGAGAGATCGCGAGAAAGGGGAAGGGGGTAGAAGATAACTAAGAAAAAAAGTACTCGAGAAATTACTCCGCGGGGGGAGTAGCACAACGATCAACAAATGAAAATGAAACCGATAACTACTCTTTAACAAAAGACGAAAAAATTTACCCAAAAAAAAGAAGAAACGCCGGGGAGACGAGAAACGCGTTGGGTGGGGGGTGCAAAGATGACCGGGGGAGGAAGAAGGAATCACAAAGAGAGAGGGGCGAGGGAGCGAGACTCGATAGACAGCGGGAGGAAGAGGGGTGGGGGAAAAAAGAGAGATAATCTATAATCTTCGGTACATGTTTTGATTATTCTAATTATTAATTATCGTAACTTATTATAATAACTATTAATTAATTAAATTAATTGATATCTATGGAACTGTATTTAAACGACAAAAAAAACGTGGTAGCTAGTTTGTCAATGGGTGTATAAATATTTAATTACGATAACTCTATAGTGATACTAAAGAGACAACAGCAACAACAGCAACAAAGAAAACAGAACAAACAGACAGCACAGAACAAGATGGAATTTTAACGAGAAAACGAAACAGAATACAGATGCGTGCGTGGTGCGAGAGACTTTGGGGAGAACGAGCTTAAGGGAGGGGAAGCCAGAGTGCGTGTACAATATTGTTGAATGCGATCAGAGTGAAAGAGGGGGTAGAGAGAGAGTGAAAGACACGAGCGATTGAGTACGCGACACGAGAAACACACGTTACACACAAGCATCAAAGATGGCTATACAAGCACGTTTAATTATTCGACTCTAGAGGAGGAGGGTTGGTAAAGCGAGGGCGGAAAAGAGAGATGGGGAAAAGTCGCGTAAAGAGGGGGGTGAAAACCGAACGCGCGAGTATTCATACGTGATCCAACGTTTCGGGGGGCTGGTTGATCGGGGAGCCAGCCGATATATCGTTAACGAGTGTCTCAGAGATCCTCATCGCCACTGGGCATATACGGGGTGAGTTTCACGGTGCTTCGCGGGGGCTTCTTCCGTTTTCGTTTCCTTCTCGTCCTTGCGCGGATTTACTTGGAGGTCGACGCGGAAACCGTTTCCTCGATCGCCTCTCGCCAGATATACTTCACCCCCGAATAGCTAGGGGATGAACGCGTGAAGATTGTATACCTAGACGACCCATCTACCGTCGTAACGCGAAGGTGTTTCCTCTCTTCAACTTTCCCGAAGTAGAAGAACTAGCTAGAATCGCGTTCTTCCGTTTCCTCTTCTCGAACAGCTCGACTCCGTTGCTCCCAGACTTTCTCCTTCGTGAGCGAATCGAGGGTTCGCCTCGACCCTCTGTCTCCTTTCGGATCTTGGGAGTTAACTTCTGATTTGTCGAAAGCTCCGCATTGGACGCGATGATCCAGTTGACATTCGTGGACCTCTGGAGGTTCGCGCGATCTTATTTACATCGATCGACGGTTTCTAGGGGAGGTGCTTGCTGGATCTAGATGATTTTCTTCATGTTGAACATACATTCCATCCGAGCGCGAGGGCTCACGCGCGATAAGACTTTCCGGTCTCGTCTACGAGCATTCCATTTTGATCTCGACACCTCGAGGCTGTTTCTTCGTTTCCTCCTCCACTTCACCTCGGCTCCGCGAGCTCTCGGATCAGATTGTTTCTTTCGAGGGGATATATCGCGTAGACGAGAGGATCGTCGGCACTCGTGCACATTCCACGGCGCTCAGGCCCTCGAGGTACAAAAACTCCGCGATAAATCGTTTATATATATACATATGTATATGTCACACGCGTTTCCGATCATCGATCTCGAATGGACGCGTTCCCGCGTTCCATCGCCAAAAAAAGACATCTATCCTTTTTCTATTGAAAGGACGAGGGACTTCTATCGGGGGAATCGAATGAAAGTTTATTCATCGACAGTATTAAGCTAGGGGGAAGCATTTTCTTTTCGTTCGAGGGGAAACGTTGTCCGAGCGAGCAGCGCGCTCAAGGGATTCCTCCCTGGAAACGCGACGCCATTCTCGTAGAGTCCACCGCGGGCGAACATTGGATTTTCATTCTGTCAACGACGGGGCGGATTTGGAGATTTGGCGCCTAGGGGTTGCGAAGTGTCTGTCGCAATTTAAGTGAAATATCATAAAATATTTCAATTTAAAAGAGTCGGGACAACAATATAGCGACTGACGTATGAGTTATTGCTAATTTTCTTTATGAAAAAGAAGTGAATTGTTTTTAAAGTTGTCTCAAGCTTCTGTGGTTAAACCTTTTCCAATTTGCTTCGCTCAAAATTTGTCGCTCCCAAATTTATGCCACACCTCAAAATTTCTCGGTCCTAAAAAATTTTTCACTCCCCAAAATTTATTATTATTATTATTATTATGAAAAATTTCCGCTTCCCAATTTTACCGCCCCTCAAAATAATCGCTCCCCAAATTTTCCGCCCCCAAGATTATCGATCCCAAAAATCAACCACTCCCCAAAATCTGCAACCTACTTAGCCTATAGCTACAAAAAACCGCCCCTGGTCAACGACTCCACTTCCGTTTCTAAATCGTTTCACGGATCGTTGACAGAGATCCCCGCGGACTCGACGTGTTTTTTAATCTGATCTCAAAGTACCATTTCCTTTAATGGCGTCGAGTTTCGAGAAGCGATTCCGAGGGTGATCGGCAACAACCACGGCGGACGATCCTCCCCCGGAGGACCTCCGCGGTGGCCGCTGCCGCGTTGATTCCGTACTACTAATTATAATACCAGCGATTTTACCATTACGATATTATAACGTTGTATGTATAAGTGTTCATAAAATTATTATCACCCAGGATAAACGCAGTGCAATACATTCGTCGCTCTCTGAAACGATTCTCCGAGCGTGCGGAAGACGACGAATAAGAAAGAGGGGAACGGAGAAAAAAAGAGATAAAGAGAGACGCGAACCAAAGAATATTGAGAACGGGGGAAGAAAAGAGGGTGAAAGTAGAAGGTTGTATAAAAAAAATGAGAGAGGGGGGAATCGCGCGGTGTCCTCTTCCTTCCGATCGCAAAGGCGCGAGGACGAATCGGATATACGGGAGGGGAGAGGGCACTAGAGGGGGGAGGGAAATTGCGAAAGCGCTCGTTGATTTATAAGGGATCACGAATCAATCCGCGAAATCTGTCCGACTGTTACGAATTGTCTTTAGAAACGTTTTACAGCTTTAATGGGAAACAACCGTAGACGTAAGTGAACGGAGGGCACTAATTAAACGAAGAGAGAAATAAAAGAGATACTAATGATAATCATAAAAGAACAAAATCCAAAAAAAATAAAAGTAAGCCGAGGGTAATGAATGAGAACGAACGAACGAGAACGCGAGAGAGGCATTTCCTATTCGTTTCAACCCCGTCGCTCTTTTGTCTGGGGGGATAGCCACGTTTGTCTTTTTTGAATTGTCGGTTCGCGCGGACGAAGACGCTACGAGGATGACTTTTGTAACTTAAGGAAATATATGAGTTGCTCTTGAATCTCACACGACTTTACGTGACTTCTTTCTCACCTGCTAAGCGACACACTTCCGTTCGCACCTTCTCGATTCATTTACGTCTGTGCAGGGGGATCCCAGATCAGGGCGTCCGCAGGGGGAGGGGGAGGGGGCTTATTACGCCCCCCTGGCTTGAGAAAGAAATCGTTTTTTTTTTAAAGTAATCTTTATTAAGTTTATACTCAAAAAGGGGAATATTTCTAAATATTTAATTAAATTCGCACTACAAAATTGGTTGAATGGGTTTCTCAAAATGGCCCTCCCTACAAAATAGTCTGCGAACGCCCATGTCCCACATCGGGGACACGCGGGATCTCGACCCGAAGATCGTTTTGTGACGTTTTTTCCTTTCGTTCGACTCGCGTGGACGGAGCGCAGCTGCGACACGGTCCGATATCGTCATGTAAATTAACGTAATGTGATAACGCGATTGTACATTGGTAGATCGTTGAGCGAGCGCGGAAGCTATTGGAACCAATTTTGATGGGCGCTGGCGTTCGCTAACCATCGAGGCAACGAATAATATTGAGGATCCTCGATTTTATACCCAAACAATTTCATCATTTTAATCCGTCTTTCGTGAAACGAATAATTAATATCGCTTTAATTTCACCGTTATTAGAATCTGCTGTACTGCCACTTTCTTCTATTAACAGTAGAAGTACCCTTACGGCGTTGAGTTAAGAGTTGATTCTCATTAAGAGATCCTGCGTTGCCTCGGTGATTGCAGCGCCAGTGTTTCTTATTTAATTAGACTTCGAACGGAAACGAATTCACTATTGGTGCGTTTTAGCGCCGGCGAGCAAAAGGAAGGAGGTCGAAGGGTTTAAGAGTTAATCATCGGTGAACGGCTCTTGCGTTAACGAGGATTCCGAGTTCCGGTGTTCTTATGGTTAAACGATGATATTCGACGGGGAGATCCGACGATCGCGTGCGCGCGGGGCAATTACAAGACTCCTAAAACTCTTTCCCAGCGAAGAAGACCCCACGATCTCGGAAATTAATTAAAAACCGAAAGCACTCGATCGACGTAGGATATTAACTCCCACGCGAGCCGAGTGCCATCGCGAAATCTAGTGCGATAAATAGCTTCTGTAAGAATAAATTGCCTCGCGGGGCACGTGCGAGATCGTCCAACCAGAAACGTTCAACCCCGAAGGGAGCGAGAGCGAGCGACGAGATTGGGGAACGAAAGGGATCGAACGATAAAAGAAAAGCAGTCGCTCCGGGTGAGCAGGCTCTCTGCGTAATTTTTAATCGAGCGAGCGAACTAGGATAAACGATCAGGGAGGGTCGAACTAGATTCGCGTGTCCAACGGAGGGTTCGCTGGAATCTTCCATTGAGAGCGCGCGTGTATAAGAGGGGTCTGGTTCTAACGAACCGAGAGAAAAGTCTGATAGAAGCGTGTTACTAACGGAATTAAGGAGAATCGAAGCAGAGGGATGGGAAGGGGGGATAGGACGTTCGGGGGGTGTCATAGACGCGGTAAGGAAAACAAAGAAGAGAATAAAACGTGGATTATAATAGAGTAATGTATTTTATGACGGGTTTTAATACGGTATTAATAGCGATATTTAACTGTAACTGATAATAAGGGCGCTATTCGAAGCGCGAGAAATCGAACGAAGAGAAAGAGGCGAGACTCACGCGCTATTCTAAGGTGTAACGATTACGATAGGCGACGGACGCGCGATCGTCGAGACGGGAAAGATGATGGACGGGAATAATCGAGATATTAAACGGCGGAGATAAAGCAAACGAGACGCGGAGTAATTTCTGGTTCCGTTTCGTCGCTAGGATTTCACCACGAATCGAACGGACTCGGACGGGGACGCTTCCGTTTCAGAAAGAGTCTTTCTCCGTCGCGTTACGGGTATGTACGTGGGACTGAATCACTTCGGCGAGAATCTCGTGACGAGCGGCGATTTAAATTCGGATTTCACTCTCGCACCTGGATTGCCCCGCGCTTATTTTATAAAAGAAAATCAGATACAATGTCGATAGGAGACCCTGGTAGAAGATTATTATCACACAATGGCACGCTCAGAGTTTAATCTTGGGGGATCAAAATACTTTTTAATGTAAGTTCAATGTAATTCAGTAGGTGATTATAAAAGTATATTTAAAACAGTCCCAAGATTCCCAATCGGTGGGTCGCGAAGTGTTTTCTGGGAGGTCACCATGTTTTTTTAAATATTCTTAAGTTGGGGTTGTATTCTGGAAAAATTATTTTTAATGCATGTATTCACTATTTTGTGAGGGGTGCAGGTTATTTGAATATTATGAAAAGGGGTGGCTACTAAAAAAAGGTTGAGAAACACTGGTTTACACAATAAAATTCTTTTTTCATTTTATAAAGCGCCTTCTTTGGGGGTGGTATTTACCCCCAAACTCTCTGGGTGTGCCATTGCCATCGTATCGTCTCCCACTTTTCTACAAGGAAGTCCATTGCAAGGATCTAAACTGATACGCTTCGCTAAAAGAGGTCGAAAGAAAATCGAGGGGCGCGCGACGGTGCGAGGGTTGAATCGTTAGCATTCTCGCCCAAGTTTTCGATGCTTCCAGTAAATATCTCTCGGGCGTTCCCCGCCGGGGGCGCTACTCCGCGTGCGTTTTAATGTATCATCGGAGGTTCGGAGGACTGCACAAATCATAAGTGATAGTAATAACGGCGCGCGTATGTATGTGTATGTGTAGCGATAATGTCGCCCGAGTAGAGAGAGACTATAAAGAGAGAATTCCGAAATTCGCACGGCTCGCACAACGACGGTGAACGCGAGGATCGTGATAAGTCGATAATTGACAAGGACGTACGATTAAAAGCTATAGCGATTATTTATTATTAAACGAGTGTTTAGGGTGGGACGAACCGGGGGGAGGGGAGGGAACAGTGGGGTAGACAAAGTAAGACTGACCGCGGAGGGGATGTCGGGATTCACTCGAGAGTCGTTCTTCAATCGATCGAGATCTTAAACATCCGGAAGAATTAAGGAACCTTGACCAACGCTTTATCTACCAGAAGCTTATTAATAGGCTTTTAGATTGCCAAAGCATATCAACCGGTAGCCTATTAATCGGCTTTTGACACGTGGGGTATCAGGAAAAAGAGAAAGGCACCACAGAAATTTTCTGAATTTTAAAATCTAACTTTTGTTAGAAACAGTTTGTAGGAAAATTATCGGGAACGCCTAAGAAATCGTACATCGCGTTCAAGTGATCACCCTGTATAAGGGGGCCTCAAAGTGCTTGAGACTCCTAAAGATCTTAATCCGGCCCTGCCGTGACCGGTAAATAAAGTGTTAAGGTATCCCTCAATTGTGCGCAAGAACCAGAGAATTTTCTCTGAAGAAATTCTGTAGCCAGACTGTGCTAGTAGAAGTGGATCGCGCTTGGTCAGACCAGCGTGATCGATCGAGCGTAGATCCAGTTGAGATTGCATCGTGATCGATAGAACGGCTCTCGAGTTCGCCTGACTAATAGAAGAACTTCTGAGAAGTGTGCCCTTTTCTAAGGCGCAACAGTTTTTTTTGCTACGAACTTTGGTCCGTGTCTGATCACGCGCGGATTATACTACTGACGATCGTTATTCCCGATGCGATCGTTTTCTTCTGACGAGTTGTTTCTAGGAGTTTGACCCGCGAGTGATCATGCACGGGCTTCTACCACTTGTCGGCCGTGCACAGGCCTAAAGGTTCACGCATCGACCAGCATTCGGCACAGTGAGCTTCTTCCCACTTTCTATTATCGTTCGTTATCCGCGCGGGGGCTACGGTTCTCGGGGCAGTTTCATTTCGACGACGGAGCAACGGTGCCGCGCCTGTTCCCGCCGGGGAATCGAGAGCGCAACGTTCTCGCGTCTACGGGGCGTTCTCATTGTAACCACGACTGGTGCTTTAGTTCGCGGTATATCGAGGGGAAGACGGAGTAGAAGTTAAAGGGTTTCTTTCCGAGCTACTGTGGGTGACAGGTCGGGGGAGGGATTGTTTCCTTTGTCCAACGTTGAGACCTGTGGGCGAGAGCTACCCCTTTGCTCATCGCTGATGGCCCCGACGGGAATTAATCCGCCCGGATTTAATTCCCAAAGGGAAGTACCGTGTAATCACTGTTAAACAATCGATCCAGCAGCCGATCGATCCTGTTGGATACGTCGCGCCCCAGCAGATTACTTTAACCTCTTAAAGAGTAGAATCTCTATTGACTAGCGCATCTCGAATGGGATCTACGTCGACGTTTACTTTGTCGGAGTGTTTTTTACGCGGGTATAGTTTTGCTCGCGGTGTTTCGTTTGCCATTCACGATTTACCATCTATGGTATCGTATAGGTGCGTAAACGGGAAATAACTCTTATCTATGTACGTGTATCTGTATTTAATTATCGTCATTTATCCCATATTTACTGTGTACTTATCGCATGATTATTATTACTTACGCGTATTATTTATGCAACTAACAGATAGGGGACACCGTTCAAGTATTTATGTGGAAGTTAGATATATCTATATATACATTATATTCTATTTACATTATATTACATTTATATTATATTATTATATTACATTATATTGTATTACATTTATATTATATTACGACACCCATGTAGTTCTCACGCGAAACTTTTGCCGAGCTTTCCAGCATTCGGCGACAAGCCCTGTTACACGTATACGGGCGTTGCTTTTTAAGAGGTTAATCGGGATTACCGATTTAATTGTGTAGTACAGAGCAAGAAGCTTCCTCTACATCCATACACAGACCATACACACACGTGCACGTACACAAAACACGCGCGCGAATAAAAGTCCGCCTTTGACAGCCTCGAGTGAAGCCTCGAGTTTCCACTAAACTAATATCGTCATTATCGTATTCGAATGTTTCTTATAATTCTGAAGATCAATGTTTCGTGAAAGCTTCGAATGCCAGTTCTTCGTTGATTGTTGACTCGCGGCTACGTTCAATAGCGATCTATCGAATTCGAATTGGATTTCGAGGTTAACTCAGGCTGGAAAGGGACGGAACGATTGGAACTCTTTACCCGAGGACATAACGATGGAATGCTCGTTCCTGCCGCTTTCGTCGAAGCGTTCTTAAAATCGTCGCCTCTCGAACCCAACCTCGTTTTCAATTGAAACGCGAGTCGTAGGATAGCGAAGCGACGAGTATAGGACGCCTCGGGAACGCACGCGAATAATAACCTTGCCGATGTACTTTTCCTAACCCACGCATACACACACGGAACACAAAACTACCGATCTCGCTCGTCCACCTTCGAGGAGGGACTCGAGTAACGACGAAGAGACTTTGAATCCACACTCCGTGTAGAATCGTAACCACACGCGAAAACAGAATACGTACACTACGGAGGAGACCATTCACGCACACGACGCACACACACATAAACAAACGATAATTTAACGAAAAAAAAAGACGAAGAAGAAGGAGAATGAAGAAGAAGATATTTCTCGAGAACACGTGCGCGCCATCACAATTGTTGATATAAATTGCGATCCATGATTATTACTATTTACGATATAATTATTATCTTGCATTGTCTAGTCATACGTTATTATTGTATAACTAACGATATTAATTATTAATTAACCTGTACTACCTAGTCGCATTATGTGTTGCATAAAATGGGAAAAAAAAGAAACTATGAAAATTCCGAAGGCGAAAAAAGAAAGAGAGCGAGAGAGAGAGGGTGATAGAATTAGAGTGAGAGCGAGAGAGAATGAACGTGAGAACGCGCGCGCGAAAGAGAGAGTGAGAGAGAGCGAGAGAGAGAGAGAGGGGGAGAGGATGAGTGGGTAAAAGAGACGCGAGACGGTGATGATAAAAAGTAAACGAAATTTCGGTGATTAAATTGCGAGGAACGACGACGACGATGATTATGGCGATGATTACGATCGTGATTAGAACCGGATGATAAACTGGCAACAACGGTAGGCACAATATGTTCCCAAAAAAAAAGAAAAAAAATTATGAAGAAAAGAAACGATTTAGAATATAGCGAGAGAGAGGGAGAGAGTGAGATGAAGGCGCGCGGACTCGACCGCGGCGCGCTCGTCGATCAAGATCCAGATGGATCCATCCAATGATCGTTGAAAAGTGGGGAGCGGGATTAAATAATGCCTCGCGATTCGTTGATAGTCTGTGCGAGAAACGATGCGCCCGTCTTGAACGTCGCCTTTCAGAGAGCGGATTCTAAAATTTAATATAATTAAGCATTTCGCGGGTGTGCGTGGAGCGCGACCGGCCGCCCGCCTCGCCTCTGTGATCGACCGACGATTGTCGACGATCCGCGAATTGTTAAATCATATCCGCCCACGAAGCCAAGCCAATAAGAGAGAGAGAGAGAGAGAAAAATGAAGAGAGAGAGAGTAACGCTACCGTATTCGAGGAATCGGAGAGAGAGTAACGCTACCGTATTCGAGGAATCGGAGAGAGAGTAACGCTACCGTATTCGAGGAATCGGAGGGATAAGTACGTTTAAGGTGCTCTCTGGAAGGCATCGTTTCTTCGATCGACGAATCGGGACGGCGGTGACTGGGATCGGCGACGAGGTGCCGCGGTCGCGTCGGCCGCCCGTTTAGTTAAGGAACAGAAAGTGAAAATGATGACGATGATGATGATGATTATGATGATGATAAAAAGAAAAATGCGTAACGACTGTCGCGGGACGCGCGCGCGCGCCGCGCGATGGACGTGGCGCGCACGTGCGCGCCGGTAGCAGGAAAAAAAAAGAACAAAACGAGTATTAAATATATGCGGGGGCCGTGGAGAGGAGGGATCCCTTCCTTTGTCCAAGAGAAATCTCGGTGGATCGCCCGCCGATCCGTCGACCTTTTTCCCCGTGTTCGGGGCAAACGAAAGATGATAACAGAAAATGTGAGAACAGAGGAGGCACGTTTGAAATCCATGATACCTCATATCCCCCGGTTTCGAAGCACAGCCAACCGCATCTCCCGTTCAGAACAAAAGAAAATTCGTCTCAATATATCGTTTGACGCGCGTTGTCTCTTCTTCCTGTGAAATTCTACCCTCCTCCCTCCCTCCCTCCCTCCCACCCGAGGAGAGCTCGCGGGCCCTATATTGCAATATTTGTACTTTTCCATGTTGAAACCTCGATATACAATAAATTATATTAACAAACTTTGATCCTCGATTCTATCCTCCGCCTGGCCACTTAGTGATTTCGTGTTATTATTTATTTCTAGATGGAGAGGGTAAATGTACGAAGATTAGTTTTTGCTTCACACAGAATCCATTTATTTCTGTGCTAAAGTACAGCGGTGAAAGATACTCCTTTGTCCAGCATTCTTCGTTTACAATCGATGATTCGATGGGACAATTAACGGTAGACGTATTTTCGCGACACGTCTATGATTCTTTAATTACGTAGAGATGTGCTTCATTTGAGATCGAGTTCATTCTGTACAAGCTTGAAGTCAAGATGGGAGGATATTAATCGGGAACGGAAGTCCGAGGAAGTCAGTTCCTCCGTGGGTAGAACAGCCATCAAATAATTCATTGGAAATGTCTCCTACTTTTTATGGACCCCTTGCTTCTTCGGAGCGAATTCTAATCCCCTTATGTAGATCTTCTTAATCTGGTATTTCTCTGAAAATGGGAACATGTATGTATCGGTGAATTCTAGATATTCATCTTGCAGAAGACAGCAAAATTTGAGAAGCGATAATTTTGAGAGGCGACAAATTTGGGGAGTGATAATTTTGAGCGGCGAAAAATTTAAGGAGCGATAATTTTGAGGGGTGGCAAATTTGGGAAGCGACAAATTTTGAGCAAAAGAAATTGGGAAATGTTTAAACACAGGGGCTTGAGACAACTTAAAAAACAAATCACTTTTTTTCATGTAACGAATTAGCAAAAACTCACGTGTGAGTTAGCCGCAATGAATTAATTTTAAAATTGTCTCGACTCTTCTCAATTAAAATATTAGATGATATTTCGCAAAAAGGGGACCCCTGAGAAATATATGAGTCTACTTACCAGTAAGTAATTTGTACACGTATAAAATCTGATTCCCCTGAACCAAGACGCTGGGCGTTTTCTTTCCAGGTTCGTCTGTAATCGTTGCGCTGGCGCCGATATTCTGGCACTCCTTGCTGAACTCTTTAGAGTTTATACCGAACGTCTCCAAGTTATTCACTAGCGTCACCTTCAATGCAAAAGTATTTAGGCTCGATTCTCGGACTCGCTGCATTCTTATTCGACTTGAGACATTCGTATCGGACTTTGTACCTTCTTACCGCCGGACCGGACGGTCACCCTCATATCGATGGGCTCCAGTTTGCCCGTGTGCAATAGTTTGTTGCCCGCCAGCGTGACTTCGTGCATGTGCGTCATACGCCCGATGAACTTATTTATCCCGTCCTCCATCGTCACGGTCTCCTGGACCGCTTTGGTTTTCATGATACCCGCGAGGCGCGGGTTCAACCTCAATATCCTGCGGTAACAGAGCGCGTTAAACGATCGTTGCAGGGCAACAGGCGAGACGGAATTCATTAGAAGGCTACCCACTTTCCGTCCTGCAGATTCTCCGCCTTCACGTATTCAGTGAAATATTTTCTGATCTCTGCTCTTTTCATAACGTCCCCTTTTCTGCAATCATCGTATGGGAGTGAAATGTACATAATACCTATCACATAATACAGCAAAATGGTATATGACGTAACAGTCGTCGACTTCTGCTCTGCACAGAAAATCATTCTCTTTGCAATTATCGTCTCGCGGTGCAGCCGGGAATCCATTTGAGAGCTAAGCTATGCTATTATTTATAAAAATAGCAGAACTTACATAGCTTAGCTTTTGGTGGAAACGGTTCCATAAGGATGTACATATTGAAGCCAGAGTCGAGCATTATTCAAATAACTTTTTATTAAACTTTACAATAAATTTCCTTTCGAATCAAAATTTATTCGTTATTCTCGGATAACTTCATTTTATTCGAAAATTATTGTAATAAAAATTTATTCGTATAATGCCCAACTCTGAAGCTAATTTTTTCAAACTTAGCTTAGCTTAGCTTCCAGGTGGATTCCCGTTTTTAAACAGTGCACCTCGAGCTTAGAATCGCATACTCACTCGTATCCAAATTTCGACAGCACGGGCACGACGTCTGCGGTCACTTTGTAACATTCCGAAACGACCGCCGTGTTCGAGGCAACCGGCTCTGGTCGCACAGCCTCTTCTAAAATGACTAACTCCTTCAAAAGGGGGTGATCGAACTGCAAAAACGAATGTAATAATAATCACGCCGTACGCAGCAGGTTCTAGTTACAGTTAAAAAGAAGACAGTACCTTAACTGACAATAAACTTTCAACACCCTTCGTAACTGAGGTATTGATAACGCCTTTCGCTTTCATTTCTGATAGAAAGACCGACAGCTTTTTATACCGAGACTTTTTTATATCTATATTTCTATCAGGCGGACATGCCGCTATTAAATGGTTCTTGGAGAAATTTGATACTAGCATTGGTAAATCAGTAACCTTTACAGATGATTTACATGCTTTCAAGAAGCAATACTCTAATAAATTATCCATTTCTGTTACGGGATCTATAACATCCTCCGCTTGATCACCAATCACATTTTGTGTATCTTCAGATTCTTCGGTTTTAATTTCTTCTGCATTTTCCTACAGAGGAAATGACATTAGCGACTGATCCGAAGCAGGTGTCTACCATGTCTGTTCATCGTACAATTACCTCACAGGATTCAGTTTCTAGCACCCTATCGCTGCAAATTTCTAAGTCGTTCACTGCGTCGACAACTGGTTTGTCTGTAATTTCATTAATTCTGCCTAGATTTTCTAGTTTATTACTGTCCGCATCGATGCTCGGTGGTCCTAAGCTTGGTCTGGTGGGTGGCTTTCCTAATTGACCCAGCGTATCACCCATTACGTGTAAAATTTCTACACATTTCCCATGGCCCCCTGACATGTACATGTCCTCGCTGGACAGAGCAGTAATGCCAACAGCGATCGAAGCCTATATACAAAAGGACTATTTATATTTCTTCTCACTGTAATGCGATACATCGTAGTGCAAAAATAAGAGAACATATTGGACCTTATTATCATCCGTATTTACAGAAACAGGAGTGCCCTTCTTTAATTTGCCAAAAGAGTATAATGTTACAGGTTCCGCAACAACCACTCCGGGCAACATCAAATTTGCGCCACCTGATAACTTGGACACAACTGGAGGACGCGTCGTAAAAACCTTCAACAAATTCGGGTGATGCCACAGTGTATATATTGTCGGCAATATTGCCAAGTCCAGTGAATCGATTTGGAAGAAGACAGGTATTTTGGCGACACAGTACACTTTGCCTGATTGTCCATTATGCGTTATAATCTTCATAACGCTTATTGCCTCTTTCTTGGGAATTAGCAATTGTGCCTCCTCATCTGTCAGCGATGGATATGCCGCTAAAATTTCTTGGCATAGCTTTTTCCTAATCGACGATTACAGTAAAACGCGAGGAAAAAGTAGATTATTCATAGGATAAAGTAGTGTGTAAAGTAATATATGTATGGCACGAGTAGATCGCACTAACCTTTCTGTACCCTTCAGTTGATTATTTGACTTAACTTTGAACGGTTTTATGAACATCTTGCCTTTATAAATATTGAGAGAAATTTGCTTGATGAGAAATCGATCCTCTATGTTAAGTCACGCCAATCTGAGGAATCAGCTGACAGCCGGAACATGCAAGTTAACCAACCTTCTATTTATACATTAGTATAATTGAATAGTGTATACGTATTATTGAACTCCGTGAGTGTCATTAAGAACTTTTCATATTAGAAGTCTTCATTCTTTGCAATTCCTTGACGGTGGTGTGTTGTCACAACGATACGGCAGGGAAATAATTCAAGCATCGACGAAGTATCGGCGGATAGACCTATCACCTTATGGGACTTCGTGCAACTTCGTGTCACCACCCAAACTGTGTTACCGACACATAATTTGAAAACTGAAATTAGCGACCTCTGCTCATGAACAGCGTTCAACTCCGGAACTACTCTGAAATGTGAAATGTTGGAAGGTGTGTGCGTGCTTGAATACGTGTGACTTGTTTAGTCAACTACATAGTCCTTATTTAGTGCATGCACAAAAGCTTTAAAGTGTCTTAATTCCACCACACTGAAAGGGATATTGCACCAAAAAAAGAAATTTGATTACAATTTATCAAATTCATTTTTTCTGAAACAGATATTTTTATTTACATAATTTTCAATTCAAATAAACTTTATCTTTTATCGTACATTTATTTCTAATTACTTTACCTTTCACGATTCATTTTTTACTAGTTTTATCTAATTACGTGATTATTAATCGTGTGTATTTCTGCTTCACAGGTAAGGGATTTTAAAAGGCGTTACATACAGAGCAGTCTTAACAGTATTGTAGGCCCTGGGCTAAGCAATGCACTGGGGTTCGTGGGGGCCCCTGCCCACACACGGGAATATGACTTAAAATCAGAATTGTGGGCCCCTACTGCCATGGGTTCTCTGGCGATTGCCCAGCGTGTACATGCCTAAAGACAGCACTGGTTCCATGCGATCATTGACTGCATTTTGGAGTGTAGTTACGGATTTGAAAATTGCGCAAAACATGGCTTTATCTGAATTATGAATTTATCTTCACATCTATTCATCTTCTATATTACAAACGAATTTATAAGATTTCATTGTATTGTATATCACTTTTTTCAATAAAATGCAGTTAAGTGATAAAAGAACACTATTATTTAATAAGCCTTTCTCTTCCACTACATCCTATCCTGCTTATTCTAAATCACATATAAAAGACATGCTAAACAGAACATCTAAACTTCCATGTTGAGCTGCTTTTAAAACTCTACGTTAATGCATTGTTCTAAAGAACAAATTCACTCGTTCTGCCACCTCTTTCGACATCATGTTATCCTGTTACGAAGCTCATTTTAGAGCGTTCAGAAAATTTTGGCCAGATCTTGGAGCGATGTATCAGGAGAACATGATGTGAAAGGAGGTATGCTGAATTTCATCGTCGAAAGCCTTTCGAAAACTCTGCGCCTCTACGTCGAATACTTCTCCGCCTTAGATTCTCTCTCCGAAGGCGCTAACTTAGTGCCACCTCTTTCGACATCATGTTATCCTGTTACGAAGCTCATTTTAGAGCGTTCTGAAAATTTTAGCCAGATTTTGGAGCGATGTATCAGGAGAACATGATGCGAAAGGAGGTATGCTGAATTTCATCGTCGAAAGCCTTTCGAAAACTCTGCGCCTCTACGTCGAATACTTCTCCGCCTTAGATTCTCTCTCCGAAGGCGCTAACTTAGTGCCACCTCTTTCGACATCATGTTATCCTGTTACGAAGCTCATTTTAGAGCGTTCTGAAAATTTTAGCCAGATTTTGGAGCGATGTATCAGGAGAACATGATGCGAAAGGAGGTATGCTGAATTTCATCGTCGAAAGTCTTTTGAAAACTCTGCGCCTCTACGTCGAATAGTTCTCCGCCTTAGATTCTCTCTCCGAAGGCGCTAACTTAGTGCCACCTCATTCGACATCATGTTATCCTGTTACGAAGCTCATTTTAGAGCGTTCTGAAAATTTTGGCCAGATTTTGGAGCGATGTATCAGGAGAACATGATGCGAAAGGAGGTATGCTGAATTTCATCGTCGAAAGCCTTTCGAAAACTCTGCGCCTCTACGTCAAATACTTCTCCGCCTTAGATTCTCTCTCCGAAGGCGCTAACTTAGTGCCACCTCTTTCGACATCATGTTATCCTGTTACGAAGCTCATTTTAGAGCGTTCTGAAAATTTTAGCCAGATTTTGGAGCGATGTATCAGGAGAACATGATGCGAAAGGAGGTATGCTGAATTTCATCGTCGAAAGTCTTTTGAAAACTCTGCGCCTCTACGTCGAATAGTTCTCCGCCTTAGATTCTCTCTCCGAAGGCGCTAACTTAGTGCCACCTCATTCGACATCATGTTATCCTGTTACGAAGCTCATTTTAGAGCGTTCTGAAAATTTTGGCCAGATTTTGGAGCGATGTATCAGGAGAACATGATGCGAAAGGAGGTATGCTGAATTTCATCGTCGAAAGCCTTTTGAAAACTCTGCGCCTCTACGTCGAATAGTTCTCCGCCTTAGATAAATTGCAGGTTTGGAATTTGGATAGGAGTATGTACGAAAGGTATTTCTCAATTATAATACTGTCTGTTTCAAGTTTCTCCCAATTTATTTGAATAAAGACTTTTACAATGTTACAATAATGTATAAAATATATAATTTTACTTTGTCGGTTATATAAAATCACTATTTTCTTGTGTTCATTGTTGAGATTTCCATCATTTGGCCCATATAAAGTTCCTGTCCACGGCGAAATGTACCCAAGTTTCACCTGTAACCAGAAGAGAAATATTTCAAGTAATTGAAATGTACAATGAATTTCCTACGTTTGCAGTACCAGCCGACTTTGCGTTTAAATTTTTCTAATTTTTCTACAACGCAATAGCTGAGAATTTCTTTCCTTATTCAGAATAGAATACGGAAATAGCAAACAGCTCCCTCTCGCGTGCATCAGGCAGCGGCGTATCTATGGGTAATACCATTTCAGTGCAAAAAAACCTGCTGTAATACCGACCGGCCGAATCGGCCAGACCACGTGACGTGTCTACCCCCTTAAGACCAAGACCACGCTTTGTTATACTTTTTTGGGGTTATGAACGTGGCGATTATACGTAGTTTTCGACATTATCGACGTATTCTACAGTATTCTATAGTATTCGCATGCAAACAACAAGCGAGTCAGAAAGAACTATATTTTTCCAACACTTTAATTGTTGAAACCTTAAAATAATGAATATTTCTATTTACGACATTTGCGACAAATGACACGTATAAAAGGGGCTTAAAAACGACATATTATACATACATTTGCGACACGTCGTAAATGCATTTACGACGCGGCGTAAAATACACGACCCACCACTGCTTTCCACCCTTTCAACCAATTTTGCCGCTCTGGGTGCTTGACTCACTTGTCTGGTAGAATTGCGATCGAATTCCACTCTAAATCGATAAAGTCGCATGCGGCACGAAAATGGTAAGCGTGTGACACAAAATCACATTAGATGACAGGTCTATCTTATTTTTTCATCTTCACTTTTCCAGCTCTAGCCTGGCAGTGGCGCGTTTTTCCCTCAGACTTGCAGGGAAACTATTGACTTACACGTGTAATCTAGAGATATTTTAGACTAATACTAACAAACACAATTTTATAATCCCGTAAATATAATATATATTTTTATCAAAAAGTTCCTATGCTAATTATTTCATAAATTTGAAAAATCAATAATCCTCTAGCGCGAAGATGAAGTTGAAGTAACGGATTACAAGCACGAATCCGTAAGGCGAACTTTAAAATGCGCTGTCAATTTCCCACAAACAGTTGGTAATCGGGGGAAAATCATTCGAATCGACTTTGCCTTTCACCTCTCAATTAATCCAACACAATCTAAATACGAATTAATGCATAGGATGCGCGCTACTATTTATATCCAGGCTCGCATGTAATAGCTGCGGAAGTGATCGTCGAGACCTTTAAGACCAAACAAAAGACGTCGCGTATCACGTGCGATAATGATATTAGTCGTACTGTGCACAGTGCACTGTGTCCTCTTACGGCACGTGGAAAAAATACGACCCAATGTGCTGTGCGATCTGTAGGTCACTATAACCTAAAAACGTTGCATTATGCAGAATCAATTCGTGAGAAGTGGCCTTTGAGCGTGGCGTATAAGTTTAAGATATCGTAGCTGGATCTTCGTTCGCCCTTGCCACCGCCACAATGGCAATTATGAAGATATTGCTACGGCCGGGCATCGCGAGGCTCACGGGTGTCAGAGTAAGTTATATTCCGCTATCGTTCTGTTTCGCATTCTAGTTTTATGCACTTCAAGGTGGATTCGTCATGCATGCCTTCTTTTGTTTATGACACAAAACAGCTGACCTACTTCCGTCGAATCGCTGCGTACTCGTAAAAGCTTAATGGGAATTAATTCGTTTACACCCCGCGGTCGCGAATTAATAATCTCACTTGCAATTAGAAATCATCTTTGCCAAGTTTCTTTATTTTCATCGACTTAATCTTCTGTGAAAAGTATTTAATTCAATGTCACTGTGGCACTCCCCATTTTTGCTCGTCAATCATCGATGTATTTAGCGCAGAGCTCTATTATTGTTCGCGCGTGAAATGACTTTCGCGCGGAACGTTTATCTTTTATTGTAATGGAACGATCGATTACGAATTGCGATTATAGAATTGGATAAGATAAATGATGCAAAGTCTATGTGATATGACGCTCTCTGCTGGTGTAAAAATATACCGTCTAGCATCCAAGTCAGCATAGCAGGTATATTTTTATATCCCACCTCAAGGTCTCTGCAGCCGTTTCAATGTCTTGCTCCAAAAATATGAAGCAGCTGTGGGACTCCAAAGAGCAACGTTTAGAATTTCAACCTGTACGAATACACAGCAGATACTCCGAGAATAATAAAAATTAACAGCGTTGTATATTAACGTTCTGTTCTTTTTTTTCAGCATCTAAGCTCCAAGCCTAAGTTTGGTCTACTTTTCGACATCGATGGTGTCATAGTGCGAGGCAAGAACGTCTTACCACCAGTACCGGAGTCGTTTAAGAAGCTCCAGGGCAAAGATGGTAAATTTCGTGTGCCGACCGTGTTCGTCACCAACAACGGAAACGCTCTGCGCAGTCAAAAAGCGGCGGACTTATCGAAATGGATAGGATACGAGGTGAAAGAGTCGCAGGTCATCATGGCCCATTCGCCGTTGAGAATGTACCAACACTTTCACGACAAGCACGTGTTGATATCAGGGCAGGGCCCGATCAGAGAAATAGCTCGAGAGCTGGGCTTCCAGAGAACGATAACCATAGACGAATTAGTAAAGAATTTCCCCTCCTTGGATTATGTAAATATGCAAAAGAGAAATCCACAATGCGGGCCGATAGATCCCAATTTCCCTAGAATCGAAGGTATCGTGTTATTTAGTGAATCAATTGCCTGGGAGACGCCGTTGCAACTGATGGTGGATCTAATGATGACTAACGGCTTGCCGGCTAGCTTGGCTAGCACTATTCCTTACCCACACATTCCGGTCCTGGCGTGTAACATGGATTTACTGTGGGTATCGGAGGCACCGATCCCAAGATACGGTCACGGTGCTTACTTATTGTGTTTGGAATCTCTATACAAGAAAATCACAGGGAAAGACATGGTGTACTCTGCTTTGGTCGGAAAACCTAGCGAAGTTACGTACTACCATGCGAATCATATGCTCCAAGAGCATGCTAGAAGTATTGGAATAGATCATAACGTGGACACGATATACGCTATTGGGTAATTAATCTCTCGATGACACGAGACAATCAGAGTCGCGGCTGGGTGTTAAACGTTTAATATATTTTTCAGGGATAACATCAACACCGACATCTTCGGTGCAAATTTATACGATAAGTATCTCTCGTATCACGCGAAGAAGGAAGTATTGAAGGCTGACAAGCTGCACAAGCTGCTCGGCAAGGAAGTAAAGCCGCCCATGGCGAAGGCTTGTATCAGTATTTTAGTCGAAACTGGTGTCCATCAACGAGATTCGGAGTTCATGCCCCAACACAGCCCGAGAGACTTCCTGGCGATCGAAGAGAGTCTCTGCAAGCCTGCGTTTATAGTGAAAGATGTCGGCGAGGCTATTAATCTCGCGTTTAAGGAGGAAAAGTTCGACTGAAGTAATCCACGTAGAGCGTACATTTAGCCTTGGAATGTTCACGTTCTAATCGAGAGAAGTAAGAAAGTAGTTAGTAGATGTAACTTGGCTGACGCAAGTATTACGCTGATTTAGGGAACATTGGCCTTTATTTTTTAAGGCGATACTCCGCAGCCAGAGGCCCAAGATCGATAGGGAAGAAGGAAGCCGTAACACATTGCGTAGGCACGATATTTACTTTGCTTCTGTATCGTCAACTAATTACCGACAGTTTAACGGAAGGAAGGTCGCGTCTGCGGAGCCAGGCGAATATTAGCTATCGTTGCGAGCCAATGATACCGTGTACACCAAGGAGACACTAGGTAGAACAGAAAACGATCTTTCAGTCTATGCAGATTCTTCTGTGGATTAGAAGCTTCTAGGATTTATGTTACGAGTATAGTATTTAGAAGAATGTTCGAAGGATAGTGCTGTATGTACATATAAACACGCATGTATCGTAAAACGGCTATATATGGATATGTATATCTCATGTCTATATGTATATATATGTATAGACAATTTTTAGTTCGACTTTTACTACTTTATATAGTCGATCCACTGTAGTACAGAGATTGAATGTGAAAATTATTTTAACGCACCTGGACGCCGACGGCAATGTTCACGCTTGCGATGCGCTAAATGCCGATTCAATTTTGAGAAACCGATGTTGATAGGAGAGCGATGGCGAGCCCTATGAGACGCGCCTCCGTTGCTTAGTCGACTAGAACTCTAACTATCAGGCGATTTATCATCCATCGCCGAACAGCGCTTTGTACATTAAACTTCATCTAGTCCCATGGAACAGTCTCACGCGACAGCGAAGGGTGGAAGCTTCCCTTAACGTCCACGATTGCGGAGGAACGAAGCTCGTGGTCGTTCGGGGAAGTGGGCGCGTCAAGACGTGCAGGAATAGATTTGGAAACGCACATTGCACACAGCACCTGGCCCAGCCAAGCATATCTGGCTGGCATGCACACGACGAATGATATCGAGGCGTCTACCGAGACGAAGACTGACCCACCCGTCCCGAGTAGAATGAAATCGACGGGCGCGCTTGCAGGAGCCGGTCCATGACTTGTTTTAATTTTAGGAAGTTAAACGGAAGGATGGAGATTATCGTTGCGTCGAGGCACAGGGGACTGCGTCCTCGAGGGCCTCCGCGGACTTAGTAACGTTGTAGATAGCGAAGGGCAATTACACGCGTAGATCGTTGCGAAATCGAGAGCAATACTTGCACGCGTTACTTGTATACCGTTTTGTCAGCCACGGCACAATTATTTCGTAGCAGCCGTACCCGTAGAGTGCCTGTGACTTTTATCGAGCAAATTAGAATCTATTTTAGTAAACCGCATGGTTCGTTCATTTCATCCTATTCACTCCCAACGCCCGTGTCCTCTATGAAAGCCACAGGACGCGCCGAGCTCTTAGCTTTCCCTCTTTCGTTCCGTGGAGAGTGATCTTCGGGAGATAAACGTCGGAAGGAAATCAGCGGAGTTCCTTGGTGACGGTTCCCGAAGGTCGCTGTGTAATTAGCACATATCAACTGGGAGAGATGCGAACCCGAGGACGTAGAACGGCACGAGATTCTTGTATTGATGGATCCTACTAAATTCGTATAGTCTAGTCTATAGTTAACCGAAGTAATGCTGACTTCGTTGCAGGCGAAGTGTATCGGTCTACGTATCTCCGTTTTTTCAGCAATGATTAACTAGCAACGCCTCGTTAGAATAAGAAGAGCGTATTAAACAGAGGAGAAGCGCAAGCATCGCTTCACGAGCTGTGATTTATTTTCTTTACGGATATATATGTTAACGGTCGATCATGTAATAAGGCGCTGCGTTCCACGAACCCCGAATCCCGCCGATAAAGAATGGTGATCAAAGGGGGACCAAGGTTACTTTTGCCGATCATTTTCCTTTCAACGCGACACCCCTGATTTCTGGAGTACCCGTCGCCTACCGCAAACAAGTTGTACTCGTGGGGGATAGAAGCAACGAAATATACGATATATTTTTCGTTAACAGAGCAGCGATCTTATTGTGACTAACGATGTGCGAACTTTTATTGATTAAAGGCGATTATTCTTTCCTACTCTGGTGAATAACTTTCTCCGTCGCTGGTCTACAGTTAAGATTTGGCTATTTAATGGCCCACAAAGTGTTGAGTTGAAACTAATAATTGCCCCCTGTTGCGGCGGAGCGTAGTAACGTCTGGGTCCCATGACCCGCGAATTAAACCGTCAATCGTTCGATTAAATAATTCAATTACCATCGAGTCGTCAACGTCCGCGAGGAATAGATGTATATACCGAAGCCGGGACCGCTGGTGGGCTTTTGTTTAACCGAGCAGAGTAATTTTATCGCCGGTGGACCTTGGAACCTTTCGCGTAAGATTAACAGCTCTCGGTTAAACGCTTCGTTACTAAGTACAATAAAAGGTTGCATTTCTAGGCATGAGGCTTAAAGCCATTTTCTTCGCAGGTAAGTGTTTACATGTCCCTGCCCCAAACATATAATCAGTAGCACGGGATCAGAAGTCTCCAAGAAGGAGCTTGACAAAGAGAAGAGATTCTCTGACGCCATTGAAAGGGGAATCTTATGGACTTCCGGTGTCTGGAGTGCAAGTCATTCTCGAGGAAACCGGTTCATTGCTTGGGACGTGCTTAACATTTTCAACCGACTTCAAAAAGGAGGAGGTTGTAGATTCGACCCGTTTGTACTTTTTGTATTTTTTTTTGTTTGTCCCCGCATAACTCCTCAGCATATGGACCAATTTTGATGATCTTTTTTATTCTCAGCATGTTGTGTCAATATATATAAAACTAAAAAGTTAAAAATAAAAAATAAAAAAAATAAAACCGACTTCAAAAAAATAAAATTCCACTAAAAAAAAAATTTTTTCCTTTCATTTAATCTACGCCTCATCATTTTCACTGTGTAAATCTGGCGCTGACTTAAAAAACATGAGAGTCATATATTAAATAAGGGAAAAAATTATTTTCTACTTTTGAGTGCAATTTTATTTTTTTAAGTCGGATTTAATTTTGTTTAAAAATTTTTTTATTATGAATTTAAGTTTAGGAAATGTCGCGGAGTTAAAAATCCGACCCAGTCATCGCACCGATGAAATTCAGAAGCTTAAGTGGAACAGCAGGTCCAGCGTACCGGAAGAGAGTCTCGAAGAAATCTCGGCCGATTTCTTCGACGTCGAATCTTCGCCCGGGTGCACGCCCGAGCTTAAACGACCGGAGCTTCTTTGCGCGCGAGACGGAGCTTAATTCACGGGCTTATTAATGGCCAGGTTATCGTAATTGACCCTATCACCACGTCGCTAATCAGCGTCGCGTACTCCGGCTACGCTGACGAGCGAGGGGAGTTGCAGGGACCCCCGAAAGATGCAGAAGATCTGATCTGAAAAATGTAGAAGTTGAGGCAACTCCAACTTATCCACAATCGAACGCTGCTGATCAACTAATTTCGGATCAACTAGCATCGAAATCCGAAGACAATAAGATTATTAAAAGAAACACAGCTCGATTAGGTCGACAGTGTGCTTACTAGGCCAGTTTACGGAACAAGTTCAGGATTTATTAATGAAAACTGACGCGCGGAAATACCGAGTGCTGAAACCGGTTACCCATTTCTGTGTCATGATGCACTTCAGCGCAGTGAATCGCGGATGTCATTACTGATTCGGAATTCAGGGCCCGTCGCGACGCGACAAAACGTTCGAATCTAGGCCGTAGAGTCTCTGTGCACAAAACAATTGAAAATAGTCACAACATTTACGCACACGCCATTTATAATCTTCGTGCCTACTCAGCCAAGACGGGAGTTACAAACGCGAGTTAGATCACTGCCATTGATCCAGTTCGCTGAGTACTTGTCTGTAAAAGTAAAAGTTGCACAGGGAGCAGACGAAGCGACTCATGCTGCACCGATATCGTGGTTAATTAGAGGAGGTCTGGCAGTTCACCCACCAGCACATGGTTGCGAACAGGGTCGTAGGTAATTGACCCGGGAAAGTTGCCTTCTCACGTCGGCTCGTTACAGAAGCGTTTTCACTGTCACCTTCTCCCGTTGACAGCGGCGGTCTATCGCGAGGGAGTAATTTATCGCGCGCAATCAACTACCAGCAGCGAGGGAACCTGTCGAGGAGAAAGCACCGCTGGCTCTTTGTATCTCAACTAACGTTACGTTATTATTATATTACAGGCAGTATGTACATACGAGACTCGTGTACCTCCACGTTCGCTTAGAATAAATTAATAAAGGGAGCTAATCTATGCATCAACAGTCAACGCTCGCGTCTCTCTTCCTCCTCTTCTTCTCGTAGCACTCCACAGCTCTCTGCAGCTGTTCGAGGTACTCCTGGATCGCTTCTTCCCGCGAAACCTCCCACGAGGCAGATCTACCCAGGGACCTCTTCTGCACGAGGGCGGTGAGCATCAGAGTGACCACCGGCAGTGTCATCCCCAGTAGGAACGTCGGCGTCATGATGTTCTTCAGGCCGTGCTTCTTGAAGCCCCGGTACAGTTCCGCCCAGATGCCTCCGCCAGCTTCCTCGTGGTACTTACCCAGCTTCCCGTATAGATGAGGCTTGATTTTACCCGTCTTGGCGATGTAGTTGTAGTAGTAAGGGTCGTAGGACTGCGCGTACAGCTGGGAGTAGTAGACGTCCTTAGAGGGCGGAGGGTGGTCTGCTTCAGGGAACCAGGCGCTGGCGTCTTCGTACGGAACCGGAGGGTTGTTGATCGCGGGCGGGCCGCGATGGAATCCTGGGGGTTTCGTGTAGATTACTTCCACTGGTGGCTTCTGCTTGAAGGGAACTGGGGACACCCGTCGTGTAATAGTTAGTCATGGGATTACAAGGTTTTTTCTATAAATTTGCAAGCTATTGCGGGGGTAGTTGAGAGACAATGGAGTTAGGTCTAGTCCAGGGGTGGAGATAATAACCACGAAGGCCCCCTAAAAATAAAAATTTGCAGAATGGCGGGAATTTGAAAAAATTGTTCGATTTTGACCAAAAAATAACTTTTTTGGGGGGGGAAACCAGAAAAAATTACAAAAACTTGAAAATTTATAATTTTCAAAGGCGTTGAAAGGACGAAAAATATATGAAAAAAGTGATTTCAAACTTCAAGTGTCGTTCTTTTCGAAAAAAATATCATTTTTGTCATTTTTCTGGCCCTCCCCCCCTAGCCAGAAGTATATTCTTTAAAAGAAAAGAAGTTTCAGTCGAATTGGATAATAACTTTTGGAGATACAGGTCCCACCAACTTGGATGAATTTATTAACGCCTCGAATTTAACGACTCCCCAGTGCCGTCTGCAATGATTAATTATAAAACAAAAAATATATTTCCATAATCTAAGACATCCTTAATAAAATGCAAAAACTCCCATTAAATTATACATAGTAGTTTTCCTTTAATTAATTCCTCAACATCGCCTATTTTTTTATGCCTCCCCTTAAGATCCTAGAAGGCCTCAGGTTTCCCACCCCTAGTCTAGCCTAATCCCACGGTCTAGGTACCCACTCCTTTCAACACCAACACAATTACCCTAACAACAGAAATTCTATAATCTCTATAACCATCTAACCAGCGCAACTTTTAAATACCCCTATTTCATAACTCCATCAGCTTCCATCGCGCTTAATTAAAAGAAGATTGGTAATCCCCGACAATATACCTACAGCACCTCCTCGCTATCTCACCTGGAGCAGGCCCATTGTAGAACACCGGTCCCCCCCTGGACTGAGCCAAGGGAAACGGCTTGCCATGTATCCTTCTCACGCGGTGATGCCATCCAGGAGGATAGAAGACGTCGTTCCTCGGCTGAAGCCCCCCGACGTAGGGCACCTGTTGCTGCAAAAACTGTTGCTGCGCCAGAGGAGCACCCAAAGCGGTCACCTGTGGATTCACTGGCAAACCGTAAACCTGCTCGCTCGCCTGTTGCCTCTGATCAACGGGGAAAGCCTGTCGCTGTTGCATAAGTTGCGCCGTCAAGTGCTGATTGACTGGGGACGACAGAGCCAGAGATTGCTGGCTGACCTGCGACGCAGGCTGCTGTGCTAATTGCTGCTGATTAGCGATCGATACCATGTGCTGGCTGGGCTGGTCCCGAACGAGGTCGTTCCGCGGAGTCTCTCTGCTTTGCAGGTAACTGTCCAAGGAATAACGAGACTCCTCCGGCGTCTTCGAGTTCAGAAACGTGCTCAACGCGGATTCCGCTGGGCTGATAGCGATGGGCTCGTAGCTACTGGTGGACAAGTGCCGAGCAGCTTGGACCGGCTTGCTTCCTTGAACAACGAGAGGAGAACTCGAGGGGCGTGCTATTTCCTCCAAGTTTAAGGGGTACTGGTTCATCAAATTGCTTCTTGGCTCTAGCTCCTGGGAAACATTTCTTCTGTCTTCGAACACTGGATGAAGCTTCTGGAGGTCTACCACGTCGTTGGTCACGTTCGCTGCGGTTGCTTCTTGTCTTGCGGTTCTTTCAGAGAGCCGCGACTCCTGGGCAGTGTACTCGGTGTTCTCCGTTAAAGGATTGCCCTCGAAGTTCAATTGAGCGTTCGCCAGGCTTGCCATGAGCACGAGGAATACTGTGATCGGGTTCATGGTTCTGGAAGCAACGAGAAACGTAATGGTCCCTACCCCTGGTGGAGTAGGCACGATCCTCTGTTGTTTAGATCGAAAAAGAAGAAATACGAGGGAGGAAATAAAAATGGCCTTCAATGTAGACGCGTTAATTACGAATTTCAATTTGTCTTGGTAATTAGAACGACTCTTGACTAAGAAGAGCCGCTTCGAAGCGTTCTCTTCGCGCCGTTCTACTTACACCGCAACTGACCAGGAAGAAGTGTCTACACGGAAACTATCGTAGGACCACCAACGACCATCGATACGTGCGTGGAATTATTTTTGACGAATTCTTTTCTCCAATTATCACTCGCGTAAACCCCGTTTTTTAATAGCCTGCTCGTGTTGGGTCGAAGAAGGTGTAGCAATTCTCGTTTTGGAGGTCGAGCCAAGCTTTGCGGATATTAATTTGTAATATTCTTCGAGGTACACCCTGTGGATTGAATTCGTGGAACTTGATGGATAGTGTAGGGAAAAACCGAAATTGTGAACGTAATGGGCGACAAACTAGACACGTGGCTGTAACCTCGATGCATTCATGAATCCCGCAGCGCCGGTTAAAGACCCCCGTAACACTTTCTTCGGTCAAGGCGAACGCAGCTAACGCGAAAACGCCTTCGGTGATCGTTTCCTAACGAGAAACACCTTTTCTTCTATAATACAATACGTAATCATTCAAACGCTTGCTTTTGCTCTGGTTTCTACAGTGGCGGACCAAAGAAAGTTTACAGCTTTTAAAATCGCATAATTTTTTTAGAATTGGTGCAAAGGACTTATGTTATTTTTTTAGAAGCTGGAGGGATTAGTTTGCTAAGTGACGTGTTTTGTCGTTTTGGAAAAAATTGCAATTGGTCGGAATAGCGAAAAAAAATAGTAAAGGTCGTTTTTTAAATCGCTGATCTCGGGAATTTCGCGATTTTAGACCTTATTCTGGGATCTTTGAGCGTTTGTAGCTCAGACTAACGTTAGAGAAATTTACGAGAAATTTTCAGCATGTATACATCTTACTTCAATCTACAAACGGGATTTTTGAATTTTCATTATTGGCTCAGAAAATAAAGTTTATACAAATTGTACAGTAATGAGTAAATATGTGAGGTAATATCTACATGCAAAGTTTCGTCGATGCAACAGCTCTCGGTTAATCGGTGGGAGTAATTTTATTCACAGTGGTTAGAAAGGATGCTAATGACTTAATAAAGAAGTCTAATACAGAACTATATTTCTTCGCTAAGTTTAACTCTCAATGCAAAATCAATAAAATTCATTAGAGGATTACAAAAATTTCTTTAACGAATAAAATCCAGTTTTCTTTTCTTTTTGGAAAGCCCCTTCTTTGGTTCTTTGAAAGTCTTTCCTCCTCAACTTGAACGTCTCAAACAGTACCTACACTATTCGAAAACACAACCACTTCACCCATAACTTCGTGAATCTTTCATACCTGCTCCAGGGAATTGCAAATAAATCTAGGCGGATAAAAGTTTGCATCCGGGTCCCGCGAGATAAAGCGGTGCTCGAATTATGAATCAAAACAGTAGACTGGCTCGATAAGACTGCTGTATAAGCCAGAGCGCTAAAGAGATGCTGTGGGTGAAAAATGGGGATAGACTGATCCCGGGGAAAAGCGTGATACGCGGAAGAAAAAGTCGTCCAGAGAGAGTGGTTCCGTTTAAAACTCAGCCCACGTGCTCTGTGCTCTTCGAGGAGAGTTCAGGGTCGCCTGTAACACATTCTTTTTCGATCTTAGGACTGAAAGTTCTGTGCGAAGCGCTGTCGAGAACCGAATGAGACCACCTAATGAAATTGATCGAAGAATTCTAAACATTCATTCCTGAGCATGGTATCCAAAAAGAGTGTCACCTACGCACTTGTACACCATTCGTCGATGTCCATCACAGTTCCCGAGATAAGAGGCGAGACACTCGCGGTAAAAGCTTCGCCGATCCTTGCCCGTGTGACCGAGACTTTCTAAAAACCGTTAATCCATTATGAATTCAACGATCGGCCGAAATCCGCAAAAAGATGCCTCGATCATTCTCCGTCGTGCGGAGCCGGCTATTGACACCGTTCGTGAGTACCTTTCGTCAGATTTCAAGAGTAAGTCCTGAAGAAAAGATCGAGATCACTCTTTTGCATGAAACTACGGATCCCCTGCGAATTGTCTGTAGAAACGCGAGGGGAGGAAAGTAGGCGATAGTTAGTCGAACAACACCGTGAACAGTTGCAGTAATTAATCGACGAATGTGGAATAAAGACAAGACAGTACTTGTAACGGAGCAATTTAATTAGCATTGCCTTCACAACTCGCAAAGGAATTCTCTGTGAAAGATTCCTCGAGGTGTTCTACTAATTCGAGGGTGAAGCTTAATACGAATCCACTGATAGATCGCGTGCGGAGTTAAGTAACAGCTGAAGTAATGGAGCAATTTTATTCGACGAAGGAAAAAACAATTCTATTAATTACTGTGCAATAGTAATTAAACGAGTGTTTGTGGGAGTTCTACTCACGTTTTGATAAATACCGTCCAGGTCGATCGAGCACCGATGTTCACCCACCGATTCGGTTGCTTCCACTTGGTCGCGGTTCAATTACGGTTCAACATTTACGAGTAGGTTGGTATGCTCGATGCGACGAACGGCGCGCGTTGAGGGGAACCGTCCATCGGCCCGAATGGAACCAGGAATACTGAAGATCCACGGGTTGATGGGAAAGGCATTCGCTTCGGTTGCTCCCTACCTTGCTCGAGTAGCTGGAGCCGGTTCCGCGGCGCGTTTTCGTCTCACCTGTACGAAATCGCTCCTCTCGATCGTTTCCGTGGGACCTCTACGATCTACAATTAGATCCTTCGTTCCTTCTGGCCCGACGAACGATCGGGCACTGAGGGAAAGGTGACGCACAGCTATTTGAAAATAAACAGAGCTTTGATATTCCACGCATCGGGCGTCAAACACCGCAGGTATGCCGGCCACCCACTATTCGCTGCGCCAGAAATGTATTTCACATTACTATTTTAATTTTAATTTACAATTAGTCGCGTTTCTCTGAGAATCAGAGGGCTGATCCTGCGCCGAGAATTTGGAATATAGAATAAATGTTAAAGAAATTATTCGTCATGTGTCGAATAAAGTTAAGCCGGATGATTTTTTCAACTTTTATTCGTTATATGAAATTTATTTGAATAAAAATTTTGCCCATCTCTGATCCTGAAGAACTGGAGGCGCGAGAATTAAAGCCACGTGGAAGCTAAGTTAAGCTAAGTTATGTCTGACTACTATAAAATATAAAAAAAACATAGCACAGCTTAACTTAGCTTTTGGTGGAAACGATTCCATAAGGATGTATTGAAGGTAATTTTTTAAAACCTAACATAGCATACCATAGCTTAGTTTTTAGGTGGGTTCCCGGCTTAAAGGAGGTCAAGCGGAAGTTTTACTATTAAGTGGACGCACCAAGGTCATTTCAAGGTCACTCATAGGTCCTTCTACCTTCACTACACAGTACATACTCTCATTTCAACTCTCCTTTTTGTAAACATATCGCGGAGAAATATTTCGCTTAGGTATCGAAATGCTGACAAAATTTGCGGAACCTGTTGCGGATTAAAAACGTCCAAGAGAAAGCTTCTTGCCGTAATATGAAGCAGCGAATTTTAACTCCCCTCCATTACCCCCAATGTCAGTAACGAGGCCTTAGATAATGACACCACGGACGCATCGACGCGCCTCGTTATCGGAACAGCCTGAGAAAGCCGGCAAAAATATCGATCGCCTCCTCCAGAACTCTGCCTGGAAAATCACTCTTTCCGCGGCCATGAATGAGTCACTCAAGCCTCAAATGACTATGCATCCTAGAAGCGGAGGAAGCAGTGGCGCGAGGGAGGACGTGAGGGAAGCTCGCGTACGCCAATTACGTCGAAATTAATAAGTCGGATCCGATGCGCCATTTTCGTTCGGGCAATTCTCAGCCACCACTCCGAGCCACCCACGGAGCATTAGCTATCTTCGGACACATAAATTTGTTATTCCCACTAAATTGATAAGACACCGGTGCCCTTGGACGTCGCGGCGGCGCGCAGGAAGAAGCGCATCTCTCTCACGGCAGGATTAAAAGGACCGCGCGGCGTCGCCGTCCACTTTCGAAGAGAAGCGATAATTACACGGATATGTAGGTCACCTAGTCGCAGCGCCGATCTTCCGTAGATCGGACGCATTACAGCCACGATACTGTAGTCATCGAGCGATTCCTGCCTGACGAGACGAGAGTGAACCGAACGGTAGTTTAAGCATTTTGCTTCCGCTGCCTTTCCAACCATCGCATCGGTGACATTGTTTAACAAGCCGATTCCTATCTCCTCGGACCAGCATCGACACGAATCTCAGCCACGGAACAGGTTCCATCCACTCGCTCGTGGCGATTCCATTTGCAACTTCCACTCGCACCGCGGTGACGTTATACGAGGCACCGATAAACTCGATTTGAAAGAAATTTAGAAACAAGTGGCACGGATTCAGAATATCGAGAGCGTCGTAAAACCTACGCAGTGCATAGCATTCTGCTTTACAAGAGGACGCATAAGTCAAGGTCTTCTGAGGTCGAGGAAAATCTTCGAGGGTATTGTTCTCTTCCGGTGTTCCTCCACCTGCTTAATTTTCATGAACCATGTAACCATTTCATGGCGTACGATTATGCTAATCGTATCGTATAAATCGCCGCTCGGAGAAATCAGATTACCACATCAGACTGGCTGCTCATCTGAAAACCTGACGCAGTACATTTTCAATTGAGAGGCAAATTTAAAACAGTTTACCTTTTCTGTGACTGTAGCGGGACTCCAGAGGACCACCGCGTGCTCCAAGTTTCTGTTTCCAAACTAGTTTCACTGTTCCTGAATTTTAATGCATCGACGTCTGGCGAAGGACTCCGAAGGATCGGTTGGCGGTGCTTATTCGTTGGAAAAACGAAGAGCCGATGGAAGAAGAAGACAATAGGGAGGGGTGATCGGTGTTCTCCTCCTCGGCCACTCGATGGCATCAGCCGTGCAGGCGAGCCTCCGTAGCGAACGTTATATAATTGTAGCAGATTACTGCCACCGTTGCTCACATCCATGCTGCCGCACTCTGGCCTGTGTGCTGGCTGACGCTCTCAGTGGACATTCGGCCACGGAACGACCTGGGCGTCGCACGGCGATGATGGAAACCCAACGAGCAAACGCACCGTCCAACGCGATCACGTGGAAACGCCTCAAGGATATACTCCTCGACCTGCACCTCAACTCGGATCGCATCTTTTATCGGTAAGTGAACGCGCAGCGAGCACTTCCTGTCGCTTCTCCAAGAATCCTCCTAGTCAAGGTGGCCCGTGCCAAGGATTCGAGGACTCTTATAAACGACGGGTGCTAAAATAAAAGGAACTGTTAATTTGGGAGACCAGTTGCTTTCGTTAAGTAGTCATCTGATCCATTTTCTAAGGGCTTTTCATTGAAGAATGATAGTTCTGAAGACCACTAGGCGCTTGGTTTTTGTACAGACGATCCTGAGGCCGTTCGCAGGGCTTTTTTCTTCTACAGCGAGGAGTTGTTCCGGTGCAAATGGCCCGGAGAGGAAAAAATAGATCGGATGTCAGCGAATTAAACGCGACCGCGTCCTTCTGTCGGAACTACGCTATGTAGACAGAGTGCCACGCGTTTCCGCGGCGCTCCTGCATTCCGCATTGTCACCGAAACGTCCCCGCCGGGTCTGGGTTGAATAACAGATTCCCTCCAACGAATTGACATTGAAATATACGCCCGTTAATGATAGTCTCGCGCGGAAGAAATAATTGTCGGGGTACGAGCTTCGACGTGGCTGTAATTTTGCAACGATGCGCTCTTAGAATGGCAAGAAACCTTCCATGGTGACGTTCTCGGTATCTGCTTAGTTTTCTCAGTTTCTGAGCCACCCAGTGGTTCTTTGAATCGTTCACGACCTGTGTCTCATAAAGAGGATTCAAATCTTTTGATCCGCGCTTTGTAGCAGTGTTGAATGAAGACCTAACACTGGACTGACACGTGATGTCGGGTCGATGACGTGAACTTATGCATGTACGAGCGCGATATCAGATAAATTTGATCTTCAGCCACGATCGATCGACTGTCGCGTGCCTCTGTACGCGGTGGAAAGTCAGCGAAAGGAAGAAAACGTAATAGGTCTCGTTGAGGATAACGACGCTGCTGCCCGTTCAATTTCGGGGCTTGAACTTTGCACAGTTTAATCCACTTAAGGTGAGATCACCGCGGCCCTCTTAATTAGCTGAATGAAGAATGCTCCTTTCGTTCCACGAATTATGATTGGCCTACATAAGACTGCCAGTTCAGGCGCCAACCCCCCCCCCCCCCCCCGCGGCCTCTTATTACTTCATTCAGGGACCGTTGCCCTTTGCATTGCCCAATTATATCGACGAATCTTTCACCTAATTGAACGCTTTCGTCCTCGAGACGAGGAAGACAACCTCCCAAGGCTTGGCTATTCATTTCTTGGTCATACAGTACACTAGGGTCGCTCTTATTTACTTTTGGTAAATTTTTTCTCAAGATTTTCTTCGGCGCACCCTCCAGAATAGTTCCAAATAATTAAAAAAAATCTGTGTAAAGTTTGAGCTCGATCGGATAACGGGAAAAGGTGCCCCTAGGCCCTTAAATCATTATTTAACAGATCGCAAAGTCGATTTTATATAATATCCTCCAAGTTATTGGTTAAATAAAAAAATATGTCAAACAAAAGTTATAGATCCGAAAAAGGAGCATCTTATATATCCTATTACTTTTTCTCGTGCGACAAACGATTTTCGAAAAAAGTCGGAAAAACTAAAAAGAAGCTTTTGTTTTTCTCAAATTTTGAAAGTTGAAATGCTTCTCGAACCCTTATTATTTATGAAAGCGTACAAAGAAAGGAATTTTTATTTTCGAGGGCTATTCTTTAAACTTGTAAGGGGGACATATACCGAAGTATGCGAAAAAGATAAAAAATTCTTTTTTCCTTATTTTCAGTGTTTAATATATCATGAATGTTTCCTGCAAATTTGGGACCGAAATTCGCAAAAATATCAAAGATATAGACTCAAATTTGGGACCAAAATTTTCTGGAATTATATATTTTCGTATTATAAATAAAGGGCGCAATTTGACAAGTTCGCCTAGGGCGCAAAAAATCTCTAGCCGCGCCTGCTTGTACCTACTTTATATTCGCTCCATTATATCCTACGTCTCATTCATACATTTTCACCCATCCTCGCGCTCTCCTCCAATTACCCATACTTAATTAAAATTCAATAGACTAACTCCCAAATCTCTAGCAGCAGCTCCTCGTAAAATTCGCTCGATTTCCGTCGCGATGTCTCGCGTTTCATCTGACGCTGCGCTCAGCAGACTTCTTGCCTGTACAGGAAGCTCCGCTAGCGCCTAGCACAGCGTCGCAGGAAACTGCGAGCAATGCTCACGTTTCGCCTGGTCAGCTTGGAAAGTGTTCCTCTTCGATCGCTTCGAGAGCAGAGCTTTGAGTAGATTTATTTAGGAGCGTAGGCTATACACCAATCCTTCTTCCTCAGCATTGGCCTGAGCATCGGAAAGAGGCCCTGGCTATGGCTGCTGGTGTCAATCTGCGTCAACTGTGTCTGCGCACCCGGGATCCTCTTCTGGCGAGAAGAGCTGGACGACGTGCAGATGTTCGCGCCCGAAGACTCCGCGCTGCGCGTGGACGCAGCCTGGGTGAAGAGCCACTTCCACGACGATTTCCGGTACGAGAGCATCATCGTCACTGCCCCGAACGTGTTGGAGCCGGAAGTGCTGCGCTCGGTACATAGGCGATCATGACTTATACAAGTATCTGCGAAGGTTCTTTTCCACTTTCACGCATGGCCATTTAAAAGACTCGTGCTGATCAGACTCTGCTTGCACATGTACACCAAGTCCCTTCGAGTCGAGCCTTACATTCTCTTCCTTCCTAGATCAGCAAGATCGAGCAAGCAGTGAAGACCGTGGTGGTGAACAACAATACCTGGGAGGACGTCTGCGCTGGGTAAAATCGTCATATCCCTTGAAACTAACTTGTCCCTATCGAGGATGTACGCAGGATGACTCCTCCGTGTCTGCAGGTACTTCACGTGGTTCAAGAAGGATGACACCACGGATCTCTTCAAGGAACTGGAGCTCCCCGAGGACATCCTGCTGCAGCTGAACAGCACGGTGCTGAAGAATGGATGTATATACCAGTCCATCATGCAGCTCTGGGAGATTGGCTTGTCGAAGAACGTCCGGAACCTGACGAAGAAGGAGGTGCTGGAGGACGTGAACAGAGCAGCAAGGCATAAGTGAGTCTTTGCCGAGAAACTTCCGGTATCCATTCATTCTTCTCAACTATCTGGAATAATGAAATCTTTAGGATAGACGGGAACGTTCTTCTGGATATTGCGCCGCTGCTCTCAGGCGTGGTCTACGACAAGAAGGGTCGCATCCGGGGCGCTAAAGCGACGATCCTCAATTGGATGCTAAAGAAATCGAACCCGAGCGCGGCAGATTGGGAGCTGGAGTTCATTAATCGTGTCCTCCACGCGAACACCACGTTCCCACAGGGAATGAAGGTTTACGCGATCGCCACGCGAAGCTTCCACGACACCCTCCAGCAAATACTCAACAGCAATCTGACAGTGCTGTGCTGCGGATTGTCGTTGATCGCGGTTTACCTGATGACAATGATCGGTAAATGTAACGCGCTGGAGCAACGAATTTATTTGTCAGTAATGGGTGTCTCTGTGGTTGGCCAGGCAATCTTGTCCTCGTACGGGATCTGCTACTACTTGGGGTACTCTTACGGGCCGATACATTCCATTCTACCGTTTCTATTGCTCGGTATAGGCGTCGATAACATGTTCGTGATCATGCAGAGCCTCGCGAACTTGTCGGAGACTGACCAGGCTCTGGAGCTCCCTGTTCGCATCGCGAAAGCGTTCCAGCAAGCGGGTACGAAGCTGGTTGCTTCTTCAGGGCGTCGACATCGAAATTATTACGTATAACGAACTGTTGCATTTCGATCTCGACGCTCTTCTGTTAACAACGTCCACGTGCTTTGCCATTTCAATTCTCCAGCTGCTCTCCTCTCTTCAAGGCTTGTCCGTGACAGTGACATCCTTCACAAACATAATCGCGTTCGCCTTTGGCATAACGACGGTGATGCCATGCCTGGTGTCCTTCTACGCGTTCGCCACGTTGGGTATCTTCTTCCTGTACGTATACGAGATCACGTTCTTCATGAGCTGTCTGGTGTACGACGAAAGGAGGCTGGAGGCGAGGAAGGACGGCTGCTTCTGTCGTCCGAAATTGAACTGGAAGCCGAACGAGTGCAGCCAAAGGAACACTCAGCAGATCATCTTCGAGAACTACGTCGGACCTTGGATGACCAAGAACACCACGCGAGTGATCGTGCTGATGATCACCGGCGGTCTTCTCTGCGTCAACACCTGGGCGGTGTTCCAATTGGATCAGAACTTTGATCCTCTTTGGTACATTAACCAGGACTCCTATCCCATACAATTCAACGAGAAGCTGAAGGAGTACTTCCCCAAGTACGGGAAGCGTGCCGCCATTTATATGACTGGCGTGGACTACTACGAGGACCGTGAGTCCCTCTCTCAGCTAGTGCAAGATCTCAGGAGCAACCAGTTTATTAATAACGCTACCCTAGAGCCGTGGTTCATTGCGTACGACAAGTGGCTCAATGTCACTGACAAAGGTAACTGTCCTTGAATTTAGGATTGCTTAAAGATATGTAAATGGTAACTCTTGCTTTGCAGGTGATATCGAGAGCAAAGAGGAATATTACAATGTCCTCACGGAATATTTACTTTTAACGAAAGAAGGCCAGGCGTACATTAAAGATATCAATTTCGACAAATTGCCAGCTGGAGAGTATAACATAACGGTACTTATAAAGCTCTATCTATAAGATTTTCACTCCCTCTTTTTAGAGAAAGTACAGTTTATTTGCTTGCTCCTTAGACGTCACAAATCCCGATACAGCATGTTCTCATTAACTCGACGTCGGACCAAATAAGAGCGATGCAGTCGATCAGGGAGACAGTTCAGGGCACTAACTTCTCGCAAGGGCATGATCACATTGCTATTTTCTCGCCTGACTATGTTTCGTGGACAGCGAACAAGGTGAGGGGAAATCTTTCTGTACGATCCTCTTAGTTACTAGGTCGTTAAGTGGTGATTCTTTCGCAGGTGATAGGAGAAGAATTGATAAGAAATTTATGTCTGGAAATAGTGACCATAGGAGTGGTGATAGTATTGTTCCTTAGGAATCTGCGGGCCTCGCTTTGGGTGCTCTGTTGCGTTCTGTTCACGCTCATCGACTTGTTGGGTTCCATGTACTTTTTAAACCTGACTATCGAAATGTCAGCGAGTATTATGATTCTGTTATGCGCCGGGCTGGCGGTCGATTACGCTGCTCATATTGGATTGGAGTTCACGCGAACGCAGGGCAGCAAGAAAGGCAAGGATCAATGCGCGTGTAGTGTAGATTAGAATAGTATCTGAATTCTTTGGTCTTTTGTAGAACGCGCGATCCAAACACTCTCCATCATCGGCCCGGCTGTGTTTAATGGAGGCTTAAGTACGTTCCTAGCATTCGTTCTGCTGGGTTCCAGTGAGGCTTATCTATTCAATACTTTCTTTAAGGTATTATTAAACAATTTCGTGTAGTACTTATTCAACCATCGAGATAGATAAGAACTCTTTTATTTCAGTTATTTACGTGTGTGGTAGTGTTCGGTCTGTTCCACGGACTGCTATTTTTACCAGTAATTTTAAGCTTATTAGGCCCGGAAGAGAGAGTGAATAATGTGAAAAAGGAGAATGTTGTGCAAGAACAGAATGGATACTGTATCGTTCCTTTACCTCGAAATGAAAAAGGTAATACTCTGCGAAAGTAATTAAATTTAGTCAATGCTATATCATGTGGTTTGATGATTGTGTTTGTTTTTTAGATATAGACACTAAAACTGCCAAGTAACGTTTGGGAGTGGCTAAAAGACTGCTTAGATAAGTATTATATACGAATTGCAATTGCAAGAACAACGCACATGTACTGTAAAACAGTAGTTTGTATATTCTTTTATGAAAGAGAACAAGAACGAAAGAGTACCATTTTAAATGCGAAGTCTCAGTTATCTTTTCCGCCTACTCTTCACTTCCGTCCACTCGTCTGCAACCTCCATATCCTTAGCGCTTTCCTCCTCCTCTTGAGAACTATCTTCCTCCACGATGGAGCGACTCTGAGTCCTCCTTACAGGCTCGTTTGTGACTAGCCACGACTGCAGCGGTGGTAGCTTCTCCAACTCCGCCACCGCCAAAGTTTCATTATTCTCGGTGCAATAACGATGGAATCTCAGTAACTCCTCTGCCACCTGCATGGCACTGTCGTCGTGAAGTTCCGTATTAAAGAACTCGTCCATGTAGTTCTCCAACTCGTTGGCGACTTGGCTATTGTCCAGGTTCTCTGAACAATCATCGAGATATCGATTACAAGCTGCTTGAGATACAAACACAGGGCGCTTAAATGTTTCTGACCAAGCTTCACAGACATACTCCACTGATCCAACTCACCAACGTAAAACTATACTCTGTTCCACGAGGGAACGGACCTCTTCGCACAGCTTTTGGAACAGAGTAAATGTTTTTAATTCTAAAATTATAAGGACTTTACCTCAGGGAACCCTTTTTTTGGTGTTGTACTTATATTTTTCAGTATTGTTTCAGTATTGTAGAGAAAATTTTTTTTATGGGATGAGAAGACCCCATAGAATTTTATAATTTATTAAAATAAATTATTTTGTTGGGAGGATATTTAAATTAAATTAACTTTAAAAATTGTATCGAATTATTTTTGTTTAAAAAGATTATAGATCATTTTCAAGATCTTCAAGTTGGGAAGCCTAAATTAAGTAGTGTAACTGATTCTGAAATTTCCGACGTAAAAAAAGGTTTCTCAGAGGAAAAATTTACCCCTAAAATACATGTAACAATCCTTCTACGATACGCTTATAGTGAATCTTGGTCAGACATTCTGAGGAAGCCTTGTGTGAAAGGAATTAAATAGAAGAACCAACCATTCATGTACATAACCTCTGTCATATAAGGACAAAAATCCACCGCTCGTTCTTTCGGCCCCATTCCATGTTCAACTGCCATCTAACAAAGAAATATTCAATAAAATATACAACAAAATAACACAATTTACGTGTATAATTCCATCGAAAGCTTTAAGGAAAGGAGAGTGCTTACCTTCAACGCAGTCCAATTACTAAAAACACGTTGCGTGACGGATAAGAAGAATTCCGTTGCATTCGACATTTCAAGTTTAATTAACAAATCTCGACAACACTTATTAACGGTATTTAAATCACAACTGTTCGATTCACTTCACATGTGCACTGACCTAGCAACTCTGCCATGTGTTGCCGTCTGCTCTCGTCTCAGGTGAAGTTAGATCAGGACAGGTTAGGTTTTCCGTTGTTAGAAGTCAGTGGTTTGCGTTCGTTCAGCTTGATTATACAAACGCATGTGTTTTTAAACAGTTTGAATTACTTTGACTGGTGTCGCAAGGTAAGGAATATTCTGAACTTTTTCGCTTATTAATACTGTCGATTTCTGTGTATTAATGTATTAAGTATGCGCAGGTCTTATATGTTAATTTGTAATGTTTTATTTGAAAACTTTCTCTGGAAGACATGTCTGACGCCTTTGAGGAGATCCAGGCGATTAAAATAAAAAGGAATAGCCTGAGGGAGAAGCTACAGAAACGGAAACGAGAGAGACATGAATTATTTACTCTTACTTCTGCGACGCCAGTATCATCCACCTTGACAAATGAATCGTCCAATACTAATGGTAATTTAACCATTTGATTCTTTTAGATGGTTTTACAGATTGTAAACTTTAGTTTGCAGGAGGGAGGATTGATTCGAGCTCTGTTCAAATTAATGTAAACGTTCGAATCATATAGCGTTGCTCAATTATTTTCCAAATCAAGTTATTTCTTTTCTTAGATTCAATGGGACATACTCAGCGATCCGACCATAGCGAATACGAGAGGGATGTTTTATGCATCCTACACGAATCGTTACCCAATTCACCTATCACATCTGCGGAATTGATAGATCAGCTTCGTAAAAATTTGAACGCTGACGTGTGTTCCGCAGATATTCATAAGATTTTGGAGAAGCTTGCTGCGCAGGATATTGTTAAGTTAGTAAGTCTCTGCATTATCGTGCACTCTTGTCCTATGTGCGGTTGAAAAATAATCGAGCATCTTTCTAGGATCAAAGAAGTGACGGAGAATGGTGTTTTTGGATATACAGTATTATCGGTGACAGAATCGCACTCGTCGTATCAGTCGCAGTCAGATGACACAGAGAATCCAGAAAGTGCAGAGACGTCTGCGTCCGAATTAAATGATTACGCGCCTGCAGAGAAGCAGCTGAAATTAGATAAAAAGAATACAGAGGACATAATGTCTCTAATCTCGATGCCGACGATCAGAGAGAAGGAGAATAAAAAGGTTGGGGAGCAGATATTAGATTTGTTGTCGAAACAGACGTCTAAAGAGAAATCACTGGCTGAACGGTTTCGATCTCAAGGAGGAGCTCAGGTCATGGAGTTCTGTCCCCACGGCACGAGAGTAGATTGCGTTAAACTGAATGGCGGGCCCGGGTTCGCGGAGAAATGCAAGAAGCTGCATTTCAAAAAGATCATTCAAAGTCACACGGACGAGTCTCTAGGCGACTGTAGCTTTCTCAATACTTGCTTTCATATGGACACATGCAAGTACGTATAGCGAACGAAACGCGACCCCAATTAGGGCTGGGACTATTTGTCCAATTTTTCGGTATTCGAATATTCGAATACTTCAGTTGCTTAAATATTGGGCGAATATAATTCGAATATCCAAGTATTCGAATACTATTCGAATAATATTCGAATATTTATGTATTCGAATACTATTCGAATATTTAAGTATTCGAATACTACTCGAATATTGCAGTATTCGAATAGTATGATATGAATTATAAATCAAGTTCATTAGGTTGATTTTTTACAATCTTTTATTTAGTTTCAATTGTGATATCGTTAGTTTGTCAGGGTGAAATCTTGTAAGCTAATAACATAATTTATAATTCACACCATACTATTCGAATAGTATTCGAATACTGAAATATTCGAGTAGTATTCGAATACTTAAATATTCGAATAACATTCGAATACTCAAATATTCAAAGTTTATTCGTAGCATTCGAATACTTGAAAAATATTCGAATATTAAATTATTCGAATAGTCCCAGCTCTATCCCCAATTAAATGTAATCCATCTCTTAAATTTCTCGCCGCACAGGTACGTTCACTACGAAGTAGACGGACCGACAACCCAACACAAGGAACCGAGCGACGGGGACAGCGCGACTAATGCCTTGGTGGCTAAAGCTTTAACGTTAGATAGTAAAAATAGCAGCGGTGCTCCTTGCCCAGCCGCCAGTGGATCACTAGTAGGTAGCGAGCTGACCCTGTACCCACCGCAATGGATACAATGCGATTTACGTTACCTCGACATGACTGTGCTGGGTAAATTCGCCGTTATAATGGCTGACCCTCCGTGGGACATTCACATGGAGCTACCATACGGTACCATGTCCGACGACGAGATGAGACAGCTAGGCATACCTGCGCTCCAAGACGAGGGCCTTCTGTTCCTGTGGGTAACCGGGAGAGCGATGGAACTTGGTAGAGAATGTCTGCAATTGTGGGGATACGAGAGGGTAGACGAGATCATATGGGTGAAGACGAATCAGTTGCAGAGGATAATAAGAACAGGCAGGACGGGTCACTGGCTGAATCACGGGAAGGAACACTGTTTGGTTGGCATGAAGGGAAACCCGAGGATTAATCGAGGATTGGATAGCGACGTTATCGTGGCCGAAGTTCGAGCGACCAGCCACAAACCGGACGAGATTTATGGAATTATTGAACGTATGAGTCCGGGAACGAGAAAAATTGAATTGTTCGGTCGACCGCATAATGTTCAACCTAATTGGATAACGTTAGGGAATCAAGTAGACGGTGTACATTTAATCGACCCTCAACTCATCAAGGCTTTCAAGAAACGTTACCCAGACGGAAACTCGATGAAACCCGCTAAACCATAATAAACATTTTAGAGTATTGTAACGTACATGGACTGTTATTTTATTACGAAAATTATGAGAATAAAATCGTGTTGGACAAAAACTGAATGCGGATCTCCAGTTCTTATTCCTTATATTGTAGCGTAAGAGAATTTTAGAAACATAGTTTCGTTTTTAAATATATATGTATATATAAGCTGCGTTTAACGTAGGAATAGTACATTCACCGTCGATGAATCGTTCCGAATTCATTGAGAATACATATGCGCAGTGGTGAACGAGTCATCGGAGGTCTCTGTACAATTGCATTATTTTACACGTTAGCACCACAATTGCTATTTAATTATATATGATCTATATATTTTACAGTAGTGTCGTTTATCATAAGTACACGCCTTAATATAAACTTATATCCTTTTTGCAATTGTACTGAGGGGAGAATGCAATCTCCGAAGACATTTTAAGTACCTACACCAAAGTGTTATATAAAAAGAGTATAGTACATGGACATAAAAATTACCTTAAAACGGAATGCAGAGTTTTTAATACTAAGTATAATCAATACTGTCGCGCTTTTGCTTCAAAAGGCTTCTCTTTAATGTCAGAGAAAAGGAATTTTCACTTATCTTATTTGTAGATGATCGAGTAGGCTGATTCAGTTTCGATGGTGTCGAAACTTGCCGATTCTCTTTTTCATCGGGATCGATTATATTTTCTACCAAATCAACACGCTGTTGAGAAACTTTGTTGAGCGAGTCAATCCAGTGCCTCTTTCCGTGGCCATCTTCCGTTATTAAAAAGTGATCGCCAATTTTAAACCCACCACTCGTGGAAGACTTCTCCTCCGCACTTATACAAATTTGGTCTCTCGGTATAACAGGAAAAGATAGATTGTACTTTTTACTCGTGGACCTTGTCCCGCGAGTTATCGCAAAGCCAGTGTTGAAAAGGAAACACTGATATTTCTGAGAAGAAAGTTCAAAATTTTCATTTTACGATTATCTACGAAACGAAGTAATTCCTGAATCAGTCTTACCATTCCTCGAGTATCTTTAAGTTGCCCTTCGGTGATAAGTTCCGTCGCTCTTTCAATAGACTTGGCAGGGTCATAGTCCAGCTTTATATTAATTTTCGACTGAGCCAACTTGCATTCCGCAGCTCCCATGGTTCTATCTATATCGTTAAGTAACTTGGACAGCATATCGTATGCCTCTTTCAGAGATGTCTGATCTATATGCGTGGTTGCAGTGTGCCTCAGTATCTCTTTCACCAACAAAGGGTACTTAACGATTCTTGAGCGCGCCACATCTATGTACGTCCACAAATCGATCGAATGAGGAGACTCCAAACGCTTTTTTAAAAAGGATTGAAAACGTTTATTTGTCAACCTTTTCTCATCCAACAAATGTTTCGCCCATATTTGTGTTCTACACCTTTCCAAATATGGTTTCCTTAATTTTGGGATCTATAAAAATTGAGGTATTAATAATCCTGTAAAATCGACCGTTATATTAAACGCTAAAAATGAATAACTAACCCAATTTAACACTGTAGGAGCAACGATATCTGTAAATCCATACTGATCTCTTAGATCCACCAACTCGTCCCTCAAACTACTATGTATTTCGATGAGATGTGTTATACCGCCAAAAAGTGTAACTAACTCGTCCGAATTAAAGATACCAGTAGGTATCAACGGTTCGTAATAAAAGTCTTTCAGAACGCACAGGTCGTTGATAAGCACATTTTCTCCGCAATACAATTCATAGATCGCTTCTTGCCTCTTAACTTCCTTTCTACTTAAGGAATAATTTGATCTGTCTTTGGTGCTTATCTTCGCCACATCGAGTGCCCAACTCCGAAGTGTAAAACTGCTAGTGTTTTCGATACTGTCCTTGCACCTGGGAAATAAATCTAAAGTCAGACGAAAACAAACACTTTGGAGTTATATCAAAAATATCAAAAACGTCTGTACTTCTTTCTCAACGTTCCTGTATCTCCTTCATTTTCCGCAAACGACAGATCTGTTGCGCTCGGGTGAATCGTGAAAGACCTATGAAGAGTATCCCCATGTTTTGTCAAGCTAGAAGAGGAGAAGATACTGCTGGCCACCTCTGTAATCCTCCTTCGCTTCTTCTTTTTACCCGCATCCGACTCGATAGACATGTCCATCGAACTGATACTGATAGCGTCGCTCTTTGGACGTTTCCTCGATCGCTAAATCAACAGAACAGTAAATAACAAAGGCGATCTCTTAAATAAAAGCAAAAAAGCAAAAAAAATGCAAAAACGAAAAGAACGAAGAATCACTGATAATTGAAGAGTCTTTTATATAATAAAACATTAATTTTTTACTTGAAACAAGTGAAGGAAATGCGCTGTTTAATACAGAAATTGAAAGATCGACAAGTGTCATGAAACGTCGGTCACGTAACGGTTCAGGTCGATCGTGCGTGATTTTTAAATATTGCTGACAGCACGCGCAGAACTCACCAGCCAGAATTTCTTTCTGGGTTCTTGGAAAGCATCTTTGATCGTACTGCTACTATCATCGTTCATTGTCCCGTCACTTTTCAAAAAATTAATGATCAAACGATTCAGGTACGATCATTCATATTCCATCCATACACGTTCACCGTGTAACCGTCGAACTACGCAGGCTTTTGCGAAAAACAAATTCTCAGGTGCAAACTTGGCAGACGTAAACTCTAGAATATTTAGCTTTCTAGTAATTCTAGCATGGTGGTCTCGTTAATCTTCACCGTGTGCTTTATTGTTATGGTATTATTCATAAGGTAAAATAACATCCAAATTAATCGAAAGTACGGAAAGGCGTCCTTCGCTGTTTCTTCACTTAGCACCGTTTAATTTCAAAGAACATAACCCCCCGACGAATACGAATGGAATTAACGCCGATGTTTTCGATTGCAATTTCCCTCTGATATATTTCGCTTCGTTTCTCAACGCCTCTGAATGTTATCGCGAATAGGAAACAATGACATATCAATTACAGTTTGCAATTGATATCTTCGTTCGATAACGTTCATTCAAGGAAACAAAACCGACAGCATCAGCTTTAAATGTATGTATAACCGTACATAGTTTGAATTTGTGCCGCCATATTTAAGTTGACACATTATCTAACATTTCCCTACTAATTCCAATTAATTCGGGCACATTTCTGTATACATTATGGAATAGACGATGCATATTTTGACGTAAGATAAGGATTGTATGAAAATTTAAAAGATCCGTGCTTCTGTTCTTACACGTGTTAAATGAAAAGGTTAGGTTATGTTGTGATCCAGTGGTGGGTCCGTATTTTACCTAACGTAGAAAAGTGAATTTTCTACGCGTAGAATAAGACGTAGTAAATAGCTTAACTTTACTACGTCATGTATTTTATGTATAAAATCACATTGTTTGAAAAATTATTGCAGACTGGAACGCCATAACCCGCATCGACATATCGTATTCATTAAATTCAGAATTGCAACAACATACTTATTGTTAGATGATGAATTTTTTCAACCATCTAAAAGTAGAACTGCATTTTTGGATTTAATCGAAATTGGTTGTATCTTGAAGTTTTGCGTTATGTAAATTATTCTACAATGTCGTTCGAGTTGGAATTTTATAAGCTGGATGCAATTTATGAATAAAGTTCCTAAAGTGGTCAGATTCAATAATACTAAATGGAATGGTATATCGATAGAAATAAACTGCTAAAGCTTTATCAATTTCTTCAGAATCCATGTTGATATACGTAAAAATTCGAGTATCTTTTGCACACCAAAGATATGACTAAAAAATTTCATATTATTTATAATTTTGTTATAATTATATTCCAATCTTTCTTTTTAAAGTAATTTAAAAAATTGCGCAGTAAAATTCAATACAATAGGTAGAGGTTAAGTGTTTGTATTTGAATTTTTGACATTGAATACATTTTCTACATTTTATACAATTATTTACATTTTTTACGCTTGTCACGTAGTAAATTCGATGTAACATAGTAAACCCACCACTGTTCTGATCGTAACGATTTGTATACACGTTATTAACGTAGAGTGTTGTAAATGATCTTTCTCATTGATGCTTATAGGAAAATCGAGGAGAAAAGGAAAGAATGCCGTTCTAAAAAGTCTGCTAACAAGCGAGCCATGGACGAGAAGGATAGAAAAAGCTCCCAGCGCGTTACTCCGCATACGGAGCGGAACGCGTCCGGTCGTAACTGGGAGCTGTTCAAGACAATAATCTTTAATTCAACAGCGAATGAACCCGAAACTCTGAACAAAGAGTACGTTAAGAAAAAGCCGATCCCCCAACACCAGAAATCGAGGAGGAAGCATCATACGTTGATACTGAGCCCGGACACTGTGCCGTACTTCAAAGAGGAGGAAGTTTACGACGAGAGTAAAAAGAAGTTAACTAAGCAAATGGCGATGGATTGCGAGATGGTCGGCATTGGCGACGGCACCGAAAGCATGATAGCCAGGGTGTCCATCGTCAATCTCCATGGCTTTTGCGTCTACGATAAATACGTAAAGCCAAGAGAGCCTGTTCAAGATTACAGAACCAAAGTCAGCGGCATTCGGCCTCATAATCTCCAGAACGGAGAAGACTTCCAAGTGGTTCAGAAAGAAGTAGCGGAGATCTTAAGGGGACGCATTCTGGTCGGTCACGCTTTGAAGCACGATCTTGATGTGCTGTATCTCTCTCACCCGAGGAAACATTTGCGAGACACATCTAGATTCAAAACTTTTAGACAGTTGTCCAGGGGAAACACACCTAGTTTGAAGAAGCTCGCTTGCGAACTATTGGACAGGCAGATACAAATTGGGGAGCATAGCTCTGTTGAAGATGCGAGAGCTGCGATGCAATTGTACGTGCTGTACAAGAACAAGTGGGAGTCTGAATTCTATTCTAAACGATAGTTAAGAGTGAAAGAATCTACTTCCTTCGCTGAGGAACCTATCTGAATTCTGTACATATGGCAAGATCTCTTTCATCTAATTAACACTTATTTCAAGTACAATCGTAGGAAATGTTCATTTTTATGTAAGGCACCGTTGCGTGAAACGTTTTAATTATATGTTACAAGATCATTACTTATAACAAGGACCAATATTTCTCTAGCTCTAATACAAAGCATATACGTATGATATTGTTGGCAGAGTGTAGAGTTGTGTTAAAAAAAATTGTAAAATATATTTCCTTTTCATAAACATTCTGCTTTGTCAATCTATTTCTCCTTTCGGAATTCTAATCGCACGTATGCTGCAATTAGAATAATACAGAGTTACGATTCATTCAGATAAGCCGTGAAAAATACGACCGAGATCAATTATCACTGATAACACGGGTGTCGTAGGGTGACCCCGTTCGGAGTACGTGTGACTTTTTATAAAGCAATTGATTAATGCATAGTCATTTCGAATCTGTTTCCTAACTTTGTGACACTGAAGCTAGTGACTATAAATACGATTAGTACACTCGTGGAGATTAGTATACTCTTAGTTCTTCTCTGGATATTAACTCGTAAATTACTGGTGTAATAGTTATAGAAGTACGTTGTACGAAGCAGACAAATCAATATCTGTTAAAATAGCACGTGCGCGTCGTAAATTGAATAGAATATTAAGAATCTATAAGTTATGAAGATCGCTGTGATCGGTGCCGGAGCCGCTGGCATTGCGGCCGTGCGGCATTGCAGAGCCAATAATTCCAACGAAGTGATCTGTTACGAGAAAACAGACCAAGTTGGAGGCACATGGGTTTACAGAGATGAAATTGGCGCGGATCAGTATGGTTTAAAGATACACACTAGTATGTATAAAAGCTTAAGGTAAAGTGCCTATAAATGGGCAGAAAGCTCAATGAGCTGTTTTATTGTCATTTCATGTGTAACATTATAAAATTGTCGATACTATAATGTAGAACAAACCTTCCAAAGGAGGTAATGGGGTATCCAGACTACCCTGTCCCGGAGGATCCTGAGAGTTACTTGACTCGCACGCAAATACTCAACTTCCTCAACTCCTATTGCGATCATTTTAATGTCAGAGAGTGTATTCGGGTAATTTATCAGGCTTGTGAATAATTTACAATATCTCCCAACTGCAAGGGATGTTTAAAGTCGAGCTTTGCAGTTGCTGCATAACGTTGAGTCAGTGGGACCCTCGAGAGGGGACCGGAAGTGGTTGGTCAAGGCCAAGGACCTCGAGAAGGACGTTGTAACCAGTGAATCCTTCGACGCGGTTATGATCTGCAATGGCCACTTTTCCGAGCCCTGTGTTCCGAAATTGAAGGGCCAGGACATCTTCCAAGGCGAACAGTTGCATAGTCACGATTACAGAACTCCCGACGTGTTCACCGACCAGACCGTAGTCATCTTCGGCGGTGGCCCTACCGGTACCGCATCACATAGCAGTGGCACACTCAGGATTTAATATTGGAGGGCCCGAGTTGAAGGGATAAAAATATTTCAGGAAACATTTATTTAAGGGGAAGTCCCGGTTTAGAGTACATAAAAATAGATGGTGTTTAGGAATTAATTAAAGGAACACTACTATATATAATTTAATAGGACTTTTTGCGTTGTATTAGGGATGTTTTAAATGGTAGAATTATATTTTTTGTTTTATAATTTATAATTTATAATTAAACAAATCCTTTTAAATACGTATTCCTAAAAGGTTGAACATTAAAAAATGAAATAAAAAAAAATCGATTTTGAGACCGGAAGTTCCCCTTAAAGAATAAAATCCAGGTTTCTTTTCTTTTTACAAAGCTCTTGAATTACTTCAGCCGTGGTTACATTAATCCCTTTTTGCCTTTTTCATTGGGGGTGCCAGCGCCCCTTGGTCCCCCTCTGGGTGCGCCACTGTCATATATCATTCCTTTTTACTGTATCTTTCACTATTTGACCGTATATATCTCTTGCAAAAACTGCAGGGCTGGATTTGGCACTGGAAATATCAAAAACGGCGAAGCGCGTGCTTTTCAGCCACCACTTGAAGGGCATGGAGACCAAGTACCCTGATAATGTAGTTCAGGTAATTGGCTCAGGGAAAATTTAAAAGGAACTATGTGCAGAGAGAAGTTGATACTATATTAAAAGTTTTTAGAAACCAGACGTAACAGAGTTGACCGAACGTGGGGTTCTCTTCGAGGATGGCACTGGTGAAACCGTGGATGCGATGTTCTACTGCACAGGTAAATTGGAGCGAGATATAAACGCGTCAAACGATACCAAGGGCGTCCGCAGACTTTTTTCTAGCAGGGGGTGGGAGGGCAAAGTCGAGAAATAGCCAACTAGACGGGCGACGATTTGTTGCCTGTCTAAACCCATTTTGTAGCGCCAATTTAATTAAAAGTTTAAAATTGAAATTGAAAAAAATCACTTTTTTAGTATAAACTTAATAAAGATTAGATTTTAAAAATAAGCAATTTTTTCTCAAGCCAGTTGCCCCGCCCCGCTGTGGACCCCCATGAATGATACACAAATTGATGATCTTTTTAATCGCAGGGTACGAGTACACTTTCCCTTTTTTGGACGAGAAATGCGGTGTTCGCGTAGAATCGAGCATGGTCACACCGTTGTGGAAACAGGTGGTATCGATCGAGAATCCGAGCCTGGCGTTTATTGGCCTCCCCAGAGGTGTCTGCGCCTTCAATATGTCCGACCTCCAAGTGCGATTCAACAGAAAATCATTATAATCTATTTTACGGAAGCCACGGTAGCATAATCGTTATCTATCGGTTGCAGATTAGATTCGTCCTGGAATTTTGGAGCGGTAAGAAAGACTTCCCTTCCAAGTCCGATATGCTGCGAGATGAAGCCGAGAAGCTTGAGCAGCTCCGCAGCGAGGGTGTCGCGAAGAGACACTTCCACGTGCTGGAAGAAAAACAAGGCGATTATTACGCCGATCTCGCGAAAGCTTCAGGAATAAAGCCGTTAGCCCCGGTGATCTCGAGCCTCTATAACGAATGCAACAAGAGATTCTTCCAGGACTTGGTGTGTTACCGTCAAGCAAAGTACAGAATCGTCGACGACAACAACTTCGTTCAACTTTGAAATCATGTGTAATCTTCAGGAAACGCTGATTCTGTGTAAAATTGGATAAAAGTATGCTTTACTTTTTCACTGGAAGCGTTTGCAATAAAATTGCATGACGAACCGTGAGACTCGTTGCACAGTTATTTCCTAACGCGTGACCCATCCCATGACCCCGCAAGATGATATTTAGATTCAGTTAAACGTCTCAATTGCATGTAATCCCGCGAGTTATCAGTCTGCTGGTGTCTAGAGACGCTTCAACGATATTAGGAATTCCTTTGTAGGATACTACCATTAATTTCGTATTCTTTATCTGCCGGATGCTCGGAGGCACTGATAAAAGTGGTTTCAATTTTCTAAACCACTGACTCATTGCCAGATAAACCAATTACCGCATCCACGAAATTGATTTCATAACGAAAGTAGCGTAGAAATAACACGAAAAGTATGGTAGGGCAGTTGCCCCCTCCCAACTGGCTTTTGAGAAAAAATCGCTTATTTTTCAAAACTGATTTTTATTAAGTTTATACTAAAAAAGAGAATATTTTTAAATTTCGGTCTTAAATTTTTAATTAAATTGGCACTATAAAATGGGTTAAAATATTAAGAGGGGTATATTTTTCTTTACCATCATCACAAAATTGCCCCCCCCCCCCTGGAAAAAAGTCTCCGGACGCCCTGGGTACATCATTATTTTTTGTTTAACTCTGAATTCGATATGCTTAGATATGGAAAAGTTTTCTGTGTCCAAGTTTCATTTTGAGGATCAGATACAATCGTCTAAATTCTCTTTATAAGAACTTTTCTTTCTTAAAATGTCATTAACCACCCCAGGGTGAAATTAATTAAGTCGGCGGACTTCCAGAGGCAGCGCGAGTTTTCTGAGACAAAGGTTCTTATAAGGTGTTTCTCGTATACATATAGCAGAGGTGAATAAGCGGCGACTTTGTTATCAGTAGCAGCCTCCTTTCGAGACGTCTCTCCAGGTTTCCCAATTCCTGAGTGATTCGATTAATATACTGCTAGATCATTGTATTATCTTATAAATCCACATCATCATGTTTTGCTGCTCAACGATCTAACGATGTCTCCGCGTTGATAACGCCATACGCGTTCGATTCGGCGCACCATACTCGCGCGATAGCGAGGAAAGTTTATTATAAGAGAAAAGGTAAGAAACGTTCGCGCGTACGACTTTCGATCGCAGCAGCTTTCTCGTTTGTAACGAGGCTGACTCGAAGCAAATTGTACAACTAAACGCTTCTCATTAGCTTATCTGATTTTTGATAACGATAAGCGGCACGCGCGCGAAACTGGAATTTTTCAAGCTATCCGCAGCTTATATCGGGACTGGATTCGCTGGTCTCGCGACTCTAAGGAACTGCACTTCCGGTGCATACGACTGCAAAGTAGTTTGCTACGCGAAGACAGACCAAGTTGGATGCACATGGGTCTACAGAGAAGAAACTGGATCAGGATGGTTTAAAGATACACACCAGCATGTACGAAAATTTAAGGTAAAGTCTACTGTAAACAAGCGTAGAATAGATTATCTCCAGTGGTGTACTAAAGCCTATTCGTACCGTGCAGAACGAATTTTCCAAAGGAGGTAACGCTATACCTTCACTACCCTATACTCGAAAGTTACTTGACTTACGCGCAAATACTGGACTTCCTCAACTCGTATTAGGGTAAACGCACCAATAAATGAACACTTAAGGCTAATGAATGAACACTATTATAAAATTGTGTTTGCAGCGCGATTGATTCCATGTGCTGCAAAAATTGTTTGGATACGAAGCAAGAAATTAAAAGAAGTCTCTAATTAATTAGTTGCTTATTTTAATAATTTATTTTACTCATTTTAATGAAAAATGGCCATTCACTGGTACGTGTTCATTTACTGGTACATCCACTCTACGACCATTTCGACCTCCGCCAGTGTATTCGGGTAAAAATCGAAATATTCGAAGAAACGGGTTAACTTTTAAAGAATATATTTCGAAGATGCAGTGTATGTATTCTACAACAGACAGCTTGTACTCCGTTTCGAGTCGGTTTATGGAGGACTGCCTTCCAAGAAAGTCCTTCTGTCGTCGCTGGCGAAAACTCTTTAAGGGCCCTAGACTAAATTTACGACGGGCCTAGCGTCATGCTGTCCAGACCCGTCGTCACCGAGCTCGCCTTAATGTAAACATCTACACGAGATGCTTTGCTTCTTTCGTTGGGCGGTGTGTCGGATTTTTCAACAGGACAAATTATAGTACATCATCGTCGAGGGGAAAGTGTCTGAATACGTATTTTGCAGCTCGGACATAAAGTCCAGTTAGTGGAGCCAACGAATGGAGAGCGGAAGTGGTCGATCAGGGTAAAGGATCTACAGAAGAATGCCGTCGTAAACGAATCGTTCGACGCCGTTATGGTATGCAACAGTCATTACTTCGAGCCTAGTATACCAACATTAATAGCACAGAATATTTTCCAAGCCCAACCAATGCACAATCACGATTACAGGGAGCCCGAAATATTCGCTGATAAGGTGTGCATTGTTCTTCTGGTACGTTATTATGCGACGTTACCATCGCCTCTTTTACGTCACTGTTCTTCCGTAAACATTAATATCCCGCGATAAACAGGATAGAAATGGATTTGGCATTGGATATATTGAAGAGAGCGCAGCGAGTGATTTTGGATGGCCCTTAGCACTGTGCTTCCTGACAATGACGTTTAGGTAATTACCCATACAGCACACCTCGTCTTAGAGACGTCTAGTTTATGTCCATTTTAGGTCTGAACGTCTTGATTTGTAACAAGATGTCTCTGAGATGTCTTTAAGACGCTTTTTGGACGTCTTTAAGACTTTACCAGACGTTGTGCTATGTGGGTAGTGAACGAAAAAAGCGAATGGATTAATATTAAAGAATCTGCATAATAAAAGGCGCCAGCGATACTGCGGATACTCTTTCCTACTGTACATACAAGTAGAATTTTCGTTAAATTTTATGTATGAAGATGGGTTAACTGTTCTTTAATCGCAGGATACGAGTACAGATTTACTTTCTGCGCGAGTGGACTCTAACACGGTGACACCGTTGCGAAAGCATCTTGTATCGATCGAGAATCCCACCCTCGCTTTGATCGGTCTTCCGTTGGACGTATGCGCCTTGTTCGATCTGCAGGTGTGACCCGAAAGAAAATCAATATTCCGATGAAACTTTTATAGAAACCACTAAAGTTGCACTCTCTCGATTGTAGGTCCGCTTTGTCCTCAAGTTTTGGCACGGAAAGAAGGATCTTCCTTCCGAGGTGGACATGCTGCGAGAAGAGAGAGACGAGTTGGAGAAACGAGAGATGGAAGCCTGCAGAAAATGCACTTCCAAGTTCCATGTGATGGGGCCCAATCAGAGCGATTACTACGACGATCACGCGCGAATAACACCGCTGCCCCCTGTTTTCGCGAATCTGTACAACAAGAGCAGCGCGGGATTCCTGAACGACTTTCTACATTACCGAGAGAAAAGATAGAGAATCATTGACGACTACAATTACATTAAACTTTAAATTCTAACGTCGTGCATTTCTGTTCAATTATCTTCTAATATGAAACGAACAGAGACGAACCTTCGCAAACTCGTAACATCCCCGGAAAATCGACACAAATTCAATACCCTTCGTGTAAATTGTATAAACGCAATTTGTACTACGAGCTGACAATAAAATCATATACCGGGGCGTCGAGAGAACTTGATCCCTTTCTAGTGCATCTTGCGATCGAATGTCGCGCCACGTTGCCTAGTGCATGATCTAACCGTAAGGTGATGCATCGGCCGCGGTGCTCGGTTAAATGCCTCGGCGTTGCGTGCGAGTGCAGTGCCGTGTGTGATGTAGCTGCATGACGAGCCCGAGTGTACGTATCCATTCACCATTATCACTTGGAAAAATGATGAGCATTTCCGCGGTCCCGAAGTGATTCAGTGCCGAAAAATTTCAGGCCGTTCGACACGGCTGAGCGCCGCGATGGTCGAGTCGATAGGGAAACGCGCCGTTACGAATCAGTGTAAGTACAAGTACGATACGTGCCCCGTGAAAAAAAAATCCTTACCCGACGGAGTACGTGTGTGTTTTTCCTAGCCCGCACAGTATCATTATTTCCCACCTCGCGAATTTCCATGCGATCTCGATCTCGGTTCTACGAACGCGCTCATGTGTGTCAGAAAGAGAGAGAGAGATAGTGAGAGCAGCCGAGGGGGAGAGGGAGAGAAACAGCGAGAGAGAGAGAGAGAAAGAGGGAATAAAAGTAACGTTTTTTTTTTCATTGAAGGTATGCATAAGGAAAGCGGATCCCCGTTCGCGTCTCTCGGCAAAAACTTATTTACGTTCGCTCGTGGGCCACGGGAATCACGACGTTAACTTTCCTAGATAGAAAGTTGCATTCAATGATGCGCGATATGTGGGCTACGCACCAGCTACTCTCGGGTGAATGCATTCGTAAGAATGCATCCACGTCCGCCGTGTAGCCCGACTGCTTTATGTAATTTTATTACGGACACCTGTCCCGCCTGTGGAGGGCCCAGAGTATCGCGCGCAGGGTACGTGTTCGCGACGGCCTCGGGGAGCATAGCTTTCTGTTGACTGTCAACATTTTCGTCGCCCCCTCTTATCTGTCAGATGCGCTCGGAGTCGCCGCGATAAAAGCGTTTTCGGGGAGCGGCGGGGCTGCGCGGATCCTAGATAACGCGATTACAGCTACCATGCAACTAATCCCGACATACCATTCAAATTCTTTGGAATGGTTGCATAAATAGTGCCGTAACGCGTGAAATGTAATCCGCGACTCTGATACTTTATATCGTTCATCAATATTTTCTCCTCTCTCTCTTTCTGTCTCATATTTCTTTATACTGTATTCCTTTATATTGTACTGTGAAAAGTGGTCTTCAATGTATACTTCGCTGTACTGTCATTAAATAAAGTCTAAATGGAAAAGTGTGAATGTTTTCTCTGAATCTGACAAACTTGGGGCTAGACAAACTGATGAATCCAAGTAGGGAGGAACCTAGTATATAGCTGCGGTGTAATTTTATCATTACTTGCTAGGGTACTAACTTGGACCTCGAGGAATCATAAAATGGCTACGAAGGCAGAGGACACAACATCGATCGATAATACCAATGATGGTATAGAAATATGTTTACATTGCGTGACAGATGTATTCAGCACTGATATATGTTACTGTAACGAGTAAAATTGCAGGAGAAAGCATGGACAAGGAGGTATTAGCGATTAGTGGGACTGACGAGACCGGTCATCGTATTCCGCCAACATATTTGTACAGTTCAAGTTCGGAACAAAATACCGGGCTGTCCAATCAAGAGCAGGGTAATAGAAGTCGTAGTCAAGCCACGGAGGACCAGTTGGGACCTTTACCATCGAATTGGGAGAAGGCTTACACGGAAACAGGAGAAGTGTATTTTATAGAGTGCGTGTAATGAATATAGTTGTTTAGGACAGGCTACATTGTTAGGCATTACGTTTATATCTATCGATGATTACATTACAGCCATAATACAGGCACCTCGCACTGGCTGGATCCACGTTTATCCAAATTTCAAAAGCGATCTCTCGAAGATTGTCTGGACGATGAATTACCATACGGCTGGGAGAAAATAGACGACACTCTTTACGGTACATATTTTATCGACCATGTGAACCGTAGAACTCAGTATGAGAACCCAGTGCTGCAAGCAAAGCGTGCCCAACAAAGCATAGGAGAAAGGAAGAGCCCTAACTTCACGAGAAACCCTGAGAAGCTGAAAGGTCAGAGGATAAGAACAACGTTGATAAAAAGCTCCAGGGGGCTAGGATTTACTATCGTTGGTGGGGACGATTCGGTAGAGGAATTTTTGCAAATAAAAAGCGTCGCGCCGAACGGTCCAGCATGGTTGGATGGAAAATTGCAAACTGGTAATGTATAAAGTGGTGTAAAAGCCCCGTTTCTCATGGTATCAGGGCGATTACTTAACTATAAAATTGCAGGAGATGTGTTGGTATACGTGAACGACACGTGTGTCTTGGGCTTCACGCACAACGAAATGGTGAACGTTTTCAAGTCGATCGGTAGCGGTGAAACTGTTACGCTGGAAGTATGCCGGGGTTATCCATTGCCATTCGATCCGAATGATCCCAACACAGAAGTCGTTACTACCATCGCCGTTAACGCGCCAGGTAAACACCCGTTTAGGTAATAGTTCGCTCTTGCCAGACGAATAAATTCTATTTCCTCAGATATTTTAACAGAAGATCCCAGGATGTACATGGACCTGGACCCCACTCTACAGAGCAACGGTCGCTTCAACTTCCTGGACTCCACATTCTTGCCGGTGCACAGTCTGCAGAACGGAGAAAATCTTGCCACGACCTCTGTCAACTCGATGCCCGATCTTTGCATCTCGGATAAGATTAATACGATTAAAAGACCCAGCAGCACGGATATTCTTCTATCGGAGAGCAGCGATTTAAACGACTGTAAAGATTCACCGATGTCTTCCAAGCCGGAATTTCTCAGTATTGCGATCGTTAAGGGAACCATGGGATTCGGATTTACAATAGCCGACTCCGCTCACGGTCAGAAAGTGAAGAAGATTTTGGATCGTCAGCGTTGCAAGAATCTGATGGAAGGGGATATTCTAGTGAATATAAACGATATTAACGTAAGGAACATGTGCCACTCCGAGGTGGTGCAAGTCCTGAAAGATTGTCCCCGCAATGAAGAAGCACTGATACACGTGCAGAGAACAACGTCGAAGTCGAATGACAAGAAGGAGAAGAATTCGCAGGATTTCTTCCGAAGTAAGACGCCCACTGCGGACATCTACAGCACTCAAACCAAGACTGTGGTACCGAGCCGACCAAAAACACCTCTGATTGATACCAGAAATCGCCCGAAGTCGCCGACGAGCGCGATGAGACCGAACTGGAACGAGCAGAGCGAGAACGAACTGAATCCTCTCGATAATCGGTACAAATACTCCGAGTATACGCACGGCATGTATTACACTGACCCATACAAAGCGAACATCACGAACTTGGCCGACAATTTCGCTACTATGACGAACCTTGACGACGATTCTGTGAGAAACACCGCGAAAAGGGATTGGGTTACGAACGACAAATTAAACATAAACAACGACGTGTATTCCATTGATATACCTCATCACGACAACATGCTGAAGCAAAACGGATGTTTACACTCGGATTACTATAAAGAGTTGTACACCTCGCAGTCCCATTCCCAGTACAGCGAGCAAGATTACAATGTATACTCTATCGGGCAGGAGCAGAATGTTGACACCGGCGAGATATGGGATAAACGAAAAGAAACTACCAGCTTCGAGCACGAGCAACCACATTCCAGTTCGATACCACGGTAAACAAACCGTTCCATTCAATTTACGTTTCAATTTACACGGGTCTATAAATCGTTGTTTAAACTTCAGGTATTCTCAGTACACCAACGAATTAGTGTGCCCGATGGTGCCCGATATAGAGTGGATAGAGACACTGGTGACTTTAGTGCGGCAAGACACGGGATTCGGATTTAGAATAGTAGGTGGCACGGAGGAAGGATCTCAAGTGAGTGGAAGAATCGTTAACGGCCTCGATTAAGGGAAATCGAAGGTATTGATAATGCGTTTGTCAGCAGGTATCAGTCGGGCATATCGTACCTGGCGGCGCAGCTGATTTGGATAATAGGTTGAACACAGGCGATTTGATTATGTCCGTGGATGGCGAGAGTGTAATGAACTCGTCCCACCACCACGTGGTCCAGTTGATGATAGCCGCCGCTCAAAACGGCAGGGTCACTTTAGGGATACGTCGACGAATCAACACCCAGGAGCATCTTCCAGAGAATCTCCAGACTCCGTATAGCCGGCAAATGAACCTTCAATACCCTTACGACGTGACGGTTACTAGAATGGAAAACGAAGGTTTCGGTTTTGTAATTATTTCCTCGGTAAATAAAGCTGGCTCGACGATTGGTAGGATCATCGAGGGTTCACCCGCGGAAAGATGTGGGCGATTGAACGTCGGGGATCATATCCTCGCGGTTAATCATGTAGATATTACGAACGTCTGCCACAAGGATATTGTAAATTTAATTAAAGACTCCGGCTATTCTGTTACTTTAACGATCGGCTACCCCCTTGACGATTGTTGTAGCAACACGTCGCTGTCTCAAAAGGTACTACGCGCTTTCTTAAAGATAATTAACTTGGATCGAATGCGTGTGATATAATATAAATTGTTTTAGGACGAACCAACGTGCGACGGTGACGGAGGGCAATACCACGCCGTCGAATTGACTCGCGGGACTCGAGGGTTCGGATTCAGTATTCGGGGAGGGCGTGAATTTCAAAATATGCCGTTATTTGTTTTACAAATTGCAGAGAATGGCCCCGCGTCTATTGATAATCGATTAAGAGTAAGTACATTGTTGTCGAGGCGTAATAATTTTGCAGCTGGAGGTATCGCGGTAATTCTGTTAATTATCTCTAGGTGGGTGATCAAATAATTGAGATAAATGGGATCAATACTAAAAACATGACACACACAGAGGCCATTGAGATTATACGAAACGGTGGACCATCCGTGCGACTTTTAGTTCGACGCGGTTGTCAGATGCCTTCAGTGGTAGGTGCTCCTCCACACCTCTACGATATGAATATATGAGATTAACCGTTTCTAGTAACACCCTATTAATCTTAGAAGAATTAACGACACTTATTTCTGCAAGTGACGATACTAATGCTAACGTTGCCTCTGTATAACTTTCTCTCGATAATTTCACACGGAGCTTCAGAGTTTAACCATTAGGCATCGTAGTAAGAGAACATTTAAAGACAATACGAGAAAGGAAAGAAAGTATGATTTTGCAAGAGGTTGTTTTATTGCAGCGAGAGTTAGATTAATACTGGTTTGCAGTACTAAGACGTTCGGCACAGAAACTGTTCTGTTGCAAAAGGAGAAACAGTGTGTTATATTGTATAATATTTTATGGAGTTGGTTATACATATAGGTATGTAGTAAGATATATATATATACTTTTTTATACGCGACACGTCGAGATCAAGTTTTACAACATTCACATGTCGTGCAGCTTTTATATTCGATCAATATTACTTTACACGAGCTTCGAATTATGCATATTTGCAGTTTAGTAATATACTGTTGCGAATGGCCGAGGACATGGCTGTTGACTCTCAGTTGAAATACTTTACGGCGGTATTAATATTAACGATACGCCGTTTCGCAATTGCCTTTGCGAATTAAAGTAAGAGGATCTTTATAAAGTTTCAGTTCAGGAAAGGAGTGCGTGAATGTGCTGTTCTTGCAGCTGCGAATGTGACTTGTAAAATGCTCCCGATTTACAGGGGACGATACTTGCTCACTCTAACAAGATTTGGACTGGTGCTAACTCTGTATTTAAAACGATCTAATTACCGAGAGGAGACGAATGTTAATTCATCCTAACACGTGTGATAGCTTTTTGAGAGTATTGTGCCTTGCGCGTGTTCCAATTTTTAATAACAAAATTTACTAAGTAAACGCTTAAGATTGTCGAGGGGAGGATTATAAATTTTTTTATTAAACTTCATTGTAGAGTAATCTCACAATCGACCAAATAAGTATTCGACCGATTGATGAGGGCACCCCACGCAGGCATTTATTGAAATTACACGAGATGGGTGTGCACCCCAAAAAACGTCAGAGAGTACGATTTCTCATTTTACTAAACTGCTGTTCATCCAAAAATAGATATTTATGATAAGCGTATTTAGGGTAAACGGAAACGATGACACCTTTAGTCGGCGATTACGTTATTAATACGATAAGTTTTTATTTTCTAAGATTATAAGTATTAACTTTTTCGGGAAGAGAATCTCAAGTCTTTTTACCGCCGCGCGCGGTATCTTTGCATTTCACTCGAGAATTTAACCACAAGTCTGTACCGAGACGGCGTGCAAGCACGCGAAAGATATGCGAAATGTGAAACATTAGTGGAGTACGATCTATTTGCAAAGGCAAATAGTATTGATACCCATGTGGGTCATGGAAATTAGATATTTCAGTATTTATCTAGGACGATTTTGCATTGCTAAGCTTTCGAATAAGAGAAATTTGTAAGCTGGAAAGATGTTACCTATATTCAACGTTTTTACATTTTCTCTTTTGTAATGGTATATGTTGAAGAATTCATCGTATAACATCGTTGTGGCCTTGACCGTGAATTCATATAATATTGAGTCCTATCTAATCTATCGTTTTTGACTGTTTACCTGCCTTAACTTTTCGACCAGCATTTGACAAAAAATATTATCAATATTGTTTTTGTTTTTAAGTATTTATTACGACTGTATGAAATATGTACGTGTAGCAATAATTAAATTAAGTACTGATACAACCAAAGAAGCGAATGCACTTGTTGGTCGCTTTGCCGAGAGGTGCAATTCGGAAGATCAATATAAAGGCAACTTGTTACTGTGTTAACATTTAAAGTTCTTTCTCTATATATATATCTTTCTCTCTCCTACTGATTACTCAGTAATATTTATAATAAACGGATGATGACCGAAGAGAAATCACTTAATAGTGACGAAGATTGGACAAAGACATTTTACTTATCGAAACAACCTCTTCCTATCTTTTCGCGATATTCAGGCGCATTGAATATATGAAAGCTAATGGATATATTTTTTTACTAGTAAGTTAATAACCACTAGGGAAAGAATGCTGTTCCGTAAAAATGCGGCAAACGAAACAAGCGAGGATGAATTAGATTATATTTTTAAATCTCATTAATGTGTAAACGGGAAGAAGAAAATACTTACGGAATCGTCGATGTTCATTATTCGCTTGATTAAGCAATTTACATTTATATATCATGTAATAGATAAGCGGATATAATTGCATTTAAAGCAAATACTCCATCCCTACGCCCTAACTATTCTGTTTATTTTTTATAATTATATATGTATACATATACAGAACTTGTATATTACGTAGGAGACGATAAAACGTTTCAAAAGTAATTTGTAAATATATACATATACATATGTCTGAAAAGAACAAACACGCGATGTTATTGTCGATAACTGTAAGCTCCAAGAAGGAATTTTTGTAATTTGGTCATTAAAGAAACTCCATGTCTTCTGTACTTATAGTAATACGATATCTCTTGCCAAGATATGTTACGTTCATTTTGTACTTACAAACCGTAACTAGTTTATCAAGGAACTTGTTGCTTCACTTAGCCGCTATCGCGTAATTACTAATTATATAATTTTCCCGAAATGTTTCTCTATACTATACGTACATGGCTGTTATTCTAATCGATAATCGTTGACCGCAGCGATATCGAGTAAATTCGAAAAATCGATGTTGTTACTGCAATTCTATTATGTGATCATTATATCACTGTTGACGAATATATATATGTATATATATAAACTGATAATAAACAGATACAGGTAATAAAGCTAAATCTGTGTGTTGGATCGAAACGAATATTCATAACACATTCCAAAATCCATCAGCCCTTTGATCCTAAGCGCAATAATACAAAGATTCGTCCTTCCTACAAGAATAATCGAAGTAAAGAGCAAGGAATCAAAACGTACCTCATTGCAGGTGGGCACCAATAACTGGACGATTTCAAAAACGGCGCCCACCGGACGATATCGCGGTCAACAATGAAGCCTGCGCTTCTATTTCCAAGAACGGGGCGCTTGACGTCTCGACGTGACGTCAGTCAATGTCGTCAAGCTGCCGCGGTTAGGACGCGACTGGCCCCATATCCTGTTTACGTGTCGTTACTATCATCGCCCCGGAAAAACCACCTTTCGGGGATACATCGAGGAGTCCCGAAATACGAGGAATCGCGGGCCCCGAGGTCGCCCGACCGTGTCCGCCCCTCGGTCCGTTCGATTTCTCGATTTCTCGTGCGCGATCGCCGACATGTTGGCACCACTGTCGATTGATCGCACGTATTTTACCCAGAATGTGTATCCCGTATATATATTTATTCGTGGGTCCCTCTGGGCGAATGTAAACAGAATTTTTTCGCAAATATGAAGTGACACGGCCGATTCGTGCGGCTGCGACTTAGTGCGTGGAGGCTGCGACTCGTGATACCCGTGCCGCGTCAAGCGTTTCCAGCGTTCCGCGAGAGTAGGGCCCCGTTGCAATTGAAATCTCGAGGAGCGCGTTACGGTGACCAGAGAGATATATACCCAGCGGGAAGAAGGTAGAACGGGTTCGCGTTCGACCGCCCGTAGTGCGTTTAGTTCGGTGAAGTGAAGTGGAGGACGAGGCTTCGGATACGTGGTTCGTCGCGATGAGGGGTCTGCGGCAGCTCGTCGACCGCTCGTTGACGGTGAGTATCCAAGAACCTACGGAATAATCGAGGAATCGGCAACTCTAGACTTTTCCAGCACCCTGAAAATATGTCGTGTGTCGGTGGGCTCCACTCGTGAAGCAGGACCCTCGCGCCTCTCGATCGCCAAGATTTCTAAGATCGATCGAACGCGGGCATTTCGTGCCTCGCTGCGAGCAACGGCGACGTTTCGCACACGTTACATACGAGAGCGAACTTTGTTACGTGCATTGTTTCGCGTGTATATGCTCCGCGTACGTGCGCGCGCGAGCTCGCCAGTGTGCGTGTGTGCATGTAGGCCAGCATTTATGAGGGCCGCACACAGGCGTACTGCGTAGCTATACACGCATACGTGCAACAAGACGAAATACGAGGGACGGGTATCTATACGGAACGCGTTACGTCGCGAGCACACCGTATGCTCGTAAATAAACGATTGTAACGCTTTTAACGCGATACACGTCTCAAATATCTGCGAGAATGCTCCGTTGCTTCGCGGTAGGGACGGCAGTACGCTGCATCGTACTCAATAATTTCTGTACCCGTGATGCACGCTGTGCGTGAGTGTTCGTGCACACGTATGCACGTGTGTACGTATCCCCCACCCTTCGTTTTTCTTCTCTTTCCCACTTGCATCACGACCGTGATGACTGATTACGGTTTTCGAGTTATCAACTTTTCCTATTACTTCGATAATCATGCTTTTCTAGCAAATAACTCTAACAACGAGCCGCAATTAATGAAACCGCTTGGGTGATTTATTAATAACGTAGAACCTTGTCGCGCGAGAGGCGCGTCGTTACTCTTCGTTTTACTAGCTTTTTGTCCGTATGTTACTTAAATATTGTTATTTAAACAACAGACTGTTTGCGTCTGCTGTTAGTGGATATTAATATCTGATATCTCGATCACGATTATAGCGCAAATTTCGCGACGCGGAAAGTACAGAATGGCTCTGTTTAGAAATGCATTTGCAAATGTGTGTTTACGAAGCATTTGCATAAAGACCATTAAAATTTATCGGAAACATTCTAGTAGGATCAGAGCCTGTTTTGTAAGTTAATAGGTGCCCATTGAAAGTAGCGGTTTATGCAGCGCTGAATTGTGTGAACTCTTAAAATCTTGTTTGGGCCATATATCGGACAATGCTGTCGAATCTGCTTAATGAATAATTCATTATGGAATCTTTTATCTGAACGAGTTATCTCCCTGATTTTAGTTCCGTCGCACATCGTTTGGTATGTGTCTATGGTAGAACGCATAGTCAAGATTTTGAGCGCACGTTCTCTGTGACATTCTGTTATATCGTATATATGTTTATGATATTTACTTGTATCCAATAATTTTACTCCGAACAAGATTTTGCGTATATTACTCGATTCGTTTAATTATCTGCTCCATATGTAACTTTGTGGACTGCTTTACGAGACAGATTATTCTAAGAATCATCTGTGCATCGGAATATCGATAATAAGAAGTAAACTTCATAAGAAATTATTGGAAACTCGTAAGATAAAAATATACAAGCGATACGCTGTGCCGTTGAATTTGCCAATCGGAGCTCCATTTTTCCTTATTTATTTCTCTCTTATCCTCATCTACTATGCTCGTACGGATTTAGTTGTAGCTCAGCTGTGATGCGGTACTGTCGAATGACATTCTAAAGAACTTTGCTCTCTCAGCGTCTCACATGTGTGTTTACTGCATTTGCTTAATTTTTATTTGTATTATTATTTCGAGTAACTGGTAATATTGTAACTTTTCAGTGATGGGAACAGAAGATGTCGTCAACCAAAGCAGGTCCCAAAAGACTTCTACAAGAGATGTTTCGATTCTCACTGTCAGATTCGGAGAGTGCGTCGAAACATGATGTCGATAGGTTTTTGGACGTGCGTAGAATGACGGAGACTCTGCGCTTGGACACTGAGAAACGTGAAGATAAGAATACGCGTGTAACAGCTAACAATTGTCCTCCTCAGAAGGACGTTGATAGGATAGAAAATGAGTCGCGCGACGCAGCTGAGTTTCCAGCAGTTATTAAGTACTCTTCCGGCGAACGCTCCGTCGATCCTTGTATATCGAGTGAAAATGTTAATTGTTTTATTTGTAATTGTGGTATGATGCAATGTGAGAAACACAAACAAGTCTCAAGTAGTTATACGCGCTCCGATACATGCGATTCCTGGAGGACTCTAGCGGATAAGAATTTGCTATTACCAATCACGAAGAGGGTCGGTACACAGTGGAGAAATTGTTTTTGGAGAACATTTTTAATCCCGTTCGTTATCTTATTATGCGCAACGTTATGCAACGCAGATTCAAATCTGTGCGCAATTGGTCTGAAAACACCTGGAAGTGAGTAGCTGAGTTTCTAAATAAAGCATGCCACCTTACTTCTTCTTTTGGGATTCTAGTGTCGGCGCTAAATGCATGTATCTATATTTACTGCACCCGGGTGCACAGTGTATACTATGATTTCAAGCAGAATTGCAATGTATTAAACGACCCCCGTTTTATTTAAAATATAAACTGCGAACTAGTGTTCGATCGAAGTTACTTAACTTCTCTTTTAAATAAACATCTTTTCTTTAAGGAACTTGGCCTCAAGGTGACATAGTACTTGAATATGGCCAATCTCTGAGAATACTGTGTATTTTAAATCAATCGTTCGTGGATACTGCATTCCCTGGGAAAAATGCCTCCGATCTTGTATTCTTTCGCAATAAAGAGGAGATGCAGCCACAGTTTATCACCATTATTAATGGAAGTACAATATCGTTGGACGTGGAAAGACCTCCACCTGCGGAAGACATGTATTATTGCAAACTGAGGCTACATAATCAGCAAGACGAAGCAGTTTGTTTAAATAAAGTTGTAGTCGGATGTAAGTACTGTGTCTTAAATAATATTGCATTAATTAGCTCTGGACCTTGGGATCAGAAAATACTACGGAATTCAGTTCGTCGAATCGTCAGAATAATATTATACGAATTCCTTATTAAATAACGTCGTTCATATGTGCTTATCACGATAGGTCAGAAGGTATTTTATGGGGACAAGAGCCAGCATTGAGTGGCTGCTTTCATTAGAATTGTAGGAACACCATTTAATGGGCTTTGTATCTTGGAATGCGTATTTTCCTATCATTTAAAGTGATACGATCACACAGAGAACTTTCTGTACAAAGAAAGCCATTTATAGGCATTCCTAGTATATCTTTCCCGGGGATTATTATATAGAAGAGAATTCTTATTGTTTCATACAAATGCGTTCTTCAAAGATCACTCGATCGGTTTACTAATCGTAATTAATTAATTATCGACAGTCAAACCTCAGGAGCCAGAGAACTTCACTTGCGTATCCCACAATTGGGAGAATATGATCTGTTCGTGGGATCCCATCCAGAATTACGTTACAACGAGATTTAAGCTCGTGTTCAAATTGCCGGGAAGAGCAGGAGGTCGAAAGTTATTTCCGTGCCCAGAAGAAAATCAAAAACCGTTGCCGCCGAACAGGTGTCTGTGGGACACATCTACGAATCCAATCTACCGACAGCCTTACGAGTATTATACGTTCATATTAAACGGGGAGAACGTCCTAGGGAATATTAGCTTTCAATACAAATTTCATCATTTCGCTCACGGTTAGTATTTGCGATTCCTGCGCCTCGGTTTCAATCTATTAAGATTACTTCGATAACAAAAGCTGTTATGAAATGCTTACAGTTATTCCTGAAAAACCGGCCAACTTGTCGGTCGTTAACAAAACATGCGACAACGCACTATTACACTGGAGCGTGCCTTTTCCGATGCAGAATTTCCCATCTGGATTGCACCACAGAATAATGTACCAGAATCAGTGGGATCACCAGAAAACATGGCAGGTAATAAGAAAGGTTCATTTTACTGTAACAATGCTAAAGGGACGCGCGCGGTATTGTTTATTGATAACGAATGTCTGCTAGGTAATCAACATTACAAATGACATCCACCTGCATAAGAGATACTATAATCTTACTGGCTTGGAATATGCCAACACTGTCTACGACGTGCGTGTTTTCATGAAAAGTGCCGTCGCCACGGACGAGGATACGTGGAGTCAATTCAGTGTTGTCACTTTTAGAACACCGCCAAGATGTAAGCTACTCTGGCGACAAATTTTAATTTTTACTATTAGCTATTGGAGATATTTCTTTATATTTCCATGTCCTCGATATTTTAGTACCTGGCCGTCCTCCAAAAACCGATATTGGAAGCTTTGAAATAGCGGAGAACATTGGTAGCAGGGATGTGTACTTGTATTGGCAAGCGATACCGGAGTATTTGAAAAATGGTGACAATTTCAAGTACGAGATCGATCACGTGGAGGAGAACGGGCGAAAATTGTCGCTCGCTCCGAACGAGACGACGAGAACGTACGCGAAATTCAAGGGGATCGGTTGCTACAGTAGCTACCGATTCGAGATCGTTTCGACGAACGTCGTTGGAGCAAATAAGGAGCGCGCAAGGATTTTCGTGCCTAGCCAGACTGAGAGTAAGATCATAAAGAATTGGATGAATTAATAATATCCCGTGAATGCTCACGCGTATAACGAACCATTGTTAATTTGCATATATTACAGAACCGCACGAACCAGTAGCGTTCACGAAAATCGCGTTCGACGGGGGTTTGTACGAGCTATCCTGGAAGCCCCCTACTGTGAACGCAGAGATTACGAATTACACAATATTTTGGTGCGATAACGAACGGGATCGCCCTTATCAGTGCACCGTACGTATCCATTCACTACTGACAATTTCGGTATTAACAAGCATTCGTATTAAAAATCGGTGATTGCAGGGTTATCTGGATTGGGTGAACGTATCGAAGAACACAACGATTTACAACATGACTGTGCCAGATCCGGACAAAGTCTACCAATTCGCGATCTCCGCGAATACGAATAAGGGAAGCAGCGGAATGGTATGGGCTTCCTGTACCGTGATTCACAATAAGGTCGTTGGGAAAATGAAGTCCGTGTGGATAAACCGAATTGGCTCCGATTTCATCGAGGTCGGTTGGAAGCTGGACTGCTCGGATCGCATCGGGATCGTAGAAGGATTCAACATTTACTACTGCCCTATTGTCTCACCGTACAACCTGAACTGCAAAGGTCCAAAACTTAACACAACGATCAAGGCAGATCCGCACACTATACACGGTATAGTGAACAACTTGAAGCCTTACACGACGTACATGTTGGCCGTCGCCGTTCTGACAAAGAGCGGGGAAGGGCTGCACAGTGATCCATTGTACAACACAACCCTGGAAGCTGCGCCGACAACACCGCCACAAGATGTTGAGATCGCCAACGTGACGAACACGACGATGTGTATCAAGTGGAAATCACCGGTGGCGATGAATGGCGTGTTGCGCTATTACGAGGTGTACTACAACGAGCACGCTCAGAAAGTCGAGGAAGCGAGCCAGGTTGTGCTGAAGAACCTGCGGGCGCACACGAACTACAGCATCAGCGTGGCAGCGTGCACTGTGTCCTGCAGCGTCAAGTCGCCCACCATTCACAAACTCACGAATATCGGAGTGCCGGGGATAATCAATGTGCCTAACGTGCGCTTCATGAACTCCAGCCAGGTGATCGTCATGTGGGGTAAGCCAGAACACGCAGCTGGCCATCTCAACTATTACGAGATATCTTCGGGGGACGGTGAAATATACAATAGTACTACGACAGGTAATAAGAGACTCGGATATATTTATCAGTAATATATCTTCGTGTTTAACCGCTGTTTTTGTGCGCATTGCAGAGGCTCAGTTGCCCATCCCCGATTGCAAGACTGTAGGACGGGAGCAACTGTACCAGTTCAGTGTAAGGGCTGTTAATATCGCGTCGGATAATACGTATTTGAGAGGCCCTTGGTCCGATCCCGGTCAGGGAACTTGTTACAGCGATGGTAAGTTAATACTCCATTTTCTTATACCTATGTTTTTGTACCGAATCGGTTACTTAATTGTTCGATCGCATCGTAGGGCCGTCGTTCAGCGTATGGGTGATAATATGGGTGATCGGAGGCGTCAGCGTTGTCGCGGTTCTCCTTTGTCTTGCACATGTGTCCAAGAGGTATGCATCATCCGTTTATAATGAAGTGTATTTTATAAAGAAACAAACTAGATCTCACTCGTCTTTTTACGTATTACAGGATGTGGTTGAAGTGCAAAGCCATGCAGGACGTCGAAGTGAAGTTACCACCCGGATTGGCGCCAAACATGGTAGCTTATAGTTTTCCGGGGCTTAACTTGATTTCTTGATAGAAAATTTATGTTTACTTAAATTCTGTGTACTTTTGTTACAGAAGCTTCTTCAAAAGGTGGGCGAACAGCACATACGGCAATCGTCAGCTGATTCAAGCGGCTGCTCGAGTGGACAAGAATCTGTTACCTCGTCTCTCACATCGGACTCTCAAGTTTCAAGTGATAGTGGTACAGAGATAGACCCGATACCAGTGTCGCCGAACAAATTACTGGAAACGTTACCGGCTTGGGAGTCGTCGAGTCTGCGGCAAAGAAACGTCGCAGTGACCAGGCCGGGCTTTACAACGGAAACAGCACGCTGGGAGCCGTACGTAAAGGTAGCAAAATCTGGAGAGCCGATAATTGGGGACACGTTGTCCCTGGCGCGATCCACGCCGAATTTAACCGACAGTACAGGCTACACTACTTCTCAACACACTTGGTCCTCCACCGGTTACATCAGCATGCCATCATCGGAAGAGCTGTCTAGTAATCCAAGCCCCGTCCCTAAAGAAGCTACAGCAGCTGGTGGCTACAGCGTCATAGGAGCGGTCCCCAAGCCCGTGAAAGCAAAATCCGAGGACGACAGCGACTTAACGGAGTCCACCGCGAACACGCTAATAGCTATAAAAACCGACGCTAAGCTCGCTAATCCGTATATCACTTTAGCTTCCTTGGAGCAGAAACAGAAGGACAAGAAGACCATCGACTCCCTGCGCGATCTAGACGATCTCACGTTTACGGAGTCGAGCAAACCGAAACTGGAAACTCTAACGCCGTTCTCTGTGTCTGATAACACCCCGAAGCCGTACGTGCAAACAGGTTTAATCGATTCGTTAAAGAAACCGTTCACTGTGGCAAGCATGGACGGCGCAAGAAGTATAACGATGTCCACTCCGTTTGCATCGACGTCCCTGACCGACTCGTGCAGTAAGCCGTTCGTCTCGTCTTTCGCTAGTCCAACATCTCTAGCGTCCACGTTGGAGCCGCCGTCGAAGCCTTACGTCTCCGTGTCGTCGATCCCCGAGGTTTCGATCAAGCCGAATTTCCAACCCAGCGTCCCGGAGCTCTCGCAGAAGGCTGGCACACCACCAACGTCTACCACGCCCGACGGGACGAAGCCGTACGTTCTAGCGAGCTCTGTCTTTCAATTGCTGCAGCAGCAACAAAGAGGGAAATCGGAGGCGCCTATGCCGGAAGTGATAGAGGATCAGAGGGAAGAGGACCCGCCGGCGACGTATCCTCTCTGTTGGCAGACCGACGGTACGAAGCCAGGCTCTAAGTTGAGCACGGATAAGCCGATTATCGCGAGCAAACCTAGCACTGGCTATGTCACCATCGCGGAGAATCCAAAGCTAGAGCAGCACAGATCATCGACAATGTCGCCGGCGTACGTACAGCACGAAAGGTTCGAGAAACCACTGCCACAGAGTACCACTGGACAGTCCGATGAACAGTACAGTAAAGTGACCGTTGTGCCAAGTACTATTCAATGAAAAGAAACGGGCGCGAACGTATCGACTGTGGCAGTGTAGCTCGTGGGTCTGTCCACCTCGCGTGGACTTCCGTTCGACGCGGAGAAGTCTGCTTCCCGATGAACTAAGGTGGTGCAATACAACTTCACGTTTGTAGGTGCTTTTAGAATGTAGCCGACGACAGTAAGTCCTACATTCGCTTCTGCGAATCTAGTAGTTTAGATCGGAGGCCCGAGAAACGCTGAATCGAGACGCAATGTTCGCGTGTTTAAAATTCGAGTGCTCCTCGGGGATCCCGCGCGAAACAGCATCGCTCGGTGCTGCATCACGACTGAAACGGAGAATTAAGAGCGAAGGGATATCGTGCGCAACGATACACGCGAGGTAGTAGGACACGTCGAATCACGAAACGCCGTCATTTGCGAAAGTATGTACAAAATGAATTACTCTTGTATCATATATCGTGCAATGTGATGCGAGGATCACTAGCAACGCCATAGCATAAGGATACGTAGATTAAGTAAATTATGTGGCATACACCCATCGACAGACAGCTATTTTGTTGTCGGAACAATCAAATTTCTTCGCTGACTATCTATGGCAGCGTAAATCCCCTGGCAGGGGAACCGTTATTTAATCATTGTGAAGCTTTTAATCAAGTCTGCGCAGTAGTAATAACACGAAATCTGTTCAATGAATTTTCGAAGTTACGGCCACGTACGTGCGGACGTATTTGTTTCGTTCGCGGGACTTATTCTTTCTCGTAATAAGACAAATATTTATGCTACGTCGGAAGAATTATTCGCCGTTATGAATTGCATGCATGCGTGTACTTGGCAATTTCTATTTTTCTCGACGTTCACGTGACAAAGATAGGAATTGCCGATATTCAAATCACTTGTTTTTGTTAGAGTCGCGTGGTACGTACAAGAGTTACGACGACTTTCGCTGAACTGCATACGTACGCGCAATTTGTTTATCTGTGTGTGTGTGTGTCTGTGTGTGTATATAAACTTACAGATCGTTCCTGTAGTACCTTACTATCGCTAGCAATGACTCACTGAAAATACGCAGTAAAAAGGAAACTATGATAACGAGTACAGGGTCAAGGATAATAAGATAAGGAAAGATTAATCAAATGTGCAGTTTTAGACCACTTAAATTTTGCATGTTTCTTAGATATTTCGTTATCTGTGGAATACCTGAAATAGCTCAAGCATACCAGAGAACAAAGTCTTTCGTCTCTCTCCATTTTAAGCGCCTTGGCTGGCTGCGCCGTTCGGTCCAAACATTTCTAAATAAGAGAAACCGTCTGATATTTAACTTTTAAATCAACGTCCACGAGCGAACGAGCCGTTTTAGAAGCTGCCGCTTTCTTTTTGCAATAGAATGGCCATTTTAAGGACGAAGCTATTCACAGAGCATCGAAAGAACGATTTTACCGGTCAGCAGAGTTAATAGAATTAGGGAATGCCTGGTAAACAAGCAACTCGCTTTAAAGAAATTTTAAGAAACCATGCAATGCCATTGAAACATTTACGCTAAAACAAAGCAAGGATATATTATGCATAATACCTTAAGCTAGTCATTGACGGGGTACATGAGTTTTTACAGGCCTTTTTTTAACGCTTACTGTCTTTTAACATCGATCATCGAGCAACTACTTATTAGAAAGCTCCAATGTTGTGACTTTGGCAATTCCTTAGTGATCACCGACATATCGTTTGATGCTAAACCATTGTAACATACTAAATATAAACGCAGACTCTTAATCGTCGCATTAATTCACGTTCGGGGCGATCCATTTGCAGAATTTTATACGAACTAAAATAGAGGAGTTTATTTTTGTCGCGTTGCCATGAATAATCATTACTCGCGAGCGCGTTAAACTGTCCGCGGTTTACCTCGCGTGTCGAACAATCTAAGAAACTCAATTACTATACGAATGTATATATCTAAGCATATATATACATGCATTACCAGTACAAAAAGGCCTGGGAGGATTTGTAACCGAGTTGTTTTACAAGTTCAAACAAATCTTGCCGGCGATCTTGTTGAGCGCATTTTCATTAAAAGGACGAATAATTGATGAAGCGTTGTTTGTACTTGTGAAACGACGCGTAACGAGGCTCCGCGGACGGATTCGGCGTCCGCGGGGCTTTCTTTGGAACGAGCTTACGTATACTCGTATGTTATATTGTTGTTACTAAGGGAGGAGCCGCTAATATTTAATGAAACGTGTGTGTAACATGTAAAATGCTATTTAGTTAGTAATGAATTTAGTAAGTCGAACAGGGGGGGGGGAGCGTAATGTAACTCGAATTAACAATTTTTGCATTGAAGCAAGAGCATGGCATTAAAGGGTGCGTAATTGAAGCGAGATCGTCTTGCGGCGAGATTTCTTTCAATCTAGTAAAAAGGGAGGAAAGCTATCGTTTAAACGTATAGTCGTTTCACAAAAACAAAAGAAGCACCAATGCACGCAAGATTTCGAATATGCTCATGTTTAGGTAATTACGTATTTTTCACGGTAAAAGGCTTATAGATTGATTTAGACGAATAGCCGAGCGCATCTCTACTTTGTTAGGTTTTACATGTCTACATTGTACATACTATATATACATATATATATATACATACATATATATCAATTATTATCTATTTTTGTTACATATTTATAAACGAGAAGAACTACTTTATTGCACACTAAAAAAATATATATATAAATAGTTTAAGCTAAAAAGTTTTAAACGATGGAATTGTGGTTTAAGCAATTTATATATATATATTATATATATATATAGAAGATATATGGATGGTTTACATACGTGACATGTGTAAGACATAACTTCTATAATCAGAAAAAAACATTTATCTCTATCGATTAATTTGCCTTGCAGAAATCAGGCATATATTATAGAGCGCGTATATTCATGATTTTTTTTAAGGAATGTAATCAAACAAACCTTGTATAATTTAGTTGAGTAGTGAATAGTTCGTTAGGGATGTCTATAATGTTTATGTTACTATTTCATTGATACTGCGGGAGCTCAGTGTCAACGATAATGAATTTAATTGACGATCGAAGCCACGTTGAAATTTAAACAATTCGATGTTGAATCATTTTATATAGTTCGATGCAATTCCTAGTGCAATGACTCGCGAGATAATCGACTTTCTGTAAATATTAACTGTTTTTTTCCCCCTCTCTCTCTTTCTATCTCTTACGTGTAATATAATCGTAAATCATGTTTCCCTGCTGGGCTCCCTGGTTGTAGATTCTTTTTTTTAATTATATCCAGAGTGCAGTGAATTGTTGATGCGGTTTAACAGATTTTGATTGAAATATTTGTTGTTGACATAAGCGAAGGGAAGTGTTCGAAATTACGCCCTTACGTATTTTACGTGCCTGTTCATTTCTGCGGATTAATTTTGAAGGCAACCGTTCGCGGGGAAGCTTCAGTGTTCGCCAGCGATTTGCAAACGGGGGATGATTTTATTTCAGTTTTACCGACAAATCGAACATATTTGAAAACACGAGTATACCTTTTGCGGAGATATGTAGCACGCTGCTCCACAATATTAATCGTGGGATACTGTGACGTTATATTATAAAGTCATTCTCTGAATCGGTGTCTAATAAGTAAAACAGTCCGACTGTTTAAAATCAACTACCGAGAAGCAACTTTCGCAATGTCGTTAACCGAAAACAAGAGTACACGGACGCGTGCGTTTAGTGTTTCTGGGAATAAATTGAGAAATTCGATAACAGTATTCCAGGGTTGATAGAGTTTGCCTCTCGTGTTAACTACTCAGCTCCGAGCTAACTCGACACTAATTCTAAATGAGATCTTGTACAGAGTATTGTAAAATATATTTTTACTACATTTTTTTGTTTGGTTTTATTATTTATTTCTTACGACACGGATCGACGTGCTTAAGTTTATATTTGTAGATCGCTGCCGTTACGCCATTACGATGTTATGCCATGCCGTCGAGACTTGCCATTTATATAATAGGTTTCATCTTACAATCAATCCCAAAGTTTTGTTTTCAATACTCATATACACGGATCGTAGAGCGAAAGATGCAACAACACTTTGTACAACTTATCTTCAATCAACGCTGTCGATAAGCGCTTTCAGAAGCCATTACTTTATAACGATTATGCTGAAATATATTACATTTATATCGACCGTGGTGCATTTTACTTTAACAACTCTGCGACGTATCCCCGTCACTGCTCTCGATCTCCGTCCGATTTACAAGTTACCCTATGATCGAAGATCCACTCAAGCTCCACGTTCACAGAGGTCTTTTTATTCACGTCGTAAATTACAAAAATACTACGCTTTAACAAAATCTTCCTATTGCTTTCCATATACAGAAATCGTTCTGTTAAATAGTTGCTGGTCGTAGAGTTAATCGTAGACCCGAGGTGAACGTTGAGCCATACTATCATGTACAAACGTGTGCATTAATTTCTGCAACGCTCGCGCTTCGTTCTTACATATACGTATTGTTCCACACGATCGGCAAGCGCCTACATCACTATGTCACAGTACATGCACGTGTGTACACAGATGGTTCTATTTGGTTCTCAATAGTGCAAACATATAACCAAAGTATACTTGTGTTCATACACCGACCCGTTCTCCATTCTCTTGACACTGTAATATATGCATTCACCAAGGTGTAAAATGTCGATTGTTACTACTTCTAGCGATTCAATTCCATTGCCTCGGGATACGTAAGAATTCCCTGAATTCCTTAATCGATACCTCTCTCGGAAGTTTGTATTTCCTAAAGGAAACGCGCTGACGAACATGTACCTACTTTGTGCAAACTTGGGACGACAGGTTTAGGCCTTTTATAGGAACACTGCATTTATCATAGCCTGGACCGATAAAGAAACAGAGACTAGCTTTCCTCTCATTTCTGCAGCTAAGATAAAGCAAGAAAGAGTTACTATCGCCTCTCGAGAGCACGAATGTTTTCTTTCTCGAATATAAAATTCTACGTATAAAACGTACTTCCTTTGTTTCATTGACAAAGTGAGAATCGAATTCTCAGTGAGGTATAAAAGGTTCAGGAGATGCTTAAATCAATAATATAAACGTGATTATGTTCAAGGCATCATAGGTATTTATTTGTTTTCTGTTCATGACCATTGATATTTCCTTTTTCTTTATTTTTTTATTCAGGGAGCGATACGACCAATTGTAAACGGGCCAATCTAACAAGATTATTACCCGCGACTAATTGCTCTTCCTACGTAATTATGTACACGACTGGAATTGCTGGACATAGTCATTTTTTAAACAGAAACACCAAGCGCAGGTAGCAAATAATGACTGCTTCATTGGACAAATTGAGAACGATTAGTGGATGTAATTGACACAAAGGCATTAACTCATTGGACGATGTGTATGCGCGTGATCTATACGGCGATCAATGTTTCGCAACGCTCGACTCTATGTATATGTACAGATTCTCGATGGCACTAGACGAATTTGATGTCTCTCACAATTAACGATTTATGGGGTACAGTGCCTTTCGGCTGGGAGTAATCTCAACTGTAGCTTTTAATAGCCTACGGCGTTTAAAAATCTTTATACACGCGTGCAGATCCTGACGTGGTTCCTTTATCATTTTCGTGATAAAACCGAAAATGCCACTCGACGAACCCAGATCTCGGTTTCACTGAACAGCTGCACATTTGACTCTATGCTTGCACAGTTTATAAATTAATCCGCTACACGTGTGTGAAAGTTAATCCGATATATATATATTCACTTATGTAACTCTATAGTTATTGATCATCGCGGCCAGCACCGAGGCGACGTTTCTGTTGCAATCACAGGGGAAATATTCTTCGGGATATACGCAGAAAACATCCTTCTATAATGATAGCATAGCTTAGAATCGTGTTAAGGTAACAGGGAAGGTTATCGTAAGACCTCTACTGATCCGAGTAAACGAAATCAATAGAAGGAAATTCCTTAAAATGAGGCAGCTTTCTTAATACTCATAAACTCATACACTTAATACTCATAAAAGTTGCAGATATCGCGTGTACTGTGCCACGATACTCGTTCGCAGTTCTTAATAGCTGAAAATGAATCCGTAAATAACAGTTAAATATTAAATCTGAATCGTAAGTTTTTACGTGATAATAATTTTGTATACGAACCGATAATAATTAGGCTTAAAAGGTCCAGCCTTATTAAGCCCCATGTATTTGGCTTGCTCGTCCGTTAGCTCCGTTAAATGTGCATCGAATGTTGGTAAATGTAACGATGCCACGTATTCGTCTGTCGAGCGGTGGGATTGTTTTATAAACTACTCTGGTATCCCAGCGCGAAACACGAGGTCACATTTCACTTACCCATCTTTTTTGGTAGCAGATAAACGTCACTCTTATATCGTCCCGGAGGCGCGTTGAATAGTTCGATAAGCGCTAGGGCTTGAGTAGCGGCTGTAATCGATACAACGAACGAAGGAATGCTGGAACAAGACAAGTTGACTAAACGGCCTTCCGCTAATAACACGATGCGCTTTCCATCTGGCCAGATAACATGATCCACTTGAGACCTTACTTTTTCCCAAGTTAAATCGGGCGTGCGCAAACTGTTCTGTTAAGAACATATTAAAGGATTCTTTAATGTCTTACCAATATATTTCTTTTTTTTTGTTCTGAAATATAAGAAACACGAGTTTTTTCTCCCTAAGGAAGGACTGATCGAATTTCAGAGAGATCGACTACGCTATTAAAGCTCAAACGTACAATATCTATTTCTGTATTACTGTGTCCCATATTGCACACCACGCATCCGTTCTTCATCTTGTCCATGTGTTCCCGCGTGACTACATTTTTATTGCCCGTTGCTGTAATAACGATGTCTACGTTCCTGATAACTTCGTTCAGCTTCATCACTCTGAACCCGTCCATGCTGCAAGCGGAAGGATTAACGAGCGATTCGAATACCAAGGTACTTCTGATCCTCAAAGAATTATTTACCTAGCTTGTAAAGCACAAATGGGATCGATTTCGGTTATATAAACAATGCAGCCTAAGCCTTTAAGAGCCTGGCAACAGCCTTTACCAACTTCGCCGTAGCCACAGATCACGACTTGCTTCCCGCCGAACATGATGTCTGTAGATCTTTTCAAACTGCGTAGAAACATGTCGGTTACGATTTTTAAGCATACCAGATTGATTTAAGATTAATTTACCTATCGATGATACTTTCGCGGCAGCTGTAAAGGTTGTCGAACTTGGTCTTTGTTACGCTGTCGTTTACATTCATGGCAGGGACGGACAATTTGCCTGCTTTGGACAATTGGTATAATCTATGTACACCTGTTACGCTCTCCTCGACGATCCCTGAAAGTTTTTAACATTGCCATTGATATTGTTATCGCGCAGAGCAAACGATCCACGAACCTTGTATCATTTTGAACATTGCGTTGTATTTTTTCAGCATCAAATGCGTCGCGTCTCCGCCGTCGTCCAATATCATGTTGGGCTGCCAATTTTCCGCCGCCACGCATTTGTCGATACACCACCAAAAGTCTTCTTCCGTTTCGCCGCGCCAGGCGAAGATCGGGTAACCGGCATGAGCGAGGGCCGCGGCCACTTCGTTCTGTGTGGAATATATGTTACACGCTGCCCACCTGACTTGTGCTCCCAAGTGCACCAAGGTTTCGATGAGGACTGCGGTTTGAGCATTGATATGAGTGCATCCCACGATTTTAGCATTCTTCAGTGGCTGTTCGAAAGAATTTTTCGTCATGTACGTAGCAACATCGTTTGCCGGAAGTTTATTTTAATCAGGGATGAGTGTCTCGAAACGTCGAAACACAAGAAAGTTTCAAGTTTCTAGAATGTGAAACTTTGCACTTTTTCCCGTGATTCGAAATTTAATCATTTGCAGCGTGCCTCGAGAATTTGTATATTGTTATGCTCTTGTTTGTAGTTTCTTTAACCATGGTCAATAAATTTATGCAAAAATTTTGTGTACTTCAGTTCTTGAAGCAAGGCTACTCCATTTACAAAATAGAATCAGCATTTCAAGCTTCGAGAATTTCGAAGCCTTACAAAGCTTTAGATTTAAGTTTCGAGAATTTAAAAATTAGCTTCGAATCCACCCCTAATTTTGATCAGCTTATAAAACACGCATATACCTTATCATCAGCTGCACGTTTACGAAGCGCCATAATCCCAGGCATTTCTTGCTCCGCTATCTCTATTTCCCTTCGGCCAAACGCGTGTTGATTAATATTGCGGACGCAAAAGTCCGTGAAGCCCTTCTCCGTCTTCTGGATCTTCTCGCGCGGCGACACATCATCTTCGTCCGACGAACTCCCTGTATAAGATGCTAAAGTACAAAAGTGCCAGAAAACGGATAGGATTAGTACCACAGCAAAGTGCACGTGCAACAAACTTGCAGGAGCGTTCGTCGCGATAAACTGTGATCACTTGCGAGTGTTCGGTGTAAATGTAAGTACTTAGGTTCGAGTGAAGCTGCTAACGAGAGTGAACATTTCTCCAATAAACATACACACATAACAGGGCAACAGTTAATTAGCAACAAGTACAACGAACATATTCCTACCGGAGCTGTAACTGTCTGTGCTGCTGGCTGACAAGGAGCGGCTACGGTAGCGACTGGACTTCTTCAAGGCTCCAGACTTGGAATCCTAAACATCGGACAAGTTAAATTACTAGAGTGATCGTTCGTGTTGGTAGTCTTGAAAAGGGCTGCGATGAATCGAAATGGACTACAAACAGAAGAGTGCAAATGAAGCTACTTTATTTGACTGAATGGACACAGATTAATATAGACGATTGTCTATCAAATTCTATACTCCGTGTCACGTATCACACAGCTGGGGTATAATTATCATTCGCGGTACGAAGCGAACTAAATTGTACAGACAAGTAGGCACGAGTCGGTTGTAATATCAACTGTACTTCGGAGAGAATCGTCTGATCGTTACCCTGTGCAGCCTGACAGGGAGGCAAGAATGGATAAACTCACTGACACAAACCACGCTTATGTAGTCATGGGAATTAAAGCAGCCCCGAGGAAATAGCAAGGATTGCTCTATGGAAAGGAGTACAAGTTTACGATGTGTTTTGTACACATATATTCTTACTTACTAATTTTGTTCTCGCGCCGTGAAAGGCATTATTTGATGCCTCTAGGCTCTGAAATCACAACAACCACCATTTCATGATTCAAATTGCATCAAGTTTCTGTAGTACAGTCCGTAGTTTGGTACAAAGCTCCCAAAGGCTGATACTCGGTACGTAAAACTGGAGTTATCAGAGAATACTAGTCTTACGTACTTAAAAGTACCTCCCTCTTTATCTTTCGTTTTGTAATTGCTCCTCAGTTATTTTTATAACGCTCAGTACATTTCGGTTCAGTAGTGCTAATCGTGCCACGCCTATATAGTGTATTTAGGCTTGTAATGAGCGATGCATGAGTGATTGGTACCGAACCTACGGACTACTGTGAGAATAATGCTCTATATGTAAAATAATATAAGCGCCTCGACAGCGGGCAGTACGTGTAACAGCATGCAAATCACCTCTCAACTTTTGCATTATTTTGTAATGCCAGTGGTCGGCAAACCGTGGCTCTTTGACCGCTTGAACGCAACTCTGCCACAATTTAATTCTCATCAATAAATAAGATCGTTATTAAGTATGATATCAAGTTTCATTCGGTGTACCTATAGTTTAAATAAGACTTGAAACTTTAATTAAAGTTTATTAAGTTAATAAACAGTCTACCTACCTATACAGTTTAAATTCAAGAAATTTGTCTCTCAAAAGAAATCTCAATCGTTATACCGTTGCTATTTAGCTCTGTTGACTAATGAGTTTGCCGACCACTGCGCTATGCCATTGAAAGTATTTCGAGGGCTGTATAATCTGTTATCATGATATAGTTGCTGTGCTAGAGAAAACTGATCATAGGGTAAAATTATTACATCGCTCCGTATAATAACATCGCGCGAAGAGTGAATATATCTCTTCGAGTTCGATTTAAGCATTTAGTTCCTTGTCGAGATGCGAGAAGCTGCCTTGGGTATATAGGACAAAGTACTTAGAGCACTGTTGCTTTCAAAAGACACAGCCGTCCTCGACAACTGATGTCACTTACGTGAATTGTCTACCAGTCTCATGCCAATTACCATAACATTACTTCGACATTATGTAACTTTAATACAGTGCTAACTGCGAGAGGTTTTGCAAATGAACATTCAACGGAGGCTTTTACATTAAGGCCCACGATAAAATATTACAGCGTCGTTCCCTCGCGACGTACACATAAACTTATATATAACTACGCTAATAACGATCTAATCTCATAAACATCTATCTTGTATTCTCAACATTTACCCCTCGGATACCAAACACAATTTGCGAGTCTCATTTAGATCATGTTTCGACTCGCTACAACGAGAGTAGGAAATAACTTGTTTGGCAACAAACAGGAGGTATATACAAGACCATACATCGATTACTACCATGTGCTGTGTTTCGCGATTGCAACACGTGGCTACAAGGTCCCGAAGGGTTGCGTCGAATCGCGATGTAAAGAATAATACAGGTGACAAGAAGAGAAGACAGACAGGGGTGCATGAAAGATGGTGCACAATGTTTTCCAAAGTTGAAAGCGCGAGGAAATAAACGAAGGGAAAACGTTTCCCCGCAGCGATCGTTCACCTTTCGCGAGTTGAACGAACGGGTTGATAAAGAATCTTATCGAATCTCTATGTGACTTAATTAAGTAGAGAGACCAACACGGCGGCAAGCGATACTCGTGACAAGACAGTCAAGTTTTCGCGCGCAGACAGTTCGAGTTAGCGAAACCGCGACTGTTTCAATACCACATGGTAGTCTCTTTAATTTACCTTAATATTCGACGCTGGATCAGTGACAGGCCCATCGACGACGGTATTTCTAGCCTCTTTTCCCGACGACGTACTGTTCACGGCATCCCCGCTGTCAGCCATTTTTGATTCCAAGTCGAAATACTTCCCCCACTTCACGGCAGGTGGTGTTTTTATGCGCTCGCAGGAGCGTGCTCACGGTGTGCACCCGCAACCATCCACTTTCTCGTCGATACCATTCATAAATATTTAATTCTCTTTAATAAATAACAACAACGCCCATGCACTACTACTTTCGCAATATACAAACTACGATCAACCCCTTTCGACTATGTTTACTCTATCGAAACTACATAAACCATAGAAACATCGCAAAAGTTTTAATCAATCCTCAAAATATACATGATTCACTTTCGAATCTTACAAGACACATTTACTTTTACGTCCCATAATAAAGAGCGCGTAAAAAGTAAATCTGAATATAAATGAAAGTTGTATGGTATCAAAGAGTTCAATTAGAAACAATCAAGGAGAGTATTATTGTTGGAATATGTTCAGAGAAGTTTGAGTGAGGCGCGCGCTTGGTACGGCCTTGTTCTTGTTCGACGCGTACTGTCCGGCCCGAAAACATTAATCGCCTTGTGCCCACCCACCAAGATGGCTCCTTTATGGGGCAATACTCGATGTTTGACGTGAAGTTATTTACACAGACCTGGTGTTAAACGTCGGTCAGGGCGAGTTCTGGACGTTGTTTCGGTGCATCGCGCGCGTGCAGAGAAGATCCAGAAAGAGTGCGTGGCCGCGGAGCTGGCGAAGGATCGATTCGAGTTGCCGAGGAACGGATTTTTGCACGGGGGACGGCCGGTTGGCGTACTAGTTCGCTCCTCCAACGAAACTCTGTACAGGTAGCGTAGCCTTTCGTTGTTCTCCGCTAGCGGATATTCCTCTACCGATCTCGCGATTCCGATTGATTAAATCGCTACGCGCGTTCTCTCCGCGCTCGGTCGCTCTTCCTTGCACCTTGTCAAAAATCACTCGAGCCCCGGGACACACTATCGTCGGTGTCAAAATTGACCGCGGTTGTGTGTACAATGCATATTGATCTATTCGTACCTGTCATTTGTGTATCGAATAATTTCTCTTTCTGCCGCACGAATTCGAGCGGTTGTACGAATCTCGCGTCGGCTCCGCGGGCGACGTGTCGTTCATTAATTTAGCGACGATTAGAATCGTGATAGAATCCCGAGCGGACGATTTATCTCGTCAAAGACAGATGCACCCTCGATGAGTGAAAGCAGATTTTTATGTAGAACGAAAAGCAATTCTTTCTTTGGAGAAGAGGGTCGTTGGTAGTTGTCACGGCGGTGGTCTGGTTTCTGTAAAATTCTTATAGATGCGAGTTATTTACGCGGAGGTTAATGCAAAATCTACCTGGAGCAACTTTTTTATTGTTTCACCTCCGTTCCATAACCTGTAAATCGTAGGAGGGAACGTATAAGTGTTCGTAATTAATTTCGTTGACGTAAGAATTATTTTTATGTACGATTTTTGCTCGCTTTTCGTTCGGCTTGTATCATTTCATTCGATTACCTCGAACTCTGCTGTTTAATAGGGGATTCAGTCCGTGGTTTATATGATTTCATGCGATTAATAGTGTTTTTATTACGCTTGATTCATTTGCGAATTGTTGTCTTTTCAGATACACAGTGCCATTCCAAAGAACCATTGCTCACAACTGCGCTAAGCTATACATGCTATGCTTGATAGAGAATACAAAGTTTAATGATTCTCAGAGATCTGTGTTATTAACTCCTAGTAATGTAAAAGTTTCTTATTCGCGATAATAAGTCGGGATAATAGATTTAGATTAGCGAGGCTCAAATGAATATTTGGCAAGCGTCGTTTGCCTCTAACTATTTATGTGCAAATCCGCAGATCGTACATCGATTCAAAGCACGACATTTAAATGCTGTGAGAGGAAGGGAAAGATAGAATAAAAGAGCGTATTGTTTGAGAAATGTTACCAAAGGGGAGGCGATGCTGATTTTCGTATAAATTTTTAGATCCGACATAATGACCAAAGGAACAGAGAGAAATTTTTAATAGTCGCAAGAGATAAACAGGCAAGAGAAACTATCGATAGTTGTACTTAAAAATGTCCTGAGTAGAACTTGAAAAGAGAAAGATTTTTATTTTCGCACTTATTAATCGTATAAGCAAACTAATCGAGTTAAGCTTTAAAAATGGCAAGGAAAGGTGATAACATTAAGACTATCAATGTTGCTGTCGTCGGTCTTTCGGGCACTGAGAAAGACAAAGGGCAGGTCGGCGTTGGGAAATCATGTTTGTGTAATCGTTTCATGCGTTCTCTGAACGATGATTATAACGTGGACCATATATCAGTGTTGTCGCAGGTAATTTTCTAATAATATTGGTCGCGTACTCGCGATTAATTCATCGCTACACAATCCCTATTACTTTCTTGCAGTCGGATTTCAGCGGTCGAGTGGTGAATAACGATCACTTCCTATATTGGGGGGAAGTGACGAAGATGGCCGAAGACGGGACAGAATATCAGTTTCAAGTGATAGAGCACACTGAATTCATAGACGATGCGTCTTTCCAGCCGTTCAAAGGCGGTAAGATGGAGCCATACGCGAAGAGATGCGCGGCCACGAAAATTACCAGTGCAGAGAAGCTTATGTACATTTGCAAGAATCAATTGGGTATAGAGAAAGAGTACGAGCAGAAAGTTCTACCGGATGGTAAATTAAATATCGATGGTTTTTTGTGTGTATTCGATGTAAGTGTTGTGCCGAACAGGTCTATAGAGAAGCAAGTTGAAATCGTAGCGAACATAATGAATAATCTAATGAAAACCAAGAAGCCCATAGTCTTGGTGACGACTAAGAACGACGACGCGAATGAGCAGTACGTGAAGGAGGCTGAGAAATTGGTTATGCGTAAAGAATATAAAAGTTCCATTTTAATAGTCGAGACCTCGGCGCACGAGAATATTAATACCGATTTGGCATTTATAATTGTGGCTCAATTAATTGATAAGACCAAAACGCGCAGTAAAGTGACGCCGTTCGCTGAAGCGGCCAGAGCCAGAAAGGAGCTTCTGGATGCATCCACGGAATCTCTGCAGAGATTAATCCGAATACACGTTACTGATTATCGAGCACTGTGGTCTCAGGCGTCCAAGAAGCTGGCGCAGCACAAAGAATTTACAACGTTTGTGGAGCTGTTTGGTATCGATGCGACCCAAAGATTGTTTAGGAGACACATCAAGAAGTTGAAGGATGAACAAGTGGCGAAGAAAATTCAGGGATATTTGAACATGCTACCTGATATCCTTCACGAAATGTGCTCTGGTTTAACAAACTTGATTAACGAGTATGTTTTCGAACGAACTATTTTATTCAGTTTAGATAATATGATTGTAATTAATCTTTTTGCTTTGCTTTTATAGAGAATGGTCTGCGGTACAGCAATACATGAAAGAACATCCCGATTTCCATCAATATTTCTACGAATGCCCCGAGGATATTTCATGGATCGATTGTGATTTCGGTGATAATAATGGAACAAAGATTCCGTACGATGTTTTGGAAACACCGGAGGCTGCAAATGTCTTTAAGACTCACACAAGCATGTTGCAACAGGAGCAACGACGTTTAGAGTGAGTAGTATTATATATATTACGTATTGTATTCTTTGATTATAAATTACTACAATTGCAATATGCTGAATTATTGCTTTTCACAAATAGCAAAGAAATCATTGGTTCATTGCTACATAAGCTGTAATTATTCAGATCCCATAATCATTCGGCATTCTAGAAAGTAACACCCATGTATAATACACTAATGCTTTGCTTTATTCTGGGTGGCGTTTCTTTGTGCAGACTTCCCAAAAGGTAAATTTTCCTCTTCACTGCTTCACGATATACTTTACGGAATAATTACTTTTCATTCAAAGTAACACTAACATTTTTGCAGTATTTTATTCTTTGGTATACTCGTTCGCTTATCTTATTTAATCGAGTATATTCAGTGATTAATGTTTCCGTTACATTAACATACATTGTTCATTAGATGGAAGAAGCAGTTTAAGCAACTGTTAGAAGAAACTGGTTACGTCACGCCAGGAAAGCACTTATCGGAAGTCAGAGTGCTTTTTATGGGTAGGGAGTGCTTCGAGGCTCTTTCTCACCACGATTGCCAAGAGATATACGACCAACATCAGAAAGAAATTGTTGAGAAAGCCAAGCATAACTTTCAAGTAAGGAAACGCAACTTCAATGATAAATGAAACATTTTCCGTTCTGTTCCTATCGGTCGCTATTTTCTATTTCAGGAACTGTTACTAGAACATGCCGATTTGTTCTACCACTTCAAGAGTATAGCTCCGTCTGGGACTATAACGCAAGATGACATTAAGGAAATAACGGATGCGTTGGTGGACGATTTTAGGTACGGACTTAAACGTGTTTTCTTATATTTTAATAGGTGCTTATAAACGTTTTCTCATAACTAATCGTGACGCACAGGTATAAAGCTTTAGATAGACTGGATCAAGATAGAAAATTAATGCTTTTTCAACACTTGGGTTTTGTACATTGTCCGATAAGGGAGCACTGTCCGGCTTATCCGAACTGCATGGATGCGCTCATAGAACGAATACTCGGAACGAAAGCCCACAGGTGACTACATGGCGCAATTGAAAGAAACACTTTGATCTGTTTGGCTTGGTGTTACTAAAATATGATTTCTTAGGCCTTCTTCCTGGAACCACAGTAGCCAGTGGCAGTTGACATCTGATAACAATCAATTAAATTTAGTAATACTTGGAAGTAATGGGCTCGGCGAGGAGTTCGCTCGTGAAATAAGAGCCCAGACAGAGGACGACGAAGTGGAGATCGATTGTCAATTGTATACGCTTGGATATCGAATTATTGACGGGGATGTTGGTCTGCCGCATAATTCATTTACTACTTCTGACTTTATGCCACACGGTACACCTGTTACTATTAAAATTGCTTCGGAGTCAGTTTCGTAAGCAGACGATTTCACAGAATTGTTTAAATTCACAGGATCCTTTTGTATTTACTCGAACGAGGATTCGTTTGAATATATCCGCTCCTCTCTGGAGAAGACATTATTGTCCAATCTGGAGCAAGAGGACAGGCTGCCATTTCAAGGATTACCTATTGTCATCATGTTTGTGCCAGAATCTACCATAGACGAGATGGAAGCGATAAGGCTTCGGGAAGAGGGCCAGAATCTTGCAGACAGGTACTATTAACAGGCCTAGTTCTTTATAACCCGAAAGGAATATTTAATTAACAATTATTTCTTTGCCCAACAGCTTGCAGTGCCCCTTTATCGATGTCTGCATAGAAGACTTAGAACAAGACAAAAGGTTTCCTACTCCGCTCGTGAAAGATGCATTACAGCAGCTGATACAATCCATAAATCACAGAGCTGGTTTTCTGAATATTTACCAAAGCGTCATCGAATGCCTAGAGCCCGATATTAGGTGAGATAAACTTTCGAGCGTGGTAGATTACATATCGCACGACAACGAAGAATAACGATGTGATTTTCTGTTTCAGAATAATAATGTGCATGTTTTGCGGGGATCCTTATTCCGTGGAGAACGTGCTTGGCCCTTTACTCAATCATCAGTGTTGTTTTCTTAGTGGCGATCGATCGATCGTTTTGGAGACATTCCTAGGAGAATCGAAACGGAGAGTTGAAGTTATAATCTCAAGTTTCCACGGGGCGAATGCATTTAGAGACGAGCTGGTGCACGGTTTTATATTGGTTTATTCGACGAAACGGAAAGCATCGCTCGCCACCCTTAAGTATGTATTGTATACGCTCGTTAATTATTTACATACACTGGAGTAAGCCTTTATTCCTTATTTAATACGCTTTCTAGCGCATTCTCTATGAATATACCAAACCTACCGATACAAATAATGGCTGTGACTGATACTGGAGGCGCTAACGCTTTCTTCAGTAGTGACTTGAGTCATTTACTTATCACGGAAGGGAATGCAACGGCGGATAGATTACAAGCACATTTTATGACCTCAGCGTCCAGTTGCCAACAGAAAAGTATGCCGTAATCTTTCGATCTTCCTTAAAATTACTAGATTGTTCATATTTTTTTCACGGTACATCCTTTTTAAATTACAGCGGCATTTTATACACCGTTCTTCAAGGAAGTGTGGGAGAAGAAGCCCGAAATCGAGCAGGCGTTTAACATGGAAGAGCCGGGCAATTTGAACGACAGCGGCGAAGGGACTTTAGAATATTCCGCTCTGCACCCTATGCCACCGCCGCGGCACGAAAGCTACCACCTTCAAACGCCCGATGACGGGTAAGTAGTCTGAAAGCGATCTTTGGAATACCGTCTGCTTGCATTAATTCACCATCGACATTTCTGTGTAATCCAAAAGTCTAATGTGAAGCAGTATGTCTGTAACTTTTAGAAGCGGCTCCGAGTCGTACGAGCAGTTAACTCCTGACGGTGATCTCGGGGACACAGGTCTGAACGAACAGTTCGCGGACAATAGAGCCACGCCTAGCGACGACAGTGATATTTATAGTCAAGTAGATTTTTATAGAGAAGACAGGGAAAGGGATTTGTTAAAGACGGGAGATATTACAAGCAAACTATCCGGTTAGTTCAATCGTGATAAGGAGGTCGAGATTAAACCTGGGCGGCTCGTGGATAATCTTATCTTACATCGTTCTGTTGCGACAGGTTGGGTGAAGGATACGTTTATGCACCAAGACGGAGTAACCAATAGTTACCCTCACAGAGCATTCACTACGGGTAGACGTCATATATCCCAGACGAAGCCGCGGCCGAAAGGGAACAGCCAAACTCTGAAGCAACCCGGGAAGATCAATCTGAAAGACTTCTCAAACGTCACGGACGTCATAGCTAGAATGACAATAGGCGAGAAGGACGAGCACGGGCCGAAAATGACAATGGGCCATGCTCCCCTCGCTACGCCTGAATTGGTGGATCTGGGCTCGGAGTACGCCCAAGTGAAGGATGTTGTATATTCTTCTTACGATGGTGGTTACATGTACGCTTTGGTACAGGACTCCATTGGGAATAACAAATCGAAGCTGCGCCATAGACGCGAGAAGGGCCAACCCTGTGAGTATTTAATTGATAAAATCTGAACCGCAATTTGTTTGGACAGGTGTTCGTCAATTGTGTACTCTGTTTCGCAGCGTACAGCGATTCCGATTCGGAGCGGAGTTCTTTGGAAAGGCACAGGGTAGCAGACGTCTCGGGCAAAGGGAATAAAAAACCAGCGACGCACAAAAGGATTCGTAAAAAACCGTCTCTGGCTAGCATGGGAAGCGGAGACGGTATTATTCAGCTGGGTTACAATGTCAAAGAAGATAAAAATTGGCGACTAAATACAGTTGAAAGAGGTACATATTCGCCGTGATATTTCTAATATTCAGATATAAGGGCGACGTTTAAAGTTCTTATTTCTCATCTAGTATCCAGCGAGACTCCAGACTCGTCCGAGTCAAGTGATCCAGACATTACTTCGAGATCGAGATCGAAACAATACAGACACGCGGCCGCGAATCTGCGGAAGAGATTTGGGAATTCGTTGCCGCAACAACACTTGCCTGCGACGTCGCAACGCCCGTACAACGTGAAGCACATGACCCAAGAGATGTTCAGCGCTTCCTGTAAGTGAAACGCGGTGTCGATAGAAACGATTTTTTTTAATACCGGGGCACAACTGATGGTTCGGATTGACGTGATTCTATCTTTGCATGTCTGCTTGAAAAGAGTATGTCTAGCACTTGAAATATACCTCGTGTAACGGTCGTGTGCCTTTTTAAATTACCTTTTAAGACTGTTCAGACAGGACACAGCAGCAGGTTTGCATAGAATCGTTACCTCCGTCTGTATTTGCCATTGCATGAGATTATTATAATTTTAGCGAGGCACAGGAGTGACAATACCTTTGGCAACATTCCAGATGACGAGTCCAGCCTGGACGTTTCGTCGCCGCGAGAGATTAATTCTCCTAGTGTAAGTAAAGCGCGCGCGAGATCTGAGCGGGGGAATTGTTGCGGGGAATTTTCACAAAGACGTCCCTTTTCAGTTCGGTATATTAAACAAGGTAAAGGACGGCGATAAGTTGAACAGAAAGAAGGACAAGCAAAAGGCGAAGGAGGACGAGAAGCTGGAGAAACGTCGGCAGAAGGAAGAGAAACTGAAGAAGAACGCGGAGAAGGAGAAGGAAAGGGAGAAGAAGAAGCAGGAAAAGATAAAGCAGACTAAAGGGCCTGGCGGAGCATTGAGTCAAGTGCAGCAGCAGCCGCTGATCGAAGACTTTGCTCAGAGCGAGACGAATCGAATACCTCTGTTCCTCGAGAAATGCGTGCAATTTATCGAGGACGAGGGATTGGATTCCGAAGGTATATATAGGGTTCCTGGAAATCGAGCGCACGTGGAACTTCTCTTTCAGAAATTCGAAGAAGGCAAGGTCTTTTCTAAAACCCTCGAGCTTATAATCTATTTATCCGATTACTCAGTTTTATGTTTACCTATCGTAGATGGAAACGTGGACATACACGCATTGGATATACCAGTCAATGCCGTTGCAACAGCTTTAAAAGACTTCTTTTCAAAGAGGCTACCGCCGCTGATCGACAAAGAACGCATGAGCGAGCTCGAGGACATATCGGGTACTTTATCAAACATTTCTATCGTATCTCTGTCGCAAGAACGGTCAGCTAAGCTCTTCTATCCTTTCAATTAGGTGCACGCGGTATCAGCAAACCAATGTCCGCAACATGCATGAACATGGAGGGTAAGTAGCACTCTGCGAACCTGACAAAAATAACTTAATTGTATAAAGCTCCAGCACAAATTCTTGCGAATTGATTCCAGATCGAAGTTGCAGATTATTGGCCCTGCGTTTCATGCTGAACAAATTGAACCCGGTGAACTTCGATGTACTGAAATTTATCTTTCACCATTTTGTAAAGTAAGTACGCTGAATTTCTTTGAATCCCCTTCCGCTCGGCTCGATACAAATGGAATTGTTCTGATGTTCTAGAGTGGCTGAGAATTGTAAACTAAACAGTATGGACAGTAAAAATCTGGCGATCTGCTGGTGGCCTACGCTATTACCCATAGAATTTAACGATCTCGGCAGATTCGAGTCGATGAGGCCGTACTTGGAGGACGTCGTGCAAACGATGATCGATCAGTATCCCTTCCTGTTCTGTGGCGAGGAGGCTATCGTAATGGTGTAGTGGGATACCACGTAATTTCACGTCCGACAGCCCAGAGGTTCGTACGAGGAGCAGGAAGAGTGCAATCACGCTTGCACATCGATTCCGCGATGCGTGTTGCCTGCCTCCGTACATCCGACTAAAACGTTCAACCCATACGGTCACGAAATAACGATTGGTCTCGCTATAGTTTATACCATGATTTAATCGTAGTTGCGTTCGAACTACGGGCTAGGATAATTCTCGCGACGCAAAAGAAAAAAGACCGAACAAATTAATTTTAAGTTTACTCGCGGCCGTTCCATCGCGAAGTGTGATTGGCGGAGTGGCAGGTCGATGATGATGGTCCTAATCACGGCTGTTTGCAAGGCTCGATAATAAACGCGATTAATATGAAGTCAATCCATGTGTCATAACAGTATGCATGTATTATGTTGGATGTAATCAGAGCGATGTATTTATTAACATGTATTTAGACACGTAAGACTCGGTATTTGATAATAGGGAATAATCGTAGTAAGCTCGATGTTGCTTTATTATCACGAATTTTCTTTTCTTCTTCCGTTCTAACGTTTCCTTCTGTAGGATAACAAACTGTTTGCCGTATGCGACCTGTGCGTGTGTGTATATGACGATGTGTGCGCGTGAGAGCGATCCGAGAGGAGAGAGAAAGAAGGGATGGGGCGATCTCGTAAAGAAGAATACTCGTATTCAAAAAAACGCGTTAAGCACACTATCACGAGAAGTCTGAAACGGACTTTAAGTAACGAATTTTCACTGATTCAATACGCATTTTATATAGCAACGATATCAAAAACGAAGAAAAAAAAAGAAAGAGAAAGTTCGAAGAGTATTTGTACGGGGTAATCTGATTTGTCGGATCAGTCGATTATCTTTTCTTATTCTCTCGAAAGTATTTCTAATTTGCATTTAGTTTGCTATTAATCATCTCTTTCTCGAACCAGTATTTGATAATACTCAGTTTGAATTAATAGGGGCTGGTCGAGGCTGGCGTTCGTGATAAACGCGATCCATATATCCATTCCGTCTGAATGAAGAGAGAGAGAGAAAGAGAGAAAACAAGAAGAGAACGAGGAAGGAGGCGTAGAAAGAAACGAACGACAAGCGTTGCGTGTAATGGCGTTTTCATTTTTCAAAATAACGCGCTGCAAATTTAGCGTTGCGATTGTCGAGGGGGGATACGTAAGATTATATCGATACGGTTCTAATACTTAAACTAAAGCATAACAAAGGTTTCCGGATTTGTGGAGACGAATCGCTAAACGCTAAGAACAATACTTAGACACTTTTTCAGGTTTCATAAAAGCGAACGTGTACATAAGATTATACGATTGTAAGCTACGGGGAGTTTATAACGAGAATCGACTATCGATACTTTCGAGATTATACAATGGTCGTGGTGACGTTTCCTGAAACCGCTTTGATCATTTCCGTTTCGTCGCGGGTGAGTGTTGTTTGCAAGGGGTTGACTAATAGACGAAGATCCGTGGCTTTTAACCGCGAACTGTGTTTTCTGTACCGTGTCTCGTCTGTATTTATATATAAAAATGGTATTTATAAACTTTATTTCACTTTATTTATCGCTGAACCGTCGAACGCCACGGTTCCAGAGCAGTTAAACCGATCGTGCGAACGTTCCCGCCATTTCTCTCTCGTACCTGCTGCGTTGTCCTTGATTGCAATTGTATTCGATGCGAATCGCGATGCAAAATTGTTGCGATATATTTTTTATGCGTTTGCAAAAGGATAAATGGTTCTGACGGTTAGTGTCCTAGAGTTGAATCCAGACAATGCGAGGCAGAGCTGGGCAGATTGCTTTGGAATTAAAGAACTTGAGATATCCTATCGAATTACCTTCAAATAAGATTTCAAGTAACATTATTTCATGAACGCCCAGGTCTGATGTAACGCATCGGTAGACCTGAGCCATCAGAACTGTGATGTAGTTACTTGTTTAACGGCGTGTGTAAAGCAGTAACTATCGAAAAGTGGCCATTAATTTTATTAACAATAAGATCTCTTCGTCTATTAATGCGGAATGTGGTCCGATTCCTAATGTGACCAGATTCATGGAAACGGAACAACAAGGAACTGAAACGGCCCCTCTCCCCGCAGGAAAGCCTCAGTCCACCATTGGTGTTCCGCCCAGATTCGAATATTTGAAATCTCTAACGGTTATCACGAGAATTCTTAATCGTAAGCGAACCTGTGGCAACTGTCGCGAGTCTGGTCATATTATTCGATTCGAAATTCGTTCGAGCAGCGACGATTTTACGCGAGTGTGCCATAACGCGCGTACGTGTCACGATCGTAAACGTATAACCTTTCGAAGTTAAGGATCGTTAAAAGATCGTCGAGAGGTAGGGACATTGAGGTTAAGCATCATCCGACGATTAACGGCGTCACTGTAAGCAACTGTGTTCGTTTGTCTTTCGCTCTTCAATTCGAAACGTAACGAGAAACATTCCCGCGAGTGACTGAAGTTACTTTCGTTTCCTCGCCGGCGAATTCGACGAGGTTGGCGAAACCCTTTGGCGTTAAAAGGAAACCAACGTTGCCGCTTCCGTTCGCGTTTGCCCCGACGAGTTCGCCCCCGACGAATTTTGCACTGTCGTATTTATATAACGAGGGTCGTTGTAACGAGTATTTCGATAACCTAAAAGTTAAAAATGAAAAAAAAAGAAGGATAAACGAAATGGTGTCGCGGCGACATTTTGTGGCGAACAGCGGATCGTACATTCCCGTATTTAGTCGTAATGGATCAAGAAAGAAGACGTAGGCGTAACAGAAACAACAAAACACAGAATTTTATACATTCGTACGTGCATAATTGTATAATGTTATTAAATAGGAACACAGAGGCGTCGATGTTACGTGTGAGATCTGGGATACGGATCAAAAATGCTGTCTGAAATAATAATGACATTGATTCCGGTCACTGTCGCTGAATTCAAGTTGCGCAGTTTCCTGATAACACACCTCACGTTCGATTCACTTGAAACCCTCATAGCTTGTCGCTACGTCTCTTCTGTTTCTTCATTATCGCCTTTCTTTGCATGTTTCTCGGGCAGTATTCGATATCAGCGACGTATTTTACCGTTCTGTTTACAATGTTAATCCAAGGGTCCCTCCATGTCGCGTAACAATTCTGCTCCCTTTGTGCTTTAATCTTCAACTTCATCGATCCTCCCCTCGACGCTCTAAATGACATCCTCCGTGAATTCGCGTATTTCAAGAGCATCAAGGTTTCACAGATTTAGGAAGACTAAATTTACGTAGAGATTTGGAAGCCCGTGCTCGTTCACCGGCCACGAATCCGCGGATTCTCGTTTCCGCCAGTTTTTGGGGGCCTGGCACGCTTCGCCTTTCCGTTATCCCCTCCCATTTTTCTTTCTCGATTCTCTGTTTCCCTCTGTTTCGTCGATATAGCCATGCGCCGCGACGAGTCGCTAATTAAATAGTTTCGAGCTTCGCAAAGCCGCCTCCCTTCGCTAGCGTACTCTAATCTTCATCGAAAATGCGTGTTTCTAAATGTCGTCGTTTATACATGTAACGATTCCTGTAAATAATCAGTATACATATATAAATATGAACATATAAATATATAAATATTATATATATATATAGAAAGATATGAACATAAATAAGGCGAAGAGAGCATGTAAATGGGTACAATCTGTCCTCGTTGTATCGATGTTACGGTTAAAACGAGATCAGTTGGTCGCTGGAAACCACAACCCGCGCCTCTTTTCTGGCAATCTGCACGAGAACATAACCAGACGAGAGAACATAGACGGGCTAATCGAACACCTTCTGGCGTCAATTACATCTCGTTCCAAGCGTAATATCAGTTATTGTACATGAACGAAGTGGGACTTTTCGGCTATTGAAAAGTTCCTAGAGTAACTCGCGCTTTACTCGACCGAGTGATAACGTTTATCATTCCCCCTTGTCGCGATCGGAACCAGCCTACCGCGAGACGAGGTTCGTTCCTGTAAGAGATCGCGCCCGAAGAGATCGTGTTCCCGTGCCGACGTAGCTCGGGTTCGTTAAAGGGAACGGCCACGAAAGCGTGACGAGTTCATCCGTTGGATTTCGCTCGGGGAGGGGGAGAAGAAAGACGAATCGGAAGTTCGGCGAGCAGCGGGAGCACGGACGATCTTGGACGAGCTTCGCTCGCGATCTGTCCTACGAACAAAGCTTAGGATAAGCTCAAAGTGACGCTAGCGCATTAGGAGCCGTAGGTTATAGGATTTCTAACGCGACGTTAACGAATTTTGTACCAGCGTTGAACTTCGACATTTCTTAAGTAACGATATTTAACGAAAGGCTGGGGAGCGCTCGAGTTGCCGTCGCGAATGCAAGGCGAGAACGACGCGCCCGATTTTACGAGGCGTCGAGTGAAGCTTGCGCGCGTGGTGTGATAATCACGCGAGGGGGGCGCGCGGTGCGGGCTGCAGCCGAGAAGCGACACCAAAGGGCAGAGACTGCCTGTAATTTCCAATTTGCCTAAAAGAGAGCTCGAGCTGACAGCCGGCGCCGTTGCGTCCTCCGCTAATTTTTCGGCCTGCACGACGCGTAGGTATCGCGAGATCCATGCCAACGAATATTTCTGTATCTCGAGAGTTCGAGGCACACAGTGCACGGAGGCTTACCCAAAGGCGACCCGAGGAATCGCTCGAAGGGCTTGTGAAAGCAGACTGCCTCTCGGCGCGCACGGTTTTTTCGGCGATGGGCGTTTTTGTACGAAGAGGCGGAGGATCGATCGCTCCGGCACAGGTCGCGGAGGTTTGGTTGCGTGGATCGACGATAGGATCGCGGGATTCCCACTTTTTATATTTATTCGCGTAACTGTGTCAGTCGGAAGTGGCCGATCGAGAGGAGGATCGCTTCGACGGCCTTCGAGGATCCATCGCGAGCCCCTGCAAAGGCCGGGCGATGAATTATCGAGGCGTCGGAGCCGAGTAGACCGGGCAGAGAACGCGTGCGGGGCGATTTAAGGACGAGGGTGGTAAAAACGCAACAAAAAGTATCGGTGTCCAAGAAGTATTTAATAATAAAGATCGTCTTTATGTACAATTTGAACGACACTGTCTTCTGATTATCCACCATTGCCCCGGAAACGGATCCTCGATGAACCACTGTAAACCTTAAATTCGCGAATCGATTCTTTGTAAATTTAGGACCTTGCACAAACAGCGTTGCAGTTCCTTGAATTTATCGGGTTGCATCGCGTGGATCGCGTGCACCGCAGAATTTAATTTCGCGTTCAATTTTCACTCCCCCGTCGGCTGACTTCCATTTTCTTCCTTTTTCTGTTTTAGATACACCACTGATCCCGGAATCCTATCCCGCGGAGAATAATCGTCGTCATAAACTGAATCCCTGCTCCAAGACGCTCCCAAAAGCTCCCGATCCTTCTCGGTGAGTCGACAAAATATCCCTTTCATTTCTCTGGCGTAACGTTTGCTCGCTCCTTACTCGCCAATGGCGATGTTGCGAATTTATACTTCTGAACGCTGGGAACTGCTTCCATGAATCCACATATATCACTATTTTTTATGGAAATTTTTTCTTTACTTTCTTATATATGTTATAATGTTAATTTTTATATTATATATCAAAATGTTCCAAAAACATGCCAATGTTCCCCCGTTTACGGTACTAACAAGGAGAGTATTTTAGGTGTCCGCCTCCGATCATTTTGATTTTTGGATATGTTATAGAGGACCGAAAAATAAGAAATACGTGTTTTTTTATTTTTCCCCGTTTTCATATTTGGGGGGTGAAAACTGCGTTCAAAGTTAGGGTTGAAAAATCATTTTTGTGGAATATCTCGAGAACTATTAGAGATAGGGGAATAGTGTCAATGGACGAATTTTGTGTCTTTGAATGCGAAATATGACTGACTCACCAGATTTTCAAAAAGTCACGATATTCCACAAAAATGATTTTTCAACCCTAACTTTGAACGCAGTTTTCACCCCCCAAATATGAAAACGGGGAAAAATAAAAAAACACGTATTTCTTATTTTTCGGTCCTCTATAACATATCCAAAAATCAAAATGATCGGAGGCGGACACCTAAAATACTCTCCTTGTAAGTCATCCTGAACGTTTCAACAAGTCGGAATAAATAAGTTCTTTGAAAAAACTTTGCAAAATTTAGGTTTTATTTTAGTCATCCATACGAGGTTCGCTGCGTAACCGATCACCATACTTTTCTTAAAGCATCAGCATATGAATTACCACGCTGATATCGAATGTATTATTCGTCGACGCGTCGTAGCCCTATATCATTAAACCCTTTACGCCTTGAGTGTTTCTGGAACATATTTATAACCAATTCCCAGCTCTTTCGCATCCCACCCAGTAAATTATAATTCGTACATAAAGAATACAGTAGCCATGGAAATTTTAAAAGCAGGATTTAATAGACAATCTTGCCAGCGATGTTTATCATAGTTAGAGCGCAAAGTGTTAGGCGTTGGAACTTAGCGCTCGCGGTGAAACAAGTTTCGAAGAGTATTAACGGTCAGCGTTCGGAAAAAACCATTTCCCGTCAAAAGGACGGAGACAATCTCCAGGATTAATTTCACGCCCTCGTGGAGGATAATTTTTCAGCTCATCCCTTTCGCGCTTCGCTCTATATATCCACTCTGTTCTCGGTTTACCATCTCTTCCACGCGCTCGTTCCCGCGAAGGGAAGGGTTTTAATGGTCAGTGAGTCGCGATTGACGAAATGTGGCACCTTTTCCTCGAGGTATTTACACGAGGCGAGGACATGGGGGCTCCGACTGTGAAACGTCCCTTGGAAACGAGGTGAGATAGAATTAGCGACGGTCGACGGTTCGCTTCTCGTCGTTTCCATTTTCCCTTTTATTCGCTCTTTGAAAAGAAACATTCCGGCCAGCGCGAAAGGAGCCTCTCTTTTTACGCCGCTAGCGGGCTTTAAGCGACTTCTCCTGTATTTCCGCCGGAAGCCCGGCTAAACAGTTCCTTTAATTTCGGCGCCAGGAACTTTTCAATTAACGCGCTCCCCCGATCGCTTAATGACCACACGCTTGTTATCCCCTTTTTAATTCAACTGCGCCAAGGTGAATGGATGTGTGGCGAGCCATTTTTAGATTGAAATTCACGCGGTTCACGACTGCTTTCAGAGTCCAAGCAAGGAAACTGCCTATAGTGGAAATTTGGGCAAAGTTGGTAGAAATAGGTGAAAATCTGATTTGTCGATCTCACGTCGTCGGGAAGAAAGCAAGGCTCGTTCTGTTTCCCCGAAAAAGGGGACAGTTGTTTCTTCATCGAGGGAACTTGAAATCCGATTAAAAGCTTCTCAGCGGAAAGTTTCCGATACTACGGCATTTTCTCGCTTCTGTCTCGCTGAGCCGTATTGATCCTTGATTCTGGGGAAGATCGAGAGGAATTAAGGTACTGGAATTATCCAATCGTTCTAATCCTCCCGGATTCCTTTTATCTTTCCTCCTTGAACATCGGTTTTCCTTCTCCGTTCACGTGTTTCACATCCTCTTTCTTCCTGAAGATTTAATACAGGAAGGATTAAACGGAGGTTAAAGGGTTCGCGGGGGCGAGGAACCAAAGAAAACGCCAGCTTGGGCGCACTCGAGCGGGCGTTACACCTCGCACGAGAGGGTGTGAGCTGCATTTTGAGGTTGCACTCTTTCGCGCCTTCATTAGCGGCGCAAATTTACCTGCCGGCGATGAACACTGGACCGCTCCTTGTCTTGGACAGTATAAAGTGGTCCGGAGAAGATCGCGCAGACCTTGGTCACTGTTTCGTATTCTTTTTCGCATTTTAAATGCCGCGCGAGTACTGCTCCTACTGCTCTGGATCTTTTACGATGTGTAATACTATCTCGTCGCGAGATTTGCGAAATTTTATATTGAGTTTGATGGTGTTGGACTTAGGAGGCATTTAGTAGTGACTGACTAAAATGCACGTTTCCTTCTTGCTCTTTGTAGTAATTAAATTTGAAAGTATGAATTGGGATAAGTATGGTATGATTTGGGAACATTAATCCTAAATAATACCCCTGTGAGTTTTTCCATATTAAAAATAAATTGCTTTTATGAATAGAAGTTGATTATTTTTTGTTGGTTGAGTCTATAAAACTGTTTATTCTATCAATAAAGAGTTGATTACCACTAATTTTGTTTCATTTCCACAGTTATTTTTTATGTAATAAGCATTCGTTATTAAGGGGTACGATTTAGGCAAGTTTACCCCACTTAGGGATGTGCGATGTTCCGAAATTATCGGTGTTGACATCATTAGCTAATTATCGATAACCGATAGTCATCAATTTTCGACAATATTGATGATTTTACAACAAGGTTTCAGAAGATTTCGGTAATTTATTAGGGCGTCCTAAGATTTTTTATAAATATCGTCCGTTCGATTGTGCGTCCGGAAATTATCTTAACATCGATGTTTGGTCTCGATATTTCGTAAACATCGCTGAACATCGCACACTTCAAAACAAGTTCCAAAACAAGTTCCAAAGTCTGATCCCAAGTTTTTCCAACTCGCTGTGTTTCCGCCCCTAGATGTAGCACATTTCCAAGAGCTTCGCGTAGCGCGTAGCGAATCGTCATGCCCCAGCCAATTACGCGTTACCTTTGCACCCTCGTGTCGCTTCAGTATTCTTCTGTCCTTATTTCCTGCATCCCCAAGTCGGCTGTGTACCGCGCGCCCATGTTTCTTCCGTTTCCCCTTCTTGAAGCAGCGCCCCGTTTCTCCTCTCGCTGATACACTTTTTGCTCGTTTCCCGTTCGCAGCTGAGCCGGGCCTCCACAGCTTCGAGTCTCTTCCAGAGGAAGCAGCAGCGCTCTCTTCTTTTTACCCTCCTCTTCTCCTCTTATTTTGTCCCGCCTTGTCATCGCCTTTCCCACCCCCCTAATCCGCTGTCCACCTTCCTCTCCCCGGCGAAATGCACGGGAGTCAACCCTTCCCCTCCCCCTCCTTCCTCCGCTGCCACGATTTTTACCATCGACCGAATTCGCGTCGCCGCTCCTTGGATTCTTCGCGGGGAAGGAGCTTTTATTCGCCTTTGAGCGGCCGCCTCTGCGGGAGTCCACCCTCTTCACCGGCGAATTAATTCAGCGGAGGGAATCCCGAAACGCGGCAGCTTCCGTGCCCTCCTTGCCATTCCCTTTGACTCCTCGAGCGTCCTGGAATATTCCCGCGGAAGTCAAGCAACGCGTGAATAATTCCCCCCTCCCCCCCGCGAATGATCTCGCCCAGACGCGGGTACGCGATAACAAGCCTGACCTGGATATGCAAATACCTGCGTTCGCGACGATTAGCGAGGGGGACATTTCTTGCGACTCGCGGAGGAGTTCCGGAGTAGCTTCTCTCGCAGGTTTACGTCTCCCAATTTTGGAACGCCGCAGACTGGGGTGGGAAGATGGTCCGTGTTGTCTGTGGAGAGACATTTAACCCTTAACTGGTATCCTGGAGTCAGTCATGACCCCAAGCACGCAAGATTCTCTGCAAAATTTTTGGTTGCCTAAGTTTGTAAACTGAATTTCTAATTAATTTTATAATAATAGTTTAACTTTCTACGTTTTTATTATTTTAAAGATTACCTAAGAACAAAATATTCATAGAGGTTGATCTAATGTCGACTTTACAAATTTCTGTGTCCTTTTTTATTTTGGGTCTGCCACGACCCCAAGATACCAGTTACGTTTTAAGGGTTAATCAATCAGGGCTAAATATGGCAGTATTGGTGGATGCTTCCAGTTCGATTTGGTGCATGGATTGTGAACACTTTCTATACACGATCACTCGAAGCGGTGTAGGCACCATCGAGTATGAATTTTGATCGGCGGATGGATAAGGGTAACGGCGAAAAAGAGGATCAGAATGGGAAGTTAGAGGAGAAGGAGCAGCCATCGCCCCTAGTGATCCCTCGATTCAATTTGCATTCAATAAACCGCCGGTGAAACGGCGGAACGGTTCGCTCCAAATTAAAATTGCTGAATAATTGGACGCTTTTGGGTGAGCGAGGCCTCGGTGCGCACAGCCCCATAAACCTACATTTTAATTCAATGAAAGGGAAGCGGGGTGAGCCCGCCGGCGGAAAGCGAAAAGCTTGACGAGCGGCCGTCCATCCCCGATTTCCACGGGCCGCGCTAAACGAACGGGAGGGGAGGTTGGACGACGAGGAGCTTTGCTGTTGGACGGACGAATAAACAAATATCCAGGAGTTTAACGAAGGGAACGCAGCGAAGCGAGGAGAGAGGCGCGTGGATATTGGAGAGAAGTAGGGAAGAGGGAGGCGTCGCGAATACTGGCGAAGAGTCGCGACCTGGACGAACATTTTCTGCGGGCGACTGTTTTGCAAATTCAAGAGCACGAGTAGCTCGTCGGCCGCTAATGGTCACCTCTGTGCGTAAAAAATGACTTCGGATATTTGGTTTCCAAGTCGCCTGATGGAACTCGCTTGGAATTTACGGGTACTCGTAACCCTGGCTATGGAAAAATTGCCCCATGCTTAAGCTTCCCGTGAGATAATAACTCGGCCAGTTTGGGGAACAAATGGAACGTCATTTATCGACTGTGCTTTCCACAACGTTGCGACGATGGGGGTTGTGCGGGGACGAAAGTGTCCCACGCGAGAGCAGTGACGTTTCATCTAAATCATTTCTTAAATCACTATCGAAGCTCCTTCAAGGATACTCTCTCCACATGTTCCAACAGCATTGTATAATACTTCTACGAAGCCTCGAAGACACAACTCTTAGTGCCAGAAGTACAGGACCACTATCCTTAGTGATGGGACTGATACCGTATCGATACTAGGGCTGGGACTATTTGAATAATGTAATATTCGAATATTTTACAAGTATTCGAATGCTACGAATAAACTTCGAATATTTGAATATTCGAATGTTATTATTCGAATATTTGAGTATTCGAATGTTATTATTCGAATATTTGAGTATTCGAATGTTATTATTCGAATATTTGAGTATTTGAATGTTATTATTCGAATATTTGAGTATTCGAATGTTATTATTCGAATCATTTTCGAATGTTTTATTCGAATACTGATGTATTCGAATACTAATATATTCGAATACAGTAGAGCGTCAATTATCCGAACCTCGATTAACCGAACCGCCGATTATCCGAACCAGTGCTGCATCATCGGTATCTCCACCACTTCTTCGAACCAGTGTAGCGCTACCGATTGATGGATGTACTTTTGCATAATATAAATTAACGCAGTAGTACTCTTGTATTTAATAAGTAATTTTAGGTGTAATTCCTATAGTTATAAACTGTGTAAAGTACATATATGCTTCATTCTCCGAACTGTTCGATTATCCGAGCAATTCGAATTTCCGAACCACCCCGGTCCCAAGCAGTTCGGATAATTGACGCTGTACTGTACTGATGTATTCGAATACTAATATATTCGAATACTGATGTATTCGAATACTAATATATTCGAATATTGATGTATTCAAATACTAATATATTCAAATACTGATGTATTCGAATACTAATATATTCGAATACTGATATATTTATGTGGTATCGGTTCAAGAAGAATCGCTATCGACAATTGATACCAAGTACCTAAAATTTCGATGCGAATCGATATTTCCCATTGAGTACTTTGGTATCGAATTGATTAAATATCATCAATAGTATTGGCACCTTCCTCTTCATCCCCATCAGACAGCAAGCAAACATTTTCAAGCCCTTTCCTTCTAAAACCATGTATGTTGATCGGCCACGTTTCAGGCCTCGACGATCCCATCGGAAAAGTGGTCCAGGTTGCGACCAGCCTCGGCACGAGAGGACGAAGAGTCGAGAGAGAGAGGAAGTTCGCCGGGCCGGAGGGTGGTGAAACGGAGGGTGGAAGCATATGACGTCACGAAGGTGGAGGGTTGCCCGGGCAACGGGGAAGCGGTTCGCCGCCGCGTCGGGACGCCGTGGTGCGTCGCCACCGACGCCGCGACGTAAAAATCAATTTGGACCTTGGCTAGGTGACCGTTCGCTCGGCGCTGCGTCGCGGCTGCTTGCTCCGACAGCGGCGGCGGCGGCGGCGGCTCGATGCTCGATGCTCGACGCTCGAGAGCAGCCAGCACGCTTCCCTTCCGGAGGAGGTGCCGGCCACCTCGCTACCGCGCTAGCGAGCTAGCCAGCTGCGAGACCAAGACCGAGACCGATACCGCAGCGAAGCTCAGTCGCGAGTCGCCAACCGAGCGGGGGCTACGCCAGCCGAAGCTCGCGCGTTCAGCACCCGCCTAGCTTTACGGGAGAGAGCGCCGTGCCGCCGACGCGCACACGCCTCGCTACGTCCGCCAGTCGCACGCGACCACGCTCACCCACTGTATCGAGATACGGGTGCTAGCCGCTTCCGCGTTCACCGTCCGATCGCAGATCGCACGATGAAACGCATCGAGGAGCGAGTCAAGGATCGCGCGCCTCGGGGACCATCCTTGTAAACAGACTAGAAGCCAGCGGAGGATAACCGAGGGATAATCGAGGAAGAAAACGAGAGATTCGTAGCCAGAAAAAGGTAGCTGTTTCCCGGGTTTTTCGACGGCGTGGTCCAAGAGATATGACCGCGGAGGCGCGCGGAAACGCCGAAGCGTCCGAAACGCGACGGAGATCGTGCAGAGAGACGACGGAGCAAGGATCCCGTGGCCCCGAGTGACTCGAAGGTGTTGGACTCTCCTACGCGGTGTGACGAAGCCGCCGTCTCCGTGACACGCATGCGACGTGCCCGTCTTTCGCGGGAGCAGCGCCGTGAGGAAAACATCTGCGCGGCCGGTGGAAGCTTTTAACTCGCGTGCCTGCCCGCTCTGACGTGTCACGGATGGAGTCAGCGTGCTCCTAGCCTGCTGTGATCCGCGAGCGGGTAAAAAAAGCTCGCGCGTGCCGTCCACACGCGGGCTGATTCAGTTACATTTCGGACAACGCTCTCGATAGAGCCGCGAGCGAACCGTTCACGAGGAGCACGCTATGGGTAGCCGCGGATAGCTGATTCGTTGGATTACGAATATACGTTGGATTCGGGAAGAGAGCTTTTGCTGAGTAGATCGCGTACATCGCCTCCTCTGACGGATGCTGGCCGTCCTCGACGGAGACCTGTGGAGCAGACGCCTCAGGAGCATCGAGGTGTGCGGTCTAGCTCTGTTCCGCGAGGGATAAGCAAACGATGGTCCGCTAGACGGGGATTAATTGACTAGGAGAGGTGAACCAACGTGGATCCTCTTCTGAGAAGCTCTGTCATCGATCAGCCGGGGCTACGCTTTTGGCCCGTAGGCCCCTGGATTAATTAAAACGTCGTCGGTCGTCGGTCGTCGCCGGGGAACAAGTGAGAATGCCGCTGGTGCCGTCGTCTCGCGCTACGCGGGCAATCACCGTCTGAAAGACGCTTCTTTCGCTGGGCACTCGCGTGCTGAGGATAATAGTAATAATAAATCGTCTTTATTCTATTATAATATAAGTTACAAACCCAGTAGAAATTATTATAACGCAGATACAGAATGGGCGAGGCTCAGCGAAGCTGTTATTACGCCTAACCCAAGTCGGAGAAGAAGAGAGAACAAGAATGATGGGGGGGTAAAGTATAAAAATAAGACATTCTAAGAATAAGACATTATAAGGATGTAGCCGGGACACCTGGAGGATCGTGGTTGTTCGTGAGATAGAGAAAGGAGGAGCGAGCGGAGGATTCCAGGAGGTTAGATAGCGTTCCGGACGTGACGGTGGGACTGGAGAACGAGGAGAGGAGCAACGTGTATCGATGATGGTGGAAGGCACGGTGCCAGGAGGCGATTGGATGCCGCGGTGCTCGCGTTCCTTTGGTTCGAGAGGCTAATGGTGAATGTCGCGGGTCGTGTGGCGCGAACGGGTGGACAACAGCGAAGGAATGCCGTGGTACGATGACGGACTTGTGGTCGTGGTCGTGGTCGCGGACGCGTTGCTGGTGGGAACGCTGTCTCTGCCTCTGCACGATCAGCTAATACAGCAACGATCGAATGGCGACAGGCCACGAGAAGAAGCAGCCTCGCTAACAGAGACTGTCCTTGGGACTTAATCGTGCCTGTTTCTCGTCGAAATCGTGGCAACCTGGTGTGTGTTGCAGCGCCTGTGTTCCGGGGCCTTTGCTTTTTCGGACCCATCGCTTAAAAGTGTAAATAGGTACACTCGTGTTCCGCGACAACGGATTCCAGGAATCGCGGCAGGGTTTGATTTGCCATTTACCAAAACAACAAATTAGCCGGTCACTCGTTAAACCGCAACGGTCGACTCGCAAAACGAATTGTAAGAGCCAGTGCTTTGAAGGTGTTTATCAGCGGCGAATAGAATCACCGAGGGATTGAGAAGGTTAAAGGAGGAAGAGGGGGTTGAAAGGGGGGTGGAAGGGGAGGGTTAAGGGGGTTGAAACGGAGCGGCAAGAAAGGTGGAAAAATTGGGTGAGTCGAGCAAGGTATTCGACCATCGAGGATGGCCTCGGTGGCAGCGTGGTTGCCGTTCGCCCGCGCGGCGGCGATCGGTTGGGTGCCGATCGCTACCCATCCGCTGCCTCCGCCGCCGATCCCCAAGGATCGCCGCAAAGCGGACGACGAGAAGCTGCTGATAAACGTGAGCGGTCGGCGTTTCGAGACTTGGAGGAACACCCTCGAGAAGTATCCAGACACTCTTCTCGGCTCGAACGAGCGAGAGTTCTTCTACGACGAGGAGAGCAAGGAGTACTTCTTCGACCGTGATCCAGACATCTTTCGTCACATATTGAACTATTACAGAACCGGCAAGCTACACTATCCGAAGCACGAATGCCTGACCAGCTACGACGAGGAGCTGGCGTTCTTCGGAATATTGCCGGATGTGATCGGCGATTGTTGCTACGAGGATTACCGCGATCGCAAGCGGGAGAACGCCGAGCGGCTGATGGACGACAAGCTGAGCGAGAACGGCGATCAGAATCTCCAGCAGCTGCTGGACATCAGGCAGAAGATGTGGCGGGCGTTCCAGAATCCTCACATATCTACGGCAGCTCTGGTCTTCTACTACGTGACCGGCTTCTTCATCGCCGTCAGCGTGCTGGCGAACGTGGTCGAGACCGTTCCGTGCGGTAATCGCCCGGGACGCGCCGGCACGCTTTCATGCGGCGAGCGTTACAAGATCGTGTTCTTTTGTCTGGACACTGCGTGCGTGATGATATTCACCGCTGAATATTTGTTGAGGCTGTTCGCCGCGCCGTCCCGTTGTAAGTTCGCACGATCGGTGATGTCAATCATCGACGTGGTGGCCATTCTGCCGTATTACATCGGCCTCGGTATCACTGACAACGACGACGTGTCCGGCGCGTTCGTCACGTTGCGCGTCTTCCGTGTGTTCCGGATCTTCAAGTTCTCCAGGCACTCGCAGGGCCTTCGTATCCTCGGTTACACGCTCAAGTCGTGCGCGTCCGAGCTCGGCTTCCTCGTGTTCTCCTTGGCTATGGCCATCATCATATTCGCCACCGTCATGTTCTACGCGGAGAAGAACGTAGACGGGACGAACTTCACCTCGATTCCTGCCGCCTTCTGGTACACCATCGTTACTATGACTACCTTAGGGTGAGTTTCTCTTCAGCTTCTTACGTATTCGTAGATTTGTGAGATTGCTTTCTGGTTGGTTGTTGCTACCGCACTGGGGGGTGTGAAGTGAAATCCGGGTGAGATCTAAAGTTATTCTTATTGCGAACGAATAGTATTTTCTACTGAGCGCTCTATTGATTGCGGGATTTGGAGTAAACGGTATTATCCACGTATCTGAATCACCTACTCTGAAGAGATTTCGAGGAACTCGAGCTTTCTCTCTATTATTTCGAATTGAGTCGAATATAATGGCTGGAAACCTTAAGGGAGGAATTAAAGGAGCGGGGTAGTAGATATTCCCAGCAAATACGCGACGGAATACGACTTAAGGACGCTTCCGCGAAAGTAATTGGCTCCGTGTAAACCGCCCGAAGCTTGAACAAGCACCAGTCTCTAGTGATATTTTTAACGGACGTCGTTGTCGACCTTTTTCACCTCGAAGGGCCTGCCCGCTTTCTCTAAATATCCGCGACAGAAAAGCCCACCGACAATTCTTCCCGTTTCTCTACCCCGTCACGTCGCTTCCACCGTAAACCCGGTCTTTCTGCTTCGCGACGAATTAAAGCAACCGATCTCGAACAACTGTCCGACCTCCACCACACCCACCGACGAGAGAACGTTTCTGTTTGCCTTTAATTTCTCGAAAACGTCCTGCTGTTTCGCGGACGAAATTTGTTTTTCTTCGTGGATTAAAATTCCCGGGTCTATTCGCGACTCTCCCCCTTTCTTTCATTGGAATCAGCTCGCTTGTAGGGCTTCTGGAGACGTTGGGTTCCTTTGTTTCACTTCGTTTCGCTTACAGATTCCCCGCAGTGTATTTTACACTCAGGGGTTGAAGAAGTCGCCAGTCTGTGGCAGGGCTTCTGCGCGCTATTTATTAACTCTCGGCCAAACGAAGTGAATGTAGCTTAGTGAAACGAGGTCCAAAGCCGTGCAATTAAAGATCCTCTTGTTTAATATTTGGCGGGGGTTTTGGAATGGTTGGTAGGTAGAACGAAGAAGAGAAAATGACGGTTGCATTTTGTCCTGGGGATGGGATTCATCGGTAAGAGTTACATAGACGCGGAGATATTACCACAAGGTTTAACCAAATTATTAATTTTAACTACTCTTTTCAAACAAAAAAATGTGAATTTTTGGCGAAAATGTTTCAAGTTCCGCCATTTTTAAAATATGCAATATTTTTACACCATTTGTGGTTCATATTTTTACAATTGACACATAAATTGATAAAAAAATATTGGTTCGTTTCACATAACTACCAGAAACGCTACAACCGTCGCCTTTTTGCATCTCGAAAAAAACCTATTTCAGATGCTGCTCTATTTCTTTTGTATTTATTATAATTTGACTATTATCAAATTTTTTTACTTGCTATAATATTAAATAAAGTACCTTTAAAGTTACGAGAGGATTATCTCATTGGTATCTTTGCACAAAATTCCTAAAAATTGATACAAAAATAAACCGTTTATACGAGCTCCTCCCCTTAATTCAAACGAATGGCTAGATACGCGAGACTTTACGAGAAAGCGAGATCGGTCGAATGCCTTCTTGCGGCGGAGTCGAAGGTACCGCTACAAACCTTCTACTAAATTTTCCTTGCAACACTGAAAACGCAATGGGTCGTCTTCGGACCGTTTATCTCTAAATTCAGCGTCTCCCTTAGCAGAACCCTTACAACACGCTTGAAACATTCAGACCCCTGATCCATGGTTGTAAAATTCCAACCGAAGCCGACAGGAAACTCTCCAGCTTGCTTAATCTTGCAGGTTCGCTCGAACGATCTCTCAGCGAGGGCGATGAAAAAATTACGCGAACGATCCGAGACTTTGCTCGCGAGTGGAACAGATCCATAAGGCCGGGCGGAAATATTAATGTTCCTTGGGGAACGTGGGAGGGCGAACTCGGCGGGGGAAATTCAGCGATGCTCGCGAGCCGGGTGGAAAAATTCGTTCGCGTGTCCCACGTCTGATTCACGGAGAAGACAGGCTCTGCCCCTCTATTTCTGCCTGGTGAAATCTATGTCAGTGGTATTTTCGTTTCGTTTTCGCACGGACAGCTGACAATCAGGTTGATCTTACATGCCCGCGCAGCCGGTGGTCGCGTCCGATCGAGCGCCAGCCAAATCCGTGGCTGGCCGCCGCGTAGATCTCCCGAAGCCTCCAGTCAGTTTTCATCCTCCCCTAATCCGAGACGAAATTTAGGATGCCGCACAGTGGTTCGAGTATACTACATGCTAGCTGGACAAAATTATTTTTTCGCGGGTTTGGATTTATACGAGGTTCAAATTGTTAGAAAACAAACCTGATTCGTATTAGAGTTTATTATTTCAATAAAAATATCAATAAAATAAAAATGTGACTAATTCAATAAAGGAAAAAGAACAAAACGACAGTATTGTACTTTAAGTATAATTAACAATTATAACATTATGTCTATTCCTGTAATTTCTGAGTTTCTAAGTTTAAAACCTGGTTTTGGAAATCAGTTTTCTCTGCATCGCTATTAAAATAGTGTTTTACTATATGTTCCACGTCGATCCGCACGACAAGGGTTGAATCTACGGAAAGTAGAGACTTTCTAGTTTATTTTAATGAAACAATCGATTTGTAAAAATTGGCATAACTATATTTTTTTAATTGTTTTCGAGCGCGATGGTCGGTAGCCCCACTCAGTGGATTAAAATAGTGTTTTACTATATGTTCCACGTCGATCCACGCAACAAGGGTTGAATGTACGGAAAGTAGAGACTTTCTAGTTTATTTTAATCAATCGATCGATGTACAAAAATTTGCAAAACTATGCTGAGCGTCGCGCTCGAAAACAATTAAAAAAATATAGTTTTGCAAATTTTTGCAGATCGATCGATTGATTAAAATAAACTAGAAAGTTTCTACTTTCCGTACATTCAACCCTTGTCGCGTGGATGGACGTGGAACATATAGTAAAACACTATTTTAAAAGCGATGCAGAGAAAACTGATTTCAAAAACCAGGTTTTAAACTTAAAAACTCAGAAATTACAGGAATAGACATAATGTTATAACTGTTAATTACATTTAAAGTACAATACTGTCGTTTTGTTCTTTTTCCTTTATTGAATTAATCATATTTTTATTTTATTGATATTTTTATTGAAATAATAAACTGTAATACGAATCAGGTTTGTTTTCTAACAATTTGAACCCCATATAAACCCAAATCCGCGAAACAATAATTTTGTCCAGCTAGCATGTAGTATACTCGAACCACTGTGCCGGCGCGAAACGGCCCGGCGAATCGAGTTACATTTTCGTAACAGCGCTCGCGGCGCTCAACGCTCACTATCTCTCTCTCCCGAGAATACTAGCTGCACTCCGATCGGTTGAAAGCGACTCGATGAGTCTGCTCGAAGGTGATTAAATGTAGCGCGATGCCTTGCTTCAGAAGCCACCAGGCTCTGGAAAGCCTTGCTCCCTCTGAAAGGCGCGCATCAGTTTTCCTTTCAGGCGTCCCCAGAACCGAGCAACTCGCAATGTTTTCCGCATCCATACGCTCGAGGCATGTGCGCCCGCTTTTCTCTGCGCCACCCCTCTCGCTGCAGTGTTTCCTTCGCTAAAATGTCCCCGATAAAGCGAACCGACGGGACAACGTTGCGTGCCTCGAGGAAAAGAAACGACGGAGTCACTCGTGTCATAATAATTTCCTTTTCCCCAGCGACGCGACGAACTTGTCTTCCCGTCCAATTTCCCCCTTCGTCCCTCGATAGCCGCTGCTCGAAAGTTTTATGAAAAACTCTAGAAAGCCTCGGTGTCGGATGGAACTTGATAATTGATGAACACGACGGAGTTTAATGGGTGGACAGACGACAACGTTTCGCTGATTAACTAAGTTCGCCGACGATTGGGAAGGATGGGGGAGTGTGTAAAGTTCATTAAAGGATAATGACTGTTCATTATTACGCGGATCGCGGACCGAATGTCCGGGTAAATGCGTTTCGCCGATGGAATCATAATATGTGGCGTTTCCGCGTTTTCCTTGTTAATTATTGTGATTTAGGTGGCCCATTCCTGACCCCGTGCACTCTCTGTTCATCTTTCGACGGTGTTTCTCTTTAACGCGTGGGTTTTCGCTTGCGCGCCGCGTCGACCTTTGACGATTTTAATCGTGCCCCGTTAAATTGTTTCACCTGTTCAAACACAAAACACCACCGTCGACGCGAATTTATCACAGACCCAGGCGCGAGCCAGTCGCCGAAGTTCGCGCGTTGATATTCCTCGCCATCCCTCCTGGTTCGTTGAACCGCTCGCAATTATTTATGGCCGTTTAAAGTAACGTTAAACGGCAGAGCGCGGTGGATTATGGCGAGTGTTTTACTGGCGGCGAAAGTTGATAAAGTTTCGAATGGGAAGGTCAGCGCCGTCGATATTTTCTATTTCGAAGCGCGGACTGGGCACGCCGTGCTAATGGAATAGTACAGTGAAAGAGCAATGCTTCGTTGGAGGATAAAGAACGACAAGATGTGGTAGGGTCTCGGTACTTTCGACCCAGCGAAGTTATTGGCACAGATTGCACATACGACGACGTTCTGTGAATGAACTGGGAACTGGATGTTTCTCTTCTCGTTAAAGGGATTACCGCTTAGAGCAATGAAATACCTCGTACAATTTCCGAATCAGCTTGTAAAGGTCGGGAAAATTCGTGGAAAGGCCTCGCTGTCGTTTGTCACACTCTGTTTCTCCCTTTCCGTATTTTTCGATAAAACCAGGCAGGGTGGTTGAAAGAGGCGGGGGGAATGCGGTCGACGAAAAAATACAGGGGTAGGTATCGCGGCCGTCGGAAAAAACAACGGGCCCGTGGTTCCGTGTAAATATTTTTCAGCCGAAACCAAATACATTCGTGCTCGTCTTGAAATCGAAGGAACGTGAAAAAGTGACGGAGAACAATAGGGGAAAAATGAGAGGAACACCCGAGCCGGCTGAAATGCGTTCTAATTAAAACCGCTGCTGCGAAGTCGGGTATGAAAATCTGTAGAAATGTTCCCCGTCGGTGATCGATCAATTAGAGTGGAATAGTCGCGAAAATCCGTTCTGCTCTCCGAGTTACACCCTCTTGGTGGTGGGCAACGGGAGAGGAGACTTAACGGCGAGGCTCGATGTATATTCATGTGTTTGTACGTGGGGTAATAACGTCCTCGGTTCTTTTCCTGTGTCAGCGACCACCGGCTGGATCTCGGCTCGCGTGTCCAGGCTTAGACCAGGTCGGTTCCTTTAAACTTTAACGAGAAGGATCAACAGGTGCCTCGAGGATTTCTCTAGCGGCCTTCTAACGCGTTACTTTTCAAACGCATTTTCAAAGCTGGACAAACAGCCGTCAGCGCCGGGACGCCCGCGTTCCACGTCTGGATATTAATGGAAAAGGATCGCCGGTCGACGACGGAGAGCGACGCTCGCCCCCATGAATTTTCATCTGGCATATTAATTTACGCGGCTCACGGAACTCGGCGCGGCCTCGCGCGGGCCCACCTCTAATAGCTTTTGCTTCTCCAGCTCATGTGGCTGGGGAATGCGTTCGATCAGGATTTATTGGGCGAGTTTGGTCGCGGTTAATTTCGGTGCTGCGCTTCTGTGAAGGGAGGTTTCTTTGGGTTATTGGTGTTTCATGGTGTTCTTCTTTGGGGAATGGAGACCAGTGTCTTCTTGGGAGTTAGTTTGTTTCAGAAGGGGTTGGTAGATGTTCGACCTTGGTATTTAGTTTAACCCTTTAGCGCCCGTACCTGGACCCCGTTGAAGGAAAAATATCCCGTTTCGTTTTTATTGTTAAAAATGGTCTGAATTTATATATTTTTAAACAAAAATTTTTTTTATATTTTTTTATATTTATTTTTTTCAGAGGTCGAAATGCATAAAACCAAAGAATCCAGGGTTCAGATAGGCCCAACATTTTTCAGTGAATAAAACTACGCTAAACATGTATCACTTAAACTGTTGCAAACAGCGAAATGTGAATGCAAACGGCGAAACGGCAAAAAAAACGGAATGTATCATATATGATACGTTTGGCTCTAAAGGGTTAATTCGGTGAATAGAACTCCTCTTTTTTACCAGGCTTTCTTAACAGTACGTCGGGATAGAGAAAAGCGCGACGCTTTTCTTCGATTATTTTATACACTTGCTCCGGTAAGAGCGAAATAAATAAAAGTTAGCCAGCGAATCTTATTTCCCTCGTTTCCTCCCCTGGTAATCCGGCAAAACTAGCGTTCTCCTTTGTGTTTTTCCCCCGTTCTTTTTCGGCGAAGTCGATAATAGGGGAGTGGTCGTATCTCGAAGAAAATAAAAAGGAACGAGGCGTGGAAGCTCTAGTTTCACTGCTCCCCCTCTTCGTATCGACTCGTCAATTTTCTTCTCGCCCTATCTTGGCCATTGTTCTTCTTTTCGAACCTTGGATGCCTCCGGATTCTTGATTCTCTTCTCCAATCGAAAGAATCCTCAATTCTCTAGCATTGTCTCACTTTCCAAACTGACAGGATCCTCGATTTCTCCATCTCTTAATTCCTCTCTAGCACCGTACAAATTACGCAAAGCTGCTCCTGTAACTGCATATTGCGCCGCTCACAAGCGTTGCATGCATTTCGACCTTCGATTCGTTTCATGGAAAAACGCACACTCATCCGAAAACAGAAAATTTCCCCATCCCCCAGGGAAACCCCCATTCATCGACGCCGCCAATTCCGCAGTTTCTCCCCCAATTTCCCAGCTCCTCTAATTCGCAAAGTGGATTGTTTTCCTCGACCGAAGTATCGATAGAGGCTTCAATTCCTCCCCCGAGGTCCTGTTTGCCCGCGTCTCCCGTTTTGCATTTTTATCGCCCGCGAAACGGGAACAAGCGAGGTCGTTTCGAAAAAAAAAACGCTTCGCGAAACAATCGACCGAGGACCCATAACGAGGTGGCGAGGGTAGGTGGCAGACGCGAGCTTTGAATCTCAATTTTGTCCATTGGTGTGTTCACCCCTGCGAGTCACCCCTTCGAGTTACTCCAGATTTTAGCTTCTTCTAAGTGGATTCGATCGCAGCCTCGTTTATCAACCGATTTTAAATTCTAACGCGAAGGAAAACCAAAACAAAATTACTCTAGATCTCCGTGAAACCTTTTTGCTACGAATTAATTGGTAATATCGTGGAGCATTCAAAGTGTCGATAGTGAGAGAGGACCGCCATGATCGTTTAAGAGCAACAGAATGGCGAGCTCGGAAATGGAGGGTCGCAGCGCGTCGCGCTATCGCGGTCACAATTCTAAAATTGCACGCCAGCGGGATTCGCGGCGTTATTTCCTCTCGATAACCCGCCTGCAAGGATTTATGGGGCTGCCCCACCACGGTGGTAGAGTCGGCCAGACGTCGCTGCAGGATGAGGGATGGAAGGGTGAGACACGGGAGAGAAAGCGTGCGTGCTTTAGAGCGGTGATTCTCTCTCTGGAACGAGGCATGCAAACGTCAGAAATACGCGTAATAAAGGATACCTGATTCCCCGTTAAACTCGCGATAAACGGTCGAATCGAGTGAGCCGACGGGGATAAATCGAATAACGGGGGAGAAAAACAGGGGTGATTGGAAAACGCGTCGGCGATGTATTGAAGCTATGTACCAGCCATCGCGCTGGCTATAATCTTCATCTTTATCTATTTATTCCAATAAACACTATATTCCAATAAACTGGCAGTGCGCTGTTACCACTAATTACACTCCGCAGAAACAGCAAAACGTTTAAACAGATTTAGTGGATAATTGAATTCTTTTACGATGTATTTTTGGCAGTAAGCAATATAGACGGCTAAAGCTCCATCGATATTTCGTCTCCCCTAAGCGTCGAACTGTTCTCATAGCGACTTTTTCGCGGACCGCAAACATGCTTGCTGCTTCTCGAGTTTCATCCCCTATTTGTTGTCTGGCGTAAGCCAAGCCCGTTATTTAAGGATCTGGGGATTCGATCGAAGGAAGGGGGATGATGGAACGATAGAGGGCTGATACCAGGATACGGAAAAGTCGTTCCGGCTGGAAAATCCCGAAGGTCTAAGGGACGCGGAGCGGATTTTCGCGACGGATTTCCAGTGGAATATTCATCTCCGCCCTCTCGGTGGTCGATGGGGGACAGATCGTAGGCGTGGTACGTGCTGGAGTCGGAATGGCGGAGGAAGCAAGGGGGTCATGGTATGTCTTGGGGCGAGATTGGGCTACTGTCGAATTCTGATGGAGGAAATGCTGAGAAAGGGGCATCGGTTTGAGGGAAATGCGATTCGACTGAATTATATGGGTCGAGATTCTACATCTTCGATAATATCTCAGGAGAAGTCACAGTTTCAGTGCCATGCTTGGTTCCCTTATCAGTTCTCAGGCAGAGTTTGAAATTATCGAGGAAATGAATGATTAAAGAAGGAGGCAACTTAGTAATTTAGGTGGGGTAACGTGATCGCTCAGCGTGGCTTTGTGAAATCGATCACTGGATGGATCACAGTGGATGATCGTCGGAAGAAGCGACGACGCGAAGGTGACGAAAATGAGGAGATAGGGGAAAGGATAGGGTGAAAGAGGAGTGCGAATAACGAAGGCGGATAAACGCTCGGTAAACACTCGTCTGGTTCTTGAGTTCGATTGGCGGGCTGCCAAAATAACCACGCAGACACCGAACACATCTTGGCCAGGTGAAAACGCTCCTTTCACGAGCTTTGGACACGCGTCGTGATCCTCTTCAAACGTACGCTGTGCCTCCTTCCATCGAATTAATAACACTGCAGAACCTGCCAAGTATCCAAGCTTCTGCATACACTCCGCTCGACTCACAGAAACCCCTCAGAATCCGTCAGATGCTGAGTACAAGACGTCATAATTCGTATATCAAAAATTCACGAAGCTGGAAATCAAGCGAAATGAACAGAAAATTGAAATTAAATTAGGGGTGGGTTTTATAAAAAAATTATGTATCGAACGTCGACTTCACTTGTGGAGGAAATTTGAGTGCCTTCACGGAAGACACTCAGAATTCATCAGAAACTAAAGCACAAGACGTCCCAAGGGGTTGGGCCACCTTTGGGTTTAAAACTCATACGTAAATTTCAGTTTTTTTTTGGCAAACTAATAAAATGAACGAAGAATGTGTTTTAAGGCCTTGAAGTACATAAAAAAATTGTTTTAATTTTCTGGAAACAAAATGGCTAATTTGGCTAGTGTTATCTTATTTTTTAGACTAAAAATATAATCGATTTTTTGACGCCTCAAAGCAGAGATGTGCAAAATTTTTATTTACCTAAATAATATTTCGAATAACGAATAAAAGTTAAACAAATCATTCGTCATTCGATCGTTACCCCGAGTTAACTTTATTCGATACATGAAATTTTATTTAAATAACAATTTTGCCCATCTGCTTCAAAGTTGGCTAACCAGCTCTATCCAAGCTACCCCTTTAAGAATCTTGTAACCAATGGAAACCAGCAGAAAATTGAATTAGGGGTGAAAGTTTGGATACCACTACCTCCAACGTGGTACGACGAAATTCTCTCTTGTGTTTTGAAATTGAAGGGAAAAAAGATTCGATTAGTCACGACGAGCTTAACGATGTTTCCAGCGGGGAAGGTTCCCAACGCAGGTTTTCTACGTACCACCCCTCTGTAAACTTTGAATCAATCTCCTCGGTGCGGAACGGGGAGTAAAAACGTGAACTAAAACTCGACAAAAACGCCGCGTGTATAAGCGTGCTCGGGGTGGTCGCAGGAGGTAAAGAAACGCTCGCGAAGGTTGCCGCGGAATTAAGGGTGCAGCACCCTTTTTCCCTGGTCGTTAAGTACCCTCCCTTCGGGGCTGTACTTGGAAGCTGGTGGTTTTTCGTAGTCGGACCATCGGGGAATATTTATCGGATGCTTTTTACCGCGGGCTTTAAGTAGCTCGTGAATCGCCCGGCGTCTTTTATGGCTTTTTGAGGACACAATGACGGGGGATGCTCGAACGTTATGTCTCATTTATTCGTGAGATCGTAGGAAACGCGAACATTACATAGGATAGTCGAGGTAGCTTTTACTGTCGCGTTGTCGAGTTGGTTACTTCCGATTTTGAATCTAAAATTTCCAACATCCTGGTCAGAACCAAAATTCCCAATTGGCGTATGAAGTGAGTGGTCGTTTGACTTTCAATTTATTCGATTCTGGCAAACTTTCCTTTACTGGGCGGATATCTGATGTTACTATACACTGACTTTTGAATTTATCAAATTTATGGACCATGTCGAAAGTTGAATTTCATTTGTCTGTCCCCCGCTAACCGAATTTATTTATTTATTTAACACATAAGGTAAACGTGCCAATTATGGAACACCTTCCTAACAACGTCCCCCTTTTGAAACAGTACCACAAATAGTAAAGTAAAAAATTTTCACAAAATATAAAAATAATTATGAAAATTTTATTGACATTTGTAAACATTTCTGTTTGCAAAATTTACAAATATGACGATTTATATGCAATAATTAACTTAAAAAAAAAATTAAGTAAGTTACTTCCGATACTCGCAAAAATCAGTGTTTCAAATTAACGGTCCGCTTTCTGCTGTCTGTACCGTTTATGAAACGCATGTGAGAATTGTCGTGGCATCTGTATATCCAGTTAATTTAATTATTATAATTATATTAGAGCGATTAAAATAATACCTATAACTCCATTTATATGAGTATATCGAGCATATGTATAAGAGTAAGTATACCAAATTAGAAGATTTTATATGAAACTAAAAATCTAACCCATAACTTGAATGACTGTTTCAAAATGGGGACACGGAATTTGGAACACCGGGTCATGGTACGAAAGCGGTGTTTCATAACACGTACAGATCCTTACTTTAGTTTTTTAAACATATTATTTTTTACTCACAATGAATAACAATTTTATGGCTCATTATGTAATCACAAAACATTTATCTATCAAATGGTGTACAAGGTTTCCAAGTTAATACGTTTAATTATTTAAATTACATGATAATTGAATATCCCTGCCGAAAAGCGTTCCATAACCGGTACGTTTACTTTATGCGGTGAGAAACAATTTATATAGGAATAGGTACAAGTACATTAAAAAAGGACAATATAGGGCGAATTCCACTTACCTACGTCCAAATCGCCCACGACCGTAGAAATTTTCCGTTTTTGTAATAAAACGAGTATCATAAATTATATGTTCCTGTTTCCGAGTCGGGATTTATATTTAAAAACCTGCATTTTCCAATAATGGCCCTTTCACAGATTTCTCTCCCATATTTCCGGAGATTTTCATATATTCTGAAACGAAAACCAGGGGCATTACGAGCAATTTGCGCGTAAAAGAAATTCGCCGATAGTAGAGACAACAAAAACCGAAAGAAAAAGATCGCGTTGGTTTTAAAAGTGCGAATCGAGCCACAGAAAAACTCAAGACACTTAAAATATATATTACCCAGATCCTTCAATTCTTCTTGAACACAAATAAAATCTGTGCACTAAAATATACCAGAAGATCCGCAAAGGAACAAAGAACTCCGTCAAGGGGTTAAAACCAGCGTACCTATTCATTCCCGAGTCCGATATCCTCTGTACATCAGGAGCGAGTTTCATCGTGGCTGGCACACTGCTCTATCCGTTAGAATTTTCGAGCAGCAGGCTTTATTTCCGAACAGAAAGAAAGGCACAGCGAAACAGTCGCCGCTGGCTTCGTCCGCGATGACGAAAAAAGAGGGACAGAGTGTAGGAAAAGTTGGTGGTCCAGCGCGGTCGAGGCAATTTGCGAAGTCGAAGTAGGCCAGCGTGGAAATTCGTCGCGCGTGACGCGCGGCCATCTTCCTCGCGTGTGCACCGCGTAATACTTTCCTCGCTGATTCCGCAATTGCCGGGGAGCGAGGGGGTACGGAGCAGGAAGGGTGTCGAGCGCTCGTTACCATCCATTTATTCCCTGAAAAAGCTGGCCCCTCGTAATACGACGGCAATTCAGCGTCTCGCTCTCGGTGACCATTAAAATTGCGAGCCGTTGCGCGCGGGCAGCGTGGAGATTACCGAGTTATTTTCTGGCTTAGGCCGGGACCACCATCCCCGAAGCTTTCACCCCCTCCGCGAAGATTCGCCCCGCGACGCGGCGCGCGATAATGGAGATTGCGCGGGCGGAGGGGTGGTCGCTGGCAGGGCGGATATTGCGCGCGGTTTCCTTGGATCTCGTGGAATCTCGAACGATTCCGTCGGGCCGGGGCGAAAGGAGGGCGACGTCGAGCCACGTATGGCCTTCTTTACTGCCCGTTATGACGTCGGTTCCTGTGCCGCGGCCGGGCGATTAGGTTTGTCTAGCTGCAACGTGAGGCGCTTGCGAGATGCGATTTCACCTGGTGCCCGAGATTTTCTCATCGGAGGATTGGTCTAGGGGTGAAACCGGCCGTGGGTGCATTTTTATTCTAGGCGGAAAAAGCGAGCCTCTGCGATGGGACTCGAACCCAAGACTCTGGCGGGTCTAGAGATTGCAATAGGAAACCAAAGTTTAGACAAATTATGCTTTTGCGTGATTATTTGTTAAAAAGAATTGTTAAGTAAAAAATATTTAATTATGTGTGTAAGGTAAGATTCTTTTCATTGTTTTTCTGGTGAAGATCCATGTTAAGGGGGGAGACCACTGTCTCGGCCCGAAATGTAAGGGTATTTTTGGGAATTTATTTCAATCAAACAACGCAAGTAAATCAATTTATTGCTTAGTATAGTCAATAGTGTATATATCAAATGGTAAGAAAATTTTTTTTTTAATCAAATTCATAAATCGGTTGTCTGTATACACTCCGTCAAAATTTGCGCTCCGGATAAAACATGCTAGTCGCGTTGACAGTCTCCAGACCATATGGTTCATCGAAATTCAAAAAAACAATAATATTTAGAAACTAGAAGCCTGCCTCTATTACGTGACGATCGCAAAATGTCGAATTTGTAAAAAATAACAAAATGGCGGACCACTGAAAAAAAAGTCGTATTTTCGGGGTACAAAATTGGGGAAATGTTGCTAAAAAAAATAGAAGCAGGTCGAAAATTGAAAATGTCTGATCGTCACGTAATAGCGACGGGTTTTCCATACAATAAATGTCCTTGATCATGCCAATTGGACGTATAGTTTTCTCTGTAGACTGTCAACGCGGTTGAAAAATGTCATTCTGAGGAAATCGCGTTCAAAGTTCCGCGTGGCTCAGTCGCGCGTTTGACACCGCTTCACGAAAAACACCATATCTCCGTCAATTTTGCGAATTTCTTCATGAAATTTGGAGAGAACATTCTTGAAACAATACGCCTTTCAGAAAATGTAAAAAAAATAAAAAAAAAATTTCAGATTTGAGACAGTGGTCTCCCCCCTTAATAAGTATTGTCAATATTTATACAAATATATCTATTTTGTGCTGATTTTATATTTTATGTTCAGAATAGTTTTATTTGCATATATATTTTTTAATGCTCAATTAGAGTTCAAAAAATGTTTTTATTTGTAATGTTTACTCTTACATTTTCAATACCTTAAAAAATATTGGTTAATTACCGGTACACCGGTTTTGATTGAGAATTTTACAGAATTACCGGTATTTGAAAAAGTCGGTAAATTTGCAATCCCTAGGCTTCTCCGAGTCCCCTGGGTATTGGTCAGCCGCTTTACCACCTCCCCCAACGCCGCACAGTGGAACAAACTTCACATTTCAATCAAAACCGCAGAATTTCTGTTAGAAATATTATAGGGGGATGAATCTTTTTCCAGATCAAATCTAAGATGTTGCAGAATAAGAGAAAAATATTGAAAAAGTGTGACAAACAAATGACCTCAAAAATCCCTGTCAAAGTTGACATTTTCGAAGAAAATCAGTTTTTCCGTTATGTCAATCGCATAATAAAAAGTTGCCACTATCACCAAACCCTGAATGCCTATATTATCAAGATTCCACTACTTGCTATTCATCTTTTCTCTTTAAACTTTATAACACCCTCCGTCAATTGGGATATAACAATCGAGTGGAGTTAAAGCGATCGTCAGTCGCGCCGGGAAAACGATATACCCGCGTGAGTCTAATAATTTGCTACTCCGGTCGCCGCGTTTATATCGGATTACGCGAGTAATACCTACCAGCCGCGCCGATTAGCCGGATAAATTTCGCATTTTCGATGTGAAGCGCGGTGCAAGGCGGACAGTCGGGTTCCGTGCAGAGGCGCGTGCACATGGCTGGGTTCTACGGGGATCGCGTAACGAACGAGCCAATGAGGACGAAACACGGACGAGAGATAACGTCGACGTAGGGTAATTTGCGCGACGGCCTCATTAACCCCCTCAGCCGTGACTCTTTTCTTCACAGGCCTCCCCCTCTAACCCCTGTTTTCGACATGGCTGCGTTACTGGAATTTTTTTTCTCCATCGCCAACGCGGATTTTCGGCACCGACACCGAGCGACGCGCCTCGTTTTGGCCATTATTGTCCCCGATTTCAATGGAATCTTTCGGCTGCTTCTCACCGCGCCACCCATTATAAACTTCGATCGCAACGAGCGCGGAACGCGGTGGTGTTCGCACAATGGTTTCCCGCTGAAAGCGTCGCAACAGGGTTTTTGGAAAGTACCCCTGGGACCGAGGGCGTAACGCGCACCGAACCCCTAAGGACTCTCGCGATCTTCCCGCATCCCTTTCTTCCTTCACCGGGCCTCTAAATACACTTGCCAGGAGCTACTCTCATTCGTCAGTGAGTATCGACCGTGGTGCATCGTGGCTGTTACAGGGCGTTGCAGGATTGGAGCTCGAAACTTTAAGGGTGGTTCCTGTGTGCCTTGAGTTGGACAGTTTTGACTCAGTGCAACGACACGCTAGATGTTATATTGTTTTAATTAGAATAATTGATGCGAGTCAGGCGAACCATCCTCTAATTTCGCCTATGTACTTTGTGGAGACATGAAACGAGGCATGCCTGATAACGCTCGAGCCTCTCTGCTGCATTAATCTCGGTAATAGGCTTCAAAGGGGTGAAACGTGAAGCTCGAGCGGTTCCAGGGATATTGAAAAAGTAGCGCCGCGCTTCCGTGAACTCTGCTGGACTTCCGCGATAAGGAGTGGGTAGGAAAATAGTCGCATTGGATAGAGAGGCTAGATACGGGGTGTCATTCTGATTGTTGCGATTCAAATGAGAAATAGGGTAATTGTGGGAGAGTTGCCGCACGTTACGCAAAATTGTCACCGTGTCTAAATTTTGCAATGAAAATGTTTTCCAAGGATATATCTTATTAGTTCAACATCTTGTGATTCTACTAGAATTAAAGAAAATCAAAATTTTAATATTTGTCACCCTTAAAAAAATTGAAACTAAAAACATCCTTTGGTAGGAGAGACGCCGCGCATGCGGGAGTGGTGCCGCATTTCGAAACACGTTTAATTTTCGATTTAAACTTGTTACTTCTAACTTTTTATATAAAAAAATAATAAAAACAAAGTAAAATGAAACATTTTTACTTTATACAATTATAAAATTGGAAAATTAAATGGGTACAGTAGGAACAGATATTATATCTGCTTTTCGAATTTTTTTTTATATTCAGTTGGCATCTTGAGATTAAAATAAAAAAAAATGTGAAAAAAGAGTACATAGTCCACAAATATATTTCGATTATAAGATTATTCATTTAAAAATAAATAATTTGCCTTGAGATACCACGTTAGCTATTTGAAAAAACTTTTTCGGTATTTTAAACATTAAAAACATCATTTAAATCGACTTAGTTTCCGAAACAGTACAGTATCAAGGTGCGGCATCTATCCCAAATAAAAGTGCGGCGTCTATCCGAATTGCCTGGGAGAGACGCCGCACTTTCGTATTTCCACATGCTAAGTCGAAAGTAACCCATTCTGCCAAGGAAATATTCTACATGGTCCCCTTAACGTATTACAAATGTTGTATCAAGAAAAACTCTGAATTTTTAGCTACTATATTAGTAAGAATAGACGCGACGTATAACTTTTCAGGCAAAGTACGCTAGGCTTACCTCGAAAAACAGCAAAATCTTTAACAATAATACAGGAAACACGCTCTGGCTTGACAAACTAGCCCAAATGAACAGCCTTAAACAAATAAAATCGGCAATGATGTGTTTTATTACCGATATCCTTGAAATACCGATAGTGCGGCGTCTCTCCGAGTGCGGCATCTCTCCCACAATTACCCTATTGAAAAATGTTTCATCGCTTTCCCGTGGATCGCTGAATTGTTATCATTTTTACCGAGTTTTCAGAAGCAATTTCCTCGACAACGATTCGACATTGGCGTATTATAATTAATTCCCGGCTGGGGGGCGCGATAATGTTTTATTATAATTATTCGGCCGTAGGACGGCGGCGCGAGTTTATAATGGAACTTTCATTGGCCATCGATTTCCTGTCGTTCCGCGCGGCGGGACTTGCTGGCTAGGCTCCTTTCTGGAGAACGATAAAAATATATCGCCACCCCTGGGGACGCTCGACCATCGTCCTCCACCGTCGGCTCTCGGTTACGACACACATCTAGACCACGGTCCGCGAGATAACAGCCTCGAGAATACCATTATTCCCCCCAATTTTCCTCGCTTTTCGTTTATGTTCGCGACGTGTCTCCTCTACCTATTAACGGCTACGGAGAATCGAGTGTACGTCGGTGGAATTGAAACGGGAACATTCGTCGATGTTCCATTCCGGTATAATTTCAGGATCGTAGCTCTTGAATTGAAAAGATTTAAAATAACACAGTGGAAGCATAAGAAAGTTGCATATTCAGTGCATATTGCAGTGTCTCCTATATTTGTCCCTTTGCTGTTTCATTAAACCGTTCAGTGCACGTGAATTACTTATTCCATCCCGATTAAGTCAGTCTCTGTCGTGAAAAATTGAAGGGAGTAGTATTTTCGTTTCCGCGAGAGAGCTCGGAGAGCGATGCGGAGATTCTCTAAAGGTTAATTTGTCTCCGCTTCGATCGCGACTACGTACCAGTGACTAATCAATGCAACAGGCAGGCCATAGTCCCCAATAAAATGCTAATGGAGCCCCTGTCATCGGTGTATTACAACCCCGTGCACGGGAAGTCGATAGCTGCGAATCCATCAGCGATTCAAATCATGTAAATTTCGGCTGGCAATCTCTGGGAACCGGCTGAATCGCGTTGCCATTGCGAGTGATCGATATTAACTGGGGGTACGTGGGAAATTTCGGCCCAGGGACCTGCTGGGGAATCCGATGAAAGAGTTTGAGAATTTATCGAGACGACTAAACCGTGTCGGCTCATTTATTTGGAAACGGCGGAACTCTTTGTGTACGCGGGAACGGTAACACGTTTAATACAAGTAGACATTCAGGAGCGGTGCCAAAAGTTTTCGCTCTAGTTGAGGCGAAAAGAAGGCGATGCCTCCACCAAACATCTCCATCGCCATAATTGTCTGTAACAATGGGTTTCTTCAGTTTATACATCCATTGTTGCGCTATTCAGCGTGTAGTTCGCGAAGAAGGTTATGAATTCGAGTTAAGCTGCGGTAGTTACAACCCCACAGAGGATTTTACATCCACGGAGATCTCAGATCTGTGAAATTCGAGGCTAAGTTTTGCATTGTTGTACCTACCCTTTGAATCCCTGGAACCTCGGACACGCTTTGCATCGAAATCCTCGAGGAACGATGGCTAATGATAGACACGCGTAATCAGAGCTTTTATCTTGCTGCGACGGTGTACTCTTCGAGTGTCGCCTTCCGCGTGAAACCACCCTTCCGCGTCCTCCCCCGTGCGCCTCGAAAGGGGTGGACGAAGGAAATATTCCGAGGTGCCGGGTCGATGAGAGCCAACCGACCAGATCTTCTTCCACTCGCGTCCTCGGACTTAATTCGTGGCCGCGTTTGATCCTTAATTAAACGCTCTTCATAGGACCCTTTCGTTTGACTTTTCCTCCGGGGAAAATCCACCAACGAATACTCTGGTCTTCTTTTCAAGGAACCCTTAGGTCGACTCCGAGGGATCGCTAAATTTCTAAGAGTTCATCAGCACTTCATCGATTGGGCGCTGGGGATCGTCAGAGTCTTAAGAGACTATTTTGTAATAATTAGGAAAGGATTTTGGGAAAAAGGCCCAGGTTGCAAACTTTCTGAGGGGCCCATTTTTCTGGAAAATGAAGAGGTAGTTTATTAAAAATGTGCTGAATGTAATACTAGAGAAAAGGAAAATATAGTGTTTGGATAAAATCATAATTCTTTTTTTTGAAGATAGGGCCCTAGGGGACCTTCTGGGCAGGAGTTCAATTTTCAGGAAAATGAAGAGGTAGTTTATTAAAAATGGGCTGTGTGTAGTACTACAGAAAAGGAAAATATAATGTTTGGATAAAATCATAATTCTTTTTTTGGAAGATAGGGCCCTAGGGGGCCTTCTGGGCAGGAGTCCCTTTTTCGGGAAAATGAAGAGGTAGTTTATTAAAAATGGGGTGTGTGTAGTACTACAGAAAAGGAAAATATAATGTTTGGATAAAATCATAATTCTTTTTTTGGAAGATAGGGCCCTAGGGGGCCTTCTGGGCAGGAGTCCCTTTTTCGGGAAAATGAAGAGGTAGTTTATTAAAAATGGGGTGTGTGTAGTACTACAGAAAAGGAAAATATAGTGTTTGGATAAAATCATAATTCTTTTTTTTTAAGATAGGGCCCTAGAGGGAGGGGGGCATTTTGGGCAGGGGCCCAAGCGGCAACTGGTCATCGGTCCCCCGTTAAATCCGCCAATAGGTTCGCAACTATGTTCCTCGATAGCTAGAATCTAGAATCACAAAACATAGAACGCCGCAGGGTCGAGTGGGAAAAAGTTGTATCTCCCACAAACGATACAGAGAAAACATCTAATTAACAACGATGAGTACATAATTATTCGTTCGCAGAGGGGATTTCATCGATCCGCAGATAACGTGCACTTACCCGAATGTTTATGCAGGCCAACCCTCTCCCCTGCAACGTTCGCGATATGTTTTTACGAGCATGCAAATTTCGCTGGTGGAAAAGTTGACTCAGAAACGCTAATATCGCGGGAACGCTTCCCTCGAGGGAGGTTACATGATTTCCTTCTGCGTTTCCATTGGTCCTTCCGCCATAGGTGTTCCGTTTCCGTTCTTCCCGACGCAGTCTGCGCTGGCTGTAGATCCCACGATGAATTCCTGGAAACATTAAACCTTGCGCTGCGCCAGCTAGCTTTCCAATCCCGTTTTCCCCGTGCACCGCGTGTCTTTGCATCCCTAGTCCTTCTTGTTCCGCTCATCGAAGCACGTGCCGCGAAACGTCCGTCGTATTTCTTCCTGCGGGAAGGGTGGACCTGTATCTTGACGGGGAAACGCGTGATTTATACCCTCCGACGGCGTCCATGGCGGGACACGCCCTTCGGCTTACTTATTTAACCCGCTAAGGTCACGCAAGGACGGGCTGGCTTTCGAGGGAGGGCTTCCTTCGCGTGTCAAAGACGCTTCCTCCCTTACGACTGTATTAAATGACGGCCCAGGAAGCCCTGCAGTCTTATCGTCTCACGTGATAACGCTAATATTAATTGCAACTCTCAGAGGTTTAACGAACGTTACCTTCCTGCATCCCGGATCCCGGGGCCATCGATCTCGTCCCGTTACTCCAATGGCGTCCGATTGGGAAGAGCTTGAATCCTTGAAGTCTGCAGCTTGGGATAATAAATTGATCTGTCTGCGAGCTAACTTTAAGTGGATAAGTTTCTGATCACAAGAGCAGAAGGAATTCCTAAATATCCGTGGCACTATTAAGGGAACTGTAAGAATGGCACTTTTATGCTTGGCAATAATTTTAAATTCACAGACAATTTAGGGGCCCAGTGGAAAACACGCTCATGCCACTGTTTTGTGATTTTAGAGGAAAGGAAGTTGGAGGAAAAAGTGTTTTCACAGGTACGAGATTGTAATTATTTTGAACGGTATTTGAATTAAATGATAAATGATATAACTATTGACAAATTTTAGCTGAAAAATTAATTTTATTTCGTCACGTGGTTCCATTTTCACTACGCATTTGTTTTTTCTCAGCGCGAAGAAAATTGAATACGAATCTGTTCGGTGAAACCTATATACTAATATTATGTGGTGGAATTATGCTACATTGCAGGAACAAATTAATGACGCAAAGAAACGAAAATTTATGCAGACGTGGGCACGTGCCTGTTTTCCACTGGGCCCTCAATTCAATTTACATTTCAATAAACATTTGATACATAGCGCACTGTGTATAGAGTCTCAGTAATTGGGCACTTTTATTCGAACACGACGAATTTTACAACGCCGAGGCGAAACTGGGCCACGCAGCCAGTGAAACAGGGGTTGATTTTCCGCCCGCGAAAAGCTGGGGAACATTTTCGAAAAAATGGCTCGGTTAACCGTGCCCGTTCGCTGCTGCACGGCCGTTCGTTTCTGTCGGGCAGCGGCGTTAACAAGATACGATTTGTAATTCATGAGGGCGACCGGCGAAAAAAGAGGGCGTCGGAGCGAAAAAGAGGCAGAAGCCGTGCTCGCCGGTCCACTGGTCGAGATTCAGGGCATTTATTAACCACGGAAGATTTATCCCTCCGTTATTTAGATCTCGTGTAAACCTAGCGAGCGCTCCCCTGACTTTTCCTTTCACCGATACCTCCTTTCCATGGAAATCTGCCCCGAGACGCTCCTCCCAGCAATCCTCTTACCTACCGAGACGAGAAACTTTTCGTACGCCATTTCGAATTCACCAATCGTGGTTACAAAAATACTCCAAATTATTGCCCTCCCCCGAGATTTTGCAATTCGATTTAAAGTCTCGAAGGAATCCTTTCTCCTCTGCTTGAACAAACGAAAGAAAATTTCTTAGAGATTTGGCACCTATTTTTATTATCAAAATCACGAGGACAGAATCAGTTTGCGGCAGAGTTCCTCTAATTTAATCTTCCTGATTTTACAGTTGCAAAATTTGCGATTGTTCGTGACTCTGTTTTTTTTATAAAAATGGTTTATTATTATTATTAAGCGTCTTTATTGCACAAACAAGTATAATATATAACAAGCAAGAGAAAAGAAATGAGGAAAAGACAATTGCAAAGGCGAGGTTCAATCTAAAAACTGTTTTCCAATCAAACCTAATCTTTTAGCTCAACTATTAGCTTTAACCACACACAAAAAATAGACTTAAATAAACGGAGTATACTCAGTGTTTTCTCTTACTCCCCACTAAACTAAGAAGTTTCAATGCGCAGAATATTACAATAAGTTCTAATGGCCCCAACTCCTTGGAGTATCTCCAGGATTTCTATTGCTCCATGGGAATTTCAAGGGACTTTTCATACAATTGAGGCATTTGATGGAAAAAGGGCACATAGGCTTATGTGCCCTTTTTCCGTAAATCGGTTAAATCGACTCAGGAATATGTTATATATATATAATATATCAAGGACATTTCTTCTCCCACGTTTAAATTAGCTAAATGCTGTTTTGTTACGTAGCGTGAGCGACATGCAGCTACATAGCCGCTGAGCGGTCGCGCTGCCGTGCTGTCTATTGTCTGGTCGTGCAATACGTTTGATTTAATGTAAGCGAGGAACTATGGAAAGTGAGGCGTGTATCGAATCCGCAAGGAAAGAAGCGAATTTAGGAAAGATGAAATTGATTTGTAAGACAGCTTGCTGCAAAAAATCGAAGAAATTAATACTTACTTAAAACATAACATTTTTTGTTTAGTTTTGCCCTTCATTTTGTATTTTTTATTTAAGAAATGTATAAAAAATTGGCAACGAAGTATGTAAACAAAATTATATGTAAATAACTAAACAAAGAAGCAATTTTGTTACGAATTTACCCTATTTACGGAAAAAGGGCACATAAACCACTTGCATAAAACTATTAAATAAAGACACATATCATTTTCAAATCATGACTTCTGTTTACGAAACGTTTGAAGGATATGATACTACATCCTTAAAAAAAATTGGATTTGATTGCATTACTTTTCATTAAGTTATACTATAATGAAAGCTTTGAAACCGATTTACTCGAAATGGCATTTTGGCGTATGTGCCCTTTTTCCATCAAATGCCTCAATTTGAATTTTCAATATTCACCAAAGTGAGAATGTCACAGTAGCTTCAGAAAAGGTACAAACTACCTTTTTAGGCGTAAAGAAGCTGAAAAGTTTGCGCTGCGAAGGAACTCGGTGGCTATGCTTCCTCGTGTATCGTTGGTCCACGAAACCGAGGATGAACCAGCAGTTTTCAACCCTCCTGAGAGGATCCTCCGCGCTTCGCTGTTGCCCGTGGCCCCCATCCCCATAGGATCTTCCATGGCCTTCCGGCATCTATGTCTCTATCGATCTGGCCGGCTGGAGCTGTGTACAAGGCTAGTTTGGGCGGGGCCAGATCGCGCGGAAAAGAAAAATTAATAACAACCAATCGTTCAGTCCGCTCGCAGCAGAGGCTGCCTCGGTAAACCCGCTTCCCAGCCTTGGGGGAAATTCAGTCCTCCCTGCTGAGTGGCTGGAACGTTTGCTTTCATAGTAGATTACGAGACATCGCTCCGTCGGGCACAGGTTCCTCCGAATTTTGGTATATTCGCCCTTATCTTACGGCAGCCAGTACTCTATCACTCATCGTTAGGTTGTTTGATTGCAATTCAATCAGAATCTAGTAATTTCTGATATCGAAAGTATAGATACTTTTGTATCGAGAGGAACTGAAACGTGTGAACGAGGAAATTTGAGAGGAAAGAGCCCTAGTAGAAATATAACTGGGGAAAAAGTGGGGCACTAGTTAGTTTTTCCCTTGGTGCAACTAGCGCCCTACTAGTCATGTAATGCTTTTCCCTCCCAGGCGATAGTGTGGAAAAACTAGTATTTTGTCACGTACGAATATCTTGATATATGAAGTAACGTATTTAGAACTTACCGTGATATTTAGCATTTAACACTTCCTTTCTTTTTCTACACCTACGCACTCGTTTAGCATTTAATTTTTTTTCGGCTCATTAGATTCCATGTTTGACAGCTTGAGTCAGGTTATAACTAGCCAGGAATTAAAAGGGAAAACTGGATGTGAACTAGTTAGCCAGAGTCGAGTTACAACTGTTCCAGGTTTATAGACTGGGTTTTAGGCGGAATTTGGTTAGTTTTTCCTTTCTAGTTTTTCCCTATCCAAGCCTGGCTATTACCTCACCAGAAATAGGGAAAAACGAGACAAATTTCTACTAGGGAGGTCGCAGATTGCCTCTCGATGCTCCAATAGAGTCAGTGACGTAACGGGGCTATTGTTTAATGAATAATTACAAATCTGGAATACATATATACATGCGGAACGTTGGTGCCTGAACGGTGACCGACGGAAAGTTTCGGCTTAGCTCGAAGTCGACTCACTTTGTTAGGAATGACCCAGATACTCGCCAGCAACACAGCTTTCTCGATTATATACCGGTAACTTCGCGTAAAGGCCTGGCCTGTTCCTCACAGAAATTCTCATCCTCTCTCGCCCCTCCCCTGGGTTTCCCCGCTTCGTGTATCACGAAAATCGTTGTCCATCATTATTTAAGATTATTTTAGTTGCAATGCTCAAACACTAAAAAGTGTAAAATGTATTCTTTATTATTTTAATGCATTTTTTATCAAATTAAATAAAATCGTTTAAATTTGTTTTTCTTTATTAGTCTAGCTTATCTGTCCTCTTTTCTTTTAATTCTTATAGGGGAGAATTGCCAATATCGTACTGGTCACCTAAATCGTACCTCATCAATTTCTAAGTAATTAATGAATGTAAACGACATTTGATAATAAAAATATCAAGTAAATGCGAAATAAGAAATAGAAACAAAACATTTTGAGCTTACACCCTATTTTGTGCGTGCTATAAACATTTAAAAAAATCAGGTATGATTGATGTAACTTTTTATCAGTTTATCGTAGCTGATAATAATCAAACAATACAATTTTGTCCCGTATTTTTGTATTTTTCTAAAAGCAGGTTTAATGTAGAATATTTGACATTCACTTTAAGTGCATATTACATTCATTATAAAGTTTAAATTTATATTTATGAATAAATTGATCATGTTTCCTAAATCGTACCACTACAATCCTACTAGTAGGATTTGACAACTCGTATGTTTATAGGTTATGTACATATATCATTTACATAGGTTATTGCGGTCTGTGTGTGATCCATATACATTTGTATATGTAACTATATAATAATCATTACTTTATGTTGAATATTTTCTTCTCTATTTGTTATTTATACTATTTTTTAGTGGAGGTACGATTTTGGAAACCGAGAGGTACGATTTAGGAGACCGGTTGTCCGAATCGTACCTTTGACAGTATGTGACAAAAAGATTAATAACAAATTAATTTGTTCTGAACAAAAGGCTAAGCATATAATAGTAGGTGCCTAAAAGATGAAGCTACAATATCCAATAGTCATTTGCGTTCATATGAGTACCAAATATGAAATATAACGTAAAATGTCTTAAGTGGTACGATATTGGCAACTCTCCCCTATAAAGTTGACAGTACCCGTGCCTCAAACTTTTCACCTTCTTCCTCCAGAGTCTCGAAGAAGTGTCAAGGCCAATCATCCCCTACTTACCCAATAAATAATCTAGGACGCTTTTTCTCGCGGAAGTTACATCGGTCAGCGTTTTTATCATTCCCCGTGTCTCGCGTCCAGTTTTTCCCTCCACCCCTGACGGTTTTTGACGACGATTTAGCCAGCCGCTTGCCGCGATTTCGCCACGCGGAAGCGTCTTGGCCGCGCTCCAAGCTCGCGGTTGCTGGGAGCCGGAAGCGAGCCTCCCTCGCCGAGCGCTTGCTCGTCTCCCACGCCTCGTGGCTCTCTCCCTTCGGTACAACGACGACGTTCGACCTTTCGCAACTTTCGAGACAGCCCCTCGATCTCCGTGACGTCATCCTCCCAGCTCCCTTCGATCCTCCTGGGCAGAAATCGCTTGGGCTTTCCGTCGTCGAGAAGCTCCGTTGAAAAGTGGCAGGCGAGCTAGAATTACGCGCAGCGATTCGCCGATCTCGATCTTTATATCGACATCGAGTCGAATTTATGGCCACTCCTCTGCCCTCTGGAACTTCAAGGCTCCAGGCCCCGATTTATCCTGACTCTTTGCTTGTTTTCTTTAACTTCCATTCGATTTCACCCAGCCTTCGTTTTACTCTTGCTCTCTGCTGGCCTCCTGTCACTTGAACTCCATTTCACCCAGCCTTCGCCTTCCATTAGGTCCGCTGTACCTTCTTCTCTGTCTTGGTCTTGAATTCCTCGGTGATTCTAGCGCTGGGAAGATCGAGGAACGGCCGAGGTTTGTTAGGCTCCTGTGATTGCTTCACGGCCACCGATGATCGACTAAGAATAATGCCTCGCCCGTGCTGGACGTGACATTTAACGGTTACTCGCTCACGAATCGACCCGACACTTTCAAACGCAATTGCCCTTTCTCATTAGCCTCTTTCACGGTTTACGGTTCAATCAGCTTCTCGCCGTCTGCCCGGTAATCGGTGCGAAAGAAGATGAGAATAAATTGCGAGGGATCGGCACCGAACGTCCCTCGGTTTACGGGGCGAAGGATATTTATTCTTGACTTTAATTCATATTTTCGGCCCGTTTCAATATTCTAATGGAAGCTTTCAGAGCGAACCTCGGGAGAGTGGATGGCACGACAGATTTAATCCACGCTTGAGGAGTGACTGTCTGTTCTTAGAAGGTCCCAGATTTTTTTTAAGGATTTATGGTAGCACGGAGAAGACGCGTGGTGATTAACGGTCTTATGTGGTTTCGAAAATAGCTCGTGCGAGGGAGGTGTTTTAGAAGTATGATTCACTGGCCTCTGTAAATATTATTGAAAACAGGCTGAGGATTGAAGCATCGCGAGCTGGGGACTGTATATTTCCACTGTCCTATATTAATGACATATTTCAAGTCCCATCTGGACTTGAATCATGAGAATTCAAAGATCCGATCATTGTAATACTGTGATATTCGAGCAGATAGAGCTTGCGAGGGAATGTATCGAAATGATAATCGTCGATTTTGATGCGATTTTGGTAGAAATTAGTTCTTGTAAAAATATTTCACATGTATCTTTTTTTATTGGCTGACATTCGTGTTGAACGGGTGAAAACGGAACTCAAAGTTGAGGGCAAGAAACATTTTTGGTCGAATATCTTGAAAACTACTGGGCCTAAAAGCACGATGTAAATGGCAAAGTTGTGTATTTTCCAATGAGGAACGCAGCTGTGAAAACAAATTCCAAAAAATCTGTTCGTTTAAATAATACATTAAAAAAGCGGATTTGTTTTTAATCCACGTCTGCAATCCTTATTAGAAAATAAACAATTTGCATCGATAAAAAAATTCGTATCAAATATTTTTGTAAGACTTAGGTACTTTCTACCGAAGTCGCATCAAAATCGACGATTGTCACTTCGATATGTTCTCCCGTTGGAATACCTTGCAAAAGAATTGGATCTTGGAAAATTCCGCAAGATCTACAAACAACTTCAAAGTCCCATCTATCTCTGCACCTACAACTTCGTTCGCAATTCCTCGCAGAGCAGAAAAACGAACGGAGTGCACGATTAAAGTTCGAATTCGTGGACTGGAATTCGCGAGATCGAGCCTCGATTTGCCAGCAAAGTGGCGACGCCAGAGAGCAGGAAAACAAGTCGCGGGAGGGGGGCTCGGATCGGGATGAGATGAAACGGAGTTGCGACTGGATCTTTTATCACGGGAAAACGTCCCACGGGCGTTGTGTCGTGTTTGCGAGGGTGGGGCGAGCGGAGGGAAGGAACCAGGCATCGATTTCGAATCTTTCTTCTTCGACTCCCTTTCCCGCACCCTTGGACGCGAGCCAGCCTCTCTGCACGCTGGGAAACGCGAATAAAGGGGTGGTCAGGGGGAGGATGAAAAGAGAAAGGACGCGGCGTAGCGCCGAGCCATAATGCGAATCAATGCTTCTGTCAATAAGCCAGAAATTCCCGAGGAACCTTCGAAATTCGAAGATGTTTCTATTTCCAATATCCACGGGCGAAATTAATGATTTTCGCGTGCCCTGAAAAAACTCGTGTTTGTGACTCGGTGCACATGGATTTGTGCCAATATTACCTATTTCTTCAATGCTTGCAATTTAATGAGATATTGTAAGTCTTATTTACCATAAAGAATTTATAATTTCGACCGTATTTTTAGAATATTAAAAACCAACAAGTGATATCAGCGCATAGGTTAGGTCATATAAACAATTAGTAAAAGCTATTTTGCAATTATGTATTCGACGTTTCGGTCTATGATTTAGACCCTTTCTAATGTTCTCGCTTGTATACTATTTACCTCAGTCACTCTCCAACCGACTAACAAGGTGCACGTCTTTAGATAATGTGTTTAACGTATTAAAGCAAACGCAGTAGTTTCAGTTTCTTTCTTGAAAAGGGTCTAAATCATAGACCGAAACGTCGAATACATAATTGCAAAATAGCTTTTACTAATTGTTTATATGACCGAACCTATGCGCTGATATCACTTGTTGGTTTTTAATATTCTTATTTACCATAACAAACATCACAATAATCATCGAGGAAATACGTAAAATTTGTCAAGCTCACAGGGTGCTGCTTCTGAAATAACAAAAATTAGTTTCCCCTTTTCATCGATCAATTTTCCCGCCTTTCGTTAGCATTTCATTACGACTTCCCATCCCCGGCTACCCCGAGCGGTTATTCGCGCGATAAACGTTTAATTAATATCCCAGCGAGTAGTCCGCGGCTGGCCAAGGCGAGCCACCGACGAATTCCTGATTTTTCCTCCCCCGCGGAATCGGTAGAAGTTGTATTTTAATTAAACGGCCACGGCTTTTCCCTCTGTTTATACCCCCCGCCGTAAATCCGCTCGCGCTCGCTTTAATTTCGAAACACCGGGATCGCTTTAATTCCGCGTCATACGACAGCTGATTACCCACGATCTCGCTTGTCCGTTTTATCGCCCCGTAAATCTGCACTTAATTCTGTTTTCGTTGCTACCCGAGCTGTACGCAGCGCAACGCGAAATTACTCGCTTTGCTGGGCTAACAGCCGATTAGCATCGCGAGGAATCGCCGTTCTATTGTGCGACGCGAGTCTGGGCGTTCGTTATCGGCGGCTTGTTATCAGAACGCCACGTTTTCTCCAATAACTCTGTTATTTTATCTAGATCCTGGGTGCGAGGTAATTTCCCTCTGTATTATGCGAAACTGAAGGGAGACGCTGCGCTGTAGCAAAAATAATTACATTGTTCGTCAAGCTTTCAGGTATGAATATATGAAAGAAATGAAGTTGCAGCTGTAGGGTAGATGTACCATTTGTGGCCACTTTAAGGATTTCCGTACCATTCACAGATACATAACTTACAAAAGAATACGTACACAAAAATAAAGAATATATCAGTGTAATCCAAAATCTACAGATAATTGAAATATTCTACGTTGAACAATGTTTTAAACATAATTATTTAAAAAATCATTATATTATCGTGCCGGACTGTTTTGCACCGTTTGTGGCCACGTATGATTATTAAATAAAACGGGACAACAAAACAGTAGAAATGGTGCCAACAATCCATCCTTAGACAGCTTAATTCATTGTAATGAAAGTGAACTAAGAATACTTAATATATCGGAATAAATAAGACAGTGGCCACAAATGGTGCAGTGGCCACAAATGGTACATCTACCCTACCTATACGATTCTTTTTAACTTTGTCAAACAGGAATAGAGTCAAGTTGAAGGGACGAGGTAATTAACCCTTCGTGGTCACACCTTCTTGTAATCATAAATTGGTCACTCGGGGTCACTGCACTCTAGTGTCATCTCTGAGTTACCATTGTCGTATTTGTGAATCTATTAACTTTGCAGTAATAATTGCGATACTAATAGAATCATAAATTTTGATATGATGAAATTTGTAGTTGAAAGAATAGATGTGGAGAAAAGCGTTTTTTTGTTAAAATTCATGAAACTTTTAAATTTTAATATTAAGCTCAATTAAGGTAAAATTTAGTTTAATTATTAAGTTTACTAATTATTAATATATATAATAATATAATAATTATTATTATTTATTTAATATTTGCGATGTACCCAGGATGACCACGAAAGGTTAACCCTAATATTGTCTGCTACAAGATAACGCATCAGTCTCCTTTTCATCGCTGAAATTCCAAGGAGATCTATCAAGTACTCCAGATAAAATTTTTACGGTTCTTCGAGTTGTGAATCGATAGTCCCCCACGCTTAAGTAATTCATATTCGTTAGCATAATCTGGCGCACGGGAGAGATCACCGTTTCGCGGGAACTTCTTAATTACTCGAAACTTAACCAATTATCGCAGGGGTGGGTTAACCGCGCGTGTTAATCGCGTCGCGTGCCGACCGCTTAACAACGTAAGAACCGTTTAATACACGCCAGGATGTCGTGACAGTGATTCCAGATACCGTCGAATTACCGCGTGAAATTGTACTTTTGTTTTCCCCGATCGCGTGATTAATTTGCTCGCGGAAGGTTTCTGGTTAACATCACACGGCACGCGCAATCCACCTGTTTAATCTACCCGAGGCTCACAGACGCGTGGAACAGGGCTGTCGTCCCCTCAGGGCTGTTCCAGCCGAGGTTTGCTCGCCTTCAACCTCGAACAAGCTAATCAAGCACACACACACGCGCTGCGTAATGGATTATCCATTGCGACAGGTTGGGTCAGAGCTTCCTCGCAGACTTATTCAGAAGTTGACCTGGACTAGCTGGCTTAAATTGATATTCCACTGCAAAGTGTCATTTTCCCCGCGATCTTTCAGCCTCGGGATTAAAGGGAACGCTTTTCATCCTCAAATCGGTCCACAGGAAAATCCGATTTGGTCTGATTTGGTTGCATGCCAAGCCTTGTCACTTCCGATCCCACCTCCGTTCATCACAATTCAAACATATTAACCCTTCGTTGACACACTTCATTTTTCGATCAACTTTGACATACCTGGGTGGCTCACACCCAGAGCAATTTTTGATCGACTGCCAGTCTCATCTAAAGAATCCAATTATTATGCAAAGAGTCGTGAGTCAATTTCGAGGTTTCTAGAATGTATTCCAATAGTTTTTTGATTGAAATTTTATCACAGTTTTTGTAAAAAAAATTTAGAGTACCAAATATCGAGAAAAAATGAAGAAGAAAATCTTTAAAAATTGTATCTTTTACAGATTTCAATATTAGAAGCTAAAAATCTACAGAGTTGATGTTTGGATATAATATTTTGAGAGAGAAATTAATTTGGAAGTGGACTTGTGAAAAAAGGTATTTATTTTGAATGTAGAAGGTACAGAGTGTCAAAATCAGCTTATGGGTGGCTCACACCCAGAGTGTCAACGAAGGGTTAACGCTGCTTCAAATCCTCACGATCCTCGATGCCCACTTTAAGTCCCTCACGCGACATTACTTAATCACAGCCAGCGAAAGTGGTAGTTTGATACGTCATTCTCTGCCAGTTATCGCTTCCTGTAGGTGCTATCTTCAGGAACAACTTCGGTTTCATTAGGAATTTAGGAATTCGGATGGCTCCAACAAATTCTTGCCAATAAATCGATCCCAGCCCTTCAAAAGAACCCCGCAGGCACTTCGTTTCAGAAGATACGACCGTGCCATAAATTCCTTTCAAACTTCCCACCCTTCAGCCTTCCGTAACTCCTTCCACCTTAATTTACGTACTCGCGCGGCAGGCTCTTCCAATTTTTCATCGCGCCAAGTAACGCCGCTGTGGCCACCGTTTCGCGAGGGATACAGTACGGCGATAAATCTCTAGAAAGGGCCAGGGAGCTCGACCATTTTTGCGGCTAGAATTCGCCAGCAGATTCGCAAGATCGCAGCGGAGCGTGAATATAAGTTTCACGAGGATTTGGTGTTCAGCCACGTGCTCCCTATCGCCCCATACGACCGTGGCAATTTTTAATAGAGTCACCGATGCGTCACGACACGCCACCTCAATCTTGAAACGTGCTTTTTCCACCCCTGCACGAGATATTTCTCCCAGGCGACGTCTCTGTCTTCCTTCCTCCCCTGCAACTGGCTTGGGAAAGGGCAGTTGCGCCCTGGTTTTCGAGAAAAAAAATCTCTAATTTTTAAAAACTGATCTTTATTAACCCTTCGTGGTCACACCTTCTTATAATCACACATTGGTCACACGGGGTTCACTGTACCCCAGCGTCATTTTTTGAGTTACCATTTTCGTATTTTTGAATCTTTTAACTTTTTAGTGATAATTGTACACTCGTAATACTTATACAGTCATGGTCTAATAGTCTTTTTCTAGAAACATAAATTTTCATATGATAAAATTTATAGTTGAAAATGAGCGATTTTCCATGGTCGTGGGAAAAACCGATTTTTTTAAAATTTTTTTTTATTATTATTTTGCGATAAATCCCCTTTGGAAGACGTAAAGGTGCGACATTTCAAATCGAAAATTGCTCTTGGGGTACAATACACCCCGTGTGACCACGAAGGGTTAACTTTATACTAAATAAGTGAATATTTTTAAATTTTGGTTTTAAACTTTTAATTAAATTGGCACTACGAAATGGGTTCAAAAGAGCAAGAGTCACCGCGAGGGTTGTTTTTTCATTTCTACATTTTTTATTACCGTCGCTCAAAAGTTGCCCCCTCTGGAAAAAAGTCTGCGGAAAATTTTGCTCTACAACCCATTGCTGTGGACCAAATGGAAGTATCGAGTTGTTTCTGGGGATCTCAGGTGTTCCTCCTCGAGGACTCGAATTAACCCTCGTCAGGCGGCATAGGTACAATTGTAACTTTTGCGTTTTTTTAAATTGGAATAACTTTTTTTCGAGAAGCCATGGAGAGCTGATGTTTCGTGTCTTCTCTGAATATTTGGTCTAGATTACATAGACCAAATTTCAGAATAATATCTCTACCCCCTTCGGAGATAGGGGATTGAGTTCAGGATTGCAAAAATTGTGCCGCCTGACGAGGGTTAAACGAAGCTGTTGCGGATGCAAAGTTCGTGGCGAGGGTGCGATTAAAACGCGATCTCGAATCGGAAAGCTGAGCCCTCGGGATCACTGCGAAGCCCTAGATCCCCGTTGACGATCGTAGCAGTCGATGTTGGGCAACGGAAATAGGGGAAGAAAGGCAATTCGAGGAATTCAGTAAGTTGGGCGAACTTGACGAGACTCGAAGTGGAGGAAAAGTTGGATGACTCGCTCGAGTTGGAAGCACGCGGGAAGGGCCGGGAGTGCTCCAAGTTCTCGGCAACTTCTAACAAGTTGAAACGCCGTAATCAGGTCTCCCCGGTTCGAGCCCTATCCCGTGACGTAATCGGTAATTCCCTCTGGAGGGGCTCGGCGGGGGTAGCGTTTTGCCGGCTCCCGCGAAAACGCTGGCTTCGAGTCGATCGGTAATCAATCTTGCCTGGCAATAATTAGAAGCGGCCAATCTCGAAGGGCTGAGAAGTGGCCCTGTAAATCGGAGGCGTCAGCCCCGCTGGGTTATTAATTAAACACGACACTGGAACGGGAGCTGGCTGAGTCATCGTGTTAATTAAATTTCTCCACCGAGCAATGGTTTAATGGGTCGCCTTGTTTCGTCTTTCTTTCCCCTCTTTGAAGCCTCGATCGTTGCGTCGCGATGTGCACGGGGACGAATCTATAGGGACGTTTATATTGGAAGAAACGTCTGCTTTGCTTCGATCAATGTTCCTTTCCACTTGGTGGGTGTTTGTTATTTTACATTCTACAGCCTTTTCATGGATATGTTTTAGCGTGTAGCAACTAGGGGTGAGTTTGTGTATAGGCTAAGTAGACTGTAGCTTAGAGTGGTCAATTTTAGGGGTGGCAAATTTTGGGCGAAAGAAATTGAGAAATGGTTAAACACGAAAGCTTGAGATAACTTTAAAACCCATTCTTTTTCTTTTCATGTAATTAATTTCAAAATTGTCCCGACTGTTCTAAATTAAAATATTTGATGATATTTTATGAGAATCTATAAATCCACCTCTGGTAGCAACTACTTTATTTATTTATTTTCGGGACACACGGACGATGGCTAAACGCTGGCTTGCGACTCGCGAAATGTCACATTAATTAAACAAAATTATTTAAAAAGCAGAAAATATTTTCATTGAAAGTTCCCCTACGCGAAACTATAATTTCATATGCAACAACCTAATACTTTCAGAGGCAAAGCGAGAAGGAATTTATGATTCCCGTTGTAAAGCATCGTTGGTCGTCGAGTGGGAAAGTTTGCATTGCATTTCCTGGAGCTGCGCAACATCCGCCCACTCGTGTGAGTCATATCACGAAAGATACACGAGGAATTATGACGGAGTTTAGAGATACGCGTGCAGATACGACTCGGATGCGTGATAAGGGGTGGGAAGGGTGTGCAGAGGGAACAGGGTTAATCGATGCTAGGACGGAACGAGACTTGGCGATTCCATTTGAATTCCCAGCCACGTAAACCCCAGCCCCGTCAACTTTCCACCCAGTTCCCGCCCTTTAGTGATCATTCTGGCTCGTCGAACGCGGTTATTACGCCGTCGTTAAAGCGGCTGCAACCCCACAAAGGCGGAGAAACCACGAGGATAAAGTTAAACGAGCTAGAATTTCGTATAAAAATTAACGCGACCCCCAATTACATATTTATTTTCCACTCCTCCTGTAAGCAAAATCGCCATCCAATAAGGTAAATGTCCCAATACCTGGACATTTAAGATACGGTGGACACACGTTTGACAATTTTTCAGTCATGCAAATCGATTTATTTAAAAACTATTTGGCAATTATATGGGGCATCGTGTGTACTATATCATTAAAAAAACAACATATTGTAGGATTGAATAATTTTGTAAAATATTGAAAATTCGTAGTCCTTACAATGGCCCAATACCTGGACAGCTTAACTAGTATGTCCCGGTGTCCCGATTTTACTGTCCCATTACCTGGACACATGATTTTGGATGTTTCCTAGGGAAATTAAATAAAAAAAAACAACACAATAGTTTTTTCTTTTAGCATATTTCTCCTGTGTAAGAAATTTATTCAAATCAGTGAATAAAGTTAAGTAAAAAGAATCTATTAGTAAATGACTAATTTTAAGGTTATGTGTATTCGTGTGTTACACACGAATTTTACACATGAATGAAATATTATCATTAAAGCAAGATACAAAGAATACAAAGTGTTTGCAGGGTGCAAATTATTTTTAAGGTGTTAAATAATTATTTTATTATTGTGTCAACAATAACATGTACTTATTTCACAGTTAGTACACGTGGTCAGGTTTGGGGACGTTCTGGGATTTCACTGTACCAGAAGATAGACACGCGAATAAAAAACTAATGCGAACTTTAAGTTTAATTTTCCAATAAAAAAATAATACTACAAGGTACCATTTTTCTAAAACTGTATTAGTTGTACCAATATACTAAACATTGTTAATAATATTCGCTTAAGAAAATATAGAGACTGTTTAGCAAATCAGACAAGAGCAATATTAAAATGGTGTAAACTGGAGAGTTCAAGAAAATTTACATTTATTACGATTGTTACAAGTTTACTAAGAAAAATATGTATATGAATATATTTTATTAAATATTTGAGTAATTGAATAAAATAATTCTTTTATGGATAAAGCAAATATTAAACGTAATAATCAGCATTATTTGCACTAGTGTCCAGGTATTGGGACGTGTCCAGGTATTGGGACATTTACATTACTTTCTTCAACTAACGTAAAGTGACTACTTATATTACCTCATTCAATAGTTTATTCCGCTCTGCGATACGGACAATAATTGGATCGCCAGAAGAAGTAGAATGTGGAAGCAAACACTTGACACGTATAAATAGCGTTTGCATTCGGGACAAAAATAGCGAAGGCTGCGAGCAAGGAAGACGACCCATCAAGCACGGGTTGCTCAGCTGCTCCTTGCTGGCCCTCCCTTCGGCGCCACCCTCCTCCTTTATCGCAGTCCGAGACAGGGGTTGCGATAAAGCGATCACGATCGGCTCGCCTCCTTCAGCCGCCGAGAAAATCGCTGCCCCCACGGATCGTTGCGTGTCCCTGGTCGATCGCGCGTGTTGCGACGTAAACAGTCTTTTGCGAAACCCTTTCACCCAGAGTTTAGCTGTTTACCCCGCCCTCTTGATACCCTTGTGTCGACACGTGTACGCGCGACGCAAATATATCTTCCTTCGTTGTTTACCAGTCCCTCGTTCAAGGAACGGCTGGACCATTTGCTCTATCCATGGGCAGCTTGCTTTTTTGCCCGCGCAGGGATTAGGTGATAGGCCCTTCAGAGTTTTGGATCTTCTGTTCGTTAGTAGACACTTCCGTAAAGTTCACTATCTATGGGATAGTTCTGTGGAGGAAAATCGCTATCGCGATAGATTCTCGTCAACGAGGATGTCGTTCTACATCGGTCCCTTCGTACCCATCCAATTAATCAAGAAGTTCGCACGGTGCCGCTTATAACTCGACGAACTTACGTTCCCGTGGTCTTGGTGCTAGGAAATCCCAGACCGAGCAGGGTCATCAGCACGCGTAGTCCCCAATTATTCCTAATCTGTTGGCGGAGTTGTCTGGCCGCGAGCGTCCCATGATTTTCATTCATTGTAAAGGGGATAATTGCGTCTCGCCTCTTGGTTCAACTCCCAAGACTGTATTTCGAATTCTAGAGACTTGAAAGCGGGGAAATTAATTGACGATTCTGTGGACTGTTTCGATATTCGTTTTTACTCTTTAATTTGAGGTTGTGAGATTTTTGGGAAACCAATTTTATCGGAGATACAAAGTAGGTACCTTTTTCTTTATCAGTGTGAAGACTCGTGATTATTTTTCCACGCGTTTAATTGATTCACGAGGAATTCTCTAAACTTCCGACAAAACTGTGTTACACGGAGTCAACTTCTCCCTTGGGGACCTCAGAGAAAAGTTTCCTCTGAATTCCAACTCGGTTTTCCATCCCCTTCGCGTTTTAATCCCGACGCAGTGAACGTCCCGATTATTCCCGCTGATTTTTCTCCTCGAGGACAGGAATTTCTGTAAATCCAACGGAAACACAAGCCCAGCTCTCATCTTTAAACAGCTGAGCCACTTTATCTTCGTTTGCTTCTGTCGCGCGAGCTTTGCTTCCCTCGAGTTCCGACTATTTCCTCTACCCCTTGTCATCGAGCTATTCGTTGAACATCTGAAATAATTCAATCATCTGCTTCTCCATTACTACGATAAAACCTTCCTCCACAATCCCATAGCCACCGACTTCTTGAAAACTACCAACGTGAATCCTTAAATCGTTAAGTAAATCAAGACTCACCCTTCATCGATCCTTCACCCAAAATTTGTCACCTCCAAATTGGAGATACAGGGCCGGGCGATATTTCACGTCTCTATTTTAGTCGCCTTTATCTTCGTCGCTTCGTGGTGTCCCCCACCGATCTCGTCCCCGGGATCGATTCCCCTCGTGTCCCAGGTCCACTCCGTGTTCGTCACGGCGATTACGAGATCGTCACACGGCCTCTATCCGCGTTCAGGGTGAGAATGCGCTTTATTTTCAGACAAGCCTCGCTGACAGTTCGCAGCGAATCTGGAAAGCGGGTGTTCGTCTTTTAATAGCGCCCGCTGCATCCCGCTCCGGTGAAGCAGCTTCGGGGCAGCTCGGAAACTAAGAAGCACTGCGTAGACAGAAGCGAGCCGCGCCACGGCCGCGAAAATAAATTCGTCGAGCCTATTTTCCATTTTTAATTCAGTTATACATGTAACATAATATCAAGAAATGAGGAAAACACGTGCTAGGAGCAACTTTCTTATACCTTTCTCAAGTTTGAAAAATTATTTAAATAAAAAACAGACTCGAGTGGGTCAGAAAAGTCTCAAAGGACGTGCCACCAACAGCACCCGATGTCCACGTATCGACACAGAACCCAAAGTCGATACTACGTCGATGGCCTGACGGTTCTTTCGTCCCGCCGTTCTGGTAGAAGCTTTTACGCTGCACAGCGTCTGAAATTTTCTCCTGATAGAGGTGTTTGAAGCTGCGGACCATCGACGAGCCTCATTTACTTGCACGGCGACGATGGCCACGGGAAACGTTGCCCATTCAGGCTCTTTTAATTTCATGACACTTTCATTACCGTCCGCGCGGCGACTGTTCCATTTTGCGGGGCGGATGAAAAGGGCCCCGCCGCTCGTGGACATCGCGCTCAAACAAAGCTCTAGAGGATCCATCCAGGCTCCGTTTTTATCGTGCGCGTCGCATTATCGAGCGAGCCGTTTGCTCGCCGCCAACGAGAAGCAAACACTTGTCCCGTGATCGATTTTCCCTCCCCTAGAATGTCCCTTTTTCACCCCCGCTGGGGAGCAAATTCGAAGCCGTTGCGTTCGATCCTCGTTAGCGAAGCTGTTGCGACGAATAATCACCGAAAAGGGAGAGGAAGGAGGGAAGGCTCCTCCCTTTAGCTTCTTCGCTGCTGAGTGTGACGAAGGGATTTAATTAGAAGCGATCTTCCAGCGTTTCTACTCTTCTTCGCAGAGAATTTACGGGTGGTAGTTGGAGATTTTTAGAATTCCATGCTGTTTTATGGTACCGAGTAGTGTTGTATAAAGCTCGAGTCTTCAAAGCTTTAAACCTTAACCTTAAAGACTCAGCCTTTAAGGCTAATATCATATGAAGCTCGAGCTCTCGAAGCTCGAGGTTCAAGCTTCGAGACCCAGGCCTCGAAGCTAGAGGTTCTTGTGTTTAATAATAATGAAGTTAACTGCACGTCCTTGATATTATATCTTATTTTGTGCAACCACTGTAAGAAATAAAAACATGTAAAAAAAATTATTTGGAAAGGATAATACCTCCTTAACGGTTTCGAGGGTTGAGCTTTAAAGTTTCAGTCATAAGGGGGAACAACACAGTGAGAGTTGATAAAACTGAGTTTTTTTTCATACTTTGAAAGTATAACCTATCAAAAATATTAGGTCGAAATTCACGTAAATAACGAAAAAAGTTTGAACCGCGACTCGAGCTCTTGAAGCTCAGGGCTCGAAGCTCATTTTTACAACACTCGTACCGAGTTTAATTCTCTGAAAAATCAATTCAGAAATAACTTCATTCGTTGCCGTTTTGTTCTTGCGTGTCTCGGGAATTATTGACAAGAGGTCGGGCTAGTCACCTGCACGCAGATTATTTACGACCGCCGTTTGGTCGGAGAGATAGACTTTTAGGCGGGCTTGTCGCGCGTTTAAGCGGCAAGTATTCCGTCACGGCGTGCTTCTCTAAAGATAGACCCTCTAATCCGTGCGTTCCTGCTAGATTCTAAACTGGTTGCCGTCGCGTGTCCCAGCTAGAACGACAAACAAGAAACGCGTGTCTCGGTACCAACGTTCTCCTTGAACTCGGAGTTACGCTGCCACTTTCTGCTATTTATCTACTATCACGGAATTCTGCTACCAGTGCTACCAGATCCTTAAAACAGAGTTACAGTATTCTATCCTAACAAATGAAAGGATCTGATTAAATTAAACAGAAAATCATATCGCGTCCTAAAGAGAAAATTATTCTTTCAATAAATCTAAAGTAAATGTAAGAAGATTATATTTCTCCGGTTTATAGGGTGAAGACACCAGTAGTCGACCATGTATCAGTAGTCGACCACTCTCAGAAAAACATGAAAAATAAGGTTTTTAGAAGTGACAATCTTTTGAACAAAGTGCAGTTCTCTAACTGCACTCTAACTGCACTCTGTTCAAAAGATCGTCACTTCTAAAAACCTTATTTTTCATGTTTTTCTGAAAGTGGTCGACTACTGATACATGGTCGACTACTGGTGTCTTTACCCTAGACCACGTCCCTTGTTTCCTCCTGAAAAATTGAAAAGGAGAACAGTGCACTTCGCGACTCAGAAAAATTGCACACCGACTCGTCAATAAAGCCACAGCGTCTCAAGCTGTCGAGGTATGTACATCGATGATAGGGAAGCTGTAACGTTTTCCTAGCCGTTGCAGCAAATTGCAGGCGTTAAAGTTAACGAAACGGGGAATCGCGCGACAAAGTCGACGAGGACGGGCGGCGGCTGCGAACGCGCTTGGAATCGAGTAGTCGAATCGTAAAAACTTTGAAGCGCTTTTAGCATCGTAAAGAACAGCCGTAAAAAGGGTCTCATGGTCACTTTGGCGATTCCTGGTTTCGGCCCGTATCCTTGGGAGTTTCGCCGCAATGGCCTGCTATCTCGCGACTCCTAGTCGTTACTTAGCTCTGAATGCCCCTCGTTCCCTTCGTTTCTAGCGAGAAGTATCCTTTTTTCCCTCAAACCACAGCGCGGATTTCATTCCGTTCTAGCCGTTAACCGATAACAACGACGACCTTCCCCTGCGAGAACGGGTGGAACTAACCCCAGCGGCCTATTGTCCTCGAAATAGCACTGATTAATTGAAGGGTGATTAATGGTAGCTTGATTCGAGGACAGGGAAAGAGATAAAAAAGTGGAAACTTTGAATGTAGTGAAAAGTTTTCTTGAATAATAAAGGCTCTGTCTTCCTCTGGGGCATATTTGCGTATTTCTCTAAGAAGTTGTTACATTTTACTCGCGCAGTTTGAAAGCAGCACAGTTGGAATAAAGGGGAGCATGTATTTCGCAAGAAGCTTTTTATCCTGAGAGATGGAGGGGAATCGCGTGAGCCACAGAATATCAGGCGCAGGTATTGGAGGGTGGCTTAAGTTCTTGGGGTCGCGACACGAAACTCATTTTCAGCGAATTACGCGACGCGATCGTCTCCCCAAAGTTCGTTAAGCCATTTTCACGATGGGTTCTAATGCATATCAACGCGCACGCAGGGCCAGTAGCTGCTCCCGTCGCAAGTAATCCTCTGGGAACATTGTCTTCGTTGCAACTAATCGCGTTTCTGACGGTCTTCAATGATGGGAATCGTGTTTCCCCAGCAGCCGCTGTATTAGTTCTATTTTTACTGAGAACGTCGAGGCTCCTCTTAAAACGATCAGGAGTCCGCGCGAACTATTTGCTGACGCGGGTAAATGAGATTCCTCTAATTCAACCTCCGCGCTGGTCGAGTGAAAAGGAAACAGTGTTCGATATTTTTACCGAGGAAACGAGGACGCTTGGATCATAAAGCTGACGGTCAGGTAACCCGGTACGTGGCTCCTCCAAAATTCTTTCTCCATGGAGAATTTTTATTTCCCTCCGCCTCGAGAGACTTGCGTTTCCGCATAAAAGAGGGGACGAAGGAAACGGGGCCGTGGAATAAAAATTTTAACGCCATCGAGCCGTCAGGCTTCGTTCCTTCGAGATACGTCTTCCTTTCAGGACTTCTCTGGCGGATTGCTTGACGTTTTTTAGGGGCGGGAAAAAAGGGTGGGAGCATAACTTTCCGCGGGGTCGAAGATCCGGTTGACGGTGGTTGCGCGGCGGAGAACGGAACGATCGGATTCGCCAGCGTGGAAAAGTAGTTTTCGCTCTGCTCCACCCATCTTTCTTTCGTTCGACGAAGAAAGCGAGGTAGCAGATAAAGAAATCAGGTCGGGCTCGCGGGGGTCGCCACCCTCACCGGACTTTTTTATTCCCTCTTCCATTCGGCAACGAACGCGACACGGTTTACGGAGTAATTATCCCCCGGGGTTCTTGAAATTTTCATTAATTCGAAAGAGCTCGTAATACGCCCATTAACTTCCCGCCAATTTGTCGGACACGAGATAAAATTGCTTTACGATTCGCTGGATCCACCCGGGGATCGATGATTAAAGGTCTCCGCGCACATGTCACTTCTGTGACGGGTCGGTGTCGTCAGTGTGAATGGCACCTTCGGTTTAGCGCGAGTACCTAACTGGCAGAGGCGAGTGTGAGCACCATTCCAAAGCAGGGAAATAATATTTTTCACCACTGTGCGCGCAGGGGACCCTCCTCAAATCACGTAAGGGTAATTTTGAGAATTTCTTACCCCCTTACGTGATATTTGTTACATTGCATTTTTTCAGTTATTAAAAGTCTTTTAAAGATTTGTACATATAATTCGTTTAACTCGGTTTCGTGATGAAACATCGTTTTTTAAGCTACACATATTGAAAATTAAGTTTAATAAATATTACATAAGCCGCTACGTGACTCCCTCTCCCACTTTGTAAAAAAAGTAAGAAATTCGAGACCCCCAAAAAGCCTTACAGAATTTAAGGATGACCCCTAAAACAAGGGTATCCAGGACGTATCGAGTGCGAACGTGAAGTAAATTCTCTAAAATTGGCTGGAGAATCGAGTGGAGGTTAACTAACATTTGATACAGTTCGATGGAGAGAACTCCCGCGACTTTTTGCCCTTGTTGCAGTCGGTCGATGTTCCATTTTTGCCAGCTGATAAAAACCACAATCATTTTCACCACCGCTGGAAAAGCAGCGTCGAAGGAACATCGAAATTACTCATACAGACGCTCGTTGCTTGGTTAAATTCTACCCCACGAAAGCTCAGACTTGTGGCGAGATAAATTCGCAATAAGGGTGAAGAATTTAGGGTGCAACGAAGTAGACTGAAGAGATGCTACCTCCTTCTGCGTACTCGAACGGTAACAGATTGATAAATAAATCCTGGAAAAACGGGATGCTGGATCGGGTCCATCGCGGCGGTGATAATTCGAGCGGAAGCCTGTGTTTTTGCGCTTGGTATTACGGGTGCTCTCTAAGTGGCCTCGCGAAAGCAAGCGTTCGCCGGGAAGCCCGTAATGTGGAACATCGCCAGCGGGCCAATCCTCGATCGTCGTTGCTCACGATCCCCTGGACCGCTTTATCGAATTATGTCGCAGTTTCGTGGGCCCTTCCGGGACAAGCGCGCTCCTCGGCTTTCCGCCCCATCTCGTCCCATCTCGTCCCGCGGGATCCAGATGCCCGCGTGCCGTCAACTAATTCGGGATACACGGTCGGAACACGGCGACCCAAATCGCGGCAGCCTCCCGGATTTCCCTAGCCCTACCGACATCCCATTACCCATCACCCCTTTGTGCTAGCGTGAATTCATTGCGACGATGACAATAGATTAAAGTGGAAGGACCGAAGTATATTTAAGCCTATTTCTTAGTAGTTTTACTACTCGGCTTCGCCCGAAATTTAGATCCTGATTTTATAAAAAAAATTCTTAGTTTTTTGTGAGAATAATCACATTCATCTGAATTAGTCAGGCATAATGAGCTGAGGCACCTTTCGTGATCTCAGAGTTCATCGTTCAAAAGTTTTTAGGCGACAGACAAACACACAACATAGGGTAAACCAACCAGTGAATGACCGAATTGTTGAATAAGAAGCCCAGTAAATGACCGCATACTTTTATTAAAAATCGTACTTATTAATGTTTGTTTAATACGCATAACTGAAAATATGGGATATTAAACGTGCAACTACACTCCATTTATAAACATATAGTAATTTTTAAATTTATAATTGACATTTCTTTGCCTAATGGTCATTCACTGGTATGCGGTCAATTACTGGTTGGTTTACCTTATAGAAGTTTTGTGCTTTATATATTAAGATTAAGTAACTCATTCAAACAAAAATGAAAAAAATTGAAGATTGAAAAACGTACCAACTTGCCCCGGTCTCCCCTAAATTTAGTTATCACTGAGATTTATTCTCTCATATAAATTCTCATCGTGGATACACACTTGAAGAGTTTGAGAACAAGAAGATGACGTTTTAATAGAGCGAAAGCAGAGAGGCTACGCGGTGGCTGAAGGGGGTCGTCAGAGTTCGTTGTCTATTCACTATTCCCGCAGAAATACCTGCCACATGTAAATAAAGCGAGGGTCCGCGGGGAAGGGAGGAGACGACAAAGGGTGTTGGGGCTTTTTCGATGCAGTCTCGCGTCCCGGGCACATTCATCGGGACAGTAGCGCCGGTGACAAAGGGCGAAAGGGAGAAATCAGTGGAGGCTTTGCGAGGAGAGGGGCGATAAGCATAGATTCCCGGTGGCCGTAACGTGTTTGTGCCGGCGCGCATTAGTGGCCGGCGGTTTCCGCGTAATTACAGTTGGTACAAGCTGCGGGCCGCATATGTAGGCCGTTGCATTATTAAAAAGAGAAATGTGTGCGCTAATTGGCAGCCACCGATGCCGTCGCCGCTCGTTACCAACACTTCGCGGCCGAAGGAAACCGCGCGGGTAGCCGGGTTTCGGGTACCTGGGCCGAAACAGGCTTGCCACAAAAACGGGGAACTGTTCGCGCGGGCGTAAAGTGTTCGTTAGGCTCTCTGCGAGGAACAGTTTGGTCCCGCGACGCTTTAAATCTCGCGAGCGTTGCCTCTCTGTGAAAAACTCGCTTCCTTTGACCGATCGCGCGACACCTTGTGCGCTGAGTTTCCTCTGTAGCTCACTGTGGGCTTCAGAGGAAGAGGATTAAAGGGGAGAGAGGAGAGATTAGAGGTTGGCTGTTGCGCGAGGTCTTCAAGGGTTATACGCGGACCTCGCGGCGATCAAATTTTATGATCGAAGGTTGGAATTTGAATTTTCTACTGAATTGAGGCATTTGATGGAAAAAGGGCACATAGGCTTATGTGCCCTTTTTCCGTAAATCGGTTAAATCGACTCAGGAATATGTTATATATATATAATATATCAAGGACATTTCTTCTCCCACGTTTAAATTAGCTAAATGCTGTTTTGTTACGTAGCGTGAGCGACATGCAGCTAAATAGCCGCTGAGCGGTCGCGCTGCCGTGCTGTCTATTGTCTGGTCGTGCAATACGTTTGATTTAATGTAAGCGAGGAACTATGGAAAGTGAGGCGTGTATCGAATCCGCAAGGAAAGAAGCGAATTTAGGAAAGATGAAATTGATTTGTAAGACAGCTTGCTGCAAAAAATCGAAGAAATTAATACTTACTTAAAACATAACATTTTTTGTTTAGTTTTGCCCTTCATTTTGTATTTTTTATTTAAGAAATGTATGAAACATTGGCAACGAAGTATGTAAACAAAATTATATGTAAATAACTAAACAAAGAAGCAATTTTGTTACGAATTTACCCTATTTACGGAAAAAGGGCACATAAACCACTTGCATAAAACTATTAAATAAAGACACATATCATTTTCAAATCATGACTTCTGTTTACGAAACGTTTGAAGGATATGATACTACATCCTTAAAAAAAATTGGATTTGATTGCATTACTTTTCATTAAGTTATACTATAATGAAAGCTTTGAAACCGATTTACTCGAAATGGCATTTTGGCGTATGTGCCCTTTTTCCATCAAATGCCTCAATTCGAATTCACTTCCAAGTTCATTTAATTTATGTGCTACGAGATCTTCCATTGCTCCTGCGAGTAACTGTAACATTCCTATGATCCACTTCTGTAGGATAGAAGTATGATGCGGTTTGGAGAATTTTGACAGCGAAGGAACTTCATGTGCCATAAAAACTCCAGGTCCTCTGAGGAGTTTGGAGTTTATACCTACGTGTTCTTTTTTCCGCGATCGAGGAACGTCTGCGAAACAGTAGGAGAAGCGAAGGTCCATCAGGAATTCTCTCTCTTATTTGCCACAATATGTTTCTATTTCGTCGTCCGATTGGTTCGAGTGCTATAACTCGAAGCAGCTGTCGTCGAGCCCGATCCATTACGCTGTTTTCACAATTCCTGCTTCGTTCTCCTTCCCTTGCAGCTTTCCCTTGGAGCGACCGGGCACGTTCCTTTTGATCTTTCGCTCGATCGGGCTGCACTTTGCTAGGCGACGTCGATTGCATCTGTCACAGCGCGCCATTCGCCGAACGCCAATAAATTCGCCGACTTCGACAGCCGAATCTATCCGTCGCGGTTTTATTTATTCGACAGGCACTTCGTTCCCCGAAACTTCGGTCCGCTGGCTGCGCCCGGGGTAACGTTCAATGTGACGTTTTCGATTTGCTAAATCACCTTGGCAATTTGTGCGTGTCCCGAAGATCGGCCAGCTTGAATTATACCCATCCGTCTGTCATCGATGAAGCATTATTTTCACACAACTGTCAGCTATGGGGAATCTCGCGCCCCTGTTTCTCGCGGGGGTGGTGATATAGGGGAAAGATGTCGAGCGTGTATTGGATAGGTGCAGGGAATGGAATGGGATAATAATAGGGGAGAGAATGAGGGAAATTTTGGGCCACAGTGGAACGGGGGAAAGCTAGGTTGAAGGGCTGGAAAGGGGAGAAGAGTGGGGTTAAGGGATGAGGGAGAACAGGTAGATTAAAATAGGAATAGGAATAGGAATAGGGGAGAGAAAGGGATGGGGGTAGAAGGATTTAGATACAAGATAGAGTATTAAATAAAAAAAAAGTAATAATGAGAAATTTCTTACAAGGAACACTATTCAATTGATGATGGAATCGCGCAGATTTTTTTATATAGATCGAAGGTATATGTTGCAGAGGTCATAAAAATGTAAATTAAAGATGCTCCCAAAAGCTGGTCTGACCTTGAAAAATCAACAAAGGTGTAACAAGGGAAAGAAGAAAAATGAGAGAAAGAGAATGACAAAACCGTTTGTTGAAATTTATTTATCTCTATTATATGAAAATACGTTATAGTAAATGAATGATAATAGATTAATGATAGATAACAATTTGAAAAAAATAATGATAATACTATTGAAATCACAACAGTAATTAACCATTACATTAATGATAATCTTGTCGACATGAAGCTTTATAAAAGTGATTGAAGCAATAATAATTTTAACAATGACTGCAACGAGCGTACACTGTTTCTTTCATACCTTGACCAACGAGACAGTTTAAACATGTCACTGCGAAGACTAATCGACAAATCACACATACTGCGCGACACTACTTTCTGCCGAATATATGATTATGTATACATTAATTGAAAAATAAATGTCATTAATTTTTTCTAATTGTTATCTATCATTAATCTATTGTCATTCATTTACTATAACGTATTTTCATATAATAGAGATAAATAAATTTCAACAAACGCTTTTGTCATTCTCTTTCTCTCATTTTTCTTCTTTCCCTTGTTACACCTTTGTTGATTTTTCAAGGTCAGACCACCTTTTGGGAGCATCTTTAATTTACATTTTTATGACCTCTGCAACATATACCTTCGATCTATATAAAAAAATCTGCGCGATTCCATCATCAATTGAATAGTGTTCCTTGTTAGTGCTTGTAGGTAACATTCTAAGTGCCGTAATTGGAAAAAATTTTCAGCGAGAAATTTATACTACGCGCCAATGATAATACTTTAGTACATGTATAGAGAATTTGTTTTCTTCACTTACAGTGTTTTCTACAAGAACTCTTCAATTCGAGATGGCAAATATTATTAAGATAGATTAAAGTATAGAATAATAGCTTAGTATCGTATTAAAGAATTTACATATGGCAAAGAGAAAGACGATTGTAACCCATAAGAAACGATCTACATAGATATTTTATATATAGAAGAAAGACGTCGTTTGTCAGAAGGGTCAATAACGAGCGACACGATTAGAAGCTCTGGTTGAAATAAAGATTGTCCCGCGATTCGACTTGCACACCTGTTTGAGAAATATGAATGAGCATCGTCGTTCGGTGGGAACAGGGACACCTGACTGCAAGCGATACGGTCGATCGTATCTTCCCTTGGAAAATGGCCATATACGAATCAACTCCAACAGGCGCTCCAAGAAACCGCTCCTACTCGCGATTATTTTTCAAGCAGGAAATAGGGGTCCTCGAAACTCGTGCCCCGACCATCGATCAGACCCTTCGATTTATCTTCCTCTTATTTAAACGCCACGCCCGGGGCAGCATTTATTTTTTCCGATCGCTCTAGCACCATCGATCACTCTCCAATCAGATTTCTCCTATAAACACATCTCTCCAACGAAATCTCCCTTTTCCAGGGCATTAATATCGTCAGTCGTTTCAGCAATAATTCGCCCAGCTATATTACCACTCTGCCCGAGAGCTTCTAATTTTATTTCGATTCTATTAGCAGCCGGTTAATTCAATTCCCACGCAGCTCGTCGGCATCGCATCCCCGCCCTCGCCTGCAATTGTTCCCAATGAATCTCCATTGTCCGCAGCCTGAATAATTCAATGTCACAGACTCCCGTCGCCACCCGTTCCGTTTCTAATAGCTTATAGAAAAGCTGTACGCTGGAATTTGCATATCAGCCCGGTACGTCAGGCACCGCCTACCTAAACGAGCCAGCTTTTCACTTTCAGTGGAATAAGACGTCATGGCCAGACATCGCGTTCCAGACCCACGTCAAGTGGACGTCGTTTGCGGTATAAGTACTCGCGTTCACAGTTCTGTGGTATCAAGTATGTATAGCTAGTTCGGGGAATGGTCGAGTGTGTTGCGTAGTTAACAGCGGCTTCCTTTAATTCCCAATTTTCGAAATTAAATTCCGAGTCCTCTTCTTTGATCACGCTCGTTCAAAGCGACACAGATTCTCAAACTGTGAAACATCTCCCCGGAATATCTAGATCGCAGTGGAGATTTACACTAATTCCTGCGCGTTAAGTCGAGCGAATTACGACGGAGAAGTTGAATCGACGGGCGAAACAGGGGATGGAGAGCGGCGAAAAACGTGTCGCTCTGCATAATTTCTCGCAGTGGAATTTACCGAGCTCGCCGAAGTGTATTCGCAAAGGTACAAACTAGCGGGGAAAAACTTTGGAACGGCGTTTCGGGACACGTATACAGCCGCGGAAAGTTTTATCACGGGAGGGGGGATGCTCGTAATCTTCCCAGGACACGATGAATTTCCCGAGTCGTTTCCTCGTTTCTCTGTCTTTTCTCGTTTAGCGAGATCCACGGGAGAAATTGAAAGTGTTCCCCGTCAAATGGAAGGCTGTACTTGGCCGCGCGATTGTACCAACTTTCACGCGTCCTCGTGGAATTTCATTCCTCCTTAGCGTGCTTTTTTTCTCTGTCTTCTCATCGGCGCGAGAATTTACGATGTAAATTATCGTATAAATCGTGGCTGGTCGTGATTCATCGCCAGCACTCGCGGCCGTAAAACAACCGTGAAATTATGCAAACAGCGTGCCAGAGGTTGTACAGGATTTTTCAATTAAACTGCTTTGCGAGGACGACGTGGGTGGGTGGCGGTGGCTGGAAATATGGGGACAAGTCTCCTTTCAGTTATTAGACATTTTTCATCTATTGTGATTAGTTATTAATAGTGTTTACAGTGCAATCTTGCCTTTTACTCAAATTGATCTAGTATATTACAAAATTTACATGTATTTTACTGTAATGAGTAATAAGTTCGTTAGAACGTGATTGATGCGACTAAAGTTTGAGGGGATGCGGACCGTACGTCGTCAGACGCACCTTGTGGTTAATATTGCTTCCTGTAACTTTAGATATTGGAATATTAGGAATATTGTTTAGAAAGTTGGTATTAACTCTCGGTCGTCACACTGAGTCAAAATGACCCACAATTTCACTTTGAGGTAAAAAAATCTTGGAGGCTTCATTGAAAATGGTACTACTGGTGCAAATTTAGTAGTAATTTCATTTATCCTCTACAGGTAGAGATCCGTAGGCTTCCCGAGTGATTAGAATTGTATTTATTAAATACTTTTTTATTTTTTTTTATTAAAGTATCATGCCTCAAGAGTATAACCAGAAATTTTTCATTAAAATATTATAAATTGAATAAGTTATGCTTTTTTAAGCAAAATGACTTTTTCTGGAACACTTTTTTAAACCTGATGATATTTTAAATATTAATTTTCAACGATGAACTGATATATTCTAAAATGTTCAAACTTTATCTCAAAACTTTTGCAACTTAATTTAACAGAGAGTTCTTAAACAACATCTGATTGAAAATTGGCTTACAATTTGATCGAACCGAGTCAGTGATGGCAACTACATTAAAAAAAAAGATGTGTGACAACCTGGGGTGAAGAAAGTCAAATTTAATACAATCCAGGTTCTCCATAGCACTCTGTTCTCTTTACAAAAAAAAATAGCAATCGAAGCAGGATGTACATACAATCTGAATCTGCGTTGGACCACGTGCTAACACTTTGGAATTTTCTCTCTGTTGCAGGTACGGTGACATGGTTCCGAAAACGATCGCGGGAAAAATCGTGGGGGGTGTATGCTCCCTTAGCGGTGTCCTTGTGATCGCTTTACCGGTGCCTGTTATCGTCAGTAATTTCAGCCGAATATATCACCAGAATCAGCGGGCCGACAAGCGAAAGGCGCAGAGGGTGAGTGAAATTCCTGATACCCCCTTTTTTCCTCCTCTTCTCTCCATCCGTAATTGAGAAAATTCGGGACAGAGACGGCGCGTTAAAACCACGACGGTCCATCATTCCATTTCGCCCTATCTACCCTCGCATTATCAATCCGTTATCGAGGCCACGCTTTATCACGAGCGACCAAGTTCGGTCGAAATTTAATTCGACCTTAATTCCGGCCTGGCCCGGGTGTAATTCAACGGATCGCCGATCGTGGGCGTGATTTAAGAGCAGATATCGGATTAATATTAATTCTCGTTTCACGGGTCGCAAGTGACGACTATTTTCATTCGCTTTCCGTGGAATTGGAGATTTTTCTCGCCGCGCTGGCTCGTCGAAGCTTTGTGGGAAGTGGGGAGCGGAGAGTCGGGGGGAGATTTTTGACGGATTTCCAAATACCCACGGGTTGCAGACACGAGATCGTCGGGAAAGCGCGCAGCGTAGCTGGTCTCTATCTGTCCCGTGTCTCGCGAACTGTTTTCGCCAGTTTTCTCGCGCACACAACACGCCTCGCGCGTCCGCAAATAGCCGTGTCACTATTCGCGCCACGGGCTGTTCACTTTATTCTGGTACGGTGGATATCGATATTGTTGGGTGTTGTCTTTGGACCTACTCGCTTCGGCCCCAAGGCCGCGCGAAGGAAAATTGTCGAACGAGTCGTTGATTTTCCTGTCTGGTTCCGTGCGATTGAAATTACACTCTGACTACATCATCCTCACGTTCCCGCAGTAAATACACAGGGACACTACGTCCAAGACTACCTTGGAAACAGACTTAAGCTGCACTGATTTTAGCGCGCAGATCTACGCACGTCGTAAATTCGTGCCACTGAATTCCACGACAGCAGGGAGTCCAGCGGGATTTTCGCGCGTACATTTCCCGGTAAGACCGAGAATGATGAACACACCGTTCCAGCTACTTCCGTATATAAAATACTCGAATCACCCGCCTAGGGAATTGAACGTCCTCGCTGAGGGAGTCGGGGAAGCTGATTAATCTACCTCTGCGCCCTTCCATCAGGCACGCGTTATTTCTACAAGCTTACTCCCTGATATAAAATCTCCGGGTACATATCAATCTCAATTGGAAGCAACAACTCTTTCCTATTATTTCCGCTCCGTTCCCGACGCCACTTTTATTCCCAGAAACCATGGAAACAAATCTCTCTTCCCATCCGACGAGAATCGTTCGTCGTCGAGCCCCGACGAGGATTGTTTTATTAGTTTCCCAGAGTGTATCGTTCGACGGTGGATCGAGGAGCGTATTTTCATCTCGCGCGGACGATCGTCGTAAAACTTTCGACTGGAGGTAGAAAGAGTCCGCGGCGCGTTCTCGCGGTCGAATTTCCACCCCGTGGAAGGGGCAGTCGCGGTTCTCTTGGTTTCCTTGGTGCAACGGCTGTCCACGGGATCGATGAGGAATTATAGCAGCGTACCGCGTCCCCGAAAAGACGGACGATTTATTCTCACCCCGCGCGACGCAAGCCGCTAATACACTGTCCCCGTGGCACAGTTGCGCGGAACACTCTTAGCTGCTCGTGTATCAGCGTTTTCCAATTTAGCGTGCTGACCGTCTGCGCGAATTTCTTGCGAAACTTTTACTATTGCTGTATATACTGTTTATAAATTCTCGTCATGTGGACAGAGTTTCTTGATTGCACCTCGAAAAGAAAGACTTCCACTGGTCTAATCTAGCAGTTATCAAGCGTAGATTCTGGCGATTTTCAGGCTACCACAGGGTCCAAGGGATCTCGCAAAGAGTCGTCTAAATATAAGCGTCCAAATATAAAATTCCTGCCACGGTTGATCACGTACAGCTTTCATCGAATTCTCTCCTCACTTTGTACTGAAACTGGCATCCTTCGTTCCTGAGAATTCAAGGAGTTGCTCGAGATACAAAGCCGTCGGTTTTCCACGGTTGTTGTCCATTCGGAGCAGACACGAGGATCGTAGACCCTGTCGTAGCGATCTAAAAAAGAAGCGCGCTTGAAGAAAGAGGGCTCCGGTATCGAAATTATCCTCGGCGAGCCGCGGAGTTATTTTTAATCGGCGGCTGGCGTTTTATTAGCGGAGATCAAAGACGCGGGCTCTCGAGAGTGCTTCGGTATCGTGAACGCTAATGACGACTACGATTGCCGTTCCTCTTTCCCCGGGAGGGATAGCCAGGCCTTTAATCGTTGAATCGCAGCCAGTAGATTATACCCCGCCTTTCCGTTTCTAATTCGTTAAATCGGTCAATTCGATCGAGCGCCCATTAAACCGCGAATACATTCCGCCGCCGAGCGAGTCTGCATTTTCTTCGAGTTTACGTGCCCCGTTCGCTGTCGATTCCCCGCAATTATCCTCGTCGACGCTCGAGAGACCATTCAGTTTCTTGACACAGATATCTCTTTTGCCTGCGTCGTACTGATCGCTGTATAAATTGAAGGCAGCGAGGACCTAAACCCGCGGTTTCTTCTGGCGCTCTTGATTTCATCGATTATAATAGAAGCCCACCATAATTGTACCGTCTTTTGTTGCGCGGGCATTCGGGTTTGGGAACGGTCTATGGTGCGATTGGCACATAGATGGCGCTCCGTTAGTTTGGGTATTTGTAGAGTTCGGAAGAGAGTAGTATCGGAGTAGTGTTGTAAAAATGAGCTTCGAGCCCTGAGCTTCAAGAGCTCGAGTCGCGGTTCAAACCCTAAAGGCTCGAACCCTTAAGGCTCGAACCTTGTAGCCGTAAGAGCTCGAGCCTTTAAAGCTCGAGTCTTCAAACTCGAACGCTCGAGTCGTATAAATTGTATGTAGTGAAGTGATGTACAAAGCTCGAGTGAATTATTTCCGTGACGCGCAAACTTCGTTAAACTATTACTGATAGGAGGATCAAATATATGCATATATTTTAAGCAATATTTGAAACTTTCCTTTATTACAAAATACATACAGATATTTAAACAAAGTATAGAAGTCACTTTAGAGTGTTATAGGCCGAACAAACAAGGGTTTCTCAATTTTCTACGTTTATTTAATCTGATAGACAAAGCTGGGCCACTTTTTTCGTTATTTACGTGAATTTCGACCTAATATTTTTGATAGGTTATACTTTCAAAGTATGAAACAAAACTCAGTTTTATCAACTCTCACTGTGTTGTTCCCCCTTATGGCTGAAACTTTAAAGCTCAACCCTCGAAACCGTTAAGGTGGTATTATTCTTTCCAAATCAATTTTTTTACATGTTTTTATTTTTTACAGTGGTTGCACAAAATAAGATATAATATCAAGGACGTGCAGTTAACTTCATTATTATTAAACACAAGAACCGAGCTTCGAGAGCTCGAGCTTCATATGATATTAGCCTTAAAGGCTGAGTCTTTAAGGTTAAGGTTTAAAGCTTTGAAGACTCGAGCTTTATACAACACTATATCGGAGAGACGGCGTTGGAGGAGTTGGTAACGCGCCTGGCCAGTAACCAGAGGACCCGCGGAGTCTTGAGTTCGAGTCCCATCATCGGAGGTTCATTTTTTCACCCACAGTTGTCTAATTCTGTGATCTATAGGTCAGTGAAGAGGAAATAGAAGATATTTATATTGAATATAAATTGGCTGGTGTGTAGGAAGTTTGAATAATTTATTTACAAAGTAGATTGGAATTAAACATATTCATTATTTCTCTAAAAATCTATCTGTCTCGCAATTGTCCCGCAGAAGAATTAACAAGTTGGTTCGTCCCGGTTTTCGTATAGAACTAGAGAACGCGCCGAAATGACAGGCTGACAGTCGACAGTGAATTTGAAACATCTCTGGCAAAGTTGAGCGCCAGAAGTGGCTTGGTTGCGCAAAGTCGATTCGCAATAATTTCCTCAGCCGGGCAGCAGGGGCAGAAATCTCACGGTTGCTGTTTCGAGCCTCTAGCAGGAGGTTTTCATTGGCGATCTGCCAGCGGCTACCCTCAGTTCATTACCACTATCCCGTGTACGGCGAGAGACAGAGGCAGCTGGCCGAATAAAGTGGCGAGGAGGATGATCGTGGTCGGGGATCTTTCCGGTCGTCTCGCGAATCTGATTGATGGCGATTGTTGCATCATAAATCACGGTCCATGGACGATGACACACTCGGTATAAAATTACGGGTATTTAGAAATTGTAAATGAAACGCAGGGAAGTCAGTAAAGAATGCTTTAGGATTTAATTCACATTTGCTTTTGCGAAGTCATTGTGTTTGCAAAGTGCAGATCTCGATGGGAGGATTGTAGACGTCGCATTGGTTGTCGAAGTTACATTCTTCCCTTGTTATAATAATTATAGGTATTGATTAAGGGGTGGCAAATACGAGAATAAATGAGGATCTGCAAAAATAATTCCCAAATCGTTGGATATCCACGCAATCGTGTCAGGTGTCACCAGATTCACCGAGTCAAAGATCGATGGAGGAGTTTTCGCAAATTAGGAGGGGGGCAGCTTGCCGACAATTCGCAGCCTCGAAATCGGGGGCTCGCTTTCTTTCCCGGCTCGGTTAAATCTGCAATGCAGATGCATCGAATCTACATATGCATGGCCACGCTCGTCTCGATTCGTGGTTTCGGACACCGGCGTATCTTTCTGCTTTCTGCACCCCATTTTGTACTCTGTCGCCGCTTCATTTGTCAGCGTTGCCTCGCTTTTTCCATCGTCTTCGGACCGCCATTCCCCGAATCGAGCCTGACTTTTGATTACGAACAGTTCTATTCGCGTCGAGCGATTAATATGGAGTAGCGTTAGCGCTGGGACACTTGAGATCTACTCGTTCTATCTCAAACGTAATGGCTAGAGCAAATGTATGAAAGATGAATTAAACGGGGTCGTTAAACCGTAGCACCGACTGTCTGACCGGAAACGACTGAATCTACTTTGCGATTCGTGGGCAGCATTTACGAGCTATAGGGTAACTCGGGGACAGTTGGTTACGTAGCTATTAAAACTCACACTGATATTCTTTATTTTATCAGAACAAACTTAATGTGTTTAATGTTTAAAATTTTGTGGTGATTCAGAAAAAGTAGTCAATCTTTTCTCCAGTTAACTTTTTCAGTTACAACAAAAGGAAAATATAATAAGGTTATTCACTGAACTATTTGGTTTGTATTGAAGGGATTATTCTGCAATCTGAATTGTTGAGTTTGAAATATAGCCACTGGACCATCTCTCCTGCCGCGCCGACTCACCCGGATTTACCATATTAAGAATTCCAAGTAATCCACCCACCCAATAAATGAAGATTGAACGTAATCCAAGCAAACAGAAGCCACGCGCCGCGTCAAAGCACCATTCGACCGCAGAATTTGCTTATGAGGCCACGTCGCTGCTAAAGAAGGAAATGCAAACGCGGCGGACGGGCGTTGGCGTTGCGCAAATAAATAGATTGAAAGTGAAACATCGAAGTCTGGTACGCAGCCTCCGAGGTCCCCCAGCTGCTTTTTGCTTCCGATCCTTCTCTCTGAGATCGATGTTACTCACGGCGAGCAAGTTCACCCGGCTGCGGGTAAACAAATATTTGAGTGGAACTTCCATAAGTAAACGGTCTTCCCCCCTGAACTTCCCGTCGTGAAACAAACTCTGACTTCCGCCGGTGCTCGGACTATCGGGAATAAATCTCGGCTCCCCGAAAAAACGGCGCATCTTTCGCTCGATCGATCGACCGCCCCCCGACTTCTGGGGCGCTATAAAAAACTTTATCTAATTTCCTAAAACGGGCACGTCCCGTTTGCCGAAAATCAGAAAATTGAGAAACGATAGTGACGTGGGTGCTCGACGGGCAACGAATCAAAGGCAGAGGGTCGGGCACAATGGAAAAGTGCAACGAGGGATCGCGCGTTTTTTTCGGAGCGCGCGAACGAGCGGGACACAAAGGGGGCCGTGTTCGGGCGCAAAAGTAATTAAACGGGCGAGCGGGGGAGATATCGCGTTAACTTTTCGCGGTGACATTATTCCGCGAGTGGAAAAAAGTCTGGGGAACTTTTATCTATCCCTACTCCTCTGAAACGTCCTGCGCTTTTCCGCTGCGCGAGGGAAATTATAGCCTCGCCGTGGAAACGCGTCCACGTTCCTTCGCGCCCAAATTTGTTTTGACGATCAAGTGCTTTACGATTATCGATACGCGCGTCCCGACGGCCGTTAAGTCTGGAAACATCCTGGCGTCAGAGTTGGGCATTATTCGAATAAATTTTCACTCGAATACGAATTCGTATACATCCCCAAGATTTATGCGCGAATAACAAATGACGATTTTATTCGACGTAAAATTATTCGTTATTCGCGAATAAATCTGTACCGTTATTCTAGCCAGATTTGTTCGAATAAGAATTTATTCGTTATTCGACCTGAATGAACGACGAATAAGAAATGTGATACCCGACATCTATCGATGGAAGTCTGTACTCTGACCAACATACGTTTTGACGTGTGTGTCTAGAAGTGTGCGTATACGTCTGAACGAACCGAGGAAATCCCGCCTTAAAGAAGTATTCTCTTCTGGAGGCGTCGGCCATCGGTTGTAAGCGATATTTGGGATAAAGAATTATCAGATTATGTGATTGTGTCTCCTTTTATGTGATGATTCCAACGAGCCATGACAAGAGTTACTTAACCTAAAACATTAGGTCTCACGGGTGTCAGTCAGTGGTGTCATGATACATTGCCGAAATCGCGTGATCATTTTATTCGTCCGTTGAGTCGACTAAATTCTTATTCGAATAAGAAATTATTCGAATAAATTTTCCTTCAAATAAAAAATTATTCGTTATTGTCCAATAATGTCATTTTATTCGAATTTTTTATTCGAAGATTATTCGAATAAGAATTTATTCGCACAAATTTATTCGAATACTTATTCGAATGAAAATTTAGCCGAATAATGCCCAACTCTGCCTGGCGTGACGCAAACAGTCCACGCCTCGGATGGGGAGACTAAATAATTTTTATTGCTTGGAGAATAACGCCAAGCACTGTGACCAAGAGCACTGATCGATTCTTTCTTTAGATGAAACTCTACTCGAGAATTGTTTCTTCGCGGAAAGCATAAAAAAATGATAGAGATGTAATCAGTGGCCCCAGAAAACGGAAAAATGAAGAACAGAAAAAATAAGAAAGAGACAAGTGAGATCGAAATTTTTGATTTGATTAAAGTTAAGAAATAAAGAAATTGGAACATAATTTCTAATATGATAATATAAGAATCTAATATTATTAATGATATGGCAATAATAAGTCATATATTTTAATATCTTAATGTTAATTTGTTTATTTCTTGTATTCTTTATCTTATTCTCTTTCTTATTGTTTTTATTATGTTTTTGAGAAATTGTTTGGGGCCCCAAAATTTATCTTGCTCCCTTTATAGAAAAGCCCAGCCCTGGATGTAATAGAATTTTGAGACCTTATGAATCCTAAGTTTACGAGAATATCCAGCATAACTGAGTAGCCTCTTCTGTCAGAAAAGCTCGGTACTTTAAAGTCCCCCAACTCGACAAGATCGTTCGAAATCGGTGCTCCATTTAGGCGACACGGTTTATTTTTCGTGCACAGTGGCCGTGTCAGCCACGATACAAGATTTCTTTCTTCCCTCTTCACCACGTATCTCTATTCTTGGAAGCGAACTCTCGTCACGCTCCTCCCTTAAAGGTCTCTCTTTTCCTCCCTACCGGGGAGTGTGTGGCGCGCGGACGGGGGTCGAAGGCGAAGAAAAAAATAACGAGCGTCCAAGGGAAAAGGAACGCCGCCACTCCGTCTAACATTCCGTTTGTTTGCTCAACTCCTGAATCGCCCGGAGGCATTATCCGCGCCAGGGACCCCGCGAAAATCTTGTTCAGCGATGGACGACCGCTCTTGCGCTCTTCGGACGATCGGGAATCGCTGAGAAACGCGCGATGGCTGCGAGTTCTGCCGATCCTCCAGCGAAGGAACCCAGGGGGAGCTCGGGTGGAGCCAGTTTTGCACCCTCGGCGGGCCAAGTTGAGTGGAAATGGAGAGATTAGGGGGATGAAAGTTTCGTCCTGCTGAATATCTTCGCTCTTTTCCCACCCTCTCTTCTTCCTTTTTGCTGGGACGTTGGAGAAACGTCAGCAGGTTCCGTGTGTCACGGCTTGAAAAATTGCGCGGCGGAACGCGCAGCTCGAAGAAAAACGGCTCGCCCGTTTAAGTTTGATCGATGGTCGGGTTGTTTGTCGGTACGTCCGCTGGACGGGTAAACTCCGAAGCGGATGAAAGCTGGGACGACTCGGCCCGTGCGTCGGGGTAGGCGTGATTCGTTCCATTTGGCATAGTTCTGAGCTCTCATTAAGCGGTTTCCCTTCGGGCCCCGAATAATTATTGGCAGACGCTTTGACACCCGAGTCACGGGGAAGCTGGCTGCGAATATTTACGGCGAACCCCTGGCTGACGAAGATTTACTTCGCCTAACCAGTGATTAACCTATTTAACGATCCAATTTGACGGAACGCTCGGCTTGGAAGCGAGTCTGCTTTACGGTGACGGCGACACGGTGTGCGAGGGTTCAGCGAAATGACGCGCAGGACCGAATTAAGACTTTTAGAGGCTCTAAGCACTTAGAAGATTTTGGGGCCCCTTATACAGGGTGATCACTTCAACGCAATGTTAAATTTCTTAGGTATTAATTTGACTAAGAAGGGTTTTTAATAAATGTTAGATTTTAAAATTGAATATTGTTCTTGTAGAAAGTAGGGTTGGGACTATTCGAATAATTTAATATTCGAATATTTTACAAGTATTCGAATGCTACGAAGAAATTTCGAATATTTGAGTATTCGAATGTTATTATTCGAATACTATTCGAATAGTATGGTGTGAAGTGGGCCAAAATTAGGTTACAAGATTTCACCCTGATAAATGAACCTAAAGAACTTGATTTATAATTCATACCATTCGAATACTTAAATATTCGAATAGTATTCGAATTAAATTCGCCAAATAATTGTGTAACTGAAGTATTCGAATATTCGAATACCGAAAAATTCGGCAAATAATCTCAGCTCTTTTAGAAAATACTGTAAGTGTCAAAATTAAAAAAGAAAAATTTAATCAGAAAACGTGCACGTGTTATACTATGCTCTAGAATTCGATTTTTGGCACTTACAGTGTTTTCTACAAGGACTCTTTACTTCAGAAAATTTCTATAGTGTATCCCTTTCTCCCGACGCCCTAAGCACATGCTTATTTTGCTTATTGGTTAATTCAGCACCGGTGACGTGTCCCGATACTCAGAAGTCTCACATAAATCTGTTGTTTCTGAAACGTGGACTAATCCTCGACACGCTTCAACGTAGGTACCCCTCGAATACGATTTCCCCCGCGCAGTTGATTCCTCGTGCAAAATTAACTACAAACTGCGACATAGAAAGGCAACTGTCCTCCTTTAGATAAACTTATAAACAAGTGCCTCGTACCAACCTGCACTCTTCCCCTCATGGCCACAGTCAATCCCACGTCACTCGACTTTGTTGCCCCTTCTAAGCGCAGCAGAACTTCGTTCCCATGCACCGTGTGCTCAACTAAAACATTCCCCGCGTTGCATAAAAACAAGCAACACATAGAATCACCCTAAAAAGAAGGGAGGAAGCTAATCCCGAATCGATGGATAAGTCCCCAAAGAAAAAGAGCCGTGGAAAAGTTGTATATAGCTACCGCTCGCGTTGCAAGAAAAATAATCGACGCGTCCGCGAGTGGAACGAGCTCGTTAAAGTCAGCCCCGAGTGTACTCCGGCCGGGGTATCGGCTCGGCTCGGTGAAAAAGGAGTTCGTCGACGTGGAAAGAGGTTGGGGGAGGACCCTGGATCTCTGGACCCATAGGCGTAAACAGATCGACGGTGGCACGCTGTTCTCTGACGTCACCTCGCTCCCGGTGGTCGCCGGTCTATCACGCTCGTCTTCGGTCGCCGGGCACGGCCAGTGCACCAGGGCAAGCGAAAACGACCGCGTCAGCGGCGTCACGCTATTCTTGAACGCGGCTAAAGACGGCCGCACTTTCAAACAGTTTACGCGCCGGCAGCGTTAATAACGATTCCTCGGGCGGGATCGATCGGTACCGGGAACCGATTCGCGCGTGCAACGCGTGGCCGCTGGTAAACAGTGCAGCGTCACTGTTCCGTTTACCAGGTGGGGACAATGTTGGGTCTGTGATTTGATTCCTCAGTCGGATCGATTATCCATCGGCGTGAGGCTTCAACCGAGAAGTGTCGAATAAGGAAGTTCGGTATGATAATATCTACGTTGGAAATTGCCTGCCACTGCAGTAGCGTTCAATTATTTTTCTTCCGAAGCTTTGCATCCCCACAGGGCGTGCCTCATTATTCAAAGTAACTCGGAGTTTATATCCAGCGGGAAATCTGGAGTGTCTCCCGCGGATAAATCGCAGATCCCCGACGGCGAGGAAACGTCGGAACACTGGGTCCGCGACAGGGAAGCCATGTTCCGCTGCAGAGCTGGGAATCATTGGATTAAGGTAAATGTCCCAATACCTGGACACGTCCCAATACCTGGACACTAGTGCAAATAATGCTGATTATTACGTTTAATATTTGCTTTATCCATAAAAGAATTTTATTCAATTACTCAAATACTTAATAAAATATATTCATATACATATTTTTCTTAGTAAACTTGTAACAATCGTAATAAAAGTAAATTTTCTTGAAGTCTCCAGTTTACACCATTTTAATATTGCTCTTGTCTGATTTGGTAAACAGTCTCTATATTTTCTTAAACGAATATTATTAATAATGTTTAGTATATTGGTACAACTAATACAGTTTTAGAAAAATGGTACCTTGTAGTATTATTTTTTGATTGGAAAATTAAACTTAAAGTTCGCATTAGTTTTTTATTCGCGTGTCTATCTTCTGGTACAGTGAAATCCCAGAACGTCCCCAAACCTGACCACGTGTACTAACTGTGAAATAAGTACATGTTATTGTTGACACAATAATAAAATAATTATTTAACACCTTAAAAATAATTTGCACCCTGCAAACACTTTGTATTCTTTGTATCTTGCTTTAATGATAATATTTCATTCATGTGTAAAATTCGTGTGTAACACACGAATACACATAACCTTAAAATTAGTCATTCACTAATAGATTCTTTTTACTTAACTTTATTTACTGATTTGAATAAATTTCTTACACAGGAGAAATATGCTAAAAGAAAAAACTATTGTGTTGTTTTTTTTTTATTTAATTTCCCTAGGAAACATCCAAAATCATGTGTCCAGGTAATGGGACAGTAAAATCGGGACACCGGGACATACTAGTTAAGCTGTCCAGGTATTGGGCCATTGTAAGGACTACGAATTTTCAATATTTTACAAAATTATTCAATCCTACAATATGTTGTTTTTTTAATGATATAGTACACACGATGCCCCATATAATTGCAAAATAGTTTTTAAATAAATCGATTTGCATGACTGAAAAATTGTCAAACGTGTGTCCACCGTACCTTAAATGTCCAGGTATTGGGACATTTACCTTATTTAGAGAAGGAATTTAACGAACACCGGCCAATTTGTATCCAGTGGGAACAAAGGGCTATGGTTTGGAGGAGTGACCAAAAGGGAGAAAAGTTTGAAGGTTATCGTGAAGGGGTTCCAGCCCCCTGTCAACGAGTTTTCACCTCGTAAAACGCGTCCACGTGGGCAGGTTCGATAAATCAAACCCAGGACCAGATACTACGGTTTAAATTATCGTCGACACGCTGTCGTTCCGTTATTGCGCCGATAAAACGTCGATTTACGTGGCCGCGCGTCGATCGGCCCTGCGAATCGATGCAGGGACTGCCTCGACGAGGACAAAGGGATGGAAACGAGGAGTGGACGCCGCGATTCGAACGAACACGCTTTGAAAGAAGGGACAGAATTTTTTACGAGCGGGAGAGTGGAGCGAGTGTTTCGGACGAAATTTATGATTCGATGAGAGGCCCGCGTAGTCGCGGGAGGTATAACGTTAATTAACGGTTGGTAATTAGTGGCCGCTATTAGGAGGCCGTTTTCGAATTACCAGGGCGGTGTTATGGCCCGTGTTACGGCTGGTTTAACGATCGAACGTGGCCGTGTTTACAACGGCAAAAACCGGGCGACCACGTAGTTACGCGAGGGAATTTTTGGAGTCGGTTTATAAATCACGGATCTCTGGGGGCGGACGGGGGAGGATCGCCGTTTTATCGTCGACTTCGCGAAGCCAATGTTTATACAGAGCTCGCGTCATCGCCTCGCGAAGTCCCAGCGATTTATCGCCGTCCGCAGAATTTCCGCGAATAATCGAATGTGCGCGCTCGTAAACCGTATTCTGCGGATATTCGCGCGCGATTTACTCACGCCGGCTGTCCGAACGGGCGGTTGGGTGTTCTTCTTTCACCGTTGCTTTTGGGGGTGTCCACCTTCTTTCTTTTTATAAGCGAAACACCGATCTCGAGGTTCCTCGTCTTTTGTTCTTTGAGCTGGACTCGAGTTGATGATAATTGCTCTGTGTTCTAGAGAATTAAAGTGAAAGAGGTGCTTTAAGTCTGAACGGTTAATCAAGAGTGTATTTTATTTACTAAAAATTGTACAGTTCCCATCATGTTGTAGAAGTCGATTGACATCCTGTTACCAAAGCGTGTTACGCGAATTAATATGGAATCACGGTGGAGCAACATTAATTGATCGGGTCTAATTAGCACGTGCCGGAGCCCGATTGGCCGCGGCAGAGCTACAGCGTAATGTCGATCGAATATTCAAATGGCCCCGGCCGCTTATTGCGACATAAGTCGATTTCAGGTGTGCCGTCCATAATTTCCAACAGATGTTCCGAAATTTCCGCCCCTTCCTCCCATTAAATCGCTACGTGTCGTCCAGCGGGCGCCAGCTCGGATACAATCGCGTACACAGCCTCGAAACTCAATTAATTTTCCATTTTAAACGCTCGACCGTTAGCCTCCGCTTCAACACCGTGATCGCTAAATTTCAAAATCGCCCGGGCGTAGAATTAATTTTTACCAAAGTTTTCACGCTTTGCAACACGTGGCGCTCAGTGAGTCCTTCCAGAATATGTAGTTGTTCGCGGAATTCCACCAAATCACTGCTCGGCTTCCCGTTATTTTTCTCGATCGGCAGCCGAGAACAATGCGTCTGTCGACAACAATGGGATTATCGAGCCGCGCGCGACGACAGGCGATTTTTCCTCTCTCTTTTATTTTTCGGCAAGGAGGGGCGGGATGGCAAAGGAACACGAGCCGCGAGGAAGTGCCTCGGATTCCTTTGACTCGAGCGCTCGTCGATTAGCTTTGTCCGCGCCCCGATATTCGGGATATTATCCGGCCGCGATAAATGTCCTCGGAACAATAGGAGCTACGAGGAGATTCCTACGAGCGGATTAACTTGCCGCGGACTCGGTAAAGGGACTTTTAATTGGACCTCTTCCAGACGCCGTGGAAATTCACTTCGCAGACGGTTAGATCCGACCGCGTTCGAATGGAAATAAAAGGATATCGACGACGAGACGGGCCGATTATTAAACGAGATTTCGGAGAACCTGGCGAACTTCCTTCGCTTTTTTTCTCGGCACGAATTGGGAAAGGAGTGAGAGGGAATCGTCACGATTTCACACTCGCTTCCTGGGGTTCATTTATTATTATTATTATTATTATTATTATTGATCGACGGGAGAACCCTTTAGTTTACAAAATTTTAACAAAGCATATAACAAATAGATATAAATAAAATAAACAGAAAATATACAGAAAATATACAGAAACAAAACAAAAACGTAATTTTAACACAGCATATAACAAATAGATATAAATCAAATAAACAGAAAACATACAGAAAATATACAGAAACAAAACAAAAACGTAATTTTAACAAAGCATATAACAAATAGATATAAATAAAATAAGCAGAAAATATACAGAAAATATACTTAGATTATATTTAGAATTTAGAAGACTCCGTGAGTGTGCAAAATCTCTTCTTCTATTTCAGGGTTGGAAAGTTGAAATGGTGAACGTCCCCAATAGAAATAAAGCTATTGTTATTTAACAATTAAAATCTTCAAACTAAATTCACTAAATTGCAGAACATTATGGATTATTAGCTTTCTGCATAACTGACCCCAATTTTGATACGAGTATGTTAATATCCATTGAAACGAAGTGCTGGCCAGAGTTGGGCATTATTCGGCTAAATTTTCATTCGAATAAGTATTCGAATAAATTTGTGTGAATAAATTCTTATTCGAATAATCTTCGAATAAAAAATTCGAATAAAATGACATTATTGGACAATAACGAATAATTTTTTATTTGACGGAAAATTTATTCGAATAATTTCTTATTTGACGGAAAATTTATTCGAATAATTTCTTATTCGAATAAGAATTTAGTCGACTCAACGGACGAATAAAATGATCACGCGATTTCGGCGATGTATCATGACACCACTGACTGACATCCGTGAGACCTAATGTTTTAGGTTAAGTAACTCTTGTCATAGCTCGTTGGAATCATCACATAAAAGGAGACACAATCACATAATCTGATAATTCTTTATCCCAAATATCGCTTACAACCGATGGCCGACGCCTCCAGAAGAGAATACTTCTTTAAGGCGGGATTTCCTCGGTTCGTTCAGACGTATACGCACACTTCTAGACACACACGTCAAAACGTATGTTGGTCACGGTACAGACTTCCATCGATAGATGCCGGGTATCACATTTCTTATTCGTCGTTCATTCAGGTTGAATAACGAATAAATTCTTATTCGAACGAATCTGGCTAGAATAACGGTACAGATTTATTCGCGAATAACGAATAATTTTACGTCGAATAAAATCGTCATTTGTTATTCGCGCATAAATCTTGGGGATGTATACGAATTCGTATTCGAATGAAAATTTATTCGAATAATGCCCAACTCTGGTGCTGGCGGAAGTCTTGGTGCAAGCGGGAGATCCATTTTACGAAAAAGGGTCGCGAAATTTATCAGCGTCCAGCAGGTATGCGGGCGAAGGGTCGGAAGTAGCAGAGATTCGACAACGCATTCATCGCTGGCACAATATCGCGCGTAGAAACGGTAGAACGAAGTTCCTCCCTGAAGCGTATCTGCGCGGAGCACAGGCCTGCTCTCCCAAACAGCGTTGAATCGAACAATTCGAACGTTCGTCGTGCACGCGCGCCAGCAATGCCGCGCCGATAACAATTTCCAGTGGCAGGAGGACGTCGTCGACGAGCGAGCAACGCAAAGAAATCGTCGAAGAAGGCGCTGTCCTTTGAACGAAGTAATTGCCGAGTGTCTTCGAAGAAAGCCTCTGTCCGGAGGCGTCAATTTATCTGGTCTGTACGTTTCCCCTCGAGGGCTATTGAATTTTGACAAGGGCTGCTGTCATTGTCACCCTGTTACCCCCTTTCAGTCTCAGCGAATAAAGTAAAAGAAGGCGGACCTAAGAATTGTTTACCCGAATCAAAATAGTCCAGAGCTATAAAATACGATCCGTTCCGATCGAAAACGAAAGCCTGGCTCGAGGCGGCGACGGAACGATAAAACGATAAAGTTCGTTAGAGAGGTCATCAGGGGCACGGCGGAGGGTTCCTGATTACAGCCCTTAAATATTCCCTTTGACCGGGACCCCCTTTGAAACTCTTCTGGCCCCCGGGATGCATTTCTTTAAAATGCAGTCGCTACTCGATTATACACCAGGCATTTGCATACAATTTCCCCGCGCTGGCTTGGGAATTAATTTCTCTACGCTTCGCCCGTCGCTCGTAGGGTAGAGAGCGAGGGTTGGTCGTTGGGGTGGTTATATGGAGTCATCCTTGGGAGCTCGCGAAGCGATTAAACGTCGAGCCCTCGTCATTTGTCGGGAAGATTATTTCAAGATTTCCTTCCGCCCTCCACTCGAGCCTCCCCTTCTCCACCCTCGGCGGAGGACGTTTTTCTTCCCCCTCCCCGGGACCGCGAGAAACGGGAGGGCTATTAAGGTTTCAGTGAAGCTCGGAGCGATGAATCGAGCTCCCTGGTACCAGCATTTACCGTTGAACCGGCGAATATTCCCAGCGCAGGGCACCGCTCGCCACTATTTTCATTTTCAATGCCCACGGGAAAGTAGGTCTTGCGCACTTCAACCCCTTCGGCCGTTTCTTGAAACGCTAAAGGCCGCGCCCCTTTCAGCCGTCCGTGACCCGCGCGTTATTTGTCGACGTTCGCTTAATTAACTTTGTGGCCCGGATGGGGGATGCAGAGGGTGAGGGGGTGGGCTGTAGGGCAACCCCGAAAACATTGGAATCGTGCCTTCTGTTCTCCCTTATCGCTTCTCTCGGCATCCGCGTTCCCTCATCTTCCGCGGATTAATCGTCGAGGGCCACGCGATACTTCCGACCGCGCGATTCGTGTCCCTGCACCGATGGCCTTTCTTGATTCTCACCGTGCTAGGATAAGTAACGCGGAGGGAGAAGCACGGGTCCTCGGTTTGCTCGGGGAGACGGAAGTGCAGGGGCTTGCGAAGATAAGAAGTCATGTACTTGAACCGCGAAGACTGGCCTTCTTCGCCCTTGACGAGTACCTTGATAAACACGGTGACTTCTAAATGATAGGATTGGAATGTACTTACTTAGGTATTGTTAAGTATAACAATACCTACAGTAGTAACAGTAGTACAGTAGTAACTGTACACTATTTTTTACCCAATGTTCACGTGGAAAGTTAAACGAAATTCCTGTAAAGTAAATAGTAATAGCATTGTTTTAAGGGGTTATGCCCACCTGTGACGTCTGAAAAAACATGTTTATTCGGTAATTTTTGGGGGAAAAAGTTGAAGGTTTTTTTAAAGAAACCTTTATGTATTCGAAAGTGTTCACCTTATAATACTTGCAGTAATTATTCCAATAAAAAATATAAATAAATAAAGGAAATATCAGTGATCTCTCGGAAGCGATTTTTTTTTTCAGTAGTTTGCGGTGACCACTCTAATTTTGACCTGATTTATCTTAAATAAAAATTTCGAAGGAATTTAGGTAGTATATTAAATTATCTGGTCCTTAATCGTTCATTATCCCGAAAAAATTAATTTGCTACAAAATGACGGCTGTTCAAATTAAAATATCAATTTTCGCCACAAAAATCGCTCATTTTTCATCTGTAAAATAAAAACTACGTAACGGAAATGAAAAAGCCACGATTAAAGACAAGATTTCTATATATAGAATAAGTCTACAAAACCTGAATTAATTCGATGCAGCGATTCTCAAGATATTTTGGTCACCGATTCTGAAAATATTGTTTCCAGAAAAACGCGTTTAAAGTTTTAAGTTAGCTTTACATCCTGCAGGAAATACCTATACTAAAACTGGCACAGCTCCGCCAATTTTGGTCGGATCAAATTGAAACTTTCACACAATACGAAGATAAAGAATGTTTGAAATTTAAGAATTAGTAAATAAGTGACTATTCAAAGCAACAAACTTTATTGCCAAAAAATGTGTTGCACTTTTCAGTTAGCTCTAGTTATAGGTTTTCTAAAGTTGTATGTAAATTTCGAATATTTAAATTGTTTTCTCTGTCTCACTTACGTCTTACAGAACTTTTAAGACAATTGTATATGCCTTTTCTTGTGCGTTTATTTTTCAATTAATCAGTATGTAATCATATATTCGGCAAAAAATAGAGTCGAGCAGTACAGTAGAATAGTATATCGAGAGAGTATTTCCTTGATATATGCGTAACTTTAATATTACACTTGATGGCATGAGTGGTACTGCATCGTGTAGGAAATGAAGCTTTTTAGAGCATCCTCAAACGGCGAATGGGGATGTAAATTGAAAGTTGAAATTTCAGAACAGCGCTTGTGTAAAAAGTTACAGAGGTACATAGCTCCAGGGACGTCGGGCTGCACCGTGTCTGACCATATACGTACACTTTCCCCTTGCTCCAACTTGTTCACAAGCATTCTAGTATCACGAACCGTCATACGGGTATACGCGACTCTTACTCCACAAATTGCATCAGATATTGCTTTCAATGAAATTTGCTCAGATGAGCAAGAGCTTCGTAAACAAGCTTCCAAAGTTCCACCCCCTTTCAAGCGACCAGAACTGGCGCCAATTTTAGAATTTCAGCGCGCTCCAAGAATTCCTATCGCAGCCTGATGCTCGCGAGCGAGGAGTGGTCCCCTGTCACGGTAATTATTATTACAGGATGAAGGACGGCCCTCGCATCGCGTGGATGGTTAATTAATTCGATACCGGTCGATAGATAGCCGTCGTCCAGCAAGCTCGATAAAAACCAGTATTCATAAGCGAATTAATTAGCGGCCTCGTCGATTAACTCTCCACGCGAATCTGATCGACTGGCTTCCCGATCCCTGCCTCGGTAGCCAGCCTACTTCATCGATATAATCCTTCTAACATTATCGTTCGCAGCAGCTACCAAACATTCGAAAGATCGTGTCGAATCGTCGACATCGAGTTCAGCAAACTGTCGTCGCGTTTCCCACTCCCTGGTGGTTGTAGAGTACTCGCAGGCGTTCTCCTCGAGGCGATTTATCTTCGTCGAAGTGGAGCTTTCTCCTCGAAACGTTGAGCTAGTCCCGATCCTCCTCGTCGCTGGCTTAACTTACGCGTCTCGTCGGCCCGATTAATCTCGCGGGCAGCCGTTAATTTCTTTTCCTCTCTCAGCTGGTCGCGGGAGGGCTCGCTGGAGCCGCGCCAGGAAATTTCAGTTTTCCGTTTCCGGTGGCGCGCGTCGCGAGACCCTCCGCGATCGATCACATCCCCGTGCCCGATGACACGGGACCTTCCGCGTCGTTGCACGCTTCCGGTTCCCTTCTTCCACCGGATGACCGATGCGCGCAGCCATGCCTCGCCTCTTGTTCTTCCCTTCCTTTATTTTCGTCGTTATCGCTGCTGGCCCGCCGCTCAACTCCCAGCCTTTTTCCCCGGAAAAACATTTCACGGAATATGGTGGAGTCGATCGAGCCGTGGCTTCTCCTGCTGGCGCAGAAAACGGATACGGGGGAAGGGAGTTCAATTTGTAGCGAACCTTTGGGTAGCTTTAATTTAAACATCTTTGAAGGATGACAAAGTTCGTTCACATTTCCCTGACTCTCTACGGGACCTTATCTATTTTTTATTTCGAAATTAGGCACGAACGATGTACTAGGGGCTTCTTGTTTGCAAACCCACGTTTTCGATCAAGTATCGTGGTTCCATCGCGTTGCTAATTAGTATTTGAACATCTTTTCAAGAAAATATATAAAAAATAATTTTTATGTTAACACGTTCCGTGCCAAGCCATTTTTGCCTGACTTGTCGTTCAGGCCATTTGATATTTTGACTAAAGATCGATATATTATCACACAATATTTCATTATATCATCAGTAGATAAGTAGTTCTCTTGTTTAGAGCTGTTATCACATCGTGTACCACCGGTGGTACACGTGGCCTGACGATCAAGTTTACCGTGTGCCACCGGTGGTACACGTGGCACGGAACGTGTTAAACGATTTTGTTAAAAATGCACTAAAAATTAAAAAACAATTCTTTTCTTGTACTACAATTATTTGGATGGTGTTTTTTCATTTTAAATAAAATCGTGGAGCAGGTATGTCACAACAAATTCATTTCGGTGCTTGATTCTGTATTAAATTGATTCATATTCTGTTATGACATATCCTGTTCCACGATTTTATTTAAAGTGGAAAAGTACCATCGAAATTGTAGTACAAGAAAAGAATTATTTTTTGGTTTTTAGTTCATTTTTAATAAAATCGTTTTACATAAAAATTTGTTTTATATATTTCTTATTTTCTAGTTTTCAGTGTTTATGGATTTACATTTTGCAGCCCTGACTTCTTTAGAAATATCTTTTATTTAATTTCAAATCGCGATGCGACCAGCGGCCCAAACGGAGCGGCTTTTTGTCGTTTACGCAAAGAACGCAAGTACCTGATTTCAAGTCGTTTGGATTTGTGGTTATCGGTTATATTTATTAATGACGGGGTAATTTTTTCACCTGCTCGGGGTTAATTCTTTTAAATATTGTATTGTCATCTAAACTACTAAAGCTTGTAAAGTTTCAAGACAATTGGATAGTTGGAAGTGGGTTAAATTTAAGTTGCCAAATTTGAACCATATATAACATACAGAGGATCGAAGCTGAATAAAATCCATTAACCCTTCGTGGTCACACGGGGTGTATTGTACCCCAAGAGCAATTTTCGTTTTGAAATGTCGTACCTTTACGTCTTCCAAAGGGGATTTATCGCAAAAAAATAATAAAAAAAATTTTTTAAAAAATCGGTTTTTCCCACAACCATGGAAAATCGCTCATTTTCAACTATAAATTTTATCATATCAAAATTTATGTTTCTAGAAAAAGACTATTAGACCATGACTGTATAAGTATTGCGAATGTAAAATTATCACTAAAAAGTTCAAAGATTCAAAAATACGAAAATGATAACTCAAAAAATGACGCTGGGGTACAGTGAACCCCGTGTGACCAATGTGTGATTATAAGAAGGTGTGACCACGAAGGGTTAAGAATGTCCGCGAGCTTCTTGTACTTGCTACTTCAAACATGTCATGAAATTCAAATTCGTCCTTCAAATCTCACCTTGTCCTGATATCCAGGTCAGGCTCAAACACAGCTATCCTAGTTGACCCTCTTCATCTTCTACTCCCACTTCCAAATTTCAATCTCCGTAATTATCTACACAACGCCAGTCTAACAAAGACATACTACTAATAATCAAGCAAAAGCTGATATTTCCCATGCAGAGATCAAACATTTACGTTCCTTCGATTTACCCGCGCTCCCCTTGTCCCTAAATTTATCCACTGTGCCAAACACTGTCCATTGGCCCTGGGAATTGCGCGAGATCGCAGGCAAGCCTGCATCGCCTAGCCAATTATAGCGCCGCGATGCACTCGCCCAGTGTGCATCCGTAGGCTTCCATACCTGTGTTTACCATACTCATATCCGTCGGGATCGTATATTTTGGCGATCGGACGCGGCGGATCCGCGTCTGCAAGGTGTCGGTGGCGTCCGCGGATGTTTACGCGGCGGGCGCAGCTGCGAAATGTCAGGAAGTTGTCCTCGAGCACAGCTTCGACGAGCCGGGCCGCGACCGCCTGCACTTTCCGTGGCTTTTACTGCCTTCTGCCACGCCACGTGCCCCCTGCGCCACCCTGGTTCGCCGCGACGAGGATCTATCGCCTTGTTCGCCTGAATACGCGACGCCACGCTATTCGCGATCGATCGTCACGGCTTCTTTCTTGGCGTTAGGGGATGGAGCGATTTAGTCTGTGCGCTGTCTCGATCTCTCGAGTGCTTCGCTGTCTCTGGGGTGGATACGTGACACGGAAGCCTTCGAATATGTTAGCGGCTAGGTGTTTTCAAGGTGGTTCGAAGGCAGATACGCTATTTCGTTGTTGGAGGGTCAAGTCGCAGATGGGACCTTGACATAAGGTTTGTGCCTTTGGGGGTGGGCATCGGAGGAGTCACCAAGATATCGCGTGTGACTTCAGTTCGTTTAGAATTAGAAAGAGATACTGCGTTGCGGAGATGTTGTCGCGAGAAACTTTAGGGTCTGATTAGTATACCCCGATGTCCCATATTCTCTAACACAATTGTAGAGCGACAACGTTGACGAGTACAGAGTAGAGCTCTTACTTTTTGACCCGTCGGGTACCCGTCTACCCGAAACAACTTCAAGCCATTGAAGGTAATATAGTTCAATAATTTTTGGCTAACATCAGACTATATCACAGACAATCACAGACAATATTACATTCAATTGCTTGAAGTTATTCCGGGTAATTTTCGGGTACCCGGGTACTCGACGGGTCAAAAAGTAAGAGCTCTACTACAGAGCCATCTTCTTGTCGAAATACAGTAGTTTGAGAATGACAAGCGTATTTCGTATTGCTAAAAAATATTATGTGATCGGGAATCCTCATAAAGGTACGTAGGTTAGCGTATACGCGACTGGCTGCAACGTGAAGAATTTCAAAATCGATTTTCTCGAAAATGAAGCGCAATATCAAAAAATTTTATTCCTTTTTGTCGACTCTTTTACTTGTTATAAGTCGAAGAGAAAGAGTAACTTTTTTTGATATCGCGCTTCATTTTCGAGGAAATCGAGTGTGGACGAACGACAGGTGTACCCTAGAATCTCGGAGTCGAAAAGTATAGTCTTCGCTTCCAAAATCCTGCTCACAGAGTTTAATTTTTACAAATATATCGGAGATATAGGTAGTGGTACGTGATAGATTTTATGGAACAGGTTCCATAAAATCGAGGAATTCTACCTGGTTCAGGATTCTCCGAGTCCTTGGCCTAGTCGGTTCACGATCAGGGATGAAGCGGGTGCTAGAGCCATCCTCGAGTCGATTTTAGACGCGTCTCCGCTGCAGCCCAGAGTCATCGACGTGCAGGAACCGAAGACAATTTTAGAGACGGACCGTGGGTTGTGTCTGAGCCAGCTGATGCGTTCGTCGCGAGCCCTCGGTCATGAATCCCACGTTCTTCAGCTGAAACTCCCATCCTTGATCTTCCTTAATCATCCACCGCTTCCCTAACCAGCTACCTAATTCACGAACTGCACATTACCGTTACGAGAGTTTCCTAAAAGAATTCCAGCGAGATGCACGAACCTCGATAAGGCGAATAACGTGCGCGCGTACAGTTTCATGCTCGCGGTCCGACGACTTTGATCGAGCGCGATGCAAATTGCCCCGGGCCAGATTCCTGGATAAACTTCTATTACCGATGCTTATCGCGAGCGGAAAAAATGAATCGTGTTAATCGCGACTCGTGACGACTACGGCGGTCAAATTCGTTGCGAGATAACAGGCACGAGTGAAAAAAGTGTGAGAATGTAAAACACAGTTTGCACTCGAGATTTTTCTTAAGATCGATGATATTGCTACTCGTCGATCTGGCGACTGGTTCTCAGTGCGCAGATTCTTGAATCCGGGCCCAGGTTAAGACTTTTAGAGGCACTAAGTAGTAAAAAGATTTTGAGGCCCCTTTATATAAACTGATCACATTTTACAAAAAACTGTTTCTAACAAAAGTTAGATTTTAAAATTCAGAAAATGTCTATAGATCCTCCCTGTGTTCATGTTGCTTATTGGTTAATCCAGCACTGCCCGGACCCACGAGTTTACCGAGCTTGCGAACGTAGCAAAAGGCTCGTAAAGAGAAATAAATAAAGAGAAATAACGCGTTAATGATGGATTCACTGGAGTTCGCCGTGGCGCTGCATGGTAGAGCGATGTCATTTAACTCAGCCTGTTTATGCCTTCCACGCGAGATGGCTCGTACAACGGTACCACACAGTGTGGTAGGTGTCTGTAGGTGCGGCTGCCCGCACCAGATAAATGTTACAGCGTCGTCGCGTAAATTACATTGACGTAAATAGCGCCGGGTGCTTTGGCAAAGAGCCGCTGACTTTGGGAAAAATGAATTTCAAGCGAAATAGCAGTTGAACTGGTGACAGTTTCTGCTTTCATATTTATTTAAGATTGGATCCTGGAGATTTCTATTATTCTACTAGTTTTATAACTTCCATAGTTACATACGAAAAATTGTGCACCTTCAAAGATACATTGAAGACGAGACGTGTGAATTTTGTTCAGGAGGTAAAATCAATATTTCCCGTTCTCTACGCTCGGGTAAGCAGGGCTCTTTGGGTTGGAAAATAGTCCCAGAGGATGTCGCGGAAATCCACCGACTTCCGTGGCGTAAAGTTCTTTTAACGAGCAGCTTTATCCCGCGTTATTTCACAATTACGCTCGCAGCGTCTTCGCGGCTCCCACCGGGGAAGGAAAAAGAAAAGCTATCTGCATCCCCATGCAGACGTGCGGGCAAAGTTTTCCACGGGGCGGAATTTCACTCCACTTTGCTGAATTATCGCGTCTTATCAGCCTGGCGAATCTAGAGGAATGACAAGCAGTCCTCGCAAGCTCCAGCTGCGCCAGGTTCCTTCATGGTTGAAGCTTCTCCCTCGAGGGCTCGATTGTTGCCCTTAATCTCTATTCCCGTAAAAGTTCCACAGTACCAACAACAGGACCGCTTTAAATTCGTAGAAATTTCCACGCGAATGCATCCTCAGAAAAGGTTAGATTGCCTCAAAGAAAATCGAACTAGGTATTCAACTGTTCAAAAGAAAACGCTTCGCCATTAGTGTGTCCCTTTTCAGAATTCTCCTCTCGAAATTTCCCCCGGGGATTCTGCAGAAAATTGAAGCCTGAGCGATTCCAAACGCGGCGGCTATCTAGTATCTACACAGCGAGGAAAATTCGCATTTCCTCCCTCCCACGAAAAATAATCCCCAACACCTATCGGCTCTAAACTCACCATTGCAACACACTCCGCTGGTTCGCCATAATTCACCGAGAACTGCGGAAAGTTTGCCTCGAGGCGGTGTTTGCCGCAGCGTCAGCGACAGTCTCGACGACTTCGACCCCCCCGAGAATGCCACGGTTCGAGCATAATCGTTGCAGAAACGGGCGTGGACGAGCTTAGAGCGTCGGCTGGTCGCGTGTTCGCGGCGTTTGAATGGGCGCGCGGTAATTTCTCGCGGAAAATCGCCGCTGAAAGCTTAATTGACCGAGGCTGGCGAGGGGTGGACTCCCCATGGAACGCTGAGGGGGCGGGGGAGGGTGAAAAAGGAAAAACACGGGGCAGACAATGCGTCGTTGTTAGTCTAATGACTTCTTCTGCGCGGGATTCCGTTCTCGAAGCGAGAGGGTGGAGGACTCTGATGCGTTTTCCGCGGACGATCTCGCTGGCAGTTCTCGCGGCTTCTCAGCAAAACCAGCTGGCACTCTATTGTTCCGATGCGAGACAATTTCCCTCGACCTGGAAAGACACGCGTGTCCCGCCTGCCTTTGACTCGCGATCCTTCTCTTCTTTCCAAGCTCTGTTTCTTCGCGCGAAACGCTTGCAGGGCGTCGGTGGTTTTTCCCGCCCCACGAGCTTGATTCTTGTCCAAAAGCAGAAGAGAATTGGGTTAACGTTTCGCGAGCTTTTTTCAAACTTCTGGCAGCATTTAATTCGCGGATGTTGTGTAGTTGGTTTTTGTCGGCAGGGCGGATTGATAATGGGATTTAGACGCTGGGGTTGGAATGTGTGAGCCAGTGGTAATCGTGGATCTTTTGATTCTGTTGCAGAAAGCCAGATTGGCGCGCATCAGGATCGCGAAAGCGTCGAGCGGAGCGGCGTTCGTGAGCAAAAAGAAGGCGGCTGAGGCTCGACTGGCTGCGCAGGAGAGCGGTTTGCAGCTGGATGATTCTTACAAGGAGGAGGACATCTTCGAACTGCAGCATCATCATCTACTTCGGTGTTTAGAGAAGACCACGGTGAGTTATTTATTTATTTATTATTGAGTTACTTATTTATCCTGGAGAGCACAGGGAAGCATTCTCTTTGCAACATGGAAATATATACTATTTGCTTTTCTTTATACCTATGGGGAAAAGTTTCATAGCACACCTTTTCATGTACAGTGGCGGACAAAAGTATGGAGACACTTTTTAAAACAGAATAGTTTTTTTAAAATCGGTTCAAGTGACTTAATTTCTTTTGAGAAGCTACTAAATAGAGAAGATTAACTAAAAATTCTCTCATACGTCCAAACTACCGCGAAGTCTCGTATTCTTTAAAATAAGAAAAGATCGATATCCAAGTCTGAATTAAATACTTACTTCTGTCAATCTAATTCGTTGAATGTCGAATTGAAAGGCAATGATCGGGTTGCGAATATTCCTCGCTCCACGACGAAGACACCCACGCTTCGTTAAGCCTCGCGTGGGCCTCGTTTAATTTCGCGGCGGTCTCTCGTGGAAGCGCCGTGTTATCCGAGTCGGTTCGTTTCTCCCAGCAAGAGAAGTAACACGTCGTCGCTTAAAATCCGGGAGACCGCTTCACGCCCGCGCTGCGGAGTAATTTGAATAAACCCCCTGTGTTCGCGTCTAATTTTAGCTCGGCCGTTCTCGTGCAAGGGATGCCGTGTCACCCACTAAGCACACCCAGCCCCTCGTGCCCGCACACAGAGAATAACCCTTTCGCGTCGCTGTGACAGGTACACGACCACCGTGCGTCGCTCTGCACAGGCTGCGCAAAAAGCAGTGGCCACGATTCTCAAGAATCAGTGTATTAGAATCAATTGAGATTAATTAATGAAATCTCAAGGGAAGGTAATTCGTGGGTACATTTATTTCCGCGTACTCTACTGGACAAGTGATTGAAACGTTAAATGAGGGAGGAAATTTGAAAGTTTAATAATACGCAGAAATGTGTTATTTCATCTTTACTTTTACAGAAATGTGTTATTTTTACTTTCCTATTCCAAGTATGTCATAAATCGTGCAAGCAACCGACTCCGCGAACTTCCTTAATTTCCCACTCCACAGATTTTGTACTCCGAGAATTTCGAGGTAAACAGCGATACCCCTAAGATCGCGTGGTTAGTCCTGTTTTGGTAGCGCGAACGATTACACTAAGTAGGGGAGAGTTGCCAATATCGTACTGGTCACCTAAATCGTACCTCATCAATTTCTAAGTAATTAATGAATGTAAACGACATTTGATAATAAAAATATCAAGTAAATGCGAAATAAGAAATAGAAACAAAACATTTTGAGCTTACACCCTATTTTGCGCGTGCTATAAACATTTAAAAAAATCAGGTATGATTGATGTAACTTTTTATCAGTTTATCGTAGCTGATAATAATCAAACAATACAATTTTGTCCCGCATTTTTGTATTTTTCTAAAAGCAGGTTTAATGCAGAATATTTGACATTCATTTTAAGTGCATATTACATTCATTATAAAGTTTAAATTGATATTTATAAATAAATTGATCATGTTTCCTAAATCGTACCACTACAATCCTACTAGTAGGATTTGACAACTCGTATGTTTATAGGTTATGTACATATATCATTTACATAGGTTATTGCGGTCTGTGTGTGATCCATATACATTTGTATATGTAAGTATATAATAACCATTACTTTATGTTGAATATTTTCTTCTCTATTTGTTATTTATACTATTTTTTAGTGGAGGTACGATTTTGGAAACCGAGAGGTACGATTTAGGAGACCGGTTGTCCGAATCGTACCTTTGACAGTATGTGACAAAAAGATTAATAACAAATTAATTTGTTCTGAACAAAAGGCTAAGCATATAATAGTAGGTGCCTAAAAGATCAAGCTACAATATCCAATAGTCATTTGCGTTCATATGAGTACCAAATATGAAATATAACGTAAAATGTCTTAAGTGGTACGATATTGGCAACTCTCCCCTAAGTAGTTTCGCAGTTCAAACGACACGACAGCAAAGTGATATTCGTTTCTAAACATTTCACAATTAAAATCGCATAAAACATGCAAGTGTCTATTTCATGGGTGAGTGTGTGCACTACTGAAATTCAAGCTGCGCGCCCTAGAATTCAGCCCTTAAGTTTCACTTTCCCGCATCTCGAAAACGAGGGCTTGTATCTTGCATTGCGAAATGGTAAGTCCCATCAACTTCCCTTACCACGTGCAATTTGCATATTGCGATTAATCCCACAATTCCGAGAAGTTTCTTTTCCAAATCAAACCATGTACAAAGCGAATTTGCAAGCGTTTCTAAGCACACGCGTGTTCATAAGCTAGAAATTGAAATCGACTACTGAAAGCCGGATAAATAGGTCAATCCGTGGTGCATGAATCAGAGCCCTGCTTCGTGGGCTTATCAAGCTCGAATGTCCCCGGAAATCGCGTTAATTGCAAGTTCTCGGGCAAGGGTGCATCGATTAACCGCTAAGGTTATCGTTTCATCAGAGCGTTCCGTTAGTTTTACGAACACAAGACTCCAAACAAATCAGATCTACTTATTGGAAGAATCAATAGACTTTAACGCACCCCTGCACCAACACTCCAGCTTATCCTTCCCCGAAGATGGATTAAACTCGATCCCAGAGTTCCTCAATATTTCAAGCACGCTCCGAAAGAGAGTTCCACCTGGTTCTGCTACCTCGAAATTATTAATTGCTCGGATCCATCGAATTCCATCGTTCATTTCTCCGCGCAGCCTCCCCGCGCTCTTCCATCCCTTATCAGCTTCCAATCGGCTCTTTTCAAAGCAGGCGTTGTTTGACGATAGTCTCACCCTTCCCTTTCGCGGGCTTCCCTGGTGGGTGTACTTAACCCAGAAACCAATGGGATTCCGGCCGCCTTTGTCGAGTCGTCAAGGAAATCGTGTACACGGCCCAGGGCCGCGTCGCCCCACTTCCTGCCGCTTTCTGCTGCTTTTTGAGCACGTCTGCGTGCCACGGTCCCGTCTTCCTGCCGGCGTCTAACTATCCTTCCTCTGCCAATGCCCCACGAATTTTTCTCCCTCTCCGCTCGGTCCAGGAAACTTTAAGCGTCGTTCCTCCACCTCCGCCCGCGTCTTTCACCCCCTTGCGTCTTCCTGCCTCTGCTTCTCGTCCATCCTCGTTTCCTGCGTTCTTATCGGAGCCGGCTTTTGTGCTCCGCGACAACGAGGGGAACTTTAGTAATTTCGAAGTTGCCGAGTAGGCTCTCTACGACTCACACTGCAACGCCAATGGACCCTGCGAGATGTCTTCGCGAGACGACCCCCAGAGGAGCCTCTTCAAGGAAATTTTGGAATCTTTCAAGCTCGAAGATCCCCGAAGATCCTCGGTGATTTCCGAATTCTCATTGTCAAGCATACTTCTCCGCGTTCCGGAATCCCCTGACCGCTCCATCGCGTCGGTTTGCAGTAATTAATGAACCCCCCGGCGAGATTGATTAACACGCTCCCGCGGGATGAAGCCGCGAAGTCGAACTTTCTGCTTGATTTCGACTAACTTCGGGCATCGTTTTGGAAGCGGGCTGGGGTAAGAATACTTGATTAGAGTGGGGAAACTCGGCGGAGGCAGGAACCAAATTTTCGTTTGACGTCAGGGATGAATAGGAACGTTATTTCGAGGGATGCTGGAGCAGGTCAGGTTAAAATACTCTTGGAGATGAGTGATCAGCTGAAATATTTGTGTCATTCAATTGACCATTATTCCGTTCTGTTTCTCTATTCTATTTTTCGTTTACATTTTCCAATTAAAAGCTTCCCCACAGGTTCTCCCTTCTTCTCTTGAGGACATTCAACGGTTCTCTGATTCAGCTTGCCTCGCGATATTTCCTCCCACTCGAGCAGCCACCGGTTCTTCACCCGTGTCCCTTTATAATTGACAGTCTGTGCTTCGGGAAATCTTGAAACGGCGGCCTCAACGTGCCCGACGGCTCGAGAGAAGAACGTCTCGATGCAGCGATGACGTGCTTGACGATAACGTCATGGGGTAACAACTCTAGAACACGTTCGGTCCGCTGACGCGGTGGATCGTCTGCTCGGCAGATCGATCAAGCTTTCTCCACAATCGTGTCAGTGTCCCCTCGTCGTGAGCTCTATTTCCCAGCGAGTCGATGGACCTTGCCAGTTACTTCCGCCGCGCACAGTACCGCTTCTTTTACGAATAGCTCTCGAGCGGTTTTAAATCAAAGTAGTAACTCTTACTCCATCGTTTTACTTCCATTGGAAGATCGTAGAAGTGGTTTGCAAGACTCCCTTGAATCGCGTTCCGCGGAGATGACGGAAGGGGTTGAGAGATTGCCTGGAAAATCGCGGCGAGTGATCTTCGAGCGTCGGTGTTGCGCAGCTCGCGAGTATCAGACGCGGCCAATCGGTGTCTTCTTGTCGGCGTATTGATTTCTTCCGGGTCGTGGTCGGCCCCGATCGAATCTCATCGGGATATCGGAGTCGTCGGGGCGAGACGTCATAGCGGGGACTAATTATAGCTGGGAAACGGCGTTAAAGAGGTCCGAGAATAGAGCAGCCCCATCGGATTTTCCGATTCGCGTGGCACAGCGGGCGCAACCGTGGCGGAAGAAAGTGTTCTCGCGGCTCTGCTGCCTCTCGTGGACGCCTCGAAAATACCTTCTGAAAAAGCTCGCTTCGCGTATTCGTCTTCGTTTCGTGTAACGCGAGCCAGTTCCCTAGAGGTTTCCCTTTTCGGGGAAAGAATTCGACGAGCACGAGATTTCCGAAGAGGATCGAGTCTGAAAGCCTGAGTCCAGTTCAAAACTTCTGATCCTGTAACGGAGAAGCGTGCTTCTCTCGAGTCGACGATCGATCGAGAGAAAAATTTCGACGAGATCTTGGATCTCGCTTTGCTTCAATTTTACCTTCTTCCCTGGGCTGCTCGTCTTTTTCCACCCTTTTCCTCTCTCAGTTGCTTTTCCACTGCCTCTTTTCCAGCACGTTCACTTCCAGCTGGACGATATTAAATTCACGAGTGGCCAGCCGTGTCACCGGTTCTCGGCCCAACCGCCACGGATATTCATCGCTCGGTTTTCCTTGCTGGCCTCGCGCTTTTCCACCGGCTGCGAATTTGCACACGGCAGACACCAGCTTTAATTCTTCCGCCGCGTTCCACGGAACCGTTTCACTCTGAACTCAGAGATCCCTTTGCTTTCCTTCTCTTCTCTAACGCAAGTAGAGAAGACAAGACTGCGAGTGCTAAACGCATCTCCGAATTAAAAAGCTCCGCTGCTGCTTTTATTAACAATACTTAATCGAAGTTGAGATAGCACTCGATGCTTCCCTGAGAAACTTCAGGTTCTTTTTGTCAGCTATTTTCCGTGACAAGTCACGGGCGTCTGTACGATACGATTAAAGGTCGCTAGTTATAGTTGCAAAATAAAAGACTTCTTTTTAAATATTAAATTCATAATATAAAAACTAGAGGCAGCTGAACAATTTGTGGAGCCTCTATTTGAAATACATTGTTCTTTCCATACAATATAAAACTAACGGGAATTCCTGTATTTCATAAAATTCATGTACGTGAGCGTACCGCCAACGAGGCAAGAAACTATCGGGGTAATAGCTACTTTGTTCTCTATATCCAGTGGTGCACTCAGGACTTAATCTTGGGGTAGCCGAGTTGAACGGATAAAAATGTTTTTAATGCGAATTCAATAAAATTCATTAGGTGATTATAAAAATTCGAAAAGATCCATGAAAAGCGACGAAATATCCTGCCCTACGATTTTATTTAAAGTGACATATCTCCATCGTACTTCTAGTACAAGATAATAATTATTTTTGAGTTTCTAGTGCATTTTTGATTAAATTAAATAAAATCATTTCACTTAAAATTGTTCTTTATATATTCCTTCATAGTTTCAACTATGAGGTGTACCCGTTAAAAGAGCTAAATAAATAATAATGCTGTTAAATAATAATAGTTTTTAGATTATATTTCGACCGTAAATCTTAAATAAAACTGGTATTGGCGCACTGATTCGGTCATAAATAAGAATTATTTTATTTAGTTAAAAATAAAATAAAAGATCAAAGCTATTTCACAAATTAATTATACAACATTCCGACGTTTCGGTTCTTATTTGAACCATTCTCAAGGAAAGTAAGGAAATAATATAAAATTGCGTATGCTACTGATAACTATGTCGCAGCGTTCAAGTTTAGCAAACTTGAGAATGGTTCAAATAAGAACCGAAACGTCGGAATGTTGTATAATTAATTTGTGAAATAGCTTTGATCTTTTATTTTATTTTTAACTAAATAAAATAATTCTTATTTATGACCGAATCACTGCGCCAATACCAGTTTTAGTTAAATAATAATGCCTCCAAAAGTATAAACACAGCGCTGACTAGAATTCTGTTAAAAGATACATAAAAATAGGTATCTCCCCTTCTACAAGGAAAAAATATATGGATAAACCTTGAATATCCCCCAAGTGTGGAGCAACCCCTCTACCACACGAGCAGTCATTGTCAGTACCACATTGCATGCGAAACTGTTGGATAAAGGGATCAGAGAAATTGGACAGAAGTACCGAAGCATCGGTGCCTGCCATTCAGTGTACAATTTAACGTTTACAGTCGCGTTTCCCGTTGCAAAATGGCGAAGCAGGGTTCAGCGTTTTCCGAGCCGTTTAGCGGGATTGTACGAGCGTACGGAACGAGACGAGGCGCGCGGGAATTTGTTTAATTTATATTTAAACGCTTGAGTCTCGAGCGGCCTAGGATCAATGGCTGCGCTAAATAGAGAAAGCGCAATTGGTAGGTCTCCAAAACGGTGTCACGTCACGCGTCACTATCTTGGAGAGGTCAGTTGCGTTTATAACCACCTTTACAAACCTGCGCGCAAAAATAGCGTCGCGTCGTTCTGTTTATAGAGTGGTACTCTCCGCCATTTCTTTTTATACGACGCCGCAACGAGCCAGCTGTCTCCGCTTGTTTCATACCCACGGCGACACTATGCCCCTCGCCAACGAGAAGCCTGTCGAACCGAAAGACATTTACCTGTTCGATCATAGAAACTGTTTCTTCGCGCGTTTTTAATGAGCCCGACTGAAATGCAGACGGTCAACGGGAGTCGTAAATTCCCGCTACGGTAATTCCGACACTAAAATCACGCGATACCCGAACGACGTTTTACCGTGATTAGGGTAAATAAAATGGCATTGCATGTAACAATAACAAAAGTTCAATATATTGAGTCACAAGTGAAGTTCGTTAGTATGGATACAGTTGGAGCCGAAAGTATAAGTGTGTGTGTTAATATTTAAACTGTCCTCATCTCCGGAGGATAACGAGACCTGATCAAGCTTAGATAGCGTCTGACTCCCCGACGAAGTCTCTGCTTCTTCCCAGACGAAATCCTCCCTTCCAAGCTGATTCCGCGGTGGGCCATACAATTAGCGGACCTCGTATTGGTCACAGTATCGCCTAAGAAACGGCCCACTCCGCCCCATAAAAAGGGAAACTGCGGAAATCGTGCTTCTCCTGATAATAAATTATGACCAAACAGCCTGTCTCCGATATATCGTCCAAAAGACGAAACAAGGCGTCTGGCAAATATCACCGAACCCTGGGACCGCCGGAGTCGACTCACAGAGGGTCATTGTGGCTCCACGTCACTCGCCACCCTCCAACGGTCCCAAGTGTCAGGCGAGTACACTGCCCTTCTTAGTTAAAACGTCCTATCTAACATTTTTTCATTTTTTGAGATATGTTGAAATATTTGAAGTTCCACATGTCTTTTACCTTTTAGGTAAAGTTGGAAAATCCTACGTGCTTCGTAGAGATCTAGAAACGGTCTAATTTATTCACCCTAACTGCATTTTAGATCGTTTTACTAGTTTATAATGTCCTATGTATTATCTACTAAATTAGATTGTCCTAAGTGTACATTTGAAATGCAGATAGGATATTTTATTGTAGTATGTATGCTTCCATCAGCACGGCACTATAGGGTAACTCGGGGTAATATGCCACAGTTAACTTTGAAATGCGATATCTCGCAAGTATAAGTATTAAGTAGATACAGGAAAAAAGATAAAACCATACGAAAGTGTAACTAATTCTGTGTATTGACTAATAAGTAGAGATATGTAACTTTTATAGTTCAATGAGAAACGTACAAATACAAAAGTCCTCGAAACTGGCATATTACCCAGGTGGTGGGTGAATATGCCACAAGGTCTGAGCTAATATGCCACAAGCTATGAAGTGCGAATTAATCACTCAAATTTTGGAGAATCAACAATATTTTAAACTATTTAAGCTATTAATAAATAAAAACAAATATTTTAACTCAATGAAACGTAAAATTTATTTGAAAAAATAGCTATTTCTTACAAACTAAACAGTCTCCAATCTCTACGCAGTCTTCATGAACCCACTTTTTGCAACAAGTAGTTTTTACCCAGTAGGCATGGTTCTGACACAAAAAAACAACTCAATGGCATTAAATAGAAAGAGTTATAAAGATAAGAGTTTGTTGGTATAATATGCTACTTGTGGCACTTGTGGCATATTATACCGACAAACATGTGGCATATTACTCCAAACGGCCATAAAACGAAGGATGGAAAATCTCTCCACAAAGTACATAGTTTTAACGGATGTTTGAGTGGTTATTAAATTCGTTTGTTAGTATACTGTATCATAATCTATTGATTTTATGTAGAACCGTTCACACAAATGTATAATCTGCATTCTATCTTACTTTCTTTACTAAGTTAAAATATCCTATCTGAAACATTTATTTAATTGTCACGTTAATAATACATTATATGCCGGTACACCTATGACAAAAAATTATATTAGGCTGCTACGAAATAATGACTACATTTTTTAAATTAAATGACGAAAAACAAGGACGGCACAAAGGAAATTATTAAACTTCAGATTTCTCGGATGTTTCGAAATGTCAGATAGGACGTTTTAACTAATGAGGGCAGTACAGGCGTCAGACCCAACGCCTGCCAGGCAGTGTCATAAATTAAAGGATTACTTCCTGAAAGGACATGAATGTCCTTTCCTTAGTTAATTGTGAGAAACCCGGACTTTTCGTATATGGTCCTAGGCTGGTTATAATACTAATAAAACTATCCTAAATAATATTATAATACAAATGTACGTAATAGTAGTTATAACGCGTAACAGAAACCCAAGATCGCAATTCGATTTTAATACCATAGAAGCGATTCATCCCGCAGACGCGAGTTCTCGAGCCTCCCGAAACTTCTGCTCGACGAGTTCGCTCCGGGGTGGAAGTAAAGGAAAGGATGATTGGCTCGATATTCTCGAGAAATGTGAAGCCAGGAAAATACCCGCTCCTCTACGACTCGTGTATTAATTAAGTCCCCCTGTCGGGCTACCAGCCGAGTCGAAAGCTCCCCTCGAACTTGGAGCGCCACCCTTGATGGATCTCGAAACAGTCGCCGCCTTTAACGAGTTTACTTTTACAAACTCACCCGATGGAAACCGAGCCTCGCTGCTCGTAGAGATTGATTGGACAGCGAGGCAGTCGCTGTTGCCGAACTGCGGGCCTTCTTTGTCCATTGATCAAAGTGGAGCCGGCGTATCCTTGCCCCACTATGCGACAAGGAACCGTCCAAGTTGTCTGAACCGAGACAAAGTTCGACGGACACGCGAACGTGTCTCTGGACGTTATCGTCGGGGCACAGTGTCTTCGGGGACTCGATCGATGGACATGCAGCGAGCGGCGCGCACGTAAGAGAGGAGCATCATCCTGGAGCAATAATCCGGGGGATTCTGAGGAAGAATCTCCTTGCCGTTGGTCCTCGACGTTCCCCATTCATCGACCCGGGGAAGACCAATTACGTTTCCGCGCGGAATCGCGGGGACGTATCGACGGGATCCACGCAGGAGTGGAAATAATGGGGGTAGCGAGCGTCCTTTGTCGGCTATCGATATATCTCATCCCCTTCGGCGAGCTCGTTTTATTGCCACGCTTGGCTGCCCATCGCGACGAGGGGGGTGTGAGCGGGTTGACGCGATAAGGACGAACTTAATCCGCGAACGGAGCCGATTCGTCCTGAAATACACTCGCCAGTGGAGTCGCAAATTGTCCCGGACGTCTCTGGGCCGTTTACGGCGCGTTAGAGCGCGCAGGACGTCGCTCGTGAAAATATTCATCCTCCTTTTGGTCTCCGTGCTCGCCGAACGAACGCTTCTCGCGACCTACCGCTGGAATAAACATCCGCCGATATCCCTGTGAAATAATCCCGAGTTTTCTGGGTCACTTGCGCTCTAGAATATAACGGATTCATGAAATTTAAATATTTCCACGGGTCAGTGAGCTGGATGGGGAAGAACGGGGGTAAGGTTCGAATGGCTACAGTGCCCATTCTCGAAGGAAGCTAATAGAGTTTTAGCTTTCATCGTCGAGTCAGAATTAGCTTAATCTGCGTTTCTAGTAGAGCTTCTTCTTAATTCTGCAGCAGAGATGGGCAAAAAATTATTTGAAGTAAAAATTTTTGGACGAAAATTTTATTTCAAATCATTTTTTGCCCATCTCTAAGTGCATACCTAAATTAAAATTACACAATTGCACACTTTGGGCCTCAGAGGCCCATATCGTCAAATCTAGAAATGCATGGATATTTTCAGAAGAAAATTTTTGGTCCGCGTGTAATCTGTTGCACTCAATCTTTATTAACAAAAATATTAAATAACAAAATTAAGTACTGAAGAAATATCTGTTTAACACTACGAGTCATTGTTATCTGAAGCTTTTTCAATATCATGAGAACTGTTCACTTGGGCCTGTCAGGTTTCATGTGTGCACTGCAGGGTTAAGTCACGTGTTTTGGAAAAGTTAGTGGGTTCAGAGGTGCCTTCTCGATTGAGTGGAGAAAGTTGGCCATGGAAAACGCCAGGTGAACGATCCTTAGATGCAAGGAAGGCGCGAGGTTATCGAGAGATCTCCGGCGAAGCAGTTCGCAGCTCTGCGCGGAGAAGATTTGATCCTGTGGAATGGGACAGCCGGAATCTCTCCTGGAATCCGCTTGGAAAGAAGTTGAGGCCAGTCTTTTGAAGCCCTTCACTGAGTTCGATGTCCAAGATTAGCTGGTTCGTTTCGAATGACACCAGCAAACATTCTCGCGATTACTTAAAGAGAAGATACTGTCAGCTAAATATTCAAAGACTCGATGGCAGGGTAATATTCAAAGAAATTTACAAATCGTATTAGAAATGAAGGAGCAACGTAGATGCAATATTCAGGTTTCTAGCGCTAACTCGATAAGTCTCGAATTAGAGCGCTAATAAAATCACGCCAGTGCCTCGTGCAGCGAAGTTTGCAACGGCGCTGTTTCTGCGATTGCGTGGGTCGTGGAGCAAATCCTGATGGAAATGCACCGGAGGTCGAGGCGGGGACTGGCCTTTGCGCGAATCCTGTGCCTCCCCTTTGGCTGTGTAATTCGAGCGGGGAAACAAGTTCGAGCACAGTTCCAGCAATACTCGCCGGGCGAAACTTTGACTGACGACGCTGGGACACGCTCGGGAATGGCCTCTCCACGACTCGAGAGCGAAATTCCTCTTTGTCCCGAGAACAATTCCACCTGCGCCCCTCCGGTACCCTTTCGACTGGTCGCGCGGCCCGATCGGAGGGTCGCGTCTCTGCGGATTTCTCTGGAACTAGCCCTCTGTTCGTAGGATTCAAGTTAAACGAGCGACGATCGCGCCCATCCCTGTTATCCAGCCACGAGCCGAGCGTTTGGATAGGAGACGGAGCGCTCGTGGCTGACCAGGCACGTTCTCGATCCACTGCGCGGTTACGTGTGCTATCTACTCGCGGGCATCGATTGCTTTGATTAAAAGTAAAGATTCTTCAATGAAATTCTGGCTCGTTTATCGATCCCTTCGAGCAACCAACGATCCGCGAGCAACATTCTCCTTAATGGAAAAGGGCGTGCTGCACGGCCCGCGGTATGAGAGCTAGAGTGTTCCGTGCGTGAGGGATGTTGGCCCGTGGCATCGCATGGGGCTGTGCAGTTACGTGCACAATCTACTTGGCCGCGTCGATAACTGATGAAAAATTGACGCGGCTTCCGGAATTGGTATTGGACTCGGGCGATACTGCGGGCTCGCGGAATCGAATTTCCGAAGTTGAGGAATGCCTTGCAAGTTTTATGGTCGACTGGGTAGGGGTAATGCGAAGTCTGATGCATGGGATATCAGTTCACCGTTAGGGGAGACCGCGGCTAGTTGTCAGATTTTTCAGTTTTTTATTTTTTTTTTGTTTTTGCATTCTATATTCAATATTATCAATGACTCTCACTTAAAGTACGTTCTTTCCTTTACCGGTGACGGATATCGCATGTAATTAAACGAAAATTATGACTTTGAAACAAGCCATTTTGAAGGTTGAGACATGTATCAACGTGCTCCGAGTAGGGGCTAGTTGTTACAGGATTAAATTTTACGAAACGAGACTTATTATGAGTACTATAATTATATTTTCTTGGACAGAAGTAAATTTATTAATGGTAAGAATCTATTACAATAAGTATTCATTAAAAAATCTATTTTAAAAATTATAAAAAGCTACTGAAATCAGTTGCACTAATTATCGTCGTCTGTTTCATACGGGGACTCGCAATTAATCTCTTAGGAACGATGCACCACTATAGTGGCTTTCGCGGATGTCATCTTTCTGAACGACACGCCACTATAGTGGCTCACCGTATCGTATACAAGTAATTCGCGTTGAACTGTGCCGTACAGAGAAACAGCCCCGCGTAAAACTCAGCCGTGCCTAAGAGGTTAATGCACACATAAAAGTGATTTTTAGGTTTTGCACACTTCTCATGTGCCCACTTTTTGCACTCTATGCACTGAATCCACTTTGTGGAGCTTTTCTTTCTTTCCCTCTGCAACAACATGCCCCTTATCTTGTGTAACAACTTGTCCCGGTTGATACCATTGTGTATAAAAAGCTATAAGTTCATACCAGTTTGGTGTATTCTTATCTTTTTGCTACGAATCTGTAGCTAAAGGAACACTGATTCAAACGTGGTAATATTAATTTACATACATTTATCTGTCTGTTCGGTACAAAAGATTGAAATAGAAAGAGAAAAGTTACTATTAGGGGAGAGTTGCCAATATCGTACTGGTCACCTAAATCGTACCTCATCAATTTCTAAGTAATTAATGAATGTAAACGACATTTGATAATAAAAATATCAAGTAAATGCGAAATAAGAAATAGAAACAAAACATTTTGAGCTTACACCCTATTTTGCGCGTGCTATAAACATTTAAAAAAATCAGGTATGATTGATGTAACTTTTTATCAGTTTATCGTAGCTGATAATAATCAAACAATACAATTTTGTCCCGCATTTTTGTATTTTTCTAAAAGCAGGTTTAATGTAGAATATTTGACATTCATTTTAAGTGCATATTACATTCATTATAAAGTTTAAATTGATATTTATAAATAAATTGATCATGTTTCCTAAATCGTACCACTACAATCCTACTAGTAGGATTTGACAACTCGTATGTTTATAGGTTATGTACATATATCATTTACATAGGTTATTGCGGCTGTGTGTGATCCATATACATTTGTATATGTAACTATATAATAATCATTACTTTATGTTGAATATTTTCTTCTCTATTTGTTATTTATACTATTTTTTAGTGGAGGTACGATTTTGGAAACCGAGAGGTACGATTTAGGAGACCGGTTGTCCGAATCGTACCTTTGATAGTATGTGACAAAAAGATTAATAACAAATTAATTTGTTCTGAACAAAAGGCTAAGCATATAATAGTAGGTGCCTAAAAGATCAAGCTACAATATCCAATAGTCATTTGCGTTCATATGAGTACCAAATATGAAATATAACGTAAAATGTCTTAAGTGGTACGATATTGGCAACTCTCCCCTAGTACCGAAAACACAAAAAACTGTAATAAAGTGACAACGCGTGAACCGACTACAAACAAACAACATACCCAACTGTGCATGGTTGAAACACATCAGCCACTTCATCGTCGAAGTGATAGTCCAAGCGAAACAAATTTAAATTGCTTTGTCACAACCTGCCCCTGTAACATCTAGCCCCGTAACATCTTCCCTATCGAAGAATCTATCCGCAGGAATATACCAGAGTATACTGACAAGAGCCGAAATATTCTGTTTCAGGATCGAGAGTTCGTGGAGATGGAGGTGCCGTACAACGGCGCCCCGAAGAGGCCTGGCTCCCCGTCGCCCCTGACCTCCCCCGCGCACAGCACTGCCTCGAGGGGCGGCCTGCTGCACTCCTGCTGCGGCCGCTGCTACCCCCAACGTTACCAGGTACGCGGTCGCCGTATTCTCGCCTCGACGACCTCCATAAGCGAGGGCCCACCCTCGTCTTCCTCCCACTCTCACCAATCGCAGCCGAGCGGGCAGCCGGCCCAGTCCCATTATCAGTCGGTCGACCCGACCACCGTGCCGAACGTCGCGTTTAACGTGCCCGGCGACAATGACCGGCTACGTCGCCAGGGCACCAGCTCCTCCAGCCCCTACAACGAGACAAGGGTGTGAGCAGGGCTCGGGCCAAGGATTCTAGGTGACCGTTGACCCACCCCCGGACTGTGAACGGCGAGGTTTCCTTGACCCACCGTTCGGATTACCGATCCTCGCGATCCTGGTGAGTTCTAAGGGCCTCTCTACTAGCGGTCACCGCTGTTCAGGGTCTAGAGTCGCTGGATTAGGTCGCGGACCGTGGTCACTCGGATACGTGGACCAGTATTTGAGAGTTTGGTGGTTGGTATGGTGTATCGAGAGCAGGTTTTAACCCTTAACTGGTATACTCTTTTTTTTCAAACGTAAGTGGTATCTTGGGGTCGTGGCAGACCCCAAATAAATAAATAAAAAGAAATTTGTAAAGTCGACATTAGATCAATCTCTATGAATATTTTGTTCTTAAGTGATGTATGAAATAATAGAAACGTAGAAAGTTAAACTATTATTATAAAATTAATTAGAACTTCAGTTTACAAACTTAGACAATCAAAAATTTAGCAGCGAACCTTGCATGCTTGGGGTCATGGCTGACCCCAGGATACCAGTTAAGGGTTAAGAGGGAGTCTAGGTACATAGCTCAGGAAAAGGAGTAAGTCATCGAATCGAGAGGATTCTTGATAGGAAAGGGACCTTGGGATAGTTGAGTGCAGAATCAGACAAAGACTGAGCATTCTATGTGTAAAATAATTGGAGGCGTCAGGAATTTATTGTATCTGACGGTCTCTATATCGGCTCTAATCGAGGAGCACTCGTACCCGAGCAGCTTGGAGATGCTAAGACGATTCTCAGCGATTAGTTAGTCTTATCGCTCGAGTAGCTCCGATTCTTCTTCAGTGATAGAGGCTTGATACCCGCGAGATGGGTGGTGCTACGATCTATCGGTCCTTAACAATCACCTCGATCTTTCGGTGCTGGTGCCAGGACCGGAATCTGTGTTCCGATCCCGATTTCGATCGTGATCTTCCTCGAGACATCGACGTTTGATTGTTCACAGTGCGATTAGCTAACGAGGCGCTGGGAGATTAGTATCTGGGATTCGATCGCCAAAAGTGTGAAGGGCGTTAGAAACTTGTTGCACCCCTTCGTCTGTCAGGCTCAAAGTTACCACTGATTCGAACGATTAGATATTATCGCGTGACAGAATATTCGAGCGTGACCGGGGGCTGAAAGTATTCGCGATTGTGTGCGACATCGAATCCCAGTTGCTAAGCACGGATGTCCCTTCGGGGTGGTCTCTCCCTCGAGCACCGAGGGTTCGAATTTCGAAGCAGTACTCTGTCCCCGGCAATATTCTCTCAATTTTATCTCCGTGCACGCTTGATAAGAGCTAGATAAACTTGGTATTCGGGAGATGGGAGGCTGGAAAAATTCTGCGATTCCCTCGGGAGAGGCCCGGGTTGCTGGGTCTCGAAGCAGTATGTAGTTCTCTTCGAATGGATCGCGAGAGGTGATAGTTTCATCGTCTCGAACGAGTCCCCTCGACAATCCGCCGTGGAATCTGCTAGGAGATTTATAGGGAATCGCGAGGAGATGGGCAACGATCTCTTCTTCGATCAAGCATACCTCTCCACGCTGATTACTCAGAGGGGAACGGACAGGAAGAAGCTCGGTTACGTCAGCAGTGGTCGCTAATTCGGGTGGAAGAGTTTCTCCTCGCGCTTGGAATTCATCCAAGAATACGTCTCTGAAGGGACAGAGAGCGCGATCGAGTGGATCGAGTGATTTCTCCAGCGGATCCACGACGATCGATCTCCTCGACGATGCTGCTTCGCCTCCATTCGCCTTTTACTTTCCTCTGGGATCCTGATCGGAGTCTAAACAGATCAGGGAGCGGTACGTATGTAACTTGGCTTTGTTTGCGATGAATTTCTGTGATACCCCCCCTTTTGGGGGACTAATTTCGTTCCTCGCCGAATGATACCTTTCACGCTACGTTGCAGTCGCTTTATGGGTCGGAATCATATCAGTTGTGGTAAGGTAGCTTTGCTAAAATCCGCTCAAAGTGTCCGCGCATCTAGGGGCGAAACGTTGACTGAATCGGACTGAAACGAGCCGTGCTAACGAAGCAATTGACAGTTGCTCCTGGACACTACCATGATCGAGGAGGGAACTAAGATTCTTAGGGTATAGATTAGAAATAGCTCATCGTTGTCGGCCCCTTCGGGCCCACTTACGGTCGAATTTGGGGCCTAATCGATATTATCTAGCCTTATACTACTGCCTCCTGGCGAATTCTAAATTGGTGTAGTAGTGATTCTGGTAGAACGACGTCAGTCTGCTGGATTCGCTGTCTCGTAGATATTACAGCACTTGGTCGAGCAGAGGAGCATAATTTCGAAGGGGATTTACGAGCAGCGAGTCCATTAGGTCTGCGTCACTAATCGAAATTATTAGGTCTCTTGGAGAATCGTAGATTGTCCTTAGATTACCTCTTCCAGTCGAGCGGCCTTTTCTTCGAGCCTCTGCTTCTCGTCTCCCAGAAGCACGCAAGTAGATCTTCGTTAGTTCCCTGTAGGTACAGCTCCATGAGCTTCCCAGCAGAGTTGAGCATTATTCGGCTAAATTTTCATTCGGATACGGATTCGTATAAATCCCCAAGATTTATTCGCGAATAACAAATGACGATTTTATTCGACGAAAAATTATTCGTTATTCGCGAATAAATCTGTACCGTTATTCTAGCCAGATTCGTTCGAATAAGAATTTATTCGTTATTCGACCTGAATGAACGACGAATGAATGTGATACCCGGCATCTATCGATGGAAGTCTGTACTGTGTCCAACATACTTTTGGACGTGTGTGTCTGTAAGTGTGTGCATACGACTAAACGAGCCGAGGAAATCCTGCCTTAAAGAAGTATTCTCTTCTGGAGGCGACGGCGTCGGCTCGCTTGTCGTGCGAGCTATGACAAGAGTTAACCTAAAATATTAGGTCTCACGGGTGTCAGTCAGTGGTGTCACGATACATCGCTGAAACCACGTGATCATTTTATTCGTCCGTTGAGTCGACTAAATTTTTATTCGAATAAGAAATTATTCGAATAAATTTTCAGTCAAATAAAAAATTATTCGTTATTGTCGAATAATTTCATTTTATTCGAATTTTTGATTCGAAGATTATTTGAATAAAAATTTATTCGCACAAATTTATTCGAATACTTATTCGAATGAAAATTTAGCCGAATAATGCCCAACTCTGCTTCCCAGCGACAGATGCGAGCCTGTCGCGAACAGAATCGGTCGAGACATGACTCACCGATCGTTTTGTAAAACAATATTGATCTCTCTCTCAATTCATTCCTCTCCAAAATTTCCTCGAGTCATCTGTATTCATCTGTATCACCCATATTCGTTATCATTGAGGAGATGGGAAATGTGGAGTCGAGGTAATCTCGAAAGGGGATGAGGGTCTCTGGTATCGAGAAGTCGACGCGTATCGACTGCAGCAGTCCACGGGGCGGCGTACATCGACTCGTAAATCAGCTTGCGCGCAGCGAGGGCGACGTTAACGAGGGAAAATGAGAAGTGATAAATGATCCAGCCCGCGGACAGATCGGGGACGAGACCCCATCGAAACCCCATTAAGTGTCGTTCCTCCTTCATCTCTCCCCTCCTAAGACCACCATTTTTCAGCGGTCCACCGTCCTCCGTTTCCTTCGGCAGCTTCCCGTTAATCGTCCCTTAACTCGAGAATTTTCTAGCTGACCCTTCTTCACCCTTACTTAACTTACCCCTCATTAATCTCTTCGAAATTGAATTCGAAACCTTCCATGCACCCATTCCAGAAGAAATTCCAACCTCTCTTTCTTAAAAGCTTTTCCGTTTCTCTCACCCCCTAGATAAATCGCTTCGAAATAGAATCCAGACTCTCCTACAACGCGACTTTAATCCATAGTTCCTCTTCTTTTCTTTCCAACGAACTTCGCGATTTTACGCCGCTTCGGTGGTTGCAGACCGTGTCTTGGGAACGGCACGAGTTTACACGGGAACGACTTTAATTGGCGCGAGAGGGGGAGTGATAAATGAGCGTGATCGGGGTGTCTGCGACGTGTCAGTCGGCCCCCAGCCGTTTACGCGATCTTTACGACGCGAATGTTACGCGGACGGACGTTCACCGAGGCTATTGGCGAGACCGGCGAATGTGCTTCTTGCGGGCTTTAAATCAATGATAAGATTCATAGGCGGGGGGAACACGGCCGTTGTGCGACGTGTGCCGTCACGCGGGCGCAACAAATGTGTTCCTGCAGCTTTAACGCGCGCCCCCTTGTCCCGCCGGGCCGCGTCTGCTCGGAATTGCCGAAATGTGCGGGACAACCGGCGATATATCTTGCCGCGGAGCCGTTTCTCTGTCTCCGCGAGGATTTCGTGCGGCTCTTGTGAGCAGATCTCCCGCTGGCTCGATTAACCGACCCGCTGGAATCGAATCAAACACATCGCTGGCTCTTTTATTCCCTCTTCGCGTCGATTCGAGTTTGAGCTTCTTTACACAGGTCCCATTGGCCTTTCCCCTTTCGCGGGCAGAGTGTGCGTGAAATCAAGGAATATGGTGGACTTTATGTTTAGAGGAAGCTGTACTGGGAATTGATCGAGGGGGTTTAAGACTCTAAAATAAATTGTGGACCTTGCAGCAAGACGGGTGCAACTCCATTTGAGACAGTTTTTGAATTATGTCTTTTAATATCCTACGTAAAAAAATTCTACATCGTTTGGCGCACGTTTGATGCAAATCCGATTACAAACGACTGATTTATTGCAAATTTTAAACTTGCATCAATTACCGTGTTAGGCTCCAGATTTGAAAAATTTGCTAAAAATAGAAATAAAATCTTTCCAACTCAATAACTTTGTACTTGCTTTATGTTTCTTGTATAGTAAAGAGTTTTCCCGTTGAAAATAATAATAAATAATAATAATAATAATAATAGCTGCTACTTATTGTATGAAAGTAGGTGTACCTATATTTTTCTATTAGTTTTCTCTATTCAATGTTAAGTCAAAGCAATAATTTATAAACAGTTTTTTCTAATATCCTCGAAGTTGGTAAAAGTGGTGCTGCACCCTCTCACTGTGAGGTCCTCAATTCCTCTAACATCTATCGTGTAACAGGTATTATTCTCGGACAAAGTGCCTTGGATATCTTTAATTATCTACTTCAAGTTGCAGTTTGTCCAAGAATAATACCTATTATACAATAGGTGCCAGAGGAATTTGTGTTAAGGTCTAGTTTGCTGGACAAAGTTACCCCAGTGGTCAAAGTTACTCCACCATTTACCCAGCCTGCAACCTTTACCTTCACCCCCAAAGTTCCCCACAGTAGAATCACCATAATAAATTACATTCTCGAGAGAGATCCTACAAGTTTCATCACGATCTCGAGTCACGTAGACCGTTCTGTCTATCATATCGAAGATCCAGGGCCTTTTACCGATCGAATCGACAGGGGCCCACTCGGATCGTCGTCTTCCACCGACGAGTCTATCATCCCCTAGGTCGAGCCTGGTCGCTCGCCAGCCCTACCCTTACGTCTTCCATTTTTAGATAAAATCTCGACCCGAGGCCTCGCGTCGAATCCTGCCCGAGCTCGTGCCCGCCTTCTTCTCGTCCGATCGCACAAATTAATCGTCCCCGAGCGGCTCTGGCCCCTTCGCCGAGCTCCACCGTGTTCCACGAGACTGTGCCGAAGCTTTCGCGGGCTGGCAGTGGCGTGAAAGAAGAACGTGCCTGGCGGAACGTGGACCGCGTGTCCCTCTGGAAAGCAGGAGAAATAGATCTCGATCCTTTCTCTCGTCTTCGTTTACAATCCACGCGGTCCCCGTTCCCTGGATAGGATTTCATCGAGTTCCACGGGACTCGGTGAGGCATTCGAGTCGCGCACGAGGCAGTCGAATCGATAGCGGGTGGAACGTGGACTCGAACCTAGTTCCCCGTGGCTCTCGTTTTCCCTGCCTTGTCTGGAGTTGGAGGAAAGCTGCGCCGTCGATGTCGCGATCGATGTGGACGTTGGGGAATCGAGGCGATTCCCTGTCCGATCGTGGACGTTCATCCCTTCGTTTCGCGGAGGCAGATTCTCGGACACTTGGGATCCTGGAATGGGGGTCATCTGGGTGACACGAGGCTGTTTAAAGGTGCGAGCTTTCGGCCCTAGGAGTAGCTTTAAGGAAAACCTTGCCAGTTCGTAGATAGGCTGAAGAAGGGCTAGGGATCGAGAACCTTGGCATTAATTAGGAATACCGCGCGACGATTGCGAAGCTAGGCTCAACGGTCTGTGAGAAAAAAACTGTGCACAAGAGTCGATCGCACGAGGATCGATCCGACGGCTGAGAACGATCGTGTTCATTCTACTTTGTGTCCCTGGAGGCTTGCATCAAACGAACAGGCGTTAGAAATAAATTGATTAAATTTTCGACCGTATATATGAAATAATTCAAAATTAAAGTGGTTTCAGCGCAATGGTTCGGTCAGTTAAAATTTTAATAAAAGCTATTTTGCAGTCGTTATATTTCCCACGTTTCGGTCATTGATTGTGACCCTTAGCAAGGAAAGTGAAATAAAACTGCGTTTGCCTTTAGGTGAAATTTACACGTTAGCCAGAGACGTGCGTTGAGCGCGTCGGTTAGAACGTGACTGAGGTAAACAGTAAAAACAAAGCAGGAGCCTCTTGAGGTTGAACATAATACGTTATAAACTGAATTCAAAAATTGAAGGAACAGATATTTCAAATCTCACAACACACCGCTTAAAATATCAATAATGTGGTAAACAAAAAACCCTCACTCATGCCTGAAAAATAATTAACTACATAACTCAAATATGTAATTTGTGGTTCAATCATATTTAGAGAGTTACAGGACAATTCTAACAGAAAGACAACATGATATCATATCCTTACTGTTTCAATAAGGTTGCGTAATATTCTTGCCTCTTAGGTGTTTCATATCTAAGATTTACGGTAGGTTGTTTCAATAAGGTTGCTTAATATTCTTGCATCTTAGGTGTTTCATATCTAAGATTTACGCTAGGTTGTTTAATCATATGTAATGTTTCTAATAGAATCCTCCTATTTAAGTTGGTTTCTCTATCAACAATTTTTACATTGTCGAAGTCAAACTTATGATCAAACTCGAGATTTGAAATATCTGTTCCTTCAATTTTTGAATTCAGTTTATAACGTATTATGTTCAACCTCTAGAGGCTCCTGCTTTGTTTTTACTGTTTACCTCAGTCACGTTCTAACCGACGCGCTCAACGCACGTCTCTGGCTAACGTGTAAATTTCACCTAAAGGCAAACGCAGTTTTATTTCACTTTCCTTGCAAAGGGTCACAATCAATGACCGAAACGTGGGAAATATAAGGACTGCAAAATAGCTTTTATTAAAATTTTAACTGACCGAACCATTGCGCTGAAACCACTTTAATTTTGAATTAGAACAGGCGTTAGGTTTCGTTCGAAAGTTCAACTCCTTTCGCATTTATTAACCAGAAATAATTAGCGGATTTACTTAATCTCCTAAGCGCTCCGTTAGGTCAAAGACTGCTTGAACGTATCAAATAATACATGCACTTTATTAGAAAATTTCTCAATGCTGATGTGACCATTTTCAGCGCTCAGGATGTTAAGTACCGATCGATCGCTTTCAATGAATCTCAGACGATCGATATGACCCCGTAAGTTTCTTTAATTGGAAACGTGGCGAAGATCGGAGTACAAATATGAACGAATCGATTATCAAGCGAAGAACGGTATATGAAGCGAGTTGCGAATAACGCGGAGTAGTTTCAGCAGAGTGTTTTCTGGTCGTTTAAATGTTAATCATCGCGGCATAGAATCGCGAGATCCGGCGCGGTCGTTGATCCAGATCCGCTGCGAATTCTAGAATGCTATACGACCGTTCTCCGCTTTTAATCGGGATTTACGCGCTGCCCCGTCTAAATATTCCCTTTCAGAATTTATCGCGCGTAATAAAGGAACGATGCCTCGGGTAATCGATCCGCATTAGCGACATAAATTCCCGTCACAGGGCGCGGGGGATCGCGTTTTACGAAATCCCCGCGTGATTTACGCCGCTTTGATGTATATTCCTTTGCTCCGTTTGACGCAAGCCAGCCCGGTGCACGAATTTTCGATATTCCCGCAGGCTCGCGGGTCGCGCGAGGAATCCTCGGCTCTGCAGCCTTCCACAGCGATTAAGGGTGCTTACGAACAGATGTTAAATAACGGCGTCGTTCCCGAAGCCTCGTGCCTCGATCGCAAACGATCTCAGCGCGAAGCATCTATCCCGAGACGAAGTTTTATCATCGATCTAGCGATTCCATTTGTTTCAATAAAAATCCACCCCCTCCCACGACACATCTACGCTGAGCCCTTAATCGAGCCGAGGATCAGGTGTTCCCAGACACGGAGATAAGTTTCTCACAACATTCCAGCGATCCGCTAAGCGCCTCCCTACTCTGCGACGCTTTTCTCTTTCGTTAGAGAGCGCTCGTGAGCGCGGCAGGAAGAAGTCGATGATCCCATTGAGACGATGTCCGAAGGAAATAAAGAAACTGAGATTTTTTAACCTATCGCGTCCTTTCGACCCTCACAGCAACACGAATACATATACCATAGGACACGCCGATACTCGCCCCTGTCCGGGGTCTCGACGCCCGAAATCGAGAAAGTAGAGGGAAAACTGCGATTGGCGGGAGCGTTCTCCACACAACGAACCCCAACCCCTTCTGAACAAGGATAGCCACCGAGCGTGCCCACTTTCTCACCACTTCTTGAATTTTCAGCCACGCGTAACCTCACCACGAAACTTTATCGAGCTTCGTTAGACCCTTTGACAGTACGAATTAACCGTTTGACGAAAGTGCACCGTAACACCACCCCCTGCACGGATCGGCTCCCGCACGTTCGCGGTCGTATACGCGTCGCTTTCATCCCTTGAAATCGCCTGTCGATTCTCCGTGCAGGTGGCCGTCGGACGGGACGCTTTCGAGATCCCGCAAACCGCGACGCAGCAGACATTCGACGAGCCCCGCGACACCCAGCCGGAAGAGAAATTCTAAATGGTCCCCGGGCGCCAGGATCGCGATCCACCCCCTCCCTCGGTTTTCGGGGGGCGGGCGCGCTACTGTGTCCCCGCGGAATCTTGGGCCGCAGCCCGTTGGATATTCATACGGGTGTACAGTCATCCTTGCACGGTTATCGACTAGAAAATTGTACGGCAACGTGTCACCTTGACCTTAGGGACATCCAGCAGGTATAATGCACACATGTATATACATATATGTACGCGAATGTGTATGTGTAACGCGTGCTTGGTCCATGTATACGTGTATACACGTGTCGTGTGCTGGTTGGCGTCGGGACGCCAAGCGCGGAGAGGCTCGAGGCCTCCCTCGAGCTTTCGTACCCGACAGAAGACACCCTGCTGAGCTTCACGCCTCGATCATTCGCGACCTACAGTGCCTGACAACTCTTTGACCTATAGTCGCTGTTTGGACAGATGCCGCTCGGTTTGTGGGTGGTAGCGTCAACCTTTGTAGCGTTATGGAGGCAAGGACAACCCCCCAGCAGGGGGTATTGGGGTAGCTGGTAAACTAGGACTGAGTACACCTCGGGCTGATTTATCCTTGTATTGAGATCTGGGAGGAGGGAGTGTCAACATTCAGCTCGAGCATTCTATTGCAGGCAGTGGTGACTGTTAATTATATTTGCAGGGTTTTGTTTATTTATTTATTTGGTATAATTAACGGGAAAGGTCTAGGTGCACAGAGAAATAAGTTGCAATAAAGTTCTTAAGGGGAATAGGCAGTCGTTTTTCGTGAGAAAGAGACTCTGTTCTTTGTTTATTTGGAAAAAAATGAAAGCAAATCCAGATGTATCCTTTTGCACAATGTTTATGACTACCATGCAGATTGAAAAATAATTGGTATGAAATATGTATGTACTTTAAAAATGGCGCTGTTGACTGGTAAACATTTTTACGTTATTTTGTGGTTTTGCCTTAATATCGGTCTTAAAATGTGATGTAGTCCGATTTGAAAGGTGTGCATTCGTTCCTCCATTCGTTCACAATCAGGAAAAAATCTACAATTTTGCGAATTTTACTAAAAACCAATCGGCATTTTATTCAGAAAAGGTAGTACTTTCGGAAAATGCAATAAAAATATCGATTCTTCGAGTGCCTAGTCCCCTTAAGCGCACTGCACAGTCAAATTGCTCGAAAATCAAGTACATTTTGCGAATTAATTACAAGGAGATGAAACGCATTGTTTAGTACTACCACATAGAGTACAAAAATATTTTTTATCTACATATCTGTTTTATAAATGGCGCCACAGGAGATTGGTTAGACAGTGTTTTTGCTTTTGCCCTGATATTGAGTTTAAAAATAAGGATACAACAGTTTACTTGGAATTTGTTTCTTCTAAAACCTGTAATTTTGGAGGGTACTTTCGAAAAAAGAATTGAACCAAAATTGTTAAAATAGTGACTAGGAGAAGGCGATTTGTACGATAACGGTTGATTTTCGGTGTGCGCAGATGGCTGCTCTTTTTTATCTCGGAAACTAGAGCGATTTTACACTTTAATGCTGAGGTACATCTCAGAAAGGAATATATTTTGAACATGCTGTAAAAATTTCAAGATGATCCGAGCCATAGTTTTTTCACAATCAGGGAAAAACCATAGAAAAAACATTTTCACATCAGAGGACTGATACACCGTCACATATAGGTATCTATATATTATCAAAAAAAAAATTTTTTTACTGTTTATAGTATTAATACCTAAACATTTCCCGAAAGTACTGGTCACAAATAGTGTTCATCTCCTTGTAATTAATTCGCAAACAAATACTTGATCTTATACCGATTTGACTGCCTAAGTAGTCCCCTTAAGTATAAATTTTTGCAGAATCCTTTAAGTCAAACAGGTGTCTGGCAATACAGGATCTCCTGAAGCGTAGGATCACCTGTCGCATTGTTTCTTGACAGTTTTCAGTAAGGAAGCTATTAGCATTCATACCAGAAGCTCGTAGGAATTGGAACTGAAAGTTTCCCGAGATCAGAGAGAATCTAGGATAATCCACGCTCCGAAAATTGGCAATTTGGGCGCCCAGTTCGGTGTATATAGAGACTCCTCGCGTTTATTGCAAGAAAAAGCTCGGGCGAAAGTTACGAAGTGTCTCCATCGTGAGTGTTGCTAACAGCAGTTTAACGTTCCGCAAGTTCACGAGGAACTTCTCAATCCTCTGCACACGTGTACAAGTCGACTCTAGAACACTCTTCCCCTTTCTTTTTGCTCGTTCGAGTCCGCTCGAGGTAGCAGAGCAGAGTCCCGGCAAATTTTCGTCAAGTGAAGAACTCCCGGGGCTCGAGAGTTGCCAGGGCTTAACGAGTTGCAGCGAAAATTCTTGAAAAACATTGCTAGGGGTAACGGCGCCGTTTATAGCGTCAGGATCCGCCGGAAACCCCGGTCGGCTTAAACGTGTCCTTAGCAGGTCGAAGTTTCGTTCCAGCTTGGCCGGCAGGTTTCCTCGAGTCCCCACGTTCGCTTTTATCTTGGCGCAGAACGCGACTGCACCTATGCACGCGTCGCCGCGTACTTGCGTCGCCTGGCTGGCGCACAATGAGCGACGAGTGGCGCTTGCAAAAAATAATCGCTGACTCTGGCGCCTTTTGCGCGCGGTTGCGAAGGGGTGAAAGACAGTTCCTCGTCTTTTCTCCTTAAGGGGGAACACCACTGTGAAAGTTGAAAAAATTTCGATTTTTTTCCTTCACTTTCTTAATGTTTAACTCTTCAAAAATACTCTCTGAAAATTTCAAGTTGATATTCGAAGAATTGACGAAGATACAGTGCATTTTGTGAGACGCGTCACGATGCCGTTCCGAGCGCGCTATGTTAGCGGCAAATAGCGCGCCGACATTTTTCTTACCCACTGTTCCCCCACATTGTTAAAGGTTGTAAATTTTGGGTTTTTCCCGTTTTTACGCACGGTACGCTGTTCGTTCGAGAATCGAATAAATGCAACCGTTGATCGGGCATTCGAGTGACAGTGAACGTCACGAACGGAAGTGTAATTTTTCCCGTGCAAACTTTAAACGCGATTTTCTCGAAACGACATTTTTCTAACTGATCGAATCAATAGCTCTGTCAATTTTTATCCGATCGACTTGAAATTTTGATAGAATCTTTAAAACAAGAGTATCTTCAGTTGTACGTACCGATTTTTTGATCGAAACATATTTTTTTAAATACGCTCGAAAAACTATCCATTTTTTTGCGGATTTTCGAAACTTTTTCTTCCCAAGCGCACCATTTTTACAAAAATAATTTTTTTTAAAAATCGGTACGTACAACAGAAACTACACTCATACCGATTATATTAAAAAAAAAATTGATTTCAGAGTTGCCGTTCCAAAGATATCGTTTCGATAAGCGATCTATGTTTTCTTGTGGGGGATGTAGGAGATTAACTATATATGGAAATCTATGCATGTTTTTCTATTACTTTTTTTTTTATAGTCTCTTAAGACGTTGTACTAAAGATAGGTAATATCAATTTTATAATAAAACTGTAAGTTGTCCCTTAAAAAAATCTTAAAAATGGGCTCATTTTTCCGGCCGTCACAGTGGTGTTCCCCCTTAAGTAAGAATCCTTCTTACAGGTCGATCGACTTCGTCTTAGAGACTACGCGGACTCATAGCTTTCTCGTTTAGAGTTCTCTTCGATTTACTTAGAGTTCTCTTTGATATTCTTTTTATTAGAACACCTTGTAAAATGGGCAAAGAGATCTTTCGCGAGCACCAGCGATTGAATCGATAGCGCGCTCAAGGGGGTGGCCCTCGAAGACGCAGAGACTGGCAATGAAATTATCGAAACCCGGTTTGTGTGCACGTGTTTGCGAGCGGCTGCCATATGCCAGGGCCTCGATAAATCTCGTCCCTCGGCCAGCCGTTAACTCGCTGACGCCAACAATCGCAAGCATTTAAAGTCGAATGAACGTCTAGTTTGTCGTTCCCATCGCGATCTGCCTCGAGGAACTTTCCACCCTCCGCGTAAAAGTCAAACTGTCAGAAATTTTGCTGCTAAATTTCGGTACGTAGCAGCTGACGAGCTTGTAGAATTTTGCGAGGAACAATAGCGACCTCAATGGTATATTTCAATCCGCGTTTGCTATATATTGCTATATATATTTGCTATAAATTCACTTTCTTCTGATATTATCTTCCATTCAGGGCAGTGCTTGGATTTTATTAGAAGGCGACAGCTGCAAGATCGGTATTTAAGACTTCTACTTCATCCCTTAAAAATCTTCTCTTCATACCACTTTATATTTCAACCGAAACGGTCAGTCCGTCGCGTTTCAATAGCCAGGACGCATCGCTCCCCCAAAATCATCCCCGAGGTGTTTAAGCAGGTGTCTTTATTCAGGTCACGAAAACAACTCTCTTTGTTAATCGCAATTCACTGAACCCCGGCATCGAAGTCTACGCGCGCGTGTATCGTTCATTTCAAATTATCAAATCGCGGAACGGATTCTTGACCGAGAATTTCGACGAACTAGTCTCGGAACAGCGTCGCGTTGCTCGAACGTGGAAAAGGGTCCCTCGCGTTACAAATTTCGTCACTCGCGATTTTCTTATCGGGAAACGAAACGAAAAGAGAAAAAGAACGAAAGAAACGAGCGAAAGTGTCGCCGAATTAATCGCCCACCACCCTATGATGCGCATTGTAATATATAACACGAGTTGCTTTCATGAATAATGCATAGCCGAAGGAACACCGGGAGCCTGTAGTGGAGCACCCACTTCAGATCAGCCAGGCAAGAGAAAATTGAATCTTAAGTGTCCGTCTGAAAAGCTCCGTCAATTCACTTGCCGTCGGTCCAGTAACGAGCACCATCTTTTCGACAACCACCCCTCCCAGACCCACCCCCTGTCCACTTGACAGAGGGCTCGCCCTTTGTAACCGAAAAACCGTGGCCCCGAACCACCGATCCCTGAGAATCGAGCCGTCCAAAGGTCGAGAGGCGCTGGCGACATTTTTCTTTTCTTTTCTCTTGCCACTGGAAGCTTCTCTGGTATCTAGTGTGCGGATGAAATCGAGAAGGACGAGTGTTTCAAGTAGCCCTCGATATAATGGGACACGAAGACCGAGTCTTGGCCTGCTTGCGTCGCTCAAAGCTTGAATTTGGTATCCATTTTATCGCGATTCTAAATTCAAAGGCTCGAGCGAAACGAATGATTTTAAATTCGAATTGGAACGTCTGAGGAACTGTCGCCCGCGCTTTCTCGCCATCCAGGCCACTCGACTTCTATTTCGGGCATCGACGTTGGCCATTGTCCCCCAGTTTTGCTCCATTTGATCGCTATTGGAAAACTCATCGGTCCTTTATACATATGAATACCCGGTTAGATGAAATATATGACTGTATATAACATGCGTGGACCACACCTGTATATTTCATTAACTCGTTGAAGGACACGCGACCCTGCCAACGGCAATTAAGTATATTCGCGGTTGGAGGAGGGGCGATCGAAATTCAACGCAGCCGTGCCACGGGGGATTAATTAGAAAGCACCGTGCACCCACTTCTCGCTGATTAACGCTTTATTAGGCGCTTAACAGACACGGCACAGTAGGCTCGCAGCGATTAATCTTGTGGATGGCCTCGTCGGTGGATGATTTGAAAGAAACACGTGTCACGTTGAAATTCGAGGGCTCCTCGCGCATCTACTACCCCTTTACATTAATCACGGCGGTGTTTCGGCCGAGCTTAGGCTCGAAGATGATTAATCGGGAATTAGCAGCATGTTACAGCCTGTCCATCCGCGTCGATTACGGCCAGCGGGATGATTAATCGATCCGCGATCCACAAATTCCTCCACGGTCCGGCCTTCCTGATTATTTTCGACTGCTACGCGATTATATCGAGCACCCTGGCCCCTCCCAACCCGCCCGTATCGACGTCAATTCCAGTGTCCTGCGAAATTAATTACCCTGGTTCAACAGGTAAGTCGCCAATGGGATCGGCTGTAAACGTCGCGGCGAGACAGGCTGTCGTTTGTCAATTTTTATGAACCACGTCGCGCGGTTAATCGCTGGACACGGTGCAGTATCAGCATTCACGGGCGTTGCCTCTAGGAGCGATGAAAAGTCTCGTTGTAATCGAGAAATCATTCAGGTGGCAGGATAAAGAATCGCACAAAGAGTTTGATATCACTTATTTATATAATAATTTAATTTGCCTTCGCCAAGGTTTAATTCCTTCGATCCTAGAATCGAACAATGTACATAGAAGGGATCCGAAGGAAGCTGATACTGCATCCCTTAAGAAACTCCAACCAGCAACTCGTAATCCACCCTTGATAAAATGTCCCCCCGAAAACCTCGCGAGTGTCACGCGAACGTGTAAATATGTCTGTATATTTTGTATCATAAACACTGTCGGCACCTGTTGTCTGTGGTTCGTCCCGTAGAAACAGTTCTCGTCCGTTTAAGGTAAGGCCCAACGAAATCTCACACTCGTTACTTGTCTGCCTCTTGTTTATCGTCCCCCACCGAAAGCCTGCTAGCCCGGTTTAGTTACCTTTTTCTTTCTTGGGAAATGTTGTTTGAGCGGCTCTGTTTCTCGTTCTTGGCACCGTTCCTCTTCCACACTTCTCTCTCTGGACTGTTGCTGAATGCCGAAATACATAAAGTACCTCTTCGCGATCATCGGGCACGAGTCGTGCTCTACGAGATCGTTCGATACCGCGAGCAACTTTTTCCCCCGAACTACCCTCCGCACAGAGTTGGGCATTATTCGGCTAAATTTTCATTCGAATATGGATTCGTATAAATCTCCAAGATTTATTCGCGAATAACAAATGACGATTTTATTCGTCACAAAATTATTCGTTATTCGCGAATAAATCTATACCGTTATTCTAGCCAGATTCGTTCGAATAAGAATTTATTCGTTATTCGACCTGAATGAACAACGAATAAATGTGATACCCTGTCGGGTATCTATCGATGGAAGTCTGTACTGTGTTCAACATATGTTTGGACGTGTGGGTCTGGAAGTGTGCGTATTTGTATATATTTAACAATGTTTAATGAACGCTTATAATTTGAAGAGATTGATTTTTTCATTAGTTTAAATGGATTGACGTGAGCAAATTTTATTTAAAATAAATCAAAACGCCACTTTATGTAATACCGTGGTCATACATCTTCCTGCAAAGTCCGAGCTATCACAAGAGCTACTTAACCTAAAACATTAGGTCCCACGGGTGTCACGATACTTCGCTGAAACCACGTGATCATTTTATTCGTCCGTTGAGTCGACTGAATATTTATTCAAATAAGAAATTATTCGAATAAATTTTCAGTCAAATAAAAACTTATTCATTATTGTCGAATAATTTCATTTCATTCGAATTTTTTATTCGAAGATTATTCGAATAAAAACTTATTCGCACAAATGTATTCGAATACGTATTCGAATGAAAATTTAGCCGAATAATGCCCCACTTTGCGGCTTCGCAGTTTTTGTGCGCCGTGCGTTCTCAACGTTATATATTCCAGGGAGGGAGAGGAGAGGCCGTGCTACAGGCTCCCTCTGCTCGCCCTCCCTTCGACCCTCTGTTTCTCGATAGCACTTGCTTTCAGTGGCCCTCCCCGACGCGAGTGCCGCTGAAATCGACGGGGCTAATTAGCGTACGATCGAAGACACGCTGCATGGATACGAGCCCAGACGCTGTTCCTTGTACGCCAACGACGCCGCTCGTCGCCGTTCGATCGGCGCGAGCTACGCTGGCGGCGTTCTTTGATCGATCACGGATCGACGACCTTTAATCAAGCTACTTTTCTTTCAGTGGAACTTTCATTGTCGATACTCGCGGGAACCTTGTTACGCGGTTCAACCACTCAGGGATACTATTAGCCTGCTCAGGGAATCGATTCTAGTGGGATATTCAGCTTTTCGAGCCGCCGAAACGCGAACGTGCGCAGTGTGCTGTGTTTGGTCGTGTGCTCGCAGTCGTTCCTCAAAGGGTTGAACGGAGTAACGGGTTGTTTGATCATTAGAAGGATGTGTATCGGCAAACTTGAGTTTCAGTGGGATTGCTTGCACAGGTTTCATCGTGACGTTTATTTGCCTTTGTATAAATCGATGACTGCGATTGAAATCTGTCGCAAGTAATCCCACGGAAAGATCAACTCTGAAGGTGCGAATCCACGATGAGATTTTAGACGAGACAAAAATCTTAGAGATAGAACTAAATCTAAATAATGGAAACAGTCGTGAGAGATGAGATATTTCTGGAAATATATAATGAAACGTGTCTCGTGAGAGTTTAGTTTCACGAAAAAATTAAAATTTGTCCATTAGTAGGGTAGATGTCCCGATTACTGCCACCTTAAGATTATAAGTGAACTTCATTTAATCATTTCACGTGTTGTTTAACCTAAAAATCGTCTCAGTTTGAAACATAATATTATGTAACATCTCTTTCATTAAAAAAAATAGTTTTATGAATTAAATATGAAGAATTGATTAATAATTAATTAAATTTCGCGAGCGATCCTAGTGTACCTATAACCGTCACCTCAAAAATCGACTTATCCGAATGACTGCCACCCAATAACTGTCGGTCCTAATAACTGTGACCAGAATCTCTGTTTAATAATAACATGTTTTTGTACATTTTTTAATACGTTACGTTTTTTATTACATAACATAAATAAAGTGGTAGTAATTGGGACAGTGGCAGTAATTGGGACATGTACCCTAGTGTTATAAATCGAAAAATAATCGTCTCATGTGAGACGCGAGATTTTTCTCTCATCGTAGATTTGCACCTTAACGTTACACAAACCATCCTTCGGCGCGATCAAGCTTCCTGAATTTATCCAGAAACAAACGAGATTAATCCTACAATTAACATCGATGCAGTTTCAACCCCGAGTTTCGTAAAAGTCGGCTTGCATTAGAATATTCGAAATCGTTGGCGCGCGTTAACGAGCATTCGTGTAATCAGTTCACCACGATGACGTCGGGTCGGTTCATCAATGTTTTCGGCCCCACCGGAGCCGCGATAGCGTCCATTAACGCGACGCTGCCCTCGCGATCGTCAGGGCCGGGAATTCTCGACGCCGGCGTCCTAACGTTCGGGAAACCGCGCCGCAGCTGGCCGCGACGGGAATTAATTAAATTTAATTAAACCGACCGACGATTAAGTCCGACTCGATGGTCCCGTCCGCAACGGGCGTGGAGCAGCGTTCACGCCACTTGGGAACGGAAGATTGATAGGAGGATAGGTATGATCGATGCTTAAAATCGATGGGTAAAAATCGCTGATCGAGGCACAACCACGTTGCCCAGGAGCATTTAGCCAGCGGTAGATCACTTTTAAGTAGGGGACAGATTTAGCGAGGAACCAAGATGGCGTCAGATAGTGTCCTCCAACAACAGCGAGAGATGACAGACTGTTGAAATCTGTAGAAGTTGCTGTAGGCTTGCTTCCCGTTAAATATAGAGCTCAGGAAAGCTCGGAAAATCGTGCATCAGCAGACGATGCCCGGATAGAAGCCACCCCTTTCGATCGCCCTTCGCGCTGCTGCCTTCGAAACAGCGTGCCTTCATCCCTCCCCCTCGGAGAAATTGCTTCTTCCTGAACTCGCCTTGAGTTAGGGAGAATAGGGTATAGTGTAGTTCGAAATCTCCTGACGAGAGTTACCGTGACAAATATTATTATCCCTACATGGAGACTGTTTCAGGCACGATAATATTTCGACGCGCTCGTTCTGAAAGAATCTCTCGATTGCAACCCCTTCGCGACCTCAGAGTAGTCTCGTAGATCCACGTAGAAACAGCCTAGCGATGGATCAGGGATAAGGGAAGCTGTCCCCGCGACGGCGAAACGGCCCGAATGTAGAATCTCGGGATAGAAACTCGCCCTGTCTGACGGCGGCGTAGATAAACCGTAGGCCCAAGTAGAAAACAGACTTAGGGTAGGTGAGCCTAGCGTGCAACAATGTAGTGTGTGCTTGTGGTGTGGATTTCAGCAGGCGTACAGTCAGTACATCCCAGCGACAAGGGCCCAAGTGTCGGGTTCCCAAGGGGGACAGACCGGGGCTGCGATGGACGGGACTTACCTCGTCGAGGCCTCGTTCTGAACGGCCCTAGAGCTTTCTTAGCGCAGTCTATAGTGTAAAGCACGCTGTAAAGCCCAGTAAAACTGACACGAACAAAACTATAAAGTAAAGTAACAACAGCCACATCAGAAACCGAGATAGAGCAGTGTAAAAGGCGAACAAGTAAATCGAATAAGCGAAGTAAAACGATAGATATGTGTAATCAGAGACGAGTACGGCGAGTAAAACCGTGAACGAGGTTCGATATTGGTTCGAGATCGACCACTCTAGAACGTTAGAGAATGGAAAGGTAAAAGCTCCAGATACGTGTACACGTTTCGGAGGCACACAGAGACACGGCTGCGGCGACGCAGCCACCTCGAACGAAACGAGTTTTCCGAGAGTAACGAAGGATAGACAAAAATAAAAAGTAACGAAGCGCGTGTACTAGAGACGCGCGTGTGTGTAAATATACGGAACGCTCGGAGAGGAAGAAAACACAAATTATTGTCACGAAATACAACCAGTCACGCGAGAGTGGCAAAAAAACAGACAACAAATAAAAAAAATATATGTATATGACACAAGACTCACACACAGTGCGAAAATCTAAAACAGTATAAGTCAATCAAATTCTTCTATTTCCTCATTTCCGTGCCACCCCCGTTCATCGACGACCGTCATCTACCGTGGACACGCTGGACCTGCGATGGCGTCGCATCCTCCGCCACCCCCATCATCGTCATCGCCACCGTTGAACCGCGGGCGTCATCGCCGTGCATCATCATCCACCTCGCTGCGAAAGCGGCGACCTCTTTCTCGACACATCCTGTCTGTCGCTCATCCGATCGCTCGCCCACGATGGACAAATCGATCTTTAACGAACATGGAAATGCATGAACGAATAAAAAAATAACGAAACGAAACCGAATCGAACTGACAAACAAAAACACGAACATCGAATAAACGATTCGTCCACGTGAAACCATGCGGAATTTATAATGAACCCGATGGATCTCTCTCGCGCGCTCTCTCTCTTCTTTTCCCTCTCTAACACGATGGAATTTCGTGGACGACGCCTCCGATTGAAAACGACCGAACGAAACGAAATGAAAATACGTTAATGGCGAATGGAACGTGTTGCAAAAAAAAAAACAAAAACAAAACGATGTGTCGTGAACGACGGAATCACGGGCCGCGCGATAACGATAAATCGGCGGCGCTCCCAACGATGGCCGCCCGAGAAACATACGAATCGACCGATTTTAGAGCTTGTCGTATCAGCTCACCTCGAACGAGAGCAAGGATAGAGTGGTGCTCGTATATGGAGACCGTATACAAGTGCGGAAAAAGGTAAAGAAAACCGTGGTTACCCGGCCAACAGTTTTTGGACACGATGATAATTGTGTGCTACACACTATGTTATAATCGTTTCGATGTCTCTTGTGCACGCGCGCGTCACGATGCACGCGTTCCTCCCCGCGCAAGTGCGTCCCCTTGTGTACACGGCCGTGGGACCTGGAGCTGTGAACGTTCTGAAAGTGCGATTGCAATGAAAGTTATAAGAAAAGTGTTCGTGACACAGTAGATAACGTGATTATTTTTTATTAACCCTTCGTGGTGACACGGGGTGTATTGCACCCCAAGAGCAATTTTCAATTTGAAATGTCGCTCCTTTACGTTTTCCTTTACGGGATTTATTGCAGAAAAATAATAAAAAAAATTAAAAATCGTTTTTTCCCACAACCATGGAAAATCGCTCATTTTCAACTACAAATTTTGTCATATCAAAATTTACATTTCTAGAAAAAGACCACGAGTGTACAATTTATTATCACTGAAAAGTTAAATGATTCAAAAGTACGAAAATGGTAACTCAAAAAATGACGCTGAAGTACAGTGAACCCCGTGTAACCAATTTGTGATTATAAGAAGGTCTGACCACGAAGGGTTAAAATAGTTCCACACTTCAAACACTCGTAAAGAGAGAAATTTTCAGTGGAAAGTGATCGGAGAAACTAAAGGATATGGTTTTAATATCGGTTCGAGTAGCTCCCAAGCGAGTTAGGATTTTTCCGTGGACCTCGCGTTGGGAGGAGGAATATCAGTAGTATAGGAAAGCACTTCTCAGACCGCGGACCACTGCTACAAATACAGAGGAACGGGAAAGAATATCAATGAGGAACGATGGCAGCGTGACTGGCATCGTTATTTCCATTCAGGACTGTCCGAATTCGACTCCCAGAGCGAGGTTCGCAATAGGTATCTCAAATAGACATCTCTCGCATCCTCTATACCCGCTGTGTCACGAATCTCGCGTTGTAAATAACGTGTATAGAAAAGTGAAAAGACATTTGTCAAGTGCCTAGGCGACACGTTCGACAACCCAGTGTCTCGTTTACAATTTAGTGGTAGCAGGGCTTGAATCCACGAGCCATCCTTTGGTCAGTGATCGGATCGATACTTTTAATCATATTCAATCAATTCGATTCCAAAGTGCCCAATAGAATGTATCGATACGTTTCGAAATTTTAAGTACATGGTATCACTTTTTGATAGAGATTGTTCTTAAATTAATTCCAAATCAATATTGTATCAAATCAAAACCTGTTTCATACTTCGGCGAAAGTATCGATTCCTACTTTAATATTGATATCTATTTGTTTACTTTTTAATACCTCAACTTTCATCTCCAAACGTTATGAATAGAATAAATAATATTAAAGTTTCACTTCACACGAGTTTCGTTTATTTATTTTTGATTAACTAATAAAAGCAGATATTATTACAAACAGTTAAGAAATAATATTCTTACTCATTCATAACGTTTGGAGATGAAAGCTGAATTATTAAAAAGTATCAAGCGTGTATCGATACTCTTATTTAATTACCAAATGGGCATCGATTCTATTTGATACTTGCCTCTTTGATATCAATCGCTACTGCATCGAAATTTATAAACTAGCTTTAACATAATCGATACCGTTATCGACCCGATCACTACTTTGGTACGATAACATTCTCGATGACCAGATCCCACGGCCGTGACATCGTACACAGACACGCATCACGCGCCTCGGCAACGCGCATTGTCGTACGCGTGTGCAATCTCTTCCGCAAGATGTGCATAAGATACTTGTATGTCCGTTGGGAGAACATGAGGCACCTCTTCTTGTCCTTCGAAGGATCAGGACGAAGGACACACGAAGGCCTCCCCATGCATCCCCTCGATGGTCGAGAACATGCATATCGTGTCGCGTGGCTGGTCCCTGGATTGGCTTCTGGGTGTCTGCTTTCCCCGAGAAACCCTCCCTAGGCTTCTTCACGCGCGACGCTTTCCATATCTCGTCTCCCTAGGTTTCGCGCCGTTTTTCATTTTCCTCAAGCTTTCGTTTCTCGGTCACCCCACGTTTCAGTTTCATCCCGAAGAACACGCTCCCCGACGGCCTCTTCTGATCGACCTTTCAGTTTCCCCGAGTCGCTTTACTTTCCCTTTCTCCCCGAGGCCACCGGGTCCCTGAGGAGGAGGCGAAGGTCTTCCCAGGACACGAGAACCCTTCTGGCATGGTGCCCGCCCCGAGTACCCGTCACTGGTTGCGGCTGAATCTTGATCTGGCTTCTGATTTGTGCATTCCCGCGCGATCGCTTCTTCCCGTTCATCCCCGCATCCACATAAGGCGCAATCCTCTCGCCCTTAAATTCCTACCCAGCGCACACCAGCCTTCGAGTCTGCTCTAGCTCCAGTTTCTTTTCTTTAGCGAGCTTCCCACCGAGCGACGCTGTAGGATGCCAAGAATCGAATCGCGTTTAATCGAGACAGAGACGTTAGGCTCCCCTTTAGGTGGCGATCGAAGTAGGACGCGTTCAGCGGCGGAACGGGAAGTCGACGAATCACGGTAAACTCCGGATGTTTACGGTACCAAGCGAGCCGGGTTTTACGCGCTTTTTACGCCTCGACGCTTCCCTGGCCTCGTCCAGCCCGCGTTCTCCCTTTGTCCGGCGCCTCGACGGCATCTCTGCTCTGTGAGAAAAAATGCTGGAGACAAAGGACACGCAACGACTCCTTTGGGGGCTTGGAAATTTCAGGGGGAGCTCTTACCAATTGGTCATCGGGCTTGTCGTTGGTCGAGTGAAATTTCTCCGGGGAATTGGAATTCTTTTGGGAGAGAATGAGGTGAAACCGGATACAGTAGGTGTAGGTGGGTTAAATCGGGTATTCTTGTTTCCTCGCGAGGAGCGCTGCGATTTGTGGTATTGTAAGTCCGGGAGAGTTCGACCACTTTTTGGAAAAGAAATTGTACCATCGTTGTTTTTCACATTTTTGTTATTTTATGCAGATTAAAGTAAAGCACAAGCAATTTAGGGTATATATTGCGATAATTTCAAATATTTATTTTCATCTTCAATAAAAAAAATTGGCACTGCAAGTGGTCGGTCTCACCCGCATGTCGGGGTTAGACCGTCCACCCACTTCGAGTAATCAAGGTAGTGATCGACCACCTTATCAAAAAAAAATTAGAAACGAATACATAAATAACGAAGAGCGTAAATAAACTTACCTGTTTTTCAAATATCGCCCCCACTGTAAGTTGGTCTAAAAACTTTCAGCCTCGCATAAAGTCTTAACTGTATCTTATAATTGAGGCATTTGATGGAAAAAGGGCACATACGCCAAAATGCCATTTCGAGTAAATCGGTTTCAAAGCTTTCATTATAGTATAACTTAATGAAAAGTAATGCAATCAAATCCAATTTTTTTTAAGGATGTAGTATCATATCCTTCAAACGTTTCGTAAACAGAAGTCATGATTTGAAAATGATATGTGTCTTTATTTAATAGTTTTATGCAAGTGGTTTATGTGCCCTTTTTCCGTAAATAGGGTAAATTCGTAACAAAATTGCTTCTTTGTTTAGTTATTTACATATAATTTTGTTTACATACTTCGTTGCCAATGTTTCATACATTTCTTAAATAAAAAATACAAAATGAAGGGCAAAACTAAACAAAAAATGTTATGTTTTAAGTAAGTATTAATTTCTTCGATTTTTTGCAGCAAGCTGTCTTACAAATCAATTTCATCTTTCCTAAATTCGCTTCTTTCCTTGCGGATTCGATACACGCCTCACTTTCCATAGTTCCTCGCTTACATTAAATCAAACGTATTGCACGACCAGACAATAGACAGCACGGCAGCGCGACCGCTCAGCGGCTATGTAGCTGCATGTCGCTCACGCTACGTAACAAAACAACATTTAGCTAATTTAAACGTGGGAGAAGAAATGTCCTTGATATATTATATATATATAACATATTCCTGAGTCGATTTAACCGATTTACGGAAAAAGGGCACATAAGCCTATGTGCCCTTTTTCCATCAAATGCCTCAATTCAAATATGGATTTGTGACAATGGTCAATGTGAGATAAACAACAAGCGCCTTCATTTATTTTGTGTCAATGACACACAGTCAGTCTTAAAATATCAGCACTGGCCGGATTCTCCCGGTGGTCGAACTCTCCCGGACTTACCCTATAATACTAGTTCTTATACGGAGAATTGGAGATGAAACAGAACATGTCAATTTTTCTTCCACTGATTTTATCCTTGTTTACGGAGAAACTGGGATACCTAGTTTGACCCAGCTACCCAGTTTCACCCCGCTCCGCCCCTATTCCAGAAAGGCGCTTTTATCTCGAGGGTGAGCAGAAGTAATACACTTTGAAGCTTCTTCTTCCGTAGCCCATGAAATATTAACTCTAAGACGTTGTCATATTGCTCTTTTGTCCGCTGTCTCCTCAACATCTCAACCCTTCATCGCACAGTTGCCTCGTCGCTGCCTGAAAGCTGTAGCAGCGCTCCCAAGCGCCACGATCCCGCGCGTATCGTTGGAAATTTTTAACGTTGCTGTGATTTATTTTACGATCGCGGCCCTCTAAAGTTTCCTCGGCGCGACGGTTGCGACTAACGGCCCCCAGGAGCTTTAATAAGCGAGGCCGTCTCGTCCTCGTTGCGCTCGCCGATGATTAATGTACACGCCGGTGAAAGACGGCCGGGGCGAAATTCAAACGTCGCCGATGATTCGCCCCTCGTCTTCCTCCTAATGCGTTTTCCCTGTATCGTGTTAACATCGCGTGACGCGGCGTGTACGTGGGCATCGCGAGCTCCGATTTTTCGCGACTCACTAAGCTGATAGATGCAAGGGTTGATAGAATAGAGGAGATCAGTTGCGAGAGAAACTTTTGAGAGATCGCTCTTTTTATTTTAAGAAGAACAGAGTTACTCGGTCTTCGATCTTGAATTTTCCATAAAAAAAGCGTAGTGATTTCGGGAAAGAATTCGAGGCGAGAAGGCCGATGACCGAATATTCGCACTCGCGAGGAAGAGTTCCCAAGCTACTGCGAAAGCTCCGAGCTCCAGACGGAAGCAGAGTTATCAGCGCGCCTCGTCAGCAACGCGTCTGCTCCAGCGCGCCCCTTTGTCCCAGCTGAATCGCGCTCGCGATGCTCTGAAGCGGGTGCGCGTCGACTCGCTCGGTGCGCGCGATCAATCGCGGGAGATGCATCCCGGTGCAACCGAAATAACGCGTGCACGCGCCACCGAAAGAGAACAAGGCGCGAGTGCCGTGCGTCACGGGCGAGAGGCTGCAACGCGACCGCGGCTAAAAGCTCCGTTCACACGGGAGTTCGGGTCGCGTCCTTTTGGACACCTTGCCAAGTATCTGTGAATGCAGCCACCGTCACGACGCCGCACCGTGCCACGGACAATTAGTATTACGGTGTTGGTGCAAGTTTCCGCCGCCGCTGAACGGGCAAACTGTCTGAGCCACAGGCGTCGGAACATTGCGACGAGGAACAATGCGTTTCTATGGGGAAATCACCAAGTCTCTGCATCGAAACTTGCGAGTTGCTTTCTCTCAGCAATGATGACATACTACAACTAGGGGGCGAAAAAGTAGGATGGATTTGAAGATTTTTTTTCGGTGGAGAAATGTTTGTATCAAAGAAACATTATACAGATTAGAAAGGTCATAGGGTAAACCAACCAGTGAATGACCGAATTGTTAAATGAGAAGCCTAGTAAATGACCGCATACTTTTAATAAGAATTGTACTTATTAATATTTGTTTAATACGCGTAACTAAAAATATGGGATATTAAAAGTGCAACTACACTCCGTTTATAAACATATAATAATTTTTAAATTTATAATTGACATTTCTTTGCCTAATGGTCATTCACTGGTATGCGGTCAATTACTGGTTGGTTTACCCTAGTTTTGTCTATAAAATGTGAAATTTGCTTTGAAAAAATCGGAAAAGAAGCTGCGTGGTAGCTGTTTCCGTGCGACGCATTTTTTAGAAAAGGCGTTTGCGGTAACCTTTCTATCCTCGTTGTTTTTCATTTGAAACAAAAAAGGAAAAATTACTCTTGAAATAGACAAAAAAGACTACTTACAATTAGTACTTACTTGACATAGCCGATTAGGGTTTTTTAATTTTTCACAAAATGGCGGGAATTTGAACATAGTAGTCTACTTTATGATTTTTTATTGAACATAGAAGTCGAAGTTATGGTTTTCCCCATTTATAGTACAATGTAGGTACACTAGCGGACAAAAAAGTTACCACTTTTTCGATTTGTTCTATTTTTGTTATTTTTTTTAGCACACATTTAAGACTGTGGTATATTTAATATGCATATTCTGATGGAGAATTTAAAGATGTATAAAATCCAGTTAAAGTTGAATTTAATTAACTGACAAGTAAAAGTGTTGTATGATATTAAAGGGGGTAATACATTTTTGGGGTCGACAAAGAAGTTACCACGTTTAGCAACTTTTTAGATTGTCCTAAAACCAAAATGTCCCCCCCACAAAATATTAGATGTTTTTATATTCAAAAATGGTAACTTTTTGTTGACTTTAAAAGTGTGTTGTCTTGTTTAATGTTATGTGCGGTTTTTTGATTGTTAGTTAAATAAATTCAACTGTAACTAGATTTTATACAGCTTTCAATTCTCTTTCAGAATATGTATGTTAGGCATATACTCCAATTTTGAATTGATATTGAAAAGTAATAGAATTACGATGGGTCGAAAAAGTGGTAACTTTTTTGTCTGCTACTGTATCTTTGATAAAATATTTCTCCATTCCAAATATATCTTCAAAAACTTCTTCAAATCCATCGAATTTTTTTGCCTCCCAAGTGTATATTGCCCCTTAAAGCGACTTGGACATTCGATTCCCCTGATTAATCGACCACAAATGAGAAGATAAAATCGCGAAGTAAATTGCCGTATGAAGCAGCCTTAAGCCGCCCCCGGTCGCGGGTGCATCGCCCGTGATGCGACGCGGCGCGACAGGAAGGGCGTTCTGACGAGCATCGTCGTGACGGAAGGGGCAGGCTGGACAGGATTAACGACGCTCGTCGAACGACGTCGAGAAGACGATGACGCTCGCGCCGGCGACTCACTCTCGCTCGGGACAGCGAGAGAGAGAAATGGACAGAGAGGGAGAACTGCATTGCGGTGCACGGATGCAGTTGGCGGATTTGCCGGGAAATCCGACGACGGTTTGCGCTATGGGTCCGTCGACGCGTTCGCGTCCACCCGTCTCGTTTATCTCTCTTTTACCACCGTTCCTACCCTTATTTACGATTAGCTCGACGCCCCGAGAACTGGCATCGTTAAGTCAGCTCTAGAGGCTTCGTAGGAGTCTTGGTGCCACTCGCGATTTTATCTTTTATTAAGCTTACCGCTATTGTCGACTGCGCGCGATGGATTCCATGGACCCTGGAATAATTTCCCTTTAATTCACTAAAGGACGATTTAAAAAAGTACCATTCCAAATACCGCGAAAATCCAGGGACCACGAACGAATCCATCCCTTTCGCAACGACTCGAACTTTGTGCCGTCTGTAACGTTGGAGGCTACCTTATTGTACATACATTCCGGACGCCTGACGAGAAGTCCGCTTCGGTCAGTGAGAAAGGCGAGCTGACCCCAGCGCTGGCAGTCACAGACCGCTTTTATTCTCGCACGCGGCGTCCAGCCGGCTACCGAAGCTTCCACGTGTATGTACCATACCCTCACAGCAAGTTCGAATGCACCGTATGCAATGCACTGCATCGTGGATCGCTACGATGTTCCTCGTAGCCACTGTTCACCGCGACGATTGGGTAAAAGCAAAATTCAACACGTGGGAATACTAAAGAAGCCCGCGGACTCGATGTGGAGTCATCGGTAAACAGAAAACTTGACGTGTACGACGGAGCACGAAACCGAAGAACCACCGAGGACTTGAAGAGACGAGGACGTTGATTCTGCGATTAGTGGCTTGTCGATACGATCATTCTTACTTACAGGCACCTCGCATGCTTTTCAGCCGATCGGCCACGTTTCACCGCCGCCCTTCGTCAAACTCTTTCTGTTCGTCACCTTTAGTCAACTGTTCTTGCTGTTGTGTATCGCTGTCACCATTTTTTTTGTTCACCTTTACTGTAACTGTTACTCCTATTGCTGTTGTCTGTTGGTAGCACCGTCGCCAGCTTTCCCAGGCCTCTGGTTACATGTCGTTTCACGTTTCTCACTGTTCTCCGCATGAATTTCTGTTCTCTCTGGAATTATTATTCGTCTGCACGTGGCCCGCGCGCTTCTTTCATTCAACCCCTCCCCCTTCCTCTCGACATCTCTCTTCGCCAGTGATCTTGGCCGCGCGATAGTCGCTCGAAACTCGACCGGGAGCATCGAATCGACCGACCACGCGGCACCGATGCAAACTCTACGACTGCCTCGCTTTCCTATTTCTATTTAACGAGTCGTCTTCGCGTTGTAGAGACTCTCGCGACGAAGGAGCTCGTTGTCGGTGCCGCGAGGGTGGTCTCGCGAGATCGCATCTCATTCCATGTCATTCAGAATCGAGTAGTAAAAGTAGCTTTCCCGGTCTCGAGAAACGCTCAGCTGGCCCAGCGTCACGCTCCGACTCTCGTCTCGGGAAGCAGAGAATGGGACTGCGTCGATCTGACTTTCCGAACTCGAGGAACTCCGGGCAAGAGAAATAGTGCGCAAAGGCACGTTGCTCGGGAGAGAGAGAAAGAGAGAGAGCTAAAACGCGAGAAACGGAGAGAGATGGAGAGGGGGGAGGGAGAGAGAGGAGACGTAGAGAGTAGCATAAAGTAACTCGCCTTACGATTAGTGTTCATAGTCGCTCTAGATACGTAGATACGGAGAGAAAGGGAGAGATTGAATGAGGGAGAGTCGCGTGGAAGAGAACGAACGAATGAATCTGAGTGAAAGGGAGGGATTGATAGTGTACGAAAGAAGAGGGATGACTGCGAGAGAGCAAGTGTAGCGAGAGGAGCAGCGAAGATGGACGAAGAGTGTAAATTGAAACATTTCCGAAATGCGAATTGTTGCAGGACCTAAAGAAGCGCGGTTCCCACACCTGTGACATGCAGGCCCTACAGCCACTTCCGGTCCCAACCACCACCACCACCAACACCGCGCCTGCCATGACTACTTCCGGTGGGCAGCCACCGCTCCCGGTATCGGAGACCGCTTGAGTCGATCACCGAGACCGGTCACGATCACCATAATCCGCTATTACGAACAAACCACCTCCAACAATAAATAAAACCAACCACCGTCCTCCTCTTCTACTCGATGAAAGAACAACGGCCGACCGGCCGGAAGAACGGTGAGCCTGCATTCACGATCTCTTTATTCCCGGGCGTTCTACGTTCTACGCGCGTCACGCGGCACAGCCGGAAGTGGTGCACGCTCTCCAGCAGGATATTTCATCAATTTTCTCCTCGAGTGTTCTTACGAAGCTCGTTTAACGACGGGAGAAACGAATGAGCCTTGCCGAGTCGCCAGAAACATGGACGAAGAGCAAAGACTTTTTCTATTTCTTCTGACGATAGAGGATGAAACACTTTGCGAGCTTGGTGCTCACTGATTGATGGATAGTTGATTAATCGTGGTACGGTGTCGAATGTGGGATGAAACATCCTGTATCGGGCCACTTCCGTCGGTCTTAAGGGAGGAGACCACTGTAAAAAATCTGAAAAATTGATTTTTTCTTTTTTTTATATTTTCTGAAAGATGTACGTTTCAAGAATGCTCTCTCGAAATTTTATGAGGAAATTCGCAAAATTGACGGAGATATGGTATTTTCCGTGAAGCGATGTCAAGCGCGCGACTGAGCCGCGCGGAACATTGAACGCGTTTTCCTCAGAATTACATTTTTCAACCGCGTTGACAGTCTACAGAGAAAACTATATATACGTCCAATTGACATGAGCAATGGCATTTATTGTACGGAAAACCTGTCGCTATTACGTGACGATCATTTTTTTTTAATTAACGACCTGCTTCTATATTTTTTATCAACATTTCCCCGATTTTGTACCCCGAAAATATGATTTTTTTTCGGTGGTCCGCCATTTTGTAATTTTTTGCAATTTTGACTTTTTTGATCGTCACGTAATAGAGGCAGGCTTCTAGTTTCTAAATATTTTTGTCTTTTTGAATTCGGATTAACCATATGGTATACTGGAAACGGTTTTATGAATTTGATTCAAAACAAATTTTTTCTTACCCTTCGATATGTAAGTACACTATTAACTACACCAAGCAATACATTGATTTACTTGCGTCCTTTGGTTGAAATAAATTCTCGAAGACACCCTTACATTTCGGACCGTTACAGTGGTCTCCTCCCTTAAACATCTTCTAAACTGTGCATTATTTACAGCTACAGACCTCGAGTCGCCAGAAGTAGCCAGTCTCTGCTAATTTATTCTGGAAACCACCAATTAACGCGTGGCTACTTCCGGTGGCTCAGCGTCTCCGTCCAGGTCCCCGACACAATTCCACCCCGACAATTCTTCGTCCATTCGGAGCGATGAAGAGAGAGTGCGTAGCCTTTAGATCGCATCTAAGTAGAAGCGACGCCCCCTTCTCTTTGCATGGCTGCAGCAAGAATTCCCCGATACTCTCGACGATTTACAGTGTCCGTGAAAGTCTATCTCGTTTGGGGTGGTACGTCTTGGGCGACGATTTAGCGACACGTTGTCCCTTAAATCCACGCCACGGTCCCCCGTTGTTGACGTTGATCAAGCTTTATCGTCCTCGCGAGCAGAAGGGGCTTACCGTTGGTACACGAAGACGCATCGGGGGTTCCGCTTTCGCCATTGCCACGGAAAAAACACAGCGATCGAAGGCGCCTGACGAGCGATAGTTCCACGTCTCACACTTGCACTGATCGAGAGGGAACGCTGGTTGAGATCGCGGAGCATAACTCGGAGACTCGATATTAAGGCAGAGGATCATTCGACATCGTTTCGACAAAATCGAAGCGGGAGTTTTGGAAGCTGTATCAAAGATCCAAGTGTAATCGAACACGTTCGACCCTCTGGTTGACCTGTACTTCCGATCCACGGTGGCTTTGAGCACAACCCTCGGTCAACATCGGCAGAGCCTGCCGTCAGGGTGTTCGGCAGAGGCCACAAAGCCGCTTTGAAAGCTGCCCCGCGAGGTACATTTCGAAGATGAAGCCCCGAGCCACGTTTATTCAGGGATCGAAATGGCCAACCGAAGGTTGCTGCAGGCTCTGACTCGCGAAACCACGCTGGAGGATGGTCGAATGTGTGTCAGTGAAACATTCGCACCTGGATGAGTCTGGGATCCGTTTGTTTTGAACTCTGGGGATGATTTACTCGCTAATCCTTTAATCGCTACCGATAAGCAAAGTGCACTGTGTTTGAGTTGCTGATTTTGGGGGCACAAAGCTTGAAAATTTCACGGGGAACGTGGGCTTTGTGGTTGCGCGTGATCTAAGTGAATTCGCGTTGTTCCTTGAAGAGTTTCGAAGTAGGCAAATTATCAGAGTTTCGTGTGCAAGGGATGGAAATCGCGTCTCCTCTGCAATATCTCGGACAGATTTATACCTCGGATCGTCTAAATTCAACGAGGCAGTCCTAAATTCTGGGAAACGAGCCTGTTGGCTCGGGCCATATCGCGGGTCAGCTCTTGACTTTTCACTTAATCGCATTTACAGCGTTATTCGGCTGGCCAGATAAGCTCCCAGAACGTGCGGGGCCGTGATTCGACCCCGTTTCCGGTTCGATCCGGGTGCCGAGTGGGTGAATCGGCCGAATGATCGATCGGGCAAAGCGCGTTACTGGAATATCGACGTCGAGAGGCTTTCGAGCCGGCCGTTGAAGAGCAACCAGGGCCACGGAGAAAGGAGCTGAGAGCTGATCCTCGAAACGGGGCCGAAGGCAAATTTGCACAGGTGAAATACCCTTCTACGACCGCGCCGCGGCTTCCTGATCCTTGCTCAAATCGCGCTGCGTTTGGAATGCGGCTCGACTCGTCAGAATTGCTTGTCCCCGTTTAATGGTCCGAGTTTCTTTGGACCTTCAACAATGGATAACAAAGAGGCTTCGACATTTTCATTTATATTTATAGAATAGAACAAATAAAATAGCAATTTCATTCAACGAGAAATTATTCGCTATTCTCGACGCCAACTAAAACAATTTCCCCTCAGGCGGTTGGTTGCAAATCTAACAGGTATCTATCAAAAATCCCAATTAGGGCCGATCGAAGTGCAAACGAAGGGCTCTCGAGATCCGTCGGATTACTAAACCGATAAATCCGATAGAAGGCTGTCTCGCCTCGCGAGTGTCGGTCGATATTCGCAGCCGGGACCCGGGGCGGGTATCGACCAGGGTCGAGGGACAGCAGCCGGTCGAGTGTGTTATTTCCATCGTCGGTTTTTCTTTTCTCCTGTTTCTTTTTTGTCGCCGAGCAGAAGTGAGCTCGTCGTCAGCGACACGAGCACTCACCCCCCGAAGGGGCTTCACTTAGACCGGGGAGACACTCGAGTCGACCAGTCGCTCTCCTTTCCGCTCCACTCGCGGCGGAGGCTCCGTTTTGCCAGGGCTGCTCCTCGGCCAACAATCGGTTCCCTTCCTTCCCGCCCCGTGACCGAGTTCCAAAGGAGGCCTAGTTTTCCCGCGGTAACTTGCGCGGCTTCCTGAAACGTCGCCGCGAACAATGAGCCCCCGGGCGACGAAGCAACGACCGAAAAACGGATTCGCGGCTTCGCGCTCATCTTCACCCTTCCTCCGCGCGGTCACGCGACGCTGAGGAACTGCGCCGAGGGGGTTGCAGGCGCCAGCTGCGCCCCGACTTTCCGGCTTTTATAAGCGTTATTAACTTGCACAAAGGCTCTTTCAGCTAATCAACGCGACGACAGCTTGGTGGATCGCGGGCTTTTAGAGAACTGTGTTAGAGGAACGTTACCTGGGAAGCCCTGGCGACGGGGAAAAGGGGTTCGCGATGAGATTGTTGTCACAGGGGAACGCGGCACGAGAGAGATTTCTTCCAATTGGCATTGTACGCGAATTTCGTGCTTCCGTAGACTCCGTGGGGTGTTTGGGTTCCGTTACTTGGTTGTTATTTCTCCAGTCCTTCGCTATCCCCTTTTATATTCCTGTATTGTTTATTTAGAACGCAATCCAAGTCGTTAAACACCCTTGGAACACCCAGGGGCATGTTTTCTTGGCTCGGATTCAAGCTTCTCGCGCAACAATGCGCGCTATACCTCCATCGGGCTGTCGAAAACGCGACGCGAGCATAGTTCCCAGCGAACTTGGCCGTCTTCACCGTAACTTACGAGCTGGAGGAGCGCATTCCGCGGAATCTCGGTCGATAAACAGGTCTTCGAATCGCATTTAAATCTCCCCCAAGTGGTTTTCCCCGAAACAGTTCTGTGGAAATGCTTTCAGACTGTCGGAGACGGCAGGAAAGTCTCTTGGAAGCTTTTCAAAGGAACAATCTCTCCCTCTCACTCTGTCAAACATCCTTTTAAAAGAAGAAGTCAATCGCGTCACGCTTTGACAAGCGCCGAGACGTGATTTCACGCGGTTCGCCTTTTAAAAGCAATCCTCGAAAGATTTAACATCGACACGGTTCTCCGACGGGGGCCTTTTCGCAGAAGCCGTTCGACCTAGGATTTCCACCCTTTCCTTTCCTTTCTCCGAGGGAGGATTTCCCCTATTCGTCATTTCACCGAGCTCCACCCTCCGCACGAAAATGTTTAAGTAAGAATGATTGGACGGGGGCCAGAATGTTGGGCGATTTCGCTGAAACTGTTATCTCGTGGAGCCTTCTCGTCGATTCATTCCTGAAGGAGAATGGCTGTCGACCTCTCGAAATCTCCAACAGCTTCAAAACATTCTTCTGAATAAGCACTCGCAACCTGTTCGCTAATTAAATAATTATTATTATCATTAAATTAAACCTTGGGTGACAAATTCTTCTTAACTAATTAAATCTATCCGCGAGACTTCTTGCAAGGTGAACGCATTCCAAACGCAGTAGCATTCTTCAAAATTCATCAAATTACCAGTCCCTGCACCGTGGCGAAAACACGCTCCCTAAAATCAACGAATCTTCAGAGAAAGCTACTGAAAAAAACAGGAGATAAAGGAACGCAATCTCAACCAACAGCTTCCCCTCGACACACAGTCACGTCATTAGAAAAATACCACCGGGAGGTGGACCAGCGATCGTCAAGCGCCTCGATCAGCTCCTCGAAGCACAAGTCTGGCAACCAGACCCAGCACGGCGCTTTTAATTTCAGTGAAGAGAAGAGAGAGACGCGAGTGGCTGGCGCCTCTGCGTAGACGCCTACGAGCGAGAATAGGATCCTGTGGACCCGCCGAGGGCGTCCAACGAACCCAGAGAGCGTTCGAGGATCCTCGAGGAGGACGGAAGCCGCTCGTCCCCGGAGAGCAAGAATTCCACGCGACCTCCGGCCGAAAGGAGACCACGAAGGAGGGACGCATCTGCAGCTGGAATTCTCCGCAATTTCGAGGACGAAAGTTTGTTAATGCACGCACACGCGCCTGCACACATTGTTCCATCCGTTCCGTTCACGGACCCGAGGGTCGACGAACTTTAGCCTCGCCTCGAACCGCGCCAGCTAATCCCTGAAAAGGATACAAAGAAAGCAAAGAAGATCGAAAGGAGCTTGATTCCTTTGTCTCCCTAGTGTCTCCGACCGATCAGAATTCGAATTAGCCTCGTGGCTGTCACTAAACCTCAGTTGTTTCCATTTCGAACACCTAGAGGAAACTCTATCACTCGCGGGACAGCTGGCGCGCGTTCCAGGACACTCGTTATTTCCAGGACCTGCGTCTGCTCGCGAGTCAATTGACAAATTGCGAGCGCAACCTAGAGGAACCTCGATCGTTTCGTTGAGTTGTTTTTTTTCTACTCATTGGAGACTCTCATCCTCTTCGATCTTTCCGTTCGTTGTTCGCTCATCTTCGAAGCGAATCCTGCTGGAAGGCTTCACCTTCGAAGGAATCCACCTCGTCGGAGTTTCTCCGTGGGTGGCGCTCAACGTGGCGGAAAAATTGAAGACGACGTGAATTCGCGGTCGTTAAACGACGGTAAAAGGGAGAAGGGAGAGAGGAGTCTCGCGGGAGCGGTCGTCAGACGCAGGTCGACCCTTTAGACAAGCGACGTCCCTGATAGCTTTAAGGAACGATCTCTGAAGAGGTCCTGCCGACGCAGGGATACCGTGGAAGCGGATCGATGCCGTCTCCAAGGTGTCCCTCGGCTCGCTAGGTTTAACTAGGCGAGCGATATGCTTAAGGGTACAGCGAGGAGAAGGTGGTCGAAAGGTTCGGCGATAGGAGAGAGAGCTAGAATAAGCTGAGGAGTGCTTTACGATCGCGATCGTAAAAGAAGGGAGGAGCGACGAGACGCGAACGGAATTCGTGTTGTATCCGCGTGGAGTAGTTTGTTGGAGGGTCCCTTGCCAGGGGTGTGTGGCGAGAACAGGGGGATGCAACCGGCGAGAGGGTTGAGACGACGTTTGGGGCGGAAGGTAGGGACCCACTGGTACCTTGGTACTCTAAATAAAAGTAAGATGATGCCCTCGTTCTTTCAAAAACTCTTCGAAGAGTCCCGTTTCCGTTCTATCCTTTTGTTCCCTAGGTGGTAACTTATCGATCCCACCTTGGCGCGCGCTGATTCGGATCGTCGGGTCGATCGTTGACCCATACTCCTTAACCCCGTTCGTTCACTCGCTTCGCGGACGCGGCGATGGTTGCGTGTCTTTCTCCCGGGATTCTGGTGTTTAAGTCAGCGATCCGTTTTGCATTCGAGGTTTCTTTCACCCGTCGAACAGTATTATCGAGCCCCACCCCCTCCGTTCGCGGTGCTTTTCCACTGGAACGGTCTCGCTCGTCCGGGAAACGGATGGTTAAGTGGCGGGGAAGTTTTTGGGGGGGAGGGATCGATGGATCGACGATCGACCCACGGTCATCTCGAGGGGCGAAACAGTTTCGGATTTCCACAGGAACTCTCTCTCTCTCTCGAGCGACAGGAAGCTCGGAAGAATCGGTGTTTTTAATTCGACGGCGCCTGGGCGCCGTTGGATGCTCGCTGTAAATAATCGTGAATCCGGCATGGGAAGTCTCGTGTTGTCTGTAATTAACTTTGTAATTAATTGTAAACGATCTAACGAGCGAAGAAGAACAAAAGAGAGATATTGAGAGAGGATATATTATATTATAAATACAAATAAAAGAGGAAGGAATATATTATATATATACATAAAGATACAGATATATTGTACACGCACACGTACACACAGCTACACACTCGAACGTGTGGGAATAGGATGCGAAAAGGGGGGACAGGAGCTGAATACATGTACACATCGGTGACACACACACTCACACACACATACACTTGCAGCACCCTCGCGTCGCGCAATAAAATAAATTCTAAATCAACTTTCAAACTAGAATGCGTGCCTGAGTGCGTGGGAGGCGAACCCCTTCGAGGCATCGAGCCACCCCTCTTTACAAACTCCTCGGGAACTTTGGTGGAGATACTTTGGACTGGCTGTCTCAATAGTTTTGGGAATTTCAGACAATCCAGGGGACGTTCACCTTGTCTGAGAAAAGGTCTTTCCTTCCACTGGAAGATATCGGTGATCTCTGTTTCACTATTAAGAAAGTTCACATGCTGCTCCAACAGTGGCGGATTTAGCCTGGGCGCCTGCCCAAAAGATTCCTCATTTTCCAACAAAATTATGATTTTATCGAAACACTATTTTTTTTTGTTTCCTATAATTTTCATACCACACGCGATGAAAAATTATTTTTAATTCTGTTATGTATACAGTGTGACTCAGAACGTTTTCCACCTGGATCTTTTTCCCTAAATACTTTGCAACATTTTAGTCCTTTTAATGTTTCAAATAATCCAGAAGATCCAATCTAAGCTCAACTTTCTCTAGAAATCAATTTCCTGTCAACCTGGAGATCGCAGCAGCCTTTCACTCTCGAGTAAACTGTTATTCTACTCCTTGCTTCTTATCCCACAAAACCTGCACTCTTAAAAAGCTATTACCAACTGGGAAAAAGAAACGTCGCTGTTACCAGTCGATTATCAGAGTTACAGTTCAAGAGGCGTGGCTGGGTGCAGTGTAGGGGGCGAAAGAAAGATGTAAACGTGAGTCTAAGTAAATGAAAAAGAAGATTAATATATTATATGATCGTAGAGGTAATCGAGAATAATGTGTCGGGTCCTTTGTCGTCCAAAGAGCAGTTGTATCGCGGGATCGCGCCATTAGAAATCGAACGAAAGCTAACGGATAAATGGCCAGGCGAAACAAGGGTGAAACAAGGATGGTAAGGGGGTGGGGAAGATTAAAAAGCAAAGAGGCGCAGCCGCGAATGGTGGCTGGAGTTTAACCCGAATTCAAAAATCATACCAGCTCGCCGCAGATCGATCGATCACTATCACCGACGAATATCTACTTCGCCGCGAAACCGCGGAAGAAAAGGAACGACCGAACAACGCGACCCCCTTTTGCGTTCGTTAATCGAGAGAAATGGCTGTCGGGTTAAGCTTCGACGCCGCCTATTCCGCCTCGCGGGCACGGAACCACCGGGAGGAAACGAACGAAGGCCAGAGGAGAAGAGCCGAGAGTGCAGAAGCGTGCAAGGGTAGCTCGGGGGTTGGTGCACTGAAACTGATCGGTCTCTTGGTTCTTGGCGAGTGGTCAAGCCTTCGCTTCCCATTCTCGATCGGGGGGTTGCGCGTTTCTCGATGGACACCGCTGGTTCGCGGAACCGTTTCCTCGGTGTTCAAGCTTGAAACGTTCGCGCGAGCAACGACGTGCGATCGACGGGGTTGACAAGGTTCGGTTGAATCTTGATCCTCGCTGGACTGTCCAGACCCTCTGCTCACCCAGATGCTTCTCGTACGTGGAAGCAACCGGAAATCGTGTCGTTGGCGCCGGTCGATCGGCCTTAAGCGACCGCCGAGCAAGCAATTTCGCGACGACAAAGGGAGACAAAGGGGTGGAAACAGGTGCCGCGACACTGGCGGCTCGCGTGCTAGAGGAAAGGGGGATGCACCGAGAAGGTAGGCTGCTTGACATCCTTCGCCCTCGCCGAAGAAAAACGACGGAGCCTCTCCAGTTAAAGGGGTGGGAAACGAGGGCAGGGGTTGCCTGCGTGCAATCGTCGGGGAGCAATCCCTGCAACTGTTTTCGTTAGATCTGACGGCGACTTCTCGGTGCATTGGTGCAAAAAGAATGTAGCTGCGTCAGAGCTTGTGGATGACCGAGGAAGGGTAGCAGGGGGATCGAGAGCACGCGATCGAGGGAAGCGAAGGACACGATATAACGAGTCTTTCAATTCACTACCGTACTGCCAATTTTTCCGATGCGACGTGTAATAACTTTAGTAAGGGTTTAAGGCGACGCGAAGAGGGGCGGCGAGCGAAGGGGTGTCGGCGAAAGGGCGTTCAATGGATCGTTAAACGCTCGTCCCTTTACTCTCGTCCTTAGGGGTCTCGCAGGACTCTCCTGCGATCTTTCCAAAGGGGTGCGCGTCTTGGGGGGGTGCGCTTTAAATCGGGCGAAAGGGACAGGTGCTACTTAACGTGGACCAAAGTGGTCTCCTTCCCATGATTATAAAAACGATTGCTAATAAGAAGAGACAGAGGGGGTTGCTTCTGCGACGGCACGAAGAAACTTGATCTTCATTCAATTTTCCTGATGGTGCTCGTGTACAGGGCACATCGAGCTCTCCAAACAAATAAAATTCAGAACGATTCGGTAATCACTTTATCCACTCGTCGAGTCTGCAGAGAAACAGTATCCGTGGAAAAATCGGTTTGTCACGCGAAGACGATTGAAAGTTCCTGGAAGCCTGGTCACGGGATGTCCACCGCGCTGGTTCCCACCCTCCCGCAGAATTAAACGAACCGAGGGTGACTGGGGACTGGCGTGGACTACGGTAGTCTGAATTTCGGATCGCACGATCGATCACAGCCGCTGTTTTTGCCTTGTTTCAACCGATTAAAAGCGACACCTCCCCTCGCTCCCCCGCCCCTTCGCCCGCGCTGCTTTTCCATCGTGAAAGGAAAGCGATCCTTTTGTAACCAGGACACCGTCCACAGGACCTGTGAGCGTAGCAGGATCGCCGAATGTTCCTGACGCGCTCGGCCGTAATTGCGTTTTACGGTATTCAAGCTGGGAGGGACGCAGCTCCAAAACCTCTGACGCGCCGCTTTTCGAGAGAAAATCACTCGCGCCTCCACGGTGTGCACTAGCTTTTTTTTTAAAAAAATGTGAAGAGTGATCCGGGAGGCTTCTGTTGAATAGATGGTGGACGATGTTGAGGAACTGTGGTCGTTGCAGGCTTCAAGGGTTGATGGAACTTATTGGGGTTGCGTCGATGGGGTTTCTAAAGTTTGGGGTTTCTAGAGTTTTCTGGCTTTCTCTGAAACGCCAAGTGTAATATCATATTGTCGTCTAATATCATAGAAGATAAACGTTAACGCACTCGTAGGGAAAATTGAGTCTAATTATCCCGAAAGCTACCAACCCTTAAAATAACAAAAAATTAGTTAAACACGGTACTGATCGCATAATTTTGTGATCTTATTTTGCAAAAATTTACCAAACCATAGACCAACTGTTACACCATAAAATTATTAAAATTACCAAGGTAAAGTTTCATTTCAGGCTCAAAAAACAAAAACTACAGAAAATTGAAAATAATATTATTTATACTACTCATTATTGAATTACCCATTAAAAATAAAATATACCCAATAGAAATATACCTTTTTTTCAACAATTAAAATTTTCAAACTAAAATTTAGTTTCAAATCATTGAGGGTTGTTAGCTTTCTGCATAACCAGTCCCAATTTGATCTATCAAGTGGTATTCCCTTTGACGAGCCAGGCGGACTAAATTTTGCATGGAGTTTTCTCGCCGTCTGCCAGGTACCTTACGCATCCTGCGCCTAATATCGCCAAGAATTAACGTTAACACATTGCCCTCGGGGAATTTAATACCTCCAAAGCCCCGCGCAATGATCTCCCTCTGAACTCGTGAATATTGCACAGCGTCTTACCACTGTGCACGCGTGTCCTCCACGCAATTCCATCGAAAATGAACACACATTCTCGCGGAAGACGAATTAGCTTCAAACTTCTCTCTGCTACAATCTATCAGCCCTTGAGCACCATATCCACAGTTTCTCAACGTGACTCAGCATATCCAATCTATACTTCTCGTTTCACGCAGATCCTTATCCAACTCGCGACGCGGGTTCCGGAGCTGCCTCTCCCAGCCGTAATTAGACAATTATGTAATTGTACGCTCGTAGCACGTGTCGTCGAACGAAGAGTGATCGAAGGACATGCGCCGGCCACTCGGAAGTGGTGCGTTCGCGAGCGGACTCGAGAATAGTCGTCAGTCGAAGCGCAGTGAAACCGTCAAACTTTCCCTCGTTATTCGTATATTTTCTTAATCGAGCCGACGAGAGGAGCCGCCCCTGTCGCTTCCCCCTCGAACCACCGCTAAAAACACTGTCAGCTCTATAAATCTCTTCCTCGATCGATTTGCGAGTATTCCGAAGCAACCTCGATCGATCGTTCGTTCTCGATCGACGTTCTAGCACCCTTGGAATCGAACTTCTCAGTAGACGCGTGCCTGGACGAAGAAACTCAGCTGTTGGACGTCGCAAAGTGTTCGAGGGGAGAGCGACGAGGAAGCTAACGCGATAAATATCGCGACGAGGGTTGGAACACGCTGAAAGGGGATGATGGGCGCTAGCTAACCCCCCGCGAAACCTCTTGGTTTCCGATGCACCAATCTGGATCTGTAAGCGGACACGACGCCTGTCAGGGCTCGGGGGTAACGCGGCGTGCATCGATCATTTGGCAATAACCATATTTTTAATCGAAACTGTATGAAGGACACGGGGAGACGAATGGGGGATGAATGGGAGGGGAGGCAGGGTCGGGAAGGGCAGAACTAGAAGGTAGATGTGGAAACACGGTTTATCGACAGCGGTGAAGCGCCGGCACGTTGTAACGAGTACACCCGATAGATGTAACTAGGAAAGGGGTGAAGACGTTTTAGCCAAAGGTGTTGTCCGTCTTCGGTAGCTTCCACGCCTTACTCAACAAGTGAAAAATAAATTAAAATTCATATTTAAGGAGCCAGCGTCGTTCATTTCGATTGATGGACTCGCTTTCTCTTTATTCCGCGCGGTCCATGTGGGGTGTTCGAGTTCGATCTCGATTCCTAACACGTTCCAGCATACTTTGCTCGATCGATGTCGCTGGAAATTGATTCCGTCTGGATCCCGTCGACGACTTGCTCGACTTGCAACCACTTGCATTTGCATAGGTACCTTCGGTACCTTCGACGTCTGCGGGGGTCTGAATTATTCGACGGGGTGGCTCTCGTTTGCGGTTAATAATTTTCTGCTGGAACGGACAGTATCGAAGCGTGTAACAGCGTATCAACCGTCTCACGTAGCTTTGAAACTCGATACACCGAGGCGCTCGACACCACCAGGACAGTTTGCTGTTTTACTGCCACTTTTTACCACTGTTACTCGCGCTTTACGCAAACAGGAAAGTGGACGACGTCCCTGCGCCCCGATAGAAACTTTACAACACTGGGAAACAGCGGCAGTTACCCCGTCCGGCGATCTTTACGGGCGCCATTTATTCTACATACAGATAGGAACGCGGGCGTTCGACGTTCTTTAAACTTTCACTGCTAGAAACGGCGAACTACTTTGTGAGCTACAAACTTCAGGAATTACTTTCCAACGTACATCACCCCGTCTGCGAAGCTCCCACAAAATCATTTGCACTCACCATCCCCATCTGCGAGCAAACAGAAACGTCTAATACAACATCGCGAGTCGTGTAACTATTGGGTGCCATTCGTTCCCAGGTAAATGGGATCACAAACGAAGCCCGAGTGAGGGGCGAAAGTTCGAGCTCGCAACTCAGTTCTGGAATTACAGCTGTTGCAACCCCAGTGCCCTGAAGAATCCACCAATTCTCCGTCCATTCGCGACGGGACGGGTACAGGCGAAAACGGAAAGAAAGCACCGGTCCACGGAATTAATTGGTGTTTGCGGAACGCTGGCCGGTGCAGGGGTGGGCGGAGCGTGTGTGCGAAGGGGTGGGCGCGCGCATTTACGCGGGAAATCGATTGGTGTTTGCGCGTACGAACCGACAGGACGTGCTCGTTACCTACTCGACGGCTTAAATGGGATGCCCATGGTGTTTGCAGGCAGCAGCGTAAACGTCGTTCACCAGCGGAATTTATGGCTAGATTGCGGGGGTTGCTTGCGCGCGGCTTTTTCGAGGCTTGCACAGCCGGGAAGGTCGCTTTATTTTCAGGATGCTGGTCAAGGACGTGGATGGGAAGACACTGAAAGGGATACCCTGGAATCCCTGGACGATGACGTCGACCAACCCCTTGCCTATCGATTCCGACGGACGAAGGGATATATCTCGAGGAGCTGGCTACTTTCTGCACGATCCACTTTGCAATAATCTTTTATAGCCTATCGGAGAGGCTGTAAAGTTCCCTGATCAGGGGCATTCGCCTGGAAAAGTGGAGGGTGCAACGTCGACGGATAATTAGATTCGCTTTCCGTGCCGAGATCAAGTTTTCAACGCCATTATTCGTGACGAATCAGAGGGCGAGCCTGGTAATTTCGTCGTACTATTTGCGAGGCGATTGAGGGGGTGCCATGCCGGTGGTGAAGCTCGCGAATCTGGGTTACCGTGTCGAATAATATTTTTATGAAACGAGTCCGCGGTACGAAATCTTGCTTGACGCAGAGCCGTCGATAACGGCGCCCCTTCTTCTTCTTCTTATCCACCGCGGTGGAGCACGATTTTAATTAAGACGCTACCCCCGTTCGATCACACCGTGGCTCAAGCTTGAACGGTTCGCGAGGACCGAGCAGACCTCGTAATTAATGAATTGTTTGGAGAGAACGAGTAACCGGAATCGTCATAATTTCCATCGACCTCTATTCGCGTTATTTTCGGCAGAGTCCAAAGCCACGCAGCCGCCGGAAGTAGAATAATTATTCCACAGTCTTGTCGGTCGGAGCGTGTCCGATTCACTGGAGTCCATTAACGATTGGCGGGCTTCTCGTTAACAGGATTACCGACAGAAAGTCGATAGTTAATTACGCAAATGAAGGGTTCTCGTTAAGGGCTACGCCCGCTCGCGATCCGGCCGCGATCGATCATCGAGCGTCGGTCGATAACGTTCACTGCGACCACTATTTAATTGCGTGCTCGCGTCTTTGTTGGCGTGCATTCATCGAGGAACGAACAAACGTGAAAGCGGTTGAAATCGAACGCCATACCTTTCAGGGATTAATCTCTCAAATGATTCGTTGCGCAGCTAGAAACATCCCTTAGGTATTCGTTAAATCTTGCTGCATACCAAATAAATTTCCAACCGAGTCGATCCTGAATTAGGAGCTTTAAAACCACGTCAGACTTTCACGAAGACAGAGTAGGCCGTCCGATTGTTAACAACTAGGTCGGACTCGAACCTCACTGTCGTTCCCGCAAGCTGGTCAAGATTCAGAGGGGGAAGAGTGAAAGGTAAAGGGTTACGCGAGCTTGGAGACAAAAGGAAAGGGGAATCGTAAATCGACAAAGCGGCGTAATTTCCGTGGAGACGTGCCGCCGGAGGGGATCAGGGGGCAAAGCCTGGGGGTCGGGTTAAATCGTCGAAACGCGTTGGGGCACAAACGGAGCGGCTGAAAGCCTCCCTGGCGTAAACACAGAGAGAAGTGAAGGGGTATAGAGGGAGTGACGCTGGTGGAAGCAGACGAAAGTATCTTCATCGCGGGCACAAAGGCTCTCTCATGATAAAATGCCATGATTAAAAACTCTAGCCCCCCTTACTAGTGTTTGTACACACGACTCCCTCGCGGAGTCTCTTCCCAGCATTGTGTCGCCCTTTCAGCGGCCACCCCCTCCCCGGGAGCCCCTCTTTGTCTCTCTAAATAAAAGCTAGGCGTCTAGATAGGTTAGGAGGCTTGGTGAAAGGGCAGAGAAAGAGGTGGAGAGACAAGCAGGAGGCAGATCGGTCCGCAAAGCAACGTTTTCGAGGAGCGAAACGACCTCAAGTGCCTGGTGGCGCGTGCTGGGCGAAAACGGATTGCTCGGGGAGAAAGAAGGCGAGGAATTATTATCCTTCCCCGACGGAGAGGCTGTCTGAAACGGGCTAGAGAAAGAGATGGAGAAAACAGAGGGAGGATCGTGGAGGGTGTTTCAGAAGGCGTTCGCACTTAAGTGCGTAACAGAGCTGTTTAAAAGAAATAAGAAACGTTGTAATGGACTCGAGCTAGGGAACTAGTCGATGCTGAAGTATTCAATTTTATTCGTAAAAGCTCCGCAATAGTCTCCTTTTGCATCATCGTAAGCTTGGATCGTAACAGTGGGTGTTTCGAGTTAACGTAGGGCTGAAGGAAACACGTAGAGGATCGCTGCAGTTGGAAATAAGGTGTAATAGGATCTCTACTTAACTTCTGTACCAAAGCACCAGCTCCTCTACCCTTCTCCAACGTGAATCCCATCCGAGAGACTCAGGCAAAGGATTCGAACCAGGGTATCAGACACTGTAACCGATCAAGGCGTTCGAAATTGCCACGGAATCCAGAGATACCAAAGTGGGATACAGCTGAGCAGCTATTAGGAGTTCCACGGGGTTATTAAAAAGTAGCGGGGGAAGAGTCTCTGACGCGTTGTTTTAATTAAGCGGCGACGGGGGCGGGGGAAAAGTGGAACATCTTTCCGTGGCAACGTACCGTCGCGAAACAGAGACAGCCATTCGGTCGCGTCGCAATTACGCCGCCTTACGTGTGGATTTAATTATTCCCCCGTGCGGCTGCAGTAGTTCCTTCCAATTAATTACTGCCGGCCGCCGTTTACCAGAGAGTTCTCCGGCTAAAAGTGCAGCGGTTTAAAGGGGACAGGGAAACTGCAGCCTTTGTCTCTTCCTCGCGAATCAGGATCCTTCCTTTCCTAGGATTCGTGCAAGGATGACGTAGCGATCGCTTTCTAGATCGCAGGGCAAATACTTTCTCGATTTCGAGCACGAGTAAGAGTTCTTACTTACCGTTGTTCTTTAATTTAATCTCGCTCCGTTTCCAAGTAAATTGTTTTCGGAGATGGTAAGTCAAACTTTGTCCAAGAATTTTGTGACCAGGTGATTTGGTCTAAAAATATTCAGACCTTCGAGGTTCGAGAAATCGCGACTCGAGGGTCTGAGAAACACTTTCAGTTCCTAGATCAAACAGGTGCCATCGATCAAGGACAGGAAGGAGGATTCAGGTGAATCCAGGAAGGACTACAATGAATATAGACTGAGGATTTCTTCAGATTTCTTCAGATACACGAGCAGCGATGTCCATCGACGCTGCGATGAATAAATTTGAGTATTTTCGCAGAGCTTGACGTTTCTTTCTTCACCCTTTCTCTAATCACACTTCTCACCTGAATCCAGTGTGTTCCCACTACGAATAAGAGCAAGCAGTGATTCATTTTAGTATTAATACTCATTTTATTTGTCCCTAAACTCAGCGATATCTCACATAACGAATAACTGTGACGCAAGCGTGTCGATGTCAACGCGTCCAGCCCACATCATCCCAGCTCGTCACGTTGACGCGTTGCAATTTACCAGCCGGCCGATGTTCAAGTCTGGCTATCTCTCCGGGTGTGTAGAAATCGACGGGACACGGTATCTAGATCGAATATCTCGCGTTTCCATCGGGGCTGAACGCGCGGCGATAAAACGAGGGCTGGACGAGTGGACGCCTCCTTGAGAACATCATCGAGTGCATACTATCGTAGCAAAACTGTAGGAGATTACGGTAAGTAAGAAGATTACGATCGAAACGTCTAAACCAACGGCCAATCGTGATGAACGGATCTATGGAGATCCCTTTTCCCTGCTTCTTTTCTTTTTTAACCAAGATGAGGACGACGTTTCAAGTCAATCTACTTACGCGATCCGATCGCGGGTGAGTACATTCGTGTCGATGGATATACAGCTTCGAAGAACCTTAACGCGACTTAACAGCTAGACTCAGTTTATCGTTAATTATACCGCCTCGACGACGCGTGGTCTTTCTATGTGTGTGTGTATATATAAAAGGCACATGAAAATTCTCTTAACAGACTTCCTCTCGTAGAAAAATCGCCGGGTCCGTTCGATTCCTTGTTAACCGCCCGATCCGTCGCGCAGAAGCGTTTCGAGAATCGGTTTCTCCACTCGCGACGATCGCGAATTCCTCGCTTCTTGGGAGCTACGAATTTTCCAGCTGATGTGATGAATGAGTCTGGTTGGTGTTAGTGATTGTATCAGAGGGTTCTGTATCGAGTGAAACGATCCCAAGGTGGATCGACAAGGGTGGATCGAGCGGCGGTTAACAAGGAGGAAGCCTTGGACGATTTCGATCTTTGTTCTCGTCGATCTTCTTCTCCGTCAGGGAAGAGCCTCTTACAGGAAGGTGCTCCAGTAGACGACGTTCAGGATGAGGAAAGAGAACGGGAAGAAGAATCTGGAGAACTTGTCGATGTAGATCGCTGTCGCTCGCCCCTGGCAGCAGGTGTCGTATTGCACGGTCAGAGGCCTGACTGGACTCCTGCTCCTCTCGGACTCGTTCCTCATCGGCGTCTGTTGAAGAAATTTTGATTCAGTTCACCAGGTATATGAGCGTCGGTGGTGAAAAGAGCAAGTGGGCAATATGGGTTGTTTAAATTGCCCTGTAAATTAGTAGTAATTAGAACAGCTGATGTAGACGAAAATAGGTAAATTAATTGTACACGGAAGAAAATAATAAAGAAGGTTAATGTTTAAAGTTTAATCGATTATTTTGCAACTATATATTCCACGTGTTTCTTTTTTTCCATATAATTTAGCTACAATATTAGATAGTGTTGGTAGTAATTTATTGTTTTTTTGAATGACGTATGTAATTTAGCGATGTGGAAAGATAAAGTCGTGTACGGGAGATAGGTGACGTAAAGTGCCCCTATGGTCATGCAACCCAGACGTGTCTCGTACACGCTAGTATTCCCAGTTGCATAAGTTCAGGGGCAGCATAGCTTTTCAGACAGCCGCATATCTAACATTCCCTGAGCATATTCCCTACATTGCATTCCCCATATTTTCCACATTATTCACATTCTTCGCATTACAATCAATGCTTCCATAATCCAAGCATTCGTCAGATTTTCCACGTACCCCGCGTAGTTTTCACATCCCTCGCATTCGTTACACTTCTCAACCTAATCTCGCAACACATCTATGCTATTTTCAGAGTGTTCCAACACTGCTAGTGCACTATTATTCCACACAAAGTACTATATCATTTCTGACTCATTTCCATATTATTTCTATTGTATCCTCGTGCCTTTCCCACACTACAAGGTACTCTTACATCACTTCTACACAACTTCCAGAGTATTTCCATACTACACTTACACAACACCTACAACGCGCCTGACACGCCATGTCTGAACCGTGTTAGAACTACTCCCACACAATTTCTACACGATTTACACACTACATCTAATACATACGTCACTTCGTACTTCCACTTCGCACTACCACGTCACAGTTTACACAACTCAATTTGACTGATTTCAACATAGGAATTGGTCGCTTTGGGATGGTATGCAAGATGGTAAGTAGTTATTTAGATTCTCTCGAAAACGCAACAAAATTGCGAACGGCAAATTTTTCAGCAATGTTGCAAATAAATTTTTGATGCCCACCAAACCAAATCCCTGTTTGCAACTTCGTTCATTCCGCGAGAAGCAAAATTTCGGTTTGCAACTTTATTGACGCTTGTGGGAAGGCAATAACGTTGCTAGCAGGGTTTTTGGTTCGCGAACACACAAATTTAATTTGCAACATTGTTGAAAAACTTATACTTTGCAACTTTGTTGCGTTTTCACGGGAAGCTTAAAACCAGTATGTAAATTTATGAACTATGATGTGTGAAGTGTGAAGTGTAAATCTGTTTAAGAATAATATATCCATTGTGTGGAAGCGTATAAATGGTGTAGGTATGATGTAGAACGAGTTTAGAATTGTTATCACTTTGGTGTAGGAGGATTCTTTTATTTCAAGTAGAACCAATGCATTACGCGATTGTTTCTTAAGATTAAAATCTGTTGTGTCGTTCATACGCGCGTACACCAAAGAACATAGTCCTTCTTTCTTTATTTCTTTAATTTAATCCGACCTAAACAATATTTCAGCGAACGCCTTATTGTAGAAAAGTAGCGGCACGCGTTTCAGTGTGTAAAATAATACAGAACAATGTGACAGAGTAACGTCGTCAATTACTGTAATATTTAGTTTGAAAGTAGCAAACGCCATCGTTACAACAGAGTGTGTTTATTTTCCCTTTTAAAAGTGAATTGAACCAAGAAAGTAGAAACCTCTCCATCGAAGAAATAAATCACCGTGCACACCCTACGAATCTCGACTAAAAGCTAAAGTGGAATAACACTGTAGCTTTCACACGGTTCATTCAGTTGTAAATGCGATAAATTACTAACTGTCTGCCCTGAATTCCGCCCGAAATGTCCAACGTCAAGGGTCGAATTAAACTTATATTAATCTCAGGTTTTATTCAAGGCACGCGAGGCAATCTTTCCCTTGGCACTCGTGCACGCAGCCTAGTAGAATGCATACTTACCCTCGCCCTGTGGCGGTTCAACCTTCTACCACTTGTGTTCCCCAGGAACGTACGAGGGAAACGAAAACTTTCTACACTTTGTACAATAGATACCTTTAATATAATATGAAATAAAGCTACCAGATTTCATAAATTTCACGAGTCGAAAATTTTAACTCCCTCCTTTTCCCGACCCTCATCAACCGCTCGAGCTTCTCAGCCAGAATCCCATCTCCCTTCACCCTCGACGTGTAATTATTCACGTTTAATTTCACGGGGTTCAAACGAAATTAGCGGTCAGGGCGCCTCGTGAAATATTGAACGAATCGCTGAGGACCAATTACGAGACCCGTGTACGTTCCCCATTCTTCCAGCGTTTTCCCCGCGAAATCGGGGAAGTCGGGTGACGCGATGTCACCGGAACGTTCAAAGCGAATTTATCAGCGGTCTGTTTGCACGCGCTGCCAAACAGTCTCGCTTTTCCAGCGTGGTAAACACGCACGGGCACATGTAAATTTTAAAGGCGAGCGCTATCGCGCGCTGAATCTGTTAATTAGGCACCGACGTGTTTCCATTCCTCTCCAAATACGCGATAAACGATCATGTTTAGAATCGGAACATAGAGTCGACGAAATATTTGCTTTGGAGCTGAAAATTGGGGTAGAAATATTCTTAACTATTAAAAATTAACTAAGAGTTGAAATCCTAGCTTTCAAACCTTCAATTTTAGAACATTAATAAACTTTAATGAATTTCCCACTCCCGAGTGTAGCAAGGAATATTTTAAACGAGTTTAATCGCCGTTGTTCTTAAATTTGATGAGACCCGAATTAAAGTTGTTACGTTTAAATGAAAATAAAAGTGTAACGTGCAAGTGGCAATTATTTGCAAATTTGGTGAATATAAGAAGAAAAATAAAGTGGATTTATTCTTTATTTTGCCTTTTTGGATTTCCCAGCCCCATCCTTATTCCGTTGCATGAACGTTTGTGGTTAGGCCACGGAATTGGCACGAGCGGAAACCGAGGGGTTATTTATTATTACTCCCGCCTGCTTGCACGACATTTAGGAATACTTAGCCCTGCTAATTGTAACTTCGAGATGTATAATTCCCCGTCTGAATGCGAAACGAGCCCCAGCGAGTGTAACCGCCCCATGAATAATGCTCACTGGCTACGAAAAACAGGCCAACGTTTTTCTCCTCCTTTCCTCAGCATTCCACCGTTTTCCCCAGCGAAAGGGGCCGAGACGCGGTGGAAACAAGCTCGTGTGCCTTCTAATTTCCTCACCGGACCATATTCGTCCGCTAATTAACGCGGACAGTGACTTACGCTCTACCCAGACCCAGGAAACTGCCTATACTTTCGCGCGCGGGTCTGACTTTCAGTAGTTTAACTGCGACTAAGTAGTACGAGTCAACGAGAGCGTCAGACTTAAACGGATTCACGAATAAATGTGCGAAACTGCTGAGGAATGTTGAATGGCTATGGAGGAGGTATAATTTCTCCACCCTTAATTTACTTTCTCGAATATCTCGAAGGGACTACGGTGCGATTTTTAAATACAGTATCGGTCAAAAGAAATATTAAACTGCGAACGATAAATAGAAATAAAATAGTTCTATTAGGAAGTATTATATTTTAAAATTTTTAACCCATAGATTAGGGGTTACTAAAATAGTCTGGTAATACCAACATAATACTTAAGTAGTATTAAGTTAATTATGCAGATATTAAAAAAGTATCGGAGTTGGTTATCCCATCGCTCGAGGTTCTCTTTTTCGACTATATATTCTACTCCCTCTGGCGTGCAGGAGAAAAAAGGGCTACGAAATTTCTACCTTGAACTCGTCGATGGCCTCCCTGAGATCCTCGTCCGAGTAGCCCTTCATCGCCTTGGTGGCCACGGGCCCCATGTAGTTGTTCACCACGGCGAACTCCATCAGCGAGAGGAAGACGAACACGCTGCAGGAGGACATCCAGACGTCGATGGCCTTCACGTAAGAGACCGGTGGCAGTGATTGCTGGGACTGCGTGTTCTGTGTCGCTGCGGGCAAAACGGGCAATGACTGTCCGACGGATCCCCCATCGTTCGTGAGTCCTGATTCATTCCCCGGTTAAATATCGAATGTCTGGTGGCACGAGCTCGCAGGGCCAGTCTGTGCACATTGCTCCACCTGCTCGACGCCCATTCCGCGTCACAGCCGCAATGCTGTTTCGCGCGTCGTCTGGCGATTACGTTACTCCGCCCTGGCTCCAGCCGACTGAATTACGGCGCTCTGCATTATAATTCCGTAGCCACTGTACCCCGAGACCGGGAGCAATTCCATTACGCCCTGGCATAATCTCGCGTCTATCGAACGCTTCGCGAAATTCTCCTCATTACCATCTCTCCCAGCCTTCCCCCTCGAGCCGAAAATAGACAAAACCTTCGGCGAAGCGTTCGAACGCCGAGCTTCCAGTCACGATTCAAGATCCAAACACGCCTTGCTACCCCACCGTCGTCCTCCCTCTAGCTCACCAATTCCCATCACCCCCTAAAGCTTTGCATCCCCTCATTCAAGGATTTCAAAGTTTAAAATATCCTTGTGGATGCTAGAACTTTCCTTACCCTTCCAGTTCCTTTCAATTCCGAAGCAACTAGGGACCCATTGAAATGCTAAGGCTCGAAACCTCGGTCTAACCACCTCTCGTTAACTCTGCATCGTGAGAAACGGCCCAACCAGAGAAACGGTCCCTCCTCTCGCCTTACCGCTGTCTTAGCTAACGTACTTTCGCGGGGATAGGGGGTAGGAGGGTGGAGGTAGGAGTGGATGGGTGGGTTTTGAAAGGGTGAGTTCGTGGAGGATGCAGTCGCGGGCGCGACGACCTTACCGAGGGTCAGCAGTGACGTCACGCCGAGGGTGACCCGCGCAGGGATCGCCTCGGGTTTGATCCAGAACGCAATCCAGGACATGACCACGATCAGGGCGGACGGTATGTAGGTGTGGAACAGGTGATAGCCCAGGCGGCGACGGAGATTGAAGACGATCTGTATGCAGGTGAAGTTCCCCGTGGAGTACTCGATCGTGCAGTCGGTTGTGTAATTGTTCGAGATGTCCAACTGCGGCAGCTCGATCTCAGGGTTCACCACCAGCGGGTCCGTCATGTTCCAGATGAACACCAGGTCCTGGGTGGTGTGCGACACTGCAAGCCGAGCAATTTCACGCGTCACCGACCGGCCAGACACAGCGCAACGTTAATCCCTTGACGAGTGCTTCCTTACTTTCTCTGCGTGGGCGGGATTTCGCGACGATTACGGGTCTGGAAGGGGCAGTCGACTTGCTGCAGTAGTTTTTGGGGGAAAGTTCTGGCGGAGTTGAGAATAGGGTCGTCGACGGTTGATACTCCTACAGAGACGTCTTTTCATCGAGTGACGTCAAGAGATTAAAGAGGGATTCTCGTGTAACAGCCACAAAAGAAACTGATATTTGGGAATTCCATTGAAAAAAAATTTAATATTGGATTAAACTCTTTTGGGATATAATGAGGCATCTTTAAACTCGCTGAAATTTGTTTTATGGCGATTCGTTTTATAACGAATCATCTTAAAACATTTCTTTAAGTTAGATAGTTTATGCTTTGACTGAACCTATAATTTTAATTTTAGTTTTTATTTATAATACATTTTTCATCGATATAAAATTTATCTAAGTGTATAAAAATTACTTTCTCTTTCAAACGCTATAAATTTGTCCCTTTTTTAATTTTTTTCTACTTTAAATTAGGGTCAAGCCCAGCGTAAACTATGTAACTTTAAAAAACTTTTCCTTTTTTTTGCAAGCGGATGATTGTGACAGGTGCTACGCGTCGCACTAGCAGAAGTTACATCGTCGACATTAAATCTTAACAACATTTCACAATAATTAATAAATAATAAGAAAAATGGACATAAAAAAGATTCTTCAAGTTGAAAGATGTCAGCTTATATCCCAAGAAAGTTTAACCCGATATTAAACCATCATTTATCCAAACAAAAAGTTCATAAATATCATATAAATAATCCCCCCTTAACCGTGAAAGAGTTCTAGGGCACGGCGTTCAATTTGTGGCTGAATTTGATTGCAGATAACTTAGGATGACTGAGATATCTCGTGGATCTACGCTGGTTACAAATGGATACAAGTGCCAGTCCGACGCCCGAGTCTCGATCAAACCTGACTTTAATTAATCTGCGTCGGTTGGATTCTGGGGAGGAATTTATAGGAGCGGTGCAGTTGGCGTAGTTTGAAGGGTAGAAATCCAACGGGGAATTTTATATCGTAGGCGTTTAGTTGAGAAACGTTCTATCTTGCAGGTTTAGGCAGATAGGTGGCATTTCATTAGTTGGATTGTGTTTAGAATATCTTCACTTAGAGAAGAAGAGTCGTCGTGAGCTCTGGGTAGCTTAGTGGTTAAAGCATTCGCCCAGCCATCGAAACGTCCCGGGTTCGATTCCAGTTACCCGATCGGCCGACTCTTTTTCTCCTACAGTTTCCCCTTACATTGACTAACACAATTAATACGTACAGCTTTCGATCATCATTGAGCATATTTGCGTGTCGTGGGGGTAGGACTCGAACTTCATCGCGCAGGAGAGAACGAGGGTCAATCTGTAAAGAGAGAGAATCCCATCTTTATTCCCGTCTTACGAGTGGCCTATAAGCTGCACCTTGGAGAGTACCATTAATGTCTCTGAGATCTAATAGCGCGTTAAGTTCCTTACTTTGACATGTAAAGCAGGGTCTTGTCGTGGTAGAGCCAGAGGTAATGGTTCGGTATCGACATCTCGTGGAAGGTGACCTTCTTCGCGTTCTTGAAGAAGCAGTCAGGCCTCCAGATATTGTGCAGCCAGTCCACGTCCAATATTCTGTACTCTTCGGACATGTTCTCCGGGAGCCGGAGTCTAGAGTCCCGCCAGCTTTGCGCCAGAAATATGTCCGCGACGTACGTCTGTCCAACAAAACCCCGACGAGCAACCATCAGCCTTGCGACAGAAAACTCTAATCTCCCTTCGAGCTTCGCCGTCATCCGATTTTAATTACCGCTAAGACTAAAAACCATCGCGGCAGAGTGACAACGCTTATCGATTTTAACCGCAATTACCCACCCGCCGTCTTAATATTACCGCAGGCATTATTCGCTTTTAATTTCCCTCGGAATAAAAAGCCCTCGAGGTTCTAATGGCGGTTAAAAATCGCGCCCCAATTTGCGCTCGCATTAGCGTGATCACAGGTGGCCGTGAAGGTTTCCGAAAAGCTGTTTCCTCGCGCGAAATTGCCAGATTCGAGTGCCACCTCTTTCCTCGACATTCCAGGAGCATCGACGTCCCGTTCGCGGGTTTTAATCGAGGGTAGGCGTTAATGGGGGCGAATTACCATGGACTCCTCGTTTATGGAGTCGAGGCTCAGCACCGTCACGTGGAAGTAGACGATGGTAGGCTGCCCCAGGAACTTCGGCGCCCTGTGCTTGTCGTACTGCTTCGGGTTCAGGGGGAGGATGTCTCTGAGGGACAATGAGGCCTCCTTCCTGCCGTACTCCTCGAGGTCCGACTCCCTGAAAGAAAGCAGAAGCGAGGAGAAGCGAGCCTGACACTGGTGCCCCGTGAATTATTGTGCCGTGTCTCCGCGAGCCAATTTCCCTGCCATTAGAATACTGTAATTGGGAAATGCGACGGCTTGGGGTACCACTGGCGTGTCCCCTTACTGCCGCTTTGTCAGGTTCGTTCGTCACCCTCCCTGAAAATCTAACGTGTGTTCCTCGTTGTGGCGAGTTCGTGTCTGTTGACTCGCGATAAAGTGTCGCGACTCAGAAATGATCCACGAACCGGATTATTCGCTCGGTGTAAATTATTCGTGGAGTAATATTCTTAATAGCAACTTCGTTAAGAGGTTAGACTACCTTGGCCAGGTGAAGAAATTCCATATCTTTGGGAATTTATTTCTAAGCGACAAAAACACTTTTTTCGAATAAAAGTTTTCAATAAAGATATTGAATAATATGTCAAATTTTTAATTTCATATTTCCTTTAAAAACAAATGTGGTAGTTGAGAGTATACCATTGAGAGCGTGCGTTAATTCTGATCAACAGTTTTCTGGAACAGAACTTTAACAATAGAATATTAAATAAAGCTAAGTTGTCTATCGACCGACGTTCAATTTTTCTTGACCTGACCAAAGGTGGTGGCACCCCTCAAGGAGATATTTTTAATTGAGGGATACACTGGAGTGCGAGCTCTCGGTCCCTCATTATAGTTCGCTTCCTCCATATCGCGCCCTTCGCACTTTCCCTTCTTATTACAGCGGCAGTGCATATTAGCTACTTGTGTATTTATAGAATATGGTAATTGGGCCACGACGCCGCGCCCCCGCGAATGATCCCGTCCTACTCGACGCTGTTTCTTTAAATTCCCTCAACCCCCGTTACTCCGCCTTGCTATTATTTGGGACAGTTCGTTTAGCTACTCGTTTATGTATAGAATATGGTAATCGGGAAGGAAACACAGCGGCGCAGGATGCTCCTCTCGCCTGTCCCGCAGGCTACCTCGTTTCCTTGTCGCTGTTTTATTCAGTCCCATCAACCCTTGCGCCCTGCGCATTCCTATTTCCAATCCGCCCCTATTCTTATCCACCCTCTCTACTCCCTATCGACTTTCCCAAATAAATACGCGAGTGTTCCAACGAGAGTTGATGGAAAAGCGAACGACACAAGGGAGAGGGAGTTCTCGTTGAAGAATTTCACGCGACACCCCACTGTGGGACAAACTGCACTTTTTTTGGTCAAAATCGTAAAACTTTGATAGAGATAAGATAGAGGGATGAATCTTTTTGGAGGTTAAAGCTAAGGTGTTGCAGAATAAGGAAAAAAAAATTGGAAAAGTGTGACAAATAAGTTTTCATTTTGAAAATCTATCACAAAGTTGACATTTTCAAAGAAAATTACAGTTTTCCGTGATAATGTGTGGTTCAAGTTTTTCTTTCACTTGTTACACTTCATTTCCTATAGATTTGAACACGCTGAATTTAAATCTAGCCGCAGAATTTGGCTTACCATTCAGGATTCTTTGTCATAGATTTTCAAAGTCAAAATTTTCTTCAAAATTTTTTCAATATTTTTCTCTTATTTTGCAACATCTTAGCTTTAACCCTGAAAAGATTCATCGCTCTATCTTATTTCTATGAACCGTTCTACAAAAGACCCCCCGAAATTCTGCAGCGACATCGAGTTTATCACAGCCCTCGGCCGGCGGATTTTGCGCGGCCGCTCGCGCCGCGAACACAGACCGATCGCGAAACCGTGGATATCGAGAGCGGCTCGCGAAGGAAGTCCACGAACGGTGTCGAGCTACTCTAAAATATTGGCGCGATTCCGATGAAACAGCAATATCGCGGAAGCCATAATAGGTCTTCGTGCTTGGCACACCTTTAAGTCCGGCCGAGATACGTGTGTTCCTTACATGCGGACATTTTAATATGCTAACCTACGACCCGCGCCGCCTGTTTCCCCGACAATTTCCACCCTCCTTCCACGCCATTTTCCCTCAAGCTGTGATTTACCACCGACACGGTTCCAGCGGCGATGCGAAAATTCAATGGGATCCGAGGCAGTCGAACGGGATTCAATACAGTCGTATCGCTGTACCTCGTTCTCGCGGATTTACGGCTTGGTGGCTGGTAAAATTGATCGACGGGAGTTTGGAAAACATTGGGCAGCGGATTATGACTTAAATCGGGGTTTCCGGCGAGATACCGCTGCTCTTATTTTTTGCTTCGACGTGGATGGGATTGTATTGGGACGATCAGCGTTGATAGAGGATAATTTCCAAATATCAACGTCTGTTTGTCCGAGACTGAAGTGGAGTAGTGTCGAACGCGTGGCGCCTTATAGCGCCGTGAAACCTGCCAAGCCGATAATCCATAACAAGACATTTGAGAAATTTCTTCCCATTCTCCTTCGACTTTGATCGTTTGATCAAGACACTTCGTTTGATTTCATGGACTCGTCAATGTTCGCGAAAATCAGTGCAGCACTCGTGGTGAAAGTATTAATAGTATAAAGCTCGAAGGACTTTGGATCCTCGAGAAAATCTCTGAGTATCGCACGTGGAATTGATGAAAGTTCCTCGACGCTCGAGCATTGCGAAGCTCGTGACTCGCGCACGAGGCTAGCGCGTTACGTAACGATTAATGAGAGTTAACTGGGCGAGGGGTTGACTGGTCGGATGGCGGGGTTAACTGTCTGAAAGCTGTGAAGAATAGGTCGCTAGAACTGTTGGTGATGTCGATCATTTTAATGCGTTACCTTTCGATCTTCGGAAAAAACCGGTACCCGCGCTTTCTCGCCGAAAGTCGAAACGTACTGGACGATAGGCTATCGACCTTAATGTGCCAGCCTTCGACCTCCGTGGAAAGTACCGGTTCGCATATTTCCTCGCTGAAACTCGACACAGTCGCGGGTGATGCTGGGGCAGCTCCTATCGTGGCCATTTTCCAATAAGAACAAACGTCACCGCGGCTCCATTCTCCTTTCAAGTCGACCCTCCACCTCTCTCAATTTTACTAATCTACCTTCAGTTATTTTCGAACCTCCACCAAAAAGGTCTCAAAGTAAAAAGCGAATCGTGAATAAAATTGTTCAAAGCGAGCCGACGGTGCGTTCGTTCTTCCTGCAAAACGGCCACGATGTTCACGGCAGCGCGTTGTCCAGGGATGGAGAAAAGGGTGAGCAAGAGACAGAGGGGGATAATATAAATCGGAGGATAAGCGCAGGGAAGCTCTCCGTCTTCGATCAAAGGCTAGTCTCGGGTGGTTGGTCGGTCTGCGCCGATCGCGGGCTGCTTAGTTTCCAAACATGTTCGCCTACTCACGGAAAGTGTAGGGCCGCCATGTCAAAGAGCGTGTACAGGTAGCAGCATAGGATCACCAGAGAGTGCCTCGTCATTCCTGAAACAAACGTTGCGCCCGTGCAGCGTCAGTGAGGCCGAGTGGTATGATCGAAGGCGATGGCCCTCGCTAAGCCAGCTCGAAGCCACTAGCGCGCCGGCAAATCAGCCCGAGTGGCACGAGCGGGTAAGTAAAAACGATATAGAGGTTCGTAAACGACGCGAGACCGAGTCACGCGGCTCGACGGGCAACTTATGTGCATGGGATTCCAGCGGCCATACCCGGAATTCAGGTCGACGAGCGTTCCGCGCCGTTCTCTCGACAGTCCTCTCCGCTTTCGCGTCCATTGGCTTGCTCTATCGAGATCCGAGGGTTCCGATGCTCGATCCGTACACTCGCCAAAGCTCCTTTCATCGAAGCCTGAATTACGGGGATTTTTATTCCACGCGAGTGGATTGATATCGCGAAGCCAAAGATCAACTTTCGATCGATCGATCGGGGAACGTTGACTGAGAAGTTTCATTCCACTTGCATTCCCACGAATTCGAAGCAACCATCAGCTAAACCGTAACGCGACAACCCTGTTCTCTGTACTAGAAAAGCTAGCGACGAAAAGCGTGAAGCGACGGTTCGCGAAATAAACGGAGCAGGCAGCCGCGAAATGGGATAGAAGCTGGATCTCTCGACTCACCGATCAGCTGCACATTCTACCGTGCCGAATCCTCTTTGTCCAAGCCAGCGGCCTCGCGCACTCTGACCCCCCTGTGTCTGACCAGCGCCGAGTCCCTTATCACGATAGCACAGCCCTGCTTATCAGCCCACGAGCCACGTCCGCCGTAAGGTCCCTCGAATATCCATCAAACTGTCTGGATCGTTCGACTCGCGTCGATCGTCGTGCGCCTCGATCCTCCAACGATCATCGGTGCCTCGAATGAGGATCTCGCGGACGCCAGCTATCCAGGCCGACGCCCGATGTATCCGTGCAGTCGGCGAGCCCGTGACGCGGGACGATCCTGTAATAGATCACTTCCGGTGCGTGCACTGGCGTTTTCGACAGCGGGGGTACGGGAGGGGGCGATGATTCGAGCGGAGGAAACCCTTGGAAGGATCGGGGACGCGACGCGAGCTCTTATCGGCGAACGGTTGATTCGCCACTCGGCCACTGGCCACTGGCGGGGCTTGCTGGTTCTGTAAACCACCCTGTCGGCCGCTGCCTCTAAGCCAATTTGCCTATCGACTAACTGATTAAGCCCTACTCTCTTTCATCGTGGTGGACGTGGACGCTACCCTCCACCTACCCCCGCGATCGACGCACGTCCCTCTCAGGCGAGGGTTCGTCTGTGCACGGCCACGTGTGCCACGAACGAGAACGTCACCCCTGTGTTTCCAGGGTAAGGTCCGGGGACGTGCTCCGCCACGAGATACGATTATAGCCTACCTATGGCGCGGCTCATCCAACCGACTCTATTCCTATCACTTTTTCGGCCGCCCCTGCTTTTCGCCCTGGAAACCGCCGGCTGTTTTTCCGGGGGGTGGCTCGCTTGCGAGGGGTAGCGCGACGTTACGTAACGCGCCGCGCGCTCTGGGGTGCGGGCGATTTGTAATTGAAGTAACGGGGACAGGGTTGTTCTTCTCGTTTAAAACGGGGGAGGTTGGGGGTAGCTTGTGCAAGGCTGGCGAAAGGGTTGGTGTTTTTTGGGGTATTGTTTGGGCTTGAAACTGTAGGGGAAGGTGTAAAGGTGAGTACTCACTAGCGAACAGGTTTTGGCTGTATAGTGCTAATTTGTAATATTTATTTAGTTACGATAAATTCAATTACCGTAGTTCAAATTTATATTGTTTATTAAATAAAGAACTGATGTGCAACCATGTACTGACTGATAAAATACACTACTTTCTTAATCAATTCTTCCTTCCCAATTATTATTTTATAAAAAGAGTCACGCTTCTTAAGAACCCATAGTTTAGGGGAAAAACTGTACGAAACTCTAGTAACTATTAGACGCTACAAATTCACGAACTCTGTTCGCAAATAATCGTCACAAGCAGTTCGTAAACTTTTTATAACCACTACTCGATTTTTTCGCGAACATTGCTCGTCTATTAAATTCTGTTACAAATATTCTGTTACATCGGTCTATTAGATTCTTGAGGAATCAGTTCATTGTTTGGTCTCATGTTAATCTGAAGAATCTTACCAATCAGATGAAAAGATTGCCCAGTAATAATAAAATATCTAAGGACAGTGTTTATGAAATGTTCAGTGGCGAGTACGTCCCTTTTAACTTTACGTTACGAACAGTTCAGGAACAGTATGCGAACAGACGATTCCTAGGAAATTCAACCCCCATACTGTTCGTGAACAGTTAGCGAACGCTGGTGGAGACGCACCTTAAGTGGTGTCCTTTGCTCGTGGAAGGGATCCTGGGAAAGGATTCAGCAGCGGGGAACAATAGAAGATCGTATAAACTTGCAAGTTATTTGACCTCGTGTCCTAGTTACTTTCTTTTGCCTGACACTGCTTTGTAACAAACTCCGCTAGTTGAAGCGAAGCTTGATGCTGTTCTAACAAGGGAATAATATCGAACTCGTGCACACCGGTTTTTCATTATTCTGCAAATCTGCAGAGTAATGAAAAAAATTTGACACATACTTTTTATTATCGGTAATCCTCCATGTAAAATTGGGTTTCGAAAACATACTCTCTGGAATATCTCCAGAACTATTTAGACGTAGGATAAATTTCTTTTCTGAAGGGTGAGTTTCTTAAAAACGAATCCAACAACCTGCTCAGTTTTTACAAAATTTCAGAAAATATGTATCCCTCTCGCTTGCCTCTGCCCCTTTTAAACCTTCGTCTGCAAAGGAAGCACCGCGGCGTTCAGTTTGTGTATCAGCCTGTACCTATAGCGACAGCCTTATTGACAGTTTACAAGTCAATGCTTGCACACGTGAATCTGGGTGCCGTGTTCTCGAGCGTTCGCAGTCTTTTCTAATGACGTGTATCTACCATCCGACTGAGCCAGCAAATCGCGTTTGAGAACCTCGAGTCTCTTGACCCGCGCCTCGTCGCGCGAGATAATAAAATCTGCGCTGGCTGCTTGCCTTCGAGGAGCTTCGGATTAATTTTTCCGGGGAAAACACGCGTCTCCTCTTTAATAACAAGCTTGCTGCAGACGGGGCAGGCTTTCCGGCACCTTGGTAATAACACGTTCCAGGTTCCGTGCGCGCACACATGGCGCCTCTTTGAATAACATGCACCGGGCAAGCATGGCTGCCTAATTTCGCGAAAGGAATTCGTTTCGCGTTATCTGCACACGGGCGCAGCTGCAATTGTCCAGTCTTATGGAAACTGCCTCGGAGCGTCTCGTGCGTGAATACAGCTTCTGAAACTGCATCCTCGTCCTTTTCAGGGAATATCTTCTACAATGATTAGAATAATTAGGAGAATATCAAATCTACTATCTCTTTAGAGTAGTAACTATTTGATAGCTTTAGTAAGAACACGTAGCAGAATTGTGCATTATTCGAATAAATTTTTATTCCAATGATCTCGAATAAGAATTGCGAATAAAAATTTATTCGAATAAGAAATTATTCGTTATTCCCGAATAACTCAATTTTATTCGAAGACAATAAATTTATTATATATAAAAATTTATTCGAATAATACTCAACTCTGGTACGTAGTTGCAGTTGCTTCAATTATTTCGAGCACAGTGCGGTTTTTATTAATAAATTCATTGGTGTCATCCAAGGGCCTCATCTTGTCCCCGTCATTAGAAGAACTGGTTCATTTGCCACTGCAGTGTCCACCACTGTGTGTGTACGTGCACCTTATTGGATATACATGTCAGTACATGCCCGGTTATGGCTTACACGCGACCATGTCGAGCGTACGCGCGAGTATCGATACCCTCCTGGTTCCCGTCTAATGAGATTCACCGAAGGCGCGAACACAAACGAAGAAGGTTTACGAAGCTGATCCGACCGATCGATCCTGGGGATCCACGAGTCCAAGAACTACCCTCGATCGATCAGGACCACCGACGTTATCGATTATCAGAGGTACTTCTAGGAGGAGGAGCTGCAGACACTAGGATCTTCAAAACGAAACGTAGGTACATCAGTAAAAGCGAACGAAGGTGAACACTGATATTCGATTCAGATCAACCCTCGATTTACAATGGTGAATCAAAAAAGTACCTATATGTATATTCTTTCAGAATAATTTCATTCTATAAAGTTGTACGCGTTTTTATAAATTCCCATGGAAGGTTGACAGGGAATTTGAAACACGACTGCGTGCGATCGGACCTAGTGGATTCGTTTATTGGACACCCTCCGATTGTCTGGTTAAGGATATCAATCGTCGACCTTCGGAGCCACCCTCCGCCTGGCAAGGGGAAAGACTTGAGCCAGCAATTACAACCGATTACTTTTCCTAAATGTAGAAAGTTTGTTTCGCGACGCGACGAGGTTCGAGCGTAAAACTTTAACGCCCCTTAACCTACTTCATCCCCCTGGCCGGCTCTCGCTAAATGGGATAGAAGGAAAAAATTACTTTGGCCGGCGAGGGGGCCCGGGGAAGGAAACCGCGAGGCAGGCGTGGCCGTCTAACCCCCTCGAAATCCAATTATTCGACAAGAGCGGCGCGTGTTTTGACAGTTCGCGCGCTTTAAATGCGATGGGGCACGGCCGATGCTCGCGGCCTGAAATATACTTCTTTAAATCCTCTCCGCTCGCCGTGCAGCCGAGGGGTAAGTGGGGTTAAGCTGGCCTAGTCGTGAGGTCGCGTCAAACACAATCGTAAGAGGGATGTTACGCGGTTATGCCGGTACAGGGCGCTTCATGAATTCCATAACGAGGAGAGCAACGTGTCTCGGGGGCTCGCTTTTTTATTCCAGAAACCAGAGGCTATCAATTTGTACATGATATCTTTTCCTCCAGTGGCGCACCTAGATGGGGGCCAAGGGGCACCCCCTACAGAAGAAGCTTTGTAAAAACAAGAGAAAATTAGATTTTAGTCTTTAAATAAATCTTTATAATTACCAAGTGAATATTATTGAGTTTGCATTTAATCAATGTATATTAAATAAATTTTTCTTAAAAATATTTTTATCTGTCCAACTTTCCTCCCCCAAGTTTAAATCCTGATCGTCACTGTTTCCTTCCCACGCAAACTTTACTCTACTCGTGTTATTATTTATTCGATTAATAAAACTGCTTTGGATAAAATGAGCTTGTTTTCTAATATTCCAGTGTTTTGACAGAGAACTTCAAGACCTATTCAGAGATCGATAATCGAGACCGACAAAAAACTAACATTAACAATTTTAGTTCCCCACTTGAATCGCGAGTAACTCGAAGACGAAGGCTCGCCTGGAAAAAAGTGACCCCTCCATATAGTCTCGTGCTTGTCCAAGGAATCCTCAGGTGTGGCACGGTTACGGTCAGTTCACCGAGGCATCCTGTGTCCACCGGTTTCGCGTTGACCTATATGCGTCTGCGGTCCGCGTTGGTGCACCGGTGCACGCGTGGACGCACGTCCGAATTGGACGATCGATCCGCGGCCGAGCGTCGCGCGATATCGATATCAACCTACCCAACCATTCAATTCCACCGTGTCATTGTTTTCGCCGGTCTGTTTTGTTAAGACGGCCAACTGGCGCGATATTAGCATGCCTATCAACGGCGCGTGTGTACCTACTCTGCAACAGAGCTCGAGGGTTGCTCGAATCGCGTGCAACGAGCCATTCCTTCCATATTTATACGGCTGACGTCCCGTAGAATACGATTAGAATAATCGAGATGGTGAACGAAAATAAACGGAAGCTCAGCTTCGAACACAAACGAACCAGTCGCCGAAACTCTCAGCAAGTTAGAAGGGTGGGAACAGAAACTCCATCACGGTGTTTATAATTTCATGGGCCCTAGAGGGCCCGTTCGTATTTATTTACCAACGCCCCGGCAACTCGTCGGCCGTCCGTATAATAAGTTTATAACAAGTACTCGCGCTCTTCTTCGCATCGTCCACTCGCACGCTCTCACACACCCTCAGCCGGACACTTTTTGTTTCTTTTTGTTTGTTTTTATTTATTATATATCGTACACCCTCGTATATTATTCGTTAATGCTCGTTCTCCCGAGTCGTCGTTCCTTCGTCCCTCAACTGTTCCCCACGGAAATTGTTTCGTTTACTAAGCGGCATATCTCTCCCCGGACGAGCGAGCGAGCACCCCCGTCGTTCGAGAGATCGAAACAGAAATGGTACACGATCTCGATCGGTTTCGACGGCGACGGGCGCGCTCGGTGGTCTCGTTAGATTAACTAGGTGATTTAGGTACGCGTACCCTTCGTGTATATGCATATGTATATTATGTATATTTATATATATATATATATATGTATATGTATATGCATATGTATAGGTATATACAGTCAACGTTACATCGGTATCGCGCTAGAGGGTGAGCGTAGGGGGTGTTCCTGGCGGAGGACCCGAGGGGTGTCCTACGTTACTCTTTCTTAATGTCTCTAATCAACCTTCGACGTTCGAGTTCCCTTTCTTCTCCCGTCCTTCGCAACGAGAATCCTCATGCCACTCGATACACTAAATCGAGTTCATCGTAACGGTGCAATTTACGCTGGATCATTTTCCACCTTGCGTTTCTACCCCGATTGGCGATTACCCCGCACAGTGTCATTACTGCCCTTTAGTGCAGGCATTACCGTGCAGCGCGCCGATAACGGTCCGTTTCCTGTTATCACGCGGATATTTACAACGAAACGTACGCGTGGACACCCCCATCGAAACGGTCCACGATCGATATTCCCCAGCTACCCTTCTGGGCTACTCGATGCCCATCGTGGGTGATTAAGTTAAGATAAGTTGTAGTAGAACCACTGTTATCCGAGGGTTTTCATATCCGAGCGCTCTGATACTCGGACAGATTCTATCCTTGTAGGAGATTCTCTCGCTTATTGCATTTCTGGCTGTCAGAAGTAGTTTCGAAAGTGGCAAGTGCACGGGAAACTTTGATAGAGTGTATAAAATCGAGAAACTCGCTTTTCTGTCATTAAACGTGGCTTTTAGCTGTGAAAACATAAGTGTAAGTTTCTAAGAAAATTTTGCTGTTCAAGTGTCTGTTGTTTTATGGAAAGATCCGTGAGTTTTTAATTGCCAGCAGTAGTGTATTCGTATTAAATCAGGCAACAGAGGTTCTACTATAGAAAACAGTATTTTTCCCCCTTTTTCCCCCGAGATAAATAACGTCGCGAGCTTGGAATATCAATCGTGCCAGGGGTTGCTTATTCGACTATTAATTTTCCTTCCGGTATCTCGTTGGATCGAAGCAGAAAGCGGCCATACACAAGGTTTCCAGGCATACAGGCACACACCCAACACGCGAAACCGTACAGACACGTAGACACAAGCGCGCTCGCGCCCGCGCGGCTACGTTCGTCGCGAACGTTTCGAGTATTCGCGGGGGAGCCGGAACACACAGCCCCCTTAGTTTTATTATCCTCTCGCCCCGCCTTTCCTTTCCGTTTCTGCGTGCGAACCGAGAGAGATCTACTGAAAGCCGACGTCCCACTTTTGCGCGCTGCAAAGTGACCTCCTAAATCCGCCTCGCGAGCATCTCGTTCGTTAAGTGTTAATGCGCAGTGAAACGTTGTCGTTACGCTTCATCGTATATCCCCCGCGAGTTCATTAGAACATTCGATGAAACACAGCTGGTGGAACAGATACTCGAGTGGTGTTCGACGTTCAAAGAAGGGTAGCCTGGGGGTAGGAGTCGCCAAATGTGTTCTATCTGACGTAGAGTTTTAAATTTTTGCCGTGAGTCCCAAAAATTATGCTGAAGGCATCGCTTCATCTTCGACTCTCAACATTGAGGAACACTGTTGCTCCTGTTTCTGTGATGTTCACTGTATCTGTTCCATCTAGCTAAGTGTCGTGGGCGTCTAGCGTTAGAAGCGTTATCGTGGCCACTAATCATCGCTGTACATTGGCATATACGGTTTAAACGGATGATAAATCATTCGATGGTCCATTACAGTGCACTGAGACGCGTAGCAACCCTTCATCTTCCACTGATACTCAAGATGGTCCAGTGATAATGCTGCAACTGGGTGAGGGGTGATCGTAGAGAGAAGGGTGTTACTTCTTTTAAAGTGGGAGAAACGAAATTTTGACAGAGATCATTGTTTATAGTTGTACCGCGATTATGAACCGTCCTGTAATTCTGCTCGCGAGACGAGGAGGCCTTCTTGGCTATCGCTCTAGGATTTGCGTGAGTCGTTTAGGAAGGATCAAGCATCTTGAATGGTGCGCTACTTAAGTTTACGTTAGGTAGTCTTACGGCATTTATATTACACGCGTGGCCGGGGTCAGAGTGCGTTTCAAGTAATAAAATATATATATGTTTATATATATATCATGTATATGTATAAACCCGCGCGGGTATATGTATATTTGCGCGCGTTAGTAAGTGTTTAGTGTGTAGTCGGAGAGGTTGAGCCATCGTTCTGTTTCACCGACGGAGAAACCCGGGGAATCACCGTCCCCTGGGAGAGATTCACGCCACCACTTTACTTGAGAAACAAATACTTTCGACCATAGGAAAGTTAAGATACTGATTCTTGTTAACTGAACAACGAAATAAATAAAATCAAATCACTGATTCTAATTGACAGAAAAGGTTCATTTGTTATTCCCATCACACGTGAATCTCCGCACACCAATTGGCAGAAATCCCCTAGATACCGAAGCTTCAAGATCAGCACAGAGTCCCTAGTCGTTTTCTTTAAATATTTCCACCAATCAGAGCGCAGTGATTGAAAAAACTCGACGAGCAAGTGGATAAAGCGTTGAAAAGAGCACAAGCGTACCAACAGTCCGTACAGCGACTGGTAGCCGGTAAAATAAAATGTTCCTAGCGATCGATATAGTACCGTCGGTAAGGAGGACCGCGTCTGGACACTAGGAATGAGGTAGTTCTCCACGAAACTAGTCACTAAAGCAGGGCAATAGTGGACGACGCATGGTACGTTTCTCCTCGTCGGTAAAGCAGGAACGTTTAGTGAGCTTACTTACTAGCTAGGGAATCGAATACGAGAGGCCCACGCTATGCCGCGTGGAAAATCGATTTCTGACCCCCGCCACTTTAGCGGCGTTCCCCGCTTCGCGGTGATTCGTTCGCGATTTATTTTTCAACGTAGCGATTGGCGTCGATATGGCGGTGCAGTGTTGCCACCGCTAGGTATTTCGTGGTTGCACCATTCCACCCCTGGGTACCTAGGGGGTTTTCCGTGCAAACTCGGTCGGTAAGATCGTGAACGCGCCTAGCTAAGACTCGAACCGAATTTTATTTGATTCGCGAAGAGAAGAGAAACGATACAACGGAATGTCATCCATTGAAAAGCATCGAGTTTATTTGCCCGCAGGCGTAGAAAATCCCCGAAGCAATGGCAACAGAGTGCGAACTTCCGTGTTCTCACGTTCGAAAAAAGCGTCGAAAAACCGAATCTACGTGAAATTAGAGTAAAATCGCTTATTGGCTGGCCATTTCTATGAGGCCTTGATATGTTCAATTGGAACCACCGTGTGTTTTCATCGCCTCGTCTTGCTTTTTCATCGTCAGCGCCTGGCGAGGCGACGCGGCACGATTTCAAACAATGCGACCGGTTAAATGCACGCCTCGTTGTTTCCTTTACACGTGGCGACTGTTTTCATAAATTATTGCCAGCGCTTCCATCGTCGCGAAGCGCTCGAAGCTTTTAGAAATTTCAAAGTAACGGCGTCGCTTCTGTGTAATCGATTTTATGGATCTTCGTACTTCGCCGTTTACTAAAAAAAGGCAAGAATATTCGCAAGGATATTCACTTTTATGTACCGATAAAAGGAGAAAGTTTTCGCGCAGACGTTTCTGAGCGCTTCCGACAGAGTATCCACTGCGAACCGCGGCAAGTAGAATCAGACAGCCATACGAAGACCCACGACCGCAACTCATTGGAAGAAACTTATTCTCCTTATTCTTTCATTCCAATTCGCCATCTTCGCAATTATCTTTTATAATACACTTCTGGTTACCACTATCTCTGATTTCCACGAAGTACGGAAGCGTCCTGTGCAATAAATTATTCACCTTGCATCGATCTAAAGTGACGTTCCGTCAATGAACTCGTCGCGGGAAATAAGTAGGCCTCGCCTGTTTTAGTCAGACCACATTTCAATCTACCCGCGCTTGTGCTGAACATAAATCCCTTACAAACTGTATAACGATCACAAGCATGTGCGTGTTTGGCGCATCTTCCATTTGTGCCATCGAATAATTAACAAAATCTCGTTAACGTAACATATATAGTGTGCATCGACAAATCGTCCCGAACGTGAATAGTCTCACCCAACAATTTACTAGCTTCCCTTACTTTCTTACTTTTCTACCCTCTTCAATGCAGTTTGAAGTGCAAAGCTCAGCAAACAAGGTTCCGCAAAGTATTCCGTGCTTCGTGGAAAAAGAAGACATACCCGATTCCCCAGTCACCTGGAATTTCTCTAAACCCTAAGACGTTAAATCGATCGATAAGTCGCCCGCTCTCGCTGGAGATCGCCCCCTTCGTTTCCCGCGCGATAAAAACCTCGTGCTTCCCCTGCGGGGCAGAGATTTTTCGACGCGAATTAACATACATATATACGAATTACATTTATATACGGCTGCCCTACGTGCGTGTTATGTATAACGTGACATTTATACATTCTCGCCGGGTGTACGCCCCTTTTGAGCGACGTGCCCGTGGATCGTAAACTTTATACATTATTGCTTTGCCGATAGCCACGTCACGTACGTTCGATCTGGCTCACGTTCGGCCCACTTCTCTCCCCGTCGCCGCCCCTCGCGAAATTCAACTAATTATGCAACGCGTACCGCGCTTAATTTCCCCGTTTTTGACAGCTGAATCGGCCCCTTTGATTGGGCCGTTTCGACGCTTGGCTACGCTCGATATGTCGAAGAGAAATCGAGTGAAGTATTGTTGCCAATGGGGGCACTGGATTCTGTCCCCGATGGCAAGTCACTCAGTAAATTCCCCTAATTTCGAATTTCCTAATTCACAGGCTTCCTCTGCTCTCAATTTACTATCTTCGAATTCCCTAATATTTCTTCCAGAATTTTTCTAAACGTCGAAGCAGATATGCATTCCGTTTTGCGCGAACGCGAGCCAGAGTCGCCCCCGCGACTTCGCTGTCCCGTTACCCTCGTTTCTTTTTACACCGGCTCTGAGCATCGACGCGCGATTAATTTCCCTAAATTGACGTCTCCCTTTCAATCGGATCGGGCGGCGGTGCGCGCCCTCAGTTTTCATCCCCCAGCCTCCCGCGAACGACTCGTCAGCTTCGTTTCGCCGCGTTTATCCTCCCCCGTGGCTTGCTTCTCGTTATCCGTGTACTTTTGACTAACGTGTAACGCTTAGTCGCGGAACGGGTCGCGTTTAAACACTCCTCTTTTTTTCAACTTTTAATCCCGCCGCATCCCGCGACCCCTGGTGCGCGCGGAATTTGTCAAGCCTCTTCGGCCCGCGATAATTTTCGAAAATTAACGCTTCACGCCTCCACCCTTGGGTCCCTGGCTTTTCAATATTCCCTTTAGTCATTTCGTATTTACCAGTTTCAAATTAAACGATCTTTGCGTCGAAGCTTGAAGTAGGGGTTGAAAGTTCCGTTCACCTCGTCCAGGATTTAAATTTTAGACAGCGAGTGAAGATAATCGAATAACCGCGACGTGAAGGATCCTTCGAGCAGCAGACAGACGCCCGGCTTCAGAAGATCGAAAGGCCGGCGGCGGATTTCGAAAAATTCGTATTCAGCGCGCGCCACCAGCGGCCGCTGTCGAGATTTTAATCGAGCGGACGCGGAACGAGGTGTTACCGCTGAATAATTTGAGGTCGTGTGTTTCTACGTCGTTTGTAAACGTCACAGGTGTCGGGGGGGAAGCTGTTTAGAAAAGTTTCCCCGGCTTTCCCGCTTCTTTCTCCTTTTCTCCCGCCGCTGACAAATCGACCGTTTTAAAGCGGGTGTCTCGCGCACCGCCGACTCCCGTGTCCCATCCCGCCAAATTATCGGACTTCCGACACGATAATACCGTGCGCCACTTTATCGTGCCACGGGGGTAAAACATAATTAAAGCGGGGAGTGGATCCACCGCCCAGTCGGTCGACACCTGACACTTTAACGCGAGAGCCACGAGGCAAATCGCTCGATCGACGCACGTCGCGTTTCGCAAGCTTCTTCGTCGGCCGCGTTGCGAATTTATTCCGGCATATCGCGCTCGTCAGGAAGAAGAAAAATCAATCGCGTCCCCTCTCCAGCTGATTCGTACGTTTGCACAGTGCAATTCGAAGGGTTGGGGGTGGTCGAACTTTGGGAGGGTACTTTAATCATCGTCAGATAGACGAAGGGTGAAGGACAATGTAAACGAAGGAAACCCAGTCGCAGTAATTTCTCTGACCAAGTAGGAACGTCCCTTTTTATCTGTCAGATGAGAAGAGTACCTGCGCTTCTAAAGTTTCAGCGGCTGTTTTCGAATTATTCAACGCTCGGCAATTTGAAGGGGCGACTGTGCAGGAGACACCCACGCGTTCGAGCAAGCAGAATCACTTGCTAGTCCATTCCCCCTGTTTCCTTCCTCTATTATATCTTCTTGCACTCTTGTCTTTTCTTACAACGCTATTAACAATCTACAGTTATCTACACACTCGAGCCTCTCGCGATGCCTGAAACGCTCGTTAGATTTAGCTCTGAACTTTTAACAAACACCTAATGGTCCGATACAGGAGGAGCGCTCGCTTTTCTAGCTTATTAGTTATACCATAAATTAGCGGTTGTCATTTACAGACTTCTACGGTGCTTCTTTCCCCCTTTTTACACGCGCTGTCGTCCGGCGCGATCGAGGATCCCACCTTTCAAGCTGTCTCTACCCTTAAACCCGAGTGCTCGATCAAGAGTGCCGCAAGCTTGGTACACAAAGTGTTGGAAGGAAAGGAATCGGAGAAGAGTAAAGAGCGTAATGGTTTCCTACCACGGTTCCACATCTTCCTCACGGAACATTGATGTTCTTGCTTTGAAAATGAAAAACAAAACTCGAATAGCGATGCATCGCGTCTAACGAATCGCGATCGATCCCCCAATTTCCATCGCGATATCATCGCCGGTGCACAGACAGGGTTAATCGAAAAAATGTGAAAGCTCGGGCTGCAGAGTGGAGAGTGCCAAGCGAAACTATTTCCAATTCGCTTCCTACCTGGGAAATGGAGTGGACGACGGTTATCAAGCTACCAGAAACACGAGTTTCGCGCGGTTATAATGAGAAAGATCATCTTCCTTGGCATTGCTGTCTCGACACGAATTCGGTAAAAATCGTAACCCCCTTCTGTCGCCCCGCGAGAAATCGAACACGTGAGAACGCGAGCTGCTCTACGGATTGGCGAGAGGGGAAATTGTCCGGTTGATAATAAAATCGAACGACCGGGGATCTCGATGGAAAGACGAAATTCTGCGAGCGAGCGGAGAAGACAGAACGGGGTGGAGCAGAGACACTGTGTAACGGAATTAAAGTTGGAGCCGGTTTGGGAGCAGGTTCCGAGTGGCACTAGTCGTTTCGCGAATAGATTGGGAATAGAATTGACATCGAGCGGCGTGGAATTAAACAAGCGGGAGCTACAACGTCACCGGGGGACTCTTGTCGCGAATCGTCTTACCTCCTCTCGAAATCGGTTCGAATTCAAGGTGACAAGGTATTCAGCGTAACCGTGGTGGAGAAATAAATGGGGAATAAAAAGAAGGTGGAAGAAAAATGAATGAAATACGACCTGAAGTAACTATACGGGCCGCCGGTGCTAGAAACTCGATCCTCGATCGCGGCAACGATCCAGAATTCTTTATATCTCTGATCCACGAGGCACGAAGATTAGAGCCCCGTTAATTAGGTGCGACTTCAGCTTCCCCTTCGTTGATCCGCGCCATCCGAGGCCGTTGAATTCTCCATCTTTGAAATACAGCGAGTCCTGACGCGTCCTTCGCCTTTTCCCTTCGGCTTTTCTCTCTTCCTAGGCGTTCGAGAATTCTTTCTTCTTGCTCCTGTTGCTGTTCAGTGACAGGGGACGGTGGCGAGTCGCTCGTGTCACGAGGCAAGCAGGCACGCCGGCGTCGATCGAAGCAGGCTGAGGAGCTGGAGGATCGCGACGAGGAGGAAGCTCGACGACCTCGAGAGACCTCCGACCTCGTTGCTGTACGGCAACTTGACCTCGACCTCGGCCATCTTGAAGATCGAGAGCAGGGGGTGCGTGTGCACTTCCTGGTGCTTGTTGTTGATCTTGTCGCTCAGGTCTTGCAGCATCGAGACGCACTCCTCCTGCAACAAGAAACGTCCAGGAAGGTTAGAAGGGTTGGTAGAACCCTAGAGTAGGGGATGAATATAGGCGCTAATAAGCCGATATTCATGACATAGAAACTCGCGCGTTGTGCCTTCCCCGATAATGGCAAGCCACGAATGCAAGACTTCTTTTGTGATGAGAAATTAAATCACGTTGCAAGATTGCACAGTCTTGGAATTCTGTCTTTTGTTCCTCGAGGTTCTATTGTGTTCATCGGCTACCGTCGGCGCCAGCATCCCAGATAACAAGTGCAAATTTCACCGCGGGCGTGGTTGCATTTAACTCAGCCTGCGCGCGGGAAATTGCGCTAAATTAACAATAACAGAATTTCTTTGTCCGATGGTCGACCGTTTCTTCGCGTTTCGGAAATTCCATGCAGTGTATAGACTCGACGTAACAATTGTTTATCAACCCCGTGCACATCTTTCGTATTTACGAACCAACCCTCTTACCATTCTCCTTTTCTTTGATCAGGAAAATGTCAGCCCGCGGTGACTTACGAAGACAGAGCCCGTGTTAACACGAGGCATAACTTCAGCGAGGAGCAGCTTGCACCTTACACAGGACAAAATTCCCTCCCGAATACACGCGAATAAATTAGAACAAGAAGCTTCTTGCGAAACACTCAACTTCGAAGGGGGTCTCTTTAACGCGATTTTAATTCAGTCCTCCTTCGAACCCCGCCGAATAATTAAATCCCTTTCAAGGTCGCCAGCGTATTAGCCTGAAAGGTCTCCCAGAAACTTTTTCCATCCCCCGGAGGGTGCAAGTGCGCGACGACATTTTCTTGAGAGGGGGGTATCCGGTTCCCTCGATTTCGACTTAACGACGTCGAATGTAACTCGTCCTCGCGCGACTCGTGCCCTCGGCATCGATTTCCATTTTCATCCCTCTCGTATCATTTTCTCTCTTTCCCTCCCCTCTGTCTCTCTGGCTGTTCGTTTTTCCTCGCGCCGCTTCTCCGCGCCTTCTTGTTCCTCGTCCCCGGAATTACCCTCGGCTCGTTGAATCTTTAATTTCCGGCGGAGGAGGAGAGGAGGCTGGGGCGATTTTTCGGCGATATTTTCCGAGGGCCAGCGTGGCGAGGGTGCGCGCCACGTGGGTCGAGAACCGACGACGTCACCGTCGCTCCTCGTCCTCTGCTCCGTTCGTTTCGAATCCGAAGCATCGACGTCGGATTTTCAATGAAATTAAATTCCACCCGGAAGGAGAGCGCCAAACCCGCCCCCTCTCTCCACCCTTGTGCACCCTTTCGAATAACTTTTCGCGGGGAGAGGCCTCCCATCGACCCTTTAAATTACCTATGCGCCGGGAATTCGTTTTTCAAAGCAGCTTGATCCATATCGATCCACCCCTGCACCGTCTGTAGCGCTCCGAGGCTTCCCACGCGTCAACCTTCTCGTTTGCCGCGCGTTTTTCTGTTTTGTTTGTCCGGGGGAATATTTTTTGGAGCTGCCCCTTGTTTTTCGGATACGTGTCCCGAAAGCTGGCTATCGGATTTCTGTGATGGAGGACTGACGCTCCGTGATGCTCTGGCGGTAGAAGTATTGCGGGGTGAAGGAAAAGTGGGGACGTTTTATTTGTCACTTATCGAGCGGGGATATTGAGAATCTTCAGCAGGGGGTGCCGGGCTAGCCACAGTCTTCTCCTATAGTACTCTTTCAAATATTCAAGGCGAGATAAGGCGAAATGAAAATGATAATATTACGAATATTCAACCCTTAACGTTTATACTTGCTCTTATCTTCTGCATATAGTTTCGAAATTATTTAAAAGCTTCGCAAGTTTGTAGACCCAAGTTTGCCAGAGAATCGGAGATTCCAATTTTCCCCTCAAAGGTTATTCCTCGCACGTTAACTATTTGCATGAAGCAATCCCATTAGTTTCCCCTGTGGTAAATAAATCCCTGTGTCCAGGTCGGCGAAATCGGGAAAGAAACGTCGCATTGACGTGGCCAGTTTCCTGATAATTCAATGAAACGTCGCGGGGTAATAATGATCTACACACGAGCTGGGTCAAAGCCCAGGACGATAATTCATTTTACATACTGGCCGGTGCTAATTGTAGCGCAGAGTTTCTCGCGCGTTGGTGGCTTAATTATCGAATATCCGAGCCGACCGCGTGTTTCGTCGCGTTATCACCGAATACCTTTCGAACCTGCTTCGTTGACCAACATCTCCAACTGCTCGAATTCTGCTTCGATAATTACAGAAGCAATCGACTTTCCCGATGCTCACATCAATAATTCTATTCAACTGGGGGATGTTCCCGCGATAAACATAAGACTTCTATGCCCGAACTCTTTGGGATTCACCCCCATCGCGAATATCCGCATCGTATCGCAACATTGAGAACACGATACGCGAGGAAGGATCTGTTTCATGCCCGCCACGAAACCTTCCTTCTGTCGAGTAAATAACATTCTCGGTTCGAGATGGCGGGTTAATGATGTTCCATAGGTACCTACGCCACGAATCATCCCCTTTTGTACGAGTTCCTGCGGGAAGGATGCCAATCAAACTGTACAATTACGGGGTCGGTAGACTTATTCAGGAGCTGATGTTATTTAGCCCTCGTCAGGCGGCACAATTTTTGCAATCCTAAACTCAATCCCCTATTTCGGAAGGGGGTAGAGATATTATTCTGAAATTTGGTCTATGTAATCTAGACCAAATATTTAGAGAAGACACGAAACATCAGCTCTGCACGGCTTATCGAAAAAAAGTTATACCAATTTAAAAAAACGCAAAAGTTACAATTGTACCTATGCCGCCTGACGAGGGTTAGAATTTATTAGGGACGTCGAGCTGTTAAATGTGAATATTCAAAACGATGGAAAAGGGGTAGAGGGGCAAAGAAGCTGAAGTAGGAGATCGCAAGGGTTAAAAGAAACTATGAAGAATAAAATTGTGGAAGAAGAAGGAATTCCTGAATGGACAGAGCGAGGGATTGAAAAATCCAGGGATCGGCAATTAGGGATGGTCAGATCAGCGCAGAGGGACATTAGAACTGACAGGGGGACATTAGAAGTGGAAAACGAATGGAAGTGAGCCAAGGGAGAGAAGCTAAATCATTCATTATGAACGTCTCCCTTGGACATTGTTCGGCGAGGGTGTGGTATCAAAAATACACAAGGATCGCAGCGATATCTCAGGGGGCAAAGTGGTCATTGTCGTATCTTGCCACTCACTTCCGCCCTGGGTACCAATTCCCGAGAATTTTTCCACGACTTTCAAGCTCGCGGATGAATAATTCCCACTTTAGAAAACGGTGTGTCTCGTTGCCCGGAATTGCACGTGCCTCTAGGATTCGCGAAAACTTGGTAGGATTACCTTCATCTCTGTAGCGAGACGTTCCGCGGGACGGACAAATAAGGATCGCGATTCAGATCGTCGTGGAATAATGGTGGTTCGCCGGCGAACGGTGGAGGATGCAGCGCGTGGCCCCTGGCAGATTTATTCGTATCGCGAGCGAGGCCAGATGGAAGAGGTGGTGCAGGTGCACAGTTCAATCGTCGGGCAGCTGCCATTATTCCTCGACAGGTAGAATCCCTTGTTAATGGACGGCTAATTGGATTCTTTCGCGGGGCGAGGGGCGATGATTGCGTCGATGCGGGCGTTTTGTCGCTGCTCGAGCTTTTAAGGGATAACACGGACGAGCAAAGGGTACAAATAAGAGGCTAATACACATGAAATAAGGCAGTGGAATAAGAGAATTGAAAAATGTGAGGGAAATAGTGAGTTAAAATCGAAAGAGAAATATGAGAGAGGATCAAAGGGAAACGGTAACTAAATTGCAAAGAGTGTAAGGGTGGAAAGAAAATGGATGGGTGTGTAATAAACCAGCGAAGTAGTAACGACTGTAATGCAAGGAGAATCCAGATATCTGACGCGAGAAGAGAGAAAGCAGAGGAACAGAGGGTGGGTGACGTCTAGGGGAATGAAGAGGCAGCGCGACATAATGAAGGACAGACAGGAACGCATATTGCAATTACTACTCCCACTGGCCCTTCCATCTTCTACGGCAGGCGAACCCCTTTCATCGAGGCTGATGCATTCGATATCAGTAACGATTGTTCCCGCGGATTTGCAAGCTCCGTTCTCTCTGCCCCAAGATGATCCTAGTACCATCCTGTGTTCACGCTTCTAAACGACGGTGTCAATTTATAATGCTGATATAATGGGATCTGACGCATGCTAAGGGAGCTTGGATTATTGGGAGCTAATTATCGTACGTGTATCTCGTGTCACGCGACGCCAGTAAGTAGTTAATGGAGAACGCGACGCGTAGACGGTCCTCTTAACCCTTTACTCAGAAAAGCTCAAGAAGAATGTGAGAAAAATTGGAGGAAAAAGGAGAGTCCCTCGATGGTTGATTTACCGACACCCGTGGTGAAGTGGCCGGAAAGTAGGCGAAGCGGGCAGCGTGCCTGGAAATATTTTTCAGCCCCGAAGGAAGGGACGCCAAGGAAGCGTCGGGTAGCGTCGCGTGGGCCAATAAAGTTCCGCGGATAAAGAGGGGAAAAAAGAAGGAATTCCGGCATGCAAGACGCCAGTGCGCCTTCACGTGCCCGCTTAATCAATAACGACGTCGAGTCTGCTCGACGTTAGTCGTTAAAACGCAGGAGGAGGGAAGGAAAAAAAAGTGGCGAGCGAGAAGCAGCGACGGGGGATGCCCGAGGAGAAATAGAAGGGCCGGGATAAAGGACGTGGGGTAACGGAGAAAAATAAAAATCAGCCAAGGGGCTGATGGGGAAGGAGAGGAATAACGACATGCAACGCATGCCGACTTTATAACACGTAAAGGGTTGCCGTCGTGGAAAACAGCCTTGTCACGCAATGCAAATGAGCCTTCGAGTCGCGCGACAACCGACTCCGCGCCCTGCCTTCCGATATTTTTGCCCACGTTTTCGTCGCGCCCTACTCCACGCACAATTTGCATCGGTCACGAGGCGATTTCGTTTCCCTCCAGACGTAGCCTGAGCGACTCCTTAAGGGGTAACACCACTCTAGAGGCAGAAAAAAATACCTAAATTTGACAATTTATTTTGGGAGTGTGACAAACGGAATAGAATTTCTTTTCAGAGGGTTTATTTAACACATACTGAAGTATGAAAAATAATTTTTTTAGTGTCATTTTCATACAAAATGGCGACGACTAAGCCCGTCGTCGGAAACAGCTTTTGTGAAAACACCGCCACGGGAGGACGGATTTCTCGGCATGTATGAGTCGTGGAACAAAAAATAAAAAAAATTTATAATCTATATACAATTGGCTTTGGAAGTACGTAGGGTTTTTTTTTAAAATCAATTTTTGTGGAAGTGGTGCAGTTGTTAAGAAATAAATCGATTTTTTGCCCTAAAAATGAGCATTAAATTGGTTATAAAAAAGAAAGTTTACATTCAATCAAAAAACGGCTACGTTCTTCCAAAGAGAATATTGTTGTAAAGCTACTGTAAAAATTTCAAATCGATTCATGCGATAGTTTCCGAGAAATTCGTCCTCCCAATTTGAAAAAAGTGGTTTCAAGAAAAACGCGTTTAAAGTTTTATGAACATTTTAATCCTTTAAATTTTTGTTTTTCTTTAATCTGCGATGCCTGCACCATACATTTGGCCATCTAGGTCGATGTTCGTCTCCTCCTTCCTTTCTAAAGTATGGTTTAAGCAAAAAAAAAAACATGGATCCTAGAGTGGTGTTACCCCTTAATTCTCCAATCCTCGGCGCTCTGATCCAGAGACTTATACTTGGAGAGACTCAAATTCTTATGATTCCAAGAATCTACAGGCCCAAGTGTATAGCAGCGACCTCGAGGGTCTAGTACTCGGCAAAGCCCTGGAATTACAAATTTCCATCGAGCCAGAACCACCCCCGCGACGATTCATCTCGAATTGTTAAAATTCCACGGCTCTACAGGCCCAAATTGCCGCAATCTCGAGGACCTCGCACTCGAAAGAGTCCTCGAAACGCGAATTCGCTTGAGCCAGAAATTCCGTTCCACCGATTCGCTTGCCAGCCCCGTGGAAACGTCCGAGAACAACAGACCTCGTTTGCATAATCGCGCGCGAACCTTTTCGAAATCCGTGGCACCGGGGGCGGAGCCGCTCCCCTAAATAGAGGAGAACGCCGGATACACGGCACGTTAATCCCGAAATCTGCTGGGGAACGGTTGCCAGCCGGACAACGGAAGAATCGGAGGCAGCCGAGCAAAAAGACGCGCGGACTCACGCAGCGAGCCGCCATGAATCCCCGAAGGGGGATGGAGACACGCGTCGACGGAAGCAGCAGCTGTTTCCCTTTAAAGCTGTCCGAAATAAGCGAGTTGCGTGTTAAACAGTTTCCCGGTTGTTTCACGCCCGTTCGTTCTTAAATTCTGTAAAGCTTTCGGAGCGTCGCTCAGCCGTTCTGCTTCCTTAAGGGGGGAGCCTGGTGTAACTATTTAGCTGAAAAATCGAGGCATTTTACGGGATTTTTTTTTAAAGAAAGTATTCAATCGATCTTTCCGAAACTTTCGGGATATTGTATTATCAGATTAAGGTAGATAAAAAAAAATTTATTAAAAAAGAGCAGTAAATAACAGAGTTATATGGGCTTATGCCCAATCCGTTGGCGACGCAATTGTTCCATTGCAGGCAACATAGCATCTACTGTATTCATGTAAATCCAAAAATCGAACAATTTTTGTTTAGTTTATGAGTACAAATTTTGCTTTTACTGTGTATAAAATGCAAATAGGTAAGCTCTGTGAAGAAAATGTTCACAAATATCCGTGCACAAGACCAAGTCGATGGTTTGAATATTTTTGGAGTTACATAGCCCACTAATTGTAAAACTGTGGTTTCGAGAAAAACACATTTAAAGTTTTCTGGGAACCTGGTGCTCCGCAGCAAAATCGGCTATATCCGCTTTAATTTTTCGAATTTCGTTTTGCAACTTTGGGAACATATTATTGTAACGTTCAACTATTGATTTATGCGAAAAAATCCGGTTTCTTCACCCCGCTACACCAGGCTCTCCCCTTAAAACTGAAAGTCAACCCTTGCTTCGCGGGTTCCCCTGCAACTTGCAGTCTAGCCGCGTCTAAATAAGCCAGCGTAACGATAATTGTTCGAAATAAACGCCGATCGACACCCTTCACTTGTTCTCGCCAACATATTATTCCCTGTGAACCCCATTTAAATTCGCGACGAGCCGATTCTGCTGATTAAAATTAATGACTCGCCCGTCGCCGTTGGAAGGCTGCTTCATTTAGCGTGGCAACCTTGGTGTTAAGGAAACGTTAAAGGAAAACATCTCGTTTCGCATACTCAAGCCTCTCGCTCTTAAACCCTAAAGATACCGTGTGTGTGTGCTCGCTCGCCTTTGGACTGTTTTAAAAATGAAAGGGGCCTTTCTCTCGAGTCCGCCTCTTTCAAGAATCGCTCGTAGCTTCGTCGCGTTTCGCCGTGAAACTGTGTCGAGATACTAGCTCTACCTCTGGATGCCCCTAAACTCTTCCATAGCTGGTCGCTCACTGGAACGACGACATTTTCGATGGTAATTAATAATCCGTGCTCATTAAAAGTACACTCATATTCCAGTAACGTCACAGATTCAAGAATTTCAAATCCTTGCAGAGAATTCTAAGACCACCCAAACGTTTAACCCAGAAAATCAACCACCTGAACTGAAATCGACGAAACAAGTGCTTGAACCACTTTCAACGCATCCACCGACGACTATGAACCCTCAGTTTATCGGCTGGTCGCGACTGCACGATACGTACGTTTTAAAAATGGAGAGCACACTCGTTCGTCTCGCTGTCGGCGCGGTATCGTCGCGTCTCCGTAGATCGTTGGAAACGATCGTCCCGGGACGTGCGTCGCGTTTCGAAACGATCCTGGCCCGCGTGTGTCTCGGGTCGGCAGGGCTGTTCCCTTATTCGTCAAATTGGCAAACGTCGCTAAAACGACGCTCCGCGAGACGGCCTCGTAAATTTCCGCCGCGCAATTTCGTCGTCGCGCCGCGCGGCAACCGCCCCCGCGAAAACTACTGGGTGTGGCTTACACTCGTAAACCGTGAAAGCCTCTTCCTTTGAACGCACTTTCGGGACGGTTTAAAGAGGCACGCACAATGCCGGCGCCACTTTCCGCGGATTTTTCGGTTGGCTCGATACCCTCGTCGAGGGAAGTTGCTGGTTTTGTCACGACACTTTGGTCGAAGCTCTTGAAGTCTCTAGTTTAGAGCCTTGGTGTGGTGGAAGAGACGAGGGTAGCTGAAGAAATCTGTTTAGTAATCGCGAATTTTCAACCTTTCTCCTAGGTACATCCACTTTTCCTTGGTTCCAGTAACGTATTTTTCTTCCTTTCACTCCTCCACGTCCAGCCAATTAGCCAGCTGAGCTGAGTGATGGCTCAAGCATTCAATATGGTAATTCCCACCCCCGAAATCGCAGAGGGGTAATATATCGAAGCTATTACATGGTTCCCAGAGAGGTGACGGGGCTGTTATCGAGTTTTCTCGTCGCTGAATTCCGAGGTCCGTGGAGATGACTCACGGCGCCGTGGCGAACATATTACGAGGGGCAGAATGAAATTTTCAGTTCCCGCTGGCGGGCCACGGGCGAGGATGCCGTGGTAGAGGGATAGAGGGAGGATCGATTGTTCAAAAGCGCGAGAACACGCTTGGCTCGAGAGAGCTCGTTTGTTCTCGCGGCTTTCTTTCGAAAAATCCCGCCTCCGCGGCCTGGGGCGAAATTAATCGGGGGGTGGCTCGATCCGTCTGTCGGCCGCTCAAAGGCGAATCATTCCTCGCGAGGGGTGGCTGCGCGCCGCGCCACGTCCCAAGGGAGAATGCATCCCTTCTCGTTACGCCCTCATAACGTTGCCTTTCCCGCGCTTTCCCACCATCTCCGCGGGCACAAAGTCGTCGTTCTGACGTTGCCGTTTCGCGGCAGAAATTAGCTCGGTCCTTTGACACCGATCTAGATGGAATAAATTGTTTCGCCTGCGATACTAGTCGTCGAGGGAAAGATGGTGGTTCCTTGCTGGATTCCTGAATCCTGCTGGAACCGTTACGCTGTAATCTTCTGAGACTCCGTCCCCTACGGTGAATTTGAATTAACCGAGATTATTGAAGCAGTCGGACCCTTCGGAATTCTTTTAGCAGGGTTCGATGACACCGGGGGCTTCGGTCGTCGCGAGTTCTCATGAATGCCAAGAGATCTAAGACGCTGCGGGACTCGAGATTCTTCCAACCTTGGGTCCGAGGAGTAAAAGGCCTGGAAGTCCCCAGGTTTTTGAAATTGTAAACGAAGCTGTCCCCATATGTGGGAGCCTCAAAGTCTGCTGAATATGAAATTCCCTGTGCCGAGAGATTAGAGCTTCTCAAGAGTCCCAAAGTTGGGATCTTGAAACTCCTATGAGAGTCCTATGGTATCTCAAAGCTAAACTATGGTAATATAGCTATGGTATAATATAGTTATGGTATAACTAGCTAACTCTATGGTTTCTCCAACTTGAATCCCACAGTTCTCGAAATTCGACAACCCTGCGTCAATGTTCCAAACAAATAGAAGCTTCAACGATCTCTGTAGAAGCTCAAAAGACTTCTCATTTCCACAGTTCCATTTCTCCAGAATGGCCTCGGTGACTTTGTCGACAGGCCATCAGACATCGAGTAGACTTCAGTAGACGCTTCCTCGACGTTTTCTCGTCACCATTCACCGGAGTAAGTCGCACGAATATCGCGCGGCGGATGTCTACAGGAATTCAGGAGCACGAGAACGAGGAGGAGAATCGCGGCTTTGTCGGCCTTGGTGACGTTCGTCGTTCGCGATTGTTGAACGAGGCCCAGCCGATTGAACTCGAAATGGCACGGCAGCCGCTCTCGCGCGATATCGCTGTCTTCATTCCGATAAGGTCTCAATACCTTAATGGGTCGGCCTATCGCAGCCAGCCACCTAACGTCCTGACGTCCTGACGTCGTACCAGCGTATTGTCTGGCTGCCGCTGCTCGACGACGAGTATACCAGAATCGACTATGTCGATAGACGATTTCGATATCTGTTCGCGACTACGCGACCCCTATCGCGGGAATTAAGGCGGAAAATTAAGGAAGGACGCGTCGTTTCTCTACAAAAAGACTAGGGAAAGTGATAGGGGGAGTTCCTCCAGTGCTGGACTCTTAGGTAAGGTTTTTCTCGAGTAAGACGAAAGAAATAATATTAAATCAATGTCCTTAGCTGTTTACACGCGACTGGAACGTGTCGAAAGCTAATAGTTGCTTTTTCTAGCCACTCTTCGGTTTACGCGGAATAATGGTTGGCTAGCGTTTCAAATATTACAGATATAGCTAAGGTTATTACCAAATATTCTTTAAATGTTGCTCTTTTAAGTGCAAAAAGTTCTGTAAAAATATAGGCTTTTTCCAAAAAAATTCACAAACATTCGCCTCTTTTCAGCCGCCTGACTATTTTGGGTATAAAAACATAGCAAAGTTTGAGAATTTTTTTTAAGAAACTAAGCGAATCGATTCATCTGAAATTTGCACCATGTTTTTATACATCTTTGACGAAGTTGCACTATTTTTTATCAATTTTTGTATTAATAAATATTACTATTAAAAAATAATAAAAAAACTGCAACTGCTTCAAATTTCAGATGAATCGAATAGCCAAGTAGTTTCTTAAAAATAAAATCCCAAATTATGCTATGTTTTTAGCCCCTTAAAATACGATTCCCCACAAGGGAACTTTCCCTTATCATTTCAATGACTCCATCATCTTCTAAAAATAATAATATAGGTCTGTCTTTGAAATTGTAATAAACATAGGGGGTCTCTATCTGGATGGTACATTTTCTCGGTGATTTATGATTAGTGTATTGCATTCGAACCCCCTGTATTTCAATTCCCCAGCATCGATCACTCGATGTTCCTGTAAAAGCACAATCACGCGACTAAAGATCATCGTGTCTGCGCGTAACGTTGAGCCTGACGTTTCATTCGGTTCCATTTGAAATCGCCCATCAGAGAAAAACAATTTCGCACGCGAGGCTAATTGCAGTTTCCACGCGAGATTTATACCTCCTCTCCGGCAGTGCGCCGAGTTTTAATGAAACGGTATTATGGGCAAGTGATATTCCCCGCCAAGTGGAAGAACTTGGTCGCACGAGCCACGTCGGATGAATCCCCGTTTGTCTGCGGGGTAACTCGGGGGCTGGAGTAACTTTGAATTCTTTATAAAAACGTCTTCTCCTCGCGTTTCCTTTCCACACCGGATCTGCCCGTTGGAAAAAGAGGGATTCCGCTTCCACGGGAGAAAAGAATTCTTTACAAATTGCGAATCCAGCCTGGGAAGCTACGGCTCGTCGAAAATTCCCAGACTACTCGATCCAGCCTGGAAGAGCCGTCTTCGACAAAGAGGAAGGGAGAAGGGTCAATCTCTTCGTTCTTATTCCCCCATTATTCCAGCCATGACAAACGCGGAGGGTTTCGATTGCTCGAGACGTAACGCGACGCGGTCCCGTTCTTTTTTCCACGCTGAAGGCTTAATGGAGCGGCGAAGGCTGCTTTATCTCAGAATTTAGGAGAGAGTGGAACAGGGGGTGGATCGAGAGAAGGAGGAAACTCGTCGCAACACAAGGCCCACCCAACGATAATTCAGGGTCGTGGATACGCGGGACGGTATTTGTCTACAATTCGACGCTCCGCTTAACAATGCGAATCGGTTCCCGTTCGATTCATCGATCCCTTCCTTTCTGAATGTTAAATTGAACGAGACGCGACCCGCTGATGCGAGAATCGCGCGGCAAACCGGGGCCGCGTTTCCGCCGCCGAGGCAAGAAAAGAGATTCCTTCGAACGCGCCATGAAACTTTCATTCAGACCTGAATTAAAAATTTCAACCGATGCTCCACTGAACGGGCCTGGCTTTCCGTCAATTCTACTCGCGCGCGTCTATGGAGCTCTATGAATTTTCTATTCCCACCAACGACCAGAATCACTCGCGATATTAAATGGACTGATGTACTACAGTATACCCTTCGGACTTCCTGGGTAACACGCGATGAATTATTGTGTTGGAAATTGTGAGAATCATTCTGGTTTTGAGGTAAGCAATCCTGAACAGTGGTTTCGTTAATAAAACGATTTAATGTAGGGGAGACCGGGTATGGTTGTCTCAATTTTTTATTTTGATTTTTTACGGGTCATAGCTGCAGGGAAGTTTGTTTAAACTTAGATTAATATAAACTACGTACGTCCGACTTTATAAAAAAAATTAGTCCTGTGGATTTTGTCAACCAGATTAGGAGCTAATTCATAATATTTGCAGGAACTATTTTGTGACAACGTACCCCGAGGCCGGGTTGGTTGTCACAGTATCTGGATAGCTAAGTTTATGAAGAAAAAGTCGATTCAATTAAGAGAGTAATATAATTTTGTATTGTATTTCTCACAATATCGCGCTAGAGTGCGGTAATTTATATTATAATCCTTTGCAATACCTCTTATTGTGTAATTGCCTTTTATAACCTCTCTTGCCGCACGTAACATTAATTCTTTTTATAGGTAAGTTTGCGGCACTATTATTGAGAACTGTTGCCAAACAAACAAGAAAATAATATCACATGATAGATACAGCAAGTTACACTGGGATTAGTTGTCACAAGCGGCAAATACCTAATCCCAAATGTTCTATGACAACTTGCCCCAAACCGTTAAACAATTTTACCTTTCTATTTATGTATTAAAAAGTTTAAAAAATGCAAAAAAATCATTACAGTAAGTTAGAAAAAACTCTAAACTACGAGAATAATGCAACAATGTTATAGTAAATAGGGTAAAGACACCAGTAGTCGACCATGTATCAGTAGTCGACCACTTTCAGAAAAACATGAAAAATAAGGTTTTTAGAAGCGATGATCTTTTGAACAAAGTGCAGTTCTCTAACTACACTCCAACTGCACTCTGTTCAAAAGATCGTCAACTCTAAAAACCTTATTTTTAAATACATGAAATACATGAAAAATAAGATTTTTAGAAGCGATCTTTTGAACAGAGTGCAGTTAGAGTGCAGTTGGAGAACTGCACTTTGTTCAAAAGATTGTCACTTCTAAAAACCTTATTTTTCACGTTTTTCGGAGAGTGGTCGACTACTGATACATGGTCGACTACTGGTGTCTTCACGCTACTAAGAAACAACCTATACTTGCTTGATAGAAAATACGGCATAATTTACTTCGAGCGCACGAGACCAAATAATGATACATCGTACCTCCATGCGACTCAACAACGACTTGTGCGATGGAGGGGGAGGCGGCGATATGCTTGCGCATCGCCACAAATTATTAGTACGTTCCTATTGTTTATAGTTTCTTTATTATAACAGTTGTGACAACCAACCCGTGTGACATCCATACCCGGTCTCCCCTATGAGATGATCAAAGATTTTAGTTTTTGGGAGATTTATAAATTTCGGAATGAATTTTGCAAAGTCGAGGAGTATCTAAAAAGAGACTTCAACGATCTTTGTCCCCTCTCTGGGTTTATCCACCGGTATCGATCTAATTGGGTAAATCCGCGTGCTCGTCGTCCGGCGACGTCGCTCGTTGGACAAAGTTTATTGGAACGTGCTTAATTAACTTTCCAGCGGTGACTTCGCCGCCCGTCGTCGACGTCCTCGCGATTATCCGTAAGCCGTGGAGGCGCGGCGGCTGGAAATCCAGCTCATGGAACAACCTGCACCTATAAATTCCTACAGTTTCGACGAAGTAACGGGAGGAAACTAATCGTCCCACCTACGAGCTCGCTCTATTACCGCGGACTTCCACTTTAGTTATAATACTATCTCTTCCCCCTTTGCTTCTAGATGGCGAAGGGGCGTCGTTGTCAGAGACGAAGAACAGTGGTGGTTCCGAGTGGAACTTGTACACAGCTTTCGCACGATTCGAATAGGTAGGTTCGAAGTTAAAATTTAGAATCTCAGCTGCAAGACGTACTAACCAATGAAACTTGAGATCCAAGGGATCACGGTAGCAATCCGTGTTCGAGGAATCCCAGCGAGACTTCGAGCGAAGAAAATGTATCGAGCACTCGTCCGAGCGGAATCTACCCCTTGTGAGCTGCGCGTGGTCTTTGTCTCGGACGGTTGAAAGGAAGCGGAAGGGCGCGGAGAGGAAAGGGCAACGAAGGAAGAACGAAGCAGCCTCTTAAGTGGCGCATGGAAATTCAATGAAAAGTCACGAGAGTACCTAGATCGATACTTGGACTGGCGAAGGAAGGAAGGGTGCACCGAGGGGGTGAAACCGGAGGGTCGAGGAGGCATAGGTGCCTCTATTGGCCATGTGCCAATGCTTGCCTATCTATGTGGAACACCTGTGCTTGCCCGACGTTACCCTGATATTTCCAACGGCCAACAAAAAGCGCGGGACTCCCGGCGCTTCCGCTGATAGAAGTAATTTCGCAAATGAATTCGATGATCGCGTTGACGGCGATCTAGTTCCCGGTAACACGCGGAGGACCTTGGCTGCCGCGACTCTTTATCCCGTTGATTATTATTATTATTATTATTATTATTATTATTTATTTATTAACGGGAAGACCCTTTAGAATACAAAGATATATAACAACAAAGATAATAAAACAAAGAAAGAAAACAACAAAAAGAAAATAAATACTACAATAAGTAATAACAAGAAAATAAAACGAAATAAACATAATAAAGAAACAATAGAACACACTTTACTACGATAACAATCTTTTAAATAAGAGACTTCTAAACGACGCAAGTGAGACCGCAAAAAAGTCAATTTCTACCGGGCAATGATTCATCGCATCCATGGCCCGATTAATGGGATCAACAGTATAATGAAAATAATCAGGGACAGACGTTACAAAAAGAGGTCTCGGACGTAACGACCGTTGTGGGGCATGAAATGAAATAAATGCAACGAGTTCCCGACAGTTAATCAGACCATGGATTACTTTATAGAGAAATAACAGGTCGGTACAGACACGGCGATCGCTAAGACTTGCAAGTCCAGTCTTACGCAAGGCAGGCACATAATCATGATCGTCAAACCTCATAGGGCTACCAGAAAGTCTCATGGCAAGTCTAAGAAACTTATGCTGCACCCTTTCTATTAAGTTAACATATTGCTTATGCTTAGGGCACCAGATAACTGACGCATATTCAACCAATGGCCTAACTAGTGCAACATATAATAACTTTAGTGTCCTGATTCGTCTGAAATGTTTGCCAAAACGGGCGATAAACCCAAGGGTTTTCATCGCCTTACGAGTGATAATGCTATAATGATTACGAAAGTCTAAACAAGAAGTAAACATAACACCAAGGTCAGAGATCTCAGTCACAACTGTCAGTGGGGTGTCGCAAAGCTACGATATAAGACGATTGGATACAATTGATAGCCCTATGAGTCCTGGCAACCTTACATTTACCGGTGTTAAGGTACAACTTATTGGCGATACACCACACCTCAAATCTCGTTAGATCCATCTGCAACATTTCAACATCGGCAGGCGCACTAATAGTACGGAAGATTTTCAGATCATCAGCATACATGAGAAAATTACTATGCAGAAAAACAGCGCTGAGATCATTAATAAAAAGAAGGAACAGGAGAGGACCCAGATGTGAACCTTGAGGTACTCCTGACGTTACATTAACAGGATCAGAGCGCTGATCATACACACTAACAATCTGCACGCGGCCTTCCAAGTAGCTACTAATCCAGGTAAGAAGCGAACCATTGATCCCGGTTGAAACTAACTTATTATATAAAATACAATGATCAACTGAATCAAATGCCTTACGGAAATCAGTGTATACAGTATCAACTTGCAAACCCGATTATCTCTAACGAACTGGAAAATTGCACGCGGCAAGACGATGCATTCGAAAAATCGCGAGTTTGAAACGAAACGCCCATCATAACTCTCGCTCGCGAAAGAGGAACCGTGAAAGCCCCGAATTCTCGGATCCTCAAGTTTACCGCGCCCTATAGTATCGTTCCAGCGCGAAGATTTCATGGTACCGTTCGGAAAGGAAACTCGGGCATCCCGTATCCCGCAATGAAACTGCAGCGGGAAATTTTGAGCCGGGGGAAGTGGAGGGAGGAAGTGAAAGATGAGAGGAGGGCGAAGCCGAGAGGCGAGTAAGTCGGAAGAAGAGGGTGATTCCGAGTTGGCAGTATAAAGATGGTACCGCGCTCCTCTCCTATATTAGCAAAGTTTTATGACGTATGTAGGCGGGCCGAGCCCCGACCCGTCGGAGGGGAAAAATGCAAGTTTCTCCGCGGTTGCACCACTTCCTGCACGACACCCATGAGAGAACGGCGAGGCTGCGACTCGATGAATAGCGGGACGGTTGGCTAAATTGAAATAAAATGCTGAGACTGATCTGGCGAACATGGGACAGATTGACTCGAGCAACTACGAAATCAGAACTTTCTATGGGCCCTGTCGTTTGGGGGATAAATATTTCGACGTTTCATTCTTTAGCTAGAAACTCGAAAAAGGGGCTTGGTATCTCCAAAGTCTAGATTTCTGTAGTTCATAGAAAGCAGACTGTATAGACATTTTAGATTGAAGGTCCATGTTCCCTTATCACTTAATAAATCTGTCCCATGATATCCCGAAACGTCCCCTTTGATCGCTATCATAAAACGTCTGGAATGACGGAGGTACTTTCGAGGTACTATCGAGGTTCTAGGTTTAAAACGATTAAATGATTTTCTTTTCCCTTTTCGACGATCGGACGGGCCAGGGATTCTCGAGGGTTGTACCGCGGCGAAGCAACCTTCCATCAACGATAACGGTCATCCAGAGGCCAGTAAGTCCATTCAATTCCCTAAACCCTGCCTTTCCAACCCCTCAGCTCCTTTCCTCGCTCGTCCTCTACCCATTTATCTATATATCCATCTTTCGGCCGCGTCATTCATCCGTTCGCTTTATGAATGATCGAAATTCTCTGCGCTGGTCCCAATTGACAGAAACTGGGCTCCTAATTCCATCGACCCACGTCCATCGAACTGTTATTCAAACAGCAATTCACATTTGTTGGCACTGAGAGGATTAGCAAAAGCTGGCGAGCACGCTCGAGGTTGCTATTCGACTTCCAAACGGAGGAAAATGAAATAGATCCGAAGGGGACAGGGCTTTCACATCCAACTGCAACTGTAATTACGAATCAGCCAATACAATCACCGTGGAAAAATATTTCTACGAAAGAGATTTTGCTCATATTTCCATCAATGATTCACTAACGAAACAACGGTGAATTGCGAGGAAAATGGTACGCTACACGTAGCGTGTTTCAACGAACACGCATTCTGAATTAAAATAATGGATATCGAATTTTCAGTGTAAATAACTCTGTCTCTGTCACTCTCGGGCCTACGTTTGCACGGGGCTGGTCGGGAGGGTGAGTTTCGAAGATTCGTGTGGACGCATAATTGAAAAGGGGATTCGAAAGGCAAAAGGCAATTGGACGCGTAATTTCGAGAAGACCAGTACCTTTCGTTCGGACAGATCGGTGGCCCAGGAACGGCACTTCCCGCGAGATATTTAACTCGATGGCGCTCGACTTTTAACTTTTAAACGGCGCTAAGAACTCGAGCATCGTCGTTGGAGAGGCTTTTAAAACCGGCGGCGCACTTAAAAGCATATTTTTCTCGCGCGTCGTCTGTCTTCCAGCTTCGAAGGTCCCCGGAGGCTACGCGAATCCAGATTTAGGTGAACAAACGCGAGTTTAAAGAAATTAACTTGGCAAACTGCTGTTCGGGCAATCCCGGTTCTCCGATCGCGAAACGTTAGTAAAGTTTCACGGCTACCTCGGTAAGAAGAATTGCACCATTCCGCGCGCTTTCCTACGCCCCTTTGAATTATTCGTTTCTGTCGAATCGACTCGAGGAACGCTTTTAGATAATCACTATTCCAACCCCTTCTGCGTCACGTTACCCAAAATACCTTCCGCAGCATCCACGGATTCAGCCGTGTCGCTGCCTCATATTACCTGCAAGCTTTCCCAGCCTGTTCGCACGCGAAAATATCCATCGGGTTAATAAAAAAGTAAAGTGGCGTAGTAGGGTGAGAACGGCTCGCACCTCCCTCGACGTTTCCAGCGGGGTGTACGTTTCACGGCATCGAAATAACCGTCGTTAAGGGTGAGAAACGGCTCGCGTCTGCGAGCTCGAAAATCGATTTACGAGAGAGGGCGAGCGGAAGCGTGCTCCGGGACAGGGCCGAGTCCAGGTCGCGGTCCACGAGCCATAACTTCACTCCATCGCGTAATTGCTTTATTAGGAACTCATTTGCAGGGAGCCGCGAATGGCCGCGACACGTCGAATTAAACCGACCGATCGAACATTGTCGCCACCGTTCTCGTTCGACCAGTTCGTTTGCGGTCCACTCCACCTACTTCCACGCTCCTTCGATCGAACAGTTTCAGCGTCCGCGATTAATTATAACCGATTAGTCGGTCACTTAGCTGGTGAACTATATTTACAGGCCGTAGCTAGGCGGACGCATCATCGAACGGCCCGTGGAATTCGAAAAGTGGTTCGAGAAACATCCAGGAATTCGGTTACGCTTGCGGTTTACGATCCAAATTACTGCGCGCTCGGCGGACTCGCGAGCAATTATCGAAATTCTTTAAATTGGTAACGCGATACGTTGCCAGGGAGGAGAAAATTACAAGAATTCGCGCAAAATCTCGTAACCGACAGGGCGCAGTTTTTACGGTGTGTCTCGGGCGCGATGCGGAACACCGGGAATCGGCGCATCGCGGCTGATTTTAGGAGGGATTCGCGGGGGAAGTCGTTCGACCCGCCGAAAATCGCGGGAAATTTTCCTCGGAGGAAATCTCATCGAGGGAGTCGGTCCATGGCCGTGTAAAAACTTGGAAACTGGCCATCAGAGACAGGGTAAAAAGTTTCAGGCGGACTGTTCGGGGCCGTCCCGTGATTGGTGCGTCTGCCAGTTTTTACGCCCCCCGAACAATTTCGCTCCGTCTAGGGATCGGACCAAGGAAATTCGCGGCACGTACAGAGTCGCTTAGGAAAAACATTAAAAATCGCCTGCAGCGATATCCGTTACACCGTTTCTTCGTTTCCTTCTTTTTTCTCTTTTAATCGCGGCCACTTGGCTGTCCGCCAACTTCGACTCTCCTTAATTAAGATCTCAAATAAAAGCACTGTTCGCAGTCAAAGGCGTCCCGAAGTTGTCCTTGATCCTCTCGCGCCACCAAAAACCACTGCAGTCGCCCCGTTTCACCCAGCGCGAATGAATGCAATTATAATTACCCAATGACACTTCTTTGCACCGTTTGGTAATTTCTGGGAACAATTTTCAAGCTCCCATCTGGAAAGTGCCACTGAATGGGATTTTATTCTTCAGAGGGAGATGGATTCGGGAAATCGTGAAACAAACTGCGTGGGTTATGTTCAGGATCGCCAAATAGGCAATAATGCGTTAGCTGGCGGGGGTTGTTTTATTAAACGGATCATCGAAGCCGATATATCAATCGTGGATTGAATTGGAAGCCTGTTTGGAACGCTCTGCGATCACCCAGCGATCGGTCATCCAATTACGAGTCAGAAAGAAACCGTTTCCACCGCCGACCACCCTTGCCCCGCGAAAAATCGACGCCCGGTCGAAAATTCGCTCCTCCAATTTCCGGCTTCCGCGCCGTTTAGAAAGCGAGCCTCGCCACTAGTTATTCCACGGAAATTGAGAAGACTTTTGCGGTGCACCGATTCCGCGATTGTTTAATCTTCGCCGGCGCCAATTCGCGCCACTTCGAACGCTCCGGTCTGCAACGTAACGACTGCTAATTAACGCGATTAACAGTTAAGCTCGCCGCCACTCGATTTCCCGTTTCACCCTCTCCACGTCAGCGAACATTCTCAGTTTGGAGTTTCTTTATACGGTCTGAGTCTAAGAGTGCATCAGGAAATTTAGAAAACATATTCCGTGTATCAAAAGTGAGGAGGTGTCTTAAGCGTATGTTGATGTATCGTTTGCTTAATTAAAAATCAACTGCAAGTGATGCACTAGTTAGTAACTATCATGAAGCCTTTGATCGTCCACTGTCTAATATAAAGAAACGATTAGTGATGGGACTGATACCGTATCGATACATATCGATACCCTTCTACAAATTTCAATCTGGTATTGATACATATCAAAGTCAAAGGTATTAAAAGGAATCGATGCTTCTTTGATACTTACATATCAGAATGTATCGATACCTGTTTGATACCTACACAAAAATATCGATATCTACTTGATACCTATACGAGAATATCGATACCTGCAATATCTTTACTTCACGCTGAAGTGTAAATATTAAATGTTTACCAAATAACTGAGACAAGTATCGATAATTTCGTAAGTATCAAATAAGTATCGATAATTTCATAAAGTATCAAACCGGTTTTGATTCGGTATAGTATTGATATGGTATCGGTTGAAGAAGAATCGGTATCGATAATTAATACCAAGTACATAACATTTCGATGCGTATCGATATTTCCTATTGAGTACTTTGGTATCGAATTAATTGAATATCATCAATAGTATTGGTATTAGTCCCATCACTAGAAACGATCCAGGAACTCGAGACGTTTGTCAGGACTTTTCCTCTATTTTGGAACATAGAAGAATATAGAATAAACTTGTAAATTGTGCCACACGCGTTCAGAGTCCCTCCGTATGGAATCGTTGCAAGTGTACATGAAGATCATTGGACGTGAGCGAACGTTAAACCGCGAAATGCAAATTGCGCGCTCGCTCGCACTGTGTTTCATTCACGAACGTCACACGGACCGCGAAATTTTTGCGGCCATGCGTATCTTCGCCGGGGATCGGTTCCCGGAATTTTGTTTTCTGCGCCAACATTCCATCTAACCGTGGTGGGAAATCGACGTCGGCAGGGGTGTGTATTGCAGGAACGGAGGAACAAGGAGCGGAGCTCGAAAGTGGGGGAAAAAAATGAGGGGCACGATGGAGGGAGTAGATTGTCGAACGAGACAGGGCAGAGCGCACCAATACGAATCCACGATCCCTCCATCAAATTGCAAATCGGCCGGCGCTTAATCGCAAATTGGAAATCGCCGCGGGAGCTCGTATGACCGACGCAAAATGTTCGACACCCACTGCCTGCAGCGTGTCCGTTCATCGATACGGAACACGGCGGAGCCTGTGCGAAATGCGCCCGGGCCCAATTGCGAATTTTCGCTGGAAAAACAGAGTGGGTGAAAGGAAACACGGGGTCACGGTAAGATAAGCACGCGTTCAACTGGAATTTCCCAACGTTTCGATGACAGTCGGTTTCCCGTTCAAAGAAACGCGGGAATTACTATGAATGTGAATCTACTGCAAGCTCGAGTGGAGTGAACAGTGGAAGTCGATACTTATGCTCGCTGTTCGTCGCAGTAACCGAACAAACAATAACGTTTCTAATGCTCCGCAGCTAAAAAAATGCAATTTAATTGATCGTCGAATTTTTCTTTGGACATCTTCTTCAAAGACGAGCGATCTCGATCTTTGACGGAATAGACCCGTTGTTGCAAGGGTGGTTTTCGTGGACGCGAGTTCCTCGGACATTTGAACAGTAGACGCGAGTAATTGCACGTTATTTCGTCCGGTCAATCGGCTTTTGTTCAGAATTCAGAGAGCCAGCGTTGGCCAGCCGTTTCAATCCCTCTCGTCCCATGCACGAGAACGAATTAGACGGGGGATTTTCGGTGGCAGAATTTCAGCCCCGCGGTCGGTTAATGTTCGCCCGGCATTTTTACCTCCGCCACGAATATACATCCGCGCGTTTATCAATTTTTCATGCATATATTTTTCCCTTCTTTTTTTACTCAGCTCGATACGTTATCTGGTACATCGTTATTCGATTCGACGAATTTATTTACGATTTCCGTGCTCGTTCGTGCTTTTATTTGCTAAACAATTTATCGATTAAAATGCGCCCCACCCTGGCCCGCCGAGCGGTTCTGTAAGTGCTCCGCACTCCTCGGAAATTCGACGAGATATCCAACCGTGTTTCAATCACGTTCAGTGCTCTTCGATCCGAGCAAATGAAAACACGTTACTGGATCCAGAAGTGCGCATATTATACTGGCAAAAAGTGGGAAATAAAATTTTTCGGGGATACAGGGCGGATAAAGTTGCGCGATATGAAACGGAGGAAGTTTCCGTGGACTTCCGTTACGATTTTTGCCGGGGCTGGAAATCAGCGAGTCGCGAAATCTGATACGAAAGGCGGGGTCTGGATAAATTTCGGGGAAATTAAGGATGGCGTACGGGGTTAATTAATCGCGATAATCACGATGGAAGGGGCAGCCGTCTGGCTCGTTTCCCCTCGAGGAATCGGTGGGGATGGGGGAAGCCAGAGGGCGGGAGGCGAAGAGAAATGAAAAGTTCTGCAAAGTTTGATATCGTCCCGCGGATATACTGCACGCACTTCCTGCGCGTGGCATGCACGCACGCGCCCGCGTAAACACGCAGCCCTTTTCACGCGAATCGAATCGACGCTGCACACGCGATCCCTTCGTTTTTCTCCGCCTTTCTTTCTCCCTTTTTGCATAAAACCGCGAGGACCCTGATCTTCGACCCACCCCTTTATCCATTAAACTACCCCAAACAGTCGGCGAAACTTTAAACTCGAAACGCGACATTTCCCGTTATTTACTGGTCCGCGAGTCGCTCGTTAAAAAACGCGGACGCTTAAAATTTTAGAGCCCCTGCCTCTATCGATCCCAAGGTCGATAGCGAGAGCTCGCAGATTTGAAGGGGAATTCAGAGGTGGCCTTAAATTCAAGGGTACAGTTGCCGAGCTACTGGAAACGCCTCTCGGTGAGGGACGAGGGGGTAATTTAATAACGCGTTATGTATCAGAGCGCGACGAGTGTTTAAATAGAGGGGCGGAGTACTGAGAGGAGTAGCTCGATAAAGTTATCAGGACTGTCGCAACGGCGGGACCAGTTGCCCGGAAAATAAGATCAGAATTGATGCGAATTCAGGGGACGAAAGCCGTCGCTATTTGCAATTTACTCACCTTGACGCGCAGAAGGTGCTGCAGACTTTGAGCCTGGCTGCTATTTAGGGGTGGATTGTCAGTCCCGAGACGCGCCACTGCAATCACGTTCTCTCGGGTCGCGTTGTACAGGAACAGCGTGCACACTGTCTGCAAATAAAAAGAAAAGGGGAGCGGTGTATGGCCTGCGCGTCATACGACGCTATCTGGCATTATTAAGTTTTCGCCCGTCGCGTTTCCTCTGCATCCCGATTTATGTTGCCTTTCGTGCCATTTCGCTCCGCGAGTTCGGGCAACGTTGATACAAGCGACAGCTTGGGTGTCTATCTAATCCACGAATCGTGTTACAGGCAGTTAAACGACGAACTTCTTTTTCCGAATATCGAACCATGATATTAGAATATAAGGGTGAGGTTGTTTTACCTGATTGTTGACTTCCTCCCTCATGAAGCTATCAAGGGAAGACACCGCGTCCAGGACCGTGAGATTGTTGTGCTGTCGCAACAGGCTCTCGTCCTTTTCGCTGTATCCCAGGAACATGAAAACTCCGTGCGGTATAGAGTATGCATCTGCGGGGATAAGTCGAGAAGAAGATGCATGAGCTCAGTGGCGCACTCAGGATTCAATCTTGAGGGGAGCCGAGTCGAGCGGATAAAAATATTTTTAATTCAATAAAATTCATTAGGTGAATATAAAAATTGATTTAAAGAATGAACTCCAATTTTCTTTTCTTTTTAAAAAGCCCCTTCTTTAGGGGGTGTCTCAAGCTTCCTCTGAATGCGCCAGTGAGCTCTAATATATTTCTCTCCTGGTATGTCAAAAAAATAGCTTAAAATTCCCACAGTAGACTCACGTCGAACTAAAACTTCCACGTTCTGATTAAATTCAAACACTCAGCGCCTCTGGAATTTTTTCAATCATCCCCTACATAGGTCGATGTCTAATGGCGGCTGTGTTAAATTGAAAAAAATGTTTCCTCTGGGTAGGTGGTTATCGCTGGAATCGCAGGCCATTGAGGCAGCGGCCAGAAATCTAGAAATCTAACGCGCGTCCGGGGGGTATATTCACCGGGTGAAGGCCGCATGCATATGAAACGGCCGCTGTAGCAAAGGCAGGGTCCGCGATGCGCCTGATACGCCGGTGCCTCGTGATTGTAGAAGGCAAAGTCCGTCTTGCAGGGCGACGAATCCACGCAGATCGTGTTGCAGATCAGAACTTCGCCCTCGCCGCACTGGCAGAGCTCCGAGCATTCTGGCTCGTCCTCGCGATACAGCTGTTAGGATCAAGCGAACGGGTGTTAATTCGTGCCTCAAAGCGGCTCGTTACAGTCCGCGCGCGTGTGTGCGTGCATCTGTGCACGCTGGTGCAAACCTTGCCCTCGAAAGGCGAGACAATTTGCATTAAAGTAATTAGCAGTTGGTGACGCTAAGCCGAATTGTATATTTCTTTGGTTTTTTGTTCAATGCGGGGCGCAGGTATTGGCGAAAGTCCAGGAAGCAGTTATGCAGGGGGTTGACGCTTGTAAGAATTGTCGGGGACTCGATGGTTAAAGTACAGATGTCCTTGAATGATTTTAGAAAGAATGTAAGCACAGCTTGTATTTGCATTTGCCTATTAATGGATTTATAGTGGTGAAATATGGTAGCCTGATTCCAAGGGCCATTTTGTAAATTAATTGTGCGACTGGGAACGTGTGCACTGAATATTAATTACCGTTGATGCTAATTGTGATATTTTAATGCAATCTAAATAATTTCAAGCCGAGTCTATCGATTATTTATGAACGATCAGCGAAAGTAGAATGTATCCTCGCTTCTTGCTTGGCAAATATTTTATTCTGAGTAGACGATATTTTAAGAACAGAGAAATATCGAACTCTGAGTTTTTCAATAGAGTTTTATGTGTCCTAGTGGGTAAAAATCTTTAGAAGACCAGCCAAAGCTTCGCAGTTTCATTTGTCTCTATTTTCACGCTAATTAAAAGCCTCCGTACGTTTCCGTAAGCCGTTTCGAGCGAATTAAAGCTCGAATTTGTCCCTCATCCATTATTTACATTACATTATTCGTGCAACAGCAAACACACGGTAATGCAAAACAATATCCAGGGAATATTGTTTGCTGCAAATAAATGTACGAATTGTTTTAACAGCGAAGGGACATATTACCATCGAATTACAAACGTGGAACGTTGAAACGCGGGTTAGTGACGTAAGAGCAGTTTTAATAACGTTCCGCGCTGGCGCACGCTGCCCGACTAACATCCATCATCATTTCCATCAGGAAACAATATAAACTTCACATTCAAAAATCGCAAAACAAGCTTTCCCGAGGCAGCAAGAAACGAGTGGCTCGTTACTACGCATTCCAAGTCAGTGCACACGCAGAAATCCGCTGAATTGAAAATCTCCGGCTTAATTTGGGAAATATACTTTTCCAAGATTCGGCATCCAATTCCTCTCGGCGGTGGGTTATTCGTTTGAAAGGACCCTCGGCTCGCAAATATTCGGAAAGATTCAAGGACCCTGGTCACAACCACGCCTTCTGTCTTTCAGAAACCGCGTTTCAAGAATTCTAATCTGTCACGCTTTCATCCCTAATCTTCCTGGACTTTCGTTCGTCCCGGTACCCGGCCACTCGCGAAAATACTTTGCAGATTGTCGCAACTCACCCTCTTGCCTTTGCCCTCCCTTATGTATTGGTGACTTTGCCTCGGCCTTTGAACCACGCAGAAGCCTATAAAGAGACGAACGTTCAGACGCGCCCAACACACGTTCCACGGCAAACTGTTTTCCCCGTCTCCTTTTTCTCATTTCCCTGCCCCCCTCCGCCACCCCTTGCGAATCTTTCTTCCGAGCCCGCTTCCACCCACTTTGCTTTGTAACATTCGACACACGAGGCTCCCCGTCGCGGCGAAACGAAAATTCCTTGTGTTTCGGACAGAATCTCTCCGTCCGATTCCTGAGCGCGATCAAAGCCGCTGCATTTTCCATTCGAGGAAATACCGCGTCGCCGCGCACGCACCGCTGTTTTCCCTCGCCAACCCCTCCTCGGGCCATTTTCCCCAATACTCTTTCGCGTTCCTAGCGATTCGCTACTCTCTACCGATCACACGAACCAATTCATATAATAGCTTCGATTCTCCACTCTTTGGTTGCTCGAGCGAATCGGTAAGAGTATCCCGCGATTCTGGACTCTATGGAGAATTAACCACCAATCTTTTCGCGAATTAGAGAGAGGAGAATCGAAGGATTGGGATAATAAGATTTGGGGGATAAAAAAGTACTCACGAGGGGGTGTGGTGGTAGTGGTCGTGGTGCTGGGCGTGGTGCTCATGGTGGTGGTGGTGGTAGTAGTGGTAGTAGTGGTGGTGATTTCCCAAGTTTCCGTGGGTTCGGTGGTTGGCCACCTCGTCACTTCCGGTATTTGATTATCTTCAACTTGTTCGACCACCGTGACCGTCGTCGTGCTAACTGGCGACTTGGTCGTCGACGAAACGGTCGTCGTTGTGGTCCTCGGGTAATGATGGTGTTTCCTGCGTGCGTGGTAGCTCTTCTGAGACTCGACTGTAACAATCGCCAGCTCCATCTTTGGTACCCTCCATGGACGCTCGGGGTCATTGGAATTTTAGTTCCCTTTTACGGCTGGGACTTTCTATCAACTGGTAGCGAACAGAGTTGCCTGATTTCTGTTAAGAATCGAGAACGAACGGTCCGAGTTTCTATTTAGTTCCTCGAATTATCGAAAGAGCAATGAAAAGTCCTCGACTCGAAGGATCGCTTAATCGCTGGAATCGGAGTCGCCTCGGACTATGGAGATCGTTTCTCGTTGCGACGAAACGCGCCATTAAATAAATTCGAGCGGCAACTGGCGTTAATTTGCATCGATCACGTTTATCGGGGGAGCGAAAAGGGGACGCGAAGCTCCGCCGTTCGACCTACATTCCTATCAGCGATCGACGAAAGACGATCGAGCCGGTCGATGCAGTTAGCCCAGCGAGCCCGATGCACTTGGCGAGCGAGCGGCAAGTGCAATTTCTTCATATCTAAATGACTTATCTGTCCGTTGAATGCGGGGCTGCCGCCGAGCTTTGTAACTCGGCTCGCGGAACAGATGTAAGATCGATAAAAGCACCGTGTCGTGCCGTGTCGTGTCGCTCGCTCCTTCATTCTTCCCGCCTTTGTAATTGCAACTCTCCACGGTTCCACAGACCACGATTCTAACGAAGTGCAGGGATCGTCTATTGATCGCCGCAGGCGAGCCGCAGTTATCGTTGGTACACAGGGCGTTAATTACCCAAAGGATCGCATACAAGCGACAAAACAGCTCCGCGTAACGAAACTAACAACTGCTCAACGGCCTATAGAATCTTAGAGCTTGCGCAAATATTCTGCCGAGGTGTACGAAAATTGCACGGCGATCGATCCGCGCGGTAATAGTGTTTCCTCTCGATAATAATTAATCGGGAAGACCACGCAGTGCGTTCGCTAAGGTAGAATTTAAAAATAAAAGCGTCGTTCACTTACCTACGCAAGGATTCACCCAGAGAAGCCTCTGCCAGCCGAGGCAGTCGTAGAGTTGCGTGATTTCGGTGCCTATGCAGGCGCAGTTGGATCGCAGCTCGGTGCCAAGGATTCCCAGCATCGCTTTCCTGCAGTCAGACGTCGGGCCAGCACACTTCTTAGTCACACTGTCCATGGCGCAGCTCTGCTCGTAGTACTCCAGCTTCATTCTGTGTAGGACAAGTAACGCGAGAATCACACCACTGACACTCGATAGTTAGGAATTGATCGACGGGGATTGAGGTTTCGAGAGGCAACCGATAGCGTCGAAAGTTTACAAGAGACTGACCCTGGAAAGTCGTCCTTTCTCATCCCACTCGCAGGGAAGTCAGAATGGTTTGATTGGATGATTGATCGTGGTAGGAAACACAGTGTCACGCGTAGGTTGGTGGGGAATATTTATCTGGCTCCGTCGTTTATTTGTTCGTGTACCTATTATTTATTCTACTGTATACTCGAGCTCATTTTAGAAGGAACTTGCCGACCGACGAGTTTAGATCGGTTCTGCGCATGTTGACGCCGAAACAAGCTACTATTGGCTATACATCAAACAAATGCTCCCTTGGAACCAATGAGCTCATTCAACATGCGCGAAATAAGTTCCTTCTAAAATGAGCTCGAGTATAAAAATATTACTTTTTGGATGGTGTATTGTAAACTGGGGGAACGTTGGCAGTTACTTAATATGTATTAATGAAGGAAAGGGACAAATATTTTATGCATTTTAACACTTGTACCATTATAAATCATGTGATATTATAATAGGGTACCTCAAGCAAGTTTGAATATGTTATTTACAAAAAAACAAATAAAAATATAAAAGAGTGCATTGAACGGAAAAAGAAAAAACAATAAGTGTTAATGTAAGTTCAGATTGGTACATTTTAGCTGTTAGTGCTATTTATATGATGTACTGATTAACATGATTTAACCCTCGTCAGGCGGCACAGGTACAATTGTAACTTTTGCGTTTTTTTAAATTGGCATAACTTTTTTTTGAGAAGCCGTGGAGAGCTGATGTTTCGTGCCTTCTCTAAATATTTGGTCTAGATTACATAGACCAAATTTCAGAATAATATCTCTACCCCCTTCCGAGATAGGGGATTGAGTTGAGGATTGCAAAAATTGTGCCGCCTGACGAGGGTTAAGTCGCAAAAGTGTAATTTTGCAAAAAAAGACTTAGTTTCAGTATGAACGAGAATGGGACATCTACTGAAGATATATACCAAGTTTGAAGTAAATCAGTTGATTGATTTTTGAGATATCATGCTAATCAATTCGAAAAACATCGTTTTCAGAAAAACGCGTTTAAAGTTTTAGGTAGAGTTTTTCTACATGAATTTTTTTTAAATGTTGTCTAAATATGTACAAATATAGGCATAAAGTTTTTAACTATTGTAATTTGAGAGCCAGACTATTGAGAGTAAAACTACAAGTGTAAAAATGTTAATTTTTATATTATATAGCAAAATGTTCCAAAAACGTGCCAATGTCACCACAGTTTGCGGTATGTCCCCTCGCAATCCCCCAGTTAAGTAATTTCTAACGTAACAGAAGACGTAAAATCCCTATCCATTCCATCCCCTTCTTCCCAGTAAATTTCCCTGTGAAATTTCGAAGCTGCGAGCATCACGACGCCAGCGTGGCATAAAAGCGAGCATAAAATCACGAATAAATTATTCCATCGGCAAAAAACTGAACAAGGGATCGAGCCATTGGGGTGGACGTCGAAGAAACGAGGCAGTGGTGGATGGTTTCGGGTCCGTGCCGAAAATTCCCAGGGATTAAGGGTGAATTCGCTCCGCGGGCCGATAATAAATCAATTAAAATGCCGCGGCAACGCGACTGGACGCCGCACGCGTATTCTAATTTAATCGTTGCGCCTCCCTTCGCCGGATCGATATCATTAAATCGATACAAAGCGGAAATTTTCATTTTAATAAACGCGCGCCGGCGAATTTCCAATCGGCTGGACGCGTCGCGCGTCCAATTTCTTCCCAATCCATCGGATCGCGCCCGGATCGACCCCCCTCCACCCCCCGATTTTAATTAGATCCCGTTAATCGACTCGCGATAAATAGATTCCGCTTTTTCAGCCGCCCCTTCTGCGCCGTTCGCGAACCTCAAAGCCCCTCCATTAAAACGCGCCGACGAGCCTTTCGCTTTCGTAATTTCGCTACGGCGAAACGGAACGTCTTTTTCTTAGCAATAAAGTGTTTCATTACGAGCGGAGACTGGATCAAGCCACGTCCCGTTGACTCGCAATTTAACTTTCAAATTGAAAGTGTACCCCCGCCTGGGGTCCGCAGAAGAAGAAAAAAAAAGAAAGAAAAAGGGAAAGATTGGTGGCGTTTAATCAAAGGTCCGGTTTATCCAGGCTAGCGATACAATCTCACGATAAGCGCCCGCCATTGTTCTCAGCGTCGTTGATTAATATTTGCGATCTAAATACGGCGGTCGATTAATCGCGCGGCTTCCGGCTGCCATTAAATCGTTGATCGTGAAACGGACCATTTAACGGGGGAGAGTTTGCTTTGATGAACGATCTGTCGAACAGAGTGAGAAAATATGAGAGCGCGAAAATATCGCGAATGGGTAGTTTGAAGCGTAGCTGATGCACGAAAAAAAGTGGTCAAAGGGTATCCACCGTTGGCTTCCAGTTTCCGGTGCAACTTCATAAGTGCAGGAAACGTAGAGGAGAAAGGGGGGACGATATTAAACACCCGCAGGGTGTTTAATGAATACTAAACAATCCATTTGAATATTTCGGCTTTCGCAACGTACCTGCAACCCCTGTTCTCCTTGCAGGCTTCAGCCAGGCTGTGGCAGGTTGGCAATTCCGCCCCCTCGATCCTCTGTGCACACGCCGGATGCATTTTCTCCTGCGCCACTATGCACTCGTCCTTCTTGCCGTCCGTCTTCCTGCGAAACGAGACCACGCGCCGCGCGTTCAGTTCATTCCGATGAAATTTCCAGCTGTCATGGATCGATGATTAAAATACCAACGAGCCTGGGAGAATTCTCCCGGATCGATTCGTCATTGGGGAAAGGTTTCAGGAACAAAGAAAAGACGCAGCGATTTACCGCATCAGGGAGCAGCGGCCTGAAGTCGAGCGGGAGTAACAGACTGCCTTCCACCCCCCTCGAGGGCTTCGCGGAGCTTCAAGGGAGGAATTTCCCAAGCAGACAGGCATCGCGAGGTCGGTATTGCTCAACGAGCATTAAACGAGCCCGGTACGTATTTTATTCGACCGCGAGACTTTTCGTTTTCGTCGTTCGACCCCCGTTTTCCTGCACGTTAGCCCCCGCTACCACCCCCGTTTCCTTCCTCTCTGCCGTGGTTTCCTCGGGCTCCGGCAAGACCCTTGGAGCGGTAATAGGTACTCAACGTCGCTTTCTTTGACTATCTTTGGGGGCGAGGAGGGGGCGCAGGATTTCTTTAATCTTCTCGGGACGCGTTCCATTATCCAACGATTCAGCGAATCTCGGGGTGGTTCGACGAATGACCTTTTCTGATATTAATAAATTCAGGGAGGGCACCGATCCTGGTCGTGGGACAAAGGGAACGCTTGCTGGGACAACGGGCCGCACCGGGTGGGAAAAAATGGGCGAGGCGGATAAAAAGTTTCCGCATTGTTTCGCGAGCAAAAGCCACTTAAAAAGTTAAAGGAGCTTCCTTCGGAAAGAAGCCTCTGCTCCGCGGCCTGCCCGGCGCGAAGGGATTAGAGATGCAGAACTTAAGGCATTTCAGAGGGACGGCCACCCTTTGTCCGCGAGATCCTCCCTGACCCTCTCCCTTTGTCCCTCTGTCTCACTTTCGCCCGGTGTTTAGTCAGGATTACGACCAGAACGCACAAAGACGAGTAGCTTTAATTGAGTCGCCCGAAAACCTGCGCCGAGACTGTTTTAAATAATCAACCAAACGTCCGCTCGACTTCTGCGTTCTCCTTCGTTACACGTGCCATTCCACGGTTGGCATTTTAGAATTTAATAACCTCGAGATTCTTCATTGTCGAATTTGTTAAGAATCCTCTACTCTTACACCAGGGGTTGGTTAAATTTATTTATCGCCGCGAGCACGTGCCTAGTCCACAGTAATTGTAATTGTCGACGCGTTAGAATCAGCTCGTCGTTCGCGATTAGAAAATATCTTTGGCAGCCGCGGTTACTCGATCCTTCGATAACCAAGCACGAAATTAATCTAACGGGCTCGAATATCCCGAGTCAACCGTTCCGATAAATCAATGCTGATGTGAATAGAAACCAGGAAGCTCCTTCATTGCTAGGCTAATCATAACCGTATGAAACACTATCTTTGTATATAGAACGCCTGGTTACGTTCCACCATTTTCATCGCATAAAATAAACAGCTCGATTCGCACAGAGGTCCATAAAATGCCATGTACTCTTTTTCGCTAGATAGAAATTCATTTCGCGAATTTTCCGGGACATTTTTTCCTGTTAGGTCACCAGCGGAAAATCGTTTTTCGCGCAGGTGGCATGTTACGAATTTATAGAATGTTTGTCGATGTTGTCGAATTCGCGGGTTCCCACGAAATTTCTGCCACCTGGACGATCGCTCGGTTCCTATTGAAGCTTGCCCTTATTCGCGATCACTCACCTGCACAGGCAGAACGCGATCTCCACTGAGTGCGTGTGGTTCGCGGTCCTGTAGAAGCTCTGCAGCGCCTCCATACACTCGTTCCTCGCGCAGCTCGCCGAATCGCAGTGATTCAGGACTGGCTCTAGGAGGACCTTGCACTCGGGGTCGTTTCTGTAACGAGAACAGACGAGATTCGTCACGAGACAGCTGCGGGAGGGGAAAGAGGCGGCGAAGGGTGGAGAAAAAAAGGCTTTCGACTCACTTGCAAGCGGTGTAAGCGTGATGACACGTGCTGGAGAGCACGACCTTCACCGGCTGCTGCATTTTGTCCGGGTCTGACGCTGCAGACGGCAATACTACTGACGTTTCTGCGCAGAAATGCAACGCAAGCGGTTTGCTAAGTGTTTCCCGTTTTCCATGCTTCCTAAACCCGAATTATTATTGTTCCACCGATCGATATTTATTTTTATAGATAAGAAGGAGGCGATAAACGAGCGTGGAGAATTATTATTTTACAATTAAATTCCGAATCAAACCTAGATAGGGGAGCGTTGCCAATATCGTACCACTTAAGACATTTTACGTTATATTTCATATTTGGTACTCATATGAACGCAAATGACTATTGGATATTGTAGCTTCATCTTTTAGGCACCTACTATTATATGCTTAGCCTTTTGTTCAGAACAAATTAATTTGTTATTAATCTTTTTGTCACATACTGTCAAAGGTACGATTCGGACAACCGGTCTCCTAAATCGTACCTCTCGGTTTCCAAAATCGTACCTCCACTAAAAAATAGTATAAATAACAAATAGAGAAGAAAATATTCAACATAAAGTAATGATTATTATATAGTTACATATACAAATGTATATGGATCACACACAGGCCGCAATAACCTATGTAAATGATATATGTACATAACCTATAAACATACGAGTTGTCAAATCCTACTAGTAGGATTGTAGTGGTACGATTTAGGAAACATGATCAATTTATTCATAAATATAAATTTAAACTTTATAATGAATGTAATATGCACTTAAAATGAATGTAAAATATTCTACATTAAACCTGCTTTTAGAAAAATACAAAAATACGGAACAAAATTGTATTGTTTGATTATTATCAGCTACGATAAACTGATAAAAAGTTATATCAATCATACCTAATTTTTTTAAATGTTTATAGCACGCACAAAATAGGGTGTAAGCTCAAAATGTTTTGTTTCTATTTCTTATTTCGCATTTACTTGATATTTTTATTATCAAATGTCGTTTACATTCATTAATTACTTAGAAATTGATGAGGTACGATTTAGGTGACTAGTACGATATTGGCAACTCTCCCCTAACCGACTCTCGCAACTCTATCGGTTACTAACTGCAAGAACAGACTTCACCATTACTTTCATTGGGTTAGGAACGTAAAGATCAAGAAAGCACGCGTTGCAAAGCATGTTACAAATTTGCCAAGCCCGTCGAGCGGCTGGATAATCGCTTAGATGCCCGTGGCTGGCTATAATTCTTGTTTCTCGTTTTAAAAGAAACCGGGCGTCACCGCGTCCCTGCCTCCCAGGCAGCGAGATCGCTATCGCAACGAAGTCAAACACGTCGGAGTAAAATGCGGGCATACACGCGGCGGCTGTTTGCACTGCCTAGCAGGACCCAGTTTTCTAGCCGTTGAGTGGAAACAAATGATGAGTCGTTCGGTGACCGAGTGGCCTAGCTGGGAACAACGACCCTTAACGACGGAATCTTGAATATTTATCGGCCGATATCTATCCCGCTGCGGCGTGGTCGCCACTTAAAAACAATCGCCGAGAATAATTGTTTATTTATGCAGATCGATCGGTCGCTGGTTCCCCGCGGAGGCGATGCTGGAATTTAAGGGGCTCGAGTGGTGCCCGTTAAAAGAATGAGACCGCGGAAAACAGCGAAGACGGAGGGAAATTGAAATCTCCTCTTGGATTGGGGTCGTTTACGCGCGAGCACTGTTTCTTTTTTATCGCTCGCTGCGCATCGAGGGAACTATGGACTAGAAACTTTGTAAATTCCTAATAAAGGAAGACGAAAGAGAAAAGAGCTCGCAGCGTACGTTTCCCTACGCGGAGAGGTATAACAGCCGGGATCGTTAGCGGGGCGATCAATTAGTGAATTAAATTGACGGCGAATCGATCGAACGTGACGAAAAGAGGGAATCGTAATTCCTATACTGAATATTCATCGGGAGAGGGTTCCGGCGGGGCGAGAAAGAAAAGAAGTGCGTATTTACATAAGCGCGTCGGGGCCAGCGTTTTAAACAGACTTGGCGACAACTTTAAATAAACTTCCGCATTAAGCGGCTGGAATAAATGTATAAGGTTAATGCAAGAATTATGCAACCGCGGGCTGAAGCTGCAAAATCTTGGCGAGTTCTGTATTAATTGTCGCGATGAATTGCATCGGGGACGCGGATGCAAATCAACTTCAAACGGGGCAAACTATCCGACGTGTTCATTCCTATACGTTTATTTACGAGGGATATCATACTATCGATCAACTGCACTTTGCGTGAATAACACGGACGTTTCAGTGGCTGTTCAATTAACAATAAACATTCGATGCTTGGCTATTATTCAACCCTAGAGGAAACCCATCCGCGGTTAAGGGAAAGGAGTTGAAAGGGGTTGAAACGAGGCACGGTGTGGGATCTACCCGATGACGAATGTTTGGGATCGTTAACCACCCACCTTCCTTCGATTGATGGAGTCTGTAGCGAGGGTTAACGACCCCAGGCCTCGGGGAACCCTTCTAAATATCGGTGGAACCATCTTCACGGAAAAATTGGTGGGAACGGGTGGTGAGAGGGGTGCAACCCGCCAGGATGACTAGCCATAAGTCAGCCGTCGTGAAGAGCGGGCCTCCCACGCACTTTATTAAGACAAACGAGCCTTCGACATCCTTCCCTTCCATCCTTCGACCCCCTTAATTGTCGCTCTCGGGATCTTTGACGGGTGGGGTGCTTTGTCTTTGACCTTGGGGTCGTCTTTTAGCTGGTTAAGCCTGCTCGAGGAAGCGGTGGAGCGTTTCTCCACCCTCGTGCTAAGAATTCGTCGAACAGACCTCAAGATCAACCCTTCCATGCTTGTATTCCATTTCCCTTTCGAATGCTTCTTTACTTGTCTGATTAATTACTTTTGAATTGCGAAAGGGGAGTTGGGGAAGATTGCGAAAGGCTCGTCTTGGTATTTCCAAGCCTCTGGATCCTTGGAGCTCGAGTCCACCCTTTCAAGTGTTTCTTCTACCTTTCGATAGTTAATGGAACATTCAAGCGAACAGCGTCTCGGAAATTGCGGCGCAAGTTTTAATAATTACGATGCATCGACAAGTTCTACGGCTTCTTTCGTAACTTCCCGGGAACTCGGTGCACACACTATAAGTGAACGAAACTACGACAGGTTCTTCCTGGCTCGAAAAGTTCTCCAGTGTACTGGCATGAACATCGAGAGATGAATACAGAAACACGCGGCAAGAAGCAGATAATTAAATTCCGAAGATTTTTCAATAAGAAATCGAAGGAGGGGTGCACTTGAACCCCCGCGGGAAAACATGGAACTTTTAACGAGCGAGTGATTCCGCCAAGAGGGCGAACGCGAGTTATCGGGTCGTAAAACTTCGCGTCACTTTTACTGTCGATACTCTCGATACACCGCTCGAGGAACAGGCAGTACAATGGGCTGAAGGAAGCGGCGCCGTTGCATTAAATACACGATCCTTGCAAACTCGTCGACTTGTTCCCCGCGACGATTCGCTTTAACGTGTAGCCCCGAGCGTTTGAATAAGTCGCTCGGGGAACTTGAAGCGGTTTCGGAACTGTTGTTAAAGGAACTTGTAGAGAAGAGTAGGCGCGAAGAAATCGTGGACTCAATTTGGAGTAGTTCGAGGGGCCGGGAGAAGAATGCGAAATCCCGGATGAGTGGTCCCGAATAAAAATTCATCGTTCGGGAGTGTCGTAAAAAAGTTGTTTTACAGTTGCAAGGGAAGATCGTGGAAGGGGGTGGAATCAGGAAATCGCCGATGCCTTGACACGTTTCCGAGTCCCGTACCACGACGCCCCTCGAGATCCTAAGAGCAATATCCCGCTAATTTACGATCGCACGGATTTCGAATAAAAGTTCCTCGAACACATCCAGGCCAATAAGAGTATATGGAGCATCGGGAATTCCTCTGGAGGCAAGGTCGCGTATAAATTCATTCGAGATGCCTGGCAGTGGAGAGGGAGGAGTCTCCCTCTCGAGAGGTGAACTCCGCTCTATTGATATTCCCGGAGTTTTGGAAGGGGTGGCTGGCGTTATGAGGGAAGTACGTACAACCCGGCTGACCTTGAGTCTACGACACCGATCATCCACCCCAAATAAAGTCGTCTCTTGTAGGTGATCGGAACTTACGGCACTTTCGAGGGTCTGCCGATGCTCGTCTATCGAGAAACAGGGATGCTTTTGATTGCTGTGGTTTGCCGAAGAACCTCCGAGGAGTGGAAGTTTTTTATTCTTCCTCCTTTATCGCTGGTCTCGCGTTGGTTTAATGCTAGGGGTCACTGGGAAACGGTTGAATGATATAGAAGCTATGGCGACTACTTACTCTAATGAACATCCACTCGTTGCCTGATTAGGTACTTCGCTATAAAAGCAGCATTCCGTAAATACATTTCTGCCAGATCACCCAGATACCGCAATCGTTTCTACTCCCAACTTTCCCCCCCTGTTCCATCATCCTTCCAATCAGAATCATTATGGCCTGACAAAAATTGATGACCGAAGGAAGCTTGCCAAGTTCGTCGTGTTGGCTGGGTGACGTGGCGCCGAAGACTCTAACGCGCCAGATATGTTGAAGGGCGAGGAAGCGTAGGCCGAGATAGCATCCCCCGGTCGCGGGAATATCAATCGTAGGAGTTAGGGGTACGCGGGTTGGGCGGCGCCCTGACTCGATCGCAGACAGATTCCTCGAGTTGGCCGGAGAAACACGGCCAATTCGAACTGGCGGTAATTGGAACTGGTGTCCGTCTGGCTCCTCGAGATCGATGCCACCGTGCCCGCCCTCTCCCATCAGGATATACCCGGGCCGAGGCAGCCCCCGAACCTTTCCTGTGACGCAGGTGCACGGACGTAGAAACTCGACGGGGCTCGTTAGACTCGCGAATGAGGGGAATCGTTCCCTATCACGGATAAAAAACGACCGCGTCCAATTGAGGATCTTTCATCATCGATTTGAGACCAGCCGACACGGTTGGAATATCGGGGGAGCAGTTAGAAATATTTGGAGAAACATAATCTTGCATTAAAACGTAGGAATTATATTGATAGGCTATATGAGAGATTATCGAAAGCTGGGGATTAAAAAGGAAATTGATTTGATTTACTACTTTCGTGCAAGTGTAATGAGTGTATTTTCATGAATTAACTGTGTTTATTTAATTAACGGGTTAAGGTGGTCGTGGATGCTAAGGATGTCAAAATTGAAGGGAGTTCCAGCGAGTGAGCGATTTTTCCAACCCACCGGCGAATTATCGGCAAAATTCTCCGTGACAAAGGCCGATCGATCCTTCGGCCCGGTAATTGTATATCCTGCGGTTCGCTTGAGCATCTATTTGCGCTCGCGAGATTGCAATGGATATTCTGCGTTAGCCAACCAATTAGCGTGCCGCTAATAGACGGGGAAAATAGCGGGGAAAATGGCGCCCGGGTGGGAGCAGTGAAAAAGCGTCAAAACGGTCGCGGCGACTCGGTAAGTTTGCGATTGTAATCGTGTTTCGTATGTTTGAAGTTAATTGGATAATTAAGCAATCAGTCGCCGTAATTACCGACTGTGGGCCAACGGGAGGACCGGGACCGATGTGAGGGGGTTTAGGACAAATTTTCAGCCGAGCAAAAATGTCGGTTGGAATTTATGACGACCGAAGCGCTTTGTGCATTTGCGATCGATTCCGCTAGTCGATCCATGCGATACCAACGAGCACGGGCAAACACGCGAACGCGGCGACGAATGGAAAATAAACTCTTCCCCTATGACGGCGAAAAAATTATTTGACTGCAATTTTAACGCCCCCCTCTCTCTCTCTCGCGTGCATGTTTCGCGCGCGATCCCAGCCTGCACGCTATCAAATTGTTCGGGGGAATAACATCCACGCCAAAAATTGAGAGCAAAGGTCGCCATGCACGACCTGCTGTACCCTCGATTTTTCCGACACTCACAGACTTTTAGGTTGTGCGGAGGAAATGAGAAAAAGAGATGCACGAGAATCAACAATTTAGAAGGACCGTCAGAGCGACTGTTATGCAAATGAGGGAAATGAAAGATGGATCTCCTGTGTGAAGGGAGAAAGTGATTGTTTGGGGTGTGAAACGAAAATAGAGGAATTGAAGAGCAGAATATCGAGGAAACCACCCTGTTGAAAGCCTGTGTACTTTGAATTTTGAGTCTAGCCTTGAATATCAGTGATATAGGTCAAGCATGTCAAAGCCCCGTGCAGAAAGTCGTACGATCCAAATATGAGTGAAGTGGGTATCTCAAACGCAGTTTGATTTTCTTAGATATGACTCATCAAGCAAATCTGATTTTCTTTGATCTACCTAATTGTAAATCCTAATACCTTGCGATTTGCCTAATGAAGATTTGATAAGAGTCTCCACTTTTTCATCTACTATACTCGTCTTACCCAATTAATTTCAGCAGAAACGCGAACTATCGTTATTAATGCGCAACCAGTTTGGCGATCGTTAAAGCGTGCCTGCTCTCAACCCACTTTCCCGTTAATTGAATGATACAGCAAACGTTCGTTGAGGGGAAGACGTGCGTCTGCAGTGGAGCAAACGTCGAATCTCACTGAAAACGTGAAAAGCAACGGGACGAGCGATCGCCGTTCCAAACAGTGGCACTCGGAGATTCGGATCGTTTAACAGCCGCCAGTTGCAACGGGACCACGCGTTTTCTGAAATTACCATTCTGTTGATCGACCACATTGCTGGAACAATGCAAAGAAGACGTACGCGTGCTAATTGCCACGAGCTAACTCGAACTCCGCACCCCTTAAAATGAGAACGAACTGAAAATACCGACGGCGACAGAGACTGGTGGTTACACGTACCGCGTTTCCGACTCTATCGAGCCAGCGTATCTTTAAATTGTTTCCTTGTTAATGAGCCCGCGTTTAATTGCGAGCCACTGGATTATTCTTTCGCTGGGGCACGCGATAGCCGCGGCATTTTATGCACCGACACGTTCCACGCCTGTTTGCATCTTTCCGCGGGAACTCTGTACCGCCGATAGGTCACGGTTACAAGATAAACTCTCTGAGTGGGGCAACCTTTTCAGTAATCCTTAAATACCTCATATTCACCGCGTCTGGCTGCTTTAATCCCTCTCTTTCCTCCATGTTGACCGAAATCATTTATACTGAACGGAAAAGTAACTTACATAATTTTAACCGAAACATTAGACGTTTATGTTTCCCTGATATTGACTTGTTCTGTGTTTTCCTCAGTGGTCACCGATTACTTTTGTATGGACGATCGCCAGCGCATAGGTCACTTGATTTGATGCGTTAGTATTAAGTACTTAAACCGATTATTTACTTTATTTTAAATAATTTTGTTACGCTTATATTTATATTTTGCTTTATGCTTTGTATCTTCTGTACTGTAAAGGGTTTACCCGTTAACAACAACAACAATAATAATAATAATAATAAATAATAATAATAATAAAGTTAACTGTACATCTTACAAGTAGTACACCTAAGATATAAGTAAACAATCAAACCTTCCCTCTAGCAACTCTATGCTACTTTGTTTCGTCGAAAGCCACCATTCCCCGTCTCGATCTACGAAGCTACATCCCCAATGTCGTCCAGACGAGGGGCTGAACCGTGATCGCGCCCGCAGTGTCCAGGTTTTCGCGGGAAAGAGAAAAATGTGGGGCGAACGGCGCGTCCGCGGTTGGATTTTAACTTTATATGTACATATATCCGAAATCGATAGGGGTGCACTTTTGACGAGCACACTCGAACGTGCTCGCAGGTGCATCTAGGTGGGCGCATGCCCGGACCTAGATGCACGTACCGGTGTGAGTTATAATTACGGTGACCCGTTTGTTTAACTCCGCCGATAACGAGCAACGATTTTGCGCCTACCCTCTCCCCTTCAATCTCTCTCCCTCTCTTCCTCTTACCAGGGACCAGGGAACAGCCGCAGAAAAAATGTACGGAACCGTTTCACCCCCGTCGATATATCGAGCGGCAAATTCCGAAGTGCGACCGCGTTCAGCCGAAGTAATTAGCGCGACGCGGATCAGCCGGCTGTACGCCAGCTAATTAGGATAATAATCGACAACCTCCGCGAGGCGAGAGGCTGGTTATTGTCACGGATATCGGTGTCATCGTTGGGAACACCGCGACACGTTCAACAATTGGATATCGACGCTGGAGTTGTTTCCTTTAAGGGGGGAGACCACTGTAAAAAATAGGAACAATCGATTTTTTTCGAATTTTCTGAAAGACATACGTTTCGAGAATGCTTTCTCCAAATTTTATGGAGAAATTCGTAAAATTGACGGGGATGTAGTATTTTTCGTGAAACGGGTCTATCAAGTGCGCGACTGAACCGAGCGGAAGTTTGAACGCGTTTTTCTCAGAATGACATTTTTCAACCGCGTTGACAGTATACAGAGAAAACTATATGTCCAATGGACATGAGCAAAGCCATTTATTGTATGAAAAACCCGCCTCTATTAAGTGACGATCAGTTTTTTTTTTAATTAACAGCCTCCTTTTTTTATCGACATCTTTATACCAAAAAATGATTTTTTTTCAGAGGTCTGTCATTTTGTTATCTTTTGCGATATTTACTTTTTTTTTATAGAAACGTATTTAATAGACGTATTGTTTTAGTTTCTTAATATTTTTATCTTTTTGTATTCGGATTAACAATATGGCTAAGGCACTTTCAACGCCACAGGAACGCTTTTGCCGCTGCGCACATTTTGACGAAGAGTATACCGGAAATGGATTTATGAATTTAATTAAAAATTTTTTTACACTTTAATATGTACATATTAGCTATATTAAGCAATACATTGATTTACTTGCGTTGTTTGGTTGACAAAAATCCCGAAAACGCCTTTACTTTTCAGACCATTACAGTGGTCTTTCCCCTTAAATATGATGTTAAGTTTCAATGTTTTTTTCAGAGTAATTACAGGGGGTGTCTCAAGAAACGAGATGTTCAATGGGCGTACTTTTTCTTATGGTGTCTCTCGAAGATTCAGATTTAAAATTATTTCAATTCGAGTGTAATTTCGATGGCATCTTTAGCTTTTATCGTTGAAGAGAGGGAAGCGAAGGTATCGATCGAATTTTTCGAGTCGAATCGCGCGTTCGCGTCCCACGTTCAAGATCCTTCGTCGTCCGAGGGAGCGCGAGCTTCCGGTCCCGGCAGGCCGCTCCACCGAAATTGAATATATGAATGCGAAATTTGCAGCGCGTCCAGGCCCCGTCGAGAGTTCGACTTTCGAGCCTTGGAAAATAGCGACTCGTTAGTTTAGTCCACGGAGAAGCGCGTAAATAGGCGGTCGAACGAATTTTAATTAGAAACACGACAAGTGGCGGGAAATGGGCGTTTGTTCGCCAACGAAAGTGAAAGCGGTCTTGATTACATCTTCGCTGAGAATCCGTGATGGAATCCGCGTTCACAACGCCACCGAGGTGAACAAACAATCGGAGCAATTGAAAATTCGACGGAAACACTTAGAGACATGGTCAGCTGGTCCTTCTACTATAATTGTCAAGTGTCCGAAAACCATGTTCCTGTCTTTTCAGAAATGGTAGCGTGGCATCAGCGTTTACCTCGATGGCCTGAATCCTCGACTTTATTGAATGAAGTCAGAATTGGACGAGTGTCCATTGGGATTTGCCGAGACAAAGTTGCACTTAGAGCGAAGATCCTTCTCGACCCACATCGTAGCTGCATCCTCGGTCGGAAAAATCGGTCATCCGGCCTTCTTCAGAACGGTTCGCTGGGTACCGGGACACGATCGGTTCGCGGTGCTCGGCGAACCGTAGGAATCCGTTTCGCTCGAATCAATCACCCGACGGAACATCGATACGCGGGTAATCGCTGGATTAAAGGATAACCAAGGATAATTACTCGGCCGCCCGATCCGGATGCAATCAATTCTCGATGCGTTATAGTTCGCACCGCCGCGCCACTCCGCGCCGCACCGGGTCCTACGCCTTCCTGCCCCACCGATCCCACATCCGTCTTCCTCCCCTGCCAATTTTTCCCGTTCATCTTTCGACCTGCGGTGAAACGCGCGCCTGCCCAGCCGTTCGGAAACGGTTAACCCTGACCTAACCCAAATCGTCCCGTTCCGTCCCATTGTCGAGCTTTAATTCCTGCGAATGGCTTTTTTCCTTTTGTCCCGACATTACCGCATGGCTTGTCAGCAGTAGGCTGGTTTGTTGTCTTCTGACGGGCTCATGACGAAGAAACATCGACAAGCTTCTCTTTTATACGCTGTCAAACTCATTGGCACGTTTTCAAGCGCGACTGTTTGTTTCTCGATTCGGAGGAGATTCCGCTCGAATGGAAAATTGATTTAGTACTCGCTCAACTGTATTATTCCGATGGCGTGCTAATCGCAATTATTGCCGTGGTAATTCGAAAGGGTGTATTTTCAACTTTCGCTTAAACTGAGTTATTGTTGTCAGGTAGCACAATATAGTTTTTCTGTATGTATATTAAATAAGAAAGTCATATCTACGTTAAAACTGAAGATATAATAGTTTATATTTTGGACGTATGTGAATGTTTAGGGTTGGGACTATTTGTCTAACGTTTCGGTATTCGAATATTCGAATACTTCAGTTGCTCAATTATTTGGCGAATATAATTCGAATATCCAAGTATTCGAATACTATGTCACGTCCTGGCCCCACCACGGTATCGCGACTTAGTGTCGACGAGCGCCACTAGAGGTCTCAAATCTTTCCCGCTAGTCCTAACTCTCAATGTCATTCGTATATATACAAGTTCCAAATCATATCCTCTGTGTCCCCGTGTGTGTCTAGGGCAGGGGCCGTCAGCTATAGCCCTACTGATGAGTCTGGCTGGCGGTCCCAAGACGAAACACACACCTCTTCTTTTCCTCCTCGATCCTCCAACGCCGATCCACCCGCCCCGCATAGTTACTCCATGGTGGCGTTACCGGGCCGGCCTTAGGGTTTACGGTGCGTCGGAGGCGACGGGGCAAGAAAACTCCCTTCTCCGTCCTGAACGTGTTCCGGCAGTTCAGGACGTGACAACTATTCGAATATTTTAGTATTCGAATACTATTCGAATATTTAAGTATTCGAATACTTGTAAAATATTCGAATATTTAAGTATTCGAATACTTGTAAAATATTCGAATATTTAAGTATTCGAATACTTGTAAAATATTCGAATATTTAAGTATTCGAATACTTGTAAAATATTCGAATATTTAAGTATTCGAATAGTGCCAGCCCTATGTGAAATCAATGCCGGATTTTGCGCGCAAGTATTTACCATAGTCTCCTTTGGAGTCTGTGAAATATTTTATGGGTTTTTGGCAAATATTTTGATACCTTTCTATCGAGATTTAATATTTAATACAAAAAATACTAAAAGTCATTTATCTCGGGATCACCTTTTGACCAGATACACCCTTTCGAATTAACGATTACGGTGGAATATTTATGGAGCATTCTAGTTATGTACAACGCGATATTCTTTGGGTTGCAAGTCTAGAAATGTAGTCTCCACTCATTTCATAGATGTTAGAATCCAAAATACTTGTCCATCACGATGGAGCCGAAAAAATTCGGTGTACGAAGGGCTGTTGAGTGCCAACATTCAAGTGCCCTGACTTCTCTACCCCGCAACAGCTATCTAGACATCTACCGCAGTCCTTTCACTTGCATCATCTCCGCTATACCAGCGCGGGGATTAAATGTGGAATTACGCCGGCTGTTTTTCCATCAAACGTAGGCGAACGGACGGCTTTAATTGGCGAGCGAACGCGACGCAGAAATTGTGCAGCCGGTATTTTTCACGATGGTAACCGGCGCCCTGTCTCTGGGAGGATTTACAGCTGCTAAAACTGCGCATATTTACCACTCCAGGCTGAAATTATGCTGACCACGGTTTTGTTCTTGTTAACGCGAGGGGAAATGCTCGTCTATCCATCAAGTTCCATGAGTTACGAGGGCCGGTACGCGGGAAAATATGTATTCGTTTCGCGCGCGTTGAAAACCGTCCTTCCAAGTTATCCTTTCCTCCTCGACTAGCAATTTCAGCGATAGCTTCCCTCCCGCGATTATCCTTATACGAAATCCGCAGCTCGTTCGAATTCACGCAGCTTCCTGCAGAAGAAGGCACCGCGAGCTCGTAAATTTTTCGTCGTACCCGCCGTGAAAGTTTCCCGCGGAATCGATCGACCCGCGTAATATCGCGGAACATCGCCTCGCTGGGGTGTAAGACTTATCGTGGGGAAAGTTTAATTTAATTTCGGCCTGGGGTCCTCTCATTTCCTGTCCCGTCCGTATCTCCGCATATTATTTCTCGAGCCGCCGGATTTCGAACTTTAATCCAACAAGAACCGGCCAAGTTCCTCCTGGATCTCGCTATCCGTGCTCGGTTCGCTCTCCGATCGGAGAAGGATTACGAATAAACCGTTGATAACCGTGTAACGAATGCTCAACGGTATCGTCGCGCTCGCTTAATAATTAAAAAGCCACGGTACTCACGATTGTGATCGTCAGTCTGGTTCCTCTTGTGATGTGTCTTGTGGTGGTGGCCTCCAGGCACGGGGATCTGCTTCATGGCGAGCAGATCCTGATGATCCGCGTCGATCAGCGGGTTCTCCAGCTGCGACTCGATCACCTCGAAGCTGGTCGAGTTGTCCGGATGCGAGATGACCTTCACTGTAAACGAGCAAGCGTAACGGAGCATGGAGGCAACCGTTTGGGGCACGAGGCGATCACTCTAGAGGCGACTTTAGAGAAAATCGACTCTGAATCCTGCTATCGCTATGGGCAAAGCCGCTGGAAGATGCGAGCAATGGAGGACAGCCCGAAACTTTGAACGTTCCCCCGTTTTCGAGGGGCAAAAACGCTCCTCAACCCCCAGGATTTCGGAGCGGACGAGAATCGATAACTATACGCGGGTAAGCTGCTAATCGAGCGCTTAACTTTGCGTCGACGGGGTGTTGTTTCGCGGCGACGAAACTGCCAAACAACCCCTCTCGACCAACCCTCTCCCTGCGGGGGGAATCGCGGTTCCGAGTTCTGCTCGATCATCGGTTGAATGCCGCTGATCGTTTCCCTCGGAAGCGTGGTGCGAGCAAGTCGTTGATAAAAAACAGCCACGCTGATCGAACGTCGAACGAGAGGCGGGATGCTTTTTAGAGGCAACTTGCTAGGTACGTCTCGGATTCCTCTCACTTCAGATCCTTCTGGCTAACGTTACAAAATAGCAAGTTGTCTCTGTTCCACGTAACGTTGAATCCCAAATCTCGAGAAGCGCCTTCGGCCTCGAATCGCTGTAGCACCTCGAAAATAGCAAGGCGTTTAAACAGATAATTGAACATTCGACCTAGGATTTACATGGATTTTTTATTTTGAATTTTGGAAGACGTCTGGACGACTTGCTATTTTCACATAGGTTGTCGGCAGAGGACGGCGCGGCGCTCGAACAGCTGACGAGCGTCGATCGTTGGTGTCTGGGCGCACCTTGACACCGGTGTACGAACCTTGGTCGACGAACCCTTCGAAGGTCTCGCGGAGATCGAAGAGCCGGTCGACTGGCAGCGCGCCGATCCTGAATTCGAGGTCATCGAGGTCGTCGTCGGCGCGATCGAAGATCGCCCGGTGCTCGTAGGTGGGCCTCGGTGCGAACTTCTTCGGCTGCACTTGGTCAGGCCTCTCGATTCGTATCGTCTCGTCCACGGTAGGCGTTGGACGAGCCGGCGGATAACTCGACAACGACGACGACGACGATGACAACGACGAAGAAGACGACGACGACGAAGACGACGAAGACGACGTCGCGACGGACGGTGGTGCGGGTGGTGCAGGGTGGTGCTGGTGGTGCTGGTGATGATGGTGCAGGTGCGCGTCATGCTCGCTTTGGGAGTGCCTTGGCTGCAGGTGCACAGTGCTGGAGGCACGATCATGCTTGGACAACGTGGAAGAAGAAGAAGAAGAAGATGAAGAGGAGGAAGAAGACGAAGAAGAAGAAGAAGAAGAAGAAGAAGAGAAAGAGGAGGAAGATGAAGAAGAAGAGCCACGATCATAGAAGCTGCCAGGTCGTTCCATCGACCGATCAGCCGCATTTTTCTCCCTGTTGGCAGGCCGATGCTCGTCGTCGGCGCCAGCACGAACCTCATGACGGTTCTCGTAATCGACACGAGGATCGTACGCCTCGACCACGAGGACACCGGGCCTGCCAGGCAACTCCGGTGCTTCCTGATGATGGCCGTGCTGATGACGATGGCCGTGCTGACGCCTCTGGCCCGGCTCCTGGACGTCGTACGTGCTCTCGTGGTCGTAGTACGAGGTGCGCGCGGCCCCGGGGAACAGAAAATAGGGGTACATACTGGTCGGCGGTAACCAGATCTCCTGGTAGCTCTCCTGCTGCGGGTCGAACGGATACAGGGCCGAGTCCGTGCCCGACAGGTCTACAGAGGTGGAGGAGGGCAGGAACTCTGTAACACAGAAGCAGAGACGCGGACGAGAACGGGGTGAGTGGGGTGCGTGATCGTTTCGGTACACGTGCACGGATAGGTTCGCGTGGTACGTGCTACTCTTGTGGTGATAGTGATACTGGTGGTGGTGGTGATAGTGACAGTGGTGGCTGTGGTGGTGGTAGTGGATCAAGCAGTTTTAGGAATACGGAATCACGTCGAAAAGCGACAGTTGAGATTCTCGGTCGTATACCTCAAAATTATTTCTCACAAATTATCTCGCAACACACCGTCGAAAGGCGTTGCTTTCGAAACCGATACCTGTTGAGAGAGCAAATTACTCCAACAATAAGGTCTACCGTGGCCCATTATCATCCCCCGAGAAGCCAATCAAACTCGTGGCCAACAAAAAGACCAGCGAGAAGCTCGAGGATCTGGATGATCTCTCTCTCTCTCTCTCTCTCTCCCGAGGATCATGCCTCGAACGCGAGTTCAAAGCCAGGAATGCTCGACGGGGAAGCGTTTGCTTAGGCATTTGGCGCGCCACGGAGTTTCCCTGGAGCTCCGACGATCGCCAAAGGGAGTCTCCAGCGAGCGCAACCGAGGTCGAACGTCAATTCCGATTACGACTTGGTTCGTTTAACCCTTCAACGCCGGCTTCTTCTCCATCTTCTTGCGTTCGTTCGCGGCTTGGCCAGGTGAAAAGGGAAATATTGACGCCGTCTGCGAGCATTCCTCCTAGCAGCGGCTCTGCGTTTTTTAAGCGCAACGTGTGCTCGAGAATTTGCATCCTCGCGAATCATTTCGGCAGGTTCAGTCGTTTTTCAAAGGATCCACGGAGGATCGATCGTCGAGCTTCGAAGTTCGAACTGCTGGAGTAATTTCTCTAAGTTTCATTGAGAATATTGATTCAATTTCGAACTCCAACGAACAGTTCGATTAAGACGACTCTCCAATAGAAATACTTGGATCGAAAGAGGAGAATTGATAGGAGGGAGGAGTGAGGAGAGTTTAGTGAGTCGAGTAACAGAGAGTACAGAGAGTCGTAGTTAGGCGATTAATCAACGAGCATGCGCATTCCAGAGTAGAAGTAGAAAACTACAGGCATGCAGGCTGAGAACGTGCACGACCGACTTGGCCTAAAAAAAAAAGAGAGTCTCCCTCATGCAAAAGTACGGCATGCGGTGCATAATCTCCTTGCATTCTCGCCCGAAGGTTTTCGAACTCTTATCCGCCTGCATCGAACGCGACACCGTTACCCATTCCCAAAGCATCGATCCCGTCGATCGTAAATCCTCTCGCAGAGCCGTCTCCGCCGATTCGCGGGCGTTACCCCGGATCGGCCCGATTTAATTAACATTTTATCGCCGCGATAGATTCGTATCAGCGGGCCGCCGACGCGGAAAGGAACGGCAGTGAAAATAATAAGAAAGTGTAATAAAAACTATGCTAATCCCTATCGCCGGGCTAGCCTCGCGTGCCCCTCTCAATAGGAGCGATTCAGGAATTTACTGGGGCAAAGAAAATCCGTACGTGTTGACCCAGTTCGATTAGGCGATCAGAAGTGATCCGGAGCCGAGTGAAAAGAAGCGAAACGTATGGAGATTGCAGGGGTGAATAGCGATAGAACGGCGCGGATTCATCTCGAAATGCGAATCCTTCGGGCGGAATGCGTACTTGGGGGAGGGGGTGGGTGTGCTGGTGCTCTCGCGCAGAAGTTCCTTGACATTCGAGGATTTCGAGGGCGGATCCAGGCCTCCGTGGACTCCCATCGTTGCTTCGTGGAATTTTTCGATTCACCGCGATGGGATCACGCGTCCAGGATCATCGTTCCTCTTGCTGCTCGGCCTGGACGCTCGAGTAACTCGTCCGGCAAGTCAACGTTTTCAACAACAACGACAACAGCCGACGATTTCGCTCGCCGTTCTTGCGAACGTTATTGATTCTCGTGTGTCTGACTCCTCGATGCTGAAACGTAGTTGCTCGCGCGCTGATCACGGCTGCTTGTTCAACAGACACTCAAACGAAAGAAGACGGACGCTTGCACGTCGCGCATGCGCCTCGCCTGGCAAACTGTACTTACGTAGTGGCGCGAAACGCTTGAAAAATAACCCTTCGCTTTGCGAGGCAGGAATCGGAACGTCGTCGATCTTGGACCAGTGAATAAGAATTGAACATGGGGTAGCTTGTCTCTTAACGCGACAGGGATCTCGGATCTCGCAGTGTCGATCGTGATCGAAGGTAAAGGTTGATTGAGAAGCTATTGGCGATGAAAGACGACGTCTAAAAATAGCTGGTCGAGTGTCATTAGGTTCGAAGGGAGCGAAGGTGTGGAAGATGTTGCCCGGAGGGGAAGGGGTTTCAGTGAAATTAAGGTCGAGCCCGCCACGCGATCAAATCCTTATCTACATCTCGATACCGCTGGCCTTTGGTTAATTAAGGAGAAAGGAGCTTATCCGAAGGAGGCTATAACGTCGTCCCACGAGCCTTAAACACCGCGGTATCGCTAAAAGTAATTGCTCCGTCGAGCTGTCTACTTCCGCTCTTCCCTTTCGTTCGACTTCGACGACGGAGAAAAATAATGAGTCTGAAAGGGATAAGCGGGAGTACCTTTGGGCACGTTTCTCATCGACCGAACGTTCCTTTACGCGATTTATTCCGCAGGAATCCCACTCGCATTCTGAGGCGATCAAACATTTAAACTCGCTCGGTACCTCGACTGAGATTTCGCGGAGGTCCGAAGGATCCTTCTAGACAGAAATTCAATGATCGATGTCAATCCGTCGACGAATAAGAGTCCTCATAAATACATTACACATAGAAATAATTTAGATCCTTCCAAGGTAATCAAGATTTTCCTTGGTGTCGCGAATTAAATAATCGAATCATTGAAATAATTCAGCAACCCCCAAAGATTGCAGACGCAGGCTTTAAGACAGCGCTCGAAATACCATTTCGCGACGTTTCGGTCCAAGATCGGCGGGGTTCCTTCCTTTGAAACGCGGACACGTCTATCGAAGAAGAAAGGTAACGGGTCTAAAAAGAGTACTCCGTGTAAAAGGTTCAGACAAAAGGTGGAGCAGTCGACTCGCAACGAGACGGGCAGGGGGTAAGAGAAAAGGGTGAATCGGTCGCCATGTCCAAAAAAGAATACACACGTTACTTCACAACACCAATAACAGTCGTCTTTCCACAAGGTGCGCTAATAAGTAATACGGTTAACCAACGTACACGATACTCAGTCATTCAAGATCGCAAAGTGGTTCTGGCTCGAGGGCAATTCACAACGAAACAAAACGATCCAAAGCGATAAAGGTCTCGTGTGTACGCGCTGGTATAATATGATACTGATGCCTGTATGTACCGCGTGTGTATAATACGTATACATAGAGATAGATATGTAAAGAGAAAAGGAAACGTTGCTGACTGAACGGGCCCCGATTTCGTACTCACCAACGCAGGGGTTGTGATTCACCATCGAGAAGATCTTGTCGCAGCGTCTCTTCATGTGGTTGTTCGGACATATGCAGCCGAACATCGGCGACAGTCGTAGCTGGGTCCAGGAATCGTGGCAAGCCCCCCTGAAACACCAATAGAACGATACTTATTATTATTATTAGTGCCACTGTTGAGGAACTTTAAATGGAATCAGTGATATCGGACAAACAGAGACACTCGAAGCTAAAGAGGTTTCAATCTAAATCTGTCTGAACACGGTGACCTCTGGTTAAACAGTGGATAGAAGTCGATAGTGACTCGGCACAGCTTTTTATAGCCAGGCACATTCAGTGATTGTAAGAAGTAAAGATAGAACGCTCAGGATGGAAGTTAAAGGCTGAAGACCTGCTCATGGATTTCTAAATCAGGTTTATTATTACGTTATTACATCCATCTAAGATGCACACCACAAAGATGTCTGGAGATGGAGAAACTCTAAGCCCAATTCGGAAATAGTCGGTGGGAGATGTAACTCAGCTTCTCAGAGCACAGAGCGAACTCTGCAGAGCCGAAGTCTGTTAACTGTACTCGAGTAAACGCGTGCAAGTTCGAAAGTCAATCGGTGGGCCGGGGCAAAGTTCGTATGTTCTCTTCGGGAAGTAGGAAAAAAAGGAGGAAGAACAGGGGCACGTTTTAGTGCTCGATAGCTGCTAGCGCGATATACAGTTCACACGACTCGTCGGTGGAACCGCGATTGGCCGGAGGAACTTCTGGTCGCTGCAGCTGCGATTTGTAACTGTAATGCTGGGGAAACTGGTCCGAACGCAATCGCGAAAGTTTCCGCGGGATGTTTCGCGCGGATGAACGATATGTATCGTTCCGGGAACCGTGGGATTCTAAACGCAACGAAAACGAATAGTTTCGGTGTCATTCCGCGGAAAGTTTCGACTGGAAAACTCGCGAAGGGCGCGCAAACACGATTCTCCCGCCGCGAAATTGAAGCTTCACCGTGGGTCCACGAATCATTTCACGGGGTTGTTCCGAAAGTTAATCGGGAATTAGCGGCGAGCGATCCAGTTTCGCAATTATTGAAACACCCGATAATTCTCGGGAAAATTGCTGAAAATTTCAGCAGCAATCGGTTCCAGCTGGACTTGTTCAAACGATTAATCGCACGGTAATTTCCCTTCGGTATTAGCAACGACGATGGCCATTAACGCAGCGTTTACAGATGGAATTCAAAGCAAATACGATTAACTGTGAGAAGTGGTGTCAACGTTGGAAGCAAAGAGAGGACTATAGGACAGGGAATAAGTTTAACGGACATGTGTTTGCTCAGATTGAAACGTGAAAGCTTAAATGTTATATATGAGAGTATATATAAACGTTGTGTCAATAGCCAATTTTTCCTCCCTAGAATACTTATAGGCACATCGACCCGTTTCGTGCAATAACACTGAATTATTCCACACTTTCTCCAGAAATAAACTGACCCGATTTTCAAAAGAATCCTTTTATAAAACAACGCGAAGAGCGAGGGGTGGATATGGGGCGGGTTCGAACGCCGGTGGATCTCGTCGAAAACTAATTGCGCCGAGGCTAATTGAATAATCCACTGAAAATTATCTCCGTCCCGTTGACTATTTAACGTCGCCCTGCCGTGAATGAAGCCAACGTTAAATATCCACCGTAATGAGACTCATAATCGGTGCTGGATAACCGATAACACGAATAATAAGACTAGTAGGTTTAACGATATAACGAGACTGGATAAAGCTCCGTTAAGATTACAAGTGTCGAGTCACGGAGGATTCTTCCTCCAACAAAGATGCCTGAAAGCGAAACTGTGGCAAGAAATAATCATCGTTTCTCTAAATGATCTTCATATTTTATGTAGATGTTTCAGTACCAATGCGTTAAGGGTTGCACTGGTTGTATTACATTTTACCAAGGTTCATCAATCCACCAGCACCAAGTTTAATCTTGACTAAACGCTGCACACTTACGACTAAACTACAAAGTTGCTTCCAGGAGAAGGAACTTGCCCGTAACGCAGACCCATTTTTCTCGAAAGAATTACCCTGTTCACCAGGCCACGCCAGGATTCCAGGTCCACCTTGTATTTCAAAGAGGATCGCAATCCAACTACGCGGGCAAGAAAAGAGAAAAGGGGTGGAAGGAAACCGAAGAAGGGTGGGAATTCGAGGAGGGTGAGGCCGCAGGCTCGGAATTATTTGGGTTAATGGCACACACTGTACCGTGGCTCTTGCACCCGACGAATTAGAGGGCAAACGGGGCAAAAGGAAACACGAAACCGATGGGCGAAATAAAAGCGGCACGGCCAGCAAGTTTGCAGGATGGACCTCGCAGCCAAGAAACGAACAACCGACCAGGAATACTCGAAGAAGATAGAACACCCCTTGCTGTTCTTCCTGTCTGAGAAACTTCTCGCTACGTGGATCCAGGATGCGAACTTGAAGAAGAGGATCTGACTATTTTTCTGTGAAAAGTGATAGCCTTCTAAGTTTTCTAATCTTTGAAGCGACATCAAACGTTAACTACCAAACTATTTCACGCGATTCCTTGTTCCAGGCTGAAGGAGGACGATAAAGGGTTTCACGGTTAAATCAATCACGAGGCAAGCCGAGCGTCTTTCGAGTCGCTGTCCAATGAAATTATGGTTTCGTCTGGCACCGACGAGGATTTTCGGCGACGGTGTGCAAGTGACAGGTATCCGGAATGCGCAGTCTGTTCGAGGAACAAGCGTCGTGCGGTCTGGCCGCATATCGGGCACAGGAGCAGCAGTCTCCACTCTCCCGCGACTTCCAGCACGGCAGCTTTAAGCCGCGACCACTGAATTTATGGCGGGCAGCGACGTGGCCGCTCGTTGATCTTCCGTTTGTTGGTCGGATTTTCGCTAGGAATTCGAGGAAAAATTCGACTGGTCTCTTTCAATTTTTCGGGGACTCCGGATGCGAGGAAATACGCGTCGCTGGGCGAGGGGAGGTTATTTTCCGCTTCCTGTTCGATTTATGACCTTTGAAGTTGTTTCGATTTTGATGTGCAAGGGCAAACCGTCTGCTTTGGTTGATAGATTTTCTAGTTGCAATCATCGCGTGTAAAGATGTTGACAGCGAATTTTTCACGTTGAGTCGCCGAGAAGAGTGATGCAGCTTCCGGGGAAGGAAGCTGAGTTTAATTTCACGGCACAGTATCATTCGCGTTGTCTAACACAGTAATGAACGTCAGGTCTAGATTATTTTATCCCTTCTGACCTCTAATGGATCTGTTACGGTTTTTACTCAATTATGAATTTTACTTTATATCTTCGTACAGATATTACCTAACTCTTCAGTCGAATCGCGTCCCGCTCGAGCTTCAACCGTAATTTACTTCCTCCTCTATGAAACTACTTTGCTAAGAGTTCGTAATTTCTGCAATTGTGTAATGAATGTGACACGAATTTCGACACTGTTGAATTACGTAGCGCCTCGGGGCGGAACTTGCTTGCTAAAATTGACCGAACCATTCTCGACTTCCGCTGAAGAATTTATGAATAATTCGAAGCTCACGGGAGAATGCTTTTCTGGAATGTAATCTGTGCCGCTGAAGAAGGTTCTGTAGTTAATTTAAATTGGGGCAGAACCGTTATTAGCAGAGTCAAAGTAGCTCGCGCGGGAGAAAGTAACGAGCTTCTTCTCACGTATGCTAATCAATGTTAGAGAAAGTTATTCCTGATGCGCGGGATTCAATCTCGCTTCCGGCGCGAAGACGTACTCGCCGGGTCTCGCTAACGCTTCAAATTGCATTCACGCGAGCGCCGGTTTCTCTTCAGAAGGGAAACGAAGTTCAGAAATGCGAGGTCCTTTGGCAATTTGCTTGTATAATCCGCGACGTGCCGCGAGGGAGGCGCGGTTTACAGCTAAGTAGCGCGCGTTTTCCTCTGACTAGGAATATTTGTCGCGAAGGCAAACATGCCTGATTTTTTTTAGAAAATACCTAACGTGAATTTTATTTTCCCCGCGTGGCGTTCGTCGCGCGATGAATCGAGTTCGATTTCATCGACTTTCACGCGTTGCGAGATCTTTTTTTCGCCTGGATTACGCGCGCTACGGGCCCAGTTACAAAGGCGCGAAGGTATTCGATGTTATTCGAGAAGCAAAGGTAGAGCAGGAGCACACAGACCGACTGTGAGAAGAGAAAGGTTATGGCGAACTCCCGCGGACGGACATTCGCGGAGATTGAAAATCGCACGGCGGCAATGAAATATACGCTCCACTTTCGACCTTCGACTCTACTGGCGGATTCGACCTACCCTTCCACTGATTTCCGCCATAAGTTTTTTACGTTCAGACTGCCGGGGAGGATGATCGCCTCGTGGAAAGATTCCCGACCGAATCGAACCGGGGAATCTCGGGGAAACGAACGAATAGCCTTGTGGACTGGCTGTTTTCAACTCGGCCATCCACGATGCCAGGCAGAAAAAAATCTTTCGGCCTCTGTTTGTAGCCTGACATTCCTCCCGAGGTATTTTTATGGGAAAGCGCACCGAAATGTCACCTCATACGAGGGTGGTTGAAAATCGATGGAGACACGTGCGATGGATGCGATTTAACTGGCGCGTCTGACTAATATTCACTATTACTACTTGCGTAATAAGTATTGTCCCCATCACACTACTTATAGGGGAGACCGGGGCTAGTTGATACAGAGGCAGGTTGATACAGACGAATTATCTCGACACCGTATATATGTAGCTTCATTTCAATGGGATATGTGAAAATTGTTGATAAATTCTTTTTAGCAATCGTTTTTTAACTGTTTTCGTTTATATAAAGAAAAAGTAAATAGTTGTGTTCACTTTCCAATCCGTCTTGAGACGATATAAAGAATTTTAGAACCCGAAGTAATTTGGCATCATATTGAGTCTTTTGAAGGTAAGGTAATTACGTTTTGTAATTATGTTTATATGCTCTACATTTTTTTATGGACATGTTTATACATAATGACTTCCTGTGGGGTAAGTTGATACGGTTTCTCTGGGGCATGTTGAGACAGTATATTAATTTTCCCCGACTACTTTTAATTGAATTTTTTCTTTATATTTCTTGGAAAATGGTTTGAAATAACAAAAAGAAGAAGACACCTCATGTTAAAGTGGGATATTCCAGACATAAAAAAAAAAGAAAATAAAAATGTTTTTCTAGGTATGTTTGTTTAAAAATCTGTTTGATCTTTGAACTTTTGACTGTTGGAAAGGTATTTAGATTGAAATTATATTTTTCAAATTTATTAGTTACTCATTAAACAGATATTTTAAAGATGTATCAACTTGCCCCGCAGTGGGGTAAATTGATACACTTTGCCTTCGTCCAAATAACATTTTTTCATTCATTTTGTATGTACTTTCTCAAGTTTTCGCTTACTATATATTAAAGAGGAAGGACCAAAGTATATTTTAGCATATTTGTTATTAAGTAATTGATTCAAACAAAAATGAAAAACAATGAAAACTGAAAAACGTATCAACTTGCCCCGGTCTCCCCTACCAAGTGCAGTATCTCCACAGAAAATGAAACCTAATGCATCGAGGAACTATTCAGGACTATTCCAGTTTACGTGGGTCGCAATTGCCAAATGCATCCCACACGCCTCATCCAGCGTTACTTTCCTTTTCCTACGAAAACGAAAGCTCCAAAGTCACCCTCAGTACGAGGGACGATCCTAAGGATTAGCCGGCGCTAATGAAAACGCTCGGGGGTGGAGAAATACAAAATTCATCCCGTCGACGACGGAACGGCACGGGAATAATCCGTAAATCTCATTTTTATCGCGCGGGTCAGGGACGGGTGCAGGCGGCGCGCGTCGCGTCGCGCAAAGCGCGAAAGAACAAAGGGAAAGGCGGAGGTCGGGGAGCCGAACGACGGAGAGGGCGGGTCTGTGGTGGAAGAAAGCAGCTGGAAGGAGAGAGTGTAAAACAACGAGAGCACCGCTCTCTTCCCTGTACGTACGGTCGGGCGATAATTTACTGGCGTGTAGGTACGTCTGAAGGATCCGGTACGTGCCGGTCGAGTGGTCTTGCACAGTCGGGGGGTGCTAAGTACGCCTACGTGTGCGCTGACGCACCCTCGCGCACCCCTGCGCACCAGCAGTCAGTGCACGCGCCACCCGAACACTGGAAAAGTGCGCTGACTTTTCCCGAATCGATCGCAACGCGAGGATTCCTTCCGCGCTGTCCCTTCGATCGATCTCCTCGAGTCCAACTACGTCCAGCGGGACACTCTATCGGTATCGTGACTGTTTTTTGCGTCTGCGATATTTGCATTTTAATTGCGACTGAGAAAAAGTCCCCCTCAAAGGGAGAGGATGAAGGAGCATGACTGTTACTCCTAAAAGGATTATTAAATGTTTTTTACGACCGGGGCGCCGTGATTCGTGCCCCCGGCCCGTTCTCCAAGAAACCGGCGCGTGAACATCGACAAAAGTTTATGCATAGTCGGCGTCGGGACGCTCCTGAATAATGTATGCGCCTATAGAACCGCCGAGGAATGATTAACGACGCTGACCCGCTTGTAACTTTCGAAAAGTTTCCGCCCGCTTTTTTGGCGGCCCTTCGAGGAACGCGTCGCGTCGCTGCGCTCCTCGTCCTCTACACCCGAGCTGCTTTCTAACAACGGGAAGAAGACGGTTTATTTATCAGCTCGCCAGGCTATTATAAATTGTGCCGGGGCTCGAAATCCCGTGCTCTTTCAGCTTCCTTCTCGTCCACGGGAATCGCCGGTCCGTTTCCACGGTGCTCCTCCGACGATTCTTCAAACGCCGCGCGTATACATCCATTTCCAGCGAACGTGTCCAGCGATCCCGGAGGATTTATTAACGGGAACTTTAATATCTCGCCGCCGTCGAGTTATTGATAGCGAAACTTGGCAATGCTAGCCTGGGTAAGAAGGGAGATAATCGTGTCCATGCGAATAGTTGCTGTAAGCTCCCCGAGCAGGTCCATTTTCCGCGAAGAGCATCGTCCTGTTGCATCGTAGCTAGTGCTAATTTTATTAATTGAGATTTGTGCGGTACAATTACCGCGCCCTAGGCGAGCGTGTTGCATCGGCGTGGCGGTGGCAGTTGCTTGGAATAAGAATTACGTGCCGGACGTTCAAGCATCGCGGTCATCAAGATAAATCAGTTAGAACGTTGACGAAAGTCCATTAGCGTGTCTGTTTATTACAGACAAGGTTTATTCACCGCCGCTGGAGTTTCGAAACGCAGTGTCGTAAAATATGGCGCGCTTTTATCGCATCTTTGAGGAGACGGTGGATGTCCAGGAGGTCCTTTCTTGGGTAAACAGACTGGAGACGCGATCGACGTACATTTTTCAAAATTCTACTCGGCCAGACTGCCATGGAATTTTGATTTATTTCCATTGGACGGCGCTATCTACCGCGCATCCACCAACAATTTGTCACCGCGCGAAGGGAACGTAGGGCTGGGACATCCTTCCCATTTCACGCGTACACGCATGCGGCCCATGCAAGATTCATAGATGCGCCCTGAGTGCACTCGTGTCATCTCGTAGACGCGACGCAGCGGGACGAGGGCGCGATACCCTTTAATCTACGCAAACACGCTGTCATCGAGGACACCGGCGATAACTAACTCGGCGAAATAATAAATTGAGAGCGAAAAGGTTTCGGGGCATATTGCTACTTTTCTTAATTATTCGAATTTCCCTTATAACTTGGAAACGAAATGTTTCCCAAACATTTTGATTAAACCACTGTAAGGGCATTATATAAGGTACCAAATGAACAGAATTTAATTTTTTTAACAAAAATAAATTAAAAAAATTAAAAAATAAATAAATGTAAAAAATATTAAATTATAGGGTAATTGTGGGAGAGATGCCGCACTCGGAGAGACGCCGCACTATCGGTATTTCAAGGATATCGGTAATAAAACACATCATTGCCGATTTTATTTGTTTAAGGCTGTTCATTTGGGTTAGTTTGTCAAGCCAGAGCGTGTTTCCTGTATTATTGTTAAAGATTTTGCTGTTTTTCGAGGTAAGCCTAGCGTACTTTGCCTGAATAGTTATACGTCGCGTCTATTTTTACTAATATAGTAGCTAAACATTCATAGTTTTTCTTGATACAACATTTGTAATACGTTAAGGGGACCATGTAGAATATTTCCTTGGCAGAATGGGTTACTTTCGACTTAGCATGTGGAAATACGAAAGTGCGGCGCCTCTCCCAGGCATTTCGGATAGACGCCGCACTTTTATTTGGGATAGATGCCGCACTTTGACACTGTACTGTTTCGGAAACTAAGTCGATTTAAATGATGTTTTTAATGTTTAAAATACCGAAAAAGTTTTTTAAAATAGCTAACGTGGTATCTCAAGGCAAATTATTTATTTTTAAATGAATAATCTTATAATCGAAATATATTTGTGGACTATGTACTCTTTTTTCACATTTTTTTTCAAGATGCCAACTGAATATAAAAAAAATTTCGAAAAGCAGATATAATATCTGTTCCTACTGTACCCATTTAATTTTCCAATTTTATAATTGTATAAAGTAAGAATGTTTCATTTTACTTTGTTTTATCATTTTTTTATATAAAAAGTTAGAAGTAACAAGTTTAAATCGAAAATTAAACGTGTTTCGAAATGCGGCACCACTCCCGCATGTGCGGCGTCTCTCCTACCAAAGGATGTTTTTAGTTTCAATTTTTTTAAGGGTGACAAATATTAAAATTTTGATTTTCATTAATGCTAGCAGAATCACAAGATGTTGAACTAATAAGATATATCCTTGGAAAACATTTTCATTGCAAAATTTAGACACGGTGACAATTTTGCGTAACATGCGGCAACTCTCCCACAATTACCCTACATCATTAAAAAGTAATAATTCTTTCCTATTTTTTGGCGTAAATTTCTTTCCGATCTCTTAAAAAGAAGACCCGAAAGGCGGGAAATTTTAAATCCGGCCCACTGTGCGCCATCGTCATCATCCCTGCTCCCTTCATACCACCGCAAAGATCACTTCAGCTAAGTCTATCAGACAACACCGGGAGGTAATTACATTTACTATCCTTCCATCAGCACCGTCGATAGTTCGAGACTATTAGCCCACTTTACGACTAGGTACGAATAGGGTCCTGGAAGGACCCGTGCGTATCTACCCCCCGGATAAGTGCACGTCGAAATCGAGCGGATCGCATAAGGCGGGCGATATGCATGTGTGCATCCGAGGGTGTCTATAAATATATGATGCGCGGCTCGTTCAGGCCGCGGGGGTGCTAAAGTGGGAATGGGCGAGTCGCCTTATGAATTTTAATGACGCGTATCGTCACGTGATAGGTAGAAGGGCTGCTTCGTGCCCGGCAGCCCCCGCGGAAACTTCCGTACAGCCGGTTACAGGCTAGGCTTCCGAACACTTCTTGAACACTACTCGAACACTTCTCGAACGATTCTCATCGGTTTCCTCGTTTGTCCTCCAGGTACAAACAACGTTCAAGCATTCATGGTGCAATTAACACTGTATACTAGCTCCTACGAGCCTCTCATTCCCGACACTCGCGTGTACACACGGTTCCCATGAAGATTTACGACACGGTAACGTGGGAAAAACGCAGTTTGCCGCGAACGAGGGATACAGAGGGTCGTGTTGAGGTACAAGCGTATCGGGGGTGTTGGAAGAATCCTATCGTTAAGGGTAAAGCGTTTAGGGGAAGGTATATTTTGGATCAGCCTGTACGCTAATTGCCAACGTTTCACCGTAATCCGGGAATGTAATTTTGATTGTCGCGTGCATTTGTAGAAGAGGAATATTAACGAGGGCGAAATTTTGCCAGCGCTAGGGTATAACTTTTGCTTGTAAATTATGGAAATCATCGGATTCGTTAGCGGCGATAACACGGGGGTCGCGCGCTCGAAGCGCGAGTTATTGAAATTCGCCGGGCGTTTCGCGCCCGTCGGACGTGCTCGATTTTTCGCGGGCACGTAATTGGATTTTAACGCTGGCGGCGGCGGGCGTTTTAAAATTTAATGCGCCCGCGAATTAGGTACGAAATGTGCACCGCATAACGGAGATTCGATGCCATTAATACGGGAATTAACCGCGATTCCCCGCCCGTGTCCTGCTGACTGCTAACAATGACGTGGCAGCGCGGCCTTCGATTTAATTTCTTCATGAATTATAATCATCCACCGCCGATTACCAGCGTCAGCCGATTATACGAAATTATATTGCCGTTTAGAGTGATACGACGCGTGTACACCGTCGTTCGACGAAATGCAACGTCACGCTGCACTTTATATGCAGTTTCCATCACGTCGGCGACCGAAAATTTCGCTAACCAAGGACTGCGTGGGAAATACGCCCTGTCCACGGCGCAGCCGAATTTGAAAGCACGACTATGCACGTTCCATAAGAAAAATTCAAGGGGATAACCGTATGAATAATTAAAATCGAAGGATCGGTAAGGAACGGTAAGGAACTGGCGTCTCGCTACGTATTCCGGGGTAAAGGGCTCGGTCCGCGAGCAACCTGAGATAGGAAACCAGGATTGGAGGATAAAAAGCCGAATCGAACGAGAATGCAGGATCCTGAGAGCGTTCAAGTACAAATTGCAGCAAGTTGAATGCGCCCTCGATCCGAGTTCCCTCTAGTTTAACGGCGAATCTGCCCAGCGTCTCTCCGGGAAACAAAGACGAAGAAAAAGCAGGTGGAGGAGAGGGTGGAGACGAATTACGATATCTTCGTTTCCTCGCGAAGTCTCGCTGAACAATAACGACGTCCTAGACAAAAAGGTATTCCGACCGGCTGGGATTCATTCGCGGCGCCGGTGCTGAATAATTACTCGAGATCGCATCAAAGAAAAATATATTTATCTCTATCTGCTTCCCTCGGAACGTTTTCCTTTCCTCGTTTCCGCCTGGCCAGATGGTACCGGTTTGCTTCCTCCGCTCTCTTTCCCCGCGTTACCCTTTCCTTACACTCTCGGGAAAGTTGTAGCCGACGAATTCTAGTGTTGAAGTTGCGATTGCAACGTAAGCTTGCCACTTCTATTCAGAGATTTCGGTATGAATTTGAACAGGAAAGAGGATTCTGTTCGATTAATTTTATAAATAGCACATGTATAGGGTAAAACTATACAATACGCCCCATTTGACAAAACGCCCCACCATTATTTTATGCACACAAACCAGGATGCATCGACGCGATCGGCAGATTTAAACTTGCCTCAGTCGGCCACAACTGCTGCAATAAAAATCCGAACAAATATTACGGCTTTTAAAGAAATATACAGGAATTTATGTTTTCGGCCTTCATATAATTTGCGGTGAGTCTGTGGGAAATTCAATTTTCTAAGTCACTATTGTTTTTGCGATAAATTTACATATATATTTCGAAAGTAGACAAACTAATCTCTTAATTGCTATTGCCCAAACCTTTTTTCACTGCGTTATTGCTAAATTTAAGCCCGCGCGGTTTGGTACCCCAGAATTTACAATATGCCCCAGCAAAGAATTTACAATATGCCCCACCTCAAAATCATATTTTTCACGAGTAATGTATTTCTTTTCTTTTTCGTGGATAACAGAAATTATTATTATTATTATTATTCGTCTTTATTACTTGAACAGAAATGTCACGCAAATATGTAAGGACTACATTACGAGCATCCTGGTCAGAGAATGACCTTATGGAAGCAATGGAAAAAGTTAAAAGTAAAAGAATGGGAATTAATGAATGCAGCAGGATGTATAACATACCTTCAAACACTCTAAGAAGACACGTACAAACAGGAATATCTAAAATTCCTTTAGGTCGTTCTCCGACTTTGAATGTAGAACACGAGAAAATGTAAATAAGAAATAATGTAATAATTTTAATCAAGATTGTTCTATTTTTGTTAATAATATCTTTTGTAATATATATTCTATAACATTTTGTTAAAAATAATAAAAAGTAATCACTTTTTTATGTCGGGGCGTTTTATCACAGAGGTGGGGCGTTTTACCAGACGACTGTCTTACAAAACGCCCCATGTAAGGTTCCGGAAAATGATTATTTTCAGTTATTTCCAGTTATGTTTTTTTCACAATTTCGGTGTAGTTGTGAAGAGTAATGAATACTTAATGTGTTTACACCAAAAATGTAAAGAATTAATAAAAAATATTTGTTTTATAGACGTTTCTTTAAAAGTGGGGCGTATTGTATAGTTTTACCCTATACGTATTAATTTTAAATGTAACTTATGAAAGGGCAGAAGTCGATTACTCTCGTGCTTAAATGTTTCAAAATCAGCAGCGAAACGCTTGTAGCGCACCTATTCATCGCGGTCCGAATTAAATGCCGATAAAACCCCGGGCTGAAACGGCCCTGGTGAATATACATATATAAACGAACGGGGTTTGCATTCAAAACAAAATTTCAATATTTCACCAAACATCCGCCGGCGCGAACCGAAATTTTTCCCACATTGCTTCATCCGCGAAAACTAATGCGATCGCTCGTCGCTTTTTCCCGCAAATCTCGATCCACGCGCATCGATAAAGTGGAATTATTAGCATTAATACGGAAACACACGTCCTGGCCTTCGCGGCTGATAAACGCGACGGTAAGCGAATGCGTTCGCACTCTTTCCCCTCGATAACCCTTAATTGTGGCTGCGTGATATAGGGGGCAGGCCCTTTGTCGCAGCCACATCGATGACGTGCCCTTAAATTCAAGCAGAAATTCCTGGAGGGGGCGGGCGAGTAATAAGCGCACGCGAGACGCGGCCCATAATTTACGGGCTTCTTTTCGCGAGCGTTAATCGACGCCTTAAATCACCGCCCAGCGAATTATTAGCCTCACTCCCCGTGTAATTTCCAATTTCTCCATCAAGATGCATTTTCGCCTTTCAGACTTATTAAATACCTCGGTGGACTTGCGGGTTTCGGGTGAGAGTTTCTTTCGAGATAATCTTCGAGCAAGTGATTTCATGCAGAGCTAAGTAGTCAGGACTCGAATGTTCTTTCCGATCCCTGAATCAGGCGATAACCAAGCTCGCGACAGCCATCGTTCTCCTTCGCGGTGGAATTCGCGCTAAAACCACCGAAAATCCTATTACAGAGTCAGCCCGTAATTGCGAGGATGGCAGGAGCGTACGTGCTCCCACGGTTGTCGCATCGCGAACCGTTCAAGTGTCGTCGTGGTACGCGTATGCACGCGTGCATCCGCCCGTAATTTATTCCACGACGCGAGACCCACCCCTTTTCCCGTCGCTTTCCCCCTCGTTTCTTTTATTAACACCACCTTTACGACGACGCAACTTCGTCACGCTTCTAATATCGTTCGAGTCGTGATCTACGACCGTGCTCGTTAAATAATTTTTTGACGGGATTTTGTGGTGAGTGTTATTTCGAAGGTGGAAGCTCCACTGATTTCTCCTCTCCCATGTTTTTGCTCAGACTGCTCTCGAAGTGAACGATTGAAACAGTTAAACGCACCTAAGTGACTCGCGACGGTCGGTGTTTACTCGAGTGTCAAGTAAATTCAGAATTTCGTCATTAGGGAAGCTGCAGCGATTTCGATGGCACGTCAATTACGTCATTAATTGGAATCGAACGTCGGTCACGTTGGAGTCCATTCGAGTGCACGCAGTCGTCATTACGACGGACTGTCATTACCACCCGAGTATCTTTTACTTTAGGAAGTACTCCAGTGAATAATTACGGGCCACGGTCAGTCGATAATGAATCGCCTTCAGCTGAGTTGAGAATGAGAGACTCCAGAGAGCAATGTTCTGTTGCCAGACTTCCCCAAGAAAAATCTGCGTGAGAAGCTGAGAAGCCGCCATCGTCCGATACTTGAACGTCGGCAGCTTTCGTTAACCCCTTTGAGTCCAGCGTGCCGAGCGTATCGGAATAAATTATGCCGCCCAACGAGGATGAGAAAGCAGAGAGGCAGCAGCAGGTGGGGAAGAGCCAGCTCTCGCTTGCATTTTGCATGCCGTATGCTACTGCCCGCCAAGCTGAATTACCGTTCCTCCGGTCGCGCGAAGGCGACCTTGCAATCCCCTGTATGCAAGCCTGACACGCCACAATTAGCGCTTCGTTTCCTCGCGACCAGGCAATTTCTTTCGCGCCCGAGCTCCTCTCTCGATATAAATAAATTAGCATCGGTAGCAGGTTTCATCTGGCTGCCGGGAGACTCTGCTTCCAGCCGTGTTTCGATTCACTAACCCTCGGACTATGCGCTCCGCGAATCCGCGCGAAATTACTTCGTTATTCTTTCTTCAGTTGCAACACCAGCTTGCAACACCCCGCGCGAGGACTGGGCGAATAAATTTGCCGGTTAATTCGCGGACAAGTTGATCCGCTTATTCCTATCGTAAATGGTTGCAGAGTTAATTCATTTACGGCGCCGCACCTCCTTTTAATTCTCGCGCGGCTAGACGCGGCCAACGCGTAAATTAACCCTCGCTACCTCGCGCTGGCAATTTCTTTTTGAACGGCCGCGGCGGCGTATGCAAATAAACGAATTAGCATCGCCTGAGGAGGCAACTGAATATTGTTTCGCAGCGGCGGAAGAGGCTGGCGTGCAGAGTTGGGTATTATTCGGCGAAATTTTCATTCGGATACGGATTCGTATAAATCCCCAAGATTTATTCGCGAATAACAAATGACGATTTTATTCGTCGAAAAATTATTCGTTATTCGCGAATAAATCTGTATCGTTATTCTAGCCAGATTCGTTCGAATAAGAATTTATTCGTTATTCGACCTGAATGAACGACGAATAAATGTGATACCCTGTCGGATATCTATCGATGGAAGTCTGTACTGTGTTCAACATATGTTTGGACGTGTGAGTCTGGAAGTGTGCGTATTTGTATGTATTTAAAAACATTCAATGAACGCTTATAATTTGAAGAGATTGATTTTTTCATTAGTTTAAATGAATTGACGTGAGCAAATTTTATTTAAAATAAATCAAAACACCACTCTATGTAATACCGCGGTCATACATCTTTCTGTAAAGTGCGAGCTATGACAAGAGTTACTTAACCTAAAACATTAGGTCTCAAGGTGTCAGTCAGTGGTGTCACGATACATCGCTGAAACCACGTGATCACTTTATTCGTCCGTTGAGTCGACTAAATTTTTATTCGAATAACAAATTATTCGAATAAATTTTCAGTCAAATAAAAACTTATTCGTTATTGTCGAATAATTTCATTTTATTCGAATTTTTTATTCGAAGATTATTCGAATAAAAACTTATTCGCACAAATGTATTCGAATACGTATTCGAATAAAAATTTAGCCGAATAATGCCCAACTCTGCTGGCGTGCGACTTTCTCGGACGCTTCCTAGACACTCTGTCGAATGTTTCACTCTCGAGACGGTCGTCTGAAGGCTTGGAACAATACGTCCACTTCGAAGCCAGCTCTAGCCATCCCTACGGGGCATTCTCTACGCGCAATCTTTCGCTACTTACATCCCCTTACCCACCCTCGATATTCCTATTCAGTGGATTTTTTCAACCCAAGCTTGGTTACTTCTACCCTTGTTTGTATTACAGATTTCTGTGTTTGAGAATGAAGTTCTCCCGATTCGAGAAGGCATTGAGGAAGGGACGGTGGACGCGAGCAGGCATTATTCAGACATTCAGGCTCCGGTATGGCTGGCGCATCTCGTGCCCTGGTAATCCCTAGCACGAGCATCTACGGAATGGCCGACCCGCCCATAAATTAACACTTTCCTCGGGCCGAGCTGGCGCTGTAACACAATTTCTGCAAAACAGCCACAATAGGAATCCCCGATATAAATAACTTATCACCCGGATGAATGCGCCCCACCGTTGCATCCGCGCGCTCTTTCGACCGTCTACCGGTAATCCTCGTTGCGGTTACGCGTCCCAAGCGGTGTGCCTCTTCTATAAATTAACGATTCCTTGTGAAATCTTCCGGTTGCGATCGCGCTGGTCAGGACCATAGAAACGCTCCTGAATCCGACAGTATCAACCTCAGACGCATCGCAATCTTCCTGAAAATTTCGAGGAAGAGATTTTTCGTTCGCTGGTGCAGAGAGGATCGAGAGCGTTGAAAAGACGACGCGCTGTGATTTATTACCACCGCGTACAACGGCTCCTCCGCGATATATTTACGATTTCAACGAGTCTCTTTCGAAAGACCAACCATGGACGTAGAATTCATCTGCCTGCGGTACGCAGCCGGTTGCAATTTTAACCAGCTGAATTACCGCCAGCGTCTTCTTCCAGTCTCGGAGCTCTGCTTTCATTGCATTTTCCAGCTGGTTGGCGAGCCGCGGCGGCATGCGACGAGATGCAACCGCGGGCGAAGGAAATAACGACGGGAAAAGGAAAAACTGGCGAACGATGGGGCCGTGAAGATTTCCTTCTCCGTGGAGGATAACCGATGCTTCCAATCTACGGAGATTCGATTTTCGGGGGCTCAAACTTCGAGCCCAGCCACTCCTCCCGTTTCCCAGCTCCAGACACGAGTGACTTAATCGATAGATCGTCTCTGGAAGCCTGTAATGTCCCGAAGGGGCTGCAGGGATCGAATCGGGTCCATGAGCGACTCGGATCAACGAGAGAACTCGCGATTAGAAAAGCGGCCAGCGTTCAACGCCTCTTGAAGCGGCTCATAAATTTTTCCCGCGAAACTTCGCGCTTCTGATAGCTAGTTTGCAATTCCACGGACGATTGCTGGAGGATAGTCGCCGCGGGGGAGGAGAGTGCGAAAGAAAGTCGCGGGAAGGCCAGAGAAAGAAAAGCGACAAGGGGTGGAGAGGCGGTATGGTAACGAGAAGGAAAGAGGGACAGGCTCGAAAACGGTGAAAAGAGAGAAAGTTTGGAGAAGGATATAGCTTCAACCGCATTGCAGAATTACCCGGCCAGGTTCCTGGCCAGAGAGCATAAAACAACCGACGCCGGCTGCTGGCCGAGAGCAAATTTATGACGCGCTTATACGCCGAAATAGAAACGCGCTGGAAGTTGTGCCACCTCGCGTAGATCGAAGATCCGGTTTGGTACAATCCCGCGGAAAAATCCTTTGAAATATTTCCGCCGACGGCCAGCGGAATCGGCACCGTTTCAGGCCGCGTTCGAAAACCAACGCGCAAGAAATGTTTATTTGCGCGCGCTGTGACGTGGTTCGCGGTTGGCGAAGGGGGTTCGATTCTTTGTGGAAAAATAAATCGAACGTGCGATATGAAATCTTTTCCCGGCAGAATCGATTAGTGCGATTGCTTGCGCAAAGGGAAATAAATAAAAGGTGCGCGTTGAAATGAAGCGATTATGGTAATTCATGAATATTTAGGGGAATTCTCGTTTAAACAGAGATGAGTTGTCGTTCGCACACGAACTGGATGTGACGGTGAAACGCTCGCATCCGTTTAGAAAACCTGGGAAGTTAGGATAACGTTGCCACGGTTGCAGGTAGAATTTGGCAGAATTTAGTGGTACCTGGGCCCTGTACGACTATGTATATTAATTACTATATTTACAAGTTCGCTTGCGCGGTAGTAACTCTGAATTGTTCATAGCGTCGTAGTTTCGTTGTGTAGGAGTTCCTCATTCTCGAATCCTTGCTTCTGTGTGCACGGTACCATCGACACGTAAAAAGTTGGATACCGTTGTAATTACGTGTACCTGATTCATCAGCGCGATACTTTCTGCGCGTATAATTCGAACGTTTGTTCCGACGAGACGAAGCGAGAACAATCTCGCGATATTTGCTGTAAACCGCAATATCATGGAAATTCCAGGGCGACGGCTTTCCGGAATTGGCAATTCCGACGTCGAATCGCTTGGAGGGCGAAGAAGAAGAAGCTGGAAAATTTCAGGCAACGATAGGAACGAAGGGGGGTTGGAAGGTGGACGTATGCTTCCCGGGGGATGCAAACCGAGTCGCAGTCACGACGCTCGGCGTTGCATTCGGGAAACTGGCACGGACGTGATCGCGATTCTAGGCCCCGAAGCGACGCCGACGTCGAAACGGGCCAGAAGGGGGTGGGCGGAGGGCGAGCGCGACGGAACTCACGGACAAAAATTTGCGAGGTTGTGGGAAGGCCGGGGGGATAAGCAGTGCGAGAATGAAAGGGGATCCGGGGGCTTGGTGGGAACGAGCGTGGATGAAGTCCGAGGAAGAATGAAAGGGGCGGAAAGAAGGTGTCGCGGAGAGTCAAGGAGACTAGCGAGAGGAGATCAAAGAAAACGCAAGGACAAGCCGTAAGAAATTCAAAAGGGGTCGCGGAGACGCGACGAGAATAGAGGAAGGTGACGGCGAGGAGTCGAAATAATGCTTGCCGGCGGGTGTTGCACGCGAAATAAGGAAGAGCCCGCGAGTGTGCTCGCGGCAGGCTGTCAAAGCCAGAAGCGAATCGCGCAGACCCGGTCGCTCGGTTAAAGACCAAAGTTTCGGTTAGGGACAATTCCTCGTCAGAGAGTGGCCGCTCGTGGGTAACGGAGACGTGACCATGCGAGAGGAACGGGATTCCATTGTGGATATCTATTTTCCGTGTTTGCGAACTACAAACTCGCGGCAGGTCGATGGACTTGGATTGAATCAATAGCGAGACAACTGTTTCCTAACGTAAGTTCGTCCCTCGTTTCGGTCTTGGCCTTTCATCCGGGGCACAAGGAGCACGTCTACATTGAAATGGGGGGCCGTGTTTCAGCTTCGATCCGTTTTGCCCTTCGCCCATCGACTTAATCCTTTGTGACCTAACACTCATTTCGACGGAAACCACTGGGTGCGTGGGAATAGAACGAATTCATTGAGTTATTTCTTTGAACTCGCGGTAAGGCGACTCAATTGGTTTGCTAAACATGTTGCGTCGAGATTCTTAGCCAGTATTCGCAGCGTTAGCGTGGGGTAAGGCCACTGGGATGAATCGCCACGAAAAACTTACAATTAGAGTATTGGAACAGACCAATTTTTTTTCCCCAGGACATGTGCAGGGAACATAATATTTTTTCATTGATAAAAAATTGAGAATTAGGATTTAAACAAATTTCACTTAGGGTGGATGCACCATTTGTGGCCACTTTAAGGTATTGTACCAGTTTTCGCCACTTCTTACAAAATATATTTATCCGTGTAAGCCAGGGGTGCACAAGGAGCTGTTTTCGGCGCCTAGCGGCGAGCAACCCACCTGTCTCGTTGCTAACATTAGAATCGGTGAGGAGAACTGTAGTAGTGTATGTGCGCACTCGTAGGCTCGTAGCGTAAGTATATATGGCTAGGTTCAAGTCATACCAAATGCACGTACACTACTGCAGTTCTCCTCACCGATTCTAACGTTAGCAACGAGACAGGTGGGTTGCTCGCCGCTAGGCGCTGAAAACAGCTCCTTGTGCACCCCTGGTGTAAGCAATAAATGTAACCTTATATTTCTAGCTGTATAATAAACAAAATACTTATGATGTGAAATTCTCCACATAACAATGATCTGCAAGCAATTTAAAATTAAAATAATTATGCACATGGCCCAAAACAGTGCAATGGCCACAAACGGTACATCTACCCTATCTACTTTTATATAAAAAAAATAAATTCAAATAATAAAAAAATCTGGACCAGTCCAAATTTTCCCTGCTCCGGACAAAACCCCATTGCTCCACTGCTACGCGCTCAAACTCCGAGCTCTTCTTCGACGCTCTGTCTACAATCGCCTCCTCGATAATAGTCATAGTAGATCAGTCTTAGGGTGTTCGACAGACATTATCCGATAACGGGGTCCGATTAAAAAATTACAAAACCGCGATTCGTAAATACAGACTCACGTCGCCGGGGCGGGTAAAACTTTGCGAATGTGCCGACTTTAATTAAGGTCGATCGATGTCAAGTAGTTAGCAGTGGTTAGAGGCGTTCTGGGGGACGCGGCGCAGGCGCGGGCAGACATTCGAGAGAGCCCGTTTGAAGGAAGTTTGTTTTGGACTTCGACGACGTTGATCGAATCAGACGGTAGAGCTTAGAGCCACTTCAGCTGTTCCACTGTGTTGCGGCCCCGCGCAATAACAATAATTTAATAACGGCTGCGCATGAATACCGCGTGCATTAGCGAGGTACACCGCACGGGTGCGCGCCATATTCATCTGGCCTCTCCCCCGCGAGCATCCTCGAGCTCGCGCACAGCTATTCTTCCGAGTCACCTTGCCGCGGCACCGCCATACAACTCTGCGAATTCAATCCTTGGCATTCGACCAGCGAAACTCTGGAATCTCGAAGCGAATCTCATCGACGTCGCGTCCCGATAACCACCACGCGAGGCGGAGCGAGGAGTCAAGGTCTCGACTACTTGGACCCTCGCTAACGCCGACTTATCCTTCAATTAGGCTGTATGGGCAGATCGATAGTACCAAAACGGGAATCGTCGGTGGCGATAAAGGTAGAGACAGAGGGAGAAGCTGGGCGAGGGAGGGAGAGAGAAAGGGGGGAGGTCGAAATGCGGCGCACGAGAAAGCGCATAAGCGGCGGTTCGACGTGCATATACGTGCACTATCGGGATTCTGCAGTGCAGGTGCTGGGAAATGTGGGCCACGGCGTGCGACGTTGCGCGGCCGGGCTAACGTGGGAAGCGCAGATAACTCGGAGCGACTGGTAATGCGAGGGCTGATGCCTGTATGGTTAAGGCCAAAGGTGGCCCAATAGCAACCGATGGCCTTTACGGGCCACGAGCAATCGTCCTTTCCCCGCACCCCTGACAGATACCCCCTCTACGGCTAATACCATTACGCCTTCAGAATCGGCAAGGAACAGCCGTTCGATGACGTTCTCCTATCCTCTCGGAGATTGAATTGCCCCGTCCCGCCAGCCGAGCTTTTGTCTTTCTTCCATTCGACGTCGTTTAGCTTTACCGAGGGAACGAGCAACTTACGCGAGGAGGCAAGCCGCGAGTTTCCAACTCCGAGTTCCAAAGCTCCCGCGTCTTCCTCTGCCCCACTAGTCTAGCTTCTGAGTCTACGTCGTTGCAATTAACGAGACAATGTACTCTCGAAGTACACGCGAAGCGCTGCGTATCGTCCCTTTCGACGTACATTCGCGATATTGTGATCTATACCGATTTTAAGAAGGCTTTCGATTGGTTGACCACGGCATTCTGCTGAAGAAATTGGGCGTATTCGGTTTCCATGGTAGGCTTTTTCAATGGTTAGACAGTTACCTAACGGACCGAACCCAAGTTATCAAGGTGCGTGGTTGCCCTTCTCAACCGATAAAGGTCACATCGGGCGTGCCTCAGGGGTCACACCTGGGTCCTTTGCTTTTTTGCATCTTCATCAACGACCTAGCGGAGTTGTTTCAATTCGGTACTCCGTTACTTTTTGCGGACGACCTTAAATTATTTGCCAACATTAACTCCATGGACGATGCCCGGGATCTCCAAGGTGACCTTGACAGGCTTTATGCATGGTGCACAGTAAATAGACTTCCCTTGAACTTGTCGAAGTGCCAGGTCCTTAGGATTTCCCGGTCACTTAGTTCTTGGATTTTTAATTACTCGCTCGGTCATACGTACTTGTTTTGCACTGAGAGCGTATGTGACCTGGGTGTGACTTACAATGCTACTTTTTCCTTTGCGGCGCACATCACCAGAGCTACTAACTTAGCTTCTAAGCAGCTTGGCTTTATCATGCGGCACTCACGTGGGTTCAGGCGCATTAATACTTTTAAGGGGGCATTGCTTGTCCCCAACTACCAGGATTAATTAACTTTAGTGCGCTGTCTAGACCATTGCGATTTACGCCGTTATTTCGGGTAAAATTTTTTCGGACTAATATTCGTCAGAGTGACCCCATCACGAGGGTATGTTTACGCGGGTGCGAGTTGGCCGACAGGGTAGATTTCTTTGGCACCTCGCTGGCAGTTTTTAGACGGTCGGTCATTGCACTCCTTGGTTCGCACTTGGCGCAATAGGAAACTTTTCCTCGCTTAGGCATTTTTGTGTATTTTCGTCTGTACTCGTAATTAACAGTGTATTATTGCATTCTTTTGTATTCTACGTGTGTCATATTGGGCTTGTCCCGTATAATAAATAATAATAATAATAATAATATTAGTGGATACTTGACCGACGGGGATCGAGGGAAGGTTGTTCAAACGTGGATCCGTAAATGCTGAGCAGGATAGAGTCTCGCGAAGCGTGCTTTGGAAGCGACACGCGTGTCCGCGACTTAATCGCGTGGCGGATCAGGCGGTATGCAATCCGAATGAGCCTGGCAGGTGGCGCGTAATTATTGGTCGGGCAGGTAATGCAACGACGTGTCCCGGAATCCTGCGAGGGATACTCTGTGCTCCGGGGGCCATTCGCCCTCGTCACTTCCGGCTCGCCGGCTCGTCGGGATTTCAGCCGGGCTCGGGGCGGCGGGGCGGCGTAAAATCCGGGAGTTGCGGCCGTTGGAACGGGGTCCGGATTCCTCGGTATAATCAGCCGCGGTGCAGCGTAATCAGTGTTTACCGAGTAATTATCATGCAACGTGGCAGCGTGACTCACGGAGCAATTAAGACAACCGAACGGCCCTAGCGATTCGTTACCACTGAAATTTTTTCATCCTCGAGCTACTTGCAAGCTTTCCTACCCCTCCATCGACTCAAAAATCGCTGAACGCTGGTAGAAAGTTAGTAGTTTCCCGGGGGCAACTTTTCAGGGTGCAAAGTAGACATTCGCCGCGGAAGAATTATGATTAAGCTGACGCGTGGTTCCCGTGGTTTGCTTTGGCGAGGGATGCTGAATCGTATTGAAACACCCTGTACGTAGCCGCGATTTCTATCGAACTCTGCGGCGCGGGTCTTGCGGGAAATCAGCGAAGGTTAAGGTAGATTTTTACCGCCGACGATGCTATAGCCACGGTTTCACCTTGAGGCTAACGCGAATCGAACGACCTCGCGGAGCATCGATTCGAGCGCATACGTTCGAGCCGGTCTATCTGAGGAATAAATCAGCCGACTCTGGGGGATCCGAGGGTGAAAAAAGTCCGGTGTAAATTTTCCGCAAATTTTGGCACGGTCTCAAGCGAGTCTCAGTGCCAAGCAGAACAAAGTCACGCCACGTCGGTGAAATTTATGCTCGTTATCGTGGCGTTTCAATCGGAATCGAACGACTCCAGGTCTGGGAGCGCGGGGCTGGTCCCTCGCGAAGAAACCAGACGCGGAAATAGAGAAAAGAAAGGAGGTACCGGCTTGATTAGAACGATTGCTCGTGGCAATCTCTGGCCCCGCGGCCTTTTTTTACGCCGTGCAATTTTATTGTGTCTTAACGACGTCGGGCAATCCGCCCCTCTGTCGCCACCCTTTGGCGATCTATAGAAACCCATCGTCGTACGTCGCCAGCCAATTCCGTTTCGCTGGCTCTTCCTTTAATTCCGTCCTCGAGTGTAGCCTCTCCGCTTCAAACATTACTTGCATTCCGTTCCTCCTGTCGCTGTCTTCTATTTCCGTTTACTCCAAGAAACTACGCTAATTGTGTCGATTTACTGTCGCTTATAATTTGTAAAAGCCAGGAGAATAAGCTTCAACAGTTAAGCTACTCGTTTCTGGGACAATACGTTCAATCACACACCAGTTTCGCGTGATCGTAAGTAGATCGAGCACAAAGTATCCGCCCGTCGTTGTCCTCGATCTACCTGTGTCGCGCCGGAGGCAAACATTCCCGGGGACAGACACCGCGGAGGTAGAATGCAAATAATTGGCGCGATTGTCAGGCGATTTCCGGCTTTATCGTCTAATACACGTTAAATTAACGGACATTAATCTCGTAGCGAAATTACGTCCGCCGTCGGCCGACGGCGAAGCCAGTCTTTACACTGCAGCCATAGACCCGGCTGTGAATGCACGCGCCCGTACAGCTAGTAGAATGGCCGTAGCACAGGGCGGGCTACAATAGCGGAGCAATGTCGTTTCTGGAATAAAGTCACGCGACCCTTGCGTCGCGACAAGCGTCCCCGTGAGCGATAACTACCACCGCTTCCGGGGGCTTTAGTTTATGGCTACGTCACGGAATCGGTCGGTTGCCTTGCGCTTTATTGACTTAACTTTTAATTCCCCTTATCGATTCACCGCCTCGTATAGAGGGGCGCGGGTCGCCGGGGTCGTAAACACGCTCGCGGAATTTGTATCCATTAATCTCTTTCTTACGTGCGCCGACGAAGAAGACGCGAGGAGGAACAGATTCCTCCTGCCATCTTTCACTCCTCCCGAATTGGCCAGGGGAAAAGTGGATTATTCGGGGAGCACGCCTGGAGAATACTTGGCTCCCAGCCTCTGTCGACCGAATTACCGCCGTGCACAGGGTAAATATTTACTCATTCAACCGAGCGAGAGGAACGAGTCTCCACCGTGACCATCCTCACGACCGGACGCTAACGAATGCTGTCACTCAATCCGGTAGACACTGATTCTTTTGAATTCTTAATACTCCACATTCGAAGGAGATTCGATATTCGATACTGGTTCATCACTGCGACGTTAATCTTACGCCCGCTCAGATTTCCAGGCGCCTCGTTCGACGTGTCAATTTTAAGAACGGTTTGAACTGATATCGGTCGATTTAACGGCGTTCCGAGACGTCTAAAATTATTATTCCCCATCGGACGTGACTTATAATAGTAAGCTATAATTAATAGCGCCTTTAGACAGCTATTTTCGACGTCCCCTGACCTGGTACGGTTGTAAGATAGTCGATGGCTGATCGCGTGCGGGTCGATACTACTTGGCCCGGCGGGTCTGACTTTCGAGGGACCGCTACTACTTCAGAGTCGTTGCGTCTGACCTGCACGGTCGAATCTACTTTAAGCCGAGGATCAATTTGGTCACGTTTAACCTGTTAACTGGGTCATTTTTCGACCAGAGACACCTACTTGTGTATTTAAAAACGATGAAACGAGGGTTAACTCGTATTCCCCAATGGAATATTGAAGAGCGTTTCGCAACACTTGACACAAAAAAAAATTTCAAAAGAAGATGCCCTTGAAAACGAAATACCACTTATCCAGCTGGTAAGCTCCTGCATTATTTACAGCTCTTTCCGCGAGCAATGTACACTATTACATTATTCACCAGACTGTACAATATTTTATTCTCCCGTGGATTTATTATTCATACAAAACAGACGTCGGTCAACAAGCATTCTACCTCGTAGAGTTCCTGAAAAAGTTCACCGGTGCGTGAATCCCCACCCAGCTATCTTTCTTAATCAAGGAATCCTGCGCAAAGTGAAAATCCTGCCCGTGACTAGACGCGAGGAAACCGACCGATTTGCATCCGTCGAAATTTGCAGCGGCACGCGGCGGTCGCACAAGCAGAAAAAGAATGATGCCCACGTTCGTGCGAAAATTACGCGGCTGCGGGGCCAGCTGTAGCCAGCAAATTAGAACGCGCCGATACGCGAGCGAACCTGTGCACGCGTGCTGCCCGAAATTCGCGATTACGCGGAGGGAGCACATGGCGGCCAGCCAGTTCAACTCGAGCGGACGCGGGAGTTATTAAACAAAACGCGGCGACATGAACGAAAGGCCTCCCTGAGCCGAGCGATCCCCCTTGCTCGCTCCACTTTTCGCGATTTCCTTCTGGACTCGACCAACCTTCACAATGGAGCACGATGCGACTCGAAGTGACCTGCATTCGCGAAGCCGGGCATCTTTACAGCGAACCAGGTCTCTCGTCGTCAATTTAATGACACCGTTGATGCGCAGATGTTTATTAAGAATATCATCCAGCGATGAAAGAACAGAGGGGAAAGAACAGGCGGGCGCACAAAGAGCCAGTGACTCGGGGATCAACCCACTTTTCCGGGAGCTTTAATAACGACCCCGCGACGCGCGTCATGTATCTTGTGCAGAGTAGTTCCGTGCGGAATTTCGAGGGGAGACAACGACCGAGGCGACGGGAGAAGAGAAGACCGGCGTCTCGCAAAAACGCGTGTCCTTCGTTAGGGAAGGTTTCATCGCCGGTAGTTCGTTTCGTCGAGTTCATACGTGAGTTGCATCGCACGCGGCTGTAATTACGCGCACTCGCGAGAACCCGTTAATCTGGCGGATGATCAGTTTTCAAAACGCACCCTCGCTCTACGGTCCTTTAACGGCGATGGACTATCACGCCGGAGCGGAGGTGGCGCGGGCGTGCCGCTCGGTTTCGTAAAAAATTGCTGGGATGTCGACTGCATTGGAATCGCGTTCGTTCCTTATTCTAATCTCTTATCGTCGCTACGGGGCCGGAATCGAAAATCGTTTCCACGTCGTTTCCCATTCGACGCTCGCGCATACGGGAAAAGGTTAACACCCTCGTTACCCCGTCGGCTCTGAAAGTCCCGACGATGGAAAAATAATAAATTGCAACGCTCTTCCGGCTAGTTAACTGGAACCTGAATCAAAGTTGAAGAATCTATTGTGAAAGGATAAAGGATATCAGGAGACAGAAGATCAGAGTTACTGTAGTACGCTCAGAGTTGGGCATTATTCGGCTAAATTTTTATTCGAATACGTATTCGAATACATTTGTGCGAATAAGTTTTTATTCGAATAATCTTCGAATAAAAAAATCGAATGAAATGAAATTATTCGACAATAACGAATAAGTTTTTATTTGACTGAAAATTTATTCGAATAATTTCTTATTCGAATAAAAATTTAGTCGACTCAACGGACGAATAAAGTGATCACGTGGTTTCAGCGATGTATCGTGACACCACTGACTGACACCCGTGAGACCTAATGTTTTAGGTTAAGTAACTCTTGTCATAGCTCGCACTTTACAGAAAGATGTATGACCGCGGTATTACACAGAGTGGCGTTTTGATTTATTTTAAATAAAATTTGCTCACGTCAATTCATTTAAACTAATGAAAAAATCAATCTCTTCAAATTATAAGCGTTCATTTAATGTTTTTAAATACATACAAATACGCACACTTCCAGACTCACACGTCCAAACATATGTTGAACACAGTACAGACTTCCATCGATAGATATCCGACAGGGTATCACATTTATTCGTCGTTCATTCAGGTCGAATAACGAATAAATTCTTATTCGAACGAATCTGGTTTGAATAACGATACAGATTTATTCGCGAATAACGAATAATTTTTCGACGAATAAAATCGTCATTTGTTATTCGCGAATAAATCTTGGGGATTTATACGAATCCGTATCCGAATGAAAATTTAGCCGAATAATGCCCAACTGTACGCTCTTGTGATGGAGAATTGAGATTCGCTTAGAGTGGACTGATTAAACTACCAACATTCTCTCAGAAAGTCTCGCTGGGAATGAACAACCGGTGTTCCGAAGCTGTTGGCTCGTCCAAGTGGACAATTATCGAGGAACGGGGCCACCAGCTCATGATCAGTGGCACGGGACCTTATTAGAACATTAATCTTCATCTATCGCGAGGGTAGCTCTGTCCATTTGTCATGTTTCCTACGTGTCCGCGCGTCAGCCAACGGAGCAACGGAAAGATGAATCGTAATGGTCAATTATGCGATGGAAGGGAAAGCCTCGACGAAGAATGAGCTATCGCCTTCGTGTCGTTTGTTTCGAAGACACAGGTTATTGTATACAGATTTTACAGTAGAATTCTTCAGACTCGTTCTAGAGACGATACTCGTTACTGCTCCCCTGGATTTCAGTGACGAGCGCAAAGGAAGGGAAGATTAGTGCGATCAAGGCTGATTTCTTACCGCCGCTAAATTCGCCGTGGTTTCGTCGGCGGAAAATTAATTTCTACCGTGACTGGATTCGGGAATCCGCCGAGTCCCCCTTGGTTTCCTCCTTAATTCTTTCCTCGAAGAGCTTGCCACGGTCTCGGTGGGATTGCGGGACTGTCAGAGCGGCTGATCTTCGATTTGAACGAGTCTAAGCCCAGAATAAAATACGTGGACCGGCGAAGTGGCTTCAATCCTTCGAGTACTTTCATTACCGCACGGTCTACCAATCGCAGAAACACCATCACCGAATATCAGTATTACGTCTTAGCTTCTCCGGCACATTAATCTCACGCAAAGCTGCTCGTTACGTCACGCGTAATAACGGGAAATTAATCTGCCGCGTTGATCGAAATTCACGACCCCATCGGAGCGGCCCAATAGCCGGCTTCTTTCCTGGAAGTGTTCGTAACGCTCTCCAGAGGGTTGCGATACTATCGTGCCGTCGTCTTTAATGGAATTTGAAGACTGAGCCCATCGAAAGTGCATTATGCTGATCGAATTACGGGCCGCAGTCGATCAATCAACGCTGGCAAATCAGCGCGGCCGTGATCAGCGGTGTGCGACGGTGATTCCAAAGTGCCGCGTAAAATATGGATACGCGCGGGAACGGGCCCCGGATAAAATTATCGCGCTGCCGGGGGCCGTTAAAATGAGACACACGGATCCATGTAATTTATCGTTACGACGTCGTTGCCGCGACGCGCGGACGCCGCGCATAGAAACGACGTGGAATCGGCAGGGCAAATCCCTTTCGCGATCCGCCGACCAACCGTATCGGCGGACGAAGAATAAATCAAATCGCAAATGCATCGGACGCGGGGCCAGATTGCAAAGTTCCGCGGCGAAATTGGCCGGAAGCCGGGCTCTATCATCGATCAGGAGATTCCGAGACGCGTATGCACGCTCCCGCTGGCAGGCTTCAAGGAGAATTTCGCGGCGGATCGCGATGTAAATGTATCCTCCGCGGCCACTTCGCGGTCCTTAGTTATTACCCAGTCTGTTTTACTCGACGCAATGCGCGATCTGTCTCGATCAGGGGCTTCGATTCTACGGGGAATACACTGCAGCACATTACTGCGACGCTTTACGCGGTAAAATGGCTTCCTTTATACGTCAGCAGTTTGTTATACACAAAGGAATAATTAATAACACTTCGCATATATAATTCCCGTCGTAATCGCAATTACTGAAATGGATGATTTATCCAATGTTCATTCACTGCACCACCATTTCCCTTTTAGCTCTCGCTCGCGAACACCGTCTCGCTTCGCTCGTACAAAAGTTTCGGATTTAAAAACAACGAGCCGATATTACACCGGCCGAAAACGACGGGGTGATTGATCGATCGATTAATCGATCATTCGATTAGCGGCATCGGCACGGACAGCCCGCCTAGCCTCGACAACAATGCAGTTTACTCAGTCAGCGATACCACCGTGATATACCATTCTTAACAGACCGGACAGCCGATGACGCGGTAAAAAATAATGAAAGCAGGCGTGATATACTGTGGAACCGGGAGCTTTCGATAATGTGTCTCGCAAGGAACGCGACTAATCGACGAGGACGTTGCGTCAAAAAACGCTCAGCATCGGTATTCTTATCAGATCTTAGTCTTATCCGTGGATGAACGACGGGTACAATCGAGATATTTCGAGAATCGAGCTATTTGCGCGAAACCCTCGTGAATATAAAATTGTTACCAATTCTCACGGAGACATCTGATACAAGGTTGACGGTTAGGTATGTTTGTTCATTTAACCTACTTGTCTATTTTATCGGCTAAATCATTTAATTGTTCAGACTCTGCTATTTTGAAACTGTTTTGTTGTGAAAACCATGGGGTTTCCCCGTAAAATTAATAATAATAATAATAATAATAATAATATCCGCATCTGCTTCGAAGAGAATCGTTAGAAAATCGATGCAACGAATGCATGACAAGAAAAGGGTAAACACCGGGTCATCGTAATGCCAATGTTAACAACGGGGTTGCAAACTCGAGGAGAAAATAGAGATTATTGGCTCGCGCGGGACGGGACTGACGGAGTTCAAAGGCGTAGCGACTTTGTATCACGCAAACCAGATGGACAAAGCTCTGAATCGCTAACAAAGTAAGTACACTGTACGCGCATCGGCAGAGGCAACATTGCCGTTCTTCGAGCAATCGCATCGATCGTTTCTGGGAAAGGCGAAGTGCCTTTGGTTTCACGGCAATTCAGCTTGCGGTTGACATTTCGGGGAACCGTGGGGATCGATGGTTGAGCCATAACGAGACGCGAGAAGGGCGCCCACGGAACAGCGAAAGGTTCGAAATAATAGTAATACAGGGATAGGGGCGAATGGGTGGTAAAGAGAGAACAAAAATGTTTATTCAGCCAATAGTCTATCCTTAACCTGCGTGCTTGACTTCAAACGTGAAACTCCGCCACGGGAGCCGGCGAAAAAATATTCCTTTCGCCGGGCTCTTAAAGAGGACTTCCACTTCGCAGTAAACTTTCAAACGCAACCTTAATGAAACGGCTGAAAATTTAATTAAAAACAAAAATGTAAATAAAGCCTTTAAGTAAACAATTCTATTCCAACGCCATCAGCAGACGGCTGTGAAATAAATGACCTAAGGCGGGCGCCTTTGCTGGACGCCAAATACAGTCCCTCCACTCGTCCTCGAATATTTTACCTCGCCTCCCTTACCCCGCAGCGCCATATATATCCCGTCGAATGATTAAACGACACCCGCCCTGCGTCGCGAAATCATCGACGTCGAGGATCCGAAAGTTTCTCCGTGAAACTTCCTGGCTACCTTCCGGCGCTGCCGCCAACTTCCACCACCCCCATTCTTTTTCACTGACAGGGAATTAAAACTTGGACGCGTGCACGAGAGGAAAAAAATGGAGGTACTTGCACGAGCTACTTAGAAATTTAGAAAACCGTCGCTGGGAGACGCTTCTGCAGCGGACGAGTAGTGTGCAGGCGTGCAAAGCAGCCGCGAGTTTCCATTATGGCTGACCTATTCCCCTGGATCGTAGGTAGACGCGCGGCGCCGACGATCGAGTGGCGTCTGAAGGGCCGGCAGAGGTAAGATGGTGTGCAAGTTGCGAGCGGGCACCGCGCTTCTAATGATATTTACCCCGGTGGTCGTCGACGTGGACGAAGTGCGACGCCTAATTTTATCGGGCTTGCGGGTATAATTAAAAGCAAACTCTCGGAGCGCAAGGAGAAGTGGGGCAGGTGGACGTTCCGAAGACGGTTACGTAAGGGCCCTTCGACGTTTCCGGGCGTTTGAATGGCGGCCCCGGCTCAAGGACGCGTAAATCTGTTCAACAGGGACGAGCCTGCACGAGCTAGTGCGCGCGCCAACTCCTGTTACACGTGTTGCCAGCGAAGGAATCGATAAGGGGACACGTAGCTGCACCTACACCTGTGCGTCCAGGGCTTCCTTAAGCATCTATTTATGTCGCGAGCAGTCGCGTGCATCCTGCGGCCGCTTTTCTATTTTCGACCTTTGCCCTAAGCGGCGACCAGGGCAAAGCACGGTCCCGAATGTCAAGGTCGGATCGTCGATGATTCCACGACCTGCTGTAGGTACCGTAATTGCGCAACTGATCGGGCAAATTGTTACCACTTTGGTCGGCAAGGAAATGGGGTGTTCCGTTTCGATTGTTGGAAATGTTTTTTCCACGGAGTCGTAAATTCCGTCTTGCCACTATTAGCAACCACTCACGAAACGGGTGATTCCTTTAAATCTAAATAAAGGATCTGATTCAATAAAGCACTGAATTGTTAAGACTATCACATTAACATTTAATACTATTTAATTATAATTAATACAGAGAGGTGTTGTTCGCGTCAAGTCTAGAATTCAACTGCCTGGTCTCCCTTCGGGCACAGTCCACCCGGAAACGAGAGGGGCAGGGGTTATGCACTCTAGAAGGCGGTGAAGACAAACCGTCATCGTCCGCGACGATCTCTAGGCGCTTGAATATATAAACAATGGCGAGACTCTCTGGAGCCTCGCCGAATAAACAACCGATACGAGGCGAAATTCTCGGACCCCTTAGCATAATTAATGAGTTGAGTAAATCGTAATCTTCTAAACGCGGACACCTCGGCCGCGTTATTGTTCGTTTCGGAACCGAACATGGGGAGCCTGTAGAATATACTCGCAGTAGTACGACCAGCATTAGTCAGACAGGATGTTGAATCGAAGCCTCAGAGTTGTCAGACAAGATGTTGAATCGAAGCCACAGAATTTCTAGGTTTCTACCATGTACTCTGTAGGATTAGAGACAGAAAACAGACTCCAAGAGAACAGAAGAGATCAGAAACGTCGCGATCGAGTTTCCAAGAGGATTGTAACCCGACTCCCAGCGCGAACCACTCGAGTGACCTCGACGCTAGTTCGCTCTGTGTTGGCCTCGAAGAGGAAAGTGCCCCGCGCGGCTCTAAACATTCATCTCCCGCGAAGGCGGGCTACGATTGATGCTCGCCATAATGCAAACTAAATTGCAGGGGCCACTCGTTTCGCGGGAACGCGCTGTCGTCATTTTTCACTATTCTCAGGCGCCACGAACGCCTTCGTCGCGCGATTCTGGAATCGGTAAGTGGCAACCGTGGGGATATAAATTAATTCTCCCCGGGGAAACCGCGACGATAAACTCGCGCGGAAATTTCGGACGGAAACGGCTCTGCCACCGCACGCCTACCGGTCTGTAACACAAATCTGACGATATTGTAGCCGTTTCTGAGAGCAATTCTTCATTCCAGCTGGCTCCCAATGAGACAGAGATGGATTCTCCATCTCTGTTGCATTGTCTATAAAATCCGTCGCGACCGCTCTCCTCCTTACCTGTTTAACCTTCTCCCTACCAACGCTTCCTTCCATACAGCTCTGTTCGCGAAAGAGATCGCGATGAGCGTGAGATGCCGGTTAGGTTATGTAAGGAATGCACAGTATTTTTGAGCAATGAGTAATCAGTCAATGTTTATTGTACACTCGTTGAGTGAGTCCGAACATAAAAGAATTATGAGTGAGAATGAGCGGATGCACGTTGTTAAGAGAATGTACAGTTCCTGTCTCGTTGAGACGAATCGCAAAACGACGCACACGTGGCCGCGTAACTGACCACGATCCACAATCGATACACGACGAGTCTGAGCACGAGATATTGAATTGAGCGGTGAGATACAAACGGTTGAGCGTTAGCACGAGCAAAACAATGAGCCTTCACGAGTTACTTGAGAAAAACGTTCAGTAAAACCGACGCGTCTACTTTCGTACTCTGCGTGAACAAGAAGAGCAATAGTAATATGGCCGATCGATTTGCGTTAGTCGTTTTCTCCAAAAGTCTGGAGGATCGAGCGACATGGGGAAATGCGATTGGCTGAGCGTTCTGTCGCTGACACCTGATTGGTCGATCGATTGTGGATCGGGCTTGTCGATCCGCTGTCCAGGAGGTGCTGCGATGAGTTGGGTGTGGCGGAGATCGGAACTACCGAATCTCAAACAAGCTCACTCTACTCGTTCTCAAGACCTGCTATCCATCCCCCACCATCGTACAAACCACCTTCGTGCTTCCTTCTCATACGTAGCCCCCCATTATTTTAATTCACTCCCTCCTGAAATTCGCGCTCTTCCGACTCTCTCCTCCTTCCGATGTGCGTGTAAATCTTCTCTGTTGCTTCACCCCTTATAATGATTCTTAGCCCACTGTGCGATCTGGTCGGTATGTTCTGTTTTCTGTGTACTCGTCTATATTTAATTTTCCTGTTTTATTCTAAGTCTTGGTTATGGTTTTTATATTATTTCAGCCTAGGTTAATATATTCTGTCTTCCTTTCTTATTTTTCTTTTCTTTCTCTGTATTTTTAGAACTAGGTTAAGTTACCGTCTTAGGTTAAGTTGTAAAACAGTCTCGGACTGAACTTCGCCTTTGCTTTTTGTCGTTTTTCTTATATTCTCTCTGTTGTCCTCTGCTTGTTATGCAATAAAGACGTTTAATAATAATAATAATAATAATAATTCCTCGGATTAGCGAGGGGACAGTTTCGAGAAAAAGAAGAAAGTTTTGATAGAATAGGGTAGATGTACCATTTGTGGCCACTGCACCATTTGGGGCCACTGTCTTATTTATTCCGATATATTAAGTATTCTTAGTTCACTTTCATTACAATGAATTAAGCTGTCTAAGGATGGGTTGTTGGCACCATTTCTACTGTTTTGTTGTCCCGTTTTATTTAATAATCATACGTGGCCACAAATGGTGCAAAACAGTCCGGCACGATAATATAATGATTTTTTAAATAATTATGTTTAAAACATTGTTCAACGTAGAATATTTCAATTATCTGTAGATTTTGGATTACACTGATATATTCTTTATTTTTGTGTACGTATTCTTTTGTAAGTTATGTATCTGTGAATGGTACGGAAATCCTTAAAGTGGCCACAAATGGTACATCTACCCTACCTACATTCAGGGTTTTTTCAATATCTCTTCCTCTTTCAAGCTTGCTCCTCGAACTGAAAGCTGACCCGGGGGCACTCTGTCCATATAATTAAGCAGGACATCCTCTATACTCGCTCGTGGCCGTACGAGCACCGCCAGGTGCAAAGTCACGACAGGACGATATCGCGTATAAAGTAGGCGACACAGCCTCCGGCTACTTCCAGACAGAATTAACGCCGCGGTGAGTTTGCAGGCTAGTTACTAAAGGTAACTCGCCGTATCTGCGACGATAAGTTACGTCGGTGGCGAGCGGGAGTAAGAGGGTCCGGGGGATGGTGGCCCAGAGAGGACGGAGGTCGGAAGAGGCCGGTATTTACTTTCTATTTTAGCCGTTAAATTTATATCATGGTGTTTTGCAACTTTATACCATTCGTTGTCCGTGGATGCGGCTCGATAACGGGCGGGAGGGCGGGTAGTTTTAAATAATTAAGTGTATCTAACCGGGGGCGGTTTTCTAGCTGTGTCGGGACGGCGTGCAAATTGCGAGCATCGTCACCGGGCGAAGTTTCCGCCGTTCGTTGATAAATATTTAACCGACTTGAATATTTAACCCGCCGCTAGGAAGACAACCGTTCAACTAAATTCCGATAGAATTTCGTGCACTTTCGCGCGCTGGTACGTTCGTGTGCGAATCAAACGGCCGTCAATCAGGAGATATGAATTTATACTTGCACTGGGAACTTGCTCTAAACTTAATACGCTGATGTAAGCTTCAAGGGTTGATTAAGGTCGCCGGGAACCAAAGAAAATGCATCATTCACTTGGAAACACATCAGGTAGGGAAATTGCTGTGAGACAGGATAAAGGTGAGAGTACTCCGAGTACCGGAGGGTACAGCTGCCGCGCGCATTATGCATCGTGATAGACTTGTGTCCCGTAATCGTGACGGAAATAGAAGGGCGAGCGAAGTGGTGGACGGGAATCGAGTGGGAATGAAAAAGGTCCAAGGAAGAGCTCCCCATCTCGACAAATTGAGTTTCTTCGCGGTGGTCTTGCCTCGGCTCTCCTTCTTTCTTCAAGAGAGAGAGAGAGAAACACGACGGTCACGGACGACCGTGAAAACGGAAACGAGATTTCAGTGCGACTCGATCTTGCTCTCGGCCCGTTTCGTCGATGGACCAGCGAGCTATTCAACGGCGATCGCATTAATCTGCGGGACAAAGAGAGTATACCATCCAGAGAACTTTACCACCGACGTGCTTCGTAGTTTCATTTCGCGGTTTAATGGCAGGCAGTCAACGAGGGGACGAAACGTGAAGACGAAACGACGGGGGAATCCGTGGCCGAGAATCAGAGCAGAACGCGAGAAGGTCGAAGCGAGAGCGTTAAAGACTCACAGGGTCAAAGAGCCAAGGAGAAGCTAAAGCGCAAAGGGTGCGCGAGAAAGCACAAAAAGTGTGTGCAGAGCAAACGGTTAAAATTAGAGTGGCGGATTAAACAGTCTCGTAGAATAAACTTAGTTTCCAGGATACACAGGTACATTTGTACAGACTGTTTCATTTCTTTCTCGCGTCGAATCCCTTGGAGAAGGAACACTGGGGGGTGCCAATAACACCTCACTCTGTACATTAAAAGTTAATCGCCGTTTCCCATTCTTCCGTTCGTTCCACCTTCTTCTAAGAATTATCCAGCAGCGAGGTTCCTCGATGATAGCCGCGCGGAGGGGTTAACATGCACCCCAATAAACGAGAGAACGCGTCGCGATTTCCAGGGGGAAGGCGAGGGCGTTAAACAGAACATTTTACGCGGGGCGGCGCAAAATAATTTACCCCGGCGAAATAGGAATGTAAAATCTGGCCGAACGGCGGGGTGTCTAGGGGGGTGTTGGCGTGATATTTTCTTCCGAACGCCGAACAGGGGAAGGAACACTTTCTCGTAGGGTACAGAGGTATAGAGGGAGAGAAACGGAGGCGATTGCATAGCCGCGGCCCGTGGGTCGCGTGTACACGATGGAAATTGCATTGTGCAATATTGAGAATAGGAGCCGCAGCTATTTCTGGCTGCAACGCGGCCCCGTGAACGCGGTCGCTTGTCCCGTCTACTTTAAACAGTTATACTTTATAGCAGGGGCTCGCCCGCGGGACCGCAGTTTTCCATCCAAAAACTCGGGACACCGCAGCCGACCGACGAACCGACCACGGCAACTTCGATGGCGATTCTTTATTTTACCCTGCCTCTGCGCTCCCCTGTCGCCCGTTAACTTTTTCACCCCCCTTTCACCGCGCTAAGGTTAACCACGGCGAGCATGTAAATCAGCCACCTCAGCCGCCCCCACGCGTCGATTGCTGAACGTACGTTTCCCCATACCGTACCTCGAGGTTCCTGCAACTTCCCGTCGCCCCCAGCAGTTTCCAATGCGAAATTTCTGCGCCTTCCGCGCGAGGATAAAGGATAAAGGATAAACGAAAGCTTGGAGAATATCGCGCGAAAGAATTGCCACGCGTGAACCAATTCAGTGCTTACGAAAAGGGAGCGAAGGAAGACAGACATCGCGATTCAGTGGCTGAAGGTAGGCATGATTTTTAATTATAATGTCTATGAAATTTCAGTGGGACACACAGTGCGTTGATGCATGGACAAAAAGTGAAAAATCAAATATTTTGCAGGGTGATAATTATCATCTAATATTTACATTAAGATGTTCAGGAATGGAGTTCGGTTATGCTTGCTAGGATACCGTAGTTGTTTACGATGTTATTTACCATCTTAACTTGGAATCTCAGGACTTCAAGCGTCACTGGAAATTCATATGCGGTAGAGTTACTTTCTATTTTTTCATTTAGACCTTAAGAAAATTTATTATTCTTTGCTCATTTGATTCACAATGGATTCTAGTATTATGGGTATGTGTGTTTCAAAGTTATTGTTTAGGCTTATGCCCTTACTGATCATTAGAAAACTTCTTAGTCCCGAGAATGAAAATTTTATTTCAACCGACTTTTTAAAAAATACGTATCAAAACGTATCCGTGATTTTTTTATATTTGGTTCCCCTAAATGTATACTTTATGAAAATATCGCGTTTTCCTGCTACTACGTGCAATTATTTGAGAAATAAATTTTTTTAGGAAGACGTGTGCGCATCAGCAATTCTGATGTCTTTGAAAAGTGATTTTCTTTAGACCAGAAAAAAAATAGATGGAATTTATGACCACATTTTGGTTCTTTTGAATATAAAAGAGTGTCTTTTTTAGTCTAAATAAGCTTATATATGTAAAATATATTTCAATGAAAAAATTTTAACTTCAAATGCACGTGATAAAAATACTTTGATAAAAAAATGTTTCGAACAAAAGTTAGTCAGTATTCAGTTGACAACGTATTGCAAAAGTAAATATTGATAAAAAACTTTTTATTCAATAAAAAATCGAGATCAGCTCAATTTTTTTTAAGGCAACTGTATACTTTTTTATACGCCAATCGATGCATCAATATATTCTGGTTAAGAAAGTATTGTGGTATATAGATCGAAAACTGATCAGTTCGGAAGTTATGATTTTTGTCCCAACTTCCCATTGATTCAACGCACTGTGGGACAGGGTGAATTTTGAGAATAGCGTGACCGGAAAATCTTCTGTTTAGCGAATGAAGGAAGAGGTGTAATTTTTGGAAGATTCCTTGTTTCTTTGAACTTCGCCGAGTGAATTTACGTAGTTAAGCCGCGAGTGAGGGGTAAGCGAACGGGTGACCCCGAGAAATATACGCGGAAGGGCTTTAGGCTCTAATTCCCACTTGGATAATTCTTGGTTAAAAACACGGGGAGACTCCGAGGCGAAGAAAGTACGTAAAGTTTGATTCGAAAATCTGGTCGCCGGGGGCGCGAAATTTATTCCGCAACTTTGGAATCGTAACTTGCCACATATTGCGCTTCCGTTCTCCAAGCCTTTTGTTAGAGGAATTTAAATTCTATCCGCTTTCTTAGGTTAAAACTCTATTTTGTATTCCCCCCAGCTACCTCTTCTCTCAGTTTATTCAAGGAATTTCGCTTAAGCGACGCTGAAAGCGTTTCGTCATTCCTATGAATTAAATCTTGCGAAAATATATTATGTCCAGCGGCCGGCTGCTTCCGGTCCTCGAGACTTTTGACACGCTGACAGGGAACGTCGGTTAAAGTTTCATTCTAAAAGCATGCTTGCTCGGTTACGAGTTCCTTCATCCCTGCGTGAACGAATGGTACGCGCACGCTGGACGTGGAAAAAATAACGTGGCAATGAACGATTATCGATTTCCCGCACGACCTCGTTCCCGATAATTCAGACTGGCGTCTGGAGTCGATCGATACATCGTCGCCCGACTCCCGCTAAATATTTCAAAACGCACGCTGATCTTCGTTTCGTATTCGGAGCCCTCTTAAGCCGCCGGGGGTTGCATCATCCGAATGGACAGGGCGTCGCGAGTAAGTGCAGTCGATCGATTCACACCGACAGATGATTTTAGTATGCTCAAGCAGGTATGTTGGAAAGATGTGGATGACCTTGAGCGGGTAACTCTCGTAAAAGGAAGCGGAATAATTTATGGGCTTCGTCGAGGCCCGAGGTATAGCTTTAATACGCGATATACTATTTCCGTTGAGCCGCGGTCATTGAATATTCTCTTCGAGTGTGAAGCAAATAGGTAAGTGACGAAGGAATAAAGATTTCGATGATAGAGAATCGACGCTGTCTATTCACGAATTTCCGGAGCAACTTTTGAAGTCTGCTGAAAATTGGATAAATACAGAGGGTGGGACGGGAGTCTAGATACGTCGGTGTAGTCGACGCGCATAGTTCGGGAAGGATTTTCCCGCGGGGAATTTCGGAACAAATAGGAGCCTTGGAACAGTCGTGTCCCAAACAGTGCGAGGGAATCCAGTGGACTGGAAGGTGGGCGGTTCTGTGCGAATAATAAGGGTGAAAAAGGGGGGGGGCGATATTTCAGGTGTTGCGTGTGATCGTACATAGACTCTAGGAGACCTTCGGTACCATTCTTTTTCCTCGGAATGAAAATGATGGAAAATACATTCTATTCGTGGAAGCTCGATTCCATTGCCTGATCTGAAAGGTCGCATAACGTACTTCGAAGGAAACTTGACTGAATAAACCATAGAACAGCTTTGCGACGAACAGCTGCCTGTACTCTTCGATCCAAGATGATTCGACAATCGTGTAATCGCAATGCAAACATTGTATCACAGGATATCCTGCACACGGGGCTGTACTTTCTTGGGGAAGATCGTATCCTAGTGCTCGGACTGTAAACATTGCTAGGAGGTTCAGTCGACTGGAAAGTGAATTGTCGAACAGTCGCGGAGAATAGGGAAGGTGCAGCAGTACTCGCGTACAGTCCACAAGCATTCTGAACGCCTGCATGAATCTCGCCGTAGTCCCTCGACGCTCTGCTTCATCTGTTTTCTACCGGATGTACGTATCTCTCCGTCGATACCGCGAGAAACGAGATTCCCCAGTCCCTTTGCGGCAAAAAGACACCGAGCCGCAAAGTTCGTTTCGCGACGTCGCCGTATAAATAATATCGAAGTAAACTGCAGCGCCTCGAGTAATGTTCCCTGCAAACCGAATAACCTGTTCCCCCTTTTTCCGAGAGAAAGCACTGCGCCAATCACCGGCAGGCAAACACGATTCCGAGTACACCGCGTTCCCTTTGATTTCATCCCTCGAACAAGGAGCAAAGTGAATTCCAGGGGAAGGCGTGTCGACTGCCGTGAGAGAGCGGCGCAACGAAAAGAAACATCGTATGCAGTCACCGTCACGCACCCTGCTTATCGAAGCGAGATTACACGAGCCACGGTCTTCGTAACTACAGGTTGCTCCACAACACGTGAGCTCCGCTTTGAAGCTTCATTTAAGGCGAAACGAGAGGAGAATACAAACTTGGTGACTTCCTTGCTTCTACTTTGGCGTAGAAACTTATCGTTACTGATTTTCCCACCCATTTCAAACTTTCACGAATTTTTTCGCGTCCCGAGTAGGGGAGACCGGGGCTGGTTGGCACCAGGGGTAGGTTGACTAATTGTTAATAACTTTCCACCGACGTATGCTTTACCGCGGAGCGATTTTCTGTAGAAATAAGTCACTTCTACTATGACATGCATTTATGTCCGACCCCGCGATCGCACGTTTTTTAAAAGTTACCAGCGTTTATCGAAAAATTGGCTATGTAAGTAAATATGTTTTCTTAAAGATTTTATGTTTTCATGCTCTATATAGTTAGAGTAGAATAAATGTGAAGGGACTATTTTAAAGTTTGTTTATTAAACGACCTATTGAGACTGCGGTTTTGATTTTACATAAATAATTAATGGTTATATAGAGAATTGAAGTCAAAATGATCGTTCGGGGCTGGTTGACTAATAACGTCCGGGGTTACATGGCTAAGCTGGTTAACCAACCCCAGTTAGGTATATTAGTTTATTACGAACTTTTCGTTACTAAAGGTTAGTTAATAATTTATTTCACAGAACAATGAGGACATATCAAAGAAAGTCAAATAGAGGTTCAACCTCAAAAGATCTTATAGAACAAGCATGTCGTGAAGTAATTCTTGAAAAGAAAAGCATTCATGCAGCTACCGTGGAACATAATATACCGTATAAAACTCTGTATAGATATGTACTTTTCTACGAGTGCAAAAATTGCACATCAGATTGCCAAGATAGTAATTAGTTGATAGAAGATGGCGTATGTTTTTATAGTACCAGATATAAGATTTATTGTTACTATAAAGGTTTAAAATGTTATTTATTATTAAAAAGTAATAAATATTTTATAATGAAACAACTCTTGTGACATTATGCTATTTTATTACCACTCAGATAAGTTGTTAACAACATTTTCTTAACTGATTGCACCTATAGTCAACCTACCCCATACTGTTAGTCTACCAACCCCGACCACGGGGCTGGTTAACCAGCATGTAAGGTATTAGAAAAACATTAAAATGCCTTAAATGTTGTCAAATTGAGTCAACATTAATAATTTAATCAGATAGCCAAATGTATGCCCTATCAAATATAGTAATCGATTTAATGATATTTCGCCCACATAATTTATTAAAAATCAAAAACTGAAAAATTGGCCTACCAGCCCCGGTCTCCCCTATTGACAGGTTGCATGAAATAGCCTGTAGTTCGCTTTTGACATGGTCACCGCGTTGCTAAATTGTTTCCACTTGGCGTTCCAGGTTGCTCGGAGCCTCGAGACGACAAAAGGCGACGGCGGCGAGGGAGCACGAGGCGAGACGAGGGTTGAAAACCCAGCGTGCATGTGCCCTGCGTCGTGAACTCCCGCGGGAAGGGCCGGGGATTTAAGTTCCGTCTGATTCCGCGTCGACGCATCCCGAATTTAAGATCGCCGGGAGGAAATCTGGTCGTTACACTCGGGAGGATCGCGAATGGATGGACAGAGGTAGCAGCCAACGATCGATCTCTTAATTATTCGACGGCTCTTCGCCGGTCTGGGAATCCCCGATACTGTTGAGAATACAACGAGCCCCCGGCATAGACAAGTTCGAGAGGTCTCGCGTCGTTTAAAGCTTCGCGTAACAGTCACGTCGATTAACGAGCAAGGCTGGCCCACGAAAGTCCCGCGGCTCTGAAACGCGATCGAAGAAACGATGTTTCGCCTGCACTCGACTGAATAGTGTACCTAGTCGCGAGCAAACACTCCGAGGTGTCTGATCAATCTGTTTCAAACGAGAGACCTGGAGAAATCATTCGCCTGTATCCTCTCTCTCATCAGAGTCCTTTGATTTTCCCTTCCACAAACTCCTTGTCGGCGTGTACGCGCCGATCCGCCGTGCTGTTCGATTTATTTTCGTTTGAGTTCGCCGGGGGAAGCCGGTAAATCTTGTCGCTTTCAAAGTCGCGCGTTAGCAAACGGTATGAAGAAGAAGTCGGGAAAGGGCTTGAAAAATAAGAGAAACGTCGTTGCCTGGGTGTAAGAGAGAGAGAGATCGAGAGAAATAGAGGGAGAAAGAGAGAGAGAGTTGGAGACAGAAGGTGGAACAGGGGGTGGTTCTGCGTCGGCTTAAAAGGTGGAAAAGAGAAGGAGAACAGAAGGCGGAAGGAATCGTCGAGTTCGCTCCGAGAAAAGTTGGCCATTTTACATTTGCACGAGCATTTCTCCATCTGCTTTGTGCCGGGTGGTTATGTTTACCTTCCGCGGGACGTGTATACACTCGCACAAACATGCACCGTGCAAATACGCGACGAAACGACGGGAGGATGCATCAGAAAGGCAGTGGAAAAATGTAAACGGCAACGTAAAGAGAGAATCACTGGCGCTCAACTTCTCACGGCAACTGACACATCTGCTAGGCAACCCTTTCAGTCGAATGGATTAACGATCCTCCGATTGAATTTTCAAACAAACGCCCGCCCATCGGTTGCTATATAGTTACCGAAATATCAACGGCTCGATTGACGATCACCGTCTTCCCAACACTCGTGACGTCTTTCGAGTGAACCACAGCGACTAAGAATACTATCTTCATCCCCTTGGAACTCGAGTTTCTATTCCAATATAAATCAATGATGCCTGTGTTTCGTCAAATTTAACGCTCCGCCCGGTACCTGGCTCGACTCTACTGGAAACGATTACTAGCGAAGGGGTTATTCTCGTCCGAAAGGCGCCCAGAATTCCTCTTAGACCGTGTAAGCTCGTGGGAAAACGGTGGCCCAGTCCTCGAGTGGAACGATCCCGCAGCTATCTGGCGGCACGACGGGATCTCGTTGTTGTCGTCGACGACGAGACGACAGGGCAATCGTTTAATCGAGATATCGGCTCTTCTTTTCCAGTTCGATCCACCGAGCTCCTCTCCCACGATTCCGCCGAGTTATTTCGAGGGTTTTCCAGCTCGGTTAGCGGGGTAATATATAGCCGTATAGCGAGGAAGAAAAGGGATCTCCTCTCGTCCCGGGCGAAGCTTCCATCCGCAAATCGGGTTAAGGCTCGCAGCTTTCGCGGTGATCCACTTCGATTTCCGCGGGGAGTGCCCGATGAATTCTCTTTTTCTACCGACCAGGCGATAGCTTCGCGAAGATACCGCGTTCTCGCTAAACGCGCCCTATACCGCTCCAATCATTGACTCTCACTACTTAAATTTCTTCAACTCGTAGAAGCACGTCTTGAGAAAGTCGATTAACTTCCGAGGATTCTCAGAGATTTTTATTTCCTCGTAAAGAGGCCCATTCTCTGTCAAATTCAGGGACTCAAAGATTTCCGTTTCGTGATTGTAGGTACCTCTGAAACTCTACGAAATTAAAGCCCAGCGTTGACACAGTTTCCCACGCGACGATAGATTACAACGATGAGTTTATCGATGTTGTTTTCCTACGCCGAGGATTGCCAATCGTTCCGCAAGGATGTCGATGCATAGAGACATCCTTTGATCCTCTGCCCCGCGCAAACTCCTGCTTCTTTCTGGACGCGAATTTCTTCCGGGTACATCCCTTTGTCTCCCCTGCTCCGGAATGCAAATGGAAAAGTTTCTAACGAAAGCTTTTCGGTGTCCCCCAGTTCGATGGGAACTGTCGTTTCTATAACTCTCGGGGCGAGAATAATAGGAAGAGGGATTTGCATCGTCGAGGGCACGCTTAACGATTATTTACTCTCGCCCTTCGTTTCGAGGGAGAACCGTGCCTTTTTTTCGCTTGTTTCGTTGCCGATGCTCGGAATGCTGTTCCCGTGGTTACCAGAAGAAGTGGTGCCTTCGGTAACGACGAATCCTTAATCGTTGCATTTTAATTGTCTTGTCTAGAAAGGGGTGGGACGGTCGAAATCTCGTTCGAACCTGGGGGACAGCAATTAAAACGTGGACGTTGATTTGTGGAATACCGATGCATCTTCGACCAGGTTCGATCGCGTAGAATCAATGGACCTCTCGTTCTGCCCGAGCTTTGCATTCGCGTCGCCTCACTTTATCGCATCAATTTGCAAAAGCCTCTCCGATTCTCGATTCTCGATGAATTGCAAATCGAATTAAAGCAACTCCGCATTAACGCGCGTACCTCTTGTTTACTTGGCGTATCGGTGTAACAGTGAGCGCCGCGCCGTCATGTTCCAACTTTTTTTCTCTCTATTCTCTTCTTCTCCATTTTATACGAAGCTTGAACGTTGAACGAGATGTTGCCTTGATAGAGAACTCCTTTAAACTGTGCCACCCCCAGCGCTATGTCCGCCCTTGGAAACACGAGTATGGATTTCCTGCGAATTGGTCGAAATGCTGTTGCAAATAGCCCCGCCAGTGAGTCTTCGTGTTATCACGATGAACGGATGCCACGACCAACCAATATTGCCCCATCCCACCAATTGACAAAGGACTAATCAAAGCTAGCCCGAACATGGGGCGTATTGCACATTGTCGACGGTGCAGCCTCTTATGCAGCTGGAAACGTTTCGATTCGATCGATGCTGCATTTTCCAAATCACCCCGAAATCATCTCGAAAGCAACGTGGATTTTGATCTCGATCGTGGTTTATTTTATTTATTTATTTATTTATTTCACGGGAAAATCCCTTTTAAATACAAAAATGACAAAACCTTAATTAGAGTCTAACCCTTTATATCCCCGGTTAAACATTCCTTAACCGACCACGCAATCGTTCGCCGAACACATTAGATATATGCAAAAAGGGATCAACATCGTCGAAATGTACGTTGAACTGACGCATAGCTCGATTCATAGGGTCCGCTGTACAATTGCTATATGACGGCATTCTAGTAACGAATAGCTGACGACTTCTAAGGTTGACCCCGGGCGCATTCAACTTAATTTCAACTACCAAATCCGAGCAGTCAATTTGGCTGTTCATTACCTTGTGCAAAAACAATACATTCGCCACTAACCTTCTGTTTTCCAAGGACATCAAATTTAATCTACTAAGAAGAGGGCCATAATCATGATTTCTCACTTCCAAAGGATAACCAAGTACCCAAGCAGCGAATCTTACAAATTTATGCTGTACCCTCTCAATTAAATTTATATACCTTCGATGCCTTTATTAGAATATTGGTGGTGTCAGGAATATTACAAATTTATATCCCCATTACAAATAGCATGATGTGGAAAGGTGAGATAAAATTGGAATTAATTGCCAAGAGTTCGGTATCAAATAGGTCATATATTGCCACGTTCTACCGCTAAAAGACCAGAATGGCTCGTTCCACTTTCGGTCAGCGTGGTTCGGCCTCGATGATCGGGATTAAGCGCACGCATTTCTACGGACGATCGATCAAAAGATCGACTGTCGAACGCACCGCGTTGTACGAATCCGTCCGAGCGTAATTCGATGTCGTTTCGTCTCTCTTCGCATGGCCGCTATACGAGAATCGACCCCCTAAGTACGCGTGTGTGTCGGGCCATTCGTGTGCCTCTATCCCTAGAGAAGTTCCGTGTCACTGGCACACGCTCCTCTCCCTCTCGCCCTCTATGCGCACTTGCTGCACCTGCACCCGCTATCGCGATATTAACGAGTGATCGAATTGCTTCCCGGGCTAAGCTTTCTCGCTCCCGTTTGATCGCGTTTGCGGGCATTACGCACGTTACACCGGGAAACGCCAGCGGCAGAAGGAACATGGCAAGCTACCGTCGCGGTGCGTTCGATCGAGCCCTCAAATAATCGATTGGGAAACAGTAACCAATGAACATTCTTCCGAGACAGTGAAATAACTGGTTATAAAAATGGTGGTAGCATCCGTGACGCTTTGAACGCGAGTATTCAACCGTGCTTGTTGTAAAAAACAAATGAATTTCGATCCATGCGTAGGTACTTATTGCTGTGTAATAAATAGTTAATTCTACGTTGAGTTGCGTGTTTTTAACCCTTTAAGGCTTAGACACTTTTCTCGGCGGAAAAAAATGATTTCTTGCGAGTAGTTAATTGAAAAATGGTCCCAATACATGCACTTCATCGTTGTTTTTCCAAAAAAGCCAGTCGAAATATGATTTTCTCGATGCGACGTATTGGCATTTTCTTAATTCCGCTACGCAATCTGGTGGCGAAAATTAAAGCACTCAAATCGGGTTAGCTGTCACATGTAATTGGCAATATTGTGAATTTCGACTGTTTGATGATCGTTTTTGTAATATATAACAGACTATTTAATGACAAAAACATTATTGCACTATTTCAATACTTGTGTCAGACAAGTCCTGTAACGCGATTGACCCGATTGCAGAGCTTACAACCGTAGATGGCGTTCTCACAGAATTTACCAATACGTCAAACTGGGCGTGTGCGGATTAAAAAACGATTTTTTTTCATAAATCAAACTTTAAAAGCATCTACCAAATAAAGTGTGTATCTACCAAATAAAATGTGAAAAAATAATTTTACTCTCAACTGTTTAAAGAAAACAAGAGCAACGTTTCAGGTTATCGAAAAATGTCCACCAGAAACGCTTCCATATTTACTGTAAACATTATTTACAGCGGTAAACGCAACAGTGGCTTGCATCTCGGAGCCATTTAGAGAACTGAACCGTTTTGGGACCCAAAAAAATCGACTATCGATTTTTTTTATATGTCTGAAAATGACGTGACGTATACGTCACACTGGGCGCTAAAGGATTAAGGACAGACGAATCTTGTTATTTCGTTTCGTTCTGAATATTCTCAGCTCGAAGAGGCGTCTGGGAATAAAGTATCCAACGGAATTGCTAATCCAGTTGCAAACACGCCCGATATTGGGCCACCTGTTTGCACCGTCCGCAATGTTTACGATGCGCAGCCCCCTTCGGCGTTGTAACCCGATTGGCAGAACAATATTTTTAATAAAGAACGCTCTGATATGCTGGCGACAGGGGGGGTTGTGCTCGTGAGCTTTTCTCCCGCGTTATACCGTCCCTTTACGTGCACCCTGTCACTCGTCACCCTGTTTCAGTACCTCGCGAGTTTCAGTGCGCGATACTCTTCGAGGAACAAAGCATACACGTCTCGAAATGCAATCCCCGCATCAAGCTTTCTAACGAGTTTGCAAACCGTTTTGTATTTCTAGATAAGCAGCGAATTTCCAATATCCCGACTATTCTAATCCACAAAGAAGGTTTTGGCAACGGATTATACGCCAATGCTCGGGTGCATACGTGTATGTAGCCTGCACGGCGAGTGTGGGTGGATCTGCAGGCAAGCTGGAGCCGGCGCACGTGGTCGTGTGTGTCGCCAGAGGCTCGTAAGGAGGGTGGCTCGAAGAATTGTAGATTTAAGTCGTGTCTTATCGCGGAGGAGTCGTAGCCCGCGGCTCGCCGTTGAACCTTGTCACGACCCGCTTCGAACGCTACGTTTCGAGCGTTCTGCCGCGTGTGCAATATTAAAAGCCGCCTTAAAAACGGCCGACGCACCACGCTACGGCCACCCCCGTCTCGCCGACACTGGCGTAGAGTGTATTCTCCATGTCCTTCCACCGACGCGAGATTAATGAAAACAACATCGAGCGACGATGCAACCCTCGTGAATCTCGGATGAGATATCGACGAGTTTATTCAACCAAGGGCTTAAGAGAGCTTTTGAGAATCGCCTGAAATAGCGAACTATTAGAATTTTCAGCTGTAAAGGGAATATGGTTACACGGAAGGTCAGCGTAATGCACGTAAAGCATCCAACAGTGGGGCAATTCCGCCGGAATAGTAAATGGGTGTCGTCAAACACGAGTGACCGCGATTACCTTCGAACAATCGCTCGAAAAGCAGCCGAGGAACGCGTCAAAGGGGACCCACTTTCGTGGAATCGACCGTTCCGTAATTATCGCCACTCCGATTCTGTAATTAAAGGAACCCGAACGGTGGAAGTATCGGTATTAGTAGCGGCGTAAGTGGTCGCGATGTCGTGGAGTGGCCACTTTAAAAACAACCGACGCTACGACACGCCAGGTCAAACCCACTGGCGTAGCCTCTGGAAGCTTGCTGCGCCTTCTGCGCCACCCTTCTTTTCTCAATTAAAGGGAATCTAGCTGAACACTCCCGCAGAAGACACGTTCTCTTCTCGGAAACAGAAGATTCCCTTGCATCAATTCCTCGAACAACAACGAAAGCGTTAAATACCTCTGCGTCACGATGGTAGATCGAGTAAGCCAAGGGAAGAGGAATCAAAGTTCAACGAAAGTCTACGCTATTGACTGGTCTACCTGTTCTACTTCGGAATGTTCTACAGGGTGCGACATTAAGAAATATACAACTTCTATTCATCAGTAATGTCAAACGCCTTTACAACGCGAACACTTTACTGTCTAAGTACATGTCTGACCACACATCGATCTTTTCCACTCGCTTGGAAAATTTTAGGAAAACCGTTCAGAAAGAGAATGGGGAAAGACACTTTACAGGCTACAAACCTAAGCACCTGTACCGTAAAATGGGGGAACATTGGCAGGTTTTTGAAACATTTTGTTATATAATGTAAAAATTAACATGTTTACATTTGATTTAAGTATCTTATCATAACATTGCATCTTTTGTGATTGTACTACAAGTGTCAAAATGCACAAAATTTGTGTCCTTTCCTTCTTTAATAAATGTTAAAAGCGTTACTGTACCGGGGTAACATTAGCACATCATGTAGATAGCATTAACGGGACAAGTTTTATTAATCTGACGTCAGTAAACTTAAATTTCTATATTTTATTTTATTTTTTGCATCTTAACTAAAATCAACTCGTACCATTGCCACATCATATAAATAGCATTAACAGGTTAAGTTTTATTAATCTGACGTAAAACAACGTAATTTCGGCGTGTGCCAATGTTACCCTATGCTGCCAATGTTCCCCCATTTTACGGTATATCATTTATACGGAATATGCAGCATTCAGATCCTCAAAGAGAAGAGCATCCTTTTACTGGTTAATCATTAAATCTGAGTTTGGTGATCGCGATCCTATAAATCGCATTGTCAGCGTTTCCAATTTATATTCAGTTCACATTGATTTTTTTCGGTGGATCCATACTAATTTTCAAAAACAATCTGTTCAAAATTTCCATCAACTAAGCTGCAATGTTTTTTACTATAAAATGTCTTATTTTTCTTGCACGTATGCTACTCTATTCACTATTGCAGAATTTGGGCTTGTCCCGTAATAAATAATATTAATAAAGTAGTAAGTGGAACCCTGTTTCGTTTTTTATATTAATGATCCCATTGAGAATACTCGTTCGACAGAAGGCTGCCAATGTTCCCCCATTTTACGGTATCTAAAGAAATCAAGGCGTCTTTAGCGCGACCTACATTCCGGAATCCAGGAAAGAAGCTAGCTTGATCATCGCGGAAGTTTTAAAAAGCAACGCAGCTGTAGTTTCCGCGTGTATCGATGCACCCATCAAAGAAAACAGCGTAGTGCATATTCCTTTCTACCAGATTTCTGAAGCTACGCGTAGAAAGGAGAGATAGAGCGATATACTGTTTCCAGAACCACCCTGTATACACCTTGGCTGGTTCCCTGCGCGTCTGACTCGTGGCTGACTCTCGTGCCTGGCTATGCCTGAATACCCGGCAGGCTCAGCGGCGAGCAACTGCATTGCAGTACCTCCTCCATATGCCAGGCAGCGTGCGCTCCGAGAAGGAGCCTGCACCGGACGAAAGAGACGGAGCAAGTGCCCGCGATTTATCGAGCTCTCGAATTTCGAGCGCGGATCTCGGCGTCGTCTCCTCCCCCTCGCGACTCCCTTGCGCCCGCTACACGGCTAATTGATAATTAAGACGTCGATAATAGCTAGCATTGCGTCAGACGAGGATTCACAACGCGGTGGTGGTCGGGATTATTTATATTTCAGAATACCAAGAGAACGAAAGTACATTTAAGGGCGCTCGTTCTTGATACACCGGTTTTTCTCGATTTTCTTCGCAATTTTCTCGACATTGCGCCCCGAACAGCCGCTCCGAAGGGCCCGAGCAGACAAATAACGGGAATAACGGAGACTCGAGTAGGCAATTTGAAAAGGAATCGCGTGATTCCGTGCGCTGCTTCGGGAACTCGATGCCGTGGAATTTCTGTGGATCTTGCGAAGCATAACACGCGTACGATTTTCTCTCTGCAGTTTCGAAAAGTACGAAGAACGCGGGACAAAAAGAGGCAATGGGGAACGGACGGGCGCGAGGCGCCGAGGGGGTGGAGGGATGTGAGAAAGGGGTAGCGGAGGAAGGTGATACATATTTTCCGAGAGCAACGTTGGCCCGTGGCAATTTTGCCACGCGTGTTTTTCCCAAGATTTATGCCCGGCCGTGCCACCGTTTAACGACGTCTCTTGCCTCCTACGGTTATTATCGCCACCCCCCGCGCTTCCGTCGGCGATGCTGCAGAAAGTTATCATCCGATAACTGTCTGGCCTTTTCGGCATCTGCGCGACGCTAGACGAAAATTCCTCCGGCGAATGTTCTTTCCTGCTGAATCTGCCGCTTCTCGCGGCTCCTTTCACGGACCTGTCCCCCCACTTATATTTTCGCCGGGAGAGGGTGCGCGTTAAAGCCGTGGGAGTACGTGCCGGAAGATATTAAAAATAGAACGTGTAAATTTATGGCCCTCGTCGCGGCGCCCCGGCGTTAAATTTCGTTCACGAAGATGGCGCGCCACGGGATACGTGACATTGGCGAACTGCCTCGTCAGGACGTCGCGATTCGATGATTCTTCGGGGAACGAATTCATCCCCCGCCGCCTTAATAGGTGGCTGTCGCCGTACAAAGTTGGCGACGGGATAGAGAAACGGATGATTGAGAATGAAAATATTGACTTGCAGGCATCGCGAGGGTAATGAGACTTGTTAGCAGAAATACAAGCCACTGTAATGGTTATCTACACCATCACACGAGAGGCACGAGAATAAATGGTGCTATCGAGCCCCTCGCCATTTCAAATTATTATTCCACTTGTCGAGCACGTGACGGACATTCTCCGACTTCCGTCGTTTCCGGGACATCGACTCCGTAAGCACGGTGTCGCTGTTACCACTTACTCGGGATCGAGGAAGAATGCTTCTGGACGTCGCTGTCAATGTGACAAAACGATGACGGACCGTTCTAGCACAAGGAAAGAATTACGTGTGGATCTGTGTCCGTAAGACGAGGGCCCGAATTATTTGCCACACAACTCCACCGGTCGCGGGACCGTTAAACGACCCTGCTCATCCGTTTACGAGCAGATAGCGCGGGGAAACTGTAAATCCGGCGAGTTTACATCGAATACGTCACTTATCGGCCGAACTTTACGATCGTTTGAAAATTCGCTCGCCACCCGATACGCCGTGCAAGCGTTCCCAGAGTTTCGGCACGTAAAACGACCCGCCCCTGCTTCTCCAAATTTCTATTTCCCTTGTTTGCGCGTATCCTCGTGAAAAATTACGGCCAGTCGTTAGCGAGGTGACGCGGTGACTCTACCCTTTAAACTGCGGGGGCCACAAAAAACCCGGCCGAGCTGGAGTCCGCGGAAAAATGCGCACAGCGTGAATCTGCAGCCCTTTCTGCGGCCCCAGCAGCTCCCCGTCGCTCGTGAAGATCGTTTCTAACTAACTCCTGGATTTTCAGTTTCCTCCCATGCCTGATACCACGCCAGAGATAACGCGTTGAAATAACGATATTTCTGCTGGGGATGGTTATAAATCATTTAGAAGGAGACTTTTTTTTAAGTCACATCGCTGAAACATCAATCATTTCGTCGAGAAGAAAAAGACGGCTTCGGTGGTTCGGTTATTAAATTTCTACCCATTTCAACGTTGTTTATCGCGTTGCCACAACGCAGGGTGGAGTATTGCAGGTTTCTAAAGGGTTCCCCAAATGTTCGATGTATTTAAATGGAAAAACCCCAGCCGGGTGCTCAGAGGCCGTCGTGTCAATAAATGGAATTGAACGCGTAACTAACGATCGTCAAATTTGCAAATCGATCGCCCTCCCTCGCCCCCGGTTGGAGGAACGGGGAATCTGTTTTTCTTTGCCGCGCTGCAATTCCAGCAACTTCGACCGCTCGCGCGGAGTCCTCGTTCTCGTCGTCGCCGAGGTAATTGCGTGTTTATCTGCTCGGCTTAATTACGTGTCCGCTTGTCCAGCTGCAGGTGGTAAATTTCGTCCACCCCCTTTAGCACGCCCTCCCGTGCCCGTGTTCGCGCTGGACGTCGGATCTGTCCGCCATTATGCGCCATTGCGAAACCTCGCAGCGTCTATAGTCTATACCCTGCCCTTTCCAGTTACCAGCCCTTTAATTCGACTCCCATCTTAACATTTCCTAAATGTCTCCTCGTCCCATCGGGCCATTTCCTACAACGTGATCGCTCAAAGAAGACAACACGTCACGACTATCCAATCCCAGATTCATGCGTTTGTATGATCGATGAATGGCGACCATCCAGTTCATTTCATAATTCAACGCCTCGTTTCTGGCATACGCCTGAAAATTGCATGGTCGCCGTGTGAAGCGAAATACCAAGCGTCGCCTGAAAGGGTATAAATTCTTACCGCTCGTTTCTTCTCGAATAGCGCGTCGCGTATGAATAGAATGCCAGACCCAGATGATGGTAAGTATTCTGTGAAGACAACTTCAAGAGGTCGCGAGCACATTACCGATGCAGTTTCCCTTTACGATTCTATCAATAGCCTCGCTACTGGTTACTTCGTCTTGAAAGCTAGTGGATCTTATTCCTGTCCCAACACCCCGCGTAATGAGGGTCGTTTGCAGGTACCTCTCGCGACGCGTGCATAAATTATAGGCGTGCCATTCATTTATCATTATTTCTCGCATTTTCTATCGAGGAGTCGAGTGCCTTCGACGGCAGTCTCAGTACGTGAACGGCTTCGAGAACGATGCCAATTAAAATGGCGCAGCGATCGTCGCAGTTGGGGGCAGTACAGTGCTACGTCCCTTAACTACGGAAACGACACGACGACGTGGGCATTAAAAGAAAACGATCCTCCGAACGACAATGCGGAGGACGGAGGAACGAGGAACGGAACAGTGAACATTCAGCGGCGAGCGGGCTGAAACGGTGCTCGGGGGCAGGATAATTGAGATAAAGGGCGATAACAAATACCGGATGGGTCGCGAAACAGCTACTTTCGCGCTCTTTCAGGGACGAAATAAGGAACTCTCGAAATTCGCTCGCGCAAGAACTTTTTCTTTTCAGCCCCGATCCGCCGTGCAAGTTTTTCAATGAACTTTAAAGCGCTTGCCCTAATTTCCAGCGGTGAATGGCGGGGACCGCATGAAAGCAGCCCCGACCCGCTTTATTTTTTTTCCTTCCCTTCTCCACCTTCTCTCTTCCCGCCGCCCCTAATGTCGTTCCACGTACGCGCAACCACACAGCCAGGGACAAATAAAAAGAATCGCGGTTGAAAAGAAACCGCGGTGGAAGCTCGCGGCAACCAGCTGACAATCCCTTCTCGCCACCCGTTCCCGGAACGCCCGGATAAAAGCGACAATGCGCGAATTTGCCCGCGGAACACACGAAAGCCGCTTGTTCTTTCCTTTCCGCGACGCCCGATCCGTCTTCCCCACACGAGAATCGTTCGCCGTTCGACCCCAACTCGACCGTTATCGAGAAGAATCGTCGAACGGGACGAAGTCGCGGCACCGTTCGCGAAATACATTTTCCGCTTGGAAAAGAGGACAGCACCCGACTGCCGGTGGAAATATAATTAATTACGGAAGCTGCGAGTACTTCTCCCCATTTTCTTTTCTTTCTTTCTTTTTTTGTTTTTTTTTATCAATAGTCCAGGTCGCTGATATTTCCGCGCGTTTCCTCGCTGCTCGCGAGCAGACGGCGCGAGAATTAATGAGAAATCCAGAGTCCTTCTAACGCTCCTTCCTTCACGGGTTCCCGTTTTCCGTTTATTAAAATAACAAACTCGCGGCTGTAACTGCGCTTTATCGAGAGGAAGAGGGCCTCGGCGCAACTTTTCCTTCCCGACGTTCGCGCGCAATTGGTTTCTTTAACTGCGAGAGGAGCGTGGAGGCCCGTGCACGCGAGCATCGAGGATGGATCGGGAGAAACGGCGGACGAATGATTTAATTACTTGGAAAGTGGCGTGGGACGGGGCCGAAGGATCGTCCTCCTTAATGGAACGGTAAATATCAAGAGTGGTTAAGCGTCTCGAAGCGTTAAAGATTCACTGCTGCCGGAGTGCTTCAAGTTTTAAGTGCGCGGGACGCGACATAATCTGACATTTTGTATCGCCACCTCCACACTAACAGTCTAACAACGTTTGATCCGTTTCCACCAACTTTATAAGTTGTCAACGATATTTCAACGGGGGCGACGCCGCGTTTGCCTGTTCCACTGCAACTTCTTCGTTATTGAAGACACGACAATTCACTTCCGTACGTTGCACTTCATCTTCGCCCAGAGAAAGAACGGGGGAGAGGGGTGGATCTCGTTGGATCGGTCGAAAGGACAGTTTACAACGGGAAACCGAGTCGATTCCACGGGATTTCCTGGTAAACTCTGCCGGCAAAGCGGATATATCAAAGTGGTTGTCATAGCAGTGTTCCTTTTCCGGAAATTTCGCGGTTCATCCGCGATCGGAAAACAGCCCTTCCCTTCTCGACGCAACAAATTCGAGAATAGTAAAGTTGATAAGTCCCTCTTTCGGGTGAGAGACATCGGGGGAATCCGGATTTCCCGTCTCAGAATGGACGATATTAACAATTTTCCACCATTGCCTACAATGACATCAGTAATTCCTATTCTTGAGGAGCACTGATCGATCCGGCATTCGAGAAGATAGAATAGGACTGGGACTATTTGTCGAATTTTTCCAATATTCGAATAATAACATTCGAATACTCAAATATTCGAATAATAACATTCGAATACACAAATATTCGAAGTTTATTCGTAGCATTCGAATACTCAAATATTCGAAGTTTATTCGTAGCATTCGAATACTCAAATATTCGAAGTTTATTCGTAGCATTCGAATACTCAAATATTCGAAGTTTATTCGTAGCATTCGAATACTCAAATATTCGAAGTTTATTCGTAGCATTCGAATACTCAAATATTCGAAGTTTATTCGTAGCATTCGAATACTCAAATATTCGAAGTTTATTCGTAGCATTCGAATACTCAAATATTCGAAGTTTATTCGTAGCATTCGAATACTGAAATATTCGAAGTTTATTCGTAGCATTCGAATACTTGCAAAATATTCGAATATTAAATTATTCGAATAGTCCCAGTCCTAATAGAAACTGGAACTTTTACTCGGTCATCCCTAACCCTCGATTCCTCCCGATCCTGTCCTCGACAAACGGTTCGAGTATCAACCACCTAAAGCACAGAGAATCGGTGCACTCGTAGTTGGACGCGTACACTATTACCATGAACCCATTGAACGGGCACGTCTGTTACAAACTGGGCCTAAGAGAGCCGAATACCAGCGTCTAGTGGGAGCCACGGTTGCAGAGACGTCAAGAACACTGCAGGCAGCAAGAGCAGGAGGGGTGGAGGGTGGCGGAAGGCCTTTGCAGAGGCGTGCAACGCGGGTAACACGAGCAAAGTTGCGAACACGTCGGGTCAGTGTATACAACATCGACGAGTTCCTCCTGCGAGGATCATGAAGCAACTCCGAGCAGGTTCATTAAGCGAGATAAGGCCAGCCAAGGGAGAAACAGAACGGGTCTCTTTCACCTCCTCCATTCTCTTTCCCTAGGATGTTCCGCTCGTTGCTCGTTCCTGAGAATGAAACTGCATTTTAATCGCTACAACGATTAGAGAGGTCTCTGGCAACTTGTTTCGTATCGGCGCCATGAATTCCGTTTCGAGAGAACGTCGAGCGATAATACCGTCTTCCCCCGGATCTCGGGCGGCTGGTAATAGCGCGGGACTCGAAGGGAACGCGAGCATTTCTCAAAAATCAGAGAAAACTTTCCTATTCGGTGTTGTTGTTCGAGAACTCCCATCAGCCTTGCCAAGCATTCCCGCGTTTCACGCGTCTCCATATGCAAAGTATGTCAAATACATTTCTGAGTAATAGGGAGGGCTCTCGCGATAGCAATATTCCCGGGGAAAGAAATGGAAGTTGCGAAGAACAGCTCGCGAACAGAACTGGAAACCATTTTCCATCTACCGAGGAGCGTTCCGCTGGGAAGTCTTACTTGTTAATGCCCTCCTGATGTGTAAAATATTACCCCTTCGTCCATTTCAACCCCCTGCCTTCCCCTCCAACCCTCGGGCGTCTATTTGCCGCTCGATAAACGATCTACCCCTAAACTTAGGGATCTGATACACTCGGCCGATACGGCCGCCGCTCGTCGCCATTAAACCGTAATTGAGAATCGATACTCGATCATCCACCGGCCCCGATATCGCTCCTCTCTCGTGATTTTAATAAGGTGACGCCATGGCGGCCACAGCCACTACCCTTCTTCCTCATTTATATACGCCAGCACGCTCGCGTGCCCCTCACACGGGGTGTTATTTTAAGCGAGCCTTGTTTCCATGAAATTTCCCAGCGATACGTGCATCCCCGGCCGAGAACCCGGCCAATTGAAAAGTCAACAGTACGCCAACAGTTCGGTCCTGCCTTCCGACTACAATTTCTGCCTGACAAATAGAGAATCCTACCCGTACGTGTCCTAAATTAATCTTTCATCCCCCTCAGCCGTCGAAAGTGTCGGGTTTCAATAATAATCCCTACCTTTGACAAAACCACGCGCATTAATGAAGCATTCTCCGATTCCATGCCCAACGTTGTCATCCATATTTCAGAATAAACGTGGCTCGCTAAATTAAACAGCGCGCGGCGTTTGAAAAATTTAGCGGACGGAATACGACACGAAACGGTGATCCGTGTTTCCCCGCTTCGTCACGGGCCATCGAGTCGAGCGCAGTTGTTCGAAACTTATTAACTGAAATAGTTTCGCTCCCGACTTTAAGCGACGCGCGCGCTACTCTGTCGCTGATTTTCCACGGATTATTAACGAATTGAACGGTCGCGGGAGCAGTAGCTAGTGATGGGACTGATACCAATACTATTGATGATATTCAATCAATTCGATACCAAAGTACTCAATAGGAAATATCGATACGCATCGAAATGTTATGTACTTGGTATCAATCATCGATACCGATTTTTCTTCAACTGATACCATACCAATACTATACCGAATCAAAACCGGTTTGATACTTTACGAAATTATCGATACTTGTCTCAGTCATTTGGTAAACATTTAATATTTACACTTCAGCGTGAGGTAAAGATATTGCAGGTATCGATTTTCTCGTATGGGTATTAAGTAGGTATCGATATTTTTGTGTAGGTATAAAACAGGTATCGATACATTCTGATATGTAAGAATCAAAGAAGCATCAATTCCTTTTGATACTTTTGACTTTGATATATATCAATACCAGATTGAAATTCGTAGAACGGTATCGATATGTATCGATACGGTATCAGTCCCATCACTAGCAGTAACTTCTACTTCACGCGGCCCGCGCGTTTCATCTTGTTAACAACACGTGACCGTGACACTTGGCTTATTACGCGATTAGCTTTCTACTCGATGCCACGTTTTGATTACGCTGCATATAATTGGCCCTGTCCAATTGCGAGGCCATTACACCAGCGTCGCTGCATCGCAGACAGACGTGACAGTGCGTGCGCGCGTCCATTGTTGTTTACCCCGCGATCGTGATTTAACAGTCGCGAAACCATCTGTCCCCCGAGGGGCGAAGCAGTCTGTCGCGCGAGCAAATTTAATTCCATCGCTCTGCCAATTAGCGCGCTACCCTGTCGAAAATTTTCTATTAAGTTCGGGGGACGATCGCAGATGCCGGACGCTTCTGAAATGGCGCGCGGCAAAAATTCTCCGGGCGGAAGTTTCACGGATTCCAACGGGACGGTGAAGTTGCCGCGATCGGACCCGCGGAATTACGAAGGGCGCTTCGGTTATGATTCCAGCGAGCTGGTTACTCGATATTGCCGAGCGATCGCGACCGTTTAAAGGGAATTAAGAAACCCGTCGGACACTGATGATACCCCCGCAATTTCGAAGCGTTTACGAAGTTCCGGAACTTTTCCAATAACGAGAAATCGCAGTGAGGAGATGTCGAACGTTTCCTAGCGAGGAGCACAGTTATAATTCCTCTGGAATATCTTTGATAGCCATGAACAGGACCACTATCCTCGGAGTTTCCATCGAACAGCTCGAAAACGGACACTGAATTAACGTACTGCTGGGTCAACTTTCCCTTCTCTCTAATGGAACGCTTTGACGCTTCGAAATTCCATGGATACTTTTCTATCCCCCGAATATTCCACCTTTCTCTGCAAACAAATCGGCGGACCAGCACGCCGGGCGATTTAAAAGAATGGCGCTGTATATTGGTGGAGGAAACGCGTGATTTCCTTCGAGGAGGAAGGATCAATCGAGACGTGGGGTCTAGTAGAAGAATCGCGGGCAAACAGTCTGGACACGTTTGAGGAATCGATACGTCGATCGACTAATTAGTCGTGATGGCCATTACCTGGGACAGAAAGCGTTTTACCGTGGCGTGAGAGCGGGGGCAAGGAGAGAAAACAGGCGTACGATGAATCGCCTCGTGATTTGTAAGCTCGGCGCGATCGACCAGGGCGCTCTCTGCCTCGTTAAAATTCCGCGAACGCGTTACAACTTCGCGAGAGGCTGAAGAAAGATCCACAGCCCGAAGCTGTTGGCCACGCGTTGCCCTAAGTCTCTCAATTAACGTCGCGAGATCGCGCCGAGTATCCGGTTGAAAATTTCATGAAAACACGCTGCAAGCTCGTAGGCAATTCGATCAACTTGCTCGTGCCTCTCTGTCGCGAGAAACAAGCAGATTTCCCTGGGAAAAGTGTATTCGGAAATGCTCGACCGAGCGGGAATCAGCGTGCACCCATCTGCGCTGGAAAAATGAGCGAAATTAATCCCGTTGATTTTACGATTCACGGCGGAGAAAAAACTTTAATTCCTCGAGGGGGAGAGGCCCGAACGCGAAATTCGGTTAACGTTCGCATTTGCAAACGTTTCGCGAGGATACATGAATATATTAAATTTAATATAATACATTCGCTGAGCAACGAGCGAGGAGGAAGCTCGCGCTCGCGCGACTGTCGGGAGTAGCTCGTAAATGTTGATGAGTTTACAACAAAATTACAACGTCGACGGAGCAACGCGGCACGCCTTATTACTGTCATTACGTTTAAACGATCTATCGTGTCGGGAATGGTTTCGAGAGCGGCTAAATTGATAATTGTTCCGAAGAGATTACGTTGATATACCGACGACTACTTGGCTGGCTCGCGCCGCGAATCTCCCGCCGATTTATTTCCAGGCCGGCCTGCGTCGGACGTTAACAATCCCTTTCGAAATAAACCGCCAAGAAACTTTCCACTCTCTACGCCCCAACCCTTCTATCCATTCACCATTTCTCATTATATGGGAATATAAATTTAATTATCGGCCGTCCGTTAAAGCTTTTGCTTCGTTTATCTTCCTCCACTTCAGCTTTTAATATCGATATTGCCAACGACCGACAAGCCGGAAAGGTCACCGCCAGTGTCCGCTGGAAAATCATTTCTATATCGCCGTGCGTGCTTCTTCCATCGCCGGTATGGAAACGCATCAACCTGTCCGTTCTTTCTGAGGTAAATAATTCCTGTCGAATACGAGACACAGACTCCGATCCACCGAGTGAAAACAATTTCCTCGGCGTCCTCGTATCTACTCCGAAACCCCTTGAAATGTAGGTACGTAGAAAGCTTTAGACTTATTCTTTCTACGCAGATACAGTCGCGCGAAATCGCGTCGATCAGGGACATTCAAAATCAAAAAATATCTGCACATACATCCAGCAGCAATATTTCTGCTCCCTGTGAAACCTCCATTCGGCTGCCTTTCGCGAGCAAATCGGTGCAAATAAATCAAACGCTTCCCATCGGCGTTCTCCCGGTTCGTATGCAAGCTCACGGACCGCTTACGAATCCCACCCCGTTACATCGAACTTATAATCCGTGGCGATCCGTCCTGGTCGGCAGCTTTACGCAGGGTAATAACGGATTTTATGGAGGCGGGAGAGTTCCGGTCGTCACTCTGTTACACTCTCCCTTCCACGTCTTTCGGAACAATAGCATGAAAGGGCACAGTGCAACCCCCGTTCTATATTGCGCGCCACCGTAGCGACACGTTACGTCGCGATTTTGAAAATTCCATTACCCTGTGAACTGCAGCAAAACGACGACGTGGTCGCACAAGTGGCGGAAGCTTCGAAAGGATCAAAGAAAATCTGCACCCCCTCCCCCGTCCCGCTTCCGCTCGACTTTTGATTCAATCCCGCTTAACGCAACGATTGATTAATCCATTTAACGATGCTCGCGATTGTTCCACTCTGCCCGGGCTGGGATTGATATTTCACAGGGAAGGGGATTCTGTATCGAGCCACCTCCCCCAGTTCATATACCAATTGACTACGCGGAGTTTAAAGTTTCCAATGTCTGTTTTGCCGACGAATAATTGGATGCTGTACGTCGGGCGTCGAAAGCGTTATTGCTTGCTAATTACTTGCGATTGATGGAATAACAACGAAGCGATCGTAGAATCGGAGGCTCCTGTCGAATCGAATGTTCGCGCCGGACGATTAATACGTAATACGAGGGTGATTCTTTCGCGACGGGTGTCACGGGTGTTTGTTAAACCCCGAGGATATTTCGCGAAGCGGCGAAATGACGTTTAATACGGCCCCCTACCCGTGGCTGACGAAAAATTCGTTATCAAAGGCCCGAGCGAATTGCGATTGTCAGAGCATGAAGTTAACCCACATTTCCGTCAGTTTGTGATACAATTTTATTGCGTCCAGTTCGCGCCTCGCTGATTCGATTTCATGTTCAAACAAACAGGCGACGGATTTCGAGCCGCGTCCCGAGGTCTCCGGTGAAATTTAAAAAACCGGGCCATCGATGGGACACTTGCTAACGGGTATCGTTGAGCATCTTTCCAGCTCTGATTCTGTCCCGTTTCAATTCGCTTTGCACGTCATTCAATTACGATGTGACGCCGAGGACTGTAGAAAATAGAAGGGTGGCGCGTGTCATCGCGATGCTCAGCAGCGAACGTAGCTGAAAACAGAGGCTTCTAAATGAAGCTCTGGGCACAAAGACACGGGGACAGGGAGTTGCGGGGACAAAAGTACGATGCACACAGAGGGGCGCGTTATCCGGCGTGATTATTCGAGTTCATCGTGTCGCCAAGTCCGTACAAAATTGACGAACACCGAAGGAACCAGGTCAGACGTTGAAGCCGGTCGTGATCGTAATCTTAATTAACGAATACAGTTGCAGCAACCCCGGTGTCCCGGTTTTCTACCTATCTGTAACGCAGCGAAGCTAACCAGCCCCGTCGCTGCGCCAGTTAATTGCCTAAATTCGAAAGTCTTGTCCCCGTTTTTGTTCCAACGCTCCATCCCACTTGACAACACTTTACTTGAGTTGAATTTGTACTCGATTCGCGTGTCCTGCTGGAAGTATCGGCTAACCTGGATATCACCGACTACCCTGTACATCGTTCTCGTTCATTAAAGTATAAGCTTTAATTAGAAACAATCTGCTTGCAAAACGTCGCTGTCGCGTCAAACTTTTTGCTGCTAAAAGCCTGCACTCGGACGCTGCACCGCTGCTTCGCGCGAGAAAATGGTAACGATACCTGATAAATTGTATTAAAGAAGAACCGTCAGGCTGCGGGGCACGAGTTTCAAGCTTGGAAAGTATTTTTGAAAAGAATAAAGGTTGCCGAAGACGAGCTCCTTCCAAGCGCAAAGAAATATTCAAAAGACATCTCTAAATTCAATCCAGACTACTTTCGGATCCACGACTGGCTCCCACGAATTTAACATTTATAGCACTTTCGTTCCATCTTCAGCCTCGTTCATTGGAGCGGACAATTCCCAGCGATTTCAGTGGAGGAGGGGGTGCGAATTCAAAAGAACAGTTCGCGAAGTTTTACTACGAGGAAGTTAGTACGAGATCGAGGAAGAGAATGACGCGAGGTCGCCCGAAAACAATGGCTCGTCTAATATTAAAAACCCTCCCCTTAAAGCGATCAATGAGCGACAGGGGATTGAAGTGGGGCTCTTGATATTTTTAGAGGTCATTGACCAACTCCTCCGCGGGGCAGGGTGAAGGTGCTTCGAGGGAGAGAGACAGAAAGGTGAGAGACAGCGGACGAGGAAGAGCTCGACTGCAGGGTTGAACGTAGTCTCGCGGGTCATTAATGTTTAGCCGAGCTAACGAAGTTGGGAAAGCGAGAAGCAAGGGCTTTCCAGCCCTGAGAAGAAGAGGTGGATGCCCGTGAAAGCGCCGCGCTGCCAAACTTTCGCATTATTCACACGCGTAGAAACGAATGGAGTCAAACTAAAAATCGAATTTTCGGGAACATGTGGTCAGGAGACAAACGAGCTACTTAGGAAGAGTTACCGGAAGTAGTAGAAACAACAGTGTGTAGGGGAGACCAGGTATGGTTGTCTCAATTTTTTATTTTGATTTTTTTATGGGTCATAGGTGCAGGGAAGTTTGTTTAAACTTAGATTAATATAAACTATGTACGTCCGACTTTATAAAAAAAATTGGTCTTGTGGATTTTGTCAACCAGATTAGGAGCTAATTCATATTATTTGCAGGAACTATTTTGTGACAACGTACCCCGAGGCCGGGTTGGTTGTCACAGTATCTGGATAGCTAAGTTTATGAAGACAAAGTCGATTCAATTAAGAGAGTAATATAATTTTCTATTGTATTTCTCACAATATCGCGCTAGAGTGCGGTAATTTATATTATAATCCTTTGCAATCCCTCTTATTGTGTAATTGCCTTTTATAACCTCTCTTGCCGCACGTAACATTAATTCTTCTTATAGGTAAGTTTGCGGCATTATTATTGAGAACTGTTGTCAAACAAACAAGAAAATAATATCACATGATAGATACAGCAAGTTACACTGGGATTAGTTGTCACATGCGGCAAATACCTAATCCCAAATGTTCTGTGACAACTTGCCCCAAACCGTTAAACAATTTCACCTCTCTATTCATGTATTAAAAAGTTTAAAAAATGCAAAAAAATCATTACAGTAAGTTAGAAAAAACTCTAAACTACGAGAATAATGCAACAATGTTATAGTCAATAGGGTAAAGACACCAGTAGTCGACCATGTATCAGTAGTCGACCACTTTCAGAAAAACATGAAAAATAAGGTTTTTAGAAGCGATGATCTTTTGAACAAAGTGTAGTTCTCTAACTACACTCCAACTGCACTCTGTTCAAAAGATCGTCAACTCTAAAAACCTTATTTTTAAATACATGAAATACATGAAAAATAAGATTTTTAGAAGCGATCTTTTGAACAGAGTGCAGTTAGAGTGCAGTTGGAGAACTGCACTTTGTTCAAAAGATTGTCACTTCTAAAAACCTTATTTTTCACGTTTTTCGGAGAGTGGTCGACTACTGATACATGGTCGACTACTGGTGTCTTCACGCTACTAAGAAACAACCTATACTTGCTTGATAGAAAATACGGCAAAATTTACTTCGAGCGCACGAAACCAAATAATGATACATCGTACCTCCATGCGACTCAACAACGACTTGTGCGATGAAGGGGGAGGCGGCGATATGCTTGCGCATCGCCACGAATTATTAGTACGTTCCTATTGTTTATAGTTTCTTTATTATAACAGTTGTGACAACCAACCTGTGTGACAACCATACCCGGTCTCCCCTACTGTGATTTACTGTGGAGGGTAAAAATTCGCCGAAATTCGCCATTATACGCAACGAGGGGAATAAATGAAGATAATTTGCGGGCGAGATTTAATCCGAGGGAAGGCATTGGCGGAGAAAAACGCGGTCAGTTTCCCTTCTGGCCTCGAGTTCATAGTGGATCTCGAAGATCGAACGCGGACATAAATTCCCGCCGCGCGTCCCCGCGCTTTCGCTGGGAAAAGGGATTTGGCTCTCGGACTGCGAGTGATACTTCACAGCAGTGGATCCCGTGGCCGACGATTTCGCGAGTCCTCGCGCGATCGCATTCGTGGAACGATAGTTGGCCGAGTTTTTGAGGCGATGGCAAGAGACGAGGATAAGTTTCGCGAGATAAAGCGGGAGTAACGCGAGGAGATTCTAATACGAGATCTCATTGCGGAGAAATCCTTTCAGCGGGAGCTTAAAAATGGAAAATAAATGATATCGTATGGAAGGCTCGTAACGTTGCTTCTCGGCTTAAATTCGACTTCGGATTGACGTATCGCCCGGTCGACGTTATTCCGCTGACAAATGAACTTCCATCGTTTCTCCGCGCTCGGCAAACAGCGAGCGGGGGAGAGCACGTATACAGAGCCACGCACGGGGGTGCAACGAAAGAGGTGGAAGGTGCGAGAGGAGTGGAAACGCTATAGCGCATTTTTTTTCCTTTTGTGTGCCAGAAACAATCGAGGTCGCGGACGTTTCCCTCCAGCGATTCGAGTTTCGTGCGCTTCTCCGTGGGGGCCGGCCCGACTCCAACCAGACTCTAATTTCTGGTGTGAATTCGGCTTAACTGCCGGGCCAGCCTCCTACGGCCGTGTCCGGAAAATCCAACGGCGCCAAAACAATCGGACGAACGCGAAAACTGCATCAGACGCGAAATTCACGCTAATTGTCCCGACGGTCCTTTCGCCACTGCTCCGAACGCTAACTACTCCCATCTCCTTCCCGCCGCCGCGACGCCCGAGTTTCGGCTACAATATAGCGATGATTACCGAAACGGCAGCAATTTTCAAATCCACCGCGAGACTCTCTTTCGCCCGCGCTTAATCGCTTTCCGCGGATTCGCGGATAATTATACGACTTTCTCAACGTTCAAGTGCCGCGGGACGTTTTATGAAAGAAGCTTGGCGGATGGCACCCCTACGACGAGAATGAGTAAATCTTTGGATTGTGCTCTCGCGTAGGATCAACGGAGATTCTTCATCCGCGAGTGGCATCGAATACGAAACGATGCACCGCAGAAGGGTCGCTGAAACTCAGCTTCCGTGGCTTTCAGCGATTCAGAAACGTCCTCGCGGTGCCGCGAGCGCCTTTAAGCCTGACACTCCGACGGGAAAATCGCAGGGAGACATTTAAACCGTTAGGGTAAAACTATACAATACGCCCCACTTTTAAAGAAACATATCTATAAAACCCATTTTTTTGTAATGATTCTTTAAATTTTTTTTTGGAAACACATTAAGCGTTCATTACTGTTCGCAACTACACGTAAATAATCATTTTCCTGAACCCTACATGGAGCGTTTTGTAACACAGTCGTCAGGTAAAACGCCCCAACTATGCGACTAAACGCCCCGACATAAATAAGTAAAAATTTGCCATCTTACCTTGTGTTTGAGACTGCATTTTGATTGCAATTCAATGGTACAACGATACATATTTGTAAAAACACGTGGCATCTCAAATTTTGAGAACTTATCTTATTTAATACTCGTTAGGTTATAACCTGACTGTAAGCTGTCAAAATTTGGAGTAGAGTGCATAGTGAAGATAGCGATTGACGAACGAAACATGTGTTAGTTTCGCCCGTAATGTAGTCCTTATATGTATATTTGCGTGACGTTTGTGTTATGCAGAAAAAAGAAAAGAAATACGTTATAATAGTGAAAAATATGATTTTGAGGTGAGGCGTATTGTAAATTCTTTGCTGGGGCATATTGTAAATTCTGGAATATCAAACGTCCCGGCTTCAATTTAGCAACAACGTAGTGAAAAAAGGTTCGGGCAATAACGATTTAAAGAGGTTAGTTTGTCTACTTTCGAAATATATGTGTGAATTTATGGCAAACACAATAGTGACTTAGAAAATTGAATTTCTCACATACTAACCGCAAATTGTTTGAAGGCCGAAAATATAAATTCTTGTATATTTTTTTAAAAGCCGTAATATTTGCTGGTATTTTTATTGCGGCAGTTGTGGCCGACTGAGGCAAGTTCGAATCTGATGATCGCGTTGATGCATCCTGGTTCATGTGCGTAAAATAATGGTGGGGCGTTTTGTCAAATGGGGCGTATTGTATAGTTTTACCCTACACGCGCGCTCTTGAATTTAAATCCAGACACATGTACCGCCCCGCGGTTTCAGCGGGCGAAAAATTCCGAGTCCCATAAGAGGATCGATCCCCGCGCCGCGATAAATCATCATTACAATTACATCGGGACGGGAATATTCTCTCTAGCCGTAAAATAAACTCTGCTTCGCCGATTGCACACAATCCGCGGAAATTTATCTCGTTCCTTCCCCGCGCCCCCTAGATTCTCATACTCTTTCTCCCTCTTATTCTCTTCTTGTTCATCCGGACAGGCAGAACGTACGGGAGGGTCGTGTCTTTCCGTTCTTGGTTATTCGTCTCACCCCCTCGCCGTGCGTCCATCTCCAGAGAACCGTTCCTCTTTCTATCCTGCTGGCCACTCGTCCTTCGTCATTTTTCGTCCGCCCCCGACCTCCACCCTCTACGCTCGTTTTCAGGTTGACGTAACAAGAGGAAGTGCCGGCAGCGTTTCATATTTATAAAAGAGTTAATATTTATCCGGCCTCCAGGTGGATGGCTTTTTACTCGCCCACTTTCCATTCCAGTTTCCATTTTCACTGAATTACTCGCTTCCCCCTCTTCCTCTGGATTCTTGTTTCCAAATTTGACGCGGTTGAAACTGCTATCCCCAGCCGGGGTACGGGGTTTCTACGTTCGACGGCGAGGCGAAATATGACGGGCCTGGAAATCGAGGCGCGGAACTCGAGACCCCGCGACGGCACAGTTGAATAATATCGATTCCGCGTGCTTCATAAATATTTCATTTCGGTGTACGGTTTTATTTGTCCCCGAACTATCGAGTGCACGGCGGGCAAAGATTTTTCCAATTTCGCCCCACGTTTAATCAGTGTTCCAATAGCGCGCGAGAATTACCAGATGTCAAAAGGACGGTTGTTTCCGTTAAAGAGTTTTTCAGTCGCGTCGCGAGCCGAGCACTATTCGGTGACGATTCGCGGTCGATCGACTAGCCTCTGGGAACAATTTAAATTATCTTTCGCAACGCGTCCGCCCGTAGGCTAGTTTCGCTATAATTTTCTCCGCCCTTCGTAGATTCACGGTAAAGGGCCGCCCGTTATGACAACTCTCTATATCACGCACACACTTGGGCCATTGCGTTATCCTCCCGATTGGTTTCCAATAACGCGTTTATCCACCCGGATGCACCCTCTGTGGGTTATCAAACGTATCAATTTTCAAGTGCTTGGCGCGCATCCGACGAAGCATTTCACCGATCGCGAATTATTCGCCGGATCCACTTTCTTCCTGCGATCTAAATTATTCACCGAGCAGAGGGAACGTTAGTCCTCATTGATCTCCCCGTATTTAACCTCTAGCCCTTACACGTATCATTATTTCTTGCTCCCTTGTTTGTCTCCGCGTCAATACAGTTTTCGTTGGTAGCATTCAGCTCGACGATAATCTACGACTTTCCGTTCAAACATAATTGCTCCACTTCTCTTTTTGGTACGGAGCGATATGTCTAAAGTCCCGGTGAAATATCGCGTCACGCTGTTCGCGTCGATATTTATCCCCATCGATAATCCGTTTCCCGTTTTATCCCCGTGGAAATCCTGCCTACGGAATCTTCGAATAATAAACATTTTGGGGCCATCGGTCTTGTCGACTTAATCGAATCGGAAACGAACGATAGGGTAGGGGGTAAAAAATTGCCAGGCGACGTGGCGGCAAACAACGACTCGGAACAATTTTCCTCCGCTCGTAGCCTGTAGTCCTGAACCGAGGGCAGCAGTTGCGAGAAATTTTAGTCGCTCGACGCTTCGAGCGGGATCGTTGGAGCAGAATGGCGGCGGGGGGTGAGGCTCGATGTCAAGACGATTTCGTTTCCAACCCTCCGCCATTTCCAAGTGGGATCACCGAACACTGATCGCCGATTGTTTCAATCGGCTTTAGCCACCAGCGCTTCTCGACTTCCATCCTCCCTCTCTCTTTCAGACTGTTCTTATACCTCCCAGGCCAACTCGATACAATTCGACTCGACTTCTGCCCGACGAAGATACCGACGGCAAACTCGGACTCGCGCGAGAAAAGCCAGGCGACGAAATTTCCATACGCGGCGCCAACTTTCGCGCAACTACCCGTGTCTGGAGTGTTCATTGAAATCTGCTGCGGTGTAGTGGGGGAGGTAATACTAGGTTGAGTATTATAATACTCTTATGCTTACCCTGTTCTTAGTTATTTTATTTTATTGTATTTAGTGTTAGTCTATTTGTTTTCTTTCAGTTTTTATCTATCAACAACTTTTTAGGTTAGGTTGTAGAGCAGCAGTTAATGCTGAACCTCGCCTACTCTCCATTGTAATTTTAATTGTAATGGTGCAATAAAGACATTTAATAATAATAATAATAATAATAATAATAATATAACGAGTAACGAGTAACATCGGGGAACATTTGTTGCTACACTTCAAGCTACCTAATAATTTTACCCATTTCACGTGAAAAACCATAGGCACTTCGCGGGCTACAGTACTCTAGCATCCCTCCAAAGAGATCTAGATGTGCGATCTATATCGACGCATTTATACAGCTTCACCCCCGCGAAATTTGGAACTCGATTTGCGTTTCGCGGAAGCCTTTATCCCACCCTAGTTGCACGCCTGCCAACGTTTTAGTTGCGCCGATCCCTTGACACCGATACATATTTATATTCCGTTGACGTCAAAGGGTAGACCTTGAGGGATACCGAAGCCGAAGATACAATCGAGGGACGGCGCATCGGCGCCGCCTTCTCTTCTTCTCCGGCAGAAATTACTTTGATCCAGGGGCTTCTTTTGTCTGGAGAATCTCTTGGTTATCGAGCCGAACGAGGGGAGAAATTCACCGGCAATTTCACACAGACTCAACTACCGGAACGAAAGAGAGGCGGTTTGATCCCGAAGTCACCCGTCTGGGGCCGAAACAGCCCGGTACATCGTCATTTCCGGCCAGGTTGGACCTCGTTAGCCGTTCATCGAGCGCTTCGATTTCTACCCAACCCCCCGCGAGCCACCCTCTCTTCTTTCTCCCTTCTTCACCTTTCACTTTCTCCGCTGTAAGAAATAAGCTGTATCCGTTTCTCGTTGAAGAGGAGATTAAAGGATGAGGAGATCGAGAGCCACTCCCAGATTCGACTTTTCGTTTTGCATCGGAGCTTGTTACTCGTGCAAACTCGTCCGATTATTTGTCGCAATTGAGGCATTTGATGGTAAAAGGGCACGTACGCCAAAATGCCATTTCGAGTAAATCGGTTTCAAAGCTTTCATTATAGTATAACTTAATGAAAAGTAATGCAATCAAATCCAATTTTTTTTAAGGATGTAGTATCATATCCTTCAAACGTTTCGTAAACAGAAGTCATGATTTGAAAATGATATGTGTCTTTATTTAATAGTTTTATGCAAGTGGTTTATGTGCCCTTTTTCCGTAAATAGGGTAAATTCGTAACAAAATTGCTTCTTTGTTTAGTTATTTACATATAATTTTGTTTACATACTTCGTTGCCAATTTTTTATACATTTCTTAAATAAAAAATACAAAATGAAGGGCAAAACTAAACAAAAAATGTTATGTTTTAAGTAAGTATTAATTTCTTCGATTTTTTGCAGCAAGCTGTCTTACAAATCCATTTCATCTTTCCTAAATTCGCTTCTTTCCTTGCGGATTCGATACACGCCTCACTTTCCATAGTTCCTCGCTTACATTAAATCAAACGTATTGCACGACCAGACAATAGACAGCACGGCAGCGCGACCGCTCAGCGGCTATGTAGCTGCATGTCGCTCACGCTACGTAACAAAACAGCATTTAGCTAATTTAAACGTGGGAGAAGAAATGTCCTTGATATATTATATATATATAACATATTCCTGAGTCGATTTAACCGATCTACGGAAAAAGGGAACATAAGCCTATGTGCCCTTTTTCCATCAAATGCCTCAATTATTAATTTCTCAGCCACGTCCTGTAGTTCTAACTTGACTGCTAGCAATTGTTCAGGCTGTAGGTCTGAATATCGACGAATGCCACGGTGGCAGTTTCGCGGGACAGTTAGAATGGAGGGAAGAGGAAACGACGCTGTACGCTAATGGTCCCTTGGCCTACAAAAATAATTGTCCGTGGCGGATCGACCGCGAATGCGAACACTTTCCGTGAAACTTTTATGGAGGACGGTTTAAATACGATTGGCTCGGTACGCCTGGCGACCGGAACGATGTTGTGGAGATAAGTGGAGAGATAATGGCGGGAACGATTCGCGGGAAACGATAGCGTGACGAGGTAATGGAGATATGGAAATATTTGGAATTCGTCCCTCGTTACGCTTCTATATAATTTCCCCCGACATCCCCAAGCGTTGGAACGTTAATGCAGGGATCCTGTGGCGCTTCGCTGTTCCTCCTTTTCACCCCCGCCGTCATCGAAATCCGTCGGCTCGCCGCGAAAATACCAACTTCGCTGAAAGCCCATCCTACCCTCCGGAAAATTTAAAGCTCGTGTCCGTTATTAATAGGGTTTATCGAACTGGACGAGGCTCGGCCCCCGTTTATTTTCCACTCGCCGCTTCTGAATGAAGTGTCGAAAGAGCCGGCGACATTTGTCACGGCCGCGCGATCGCTTCGAGTATTCGAGGATAACTCGATACCGGGACGCGGGAACAGTCGATGGAATCCATTCGTTTCCAAACGTCAGCTCCTTCGTCAGGGACCGACAGTATCGTCGACACGTCCGTAATTATCTTCGCTTCTCCCGTCCCTTGGGAAGTTCGTGGCGGTGCTAATTAACGTACTACACAGCTCGGCCATTTCGCCGCGTGAATATTTTCGATGCGAGGCACCGTGCCCCGGTATCTCTGTTTGCTGGTCCGTAGTTCGTTCTTCTCTATTTTTTTTTCGTCACTCCCTACCGCCCCTGTCGTCGTCGCGATTCGAAACTCTTTTTTCCTACAGTCGGAAGCGCGAGCGTGGCCCGGTACCGAATTTCATTTAGAAAAACGCGTGTACCGGCGTTTAATTACATTCGCCGGTGGCATTTTTCCGACGGAAATTGATTCCCTCTGGTCGTTTCCGGTTTCATTACTCCCGCGGCCGGGATCCACTCCTCGACGCTCTCCTTCATTCCGCGAGTTCGAAATTCCCGGAAAGTTTCGCCGGGTCCACGGCGGGCTACATATTGACACTCAGTTTTTCGAAATGGTCGTCATCGCCGCGCGCGCCTGGCATTCCGCGAGGGTAGACGAAAGTTCGGCAGACGTAACTACCTCCTTGTCCTCCCTGCAACTATCTTCGGATCGATAGCGAGCAAAGTTTCCCACCCGCCCACACCCGCCGTCCTTCTGGCTTGATTCAAATTAAATGTCAACAGGCTGCGCTGCGACACCGACTTCCAACTTTCCCAGCGATGCCTCTCGATGCATTTATTTTCTCTCCACGGCAAGTGTGTTCGACGTAACTGGCGAACAGCAACCCTCCCCCGCCCCTTGTTTGGCCACTTAATAATGAATTTTCCATCGAGCAGCGCCAGACGTTTCCCGCTCCAGCGCTCCGCCTTTCCCGTAGGTATATACAGCGAACGGGCCACGTTGATAGACACGTGACAATATTTTTTTATCGATGCATAGAAGAATTTCCACCCCCGCCCGAGGGACCAGCTTCATCTCTCCGCTACGCTCAACCACCATGCGACAGAGGATCGGGAGCACGTTGTAAACAGATCGCGAACTTTGCAATTTCACGTCGCTTCCGCACGATAACTCCCTCAAGTCTGGGGCACGTTTTCATTAGCGCGTGCTGTCAGTATCGCCACGGGCGTACCGAAGATAAGTGGTTATCTTTCGTTTCTCCTTCTTCGGAGGGCTGCTCCTGGCGGAGTCTCGCGGCATCCGACCCCCCGCGCGGAAGGCAGGTTTGTCTTCGTCAAGACGGACGAAAGGAGCGGAAAGTGGTAGCTTTTTAGAAAGCGCATTCTCCTGTCCGTCCTATCCGTGGAAACGATCCACTCCGCGGCGAGGAAAGATGGTGCAGCGCCGCTTGAAAAATGAATATCTTCGGCCCGACCGCCGGGGAAAAAAGGCCCCTCCCTCCCGCCGACTGCCTCCGTTCGCTCCTTTGTAATAAAACGTCATACGAGAATTTATTTACTCCCGTGTCCTCGGCTCGCTATCCACCTCCAAGCGGCTTATCCATTTTACCGCCCGTGTATCACCCGTTCTCATTTCAAGCTCAACACCCGTTGAATAAGGAAATTGTACGCGAGCAGATGCTTCTTTACGCTCGGCGGACGTTTTATTTAAAGCGAGTCTCGCGTCGAGAATGTTTGGACACTTCCGAAGCATCCAATTGTCTTCAAGTCCTGAGTAATTGCTTCTCTGTACCCGAAACTAGGGTGGTTGATTGGGAAACATTGGGGCAGCTTCACCCTATATCGCGCGAGATCAAGAAGGACCCTAACGGTTTCCGAAGGGTAGAAAGTGGCAGGAAGATTCGTTTCTCCTTAAGGATACTTTTTCTCGCGTTTCCCTTGTTGTTCCTGTGCCATTTAATGGCACTGGGGCGGAAGTGGTAAGGAGAGAGGCGAACGAAGGGTTAAAACCACCTTCTGTGTTTGCGCTCGCGGGATACCAAGTTTCGGGCAACAGGAAAGTGTATAGTTAAGCCTGGCAAACCTGCGTGCAACTCATGCTGCTAATTATTATCCATTTCCTTAACCCAAGGGCTTCTGGACCTTATCGTTTACGAAATGTAAAGTCTCCACCCTCCTTGAAAGATGTTTCTCAATTTTTTTTACTTCTTCAACGCGTCCAATATGGTCGCCAGTAATATTTCATTCATCCTCAAACGTGACAATTTAATTCACTCAGAGAAGACCAGCTTCGCAAGCATCGCTAAAGACCACTGTGCTTGGCTGGCGCAAGCTTGTCACCTTTAACGAGCATTTTTGCTCCCTTTTCTTGCGGAACGCTGAAAGTCTACTTTCAACCTGGCGTAACGAGCAGCAGCCTTTATGGCACGCATTAATTAAATTAACGGGATCGTTAATCGTGGCCGCGCACGCTTCTTCGGCCTTTCAGGTCCAGTATCTCCGCAAATCCTGGGGAACCGGGACAGGAATTTGTCGGTTCACACCAACCCGGGGAAGAAACGCTGGATTGTTCTTGCTCGTGTCGTACCACACGCAGGGGGAGATTTATTTCGTAGCTGAGACTTAAGTAGACCAAGTAAAGAATAGAAGGACACGCGAGCATCGCGAATTTTGGGCACTTTTGACAAGTTGAAGGGACAGAATGTTGACAAGGAGAAGGATTATTTTCAACATTATTTTTAATTGTCAGAAAGGGTATAATTCTAGAAGTGAGAAAGTTGTTCCTCGATTTTGGTGAATTCTGACTGCCTGACTGTCCGACGCGATATATTATTCTATTGTATCTTCTCTTGTCTGCGACATCATGAAATAATAACAAGATTTCACGAGTCCCGTCACGTGCATGCTTTTAAATTCAGAAGAAATCCGTAAAGTTGCCGAGTATTCCTCCCTCCGCCGTTGGCCGTATCGACGTTTCCTCCGTCCCGGTTCGTAATAACATTGAAATTCAATCCGACGTTCCGCTCAATAAAAGTAAACCTACCAGGAACGTATCCCGATCATCGTCCCTCAGCCTTGTTCCAATTTTCTCTTAATCTGTGATCCTGGATCCAGGTAAAACGGCTGAAGTAAAGCAGATAACACGGCGAATTCCGCTCCGAATCTTTTGCAATAACACGGGAACTTCTCTGATCTTCGCGATACGACCAATCCCCGAATCTATTCGTACGGCTACGTTTAATCCTATCGAGTACAGTGTTTGAAAATTTAAGTAGCACGGAACAGCGGTAGAAACGCGCAAATATTTTATGGAATCACTTTAAATTCGAACAGACACATTCTTCAGATTTATACTACTCAATTTGACTTTTAATCGTTCTGTCCGATATAAAACCTCGAAAGTAAAAATGGGGCACATGCAGGAATGATGAACAATAAGACATCACATCCTTATTGCATTTGGGTCAATTAAGAAATTAATGAAAAATGAATAAGTATTCTACGTCTGACCAATATAGATTTCAACTTTATCGTTCAGCCTCTGATGGTTGTGTCAATACCGTACTATTTCCGTTGCACTCAGTGGCTGTCCTCCAGATCCTATCGTTACTACAAAAATTCCCCAAAAGGAGACACTTCGTTATTCCTTCGCTACCGAAAGTAACGCTGAAAATTCGCGGTGCTACTTAAATAAACAAGCTCTTCGTAGCTCCCCTTCTCCGAGAGAAATAATTATTTCTTCCTTCCGAAAGTAGCTTGGGCAAACTAACAGAATCCGATGAACACTGGCATGGAAATTCGATTCTCTGCAAGTTCAATCCCAAAGCACCTTTTCCCAACTAGTACTCCTCGATTGTGATTTAAACTCGGATTATTTACTGAAAATCGTGGACTTATCGTTACAAGACCATTCCGCCCGTCTCGTTAACAACCTAACCCCCTAACTAATTAACGAGCCGAGCAGCGCGTCCAATTAATTCTGCCCGAAACTTTGCCTGTACGTTTCCCGTTTCTCGTTCAACCTGGATATTCGGTGGATTGCATCGTAGTGCTTCTCTTTTTTTACCATTCCGTTGGTACCTACCCTTTTCGCGCGGCAAGTCGTTGGACGCGGAACGAGCTGCTGCGTACTTCGGGTGGTGACTGAGAACGGCACGAGAGTTATGAACGATGAAGGGTGAAACGGTTCCGGGAAGAAAATTACTTAGTCGCCGCATGCAACGATCATCGTACGCGGATCGGGGCTTCGGGGAAACTAGCTCGCCGTATTCCCAGCGCGTTCGCGATTTCACGTCCGTTTTATTATCCTTCAACAGTCACCGTTACCTCCCTATTTACGTTGTTAAACAACACACCCCTCGGCGTATCTCTGCGCGCAGAAGAGATAGCCTAGCTGGTGGCAACAATGGCAACATACTCGGGAATCGTTTCGAGTTTTTTTTTCCAACGAAAGGCTCTCTATTTTTTAGTAACAACACCGGAGAATGATGGACCCTACTTAGACCATCATTCCAGGTCGATTCCACGAAAATGGTTTCCTCTACCCTCGCGTCAGTCGCGTCTAGCGCGAAACTCGGCTCCTTTTTTATTATCACAGCAAGTCCCGTAATGACAATAATCGTGTCGTGCGACGGCGGCACGTTAAGGGATGAAAACGACAAGAAAAATACGAGGCAATTACTCAGAAGGAAAGATCGGGCAGGGCGAGCTCGTAAAGTTTCGACACGCGAGAAGCTTCTGTAATTAAAAGTGCGTGGACGCGTGCACGCTCGTTAATGGCTTTACGACAAGACGGAGGTAGGCCGATGAAAAACAAGGGGGAGGATACTGCACCCTCCTCGTGTGTTCTAAATCTTGAGGAGACGCGCGCAGGACAAGATAAAGGTGCTCCCGTGGGACTGTAAACCTTTTCAGCCATGTCAACGGAAAGATTTCCCTCTACTTCGGGAAGCTTAATAGTCTGCTTCGAAAAGTGCAGCCCGAGTTCTTTCGAAAACATCTACCCATCAGCTTGCATTAGAAAAAGTTAAGGCTGGCCTCTGCCTAGCAAGCTGACTCCAACCTAACATCATCCCCTTCGCACATAATCCTCGGTGTATCCATACCTCCAAAAACTGCCGGTTTTTGGCGCCCGCCCCAGCTTCAGCAACCACTTGCACAGTTTACGTTGCAGCAGGTCGATTTAATCCAACAACCCCCGCTGCAACCCCCGCCCCGTGTTACGAAACTATCGCCGAGATATACGATATCGTTACGATATAATCAGTATACAAATTGTTTGCCCCAGAATCGGCGTTCCTTCCCTATCGGACAGATTAAACGGCGGGGAAACAATTTCAGGGAAGATCTCGAGCGGGCCGCGTCTAGCATAAAATTGATTTCGAAATAGCAGTAACGAGCTAGGCGGAGGGGGCGTTAAAAAGTTTCCTCTCGCCGGAGCGTTAACTCGCGGCGTTACGATGTTAGGAAGCCTGTATCTCGGTTTAACGGGGCCGAGACAAAGTGGCCCGGCAGAAATGCCTTCGCGACGGGGTTGGATAACTCGAAGCCAGCCGGCGGTATCGCGGTGGGCAACTTTAAAATTACGTCGGACGGTCGGCCCGACTGGCGGCCCGTCGACGACGGAACTTCATTTCCCGTGCAACTCCGGCGGGCTAACTTTCCGCGAGCGTCGCTTTCAGCGAGATCGGGACGCCCGAGCAGAGCCAATGTCCGATTTAAGCCGCGTATCAAAACCCCGAATCACCCGCCCTGTCGCCAAGCGTTCCCGAGCGTGCGCGCACCCCCATTCAGGCTCGCGCGACCGATTAACGCCGGGGAAAGCGCGCGGCTCCGCCGTCATCCGGTTCGAATTCCGAATAAAAGAGCAGCCAGAGACGGAGGAGGGGCTGTGGTGTCTGGGAAAAGGGAGGCAGGTCGGACGTTAACTCGGGAAAAGAGCCAGCCGTAGCCGACTGACATTGAAAAAAATGCAAGTTACTCGTCCCTTTTGAGGGCGAACGGTGAATAGAGCGGGAACGCTGCCGCGGCGCACACGAGCGTAAGAACGGAATTCAACGCGCTGCAAAGAAATTTACTTCTTTGATTGACGTTCAAAAGGAACACTCCGCGCTTCCTTTAGCTTGAATTATGAATAGAGACAGGGAGGGGGTTGGTGGAGGCATGGGGTGGGCGAGTCGTCGCGGCGAAATTTCCAGCCGGAGGGAAACATTTTTGCGCGAGAAGAGGCGGACGTAAATATTGACTTCCAGGCTTACCGGTCTTCTACGGACCGGAAAACCGTGGAACCGTTCGCCTCGCGATCGTTACAAAAAGGAAAACGCGCGGGGGTTTGGAGGAGCGGGGAAGAGCGTAGAACAAACTATGGTAATGATGGCAACGTTTTCACTCACCGACTCTCCATCCTGCACTTGCCCTCCCTCGCTTTGCAGTTGTTTTTGAAGTCCTCGAATATCTGGCTGCACGGTTTGCCGCGTAAACAGACACTCAGCGCATGATTGCAGGTAGGCAGCGCGTCGATGGGGTACGGATCCTTGTCTGGAAAACATCACGACAGCGGTTAATGCGATTTTGTAAGACCCATCTCAGCCGAAAATGTGCTCGGTGCAGAGGGGCGGGGAAATCGGTGCGTTTCAACGTGAATATACCTGGTTGGGTAATGACGCAGATCCGGGGACCGTGATTAAACAGAACCGTGAATATACGGGATAGGACGGCTCAGAGCCGGATTTACCTTTCAGGGGGCCCCAGGCTGAATATTTGGTGGGCCCTCGGTTAAATATAAAGAATAAAATGACGCTGATTTGATTTGTTTTATCGTAATACTCGTATAATCTAAATAAGAATTTAATTAAGATACAAGTTAATAAAGATAATATTAAAAAATGCTAATTTTTCGAAGAAAATATTTAGAATGTGGGGCCCCCAGCTAAACGGGGCCCTAGGCTTCAGCCTTGTTAGCCTAAGGGCTAAATCCAGCACTGGGACGGCTAGCGTTCACGTTGGAAAATTCCTTAAAGAGACTTCGCAATTGCACTTGCACAGACTCGTGGACAAACATGCAGATCCCACCGAGATGGACTCAGGCGGGAGTCCTTTCTTTCCGTAGAGAAAAAGATTCCCGAGCAAGAACTTCGTTCGTTATTACCGACGGATTCGCCGTCCCGTCTGCAGTCGAAGAAACGCGACGAAATAATTGCTAGTCCGCCGTAGGAAAGCTCGCGGACGCGATAATAATGAAAAGACGCGGCCGCGAAGGGCCAATGAGATGAAAACAATAAGAAGACGCCGGGCACCGGCGTCGGCGCGGAGCAAAAAAAAGAAGGGGTAGAAAATAATAAAGGTATTCTCTTTCGCGTCAAAGGAAGAATAGAGAAACGGGCAGGGAGGGTGTGCTAAGCGGCGAGGAGAAATTTTTCGCGGATAATGGCAAGTGGATCGAGAAATTTCCCGTGAATAATTTCAAAGGCCGTTCGCGAGTTTCACGATAATAAAAATGATCACAATTAAACGGCCGACTAATTCATTCGGAGGGTGAGGGGGTGGGAATGGTGGGACTTGAGAAAGAGGCGAGGCGAAAAAGGAAATCGGGCGGTAGTCGCTGTACTCTCCATTCCATAAATTAAGCAGTAGGGAAAGAGAATGGGCGAAAATGCGCGCGAGAAATATATAAACAAAGAGCTCGATGAAGTAAGGATAATAGCGCTAGCAGGGGGAGGAAAGGGGGCGAGATAAAAAAGAGTTTCTCTCGCGGAATCGACAGGCAAGAGGGAAAGCCATTATTTTAGCATCGATAAGAGTGCAGGCAGAAGGGGAAAGGAAGAAGAGAGGTGGGTGGGAGATGGGGAAAAAAGGATCACGGCTGGAACAGCGGACGTGGGTGAAAAGAAGCGCATTGGGAATTATCCGTGAATCGTTCGAAAATGCTCAAAAGACTCGACGGCCCGGACGAGCGAGCCCTCGGGAAAATGAACAATGGAGATCGTAGGGAAGCCGCAATGGCGCGGAGGTTATATAAGGGGCCGCAGTCAAAGATATCGAGATCCCTTTGTTTCTTCCACGAGAGAACCGCGACCGACCAACCTCCTCTTCTTTCATCCGAAGGAAATGCCCGGTTGAGTGGCAACTCGATCACATTTTCTTCTGTTGTATCCGACCGCTGTCTCCTCCAGGGTCGCGATCACTTTCCCGCGCGATTAACGCCGTCAGACACAGCCGTGATCAAAGGAACGTTTAAAACGTGACCAGTTCAAAGTGTACCATAGTTTGGCAAGAGGGAGTTGTGTAGTAAGGCGTTAAGGTTACTCGCGCAGTGTTTACGGGAACAGATAGGGTAGATGTACCATTTGTGGCCACTTTAAGGATTTCCATACCATTCACAGATACATAACTTACAAAAGAATACGTACACAAAAATAAATAATATATCAGTGTAATCCAAAATCTACAGATAATTGAAGTATTCTACGTTGAACAATGTTTTAAACATAATTATTTAAAAAATCATTATATTATCGTGCCGGACTGTTTTGCACCATTTGTGGCCACGTATGATTATTAAATAAAACGGGACAACAAAACAGTAGAAATGGTGCCAATAACCCATCCTTAGACAGCTTAATTCATTGTAATGAAAGTGAACTAAGAATACTTAATATATCGGAATAAATAAGACAGTGGCCACAAATGGTGCAGTGGCCACAAATGGTACATCTACCCTAAAGGACGCGACTACTTAGCGTTCGTTAAAAATAAGAAATTTATGTGTCAGAAGAAACTCGGAGCTTTCTACTTTCAAATCTTGATACATATATTATTCAAGCGGTCGTTAAGGAATTTTCATACATATTCAAAGTAATGGCGAGAAGTAATGAGACGTCGAGCATAAAACTTTACCATGTCACTTCGTCATCGACGTATTAAAGTAATTATACGCGTCTGGTATTCATGCATCGGACGATCGAGTGCAGCGCGCTGTAAAGTATTCATCGGCGAATTGCACAAGGTTGTAGAAAGAAAGGGGTGAGTCTGAAACGTTATGAGTCAGGACTCACTGTCTCGAGGAAATTAAAGCTTCCATTTCGAAAGGAAAACAGAAGTATCTTGAGCGGGAAGCAATTAAAGTAGAAAATAAGTTCAAGGTTCGTGATTCAGTCGCTCGTGAAATCTGGTTTAAAGCATAATTCCAGGACGAACTGCGAAGCAGTTAGTGGACCTCGGACGACAATTTCGTCCCAAGGTTGTTCTCTTACGTTTCATCGAAAGTCGACGAGAAGATGTCGAAAGTCCCACGGACAATTTTACAGGAGACGAGAAACAGAAGTCTGATGAAGTCCTGGACGAAACCCGATGATACGTCATCAGGCGGTCAAAGTGGACGAAAGAACGAGACATAAATTCGGGAGTAATGAGTCGACCAATTAGAAGGGTTTGGCCAGAAGCTTAATTACATTTATCCCGGCGCATAAGGTATATGAATCGAGCTGAGAGCTGGTTGCACGGCAGGGGGAGGCGCAGATAATGAAAGCTCATCGCCGCAGCAGCTTCGAGAACCGGGAAGCTTCGGCACTTAATGAGATTAAATTCGCTCTCGCGCTTCGAAAAAAGGAAAGGGAAAGCTGACAGCGGAGTAAGCGGACGGAAAGGAAGAAAGGAGGCGGAAAGGCCTGGCAAAGGCACGCGCGAGCCTCGTCCTTTTTCCCCTGTTAAACGCGCAAAGATCCACGCGCTTCTCTCTCGCCAAGTCAACGTCAGCAGCAGGGTCCACTGGAAGCTGCGCGTTCCAGGCCACGCAACGCCCGGCCTTTCAAGATTCCCGGCATTCGGCGGCGAGCCATAAAAAGATGGCAAAAAGGAAAAGGGGAAATCGGTTCCTATGCTTTTCACGTCGATGCGCCGTGAGTGTAATGTGTTGCGCGGCACAATCGTTTTGATGCCTCACCTCTCGCCACTTCCACTTTCGCGGCTCAAGCTTTTTCTTGGACAATGCTCGCGGAAAATTCGATAGAACTGTAGGAAGATCTCCTCCTTACGAGATGGAGTTCGCTCTCCCGGGGCCGGGGAAAATTGAAAATTGAAAATTAAGAGCGACGTCGTTAAAGGATATTTAATTTGCGAGGTATGGTCGCGAGTTAAATTTCTCTCAATGTTTAACTATAAATGAAGGAACGACTTTAACGCGACCCAGTTACAAGCGAGGGAAATAGTCCATTGACCTAAAAATAAAAATAACTCCATTTCCAATTTTTGCGACCCGGGAGGTCGGTCGCCGATTAAAATAGAGAATAGTTTGGCGGTTCCATCGAGCGTAGAATGCAGCTTCCAAAGGGAGCGCGGTAAAAAACATCGAGGCACTAGTTCAGCGACGGTCGAGAGGCATTCCGATAATCTTCTCCGAGGCGAAGAGGAATTGTACCTCGAATGCGAGGAGCAAATATCGTGAACGGTTTTCGAGGTAAAGACGAGCAGATTCCGCGTCGAGGATACTCCAACGAGTGCCTTTTCTTCTTTTAGTTCGCGGCTGGCTTCGAGTGGGCGTAACGCCACGACCGGAAGTTAAGGTTAAACAAGAAGCGAACGACCGCCAGGATTATTGGAAACGTCGCGCGTCTCGAGCGGAACGCGTGTTCGCGACTCGTTAAAAGTTCCTCGGGCATTGTTTCTGACCAAGGGAGACGGAGAGAGAGAGAGAGAGAGAGAGCGAGAGAGTCACCCCCGGCGCAGCGCCCGAACGGAATCCCCTCGTTACAGTCGCGATTCGCGATTAAACGCTTGTTAGGGGATTAACGCGCGTCCGGTTCGATCCCTTTTTCACGGGGAACTGCATTGATCTTAATTGATTTTCCCTGTCACCAGGAATCGCAGCTCGCGACGTGGATCAGCCGATTGTGTATACGGAAGAATTTGTAATTTCGCGCGACGCTGCGCTGTGACTTTCTCTTCCACCGTGAAAGAAAACAGGAGCGAAGATTACGACGCATAATTCTGCGAATATCGTGCTTCGCAGATATCTTTGCGAACATCTGGAACAGTTTAAATAATTTGCCAAATTCGAGACTCACCCTTCTTCAAGACGTAGATGCACGGATGGTCGAAGAGGAAGTTCTGGAAGCTGCTGCAATCCGGATCTATTTGTGGCTCTCTGCAGAGGCACGTGGGGCGGAAGAAAGGGAAAGCCTGCAGAGTGTGCAGGGCCGCTTGACACTTTGTCACTGTCACCGTCGAACAAGCCACTGGAACAGTGAAATTATTATTAAGCGGGTCTGCCCATTACCGGTGACAAATATGCTTTCTTGGGCGGTGGTCCGCGCGAATAATTTTGGCAAATATCCCACGCTAAGCTCGTAGCGATACATGGAGAAGTAAGGCACATAACTCAAGTCACGACGACGCTCGAAGGTACGATTATCGCGAGGGAAAGACACGAAAAGACAGAGGAACGTACGGAAAGTCGTGCTCTAGAAATCAAAATCATTTTCGGATCACTTTAAATTAACCAAAGTATCGCACAACTCTGCGGCACGAGAGATCTCACGGAGGGGATTACATTTCATGCGCAATAATTGCTGGAAGGAGCGTCTACGAACGTCAGTGCCGCCTAGCTGCGAAGACCGCAAAATCCCATCGAGGAATTCGGTGTAACGAGAGCCGGAAGGCTCGACAGCGAGATTATCGCGCAAGAATGGAAAGCTCGCGTTACACCGCAGGGAGCAATGGGAAGTCCTATAGTTGGGAAACCGACGATAACACTCGAGGTGCCTCGATCGTTTCAGCAACACCGACTGAAGCTTCTGTAAGCGTACCTTCCTCTACCGCGACCGCAAACCTGACTGCAGACACGGCCCCGATACTACCAGTGTTTACGTTTCGAAGGACTTTTCCTGGGAGGCAAAAAACGTGTATTGCGAACCCAACACATGGAAATAGAATTGCTGAGGGACCTGCGATATCCTGGAATTATCTAACAACATTCAGATAGCTACTTAGCTAGCAGGAGAGTCACCATTAGGGTAATTGTGGGAGATTTGCCGCACGTTACGCAAAATTGTCACCGCGTCTAAATTTTGCAATGAAAATGTTTTCCAAGGATATATCTTATTAGTTCAACATCTTGTGATTCTACTAGCATTAATGAAAATCAAAATTTTAATATTTGTCACCCTTAAAAAAATTGAAACTAAAAACATCCTTTGGTAGGAGAGACGCCGCACATGCGGGAGTGGTGCCGCTTTTCGAAACACGTTTAATTTTCGATTTAAACTTGTTACTTCTAACTTTTTATATAAAAAAATAATAAAAACAAAGTAAAATGAAACATTTTTACTTTATACAATTATAAAATTGGAAAATTAAATGGGTACAGTAGGAACAGATATTATATCTGCTTTTCGAAATTTTTTTTATGTTCAGTTGGCATCTTGAGATTAAAATAAAAAAAAATGTGAAAAAAGAGTACATAGTCCACAAATATATTTCGATTATAAGATTATTCATTTAAAAATAAATAATTTGCCTTGAGATACCACGTTAGCTATTTGAAAAAACTTTTTCGGTATTTTAAACATTAAAAACATCATTTAAATCGACTTACTTTCCGAAACAGTACAGTGTCAAAGTGCGGCATCTATCCCAAATACAAGTGCGGCGTCTATCCGAAATGCCTGGGAGAGGCGCCGCACTTTGGTATTTCCACATGCCAAGTCGAAAGTAACCCATTCTGCCAAGGAAATATTCTACATGGTCCCCTTAACGTATTACAAATGTTGTATCAAGAAAAACTATGAATGTTTAGCTACTATATTAGTAAAAATAGACGCGACGTATAACTATTCAGGCAAAGTACGCTAGGCTTACCTCGAAAAACAGCAAAATCTTTAACAATAATATAGGAAACACGCTCTGGCTTGACAAACTAACTCAAATGAACAGCCTTAAACAAATAAAATCGGCAATGATGTGTTTTATTACCGATATCCTTGAAATACCGATAGTGCGGCGTCTCTCCGAGTGCGGCATCTCTCCCACAATTACCCTATGGAAAATTTATTCTTCCTGAACCGATGCGAACCTTGATCAACCCGGTTAAAATCTAATTGATTCAGGGGGCGAGGCCCCTGAAATGTGGGGTATAACTTCGCCCAAAGATGGTTGGAGAGATGGAGAACGAAGAGTCAGTGCTCTATCTTAAATTAAACATTAACTTCCTGCTGCCAGTGTGTTTTACTTTTCGCTTTGAAGCTTGAACTCGTTCGTACGATCTTTTTCTCTTCCTTTCTCTTATTTCTCTCTCCCCCGGTGCCAGCCAGCACTCTTATTTCCTCGTCGACGGAACGTCGAAATTGGGTCGCGACGACGACGCCCGCGCCGCGGTGGTTAACGTCGTTTTCATTGGCCCGCGAGGAAGGCGCACAAGGATTACGGTATCGCCTAACGTTCTCCAAAATTCTTGCGGATCGAACGACAAGCAATGCCGTCGCTGGGATCGATGTTTAAGGGGTTCCTCGCGACGAAGTAGGTCAATTCAGGACTTTCTCTGGGTGACAACTTCTTTCTGGCTTTCCGTAACGGACGTCGATTCGCTATCGAAGTGAATCGTGGATTATTGGACGACAAAGCGGCGCTAATATACAACTGGGCTCGAAAAGAGCAGTTGAAACTTGGCTCGCACATTTTTCGATCCGACATTCGACGGCGAACGACATCTGGATTCATTACTTATACCCTGCCACCGCTGCTCCCGGTTATTACGAAACTTACGGTGTCTTGGAATAGTAATTAAGGCGCCCTCTCGTTCCCATTCTTTCTCCGAACGACGCTGTACTAATTAATCTGCGTACAGGGGAATCTCGGGGAAAAGAAAAGAAGAGAAAAAAAAGAAGGGTGGAGTTGAAACTGCTTTAACGAGGAAATATTTTAACTCCTGAAATCGTCGCGCGAGTAATTACCACGGCCGTGATCATCGTTTCTCTCCGTTCCCATGCGAAAGCCGTAACGCGACCCTTAATTGAAACGGATAAATTCCATATAGGTACATAGACACGCGTTACGTTTTCCCCGAAGAGTCCCCTTAGTTAGATACCTCTTCAGAGCTTTGATACTTGAATCTAATAGCCCAGCACCTCTTCGGAGAAACTATTACTTTCTACCGTGCAATTTTTGAAGTGACGTGCATCGATAACAGAAAACAATGGCTTCCTGCCGAGATAATTTTACCAGGGGGTAGGAATCCCGATACAAAGCCGACGCAGCGTCGAAACAGCGCAACGTTATCGATCCGACATCGATGAAGTACTGGCCGAATCAACTGCTGCAAATGGATAGAACTACTTGAAGCACCGTCCATAAAAACGACGTAATTAAAAGATTATCCGATCAGCCCGTTGCAGGAAGTGGGTCAGTAAAAACAGGGGAGCCAGCCTTGTAAAACCGGCAACGTGTTATTTCGCGGGATTAAATCGATAGCAGAGGAGGTCCTTTACTCGGCAGAGCGTTGCGATACACGGTGTTGCACAAAACCCAGGATCTGGCAGCTGCAGTTGCAGCTGCACCGCCGCTGATACCGGCCAGCCTCTCGCGTTTAATGCTCTCGTGCCGCGCCTATGCACCGTGCACCATGCACCACGAGCTCGTGTGGTCACTGCTAGATAGCGACTTCGGGGAACGGCGGAGAATCGCGGAGAAAGCGGGAGAGAGAACGCCAGGAGATCGTACGTACACACGTTCGTACAATAGCTCGGTGGTCATCTGCATTCTGCGAGCTACACCGCCGACCACTGTTCGAAACACGCGCGTAGGTACGCTTCCGTGCGGCGCGCAGATGATGCCACCGCCTGTATTCAAGGTTCAAACCCGAACATCCAGCTAGGGGTGCAAAAATCCCTCAAAAAGAAGCCTCGACCTCGGGAAAGAGTACCCTTGTTTCTTTGATGCAAACAGGAACGGCTGGGATTTCTGACGACGCACAGTGGTTCGAGTATACTACATGCTAGCTGGACAAAATTATTTTTTCGCGGATTTGGGTTTATCTGGGGTTCAAAGTTTTAGAAAACAAACCTGATTCGTATTACAGTTTATTATTTAAAAAAAAATATCAATAAAATTAAAATATGATTAATTCAATAAAGGAAAAAGAACAAAACGACAGTATTGTACTTTAAATGTAATTAACAGTTATAACATTATGTCTATTCCTGTAATTTCTGAGTTTTTATGTTTAAAACCTGGTTTTTGAAATCAGTTTTCTCTGCATCGCTTTTAAAATAGTGTTTTACTATATGTTCCACGTCGATCCACGCGACAAGGGTTGAATGTACGGAAAGTAGAAACTTTCTAGTTTATTTTAATCAATCGATCGATCTGCAAAAATTTGCAAAACTATATTTTTTTAATTGTTTTCGAGCGCGATTAAAATGTTTGATTAAAATAAACTAGAAAGTCTCTACTTTCCGTAGATTCAACCCTTGTCGCGTGGATCGACGTGGAACATATAGTAAAACACTATTTTAATAGCGATGCAGAGAAAACTGATTTCCAAAACCAGGTTTTAAACTTAGAAACTCAGAAATTACAGGAATGGACATAATGTTATAATTGTTAATTATACTTAAAGTACAATACTGTCGTTTTGTTATTTTTCTTTTATTGAATTAGTCATATTTTTATTTTATTGATATTTTCATTGAAATAATAAACTCTAATACGAATCAGGTTTGTTTTCTAACAATTTGAACCTCGTATAAACCCAAACCCGCGAAAAAATAATTTTGTCCAGCTAGCATGTAGTATACTCGAACCACTGTGCGACGGAGATACAAATAGGGTAATTGTGGGAGAGATGCCGCACTCGGAGAGACGCCGCACTATCGGTATTTCAAGGATATCGGTAATAAAACACATCATTGCCGATTTTATTTGTTTAAGGCTGTTCATTTGAGTTAGTTTGTCAAGCCAGAGCGTGTTTCCTGTATTATTGTTAAAGATTTTGCTGTTCTTCGAGGTAAGCCTAGCGTACTTTGCCTGAATAGTTATACGTCGCGTCTATTTTTACTAATATAGTAGCTAAACATTCATAGTTTTTCTTGATACAACATTTGTAATACGTTAAGGGGACCATGTAGAATATTTCCTTGGCAGAATGGGTTACTTTCGACTTAGCATGTGGAAATACGAAAGTGCGGCGCCTCTCCCAGGCATTTCGGATAGGCGCCGCACTTTTATTTGGGATAGATGCCGCACTTTGATACTGTACTGTTTCGGAAACTAAGTCGATTTAAATGATGTTTTTAATGTTTAAAATACCGAAAAAGTTTTTTAAAATAGCTAACGTGGTATCTCAAGGCAAATTATTTATTTTTAAATGAATAATCTTCTAATCGAAATATATTTGTCGACTATGTACTCTTTTTTCACATTTTTTTTTATTTTAATCTCAAGATGCCAACTGAATATAAAAAAAATTTCGAAAAGCAGATATAATATCTGTTCCTACTGTACCCATTTAATTTTCCAATTTTATAATTGTATAAAGTAAAAATGTTTCATTTTACTTTGTTTTTATTATTTTTTTATATAAAAAGTTAGAAGTAACAAGTTTAAATCGAAAATTAAACGTGTTTCGAAATGCGGCACCACTCCCGCATGTGCGGCGTCTCTCCTACCAAAGGATGTTTTTAGTTTCAATTTTTTTAAGGGTGACAAATATTAAAATTTTGATTTTCATTAATGCTAGTAGAATCACAAGATGTTGAACTAATAAGATATATCCTTGGAAAACATTTTCATTGCAAAATTTAGACACGGTGACAATTTTGCGTAACGTGCGGCAACTCTCCCACAATTACCCTATTCCTTCCTTGGTCAACCTACTTTTTCCCTTTAGACGAAGATGACAGCTTTGCATCGAACGAAATATTTGATTCTGAATTTCTAATTGACGTGAAAAGCAGCCCGGATAGTTCAATTAGCGGGGCAGTTATCAGGGGAAGCAATCTAGCAATCGGCCAAGCCATTTTCCCTCCGCAAATTAAAGAACGAAAGTGGCTACTCCACTTCTTCTGTCTCATCTTTCAATCAAACGTTTTCTTCGTGACCACCGGCGGATCATTAGTCTCTCTAAATGAATGTTCTTTCGCCGCGGGTGGAACGATGGTGTTGCAAGAAGCAGGCGATTTTTTACAATTTTCATGGAACCGCCAGGGGAATCCTCGGCCGGGAACGGAAGCTTTCCCCGGCGGTGGTTTCATTTAAAAACGCAGCATTATTTCGTAAGTAACAACCTTAATTCGCGCGGGAATGTTCCGGTTTTTGCAGCAGATAACGACCCTATTATATCGAGATCACGGCGGGCAACTTTTTCACCAGTCTCTCGGCCTCAGATCGCAACATATTCTCCACAATGCACAGGCCGGAGATTTGAACGCGATAGTTGCGTTTCGCGTTCCACCTGTAGTCGTTACGTACAAAAGCAGAAATTACATTTTTCCCTTTTCCATCTGTTAAGCCGTAACAACAGACCTCCTGTCATACCTCCCAACACATTCCCCGCGCAGCATACACAAGAGATACCAAAACATCGCCAGTTGCTTTGCCTGGAAAACTAATGAATGGTGGATTCACTCACCTCCGTTTCGAAATCGAGCACCGCGGTTTTTATTCTTCTAATTTCGCATGGAAAGTCTGCACAGAGAGGGAGATTGAAATTGAATCGAGGCAACGAGCGTATCGCTCGTATCTCTCTCGACTACTGCCGCGGATGTAACATAAATTAGAATCAGGATCTATTCGCCAGGAATAAACGCGCATGGACAAAAAGTAGGTACGCGAAAAAGAGCGGTTTGCGGTGTGGCGGAACGGTAGTTTCGAGGAATCCGCGTTTAATCGCGAGCGAATTTATCAATACCCCCGCGATTGCGTCTATCGACAAAACGAATCGCTTTGCAGTTATTTTCATCTCGATATTCCGGCTGGCTAATTTACTGTTCGCCCTCTCCAGGTGGAAACGCGTATGTATCCCGGAGGAAACCCGGAAATCATAGGGACTGTATCGTATCCCATCGGGCTTTATTGCGTCAAAGAGCCCGCGAGTCGAGCGGCCGAATCGTTGAAAAAACACGGGGACGAGTTCGGGGCGAGAGCGGCCAGAATACAGCCCGTCAGCTCCGTAATTGCGACGTTTATTAAATTTCCCGGAATCAAACGCAGATGATATTCGCGACGTAATTTTCCAATCTCCGCCGTAAAAGGGCGACAAAAAATCCTGTGTCTTTCATGACAAAGCGGCCGATATCGACTCTGGAATTCGCGACGTACCCGCCGCTCGCATTTCCATCCCCTTTATCCGTGGTAATTACCGCAAGGCCCGTGTACGTGACCCGTGTTCCCCATCCGTTTTTCAAACAGCCGAGCATTGTTTGCCTCGAAATATTTCGTCCCTTCGAAGAGGCAGAGTCATAACCATCGAGTTACGAATGCGAATCGCGCAATTTTAATTTCTACCTCGGCGTCGCTCCCCGTTCGCCATCCGACCCCGACGACCGCTGCTCTCTGTCACATCCGCTGCGGTTCGTTCCGCGACGCGCTTTAATTATCAGAATATGTACCCAGGAATATCGCGTCGTGATGAACAGCCGGCGAGCTGATAAAAAGCGCAACCGATCGTGGCCGGGGCCTGGCGCGGCCCTGCCAGTTATAATTCATCGGCGGCGAGGGGGAAAGAGAGGAAGCGACTCAAAAAACGGAAAGCGAACAAATGTGTACACCGTCGGATAGCTCGGCAGTCTCGGGGGCGAATCTGAGGCGGGCCGCGCGCGCGTTCTCTTTCTCCTTTAGCCGGCGGTTTTTTCCCCTATCTGTTCTACTCTGACGCAGAGGCTCACCTGGGAGCACACGCGAGCGCGCAAGACTGCGAGGCACCTACACAATTTTCCCTTCCCCGTCGCCTATCTTTCTCCCTCGCTGGCCATTGTGCTCGGGAACGGTGCACCGGCGCTTTGCCGTAACAACGTACATTGTATTTCCGAACAATGGGATCCTTCTGCCGCCCCCGTCACCCTTTTCACCCCTCTTTGCCACCTTATCGGTCCTTTTTTCCGCGGCAAGACCACACTTTCCGCGCTTATTAATGGCGGCTAGCAGCCGGGGCGAGCTTCGATTCGCGATCGCGTTATACCCCGCCGCCCCTTACCCTTTGAGTTATTGCACCCCCTTCGGGTTTTCCCACCAGATAACCGGCCTCCTACCTTCCCGAGATTGTTTATTATTCCTGGATTAATGGCGACCGATTCAGTCGCGGCCGACAATACCCGTTACCCACCAGATCGCCCCTTTTTCTTCTGTAATTACATCTCGCGGAGCTCTCGATGCAGGAAAGCATCCCACTGTTCCCTTCGTTCATTCGATACCTCGTTAGTCGCCCTCTTTCCATCAGGAAACTTTGCCCGACGTTTATTCAGCTCGGATCGTATCTACTTGTGCCGGAGCTGAATCCAAGTAAATCGGTCCGTGATTCCCAGCAAACTAGCTCCTGTGTACTTCCTTTCGGGGAACGATTAAAAAGTTACGGGGGGGGGGGGGGGGCGAGGGGCGGCGCGAAAGCATAAAAGCGACGCGAAAGAAATGTCCGTAATGTTTCACGGCGATGAGAAGTTGGGCAAGTTCCTGCTTTCTTCGGATTTCATCCGGATTGGGTATCGCGAATACACCCGTTTAAGAGCAACGCCGGCCGTCCCGCGTTCAAGTTCCGCCAGTCAGGGAAATAATTAACCGTTTCATTTCGAGCAAACTTTCCCCGAGGGATAGAAAAGAAGCTCTCAGGTCGAACAACCGCGCTCGAGGAATGAAACGATGTGACCGATGAACAGGCCCATTCTCCGCCACTTCGATCAACCAATTTCAAAAGTTTCCTTTCTCATTGCGTTCCTTAATTACACTCTGATTGGAATATGGCATGCAGACGCACGAATCCATGGCTTTCAACGTGCTATGGAAAGAGAGAACGAAAGGTGCGTCGATAATGCTACCAAGGAGAAGAATAACTGGCTTTGCGAATTATTATTATTATTATTATTATTAATCGTCTTTATTACTACGGTAAAAGGCGAGGTGCAGCCAATGGGCTGTTATTATACCTGACCTTAATAATAAACAAAAAAAATAAAGTAACCAACATGATACAACAAAAAGAAAAAAATAAAAATCAACAACAAAGAAAAATCATTGTAGCCATCTAGAATTAGACTTAAGCGTGGCGCGTACGTATGTATGACGCAGCGGTGCGCTTAAACAAGGAGATAGAAGGAAGGGAGCGAATCTCGGATGGGAGGGAGTTGTAATAGCTAGAGGAAAGGTAGGAAAAGGAGGCCTGAAACTTTGACGTGCGATGAGAGGGAATGGAAATGCGCGACTGGGATCGTGTAGTAGGAGCATTGCTAGAGTGAAAGGAAGAATTTGTACGAATTAAAGAATAGAGATAGGACGGAGAGCGGGAGGATAGGAAGGAATTCGAAGGGTAGGAAAGCAGCGACCACCACGTCCGTCACCTGTGCAGGCTGCACTTTGCAGGTTATTCCTTTCACAGAGGCGGTATAAAGCTGCGCAACGTCCGCAACGGCCGCGTACAACGATATCGTCGGGCCCAGTCGTTGGCAAAGTGATTTTCGTTCGTGCGCATAATAACCAACGACGAGGCAGAATTTCCTCCCCGACGGACGGGGTAGAAGCGGCGATCGAGGGGTTTAACGGAAGGGTGGTTTGTCTACCGGTTGCCATAACAAGGGACGAAGGGCTGCGAGGTCGTATATTCTGGATCATTTTACCGTATAAACGTTTAAGCAGCAAATTGATTGCCCTCACGGCTCACGCTAAACCCAATAAATGTAATCGCGCGCGGCGATTATATCGTCGCGGGATCGCGCCCGTAATCAAACGCGTAAATTTCTACGCGTCGCCGTGCGATAAAGCGACACAGCCGCCAGTAAACGCTTCCAAGTTGCCCACTGGAATCGTCGCATTAGGGGTAAACATTTTCTCGCGCCGCCACTTCTCGAAACGAAAAGCCCGATACCGCAGCGACAGGTAGCCGCACGCGAGCAACACTTCCGAGCATTAGCGTTACAGTTTTTCCATCTCGCGTCAGCCGTTTCCACGAGACCACTCGACACGCGAACAATCCGCTCCAACAGTCACATTAGGGCCAGAGAAATTCTTCCCCTCCTCCCTGGAAATGTTTCAGCATAGGCGCTCTATTCAGGGGTTGAAAAACTGACCCGGTTGCTCCGAGTCTCGTGGAGAAGCAGCCATCGAAACCGAGGGGGATGAGCGTCGATGGGGCGGAGAATTAAAGTGTACTGCCAGTTTCTAAAAGGGTTTCTTATCGATACACAGTTAACCGGATAATCTTGTCAGTAAGAGAGTTAAGTTTACAGGGGAGTATCGCGTTAAAGCGCCCAGCTAACGACACTCGGTGCACGGCAGGCGGCTCTTTTTTCTCAAGTTTCTATGAAAATTGAACGATCGTTGGAACGTTGTGAAAAAGACTCTTATAGCAGAAGCTCTGATAGCGGCTAAATGAAAATGGCTTCTTCATGGCTCGAGCGCAACCCCGTATAAAGGAAGTTGAATCGCGTCGGGAATGCCACTGCTTGGAAAACTTCTGCCGACCCGTTCTAAACACCCTCTATTCTTGAAACTCTCAGCGCGAAGTATAATTTTTTCGCTTTAATTTCGGGACAAGATGCAGAGGGGTAAAGTCTCGCGAAACTACCTGAATATTCGCGCTCTGTCAAATTCTAGAAACATTCATCTGGAATTCTGCTTCGAGAGAAGCCTGCGTAGAATTCTGCTTTCTTCGTTGCCAGTCCCACTCCCGATGCTTGCGCGTCGATGAAAGAGTAAACAGAATTGGCACACCGAAGCACGCGAGCGTTCCCAAATTGAAAATTCGACAGGAATTCTTCCCCTATCAATTGCCGGTTCCTTGGCCCCGGCGGAAATTACACCCCAAGGCTCCAGTTGCGAAACTCCAAGCTAAAGATAACGAAGCACGGTGCTACGTGTGTAACGGAGTCCAGTCGGTAATCAAAGAAATTCTTTGAAAAAGAACCTGGCGTCCACCATCCCACCGTTCTCCTTCGTTTCAGTCGAAACGCTGCGCGGAAACTTTCTAACAACGATCGCGGAGCTTAAGCCGCCTTCTCTTTTTAATAAGTCGCGGCGTAGAACGTCTGGAAATCGAAAATGAAGGGACGCGAAATGAAAGGGACGAGATTTGAATGGGTTAAGAGGGCTATTCCGTTGCTGATAGATTAATTTGGCTCAAAGTCACAGCGAGTAAATTCGTGTGTGGATTCCAAACGTAATCGATGATTTGGCGCGAGATCAAACGACCAATCATCCGCTCGGCCAACTGTTGACCAAACGAAAGCGTTATTTCAAATGACACAGGGCGCCCCAGCGCGGGCTCGGTTTAACCTTTGACCATACTGTCGAATATGGGACAGGAAGCATAAACCTCGGGGTTGTGCAGTCGCGCGTGCCGCCATTTGTTCGCGGTATTTACCGGGGCATAAATAACCAGTCGCGACTCGGCGTTTTGTTAATTATGACAATCATTTGAACTTGTCGATTGCCCGAGTAATCAGGCCCCGCTCCAACAGCGACGCAGTGTCGCTGAAATTTCATGAAATTCCGCTCCGAACAATTCCCTGCATCTCGATAATGTCAGGAAATGCATTTTTATTATTATTATTATTATTATTAAATGTCTTTATTGCACCATTACAATTAAAATTACAATGGAGAGTAGGCGAGGTTCAGCATTAACTGCTGCTCTACAACCTAACGTAAAAAGTTGTTGATAGATAAAAAATGAAAGAAAACAAATAGACTAACACTAAATACAATAAAATAAAATAACTAAGAACAGGGTAAGCATAAAAAGCATAAGAAAAAGCATAAGAAAAAGACATTTAAATAGGGAACCGCGAGGGGATGAAAGAACGAGCACTCAGCTTAAATGCAGCAAACGATGACAGAGAACGTATAGGGGAGAGTCGTGCAGTACCGACCGCTCTAAGTTTTTTCCTTATATCTTGGGGTAGAGTCGATAAAAATCGGAAATTCAAAAACGTGTTTATAGTATAGATAGAACTTAGTAAAAGGAGGGAAATTATTTTTGGGAAATCTAATAATTACAATTGATAATTCGCAAAAGTAAAAAAGTTGTAATTTCTAGGAAACGAAAAATTGTCGTCCAGTACCGACCAAATATTAAATTAGTAGATTTTTAGATCTAAATGATTAACAATGTTAATAAAAAGACATTTAATTATTACAGTACAAGATTTTTGCCAAATTTTTCTTGTACAAACACGCAAGTAAAATAATTAATATTCTCCTGATCTGTGTATTTGACGTGTACCCAAATGTCACATTCGGTACACTGCACCCAATCTTTGTCAAATGATTTCTTGCAAACAGTGATAGGCAAAATTTGTATTCAAATAAAATTTCGAATAATGAATAAAAAAAAATTAACTTTTTTCGTCTAATAATAAAATTAACTTTGTTCATGGAATAAATTCTCATCGAATAAAAAAAATTAACTTTATTCGTCGAATAATCTAAAGTTAAAGTAACTTTCTTTTTATCCTTATTTACATAATTTTTTATTTAGTTAATGTCCAACTCTGCTTGCAAATAATACACTGGATAACTTCTTCATTAAATTCGAGCTTCCTGTTTGTTAGGTTATCATACCTATCCCTATTAACTTTATTTTTCTGCGGAAAAAGGTAGAAGGAAGGCTAAATGAACATCTTATAAATAGTCTGAGTTGCTGACAGATTGAACTTACTGATAAGAAAAATTTGGTCCCTACTGGTTGACAGAGTATGTTGGTCGGTACTGCACGACAGTTGGATGGTCGGTACTGTACGACAAACACGGGGAAACATTTGAGATCATGGTATATTGTGTACAAAAAAATATTGCAAAACTAGGACGTTTTATTAAACTTAATAGACTAGAGATAGTCTACATAATAGGACAAAATCATTTGCTTACACGAGAAACAAAAGATCAGCTTTAAAAAATAACTTTTAACCCACTGAATATCAACGTATACGTTTAATGCCTCAGAACATCGAGAGCATTGGAGTAAACAATATGGCCCCGAAATGGGTTATAGAGAATTGTGATTTTCATTGGTTAATTCAAATAAGGTGCTAATATCTGGTCGAAAAAACGAGAACTAGCTTTGGTCGGTACTGTATGCTGGTCGGTACTGCACGACTCTCCCCTATTAGACGGGATGTGGTTATAATAATAGATTTAATGCATAATTTATATGCTCATAGAAGTTTAGAAAAAAAATCGACTTGGTAAACTTGATTTGAAAAGGATATATCTCTGCTCTAACCGAGTCTCAAGGGTAAAAATACTTTAAACATGCTCGATTCCATAGATGATTTTTCCCATTTTTTAGCAGCCAAATCATGAACCAAGGAAAAGTGCAAGTTACTCAAAATAGAAAGAACTCTCAAATCGATTATTTCTTCGACCTATTTAACTGTAGTAAATGGGCCAGAATCGATCGAGATGACCTATGTACGTGCGCAGCTTTCGCGTACGGGCAAGTTGCGAAAGCATCGGGATTAGTATAGAACGATAAATCAGAATTAATTCGAACGTCGCCGCTATCCCTTTTAACGGTGAGTTTTACTTGGTCGACGGAGCGGTGAATCCGAAAGAGAGCGGAAGGTGGACAGAGAGAAAGCGGTGGATGCGAGAGCGAAATAGAAAGAGAGAGAAGTGGCGACGAGAGAAGTCGAGGGAGATTCATAAATCGAAATAAACGCTCGGAGCCTCTTCTGCCTTGCAGATTTCAAACGATAGCGATTCCAAAGCGAATTCGAATATCCCATACCCTCCGTTCCCCGCTCTTCCGTCGGTTAATATTCCCTTCCACGTTATTCATTGTTCTGACGTATGATTCAACGGCGGGCGCAGGACAAGGGTCCTTTAGCGTCGACTTGACATTTGAATTTTAAAGTAAATCGGAGCCTTTCTTTCCATTATTACACGGACGACAGGTAATTTCTGGTTTTGCCCAACCAAAAGTGGTTGCGCGCCGCTACCCCCAAAAACCGACCGCTCGATAGGGCGAATTAATTTGCAATCGAAACGATTAATAATTTACGACCGAACGTTCTCCATTTGGCGATACATACGAACATGCTATTATTTAAGTGGGCACTATATAAATCGTATTCGGGGAGTATGTACTATCAGTAATTTCATACTAGCCACTGTAAATCGAGACAAATATTCCATGTATGTAGATGCTTCCGACAAACACGTCAATCTTCATCAATTCTCTAACAACAGGGACGCTCGGAAACTATAGAAATGGAGTTGAATGTCCCCAGAGAAGCTAGGAAAAAAGGAGTCAGGAAGCCGAGGCGATCGCCCTCGGTGTTTCCGCCAAAGTATTCCGGGAGTCAGTGCTGCAGGGGCGGTGGTTATTTATGGGCGTAAGTAGTACCGACCCCAAAGTGCCACCAAAGCCTTTTAATAAGGGAGTCTTCCCGTGCCATATCCTCCGGCCGACACGTTATTACTTCGGATACCTGCATACTTGGAGCGCCTCCGTCTGCCACCCTCTTCACATCTCTCCCCTGTTAGAAGCGACCCTTACTCGGCAGATCGCTGGGTACACACGGACAGGTCCTGTGTAGCCGCGGATAGACGAATTCAAAAGAGTCTGTAGCCGAAACGAGCGGTTCATATGAACGTTCGAGGCTCCGCAAGTGTGTCTGTGCACACGGTCCGACGCTTCCCGAAGCCACGAAATCCCGAACCAACTCGCAACCCCCCGCCGCGCATCCTCTTTCGACCGATTCTCTGGACAAGCCCAGCGTGCAACGGGGGAAAGAGAGGGGGGTGGCTGTCAAGCGCACAACCCCGTGGAAACTCCAAAGGCACCCTCGCGAAATTTCACTTCGGTAGCGGGAAAATGGAAACTGAATCCTTGTTGTCGACTCGAATGGCCGAACGCGATGCACCGGCTAGTCGATTTGTCACGGGCTTTTTCGAGTACGATAACGCGATAACGAGGTCAACTTCCACCGTCCCTATTGTTGACCTCCGTGAGGGATTTTTAGGGTCCGGCATTAATCCGTCGGCTCCAGTAATTTTATTTAGCCGTCGTATGTCCCTGAAAATCTGGGTTACGATCTGAAGGAACCGTTTTGAAAGGAAAACGTCCAAGTAGAGGCGGTGTATCATCGTGTACAGCATGTTTGCATTTAGAGGCGAAAGGTATATGTATCGAAATTCAATGGAATTCAATAGGGAATATTCTATCAGCTCTAAATCAGCACGAAACAAACGATTGGATATTTGATTACCTAATTGTGAAGAGCAGGAAAATCACGGCACGAAACCGCGAATTCCTCGAGTTCCTTGGATTAGCGGGCAATGAAAACGGGCACAATATTGACGAGACACTGATTTCGCGATACGTGACACGTACGGGGAAATATTGAATTAAAAACGTTCCATTGAATTCGGAATTATTTCTGCGCGGCGCGGTAACGAAACGTTATTATTTTCGGGTAAAATAAAATCGTTTAATAATCAGACCGTACGTAACGGCGGCTCGATCGCGGAAATTAAAATGGCACGCTCGGCGAGGGCAAACTGCGCGTGCAAAGGGAACGCCGCGAGCAACGTGTAAACGGATAAACAACGATTAAACGATCGCTCGGTGACAATTACGTGTGCGATACCGAAAGTAAATATTCAATCGACGAGCGCGGATTATCGCGGACGGATTAGCTTCTAAATGCGCGATAAGCATCGGTGCCAGTTTGCGAAATAAGGGCGAGCTATATACCGCGAGATTTTCCACTAACCCGTTATCATTTTCATCGATAAGGCTCAGACAGAATGGAGGTCCGCTACGGTCGACAATATTCGTCCTGCGGGGTACTGTCGCGCAAAATAAGGGTCGCGGATAAGATTACACCGCCGCCCGTGGTTATTCAGGGGATGGTAACGATCTGGCAAACCGTCTATGTCGCTAGCTTCCCTATCGCGTCCTTTATCCCTGCCTTCTTGCTGATACGCAACACGGCGATTCAATTCACGTGCTATTTCAAATAACAAAAATTGGAATCTTTGCTGCTTGCAATAATAGAGAGATGACAGTGTTTAGAGGATGGGATCGACGATGGTCCTTTGTGGGGTGTATTCCCGGGGAACCACAGAAAGAAATTCATTCACGTTTTCGCGTTGCAATATTGCGATGCACGCGACCGTCTAAGGGACCAACAACGACAGAGGCGGAAGCGCGTCGAGTATATCGACAGCTTCCGGCTGACCTGTCTCTGCGCGTCCCGCAGCCGAAATTTCGGTTCGCGGCGGACTGCGAGCCGGAAGCCTCGCGGATCGATATCTCGATTCGTGTTCCGGCGCTGGCACTGTTTACGGACGGATGATTACGAGCTCGCCGGACGACCATCGACGAACGAACAAACGCGCGAGTAGTATAAACGCTGGAATATTGCTTCTGGGAATGATAATTTTACCATAATTCACGGTAATTGCTCGGGATTTAAGCGGCCGAGCGGAAGAATCTGCATCTAGGTGGAAATTACCGGTGTAAATGATAATTCTATAATCGCTTGGAAACACAAATTTATAGAGAGGGGAGCACTGGTGCCCGTGAAAGTAGCGAAACGAACACGCAACCATAGTGGAAGGACAGTTTATAAAGCGGCAAGTCGGTGCCCGATACCTTTTACCTGAATTTCCCAGGGGAATTCGGGAAATTATCAGAGTCTCCCGAATTTTCAGGCTGAAGAATTTACGGGAACCTCCGTCGGCGGAGTCTGTTTTTCCGTACTCTCGATAGAGTTCCTTTGTTTCTTATCCGCCGAATCTTTCTCGCCTTTAAATCTGGAAATTACGCGGCGCGATCCCCGCGTACATTCCCTCGTCGCTGGCAGACCGACGAAGCAGAAATTTCTCTGGTAACCCTGTTATTACGAACCGCTCTGTATCCGTTGCTACCGTGCCCTGTAACGTGATAATCTGATAGCAAAGGGAGACCTATTACCTACAGCGGTGAACACGAAATTTATAATCGGCTAACGATCCTCGGGACACAATCGGTTAGCTGTTGTAACGCTTAATACCCTGTTTTATTGCGCAACGTACTGCTTGTAATGTTCCGATGAAATTGAAAGAAACACGGCATTGTATAGAGTTACAAGTTCCAATAGTCAGGCAGCCTGACAAATAAAAATCCTGGACTTGTTCGCGCGGACTCCCAACTAAAAGAGAGATGTTAATCCACTCTGCACACGGATCAAACGCAGAATTTTTGGACGAGCGGAACGAACTTCATGGTTCCGCGCTCCGTTCAGTCCTTTACCTGTACCATTTCCCCAGTAGGGGAGCGGTGCTATAAAAGGGACACTTTTGTTTAGCGTCCATTTTTAACAATTTCATTAGGGTAAACCAACCAGTAATTGACCGGATACCAGTGAATGACCATTAAGCAAAGAAATGTCAATTATAAATTTAAAAATATTATATTTTTATAAGTGGAGTGTAGGTGCACTTTTAAAATCCCATATTTATAGTTACGCGTATTAAGCAAACATTAATAAGTACAATTCTTATTAAAAGTATGCAGTAATTTACGGGGTTTCTACACGTTTTGTATTTTATAATCGTTTCTTTTTTTAAATTACGATAAGAATAAGTAATTCTTTTTATAGAAATTTCAAGAAAAATACATTTAAATACAATTTCAAAAGTTGCTTTGTTGTTATACGTAAATATATTCCAGCATTAATTTCAAAGGTCCATAAATTCAACAATTCGGTCATTCACTGGTTGGTTTGCTCTATAGGAATTTAAAAAACAAGTACATCAATAGAAAGCGTGTTTATTTCCCTGCAATAAAAGTATATTACAAACTCATAAATTGTAATAGAAAATAACAGAACCTTCGATTTTTAAATAAGTGAGAAATAATCCCTTTTACGACTAGGTGGTTTTAAATGGGACATTATAAGACATAAAAGTTAACCTTTAGGGGACCGGCTTTTTTTTCGCAAAAATCGTGGTTTTCAGTTTCCAAAATTTTTGATATATATATAACGTACATGTGCGGAATTAGAGGATTTGCACAGAGCCCCAAAAGGGGCTTTGCCCCTAAACGTTAATAAAAATAAACATATTAAGTATTACAATTATAATTGTAAGTCTTAATGATACAAAACAATGGAATCTATGAACTCTTTGTACTATAAATCATCAATATTTTTCACTACCTTCATAGAGTGTGACTTATCGTTAATGCTTTAGCAGCTTTTTTAGTTATAAAGTAATATTTTTTATAATATTCATGTCTTACAATCTAAGTTCAACATAGGAATACCCACGAGTGGTAAATATAAGTACCCATATATAAAAAATCTCTAAAATACTTAAATAATAAAATACTTTAGAATTAAATTCTATTTGAACAAAAATGAGATAAATTGTACTAAAATAGGTAGGTACGTTTTTATATTGCAGATTAAAGATATTATTATTATTTACTGACGATAAAATTTGTCGCTTTAAATAGTCACTTTATTAATTCTTAAATTTCAGACAGTATGCTATTAACTAATAATTGATCATTTAAAACAATGCCATCTATGTATGAGACGATACACTAATAACTTTGCAGGAAAGTAAAATATAGTCCCCAGCACTACATGTATATGAGAGGGTCAGCCATGAAACGGAAGTCCCATTTAAGATTTGTTATGCTGTCCCATTTAAGGCTCTAAGTGAGTTTAATATAAAATAATCAATTTAGCTTACCTGTTAAGTATTTTCGTTTCAGTTGAATACAGGCTATTTTTATGATAACAGTTTGAGACTTTGTATGTATTTTGATCTCAAGCAATGGCAGATATAACCAACGAAAATTTTTCTTTTACTGTCGAAAAACATCAACCGTGAATTACTACTCCCTTGCAAGTGAAATCACAGTGAAGTTTACGTCAAATAACTGGGCACTAGTGTTGACATAAACAGGGAAATAACTTGCATATGTAACGCGTTTAGAATTTTGGCAATTCAATTTGTCCCATTTAAAACCTGTCCGCTTTATAGAACCTCTCCCCTTAAATCCCCTATGATTGATCAAACATAGTCCATCGCTGATTAAATCTCCACTCGGGGTTAAATTAAAACTCGCCAACTGTGCCCCGGAAGCCTTTGAACCGACCTACGACGAAAGTTCTATGCCCGAAAATGCTTTCACTGATATTTTCTACGAGGAGCCAATCGAATGAAAAGCGACACTCGAAACGCTTGCAGAGAGGACCGCGACGAAACACGATTTCAAGAATATTTTGGGGGATTATTTTTTGCGTGGGAAAAATAAATCTCTCGTTACGCTAGATAGAATAAATACACTGACTGCTTTATAACGAAAACTCCTATCGCCCCTAATCATTGGTTTCGATTTCTATCATTCGCTTCACGAGGTGGATGCGTCAGCTGAATCGAGAATTATTAATTTCGGAGTGGGGGCCTTTCCGACTGTCTGCCTTGGGCCACGAGAATACGCGCGCTAATTAATTCGCCGAAGCAGCCGCCTAGAAAATAAAGCATTTCTCTCGACAACTGTCGGAACATATACACGCGCATGATTCCATCCACTGTGTACCGCGTGCCCACTGTTTTATTTACAATAATGCACTCCCTAACGGAATGGATATTTTTCCGCTGTAGGTCAGAATTTCGACCACCGTATCGTGTCCGAGTAATAAATCTCGATGAAATACCGGGATTTCGGTCACCGAGAATCGCCCGATTTTTCCTCGAAGCTGTACATCAATAACCGTGAAAACGACGTTTCGGCCATCGGAGCGTCCCGCCACAGTAATATACCAAAAGTTACGCGCATCGAAAATGTGTCGAGCATTGTACAGTATTTTTTAATCACGCGCTACCAACGAGAATGCTTCCCTCACCGTGCTAATCCACTTGTTTCACGAGGCACTTTCTTGTTCGCGTTCGCGGATGCACGTGTGCCGACACGATATCACGCTGGCGGCCTTGTTTACTCGGTAAATTAAATACGAATTAATCCCATTTCCCCTAGACGTGTAGGAGAGAGCAGATTTTAACGGAGGTTCCTGGATTTTACTTTCTCCAGACCGAAGACGAGTAATTCCGTTATTATATGGAAGCGTCTATTGTTTGCTCTTATCTCCAGCAGCGTTACAGCCGTATTTGCTTCGCGATGTTAATACGTCGAATTCGAGCTCGACCTGCTGACGCGTGAACGCTAAGTAATGCGGTTATTTAAGTTATAAACCCGCCTTCACGGAAAAAAATAGCGCTTGATTGGGCGGCTGATATAAAATTCAGAAAGTCTGAAATTCAATCCGGTCGCGGGCAGATCTAATTATGTACTCGCTCGGCGAGGCTCCCCGCTGGCGCCTCGACTCGCTGGATGACAATCACGCCGCCATGAAATCGAGGCACACGTAAAACGACACTCAAGATACTCGGAATATTAGTATCGGATTACTTAAAACTCAGCCAAGATTTCCGACGGATTACATCGATTCCCGATACTGTTATCGGTTCCCGATACGCCGCGCGAAGGAGCATCTCGCGGTCGATCCGATCTCCCTCGCGGCGGAATATGTAGCGCTGACAGCTTGCGAAAATTAAGCGAACGGAATTACTTTGGGGAGATCCATAACGCGAGAGTGATATGGCGATGAGAGAATTCTAAGACTGATTGTAACTGAATTGTGCAGTTATGAGGCTTCCAGTGAAGACACTATCGAGGGGTGACTGTACGCGTATACCTAGGGGTGAGTTCAGAGATGGGCAATATTTTTATTTAAATACAATTTCGAATAACGAATAGAAGTTTAAACAATTATTCGCCATGTGTCGAGTAAAGTTAACTCGGGTTAACGAACGCATGTCGAATAATTTTCTCAACTTTCATTCGTCATTCGAAATTTTATTTAAAGAAAAATTTTGCATATCTCCTAGGTGAGTTATTAAGATGATTAACACGTGATCAATTCGAGAACAAATCGTTGACAAGAAATAGTCGAGAAGAACTAAGAATATCTGTCCTATTGATAACCACCTTAATAACCCCGATGAATGAAAACTATTCAGGGGCTGAGTGGAGTACTCTTAAATACACACGACCCGGGCATTGAGGACAAGCGAGGGCCTCGGTTTATCGACACCGCGACAGAGAATAATTTAGAATTTACGTCATAGCCGTCTGTTGTCACGAATAACGCGATTTTCCATTGGTCCACGGATGCAGCGAGGAAAGGGGCCGGAAAATCCACGAGCGAGAGGCGAAGACTAAGCGAAGGAGAAGTGCTAAAAGAAAGAGGTCGTCGACCGTGTCTCTCTGGTCGGCCCCGTTTTTCCGCTTCTCGTTACAGCGGGGAAGGGTGAGGTCCCTACTCGACACCCTTCGACTTCGCGAGCCCGTGGACCGAACCAATCGTACCCTCGAGAACGATTATTTAAAACAAGAAAAACAGGGAAAAGGAGGGCAGTTTTTGAGGGGGTAGCAAACGGGGGTGGTCTCGTATCGGATCGAACGGAAAGTCGCATTTCAATTGCGACTGACTTTCACGAAGATACATAGTGATTCCAGCAAAGTTAGCAATTTGAAGGTGTACAGCAGTTTGAAGGTACGTATAACTGTCTGAGGCAAAGGAAATTTTAAATTCACTAGCTTCCCTCAAAGTACAATCTTTCCCACCCTCATTGTAGATTCGATTCGTAGATATACTTTATACAAATCAGCCTGTGTATTTCAAAAAAATTCATGCACGCGATATTCAATGGTGCAAAATTCTACAGACGGTTACTTCTGTCCTCCCGTCTTATCTGCAATAAAACGCTTCGAAGTAAGATGCTTTTATGACTCACCTATCTCCGGGCCGCAGACCCTGGGTATAATTTCCAGAATGGCACTGCAGGATGGATCCTCGAAGCACAATTGACGCGCGTAGAGACAGTTCAGTATGGCCACTGGTACTTTGATGTCAGAGCCTGGAACAGAAGCACTGCGTCAGACGTTCGATATAAAATAGAAAGAAATACGGTGCCGTTTTTATGAAAGACACTTCGCCGCGAACGCAACAGCGAATAAGAGTCGTTAATAATAAAGCGAGACGCGTTCATCTGAGAAACTTGTATTATTCAATACGAAAGTTTAACGCTCCATTGACCGCGCGGGTATTCATAAACAGCGAGATCGCTGGCGGGTTGCTCGATCCCGAAAAATCGCCTCCCATTCATCGGAGCAAAAAACGAGAGCAAAATATCGCCCAATCTTTCCGTTTCATATAGTTGGATCGGGGTGCCGTAACCAGGACAACGAGAGAGGAATAGCTGGGATTACATTTTAAAAACGATAATTGATAGAACAGAAAGTAATCAAAGACCCGGGGCACTTCAAAGCAATCGAATACCGTATCGGCAAACGATGCGCGAGAACCAACCAGCAACGCTACTTCCGGCTATTGCTAGTTAATAAAACACACGCACTCGTACATTGGCGTATCAACGAGCGAGCAAGAAAACAAAGGAGCGCGCACTCGAAGGGAAAAGAGGCGTTCGCGATTTTTTGACCGAGCGAATTTCGCTTCAGGACCGACTGCCTCGCTGTTGGAAATTATTCATTTACCTCTTACCGCGCGCCGCGGCGAGATAGTAAAAAGTTGCCCGGCGGAATTTGAAAGCGACAACCGCGGGAGGAGAAGAACCGCGCGGTAACAGAGTGAAAAAGTAGAGGACGATGGGGCGAAACGCGGAGGAGACGGGGGAGAAGCCGACGGCGAACTCTCTCGCGGATTTTTACGAGCCACTCGCGAAACGGAAGTCGATAAAAGAACACCAGGCCCCACTGTAATTAATTACGGAACCTTCGCGACCGTTGGAAACGGCCATAAAGAAAAAATAACCTGTCCCCCGTATACTATATAGTATATGTGCCACTCCATGGCAGTCGTCCGCGTGCGCTTTCCAGTGTGAGCGGAAGATGGACGGATTTTTTGAATCGTAAATCGATTTCGAGCCTTTTAACAGAGCGCTGCGGTAAGGATAGCCACTTTCAACCCCGTTTTTACGACTTCGCCGACACATTTTTCACCGGGCGATCTCGCCCTGATACATCGCTCAAGATATTCCGCGATTAATCGTTCCCGGCGGGAATAGAGACCATGGTCGGGGTTATGAGACTGGATATTAATGTTTTTTTAACGTTATTAAACTACGAAGGACGTTGAAAATGATCTCTGAGGCACAGGCCAATGAAGGTGAGTGCCTTGAACTGTGCCATACGGTTCAAATGGATTTAATTCCATCTCTCTGGAATTTTTACGAAACAGCATTCAGTAAGGGTATTATTATCGATAGACTGTGAGTCTGTTTATAAAGTTGAACTTGTTGACCTTTTTCCAGGTCCCTATAAGGGAGAGTAGGGTAAACACGAATGCGGGGTAATCGCAAATGCGACGTTACGGCGTTTTAATAAATAAAAACGATGTTCCCTCTCCACTAGCTAATAGTTTAGGTCGTATCCAATGCCAGGCAGAAAGTAATAAATACAGAACGCTCGTGCTATTCAAGATAAACACAATTTATTATTTTCATCATGTTTCAAGTAATATTTCAAGTCCGTTTCAATTGCATCTAATTAGAATATAAGCTCCCAATATTAATTCCATATTACGTATTTCTTAATTGTACACTATATATCGTGCATTACTCATGTGTGTACCAAAGGGCAGTACCCGTTAATAAATATTATTATTATTATTATTAACTTTTAAATAAAAGACTTTCAAAGGTTACAGGATTTCTTCTGTAAAACTATGTATATGAAAAACGTTCATATTCAAACACCCTCTGAGTATTTACAAATGATTTAACGCAAATTACCTCGCTCTGTCTAGGTCTAATTACTATATTTACACTTTCTGCATGTATGAACATAATTATAAAACTCTCGAGGCGAATTTACACAGCCTGGAAATTACCGAGGCATTTTCAAATGAAAAGATTACCTCATCGTCCTAAACGAACAAATTAAAACTTGTATTTATATGTAATATGCATTAAATAAACCTAAGATGTACGCATTAAATATCTTAGATTTATTTAGATTTATTCAATATTTGTCAAATTGATCGTTACCGCAATATTTCCCGTTTCAAATTTTCGCGCGTTACGTCACGGGCATCGTTGACCACAACAAGGACGAACAATCATGGCGTCGCATCGTGACGTAAAGACTTATCACGCCCGCGAACACGGTGGCTGTTCGTCTCTAACGTGTTTTCGTAGCTAACGTGTCCACACTTTTATATTCCGTTCCTACGAACGCATTCTAGCGTGGCTCGCGAAATGCTGCGATGGGGGGCAAAGAAAAACGTTTCCTCTCCTTCGTTCTACTGTTTAGTACCGGGAAACGGAGGAAGAAGTGGAGGGAGACACTGACCCGCCAAAGGAAACTTTCCCGTGGCATATTTCATGCGTGCGTGAAAAGCACGAATGTTTAACAGCGCGTACGAATCTACCGTGTAAGTTCGCAGCGTTTCGCGATGGAAACGAGTGTTTTTACAAGGAATATAAACGTGTCTTATGTTACTTACGCGAGACGAAACACACTGTGACCAGACGCGACGAAATCCACTGCGAGAAAGAGCGCGCTTTCGAGGATAGTTGAAATTCGTGGCGCAGGTGGCGCCGCTGTCGTGATCGTGTCAACAGACAGACTTAGGGCCAGTATTCATGCTTAAGCATTTGACTATGAATACCGGCCAAAATCATTATGATATGTATTATTTGGAAAATACTTTCCCGTGGAAATGAGTAATGAATAAAGTATTTACAGACTGCACAGGTTTAATTTACAAAAATTCCCTGTCGAGGGAACTTTTTAATAATTCTTTCTGACTTCGTGGGAATAATAACACTAGTCAAGTTGAGTTGGGTAGTTCTCCACATGGTGGCGCACGCTGGTGTTGTGTTTTCGGTCGCTCCTTCACTGCGTAGTGAATTAAAGTTTAAAAACAAATTAAAATCGACTTCCAAAAAATACAAATGCATATAAAGTAAAAAATGATTCTTTTCCTTATTTAATCTACGAGTCTCATATCTTTTAAGTCGGCGCCAAATTTACACAGCCGCAAATGATGAGACGCCGAAAAATGATTTTTTACTTTTTAGAGTATGTTTATATTTTTGAAGTCGGTTTAATTTTTTTTTTAATTTTTATTGTTAACTTTTTAGTTTTATATATATCGACGCAATATGCTGAGGAGATATGCACGTACGTACATAAAATAATAATAATTTGGTGACAATAATCTTTATTATTAACCAGAACTGGCAAAATATTGGGCCAATATTAATTCAGTGTAGGATGGGGCCACCGGGTCCTCTTTCGAAAAAAAAATTATAAAAATTGGTCCATATGCTGAGGAGTTATATAGGGACAAATATAAAAAAAATATATACAAGACGAATCTATAACCTCGTCCTTTTTGAAGTCAGTTAAAAAGGCGCAATGTCAAGTTCGTTTCAACATCTCTCCACCGACGTGCTAATAGAGCAATCCCATCCTCCCCGATGATCCAATCCGAGCCTATTACCCTCACTTTCCCCGAACAACTTTTCCCTCCCAAATGAAGGTCCCGATAACGTCGTGTCGCGGTTTCGTGCACATTGACATTGGCGTCGAATCTCGTGCAATTTGTTGCACAATGTCGTGTGCACCGCACTCGATGGGAAATCCCTAGAAGCTCTACTGCGCAGGGAGGCACGCTGCTTCCAGGCAAAGATATCCGCGTAACTTGGTAATTAACCTTGCGTAATGTCTCTGGAAGCGTTATCGTGGCGGGCACACTTGTGTGTCGGTGGTGGAATTTCTTATTCCCCAGCGTGCCGCTATCCCAGCGCGATAAAGCACGAGAGGACAGGCCGCGTGTTGCATATTGAACCATCCTGGACACGCGGTAACAAGCCGTAGATATGGGCCGCGTAACGCGTAATCGCGAGTTACACCGTTACATTAATTTCACGACTTACTGGGCCGTCCATGAAATCCCGATTAATCATGATTTACTCTGGTGGAAACGGCACGGTAATGCAAGACCGCGTAGAACACCGCCCCGAAAAATCTATCATACAATCGATGCCGTTATTCGGGTGGGTTGAACAACCGTATTGCTAATATTCTACGGCGCGCTCTGTAACACGATATTGCTCTGCCTGTGCACGGGCGTTATTATCAGCGTTCCGCTAATACCATACGCAGAGTAATTCTGCCCGGAGACCATTAATTGCGGCGCAGCAGCGAATTTAATGCGATAAATTTGATGGATCCTCTGGCGTGGTCCTTCCAAAGCTCTATGCTTGTAGATCCCCATCCCAGTATTCTCTAACCCAGATATTTTCCCGCCTTTCTATTTGATTCATTTATATCCTGCAGCTTCTCATCGAGCATCGCAGATAGTAACCAATCAATTTAGAGGAGAAGAAATGCACACAAGTGTCGTTGTCCTCGCGAATGCGGAAATAGGCTGACAATCTAATCCCCAGCGGTCTAAATCGAGCGGAACTGCAAGAAGATTTGAGCGCGAGAGTCCCTCGGGCGAAGCGACGCGAGCACAGGAAACAGAGTGTCGGCCACTAACACGTACGATAACGAGGGAACACTTGAATCGATACGACACCGAGCTGTGTGCTCGTCGTAAAACCGTCTCACGGCCAGCTCGAGCGTTTTATATCCGCTAGCGAGCAGCTCGGTGGGCGACACGCGAACGAAACGATAAAGCATCGCCGCGGATACAGCCGCGATCCAGTTCGCCGTCGCATTGACGGACCCACTCGCCCGTTAATGCGTTACACGAGTGCGGCAACGGCAGAGATAGGGTCTGGGGAGCGTAATGTGTAATCAGGCAACGCATTATGATGGACGGTCGCACGCGACCGCGCGATAAAAGTCCAGGGGATCGCGAGCGTGCACGGCCGCGCTCGCGTTTCTGACCCCTGTGTTGTTTCCACGCTGGAAAATCAACGCCCCGACGTAATGGTGACCGATGGCGAGAAGATTTTCGCAGCTAAGCGGAAACATTAGCCCGGCCGGGAATTGCCAGCCCGAGGAAACTGGAACGCTCGGTTATTCGGTTACGCTGGCGGGCTCTTTGACCTCCGGCGAGATTTTCCGCGAGCATTTTCTGCATCTAATATCGGTTAAGTTAAATCCTCTGATGGGACGTCGCCGTTCTTCTCGGTGGATTTATCGAAGGAATTGGATAAATCACCATCTCGGTTGTTGAAAGATGATCGTTGAAGGTGTAGAAAAGGTGATAGGATCCTGTCGAATGATCATCGCAATAGAGATTTAATAGTTCCTTTTCACCTTGAAGAATCTAATCGCAAAGTGACGAAGGTTTTACTTCTTCCTGCTCGGAGAACCGTGAGACAGTAGTAGTTGCTCAGTTTCGCGAAGTCTCCCAAACAAGTTGTCACTTTGCTCGACTAATTACGTTTTTCGCCGCTTCTGGAAGTCCAGCTGGGTCGAGCGTGTTCTCCCGAGGAAATCGAAACGACTCCCAAGTTTCGGTCACCCCGATTCCGGGGATGCTTCCCGTCGAGGATCGTCGGTCAACGATCGAGTTCCACGTATTCTACCTTGGCGAACGGAACGAAAGGAGACCGACGCGGAATCTTATTTACTTCGACGCCAGGCTCGTTCGTCTCTGCGGAAGAGATCACGAGAAGGCGGCAAGGGTGGATGGAGGAAGTCTGGCTTCACCGCGAGGACCTTTACGTGTCTTGACCATAGAAGTGGTACAATGGCCTCTGCCAAACAACCGCTCGTAACTCGCGACCAGATAAAGGATATCTCCCCTTTCCCCTCAGACTCTTCTTTCTGCCCGCTAGTGCATCGTCTTCCCCGAGACGGGTATTGCCAAAACGTGCCTAGAAACGAGTACCTCGGCTAGCACGATGGCGATTACTCTTGGACGCTCGATGGGCTCCGTGACCCTTCCTTCTCTCTTCTTTCGAACGCTTGTAATCGCGCTCAGGGTCATCAGTCTGTCTCGCCTCTTCAATTTTGAGAGACTCTGTGGTGTAGCACCGAGATTCCAGTCACTTTTCGTATGAATAACGTTTGAGTGGCGTAGTCTGATCAGTTTCGACTCGTTCCACTGCGAAGTTGCGCTACAGAGTAGGGGAGACCGGGGCAAGTTGATACGTTTTTCAGTTTTCATTGTTTTTCATTTTTGTTTGAATCAATTACTTAATAACAAATATGCTAAAATATACTTTGGTCCTTCCTCTTTAATATATAGTAAGCGAAAACTTGAGAAAGTACATACAAAATGAATGAAAAAATGTTATTTGGACGAAGGCAAAGTGTATCAATTTACCCCACTGCGGGGCAAGTTGATACATCTTTAAAATATCTGTTTAATGAGTAACTAATAAATTTGAAAAATATAATTTCAATCTAAATACCTTTCCAACAGTCAAAAGTTCAAAGATCAAACAGATTTTTAAACAAACATACCTAGAAAAACATTTTTATTTTCATTTTTTTTATGTCTGGAATATCCCACTTTAACATGAGGTGTCTTCTTCTTTTTGTTATTTCAAACCATTTTCCAAGAAATATAAAGAAAAAATTCAATTAAAAGTAGTCGGGGAAAATTAATATACTGTATCAACATGCCCCAGAGAAACCGTATCAACTTACCCCACAGGAAGTCATTATGTAAAAACATGTCCATAAAAAAATGTAGAGCATATAAACATAATTACAAAACGTAATTACCTTACCTTCAATAGACTCCATATGATGCCAAATTACTTCGAGTTATAAAATTCTTTATATCGTCTCAAGACGGATTGGAAAGTGAACACAACTATTTACTTTTTCTTTATATAAACGAAAACAGTTAAAAAACGATTGCTAACGTCAAGGTACACCCACGTACGCTGGATCGTAGGAAAGAATTTATCAACAATTTTAACATATCCCATTGAAATGAAGCTACATATATATGGTGTCGAGATAATTCGTCTGTATCAACCTGCCTCTGTATCAACTAGCCCCGGTCTCCCCTACAGGATGATTCAGAACCGTAGGTGAAAGCTTTTCACTTCTGGCCCACGATTTAAAGCGCAGAGAGGACGACTGTTACAACTCCTGAAATTTTCATGGACTAATTCGTTTTGCAACCCTCGAGTCTTGCGAACTCCAAGATCATCGCCCGCGGCAAGGCATTGTTGAAGTCTCAGAGGATGAGAGGCAGAAACCGATTCGTCGCGACGAATTTGCGCGGGGAAACAGCGTGGTTGTTGCGTCTATTTTAAATTCGAAGTCGGAAAACGGTGTCCCTACGCGAACGTTCGCCCGTTCTCTGCGAGTTCTTGCTCGTCGCTCCCGTCGCTCGCGCGCGGCCCAAGAACAAAGCGGCTGAAAATTCGATTTCATGCACAAAGTTCCCGGTCGTCGTAGTTTAAAATTTCATCCCTGGGGCCGGGGAGGCGGAGACGGCCTAAAGCCACTGCACCGCTGCGACCCCTTCGGCTCGAGTCTCGTCGCGGACCGGAGGTCGAACGAAGGGGATCGAGACAGCCGGAAATCGCGATAAATTTCCGCAGACTTTTATTGCGCGGGGGCTGCGAACTTGGGCGTGCGTTAACCCTTCCACGATTCTGACACTTTATCGGCAGTTGAAACAGTTTCGCAGCCACGAAGTTTTACATGGCCGGGCATTAAACGATCGTGAATAGAGGGAAGGAAAAAGTCCCTTGTCCTGCGTCGATTTTACAAGGGACTCGCTGGGCAAGATTAGGTTGTAACGTCTGGGAACACGAAGGAGAGTTGCTCTAGCAAAAGCAACTTCCTCGGAATCTCGAACACATTCCACACGACGAATCCTTTCTTCCTCCTGGACGTAAAGCAACCGCGAATTTGTCCAGTTGTTAAATTTTAGAAGAGGCAGGTGTGCGAGGCGTTTTCGCCGCGCCAACCGAGCATCTCGTTTTTAATTTTGTGGTTAAAAATAATTTCTCCACTTTCGAAACTTCACCGCAGAATTAGTTCCAGCCGCGGGATGAACTCAGAAAGCACGCGTTTAGGAGAGGGATAAACATTTTACGGGGCTGTGCGCAGCCTGTGCAAAAAGATTCGGAAAATTTGGGGCACAATTAGGCGGCTGGTGGCGCACGTTCTCGCCGAGAATTGCCGGGCATTTCGCACCTCGAGACTTTTATCGCGCTTCCTTCGCGTACTCCTAACGGCGCATCGGGGTTTATACTGTACATATGTCACGGGGAGAGTGCATAATGCAGACATTGTGCTCAGTTGCTGGTTATTGCATGGAACGTGTAACGTTCCCTAGCGAAGTGTAAAGTGCGCCACTTTTTATTGCGCCCCTGTCTCCCTCGCTTCGACATCCCCTGTAGCTGTTGAGCAAACGCGTTATCCTTGATGCTTGGATAATTTCAGTTTCAAAAATTTACGGGGCCATTCAGCGGCGGAACTGAATTCCAAACGCGTTTTACATTTCGATGTACAGAACGTAAACTTCTAACACTCTAATTGTAAGTGTCTCGAGGACTTTCATCGATCCTCGTGCGAACATTTCGTGTTTCGATCAAGATTTATTTTGTTCCTCCATTTTTTCATTTATAAAATGCCATTTCCACGTTGGGTAAAGGCACCAGTGGTCGACCATGTATCAGTAGTCGACCACTTTCAGAAAAACATGAAAAATAAGGTTTTTAGAAGTGACGATCTTTTGAACAGAGCGCAGTTAGAGAATTGCACTTTGTTCAAAAGATCGTCACTTCTAAGAATCTTATTTTTCATGTTTTTTTGAAAGTGATCGACTATTAATACATGGTCGACTACTGGTGCCTTCACCCTATGAGATCGAAGTAGTTTCAGCATGATTTTTATATAACCACCTTACCGATCACCTATTCCGCGCAGAGTAACCAGATCTATATAGATCCCGAATCGTTCAAAACAGCTCCATTATCCGGCTTCCTACGGAAAGATCTATAGTTTGCCCCGAAGAATGCGCAAATTCGAGCTAGCTCACAAAGCCCCGGCAGCGTGAAAATTCTCCCCCGCGTCGGCCACGGCCTCGAGCTATTGGATTCCGTGTACGTCGCTTTAGAATCCGACGTTCACGGCGTAGGAAGAGGGAATCGGTGAAAAAAGGGGAACGAAAATGGAAGGGAGGTGCGAAGAAAGGGGGGCGAAGAAAGAGATTTCAGTCATCAGCGAAGATCTCCGTCGACGTGTTTTGCATGCTTGGCTCTGGCATTCAGAAGGACACGGAGATGCAGACTCCTTTCAATTGTGAATGGGAATCGCGAAGGGATCTACGGGATCTGAGTGTGTTTTCGTCGAAAACGCTAGCAGGGGAGAAACTGTGAGTTAGAGGGTGATACAGGTGTTCCATTCATAGCACGCAAGCTTTAGGACACGGATGATTTTGAGCTCTTCTGTGCCGTGAATTTTCGGATTCTGTAGGGAAGGTGTTATCCTCTGAATAGAAATTCAATATGAAATGTTCCTGACACCTTCAGCTATCGATTCTCTTCATCCAATCTTCCCAAAACTTTCTACTCGCAATTCCCACCAATCCGAAGCTTCTTTTCCTACCGATCTACGGGAAACTAATGTCTAGTTTCGCTTTGCTTCGTATAATGTTGCAATAGCTTCTAAAATAACACAAATGGCACCTCGGACCCCGAGGAACGCGTCTCCTCTGCACGCTGTCCCAGGAAACAGAGAAGGATGAAGGCTTTCCGTGTTCCGGTTGTACGTGGAATCAGCATGCAAGGATTCCGCGGCCTCGACGGCATTATTATTCGTCGGAATTACATTGATTTACGCCGGTTATTCGTCATCGTCCGCGCTGCTAACAAAGTCGAGTGTTTTACAATAGGCTAAATGATGCGTTTCATCCAGCTCCATTTGATATCGCGTCCGAATGGCAATGTCGAGTTAGGAGACCAGGACCGCTTCATTTGCCGTGAATTATTTCCAAACATAATTCCATTTCGAAACGTCCCGTCCACGCTTCCCACGTCCACGTATCGCGTGATACCCGTCCAGTGTCGTAAAAAAATTACGATCCTCGAATCATGTCGCTTCTACTCGAACCGCCTCATTCAAAGTTGACCCTTTTCTCTCGAACCTAATTGTTCAGCTTTACCTCAGTTGTTCCTCGTTCCCAGGCCGGCAGAATTATCATTTCAATGTATGATATTGTCGCTGAAAAGGACACCAATTCCGCGAGCGAGTTACTTTGAAATGCACGTCACGGCGAATTGAACGTGGAAAATTCGCGAAATTAATACACGCGTGAAATCGTTTCACCCCCCGATCGGGCAAACTGACACGGTATCTGCTTTCCGCTGGTCTTAGCGATCGAAACGGATCGCCGGCACGGAATAATCGGGCTGAAACGCGAATAATTGACTCGCGTTCGAATTAATTCGATGGAGAATCCCGTGCCGGGCCAGCGACACGCTTTTATTTCCGCGACGATGGCGGCGAATAAAATAATATTTTGACGGACGGGACCGTGTAAGCCCAAGTAATTAAATCTACCGGCCCGGCTAGAAATCGCGTCTGCAGCTGAAATTAATCCCGCCAGCCGCGTTTTATGCGCGCTCGCCCATTTGCAGGCACCGAACGCATCCCCTGTTGGGTTCGTGTCACAATAATGCGATATTAATTCCCCGCCAGAGCTGGGAAACTATAAACTATGGACTATAGAGGCGCGGGTTTCGCAAAGCTTCTCGACGCTCTGTCGTCCACGTTCTAGAATTATTATTATTCTGGAAAAGACGCTCGATTCACCTTCGTCACCTCGGTTCACCTTTATCTTCCTCCGTAAGAATCATTCCCATTGTCCTCAGAATTAGCCGAATAATTACGATGACTTCGTAAAGGGATCGAGTAGGTCGTATAAAGTTCGGAAAGTGCTCGCGACACGTTCGACCCCATCGCTGGTGGCATCCGCGTCTCGCGCGATCCTTTTATGGTTCTGCTCGTGAGTGTCGTTTGCGGTCGGATTCCTTTCTACGGGCGCGCATTTGTTGCTCCCGGCGAAACTTTTCTCGTCTTCCAACTGAAAGCGTTTTCTGATAATCCGATACTCGGGAAACGCAATTTTCTTCCCCCTCTGGTTCTGTCCTTACCGCCCCTCTTTGCTCCTCGCGCTGTAGCCCGCCGATCCACTGCATTTTCCTTCACTTCCAGCTGCAATTAAAAATGGGCGACGCGTTGACGCGCGGGGAATGGCTTGTTTGGAGGATTTTCCCGGGAAATCGCAACTTTCGAAGAACAAAGTCAACTGTTTCAAGATTCCCCTTCATTCTTTTGAATCTTAGAACATTCCTTTGTACTTCTTCTGTTATTCCACGCGACAAAAACTGTTATTAACAAAAACTGCTGATTGGTTGAACCATCGCGTCACGGAAACCTCGTTCTTAGTACCAGCTCCACTGCATCTACCAAGGGTATTGCTGCTCTTATCGTCGAGGCTATTGCTACAGCCGCCGCTACTATTAGCACCGCTACCGTTTACGATACCGCCATACCTCGCGTCGCCATAACCGTTTACACGGTGTTTCTGTTAGCGTGTGCGGTTAAATAAACGGAGACGTACTCGGCGATGTAAATAGCGGTGTACTTTGTAGCAACAGCGTAATCATAACCTGAACGTTGGCGTGTAGGTTAATGTAATTAGTAACACGTGTGTTTCACCCCCGGGCGTTAGCAATCGCCTAGTAATCTTCCTGAAATCTACCATCGATGGAACAGATAGCCTAACCTTTTCATTGGCCCTTACCTATCTCGATTATTATCGTTAATGGCCGTGGCCACTGATCATCACGTGTAATCTACCGCATTCTTCCATCGGCCTGATTCACGGCCTCGGTCGGAGATTACGAAAATGCCCTGCCGTTCGCGAAACGCGCACACGACTCCGCGACCTCTACTAAACCATCATCGATCCACGTATAATCTCATTTCCTACGAGAAATCCAGGAGGCACCGGTACCGAAATAGCGATCGCGGGACCGAGTAAGAATTCGGGGTACATATCGGATGCCTACGATCCGGAACTCATAAAAATTCAGTGCATGCGCGCACCAGCCGAATCGGCTTTATACCCCATAAAACATCGGCCCGTATGGCGCGTAGGCGCAGAAGAATTGGGAATTTTGAATGCAACGGCACGAGCAGAGCGAAGCCGGCTCCCGGCGAAACCCCGTGGACAGTGGAACGAGGAAACCGGGGGAATCGAGAATCGCGAAGAAAAGGGGCGCGGGATGAAAGGGATGCTCGTTCCGTGTGTATTTTGCGAGTGAATCGATATCGCTGAAAGATCCGGCAACTTCAACCGCGACCTGGATAACTCTCCGTGGAAACCCAGAACGAGATTATTTTCTCATTTGCGGCGAAGGGACGAGCTCTTGTAACGATTTTTACGGGCAGCGACTCGAAACGCGGCTCGATACTCGGTTATACGTTATCCTCTCCTCTGTTTTCGGGGGGAGGGGCATTACGGCGGGGCCGTGCTAACTTCATTTTCCAACTTTTAAAAAGAAATTCGGTGCGCAGGTCTTTATCTATCGAAGCTTCGCGTTCCCCGTAGGTTAGTAGAATCTCCTGCGTTCTCCCTGTTCGAATATTTCAGGCGGGGATCGATAGCCCTTTAAAAATATTGCAAGTAGGGTAATTGTGGGAGAGTTGCCGCACGTTACGCAAAATTGTCACCGTGTCTAAATTTTGCAATGAAAATGTTTTCCAAGGATATATCTTATTAGTTCAACATCTTGTGTTTCTACTAGCATTAAAGAAAATCAAAATTTTAATATTTGTCACCCTTAAAAAAATTGAAACTAAAAACATCCTTTGGTAGGAGAGACGCCGCACATGCGGGAGTGGTGCCGCATTTCGAAACACGTTTAATTTTCGATTTAAACTTGTTACTTCTAACTTTTTATATAAAAAAATAATAAAAACAAAGTAAAATGAAACATTTTTACTTTATACAATTATAAAATTGGAAAATTAAATGGGTACAGTAGGAACAGATATTATATCTGCTTTTCGAAATTTTTTTTATATTCAGTTGGCATCTTGAGATTAAAATAAAAAAAAATGTGAAAAAAGAGTACATAGTCCACAAATATATTTCGATTATAAGATTATTCATTTAAAAATAAATAATTTGCCTTGAGATACCACGTTAGCTATTTGAAAAAACTTTTTCGGTATTTTAAACATTAAAAACATCATTTAAATCGACTTAGTTTCCGAAACAGTACAGTCAAATAAAAGTGCGGCGTCTCTCCGAAATGCCTGGGAGAGGCGCCGCACTTTCGTGATTCCACATGCTAAGTCGAAAGTAACCCATTCTGCCAAGGAAATATTCTACATGGTCCCCTTAACGTATTACAAATGTTGTATCAAGAAAAACTATGAATTTTTAGCTACTATATTAGTGAAAATAGACGCGACGTATAACTATTCAGGCAAAGTACGCTAGGCTTACCTCGAAAAACAGCAAAATCTTTAACAATAATACAGGAAACACGCTCTGGCTTGACAAACTAACCCAAATGAACAGCCTTAAACAAATAAAATCGGCAATGATGTATTTTATTACCGATATCCTTGAAATACCGATAGTGCGGCGTCTCTCCGAGTGCGGCATCTCTCCCACAATTACCCTAAGAGTACCTCCTTCTGAAATTTGGTTAACCGCGGTCCAAACTTGAAGCGGAACCGCTCGATCGAGCGTATTTTTCGCAAGAATTAACACAATTGCGACTCGCTTCCTGCGCGATAATTCGGCGGAGCGTCTTCTTCCGCTCTCGTGAAAAAGGGGGTTGCTATCCAGCAGTCAGCGGAAGCGCTTCCTGGCCGGCTAACACGACGGGAAACTTACTCGCTGCTAGCCGGATGTTTGCTCGCGAGCGAGGGCAAGCTGGACGTAAAAGCGACAACGAGGGCTGCACGTCCAGCCGAAATCGGATACGTTTTTCGGGTTTCCGTCTAAAAGCTCGATGGTTTCCCTCCATTTACTTGGCCCCCCGTTGCCGCGGCTCCTCGGTTTATTTTTCGGCCTGAAGAAAGGGTGGAGCGGTGGCTTGCACCGTGGCTCTTCTCAGCTGGCTGCTTGCTTTCTTGCCACTCCGTGTAGATTGTTTTCGAACGTGCCGAAATTGGCGAAGTATCCATTAACCCTCCCCGAGCTTTCTTCCCTGCTCGTTGGACTCTAATGGCGGGTACGCGTCCACGGATATTCGAGGTCCAGTTTCCCAGCTAACGAATACCCCGCAGCTCTGTGAAACCGGCGCACAGTGGGTCCACGCGTTTCGCAGAGATCGGGTGACCCATATCGACGGGCGAGATCAATTCTGGGATAACGAGTCGTTAGATAGATTCGATCTGTTGGGAATTTTATTAATCGCCTCGTTTCAGCATTTCCCGCTCGTTTCCAGCGCGTTATCGCGATCGGTAGATTTCGGGGGCGGAGATCGGGTTATCAGAACGCGCGGAACGTTAATCATATTAATCGCGCCAGCCAGAAATATGCCCCAATAACTTTGCGCTTTAATTACGGCGTGTTTGTAACGCGCCCGACACAGCCGCTTCCTCCCGCATAATTACGCGTGTGCGTTTAATTAAATCACCTCGTCAAGAGTCACCGATTGCCGGGCCCGTCGCTTCGCCGAGCTCGATCTAATGCTTCGGGATCAATTCTGTATAATATATACACAGTGGCGAGGGAACGAGCGCACGCGCGCCCGCACACGGGCGAGTTCACGCTAGTTATTCAGAAATTACTGGGACAGTGCAATTGCTGGTCTTGTCGCGGGCGTAATTGCGAACGGGCAGATCCCCGGGAATATTTCATGTTTGTCGCAGGAGAAATTACAGGTGTAATGCGTATCATGTTTTCGGATGCTTTCCGTAATAAATTTTAATCGCTACTGCTGTATTTTGTCGTTGCTTCTTGCCCCCGGCGTTTCGACGTTGCTGCATCGCTCGCGTATTTTATTTCACGACTATAGGAGCGAGTATCGGGGAAATCTCTGCTTATTACTAACGATATTATGCCACTTGAGTGGGACTTTTCAAATCTGTATGGGTGAGTCGAGGGGACGACTAAATTGGATGCCACTCGAGGTGGTCGGACTAATGCCGGCTCGTTCTACTTGGAAAATTAATTGCGAGGGGAATCGATTGCCAGAGAGTATTGGTTAACCTTGCCATTTACTACTGAACAAATGTAGGTCATGGTGTTTGTACTTCTTAATTCAAGTGTCTCGCGTATGGCCGCGTCTGACCAATTACTGACTCGTTCTACTTGCGAGTTTCTGGTTTACCCGAAGTCCACGTTATTTTAAAACATCTTTTACACCGAATTTTCAGACCAGATTCTTTGTGCAGACGTTTCGGAGCACGACGAATCTATCTTGCTTATGATTCCCGGTTTCCTCACTCTGACCGAGTTTCGCGGAACGTTCCGAGAGACACTTTGAATAACGATTGTTACGAAGATGTTTCGCCCGGGCGGGATGCACGCATGCATCGCATCGCAACATTGAAAATCGTTCGCTTCTTCTATCCCAGAGAAATTCGACGAGCTTAACGAGAACCTTACCATCGAGTGGCTGCCCCTACGTGGCCCGAATACCGAAGCTCCTCGTGATTTTCCGTGCCAGTCTACCGGAATAACTTCATTGCGACTCTCCGACGGATTTCTTTCCTTCGAAATAAGGAGAGAGGAGCCTGAGGAACCGTCATCTCGTCGCTGCACCATTCACTCCTACAAGCCTACTACTTTCGGTGAGTCCATTGCAATTAACATTCACTTACTTTCATGGGAAATCAATCCACAAACAATAAACAAGCCGAAGACACCATTTCACCCCTCAGACAAGTAGAGATTACTCATAATAATCGCAGGATCAAGTGTCGAAGCTCCCTCTCTCTACAAGATATTCGATACATTGAAAGGTGCTCGTACACTAAGCAAACAAGACACGTGTTTAAAAGTGCTATTCGATAGGGTACTTGTTGGCACGCAGAGTGCTTCCCTCGCCTCTAATATTTGGCTCACCTTTCCCCGCCGCTCGCATCGAGTACTCAATTTCACCCCTAATACTTCATCCCACGCGTGCTTCTTGCTAGCCCTCCAACGCCACACAGCAAATCCTTTATAAGGAATCGGAGGGCGATCGGTCGGAAAATTCATACGTACGTAGCGTATGTCGAATTCCATCTGGCGGCTAATTAACGCCGCCTACAGGCATTCGCGTGGACAGTCGACGCGGCCGAGATATCGGTATGCAATATTCATAGGCTGAGCGCGCGAGACCGTGCCAACACATCGGCAAGATATACCAGACAGATAACTTGGCCCCGATGCTGCCAGCTGGGAGGGAATCGATCTCCAACCCCCCGACCGACAATTTCAGGGTACGCGACGTATCTACCCGCGCGCAACCCCCTTCATCCCCTTCCTCGCAGTCGCGCGCATCATGTTCCTTACGTTATTTCCCGCCTCGCGGAATTTCCACACCCCCTTCTATCTCGCTGTTTACACGAACATTCGATCGTTATCACCGAGACATGCTGGTCCAATTTGTCGGCTACGTTGCGCTCCTCGAGTCAGAGGCTTGCGAGCTGTTGCACCGAGAACGGTGCAACATCTCACGGAGGGTTGATGCACTTTTGATTTTACCGAAGCTGAAGTATCGTTCTCTGTTGTATATCGCCATCGTACTGATGAAGAAACAATGATTATGGTGGTCGTTGGGGATGCCTTCCAGGGGATGGTTTGCTCGCTGGGTTTTCTCTTCGCAGCCGCTCTTTCCCAAGACCTCCGGAACTGTCGAAAAAGTACCGTTCGTCCTGTAATTGAAACGACTATCGTCCCGCGCTAGCAACCCATTTCTCGGCGATGCATCCCCCTCGGGCGAGAAGTAAGTTCCCGCGGCGTAAACGGGATCTTCTTCCCCTCGTTTACGTTTCTTCCGCGGTTAAGGACTCTCTTGATTTCTCCCGTCCGCTCGCCGACTGCCAGCGATTTCCCAGCCGTTTGTCGGTCACGTTTTAGGGGCGCAGCTGCGTTAAACCGTGCCTTTATCGTCACGACGCTCGCCGTTCCTTGTACTCGGTAGGGGTGCAAGAAGTGTCCCTAAAGGAGTCCGTTCTGAAAGTCGTAAAGCGTGGCGGTTGGGCTCATAATGCGCGCAATCTTTATGTGCAAATCAGTGTCGCGTTTCGAGGTATTCGCGGGGCAGAAGAAAGAAATACATTCGATAGTAAGAATGTGATCTATCTGTTCTTCTTTTCAGTAATTGCACAGTGAAGGATGCGGTGTTGTAGTGAAGCTGAATGGGAGGAATATAAGTGGAAAATACCAGGGGGAGGGAAGAAAGGAGAAGGAAGAGGGTTTGAGAATGTGGGGATGAAAGAAGGGAGGGGTGGTTGCGCGTATTCGCCATAATAATTATCGCGAAGCTTTCTTCCTGGCGCAGCGGTGGGTGCAACAGGTGGCCGTGAGCGAACAAATCGTTCAGGATAACGACGAATCCGAATCGAAGTCCGGTGATTACCGTCCCGATGGAAATTCGATTTCGGGGTGACCGTCGAATGGCCAAAAGGCAGCCCCCGCTCGGCCCGGTCGCATCGACCCGCATCGAGGACCGATGAAAAAGGGGAAAAATAACCCGGGGAAACTGGGTCATGGATATGCTCGATGCTTCCCTTGTCCAGGGTACATATTTTCCTTTCTGCGGAATCAGCGGGCTGATGTTAACGGCGCCCGGCTCGTATATAAAGTAAATATGGCCGGGCGAAGGGAACGAGGGGATGGAAATTCTTGCTGAATGAAAATTGAACCCGATGTCACGGACGTCTGCTCTTTTTTATTTTCTTAATCTTAATAACAAAATGCTTTCAGTGTTTTCAGTAGCCTTAGAATTGTTTGTATAACTATTTGTATTTCAATCTAGAAGCACTCTCACAAATTTTTTCCACTGCAAACCACTGACTAGAATTTTGAATATTTAACATGCAAGCTTCGTCGAAACGGCAAATAACATTAGCTCGGCAACTGTTTCCATCGTTTCGGTTGATGGACCGTAAAGCACGTCAACAATTACATGGCCTCTAGCTTGCGCGATTTTTTTTTTTCTAAATTGAACGATTGTCCAGGGGACTGTTCGTTTCGTAAAAGCAACGTGCCCGCCCGTTTAGCCGACAATAGCTCCAGAATCGATATATAATTGCGTAGCCAGAAGGCAGGAGCGACGAGTGGAAGGAGAGAAAGGAGCCTCCATCCTGCGACTGACGTCTATCATCGATGTTCGCCGTGGCCATTGAAACGTCCCTTAATCGATATAGTACGTGTCCCCTCGAGCTGATCGACGCGGTCGTCTCTCCAGATTACGATGCTCGATCTTGCGAGATTATCGGTTAGGAACAATGTAAATTGGTCTCGCTCTTGGATACCCAACCCGATTAATGGGACAGTGTTACATATCGTGCAGCGGGGATCGTTATCGACCAGTCAGCCAGCTGTCACCGCAATTATTCCCAGAAATTGTTCGTTAATCATTCGTTTCGAGACACTACCGATACATGGCTCCCCCCGATAATTAAACTGATCAATGGTTAATTAAAACGACGTAGTTTCGTGTTCCGAAGTTCTAACATTTACAGAGGGCGTTGATGCCGCAAGAGCTTTGTGTTTCGGATTCAATCGAATTTCAGAGTTGCCAATTGCCTCTGAAGAAGAGGTTCCTCGAAATCTACCCCCCGAGGTTCCCTCCCGTTGCGCATTTCCTTTCTATTTACTCGGATCGTGGTATCAAAGCGGCTGTTTCTCGACGTTTTCAAAGCCTCTCGATACGCGCGGCTCGCATGGATGCCACGATAATGCTAACTACCCGCTAATAAGCGTTTCCCGTTGCGCCGACCCCGCCACGATTTAAACCGTTTTCCGCTTTAATTAGCCCGCCCCGAGCCTCCCGCCACATTTTCCGCCGCGCTTCCCGCGTGCTCATTGAATTCGCCCCATCTATCCGCCGTTTTTTGCCCCCTCTTTCTCCCCTTTCTACCCTTTCACTTTCCCCCACCACCCTAAATCGCTGTTACAGCCGTCTTTTGCTTCCGCCGCTGCCCTCCGCCTCCCTTTCCACCCTCCGATTTGCTTTCCACTTTGCACGTTCGACGCGTTCGCTCCTTCTTTTGCTCCCCCTGTTTGCCTTTTTAATCGCACCGCGGGATTCTCTTCTGTAAAAGACGGCGCGAGTGAAAAAATGCAGCATTCCACCGGCATCCGGCATTCTTCTCCTTCCTTTCTCATCTTCCTCCCTTTACACTCGTCTTCTTTTCTTTCCCCTCGCGTCGCCTCTCTTTGTCCCCACGCGTTCATCTTTCTTCATTCCCATCCCTTTTTATTCAATTTTCCTCGCGTCTGCCCACGCCACGGCACGATTTCACTCGCCACCAACACGTCGTTCATCCTCGTGCAATCTCACCCCGCCCACTGGCTCGTCTCATCCCTCTAGCCGCAGTAATCAGTGGCAATAAAGCAAAGGGATATAGAGCAGAGGATGGAACGCCACGTGTCCCTTCACTTTCGATTTTACCGCTCCTTTTAATTATGCCCGCCTTTGTATCGGCAAGCTATCGGACCGCTAGACAAGAAACGTTCGCGATTCTTCGCTGGAATTTATGAAAACTCTTCGAGTTTCAGAGCGAATGAGAATTGACGGATCGACGGTGAACATCATGGACGTCGTATAAATATAGGGGAAACCGGGGCTGGTAGGCCAATTTTTCAGTTTTTGATTTTTAATAAATTATGTGGGCGACATATCATTAAATCGATTACTATATCTGATAGGGCATACATTTGGCTATTTGATTAAATTATTAATGTTGACTCAATGTGACAACATTTAAGGCATTGTAATGTTTTTCTAACACCTTACATGCTGGTTAACCAGCCCCGTGGTCGGGGTTGGTAGACTAACAGTATGGGGTAGGTTGACTATAGGTGCAATCAGTTAAGAAAATTTTGTTAACAACTTATCTGAGTGGTAATAAAATAGCACAATGTCACAACAGTTGTTTCATTATAAAATATTTATTACTTTTTAATAATAAAGAACAATTTAAACCTTTATAGTAGTAATAAATCTTATATCTGGTACTATAAAAACATTCGCCTTTTTCTATCAACTAATTACTGTCTTCGCAACCTGATGTGAAATATTTGCACTCGTAGAAAAGTACATATCTATACAGAGTTTTATACGGTAGATTATGTTCCACGGCAGCTGCATGAATGTTTTTCTTTTCAAGAATTACTTCACGACATGCTTGTTCTATAAGATCTTTTGAGGTTGAACCTCTATTTGACTTTCTTTGATATGTCCTCATTGTTCTGTGAAATAAGTTATTAACTAACCTTTAGTAACGAAAAGTTCGTAATAAACTAATATAATTGAGGTTGATTAACCAGCTTAGCCATGTAACCCCGGACGTTATTAGTCAACCATCCCCGAACGATCATTTTGACTTCGATACTCTATATAACCATTAATTATTTATATAAAATCAAAAACGCAGTCTCAATAGGTCGTTTAATAAACAAACTTTAGAATAGTCCCTTCACATTTATTCTACTCTAACTATATAGAGCGTGAAAACATAAAATCTTGAAGAAAACATATTTACTTACATAGCCAATTTTTCGATAAACGCTGGTAACTTTTAAAAAACATGTGATCGCGGGGTCGGACATAAATGCATGTCATAGTAGAAGTGACTTATTTCTACAGAAAATCGCTCCGCGGTAGAGCATACGTCGGTGGAAAGTTATTAACAATTAGTCAACCTACCCCTGGTGCCAACCAGCCCCGGTCTCCCCTACTCGCGAGTGAATAAAACTCCCTCCAGTAACGTCGTTTTCAGGGACGAAAGTCAACTGGCCCTTATTTTCAATGTTTCGCGGTGCTTCGCAAATAGAAGTAGATAGATCTCGCTTTCCTCTCGACGGGGCGATGAGATTGTAGCAAGAAATTCCTTCAATTTATATAGCTTTTCTTACGCTCCCGACCCTTTTAATCCTTCTCCAGCATACTCCATTTTTCTTACTTTGATCCTGCCTCGCGAAACCCTTTTCTCTTCGCGTCCCTCCGACAGCGACGTCTCCTTTTCTTGCCCTTTCGTCTTTCTCCGAGAACTTCCCCAACTTATTACTCGAGTCCTCGCATTGTTGCTCCGCGCGACACTTTTCATTTAGTCAGGACCCCCCACGCCCGGTGGTCTCTCAATTATTAAATATTCCAGGGCCGCTTTCATCGCTCTATTACTCGTCCAGTGGCTTTATATAATATTTGTCGCTGCCTTGGGGTCGTGGGCGCGTTGCAAAGGGACACGCTCGCAAAAGGAATAAGGACGGGGATGAATATTAAGGAATCGAGACCCCGGAACCGGTTCCGCGGTGTTCCAGTCGCGTATCCTCGATAAAATGGAAGTTACTTTATGCCTGGAACCACTGTGACTCCCTCGCCCTCGGGAATAATGATCCTCCCCTTTGCCTCGTGACGGGGCCCGTTTCAAAGGGAATTATTATCGGACGACAGTTGATATACCGAGGACTGTTTTATAGTTCCACGGTGGCAAAGGTGAGAGGGACACGTTCCAGAATCCGAGGTCTCATCGGCTTACATCGAACGGCTCTTTGCAGGGGAATTGGATCACGAGGTTGATCAAAGGATCGCCCGTTTTTCGTTTCCACTCATTTGCAGCGGATCGCCGCGCCGCGGAGATCTCTGCGGAGGCCTTCCTCGACAAAGGGCACTTGTCCCCTTCGCTTTCAGGCCTTTCAGGACACACCGCGACCGGAAAGGCAAGAAACTTTTGCCTCTTCAAGTCCAATCTCCACCACGTTGTCTCCAACCATTCCCTCGTTTCATATCCAATCTCTTTGCACCTAAAAGCTAAATCGATATACCCTTACAAAAGTCTTACTTCACCCATTATCTTCGGCATGTATCGTCACGTAAAAGTTCCAGCAAGCGTCCTGTCCAACGGAGCCAAGGATCACCTGGCACCTTTCTACCCCCGATCATCCACGACTATCCCGGGGGCGCGTTATTCACCAGCCTTATCAATCTTTCATCTGAGCTTCGCGGGGCGAGGATCAGAGGACGATGCTGACCCTACCCCCCGGGGGTCGAACGGTGGCGCTTGAAAAACGAGGACTAGGGGGTCGTGGCCTAATCTCGAGAAGTTGCAGCCTTGTATCCTCGACGATCTGCCCGCAGCGTCCCCGAGATTCGCAGACTCGATGGTCCGTGTCGTGGCTCGCTCGCTAAGCGATTATTTTATCTACGCCAGGCGATCTGCCAAACTCCGTACGAGCTCGACGCTTTTTCATCCCTTCCCGGGGCCACCCCAAGCGCCACGTTTCTGCCCGTGTCCGCGTCTTTGTTCCGCCGTTGCGGTTTATCGGAAGGTCATCGCCGGGGGGCGCGACACGGGGCCCGCCGCGCCCTCAGGAATTTTCTAGGCTCGTCTCGCGCAAGAACAGTGCCCCTACTCTCCCCCAATCTTCCGGGATCTCTGGCCGACGCTCGGGTTTCGACTCGAAACTTCACGAAGAATGGAATGCAATTAAGATTGACGCCGAATCCAGTAGGCCGAGTGGACGAGCTGCATCGAATTGAACCGTGGACCGCGTCGAGCCTCCACTTCCGCCTTGGTTTTTCCCCCACCCGATGAAAACTCCCCGCGTGCGCCTTTCCATCTCGTTATCGCAGTTATCGAAGCGTTCTCGAGTGGGCCGAGGGGCGGGGCTGGCGGTTCGCTCTCGTAACGGCGGGAAACGTCGAAGGGTAGCTCGCTGATAACACATCTCCGCGTCGTGGAAAAATAATTTCGCGGGGGACAGGGCCCTGGTTGTCGCGAAACTCGTTTAAGTCGTGTAATTAAGGAACAGCATCTCTTCGTCTGAACTTTTTCCCTGGCTAGCGACGCAGACCGCTCTACGTTACGTCTTCCGCGTAGTTTATCAGAGATTAGCGTTCGCCGGGCGGTGGAGCGGCGCGGTAAAGTAATTAAGCGAGCCTGGAAAATATTCCTTCGCGAACAAATTGCGTTACAGCAAGTCCGAAGACGGTCGGGGACGCGACGCGACAGACTAAATTATTTATCGGGAGGAATATTCTAAGAAAATAGCGTGGGCGTGCAACGCGCACGGGGAACACCAGTCTTCGTTGACTTTCTCACCCAGAAACTCACGGCTAAAGTCCTTCTCTGTCCACGAAATGTCTTAACAGGTTCTTAGAACCCTCAAATATCTACAAAATACAAGGCACACAGCATTCAACATAATTGCACTTGAATTTCGCAGACTGAACTTCGCCGTTACTTCTGTCGTTGTTACTTTCTCTTTGTTGTTTTCTGCTTGTGTTGTGCAATTAGTCGTTTAATAATAATAGTACAAATTCTTAACCCATTCTGCGATACGGCAGTAGGTAGCAATTAGCCCAATGACCGTTTCGTTAAATGAATCGGGAGCACGTCCCTCGCGCGCTTTAGATCGTTAAAATATAATCGATGCGCAAGTTTCTCCCCGCGGCTCGGGCAGCCCAGCGAAGAAGTTTGGGTCTCGGTGAAAACTTTGGGATTGGAATTCATGATAGCAGGAAGCCAAGGGAAGTTTTGCGATTTCGAGTGTCCGGAACGCCCATGGGAAGTTGGACGCGTCGTTGACAAGCCCGTCTACGAGCGTGCCAGCAACTCCAAGAACGGCTGGCTCCCAGGGAAATAAGAAGCGCGGCTGTCGATCGCCGCCCGCTCGAATCTCATTCGAATAAATCCCGGGAACCGCGATCGCGCTCCGTCCAATACGTTTCCGCTTTGTAACGAGCCGCTTCCGGAACGTCCGCTTTGCTTTTTATCGCTGTGCAATTCCTTTTTACTGGCTCAGCTGTCCTCTATCAGCAGACGAGCACAACTCGTTCGCTGAGTACAGCGAGAGTGGGAGGAAGAGTTCAAAAGTTACATTGTGGCGACCCTCGGCACATTAATTTTATTAAGAGTACAAACGCTCGTTAGTAACAAAGGTCTTGTTTCGTTGAATCTACCCCAGCCACCCAGCGGTCCCGCAATATGTAGCTGGTAAATTAGATACAGCTCCGACGGTATTGCACAAAAGACCATTTGGATGGTGAAATTGTTTCGAACGCTGCAATGACGTTTAACGGTGCTCGTTCTAATTTTTCACCAGTTCCTTTTCTCGCGCCGTAGAACGCGCGGGCTGTTGTTGCCCGCAGCTCTATTCGATTCGCTGGTACGCTCTCCGAGATTTACCAGTTATTGCGTCTTCCCGCAATTCTTCCGCTCCCTTTTTCCTCCTATACCTTCGCATCTATCTACCAAGACCGGCAACCCTTTGCCATTGTTCCCTATTGTGGCAAATATACGCTGTACAAAAAGAGAGAGAGAGGGAGGGAGCAAGCGAGAGAGAAAGAGGAGGGTTGAATCGTGGAAAACGAATTCCTTGCCATTGTAAGATACACGAGGAGTAATTCGAGCACGGGAAGGGACCGCCTCCGATCGCTCTTCCGGATTGTAGCAATCGAATTGCCCCTTGTATTGTGCTTGTCCTATATGATTTCTCTCGATAAATTACTCGGGGATTAGAACTGCTCCCCCGCAAAATTATCGCTCCCTTCTCGCTTCACTAACCGTAGAGATTTTCAGCTTGGGAACCCAGTGTTGACTGAACGCGTCGATTCGCCAAACAGGGGAGATTCATAGAATTTACTCAAAGGGGTACTTAACTTGCTGCTGTGACGCAAGACAGAGAGCGCGTTATCCCGCTCTAAAGATGTTATATTTCTCAACGCAAAGTTTCAACTGCGAGGTCGACTCCGGCTTATCCACGAAAACGTTTGATCCTCGCCTCACGCCCGGTCCTTCATCCCTTAATCCCGCGGGTTAAGCTCCTTGCGGTGACGACAAAACGACGAAAAGGATCACCGCCCGACCACCCTCAGTCACTTTAACCGGCTTCGCTTTGTGCACCAGCATCCATCGTTTTCTTTCGTTGGCCAACCGTTGCTCCGACGGACGCCGATTAAAAAATCATTCAAATCTAATTCCCAAGGGTCGCGAAAGCTCAGATCTCTAATTCGTCTATTCAAACAGACACTTCGGTCTTTAAGGGGCTAGACTAGTGTGACGGCTCCAAGGAATCGAAATTTTTTGCAATTTCAAACAGATTTACATGTTAAAAACCCGATCCTGGAAGATTTGGGAATATCTGATTAGCTGTAAGCATGAAATATTTCTGGTTTTGTACTCTAAAATAGTATTTCAAATTTTCAATAAGTTTTTTTCGAAAATAGTTTGTCTTAATTGGCTGTCCATAATAACTCAAAAACTACTTAGTGGACCGATTTAGTTCAAACTTAGCAGATATGTTCAGCAAACATGTCATTTTAGCTCCTACCACTATTTTTCTGATATAGTCAAAATTGCAAATTTGAGAGTTAAAAACAAGAAATTTTTATTAAAAAAAAATGAATCCTTTTGTTTGGAGAGCGGCCATTATTTTCCATTTTTTTTTTACTTTCTGGTACGGGCTATAGCCACATACATACAGATTGCGAAAATATTTGTTTTTTTTTGTTTCAAATCACCACAAGAGCTTATATCATGGCAGCCATGGAAACAAAGCCGTTCCAACAAATTTACGATAACTTTAACAATATACACTGTTTGTACTTCAAAAAAATTGAGTATACTCAGGAAATATCAGTTAATAAAACTTTATAAATTCAAGCTGATAAATTCAATGGTCTTTCTTTAAAAAAATTTCAAATATTGCCGTATTATACGGCCGTCACACTAGCCTAGCCCCTTAATCCTCTACCCACAGGGCAAATCGCATTTCGCTATCCATCTTCTTACCTCGTTCTTCTCCACGTGCGTTGGATCACCGTGATCATTATAAACAAATCTGTGTCAGAGTGTTCCCGTTTTCCCTACCAGCTTTCAATCCCATCAGCTTCGACAAGCCACGTAATTACAGCCGCGCGTTTCTCGCCGGTGTAAAAGCGTGTCGCGTCAACGCTAAAAATCGCGCGGCAAAGTTACACGCGCGCGATACGAGCGTGAGACACGCGCACAAAGGCGGCTGGCGGACGTGTGGTGCTTTGTAACGGCATAACGTTAATTAATAACGTTAATTAATTTTGCGGCTTTCAAACCGAGGCCCCGCTTGCCGAGTTTCCTTTCGATTCGTCGACGAGGCGTTTGGACAGGTCGCGGAGAAGCTCCTCGAGCGCTCTTGTCGGTCAAGTCTCGAGTCGATTAAATCGGATAGCCAAGAGGAAGCGCAACGGCGATCGATAAAACATTCAGTCGACTCCCGCGTCGAAAGATGCTCGACACGAGGTAAGACACGCTCGGAAACCCTCGTTCGGGGATCGAAGTCGCCAACGTTTATCCGTCTATTTATGAAAATCGCCTGGAAGAAGGCGCTGTAACTTTAACTGGGGCCCACTCGATCGGATAAGGAACGCGTGTCACGAACTTCCAGGCTCACACGAGGCTGCTGGCGGAATTAATTTCTGGGATTGAAAGCGCCCGTAAACGCGCTCCCCTTCTCTACACTCCCTCGCCCTTTCAGAGTCTCTGTTGCACTTTCATCCGCTTCTGGGCCCTTTAGCAGCCTGTTCCCCGCCGGTTGTAGCGTTTTCAATCTACACGCGGCGTTAATGCAGAGTAACCGCGCTATCCTAGGATGATTTAACCCGACAGGACGAAAGCTCGAGCAGGGCGTTACGATCTTCCTTTCTGGATGGAACAGTGATTCGAATTCGATTCCGGGCCCCTGCGTCCACACACGTAAATCCGAGGTTGCGTGTAACGTCGCTGCGGGTTAACGTAATCGGGGCACTGACTGGAAAATTAGTCGACAGGGCTGAAAGCTCACGCCTCCGAGATATTCGCAAGCTCGCACGAGTTACCTGTATTCACGAGCCACGAGCAAGCCGATTTTAACACTCAGATTTTGTCGTTCGTTCCAGGATCCTCTCCGTGATCGTTATCGTTATCGTATTGAACCTTCTAAAAATAAGCGAATGGATAACATCCCCAAACGGCGAGAGGCGCGGAGAATCGAAGTGCCTGCGAGGCAAACAGATTGAGTTTGTAGGACAAGGCGCAGATGGCATTTCATCGGCGCTTTGGTCACCGTGTCAACCCTCTAATCGGATTAAACGCAATTCCAACGCGACCGTTATTATCCAGCCGCGTTCCCCTTATTGTCGCGAGCACGAATGCGCCGCGATTTATCGCACCGGATCGATATCCCCGCCACGCTCCCGACTGTAAACAAGAACGCCGGTTTAATTAGTTACCGGGACGCGTCGCGCCGCGTAATTAAAGCGGCCCGCGAGACCGCGGCGCCCCTCTAATGATTAATAACGAAGGGCCCCACGGAAAGTAGCGGAGTTGGCCTTCCCGACTGCCTTCCCTCGTCTGGTCCCACTGGCCGAGAATCCGTGGATCATCGATCGAATTCATTCTTGCTCGCAAAAGAAAAAAAAGTTTCACGCCCGTGGAATAGAAAGATCCGCCGGAGCATTGGGGAGTTACGGTACAGCGCGGTCGAAAACCGGTAGTTCTCGCATATTCCCCGATGGTAACCGATGGTATCTATGAATTTTGGATACCGTGGAGAAACGGCGGATCTCGTGCGAGCGAGCTCGCGTATCTGAATTATGAATTTCGAAGAAAGTAAGACGAACGAATATCCCCGTCGTTCTGGCGAGTTCGACAGACTGCTCGCGGACGGAGGGGGTTGGGCAGGGGTACGCCGGTCGATCGGGTTCATAAATATCGATGGAAGTATCGGGATATTCCTAGAGGATTTGCAATCCCTCGTCTAGTGGATGCTCGGTCACCCCCTGTGCAATATAAACGTTCCACGGGATCGAAAAGAAGCTCCGGTCGACTGACAATGAAGGAACAGGAGAGCCGCGGATCGATTTCCTTCGGACAGAAGCGCGTCAGAGCACCAAGACACCGACACGCGAACCACCTACAGCACCCCCTAGGAGCATCTCTGTACAGAGGCACAGGGTGGGGTAGCAACAATTTCCGCTCCAAGCAATTACAACCCGAGTTTCCCGGGTCGCGGCGTAATTCACCGGTTCGAGAAATCCCCGGCGCGTCGGAGAAATCATTTCCCTCGTGCTTCCCCCCAATCTGTGCTCCATTTTTTATTTACTGAGTTGCTGACCTGTTCCAAGGCCGCGAGGGGGCGAGGATGACCGCGGTCCACTATGTACGCGAGAGCAATGCTCGGAAAGGTCTTACGTAGGGGAGACCGGGGCAAGTTGATACGTTTTTCAGTTTTCATTGTTTTTCATTTTTGTTTGAATCAATTACTTAATAACAAATATGCTAAAATATACTTTGGTCCTTCCTCTTTAATATATAGTAAGCGAAAACTTGAGAAAGTACATACAAAATGAATGAAAAAATGTTATTTCGACGAAGGCAAAGTGTATCAATTTACCCCACTGCGGGGCAAGTTGATACATCTTTAAAATATCTGTTTAATGAGTAACTAATAAATTTGAAAAATATAATTTCAATCTAAATACCTTTCCAACAGTCAAAAGTTCAAAGATCAAACAGATTTTTAAACAAACATACCTAGAAAAACATTTTAATTTTCATTTATTTTTATGTCTGGAATATCCCACTTTAACATGAGGTGTCTTCTTCTTTTTGTTATTTCAAACCATTTTCCAAGAAATATAAAGAAAAAATTCAATTAAAAGTAGTCGGGGAAAATTAATATACTGTATCAATATGCCCCAGAGAAACCGTATCAACTTACCCCGCAGGAAGTCATTATGTATAAACATGTCCATAAAAAAATGTACAGCATATAAACATAATTACAAAACGTAATTACCTTACCTTCAAAAGACTCAATATGATGCCAAATTACTTCGGGTTATAAAATTCTTTATATCGTCTCAAGACGGATTGGAAAGTGAACACAACTATTTACTTTTTCTTTATATAAACGAAAACAGTTAAAAACGATTGCTAACGTCAAGGTACACCCACGTACGCTGGATCGTAGGAAAGAATTTATCAACAATTTTCACATATCCCATTGAAATGAAGCTACATATATACGGTGTCGAGATAATTCGTCTGTATCAACCTGCCTCTGTATCAACTAGCCCCGGTCTCCCCTACACAGACGAGACGCGATAGCGCGAGAGGAACCGGTGGGAAAAGTTACGAATCGGACTGGGAAACGGTCCGAAGCGATGGAACAGAGAAAACGGAGTCGCGGAGGAGGCACGGAGATTCCTTCCCTCGAGTTACCTTACTTATATTGACCTTCGCGAATCTGTTTAATGTCTGCCCGTCGATCTGCTCCCCCTCGAGATTCAGTTTGGTGAAACAAGGAATCGAAGGATTTCAGGATGAACAGGGATTTGTTTGTTCCGACCGTTGGATTTCCATCCTCCAGCTCCTCCCGCGTTTCCGCTTAAGGGTTTATCGACCACTGGCGAATTCTCCTGCAGTAATGGGAACGCTCGGATTCGGCAGATTACAATCCCTCGCTTCAGGATTTATTAAAAGTCCCGGGGGACCCCGCGGCACTCTTAAGGGACAGAATCTTGTAAGAATTCTTAGTAACTTCGACGATCTCTGCTGGATTTCGCGATGGTTATTTCCGTCTCTTTTTGTAATCTTTATAGGTATCATAGGTATCGGATCTGTTCGTCGTGAAAACGGTGACAGGCGATCGTTTCATCAGGAATATTCCACGAGACAGTTCTCTATTTGCCAACGGACTAGTGCTAGCGAGTTTTTCAACGTGTGAGAGCGATGAGCACGATATGAACATCGGAGCGACGGTGTTCTCTCGGGGGTGGTAGGGAGAAGGGCTGGTTCGGGGGTGTCAGAGATTGGTTCGCGTCAGTTCGTGGCTCAGCGACGAGACACGAGTCGCATCTGTCTTCTCCCAGCCCTATCATGGGGTGCTCGACAGGGGGTGGGGGGGGGGTTAGCGGCAGGGCCGTTCGAACTAGCGTGATGGATACGCGGGCTCCGGATAGAGGCACCCTTTCGCATATCAACTACACGGGGGTGGCAGCCGTCCTCGTGCCACCCTTCCACACGTTCCTCCACTTGCGGCTTGCCATCTCGAGCGAGACTCGCCGACCACCTTCTACTTTCTCCTCCCCCGTCCCTCGAGACGCATCCAGTCGCCCCTTCTTTCCCACCCTCCCGCAGTCTTTCCCTGCTTCTCCTTCGCTTTGTGCTCCTCTTGTTTCCCTTGCTTCTTCCTTCGCCTCTCCAACCATTATTCCCCCTTCACTTTGTATTCCCAGCTTCTTTGTCCCTTTGTTCGCTTCGTCGTATCTTTCCACTCGCGTTGTCTTTTTCCAACCCCTCCTTTCAGCCCCTTTCCCCAGCAAAGGCGGAGTTCCATCGGTCGTTTCTTCGCCCGCTTTTTCCGTCCTTTCCTCGCATGCTTCTTTGCATCACCGCCCCCGCCGTTCCTCCCCATTTTTCACGGCATCCTTTCTTCGCTGCGCTCGGTTTTGCGTCCCCGTACGCGTCACATTCTACCGCTGGTCTCTTCTTCTTGTTTTCCACTTTTCCCGATCCAAGCTTTTTCCCGTCTTCACGATCTTCACGAGTTCGCGAGGTTCTCTCAACGCGGGCCGTCGGGATTTCCATCGTCCCAAGTTGTACGCGCGACAACGGCCTCGATTGCTCGCCCCTTTTCGATTCTCCATCGATTCGAGGATGCTCCTCGTCGTAGACAATTCCTTGGTAGAACGATGGTCCAGTGTCGAAGTTGAACTACCCAAACCTTTCGCTCGGTGTTCCTATTTTCCTGCTCGAACTTTCTCGTCGGCGCTTTTTTACCGTTTCGATGCGATACTGTGAGCGAACATTTCATTATTCAATCCGTTCTACTGTTTACCTTTCGCTTTACGAAGAAAATCCCATCATTCGCAACGCAGTAGCGCGTTCTCAGATGCCACGTCTCTTCGGGGTGACTTGGTAAAGATGCAAGTAGACAAACACGAGAAACCGTCGGTGGAAATGAATTCCCTCCGCAACCACTTGGCTAATAGGAAAACGTGTTTCTAGCAGCAGCCTCGGGGCACGCATAATCGCTCAGTCAATTTAATGGTATAGTTCAGAGTCTATGGCCGATGATTTCTACGCAGACAGTATGCTAAGCGCGGAATCATAAGCGCATGAGGGTGAAAAATACCCCTGTCGCTGAGAAATGGTGTCGCGCTTACGCTTGAAAGTGCCAGCCCGTCGCAGGCTCCTTTTGAAAGATTCCTCTGGCGGGGAGTCCTCTCGGCTCGGCTGAAAAGTGGACGCAACGCAGGGGCAGAGGTCGTGTCTGGGTGTATACAGAAACGAGAAAAGAGCCTGGAAAGGGTCGCGCGACGGGGTTGAAAATCACTTGGCCGATGCTCGAGAGTGCGGCGCGGAACAACCCTCTCGATGACGATGAATCAAAGCAGCGTGTCAGACAATAGAGGAGTGGCAGGAGAGGGCCAGACGCCGACGCTGGCCAAGGATGGGAGGAGAAGGGGAGGAAAGGGTTCGAGGGCTCGTGGAAAGTCGAGACGAAGGCACGGGAGGAAGAACTCCTGGAAGAATCGGCTCGAGTGTCATACATCGTGCCGACGGAACAGGCTCACGCATTGTTCGACGCAGTGTCAAACGGTTTTCTATGGGCAGAGGTCTCGCCCCGGTGTCGAGCACCCTCGAAACCAGGGGAGCAGACATGGACAGACAAAGGGGATTACGATTAGTCATGCCAGCGATTTCGCGCTTCCTCATTTTCATTGACTTCCAACTGCAATCGTTTCGCGCCGATGCTCCTGAGAAGGATCACGCAAGGAGGAATGCTATGGGCAGGTATAGGACTCGCGGGAACTCGCGAATTGAAGGTGTTAATATTCGAAAACAATACACCACAGAGAAGAAAACGGGAGCCTTAGGTGATAGGGTTCAAACACACGATTTTCGGATCCACTGCACGCGGCTGGCCAGGCGCATTAAGGGGGGAGACCACTGTCTCGGCCCGAAATGTAAGGGTATTTTCAGGAATTTATTTCAACCAAACAACGCAAGTAAATCAATTTATTGCTTAGTATAGTCAATAGTGTATATATAGAAGGGTAAGAAAAATTTTTTTTTAATCAAATTCATAAATCCGTTTTCTGTATATACTCCGTCAAAATTTGCGCTCCGGAAAAAACATGCTAGTCGCGTTGACAGTCCCCAGACCATATGGTTCATCGAAATTCAAAAAAACAATAATATTTAAAAACTAGAAGCTTACCTCTATTACGTGACCATCGCAAAATGTCTAAATTGTAAAAAATAACAAAATGGCGGACCACTGAAAAAAGTCATGTTTTCGGGGTACAAAATTGGGGAAATGTTGCTAAAAAAAATAGAAGCAGGTTGAAGATTGAAAATGTCTGATCGTCACGTAATAGCGACGGGTTTTCCGTACAATAAATGTCCTTGATCAAGCCAATTGGACGTATAGTTTTCTCTGTAGAACGTCAACGCGGTTGAGAAATTTCATTCTGAGAGAAACGCGTTCAAAGTTCAGCGTGGCTCAGTCGCGCGTTTGACACCGCTTCACGAAAAACACTATATCTCCGTCAATTTTGCGAATTTCTTCATCAAATTTGGAGAGAACATTCTTGAAATATACGCCTTTCAGAAAATGTAAAAAAAAAATTTCAGATTTGAGACAGTGGTCTCCCCCCTTAAGGGGAGATTGCTACTTGCTGGGCCGAAGGATAGGTACTTCTTTCTGATTTTTTTGTACAAAAACGGTTCGATAAATTAATTTGCGGTTTGGCAGGCGGTTTTATTGTACCTTGAACTATTATTCTGAATTTTTGTGTGATGGTGAACAAAAGAAACATGGCAGATACAGAGGGGAGCGTTGAAAAATAATCGGGTGGTCCTGGCGTTGACGAAAAGTACCTACTGTAAGGATTAGCCGAAACACAAAAAGGAAAAGAGATTCTAAAACTATAAGAGTGTGGGTATGGGTCATAGTAGATTTATGGCCGTATCTGTCACCATTCTTTTTTATTTAAAGAAGTTTTCCCGATTTTGAGGGAAAATCTTTCTCAGACTCAAATCAGGACGCTTCATCTTCTTCAAAAGGCTCTCATTTTAACATTTTTTATATTTTTCTTATGCATCTACTACCGCCGATAGCCACATTCACATATTTTACGAATTTCTTTTCTTTTTTGTGTTTCGGATAACCTTTACCTTTTCGTCAACGCCAGGGCCACCCGATTATTTTCCAAAGCTGTTTTTAAGAATCCTTTTCTTCGTAGATACAACATATAATGCAATAAATATTTTTGATATTTATTAAGCTACTCTTATGTTACACAAAAAAATTAAAAGTATTTTTTTAATTTGTTTTAAAAGTTTAAACGCGATTATCGCAAGACAACATTTTTTCAACTGGTGCAGGTGATTGGAAAAAACTATTTCACCAATTAGTCTGAAATTTTTACACGTTATTCAGCACTTCTGTGGCTACGAAGAAAATAATCTTTAAAAATAGCTTCATTTTTCAAACCATCACAGTGGACTGACCCCTTAACAGATTCCCCCAACGCCAACTCCCCAAGATCTCTATGTTTTGAACTCCACTTAAGGGGCGCGACCTATATGCCACACTCGCACCATAGGCCGTTCCTAAACGCCAAAATCCTATAATAGGAAACTATGGACATTCTGCAACATTCCTCGTTTCACCCACGCTCCACGATTTCGCCTGCAATCTCCGCGTTCCGAATCACCCTGGAGTCGCGTGAACGCTGCGATACCTACCCTTCAAACTATAAACACGGCGACTTTATTTCGCGACAATAGAAACATCGGTCTCGATGGCAACAATCAAAGGCACGGACAAACGGGCAGGCAGACAGACAGACAGAGTGGAAGGCTCGTTTCGCGAGCGGCATCGGATAAATTCGCGCACGATCCACGTTCGTTCGGAGGTTTAATCAAAATCGAACAATGCCCCCGCGTTTGCCTCTCCTCGTCGTCCTTTCTGTCACGGAGCAGTTTTTAGTTTTCCTTGTTGCCCGCGTGCTTTTTTTACCCCGGGAATCCCGATGCGTCCCAGGGTTCTCTCGACTTTCCACCAGCGCCGAACGCGCGCTGAGAGCAGTCGATTCTGCTCGGGCCACCGCCGCCGCCGCCAGAGTAAAATAGCATCGCGATTGAATGGCATCGCGACTGAATGGCCCCCTAACCTGACAGTCGAAATGTGTGGTTACAAGACAGACCCCGGGAACGTTCCATCGATCCCCCCCGGCATTTACTCGGAGTGCTCCAATTCGAAGATACAGCCGGGCCGTGATCGTTTGACCCGGCCAGCTAATGTTGATCACAGTTTAGAAATGACGTTCCATTAGCGATAATTATTTGCGCGGTTATCGGGTCGAAGTCGAAGCTGGCCTGCTTTCCCATTTTAAGCCCGTCGAGATCATCTGCCAGCCGCGTCCCGTTTAGCGTCGAGCCTGACTACTTGAAAGAAACGAAACGAGATCAGCGGCGATCTCTCTTTATCGATAGACTTTCATCTCCCAAAGCAATTGAACTCTCCGATATTTCTTATCGTTGTGCTTCTTATATCAGTGTTTACCTATCTACCTATTAATTGGGTCGATGAACATGTGCGCGGTACATCGTTCACCCTCTTCAATTGAGGCATTTGATGGTAAAAGGGCACATACGCCAAAATGCCATTTCGAGTAAATCGGTTTCAAAGCTTTCATTATAGTATAACTTAATGAAAAGTAATGCAATCAAATTCAATTTTTTTTAAGGATGTAGTATCATATCCTTCAAACGTTTCGTAAACAGAAGTCATGATTTGAAATTGATATGTGTCTTTATTTAATAGTTTTATGCAAGTGGTTTATGTGCCCTTTTTCCGTAAATAGGGTAAATTCGTAACAAAATTGCTTCTTTGTTTAGTTATTTACATATAATTTTGTTTACATACTTCGTTGCCAATTTTTTATACATTTCTTAAATAAAAAATACAAAATGAAGGGCAAAACTAAACAAAAATGTTATGTTTTAAGTAAGTATTAATTTCTTCGATTTTTTGCAGCAAGCTGTCTTACAAATCAATTTCATCTTTCCTAAATTCGCTTCTTTCCTTGCGGATTCGATACACGCCTCACTTTCCATAGTTCCTCGCTTACATTAAATCAAACGTATTGCACGACCAGACAATAGACAGCACGGCAGCGCGACCGCTCAGCGGCTATGTAGCTGCATGTCGCTCACGCTACGTAACAAAACAACATTTAGCTAATTTAAACGTGGGAGAAGAAATGTCCTTGATATATTATATATATATAACATATTCCTGAGTCGATTTAACCGATTTACGGAAAAAGGGCACATAAGCCTATGTGCCCTTTTTCCATCAAATGCTTCAATTCCTTTTCTATGAACTGCAACTGAGTCTACCCTAAATTGAAGCTCGAGTATCGTCGCCCCATTCGATGCTCGGTACAATGTTTGCGAGATGATGTACGACCAATCTCGAGAAAGCTCGCGTCGCAAGGAAATGGAAGGAAGTACACCCCTTGCGAGATTCTGCACGACCTTGCCGATGAAGGAAAAAAAGGATTCTCATACCGTGCACCGCTATCTGAAAAGTTTCCACAGTGATCCTGGCTAATGCTTCGGCAGAAAGGAAAAGAAGGAGGCCGTCTCTGATCTAATGGGATGAACTTTTCCTCGACGAGATAAATTGTACCACCGAAGCCGCCCACGAAGGGCGCATTCGTCTGAAAACTGGGAGAAGTCGAAGAGCGCGGGAACGCAGATTTTCGTCGATCGCCGAGCGAGAGTTAAAAGTCGAATGGCTGGGAACATTTCCTCTCGGTTTCCAGTCTCTTTGAAGCCCCGGAAGCTTCGATTCCCAGAAGGTCATCGTCTTCCGAGAGTTCCGAGCCCATTTCATGAATTTCACCCTTAAAGGACCTTTGACCTCGTGGCTAAGGATGAAGTCAGGCCAGAGGCAGGAAACGTAATCGGGAGTCTTGAATTTCATTGCGGTGTATTATTTTTAAACGGAGTTCCGATTTGTCGGGAAAGCTGGCCAGGAAGCGGGCGGAGGGGAGTCGTTCCTCGAACGAATAAATTCCATTCCGATATCGACCGACAAATAGCATCGAGAAAGGGTCTTTTCTTCGCTCTCGAGCTCCGCAAACTGGCGCCTTTATCTTTCCCCGGGTTGGTGATATCGTGATTAATCGAGAGCACGATTCGATCTCCGGGGCACGGTGCTCGCTTCGACAAATGATGATTAATGGGACCACTTGGCGGAAAGGCTCGAGCACGAATCGTCCCTGAAATCTCACGGTTTTCCCTCGGCTTCCACTACTCCAAGAGGCTTACAGAATCCCCCCCGATGTATTTTCCAATCGTATTCCCAAGAAAACTCCGCACTTTCTTCCTCGATAACCCACTGTCTCCTGTCGAGCCTCGAGTAACATCCATAAACGTTTCACACCGATCGCTAAGCCCCTGAACCTTCGGTACTTTCTAAACAATTGAAACGTTCCAGGCACCCCGAGCATCGAGCGGATTCTCCAGAACTCGGGGTGGGCGGATTACCGGCCTGGATATAAATCCCTCGGAGGGCGACGAAAGTGGTGCTTTTCAAGGCCGAGGGGGAGGATCGCGGAGGTCGGTGGGTGGACAATTCAAATTTCTTCTCAAAGTCGTTCGCAAAGTTCCGCGGTTAAGTTGTTCGAGAGTTTTTTCGTCTGTCCGTTCGAATGGCTGGGAAATAGAAGACGAAACGGTGGGATCGGAGAGGAGAGGCGGGGTAGGGTAGATAAAGGACGTAGGGGTCGGGACAGGGCGGAGTTTTCTTCAGTCTTAAGCACTAAGCTGACTTTAAAGTTTCTGTTGTGTCAAGAAGTTCCGGGCGAGCACTCTCCGCCGAAAGCTCGACGGGAGCTCGAATTCGGGCCGTAACAACACTCCTGAATTCGCGAGCAACCTTAATTGCGCCGGGCATTATGAATTAATTTGTGCTACTCGGGGCTGCCGGATGTTGCGTCACCCTGATCCCGGCGTCTTAACGATTTCCATCGGTGCGCCCCGTGCCTCCTCGGGACACACGGTCCCGACGACACTGCGCCAAACGTGTCTGGAAAGCCGCGCGAGATCTGCAGAGAAATCGACTCTGATCCCATGCGTCGTGGCCAGCTATAAATTCATTTCGCTGACGGTAATACCGCGGCAGGAAATTTAGGGGGTGATAAATTTCTAATGCGTAATAAACGGCTCTTGACTGATACTCTGGTTCACCAAAGAACACGCGAATACTCTTACAGGAATTCCTTTCCTTCGATCATTAAAATTCCGCCAACTTTCGTCCGAATTCAATGTGAACTCGACGATTTTCCAGCGATTTTTCGATGCTTCGACAGGTCCAGAGAGGGAAGCGACATCCTGATGCATCGATTCACCGCGAGGTCCCGATTTTTGCCATTCGTTTTTATTTCATTATCACCGCCGCAGACGATCCGTCACTGTCGCTTGCTTCGAAGAGCGTAACGATCGTACGCGAAACATGCTGGAATCTCTCTCACCCTTTTTTTTTTAATTCCGCGCCATAGTGGATAATCCAGATACCCTATGAGAAAAAGCACTCGGCCAATTTGAGAGAGGTAAATATATCCATTGAAAAAGTTCCTCGGGAACGAGATATATCATCCACATCGTCCACAGCGTGCCCACCCTCGAGCACTGTGTTTGAATCGCCGTCCTTAGGTTTTGAATTTGAATAATTTTCAGTGATTTAAATTGCTCGGGCCCTCTAATTCAATCGGAATTTACGCGAGTACAGTAATCCCGCGGTGAAGGAGAGAGAGAGAGAGAGATGGGGGCAGAGAAATCGTTGGCGAATCTGCATTTTTTTCGGCCACAAGAGTCGGACGAAAATGACGGGGTGGGGTCGGGTGGAAAATGGAAATAAAAGCCGGAAGCTTAAATTACACGGCGTGGTGGCGGAGTTGTTGCGGTGGAAATGGTGTGCCGTGTAATCGATGTACCGCATCGACTACCGAAACGTTTCTCCACGCGCCACGTCATCCTGCACTCGACCCGTCTAATTGGACAGGATTTCGCTGGATTTTCCACTGAAACGCGCGCGATTCTCGCGGACTTTGAATCAACTTCGTGGTATCGCTTTGTTACATGATGGACAGAGGGATTGGAGATAGGCTTTTCATTACTCTTCATTGCTTTTCATTGCTATCACTGTAACAAGAAATAAATACAAGAGTGAACCAGTGTCCTAATAAAAAATCAAAGATTGCAAAGCAAACGCCTTTCCTCTTAAAATAAACGCGACGTTGATTGTCGAGGCTAGACGACGCGAAGATTCCTCCAACTTGACGCGCAACTCCGAAAGCCTCCAACTCGCGAGAGGAGCATTCGTGGACCGGTGTTTACGCAACATTGTTCCATGCTTGCCGTTAGTGAAACAACGTCTCAGAGTTTGTCCAAACACATTAGAGAAACCACGCCGTGTGTTTCTTAAGTCGAACGGGCGCGGGCGTGTCGGCGTTGCTTGTTATTCAATATGCAACGGCCTCGCGATGCTTTCCACGTTCGCCAGATACCGCCGCGCGATTTCACTGCCTCCGTGACTGGAAGTTCCCCGATCCAGCGAGGCCGCGACGGAGTCGAGCCTCCAGCAGCAGCGCGACCACCGTGCAGCTTTGATGCCACGACGGAGAAGAATTTCTATGGATTCAATTTCGTTGATGGACAAAGTTACTGCAAGTCAGAAATGAGTGACAGAGGAGGACGGTGCGGGGAACGATTCCGCGCTCCGATCCGCATAATTGAAGCAACTTCGAGGGACCAGATCCCCCTCGAAAGGCTGCCGTCACGGAGTTACGGTTCATTACGCCCCGAATAAATTGTCTCGTTTTTGCCGGTGCCGCGAATTAACCGATTGCCAAAGTTCGCAAGTTTAATCGAAACCAGGAGGGGGTCTGCAATTTGTCGCGTTTAGGCGACACAGTGCGGGTTGGGGCCGAGTAACGTGGTCGCGCGAGATGGAAAACAGGCCCAGATACCGTGGAAAAATTCCTAACCAGCTACACGATCGATCAACGAGCCATTTTCCAATCTCGCCGCGCAAATATTCCCCGTCGCGACTACTTTTCCAATTAATCAAACGTTTCGATTACTTCGTCCCGGATTATTGTTCAAGCTGAACGCGCTCCTGTCGGTCCGCGATTCACCGCGGGGAACTGATAGGTATCGGCGAGCAGGCGCGTACGCTTGTCCCTGTATCTCGAATGACTTCGGAAGGAGAGGAGACCCAGTTAAGCCGATACGGTTGTATCGCCGCGAGAAACTCGCGGGACGCTCGTCCCTGGGTAAAGGATATCTCGCTTTAACCCGCGAGATACCAGCGGCAGGGTTTATGCCGGTGGTGCAGTTCGAAGAAAGTTCGCGGAAGTCGTTAAAGAACCAAGTGACCCGCTGTAAAATACTGGCCCCGTACACAATGGGCGACGAGTAAATCCTACTTTCGCGGAAACAAGCCGTCACCGTTGCTTCTCGACGATACCGAACGGCCTGGGACCGTTTCTTTGCCTCGCCACGACACTTTACGATCCCTATTCGAACAGTTAAACCGGAGTTACGACGAATTCGGAGATGGGAGGTGTAGACGATCTTTGCGAGTTCAGGTGATCTTGGCTCGGTCCCATCTCAAGCAGCGAGAGATGCTTGTATAAGAGAAGAGTTTTAGCAGGAGCCTTGGAAACTCGTCCATCGATGAGTACTGTTGCGTGAAATTTTTCGTCCCCGAAAGAGTTGGAACGCTCGTCGAGGCGATTTATTTGGCAGCCACCCACCGAGCGAACATAATTTTCGACGCGGCTCGGCTCCAACCCGAAATTTTAATTATTTCCACGGTGATTTCGTCGCGGGTCGAGATAAACGCCGGGCGTTAATTGCCCTCGTCGATTAGGGGATACAGACGGCAACTGTGATTTTATATACACGTCCCACTCGTGGACGTTTCGGGGAAATCGACTCAATGCTTGATGATTACTCACGTCCAATGTACTAGCTATTCGTTGTACGCTCTAATCGATCGCAAAGTCAATGGAAAATTCAGGGTTTTTCTACCTAGAACTGCAGACTACCCCTCCCGAAGTAGGCACGAATATTTCCATCGCGATAGAATGTGCACGAGCATTTCATTAATTTCGAGAGAGACGAACACATAAAAGAAGCACGGGCAAATTGGTATTTAATTACGAAAGCTCGGTGTTCTGGATTTCCAGGGAAAAAATCAGATAATCAGTATTTTCAAGCACCGTGTTACGAAAAAAACTGGCTCGAGATTTACGAGAACCGCGGTTCCATATTAATTTTTCATTAAGCACGTATTCATCTAACCGGGTGGTTAAAAATTACGAGAAACTTCCTCTCGTACTACCTGGATATTCTGCGCGCTCTTTTCTGGGACAAAGCCTTTCTTAATATAAGACAATAATCAGGGAACTAAAAATAGGAATTACATTTCTCTATCTATAGGTATCGAAGTCCATATAGTATTTCATCCTGAAATACTCCCCGTTCAATAACTGAATGGTTTAGGAATGAGCGTCACGTTAATGAAACGTGGGAATGATCGGGTCACGGGCCTCGACTGATATTAAGCTCTCGTTAGGCAATCGTTCACCCTCCTGAGCAATGAAACTGTAAAGGGGAATAAATAGAACGACTCCTCCGCGGTAGCCACGCACAACAGGTTCCCTTGATGCGATTTTAATTAGAGGAAGCCACCGCCTAATCGCCGTGCGTACATACGAAACGTCGACTCGTCATGCCAGACCCGCAATTTCCGCATAGCTGGCGTGCCTTATTATGCGCGCACCCGAGTCCTCGTTAATCCCGATTCGCGAGCTGCTTTTCCGCGCGAAACGCACGCCCGCGAAAATCCGACCGCGCCGCTGCACGTCGAACAAAGAGGAATTCAAGGAGTTGGCGAAACCCCGCTCAACAAATAGCTACTACGTGTTTCCGTCTTCGGTAATCGTGTCACTTTTGTACCACTTAATTAGCAACCCCTTTGCCGGCGCGCCAGTCGCAAGTACTTTCAGCGTAACCCCCGTTTCACCTCCGACAATTCAACCTTCACAAAGGGTTGATTTATTGGTGGAAGTTGCATTGATGGGATATTTAAACGAAATTTCACAAGCTTGTTTGCATCGCGACACCATCTTCCACTATCATCTTCAATTCTTGGATTTCGTTCTTGCACCAGAAATTGTCCCCTCCGACGTTGAACGCTTACTTAGGGAACTCGATGGAAAGTGCGCTTGGCACTGGCTGAGAGCAACTATCGGGTTCACAGTTACTAATCTCCTCGTTTCACTAATCCCCGGATAGATCAAAGGGAGCTTGAGCGCTGACCCCCAGGACCAGCGAAGCTTCAGAATTTTTCAACGACAGCCGAGGAATATCGAACTCTATCCAATCTCACCCCCCACCCCCGAGACTCTCCCTCGAATAGCCGATTAGCTTCGGCTCAATTAAATCGCCGTAAACGGATTCAATGTCTCGAACAAAAGCGGCGAGATGCTCCGTCCGATCAAGCGTGCACCCCTGACAGAGTCTTTGTAGATCGACCCCCCACCCCCTGCCAGCCCCTCGTGGAAATACTTCTTATACTCTTTTATACTCTTTATCCACTTTCCTGGAAAGTTTACCTCGAGCACCCTCCACTCTTCCCGGCCGTTCCTCCGAGTCGAATCTTCTCGTGCGCATTTAATCCCCTGCTCCGATTCAGACGGAACGAGGCTGAGGGTGTATTGTTATTTCGGGAAAGGAGCAAAGCAGGCCGTCGAATTTATTCTTGATCAATTGTATCTGGTTCCGGGGGACGGAAGGAAACACTCGAGGATTCGCGTGTTTGCCTTTACCTTTGTTAACACTGCCTCACATTTTGCGTTAAGAGTCTTGCTGGGTTTGGGAAATGATTGTAGGAGTTTAGAAGTATGTTTTCACCAACGACTTCCAGCGAATTACAAAGAATCACCCCCATGAACGCGCTTCGTGGAAACCTCTCTACTCGACGCGAATAAAATACTCGTGCTGGTTCGCGGATGAAAAAGGTCTTATCAAGTTTACATCTTGTCTGGTCCGGCAGTAAATCATTCAGATTGTCGCGCACGGCAATGGATGACCTTAATTAGGCCGGCGGCGAAGAACCGACTACCCGCTGAACAAACTGTATTACAGTTGAAACGGAAACACAGGGTGCTCCAGTTAATGACGGGCCATTATGACGGCCGCGTTCCCGATTATTATATAAACACATAGGGTCGAGGAATAATTTGGGGTCAGCGCCACAGTCTCGGGACCTTGGGAAATGTGAAACTCTCTGAGATACGGGGGGAACACGCGGGGCACGGCTTGCAATTAGGAATAATTGAAAATCCCTGCCAGTATCGTTCGATCTCGGCGAACCTTTGAGCGGTTCGAGACTGCGTGATGGCTGAGGAAATGGAGGTTTTCGTCAGCACGAAAGCTCTGGCAAATCTAACTTTTAGGCGCAACTAAGTTATTACGATCGTTTGCATGTGCTTAAGATTCAATTGAGAACCTTGCAGCGAGAGAACTACAGCTCCATTTTTTATAGTTTTTGAGTTGTCGCGTGTAATATATATAAAAGAAATTCTACATCGTTTGGTGCACGTTTTGTGCAAATTTTAAATCTGTATCGAATACAGTTTTGCGCAATGCGAATGCTCCCTGATTTGAAAAATTTGCCAAGAAATAGAAATAAACTCAATAACTATTTTAATTAATGTTCTGTTTTTAATTTTAAGTCAAAGCAATAATTTTATAAGCAGTTTTTTTGTAATTTACTCGAAGTTAGTAAAATGAAGTTACACCACTCTCACTGCCAGATCCTCCATTCGTTTTAATCGAAATACTACCCATGTAAAGACTTGCGTTGAAAATATTAAAGAACTACTTAGGACTGCCCCTAAATTTTTCTTATCATCAGATGTAGGATACATTTCGAAGTGGAAGACCAAGAAGTTCGAGACTATTCCCCTACGAAATACACCGTACAATTTTCCCTAGGAGACACATCCAGTCAATTCCTTCAGAGTGCTTCATTCAAGGGATTAACCCGAATAGGTTAAACGGAAGTTGTATCCTGTTCGCTATTCCGCCCTCTCATTTAAATGCTTTACGCTCGCGGTTTGTGTGACGGGGTCCAGGGGTGGCATCGAATGCAAGCAGAGTTTCCCCATAAAAAGCAAGCCAGTCGGCGAAAACGTAGGACCCGTGCTCTTGGAATTGTCTTCGCCGTGATAAGATTAAAGTTTAGGCGAGGGAAACTCCGCCTAACTGCCCGGCAGAGCTACTCAATGGAACTTGTTCATGAATGTTCAAATGGTCTTTCTAGTTAAAACGTCGTCACTAAGGGCGGCACGCTCGGTTACAGCCAGAGACGTTCGTAGCGGGGAAACCGCGACACCCTAACTGTAACCGAGACCAGACCCAAATCTCGTTAACTCCGACTCGAGGTATTTCGATCTGATTTAACTGGAAGTGTCTCTCTTTCCCCGCCCACTGTATATCAAAATTCATGGACCATCGTTCCACGAAAGTTTCACGAATTTCGAAAGAGTGCCCCTGTTCCCCCGGTGTTTCAAACTTTCATGTAACACTTGCAATTCTAGGTCACTGTGGCCAGAGACTTTCGTTATTAAAAAATTTCAGGGCAGAAGCGAATAGTTGCAGAGGGAATGTCCAGGGACGAGATTTCTCTCAAAGGTGGACGCTCGGAACAAGGTTTTTCCAACGTCGATCGACTCCTCGTTCCGCAACAGAGACCTTCGGAGCGTCAGAGGGCCGATAAGCGCAGTTACAAACTCCCAGGCTAGACCACCGCATTAGCAGCGTAACCAGAAGCAGACCGAACCTCGTTAACCTCGAGTCAGAGTGTGACCTGCCTCGACAGGCACGTGGGTTACCCACTTATTTACTTACTCGAAGGTGTACGGGTAAAAGCAGCCCCGGCAAATTGCGCGCGAAACAGAGTGCAAAGTCGCGTTGCACGGATTTCGAAGAAAACCAAAGACCATTGAGAGTACCGAGCCTCATACGAGAGATCGAAATCAAACCCGAAGCCTGAAGTTCAATTATGAAGAGGACAAATTAGTGAAAGCAGCCCAAACTACTCCTCCACACTCGCCCAAAGTTCTCCCATCGAATCCTACCGAGCCTTCGATCGCTTCTTCGAACTTAATGATCAGCTGGAGCCAGAATCGACGGAATTTCTCCTAGAAGCAAGAGGAATCGAAACGTTTCCGTTCGGAGGTAACCATCCACGATTGCCCCAGCCTGCAGTCGAACGGAAAGCTTCGGACGGCAGCAGGAATATAAACAATGCGGCTACTTAAGCCACGTCGGTACGGCAGTCCAATATTTGCGGACGCGACGCTGGCGAGTGCTCAAACTACGACGACAAACTGATCGAATTTCTGGTTAAACTGTTGGTCATCTACGGATCTCGGGGGAGCGGCCCTCGTACCGTGAACCAGGGCCACAAACTACCTGCGGAACTGCGGCGAAATCACGAGTCCGGCAAGTTCCCCTCAGCCTTAATTGTTTAACCGGAATTGCGCGCCCTGTCTGGACCGTGAACGAGGAGGATGCTCTCAGGAGAGACACTGCTAGGCGAAAGGATTCCTCCGCAGGACTACTGAACGTCTCAAGCCACAGCATCCTCGCAACATGTTCGACAATTACTCGCACCGTCAAAGAACGCCACTTTCAAGCATCGGCCTCGCACGTCCGTTGGCAAATACAATTACTCGTATTTAGTAAGGCCTCGTTGTCAGATAGGACAGACTGTCTCTGGTGTCTCCAAATTGCTGGATCCGTTCGCGACTCGGAAACCCAGAAGCACCGCCTTAAGACACGCGATACGAGAATCGAATTGGAACGACCTTAAAGTTTCTTCGGGTAGGAAGCCGGAAGACGGAGCCTGGGTGCCTTAGACGGAATTGCTCGTGGAAACGGCGGGACGTTGGCGGTATTATTTCGCTTGAAATTCAGTGAAACTCGTTCCCCGCTCGATGGCGGGCTCGTCGAGTTCGGATGGTGTTCCTCGAGCCGGGCAAATCCCGGAGGAGGATATCGGGACGATAGAGAGCTGCTTGGTTACGCTTCGAAATACCAGGGCGAAACGTCCTTCTCTCTGTATACACTCGTTGCAACCCCCGAAACGTCGCGCCGCCCCTTCCCCGTCGAGCTCGTTATCCTAAGCCGAGGTGTGACCTCCTATTAGACGCGTAAGCGCTATTTGCTTGCTCCCAAGTCGGGCCCTGTCGACGATTCGGTAATATACTCGTCTGGTCACTCCACCCTTCTGCCTCTACTTTCGTCGCGTTAGAGTGGACGACGTGAAATCAATTTCGTGAACGAGAGATTTTTTTTTTTTTTTAATTGAAACGATATCAGGCTCGGGGGTAGAAAGTAGCTCGGTGTTTTAGAGATTCGAGGTGGGAAATGTTGCGCTTATCGACGAGGAAATGACGGTCGTCGTGAGGGGTTGGAAATTTCCCTTCTCTCTATAAGCAAACACGCCGTTCGATTATACAAATTTCGAATCTTAACGAGGCTGGCCTGCGAGACGGGGAAGAGACCATTACGGCGGAGTCGTTTATCAACGCGGCCACATTATGCACTTGACTCACGACCCCGTGGCGTGTCCCCTTCCGCGGATAATATCACCATTATGGACAATCGATCGTAGATAACAATTTAAGGCGTGCTCGCTGGAAAATGTTTTCAAGCCTGCTGCCATTCCAGCACGCATTAATTCCACGCGCCAACGGGGGAGATGGACGACCGCCGCGTGCAATTTAAACGATAAACAGCGCGATTAGTCGTCGATCAACAGCTGCTCTTGTCTGTTTGCGTCGCCGCTCCTGTGGTAATTAATTAATGCCCGTGTTTCGGAGAAACGACGGCAAATAAATTCTGTGCTAGAAATCTCAGAAAAAAATCTTCGACGAATCGAGAAGGTTGCTTCTTCCTAATGAACAATCATCATGAAATTAGACCATGGCTTAATTATTAATCAATCAGTCGTGTGAACTCGCGAGGCGTTGTCCGAATCGTCGCAGGATTATAAATCTTTATGCGGCGAGGTTAAAGCCGTCGTAACTTAGGGTTGCAACCCGTACTTTAAAATAAAGTATCTTACGTTATTACACGTAAATTTATCTATATAAATCTTTATAAAAATGATAAAAAGTTGCTCTGTAATGATAAAGCAATAAGAAATATGTTTGGAAGAAATAGAAACTAATAAGATTAAAATGTACTTTTAGTTTTTTCGAGGGTACTTTTTTGTATTTTATTTTTCTGTAAAAAGGTGGTAACCCTATCGTAACTGCCGACTGGTCAGAAATATTTGACCACCGAAAGTCTCGCACGCGCTCGTAACACGACAATCGATCCTGCGGTGGGCGTGAGCACGCAAAAAAATGGAAGGGTGTCGCGGAAAGCTTGGCTGCCCTCTGTGATTACCGTCTGTTACCCTCGAACAAGTTTGATTACTCTTCTGGCGGCGAACGAAACGCGACCGTTACAGGGAATCGATTACGAAAACCGCTGAGCCGTTTCCAAGGGGAGGATCAGGAATTCGCTGCAACCCCTTGACAGCATTGTCGAAAGAATCGAGGGTGGATTATAGAGTGCTTGAAATTGGTGGAGGTTCGAATGGCATTCAACGAAAGTTCAAGAGTGCTCCCTGACTTCGGGGGAGCGTCTCCGCTGCGTTATTTTTCGCGAATGCAAGTTCGAAACAGATTCGAGGAGCGCTAGGTTTCATGGCTCCTTGGATTCTCAAGTGTCCCCCAAAAGTGTCTTCTTCAAAAGCGCTGGTGTGCTAGAAAATCCTTGGTAGCGAATGTGATCGACTTGGCCTGGAGTAACCTCCGAGAAGCAGTTCCTTCGGGGCGAGTAAATGTATTCATATTCGTCGAAACCACGATTATCGCGGCACGGCTATGGTTGATTGATATTTCGTTCGCGTGATCGCCGGTGGAAGGGTGCACCTACCGAGGACGTCGACGACAACTATGTGGTAGAACAGCGACGACGACGACGACGACAGTCCAAAGAAGTAGCCAGTAAAATTGCTCCCAGCAGTTTCGATCGCCTTCCAAGTTTACGAACTAAAAGCCCACCCTGCCCGACCCATAAATAATCAACTGATATCTGCAGCAGCAAAGAATACCTTCTTTCGTCCCCTCCTCGTTTCCACGCAGCTTTTTACAAACGTTTCCAGCTCCATCGACCAGCCGAAGAAATATAACGCGATCCCTAATTGCGGTGAAAACAGAGTAGAAGGAGTTCCAATTAGAATTTCAAAGGGCGCGAGTAACTCAGCCTCTAATGGTTTCATTAAATCATTAATCAAGAATGTATTTCCTACAGTGGAGAGTCCAGTTGCAAGGGAGAACGACGTCGCCATTGAAAGTAGTCGCGAGAAGAACATTCGTCAGTAATATCCTAATTGTGGATGAGGAAACAAGGGGATGATCGTCGATACTTCGGATGGCATTAACGTTTGGCGAGGAGGACGTTAGAGGAGGATTCGATATTGCGAGAGACGGCGGCTCGATCGAGTCCCGACGAATAGCGACTGGCTAATTTTCTAATTTCCAGCTCTTGCGTTCCAATTCGTCGGCTAATACCCCATTAAGCCCTGCCAGACCCCTGCTCCGTCGTTAATGTCTAATCAGCAATCGGGCTTAGACGACCTGCCGGCTACAGTTTCGCGACAATCTCCACATATCCGACTGCTCTACTCGAGCAACTGGGAATTCCAGATTACCCAGCGGAATCTAGCGCCGATGATTTTTCCCCAGACTTCGTCGCGCCTTCGGTGACACCTGGGATCGAGATTTCCAAGGACTTCCCGCGTACGCGAAGGTTTTCAAGCTATTAAAAGCTGTCGGATCGAAGAAAGAAACAGCGAGAGTGCTCCCTCTGTCGAGAGTGGTGTTCCGTGTTCCTCAGTCGGGTCCAAAAAATTTGATACGATCGAAGTCGCGTTAATCCGTCGCGACGATCCCCCGAGTCGTTTCTGGCCACGACGAAATTTTATGCGAAAGCCAGGGTAACAGGTTCGGACGTGAACGAAGCTCGCTGGAAAAGGCAAGACGGTCCAGAAGAAGACAGCTTCCCGGAGCTGTTGGAAAGACAGACACGAGTCTGTCGCCTGTCGCGGATAAGATATTCAGCCAGTCGAGTTTTCGGGTATATGACGATAGAATTGAATTTTTATTAGATAGCCTTGATAAAGAATGTTGAATGAACAGTAGATAGATGACAGGTACGTTTTATAAATAACTGGTAAGGGGATGGATGAGCATGAAAATTACCAGGAAACGCCGGGAAACAGAAAGAAAGTTTAAGTGACAGTCGTTGCTCGCTAACAAGTTGCAAGTTGGACAGCCAGGATATAATCGATCCCCGTTACCTTCATCATACTTTCACGAGACTAGAATCTCCCTCTATTTTCCAGGGACGGAGGCTTCCTTTCTAGTTGCCCGCCCGAGACAAACGATCGAAGGAATTTCGTTTAATTGCTCCGCTCGCAGCCCCCCAGGAACGCCTCGCTCTTCCGATCCTTTTCATTCCGCCCCTCGACGGTGAAGTAACTGCCAAACAAGCTCTTATTTGTTCCCGTCGCTCCGGCCCGATTCCTCTCCCAGCTCGCAGACTCGCGTTTAGACTACGTTTGATCGCGATCGGGACAGTGATTTTATTGGACGAGCGTCGGGAAGCGCGTTCTCGTTAAATTCCCAAGAATCTGGCTCCTGCGAGGCATCAGGCGAGCGTCGGGATTACTCGGCAACGGCTGAGCTTTCCATAAAGCTTGTAAACCGAAGCCACTGCAACGATTCCGCGAGAGGACTCGACACGCGGAGTGATCGAGTAACCGCCGGATCGTAAAAGTTCTCGCGTTATCAGGCGGAGCGTAAACATTCACCCTCGGTGTGTACGTTTCCCGCGGCGGGAGCGATTCGAAAGCTTCGTGACAATATCGTCGACGCAATTTCTCGTCAACGGACTATTGTATCGCGTTATCGGATCTCTGGTGAAAAAACCAAAGGCTCGGGGGAGGGAACAGGGTGAAATTCGCGCGTGTGGGGGAAAAATAACACCAAGAGCGTGCCGCGCAGACGTACGAATTCCCGTTCCAACAGCTCTTTTCCCGGGGCGTGCGTTAGAAAAAGCTTGAAAAAAAAGGAACGAGCGGAAGTCGCGCATCCGTCCGCTCGCCGGAAAGAGCTGCTTGATTAACGAGCCCGTTATTGGAACTAGTTATCCGTAACGAGGCTTCGCGGACATTTCTTTCTTGTCTACTGCCACAGACTCGTCCCTCTCCTTTCCGTTCCTCTCGAGAACGTTGGTGAAACAGCGGGACCGATTAAAAAATCAACAACGAGGAGGATTCAGAGGAGTAGTGGCTGTTTGTCAGCATTTAATTCTCACGGAAACGTGTTCTATCGGTGGTCGGATGGTGTCGAGGCAGATGACGCCCGAGTCGCTGATAAATTTATGCGGAAACTTCCGTGGCGTTCGAACCAGCCGACATAAATCGTCGAGCGGAGAAGTCGCGCGAACGCGATGAAAATTCCAGTGGAAAGTATTGGGAAGTTTGGGGGATTGTTGACTGCTCGACACCCCTTTTATGATTAAACCGCTCACGGAGACTGGATCACGCGGTCGCTCAACGATCCTAGTTATTCCGTCACCGATATGTCGCGGGAAGATATTTTGTATACCAGCTGCCTCAGTTTCGCGTTAAAAAGGACGGAAGAATTAGGAAAAAATGTGATTTATGAAACGTTACTTATTTTTTAAACCTGGTATAATATTTTCTGTAGCAAATACCGTGGTGGCTAAACATTCACCCAGCACCGTGGAGCGTGTAGAAGGGATCATCCTGTTCGGCTTTGAAATAAATCATGATCACGGGGCGGTGTCGATGGATAAGAGGTGGAGGAGAGAAGTCCCGGAAATATGTCGAGAAGTTTAAGGAGACTGATCCCAGATGGAAAGGGCGGAAGGGTTGACGCGAGGAAGGAACGACGATATCGGGGCACGGTGATCGCTGAGATAGACGGCCGATCGAACAACGACGCCCTGAGAAATTTCAGTTTTATGGTCGGCTGAAAAATCGACGCTGGCGTTTGGCTGGCGTGAAAAATTACCGAGGAGTCCGCGGGATTCGCCACTGATCGTCCTTTCCAGACTTTCGATCACGCCTCCCCACTGCGCCGTCCCTTTTTCATCGAATATGCACGTATATACAGGACGCTCCATGGAAAGGGGACCAATTCGAACTGCCTCTCATTTCCACGTTTCACCCGGTTATCCTTATCTGTCTCGACTAATTTTCTCCTCGAGTATTCGCGGTGTACATACTCTGAGCAGCGATATGTAAATTCATTAGGAAGTCGCTGATTGGAACAGCATCGACCGCAAAGTACCACAAAACTGCAGGAATACTGGCCGAAGTAGCTAGCAGAACGCAGCGAGATCGTGCTTACGGTGTAGTTAGCTGGATCAAACAGTGTTCGCAAACAGTGAAGTGGAACTAGCTACGTTAGCCAGGCGCAGCAAATTGCTGCAACACAATTGTCCGTAACTTCGGGGAGCAAGGCGATACACGGTAAATGCGTGCGCTGGCAACTTATTTTATCGACTCATCTCCTCGAGCCGGATCCGACCACGAAGCAGCTTTCCCGCAGCTATCGACACCCAGCGATGTTAGCCCAGTCGAGGCAGGATAAACTTTTGAATAATTATCGCGCGGACGATGATATATCGGGGGTACAGGCTGATTATACTATATAGGTCGGATCAGGCAGCCAGAAAATTGGAATCGGTTCGATCGGCGGCCGTGCCAATAATTCGCTTCGTTAGCCAGCCGAGGGCCCTCGAGGACGCTCCTCGATACGTGCTCGAAGAGGAAGGCGTCGACGTGGCGCGACGGCTTGCTCGGAAAACGAGGAAAATCTCCTGCTGGGTCGAAGCCGGCTCAGTGACGCGGACGTTTTGGAAATTAGGAAAGTTAGATGGGGCACCGGGGCGGAAATAAAAATTCGATCGGGAGAGGAATTAAAGCGGTGGTGATAAGTATCCACCCTGAACGAGGATGATGAATCGTTGCAAGTTACTTCTCACTTTAGTCTCCTGTAATTTGTTTGCCATGCTTTATTTGTCAGTCCGGCTTGTAGAGTAAAGGTAGGTAAAAGTTCGCACCATGCGAATTTCATGGTTTGAGTTGTGGCAGTTGCTAATGGTGATTGACAGTCAATTGTCAATCAAGGTAGAGTCACCAGTGTCGAATTGTGTAGCTGTGCTTCGTTTTGTTATTGTACAATGCGGTGAGTACTGAATTTGTTAGTTCTGATGTAATATTCTCATTGTTAGGAATCAATATTATTCCTATAAATTGATCAGTAAATATTTTAATTCGTATGTCCTCTGAAAGAGTTGAAATTCTTCTATTCAAAGAGACAAACTAGAAGCAGGACTTTCATAAAAAAAATCGCTGAAGAATTGGGAATATCCCGAACTACCTATGCAGGAAAATAAAACACTTCTTTGGATATTTCTCGTTGCGTTATTATATCCCATAAAATGCGAACTTTTACCCCACATATCGGGTAAAAGTTCGTATTTGACACTTTCTGGAAATATTTATTTTATATAAGTTGTGACAGGTAAATTGATATGAAATCACTCTCTATCAAATAATAAGGGACAGTACTTATTTCTCACAAAATGATATGACTATTAGTGTACCTAATACCAAAGATTTCAGAGAAGTCTAAACTTTAAGTGCGCACTTTTGCCCCACAATACTCTACCCATAGCCCTGAAACACCCTGTATGTCAGCGCCGGTGGCTGGAATTTTTCGCCGCTTCCTTGGCCACATTCAGCTGCAAACTCCATCGATCACGTTTAAATCTCGCGAGCCCTTTTTCTCCCTTGGTTCCGCGGCTCGATAACCGTTCGAACCGCCTTCTGGAAAGGCTTTAACCGGTCCGAGAGCAATTAGAATATCATGCACGCCCGGCGCGTGACACTAATTATGTTTAATTAATCTAATAGCGGTACATGATAATTTGCATACGCGCAATTGCCCGCGTCAGCCCCGACACGTTCTGCATGTAATATCGGGCGAAGGAAACGATCGAACTTCGATATTGCGCCGCTTTCACAATATCCCTGCACCCGCCGTGCGCGCTCGCCTAGACTTCCCAGCGATCACGGGAAATTTTCGATACACAACCGGCCGTTATTCGGCCATTAATCCTGAAAGTGGCAGGCGTCGCGTGATTTCGATCACGCGTACGCTCGGCCCCGCGCGATAGCACGCTCGCCTTCGGAAAATAATAATTCCCGGCCATCGGGCCAGCTATATTGTGCATCAGAAAACGCTTAGAAGGGAGCATTACCCGGGATATCCCACCCTGAGCGATATTAGTCGCGACTTTGATGATTCGTGAGACGCAACATGCAACAGAAAATCGTCCCCTAAAAGTCACCCTCGCTACATCGCTAAAATATAATCCTCCTGCGAGTTTCTCGCCGGACAGAATCGCTGGTAAGCTCTTATAAAAAATGTTATTGGGAAAAGAGAAATGTCAGAGGGATCATCGTTCCGTGCCGCGTTCACTGCAGGCGTTTCGGACCTCGAGCCCATCTAGCCGGTTAATATTTCGATTTTCCTCGGAGACGCGTGTTCCGGTTTCTCAAGCGTAGGGGGGAGCAAGTTCGTCCGGGAAGGAATAAGGCGGTGAAACGAAGAAGGGTAGTTTTGGGGGCGGACAGGAGGGTGGGGTCGCTTTTCCGGCCTCTGTGCCGAGATCTCCTGTTCTCGAACGTTGTTTTCCTCGAATGGCACACGTCGTGCAGGAAATTGCTACCCCCCGTTCACCACCCCCTGGCTGGCGACCAGTGACGTAATCCTCTGTATCCTTCGTGAGCAGATTTCGCGATAGCGGAGGGATATTAAACGGTCGGGCTACGCAATAAAGTATCGAACCTCGCGTGAATACTTGCGAGCGTCGCGTCGCGAGCCGAGCGAAACAGGCGCAATCATACCAGAGCTTATCGCGTAATTGCTTTTATATCCTCGACACGATATCTTTTTTTTTCTCATAATGTTTGATCGCTGTTTCATCGACACTCGACGGGCGATCACGCCTCTTCGCCCAGCAATACGTGTGCCCTAATGATCGCTGACACATTCAAGCCCTCGCAATCACGTGATACGAAGAACGCGAGCAGAGCTCGTAAAGGTGTAGGTGTAATATGTGGAGTACCTACGCTTTTCCCTTATCTTCGATCTCTTCTCCAACACTCACCCCCCACGACTGTAGCGATATATTAATGTACCATCTCGACGTCCACTGGCTTCGATCGAGGGTGCCTTCGAGGGGGTGGTTACTAGCACCACGCACCGTGTTCGTTCCACTAATTCCAAGTCTCGTGGGACTGTTGCCCGAGCCACCGTTTCGCGTATCTCTCGAGTCTTTGCGACACCGTCTGCGGATCCAGAGTATTTACGAAACGGACGAGGCTCCGTTCCCCGTCCGAAACGCTCCATCGTGCCCGTTTCCCCGTGGGTCTTGTCGACCAGCCGGTAAAAACAACGTCGCGCCTTGCCGCCCAGGATCGGGTACTTGTCAGCTTGTATACGGTTATGCGCGGTGCCGTTTTCCCAGCAAATTGCCGACCCGAGAGAAATTCAGGGAAAAATTCTCGCGACGAAAGTCGCGCGCTCGCCTCCGAGCTCAGCTGACTTAATCGAGTGCCTCGAACGGGGCCGCGAATTATTCTCACCCCCTTTTCCCTGGAAACGAAAGGTTCCTCCTACCCAGACAGATGCTGTGGCTTTTTCAACCCCTTTCGTGTTTCCCTACTGAGAGTCAGCTGTTCGCTTTGCTCCCTGCTTTCTAATGATTCGCAGTCAACAAAAGACACCCATCGATCTTTTAGTGACTTTCAGATGTAAGATTCCTGGTAAAAGTAAAGAGGAAGAGAAGATTTAAAGGGTCACGGGGGATTTTGATTCGGTCACTGTCTCGGTTCAAAGAGAATCGATGGAAGGTCGGTGTAACATCTGCGAGGTTTGCGGATTATTTAAGCAGAGGGCCAAGAGTGACTATAAAGTCAGCAGTTACGCGGCGGCAAGCCCCCATATGCATAATGCCCTCTATTAGAACGGTTGCTCCCGTTTGCCTTGGCACAAAGCACCGTTCGCGCACCGACGAATCCTCTGTTGCGGTCCGCCAGCGTAATCGACCATGAAAAAACACGCGAGACACATCCGCGAGGAGTGCCAGGATCGGCAAAGAAAGAATCGGGGACGAGAGAGCATTTGCATAATCTGCAATTTGAAGGAAAACCTTTACGATAATTAAACGTCACGACGGCGGAAGTCGACCCACCTTGGTATCTTCGTCGCACGAGTGTTCCGCAACTTGCCTCCGACGATAACCTTCGAGTGTTTACGCTTCTGCGCGTTTATTAACCCCATCCCCCATTTCCTCTTCGGAAGATCGTGATTTGACTGCAAGAATCACAATGAGCCGTGCGATATTCATCGCGATCCCTTCCCTCTTCTTCCTAACGAATATTTACCGTGTAATTTCGCTCAGACGTAGCTCCCGCTTCCAAGTATCCCGGCTTAAGCGCGACGCGGCAGTATCGGGTTGTTTCAATAAAAGGTCGGGCCGCGATTTAAAACGGAGCGGCGGCCAGGTTACAACGAACGAAAAAATTACTGCGGGGACGTGCGAACGTACGACGCGATTGTTTGTGCAAGCTCGTAAAAAGCTGCTCGGAATTGCCTCGTAAAGGAAAGCCAGCAAGCTCCAGCAACTTCCCCTCTGTGTCTCGAATTTATTCGACTCGTTGCGTCCGGTTCAGGCGACTTTTTGCTTTCAATGTGCAGTCTCTTCTTAGTTGTGGCGTTTTGATCCTGCGTGTTCGGAGCTCGGGGAGGCTTCGTGGATTGATTCGTACGCGTATGCTCCAACTCGATTGCCAAAACGTAGGCATATGTAACTCGCACGTCAGCTTGTCTTTGTGTGAGATAATTAAAAAGGGGCAGGAATATACTCGTGGATAATCTATACTAATAACTATATATTTAACAAAAAGGAATGATGCAATAAAGATAAATATTTTCGATTAAATATACTTAGTAAATTTCTGTTAACCTATTATTTGTTTCTCTGATGTCTGACCTATCATTATATCCTGGACTCACTTTCAGAATATGTAAATATTAGCAGTTATTAGAAAAATTCTAAAACTATCACGGATTTACCCGAGTTTCCCCTACATAAGACTAGTGCCGTTACAAATTGCCCGCAATAAATTACATTGAAATTACAGCCTTGCCTAGACAGTGACAAGAAAAATACCTATACGAGATTTGGCGTCTCAACATTGGATCTCATTAATTGATCGATCTTAGTGGCTAGAAGGTTTCTACAAATCTCCTCCTAGGAAACGATTTGTTGCATCTTGTACACCCCGTGCACCTCGAATCTACCCGGGCTTGAGACACGTCCAATAGGTCGCGGGGAACTCCCAAGAAGCGCAGTCAGCTTCCGTAAAACAAGTATAGCCGGACAGACGGGTCCCCGCCCCGCGATATCTCGGCGGCGCAGCCTGAAATATGGAAATGAAGGTGGAAAGCGGGGTAGCGGAAAATGCCGAATGGCACAGCACTCCGTGCCACGTGAGCTGCGTAATATCCAGTCACGTTGTGCGTTCGACTGCAAACCCTTTAAGCCTGCAATAAAATCCAACGATTTTTCGTCGTGTGCATCCACCGCGACGGCATCCTTTCTCCTGGCTGCTTTTCTTTGACTCCCGCGGCCCCTTCCACGTCCTTACATCCACCGTTCCGTCCTTATACCGGTCGCCCCCGGTCTGCCGCGCATTTGTAAGTCGAAACACGTCTTGAATATACGATAAAATTTTCCCCTAGATTTCGGCCCATACCGAACTCCGCCCGCTGGGTCCTCTTTACTTCCCTGAATCTACGCGTGCACACATGGTGCTCCGAAAAAAGTCCCTGCGTCACTGCTCCCCTTTCTAATCTCACCCACACACTCTCCAAACGTTTGAGACAATGATTTTAAAGTGGATGGAACTGCTCTTTGTCCATCTACCTTTCAATATCTTATCCACCTCTGTTACTGCTCGCCCTCTGTCGAGCTTCCTCAATCGAAGGACAATTACTAAGAGGATTCGTCTTTCACCCGATGAAAATTCCGCCACGGTGGTCGATTAACTCGATGTCCTGTCTCAGAGGCAGAATGATATTCCTGGAAGTAGGTCAGTGGATTTGATTCGCCGTGCTCATAAATATCGCGAAAGCTCTGGCGACAAATTCTCCAAGGATAGGTATCAGAACGATGACTAGTCAGAGTCGGAGGGTACGCAGTTTCAAATCGGGGAATTGGTGACCGTAGAATCCTGAATTCTTTAAATCTCCCAGTACCTAGTCGGACATGTCGAAACGGCTGTATTTTCCTGTAGGTTCATCCTCTTTCTCTCTCTCTCTCTCTCTCTCTCTCTCTCTCTCTGTGCCCGCTCCATGGCACGATTCAAAGCTTGCGACGACGCACAGGAAACCCTCTTTCCACTCGTCCTTCCCCTTTTTACCCCGGTTCTGGGCGCCTCGCTCGGCCGAGAGCTTCTTCCGGCATTTATGGCAATATGCCGAGCGACCTTATGGATTCATGGCGGAGCGGACCGGACAGGCTGGCCGGGTTTTTGCTCGATAGGAAGCTCTAGTCCACTCGAAACGCACGAACCGTAAACGCGAATCCGCTGGCCAGTGGGAGCGTTTCTGTCGCGGATAACTTGCCACGGAATCAGCGCCTACGGTAATTAAGAAGATGCAGTCTGGCGGACAGCGAAGATAACGGTCCTGTGAAAGATTCGCGACGGCGCGTAAATGGATTAAGTAATTACTTTTAATCGCACTGAATCGCGAATGAAACGAGCTGCATACAAAGATCAAAGGGTATCTGTCTAATATTTCGTGTTAATTATAAATTGTCACGAGTGAAAGGAGCGTTGGACGGATTTCTATGAGTAGTAGAAACCGCGGATGGATTTACCGAGTCAACATAATTCAAGCTCGTAGAGGGATCGTCAACAATTTCTGGGATGTTTGCCCTTTTTGCCGCGCGAAACGAATTGCGTGTCCTCGATTCCGCGGGCGCGTAAAGTGCAAGTAACTCGGGCGACTCGCAATTATTCATTCGCGCGGTCGGAACACGAAATCGAGCATGTCGACGAGTCGGTTGCGCGCAATTTTTGCGTGTAATTAAAACGAGCCTGGCGTCGCGGCTCGCGGCTGAAAGGTGGCGTTTTAATGAAAGCCCCAGCTTCCGGTTGAAAAATATCCGTCGACTTCGGAAGGGTCTGGTTGTCGCGTAATTTTCTTCCAAGTCTTCTTGGACGTGTCGAGCAGCTCGTAAAACGGGAACGCACCTCCGTGATTATCCTTCGAAGATTAATTCGAACGACACCAATTGCAAGGAAAAGAGCGATAGTGGTGAGATGGTAAACGAAGTTGTCGGGTCGTTGAAAAGTGTTTATCCGAGGGAAAAAGGCGGGTCGATCGTTCTCCTGGCCAAGTGGAGGCAACAGAGCTCCAGTAATATTCTCATCAAGCTTTTACGCCGGGTCGTAATCGACGAAAAAGAAGGGAGCCTGAAAAATTTACGGCGCCGTGCTCCCAGTGTGTCGTCGTGGAGAAATAGCTGGGGATCTGACGAGGGGAGGCAATTTTTCCGATTTTGATCGTGCGGAGGACATCAGCGCTGCCGCGTATGGCGCAGCGGGGGCGTTGGAAAGGGACGGACGTGGAAAATATCGCGGCGGACGAACGGAATCGCAATAAACCAGCTGGGCCAGTTAACTTTCCTTTCGCGCGGATAAATGCCCCCTCCGCCTTTAATTTCTTTTAATACGAGCTGGTCGACGGTCTAGTGTCAAAAAGTAATTACGTGAATGGTCACGGGGAACGTTTATGAAAAGCTCGGCGCCGCGAACGACGATAATAAAACAGAAGCGAGTGGGTAATAATTCTGGGGGCAAGGGGGACACCACTGTCTCGACGTTTTCTCCGCGGCTTTGAGCACCACGAGCCCAGCGAGGGACTCCTAGCGGAATTTTTCCACGGGAATATCTCTCGCCTACCGGAAGTTCGTCTCAACTATACGTGTACACCTTACGATCTTGGAAACTTTTCTTGCCAAAGTTGAACCGTGACGCGTCATTAAGTGCCACCCGTTAAATCCAACGACGGGTACCACGAGTTTAGCCTAGAAGCATATTCTGCCTCCTGGAGATGTAGAAGATCCTGCGTAAGGGGTAGTTGAACGTCTAATATTTCCACCGGGAGACTCGTTAAGCTGACAGAAATTCTCCTCTCCTCGCAGGCTCGGCGACACGCGTACCTGTCGGTTAATCTCAGACTCCGCTGCGCGAGCGTGTGTTTCACGGACGGTAGGCCTGGGTTAATTCCATGTATCCGAGAGGCTCGAACCACCCTTGTTCGAACGAATACCGGGTCGTATGCTAACGAGGCGTCCAGCCGTCCCCAGGAACCTGGTTACGCTGTGTACTCTTTCAGCTCGTGCATTCACTCCACTAATTTTCGAGACCCGCTGCAGTCTACGCTTTCACGCGTTTGCCTAATTTCCTCGATCTCGCCGAGACACTTCATGATCGGTGAACGGTATCCACTGTACCTACTCCAGTAGAAATAAGTAGAGCTTTAGAAACGTTGGATAAGTGACAGAAACGAAGTCCCCGTGTGGGAAAATCTCGAAAGGGTGAACGATCCTTCGATAACGGAGAACCAGCGAACGGGCAGATCTCGATTTCGGTTGAAAGAAGAGAGGAAAGTCCGCATGTAATTTTTCGAGAAGCCCCCGACGTTTCTGTGGCTGGTCACGTCGCTCCGCTCCCAGGGATAGACGCCTAAGCGAAACGTCGATCGACGCGAGTAAGACAAGTGCGAAAGTAACCCCCGTCCAATCAATCTTACGGCATATCAACCCACCCCCGTCCCCTTTGCCGCCTGGAAGCTCAGCAACATCTCCGCGTTCCGTGACGTTCCCGTTCATCCGTCTCCCTCCGGCCGATCCTCGCCGACCCCTCGACGAGCATCTTTCATCCCCTCTTCTTTCCACGTGCTTTTCTCCTTCGGCCCTCTCCTCAGTCACCGCGGAATCCTCCGCTGACAAAAAGAGCGACACGCGAGGGCTTGTTATCCACGGGCTAGCGAGCCGTCTCCGGCAAAAAAAAAGCCCCACGCTTTCGTCCGAGCTGTATCGGGAACACGATTGGGATTGTTATCCACGGGACCGATAGCCGAACATCCACTCCGCCCGGAGGGTGAAAAAGCCCCTTGGCCGGGGCGCGCTGTCACTTCGGACGGGTGAATCTTCTCGGATCAAGGGGTGTACTCTATGTTTTCGCTCTTCTGCTTCTCCGCTCCGTCGCGTTTCCCTCGTCCCGTCCACGTTGACAGAAAACACTGGTCACCGTTGAAGAAATTTTACCCTGCTACAATTACATCAACTTGAGCTTGCAGTGGTCAGGTGTGACTGATAAACGTTCGCGATGGAAGAATCCCGGAGCACGCGTGGGGATTCTGGATGTGAGATAGCCTGGGCTTCTACGTACCTTCCTCTTCCCCTCCAAAGTCTTCGCTTATCCAGCGAGCCGAACTGCGGAATCCCCGCGCGACAAAAAGAGGAAACGAGTTAGGCGGTTTATCCGCGGCCAGTGATACGCTGCCGTCAGATAGAACGGAGAAGTTGTGGAGCGTCGAGAGGGGTGGATCCTAACGCGCCGGGAGAGAGGGAGCAGGGGAGAGCGCGTTATCCGAGAGGATCGAATTGTCCTGGTCGTCATTCAAATTCGTTTAAGCTCCCCTGCACGCTCTGTCGTCCCGGGAAGCTCGAAAGCTCTCCTCGAGGGCCTTATCTTCACCGGGGCGAAAGCTCGGAGATCGATCTCTCCTCCACGCCTGCCGACGAGTGCTTTCGAAGGGTTAAGAGTGCCGTTTAAACGACAAGAAGCACAAATTGTTCTTTCTCCGGGGACTCGACCGTGAAGGATCCACCTCGTTTCCGCGAGATTGCCCCGCGTTTTCGTCCCCCGAACGGCGATATGAATTTAACATCCCGTTTCTTGCGGCTGACCGCCGAGCAGCCAGAGAATCGAGACCCTCTTCACCGCGGGTCCGCAGCTTACCCCGAGCAAATCGATTTTAATTCTTCGCCCAGGTGTCAGGAGGGAGGAATTTCAAAGAACCCGAGATCGATGAATCTTTCGAGTTCGAAATCCGGTCGCTATCGCCTGGCAGTGTATTTTTCGCGATTGAAACAATCACGGGAACCGATCCATCGTGCGATATTAAATTTCGCGAGGCTCGCAAACAAGCGTCGGGTCGCGAACCCGTTTCGAGCTTTTGTCGCTCTATAATTAAATTGCCCGATCTCTCTGCTCCCATTCTTTCAGCTTCCTCTCGTGATCGTGCATCCTTTCTGCCAGGATTTCAACGGTACGTTTCGTTTTTATCTTTCCCCGGCAGCGAATGAAAGATGAAAGAAAACAGGAGCTCGCCTCTGACGTCGTTTGAGGTATTCAGAGTGCTTCTTCTTTAAACGTCCCCGCAAAGAATAACAATTTCCTGTTTTCCCTCGTCAATCGCGGACGTAACGACGTGGCAGAAATTTGAAATTTCACTCTTAGCCCGGGTTGGTTTGTTTTTGGATTAGATTTTATACACGGAAGGATTGAAAACACCGAGCGATTCGATCACTGTCCGCGTTATGGTTGACTCGTTCCACTTGGCTCGCGTTCCTTCCGCGTTCGCGTTGCAATCAAACTTCCCCAGCCATCTTTTTTCAACGCTCAATGATCGTGTGATATATCTACTCACGTTCATAGCTATACCTGCTAGACATCTAGTTTAAACTTTAACGATTTAAGGATTAACGAATGATCTATCGGCGAATCGTCGAGCACGTCAGTCCAGACATTCAGCCGACATATATCTCCAGCGCCGTCGAGTTTTCACGGCGGGCCAATTTTCGATAATCGATTAGAATCCCCCCGATTAGTCTGCGTCGTAAATCAGGCCGCGACGGATTTCCATATGGGCAGATTAATGATTGTAATTAATGATTTCGCGCGGCGAATGGATTACGCACCGGCTCGTACATATTAATTTCTATATTATACGCGCGTCCGCATTCCGATTGCGTAGTAAGCGAGCCATCGATCCTCGGTGCCCGAAGGATATTTCAAAATTCCACGTTTCCGTGGCCGTGGGCCGCGCCGGCTGGATCGCGGACGGTAATCGCGATGCGATTCATCCGTGAATTATCAAGTGTAGAATCGATCAGCCGACTAGCGCCGAGTTGCCAATCGGTGGGGCAGAAGATTAGCGTGCAACCGGGACCAATTATTGAATTATTCGACTGGATTGTTAGCGAATCCACACCGATCCACGCGCGTCAGTCAAACTCTGCCATGGTCCCTTTTCAGCGACACGAGAGAAAGGGATGACGCAGCCTTCGGGAAGGGCTGAGAAATGGCAGGGGCCCGAGATCCTAGCCAACTCTCAGCGTCCACTGGCGGTGGACGAAGAAAGGGCGAGGACACGCGCCAGGAAACGTCGAAACGCCCAATGAACAAGAAATGAGGCATAAAGGAAGGAAATCTTTGGTCGGTACGTGGACGAGCGCTGGAATCGAGCTTAAGGGTCGAGGGGGCTGGTTGTACTTGGAGAGGCGCGGCGCATTCAAGCGACATCGCATTACGGTAAATCCATCGTAAATAGCTGGCTCGAGATGAAACCAGAGACTCGCTCAGAGACGAAACGTCTCTCGCTGGAGCTTTAGGATTTTCTCGTTTAATTTAACTAGATCTCTCGCCGTCGAAGATCTCGGCGCTCGCGCAGGATCGCCGAAGATCGTGCCCGTTCGCGCAAACTCCACTGTTTCGCGAGGAGCTGTTCCAACCTCGATCCCGAGTATCCTCGCTCGCCAAACCGAGCAGAGACTCAAGCGCTATTAATAGGAGGCAACGAAGAAGGAAGGAGAACGATTTCTTTGCCATTGATTCTGGAGTTATTGTTGTCCCGGGAGATTTGAATAACCGTCCATCGTTGAGTCGTCCGTCCATGAAATGACCAACGTTTTCTTCGTTTCCCTTTCCAACCGTCTGTCCATGACTGAATGAAACCACTCGAAGAGGCAAAGCGAGTATGTAGGTATTCTGATACGACTACGGTTCGATTAAGAAATTCTTGGCATCTGCAGTTCTTACTTACTGGACGATGGCGAAAGCCGCGAGCGTGTAGGTGTGATAAATCACCCAACATTAGAATCTAATTGCTTCGGTGCGAAATCAAAGACTGTGCACGAGGCGAAAGTGGAGGGTTGGGGCGTTGGTGAAACGCGATGGCCATTCCGTTATCGCGTGCAATTTGCAAGCGCGATCGGCCCCCCACGTCGTTGCCTTCGGAGATTGCCTGGAGCCCGAAAAAAAGCCTCGAATAACCGTCTATCGTTCGGCGACGTCGGCCGATTCTTTCGGCGGAATGCCTGGCGTTCCTCCGAGGCCGTTTTCCCCCGTCGTCCGTTCTCGGCCGCGGGAAACGGCGGCCGTGAAACGAAATGAAATCGATAATGGGGAACGGTCGTGCGCGAATCGTCGCTAGATAAAAGCTGTTAAGGAGACAAAGTGCGCGCCGCGAGAAATAGAGGGGAATTTCCGGCAGTAAGGCGGCGAAGGACGGCCGTAAAGGAGCGTGCCTTCTTGCAGGAGACTGGAGCGCGCCGCACGACTTCCGGCCGCTCTCCAACTTTTAAAAACGTCCCCGCAGACCGAAACTAACTTACCGAACTGCCCCCCGCGCCACACCCACTCCCTTACTCGCGACTTCGCGTTAGCGATATGGGAACTCGGAGAGACTGTTTCGCCCTTTTTCCCGCGGAACGCCGTCCATTTGTTCCCCGGATGCATTATCCAATGGGGCCTCCCCGACAACCCTTTCTCTTCCAAAGTTTTTTGCTGAGAAAGTAACGCGAGCACGGTTCCTCGACAGTGGTATTTCGTGGTATTTTATTAATTCGAGGCCGGAGATACGGCGAGTGTCGAACGGCGACGACGATAAGCGCGTTCCCGTGGCCCGAAAAGCGAGCGGGAGAAAAGTCGCCGAGGGTAAAAATAGGGTGGAAAGCTGTTCGTGCACACGATAGGCTCACCCGTGCCACGGCGGCGACAAATCGATTCGTGCCTGGCAATTAAAGTCTTCCAGGTTGGCGTGCGCCTCGATGCGATCATTATCTGCGTCGTGATTGGCCCCCTCCGCCGTTCGCTGAACAACTCTGCGCTATCACTTTTATTCGCGCTCTCTCCTCAATGTACAGCTTATCCGATAATGAAACCTCTCTGACGACTGCTTTTTTGCCGTTCCGTCATGTTGTGGAATATCACCAAGGCGCTAAATCAACTGCTCGAATCACTGGATCGCGAGGTCGATCGCCCTTCTTCTTCCCTATCGACGATTTCATAGATTTATCAGCGTTGGAGAAAGTGGGCTCTCCTCGTAGCGTTTCCCGTCGCGCAGCTCGGCTTAATCTTCCCATCGGCCACGCGACGCCAGTGATTGTGTATCATCCCTGGTCAGGACTCGGTCACCGTCAAATATCCATTATTCACAATGCCAAACCGTTCTAATTATAACCCGCGGGCCTGCCTCCATATTCCGCGGAGTGTTCCGCCGGGTTCAGCGAATCGCGCGGATTATTTCCAAATCCGGACGAGCCCTGAATTATTCAGCGCGTCGATCCGCCGAACGACACGAACTCAACGGAAAAAAAGCACGCGATCGATCTTCCTTCCCGACAGAGATGATTCTAGATTTGACGTGTTCCACGTTCGATGAGTATCGCGATGATACGAATCGTCGCTCGCCGGAATTTCCACGCTGAATTTCGACGTGTATTGTTGTTAACGACGTTAAATACACCGGGCACGGTTATTCCGCAGCGGAGAGCGTCAATGGACGACAATGGTCGTTAACTATGGAAGACGGCTGTGTGAAAGTCACAGGAGAAAGCAAAGCGACGAATTAACGCGTCGAGCTACGTGTCTCGGATAGAATAGTCTAATCTAATTAACACCTGTCGAATTTCGAGCGCCTTTCGTTTTTATCGCGAGGGGTTAGAGACATTATCGAGCACACTCAACGAGATCGAGGAATACCACACACGATTCTACAACGCAGTAGGGAAGATCGGAGCAAATCGATACAGGTGGCATGTTGATAGAGAGAAATTATCTGGACACTGTAAAATAAATTAATAAAAAAAATAAAATTATTCATATCATCGTCAAAATGTAATTTTCAATTAAATTCAAATAAAATAGTTATTAAACTACCTACGTCTTTGTTATTTTTTAGTCTACATTTATTTTTCAAATTTATTAGCTATTCATCAAACGGATATTTTACAGACGTATCAAAATTTCCAAAAGGAGTATCAGCTTACCGCGCAGTGGGGTAAATGAATACAGTTTGCTTACACCCAAATAACATTTTTTCATTTACTTTGTATGTATTTTCTCAAGTTTTAATTTACAATATTTTAAAAAGGAAAAACCACAGTATATTTTAGCATATTTGTTAGTAATTAATTCAAACAAAAGTTACAAAAATTGAAAACTGAATAACGTATCAACCTACCCTGGGTCTCCCCTTCTTCTCGTTATCGACAAATACGTAGCCGCCAGGGTTCCGGGCGATTATATCGTCGGAATAATAACCGAGGCCGACCTGAGCTCGCGAGCCGCGATACCTCGACTCGCCTCACCGGCCCGCTGCTTTTAAAGCGGAGGCTTACACGTGCGCCTTCGTTATCCCACCAGGGCAGGTCTTTCACCTCGCGCTGCGCGACCTCGACAAAGTCGCTGCTGTTGATTTTTCGGAAATAATCGCGCCAGAGCATTCACCATTCCCAGGAGTACATCAGCGTATCAACGAACCCCGCTAATTATCACGAATCGATCAATTCGAAGCCCATCCCTCTTGCCACCCGTGAAAGAAGCAGACCGTGACTCTCTCGCGCGATAAAAAAGCCAACTGGCGCTGACAAATCAGCCAACGAAAGTGTGAAAGAGCGAGGAAATCAGCGGAGCGAGCGGTGTCGCAGTTGAAGTATCGTTGTTAATTCGCAAAACGACGAGTCAACACCGCGGCAGAATGCCCCGTTTTTCCATTGATTACACTGTGGTTGCGGCTGCGAGCGCTCGGCAAAGGTACACGCGCATAAAGCATAATCTGCTCGCTGTGATCGCGAATGGATATCGACGCGATACGCGGACGGGGAGGGTCGTCAAATATTTGAGAATGGGGCAATGATTTTTATGGGGATCCATGCCACCGCTACGTGCCACCGCTTCGTGGCAAGGGAAACACGGGGTACTTCCGGTCGGATTAAATCGGGACCAACACCACCGTCGTCGATGCCCGCCTACGTCCTTCCGCCCTGTAATCTGGATTTATTTGGAGAAGCGTATTTGGTCCCGAGCAATCGGACCTTCCACTGAAATTACACGGATTTCTGTAGCGTCGGCGTAAGTCGCGGCAAGAAATTCCACGGGGGAAAGGAATCGTGTTGACGCTGGTGGAGAGTGGAGGAGCGAGAGAAAGCTGCATGCGCGGGGCAAATAAAGTTCGAAACTGGATCCAGAGTGGATCACAGCCACGATTTTTCAATTCTTTTTACCACACCGGAGGAATTTCGCTGTCGCCGCGAAACGGGATTATGTCGGATGATTAGCTGAGCACGATAACATCATCAGCATGGCGATCATACTTCGCAGCGGGGATCTGGATTTATTCTGGCGAGACAGCGGGGCTTACACGACCTTCTGTCGAAATTAAACGAGGATTTCGCGTTCCAGTTGACCCCCTTTTCCGGCCGTGTCCCGGCCATGCACGCGTGCACACGCGTTACGACCACGCCGCACGGTTCCATCCATCGCGCGTTCGCGCAACATTTTAATCGCGTACCGACGAATTCCACGGGAAATCCCTTGCAAATCCCTGGGGCGCGGGCTGCGCCCCGTCCTGCAACGCGGGACAGTGATTTTTCGAGCGAGTACACGCGTCCGAGCGATAATCTCACTGCTCCTTGTCGGATTCATATCGCGCGTAGAGGCTTCTTCGACAACGTATCCTGGTATTTCAAACTATTCGCACGAAAACGGGCTCATCCCTTAAGAGCCACCATCGATCAATTAACCAGCCGTTAACCATCCCCATTCCCAGCTTCGGAGCGCGGGAAAATATCGAGGGGCAGTCAGCTGCGGTACAGAAATTTATTTTTCCTCGTACGCGCAAAAAAAGGCACGGAACACGATGCAATCAATTTTTTTGCGCGCCCATAAACGTATGATTAATCAGGGAGGAATAGGAGGGGGAGGTGGGTTACACGATGAAATGGAACAGGGTCGAAAGAAGTATCGAGCTCGGTGAAAAAAAAAGTGGACACGGGCAAAGTCTGAGGGAGCGAGTTTACTCGACGGGGAAACATTTTAATCGATCGAGAGGGATCGCGACGAGGTGGCCCCCGTCGAGGGAAATCCCTGGGCAAATCCTGAGCGCGGGCCGCGATTCCTGACGAGCGTCGAGGGCCGCGTGTACGCGTCGTCGCACGTGCCGAAAACGATAACATCTCATGATCTGCTGGTCAGCCACGGATGAACAGCACCGGCGCACGAGTTTCCTACCGAGCCGATAATTGAAAATCACTGTCCCATATATCGATTCGCTGGATTGTCCGCTGGTACATTCGACCCCGTCCTCGTCCCCTGGACCGCGCACCGTCATCCTCTCGACTGCCGTCGACCGCCCAAATGGTTACAAATTTCCCGACAAATTTTCTGCTTCGTTTTCATCCTCTATTGGGCTTCGGGTAACATGCGTGAATGCGGGACATATTGCGCTAAGGATGACATCGAGTGCGATCTGCAAGTTGTTACGCAATTGTCTCTTTATCATGGACTGAGAGTCGTTGAAAGATTGCGCGTGGTAAGGGTAGTCCATTCTGATTTTGAGAAAAATTGGTGAAGAGGAAATAGGGTAGATGTACCATTTGTGGCCACTGCACCATTTGTGGCCACTGTCTTATTTATTCCGATATATTAAGTATTCTTAGTTCACTTTCATTACAATGAATTAAGCTGTCTAAGGATGGGTTGTTGGCACCATTTCTATTGTTTTGTTGTCCCGTTTTATTTAATAATCATACGTGGCCACAAATGGTGCAAAACAGTCCGGCACGATAATATAATGATTTTTTAAATAATTATGTTTAAAACATTGTTCAACGTAGAATATTTCAATTATCTGTAGATTTTGGATTACACTGATATATTCTTTATTTTTGTGTACGTATTCTTTTGTAAGTTATGTATCTGTGAATGGTACGGAAATCCTTAAAGTGGCCACAAATGGTACATCTACCCTATGTGCAATTTTACCTTTGGGAGGCAATGGGCTCGAGTCTCGATAAGGAATCATATTTATTTTATTTTATTTTACTTTATTATACGGATGACTCCTTTTGTATACTTACAATGGTTTATAAATTATTGTCAAGAAATGAATGGGAAGTTATTCAGACGCTGTGTGGGTGGTCATAAGTCGTCTCACTCGTCGCGTTTATACTCTGAAGGAAGTAAATGGAATTCCAAAACAGTTAAGTCTGTTAGCACAAGTATTGGCTAAATTGCAGACCCCAGTAACCGGATCGGTGTGACCAAAAGAGGAAGTGCATAGTTTGGGTTTAAACAAAGGCAAGCTCCTGCCCCTGACTCGTCTTTCCGGTGCATTTAGATTAATCTGCTGGAGAAGTTGCGAGCAGTCTATTTGCCCATTTAACAATTTGAAATGAAAGAAAGAAAGCCGTGTTTCTAGCTTGCCGGTGCATTACTCCCACGCGTTGTCCGGAACAAGCCCCAGCTACGCGATATTAAGAGGATTTTCAGAATCCAAGGATAAGCGATGGCACAAGCCACGGAGAAGACACCCGACAAATTACGCGCGCGTCCACGTGCGATAACGAGTATGAAAAGTCGCGATTTTCTAGTCGTCCGGCAAAGTAGTCCGAGTGGAGACTCTGGATCGTGGTAAATATTTGATTTAAACTATTTTTCCTAAACAGGGAAGTTATGTCTATTGAAAATTTTACGACTCTGCCGACGAGGTTGCTTCGACCGTTCACTCGACAAGAACCGCGATATTTATTCGTTAAATTGTCGCGCGCATCGAGGGATGAATGGGGCGCGCTATAAACGATCGAAAGGAAAAAGGCACTGCCCGGTTTCGATGTTCAAATTGACCCTGCAATTCGATTCTCGGGAAATTAATCGAACCGTGAGGTGGTTTCCAACACTGCTGTCGGATGGCGCTTTAATTACCGGCGGCATTTCACGCATTCATCCCACCGGATCACTCGCAATACCTACGCTATTCAATATGGCCTGCGCCGTTGATTAATATAAAATTCATTTTTTATCGAATCACTTCGCGGCCGGTAATGAGCCCGCTGCGTTTGTTTCGCTGCACCGCGGAACCGATACGGTAATAATTTGTAATTTGTAGATCCCGAGTGATTAACGATCGAGCTTCGCTAAACGACGCTTATTATTTGGTCGCGCTGTCACGGGTTTATAAATAAATCAAAATATGGGTCATCGCGAAAATCATTCACCCATCTTGCCGAAAATCTTCAGCGAGTGACTTTTGACAGTAGACGTACATTTTCAATCTTATCGAATCAAGTCTAGCCCAAATTTCCATCGAGTCTCTCCATTCTGTCACGATCCTTCGCGAAAACTTCATCTTCTAAAAACGGAGAAGAGAGAAGAAGAATCGATACAGGGACGAGTCGAAACATAATTACAATTTAAGTGCTCTCACCGCGTTGGTATCGTTGTTATCGTTATCGCATCGCACGTATCGCGAGATACGTGCAACCCCTCGTCCGAGGGGGTGGCAAGCGAAGCCCCGCGTTTCCGGCGATGGTGCTCGAAGGAAGAATCCATTTCGTCGGCAAAAGGAAGAAAGAAAGGACGCGGAACGTGTAATATCGACTCGCTTAAGCGCGGCCAGGCCCGGCGCGGGGGAGTGAAAAGGGGTGGAAAGACGGCCGAACGACGGGAACGGAGAAGCGGCGGAAGTAACTGCTCGGGCGGAAGTTCCAATTGCCGGCTAGATCTATATTTAATAAGACAGGAGAGTTATACTTTCTCTGCAGGGCGTCGTAACGCAGTTCGAGTGCAAAAGTTTCGACTCTCCCTGCCTCCCGCCCTTCCGGAATTATCTCTGCCACCTTCCCGTCCACCAACGCCCGAGATAATTAAATATATCCGCGCACCGAAATGCTCAAATGGATTTTCTCCGGGCCAGGCAGCCGCGATAAAGGATTTTACCTTCGCGAGACGGAGCCCAGCAAACGCGAGGGAAAAACTTCCACCCCCGCCTGTCCCTTTTTATTAGTCCGCCCCCTCGTTCTGATCGCGGAGAGCTCGTTGCCGCGATCCGATCGATCCGATCCGTGCCCGTCGATCTCTTGTACACGGAATCAGAGAAACGAGGGAGCAAGACCCTTGGAATAATTCTGGAAAAGCTTCGTAGCACAAGATATTATATTATCGGTACGCGCATCGATTATTTCGAATCACTCATCCCGGTTGCGATTTTTCAATGAGACTCCCTGCATCGCGGGAGGAGGGAGCAGAGACAATTCAAGGGCCTGGCAGTCGCGTGATAATTTTGCGCTTCGAGGGATCTGATTTACGGCAAGCGCGGCGAAATTTTCCGCTACAGTTCCGCGGCAGGAAATCAGGAAATTGTTACGAGTGCCGCGGCCCTCCTGGGGACAGCCATTAAGTTTCATTTTTTTTCTCCCCCCTCACTCGACCACCCTTCGTCGGTCTCTCGCAATTGGGTTAGCCGCGCGAACTTCCACTCCGTAAAGTTAGCCACGAACGAAGGACGATAATTATTATGCCGCATAGCGCGGCTCGGCTTGCGCCACGCCACTGCGACAACCGGCAGCTCTGGGACCATGTTCTCGCGGCCACTTAATTCGCGAAACCGCCTCTGATAAGAATGGGATTCCTTTTTCCCCCCTCTGTTGCGCAAACTAAACGCCACTGCTCCTGCGTTTCCAATCCTCCCCCATTCGCGGTTTTTTCAATCTCGCAACTCCGCCTCTTCAGATTCCTACTCCAAAGTTGACCGCTTAAGACAAACTAAACCCTAGGAGACCCCGTTCCAGTTCGAGACAAGCCCCAAACGATCGAGCACGTTAAAGGGCAGTTCAATTACCATAGGAAAGTGGCAAACAAAATTCCTGTCCCCGAATGCTTGAGGCTACTCGAGGGAAAAGCCCTCGGTTGAATTGTCTCGATTGAAAGGCCGAGCACGTATTTTGAAGGCGGCGAGGTCGGTCAGAAATTAGTATACGCGCTTCTCTCGAGGGGTCCACGACTTTTTAATTTATTCAAAGGAAGTTTGTTAAAACTCGACCGGTTCGGCGCGGAGTTTTTACACATCCAAACCGAATACCAACCGGTAGTTTGTTATTTTTACATTCAGCTTCATCGAATCCTATCTTGCTCTCATTATTATTATTATTATTATTATTATTATTAATATACGGGAAAACCCATAGTATACGAATTAATATACAGTAAAAATTACAGAGTCTGAGCACAAATATTTAGATAGTATTAAGTGTGTTTCAAGATTAATTAAGTAGTAAAACAATTAGAGGAACAACCTTGGCATCACAAGCAACACAAATAGCATGTTAAGGCCTATTTTTGTTACTCTATACGCATATGTAACGATGTTCTGAACGAATTTAGGGACCCCAAAAAAGGGTCAACGCCGCTAAAGATTTCGTTGGCCACGATCATCGCTCTATTAATTGGGTCTACTGCAAAGTGATAATATTTTGGATGACTCGGAAAGAAGAGCGGCCTAGTACGCATATGCCTCACTGGGGCATTGTAGGAAACTAAACCAAGAAGTTCAGGGCAATCAATATACCCATTGATGACCTTGAATAGGAACATCATGTCAGCGATATGCCTACGGACCTCCAGAGTGGCGATGTTAAACATACTCAATCTCGGTCGATAATCATGATCATCCCTACCCATTGGACTGCCAAGAATACGAATTATTCTCGCTACGTTCGTCCACGGACCTAAAGCTTGCCACTGCAGGTGTAGAAATACGCAGAACGAGTAAACTTACTTCGCGAAAGATACAACCCCGACTACGCAACCCGTTAAGAACCAAAACTAACCCCCGAGGAACCTCTGTTTTCACTCGCATTCAGATGTAATGAAACTGCTCGCGCAAAGAGGATGCGCGGGACAAAGCGAGCGGAATAAAGACCGAGACGGGGCGTGGACTTTAATTAACTCGATGATCCCGCGTCGAAAGCAGTCGGGACGAATGTCGTGGCGAAAACGGAGCCGTCTCGCAGCGCGTGTTCGCCGCGCTGTCTTGCGCGACGCGAGCTTCGCAAATTACAGCCCCAAGTTTTCCAGCGAGCTTCGATTACAATCGCCATTACAATTACAGCAGCCGAATAATACGGCTACAGGGACAATGGAAACAAAGGGGGGCACGGCCGTTCTTCCGGCATTGTCTTCTCCGCTAATTAGCAGCCGGAAGTTGTTGTTGCCGCGCCACCGATATATAATTCGCTTTGCGTTCGCGTGCTCGCATCCGCTTGGCTCTGGTGCCTCGCTTGTTCGCCGGGGCTAGTCACGGAGGGATAAATGAACGGAGCCTCGAGTGTCCCCTTGCAACGTTAAGTCGTTACGTCGAAGCACCGCGGAATCGAGTATGCGTACAGTTACGTTTACGCGTAGACACCTCGGCTTTCCGTTGACTGTATCGAAGAGGGAAAAATTGGCGAAAATACGCCGCAGAAACCTCCCCGAATAAATATCGCGATATATTCGTCAAAGTCTGCGGAACCAAGGCGGCTGCGAAAACGTCGCTCAAACTTGAGTTTTGAAATTCCCCGACAGCTCGATATCTCCCACATGGACCGTCGTTCGCGAGGATATCTTCGACGGGGAGACGTATCGGGCAGGAAAGCTTCTTACGCTCCCTCGACCTTTCTATGTACAGACACGGAAAAGAGTAACGCCCTCCCTATGTAAATTATTAGCGGAAGGCACCTGACTGATCGACCATTTTCCATTTAACCATGTCCCTTTTTCCGCGCGGAGCCATTCAGCGTGGAAAAGCGAGGCTAATATCGCGCTTAAGCGGAAATTGAAAAGGGAACGAGTGGACAGAAATCAGAGACTCGTTGAAACGACTGCCTCCAAAGGGAGAGGGAGCACGGCTAAACGAATTAAAGGCAACCCTTCCTCTGCGTGCCCGCTGGACGAAAAGGAGCACGAGCGTGGGACAAACAGGACTTTTTCCCTCGCTAATTAGCGGACGGTAGCGGACACTTGAGAAGCACGATGCATATTTCATCGGTCCAGCGGCGACTGGTTCAATCGAGCCCCGATGAGAAAGCCCTCGCCGGTGGCCCACGAAAGGGGTCGAGTTAAGTTCGAGTTAGGTTGGTTCGAGGTTCGCCCGTTGTCTAAAGTCCTCGGAATAACAGTCGGATTAGCGCGCGAGGATGCGACCTTAATGCGACCCGCTGCACGCCGCCCTTATGCAGCCCTCCGTGCTAAACTACTGCCAAAGAAAACACTGCTCCCACGCCTCCGACTTCCCTCGCTGTCTTTTCTTTGGAATCGATCGTTGTTCGAATTACTAGCGACAGATTGTCTGGAGAAGCCTCGCACGCGAGGAAACTTTCTGTCCCGGAGCTGCGCGTCCGCCAGTTAATCTTCTCCGTATCTCAAGCGAGCTTGGATAAATGTAAATGTACCGCAAGCAATGTCTTGATAACTTATTCTTATCCATCTCGAACTGTACGAGATTACGTTCATCCTACATCTCAAATCTTCTCAAGATTTTTCGAATAGAGAAGCTGCTTCTATCGAGGATCGTTGCGAAGGAAACGCATCGTGCTTGGTGCATCGCCACTACCAGTGCACGCGAATCAGCAGACACTGTCGCCAAAGAAAACACCGCGACGGGAAACTTGCGACTTAAGTCCGGATGCTGGCTAGTCGACCTCCTTTCGACGTTCAACCGTCACCTCGAGGACCAGGGTTAGGTCTGCGAAAACAGGATTTCCCCGGTAAGCTCCATTACGCGTCTTCCTCCGAGCGCCCCTGGAAAACGGCAACTGGGAATGCTTATTTAACGCGTCCCCGCGATGCAAAATTTAACGGAGGCCAAAGTCGCTGCTCGCCGCTCCTTCGCGAGTTCAAGAGACTAGGGACTCTTCATCGTTGGAAATTCGATGGGGAGTGCTTTTTCCTTCCCCTGTGGAAGAGCTTGCCTGTGTGTCTTTCCAAGTCAAAGGTCGAGGGCAAACAGCTCTCGACGGGAAATCGCGGTCGAAGTAGTTCTAGCGACCGAAGATTCTTCGATGAAGATCTTTCGGCGAACTGGATCGAGAGGGAATCGTTTTTAAAGGCTCCCTGCGAATACGAATAACCATCTGCTCGATTGCATTCAGCCAAAGTAGAGAAGCAAATTTCGAAGAAGCTCGATCCTGGAAAGGTCGAGTTCCCCAATTTGAACGAATGAAGATGACAAGGACAGGAGTGAAGAATCGCGAGAAAACGTAACGGACTGCAAAAACAAGTACGACTTCTCCTATTCCTCTTTATTCATTGGTCAGTCCTGAGCTCTTTGGATGTTCTCGGGACGAAAATCGAAGGAAAACAAGCCGCATTTATGCTGGCATTCTCAAGAAAACACGAGAACTTTGTTCCATCTAGGACTCTTCTGTCATTCTTCTACCCGATTCCTGCACCTTGCACTTTTTCTTCCTCTCCTTTGTGATTCGATCCTCGAGGAGGACGATGCTTCCCCTGATTGTCAACGAAAATAGAAGGCGAGTAGCGCCATTAAAGTCAAAGTGAAATCGATTATATGATATTTATTCTGTATCCATGACTGACCAAAGATTGTAGAACGGTGCACCGAAGCACGAGGAATCGTTAAAACTTCCTAAATCTCCATCTGCGTTCTGTTATACGACCTGGAACACCTGCTCAAACTAGAAGCAGATTCGCCAGCTCCGGGAATCGAGACGTTTGATTTCAGCGAGGGACGAAAGACTTGTAATGATACCTCCGACTCCGCCACTAGAGGGCCTCTCGACTGATCCCGCTTGCTCGCAAGTTCTCCGTCATCTACTTTCTTTTATACAGTGGCGGAGGAAAGAAAGTTTACAACTTTTAAAATCGCATAACTTTTATACAATTAATCCAAACGAGTTGAATTTTTTTGAGAAGCTACAAGGATTAGTTTGCTAAGTGACATATTTCGTCGTTTTGAAAAAATGCACTGGGTCAGAATAGCAAACCCAAATAGTGAGGGTCATTTTTTAAACTTTTTTGTGAGCCTGTAGTGAAAATTCAAAAAACCCGGAAATCAGCGATTTTCGACCTTATTCTGCGACCTTTAAACGTTTATAGCTCAGAGCAACGTTAACCGATTTTTACGAAATTTTAGGCATGTATACAACTTACTTCAATCTACAAACGGGTTTTTTGAATTTTCATTACAGGCTCAGAAAAAAAAGTTTAAAAAACGACCCTCACTATTTGTGTTTGCTGTTCCAACCAAGTGCATTTTTTTTCAAAACGACGAAACACATCACTTAGCAAACTAATCCTTGTAGCTTCTCAAAAAAATTCAACTCGTTTGGATTAATTTGATAAAAGTTATACAATTTTTAAAGTTGTAAACTTTCTTTCGTCCGCCACTGTATATACCCGTTTCGTCCTACCCTCTAACATCCCCGTGTCTAAGGCACCAATGAGTCCACTAGCAGATCCAGAACGAAAGAAACGCTCCCTTCCTTTTCTCTCTTTCCGTCCTACCTACATTCTACAAACCATATACTTCTACCTCCACCAAGGACTCGCGGAATTTCATTTTTCGTGCAAGAAGCGAATCAACGGCGCCAGAAGCGAACAGAAGAAGTCCCCGTGTGGTACGTCGATCACGAAAAAATACCGAAGCTCTCTCGATATAGAGCACGTTCGACATCCAGGGCAACGGGGCACAGCGAGGAAATTCGAAAACATCGTTAGAAACGCGATCGGTTCGAAAGATCAAAGAGAGTGTGTCGGTTCACGGAAGACGCTCATCTGTCAACGCTGGCCGCGAAACGAAACCGCCCCTCTTTCTCTTCTATCTTCTACCTCCTATCCTCTTTCCGTCCGGGCTATCGATTTTCATCGAGTCACACGTTTTCCTTTCTCTGTGTTTCCGCGCGCTGTTTCGCGCGATTCGTTTCCCTGGGCGGCGCGGCGAAATTATAAACGAAACGACAGAATCTCGTGACCTCAGTTCCGTGCGGGGGCATCGATCGAGCCGACCCCTTCGACGGCGTCCCTCTGCCTCTGCCATCGCCGTTTCCCGTGAATTTCTATTTACCCCGGTATTCCACCAGCGTTCCCTGCTCCCTGAAAATCCCAGCCCCGTCACCTGGGATATCCGGATATTATCGGCACCCGTCGTAATTCTCGATCGAGGATTGACCAGCAATCGACCCACCCGCCCCTCGTCAAACGAGACCCCACTGTACTCCACTGTCATTCGGGTGAATGTCTTCGTTAACAGGGCAGCTTCTGATGGGGAAAAACGTTCTTCCGAGCAAATTGTCTGTTTCTTCGCGAGCCGTGCTCGCCGAGTTTGCGCGAGGTGCTCGGACGTTTCGAGTCATTTCGAGTCACGCGATCACGTGCTTCTCGGTTGTGCCGCGTACTTTCTGGGTCCACTCCGCTTGAAGGAGGAAGGCGCCAAGAGTATCGCCGTTAAGCATGAAATTAACCCGGTCCGGAGTACCCCGTAAGCTCGTCAGAACGAAGCTTCGGCTAATTGCGTTAGTCTGAGGACGTCTGGCGACGCGCCATGCCCCTGACACAGATTTTGACGAAACAAAAAGGGCCACTTCCGTAGGGGTGGGTCCTGTTCGTTCTTGGGAAAACAACAACACAGAAACATCAGGCTTAACTTTATTCGCGATTCCAGCCCTTTCGTACCGGTAATCCGTCGACAAGCCGCTATTAAACAGCTCGCCGTTGCAACCTCGCCCTAATGCCGCTGAATTAACCGAAGAACGACGCTAGGATCTCGTTGCCCCGCGACCAGCGAACTGCCCGGCCACTCGAACTTTCGTAATTCGTAAATCCGACCGTAAGACCTCTGCGTTTCGCCGAGAAACAACGATCACTCGGGGGCTACGGATCGGATCTGCGAGTCCTCCGTTTCTTCGTTCCTCTTGCAATCTAAAGAAATGTACCTATCACTGGAACATAGCATGTCTTCGCCGATCCTGGAGAAAGATTCCCAGTAATTGGCTAACGTCAGATTCCTTCGATGCACAGTTAATCGAAATCGACCGCTGCTCGGATAAATCGAAGCGGACGGTGTCGTAAATCTTGACTCGCAACTGGACGCCGTGCAATTCGAGGAGGCCATAGACGCGCGCGCCGCGAATTATTTTGGGAATTCGTTAATCCGATCGGCGATTATTTACAATTCTGCCGCGCACCTGAGACTTCCCCCTCGGATTCGCGGATTTATAGGGTTGTAACGGGGCGCGTGCGTTGGCAAGGCGACCTGTTAACGTTGTCAATAACCGCAGACAAGACTCATTCGCTGAATTATGAAACGATAATCCGCCAATATTCATTATTACCAGCGGCTTTGTATAAATAAAGCCGTGACACCGTTTATTGTTCCCTCCACCCACTCGCGGTCGACGCAAACAATCGTCCGTTTAATAATTTCTTTCGCGAGTTAAACCGACACCGCGGCCGGCTATTTTCGAATTAAACGCGATTAATTATCAGCCGGCAACGGCGGGCACGTTTAATGTGTATTCAAATTACGCCTTCGTGCTCCTTTTAGGTCCAACGCATACCAGCGCAATCAATTACCGATCAATTGAGGTCGACGAAAGTCGATGCACGGGAGTAACTGTGGGGAGACTTGCGTCAAAGGGGGTGGATTGAATAATCGTCGCTGTTTCTGTCTCCACGTACTTTTGTATACAACGATAGTTAAAGCAACGCCAATGAACGATACCGAGACAACAAGCCTCTCTGTTTCCCGTTACGCTAACAAGAATTAATTAAAGCGGAATAACTAAAAACCAGAAACCGCCGAATAATTGTGCCCCGTTCCAACTGTTTTTACACTGACTCTGTCCCCCTCGCTCCGGTCGTTTTATAGTGAACGCGAAATTCCCGACCGGTTCCGACGCGTGTAAAATACAGTGGGAAAAAAAGAAGCAAAATAAATGCGTAAATTTTCGTGGAATTGTTTTCCTCCGCTGGCTAGAAAATCGGGGCTAACAACCATCCGGGCGGCCTCGGAAATATTAATAACGGCCGCTGTAAATTCCAGGCGAACGCGGAAAAAAATTCGGCGGACTGAAAGGAAAACGAATTGAATGGCTGTTTGGCGGATCCCTGGACCACTCAGTTGTGCCCTGACAATAGCAACGAACGAGGGGAAGAAAATAACGTTACACGATGTCTTGCTGCGAGGGACGAGTAATACCGGCCAAGTAGATTCAGTCGATGTGGGGTCGGGCGAAGTAGACGCGGTCCCTGAAAAGTCAGACCGCAGTGGAATTATTTAAAGGGTATTCCTAGTGTGAATTAAAAAAAGAGGTTTCGCTTATCATTTGACGCGTTTGTAGATTTATTCTATCACCTTTTAAGACGATAAATTTTTTTTATAAGTAAAGATATCCATTTGTAGAGGAATAACAGCATCGTGAAGATAATAAAGTGCGCGAATAAATTTACTTACAATGATTTGTGTATTAAATTATTTGTGATTTTCTAGGTTCTTTAGACTTTAAAGAAAAAGATTTTGTTCGTCTACTGTAGTTATGGTGTAATAAATCATGTGTAATAAATATTTTGTTTTATTTTCTTTAATAAAACCCTTATAAAAGATCCTAAAATCGTTTATTCTCGCCGCGGCTAAACGTGTATAAACCTCTTAAGATCGACAATCTGCAAAATAAATCTTTGCACTCATCAGGCTGTGCGCATTAAGCCCCATTCTCCCAAACGCCACTCAAACCACACTGCGCTGTTGTTCAAGGAAACCAAGCAACTAACTCGAGGGGATTCAAAAGAGGGACCAAACGAAAAGACAGCGTTTTCACTTTCGTTTCGCACGCGTGCCCCCGCGCAGCAGCAGCCAGTACGCGGAGGAGGGTGGCTCTGTTTAAGAGCCGCGTATCGCGTGCACCGGTCGACTGCAGCCCCACTTAAAAATGTAAATGCCTGGCGAGGGGGGCATAATCGGGGGGTGTCCCCGATCGGTAGGTCCCTCGGCGAATCGATAGGCGGGTAAACACGTTAAAGCCGCGCTTTTTCGCGATTTACTCCGGCGGCGAGTCGTTGTTCGAACGGCGAGATCTGGGAATCTGTTGGAAGCCTGAGGTCACGTGACTCTCTAGCACTGTTTACGAGACGCGATAGACGGTCCGAATCGCGTGGCAATTTCGTGTAACGCATTCCTCGATGTACAGTAGCGGGGTCCTTGCTGATTTCCCGTGTCGAAGTCGGTTACGACGAAGGAATCGCGTGCGCACTAGCTCCCGTGGCGTGTGAATTCGTCGTCATCGCGGAGCCACGGCCTCCTCGGCCGGCAGTAAACGGTCAACACCAATTCCCTCGCGACTACAGGGGTGAAAAAACCCCAACCGTAAAGCACCGCCCTGGGAAACGGAGGAATCCCGAAAATCCTCCCTCGTGCGCCCGAATATTAGCTCCTCCTTCCCAGCCGAATGAGCAACGGGAGCAGCTTCACGTGCAAGCCACCCTCGCCGAACCGACGGATCGTGGCGTTCCTTCGAGCAAAAACTCGCTCGGCGAGCGACGTTACGGATGCACGTCGCTCCGAGAGTAATGAAAACTTGCCTAGCAACGTTTTGCCCCGCAGCTCAGCTTATGAACGTAATTATAGTCATTGTTGCCTTGCTTACGAGCAGGTACTTCGGTACGTGACGCGGATATACCAGAACAGACGAAAACGGGGATGTTCCGAGAAATGCGAGGGTGGGACGAAAATAGACGAGAAGGGAAGAGAATCCACCGGGGTGTCAGGAAATTACTTTGAAAGCTCTTTTGCTCTGCTAGACAAATACAGACGATTTTGTAGGTATTCATGTTTTATAAAACGTGATTGCATAAATCGAAGCTTGCAAAGGAAACCACGTGGACGAGAGTCCACCGTGCAACCGGGGTGACCAAAGGGAGTGAGGAATATGAATTCTAGCGATACTTGACGCGCGTGTACTTCTCTCGTCGAAGCTGGTGACGGTGCATCGACGTGGGGAGAAGGGGGTGGAGCGGAGGGTGCTGCGACGGGGTGCAGTCTCGAGTTCCAAGAATATAAGAGGCAGCGGCACGAGAACGAGCAGCCGACTGGCTGGCGAGCGAAGGAAACCAGTCACGATTAGATCTCTCGGCGAGCCAGGTCGAAGGGCGAAGGGTGGGGTGGCCCTTTCCGCGATAAGGCCTGCGAACGCGCTCGTTCGCGAGGCTTTCGTGTCGAACATTGGCGCAGGAACGTGGGCCACCCTGTCCCGCCACTCGCCAGACTCCCAACCTCCGACTTGCCTGGCTGACGTGTCGACCCGGAATATTCTCAAGCTTTTTTTCTCCTAGTAATTTCCTCCTCGCCTTCCGACGCGAACAGGGCCTCTCACTTTCCAGACGTCTCCTACACTTTGCGGAATGGACAAGCTAATTGCCTGGAAATACGCTGCAGCGCCGTAAATTCATTAGTGGCTGGTCGATGGCTCAGCCTTCTGTCGAACGAGTATTCTCAATGGGATCATTAATATAAAAAACGAAACAGGGTTCCACTTACTATTTTATTAATATTATTTATTACGGGACAAGTCCAAATTCTGCAATAGTGAATAGAGTAGCATACGTGCAAGAAAAATAAGACATTTAACAGTAAAAGATTAAACATTGCAGCTTAGTTGATGGAAATTTTGAACAGATTGTTCTTGAAAATTAGTATGGATCCACAGAAAAAAATCAATGTGATCTGAATAGAAATTGGAAACGCTGACGATGCGATTTACAGGATCGCGATCACCAAACTCAGATTTAATGATTAAACAGTAAAAGGATGCTCTTCTCTTTGAGGATTTGGATGCTGCATATCCCGTAGAAATGATATAGCCATTAGTCATTTCAAATAAGAAACAAAGATCAACTAATATATTTTATACAATCCTCATCAAACACGCCGATTTCCACCGAGTCCCTCAGCACACACGGAGATCGCTCCAAAGCGATCGATCATTGACAATCGCTAAAGAGTCCCTTAGTCGCCTCTAAATTCCGCGATGCGTTCCCCGAGCCTTCGAAAGCTTGCAGTATCAATTACCCCGGAGAAGCCCGCGTAAACCGAACATCCATCGATCGTCCGAAGGATCTCGCGCCGTTAATTGCTAGCCATGGCTCGTTGCACAGAGGGTGCGTCGTCTGAGCTAAAATTTCGGCGCGGTGATTTAATTGCCCGACCACGTGGAATTCCGTCAGGGGGGAATCCCGCGAATTCTGGTCAGCATAAACAAAGGAATTTCAATAACGCAACGATTCAGCCGGCGTTTCATCGACGGGGAGGGGAGCAGGGGAGCAATGCAATTTACAGAAATCCTCGGAAGCTGCCGGGACAGGGTACAAATGTAAGCGATCCACGCAACTTACCCTCTCGCGAGAATTGGACGGCTCGACCTCGATCACGGTGCACGCGTCGCGCTGAAATATTCAGTTACACCCGCGGTTAGACCAGCGTCGACCGGGCGTCGATGATCGAATATTAAATCCGGTTACAAAACGAGCCTCGTCGGTAAGGTATTACCGATGCAGCCGACGTCGGTGTAACTATGCAGATCAAGACGCGAGATACTCGTACGTGTACTGGGACACAGACACCACCGCCGACACATACGCTAGACACCTGGGTAATTGCGTTACATAGCCAGCGCATGTACAGAGCCGACTGGCTCGATAAGTCGCACCGAAGCTTCGGAATATTTACGCCCTGTTTAGCGCGGGATTACCGTGAAATCCTCCGGCATAATTCATAATTCGCCGCTTGGCCAGGGATCGACTTTTCTGCGGCCGCTCTTTAGCCCGCTGCATTTATAACCTGCGGACTTAAAATACGTGCGACGCGACTAGGTTGCCGCGCTTTTCAATCTCCTCGAGTGTTGTCCTGTACCGCGGGTATTTTCGCCCTTTAGCGTTCCTTTTATAGGTGAAACGAGCGCATGAAAAAATCGTGGATAGAAGAAGGAAGAGTTTAAAATTCGGTAAGTTGGTCTTTATAGATAAATAGCCTGAATGCGGGACACATCTGGGTCACCCAGAGCTCATCCCCTGGTTTCGCGTTCCTCCATTTTTCAGATTTGCTTAAGTTATTACCAATCCCTGAGCACAGAAAAATCTCGCAGATTGTTCTTAACCTGATCTACCCTTTTCGAAAGGGCAATCAAACTCTTTAAATATATCCATTGTAAATTTCAGATCCTTCTTTTACTTATACTTCTCTCTTAAAGATACGAGAAATTTAACTGAGTGTGTAATCTCTTTCAAGAGAAGTAGTAAGCGTAGTTCGAGGAAGAAAGTAAGCTCAAAGTGAACTGGATTGCCGACATGAAACAGGACAGTCGGTATAGAGCCGCCATACTCGATTCACACACAGTTAAACAGACGGAAGCTAGCCCAGTATTCCAGCGATACCCAGAGACCGACAAACGGTTAATTAAATATACGCGTACGTATGTTGACCGGGGCGTTACTCGTGTCGATAATTGCGATGCTAATTGCATTTCACAGAAGGCGCGCGTATGACCGGGCGCAGAGAGCTCGGGCGAGCGTGTGCCCGCTCGATGAATCGCGTCAAAGGCCGGCGATATACACTCACGCCCTATTTACCCGCGCTTTTATTTAAAAAATCATCTCGAGCGCACCTAAAGCCAGAGGGAAGCCGGCGCCGCTCCACGACCAAATAAACTACGCGGTCGATTGTTTCGTACAATAATTGGCCCGCCCTTTCAATGTCACCGTTCTGTCATTTCTCCGCTGCTAAGCCCTGATAACCCAGAAACCTGATAACCCGTATCATTGTCCGCTGATCAATGGATTGCTCCGACAAATCTACGACATTGAATTACTCGATCTCGATCGAGGAAAGGATCGCCTTTCGTCATCCAAGGAACGACGAGACGATTCTGTTCACCTTTTTTGCTTTTGTCGAGGCTTAATAACCGATTTATCAGGGATGGACAGCATTTTTATTTAAATAAAAATTTGTCATGTGTTGAATAAAATTCACTTTTTTATTCGACGAGAATTTATTCGACGAATGAAGATAATTTTTTTATTCGTCAAGCGTTTCAACTTGAGTGTCGAATACAATTTTCAACTTTAGATTATTCGATGCCAGATAAAGTTAAAGTGAAAGTTAAAGTTAAAGTAACTTTCATTCGTTATTTAAATAATTTTTTATTGACTTGATGCCCAATTCTGCACTTTATATACCTACTTGTGTCATATCGAATGAGGAATAGAAGGTAAATCACTGAGTTTTCCACAGTCCCCTTACTTAATAATTCAGCAGTCACAAGTGAGTACCACGCTCTACGAAAGCCGAACAACGTTCAACCCTCAAGAACTATACCGCGACAGAGACGTCCCGTCACATATCGCAGTATCGCGAATATTCTCGAGTGCCGTGTAAATCAAAGAATCCCCTTGCGTCGCTCGAGGGAGGAAGGTTCGCAGCCGAAGAAATAATTGCGTGCAGGGAAGGCCAAGAGAACGAGGTCTCGTCAAAGGGAGGGAAGTTCCAAGGGGCGTTTATCGCGAGTTCGCCGCGAAATCGTTCAGCCGTATAAAGGTCGATCGTTGGAGGTTCGTCGAGGAGGGGCGACGTCGTCAACGATCGCTCGTAGTCCTAGCGTTACACGACGTTTCCTCGTGCGTGTTTCACGAGCGGCGTGCCCGTAAAAACTCTGCTCGGGTCTTTCGTTTATGCGGTGCTCCGCGAAGTCGACTTCCAGGTACATACATCCCCGCGACGCCCCACTCTTTCTTATCCCTTAACGCGCGCCCTCCCTTCGTTATTTCCGGCAGGTTTACGACGAGCAAAGCACCGAACGAGGAATCATTGAATTTCGAGGGCCCCTTGCGGGGGCAGCTGACGATCGAAACGACGGGATGCTTGAGGAAGTCAAAACACGTACAAGATACGACGAACGATTTGATGCTTGGATACAGGCCATTTAAATTTTTGACAGTTTGAAAAAATATCACCCTACGCCAAATAAGGGACCGTGTCAATTATCCCACAGTCGCTTGTCCCCAGAGAGATTCCATTAAAAAGAAAGGAGGATCAGCTCGTCACGCGGTCCGCCTGTCCCGGAAGTGTCTCTCGCGACTGGGAGAAAAATAGATTCCTCTGGGAGAAAACAAGGATTTTAATTTTGCGCTCGTTGGGGCAACAACGCGTATTGAATTCACGGCATGGATTTTTTCAATACCCACCGGACAATGCTGGAAAGCGAATTCGTTGTCAATCTTCGTTGAGCCCAGGGCGGTTACAATGCGCGAGGGTCCTGGCGTTGGAACTCGAGGGCGCGCGCGCGCCTTTTAAAGAGGATGCCTCGATCTCGATCGAAAGCATTCGATCCTCACAGCGCCGGTCCAGTTACGGCCGCTCGAATCTGACCTCGATGATTGCACGAGGGCCGGTTTCATGGGACTCGATTACCCGGTTCGTCGACACCTCGTAAATAACGCTGCAAAGTTCAGAGGCACGGCGATGGGGTGCGTAAAAACGATCCCGCGCAACAATGTGACACGGTCGGCTGGGAAAATTGAACCGTCAGTCGTTGCGCCGCGGCAAACTATCTGATGCTAGAAAAACACCGGAGAGGGAAAGGGTTGCGCTCTATTAACCGGGGAAAAAGGCTGCGAGGGTCAAAGGGGAGCATTAAGCGTGGATATATCCGTTTCCGCGACGGGCCGGCGCCACGTCGTCAGAATTATAAAGATAAATATTGTTCTTACAAGCGGGCGGAATTTTATGAAGATAATATTTCCTGGGTGATCGATGGCAGTTACGGGAACTGCAGCTCGTTCTGCCACCTTTTCTCTCCCTCTCTCCTTGTACTACAACAGCACAAGCCTCTGGTAAGCCTAGCCTCTCGGGCCGGTTCAAGCAAGAGGAAACTTTTGTCTCTGCGCCACCTCCGTTCGCCGATATTGTTTCCCCCCGAGCGTTATTTACCCTTTTCTTCACGCCCTTACGTCCAGGGGGCCCTAGCTTTATTACAGCAACTCGATGCCCGACAAATCGACTTCGGCGGGAGTGGAGTGAATTCATATGTGTGCTCGGGGATAGTCGAGTGCCTAATTTGAAAGGCGATCGATTGCGTGGAAAGAACGTGGAGTGACTGAAAGAACAAAAGATGACGAGCTATAAAGTAAACTCTCCACAACCGACGGTATTTGTTAACGCAATTAGCCGCGGGTTTGAAACAAATGTAAAGGGGTAGAGGAGAGTGTCCTCCGGCGCTGTGTGTTGTATAGAAATTTATATATAAAGCAGGTGCGTCGGTTTTTCCAGCCGCCTTGGTTCTCGAGCGGGCTGACCATAACCGTGCTCTTCCACTGGCAGTGGCGCGCAGTAGAACACGGCCAACAGTGGTCAGACGCAATCCAGCTAATTTCCATTTCTGTTAATCATGCCCGGCAGGAGCGCAAATTTCGTTAAAAAATTACCATTAGCCTGGCCCCGGGAGAAGTAAAAATCTGTCTAATTAGACAGGAGTAGATTTTAGCGGGTGTTTTACCGCGAGTCGCTTTCCGAGAATCTTGTTGCTAGCCCTTCGCTGAAACCAAGATGAGCGAACGGAGAGAGACGAAATGAACTCCACCCGGAGTCTAATAAGAACGATTTCACCCAACGCCAACCGATACAACTTATTAATTGCATTAGTTACGACGCGTTGACGTGCAGGAGCTGCCAGAGAATTCATCGAACGAAGAGTTTGGCGCTGAGAAACCTACTAGGTCCACCGGAAACCGACTTACGAACCTTTTTGGTGCGAACCTCTTTCGAGGGAAGGAGCTGCGAAAAAGGGCGCCTGTCGAGAGCGCGAAGGTGTAAGCGAAGGGTCGCAGAGGGCCCAGCGGGGGAGCGAAGAAACTCGCGGAAGGAATTCCGAGCGTCGTAGCTTCTCGCCGGTGGAAACCCGCTGAAAGTCAATTCCTCGGTGTACATGAAACGTCATTCTGCGTGATTAACGATCGCGGAATTAATTTCGAGCCCGCGACAGCAAATACTTGGGGAATTAAGCGTCCGGAGGCGGCTGTCTTTGTTTTTCCGTCGAGGACCGCGCCATGAAATATGTATAAAGCGTGGCCCGGATACGCGCCGTCTAAAATATGCCCGAGCCTCCGCGATCGTTGATTAATCAAATTGCAGTCGTTTAATGAAATCCAGCCAGACACTCGCACCGTCCCGATTTACCCCCTCCGGACCGAGAGAAATTGCGCGACGGAGGAGGGGTCGTCGAGTGTCGCGCAACATCTCGGCTACGTGGCCCTCTCGGTGCCGTTAAAACTAAGCAAACGACCGAGGTCTGCGGGGAAAATTGTCGCGATTACAGCATCGACAATCCGAGGTCGAGCGTTCAGGCCGCGATCAACGAGCTGAAGAACGCCCGCAAACCGTTTCGACGATTGAGGTCACCAGCCGCGGGCCGAGTTCAAAGAGAGCTATGGTATCGGGTCAAGGAGGCCAATTAATTAGTCATTTCTTTGGCGAAGATCCGCGTATTCCGAGGTGTTCCCTTTGCCGCGATACAAGTAGTAATAACGGATTCTTCGAAACGGTGACGTGGGACGAATCGCCGAGAGAAAGGGGAACGAGGTCGAGTAGGGCGAGATGAAAGGGCAGCGAGACGACTGGCCGACCTTCAAGCCCAGCGGGACGAAAATTCCGGCTACCAAAAAGTCCTACAGCGGCAGAGAAGATGAAAAACAGCGAAATGCTTGGAGTTAGTCAAGCACGCTGGACTTCTGTCGAATTCTTCAGGATATCCCAACGTTTCGAGATCAATGAGGTCTCGCAGGTTATTTAGAGAACGACAATGGATCGAATGAAGTATCAAAGCGACCATGACACCGGAATTTATTTCCGATAATGAAATTCTACCGAATAATTAATTGCCACTGAGTCTGACCCCGTTAAATCAAACTGTTCCGTAATTTAATTGAACCTCGCGGTATCGGGTTTCGCGTGCCTTGGCAGCGAAACGTTCTTTTAAATCGCAGCTTCTGGTTAATGGCATTGCCGCGCAATACGCGCGCACGCTTTCGCCAGCAGCCAGGGGAAAAGAGGCGAGCACGTATGAGTAGTGCTGCGTAAAACAGCGAAGCAAGATGCACAGAAAGCGAGTCAGCGGTCGAGTAAACGGACTGTTCTCGGGAAGCTAAGAGGTATTGGAGAGATCGTTGAGCGCTGGAGCGTACAACGGAAGCCGGATGTTCGATCGTTTTACCGATTCATGGACCTTCCCGTGGAAATCGAGGCTCCTACAGAATTTACTAGACCCACGTTCTTGCGAACCACGACGCCAGAACTCTAAATCCTTTTCCAGCTCGAGGTTATAAACAGCAACGATGGTGGAATAGATGGCGAGCGGTTAAATACTAGCCTCCGATGTATTCAATCTTCCAGCAGCGATTAATTAATCACGATGCCCCGTAAATATTCATCGAGGTGAGCCTCGAACGCTCCGCAGAAGCGGATGCCCGCGATTCTCCGCTGTAAAACTCGCTTCGATCCAGAGTCAAAGTCCCTCGGGGTTCGTGGCAGGGATGTATTAGAGGGCACCGCCTGGATTACAGGTGGAAAAATGAAAATTCAGGGTGCAGAAAAGCTCGGACAAGGGAGAATCAAGCAGCGTCTAACTGACCTCGACCGCCCAACGAACCAACCCAGTCTGTTGACAATCGATTGTTCCCCTCGTGGAAAGGGGGCGCTGTGACGTGGACAGGTGTAGGTAACTGTTTCGGGGGGGTGGATCTCTCGCGCTTGGTCTGCCAAAAATTCCGTGTTCGCGGGTGCAACGAGCAGGAACACCCGAAGGTACTTGGAATTTATTCGAAAGCAACCTCGTTACGGTGCGGCTCGCAAAGTAGGTCGCGCGAAAACACCGAGGACGTTTAAAAGCGGCTCCACCGTGCGATTTAACGTCAATGGGCCACTTCTCGCTCCCCTCTTTTCTCTTTCTCTACCTCCTTTCTTTTTCTCCGCCACACCCCCCGCTCCCTTCCACGTGTCTTCAGCTCCTCTTTTTTTCTTGCGGGCCGGCTCGCGGCATTTAAGCCGAAGAACGTCGTGGCACGGGTCGGGAGCGCGAGCTCTTGGAAAATCTTCGCCCGCTTTCGGAGGGTCGCGCGCGCTTTGTGACCGGCGCGCTTTTTCGAACGAGGATTCCTTCATCTCGACGGGCTGTCGCCTCCTGTTTTCCACGCTTTCGTGCCTCCAAGCATCTCCAGTCTTCCTCTCGGAGACCCGACCACTCGTTATTCGTTCTGTCGCTGCCGCAACGCCCGACTCATTCACGGTATCTATAGGGCACGCTTAAATCTCCCGCAGATCCCTTTGTTCCTCCGGCAAATCGTATATACTTTCCTCGTTAAGAAACTTTCCTTTCTCCGGCCACAAACGAGTCTACGGCCATCGAGTGCTCTTAAACGGAAATTAATAAAACTCCACTCCAGCGGACGTCTCGAATTAATTCCGTTTCCTCTGACCTTTCTTCGGTCGCACCGAGCAGCGATAGAGACATTGGTACGCCGGTGGTAGGAACGTTGCTCACCCTCCACCCTCAAGTGGGGTGGGAAAAGAATGGGGAAGAGTAAGGAGGAATATAAAATGCTTATGAAGCTGATCGCTTTTCATTATTAACACTCTGTGAGCACGTACGCGATATTTCGCCGGCGTGGAATTCCGTGGGGGTATAAATGACTTCCACCCCTGAAACTTACTCGCCGCCTACAGACACGGTAGATAACCTTCGATCGCGGCCGACCTCAATCGAACTTCATCCCGCAATGCTCGCTCGCCTCCCACGACAACGACGACATGCTCCAACCCTTCGCGAGCATCCCTGCTAAGTGGCTGTTGTGTCTCCATTAACCCCCGTGGAACAAAAGCGAGATTCGAAAGAAGAACACGCGGCGAGGGCGGGAGAAACACTATTCGATCAATTAGCCCTGAAAGAAGTAACGCCACGTGCGGTTGCTTCCCCGTTCTTTTCGATTTCTCGCGCCTGTTCTTAGAATCGCACTGAACACAGAATGGGTTTACACGCGGCGGGCGGCTGCGTCAAAGTGGAAGGAATTATGGCGACGCAGAGGATCGACCGGGGGATATGGTTGAGAGTAGTACACACGGCGGAGAATAAAAGCCGCGAGAGCTGTGCTAACGCTTTGTACGTCTCTCGAGCATCCCTATTGTAACGCTGCAACCCCTAATGTCTGCTTATTATCGTCTTTCCGAGCAACCGTACCGCGAAACGTCATTCCAGCCATTCAAACTCGAATCACGCGCCAATGTACAATCCCGCGAACTCTGTCTCGCCCCTTATCACCTTCGTGCCCGTTCCAAGGGCCTTTAGAAACCTGAACACCACACGCGAACGCGGAATTTCAGCCCCGCGCTCCGCGATCTTTATAAATCTCTGTGAGTATCCTTCTTAATTTTTGTCGTCCCGACCGTTTAACGCTCGACGAAGATTACCCGGACTCCGCGGCTACTGGGTTCGTTTGTTCTCGCTCGGCAACCCGCGGAAATCGTAGAATGGAACGGTTAAATACGGCTAGAAGGGCGCATTAACGGCGGGCGAATTTTGGTTCTTTATGCGTCTGGGAAAAGAATTCAGGGAGAAGTCTACAGTGGCGGAGGAGCGAGTTTCCAACGGCTGTAGACTCCCGCTCGTATAATCCGCTAGTATGAATACCGAACTTGCTGGTTTGAAAGGACCCTGTCCAATAAATTCGAGTTAATTAAAAGTATCGACCGAAGGGCGGGCTGAGGAATATTTTCCTGGAGCTTCGGCGGATCGGGTATCCCTCTTGGGTTGCCGCGATGTTTCCTCGAGTGCCGGCACGCGGGTGGAAAGATTAACATGTCGCTGAAGAGTTGCCCGAGTTAATTAGCGGAGCATCGACCGGAAGAGCGACCGCTTATTTCCCAGGCAGAAAGTTCGAGAAAGGGAAGAAGGTTTTGAGGGAAGCTGGCAACCCGATTACGCGATCGTTCCGCTACTGGAATTACCGCCACCCTCCGGTGGCCACGCATCGATAAACCGTCCTTGTTGAATTAATAAACGAGCCTAATTGAATTAATAATCCGCCGGTCCCTCCACGGAAATCGTAATAGCTGGCCGGTGGCTAGCAAAATACGGCGCGGGCTATAGAGGTACGGTTTATTGGTTCCTGTCCAATTATTGGCCGCCTCTTCTACTCCACTGGAACGCTCTATCAAACCGGCCGCCGGCGGAACGAGTGTTTTTTAGAAAGGATACACAACCCCCCACTCGTCGATGGAATATATTTACCTGCGGTACGGTGCACGATGGTCGATAAACCGCAGGAATGACCCTCGCTCGCATTTAACCCGACTCGGATTCGATCAAGCGCGGATCACTAAGAGGGCGCAATAAATACGCGCTGTACTACTGGGACACGACGGTAGAGACATCACGCCGCAAGTAGATCCAGTCAATAACTGCGACGAAGCTCCGTCGGAAGGGCACTAGAGTTACACGCGTTTCCCGAGTATGACGAAAATCAGAGCACGATTCGCGAATCGGCTTACTAGGGGAGATCGTCAACCCGGAAATGCAAAAAAATTATGAAACTTTGCGTAATATATGTCTAGGTATACAGTGGGGGACAAAAGTATGTGGACACTTTTAAAATCGTATAACTTTTTCAAAATTGGACCAAACAACTTCAGTTTTACGAGAAGTTAGAAGGATTAGTTTGATAAGTGGCGTGTTTCATTGTTTTGAAAAAAGTTGCAATTGGTCGGAATAGCGAACAAAAATAGTAAATGTCATTTTTTAAACTCTTTTTTGTGAGCCTGTAATGAAAATTCAAAAAACCCGGAAATCACGAAATTCCCGGAAATCATGAAATTCACGGAAATCAGCGATTTTCGACCTTATTCTGCGATCTTTAAACGTTTATAACTCAGAGCAACGTCAACCGATTTTTATGAAATTTTAAGCATGTATACAACTTACTTCAATCTACAAACAGGTTTTTTGATTTTTCATTAAGGCTCACAAAAAAGTTTAAAAAATGACATTTACTATTTTTGTTTGCTATTCCGACCAAGTGCATTTTTTTCAAAATGACGAAACGCGTCACTTAGCAAACTAATCCTTATAGCTTCTCAAAAAAACTCAACTCGTTTGGATTAATTTTATAAAAGTTATGCGAAAAGTTGTAAACTTTCTTTCGTCCGCCACTGTCTATCTACGTATATATCCTCTACATATCCCCAAAGTTTCATAATCATTTGAATTTGGGAAACTTGGGGATCTTCCCTTGTTAGTCTGATGGTGCTGAAGCGCTCGAGGACGGCTCTCTTTCAAGCCCACCATCGGTGCATTCTACGATGCTCCGCGGAGAGCAGAGCTTTGTCAATTTTCAGAGAAACAATTGTATCCTTTCGAAGATCCGGTCGGAACGAGTCGAAGTGGAATCGACTTGGAGAATAGAAGAAACGTGAAGTGGGGACTCACCGCTTCTGCCAGTAGGTGTCGGCGCGGACGTGGATCTTCCAGTGGGTTCTGGAATCGGGAATATCAGGTCGCAGCACTCTCTCTCGGGGAACTCGCTGGCGCGGGTGCACCTGCAGCAGGAGAGTACGACGAGGGCCGCCGCCACGCTCTTGAGCAGCGTCGAGCGCGCCAGTAGCGTGCCGACCACACGTGACATGACTCGGCCCATCAGATCATCACGCGGCATGGGTCCCGGTCCCTTCAGCCTCTGCGTAACGGGACCCTCGCGCTGGCTTCCTCCACTATCCTCTGCTCGACCCCGAGCTGCCGGACGACGACGACGAATCCCGCGGCGTCCGCGCGACATCCTCTCGTCGTCCGTCTCATCATGCGCTGCTTCCTCCACCTTCGTTCCGATCCGAACGACCCTCGACGCTCGTATCCACTGGCAGCGATCGGCCCCGCTTCACCGCGGATCGCGCACACTTTTGGGAATCCAAGGTCCCGCCGATCGGTCGCACACTTTTCCCGCTCACGCGACTCACGAGGCACTGCCCCGCCAGAGGAGAAGCTCGACGTCAGCCTCGTCCCGACGCACACAACATCCGCAGTAACTGCGACTCGCTTCTCCTGGCCCCCGTGAATCCTCGCGAGGGTGTCACACGCGAGGCTGCCGCGAAAACGGCCGAACCGAAGTCGCGACTGACACAGGCGGGAAGGGAGAGAACGAACCGATGCGGAGAACACTTTCTAATCGCTCGATTCGGGGGTTCGATGCGTCTGTGTGTGTGTGAGTGGGTGGAGAGGTGCTTGAGTGTAAGGGTGGTGTGAGTGGCTGGAGGAAAGGAAGCGTGGTTGAGTAAAAATCCGCGCACTCGGTCCTCGTGCCCGCGTTACGCGTTCCGAACACACTTGGCGCGCGCGTGCTCACTTTCCGAGCGTGCTACCGAGCCGAGACCGCGTCGCCACGGCGTCTCGACGCCCAATGACGACTACGCCGCACCGCGTACCACCGCCGGCCGCGCGGACTCTTCCTCCCAACCCTCTTTCGCTCTACCTGCTCGCATCCCCTTCCATGTCGCTTACACACGATAGTTCTGCGCGAAAGTGTGCGCGCTCCCCGCGTTCCGAAGCCCGACGAGAGTGCACCGGCTCTGTACCTGTGCCTATCCCTGTCCCTGCCCTCGCACGCCTCAACCACCCTTGTGCGCGCGACCCCCGAGCTGGTTGCGAGTAGGGGCACGCACACCTGCGCGGATCCTTTCTGTAACCGCTATCGAAACCGTTCGATGTGTAGAGTAAAGGTAGGTAAAAGTTCGCACCATACGAATTTCATGGTTTGAGTTGTGGCAGTTGCCAATGGTGATTGACAGTCAATTGTCAATCAAGATAGAGTCACCAGTGTCGAATTTTGTAGCTGTGCTTCGTTTTGTTATCGTACAATGCGGTAAGTACTGAATTCGTTAGTTCTGATATAATATTCTCATGTTTAGGAATCAATATGATTCCTATAAATTGATCAGTAAATATTTAAATTAATATGTCGTCTGAAAGAGCTGAAATTCTTCTATTCAAAAGTGTTAATAGAAGTTTTCAATTCTCCTCACAGATAACAGGATTTATTAAATAATGTAAAAGTAGCTGTGGGGGCAAAAGTTCGCACAATGCAGTGGGGCAAGAGTTCGCAATCGATATCGGCTTTTGTTTTTTTTTACTAATTTTTAATCCGCAATATTTTTCCAAAATACGTTTTTTATTAAATTTTTTTATTAAAAAATATAACTTTATTTTATAGTCTTAATTGTTAGAACTTCTAAGAGGACAACCGGCCGAAAACCAATTAGTGAGGAGATGCTTCAGATCGCTTGAGACAAACTAAAAGTAGGCTTTCAAAAAGAAAAATCGCTGCAGAATTGGGAATAACCCCAACTATGTATCTATGCAGGAAAATAAAACACTTATTTCGATATTTCTCGTTGCGTTCTTTTATCCCATAACATGCGAAGAATTTTGCCCCACATATCGGGTAAAAGTTCGCATTTCACACTTTTTGGAAATATTTATTTTATATAAGTTGCGACAGGCAAATTTACACGAAGTCACTCTCTATCGAATAATAAGGGATAATAGTTATTTCTCACAAAATAATATGACTATCAGTGTAATACCAAAGATTTTAAAGAAGTCTAAACTTTAAGTGCGCATACTTGCCCCACAATACTCTACTCCGCGTTTCCCGCGCGACTCCTGTGCCTGATTTCCGAGTGCCCGTCGATACCTGCGTCCGCGTTTGTGGGATCTACTCTCCGTGTCGATAGGGGTTGCTTTCTATCTTTCGTTGCATAAGGTACAGTTAAATTTGTACTTGGAGTAAGGGAAAGTGGGGTATAATCGGATATCATTTTTTCTAAGACAGAAGTATTGTGATCTAAGACAACATATGGTCTTATTCGGGACCTCACAACGATATGAGATCAATCACAGAGCAAAGACCGTCGTAGTTCTTCTTCCAGAGAAGTTTACAAATTTCGAGTTGAAAAGTTCCAGTGTTGTGTTGCGACGAGACTTTTATTTATGATATTTGTTTACTAGATAAATCAAAATAAATCTATGTACAAGTTAATATTTGTTAAAATAACTTTCCTTATGAATTCTGAAATAATAGTGATAAAGGTTTTATAATTATATTATATTTTACGTGTTTTTAATAACCTGGCTACTTGCATATTTCCGAGAAGCCTTATTCTTCTATAAGCCAAATAATTTTTCAAAGAAGAACTCTCATTTTCTGATTCTGTAAGATCCAAAATTTATTTTCACATCTGACTTTTTGCTAGCAGGAAAAATACATTAGGCACCCAGTTTTGCCCCACTTTCCCCTACTATAAAATCCCGAAAAGCTTCTTGCAACCCTTAAACTGTGACCAGAAATATATTCATTAATAAATAGACCACATACGTATCCAGGAACTAAACCCTGTCTCCCAACTAAACCCTCGTAGAAGGGAGCTTCGATTTTATTAGCTCCGCCACGAAAGAATATTCATATTCATGGAAGAGGGGTGAAGGTAGACGAAGCGCGTACGTGTTGCCACGTGTCCCTTCGCCGAGCCGCGCACCCTGCGATTGTGCTCGTATATGCATTGCGTGCATCTTATCCGTAAGTTCGGCCAGGTCCAATATTGGTGCCCGTAGTTATTGCCTGGCTGTGTGCTACGTGTCTTCCGTTCGGGCACGTATTTGCCTGTGCCACGAGCTGGTGCTGGTGCACGCGTCGGTGAAACACGACTCCACGCGGCGGTTCGTGGAAACGGCAACGTCCGAGCGACTCCGAGCGAGGCCGAGGGAAGGAGCACCCCCCGGCCAGGGGTGGCTAGGCGGACGACCGGCGAGCGGCCCGCCAACGACCCCTCGTTCCTCGTACGCGTCGTTCCTGACCTCGTTTCGCTCGGTTTGTCGAGGTCGGTTACGCGGAAATACCCGCCGGGCCCCATCGGCTGCTCTCAGCCCTGAAACTGCCTTAACAACCCCTAACTGTTTCGTCGCGCTACGCGTCGCTCGCGATTAAACGGCTTACGCCGAAAGAACGCGCGCCGATTTTCCGCTGGACACGGAACTCCCATAAGTTCCTATATCGAGCGACCTGTCCTCGAGATCGAAAAGACCCATCGATCTGACTACTAATTCAACATAATCCTTTCGTCGATCCTCCAGCGCTGCCCCTGGGTGCTGTAACTTTAACAGACACTATGTATGTTAAGGGTCGCAAGCAGCGCGTTAAGGGACCCCCGCGTCGAATATGAATAACGAATGAATTAGCAAAGTTGGTGACCACGAATCGACGAAACGAGAGTGGCCCAGGAAGCGGCAAACTTTCTGGGATGAACAGCGGAGCCGCCCGTGCAAACGCAGCGTTATCGCCCGTGAATCAAACATTATCAATTAGGAAGGGTGATTGCCAGAATCCACGGGGCGACCGAGACGCGTCGCGTAATGCCACGGCAAATAGTATTACTAATTCCCATCGCGGCGTTTCGAAAATCGGATATTCCGCCGGTGGCGAAAAACCCCCGCCGGGCCGTCCCTGCATAATGGCGACTCGATTGGCACCGTTAAACGGGGCTAATATTGACTCGCAATATTAATTCGCTTTTATAACGTCGCAGTGTCATTATTTAATCGAGCTAGGAACAGTGGACGTGTCCGATGATAAACGCGATGACTTTTCTTCCTAAGGCGTCATTCCGTTAGACGGGTTGAAGAAATCGAATTTTTTTCTAAACATTCTTCGAAAGTATATGTCCTCAGGAATGTGCTGTTAAATTTTCATGGAAAAATTCCGATTATTTTAGCTTCTACTGAGGCATTTTGTAGGGAGCGCAGAAACTCGGCCTTTATAGATGAAAACTTTGAACGCGGTTTTCTCGAAATGTTAATTTTTCACATCGTGAAGATAAAATCTCAAAATTTATCGAACCGATTGGTTTATAAATTTTACTGCTTATTCTGCACACCTATGACTCTCGCAGGGACTACAACCAAGTATTTTCATTGAGTCTAACCTACTTTTAAAATCGAAAAAGCAGTAGGAAAGAACCGAAAACCATTTTTCTTGCATTTTGCCTGTCCATTTTGCTAGTTTCGGAGATAAATGACTAATTATAGTCCGAGCGGTAGCGACAGTCATACTGATCAAGAATCTGTATGGATTTTAGGTTCAGATAAGTCTAACATCTGAAATCGCCTTCACGAACCAGGCTGGAATTTTTAAACCTGTCATCAATGTCGCTGTCGAAAGCATTTGAAAGGCAATAATTTTATTACTTTTATATTTTTCATTTACTGTAGAAATGTAGCGTAATAAATAGAAAAAAAGTTTTATTCCATTACAATAATTATTTTCCTCACCATAAATTCCTGAAAATCGTTGAATTTATCTTAAAGCCTCTTCTTCTTTGAGTAAACGATGAGCCTGAATTTGGTAAAAATTAGGATGCATCAGGATTCGCGAAATGGTGGAGCGAGGGTTGCTTTTCGAGCAGAAAAACACGGGGATGCTAACGCAGTGATTCCCAACTAATAAATCGCCCCAGTTTTTGCTTAATATTATTAAGGTAAAATTATATTCTGAAATACCTATTTTTAATGTGTTTTCTTTCCCTTATTAAATTTACCTTATACGAGACGGGGCCGCCTGTTATTTGATTATTATAAAAGGGTATCGCAACTAAAAAAAGGTTGGGAAACACTGTGCTAACGAGTTCGACGGTTTGAGTAGCGTGGCGAAATGCTGGGCAGACAGAACAGTGGGGAGTAAGTAGAATAAACTCGGCGGTGGTCAGACGAGCTGGTATATTCGGCAGTGGTAGTGGCTCGAGGATGGTCGGACGGGCCACGTCGGCTGCAGCAGAGCCCGAGTCAGCACTTGTGCGAATAATCAACCGAGGCTGTTCGTACACACTCGATTGTAAAGGAATCGCCGAGGATAGAAGAGGAAGCTCCAACCGCTGCGTTAATTACCACACAGTCACGGAGAAAGGAACGAAGCGAAGCAAACTAACGATTGACGATGAATAGACCGATGGCTCGTGGAAACGTATATACACCTTCTCGCCCTGAACATTTACTCGAAGGATGCTACCCCAGACACAAAATGGAGGCCGTGAAAGAAGGCGCAAAGGTCAGAAGGCAACAGTCACGCGATACGATCGTGCAACTCGATCTCTGAATTCGGTGATTTAATATGAGCGCCGGTGTGCGCCCGTTCTCGATATTTATAGCCGTGACGTGGGCTCGAATGGCATCTGGACAAAGTTGTAGCCCAATCGCGAATAGGGGAACCTATCGTAGCCCGCGTCGAGTCGTATCGATTTTTATTAATGGCTAATTGTCCGGGGAAAAGTCGTTGAAAACCAGGGACCCGGTAGACGGTGAATTACGACCGATCGAGTGACTTATCGAGCAAAAAATTATGTAACTGGGACGAGCGTAAATTCGAGGGTAATAAATTTCGTCTAGCATCGGGGATAAATTTGTCGGCAGTCCTTTGTTGTTGCCGAAACACTCTGTCTCTCAAAGGAAGACAAAGCACTGTGTGGGCTGAAAAAACCTACCCTAGCATTGTTCTATCTTTGGCTGGTCGTTCCTTTCACCCTTAGAACGCGATGTATCAGTGGTTCTCGAGGAGGATTTGACGGAATCTCGGGGATCTTCGTGTTTCCAAAACGATGTCTCTCGTTGGAACGTGGGGCAGTCGCGTGCCAACTGAACACTGGTATCCCCGTATATCGATATCACGCGAAGGCATCGCGATCCAACTAGGATCGAGTCGCGAGTGACAAAGTAGCTGTGCTCGGTTACTTTCCCCTCCAATTTGCATCGATATGGATGTCTTTCGCCCGAAAACACGATAAATCCACGGCGATTGCGCTAAATCACTATACTTGCATCTGTACTTCGCTGGCGTACGAACTTCGAAAGTGGACTGCATTGCATCGACCAGTGGCGCACTCAGGATTTAATCTTGGGGGCAGCTGAGTTGAACGGATAAAAATGTTTCTAATGCAAATTCAAGGTAATTGTAAAAATTGATTTAAAGAATACAATTCTGCTTTCTTTTCTTCTTACGAAGCTCTCGAATTACTTCAACCGAGTTGATCGTTTGTAAATATTTTTAAAGAAAATTCAATCAAATTCATTAGGGGATTATAAAAATAGATTTAAAAAATAAAATCCAATTTTCTTTTCTTCTCGCAAGCCCCCTCTGAGCGCTACTGCGATCGGCCACCCCTAGAATAATTCAAAGTCCTCCGAGTAACTCCTAAAAAATTACGCAAACTCGTGATGTTGGATAGCTGTAAACGAATTTGAGAAAAGTCAGCACTGCGAAGCTCGGTTGAGAAACGAATAGTGGCAGCGTCTAGACCGTAGACAACTGATGGCAAGTTGAAAATCAGTGTTGCAGCGCGGATGACATCGGCGGGGGTGCATTAGGAATGAAGTTTAAACGAGAGATGTAACATATTCAGTGGTCCGCCACTGTATCGGGCGACGAAACCGTGGAGGGTCGGATGCACGGTGAACTCGACGATAGTCAACGTCGGCCTGCGGTTACGGTTAGCAGAAGTGACAGCCAGTACCTGCATAATGACTCGACTGCAGCCGTGCAATGCGCCGCGCAAGCTCGCTGCTACCCGATGCACCAGCACACAGCGGAGCGTAACAACGTTGTTCCTCGTCGCGTAGCTGCACGGGAACATACACCGAGCCGGGTTCTAACCAGCGATTTTCTAGCGCTGCAACAATGCCACGGGAACGTCTGCCACGTGTGCGGCGGCACGCGATTCTCACTGCTTTCTTTCGAATCCGTAATTTCGCCGGCTGCCATAACTCTCCCGACCATTCGGACCCGGTAATTTCGAGCTTCTTGCTACCCTGTCCGTTGCCGGCTTCGCGTGTTAATTCTACCGCCGTGATTTCGTTTCTGGAACAGCCGAATGATATCCCGTGCACGCCGTAACACGTAGGATTGAAATGGGAGGTCTGGGTTAATAATTTCGGTGCCTCCTTTGCGACTGGTTGGAACCCAGTCCTGGGGTTCTTTCGATACCACCATGGTAGCGATACTTGTACTGGATACTTGGATCGAAAAAGAAGTACAAATATTACTTGGATATGGGTGAAAAAGTTTCGATACTTAATACGTTTAAATATTGGTATCGAATGAATTATTACTCTTCGTAAAAAATGTACTAAAAGTAGTTTTCAAAAAAGTTCTATGTAACAAAATACAATTTTCCTCCCTGGCATCTTATTATTTTGACGTGATTGGTAATTAAAAAAGAAATAAAAGAATTACTTGTTACGTATTCGAGTCGATTCAAATACTTTTCTTTCAATACCTCATAAGTATCGAACGACAAATAAATACTCGCTCTCGAATCAAGTGTATCGATACTTTACTTGTGTTTACTAGTATCGAAACAACCCTATCCAGTCCGCTCTGGTGATCCGCGCTGCGCTCTTCTGCCGGTGTTACACGAGGGATTGGAAGGATAATCAGGCTGAAATGCGAAATAACGTTGGACGCCAGAGTGTTATAAGTAAAACATATTAATCATATGCAAATATAAATGGTTTTACATGGTAGAACTACCAAATAAACGGTACAATATGAGGATGACCGTTGCGCGAAAAAGCGAGTAAACATTCATTGTACCATCCGGTGTTCATGCACTTGAGAGGCGCTCGAAACCCGACGTGTTTCCCGATTAGAAAGAAGAACACACGCGAAGTAGAACGTAAATCTACGCTCGCGTAAAAGTTCCACGGATATCAAAATTATTAATCCCGCGTGTTCAACAAGATTCAGATTGACTATTTTAATTAAAACGTAATTGCCAATCGTAAATGAAAGAATATTGAAAAGAGTATGCTTTGATTCTACGTTTTTAATCGAATACCGAGAATTTAGATGATTGCAAAATGGTTTTATCTATCGCCGAGGAACACGACATCATGGTGAATTCTCTGTGACTAAAAAGTTCGCGAATTTCGAAACAAGACACCTGACGAAAGAAGTTTAATCGCACCAAATTCGTCAAAGAAACGATCGCAACCGCGCCGATCGCAAGTGCATGAAGACAGATCGGCAGATAATTAAAAAATTTCATCATCCTTTGTAGTGACGTGCACATTTTACTGCGTGTGCACGCTCAATCACAATATACGTATGCTCGTGTACGTGTTCTCGTATGCCTGTGTAGGTGTGTCGTGTGAATTGTGTGTATGTGTGTGCCTGCACATATATAGATATATAGGTACATACATAGATCGTTCTAAGATCGCGCATGCTTCGGCGCATACATCTATATATATGCACCGTAATATATGATTTCTTTTTTTTCATCTTTTCTTTATTCTCGTACTTACGACGATAATAGTATATTTTTACATGCAAAAACAAAAAGTTTTATCACAGTGGGACAGCATACATTCGTTAATATCGTGTTATCGATAACTTCTGCCTTCTTCTTCGACACCCTGCTCCCCCTCCCCTCCCCATCCCACCCTTACCCCACATTCAAGCTCTCCTCGATCCCCAAACCCCCCGATCACACACTCTCAAGTACGACCCCTCCACTGAACGTTAATTAATGATCCGTGATTATATCGCCTTGCGGCAACCGCAAACGTCCAAAAGCTTTTTTCATTCGCACCACAGTCGCGCCCCGATGTCCGTCGATACATTCGCGACTCGCGCGATCCGAATATAGAAAACCAAAACAAAAAAGGAGACTGGCAAGGATCCAAATGGACGTACACGAATCTGTCGGCCGTCGAACACGATTTTAAGACGGTTCCGCGTGGGACGCTAGCCACCCCCTTCACCCCGTTGTTCCCCGAAGGGGCGAGATCGCCTTGAAACCGTGTCCTCGCGTACGAGACAACCCCGGATGGGCTCTCTGAAAGATATCTCTCGTAAGCTGCTCTCGCTCTGATGGCTTGGGGAGCAGAGCTGGGCAGTATTTTCGACAAAGTCGAAAGAGCGATACCGCTGAATGTTGAACAGCTTTGGTTCTTGAAGTGGAACGCCCTGGGACCGCGTTCGCGGAGAGGATGTTTCATTAACTTATGTTAATGCAAGGAGAATGTTAGCTTCGGTCTGAATACCAAAGTTCGAACGATTAAATTGCGCTAATTCGGGCGAAAATACTGCCCAATTCTGCTGCTCTCGAATACCAGAGAGAGAAACTTGCTCCGCGGTAAGTTGCACAATTCAGCGATGCACCCACAATGGTAAATTGCAAAGAGTATTATGCTAGTTTCTGATTCCGCGATTCCGCGTGTATCTCGCTCTCTTCCATTCTCTCCCATGCAGACGTGCCCTTCCGTCAACAGACACTCGCACACGCGCACGCACGCTCTCTCTCTCTCATTCTTTTTCGTCTCGTCGACATTTCTCATTCTGGCCGTTTTCGTGGCTAAGAGGCGTCAAGAGAAATTCCTTTACGATTAGATTATGCCTAGGGTAACAATATATTGGTCTACGGCGCCTCTGCTTTCTCACCTCTAATGTTCTATCACCTATTGGCGTCTACTTAAATCGCTTAGCATTGACAAAAAAAGAGGAATCGATCCATGTTTCATCGGTTTCACAATAAGGACGTATCGTAACGCTTAACATTACTTCTGCCGCTCCTCTGCGCGCAACAGTTTCCGTTAAGTTAAATATTTCATAGTAACGCTGGAGACCTGAGTTTTGCCCCTTCTAGCTAAACCGCCGAGATATTGCTGCCAATATTATATAAAAAGTGGTTAATGTCCGGCTACGATCCGCGCACCGTATATTCGATTTTACCGTAAAACTGTCCGAGAAGTGGCTTGATCGAGATCGACAGCCCTCCTCCGATCGAGATCGAGCCCCGTCCGAGAAGGGGACGTCAGCACTGAGGATTTTCTTATGATCGCTACAATGTGTTTCGGGTTCCTCGAGAAGTCGTTATTATTACAATTGGAATAGACGGTTACGATAGTGTTTATCGATACAATTTGATTATCCATGTTTCACGCAAAATTCTTGTTGCAAGGCTCCCCCCTTCGCGGCGAGCTTACCGAAATATCTTATCACTCTTTTTCTCCTCTCACAAAACAGCGGCGTCGATCGCCTTAACGTGTCGCGCCGTACAAATCTCCTCCCCACTCCACTCAATTCTCTCTGCCACACTCTTCCATTCTCCTCCCTCGTTCTCTTTCATTTCTCTCGCACTCTGCACCCCCTCTAACTTGTACAAAAGCTAAGGCAACGTTTACGCGTCTTTCCTTCCCTCTTCCTCCAATTCTCCCGTTCGTCGGATCTTGGATGGCGAATCTAACGTCACGAAGAGACGTCCGTCGATCAATTCTCGTCCTTCCCCATCGATCTCGTCACCGAGCACCCGTCGAGTCGCGGAAAGCCCTGAATCTCGTCGAATCAGCTGGCACGTGCAGACCTTCCTTCCGTTCGTTCGAACACCAATCTCGCTGGCGATTCGACGACACCCAGTTCACGGTACACTCGCGCGAACTTAATGGAGAAAGTCGAGCACGCGTTGTACCGAACAGCATTGCGAAATTTAGCGTCGCGAGAGCCGTTAAATCTCATTCTCGCGAAAGATGACGCTCCGTTGGACCGGTCCTGCCGAGAAGTCCACGTTCGTAACACCGAAATATCATTCGCACCCATTTCTTCGTTTTCTCTCTCTCTCTTTTTTTTTGTACAAAACAGCTCACCACCAGCTCGAATATATATACACCGTGATGTGACACGTTTATTATCCAGCAAGACCGTTGCACGATTCCTTTATTATGCCATAAAACCTCACCGGGGACTGCGTCCCCTTTCCTCGAAAAATACAAAAGAAAGAAGGTACCCCGCGAGAGGTCCGTCCAAGGACCTCAACGGGGCATGGTCGATCGTCGTCGAGACTGTGCGTGGAACAGTCGACCTCGGATCGTAAATGGCCATTCGGCCCCGAATGGCTCGCCACTGAAGCGAATCAGGTCCAACGACGCTCGAAATTCGGCCGTTCTAACCGTCCACGTCCTTCAAAATTCTCACGCGACGCGACGGGTCCTCGCAACTTCCACTCCAATCTGGAGACCCTGTACGCGCCGGGATCGCAATACTGACGCGCTCGTTGGACATGGTTCGCCCCAGAGTGTCGGTTCGCTTCGCCCCCCGCCGGGGCATCTCGTGGTGCTCCCCTCTTACGACTAACTACCGGTTATCTTATCGTCAAACGCGCGAGCGTGCACAGGGCGGGAGAAGGGACTGCCGAGGGGACCCAGGAATACTTTCCGAGAGTGGTCGCGTTAAATTTGAAACGATTCCAGGATGCTTTCGGCATCGACGATTGCGCAGCAACGCGCGATTGCGTTCCAATCGAGCGATGCCAAACCAAGTTTCGCCTGCTCTCAAAAATAGAAGCGGCTTCTGCGGTTAGCCGCGCTTATTATCGGGCCGTCGGACACGCTCGTTACAAAAGATTTAGAGTCGATCTATAGCAAAGTGAACCCGTAAACTGGGGTAGACGAGTTGCCTCGTCGCTCGGGGACGTCGCAGCGTTGGGCAAGAAGCGAGTTAACTCGTCACTGAATCCCGATGATCCCACTCGTACAAAGGGGAGTAAATACAGCGGTAGTACGTGAACGGAACCGGTCGGTGCCCGCCTTTAATCATCTTTTAAATACACAGAGGGGTGGGGGATCGTTTTCGGGCATCGAATCACCCAGTTCACGGGTTAATTTGCCAAAATTTCGCCAGCAGAACGATCCTCGGACGCGTGTGCACGCGCGCGCGTCCGCATTGGATGCGATCGAACACGTGAACCTTACCGATCGCGTTCCACGATCGTGTGTCTCGCTTGGGAACGCGAACAGCAAGGTTCGCGCCTCCGATAGGCGCATCAGGATGTTAAGATATAGTATATATGTATACAACGTACGCACGTATATATTATAAATAATCAATTAAAGGTTTGCTTTCAAAGTAAGTAAAAATATATATATATATATATATATATATATTTTATATATACGTTTATATATATTTTTTTCGTTTTCCTCCCGCTTTCTCCCCGTACTCCCGCGGTCATATATTCTCTCGCCACAGAATGCATCATTTCCCATTTTCGTTCTACTTCTAGTGTTGTCTGTAGTGTCGTGTTCACTTGTTCGTCGCGTTCGTGTGTGTCCACGTTTGCTCGTGAATCTTGTGTACGTGTGCGTGTGTATGTATCGCGTTACTCTTCCTCCCGTCGAGAGAGAGCGACGAGAGGGTGTTGCGAGAGACTCGCGGGCGATCGAGATCGTTCGCCACCCCTGGGCCAAAAAGTGTCTGTAATTCTATCAGAATATCTACGATATCGCCAAGGGTTCGTCGACGTATCATTCCCCAACGTTCCTCCGAAGTCTTCGCTCGATTTGCCAGCGAGTCCGCCGCGCACCCTTCAACTCGTCACCCCTGAAGCCCACCGTAACGCGTAAAAGTCGCACTCCTATCGCCGAGTCGCCTGTCCCCGCTGACGTCGCGTGATTACTCGCGCCGAGTCATTGCCTTCCTCGCCACACTAACGATAATGTCTGTAATTACAATGGCGTAGTCGATACGAACTCCCAGCGACGTCGATTCGAACGTGGCTCCTTTGTGATCTTACAATAGCGCCCGTCAGTTCTCGCGCGGCGACGCGAAGTCCTGATTAATCGGGAGCCACGCTCGGATCAAGAGGGAATTGGAAGCGATGCGAGATCGGTCGCTGCGAACGAAGCTAGACAACTTCGGTGACGGGGGCGCCGAGGAGACAGGCGATCCGGCCGCACGGCTCAAAGAACGATCGAATACTGCACCGGCACGCGATCGGACGATCACGAAATATAGAAGCCTATCGGCGCCAGGGCACTTTAATATTTCTTTCGTATAAAAAAACCTAAGCTATCTAAGTCTACGTAATTCGAAGCCTTTTTAGGATGAGCAACGAGCCTTTCCCTTCGTATCAATCGTACTTCTCCTCAACTCGATGCACCTCTATCGTCGTTCCTACGCCGTCCTATGTACTGCACGAACGAACAAGAAAAGTATAGCCAGAATTACGTTAAAGGGAATCTCGCCGTCGCGGCTCTTCGCCCTTCTCGAGGCCTTTCCTCACTTCGTCCAGTCGATCGGCTGGCGCCCGTTTCTTCTGACTACGGTGGCGGGAATCGCGAGGAGCCTGCAGCCGCCGAAAGAGTCTCCGTTTCCGTCCGAGCCACCGGTAGCCGAAAACGTGTCTCCCTCTGCTTTTGCGGAACGTCCTCGGTACACTTTTGCGATTACGGACCGCAATGTAATGCGCAAAATTTCCCGAGGGCCGCCCCAATGCCCGACGGCTATCGAAACTCTTTCGACTGCGGCAGTGGCCCGGCGATCGCCGCCACCTTTGAGATCATTCGAGAGCAGCGTGAGTTGTGATCCATAAAGTGAGAAAACTTGCCTTCACCGAGATCGACGTTAGCCACATGGACTGTCTCGAAACGCGTGGCACGAGCCAAACAGATGGTTCTTATAGAAAAGATTGCATTGAAATCAGAGATAGGCAAAATTTTTATTTAAATAGAATTTCGAATAACGAATAAAAATGAAAGTTACTCGTCATGTGTCGAATAAAGCTAACTCTGATTAACGAACGAATGATGAATAATTTTTTTAACTTTCATTCGTTATTCGAAGTTTAATTTAAATACAAATTTTTGCCCATCTCTGATCGAAATTGTGGAACACAGCTTTCGCCCGAGTCTAAACTTCACGGATTCCTCCAAGGATCTTTATCGTGCACATATCCAAAGTACATAAAGTCAAGTGCGTATCCCTCGACAAACGAAAAGATTCTATTCCACACTTTCGACCTCCTTTTTCGATAAGAAACCCGTCTTTGGAACGTAGTGCGAGTTTCGTGACAAAATCGCGTGTTTACGTCGACCTAAGGGAAGGTCGAGGTTAAAAAATGCGTTCGGAAAGGGTGAAGAGCGCGACGAGCCTGGAGATTCCGACGCGTCGTATAAAAAAGAAACTGTACCGATCGAGTGAACACAAGAAAGCTACGAACGATAAAATCGCGAACGGCTGTTGCACATACGGGTCGCATGGTTACTGTATTCCGTCGCCGACAACCGACGCGTGACACCCCGACTGTACACGCGTTTCCGTAATAAAATAACAGAAGGGGATTCTCTAACCGAAACGTAGAAGAGGGAAGCGGATATCGTAAAAAGCGTTTGAAAAACAATAGACACGATTAATATATATCTCCCTCGTCGGCAATCCGAAATCACAGGCAATACGTGTTCGCGTCTCCCGAGAAATGAATCTCCGCCCTAGTAACACACATTTTCTGGCACAGCACTTGAAAATCTATAACGTATAAAAAAGCTCCCCCGCGCACCTCCGTGGGAAAAAATTTCGTTGTGTGACGAGTCGTCTTGCGAAATTGCGGGGCCGGGCACGTTTATATAATCGAGCGATCGAACGGAACCTACAGTTAGTTTGAAAGATCGGATAGATCGTCGAGCCGTCGCCGTCTCCGGTTCACGGGCGCAGATGCTTGCGTAGAATCCATTGTAAAGTCGTTACAAAAAACGTTCCCGTGCGCATCCGAGAGGCCCGCCCATTGCGATGTATCTAATATATTATATTAAATATTCTAATATCACTGTTCGAAGATCTTACTTCGTCGATCACAATCGCGACGTAAACGGTGCCCGCGCGTGGCCGCGCGTTACAAAAACGGAGGTCTGGAAAATATTCACAAAAAAATATCGAAGAAGTCAGAAGTACAGCGGTCTAGAAAAATGTCCCGTCTCTGTCGTTTTCCATCCCGCCCGTTGCCTAGGGAAACGGACGCTCGTCCCTCGTGTTAGTCGTTACGTTAGTATTAAATTTCCTCGAAAGTTACAACTACCCTGATTACCAATCCAAGTTCCGAGTAGTTTGAGCGACGTCAGACTTACGTTCCGTTCTGCTCTCTCTCTAGTATTTCTTTCTCTTCCCCAAACCCCCCTACCATTTCCCTTCTGCTTCTTCTTCTTTCAAATTGCCTGTAAGACTAGATATATGCCTCTGTTATTCTGACGTATCCGATCGAATGTAAAGTGCACTCGGAAATATACCACGATATTTTCCGACATTCAAACGATTCTCTCTAACGAGAATAAACTGACAGCAACTCACTAAAAAAATCATTTCATTTTCTTCTATATCTCTCTCTCTTTTTCTCTCTCTTTCACTCTTTCTCTCTTTCTCTCTCTTTTATGGTCACACACGCGCCGAAGTTTCGAGTTGATCATCGACAAGACCCGTAAGGCCTGTAGACCCTGAGAGACTAATTGAAAAATCTACGCCACGTTTCATTGGTCCTGCCGACCGAAGCAATTTGTTACCGCGCCACGGTAACATACGTACGAACCGTGACCGCAGTGCCACTATAGTATCTGAAGATTACTACCGCTACCGCTACCACCGCGGTAATCCTCACAAACTATAACAACAAACGTCGTCGACACCGGCGTACTTCGTTAAGGAAGCTTCACTGAACTGCAGCTGGTTCTGCGTGTGCTGTTGCATCTGCAGCTGCATCTGTTGCGCCTGGAGCTGCGACAGCGCCGCGGGCGACGCGAAAGCCGGATAAGCCAAGGTGGTGTTCAGGCTCTCGTTGTGTTCCTCCAGGGAGTTCTGAGCGTAGTGTAGCACCAGGTCTTTCAAACTCTTGTGAATGTTGTACGGTTCAGCGAATCCGAAGCCGCGCTCCGTGCCGTATATTATGCAATGATTCACCGTGCCGTTACACCTGCAACAGAGGCACAGAGATCGTTTTAATCCACTGGACACTAGTTACTTTAGGATCAACCGCGAAAAGGCAGAATACCAGGATGCACGTACATTATCGAGAGCGCGTACTGGCCAGTCCTCGACGTCCTCACGAGGAAGGTGCCGTCTGGCCGCTCGGCAAGAGTGCGGTCGGCGTCCGAACGTGAGCACTCGAGGTGAAGCCACGTCTTCTCGTCGGAATGAACCTCAAGGTCGACTTCCTGAAGATCGCTGTAAATCACATCGCCTAGCACTGGATTCGAGAGTGAGTGGTTCAACACCAGCTGGTTTATTTTGTGCTGCTTCATTCCGTTCTTCTTCAACCATCTGTAAAACAATGCAAGCCGACGCGTTCGCGATCAGAGTCCTATACCGAAGTACATACACTTAGAAGAAGCAGCTGCTTGTTGTAATACGCACAGCGAATGCTTGTCCCTCTGCCGCACCAGCTGGAGAAGTTCCGGCTTCAACTTGTGCATTTCTCGCTCGAGAGTCCTGTTGTACGCGATCTGGTCTTTCAAGCTGCGATCCAACTGTTCTTTGCTATCTTCCAATGACTTCAATCGCCGCTTCAAAAGCTCGGCGTTATCGGTTAAACTGCAAACACGATTATTGTGAAAAGCTGCGGTCTCGGATTATTGATCGATTAAAGCTATTCAGAGAAAGAAAGAAGAGGGAAGCATTTACGTTGATATCTCGTGCGGCTGAGCTTCTTTCTGGAACTTTTCTTGCAACTTGGCTTGATCCTCGAACATCTTGATAGCCTCCGCGAACGCTTCCAATGCCTGCCGCTTCAGCTGCACCTCGAACGACGTCTTGTTGTACAATTCGGACAGGTCCTTGTATTCTGTAAACGCGTGGTTGATCTCCTTGTCAAGCTCAACGTACTTCTGGGCAACGTTCGCCATGTCGGTTGTACTGGCAATCTCATCGTCCTGTATAGCGAGAAGAAAGTAAGAAAACCATTGAAAATGAAGCGCGACGAATGCCAAAATATTTTAAAGAGAGGTTCCCGAGCGAAGAAAGTCACCTGTTGGAAGCGGGACACCGGATACAACAGTTTAATGTCCAGCGTGGAATTATACTGCGCCAGGGAGCAATTCCTGTAGTGCTCCACCAGATCGATAACCGAATGAAAGTCATACGGCTCCGAGAAGCCGTATTTGCCGTTTCGTTGACAGATCTTGATAAGCTTGTTGGTCCCGCCCTTACGCAACGTCAACGTGTACTCCCCGCCCTTCGAGGATGCGTCGCGGACCAAAAAAGTGCCGTCCGGGGTATCGATCATCTTTTCGTTCACTTCGTCCCTGGTGATGTCTCCCCAATACCATTCGGCCTCCTGCAGCGTGCGTGGCCTGCTAAACAGACGAATGTAACAGGTACTCCAGCCAGAAATACACCCCCTCTCTAATTGAAGGCTTGGAAGCAATAAAGGGACTAGCGCTCGGAAATGAGAAAAATTATTGTCCAAACGCTATGAAAGATTTGAAAGTTCAATGTTATTGACTTGAAATTTTAAAAAATATAGCGTTGTAAAGCTCGTCACGGCACACATTTTTTCTATTTACAGTTTTTTTTATCCAATCATTACTATTCGAGACAAAAATTATATACAAAAATTTTTTCATCGTCCGAAATCATTACTTCTTTAAATATAAAAATTGCGATAACATAAGGGTTTTGTGCATACATTTTACAGCTTCGCTAGAGTTTTCTGAGTTTTATGTTTCAAGTCTCATAACGATCCGTTAATATTTACTCAAGATATCGCAATTTATATTTAAAAAGATATTGACTTTGGTTAAAGAAATTTTTTTTTGTTTATAATTTTTATCTCGAATACTAATCATTTGATTAAAAAACTGTAAATAGAACAAATGTGTGCCGTGACGAGCTTTACAACACTATATTTTTTAAAAACCAGTTTAACAAAATTTACTTCTCCAATTTTTCTTAGCGTGTGGACAATACTTTTTCGCATTTTCGAGCGCTAGTCCCCTTATTGCATCCGAGCCTTCAATTACACCAGACACTCGAGGGCAAATGTTCCCCGTACCTGTGCTGTTGCTGTTCCTTCTTCTCCGTGCACGACGACGATCGATCGATGGAGCCATCCTCCTCGAGAACGGGGAACGGATCTAACACTGGGAACTGCGGCCTGGACACCTTCCTCGGGGGCAGCTGTGGCGGGCTCGCGAACTGCGGCAGCCTCTCGTTCCAAACGCCGTGGAGCAACAGTATCTCCATTATTCGTATATGCGCCTCGTTATTGTGCACGATTTGTCTGAGGATTTCACGCGGAGGTACATTATAAATAGAACAACGCCTGAAGGCCGTCGCGCATTTTGGCGGGGCGCGGAGAATCGAAGAAATTAATAATAATTAATTAATTGTCGGTCGTCAGTTGTTTATAAACTTTTCTCTTCGCATCACCGCGCTTCGCTAAAATTGCGCGACGATTTTAAAGGTGCGAAAAGGACGCTTCTTGGACACTCACATGATCCGCTCCCAAGGTGGCCTAAGGAAAATGGGACACATGACCTGGGTGAGAAGAGTGGGTGGCTCCATGTAGCCTCTTCCGTGCTGTAGTTGACAAATCCGACAGAAATGGGCCATCAAGTGAAAGAGAGTGCTGCGATGATGGTCCGGAAGTTCGACCACCAGCTGCCCTAATCGCGCCGCGCACTGCTCGTCGTTTCTCACGTCTGAACGAAGAGAACGAGATGTTAGTCCGGTCCGCGCAAACGATTTCACTTCACCGCTCGCGGTATACGTACTCGACGCTTCTATGAACCTGTCGTAAAACTGTACGGGGATCACGGGATCTGGCAACTCCCGCAGGAACTTCTTCAGGACGCTCGCGATGCATTGGGGGGTGTACGGGGTGAGGTCGACCTTGCAAGGATCTGAAGTTCCAAGAACGATGTACATAAACGAGAGCTTGTTGGGTTAGCAGGAAAGCCACCTACAAGATAGAGATCGCTTTACCTTCGTTCAGCTTCTGCCGCAGTTCCTGCGTCTGCTCGTTGGGAGGGCTACTGTGGTAGACTTTGTACAGGTCCAACGTGCTGTCGGCGAACGCCTTCTCCTCCAAGGCGCGAGTGCACCGCTCCACCAAGATCGGGGCCCCCCGTGTCGAAATGTCGAATTGCGAGCAAAGCCCGAGACCGAATACTGCAAGGGACAATCGAATCTCTTCACTCACTGTTCAACCAACACGCGACACGACTGACGATATAAAAATGCAAGGAGAGAGAGAGAGAGAGAGAAAGTTACGAAGGTTACTCTCCAGCGTTTCGTCCCGCAAGAAGTTCGCAAGCTTGCCAACGGGCGTTTGAAAAATTGCACGGCCATAACTTCGTGGCACCATACAATCGTATCCCGACGAGTTTGTGCAAAAGGAAAAAAAGAAACAGAGCCGCGTAGGTATACCTTTCACTGTTCTATTTATCGCCACGACCTCTAACAGCTTAAAGAATCCGCCGCTTCTTTCGAGCAGCCGAGGCGAGAGCGCGTGAGAATTTTTCAACGGGCCGCTCGTTAATAAAACTTTCATTTGTTCGCGGTCTCGCGCGATCTCCCCCGCGCCGCCCCTCGAGCGAACGCGACGGGGTGACGTGTCGACGGAGGAGACGAACGAGGTGGAAACGCCGAGCGCGGTGAAACAGGTGCATGCGAAACACGGGAGCATCCGCGTGTCGTTGACCCGCGCGCGGCCGTGGAAATAATCGCGAGCGCGAAATTAATTGGCTGTGTAAATTAACATTCGCCCCGGGGCCGAGGCGAGGGGGAGTCCCGCAGGGCATCTGCAAGAGATTCGTCGGTTTTTATGGACATGCCCGGGAAGAAAAAAATGCCTGACATCTCGCAGACACATTCCAGACGCTCTCGACGAGAGACGAGCGACGTAAAATCGTAAAGAACGTTCCCCCTGGCGGAGCACGAGAGGGAACAACGCGCCGAGGGAATGCCTCTTCCACAGACGCGGCTCCTTGTTTTTTCTCCAGCGGAGCTCCGACGAAAATAAGCAGGGCCCTCGATGACACTTTGCGTAATTGCGTAACGCCGACCATCCGGAGGAATTAGTGTCAGCTTGAATGATCAGCGACGATTCTCTTTGCAGGAAGCGATCGAATTCTACTATTAGAGTCTCGTGTAGGTACTTTGAATATTACAGAGACTTATCTGGTTCAGTTACACTAGTTTTTACCGGTAGCTTGTCACGATTATCATCCCTCTTTTTCCGGGGTAGGCTCATTTGCTACTGAAAACCGTAGGATCATCGTTTCCCTTCGTATCAATCACGTCGTGTCCCAGCACACGACGTGCAATCTCGTTACCTCATTTTGCTCCTGCATAAAAAAGTCTATCGCGAGTGCCCGTGTCGTTATTATAGTGTTCCAGCGTGTTTTTCACGATCCGCCAACCCCTTGCACTCGATCCTCGCGCGAAAATATACAAGAGCCGCGGCGCGATCGTATTTTCGAGCGAGCTTGAGTCGAAGCGACTTGTCGTGAATACCGCATACGCCACTTGTACAATCAAAGGCGTGTACGCATGCATTATAAGAAGGAGACCGAGAAATGAGAGTGAGGGAGAGAGAGAGAGAGAGATGAGGAGAGGGGGGCACGGCGGGAAGGAGAAAAAGAAGGTGAGGGCGGAGGTGGAAAAGGGGGAGAAGCTGCGGTCGAAGGGGGGAAGGAGAAAGAAATTTATTTTTACGGCCGCGACAGCGACGTCTTGTTTCTTCATGACCGTATCTTCTGCTGGCTCGAGGCAAAGGGGGACGGAACAAAAAGTTCGAATTAAAACACGCGGCACCGACGATACCGTATGCACATGAGCTTAACGCGGCGTCGCGTCGCCCGATGGAGGTCAGCGCGGAAACTCGATATTCGTCACAGTTCTTCCACTGATCAGACGAATCGACTGTTCCCGTATCTTGACGGCCGATGGTGGCTGAAACGGAGGGCCGAACGGGACGCCGTAGATTCCGAAACGAGGCCGTTCCAATTTTACGACTAGTACGTGGATAAATGTTTTCACTGCCGTGGCGAACGGCAACCATAGTCGTTCATCGACCAACAGAGCCTCCCATCGGTCTCTACCCGGCTCTTAACGTCTCTTAAGATTCTAACCAAACAGCTGGGCTTCTATATTCCGTGCGAACAAATTTCATAAGCAACCAGACAGCTCGGAAGCCACGTCCCTGACCATTGGCGCCGTGTCCGCGATTCTATTCGCGCGAACGTGCTTCGTGCGCGTCGCTCCGTCATCGACGCGAACGCGAACTTAATGAAACTTGTCGCGAGGCACGAGCACGGAATTTTATCGTCGATGAACGATCCACCGGTCTGTCGAGGAGCTGTGTAGTCATTTTCAACCAGTCACTGATGGAACTTTCGATTCCGGGGGTAGCTAGGAAGGCGGGGTTGCCGCGAGCTGAAGCGCGAGTCGCTGGAGAATCTCGTTTCCACGTGTGAGATCACCTCGTGACATGGTTTCGTCGATCGCAGCCGTGTCTGCTCGGCGGATGACGGTTCCGAGAGTAGCCACGGAATTTCTAGGAAAACCGTCTACCTTCGCGTGCAAACACGCGCCGTGTTTATGGCCCGTAGGCGTCTCGCTCCAACGAACATCCTTCCCGTTCGATGGCCAAGAAAAACGAAAACGGACCGGCGAAATAACGTTTCCCCTTCCCGCTCTCTTTCTCTCTCTTTCTCCCTCTCTCTCTCTCTCTCTCTGTCTCTGTGACCGAGCAGGCGACGGAACGAGCGATTTCAATCGAAAGACACGCATGAATATTTAGTTATTCAGATATTAGAGCGACAAGTAATGCGCCACGCATCGAACGTGTCCTTGCCTGCAAGCTTCATAACCGAGAACGATTGCGAAGCAGTTCCAAGCGCCGAGGAACACGTTTCTGATGCAATCGCGGGGCACAGTCGGCTAAAAGACATCTGACTTTTTAAATTATTTCCGCGTTCGGCCCGTGAACGTAACAAGGAGGTACATAGACGGGAGTAGGTACCGCGTTGAATAACGTCACGCTTCGAGTGCTGGCTTACCTGGTGTAAATCTGTGGTCTCCGTCCTCCGAATCGGCGCAGTTCGGGGGTAGACCCGTCGCCGAGCACGTCCTGTGCGCTACCAAGCCGCAATCTAACGGGAAACAATGGGAAAACAAACTGAAACCCGGCCGCTTTGAAATTTAAGTTTACGTTATCGCGCGACAGCGTTCGAAGCTTAGGGAAAGAGCATCTCGTCGTGCGCGGTAATCTAATAGCTTAATCGCCCGAAGCTCGGAACTTTACCGTCGCTTTGGAGCTTCGAGGGATTTTCGCGGTAATCCCCCTCGGCGATGAAGCGATACGACAGCTCGAACAGACGATAGCGGTATCGTCGCTGCGAGGAATATAGGGAAGTGCTTGAGACGTAGGTACCGAGGAGTGCTGTACGGATACATATCCCGAAGATTCTGGTGCGCGGTGTTCATCCCTTAAGGGGGTATTCTGGTCTGACGGGCAAAAAAAAACGATTTGTTTTTTTTTTGCATTCTCTACAGGTACATTATATGGGTAATACGTGTGCAAAAGGATTTTTTCCAATTCGTATTATTTGCAAAGCTACAGGGTGCAGAATAGGTGGGTATATGGCGCGCTCACTGTGCGGGACGGGCGACGCATAACAGTTTTGTTTCTGCAAGTGTATTTCGGCAAAGTTTTGGCGGACTGTTCTTTCTGGGTGTGGTGAGGGGGGGGTGTGCATTTCTGTGTCTTTTAAAAAACAAAAATCGACCATTTGGTTACAAAGAAACCGTTACTAATGGTGGGTAAACCTTTCGGTCTAAATTTTACGCAAAACTTTAAACGCGTTTTTCTCGAAACCATGTTTTTCGAACCGGTGACCATGATATTTCAAGATTGACTGGACCAACTTAGTCCAAGTTTTGCATATATTATCAGCACACATGTGGCTATCGTCCCTACCAGAATTATGATAAAATATTTTGTTTTTAAACTTTCACAGACCTTTAAAGTTGAAAAATTGTGCGAAAATCGAAACTTAATTTTCAAACCGCCGCCATTTGCTTAATTTTCAATATTTTTTTATCATTCTGGTAGGGACGAAAGCCACAGGCATACAGATATAGAATCTCTTTTCATTTTTTGTTATAGATCACTAGAACGAGCCCAATCATGGACACCGTGACACCATGTTTTTTTTTCACCATTACTTTAAAACAGTCAACTGCGTTTGATTTTAATTCTTTTCCATTGACAAAATTTGTAAAGATAGTTCAAACATCAATAAACATGTAGCAATAAACTAAATAATAATAAAATTGATGGGTTCTTTGTAAAAAAATTCCGAAATAACGCGACGAAAACGCCTCGTCAGACCAGAATACCCCCTTAAGCAATGGACGTACCTAGACAGAGGTAGCCCTGATGCAGGAGACCCCTCAGATATTTCTGGCACTTGTCACATTTCTCCAGCATGCTGAAGCTCTGGGACACAAGGGTGTGCGAGTTGCCGGCGATGGTAGTGAAGGTATCGTTGGCCAGGGCAGAGGTGGTCGGCGTGGCCGCGGACGTCGTCTCCTGTAACGAGAACGGCGCCTGGGAAGGCAAACCGAGCTCCTCGATGCAGGCCAGGATCGTCTTCTGGTGGAACTCATCCTTGATGCCCATGTTCTGCGAACAAGAAGAACGGAGGCGTCGTAGCCTGTCACCCGCCAACCAAAAACCTCCCTCCTCTTCCCACCCTTACGCGTCGCGTTTCGCCGTAAATACATCACCCACCGGTTTCTGAAAGTTTACGGGACCCCGTGGCGCGTACGCGAGAATGAAGCTCGCTAACGACGCTGTACAGTTATGAACTCGCGCGCTCGTAAGCGGTGAAATATAGCGGGCGTAAAAGTCGAGGCTCGCGGGAGTGATCTCGCGGGAGTGAGCCTGCAAACTCCCAGCCGAGTCTTGCCGTTGGAAATCGAAAATCGTCGACTGCAACCTCGGCCTGGAAAAGGAGCTGACAGGGAAGCTTTCGTTTCACGGCGATCCTCGAAATTGTATCTGGCGGCTCGCAGTAGTGGCGCGGTGACGCAACGAGAAGGAACACGAGACCTAGGGAGCTCGTAAAAGGGTGAACGATGAAGCGATCGTAATTTATACGCGTCGTTATGTCTCCCCGCGACTGACATCTCGTTTTCCCCCGGCGCGGCTGATTCCCGAGTCAACAGGTGTCAGGTACATGTGGCTCGCAGCGGATAAACACCTGCGTACACCAGCCGAGCCAGACAATGAACCGCCGAGGACAAAAGTCGACTAGCACGTCGCTCCGTGGAAACCTTCATCGCTCTTTAATCTACACCGATTTCCAAAGCTGGCTACTCGTTTCGGTTAGCAGCGTTGAGATCCTTCCCCCTGAGCCGAGGATTAAAGCCCGTCAGCCGTTAAATCGGATTAACCAGTTGCCGGTGGCTAGAGATGCGCCAGGAATCGAGATCGTAAAAGATCGGAGCTCGATTCGAGATGGATGTTGCGGAATAAAAGCTGAGATATATCGAGATTCCTCGATTATCTGATGATTTTGACTAGGGAGAAGGTTAACTGGCGGTCGCCGTCGCAAATTGCAGGAGTTACGTAAGAAAGGAACGGAATATATATTGTGAAAGGATCGAGCGGGAAGTGGGGTGAGGGATACGGGGTTAGGGCAAAGGGTTCGAGGTGTTTCTTTGAGGCGCCCTCGCTTCCGGCAGTGCCTCGGCTGGCACACATTTTTTCCAAATTATGGTATTCGGGTTCACGCTCGCGCGGGCTATTTTAGCGTCTACTGGCTACCATATTTCTCGGGCGCCACGGCGCGCACTGGGCCAAACGCTATTATTAGCGATACGCGCGGCAAAAGTGAAGAATCGGTGGTACAAGGGTGTGTAGAAAGCTGGTAACGAGTTCGGGAGGAATTGTATGTAGCAAATGAAGCGTGCTATCGTGCTCGCTGCTTGGAAGGTTTCATGAGTCAACAACGAGTAGTTTCTCACCCCCGGAGAGCGATGGCAAAGATGGCTCTCGGTAACGAGTGTCGCGGAAGATCGGCGATCGACCATCTTGCACACCCAGTGTACACGAACCGCCCACGAGCCAGAAAGGCCAGAAACTTTTCCGCGTCATTGTTCCTTCTCGTCTGTTCCGTGCCAGATAATCGGCGGAGAGGGGGAAGACCGTGGTTGCGCGTCCTTTTGACGGCAAAAAAGATCGGGGAAAATAATTTACCACCCCTTAAGGGGGTAGGGGACTATTTCAGCTTCAAAAACTCGGTTTTGTTTACTGAGTCCGAAAATGGTGTCCTTTATGAACATTTTAAACAAAATTTCATGAATAAAATTTAAATAATTATAGAAGTTATAGCAGCGAATGTAATTCAGAGGAGAGTCCACTGTGACGGTTTGAAAAATGAAGCTATTTTTAAAGATTTTCTTCGTAGATACAACATATAATGCAGTAAATTTTTTTGGTATTTATTAAGCTACTCTTATATTACACAAAAAAAATAAAAGAAATTTTTTAATTGGTTTTAAAATATTAAACGCGATTATCTCAAAACAACATTTTTTTCAACTGGTGCAGGTGATTGCAAAAAAATATTTGATCAATTAGTCTGAAATTTTTACACGTTATTCAATACTTCAGTGGCTATGGCCGGAACCACGGAAACCTTTTTCGATTAACCATTTCATACTTTTTACAAGGTTTTTACAAGGCAAAATGATTGAAAAATTCACCGGATTTCAACACTTAAACTACAAACCTCCGTCATTTTGTTAATTTTTTATCAGTAAAAATAATCCTGGTCCCGGCCATGGTCACTGAAGTGCTGAATAACGTGTAAAAAATTCAGACTAAATGGTCAAATAGTTTTTTTTCAATCACCTGCACCAGTTGAAAAAATGTTGTTTTGACATAATCGCGTTTAATGTTTTAAAACAAATTAAAAAAATTCTTTTAATTTTTTTTGTGTAATATAAGAGTAGCTTCAACCATTAATAACTTCGACAATTTTATATATCCCCAAATTTTTTTTTCATAATTACTTGCAAATGTGCACACAATAGATTGTGAAAGCACGGCCACAACGATTATTGGGTATCAAAGTAATTTAGCGTCAAAGAAACTAACGATTTTACGTATCCAATAGTCGACAACCCCTTAAAGCTCGCCCGTGCAGAAAAGGATCGCGCGCCTCGGCCGGAATTTCTGCGAGGATCAGCGGGAGCCCGAGATAACGACGCGCACGCGGCAATCTATCAAGCTGCCTGGCCGAGTTAAGTGTTAATTACACGCGGGACGCGAGCCCCCGAAAGTTTTTTTCAGCAGCCATCAAGGGGGCGAAAAGAGATCCGGGGGCGTCGCCACGAGAGTGACGGTCGTTAAATTGTTACGCTCCGTCGTCTGGAAAGGAAGAGACGCTCGCGTCTTTCCGCGCGATAAAGATAGTACGCCCTTAATTTATTTTCAATACACGCGTCGCGACCCGCGCGACGCCCGCGAAGCAAGCGTCTCCCGCGAGAAGAGATTATCTGGAAGGGAGCTTGCTCGAACGGATCGGTAATTAGGAGTTATCGGTCTGAGCCAGATAAAAGGAGCGTAGCAGAGAACGACGGCGCGGGTGCGCCGCGATAAATCGATTTTAAATTGCCCTAAGACGCCCGAGGATCGAGAGGACGCGTCCCCAGGTCCGCCGGAGGCAGGGGGATCGAGCGCGCGAAGGACGAGGCGAACGGGAATCGGCCGATTTCTCGTGCCGAAAGGACGCTCCGAGACGATTTACGAGTCGATTAGCATGGTAATACGCGATTTACGCCCGGAGAAGCCTTGGCGGGACGAGTATTTTTATTCTTCTCGTTCGCGCACGGCCCAGCGAGACGCGTCGCGACTAAATTTCCGAAAGATCCTCGCAGGACTCTAGCGGTCGCGCGGCAACAGGACACTACCGTCGCAAGAAAGATAAGGCGGGATGAAAAATAACAGGCAAGGCTTCTTCTTATTAAATTCCGTCTCTCGCGTTCGATTGTTATTCTATCGGGCGAGCGGTGATTTATTTGACTGGTGGGCAAGAAAGGATACCTGACAAGGCGGGCGGTTCGAGAACGAAGAGGGAACTGAAGTGGCCGGTGCGACGCGACGCGACGCGACGTGTTCGAGTGCTTGAAGATTCCGCGTGCCGGTGCCGACAGATAACGGAAAGAAAATCCTTTCGCAGAGATAGGGCCGAAAGTAGCCGCCAAGTGCTCGCGATAAGCGATGAAAAATTTCGTTACAGAGAAAGAAATAGGAAGAGAGGAGCAGGGAGAGAAGAAGAGGAGACGATAAAGAGCCGACTGTGGCGTACAGCGCACGCTACACGGGGGCAATTACAGGGTCAACGGGCCAAGGAAAACGTCGTCCAGATACTCTCGAGTCGAGGTCATCGCCTTTGAGTACTAGCCAAAGAATTTTCGATCTCCCACCGCGGCCGATCCCGCTCGCGACGCGTTTCCCCCCTCGGCGCCACGAACCAGCGAAAAATCGACGGTCGACCGGTCCTTTCGCCTTCGCCGTGGATCTCGCCGCGCTTTATCAATTTTTAAATGTTCCTCGATCTCTTATCGGAGAGACGGGATTGAAGAGAACGACGCGTAATGCGGACTCACCATTAGCTTCTCGCGGTCCAGGAAAGGCAGATCGCTGCCCTTGATGTCCTTCGACTTGAACACGTCCACGTAGCGGTAGAGATTTAGGGCGGCCATCCATTCGACCACGTTTTGGGACGTCCACTCTGTCAACGGCTGTTAAAAGCATAAGTTACGATTGCAGAAATAGGAATCGTGGTGACGTTTAACTCTTTAAGGCCCAGACAATTTTCTCGGCGGAAAAAAATGATTTCTTGCGATTAGTTAACTGAAAAATGGTCCCAATACATGCACTTCATCGTTGTTTTCTTAAAAAAGCCAGTCGAATTATGATTTTCTCGATGCGACGTCAAACTGGGCGTGTACGCATTAAAAAAGCGATTTTTTTTTCATAAATCAAACTTTACAAGCATTATTATTTTAGTATAACAATTAATTTACATCTATCAACCAAACAAAATTTAAAAAAAATAATTTTACTCTCAACTGTTTAAAGAAAACAAGAGCAACGTTTCAGGTTATCGAAAAATGTCCAACATGCATTCACCAGAAGCGTTTCCATGGTTACTGTAAACTTTATTTACAGCGGTAAACGCATCAGTGGCTTGCATCTCGGAGCCATTTAAAGAACTGAACCGTTTTGGGACCCAAAATTATCGACTATCGTTTTTTTTTATAGGTTTGAAAATTATGTGACGTATACGTCACACTGGGCGCTGAAGGGTTAAGTGCACAGCGAAAACTAGCAATAAACGACGCAGACTCTCCCGCATGGTCCACGAGCGAGTGCACGTCGATATGATTAATCGGCGTTTTCGCTACTGGAAATTGCGTAACGAGCCGGGGATCGTTCGCCGTGAATTCCATAACGATAAATCGCGATGACGCGTTTGAGAGATTCGCACGTGAACGCGGATAGAGCCGTGTGTAAACAGAACGAATAAGTCCGGGCGACCGACTTCTTTGCTTTCCGACCTACTCCAATTTGTGGACTCGTCTCGGAATTCGTGGATAACATCAACGAACTGACAGACCTCCGTGCGCTGTTGAGAATGTTTCGTAACCTTGCGAAGGGACCTCCTGTCCCTCCGGTTCCTTATCGCTACACATCCGACGGGACAATATAGCTCCGAGGCAAGTAGATTAATCCGTCTCATGGTCAGACACAGCGGACCGGTGCAGCTCTACGGCTACTCCTCACCTTTCGTCATCCTTCTGGAGGTCGCGACGTGCATGCCCGGGCCTCAATCACGGCGCACGGATTCCTGCCGTATCGTTATCCCCCGGTGCGCGGACATGCTTCTCCGATTCGGCGGATGCTGCTGGCGGCCGAGCAGCGACTCGGCGTTGTCCAACACGCGACCAGAAACTCCGATTAGATAGCACCGACACCGCGGAAAGAGGACGAGCCGCGCGTACGTGTGAGGGCAATACCGAGCGGTGTATCGCTCGACAAAGCGAAAGCGTAAAAACGAAGGGGAAAAGAAAACGTAACCTTCTCTCGTAACCTTAAGTCTACGATCGTGACGACACGAGCAAGATAAGGGGACCGTACTCTTTATCGCCTCCTCCGGAGGAAACTCGAGCCGATCTCCCGCGAATATTCGCTCGGATCGTTTCGAAACCAGAGCGCGACGTGGAATTTTCTTCCCACCCTGTCGAGTCGTTCAGCGAATCACGGAAACGTGGAAATCCAACGGCCGTTTAAGATCGAGAGAACGTTGCGGAGCTCAAACTGCGAATTAGATATACGTTCGCCAAATGGGATCGAACTTAGATTGTATATTGAACGTTATTGTTGTGGTTCGACGACAACATGGAAGATGGAGGAGATGCTTTGGTGATACGAGTTTCAACTGACTATCTACAGGATGCTTTAGAAATTTTAACACTATTCCTACCGACACTTCACGTCATTTGATCGGTCACGGTAGGTAAGACAGAGTACAAATTTATCTCAGAAAATAAACAATAAAAAGAGAAGTGAATATTGAAAAATATATTATACGCATATTTGAGGAAAAGTCGTGAAGTTTAAAAGCGATTCAATTACGTTGTATACCTATAGGAAATTCTAATCGAAATTTTAAAATCGGTCATTTGACCGGTCGCGGTAGGAATAGTGTTAAAAGATATTTTGACTTATTATACTCCTCAACAGAATAAACTTTAATATAATCGAGGGATAATAAACAGCAATTTAGCTGAAATTGTTTGTGCTAGCGAGGTTGATATTAATCTGAAGAACTCTCACAAGAAAGCTACCGGAACATATATGAGGAATCATAGAGACACAGTTCCTGCAGTCCTGAGGTCGAAGCGCGTCTGACAGCAGACTGTCCGTCTCCCTTTGCTCCCAAGTTGCATAACCGAACAAGGGAAGTGATACTGATACCAGCATCGCGTACTTAAGAACTTCTTCTAACGTTAAAAATATCTATAAATGAATTCTACAATGACCCGGTGATTAGATCGAGTCTAATCGGTGCCGACGTCTCTCAAGTCCACGTGGAAAGTCGTAGATAAGTTTTCACCGTCTAATTTGCCGGTGAGAGATAAGGATATACCGAAGCCGTGAAGTCCCACGCGCTACTACAGGAATAGATGCTTGATCAAGAGAGATAGCAAGCGTACGACACGTTTATTTCCCTAAATTTTATGCGGAGCGTCGTTACGCCATCGGGCCTCGTAGCAGGTTTTGCTCTGATAACGAAACCCGTCTAGTGTTTGTGTACAAAGTCATGTTCCGAATAGCTGAGGCATGTAAAGGGATGGCGGAGAACGCGTGCAGATTTCCATACGCTTGGAAACGCGGGGCGGGAAGAGTCTGTCCGCGGTTTATGTAAATCGGCAAAGACAGTGATAAATTCAGTCGTCGAACCAGTCGGTTCACCTCCGCGGTCGAGTAACAGGAACATACTAAACAATTTTCCGCGTAGACATTGTTGCCTGATCGGGTTTCTGCTGTTCTGCACCGTAAACTTTGACTTTATTTCCATCTCCTTTCTTTTCCAAGTGACGCAGGACCGCGAAAGGTAAGCTCGACGAGGAGGAAATTAATTCCATCTTGATAGAAATTGATTTACGATCTTTCGGTACCGCTCGAGGAGGGGCGTAAAGCGATTAAGTCATCGCACAGTGCGTTGATACATTCACAAAAATTGAAAAATCAAATATTTTGCAGGGTGATATTTATCATCTGATATTTACATCAAGATGTTCAGGAATCGAATTCGGTTTTGGTTGCTAGGTTACCGTAGTTGTTTACGATGTTATTTACCATCTTAACTGGGAATCTAAGAACTTTAAGCGTCACTCGAAATTCATACGCGGTAGAGTTACTTTCTTTTTTTTTATTTAGACCTTAAGAATATTTAATATTTTTGGCTCATTTTATTAACCATGGATTCTAGTATTATGGATATGTGTGACTCAAAATTATTGTTTAGGCTTATGGCCTTCCTGATTATTAGAAAACTGCTTAGTCCCGAGAATGCAAATTTTATTTCAACCGACTTTTTAAAAAATACGTAACAAAACGTATCCATGATTTTTTTATATTTGGTTCCCCTAACTTTATACTTTATGAAAATAACGCGCTTTTCTGCTACCACCTGCGATTATTTGAGAAATAAATTCTTTTAGGAAGAAGTGTGTTTTTTATATTATGTTTTATATGAATAATTACGTTTACGGTTTTTATATATTATTATTAAATCTTCTTTTTTAATCGATATAAGCTTATATATGTAAAATATATTTTAATGAAAACATTCTAACTTCAAATGCAGGTAATAAAAATAATTTGATAAAAAAATTTTCAACAAAAGTTAGTCATTATTCACGTGACAACAAATTGCAAAAGTAAATATTGATAAGAAACTTTTTACTCAATCAAAAAGCGAGACCACCTCAATTTTTTTTAATGCAACTGTATATTTTTTCTACACCAATCGATGCATCAATATATTCTGGTGAAAGAAGTATTGGGGGTATATAGGTCGAAAACTGATTAGTTGAGAAGTTATGATTTTTGTCCCGACTTCCCATTGATTCAACGCACTGTGCATCGCTCCGACCTTGCTCGCGTCGAGGACCAGGCAAAGTCGATAGTGGAAAGCAAAGAACGTCGCTTCCTAAACGACGAGTGTCTCGTGAGTTTCATGAGATGCGTGCAAGCAAGTCTTTCTGTCGCCAAATCGTTGCACGGGAAATCAGAAGCAGAAGCCCCGGAACTTTCGAGGGCCACAAAAAGTTAATAGAATCTTTAGAATCGAATAGCGCGCGCGACGACTGAAGGCGGACGAAAAAGTCAGACTAGGGCTGGGACTATTCGAATAATATAATATTCGAATATTTTACAAGTATTCGAATAATACTACGAATAAACTTCGAATGTTTTACAAGTATTCAAATGCTACGAATAAACTTCGAATACTATTCGAATACTGATATACCTATATTCGAACATAGTTCTATTCGAATAGTATGGTGTGAAGTTGGTCAAAATTAGCTTACAAGATTTCTTCCTGACAAATGAACCTAAAGAATTTGATTTATAATTCACATCATACTATTCGAATACATCAGTATTCATTTATAATTAATCATTTATAATTTAACCTACGGAATTTGATTTATAATTCAAAATAAATCAGTATTCGAATAGTATGGTGTGAATTATAAATCAAATTCTTTAGGTTTAATTATAAATCCAATTCTTTAGGTTTAATTATAAATCAAATTCTTTACTTGTATATTCGATTAGTATACGAATACTTGTATATTCGAATTATATTCGCCAAATAATTAAGCAACCGAAGTATTCGAATATTCGAATGCTGAAAAATTCGACAAATAGTCCCAGTCCTAAGCCAGACTGGCTGCGTAGTAGGAAAGGAGGAATTCGCGGGGCAGAGAAACGGGTGATGGTACTGACCTTGTCCTTGTCGAAAACCTGGCCCGGTAGCGCGTGACCCTTGCTACTCCACTGGCAAAGGTGCTCCCCGCTGTAGTCCGCGCAGACCATGTGGAAGCACGCATGGCACTCTGCGGAGCATAGAGAACCGCACATGCAACAGCACGTATTAGGGGTGAGGACGGTAACGCGCGTTCCGTCGGACGCGGCAGTCAGCTCGGCACCTCCCTTGCCTCCTTTGCCCTTGAAAAGGGTGCGCTGCCCGCTGCCGCTACCGCTACCACCACCATCACCACCACCACCACCACCCGAGCCCCCGTGACCGATTGAATTGGAATCCGCGCCGCCCTCTGCCACTCCGCCGCGACTACCGACGATCTGATGCTGCAGCTGCAGCTTCGCGTCGCAATCGCACCAGCACACGTACGAATGAAGAGACACGAGCCTCGCGCACGGGACACTCTCGTTCGATAGTTGTTCTTGTTCTCGGGTCGCTTGTTCGCCGTTCCGTCCCTTAATCTGGGGTTCCGCGTGCCACGGGGACAGCGCGCCCTGCCCCCGCGGCCGTAAGTTCATCAACAACTCGAATCTAGCGATCACGTGCTTAACGCTGAGACTGACGTTCGTCAAAGAGGCGACATTGCAGCCGGGGTGAATCTGCTGACCAGCGGCGCACCGCCTGGTCGTGGATAACGCAAGGTTTCCCTTTAACCTGGTCGATTCTGGGATCAGAGTCTCGTTCGAGTAACTAGCAACGGGGGAACTGACGCAGCTCGGAGGAGAGGTCGCTTGACCGTCGCTGTAGATTCCATTCGCGGTGGAGCCGTTCGGCAAAAAGGTACGCGTCGGAGGCTGTAGGACCAGCCTCCGCTCCCGACGCGGCTGAAGGTTGGCAACGACGCCGCTTGCCTGAGGAGTGATCGTCGTGGACGAGGTGGATGATGCGGACGTCGAGGCCGCGGCGCTCGTCGTCCCAGCGCCCTTTCGAAGCATGTAATTGTCCTCGTCAACGGCTAACAGCGGGGACATGGCCGTGGACTTGGCCTTAACGGTGTCATCGTTCCCCTTGGCCGACGACGCTTTCGTCTTTTCTATCCTGGGCTTGGTCCCGGCGATTTTCTCGCGTTCCTCGCCGCCAACAGGGCTAAGGAGATCGGATATCCTGCTCTGTAAACCGACCGCGGGCTGCTGCACCTGCGAGCCGGCGGTCGCAGCTGCGGCGGATGCGCTCTTCGCCCGCTTCATCGCTCACGATCATCAAACCTCGCGTCCACGGACCACTAGCCAAGTGGACCACTAGGTCTTACTGAGCCGAGAAATCTGGTTCCTGTTGCTTTCCGGCGAGTCCTGAGCCGCCTTCGGACACCGCGAGTCACCCCTCATCGTCCTCGGTCCTCGCTTTCGTCCCCTTCGAGGATAATACGCACCCACTGTCCAAGATACGGACCACTCGCGGTGATCTCGCGCGACACAGAGCGACTCTCGCGCGCTAAAAACGTGATCGCTCCGCTGCTCGAGCGTCGCAAGGTCACTCGCATATCACCAACACACTCTCCTCTCACCCTCCCCCACTGCAGGCACTTTCTTTCAGCCTGCAGAATGTGGAAATTCGTTCGTGCCGGCCGATGCTTTCAGTCGCTTCAAATCGGCCCTCCTAATCGCCGCATCGTTAATTACCAATCAGCTGTCGTTCGGCGTCCGATGGTTAACTTATCAATCAGGCCTCGATACGTTCCCGAGGAAAAGATTCCATTCGGTGTTTCACAGAGAGAGAGAGAGAGAGAGGCAGAGGCGGCCAAGAGCGAGCGAGAGGAAGAGCGAGCAGCGAGAGAGAGAGAGAGAGACGCACAGTTTGTTAAAATTCAGCGGGAATCTCTTTCCGTCCTTCCTCGACGCGATCCCAGCGATTCCGTAGCGCGTTTAACTCGGCCGAAGTGGAAATAGACGGATAGCACGGGATAGCCGAGATAAAGAGAGAAGAGAGAAAAAAGAGCGAGAGAAAGAGTCGTTCCCGTGGGTGTGACCTCGTGTAAATTCGTTTTCCATAAATCTCACTCCTACCGCATGCTGCTGCTGTTCCTATCCCCGCCTCCCCGGCCCCTCCGTCCTCTCACTCTCTCTCTTTGGCTCTCTTGCCTCTCTCTCGCTCTTTGGCTCTCTCGCTCTCTCTCTCTTTCTCTCGCAGGCTCGTTCCCGTGCGCGCACACACGACCTTTGTATGAACGCCGAGATTCGCCGAGCCTGAACGAAACCGGTTTCGTCGAGCACCGACACCGAACGATTTTCAACGTAGTCCCGCGCGCGGCCCTGTATCCTCCTCCTCGTGGCACATCGACAGGGAGTTGACTCCAAGGTATCCTCCGAAGCGGTTCCCCTCTTCGATTAGATCGGCTTTTCACCAATGCGGTCGAACGAGCTGCTCCGCTCGTGCACGCGCTCCGTAAGATCCAACTGATCGATCGATCGATCCCCCGCGACTGAGAGAGACGTGCGCGCACCTCTAGCTTAAACGTTTAAACGTTTAGACGTTTATCCTGCTGGTCGTCGATACGTTCGTCCTTCCGGTGCATCGGGCCGCCGGTAACCTTCGCTCGTGCTGTCGTAGCGCGACGAAATAATCGACTCGTTAAAAACTAGTTCTCGAGTTACCGTGACGGATGGAAGGCGAATTTGCCGCCTTGGAAACGTGCTCGCCCGATGTCTCGCGATGTCCACGATAGTCACTGATGTCGCTGGCCGAGTGGAAAAGCCTCTCGCGATAAAGTCGACCGATCCGTGGTGGAAAAGGGGTTCGTAACCGCGTATAACCGTGCGTGTCCTTCGTGGCGATCGATGAAACGGCACAGTTGATCGGTAGTGTTGGATTCGAAGGATCCGCGCACAGATTATCGATCACGAGACGGGAACGCAGCCGCGATCGCCCTTATCACGACCACTAGAAATCCGCGACTGGTGCGTCTCCTTCGGTCGCGTTCGCGTTCCTTCCTTCCTCGACGGGTCACTTGGTGGAGACACTTTACCGACGTCGAGTCAGCGGCTCCGTCGGTAAAACAGACTGTCTGTATACGGACGACTCTATTTTCTCATTCCCCTTCTCGCCACTCGTGTATCCTTCCCTTTCTACTTGCGCTGGCCTGCGAACCTTGCCGATGCCGAGGCAAAGGGTCTCCTTTAGCCTTCTCAACCACCTCTAGACGATGTTACCGTTTCTTTCTCTTTTCTTTTGTGCTGACACCGCAGCAAAGTGTTCCGGCACACTTGGATCCTACGTTCACCGGTCACCAGAGTATCCAACGCGATGGAAGCGCTACCAAAACTCCTGTCCTCTTGTCCTCTTGTCCTTCCGGTTCGTTCTCCGATCGGCCGAGACCGGAACACCGGGTGCATACGTGCCCACTCGGCGAAGCAGCGCACGCACCTCCTGGCCACGGGATGGAAAAGTCCACTGGGCACTGCACTTTTTGCACCGGCGGCCTGCACCACGCGCACACCTGCACACACACGTCACTTTCCGCACGTACGTGCACGACACGTCTATCTATCCGTCTATCTCTTTCCCCCCAGCTTATAGTCCCTCTCTGGCCTTCCTCTACCGCTGTCGTTCCTTCACTCTTCACGTCCGCACACGCTGTCCCTCTCCCCCGTCTCTCTCTCTATCTCTTCTCCTCCCTCTCCGCGGCCTTCCCTTCTTCCTCCCGCACACTGCCTCGGTCTTCTCACCTTCTCACCTTCTCTTTTCTCTCTTTCTCTCCGTTTGCCGTGCACAGCCGGTCTACATGCCGACTGCCAGCCGTGGGCCAAGTCTCTAACTTCTTTCTCTTTTTCTCTCTCTCTCTCTCCCTCTCTCGCTTCTATTTCTCCACTCTTGTCCCCTCTGTCTGTCCCGTGCCGTCCTCCTACTACTTCCACCGACTTTATCTTTCGCACGGTGTGCAGCACACCGGGAGAGCGGTCCCCGGGTTTTCGGCTTTCACTCGTCCAACCGACGAGAGGCCAGTGTCTTCGATCGTCGAACGCACCCGAAAGGAACACCACTAATTTCGCCCGTGCATCCGATGCCAGTCAACCAGCCGGCCGGTTGCGTACCGTGTATACTTGACGTGGACTCACCGGCTGTCTCTTCTCTGCCTTCTTCCTATATCGTCGTCTTTCCACCTTCGCCGATCGTTGCCGAGGCGCAGCAACTTCTCTTCTCGCCAGAGACGCTTCACGCTCAGTTCCCCATCGATCCCACGTCGCCGTTGGCTGCGATCGTCTACGTCTACGTCTACGCGGACGATTTCCTGCCAGAGGGAATATCTTCTCCGGCGGCTCGGCGCACAGCTGACCGGCCGGTCCGCCAAGTTCGGTCAATAGCCATAGCAGTCGCAGCCTGCCGAGGGTTGCTCGTGCTCGACCGTCGGCGCTTCGCCTCGGCCTCTTCCGCCTCCGCTCGGCCGTTTCCGTGGCCTTTACGCGAGCCACCGCCGTGCATAGCGACAGCCGGGCCCCCGGGCCTCGCGTACCGATCGAAGCCGCTTCGTGGAAATTTCACGTCCATACACCATCCGTGGCTCGGCTGCCGCTAACCTTCTCACGCTTCAAATATCCACCGGCTTCCTTTCCCAAGCCGCACAGTAGGACAAAACGACCCGACAGCGATCAAAAATCTATAACTTCGGTTCTGGTCTAGATATTTTAATGAAATTGGGCGCAATTTAACTCGAAATTTACGGGCTTTAAGTTGTATTAATGTAAGTGATATTAACACTTGGAGGAGAATTGATATCATGTGAAAGAATGAACGTTTCTCTCTTAGAAAGAAAAAGAATTAGGTGCTACTTTGTGCTACTTTCCAAGAAAATAGTAATTGAAGTAAAATCTACTTTACCTGCCCATTAGTTTTCTGTGCTGTCTCATGACTCCGGTTATACAATATATTTGCTACACACATCTAATAATTTAATCATTTCTTCCGGATATATCTTTATTACATCTTTTTTCCTTCTTACTCTTCGAAACGATGAGATGTAAGGGTCCGAAGATATCAAGAGCATATTCATCAGGTCTTGATTCTGTGCACGTCGAGAAATTTTTCGACTGTTATGGTAACGGTAATATTTATATTCTTTGTTTTTCCTTTCTTGCGAAAAATAAAAAAAAAATGTTTTTGATAAGATTTTAACTTTTGCGATTTTGGCAAAATTTGAGCACGAATCACATGAAAACAATAGCAAATATTAAAAAACGGGGTTTACCACAACATAATACAGTAACTAGTAAGTATGTTAATAGAATGTGAATTGTAATTGACCAATAGCCCCTCTTTTCGAAAACATGGGTCTAAATACACGGGCCTAGCACGGGCCTCCGAGGGTTAACATTAATACAACTTAAAGGCCGTAAATTTGCGGTTAAATTGAGCCCAATTTCATTAAAATACCTAGACCAGAACCAAAGTTATAGATTTTTGATCGCCGTCGGTTCGTTTTGTCCCACTGTGAGCCGGCCGCTGGCAACTTCAAACCGACGCGCTTCATTTTACGTAATCTGCCGCGAACGACACGGCGGAACGGGCTTACCACTATCGAAAATTATACGTATCGTGCGATTGGTGGCAGAGGTTGGCGGCTCCAATCGCGTAAACACCAGATAGCCTGAAATTTGCGCACAAGCGACGGGCTCGCTCTTATTGCCGAAATCAATTAACAGTTACCATTACGAATCGCAATCGGCGACGCCGACTAGGGATTACTCTTATCTGGGACCGGCCGTGATAAAGTCTAGCAGAGCAGACGCGCATCCGCGGTCGCCTAAGCGCGACGGAATAAAAGATCACGGCGTCGGATGGCCGATATAAAAGTCACGCTCCAGCGAAAAGATACCGGCCCGATGCGACGCGCTCGCTGTCGTTCGTGACTAAATCGAGCTGGACCGATCCCCTCGGCGTGGGAGATTATCGTGGTCGAAAAATATACAGTCGATCCCCATTTTAACGATGATCGTTCGCGTCGCGCGTAGATCCTTGGGACGATTCGAAGATCCGGATAGCGGATAGAGGCTCCATTGGCCCCGAACGCGTTAAAGATAAAGCCGGCAATAAAGCGAATCGAGTGGACCGCCTCGAAACCCCCCGAAATTCAATGGGCGAAATTTCGTCCGCCGAAAGAAATCTCCACCCCCCTCCCCTCATCGAGGCCCGGGGAGAGAAAACGGTAAGGGGGAGGAAACGGAGTCGAAACGCCCCTAGCCCTTTCTTCCCCGTGTGTCGTAAATGTCAATGCTGACGGGGCCAGCGGAATCAGATTTCCTTCTTTACGATCGGCCTTCGCTCGCCCTCTTATCGCGAAAGCCCTACGCGCGCGATACCGTCGCGTCGAGTGCGTACGCACGTGCTCTCGCGCGCACCAAGGGCCTGCGGTGCTCGAGCCACATGAAAGGGCCGCGCGCGGCGTACTTGAAAGGGAAGAAAGGGACGTGAAAGTGAAAAGCGACTTTCCAAGGTAACCAGGCGGGAATAGGGGTGGTAAGAGGGGGTGGGGTGGGAGAGGCGGGAGGGAGGGTGGTGGCACGATACAAGGATCCCCGGACGTAGGATGATCGAATCCGGCCACGCATGCGCCCTGCCTTGCTGGGGGGTGTCCTGTTCAAGGTCACAGTACCATCGACCACCCCTCCGGCCGACCCTTCGCCCTGTTTCACCGCGGTAGGACCGATCGATTTCCCGCTGGAAAGCCAATTGATGGGACCCTTTCAGGCTTTTCAAGGGGTTCGGATTAAATTGTAGTCGTCCGTCACGCGCTGACAGTATCCGCTGTACTCGCAACAGAATCGCTGTCTCGCAGGGGATTCGCAGCGACGACGACGTGTCTACCTCTCGTCCGGCTCTGTCGCGACGCGAACTGCGACAGGACGGCGCTGGATCGAGTAGAACGAAGACGCTAATAGGCAGCCAAACCGGGAAGTTACCGGTCCTACGTGTATATGTAAATACATACATACACACGGTGGAATGGGACAGTAGAATCAGACGTGCCGGAACGGCACGGTAGAATCAGACGCGAGTGCGTCTCGATTCACTGGATTTCCTTGGCACGCTCTGAACGGCTGAGAGGGAGCGATGAAAAAAAATGAAGGTTTTACGAGGATTCTTGACTGCCAGGTTGGAGATACTTATCGCGGGGGCAATTGAACAACGTCACACAGTGGTTCGAATAGGGGTAGTAGGGGACATTCGGCCGAAAAATGAGCTTTCCCCTATCGAAATTTAATGAATGTATACTTCCTAAATGTCCATCAGTCTCGAAACTGAAAATATTATTAAAATTTAATAAAAAGTGTAATTAGGACGAACGCTTAAAGTTGGACATTTTAAAGATAGCATTTTTCACCAGAAAAAACTGTTCCTTCTTAAAGATGCCCTGACGAGCCTGTTTAATATTTTCTTTTGCGTTAACAATTAACACCATAAACTAAAAATTACCGTTCATAATGTATTAACAAAGTAAGGCTCAATGAAATAAAGAAAATTGTCAAAGTTCTTTACAATTGACAAGGAATATCTTTCAAGTCCCACCGAGTCCCACGTTATAACCAATTGGAATATTTTCAGAACACCTTCTTTTACAGAATCATGCAAAAATCAATTCCCATCCCATCCCACTCTTCAAATTATTAATGTTTAAAACTGTCAGCTTTACGTCATTTTACGTACATACGTTCGTAGCTGTCGTATCATTATTGTATTATAAAGGGTTTTTACAAATATTTATGTATATTGGGCTCTAGTCCATCGAATAAATTAGTAATAAATGAATAATAATGTTTAACTAAACTGTAGATTCCGTCAGAATTTCTCATAGTACTATTTGATTTTTCCTTACAACTTGGAAACGAAAAGTTTCCCCACCATGCGATTTAAATCACTTAAAGAGCATTAAATAAGGTACCAAATAAACAGAATTAAATTTTTGTATCACAAAAAAGTTAAAAAAAAAGAAAAATAAATAAATACATAAATGTAAGAAATATTAAATTATACATCATTAGAAAGGGATAATTTTTTCCTATTTTTTGTCGCAACTTTCACTCCGATATCTTTTATAGTTCAAAACTTATACACGAATGTCCCCCTACTTCCCTTATTCGGACCACTGTGCGCCGTGCGTTCCTAGATATTCGACGCCGCGATCGCGGCGAGAAACGCGTTTCCTTTTGGCGCGCGTTAAGGTATGCTTTAAATCAGGTCGAAAGAGGCGCGGCACGCTTTTCACGCGCGCTCCCCGCGTTATTAAATATCTCGGTTGCGCGAGTCTTGCTTGATAACTTTCAACTAACCGCTGCACGAGTGCCGGCTAGTCGCGCACCGTGTCCCAAGGAAAATTCTGCCGCTTTCTCCCTGCTGCTTTATTTTAAAGGGTCGTTGCGACGGCGTTGCGCGGGGGTCGACGGATGACGGAAGCGATCCATGGATCGTCTTGGTCACGCGCGAGTAGAGCGACGATAAAAGGGAACCCTATCGCTTGGGTCTTGCGATCTCGACCACCGGCACGCACGGCGATGCAAATAGAGAGAAGGCTGGAGCGTTTAAATGAACATCGAGATAACAATAAGTGCCGGCGTACTTGGCCGGCGGAAGGTGGATGGTATCGGTTATTCGGGAGCGCTTGGCGAATGGTTATCGCGCAATAGAGAGGATTTTTTATTGAAGGTAAATATAGTAGAGTGTCAGCACTCGTTCGCGACGAGCACTTGACTTTTTCCCGCGGCGATAGACGAAGCACGCTCGGCTCAGCGCCGCGAACCGCCTCGCACGAGGGATGGAAAGGAAAAAACGGTCCCGCCGCGGTTATAAAATCGGCCTGGTGTCGCCGTTCGTATAATGCAACGCTCCCCCTTTTGCTTCCGTCAATGTTTAAATACGACAACGTGACGAAGACACGGTCGGGTGCGCCCGTATAATACGAGCCAGCTCGTTTTTATTCCGCTCTTTGCCGGCGATACTTTCGTGCGTCTCGCGACCGTGCGCGCCTATCAAAAGGACTGGCGTGCAAATTAATTCCCGCCCCGAGTGCGCGACCGCGCTCGCTCCAACACGCCCGGAGAAGCGACCGATCGACGGCCGCTACCGTCCACTCTACCGCCGGCGAACAGTGGGGGCTTACGTAACCGCGTAAATGAATTCGTAAAGATCCGCGCGCCGCTGCCGGGACTATTTTCTCCCCACTTGCGAGTCGCGTGGGAAATTCAGAACGGAGATACCTTTAAATATGATTCAGTCCGAGAGAATAGAGAGATCCTCTGGCTCCGTCGCTCGATCTCCATCGGTGGAACCGGGAACAATGACACAGGGACACGGCGTGGACGGAGGATTCTCGGTAATGAGACTAGTTACAGCGGAGCGTTATGCAATCGGCGAAATTGCGGGTGCGTCGACGGTCATTATTAGCGGCCGATGTAATCGAAGAGTGGAAAATCGCTGGGATAGAAAAGTGTGGCGTCGAACAGTGCGGCACGTAATGGACAAAATTCGACATAATCAATGTTTAATTTTGATCTAGTTATCCTATATAACTATTAGTCCGAAAATAAGGAATATGAATGGAAAATATAATACCCCAAAAAACTAAAAGAGTATCATAATTATCATTTGTTCCTTACAACCTAAACAATAAAAAAATTAACCTCCTCGTGTATTTTTTCCTTTTAATTTTTTTTAAAATAGTGTTTGTTATACCTTAAATATGGATAATTTTCATTTACAATTGAAACAAAATCATTTTCTTTAAAAAAGCAGTTTCAAAAAGAACGGTTCAAACCATTCTGTAATTTTTATTGTTCTGTATCAAGAAGCTATTGTATCACATTGCCACATATTCTTTTTCTGCTACAAACTGCTACATTGAATGAAATTTACCTTTTTGTTAGGGAAATCTATTCGTAATTGCGATTTAGTTGAAGACAAAATCAATAAAATTATCTATTATTTATTTGTTGTTTAGAGTTTTGTTAATACTAATATTGCCTCTTATTATTTTATTATAATACCTACTTTAATATCATTTTCATTATTATTACCATATTTATATAATAAAATTCTTGTTCTAGCTAAGACAGAACAATTTTTACTATAAAAATGTGAATTATCACCACATGGTATTTATTCTTTTATCTTTGTCCTAAGTCCCCATTCAAGTGCCGCAGTGTGCGTCGGATAGATCGAGACGCGCAAGCTGGCCCGCGATATTCTGCGTCCGCGGACTAACTGAGCATTGCTCGCGTCCCTGTGCGGCCCTTTTTCTAGATCAGCGTGCACAAAGAGGCGGTGGTATTAATTGAATGAGAAGGATCGTGCGACCGCAACCCCCGATTGCCCGTGAAGCACGCTCCGCTCCGACATCGGCTTCCATCCTTTACCCGGGGAATCCCGAATTTCCCATAGCAACGTGACGGTGCACTCCATTACCCATGACCTCCGCCCTGGGGTGGAGGCCTCTATATCTGCGAATCAATGCAGCTCCATTGCGTGAATCCCGGCTGTGTGTAACGCTCCCCCCGAAACGCGGCCTGCGGCCTAATCGGAAACGGGAATGCATCCGCGACGACACGCGATATCGTGCCCGAGAAAAGAACCGCCGTGCCTGGTCCGATTCCCTTCCTTCCCTTTCCCGTCCCTCCGCCCTTTCTCTGCGGTCCGCTATTTGCATGCTGCACGAGAGAGAGAGGCGTCGGGGATCGGTACGGCACGGGAACGCTCCATTATTCCCGAGCGTAATTCGTTTAGACCAGCCGAGGAACTATCCCGTTCGATTCCGCGAGGCAACGTGATTCGAGAACGGGGAACGAACCGTCGCCTGGATTCCGGCGAATCGAGTTATCCGGAGAAATCAGATAACGCTGGCGAGACACTTATTTATCCCCCCAGCCAATTTAAATATATTAATTTTTGCGAGCCGCCGCGCGAAGGTCGCGGCAAGAAGATACGTCTACGCTGGCATACCGGCAGCTAGGATTTCTTCGGCTGTCCGTGGCAAAAAGACAGACGGGAGTCTCCTCGGGAGTGTAGAAACACGGGACTTCCGCGAGTCACTGGAACACCGCCTGAATAACTCCGGGCCGGGGCAATACACAAATATTCGGCTCATAAATATGTATGGCGCCGTAAATCGGTTATGCGCCAGGATCCCTGGAAGCGTACGAAAAATCGGAACAAAGGAATGATGAATGAATTTCTTCGAGCGGGGACCGTCGGAGGCGTACGCGAAGGAAGAGAAGGCGGGCGGCGCTCGAGAGCGATCGAAACTTATGTATGCGCGCGGGCCGTTGCACGAGGTTTATTAAAAGCGACCGGGCAACGTGTCTTTCCTCCATCCATCAATTTCCGCGAGCGAGCGTGCAGAAGAGCCCCACCAAGAAGAAATCGAGAGCGACGGTGGATGGAAGAACTATCCTTGGTCGAGTAAAAGTACCCTGGTGGAAAACGGCAAGTGGATCTAGGAGTCCTGGAAGAATTACCGAACCTCGTTCGCGCAGCGCTCCTTTCTCTCGCACGCGAAATTCCAGCTCCGAAAGAGGAAAAAAGACGGCGACGCGGTGCGCTGCACGGTTGAAAAACTGCGTCGTGGAGGGGAAAGCCGAGGAATTATTTAGGAGGCCGCTGAAAGTCCGGCCGAAAGAAGTTTGAGCCTCGTGCATTAACGAAATGGGCGGCTGCGAAATTCAAGGTGGAAAAAAGCGTAAGGACAGCGGCTAAACTCCGGCACGAGCGAAGCCGCACCGAAAGAGGGAACTCGCTGGCTCGAGGTGGACGAGTTAATTTTAGTTTAATCGACCGACCTGATATGAAGAGCTCGCGTACGAGAGCCGGTGCACATACGTAAGTAGGCATACGTAGGTGCGCTCTCTCGAGACTCGAGCCACGGCTCTACACTCCGTCGCTCTACACACGCGGAAGGACTCGCGTTATGGGCCGCTGGCTTACGTGTAACATCGGCAACCGTCGCATTTTCTCCACCGCGGAATTCACTTCCGAGTTTCCCGACCCCTCGCCGCCGCGTCACCGTCTCCAGGACGCGGGGTTCTCGGAATCTACCGGGAATCTACAGCGAATCAAGGGCTCTACGTGACTCGATGCTCCTCCGCGAAAGTAATACCCCCTCGCACCAGAGTTCCGCGTACCGGTCGCCTCAAGTAGAGACGACGAAAGGTTTATCAGGAAACAATGGCAATTTGTTAGGCGTCGGTGAGATGAAAGAACGAGTCGAGAGAAAGGCAAACTTCTCAGCCGAGAAGGAAGTTTACTGGGAAGTCCCTGCGCTCCTCCGCTGATTGTGAGACACTCCGGCGTTCGCTCTTTGGCTTCGTTACGTTTATAAAGACTGTGAGTTCGTTTGGAAAACTGTTCCCCCCCGAGCAACTGGCACGCACTCCAGCGTGGTTTAACCAGATGATGCACGTGTACCAGCGGCTACCAGAGGCTTCCGTTTAACAGTCAAAGTGCATACGGCTGGGCCGCGTAAATGGGACGGGCGAGGGGGGGGAGTTTCGAGGTCGTTCGGATCGAAATCATTCAATTAAGGTCACAGGCTACGGGGCAGCCATCGGGCCCAGCGTCGAGAGGCTGACGCAGAAAAGACGCTTTCCCCTGTCCTATCCGACCTTCCCCCTTATCTATCGTCATCCGACTTTATTACAGTTCGTCGATCTTCTCGAGCGCCTCGTGTATTCGCCGAGCGACAGAGTGGTCGAGGACGCTCGACTGTCTCGGTTCGACGAACACTTTATCTGATCCGTCATACCGTGCAAACCGACGAATTGGATTCCTTCGAAATCTGGGTGCTACTTGCGGGTTGCGCTTACTGTATGCTGATAAATTTGGATGAAACTGGGAGCAAGGTCCAAGTGCGCTTCATAAACGCGGGGATGACGAAGCGTTGAGGTTCGCGGGCGTCGTGGTGCTATCGAAAGTGCATCGCACCCTAGGTGCACAGTGAAACGATGCGACCGAAGCTACCAGCTAAGAAGCACGGAAGCTAATGCTCGGTCGGCGATAAGAATGTGCCGTGCGTTCGCTGGGAGACGAATCGAATACAAATCAGAGGAGGCGGAGGGAAGGTCGTAGCACCTCGCGAATAACGAGCCATAGACGTTACGCTCGGGTTTGAGCGTGGATCCGCGAGAGCGAGGCTTCCGCGACGGCGCCGGAAACGGGCGAGGAAAAGATTCTTTCCCTCGTCTATCGATGAGCCTCGGGGGGAGAGAGAGAGGGAGAGAGAGAGAGCGTGTACACCGCGGCTGGCTGTCGCTCGACGTGGCTAAAAAGTGGAAAACCTCGTGCATCTGCCTGGGCGAGGAGGGAGGAGGTAGCGGCGAGGCACAGGGGAAGCCGGAAATCGAGGAAAAAAGGGGGGAAAGCGGCGGAAGGGCGAAGCGCTTGCGCGACGAGCTCGTTTCCATGGCTTCGCTCGTTCGTTTCACGTAGCAACAGGAGGACTTTTGACCCCGTTCGATTGTCCTTCGAAACAGCTCGGTGCCTCATCGTTACCGTGATACCGGTTACATAAAGTTCCGAGCCTATTTTTACGCCAATTTTTATTGTATGAGTGTCGCAGTGTGTAGTAGCTTGTCTGATCCAAGTCTGAGTTTAGTGGTTGCAGTGGTAGCGAGTTTTTGAGCGTTCCAGTCCAGACAGCACGCTATTCGCGTGATCGCGCGAGTATTCTGGCATCACAGTATTCTTCATCTTGTTGAATCTTCGATCCCTGGGCCATGTCAGCTGAATGCAAAGGGTGCCAGGCGGTTGTTGTGAACCCGACAAAATCCTCGGACTGTGGTGCAGCCTCCCACACTCGCGAAACCTGCTTGAGTCGTTCCTATCATCCGTGGCATAACGAACAGTCTGCTCAATTGCAAGACACGTATCGTACCATCTGCGGATCTAAAGACGCTGGAAGACATCAGAGGCCTCATTCGGGAGGAATTGACAAACTTTCTGAAAGAAGTTTGGGTTGAGATCCAATCTGACATTACCAACGTTCGAAACTTCGTTTCCCTACTATCAGTTAGAATGTAGCGCGTTGAAGATTGCTGCACGTCATCAGCCTACTCGCTCGCTGATGCTGGGCCAAGTACGGATGATGTCGTCACTAAACTACGTGAAAGGGAGAAGAGGTCCTCCAATCTTATTGTTTATGGGCTGAGTGAGGATCCCAACGTACCCTTGCAACAGGCTACGAAGAAGGATGCTGAGAGCATCCGTACTGTCCTCTCTCAGATTTACGCTTCGGACTATCAGAACATTAGGACGCGCAGGATTGGGAGGTTTGCCGGATCGTCTCCTAGGCCCCTATGTGTGATGCTACAATCGGCGGAAATCGCCGATGAGTTTCCCTCATCAATGTTTCTTGCGATCGAATCGAATGAGTTTATATTAGGATCAACGCCTCGCCTCTCTCTCTCTCTCTCCCCCCCCCCCCTCTCTCTCTCTCTCTCTCTTGTATATCCCTCCTGCTGCCAGAGCATCGAATGATTTTGATTACTGCGTGAGCATCGATGAGGTCGCCAGTCAATTTCCGTGTACTAACATCATGCTATTTGGGGATTACAATCTCCCCTGGTGCATTTGGCCTGCTTATTCTTCTGTCTTAAACGAAGTTGCGCTATCACGGTCAGCGTCTGGGGACGAGGTATCTGCTCATGCCATGATCATGGAAACCTGCTTTTTCCACAACCTTCAACAGATCAACGCTTGTCACAACTCTCGCGGGTGCCTTCTCGATCTTGTCTTTTGCAACTTCAGTGGTGTAACTATGTCATCTGCATCCGATCCTGTTACCACTTGACCCTTTCCATCCTGCTCTGCTTGCGAATGTTCAGCTCTGCGTAACTCAGGTTGCCTGCCGCCCTATGCCTAGGCGGTTTAATTTCAGTAACGGGGATTATCCTCGAATCATTGAGTTCCTTAACTCTGTGGATTGGGACAGTAGTCTGAAAAGCATGTCGACCGATCAGGCTGTCTCTTTTCTATACGATCCCATTTCATACGTGATCGAATCCTTTATCCCTATATCGAGAGGGCACGCCCCTAAATACCCGGGTTAGTTCTCCTCCGAGCTAATCCATTTCGTTAAAGCAAAACACGCTGCCCATCTCGCGTATAAGAAGAGCAATGACTGGCATGACTATCTAGATTCTAGCCTTTTGCCACCTCAGGTCTAAGTGCAAGTCTCTTTCCAGGTCGTGTCAGAGTCAGGGATGTATTGTCCAGAAAGGTTTTTGCATCGTCGGGGGTACCCCAGGGTTCCCATTTGGGACCCATTCTATTTCTATTGTTCATTGACGACATTCACGAAGTGATCTGCAGCAGCAAATTTTTGCTGTTCGCCGATGATCTCAAGCTATTTAAATGCATTTCTTGCCACTCCGACTGCTTAGATCTTCAATCTGACTTAAATAAGCTCACGGAGTGGTGTCTATCCAACCTTATGGAGCTCAACACCAGTAAATGCCATATTTTGAGGTTGTCGCGTAGCAAGAGTCCGATGCACTATCCCGACACTATCGCCGGGTCTCAATTATCAACCGTTGAGGTCGCACGTGACCTTGGGGTTTTAATCGACTCTTCGTTCTCCTTCGTGGAGCACATACAACATATTGTTGCGACTTCAAGCAGAGCTCTGGGTTTTATAATTAGGAATAGTGCCGATTTTGCGAATCCTAGTACGCTGCGCTACTTATACATATGACAGCTTGGTGCTACCGCATCTCGAGTACGCGCCAGTCATCTGGGCATCGCGATGGAATAAGTATAGTGTACAACTCGAAAGGGTCCAGCATCGTTTCCTACGTCATCTTGCGTACAAAGCGACACCGGCCTCTGGCTCGCTTCGACCACGACTACGGGCCGATTTTGGGCAGATTCGGGGTGCGGACTCTGGTTCACAGAAGGAGGGTCACAGACCTTTTCTTTCTTTATAGGATTCTGAACGGGATGGTGGATAACCCCAATAGAATTGCGCTGGTCAATTTTAACGTTCCCACTCGCTTTACTAGACAAACACCTCTGTTTAGGCTTCCTGACTTACTCCTCCTGGGTTGGTCACGCTGACCCCTTTCACAAAATCTGCGGCATCGCCAATCAGCTCTATGAGGGTATCGATTTCTTTGCTGGTCCTCTTTTTAGCTTCAAGACTAGTATTCGGAGAGCCCTTATTGCGGAAGGCACTTCTTAGTTTATTTCCCACCTACCTACCCGGAAATCTATGGTCATTACTAGCGATTTTTCTGCTTTTGTCTTTTTCTGTAACTTACTGTACCATCTTTTCCTTAATTGTTCTTGTTCTTAACGGGCTTGTCCCGTGAATAAAATTATTATTCCTATTATCGTTTTCTCCCGTTTTGTCGGCCGAGAGAGGTGAAACGCGTCGTTGAACCGCACTTAGGCGTCACTCTCCTTTAACGTCCCTCGCTCGTGCCGTTCTTCCATGAGCCACTCCGTCCGCCGACGGTCCTCTCTCGTGTCTCTCCTCTATGAATCCGAGGCCCCGCTTCCAAGGGAGACATTACCCGCGGGGCTTACAAGTTCCTAACCCCCTTCCCGAAAGGGGGCAAGCCCTAGGGTCGATGAATTTCGAAAGCGACGATTACGAGTGACGCACGAGTTTAATTTTACGAGCGGATCGATGCGCGAAGAAAACCGCGGTGCCTAAATCGTCGACGAGCCGCAAAGAAATAAGAATGGTCGTCTAACGCTTGCGCCATCGCGAGATCCGCCGGCGATAACGGGGAAGAAAAGGCGCGATTTTAATTTTCCCACGGATTAATTTGCTACTCATTTTCTCGCGGAAAATCTGCAGAATCCCGCGGAGGAATTTCCCACGGAGGCGGATTACAGTTCGCGGAGCACGCGATCGGCGGCCCGCGTCAACGAAATTCCTTTTCATGCCGAAGAAGGAAAGGAGAATCAAAGCTACCAACAACTTCTTTGACATGTTTGACTCTGCGGTTTTGAAACGAGCGCACGCCTTTTCAACCGGGGATGATATAAGTCAACGATTCGTTTGAAGAAGAAGAGGAATATCTTCGCGAAATGAATAGCATCGTATACACTCCTCTTTTTTAGACTATACGAGAATACACTTTAACGCAACTCTTTCAACCTGCTTCTTTACTGTCTGCGTTCTTTTTTTCCTGCGCTTAGTAGCTGCCATAAATACGCGACCGCAGAGACTTTCACTCCTGTTTCCTTTTTGTATCAAATTAACGAGATTATACCTCAAGATGATCGTCCACTTTCGTCTTCCCGAGATCCGCTGATTTTTTATACACTGGATGATTTAATATCTGCCTCTAACTTTCGTTCAAGCAAAATAAACAAAGATCCATATAAAAAGAATAGAAAAATGTGAAGATCTTCCTGTTCCACATCTAAAAAAACTGTTTGAATAAAAGAAGAGATGCCCTGTAAAGACGTGTCCCATTTGCATAAATGAAACGCGAGAGTAGTGGAGCGTTCGTATACCAAAGCATTGGGGTAACGAGTATATACCACAGATTCAAGCAACGGGCAAGAGAAAGATGAAGGAAATATATCCAGATTCCGAAAGGCCGATCGTCCTGGATGAAGATTGAAGCGGGATTCAGGGCGATCGTATTCACGGGCCAGTAATCGGCTGGACCGAATCAGAATCGCGAGGAAGTGTATCGGGTCGGGCGTAGGTCATGGAAGGGTGCGGGTCCGAAAGCGTGTCTTAGGGACAAAGAGAACCCGTTCCCATCGTGCCGCGAGGCTCGCGCTCCTTTTTCTCTTCATCCGACCACTATGACAGTGGAATCATCGATTCCGTCGCGACGCGGAACACGGTCACGTAGGCGTGCTGTTCGAAACGGCATCGTTAGACGTCCCCAGCGTAATCGAACGCACCGATTTTCAAGGATTACAAGCGGGGGACCTCGTCGGCTCGCGCCGGCCACCGCGCCGCGAGTAAAACGCTCGCCTAGCACCGTGTAAAACGATCGTTACTGCACGTAAGCGATGTTACATCAACCGTATCGCGGATATCTGCCTCGAATTCGAAAAAGCACCGGGGCTACGTGACCGACGCGCCGGCAGCGGCGAGTTTCCCTTTTCCCGAGCGTAAAATCCAATGAAACGTGGGTAATTTCGTTTGCACAGTTGCCGGGTGTACGATATCTGGCCCAACACACGGATATACACCGAAGAACAGTTCCTGCTACCTCTGCCCGCTAATTCTGTATCTTCCACGTATTTAGACGACGCCGCGGCTATATCCGGCATACGCTCGCCGAACATCCGCGAATTATCATGGAAAGGCCGAACTTATCGCGGGACGATTACTCTTAGAGGCTCGCCGATGTCGCACGGTTCGATGGTGACGAGCATTTGCATCAGAAATAATTGAAAGGAACGGCACGGTTCCCGATGCCGACCAACGGAGGAAGAATAAACTTCCTCCCGGGACACGAACGACACAATAACGCTCGAAGACAATAATCGACCGAATTAGGGGAGCCAATAGAGGTAGAGTCGTTCTCGCGAAGGTCGAGTCTTAACGAACTGCTATTTCATTTCACCGATAAAAGAGGCTTCTGCACTTGAATCGCACAGAGATTTCACTGAAAAGAAACACCTTGGAGAGATTCGGCGTTTAACGAGTCCCCGAGTAATTCGATCGAAACTGGACGGACGCTCTAAAAATCTTACGAATTTAATGGAGACGGAGACAACGTTCGTGGAGAGTAGATACGTTCCTGGGTCGTACGATGGCAAAGCCTCGGTGGTGGGGAGCAAGAGGGACAGGAGAGGGTTGTGGAGTTTCAGAAAAGAAACTGCCGGCCGAGCTGGAAGCGAGCGAGAGGTAAGGTGAAGGGGGACACGATAGCACGCCACTCGAAATCACTGGGATGCATGTGTTACTATGCTACAGTGTCGCCCTCGACGGTGATCCAGGGAACAAGGATGCACCGCGCTTTATCAGGACGCACGATTTACCTTCGAAGAGGGCGACCCTATCTGAACCAATTTTTTTTACGCGGTCGGTACAAACTTCCCGCCTTCTAATTCGAACTGCGTACCGTTCGATACATCGATTTCTTCGATACCGTTTCGTTGCTGTTCGAACTATCGGTACATAATTAGAAATGGTGGCTCGGGCATAGTTCGAATCGCGACGGTTGTTTTTTAGTGTTCGTGTTTGCGAGGACGAGTTTCCAAGGATCTACGCACGATACGAACGATAATCACGTAAGACACTTTGAAATACATAATTTGTAACGGCAACTTAATTGACATCGAAATATGTTTCAACAACTCACCTTTGCATTTGACCCCCACTTTTCCGGTGCCCCAAACATAATCTTCACCTGCAACAAGAAATGTTCGAAATAGTATTAAGCTTAGTCGAAGCGATCTTACTACATCGTAAAAATCGCGCGTAACTTTGTAACGAGATACTTACAGTGTTTACAAAGTATAGGGGTTACAAAATATACATCTACGAGAGCATGATTATTCCTGGGTTTCGTGCTTGTTGAATCGGGTACAAATACTGTAACAGAGATAATAATAATAATAATATTGGTACTCTATGCTTCGCTTTAGCAGCGGTTCCGAATCATTACGTACCGTATGGCCCATTGCTGAGGGTTACGTAAGACGACTCGTCTTCGTTGTGAGTGTCTAAGTACGGTGATAAGTTTCCTCTCAGCATTAGGAATTCCTCGCGTGTACCTTTAACGTCTGAAAAGAAAGCGATCGGTTTGAGATTCGTATCTTTGAAAGCGAGAGGTCTGAATAATTAAACAAAAGAAGTTCATACCGGTACAAAGTCTTCTTCTTAGTTCTCCTGCCACTCGTACAAGCAAGAGCACCGTTTCTCCTTCCTCTCAAATAGTGTTATCCGAAGTTCATTAAAAAACAGTCACGTTAACATTCTCCATGGAAAAATATATTAGAGTCAATTCGTTTGTCAGTCGTACATGGTACGTAAACATGGGTAATCTTGCACAACACTATAATCACAGAACATAATCTCTCCTGAGCATTGCGCATCCATTCCACGGGCTTAGAACATCTTCTACTTCGCTCTCGCGTCTGGCCACTGATCGTGTCAGAACGGATCCTTATTCGGTACGCTATTCAAGAGCGCGCACAGCTGTTTGAGCATCGTTTAAAAAACTGAGTTTTTTTTTACCAAAGATAGAGAAACGCTATATAGGTATTATATTCTTTCTCGGAACTAATTTGATTCTCCTGTTGATTACGTCGAACGGCACCACAATTATCAAAAACTTACAGTAACTCTCGGTTAAGGCTACTTGCGTGTATACATAGAATTATGTTTAAAAAATCTTGCTCGGTAAATATATATAAACTTTTATATATATATATACATATATAAAGCAATGTACATGATGATGAACTATGATGATCCTTCGAGCGTCAGCTTCTCTGAGCACGCAAAATCATTCAAAGTAACTTGATATGAACACAATGATAACTAGCACGTGCACGACAATGTGATGCATTATGATTTTATCATTCTTTGCTTGTATCTCTTTCGCGGAGATCCACTGCTCGGATGTACCTCTTCTTTCCTTTGGATATTTACTTCAAGCCGTTTCATATCCACGATCGCCTTCTAAAGCGTAATGTAATTCCTGTAACAAATGGAAACGAGCTTTTTAATTATACCGATCCATTGGATATCAGTTCAGACGAATTACTTATCATTAAACTATCTAATAGTTCTCGAATGAACATTAATTTCCCTTAATGAATGCCTTGTATTCATCGGCACTGAAGGCACATCGAATCACTGCATAATATAGAATGTATTATATAAAAAATACTATGGTAGATTATTGAAAAGATGAATAACTTATAGAGGGCTATTTATAGTATTTTGTGCTACTCCCAGCAGAGGAAAATGAATGGGAAAGGGTATATCGTGCGCGTATTCGCAAGCAGTGACGCGAGCTCCGAATTATTGCGATTTTAGGATATTTTTATTATTCTCTATCACCGTGGTATAGACTCACGATTATCGCAGCAGTTACTGCCGATCACATGGCGACTTTATAAATGTAGAAAAATGATATACTGCACGGGTTCGATGAATTGCAAAGCGGAGTGTACACGCGCGTCGAGTAAATAATGAGCGAAAGCCACCGCGCTTAATGACACGGAACGTTCACTTCTGTATCGTAGGTGGGCCTGACTCTCGCACATCGGGAAACGCAACGCCCATAAGTGATCCAGGGAAGATTAGGCTTCCTACGGGCGAGAAACTCAACGTCTCGGAGCGATCGGAGGGGATGCGAATGAGGAGCGAGAGTTGACAATACGTGGTTCACGGGAGCCGATTGAACTTGGAGAATGGTACCTTCGCGTTTCGGCACATCGGATCCTCGACTTTTCGGGCTTCGCGTGCCGACTAAACGACAGTAAATCTTGAAAAGGCGAAATGGTAAGTGACAAAGAATTGTTTCTCTTGGTCGCGACACGAACCAACACGGTTAGGCCAGCCTAAGCAGCTGAGGGCGCTGCAATTGGCCATCGCTCATGTTTTATCGTGATAAGAAACCTATATTTTAAAATTCATTTTTGTTCTTCTTTGTCCTATTCGCGTCGAAGCGTATCGGATTTCTTTCTGGAAAATTTCGATAAGGATTGCTATCAGCTTACACCTGTAAAGTGAGTCACGCTGATAAGTGTACAAGGAGTTTAATTTACATTAAAACAGATTCGCTGAGTAAACAAATTAATGGCCGCTTTCATATTTCTTTTACTGAGATTGATTAAAATGTATTTGAGAAATGGGATAGCGAAGGAGATAATGTGGAAAAGTTTGAGTGAAGAATCTAGGGAATATAGAAATGGACAGCTAGGGTCCCTAGGTTCCTCCCCACCCGCTTAGTTTTGGTTAGGTGGCTTGCAGAACGCACTCCGATTGACATTTGTCTTTTTGCTCTCACGTGGATGAGGCATACCGTGGTTCTCGCGAGACAGGCATTCACTTCCTAATATAGAGATTCAGGACACGGTGAACAAAGAAACAGCGTTATCATGGTCCGTGTGATTACTCAGGAAACCTACGATGAAGTCGTTAACGAAAATATCGAGCAATTCTCCATGTCTCCCCAGGATGCTATAGAAGACGCTGTAAAGCAATTCGAAGCGCAGGTACTCCAATTTGTTTACCTTTGCTTTTCTCACTTAAACATTAGTGGAAATTATTGCTTCGTTGATTACCATTGTCTCGTTGCCCCCTCACAATTTATAAGTACAAAATATTTCGAAGTTTTATCGTCGTTCAGCGCGTGGACATTTCTGGAGCCCTAATTTTGACAACTTATGGCTCCATTGTTCTGTCAAACATATTTTCGCTCGTGAGAAAGTTAGTTATACTTTTCGATAGATACTCGCGTTGTCTTCGTATCAAAATCATTATCATTTCTACATTATGTGAAAATTGATAAGCTTATTTCAATAATTCATAATTAACTGTAAAGGTGAAGTACATAGTAGGTTTAATTAAATGTAATGTAATTAATTAAATATTTAGTGCGAAAGGATTCTAACATTCAAATAATCTAGAGCGCGTTACATAAGTGGATACTGTGCCATGGTTGTTTTTATCAGCTCTATTTTTATAGGGTGTAGACTTGACCAACATCATTAAAGATTTAGTTCTCAGCGACTACAATGACTTAATAGCATCTTATGTGAGCCAATTAAATATAGCCCTAGAGGATAAGAATTATGAAAATGTTCCTCACACACTAGACAAATTAAGACACGAGTTAGACAAAGACATAGCGCGTAGGGTGTACGCGGGGAAGAAGGGAGGCTACAATACCTTAATAAAGTTAATGAAATCTTGCCCTAATAATAACACGGTAATAAGGTCGGCATTGAAAACCATTACCTCATTGATGACTGGTAATCCAGACTTGTTAAATGACGAGGGGATAGCTTTGCAAATACAGTAAGAAGCTAAAAATAATTATGAGTCGCTAGAACAGATCATTATTCTTTCCCCGTTAAACGTTACTCCATTTGTCAGCATTTTAGATAGAAACACAGACATTACAACGTTACAATACCTTCTGCGCTGGATAAGAGAGTGTTGTATAAGGCACGAGGTTAATAGGCAAGGCATTTTCAATGCAGACATTTTCAATAAACTTAAGAAAATATTGATTCGCGACGAGGCGACCGGGCCTGAGTTGCGAGATGCCTGCGCCGTGATCAGGGCTCTGGTATTAGACGACGATATAAGGCACGAGTATGGAAAGGCTCACGAGCATGCGAGCACTATCGCGAAAGGGGCTCTCAATGTTATCACCGGGTTGATGCCAAGTAAATAAGCTTCGTTACACATGCGTGGAAGTAGTATCTATAAGATTCTAATGAAACTATTTCTTGAAAATAGGATTCAGGAAAGACAAAGGGGTCGTGGGAGATTTAATGATAACTTTAGCCGCTCTGATCGTGAGGAACGAGTACTGTCAGGAGGTAGAGGACGCAGGAGGCCTGAAATTCGTCATAGACATTATGATCGATTATCCAGACTCGGAGAAGCTAAACTGGCAGGCATTGAAATTACTGAAAGCACTGGCTGGGAACGACGACGTGAAGTCCCACGTTGTAACCTCGGGCTGCGGTCCTTTGATCGTCTCCGCTATCAGTAGAATGAAAGTAAGTGTGCCGTGCTGAAAAAAGCTGCTTTGTGATACACGTTGTTTGGCATTTAAGCTTTTTGTACATAGAAGAGGATGTTCTGAAACAATAATTGTATCGCAGGAATCTGAGTGCGTAGTCACGGCTGGACTTGCATGCATTTCCGCATTAACACTGAGGTGTCCCTCGAACGCTGGTGTGTTTTACGATTGCGGAGCGCCGCTTGTAATCATAGACGCGATGAAAGCTTACAATAAGAGTGTGAATGTCTTGAAGCAAGCCGCTTGGGCCGTCAGGAACATGTCGGTGAGGAATAAAGCGGAGTGTAATGAGTTTGTCGCGTATGGTATAGAGGACGTGTTGGCCAGTGCCCTAAAGCAGCACGGCCCTAAGATCGAGAGTGACGTGAAAGCGGCTTTGAGGGACCTAGGACTGAAAGTGGAGCTGAAAGAGAGGTGGGCCGGGAAAGGTGTGTCCTTGAACAACCAGACCGATTAACGCACCAGACGTTTCTATGTGCTTCGCATAAAAGTGGCGAGTAAACGTGGAGAAATAACCGCTAACATTAGTACTCCTTGTATGTAGTTTAATATACATCGACAGTTATATATAATATACATACTGTTTTTGTAACTCGTCCTTTTATATATTATCGTATATTTATATGTTGTATGTTACCATAGATTTATAATAAACTTTTATCTTTAATACGATAAAGGTTCCGAAACGGCTATCCAGAATCACACGAAACACCCATTTACTTACGACTAGTTACTCCGACGACTCGTTCGCGATATTCATTCAGAGAAACGGACTTTCATGTTCGAGTGTTCGCATTGAGCAAGTACGCGAAGTGGGATTAAATTATTTGATCACATTCACGGGAATTACGTTGTAGCTTATTAGATAAAAATTTGACACAGAGTGTATTAGGCTTCGATAGGACTTGATGTCTTGGCGAAATATAAGCTCGACTTCGGTATTCTTCTCTCATTCGGATCCCCGAATTCTTGTTGAGCAAATCAGGTGTTCGATACGCTATACCGTAAATTACATTCATCTTACATATATCAACATCGATTTATGGTGCAGAACATCGACTCTTTTTTCATCAGTCTATACTCTCCGTTTTACCTGGTACATGTCTCTACAGCAAAGATACAATCAAAACGCTTGAAACGGAGAAATTTTCACAAGGCTACTCCGCTGGAATCAGTTTCGCGTAGAATTTCCTCTGCGTTATTTTTTAGAGGGTGTTTACAGAACATTAAGGGTCAAATAAAATGATTCGAGAGTCTACGACCTACGTGTTTATTGTTCACTCGGGAGCCGTAATGAAAAGTAGAGAGCTAACTTTGTGAAAATTTCTGACATTATAGATGATGTTTGATATATATATAGCGTGGAATATATACTCACGATCGAGACCCGTGCGACTCGCGCCGGTTCCCTGATCAGTGATTTATCTGTAATTATTCTTCGTTGTACTTCACTCCTGCAAGAGACTACGATTGTATCACAGTCTTTGACGAGGTCACGTTCGCTATCGAGCACGATAACGTGTCTCGAGCGATCGTGATAATAGAATAGACGAATAGAATTTTTCATTTACATATAATCGAGAAAATAGTTCATCCTGGAAGGATCGCGATAGAGATTGCTACATTTACTTCCACGGCTCGTGCTGTGCTAACGTTCGGAGAAGTCTAGTGAAAAAATATATGCGTATGCAAGTACATATTAAAAAGAAGAGCGAAAGCAACGGGAACAGTGTACAAGGAACAGAAATCTACCTATCTATCGATCGCGTTGCTACTAAAACGACGAATCTAACAGTGCGAACGAAGATACTACAATGCTCGAGGAAATATGTACACGTAGTAGTGAAACGCAGACACTGGTTTTGCCTCTTCGAAAACGCACAGCCCCGGTGGCGATGTGTCTCGAGCTCCTTTCAATGCCGCTCGGCTACATGTTCCTGATCCTTGCGACACGAGCAGGCGCTCACCATTTAAATAACGCATCGCGGGGTGGGGTATGCCCTTCGTCGAGGCGCGTACATTCACGAATTCACGGTGGTACGTCACAGCCATAAATATTAATACACGAATAATCGCCGGTACATAGTACAATTGTAGGTACGCGTGTTCGACGCTGACGTTCGGTTGAGCAACATTTTTTTCCCAATCGGTAGGAAATCGACCGTCGACCGTGTAATTAGATGCGCCCCGATCGACGAGTCGATAGCGGCGTCAGGGCGGAGGAACTCTTTCTCTTTCATTTATCTATCGCATATACATGCGGGACATATACAAGCGGGGAATGAGAAGCGAATGTGGGAGAGAGAGTAAGACGAGGTGGCTGAGTAAATGAATGATTTGCGTTCAGTGAAGTAATTGAGGAACACTTACCTGATGGGGAACACCATCCGTGCAAAGTAAAGAAACGATACAATGAGAACGGAAAAGTTTTATTGTGAAACGAATACGTAATCGCAACAGAAATCAGCCTCTCGAGGGACGCAAAGCGGATCGGACCGTATTCGCGCGCTTCCTTGGAATCGGGAAGGCAAACCGGAATGCGATTTAATTGACACTGAGGATTGATTGCCCGCGCAATTTTGACGAGGTTCTTCCGTTAACCGTTACGGCGTTATCTACTTAAACTTAAGCGACACCCATGCGCCCCGCGTACGGCTCTGCGGGCAATTAATTGGCTAATTAACGAACGTCAATGAATCCCCTTCCTCGTCGCGGTAGCCACTAGACGTCGGGGATTCGGTTTCTACCAATGACATTGTACACTCTACACAGACAAGCGTATATTTGATTCGACACCATCGCTATAATTTTATCGCTATCGCTACTGCTATCGTCGCAGATACTAAGAACAGGCAGACCAGTTCACATCGACCATATATAGAAACGGGTACACGAACGTCTTAATGCGTTTACAGGCTATTATTTAGCTTCCAACGAGTCGAATCTGGGGAGAGGCAATCACGGAGCGTGCCCTCCGGCGTGATCAATTTAAAATCGAGCTCGATCGCGATGGTTTTAATGAAAACCAAGGAGATAATTAGTGTTAGGGATTACTCTTCGAACTTGCGTTCGCCCTTTCCTTTTTCAAGCTTGTCCTACACCTTTCACTGTCTTAATTTGGAAAGCCATCTGCAAGCTAAGGTAAACTATGCTATGCTAAGTTTTAAAAAATTGGCTTCAATACACCCTAAGCTAAACTGTGTTATATTTTTTACATTTTACAGCACAGCCAGACATAGCATAGCATAATATAGCTTAGCTTCCACGAGGATCCGCAGCTTTACGATACAATTTTTCTGCTTTCTCAATTAAAAAAGCCCCGCGTGTATTTAAAAACGATACTAACCCAATTAACTCGTCCCTCCCGTAGCAGATGCCACGCACGACCCTCCCGCTTCGGCTATGCATAGTTTCCAGGGAAAAGAACCCCGAGGGAGCTTCCCTAACGTGGAAAGCAAGAGGAAAGGGTAACGATATCGATTTGATTGGTGGACGGACGGCGTACCGTCGCGGATGGATTCGTTAACGCGAGTCGGGCTCGTAAATCAAAAGCGCCGGGTCCGTTCGACTCGATATGTTAATTAAATGCTCGATAACGGAAATCGCCCGCGGCTCGCATCCATCGCCCCTCGCTGCTCGCCGGTTCACCGGGGAGCGGACGATAAATAACGTATCGCGACTAATACAGCCTACCTATCGAGGTATACACGGAGAGCGCATGCAGGCTGTATCGATTCCACGTGTTTTGCTTCTTCTTTTCATGGCTGCTCCAGACAGCGTGCTCGTCGGCCCGGCCCGAGAGCTCGTTTCCTCTCGCGCGTCCACGCTTGCTGGTTCACCTACCGCGCGTACACCGCGCCGTGGTACAGGTTTCGCGTCGATCGTGCATGCAGATGGGAGATCGCAACTTATCCAGGGGCGTAACAATGATATTGCCTCTCGTTTTTCGCGGACACTCGGGGTGGACCTTTAAATTCAGACTGCCCTGGGATTTTGGAAAATTCGAATAGGAACTCGCCGTTCTTTATTGACAGGGTTCGAGGTGATCGGTAAGGTTCAAGGTGATTTGTAAGTGGAAGAAAGGTTCGTTGGAGGTGGATTAATTTGGAAAAATTACGCCCCTGCAGCTGTCCACGTAGTCACATACACACAGAGACATATCGACATGTAACACACGTGCATATATGTACATGCCGTAGAATGGGGGATCGTTGGTGCACGGATGCGTGCGGGTGTACATGCTCTCTCGCGTGAACCTAGACACCTTTGATCAGCCGGGCAGAGATACATTATATTCGTCTATCTTCCGAGCGACTAGTTGATTCTTCTAGGCCCCGCGAACTCTCGCCTGCCGTTATCCGTGTTCTGGCAATTAAATAATCCTTCCCCTCGCTGGAGACGGCGAAAGAAGTAAGTAAAGCTACGCGGGATTGGCCGATCGTCGTGTTAAATAAAATTATACATAAAGTACGGTCGTCTCGTTGCGGCAGTCTTGGCACGATGCTTCCGTGTGCTGGAGACGACGATCGCGTTAACTAAGACAGGCTACGAGCTTGATCGAACACATAGAAACGGTTGTAATCGTGGAGGGATGAACCTGCCTGTGATGGATGGCTCGTCACGGTGATGGTTCAGGCCAGATTACTCGCGGCATCGGCAGCACGAGTACTTGTAGTACTTTATCCGGCAGAGGCCGTTCTTCACGACCAGGGCGCAGTTCGGATGCTTGTCGACGCACTCCGAGCTTTCGTAGGCCTCTGAAATTCCAAGAGTTTCGTCGGAATCGTTAGGAGCCGCTGCGTGATCAAAGTCCTCAGAGACACTGTTCGGAGACTCACTTTTCGGCGGTCGGCTAGGTGATGAAGGGAGGTCCTTCTTGCACAGGTCCAGGCTGCATTGCTGCTGCCCCGTTGGTCTTGAGGCTTCCAAGCAATTAGCGTCGCCGACACCCTCCAGGACGCATCGGACCATTCTGGTTTGCACGCCGGTGCCGCACGTCACCGAGCACTGCAAGTACGTTTCGGTATTTATAACGAACGCCCCGAAAAAGTCACGGTTCCCCTTCGATCGTAAATTCGCGGCAGCCGCGACTTACCTTCGACCAGTCCGAGGTGAACCATTCCGGTGTGCAAGCGGATGGTCTGCACACTTGCTCGCTCGGTGGCCTCGACTCGCTACAGCCGCTCGACGGCGACACCATGAATCCGTTGCTCGTCCTTGCCACGCAGAGGACTTCTCGATATTGGACGCCCACTCCGCAAGACACGGAACACTGAAATCGTATTTGTCCGACACGTTCGTTCGAATCGACCGAGCGCCTTAACCCTTTGACAAATTATTTATGTGCGAGGCGCAGGCAGAGTAAAAGAATTTTTTTTTTCAATTTTTATTATGAACGGAATTTCATTAGCGGACAAAATAGTTACCACTCTTTCGAACCACCCTGCTTCTATTACTTTTCAATTTCAACTCAAAACTGCAGTGTGTAAGTACCTAATATACATATTCTGAAAGAGAATTAAAAGCTGTATGTAACAAACAAAAACCCTATGTAACATTAAACAAGACAACACACTTTTAAAGCCAACAATAAGATACCACTTTTGAACATTAATTAAAAAAATCTTATATTTTCTGGGGCACCTTTAGCTTTTAGGATAACCTAAAAAGTTACTAACCGTGGTAACTTATTTATAGGCCCCAAAAATTGGTTACCCCGTTCAATGTCATATAACACTTTGGTTTATCAGTTAAATAAATTCAACTTTAACTGGGTTTTATACAGCTTTAAATTCTCCATGAGAATATGCATATTAAACATACCACAGTTCCAAATGTATGCTAAAAAAATAACAAAAATAGAGCATATCGAAAAGTGGCACCTTTTTTGTCCGCTAGTGCAGGTATTTTAAAACATAAAACAAATATACATTTTTAGAACAGGAATTTTAAATTTTATTAAATTGTCAAAGGGTAAACCTTTCAGCGTGGAGCGCCGGGCGATCTCTTTGTGTACACTCTGAGTCTGATCTAATGTGCCACGGATAAAGAAATAAGTTTCCATTGTCACGCTACGTGTAGCGAAGTAATAAAATCTCTGGGCCCTTTCGCTCTGTTATTTCGCACATCTGGGAATCGGTACCTCCATGCTAAACGGTTACTCGTGGCGGAAGTTTAAGAAGAAGCCCGTTTCGGTTATCTGTTACTAACGAGTGTCCATGGACCAGCGAACCACTTGGCGCCGTCGCAGTTCGTCCCCTTTGCGAAGCATTGCCTCTCCGTTTCCGGCCTCTCCGCAGGATTGCAGAAGAGCTCGCTGCCGTCGGCGCACGCCACTTGCCGCGTCTCCACTCCGCTTCCACATTCGGCGGAGCACTGAGGGACAAATTGAAAAGCGCCGTGTAGGAAATGACACGCGGGGCATGTTACGACCGCAGCTTCGCGTAACTCATTTCACCTTGGACGTCCATTCCGAATGAAGCCAAGGCGCCCGTTGCTCCGAGCCCCCGCGCATACAAGCCACGGACTCGCACGCTCTCTGTGCCTCGGGCTTGTTGAACGGCGAGCAAGACATTCCCGACGTGATGCACGTGACTGTTCGATTTCGAACCCCTTCTCCGCACGTTGTCGAGCACTGCAATCACGAAAGTCATCCTTGAACCGCGAATACCGTTTCACATCGCGTCGCAAATTGATTCCCAAGATGGACTCGCTGCTTAAAGCCAGGGATTCAGCCGGGGAAGCTAATCTATACTATGCTGAAGGTATGTATTGTTATGTTTCAGAAAAATCGCTCGCGAGGGAACCTCCTGCTACGTGGAAGTAACTTAGCTTACTAAGTATTACTAAGTATTTATACTAACTAGAATCCTTTTGATGGAAACGGTTCCATAAGGATATACCTAAGTGAAGCTAATTTTTTAAAACATAGCACAGCTTAGCTTAGCTTTTGGTGGAAACGATTCCATAAGGATATACCTAAGTGAAGCTAATTTTTTAAAACATAGCATAGCTTAGCTTAACTTTAGTTAATTTTTTGAAGCATAGCATAGTTTAGATTGAATTAGCTTATGAGTGGATTCCGGACTTAAGGTTGTATTGAAGTTAATTTTTTAAAACTTAGCATAGCGTAACTTTCGAGTGGATTCCAGACTTAAGGATGCATTGAAGTTAATTTTTTAAAACTTAGCATAGCTCAGCTTAGCCCCGCAGTTGGATCCCCAGCATAATCGTGCGACGACAAAAGTAAGCGCGTTCGTTTGACAAAAAAGCGCATCACCATAGATTCGAAAGTACTTGAAAGCGTCCCCGTGATTAAAGAAAAGCATCTAGGGCACTCTACGACAGTGTGGATTGACAAAAACATCGCACTTACCGGGCCCCAAGCGCCTACGTCCCATCTGGGCGTGTCGTGTTGCGAGTGCATGTGCCTCAATTCCGGACCAGTGGTGCAGGCAGCTTTCGCGCAGGCTTCCACGGTCCTCAGGTCCGGCGGTTGCACGCACGCACCGTCAGCTACTCGCATCGTCAGGTTCGCGTTCAGTTCCTGTACGCACTCCAATTTTCGTGTCCTCGTGCCGGCGCCGCAGCTGACCGAGCACTCGCCCCACGCCTCCGCCCTCCATCTGAAACAGCATTACGCCCGTCGTTGATCCGTGCACGCTAATTTGCGAGCAACACCGGAACCGTGGTCAGGAGGATTACCTGGGCGAGCAGGGATGATCGTTGCAGCGTAGCGGGGGCGGCTGCTGGGGCTTTCCCACGTTCCTGCAGCGCTTTTCGTTCACGATCATCTGGTTCGCCTCGCGCACGCACTTGAACATCGCCGTTTGAATCCCTGCAAGCAACGGGGGAAATGAAACGTTTCTGAACGCGAGAGCATTCCTCGCGAGGAACCACTTGCTTCCCAGTTGAACCCTGCGTGAATCACAGTGCACACACAGGGATGCGTAAAAAGGTGGTCGAGCTACACGCGTTTCCAGCCGTGCGTCGTGGTTGTCAAAGACGGGAATTAAGGGGAAGGAACTGTGACAGCTGGGACGACCTTATCTCTACCCACCCGTATGAGCTGTCAGTCTCAATGAAAAGAATCACAGCGACGCTGTTCGCGATCGCGTGCAACGGCGTTCCAACGCACGAGGAGGACCCGTGAAACGTTTGGTGGAAAAATAATAACGTGGGTCGACCACGGATGTGGGGCTTCCTGCTAATAATTTTCGTGAATTGGACGGAACTTCCGTGGCGGCGACGGGCGAATCGAGCCTCGTAATCTCACGGTACGAACCCCAGGCGATAGTACCGAAACGAACGCCACTCCGCTGGCTTCCCACGCACCATTCGATTACGCTACTGGCTTCATCTGCTGCTCAATTGTCCGCGCGCTTTTTTCCTAATTGCGGGTTTAATTACCGGGCCCGAAAAATCGGGGACGCGGCTGGGAAGTGTGCTTGCACGAATTAAACTCCAACTTCTTCCACGTATGTACCTCCTCCGCACTCCTTGGAGCAAGCGGTCAAGCCAAACACCTTCCACGCGAACTTGGGTCGCTTCTTCTTCTTTTGTCTTGACTTTGGCTGATCGCCGGCCATCACCGTGGTCGGAGGATGCTTCATCTCTTCCTTGGTCCCTCGGTCCCTTGGTCGACTCTGCCCGCGAGTAGTCGCTGATAAATCGATCGTCTGATCGGATCTGGAAGAACGAGGGAGCTGTACGAAGGCAGATCGATGGTTCGAGTCAATCGAGGAGCTATTCTTTCTTAGAACAGTCACATATAGTAGCCGTGGCCTCTAGCGGCTCTGACTTCGGGAGGATTAATCCTCGTGGGAGGACAAACTTGTACACGAAGTGGTGTGTGCGTATATTTACATTCTGGTCGCGGGGATCGTCGCGGGAACGACTCGAGCATCCGAATCAGGGATTTCGTTGCCACGATCCATGGAGCCTGGAAAGAAAACGGAGAGAATAACGGGTCAGTGCGGGTCTCCCATTTGCATGCGAGCCATAAAGCGCGTTGCGTAAGAGCAGCAAGCGGATAACCGAAGACAATCGTCAATAAGGCGAAAAGAGTGTATTCGATTAAGCGTGGCCCATCGGCGGGGAGGTTACCTGTCGTAAAAAGCGGCGGTGCTATCATCGCCCTCCCGTTCGTCGCTTCCTTTAACGGCAGCATGTACTTGTAAAGCACTCCGGGGTTCATTTCCTGCGCCAGGATCTGAGGGAGGAACATTCGAAGATACAATACCGCGCGGCGATGTATGACGTTGCACGCGGAGGAGCACAATGGGGGCCCAGGGTCGAAGAGGATCGACTCTCGACGGCAGTGGAAAAAAAGGATTGGGGAGAGGGAAGAAGAAGCAGCCGTTCCAATAAATTCTCAAAGAGGTCAGAGATATCAGAGGCGTCTTTATGGTCGTACCTCTAAATGCAAAGAATCGTTCAGTGGCCCGGTTGCCAAGATGCACTCGGTGCGGCTTCTGTCACCCCTCTGGTATGTTAATGTCGTGCCAGCCGCTTTATAAGTGCCGCTCGGACTGTACGCCAGCGGTCCATTCAGGATGTAACTACCGTTGCTGTCTCTCAGCGCTAACAGATCAGATCGTTCGTTTAGAAGAAACGTCTCCTTCTAAGCCCCACATGCACGGGCGTCCCCTACGTTCGCTTCTAGCCGCTACCGTACCTAAGAAGTTGTTGCTGAAGCGAAGTTCAGAGATGTTGAGCGACATGGCTCCCTTCGGCACGGTGGTCACGGGTTGATGACCCCTCGGCAGGATTGGTTCCATAAAAATGCCCTCGTACAGCCGGCAACCTTTACCCTGACCACCGCAGACACCACAGGCGTCCATCGCCACTCCGGAGCCCACCACGCCGTCGCAACCTACGGGCTGGAACGCGGATTTCAACGTAACTTGAACTTTGCTACGTGGGGCCAGCGATGCTTCGGAGGATATTTTATTGATAACAGATCCAGGGGATTTAAAATCAATGCTGGAGCATCGAATCACCGTGCTGGAGGAAGGATCCACGCGACACAATGAGGAGTAAAAGGAAGAGGCGATGGCAACAAAGGGGATACGGTTAGGTGGGTCGCGATCGGACACGAGGTGTAATTAAAAAAGCATAAAAGGCAGGGAAAAGCATCGCGGGCCAGTTTGGATGGATGGTATCGGGGAATCCGCAATTAATTTCCGCCAACGGTGTGGAGGAGCAGGCCGGGTTGTTCATCGTACCTTGCATTGTCCGGCGACACAGAGCCAGCGGTCTGTTCGCTCCATAGAAATCCCGGTATTATGGCCACGAAGATTCGGAACGTCGCAGGGTGCGCCGTCCATTACTGCCGGTTCAAGCGTTGCGTAAAAACGCTCGCCGACGGCACGGCAATTGAGCGCGCAGGAGTTCGGAGCTGGCCAACACAGTAATTGCGGTTAAGCAACGAGCAGAAGCCTTTTGGGGAACAGCCGTGAAAAGGAATGAATTTGATGGTACTTTGCGGAGGAAAATGGCAAGTGAGTAAAATTGCACTGGCTTAGGTGACTGCACCAAAAAAATTGGTATCTACTATACCTAGAAAATCTGAAACGTGGAAGATTATTCAACGAGGTTTCTAAAGAATAACGTTCACCGCCAAAAGAAATCCTCGAATGTCGAGGGCAATCGCATCGCTCATTCCGCGGAGAACACTCCGCGCAAATAATTGTAGGAAATTTCGAAACGGAACGGTTCCGAGGCGTACCGGGGTAATTATAACGTCACGGTTGAACGTCAGCCTCGCCGACGAAATTGCAGAGACGGTGGCTCAAGTGGCTTTAACTCACCGTCCAGGAACGGAACCCAATCGTAGCTCTGGCCCTTGTAGTTTCTTCCGTTGTACTTGGCGCATTGTTCGGCCCGCAAATCCTCCGGGAAGTTCGGACATTTCTGTCGCAAGTAACGGCTTAATTAAACTCCAGGTAATTAAGGAGCGATCGCGTGGGAAAGCTGTTTCGCTGTAAACACGCCGCTCCCTCGAATATTCGGGTCGATTGCGAGGGGCTCCCCTCTCGGCAGCACCCGATGCTTTACCTCCAAGCTTGAAATTCGTCGGATTTTAAATTCCCTTTCAATTTCTACGCCGTAGCTCCACTTATTCGTTAATGAATTTCGGTGCTTTCAAAAAGGAAGCCCGCACTCGAGCAAACACGACGCAACGCGAATACCGACGCGTACGCGGGGAATCGTTAGCCCTGGTAATTTCCGGGTGGAAGATTAATTGCTGTCCAGTAAAATCCTGAATAGTCCCGCGTGTTTGTACACCATCGTTCCTCTGCGAAATCTCATCGAGGAAAGACAACCGAGCAACGTGCAAATTTTTAATTACATAAGACTAGTAAAGTATCAAATCAATAATATTATTGCAATTAGAGAATGAAAAATTTACACAAAAAATCGTCTAAATATATTGGAAACCTAACCACTGTTATTATCCCGTTCACTCACTGGAGTACCACTGTTCATTCACTAGAAATTTATGTTCATTCACTGGTCATTGGCCCATTTTTTATTTAATTCTCTGCCAGATTTTTAATGAAAGTTATAATTATCAAACATTGCTAGAATTGTGTTCCGGGATGTCTGACTTTAGTAATAAAACAGCTCGTTTACAGAAATAATATTCAAGAAATTAAATAACAACTTTTGAATACTAATTTTAACAGACATGCAGCTTAAGTGTTCATTCACTGGACAGGTCACCCTCCCAGAATATTCCCGCTCTGGAGGTAGAATCAATTTGCGGCACAATCGAATCCGGTCGTCGAAATGCGATTAAAACGCGCCCGATCCTGCCCAGGCAAGTGTGCGTTCTCGATTCGCGGGATTTTTCGGTCGATTCACTTCCGTTCGAGAGCGTTCGATCCGCGCAAAGCGGCCGACCGGCGTCAAAGGAATTCCATCGGCTATCGAGAGCGAGTGATTCAGCAGTTCCGAACACTTTGAAATGGATCCGGAAGTATCGGTCCCCGCGAAAAAGATCGCGATGCCTTTGCTACTATAAACGCCTAATTACCACAGGTGGGAACCTGCACGGAGGGCACGACTGTCCGTTACCGAGGCACTCCGCGGCTCTGCAGCTGGTCATTATTCTTATGAATTTTAAACAACGCCGCGTGCTCGCGCGCCGCCCGTATAAATTGCCGTCGTGCGCATCCTTAATTGGCCTCGCGGATGATTTGTTCGCGACTCGTGACGTACCGTCGAAAAGAAACCCCCATGGCGATCTTCGATACGCACGTCCACGTAGGACCGCGAGATAAATGCACTAGGATGCACTTGCAGTTAGCGAGAATGCACCATTCCAATTTATAATGAATTCCGTGGAAAAGTTGGAGGCTCTGGTAAGGACATTTTCGCGAGCTCAGAACCAAGCGTCGATCGCTGGATAATCGAGATACAAAGAGCGAGCGCTCTCTTAGCTGCATCGTCAAGTAGTGCTGGCTAATTATCCGCGGCGTCGATTCGAGAAATTCGCCGGCGCCCGTCGCTAACGAAGCACAAACGTTAATCCATCACGCCCGGCCGACAGGATACAAAGGCGTAAACATCAAGCAGCGCTACGTGTCGCGTTGATTTACCTGCGTGTTGCACGTGTGGTATCTCTTGTACGTGCCGATGCAAATGGGCCGCGAGCCGCTCGTCCCGTTCCCCGCGATAATGCTCCTCCTCCTCAAAAGTCGCCTGGAACAAATCGTTCGCATTAGCCGTGCCCGCTCGATAGATTCCGATCTCCAGTCCGCGCGATTCCCGGGCTCGTTATACGCCGAGCGGCTTCGTCGACGGACCGATCGGCCTGTCGGAGAAATCGGTGACTCTTACTACTATCCACTCTCTCGAATGGATTTAGAGTACCTTGGGACGGGAGACATTTGTATTACAGAAGCTGTTGCAACTTTCTCTCGCTCGTTTTGCCCCGAACCCCGTGAGAACCACAGGCTGTTATGGTTATTAACGGTGTGCGCTACCTGTGTGCAAAATTCGAGGGAGATCGGTAGCTCGACACTCGCGCGCTCCCCTCGTCAGTGTTACAGGCGTAAGGACACCCGTTTATTATTCTCGCGAAGGAAAAAGAAAGAATGGTTGCTAACGGTACAGGGTACCCTCGATTTTATCGTCTCGGTTGCTCGTCCACCGATAAATCCCTCGGACGAGTCACGTAACCGCTCAGGTAGCGTTACAAAGGTGTAAATGTCAGCGGCGATAACACGTTCGCGAGGAGGATCGCTCCGCGCGAGTCGTCGGCGCGGCAGCGTGTAATCTTCCTCTGCTACCGATCCGCAATTTGCTCGATACTCGCCTCTCCCTCTCTCCGCTCGTGTGCAGCAGGTGGCACGGCGCGTCAGCCCTCGAGATGCGGCGTCGATCCACGGGTGGGCAAAGGGCTCGGGGAAGGAAGTAGCGACCGCGAATTTCTCTACGAAACTCACGACGCATAGGTGCTCCCTGGATCATTTGGAAACCGCGAAACGGTTGCTCGTGGCCTTTGATCGCGCGAAGGCTTAACGGTACCGCGAGACGTGTGATTATTGACAGAAACGGTGGCAAATTATACTCGGTCTTGCGTTCTGCCGATTAGGACGATTACCCTTGCAGCCTTCTTATCTGCTGGCTTTAATCGTAGCTTCTTCTTTTCTATTTATATTTGAAAGAATACGGGAGTGAAGGGTGGCCAGTAATGTGGCCAATTCGGTTGATAGGATTACGGTTCTCCTAGTCAATTATTATTATTAAGCGTCTTTATTGCATAAATAAAATGAGAGAAGAGAAAAGAAGAATCACTCAAGCTTCTCTTCCTATGTAACAACAGACAGTCACGATCTAAACGTGGGAATTTTGAATGAAACCCCTGAGTTATTGAGTCTTCCACTTAACTTTTCCCCTTTTTCCTTAGGGTAACTCGGGGTAATATGCCACGGTAGGTAATATGCCACTTCTCAATAATTTTTTAACTAATGAACAGATGGCGTTTTATTTGCGCTTATTCCGTTCAATTTAGTGTTCCTGCTAAGCCGACAACAGATTTTGGCTTTTGATTTCTTTTATTTTCAGTAAATCCTGGTAAGTTATAAAAGTATCGGCTTGATGTAATTTCACACTCCAACTAGAATGCAGATTATACATTTGTGTGAACGGTTCTACATAAAATCAATAGATTATGATACAGTATACTAACAAACGAATTTAAAAACCTCTCAAACATCCGTTAAAACTATGTACTTTGTGGAGAGATTTTCCATCCTTCGTTTTATGGCTGTTTGGAGTAATATGCCACATGTTTGTCGGTATAATATGCCACTTGTGGCATATTACTAATCACTCAAATTTTGGAGAATCAACAATATTTTAAACTATTTAAGCTATTAATAAATAAAAACAAATATTTTAACTCAATGAAACGTAAAATTTATTTGAAAAAATAGCTATTTCTTACAAACTAAACAGTCTCCAATCTCTACGCAGTCTTCATGAACCCACTTTTTGCAACAAGTAGTTTTTACCCAGTAGGCATGGTTCTGACACAAAAAAACAACTCGATGGCATTAAATAGAAAGAGTTATAAAGATAAGAGTTTGTCGGTATATGCCACAAGTGGTATATTATACCGACAAACTCTTATCTTTATAGCTATTTTTTCAAATAAATTTTACGTTTCATTGAGTTAAAATATTTGTTTTTATTTATTAATAGCTTAAATAGTTTAAAATATTGTTGATTCTCCAAAATTTGAGTGATTAGTTCGCATTTCATAGCTTGTGGCATATTACCTCAGACCTTGTGGCATATTCACCCACCACCTGGGTAATATGCCAGTTTCGAGGACTTTTGTATTTGTACGTTTCTCATTGAACTATAAAAGTTACATATCTCTACTTATTAGTCAATACACACAATTAGTTACATTTTCGTATGGTTTTATCTTTTTTCCTGTATCTACTTATACTTGCGAGATATCGCGTTTCAAAGTTAACTGTGGCATATTACCCCGAGTTACCCTATTCGATTCTACGTTACATATCGGTGGAATGTCACATAGGAACGCTTGATTAATGAAAGCACCATGTACTTACTGGTAGGGCACGCATTCGCGGGCCTGAGACTGTATGCCCGTGCCACAGGTCCTCGAGCAGTCGCTCCAGGCGCTCCAAGGGCCCCAAGTCCCCCTGATTCGATTGTCCCGACCGAGACCGAACTGAGTCTTCTCCCGCAGCATGTGATACACCTGGAAATCATTTCATAAACTTCACACCGTGCACTCGACTAATGTCGCTTTGGCTCGCACCTCGCGGCAGCGAATTGTCAAAAATCATTATTTATATCGCCGCGCGCAGGGAATTCCTGGCATCGTGTAATCACGCTGATCTTGTCCCATAATTAATTTCATCGGAAGTTCCCGTAGCCCATCGCCAGATTAATCGATCAAACAGGCCGGGGGAGGGCGAACGAAATTACCCTGGCCCGTTGATGATCAAACGGCCGGCCCTCCTATTGTAATCCATCCGCGTTAATTACAGCGGCGAGAGACGCCACCGACTGTATATCCCCGGATACAAACTGTTTGTTCGATAATTAATATCGAGTACTTCCGCGATCGGGGGCCTTAATTGGCCCACTCGCGACGCGATATTGCGGCGCGTCGGTCCCGCGTCGGTAATTAATTGAAAGAGGGATCGACTGCGACGTCTTCGACGTGCAAATAATTCCGTTGTCGATCGTTCCCTCGCGAAACAGTGCCGCGAAGTCTCGTGGTGGCTCGAAGCGGGTAATCGCGCGGATTACGCTGGATTAACATTCTGAACTTAACGGAGCCGCGCTGCTGCAAAAAACCAAGGATTAATCCTTGGGCTCTCTAATAACGCGTTTCGAGCTCGAGCTTATGACCCCGCGATTGGCTTCAGTGTTGCGCGCGAAATCTACGGGGAATTCGAAATTCGACCGGCTTTCAGAAAGTCGTTAGCTCGCAGAAACGCTGTAACGCTCCACCTTGATGCCCGGCATTAACTTCGGCACGTTAATCGCTTCCATCCTATGTGTACATAGAAGGGGAAATACGTAATACTTCCCGCGAAGGAGATACGGACGGCGCCTCGTCAGACCAGCGCAACGCGGTGAATAATGGAGGCGAGCGTTTCGGGATTCTTCTCTCCGCGGCGGGCAATCTTAATCTCGTCGCTGCGAAAGCCTCTCAAGGGGACTCTTTGGAAACGGTATTACGGGGCCATTAGGAGAAAAGAATTATGGATCGCGGGGGGCTTGCGAAGATTCATTGGATTTGCGAGAATTGTTGGGAGCGATTTAGTACTTCGCGATTTCTGAGCTTGTTACGGAGTAGAGATGTGAAGACACTTTTAAGTTTCTGGATGGGGGGAATACTTTGGGACGAAGCTTGGCAGTATCCTCGATATTGTGTAGTATATGGACAGTTGAGAACCATATTGGTGTAATTCGAAAATTTTGATAATTTGAGTTAATGGATCTTCATAGTGAGACGGCAGAAAAATATTAATTTTTTAGGAATTAAAATAGAAACAAATAGTACATGCATCATTTTGCACGTTCATAGGTAGCTTTATTCTATCACCATTTAAGATTATAAAAAAAAATTGTAAGTAAAAAATATTAATTTATAGCAAAGTAGGAGCATCGGGGAAACAACAATATTCTTCCGGATGCGTGAAAAAGTGAAAAACAAAGTTGAAGATTAAATTTATTAATTTTTTAAATATACACATATTTATTATGGTAGTATTTTGCGTTTTCTTCTGCAATATATATCCAAGAAACACCATGCGAGTGAGCTACATACACCACTATGAATCTCGCTTCTCCATATAACCCCGAAGTTAGTAATTAGAATAGTAATGCATCGTTGCTGAGCTTCTCGAGAAGGGATGCTGCCTCCAATTTGATTCCACCGAAGTTGGAAGATTGTTTGTAGAACCATGAAGGATTTACTTAACCGAATACCTCGTGAACCGCTGCCGTAGAGCCACGGTGCTCGTTAGAGCAGGCCGATTAAAAGCGGCCGACCAATCATTACGATTAACTGGAACGATCGTTTAAACTATGTAAGTTTAATCGACGATAAGCGCCGTTATCCAGGTTACACGGGGTTCAACAGGTTGCCACGAAATTGTCGTTATTCCCGTGCACTCTGCAAGAAAACTCTCCGCGATAAAACCAGCAGAGAACAAAACCGCATTCTGCCAATCTATCCGCGCGAAGTCATTGCAATTTGACGATTGAGAGATCCTTCGGCGTCAATTATGCACGCACCAGCGTACAAAGGGACGTTAACTGGGGACATTCGGTGTTTCCTCGGTTGGAAACGATCACCCACGGGTCGAGGGCGATATCACCATATCTTACAAAACAAACGGACCATTTAAGCCGTAATAGAAGCTTGCATCCGCAAGGAGAAGGCCGGTTGCACGGCCGAGAGGCGAGCGGGGTGTTTGCGCGGCCTTGAGAGCGCAGCTCGCTCGGCCGGGTAATTTAGGAAGCTCCTCTGGTGTCAATTAATTATCCTCCTCGCGCCACCCAGAATAACGTCCACGTAATTGCTTATTAATTCCTGTAAGTGGATTAAATTAATATGCACCGGGCGGCCGTGCGTTGGGGATAAAATATCTTAATGGCCGGGATGGCCACGATAACGTTATTACGGCCGTAAGTTAACCGGCAACGAGTTTTACGGATCGAGTTACACCCTTGAAAATCCCGCTGCCCGGGCTACCGCGTTTAATGAACATATTCCGCGCGGAAAGCCGATACTTTTCGCGCATCGATGCCGCGATCCTCGACTTCTACCGGGCTAAGAGGTGAGGGGGAAGAGATCTGCAGGCCCTCGGGAGCAGAAACGATCGGCAGGCCCGCTTGTATTTATGGGTCAACTCGGCGCGCGGCGATTAAAGGGGGAATCGGCTCGAAAAGCCGAGCGCTGACGATGCTATCTTAATCGTGGCAGGATGGAAACTTACCTCGATGGGATACTTGTCGGGCACGTGGGCACACGAGACGCTGGCCGCGGTGAGCATTGTCAAAGCTAGAATCGATCTGAAACAGAGATTGCAGAGATGCCTTAATTAATCCGACGTAATGGAATGCAATTTGTTATCGCCGTTGTCAATCTGCCCGGGCGGTTTTCACGAGCGACCGTTGAACCGAGCCAATTATCCCCCTTATCAAGCAAAATATCTATCTTTCAGCCGGCTCCGTCGGGTTAGGCGTTTCAAGAATGCGATAATACAGCGCGGGACGAGCAGCGTTGCGTACGCTATGACGACGCGAATTATTTACGGTCCCGGCTCGGTTAAACGGCGCTCACCACTCGTAAATTATCATCGAAGGATCGTAATGAGCATTAACGCCCGGCTGGAACGGGCGGTGAATCGTATTTGAACGGGATTAAGGAAAACGAGGCCGAGATTTATAACCGCTGCTAATTGATCACTTCCGCTTCGAGTGGAGAAGTGGACGAACCTACCGAGAATGCCTCTGTGCCGCGAAACCCTCGCAGCGCCTTCACCCAGCGATTTATAGCGACAGAATGAAAGCGTTCTGCGTAGCGATTGGAATCCGCATGGTAGCGCGGCTCACCCCTACCGAAGGTGCGGTTTTTAGAGCGAATTTACGCGAGACGGATAGTCCAGCATGTGTTCTCGATCATCCACCTCCCCTGGATCGGATAATCGCCGCCATAGATTCCAGAGCTTCTCGATTTTCACGGCGCGGATCGCGTGCACGGGTCTGTAGGTGCAGCGTGCAGGCGCCAGGCCGTTTCGCCGCGGCAATTATTAAAACTGCAACCGCGGATGCGTCTCCGATCGGGGAGGGCGAGCCGGATAACGGGGTGGAGGAGCGGGGAGAAGGCGGAGAAGAAAAGGAGGAAGAGCAAAGGCTGTGACGTCGGCGCGAGTAAACTGTGCCACCGAGCGCTAATAACGTTTCACTTGTTGCGTTTTCTTGGAAAGCTTAATTAATCATTACGCCCCTGAGCGGCGGAGGGGGCAGGTGAGGAGGAAGGGGCAGATAGATGAGAGAGGGGTCAGGGGATGCAGACCGCCCGCCGCTACTTCAGCTGGACCATACTCGCGTGCGTGATGCACGCACACGCCGGGACATGTGTAAATACGCGCTCGGACGAAATCAGAAAAAGCAGCGTCTCGGCTTTCCACGCGATCCGCTGGCCAGACGCGTAAAGCCCCGTGCATAGGGTAAATCCGGGGCTGTCGGTACACCTAATATGAAATGGCTATTAAAAGTAACACTGATATTATTCATTTTATCAGAGTGAACCTAATGTGTTCAGAATTATTATGCTGATTTAAAAAAACTGTCGATATTTGCTGAAAATTGAGTTGAAATCTGAAAAGCTCTCCGGGGGTGCTGGGAAAAATGGCACTTGTCGTTTGTCCTCGCGTTATTGCATTCCAAATACTTTCGCTGCATTGTCCCTCGATATCTCTACTATATTATTATTCAAAACATTAAACGAAAATTGACTTAGAAGTACCGTAAAATGGGGGAACATTGGCAGGTTTTTGAAACATTTTGTTATATAATGTAAAAATTAACATGTTTACATTTGATTTAAGTATCTTATCATAACATTGCATCTTTTGTGATTGTACTACAAGTGTCAAAATGCACAAAATTTGTGTCCTTTCCTTTTTTAATAAATGTTAAAAGCGTTACTGTACCGGGGTAACATTAGCACATCATTTAGATAGCATTAACGGGATAAGTTTTATTAATCTGAGGTCAGTAAACTTAAATTTCTATATTTTATTTTATTTTTTGCATCTTAACTAAAATCAACTCGTAACATTGCCACATCATATATACTCGAACTCATTTTAGAAGGAACTTATTTCGCGCATGTTGAATGAGCTCATTGGTCCCAAGGGAGCATTTGTTTGATGTATAGCCAATAGTAGCTTGTTTCGGCGCCAACATGCGCAGAACCGATCTAAACTCGTCGGTCGGCAAGTTCCTTCTAAAATGAGCTCGAGTATAAATAGCATTAACAGGTTAAGTTTTACTAATCTGACGTAAAACAACGTAATTTCGGCGTATGCCAATGTTACCCTATGCTGCCAATGTTCCCCCATTTTACGGTATATTTTAAATACATATGATTCTGTACACTACATTTTTATAAAAAAAGGTTAAATGGTGTCAAAACCTCCAATTGCCTTTTATAGCCTATAAATCCAGAAAATCACAAAAGGAAGCGAAATGACGGTACTCATTCAACTGTTTGGCTACTAGAGAAGCAATTGACCTGCACTTTAACGGGCTTTTACGTATAGAGTCTGAAATATAGCAACTGTACCAACTCCCCTGCTGTACCGACACCCCCCGGGTTCACCCTAGATCGCGAAATAGGCGCGCACGCATACCGCGAGAAACGTATCACAATAGCGAGTTCTCTAAAAATGCACGGTAGGTATGCTCCGTTGACGAAAATGACACGAATAGTCCTGACGTGCACGGGACATTGTTCCCAGCTGGCACAGACGTGACGCAACGCGTGCAAAGCTGGCGCAAAGAAACCCGCAGCTTGCACAACGCGCGAGCAGAGGATTCGGAGGGGGGTTTTGTTAATGAAATTAGAAGTAATGATATACGAAAGCGCTCGCGCCAGAGTTATCTACGGAGCGTCTCGATTACTAGTCTGACCTCCGCATTGTCTCCCCATTAAGGCAATTTATTACATCCTAAACAAACGCGCGTATCGTGCTTCATTAGACGCGATTGTTGTGAATTACAAGCGGAGCGGTTTGTTGTTTATCGATGAGGCGGTCGGATCGCGTGCCCCGGTATGCACAGCGCCTAAGCCTAAGAACAGGGGCGTCTCGGTGCACGCGAGACGCGCGATGAAGCATTGCACTTGCTGCAACTGCGCTGGCCAGCGACTCGAGAGCAATCGTGTCCAGCCTGCAACGGCGAACACGTGTTCCTCGCTAGGAAGACAGCGAGATCACCGTGAAATCGTTGGACCGTTTTGATTCCAGTTAGCGTTCTAGCATCTCCTTTTCGTGGTTGCCAGAGCGCACTTAATCTCCATTACTGAAATAGCGCGATGTTTTTGTTGTACCATTTCTTAGATTCTGTACGCAGTGACACATTTTCTTTAAGGAGACAACAGGTGCATTACAATGTGGGAATGATTTCGGCGCACTGGTTCGGTCTATTGAATAATTAAATTAAAGCTATATCGCAATTTTGAAAATTTTTATCAAATTCCAACGTTTCGGTCAATGATTATGAACATTATCAAGGAAAGTTAGGAATTTAATAAAAAATTTAAAATTGCGAAGTAGCTTTAATTTAATTATTCAATAGACCGAACCAGTGCGCTGAAATCATCTCTTCTAATTAGAACAATTTTTACGGTTGAAATTCAATTTATACTGTTACAATGTGGGGTTCCATACTAGCGTTCCCTGAAGGTGCGAATCCATGGTAAGATTTTACATGAGACTTTTCTATCACGAGACAAAAATCTCAACAAATAAATGTAAATAATGGAGATAGTCGCGACAGATGAGATTTTTGAAAATATGTCGTGAAACTTGTCTCATGAGTCTAATTTCATGAAACTAATGACAAAATATTTAAAAAGTAAAATAATTAAAATAGAAATTAGAAAAATAGAAAAAATTTTCGAAAATTTCTAGGTAGGCCTCCCTTCTTATAGTCTCTTGTGAGACACGATATTTTTGTCTCATCGTGTATTTGCACCTTTAGTGTCTCGAAAAACCATCAACGAAACGATCTACGCTCGAAAGAGACAGCTGCTTGTAATCGGTGAAAACAAACAGCCCGGCCAATCTCCATTATCCGGCCCAGCAAAAACATCGGCTATATCTGCACTCGTTCGTGGAAGCCGCTGAGACCCTTTGACTCCAAACAGCCGTGGCCGTCGTCTATTCCGCGCACTCTACTCCCGAGGATCCTAGCCGATAACTATTTAGTGCGCGCCAATACATGCGCGCGCTTCTTGTCGATCGGTTTCATGCATTCCTGCGCCATTGAAGACAAGACCGACATTGTTTATCCGTCGCGATTGCAAACTCGTAACTGACCATAGATACCAGCCTCTCCACGAGTGGATCTGCTTCTGCAGCGTCGATGCACCCATTTGCAAAAAGGTCCGTGTACACGAGCGTGCGAAACACGCTCCGTCTCGCGTTCCCGTCGCCTCTCGCTGGGAAGCTTCTATCGCGCACTCGCGGGAACGCGAACCGTTTCCGCGATAACTGATATTTCCCGGGGATTTCGCAAATCCGCGCGGCCCGCCGAGCAAAATTCATTCCGGCCTGCGCAGTGATCCGATAATGATTCCCGCGAGACAACGATTGCGCTCGATTATTGCTCGCTCCTCCGACGGATATTTCATCGCAGAGAGTTAGGGTCAGTGAACATAGGCGATCGGGGATAAATTCCAGATTCGATAAATGCCAGGAGCAAGCGCGTAAATTCCCAGTGCCGATGATAATGAGCTTGGGACGGATTTACTAATGAATTTCGCGTATAAAACTTTCACGCGTAGAAGCAATCATTTTTCAACGGATGCATGCTTCGGGAGCTGAGAGGAGCGCGATTCTAATACGGTGATGCAAGCGTTAGCATAAGGCGAAAAAAGCTCCCCTCTGTAGCGTCATATATAATGCATATTTTTGACCAAACAAACATGTTTTTTTAAAGCTTATGATGTTAATACTATTGATAAAAAAACTATTGTTCATATTGCATTCAAAACATTTGGGAAATAAGGAGGTATGTTTAAACTTGTAGAATTTTTTTTTATATATCAATCCTTCTTATTATTTATTAATTATTGTGGAATCGTCTTAACCTCTTCGACAATGTTGGCGTCAGGTGTAGCATCTATCACGGTCACGTGATTGCAACGAGAAAAAAATTTTCTTAAAGTTAGGTAAATAATTTATGCTGGGACTGGACCTAAAATTTTAATTTTAGTGTTTATTTATCCTTACATCCAAAAAGAGTTTAATCCAATATGACCAACAGTATTTTAAAAAAAATTCTTAAGAGAATCCCCCGTTAAGGGGACTACTGCGGTGAAAAAAATCCGCGACTTTTTAATTTTTTGTGAAAATCTTGAATTTCTATATATATATATATCGGGAAATGGCACATGTTTTACACGTCCTGTATTTTTTTCAAGTCGATCCGGACCTCCGTTTTTTAGAAGAAAACACCTACACATCAGACAACTATAGCGCCGTCATATATCTACATATATTTTCAAAAAAAAAATTTTAAGTAATCCCCTTAAGTAGAGCACAGAATATAGAGATCTCGGGAAGTCGGTATTGGGTGAATCGGTAAAGGCGCAAGTTCGAGTCCCGCCCGAGGTTCCCTTTCTCGCCTACAATTTGCATTTAAAGAAGCGTTGCAGAAAAAGGAGGGTAGATGGTATCGCCAGGCAGCGGCGGTAACAATTAAAAGCCCGATCGGTGCGCGAGCTACTTTCCAATCCACCGCGGAATCCGTTCGATCCATCGCGCCGTTACTGCCTGCAGAAAAAGAACGGATAAGAATAACTCTGGTCGGCAGGCGCGTCGCGGGAGGCCTGCGAAATCATTTTAACCACGGTGGTCCCGAGACGGGACGGGGATTTTCGTGGTCGCCAAGCAGGGGGACCAAGGGGAACTCGAGGGGGCCGAGGGGGGCCCCGATACGTACGCGCCTCGGACGCAAAAAGGAATGACCGTGAAATATGATGCACGGTACACGTACGGCATTGTCTCGGTAGGCTGGTGGGATATCTTCGGCGTTAACCGAGGGAGAGAGGAGGAGGAAGTCGCCCTCGGACAATGGGGGCGTGAGTCTCGAATGGCCCCTCTAATGATACCGGAGCACCTCGATCCAAGCGTATAAAACGCGACCGTCCGTGAGAAGCTGCCGACGTTCCTGCTTATGCGTGCATTACCACGCGCTTACCCACGCTCTCCTCTTCCTCTTCTACCTTTTATCGTCACTTTCATCTCGCTCGATCCGCGGCTCGGCGGAATTTCCGCGAGATAAGGCCACCGCGCAGTGTCCGCGAGCAACACTGCCCTTATCGGTACACGCCTCCGCGTGTGGATCGCGTCTTTACGGAGTGTTATTCCGGCGTTCCCTTTCGGCGATGGAGTTGACTGCGGTATCAGACGTTGGAGCTACATTCTGGGGTGAGATAGCTTGGAAATTGGTGAATTGGATGAGTTACGGGGCGGGAGTCCGGGGGAGAAATAGGGGTTGCGTTTGGGGAGGGAAAAGTGTATAGAGATCTGTAGCAATAAAATTATTGAAATGAGGTATCTTGGAGTTTCGTGGATCGAATTGTTGCTACTATTTATTTATTTATTTACTTATTTAAATACGGGAAAACCCTTTGGTAGGTACATAGAGAATAGAGAGAACCAGTAGATGACTAATACATAAAAGTAGAAACACAAGAATGAACAAAACAAAGGAAAAACGAAATAGGGTAAACCAACGTCCGGAGTGAATGACCGAATTGTTGAATGAGAAGCCCAGTAAATGACCGCATACTTTTATTAAGAATCGTACTTATTAATGTTTGTTTAATACGCATAACTAAAAATATGGGATATTAAACGAGCAACTACGCTCCATTTATAAACATATAGTAATTTTTAAATTTATAATTGACATTTCTTTGTCTAATGGTCATTCACTGGTATGCGGTCAATTACTGGTTGGTTTACCCTAGTACCTAGATAGTTAATCAGTAATAAAGGACAAAATACAATGAAAGTAAATAGAAGCTAACGAGAATTGTTAACCGCTACTAAAGGCTCCTGAGTGTGAATTGTGTCCTCCGCATTGCAGCCGGCTTCGTCAGTGTACCTTGGCACACGAACGCCTCTGGTAATAACAATAATTACTAAGAGACTTGGACATTCGTTTACTGGCTCCCTTGAAGAACACAGCTGAATACAAGCAGATCCACGAAGATTCCCCGAGAAGGTAACAGAGTTCCTTGATGTAGGTATTTTAGTAACTCCCGTCACGAATAATCGCTCTGTCACGAAGCAAGGGAAGTTTCGGTGGCCGCTGAAAGCTGCGAAACACGGTACACGCGAAACACCGCGACTAGGTGGCTACAAGCGGAGCGTCGACGCGTTCCTCAGTCAGGTGAGGGCCGCAGAAGTGTTTTGCGAGGTTGTTGTTGCACCAGAAGGCCGTCACTGTTGGTTTCCGATAACCGAGCCGCTGTCGCGTTGCGGTTGCTGTTCTTGTCGCCATAAACTCTCCCTCCCCTTTCATCTTGGCGCATTTCCCTCCGCCCGAACCAATCCGGGCTTACTACGCGGCTCCTTCGTCCTTGTTCGCTGCCCTATTGCCCGCTCTTTTTCCCCTTGTTCCCCTGATTCATCGTCGTGTAGGCCCTCGCCTGTCCAAGCCGGCCCGTTCGTCTTCCTCTCGCCTCGTTACACGCTCGGGAACAACGCTCCACAGGCGCCTTCCGCGTGCTGGTACACGCGTCGGGGTGCCTGGGAAAATCGTCGGAGCTCCGGGTACTTGGAGGAAAATTACTGGGCGATAGGCGAGAGACGCGACTGAATCGCGTCGGTCTCGTCGACTCTGGATAGCAGTTATCAGGGATAAGAGGAACTTCTGAAATCCCGCCACGTAGCAGCTTGCGCGCAGAGATCGTGGGAATTGGGCACATCCGATTCTCGAATCTCTCTTGTCAGCTTCGACTTCGCGCTTCACTCGTCAATCACGGAACAAGCTTCCTCTGAACAGTCTGAACTCGGCTGTCAACTCGCAACGAGCGGATTGTAAGCTCAGCCTAGATTCCTAGACGAAAGCAACGAATCAGCTTGGACGGGGAAACGGGTTAAGGTCGAAGATACCTGGCTAGACTCGAGAATCGAGGATATCTAAGGCCGTGCGGCGGGCACGAAGCTCGCAGATGGCGCGGAAAACAATGGAACGGGCGCCCCTTGCCTTGTAACAGTTTTCGCGCTGATAGCCGTAAAAGCGGGTCACGAAACACCTTCGACAGCCGTCATGAAGCGATATCGTGCAACTCATTTTCGTTCCCTCGCTTTGACGCAAAGCGAGGGAAACCAGCGTTCACGACAAGTCTCCGCGCTTGAGTATTCGATTTATTAAGCAGATGGAGATGGAGAGGAACGTGGAAGCTGGCACTGTCACCCTCTGCGAGGACCATCGCGACGGCCCTGGCGGTCTCCGTGAATCGACTTGTTGAATAAATGAAAGGGCAACGTTCCGAAATTGCTCCAGTTAATTACTCTCGTCTTGGCGACGCTGACCGGCGAGAGACTCTGCTAGCCAGCGTGGAGGAAACAAAACTGTGTGCGACGTACGCTTTAAAGAGTTACACGCAGAGATGGACAAAATTTTTATTTAAATATAATTTCGAATAATGAATAAAAGTTAAAAAAATTATTCGTTTCATGTAGAGAAGTATTATCACGGATATCGAACGAATGACGAATAATTTTTTTAACTCTTATTCGTTACTCGAAATTTTATTTAAATAAAAAATTTATACCATTCCTGTTTACACCACTTTTGAGCTTAAAAATTGTTTTCGTATAGGTACTTCAGTAGTTGATTTTTAACCTTTAGAGGGCCGGGCTGGCCACTATAGCGGCCACCTAAGAATTTGGATACTTTGCCGGCCATTTTGGTGGCATATATGCATAAATTTTAAGTAAATAAAATTTACAATTTCAATGAAAAAATCCCGGCCCTCTAAAGGTTAATCTTCTTTATCATCCCTCTCCCCAAAAAATCTTAGAGACAGTTGCTTTTTTGGGCTCCAAAAGTGATGTCCCTAACACCTTAATTCGTTGAAATTACTGGTCCCTTCAAAACTGCGATAATCGATCTTTCGATCTACATTACTAAAGCGTCGGGTCTCCAGTAGTAGGTAGACGACGCGTGGAAACTCTTGGGAATCCCGGAGATTCTAGAAATTTCCGACATTTCTTGGCGCATGTTTAAAACTAGGAAGCATTTCGAGAATACATAATCAGTAGCGGAGGACCTGAATTCCTCGAGCAAGCCGGCCGGTATTCCAGGTCGCAAATGACAAACGTAACAGGATGCAGCGGAACGCGAGTCGTGAACTTTCGCGTTCCATCGATCATTATCGATTCATCCGGGCCTTTTACCGTGCTAATCAGCCACGAGCTGGATGTCGAGGAGGGAATGAAATATAAGGAGCCTCCGCGCCTGGGCCCTTTGTAATGCTCGTCTCATTGTCGAGTCTAATCGGATGATCTATGCATGGCTGCCCCCGTCGCGGTGGAATCTTAATTCGATAGCTCTTAATATTAATAAATCGCTAACGGAGGGCTGACCGTCCACCAAGTTTTCAGCTTCGATGCTGCCCAATAAATTTCGCAGCGACGAAACTGTATCGAGCGACTGTATTGGCGCCCGTCGTTAGCGTTTTCCGAGAACCATCGCCTCGATTGCGATCGATCTGTTTTCAATCGGGGTCCATTAACCGCGCGATTAGTGAAAAGCGACGGGCAAACGACACACCAATTTCTTTCGAAAGGAGGTAACTTTTCGGCTAGTCTTGTCACGTGGAGTGACAGAAATTGAGTGCCTCTCTTGCTCATGCGCGGTGACAACAACAAAACAAGTGGAGGGGATAGCGATCGCCTTCCTTCGAGGCACTACAACTGTGCATTTAGGGTAATTGTGGGAGAGATGCCGCACTCGGAGAGACGCCGCACTATCGGTATTTCAAGGATATCGGTAATAAAACACATCATTGCCGATTTTATTTGTTTAAGGCTGTTCATTTGAGTTAGTTTGTCAAGCCAGAGCGTGTTTCCTGTATTATTGTTAAAGATTTTGCTGTTTTTCGAGGTAAGCCTAGCGTACTTTGCCTGAATAGTTATACGTCGCGTCTATTTTTACTAATATAGTAGCTAAACATTCATAGTTTTTCTTGATACAACATTTGTAATACGTTAAGGGGACCATGTAGAATATTTCCTTGGCAGAATGGGTTACTTTCGACTTAGCATGTGGAAATACGAAAGTGCGGCGCCTCTCCCAGGCATTTCGGATAGACGCCGCACTTTTATTTGGGATAGATGCCGCACTTTGACACTGTACTGTTTCGGAAACTAAGTCGATTTAAATGATGTTTTTAATGTTTAAAATACCGAAAAAGTTTTTTAAAATAGCTAACGTGGTATCTCAAGGCAAATTATTTATTTTTAAATGAATAATCTTATAATCGAAATATATTTGTGGACTATGTACTCTTTTTTCACATTTTTTTTTTAATCTCAAGATGCCAACTGAATATAAAAAAAATTTCGAAAAGCAGATATAATATCTGTTCCTACTGTACCCATTTAATTTTCCAATTTTATAATTGTATAAAGTAAAAATGTTTCATTTTACTTTGTTTTTATTATTTTTTTATATAAAAAGTTAGAAGTAACAAGTTTAAATCGAAAATTAAACGTGTTTCGAAATGCGGCACCACTCCCGCATGTGCGGCGTCTCTCCTACCAAAGGATGTTTTTAGTTTCAATTTTTTTAAGGGTGACAAATATTAAAATTTTGATTTTCATTAATGCTAGTAGAATCACAAGATGTTGAACTAATAAGATATATCCTTGGAAAACATTTTCATTGCAAAATTTAGACACGGTGACAATTTTGCGTAACGTGCGGCAACTCTCCCACAATTACCCTAATTGATTTCTTCTGTCTCTCACTACACTCTTTCAAGCACTCAGCGAGGAAGGCGGTTAACAATTCTCGTTATCTTCTATTTACCTTCATTGTATTTTATTCTTTTTTGCTAGTTTCCTATCTTGGCACTATTTCCTTTTTCCCCTATTTTCTTCATTTTTGTGTTTCTACTTTTATCTATTAGTCCTCTACTGGTTTTCTCTATTCTCTATATACCATAGGGTTTCCCCGTATATATAAATAGCGTAAATAAAATAAAACTACTGTATTCCTAACACAATTTCGAGTGAGCGTTTCGTCGAGGGTTTCGACACAGTTTGCGACAGTTCCGCGCCAAGCACGTGTTCGGCGGCTAGAAGGACTCCGAAAGCAAGGGCCGTACATTGACGAAATTTTAATTACCCAATGACAGAGCATCCCGTTTGCATATCGTTGCTTTTTCAGCTCAAGCATAGTAATGCGACAAGCCTATAAATACACACGTCTCTGAGGTGTTATTAATAGAAGCGTGGGAGGATGCGAGAGTGGTACGTGCAACGAATAACGAGCCCCCGCGACATCGGCTTTCTCACCTGGAGAGCTGCACAGATGGACCAGGTGTGTAATCGCGTCTCACTTGACCGCGAGCCCCGCGATTCTCTATCTTAAACACCCTCGGCTTCGTTAACCTACATTCCCCTCTCACCCCTTCTAACTCGTATCGTTATCAGGCTCGACTATTGAACGCTGAAATCCATGATTAATTAACGCGTTCCCCGACACTCGTGGATAATCATCTTCTTCAGTTTCCTAGGATTTCCTATGTAAAATTAGACTGCGCCTTGGTATTAATTAAAACCGAGAGTACATTCTCGGCGATTGAAGCCTGAAAAATCTGACGGCAATGCCCGATCGGTAGGCAGCCGGGGACCAACGATCGCGAAAGTGGGTTTCCCAGACCTAACCCAAAGCGCGTGTGGTCGCGCGTGGACAGCCGCGAAGCTTTCGAACGTGTCCTCTCTCTGTTTTCGGGGCTTTCCACCCTTCTCCGACCTGGCCCTCCGTGCCCGTAGTCCCCTCCTCGTCCGTGCAACTTGTTTTCGGTGTATTAGGTTTCACGTGGACGCGAGAGGCACGTATGCCCAGTGGTGCGTGCAGCTAACAAGACACGCTCAACGTGGACGAACCATCTTCATGTAGGTGTACCGCCCGCAGTCGGTCTGAACTAACTTTACACACTTCCCCGGTTTCCCCGTCGTTTTTCTTCGTCACCAGCGCAAAACCGTTTCCCTGGTTGCCTTTAGACGGACGTCTTAGTCACGGCGCAACCCGGAGTCGCGTGCTGATCACGTCCAGCGAAGAGTTGACGCTAAGTCAACGCTAGTCTCTTTACCTCCCTGTAGCCCGCGACGAACAGTACTTTGAGGTCCGTGGAGATCGGCTTTCGAGCGTCGTCCGTGACAAAGTTCCTTTGAAACGGGACGTATCAAAGAGAGATCTCGAGGACCCCTCGTTGCGCTCGGGGAACGGATGAAAAAGGGGACGGAAAGCAGAGGTTTGACATATGGCGTTCATTATTTCGCCCGGTAATTTGGTGATAGGTTCGGGAGACAGGTTCTCTGACACGTATTCCAGCTACCAACGCGTCGGGTTGTCTTTCAACGCGGCCCTTTTTAACTGACATCGTTTCGGGGCCGATCCACTTCGCCGTGATTATCTCGACGCCGTGCGTTTCTCGTCATCCTTCGCATTTAGAATTCCGCTTCTTTCTACGCCCCTAAAAACAACGCGTAGGGTGAAGCTACCAATAAATGAACACCTAAGGGTAATGAATGAACGCTATTATGAAATTATGTTTGCACAAATTGTTTGGATATGATGCAAGCAATTAAACGAAGTCTTAATTGCCAATTAATTAGTTGCGTATTTTAATAACTTACTTCACTCGTTTTAACCCTTCGTTGACACACCTCCCTTTTCGATCGAATTTGACACACCTGGGTGGCTCACACCCAGAATAATTTGTGAACGACTGCCATTCTCATCAAAAGAATCCAATCATTATGAAAAAAATCGTGGGGCAATTTCAAGGTATCTAGAATGTATTTTAATAGTTTTTTTATTAAAATTGTATCACAGTTTTTGTAAAGAAATTCTAGATTACCATATGTCGAGAAAACACGAAGAAAATCTTAAAAAAATTGTAACTTTTGCAAATTTTAATATTACGAACTAAAAATGTACAGAGTTATTGTTCAGATATAATATTTTGGGAAACAAATTTTTGTATGTCGTCTTTCGAAAACAAGGTATTTATTTTGCATATAGAAGGCACAGAGTGGCAAAATCAGCTTATGGGTGGTTCCCACCCTGAGTGTCAAGGAAGGGTTAATAAATAGTGTCCATTCACTGGTACATTCACCCCAGAACTGGCTTGCAGGAATACTCCCAGCCGCGAGTTTCCTTTTCTCCGCTGTCAGGGAAATTACGTCCCCGCGGAATAGAGACGGGTTCGTCGATGCTTCCAGCCGGCTGGCTGGTTCGCGGCCCCCGATACGTCGAAACGCTGATACGTTGCGCGCGTGCAATGGTTATTAAGTGGTTAATGGCCTGGCAATTAGAATCGTTCGCGTATCGAAATAAAGCCGGCTGTGGGGGAATTATCTCAATCTCGGATAGGAAAAATTGTAACGAGCCTCTCCCACCGGCTCCTCTAATTCGCCTGCTCGCGAAACGCAAAAAGGCACTCTCCTCCCCGTTGGCGCGCCGCCGCCGAACAGACGCCAGTAGCTGAAAGACAGGACGTGCATGTATCCTGACCTTCTGCCTTCCTCTTTCCCACTGCACGCGACGTCCTTCGTCTATCTCCGTCACGCTGTCGTCCAGCGGGCCGGGTGTTTCGCCCGTCGGCCCTCAGCCGCCACCGAGTGACGTGAAATTATAATTCCGTAAAATTAACGTTGCATATGTTAATTATTAAGAACCGGTCCGTGGCTCGCGGCCACGCTGTTCCACGCTCACGGCTCCACCGCAGAGTTACGAGTCGGCTCCGAGAAACCCGCGGCTGCCTTTCAGCCCCTCCTCCGCGGGATCGCCGTTGAGGGGGAATCATATTTTTTGGGCTAAAAGTATGTATAGCAAAATTTGGATTTCTAGCTCTTTGAAGAAGTTGCCATTTTTTTTTTTATTAGTTTTAATAATGAATGTGGGAGTGAGACATCACGCCGTAGAGGAAAGTGAAATGGCGTTTTGCTTTATATATGTGTAAGAAAATTGGCGCAAAATTGGAAAGCAAAAATTAAAGTCGCGAAAGCTCACCACTCTCTTCAATAATTTTTTTTTTCATTTATTCTGGTTCCTTAAACCGAAGCTGCATGCATAACGCCTACATTTATTATTAAATCTTAATAAAAAAAAAGTGCAACTTCAAAGATGCATAAATACATAATCCAAATTTCAGTTAAATCAAATCACTAGGTTCTAAAAAAAATTCCCAAGTCTTTCTATATCTTTCACACAAAAAATAAGATTCCCCTTTAAGGTCGCGGCTCTTTTACTTCCACGGTCCCACCTTCGACCGACTGCGCGGGACCATTTAATCGCGCGGTTTTCGGGTCGGGCCACTGGCCTGCGACATTTTACTGACCTATGGGACGCTTCGCACGTTAGGCTCCGCTTATTACCAGGCCGATCTGGTTGACGGTTATAAGGTTATTTGGCGGAGGAAATGTTAATCGAAGCGAAAGTTCAGGTCGAGTACAAAAGGGAGCACGCTGCGATCGTAGCGGGAAGAAAGTTTGAAAGGTGAACGATAAGAGAAATGCCGCGGTTTAAAGATCTGATTTGAAGAGTTCAAAGGAGTTGGTCTCGAACTACCGATGATCTTTAACAAGATCTCGCATCGACGCAAAGATGTTTGACAGATTATAATTGAAGAGCTCGAGGGCCATCGGACTGCACGGTGGCTGGGCTCGTAAGTACACCCGTTGCGTGCAGCGCAGATGAAGAAATTACTTTCCCGTTTACGAGGTTGCACCGTCGAACATCGACGGAATCCAGGCTAAATATCAGCCTGAAGGATCCGACTGTTCCCGAGTCCCGCAAACGGCCACTTAAATCAATTAATTTCCGTTCGTGCCGCGCTGACGAAGGGGCGTTAACTAGACCCGTAGACTTGGACTACCGATAACACCGAATTCCATCGTGCTCGGACTCCACCGCGCGGGGCACTCGCCTCGGCGTCTAATCGAACATCGAATTCCACTTCCCTTCGTGGCCGGTTTTTATCGACCCTTCAAAACCACCAGTGTAACTCGCCCTTCCCGCGTGCCGTTTTATTCGCCGTTTTATTTCCGTGCCGGAAAAATCGCCGACAGGTAAATGCGCCTACGATGTTCCGCGTTTCGATTCGCTCGAAACGATTACCGACCGTCTTTATCAGCAAGCACCGGTTAAACGCGCACCATTCCACCGCAAAACGAAACCGATTTTCCGCCGCGCCTTCCTTTGCACCCGTCGAGAGCAAAGGGCACTCCGCGGTTCGCGATCCTTCCGTTTAACCGCGAAAACGATTGTATTATAATCGTTGCTTTTACTGGGATGTAATTCCAGGGAGAGCTCAGACATCCACTGCAACTCTGCTTCGTTAAATTATCTAGGTACTCCACAATGATTCGTTTCCTACTCCACGATTGTTATTTATAAAGCGACGGAGCTGGAATCTCTCCCAGGTTGGTAATGCTGTCGCTTTTTTCTTCTGGGCTGTTATTCGAATTACAGAGAACAACATCAGCTTCCCGCTGGCGTTGCACCCTCTCGATCTGTGTACGTTGCTCTCACCCGGGGATGCATTAAGCGTCTCCCCAAGAGGAAATGCTCCCCCAAGCACTGTGCACTCAAGATTTCGAGCGAAACCGCGAAACCGAGATTTTCACGAGCGACGAACGAAAAGGCGCCAACTCAGGCGGCGTTCCGTTGACGCGGGGTAAACAGGGGTCGAGGGTGGGCACACGGAAATAATAAATAGAGGAACGGGTCGCGAAAACCAGCGAAAATGGAGAAAACTCTATGGTGCCCCGAGGTCGCGAAAAATCGTTAACAAGGAAGGGAGGCGCAGCGTATGCAAAAAAATTTAGGAAAACGGTGGAGAGCCGAAAAGAACGCTAGACTTTGATATAATAGAGTTTTCAAGCAATAACCGCTTTCCCCTCAGCGTAATCGATAAATAAAATTTTCTTTCGTTCGGCGAGCTCTAATTTTATCTGCTCCCGGGAGAGCGACTCGCTTCCGTCGTTATCGGGCCGCTAAACTAATTACTCGTTAGCCCCGCGCCAGCGAGTAGCATCTGACCGTGGCCCCTGTCATCGGCTATTAAATCGATTAAATCGAAGGGAAAGGCCGGCAGGGCCAAAGGCGCCAGCCAGGGTTTCGGTGCATCAGATGCAACGTGCACCGAGAGTGTTCTATCCATCGGGGCTGGCGGTGTCGTAAATAATACGATAAGGAAGTGGGCGCCTCGGTGGCCCGTTATCTCCTCCTCGAGTAGACCAATAGACGAGCAGAAGACCGGGAACCTGGGGGCATAAATTCGCCGCGTCGTGCTAGATGGATCTGTTCGTAATTTTCTTCGCGATACGTATTCGCGTGGGACTCGGAGCGATTTATCGCTCCTGACTACCTAGCTGCTCGACTGTTGTTCGATGGTTGCTAATACGCCATCCTTTAGGAGTTTGGACGCTGCCCGTCTAAACTTCCAACTTTCCTATCCCGAAGATACCGAGACTGTTTAGCTACCCAGCTCAGAACTTCTTCCTGCTGGAAGCTACGTTGGATTGGTAGCCGTACGTGAATGTTTAGGTGGCTGACTCGGGAAGCATTTCCTCGAGATTGAATTGCCACGTGGAGGGCCGTGTCGTGACCTCGAAATTCACGGTAATCGCGGCTCAGGATGCAGCGGACGGTGTAATGCGAATGAGCGCTTTAACAGCAATTACGCGTACGTTTGATCTCGCGGCAGATGGACACGCGGGCAGCCGCGTCCAGGCGTGCACCAGGCCTTTGAACGCCGTTTAATGACCGTAAATTTCCACCTTTCGTCCCCGTGGACGGGGATCTCTCCCCGGCGGTGCACGCGTCGGGAATGTCACGTACAAAGGCGCCGATCCAAGATAATGTGCCGGAAAGGGCAGCCGTGCAGGATGCGCCGACTCCAGGCGTGAGCAAGTGTGAAAACGCTTCGGTGTCGCGACGCCTGGCAAGCCGCGTACCCTCTTAACCTGTTGCTCGCCACTGGGTGAGGGGCGTTCTGACAATCCACCGCTGTTCTTCTACTGCGGAAAATACCACGGTCCAAAGTCTGAGAAGACAGGATCAGCGAGATTGGAATTCGTATCGCCTCGTTTGCGCCGATGATTGATCCATTAATTAAGTTATCCAGGCCGTACACCACTTTGTGCCACCCACGGCTACTCGGACCACCTTGCACGCCAATCATAGGCGCTCGGGCAAATTTGCATGGCAACTTCGTAAATAGATACGTAAAATTGTGTTAAATAGCCTTGCTATATATATATATATATAGGCACTTCCAGATGCCTGCGACATTCTCAGAGAAATACAGCGGGCATGTATTCACAGATTGAAACCCAACTTTGTGGGTTTATAGAGTTACTCGAGACAAAAACAACAGTATGTTTCATTAGTGTCCAATCGTCTGATAAGGGTGTAAAAACTAACCTCAAACTCAAATAGGTACTCCCACTTATTCGCGTATAACTCCTAAAGTACAAGAACCAGAAAAAAATTTCAAACGAAAGTTTAATGGTACAATAAGCGCTGCAAACTTACGGTAACGAATTATTGAAAAGGATTTAAAAAAAATATACCTAACGGAAGAAACTTTTTTCAAAATTTTGTTAACACCAGTTTGTAGCGCTTATTCCACCATTCAAATTTGTTTTTAAATATTTTTTTCTATCTCTGGTACAATAGGAGTTACACGCGAAAAATTGGAAGTGCCTATTTGACTTTAAGGTTAGTTTTCACACCCTTGAAGGGCCATTAGACACGAATGAAACGTTGGTTGTTCTTGTCTTGAATCACTCAGCTCTCGTAACTCAGTATATAACTGACCCGCCGATGGATCGCGCCTCGTTAGAAAGCGCGACGGTCGCAGAAGCGCAACGATATGGCGCCGAGAAGGGTTAATTCCTCGCGCAGCAGGAAATAATTAGCCGCGACCGGATATCGGCGCTGGTAGGCGGTGGCATGGATGGAGGACACTCTGGCGTGACTCTCAATCGACTTTTACGCCGGGGTAACGCAACCTTTTGCTATGCCCGGCGCGGCCTTTCGGTCCGCTCGAACACAATACACGTAGCCCCGCGCGCGAGGCATTGTTTTGGTCGAACAAGCCCGTTTGCCTCGTTTAACGAACATCGGGCACGTATGCCGGGAAAAGCTCACGTATATACACCGTTTGTTTCTGGCCCGAGGAACGGCGGAAGCGACGTTATCACGATTTTGATCTCCATCCCCTCCCGTTCGTGCGTGCGCGTTTATAAAGGAAAAGTTTCGCGGGAACAAAGGGCGACTTACGAATACAATACGCGGCGACGGTGGAATATGAGACATATAAATGATATAGAATTACAGATGCGATTACGCTTGCTCAAAGCTTTATCGTATATCGATCGTCCCCTTGCGCGGCCTTTGTTCCCGTAGCTTTCAAATAAAACGAGACTCGAGGCAGGCTCGCGATCGCGCCACAGAATTGTGCATCCAAATGCGCCAGGCTTGCCGAGCCCAATTATATATTTCTCGTCGATGCAAATATCCGATCCGACAAAGAGGCTTCTCTTTCCTCAATGATCCCTTCGATCTCTATCGTCCTTCTGTACGATCATTTTCGCACATTCCTGTGCCACGCACCTTCATTTTTAACCGACTTCAAAAAGAAAGAGGTTCTCAGTTCGATGTGTTTGTAAATATGCATTATGTTTGTCCGCGAATTTCTTCGTAACTGCTGGACCGATTTTCGTGAAACTTAGTGCATTTAGTTTAGCTTCAATCAACTTAAGTCATGGGGAAAGAATTATCAAATTCTGTTCAGTAGTTTTGAAGTTCCACCAAAAATAAGAAATCGGAATCATTAACCGACTTCATTATTATTATTACGAACAGCTCTTTTGTAGGCCTGCCTATATTTTTTTAAAAAAGGTAGGTATATAACTTAAATAACTAAAAAGTAAAAAGTAAAAAATTTTAAAAAAAATTAACACATCTTCGGAAAAATAAAAATGCACCAAAAAGTATAAAATAGTTTTTTTCCTTATTTAATCTACGACTCTTTAATATTTTTAAGTCGACGCCAGATTTATACAGTGCAAATGACGAGGCGAGGATATAAAAATATTGAGAGTCGTAGATTATATAAAGAAAATTTTTTTTTCTTTTTGGTGTATTTTTTATTTGAAGTCGGTTTTAATTTCTTTTAATTTTTTTATTCGGGCCGCTATTCCATGGAATCAAATATCCGGCAGCGAAGGCTCCGCAAATAGCCGACGTAATAGTATCGACGGAGGAGACGGAAGCTGATCGCGCGTAGCAGAGAAAAAGAGCGAGAGGCAGAGAATGGAGAGGATGGAAGGCAAGCGGGAAGGAAGGATCGTTGTGGAAACAAAGAGGTAGGTACGCGTGTAACAAATCGACGGTAGCCGCGAGCGCTCGGTATCTCGCGATCGAATTCTGATGCTACTGGAAAACCCCGCGTGGGATCCTCGGCTTATTTGTGCAATTGCGCGTGCAGAAACGCGGAACGGGATTCCGCGGATCTCGCAGGGTTGAGCGCGAGTAGATCGAAGCGGGTATCGAACGCCGCGAGGGCGGAGGTTGCACGTTCGTTTTCGTAGATTCTCTGCTCGGCTGGTTTACGAGCTGTGTCGCGCGAAGTGTGGGCGTGAAGGACTCGCGGCTAGCTCGACAGAGACGGCAACGAAATTGAGGGAAGGCCTACGAGGCAGGCGAATCATAAGAGAATCTCTCGAGGAAATTTATTAGAGACCCCCGGAGTGGCTCTCGCGGAGAATTGAGGCGCGAGGTAGAACGTATGCAGCTGTAATGCAGCTTTTACGACTTATTTATTCGATTGCTTCGAAATTAACCCTTAGTATTATGATTTTGTTATTTTACTAAGACAAATTCTTATCGGTGCATTCTTATCCACACTTGATCGCAAAAATAAGCAAACAATTCCTAGTATAACAATTTTTTATTTAAATAAAAAAATATAAATATAACGCCATTTATACATAAATTATTGTGCTGGACATGAAATTTGTTCAAAAAGGAAAACCGAAATAACTGAGGGAGAAAAATAGCAGTTATCTGGGACTTTCAATAGTCCTGGCGAAATTAAGAGTTTTAATTAACAATAAAGACAGTGTAGGTATCACAGTAAAAAGCTTTAAAATTCATGAAAAAGGCTTCAAACGGCGCGCACGATTTTTTCAATTCGTATGACGCGGAGGATGTTATGATAAATAGTAAGGGTTAAACTGTGGAAATGAACGAAACAGAAACGCCTGGTTACGAATGTTTCGCAGGGAAATGAGTCGCCCTCAGTCGCGTCGAAACTTTTTCGCCAGAGGTCCGCACGAGCGCAGGATAACTGAAATTCCAGCAGCCGCGCCGGGAGCAGAGTGAAATAAAGCGAGTGGGCGGGCTCGCAATTAAACTGAATTCATCGCTCGAAATTTTTGCGTGGCCAATTCTTTCCACCGCGTGCCGCGCATTCCAGCCTCATCTACGGCTTTATTAAACTACCGGGCGCGCGGACCGTGACCGTCGTAAATCTAAACAGAGAGACAACGGATGCTCAACAAGCTCTAGGATTCCAATCCCGGGCTGTCCCAAACGACTGCCGCTGTAATTAGTCGGGGGAGCGCGTCACCCGCGAATATTGTTAAACAGCTCTGGGCGGTAGCGCATTTTACGAGGCGGGCCACGGTCCCAGTTATTAATCATGCCGTTTTCGAGGCTCGTAAAATTGGTAATTTAATGGGACGCGCGATCACCGGTCAGCCGATGCGAGACAGAAGGGTACGCGCGTTTGTGATCGCTCGGAATGCCTCTTTCGGGATTCCAGCGTCCTTGGCGAGCGTGCAAGAATGGCTCTCATAAATATGGTAAATTCATATGGCTATGCGATCCCTCTCGCCCGTGACAGTGATTTTGGCTGAGGATATCGGTGACCCTGCGAATAGTTATACAAGCTTATAAGATCGTGTTATAGGTAGGTATAAAAATCTTTTTTCAAGTTTCCAAAGGAGTGGAGGAATATAAAATTTGGTGCCTCTAGGGTAATAAGCGGCTAAATATCAAATATTTTAATTGAGAAGAGTCCAGACAATTTCAAAATTAATTCAGTATGGCTACTCACATGTAAGTTTTTGATAATTCACTACATAAAAAAGGGGGAACTCTTTTTAAAGTTGCCTCAAGCCCCTGTATTTATACCTTTCACAATTTCTTTTGTTCAAAATTTGTCCCTCCCCAAATGTGGACCCCCGAATTTAGAACGTCCCGAATATGCCGCTCCTTAAAATTTACCGCTCCCCAAATTTGTCTCTTCCCCAAATTTGTCGCTCCCCAATTTTAGAGCACCCAAAATTTTCCACCCCCAAAATTTGTCGCGCCCCAAAATATTACAGCGTCCAATGTTACAAATTGATTAAAAAATAATTTATAAAATTCTCTAGAGTCTTCTCGTCCCATATAAAAATCTAACCCCAAATTTGTCCCTCCCAAAAATTTACCGCCCTAAGCTGCAGCCTGCTTAACCTACACACAAATCCACCCCGCTCCAAAATAATCTCCACCTTCCCAGCTCCATACACTTTCCCACAACCGATGAATCGATCCACCGTGAATCGGATTTCAGCAACACCGCGTTTCCAGTTCCCAATCTAGCCGCCCTGCCGTAACGCGGGAACAATATCCCCACAGACACGGTTTTGCGGCCAGAGAAACGTCGACTAATAATAGTACGAAGTCTGCCTGCGCAAACTTCGAACCTTGATCAAACACACATCGCCAGTCAGAACGGGGAACGTTCGCGAACTCCTTGAAACGCTTCATGCTTGATGCAGGACATTTTCAATTCTTAATCCCCTCGGGACTGGCTCTGGCTGAGACGACAGCGCGTCCCTCGATGTCCCGCGCAACTCTTTGCCCCGCGGAGCGAAGCCCAAAGAGAACGCAAACGTTTGCTGGAACGCAACAAACGCTTCGATCCTGTCCGCGCTCGCGCATATGTTTGCACGTGAAGCCGCGCGCAAATATGCTCGGAGGGTGTGCACGCGTTTGTAATTGTGAGACAAGTCGCCAACGCGGCCGGCGTAATCGCGTTAAAACTATGTCGACAGAAAGGAGAGGCGGGACGTGTAAACAGAGCGGCCTCAGCATCGCATTAACAGTTGTTTGTTCGTTAATCCTCAAAGCGCGAAAACTTGCCCATCGCGGCCGCCAGCTTCCGCTCGTTCCTAGTAGTGCAGCGTGAAATTAACGGGGCCCTGTTGCGTGTTCGAGGGCCGAGCCTCTCTCCGAAGCCGTCGGAACTGTAACACGCTCGACCCCGTCGCAGGTTCAACGTTCACAAAGCGGAAGTCGACCTCGGCGCGCTGCACTTTCCCCGTAGAGACCAAAAGGATTCCCGAGACCCGAGTCTTCTCAAGGAAAACACCGTCGGAACGTCAACAGGCGGCGCGTTTCGATGCTCGTAACTCCGTGCCCGTGACACGGGACCAGTCGGTGACCAGCGAACAGTAATTTCCGGCAAAACGCTCGATTCCACCGTCTATTTCCAGACCCTCGTAATAACAGCGCATCGATGACGCTTTAACGACGCGCTCCTGGAGAGACATTTGCTGGAGCTCGTGCTGCAGACGTTCGCTGCAACGTGGAACAAAGTGGCTACCCAGAAGATCCCATGATTCATGTAAAATTCAGAGCAACCTATTCTCCGTTCCCGCGTACATACCCGTTCAGATTTGTTATCACTGGGGTGGCTCTTATTTGGATAGCTTTGGTGACTTTTTTAAAGATTTTCTTCGCTGAACCCCCAGAATAGTTGCAATTAATGAAAAAAATCTGTGAGAAGTTTGAGCCCGATTGAATAAGGGAAAGATGCACCTGGGCTCTTGAACGTTTAAATAATTTTCAATATTTCTGCGAATTTCGGTCACAAGTTTTTGAGAAAAGATTCTTGTATCAAACGCTGAAAATATAAAAAAATCAATCGATTTGGAATATCTAGGCCCCCTCTTAAATTTATAGAAAGTAGTCCTTAAAAAGAAAAAATGCACACTCTTTTTTAGCCTTCACAAATAATTTAAGCTTTCAAAATTAGAAAAAAATTTGTTCCCATTTTTCAGTTTTCCGGACTTTTTTCGAAAACGGTTTGTCGCACAAGAACAAGTAATACAATTTAAAAGATGCTCCTTGTCTGGATCTACAACTTTTATTTGACATGTTTTTTTATATAATCAATTACTTAAATAAATCGACTTTGTACGTTTTTAAATAATTATTTAAATATTCAAGGTCCCAGGGTTCTCCTTCCCCTTATCCAATCGGGCTCAAACATTCCCCAGATTTTGTTTTCTTATTTGGAAATTAAAAAATCGAAAATAAGAGCCACCCTAATGATCACCCTCCAGCGCAAATTTACAGCGGGTCAGCTGGGGGCTGAAAAGCTGAATTCCAGCAGCGACCATGAACGCCGCTGCAGTAAATCAATCTTCATTGTTCCTCAAACTCGTTGCAAAAATGTATTCATACCGAAGTGGAGGGATTTTTCATCCCCGTGCCAATTCCCTCGTCCCCGCGCCTCCGTCCCCGTGGATTTCAATAAATCGGCGGATAGTGCTAGCCCGCTGGAGCGAGTCACTCGAGCCCACGCTGCCTAATTAGTGGCTCTGTTTCTGCCGTTCGATATAATAACAACGTTGCACGGCATGTTGCAACGTATTTCGATAATCCCCGGAAGCTCGGACCGACGTCGCCCGTGGGAAAACAGCGTTTGATATCTTGTCGATACCAGGTATCGCTCGCTGGTTTCGGATGCGGAGCAACGGGGGCGGAATCGTGGATCAAAATGTTTCGTGCTCGCGAACCTGACAAGCGCAGCCTGATGCGTGGAAATGGCCATATACCTAATTCTCGCATCACTGATTCGGGGCCCTTAATCGGACTGCTTTGAATCTGTTCGCGCGCTCCGAGCGAAGTTTCCACAATTTCCAACGTCGACATCTGCTTAACTAAAGCTTCTTAAACTTTTCACTTCGCGTGATCTATCGGGGTTAGGACTCCTCCTCCCGCGCCTCGGATATCCAGGCACGATAAAGGCGCGGCTGAATCGTGGTCAGCGAACGGGGAAGGGAAACGTGGAAAACGCGGCATCAAAATTGCATCGGCGAGCGTGCAACGCAGCGGCTCGGCTCGGCTCGCCCACGATCTCCCGTTCGAAAGAATAATTATAGGTTTGGCGTACGCGGGGGGGGGCAGGATATGAGATGGCACCGCTGGCGGTAGCGGTGGTTCACGTCAAACCGCGCTATCTCTTGCTCACTGAAAAATAAACGAGCGTGCACCGTTTAATGCCGCTTTCGAGCCCGTACGCCTCCTCCTGCCCGGCCTAAGGAGTTACGAGACCTCGTGAGCGCTCTTATCTGATGCATCCGGTATGCGTCCCGCGCCTGCACAGTATACAATACCTAGCCGGCTGATGACTGCCGGCCATGTTTACAAGAGCTCTCCGCGGTAATGTGGAACACCGCTGCGATCCTCGTGCCCGACGGGTCCGCGCGCTCCAAATCGCCGCCTCTTTGGCCATTTTCACGTTAACACCGCCGATGAAAGCGATCTCTTCTCTTCGTCTTTGGCGGAATACAAGTGTGGGAGGTGGAGAATGGAGAATGGAGGAAGAGATTGCATTCGGACGCAACGTAATTTCTCGCATTGCTTCCATTCGTCCCTCATCAATGAAACGCGAGGCATCGCGCGCACGCACGCGCGCACAATGAGTAACGAGCGATCGGGACCGCGGCATCTCACAAACGACCGGCATAACACGCGTTATCGTTCACTTCGCCGAGCGGAGAATTCGTCGGGACGTCCCGCAGCGCTGATAAAAGGCTGGGTAACCTATTTTTTCCGGGATTATCTTCGCGCGACTGGCTGACGAGATGCAGCACAATGGAGTACGTTGTTCTAGCGGCGCACAGTGGGACAAACTGCATTCTTTTGTGGGAAAATCGTGGAGCTTTTGGTAGAATTAAGATAGAAAGATGAATCCTTTTCGAGGTTCAAGCTAAGATGTTGTAGAATGAGAGAAAATAGTAAAACAAGTTTTGATATTAGAAATCTATGTCCAAAGATCCTGAAGGGCAAGGGAAATTCTGCGACCAGATATGAATTCAGCGCAACAATAGTACATTGCGTTACAAGGGAGAGAAGTAAGCGATTCCGACGAGCGTGAAGTTTGTTGCCCGAGCGCAGCGAGGGCAGCAATTCACGCGAGGCGAAATCGCTTCTCTCCCTTGTCACGCACTATATTTTTTTCAACACCTTGATGAAAATGTGTGTTTATTGTAAGCCTGCTGAGCGATTCGCAAAAAAATATGCATTTTCAATTGCTCATTTATTTTTCGTTATCTCGCCACTCCATACATTTTTTATATACCATCTCGTACTTTGTTTTCGATGACAGTTGTAATATACGATAAAACACACATGATCGATAACGATTAGTCGAACAACTGCATCTTCATACCACAGGGTAACGTCAAACTCCAGTTTTCTTGGGAGGAAAGAAAGAAATTGCGAATACGCATGCGCGTAAAGTCTTTTTCCCTTGGGAGAAAGATTTTCCGCGAATACGTCTGAAATTGGTCATTTTGCTCCCGCTCAGCAGGCGTGAAAAAGCACACATTTTCATGCAGGTGTTGAAAAAAATCTATAACGAAAAAATCGCAATGATCCTCGAGAATGTCAACTTCAACATAGATTTTCAAGGTGAAAACTTGCTCGTCATACTGTTTCAGTATTTTTCCCTGACACCGCAACATCTTAGCTTTAACCTCCAAAAAGATTCATCCCTCTATCTTATTTCTATCAAAACTTCACAATAGAGTGTAGTTTGTCCCACTGTGCGGCGCGGCGTCGCGCGGAAGTTTACAAACGTTAAGGCGCGGTTTACATGGTTCTTTGCGCTGGTTGTCGCACATGCTGCGATTCCACCCGCCCAGGGGAATGCACTATCGCGTGGATTCATTCATTAACGCCTTCCCCCGTTTACTAGCGTTCCTCATTGAAATGAAAGACACTCGGCAATTCCTCGAGAAAACTAAGCTCGCTCTCGCGTAGGAAAGATTAATATAAAGTGTTGTTAGAGTAGTCAAAGCTTTCCCTGCTACTTCTTCTGTTAATTTACACTCAGAACGGCGCGAAGTAACGGTGAAAACGAGCGCAGAGGCCTCGACGCTATCAGCAGGTCAAGAGCATCGATTTACCACTCGGAGCGATGCGAACGCAACGTGGCCTCGCTGAGAGTAGGCGTTAACGGCTTTACTTATGCGTGGAATCGCGAGCAGCCGCGGAGCCACTTTTCGTTTCACTTTCAAGACGGCTGAGGGCTGAAACACGCGCTGAGTTGCTCTAGCGTGCGTCGGCCGGGGCGCATTGCAGTGACGACGGGGCTTCCATCAAGCAACGGACGTCGATGGGAGAACGACCGGTGCGCGCCGTTCCCCTTTTCGTCGCTCGTTATTTATACTCGATTCCAGCCTCCGCGGCCTCGAGCCCTTAATCACTCGTCCAGCCGTTGAACCAGGAAGCCTCGTATTCATCCTCCTAATTCATCGCCGACGACAGACGTGCGCTCCAAACGGGGAGTCGAACCGGGGGGATCCCTCCGCATGAGACAAGGCGGTCTAATTGCTATCCAGAACCACTGGGAAGAAGGACGAGAAGGAAGGGAGAAGTAGAAAAAAAGTCCAGAGGTGGATTCGCAGCGCGCGGATCATCCTCCGAATGCATCTTTAATTCCACGCACTTATCTCGAAATCAATTTAAATCCTGACCGTAGGCCGGCGGTTCCTATATGGCTGGGACGAGCTTTGTCCATTGCCGACGTGGATCAACGTGGATCCCTCCCCCACCCATTTTGCAACTCCGTGCCGCTTGGTATAAGCGTCCCGCGCATAAAGGCCATTGTTGCAGAAGAAGGGACGACGACGGCGACGACGACGACGATCACCGGCGTTTTCTCGCATGGCTCATTCAGCATGCAGTTGCCGAGGTTATCGCGCTCCACGGACGTTGATAGAATACACGCATGGTCGCGGGGTTGCGGCGCGGTGCCAGGCGTCCGTTCCTGTCAGCGCGTCTCGAAACTGTCAAGGTCCCCGTGCACCGGGACTCGATGCGAATCAACGTCACACCGACCACTCGTCCGCCTCCGCTTCCTCGCCAACTCTCCCTTTTATCGATACCTGCCTGATACCTGCACATTTCGCAGCCTCCGCTCGCCTCTGCGACCACAGACGCCTCGAGATGCCGAGCCGCGGGCTACGTGGCCGCGTAGATTGCTGACGGAAATCGTTACCCTCCTCGAGCCTTCCTTTTCATCGCGCCAGGCTGCAGTCACGCCGCTTTTCAAACGTCTTCGTTAATTTTCCGAGCGGGAGGTGGAACGGTCACTTTCGCTGTGGGTGCTGGGTCATTTTTTAGGCATTCGGAGTTTGGGGTGCGAGTAGGGTAACTGCCCAGCGCGGCAAATTTGGGAGCTTTAAAATTGGTTATTTGGTAATTTATGAATATTATTTTTTTTTTATAAAACAGGAGGCTTTTGTGATTCAAGAAATCCCTATAAAATATTTCACTCACTGTCGAATATTAATTTTTCTTATTTAGGTAATATTTGCATAATATTTGATAACATATACAATATTGAAGAACTTTCTCCTTATATATTATATTTTTGTTTAACGAATAAGAAAGTCGAAATTAGGGCTGGGGCTATTTGTCGAATATAATTCGAATATCCAAGTATTCGAATACTATTCGAATATTTAATTATTCGAATAGTCCAAGCTCTTGTCGAAATAATAAAAAGACAAAATAGAGTCATACAGTGTGTCATGCTCAGGTTGATGTAGGTATGTTTGGCTTAGATACGAGTTAGAGTCAGTAGGTCAAACATCGATTCACAAAATTTTCCATTGCCCTGTCAATGTAAAAGATAACGACAATGAAATTTAATTTTATGCAAAAAGGGCCTGAGGGTCCTGAAGCCGTTTCTTACAATTAAAAACGCGGCTGACCAATACGCAAAGGGCCCCCCAGATTTTGTGTTTCTGTCCCATTGCCCGAGGCTCTCTTTCTCGCCTACATTTCGTTGTGTCATCGAGAGGAATAGTGACCATTTGGGCGATGATGCAGGCTGCCCCACCTTGTCTAGCACGTTACGGGTCGTTGCCTCCTGATAGACGCGTTATTAGGTCTTCCCTTTACACTTATTACAGTCACACACTCTCTATCATCGGTATAGAATTATAGATCCTCCGAGATGAAAATCGAGGGAGTTACGTAAAGCAATAGTTTGACGTGTTTGGGTTCGTGTATATCGAATAATTGCTCGTGAATAGAAGGCAGAAGATGCCCCTTGTCTCCGTGTTCCCTTTGTGTGACGCGAGCACGATGAATCGGGAGGTCTTCCCCCTTTCAAAAGAAGTTTCACGGTTGCTTAAGAATAGAATTGCAGAAGACTTGTATGAACCCCGCACCACGGAGAGAATAGCCCCGGAAGACCGAAAAAGAACTCTTGACTCACACGCTCGGCGGACCAACATTTAAGAATATTTCGCCAGCGAACGGTCTCGCAGACGGTATCCTCGGAAGTACCGTCGCGGGGAACCATATGTAAATGAGAGTCAATGACTCGTACTCGCCACTGCCGCGGTTCAGCATAATGCGGTTGCCGATGCCGAAGAAAAGGAGAAACCGATCGCGTGTGTCAGCTGGGGCCATTTCTAAGCAATCGCGTTACCACACAACGATCAATCTCAAACAAATCTCTGCTCTCTCGAATTAAACATCCACAAAACACAGTGAGAACGCGGCTTAAGCAACGCAAACTTATCGCTCGAGCCGCGTGCTGATTTGCTCTCTCGCGAATTTCCAAACAGGCGTTTCAATATCGACGGAATTGGAACTGATTTACGTCGCGCGAGGCATTGTTAACCGATTTTACGAACCCCGGCGGTTGGCTTCGCGGTCGTTCCGTTGCCGTTTACGTTTTCGCGCCGCCTTCGACCAGACCGGAAACACGTAAATTGCGCGCGTGCAGCCGCGACGATATCGGCGAATGACGAAATTCAGGCTGCACGGCCGAATTCACCGCGACGCGGCTGGGTTTTAAATTCTGCCGGTACTGGGGGGACAGCAACCTGTTTGAGGGATGCGTGCCGCGCGACAAAACGGCCAAGGCTTTTACGAGCTTCGTCAGTCGCGGCGCGAACCGTTTGCACCGCTTTGCTGGGGCGATCATTATTGTCGTCGCTTCCGGGAGCGGCGTGTAAACGTTCCGTAATGCTTGCACGTGTCTCGCAGCACGCTTCCCGCGACCGCTGATTCAACCACGTTGCAGATTTCCCAGATGCAAGTAGCGGCAGGTCACGACCTGGTCCGAGAAGAGGGAAGCTGTGGATGAAACTGGGGCTGAAAATCTAGATGATGATTGGTATCGAATCTCTGTTGCGGATTGAAGACACCGGTGAAAGGAAGAAGTTTGCGCATCTCTCGGGGAATGATTGTGCCTGCGATTCTGAAGAGTGATAGGAGGAGTTCTGTCGGTAATAGAAATGTAGAGCGATCCTTTTCTGTGGAGAAGATTGAACCGCGGTTTCCCTGAATGTTGAGACTCCACTTCACCGGGAACGAAGTGACTCTTATCCAGCAAGAAGTTACAATTAGGGCAGGCCTCCCAATTAGTCAGCCTCTTTCGAGGGTCGATCGATGCTGGACCACCGTCGATAGCCGCGGTCGAAAGGCAGCAACGGTGACCCTTTTAATAGGTCCAGATAACAACATGGAAATTGACTTACAAAAAGTCGATAACTAATTCGTGAGAGGCATCCTTACGACAATTAATCTTCGAGTAGGGACAAGCGGACTTACAAGGGAAGATCTCCAAACAGGAAATTCAAAAAAATTATGAAACTTTGGGGACATTTGGAGGATATATAAATATCTATGGCGTAATTTTTTTTCTTGCCCAAATTCGGTGGGGAAATTGACCCCTGTGAATCCGACTATTTTCGAATTTTCTGTTCCAACTCGCGTATCTGTCACTTTTACCAAATGGTAACACTAATTAGCCCTTCGTGGTCACACTGGGTGCATCTCACCCCAGGCAATTTTCTTCCAGAAGTATATACCTTTCCCAATATTTCTGTAAATTTTTAAAACTTAAAATCAGAATTCTAAATTTTTTACAGATCCCCGAAGTTTCACAATTTTTTGAATCTCCGACTTGGGGATCTTCCCTTGTTAGTCAAGCCAATAGGGCTGTATCGACAGCGTAACCTCAGAAATTCAGATAGCCGGAGAAAACAGAGACGATTGCAGTATCGAGCGACCCGAGTGATCCGGTGGAGAGGAAAAATAAGGGTTCGTCTAACCGACGAGCGTAATTGGCAATAATAATTTGTCGATGCGAGGGGATCGCGATCGAAGACGAGCCCGTCGACGTGGTCGGTCGCGTGACGCGCGCGAATCGGCGGAAACGCAGCGAACATGTGCGTACACGTATAATGAGGCTAATTGTGTGGCTCGTTGGAAAAAAGGAGAAAAAGAAGAAAAAGGGAAAAAACGGAAATGGCTGCGAGACGAGAATTACGAGGTGGCCGAGGCGCCACGCCAAGCCACGCCACGCTCTGGAGCGGACTTGAGGCCCCAGCGCGCCTCGCCACCGCTTATGAATAGTATTCGTTGTACGTGAGTGGACCGGGTTTTATTACCAGCATTCACGGCTATTCTATCTTCGGTGCGGCGATGGGATCGTTCCTCTACCCGCGGGCCTCTCGATACATCCGCCGATCGATCGGGACACGCGCGCACACACTTGCTTGGCGACGACGCGACACGCTCGACTCGAACCAGCTGATCCGTAATTAAACGATACTCTGGTCCTCTCAAAGACACGTTTCATTGGCCTCCGAATGACCGGACGAAATTCCTCTCCGCGCCTCTTGTTTGCCTCGCGACCCATCCACGCCCCTTTCTTTTTCTCCCTTTCGAATTTCTCCGCGGCGTATTAGAGCCGTCGACGCCTCGACAGCCGAATTCCAAACGTCCGACGTTAATCGACGGGAGAACGGTCGCGCGATCGATGGTATTTCTTGCGAGCCCGCGATAAGCGCCTATACATATGACTATTCCATCGCCCGACCCAAGTGAAACCCCGTGGACGTTTACTCGGCCGCACAGTGGTCCGAATAGGGAAAGTAGGGGGGACATTCGTGTGTAACTTTTAAACTATAAAAGATATCGGAATGAAACTTGCGCCAAAAAATAGAAAAAAAGTATCCCTTTCTAATGATGTATAATTTAATATTTTTTACATTTATTTATTTATTTATTTTTCTTTTTTTAATGTATTTGTGATAAAAAAAATTTAATTCTGTTTATTTGGTATCTTATTTAATGCTCTCTAAGAAGGAAGCAGTTTTTTCTGGTGAAAAATGCTAGCTTTAAAATGTCCAACTCTAAGCGTTCGTCCTAATTACACTTTTTATTAATATTTAATAATATTTTCAGTTTCGAGACTGATGGACATTTAGGAAGTAGTATACATTCATCAGATTTCGATAGGGGAAAGCTCAATTTCCGGCCGTATGTCTCCTACTACCCCTATTCGGACCACTGTGGGCCGCCGCGAATTTCGAACGGAAATAGATCGATCGTCTCCGCGTCATTCAGGCGATTGACAGTGCTCGGACAACGACTCCAGGACGAAGAACAGTACGATGGTCCGTAGCCGTGAGAAGGGGCGAGGAGAGCAGGGGAAGGTTGGCGAACGAGGGGAAATGGATTTTTTCGCGGGGCCTCGCGGTGCGTTTCGCGCCAGGGCGGCGAAGATCAAAGTGGGAGGCAGATCGCGCGGCGCAGGCAAACGCTCTTCATATTTCCGACACGTTCGCTTCGAGCCGGGGCTAATGCACGTTTATTTGTTTGCCCTTGCACCCCCGCGAGCCCGTCTCGCTCGTCTTTTCCGGCGCGAGTGAGTCCCGCCTTTTTCCGAGTCGCGAGAATGATCGATACCCCCGAGCCGACCTCGCCGCGGTTCGCACCTCGGAGATCCGAGACTCGTCGATAGTCTTTCCGGCTCGTTTCAGGTTATCGCTCCCCCACGTCTCGCTCCTACTCCCGTCCCGAACACGATACACAAAGCCGCGCGTAATGGTACGCGGACGCGGGCACACGCGAGTGCCGCTGCCAATGCAAAGGGTGGTCGTTAAGTCTACGGACTCAACTTTCCCTCCATCGTCACTTGGGATATAGGTATGTATAATTGATGGGCTAATAGAAGGAATTAAAATAAATAAAAAAGAATTTATCGAAGAGAGTGGTGAGCTTTCGCTACTTTAATTTTTGCTATCCAGTTTTGCGATAATTTTCTCATGCAACAGAAGCAATAATATGCATTCTGGTTAACCCTTAACTGGTATCCCAAGCACGCAAGGTTCGCTGCAAAATTTTTGGTTATCTAAGTTTGTGAACTGAATTTCTAATTAATTTTATAATAATAGTTTAACTTTCTACGTTTCTATTATTGCAAAGACTACCTAAGAACAAAATATTCATAGAGGTTGATCTAATGTCGACTTTACAAATGTCTCTGTCCTTTTTTATTTGGGGTCTGCCACGTCCCCAAGCTACCAGTTAGGTTTGAAAAAAACAGTATACCAGTTAAGGGTTGACTAAACTGAAGCTCTATGCATAACTCCTATATTCCTGATTAAAAATTAATAAAAAAAACTGCAACTTCTTCAAAAATGCATAAAACCATTGTCCAAATTTCAGATCAATCGCCAGTTTCTTAAAAAAAAATTCTCAAACATTGTTATGTTTTAGTCCAAGAAATAGAATTCCCCTTAAGGAACTGTAACTCCTATGCTACCCTGGGACAACAAAAGTTACATTTAAAACCTTCCCGTAGTCGCTCCCTCAGCCGTGCAAAGCTGAAGTAGTTCTTCACCGCGATAATACTCGATATCGAGTAATTATAACAGTTTCGAAAGTAACGAAAGTAATTTCTCCAACCGAATCCCCCACAGGCGCATATTTTTCCGTCACCCCGTATTATCATGAACACCAGTGGACTGCCACTCATACACGAGCCTCGGCAAACTCGACCACATACCGTACGTAATGTATACCGCATGTGATCCGCGGAAGGGGTATACATATAATCGTACGCGTGCGTCTAGACTCAACATAATTACTCTACATACTCGCTACAGATTGCTTATTGTCCGCGTAGCTTCTTTCCCCGCCCCCTGTTCTCTTTATTTCTCTCTCTTATTTCCCCGAGCCTGTCCACCCCTCGGCGGGTGGGATTAGCGTCACGGGGCGTGATGCACGAGTTACTTTCACGGTTATCAACGCGACCGGTGCCAGACGCGTCGGCGCTTTGACTCCTCGCGGATAACCGCGAATCTCATTCTCCGCTCGACAAGAAATCGCGTTATTTAATGTGTGCACGCCTTCGCCAAAATCTCCCGGCATCTCTTTCACCCGCGACAGTGCAAGGAGCACGAAACGTCACGCTGCGCGGATGCCCTTATTGAAACGTCCCGCCTTTACGGCGCTCTCTCACAGAATTACGAATTACACGTACCCATTTGCGATATTGGAACGAAAAGAAATTTGTATGCCCAACTGGGGACGGTTGCATCGATTTTCGGAGCCTCTACCACCGATTCCTCTCTCCTCATCCAGCAGACGGACTCAACGGCACCGCCAACGGGCACGGACTTTTTCCCAGTCCCGAGGAATTTATTGTGCCACGCGCAAAGGCCTCGAAATGAATATTTGCTTTAATATCCTCGCAGAGGGGATCAAAAGAAGCGAAACATCGTTAATACTTTATTTGCCAACGCATCGCGGCATCCCTCTGACGAACATCCAACGGATCCTGGCGGTAAAAATGAAAGGGGTAGCGCCAAACGAACAGAGGATCAAGTGAGTGTATCCCCGAGTCAATCGTCATTCCACCCTGAACCATCAAAAGTGAGTTCCAAGCTGATAACAAACGTCCCATCTCGCTACAGATAGTTAGAGAGTACTTAGTCAGCTTCTGCCCTCTATGCGCAGTCAAAACGAGCCGCGGATTCGTGTTCATTAGAGCAGGGATAACGGTTGGACAACGGAGGACGTTGAAAGGAAGAGAATTACAAGAAAAGAGAGGCGCACGTTGCAGTGGTAAACGTTTCCCAGTACCCGGCGGAAAATCTGGCGCACTTGTCGAGCGATCCGTAATCGAAACCGGTAATTATGCGCGGGTATTGGCATGCAAACCGTACAAAGGAGAGAGACTGCGCGGATAACAAGGGACCCCACCAGCCTGGAGCATCGAAAGTAACGAGGGCAACGATTGATGTCCGTTCATTCGGTTACGATGTACCTACATCGAGAATTATTACGAGGTGTCTGTATTAAAATAAACTGCCCCGGTGTGTGCCCACGGTGCGGGTGGGGGAGGAAGAGAGAGATATCCTCGTTAAAATGACGAGTTATCGAGTGGGATCGTGTTTCGGCCGTTCCATGCCCATTTTTCCCCTCTTTATTCAGCTCTTTTCTTTTTTTCCTCCGCCTGCCTTTCATCGTTTCACCTCGAACCACACGCTCGCGGTTACACGCGGGGATCCCGATACAAATCGCGTACAAATTTCGCGTGGCGATCCTGCACTTTCCTCGCCGGTTCGAGTATCACGTTCCGAACTAAATGATTCAACCGATCGAATCCACGCGACCGCGTTTCATTCCGCTGTTTAACGTCCCGGCGATCTCCGTTTGTTTTCGCCTCTTTCACGTCAGCGGAGAGGTGATCGGTCGCTGGACCGCGTGATTTCATTGCCGACAGGGGAGTCGTGGGTTAAATATTTACGATCGTCGGCTGGGACGCGTAATCAGGAAAAGATGGCGGGTCAGGGTTGACTCGGAATCGGTTGCGCCGCGGGAGGAAGCTTCGAGTTGTTAACGATCGCGAGGGTTTCTAATCACCGTGACGATTTTACGCGCCTCGTCACCTTATACGCCGCACAATGGCGCTTCGTTTTCGACGCTTGGCGAGATCGAGCGGTCGATCGGGCCCTCCTTATGGTTTCACGTTTCCGAGGCGATATCGAGGCGTGAAATTTTTCAGCGGAACAACGAGGCGTTGCGCGCTTAGCATCATCATTTGATACGATCTACAGGGGTGTTAAGGAATCGGCGGTCTTCTTGGGCTACCAATTTTCAGGGCCTCGGTGATTCTCGCTCTCTTGGAAGATTGTTAGTAATAACTTGAAATAACTCACCGGAGATTGGTGACGGTGGCGCGTCGCGACGCGCCTCGCCGCCGCGACGCCGATTCCGCTGCGGTCGACGGCGAGCGGGCATTCCTCGATTTTCGTGAACGATCCATGAAGATTTGCTCCGAGGCTCAGGCCATCCTGCGCACCAGAGAAAGCGTCGTGATGCGTTAAAGGCGATGCTCATTTACCAGCTGAATGATATAGAGCGTAAGAGGGACGCTGTACGCAACAAATCACGGTGCTCCGTGCACGGAAACGCGCGCGGCAGACGAGCCTTTAGACCGGTTAAGGTTGATCGCCTTAAGTCCCGAGCCTCCTCTAAGTTTTACCTTCTCTCTCATTGTGTAATAAACCCTTGCCGCGCGATCTGCCCGCCGAGAAAAGGTGTTCAATAATTCTACTCCCCGAGTTCTTCGGCTTCTCATGCGCCTTCTCTCGCGCTGCGGCAGAGAAGCTGCGGGGAGCGTAGAGATCGCGCTATGGAATCGGCGACAGCGCTTCGATAAGTCACGGAACATCGCGATTAATTAACAACCGTTTCTACATTCTTGCCTTCGAATTCGGAGCGCGAGGATTCGAGTCGCCAATTGGTAATTTACCGGACGATATATTAAGTCGCTACTTGGCGAAGCACCGTATAAAGAGGCGTTTATATTCGCGGGCTCTTGTCCGCGTTTCGTTGTATGAACAGCTGTGAGGAATGCGTCTCGACTCGCGTTTCTTCTAGCGTTGTATAAAAACGCGTTGGCTAGCGATAAATTGCTGGGAAATCGACGGGAAGTTTGTCCCGACAAACTTGTGGACTTTTGTGGGAACTCTAATCGCTATATCTTAAGGTAAGTAGATGTTTCTACACAAAAAATTTCGATTTTCTAAAAATGGAGCGCGATAGAAAAAAAGTTACTCTTTCTTTTTGACTTATAGCAACTAAATAAGTCGAGAAAAAGGAATATGATTTTCTGATATTGCCCTTCGTTTTCGAGAAAATCTATTTTGAAATTCTTAACATTGCGTCCAGTCGCGTTTAGGAAATCTACCTTCACGAAGAAGCTCGTGCAGAAAACGTGACAAGGCGAAAGGCAAACAGAAATCGAATATCCTCGAGGAGAGAGATAGTCCCCTTACCTATATACATAGTAAACACTTTGACGTACCGTCGTGCCTCATCTAATCCCATTCAGTAGGAGCAGCAGGTGGACTCGCGGGCTCACCACACGTGGAACACATTTCCCAGGAAGCACGAGTGAACTGTCTATACTCTCGCTGTAGAAATTGACAGTGACGGAACTGAATGGGAAATAAACGTAAAAATAGGCAACTCTGAAGAGGGAAAACTCTGGCCGGGCACTGCGGAAGTCGGCGCGTCGCGGGTGGTCACGGTCGACGTGCGTACTGCCGCGGAAAATTCGCGGGAAAACCGCGGGACGTGATCGGCGGTGGCAGGTGTGCGCGCGTAATCCGCCAGGCGAGGGAACTCGTCGAGGAAAGCCGAGAAGCGGGCTCACGTTTGCGCGCTCACGGGCTGGCGCAGCCGCGACAGGAATGATAGTGGCGAAAGTGGGAGACCCTCCGGGAAATATATAGGTCCGCAGGGTGGTGGTGGATGACGAGGAGGAAGGAGGCGGAGGCCCGACGACGCGACGCGACGCATCCCTCGGCGAGTCGAGCGTGTGCACGCACACTTCTCTCCGTGACCACACCACCGCACCGCCACGCACGTGTTCACGCACCGCCCGTCACGGTGCACGTTGCACATGCACCAGCCGGTGCACGGGCCAGATGCATCCCCATGGACCGCTGCGAAAAAGAAAGAGTCGCCTGGGCCGATCGTGGCCTCCTTTTTCGGGACACCTCGCACGCTTCTGCATCCTCCTTTTACCACTGCAGCCTCTGCTTCCTCGTTTTATCCATCCTCTTCGAGCATCAACTCTCTTCCAATCACTTTTAATATCATTCAGGAGCATAAAAGCCGTCGCGTTCAAGTTTATAAACAACTAGCTTTACCACTCGGCTTCGCCCGAAATTTAGATTCTGATTTTATAAAAATAAATTTATTTCTTTTTGTGAAAATAGTCACATTCATCTGGATTTGTTAAGCATAATGAGATGGGACACATTTTGTGACGCCAGAGCTTACCGTTCAAAAGTTTTTAGGCGATAGACAAACGCACACTTTTTGCTTTACCTATATATTAAGCGAGAATGAATTAATTATTATTAACTTCTTCGCTCTGCTAAAATGCGCGACGGCCTTAAAAGTCTTGATGTCGCTTGAAACACTCGAGCATCTTGTGAGGCCAAGTGTCTCTTCCGAAATGTTCTCGAGTAGCGAAACGTTGGACTCGTTTTAAAAGGCTTTAAGCATCGTGACTCTGATAATTTCGACGAATGTAGTTCAGGTGAACGAACCTCGCGCCTCCTCGTAAAATTCTAGACAGAAGATTAGGTTGGCGGCTTTTCTTCCGTTATCGGTAGGCGCAACGGTGCAACGGATATTGCACCGTCGTCGCCGTGACGCCCCGGAGCCGCGCGATTCCACTTCAGCCCGATTTCCGCCTAGCATTTTTACACACCGACCCCGTGCGACTCTTGCGTCGCGAATCGACCGCGACATTTCGCCGGCGAAGCGGATCGCGGCTAAATGCCGCGGCGAATCAGGCCGACTCGATAATGCCAGCTGTCCCAAAAAATGCAATCGAAAACACCACCGCCTCGTGCCAAACCATCCCTTCACTCGCAACCATTATCCGCTAATAAACCTAGTGGCAGTTAATATCCATCAGCGTCCACGTTTCAAGCTCGCTTCCATCTAAAAAAAACCTATGTGCATCCAGCTCCCCTCGCAAGAAGCAGCGATCGAACGGCTCCTGTTCCACGCTGAAGCGCGGGAAAAAAAGAAACTTGCATAACCGGTAAATCGGAATCAAGAAGCTTCTTTCTTCGACGATGCGCTAGAAAATCGCCGTGCGAAATTCCCGATAGCTGCTGCTCGCCGATAAGAATTAATAATCGATGCCGTTGGAATTCAATGGCACGCGATGGAAACGCGCGGGAAAACTGGCGTAACCGGTGATCGAAATCGCACGGCACTATCTGTTGCACGCTTCTTTTCCTAAGGAAATCGTCGCGTTAAGGTATGCGTGAACGGGCAAGCTGGATGTTTCCGACGCATCCGCTTGCACGGAGGAGAAGCTAGCTTCCGTGGTGAGCGAGACATTAGACTGGCGCCAGCGAGATCGTTCACGCGGGACCTCGTTACGCGCCGCTCGCGGAAAGCATATTTCCTTGTGGCTAAAGCTATTGCACCTAGGACTATTCCAATTCGCGCCGCTTGTATCGCGAGAATCGAACAAACGGCTGGGTTAATTAACTTTCCAACGAGCCACGGCCGGCCGTGCTTGCTCCACCGTTCATTCGTCAAATGTTTGATACAACTCGCCGGTAATCCGTTAATTTAGTCAAACGAATCGGTCGGCGTGCTCGCGAGCCATGTACACGGTGTGTCTTTAAATAATTTACGCTGTGCTTGACGCGGGGCTCGACGCTCGCCAGGCTGCAAACGCGACGCTGCAAAGTAAATATGCGTTCAATAGCGATTCAAGGAACGCTCGGCCACGGTTATTTATTTTTCCATCGCGGCGTGCAGTATGCGGCGTGCCGTACTCGAAACGTCGATAAAATTGCGCTTTCCCCATCGTGGCTTGGGCAATGTCGAAAATTATAAAGGGGACGGAAAGGGAATAGAGAAATGAAGAGATCCTCCAGTTGCCTCTTCTTTCCTCTCCTCGCTTCTGAACGCCCCGACGAATTTGCACGCAATAACGCTTATCAAGCTTTACGATCTCGGCCAGCTCGCGACTGCAATAAAATCCGAGCGACATATCTGCGCGCTGCCGTTCCGTGCTCCTGATCTGCGAACGTCTTCCTTCTGCCGCCAGAACTCATCAAATCGTTGCGGAACAATTGGCGTTCCTCTGGGATAGCGAAACGGCACCGTTCAGTTGCGCGCGATCGTGCAAACTCTCCGCTCTCCGTGATCGGGTGCTGGGATTCGCTGGAGCGAGGCTCTAAACTCTAAGTTTCAATGGAATTAAGCTCGCTGCCGAGTCGAATCGATTTCCCGTTGCGGATAGCTCGAAATCTTGCGTAACCTAATTATCTAAATCGGTAAAGAGGCTTTGCATCTAGCGGTGCCTCGTGCTGTTCCCAGCGCAAGCGCGGTTATCGACGCGAAACCGCGACCGGCAACCACCCCCGGCGACCGAGTGCGTCGTTTCGAGAACCGTTGCCTCCTTTCGTTTGTTATTCGAGTGCGCTCGACCACCGCGGATGTCAACGCGCGCGACGCACGGAGCCGTGGTAGGTAATCAGCCTGACCGGTTGGTAGTTGGTAGCCTCCAGTCATTCTATTACTTGCCGGGATTCATTCGCAGTCGCGAGCAATAACACACGTAGCCGGTGATCGCCGATGTCAGTGTACTAGCAATCGTGCAATTTCGCGCGAGCCTTCCTCATCGGCCGGCAGCGTTCTATCGCCGGGTTTCTTGCTGGAACGGGATCGAAGTGGTCGCTAAACTGGCGGCGGGGAGGCGGCGATTTAGGTGTCTTAATAAATGGGAAAGTCACCCGGTGCTTTCCGTGCAACTATGCACGCGATCGGTTCCCACCGTGCACAACAATGCGATCGTTCCTTCGGACAACTGATTTTTAGTTGGAGGTGTACGGGAGTAGACTTTTGCTAGAGAGGTGCTTTTACGTAACGCGTTTGGGAAAGGTCGGGAGGAAGTGTAGGTGAGAGTTGGGTGGAAGTTGAATGTATAATTGAGGACTTTGCAGTGAGAGGGATGCAACTCCATCGATAACAAATGAGCGATTTATTGCAAACAAATAAAAATAGAAATATTCATGTTTTGTATTTAGTAAAGATGGAAATATTAATGTTTAATATTTAATAGAAATAGTAATATGTTTATTATAGAATATTTTTCGCCAACAATAGAAATAAAAACTTATCAACTCAATAACTACTACTTATTGCGACAAAATATATATTTTTCAATCAGTGTTCTCTATTCAATATTACGTCAAAGCAATAATTTTATAAACAGATTTATCCACGAAGTTGGTAAAACTGTAATTGCACCCCTCTTGCCGCAAGGTCCTCAATTTCCCCACTAGATTTTGGAAATTCCCTCGCATCGTGTCCGTGTTACATCACCATTCAAGAGAAATAGTAACAACATCAGTAACGACTATTATCAACGATTACGCGGCTATCCGCGTTTCACAAGGAAGCTAATGAAACGTTTCATGAGAGAAGCGATACGAATGGGCAGGAAATAAAAAGGGCTGAAGTTAGTTAAGGGCGAGCGGAGCGATAAAGTGGATGCAAGACGCGCGTCCAACAAGCAGTTATTGCCTGGCGGAGCGGGCATTGTGGCCTGAATGTTAGCCCGATGGCCCCTTAACTGGTTATATCATAGCGTTTCTGGCTGTTTCTCTTCCCGTTCCAACCTCTGTCAACATTTACATACACGGGGCGCGCGTTTCCAGCGATAAGTCACGCCGTGGCGCGATAATTCGAAGGAATAAAAGGAAGTGGCTCGATAGCAACTAGGCAACACGATCCTGCATTCTTTTCCTCTTATAAACACGAGGGAGGTGTTCTCTAAACAGCTCGAAATAATCACTCACCGCACACAGAGAGCCATTAATTAACCCGTTGCACAAAATTCCCAACCCCGATCAAGTCCATCGATCTCCATCGCTGTTCGATCTTCCTCTCTACGATCGCACAAGCGACAAACATTCCGTTCGCCGTTACTGTATCGCGCGCAGCAGCAGCGAACAGTGAAACCTGAAGAAAAACTGACTGGTTGCGACTCCCATTAACCTCATTGAGAGAAACCTATGATCGCGGACTGCGCTCGGGCCTGCCTGGCCACCGAGAGCGCGATTATTATCATTTTCAACGATCGGCTACATCACCGAGAGGCGTTCGCCTTCTCAGTCCCGATGCGGTTAACGAGGACCAAAGAGTCGAGACCCATCGATCGGTCAATGCAGCTCGCGTTGTTTTCGCTCTTCCAGAAACGCGATCGCCCGGCCTTAATTGCCGGTTTAATTACGGTTATCGTTATCATCGGCTGCCCCTAAGCCTATAGTCTGATCAGAGAAAAAGGGAACGCTTCTCTCGGATTGGCACCTCGCCCCCTTCCTTTTTCTTCTTTCTTCCCGTTTCCTGTGGTTTCTCCTCCTTTTTGGCGGAGCGCGACCCTGCTCAACGCTTCGTCGAATTACACGCCCGTGACCTATAATTTGGACACTATTTCACATGCCGTAAGCATGCAATCACGAAAAGGTGTTCCCCTTTGTAAGTGGTTCCACCTAGATGAAGAATTTATCGGCTAACAGCCCCCTCCTCGAGATTATAATACACGGTGCATGCATGATCCGATCGGATCTGCGCGCAGTCGACGATTCTCGCAGGGCGTCATAATGCACCGCGGCGCACTTTCTTCCCTTTCTCGCGCCCCGCCTCGCCCCTCCTGTCCCTTCGCTTTTATTTTCTTTCCCTCCGTTGACCTCTCGCCGGTGTAAAATTTCCATGATTTCACGTAACGCCCGAGCAGCGAGCACTTTGTTATTCAAATACCCGGGCTCCACCGCCTCCTGCCGAACTTAATCCCCACCCTCAAGCTTTCACGTTCCACCATCTTTCCCGGTAACGTCCAGGGAAATGAAAAGGGGTAACGTTAACCCGATCCGAGACAAGTGGGGTGATTATGGCCCGTTTCCATCCGCGATTCAAATGGAAATGGACGCTTTATGAAATATTATTAGAGGCACCTTTCAGCTCCTTTCTAATTTCTAATCTTTTTTATGCTGCTTATAATCTCGAAGGAGATTTGGTGTGGCAGAGTTTGGGCAATGGAAACTCGAGCGTCCTTATCTCTCCGCGATGCGTGAGGTCCGTGAACTCCGCGATTAATCGATTTTTATAAGGGGAGTTAGACAACCGGGAAATTCAGAAAATTATCAGTAACACAACCCTATTTCTTGTTGGTGCTACAGTGCGATTTTTAGGGGTGAAATCACCCCTTGAAGAAATAACAGAATTTTCCTTTTTGTAGAATATCTCGAGAACGGTGAAGGATATCGAAAAGAAGTTTAAACAAATGTTGCATCCTTTTATATATCTACAAAACCGAGTAAAAATAATTATCGAATTAAGAATTATTGGTTAGGGTAACTTGAGAAGTATGGATTCTTCGATAATTATTTTTACACAATTTTGTAGATATAAAAAAAGATGCAACTCTTGTTCAAACTGCTTCTCAAAATCTATCCCGGTTCTTGAGATATTCCATGAAAAAGAAAATTCTGCCTTCTTTCAATGGGTGATTCCACCCCCAGAAACTATCCTATGGCATCCATAAAAAATAAATTTCTCATACGCATGAACTACCCTACTTGCACACAAAGTTTTTCGAATTTCCGGATTACCTAACTTCCATTGTTAGCCATTTTATAGGCGTTTGAACAAAGAAACTCATAGATCGGGGCTCGATAACCGTGGAAACTCGTAGTCGACCGACACGCGGCGCGCTGCGAAAACGTAAAAATAGAAGGAGGCCGTCGAGTGGCTGTCTTAATACGTTCCTCGAACATACATCGAAGGATGTACGACCCTCGATATCGAGCATCATAAAACATGTATCGCCCCGGTTCCACGCGGCTCGCCGCCGAAGCGCTCAGTCACTTGTTTCGCGAATGCACGCGTGCCGCTCGATATTCGCCAGCCGAGAACGCGCGCCGAGTCTCTTTCCCATAATTCCGATTTGCCGCAGACGGTTTTATCGGGATCCAGAAGACACCAGGGTGAACAGAATAGAATACGCGCGCGTGCCGGGGTAGTCGCAGCCGCGCGTACGCGGAAATACAGCAGCGTAAACATCCGAGTTGATAATCCGCAGATGGGTACGATCGCGGCCCACGATTCGATCGCACCGTTTACATAAAGCAGACGCTCCTCGGAACTTTCTCGTTTAAGGCCCGAACTGAGAGACTTAGCCGGTAATCTTGACGCTGGCAATGCACGGGACGTAATCGCCTCTGCGTCATCGCCGCTGAATTCGCCACCGGTACAGGATGCTGCAAATTCGAAACGCACACTGGGTCCTTCTCTTCTGGAAACTTTACGATTGCACGTAGCAGATAAAACGCGATCAGGAGACTCGGTCATGGGCGTCCGGAGGGAGTTGCAAAAGGGGCAGTTTCCCCTCCCTCTGGCTTTTGAGAAAAAATCGCTTATTTTTCAAATCTGATTTTTATTAAGCTTATACTAAAAAAGTGAATATCTCGAAATTGCGAATTTACATTTTTAACTAAATTGGCACTACTAAATGAGTTTAAAAAGCAAGCGGGTTACTCGTGTTTTCGTTACAATTTTTATCTTCACCGTCACCTCACAGTTGCCCCCTCCTGGAAAAAAGTCTGCGGACGCCCTTGGACTCGGATCCGTTCCTGAGAGAAGTAGCAACGATGTCAGGCGATGCAACAACGTTAGCTGTTGGCTGAAAGGAGTTTGCACTAGGGTTACCGGATCCAAAAATGAAAAACGAGGACAATCTAGTCTGAAATAATTTGAAAAGGAGGACGTCCTGATGAAGCCAGGACGACTGGGTCATTTGAGTTGTGGATAAAACAAAGAGAGACACTTTTAGTTGATCAAAGGACACTGAATTTCAGTCAAACAAGGACGACATCTCCTCCTTTTGAATACCATATAGTAACCCCAAGTTTGAACGCTATGTAACCGTATTAAACAGCGACAACAGTTTCCTCCGCTATCTACGTACACCTTCAGTGTTTGCTCTTCCTTGGAAGCTAGATAGCAGATCGACAGTGGCGGTGAACGAACGAGTTCCTTATCGCGAAAGCTCGAATGCCAGGCAGAAGTGGATCCAGTTATCGGTTAATTTTCACGTAACTTTGCAGCGACCGGTAGCAGCCACGGAGTAGCAGCTCCTAACGCGAGGAGAGTGCAACGCTTCGCCACAAGGTCCCGGTCGGGCCGATTGCACGCAACAAGTACTCATCTCAATTGGCGATTATGGCCTCGTAAATTCATTTTCAGACCAAGTTGAACGAACACCGGCGATGCACAACTCCCCGTCACCCCTTCTTTCTCCATAATCCGCGACTCTGGAAAACCTGGCAGCGGTTGCTCCGATCGGACAATTAAAACGCTCGATCGAACGTTCATTTCCCTCCACGTCGCTAATAAGCATCAGCGCGTAATTACGAAGCGGCCGTAAGTGGTCGACCACTTCTTCGTCGCGCTTTCATAACGATCGACGTTGTTTTTTTCTGGCGTCGCTCGAGACAAGCTTGCAATCTTCGCGTGGACTTTTTTCGGAGGCGTATTTTTTTCGTTCCCTGTCAAGCTTCTATACTCCTCGTGCTGTCCCGATAAACTCGCGCGACCGGCGACCGGTCATCCTCCCGAAGGCCACTTAATAATAGCCCCGTTATCGGTGTGCTGAAAACTGATTAAAATGCGTGCTGGCCAGGATGTCCCATTAACGAATTAGCGCGACGCGCTATTTAGATAATGAAACGCTGTTACGATCCTCTTATCTGCCCTTTTCTTCTGTCTCCCGAAATCCACACGCCGCGATTTCGAGTAAAGAGGCGAGGTAGCGCGGTTGAATCCAGCGCGGGGCACTCGAAACAATCGGGAAGCTGGAAATTCGAGGCGGGCTAACTGGGCCGAGTGTATTATGTATGTACGTAGGTACTCGGTCGTTGATAATAAAGAGTCGGGATGACCCAGTGACCCCTTCTGCGCGGTGTAGATTTCAGTGTATCGCGCATTACCATTTGCATATTAAGAAAAGCTGTTAATTGCATGGAAACGCGGCTCGCCTTGGGCAGCGTTGCTTCTATCAGCTGGCTACATCGTGACGCAAGGTGTGCGTTTAAAAAAAAAAAACGACAGAAGGTCAGTGTTTACACTGTTTACACTGTTTACGCGTTTATCGAGTGAGCTTAGGCACTCTCGGGGAAAGCTCGCCTAGGCATTTGCCTCTCGCCATTATCCTCTTGAACGTGCGTGCACGGTGTTGAACGATGCGCGATGCGCCCGGCATCGAAGCGAATCAATATTCCCTGGACGGCCGGCTACTGCTGCGTCCACTGCGAATGCAACCAAGATTCCGCTATGTAACCAGATATCGGAGCCGTCCCGACGACCGCAATGCATAGTACCTTATCGACGGTGCGGAGCCCTCGAAAGGGACGCTTATTCAAGAAAGCAGTATGGATTACCGCGGCAGTCTCGCGGAGGCGCGAAACCGAAACGTCTTTGCTGAGCCGTGTACACCTCCGCGCTTTCATCTAGCGAGTCTGTGTTCTGAGAGATATTCGGCAACTCCTTGATCCCTCCCCTCTTTCGGATATTCGTGGTAAGACGATCTCTGCACAATGGTGTCAGCTTGAAAATACGCGAACTCTTAGGAGCTCAGTTTCTATCGGAAGAAAATTCGCTAGAGCGCGTAAGAAACTTTCGCGCCAAATATCCAAGTTTGCTCGCGTAACAGGACTCCTCTTTGTTATTTGCAAAACCAACTGCGTAGGGTGATCTGTCCGTTGAATGAAGATTTAAGCTGCATGTCTGTTAAAATTAGTATTCAAAAGTCGTTATTTAACCCTCTGAATGTTGTTGCTATAAGTGAGCTGTTTTATTACTAAAGTTAGACATCCCGGAACACAATTCTAGCAATGTTTAATAGTTATAACTTTCATTAAAAATTTGGAAGAGGAGTAAATAAAAAATAGGGCAATGACTAGTGAATGAACATAAATTTTTAATGAATGAATAAGGGTTACCTCAGTGAATGAACGGGATAATAACAATGGTCAGGTTTCCAATGTATTTAGACGATTTTTTGTATAAATAATTTTTCATTCTCCAATAATATTATTGATTTGATAATTTACTAGTCTTATAAGATCACAATCATGCAGAACTGAAATTAATTTTCTGGGGTGGGTTAAGGGAAATCCTATCCAGAGAAAAAAAAGACAGATTAATTTGTTCATTCATTGGTAAAGTAGGAAATATCCGCGTTTGCCAGTGAATGAACGGTCGTGAGGACAACTGTTGAATAAACGGAATTAATGCTGTGTAAGGTATAAGTAAAAAGAAAAACGCTTTTGCCAGACGTTTGTGGGTGTCCACTCCAAATTTCGATGTACCTAAGTTTCAACGTGAAATGAGCGCGATAGACGTTAATTTTTCGTATTACATGAGCAATGTTCATTCACTGGGAGGTGTTCATTCACTGCACAGGTCACCCTATGTACATTGAACGAAGAAGAGCGCAAGTTTCGCGAACTCCCGAGTGTATTTCGTCTTTCGATCGGCGCGTCCATCTTGCTCGATCGGCCCAGGTAAATCGTTGTTAAGGACGCGAAGACAAATAGCAGGAAGCGCGGTGGAGAAGTGGATGCAATTTTCGGGCCTGTTACCCACCACGGTCCTTCCCGATCTCGTTTAAAATCGGTCAGGTCGTGGCGCGTAATCACATCGATCCGCGACGCGTAACCCGATGCGAGGAGAGGACCGTTGCGTGGGATGCGGGCTTGCACGGCCACTCTCGCTGGGCCCAGGCTCACGGGACACGGCGGAAAGCTCGTCCTCGATTTTCCAATAAATCTCAATTTAAGGAGGCCCCGGCCGTACGCGGCGCATAACCGCGCATTTCATTTGCCCAAGCAATTTCGTAATGACGCTGGGAGAACGATAGCCGCCCCGGGGACGCGCGTTCCCTTTGCCCGGGTAATGCGTATATGTAGGGCGGCTTTAAGCCGAGGCATTACCGTTCACGATGAAATAACAGTGATTACGGTGCCCGCGGTATATACTCGCGACGCCTATCACTCTCCGATAGCGAGAACTTAAAAGACACTCCTACGGTGATCGAGGCGATCTTCACTCCTCTCCGTCCACCCCCATCTTCTTCTATTCTTTAACTCTTCGCCTCCTTTACTTGCCTTTTTCATTCGTCAGTAGTATAGTAAGGGGGTGGATTCATTTTTATCTAAAAATTTTAGTTTGGAAATCCAAATTTAGGGACGGTCATGGACGTCCATGGAAGATCCCAAATTTGGATTTCTCCCTCCCACAAAACTTAAATTTATATTTCCCTCTCCGTCAGAATGCAAATTTGGATTTCCTTCTCCCTCAAAAGTCAAAACTCAAATTTGAATTTCCTCATCCCTTAAAACTGAAATTCGGATTTCCCCTCCCTCAGAACTGAAATTCGGATTTCCCGTCACTCAGAACTGAAATTCAAATTTTCCCCTCCATCAGAATTTAAATTTATATTTCCCCCTCTCTGAAAACTCAATTTTGGATTTCCCCCCTCAGAACTGAATTTGGATCTTCTCCTCTATCAGAATTGAAATTTGGATTTTACCCTCCATCAGAACTGAAATTTGGATTTCCAAACTGAAATTTGGGTTAGAATCCCCCTTACTATTATATTACTTTCATCCTGTTACGTCCTCTGTGACAGTATAGCATTACAGTTAAAAAATAACAATCGTATAAATTCACTTGATATTTGAAAGATCTATGAGGATGAATTATTCGGGTTATGGAGTCGTAAATTATTGGAGTAAGGGGAGCGCGACGAGTTTATCTCGATACAGTGTTTCGAGTTGATTCAACAGCGGAACGACGGCAATCGGAAACACAAAAGGTGGATCGATTCGCGATGAAAAGCAACGAGGGCTGGAGAGGTAGCGACTGTCGGGCCGCGATCGATCAAGCAGTCCGGGTGCCTTCAATTAGTCGGCGGAGGCTAATTAATTTACGACTCGATCACAATTTACATAATTCGACACGGCGAGCGAGCCCTCCGGAGTCGAGTGCGCTTTTTGAGGGCTTTCTAATAATTACTCGCGCCAGTTGCATCGCTTACACTCGCGCCGCGGGACTCTCTCCCCCGGCTCGGCTCTTCCGCGAACAGAAACCAGCTAATTACAGAATTAAGCGTGCTCGTATTGAGTCGCTCGCGGGATTGAGATTTCCCGGAGCTCCGAGCGGTAGATAAGATCATATCTAAAGTCAAACGTCTTGTCTGCCAGCGTTCTCCGCCAGATCTTTCTCCTTTCCTACCATAGATCCTTCAGCAGGATCTCTCTTGCACGATTTGGTACAATAACCCCCGATCCTTTCAGCGTCCTACTCGAACTCGCGTTCAAAATAGCAGCGACTAATCGTGGAAACAGGTTTAACTACCCCTAAGAGGATTGCATTCATTTTCTGATTAATTGAAACGGAACCAATCGATCAACCGTTGAACTAACGAAGGTTCCAAAGTGCAAGAGGATCCCCGAGCCATTTTTCGCTCGTAAGAACGCCCGTCCAACCGTCTACAAGTCTAGACAATTTCTGTAACGTGATTTCACGGCTGGGGCTCGGATTTCTCTCGCCCTACACCTTGACACGGCGAGGTCCCAGGTCCAACCGCGGCGACAAATCCTTCGGCTACAAAGAATCGTTTCAAAGAAGAAAGCGCCCACCTCCCTGGGTCCTGGCCGTTGGATAAACTCGGAGGGGACGTTTCTCGAAGCTCGCGGTGAGCCCAGGTACCCGGGGAATTTTCCTAGAGGAGGGTGACGCCAGTCGACGCGCGTGCAAGGGCATAAAGGGCGGGTCTCACGACAATGCCGTCGTGCACACATTTTCACAATGCACCGGGCGTATAGAATCTGTAAACGAGCTCGTATCGAAAAGCTTCGCGGCTCCAACTTCCCTACAAATATCGCCATTGAAAAACCCGCGCGGCGATAGGCACCAGCGAGGATTCACGAAATATTTTGCGCGCCCCGTGGTCCACTACAGAGATCTCTCTCTCCTTTCTAAAAAAAATATAAAAAAGGAGATCCCGGTACGGGATCCCACAAAGGGCGGATTTTCCGTACTTTCCATGATACGGGGGCAGTCACAATGAAGATACGCGGCGTGCCTGAAACGCGACCGACAGGCCGGATGTTACGTCACGCGAACGGGGGCATTAGGAGTTTCTTTTTATTTTCTAAGACCTGGGAGCGTCGGCCCCGGTGAAATCGAAGGCTCGCGCGTTCAATGGGACCGTCCAAAGAAATCGTCCTTTGAGGATGAGGAAGGGGATCGAACGATGCCATTGGTATAAATAATTGTGACGATTATATACACATACCTATATGTCCAAACTGTTCAATATGTTCAGAAAGCAATGTACACTGTTCTCTGAATAATTTTGCCTTAATTCCATGGTCAATATAAGTGCCGCCATTTATTGCTTACGTGTGAAAGTAGTGACCTAACTGATTCAGGTGTCACCTGAAAGTTTTAACAATAAAGACGATTTGGATAATAAAATCGATTAATAATAAGAAAAAAAATTCTGGGAAATTTCCACTCACACTGATTGGTTTCTGAGCCCTCCGTTATAGCCTTTGGTATTTCCCGAGATCTCTCAACTAGAATTAAATCCCTCAGCATTGATTCCGGACCAAGTAGAGCAATTATAGGGACTGCGGTTCCATCTGACTCTTAATACACAACGATGCATCACGGGGATGACATGGATTCGTTATCACCGCCATCAGTGACGGTGGTGCGTCGTCGAGGGATCGAATTACAGGATGATTTCGGTCTTGTAAATCACGCATTGGGTAAGATCGCGCGACTCGGTCCGAGGCGAACGCGAGGCCGCCGCTGCGAGAGTCGTAATCGCGGGGCCCGCGGGAGCCAGAAGAATTATTTGACGGGCAAATCGCCGGCGAAAGACGCGGCGCCTTCGTTATCCGTTTTCTTTTTCTTTCCTCTCCTTTTCGTGCGAACCGTCGCGGAAAGATACGAGCGCGGGGCCGATCGATAAGTATAGCGGCCGATACGCTCTCGCATTCAATCGATGGACGATTGAGCGCAATTCTATGGGATGGGAGTGGCGCGGCGAGGAGCTCTTTCCGAACGGAAAAGGCGCATCCTGTGCCCTGTCAACTCGAAGTTGACAATGTACCGGGTCCACGAATCGGCTGCGAGGACGCTCACCCGCACCCACGCATTTTTTGGCGATCACGCGTTCACGAGGCCCGTCGCGTTGCGGGCTCTCGAAGCGAACGGTGACTCACTCGGACCCGGAGGCTTCTGCGCGGCTGGAAATCCATTGCGAAACGTCCCAATCTGAACTTTGGCTTGTGGGATACAATGGGGGTTGTAAATCGCAAGTAAACAAGGGCAAGTAACTTAACTAGTTCTTCCAACGCTCTGGGCAAAAATCATTTTTGCCGCCGTTTAGATATATATTTAATTACTAACTGACCCGTTACTCGGTTTCACTTGGGAATTATTTACGATGTTTCCAAAATAAAAAAGCCTAAAGAAAAATTGTCCAAGTGTAATCTAATCTAGGGGGTATGTAATGTATAAGTATTCAAAATTTCATTTATATCTGTTTAGCCGTTTAGGCGTGAAAGAAGACAAACAGAAAACAACGTTTCACTTTTATATATTAGTGGGGATAAGTAATTATTTTAAAATATAACTTTCGGCAGTAAGTGAAATTATTGATTTTAGGTGTTTATTGAATGACAAAAGCCTCACCTACCTTTTTCCCGCTTTTTCAAATTTTTTTACTTCTTTATTGATTTTTATTGATTTTAATTTTCTTTTTCTACGAATTGGTAGAATGCACTGTTTGCGCCTCCCTAGATCGAGCCTCGCGAGTAACTTGGTCCAATGAAACGATGACACTTCGATACCCTTCAGTCTTGACCTTCGCGTTCAAGAAACCTCCCCTTCGCCAAAGTTTCTTCAAAAGGCTTATGGACGTCCTACGACACTTACCACCGGGGACAAATTCTCACGGTGACTTTTACTTTTACAGGTACAGATGGAGGCAGACCTTGGTCTACAATCGACGTCGAACTACTTGTGAGCCGAGAGTCCTAGCTGAACTGGGAATTGGAACCTAACTGATGGGGAGATTGTCCATAGGCTTTTAAGAGATCTAGAAGCAGCGGCGAGGATGACACAGGCCTAGGAAAATTCTTTTTCAAGGACGAGGAATGAGAGAAACTGGTAGAACATTGGCATGTGTTTGGAACATTTCGCAGTATAATATAAAAATCACCATTTTTACATTTGCTTTAAGAATCCTATCATAACATTTCACTTTTTGTGATTGTACTACAAGTGTCAAAATGCATAAAATCTTTATTCTTTTCCTTCTTCAATTCACGTTAAGTAACTGCCAATGTTACCCCGTCTACCAATGTTCCTCCAGTTTACGGTAATGGTATTCATGTCACTCGTCAGGCGGATTTCGAGGCGATCGTTTCGTCCAACGCCGTGTGTACACGTTCCACATGACGTGCGAACGGGGTCGCATCGCTTCAATTAGTAGCGACACGATAAGCACAGAGTGATCCACCACCAGGGTAGGCCCCGTCTCGCCTCGGTCGTTCCACCTACAACGCGTCGCAAGCGTTACCTTCGCGGTTGCAAGTTGGCTAAAATAACAGCCCGCTCGTTCCCGCCCGACGAATCTCCACGATTCTGCGGCTGAGTTTTTCAATCGCGTCACGGATGCGTACGTGTCGCGATGGTAATCGAGGAACAAGGCGCGGATTCATAATCGTGTAGGCACGCCATGTGCCAACGAGGTCGCGTGAATTCGATTAGGAGTGGGTACCGCGGGGATCGACCTGGACGTGGGGTAGGTCGGCGCCACGGGGTGTATTCGTCGAAAGGCAGGGAGGAGAGCCGGAGGAGAAGACGAGGGTGACGCGAGGAGAAGAAGGGAGCGGTTTTTAATGCTGCGCGCTGGACCTTACGGGCGTAAATAGGACATGATGCGCCTGTGACGTGATTGAGATGAATCGTTTCTCGATAGCCGCGGCGTGCCGCGATGCGTGAAGGGCTATTAGAAACATTTTGTTCGTGGAACCGCCGAGGCCGGTAATCCCCGCTCGTCTGGTTTCGTGGCCACAATGACGCTAATGCCAATAAACGATAGCTGCAACCGGGACAACCGGCACGATTTGTCGCGCGGCGAGCTTTTAATGATCGCCCTGTGTCGGCCGATTGTTATGTTGTGGGCCTCGGATCCTTGGGAGAACGGGAAGAAAGGGATGATTCTGTTTTGACCGCTCACGATGATAGTTGGAACTTTGAGGACTTGGTGTGGCTCGAGTTTAGGTGCCATGAAGCCTCTTATCCTCACCGACTGGGTTCTACTAGGATCATTCTGCTGTGTAACATGTGCATTGTACTTGGGACAGTACCGATGACGACGAGGTTTGAACGTTCATAGTTGCGAGAACCTAGTGCTGAATTAATCAATAAGCAAAATAAGCACGTGCTTAGGGCATCGGGAGAAAGGGGCGGCATAGATCTAACTTTTGTTAGAAACACTTTTTAATCAAATTATAAGAAATGCCTAAGAAATCGTACATTGCGTCACCCTGTGTAAGGGGGCCTCAAAATCTTTTAAGTGCTTAGCACCTCCAAAGCTCTTAATCCGACGCTGATTTATCCTGACTTTAAGAAGCTCGTGATATAAATTAAATTGTTGCTCGAGTCCAATATCTCTAATATACTAATATCCTAAAGAAAATAAATTCTAATCAAATATTTAAAAATCCCTCCTCAACTTCCGGTGTATAGAGCCTAGTGAATTATCAATAGTCGGCACATCCTTTTCTTCAATCTTATAAAATTTAATAACTGTATTACGAACCTTGAGTTTCAATAATTTACAATAAAATTTGAAGTAGAGATGATAACGATACCTATATCGATGTTTTTATAAACGATATTTGAAGATCAAAACCATCGATGTTTTTCTAATGAATTTCGATATGTTTGGTTATTATTAAGCCAAGTAGAAATCATTTCTCTAGGATAAAAATGATTTTTTTTTCAGTTTAATGCTAGCAGCACAAACCAGCAGCAGTTCTTAAGCAAAGCGATCACAACTGCACGGATATCAACCCACGATTTTCAATGCCGATAACTATCGATAGTGAAAATAAGATATTGATAGTTCTCCACCACTAATAGAGCCCCCTAGCCGCGCAACAGAACTCTACCTTACATTAAATTTACTTTGTACCTATTGTAGTTAAAGAGCTATCAAATAAGTCAGTGTTCGTTCATGAAAGTTCCGTCAGCAGCGGTAGATAGAGCTGTTGCGCTCTAGATAGCTTTGCGTATTAACACTGGCTTCCGAAAATCTTTCCGCACAAAATCGTGGAAATAACTGTTAAATCGTCACAACATGCTGGGCACATTACTGTCTAATGCATATCAAGCACTCCCGTACGTAATTATTCTAAACCCGTTGCTTCGAAGTAATGCTTTGCGTACGTTTCTTAGAAAAGGTTAAGTTTGTTTTGCAGACGCCTCGTGTCGATGGGCCAAGCGTGTTCGTCGATTGTCGGCTCACCGGCGATAACGAATCAATGGAGCCTCACGTTGAGCAGAACGAAAATTAGATATCATTTCCCGCACCCAAACGAGCGTCGTCGTATTAACCGCCACGGTTGGGTCACAAGAATGTCCACGCTGAGCGGCAGAAAGATTATCATGCGAAGAATACTGAAGGGCAGACACGTGCTCAGTCATTAAATACACTGCCTTAATTATCGTTGTTTCCCACTAATGCGATGTACAAATAAAAAATGCATTGGTACATTGAAAATTTAATTGTATTATGTACAGCATTCAGTCTTGTCTATTTTACATCAAATACTTGAATTCGAGTTGCTTGCAAGTCCAATCGAAAGGCGGTATTAAAGGAGCCTCGATTATCAGATCCTTGCCCTTTCCCAGGAAAGACGGCAGAGCTAACGATCTCAAATGAATATGAACAGGAATAATATGTTGTTGAGACAATTCTACGTTCAACAGCTCTAAGAGCGTCCTGTCCAGTTTTGCTGGCAATTCGGTACTCTCCTGAAATGGGTCGACCTGTACATAGGCATCCCCTACTTTATGAATCCTTGACGCGTACAGATCATCTCCCAGGATCGGAGAATAGAGGAACGTAGATGCAAAGAGCCTAAGTGCGTGCCACTTTTGGGTAGACGATCTTATTTGAACCAGGGAACATAAATTAAGAGTAGAGTTGGAGAGTACGTTGAATTCAACGTTCAAGGTTTTCATGTCCCCCCTTTTTATCGCGTTGTTGTACCATGACGTAGCAATAACTGGCTGAAAATGATTTGCAAACGGTCAAGATAGTATATAGAATTGATTACCGAGTAAGGAAATTACCTTTCTGTATTTGTAACGGTTACTCGAGACTAGTTTCATTGCCAACTGCTCTTTGCCCTTTAACGTCCTCGGAATCCTCGTCGTAATTACCCAATACGTCTTTGTAAAATTATTACCCCGGCGCATTGAGGTTTCTACAGCTTTCTCGACTTTGGAATCTGCCGCTAAAAGTGTGACACCAGTCATATATCTGGTCCCAGAATTAGTTTATGCATTTACATGAATGAAAAAGGGATTCGTCAACGATTTGTGTGCAATAAAATTCTACTTACTTTTCGGGTTTCCTAACTATAGTTAATTTTGAATAGTTTAACTGCGCAGCGATATGTGGTAAAGCATCCTGTAACCCGTAGTCCACAGCGTTTGGTATGCGTTGACGCTGTTGCTGTACTACTGTGCGTGTTTCAGCTATGCCATATGGTTTGTTTATTACTACTAAACCATCTGCAAAAGAAATATTAATGTATCATTGTATATATCGATTTTAAAAAAACAACATAGGACTAACTATTTGTTGTATATTGTCACCTTGATTGTAAATGACATTATTTACAAGATCAGTGGAAAATTCGGTTATCGATTTCCACGGATGCATGTCTTTGAAGGGATGCTTTTTCTTTACTGATTTTTTAAGCGCAACGCTTTCCGCGTAAGCTCTTTTAAACTTTGTTGTGTACAGTGAAGTTATCGCGGGTGCACACGTGCGTGTAATTACTCCAAATTTCATTGTTAAAATCTCCATCATTTGCTATGTAATGTGCACCTTTCTATCGTAGATTTATTCAGAAATATGTTTGCTAAGTGACAATGCGTGTAACAAGTTTTAGGAAAAGTCTAAAGCGTTTTAAACCGCATTAGGTTAAGCGGTAGACGCGACAGCTGATGTGTATGTACACAGGACGATGCATGAAGCATGAAGATGAGAGATGTATTGTGTAGGAACATTTCAGACAATATGTAATTGTAATTGCATAATGACTTGTAATTGCTCTGTAACAGAGCTATATAACACCTCAATCCATAAATAAATGAACTCATAAACAAATTTGTGTACTTTTTCTTATAACTATACCTTTTCCAAAAATTAAAAATGAATTGATTGAAAATGAATGAATTATCAATCTTCTAAAATACCACAACTAATTATTACATTACTTACTATATTTAACAATAAAATTGTTAGTTTAAACTGGTTTAAAACAGATCTGAAATCTGTTTTGAACAGTCATTTACCGACCTAGTCGGTAACAGTGGTTTAAGGGGATAGACTTGCTCTGTATTATCGTCAAAATGGCGGAACTCGTATATGGAAATACAGCCACGAAAAAACGTTTTTCGTTCTTATATGAGCACATTTTGGGCTGGGTGAGGTCTCATTCGAAAGAGGAAGGTTCAACGCAGCGCGCTCTGGTCATCGTTTGAGTCACAAAACTCTTTTTCTTTTTGTCGACTTTTATTCTACTTTGGACATTCATATTATTAGATATCAACACAATCTCGTCGAACCATGACCAGAGCGCGCTGCATTGAACCTTTCTCTTTCGAATGAGACCTCGCCCAGCCCAAAGTCTGCTCATATAAGGACGAAAAACGTATTCTCCCAAACCCATGTTTCAGGCCAGATTGGGTCGGTATACAGGTCGCTGCATTACCCGTGTCTAGCGTCGCTGATTTTGATTAGGAAATTCTGAAATGTTAATAGGAACACAAGATGTAGGTGGAGGTGGCACGCAAAAGCTGAGCGAAAGAGAGGGGGGTAGTGCGTGCAATAAGGACGGAGATAGGCGTGGCGTGCGAGAGAGAGAGAGAGCACTACAGTGCGCGACAAGGATAGATATATTTTTCGTGCCACTAACTCTTGGTTATGTGTGCCTGATACTTTTCAGCTCTGGGTAGCAGGAGCGCACGACGCGAGTAAGTGGCTATTAGAGGGAGGAGGAATGCTCTTTAGAAAGAGACGGAGATATTCAGAACACGCCGTTTCTGTCAGTCGAGGACGAAGAGAGAGAGAAAGAGAGAAAGTGAGCGTATGCCGTATGCAATAAAGAGAGATATCGGCCACCTAGTTCAGCAGTGTCATCGCTCTTTCATGGTTATATCGCTCATTCGTGGATAATTGAATTAAATTGTTAATACTTTTTCAAATGGAATACATTAATTGTATGCAAGGGCCCTAGATCTTAGAATTCGAAATAAAAATAATTGATAATTGTTCGAGACGGTGTGTCGATTCCCTAGCTCCAACCAAAGAGCTAGTCTTTACGTAAAAAACTAATGTAATCGTAAATAATTGTCGAATAGGTTTAAAAATACTCCACGCAAGTGTCTTATTTATTAAGTTTCAACTACAGCTGCTTAAGAAATAAGGTATTAAAGCTATTTTTTAGCTTTCCACAGTTTCCATTGACGTATGGACTTGTGGTTGCAGGCATACGCGCACTGGCAATTGCCAATGTTCTGAAGAATCTGTTGGACGTCTATGACTTCTGTAGAAACATTGCCCGAGACAGTTAGACAGCAAAATAAGTGAAGATGGCAACTACTACGGACTCGGTTAGGGAAAATGCCCTCCAAGATTATCGGAAAAAGCTCCTCGAGCATAAGGAAGTGGAGTCACGTTTAAAAGAAAGTAAGGCACATTTCTTATAAATATTTCTCACGCTCAGTATGTCTTTATAAGTGGCTCGATGAACCTAACCTCAAACTTGGTATATTAAAAAATGTTTGCAATAAATCGTCATTGTAAACTTCATGCTTTCAGTGAGAGAACACCTCAAAGACTTAACGAAGCAATATGATAAATCCGAAAATGATCTAAAAGCTTTACAAAGCGTTGGACAGGTGAAAAGTTAATTGTCTTTCATCACCCGTGTACAGAACTTTATTAAAAACATGTAATATCTGTATTTTAGATTGTCGGCGAAGTATTAAAACAACTTACAGAGGAGAAGTGTAAGTATACAAGCTGCAGCTGTATGATTACATATGAGCGAATGGTTCAGTGTATAATTCTATACTTGCAGTCATAGTGAAGGCAACAAACGGTCCGCGTTATGTTGTCGGCTGTCGACGACAACTCGATAAGAATAAATTGAAATCTGGAACGAGAGTGGCGCTCGATATGACAACTCTTACCATAATGCGTTATTTGCCTCGTGAGGTAGAGTACACTTTACTTTCCGCAAAAGGTACATCGGGCTCTGAACAAGTATGAAACGATCCTTACCATTTTCAGGTTGATCCTCTGGTTTACAACATGTCGCACGAAGATCCTGGTGATATTACGTATTCTGCGATCGGTGGTCTAAGCGAACAGCTACGCGAACTAAGAGAAGTTATAGAATTACCACTGATAAATCCTGAACTGTTTCAAAGAGTGGGTATCACTCCTCCAAAAGGCTGCCTCTTGTATGGACCTCCAGGAACTGGGAAAACATTGTTGGCGAGAGCTGTCGCCAGCCAGTTGGATGCAAATTTCTTGAAAGTTGTATCGAGCGCTATTGTTGATAAATATATCGGTGAATCAGCGAGACTGATCAGAGAAATGTTTAATTACGCACGAGATCATCAACCTTGCATTATATTCATGGACGAAATCGATGCGATTGGTACGAATATTATGATCTTTACAAAACGAAGTGCTGCACCTTTACGATCATTTATTTCTGCACAGGTGGCCGGAGATTTTCTGAAGGCACAAGTGCCGACCGAGAAATTCAAAGAACTTTGATGGAACTGTTGAACCAGATGGATGGTTTCGATTCCTTGGGTCAAGTTAAAATGATCATGGCTACGAACAGACCGGACACTTTGGATCCAGCTTTATTGCGACCTGGTAGATTAGACAGGAAGATCGAAATTCCATTACCTAATGAGCAGGCGCGTTTAGAAATTTTAAAGATCCACGCCACACCCATATCCAAACACGGAGAAATTGGTAAAAAGTTACTTTATACCTTCGTCAATTTTATTTATGCATAGACTATTAACGTTTTGAATTTAATCTAGATTACGAAGCAGTAGTTAAACTATCCGACGGGTTCAATGGTGCCGACTTGAGGAACGTCTGCACAGAAGCAGGATTATTTGCAATAAGATTAGAAAGAGAATATGTAATACAAGAAGATTTTATGAAAGCGGTCAGGAAAGTGTCAGATAACAAGAAACTCGAATCGAAATTAGATTACAAGCCAGTATAATTGATATTGATTATACTAAATTTAAAACCCAATTAATTCATAACCAATGTGTGGTTCAATAAAACGAATTTACTTTATTGTAACACTATTTGTATTTTATAATGAAAACATGTGCTTCGGAACAGCTTTAATAATTTCGTGGCAATACGAGTCCTCTGTAACTCTGAGTCATTTGTTCAAATTCCATATCACAACGAAGCGCTTCAATACTAAAAACTCAGCTTCTTTGATATTAAAGATTATTCAGCGGTGCTAGCAAGACGTGTTTTTTTTCTATCAAAATACTCTTGAACATTGTCATACTTTCTTTTATACAAAATTGGAAATAAATTCTGTTTAATAGTATCTTTTTTCAAACTTGTCCATAGATTATTTAATTGATCTAGTTTACGGTTCACAGTATCGTTCGGTACAAACTTATTATCTTTAAATTCATATACTTTAAATCCTAGTTCGTTCAACAGCCATAAATTCCTTTTGTGAAGATTACATTCTATGGGTTCGCCGTCTGTAACTAGGGATTGTATATACGTTGCTTCATAATTTGATTCTGCGCTACTGTTAATAACATAAACCAATAACAATGGATTATTATAAAAGCTCATCACAACCAGAGACGACGTCGCATCGAGCGCTAAGAGTCTTAAATGTTTAATAGGTAAAATTTCCACGGTCTCTTCCAAGTGACACTCTTGAAGTTGTCGATTGAACTTCTCGATGTCGCTCTTAAGTACTTTATCCTGGAAATCGACGCATAGCAGTTCCTTTCCGATCTTATAATCCCATAAAACAAAGACGCCATCCCCTCCGCAAGATACCAAGACACTTTTGTCATGAGGTAACTCCAAAATGTTTGTCACAAACTTTTTATGCCCCAAGCAATAGGACAGAATGTTATACGAGTTTGGAAACACCGATACTCTGATCTTCTCGTCTCTATCTGTCGTAATAATATACTTCTTATCTTCCGTAACTAATACGTCGAGTAACATAGACAAATGTCCCAGAAGTAACGTTCCATTGTCGTTAGATTTATTGCTATCGTAGAGGTAAACGTCTCCAGCTTTGTCGGCGACAACTATATCGTTGCTCGGGGTAAAACGTACTTTGCTAGCGGCTCTGGCGAGTGTTCTGTTCCACAAGAGGTTTCGGTTCTTCCTCTCGTACAGACACAGTTGCTTGCGATTGGTACAAACAAGGAAATACTTTCCATCGTTTGAAAACGATACACTCGTTAGCGTGTGGAACGTCTCGATGTTTACATTGTTGTGCGAATCAATTTTTCTGTCTACTTGCAATTCAGGTAAATGAACCGTGTTTATCGTATCATTCTCAACGTCGTATATTATGACCTGCTCGTTGTTACACAGAGCGACGTTCGAATCGTACATGCAGAAGCTCATAATTAAAACACAAACTCTGTGGAGCAAAAATTGTTCATAACAGAACCATATATAGTCGAGAATTTAGAAACTTCGCCGCACGTGGAACTGAACACGTGCATGCAGCAACATGCACACAGTTATTGCCAACCTTTATAAAATTCTCTGAACGTATGCATGTGAGTCAGAGAGTGATGGGTTCGACACGAAGACTCGTACTGCATCGGAACAAATTATCATAATCGGGTTGACGATTATTACTTCTTCACAAAGAATAAGGAAACATTTCTCTCTTACAGCGATCGTTTACAAGAAAAACATTGAAATAATATAACGCGAATATTTTGTAGAACTAAATTGTTTGAAAGCTTACATGAAACGAAATGAATTATAGCCATCGCTACTACATTTAGAGATTAGAAACTTTACTTAAAGTAAGATAACTGAACGGGGCAATTTGTTCCAATCGGTTATTCCTTTGGTAAGAAGCTTATTTTTGCTCGTTTTACGTTGCGTTTATCATCAGCGTCGACTGCGAATTTCTTCATCTATCAAACAATACATTTGGTCAATGACGCATGTGCTGTGTACATGTTTGTACACACCGCGAGCCTCGGAATATTGTGGCGTAGTGCACGAGCGTGTGCGTAGCTGTCACCGTGGCATTGTTGTCACCACAGACTTGTGATAAAAACCCAAACAATTGCTATGCAGATATGGGAGACACTTGACGTATATAATAGCAAACATCGATGCGTATTAAAGTATTTCCGAGTGACAGTATGCATTATTAGACAAAGAGTGCGAGCTCCTAAGAACGCTCCTTTGTTGTTCTAACATCCTTTGTGCGTTCCAAAGGATTTATCTAGAAATATTCCGATAATCGGAATTAGAGAACTATTTTAACAATTGCAGGTGTAGGAGTTTTACATTCTTAGACTTTTATATTTGTAAAAATCGAGTGACACGTTAGATAAGCTTCGATATGTGGAAACCATTCGAAGCTGGAAGTTCGCCAGTTGATTGGTGCGAAAGTAATTATAGCATTTCTTCTAGTATCGCAGAGTTTACGAACACTGTATGTATCTAACGATGAAAATAAATATAGATATTATGTTTCACATAGTTCTCTCGGTATCGACTGCACTTTCTTCATTTTGTATTTTGTCACTTAAGTGTCTCGGTTCCTTTGTTCGAAGATTAGACATTAATACCATTGAAACTTGTCGAACACATTATTGAATCCATGATATTTCTTTCGGATTATTACTGGAATGATAATAAAGTTATGAAAATTTTGTTCGTAGCTGAGTAATGTTGTGTTTCTGTTACTTCCTCCTGTCCTTATGCATCTCTTCAGAGATTATGGGCGCTTTGTAAATCCTGGGATTCATGTAATTTGGTTCCTGCTGATGATAGTAGGTCTGAGCAGCGCTTATTTTCATGCCACCTTATCGCTTATAGGTAAGTAATCAACGGCTACGGATTTAAGAAATACAAATGCATCTCAATGTGTTCCATATGTTACGTAGGACAATTATTAGATGAATTAGCAATTTTGTGGGTGTATATGGCTGGCTTCTGTATGTTCTTTCCAAGAAGATACTTTCCGAATATTTTACACAACGACAGGAAACTTCTTTCCATATGTGCAACTTTGCCGACGCTTATCGCGACTGGTTTGTCACTCATACATCCTGCGATAAATGCATTTGCGTTGATGAGCCTCTGCATACCAGCGTTTGGATTTATGATAATTGAATTAAAAAGGTAACATTCTTAATTAATATCTGGATAAATATATATATAATGCAGCACCTAATTATGATATTGCTTCTCATAAGGACAAAGTCGATCAGAGTTTATAGATTGGGTTTGAGATGCGGTGCTGTGTGGTTGCTAGCAGTAGCTTGCTGGCTGAACGATCGTTTATTCTGTGATACTTGGCTGAATCTGAATTTCCCTTACCTACACGCGCTGTGGCATTTGTTCATTTTTATTGCGAGCTACACGGCTGCGGTGCTCTTCGCATATTTCTCTGTGAAGGACGAGAAACCACAGCAATCGCCGATACTAAAATATTGGCCGAAGGATGACTTTGAGCTCGGTATACCCTACGTAACTATTAGGAGTTACATCACATTTGATACAAACACGAATATATAATAGTGAATATAAATGTTAAGAAAGCAACTCTGCATTTATCAAACAGTGATCTTAATTTTGAAGACTAGTAGCAAGGATATATTAGATGTTAAAGTATGCTATTTACGTTAATTTAAGGATTTAACTTTGTACCAATGTTTTTACAAAGAGAAACATATATATATATATTTTACATTTGTCTATCTTACATAGGAGATGGATCTGTCTTTTTAAATTTGTGATACTATTCTAGCTATTACTTTTTGTACAAATATATGCGATTAAGAAATTAATAAGCTATCTTTAGAAGTGTAATATTAAAATAGAATATCAGAACAGTTATTCTCCTAACAAATCTAGATGAATATTGTTATAACGTATTTGCATGCTGAGAAAAAGATCGAATGCAATATTGTATTGAAATAATTTCATGACTACACTTATTGTAATTAGGCTGCTGTACTTATTTGTAACAACACCAACTGACAATCTATTTCCTTAAATATGGTTCCACTGAATAAATCCGCGTTTTGTTAGAAGATTATATTTATTACACTTTTCTGTGTCCTTTATGAAATAGACTTTAATAAACCCAACATGTTATGTAAATAATTTATACAATATATCTATATACTTAAGTAACAATATCAATGTGTTATGCGTGAACACCATTCGATACAATTATGTATCACCTTTTGCAGAAGATATACTGTTCTTTAAAATTAACGACCTGTTTAATACTTTGCCCTTTAGTATCCAACAATTAGTAAATTAAAACTTCAAATATATCCATTTATAAGAACAGTAACACTGTCATTTCTGACTTTGAGATTCCAAAAATTAAGTCTCTTTCTCTCCTCTGTAAATGACAATGTTTCTATCAGTTTCGTGAATCTTGACCTCGTACAAAAGATTTGGATTAGGCAGCAATTTTTTTAATTCGTCAAAAATGTAGACAGCTACATTTTCAGTGGTTGAAACAACATTCTGGAAATAGGGTACATCCTTGTCTAAATTCTTATGGTCTAATTGGTCCATCAAGACTTTTTTCATGTACACTTTTAAATCTGACAAGTTCATGACCATGCCTGTTACAGGATCTACAGGTCCACGAACAGTAACTTCAACTGCAATAAAACAAATGCAATAAGAAGCGGTAAGTTTTAACAGAGCAGTACTAACAACTCGCCTGTATAATTATGACCATGTCCCCAATAGTTATTACACTTTCCATATGTATTCTTGTTTTCCTCGTCAGTTAAATCGTTGCTAAAAACCAATTAATCGTGTATTATTAAAAAACGTTTCTTCTAACAGGACTCTGCACAAATTCGAAATAATTTTGGACACCTGTGTAGGCGATGACAGCTAGAAATAGCTTCCTTCCTAGTCAGATAAGCAATCGGACGTGCCATCGCGGTTGTACGATACCAGATTCTAATATTTGTTATGCTGTTAGAAGCGTATAAATGCTGTGCTTGTATAAGAGTATAACGAAAAAAAGTTCTCCACGAGAGGCAGTAATCGCGAGCATTTAATTGCAAGAAGTGTATTTTCTTGCATAATCATTCCTCTTCGAGGTCGCGTCATTATTTTCGATAACAGGAATTCGAATAAAATAGGGACACGCGAAAGGGAAGCGTTTTATCTGTCAAAGCGAACGAGAAGAGCAGATAAGTCGTTCATAAGAGAGATATCGCTGGCCAATGAAATCACGGGATTGCGTGCGGGACTTAAAGGAACGAACCACGAATAGAACAGGAGCTTGCCGACAAAGTCGGTGAGTTTGTGCCAGTTTGTGCCATCGATTCGCTCAGTGTGTGGTAAAAGTGATCTCGCGTTTTTGAACGGGAATATTTTCACGATCCGGCGAATTTTGATCCGGGCCCCTCTGAAACTACGAGGCGTCGCTCGTTTTAATGTGAATGCGAGCCGAGTTTTACAACGGCCGTTGTTACTCTCGAAACCGTCATGCTGGTAACGCCCTAAACTTGCAGGAATTAGTCATTTCACGGAATGTGTAATGTTTAACAGGATCTAACGTAGCGAACAGGAAAGATCGGTTTAAGTAACAACATCGAACAGAAAATGGATAGCAAGGGCAGAAAGATTATAGTTTGCGATAATGGAACAGGGGTAAGGTTATACGGTTTTGCTCCATTTTTCGTCCACCCTTGTTTCTTTTAAGCGTTCGCTTTGACGCCTCTGTTAATAGTAATTTCTTTTAAACTACAATTACGCGACACGATTAAGGATGCATCTTATCATGCTTGTATCGTACTTGCAGTTCGTCAAGTGTGGATACGCAGGAGCAAATTTTCCAGCGCACATATTCCCATCTATAGTTGGACGTCCTATTATTAGAGCTGTCAATAAGATAGGCGAGATCGATGTGAAGGTAGATTCTTTAATTTCCTAGATTCGACAGAGACGTAGAAACATATGCCACGGTTTCATTCGATTATTCGGGGGTCTCTTGGGATCGTAATTTGTGGATTAAATATATCTGGCTTTATACTTACTATGCGTGGAAGCTTGAATCTAGTCAAAGAAGTTAAATTCGCATTAATTTTTAAGCAACCTATTAATAATTTACTTAATTTTCAGCAACAGTATTGTATTCGTGTAAGTCGATTCACAATGTTACACTGTGTGCCCCAGTGCTTAAGTTCTATCGAAAGTAATCCATGCATTTGACCACTGATGTAAATAAAGTTTGACTTGTCGATCCTTTTTACTAACAAATATTCAGACGGATTATATGTGTCGAAAGTAAGATGGACATCCTTTCCAAGATTATTAAGCTATATAACAATTTTATGAAAGTATAATTAACACTCGATTAGGGTCAAGTGATCTTTCTCTGTCTTCCAATTAATTACGGCAAATGCGCCCACCACACTGCATAATTACTGTTTTATTTCTTTGCCGTTGAATATACATAAAGCACAGAACGTCGAGAAGTCAGAGTGTTACGCGGAGTTGACTTTTATATCTATGTGTGTGGGTTTGTGTATATATTGTATTTTTTATAATTATCTAATGTATTTGTGTGCTTACACTTGCTCTCGTAGGATGTGCTTAACATGCCTGTAAGTTTATTGCATTTTTTTTACGCTAATATCTAAATCTATTGATATTACATCAGTGCTTAAAGAACTAAACATCTATGGAACACTAGTTTTCATGTTCGTCTCGGCGATATTCATCTATCAATCGGATCTCTAGCGTCGAGTCATTTTTTTCTAATTCTTGTACTTGTATACGTAGCGACGGTTTAAATAATTAATGCCGCATTGCCTAAATACAAAGTGGCTATGTGAATATCGAAAAGAAAAGAGGTAATGTACCAGCCATTATGAAATTTTTAAAGATAGGAATCTAAAAATAAAATTTCTTTCTTACGGAAACTAGGTATATTTATTTGTGTTCATAGTTACTTGCATTCGAAACTAGTTATCTTATGAGTGATTAGAATGTATTCTGTTATTGGAACACTAACGATTAACGATAAATTAATTTATATTAATACATTAATATAGTATATATTCGGAGCGTATAGTTATATTTAAGTCATGGTATGTTATTACTGCAGGATTTAATGGTTGGGGATGAAGCGAGTAAACTTCGTTCTATGCTAGAGATTAGTTACCCAATGCAAAATGGAATTGTTAGGTGTGTATGCGAATGTATCTAACTTGCATGTATTCTGAATTATTATATCCATTGAAATACCTAACAGAAATTGGGAGGACATGTGTCATGTTTGGGACTATACATTCGGAAAAGAAAAGATGAACATTAATCCTAGGGAGTGTAAAATTTTGTTAACGGAGCCACCGATGAATCCCATCACCAATAGAGAGAAAATGATCGAGGTAAAACACCGTTGTAAATATAACTTCTTGTTCTACTATAAATCTTCGATATCACTTCCGCTTTTATGAAATGATTTCAGGTGATGTTTGAGAAGTACGGTTTCGCTGGAACGTACATTGCGATTCAGGCAGTGCTATCATTATACGCTCAAGGGTTGATTAGCGGTATCGTGGTAGATTCCGGGGACGGAGTCACTCACATATGTCCTGTGTTCGAAGGATACGCTTTACCTCATCTTACTCGGCGGTTAGATATAGCCGGTCGAGATATCACGATGTATTTAATAAAACTTCTTTTGCTACGCGGTTATGCATTTAATCATTCAGCTGATTTCGAGACGGTCAGAATGTTAAAAGAGAAACTGTGCTACATTGGATATAATATCGAGACGGAGGAGAAGCTAGCGCTTGAAACAACGGTCTTAGTTGAATCGTACACTGTGAGTAAAAGCTCTTGTATCTACAGAATACGTAGCTGTGCGCAGTCCAGTAACTAATTTATGAATCCTTTCAGCTTCCTGATGGAAGGGTGATAAAAGTAGGCGGCGAGAGATTCACCGCACCAGAAGTTTTATTCCAACCGCATTTAATAAATGTCGAGGCTCAGGGAATAGCTGAATTAGTGTTTAGTACCATTAAAGCCGCCGATATCGATATAAGGAGCGAGTTGTATAAGCACATTGTACTAAGCGGTGGTAGTACAATGTACCCAGGGCTTCCGTCTAGACTAGAAAGGGAAATTAAACAGCTTTATTTAGAAAGAGTATTAAACAACGATACCTCCAAATTGAATGTAATTATAATAAGTTTAATACGTTCATTTTCAAACTTAGTATAAACCTGAACGGATCGTGTATAATCTGATTTGTCTTTACAGAAATTTAAGTTAAAAATCGAAGACTCTCCGAGGCGTAAAGATATGGTTTTCATGGGCGGTGCTGTATTAGCAGAGATAACAAAGGATCGCGACTCGGTATGGATGACGAGGGAAGAATACGAAGAAAAGGGTCTTAGCGTACTGAGAAAATTAGGTTCCTTTGAATCGCAGGGATAATAGTCATTAAAATATAGACAAGAAATACACATTTTTTTTTACATCTAAAGTCATACGGAAACTTAAGTGCAAAAATTTGGTATCTTACTTTCACAACTGATTTATATGAACTTAACGTTTGCAATCGCGTACAAGCAACAAATATGATTGGAAAGGTACGTAGTGTAGAGGTATAAGTCTTAAAAATATTAATGCTTTTTAATTGAGATTAATTTTACTTTAAACACATTAATGTCTAATTCGGTTGAATTAAAAGATTAGCGTAAACGATTTGAATTTGCAACGAACTTTTAAAGTAATGTACACGTTTATGTTTGCCATGATGCGTAGCACATTAGTACACAATATACGTTGTAAATATAGCTGTCGCGAATACTTCCCCGTTTATCAAATTAGGATGCAGCTTAACTTTCGATCTGCTGGCGTACATTTTGTAAATTACAGGCAGGTGTGCGCGTGTATGTTTATTTCCTCGAAGCTGATACTGACATTACAAAATTCAATTTATGTGTTGTATGCGTAATCACAGAAGAAAGCAATTTGTTTATGTAATGGCTAAAATTAAGTAACCAAATTTGTAAATATTACATTATACTAACAGTATGCATTAAATTTTACGATCTTCCGTACTATTTTATAGAATAACTAGAGGACCTTTTAAATCTGCATTTTTTTATTACACGATTCTTCTAATTTAAGATGTATATTTCGCACCAGATCTTAATGGAAGCATTTTTAGACATTTTTATTTTTTGGATAAGTAATAGATCTTTAATTTTGGCCATTATTGTAATTCATAATATTTAGTTTGTAAGAAGACAGAAAAGCATTTATATACCTCTGTACCCTCCTCTAATAATTCCAAAAATGAAAGAAACAAGTATTACTTCAATTAGCACCTAAATACTGACGCACACGTTACATTTAAAAAAAGAAAGAAAACTTATTCGAAAGCATATGGTACAGATAATAGATGCAAAATCAACAGACTAAAATGCAAATTTCAATCGATCTAATATGAAATAGAGGAGATGGGGTAAAAGTATTTTGTACGATGTACATACATGGTATAGGATAGTTTTATAATTTTAGTTACATAATTTATAGAAATAAATTTATTTCTTACGAAAACTCTTCCACTAATTTTCAAACCTTGTACATATTTCATTAGCAAGAGTGTATAGGAGACGAGTCTTTCCCGATTAGTACAATTAAGTTGAAGCATTTCAATTTTAAAACGTGTAAATATTATGCGAGAAAAGAAATATAAATATTTGAATCGCGCGTAGCCCGCGGCTCTGACTATGCTAACGAATTGGACGAGAATGAAGTACACGATGCAATTACGACAAATCTACAACAGTCTTTATTATGTTTCTCCATTTGACCTTTATACTGTGTATCCGATGTACACAATTTGTGTATAAATAAAAATAACAATATAATTTGTATCATACAATTTCGTATTTAATTGGATATAATGTAACAATAGATAAATGTGTATGTATTCGATTTGTTAAGATTTGTACAAGTGGCTTGCGACAGCATTCTGTATAACAATAAAATAACAAGCTGTTATTTAAAGAAGTAAATATAATTTATAAACAGTGCTATAGCGCGTGTGTTCCACGTTACAAACTTTATCTCGGAAGTGTATACAATACTTTTTTTACGCTTTAATAAATCACTTGCAATGCAACAGTTTACGTCCTGTTCCACTAAGCTGTGATGCAAATAAAAAAAATAGTATACAAAACACTTTCATTTATGCTGGGAGAGTTTCTGTTTCCAAATTCTTACGTTGTATAACTTCTGACTTTTCTTTTTATTTGATATATTAGTACACCAAGAGCGCGAAGACGCTCCGATGCGATAAACAAGGAATTGGATGGAAAATGTGAGATTTCTACCAATCACACTTAAAATGTAATCGGTTTATCCTTACACTGGTCGATACAAAAACTAGTGAAACGTTTAAGGAACTTCGGATACTCCCTTTTATAAACGGCACGTAAGACAGATGCTGGAGCCCATCCACCGGGATTAACTGTAATCAACAACGCGCGAGTGTTACTCGCATAATTAAGACACACATCTGCGCATATGTTGAATTAAATTCAAAGAGAGAAGAGTAGAATTAAATACGAACCAACGGAACAATAAGTTATCTTGCACGTAATATTTTCTCTTTTTATTTCCTCCTCGTCTTTCGGAGGATCGATGAAGGTTTGACATACCAGGCAGACTGTTAGATAAACTCTTACGCATTTCCCCGTATTTGGCTATAAATAAGCATTCTAATGTAAGATTAACTCCCGATAACAGTAAAGCTAATTGAACGTTCATGGAACTTACAGGATAATCGGTATGCTCTGTACTGTGATTACAAACTATCCACAAGTCATGCGCATCTGGGTCTTGATCGTCGGACACTCTGCGTATATGCGACCAGAACAGTGCATCTCTTTGACTCGCTGGCCAAATCCGCTTATGCGTCTGGAGAAATATTAAAGTATCTTTGGAAATGTTTTCAATCACGTTCATGTCTTCGAGCGTCGCTTCCCATCCAGTTCTGTACTCGGGACTAAAGAATATCTCGCAGACTTCGTGACCAGTAACTCCTTTTACAACATGACACGCTTTCAGAGGATCAACCACTAAGCCGTCTGCTTCTTCCTCGCGCCTGTACATTCGCATGTCACCATCCTCGGCGAACAACTGCCACCCACCAGCTCCTACTCCGAGCCGCGCATAATGCAACTGTTGCATCGTTATTTTCTCTATCTACAAACCAATTAAACAAACGTGACGCTAGTTTAACATAATGGCAGTTTATTTTTAAAGTAGGATAATTACCTCCGGCCATAGTCTGTGTTTAGCCGCTGGCATGTTAGGAGGAATTAATATTGAAACTGACTTCTGTTTCAAACGATCTCTCAATTGATTTTCTTCATCGATCTTATCTAATCCAGTCTCTACTGCATCATAGAATTCTTCGTCACAGAGAGCACTATGTGGACCTTCCTTAAGATTAAACATTTTTATTTAATTACACGTTCTGTCGAACTTGCGAAATTAAAAAGTAAGCCAAGTGTTTTGTAATCGAACCTCGTAGTCTGGACCTCCGTGAATAAGGACTCTAGGTCTAGGAGATTCACCTTGATGCATCGCAACTTGATCCTTTAAAGTCTTGTAAAGTTCCTGCACTCTTCGCTTTTTCTCAACTTCCTTTTCCCATCTACGACGCCATGCATCTTCCCTCTGGACCATTAACTCGACGCAATGCTGTAACGTCGCCAACACCCCTTCGCTAGTCGCTTTGAAAGTTATTGCTTCGCCCTTAAAATCTACTGCCTGTTCAGCTGGATTGAACATTGTCTCGACTTTATTTTCTGAAATAGACATCTATTATTCACCGTCATGATCATTATTTTATGGGAAAGGCAGCTGGCACGAAATATGAGGGCAATTAGAAAACAGATGACTGCAAGACAAACGAATGCAAGTAAATAGAAACTATCTTATACCTTTCGTGGAAATATTCTTAGCATTCTCCGCGCAATTATCGAAATACTTTTGCAGAGTATCGATTTGCTTGATCAGAATGTCTCTGAAGGTTTCGAGTTCTGCCAATTTCTCTTTCAATCCTCTAACGCCACGCTTAGTGAAACTACCAGCGCTTGTAATAGATTGTGTATTCGATATAAGCGAAATGGCACTACCATGACGTTTCAGACTGTTTTCACTTCCATAACCAGACTCTGACTATTTAAAGTAAACACACATTGCTTCAATAAAATCGAAGGAACTCGGCAACGACGTATCGCACGTATATTCGATTATAAAAGCCTGCTTCGATTACAATACCTTGTAAGATTTTAAAACATCTACCCAACGCTGCTTTTCCTCTGGATTGCTTGCTCTTAAATACCATACTAAGCAATCGTTTACAGACACATCAAATCTACATTCATCAAACTCGTGTGCCTAACAAAACAGGTGGTAAAGAGTGGTATCGTGATACTTCTCATAGAATTAATAAATGTACCCGCTAAGCTCTACACTAGTTCGTACCTTAATAATAGCTTTATACAAACTTATTGAACCTCGACATCCAAATCCACTGTCCTGCTCGGATTTGTAATAAGATAAAGTACCATCTTTGAGAACAATAAATCTAGTTTGCCAGCCATGTATATAATTTGTCCATTTGGATAGAGTACCCTGAAGTTCTGGAACCACAACCCCGTCGGAACCTTCTTCGTCTACATCATCGCCGTCAATCTCCGGCTCCAAACATTCTATATCTTCGTTGACAAGGCGGACCGTTTCTATTTCTTCGGCCATACTTGCGAGCAAATTTCACAGCTTCGACGTGGATCGTTTTTAAGATAAACTCAACATACCCGAGGGGATGTGTTTGAAGTTACCCTGACGCGGGCTAGTCTATCGGTAACTGGCTGGGCGATTAGCAGTTTAAAGTTTTGCAACGCACTCGGTCAGTAATCGGCGGCGAGCTCAGCTTCAGAACATGCTCGATCATTAATTATCGTACGCATAACCTTATGTAAACTGTCTTATCAAATAAACGAGACATCAACAGCTTGTATTTTTTTGGCAAATAATAGGGACGAGTGGCAGATAGAAAATCAACAGTTTTACTCAAGCTGTATTTCCATGAACATTCAATGTCACGCATAATCTTCGTTGATTGGCCATGTTTGTTGAAATTCGATGGTATTTACACTTCCTACGAATGTTTAGCGTCACTTTCGCGTTTGAATTGCTATTAAACATGTAACATTTTAAGTTATCTGACTTAACGGCGGAGGAAACTAACTTTAAATCTGCAACGTAATACTGTACTGTCGTTCCTTTCTCGATCCTTGCAAAGTAGAATCGAACGGGTTCGATTCGACTGTCGACTATAAGTATCGATAATTTTATCGAAAATATTGAAAAGTGCATGCTGGTTTGAAAGCTATTTAGAGACCGCCAATTCTAGTAGATCATCGCGAATACACGTGAGAGGAATTTCGGTTGGGTCAGCAGTACCCGGAAAAACAATGATACTTACGGCATTCTTTATTCTATTCTGTGCGGTGACGAATGCTACGGTACACAGATTAAACGTACCCAGAGTTTTGTTGCCAGTGTTCAATGATTTCGCTGTTAATTTTACACTCGAAGTTACCGATGGTGCTTGTTATCAATGGTACTCCTTATTGTCCTTCTTACGTTAAGTCATTATTCTCTTATTCGATCGTGTGGAAATTCAGTTCGCTTCAGATTATTCACATTATCAGAGTCTGAGTTTCAAGTTTCCGCCGAATAACATATCAGTTCTCATATAACCTTACTAATTTCATCAACGCAATGTTTATTTTTCAAAAACACACGATGTAGAGAATTTTTCTGAATGACATTTGAACATTCATATTAATTTCAGGTCGACATCCCGTCTGGACATTATTCAGTTGATTCCTGTAAACGAAAACGTCGAAAGAACCTGTTCCTCCGCTATCTTAATTCAAACGATAACAAGAGAATCTACAAGAAACACAGCGATAGTGTTGGCAGAAGATGTCAATACAGGGCAGTTTTTACGATGCGATGTTATTGTTGACGCAATCTTTTCGTTGAACCTTGTCACCACCACGAGGGAGTTGTATATAGAAGAAGCACCAGAAGCGTTCGAAGTACGAGCGTACGATGAGCAGGGTAAACTATTTTATTCAAACTTACATGTTACGATGTTGTGAACTTTTGACTTGATTCTTATGTATTATAATAGGAAATGAATTCACAACACTTGCGGGATTAGAATTCCTTTGGAGTATAGACATTGCTGATAAACATGTAACTAATGTTAAACAACCAAGCGATGTTTTAAAATTCATGACGTATGAAGAATCACAATATGAAACTCCGCCGACTGTTGCTGCATTAGATGCAACTGGAAAGACAGGGCATATTGTTTTATTAGAAGGAAGGAAAACTGGCACAGCAAAGGTATAAACACGTTGTATATATAGTACAGTGATATTAGACGGAAATCTGCCCAATGTACGGAATAATTCCTACTAAGCTAAATTTTGGAATGAGCCTTTATTGGGTTGTTTTAAACAATATGTCAAAAGTCCCCATCAATCCAACCATTGCTAAAAATTTTACAGTGTTGAAAAAAACAACTGTTTTTTGTGAATATTACGTTATCTAGCAGTTTTGCGATAAAAATAGTTATTATACAATTTATAGTTTAGGAAATTCTCTACGAAAAATGTCGTATGAGTTCTTCCGGAATTATGAGAATTCCAAAAGTTAGTTTGGTGGGAATTATTCCGAAGACAGATCCTAATTTCACTGGACTTATAAGCGTACATATTATTGCGCCTCTACATGGAAAGTTATTAAACTTAAGTCATAATAGGTTTCCGTAAGATTGCCTTATGCGGAGTATAAACATGTGCCAGCCATAGAAGTAGAATTGATCGTAATAGCTAATTTAATTATCATTCCATCGGACATAACAATAATGGCACACGATAGCTTCAAATACAAAATAATGCAAGTAAGTATCTAGCGTGCATAGAATCATTTAGTAGTAGTATCGTGTCTTCTAAATGTACTGAAATTTCAAACAGGCTCGTCAGGGTCGCTTAGAAGAAATAAGTCTACCATCAAGCCAGTACTACTTAGAAGCTGAGAGTCCAAACATATTAGAAATCGATAATGACCACGACTACGCGTATGCCCGATCCCTGGGACGTACTAAAGTATTCCTGCACGACAAAAATGTCCGTGACGAATATCCAGTTATACTACCATCCGCTATGGTGAACGTGAACGATGTAGCTTACATCACTCTTGCCGTTTTACCTAACAGAAATTGGGGTTTGATACTTGGTCATACTCATGAGATTGTAGTCGAATTATACGATAATAAGGATCATAGGTTCCACATCGGGGAAGGTGTTGAGGTGTCAATGAAAATAGAAGAGCACTACTTCGAACCGAAACTAGTAACACAAAATGGTACATATGTCGTCGGTGTGCCTATTACATGTGGGACAATGACTATCGAAGCTGTTCTCTATGGGATAATCGACAAGCATGGTAAGAAGGTTCCTCTAACATCGCGTCCTTCCACAAGAGCCGAGCTTCTAATTCACACCCCAGTCGCTATCCAGCCAAAAGTGCTGGCCGTTCCATGGGACTTTAAAGCTAAATCACGGTTAGTTAGTTATTATTTGCGGCACAGTAGTGTCTTGTAATATTAATATGCATTCTACTTTATTATAGGTATGACATAGTGTTAAAAGCAAGTGGAGGAGATGGATCGTACGTCTGGTCGAGTAGGCACCCGTCTATAGTAACGGTTTCCCAAAACGGAGGAATAAGAATCCTATCGGCAGGCGTAACGGAAATAAGTGTTGCAATGACAAGAAATCAGTATAACAAAGATACAGCGAGGGTGTACGTGTTACCACCCTCGAAGTTAGAAGTGGTTGAATACAACATGGAAGCGGCTGTGGCTGAACCGATTTATCTTCACATTGCATTATACGGGAAGTTAATTAATGGAACGGACTACAAAGAGATACCTTTCAACGACTGCAGAGACATCAGTTTCGAAACATACATTCCAGATGGCAATTTTATGCAAATTGATACCAAGATCGTAGAGCCCGTTGGGATCGCGTGTGCTGTTATAGCAATCACTAGTGCGGATGTCGGAACGTCCGAAGTGACGATAGTGTACAACGCTAATGGTCAATATTTGACTGATAACATCACTGTATCGGCCTACGAGCCTCTAATAGCGGTGCACCCGAGTAGCAAAGAAAGTTTATTGTCGGTAGGTTCTTCGAGGAAAATAGTTTTTAAAGGTGGGCCCCACCCGTGGTCCAGTAAGCCTCAGAGTTATTTAAAGAAGATCCACTGGTCTGAGAAGAAAATAATCGGAGTTGTAGAGCATGGAGATTCACTGAATGGATTAGAGAACGTATCAGTGTTCGAAGTGATGTGCAGAGCGCTCGGGGAGGTACTTTTAACGTATACAATTTCAAACGTTCCTTTATTACCGAACTGCAAAAGTACCTACGCATCTGAGACGGTACGAATTGTTTGTGGCAAACCCAGGCATATATACCTGCAGCCTGAATTCAAAGACAGTAAAAATTGCCCGATCAATCTCGATACGGAGAGAATAATGGCGCACAGTGATAAGAATCTGAAACTCATCACTATAGTAAAAGACGAAGAAGGTAGAACGTTCGATAATATTACGAGCTTACACATCGAATGGAATTTAAAACCCTCCAGTATAGGTTCCGTGGAAATGTCTTCTGGTTCTATAGAAGAAACATTCACGGATATGAACGTCGTCTTACCAAAGAATTATTATCAAAATGTTGTCTTTAAGAAACACTTCGGCACGCTTACGCTCACCGCTACCGTTACGGGTTATCAGAAATACATTCTGAGTAAATTAAAGATAATACCGGAGTGGCCGCCGTTCGCGATCGAAACTGAAAGAAGAATCTACGAAACCCCTCTTATAGAGAACTCCATAGAAATAGTTTTAGTAAACGATACCAGCATTAATCCCAGCAAATTAATGGTACTGAATGATCCTACTGCGAAATATTATCTGCAAGTTAGCCAAGGCTCCGGTTACTACGAATTTCTGCTGAGCACGGATGATATCGCGGATGTTCGGTACATAGAGTCGACGAAGGCGATTGGTATCACTCCAAAGAAATCCGGGATACTTAATTTAGCCTTGGTAGATCTTTGTTTACCTTCGAAGCCGGCCGAAGCCGTGATCGAGATACAGCAGCTCGCTGTTATAGAGATCGAGACGGTGAATAAAATTGAAAAAGGGAAATACAGAATGGCTGCGTTAAAATTGTACGACACTAACGGTCATATTATAAAACTGCCGTCTCTGAACGCGTTAGAATTTAAAGCCGAAATTGATAATGAATGCGTGGAAGTTAAACAGCTACCTGCCAGTGAGCATGGCAATCCTCCCTACAGTCAACTGTTGTATATGATATATGGAATGGCGGAAGGGGAATCCCAATTGACATTCGTTAGCAAAGGAGGGGATAGAGAAATACAGAGTGAATCAGCGACTATCCAAGTCTTCCTTCCTTTAAGGGTATTTCCAAAGAATTTAACGATACTAGTAGGGACCGTTTACCAGGTACAAACCACAGGGGGTCCGTCAAACGCGGAGATCGAATTTTCTACGAAGAGCAATGATATTCTGAACGTTGACCGCAGTGGAATCTTTGAAGGGAAATCAGTTGGGCAAACGAAAGTATTCGTCAGAGCCATTGGTCTTAATGCTAAGGGCAACAAAGTCACATATTCGGAAGATTACGCTGATATACACGTGTTGTATTTGGAAGGAATTAAGATCGTTGTTCCAACAAGTAGGGTAAAAGTGGGCGCGACATTCCCGCTTTGGGCGTTCGGCATCCCAGAATATTTAACTCCTCTTATAATAGGATCTATGCAATTGCCATTGATCTTCATGTGGTCGTCTAGTGATTCTAATTTAATTACTTTGCATAATATGTACGAAGGGACTGGTATCAATATTAGATACCAAAACGAAGTGTCTTTGAGAGCTAAGGCTATCGGTCCAGGATTGGCAACCATCTATTTAAACGTCACAATGCCCTGCAATATGTTAGCGGGTTTTAAAAGTGATGTAACGTATACCACTTTTATAAAAGTCGAGATCTTCGAAGAGTTGCATTTAACGCATCCCGGGTTACTTTCCAATGTTCCTGTGATTTTGATGTCGCCAAATTCTGCTTTGAAGTTACAAACGAACCGTGACAAGCATGGGTCAATTACTTATAAGATATTGTCGACTATGCATGGAAATGATTCAGAGGACACGCACGCGTTAACGCCGACATCTAAGACTGTAACTATCGATAAAAACGGTGTCATAAAAGCTGGTGAAAATATTGGGAAAATCGTTATTTCTATTACAAGCACGGAAGTGTACAACTTGAAGCAATCGATAACTGTTATCGTCGAAGTAAGATTTGCATTCTATTATTCTTAAATAGAAACTTATTCAACAACCTTAATGCGATCATTTTATTCACAGGTCAAACCCATTCACTACATGATGCTGTCTTTGAAGTCAATCCTGCGGATTCGTAATGGGGAGGAGTTAAATATGTTACCCAAGGGTATGGAGTTGGACTATGTGCTCGAATATTATGATAACGTCGGGACGAAATTCCATGCTGCTGAAGTGAATGCGAAAACCACATTGAATCGCGCTGATTTAGCCTCCTTCACCATAAGTGCTGAGAATGTAGTTCCCGCGAAGTTCATCGAAAACGGCGATCTCGTTATAAAAACGTACAATGAAAAATACCCCAACGGGATGTTCGATTACGTGCACATGATGATCGGCGATATAGTCTTCCCGACAAAGGTACATGATACAACCGATGAATACTTTTATTCATCGTGAACGGTAATGTTTTACGCATCGATGAACGCTGTTTTGTAGACAACGCTGACAGTGGGCGACATAGTATGCTTCTCAATGCCACTTCTCTCCCCTGATGGTGATCCTGGTTACTGGCAATCTTCGGCACCCGAAGTATTAACCGTAGATCCTATTACAGGAATAGGACGGGCGAGGAATGTCGGGTATGCAGTTGTAAAGCATAGCCTCGCGACTCATATGCAAGGCGAGATAGAAGTGAATATACAACCTATTGCAAAGGTATCTAAAGCTAGCTTCTCTAAAGGAGAAGCATGTAAATTATGTCAGAAGTTATTTCGTGAATAATCTTTTAAGTTATAAATAACTTTGCCTCGTAAATACAGGTATCGATTGTTCCACTGAGAAGTCGAAATATCACGGGAACTGAGACCTTTAGTGTTCCTCTTGTACTTAAGAGCAAAGATGAGCAAGTCAAAGAAAATAATGTCCTATCTAGAGGCTTGGGTGGTTGCAGAACATTTACTTCATTCACTTTAAATTCGTTCCCCTACACATGTAACGTACAATTTGTTTCATCGACTTCGTCTATCGGGGTGAAAGATTTGTTTCTTGTTAAGCCACGATTCGATATCACGACTGGTGAGTACTAATTTCAACTTGCAAAAGGGAAAAGATATGTTTATTATCGATTAATTATATCGAATTATTTGCCACAGGTTTTTATTACTGCGATGTAATGCCTATGGGTTCCCCAAATATAATTTCCAGTACAATAGAAAGTCGCATTCAAATAAGTGCGCAAAGCAAGGATATCGAAGCTGTGCCATTAGAAGTCACGTATCTTCCACCCGTCTATATTGACGCGAAAGAAATCGTTTTCATCAATACCCATTCTCAAACCATACCAACTGCAACGCTTGAAATCTATGGCTTACAATCTGTATTAAATCATCTCACGGTAGGTTCGATTTTTTTTAAAAAAAAAAATTAGTATCGTGTATGTTGATTTACATCCACCTTCTCAGATCGATGTACCCGATGGAATGACTGTAAGTGCCCGACAATATATTTCAAAATCTACAATGCAATACAAATTGCGTCTGATGCACAATCACGACGAAGTTCAGGGTCAAAAAGTTATCGTCGCGAACGATATTACAAAGCAAAATATATCTGTAAGTAACTAGAAGGTAACTATTGAAATTAATGGTTCGATACAATTTGTATTTTCTGTTTAGCTATTCGTGCGTGTAACGAAGTATGAAAATTTCATACCACTGTCTGGAATTCATTGGGTGGATTACATGTATTTCCATCGTTACACGTTTGGCACATTTGCTGTCATCGTGATTACTTGCTTCTACAGTAAGTCTCTTACATCTTTTATGTACAGTGTCTTTAATTTATTACACTCTTTTATTAATTATTTTTGCTTTTCCTTTTAATGCAGTATGGAAGAATAAAGTGGCGAATATTGATTTAACTATGAAGAACAGGACGGTTTTCGGTACGTAACTATCGTGTTAGTGCAACCGATGCACCTTTCTATTAAACTAAGTAACTATTCACGTGACATTAATTTCCTTTCAGCTGATAAGTGCCCGCCACAGTTAAAAAAGTCTAGTACTCCTTGTTCGCCTACATTAGACAATACGAATATGTTGATGCCACGGACTCCGGTCTCACCAATAAGACCGTTCTCTGCGTTCGATCGAGTTTACGGGAGCCCGCCGCAAGTTCTTATTCGACCACGAAACGTGAAATATTAACGAACATGTAATAAATGGAAAAATAGCGGAAAACAATGGCACTTTCAATCTAAAGATACGTTGTACTTACAACGAACTTATGACGTATTAACTAGACCTATTTATAAGCAAACATTCGATTCCCAGAAACTGATGCCTTATTGCTACAAATTTATTTTTATCGGGTGATTAATTACTCTTAGAAACTAAGGAGCTTTATGTTGTTTCTACGGTAGTGGAAGATTTATGTACAGTCTGTAGTATAGATAGCGTTTGAGTTGTAGTTTTATACATCAATAGAAGAACAGTCACGGACGTTTCAAATGTATTTCAAGAATATGTTTGTTATAATTACTTTATAAATCTGAGGTATATGGTTCCTAGTCATATAGCTAATAATTTACATAATTACAATAATAATACGTCATTCGTTACTCGGCACGCATGATCTCGCTATGATAGTGATAAGGATAGCAAAAATAATTGACTGCGTTCTTTTATCGATATCGTGACATGGCTGGAGCGTTTTAAAGTGAAGTCTAATTTATGCCAGATCCCCGTGTATCGCATTACTTTATCATTTTTTATATTCTTTAAACATAACTTGCGTTGACGATTAAATAATTTTCCATATATTTTGCTATACACGCTAACGACGTATACACATTCTATAATTTCGATTGGTAGACTAAGATAGGTATAGATAATACTACTTAAGATTATATAGGGCAGCGACTTGTACTATATACTGTAAGAAATAAAGGGACTTTTAGTACTCTTTTGTAATCTGTATAGTAATATTTTAACTCGATAAGCGTTTCGTCGCTTCGACCGAATAATGAATACTGATTATTTATAAATAATGTTTATTATAAAATTAGATGTACATAATGGAACAGTCGGGTTTCTTACAATTATGCGGAGAGGACCATGTTTTTTAAATGGCTTAGAATGAGCTTGCATAATTAGTGTTTCTTGGTAGTTTTAAGTAACTTTTCGTATTTGCTTTTACTCGAATACCATAATGCGAAAGGAATAGCTAACGAAGGTAACGTCATCACAGCAAACGCAGCCCAGTCGACCTGAGGGAAGAATATTAATATTTAATATCTCAATGGTAATTGTATCAATGCTCGCATATAATACATCACAACCGCTTACCACATGAGAGGAAAATTGCTTATCGTAATCTCTGAACGATACAATGATCGCTTCGCCTGGTTCGCTGCTCACAGCGAACTGCAATCTAGGAGCGTCTTCCTTACTTCTGTACAAAACTTCCGCAGATGTGAAATTGAAATATCCATATTTGCGTGGCCTAACAACGACTGTATGACTGACGTTTGTGTAAGGCGGAACACGATCTATCCTCGCGTTCAGCTCACCGCTGACGTGAGTGAAGTGATCAGGGTTGAAAGAGTTGTCTGTAATTTCAACTTCCAAAGCAGCTGCGTTGCCTACATTGTGAACTGTATACTGTAAACAACAGATGGTTCGTTGAGATATCAAGATTATTACTCAGATTACACGCAGCATATTCCGATAGTTACTTTGATCACAATGTCCATATTCTCAACGAGATATTTGTTCAGAAGCTGTTTGGACACCAGCAATCTGGCAGCTTCTTCCTCCTCCTCCGCATGTATACTAAGAGCTAGAGCAGCAAAAGCTGCAAGTATTATATGCCACTTCATGCTGAAACAAATCCAATTATTTAGAAGCATATCGACCGCACGTTACTCGCGACTTATCTTATAAACTCGACGATACGTCCGATTATTGAAGAGCATACAGATTTCTACAAAACCCGTTACCGTAATTAAGAAACTTTTAAAAGCAACGCAGGCTTTATTCAAGATAAAGCCGCTAGTCGACGTTGTTTGAAAAGGTTCGACCACTATGTTTATTCATTAGCGGAACGTTTGAAATAAAAACTAGAATTTACTCGATAAGCGGTTTACGAATAAGTTGAGTGAGACGCAAGGATTAAGACGCTCGATCTGGTTACTGTTTCATTGATGAATCTTATGACTTTTACCTTTTCGTACGATCCGAACTTGTGTCACTTGCGGCGACGAAACGATCAATCCATAGGAAGAGTTGGAGGATACATTTAAGAGAAGTGCCAACAGCACATACTTTGCTGCCACGTTTCGACGAAGGGAAACAGGTTCGTGTGGCTGGTCAACTTCCGGTAACGGGTGTTTAATAAAATGGCGGTGAAAACAAATCGATCTAGCGCCGAGCGTCCGTGCGAATTTAATTGATACAGTAGGAAACACTCGTCAAGCTTATCCGCGGCATTGTAGACTTTAACAGAACCATAGGATTCATACAAGTTCCAAGTGTATCGTAACGCTATCAACAAACACTTCGTTGCTTATTGACAGTTGCGTCGAATTGAATTCGAAATTTCCTGCACCCTTCGTGGCTGCACGATCTACATAAACAAACATTCTTATAAACCCAACACTTTAAACAATGGCAGCGAAAGTGTATCAATCGGATCAAGAACTAGAGACGAGGGTGAAAAAAGGTTAGGATTAAGAAGCAATAGTTAAATTTTCCCGGCGATTGATTAATTGCTTTTTGTCATTTTGTATTATTTTCAGCAACCGAACGGATATCTGAGAATATGCACATAGTGGCGAACGAGCCGTCCCTTGCATTTTACAGGCTCCAGGAGCACGTAAGGAAAGCGTTGCCTCCTATGGTGGAGAAACGAGTCGAAGTCCTGGCGCTTCAGCAACAGCTTCTGGGCAGATGCTACGACGTAGAGTACGCCGTCAGTGCTATTAAAACCATGCACGGCGCTGGGAAGAGTTTCGAGAATACTCTAGAGTTCATAAAGAATGCTATATTCTTCAAACAGCAATTGAAATACGAGGAGCAGCGTAGGAATAAGAAAGACGGCAGCAAAGACTCCGTCTACAAAAGATTGTCCGCTCACATTCCTACGCTGGACCATCTGCCAGATGAAATATCCGACGTTGTGAGAGAAACTGCCAACAGAGTCGAGTCTATGATGAATCACGCCAGGCATTCCGTGGAAACACAAAAGACAAATTGAGGTTGAAGTCACTGATTGGTAAAATGCGACGTGTAACGAGTTATAAATAATTTATTTGCAATCGAGGAATTATGTAAAGACATACATTATACTAAGTGCTAGTTCAATAAAGTTGTTATTTTGTTCTGGAGATGTATTTCATATACTGTTTTATGTATTTGAAATATCTGCTGCTTTATATTTGAAATGTAAGCAGTTTTATGTATAATTCTTTGGGAAGAATTAAAAGATTACTGAATTACATAATTTTCAAGATGTAAATTGAATATTTGAAACCGCTTTTACCATGAAAGTTTTTGTGAATAACGGAGTGGTTCGCGTGATGTGCTTCAGGTGTCGCTGAGCTCGCGTTCAAGAGTGCAGTATGCTGTCGGGAGAGTTGGTGTACAAAATGTTAATTTACATGTAAAGCTGTGATAGAAAGGGCAGGACATGAATTGTTGATGCCACAATTCTTAAAAGATGACGCCTACCTGAGACATATCTTTCCGATCGTCGAGCGAGTCTTACGGTACGTTGTTCATTCGGCATTTCTTAATTTGGAGGTTATGTCTGTTTGATGTTTGCATAACTTCACTCCATTTTTAAAAACAATTTCATTATGTATTCCAGTTAACTTATACGTTACGATGTCCGCTAGCGTTGAAAACCGTTTCATATTTAATTTATGCATATTCACGTATATAATAGTCTAACGGAAACGACAACGCGTACAATGTTTACCTTTTAAATAACGCTTTGCCACTGTTGTAAAATTCTAACGACAGTAACTAAGGGTCCTACGTAAGCGAAGAATGAAAAGCTTAAAAGCAGTAGCGTAAAATATGCTAAGTAAAATATGTCTGTCGGTGTAGGTGCAAGCATTGGTATTGGCAGTTAAATGGAATTTACGATAGGAACCTCATAAATTCATCTACGTCAAATATTTACCATATTCTCAGAGTCTATTACATATTATGTTTAAAATATTAAGATAAGCTTGTTCAATATGTAATACTGATAAGTAAATAGTTTTTTTGCTACAGTTTTACTCGTGCACCTGATTGACGAAAATGACGTTCCCGTAAGTCGATTGCGGCAGCGAGAGCTTTTGAATGTGGAGGTGTAATCGTTCGATTCGGCGCAGGGAATTTCTCGGTCTAATTGTACTCGGAATTCTCAGGCAGATCCTATGGACGCGACGAATGAGTATGCCGCGCGCGTTTCTTAAGAGAAACCGCGCAAATACTTTGCGTTTATATAAAGTCATGCGTGCCGTGTCTCGTGCGGACTTCAAATTATGTTTACCGAACAGACAACGATCTCGGAGCGAGCATCGATGATTCCCGAGCCAATAACAAGGAATTCTGATTTCCTTCGGGCGTAGAAGCTCGCGGAGCTTCGCATCTCATTGCGCATGTTGATTTAGACGAGTTGCGTCGCAGTTTTCGATATCATTAGGTCGGGTCAACTCGCCTTTAAATTTTTTAGCCCCATGTAGTAAAAGTTGCGAAACATTTATACCTTCGCGAGCTTTACGACTGGGAATATGGTTTATTTATTAATTTAAGAAGCGTATGGAAAGAAACGGTTCGCAAAAAGCGTCCTAGCAATTCAGAGAGCAATATTCAGCGAACCCTACCACTTAACACCACCGTACTGCTCTATTTAAATGGCGTGTTTTCAACATTTATATTCACCGACTTATTCACGGAAATGTGCGATAAAAGATTCGCCGGTTGCCAACAGTACCAGCGACCTATTACGATTAGGATCACGTAATACGCTCCGCCGAAATCCCGCAAGATGTGTCGCGCGATTATAAAGACGGCGATAACTTCGCCGAGAAGGGGCTGGCCCCTTCTGTTGCATTCAAAACAGTTCCGGGAATGGTAGATTGTGTTTAAAGCTGTAAAACCGATTCCAACTAATAATTCGCAACCGCTATCGTGCAGGATCGAAGAAATGTAAACCGCTCGATCTCTCGGTAGACTTACTTTCCAATGTACATAAACGTGATTTTCCCGAGAAGCCCGAGCATCCGTTGTTCTTAATTTAGTGCAGGCATTGATGTCTTTATATAGATCCTTTACCACTTTTATTTACATTTTTCGTACGGCAAAATCACCGGCCGCTACTACACGCCCGTAGCGATAAATTGTGGGCGGTTTCGGCACGTATCGCGGTGAATGTTAGGAATTTTGAGAATCAGAATCGCTTGTAAATTCAGGATTGACAAGGACGGCGGAAACAGTCGAACGACTGTATATTGCACGCACAAGTGCCTTTAGAATTTTGTCAGATAGCACAGTGCTATGCGAATCACCGCTCAACTGCATTCCTGTAGTCCCAGCGCTCGTGCAAATTGCGAAAGCTACCTTGCCATCCGGTTTAACGGTTCGTACCACCTGCCAATTGTGCATATTACAGTTTACTATTGCCATTGGTCAGTGTGTAATTCACTCGGCACGTAATGAATTTCTGCGGCCACGCGATGTAGCTATTGTTCGCTCCTGGCGCGTCCAAGTTTCTGTCGTTAAATTCGCCAGCGTTTCGTACGCGCCTATCAGCCTAGCTGCGATCCGTAGATTTATGTAGATAGTGAATCATTGCTGCGCACAGTACAGCTTCGAGAACCAATGCTCTCCTATACAGCTCTGCCCTGGGTTATGTAGGTTTGGGTTTTACGCGGAAAGTTTTAAAAAAAACTTACGCGTTCCAAGTATTCCAAGACCCTGTAGATAGGTATTTGTTGCTTTTACAAACAACTAAGTAGACAATTATTAGTCGCCAAAGCATAGTATTTCCTCGATTACCATTATCTTGCAAGTCGAAACTGCAAAGTATAGGCATCCGGTTACTCGTGTTATCTTATTTTTTTCAATACCGTTTCCAGAAATTCAAGTGCCTATCGTTATATCGATTTTTCACCATTTACATGTTTTTCCTTTTTTCCTGTGTTTCTAGTCGGTTGACGTCTCGTGCCCTCTCAATATCTCGTATTTGTTATTTAGCTTTTTTCCATATGTGCCCGGTAATATACCCACCTTACTGTTTTTCATGAATACGTAAGTGTTTCTGCAATGCGGAATAAAATGTTTGTAAGTACCTACTCCGTTGCACTTAGTGATTGACCATCTTGTACTTGATGAAAACGTTCCGCTCGGTCGATCAGCAGATGAACGATATCCTGACGGAAGACAGAGTGGCTAATAAATCACGGTTGCTCGATCGATCGATTTAACAATTTAGCATTGATTCGGCAAAGATACACGGTCCACGGACGCGCGTGATCATACGTGGTAGATGGAGATAAGTAGATGTGCGCGATATGGAAGCGGTGAATTTTCAAGCCCAAATTTTTGACTTCGAACGTCTAGTTGTTAATCTGCTGATCCACTTATCGCAGCGAGATATTAACAACAAAATTCGTACTTTCGAACGGGGGGGTATAGCACCGGGAGAAGATGACGGGCACACGTGCTCGTGAAAGGGGAACGAGAAAGAGAGAAACGAAGATTGCCGAGCGCGGTCGAGAAAGGACGATGATTTCGCCGAAGGGTCGATCAGCCCGTTGGAGCGTGAGCGCGACTTTATTAGTCGGCTAGCGCCGCGCCGTCACTATCGGATCGCGTCTTACTTTATTCTCTCTTAAATTTCGAGCTTCTATCTCTCTCGCGATCGGCCCGGGGTAAGAAGCTTGAGCGCGCCGCGAAGGATTAAAGTTTTCAAACAGCGATTCCCTTTATATCTCGATATCGATTGATCGCAAGTTCGCATTGAGGTTTCCGCGCTTAACGGTCCGAAATCTAAGGATCTCCGAGATCGTCATGCGGATAAACAGTTACGTTCCGTTCGTTCAGGTGTACTCTACTCTTTTTGTTCGACTTTTTTTCGGCTGTTAAAAAGGGACCGAGAGGGAAAGAGAGGGCAGGATATACATATATACATGCGATACGTGACCACGTGCGCACTGTACGTCAAGAGTTCCATCGAGCCGCTCTCCGTGCACCTGTACAAGGTACGCTCGACCGCAATATCGCTATTGTGTCCACGGGGTGTAATTAACCGAGTTAATGAGTCGATGACCAACCGGTGTAAAGCTTCTGCGTTGCCGCGCGCACCACCGTCCGGCGATTGAGTAACTTCTGTGCCGATTAATCGCCTCCCTTCGCACCGAATTAATTCCGCCCGTGAAAACTTTCTGCATCTGATTGACACATTTTTACACGCGCTCCGAGCGTTCCTCGCTTCTAACGATAAACTTAATTCTCACTCTCGCTAATAAAGAACGAATTTTTACTTCGAGGTGTACGCTTCCGCGTTCGACATTGTCGCGGCGAATATTTTACTATGAGCTGTTATGCAGTCTTACCGAATTATCATTCAAAATTACTATGCGATAACAACTTTGTAGATATGTATATAATTGAAAAGGATCGGCAATCGCGAGTAAGATTAATGACCGCGATAAATTTTATCGATGTAATTGTTTCGCGGGACTACTTTCACGGCTGGCTGTTTTATAAATATAGGAAATCGGGTATTCTTAGAGTTAATGAGTGCCCCTCTGGTTTACCGCGTGGGTGTATTTAGATGAAGTGTCGCTCGCCCTGATTGCACGGGAATCCGTATATCTCTTTGATTCAGTTACGCACGCGACCTGTGGGAATTCATAGACGTTTCAACAATGGCTTTTCAACAAGAAAGAGAGTAAAGTGCGCGCACTTGGCCGGAGAACGAGAGATCGTACGTGGAAGAAGCGAGGGATTTGACGGCGGCGCGCCAACCATTGGCCCCACGCACGAGAAAGGTGGCAACATCTTTTTTTACTGTTCGAGGAAGTGAATGGCATTTAAAAATTTCAAGGCCGTCGTAGCGATTTCGGGGGAAAGCTTTTCGGAGGATTCCTTTATCAATTATAAAACGAAGGACAGTCGCGGGAGAAGAGCAGCATAATTTCTAAAAATAGGAGAACAAGGTCGTATGTGATTAACGGTACATGTTTCAGAAACAATAATGCGCCGCTGAAGCCACCGGCATAGATTTATTTTCATACATCGCTCTTCGGACGTGCTTTCTACCCATTTCGCGGAGAAAGAATCACTCCCATGGCTTTCACGATCTTCCTTATTTTCACTCTTTTTGTTCAAACACCGAGAGCGCCGTTAGGGGGTACAAGCGCAGTCGTTGAAATCATGCGAGATCGAGCCAGCCGTTGCGTATCGGTTATTCTTGGTTCACCGCCATCTGGAAAAACCGGGGAGCATTTGTACAACAAATATACAACGCACCGATGCGTTGCTTTCGATCATGACTAGGTTTTCTAATTAACTACCGAGCGTTTCAACGCGCGGACGTCACGTCGCTGACGCTAAACAACCTTCCGTCGAATTAAACAGCTTTCATTTACAATTCGGATGCGCGAACACACTTCTGCGCCCGTATCATAATTCCTCGAATACCTTATCGCAAGTACTCAATAATTAGGGAGGACATTTAGCTTCTTTAAGGGCGTCGTAGAAAAAGAGTGATCGAAAGTGATCGTGATATTTGGCTCAAGATAACTCGCGAAGCTCGAGATACTTTGCGCCGCGAGATTTATCGGTATCAGGAAATCGCTGGCTGCTGCAGCGTTTCCTGAAACGTGCGACGCGAATTTATTTGTATGACAATGCCCGGTCGAAATAACGAAGCAGCCGCTTTCAACGGCGGTCTCCATTGAAAGTGAGAAGAGGTCAGTGGTCAGTCCAATATAGAAATGTTCTCAGGAGCTCTTGGAAAGTTACCGACCTTGACAGACATTTCGTTCTTCAACAAGTTACATACCCACCGTTCAATTAGCAGTAATTTTTTTGTCCACGTTCGTGCCGATAAGAACGTACCTACCTACCTATGTTGAGCAACGTTCACTCCTCGCGCTGATGACTGTCCCGCCCTTAAGTCCGGGGCGGTGTACAACAGTTTATTAAACGCTTGGTCTCTGAATTGACTGGTGAACACCGAAGATCGCGTCTATTTCTAGAGCTCGGAGGTTGTGAATTATTGCTCATCGGTTTGTCCTCATCTTCTCCCGGTGTTGCCCAAGCGACGCCCAATGTCGAAGTTTCAACAGTCCTGGCGGAGACGGGATTTCGATTTCGTTGAAACAACACCGGGTCTTGCACGCGCCTCGGTTGCATCAGCGAAAGTATTATGGCTATATGGAGCATTATTGACACGCGAAGGATAGGTCGTGCCGCAATAACCGGTCCTTCGACCGCTTTCCCCAAATCAGCCTCTTCTTCGCCCACCTCTTTGCCCCGGGTGTCCCTTCTTCTCGCCCCTCAAGAAATAAAAAGGACCAGAGATGGGCGAAATTTTTATTTAAATAAAAGTTGAAGAAATTATCGAATAAAGTTAACTTTATTCGCCGAATAGTCTAACGTGATTTTTATTCCGTTATTTAAATAATTCTTTATTTAATTAATGCCCAACTCTGAAAGCGATTCAACTGCTGAGTTTTCCCCCTGATTTCACCGATTAACTTCATTGAACGGAGGGTACTTCCTCCGGGTTCCCCGCGAGGTATCGTTCCCTTCGCGGCAAGCGGACGATCATAAAGATGCTTGAACTCAGGAAGGTAACTTTTGGCCATTGTCTGTTTCAGGTTGTAAGTAATTGTCATCGAAGACGATAAGATGCTTGCACGGTTGTTCGAGATCCACGGCCGGTTCTGTGCCGGTCATCCTCTGGAGGTGATCGTGACGACCTTCACGCTCACGGCATGCATCCTGAACATGGAGACCGGAAACGGGCAGCCGCGAGATGGGACTCTTCCCGTATCATCGCACTGTAGACACGGTCGCTGCAATTCGGACGTAAGCCGAACTTCAGAATTTCACTTCTCGACTATATAGGGTAAAAGACCCAATTACTGGCACCTAACCAATTACTGTCACCTTAAGCTATTTCACTTAAAATAATGAATAAATAAACTATAGTATATAATTTATAGTATAGAGTATAGGTTGAATTATACAATTCTTTTTGTGTATGACTTTACAACGTTTATTTATTCGTTATCTTAAGTAAAATAGCTTAAGGTGACAGTAACTGGTTAGGTGTCAGTAATTGGGTCCTTTACCCTACACTGAGTGTATACTCCAGTAGGAGTCCTCTGAATAAAGTGTGATTATTTATCAGGACCTAAACGCAGCCGATATTATAGTAATGACTATAATACGATGTCTAGCGATACTGTTCACCTATCACCAGTTCCGGAACTTACAAAGATTGGGTTCAAAGTATATATTAGGTAAGCGAACACGCGTCTTCGTAAAGTGCACGGCTACATAAGGTGATAATCTTTGCTCGCGTTTTCGAGTACCAAAATATGTACGATAAGAAATACCGAAATCCTCGTTTCAAGAGCAGTATATAATGATTATTTTTGTATCGCGATTATTCATGCAACCGGATCTTGTCGTACGCGTGAAAGCTTTCAGTGCCAGTGAAAGTACCGTGGAAAGCGATAGCGTTTCATTCGGCGCGACACGCGATGATATGTAATTGTCGGATTTGCATAAAATTTAAATAAACGCAGAAACGGGCATGTTCCTGACGACATGTATGATTCTAGTCCATTCTTCTTTCTCCATGTAATGGATGGCGCGGCGGCAAAGCTACGACAAAGATGATGCATCGAAGATGTAACTGTGTAAATGTATTTCCCTACCAGGTATCGCGGGCCTATTTACCGTATTTTCCAGCGTTGTGTTCACGTCCAGCGTAGTTAATTTCTGGCGCAGCGATATTTCCGACTTGAAGTAAGTTCCCACTGGTGAGAACTCGCCTATGCCTGCGTCCCATTTATTTGCCGTTGCATAATGTACGTTGCTTTTCAGAGACGCGCTATTCTTCTTCCTACTTATCATCGACCTTTCGAAGGCCGCCATACTAGCGCAATTGGCCCTAAATTCAAGGAACCAGGAGGAAGTGCGCGCGAACATCGCTCGCGGCATGTCGCTCCTAGGGCCGACTATTACCTTGGACACTTTGGTGGAGACACTGCTTATCAGCATAGGATCTCTGTCCGGCGTTAGGAGACTGGAGATCCTGTGCAGCTTCGCCTGCCTCGGCGTCGTTGTAAATTACATTGTTTTTATGACCTTCTATCCAGCCTGCTTGTCGCTTATTCTCGAGGTAACGTGGAATTTTTCCTTTGGCCCATTCGCGCGCATTGTTGCAAGCACGCGGCGACGCGAAAGCTTCACGTTGCCGTCGTCTTTCAGCTTTCTCGGGGGACAAACAGCATGAAACCGTTGAGCGCAGACAAGATCTTCATCATGCATCCGCTGAACGAGGAAGATCAAAAGCCAAATCCGGTAGTGGAGCGCGTGAAACTGATCATGATCGCTGGGCTATTCGTGGTGCATGCCAACAGGTAGCACATTTTGCCAACTATTTCCTTCCCTTTCTTCTGGTAATGTATACGGGCCGCGCCGTTTTTTACGCGGAACGATATCTATATTTTATACATCAGATAAGACGTCAGTCGCTGGTGACGCGTAACTGACAAAAAGCTTATCGTCCATCTGCCCTCCCTACCACGTGCGCCGCGTTTCTTCTTTTTTTTTTACTTCTCGTTCGGCAGTTTTTCTTATTCCGAACTTCCGCGGGGTCGGGTTCAACTTATTATGCAGTAATATAAGTGCACATTTAATTCATATTCAATGAACGCCTGGGGAAGGGAGATGTTATCGGGGAGAGGTTTGGACTCCTTTAACCCTTTCACTGTTAAGTTGGGGAGCAGTGCGTGACTCGCCTGTGCCGGGTTAAGAATGCCAATAATTATCGATTCTCTTACGTCGCGTTCAAGATTTTCCGAAAGTAGCTCGTTCGGTATCGAGTATCCTATTGCGGGAGCTTCGTTTCTAATCCGGAATATTTACGAATAACTAGCCAGGTTGGTAGTCGTCTACGTGTTATTCTATTGCAGCCGATGGCCTTTTAAAAATGACGAGAATGAGCATACGATGGAAGGCAAGGCGTCACCCGCCAGCGCACACATTGTAGCGAATACGTACAACAAGACAGAGAACCCATCGGAAGTCAAGGAGTACTTAATGAACTGGCTATCAGTCAGCGCCGATAATATAGTGATTCTAATTCTGCTGCTCGCGCTGGCGATCAAGTTCATATTCTTCGAAGATAAGGGTGATATTGCTAAGCAGCTGCGGTTCAAGGAAGAAGACGACACAGAAGAGAAGCTGGAGAACGATTTTGCTACCAACGAGATCATGAACACTGCCAGCATGGAGATGTCGTTGCGCCAACGATTCGGGGAACCGATGCGTCCCGCCATATTCCCCTTGTCCGGGGTCGGAGGTGATTGGATTGAAGTGGAAAATGATTCGCAGATGGAGTTCACCGACAAAGAAGTGCAAACTGATGGGAAGCAATCTAGCCTGGACACGTCCAACGGCGAAAACGTAGCTCCCGCGTCGACAGTTCCTAGACCGGTGGAGGAGTGCCTTGAGATATACAAATCCGAAGTAAGTACATTCGCAGAGACGCTACCCCTGAATCGCAACGCGTGTTTTTAATATCGCCTGCTTGTATTTGTAGCTTGGGGCAAGCGCTCTAACGGACGAGGAAGTTATCCAGTTAGTCAAGCACAAGCATATAGCTGCCTATCAGCTGGAGAAGGCAGTCGGGGACATGGAGCGGGGTGTTGGGATTAGGCGTCTTATACTTGCAGAAGCTGGGAACTTCCTCGATGAGCTGGTCGATGTGCCCTATAGAAGCTACGATTACAGTAAAGTATTAGGATCTTGTTGCGAGAACGTCGTGGGATACGTGCCGATACCCCTCGGAATCGCTGGCCCATTGCTGATCGACGGTGAGCTGTACCATGTACCGATGGCCACCACCGAGGGGTGTTTAGTAGCATCTACTAATCGCGGGAGTAGAGCGCTGATGAAATGCGGCGTGACGAGTCGCGTGGTGGCCGACGGGATGACCAGGGGACCGGTGGTGAGATTCCCGAACATCGTTAGGGCCAGCGAAGCTATGGCGTGGATGCAGGACCCGGAGCATTTCAAGGAAATGAAGGAGAACTTCGATTTGACGAGCAGATTCGCGAGATTGACGAAGATCCATGTCCGCATCGCCGGCAGGCATCTGTTTATTCGTTTCGTAGCGAAAACTGGCGACGCGATGGGGATGAACATGCTCTCCAAGGGCACGGAGAAATCGTTGAACACGGTTAAAGGATATTTCCCTGATATGGATATACTATCGCTGAGTGGAAACTTTTGCACGGATAAGAAGCCAGCGGCTGTGAATTGGATACAGGGTAGGGGTAAAAGTGTGGTTTGTGAAGCGGTGGTACCTGAGGACATTGTTACCAATGTACTGAAAACATCGGTTCACGCTCTGGTCGACGTGAATATAAGTAAAAATATGATCGGATCCGCTGTGGCTGGCAGCGTGGGTGGCTTCAATGCGCACGCCGCGAATATCGTTACTGCGATCTTTATAGCAACTGGACAGGATCCCGCGCAGAACGTTGGTAGTAGTAACTGTATGACCTTGATGGAACCGTGGGGAGCGGACGGGAATGATCTGTACGTCTCTTGTACAATGCCCAGCATAGAGATAGGTACGATCGGAGGTGGAACTGGTCTTCCCGCGCAAGGGTCGTGTTTGGGCATGCTGGGCGTCAAAGGCGCTCACGCCAGTGAACCTGGCGAAAATGCCAGTAGATTGGCGAGAATTGTATGCGCTACGGTTCTTGCTGGTGAATTGTCGCTGATGGCTGCCCTCACGGCCGGTCATTTGGTTAAAAGTCACCTCAGGCACAATAGGTACGTCGATAGAAACTTGTATGTTTCACTGAATTCTCGAACCGGATCGTGTCTAATAATATTGTATTTATATTTCAGATCATCTACCACAGTGACGAACGCAATGATTGTACCCCAAAGTAACATGGGATGCAAACTGACTGTGCCAACTGTTTTAGAGCCTATACAGAGTGTTTGTAATGATTTTATAGAGAAGTCTTAGCGTTAATAATGCATAAATGGGTTCCTTCTTGATCTTTGGGTAGAGTCCTGTGTACGTGTATCGTACGACTGCTTCAACATAATATTCCAAAGAAATAATATTTCGTTTATGTACATGAGGAGGATATATATATATACCAAAATAACCGGAAACGAAGATGGGAATGTAAAGAATGGAGCGGTTTCAACGAGTTCAATGAAGACGCAGTGATATAGATTTTAAAGAAATTTATAAAAGTGATTTGAATATCCTTCGCCTATGATTTCCGTCGCGGGCGAGCCGCGATCTTCTACATGCAATCAAATATTGTATGCTTAATTTGCAAAGAACTACGCAGTTGATAATGGTTGTATAAAATTAACGAGGTGCAAAGTTTATTTTTCGCGTACATGATCATATTTTTACATAGTGCAATATTAATTTTTAGCGGTAGTAATTTAATTAATCAGACCGTCGTAATGTCACAGTTAAGGATAATGTAATTGAAGTCTGTACATTATGTAGCGTACCGAGTACAATCAAACTATTGAATGTCCTCCGCGAATAGAAAGATATATATATATATATAGAATTATGGTATTATAATGCAAATAAACAGTGTAAATTATATTCTTTGCTTTTAAGTGTTTAAATAATGGAAAGATTAAGGGAAATTCATACGATTTATTTGACATCTAAATTGCATTATGACATGTAAAGTTTTATTAGCACGAACGTATTCAATTCCACTTGAAAACATTTCAATATAAAAAGGAGATAAAAGATAAGTAACAATAAATTAATAATAAGGAAGTGGAATGGGTTTGATTTTCTTTCCGTATTCGTGTATACGTTTTAGCAAACAAAATCCCTTTGGTACAAAAAGAGCGGACACCGTACTAGAACATGCTCTAATAAAATACTCCTATGAAATTTATTACAGTCCTAAACTTCACATCTTTTCATACGTCTCTTCGTAACCGCAATCTGTGCAAGTGTGTGTGTACGTATCGTCTTCCTCGTTATATGTATCTTCTCCAAATTCGTGCGTATGAGATGCCTTTGTTGTTTTATCGTACAGCGAGCTTCTAACTTGCATTCGCAATTGTTTAATCTGTTAAACAAGAAACGAGAGCTTATTAAGCAAAGAATATTTACTTGATGGACTGTTGTCTTACATTCCAGTTTAAGTAACATTAAATTTCTAAATATCTGTTACCCTTTTATTAAATTTCTTTATTTTAGTCCCCTCGCGTTTAGTATCACGTAATTCCTTCTCCTCCAACAACTTCTCTTCTGAGCCCCAAACTTCCAAAGCTCTTTCCTCTATTTGCAACTGTAAATACAACTTCATTTCGCCCCAATTCGCATTGTGTGGATTCTTTTTGTTAATGAATTTCAGCGGAGGTTCCCTTTTATCAAGGTCGCAATCCTTTAACAGATATTCTTTCTTCGCTTCTGTCCTCGTAATTAACGAATGCTTTCCCTGACTATCTCTGAAATAAAGTTCACATCCGCAATCTATTCGTTCGATTAAACCGATTACCGATATCAAGTTATATTTAATCATATCAAGTTATACCTGCATTTATCACATACGCTTAGATCGAAAGTTTGTAAAAGATAAGAATCCTGATATTCACTTTTGCACTCCTCGCAGTGAGGCAGATTAATAATAATCGGGGCAGGCTCGGCTGTTATTCGTAACTAAAAGAAAGAGATCCGTGTCCGAGCGCTTTGAACATTTATGATTACAAATTGTAAAGCTTTTCAAAACCACCATACCATCTGATCTTCCAAGTCATCGTTCTCTTCTATCAGAAAACCACCCCCGCTATCTACAACACGTTGCCCCTGCACTTTTATGGATCTACCATTCGTAGAATTTTCATTTTCCCTATAAAGAATAGAGATTAAAGAACACGAGCTTTTACTAAAACTTCTTGGAACAAAGCGTTCTTATATACGCAACATACCCTTTCTTATAGGGATGAGAAACAACCTTAGATTTCCTTAAGAGCAGTGCCTTTTGTCGATTTCGTTCTGCACGGTCTTTGAAGTGCTGACTACTTTCTATCGACTCATCTGTGGGAACATCCTGCGTTTCCACTGTAGCGGACATTCTGTTTATGTTATTGGTTTTGCAATAGCGTGCAACAATTTGGTTTGAAACAAGCAATCTGGCTGGGTCTAGAAATAATTAAAATACTTTACATTCAAGAAATCATACTATATTTAAAGAATTACTTGCTGAAATGGTTTGTTACATTATTGGCAGCAACAGTGGTAAGATGTAAATATATAGATATTCGGAGTTATCCATGAAATAGTTTATTGCTGTTTTTTCGTTTAAATGAAGTACTCTATGTGATATCTACATCCAGTACAATATAATAATTATCTAATATATATTAATAAATAACGTACACGTAATAACATACAAAAATAATGATGAAGGAGAGGTAATATTAAAAGTTTATAACAATTACTTATCCTACATACGCTAAATTTATTTATTCATATACACATTTTCGTTGCGCAAACGTATCTAATCCAATTTGCCTTAAGCTTGACGGGCCTTCCGCAGCTCGGCCAATCACCGACGACCATTTTTTTCTATTCGCCATCTTGCTGTTTCGAAGCAGTTCGGCGCCGGGTTCCGCGAAGTTCGACGAATTGTATTTGACCGCCGTGTGAATCGAAAACAAATCTGTAAACAGACCGATTTAGTGCACAGAATTCGTTGAGTAGATAATATGCAAATCGTGTGTATTATATATATATATATATATATACATCGTGGGTAATACATCTTATCGAGTTCAATCGCGTTTATCAATATTTTCGTGTTTAAAGCGAGGCTAGTCCACACGCGCCGCGAACAGCTTAGAGTGCTTAGACTGATCCTGCATTCGCGATAAAATATTGCATTTCTTTGAGTAAATATGACACGTGCCACAGACTTTTGCCTTGAAAAGTATTTATCTGAATAAAGAATTTCAAGATCAAGGATCATTCTAGATTATAACTGCATCGAAAGAATAACGGGCTTTTAGATTCGAATCTTTGGACGTCGAGGAAAGGAATGGGCGCGTAATTTGAAAGGAACCAAAGGAGGGGACGCCGGTGAGTTATCAATACAAATATTTTTTTCTATGTATATATATATATATATATATATATATATATATAGTCTGGTGTATATCACATTCATATTTACAAATTACACGCCGTAACAAGTATTCGTAATATACATGTACAAATCGGTTTCGAAGTAGCTACGGGCTATGTTGAAAACTGTTATAATATCGATTTCGGTTCTGCAAACGGTTGTGGAGAACCTTTATTCCGAATAACTGTTATGAAGAACCGAAATTTCTATTATCTGGTTCGGTTCTTATTTCCCTCCTCATATCGGTTCCATAACCGTTATTATTTCGATTTTGATTCTAGAACCGTTTCAGAATCGATATAGAACCGAAATAATAAGGGTTATGGAACCGATATGAGGAGGGAAATAAGAACCGTAATCGAAACAGATAACAATTGGAAATTTCGGTTCTTCATAACAGTTATTCGGAATAAAGGTTCTCCATAACCGTTTTAATCAGAACCTTTATATAACAGTTTTAAACAATTATTTTCGGAACCGTTTCAAGCCCTGGCTACGGGATATACATGCGAATTTAAAAGCTTCGTGGCGATTACGCATACACTGAAGTTGGTCGTTCCTTCTCCTTTTATAACAAATCCTACACACTTAGCGAGTAAAAGGCGCGATAAATTACAATCCTCTCTTTCATACATTCAAAATTCTTTCAATTTGCATCACAGTATTCGTAAAAAAAAAGAGGGAATGGGTGATTATTTTCTCATCAGAAGTTCGTAACAAGTATCGAACGTGCACAAGGATGGTGGTATATCTTCCATTAATCTGATGATGCAAAGGGCGTGTGCTATATGCTTTTGCTTCTTGAGTTCCTTTACAAGGATTTCTGCATTTTCTCTCGTGTTCGATAGGGATCGATTCACGAATACGTGCTCGATGATCCGACCGTACACTTCGTGACTTGGATCAAACGATGCAGTTAAATCTTTCAGAAACAGCGTCTCTAATAGCGACGCTGATAGCGTCAGTTCCTGTGAACATAAGATAACGGGATTATTAGGAGATTTATTCCAAATAAAACGATAGCGTTTTAAGTACGAACGTACTTTATGCTTTTCTTTGAGGATATTTACAGCTTCTTCGTGAAGTATTGGATCATCCATGTCTAATCTAATACAAATTGCATGCTCGAGAGGAATGTGTTGTGCGTTTAAAAATTCCTTGAGGACCTATCGAAGCATAATTTCAGAAATTAATATCTTGCGACGAGTTAATTTTATTAAATGTTATGCAATCTTAAACTCACATCTTCTGAAGACAATGCGTTTATCAGCTGTCTGTATTCTTGATAAATCTGGCTATTATACTTGCTTTTATCTTCTTCCGGTATATATACATGAACCAGTGTCATCATTTTTAAAATGGGATGCTTGTCAAGAGTTTTGTACTCGGGGCTCTCGAATTTCGGCCACCGTAACAATATTTCTTTTATCTGAAAATAGTTATCCGCGCTTCGTATTTTCTCGAATACCTTTTCGAAAGCTTCGAAGCGATCTTGTTCCGTTGCACATTCGCCGATATCTTTTATCAGTGAAATATTGCCTTCTATCCTCAACTCGGGAATGCTCTTGTTCCCAACAGTTTCTATTACCTCTTCGTCAGAAAAGTTACCCCAATCGTCGGTCCATTCTACATCGTTTTTACCATCGGATTCCGACAACTTTTCTACCATTCGATTCGTACCATCGATTCCCGTAGTTAGACTTTCAGCCGACTTATCTTCCTTCTCTGATTCTTCGGAGATTAAATTCGAAGTCAAAATACGATCGCTGTTAAGCTGCTCGCATTTCTTATCAGCCTCATCGCTGTTTTCAATTATTTGATTCGATTCATAAAACTTCGGCTCTTCTATTTCTTCATCCTTAAGTAAACGCGCTTGCCAATATTTGAAACTTTCGTAGATATCAGAATCTTTGCACTTCTGAGCTACATTCATCACTTTCCATATTAAATTCAACGGGTTAAATAAATATAAATTCTCACAATCTCTGTACAATCTTTTGTGTAACTCCAAAGAGTAATAATACATCGCGCTTTGAATGTACAGCTCCGTTTGTGGCAGCTCCGTTAAAACGTTCTGTGCTTCTTTTATACAATTTCTTTGTACACTAAATAAATAAGACATAGCTAATGGCCAATCTTCTCTCATAGTATATCTAGCGCATTCTAGAAACACTGAAACGATGAAAATGATTACTTTTCAGGCTTATACACTTTACGCTTAAAATTGCATGTAACACTTACAATGATTAATATCGCTCACTTCCAACCCGTAACAAGAAGTCTCGCTCAACATAGCTATTCTTAGAAAAGCGCGGCAGCATTTCAATTTCGTATTTTGTACATCTGGAATTGAGTAGTTCACGTATTTGGTATCCAGATCGCTAAGCCTACATTTCTTGTGCACGCATTCGTAAAAGCATGGAAAACTTTGTACGTCGTCTTCATCTTCGTGCCTTCTACTATCGTCATATCCTGTATCATTGCTTTGGCTATTAGCGAAACTGAGCTTCAACCTAGACTTCCAGAAGTTTGTGTCGCTTATATTTTTAATTAATCCGAACGTGGATTCCTTCATAATGTTGGCAGAAGTTTTTACTATTTCCGTGGAAGCTTCCAACACCTTCGGAACGAATTCTTTCGTTTCGACTTGCGGCTATAAATTGAAAGCAGCCTAGTACGTTTGATTGTCTATATTTTGAATGTATTTTGTCCATAATTCTTACCGTGGTCATAGCGTCTATAAACTCTTCTTCGCTATCGGCATCGTCAACATCGTTAAGATCGTCGGGCTCACTGGGCGGTATCCACAGTTCCAAATTGTTATGCAACATTTGTATTTCGATCAGATGTATTTGATCCAATGCTTTGCTCAATATATCGCTAGGCCCGTTGTTTATCGCGAACCATAAACACTTTTGCCTGGTTTTTAAATCATCATAGTTCTCGCAGTATCCTAAATCGAACGCCACTGTCCAAGCAGGGACGTAATTATTCTGCATTAATTGCCGGCAAGTGGCTGCGCAAATACTAAAATCCTTTACCTGTAATCATTTTCCTTTAATAATGATTTCAATTAAATTTAAACAGTGAGTTTTGAAATGGCTACCTGAAGTGCTTTCTTTGCTATCAGTTCCAAAACTTTCCCTTCTCGCGCTCTGCTATTATTCATATCGATTCGTAAATAAGTCGCCAGGGTTAACAATCGTTGTCGATTCTTATGCGCATCCTCTCGCTTGTTTAAACAGTCTTCTATGAATTTCAGTCTGTCTTGCATTAATCGAACTTGCAGCGGTAGTATATTGATATTGAATTCGTTTAAAATTTGAAGGGAGTTGATGAGGTCATACTCTTCTTTGATTTGTGGGTTGTCGTCTACAATTAGATGAAGGCAAGCTCTGGAATATCATTGAAAAGAGTGAAAAGAATGGAAGATTAGGGTTTATATAAAATATTTGTATATATAAACACTTACCTCGCCAATTCCATATTAGAATCTGTAACGGACTTTGAGCTATTAAAATATTCTTTACTAGCTTCCAGAATCAAGTTCACTGCCTTCTCGTAAGACACTTTCAACAGAGACTGCTCGTTCTTCTTAGTTTCGATCAAAGCGGTACAATTTTGTATATTGGATTTAACTCCCGACACCAAACGCGCCGACACACAGATCTCAAAGCATATCTCTATGTCGACGCAACTAAAAATCAAACCGTGAATCTCTAACATGTCATTTAATAATTGAGCCCAGTGCCTTTCATCCGGGGGTGGATTTCTAAAAAAAGTATAGAAACTATGATTTACGAAACATCTTTATAAAAATAGTTGAAATGGTAAAATGTTTGTAAATTGTCTGCTTCCTTACATCTTATTTAAGCTTCTTGCCATTTGAATTAGCAACTGTTTCGCAGCCTCAGGGTCGCTTTTATTCTTTCGCAGCGCGTTTAACGTGGTTTTAACTTCGTACTTGTTCAAGATCTTTGTACATTCGAGTTCTCTGTCAAGCTCTTCGAGTAAAGAGCATCCTCCACCACTGGTTCTCCTCCCATCGCGATCTTTCGCAATGGCATCTATGATACACGTCGCTTTCTCGTACATATCAGGATCATTGCAAGCATATATGCAATCTAACGCTAGAGTGGCAATGTCCTCTATCATTCGAAGAATTTCAATGTCGCGAGACTGTCTCAAGTATTCGAAAAGCTTCACTGGTAATTTTAGGTCGTCTTTACTCGTGCATACTAAGTAATCGCTAAATAAGTGCCTCTGCAATTCTCCACCCTGAAAATTCAAGCAGGTCAAATAAATGTTAATTAAAACGTTCTGTAAAATATTCTATGTACCAAATATTGATGCCTTCTTTTTATGAATGGCAGCACGAAATTCTTGATGTCATCGACGAAACTTTTCTCGGTAGTTTCGCTCATTAATAGCTTAATTTTCTCCAAGTTTGTTAATTTCTGCAACTGATCCAGAGATAGATCTTCCAGGTAGACTTTGTAAATTAGGTCGTCCAATGTTTCTAAATCTAATAGCAGATTTTCTAAACCATCGATATTGTGCGATTTAGCAATTTTTATTAATTGCAAAGCGTTGTCAACCATACAACTGTTCTTTTCGATTTGGTAAGCTCGCGTCTCGTACCATTTTTGCAATAATTCCGGAGTGAGCACGGTATCTCTGAAAGAAATGAATGAAACATGTACGCGAAATTGAAAAGCGTTTACGAAGAATACGATTAAGAAGATGTCTCGATTTACCTGTAGATAGACAACAACGGATCAGACTCGTAAAGTAGTTGCGATTTATCGTCATTTTCCAAATTGATCGCTTCGTTGAACTCCGATTTTTCGGACCAATCTTTCTGTCGCAATTCACGCTGATCAAACAGAAATAATTGGCCGTCGGTGTCACATTCTGGTAAAAGTTTCTTGTATCTCAATGGATTTAACGTTTCCGGGAAAAAGTTAACGATCGCTAGCCAATGAGGCAACAAACTTTCACCGTAATACGTGAACATAATTTCAACTCCTTGGCAATCGCCATTTTTAGCAAATCTGCGCTTAATGAAGTAATCATACTAGAATAATCATACAAATTCTCGCATTACGTTATAAACAATTTATATTATTTTGCTTGTACCTAATTGCATTTTCAACCGCCGAAAGTTGTCGGAACTCTTCGTAAAAATTCTTGTTGTATTTCAACGAGGGTCCCAATATAATCTCATACGTCAGTAATTTATCCAAATGATCTAGAAGCTTTCTCCTATACTTGATCAAGTCTTTCTGAGCTTCCGACAAATGTTTCATTCCAATATTCTCGAGCAATTGATTCACTTTCTGCACCTGCGTTTTCATTAATATTCGATACATTCGTTAAAGCGCTTTCATGTACTTTCGCGGGTATCGTATTTCCTCTTAAGATAATGAGACAGCTTACCTGTCTTAAACTTACACTAGCTTCGTCCATTTCATTCCAATCGTCGTCAATATTTTCTACTACAAACTTCCCGTTATCGTGGCTTCCAATCGCTACCAGGGTTTCCAAGTTCGCACCTTTTAATCCGAAATTTAACAATTCTCTTGCCGCTTCGATGGTATCTGGAACGCGCGTAACACATTCGTGCAGGACCCAAGATCTTTTCGTAACTTTACTCAGATGCTCTTGAATGGCATTCAAAGATAATTTGGATTTTCGCCATTGCGTTTGGTAAACCAAATCTGTGTCTAAGTTGTACGTATTGGCTAAAGCCAGAGCTTCTTCATATTCCTGTAAGACTTTTTTTTATTCCCTTCCGATTATATTCAACATACTCCAAATCTTATAAATATCCATACCTCTATATCAATCTTTCTTGAATAGAGTTCTTCGGGCGTGGTACTTTTAAGTCCGAGGATTCTATACGTTCTAAACAACACTCTCGACTTTTTTCTCTTGGGCTGGAACCTTTCAATATCAGTTATAGAGTATAGGGTACTCTGCATTAAATTTGTGGTGTAATTTAATATACTGATCGGTTCTAATTCGTCGTCCTCTTCTTCGCTTTCCGATGAGGCTTCTTAAGAGTCGAACACATCACATGTTTTATTATACACGCACATTAATGATGCGATACATATCGTACAATACAAACCTGATATTTGACCTTCTGTATTCGATTCTCTGTTCCGTTTTTTGCTCGTTATAAACGTCTCGCAATCGAGACATAAAAAGCCTCTGTCTGGACCGAACTCACATATCTGTGGTTGCCCAGCTAAAAATTCAGGACTCGTGCCCAAAAGATTTTGCAAGTTTTTTGTAGAACACACAGAAGTGGATCCAGAATATCTTGCGACTATCATTGCCTTCGGGAATATCAGACTTGAGTATGCATAATAAATATTTGTATTTGAAGCAACGAGAGACTTGTTACCTGTTCGGACCACCAACCAATATCTAGAGGATGAAATTCAGTAACTCCTGGCGGAAATTTCTTTGACTTCGGATGTCCCAAGGGATTAGGTATATTGAAATCAGGCTGCTCCGTTAATTTCCATTTCTTCTGCAGCAATAAATTGGGCAGTCCCCAGAACGATATTGAACCATCCGTGTGTAAACATGTTAAACATTTACTGTTGGGAGAGATTTTTATGTTGAATATGATAGACTCCGGCTGAAAGCTTAACGACGGAATTATGTTCCATATAGAAAATCTGGAGTTAGTTTTCGAATCGTCATCAAAGGTAAATGACAATTTGCAATACGGATAATCGTCCAGGGGTCTCCACGATGTCAAACCACTCTCCGAAGCAGTTGACTGAAACCAAATATATATTATTATGGAATATTCTTCCTTCCGCATAGTAGATAGTACGAAGAAGATAATTACTGTTAGCTTCTGAGTTATCGTGTTCCCAGCAACATAAAATAAGCAGTGCTTCTCGTCGTAAGTAACAGCGTTAACACCATTTTTATAAAAATTCCCAAAAGAGAATTCATAATTGGCTTCGAACGCGTTGCTTATCGACACGTGATACGATTTGAGCAGACCACTGTACGTGATCAACAGAAATTCATAAGACCATTTCTCAGATTTTATTCTTGGTTTAAGAAATATCATGGAAGCTATTGCATCTCCAGCTTCTAAGATTTGAGGGTTTTGCGAGATAGTCTTGGGGCTGATGTTAAAAATATTGCTTCCTAGTGCGTTGTAGAAAGAGGTATAACCGTTGCTAGATGCTAATACTAAAAGTGTCCCGTCTGGACTCCAGGCAAGCTTGCGCCATTGCGGGAAAGCATCCTTTGGAACTAGAATGATAAATAATACCCGAAGATTAGTGTATCTCGTATTTCCAGAGTAAAGTCTCTAAGGAAAAAAAATTCTACATGAATTCCCAACCTACCAGAAGCTTTCCCGACGACTGACGAATACTCATCTTTCGCTTTTCGAATTTCTATGACATTTTCTTGCAGAATAGCAAGCAAACGTCCATGATCTCCGATCGCGAACTTCCATGGCAAAGTAAGAGCGACTTGTTGCGATATACTTTCTGGTAACGAGTACCTATTGTTGAGGTATCTAAGGGCATTTTTAATTGTTCCAGGTGTTTGTAATATGACAGTGTCGTTCTTGCATTTCTAGAGTGAATGAAGAAATGATAGGGTGTCAATTATATGCCATCCGGTTATTCTTTGTTATACGCAGACGTAGACTTACTATTAGTTCCGGTTCTTGTTTCCGAACGAAATACTCGAGCAATTCATAGAGTATCGGCTCGTTTTCATTTGATAATTCAATGGAACTGACCATTTTGGGATCAGAAACATAACCTATCACGCCGACAAAAACACAGGCCACAGAGCGAAAACAGAGTTTGACAAGAATGACAAGCAGTGTGTATGGGAGATCCTCTGCAGTGGCAAGTGGAATGTTTCCCCTCCATTTTCCACTGCAATCAACGCCACCTGGGAAATGAAACGAAGCCTTTCTAAGCGAGGTCGCGGCCAATCAGCGTCGAGAACCGTAACAGTGCGGCAGAGAGAGAGAGAACAGAAAATGTGGCACCTAGGGTAAATGTACCATTTGTGGCCACTTTAAGGATTTCCGTACCATTCACAGATACATAACTTACAAAAGAATACGTACACAAAAATAAAGAATATATCAGTGTAATCCAAAATCTACAGATAATTGAAATATTCTATGTTAAACAATGTTTTAAACATAATTATTTAAAAAATCATTATATTATCGTGCCAGACTGTTTTGCACCATTTGTGGCCACGTATGATTATTAAATAAAACAACATCACAACAGTAGAAATGGTGCCAACAACCCTTCCTTAGACAGCTTAATTCATTGTAATGAAAGTGAACTAAGAATACTTAATATATCGGAATAAATAAGACAGTGGCCACAAATGGTACATCTACCCTATGCGTCAAAAGTTTATCTAAACAGAATACCTGGAGATGTCACCTATGTACAAGTTCTTTTTATCGACCGCTAGTAGTTTCATTAAGTTCCGTCTGTTTACAAGGGACGCTTCGATCGATTTGGACCATAAAAAAACGAGACGGCAACCTTAAGTCATTGAAAAATTTGTATTATAGATGGCGTCATTGTCCTATTAGCGGTGTATGCGCACATAACATGTTTTTACGTATTATTACAAGAAACCTTCGGATAATTCCTTTTTTATTTTATAATTTTAACACTTCATATTACATAATTCATAACATCATGGGGTATTAAATATTTCGGTAATATGCACTGAACACCGAAGTGTCAAAAATTTATTAAATAATAATACTTTTATATTGCAAAACATATAAATGCGGGAAAGAAATACAATATTATTACCCTATTAACCATCCTTCTAACAAAATTACGACCCTCCTTCGCTCTTCATTGGCTTTATATTTGGCTTTCGTAAATGGTGATAATTAGGTAGAATCTTTAACAAGAAGTCCAGTTGACCCATTTGAGGCTGTAACCGAGAATTACGAAATTATCTTCTTCTATTAACATATTCCTAATGATATGTGTAGGGATTTATCACTTACGTATGGTTTATCATACATCTCTCTACGCTGACACTGACTGCCATATACCATGGTGTTTTCAGGTATTGTTTCTGGTTCCGTTAATTTGCAAGACGCTCCAATAACACAGCCATTAGTGAGCTCGACTTCACGGCCAACGAATGCTGTATACAAAAAATAATTTCAATGAAGCAAATGTATTGTATTCTATCGATAATGCAATCACCTTTGCTTTCCAAAATATTGTTATCCCCAACTTTGAAAGCTTCGCAGGTGCAGTCCGTCTCAAAGACATTATAACTGCCCACTATTTGCACAGGGGTTGTTGTTGGCTTAGGTGCGCCGTGTGGTAATCTGTAACACAGGGAAAATTTGATTTCAGTAGAATGGGACAAACAAAAGTATACTTCATTCTATACGCTTGGAACTACCTGTTTGCTATTACCGCCATCTCCTCGATAATATTCCCTTCACCTATTATAATCGGACCAGCCTCGGCGATGATACTTGCCCTCGGATGTATCACGGTTTTTGTACCGATGGTGATGTCCCCCTTCAAGTTGCTTTCTTCGCATACTAAGGCGCCTGCCGATATCTTAAAGCTGCGTAAAGAAATTAAATTTGTATAATTTCTAACACGAAACAGTGAGAACACTCGACGGCGTTAACCTCCAAAAACGAAGCAATAATTGGAACAAGTTTAATGTTCTAACTTCGAACGTAGATCTTTTAAGTTCCCGGAATTCTTTGGAAACTTGTAATCAATGATAAATAAGGGAAATGTAAATAATTTCAATAGAAATCGTGAATTTTCTCACTTTGAACGACGATTGACAGACGAGCTCATGGTTATAGACTGCATTATTTACTTTGCGCGCCCTCTACTGGCGTTTACTATGAATCACTTCCCGCGCATTGATTCAAACTTGCTTTAAATTTTCTGCAATTTCGTTGTAGCATCGAAGCACCGTTTTTGAACGTACATCCCTTATAAATCATTTCTCTTGAAAGATTTTCGAGATTATCGCGAATGTTTCTTAAGTTTAGAGATCTCTGTAATACTATTTCTTTTATTTTTTAATAAGCGAGTAGACAAATTTCGTAAGTACCATGAAATAATACCTATCTGATCCTTAGAATATAAAAGTAAAATAGGAATAATATATTCATATGCAGGGAATCGCTTACCAACGACATCTGATGATCCATCAATAATTTTTTTGTTTCCCCGTGCATTCTGAACTTTTTTTTCTTACCTTTTTCAAGTACATTCTTTGCTATATCTTTTAGTACAACACGCCCATGTTATTAGAAACTGTGGAACGAAACGAAATTTGTATTATTTCACTCACTGCCACTAAAGTTACTCTCAATTACTTAATAATATTCTACATTAATTACCTGCTTCAGACATGTTAACATGTCGCTAATTACTCATTAACTTCTCAGCGATGAGACACAGGGTATGCAACAGAATGTCATAAAACTGAAACTTTTTACCTCCGCGTGCTTCCGAAATGTATTATAAACAAAAACTACGATCAATAACAATAAATCGCGATGAATCGATTAACGATAATAAAAAAGCGTCGAAAACATCAGTTTCAAATAGTCAGAAGGATGAAAAAAAAGTCGGAGGATGGAGGAGAGGGACAAGTCGATAGCGCGTGGACACGCGCCACCCCAAAAGAACGTACTCTCCCACTCTTTTATTATTACTCTTCTTTTTTTTTAATCGATATTTAATATAACTCTATATTATCCGTCAACTTTTATTTATTATATATATATTTTTATATATTATATATTATAAAATTTAACTCCAAATTGCGATAATAACGTCTAATTGCAACGTGCGTGCGCGTGTACGTGTTGCGCCATTGTGTGTGTGTATGTTTTGCATTATTTTTTTTATTCCTTTAATTCTCTCTCTTTCTCTCCCTCACGTTCTCTCCTCCATTCGTTTCGTTCTCTTCCGCGTTATTTCTCTTTTACCTCTCCCATCTCAACCGCCGCCTCTCGGTTTATTCCGGGGTCGTGTGATCGTGTAAGTGTACGCGTGTTCCTCTGTGTCCGTCTGTATGCGTGTGTGGATAAGTGTACGTGTCTCTGTACGCAGTGTACACTGAGGTGGTAGGGATGGTTCGTGGGGTGGGTGAACGATTACAGGTGGTAATGTATCTCTTGCACTCGCGCGTACGTGACTGTGTACGTGTTTTTATCTACAGTTAAACGAATTCTACGCACTTACTCGTTAATCGGCAGAATAATATGCATTTCTTAATTTCGCTATAAGTATAGTTAAACCGTCCGAAAACGTGTCAGTCGGCGCACCGTGACGGATTCGCCATCGCTCTCGTCGAGCCATCTCTTCCCATTCCACCCCATCACTGCCATATCCTCATTCCCATCTTTCCTATTTTCCACCATCGCCACCCTTTCAACCCCGTTGTATCGCATGTCTCGATTTCCTCCCCCTCTACGCATCTTCTCGCCGCAGGGAAACGCACCCCTCGTCAGCAATCCCCGTCCACGTACCCCTCATTCCTCCCACGGCTTACCCTTCACATTTTTCTTCTCGTCTCGATACGTCCCTCGACTCCTTCGAAGGATTCGAAGTGATGATCAAATGAACCGAATCCCTCGAGCAGCACGTCCAACAACTGTGCGAATGATAACGCGACGAGGAAATAGAAATTCTATGTATATCGATATTGTAATGGGGGACGATCACGCGGATACAAAAAGACGGCGCTCGGCTCGCGGTTTCGGCGGGCGCAAGAGGCGAGAAGGTACAGTTGGCGGTTTCCGGTTGGAGCATCGACTGCCGCTCGAGGGATTAAGCATCACGGTAAATTACAATTAAGAGAAGGGGTACATCGTCTAGTTCGTGGCGCGGGCCGATACTTTACGGTGGAACTTATCTATAAACGTTTCTTTTAAGTCTATCGATCTCTACGGTCGCGCTACGCGGTCTGCTAAGCTGCGCTAAGAAATGTGTGGGGGACACTTTACTGTAAAGTATCGGCGACGCCGGCGGTATGCTACGAAACTCGAAACTTAGCGTTAAAAATTCGACTAATCGACGTTCCCGAAGGCTGGCGCGGAAAGAACGATATAGTTGAATAAGTTGGCGCCCACGGAGACTACCTGTCGCGGTGCAACGATTTCCATCGAGTTCTATCCATTGAAGTTCTAGTAAGATTTAGCAGATCGAGGATCGAGAAAGTATTAGCCGTCTAGACGTTAATGTCGTTAAGAATTTATTAACTCCCAGTCGAATTCACTGCGTTTCAATCTCAGACTCGAAATCACGCCAGTTTTCATAAAAACAACAATTGCTGCAATAAAATTTATTCAACTATATAACATCCCCTTGCCGATCGTCGACGGTTCGCGCGACGATGCTCGATACAGGTCGATTGAATCGTAAAGAACGTCGCAACGCAACTAACCCACGGGGGAACCGGCATCGGTTCCGTCGTGCCTCGAGATTAACCATTACAACAGAGCTAGAATTCGTAATCCGTATAGAAAGTCGAAAAAACGGCGGGAGAAGCCCTCCCCTAAAATCAACCAGTCGCCCTTCGCGTAATTCTATGCGCCTACACGCTAAATCGCCAACAATACGCTGATCGCCTCATCTTCTCGCGACGGAGATCGGCAACCGCCTCTACGCGCGACTAATTAACGTGTCGATCGATCGCGTACAAAAAATGGACTTAACAGCGAAGTGAAAGGTGCGGCCGCGACGAACGACGTCTCTCGAAAGGAAAGCTATTGGTCGTTGATCGTCATCACATCGATCGGAATCCACGAAGTGTCTTCATGGACCACATGGACAGGTCCCTTGAACCTTACTCGTGCATCGAGCACCGAACCAGCGCGATCTCCGCGAACCCTTTCGTTCCTAGGAACAGCAACCTCTCGCGAGGATAACACTGTGAACATCGCGACAACGAGTCTTTTCGATTTTTTTTTCGTTCGTGGCAACGAGAGGGTTGCAGGAGCAGCGCACTTCTAACGAAACGCTTCGTTTCACCCTTTTCCTTCGCTCCCTTTGTAGGTCTCTACGATTATTCTAGGATTTGGGATTAGTATTTTGGTTCGAATGTCACTTTATGATACAGGTTTAATCGTTAGCGCCTTTAAATGATCTTATGGATGAAATTTCGGGTTTTCTTTGTAGGAGTATTTCACAGGAAGCTTGAAGGTAGGTATACTGTTCACAGGTCGATGATAGGTAGCAGAGTATTGAAGTAAGATACGATGTTTCTTGATTAATGTTTGCGTTGGGGCTTCAGTAATTGAGCGGAAAAGGGAACAGGATACGGAATAACAGCGCGAATGATTAAATCCTGAGTCCTTCGATATTGATCATCAAAATACGAATCCCAAATTGTTAATCTGTTGACTGGGGCAGAAGAGTTGATTTGACAATATTTGGCTGTGGGAGTATTATGTCACGCGTGGCATTTTTTGTGGCCAAAATGAGTTCATCGACCTTTAATTGCTTTGATATACTCTTTTCCGAAACAGCCCAGTTAACAGATTAAATTCGTTGCGTTGACGATATCTGCCTAAAAATGCTGACAGTAGGAATGACATCCCTCGAGTTAAACTAACTCTTAAAGCTCTCATTTGCTGGTGTTAATTGGTATGAATTATAAGTAGTACATTAACAAAAGACCTACAGCACTTTCAGGTGGACTTTGAACCATTGATTCGCCAACAACGCACGAAAGTTCGCGGATGAACTTCATCCAAGTACTCAATCTAACGAGAATCTTTTCTGTCTGCGTGGTTTCAGGCGTTGGCGACTTTGAATTTAATATCGAATCGAAAACAATGGAGTTCTGGAGCTAGTTTAACAAATTAATCATTAAGAAACAAGAGTTCCCTTCTCGAATTCCTCCAAATAAATAGCAATAGCCCGAGTGTGTTGAATTTCACAGGGCGCGAAATGGGCGAAGGGTCGTAGGACGAAACGCGAAGCAGTTCGCTAGCCGAAACGCTCGCCGAGATCGCGGAGATCGTGCTGGCGGAGCAGAGATGCTCGGCCCATCGGCCGACGAAAGCGAGGAAAGCCGGTAACGGTGCGTAAAAAACGCTTCGAGAGGCTTCAACCGCGGCGATGGATATTATTTATTTAAGTTAAGAAGTACGTGGGTTTACGTATAAAGAGACGCGTCATACAGTGCCGTACAGTACCAAAACTCGTTTAATAATGCGCACATAACGTTTACCTCGATTTAACTTCTATCTACGCGCTCGCGCGGGCTCGTGTAACGATGTAAAACTGTGTACCGTGTGCGCGTGTCGTGTCATTTAGTCTCGCTCCGAATGTATGCCTGTATGTACGTGTGTGTGTGTACCTGTGCGTGTACGTGTCCTGCGTGTGTACGTGTACGTGATGACAGTGTTCGTTTTCACGTGTTGCGTCCGTGAGCCGGCCAGACCGGTCCAGGGACGAAATATCTCTTTTTTTTTATTTCATTCATATATGTATATATATAACGTCTCTAAAACGTCTCATCTTTTTTGTATTTTCTGTCTTTCATTGCTCTCGTTACCACGTCAGTTTTCGTTCTTTAATCGTTTGTTTAAGCACAAGGGGACAGGTCGAATGTCGGTCGCGCCGGCAACGGGTACGTACTCGTATTTTTTCACCCCTTTTAATATGTATATATATATGTATAATATATATAGGCGCGCGCGCGCTCGTGTGTGTGTGTTTATACAATATACTGTCTAAATTAGCTCAGAGGGAACTATGCGAACCACTACTACGAAGTTGAACAGCTAGGGCCGGCTGGACGTCGCGTGGACATCTTGTCCCTTGGTATTACCCTTCTTCCCTATCAGATTCACTTTAATCGCGTCGAGATAAGGGGATGAAGATTTCGACGCCACCTCCAGCCACTCTGACGACCCCCTTCGTCGACGCTATTTCATTCGGGTATTATTCACTTTTGCACCGTTTGCGTTAATATAAATGTAGCCGGTTTCTATGTCGCGAGCAACGACACGACCGACATCCTTCTTTACACGCCGGTCCCCTGTATATAGATATATATATATATTTAGTGTGTATGTGCATTACGTCGTCCGTGGACCATTCTGGCGGGGCTCTTCAACCACTTTTTTTGTTACTTTACTTTAATTAATACAATATATACTTTTTTTATGTATGTATCGTAACAACCGATATTCTCAGCTTTCTCTCACGCGCATTCATAATATATCTACTATCACGCAACTTTCCTTTCGCTCACGCTCGTCTCTTCTTCTTCTTCTTTTTCATCCCTGTCGATGAATCTCTCTTTCTCTCTCTCTCTCTCTGGCTCTCTCACTCTCGATTTCATTTCGGTCACACTCACACAGCACTCGTGATTTCTTCCTCTCACACACGCTCGATATTGTTTTCTCGCTCTCTTTCTCTCTATATTTATATAATATATTTTATATCTGTGTGTATATATATAGACTTCTATATATCTTTCATATATATATACTTTATGTTGCTCCTTTTTATGTATACTTTATATATATATATTTATATATTTATATAACAATGTTATGTTTATTTAAGGCCCAATACGTTCATTACGAAGGAAATAATCTGCAACAGAAAGGAGACGAATATACGGTTAAACGCTTGTACCACTTTTGCTCCCTGTCGTAAGCACCGCGAGTATAGAACTATTCAGTCAATCGACGAGTCGAGTGTGTGTGTGTATGTGTATGTGTGTTGCTTTTTTTCGTGTATTTCCTTTCCGTCCTCTCAGCGTCACATCACCTTCGGACGCGATTCGCGTCTTATCCCTTCGGTCGAGGCTAAAAGAACGCAAGTAGATGTGTCCCCGTATGGTCAGACCAAGTGGAACGCGCCACTTCGAGCTAAGACTACGCAGCAGATTCGCCTTTCAAGCATGATCGATCTCTGCCCCTCGAGCGAGGGGCGATAATTTTTTATATTACAACATTTACAATTAACTTTTCGTTCCATCTCTGTCTCGATATTTAATCATTCTGTCGTTGCATTCAAACGACTCTCACTCGTGCGGGCGTTTATCTTTAGATGACATAACTCTGTCGAACACGTTATTAATCTGTCAGAGTGTGAATAATTTTACTTATTACTTTTCGTTACTTTCTTTCGCGCATGGGATTACACACATCTATTACAGTTCTAATTGCCTCGACGTGTCCGTTCCCTGTCCCTACGCTTTTCGTCGCATCTTTTTTCTCGTATGATTCTGCAGCTTTCCATTCTGCACACGTTCGAATCGCGACGCTCCCTAGGAAGGATCGCTGTAGACCAGAAACAAGTAACTTTCGGCGCATAGAAAACATATAACTCGAGTTCGGGGGGAGTCGATTTGGCGCGAACCAATCGCGGGAAGCCTACCGGGGTTCTTGAGAAACCCATTCGAAAACCCGGGATAAAACGACGATCCGGAATCAGGCTTAGACACCTAGACTCCGATCTTTCCAACGGAATTGATTTATACAATATGTACACGCACTTACGCGTCGAACGCAACCTTCCCCCAATTGCATTGCGGCTCGCATGAAAATCATCGCTGCGCGATTACAATTATATTCTGGAATGAGTCCGATCGAGATTGACGGTAATTGAATTACGCTCCGACGATCCAATAACGATAACGATCCTTAAATTAATTCGATACAATTACAGACTTCCGCAGGTGAGAAAGCAAATCATGTAACGATGAAGTCGCTTATAATACTTTATTATTTATTACAAAAAAGTGAAACTCACCCTAGGGGGACGTTTAGAATTATGTTATAATTCGATTCGTGTATCTTTCTTTTTTCATCTTCTTTGTACAGTAACAAAATTGCTGGATTCGCGACAGGGGCCAAAGATAGCGTTCGCTCGTGCCCGTCGAACGTTCGAATTGCTGAAAATAAGTTAGTTGTCTCGTAACAGCCCCACGATAAGAACTCAAATGCATAACCGAACCGCGTGAAAAAGACCCGGTAGACTGTTCGACGCTCGAAAACTCGGTTTTCTTCCATGGGCGGACCCTGTATTTTTCTTTCAGAAACTCCGAGGTAACTTTCACTTAACACCAGTACGACTAACAAAACGTTGCGAAGAAAGGGGGGAAAATGGGGGGCAGCGAGAATGGGAGAAAAAGAGAAACTTAAACACGAATTATCCTACCGCGTTTTGTACACATGAAAGAGACGAGAATAAAACGAAAGCTTTCACAGAGAAGACGAAAAAAAAGAATTAATAAAAGGAAAAATAAAATAGATAATGATAACCGTGATGATAATAATAATTAATAATAATAGTAGCATTAATGATATTAATAATTAATCCGTAGAACTAATAACGCAGTTTCTGACCGAAGAAAATACAAGTTACGTGCTTTCTATACGAACGAACGGGGGAAACACGAATGGGAGAAACAAAGTGGAGAACGAAACTTACAACGATCGCAACTGTATGATAAAAAAAGAAGGAAGATGAGAGTACAAATAGTTACTTGTTTCCCGCTGGATAGACGGCTTTTTCGAGCCGGATCCGCTCGCCTGTAATTTAAGATCCGAAACATCCCGCTCCGGCGAAGTCGATTCTCGAGCCTGGGCAATCGTGAAATCGGGTTGCGCAGGTCCCGCAGATAAGATTAAGATTTCGTTATCACGGTTACGAAACAGCCCCCTTGCTCTATCGCCATACATTTTTGTAAATATATATAGACGACGACGACGAGAACGACGAAGGAATATGTACAATACCGCGCGACCTAACAACCACGTCTTCCATCGTTCGAGATGCTCGATTGCTCGCAGCCGTTCAGTTCGAGGGATCTTAATACCAGCCGGATCGAAGGGCTCGGGTGGTTTGGAAGACCGTGCGAGTGACGAGCGGAAAACAGAATCCCCGTGCGCTCCCTGCCAATGTAGACACCCTTTGTACTTAAAAGTAGAACGTTCACTGTGGGTTCACTTCGATTACACGATTAAATACAACGAAACGAGAGCTCCATAAATTACGGTGCCCGCGTCCGTGAGCCGGCGCCATTTCCTTCTCGACGCGTTCCGCGACTCGCAAACGCTCCACCGGTTAAAGCTAATGTTGGACGATGAACGTAAGCATAATAGTACGATTGAAAACGGCGTTCCGTTTGAGAGTGAATTCCGCGAGCCAGCCTGTGCCTCTTGAACGAACCGCGGGGCATGAGAGAAAAGGAAGGGAAGAAATATCGGGGGAGGGGTGGGAGAAAAAAAGTGGTGTCGCCTCGTTACTCGCACCATGCTCTCTGCCGCCCTTCGACCGATCGATCGGACCCTAAATAACACGCCTACGCGACACACTTCCTAGGAAGCGGCGACGACGCGTTCTCGCGGGCATCGTCGTCGCGTCGAAACACACGCGTCTGCCTTCTCCGTCGTCTCGTTCCCCGTGGGGGACGGTGGGACTCACCTCGACAGAGCAAGGCCCGGCGCTACTCGCGTACCGCTTTGTTCGCCAGCGTCGGGACGCCCTGCGCCGCGTCGGCGATCGTTCAGCTGTCGACGCTGAAAAGCTCTTTGTGGAGGGCCGGGAACTCGAGGTGCGGCTGGGACCGTTTGAACTTGGCGAGGGCGTCCATGTGCAGCAGAGAGATCTCCCGTAGCTGGGGGATCTTCGCCAGGATCGCGTCGCACACCGTCACGTCGCCCTTGATCGGCGTCACGTGGTTACGGTCCAGCTCCGACCTCAGCGCCCTGATCACCGCCTGCGACAGTCTCGTGATTTCCGCGAGCCCCTTCAACCCCGGCCGATCTGAAATTAGGTTTCAACGTGTGCACTTCCGCTCGTATCCCTGCCACCCACTTCCTGCCGATCTTCTTCCTCTTGGCGAGTCTGACGAGATGCTGATGGCCTCGTAACGGGAAAGGGACGGGGATAACGTGTTGGACGTTTCTTTCGGATGGATATTAATCGCGAGAGGGATGATTTATGCTCGCTGTTTCAGATGAGTCGGTGATTGATCTCCGTGGAAGTTTCAGAATGTGTCGAATGTCATGGGTAAATGGAATATTATGCTTTTGATGGGATATCTTTATCGATCATCTATGTAAAAACAAAAATAAAGACGGAAAGCTGATTGATAGTTAGTAGGAAATATATGACGAAGCTCTTGTGTCATGAATTTATGAATAGGTAGTCTGATATGTTGAAGCTGTCACGGTATTGGAAACCTTGCTAGGTGATAATGTTTGGCTTGAGGATGGAGGATTAATTGTTTCGAGGGATGATCAGTTAAATGAAGTAAGATGGGTTAAATTGGAACGAGGACGATTGAATTTCAATTGATAATTAAATGAACCTATTCGTTCAACTTGAATTATAACATATTAACATTTTCTATTCTATAGATTGCAAATTCAATTGTATACGATTAGATCGTTGGAAAGCTTCCACAAATTTTAATTCCAGCAACTTCGCCTGGGTTATCGTCAATGATGGACATTCAAGACGACTTCTTTTAACTATAAGGGCTGGAAAAGTTCAAACGATCGTAATTGTATTGATTCCGCGTAATAGGATACCACTATCTTTCTCTTTACTCTTTTACTTAGAAGTCCTCCTCGTTGTTTTCCATTTACTATTGAAAACGTCTCTCTAACGACGTCTCTGACCGATCGACAAACCTGTTTCTCTACTCTTCATAGTATCTCCAAATCTTTGTATGATAATGTAGATATTTATCCAAGCTAAAGCAATAAAAGAATTTCAAAATTTCGAATCATATACTCACAGATATAAGACACACATAAAGACAGTGCAACAAAAAATGACATACTACTTTGAGAAACTGAATTTGTGGGCCTTTTTTAAATACTTTCATCACCTTTTTGGAGCGAGTTTCTGAGTGAGAAGAATACAGCGGATGTGGTATAAGAGGTATGAAAAGTTTCACTAACCGGGACTGAGGAGAACCGCTGCGCTGTAAAGCGCCAGCTCTGTTTCCGTGAGCTTCAACTCGGCAATACTCCTGGCCAATTCGAACACGCAAGAAACGAGCTTCATTTCCGCCGTGTCCGTCGTATAAAACGCGTCCTGCGGCAACATGGTGTCACCATAGAGGACACAGTTCTGCTGGAGATCAAGGTACCTGCTCATACGTAGCACAGCCAACTCGAAGGAACCTGAAAGCATCGCAGTGGATTGTCCATTATCGCACGGGAACAATAAAATTTGCACCTATTATCAAATACTCGAATACACAGTTTCATTATAAATAATTATGCTTATGATAAGCTAAGGTTTAGCAAACCCCTATAATTCAGATAATTTTTAAGTAGAAAAACTAGTTCAACTCGTGGCCTTAATGTCTCACTAATCAACAAGATAAGAGACGTAAATATAATGTTTCAAGTATATTTACATGTGTTTATATTGCAAGTCTCGTGTTTATCTTACACACACGTTTATTGATTCGACTCGCACTTGATCTTTCACGCTAAAACACCGAATAGCAGTTCCCTACGTTTACATAAGTGGAATTAGAATTTGATTGCTCGCCTGTCAGAATTTTTCCATCAGATAAGACGAGCATTATTTATGCCCTCCCGTGCCAGCGCACTCGCGCGCGATTAAAATTTACTTTTATATAATTTCTGTTTACAAAACCCGCGACGTTATCACGGTTGCTTCGTTATTTCATTCAAATCTGGATCCTTTTCTGTCACTGATAACGCGAGCTGGAATTTCTGTGCAGGGAACTTGCTTTCGGTTACGGAGAAATTTTGATATTTCCCAAAACGGAAATCCGCCAGAAATTCCCAAAGGAGGGAATACAGAATAGAATTTCTATGGACGTTCCGAAAGGATGCAGATATTTTAGAAAAAAATTGGTAGGATGCTACCTTCGATAATAAGAGGAATGTGAAACCGATAAAATTAGTGAAGCTTTCAGTAGCCATTAATAGAAGAAAAATCGAATGGGATCCTCTCTCACTTTTAAACGGCGCAGAAGTAGAATGTAATTGGTCTAATCGTGAAGTTGAAGTTCCCTTATGTTCCAATTCCAATTCGCTCGGAGATCTAGATTCGAGCCACTTACCAGCCTTTAATAGAACAATCTGGTCGTCCTGCGAGAGCTTCATGAATCCAGGAACCATCTTGGCGAACTCGATGATCTGCTGGATAACGGTGGTTAGTTTTTGGGCGCACTCGAGCCACAGCTGCTCGTGCGCCATGTTCTTGTAGTAGATCAATCTGGAGAGGTCGTGCGGCTTCCGGAAGGACTCCTGGATCTGCTCCGTCGACAGCAGACACGTTCTTGCGTGTGCATCCGCTATCGTTTTTGACAGCAGCTCGCTGATCTGTGCTGGATCTACGAAACGGGATCGAATTGTCTGGTTGAAATCTCATTCCCCAGCGGCGTACGCCAACAATATATTAAGACAACACATCCAAGTCAATTGTTCTACTACTCGAAACCGGCGGCGTGTCGCACGCCAACGGATATAAAAAACACAGAAAATACGACAACTCTTTGACACATCTTGCACAACGATCGTTTAGAGAGAGTAAAGTGTAAACACGTAAGCGACAGATCATTACAAGAAAAGACACTGCGGTAGATCTCTTGTCATTTGCGATGTATATGATTCTTATTGTGCTTTCTTACAAGTCAGAATGTAACGATTCAAAATGTAGGAGCACGTTTTCCAAGGGAGAAGCGCGGGGCCGATGCGCGCCATCGAGATCTAGTAAATTTCAATAATTACCGCAGTTTCAAACTACTTTATCGCTACAGTTATGGGAGCCATTTGACTTGAGCTTTCAAGTCAGTGAACTTTAAACGACCCCCGCTGTTGCGGGAGGAATCGCCGCGCAGAAATTCAAGTCCCCTGATTCGTCCCACTTACACACTTCAATCGACAACACTTCCTCTTACCCCGTTACTTTTAACTTCAGAAACACGTTAGTTTATTTAACTATTCTGTGGTGACGCAAAAGTTTGACGCAAAAGTCCAATATTCTAAGTACTTTCGAAATAGTGAAACACTGTACGAACTTACACTCCCCAAAGCACCGCAAAGAGATCTCTATGTGTGCACTCACGTCACCCGACGTGTTCACAACCCCCGGTAGCTATCCGCAGGAAAACGTGCTCCCCCGTCGCCAGCAACGGGGAAAGAGTACAGATCCTCGACAATATCGAGCTCGATGCATGATGTAGGAAGGAGAGAGAAAAAAAAAATTTGAAAGCGCGCTGCATGCCCATGCAAAGGGACACAAACGTAACCTCACATCTCGCATGGGACATACTGGGCAGACTCGGCACTTCGTCGTCCTCGGATGGATTGCTGACCCTCTGTTGCTGACTGCTCAGAAAGGTCGTCGAGTCGACCATCGTGTACGAGCCGTGGCCCAGGCTGGCGAGTTCGACGGTGGTCTCTTGCTTCACAGCAACGATCCCACCCCCGCTCAGGGAACCGGCACCACCACCGCCGCCACCAGCCGCACCACCAGCGGCGCCAGACCCGCTCCCTCCACCACCCGAGCCACCACCACCGGATCCACCACCGTTTCCACCGCCACCACCGCCTCCACCACCTCCGCTACTACCTCCACCACCACCCCCCGTGCTGCTTCCGGTCGTCGAGGCAGACAGCGACTTCCCTGGTACGCGAAAAGTCAAAGTTCACTCCATCCGTGCTTTCTGTTCTTTCATTTCTTTATTTCGCTCGTCTTCGCTCGACGTGTGCTCACGCTTTCCACATATCGGAAAAAACGAATTCGTGGTTTGATTGAATATAAGTAGGGGTGGGTATTGGTCGGGTTCTTTGTGGAGGTCGTGGGCAGGGTTGGGAAAGGTTCTCTTGGAAAACGACATGTGTTCTGTGATTCAGAAAAAGTAATAATTAAAAGTACTCTTTTTGCGTAGAAAGTTGCATGCAAGTGTGCTGAAGTCGCACAGCTGGTTGCAGTTTCTGATAAGACTGTTCGAACATGGAACTTTCTGATTAGACTTTACAGGGGTGGAGAGTATAGTTTGGTGGTAGATTTTTAGCGGGGCTTGGGTTATGAAGCGAAACTGTTAGTCGATGCACGTTGGCTTGGTAATTAGTTTTACGGGAAATTAGATAAATGTTTTATTCTGGCGGCGTGATAATAGATTAATGAGTATAGTGAGTGTTCTTGGAAGTAGATATGTAGTATGTATAGAATAACAGAGGCATTTATATAAGATTCACGATTTATTGTTCAACGTTATTTTCACTGCTCGGAATTATTCATACTGCGAAGTAACGGAGGCCACCTTCGACATACAGATCCGTCAATCTTCATAAACCATGGAAATCATTACAGTGGGGTCTGAGTATATTTCGCAATGTAGAGTGACTCTAACGGAATAATTTGGGGAAATAAATGGAGCATAAAGTTCATCGCGAGCAGACAGGCGTATCGAGACCAAAGTATATAATTCAATTAACTTACAATTAATTTCATCCATTTTACCCTTTCCACTTCGATACCTCCACATTGCTAAATGTGGGATATTCCCTGTCGTGTTCCCTCAAATATTTACGTAACATTGTTCTCTCAAAGAAACGTTCGTCGCAACAGCGGTACACTACTCGAACGGCAATTCAATCGTATCTTTATGATTGTTAATGTTACTTCAAGCTAGAGAGTATCAATATCATACACCGAATGCACGGAGCGCAGTCAACTGGCAGTGATAAACACCGTAATTGTATCAGCCGCGTGGCGCTGAAAGGGACCAGTACTACTTGGCGCTGGTTGTTCATCGATTGACATCTTGTTACCGCTCTTTCGCTAACAATAAACTTTAATGGAACTATAAACTCTCAACTTGGCACGGCTGCAGTTTCGTCTGGCAGCCGGGGTAACTTCATATTCCGTTTGATCAGAATTGAAAATATACGTGGCGAGAAATTTCGAAACGTTACTCACTGTACATAAGATTATTCTGAGAATAAACTGATCTACGTTATCGGTAATGTCTACGGGTCCTCCGTTCCAACATACTTCTCATCAAAGTTTTAAAATAGAACACACTTTCATACCGATCTCTCTTTTTTATAAGACAACAAAGAACCGCGCGCTTGCATTCGGATTAAATTGCCTCTGTTACAATGGAGTAGCTAGTAGCCTTTGCCAGCACGACATTATCTGTCACATACTAGCCAGCGAAATGAATTCTTGATATGTTGTCCATGCTCTCGGAAAGGGACACGTGAAATTATGAGTAAGAGCGGAGCTATGATTTTATTACACCCCTCGAAGTTGTCAAAGCAGGAAAGAGAATCTCCACGAATGGAGCGGGTTAAAGTCAAGCAGGAAGCGTGTTAAAGTCGATTCGATAACATTAGAAGAGGATCCAACTGCCAAGTGACTTGTGAATTTCGAAACCCTAGATTGCTTCTATCACCCCCTATCTGTCCTATCGATATCCATTACGATCATGCCGCGTTTGCTTCGCGACTTCTAGGATAGATATTTTCGACAGAATATTTACCATTCTACGTTACCACTCGACGTGTCAGTCTTTTTACAGTCTAATGATAAACGTAAATTGACTTCCCTTATCCAGCGAATTTATCTAGAGATTATACCTTCCTGCCCATTATCCACAACATTGTATTATGCTTATTGTTAGTGCACTGGAGCCCCTTCATCGGGAGACAAGAGGAATAATAGAACCGAAAGCGATCCCGATGCTTCGTTTCGTCGCAAAGAGTTTAGGAAAATACATTCTTAGAAGGGTATACTCACCGGTGGTGACCACGCTGGGTAGTACCCCAGTCGCGGTGACGGCGGAGGGTGTATCAGGGGCGACAGTGTCCGCGACCTGCGTCTGCGTCGGTCGCGGGTCGTAGGTCGTCGTGCTGTCGACGTAATCGGCGCTAAGCTCGTAGTTCGTCATCGCCTGATGATTGTAATAACCCGATCCGCCCGTTCCAGGGCCGGGAGAAGCGTATTCGCTACCGCCATACGTGTACCTGCGCGAACAAACCGAAACGAGGTTGAAGCTTTTGTTTTTAGCGTTTAATTGGCTGCGTCAAATTCACTTATCACATTTTCTAATTAACTATTTCGCTATTTCAATATTGTTATCACGTTATATTGTGCCCCCTACTGTCTCTGCGCTCATCGCTTCTTGCGAATACAGTGTTTAGGTATTATTCTGTTATTTGCATAAAGTACATAATTAAAGTCGTTATTCATTTTTGGGAACGGTGACTTTTGTTTAATTAGAACACACTTTCGCCTCAATGTACTTCATTTATCACCTGAATGTCCCGCTGTTTAATAAATATACGGACGCTCCTTTGTTAGACCACACAATGTGCCGTTAGCGAGGTTCAATATTATCAGTATGACTAACATATCGAGTGGTACTTGAATCAACAATATCTATTCTGAAAGACACATTTCGAAGGGAATATACAATCAACAATCTCCGTTAAGTTTCTTCGAAGCTTGTACAAGTCCGATAATAATAATTCATCTGAGTAACAAGAGGAGCTATTCATAATCTCTTCATACTTCATCTTGCATTGCTAAAGATAGTCTAAAGGTCTACTCGAATGACTTCATTGTTCGGTGAAATACCACGCAGTTTGAAAATGTCAACATATTACGCAAAATTAAATATTCAATAAAATTATTACCATTCAGGTACATAGTATTTCTTTCGCCCTCGATATTTACTCGTTTTCTTTACATTATCCAACAATAATAATTTCCTAAATCTTCTAAGCGGCACAAGCCACTTTGTCGACCATTTAATCATGGTGGTAAGCAAGCACTGAGGTATACATTTGCGGATTGACTGTATAAAAATATAAAAAAAGGTCGAATTGCTACGAAAGCAAGAATACTCATAGACAAAATGTTCCTCATCCTACCGTTCGTCTTCTAAGACAAAGTATACGGCACAAAAAAGCAGGAGCTTTCGAGCTTAAGTCGCGAAAAAACGTCATAGAGTGTGCGAACATTTGTCTGGCGTGGATTTTCGATCTACGAAGGGTGGCATCAATCACTTACCCTCCGTTATAGGGGTGGTGCTGATCCGAACTGCTCGGGGTCTGATGTTCAAACACACTGCTGTCGGGCGCCGTCTCCGAGGCCGCTCTCATTTGTGCCCTGTGGAACCTAACTTCGTCCTCGACCTTCTCCCGCTGCTTCTTCGACATGCGCCCGAATTTAACGGCTGTAAAACAAATCCCCGCATTTAGACACCTGCTCGGAAAACACAATCGGAATGCATATGCCACAGAAACGCTGTAATCTTATCATGAAAACACAGCGGCATCGGGGAACAAACAAACGGCAATTATTCGATAATATTTGTGAAGCGTGGCTCATCGATCATCAGCGATCATAATTACTGCAATCTATAATTGCTAATTTACCTGATAAACCAGCTGTAATTAGCAATGCAATTCTTTTAACAAACGTGCAGTATAGAAATTACAACGGTAGGCTTCGAATCGACGTTACCGAATGTTTCGACCGTGTCAAAGATTGCCCTTTGCGCCGATCATTGTATCGGGGTTAATTGACACGCGTGTAACGGGTATCGATCCGATAAACTCTGGGAAGAGCGACGCTGAATGAAGATCGAAGCACGGGGCGTCCTCGCCCGCTCGTTTCGAGTGGCTCGGCGACGACGACGCTCCGAAGAAACGTTCTGATTCGAAGAACGCGGAAGTTCTTTGCATCTCGGGGCCTCGTCGTCGTTATCGCCCGGCTCAGATGCACCCACCCATCCGAGTGACGTCACTGCACCGCAATCACACTCGCGGGCGCATACAAGCGCGCTTCTCTCTCAACAGACTGCATACGTCACGTGAGCGTTCAACAACCGCTAGAACCTCGATCGTTTGTCTCTTCCTTTTTCTTCCGTGTTCTCCAGTTTCTCAAGTTCATTCGCCAGTTCGCCCGCGACACGTCCCCCTCTCAACGAGACATTGCGAACGAGAGCTCCAGTTGCTCTGAAAATCTCCCCCACTACTAGAGACAAGTTCGACTCATCTGATCCAGGTACTCTTCACGGATTAAGTTGGATAATTCGAGGGGGTTAATTCGACTTCAGGGAGGATGCTTGATGCCAAAGCGAGGGTGGCTCAAAGAAGAATTGCTTCACGAATTGAGCCTCAGTGACCACTGATTCCATTTCGTTTCTTAACTTCTCAGAATTCTAACGATCCCCCAATAATCAGACACCCTGAGTCTCTCCACTGAAGACTTTTTCTACTACCTCCGTTTTCATCCATTTTCATCCCTAAACTACTCAACACCAATTCCCGAAGAAAAATGGTGGTCCAGATCCCGACCACCCTCCGAAGCGTGACACAGAAGCCTCTCGATCGCATCACGAAGCAAATCCTCTCCTCGTAGATCTGGCGTCGATAATCTGGTATTTTCTCACGACCCGGCGGCCGTCTCGGAGTATCCACGCCCGTTGATAAGGAGTCGGGTCCGTCGTCTGGGCGGAGCGCGCATTACTCGCTCGCACACGCTCGCCAGATTGTGCATCGTGTGCTACCGGTGGTGCGCTCGCGCGAATACTCTTCCTGTTGTCGTCTCTGTCTCATATCTCTCTCTCCCTCTCTCTACCACCCTCCCACCCTTGGAGTCGACCGTCTCTGTCCGTTGATTCTCGACGGTCCTCCAACCTCTTCGTCGCCCGTCAGCCACGTTCGGTCGATCACCCTCCGCTTCTACCTCTTCGTTCGGCCCGGCAGCTTCTCTCTCGTTCGCCTCCGTGCTGCACATACTCGCGCGATCCCGATAGCGGTTCAGCTGGCAGCTGACGTCGCGCGTGTCTCTCCCTTTTTCCCCGCTTCTCTCGTCCTCGCTCGACCATCTTCTCTCTTCCTCGAGCGATCGACGCTCCACACCCTCTCCCGCTGGGTGTACGCGATGCAATCGGCGTGCATACGCTGCGAGCAGCGCGCGTGTTGCATCGCGCGCAACCGAGCCGGTCGAGATTCGGTGAGATTGAAACGCGCTTCCGCGGCTCCGCGATGGGCGCCCCTTTTAGGGGGTGCGTGATTGCGTTTGATGACGGAGAGCTTGGCGCTTGGGTCGCCTCGAAGGGTGGGGCGTTACTAGAGGGAATTAGGGGATAGGTTTTGGAATTTGACCTATGGATTTGCTGACGATTCTGTGACTAAAGGCAGGTATCTTTCAGCTGGGTTCCAATTTGGGTTTTCGTAGGTGAAGTTAGTGTAGCTTGAATCAATTAGATTTTAACAGGTATTCCATTCCCTGTCAAAAGTGTGCGCGTAGGTTTTGATCACCCCACTGTTGGATGATGGGTTTCTCAGAAATTCTGTCCCAATGTGTGACGTTGAAATTGAAAGAGACACGCGTCAATGACCTCGCAGCTGAGTTTCCTCCGCGAGATGTTAGACACTTGGATTTTCGGAGTATTTTTACATTTGGAGATCGTCGGGTAGGGAGCTGCGTGGGAAAGTTGACTTTGGAATCGGGGAGCTTGGGTTTGATCGAAAGAAGGGTCGCAGAATATAACTACACCTCCACTGGTCTTAAGAGTGGAACGAGTGCTACGGATGATTTAACAATCGATATCCACTTCTCACGCACTCGTTAATCGATTCGATGTCAATGATCTCAGAAAGAAGTCGCGCTGTGCTGTCCCCGCTACACTTCGTGCTCTGACTGAAGGAAACCCTGATTTCGTCTGATTTAAAAATAAATCGCGATGCGATTGATGCTGGAATGCGAGAATAAGAGTCCGCTAGAAAATATCTCGAGAACGTGTCCGTTAATTCGATGGGCGGAGTCTGATGCCTAGTTAACAACCAGTAGAGCTTCCAGATCACTTGAACGATAAATGTTATTTTAAACCGTCGAGTAGAGGAGGAAGTGCTTGGATGAGTAGCATCAGATGCGGACAAGGAGAGGACTGGATCCTTATCGAGCGCTTGCAAAGGATGGGTTCACGGGAAGGCAGACAATTATCGGAAAAGCTATCTTCGCAATTAGGAGATTTCGCAACCTCTTCCAGCAGATCGATCGGATCCATTCTTCACCTTCGATTCTACACTGATCGAACTTAACACGCGATACGAGCTACACCGAGTTATAATCTCTCGTTTTCTACTGTATAAACGGAATCAATCGCTACGAGTACTGTTCCCTACAGTGGCGGTCTAATTTAGAGAAAGCGATTCGGCGCTCGTTGCATCGTCGACAAAACTCGTTTCCACGTATCAAACACAGCCGCGGTTACATTCAGAACCGACCGCAACGTCCTGCTTTTCGGCTGCTACTTATCAAACGCGGCTTTTTATCTGACGGACAGAAACGTGAAAAGCAGCCGACTGTTCGTTAAAAAAGTTTACAGACGCTCACGAAAACGAACTGACGGAACAGACCCTGGAACACTCCAATGGATACAGCCAACTGTACGTACGGTGCACGTTCCTCGACATGCTCCGGACACTTCAAAGACAATCACCCTTTCATCCACAATCGCGTGTACAAGGTAGTTTGGTGAAGGTTGTTCAGGCTAAAGCAACCGTGAACACACAAAAGTAAACGTAAGAACGGATTTCTGACGATTTGACAGCGCTCTGCACAGATAATGTTCAATTTCTCTGATCCCCCAACAGCATGTTCCCTTTTCCAGCACGCCACAACATCCAATTCAGTAGATTGTGTCTTACTCTGTACTGTTAGCAGTGACGGATTAACCAATAAGCAAAATAAGCTTATATAGCATAGAAATTTTCTGAATTCTAAAATCGAACTTTTGTTAGAAACACGTTCTACAATTAGTCAATTCGTCAGAAATGTCGAAGAAATCGTACATTGAAGTGATCGCCCTGTATAAGACAGCCTTAAAATCTTTGATACGCTTAAGTGATCCTGATTGGTAGTTATATTGACAGGAAATTGAAGTTGTTGAATTTCCACGCGAGAATGTTAAATAGAGATGACGGAAGTTTGGACCGATTCTATTGAGGCGCAAATCCAGGATAAAACAAAAATATCGTGTCTCACATGAAACATTAATCTCCCGAGACAATTATTTCAGTATATTATAATTCTTTAATTATTTTGTTATTATTCTCATTCAATTAGACTCTCATGAGACAAGTTTCATGAAATATTTTTAAAAGTCTGATCTCTCGAGACTATATCCATTATTTACATTTAGTTGTTGTTGAAATTTTTGTCGCATGATAGAAAAATTCTCATCGAGGATTCGCACCTTTACAATTCTAACTCCACCATGGCATTCATTATCCTTCCACCATCTGTAACGACAGCAATCCTATTTTCATCCAACGTCTGCATCAGTAATATACATTTACCAGTGCGTGGACGACGAAAAACTACCTGGCAGCGCCTCGTTGAGAAAGCAGGCCTGGATGCTTGCGCACGAATGTCGTTAACGTGTCTAAGACAGGCTGTAGCTCGGCCAGATAAGGTGTAGCAAACGCGGTAAGAGGTCTAGCCGTATCGAGAGGAGAGAGAAAGAGTGACAGCGTGCGGGGGTGTCGGGAGGTAGAGGGGGCCACGGGTCGAGAGAGGAGGGCTGGACAGCCTCCGATAAAGGGTCGTGCACCCCGAGCGGCACGCGTGGCCGTCGCTATCCCCGTGTATCTGATTTGCCGCGCGAAACTGCTCCGAATCGGCTGTTTACGAGTGACACGTAGTCATGGCAATCCGTACGCTGGAAATTTGCAAAAATTCATCACGCGAAACGACCGTGCTCCACGCGACATACCACCAACGATCCCCGCTGCCGCGTGTCCATCGCGTTTTTTTCATCCTGTTCGAACATTGATCTTTTCCGAGGAGTAAAAGCGCTCGCTTCATTTTCCGAGCGCACTCGTTCATGGGACAGACACGTCGATCGCCAGCGAGCCGTACTTTGGCTTACGTGCTCGCTAACTAAACGCGCGATAATGCTCGAAACAAAGAAACTCTTTTTCGCGGCGTAGCTGGTGAGTCGGTGCGTTGCTGATGTGTCCAGCAGCGCGACACTTGCGGCGATTGTATTACACAATTTCTTTCAATTGATGAACTCGCGGGAACAAAGACGGAGTAGTTGTCAGAGATTCTCTGTAGTTTCGCGAGGGAAAAATCACTGTATATGTGTTGAATACAGGGTAGGGGTCAAACTTGTCAAAGATGAATTGCATTCTGCTAATCGCTAGTAACTAGGTAACTAATTAATCATCTGCTATCGATCGGACGTGCGCGAGGCTGTTGCCCACAGACAAGTAGTTTCTCAATCGCGCCGATTATGCTGCTCATTAGATGCTAATTTCACGTAAGCCCTCGCAACCTTGGCGGCCTAGGGGAACAAGAATACGGAGGCTCCGATAATCGGTAATATGCACTCACCATCTCTGGACATGCCGAGGCGTAGGCACTTTTGCAACCGACAGTACTGGCACCGGTTTCTGTTTACACGGTCGACCACGCAATTCTTGTTCCGTGGACATTGATAGTTGACGACCGACGACTGGGACCGCCTGAAGAAGCCTTTGCAGCCCTCGCAGGTGATCACGCCATAATGGACGCCGCTGCTCTTGTCGCCGCACACCTTGCACGGGATTATTTCGATCTGGGCTGCAAGCAGAGAAAAGAGGAGTTTGTTAGTATAATGGTTCGAATCCCATCAGATGATCGTTGGGTGTATTGTCACTGGAGATTTTATCGTAAATCTGGCTACCCTCACATATTTTATTGTAACAAGTTGATTGATAATGATACTTAAGGCTGTTCTCTTCTGGTACTATCATTTAAAGAGATCTACATTTTTTTTTAACGATGAGCTGCGATTAAAACGTGTACAATATGCAACCACTTATAGCTGATAATAAAAGCAAACGTAGATATCAGGTGTATTAATGAATTCCAATAAACGAAATTTCTGTTCGATATGATACTACGTACAGTATATTCTATGTAGCTAATCTACACGTTTCGTCTGAATGACAGAAATAATCTGCAACAAAGTGGAGACGATCCAAATTGTAAAATATCAGTCAGGATTATTTTTAGATTAGGGCAATGTCCGTTTTAACGGAGATGATCATTTGTTTACTATTTCATCATTTCGCGATAGCGGCTGGTATCAAGGAGGAAGAACAAGTTGCCCGACGTTTCAACGTACGGGGACTTTATTCCTGACCCGACGAACTTCGTCATGCCATAGTATATTTATGGATAACTATTCGATTGTACGACAATGCTAGACGCCGTGCTCTAATGCGATGAAACCGTGACAGCGTTTAAATGCATCATGAGCTGTCTGTCTGTTAGAGTCTCGCCAGAGATTTCGTATCATTTTAATGTGGCGTGATAACGGGGCGATAAATTTGCTGCCGTTGCTGCTGGAAAATCAAGGCTAGAAAGAAACACGGTGTACACCAGAAATACGATTCGATCGGAACACTTCTCTGACACATAAGAAATTCTTCGTATTGGAATTCGCTAACTCCAAAGAGTTTCCTCTAAAATATCAAGTGCAAAATGTAACACAATATTTTCTCGTAAAAAATTCAAGGGGAAAGGCAAGAATTTTTGCAAAATGGCAAGAATACCATGCGTAACTTACTCGGATTTTGGATGTTAACATAATCATATCACTTTAACGAGATGCCCTCTTCTGTTTCACAGAAAACAGGCAGGTCTAAAGTTCTAATATTTGCGTTGCTGTTCGGAAAGAGCAAACAGAACACAGTTTCTGCATACCATAATTGCACGCTCTGGATAAAATCTTTGTAATAACAGAGCTCTTATTATTCTTATTTCCCGTCAAACAAACGTGGTTCCCAGCTACGTGTTTAAGCGTTCCTTATTTACTCCATCTGCCTTCACGTTATTGAAATGCAAAGAATAATGTTAAAATTGGTGACACCGTGATTCAAAGTATTTATCGAGTTTGCCGGATCGTCGAGTACCTCGTATGGAATTGACTTGGATCCTGCGATCGTCCAAGAGGGTGTTCTCTGGACTCGGAGTCTGCACCGCCACCCTCGATCTCGTCGTTTCCCGTGGCTGAGGGCTGGTACTGTCCGCCCCCCAACTTGACCCACCGAACGTAGAGAGACTTCCCTCCATTTACGTTCCACACTCGCGTGTTTCATTTAAAAATCACCAACAATATATACTTGAACACATTTCGGTGATTTATATACCCTTGGTCCTTTCAATCATTCGTCGAACACTTGGATACAAAGATTCACATGACACTTCTGTCTTTCGGATGATTGTCGAAAAAAGTCTAAGTTTTTCGTAGAAAAGAATTTCGAATAGTTTTTCACAGCTCGGTGATGGAGGATCCAGCGAGATTAATCCGCGGACCCATCGATCGCGAGATCGTATTTCAAATAAGACACCTCGGATGCGCAACTTCGCGGGCGTTGCACGATATATCCCACGAAAGAGGCGGGATAGAATGTCCTTTGGGGGCGCAGGAAGTTTTTCTTCCGCGGTCTAAAGAGGATTGCTCGTCGAAGGGAATTAGTGTCGACACGTAACTGATTCTCGCTCGTTCGAGGGAGATGCATGGGCGCAGTTTTCTTAGAGTCTGGCTTCTCAAGTATTTAACGATGCGACCACTGACACTTTTCCCTCACAATGCTGCAAAAGGAAATTACCTTCAGACCTCCGTAGCACTTGTAAATTAAATTATCACCTAGGTTCTTTAAATCCGTAAACTAGTATCCTATAATAAACGAGACTACTGTGTTTGAACAACTTTGCACACATTGCAGTCCACGATCCCACGTAATAACTGCATAAAGAATATAGGACCTAGAACCCTAATTTCAATTTCCCCAGGAAAACTTTCCAGCCAGTCTTATTTATACACCCCATAACCTCGATTTCGCCCAGGAATACACCCCAATCCCTACGAAGCAACCCTAAATCAATCTCAGGGCTTATGCCCTGCGCGACGAACGGCCGGTATCGTCATCCCGTGGAAAGCACGCGACAAATTCCGTGCCGAGGCTTAAACCGCGTCGCTCATCGATCACCTCTACTCCTCCGCCCCACGTCGAGCTCGATGGACGATCTAGCGCGCGGGTACTAATCAAAATAATCCACCGCGGGGGGCGAAGGGAGGCCGTGAAACGGCGGAAAACCGCGTGGAAACGAGAGTTGCGGCGGCAGGAGAAGGAGGGCAAGAGAAAAACGAAGAAAAGTCTGGCAGGGGTGGAGGAGAGGCCGAGAGAAAGGGAAGAAAGAGAAGAAATGCGGCTGCTGCTGCTGCAGTGGCTCCCGTTGCCCTCTATTTTCGTTCTCAGCTCGGTAATGCGGCGTCTATATCGCGCTGCGAGGGCGCTAGAGCGAGAGGGGCGATGCGAGGGTGCGGGGGAGAAGGAGAGAGACCCGAGAGCAAGGCTGCCGGAGCGAGAGGAACGCGGCGTGCTCTCGTGTGCAACGCCCGTGTGTGCGTGCATCCTACAGAGACAGAAGGCTACTGTATTGGAGCGAGGAGGATTCGGTGCGGCCCGGTGTCTGTATATCGTGCCTCTCTCGTCCGACAACTCTAGCGCCACGAGTAGCGTCGAGGCGCTTGCACCATACGGTCGAACATTACATAACCGAGAACGATGAACCCAGAGTACAGTCACCCGGCACGCTCGCATCTTTGACGTGCGTCACGCCGTTGCCTCGAGCAGAGTGCAACGCCGGGGGCCACCATACCCGGAACTACCGAAATCGAAGCCACTTTGCGACGTGCTTTCGCGCTTTGTCCCGCCCGACGCCCACGCTTTCGCGCGCTCCCTACTCGGGCCAGATACAGCCAGTCCGTGGAAATAGGCGGGCGAAACCTCGCTGAGCGTATTCCACCTGGCTCGAGGATGAAAAAATAAAAAGGTTGCAGGATCATATGCCTGGAAACGCTTCCTTTCTCAGTTATAAATGATTCTCGCCAGCAGCGACAGAGTTACGCGGGAATGCCTGGCGAGATTAGAGACACAATTACTGTGTCGCTTTCCTGTTTGTGGTGATGGTAAGCAGTAATAGCACGTACACCGATAAGATTAGGCGGCGTAACGCTTCATTGTGCAGCAATGAATCTGCGCGCCGGTGGAGGATTGCAAGCGTAGTTTTCAGTAGTATGATTGTATAATTGTTCGGCCCTAAGGGGTGTAGGGTACGAATCTAGTAGCGGGGACACTGATTTTGTGGCAGAGTTTCTTTGATTTTATGGTACTATCAGTAGAAAATTATCAAGACCATCAGATTCTCGCGGATAGATTCGCGGGGGACGTCGAGATTGTTTCACTTTCGGGTTTGAAGCGATATTTATCTGATTTATGAACGGCATTAATCACCGGGGGGGGGGGGGGTGGTATTGTTAGATTAGACCGACCGGAGTTATCGAAATCAATAAATGAAGTTTTGGAGTCCGTTTCGAGTGTCCAGCGTTAGATTCTTCGATGGCAGTAGATGAATTGTTACGAAATATAAAAGTTGACGGTAGTCGAGCTTCTGCTGGAAACTTCTTTAAGAATGAACGTCCAGTCGCATGGAAATTGAGGGGAAACTTCGGTGTATTCGAGGAAAGTTTTCGAGATCAGTGATGAATATCTTCCTACAATCTCCAGGAACTTAATCATCGAACTATCTTATCTCATTATTGCTAATAAGTAGCACCTGAATTACGTTTTCTGTCTCTGGAAAGTCTGTCGTTCCCCCCTTCTCGCTCGTCCCAGTGTCCCCATCGACTAGAGTCTTCGAGTTGGACGGTTTAAAAGATTCCACGGCGAGGATAAATAAATCGAGGTGGACAGCGAGGAGATACCACTGCTTGCGGAGCGAGCGAAGTCGAAACCAGTTAATCACATAGCTCCGTAAGTTTCCTCGAGTACCTGCCTTAGGGCTTCGTCTTTTGTCTTCGTCGGAAAGACAGAGAAATAGACGAGGGGAGAGGAGAAAAATCGGGAGGAGGAGGAGGGTAAATAGAAAGGGGCAAATAGTGTAAGGAACGTGATGTAGCCAGAACTCTCGAAACTGAAGCTGCATCGTCGCGTAGCCTCTTTGAAGCGGTCGCCCCAAGATTTTAGGAGCGAAGGTCTGCCCTGCAACCCGCCGCGGCTAATACATCCGGAAATAACGAAATTCGAACTACTTCCTTGTACCGTCCGCCTCCGTTGGAGATAGCTCGATACGAGAGAAGAGGACCTGAAAGCGACGCACGTAGGATTCAAGTGAAAGAGAGACAGGCGGGTCATACGGTTTTATGATGGCAGGGAGACACGGGGGGATTGAAATAAATGAAACGCGACGGTTGAAGAGGCCCATTACATATATCTATCAACGTTGAAGCCCTAAAAGTTTCTAATTTAGGATACTTCGGTGGCCCCCAGCGTCCAATGAAACTTGAGACAAATAACTTTCTTAAAGCGATAGAAATAGTTGGCCTACGAAATTTTCGAGCAACTAAAGCCGAATGGTGCGCGGTTGGGTGAACCAAGCTAGGTTCGAAATTACATTTCCACGAGGATTGAGTTGCGAGCGAACGAATTATTGGAGACGATGATGGGTGGTAGATATTACGTTTCAATGTTCCGAAGTGAGTTCAAACTTTGCGTAACTTCGTGCCACGTCTGATGGATATCTGGTAGTTGATGCTATCGACCAAACAGAATTGATTTTCTACGCCGATATTGTTCCACATTGATAGTCTGTACTCCGCGAGGGCTCAATTAGAATTGGCGGTAAAAATAAATGCAGCATTCAGCTGGAACGATACCGAATAACATTCCCCGGAGCGATCGATTCCTCGGTACAAGAAATATGAGGAAAACAGTAACCTTTCATCTCCGAGTAAATGCTTCGCTTAATTGGAATAAAATCAACGAGACGATAAATCAATTGCGGATATATTGAGACTTCCTATATTATGCACCAACGTTTCTATCATAAGGTAGCGGGGTTTTCGCGCAGAATTCAGTAGAAAGTGACTATGCAGCACGGCCAGACGCGATCTCGCGTCTCGCTGCGTAAAAATTGGGAACGCAAGTGGCTTCGGACGTCGATGGCACGGCGTGGAATACCAATCGGGAGAAACTTGCAATGTATCAAAGTGAAACAAGGAGCGCGTCACGACGCGACGCGACGTGTCGGCCGCGGTCGACCTCCGCGAGAGGCGATATCCAATTGTCACAGCGTGTGTCGCGTAATCGTGGAATTCGCTATCTTCGCGGCATCTATCCGTCGATGACGTAGATAAGTGTCCGATTGTATTTCTACCCGTTGCCTATTAGCGCGGCAGTATCGTCAGGTTTCGATACTGTTTACCGTGATCGATGTTCGAGCGCTCGCCGTTTCGCGAGGATCGCCCGACGAGGAGCTGCTCCGACACCGGAAGACGTTCCTCGATCATCTCGTGCACCGAAACCGTGAACACCGTTCACAAATAGCCGATCGTTTTCACCGCGACAGACACTCCTACACCAAAAGTTGGCGCGCGGGCGAGCTGTTCGTCGCTCGGCGGCCGCGCAAGCGCCTCGTGCGAAGCGAAATCTTGCACACGCACAAGCTTTCACACGCTCTCGCGGCACTCACGCACGCGCGTATGCAAATGGCACGCACAGAGGAGACTCGGAGGCACGGGGTCACAGACACAGAGGCGAACCGAGGAGGAGGTCGCGAGTTTTCACACCTGGAGCCTTTCCAGCCCGCGATGATCACTTTGTTGGCTGCACTTAACACGCACGCACACGGAATGCTCGCGCCGAAACGACCGGGCCAGCTCCGCCCGTTCGGTAACGCGTCGACGGCGCACCTCCCGTTCGGTCGCGGCGAAAACACCCGGAGTTTCGTGAGGCCCGACGAATTCCGCGGCGCGAGTTCGTCGGCTGGCAACCGGTGCGCCAGCGGTGAGGTGAGGACGCGAGTGCTGGAACAACGACCACGGGGTCCGGAGAAAGGGGAGAAAGGAGAGTGGTACGGAGAAAGAAGCGAAGAGGGCCAAAGGAGGAAAATGCTGATGGAAGCGCGCCGGAGAAACGATGGAGGCGAACGTACTCGTCGGCCGAGCGGGACCACTGGCGGGCGCACGCACGCACGCATGCACGCACGCATTCACGCACACGTGGGCGCGCGTAGGCACCCACACGACGGTGCCTCCACGTTTCCTTCCTCCAAGGCGATTTCGGGTGCCTCTCCGGCCGGCAGCGACGCGCGTGCACGATGCTCGGTCCGATCGCGGCCGCGCGAGCCGCAACACACGCGGAGTACGCGTTCCTACGTTCCCCCCCGTCGCACTCTGTGGCCGGCGCGCAATCACGCTTCCTGCTTCGTGACCGGTCAGGAAAACTCGCGGAAACCGGGACGGTCTGCCGCATGAATATTTTCGGGGGTTTGATGAACCTCCCGGCCCGGAACGCCAGTCACTCCGAGAGAAAGGAGACGAACAAAGGGAGAGAGATAACGCGAACCGACGAGGATGGAAAAACTACCGGGGGAGGGGAAAGAAACAAAGAAAAGTGGGGGAGAGATATAACGACAGAGATAGAAAAAAAACGAGAGAGAGAGAGGGGGGAGAGGAGGAGAATAGCGGGAGTAACCGAGGGAAAAAAAGATACCCAAGAAGCGAAGCCAGATAGACGAGAGGGGGAGGGGAAGGAAAAAAAGACGGAAACAGAAAAAAGGGGGGATAAGATGCGTAGGAGAGAGAAGAAACGTTAGAAGGGAGTGCAAGAGTGAGAGAGAAAGAGAGTGTGAGGTGTTTTTCGGGGACCGGCGTTAGCGGGTTGGCATCTCACAATATGTCAGAACTCCCCGTGCCCCCCCACCTTCGAATGACGCTCTGCGTCGGGTCACTGAACTGTGCGCGCCTCCGCCGATGATGGCCGAGTGCCTCACCCTTCGCTCTCCCTTCCGCACCTCTACTGCCGCAACCCCACCACGCGAGTAGCCCGAGCATAGCCGAACGTAGCCGAGCGGAGCCGAGGAACCAACTAATCGTCGACTGCGCAACTCACAAGCGGCCACGGAGACGCACGAACGCGTAAGGCGCGCTTTCCGATCTCCGTGCGCGTTAACTTTATTAGCGCGGGCTCGTTAAGGGCAGCCGGCTCCTAAATACACGTGCGTATCGTGTTTCCCTGCGACCGATGCTCGGAAACCGCGGTCCCAGAAAGTTTGTCTTCGGGGACGGTCGCCGCAGCCACCGCGACTAATTAAAGAACCACGATGGTTTTCCGTTTACTCCCGCCGTTTACGACTCTCCAACTTTGATTGAGTAGCCGCGACGCGGCTATATAAGCCGTTGTTGGATTTCGGAACCAGGGGATAATGGAATTAGGGATTCCTCCCGATACCAAAGAGGACTTTTTACGAGCAATTCTTTCTCCAACTAACGAGCACCGCGTGGCGTTTTATCGCTGGTGTAATTCGATGGAGATAAAGATGCGCTGCTTTTACGGGCATGCCTTCGCCTCTATTGAATTATATGCGGCTTGATGGGCATACTCGTGAAATATCACGAACGTCTCGTTTCGCTTCAAATGTCTTCTCTTATTTTCGGGGTGAATAATATATTCCGACGTTGATCTTTCTCGAGTGATTTGTTAAACGCGACAGCAACGTGTTACGTTTGCAATCACGAAGATCACGTCGGCTTATTTACGGAGCCGTAATTTCAAGTGACCCGGGCCAGACAGATTTGCATGGACAAGATTTTGCATCGTAATGCTGACGGAATGTCAGTGCCGACTATCGTAGGAACTGTAACTTCTCGAGTTTCACAATTTCATTTCCAATCGAACTATTGCATCCTGGGGAAGGATTGCTACACTCCGCGTAACAATCGGTTTCAATTTATATTCAGCGTTAATGCGATTCTACGATCGCCGTACGCTTTAGGCATTCGTGTCAAGGTCACTTTCATTTTTGTCCCGCGCATAATGCACTTAATGCAACCCGCACCGTTGCCCATTCAATGGATTTTGATTCAACGCTCGATTCTTTCTCATGCGCTATTGCATTTCTCATCGCCTACTACCGTGCAGATCAATACTTCGAAGTCCGAGCGCAGATGATCAAGTTTACCATTCTAAAAGACCTGTACTGCCCTTTTTAATTAAAATAACCTATCTAGCATTTTGAAACAACCGAAAAAACTGAAGTTTTATCATTTACGTTATACCATCCTGATTTTCCTTCATTCAAATTAAAACTTGTCATTATTTCGTAATAGCCTAATATAATTTTTTGTAATAGGTGTACCGGTAGGGAATGTATTATTAACGTACCATTTAATTAATTGTTTTAGATAAGATATTTTAACCATTTTGAAAGAAGTTATGTTAAATATAGTAAACTGTTTATAAATCTTTACGAAGCACCTAAAGTTTTCTAACGTTACTTAAAAAGTAAAAGACTTGTGGAAATTCAAATATTTCAACATATCTCAAAAAATGAAAAAATGCCAGATAGGACAGTTTAACTACGGAGAGCAGTGTATACCCTACTATTTTCAAATGCCAACTGCGCGCCAACCAACACAAAATATGTACCTATAGCTCCTTCATTCGTCCTTACTCCCCCATCGGCATTATCATCACGCATCCACGCCGTCCTTCCTCATTCCCTCTACTTCACCTCAACGTGCACGCACAAATCCATACTTTCCAGAAACCTCACCCTTGGTGTGCGACTATACTTAAACCCATCCTCTTCCCAGCATACCTTAAAACAACGCAGTTTCATCTTACACACGAATCGATGCATCTTCCAAAAGGTATGCGAGCATTCAAGTACATCACACTTCTTTTTATCAATTTTCATCATCTTCCCGTAGAAACGAGCTATATCCCGTCCCAATATCTAGAAACACCCTGTACGTTTCTTTCTTACCCTTGCCTCACATTTTCCGCCCCTCTTAACCAAATAACTCCTTCAAAGGTTCGTTCTTTTCTCTTGGACACGCGCGCGTCTCTCCCCACCACGTCACAATTCTCCCCCACCCCCTTGAAACTTTGTTCCCCATCCTTCTTTCTCCCCTACCACCCCTCACGCGCCATCGTATTATTGTCTCTCTGCCCCCGCGACCGTCGGGCATCGCCTCCTCTCACTTCAAGCCGTTCCCTCGGTCGTCCTCCCCCTCTCCCGTGTGTCCCTTTCGCTCCTTGTCTCGTTTATTGCATAACCGTGCACGAGGTTGCCAACCTGCGCCGCGTAATACTCTATAAATACGTTTCGCAAATAAATAATCGCCTCGGCGATATGTCTCCTGCTCGCGCGCGCTGTTCCAGCGCTTCGCGGCGACCACGACAACGGCAACGACCACGGCGACAACGTCGTTGCCGTGCTGGAATGTACACGATGAAATGGCCCGATAGCTGGAACCGATAAGCGACGCTTGGTACTCGATAAGAGGTCGTGAGCGTCTGGAGAATGCACGTATGTTGCATGGAGGAGCGAGGAAAAGCTTCGAGAAGGTGCGTGCACGTACTCCGCGTCCGCGAGATACTCGTCGTTGGTTCTCTGTGCAATTATTGGGTGCCGAACGATAGTTAACATCGGGGTATGGATTCGCGAAGATGACTGCGTTTCTGTGCTACCCGGAGTGTCGCAAAGTATGACTGATTAAGGTAGGTTTTCCTATACGCGACTGGACGCAAAGTTAGGAAATTCAGTGTCGATTTTCTCGAAAATGAAGCGCAATATCAAAAAATTTTATTCCTTTTTTTCGACGTATTTATTTGTTATAAGTTGAAAAGAATCAGTAACTTTTTTTGATATCGCGCTTCAATTTCGAGGGAATCGACTTTGAAATTCTTGACGCTGCGTCCACTCGCGTGTAGGAAATCTCACGTTTGGACCGTGATGGAACTTCGCCTGGTACTCAAGTGCAACTGCAGGGAAGTAGAGTAGGATTTGACCGATACTGGTGCAGACTTGACTTTAACTTGGCGCGGAGGGAATATACGAGGTTCGAAGGGTTTCGGAGCGAGAGCCAGAGGTCCAGAGTGAAAGGTTTCGGAACGTCTTTGGCCAGCGGTTGAATCAAGTTTGCCAACGCAGGACTAAGATGATGCAGCGTTCGGTTGATATTGGAAAAGTTTCGAGATCGACAGGAAAAATTTGCGTTAGAGGATAATAATTGGTACGCAACACACGTACGGACTACGTGGCCGCGACAATGACGACGATGTTACGTTCGAAAGTCCACACTCCTATCCATGGAGTTTTGTAAGACACGACGGGTAATACCGATCGATTCTCTGGCGTTATGTAATTTGGAGATCCGGTTCGACGTTTCCTTTTCTCGACACTTGATCGACTGAAGCTCCTCTCGCGACACGTCAGATCGGTTAATTTTGATCGGTGTACAGTTCGCTCCAGAACAGCAGTTCAATGTCCGCTTCCCGTTCCCAAACAGCCTTGCGTCACTGGTCGTTAACTAACGAATTTGAGAAGCCGTCATTAACTTCAGTGCTTCTTCGAGGAATTTTTTAGGAGCCTTCTAGGATCCCTTGGAAATCCTCTGGGAAACTTATATCTTCCGAAAAGTTCCGGTTGAGGGGCTTCGAGTTACATAACGGGAACCTTTAAGGCCTCTTTACAATGCAAACCTGTTTCAGCTTCTTTCCTTTTACTTTTGCCTTCGCGCTGCAGGGTAATTCGGCATTATTCCCAGAGAGAAAGAGAGAGGAGGAGAGAAGAGCACTATGTCTGCCGTAGTGTCGCTCGATATCCCTTTACGTACCGGTCGAAGGCTGCGCCGTAAATGGTTAAAAATCAACGCGAGATTCGCGACGGACGAGCCACTGGCGAGCAAAGTGCGAGTATGTACGCAGGGATCAGCTGTCGGGTAAATTTACCGCCAGGTGAATCACAGCAAGAACGATGGAGTGCCCCTCTGGCCAGTTTTACGGGGAGGGACATTATCGAGCCGCAAGGATGTCGAAACAGCATCGATCGGTTGTAAACTCCGTTAAGCCCCGACTCTCGGCGCAAATTGCTCCAGCCGAAGTTGATGTTTATTTCCATGACACTTAGGGACTCGCGACGAAGTTTGTTGTCCCCTCGCGGCCGTGCTAAATGATGTCAGACATCGTAGCGAGGAAACGAGCGAGTGACAGCGTTAATTCGCCCCGTCTTCTTGCGATACGCTCCAACGGAGGACCATTCGTCTCTGCTCCGTTCTATCAACGACGAGACGCGCGTTCCAACATCCTCTAAGACCTAGGACAACGTCGGCGTGACAATTTCTATTGTTTTCACGAATTTCAGAGTTTAACGATACTAGACAACCTGATGTGCCTGTTATCCTCCAAAGTTGCTTAATAACGATCTTAACCTTTCTATCCCTGGCAAGGAAAATCAGACGTTTTTCCACTCGTCTAACGAACCGCGAATAAGTACTCTATGCCAGTCGCCATTTGCGACACGAGCTGATTAATCAGCACGGATCTGTAAAATATCAAGCATTGCAGTACCGCTTCTTACCAACATCCAGAATTGGCGTTTCTTCGCGGTGCCTCGGGAGCGAGTTTTCCCAGCCCTTTCAAGTCGAGTCAGACAATAACAGCGTTACGTAACCCGTGACTTAATCCACCGCCGTTTAAAAAGGGCGACACGGTGAACTTTCGCCTCGCACGCGTCGTAATTAGAATTGTTTTCGTTTGCACCGTGTCCCGATGCACCTGCACGGGTGGAGCGAGAAATTTACCGTATCAAGCGATCTTTTTCAAGCGGCGCCCGACCCTCGACGGTGTAACCGCGTGTATCTGCGCTCGTTCGAAACGGGAGGAGTCTGGCTTCGCTCCGTTTATCCGAATATCTCTTCTTCTTCTTTTTTTATTGCTTTCACCGTGCTCCTCTGTCCGCGTTGCGTGCCGCTGCTGAAGCGAGCTCACGTTTGTCGTCGTCGGGAGCCGCGAGCGACGTGAATCTCCGAATGAATGTAGGTCAGGCTATAGAATAATCAGTATGGAGGTAGGTTCTTATGAGCCAGTGCAAGCATTCCGCGCGCTTTTAATATTTCGCCCCTTTCCCCGCCCTTCGTCGACGCGACGCGACGCGCCCGTGGAACCGCCGAAGAATAGTCGAGGTTTTTCCAGCGGCGAGATTAGGATTGGCGAACGATCCCGTCTCGCCCAGCCGCGTCGTACAGATTCTATCGAGGTTACCGATAAAACGTTTCCCTATCGTTTGTTATCTCTGCGCGAAGACGAGGCGTTGTTTGGAATACGTCGCTGCCGCGACGGCAGGAAAAAACTGTGACGAGGAAAGCTGCACTGTCGTCGGTGACATTTTCTATTCAACCGAGTCGGTAACAGGGGAAGTTTGAAAATTAATGCGAGCTACCGAGTCTGGACGCAATCGTACTAAATTCCTCGAGTATTGTCATCGGACGAGAGAAATCAAAGGTGCATGCATTCGTGCTAAGAATTTATCGATAAGCAGCTATTTTGTTTGCAATCTAAAGTGTTACAGATTATCTGGGGTCCGTGCTATGCATGTTTGACTAAAGATACGCGGGACGACGATGATTGCTGGAAATGAGAAGCTAATTGCAGAGCGAAGTGCGCACACCCCCAAGGTAGGTATCAGTGTTCGCTGACTACGTGATCGCCTACGCCTATGGATTCTCTGACCAAAGATACATGGAGATAAAACGCGGCGCGATATAGAAGGCGACCGGTGGGTTCCACGAGGATGACCGATCTCGTGGATTACGTAATGCTTTGACGCGAGAACGGGAGATGCAAACGGCCCTTGGGGGCCACGTAGTGCGCAACCGCGAAGGAGTCGCAGACAAGAATGACCGTTACAGTTTCCTTAAGCGAATTCAGATGTAGCAACGCTTGCGACACTGCGAAGCCGACATGGACGACAGAGGGTACACAGGTACGCCGGAGCGTTGGTTCGATCCACGGCACCGAACGGCGCTGCCAAGATCGCACCGAAAAGATTTTTGAATTTGGGCCGTGCCGGACGCGAATAGCTCGGAAACGCGCCCGACCGATCCGGCCGGCTGAACATTGTCTTCCGTTTCTCCGCGGCCATTCATTATGTATTTTCGTCGGACGCGGTCTGCCGCGGATGCGTACATCGCGGATAAATTGCACCCCCGCGTTACGCGCCGATTTATCGCGTCCGCCACGCGGCCTGCGAGGCTTGCTAGCGCGTCCCATTCGTTAACTCCTAGCTGCGAGCAGACTGTGTATTCAAAGCTCCCCTGTCCTACGATAGGTTTCGTTCGAGAAGACAGGAAGATCCAGTAGATTATAGCTTCAGCGGAGAGAAATCGATCGCCGCGCACGTATATTCCGCTACCACGCGGCAAGGCGGCGCGCCCCAGCGCCCTCTAGGATTCGAAAACTCGCACGGACCGAAAAGGAGCCGCGGAATGTAGCGCGTCGGGTATATATACAAAATTTACTTCCTCTGTCTCAGACAATTTTACCCTGCCGCTATTCTACGAACCCCAGGTACGTGCTCGCGAAATACTATCCTATAACCGGGTACTAATAGCGCCGTTACATCCATGATGCAAGTTTGAACGTTAAGGCGGCTCCCCATCGAGCGGGACGCTACGCTCTCTGGCCACGTCCGCGTGCAAGTTCCTCGAGCTTTCGCAGAGCTGGGGAAAAGCTTGGACGGTTTCCCGTCGCGGGAAAAGTCAACGTTTTTCCAGCGGTCAATACGAGAATCTAACTGGCGACCGGGTGTCGGAAGGTTAGTAACTTGGTCAACGGTGAACGACCGAGGTAGGGGAGTGCGCATGCGCCAGTACGCCGGTGACCCAGATGCGCGCAACGTGATTGCCGTTCGGCCGTTCTCGCCGATTCTCGGCGACCCTCGGGGCCTCTCGCGGTCGCCTCGCGGTTGACCCACATCGCTGCTACTCGCGGCACTCGCCGCCGCTCGCGCGCCGTTCGCGCTACTCGCGCCTTCTGCCTCCCTCTGTCTCTCCCTCGGCCGACGCGCTGCTACTCCTTTCCCGCCGGCTCCGATCACTTCCCTTTGAGTATCCCGACGAGAATTGGGCAGGGCTGCCACGAAGACGGCGGGGGTGTTAATTTGATGGGGATCCGGCGAAGGGATAGCGGGATCGTTAATTAGAAAATGCGTTCTTTGCAATTCGGGGCTGGTAGATTTGAGAGAGTTCGAGGGGGACACCTGAAGCACCGATAGCTGAAACTTCCAGATGCTTGACGTAGCGCGCGAGTCCATGGGAGCTGAGTAGTTCGCGAGGAGGGCTGCTAATTAGAAAATGTATGCCTCGCAATTTAACGCTTAGGGAGACGCGAGGGGATACTGTGACGACGACGGAAATTTCGTCTTGGGACGGCGGTTGCTATTTAGACTGGAGAGCAATGAGGTAATTAGGAGATCGGAGTAGTAGAATTTGCTGATACCTTGATAGGTCTCTAGGTAGAGATCGAGGAGTTTGAAAGGTGTAAGTGTGAGAGGAAAAATTCACGAGGATACTCTGCTCGTGTTTAGAAATTTTGGGAATTCTAGGGAAATTGGAGAGTCCGAGAGGATCTGTGAAATATGAAAAGGCACGTACGGTGTGCCTGTACTTGAAACTGAGTCACTGAAGCGTTGCTCACTCGTGACTACCACTCGTCTCTATTCCGCTACCTTTTTGCCTCGTGCGAGGGCGTGAACTCGGTTTTATCGTCAAACGAATCAACACGATTTATTTCCACCGAACCTCTCCCTGGAACCATGGTCTCGCCACGCTACCGATATTAACGAAGTCACCGTCGCGAGGAAAAATTCAATTTTCCCGCACAGCGAGCTCAAGAATAATTGCTCTTCAACCCTACCTCGACTTCTCCGCGATTCCCATTTTTCACCCTTCTGGGACCCCGTTTCGTATTCCATTACAGACTCTTTCGAAACAACAGGCTCTCGTAGTCGCCGCCGTTATCTTGGAGAATTAGAAGGCATAATTAATAAGAGACTCGTTTCTCCAACGTCGTTTTATCTAGGTGTTACATCTGTACTGAGCTGCCGGCCATTCGTAGGAGGAAAGGCTCACATATGCGAGGTATTTCGATTTGCGCGCTGTTCGCTCCTCGAAGCGCAAGAATGTTGAAAGGAATCGCGGCACCTTGAACACCATCGCGGTTCGACTATCGTGCGCGGTTAACAATATTAATGACCGCGTCTGATGATCGTTAGACGCCGGCGGACCGCGTTATTAATCGTTAGTTTCGATTACGTTTCCCGTGTAACGATACCTTTATCGGCTGGATTTATCTGGTTTCCTCTGGCGTACACGCTTTTCACCACGCAGCCGGTGTCCGTCACTTAAACTCTAGGGATATCGATTTTAATGCGGCACTCGCGTTCTCCAAATGCGAGTCCCGTTCGAGCCACGCTGGTGGACGCCAGCGAACAAATTAATTCTCTCCAGGCCGTTCGTTTTTTTTCCTATCCGGAAACCCCGCCCGAAGAATATCCGTAATGAAGTTCATTTCGTCCCGAACGAGACAGCACGAAGGGGACTTCAGTTTTCAAGCGGCCCCGAAGAGGGTACCATCCTCCCATCCGCTCGGTTTTATCCTTCATTCAAGGGCAAACTAACGAGTGGAGTGTATGAATGTGGAGGGAAGCAATTGGTAAACTTTTTCATGCCGATGGGACGATTTAAATGCGAGGATTTTCCATTGCAAGAATTACACATTGGAAATGGCCAAATATCGTGTTAGTGGCACAAATATATGCAAAACGTCTACTTAACATAAATAAATTCCCAAATGATAGAATGTATATACGTTTCCAGATCGAATAAAAAGCTTAATGGAGACATAAACTCTAACTCGATAAGCAATGAAAGTAGCTTCCGGTCATGTTTTAAAGCGTTTTACCGCGAAGAGAATAAGGTTTACCTTTCAAGTATTTCTCAAATTACTCAGAAAATCGAGGCTGTCCTTTTATGGAAGAATTTCCGTGCAAGTTCGTCGTTCAGGAAGTCGAAGTGACGGAATTGAAGCGTCTTTTCGAAAACCGATGGCGATTTACATACATCGCGCCAGAGAACGCGCTCCTCAGTTAGTTGCGTTTATTTTTAGTCCCCGTGGCCGCGGCCAACGGTACAATAGCCTTTATTCGATTTGACGAAAGAGACGGACCGAGCCACGCGTCGCTCGTTTTCCGGAATACTTGCAGAGAAATTTAGAAAGCCCGCCCGCATCTGCACGATCGCGCGTGTCGCACGCTGAATACGCGTAACTCTGGCAGTCGATGCGTGGATGTTCGACAATGGGGGATGATCTGGGGACTACCCTCCGTTGTGGAACGTACCTTTATCGTTACGAAAACGCGTCTTACTGTTTCCAACCTCGAAACTCGTAGCAACTGTCTCGCGGAAATGTTCACCATCGTTACGGATCTTGTACTTATCTAGATTGATCGGGGCAATCCATTAACGGGCCATCGACCGAATCAGCGGATCATCAAAAATTCATTATTCACCGCGTTATTCGGCACTTTCGTTTAATCCACTTACCGGTTCTATTGCGGAACGGATCGAGCAGATATTTGCAGATATTTTGAACGATTCTTGCATGTGTTGGAACTAAGTGGGCGAGTTTTTAGAGATGACAGATATGACACTCGCTAATTTTACAAAGTTTATCGAGTATTGGGAGCCTTCGGAGAGTTAAATTGACTTTCACGAGTTTTTGGAGCTGCAGAGGGTCTTAAAGAAGAGAATTCTAGTTTCTATAGTATTACGTTAAATCCAGATTATTCTTCCACCACACTCGAGATCGCTTTCTTAGAGATTACCAAAAGTACCGCGTATAGGTCTATACTATTAACTTCTACCCTTCGACAAACAAAAGCAGTAGGTTCCTAGATAAATCGGAGGCTTGGAAAATCCTCGTTACGCGGTCTTATTTCCCGTTTAATTACCGGAAAACAAGGGGCCAGCCGATAATGGACGAAAAGGTTGATTAATCAGCCCGGGCTTCCACAGGGTCGAAACGTTAATTGGCCGAACGATCCGGTCGATTACTCGAGTATGAGACGTGGTTTCAGGTGCGCCTGAAACGTTCTCGGTCACCGGAACCGATTCGAGATTCCACGACGCGTCTTCCCGCTTACTTAATTGCACCATCCCCCGATCGTTAATGCGCGCGGTTGCGGCTCTGTTAACGATCTTATCGCGAGAGTGCTGCTGCGGATTGTCTACCCCCACGACGATGAATGTTGCGCTCGCGGTGCAGCGATGGAAACGTCACGACTCGAAATGCAAGTCAACGAAGGTGGAATCAATTTCCGTTTTGCATTTATACGAAGTGGTATCGCTTCTACATCTCTTCCCCTTTTCCTCTCTTCCTCCTTCTCTTTCCTTGCTGGCTGCTCAATTCGATCGGATCAGACCTCTGTCGATGCGGAATGTCGCTTTTGACACGTGTTGTTGGAAGGTTACATATTTACGAGTACGGGTTTTCATTTAAATGGTAAACAAAAACGGAGGAGGGCTTGTTCCAAGGGAACGTGACGGAATGCGGATTTCCCTCGATCATAGGTGATACTTTGATTTGTGTGTCTGTGTATGTATTTGGGATTGATCCAATGGCACGATGATTTAGATGCTACGGTTTAATTTAAGTTACGTGTCAAGAGGTGATACTGAATTTTAGGTAATCTATATTTAATCGGAAACTATTTTACTGGGGATAAAGGGATGTTCTGGAATTATTTCTGATGAGAACTGATTTCTTTTGGTGTTTGGTCGTGGGAGATTTGGGTCAGTTAATGTATTTCCATCCTTGTTAGGCATACCTTATTCGTATATGTAACCTTCGTTGTAACAGTAGTAGGGGAATTTGTAAACAAAGCGAGAAGTTTGTTATAGCGCGTATTAATTTTTTATAAGTAGAAGTGCATTTTCGTGGTAAGTTTAACGTAAATTGGTAACCGAAATAAGTCGCTAATACGTAGTGCTAGTAAAAACTTTAGTAGACGAACTTATATTCAAGTCACAGTTATAACTTATAAATTGTAACCTAAAATACGTTGCTTAACTAATTACACACGTGCCTTATTATGAACGTTTAGATGCGGGATATATGGGTCAGAAGTGTGCGGGAGATTTGTGTCGACCCACACATCCCCACTTTCTTTTTAATGAACTACTTTAGTTACTACTTTTTACAGGTCTCCAATGCCACTTATTTATAAAAGAAAACCTGAGAGAGAGAGAGAGAGAGAGAGAGGGTGAGAGGGGGAGAGAAAACTCCTTGAGAAAATATCGCATAAAAAAAATATTGCGTTTAAGTCCTTCGAACAATGTAGCTAGTACGAACAGGACACAGAATTTTTTTAAATTCGATGTTGACTTGATTAGTTTATGAAAATCTACAGTAAAAATGTAATTAACTACTTTCAATACGTTTATGCTTATTCCTTTAGAGTTTTATTTTATTTATTTACTTATAAATACATATATACATATTAAAGTCTCGTATATTTATATCAAAACTAATAAAAAAATTAAACGACCCAATTTATCCCCATTAAGGGGTCATGCTCAGTCACAACTTTCAAAAAATCGATTTTTCAATTTTTGTATTTTCTTTAAGTACAACATCTTAGAAATATTCTGTAAAAATTTTAAGGTAATCCGAATAAAATTGGCCGAGATATAGGCGTTCGAAGTGAACCCTCCCTTGAGCGCGCCGCCCGGGTATAAACTTGACTTGAAACTTCAAACGCGTTTTTCTCGAAACAGCATTTTCAAAATCGGTGACCAAGATATTTCAAAAACCATTCAACCGATTTACTTCAAATTTTACAAGCTTACTATAGGAACAATAAACTAGTCTTTGAACGAAGGATTTTTTTTTCCAATGCTTAGTTGTCTTTTAATTGACGAAAATCAGGCACGATTTATGATGAAAATTGAAACTTTTACTTTAAACATCCGCCATTTTTTCCCAAATCAATATTTCGAAAAATCCTTCGTTCAAAGACAAGATAATATAATATAATAAGTAAATTCTTTTGAATTTTTTAATTTAGATGATCGACTTTCGAACAGCAGTGGTCACCACAGAAGCCTTTTTTTTAGAGGACCTTTGAGAGATGGACAATAACTTTGTTATTAATAAATATTTTTAAATAAAAAAATTACGATATACAATACTAGATGCAATCTTTAAAAGGGAAAAAGAATTTTTGAGAAATGTGGTATAGCTTTCGAGTAAAAAATTCCCAAAGATCACCCTTTTTTCGGCCTCCTGACTGAGCATGCCCCCTTAAAGGGAGGTATGGGTCAAATAATTACTTTTAGAACTTTTATGATATTAAAGATTTCTTTGGAATAATGAAATGAAATGATGATTGAACATTGATGGTTAAACCTTATTATTTATAACTATTCACATTTAAAGCGTGTTTCTCTCTCATTTTAGTCAATATTAGATATTAATTGAAATCTGATCCAAACATACCCACTCTCCCCTACAAATAAATGAGTGTTTTGAAGCAAATAAAAGAACTCGAAGCGTTATGGGAATCTTCTGGGGATACGTGACTCCAATAAAACTGGAGTGTAAGATTCCCTCTATCTGTGTGACCGAAGAATAACTTTGTACCCGAGGACGAAAATGTATCGTCGTCGCCCGTATTCGAAACTACGACTATAAATTTTTCTAAATCTCTGCTTAAACTTCACCGCCGAGCAGTCTTTCAAGAGATATCAAAAGTTTGTACGTAAGAGGTCTCCAGCCCTCCTTGAAACTTCTTATCTTCGCTCTAAAAATTTCGAGAAACAGCTTTCAATGGAAAAGTCGCTTTCCACCGCTGATAGATGATTCGAAACGATAAACTCAAACATAATTGCGCCCTTATCCAGCAAAATATGCAATCATTCCCAAAACGACGAAGAAACACGAACAAACTCTTTTACCCTTAAATTACATATTATTCTGCTCCCCCGAATTAACCCAAATCTCAAAATCTCTGCATTAACAATTCCAGGCCGTGTCAAGAGTCGCTCCACTCGAAATTCCAAATCTACGTTAATTTCCCATCGCTCTGACTTTAGAACCAGCCGCACTTTCCAATACCATCCTATCGGTAATTCTAGATCGCTTCGGAAATCGACCCATCCAAAATTCCCCCTGTACCGTTAAAATTTCGTTCCGTTCCGCGCCCAGAAATTAACGCAAGACCCAATACCCTTTCATCAATAATTCAATTTCGCATCAGAAGCCGATCAACTCCGAATTCCGCGGTATCTGTTCGGATCTCCCACCGCCCTGTCCTCAGAAATTAACCCAGGCAGGATGCCCATCCACCAATAATTCACGATCAGTGCAGGAAGTCGGTCGGTTACAAAATTCAACATTGTCTGACATCCCAGCCTCGAACTTCTGCGAATCAACTCGGTCTACCCATCGACTAAATTCCCGCTCGCGTTCGAGAGAACGGAATGCCACTGTGGCGAAAAGATGAGAGCGGCGCGGCGCCGCGTTTCTGTGTCTGTCGCTTGGGGACCAGCCCTCCGTTCATCTAGGAAAGTGCGGATCCATTTTCATCGGGATGCGCGGCTCGCGTATACAATGCGACTGGTTCCCCGCTTTTCCGCGCTCGATGTCTGGCCCGCGGTTTACCCGCGCGTTAATCCGCACGCGAGTATGTCGCGTTTTCGGCTGCTACAGGGGCGGTTCTGCGTGCAGCCGCGATCCAGCGCGATCTCGGGCGCAATAACCACGCGCAAACTGTTTAGAACGGCGCGGTACGCCCGGTCGATTCATCGAACCGCGCTTATATATTTATAGCTGGTCGAGTTTCCACGAAGACTTTTCCTGGCGCTGGATCCTACGAGCGCGCCGCGAAAGCTCGCCAACTCGGACGGATTGTCCAACTGTTTGGGATTCTCCGCGTTGAACCGTGTCGTTGCATCGTGATGTTGTTTTTGCTGGTTTAGTGGTCTGGCCGAGCGTTTGTTTACGCCACTTTGTGGAAAAGAGCGGGCGGATTTTCGGTTTGGTAATATTCGTCTCGTGCTCCTCCGGGTATCTTCACTTTTCAGCACCAGGTTCTTGTTTTTTTTTAAACAGGGAATTTGTAAAGTAGAATAAGTATTGGTCTTGATTGGTGCAATTAATCGGAGCTCCAGTTTCATAAGTGGACGAAATATTGGAGGGAAAGACAGAGGCAAAATTCTCCGCGGCTTTCGGAAGTAAGTGAATGTTAAGTACTCCGAATACTTGTTAATTGCTAGCTAGAAGCCAGCAAATTTGTCCACTAAGGAATGTTAACTAGAACCAAATATTGACTCGCTTGTGTTGCAAATATTTTAGTGTAAACAGCGTTAGTGCCTGTGTACTCCCCAAGTATACCGAAGTAACTTCAATTCCTCGGTATTATTAAGTAATCATTATCTCAACAAACTTCAAGATTAAGTAATCAAAGCAGGGAGCAAGTTCCTGGGGGTAGTAATTAGACAAAAGGTGGCAGACTTAAATAGTGAATAAACGGAAGTTTGCTTTGACGAGCGAAGTGGCACTGAAACTGAAAGACAGGGGGCTATTGTATTCATAATGCAACCGTAATGGTCGCATTACGAATGAAGCTAAGAATCGCCTATCGATGTTCGGCTGTAAATATCGTAACGCGTTAGTATAACACTATGTTGCACGCAATAACGAGCGGAAGAGTAGTAGACATACGCAACGTGTCATTTTATCCGACTTTCTTTAATAAAATGGACGTCTAGGAGAATCAATTAACAAGATTCATCTTATACAAGATATTACTAAACATAAAGTCCACGTAAGAAGTTCCTATTCAAGTACCATGGTAACTGAACTGCAAACTTGAATATTCGTGAAATAAAGTGTAATATAAATAATCATGGAAAATCAGAAGTTGCTCAAGTTCTGGTGTACCAAAATTGAGTTACTTGAGTTAAATTGAGTTAAATGGTACTTTCCTTCGAGTAAACTAGTCAGGTAAGTGAAATTTTCAAGAACTTATATTCGTGTTTCTAAATAATCTATCGCCTGCGCCCATGAAGTCAGAATAAAATACTAGATTCCATCTTTCCCTGACAAACAACTGTGGATCTACAAAGCTACGTGGTAATGAGAGATACTATTAACGTCACCCAGGCATCAAAAAGTTGCAAGATTATCTGGAGGAACACACAGGGAGGAACAGGACGTTACGAGTCTCCGATGTAAAACTGCAATCAACCATTCGCCTACGACCAGTCGATTCTCACATATCTACATACCTAATCCGCCTACGCCAAGCTCTCACGCTTTATTTCGTGCGAATCGTTGCGCTGCACGTAGGAAAAAAAGAGATCTGCATGAAACGTTTCTTTCGATCCATCGCCACGATACAGTGTTTTTCCTTGGGAAGCCTGAACGTGCTTGAACGCGGCCACCGATATGCAGCGATATCGATATTGGGTTGCGTAACGGCGAACTCTCGCAAGGTGTATCTCTCCTGCGGGTTTCATTGTTTTTCGCGCGCGGAGAGTCCTTTCCATTCGCCGAGATGGCGCAGTCATTTCCTCTGGAAGTGTTTCCCTTTCAGACGTTTATTTTACAACGTGTTACGCATCCACTCGAATGTAGCACACTTTAAGCGGCACACTTAACGGGGGAAGAATAAGTCTATCGAGTTGATCGGCAGTCATTGTAATAAAGTTGAAAGAACGATTTTAACGACGAAGAAAAGAGGATGCAAAGTAACATCTGCTATTATCTCACACTGTATAGAGTCTATACAAACGTCATACGATATTTTAATCATGGAACGCGACAGTTAAGAATGAAACAATTATTTTATTTTATCCCAGATACCTACCACAGAAATATGTATCTTCATAATTGCTAATGTTTCCATTGTTCTTCGTTAAAGGGGATGGAAAAGTACGTTGGAAAGCTAATCATGTAGAAAATATATATTTAAGACTAAGACAGGGAAACTATCCTTCACTCAGGGCTCCAAAGCGATCAATCTAGTATCAAGTATTGATCCAAGCGTGTCTGTGCACGAACGTCTGTATCCACTGAAAATTCTACTGCTTCGCGGTATCGTGCACGAGCTATCGGCGCGATCACTTATAAAACAATGTACCTATTTTAATCAATTTTAATGCACTGCTGCTTTCGCGGAAGTATATTCTGTAATTGAATCGTACAAATAGATGGACACTGATTGCTATCAATAATTAACAGCAAAGCGTTTATCACGTTTGAATATCCAAGTATGTATGCCACCACTTCGCCTCACGATGTTATAATTATTGTTGACGTTTCATAGTGTCTGCGGAGAACACATTAGTGGGTCACACGATTGCACAGTGAAAAGGATAAAAATTGCCGCGTCGCGGAACCATCGAGCCGCTACTCAAACAAGGAATAACACGAATGAGCCGGGTAAATGTCCGACTTGCACGGGGTGAGAACAAAGGTGCTCCTATCGATTATCTGAAAATAACTCGCACGGACTTAGTAATCACGGCGTAGGAACGACAACGGGTCAATCTCGTACTGGTTATACAGTTTTCATATCCGGAAGTCTCGCGACGCTGTCGGAAAATCGTGTCATGCGTGTGTCGGCCTAACATTATGCAAGCTACACTGCTGTCTCTAAAAGGGGTATTCCCAGACGTGCATATTTCATTTAGGCTTGATGATCCAACTGTCGATACATCGTACTGTCTCTTCAAAATTCTCACAACTCAGACATTACAGGTTGTTTTCATTACTGTCGCTCTTCCTCCAGCGTGTCAAAATTTTTAAAGCTTCTACACTTTGGTAGACATTATTGTGCCAGGAAATGGTAAACATTTCATTTATGAACATTTCAATTTCAATTTCAAGCGAAATTGACAAATCTTCTGTGGAGAAGTCAATCACATATGTAATTTCTTCTGAATGTTCATCTTTCTGTCCTAAATACAGTTCCACGTAAAGCATGATTTTGAAATTCCGTGATTTTTAACGAAGACTTCGCGTTGTCGCGGATGCAAGTACTTTTTTGGATGCAGAGACGAGATACGAATGCGTATCGATCAAAAGGACCGCGGAGGCATGAAATCGTAAAATTCATTAAAACTTACGAAATGCTACTTTTAGAAGCTCCCTGAGAAAAAAGACACCCTGGTGCACCGACGGTTGTGCACCTTTGAAGAAAGGGCCACCGTGCAGCCGCGTTTCTTGCATCGCGGTGTTTACTTCGCGATTTCAACGCGTTAGCATGTTTTTCCAGGCTACCTTTTCCGTTGGTTAATACGTTAACGCGGCGAGACTGTCGTGTATATGCGGGCGTAGAAATTTTTAGAACGGCAAGGGCGAGGGTAGACGCATTCAGAATCAAAACGGCGAGAGTGCAAGTCGTTTGAATAGAAATAGGAGCAGAGGTAGAAGCCCGTAACTGAAACCGTGGGAACACGGTAATATGTATATTCGAAGCAGAGGAGCACGTTGAAAAACGTAACGATTCGTTTGCATTTGGAAATTATTTGGTACACGATGGGTGGGTCGAAATTTCCAAAAGAGCAAATGTTAAGGGCAATTCGAGGGACACACCTGCCTCTTAAAATCTTTATGACTTTCGACATACAGGCGGTGAAAATTGAGATATGAATTTTCAAAAATGCAATCACACACGGTGTTATCTTGAACATTTCAGCTCGGACAGGTTGACCTGCATCACTGGAGTGTACACACACGCACACGCGAGTACCCGCGTTTGCACTTGGGCATGTGTACGTGTAAAATGGACGAACGGTAGTGTTTCGAGAGCCCTTATATTTACGTTTCAATTTTCAAGAAATTTCCATCAAAATTGAACAGCGATTTTTGTGGAAAAATCGAACTCGTTAGTCGAAAAGGACGTGTCAGATAGAAATTTTGCAATCAACTGAGTATTCACAGGTTTCTATAAATAATATACATATTTCTAATGTCTCTAAACTAATCGTAGAATCAAATAATTAATCTTTGATAACCACAGTGTTTCTGCAATTAAAATTGCAACCAAAATAGTTGACATTTCCAAAGCACTGCGCGCTTTATTTTTTTAGGAGAGGTAGGGGAAATGTGGGCGCAAATGAGTAGAAAGAGGCAAACTTGGCGGAACAGCGAGAAGCAACCCCACATTGTTGCAGAATAATGCAACAATAACGAGTTCAAATCTCGACAATGATGTTTCACCTGGAATATTATTCTGCCCTCCCAGATATCAACCCTGTGCCAAACAGCGAATTCAAAATTACATACCGCGTTTGCCAGAAATTTCACGCAAAAACATCCCTCACCCCCGTTCCGGTTCGTATCGTTTTCGTATTTAGACGTGAATGGAAAAGTGACAAGAACGCGACCATTGTTTGTAGTTTTAATACAGCGCTGCCGGTGTCCGTGCAACGCAGAAATACATGGCCAAGTTGGCTCGTGGATGAGGCCGTCGACGAGGAAAGTCGTGGAAAACGGACAATAGGGAGGTACGCGAGCTCGCGCGCGGGCGCACGTTGCTCGCAACAATCAGCATTATGAGACAGTTACAATGTAACAAACCGATGAACGGCTACAAACAGGCAGTGACGCATGACTGTCTGGGACGCGCTATAATCTGAACATCGTTTCACATAATTTACATTGCATAGGTACGAAGTAACAGTCTGCGCGGAACGGGATGACGACGAGGATGATTCGTGTGATAGTGTTACGTAAAGGGAGCGAGTACGATAACATTGCGACGTAATGAACTGTTGGCCACTGTGGTGACGTTCCAGCAACGACGAGCGCCAGTTCCATCCAACTTTTTACCATAATAACTCGCAATACAGTAATAGTGTTTTGGGACGTTTCCGTTTCACTTCGTCCTACACAGTATTTTCCAGATAACATGTACTTTTCATTGCAATATACATCGTCATCGTATCATTCTCTTTTAAGTCGATGGCTGCTAAACATCTACCATCATTTTGCAGTAGTCTATTCGCAAGCAGGAGAACCAGACAGACCCAAGAATCTCCTGCTAGTTAGAGTAAGTCGACTACCCCCAAAGCAAAGCACAGCTTCACCCCTTCGGCCACGTGGAGGGTGTTAGGATCGCGTGGAAACCGCGTGATCCCGTTCGTCTCGCGATCCGCCCGTCGAAGGTGAGGAGGACGGCGATGAAAGTCGTGGAAAGCGCGCGCCGAGATGACGATACGTGTTCGCGTACCCGCGGTGCGGTCCGTTGCCTGGAGAGGGGGCGAGAAGGGTGGGGATTGACACACAGAAGGAACCACCACGTTTCTGAGGGGGGTCAGAGAACAGGGGAGAGAAACGTAGCTAGAATTACTGCTGGAGAAAGATAAAACGCTCGCGGGATGAAGAAGGAGGCAGAGAAAACGCGAGAAATTAGAAGAGGTGGGCAGGGACCGTAGGGGGGAGGAAACCCGGCGAGGGAGAGAAAATGCAGAGACGGGGAAAACGTGTGTGTAGAAAGACGGGGAGGGAGAGAGAGGGAGAGAGAGGGAGAGAGCCAAGAAAACTGACTGAGCGTGGAAAAAGAGGGTCGAGACAAGGATGCAAGAGGAGGGAGCGTCAGACAGTGAGAGGGGGCGAGAGAGAAGGGGCAGGGGGAGAGAGAGTGAGCGAGCGGAGGGGCGAGAGGGGAAGGGCAGTTGTGCGCGCATCGGCGTGCACTGCACAGTGCATGCACCTCCGAGAGGTGTGGGTGAGAAACACGCTTGTGTTGGCGCGAGCGTGTAACTGGGTCGCGGGTTCGACAACTTCAGCCAAGGCTGCTCGCGCAGTGGTTCTCACTCGCGGCTTTCGTCTCGCGATTTCGCCCGCGATTCTCCTGTCTTTTCCCAATCCTCGATATTCTCTCCTCTCGGTTTCCGTGGCGAGATTTCGCAAAGATTTCGTAAAAATCACTCGCTCCGGACACCGGAGACCGTTCGCGCTTGCCCGGCCGCTCCTCTGACCGAAGGATCACCGCGCCACGTGGTACGCGTAACACGCACGCATCCTCCAGCGTTCCGCGGTTTCAAAATTCGCGCACTGCCGCGCGTTACGGTAAAAATAACCGGTTACGAGAGCGCGTTCCGACGCAGCCCGCAGCATCGATCGATGCGATCCTCCGCGAGCTTCCCTTTTTTCCCTTGGCAGAGTTAATTGCGGAAACTCTGGCCAACGTTCGCCTTCGTCTCCCTTTTCTCCCCCGTGAGAACGCATCGCCATAAGCTATCGCCGCTATTCGCAATTATTTATTGCTGCTCCCTGACGCCGCGCGATCCGTTGCCGCTGCGTTCACGCGTCTTCGCGCGGATCCGATTCATCGCCTCTGTCTGGTCCTCTTTCGTACCGAATCTCCTTTAGTAAAACTTCCTCGAGACTTCTGGAAATTTGGGAAAAATAGCTGCCTTCTTGAAACGTTGAAAATGGGTCTCGGTTCTCCAGGATATAGAATATATAAATCCTCATGGCCGTCCATGAGGGAAGACGTCGAAATAGGCAGCACGACTAAACCGTACATTCGAGGCAGTCAGTTTCCACGTCCAGGGTTACCTTGGCGTGATTTAACGAGGCTCGCACGAACAACGCGAGTCGCTTTAAGGAGACGGAACACCGCGTCGCTGAATACAGCGGGAAACTTTGCGTCATGCCGCGCATTATCATGAAAGCACGCTCTTTTTATTGGTCCGCCGCCGTGGTATTGGAGATCGACGACACGGTTGCGTCGGTATTGTTCGCTTCCATCACACGGACTCGCTCTACTCATCGTCCACCAACGGAACTGCGTGTATTTTCGAATTCGTAAAAAACGGTCCAGACGTGGACAGAGGATGCTTCTAACGAGCCAGTCGAATATTGTTACCCTCGGATGAGTTGCTGGAGAAACATCTCCGTCTATCAACGACTGGACGATAGTTTCGTTTATTGACGATTAAAGATGCACGCGTTCGTCGGTAATTGATGCGGACGTTGCGTATCGACTAGCAGATTTTATCTGGCCGGATCTTCTGCATCGTTTTTCTGACCGTTGCTTTATCGTTTCCTCGAGTTTATTGCAGCATTAAACATGTTAAGGAAACCGAGCAATGATCGCGTACGATTAGCCATATAATTATTGATATGAATCGCGATGGCCATTCCAGTTTACCATTCACGAGGGGATTAATTGAAGTGGAAATTACACATTTCGAGTTTAAATTGCCGCGTGCGCGATAGCCAAAAATGGGGCAGCCACTTGTAATTTACAAGAACCGTCCGGAGAATATATCGAACGCGACCTGCTATGGTTACGAGCGTCGTATCGTGCGATCGATTGATTCTTAAGTAGAATCGCGGGAAATCGCGCGGATCGTGTTTTCATGGAGGCGAGGTTTTCCAGGCGGCTCGGTCAAATAAGCGCCGCCGCGGAGATCGGGCTATCGTGTTCACGCAGGATGCGATTACGTAAAACTCCGACCCTCTCTCTTTTTCCCCCCTCCGTGCGCGGACGAGGCGCTTGTGCGCGCGGGCGAGCTGGAAAGCGCGAAGTTCGCGGTACTCGAGCGCGAAATCGCGCGCGGCGACGAAACCCGCAGCGTCGCGACGCGACTCTGCCGGCGGGTAAACACGCCGATCGATTCCTCTCCTCCGCCCTGCCCTGCCCTGCCTTGCCCAGCCCAACTTCTGGACACGCTACCCTACAAACTGCTCCACGCTCGCGGAATTACTTTTCACGTGTACAGATGTACGGGGTGATTCGTAAATCGATGTCTATGCTTGAAAAAGTTAGCTTGGAGTTTCGAGTACGCGAAGGGCGTTGCGTGAACTTTGATCGAATATTGGTGACCAAGTTAATTAGGGAAATTTTTAAAACTCGATTGAATTCAAAGATAGATCTGTGATAGATTACCGCGGCTGCGTGATTGAATTCTGATACACGTAACGCGATCGTCGTTTCTAGTTCCGTAGAAGCTTTATTGCTTTCGGTATTGCTTTCCCACATTTTCAGGATGTCCACCGCTAAAAATACCGAGAAACCGTTACGCCAGTACACCATAAAGCATTATTCTAACTTTACAATTCGTGTCGGCATGCCGCGTACGTTAATGATCACGGTTGTATGGTGATCACGTCATAGCGAGAGCCGAGTCGTAGTCGTAGTCGCCGGACTGACTCGCCTTACGCAATCTTATCGTTCGTCTCGAGCTACAATGCCCTCTCCTTTGTCTTTCCACATTCGGACATTTTCCGTTGCACGTTGAAAAAACATTGCAAAATGGCCACCAACCGGCGTCACGTACCATTTTGGCCTTACTACCGCCTAGGAAATGATTATCGAATACTAGGCTTACTCTTCCTTGGTTAAGAAATATTTGTATCTTATCTGAGGAAGCATCTGGATCATCAAATTGTTAATAAAAAAAAAGTATTACAAAGTAGCTTGCCTTTAATTGAAATTAATTCATGAATATGACTCGAGAAATCTGTCCAAGTTATATTTAAGACTTATTTGGTCACCAAGTCCTTGACAAAAGGGGGTCACAAGAACTTCCACGAATTTGAAGAAGAAAATCCACCAAGTTCAGCGACAAAATGCACAAGCAGTTGCAGGAGAGGTGGGTACGTAAAGACAGCGAAACGTTAGTCAGGTGTGACGGGTTGCGAAACGTCAATGGCAAAAACTTTCGCGCGTCTTTCGCGGCCAGCGTTGGTGCGTTTCCAGCGATCAGAAGCGAGCAGCCAGCAGAGAAAGAGGAGAAAGAGTGCTCGAAAATGTCGTAGTCGCTATGTATGTGTCTGTGTGCCTCCAGGTTGCATAACAGCGCGCCCGATTCTCCTTCCCTCTCCTCACCACCCCCGCCCACTTTTCCCTCTGATGTGACACCTGCTCCCAGAGCGCTGTCGCGAAATTTTTTTTCCCCCCACAAATCCGTACAATGCGACTGTTCTGAGGATTCACACGTCTCGTCGCTGTTACACCGGCCAACCCATTTTCACCGTTTACATTCACGAAACGGGGCTCGCGTTTCTTTCTAGGCGAGCAGACCCCGCGATACTCCATAGCCCGGACAAATGGAAAAGCCGCGTGCATGAAAATACGAACGAGGAGAGCGGGCAATTCGCTCGCAACACCAGGACGATTAATTGCCTCGGAACAAGTGCGAATTCGTAATTCGCGGTGAACGTAACGTGGAACGTGGTTAAGCGAGTTTCACGCTGTGAGAATCGTGGCCTTTGGGGACCGGGATCGCGTTTCGTGCGAACCAGTTGACGGCCACGTTTTCCTGATCGAGTTAGCGCGCTGCTCCTTTCTTGCGAAAAACCCTATCGATTGATATTCCGCGCGCAAGAAAAAGATATCGACGAAAATGGAGGAAATCGAGGTCAAGCTATTATCAAGCTATTATTCAATGATCAAATATAGAGCATCAGCAGATTCTATTGAAGTACTTATACCGTTCAGCATGTAGACAGGACTTTCAAATTCAGAGAGGAAAATGAGAGAAATTGGAGAGCTCGATTTATTCAGCACATGATTAGTTCTATCGTGATATGAATGTCATAAGATTTGAATACTTGTGAACCTATCGTATTCAACGTGTCGTACCTAGATGCCACGAAAATCGATTTAAAGTGTAACTTGTGATCTCATTAGCAGGCTCGAATCGATCGTCTTCGACTCGATTCTCATTTGCAGGTACCTCGCTAATGAGTCTAACGACACAATGCTTGTACAGATGCATTCGAATGGATACATCTAAATCGGTAACGATGCAGTGACGAGCCAAGAGAGCCGTTTTTGCGACGCTGTCCTACATCGAATCGCAGCATGGCAATGGGCCGACTCGGGAATCGACCGGTCGATAATCTTCCTTCCTATCAGCGCCTTCCTGCTGCGCTTAAATATTGAACTTTCTCCGCGATAACGCGTCGCGTTTTATTTCCATCGGTCCGACCATTTCGCACGCGGATACCACGTGGTGTCCTCTCTCCCGTGAGTCACCTGTTAAGACACACCAGCCCGCGATGGGTAAAATTCGTTTACCGAATTGGTGTTGCACAACTACGCTAGATCGGCGTATCGCAATGAGAACAATGCTCGAGGTAGAATGAAGAGAACGTTGGATGACGACGAAGTATTCTAATCAACTGCGGGTAATACACGGACCGCTATAGTAAATGCAATTAAGTGACTAGGCGAAAGTGCAATGCACTCAAACCTATGTATAATTATGCAAAATAAAAATTATCATACGACACGAAGGATCTCGAAGTTCAGATGTATCTTTTCATCATCCCCGAAGGAACGCGTAAGTGAGTAAAAGAGGAATGTTCTTTTCTCATGGAAACAGGCGATTATTTCTATATCACGTTCATTTACGAACGGTTATATGCGTTGCACTTGTGCACTGTGCGCCATTAATAGACCACCCTTCGATTATGAAGGAACATAAAGGGACCTCGTTGTATCATAGCCTCCCTTTTTCCACCCTTCGTGATTCTCACTGCGAAGCAGCATTGCCGCAAAGGGGATCTCGTGGTTGGGGAACGTGATCGCTAGTGGAAGAACACCGTACTGGTCCGACCATGGGTCTCCCTGCATCGGGATATCCCGCTTTAAGGAGTTTCAACCCCGTGCTTCGTCAGACGAGCGCATGCACGTTTCCTTGCAATTTCCTTCTCGACGAAAGGTAACGCCAGCTCATCGTCAAACTGAATGCAGCTACGTGCATAGTGCTCCGTGACGTTTGTTGCCTCCTCCTCGTCGCTTGTTTTTCTCCAGCTCTCATTTCCACGGGCAATGTCGTTAAAGCTATGTATCGTTAATGGTGTATCAAACCGAATACGAGCTTCATTTGACATATAAAGTTTGAGAAGTGGGACACTTTCAGATGTATCTGGGTTCGTGAAATTGTTGCTAGATTTACGTGCAATAAAATGGTAAAAAGATTGAGATTATTTTTGTCCTCTTGGACGTCATAAATGTCCGAACGAGAGGGATGGAATTTGAAATATGGTTCAAGTAATTGTATCGTATAATAAACGCGGCTGAGTATTTGCCTATGTAAATTGTCGGCACAGATCGTGACGAAATGTATCGAAGCCTGAAGAGCCGCAAATCTAACTAACAACAAGTTAATTACCGCGAATAATGACTGCGTAAAAATTCAAACCTCTGAACCCCCGCATTTAAACGCGTCATACACTCGATGAAAATTATATAATAAGCTAACCGCAACGAATATTTTGATTCAATTGCGTTACGCAATTGCATAATTCGTCACGATACATTTACGGTGATATAATATAACCACAACAGTGTGTAAATATTTTTGAAATGCCCAGCAAAGCGGTAAGTAGTCGATATCGATGGGTATTTATAAATATCCGTTGCACGATATCAACGTCCTATTACGTCTTCGTGTCTTGACTCGCCGTATCATCTATTCTCATTCGTGTTCATCGCTCAATTATCTCCGCCGCTTATGCACGCCCCGTCGATCAATCGGTTTTTATCTGTTACGAAACAAACAACGCTCGCGCCGCGCAACCGAATCGTTACATTACTTCCGAAGACAAAACGAGCTTGCAAGATCGATTCCAGTCACACGGCCGCAAAAGATAAAACAAAAGTCCGGCGATTTTTCGTCCACCTCCCGATCATTAATCACGCCGCGGAAGCACCTCGGCTTTCAAACTTACGAACCACAATAAACGAGGAAAAAAGCTTCAAAAACTTCAGCCTCGATCTTCCCCCTCCCCCCTATCGAGAATCTCTGCAAAACAAAAATCTAATAATTCTTTATGAACGCCCCATCGTTAATAACGTCTTGACACCGACGCGACTTTCGAACTCCTCGGAATCACAATAAAAACGAGACGAAAAAGTAGGAATATTCAAAATCTCTACGGCTGTCCTCCTTCCAACCACTTTGAAACACCCACTCTCCGCTGAAATTTTCCAGTCGTTAAATCGTCGCAGCGGGGAAACAACGCGCGCGCGTCCATTAAAAGCCGAAAAAAAGAGGAGGAAAAAAAAGAGGCAGAAAAAAGAGGGAAGGAAAGAAAGAAAGGGTTGGGGAGGGGTGAGGAGGGGAACGGTGGGACACAAAACGAAGAGGAGAAAGAGGCTCGACCATTGTCCCCCGGCTTCCGTGGATAAAGCTCGCGCTTTCGGACGATGAGAAAACGTTGCACGTGCGAGCGTATCGACGTTTGCGCCGCGGGACGGAGCGGCATACGTCAACGATGACGACGCCGTGGCCGTCGTCGACGACGACGACGACGACAACATCGTCGGCGTGGTTGGCGACGCGGAGGTTGGGCTTCGGTTGCACGGGCGCGCGGCTATCGATCTGCGAACCCACGCTTCCGTTTCTCCTCCTGTTCTCTACCGCGCCTCACCCTTCTGCAACTGCAGTTGCAGGCTGCAGCTGCAGCAGCAGCAGCAGCTTCGCGACCCAACCCTCGCCACGCTGATGCTTCAACCCCTACCTGCCTGTATCTTCCCACTCTGTTTCCGTCTCGTCTTCTCTCTTTGCCCCACCTGTTTCTACCTTTTTTTCTACTTCTTTCTCTCTCTCTCCCTTCTCCCCGCTTCCTCCCCCAACCCCTCCACGTTCCACCCCTTTCTTTCTCTGCACCCTACCGTCTGCCATTCGACTTTCCGATTCTCTCTCTGTCTTCCACTCTGCCAGACGTCTATATAACGCGCGTGTTTTAAAGGCTAGGCGTTCCTCTTTCTTTTCTTCGCTACCCCTTCGCCCACCCTCCCCCTCCCGCGCTTTTCTTCCGCGGCGCGCTAGCTACCGGCTGCGATTCTTTCTTCTTTCGAACGTATTCCGGCCGGCGTGGCTCGGCGCGGCGCGCAGCCGGAGTTCCAGTTATGTGAATAATGAACGGCTTAGAAGTCGAATAATTAATATCTCTTTAAGCGGCGCAGTTGAGCAGATCTTTAGACGTGGCGAGCGTTTGTTTCAATGGACTCGCTTTCTCAGGCTTATACCGCGAGCGACGATGGACGCTGGAAGAATGTTACGAGGCTTCTACGAATTTGTAGATAAATTGAGGGTACTTATTGCTTGCGTCCCTGGGGACGATCGTTTTTTCTTTTCACGTGTCGAAGCTAGCCCGTGGTCTGGGGATTGAATGTGCGCTGCATGTAGTAGCAGGAAAATTGAATAGGATTTTCTGGTGATGCAACGAATTATTATGATATATGTCCACGTCTATTATATGGCACTGTATTTTAATTCTCCTTTTTTTTCTACCTCTTCTCTGCGCCGAAGGCTGTATTTTAATTATACTGGGATTCCCAGCAGCGGGGGAAGAATAATGTACAATACTAGACACACCGTTACGTGCAATTATTTCGAAACTTTGCTACACACAAAATTGACCTAAATGCGTAGTCGCATTTTTGAAACGTGTTTCGTGCAAACGAACGTAATAACGTAGTCCAAGATAACGTCCTCCCTAGTGGATTTCATGTAGGATGTTATTAGGGATATTTTATTACTCCAAATGATAATTACGTTTCCCCGTTGAGAGCGCTATCGTAAATTTCTGTCTTCTAAATATTTCAATATTTACGTCCCCGTTTTCTTTTACTTTCGTATTATTCCATATTTCCCTCGATGCAGCCGCGCAATAGAGCTTCTATACCTGGCCGCCTATCGTGTAAAGACTGGAACGTTTACCTACTTACAGTAGTTGTACCTATTACTATAATCTTATCATATCGCGACGTCTATAAGGTCGATGATCTTTGAATGACGGGAAGCACACGTATACCGGCCAGCGAGCTGCATATCGTGCTTCTTTTACTGCGTGAATAATTACATGGCAATTATTTCGGAACGAGCTCGCGGCTGGCAACAAATAATTATCGGGCATAAGTCGAGACCGAAAAGCAAATAATGTCTTCTACGTAAGTGCGCGTATAATACATGCTAATATTATGAATGCACACTTCAAAGCTGCGGTTCGCCCATAATCAAGCCACAAGTATTTCACTCTATCGATACGTTAAATGCGACGAGCATTCGACGAAAATGTTTGAATACGAAAATGGTAATTATTTCACCGATGAATTGGTCGGCGTTGAATATTCAGTCTTTTCTAAGTATACGGGTATGAATTAGTTAAGCTCGTTCGGCCTGGCACGACAGAAAGTTACTCGATGGTAACTGGACGAGCAAGAAAGCGATCTTAATAGCGCGCTTAGCATGAATCGCAGAGCGATCACAACGAAACGGCAGACACGGGATCGATTTCGTAACGACAACCTTCGAACCCGTTCGACGGCTCTGGAAACACGTCGGCGAGGAGGATGAAGGATTGCCCTCGGCGAGCACCGTTCACCGGGAGGCTCGTGTGGCTGCTTTGGCTTTCACTCGCGAAAAAAATACGAGAGACCCTGTCGATGACAAAGCGAGTCGAATTCTCGCCACGTTCGTAACGCTGAACCAACAATCTGCCTTCGAGCTTCATTCCATTTCATTTGAGAAAGTCTACAATCGCGTATCCAATTACTTGAACTTTGCTTAATGAGACCATAAAGATCTGTAAAGTTTTCGATCGCCCGGCCCCATTGTTCCGCGGGTATCCTCGAGGAACGACGCGGACTCAACGATTACCAGCGTCGATAATGGCGACGGTATAATAGAAATCCTCCGATAGAGTTTCTTGCAAAACAACGCAATTTAATCCTTCGTAATGAACTAAATTGCTTGGTTTGCTGCACATCGCTCCCAAAACGTCGCGATGTTCCATTAATAACCCGTTGTAGCGATTGGGCGCGTGACTCCGCGACTCGCCGCAAAGGAATACGGAGAAACGCGATTTGCTAGTCGCGGATGCTTCATCGTCCGGCGCCGTTATCGTCGTAGCTCTAGCATAGAGTGACAGGCGCGGAAAGTGCGCGATTATTCGATTTTATTAACCATCGCCCAAGTGACTAATGCCATGAAAATTATTGATCGGGTCAAAGGTTACCCCGTTGCGAAACCGAAGCAAGATTGTGCATCCGCTGTTTCGGCCCGATCGATCCTCGATTCGCGCACAATGCCGCGATTTCCGTTCTCGCCACTGTAATAATCTTCGATTCGCAATTGCATCTTTAATACACTTCTCGTTCTTTATTTTACCTGTAAATTCGTCGACTACCCGTTTCGAAATTTCCTCGATAATAGTGTAAGAAGTAGACTGTCAATTAAAGTAACTGTCAATTAAAGTAACAGGTCGACGTTGACAAGCAGGAAAAATGTGAAAATTCAAATATGATTGCATTGCGCTGATTCTCTGCGACGGAGATGCATATTTGGAGTGATGCTGAGGTAAATGGATTTTGGATCGTTACAAAAACTGAGAATACTTGTATGTATTATGAGCGTAATTGGGAGGATATAAGAAGATTGGAAAAACTACAAGGAAGACATTTTTTCACCCTTAATCCTAATGCAATGTTCGCCAATCGAAGTCGAAGGTTTGTAGAATAGCAGGAAGCGATTAGATGAACGGGGGAAGCAGAGGCGCGGTAAGAAGCATGTAACATGAAGACGTCTGGAGCGATCGTAGATGACTCGGATAGACGGATCCAGCAGTCAAGAAATCCGAAACTCCTGGCACGAGGGGCTTAATCGGCCAATCTAGAAGCAGCAGAAGCTGTCGGCAAGAAATTCGTTCTCGCGTCATCGCGAAGCCGAGGAGGACATTGCCGGGCGTTCTTCTTACGAAGCTTTTGCGCAACCCATACTTACGTGGGTACTTTCGCTTTGCATAATTTAGTCGCCGCGTTTCGATCCGCGTATTCGTATTCGGGACGGCTATGACTCGCGACATCGTAAAACTTACTTTTGAAATCGTTCCCGTCCTTTAGCTAGCACGAGCGAGACGCGTGTTGTTTCCCTAGAATCCGTGGAAATCACACCGGGGACCTTGCGCGCAACCATTTCTACGGAGCACACGTGGACACGCGCGTCGATTGTACGCGCCTTCGGCGATCAATGTTTTAACGAGCTCTGCAGGCCCACCTTGAGGCGTAGATTTCGTGTTCCGATCATTGACACCGCAGAGCTTATGCAATGATCGCTGCTCGACCTTCGAAGCGGCGCTGGGAATTATTCGAAATTTTTTCCTAGAAGAAACTATTCGGCTTTGTCGAGGATTTAATTTTGTACTTTCCCCTTCTTTGTACTCGTCTGCATCGATGTGACACAATGTTTTGCTGTCGCGATTGAAAATTCGGGGAATAACAGCGGTGTCAGAAGCATGGGAGAATTCTGTATTGAAATTCTAGCTTCATCGAAATAATTACGAGAAACGGAGAAAAAAACAATTGGACAGTACTGCGAGAAACGATTTTGAGAAAAGAAACTGTGGTATCGTGCGACACGCGCGGCAAATCTTTGCCCTCAGCGTGTATTTGTATTCGGAGCGGTACGCGATTCGCGACGTCGTAAAAGCAGTTTTGAAACGTTTCGAGGTATTCCTGTTGTCGGTTTCCAAACCAACCCGCTCTCTCTCTCTTATACTTTTAAGCGTAACTCAGTAGGTACGTGGGAAGCGCTGCGACACTTTTCATTCGGTTTAAGTGGAGAAATTCAATATTTTGAACTATTATATTTTCACCTACTTTATTCACTAAATTTTTAAAACCTAACTCGAGGTATGCGCTGAAAACAAGTTAACGCTACAGCATGCAAGTATAAAGATTTTCTAAGAACGATGGAGTTATACTTGAGGCTTCCTACCCTAACACGTCCGATAAAACTGGCCGCACATTATTCACTGAAATCGCTGCATTCCGTGAACCTTTGGTGGCGGTTTACTGCACACAAACAAGCGCGGAAATCGATACATATTTACGTGCGCGCATCTACGTTATCTGGTTGCCCGATCATTTTGGAAGTTACATCAATCACGTGGCCAATGCTCGAGATCAATTCGAGCAATCTTGCATGATAACGAGATCGAATAATCGATGGCGACAAACGCCCCGAGTTACGGGACAATTTAGACACGTTTATCGGACATTAAAGTTGAGACATTGCAGACACGGCGTGCTATTTTGTGTAGCGAGACGCCACTTCGTGGAAAATTCAAACTATTTTAGTGGATTTCCAGGTAAAGTTTAACTGATGAAAGGATATTAATCAGCAACAATGAGAATATGCAGGTAATTTAGAGCGATGATGCTTCAGTATTTCGAGGTATAATTTGAATATTTCACGCAATGGAATTTACGGTATCGTGTTAAGCATATTAGATAAATATTACATAATTAATGTTTACAGTGATATATAATCAACGAATACTTGCATTCTCTAAATGCCAATATATCTGTGAAGTTTATGAGAATTTGATAGCTACGAACGTGCAGTACCGCTCCACGATTCCATTTTTCCTACGCGCGTCTGACAAATGGCGAGCTTAATCTACTGCAGCAGAAATTGCAGTGAAATGTATAAAGCCAGGCGTGTTCTCGCCATTCCAGTTAAATTCGTAAGAACTTTGTTGTGGTCAGTGCACGCTGTTGCTTCGCGATTCGACTTTTCACTTACGCGGACGTGTCTGACAACTACGAGCCTAATCTACTGCCAGCGAAGCCCGCATGTAAACGAGTGGTCAGGCGTGCGCGTACAGAACGATCCCATTCTCCTAATGCTTTTCTGACTCCATAGCATCGAATATATAAAAAATGTATCGTGCAAGCTGAATTCATTAAAACAAATTCCTGCTATCTCACTGGAAATTCTTTCAAAAGCCAGAACTGTCTCCTAAAACTCCATTGTCCCTAGCACGTATAACAAATCAAGATACTCGGATTAAAAATTAATTTGCAATGACCAGAAGGAATTTGCTCCCCGTGCGTTATTTCTAATTTATCTTGAACCGTACCTGCAGAATTCCGCGAACTAACTGTTCCCGGTTAGAAACGAGAGAAACGGGCACGTACACGAGCAAACGACAAAGTAATAGCCAGCACGTAGCGCATTATTGTCAAAAGGACGTTATGTAAAGCCGGGTTCACGGGACGCGACGCGGCCGTGGGGTTCCGTGGTACAACGGTTCTTCGACACGAACGGAATTAGAGAATGCACGTCGCGCAAGCCGCGGAGGGCCTACACGCGTGACACTTTTTCCTTAAGATCGGCTGGCAGCCGTGGGAAGCTAGGTTCTAGGCTCCGTAACGGAGCTTTTCGTTACCTTTTATGCTCCCGGACGAGGTGTGTGGTGTCTGCGGTGCGTGCGAGGTCAAAGGTAACGGCGAGCCCGAGGAGGTCGCGGAGTGTTCCAGCTTGGAACTCACCGCGCTCCACATCTCGAACATGTTGAACGCCGTGGTGATGGCCTTTCGTCTCTTCCAGGCTGCTACTCCCGTAGATCACCCGGCACCCTTTACCAGCCCGACGTAACATCCGCTGAGGGGGCACCGCGACGCCACCCGAAAGGACGTCTTCCGCGTCGCGTCGGTCTTCACGGGAGCAGGACGCCTCGAGAGGCTTCCACACGTTCACTATCCCTTCGACCGTTCTCCTCTTTGCCACTCGATCCTACACCCTTCTACTTCTCCACCACTGTTCCGCGATTTACTCGAACCCTTTTCTCACGTGTCACTTCGTACAGTTCATCTCATCAATCCTTCCGTGTACGACCGTAAGATCTGTCTACGTTCCTTACCGGTGCTTCGATTGCTTCATCTTAGGTATTGTCGAATCGATGCTAATTATTTAACAAAATTATCGTAACTTTCTTCTTCTTTTTCTTCTTCTTCTTCTCTTTTATACACACTCTACTTTCCTATCGATTATTTACTAAGCTCGATTTTACGCATTGACCGGCACTGAAACCCGTTTCTTTTCTCCGCCCTTCGTTTCCTATCGCTACGACACACCGTCGCCGTGCTTTATCACTCGCCCCCCCGATATCGTCAGCGATGTGGATTGTACAAAACTATGTGTATACCTCCCCCGTCTTCAAATGTATTGCATTAACACCGTGTCCATCATCGTCCGCTTCCTTCTCCACCTCCTCTTCCGCCTCCTCCACGCCACCCCGACTGGCCCTACGCCACAGCGTGACACGGTTTACCGCCTGTCACACCTCTCCGCCGTTATTAGTATCGTCAGCACCTTGGCTAATGAACGTCCTACCGATGGCAGGAACACCAGCCTCTAGTCACCGCCAAGTCGAAGCACACCGAGGCGACTCGCCGTGATCGTCGACCTTACGATCGTGTCCCTTGCTCTCTTCGTTGCCCCCGTTGCCTGCGCCTCGCGTGACATGGCGCCACGGGCGTCTCACGTTCGACGATCGTCGATCTGCAAACAGTCTCGTCAGCATCCCCCTCGGTGATTGTCACGAATCGTTTCGCTCGGCCCTCGGGAGAATCTCTAAGGGGCGCGTTGCCCGCGACACGGAAACCAACGAAACCTTTCTATCAGGGGAAAGCTGTTGTCCCTTCTTTTGGAAATAGACCGTCGATTGAATTAGAACTGTGATGGAACGGTGGAGGGTTGCGCTTGTCGAGAGTTAAGTGAAATTGCGGTTGAAAGGGAGAGGAAACACGAGAGGAAAGGGAAAGATAACAGTTACACGCGCCACGTGTACGAGATGTAAAAAGAGAGTCACGCGAGAAGAGAAGCGAGAGGTGTAAGAGGATAGGATAAACCAGAAGCAACACGCACGTGTCTCGAGATGGGTATCGTGTTCGTCGACGTGTTCATCTACCGGCGTATGCTCGGTGCACTTGTCACACGGGCCGACTGACACCGTTAAATCGAGAATCTAATTAACGCGTCGCATCCCATTACGAGAGGGGGAAAGAGGAAAACAACAAAGGTGCATTCCAATCGTAGATCCGATTATCGAGCTGGTTGAACTCTGGTATCATAGAACGACATACGTCCGTTCATCTTCTGAGATCAAGTCGATCATGTCCCTGCGAGAAGAGCTACGAGTTTCGACGATATCTCGACGGTGAACCATTCGCTTCCGCGCCCTAACTACCCCATCAGTCCTGCGTAAAAAAAGTCCCCTTTAGCGTGAAAAATGGGGACGAGAATCATAGTAGACCCACTATTCTCCAAACCAAACACAACCACCCGAGCAACATCCACGCTAAATGTCGACAATATTTGGAATAAAACTCCCCTGGCGGGTGAAACTCGTAAGTGGAATCCCACCGGTTCTACGCAACGTATCTATCCTTCCACCCTCGTAAGAAAACAGTCTACGTTCCAGGGGACCACCCCCGCGTAGGGGAAAGTGGGGTAATCACGAACGCGGGGTAATCGCGAACGCGATGGTTACGGCGTTTTAATAAATAAAAACTGATGTTTGCTCACCACTAGCTAATAGTTTAGGTCGTATCCAACGCTGGGCAGAAAGTAATAAATACAGAATGCTCATGCTATTCAAGATTAACACAATTTATTATTTTCATCATGTTTCAAGTTGAAAAATACATTAGGTATAGGTTGTAGCAACGTTTTTCATGAGTTGACCATTGAAATCGCGCTTTCTGTGCGACTACTGCGATATTTAGCACTCTGTTCGTGATTACCCCACGGCAGTCGGGTAATCACGAACACCAAGGGTTTTCTTTTTCACTATAAAGTTGATTTTTATTATAATTTTTCAAAAATTCTTCACACTATTTTATAGATGAATAGTTTAAGTATGTTCGTAAATAATAAAGAAAACCAAGATTTCTCACACAGTTTTCGTTTTGTTTGCTTTTTGGCTTAGGTGTTCGCAATCACCCCACTCTCCCCTACATCAAATAACAGATCCCTACACGCTAAAAACTGTCCCCGGAAAATCCATACGCTAGATGGAAAATATACTAGGGGAGACCGGGGCTAAAAGTTCCGGGGGTAAGTTGTTCCGACGGTTCTATCTTCAAAAGGAAAAGAGCGTTGTACTTCAAAATATTTTTTCCGTGTGAGCTGATCGCGCCACTCACACGGAAAAAATACTTTAAAGTACAACGCTCTTTTCATTTTGAAGATAGAACCGTCGGAACAACTTACCCCCCGGAACTTTTAGCCCCGGTCTCCCCTACTCTGTCGTCGAGACGGAACGACGATGGAGCAAACCCCCTGCGCTCGAAGCGCGACACCCTTGAAGATCGAGAAAGACTAGATCCCTGTTTGTCGGGAGGCTGCCGAACGCTGCACCGCAGACCGTGGTCGATCGGTCACGACTTGACATGAAAATTCAGACATGTGCGCATCGATCGTGCATTTCCGTACACGGACTGTTCCCCTTTAATCCTGCCGGCGTTGCAAGTACGAGAGCTCGTGTCGAGGGGAACCGCACTTTGCTATCGAGCGAAGCTCGCAACCGAGCGACCACCAGCCGAGCCTGCCTTGCCTTGCCTACCCACCCACCCGCCTATATACCATCCCACACACACACAGGCACACGTGCACACGAGCGCAGAGAGTAGAGTACATCCACTGACAGCCTATTCCGTGCTTTCATGCCGCTTTACAGCGTCCGCGCCTCTCTAGGGCAGGGTGGGATTCAGCGTGGAAGGAAGCGTCGCGGCGATGCGATGCGCCTACACTCACATTTCCACGGCTATGTGCCTGGTATATACGTGTCGTACATACGCGCTGGGAATAAATGCGCAGAGGGTATAGAGGGTGTCCCGCATGGTAACCGACCAACTTTTCCAGTGTGCTTGGCGGGTTGTTCGGATCCGAAGATATCTCGCACACTGTGGCAATCGTACTGTCCCTTCTCGAGGTGAGCGTTGCTCGGTGTTTCAATGGGAAGCTGCTGATAACTAGAGTGTGTGTCTAGTATATTCGAACTACGCGTTACTTGCAAATTCACACTGAAAAGTATGCTATATAGTTTTATGTGGATTTTACTCCGTTCGGTTATCGAAGGGCGTGGGTGCTGCTGATATTATTCTAGATAAGTTGAGCCGCGCTCAAGATGAATATCAAGAACGTGGATCGATCTGGATATCCACGAGTGTATTTCTTCGATGATGGGAAGGAGCTAATTTCCCTCGAAACACTGGGTACGTTGTGAAACGTGGAACGATGAGGAATACGTGTCGAATATAGCCGGTGATATTCAACTGCAGCAGCTCCACTCTCACCGTTGCAAAGGCCGTCCTCGAACACAGTGTCGGTGTACTCCGCGTTGGAAAACGTGTACGAGGCATCGTGCACGGTGAATAGAGATAGTCTGGTGAAAAGGTGGAAGCAGACTGAGCATCGCGAACAGTCCGCATCTTCATCGATAGCTGGCAGACTTGACATCAAGGACTAAACAACGCTTATCTCGATAACAGATGGAAATAGGCCCATTGTGCGCATGACCTTTTCGATTCGGAATCACCTGCCACATCGTCCCGGCCGAAGTTTTCCTCGCCGGACACCCTGTACATCGCTTCGCCGACGTATGTAATATACGAGGCTTTTTTTCCTCCGCACACCTGCACGTAAAGAGCATGTACGTTCAAGAAGCCGCGCGCACATGCAAGGTGGCACACTGCACCCCGTGTAATGAACTGTGTCACCGTGATTCGTGCACGACGAACGCACGCGCGTTACGCAACGAAAGTGCGCGCGAAAATATCGCAAACCGCTCTCGCGACACTGAGGGACACTGGGATACCAGCCGCTCGCGAACCCACCAACGAACTGTAGTTTTATGCGCCGGCGAACTCGCCGCTATGCTACTTGGCGAACACTAAATGCACCTGTGCTTTTTATCGCAAAGATAACGAGAGATTTCTAAGTATTGCGATATTGAAACTAGTACTATCATATAGGTATAAAAGTGACTTTTAGGATGGCAATAACAAAGACAGAGTTGAAGAAAGATATGCATACCGAGCAATAATTAATTCACCCATCCTCTCGTGATTGCAGATTAAATTATTTAAAAAAAACGGAGCTTCCGCGCGAAGGAACGTGATTTCACACTCTCGACTAATTTTGCGCTACTAATTATGCCCCTGATCGATTCTATCGCGTATCAAGACTCGCTCTGAGCATGCAGTTCTCGGCGGCCTGACAGGTTGGAGGAGAAGAAGACAAAGCGATGCCAGGGGCGGGTGGCTAGAATGAGATAGCAGTACGGCGGGAAAGAAGAAAGGAAGGAAGAACGGAAGGAACGAGGGAGAGATAAAGAGGGAGACGATACCGTAGTACGGGTTACATTCTGTCGGCCCCACTAGCCCACTGACTTGATGCACTCTCTTCTCTCTCTCTCTCTCTCTGTCTCTCCCTCTCTCCTCTGCGTGCTCTTCTTCCCTCTTCTCTCGCTCTATTCTGCACGCGGCTAGCGGACTTCGTCGCTCGCCACGAAGCACACGCCGCCCGCGGTGCATGTGCATACATAGTTGTGCACGTCCGTGTACAGGGCGGTTCACAGGGAATGTAAGAGGAGTTTGACGATGCATCGGGGGTGGCTATTCCAGAGAAATGTCGCGCATCAACCGTATGTGTTATTCCGAGTGCTGACGTAACTGCTATGTTGGATCAAAGTTTTATTGCCGCCGCGATAAAACCGTGTGCTTAATGCTGAAGTGACCTTTTGGCCACTAAGTAACTATGCGATGTTTGAAGGAATACACGCTAGCAAGCGCGGGCATGAGGTTAGTACTACGCGTACGAGCGGTATTGTAATGCGATTGGAAATTTGCAATTTTATTGGTGGTAGTTTGAGAAACGACGAGGAAGATAGATAATGTTTGCAAATGTGTACGTGGAAAATTCATCGATTCACGAGTGCTGAAGAGAAGCTACTAGGAGCACTCAGCTGATCCGATCAGAAGTAGCTGGTGAAAGTTCATTTGTATTATCAGGCGCAGCATGTAACTTTATTGCCACGGTAATAAAAGTCTGATCTGTTATGTTAATCAATCATGTCGTCTCTGAATCGACCCCTCGAAGAAATGGTCAGACTTTACAACCGTTGTGAAACACCCTGTACATATATACGCGGTTTTATCACTGTACATGCACTCTTCCCCTAGTACTGGTCGATCGTTCCGAGTTCCAGAGGAGCGCGCCCCTCTATCGATAAAATGGGGTGATAATGAACCGTTAACCCCTTACGCGACTTACGCGCGGCTTCCCGGCTTTTTTACGAATACCTCTGCCCGATTGGATATCTGTTTCTCGTTTTTTCTTGGTTGGGCACGCGATACGCGGAATCCTTTGCGGAACAATGGTTTTTTCGGGGCATTGTTCTATTATCGAGTGTCGTCGAAACCTCTGGCTGATAACGGACTGACTTCTTTCACTTTCATATTTCGACACGGGCTTTGATGTCGCTATTTCCTTTTAAATTTACGTTCTTTCGCACATATATCCCTTACCCCAATGACGATTGAACGTTCTGCCGAACGGGACTCTGTTTTAAATATCTCGCAATTTACCCTTTAATTTGAAAGATTCCCAATAAATATTACCCTGCCAAAAAGGAAGCATTATCACAGAAATGCAAGGTTCCAAAGTTTAAATGAAAAAGAATTGTGAACTCTACCGTCAGAACGCTAGGCAAGTGGAAGCACAGAGGGTTAACAGATCCACCAGCGAGGAGTAACGTTGCAAACACGTCGCAGCTGCTCGATCGTCACCGCGGCCAGAACAAACGACGACCAAAGCCGAACCGTCGCGAAATCCAACTCATTGCCGCGTCGTGTCGCCTAACGGCTGCTAATTTTACGCTTTCCACTTAAGCGGGCCGCAATTATCGTGGCGTATGGGCCCGTGGCGCGTATGCACGCCGACCTGAACGCGAAAAACGCGGGTCGAAGCTGCGCTAAAGCGGTCGGCCGACGCGTTCCTGCGGCACTTCGTAAACTATAGCCCGAGAGCACCGGTGTGTACGTGTATCCCCGATGCAGCACGCCTGTGTCTGTGAATTACTTTCGCCCCGGGGGGCATCGCATCTTATTTAGGTCGTGTACACCGAGCGTACACTTTGGTTCTGGCACGAGCGTGCCGGCGTTATTACAGCATCGCTCGCCGCTACTGCTCTGCCCCGACAGAGTCGCAGGTGACTCGCTCCTCTGACACACCGCCTGCACCCGTGCACCAACCGTTTGTCCAACCATCTTTCTTCCTTACAACGCCGCGCGAAAGGGTGACAAAGTGCTTCAGACCGGCTCCACCGAGCCAGGAATACAGGCTGTGTGTGAGTACTCGTAAGTAACGAATTCGATGCAAGGAGAACACAATTATGAGAACACGGATGTGTAAGATACTGCTTCTCCGTTTAATGGTACAGTAGCGAATCGTTTGATGAAGAGGACTATCGATTGAGCGTAATTGTTTCGCGTGGGAGTAAGCATTAATCATAATCCAAAGTCGTTACGCACTCGACGTGCACTGGGACGTGCTAACTTGAAGACATTTAGTAATTTCATGGTTTCCATTGGGAGAAAATTGATGTTGATCTAGGAAAAGTTGGAGAAGGTTAGATTATACCTCTAGTAAATTCATTTAGATCCTGTCTTTCCCTTTTCTTTCTTAAAGCAATGGGGACGTTTCCGATTAAACTTTTGCCATCGCAAAATAACGTTTTCGCGAGTGTTTTACTCCTGTGAAAGGCAATCTGGCAGACGTTCTTGTTACGAACGAGTAATTTTAATGAATTCCCCCCGCTAATTCGAGCACAGGCGATGTGTGTGCCAATAAACTTCATTGACCATCGATAATGGTTGGAGTACCTAACTGTATTATTTCAATCATACTGATCGCTGAAGTGACTTCGAATATCGCTCAAGAAGTATTGGGGTTCCAATTTGCGCCCATGCTTCTTTCGAGACGAGCATTTTCCATTTCATACCGCAGCACGTGGGTATTTCCGGTTACATCAGGAGAGGACATCGTTAGAGATAAGAATTACGAGTATTTCATCTGGGTTCTAATGTGCTCGAGAATTATGCATTCTTAATTACATGGTCGCACGTGGCGCGTTATTGTCGACTTTCGTTTGGAAGTCAATGACTCCGAGTTGCCGTAACAAGTGGGCCAGCAATGTTTATCGGGAATGAGAAAGCGGCTATCGACATTCTGTCTAGTTCAAATTCAAAGACACTGCCTTTGAAATATTTCACTCAGATGAACGAATGTAATTAGGGAATCGCATATGTATGCAAGCAAGTCTTTAGAGTAAGTAGTAAGATACACAAATTGAGTCTAGAAATAAGGAAGACTTGTAGCTTCGTTTTAAAGATACTAATTGTAATTAACGAAACAGAAACTTTGTGGAGAAGTATCTACTACGATTCTTCACTGAAATCGCTTTATCCCCTTGCCAACAACTTGACTATGCCAACTTGATGCTGAAGCACCCATACCAGTCCCTGAAGCTGACCAAACTTCAATTATTAAAAAGCACGACATTCAACGAAAGAAATGCTATCATCTTCTGTTCTTCTAATTTGCCAGCCCAGTGGGACCTGAGGTGAACTTCGAACCGTTCAGAAACAACGTGCAGATTATAATTCACGTGGAGAAGCCGGGTATCAACGAGGAAAAATCGCGATGAGAACCCGCGCTTTCCCGTTCGGCCTGCGTGCATTAGCGACGCGCTTGCTTATACACAGAGAGTGCACGTTTGCGCGCTCGCACGCTGCACGCAGCGGTATCGTGTGTGCACGCGCACAGGCGAGCGTATCGCAGCGCGCGCAACGTAGGTATTACTTAATAATATCCATAACCGGGAGGTAAATGGGAGTGTGGGCGAAAGACAGCGGCGCAGCGTGAGACGGAGAGAAAGAACGCTCGGGCGAAAAGCCACTGCGAGCAACGCAGAGAGAGAGAGAAAAAGAGAGAAAGAGAGAGGAGAAGAGAAAACAGGGGAACATTCAGCCGCATGAAAAGACGGTCAGAGTCTTAGAGAGAAAATAAAGGAGAAGATGTTGAAGAGAAAAAAATGGGGACGAGGGAAGCTAAAAGACGAGGCATCAAATGTCAGCCTACGTATGTTTTCCTTAAAAGTTTTCTTATATAAATTTCACTAATGGAAAGTAAGGAGTGATGGAGGGAATATAAGTACGTTGTGGGTGGAAAGAATACAATAACATACATGAGATGGTACTGACGGAGGTATAGATAAACACAAGTATCCATCTTCCGTAACAGAGTTCGAAAGATCTGCAGAATTCAATCTAAAGTACTTGACATTCGATACACTAATCTTCACCCCCCCTACTATTCGTACAACCTCACTGCATTCCATTCACCCCACGATGCGTGCCTCAACGCGAACGAACTATTTCAGTAAGGACTCTGAATGGCTTAATTATCGACAGGCTTGTGATCGTGAATGCGATCGATGCTACACGTTACGATCGAAAATGTCACACCGTGTCCCGATCACTGTGTCCTGAATACCACGAGAACTGTCCAAGCGGAGCGACGAACCTCCCCCCTGAGAAGTGTAGCGCGGAGCCAAGGGAAGGAATCGAAGAAGAAAGGGTGCTACTTATTCGTACGATGAGGGCTGAGCGAAACGATCGCGATTCCAATGTAAAGACACTTAAGGGTGAACCCACCAGTGCACGAGTTGCCCTCGCCGCGACAGCCAGTTGACGGTGTGGCTCTCGTGGAACGCTGCCACCAGGAGTATCCACCCCTTATCACAGAAACGCAACCCTGTCACAATAGCACCGTGCGTGTCGAAGACGGCGGTCTCGACGCATCATTCACTTTCACTGTCGAGCCGGCCTCGTACCGGTCGTTTCTGCACGCTTCTCGCCCGAACCGTTCGCCACGCGAGGGGGTGAGCGCACTCCGCGCGCGGAGAAACGTCGATACTTTTTTTTCTCCCCCTCTTTAGCCGCCGCTCGGCGAGTCCCAGTGTGCCCGATAACGGGGCTGGTCGTTCGCGACCGTTCCGTCGACGATACACGGGCGATCTTGCTCGTGGCGAGCGGTTGTCGACGGTCGTGTGGCGACCGGGGCGTCGACTGACACTCGCGGACAGTCACGACCCCATCCCCGCGACTTTCCACGCGCGAGGATCGCTGAGGGCGCGATCGAGCCGAGTCGACGTAGGGGATGACTCCGTGGTCTCGCGTGCCATCGGTTCTCCACCCGGGTGGAACCGATCTGTCGGTCGTAATCCGCTGTTTCACTTTGCCACTCGCGTGTACCCCGACCACCCCCGCTTTACCACCCCCTGTCACGGATGCACCTGTACCGGCGCTGGTGCAGGGCTACGTGTATTAAACGAGTCACGACACGAGTCCGTTATCGACGAAGCGTGTGCACGCGCGTACCGTTCTCCGGCTTGCACTGTTAATCGACGAACCGGTCGCCGTGTCACGAGGGGGCCGCGCTGCGCGGGTGCACTTCACCGAGCCCGTGTACGCTTTTTCGGTTTCGACCGAGACCGGTGTAAAAGGAGAGTCGTGTGCCGTGCTCTGATATGGCCCGACTGTCCCTTAAACCTCGCCGAGGAGAACACACACAGTACTTGCGCTACCGTGGCTCCGGGTTGACTGGTACGCGCCGCGCAAGAGCGGAGAGAGCCAGCCCCACCGTCCTGCTATCGCCCTCTCGCTCGGTTACTCCCGCGTTTCTCCCTCCGACGCGGCCCAAGGGAGCGCGAGAGAAAGAGAAGGAAAGCCGAGAGCGCAGCAGCGAGCAGGGTACGACAGAGAGGGTACGGAGTGGGGTGGTGGGACGCGATAGGGAGACACGTACACACAGACGCCACGCGCAGGGAGGAGGGAGTGAATCGAAAGGGACGGGGGAGGATCAGACAGAAAGAGAGTGAGAGAGTGATCCGCCTGGAGGGACGTAGGGGTGGAAAGAGGGCTGTGTGTGTGTATATATCTGTCCTTAAGAAACGGACGACGGGGGTGGACTGAAATGGTGGAAAAAAAGATGGAAACGCGGGGGTACTTTCGAACAAGTCGCGAGCTCGGGCTGCTCTCGAGGCTCAAGTGATTGTTGTAAACGTTGTAAACAGGAAAGGGTTGGCGTAGGTCGTCCCCGTGTCCTCCTTTTTCATCCCCCCACGTGAGTCGCTGAGGTTTCCCCCGTTTGTCGGGGCGACCGAAGAACCGACGACCATTCTTGCGGCATTTGTCTGCGATTCGAAGTGCACTCGGGGGTGCATGCATCCTCAAACGATGGAAGATTTGGATTTTAACGCTTGTTTCGATTAGAACGGGCGGAGTGAGCGAAAACAAGGGGCACAAGGGAAGAACAGCTGTACAATGGATGGATGCTTCGTGGCTGAAAAGAGTTTTAAAAAAAAGGGGTGAACGAGGGAACAGACCGCGAAGAGGCGAGATGCTTTTCGTTAAGCCCGTAAATGTAAAGTACCGCGTGGCCACAGAAGAAAGGAAAGATTCTCAAAGGAGAGAATCGGGTTGAGGTGGGCCATCCTGTTTCTTTCACTCGTTCGCGTTCATTACGCGTTTTTGTGATCTCAGAAATGGCACGGAAGAGAAGCTGCCCGCCCTTAAAACGTGAAACTCCACCCCGTTCAGAAAATTTTTAGGGAAAGAACGATATCTCCATAACGTTAAGATCAATTTACAATACTACGAGCTTGCAACTCTACAGAGAAATAGAACTTTATGGAAAAGGGCAGTTGCCGAGCATAAAAGATTTACAGCCTCCTTTCCCCCTTTTATTGTTAACCAATTTTTGCAGTTTACCCTGTAAACAAAATATCTGCCACATAAGTCTGACACGAAAGAAGCTTTAGGGGAAGGAAGACATTTAAAGGGAAACATGCGGAGCGACGTCGCGAGAGGATAGGAAAGAGTATACGAGCTGGGAAAGTTATACGGTCGACGCGCGCGTCGAAGGGTAGAAAAATGGGGAGGAAACGGAAGCACGAACTTTCGAATAAGTTAAGAACGTGACATGAGATACAAAGGGGGACGAGAATTATTCCAAATCGACCCATATTGGGGCAGGTCGCTACCCCTTTCTCCCGCCCTTCCCTTTGAACCCTTTTAAACGATTCCCGGCAGTGCAACAGCCAAGTTTGTTGCGCCGCGTCTCTAGGCTCCAGTTCGGCGCGAAAGGCAGGGAAATTTACGTTTTTTCGTATAATTCCATTCCGACTCAAGGGTATCCTCATTTCTTCCATGGCCTGTCATTGAATGCCGCCTGAAAGGACGCCACTCGTCGCGGCGAAAATAAAAAAGATTCCTCGCTTTTCACTCGGTAGACTCACTCTCGGCCGAATCAAGGATTCATTGCGAGAAAACGTACCACTTCATGGGAGAATCTCGCCCTCCAAGAAGCAAAGCAAAAAATTCATATCAATGAAGGGGGATAGCTGAATTTTTCAAAGGAAAGGAGAAACCAGCGGGGACTTGGAAAATTTTGCGAAAGGGGATGGTTCCACGGTGGTGAACGATGTGGGAGGAAATACAGACGCCAGAAACGGGTGGAAAGGATCGGAATTGTGAAGAGCCTTCTCGCGAGAGAACGTGATGCAATGTGCGCGAAGGAAAGGAGGGGCTGTTCGTATAAACAGGGTCACGTTCGGATAGGTCAGTTACCCCCCTTGAGGTTGTCATCATTATTTGTTCCGTATCGGGTTGCTTGAATTTTCAAGCACGAATCAAACTGATAACGCAAATATCCCTGCGAGAAAGTTACATCCCCTTTATCGACCATTCGCTTTCATCTTTTCCATTAACGAGAAGCAACGAATGAACACATCGAAGCAAATGCTTAACCATTAAAATTCAAAACAGTTATCCTTAATTTGCCACAGGAGGGCTAAGTAATGTTGTACTCGAAAATTCAAAATTGATTAGTACGAAAATGAATTTACGCACGTTATTTTCTGAAAGTCCCCGGCGAGGAAAACCTCAATTACGGTGAACGAATGAACGATAAATAGGAGAAGTTCAGCTGGAATATTACGGGAGTCCGCTTCTGTAAGAAAAAGGCGGACACGGGACGGCGCGGCGACGGGAAGCGGATGCAGCAAAATGTGGATGAATAAAATCGCTTGGCGCGGCATGCAACGAGGACATACCTTGGCCATACTTTCCCGGAATTATAATTTAGCGCGAACTTAACTTCAGGCGAAGGTAAACGCTCGCGAGCTATTTTTTCTTCCTCTCTTCTCACCCATTTCACGGAGATGTCGGCTCTTTAATGCGGAAGAAAGAGCTGAAAAATGACGCCAGAGAGTGGAAGAACCGAGGTGCTTTCAGTCGCGAATGCAAATTCCCTACAGCTCCCTGTAAATAAAACCATACAGCCTTTTTACATCATTACTGTCGCAAATATTACGTTCTCTTGGTTAATGACGGACGCGTGACGTTGCCTTAAGACAGTTGCAAAAATATGACGTTCGTTTTTCGAGATCTCTCTCCAATCCTCAAATCAGAGATGGGCAAAAAATTATTTGAAATAAAAATTTTGTACATAAATTTTTATTTCAATTAATTTTTTGCCCATCTCTGCCTCAAATCTGCTACAGACGGATACAATCTCTCTAAATTGGAATTCTGTACCAGAAGGAGTGATTAATCGACATTTATTCTTCCCACCGTGAAACGTCCCCTTCACGCTTGCTTTTGGACACACCTCGCTCGACAAACGTTCATGTGCACTAGGAAAAAGGAGGATGCTCGTAGCGGAAGTTCCTCTGCAAACCCTTCCTCGGTACGGACCCCTCGATTGAGATTTTTCGAGCGTTTTCACGGGACGTTAACCACTTTTTCCAACGACGGAACGACGAGGGTCGCAGGGCGGCGCACGCACTTGCCGCGACACGATCGATCTTAGAGAGGATCGATCGGCAGGGATGACGCCTATAGGCGTTATGTACTCGCCAGGAAGGTGTACCCATTGGCTACCACCGTTAACGCTAATCAGAAGTCCGAGGGCCGCGTCGAATATAAAGAAGTTCGGCCGTTGTTCGGCCGCCACGATCTGAATTAACGCGCGGACACGGAACCGGCGTGCAACTTCGACGACGGGAATGCAAAAGAGGGGCGAACCATTCGCTCTGCAACGTCTGAGAACTCTCCGCGAAACGGTACCTGCTTTTTCGAACGACTAACGTCGAAACACTCGCGTCGAATTGAAATTGCGAAGAGAAACCTTATATTTACCTGATTGATTACAATTAATTTTCATTCGCACATTCTGTGCACATTTTCTTTTTCATGTTTTTGAAGAGAGCAACGAAATCGTTTATTCTCCAAGTTGGCCGATGCATGAATATCGAAACGGGAGGGTGATGATCCCAGATATTTTGGCAGACTTTCTGAAACTTATTTCTCTATGTTTTGTACCTTTTTAAGTGTAATAATAAAACGTTTCCCTGTGAAATTTTATTTTTCATCGATTCTACCGTGAATAATTTGGGCGTTGGAGGTGCTCGCACGGTTTCACGAGTGGAAACGTTTTCGTTAAAAGCGCAGATATACGGGGTCGCAGTAAACAACGCGTGAGTAACGGGGGAAAATGATAGACAGCAGTGCTATAAATTCAATGTTATTTTGGACACTGGGTCCCGTATCATGTGACATCTGTAGCGGAAAACGTGCAAGGGCGTGGGACTGGAGATACATATTGCATAGTGTCCATCATTCCCGCGGAACTTCATAATAATAGAAAGTACTAGAGACAGTAGCAGCATGTAGATATTAAATTCTTTATCGCCCGTGCAACGTTATCGCCAGCGATATACCATTTAAACGCATACAATTCTAGAGGAGGGCGCGACAAAATTGTATCGCGCGACTCTACACTTGTTCCTCGAACTCCGTCGCATCTTGCGCTACGCTCTATTCAACGTGTTATATTCTGCTGGAGGATGTACAATAAGAATCATGTATGCTATGCAAATTACATAGTATAAATTTAGATCATGGAACTATGTTACTTGGACTTGAAATATAAACGAAAACAGGTGAGGGTCTGAAATGCTTCTAGAAACATCGAAAATTCTAATTAAAATTGGGACGCTTTAAATTCAGCCAACATTATGTCAGAAGTTTTAAAGATTATCAAGAAATACTCCAAACGAAAACTTCACGCTTAGAAAAAAATTTCCAAACAATGTTTCTCAAGCCCTTAGGTTATAAAAAAGGGAAGATTACCTCATGCTACACCGTTAAACGTGAACAAATGTTCGAGAAGAACACGTGTGTGGGACCACCCCCAACGCGTCATCGAAATCGAAATCGTACGATTTTTTTCGATCGTCCCAACCGAATCAGGCCGACACACGATATCGTACCGTTAGGTCGTCCACCCTGGTCCACGGATCTTATTGTCGTTTCGCACATTATACAGGGATTTCGGTACAGGTACGTGGGAAGATACTCTGATCGAATACGATCGAACCGTACTAGAAGAGGACTCCTATTATTCCATGGAACGAAGGGCGAACGAGAGATCGATGGACCTGGCTAGGTAACGTAGACGATCGAGATCGTGCGCCAAGGTGCACGGCTAAATGAATGAGATCCGGAAAGAGAGGAAAATAGCAAGAAGGAGATGTCCGCATCGAGACGTTGTCGGAGGGCGTGGGTCGGCCGTATCGCTTTTCGTATGATTTTCAATAACCACGAAAGGTTTTCGTCGCAGCGACCGTACTGAACGGGAAACGGAAGAGGAGATGCACTTATTGTGCCCTGGAAATGCTTGTCTAGAGGCGGATGCACTGGTGGAGGATAGAAATATGTTTATTCACTGACCATAATAATTGTACTGGAATCGAGCAACTGCCTTTGCTGGAATTGACTACCTACTCTTTTTGGGGGACGCGAGTGTAAGGCCGAGTTTTGAAAACCGTTTTCCTGTGTTATATTCGTGATTGGTACTCGTGATTGGTACTCGTGATTCGTTTGTCTCTATGAATGGAGGGAAATAGGAGTTAAATTGTTCATCCAATTCTTCATCCTACTGGAATGGAGATTGGAGCAAGCAGTGAAGCCTTACACACTCACGTGTCGATGGGAAAATGTTAAAACGAATGCAGATATAAGTTGGTGACTTCAAAAGTACAAAGGATACAGCAGCAGTGTACTAGGAGGAATAATTAGAATGCTAGTAAAGGGAATACCCGTTGTAAACGCTGGGGGGTTACTTCAACGGGGATAAAGAACCGCCATTGAAATAGCTAATACATTACAATCGCGCAAAGAACAAAGCACCGTTTCCTCCTCTATTGCAGAGTAGAAGCTTTGAGCCTCGTAAGGAGCTGCAGGAAACAATTCCTTTGCAGTTAATTAAGGTATGGTCCCAGACTTACAATCAATATCACGTACTTATATACACGATACGAGAAGCTTTCCCACCTACAAGTTATTTCTTTTCAAATCAACTCCCGAAAAATGTAAAAATTTCTACATCACTTGGGCTGAAGAAAGTGAAAGAGAAGCCACCCCTTGAAGCCCCCAAGGGTGGTCCAGTAACGGTACCACATATGTCCGAAACGAGAGCCCATTGAATTCTCAAGCATCAAAGAAAAGTTTTCTTACCATAGCCCCGTAGAAAACAGTTTCGACAATTTTATACGCAACTCTCGGCACAGGAAGATCGAATTCTGATATCGAAGGCGCAGCTTAACGATCGATAAATGATTCTGATTATTCGAGAACGATAAGGCTCGTACGAGTTCTTTAGAAAGTTCTGCCTCTCGCGAAGTTTGCTTAATCCTTTCTCCCACTGCCGGCTCCAGTCGTAGAAACGAATGAATTTGACCAGGGACACTGACGTGTGTCAGTTTACCGGTTCCACCGAGCACGGTGAAACGACGGATTACAGTTATTCACACGCGGTCACTGTCAATGACCCGCAGCTTCGACGTTCCCAGCAATCCGCAGAAAAGCAATCGTCAAGTTGATGGGCTGAGTTATGCCTTCGTCGTGCATGAATTAGCCAAATGGACAAACATAAATTTTCCGCGAGGATGTATTAGTTCCAGCAACTTTACCAAGTCACCGGAGAAAAGGTTAAACTTAACAACTATGACTCCGACGTCTAAGAACTCTGAAACAAAGCGTAGGTCAAAGGAAAGGCCTGAACCATCAATGGAAGCAAGAAAAACAGCAAGAATGATTCCACACGGCAAAGTATACCACACAGACTCCCTTCGATCACGCAGGATACCCCTGTAGATCCCTAATGATCAAACGCAAGGACCCCAAGGAACAATTACAACCCTTTCCAAAGAACGACGAACCTTCCAATTTCCACAAACAGAAGACCCCCATCGTCAGATCGTTCAGCGACTCGTTATCCACCCAGGTAGAGTCAAAGAGCAGAGCCAAAACAAGGAAAAATTAATCGAAAAAGAAACGCCAAACGAAGGGAGCCTCGAAGAGCGTAGCAGCATCACGTCGCCAAAGGCTGGTTCGAGGAGACGAAAGAAGGGACCATGAGCGTCTCCCGTCTTTTCCTCGTTCCAAGAGGACGAGCCTGACGGTGTGGCATGCTGAAGAGACCAGGAGAAGAGTGGCGAAGGAAGAGAGGAGCGAGAGACGAAACGAAGCGATCGATAGGTGTATGTATGTACGGCGTTATGCATATAGGCAGGATCGATGCGGGCCTAGGCGGTATGAGAATGAGCGATATATAGGTACGTAGGTAGGTTGGTAGGTAGGTAGGTAGCTGGGTAGGTAGGTAGGTAGGTTGGTAGACCATTGAAAGCGTGCAGGGATGTACCGTTAGCCGCGTCACCCGCCGATATATGACTATGCCCCATTGAAATTCCTGTCGTCACCCGAAAACGAGCAGCTCGGAATTGCCAGCGAAAGATCGCGCAATCGCTCCTTCGGCGCCACGCCGGCCGCCGCGAAAGCGTCACGGAACTTTACAACTTTTCTAGAAAATTTCATTACCCTCTTCCACGTTCAACCTGCACGACCGTACAACCACGATCGAGCACAGGAGACAATCGAATCGGTATCGACGAGACAACCGGCGGAATTGCAAGGCTTTTTGAGAATTTCTTTAGTCCTCGTGGAATGGAGCTCGTTTTAAGATCACTGATGATGTTTTGTTAAAGGGTTTGTGATGGAGATAGTTTTGCAGAGGGAGTGTGGTGACGTAGTGCGGGGGATGATATTTAGTTGGATGTGAAAGGAGGACGATATCGAGAGGATAGAGAGGGTTGAGGTTTACTGGATTGTATGGAAGTACCTACTATTGTGAAAGATCCAATGAAAAAAGAAAAAACATTTTACACGCTCCAATCGACCATATCCGCTTGCAAAAATCCGGATAGTTGAGCGGTTGAGATGCGGCGGTCGCGTAATCGCGTCGCTCGTGAAAGCGACCTATCCGGTGACTTCACCGAGGATTTTTGGATTCATAAGATTTCGTTGGCACGGTAGGGTAATTGTGGGAGAGTTGCCGCACGTTACGCAAAATTGTCACCGTGTCTAAATTTTGCAATGAAAATGTTTTCCAAGGATATATCTTATTAGTTCAACATCTTGTGATTCTACTAGCATTAATGAAAATCAAAATTTTAATATTTGTCACCCTTAAAAAAATTGAAACTAAAAACATCCTTTGGTAGGAGAGACGCCGCACATGCGGGAGTGGTGCCGCATTTCGAAACACGTTTAATTTTCGATTTAAACTTGTTACTTCTAACTTTTTATATAAAAAAATAATAAAAACAAAGTGAAATGAAACATTTTTACTTTATACAATTATAAAATTGGAAAATTAAATGGGTACAGTAGGAACAGATATTATATCTGATTTTCGAAATTTTTTTTATAATCAGTTGGCATCTTGAGATTAAAATAAAAAAAAATGTGAAAAAAGAGTACATAGTCCACAAATATATTTCGATTATAAGATTATTCATTTAAAAATAAATAATTTGCCCTGAGATACCACGTTAGCTATTTGAAAAAACTTTTTCGGTATTTTAAACATTAAAAACATCATTTAAATCGACTTAATTTCCGAAACAGTACAGTGTCAAAGTGCGGCATCTATCCCAAATAAAAGTGCGGCGTCTATCCGAAATGCCTGGGAGAGGCGCCGCACTTTTGTATTTCCACATGCTAAGTCGAAAGTAACCCATTCTGCCAAGGAAATATTCTACATGGTCCCCTTAATGTATTACAAATGTTGTATCAAGAAAAACTATGAATGTTTAGCTACTATATTAGTAAAAATAGACGCGACGTATAACTATTCAGGCAAAGTACGCTAGGCTTACCTCGAAAAACAGCAAAATCTTTAACAATAATACAGAAAACACGCTCTGGCTTGACAAACTAACTCAAATGAACAGCCTTAAACAAATAAAATCGGCAATGATGTGTTTTATTACCGATATCCTTGAAATACCGATAGTGCGGCGTCTCTCCGAGTGCGGTATCTCTCCCACAATTACCCTAAGCGTAGTCCACGCAGATTGTTACTAGAGAAAGATACTGGAAAATGAAAAGGGAAAGAAGGAATGACCAGTCGCAGCGGATCGATGCCTGGAGTTACCTGTTTCGCGCCAATTAAATAGGGCGCGCGCGCCAAGATTTTCCCCGATCGGTGACCATAAACGAAAGCCCCCAGGTCGAGACAGTTCTCTGCCGGTCGAAAAATTCATTGCCATTTGCAGACAGCGGTACCTGCTCGGCGCGAAATGAATCGGGGCATTGTCGTAGGCAGCTTTCTCGTGGACGAGGCGGTTTTCGGCACGGTTGCTCAGCGGCAGAGGTGAAATTTACAGCGCGGGCAGTCGTAAATTACGTTACGACGATACCGGATTTGACAAGCCGCCCCTTGGGTGTCATTCCCTGGCCACGGAAGTGAACGGGTCTCGGGTCAATCCTCGATTGTCACGGGGATCAACGACTTCGAGCTCTACGTTCCTCCCGAGTTTTTCTGCCTGTAGTTCCCCTTCGTTTTTGCATGCTTTTTGTCTTCTTTTTTTTTGTTTATGGTGTCTCTAGTCGCTGGACGATTTCTCTGACCTCGTGGCACCTTCGCGGGCTTGGAGAATTTCGAGGATCTTTGCGCGGAATGCTTTGACGTCTTCAGGAGTTTGAACTCTGCGCTGGACTTGGGGGTTGGTGTTTGTAGTTGAACAAGTGACACTCTTGCGTGGACTACTATGCACTGCTGTAGGGTGGAACTTCGTTTTATATTCATTCCAAACGTGTACAATTAATACTCCAAGGGAATTTTAATTAAACTACATGATCCACTGTGACCTGAGTAATGAACAGCGGAATTTGAAGATCGAGAAGCGTGATGTATAGTCTGATGGAACACTGACACCTGAATAGCTCTCTGTCCTCACATCGGCTGATCCAAAGAGAATCTGATACTCCCCAATCGGGATGGGATCAACAACAAAAACATTTTCGCATGATTCGCGAGCAGATTCGTCGGTTGATTTGACTCTCCTCGGGTTCCTGCTCGCATCGAGGCGGGAGCCCGACGAAAATGAGAAAGAAAAGGGGTGGGGGGTAGGATGAAAGAGAGAGAAAGAGAGGAAGAGAAAGGGAGTATATATTTAGTCGAGTTGGAGCGTTGCCAAGCTCATCAACGAAAATGAAATCTGGGTCTCTTTCTTTCCCTTTCCCTCCCGCCCTCTGTGCATCCTTTTCCCCTTTTCTCTCTGTCCTCCTCCCTCCACCTTTCCGTTTCTGGTCCCTGGTCTCTCGGAGATCGTCGCCAATGCTAAAACGTCGTCCACTCGATATATGCACGCGACCTGTGCAGTCGAGAATTCGACTGTTGCCCTCCTGTCGTTACTCGGTTGCGCGCTGAAACGCAGATTTCCACTGCGATGAAAGTGGTTGAAACGAGAAGACCGTTCTATCGAGACTGTTCGTATCAGAATTTACAGGAATCGCGAACGAGATTTGTATGACTTTATGTAACTGCAAAGCAGTGCTGAATCAACGTGTGATTGCAAAGCATTTCGGTATCATATAATCCGTTGTTTTACGATCATCGGCTCTAATGAAACGTATTATACTATTACGTAAAACGTGTGACGAAACGTGGCCCTCTTTTGCAAACCTACGCATACCAGCCTGCCTGAAAAAAGGCGACCAGCTCGAACAGAAAGTATGCCTCCTTATCTCGACAACTCTCTCAGAAATGTAACACTTCGTTACCATCGTCCCACCTTGGATGCCCCAATCAAGACCATCTAACCCCAAAATGCAGCGCTCAATTCACTCGTGCAAAGAATCGCATCTGAACACTTTTTGAGACACCAAAAGAGAAAGCATTCCAATCCTAAGCTCTCGAGACACGTATCCCTGGTCCTTCGTTCGAAGCCGCTGTCATCGAATAGCAATCAGGATCAACGGGGAGAAGAAGAGAAGTATCACGAAGAGTCCTTTTATACCAAACAGCTCGGAATTTGTTAATGAATTCGTGGGTCTCTGAATGGTGATCCCTGATGAAAGTCACGAATCCAAGACGTTCTCCTACCCGTCCTCTCCATTCTTCCCATTCAACGTCCTTTTATTCTCCGCGAGGCTCGCCATGGGGCATAGCTCCGTTTCTCGTGTAACAAAACGAGAGTTAATGGCGTTCGTCGGCCGCGAAAGTATTGAAGCCGAGCGGAGCGAACACGTGGGGCGCTCGGGACACTGGTTTTCGCGAGTTGCGCAACCGGCGGGCCTTCGCGTCGGCGGTGGCAACGAGGTTCGGCAAGTGGCCAAAGCGAGGGCAGCGTGTAACGAGAAAAGAAAGAGCGACGTGAGCGGAGAGGTTGCCGGGGAAGGAACGAAAGAAGAGGAAGGAAATAGAGAGGGAAAAAACGAAATGAAAAGACGTGACTGGGCCTGGGCCCGGGCCCGGAAACGATTCGGCAGCCGCGGGCGGGGAAAGCGGCGACTAACATGACAGATGGTTTTCTCGCTTCGCGCTCTCGCGACTTCTCCTCTCTCGACCGCCAACGGCGATCCCGCGGGTGGATATCGTATGCAGATCGATCATTCTATAATTTATCGCAGACCGATACATGATTGGTCCTACACAGTATCGTACGCTATAGAATTATCCTAGCTCTCGGTTTTTGCATCGTGATGAACACGGGGGATGTAGATCCCTTCATTTAAGGTTTCCCGCCTTTTCGACCCGAGGATAGAAAGAGAATGTCTTCCAGGGATGAATGTACGGATGCCAGATGGATGAAATTAAGAAACCTGCCAAAGGGTATCATAGAATTCAAAGTCGAAGTAGACTTCCTCTTTTTTTCGTCGTAAAAATTTTGAACTTATCAAGTAGGTACGGAAAATAGGAGCTCCTATGTTTTGTTTACCCCAGAATTTGAACGTATCGATCCCACTTCACGCAGCTTCGAATGTAGCAGTCTCGGTGCCGAATTTGTTTGCTTTCGAATTTGAATGAACCCTCTGCTGCTCGATATCGAATTCAAACATATCAGGTTTGTTACCGAATTCGAGTGTACCTATCGATCCCCCGTTATCGACATCGTGCGCGGGAACACGTCGATGCTTTTCCTTTCCACCAAATACCAGCATTAGAACGCTGTTTGCCGTTGAACTCGAATAAATCGATATCCCTTTGATAGACGAGCATGTACCGATGGATATGTAGATTGACTACTCCCACCCTTCTATGCGGACTTCCTTTTGTACAGATCGCGATCGGCACTTTTCTATTTTTACGCGGCTTAATGACGCTGTGAACCTGCCCTCCACGCTGTCTGTTTCACAATGCGTTCCTCGATAGCGATTTATGATAATGCCGCCTTTCTCGGATTGACTTTTTACGAGAGGACGACGGTGACCAACGGGTACGAGTGCAACCCGTCAACTAATTATGCTGATCACAGTTATCCGTGCCCTCGTTGCGTAAAATATTTAGCTCGCTACGAAGCAATTGCAACTAATTTTTTCTCTACACTTTTTACGCGCCAACACTGGACTCGGGGCGTAGCCCCGAGTGTACGTTGACAAGACTACTTGCGGCATACGCGGTGATCTAAGAATGGAATCCAAGAATTTAGAGGCACATGGTACCGTTAGAAGTTTATGGAAACTGTATAGTAACCAGGGACCTGCAGATCGATTCTTTCGGAGTAGTACACAAATGTCTATTTCAGAAAAGCAATTGAACACTTTCTCCAGTAATGATATAATCACAATTACGTAAATTACTGCAAAAAAGGTTGATTTACTTCTGTACCTTATCTAGACACTTTTTGCTCATGTTTATGCTCACACTAGATCTCTAAATTTTACAGTCTACTTTGTCAGAATCTCCCTATATATGTACACGATCCTTGCAACAAATGTAACGTAAAGCGATTTCAATTCCACACGCGTCTACACAGTGATTATACGTTATATCCCATAAATGGAAGTAAAAACCCACGAACACATGGTTTTACGCATTTCGTTAACCCGATATAAATTATTCCCCCTTAACCGTGATTTCGCAGCGCGAAGAAAAAATGAACGCGCTTAAATTCTTCTTAATTACAGTCTTTTTTTACCATCTAACGCAGCCACGGGATTTTTTGCGCGCCTTATATGGCACGATCGGCGATTCTTGCGCAAATCTTTAATACGGCAACGCGCGCTTGCATTTTATCGTTCCCCGATCTTTCACCGTGCGTCGCTTTTATGCCCGCAGGCGAAGCCTCGAGTGTACACCGTCGACGTAATGGTTGTAATTTAGTATAAGTTACAATTGGCAACGTAATGCCTCTGATTTGTATACACTTCGCGTCATGCTGTGACAATGTAAAATACAATCACTCGGATTTATTTAAACATTTCAAAATGACACGCATTCCCGGTCTCACTTTAAAATCGTGGAAAATAAACACTTGCCCTCTTTCATTCGAATGTAAACATATAAAATTTACGCAAAAGAAGCATTCAGATAACAAATCTCTGTACTCCTTTCAATACTCATCGTTCCCAGGACCGAGAGCATCTTTTCAATATAAAAACCAAAATCTTATTGCATCAACCAATGTCCATAAATTAATTCTCTGTAGATAAAATTCGCGAGTTACTTTAACTCGGCATAAAACACAAGAATTACACAGATAACTCTATCCCGACCCAAAAAGAATTCAACACAATAGGCTATCGTTTCTCTGAGAAGCTACTTAATCTGCCCAGAAGATACCTACGTTCAAACAGTTTAAGTGAAATGAAAAACCTTTTCTATCCGTTGCCAGGAAAGTTCGTGTGCGTTTAATGAACATGCGTTGCCAATTGTAGCCATAGAAAATGATCAGCGACTCGCGGGGGAACGACTCGACGATGGATTATGCAATAGTTTAATGATTCGCGAACACGAACCTGCCACGTTCACGAGCGCAAAGAACGCCGCTTCTTGCTAGCCAGCGGCGAGAAGGGGAAATCATTGATACCGCGCGAAGAGGAAAATTTATCCCCGTCCTCGAGCAACGTCCCCGAGGACAGTTAGAGTACACTGAGCGCTGGTGCATTGGTTGCACGCGTACTTATTGCCTGCGATACGTGCTAAGCGGTTTCACGCGAAATCTCAAAGTCCTTTTTCTCCTTCTGCCAGCATTAAACATCCTAAGATCTCCCTTTCCCCTTTCGCGTAAAATACTTCAGATCCTGAAACCTGATCCAAACATCTACGCGCGTAATTTTGGCGCGAGTCGTGCACGTTTTTCCTACTTCTTCCCCCTTCGCGTGGAACATTGCAGACTTTGCACTCGCGTTTCGTAACTTTCGCGACGTGTTTGGAATACATGGATTTTTCTTCCAGTTCCTTTGCATTTTCTCTTTCATGCAAGGTAGCCCTGGTAGTTGAGATGTGACTTTGCTTTCGGCTTCGTGCCTTCTCCTCTCTGGCCACTTTCTTTTGCACCACGCGCGGCGAAGTTCGCGTTCGCGTTTTGTAACTTGTGCCGGGTTGACTCAAGTTGCACACCCGCTTCCTTTCTTTCGTGTAGGATACCGTAGACCTTGCACCTATATTTCGTGACTACCAGTTCGTTGTTTCGAGTTAGTTCCCTTCTGTCGCGTGATGCAAGGTGTTACGAGGCTTTTGCATAAGTTCCATTAGGACTTTGCGGACTTCCGTTGGTAATTTTCGCGTTGAAATTGCGATTGTTATTGCGACACGCGAGTTTCTGTCACGGCTACAAGATCGTCGCACAGAGAATAGTGTACCAGCATTTAATTGTAACGAGATAAGATATTAATGAAGCGAACGATGTTGTTTGTTATGTTTGGATCCAAGACAAATTTCGAGATCGTAATCCCTGTGTTTTGCTTCTCTGTTCCAAGCGTTAGGAAAGTGACGCCAGTTGTGAAACGGATTCGTGACCAGACTTCGCGATCGGCCACGATCAGAAGAGCCACGACGCTGAATTATACATTTTTCTCTGTGTGAGTGTCGACGCGAAACGGTGGGTGACGCTACGTCCTTAGGAAAGAACCTTAACGAGATGTATCGGTGCTATTTCGTTTATTCCGTGAAGGTACTCACCAAACCGTGATCGTGAGTTCGTGTAAACACCTGAGTCAGGGCCAAGACACTTACCTGAAAACAGACGAGACAACAATTAGAAACTTGAACGTTAGAACGAAAGTATTGTTATAACTGTTCGATAGTGCAGTGGAACTTACATTAATAGGAGCTCGATTATATGACTTGAATTTATCGAGCTCCCCCGTATCTACTCCATTAAGAATAGGGGTTGTTCGGTAGACAGAGGCAGTCTTGGTAAATTTTTTTACACTAGATAATGCTCCAAAAAAAGTAATCTCAATACTTACTATGATACAAAATATACCAGCACAGTCTATTTCTACCGAACACCCTGTAAATTTATACTACATATAAACAATGGAAAGAGTATTTAAAATAACTTATCCAACTAGAAGAAGCATTAAAAGCACAGCGTTATAAAGCATTTAGTGGTAAAATTAACACAAATCAACGAATTATAATAAGAAGCATCATGAATTTCGATTGCCTTGTCGATATCGATATAATATTTCTCTCGGATCACGAAGATTCTTCAACGTTTCGACCACCAAAAGCGAAAAACTGACAAAGTGGGGAACGATTCCATCGAATCTTGCCTTCGTTCGTCTCATTCTTGTTCCCGTTGATGCGTAGGAAAGACTTGGTCGCGCGTCGCGAATACACCTTCGAGCTATTATTACTCGCTCATTTACAACCCCCCACCCCCTTTGGACGGGCAACGATGAAAACGGAAGCTCGGTCTTTTACAAGAAAAAGGCAGCGCGCGCAACGTCCAGCGGTGCCGTTCCCGTCTCGGTTGATGTGAAACCGAGTGTTTTTTTTTTCTACCGAAGGCACCGTCATGCAACTATCAACGTGCATCGCGGAGGCCTTCCTCTCTCGGTTTTCTTTGCGTTTGGTCGAGAGATCGTGCACGCTCCCAACGTAAGGAGCGATTGTTGCCGGCAACGGGCTGTCGCAATCGGAAGTTTCGTCTTGCAACCGTCGCTCGGCCGTTTCGCTTCGGTACGTCGCGAGAGCCAACAATCCCGCTCGAACGATTCGCGGGAATCGACTGCAGGGACCATCATCTCTCGGTGAACGTCTCTCGAGAGACCCATTGCGCGAATATCTCAAGAAGAAGGAATGAAAATCGAGAGACAGAGATTTAAATTCACACCGAACTTTGTTACTGGATAGCAGGTCTTTCAAATGAAGTGCACAGCTTTGGTGCCTTCTTTCCACTTATGGAGATATTAAATCGATGAATTATTTTCCTGCAATCCCTGTACAGGAAGTACATCTTGGAAGTATACTCTGAGTTGCAAACTTCTATTGGATCGAAGTTTGTAACAGGGTGCAAGTGATTGAATTATTATTCTGGTTGGGAAGGTACATCTTCGTGGATGGATAAGATGGTCAGATTTGTATACTTTTGCTAGTTTGATACTATATTTAGAATGAGTCTATCTTTGGTGAAGTAAAAACGAATTAAAGTTAAATGCTTTAGTTGGTTACGCTTCGAATAAAAATCGTTAAACTCAAAATAGGCGCACTGGATACGAGTTTAATCGGACTTTGCCCTGATTTATATGCCAATGGAAAATAGGTCTCGGATCGTTAACCATTCACCGAGTCCTTGAGCGTATAAGGCGTTTTATGTTGCGAGTAAACGGTTGAGGGAATGGCTGCAATAGGCAGTTCTCCAGCTCTATGGAAAGTATTCAAAAACTGTTCCCACATTCAAGAGCATTAAACGTGCCCACTAGGGTCCATCAAACCCCACTTCTCCCCTATCTCTACATCAACGTTACACTTCCAACTTCAGGGAACACGTAACAATTGTCTTCAACGAGACACTTGTGGCTAATATTTAGGGAAACTCTTTTTAAACTACCATTCTCTTTACCAAATAATCTGCCAATTACCAAACACCACTCTCTAATGAACCTTCCAAATCAATACATATTAAATTATAAACACCTTGGGCTACGATTCGTATGTACAAACTATCAGCCTTAAGTCACAAAAGGGTTCAATCAAAAACGCGTTTATAAGTCCGAGTGGTTTCGGTGGAAACAAGAGCGCGAGATTCAAAATTCAAACTCTAGCCCGCGATCCCTTCCTCCACCAATGAGAAGACCGAATGTAGTAGCTGGCGATGGAATCCCCCGTGTTCACCAATGGGAAGGCCTCATGAGCCAGTCGACGATGGCGCCCCGCTGTTCGTCGCGTAGTCGCTGAGTCAGTCGGTAAGGTCGAACATCAACGATAACTCCAGGAGGAAGTTATCGGTCGATACAGCCAGTTTCGCGCACGACGGTTTGCGTCATAAGAGATTGGTCCACGGCGTGTGGTTCGCGGTGTCAGCAGCGTCATCTGACGTGGTATTCGGTAGCACCGTCGCGGCCGGCCTTGCAAGGCTGCAGGCCATTGAACCCTTGGCCTACTGCCGCCGCCACGTAATACGTATGTACGATGCGCGCGCGAGAACAAGGATAACCGGCGTGCGAGGGGGAAAAAGGACGAGCCATCTTCTGGGAGCGGTCGCCGCTATCATATCGAAAAAAAAGAATCGACTTTGACCGATGGGGGATGTTTCAAGGATGACAACTACTACTTCCTGCGCCGGCCCTACTATCTTGAACACTTTTAGCGAACTATTAGAAACGCACCTTCATTCTCGTGCGAAGTATCGGAAACATCGTTTCTCACGCATAAAGTAACGCACAAATGACTTGCAAGTAACTGTACACTCGTAACGAATTTTTTAACACGTCACTACCAGTCTGAAAATAATGCCTAACTTGGAGCATCCAAGGCAGTAAGTAGAGCAACAATACTTTAGGATAACTCTGGAAGTCTGTATTAAGGGTTGAATATCACCTGTGTATTTCCTAAAATTTTAGCAACAGATCTGACAGACATCCTGCACCTCAAATACTTCCCAGACAGCGCAAAATAATAGCAGATACCTTATACTAGACGCTCATGCATTGTCGACACCTTGTTCAACGTGCATCGTGAAAATAAAAGCAGAGGGGTTGCAGCGATTTAATCTAGTAGTCCCGTAAGAGGGGTGACTGAAACCGAAGCCGTGCAACATAATGATTCATTGACGTTCGCTACTTGGAATCTTGAACCTGCTCAAAGCGTTTCTCCGTCAGCCACCGTTATAGTACTTATCAAACTTAGCTACTAATCGTAATTAAAGAAAAATGATATAAAGCGCAATGATTCGAGTGGTGAGAATTAGCCAGCTTGACAGAACCTTAGGTAGAATCACACTATTACCATACATATACATATGCGCCTATTTCTGCACACCTGCAAACCGCGAAACGCCCTTTCGATGCATTTATTCGTTGTTCGTAATGTTTTACGTCATTCAACGGCTCTGGCATTTCTATGACGCGTATAAAAAAGCTTTCAGCCGAAGAGGTTCGTTCTATAAAGGGGCAAGAAGAACGGTATGTCAGGATAGGGGAGGAAGCGGTGACGTCGTCGCGAGGAATTTCATCATACAGCTAGAATGCAAGGTATCAGTCGGTTTTAAGCGCACCACGAGAGGCCAAACCGTGCCACGGTCGCACTTCGAAGCGGGGCTTCGCTGTCGGACGCACTTTTACCCTACATCGCTCTGTAAGCTCGTTAAGCGAACGAATCTCGCGCGGAAACGTCGCGCCTGCAAGAAGAAATTAATTCTACCGGGTTGCACGAACGACTATTCATCGAGGACCCTCATTTATTCTACTCGACATTTGGGACTCGAGTTATCTGTTTTCAAGTTCTTTTTATAGAGACGGAAGTCTATGACTCAATGTAGGTAGATTTTAGGTGAACACTTGTGAGATAATTGTCGTTAGGGACATCCTGTATAAGTGATTGCAAGCAATAAATTCAGAATTCCACTGTAAGAAATGTATCGAAGAAAAAATCTATCTGCACGAAGTTCTGTTTTAGAGGAAAGTGTAAACAGGCCTGATACACGAAAGTGCACTCCACTTCGATAGAATTTCCTCTCCCCTTGGCGGCTTCCATCTGTTTACGTCCACTTACTGAACTAGGCTTGAATTTGCTCAACGAGCTCCTTACCCAACCGTTTGATGCGTCCCGAAGGGAATCGCGAGACAGTACGACCTAACCCTCGAAATAAAATGCAAGGGAAATGTCCTTTCGTCTGGCCAACGCAACGGTTGGATGAAAAAGTTCAGACTAAATTCTAGTACATATATGTATACGTTGGGACTGAAATTCTTTCATCCCTCGTGCTAAAAATGCTATTCCCACAATTAGAACTTTATTGGATTTTACGAAGTTCCTTTTCACCAATTTAATTTCTTATCTTTTTAACTGGAGAGCAAAGAAGTCGAATAGTCTGTCTAATGTGATTAGAGGATCTTATGCCTGAGAAACACGCTACCCCTGATTAACCAAGGAAAAGAAATTCTTGCATATTCGTTACAGTAGCTTCCAACATATTTATTATCTCATTCCAGTTTGCGGTCCTCTTGTTATTTGGTGCAACGTATGTATTCGCAGAACTAATAATAAGTTCGCTACGTTGGATGAATGCCCCGTAAAGTTTCGTCGTGGGGTTTGAGTCTAATGGACTTGAGATAACCCAAAGAATTTATATACAGAAAGGATATAAAGAGTTTAAATCAGTTAGGAGGACGTTTAGGCTACTATAAATCTCTTTACAATGAATTGCACTGTGGTGTGCTTGAAATAGACGGAATTCTAGCGCACCACGGCAAAAAGTCACACTGCGACCCGTGTGTGAGAGAGTAACACGAACACGCGGCAGTGTATTAATTTTGTCGTGCGCTTTAGCACGATGTAATAGATGACAGGAGCCGATAAAACGAGCAAACATCGACGGAATATATAACGTACATTTGCTCCGTGTGCCGGACACAAGCGGTTAATGGCAAAGTGCCTGACCTCGTAACCCTCAGACCCAGCAGATGTACTTGCATGATTAATACCTGGCCACGTTAGTTCGAAAGCCCCCCCTTTCGAGGTAAAAATGTTGCACAAGGAACAGGTGTGTGACATAATCGTAACGCAATCTCGCGAGGCATTAATCAATACACAGGAATAATTTCATTCGCCGACCTAACACTTGCGTCGACGGAGCGAATACTCTCTCTCTCTCTCTCTTTTTCTGTTGGACGAAGAGCCAAGTCTTTAGAGTTCGATCCAAGCACCAGCATCCAATAATGCAGAATTTAATTTCGCCTCTGCTTCTTGATTGTATTTTTAATCGGGCAAAAAGCCGATATAAGACTTTTTTGATTTAGTAGAACCGAGTGCCTTTTTTAGTCGACTTTATGTGGTTACTAATTTAGCGTTACATGTATGCGAGTAATTATGAAAATTCGCGAGGTTCAGTCTCTGTGGAATTTCTATTCATCCCCATTTCGGCCGCCGTTTCGCCGACAGTTTATCGCCCATGCGATAACGACGCTAAACCGCACAAATTGATGCTAATTCACCCTTTCGGAACGGGCAGATTTTAAGCGCAGGGACAATAGAAGCAATCCTCTTTCCGATGTGTAGGACTCTTAAAAAGTGTGATGCTACTCGAGGAAGATTGAAAGCTCCGGGTTCTGGAGAACGTAGCAAACACGACGGTCGAAAGGATCAATTTGTTGATTTAGGTGACACTATTTTGGAACGCGCAAGTAGCATTTAAATGGTTGTAGCATAAAGCCAAATTGCTTTTAAAAAGCGTTATTAATACGCTCGACATACTTTAAAGGGTATTTAAAATAGTTGGATCGCAATTCCAAGGGAAATGCTCCGAAAAATGTGCAAGGCACGAAATATCAGACCGCCGGTTATCGCATATCGATGGTATGTAAGGAACACGTGCGGTAAATAGCAAAGTGCCTGACCTCGTAACCTGTAGATCCGAGAGATGTGCTTTACGATCAGAGCGTGATGCATGTACAGGTAGTCCAGCAAGTGGGAACGCGCGCAATAAATATAAAGCTGCACAAATGCAGGCGAACTCTACGCCAAAAGGGAATGATTCATTACGCGAACGACGTTGCGCAAAATCTTTCACAAAAACAACCACGCAACCCTCCCCAAAACCACGTATCCGAAGCTCCTCCAATTACTTTAGCAAACACCCCAAAAAATTCAAGCTAAATCGCATACGAAAAATATTAAAAATATTTAAACTTAATATCACGCTGTTTGCCAGTACCCGTGGCAATAATTGAATTCGAAAATAAACGCTTCCGCTAGCGTCGGTCGAAGAGCAACAAATATCGCTGCAGCTTCCGCCAAAACAGGGGCAGAAATAACTCAGCTCTCGCATTTCAGTGGGAAAAATATTTTTACAGGGAAGGACGTATCCGGTTTCGAAGCGAAGAGGATGCTCGAAAAATTATTCGCCATTTCAACGAATGACCAACGACAAAAGCCCACCGTTCCGCCTGAAAGAGCTGCATTAAACACATTAATAATAAAAAAAAATGCTCGTCAGGTAGAGGCTTTCTGGGCGCGTGAATGGCGCGTAATTACGGAACGCACGCGCGTAAAAATGAACGGGTAAACGGTCGCGTCGAGGCAACGGTACAAGCCGCTAACGAGATGTACGCGCGAGGATTCGGTGCCGTGCAAACACTATTTCCGAGGAGTCACCTGAAACATCGAAGGGTGGCTAATGAGCAGGGAATATTATTCGAATATTGTCTCGTAAAGTCTGCCATGGTACCGGACGCGAGCGGTAAACGGCCGAGCGGCTGGCCTCCTAACCTCTAGACCCTGAAGATGGGTACCTGGGAGATGGTTTCGCGCGAGCATGACTCTCGCGGAGGCTTCCTTTTCCGTTACGCGTAATACGCGCGCGTCGCGCCGCTGAGTGGTCCCGCGGTTCCGGGCGAAGCGATTAAAACGGCGCTTTCGACGCGCGAAAGCCTTCTGCCGCGCAGCCAGCCGCAATCGTAATAATCGCGATAATAAGCGGCTGAAAAAAGTCGCGGTTAACTGTGATTCCAGCGGACGCTTCATCGCGTCTTTCCCGCCTCCGCCTCGCAACCGGTTCCATTATCTCCGAAGGGTTCTGAATGTGTTCACGACGGAATGACGGACGTTGCGCGCCGATAACAGACCCGTCTACCGCGCTACCAGAGTACTGTTAAGTAATATTTCGTGCCGGCTATTGGATCGTGCCGTAGATAAACAATGGGCAATTCTAGATCGTATATTCTCGCGTGGGAGTGTTGCTTTAAACAGAGTTCGGTTTGAAGGCGCATTGTAGCGAATGTTTCTTTATTCTCACTCTTTTTGTAATCGATTGGCATTAGACATACGTAAATGGTCTAGGAGTTATGGATACTTTGTGCATTTGTTAGGTAATTGCTTTAGTTGAATCATAGATATTGCTTGTAGAGTTCAAAGTTTACAGCGTTTAAGCCTGCTGGTTTTCAAAGATCTCACAATCAGTGTCTGACCATTGACGGTCCGTTACTCCTGCAGAATCTACTCCGTAGAAATCTGTGTCAGAGGGAATCGACGAATTCTCAAGCTTCCATCGCTTCGTTCCTTCCGTGAAAAATACACCAGACAGCAATCTACTTGCCAATTCCATCTAAAAATCCTGCTCAGTCGATTTCCCGCGCAACTGCTATCTGAATTCTCAAGGCACGCGATTCCCTCGAGCCGTTTGGAAGTAATGCAACCATCACCGCCGCCGATGAGAGGCGGAAAGGGAGCATCGTTCGCGGCTCGTAACAATGAATCAAGGTAATGCAAACGGAACTGTTTGTCCGCGGGAAGGCGACGCGTACGTTGCGCGGCCTGCGTTGATCCATCGCGGCGAGGGGGAGGCCGCGGAGGGATCGCAATTTTTCCACGGTTCGTCGAATTCGCGCCGCGAACGTTTCCCTTCCAGTCGAACGGGCCCCTCGTGCTGTTCAAAGAGAACGGTGAGACAGCACGTGGTGGGTACTCGCGGATCAGCGAAGTAACGGTGTCCGGTAACCGCGTCAGAGCCGGTGCTAGCGGTACTCGAAAGCGTTCCGTTACTCGACCGACAGATCCGCTAACGCGACTCGCGCGCCTTCTCTCTTTCTCTCTGCACCTTTCTCTCCCGCCCTCTCCATCGTGGGATGAGAAGCGTGCACGAAAAGCGCCGGCATATCGAGCCGTCTCCTCTGCTACGGCCCGCCACGAGTAATGGTCCTTCATTACGCGGCTGACTCCAAGAACCGACCTCGACCGTTCGTCTCTCCATTCCGAAGCTAACTCAACTTTGATTTATACGACCCCTTCCGCCCTGGCCGCCGCGCGGCGTCGGTACGCTCTCGACCTGGACGAGCCCACCGTTTTCATCGAGAATCGGTCGAGACTCCCTCGGAGGCGATGGGATGCGGAAGATAGAGGATAACTGGGCGAGACTTCGATGGAGATGATCGTGGGTGATCATAGGTACAAAGATCGTTCGCTCAACGTTTTGGCGCTCGCCATGCTGAGTAAGATATGGTAATAGTGGACTCTGAACGTTCCTGATCCAGCGAGGAGTGGCTCTGTTGCGTGAACAGCATCGGCTATGCGAGTGAAAGACAGGCTACTTGGATACCTATTCGCTCTTGTGCTGTTAATTTATGTCGGGCTGTTCGCGTTATAATAATTTATGGCCGTTAGACTGTGTTGCAATGCTACGGCGGGGAAATTTGTTTATATAGATATTTCCTGGTTTTTGCAAGTTGGATTTTGGTTGGCTTTATGAAAGAGGATTCTCCTGCGAGAGATTTTGTATTTGCAAAACTAATGTATCAATTCAATACGAGCGTGGAATTAAAACAGTTTCACGCAGCGCGGGAGATCGAAGAACTCTTCTGACCCAACGGTATCTCTCCATTCGTCGAAATCAATTACTCAACGACCGTTCGGCCAGCCCCGGAATTAATTTCGTTAATTAAAACGCGACGCGGCCTCGCGGGGAACCCCAAAGAGCCCCGCCGGAACGCAAAGCGCGACATCGATCCGTTTTACATTGCGGTGTGCCATGTAATGTGCCGTAGTTACACAGCCAAAAGAGAAACAGGCGACCTCGACCGTCGTCTTTCACTCGCTAAGCCTGTTGGAGTTCCTAAGTTCAACCGAGCCTTTCTCCTCCTTCTCCAAGCGATCGCGACAAATTCGCGATTAAACTAGTGCATATCAAAGCACGAGAAAAGAAGAGGCAAATCTAATGAAAGATTTCCATCTTCTCGTATCGGATAATTTAATTACAAGGTTCGACAATTGAATTCCAGCACTGGATTTATTACACACGCGCGAGAGCACGTTGAAGAATATTGTAATTTTTTAAAAAAAGTCAAGGCAAGGAACCCCAGAATCAAAGGGGATATGTAGAGGATATATAGGTATATATCACGCATTTTTTTTTGCTGCCAAAATTCACTCTAAGGGGGTGAAATTGACCCCTGAAAATCCAGATATTTTCTGATGTAGTCTTATAACTCGCCAACTGTAAGAGGTAGAAAAAAAGTTTCCAGGCAAAAGTTACTTCTTTTAATTAGGACTAATTATAAGTCCCATTACTCATAGTAAACTTATTCTTTTGGTAAAAGTGATATAGGAGTTATAACACAAAATGGGAAAATAGCCGGATTTTCAAGGGTCAATTTCACTCGCGTAGAGTGAATTTTGACAGCAATAAAAATTGCGTAATACATACCTATAAATATGTATATACTCTACATATTACCAAAATCTCATAATTTTTTGAATTTCCAGGTTAGGTATCTCTCTTTGTTCCATCACACTTTTTCTTAACTCCCGAAAAAGAGCTCACACTGAATAAGTGAAACGTGTCAAAGAACTTATTGATATTACACGTAAATGAGTTGTAAACGTGTTCCCATTTTGTACGTCCATTTTTAAATACAGTTTCCTTTACGATAGCGCAGATACTCGATTGTCGAACTCTGAATTTGAAAAGAGGCAATGATCGCGATGGATCGTCATCAACGTTTCGCTAATCCAACAAAAACATCTAATTGAAGATGCCCATAGGATCTTGAATATAACCCTACCGGAAGATCTCGATCGTTTCCTATTCGTACCTGTGCCCGTGATCGGTGGAGACGCCAGCTGCGAGCTGCTTATATCCGGCGGCTGTTGCGTCTGTTGCGTTTGTTGCTGTTGTGGCGGTTGTTGTTGCGTTTGCTGCTGTTGCTGCGGGCTATTCGCGGCGACTTGCACGGAACCCGGACTAGCCGCGCTTTCCGCCATTTTTCCACTTTACTCTTTCGATCGAGTCAGTTCAATCTAACGACATCTCTGAGGATCAAACGGTCGACTACTCGATTTAAAACGCTGCTTATCGATACCGCTCTCAAGCCAATGAACAAATCAGACCAGACACGAATCAATTTCACATCAAAGGTGAAGAAAAATCCTTTCCAATCTCGCTTTCACACGAACCTTGCTGTATTTTCGTTCATAAGTTGATTTCTTTACACTCGTTAATAATAAATTCGTGAGTTCGTTCGCTTTCTGTTTGAAAGTTTTTGTTGCTTTTGTCTTTTTACCGATGCTTTTCCTGCTTCTGCCTGTTCACTTTTAGGATCAGGCTATTGTTGTCAACGGCCTGCACCAGCGAGCCGCGCTTTCACAGAGAGAAAATTCATCAACGGTCGCTACAGGATCCTGTTTCACGTCAATAGACATTACGATCGACTCGAATCGCGATCCCGATGCCATCTCTTCTGCGGGAGAAGTTAAACACGCACTGTCGAGGCTGCTGGTGTGTCTACCGATCGATCGTACTGTCGATTTAATGAACGTTCGACGATCCGATTGAGTTGGCAAGAAGACGAAGAGGAAACGTTGATTTCTTTCGTAGTTGAGTCGACGATCTTGCTCGACACTTGTCCAACAGGCAACGCATGGAAATAATCGAGGAATGATTTTAGGCGAATATCCTTTCTTTATGCACAGTCGGTGGTTATCAGTCAGCGATTGTTAATCGTCTTGTTAGTCGTTAATCGTCGATATTTAAAATAGTCTATGAAGAGGATCCATTTGGGGAGGGTAGGATAAAATTCGTTAAAAGTTTCGAATGGAAGAAAGACATTGAATAAGACGATGCGCGCGTTTAGTCTACGCCTGCTGGCGCCGCGAAGTCACTCGTTAAGATAGAAAAAAAACTTTCGATCTCAGGGATAACAAGGTATCGGTATCATCAATCTCCTGAGTCAACCCCAATCACCTTGCCCCGCCAATCTATCTTCGATACCCTTCGAAAAACGAAGGGAGACAAGGCGAACGAAATTCAGAGCGAAAAATCGCGGTAAACGAAGGAAGCTTACAAGGTACAACAATTTATATGTTTATCTGTTGATCAGTCGAGAGACGAGAATAATATCTGAGGCACTGTTTATCGTATCGACCGCGGCTATCGTCCGCGTGGTCGATCGTACGTACGTGGAAAGATCTCTGCCGTTCCACGGTCTGTTTCGCGCGGAGAAGATGGAACCAAGGGAAACTGGACACAACGAAGTGCAATGAACCGCGGGAACAACACAGACACGCGGCAACGATCCTCGCGTGTCCGATTAATATACCGATAATTAGTCGAGAAGGCATAAAATTTTAGGCACTCTTCACCTTGTATCCCCGATATACGCTCTATATCGATACTTGACGATTTATGACAACGTACCTATCACCGCGCGGGAAAGAGAAGAAACGAGAAGATACCCTGAACACCGGCTGTACCGTGGCGAGAATACGCTAAAAGCACAACACAAGTAAAAAATCTCCAGAAAACGGAGCAACGAGGGGGGTAGGTGGGAGAAGCGAAGGGAACGAGACGTCGTAAAATCGTACAAATAGAGAAGGAATCGGCGCAAGTACCGATTGAGAAAATACTTAGGCACTCGTTTGTCTTATAAATGTGCAGTCGACGTCGACCCCTTCCCGAACGTTACCCCTTGTCAAGGGGACACGCGAAACGGAATCACGAATGTCCCGGCGCGGCACGCCAGCGAACGCAGGGGAGAAAGGCAGAAGTAGGGTGGCGAGCGAAGAAAGACGCCGAAGAGGGTTGGAGTAGAGGCGACGAGTCGATAGGTCAGTGGGTCTCGTTCAAAGAACGACTCTCTTCGATTCACCCGCGCGTTCGTACGCGCAGCCACGTCGCCCTCCTGCCCCCTAATACACCGTTTCCTCCACCGGTCGGTGTCCTCTGATGCGACGATTTAACTATTCGATGGGATTAAAGGGGTAAAAGTAAAAAAGTAGCTGCCAGGTAGGGGAAGGGGCGTCGCAGGTCGATAGGTCAGTAGGTCTCGTTCAGAGAACCGTTCGTCCAGGGAGTTTCCGTCCAGTTCGCACTCTCGATTTCAACGTCCCCCTTCTGCTAATCCAGGCGCACTGATCATCGACGTTTACTTGCTCCTCATCCGTCTTTCAGATTCTTCGAACACGCACACGTGTGCCACGATGGAGAACTAGGCACGGTGCGACGTTAGTTTATAAATTTCCCCATTAGCACTTGTCGCGTTTGGCTTTGGGATCAGTTTCCCCCGCGAGCCCCTGGCGAATTTCTCGTTGACAGCGGCTGTGCCCTGTGCGCTATCAGGCGGAAGGCTCGGCTTTTCGATCGGGGGGAACGTCGATACTCGTCAGAGCGGCTGATCAGATCTCACACAGGGGCGAAATGCACGCGTTTATTCGCGACCTTCGCCACGACTAATTCGGTAGGCTGCGGTCGATATTCCGTTAACAACCAGCCCCGTCGCTCAACACGACGCGACGTCGTGCAACCCAGCGAAACAATTCGTGTATCCGCGTCCAACGTTTCCTGTCCCTTCACATTTCGCCTCGTCCCGATCGTCCTCCCATCCCTGTACTCCCGTCCGCGAACTCACATCCTATGGAAGAAACTAACATCGCGGCGAGAATCAGTACCGTCACCACGATTCCTGGCACCGTGCGTCGACGGGGAAGAAATTACGCGAGAGTCTTCGCTAACAAAATCCTGGGGATCTTCAATCATCGACCAAACACTGTTGCCCGAGCTCGAGGGAATCGCGAACAGGGCTACCACGGGGGATCATCGCACTGTTTGATAGTATTTCCACGGCATCGATCATTGTCCAGTCTATGAGACTTCGATCAGGGTGGCAGGAACACAGGATCCCCAGGATCCCCCTCCCTGATCGGCCTAAGTTGGGGGATCACAGAGCTGGCCCAGGCTCGATGGTGCTCGGCGACAGAGTTCTGGCCATGGGTGACAGTGTTGGTGGAAGTAACGAGTCAGGTCACCAGTCCGATTCACTTGGCCTCGTGGGCTTTACGTCACTGTCGTCTCCGTCATCCTGGCGAAAACTGGTGCGTAACCGTTCGTCCGATTCTGACAGGAACACACCGCGGGTACCACGGGAACAACACCCCCGGACGAGGACACGCGACGCGATCGGTGCACGCGCGTAGGCGACGACGCGTACAGGGATCCCTTGGATCCCTCGGAAAAAGCTCGTGCTCAGGTCGTTTCGGTGCCGAACGTCTCGTTTCGGCTATGCACTTCACGGGGAACCAGTGGCTGGAGCTTCGAGCGACCGTCAGCAGATGGCAGCCGGTGTTGAGCTACCACCGTTTGCTACCACCCCACCCGGATTACACCGATTCATACAGCTTTTACCCTGGTCGGCCGTCTTCCTCTTAAACATCCCCTGGCAGCTTGGCCAAACACTGTCCCGTCCGAGTCTTTGACACTGTCCCGGCTGTCTCGCGTCCAATTTCATGCGATCGAATCCCTGACGGAAATTACCCGAAATATATCGGAATGTTCTACCCCCCGAGGGCAGCGTAAGAGGGAGTTTCATTGGTTCGACGCGATTCAGGGATGATGCGCGCACGCGCCGCCACTGCGCGCTCTGGATACTATCCGTTCGATCCGTTAGCAGCCTGTATGAGTCGGCCAGATAGACTGTTCCGTCTTCGTGGCGATAGGGCTGTAATCGTACCTGTAATCTTGCCCTTTCAGCGCTAATTCGAGCAGATAATGGCAGGTTTGCTTGAGTATTCACCGTCCTACAGAATCGCCTTTCGATAATCGTGGTAGAATTATAGAACAAGGCTTGGGCGAGGGATGAAAACAGAAGTGGTTTTGGTCGACGCGAAGGACCGTGTCCCTTTAAGGTGAGGTTCGATCTAGTATAACATACTTGTGCTAGCTCGGTGTGTGTTTTTCGTTCGATTCAGACTGGATCGTTGTCTCGACGTCGGTACTATAGGTGGCCTCGTTCGCGGATTTTTATTAGATTTCCAGTCGAACTACGCGAATCGCAGGATAGGGTAATAGATACTTTCAGCCCTACACATGTTCTGCTATTTTCTAGCTAGATTTCCAAGAGTGTGACGAAAATGCGCAGTGTCGAGTTCGTACCAAGTTTCTCGACTTCATCGCGAGTAGACCTTCGTCTTACCTGCCTAGAACCCACAATTATCGCTGTCATGCATATGTGAAGTTAAGCGAATCTAGAGTGTACTGTCCAGGTTTAAACAGATTCCTCATTTTTTAACATCAGTATTATTTGATATCAAGTTCACGATAATTCTATAAATACTATCTATTACTTTATCCAATAATTGAAAATTCTCTTCGGAGGGTCCGCTAATTTATTCCCGTTATAATTCTAAATGTACAGTTGAAACAATTGCGTCCAAGGGAAGTTGGCTGAGCAGTGACTGAAATTAGTATCGTTACGAAACGAGAGCTTTATTGGTTATAATTATTTGCACGTAAACCGTGCACAGCTCTCTTATATTCCCTGTTCCATCCGTGCCATTGAATTTATCGCTACCGTTATACCCCTTTCGACTGAATCCCCGCCTCCGGTCGTGTCCGTTTGAGTTAAAGCGCCGCTCGAGCCGGCTACAAGCGAAGACTACACACCGAACACACTCTCCTCGCTCTCTTCGGCTCGATACGAGCCGCTGCATTTTCAGAACGGTACTCCTAACTGTATCTTACATACGTATATACACGTACATGTGTATATACGCCTGTTTCTGCTCACCTGTCGGCATCGCGACTAGGCAGCAGGGCGCGCATACCGAACAGAAAACAAGGGAAAACGACCGCGTCGATGACCCTACATGACGAATCCTACAGGTGGAATTATCCATGGGTTCCCATGAAACTCGACGGAATCGAACGATCCTCCGATTAAAGCGGGTCTCCACTTTGTTATACAATTTCGATGTGACTTAATGACCGATGGTATGCAACTGTCGTTTAATAGATACCGCCTAGAAAACGGTTCAATATTCATGAAGCGAATCGTAATGGATTCCATTTTCCGACCGCCGAGTCGCTGCTTGCGCGATACGTTATACGTTCTAGTTAGAAGCGAATCGAATTTTCCGAGGCCTGGTTCAAGAAACTTGGCACGCGAGCAACGTATAAAATACCACGCTCTGGAAAGTGTTAAAAATATCAAAATCCTTCGCGATTCTTCATAATCGCAGGCCCCTTGTCTCGTTACACTGAATCCGATACCGATGCACTTACACGAGCAAGCATTCGGAGAAGAAATGGTTAATCATCGTCTAACGATCTGAGCCGAGTCAGCGTCGAAGAAGATACAAACGTTGCATACAATTAAGGAACAATTGGGGATGCATTGAAATAACGATCGAAGAGATCAAGGGAGACGGCATGAACCGTTAATCGTTTTTAGAATCCCGCTTCAATGAGTCGCGCCGTGCGAGGCAACGATCAAAGAGAGGAGACGGAAGAGAGGAGAACGCGAAATGGGGGAGGAGAGCGAGGGGGAGGGGGAAGAGAGAGGGAGGCTCGGCTGGTTCGCTGGTCGAACAACGTGTAGCGGATCTTCTACGCAGGTACGTAACACTACGTACGTGCGGGTCGCGTGTAGGGATACTCACGTAATGTAGGCCCGTTGCCGGAGGTACCGTAAGACCTTGCTCTTACGTCACTAGAAGCCACGCGATTAGGAGAAAAAGGATACCGCTGCGAAGGGAGACGGGGGAACAGGAACCGTGCCCTACGGGGTGCGAGCGTCCTCGCTCCTCATTCATGGAAAGCCATCACCACAAACGCGAATGTCTTTCATTTTCGATAATTCGTAGTCTAGACAGACCTGATTTAATTATATAGAATTCTAAGAGAAATACTACTTCGACCTTTATGGTTCTTTTAAAAATTATATTTTAGATTTGAGAAATTGGTACTATCACGATTCTGTTGTAAAATTTGTGTAATTAGAGTTAGATGATTATGTGACGTAAAGGGGTTGGAATTATGTACTTATTGATTTTTAGAGTTCTCTTGTTTCAGCTTTTAGAGTTTTTAGAAACAGTGAGCGTTAATATTTCGAGTAAATAACACCTCTGTGACAGTTGCTAAAGGAATCTTTTGTTTCTTTCGACGAAACCAGGGAACGATGTGTCACGTGGCTGACCGGGCAATTTCGTAAGAGACAACGTTTATTTCGTCACGTTAGATGACTGCTGAGGCTTCACGTGAAATCATTAGCCCTTTCAAGCCCCCCTTCCCCGATTTCCATCCCTTCTCCACACGGAACCAACTCCGTCACCGACACGGTCCGCGTCCACGTGCTTCTATCTGCGGTCAGTGCACCTTGCTGCACGAACCGCGGCCATTTACCGAAGGTCCACGTAACGCGACGGTGCTTAATAATCTTTTCTCCCAAGGATCGTCGACCTTGCCGTTGCAGATAGAGAAAACGATTGGGGAGCGGGGAAGACTGAACGATAGACGCTCCGAGACGAAATTCTTCCAGGTATCCGAGCCTCCGACGGAATCGCTAATCGAATTCTCTGCTCCTGAAGGAACACTTCCTCCTTTCGTCGTAGTGTCCCATTTTTAGTTCCCATAGTTAACTATTTTTAATTATTTATGTCCATCCATTTCTTGGAGTCTCGTGATCCTAGGTCGACGACAAAATTTATTTGCAGTAATCTGAACAGCTGTGTATTTTCATACCCCAATATGGAATTATTTTTATTGAACAATAAGTCAATGAGGTAAAACAATTTGGAGTAAATGGTCATCCGGTTGAGATTTTAAGAATGGGCAGTACAATAATGTACAGAGTGAATCTAATTACCAGCTCTCATATCGGACGTTCGATTATATTAAGCAATGTGCAATTCGATAGGACAAAGTTGCAAGAAAGTTTAGTTCCATCGGTAGAATTACGCTTCACATATCGTATCGCAAAACATCGTTATCGCGTCGAATCTAAAAATACTTGTGCACGAAACAAGCAACCTACACCGAACATCCGAGACAATGATATTGCAGACAAAAGAGTATGCACGTGAGTGCAGATTTCTTATCTCCAAGTCTGATACCGCGCCGATGTAAATGCACGGATCTTCGTGTCGATGACACGCGCTAATGGAACGTTTAGCACCGTCGACAACACGGAAGCGAAAACTGCACACGTAATCGCTGACTCGTTTTCACCGAAATCAAACGGGAACCCTGATCACTCATCGTTGATACAGAATTCCCCGATAATTTCCAAACAGGCTTCCGTTACGAAGATCTCTAAATTCGCAATAAACTGCAATATCATCATCCGTTAACATTTTAAATCTCATTGAGCGCGAAATCTGACCTTGGTATCCCTTTCTGTGCCACGCAAGCCCTAGCGTGATCCCATTTCCCGCGTGGTTGAGCGTACACAAGACTCTAGTTAAAGCCCAATAGCCGACGCCCTCGGTTTGCCACCCTCTTAACCCAGTCCTATCTTTTCACACCTTCCCTCCGTAATTCCACACGGCGACGATTCCCATTCCCATTCTTGCACGCCGCGCTGGTAAGTCGAGCGTTGCGTCGAGCACCGTCTATTCCCGCTGGTAGACACGAGCACGTATCGGGTAGGACCAGGAAGAGGATCGACGACGGTGGAGAAGGTAGAGAGGCCCTAGGAAGGCTCAAAGGTTCACGGCCGGGTGGTTGCTTGAAATCAGGCAAGTAAGGTGGTTTGACGGGGAAGAGACATCACTCGCCACGTGGTGGCTGCCTCGAGGGTCATTGTCCTGCGGGCCCGAGCTTTGTCGAGGTGAATCGGCTACGGGGAACCGGCCACTCGTTCCAAAGTTCCCGCTGCTTTCGGCGGTCTTTGAATTGTTAGACGGGCGCCTTTTGTTGGTTCACGCTAGCATTTAAGTGGTCGTATCACGTGAAACGTGGCTCCGGTTTGCCCGTATACGAGTCTATGAAATCTCAACTCTTTCGTCATGTACGAGCCTCTTCCTATTTGACGTTAAAAAGAGGATGTTAGCTAACTGATACACCGGGGCCCCTAATCTCGGGGCCCGTCGATTCGTCATCGACTAACATTCAGTCTCTAACTTCTCGGAACGATAACGAGCGCACAGTTTCTGTGAGAATAGCGACATCGTTGGCTGTGTATCTGGGATCTGAATTTACAAATCTCTGAACCAGTGTTCTTCCCGTGTAATATGATACAGGATCGTTGTCGCCTCGAAAATGTTTTAGCTAGAAGTACTCTTGCTTTCGTAGCTGGAGACTCCAACTGTTTAACGCCGAATTCCTAACCAATTACGGGTGCCATTATCGCTGTGGCCAGGCATACATAGGTACGTGGAACGACGCGCGTAGAGCCGTCGACGTGACTGTAAATTTTTTACGAGCGTGAGATAGAGAAGGCAGCGGGGCTGTAAGTTTCGGCCACGGCGAGGACGAACAAACCCAACGAGCGAGTGAGCGAGCAAACGAGCGTACCAACGAACGAACGAGCGTGTAGCACCTGCGGTCGACGACCCTTGCGGTGCTATCGAATACCTGCCGACACAACGATCCGCTCGTTTGCTCGCTCGCGATCGCCTCGCTCTTTTGGTGGGCCATCGAAAACCTCGCACGGCGAATCGTCCCCGAGCGTCGACGTCGGTGGAATCGAAATGGAATACGCAAAATTTATGATCATTTTATCTGAGGATTGTATTCTAACCTACCACCAAGGCGGACTATAGTTGGTGATAAGAGCAGGTGGAATATAGTGTTCGTCTACTTAAATATACCGATGTGCTTATTATGGTATGCGCTATTTGATAGCTCGGCCATTCAATTGCAAAATCAATGTGAAATGGTATCCGAAAACGATACATTCAATTACCGAATGTACGAATTAATTGAAGAGGAGCGGAATGCCATGGCTTTGGCTTCATTGGGCTATCGGAGGGTAAGTAAAATGTGTTAACGAATAATCGGATCCGGTGAAATCGGATTTGTTCTCAATTACCACGCATTAACCGATTAATGCGTAATTAAGCAGCTTCAGTTTTCGATTAGAGGACATTAACGCGGGATCCCGCCAGTAATGTACGGTCGGAGCAAAGTCCAATGAGGATGAAAATTTGTTTAGAAATTTCGTGGGACTTTTTTGTGTCACTGGAAGTTTTAGACGCCCGGCATATTGACCTGAGTGGATTCAAATTTTCGGCCAGATTCTTGGCAAAGAATTTCGTAAGGGAATGTTTACCCTAGGACAGCAAATAAATCTTTGAACGGTTTGATCGATCGCCCCGGCAACGGACGTACAGAGTGTTCAGTTCATTGAACTCATGCTCGACCTTCTCTCCTCGAGATTCGAGAAGCTGAATTAATGTCTAACGAAAACCTTGGAACGTGTCTACCCTTCGTAAGTGAGCTACGATCAAGATTAGATGCATACGGTAGAGGCTCCTCGCGTAGTCCAAGTTAAAATGATTTAGAGCCACTGAAGATGCTGGAACGAAAGATTTGTGGAGTGTAGATGTAAGAGGAGAACGCTGGATTTAATTCACGTTGGAATTAGTTGAATAAATAACAGTTAATTGTATTAGCAATTGGAATAATGCGACCCACCGTAATTTTCCTATCACCGATCCTTAACATTCTCTCAACAATCTAAACAGCGATCTAGGTCCTTCAACTACAACGGCCATCGCTGGCTTAGACCTGTGCACGACCTTCCACTTGCTCGGGTTCAGAATCCCGAATTAATCCCCCAGTAAGAGTATTATTTTCGTCAGGTGAATCACGACGAAGGTACGGCTATATCGCACAGTATTAGCATCACCAAAGAAATATATAAACAGTACCTACATACAAATTTTCATTGATAACTAATTCAATCACTATCCCAACAAAAGCTCTATTAATTCCCTACCTTCTCTACTCAATAACAATCCTACAGCCACATCCCACACCATCTTGTATTAATATCAAAGTATTTTTAAATTAATCTACAAAACTGGAGTGTCTCAGCTTCTCATTTCACTCCATGAACTATGATTCGAGCGAGCCAATGCTTTTTCAAATAGTCTGAAGGCTACAGGAGAATTCGTCGGATCAAGGAACCCCGCGGCCACCATCGATCAAGCCCAGCCAGATCGTTGAACCCTAAACACGACCTCCACTCAGTTTAGCTGAATCGATATTCGAGGAGAACCTTGAAAAGACCCTACTACCTTCGCGCTGGCTAGCTGGTATCCAGAGTGGCATAGAGTCCAAAGGCCTGGAGGTGTCGGAAGAGGCATGGTCCACGGTCAGGAAGAACAGTGGGGGCTGTCTGTAGGGGGAGTAGGAAGAGAGAGCAGAGGGGGAGTAGTAAGAAACAGCTGGTGGGTTGAACGAGCCTGGAGTTCAATGACTGGAGAACGAAGGAGCAAGCCGTGTTTCGAGTTAGGTAGGTAGGTAGGTAGGTAGGTAGGTAGATAGGTAGGCAACCGGGCAGAGACACGTTTACCTGCGTAGACTCGCGCGTTTATAGCGGGCGCGGGTGTGTGCGTGTTAAAAACGGTCGTTCCGATGCGTCACGTGTGTGGATGCCCCATGTAGCATACAACACGCGGCTCCCTGCGCGTAATTCTGAGTTTCGGAGCGGCGGAATCCGCGTGACTCACGGTTTTCCGTCGTCGGCTCGATCCGCCGAGTCGCGGATCGTTTTACGCTGACACGGAACCGAATTACCGTTGCCCCGCGCTGCTTCCCTTCGACCCGCGAAACGACCAAGCCGTGGCAAGCTTTCAGATCTTTGTCTCTTATCGCGGAATACCTCCGCGCGAGAGAAGTCACAAGCCTTTGTTCAGGGAGATTATATGACTAGATTGGACCTGGAGTCGACGACTTCTTCAGCTGTCGTTTTCAGCGAGGCGATGAACGATCGTTGGATTCGCGAGGCACTCGAGTTTGAGATACTTTGGGCTGCTGGGTGGGAGTTGGGGTTTAGATAGAATCGAAGAATCAGGTGACCAGGTCAATGTATGCAGAGATTTCAGCGGATCGTGATAAAAAATAGAATTTTCATTCATAATGCATGGTTTAAATCATTTATGTAGAATGATAGGTAAGATCCTGCCAGCGAGCTTCGTGGAGCACGGTGTTTTGTATTCTCGACGAGACTCGGCTACGTTTAAAATACTCTGGCAGTTTCGTCACTGATGCCGACCTGGCACTATTGTATGCGTGATTTCGAGAGGGTGGGGACAGTTAAAATTCGATGAAAAGACATTCGCGAACGGTCGCCTCGATCATGGGCCTGCCGTAACGGTACCAGGGAACGTAATTTGGGTAGAGCCACCCATCGACTTATACAACCTCGGTTCATTGCCTACTATTCCCCTTCCTGTGTTTCGTACAGCACAATCGATCCTCTTCGTAGACTTTTTTGTCCATGACGATGGTGAAGTCACTGCGGGTATATTTGGCTACGATTTGCATAAAAATGTCACCTGAGTAGATTTATAAATGGCTCCATGTCGTTGGTTTAAAAGAATTAGTACTATTCGAGCAATAAATTTACACCTGTTCCGAGACCACAATTACTATGGTTATTGATTATACTTAAGAGTGTATTGCGCCACCGTTTTTGTACAAAAAAAAACATAAAAAATTACCTATTTTTCGGGCCAAGAAGGGCCGAAAGGCAACCCACCTTTAACCCTTCGTGGTCACACGGGGTGTATTGTACCCTAAGAGCAATTTTCGATTTGAAATGTCGCACCTTTACGTCTTCCAAAGGGGATTTATCGCAAAAAAATAATAAAAAAATTTGTTTAAAAAATCGGTTTTCCCACAACCATGGAAAATCGCTCATTTTCAATTACAAATTTTATCTTATCAAAATTTATGATTCTAGAAAAAGACTATTAGACCATGACTGTATAAGTATTACGAATGTACAATTATCACTAAAAAGTTAAAAGATTCAAAAATACGAAAATGGTAACTCAAAAAATGACGCTGGGGTACAGTGAACCCCGTGTGACCAATGTGTGATTATAAGAAGGTGTGACCACGAAGGGTTAACAGAGACTCTAGAACACTATAAAAGAATTGATTGACCAAATCGTTCGTACGCCACTCGATTAATCCGTCATCGATAGCATTCCGAGTCGGAGCTGAAACGTAAGCGCGATCGTGACGAAACTCTCATGGGATTCAGAATTCAGATTACGAGATTCCAGGCGACCTACCCGCACGTGAAACACCACGCGACCATGTAACTCACGTTCACGTAAATGAGTTCGTTCACGTTCGAGGTAACCGCCTGCCTATCGACATGTGTACCGAGCGTACGTGAATACCATTGATGGTACCAAAGTCAAGAGCCATGGCAGCCTCGCTCACGTATCTTGCATAACATCTTACGAGGATTCATAAACCCGTATCCCACGTAACAGAGATTTCCACGTGAAGCATAAACCACTGCGAAATCGACGGAGGGCACTGATCAACGAGCAACACGTGTGCCGATCGTTTCATCTAAATTCTAATTAATCATCTAAATTCTACATCCCATACCGATGGTGGGTTCCTACTCGATAATCGTGATCCGAAGTTCAAGCTTTTGCGAAGGAAGGACCATCGCAGAGTGGCGAATCAATCACGTTTGACAAACTTCTACTCTTGGTGCTCGAAGACCTCAGGCCCAAGACTTTCCGGGGAAACCGCGACTTGAAGAGGACGAGGAACGTTATCGAGGTACCAGCGGTTCGTCAAGTCTGTACTTATGTAAATAACCGCGGCGGGCGAAGGCACTTTAGTCAGCGGAATCCGGACTTGACCGGCCGTGGCATCGCGGGTACCACCAAAGTACCTGGTGGCCCGTGAGAGAGCGGACGAGTGCGTGTACGTACGGGCGTGCATGACGCCTAGGTGTGCGTGAACCGGCCCCGCGTGTTAAGCCGTACGTGTACGCCGAGTTCGTTGACCTTAGCTTTTGTTCGTGCCCCAAGTGGCGGGCCCGTCGACGCTTAGTCCGAAAAACGACGGTGGGCGCCGATCGACGAAGCCTCAGCCACGCGTCCGAAACCGAAATCTACTCCGTCGCTCGATTAGCTAATCAATCGCGACGCCCTTACGCTTACCAAGGTCTTTGCCACCTGTCACAGGAAGAGTATCTCGCTTTCCTAGCTGCTTTTCCCCCCTTCTACCGTTTCACTCGCCGGTCACTCTTTCTCTTTCTACCTCTACCGCCACCTCCCTTTCCCTGTATCTCCATCTTCAAGAGTATCTTTTCCCCGCTGCTTTTCCATTCCTCTCGCGCCGAGTGGATTTCGCGAGAGCAGGGACGAGACTCTGGCCTTTAAACGAAATATCGTCGGGTCTGGCCGACCGAAGGGGTCGATGATCTCGAGGTTACGCGGTTCACGAAGGTCAGTGAATAATTCGTGCAGATGGGTGCCGCGCTGATCCCATCTCGGCGATTCGATTTGGCAATTCTGACCCGACCTTCGGCTGACATCCTTCGCGCAAGCTCGATGAGGCGAGTTTTTCAACTTCCTCCGGACGATCGCGCTGGGTAGTTTGATTTTAATAAACTTTCGATTTCCCTTGGCTACCATTTATTTCTATAGCTAGATTCGTCGAGGACGAGCAGCGCTTAAGACGTGTACGAAGGTTGTCGCGGAGTTGCCAACGATGAATGAGGCGGATAACTAATTGCTAGGGTCATTTTAACGTGGACCTACACTGGAGTCAGAGGGATGAAGAATGACGAAGACGTGGGAAAAGGAAGAGCACGCACTCGAGGCACTCTAGGAACCAGAGGAGCCTCGCTGACTGACCCGTGTTCCTTGTCAGTGTGTTACTGACCTCGAGTGACCCTGCTATCGCGACCGTAACTCCGCATATTGTTAACTTCGACAGATATATTTATTTCTCCCGTAGATCAATACTTGTTGCCACGATCTTTGCATCTGAAACAGCCCCCATTTTTAAGTTTCAGCAACGATACCCATACAATTTCATTGCAGCGCTCATGTGCTTATGTGTAAAATAAAATTATTTATCTGGAGGTTATTAATATTCAATGATCCCTGAGACTTCCCACATTCTTCCTTGTATTCAATAGGTACGAGTTTATTTTCCTTTCCTGTTTATTGGCGTTGATTCTACCATATTTCCTGGTATTACGATATCCTGATTCGATTCCTCGAGCGACTTTAATTGTACAGGTAGCTTGGTGATGTGAACGAAGGAAATATATTTATAGAAGTTAACGGTTTGTTTAGGTGTGCGAGAAGCTCGTGAACATGCTAATGGTGTGGTTAATTAATCGCAGATGAGCGAGTTCGCCCGATAGACAGGTAAACGAATCGGATTCGCGTCTAACCGTCAGTGTGTTACTGACCTCGAGTAACCCTGCGATCGTGGCCACAACACCGCGTACTGTTACCCCGCGTGCAAATGCGTTTGCTACTCGAGGCCGCGTGACGAACGTTTCTATCTGCACCGTACGAGGCGCAGATCGACAATTTTTCAATTGTTTTCGAGGTTTATTTACCGTGTCATAGATTTCGAGGGTGCAAAATTCTAAAGTGAACGAGTAGCGACGAGTGGTTGGATCCCTGCGTTAGATATTCAACGATGAAACACTAGAAGGCTAAGGGACTATGTAGAAAATATACTAAAACGAGAGGAAAGTCAACTCACCTCTTATAGTGCTAGGCATCTTGTCCGAGATCACATATCCTGATATCCAAAGCGAGAGATGTTCGAGAAATCACGTTCGAAGCGGATTCACACGTTGATTCTTCCTTCACTTATTATCTTATTATTCACTGATTCTGTTATCCACAATTCTATATAAAAGACCGTGTTTCTGTTTCCGAGCACTGTATCAATTACACCGACACCCTCACTGCGACGCCTCGGACAAGCGCCGGCGTTCGTCCGCATCCGCGATGATCGCGATTGTCAAACACCCTCGCGACTACGAGTCCCTGTCCATCGATCGTTGATCTCAACGTTTCCTTTTACAGTCATACGTCCAATCTTGTCTCGTATACGTCTCCCGTTTCTATTTCCAACGAACAGATCTATCGAGCCCCGCGAGCAAGCACCCAGGGTGGAACAAGTGACCAAACAATTTCAAAGTTGTACACCTTTTTCACTGATATAACTTGCAGATCCTGGATCCTCTCACTCTGGACCACTTTACTCTGTTGCAGCTAGCCAAATAACAACCCAGTGATGTACCAGTGATATCCCAGTTCTTGAATGACCAAGACCAGGTCCGGCAATGGAAGCGAGTACTTTGGAACCGTCACCCTTCGTAGTTACGAAAACGCACCAAACCGCAGGACTGTGACCCGATAGTGAAACGCTGCACGGTGACTCGTGGTATCAACGATGCGTGGCGAACGGTCTCGCTTATCGAGCCACGCGAACGCCGTTATCACGGGAACCGTCGCGTGGAAAACTGACCTAAGTGCCTGAAGATTGCCAGCAAACCACAATTACGCGGAGCTCCTCTACACAGCTTCTCAATGCAATCGGCACTGCACCTTCCCTGTACCGAAATCTGTTGATATCTGTTCTGGTACACGATTAACCTTCGACGTACTCCAGATGGTTCGGTTCTTCTTCTTCAGGTTTCAAGATGCGATTAGTTGGCGGGGACCAAAGGTCCGGCAGATGGGGATTGCGTAATCGGTACCGAAGTGCCGTCTCCGTTGCCACTGTTCGGTGGTTCCTTGGAGTTCGCGAGCCACGAATGGCCGTGTCCCGTTTCGTCCTCTACCTGTGAACCAAGGTTCGGCGGTGGTCCGGTGGTGGTAGCCGGTGAGTGACTCTACCGTGGCGCAGAGATCCACAGGTGCTCGCCACGGTGCCTCGTACCCTTACCACTACCATCAACCCCCTCCCCTCCAGTGTACCGTAGACTCTTCCGCCTCCACCACCTTCTCCCGTACCCCTACCAAGCTGTCTCGTGCGACAGAACCTCTCCACATAGTGGTATCGTCGCCTCTCTTCATCCTCCCCCTCTACGCATCTGTCTCCTTCTCTGTATCGGTTCTTCTTCCTTTTCTTCGACCACTTCTTCTCCCTCCTGCTCCTACCCTTCTTCATCAACTTCTTCCTCGTCTTCCATCTCGTCTCCTTTGTCCGGTTTTTACTTATCCCCGCAGGCTCCGAGGCTGGCTCTGTTCCTCCACGGTGCGCGCAGCTTTCTTCCGCGACGAGTTCGTCACTCGGATGCACCGTTCACCGTTATTCGCCTCGCACGGCATCCCCTTCGCATTCCTCCCTTCTTCCAGCCTACCGTTGCTCCGCCGCGGCTTCCCCGTTTCATCCGCCGCGCTGTACCCTCGCTAACTGCTCGCCCTTGTCCGCGGAGAGTGTCGCTTTCAAACTGAAACTCGATGACATCGGGGCGAGGGTGGTGTTCGTGAATCCCTCCGAGGCGAGACGCGGCTCAGGTTCTCCATTGACCGTTGCTACTTAAGATGTTCTTCTCGTGCATTAGTGTTCGATTAGGTCAGAGGCTTCAGAGGGGATGAACTCCGATGATGCCGGCGACGCTGCGGTGCTCGTGTCTTCGATTTGGCTCTCCTTCTGTTCCGCGGACTATCAATCCCTGACGGTCGGTTAATTAAACTCCGAGACGGAGTTAATGGTACCGCGGAATGGGATTAAAACTCAGAGGCCCGAGCGCGAGGGATTTTTCGAGTCAACGCCTTAACCAGTACAGTTATTGCAAAACAACCATCTCCGATTCTAAAGAAGGCCAAGCTGATTACCCGACCAATTCCGAGCGTGCATCGCTCCTCTAATGAATTGTTCGCGTAATGCCAATTAGCCGCGTGAAAAATCTTAGCGGTATCAAAACCATGCACTGCGAAAAAAGGATGGAACGAGACACGCAGAGATTTTAATCCGAATAAGCTGCACTTCGACTGTTGTATTATATAGACCGTAGTTATGTACTTTGTACTTTTTTTTGGTTTAGCCGTTTTGTTTCACGTCGCGTGTTCGCGGAGTTTTACGGGTTTGTTTTTAACACGATTCATCTCTATTTATCGATATTGGCACATCCGTCGAAGCGGGGAAACATTCGCAGCGTTTTTTTTTCTATTTCCGAACGAACTGTAAATATCATTGACATGCGAGAATTTGAGAAAATACATATTGGTATAATAGTAAAAAATGATGAAAAATTTGAAAGTCGTTAATGGAAATGTTAAACACATAAAGAGGAAGCCATCGCAAGTATTTATATTACATCACTATCGAACTCTGTATTATCCTTAGCAGAATTGTCACAGAGGATCTCGGCTTAGTAAAAAAATATTAATCATTTCGTGCACCTTGCTCGAAAGAACATCGTGTCAAAAGCAGCACGCAGTGGTTGCTCTAAAAAAGACATCCTGACCATGGCGAAGACCTGGACGCGGAGAACAGATATCCCGGAAGGGAGTCTATATCCCGGAAGGGCTTATTAATGTCAATACCGTCCGAGCGGTCTGACCCGTTCTCCATTGTCGAAAATCGATGCAGAGGAAATCGTCGTTCGTGTGCACGGCCACTTAACGAATCCCGCGGATTTGCAATAATCTGAAGAGCGAGGAATCGCTGAGGCCAAGCCTGACTGCCTGCCGGCCGAACGTGAATATTCCGATGGTCGTTGACCTCGGGCCGGTCTTTGGCGCCGAACCCAAGGCTAGCCTGACTCCCGTAAAGTGGCAGCTACAGGTATTTAGTCGGGTTGGGTATAGAGAACGTTGTGCTCAGCGATTTTGGATAATCGTGCATCGCGGGTCCCAATAGAAATCGGCAGGGACGCGTGATTGATCGCCAGCGTGTCTCGCTGCCGATCCTCCTTTACTCGAAAAAACTACGTCAGGCGCCCGAAAAGTCAACGTACGTTTCGTTCCATCGAAAATTCCCCCGTTGGGATATATTCGGACACCGGCACCGTTAGGAATTCGTTAGGATGTGGCTGGTTTTCTGGAAATCTATTGCCATCCACGGAAACATTCGTATAATGAGAAATTGAACGCGTGATGTACGATCGTCTTCGTTTACGTTCGTGCGTGTCCTGTAAGGTATATGTCCCATTAGCGGCTGTCCCATTTACGGATTTTATTTCTTTATTGAAGATGATGAATAAGCCAATGGTGGCGACGGAACTGGTAGGATATTGAAATTCGGGATGTTTGATCTTTTGGGTTATTCATCATCTGGTGTGTCATCAAATTCGTGAGTGGTGTTAATGAGTATGTATCGAGTTGTAAGAATAATGTTACGGATCTGTCATCCTATTCAGTAAACTCAGTTAGTTTTTCATTTTTCTTGTGCCCCAATAAAAAGTGCTTAATTGCAAATGACTATGTCTTTACATGCCTGATTACCCTAATTCTCGATTTAATTGGGATTCTTACCTAGCTTCGAGCCTGCGTTAATTGTAACCATCGAAAGGTATTTGTTTGGAAAAAGGATACACGGAAATACGTTAAAGAACGTGACGAGGCGCAAGCTTCAACCGAGCCCAGAGAGCTCGGGCGGTTTTTCGAGGCTCCACAGTGAACTTTTTTATATTAATCGTAAAGTACACGTCGACGGTCAACGATCTTTGATCTCGACCACGATAAACCTACTGCTGTCGACGATATTACCGGAAACAGCCAGGAAGCGACGATCGATTTTAACCGCGCGCAACCCCATCGCGATGACCTGGCGACGCGCTATTGGTCGATCCTTCACGAACAATGATTTCGTCGTTTCTTTCGATGATGAAGACCGCCACTGTTTCGAATCTTCCGTTTCACACTTCGCTCGACCGTTGCTCGCCGATCCTTTTTCTCGGGACTTCTTTCGCAGCTTCCCCAGCTATCACAGTCATCGCCGAACATGTTCTCAATCTTCAAGTTAGTAGAATTTCAGTTCCGTTCGACTGTGTTACGGCACGTATCTCGCTTCCTGTCGTTGAAAGGCATTCTGACACGGCGTAATTGACGCTTTTCTATTCCCACTGCGTTCTTTGGCTGGCGGAGTCGCGTAAGTGTCGTTGAAATTCTTCAAAAGGTATTGTTCCAGCCCGCATTTACGATCCTCCGATTTTCTCAGCTTTTAGCTTTCGTTCCCCGACTTGGCGACGCCAGTTTTCTACGTAAAAGAAACTTCTCCTGAAATTACGTCGCAGGACAGAATTTTCGTTAACGCGTCAGAATCGCTGTTTCCTGCATCCACCCTTCCGGTTCGCAATCCGGTCCGACTTCTTGTCGCCCGATCCTCTTGCTCTCGCCTACATACGAGGAGAATTATTCCCTCGCTGTAAATAATACCTTCCGCATTGTAATCCCAAGGACATAATTTCGTCCAACTCTCTTCTCTGCGCTGGTACTCCCACATACCGTTGCTAAAAATAACAGAGGCCTCTGCTCCTTATCGTACAATGCCGTTTGCAATACAGACAGAAAAATGTCGCGCCCTCCCTTTAATTTACACCCTCTCCACTATCCCGATTATTCTTCCCCTCGTGTTTTACTTCGCGAGTTCCAGTAATCGAGATCCATTTACGAAAACCGCGATTTGAACCATTTGATTCTTTCGAACCAAGGATGTCGCATAATTGCAGCCATTTCAGTGGCGTTCGATTTAAGTACAATACATGGTACATTCCAACATCCGAAACCGTGCGATTGGAAGCGTTTCCTGGCCGGTGAGGCGTATCGATGAAGTCGAGCGTGTCCAAGGAGCGATTCGCGGCGTTTTAGATGCACGGTAATTGTTCCATTGTAGGCCGGGAATAAAGGCGGTTTAACGCGGTAGGCGAAGGAAACGAGCCCCAGGATGAATGAAACATTAAGATTTCAATCGTATTATTATTGCCGGACTCGATAAAGAAGCCTCGATTTTAATTGCTCGATTTATGACGTCGTATCGAATATATTTTATAAGCCATAAGCCAATCGATATTTTATGGAGCGCAAGAGGCTACTGTCTCCCAAGGCGAAGTACGATTGTAAACGTAAAAGTGCTGAGTGATCTTTAATTCCACGCCAATACTTTGGTGAGTGGATCTAAGCCACGGAACAAGGAAACCTACTTATGCGAACGCGTGGAACAGAATGACCCGCATACAAGGCATCCTCCGATGTCAGGCAGAACCGAAGAACATAGGGAGTAAAAGTATCTACGACCACCTACTAATGCCAGTCACCTCTAGAAAACAGATACTTCAATCACGTCGACGGACGATTACGAAATTTCGTTCCCTGTTGAAAGAAGCTATGTTATTTATGATCACGATTGTTCGAAAGTTGCGCCATCAGGTTCGGCAAAACGACGGGAGGACGTGGTCTCGCGCGTTCTGGCCTCCAATGTGTCAGGCCCAGAGTCAAGAACCTCGCCTTCACTTCGACAAGCGTCTTGTCCACCGCGGATAATTCATCTTTCTTCGAATAAAGCTAACCTTCGGTGCGTCCAGGTGCGTCAACGTTCGTGTATACACGTCGCCATACATAGGCGTAGGAGTCACTTAAATAGAGGGCCCCATTGTTCCTTTATACGCGTGTTCAGAGGTTTTCGATATCGGATCCTGATCTCGAGTTTCTGCCGCGTTACACCGCGGACCCAGCCGATTGTTGTTAGTTTACCTATTGTTCCTCTTGTACTCTCCACAATGCTTAATTTCAATGACTGATGATCGATGAGCACGGGCTACGTGCGTGCAGGAATAGCTGTCCCTCCATTTTTCCTTCGTTGTCAACGTAATCTTAAGTAATGGTTAATAATCTAGTCGATTTGCGTTTCGAGTAAATCATAATAGATGTGGAAGGAATCAGTAACTCGAATCAAGGATCGCAAGTGGCAATCGAACAAATGAATGCCTCTTAGGTAAGGTAAATGTACCAGTGCCCGGCCATGTCCCAGTACCTGAACAGCAATGCGAATTTTATTTATTTTTAAGCTGAATTTTTAATATAATTCAAAACAAAAAATAGCACCATAATGCATAAGTATTGAGCAATATTAATTAAATTCATTATTATAGAAAATTAAAAATCGTTAGATAGAAATAATTATTTTGTAACACACTTCGTACGCATAGCAGATTCCGAGAAATTTCTTTAGCTTCTGTCAAGACACTTCTGTCATTTACTAAGCAAAATATTGACAGCATTTCGTATTTGTATATTATAATAGTACATTATTATAATAGTAAATAGATTTAAATTTAGTTTAAGATAGTTAAATTTGCAAGAAAATTAATATTTTTTTAAACAAGACTAAGTTTATTTACTGGTACAAGAATTTCGTGAAAGTAAGTAATTTAGACATGCATTTTTAGGTTGTCCACTTACTGGGACGACATAATTCAAGTATTGGGACATACAGTTTTAGGTTGTCCGGTTACTGGGACATATGCATTTTTTCGTATTTTCATTAATAAACACGTCTATTATAATACATAACCTTTTTTTTGCAGTTTCCAATAGTATAATATTGTGTTATCTATCACATTCCAACAACATTTTTTTATTTCATGATGGTTTTACAAATTAAATTAGGAGACAAACTTTGCCGCTATTCCTTAAGCCCCTTAAGCGTCCGGGTATTGGTACATTTACCTTATATAAATATTGAATGGAGCATCTATTTCCTCCCAGTCCATCAAAAAGATTCAATTCAAGTAACAATGAGATGGAGATAAAGGAAAGCTGTCATTAGCGAACTCGCGACTCGATGAATATTTATTTCTCCATTCAACGATAATCAAGTTCTTGACCCAGCTCGTTCAATGAACGAAAATATCACGCCGACGGGAATGCGGTACATCGCGTGCTATTTATAGCATTTCATTTTGCCTACCGTAATTGTTTATAATCTAACTATAATGCTCGCGGCCACCTAGGCCTCTCCACTAAAACTCGTTCCTCTGCGGCTGTGTTTACGATCGATGCTGCACGTGGGCGTGCAGCAGAATGAAAGTACCGGTTGCAGTTCGCAGTCAGCAAGGCGTGATGCATCAACAGAATGAACCTTCCCAAAGCCATGGAAGCCAGCGGCATTGAGACGTGCGGGGTGCAATCTTAATCAGAATCCCGATGCTCTTTCGTACATATGTATTCGAATCCATATAGAAATAAAAGCGACAACATAAACGTACAGCTTCGGGGACCAAGAAATTAGACGTGACCACACAAGGCTCTCGGGCCTGAAAACTCGAAGCGGGCCAACCGCGAGGGTGAGAATGAAGTGGGGGAGAAGACAAGAGGCAACTCATTACCGAGGGTTCTATTCCCACATCCCCCGCAACCCTATCTGCGCATCGGGGTTCTGTTCGAGCATGTGCGCGGTCGATCACGCATGTGGGCGTACGATAGAACGATAGAATAGAGGTACCGGACGCGGGTTATACGAATGCAACGCGGGCGAGCGAGGAAGAGAGCAAGCGAGCCGACCAACGAACGAACGAACGAACGAACGGCTTGCAACGGTAAAACGTAACCGTTGTGCCCCCGACTGCGAGAGGCCGTCGTGAGAGCGGCCTGGAGAGGGATCCCCGATGATGTAAGAGAGAGGGACAGGAGGGCCCCGGTGGTGTGTATAGTAGGGGAAATCGACGATGTAACACTGCCACATAGCGGTACAGCATCCCCACCGTTCGCCAAATCATCCTCCGCGAGAGGTTCACGGACACTCGTAATTCGTGGCTATCGCGCGCGCACGGCCACCACTTCTTCCCACCACCCCTCGCTCCTTTTCCCTTTTTGCCCCCTTTTGAATTTCTATGGAACACTGCGACCGGTATTATCGCGCAACAGCCTCCCCTCCTCCCCGCGAGGAACCGGTACTCCACGCTGGTAATCTTATCTATTAAGGCAGTCAATACATTGACGGCTTGTTTTGTTCTATTAGCGGCGCGGAGCCGTGCATCGTGGCACTTTGATCGCGATGAATCACGCGTTTTTCTCGAGACACTACGTCGAGGAAGCGTGGGACGCCTGAGCTTCGAGGTTCCAGCGACGTGAGCTGCTGGATCGCTGTTTTACATGGGCGAGGATATTCGAAAACGCGAAGAGGATGACTTTGTGGTGGGGAGCTTGGAATGTTTGCATTTAGAAGATCGAATGAGGTACTCGGCGGTATTGTTCCGTACAGTGTTTCAATGCCTTTTGATACCTCATGACATTGTAAATTCAGGAGAAACGTGAGGGGTGATCGTTGATGACGGATGGGGTGGATTCAAGAGGGTTGAAGTTGACACGTGTCATGAGTAGCCCGTGCAAAACAGTTGTGTGATATCTACGTAGAATTTCTGTTCTTTATAGGTACGATTTGTAAATAATGGAAAGTTACGAAGCCCGGGGATTCATTTCAAGCTCCACCCCTCAGCTTTCGATACTACTCACGATATACATTCTTGATCCTGTTACTAAGTTTTGATACAGCCCTGCAACTATTATATAAGATAACGATGCAACTCATGAAGCATTCTAGGATATACAACTTCAGCATTTCACCACGGGACACGCTACTAATTATCTTTCGAACTGTTCGTTTACTCCTTCGTCGTGGAAACTGCTTAGAGCCCGACGAAATACTTTTACGACATCGAGAATTCTATCAAACTTTACACTTTCGGGATGAAATTTCGGTAATAAATTTCGTTAGCTCCAGAGGGTCGAGGCGGAGTAGCTTCCCGTCCATAGCGCTCGTAAAGCTACCAGCTATAGTACTGAATAGTTTCAATCATTTCAGTCACAAAGATCGTAGGAAACCAGTTCTTTTCTCCCTTTTTCGTCCTAGCGATGCACTGTAACCAATAGCTCGAGGAAACCGGTATTTTATCGTAAGGATGCGATGCATTAAATGGCTCGCGGAACGATTATTTGTTTCCTCTTTGCTATCCCTGATTCATGTCTCGTTCCCGCGTAAATGGAGCTGTAAAACGTACCGAACGGCTGGGGAAATCGTTTAAGTCTCGCGGGCGATCGTAACGCGCGTAAGAGAAACTTCGTTGATGGTGTGCACGCACAAGCGAGATTACCATGGGATAGAAAGTTGTGCTTTGCAAAATTTTGGCTTGGGTGCGAGGTAGCTGTCACCGGCGCGAGAAATACGAGCTGAAGGAACGGTCGAAGAGTCGTAAACGATCGAATACGTGTAACTTGGTGATTTTTTAATATTCCAATGCACTGACAGGAAATCGTAACTTCAATGATGCGTTGGGCACTAAATATGTAAACGACCGGTATACAACGTGGCACATTTTCTGATAATTTTATTAATAGCTACTCGTTCCTTGGAACGTTGATGTTGAAACACATTTACATCTACACGTTAGAGACTATGTTCCTCGGTTGTTGGAGGAATTTAAAAAAAGCCATTGGAGAGCATATCAAATTCTGATAAATTAGCAATCGTGGAACAGGATATATCTCTTAGTTACCATACAATGCAATATTTGACGTTTGCTACAAGTAATATTCTACATCCGGAACATTACTATTTCCTCCTCCTCGCCAATTTTATCAACTCGTGTATTGAAACTCTTCACAGTTTCAACACTTCAAAATAGCTTTAGTATCCACGCTCCACTTCTATTAAAACCAGGGGAATTTCCCTTGAATCCAAGCTCACCCTACACAAAGCGATAGGAACGAAACGTGGAAGATTTCGCACGCAACGTGTAATTTCGGGCATCGGTCCCGGTATTATTGATGAGTTCGATTCGTCGAATCGATCGGGAATAATATCCCAACAGTGGGGGTATCGGCGAGAGGGGTTGGGGCCAGGGGAAGGGAATCACGACGCCCACGGCAATCAACGGTACATTGCACTCGCTCGTAATGCCCTGCGCTGCGTAAGTACCATACAACAATATACGTTAAATAACAGGTTTACGTATAAACAAGCAGAGTTCGGCAGTCCAGCGGGGAGAGTGGCGGGGGCCGGGGGGAAGAATTGACTCCCGTCGAAATTCACTTGGAGCGATCGAACCGCTGAAGAAACGTTTGATTGCTTGTCCAGTTATTCGCGCAATTTTCACGTGGCAAGCATGCAGAACACGCAAAGAAATTTGCATTTCGCGTCGGCCTGAACGAGGGGTGGGAGGTCGATTAATTTGGAGACGCCATGACAATCGTGCGGAAGAATCCGACGTAACCTGTTCCTCGAGAAAGACTGTGATTGATTAAGGAAACTGATTGCCCATTGAAATAACAAGTGGCACAATTCAGCTTACGCATGGTTACTAATAAAATGATTTTTTAATTGGATAACTCTGTTGCAATATTCCGTTCCCACCCGCGAACATCGATCGACATGCAATCACGGGCGATTATTGAATTGGAATCACAGCCCGTTCAAATATTTGTTCAAGAACCCGATTAATTAGCGGTTTCAGCTAGAGATAAATAATTGCGGCACGTTAATGGCCCTAATGAACGAGCCTCGATGGATCGATGCGGATTAATGTAAGCAGGATGTATAACGCCGTAATCATTGTGCGATTAATTGGAACTTTCGGTCTTGTAATTATCGTGGAGCTTGATATCACGTATTCGCTCGATATACGTGTGGACAGTTATTGCTGGCGTGTTATCCGCGAGCGTGGAAAATTATTGTATTGTCATGTTACAACTCCTCTCACGCGTGCTATTGTTCTCTGGCGAAGTTTCGGGTAGATAGAACATAGGTAAGGCGTGTTTCAACGACTGACTTTGTATAAATTGCATTCATCCATATGTTACATGCATTTTACTATTGCGTGTTTTAGTAGATCTAAAATCAGGTGGTCGTTCAAGATTAGTGATTATACATACAGTGGTTCACACCCAAAATCGTACAGTTTTTAAAATCGCATAACATTTTTAAACTTGGTCCAAACAACTTGAGTTTTTTTAGAAGATAGAAGGATTAGTTTGCTAAGTGACATGTTACGTCGTTTTGAAAAAAATTGCTATTGATCGAAATAGCAAAAAAATAATGAAGGTCGTTTTTTTAACTTTTTTCTGAGCCTGTAATGCTATTCCGACTAATTGCATTTTTTTCCAAAACGACGTAACACGTCACTTAGCAAAATAATCCTTCTAACTTCTCAAAAAAAACTCAAGCCGCTTGGATCAATTTTAAAAATGTTATGCGATTTTAAATAGTGTACGATTTTGGGTGTGGGCCACTTTATATTTTTACTGCAACATTTAGCTTTCCTTGATAAGAATTATTTCACCATGTCACATAATTATACTTAATTAAAATATACCCTGATCACATATCGTTCGAATATTATCTTTCATCGTTTTAGACAAATCGGTAGATTTGCTCTCTTTCGATTAGACAGGTGAGATGGTGTAGTATAAAATGTAGTCCATACCCGATGTGAATCGCAGGGGAAGTAGCAGCACAAGCAACTGCATAACATTACGTGGACTATACATAGATGACAACCGTCATTCCATCGGTGACGTTGAGAGTTGGATTGACGTCATCGATTTTGGATATTGCTAGTGAAGAAACTCTTCTATACTGGTACTCCTGGAACTATAATAAAACCGACGGTAGCTATAAGAGGAAGCTATGGTTGCGTTGCTTACTGCATCACTGTTGTCTTATGAACATAATGATTTACTTAAGTTCACAGATAAAGTGTGTTCAATATGATGCAACTTATTGATTAACAAATCTTTTCCGTTAGGGAAGAGTTGAAGGGGCATGTTATAGTCGCTTGAAAGAATTTGTAGATGTTGGTGCCACCAATGGGCACTGAGTTGTAGTTCAACGTGAATCAACGGAACAGGTACGTGGAAGGTAAAGCAGACTGGGAGAAACTTTTTGTACACTCGCCTGCCTGATCAGTCGATGATAATTTAGAAACCCTGAGACAATTGTTTTAGCATCGACGAAGTATAGAATACACCTACCCCCAATGTAATTTTTTGTCATACCATAGACGAGGTATAGGATCCTATACCCTTACCATTCTCGTGTCACACCCAACGTTATCGATTCAGTCTAAAATAAGATTACAATGCTACGAGTGGTTGGAATTAAAATTAAAAGGTATCGAAAAGATTTAAAATCTAAAATGGTCTAGCTGGCCACACACGGAGAGATTTCCTGGCGATCTTTATCAGTCGCGTTTCAAGTTTGCGAACTTAACTGCATGTTAGTGGCGCATGTCTATGATCGATTTATGCCGACACGGTTCTCGTGACAAATTTCAACCGCGTGACAAAACAGTTGTTTAACATTCACGTGCAATTTTTGTCTGCAGATAAAAACCGACAGATCGAAATAGGAAAAACTAAACAGATTTGGTATTATAATATTATATTATAGTAATATCATCGAAAGATATAGATACGCGTTCAATTATTGTGTTTTGCTTTGTCAGATTATTTTTTTATTAAACTTCATCATACGGTATTTGCAGTTTTGATCCGCCGCCGACTTTGATCGCAGGTTTGTCCGCGGCTTTGAAGACTGCGGGAAAACCCCTCTGTGTGTGGCTAGCTAATAAAACCTATGATTTGGAATATTCCAAATTACATTCACCTTCGGTATTGAAACTAAAATGTCACCCTTTATATTCTCTTTATATTTCGAACTTTATATTTCGACCTGTCGGTTTTTATCTGCAGCCAAAAACTGGACGTTAATGTTAAACAATTGTTTTGTCACGCGGATGAAGTTTGTCACGAGAACCATGACGGCATAAATCGATCATAGACATGCGCCACTAACATGCAGTTAACATTTCCGCAAACTTGAAACGCAACGGATAAAGAACGCCGGGATACCTTCCCCTGTGTGGCCAGCTAATGTTGCATAATTCTACCTGCTAATATATTTTCGTAGAAACACAATTTATACTTATTTCTATAAATTTCCCTATCGGAAATACCTATATGTAATTCGCAGTCTACCATTCTCTGTCCAAAATCCAAATTGAGGCACAACTATTTATGTTTATTTTATCATGGCTACTATATTGTAACCACAACCATTTCTAGTAACAGACTGGAACATAGTGAATTTCGCAACGTAAATTTCTGCTTGAATTTTTATGATGCCTATCGCGCGCTATGTATTACTATTATGTTATGTTGATTTAATGTTGATTTAGTTTATTTATAGAAGTGTAATTTATGTGTGTAGATAAAATGTGTTGTAAATAATATATTTAAGTGTAATAATTGCAAACATGATATAGAGACAGTGATGGTGTAATTTACGTCACATTTACCTGCAATTTTACGTAGTGATAAACTTTTATCACACAAAGAAATAATGGGTTTCTTTTTTCTTCGCTAAGTGGCTTCATATTGAGTTATCGCGGTTCAAACAATTAAAAGACTGAGGAAATATGGTGGATTTTACAATAAAAGTGTGTTATTTTCTGCAATCGTCAACGAATGGCGACTATTGATTGTTTTATTCTTCTAATACCCATCCATTTTTTACACTTCTAACGAGACGTGCAAAACTGTAAACATTGCATCAAGCTATTATTTTTTAAAATATTCTGCACATTGTTAGTATAAACGAAAATGAAGTGGCACATTTTATGTACTAGACTCAGCTTGTAATTATAATAACCTGATTTTGATAAAATAATTCGAATTATTAGTTATTATCGCATTTCATTAATATGCAGTATCCATCACTGAAAAAATAATTTTTTAATATTTTTATCATTACGAAAAAATCTGTATTGTATTTATCAGATTATTCTAATGAAATGAAACCACGTATGACGCAGTTTGATATGAGGAAGGTGCGGCAAAGATTGTCACACAGAGAAGTAAGATAATAATATATTCTTTTAAAGCCCGGAGTGTCCACCGCATTTTTACGAATTTATTTCTCGAAAACGGAAGAGAGTTGTTCCATCCTACTTTCTAACGTTGTTCTGGGTATCCTCCCCCACATTAAAAAAAAAACGCGGAGTGAAAAACTCGGACCACAGTTCACGACTTCCCCTTGTTAGTCACAGAAATCCTTCCTCGTTCTGTCTTGGTCCTCCACCACGCTTGCGCTAAGCAGCAACTACTTAGTGCGTCGCTATATAAACGCGGCCACTTGTTGAACGACTTGCATTCCACCGATTCTCCTCAACCGTGGATATATCTGTTCCCCGACTATCGAAATTTGTCTCCGCAGTCATTTAAGAAGTGATCGCGACGCAGTTACTCTTAAAAAATTCATCTGTTTCCGCGCCTTTAAATCACAACGCATTTTGCTGCATCTGATCGTCGTGCAACTCGAATCTTCCAACAAGGTCAGGTTTTTCACAATATTACTTAACCCTACACATCCTTCAACATTCTACAATCTCCAAGCTTTTATAAAACCGTAGGGGATCCTTTTATAATGTCCGAGGAGTATTCGACGTCTTATTAGAGCGATAATAATATTCCTAGGATAAAGCTTCTCTGCTCTTCTCAAGTTTCGAAAGTTTCTGAGTGATACATTGAGGAATCGTCTTGTTATAAAAGTGTTTGTAGACACAAATTCGAAGAAAATTGCACACTGTCTTGTAAAATCTTCTGAAGTAGAATATAACTCTAGTTCGAATACGCTGCTGAAGCTTTAAATTTTCGATTTGACACTCACTATTACAAAATTCAGTTAGAAGAATTCGCATAATTCTCTTCGAGTAAGCTAAGTTTCACCTAAATATCTCTAAAAAGTAAATGCCCCTAATGCGTTAAAAAAGAAGCATGCTTCTTTAATCCATCAGGTTTCACTTTGTTATTCGTGTATAAAGAGAACACTGAAAGAGAAGAAGGAAAACTGAAAGAGAATGTAAGAATTGTACACCAAGACACCGATACATTTACTCTACGTGTATGAACCGCGAAACCCTTCTCATCCATCAATCGAAGTACCGCGAGGATCAGATTGAGACGGACTCTGATTTCCATCTTGTGGAATTTTTATTTTTCCGGCGAAACCGCGAATCGGTATCAGGTACCAGCCACTCGTGTTCACACGTAAGCAGTCGGCATCGCTGATAAATCCTTCGAATCGCGCACGAATACTGAAAGCTACGGGAAATTACAAAAGTCGGAAACGGAAACGGTGGAAGGACGAGCTTTTAATATCGTCGAGCGTCATTCTGGCTTAAGCCCGAGATCCTCGCGGCTGTCGATGTTCGATTTTCCATTTTACGCCTCGTGTGGGACTGCCGGATCTTTTATTTTCTTGCGTGTAATCGGTGCTTGATAACGTCTTGATCGTCACCCCTCGTTGATCCTATTCACGAGACTGAGATATCGTTGGCGAATGTAAGACACGAATTGGAGGTGTCAGGGAGAAACCAAGGCAAGCATTTAGTGGAAATACAATTCCATTCATTTTACAATACCTGTTCTAAAATATAATATATTATTCTGGTATTCTAATATTAATTGATCATTTCTTCTCCTGATATAATATGGTGAGGATATGTTTTTTTGAAACTCTGGTTTAGTAATCTCTATTTGATAGCAGTGCATACGGAAGTTAAGTGTATGAAATATTCAAACATTTACGATGTTTGCTCCCATAAGGGATTCAGTTTGTAAACTCAACTTGACGGCTAACTGACCAGTCGTTAACTTTTCGATCCTTCTCGCAGGCGGTATAACAACTTTGGATTTCCGTGATGCTCGCGAGTGGGATTCTCTGTTTCCCGGAACAGGATTAAGTAATATCTGGGAAGAAGCCATCCCTAATTACTGTATTCTCTTACGGCTGCTCATTTGAATTAGACCTGAGCGTTTTAACTTCAGACCTATACACCTCTACTTAATTTTTACTCACGATAAGAATAACAATAATTTCACGATGCTCAATAGCAAATCAACCAAGTTTTTCGAGTATTTTGCTGATAAGGTTCTATACTTTCGAACCACACTTTTATTCCATTCAGTTAAACCAAAATTTAGAATCGAAATGGGTGAGATCGGTGATTCGAATCGGAAGAATGGTTTAGAAGAACAATTTAGTTCTAGGCCGCGAGGAGCCTTGTGACACTAGCCTAATAAGCTCTGGGCCCATGTGACGTCCGATCGATGATGAATCCGTACAAATCATTCGAGCGAGTACCTATCGCGTAGCGTTAAAGTTCGATGCTAGGTCAACACGCATAGACCGACTAAGCAAGTGCACCTAGTCATTACGCTCGCTGAAATCCGCGGCGTCGCTGCCAAGCTAAGCTCACGCGAGAATCTTCGCGATTCTTCTGCCGCGAATTGCCATTTTAAACAGTGAACACCAATTAAACGTCACCACATGCGCCTGATTCGGTGCCATCGAAATTTCGAAATTTGGCTGTTGTGAGGTTCAACGGTGAGCGAATCAATCTTGGCGCTAACAAAATATTTTCCACGTGAAAATTCTCGTGGATTAATTTGTTCGCTAGTGAAATTAATATCAAGTGTCACCCCTCGTGTACACCCTAGATCGTGATAATATTCATCGGGAGGAAGTGTAATCAGAACATTTTTATTTAAATATTTTCTCATTCGAAGGGTAAGGGGAAAAACAGGAATGTCCATTTTTCATGATTTTGATATTTATAGAATATTTTGTGGGTAACAACTGGGGCTATCGAACTGTCGAATTTCAAATACCCCCGTGAGATAACGTTAAATATTTGGTATACCTACTGGTTAAAACAGGAAATGTCCATTCCGCAGTGGAACAACATACGGAATGTCATACGGAGAAGAAGAAATTATTTACCAAGAAAATTAAATTCCTTGAAGCTTGCTTCTTTACTGATGGACTAAAGTATTAAAACTTAATTTTATCGATAAAGCTGTTTTGTAACCTTCTCTGTTTCTTCCCTTATCTTTCATTTCATCTCGGGGCTTGCGTATCACATGTATTATAGCGCAGACGTTGCTTTCGTTACAGATAATATGAATCTAGAAGAGTACCGCAAGCATGGTAAGTAAAAACCTCAGTTTATTCTGTCGCTAGTCCAAGCAAGATTGCATGCCTTCAAACATTCGTCAATTACTTTGCTAGTTCAATGGATGCAGTAGGGAAAGAATTTAGTAACAGACTCAACGGCTGATATCTGTGAAACCTCGATATTATAGTTGGCAATGCAATGTCTTGTAGTACCTTGTACGTATTTGTGTAAACCTTGTAACCTTGCATGCGAGCAAGCAGAAATGCATAAAAGAAAGGGCTCATGATAAGCCCATCGGATACGTTTCGAGGCGTTAAAACGACGCCAATAAAGAGGGATCACCGAACCGGGAGCAAGTCTATGGGGATTTTATGGATTCGATACTGTTTCCAATACGGTTCACGCTAGATTCTGTATTTACAGTCCTAAATCCTAGGCGAAGGATTTCAGCGTGATTTCCCTTTTCCTTGGATCCAATTTCGTACGGGAGAATCCATCCCTCTGTCCACCCTGCGTTCCCTAATACCAATAAAATAGTAACGTCTATGCAAACGCCTGCCATTCGAGCTTTAAACGTAGCACGTCGCTGTCAAGCAGTTTGTATCACTTCGCTATTGGATACTAGGTGGACTAAATGCAGTCCGAAGAAGAGTGGACGTTTAGGGAACCCTGTTTAAATTGTGATCTTTAAGGTACGTTTAAATAACACGAATCGAATTGCATTGTCGCTTAAGATGTACGTCGCCAAACGAATCGAGAGGGAAACAACGAGAGTGTTTGGAGCAACTACGGCATCGACGGAAGTGTTTTTTCCCGGTATAGTTAAGAGCGGAAGACCTCGAGTACGGGGACCAGAGATAATCGGTTTAAGGTTTTCTATCGATGTTAAATAATTGTTCTCGCTCGTTGAATGTCGACATCCAACCTTTGTTTCTGAGAATAACCATTGTATTTTCTGGGACTTATTGTTCATTGGGAGATTTCTCGTTATTTATTTTCACTTAAAGGCCATATTCTTTGATATATATATAGGTATATCATAAAGTTAGGTGAAGGTTTTCAAAACACGAATCGCTTCAAGAATTCATTCCCTACTGCTTCCAACACACTTTTACATATAAGATAGAAACTAGACATGATCACAGACAAATAGTCCAAATAAAAATTTACTGGTAAACAGATATAACAGTCTACCAGTTGCAAGGTCTTCGATAAATCTAAAAATCTGAAACCTCTGCAAAAAATCGTGGACTTTATGCATATTGCATTTCTGTCGATCATTCAAAGGTTCATAGAAACGATAATAATGTTAAAGGTGCAAATGCAATGCTGAACATTGCGAGGATAGAATATCAATGCACAATGCAGAGATAATATATAGAATTTCAACGTATATAGAAATTGGATTAATAAGACCACATAAGTTCACACTACTAACGCTTCGTGACATGGCTTTAAACCGTCAGGAAAAGAAATGGTGGATTACATCGCCGATTACCTGGCGAATATTCGATCGAGGCGCGTTTACCCGGCGGTTTCACCGGGCTACCTGAGAAACGTCCTGCCGTCGTCGGCTCCTGTGGATGGCGAGCCTTGGGAGGACATATTCGTCGACGTCGAGAAGTGCATCATGCCAGGGGTCACGCATTGGCAAAGTCCACATATGCACGCTTACTTTCCTGCCCTCAATTCGCCTGCTAGCCTACTGGCAGATATGCTGGCTGATGCGATCAATTGTCTTGGATTTACTTGGGTAAGAACGATGTAACTATATAACGATATAACATTTTCGTAGAATCTTGAAACAACTCTGTTACAAAGGATTTCCTTTGATCGATATTAAATCTATTGCATCACAATGCGATATAGTTAGTAAGCTCATTTGTGAGAGAGATAGCTTAGAAGTTTTATGGACTGAATAAGGAAGTAGGCGTTTGACGATTGAAGCCTCTAGTTTGAACAATTTTGGGATGGAAGTTTTGGGTAGTGATGGAGCTTCTGATTAATTGGAATGATACTGCATTGAGGGAAACGATTTTTTAGTTCCGTTTTGAAAGATTCGGGACGCAATGCAGGTTTAGAATACTGGTGAATAAATGTAATTTTATCCTCTGGGGTGAAAATAAACAGTAGATCTCGATTTTGAATTAATATCGGATGTGGGAACTTTCTCATGGAGCTCAGAAGTTGCATCGTTCATATCGAACGTTTTGTCTGCTGCTGTTAATGTGCGTTTCCACTCTCAATGGCCTCCAAAGGGAGGGCGCTTTGAAACTACCCCTAAAGCAATAAATGCGGCAAATTACTGTCTATCATTCTCTCAATTTTGGTACAATCGTGCACCCCAACTTCATCACCAACTATATTGGCAGTTTTATCAGTCTTCAGGCACAAGTCTAACTCAACAAATCAAGCCTTGCGAAAATCCCATTAGCATTACTTCAGGGGGGAACTTTGTGTAAGAGGCATACAAACGGACAAGATTAGGAATTTTTTTCAAAGAGCCAGTGCAACGAATCTTTTTCAAAACTTTTGGAATATGTTTGTGTACATGTAGACGAATAAACAAAATTTGTTATGTTACAATATGACTGGTTAGGTGGCTAGGTTCTGGCATCCGTTGCACTCAACTACAACGAAAAAACCAGAAAGTTGGATTTTTTGGACCGATTACACAAGTTTCCCTCCTTAACTATCGAAGTTGCACCCTACGTGCACCTATTTTACCGCAATGAAACCACCATTTTAACCAGAATTTGTCGTTCCATTCTATTTATTAACCGTCAAACCCTCGGATTCGATGCGTGCACACGAAAAGGCCTCGAGTCCCGCGTGCACAGAGCTGGAGACCATCGTAATGAATTGGCTTGGGAAAATGATCGGTCTGCCAGAAGAATTCCTGCACGGCCCAGGAGGATCTGGCGGCGGTGGCGTGATACAAACGACCGCGTCGGAAGCCACTCTCGTTTGCTTACTCGCAGCGAGAACCCGAGCCATTAGGGATGTGCAGCAAAACGAGCCAGACCGTTTACCAGCCGAGATTAATTCGCGTCTTGTCGCGTATTGCTCTGACCAAGTAAGTGTTTCCACTTTGAATCTGTCCCCCAATACAGCTGCTATTATTCCTTCAAAGTGTTTCCTTTCATGGCACCCTTTAAAAAATTGATATCCCCTCGTGGACACTGGTCGCGAAAATTTCTTGCAATATTGTCATAGTGTGCCGTTTCTATGAATTAGGATCTAAGATCGAAGGGGTGTAGGTGGGTAGTTTGCAGTGTTTTATGAATGCATTTGTACTCCAGGCTCATTCCAGCGTGGAGAAAGCTGGGCTGATAGGTTTGGTGCGAATGAAGTACATCGAATCTGACGACGAGCTCAGTATGAGAGGAGAAGCCTTACTCGAGGCGATAAAGAACGACAGAGCTGAGGGGCTGCTTCCTTTTTATGTGAGTATTATTCGTGGATAGTCTATTACTTTCGACTTTGCTTCAAAACGAAGAAGCAATAACGATGTGAATGCTTTGACATGGGAAGTGTTGAAAAATGGGGTTCAATTTTCGCAATTAGGAAGCATAATATGCTTAATATATTATACTAGGTACACATTAAGCTGAAGGAGAAATGATTTCCGAAATATTCTTATACTCGATTTAGCGACCATCGAGAATCCCGTTTTAACAATAGCTTTGTGGCCTATCTGGGCTGAAGATTTATTATTCCCTTACGTTGGAGTTTGATTGAATGGTAATTTAATGCACACGGTTCTCTAAGAATGCTGTAACATTCTGTATGAAGCGATCCCTAAGAGAAAGCATGTAGCTTCCTTGTCCAATCAACGTCATTAGGTTGGATAGCTGTAGTGCAGTATAAAAAGATCGACCTACAAATTAACCTTGCCAGAGTTGTTACTAGTTACGGGTAGTAAAGAGGGCGGACATGACGTTGCAAGGCGGATTGTCTTTTCGCTAGTTGGTCCCGGAGGAACACGACTCGCGAGTCCTCTATTCTTCAACGTAGCAAATCCATGGCAAGGGAAATTATTGCCTTCGGAGGAAAGTAATTTCCGCCGTCGCACTACAATCCATTGATCAGGAATAGGGGACTCAACATGCACGATGTTAATTAAAAATCAAATTATCGGCCTTTAAAGCGCAAAAAGGATGGGAAGTTGCTTTGCATTGTTTACTGATATTTGTTTACTTCTTTAGTATATAACTTTTTATCTATTTACGAAGGTGTGCGCTACTTTGGGCACAACTGGTGCCTGTGCCTTCGACAATCTCAAAGAAGTTGGCCAAGTGTGTAAGTAGAGATTAATATATCTTTCGCTACTATCTTCCACTGAAAAAAAGACATCATAAATGATATTTCATTATTATGCATCTTGGAATCTCCTACCATAAATTAGAAATATAGAAAGCTATCAAAGTAACGAGTAACCAATTATGAAATTCCGCATTCATTTCGCTTCATGAACTGATTAGGGTACATCATGTATGAAACTGGTATCGTCTAGGCTGTTTTAGTATCGCAATTAAATGAGACGGATTTTTCTTGGCCGATAGGTGTGGAAAATGGGCTCTGGTTGCACGTGGACGCAGCTTATGCAGGCAGTGCATTCGTGTGCCCCGAATTCCGCGGTTGGATCGAAGGAATAGAAAACGCCGATTCGATCGCCTTCAATCCTAGCAAGTGGCTGATGGTGCACTTCGATTGCACCGCTATGTGGTGAGTCACAGCGCGGATGAATATGAATTTTATTTCAATAGGTACGTCACCTTGAGCTTCTAGCGCCAATAAAAGGATATTCGTACGAAGGGATGCGAAAGAAATAGGGGAGAAACTTTGCAAATAGTCGAATCGTCGCGAGTTCGATAAATTCGTAAGCGCGGGACATTGTAGCCCCTCGTTCTGCCCCTCTTGGGATTTATAGGTTGGACTGCGGACGCAGAATCGGTTTTTTCATTCTTCCTGCAATTTCCGTCGACATAATTCACAATCTTTCGGGACGATGTTTGAGTGTCTTTTAAAGCCGATAGCGCATGAAATGAGTAAATCGAACGGCTCGTTGCTTTACCATAAATTACTCTCAAATGAAATCAAATAGATATTCTAAGGCAATGATATACTATGTGCTTCTAAGAAATAACACAAAGCTCTGTTTAATTGAATCTCCGGAACGTGAATTCTTTGAACGAATTACGGTGATATAGAGGACAGAGGATTAATTCGAAATGCCAGGGAGTCAAATCGACTGTGTTAAATGCGATTGGAAAAAACACTTGATTCAGATACGAGAGGATCGAACGTAAAATAACGTTCTTGTAGAAAAATTAACTGGCAATAATTTCTGTGGCTCTTTCAGGGTGAAAAGCAGCCAAGCTCTTCATAGAACGTTCAATGTGGACCCGTTGTACCTGAAGCATGAAAATTCAGGTAACCAAGGAGGAATAATTTCCCGTATTGGCATTAAATATGCGTTTCCAGTCCGGTCGAGCGCGATGATCGATTAAACGTGGTGTCTAATTTATTTGCAGGGCTTGCTATCGATTATATGGTAACTGGTTGATAAGTCGCAACAATATTATCAATTATTTGTTAATGCCATTTTATAACACATTCACATTATTGTTCATTGTTTTAGCACTGGCAAATCCCGCTGTCGAAGAGATTCAGGGCCTTGAAATTGTGGTTCGTCATTAGAAATTACGGAATCACTGGCCTTCAGAAGCATATTCGAGAGGTTTCTATTACGTCATACCTTTCTCGTATTAAAATGTGCATCTAAAGCTATACTTCCGGACACTATTCTTTGCCGATCGGTCACGCGAAAACTTAAACGAAATCCATGTAACCTAAATAGTGTATCACCTGATACATACATGGCATTCTTTTCTATTATCAATTATTAGTTAGAAGGAGATGGTGTATTGTTTGAAATTTAAGAATTAGTAAACAAGTGACTATTCAAAGTGACAAACTTTATGAAAAAAATGTGTCGCAATAAATTAGCCCTCGTTATAAATTTTCTAAAGTTGTATATGTAAATTTCGCATGTTCAAATTGTTTTCCCCGTCTTATTTACTTCTTACACGATTTTTAAGAAAATTTTATATATCATTTCTTGGACATTTATGTGGCAATTAATGTACTTATACATAAATATATACTCGGAAAAAATAGTGTCGAACAGTATATGCATACATTTGCAATAGAGTTTCTTAATGCAACTTTATCGCGTATATTTGGCAGAGCAAACATACTCAGGCAAATTGTGTCCATTTTCTACTATTTGCATTGTTTTAAATTTCCAAATGATGAAATCTTTCTTTCGATTTTATTATTCGATTTCGGTGGGCGAATATTTATTGAATTAAAAATACTTGAACAAAAAAAGTCATATATAGACAAATTTTAATATTTCAACATTTCTAGTCAATTGCAAACATTGGCGCCAATTCTTACATATACCTACTCAATACTTTACATGTATTTGCATAAAGAAATTTCGTTGCAAGTGTGTAGAGAGCCTAGAATCGGTCTTAATTATCGACAATTCCATTCAAATACTAACTCTAGGGCGTTAGGCTGGCACAAAAATTCGAAGCGCTAGTTTTAGCGGATTCGCGCTTCGAGATCCCTGTAACGAGACATTTGGGGTTGGTCGTGTTTCGACTTCGCGGCGAAAACACGCTAACGGAGCGTTTACTGAAGAAGATGAATTCAAGGGGTCGTGTACACTGTGTACCAGCTGCTTTACACGGGAAATATGTGATTAGATTCACCGTCACCTCGACCAAGTAAGTTAACACTATCTCTGCTACAGAAAGCGAAGCAGAAAAGAGCGTAAGAATCGAAACCCCGTTGTACGCCTTTATGCAAGCTGAATTAAAAGAATTGTAAACTAATGTGGCTGCTAGTAACAGATTGGTAATCTTCGAGAATTCGGCTGCTCCAAGAAAATTTCCCTTCGATTATTTTACTTTCGACTTCAACTAAAACATAATTCTTCTACTCGCAATCTCACTAATTTGAATATTCGTAATATTAACATCAATGCTATTAATTTCAAATTGAATGATTTGCATTTTACGGTGTTTCTTATATTTTTTTTGCAATTATAGCACAACTAACGAGGACATCTTAAGGGACTGGGCCGAGATACGAAACACAGCGAACGAGATCATAGGGGATGCTTCAGGTTCACCTGTACGAGCAAGAGTTCCACTCGCAGGTAACACAGAACAGAAATGTAGACCATTCGAACTGACTTGATACAATCGATTCTTTAAAGTGAGAAGGCAAATTTTGCACACAGATTTTGCACGTTGCTCAAAAACATCTAGAGCATAAGCCTGTTCCTCACTGAAATTCTGTTTCAGCTTTCTAGATCGAACCAAGTTTTTATTTATTTAACATTATTCTTTGTTTTTAGCATTTATTCGCGAGGGAATAAACCAGAAAGTTTTTGCAGCAAACAAGATTTCGTAGATCAAATGAAAAGTTTAAGAAACCGTCTTATTCTTTATATATTTTCATTACCCTGGTTGGATTATCGTTTGGGAAACTAATGTCCTTACTTAGTGCTGAAATTTTGTTCCTAGAAGTTTGTGTTAATAATATATGAGCGAGTATTAGATTCGATAACGCACATGGTAGACGATGTTAAAGTTCCTAGAGTGCATATATGTAAATGAATTATATTTATAAGTACTCAGTCTGATACTACAGGATTTTACTTATTATTTACGTAGCGTATAAAACATTGTTAATTTTCTACCCTGGCTCGCTTATTAATTTAGGTTTGCAATCTTCGCTAAACAGCCTGTACGAACGATAATAAACAATCTTGTGTCAAATCACGTGGTTTCGCTTTTCTTTTTGTTCTTTCTGTAAAAATGCACTGTCTATCATTTTTGGAGCACAGAATGCTCAGGTAAGACGAGTTTTCAATCATTTCTCGTTCTGTCCCTCGTGTCTTATGTTGGCCCAACCATTCTAATTGTAATTCAATTCTAAACTGCAATGTAATCCACTCAGCAATAATATTACAAATAAAAGATATAAACGCTACTTTCGATTTACAGACACCCGAGAGAAGAACGAAAATTTCGGCTCTAGCTTGCTGTTGGCTAATTCACCGATGTCGCCGAAAATTGTGAATGGCAGCTTCGCTGCTATATACGACACGGCAGATGTTTTCGAAGAATGCACGAAGGCGTTCGGCCAACTACGACTAGAAGCCAGGGATAGCCCAGGTAAACATTCAAAGAGAAAGGAATAAGAAACTGTAAACAGTAACGAAATATCCAAGAGGTCTTGTATTTCAATTCCATTCTACTATGTTACGGTTCCAAAGTATTTCCAAGAATGGTCGTGAAAGGTAAATACATGTAATCACCAAGGAACCAATGTACCCGAAACGTAAACACGAGTCAGCAACGAATATTAACCTTCTGTTGGAAATAATCCGCAGTGCCCGCTGAACGGAATGAATGAAATGTGTAAAGACTACGTAAAGGCAATAGTACTCTGAGAACGTGTTCCTTTGCATATATGGAATATTTCCTGAAGGAATATTTTTCGCGGGGGAATATAACCTAACGCCATCTGGCGTCGAAGAATATAAGTAACGGGACAGAGAAAACTCTGTCTCTCTTTAGACGCGGGAAGCTGCATTATGGAGCACAAAAAGCGAGAATACAGATATTTCGACTTCACGGCGATTGAATTTGCTTCGAGTATCAATCTGGCTACAGCTTAGCCTCTGGATGACACAGTTTTTATGCTGAGATTAATTAAGCAATTATTACGAAAATGTGATAAATAATACATGTTCAGAATCGTTATACTGTTCAACATTCTTTAAGACAAGCAACTGTTAACTATATTGCAGTTTCCATGTCGAGGAGATCGGAATACTATTCGTACAATGTGGTATTCGTGGTGCAGAGTGTTTACAACGAGACTATACCCTGTTGAATATTAGATTGCAATATACTTACACAAAACACGCAAACTGTGGCAAAGGGGTGCAGCACTCGACTCTGGAGGTTGAGGGCTTGTGATTCTGCAATAATCCAAGGGCACACACCAAAATTGGCACTCAGTTTTCATTAGAATTTCGCGTCGTAGAGCAGCGCGGTTTCAATTCTGCCGAGCCCACGGATACTGACGAGCTACCCGCGCGCTGATTGGCTGATCAACTCGCGCTGCTTCGGAAGCTTTCGTCGTTGCTCGGGGCGACTCGGCGCGCACTGTAGCAGTATTCAAACGCTACTTTCGACCGTCTCGTGATTATGTAGATTTAATTTTTGAAAGTTGACTGGTTTAATCGGAGAATTTACTAATCAGCTGTTAGATGCAATATACAATTTTATTTCTATAATAGTGTAGGTTATGTGAGTATTAAAAGTTTACGAAGTAGCGATTTTAGTAACATTTAAAAACCATTCAAATCTATGCACAAAATTAAGTGCGTATGTATTATTTTTAATACAAATAGAATAAGAACTGTTCAAGACTTATTGACAATTTAATTTCCGATTGTTGTTTTTGTTTCTATTTGCAGCTATGCGACGCCGTATCCGCGGGATTCTCATGTCAGGGAAGCAGTTCTCTTTAGATTCGCGTATGGATCTCGTGCAGGTAAAGAATATTAATTTATTTATAATCATTAGTAGGAAAAAAATAAATAGAACTCCAATTCACTCTTCCCATTTCTTTCAGCAGCTCTGCTCCTTTGAAGTTCACTAATTTGCCACACGCGGGTTAAGTTCAATTAAAATATTAATATTATACGTTATTCTTGCTTCAGGGATATGCCTGCTGTCGCCCTGCCATAGACATGTCCTCTGAATTGCCTCTGCAAGAGGACGAGGATTCCTCTGCCACCGGTGAAACAGGATTGGTCGCCAATCAATCCAATAATGGCGAGTGACATTAATTAACGCCAGTACAATAATTAATTAACAAGCTCGTCCAAGTGCCCAGTAAATTTCTGAAATATTCTCTCAAACTTCACGTATTTTTAGGCGCTTCTGGCGAATGTTCGACGTTGCAACACGACCTGCAAGGCACGATGAGAACAGAAAAGCTTTTAAAGAAGCAGAACTCTAAAGCTCGCTCGAATTACGTAAATGACTCGGGAAAAATTGGTCCTCAAGATTGCTCGAACGACCTAACGTCTCTCGTTACGACGGAAGCGAATCTTCCAAGGAGCGAAACGATAGCCGCGATCGGGCATCTTCCGTATACTGGCGATTTGCCGACAGTTCGCGGCCAACACGAGAATCCTGGCAACGGAAACGAGGAGGACGAATCTCTTTGCAGGAAATGTGGCCACTGTATGAAGAAAGAATAAAGTTAGTCGAGTGCACGTAATTGGAATCACGCCAGCCCTCGTGTTCCCTCGTGGCTTCGATGAATTCTTTGTTGTTCAAATTAAGCGATAAGTTGTTGGAATGAAAGTAATCAACTGCGATAATAAATATAAATCTCAAGTTAATGTCCAAACACGTTGCTGTTTCTTTTCCTTCGCTCCTTCCTCTAGCATCAAAGGAAGGACTCTGGAATTAACATTTCCCAGACACAAGCAAATAACTCCAATGACATATAAACTTTATTGTACATCGCGATACGACATGACAATGTGTCTTAGGCCAATCTAGGCCTTCGATTATTTCCCATCTTCGGTGTCCGAAAACCTCGTCCCAAAACGCAGCTTTCCTTAATGCGGATGAGTTAGAGTAATCGTAACAATTATTCTTATAATTCCCTCGTTATAATAGCGATCCGCGTGACGAAAATATTGCTTCGAAGTGATATAAAGAGAAGGGAGAAACGTATATTTACACATACATGTATATTTGTTATTGAGGTAAGTCAATAAAGTATCACGTTTCGCATCTCATACTCTAATTGTATTCGCGTTAACAATTAAATCGCGACGGTACAACACACTCTTAGACTTGTCTGCATTTGATACGTCATTTTAATCGTATTAACAATCATTAAATTACAATATGCCCATATCACTGCTTCGCTCATCTCTAGCTTCTGAACACGTTCGCCTTATGATGTTCAACATCTAGTATAACATTATTTCCACATCCCATTTCAAACTTTTAATGCACCATTTCGAAAAGTTCCTTTCAGCGCTTTAAGAGATTCGCACGAACAACGCCATGTTATTCCGTCGAACTCGTAGATATCCCGGATGGTGAATGTTGATAAAACTAGTAACGTAATAAATCCACTTACATTTCAGCCGATTATTTATTTTAGAATTTATATACCAATCGTTATCAATCCCATGTTCCGTATTGGTCTGGATATGATTTTGCTGTTGAAGGGATTCATGGCAGGAAATACAATTGTTTGGCAATATTCCTTCGCATTCCTCTGTTTTCCTTCATTGTGCAACACTCATTACCCATGCCACGCGACGATCAGTGAAAAATATCCACCGGTTTATTTGTACCAGAGTATGTACTCCTTAACGCTACGTGCTCAACATCTGCGTTACGCGTTTGTCGCCCGTTATAGCCAAGCACTGCTTAACACTAGTCTCCGTAATCTCGTATCATTATCCTACTAATTCTGGTAAAAAATTCATAAAAACTAGGGCAAATAATTGTATCATCGACAGCTCTCGCCATAAAAGACACGCTGAACTCTCGCACGCTCGGCGTATGCCCGTCTTTATAACCGCGTTTGCGTTCGAATGTTACTGTTATGCTTATCGTTAAACAGCGCTCAACTATTTCTCGATATAATCGAGTCGTTACCGGGAACTTATTACTCCGCGGAGGCAACGGTATGTGCATCAATGAAAATTATATCACTCTATCACCTGCGATTTTAGCTCTCCTCTTTGTAATAGAAAAAGCTGATAAATCGTCTGAATAAATAGTAACTAAGTTCCTCGCGAGGAATCGAGCTCGTCAACCCTCTGTCGCGCTTAACGCAGTAAAATGTTCGAAAGCTCAAGCGTTAGATTTCTTGACAAGGAAGCTATAAAGTCCATGTAATTGCTCGCCCCGTTGGCTAACATCCCATCGGTTAATTAATATCCAGCATAACAAGTTTAATCAAAGCGTACAAAAGCTTAAATCAACTAAGAATAATCGAATGAAAGAACAAAAACATCCAAGATAATTCTGCGCTCCCTCGTACGGATTCTAACATTGTCAGCACGATGATCGTTTCGCTTGATGAACTGACGTTAGCATCGTCGGTAACAATAAGAAAGATCGAAAGAGCCTCGGGAACTCGAAACCAAAATCGTGCCCGTTTGGAGCCAGATGGGGAACAACGAGTTTTACGTGCTGCTTAAAAACTCTACTTTACCATTTAAACATCATATACCATGCCACCGAGTTACTCTAGAATCTCCTTAAGTTAATCAGAACGACATTAATGAAGAATCAAGAGGTAGAAATAAGAAAAAAAAATATTAACAAATTCGGGGCAACGACATACAATCGGTACACATCGACACGTAGAGACAGAGGGGATTCTTGACACTTGCATCGGTAAATAAATATCGATCATACACCATTCAGTATGCGCAAAATGTTCACCAACATCGAGATTAAAAGTGTAGAGCATGTCGTAAACGTCGGCTTGACATCTCGGCGCACGTAAACATTGACGTTTTGTAACAGACAGAGTGTACATCGATAATGGTATCCTTCATCCTTATGCAAGCAATTGAATATATGAGTTTTCGTGTAGAAGAGGCGGACAGAATAAGTATCGATCCTCGATCGAAAACAGCTTCGATCGACACGAACAGCTCCGACATCCCGAAGCCTCGGCGTGTCGTTAAAACATGCTTGTATATTAGCTTGCGTACCAGTCGATTAATTAAGAAAATGGACGAATAAGTGATTCAGCAGAAGAGCAACACGACCCGCAGTATTTCACGCACGTCGGATCCAGATCGTGCCCGATCGAACTGCTTAAGATTCGTCTCGGCACATCCGCCCATTACTTCGCATGGTACCCGTATCGGTAGCAATACGTGGATTCTTTTCAGCTGCGAGGCTAGACTCAAAAATGAGATTCCCTCGTGTCACAAGCTGATTCACTGTCGTCATTGCAGCGGCCCTGTCGTGCCTGCTGTCTCCGCGTTTAAAAATGGGATCACACTTCAGGAAACACTGTAAAATTCGTCTAATCGATAAGGAGATGAGATTTCCGACCAGAGGATGGCAAATGGAACTCCGTGGGACTTATTCCACGGATGGAACTCTTTCAGGCGCTGATCACCGGGTGAATTTAATTATAAGGAGGTATAGGTGTCCAAGATTTCCGGCCAGAATGGATGCGCGCAGCAGGCAGACGCGGCGGGGGCTTGTCGAGCAACGACAAACTAGTAGTAGAAAAGGTGTACAGCGAGAAGAAAGTCGAGAGTGTATAATCGAGAAATGTAGCCTCGCAGCCGCGCGTGCGACAATGAACAAATGACGCGACACGAGCCGCATGGCTTGCCAGAGAAACGCCGGTTAGCTCGCTTTTATGAACGCAAGTACCGAAGCTTGTTTGGCAAGAGGCTCCGCAACCGGAAGCCTCTCTGTGAGGACATGCGCGTTCAACTTGGCCGTGCCAGCCGATTCTTCAAACGATTGCGTGATCGAGAAGCTCGAATGGACGAGTAGGCTCGAGCGAGTCGACGTCGCTTTCTTCGGCCGAGTTTCTCGTTGCGTGCTCAAAGATTCCCGCGCTCCCGTCTCGAAGCCCCAAAAGCTCGGTCCCGTTTCGAAATCGACGATGGCGTGGCACAAACGAAGCTGAAGGCCCACGTTGTGCTTTGTTAATTCGATCTGCCTCGCGTTGCATTCGTCGGGGTGGAAGGTTTCGTGTTCGGGTTTCTGTTTTCGAGCCGAGCTTCGCGTGGGAGACAAATCTTTACGGTGCCTATTTCAATTTTCTCCTCCAATCTTTTCTACGGAGGTTTCGTTCCTCTAAGTATTACTCGGAGGAACTTTGAAGTGTTCTTGCAGAGATAGTTGAAGGTGTTTAAACATTGCAGTATTTATCTAGAAATTCTAGTAGAAAGACTGCTCCCTCACGAAGCAACGGCCACGGACATGGAGTTCGTTGTTCATCGCAAAAGTACTAATAACAGGTTCATGCAAGTGTCATGCAAGGTGTTGCTGCACGGCGACTTGAACGTCGGAGGACAGAGGAAACGGATGAACAAATCTGTTCCTCTACTTCGCGTCTTGGACGACGCCTGACCTCGAGGTCTGCTAAATTGTCGAAATAATTTCGTCGAATTACTTCGCGGAGCGTTTTGTCGGACAATTTTTTGTAGCTTCTCCTCTGCCGCGACTTTCAACACACTATACTGAAAGGTGCTACGATCCATGCACTCGAAGTCGCTCGTTTCTACGTGTGAACACACTCCTGCTAAATACGTGATTGCAGAACTCACTAAAACTACCGTGGTATACATTCGTGCGCGCGTGCCTTTCGTCAACTCCAATTCTATTTAATTTGTAGAATGAAACTTCGGTTTCAGGAGAAGATGCTTTCGTTATTATCGGCTTCGAATATCAGTTGGAGAATGGTGGAAAGGCACGCGCGCGGGCAAACTCGGAAAACGTTGAACACGAAAGTGCTGCTGTCGATGCTCGCCGGGCTGCTGTTGCTGCTTTTGATGACGCTGCTGTCGGATGGGCATGCCGAAACCATGCGGCCTGACCGTAGTCTACCTTAAGCTCGGTGTACCATGGGCTGCCATTCTCGTTTCGTTCCCTTTTGGTGCGTGAACCGCGAAACACCGGTGTCTGGTACGAGTAGCGAATGAGGAAAGTTCAAGGGACCGTCAGTGACGAAGAACAGTAAAGAAAGTACAGACACATAGCGAGAGAGAAGAGAGAGAGAAAGAGAGAGAATCGTCGTGAAATGGGAAAAAGTTTGATCGCAAGAGAAATCGAGAAGTGTGTGCATAGACGTCGAGTGTCAAGCATTATGCTTCTTACTTTGCAAATCTTGATCGAAAATAATTGAAAGAAGACAATCGCGGCGCGTCAATCTTGACTTAGACTCCTTAGAGTCAGACACATAAGTTAATACGAAGATCTTTCATCGCTACTTAGTTTGGTAGACGATTTATCTACAAAGTTACCTTCCAATATTGAAATTTCTCTGCGCCGTTGTGTAATTTTTCAAAAGCAATAGAATGCTAATTATTGTGGTACTTTTCAGTAGTATAAACAGTGCGTGTCAAACGTTTGGTAAGTATCGAATGTGGCATACGAATTCTATCGTACGTCGAAGGCAATAAAGTCTACGGAATGCTCCCGACAGTCGACTTCTATGCACCGAAACGATATCAGATCGTTTTCATTGTTTCTTAATTGCATCTCTCTGTGCCTTGACGCGGTCATCCTTCGTCACTTTTAGATTCTCCTTAAGGGAAAGCCCGTCACTCCCAGTGCAGAACGCACACAATAGGAAAGCGGCGAATATGTGAGATAATAAAACTACAAAACAGTAACTCCTAATTCTTGCAGTGATCGAACAACGTTGCAAATATTATACCTACGTTTTTACGTATTTGGTTAGAAACTTGACGAACCTGACACTAAACAGAGGTAACAACAAGCCAGTGAGAGATTTGATTAAAGACATTCCAGGAAACCCAAATCGTGTCGGTCCATTCTATTTTCTCGTAGCTATCAGAGGCACCTCCATTCTAGGCGATGCTAAACTCTAAGCGGCTGTCAAAGTGCTTGTGAGAACTAGGAAACAATGTTTGATATCTTTGCTGCTAAATGATCTATGAGAAGATGAGATGCATTGAACATTAGACAGAAACGTAACGAAACTGAATTTAGACGATTAATCACAGAATCCATGCAATATAATGATACTCAAAAGATCGAGGTTGAATAAAAATGTAAGTTTTACCATTGAAAGCACAAGTTCCTGGCGATTTAAAATGAATAGCTTTCCCCACAAGATTAGAAAATTCAAAGACCTCTAATGATTCAAGAAAAGATTGAAACATAAGATACGAGCATAAAACACTTGGTAGTTTCGTGCACAATAAGTGAGAAACTCGGGAAGAAATTTTCGTATAACAAATGCATATTTGATGAGATAAACTGAAACTCTTCTTTAGTGCTCATATCACAAACTCATTGCAACGATGTCAACGGTGCTCTCTCCAGGAGCCATCAACCAAAATCAAGGGCTCGCGGTAAAATCGTGAGAGTGATAGAGAGTCGAATGATTGGTCTACACAGAACACGGTCGAGATCTCTCGCTACTATCTATGTCGGAAAAAGGGGGATCGGGATGAGCGATACAGAGTGCAGAATCTCCAGGAGAAAAGAAGAGAAACGTCCGCGATCTGTTCGTTCGCCAAGGTGCTTTTCGAATAATTCACCACGATCGTTGAGCTTGCCGGTATTTCTAATGATCGACGAATCCGATCGATTCTCTTCTCTTCCGTGAAACACGTATACATATATCTTACCTCTCGCTTCCCATCATCGCGAAAAGGAACAGAGAGTAGTACGCTTATCCAAAACCGTTCGGTGTACGTGACTGTACAGAATCGCTCGTCCCGACGAGAGTTTTCGTGTCGCCGACTAAATAACTAAACGTCTACGAGGATATGATCGGAATCACAGTAGGTGAATCGAGTAAATCAGTGTTATACGACGTGACCATTGCAACGTTCTACAAAGCAAGCTGGGACCCCTAAGATGACCGAGCGTAGTACAAGGATGGTCGACAGGATCAGCAGGAGTGCGGGATTCGAACACGAGGTCGGGGAGACACGATTGCACTTATCCTCCTCACAGAAGCACATGTGACCAGTGCCGGTACTTTCCATCATGCACACGTGGTCCACCATGAATAAGTTTATCTGTAGCTGCGAAGTGCAGGTCCGCCTCACGCTCTCGTACGCTACGGACAGATAATTTTTAACGTTACATCACAAAGGCGATTGCGGCTAGAAGTTTGAGGGAGGCTTTCTGCATTTCTACATAATTAGGCCGAGACGGTAGTGGAACGTGAATTGCCTTTAGTACGCTCTAAATGCTGCAAAAGGTCCTTTGAAGCTGTGAATGGTACTCACGCGACTTTGCGTTGCGAACCATTTTCACGCAGCAGCCGTTGCAGGTCATCAAGGGCGGTTGGTCCCTTGGAAGTGCGGTGTAGTTGAATGGATCCTTACATCTGAGATCCGTCCACGAGTCGCATTCGTAGCAGTAAACGGAGCGAGCTGTAAAACACGACTGGAATGAAGGAGAGAGACCGTCGCACAGTGGGACGAAACGTAGACATCTCTGGACATGGCCGTATCTTTCTTAAAAAACATCCTATTTTGATGAGGTTTAACTTATTTTAAAGGTAAATGATCATACTTTCCGACAGTGAACATAAAAATTGCGAAAAATATTGTTTGCACTCTGTAGCATTTGACAAACATCAACAAATTTTTGCAGCTCGACACACTCTTCTTTGAGGGCGGATTTTACCCCCTGGACACCCATTTCGATAAATGTGATTCAACGAGTCGGAAAGTAGAAAGTTCAAACTTTAAAATGGTTTTTGTTTCACCAACTTTAGATGAATTTTAACAAAATTATGATACTTTGAAAATTTACCAAATTTTAAAATAATTTTGTCTGGTTTTCTGTGCAAATATAAAGGACTTCAGGGGATGAATTATTATTTTCTACAAAAATGAATACGAGAAAGGAAGGTAAAACAGACAGTTGGACGAAACGTATAAATTGCTGGACATTCAAACTTCTTGTATGTGACCTATCATATCTTTATCAAAATTAGCATAAATATTACACACATAAACTATTTTATTCTTGTCATTTTTTGTTAATCTTGAACTAATAACCGGTCAAAAACTCAAAAACAGATATCGAAGATAAATACGTATAGTGATATGTATTAATATGGAAAGTTGCTTACACAAATGCTTTCATAATGCACATTGCAGACACAAGATAAAGTATTTAATGTTCCCCGAAGTACTTTTGTTATTAAATAAAGAAGTCAATGAAGAAAATTTAGAAGAATTAATGGACCTGCAGAACACACCAGAATGTGATGTAGACACGGACAGTGAAACCGGCAAGCCTTAAAAAGGATCTACATAAAATCAGTATTTATATGAAACGGAAATTACTACAAATATTGAAAAGTGTACTTTATTGTCTCAATTTATGCATAGTATTTTATATAAATATTACGTTTGATCATAATTTCGACTGCCCAAATCTATTTCTGAAACATATATTTCTTCTTAAGAAAATAAGAAAGCGATGCGATGCTTCGCCGTTTATTTATTAAGCTTTAATTAACTTTAATAATAATAACCTAATTTTATGAATTATCGTTCGCTATATCATATTTATATTCATTTCCATAAAGACATAATCAATCGGGTACAAAAAAAGGAATGTCTAGATACATATTTACTCGTTTCGTCCCACATGTGTACACAATTTTATAAATTCTGCTCAAAATCGCAAATTCTCGCAGCTGGAGTTTGGATTTTCTAAAACTAGAATGTTTAGTGATTATATGGGTATAAAAATTTTTCTGGAGAATTTTGGACATTTTTTTAAATCGACAAAAAACAATTTTTTTTTTGACAGGTTGAAAAACATAAATAAAATCATTAAATTTTGGGTTTTTTTGTTATGAACAACTTCTTTACAGTCAACCCCAATGCGTCGTATGATTGTAGAATTTTTTTCATTATATTAATACTAATTATTTACATTCATATGACAGCCGTCTCCAGAAGACAACGTATTTACTGTTAAAAATTCGGGATTTAAAATGTTTAAAAAGTTTCTTTTTTCATAATTTCGTATCCCTTAATACTCAAGGATAATGCCCATATAATTATATCAATAAAAAAAGGTACTTCATATTTTTGCCAATGTCCGGGAATTTGTACGCGTCGTCCCACTGTGCGTCGTGTCGCCAGATCTGACTAACAGAAGTGTATAGAAAATGGCAAGGCGTCTGCTAAAGTGTTACGACACCGCGAGTACACTATGATCTACTTGAGAAAAGAAAAAAATAAACCAACTGCGTCGTAAGAGTATCGAGTAGAAATTAAGATCTCAGCAAATGTGAATGGAAAGTTAACTGTACGCGTGAAGTTTATGCAACGCAGTCGTTGGAAATAATAAGATAGGAGGCAAGCCGCGCCGCGAAATTATTGAATAGAAAGGAATTCGAATCTTTAGACGTAAGTCCTGCAGAATAACGTTGACAGGCAACGATGACAACAAGGACACTGAGGAGAAGCTGGCTTGATCACTCACTCTGGCACTCCGCGCGACAGACGGTGGCAACCGCGAGTACAATTGCCGCTGAAACGAAACATTGGTTATTGGTTTAGACGACTATAACTAGGATTCTCACTTTGAATGGCTACGAAACGATAATCATGAAGAACAAAAGGGGGTGCACGTTGCTAGGACTACAACTATTTCTTCCTACTGCTACTGCCTTCGCTATTGTGACGATTCTATTTATCACCATGGTTGCATCTAGTTTCAATTACGGCTACAAATGTTAGGGTTGTTTGATGTATGAATGTTTTATCGATTACATAGCTGTTTGATCAAATCACACGATTTTATATTCAGAATATTTTGTCGAGACAAGTGAGCGAATGATTAACAGCTATTTCCTGTAGCATTTTTCATTATCTTGATGTTTGTTGACACCTTCTGTATCTCAAGTACCTGATAAAGATTGTTCACTTAACTCGTAATTCCAATTATGGACAATTATTTGCAGTTCATTTTGTATTAAAAAAAAAAAGTGGAGGCGTTGCTATTTTGGAAGAAGTATATAGACGTTTCTATGTAAATTCATGTTCATTTATTTGTTTTGAAACTAGTAGCGGAGGCTACTGAACTCGACCGAAACTTGTGAAAGTAGAATAGGTCAATAATTCACGCCTCGTGTGTCAGACTTCTTCGCTTTACGCGTTATAAAACAACAGCGAATACACTCACATTTTCTCGCGTAACACGTGCTCTAAGTTTAACTACACTTGACAACAAACTTGTCCAATCAGATTTTTAACCCCTGTATTTAATTTTCATACCTTCCAGTATGCAGCAATGCTTTGTCGATGAGGCATGTGTGGAGAACATGTAGTTAATAAGAACATGATAGTCGATGATGCGAACTTCTATCGTTACTTCCGTTAAATTCTATGAACTCATTTGTACGTACCTCGTGCACAGGGGCAGCGATCGTACGCATGCTAACTAGCGTAATTGATTCTAGAGTATCGTCATTTAAAAAAATCTAGCTACAAAGAGGTTACGGGTATATTAACAGTGTATCGCTGGCGATGAAAATAGTCCCTAGTTTCTCGCTTAAAAATACAGTATACTTTTCATCGAATATGAGGCATTCCATGAACTAGTTGCTGCTTTTCTATATTTAGTAAGTTTCCGGCAATCTATTTCTCATTCAAACGTGGCAGCATTTCGAAGTAGTTCAACTCCTAATAACTACTCGGTCACATTTGCATGAAAAGGGTTCTAAGAAAATTGCTGGAGATCAACTTTTACGATTACCAGTTTGCCTCCGAAAATGCCCACTTTTGCTATCGTCTTATCAGAATAACACGGATGAACGAAACCACCTCGTTCTAACGAAAAAAAGATGGAGAAACGAGACACTTTTATCACCAACGACGCGCCGTACGAATCCACCCTTATCTACGCTAATCGCAAGCTCCACTTGTATCGCTACGTTTCTTCTTCTGTTTTCATCGTGTCTGCACACTCACCCGAGACAGTGCGCTCGATCGCCTCCGTAACGATCGATAAAGCACGTCCCATTCGTATCTCTAACTAGTCAGGAACAGTTATCGTTTCGGGGGGGGAAGATGTTCTAGAGGGCTCGAAGGGTGGTAAGCGATAAGCGGCATAATATGGTGGTGTGTTGTGAATTTTGCCTCTCATTCTTTCCACTTTCTTGTGGACACTCGTGCCACGGTGGAAACTAATTGTCAGCTTCGTTAATTAAGTACTACATATTACTATACTTGATAAGTAATCCGTTGCGTGAAAAGTGCATGTAGCATGACTTAAACGAATATAATATTAATCGTGTGCATAGAAGTTAATGTTTCTAATGATTCAAGCTTATCGATAAAATAGTGTTTCTCAAAAATACGGAATAAAAAATTGAACTATCCAAAGCCAATTGTAAAAAGTATAATTGACCAAGTAAAATCGTATCGGAATAATGTATCTTCGCCTAAATTCGTCTACATAGTCTCTACGTTTTCGTGTGTATGTACGTTTAACGTGTCTGGGAATCCTTCGACAAATACCACGGGGAAACACGATTTGAAAACACGAACAGTAAATCAGATTCATTCGACGAAGGTAAGAAAAGTTACTCTGGACACTCACCCACTATCAAGTGATTCGTCCCCATGTTTTCCGCCATTGATTCTTCTTACTTGCTGTCCAGCCTCATGCCGTGTCACGAATTTACCCCTGCAGTAGGAATGCACGTCGTATGCAACTCGCGGAGTTGCATTCGACCGCCAGGCAATCGACTGCAAGAAGGAAAAAGTTGAAATTCACGACTTTATACCGTGCTTCGCCTTTAACCGCATTTATTACGCGCGGCTGATCGTAATCAGGGGGCAAAGCGCATTAGAGCTGAAATAAAGTCGCTTGTTTTAGAAAATCAATATTTCAAATGAATCTATCCGTTACGTGGCGAAGCGACAGATCAATAAAACAGTATATTACAAGATGAAATTGTTACATTGAAGCTTAACACCTCTTAGCTTGAAGTATTCCCCTCGCGATGCATTTAATTTCAATTTCTGGATTTCGTTACACGTGCACCGTACTATTGGTTTGTATGGATTTCAATTATTGGCACAGACTTCAAAGAACTACGAGGACAGTGTTTTATAAAGATATCCAGTAACTTAAAAAGATTTTTGAGTCGATATATCCTGCTTTCCACGCAATCTTGCGCCAAGCAACACTGCGGCAAACAGCTGAGCCAACAGGATGTCGCATGTTCCTCTTCCGCGGTTGTACTGGGTGATTCATTAGGGGTGTTTTAACATTTACAACCGTAGTTTTCATTTCAGAAGCCAGGAAGTATGTTCTAATAAACGTAGGCTCTCCTGTTTATCAAATTGAATCATCCTGCGTAATTTCCGCTACGCGATAGTTTGTCAAATATCGTCTTTGAATTTAACAGTATATGCGAGAAAAAGCATTTGGCGTGGATTTGGGGCTGCCATCCGTTCGGGTTTCCCCGGATTTGTCTTCTTTTTTAGGGCGTCCAGGGGGATTTTCTGTAGTGATCTGGGTTTTTCGATGCTGCTGGCTCAAAAAATTATAAATATTTTATCTTCATTTCTTGATTCCGTTTGCAGTCTGTAATTTATAGAAATTTTTGTCTTCGGATATCGTGCCTAATATAAGAAATAGTTAAAACTGTCCGGGTTTCAAGTGCACATGTCCGGGGTTTTAATGCTCTTTATCCTAGATTAGCGATTTTACGGATAGCAGCCCTAGGCCTGATTCAATATAGAAGATTGTAATGATCGACCAGAAACTTAATTCGAGTAATGTCCTTTTTAGAAAATTGGAATTTACAAACCCGGGAAGAACCGCTTGATATAAACTTTAAACTTTGCCCTAGTCGCCCCGAATAAATTTTATAGCCGATTTGTAACTGAAAAGCTGCAAGTTTATGGTAATAGCTGTTTCATGTAACCCCTTCCCTTTCGTGTAACATCGATTCGACGGGCGAAGTACGTTGTTTGCCCATAGGGTGAGGAAGTGCTTGACGATAGAGACGACGCTAAGCGTCTAATCCGTTAAAAGGGATTTTCATTTGCATTCTGCGCTAGGGCTTCCAGTCGATGATGTGTTTACTTCAAGAGATATTTATTCTGAAACCTGCAGCGGCTTTGTCCACGCCACTACGCCGCTGTTCCGCGAAAGGTATCATCGATAGGCTTTCCGTTGAGGTGGATACAGTGATTAATAAAAATTGGTGTAATCTCGCGAGAAACGCACGCACGATGAGCCGTGCATAATCCCCCGTTTCTATCTTAAGATGTATACCATAAACAAAATTACTGGGAGGGTTAAAATAGTCCCACATATAAATACCCAAGTTTAACGGGCCCAAAATTACGTTTATTCACTCTAAGTGCCGTCCGCAAAATTAAGAAAAATATCTTAAAATGAAGCGCAAGAAGCACTCTGAGATATATAATATGAGCTATCGCCGTACCTTTTATGACACTGACGAAGATCCTTGGTCCTCGCGACGTACAAAATATACAAGGAATTTCCGAAGCAATAGGCGAGCACCCTTCGGCCGAACAAATCTTCGCGCGATATAGTTTATAGTTCCGGCACTCTGCTACGAGGAAAGACGAATTTCCCAATGTAAACCGTGTTTCTCGCCGCAACGTCGCGATTTCATCTTCCTGTGAAGCACGTCACGCATCGGATTGCCACCGTGACCTCCCGCCGATTTTTACGTCGCCGTGCTCGACGGGGGAGGCTGGCGGTCCTGAAAGAATTTCAAGCGAAAAGATTCGACGTTTCCGACGGGATCGTCTTGAAACGGTCGATCGGCAACGTGGTTCGGGGATGTCGCGCCACGTACTGACCTCACTTCTGCGAAACCAACGTCGTGAGTTACGTTAGAAGGGACAAAAATTGCAGAGGAAGTCCGCAATCTACTTTAATTGAATGTGACATTCATGCTTTGCACGAAAACGATAAGATTATGCGCATTATATTTTCATCCGTTTTCACATGTGCGAAGCGAGATATGTAGATATGCTAATTAGTATTCCGTGCGTAATCTTCAGATACTATATGAGCAAATGAGTAAGTTGCGAGGAAACTAAAAGGAGCTTTATAATTTTTAAAGGTTAGTTTAACGCTTCTTTAATTTCGTATGTAGTGTTTGATGAGGCTAGTAATTAATAGATAAAAGGAGGCTTAGAAAGAGCATCTGCTGGTCTATTATCTTAGTATTTTAGTGTTGTATTTGTTCAGTAAGTTGTTCGAATAGAAATTTCCCCCTTGCGGTCAGCGAAGTAGGGCAAGTGGATCGCGTCTATATTTTACTAAATCTCGTGCCCGAGTGCGTTTGCACTGATCTAACACTCTGATGAAACATAATTTCGCATAATGCCTCGAATCCCAGTGAATGGTGAAGCAATTGATCGACAGGGCAATATGTACGACGATCGGTTACACGACTAGCCGACGCGCATATGTTTGCACAAAAGAAGATGAAATGGACCTTGATATATGAGATGCATAATGGAAAATGCTCGTAGAAAGCGTGTAACGTAGTATAATAAACGTTTCATGCAAAGTTTATAGGTCAGCCAGCTGCAACAACGCCGACAAAAAATAAGTATCGTGAAAATTCTGAGTTTTCTGAAAACCGATTTCTATGAAATTTCAACAAATTCATGAGAACGATGTGAATGTTAGGAGTGGGCCATTTTTCCCGATACATTTAACATTGAAATACAATAAGGACTAAAATTTAAGCACCTGTTGCTCGATGTAACGTATATAATTCTGCGCAAATTTTGAAGCTGGATATTAACGAGAATTTCTAAAACGAATTTTGTTCGTGCAAAGCGCACTAAAAATTTATTCGTGCAGCACGAATTGGAAGCTGTGTAACTATACAATCAGGACAAAATATAGTAAAAAGCTATTTGTTTGACGATTTTTATCAGTACTGGAAGTTTGAACGCCTTCATTGCGTTTGTTTATAATTCTAATACAATTTCAACGATAAACTTGGATTTTCAAAGGTTACTCTTCTCCCTCTGTGTCTTTACTGCCTCTCTCAAAAAAGTGTCACAGTACTGCCGCAAATTCGTTCCTTACAATCGCTAAACAAAACACTACTTATCCTAAACGAGCGTGTAAAAATACCTAATTCAAGTGGCGAAATTAATTCATCATTAATTATACAACGCAAAGAAGTAGAAGTTAACAAATATCTATTTCGATAAGAAGCAAAAATATCAGTCACGTTAAGGCGAAGTTAATAGAAGCGATTCAGTAGATAATGCCGTTATGATCAGACAGATACGACAGTCATCCACGGTCGACCGTTCCATTTATTATACATCTGACACTTGTTCGTGTAACCAGAAAAATGATATAGAAATTCCATTATCACAGTATTAGCAAATAAAATTTATTGCAAAGATGAGCATTACTAAATCCATCACTCCGAAACGCAACAATTCTGTGACACCCCTGACGGAGAAGAAGAGTGAGAAACGGATGGGAAATGTAACGAACCAATTACAACAGTGGCACGAGCGCAACTTAAAATAGTGCAAATTGGTATTTCAATGCCCCTCCTCCATAGCCTTCTCCGTATGCTGCATACTGCATAGCTGTGACACTTGCGTTAAAATGACTACACACTTCAACTACTTTCACGCAGCGACGGATAAAGCACAATTGGAGCGAACAAAAGAAACTCCTGCGAAAAGAGGAATCCACAACGTTGATTATACCGTCGTCGATACGTACACAGCTCATACAGAGGAATATCCCGGATACTGAACCGTTGGAAGGAGCCGGGATTCAGCAAGGGAGAGGGATCACGAAATTTCACCCCTGCGTGGCTTATCGAAGGGAATCACGGAAACTGTCGCCGATCGTCGCTGTTCCTGACCGATTTCATGACCACTGCACCACCGGCATGGCGGTGGACGATTCCACGTAAGGCGGGACGATGCGGTGCAAGCAGGTGCAGTGGTTGCGACTACGCTAGCGTTTAAGCGTCGGAGAGCGTCGCGGCGCGGTGGAAGCGCCACCCGTGCCGCGCAATCGGATAGAGGCGAACTGCGGATCCAGGTCGATCAATATGACGGGTCACCAGTCGTTGCCTCGTGTTGCGGCAAGCACCATGAAGAGCCGACCAGAAACTCAGCGACCAGAGCACAGCAAGGGGGAGAAAGGCTACGTTTGCGCGGTGGAGTTTCTCGCCTCGAGCATTTAATTTCCGTTAAATGCACACGTGCTCTCCCACGCACAATCCAGACCCCCTGGATCTGGTCAGATCTCTCTGGTTGTTAATATCAGTGTACGATAGCTTCGTTTGCAATACATTGATAAGGAGAGACGCCACAAGGGCAATAAATTCTCTGCTGCGCCTACATATTGAAAATAGGAAGGTAGAGACGATATGTTAAAGATTAAACGTGTCTTAAAGCCAGCAGCTGCTTGCAATGAAAAACGCCCGAACTTAGCGATACATGGAATAGGTATCGTACGCTAAATCTGCCCAGACAAGACGCTGCATTTGTTCAAACATACTGAAAAGGTACGACACAGAATTTTACACAAGCTAAATAATCGAAATAACGTTTTTCCTTGAGCGCAGTCCCTCTGACTTGCTCTTATTTATTCTCGCTGACATATTCGACGAGCCATGAGTGAAGCAGAAACGGTGGGAATAACGACGAGCTTATAGCGAGGAATTGTGTACACTGTTGAAAAGGAGCACTTTATGCGCTTTACCGACTTCGGAGAATGTAGATCTCAAAGTAGCTGTTCTTAAACACACAGCGCGCGCATCGTTACCATTGATTTTTCACGAAGTCGGTATATCAGTTCGCGTCACGCGATCTCCCATACGATGCTAGGTCTACACTATGCCTAGTCCGTGCTAAAGCTGTCAGCCCGATTTTAGCGTTCTCTCGATTGTGATTGTGGTAACGATAATATAAGTAGTTTGTGATGTGCCTATGAGACTTGTGAAGAGCAATTGTGATCACGAGCAGTATTATTACAAAAGCAGAGACGCCTGCTGATATTAAGATGTCTTCCCTCCAAAAGTCGATTTTAAAATCGAAACTACCACCATCGGGTGTCAATTTTGGAATCGGCTCGAGGTTAGTTGCTGATGGATTGTATATATCTAAAATTTTCAATGAAATCTCGCGAGCGTTAAGCTCTTTCTAAAAAGTGGCTAAATACCGCCACACTTTCGATGTATATTTAGTGCACGAACGTTCTGGTTGATTAACATAAATGATTTTCACTGTTTTAATTCATAGAGTTAGCAAATCAAAGGGATTTCAACGTAAAAGAGATTACGAGCCCGTTCAATGGGTTCCGTATTTCGATCATTCCAAGGATGTGGCTATAGGAAATGATACGTTTCATATTTATACCAAGGGAGTAGAAGGGCCACTGTTAGTATTATTACATGGGGGTGGCTATAGCGCGTTAACATGGGCAGAATTCACTGTAGGTATTGATTAGCAAGCGTACGAAATACAGAACAGCTTGCATACTTTATACGTTTTAGAAATCAATTATGGCCATGGTAGTCTGTAAAGTTATGGCTATCGATCTTAGAGGTCATGGGGATACAAGTACAACAAACGAAGAGGACTTATCTGCGGATACTTTAGCAGAGTAAGTCGAGTTTCGGGTGGACGATGCATACATTGTGTATTATATATTAAACGCCGCATTTTTATTGGAATCTCAGGGACGTCGCAGAGATCATAAAAGCAGTAGCTGAAGACAATCGTATAATTCTAGTGGGTCACAGTATGGGTGGTGCGGTAGCTGTAAGAGCTGCGCCGTTAATCGTAAATTTGTGTGGATTAGGAGTAATCGATGTCGTCGAAGGAACTGCTATCGACGCTTTAGCATCGATGCAAAGTTTCCTAAGATCTCGGCCATCTAGTTTTAGTTCTATTTCTCAAGCTGTGGAATGGTGGTAAGTATTTTTTGTTTTACTGAAAGAAATATATTCTTCTCATATATAGCTTTTTGTAGTTGATATAGTTTGCTATTCTGAGCACATTTTTCAGAAGAGATACATTATTTGGCTGATCCTATGCACGCTAAAATGTTATTCGTTTGTTTAATCCATTACATATCTGTGTTGTATAATTAAAAGCAAGGTCACAAAACAATGTCCTCATTTATCCACATTTTAGTGTACGAAGTGGTCAAATTCATAACATACAGTCGGCTAAGGTGTCAGTTCCTGGGCAAATAAAAAAGTTAGTATATACTTAAGCGTGTAGAATGTAATCTATATTAACGTTACATTTTTCACGATTTTAGCATCGAAACAAATAAATTAGCGACCCACGATATCGATTCATTATCGCATTCGTCGTGCGAGAGCAATACGGAGACCGTGATCCTGCGGGAAGATATTATCCAAGAAGAGGAACCTGTAAATATGCCACCGCCACCTCCACCTACTGGCACTGCTGCTACTAGAAAATATGTTTGGAGGATAGACTTATCCAAAACTGAGAAACATTGGTTTGGGTGGTTCAAAGGTTTGTCAACAGCATTCCTGAATGTATCAGTTCCAAAGGTACTATTGCTGGCTGGCGTCGATCGATTAGATCGAGAGCTCACTCTTGGTCAGATGCAAGGTACAATCTCGTAACGAACGTAAATATTTATAAGGAATATTTATGAGGAATATTAAAATTATTCTCTCTTTTACAAGGCAAATTTCAAATGCAAGTATTACCAGCCTGCGGGCACGCGGTACACGAAGATGTTCCAGACAAAGTAGCAGAAGCTATCGCTACCTTTATGGTGAGGCAGAAATTTGCGGAACCAGCATCTGACTTTCCACGGTAAGCTTTATGATACAATTAGAACAAGTATACATTCTACTACACATTTCTGTATTTAAACACTACACTTTTAATGTATATTTCAGAACATTTCCAGCTTGTTAGGGTTACTCAAAACGGTACAAAGGGCGAATTTGTTAAATAATATAATTACGAGGAATTCAATAAATTAGTTAAAACGAGCATTTTATTTATTTAAAAAAGATCTGTTCACAAAATATATATATATATATGAATACATGTGTAAATAAAAACATTATCTCGACAAGAAAAATAAATTTGTTCTTACACACATTGGTTGTTTCATCTCGACGCACGCATACTGTACCTATGTAATGTATATGTTTACGAAGGCGTATTGTCATCTGTACAAAGATGTGAGTAAAAAATATAATAAAAAAGATTTTACTAAAAGATTCTTACGTCTATGACGGGCAAATTCCACTTACGTCCAAATTGCCCATTACATATCGCGATCGAGAGCGGACGATTTCGGCGTAAGTGGAATTTGCCCTATGTAATTCTACAGTTATTTCACTTTAAAATTTATAATACTCTATATTCATACAAAAACGTAAGTATAAATATATACAAATTCGCGGCAGTGCACACGCATCGGATTTCAATGCGACACGAATACTTCGATATCCGTGTTGAAAGTATATGGACGCTGTTTTCTAATTATCATAGTCATGACATTTATAATTCTATGCATCATTCGAGTTCAGGAATTTCGTTTCGTTTTTAAATTCCATACTCGAGAGCATGCTGGATTGCGTAATTAATTAATTGTCAAATCCAAAACCAGTTACATTTTTTATGACAACGCATGGTGGTCCTGCACGACCAGCCTTTAAAGGAGCAACCTGAAATACAGTATTTCGTGATGTACATATATTTTTGCGATATTATTTATACATTTCAGAGTTAAATGATATTTTATTCGAATTTATCCTTACCGGTTCCCATTCGTTAAGATGAGGATCGTACGCCTCGACAAGTGTGAGGTATTGTTGACCATCGTAGCCTCCTACAGCCATTAATCTATCACCGAGGACACAAACACCAACGGCGTCCCTAGGAACGCTCATTGGTGCTACCATTGTCCATGTGTCTGTTTTAGGATCATACCTAATAATTGTCAAATATCATAGAAAATATTTATATCCGTGTCAACTTTTCTATCGTAATTGCTTCATTCCCTAGTTTGATACACATATAAATACCTCTCAACGCAATCATATCTGCTGGCATTGGGATTAGTTGCAGGTGCATCGTGACCACCCAATGCGTATAAACATCCATTCACTGCACCTACACCCACCCCACCTCGTCGTTTTGACATCGGCGCGCACGGAGTCCATTTATTTGTGTGCGGATCATAACATTCTACGGTATTTAAGCACGAACTTATGTCCCTGCCGCCGACAGCATATAATCTAAGAAACATATACCCACGATACTGCAACAATTCTTTAATTGTATACATACCAGTTAATGTTGAGGCTTACTTATCGTTTAATACAGCAATACCAACAGTAGATCTTTGCGTAGACATAGGTGAAACAGAACTCCATTGTCTCGTAGCTGGATCCCACCTTTCTACCGTGTCGAGGAAACTCCAACCGTCGTGGCCACCAACGGCGTATAAAGGCCCACCTAACACAGCTACGCCTAGCCCATGGCGATGAATATTCATAGGAGACAATGTGCTCCAAGTAAATGTAGAGAAATCGAAACATTCTACGGTATTTAACGTTTTCAATCCGTCCCTTCCCCCAGCCACTATTAATTTCCTGTCTATAATAGCAGCACCAAATTGGAGTCTCCTACCGCTCATAGTGGCTATTGGCTTCCAAGCATTGTCGCGCAAAGAGAACGCATCTATGGAAGTAGCACCTAACAGAAACAACAATCAGTCGATCATAAAACTATTTCCTTGTCCACCTGTAAATCAATTACCCTTATTAGCATCCATCCCTCCAATGGCTAATATATGACCCACAGTCGCCTTTCTGGGTTTTGTACGTCCTGATTGAAGTAGCGGTCTGCGCTCGGGTAGAAGATGATATTTGAGTGCTTCCATGACTAGTTCCTGCGCCACTCTTTGGTCTTTGAACATTTCATTACTCTCAATATTGTCTGCTATAAACTGTATGAATCCAATAAAGTCTACTCGAATCGGTACATAGTTTCTGCAAATCTATCATAGTATCAGGCTCACCGCAGGAGACAAGAGAGGCAATTTTACAAGACTTAATAGTCTGCTCGCATCTTTTCTTCTACTTTCTGGATCATGCTCCAACCAAGTCATAAGTGCCTGAATAGTAACAGTAACAGTTCTTTTACCACTGCAAGCCTTGATTTTAATCAGATATAAAACATTGAAATTGAGAAGGAAATTATCCATATAACTTTTCTTTTGTAATTCTCTCGATATCTACATAATACAATCCCTTACGTGAAAAATAGTTTCTTCCGAGGGAACATTGAGATCCTCGGATTCTAACAATTTCGCAACCTCGTTAGCGGAGAGTAATAGAAACTCTTGATTCTTTGTGACCTCCATAAAATGTTTGGTTGTATATGCATGAGCGTGGTCTAATAAATCTGTACAACCCTGTGTGTCGGCGAACATTCTTATTCCAAGACAATTACTCGGATGCAGCTGCTTTCTAAGAAATTGGCCACAAGCCTTAACAACTGGATTCAGTTGTAGCAAACATGCTGTCGCTAAGAGAGTTTCTACATTATCTTCCCTTAATTCTATACAGCCTATATAAGGAAATTATAAAATGAATCTTACAATTGCTCCGTTTTATCCCTTAGCTCATTCTCTAGAAAAATATACCTGTATAACAATAACAGACCAAAGCCCATAACGAATCCCCGTCCACTCCCATTAACTCGACCTCATTTTGCGCCGATTCTCTCAGGGAGCTGGTGAACATGGCAGCAAAATATTCAGAGCCAGCGCTAAGTACTAAACGATGAGCTGGGAAACGTCTACTCCCTAAGGAATCAACAAAACAATGGATGGATTTTTCACATTGCCCAATGAATCGTTAAATTCAATTTCGTATTATTATTTTATATTCAAACGCATCGTTATTAAGTTAGAAATATCGCTTGAGAACAAAGAAGCTTATTGGTAGGTCGCGCTTGCCTGCAATTAACGTGACATCTGTCAATTGTTGCTTGTGTAAATACTTCTCCATCACTCTGAGGCTGTTTTCGGCATGTTCTGTCATCCGAAAATTCTCGTCCTGCGAAATAGAGACCATGCTAGAGATACTGTGCTCGCTGGTAGACGCTTCTTTGTTCGAGAACAGGAAGTCTTGATCGCCTTTGTTCGTTCCCGCTCCGGCATGACCTATTCCGCCTATCCGCGACATTCTCGCGCGACAAAACTTCTGACAGTTAAATCGTATAAGTGACAACACCACGATTCGATTCCTCCAAGGCACTTGACGTTGCGAAAACTCCGTCGAGAGTTGTTTTAAATTTTCACGCGAACGACGGTCCGCCGTGCACTGATGCTTGACGGCGCGCTTCACCTTGACAGTTCCAAAAATGTAAAACTGGATGTAAACAGTGAATCGCGTTTGGGTACGGTCAGTGACCAGCTCTGTCCGTTTCTTGGGTCAGTGCACTCCGTGTGTACGGCTAGATTTATTCACAAAGTGCTTGTAAACAGGGGAGTTAATGTCACAACCGAAAATACGGTCAATAGTGCATCGATACTTGAAATTCTGGTGTACGGAGTACTTATTTAGTTTGGAGAAAAATGCGATCGCGGTACTTGCCTTTTCTTTTGGATAGAGAGAGAGAGAGCGTTTAATTAACGGCACGGTTTTTGTAATGAAAGTACGTTCAAAAGGTATGTCGATGTAATAAAGAAGTTTATTTCTACGGTATTTTGATTACATTTTAATTTAATACTGGTGGCAAACACCATACTTTGCAGGCATTATTATTACTTGTGCAGGCATTTGTCATGAATCAATTCTAGGTTATACCGTGTCGGTAGGTGAATGCGCGAGTAGCGCATTCGAAAGTGCACATTGCACACTTATGACTCATTCGAAATCGTAGATTTTTCACGATAACGATTTGTCTATTAGTTAACTTTAGGAGGGAAAAGGTGCAACAGGGAGAGCATTGAATATTAGTTGATAAAAGTTACATTTTTATTGTACTTCATTGTAAATATATATTACAAATATATTTCTTTGGATAACACAATTTCTTTTCATTGCGCTCGTTCGTTTCAAATAAAATGTTTGTGAATTGAGAAATCTTACATAAGTACAAGATGCCATGTACGCTGCACAATGTACAAGATAATGCGATACAGAAAATTGTTACATATGTATACTCGAGCTCATTTTAGAAGGAACTTGCCGACCGACGAGTTTAGATCGGTTCTGCGCATGTTGGCGCCGAAACAAGCTACTATTGGCTATACATCAAACAAATGCTCCCTTGGAACCAATGAGCTCATTCAACATGCGCGAAATAAGTTCCTTCTAAAATGAGCTCGAGTATACATATTGCAAATTTCATGATCGGTACAAGTACCTTACCATTTTGTTTTGTTTCCGTTTCATATTTTTTTGTTTCTAATGCAATTGCCTTTTTGTACTATTTCGTATTTTGAATTCTCCAGGCTTTCTTGAAAAGTTACAAAGAGTATTTTAAGGAGGTTTACGTAAATAAATGTTTCAGAACTATAGATACAAACTTAACTGGTTAATAGAACACGTGTAAAGAACTTGGTTTGTTTAAAGTCATTTTCCTTACATTTTCTCTAATGCCTGGATTAATTTAAAGAGAGCTCTTATGTTTATTAGAAATGTACACATGATAATTAGTTAATGGACCTATGTACACAGAGATATTTCATTACTTTTTGCGAGTTCTATTCCTCAGTTTATGCCAATAGTTCTGAAACACCCTATACAGAAAACTGTGCATTATACATCATCGCTTTTGACGATTTTGGCATATTACAGTTTTGCTCATACACACAAATAGTCATTCTTAAAGAAAGATACATGTTACTTTTATGCTTCGCACCATTAAGCTTCTCTCGGCAGAGACGTTATATATCTACAAGTATTTTCAGTTGTAATAATACTTTACGAATCATACTGTGACAATAATACCGACATAATCGCGGTTATCATTGTGAACGTTACGATCTTAAATGCGAAAATATTCTGTTCAACATATTCCCACTTTTACATTTAAGACAGCTTAACATAAATGTATCCTTGTTAGTATTTACATGTTCGGCTTATTTAAGACACAAAATATGGCAGCTAAAGAGAAACTATTGTCCAGCGAATGCGATAACAATAGTAATCTTGTAAGAATGCTTAATGCGACAAAATTGTCGTCATAATATCAGGTGCCTGCCATAGAACCATAATTTTTGTTTAATGCGTTATTGTCCATTAATGCACTATATACAGATAGCCCCCCCGCACGTTTGTTCTGGTTTCGTTGAGAATTCTGTACTCGAACCTGAGAATGACCCATAGGAAGGTCTTTTCCGACAACAACAAAAGCGATCGATGAGCTCTGTTAAATCGGTCCTGTCAGAATTGTCTCGATAGAGACCGCTGTTTGCTTCGTCCATACACGCGGCTATGAAAGTTTGCAAATCATTCTTCGGGAAGCCATCGCGATAATAAATTTTGATCGTGTCATAAGCGTCCATTATCACAGAAATAAATAAACTTAGGACCACGTAAATGTACAGCGAGATGAACGTGTATAAATAGATCCTAGAGTACCACCACAACATCGGGGATTTGAACGACGTTAAGGTGAACGTAGCGAACATGTCGTCGCCGTTTATTAGAGCGAAAAGGCATTCAGATGTTGTGGCCAGCGAACGGAATTTCATATGATACGGGCCTAAAATTAACCAGCCGCAGAACGTGAAGCCGGCGTAAATAAGAATTGCACATATTAAGAATCGTGCAACTTTCGGGGCAGCCTTTTTCAACGTCAAAATGACGACGTTGTATGTTTTAAAGAAACCGAGATATCGCAGCACTCCGAACCAAACGAGTAGATTCCCAGTGCCAAGGAATATGCTACACACGTTCCAGTGATCCGTACCGAATTGTTTGCGTTCAATCTGCTCTTTTATGGCGGAGCCCATGATGATTAACAGATCGTTCACGATGATCATTACGTACCACAAATTTAAAAACTCTAATCTCCCTTCAAAACTTAGCGTCTTGCCATAAATCTTCCTGAAGAAGTTCATGATTTCGAATTTCAACAATTGTGCCCGATATATGGATCTTGAACACAGGCCAAGAGACGCGGTGCAGATAACGATTACTAGTAAATTTAGTATCGTCCTTAAAGCCGATTCAATATGATTATCCATGACATAACGCGTATCGCCTTTACATTGCAACCTTTTCGGTTCAGCATCCAACGAGAGTAACATTTGCCCATCGAAGTCACGATTATCGAAAGTGATCTTAATATTAAATTGATAACAATCGGGCGGCGTCATTGGTCCGGCAGCTTTCAAGTTGACCGTTTTCAGGGCAAACATTAAATGAGCCCTAACAAGGGCTGAGAAATTTATCTTGATACTTTGTTGAGACAATAAGTTTCTTGTTGTATTAAAATGATTGTAAAATTGGCGAGTTATATTTACGCAACTTTGTACGATTTCTTTGTCAAAAACATAACTCTCGTTAAAACCAAATATAATACCTTCTTTGTAATGATACATACATAGGATAGCCGGGCCTACCGAGTTGTCTTCCGCGGTGTACGAATAAGATCCAATCGCGTTACTGAGATTGTAGTAGCCATCTAAAGCATAATCAATGGTATTGTAGAAATCATCCTGTTTATAAATTGCCAAGGGGCCTGTTGCTGGTGGATAAGCCGGTACCTGAAAACAAGAATGATCAAATATAATACAATATTTATAGCTGTTATACGCGTACTTTCTAAAATAAATAATTGTTCAATAGACGATCTGTTACCTCCTGAATAGCGTCCCATCCTTTAAGAAACAGGTGCGAGAAAGCTATCCTATTGTCCCAAGCATAGTTAACGTGCATATAATTATTATGCGCAAATAGGCACAGTTGTATCGTGACCAATACGATTTTAACAACTTGTACAAAAAATTTATACGGGAAGCGACGCTTCGCTTGCCACTTTTCAATAGGGTTCATGAAGAAGAATTTCAACTTCCTACGCATGTTCTCTTCCGAAATTCTTGTCATGTTGTCGATCGGCGGGTCAATTAAAGTCGATTGATGATAACTGTAAACAGAAGAAAGTTTCCAATGCAAATAGAAGATAGCTTAACCAAAATTATTGGTTAATAGTTTTAATGCAACTGGACGCTTGAGTCCTTCGAACAGCCAATATAAACGGTTCATATTTTTGCACCAATAACACGAACAAAAAACACATTTACAGTGTTATCGGAATAGAGGTATGTAACATAGATAAATAAGAGATATTTTCTAAAGCACCTTATTATTTGCTTTATCACAAGCACGTTGACAAGGTATCTTTTTGTTCATGACAGTGAGTGCAATAATACTTTTTTAAGATACAGACACGACTATAAACGAAGCATAAGCTCTACAAAATTCTCTTACCTCGAGTTCGGTTGCTTGACAAAAACTACCAGAGGGAAACTAGTAGTAGGAGAATATAAAGTTCAATAACGCATTGCAAAGATATGATATCGAGAGCAATACCCTATTGTGAACGATGCATCACATAACAAAGGAAAAGAGCAACATAAAGGTCAGACTGACGCTCGTTATTGATTAAAGATCGCGCGAGATGAAACGGCGAGGAAGTTTAATAACCTTCAAAACTAATCGTTTAATCGAGGACAGATATTCAATTCACAAACCTTGGAGTGACATTTTCGTCGAGTAGTCCATTTTCGCCAGATAGCTCGTCCTCGCTGTCAGGTCCATTGCTCCACGAATGATTCTTGAGATTATTACCCCTTGTTTCTTCCTTCAAGTTCCTCTTTCGTGGCTCTGCCATTTTGCATGAATTAACTTTTCGGAACGATAAATTGAATGGATTTCAAATACGACCGAAAGTGGTTTTATCCCGGGGAATTGACGTCCCAGTTTCCGACGGACGATGAAATGGCGAGTTGTTCACATGCGTTGATCTGCGTAGCAATACGAGAGAAAAATTACTCGATGACACTGGTGGTTCTTCGCACGTGACGGTTTCAGCCTCTATGTACGAGGAAGTGGAAGGATCAAAACGTACCGTATTGTAATACGTAATTGAAGGTAAATGCAACCAATTCACGTTGTTAACAGCAGCCATCGCAGGCCATCCACTTCACATACGAAGCTCGACTGAACGTCGCGCTGTGTCGGCCGTTTGTGAAACCAAGTGATTGCGCGGTGCAGGATCATGGCGGGGATGTGTGACGATTAAATAGTTCGTCATCAAACACGTCTGATGTCATTTCCCTTAATATATTGAAAAAGGCGGGCATTCTGTCTCTCCTAAGTCGTGAACTACAGCGAGCTTTCAAAATCTATTGGTTTAGACAGATTTTTGGAATAGAAATCTTTGCTTGATTTAATACAACAATAATTTATAAAGACAAATATGTATAACAAAATTTGTCAAATATGGTAAAGTATAACGTTGTACCACCGCTCGGTAAGTTTTGATACATAACTTTTGGCAAATTCTAACTAATTTTACCTATTAATAGTATTCTTGTATTATTTCATGTAGTAACGCGATCGTTTTCGAAATATTCTTTGCATTTTCCGCAATTCGTAATACAATTACGTTTCTCAGTACAAAACAATCATGTAATGGGTTTATTACAATAAGTTTGTACCGTAGCCACATTGGTTTGCAAAAGTTCTACTTTTGATACATTGCGATGTTTATTATGGTATTAAACCTTTTTTTCTATCGTTTCCTCGATTTTTCTATGCGGCATCATATTTTGACATTCACACCTGTTTCTCTATCATTGTAGTTCATACTAAGCATTACCTAGTTTTAATAATAATTAATGAATCCTAAGTCCATTTATCTTTATAGAATATACCATTATCAATAATTTTGTCCCAATATATAAAATTAATACGGAACGTTAAAACGGTGTGCCTTTAATAATAAAACAATGAGCTTTGTCCGGCATTATTAGTCGTATCAGATATTAATCAGGCAATCTATTCTCGCACATTTAATTACCAACAAAGGACGCATATGCATTCATAACGTCACAGGCATAATCTGTATTAAAATTGAACTGAGGATACGCAACAATAGAATCTACATAGGCATAATTCTGTTCATAGCGTACCGCGACAAGAGCGGAGCTTCAAAATGCCAGCGCTGGAACCCGAGTTCCCAATTACCAAAGGCCACGAGAACAAAGAGTGTAGTTAAACCACGAGGACGAGGACAGCACGTCCATGCTGGTGGGTGAATGGATCCGAGTTTATATTCCCTTCCTTTCGTTTCTAATACCACTGGCTCGTTGACGACTCGTCGAGGAAAATTCGATTAAGAGAATGGGGAGGGGGGGGGGGGCGACGAAGCGTGATATCCGAAAGGGATGAACCTATGGAATTTGGCTGTAATGAATTAACGGGTCGGGAGCAAGGGTGATTTCGTTGGCGATAATATACACGCGAACGATCACGGTCCGCGTGCCAGTGATCGAATGACGACCGGGGGTGGTGCGCGCGTTCCCTCTCGTTCTTGGTAATCGGCGCGCGTTGCCGGTGCAGCTTCTGCGCCCGCGTGTCGGCCCTCGCAACACACAGGCGAGCGGTGCGTGGTGCCGCGCGCGCCAAGTGCCTAGGAGAGAAAGCGCAGCGACGGAGCCGAGGTAAGCTCGGCCTTCCTCGTCCGACCGTAGGCGCAGTCTCTCATCGTCAGTCTTTCTCGTCCCCGGTAGCCGAGAGAGCACGCTCCTCGGCGTCAGATCCATCTCCCGGAGTGTGTCCACCGCGTCGCAACCCTCAGCTGTCCCCCGGTCACCGACCCCATTCTCGCTGTTCACGCGACCCTCGCGGTGCTCTTGTGCAGTGTCTCTCCAAGTGTTGCTTTGTGGGGGTGCAGCGTAGTATCCCTCGTACAGGCGAGAATAAACACAGGGACACTTCGTCCTTTCCCTCTATTTTCCCCTCTCGTCATTGTCATCCCCCGGTCGCCGTATCTCAAGCAGAGGCCCACGGTACCCGTCGATCCGTACACGCTCGCAGGTTGACTCGGGAGTCGGAACCGCGCGGCAACGCGAGACGAGTGTAACAGAAGCGGCAGAAGCATGGTGGATCAACAGCAGCCGGATCAGCAACAGGAAGCCGTGCCAAGCGTGGTGGAGTTGAACGTGGGCGGTGTATTCTACACCACCGCTGTGACCACCCTCACCCGCGAGAGTGACTCTCACCTGGCCGAGCTGTTTTCCGGGAATACGCCGGTGGAGAAGGACGCCAAGGGGAAATACTTCCTGGACCGCGACGGCGTGCTCTTCCGCTACGTTCTCGACTTTCTGCGCAATCAGGCTCTGGTCCTGCCGGAGGGCTTCCGGGAGAGGGAAAGGCTGAAGCAGGAGGCGAGTTTTTACGGCTTGCCCGGGTTGGAGCGTGCCATTCTGGAGAACAATAAGTCAACCGGCTCTCTGAGCTCCTCGGGAAAGAGAGCACCCGGCCACATAACCGTCGGTTATCGCGGAAGCTTCGCTTTCGGCCGCGAGGGTCTGGCCGATGTGAAGTTCCGCAAACTCTCGAGGATCCTTGTGTGTGGTCGCGTCACACTCTGCAGGGACGTGTTTGGGGAGACGCTGAACGAGAGCCGCGATCCTGACCACGGCACATCCGATCGTTACACCTCCAGGTTCTTCCTGAAGCACAGCTCCATCGAGCAGGCTTTCGATATGCTTCAGGAGCAGGGATTCAGGCTGGCCGGTAGCTGCGGCTCGGGCACGGCTGGCGGCAATTCGGAGCAGCTGAAGCCCGGCGTAGATTCCGAGGAGAACCGTTGGAATCATTACAACGAGTTCGTCTTCATTCGCGATTAAATAGCCATTCCTCGTTCTTCATCGGGTCTGAATTAGCTGAGCGAGTCGGTTGCTTTGGAACGGACGGTGTACTCTCGACGGGGTCGACGATATCCAAATCCAGCTTTAACATCGGAGACCTGGGATTCCTCCCGAGGGGTCGGCTTCCCGAAGATTCTCCTCTTACGGACTGATTGCAACCGGTAGGGTAACGAGTAGATGAACTTTTTCGTCGTTATGCGAACGTTGTGCATGTATGGAAATTCATCGAGCTACTAGAACTCGACAATGCCACGCATTTCCTCTATTCAAGTATTCTTCACTCGTTTCACCCACGAACGGGCCAGGGAAGGTTTTGTCGAAGGGAACTTAACGTCCACGTATCTGAAAGACGTTAAGTCGAACGAATGGTCTTTGTTGAAGTCGTTATGTTCGCCTCGTGCGGATGTAGGTTCAACGTGGTGTTGAACAGCTGGCTGGAAATACTGTGAAGATGAAACAAAGCCAAGCTCGTTTGGCTTAATTCTGGGGCACAAAGACTAATTGGCTGTGGTACAGAGACCAAGGGACAACAGAAACTTTGAAGACGAAGAGTCGGACAGTCGGGTCTGTATAAGTTTGCCCGACTGGTTGTTTGGTGAATGTGAAATTTTAATCGACCCGTGGAGCGAAAGCTTCAAAGCCACATCATGCAAATTACACAACGAGGAAAATCAATGTTTAATCACCATATCCGCGGGAAGTCGAAACGAAAGACCACGCATTTAAATCAGAATATATCCACGTCACGTCTACGATTCATCTTTCCGTCGAATCGGAAAAGTTTCTTCGCGAGAAGATTATTTGGAATTCATCATTGGGAATCGAAGACGTCCTAGAGAAACGGCTAGTCGCCCAACGTTTCTGAGTACAGAGTACGAGGCAGCTTTCTTCGTGCCGTTCTTTCCAATTTTTCCGAGAAAGAATCTTCAATGAGACCAAGTAGCGTAAACTAATCAATAAACCAGCGTCTTACACTAAAAAAAAAAACGAAGGATCTAGGATGAAAGCATCTACAGGGTGTCTACCCAATGTCTCTCTTCTAACGTTCATCTCTATCAATATTAACATCCCGACGAGCTGGAAGGAAGAACGCGAAGATTAAGTCAAGATTCAGCTTCAAGCAACGCTGGCCGACTGTTCGGGGTTGAACTTGATATTGGGACAGGTTGACCGTGTTGTACATGAACGGGCCTGGTGTGCATGTATCGTGGTAACGTAGATTGTGTGTTCGTACAAGCCAAACGCGATGTTAGACACATGTCAAGTGGTCGAGTAACGTGTATGTCGAACGCCTCGCCTGCACGACTCTTTGTTAGGCAGTCTCTTAAAGGTACAACTGAATCGCGTGCATTTAAGTCGTAACTTAAATACAGAAACATTCGCTTTCGACGTTGTCCTGCGTAGAATCCAGCGCGATCCCTTACGATAGGCGGAAGTAGTCGCATATATCATTGTATTTACAAATGAAAACCGTAGATGCTGGATGTTTCGTGTCTCTAACCGCGTAGAAGTCCGAGAAAATGTTTTTCTTCGTTGGAAATCCCCAGACGTCTCGATACGTTCGATTAATCGCTGTGCGTAAAAGTTTCTGCATAATAACCAGAGCGAATATACCAGAGAGAGAGAGAGAGAGAGAGAACGAGAAAAAGGAAACTGCCGTCGGCGACGATGCGACGGGCAGACGGGACCTGTGTACGTTAAGAACGGACGGTTCCTCTTCCTTTCGAGTTAAAGTGGACGGAACGAATGTTTTAGTCCTCGTTTATGTTTCGTCGCGATTTTATCCTCTTAATTGCAAGAGGTACACTCGCGACCTACGTTTCGGTTTTATTGCGTTAGCATCGAACGGTGTTTGAAAAGCACGGGACGTTTGTCCGATCAATATCTCGGGTAATAGCAACAGGTAATTTTGACGGGCAACAAATAAAAGGAGCCTCTAGGTCGCAGGTGGCGCATAGATTCTTCCCTCTGGATTTTCCTGAGGAGCCAGCAATTTCTCAAGATGAACGGCCGCGATCGTGTCAGGACTAAACAAATAGTTCCTTTCAGGAAAATTCAAATACCTACTCAGACCCGTGAGACTTTGCGCGAATTTCACTCGATCCATCGCCGTTCCTCTCTCTTTATTTCATACTTCTACCTGGCATGTTATTTCGAATTGATAACGTTCCTGCGCGGTGCTCTCACCCGTTGAAAGACAATCTTCTCGTCGACTTACGTGGACGTAGATCCTTTTCTTTCAGTACGCTACCTCTTATTAGATCTCAGATAGAATTATTTACGGTGTTACGTTGCATTTCCTTCAAATCGAATCACGGGCGCAGTGAAATCGAATCTTAAATAACGTCGAACTTAAAGGAGAGGGTAGGGATCGAATCGAAACATTAATCTCTAGTCACCAGTTCTTCCGTGTTTTCTGCGACGGGGGGTGAAGTCTCGCGACCCCCTCGATTCCACCCCCTTCGCACAACTGCGTTCGCGGCCGCGACAGTCAATCGTGGGTAGCCTCCATTTTTTTCCGAATCCGCGGTTTTGGCGGTATTCTCGATATCTGGGCGTCCGTGTGCATGCATAAAACAGCGCGGCGGAAGCGTCCGTTTGATCCAGGTGGCCTCAAATGCGAGCTTTTCACCCGGAACGTTGAAATTTGGCAAGGCCAGCGACGATCTTTTGTGCTGTGACGATTGCACCGTGTACGCCGATAGCATGCCCGACGTGTCAAAGGATACACAGCTATGCTCGATGGAACCGGGAATCGACTGGAATTCGATGGGCAAACGACGACGGCGAGGTACACTTCGTTGAATCGCGAAGGTCACTTGCCGTCAGTTCGCGAAATGTCAGTTGCTTTTGGAAACCGGTGGTCTATGTACGTCTTTGGGATCGATCAAACGATACGCGTATGATAATGGTTATCGAAAATTACGGGGACCGTTCCTTTAACACGATCTTAGAATCGCGAATTCGCGTGTTTCATTTTGCTCGACGAGGAACGTTCGCTTGATACATGTTCCTTGGTACACTGAAGGATTTGGAAGTGGTACCATATTAAATGGATAATATTATACAATTAGATCTACTTTCTGATTAAATGCCGAAATTGATTGAATTTCTGTTAGCCCAGTAAGTGAAGAGAATATCAATCGTACCAGACAGAGTCCGAAGGGATCAGTGATCATAGATTTCCTCAGAAAATTCCATAAATCATAGAAACCCAATTGGCCACACTCCCAATCTCGGTGTACCTGGCGTTCCGTGAGTTGAAAGTGCAGGATCGACGTGATCCTCGGCTCGCATTTCGCGGAGATTCCCTGTGTTATCAGTCACTCTAGATATCCGTTCGAATCCCCAATCGAGAGGTCATTGTAATCGGCCACGAACGATCGAGGACATCGCGGTGCGATCCTCGGATCGACGAGAGCCGATCGGAGGATCCTCGAGACAGAGCGGCCCTAATTCGTAGATTAGATGCGGCGTACCGCGGTTCCGTTCGCCGTGAAAGGAAATGAGTCTCGAACGAGCGAATCTAGAAACCGATCGAACGAATAACGTGCTTAACGGTCTACGAGATAGCGCGATTCTTGGCGCGTGTTCAGGCGCTCGAACGACTCTTTCCCTTCGTATCGAAATGGATTCAGCGGGTAGAAAGCGAAAAGTCGCGTGCACCCTTGATAAACGAAAGCGTTAAGACGGTAACCCCCTGTCTCGGGCGTGCGGCCAGAAGTTTCTTTTAACCACAGTTGGCGGCGGCAGAGTAAATCAACCCTTCCGTATGTTTCCTTTGAAGCAAGGGAACCTATCGATCACATATCACGCGAAGAATCTTTAAGCGACGGGCTATTTGTTACTATAAAAATTCATCGTCCTTTCGACGAACAGAATCATTTCTCGAGGACTGTAAGTTGAGTGTTTTAAAGTCGCAAGGGGTAAAGAGAGAGTACCTTAATATATTTTCATCAGGGCGAATATCGATCTTCTATTTTCGTCTTGCAATAGAGCTTGCGTGAAATAAATTGAAAAGCAAGTACATATCTGTTCTCAGATTTAACGGTGGGAGAGCGCAGCTTGCATCGTTTTGCTTGTTCCTGTATAGATGTTCGCTAACGCGGGAACATGCTCTTGTTTAGCGTTCGTTCGTTGAATGTGCACGCGGCTTTAAAAGGTATTAGGTAGCGTGTAAGACGATGCTACACCGTGACTATACTGAATCATTGTACATGTATATACATAAATCGAGAGAAGAAAAATAAAAGGATGATACGAGACGAGCGAGTGGAATTACTTTTCCTCGGGGGTTGTCGTCCCTCTTCCTTTTTTCCCCGCTGCCTTTCGAGGGTTGAGCGTAAGTCAGATCGTGAAACAGAGTGGATGGTGACGGGAGAATGCTCGTGTTACACTCTTCCGTACACTGTGAACCAATTTAGAAAGCGGCGACAACCCTCGAGGCGGTGTTCAAGTGTATTAATATTCAAGCAGTCGTTTAAATTATTTCACCGCCATTTCGCATATTACCCTGGTAACACTTTATCATATCCTGCTTAAAAAATAACTAGCGCGATGCGTAATTAATAAGCCAGGTAAATTTAACTTACACGAACGAGTACTCTGCTGAAACGTTTAATCCGGTAACAATTTTCTGCGCTACTCGCACATGAAAATGTTATTGGAACCAACGGTTATTGCTTCTTTAATGGATTGAAAATTATTCACAGTTCTGATCAATTTAATTCTCCAATACTGTAACAGTGCCGAATGCCGATTCTATCGTTCATATTTACAGCACTCGATCCCCGAATGGAAAGCTGAAACGCGCCTCTTCTATAAGTAGATCTATCCTCGAGCGTAGCCCAATTAAATAACGATAAAGTTACAGTTACAGTTCGCCAATAGATAAAATGAACGGTATTCGCTTCGAATCTTGAATCGATCGATCTTCCATCGAGTAGTTTCGTTGCTCGCGAGAAGATGAACGATAATTTCTAACAGAACTAACGGGCGTTGTAAGATTGTAACGTTGATACGTATCCCGGCGCTGTCGCAGAAGGGTTCGTGGACTCGAATACTTCCCATGAAGGAGAAGTTCCTCGCGAAAGAGGAGATTGCACGTTAACGAACGTCACCGGATGGTGCCGGATGTAAACTCGATTGCCCGTTTGAATGAGACGCGGCAGCCACGGATAGACTTTCCTGGAAACGTTGCGCCGAACTACGGCCAAGCAATCTGTTGCTTAGTTTCAATTCGCGTCCCGGCTCCACCGAGAGGGAAATAAATATCATCAGCGTAAACGACACGGTGGATAGGGTCCTTTACAACGATCATTAGCCTAGCATTGTACACACTCAAATTACCCCCGCGTCATTTCTGCTCCACAATCGAAATATTACAACCCTCAGACTGCAGGTTGTTGCGCGAAACAAAAGAGATCTACCCCTGTGTGCGCGCATTAAATTCGTCACACGAGATTACCCTTCTGCGCGGTTGATAGGACTAATTGTTGTCAAGTTTATCCCTTCGTTCGTGCCGTATTTTAATTGCTTGTAAATCGGGCTGCCTTTGATACGTGTACCGATAATTGTCACGTTTCCAACGTCCAGTTTGATTAAGTCGGCAATTTCCTCTGTCACTGTGAGCGTGTCTCTTGACAAATCAGAAGCTACAGAGTTTAGGACTTTAAAGCAGGTTCGAGTAGACGCGATTAGAAAGTCCTGATCGATTTATTTGTTCGGTAAGAATATTATAGGCATTCCGTGTCGATAGAACGCGTTGGACGAATTACTAATTTTAAGCGGAGTGTACCGATCCGATTGCGGCCAGGCTTACGAACTCATTCCCAGCCACAGATCTCTCCATAAAGACCAAGATCTTTGTAGAAGTACGGAGTATGCTATTCACGTTGGGCAATCATGTTATTAGCGATCAATTAAGCGCTATTTTGTCGACCATCTGCATCGTTGCTGCCCCAGTAGCTAGGAGGATTACTCCCACGCAAGTCATCGAATAGTTCGCCCCCAGGCGGAGGAGGAATATTCGAAATTCCATTTCTGCAGGCATCCCGCGATTCATTACATCGAATTTCCTCGGTCAGCTCGATATTACCCCCGGCATCTCCAATGCCATCCCTGTTTCTCCGGCTGCGCATCGATCGAATCGGATAATTATAACAGCGCGGTTACCGGTGCGGTTTGAACGACGATTACACAAGCGAAAATTCCTCTGCACGCCAAACATCAGCGGTTACGTGTAATCGCACCAATGGCCATCCTCCTTCGAGTAGGCACACGAAAATTCATCCCAACGTCTGAGCATATATACAGCTTAACCAATAGCCATCGATTACCACTCCAATGTAACGTGCTATAGGTATCTTCTGTGTAAATAGATTGTTCTGTAGTGTTTCGGTGGAACGTGGCGCTATTTGCCCACGGAATTTCTGTTTACGTTAGATAATTCCGTTAACCGGGTCAGTTTCTGACCAGAGGTGCCTCGCGGGCATTTAAAAATCATTACAGGCTAGTTCACTTGTTCTGCTCACTGGCTCATTTGGAACAACTGTGTTAATATAGGGGAGTTCCCTCAACGCCGGACGGCACCTAATACCGGACATTAGCTATATCTGTGATATTTCAAAGGCTATGGAGCTGTTCTTTCGCATAAACCGTAGAGGGGATGAAACAAACGACGATCATGTGTTGTAATGGTCCCGTCGCGTGAGCCTTGCTGAAGAAATGGATTGATTGTTTGGTGTAACGGGAATCCGGTGAATCGTATAAAATTTAGATTGTTATATATACCAATTTTCCTGGCTAAAAGACGTGTGAGATGCGTTATTGTATCTTTTGGTAAGTATTTTTTAATTACCTTTGTGTTTTGTGTAAACAGTGCACTGGTTTGCACAAAAAAAATTTTTTAATCCGTTTTCTGTCCTCTGGTTCCGGACAGAACGTTGTCCCCTATTACCGGACAGTACAAATCTGAATCTTGTGTGTTCCTATTTGTATTACTGTTTATTATTTCGGTTTCAGTGTTTAAAAGATACAAGTAACCATCATGAATAGCAAGAAAAAAGGTTCGTGGGATGAAAATAATATGAAACCTGCACTTCAGAAAATTCTGGCAAAAGAAATTAGCCTAAGAGAGGCATGTTCAAGATATGGCATTTCAAGCTGTCAAAAATGGGCACACGAGGCTTGTGCTGATATTTCCGAATATTTGGAGGATTATATTTGTGATCGTTGCAAACTATATTGAGACTGTGATGAGTTGCGTCAGTAATTTTTACTCTGTCCGGTACTAGGTGCCACTTAATGATTTCTCCAAATCGCATATTCAAGTTGAAAAGTAAATTAAGTTAACTATAATTATAATATTGAATGTTTTGTTGGGTAATTTTGACTCCTCATATTGTTATCTTATAAATAGCGCAGAATAAAAAGATTAAAATATTATTTTTTTCTTCTTATTTAAGGAAAACCTGAAGCGTCCGGCACTAGGGGAACTCCCCCTACACGGAAATACTTATTTCCTTCTTTAAAAATCCATTGATTTCAAGCATGAAGCTTTAGCACGTTCGCCGTGTCGCCTAGTTTCATTCCCTATCGATTACCTAGTAAAAACACCTTTTCAAAATTCATAAGACCTAGGGCCTCGGTCTCCTATGCAAATGGCATTCAAAGAGTGGTAACTTTTTGAGCGGCTGGCAAGAGCGTTCTGATTTAAATTCAATGCTTGAATACTTTGGGTACCAGTTTCTTTCCTTTCAATTCAGATAATTGATTTCGTCTTATTACATCGATCTACAAGTGGTACCGTCGAAAGCCTGACCCTTCGATCAACGACCCTGCAGCAAATTACGTTTGCAGCAATCGCCGAATTTCTCGGTCGATTCTCGAGGCTCTCCTAACAAGTGAAGCATAATGAAAAATATAGGACCTTCGAGTCAGAACGTGGAGGTGGACTGATTTATTAAAAGGAACTATCTACATCGTTTCTCATTTCAACGTTGTCCCATGAGCGAAAGGAAGGAAATGAGGGTGCCAGCTAGAGAACTTAAGTTGTTCTAGGCCGAACGTGCTGATCTAGAAAAAGAACGATGTGCTCGACACGTATTGTCGCAGAGGTAATCGTATTTCGGTTAGCTGGATCCGTCTGGTTCGATGGTTCGAATCAGACTGAATGTTCGTTCAGTTTGATCAATAAAAGTAGCGCGCAGGCGGCGTAGCGGCTGCCTGGCACATGAAAGCCTCCGCGAGTCCTTGCCCCTGTATCTGTGTCTGATCAGGAATGGAAGATGATAAAGAAGAGAGTGGATCGAGGGATGATACAGGGTGACGAGACTCTGGGGCAGAAAGGAAAAATGGTACCTGGCGCGACTCTTTCGGCACTTTATTGCGAGGGGGGTTGTTCGATCCTCTTGGAATTCCTCGACCAAAGCTGTACCTTCTACGCGCCTCCGTCTCCCTTTTGTCTCCCTACACATTCATGTCCCGTTTCGAGCAATTACACGAAACGAATAGGTTGTTTTCTCGTTCACGCGCCATGTCTCCTTGCCACGACTGTATTTTCGTTTCTACGACCAATTACTGGCGTTTTGTTCCCGTCCCGACCTAGTCGTCGAGTTTCATTAATTTCCGTAATGAGAATTCAATTTTCTCACTCCCCACGTTCTCTCGTCGGAAACGACCGTCGCGTTTTTTGTTTTCCACAAGGGAAGACGTCGCCCTGTGATTGCCGGACATTCTCGTTTCCCGCAACGACGCGTGCAGCATCATTTAATTACCTCGCGTTCCTGCGGCGAAAATTGGAGAAAAGAATGCTCCCGTAATCGACCGCTGCTGTGGAAGTTAATTTGTCGTCGGGCGCTCGGCTCGAGTTCGTATCGTTCCAGGGAAGGGGGATGAAGGATGTCTCCCACGGACGTTAATAAAACGCAGCGTGTCCTTCCTTCGTCGAATTCGCAACCGTGACGTTTATTCCTTGAAGTTGCGACTACTCCGCGGGGATGCGATAGATTCCCTTCCGGTTTAATGGTATTTAGAGCATCAAATCCACCCGCAAGATTGCAATTTTGCTTGTCACCCGCCCTCCCTTCCGATTTCAATTTTACCACGCCCTATTTTCCGTTCCTCTGACTCGTGTAAATATTCCATCTCCTCGCCTGGATATCAAAACCATTAAAACTGTGCATTTACCGGTGCTGAAGAAAATACGAAACTGGCAAGCATCGTGCCTCTTTGCAGCATCCGGGAAAAAGAGAGTTATAAACATTTCATGCGCGCAAACAACGCATAAAATCTTCGATTTCCTTGTAAAAGATTCAAACATCCCTTGTATTTCGATGGCGTGTCTGAACCAACAAAATTCACGGAGATCACGTTCCTAGATAGTTTGCCAGAAGGGACCATTTAGGGGGGACGAAGGGAAGGCTATGTACTTTACTCAGAAATATGTACTTTCACTGAAGTGGTATACTAATATTTCGACTGTCTAACTCACACAGCAAGCCGTGCTTTCTAAGCTATTAAATACCATCGTTTTCGGATTAGATCTGATGAATAATGGCCCACCTTACCGCCTTATTACTGCAATAAAGTCGAGCAGGCGATCCTCTAATTATTTCGAGGCCTGTGTCCCGAATTAATTAATGTTCCACGCTCATGAGGGCGTTGAATTACGTCTTAATGGGATTTATTTTAGGGACGCTGGGTGAGGGCGCACCAGCCACAATGCCTGCGTAATTTATTTTATAGCTGTTACGTAATGTTTCATAGCGGCCGCGTGATACGATCGGTTGGGAAAGGTTACGTCTCGTGTACGGGGCTGATGGCGACACAACGGTGACTGGCTAACACAATGGGGCGACAAAACGCGCGATCTATCTTCGTGTGCGCCCCGAATAAACGTATTTTGGCGGACGCGTTTAAAAGCATCGCGGCCCTTCAGCGTGATCGAGCGTGCGGCTCAATCTCGTGTTATTTACCCTCCTCCCCCGTGTTGACTTTTTCCAGTAATTCTGCGCTCTGTTGAACAGAGGATTGAAAGAAGTCGCCCCCGATTCCGAGCCCAGTTCCACGGAATTTTCTGACCCGGAAAGCCATCCCTCGCTCGTGAATCCAGCTTTTATTAAAAATTCTCACTCTCCGTTACACCATGAAATTACGACTGCCGCGGACAATCTAAGCTAGAGGGCTTCGGAAAGAATGCAGATCGTTATTGAACAGCCGGCGATTAGAGGACAGGCCAAGAGGATCTTCAGTCACTGATAGTAGAATGGCAAACTAATGTGACTAGTCGCGGGTGTTTTGTGTCGAGTATGTTTTGTGTCTCTCTCTCTGTTGTCACATCAATGCCTGTTCATGGTAAATCAATAGTGTGGGGACTAGTCGAAATAGATACGTGTAACGTGTATATAGTAATGGATAGTGAGGCGTATTGATAATACTGACACGTTAGGTATGCCTGGCGTAGAAGTACTTTCCATTTTTGTGACATGCTCTTAAAAGTGTATGAATAATATCTGCATAGGTATCTGTGTAGCACTGATTCTGCCTTTTAAGTTCCTCCGAGTTCTTAAGGAGTTCTTTCGTGACAGGGGTGCTGAATATTTATGATTAGCGGCATTCTTGAAGAGGATGAGGGAAGTTTTGATAGGTACCGGATTTGCAGGAAAATTCGTGAGGGCCTGTTGTAAAGAGGATAGTTAGTGAAAGATGGAGAAGGAGGTTCGAGAACTTCTATCATAAATTTACCTCAAGTTTAGCTATATTCCTGATATCATTAGGTACATGTATGTAGAAAATAAATTGGCCATATCGCGGCGAACTAGAATTAGGTATAAACACACGTAGAGTGGTTTTCTCCAAAGTTCAATCTTTTCAATCACCAATCTGTCTTTATACTACCCCACGAACTCATGGTTCCGTGTTTCGTGATCTTCGAATTTCATGTTGGATTAAGTGAAGCGCGTCCAATCAATTCAGTCGGGGGAGGTTCGTGGATGTTGGGTTTATCTCTCGACGCACGTGAGGGGCGTGTAAATGGAAGAGTTTTCGAAACGAGATATAAACGTACCTCTTATCGTCGCAAACCGTCACGGAGTATCTATTTAATGTAAAAGCCCTTGGAATGTAAGTAAAAATCAGGCAAAGCACGCTTCACGAATGAGGTGTCTCGCGACGGTGTTTGATCGATCCTCACGCTGCCATTCCAGCTAAATCATGCTTCACACTCTTCACAGGTCGCCCTTAAAATCCCGACCTTTTATCAAGCCACGCGTAGATCTGATCCTTGAACTATATTTAATAAAATGACAGCCTTGTTACTGCGCGTCACCCACGTTTTGACCTTTCGAATAATGTCGCACGCGAGCTTGGGCCTACTATCTTTAATCAACTTCCGCGTGGATTGACAAAAATAGTGTGTGAACTCTGTTTCGCTGCTATTCAGTAACACATTTTAATCGCGCCCGAGCGTATTTGCGCTTCGAGTTTCCGCGTGATAATACGCGACGAGTGCCGATAAGAAAATGAATGGAGATAGGAAACAAGTTTCTTCGCTCCGAAGTGATCGCTACATTTTCTCGTTTAGTCTGGAAGTGAAAATAAACGAAATTGAAATTAATTACCTCGTTCGAAGTAAATGAATACAATTAAGAGAGGAAATTGAAGGAGGATTGTGAATAAACGGGAATAGAATTTCAGCAATTTCTACGTTAAGTGTTCCGAAAATATATATCCTCTGCGTAAAATATTCCCCTCAGCTCGCAACGTTTCCCGGTGTTTGCGAGTTGTTTAATCAAATGAGGGTGAAATAAATTTGTAGCGCGTTTCGAGTTGCTCGTTAGTATGCTAAACGCGTCAACCCCTTGTCGACCCTCTTTAAATTAAAATCGAACGTTGGACGGGTTTCGCTTCTAGCGATGCAGCTTGCGCGCGTTGTTCATTAAAAAAGCTTCAACGCGAAACTGTCTGACGCTGTTCCATAACATTTATACGGCATTTCATAACGCGCGTTCCAGGAGATAAGCCAGCGAGCATTGCGCTACGAGTTTGCGTCACTGCTGATTATAGTTCAATGATGCACTCCGCAGCACGATTGCTACCGACTGTCTACATTCCGCCGCTGGTTTAATTATTTAGACGTCAGTTAACGTTACTACGGCCCGGAAGCAAGGTCCTACAACGTGGCTGTGTTATCACGACATAGGAGGACACGTTGTGTCCTCACAATCAACAAAATTAACTCATCTCCCTCCGCAGTGAACTGCGAGCAAGCGCAGCCTTTTTTTCTAAATATGACGGAGCAAACATTGTTACAGGAAGGTATTTCATGGAGAAAGTAATCCTATATTTAGCGAGAAAGGGGCTGATGGAAAAGGGGTCAAGTGTACCTTCTTTTAATCCAGTTTAACAGTGAACGAAGCTGTCGTGACGTTTCATGTTTTTATACAAAGCAGTCCTTTTGTTGGAACTTTTACGTTCTGAAACGCAGAGGACATCTCTTTAATTAGTATTGTCGTAAGACGTGGCTTCAGTGAAAATTCCTTCTCCCTGGAGCTTTAAACCCCCATTCTGTAACAGTGTTTGCAATTCTTGACTGTTTGAAACCCACGTGAAAGAACTTAACAAGCTAGTTCGAAGAATACTGTTAATAGCTGCTTTTACGACCAGGAAAATATAGAGCTAAACCTTTAAACTTTTTGCATCTCCATGGTCTTTCAGTTCAGACCTTACCGAGATAATCAATAACCTTCTTTTATCAACTCTGTCAACCGAAAACAGTGTTTGCTGTCATGAATGATGCGGTTTAAAGTCCACAGTGAAAGTCTTGACAGTGAAGTTCGGGGAGCCATTTTTCGTAAAGGGAAGCGCTACGATTTTTAACGTTCGTAAAACGTCATTGTGTTTATCAAGTTAAGCGCAGGTTGGAAAACCTTCTGTTAAACTCTGCTCGGTGAAATCCTTGGAGCCTCGCGTTACTTGCGGTCTCGTTCGTTTTCGTTGTTCAGTATACGGGAAAAAGGTAGCAGAAACTCACTTGGGGTGGCAATGATACACGGTTTTTATTCAAAGAACTCTGCACCCCTCGGATCGCCAAATCGAATAAAACTAAAGCAACGCAGGATTTTATGGCCATTAAGGCGGCCTACATTATGGTAATGAATGGTAATAAATTTGACCGAGAAATTCCACGTCTGATTGATTATGTGGAAGTTTGGCGGGCGAGCACGAACTCCAGTTTCTAGCAATAATTTATGGAAGAGCGTGTGTTAGAAAAGTACGAGGGATCTGCGGGAGTAGCTGACAATGGCGGGAAAAGTTGGAATCGATATTGGCTTCCATTCAAATGAGACACAGTCGATTGGTCGTGTTTGCTAAAGTATTAGGTTGAGTAACGATTTTGGATATTCTTTTTTAGCGTAGCATCAATTTCACACCACTTTCATGCAAACAGTATGAATGAAGTATGTACATGCACCATGTTGTTCCATGATTTTCTGCTAGCTTATGTGTTTGCCTATATTTTTAATTAATATCAGCAAGTTTAATCGATTTCTCGGCTAAACGAGCTCTCATTTCAAGGAAACTCTATAATTGCTTCCGGCATGCCTCGCAGATTGTGTTTGAAAATTATTTTAGATTGTTTGAGCGTTTAGTATGCAACGGGATCTCGATTAATGAAAGACAAATGTTTTCCGAACGCTTGGCCCCGGTGGCGAGGAAAGTTGGAGCGTTCCCTAGCAAGCGAAACTTGAAACGACACTTGCGCCACTTCTTCCAACAAGCATATCCCCGGTAATGATCTCTGAATTACCTTTGATAACGCGGCTTCAAGCTATCATTATCCGTTAAACGATCGCGCGAATATCGTTAATTCTTTCCCGAGACGTAGGAGAGGGCGCAATTTGCCTTAATCACGCCCTTTTTTTCGTTTAACGTCCTCTGTTATTCGCCATTTACGATCCCCCGCCACGGAGGGAACGCGGATCATATTATTGCTGGCTCGTTTCTCTCAGACCTTATATACCCACGGCCAATTCACGTTTTACTTCAGAGCTGTGTACTTTGAAAAATTAAATCCCCCTTTTTAAAGTAGAAAGGGGCTGAACGTGGCAGACAATAACATTAAGTCACCATCCTCCGTGTGTAAAATGATTAAATCACTTACATTTCCACCATCCTCGAAATCCACTTTTCTCCAAGGAAATTCAACTCGTTAATTCCAGTAGGGAACGTTCCAAACGCAGAAGTTTAAATACAGAGAAATTTTGCCACAATGGAATTGCATCGTGAATCGAACGTAAAATTAAGCCATGCGGCACTAACTCCCTGAATATCGCGAAGAGCTTCACTCGATCTACATACGTATTCCAGAAGCGTAATACGATGATGGATTACTCCCCCGTCCGTGATTTCCAATAATGCGTCATAATTCCTCCGATGTTGCGGGAGGCCTCGATGCCAGATAATCATCCGTGAAACGCATTCGGCGAAAGTATCCGGACGCGTGTGTGCATACCTGGAACGCGGTTGAAGTGGATGGAGCTGGTGGAAGGGCTGAATGCTCATCGAATTTCGATCAACTCGGAGATCGAGTGGACCTATGGGTATCAGGAATATCGGACGTCCCTAATGGTGAGCCGACGGAGGGCAATCGCGTAATGGAGCCACGGTATCATCGACCATCCCTTTCGTTCGATTCGACCAATCGCGTAGGCCGTTGCCAGTATTGGTAGCTTTTAATTAATATATCCATCTCTTTCCCCGATCGTCTTTCGACGATCAACGACGCTTCGAGCTAACAGCTCGAGGTGATTTATTCTTTCGTCCGATTGGATATCCACGGACCATTTCCATCCACGTTTCTCATCCAATTATCCTCTTTCCCCGGCAGAATTTTCGTTCACTTTCCATCGATCGGTTATTATTTATCGTAGCGAGAGGAGTGCCCATGGGGCACATCTGTTGCAAGCGAGGGGGAGGATCGATCTCGTCCTGTTTCGTCTCGATATGCTGGAGCCTGGGTCCTCTATAAATCTGTCATCTCGTTAGTTTTTCTTCCCATCCTCGTAGCTTGTTTGCAAACGTCGATATCTCGATTCCGTTTCGAACGGTTACAAGGAAGGTACTGTGTTTCCCTGTGACGTGTTTGCTTGGCCGTGTTTTGCTCTCGAAACAAAAGGGCACGGTAATTTGCATAGGTACGGTGATCGTACGGATTTGCGAAAGAAATGTTGGAAGAATCGCTTTAGGATTTCGACGTATTGAAGTTTGGATATTTGAATATTTTAAGCTTAAAGTTTTAACGATTGAGGGATGAAATTTTCTAAGTTTCCAGTCTTTACTTTAATGGACGAATACAACTTTATTTCGCAGTTGAATATCTTCTATTTTTCATTCTTTTTTGTATTAGATTGGAGCCAATATACAGGGTCTAATATATTCTGTCATGGGAGCAGTACGTGCTGAAAAAGTAGGAACACTTTTGGAGCAAATTCTGAGAGGATACTGGTGCACCGGTGTGTGATTTATGGCGTTGAATTAATACATGTAGGTTCGGTGCTTCTGGAATACCGAGGCATTTCCGGATTAACTCGATCACAAATGCATGGAATGGAGAACTGCACGTGGTATTTTCCATTAAGTATTTCTCGTTTTCCATTTTTCGCTCCAGACATACTTTCAATATTACGTCCATTAGCATCTTATCTTTGCTGCAACTTTAACACCATCGCGATAAGAACAGCATGAAAGTACAACGAGAGAGTTATCACACATTTACAACCTGACGTCTATATGCAGGGCTCTTTTAAAAAATCACTTTAAGAACACTGTTTGAGAAAGTAATTCTTTTAACCCCTTCACACTTGCCACCAACGATTTCCCACATAAACAGGCTTTTCATATATTCAGAAGTCTTGATTATCATCGAATCGATAATTCGATAAGAACCAGTCTATATAAGAAAGAACAAGATTCAAAGAATTTAATTAAAGATCCCCTCACTTATTCAGCTCCAACTTGCCTTTCCCTTTATAATATTCTACCAATGAATGCAAATTGATGCCTCCCCGTGTATGTAGATAATAATGAGAACGATTGCCACAGAGACCCAGCAATAATTTATTCAGAAATGTAATTAACTCACAGGCAATCGCGTAAAAATGCTCTCCATTGCCCCAAGGGCCTGCTAGGAGGCACGTAGACACTCCTGTGAGACGTTAAAAGGATGAACTTCCATTTGCTTCCATTTCAAATGCTTTCCAGCGATTTCGCTAAGTAACATTTACTACTGATTCTCAATATATTCCATTTCATCGGCTCCCGCAATTTTCCGGCTGCATATTAATAATTGAATCCCACCGTACCAAGCTGCGCTTATCTACATACCTGCTCCTTGGAATTCCGTGGGCATGGTCGTGCAAATTTCGTACATGTTTCGATAATTTAAGTTACGCGAATCCTTCGATGGAATTTCCTGTGAAATGTGATAAGTTGACTCGTACATTAATTCTGCAATTAACGTTACAAGCTCATATTCAACAGTTTGGGTAGAAGTCTATTTTAAATTCTTTTCCCTCTAATTTTCAGTTGCTGAAAGCTTTCTCACCTACCAAAACTCGATTACCAACTTCCTACTCTACTCGTTTCACTGAGAAATGAGGAGTCCAGTTAAATCGCGATATTATTTAAGAGGAGAAGCCCGTATAAACCGCTTATTTTTGTACCAATTTTTAGGAATTTTTTGCAAACATATCAATGCGCTAATCCTTTCGTAAGTTTAAGGGTACTTTGAGAATATATTTTTGAAATGTTTTAGGAGCAATTTATGGAAAAATTTTTGTTCCTCTTTTTTCGTTCGATTTATACAGCCTTTTCCTCTTAAATCGTCTGGTTTAGCTCGCGTGCTTTTTCCAATCTTGCATCCCATTCCCTTTCGTGTCATTACACAATTATTCCATTAATGCCCACCGCTCTTGTTGCCTTTATTTGCAATCGCTTAGGCTACCGCTCGAAACGACCGCAATCGTAATTCGACGGCGGATCAACGACGTTCCGTTGCTCCTTCGAATTGCCCGCTTAGCATAAGCTGGCCGAATCATAATCCCCCGTTCCGATCGGCATTAATGAACCATCAATATTAAAACAAAATTATCAGGATTCGAGACGCGCGAGCTTTGATTGAATAATACAGAATCCCGGCGAGTTTCTCCAAGTCACGTACGTATCATGGCTCAGTTATACAATTCAATAAATTCCTTGGGATTTATGGAACTCTTCCGAGCGCAACTAGCCATCTCAGTGATCACGGAAACCAGAGGAGCTGCTTGTAAAGTTGGAAACGTGTCTGCGAATACGTAGCCGGTAATACGATGCTATGACACGTTATATTCGACGCTTTTAACGCAGGAGGCATGCTGAAAATCATGGAAGAACATGGACAGAATCGTTTCCTACAACCCCTTTATAACACAAAATTGCGATGCAAATTTCTCGTTATATGGCGTTTATTGAACCACGCGCAGATACGCGTAGAGAAAGTAGTATGTCGCCGTGCAATTTGTTGGGAGAATGCGAGAACATGGTCCAGCGAAAAGTCCCCAGTCACGTCGGAACGGCGAGGTCACTTTAAATGCAAATCCAGCGTTCTATCGTCCGGCGGCTTTGATTTTAACCGCGCCACAATTACCGAGCTCTTAAACACGTGCCCGAAACAGAGTATTTTCCGGGGCGACTCTATTCGCGAGCCGGCTTTCCTGTTTCGTGTTCGTGCGTTCTCCCCTCGCGTTTAAATTCTCTGGAAACAGACGCCCGATGGAATTTTCACCGAATTTCCGAGGGGGTTGCACAGGCATCGGGGCGATTCAATATGCGGACAGCAGCGTGGCCGACGAGCTAGGCCGCGTGGCCAGGGTGCAATAACTATTTCAGCCTGTGCGTGGCGCCGCAGCTAGAGAGGAGAGCTGAAGCATAGGGAAAAGGGGAGAGAAAAAGGTGGAACTCGGCTCCCGAGGCTTGAGAGCAAGTGGTACGCGAAATAATGCAAAAGGCGGCTTTCTTTACATTTTACATGGGTGAACACGGCCACCTGCAGGCGGTGCTCCCATGCAGGGGACGTTCTTGCACCAGAGAAGGCTAAGAAATGAATGGCTGTGTGACAAGCAGGGGTCACAAAGCGCGGAAGCCTCCTTTTACGGCCGCGGATCGATAGAATTCGGAACGAGTTTAACCGGAGGGGCTGATAAGGAGGATGTAAAGGCGCGAATCGGGAGTACGTTTATTGTGCGAGCAAGGGTTCTATTGTGGCATGGGGCATATAATTTATCAGCTGTAGCGGGAACAATCAACCTTATTCTCGTCGAGAATTCATGGTGGCGATAGGGTAGACAATGCTCTTCCAATGCAAAATATATTGCGGTTCGATTTTCGTGGATTCTCATTGTCTCTGGGACGTGCGTGGCTTCCCTCATTGAAATCGGAATTATTATTGGAGAAGCAATGTAGACAGTTCTTGCGCACGACGTGAGTAAAGCTTAGATAACGTTGGTTGTACTGGTTTCGAACGTATTCTTTATGTGGCAAGGCATAGCTTGAAAGGATGTACTATACTGTTTTCGTGAAAGGACGTATTTCAATGGAGAAATGTTAAGGATGACCTCGTGCAGGTCTTCAAGTACTAGTTGTTATTTAATAATTGAGTTCTTGATCACGCGGCTTAGTGCTCGACCTGGGCACATTTAATCGGCCTACTTTGTCCGCGATGCAATAATTTTGGATCAAGGCGTACTAAAGGAACAGCAAACAAAGATTCTCAAGGGATGCATCGCTGTATTACTATCGCCAATGGAAAGCAGAAATGTTTTTCTTCCCTCCATCGTTCTATGGCACAGTGACACAGTTTTTTAAATGAATTACGACGATGGTCAAAGTCAATTCCATTCTGGATTTCTTACACTGGACGTTAAAAGCAGAAGGGAGGAAACATGCTACTAAATTCTGATTCGTGGTAACGAGGAGAGATCAGTTTAATCAGGAAAAGGTACTTCCTCACGGTTATAATAAAACACAATGAAGGGGGAGTACTTCTGACCCACTATAGCAATGAAACTCAAATACAGCAGAACAGAGTTACAAATACCTGGCAAATTTCTCGTAAATAAAGTTCAATTGTCCAACAAACATTTTACCCAATGAAATGTACCATATTTATTCAATTTCATATTCGAGCCATTTTCTGGAGCCTCTAATAAAATTCACCCTCCACATACAAAATACTTCTACTATTCCTAGGAATGTTTAATCAACAACGAAACATTTCTCCCAAATAACTATTGACCCGAATGTTGAACGTTAAGTAAAACCAAGAAACACCACCGCTGCCAATAAAAGCCGAAGTAACTTAAGAAGCAGTATCGCTACCAACTCACATTAACCCTAAGACTTAACGCGCTATCTCCCGATCCCCCATCTTCCTAATTGCCTCTTGCTTCCGCTTTAACACAATGAGCTTGCACCAGGTCACCTTGAACTTTGCGTCTCCCACCTTTGCAGGTGCGCGGCGAGTTTAGCAAGGGCCATTTGCGTGCTTGGTGCTAATTGCCGCGGCAAGGTGACGTATTTTAAGGAGTATAAACGTAAGCTGTACCTTGAAACGCGAAGCTCACCCAGCAGAAGACTGGAGAGTCTTGTTCTTCGCATTCTTCGCGTTTTTCTTCCTTCTATTCTTCGTATCCCATCATCCCCTTCTCTATCTCTATTTCTATCTGTCCCAGCAACAAATCGTTGCTTCTGGCGTCCCTCGGCCTCCTTTCCTAGCCTCGTCCTTGCACCGTAGCTCCTGGGGTATCACCTTTCCCCGAGGCTCCATTATCGTTGCTTTCCGTTTCCACATCGACGGCGGGCCATCGTTTTTCGATCAACCCATCCCCGGGATTATTGGCGCTCGAAATACGAGACGCCCTTCCGCGAATTCTCGCTGACCATCCCCTCGTTTCCTCCGCGATACCCCCTCGCTTCCATTAGCGTGATTTCTCCCGTGATTCTCTAACGTCCCGATTTTCCTGGGCTTGCATTTAATCGAGGCTCTTCTTAAACGAAATCGCGGTGTAATCCGACGATCGATGCTCGAGGGTATCTGAATGAAATTAGTCTCCTTGATTCTTAGGCTCGTAGTATTCTACCCCTGCTCGTCATCTTATTCCGCGTAAGTCGGTTTTAATTAGATGTTTCCGCTCGGAAGTTTCTCCCGGGGAGAATCTTCGCGGTGCGCGAGTTTCACGGGGAATTATTTCTCGTAAATTCTGCCTGTTCATCGAAGCGTGTTTACGTTGCTTTCGATATACTTTCCCGCTTGAAATCGATTTTAGCGAACAAAGTATCTCGCAGTTGGGAACAATTTGCACTCTGCCGTGAACCCTCTCGCTTGGATTTTCTTTACTCGCGATGCTCCTGGTAGTGCTCGCCCCGCCAACGGTCCCCCAACCCCGTCGAGCCTCTCTGCGCAAGTTTTAGCGAAGATAACGCGGCAGAAATTTGCGAACGTTGTTTGCCAAGTGTCAGCGACAAGATCGACGAACGATTTTCAGTCTGCTCCGTGCTAGGGCATAAAGTAGGCTTGAAAATATGTGTCGTAAACACTCGAGGTTCTCCGTGGAGGGGTTGCGCCACGAGGGTTCTCGTTAGACAGGTGCTTTAGCCTCGCTGGAGGAGGGTTTAGAGACAAAATTGCCAATAAGGAGGCGTTTCTGGAAAATCTGGTGAAATCTGGCAGTGATATTTTTACTCAAGGTGTAATTTATACAGTAGCGGAGAAATAAAATTATTTAGGACACTAAATTTTAGGCAGATGATCACGGAATTTTGAATATGCGAGATGGTATAAGTCTTGAAAAGCAAGAAGTTTAAGTCACTTTCTTACTACACCCAAGTTTTAAGCAGGTATCTACTTTTTCAAAAGCGAATTAAACGGACGAATTAGTTTCGAATCGATTTGAATCACGAGACACCGATGACCTAATTTCCTCAGCATTATCGTTGCCAGTGTGTTACATAAGAATTATCAATTACCAATTAGACGTATCTCCGTGTAGCAGGCATACGTACATGTACAAAGCATGCACGGTATCGGTATGTTTGTCAAGTACACAAGAAAGTGCAGCATATCAGACTCCTCCTGGGAGTAATTTTGCACAGTTACGAGTCTATCGGATAACAATCTCAAAGGCATTGTGGAAAGGTACACGGTAAAAGGTATCGAAGGCTTGCGGCTTCAAATGCAAAAGCTGTATCCGCCGTGACAGTCGAGAGATTCACTGGTCGATTGAGCATTTCGTTTTAAATATCTCACGAGCCTTCATCGACTGGAAAGTATCGTAACATTGTCTTCTTTCTACCTGTATATGGCACGTGTGTACTTTTACTTCAGCAATACGAGCAGTTTCCTTCTTCTCTTCGCGAAGATAAAGAATAGAATTTCTTTTGAAACGAGCTTTCGTTCGGGAAGAAGGAATTCTATTTAAAAAGTATATAGAGGAATAAATTGTCTTTCGATATAACGTAGAGAACTCGATTTCCTTGGTACATAATGTATAGATAAATTACATTATTTCGATGCCCCATCACAATACGTCTACTATGTAGAGGTGCGTGAAAAGAGCTGTGAACATTATTCAAAAGATTTCGAGGCCCTCTTTCTCTCCCCTTCGGCCATATTTAAGTTAGTTTCCCGTCAATGGTGCCGTATATTTCGACGCAGAAATGCATCCGTCGAGGAAAGGCGGACTGGAAAATAGTCGGCGGATCGATGGAAAGCGATCTCGAGAAGAAATAAGGTATTCCTGGCTCTATTACGAGCGTTTAATGAAATTCTCGGATATTCTGAAGCCGCATTTTTCCGTGGACGCGCTGCCGTTTTTCTCCCTGGAAACCCATCTCTCTCGAAATGCCAGACGAAAATGTATCGATCTCATCGTGGACGGTAACGAGAACTTTTTGTCGGCCTTCTGTCATTAGCCGCGGCTGTAGAACCGACGGTTCTCGCGTGCCAAAAAGAAAGGAGTCCACCGGGGACGTTGATGAGAAGCTTGAACGTAGAAAAAATGAGACGAAACTCGAGAAAAGACCGCGAAAATGAAAATACTGAGACGGATGGCTTTGATTAATGCCTCTCCTTTGAGATCTCGTACACAATGGCTGTGCATTTTAATAGAGAGAACACGATCACTAATTCGATTAAAATGAAGTAAAGGATCGATGGCATCGCGAGCCTTTCAGAAACTCTGACAACCCTTGGCAATATATTTACGTCAAGTAACAAACAAAATTGCTTCCCATATTATGAAGATGCGGCACTACAAAGTTGCTTAAAATTAATGTTTCTGCTCACCATCTCTAAAAAGCTTCGCATGCACTTTCCTTCGTCAACTGTTTCTCTCACACTTAAGAACCAGGAGGGGTAGTCTAATTTTTCATAATAATAATAATGTTGCTATCTAAAAAAATACCTACATGCGTGGGGTTTGATATTGTAAATCAAACAATGTATCTAATGTATGCACAGTAAACAGCCACGTTTAAAGAAGGGATAGAGCGTTAGGAGAGTAGGTCGGTGTTTAGTCAGACATCCATCACCATGAAATAAAAGCGCGACAACGGTGGATGTGTGGCCAGACAGTCGCAAAACGTTCATTCATCGAAGGCGACACACAGGCTTACGCGATAATGCAAGCTCGTCAGCGTAGCTTTAATTCCGCAAGATTTCCAGCATACCAGTGCATCATCCTTGCATGCATGCGCTGCGGCGAACACAAAGCACCTTGGGACGCGTGCATCGCTGGGGAGGTTGGTGACGGCCGCATTCCCCTTTGCAAAGTATTTCTGACGGATGCCGCTGGACTATGCTCGTTATTTCATTCGTTTGTCCGTGTCACGGCTGTAACAATTGGACAACGGAACGAAAATCACGGAACACTCGAAATTGAGATGGGTCAAAGGGATGCCGCGAGATTCGCAACTCGGCTGAATGAATTCACCGCGCTGCACCTCGCATCCCCGCGGGATCATCCGTTCTCCTCGTTGATTAAGAAGCCTCCAGGAAATAAGATCCTTTGCCATTTCGAGTCAAACTTCTGTCGACGATGAGACTTTAGCTCAAAGGCCATGTCGATCTATGGCAAGCTCAGAACGACTCTTCTTTTTATCCATAAACGTGACGAAGAATAAAGGAATGAAGGGGGATTTGGATTCCAGCACCACTCGTGTTTTTTGCACCTCAGACGTCATGCATCCAGCATGCAAATTGCTCGATGTGTCGTAGCAAAAGCGAAACGATCGTTTGGTTTTTACTTTTGGAAGTATACTGAGGAGAATGAGCAATATTTGCGTAGTGCTTGAAACATTTCCAACTACTTTTTAAGTTTCTAAGAATCATCTCTTATATCCTTATAGCTTTGCTGTTAAATCTAATCTCGACTAAGGAGTGAACTTTGGCGGTATTTTACAGAAAATTTTTACCACGATTGCTCGTTTAAGTGGGACCAAATTGTACATCAAAGCGTTCAGTCGAGTACCTTTCTCCCTTTAAATTTCCCTGGCTGATCGAGTTGAAAGGCCGCACGTGTGTTTCCCTCACACGAACGAGATTCCTAAGGGAAATAACGGCTTGAACTTCGCCCTTCGATTTCGAGTGACATGACGAGCAAATATATAAACGTTTTCCCTGGGAAAACATCGTAAAGGGAGAAGAAATTGCTCATGGTTGGTTTACTTTCGATTTTTAAAGAGTTCGCCTGAAGTGCGTCTTTCGACGATAACTCACTTAAAGCTGGAAAGATACGAGCGCTCCTTTGCTAAACTTCCTCTAAAAGCATGAATTCGTTGAGAATGGAGTTTCCTGTTCGGTAAACCCCGTTTTTCATGGACATATGTCCCGCCTGGGCTTTCAGTTGCACAGGACCTTGCTGAAGCTACTCTCGCGAAGCATAACGCGGAAATATTCCTGCGCTCGCCAGTACACGTGCTACAGTTTGCTGTCGAGTTCGTGCATATTGTTCGCGCTACGAGTTCGTAGTGTCGCTGAAATTTCGTCGGTTTCCTGAGCAAAGAATTTCCCAGCTGAAAACGGCGAAGTACTCTCGCGAGTGCTAGTTCATTTGTTCCGGCCGCGGTGGAAAGAAGTTTGGTGAAGCAGCATTTTTCGTAGAATTAAATAACAGTTTTCTCGTTGAAGTACGTTTCTTTCTTTGACATGGTGAAAAATGTAAAAGTTGCTTCGTCAGCTTATGCATTGCTGTGAATTGTTACTACACATATACATAGTGGATTAGTTTTTACTTCTCGTCTGACTTTCAATTCTTTGTGAACGCAGACGATGCAGCGAATGCTCTGTTTGTCCATTTCAGTAATTAAGGTACAAAATTCAATAGTCCCTTTGCTGGAACGTTTTTTACGGACTTAACGTCGTATTTAAACGCTCTGCGGAATATTAAATTTAATCGTTCTTTCTCATGGGATTATATGGTGTTAAATACCATGGATTCTTGTGCTGCAAACATGAAACTCAAGAATACTTATTTTAGTTTCTTCTTGATATTGAATATTGCTGTCGCTATGAATGATTTGATATTTTAAGTGAACTTTGAGATGAACTTTTCTCGTTAAAAAAGTGCTGTGTTTGGTGTTTTCTGACTCTTTTGGCGGAAAGCAATACATTCTTTCCCATTTCCAAGCTATGCCAGGAAAATTTGCATTTTAGTTCTATCTCGAGTCCATTTCCACGACCATGTTTTGTAAATAACCGCATACATACACAGTACTTTAATGGTGTTACCGAAAGTTGTGTGCCACAATTCTCTTCTGAGTATCCTCTAAAATTTACGGACTGTGAAGTACCAGGTCGTTGCTAATGTCCGAATACCGCCGCGAAATAGATTAACGCTTCGCGTTATTCTAAGAAATATTTTGAAACAGTGTAATGTTTCGCCAGAAGAGTAATAGTAATTTAGTAATAGTAACAGAAAACATACAAAAGCTAAGGGATTTCAAACACGAAATTTTTTCACAATTGACATATTATCCAGATATAAATTAAAATGATCATCCAATACAGACGATTTCCTTAAAACTCAAAAAATCTAAAAGTCCAAGATTCTACTCGAATGGCATAAAAAGTTCCCCAACTAACAAATACACCATCTGTAACAATGACTGTCAGCACTCCCATCATTTCATTCGATCTTCAAATCTCGCCATCACAATTCTACACCCAGCATTGTATCTTTTTTTATTACCTCCGAACAGTTTCGAATGATTCTCGAATATCGAGAACCGCGCTCGAGTAGCAGAAGGCACTTGAGCGCTCTCACCCCCTCTGATTGCCTCGAGCGAGGCGCCAGGTCGCGTCGTCGAAGGCCCCTCCTGACTTGTCCGCGGTAGCTTCGATTTTATTTCCACTGGAGGCGTATTTCATCGTGCCTACACCGCAAATGCGCTTTTTATGTCACCGCGTCGTGGTTCTCGTAAAAATACGAGTCGGCCAGCTCCCCTAAACGATTGATATTCCTTGTGTGGCTAGCGAGACCTAAGAATATTATCTGCCTTGATACATCGGACCGCAATAAATGTCCGGGACGGAGATGGCAATATCGCCGCGTTATGGACGGTCTGGCCAATATCCGCGCGCGAGATGAAGCGACGCGCTTCGAGAGCTTCGTAAACTGTTCGAGGACGTCGTAAAGCTCGGCCCGCTCTCATCGTCGCTGTTCGGTTTTAATGTATTCCAAGTGTATTCCGCTACACCGAAGTGGACTTTGCGGGTCTTAATTGAAAATTCTGGAAGCTACCTGCCCCCCATGAATATTTAAACCGTTTTCTTGGGCAAATCGAACACGATCGGGTTGGCCGATGGACGTCGAACTTTTACCACCCCTGCACCCATCCATTTCAGAGCCGAGTCCATGGGGTGTGATTAAGCTTTGGCTTCAATTATGCTCTCTGCAAGAGGAAGTTGCGGAGCGAACGATCGATCGGTGGCGATATATTTAGGATATCCTTGTTCACGCTGTTCTGCTCACCAAGGATAGTTCGAGCCGGTCACTGTCAGGTGTTGGCTAAAATTAGCGATCACGTGGATAAAGGGTCGGTCGGGGAGAGACCGTGATATTACAGGGGCCAGGGTCGACTTTGCTCTAGCTGATGGAAACGTATGAGATGTGGAGTGGTTTTGGAAGTTAGTAGGTATTCCTATAGCGGCCCGACGACCTCCGCTGTCACACGCGATGAGCGTAAAGCATCGATCGATACAGCCACCTCTCTTCTATCCTTGGATGAGAACCGTGTGGTAACGCGAGCTTTCTCGATGATCTCGCAGTGGAACGTGGTAAACCGAGGGGGAGGTTCTCTGGTTGGCAAGGGGCAAGGGTTTAGACGATTATCAATTAAGGGCATCTGGGTACGTGAACCTGACGAAATCCTCAATAGCCAGGTGTCCTACATCCACGAAACTTTCGAAACAAACTTTCCAAACTTTTCCACATACAGTTTACGTGGATGCCTACTTTATTTTTCACTTGTTAATTAATTGTAGCGGAAGTTCTCTATACTAAAATCATCTCCCCAGGAGTAAGGTTAATTTAGAATAATCGTTTCGTTTAAAGAGTACACGATTGGACAAACGAGAGTCTTAATTCAACCCGGAAATTTTTCCCTTCCAAGAGGACTCGATTATACCCCCGAGGGATCCTCGAGAGTTTAAGCTTAACGCCGCGCAGACGACGGGAATAAACTTTATCAAAATGAATTCGCGAGCTACGCCAGGAAGTTTCTTATTAGACCCTGATAATCTGCGCCCGAGCGAAATTAATTTGCGCGGTTCTTTGGTCTGAAGTTGGACCTCTGCCGCGTCCGAACTCGGGACGGTGAAAGGGGGGATGGAAACTCAAGGGTTAAAGTGACTCATGTACACAGGCAGACACGTACACGCAAGCATATCCAACGTTTTTAAGCGTTCACTCCAGCTCGCTCCGCTTTCCTTTATTTCACCTCCTGGCAACGTTACACCTTGAAAAAAGAGGCTTACGTAGGTAGACATAAGTAGCGTTATAATCGTTAGTTTAAAGTTAATTATTTCGACAATAAGTACTGGGGCTCGCGTACTCGCGATACGCGACGAGTTTTAGGCACTTTTTGAACGTACGCGAGGCTAAACACCGTGGTGTGCTTAGCCCGTACTTTGCACCATCGATAAGACTTATCGTGCACTATCGTTTCTCTCGCTGCGTCATCAAGTCTGGCACATACCCGTCTAGCGATCCGTAAACACCTTTCGTGGAAGCTCGTTGAAAGTTCTGAATTTGCGTTGTCGGTAAACCGACGCTTCCAGTTTCCCTCCCGCGATCCAGCTCGTCGCACCATTTAGCGTTTTCGTTCGACAAAAGTCACTCCTCCGCGGTCACCACGGATTTCTTAACGATCATGTAACAACAGAACCGTATTTCTCTACAATTAACTCGTACTGGAAGTGTTCCGTGTAAAAACATAATCGTGGATCGTAAGCATAGCGTTTATCACAGACATCAGCTGCAGCTTCTGGACGTTTATGGTTGCAAATTATAGGTTCGTAATCGGAAGTCTCTGAATTAGAACCGCCTTTCTTCTACCATGCCTTCCAAGACCACTCGCAGGTTCTCGTTTCACGCGAACACGGATTCAACGAGGTGCCGTGCTCTTCCATCTCCATAATCAAGAATTTGAATACGAAACATTTATGGTTAATAGATGGGGCTTCCAAATAGAATTGCGGGTGACACGTTTAGTACCGACGACTATGCTTAGCAATTACACGTATCGCGACGACGGATCTTGCTCGATAAAGTGGAACGTCTTTTCCTATGGTCTGACCCTATTGCTAAAAGTCTACGTACAATCCAGCACGTGATCAATCCACGTCTCATGTTCGAATTCACGTGACACCGTAACGCTAATCACACTCAGAGATCTAATCCCTAACACCGATAGTGATTAGTGGCATTGGTCAGCTGATGGAAGAACCGATGCACACCTCGACCTGGTCTTGGAAGGAAGCGCGCAACAGTGTTGGGAAAGGTGTGCGACGAAAAATAAGTGTACATACTTAGTGCCGTCTAACGTTATCATTGTTACGCGATATCTTCTGGACGCTTACTGTGTTCCCAAGAAGCGTTCTCTTATCGGACGAAAACCCTTCGTGGGCAACTTCATTGCAATAGGCCGTTTCTGTCGTAGCTGATAGACCTGAACGCGTCCTCGACCAGGTCTGTCAGGCATCTGACTGCTTGCAACAGAGCCGCTAGAAGAAGGGACAGTGATAGGGAGATCAATTTGCTAGGCACAAGAGCGTTCTCCGAGGAACTTTGACCTCTGCTCGATATCTTTTTCCTTTTCCTTTTGTCGAAGCATTTACCGCCAGCGGTTTCCTTGTCCTGAGCCTTATCCGCGGAAGCTGCGCCGCGCCTCGACCTGCTGGGCGATTTCTCTCGCGGACGTGTCGCGTTCTCTGCCAACTCCTTCGAAAGTTTTCCTCTTCTGTGATCGTTCGTGCCTGATACTGTGGAACGTCTGTGGGAAGCGATCGATTCGATCCTCCTTCGGAAATCCTCAGTCTTCGCCTCCACTATGGTCCAGCGTTTCTCATCAGATCCTCTTCTATTCACAGCTTTCGAAGTCTTTCCCCGGCGTGTCTGTAATATCTCCTCCGACCTCGCCTTCAGCGAGAGATCCAAGGAGTTGTCGTTCGCCGAGTTGAAGAACAGGTCCTGTAGAGAACTCTTGCCAGTCTCGTGCCTGTCAGTAGAGTCCAAGTTTGGGAACTTGGGATCATCGCTCAAAGAATTCGTTCTACTGTGATACTTGTCGCGGCAGAATAGTTTCTTCTCCGCGCAGGTGGTGTTCAGATTGTAGTCGATGATGGTTGGTTCCTCGGGTTCCGACGAGTATAGTCGAATATTCTCCTTGGTCCCCTCGAGAACGATCCTTCTAGGCAATGTCTTGTTGAGACTGTTGGGGATGAAGTTCATCGTTTTCTCGGTGTAATTCGTATCGGCAGCTTCTTCCCTGAACACCGTCGAGCTGTTCATGCAATCGATGTTCGAGCGATCCTCGACAGATCCCGATTGATTGGTTTCTTGGACCTTGGCGGTGTCAGAGGACTCCTCGTTGGAGGCATCGAACGGGGCAGCACCAGCGTCACCGTCCTCGTCGTCGTTGTCTTTTATCGTCAGCTTATGGCCAACCCAGACCTCCTCCTCTTCCTCTTCTTCCTCATCCTCCTCTTCTTCGTTCTCATCGTCGGACTCCAGGGACAAGGACTCCTTCTTTTTTATTACAGGAACAACACTGTCGGGGTAGAGGTGGTCCTGCACCTCGAAAAGACCCTTCTCGACACTTGGGCTTTTGTACAAAAGGTTCCTCAATTCCGGTATATCGAGGTCCTGCACGTGAAGCAGATTCTGCTCGATGTTTAAGAGACTCTCTTCGATCTGCACCAAGCACTGCTCGATATCACAGTTGGGTTCAGCGCTAGGTTCGCTCTCTGGCTTCGCCTCTGACTGATTGGTCTCCGCAGCTTCGTTCTCATCCACGTTGCTAGCGTTCCCTGAGGTCTGCTGTCTATCCTCTGACACTCGAGACCCAGCGAACTGCTCCTTCCAAGACTCTATCGGCCACCCAGACGCCTGCAGCCATTCCCTGTGCTGGGTCTGGCTGTCGTAATACACTCTGTAATTGCTGTGGCTGTTCGCCATCTCGTAGTTGGTGTTCTGTCTAGCGTCCCAATTCAGCTGGTCACTCTCCGCGTTCTCCGCGCTCTCTCTGTAGCTTCTGTCCCTGTTCTCATACGAGATACTGTGATCACCGTGGCTGTTGGCCACGGAGTAGTTGCCGGTGTCGTCTTGATTCGCGTCCAGGTAGTTCTTCACGGCCAGCTCCGAGTACAATTCGCTGTACCTAGAGTGGCTGTTCGACTCTCGGTAAGCGTTTCCGTGGCTGTTGGCGAGTGGATAGGTCGTGCTGAAGTCGAAGTCGTCGCGGGGTTTCCGCGAAGGTGCCCGCATCCCTCTATCGTACATAGAAGCCTCGCCTCTGCAGTGACTGTCAGCGTCGTCCTCGTCGTCGTCCGCTTCCAGGGCTCCCTCGGGATAAGGAACTTCCTGCGTCTCGTCCGGCGCCACGCCGGACTCTAGGCAAGCGTCGTCTATTAGTATGTAACCATCCAAGACATTCTCGTCCAAATCGATCCATTTTCTCGATCGATCCTCGCCCCGTTTCCGTATACGTTCAGCGTCGTCTTGTTCGGTGGCCTGTCGTCGTCGTTCGCGTATCGTTGGGTCGTGCACGTGCACCTGCACCGGGCAGAGGACGTCGGTTCTCCCCTCGACGTCACAGGTAGCTGGGGGCGTTGTCGCCATCAGGGGAGCGACTTCGTCCAGCAGAGCTTCACGAGATTCGCGGTACCTGTAGCCGGGACACGGGGTGTTCACCGGGGAGTGTGAGAGGAGATTAACGTAGCCACCGGCGCCTCTGCCTATGAGCGATCAGGTAACCATTGGCGAGCCTGGTGCGTGACCCACCGCGGAGTCCTGACTCTCGTTTAGTGCCTCGTTGGAAAGTCTTGTGCGATTCGGGTTGCACACCACCTGTGAATAGTAGAGGGTATTGAAGTTTTCTGGCGGAAGAGTGAAGTGCACTGCTAAGTAGTTAAGATCTAGAGTGAATCTAGATCTAGAGACTCGAAGATCACTGACAGTGGCGCATCCCCAAAGAGGGGCGTTAAATAAATTTTTTTAATTCAACTCGGCTCCCCAAGATTAAATCTTGAATGCACCACTGATCTCTGCAATCGACAATAGTTTCTTTTAAAAACACACATACCTTCGGATGACTGATCTTGACGTCCCTAAATTCATCAGTGAACGTCAGAATGTAAACACAGAAGGCCGCAGCGCAGAGCCACTCGGTTACCGTGCTAGCCACGTGTAATTCCCAGCCACCGTCCCCTTTGTACCACTTTCGGGGGTTCGTTCCTGAAAGGAATAGAGTGAATGCACGCGTTAATACACGTGACAGAGGGGGTAAACTGTGGTGGGAAACGCAACGAACCAACCCTTATAGGCCAAGTGTGACAGCACGCCGGTGACGACGGTGACGACGAAGCAAACGGTGGAGAAGGTAGACAATGCTGTTCGAAGGTGCGCGAGTCTCAACGAGCATCCGAGCGGATGTAGGTAAAACGAGCATACAGCCTGGAAATGAAACAGGTCAGAGTGTATCTTGCGAACGAACGAGCTTATACCTCGAATGACAATGCCGCGTTATTGACAAATCAGCTTCTCCGGTAATTACGCAAGACACGGGGAACGAATCCTACTCCGTTTGGCGTAATCTAATTAGCCGACATTAGCGTTTCATTTGAGACTTTCCAACGAGTTGTAATCCTCGTCTCCGGGCTAAAATGAACGGTGCACGTGACACCTTCAATTCGCAATCATGCGTGGAGGTTAATTAAAAAATAATTGCGCTTAGGCAGATCACAAATTTCACATTCTTTTCATCAAGAAAAAGATTACAGTTTCAGAAATAAATAACGCCACGAGGGTCCGACGGTTTATTTAGATACAAATTTTACCTGTGTCCAAAAGTATGCAGTGCCACCGCCGAAACAGAGAAACGCGCCGATGAAATGAACCACGATGACAGATGTTTCTTGAAAATTAGCAACCACGGAAAGGCCGAAGGTCGATATTAGACCAAAAATTAAGGCCCAACGATTCCATTTTGGCACAGACGTTTGTAGACTAAAGGTGCTCGAGCACTCTTGCACTTGGGAGTACCTTATGTAAACCACGACTGACACTGAAACCATAAATACAGACAAATGAATGAATGACTGATATATTTACTTAATACTGCCTCTGTTTGCTCGCTCGAATAATGATTGCATTTAATTTTGTTCTCGATTGCAAGTGTATCTTGCACGCAGTAACGATTCGCATTCTTTTTCGAATACTCGACAAGAACTCGACATTGCTGAGGTCAGATGCATTTTTTCTGCTCGCGCAAATGCGCGTAATATTATCTTTTCTCGAAATCCAAAGCTATTTTTGCTTCATGAAAACTCCCGCTTATTCTCCGCGAACGAGAATCGGGGTCGCCGTACGACGTGCAAAGTGTCAATCGATTTTCTCGCCTCGGGAGCATCGAATATTTAAATGTATTCGTCGATGAATAGACTGCACTCACTGAGCATCGCGATCATGTTGATGAACTGGGCGAATATGCAGCTCTCCGGTGCATAAGTTGCTGTGTCTGAGATGTATGGGAAGCCAGCTTCCACGTGGCCCAACAGAACCGCTATTACATAACTGGAAAATGGAAAGACACATATTTACAGTCAACTGAATTATGCACGGGGATTTCAAACTTTATGCTGCTAAGTTTGCGAAAGTTTGACAGAAGTGGACTTGTTAATTGCAGCTGAGATGCATATCGACGCGTTCCACTCGCCAGGGAACTTAATCCAAGTATTTAAAGTGGGAAGGATTTGAAAGGAAAACCAAATAATGTATTTAAAAAGCTAGTAATGTAGGAATTACCCCATTCCTTATTCCCTGTTTACATATTTATCATAATACAGGAGATCAAAGATAGTGCAATCGCCAGTGTTAAGTTTACATATGTTACGCTTCATATTTATGCGGGAAATAATTAGTTAATTTTTAATTAAAAACCTTAGAGGTGCATGCACATTCAAAGGCATGCAAAGCGACGAAGCAGATAGCGATTATCAGTTAGCAGATACAAATTGAATATTTTATCTCTGTATACGATAGCGCGACTTCATTGAGTATTAATTGCTTCCCGAGTCGATTAAACGAATTTCTTTTGCATCGAAGCTTGCAACATATTTCCACCAGAAGAATCGAATTATTGTACTACAATTAACGCGTGTTTTCTATAAATCTACTCCAACCGAACATTGTACCATAACAGCTCGCGGCGGGTCTTCATATTCAGCGTGCAATTTACAAGCTAAATTTTCAATGGGAAATAATTCGAGTCGCATGGTGCGTACAATTGGTATTAAAATTTATTTTGCTAGCGTTCGTCAAAACTGAACGCAAAGCAGGTATATAAATGATTAATCAGCAGAGCAGTTAAAAAAAAAACAGTTTATGCAGTCTTAAAGCAGGAAGGCAGCTATGCAAATGCTAAGACAACATTGACATATTTCTCATTAAAATCAGACGTCACTTTGATCTCTTGAACTATGCAACGATTGTTTAACTCTGAAGATCTGCTCACGTTAAAATGAAGACTGCCGGCAAAGAGACAAACAGGACGATCGGCAAGTAATGGAGATTGACAAGGAAGTCTCCCTTATCCATGATTCCTTTGTGCGTGTTCTCGGTTGTCGTGGATTTTCCCGCCGGAACCAGTGACGTCAGACGCCAACGCCCGCGGACGCCGCCGCTATCGTTTTAACACACGCGTCGAGCCACGCGTCCACGAGCCACGACCACTCATGCTAGTCTGCTCTCTCAACAGGCCTCAAGTCTTATTCCACCTCGTCTCCCAGGGGAATCAGCCTCTGGTGCACCTGGACCGACGCCCGCACTGCGGTTCCACTGCCATGAACCTCCACCTATCTTTGATCAGAAAACAGAGTGTCACGTGGCGATGTAGCGCGAAACGTGCTCGCGCTATTTTCGACGTGGCCGCTATCTAGCCACGAACTCCTGCCAGCCTTAGCACCTCGTCCAAACGAAACTGCACGTATGCGTATCCGAATTACATCGAAAGAACCTTCGCTCGAACGTCTAACAGAACTTTAGAGCTAGCCGTTTCTATGCTCCGATTGATGCACGATGCAGAATTACAATCGAAGCTGCCGTCACACGTGTGCGACTCGATCCTCGTTACAGACCCGCGCCAGGGATATCGTACGCGTCCCAGGTAAGCCGCAGCGAGCAGATAAATGCGCCGTCGCGACTGTTTGCCGACGATGCCAGGTGACACGCGACGGAACGTGTGCGAATATTCCCACGCGGGCGTTGCCTAGGGACAAAAAGGAAGGGAACCCTTGCTGGGAAACGTGGCTGGATCTGCGTAGACAGCGAGCGTCCGAAACAAAGAGGCAACTTTCTAAATGTTCCCGCTAGTACAGGCGAGGAACACTTCAAGGTACCTTGGAGACTCGGATGAATCGTTGCCACTGAAGGCTACCCCTTCACTGTCGGCTTTCACTGAAACTGGACACTGTTTCTAGAGGGTTGCGCACGGTTGGAGGTCTTCCTGCAGCACGTACCGAGCACCCCCGCACACGTTCCACTCCCGCAACGTTGACTCGGGATGAATTATGGTGGAGATCGAACGGGGACGGGGTTGGTCTGGTTTTTCTTTGATTTCACGTGAACAGCTTTGATTTCACGTGAATTCGGGGCTTTCGTCGAACGTGCCACGGTGAAGAGCCAACGGAATGGCAGAGGTTATGGCCGACTGTGCGCGATCGATGTTGTGCCAGAGAAAACGGCGCTCTCGGCAGCTGCGCCACGAGACTGACGCCAACGTCGTTGCTGGTCGGTGTTCTCCAAGAAGCGTTTGTCCTGACGCATTACCGAGAACGTAACTCGATATACGCACGCTTATCGGCGCACGGCACTCCTCGGTCAGATAAGTGCGACAGCTTTTTCAAGGACTGGAACGAGTTCGAGGAGAAGGTTCTAGGGGCTAGTTACGATCTTATTCTCTTGCTGCTTGGTTTCTACTGCCATTGCTCCGCAGGAATCGAGCACGTCGACTTGGAGACCTCTTGAACACGTTTTTTGAGCGTGACTGGACAACAGGCTTCGTTTCTCGATAAAATCGATTCGCGGCAGACCTCTTGGTACATTTGGCTAGGAGCAGAGTTATGCGACGGAGTTGTTCTTATTTGTAGGTTGATTTTTCGGGGGACTTTTGAATTTGGTTAGACGCGACTGGCGACTGGCATGGGCAACGTCAGGATCGTCCATCCAAATGTTGTTAAGGGCGAAACACGTGTAGGATTTTAAGGGGTAGGGCTGCATCGTTGAAGGATAGCTGATTGATTGGGATGGGATATATCACAGGCGATGACAATGCGTATTGTCACTCGAGCACACGAGTGCACGATCAATTGCGGGGAAATTTACTCCGCTTGTAGTTGGACGACGGTATTATCGCGATTTTCAAGGCTGCATGGCGCGGCGTTTTTGCGGAATTGCGCGACGTTAGCGCGGGCCGGTCAGCTTTATCAGCGAGTATATAGTATCACAGACGAGGCAAAGGAAAGACCTATCACCTTATGGATGTTCGTATCGCCACCTAAACTGTGTTACCGATCCATAATTTGAGAACTGTAGTGGCATCTGTTCATGAAGAGCGTCCAACTCAGCAACTACTCTGAAATGTGTAGAAATGCTGAAAGATGTGTATCTGCTGGTATACGTTTGACTTGTTCAGAGTAAGAGTTTGACATAGAGGACAGGCTTTTGCTACGCTATGCTTTGGCTCGACTTGTTAATGATTCACGCGGATTTCTTTCCGAAAATCCATTTTGGGGATCAAGACACTATGGCGCTCAAAAATAGTATTTCTTCAATGACATTGTTTATTAGTATTTTCCTTGTAGTAGAACCCTTTCACGTATCGTACGCCGAAAAGTATTAAAAATTCACGCTGTTACTGACTGTCCCGCAGGTAGTGATGGGATTCGAAGCGCTTCAAACCGCTTCAAATCTGTCTTGAATATCAGGCGAGTACTTTTGAGCACTTTTAACATGATTCGAAGCTTAAAACTCTTGAAAGTCTTGAAAATTCTCGAGTCCTGATAGATCTTGAAGGTTTTGAAAGTCTTGAAATTCTTGCTTCAAAGTCTTGGTAGGTTTTGAATCCGTATCTACGTCCACCGCTGACTCGCGGGAGAATACACTCGTAAACTGCGACCCTGGCTAAACCCTCTGGCCGATCAACCTGGCTAATTTTTGGCAACCAGATGTTCATTTTCAAGACTTTCAAGATTTTCAAGACATCCAAGATTTCCAAGGCTTCCAAGGCCTATAAAAACTCAAGACTTATCAAGACTTTCAAGAGTTTTAAGCTTTGAATCATGTTCGAAGTGCTTCGAAGTTTTCGCCATATATGTGGATTCGAAGCTCTATTCATTTACGCCCAGTTCAACTAAAATATATTTATACATTATAAATAATACTATGCAATATGTATAAGCATTAACATTCATTTATCGAACGATTAAACATTGAGAATAAAAGAGAATTCATTCGGCGTAGAAAATCATTTGCAAATCCAAGGCCAAATGTTACTAATTGCGTGATATCTCGAGTTGTATCGATTATAGTTAATAATTATTTATACTGGACGGTTAGAGTAAATGTTGTTAACATGATTTTTCATAGTAATAGTCACTGGAATGAATATTTCAGTGGAAATATCAATTTTTGTCGAATAATTAACTGGCTTTCGCAAATCAAATTAACCGTCGACCTTGTTGTGATCGCGGCTGTTGTTCCCCAAAGTGCTTATTAGTATCACACGTACCTCCAAATCCTCAGTCGTCGTCGGTCCTCCGAGCCAGCAGGACATCCGGGTACGCGGGAGCTCCTGGACACTCTGGACACTCTGGACACTCTGGACACTCTGGACACTCTGGACACTCTGGACACTCTGGACACTCTGGACACTCTGGACACCCTGGACACCCTGGACACCCTGAATTGTTCCATTCCGATTTTGCGTAATTTATTCGATTTTATGTATTTCTTCGATGGTTTTGCGTCATTTATTCAATTTTATGTATTTCTTCGATGGATTTGCGTCATTTATTCAATTTTACGTATTTCTTCGATGGATTTGCATCATTTATTCAATTTTATGTATTTCTTCGATGGTTTTGCGTCATTTATTCAATTTTATGTATTTCTTCGATGGTTTTGCGCGATTGGTTCTATCTCATGCATTTCTTCGATGGTTTTGCGTGTTTGCTTCTGTCTCATGTATTTCTTCGATGGTTTTGCGTCATTTATTCGATTTTATGTATTTTTTTTATGGATTTGCGTCATTTATTCGATTTTATGTATTTCTTCGATGGTTTTGCGTGACTCGTTCTCTCTCATGCATCTCATCGATGGGTTTACATTTTGTGCACAACTTTCACGTATCTCTACGATGGTTTTGCATGCCCGTGTATGCTCTTTGTCGTTCCAAATCATTTCGATTTGCACTAGACTAATATGTCTTGTCTTAGTTCCCTCTCAAGCATATTACACCATTACTAATATAACGTGTTTGAGTGTTTCAGCTTTTTAGGTTCACCCTCCTGCGGGGAAGGGAGTGACAGAAGACATTTAAGGAAGCCTAGGTTAAGTTATTATAGCATGAAGTATTTAAGGCCCCATGTAAAATTGCCAAGTAGTCACTGAATCATTAGCTTTGTTGCTCTTTCGTTGGCTCCTCATCTCTGATGAGGAGGTCGCCGCTGCTTCCGTTTCTGGATACAAGCGACTGAGTATGGAATTGGTATGTGTGGATCAGTTTCATCCCCTGGTGTTCTTGTCGAAAGGGAAAAGTTTCGGGCGTAGGGGGTGTACCGCTTGGTACACTGCCTGCGTAAGTCTCCTGGTCCGATTACCCAATCTCCGCGTAAGCCGGCTTAAGTCAGGTCACACCTAGTGTGCTCCTGGCGGGTTGCATGAGTCGGAGCAACAGGAATCGCCTCTGGGAGACGCCGAGCGCTTCTCCCTTTCGACTCGGACATTAGGGTGGTAGGAACTGCGCCATCCAATACTCCTTTCATGCTCACCAGTAGTCTTTCCTTCCTTGCTGAATTTATTTCAATCGAGTGATTGCTTGGCAGTTCTCTAGATTCGATATCTAAACCGAAGGGATGGATGGAATTTTATTTCCATCCATGTCTTTGGTTTATTAGGCTAAGGGTTTCATGTACAGGGAGATCGACGGAACTTTGATTCCATCTATCTCTCTACGGGTCTCCGAGCGCAGCAACCTCCTCGTGGTGAGACCTGGTAATCGGTGACGACCACCGAGCCGATGGCTGCAATTGTCATATATTTTACTTGGATATAAGAATTTCTTTGAGTTGCATTATTTTGGTGCAATGTGAGAATAAAATATGTCTCTTGAAATGTTATTTGATTGTTCCTACCCGACCCCAGAGCATGCGTATAATGTTAAAATAGAAGAATAACTGCAAGTTGGAAACTTTCAGCGAGATACTGGAACTGATGGTTTTTTGACAATTTTTAAAATCCTCTCTGCTTCAGCACCATATTGAAATATACCAAGTTACAATTCCTTGGCATGGTATTCCATGTTACATCATGAAAGGATGTCTTCCACAAATAATGTTGTTGTTTATATAAATTTTTATGTTCAATAAATTTGTTTTGCGTTAAATAAATTGGAATAGAACAGCACGGTTAAAAGGCGTATGTGTTCTTGTTTTGTTGTGATACTTCTTTCTCTGTCGTTGCACGGAATACGTTTATAAAACGATCTTTAAATTGGTAGTCTTACAGAATCATTTGTAAATCGTGGGTTTCAAATGATCTAAGTTTTACCCGTGTTGAATTCTAATTCCTACCACGCGTAGTGTTACAATCTTATTTTAGACAGAATCGATAACGTTAGGTGTGACATGAAAATGGTAAGGGGGCTCGCTTTTAAACAAGAAGGTTGATTAGACTGCGGATGTTTATACAAATGCATATATTGATATGCAAATATTATTTTGTATATTGCATATGCTTTGTTGAAAGGCATATGCAGATATTATGTTACATATTTCTTGTATATCTATCTCACTGGATTTGATTGCAATCATAGATGAATTATCAGGCCGTTCCGTGACACTAGTGATACATCGCAATACATACAACGCTTCGTAAAGATGTTGACATCATGCGACAGAACAAGTCATTGGTAGAGACTCGTTCTTTACAATCGCCTAACACACATAAACAATTTCGATCAAATTAAAGGGGATCTATCATTTTTTTCTTTTAACATCCGATAATAGTAAAATTATTACTTTTCACTCTTTATTATATTTCTACAAACAGGTAGTTGAGACTTTTAATGAAAATAATGTCGTTGTAATTTTAACTGCTCAGAATGTTTTCCAAAAGGCACAAGTTGTTCAAAATTTAACATTTACAAATTCTTCCAGTCACAATAATGAAATTGTGAACTTTCGCTCTACTCTTAACAAATTCAATAAAAATAGAGATGACATATTTTACGTGCATAAACATCCACGGTCTACTCATGATCTTTGTAATATGACACATAAGAAAGTTAAGTCAGTACTGATAAAAACAAATTAATTTAGTATGCATGCAATTGATTTGATTAAGTGATCAAGGTAAAATGAACTAAACAGAGCGTTTAATTGGTACAAATCATCTATACACGAACATTTAAAGAGGAACATAAATTAGATTTTGAATATGTGTTGAATCTTCTATGAGGTTTAAGACTCTGGTGACTGTGAGTCCAACTTGCGCGATATATTGACGTCGGGATCCTTGTCTACGTATATCAGCTGAAAACAGAATATTTAAACACTAGAGAAATGTTAATTCACTGTTACATTTACTCTCCAACTTGAATGAACTCTCAACTGATAAACTGACGACAATTGTACACTCGTTAAAATCAAACGAGGGTGTTTACTTTTATCAGTAGATACTTGATTTGAGATACTACAAACGGAATGCAAAGTATTATCAGTAAACAGTAAATTCAGTTCATTTACTCTCCACTGAGACTTCTACAGCGGATAGAAAGTAGACGGAGTACCGTGACCACAGGATCCTCGAAATTGATTAAACGAAATTCTGGCACAAATGTGAGGAGGAATGCACAATAGACAAGCGCAAGAACCCACTCAGAAACAGCGCTAGCAACGTGCCATTCCCAGCCACCGTCCGTCGGCAACCACTTCTTGTAATCATCGCCTGCAAGATACAAGCTCGATATCATTTCGTGTGCTTCCGTGCAACGGTAACGAGAAAATTAGAAGAGATGATTTCAGCGCAGCGGTTCAGTCTATTAAATAAAAAAACAAGTGCGCCGAAATCAGCTCTTCTAATTAGAACAATTTTTACGGTCGAAATCCAATTTATATTAGGTAACGAGGAAACGTTACCTTGGAACTCTAACATAGAAATATAGCCTGGTACGATCGTAACAACTGTTAAAATCAGCGTCAGTGCTGACAGGATTGCACGAACGTAGACCACGACTTTGCCATTCAACGCTGGCACCATTTTGTAACTTAAATATGTCTGAAAAAAAATCAAGCACTGTTCAAGTCGCTTTTTAGCCATCCCACTCAAATACATACTCAGTTGGACATTCGGTTATTATTCAATTCCCGACGCGGGTACCAAATTAAGTATCTAATTAGCTATCTGTTGTACCTGGAAACAAAAGTAAAGGGTACCAGCAGTGAAGCAGGTCATAGCCCCGATCATATGAGCCGCGACAACGCGGGCCTCTTGAAAATTCGCCAGTATATCCAGACCAAAGCAGGCCAGAGCACCGCACCAAACACTTACGACAACGATCTTCCTGTTAACGAGGTCGCTACCCCTTTCCACTTGCCACTGAGAGACTTGTCGATGTCTGATGTACACGCAACAGGCAACTAAAATTCACGCGATCGTATTAGTATCGTTGTTTAGCTCGACCAACCCACGGCCGATGCGTTTTAATGAAATGTTTGACGACATTTACGGAGCAACGCGGCTATGTTCAGGCACTGGGCAAATATACACGATTCCGGGGACAGGGTGCCCGTTTCTGATATGTACGGGAATCCTGGCACGACGTGGTCCCAATGTACGGATATTGTGTACCTGAAATACGATTAATTTGTAAGCTGACCTCTGCAGGCTGTAGGCTCGCGTGGAGGATCGTTTAAATTCACTCTCCGATCGATACTCCTTATCTTAGAAAGGTATTTTCAACTCGTCGCTACTTATTACCGACTTTCCGCGCGTATAACAAAGTATAAGAAGCTTGAGTATTTAAGGGGAGAAGCCATTGTGAAATTTTTTTCTGATTTCTCTTTTTGTGCATTTTCGTAATATTTGTGGTCTCAGAAATATATCTGCACAATTTCAAAGTGGATCTCGAAAACTTGTGGGAGCTACGGAAGGTTTTGAATTGGTAGCGCACTACATTAACATTGAAAAAGCATGTAGATTTTTTCGGTTGCACTTCCACGTTGAAAGTAGCGTTATTTACAGAACAATGTCCCCCCGCGAAGCGTACACAGCGCGGCATAATGAATCAAGCTAATCGTGATTTACATCGCGGCATCGGAAACAAAACGCGCGGCTGTAGTTGTTTCCGATAGCGCGGCCTTGGTCGACAAGTAAACTCGCCGATGGACACCGACGATCACGGTGTTCCGATTACGGTTTCATTTTCACGGCGTGCCGGTGGCCATTGTTCGTCCGAATCTGTTCTCAGACGCTGGGCAAAGATTTGTGGCCCGTGACGGAAAGTCACAGGACATTTGGTCCAATTTAAACTGTCTAACGAGACACGGCAGAAAAAGCTGCACGCTCTCGTCTTGACAGACTTACGTGATGAGGAATGTCACTGGGATCAGGATGAAGAGGCTCAGCGGTAGAACGTGCAGCTTTCCATAAGGCATCCTCCACCGTTTCGCTCTGGAGAGCTGAAAGAAACATTATCCTTATCGAGAGACACTATCGCATTGCGAATTATACGCGATTCGGCTTGACATTAGCGGCTGATTGTAGTCTCGATGATCGGCGTACGCCTAATTGAATGGGATGGGAATGATGATGAAATGAGAAGTCTGTTGCTTGGTGGAAGGATTTAAAGAGCTGTATCGATACTTTGCGATTTCGTATCAAATCTTAATGAAAGTATCAATTTGCCATAGTTTACATTGAATGCATTTTATTTATAAGGAAATGAAGTAGGCAAGTTGAAGTGGCGATATCTTGTAAGATAGTATCCGTAGATACTAAATACACTCGACGAGATTGTGTTTTGTGGAATTGAAACATGCTTTGGAAAGGGTTAGAGGGGGATTCCGTGTTCAACGATTTTAAATGCTTAATGTGAGGACTAGAAGAATGAATTCTTTTGAGTGTAAGGGGAAATAAGGATTCTCGACGTAATATCAAGGAACTTTATTCGAGCAGACTCCAAGATCAATTTAATATCTGCCGTTCCCCAATTGATTCTCTCGAAAAAACACACTTTACAATTACAAAGGCAGTTCTAATAGAGTCTAGCGTTGGAATATAAGTCATCGTCGGTTTTACCGGTTTCAAAGTATTCTGACACCTTACCTCGAGGATTCGATCGAGTCCCTGGAATCGTATTTGCGAAATAAAGTGTCTGAGGCTACGGCAGGGGGTCACTTCGTCATGGGGCGCCTTGAAGCAACTGTCCGTCAGCGCTGCTAACATACCTCTCGCCCTGCGTAACCTGCCAACCACTGATTAACGCATACGATTGCATCCAACAGCAATTAACGCACCACGTGTTTCCATTCTGGTCGAAGATTATTCCATTCGATCACGATCGCCTTTCTGAAACGCTTTCCAGAGACTATTAAGATTCAGATTAACCGATTGCTCCTTTCACTTAAAATCGCGACATCCAAGTGGAGTTACGACGTGACTTTTTGGCCTGGAATTTGAATACTAATCGATCGTGCTGGGATCAAGCGATAATTCACATTTAAAGCGGCTTCCGGGGAATCTGTGATCCGTGTATGTTGCGAAATCTCGATACCGAGAGCAGAAAATCACGTACACTCGAAATATGCCAACGGTTCAAAGGCTATTGGGCGACCAGGTTTACATATCGGTGTTGTGGTCAGATCGTGACTGAAGCGAATTAGAATTTATCGATAAAGTGTTCCTGGTGCACGGTCGGTGTGGCGTTCGATAATTCTCGCATGCCAACGCGCGTAATAAACGTTCAACTACCGGCTACCAAGAATTCGTAATTAAAGTCGCATTATCGGTATTACGCGCATTTGTATCGTAATGGAATATTCGGCAGTGCTGTTTGTAATTCGAATTAACTTAGTTCCGCGGGCTCCACAATATTGTCATAATTAAATGTGAAATATGTTGCCTTGGTACTTGAATGAAAGAGACTTTTGTTTCAAACATTCTTCTCTTCATTGTGATTTTTATAATCGAAGCTATAAATTTTATTCTTCCACCATTTGATGCGGGGTCATTTTTCTGTCTTGGGATTCTTTATTGTAATACATCATTCGAAATATAATGCTTTGCAAAAAGATCTGCTTTGAAGAAAATGTTTATTCATCCACGATCTCACGTGTAGATGTTAATATTTTTCTGAAAACTATCCTGCAGGGATATGAATGGAACTTTTGTTCAAAAGTGCCTCACGTGAAGTAAACGTTTTACGTTTGTGGACAGGTCGTAAACCGAATTTATGCACATTAAAATTGCCGCTGGTAAAAGTATGCTGGCGGCAGTATCTGAACTCCATCGCGGTAATTGGAAAAGAATGTACAGCCACGAAGTAGGTTAACGAAGGGAACGTAATTGGATTTAAAGAATTTTATACACACGATAAGTTGCATTTGCATTGATCAGTGAACAATTCATTTCTTACCCTTTGGTGTTACGAATATTAAACATTATTTTGTATTATCTGTGGAAATAAGTATTGTCACTCTTTCCCTTTTATAACGACAGATGTAATTCGCAGGCAAAAAAGCTGGAAGGGGTAAAACGAGGTAGTTGGCAAAATCACATTTTTTGTATTAACAACGTTACAATATTACAATGTAGGCAGTTTGTTCGGTGTTGCTTCATTTTACGGCGTTCCACGTGTAATAAACGGTTATTCGTAAATTATTGTTCCTTGTGTTGTTTACGCAACGCAGTCGACTAGTAGTCTCGTGTTATCTCTTCGATAACGATGATACGATGAATGTAACTTAAAGTATTATCCATTCGTCCTTTTCTGAATATTTAGCACCTTTAATTAAAAATAGTTCATGAGTGGGTTTTGTTTTTAAAATATTCTTCAAGCTCTTCTTTTCTCAATACGTTTCACACTTCAATAATCCGTCCAAAATATCGTTTCGATGCTATCGACATATATTTCGATTAAATAAAATTACGTCACTTTAAATTGTAACCAACAGAAATTGTAATTCGTCTCTAGTATTAGTGAGATTCCTCTATAAACCATTCTTCGAGTCTGTTACAAATTCTTTGCACTCAACTGACCCGCGGCATTTTTAATAATAATCTAGTTTATACTAGCACACGCATGTGTATATGCTTATTATCCCGTATGGAAGTGAGTCTGTGGTGTATGTACATGGCATGCGTATGTAAATTCTAATATATAAATAGTCTGATAAATAAATAGTTATCGTTATCTCTTGGCATCTGTACCGTCCGCGACTCGCTCGATCGCTAAAGACTAAACGCTGCTCGCCGAAAAAGCTCTCGAAACGTCTCCGACGACGGTACAAAGATAAAATTCTTGCATCTGGCTACATATACGTGTATCGTTATACTATACCATTTACCGCTGCATACGAGTTTTGATTGGACTAGTTTCAATATCATTAGCTAGCTTCGCCTACTTGTAAGCATCGACCTCTTCGATGAAGACTCTAGGTTACAATTTTCCTATCAACATGAATTAAACGATCCCTATCTCTCACTGTGATTTATGCCAATAAATTGTTAGATATTTTAAATTCGCAACTCCACCTCATAATCGCAGGATTCCAAGTAGTTATACTTGTGTAACTATTCCTTCTCTAATTATCAATTGGCTTTGATGTCACCTTGAGTGACGTTGAATTTGAATCAAAATTTCAATTGAATTTTTATTAAAGTGAAAGAAAATCGTGGACTTCTCAGCTACGACTGTTAGTAATTTTGAGTTTTTCATTCATTATTCCTGTCTATCGATCACGGATCGTTCAACTCGTGCATCTACGCGTGGCAGTGAACCGACACGAAGCTTAAAACAAGTACGTCGACGCGAGTCGAGGTCATCTCCCTGTGGACGGAACGTTTCCGTGGTTCCTCTCGTCGAAAGCCGACGTTATTGTCCTTAATTGCATCGCGAATTAAGTGACCCTTACTGGAATCTCGCGCCCCCTCATCGAGCGCTGAACGCTGTCCAGATTCGCGTGCCACTGTTCGCAAACTATCGCTAATACGATCCCTATACGGTACCTTAAATCAAGGAGGAACGAACGAGAGAAATGATTGAAGGCAGCACGAAAACGAGAAGAGATTAGATTATCCTCCCCGTTGCATCTTCTCTTCCTTCTAAATTAAATTGTGCATTCAGATCCGCGACAAGTTACTCAACGTTTCAGTCAGACTTCAATTTGTATACAGTGTATCAGCTGCACAATAATATCCACCCATTTTGTACTATTGCACTTAATTATTTCGAGATTCGATCTGTAGAGAATTTACAAAGCGGTTCACCTCCCCCAAAACGCGCGGGGAGATCGGCAAGCATGACCTCGTTCGCAAAATTCGAGCGGAGCAAGATCACTGTCTGTATGTACAAGGAATCAGAGGACGAGCTCGAGGAGAGTAGTCCCGAATATCCATCTAGAAACACCTTCCAGTACCAGCAGTCCTTTAGGTCCATCAATTCATCGCGATCCTCGGATCGTGTTACGTGCTTGCCTCGTCGATCACCGTGATCACTCTATTATTAGGAGGCACATTCGTGACGTGCCATTTCGGCTTCGAATTGCTGTCATCATTGGTCGATGAGAGCCCTGCAGGTCGCTCGATATTTGGCTGGCCAGCCTTTGAGCGGGCCAGGGAAAATCTTCGACCTCGACGATCCATAATGATCGGCATCTCGGCGATCAGATTGTTCTCGAACTCCGAGAGCATCAGATAATTCTCGACCTTGTTGCACGAGGTGATGCAGTCGCCGATGTAATCGAGATCTTCCAGCACGTTGTCAGGGAGATCCATATCGGCGATTCCCTCCTCGGAGATGCAGGTCAGCTCGGGCTTCTCTGGAGCCAGAGCGTCGATTATCTCACCTACGACGGGATTAAATTCTTCACCATCTCATTTTCAGCATACTTCATATTTCGTTAGATGTCGAATTCAGCAGAGAGAATTTTACAACCTAGAGACTTGCCTCAGAGTTTTCTGATCAACTCGATAGAGATATTGGATATTCGATTTATGTTTGTGTATGACGTACCTGGGGTGGGTGCAAGCTCAGCGCCAAGCACAAGCGCAGCAGCGGCAGCTCCCGCAGCAGCCACATGCGGGCCATCGTTTTCCGGTTCCTGGCTGAAGGACAATTTCCGCCGTTGCGGGCAACTGTCGGAAATACAGAGGTGCTTGGTCCCGTTCGACCTGGTGTGCTTGTGCCTCGACAGGTTCCTTCTGTGGAGGTCGATGAAGAAGAGGGTGAAGCTGCCTACCAGAACGCAGGTCGAGCTGAAGTAGTAACCCGCTTTTCCACCGCAGCCAACGTTCATATAACCTGGGAAAGTTAATGGTTCTTCGATATTAAAAGACTTCATTATTCCCCTTTCCGTTTCCTGGCGGTAGTAATTGATATTCAGTTACCTGAAATTGGAACTCCGATGGCTATTGGTATTGCTTGAGAGCACTGCACGAAACCCCAGGTCCTTGCAAAGTTCCTCGCTCTCACCCTTTCGTAGGTGTACATCTTGAGGCTGTAGTGATACCCACCGCAGAAAATACCTGTGTAAAATGAATACTCTATTTTTTTTCTGAAGGCGGAATGATTCTCAGAAAGTAAGTTCGAAGGAACGTACCATAAATCCAGGCGAACATAACGTATCCGTGGTAATTCCCTTGGACGGCTGTCAGTGCCAGGATGCAGACCCCACAAACGAATACTGCTGCTTGTGTAAGATACTGACGCGCAATCCTGCATTCGACGCTACGATGAACAACCAAAAGACCAAAGGCCACGCAGCCGAGGGTCCAGGCCAGGCCCAGATAAGCCTGGAGCAAGACCACTGTGTCACCTAAACCTTCTTCCTCGGCCTGATGTGCCTGCATTTAAATAAGAGACTTAAAAGGATGAAGCTCATTTAAAGAATTACATTCAGGTTCTTTCTCTTCGGAGTAGTTCTTTGAAGGCGGATTTTGAACGTACTTCTCTAGTTTCTACTAAATGAACTGCTTAGAAGGAGAAAGTTTTTAGTGAAGTTCGGATTATTGTTCCATTGGAAACAGAAGTAAGAATATTAACATTTGGTATTTTACCAAATAAAATATCGGAGTGTTGATCCCGAAGGCGGATATCCCCGTGGACACCAGCAGTATTCTCACGGTTTTGCTCTTCAGCGTGCTGAAGTCGAAGAACGGTGGCCTGTCGTCCGTCTTGTTCTTATCTTTGATCTTGCGCTTCTGATTCTTCAAGTGCAGGATCGCCCTGCGCTGTGGATGGTACAGAGACGCGCTTCGATAAAACGTGCCCAGGATAAACGTGAGGAAAACCACGCCGGTCACTGCCTGGAGACCTAACCGCCAACCAATCTTACTGAAAGAACGAATAGAGAGGAATTAATATCGAATTACTCATTTTCCAGACATCGTTTAATTGAACAAGTGTTGGCGATTTAATTGGATGCAAGTTAAATGAGATCGAGCTTCACAATGTAACCAGTTTATTAGTTTGAAATGTACAGCGCATACCTAATCGCTCCTTTTATAAAAGCTGACATGACAGCGATACCAAGGCCACTACCAGACACGATGAAAATCTCCACCAGCTCCCTTCTTCTCTTGAAATACTGCGCAACCATCAGCGTACTGCAGTCTCTTGTCATGCCAACCCCTATGCCTGCGCAGAATAATTGAAGATGTCCTATGAACTCGTCACTATCTTAATTCCAAAATATCTATTCGCGTAAAGTGATCTATCCTTCAAGAAGTTAGCCGGAATATTCGCTTTCTGCGAAGCTCTTAGGGGTAGAAAACACTAGTCATCCTCCCTCATTCGTAAATGTTACTCAAAAGAGAGGGGTGGGGGTAATAGCCGAAAGTTACTGACTCATGCCATCGTATGAATTGTGGTCGATTATTGCAAATGTTCTACAACCTCGAAGCTTCTAATGGTAATTTGTATCAAGATTTCAAGGGGATTTACTGAGACTTCCGAGAATCATCTCATATTAGATTTAAGGGTTTAGAATCAATTTTGAGCCATGATATGTAGCTAATAGTGTATCTACATCTAATTCCAAATATTACCAAAAGTTTCGATTTTAACCCTTTTATTATAAATAATGTGCGAAATTAAACCAAATCCTGGTAAAATTAGAATATATACTTCAGGGTGACCAAAAAAATTTATTCTTATTTAACAGTTCCTTTTTCTTTTCTGCATAAGGTAAATGGCCCAATGCTTAAACAGTTAAGGCAAAGGTTGCGGTTACTAAGACTTTTTATAATTAAAAATAATATAATTTGATCTAAATGTTTATCCAATCGTTAGACCGAGTCTTCTTCTTTCAAAATATGTATTATAGAGTATCATTTATATAAAGAAAAATATTAAAATTTATAATTTATAAAAGCGTCCAATTGACCCAGTGATTAAACAGAATTTACGGCATGTCCCAGTGATTAAACTTAGCTGTCCCAGTGTTTGAACATAAAATAAAATTGAATAAAAATCGTTGATAAAACAATAATTAACATTTCTTTATATTGCAGAACTTTAAGAAGTTCGAAAAGAAATACGAAAACAATAAAAAGTAAAAATAAAAGCTTATAAAATAAAAGCTATGACTTTATAACCTAAAATAAGGTAAATGGCCCAGTGAATAAGTACCGGCGCCTAAGCACCATGCCACCATTAAACATGCGTTTAATAACTGGTCCGTGCCATGCTATCGTGTACTAGTGAATAAACGCAACAATTTAAATATTAAAAACCAAAAATTAATAAGAGATCCAATTAATTTTCAAATCTTCAATATTTAATAAATCCAAAACAACTGTACTATTTAAAAAACGATAAAATATGAATTAATTACAACCTTAACAAAAATATTCTGTTGCTTGCTTGAGCCCATTACGTAAGAAGCGAGATTGAAACTGTTGAAGCTTTACTGTACAATAATATTTTTTCTTAACATAACTATTCAGTGATGTAAGCATATAATTGTATCTATATAAAGCTAATACATTTTGCAATTATATTTCGATCAGATTAAACGTTGCAAATTAGTAAAACTGTTATTATTAGCAAATTTTCTTCTCAATTTTTAATTATTGGGGCTTGTTTAAGCACTGGGCCATTTACCTTAAATGTGCGAGTGGAGACTAACTTTTGCGTGCTATTATCATTGCACTCCTGGACCGACTCACCAACAACGGTGCCGTAGCTGAAGAACAGCTGATGGAACTGCGAGGCGAACGAAGTGAAGAGACAACCGAGCGCAGTAACGAGGCCACCCAACACTGCTGTCAACCTGGTGCTCTTCCTTCGACAGAATGCTATCGTCACAGGCGAAACCAGCAGAGCAACTCCCGTCGACATTGCGCCCAACCATCCTGCAAAAAGGTAGGATTCTTTTAATGGTAAGAAATAGTAAAGTAGACGCAGTTTGTCGTCATCGACTTTCGCGACAGTGAATGGTAATTAAAAATTGCTTGCCTAATCAATTCTTCTCACTTTTCAAAAATTATTCCGTAAAAGACATGCTCGATAAAAAGCACGAGACCATGCGAAAAAGTTTGCAAAAATTTCGACCTCCGCTCGTCTTCGCTTATTTTTTTACACATCTGGAGACCTATTTACGCATTTATTCGATTAGATCTCTAAATTCAATTGTTTCTATATTTTTCAAGTGATTATGACCAAGAAAAGAATTCCTACGAATTTTCTATCAGAAAAAGAAACATCGATTTCCGCTTATCCTTGCAAATTGATCGGTAGTGTAATTCTCGCAGCTCTCAGCTCCTTTCCCTTTTCATCCTGATTGACAGATTGCTTCGCAGAACAGCTTATTCCTGATTGATGAGAGTGGAAAGCGATTGAGATAGCGATTCCCTTAATCGGATGTTTTGCTTGAAAACACTGAGTGGAGTGAGCTGCAGTCGCTTCCACAACATCCCGTTTTAATTAAAACCTCAGTAATCCGATCTCCTCATTGCAAATAATACGCACTCAGCAAAATACATTAATATTGACACAAGTGCGAATATTTAAAGACGAAACAAACTTCACAAGTCACCATTCGTATCCCAACTCGCGGAAACTTCACACGCACCGTTTAAAGTACGATTTATGAGTTTCACGTGCCACTACAGCAGCCACTTCAAATGCACCACGTTCAATCTCAAGCACCCATATTTCACGTTCGTAGTTTGCAATCATAATAAACGTTTCACGCTCGACTGTCCATCAGTTAAAACCAAATCGCGGCGTGATCGATATCCCTCGTTCACTGGTTCATGCTCGCGGTTACTTCTACCACAATTTCCAGTCCATTTCAACGGCGATCAATCCGATCATCGTTTCTTAACCCAGATGATGAATCGATCTTGGCCGCTGCATCGTTGCTGTTGCTTTTAGTCACTGCAAGCGATCGTTCCAGTCATCGTTCTCCCTTGGCGCGTGTTTTCCACGACCGATCGGTCTTCTCGAGACGCCTATTAATATCGGCAAACCATACTAAATAGAAGCTGACTCTCGATCGAGGTTAAGACCGCTTTAATTACCAGCCGCGACGAGCAGACGGGACCGATTGGCCGATCTAAGTAGAGTCGAGTAATTTAATTAATTTTCACCGTTCCTGCGATCGGAGCCGCGACCCGTTGAGTGGGCACATCGATCAACCGGCTAGGGAATGCCTTCTCTCGCAGGGATTACAGTTTGTTTTCAGAAACAAAGGGGAACGCTAGAACGAATGCAGCTTGAGCGACAAATGGTTCAATGATTTCGTCGTTTCCTTCGGCCATAAAGCGTGAACGAAGTGCTCGCTTTAAATGTTGCAACTGGCGCGGGGGAATGAACGGAAATCAGAAGTTGAACAGTGTCTGTCGTCGGTGCGTTATTTGCAGCTTCCTCGATCAGAGGAAGGTCAGCTTGGAAACATAAAAGAGAATGTCGGGGATCGATTAGAGTTAAGCGGTTCCAGATGTGTAATATAATTCAGTTTTATTCGATGCCCACTGTGGACGTTATGGCAGACATATAGTCGGAGACATTTATTAAGGAACAACCAGTGGTTACGAATTTATCCATCATCTGCTCCAGCAATTCTTTTCATGGCTCGGTTACAAAGACACTGGGTAATCAAGAAGGCAAAAAGGGCCAGTTATTAATCTTACTGGAACAGTTAGCGCTATAGTCCCGCCTTAAACGTCCCACGTTCGCAGGAAACGAGTTATTCGAAGATTTAGTCTCCTCTTTCTTCCTTAATTCTGTCGTTTTTCTACGCGGCATCCACACCTCGATGTTTTTCCTGGGATTTTGGCACCGCGAAGGCAGATATATTTGTCGCGTGATACACATCGTGTTTCAATTTTTATCATTCAGAGCGCCGGCTAAAAACAGTTTAGTGTCGACGCTTTTAATTTTATTAGTGGGAGCAAAGATTAGGTCTGCTATAGCAGAAAGGAGGAATGGGTTCTCCTCATTAATTTTATACTGGAACTTCATCCTTCTTATCTAAATGCAAATACACGCACACCATAATACCACTATTATCATCATTTTGCGCTATATATATATATAGAGAGAGATACACGTATATTCTACTTCTCAAGAACTAGTTACTTCCATGAAGTCGAAGCACGGTAATTAAAGTCACAGTTTTTAATGCCTGTAATCATTAAAATATCCTCATACTGGCACCAAAACAATTGCCACGAAACTGAAACGACACGCATGTCTTCATTAGAGTTTCAGCGAACATGCTTTCCGCAACAAATCGGCCGGAAATAGAGATTCAAACGTTTATCGTGGGTGGGTGAATTTCAAGGGAAACGTCCAACGCACAACGTTGTGGCTATTATGTATCGTTTCGCATTCCATAGCTCTTCCCTACCCTTGTCAACGGTCAGGATCAGGATCTCCTATAGAGGATCTAAAGGGTGGCTGGCTATCACTTGTGTGCTTAGATCCGATGCTCCTTTGAAACCGGAAGACGAATGAGAGGGAGAGTGAATTGGCGAAAGGGAAGGTCAACGACCCCGAAGAGTCGTAAACCCGTCTTCACGACGACTCTATTCGAGCAAGAAGCTCGAGTGTCTCAGAGGACCTTCAGCCAAGTATACTCCAAGATCTATGTATAATCGAAAGCTCGCACGTTGGCTATTTGTTCGCTGGAATAGCCACGAGACTCACAGAACTTCTCTCACACACTTCACACGTAGGTAGCTCCAGTAGTGTCTTGGCCAGACGAGACGGAGTTTGTTGGTTTCGAAACAGAATGGACCCAGTGGGGGAGAAGAATTCGATTGAACTTTGGAACGTTTCATCTTCCGGCCGTAACGACCCAACCCGGGCGATCCTGTTCGTGCTGATCACTTTTCTCTTAGAGTTCAGCAACTTCCATGGCTTCGCATTCAGGAATTGAATCAGAGAGGCTTCATTAGTGGCCTCCCTTAATTTCACTTTACTTTAGAGATTAGTTCGACCTTCTCATAATTTTAATCTTTTAAACCTCCCAAACTGCGGGGTTTTATGCGAATTCTACTGCTTCTAAACAATGCTTTGCGTAATGGGAAGAACGGGGAGAGAAAGCGGAGCTCATTAGCGGCTCCAAGTAACAAACTACGTCGAACGACAAAAGGAGCGCCGTGACAAAGGGCGGGCTGAACCGGCGCACGGGCGAAAAGAATAAATCGGACCAGGTGGAGTCGCTTTTATGGGAACGACAATAACAGGATGAAGCAGTGGTACCAGTTTTCGGCGTTCTCTGTGAATAACAATAATGAGTCGGCTGGAACTTTTAACCCAGGCCAGGTATTACTTCCGTGAAACGTTTTGGGAATGGTTACAGTTATCGTTCGGCATTTGGAGAACAAGTGCTCTGGATTGTTTTTTTTCTCTCTTTCCTGTATAAAATATTCCAACAGCATAGTCCAAGCTTTCCCCTAGTTGCCAAGGCCTGTCGCGAAGGGAACTTCGTGGGTTTCTTTCTCTGAATTGCTTGCGACAAATTCAAGAGTCACGTACAAAAATATACAGACAATAGAGGAGTATTGTTTACATTTATTTGTGGAATTTTGGTACGCTTTACGAGTGAAAACGTGGCGGGTGGTATCATGCAAAGTATATTCTGCACGGTTGTCAGAAAGGCTAATATAGTAGAACAGATAATTTCTAAAGCTATAAAAGACAAGTTAAACATCATATGTCAACTATTTTCAGCTTCGAAAGTTTTCCCTGTAAAGTGTATTCTGGTGAATACAGCAGACTTCTATTAAGCGATTTCGTCGTATAGAGGACGAGCAGTCGGTGTAGTCAAATATTGAAATTAGAAAATTGGATCGTTGATCCCTCGTATATCGTACCTACGTTGAAAAGGGGTTGTCGGTATCTTTTCGTTCCATCCAGCAGCAGCCAGGCTCCGACAGCCCCTTGAATTCCCGAGGCAAGAATTTGCACCATAACGCCGGTTACTACGATCACCCACCCCCAACCACTCTCGGGGTAGTAATGCTGTCTTATGGTACATCGCGCGACGTATCTACAGCACGTAAAAAAGCCACCAATGTGGAATCCATCGGCAACGTTATCTATGGTTGTGCAATACTTCGTATCTTCTGTGTCGTTTAACTTAATTGCTGTGTAATCTATAATTATAAATTCTGGAGGTGGAATTTACGAGTGTTGGCATAATTTATAGACACACACATTCTTATCATTCTACTTCAATTTTTAACAGATGAGGAATTCAAAAATATCAGTGACATTAGTCTCTATTTCTCTAAATAAAATTTGGTACAGTAATTTTAACTAATTTGCAACAATACAGTGAATACAAATTAAAAAAGTTTCCTTTGTGGAGTGTGTCGCCACTGAAGTAATTGATCGATAGCTTTTAATTATGCACAACGTTATACGAGCTCATGCAATCAGACCTAGGATCTTGACCCTCGTCTTCATCGTTTCCTCTTGGGCCTTCTTGTCCTTGCAGACAAACGACCCCCTCGAACTCCCCCGAGAACGAGTGTTCACCAAGTTCACCAGAAATTGCAACTCCGCTGTCCTCGAAAACGGGACTTTGAATGCCATCTCTTCTGTTTCGTTCACTTGTCTTCATCCCTTGATAACGCAGTTATTGCTGCCGTGATGCACTGTTTATGCTTGTCAAGTCTCTTTTAGTGTTCATTATGAACGTTCTTTGAACCGCTTAGTCACCGGTCCCTCCACTTTTCTAGCGTTCCGCACGTGGGGTAAATTTGTTGGTTGCTAAGAATATAATGGTATTCTAAATCGCCAAAATTCTAAACCCCGAAAGGGACTCTCCTAAAATATGTTAATATTCCATCGAAATATTTCTCAGTATGCCCGTCTTTCCCTCTTTTTATACTCGGTAGTTCCAAAGAAGCAAGTTTCGTAATAAATCGGGGTCTTTCGATGCCCGAGCAACACACGAGGACAAAGATAAAAGAGGAAATATCGAAGATCCTTCGTTCCAAATCTACCTCATAAATAAATTTATTTCAAGAATTTCACCGGCGAGAGATTCGCGGATTCGAAACTATGCCACAAATAGATTTAGGTCGAATATCCTTGCATTCACTTCCACGTGGATGGGCGTCAGATCTAGAGCCGAACTTGGATTGAGAAAATTTGAGGGACAGGGATGTTATCAATGAAATTTATCCAAAAATCCGTGGCTCTATTAGCGTGAAAATATGTTTGAAACTTTATTCCGGTCACGTTGGAGATTAATTTCCGCAGATTCTGGAAGGTGGCCACGCAGATAAAGTTTAAGAATTGAGTCTGTTTCTGTTCTTTTGCTACTTGGAAATTTGGGCGGTGCGGTTTTCTTTGAACCGAGTGGGCCAATCCACCTCAAGATAAATCGGAATTTCAGACTAATGCTTGACTGGCAGGGGTGCTGTCTTCTTTTCATGCTATCTTTCAACGCGTCAGGTGATGGGGTGGAGGAAGAATAATATTGTCTTTTGCCATATGTTCAGTTTCCTTATTTCTGGCCACCAGAACGAAAATAAAAAAGCTTACCTTTCATTCGTGATATTCAACTCATTTTATAGTAAATACATTCAGTATATTTTTCATATAAAAGATTCTAGAAAACGATGACGTAAACGATGCCCAATCCACAAAATACATTATCTGGATTGTATTAATTAGAAGACCTGTTCTGGTAAAAAATTTATCTGATTCAATCATAGTGAAAAGGGTAGACAACGGAATCAGTAAGGGATCTGAATGTAACAACAGCGAAACAGAGTGAGAATCCTTGTAACTTATGCCTCTAACTTTAAGATACGCGTATCCAGGCCGTAAGAAACTCGATATCAGTATTCTGCCACGAATTACAGTAAAAGCTCAGCAAACAAGAGTAAAGAACAAGAGGGTGCGTTAAGTGAACAACTCGATGTGTAAACATATTCGTCGTCCACTGTAACTGAGTCGAAGGAAGCTTCGCTGGAGCGAGGGAAAGTAAAAGTTTGCGACTTTATGAAGAGGAACTTCCAACGCGGAGCTTGCAATTCCGCAGAGTAAACGACCCGCGACAATGTAATGATTTAGGGGAATAAAGCGATTCGCGCTTCCGCTATCTATTATACTTTATATTTAATTCGGGGCAATTTTTAAGGGACTTTATTCTAACGACGGCCCTATTTCTGGCTCCATTAGGCGGAAGGGTTATAAAAGCGCGATTAATTGAGATTTGAGACTTTGGAGGGAAAGAAATTTCATGTTTGAGAATTTAGATTGCATTGCAGTAGGTTTTTTGAAAGAATCTTTATTACGGAATTTAACCTAAATTAATAAGTGTAAGAAGAATCTAGAAAAAAAATTCCTTCGTTTAATGCGAAATTGAAAATCAACGTATCTATGTTTTATACAGAAGGGAGAATAAAAATGTTTTCACCGGTGTCCCGCTCGTGGGGCAAAAATATACTAAAATAGTCAATTTCACGCTGAAAGGGGTCAACGACGCTACGTGCCGTTCGACCGGAATAAGAATACTTGAAATGGTACTGCTTTAACAAAACCTGTCATGCTGTACTCTTTCACCACCATTTCTTTTTTCTCTATTATTTTGCCATACTTTAAGTACTGGCTCTTCAATCTACTCACTTATAAAACAATCATTTTCGTTAGCGAAAGTATTTTTCTTCATCAACCCCCTGCACTTAGCTTTGAAAATCTTGTCAACACCCCCTGCAATCAATTCCCAAATTTCCACATAGAAATAAAAAAGAAAATAAAGAAGTGATTACACAATCTTTCAAACAAACAACATGTCAATACCAACAGTATCTTCCACCACCTCGGTTTAACCCACGTGCACAGTTTCTCCCTCAATGCTAGCTAGTTTCCCTAGTAAAACTTTATACTACTTTGTGACAAATTCAACGAGAACTTCATCTCAATCAATTCCACCTAGCCATTCGATTCATCACACTATCTTACGATTAGTTCCTGGTTCCCACTGCGAAGTAATGAAAAGAATTTTGCGAAACAAAAATCAGCAAAAGACTGCCAGTGCTTTCCACTGTTCAGTGCTCTATATCTTGCACCTTTCCCTTCCAGGAATCTCAGAGCTAGTCAAAATCTCCGTGGAACTATTTTTTCCTCGTGTGTGACGAGCACGATTGACGTTTCGTGACAGGAATCGCGAAGTCCCGAGCGAAAGGGTCGCGACACGCTGGACGAGGGGCGCGTTGTCGAGCGCGAACTGGATCCAGTTAGGCGGTTCACAGAAGAGAGCAGCGTCGAGCTTGCGTAGGGGAAAGCAGCGGGCCAATCCCCTCGTGCTTCAACCTCGCCACGTGCTTTCATGGCCATGTACGTTTCGCGATGGAACTCGTGGGTCCGCTGTTAGGTAAATCGAGTCCATTTCGGAGATACCGCGCACCTGCGCTCAGCAGCGTTATCAGTTTTGCGTATGTGGTTGACCCTTCGATTTTTTTTCGCCAGGAGAGAAGCACCGGTTTGGATATCACTGTTGGAATCTCGATGTTCCGAAGCTCTAGAGTTTTTGTGGGATTAGAGGTGGATAAAGCTGAATGGAACCTATCGCTATCGGGTTTGGCGATTTTCGGCGAACTTATCGATTAATAAATTACTCGATTCAATTTTCTTTTCTGTTGTGACGGAAGTTTTCATCCTTCCGATTAAGTGCCAGGAGGTTGATTTACTAGTACCATCAACCGCCAACGTTCAAGAAACTTTCACAAGAATTTTATACCGAAACCTCCAAAGCGAAGTTTCTTCTTAATTGATGTACCATAAAACTGTAACTCTCAATGAAGAATAGAATCAATCTTGGCAGCTCGCCCTTCCGCCCTGCTGAACAAATCGATAAAGCAATTTAACTGATTTCCCAAGTAATAATAAATCAGTGTCAACCGCGGAACTGTTTTCGCGGTACGAAAGCTGATCAATGGTTTCTGAAAAAGGGAGTCAAGCTTAAAAAAAATGAAAACTGTGCAACAGTATGTAATTAAGAATTGCTCGATTACGTGCGCGAGAGTTATCATTTCGTGTATCTGTATTTCATATATCAATGTCGAGTTAACGAGTGCCAGCTAATTTCGCTCCATATCTAATTATTCTATAATAATTTGCATATCGCGGCGCGGCACGAACGATACGTTATCGCCGTATCTTTGTACGATCAGACAGTTCCAATAAATTAACTACAGAGGAAGGAATCGATCATAAAAGTAAAAGAACATTGTAGCAACCGAAGTTGTAATTAGATTTTGATTTTTCAACAAGCACGCCAGCTGACAGCGATAAGAGATGAAAGAAACGAGGGAGAAGCCAGCGATTAACTCGCAATTCAGCAGGGAAACCTGTCCTGTGATTCTGATAAAATCTTAAAGTCACACGCGAACGATCGACGACGTGTGTAAGCGATCCTGAATATCGAGTATCCAAAGTATACCATTCACAAATTTAATATCTCTGAACACTTCAGTCGTTTCACGTTTACGGAAGAATCGATAATCATTTAACAAACTTGTGGTGACAGTAATCCTACTTAAACATTGTTAAAAGTCGGTAATACCAGCCCCCTAATATGTGCTCGAGGCTGTATAGAGACACGAGTGAAGGCTAGTGCGATCTTACAAACAAAATTCAAATCTAAATGCACGTGAAATAAATTTGAATTCGTTAACTGGCGTATGCTCCTGGTCCCGAGTACTGGTCGCGAATTCGGGACAAAATACAAGTTAAAGGTTCGCTTCCGCGAATTATGCAAAGCAGGGGGGCTGAGAGACATTCTAAAGGTGCTCAGGGGCACGACGCGACGTGCGAACTGCTTTCGAATCGTCCACTGAATGCGCAAGTAGACGGTTGAAATAAATCTGACAAACAACGCTGGCTCACTGAGCGTTGCGAAAGGGACTTCTTTATTTCACGCACTATGTGGGTGTAGCCTCACTTTACTCTTTCATCCAAGAGACTCGGAGTTTTCTAAGAATTCTATATTCTTTTCAAGTTCTTTTATTGATGTTTGCACTTGTCATCTCGTACAATTAAGCAGAATACCGTTTTAAACAGAAGCTTTTAGCCAAAAGAGCGCAGAATTCAAACTCCCTTACGTAATCCTACCACTCCATCTTAGTGCCCATGGGATTAAGTTAGCCCGAAAAAGTGCAGAAATATCGCGACGAATCTCACAGAAGTCACGACGTCGTACAGCTATAATCCAGGTTGGCTGTCGGGTCCTATTTTTGTCGTGGTTTCCAGTTCGCAGCTGTCGAATTCGTCGTATGATATAAATCCCGCTCGCGTCCTCGACATCCACCACCCTCCACCATACCCTCCGTGACGTTGTTTCTTTAAATTCCCCATGGCTGTTGGGCGATTAATCACTGCATCGCCACGCGAAACGCGTCACTGTTTTGTCGCCCTGTTCTCGTTCCCGTTTCCTCGGGCACGTTCCTCGTGATCGAGGAACTCGGGTCCACGATCTCATCCATCGACGAGACACAGTATGGCCCTCCTCCCATGTATCAGACATCGACAGTGACTCCAATATCGAAATACATGACAATGGAGGCATTGGCACTCAAATTGCCCCAAGTAGTCGTTCCTTCCGACAAACGACTCTGGCTAATGGCTATTTTTCTACTTCGTCTGACCAATCTCGTCGGATTTCTCGGACGGTCAGCATTAGCGGTGATCTATGGCTACTGGAACACGAGTCCAACGGCAATCGGCGTGACAGAAAGACGGGAGAGAGGCAATGTCAAGGTTCAAAGTAGTAAAACGCGGTGAAGTGATCTGTCTGAGCCGTTCTGAGCCGGCGATGATGAACGGAAACCACGTGGTAATCTTGTACTACTGTTTCTGATGCAGGGAAGGCTTCGAGCAACACTTGAGTCTCGTAGTGCGCGTTTCTTTTGGATTTAGGGATGTTTGAATGTAAGGTTTCTTTCGTTGAAATGATTGATTTGATTCTGTAGACTTTGATACTTTCCCGAGAAATAAATGCATTTCGAACAGATTAGACAATATTTGGATTGTTCGCGGCTCTGATCCATCCCTTTCTCGAACAATCGTATCTGAAAGTCGGTAGCCGTCAGAAAGCAAGAAGAAGAAGAGCAGTAAGGACGATGATTCCTGAGATGTGAGAGATGTGAGTCACTCGCACAGATTGCTGGGAAAGTCTTTATCCACGTGGAAGAATGGCAGTGGACTCTCCTTTGCTAGTATCAGAAGTCTGTTTGATTTTGTAATGTTTCTATTCAGCTCCGATCTGTTTGGTGTATGTTTGTTTGTTTATTTGGTATATGGTTCAAAGCTGGTAACTCAATTTTCACCCACTTTCGCCAATCCAATTGTTTTGAAATTTTGCCTGCGTGTGTAGGCTGGACGACAATAGAATGTTTTTAAAAAAGTAAAAAATAAATAATATGAAAAAATCGTTTAACATAACTTTTTTTATATATGTATTTTTTTATGCAGAACGTTTCTGATATCCAACACAATATGTGAATCAACTTGAGCACTCACGAATGTGATAAACGCGGAGATTAATATCCGATACCCTATTCATGAGATTTATGGTTTATATTTTTCGGCGAACTTTAGTAAAAAAAGAGGGATATCAAATTGATTTACAAGCTTTCTGTGAATTCGAAAATTTCTTTATGAATTAATATTATTCATTCCTTCCAGTATTAACGTGAGCAGTTCTTTCACGTGAAGGGTCAGAGAATGACGCGTCCAGTTCTTAGAAGGGTAAACCAAATTGCCCGAGCTTTTTGTTCTTCAATTTCGTACGCCGAAGGGAGTCGATATTTATATACCTATTCGTTTAGCCTGTCGAATTTCTTTGTTTCTAAAGTATCGATTTGACTGCAACGCCAGTTGCTGCAATGGGAGATGAGTTTCCTGCCACCGTGAATTGAAATTGCGAACAATCACACGCGAAATTCTCTTTGAAGGATGACGCAATAATTGATGGTTTATGCTTCATTCCGTAATTATCTGTCGCAGAAATGAGAAGCTGAAATGAGAACATGGTCAACTGTTGCATTTTAATCCACGATATTTTCAATTATGTTGTCAGAGAATTACTGTAATAGCCAGTGTACCAAAGGGTTTGGAAATTAAACACACTGCTTGTGTATGTTTGTAAATATGCAATTTGTTTCTGCCACCTGAGCTTTCCAAATAGCAAGCTGTGTGACTTAATTTCCTGGCTCGTGAATTATCGTTTATTCAACATTGAAACGAATGCAGGGATTCAGGGATTGACAGCTATTAAGATAGATTAAGTTGTGTTATATTGATACTTTTGCAATATTTCAAGCTTATCCCTTACTTTTCCATCTTGTAAATCCAAATTGGAAATCCGATAATTCAATATTGAAGGACTAATAAAAAGCTCCTCTAGATAAAAGACTACTTCAAGCGGATACAATACCACGCGTAGGTACTTAGCAGAGCTTGCAAGCTTCCAGAGCCGATAACAGAGATCCCTTTCAGTTCTTCGACTTATCTGGACCAGATAAGCTCAGGGAACAGAATTTTTACCACAAGCTGGCACTTTTCGTCGGAGGAAACTGGTGCTTTTCAATCCAATAGAACAGAATTTCATAGCAACATAAATAAATAAAGTTATCAATTTTCCCAAGATTTTATCACGTATATTATTAACACAGAATCGCTCTTTTCATCTGGATTGATCAAGGCATCCCAGTGTATTTGGAGCACAAACTCACACTTCCGAAGAGGAATTCTTGGCTGACACAAGTCACGATTTCCACGAGGCGACAGGTTTTCACAGAAGGAAACTTCTAGCACCATGGAACTCGCCTCTTCCATGGAAGGCGAACCGTGAATTATTCGTGAAAGCAACGTCTCGAAAACAGCATCCACGCAGGACGGACACGACGTGGCTGATTGAGCGTTCGCAGAGATAAAAACGTTTATGATCTCTGCCGTTGACAGCCACGAAAATGATCCCTGCCCCTTTTTACGTCGAATATCTTTCCGAGCAGTAGGTTACACCCACGATTTTTTGCTTCGGCTTTTTCTAGCTCACACGAGGGGAGGATGCTGTGCTTTTGACAGAAGGCGTTGGTTATGTACATTCTATGACGAAGTGGTGAAAGGGAGACACCAGAAGATAGCAACACCCCCTCGATCCCAGTGTAGAAAAACGGTCAACAGCGTGATATATCGACGATAACGCTGGCAGCGAAGAAGCTTTGTGGAGATTTTAATGTCAGCTTCTTTATAATAGACGATAATGTCTCCTGCTTTGTGAAATTATCTGCTGACATTTTAGATCAATAAATCATGGCTGTCGTTTCGTCCTTACAACTTCATTCTAGTTGAAGAAATCACTTTGCATCCCTTAGAATTTTCAGTCGTTTAGAAACTAAATTCATAATATCTTATCATCTCAGTGATAATAAATTTATTCTACACTTGGAATTCCAGCCATCCAGTATCAAATTAGTGTACTACCGATCTCTTTCAATTTAATATCTTCTAGTGCCAGCTTGCTGTGTGATCAATTTTGAAGATGCACGGCAGGTTCAACAGAAATTTCCATGTTCCATGTGTGCTATTTAAAAATTCTATAAGGAATAAAATTGATCCTTGTGGCATTTTAATCTGACAGAAACTAGCAGCCGATGATTGAAAGCAGCGGTCGCTGTCATTGACAGATTGATCGAATTCTCTCTTTTCACGCGATCTATGACAGATAACCGTAGTCGTCGCGCGAAACGAGAAGATCCTCTACCACTGTCCTCGCTTCTGGCCCCTTTATCGATCACTTTCCTGGCAAACGATCGAAACTCACGTTCACTTTCGTTTGTGGGGCCCATCCAGGCGGTGAAACACCGCTGCAGGGTCGATAGTCGTGCCGTCTGGACTCGAGAGATCTGGATCAGCTGTACGGGCTGGCTATTAACTTGTAACAGTATCATCCGACATGGGATTGGTACTTAACGGTGCTCCTAAATCTTACGTTTTAAGAGAGCACTTGTTACTTGGAATTACACCGCTCGTAAGAACGGATTTCTATTCCGAACTTCGAGTTCGCGCGGTTCAAAGAAACTTTGATGAAGTGAATCAAGGGTCTGTGCTTTCTAATATCTTCTATTTAGAATCGTGAAATTAGTGGTATGCTTTTTAGCTCTCAAGGAAAAGCACCTTGACAAATTAAAGTTTGAAGGCTTAATACGTTTGGAGAATTGCATCGTTAACATTCCCCTGCGGAATATCAACAACGGACTGCAGTAGAAAGTAACGAAGATAACTGGAAATAATAGACGGAGGCTGCGTAATCTACGTAATGCGTTTCAATTTATTTAAAGCTACGAGCGTCTAGGTGCATCGAGAGGGAAATTCCAGTATTTCACCGAAATGAACTCAACTACGCCCGCGAGGCCGTGCCTAATAAATATCAAGGAGGACTGTATTAAAAATTATTTATGGCTGACGCAGGGCAGTATACTCGGGAAAGCAAATTGAGCACGACTATGTGAAAAAGTATAACTGTCAAAGAAAATAAGATTTCCGTTCATCATGGTGCCCGACGTTCGTTTTTATAGCGTTTAAAAACAGATATAAGTCGCACTGTGATGCACGAGTTTCGAACAGCGTTTGATTCTTTTGAACCTCGTCCCGTTTTGCTTCGCGCGAAGTTTTCTTAGGCCAGTCTTATTTTCGTTTCATGTAAATAAAAGTGATACTACTGTTACTGGGGGAAATAAATTTTGTGGTACCTCTTGTTCCTTCGATACTAAATGTCGATTTTAAATACTTTTTTATAACTCTCGAAATACTCGTTTCCGCGTTAGGGATTTATAACGTAAGGCTGGAGTACAGTTATTAGCTGCATAATGAGGTAAAAAGTCGGAGTGAGATTACCTTGCAATTATCTTAAAATCAATTGGTCGCAGCTGCACTCACCATTGCATTAGACTCGAGTGCAATTAAACCTTCTCGCTATTAAGCATACTCACGATGGCGAGAGCAATTCTCGAGGCGAAGGTGTGAAAACAATAAAAGAAAACCAAACCGGTTTACATTCCTCGATATTCAAAAGATATGAAAGAATATTAAAAATTAATATTATAAAGATAATGATGGCTATAATACAAACAGCTGGGAACGCTTCCTCTCTTAGTATAATAATTATTTTGAAGATGTCAAGATCTTTTTATCACTCTCTCGTTTTTCCTTTTAACGGTCTACTTAATCGGCTATTCCCGCTTTCACACTTAATTTCTTGAATTATTTCCACGGTGCGGTACATTTCCTCGTTTCGAAGCAAATTCAAATCACCGCCTCGTGTTTCGCACTCTTCTTACTCGCGTTTCTTCGCTCGCAGATAGCAACATACATTGGCGTCTTTATGCTCGTTGCCCCGATAAATCAGGCCGCCTCTTTTTTTTTCCCCTCAGGGTTGCAAGTTTCTTCACCCGTGCAACAGTTTCGTCCCGGTATTTTTGCACCGTCCTCTCTCGTATCTTTCATTACTTTACGGCGGGCAATTTGCGGCGCGAAAAGCTCACCGCGCGCAATTTTATAGCTCGCGCGCAGTTACCCGCGCGCGCAACGGCTGTTCTCCACGATTATTCCTAACGACTTCGAGTGGTGCTTCATTAACCCATTTACTCCCTGCCGATTATGTGGAATTTTCAATTAGAAATATAAATATATAGAATGTGGGGCCTACAAATAAAAGCGTGAATATTTCTGCTTTAAATTTACGAAAAAGTTGCAAGAACAGAAGCTTCTGACTGCGAACCTGGAATGAGAAATATAATCATTTTTATCAGGATTTAACGATATGTGTTTAAGGAAAATTGAACCTATTTTAAAATTAAAATGAAACGCTAGATTCTAGAATATTTACAGTTGGCTGTGACGATACTTATACACCATACATGGAACGTCACCTTCCGGCCCGACGTAGAGTAAGGGGGATAAAATGGGGCAATCATTTCGACCGTGAAAGTAGCTCCCGAACCGAAAATAAGTTCAACCGGTTGTAAACTTGAAGGTTGGGCTTGATGTTTCGCCTGACGGTGTGGTCGTTGATTCTTCTTCTTCCTTAAGTAATTCATGAGATGTGAACGGAAGGTTTCAATCAATAATTCAATCATGAACCGTATATCACCATTGTTGTCTACCAGCATTTTGGAGATTCTAATATTCGTCAATGTGTGTCGCATAAAACCAATAAAAACCGAATATTTCACGTGTATTTGAAGAGGTCCCATCGAGTAGCCCATTCACAATTTTTGTGAAGTGAAATGTGCTTTCCGCTAAAAGGACGTAACTGGAGGGTAAAAAGCGAAAAGAAGAAAAATTCGTAACCAATGCAGGGGGATGGATTTCACGGAAATCCGTGGTATTCCCGTCCGATTGTTAACATCCGCGAAACGAGCGCGGTCCCATCGTCGCTGATACCGGAATCCTCTTACCCGGGATTCTCTTTTCTCCCGCGAAGGCCACCTTTCTTTATCTGCGCTGTTACAATAATCCTCGCCCCGAACGGAAACTTCCCCAGGAGGCGTCTGAACGAAAGCCCAAAGAGCCTGCGTCCTTAACAAGCGGGAATTTCGACGCGAAAAAGGGAGGAAAACGAGGAGGCATCAGACGTACGAAAAAAGAAACGGCGAATGCCAGTTTCGCAAGGGAATCGCAGTTTCAGAAAATTTTTATCACCCTCTTTTCGTCTTCGTGCGTTTCCTCTGGCACTTTCGTTTCTCGTGTTCCGCGCTTCACGCTCGTTTTCATCGCGCGCCACGAATTCCACGATGACAGCCCCCGTATTTCGCATCTTATCGCTAAAAGACTCCTGACCAGATGGCAGGCAACGAGGAAAAAAAGCAGTGGCAGAAATTAACACGTTGCGTGCCATACAGGTTTCTGCAAATCGTGTTTTTTATTTGAGATTCGTATAAGATATAGAAAAGGAGGATGGTACTGTGAAGAATTAGATGTAACTATTCCTTTTATATAATTAAATATTGTATTTCAAGTTTTTCATGACTTTTTCAAATCATACCGAAAACCTGATATTCTGGGGCAGCATTGAACGCTTTAAGAGTGCACCACGAGTTTAATGTAAACCTGTTTTAATGTCGTCGCATCTTAATCCTGTCGCGACGAGCGTATTTGGGATCCTCGTAAATTAAGGGATTATTGGGCGTGTCAGATTTAAGGTGAATATACTAAAAGGAGAATTCTAAAGGAATAAACTTAAAGGCAATTTGTAAGATAAGCCGAAAGTGATCAGATTACTTTGTCTCACACTTGCTCTCATTCTCTGATGGAACATATAGTAAACATATAATTCTACCTCAAGTTATTCAGAATCTTATGCAGTTCTTTTTGAAAAAATAACAAGTGTTCTCCCTGGAATATAATTCACAGAAACCAAATTTCCCACGATAGTATCGATATCCTTTTGTAACTTGAATGGTACACGTTTCCAAACTCCCAATACCATCAAAATCAAAATCTAACGGGTTTCAGCTGCTTTGCATAAGTGCCAGCAATTTATCAAGCACTCGCCGATAACGGGGTCACGAATCCATCCCAAAATCGAGAGCACCGGCCAAGCGATAGTTTCATAATTCCTATAATCCATCTTCCCAAACTTAATTTCCCTCCAGCCACGAAACTGAAGTCTCGTTCATTCGTGAAGGAGCGCGCATCTACAAATTGTTGGGTCGATCGTCGACTTCTGCTCTCGATCACGCGATTTGGAGTACTAATCAAAAGAGAAGCCGGCCCACCTGAGGCGAGAATGGACCTACGTTCTTCACAAGCCCACCTGCTACCGCGTGTGTACACACTCCTTGAGTGTGAAGAGCACTTTCTCGAACGGGAACAGGATCAACGCTTCAATCTTAAGGTCTGTTTGACTGACGTCAGTGCTAGACACGTATTCTCGCAGCTGGGATCGTTCCCCTGACATCCCGAATCCAACGGGTAGATCCTGTCTGAGGATGACGTAAAACAGAGAGAGAGAGAGAGTAATTCGTCTTTATCTGGCCGTTCGAAGATCGTGGCTGCACTTTAGTGGTTGAACAATTTAGATTCTTGAACCTGTCCGACGATTCTATGAGTCGCTTGTCTGAATTCAAAGGTTTTCACGGAAATAGAGATTGATTCGTGTATCGATCGAGGGATATCCAAACGTTTCCTTCGATCTTGCAAGTGCATTTTATGGTAATTGAATAGTCTGCTTTCCTGCTCGATTCAGCTGCTCGTGTTTCGATAAGAGACTGCGCGCCTCTGTTCTGGGAGATAACTGGGCCACGTGTGAGAAACACCAGGAGACCACGCGCCATCTCCTTAGAATTGCGAATATTTCCTGGGGATTATTAGACCAGGCACCATCGCGAGCCTGTATACATTTTCCCAGTGGTTTCGTTCTGGCGTTGGTCATGTCCAGTAAACTGTCCCCAGGAAGTCCACTTTATTGTTTGACTATATACATGCAAAACTATTCTATACCTTTATATATATATAAAAGAAGAAGTCCTGACTGATTGACTCATTAACGCCCACATCAAAACGTTTAGCCTAGGAACGTGAGATTTGGAAGGTACATTGTTTTTATGACGTAGGAATTCAGTAAGGAAGGATTTTTGGAAATTCCGTCCTCAAGGGGGTTAAAAAGTGTAAAATATATTTTCTCAGACTCCTTAATATCTCTTAGACCCGATTTGATATCAACTTGGTTCTTACTCACAAAGATTGCCCACACAAATTTCTAAAAATAAATTTCAGGATTTTCCCTAATAAACCCATATGGGGATGAAAAGGGGTAAACCCTATATTCATGGAGTCCTTAATATCTCTTAAGCCCGAAGCGAAGCGCGGGGTATTGTTGTAGTTATATAGAAACTTCAATGGTGGACATGAATCTTAACTATTCTGGTGAGAACTAGAAAACTAAAATGAATAATTCAATATTATTCCATATTGTATCCCCTCTGCCACTCAATTTCCAAATTAATATTAAATATAGTATACGTTTATCGGTATTCATTATCCATCGTGGTTCCTCCAAAAGACATGAGTTCACTTCTTGCCAAGTGACTTTCTGCCACGCGTTGCCGCGAAGGAGAATTAAACGAGCGGTGAGAACGTGTCGCGTATAATTAGCGCGATTCACATCCCGTTTATTAGCGGCAGATTTAAGAATACTCGACGACACTCGCGGTGTTTGGCCAGCGGCCAAAGCGCGACATACGACTCACCTACGCTCCGCGCGGGAAACGAGAAACTGTCGCGCGGACAAAGCGGTCGTAGACGGGCAACGAGGTGAAAGATGCATCGCGATTTCACCCCTGTTTCGCGCGCACCGACAAAGACGGTCAGAGAGACACACTGCTTGGCAGCTGACGCGTTTTAATTTCACCGACAGTGCCCACGGCCGTGGAACTTTCTGTTTCCCAGTTGGAAACACTTTCCTCGTTTGCGGCCACATTTCATCGACGACGATAAAAAGGAATTACTCTTTTCCTCGGTCCTAAAGTAGGAATCATTTCTCAAGTGCGAGTGCAACTCGATTTCCATTCCAGTTGGATCATCGCAGAGTTGTGCCCCTTAACGATGATTAGGTCACGTTTCCTGCACGCCGAATGCAGATTAAAATTCGAAAAAAAGTCTACAATGCTCGCCGCGCTCCATCGATCCGCTCGTTACGCAAACGCGTGGCTGATTAAATTCGACGAGCATTGGTCGACGGAACGTGCACACAAATGGATACACGAAACGGTAAATTGGTGCATGTAGGTATATTAGTCTGCTCCAGAACGAACCATATCGTTTCGTGCTTGTATTCTACCGGGTTGTTCCACTTTTACCAGAGCTCGTTGTTACAGGCGTTCGATCAGTGAAGAGATCTGTTTTGATCTTGTAACATAGATACCTATTAATTCGATTCTTAAAGCATCACCTTACAAACACACCCCCATTACAGACCTCAGTAATAATGAACAATAAATCACAATATCAACCCTTCTAATCCCCCCCAATCTACCTCAGAAAGCATTACGCAAACATGGCCCAACTAACCTGACTCCAGATACGCATGGGCGCCGAACACTCCAGCAATCTGCTGCAGAAGAACCCCGTTGGCACCGTGTATCCCGTGGGACAGCACCTGCACCAACACGCCGACAACCACCACCACCCACCCCCAACCACCCTCCGGGTAGTAATGCTGCCTAAGCGTGTGCAGCTGCTTCAAATCGGCCACCAATTGCTTGGTGCTATGCGCCTGGCCCACTGCTGGTGTCTGTTCATTCCCGCTGCACGCGACGCCGCTGTCGTGTACCGACAATCGCGGTAGGGATGCGCTGTGATAGAGCAGCGTGTTAACAGGGATCTCCTGTTTCGATTCTGATCTCCCTGGACCGCACGTGTCCCTCTGCCCGCCGGCGACACCGTCGCTATCCACGTCGCCGGGGCATTTTTGGGGATAGGGGTGACTCTCGAGCGAGTGGTGTGCGTCCCCGCAGTTCTCGCACTTTGCTTGCTTCATCTGCGTTCTCGCTCTGCGAATGGGCGCCGGGTCGTTGGAGGATCCTGGTCCCCCGACAAGGCCCGTCTCCTGATTCGTCGACGACCGCGGTACACTCTTCTCGGCGGCGTCCTCGCATCGCTTTACGGCCGACCTGGCCGCAGAGTCTTTAAGGGAATCGACGAGTTTACGAGGCACTTCTGTCTGAGAGGTTCCGAAGCCCTCGGCCGAGCCGTCAACCGTATCCAGGATCAGATTGACATGATTCCTCGGCTGTTGTGCGTGGACACTGAGTCGCGGCGAATCCTCGCGCTGATCCTTCTTCACGTACGTGTCCCCCGATCCGCGGCACTTACTCGAGCCGACTAATTTATAGATAACTCTGGCTGGGTTCGAGGCCTCGCTGTTCCCCTGATTCCTCCTCGGCTCCCTGGACTCCGATGTCTTATTTTGTATCGCGTTATCTGGACTAAAGACCACGCATCGACGCTGTCGATCTTGGGATCGGAACTCGCACGCGTCATCCACAGAGATGGCCAGATCGGCGGTGTTCGTATCGAAAGTTTTCGGCTTGTCAGCAGCTTCAATCGCCCCTCTGTTCTTGGCCGTCTTATCTTGTCCAACCAGTGACTTTATTTCGTTGAACAGATCTTGGGGTATTCTTTTGGATTCGTGATCGAGCCAGCTTGTATCACTGCTCGTTATTTCATGGTCCTCGATGATACCCAAGCTTTCCATTCCGTCATCCTCGTTCTTCCCACTTCGTTGTTCGTGTAGGTCCTTCTTACCAGTCTTTCGTGGATCACCTATTGCCATCTTGTTTCCACTTTGATCCTTTGAGAAGCGGATCGATGGTTCTATGACTGTTGCTTGGTCACCGCCAATTTCCGAATCGACACGACAGGCAGCCATTATCCAGGTCTCTCAGGCCTCCAAGCGTTCTTCAACTTCGCCTCCTCTTCTTCCTCTTCGCCGTCTACGTTTCTCCGCTTCTTCTGACTCTTCTGCCTCTTCCATTTCCTCTCCACCGGGGGGGTCCCTGTTTCCTTGCTGGCTGTTTCTTCAATGGCAAGTGGACACGGCGGACCCAATCGCGTAGATTTGCTTACATGCTCGGCTGTAATTGGCAAATCATTGTACCGACAATTTTCTTATACACTTCTTCTTCAAAATACTGATGACTGATTTCTCAAAGGCTACTCATTTCAAAATCCTCGAACAATAGAACAATTAGTTGCAAAAATTGCTTCTTCACTCCACTATGGGCTAATTACTCACTGGTACCTTCTAAATTCCTAATAAAATCGTTCCACTCTATCATGAGCACACAAGTTACTCTAACCCTTCGAACACTATCGAAACAACATTACCAATAGCCTTGAACTATGTTTTTAAGTACCCGAACATTCGTGCATCACATTTATAGCACTGTTGCGGTTTGATGGAAGACAGTATCGAATTGAGAAGTTGATCGAGGAAAGGTGCAATTATTCTGACCGCTTCGCGATTTCGGTGGCAAGCGTCGTACACGCGATAGTGTGATTCAGGTACAGGTATCTTGGTCTCGATCTAGGCCTGTCGAGGACACGAGTCGCAGAAGGAAGCGACCGAGCGCGGCACGCTCACCACGCAAACTGGCAGAGGGAACCGCGCTGGCCAAGAATCGTGCGGCTGTCTGCGACAGCTGCGCTTCTGGAGTCGGCCGGTTCAACCGATGCTGGAGGAATCCCTCTCTCTTTTTCTGAACCCCCTCCTGCATGTTCTGTCAGACAGTTTTGCCTGTTCACGGGGTGTTCAGATATTCGATGTTGCAGATGTTTGTTGTTACAAGTAATACCATCGCTTTTAAGAGGCTAATTGACTCTTGAGATGAGGATTGCGCAAACGGTGTACCAGTTGATACTTCATCTGCTTCTACCTCGATCCGTTTTGTTTTCCCAGCGCTACTCTATTATAGCTTAAACTTGAAGAGAATGTACGTTTTTCTTTGAAGGATTATTCTGGTCTAGCACGACAGTTTCATGACCACTTTTCAGAATTTTTTATGGGCAATCAAAGTAAGTGTAGTACACAAAGTTAACTATATTTACACATTTGTTTGTCGTGAAAAAATTAGTATGATATGTCGGCATGAAGACATGAAGATTCTGCGCTTTGTAAATATAGTTAATATATAAATAAAGTTTGTAAATATAATTAAAGGGACGATTAAGATTTGTGTACTACATTTACTTTGATTGCCCAAAAAAAATCTGAAAAATGGTCATGAAACTCGCGCGCCAGGCCAGAATACCCCCTTAAGTCGGAAATGTTAAATGGCATTGCGAACCCCGGGCTCTTTTTCAGCAATTGGCACTTCTATTGTTGAAGGAACAAGGTTACTACTTTTGTACCGAATAATTTGGATGAATATATTATAATTTAGTTTCGTGTCTGCTTCCTCTAGATATTTTATTAAACAGCTTGGAGGTAGAGTCTGTACAAGGTGTGGGCGTATGAGGGTTATCTCTGAATGTGTAGTGGAACCATGAGCTAGGTAGCAGAGTCTAAGGTTTTGCTCTTTTCCTTAAGAAATTTTATATGGAAGCATGATTGAGGCACCCCCTGTGGAAGAATAAGTTACTTGGCTTGGTATGCTCATTGCACATAATTTCTTTAATAATTTACATAATTCTCCGCAGTCCCTGGGAGATCAGAATATGGTTCCCTCTTTGGAAATATATTTTGAGATAACACAAAAAAGAAGAATTTAGTATTTTCCATTAAAGGTCTTTATATCCAAGTATTGGTAAAAGAATGGTTAAGATAGCTGACGTGAAAAGATTAGTTGTCAAACTTGGCAGTTTCAACACAGCCCTTTTTTATCAGATAAAACAAGATTAATTACACTTCATTCGAATAATAATCCTCATAATTTGTATACCTAATGTTCTACAGCCATTTGGGGATTTTGATAAGAAAGTTTGCAGACATTTATCAGACACATCGAGCAAATGATTTTCTTCTCACTCTCTCTTCTTTTTTTTATCACAAAATATTTCTCATTTGCAGCTATTACCCACGAATAAAAAAAAGCTAATCTGAAGTAGCAGAATGTTTAATTTTCCTGCCATAATTAAGACATTTCGCCTGGAGCTGGTCATCCAACTTGTTACTCGCCTCAACTGACAATTCCTCATTAATTCCGTAATTTCCTGTAATTCCTACGACAACGCAATAAACTCAGAAAAGGAACGTTACCCCCTCGACCGGAGCCGTTGCTCGAACTCCCGAAAGTATCCTCAATTTAATCCTCCCTTGTCGCGTCCCTTCTTCTACGCAGCCTTCTATCGCCGCCTTTATGGCATTATATAATTATACTCGGATTTCTTGGGGATCGCGGGCAATTTTATCAGCCTGAAGGTAAAAGGCTGAATCGCCGCGATGATCCTAACTTTTTCATTTGTGCCGGAAAGTCCTTTCGCCCAGCATCGCATTTGACGCGACCCTTATCCCAAATCCCTGCCCATTGTAGTCCTTCTCCTTCTGACGACATTATTTCCCCGTTCAGCCAAAATATATGGATTCGCGAGCGTGCATTTACTTCATACCGGTCCGTCGTCAGCCGAGCATTAAACGTACGCCTTTATAATGGCGGCATGGGCTATAAACACGGCGCAAATCCTGTATTCGCCTTCGTGAATCTACATTTACGGGCTCGGAATAATTGGCGGCCGGACACTGTAATTTGGACACTTTTATTCGAGTTAATTAATTTGAAAGTTGGTATACGTATAGATTTTACTTTACCGAATGTACAGGGTGTGCTGTTTTTATCGATCTGCGTAGATAACGTTGAAAATACTGAAATTAGTATAATATGACGGTGATAAAGTGTGAGAAATTTGAAGGATACCAACGGGAACAATTTAGAAATGGAAAAAAATTTGTACCAGTATTGCTTGGCTGAATTGAAGTGCTCTTCTTAAATTGGATTTGGTGTTACGAAAGATCGAATTGCTTGAGATAAATGTGTACTGTTCTTTCTCGGCTGTATACAGCAAGGCATTGAACGTGATCCTCATTTTCACCGTGTGTTACATCGAACGGTATCTACGATTAAATATCGATATAATATCAGGGTCAGGGAGGATCGAATCGTTCGATCAACGTTGACCGATACCCTCGTAGTACGTTGAGAAAATAACTGGCTGGCAGCTATTACACGTCAAAATGACATGCCACGATTTGGAAGACCGATAATTACAGTTAGAAGTCAATGTAGATCTCTCCTGCTGCTTTTTAGATCGTTATACTGGCGATAGAATGGTACAGTCTGTGCCATTAGTATTCTGTTTTATTAAATTTTCTGGGTTACTGTAATGACATTCTTGTTGTAAATATATAATATATATTATATATATAATATATATTATATATTTATATAAAACTTATAAAAAGGCTGTAGAAAATACTGAACGAATGAAGGTATGACTTTAGTAACATAATTGACCTTTCTTCAGAACTTACTGAATATTGACTTTCATTCGTTCAGTATTTTCTTAAGTTTTTTTTATAAGTTTTACAGAAAACTTCACGAATTCATTATCAAAAATTTGAGATAATTTTTCTAGTTTTTTAAGAACTTCTGTGTGTTCCATGTTTAATTTTCACAAATAAATAATTAATTCAATTTCAATAAAAAAAATGTAATATCCCTTATTAAATAAATATAAAATTAATTATGCTTAAAAATAAACTGGAGGCACAGTAACTGGGTACCCCACAGTAATTATCTTATAAATCTGTCTTAATCATGAGGAACTAATATTTTGCATTGATTAGTAGAAGTTACTTCTACTCTTCTGTACCTATCTATTACTTCTGCGAATCCAATTCATAACATTTCTTACACAGATGGTGAAGTATTTGACCAGAAGATCGATTTGTTGAAGAACTATATCGAAAGCTGAAAGAAAAATAGAATTTTATTGCACCCCAAAATCAAATACGACGCGCCGAAACATCCAACCTCTAAGTAAATTCTGCGCCCCATGTCTGACTAGTAATTGACAAATCTCCTAATTTCCTATAGCGTTTGATCAATGGGTAAGAAGTTCCCAGATGGCCATTTGTCATATATCGACCGTTTCGTTTGGCACAACGTTTTGCTCGATTTAAACGTAGAGCGCGCTATGATATCCGCTCAGCAGCGTGTTTAGTCGGTAACTCAGTTTCAAAAACCTAAAATTTCCCTAGATCTCCTATGATAATATGACGTAATAGTGTTGAATGATCGCTGCGTATTCACTACCGCGAGATACTTTATATGAAACTTTATATGAATACGCATGCGTGTCTTTTCAGAAGCAACCGACATAATCTATTTAATAATAAATTAAATAATAAAACAACCTATGTCATCATGGTTCTGGTAGGTACTCAAAACAAAGTGTTATTCCTTTTGACACGTATACTGATTGATTCCAGTATGGTGGCTCTAATAATCCCGATCGAGTTGGAGGACTGTGATAAATGCGGTTCATATCTGTCGCTTCAAGTTTTCCCCATAAAAACTCTCGTCTCATATGTCCCCTTTACGAACACCTCGAAAGAAAAACGAAAGGAAGACAAATCGGTAAAGAAATATTGCGGAGAGATGTTAAGAATTGGAAATGAAAGGAGCTAGCCAAGAATAGGTCAGACAGTCAGGTTCGATGATTGTCAATCGAAATTGTCTTCGTTATTTAATTTAAACAGCACCAAAAAGTTAAATGCATACGACGAAATCAAACTTCTGATAAAATTAATCCTCTGTTAAAACTACCCGTAGGTAGCGTAACCACCAATTTTCTGTTTCGGCATTGCAGAAACTCGAGAATTGCAATTTTCGTAACTCTGCTGCAGACGTGTAGCGATCGTTTTACTTTGCCAATTAAAATGCAGTTCCGATCGGTAACAGCGTTCGAAACTTCGTCGAATATCGATACTCCGTTGCATAAGCAGCGGAACCATCTGCTTCTCGTAAATTTTCGATGAGACTATTAAACCGAGTGTGAACCACTACAAAGCACCGGCGTTTCCTTTCATCTTTGGCCATCAAACGTTTCTCAGCAGTGAAACAGATCAGAGCGAATCTCTAATTAAACTTTTCATGCACGCGTTTACTATCCAGGTGAAACTAATATTCTTGTGAAAACAAATTTATTACAAGCCAGTGTCAGCTTGGTATTCCAAGAAACGTCATGGTGAACACTATACTTCAGATTTACTACGATAAAAGTACCGAAGGCGAAGTATTTCTTGATCTATGTTTAGAAATACCATATTTCACAGTGGACTATATCATATCTTACAGTAATTAGAACTACACATTATTGATCAAAGCAAAAATTCCTCAAGCTATACTTTCTGTGTCCAAGGAGGGAGGAACACATTTGCGACTTTACTCATGCTTCTATGTCAGTTCTCCTGAAACTACGTGTACAGGAGAATATATGTGTACTATCTAACGTCAGCCAACCAGAAACCTGTTAACACTGAATCCCCTTAACGTACATTGCGATAACGTTATGCCGTCACCGTATATCGCAATCTCAGCAACTGTCTCCATGGTGCTATATTCTATAAACTATATCCAACTAGGGCAATTTCCGGAAATTCATCAACTCTCAGAACCTCATCCAGATGCAACTGCAAACGACATTTACAGAGTATATACCACAGTAGGTATTGTACATAATTATTCAAATAAGTTTGAGTACATGGAAGGCTAATAATAATTTCCTAATTTTTAATTTTCCTAGTTACAAATTTCTCACGAATAACAACTTCGATGCAAGAATGATTGATTCAATTCTAATAAAACTCCTCACTCTAACTCAGCTGATCTCGACTCACCCCAGTGAACTTAAAAAACAACGATCGTAAAATCAAACAACCGCTACCTCTGAATAATTGCAAATTCTACTGCATTTAGAAACTCACCGGCTGTGTGCAGAGGAGGATGATAAAACTTGACAGTGGCTGGCAGAGCGAGGGTGGCCGGAATCGACAGTTGCAAGCCTGGTCCTAGTAGATGCACCAACGTGCTAACGACCGTCACCACCCAGCCCCATCCACCCTCAGGGTAATAATGCCTGGATAAAAGTCGTCTAGCTTGCACCTGGGGGCTGCCGCTCTGTTGATGGCAATTCTTCTCGTCGTTCTCCACCGTACGTTCGCTCGCGTTCACCGGGAGCATGTCCTTCGTGGCTCCGCAATTCCGTTTCGCCCGCGACTCCAGAAGCGGCCAAGATCGCGCCCGTGATATCGACATCACACGCGTCTTTCTGTTCACCTTTGGGCAGACTACGTGCCCGTGTCGTCCACGGACAGTCTTTTCATTGGCGGCATCCTTGGCGCCAGTGTCCGAGGCTCGCGCAGCCACGATTCGGCTGTGCTCGTCAGAAGCATCCTGTCGATCGTCCGCAAGGCACCGTACGTCCTTGTCTCGCGTCTCTTTCCGTTAACGAGAGCTCGATCTTCCCAGCTTTTGCACGTCCTGTGGATATTGCCGCGCTTCCGCGAACGTTCCTTCGCCGCGTGCCAGGGATTCCGCTAAACCCACCCCGTAGCAGCTCGCGGCCACCCCCGCGCGGCAAAAATCTCAAGAACTCGACTGATTTATCTGCGAAGATTTAGAGGTCTCTTAAACTGCTCTTCGCTGGGCTTTTTATGCGCTCTTCTGTCACGACGATCCTTGTGATTATTGTGAACTTGCTTGCGAAACGGGATGCTCGATTATTCATCTGATTATTGGAGATTGAAGGGTACTATTAAAAAGGAACAAGCGAATATTTCAATTTTACAGTTGCAAGTTCAATCACGGTCCGTCGAGGATCTTCTAACTTTCCCAGGATTTATTAAATCAAACTTCGCTTTAATGGCTTCGTGATTCGCGACGCCGAATTCATTATCGTAAATCATCGTACTCGATAGGTTCGCCTTTCAATGCATCATCAACGGGATGAATAAAATGACCTAAAAGAGGTCGGTCAGCGTAATTTACGTAATAGGTAGGTGGAGAGTTTTCGAGGAAAGTTGTGTGGTTGAATTAACGGCGTACTCGGGCCCTTACGAAATGAGCTATTATAAATTACATCAAGCTGCGCCGAACCTTTTGTTATTACGACATCGATTCACCGTTGCGACCAGGCAACGTTAATGCACGCGCCTCCGGGGGTGGAGCCGTGTGAAGCTCGATTTTAATAAATATTCAGCTCATTGTGCACCCTGATGATTTATTACGACCGCGAGCGCGAACCTCGCTCCTCTGGTGTGCACACAAAATGCGACTTATCGTCAATTATATTAACAGATATTCTGCGAGGAGGCCATGCATCACGAAATGAATTTACGCGCGTGAAATTCAAACGAGCAGTTTCTTTTTTTCTCCGTGAATCGATATCTGAGTGTGAATAATACAAAAATTAGGTCAATTGGTTTTTGCTTTTTCTGATTTTCTTTCGTCTGTTCGTTACGCGCGAGGTGGAGGGCGCCACTGACTTTATGAGGTCAACGTGTTTTTAATTAAATTTATGAAAAGAGATTTGAAGAGTAATCTCTGGGAATTAGGTGGCAAAAGGTGGGCTTTAAGAAGAATTTTATGGGGTGCATCGATTGGGAATTCCTTGTCTTTTGTGACCCATGGTTTTTTAATTTACGTACAACTGTGTAATTAAACATTTTAATATCTGAATTTAGTAACAACTACGAGGATCACCGTGACTAGATTGATATCTCGTTCACCATCAAATTGAAATCCTAAATCCAAGAGTCCTTAAATTATCAACTGGTAGCAGTCAGTCATCAGTCATCAAAACACCAATTCGATATCAAGTGGCAAGACAAGAAACTTAAAAATAATGATATATAGGTAGCACTATTACAATAGCACAATTACTTTCTGCTGAAGACCTGTTGCCGCAACCCTATAATTCAAATACCATCTATACACGCTCTGAACTTCGATTCCTCAACGAAAACTACAATGAACACGATATTACTCCAACATCAACTCCAAAATCACAAGCAATCGTAGATTGACAACTTTCAAATTAGCAATTATGACTCATTACTTCGCCTTTGGAATTCGATTCGAGTTCGATTAAGATCTCTTTGAATTTTAATTTCTCTGATATTATTCTGACGTGAAGCAAGGGATGCCACAAGGATTCGCGAGTTAGGTTCACGAATACCGATTCCCCGGATGTAAAGTCACAGTTTGGACAAACCAGAGCGGAACTAACAGTTCTGCAAAGCGTAGGGTATCGCGCGGTGCCGGCGACTGATGCTGCAGCGACGACAGCTAGCCTCTCTCCCTCTCTGTTACCACTTTGCCCCCTTCTTGTCCCGACTCTGCTCGGGAACCACCACCACCACCCGCTTCCGCCCGCCACAGACTCTATCCTTGCGTGGACGCAGGTATCGCTTACCAAGTTTGCACCTGTGCACATGCCTGAAGTTACCTATCCAACTATCAGCCCACTGCAGCTCTCGCTGCCAGTTAATCGCTCGCGAGTGCTTCTGCAGCTCTCCGAGGTCGTGATTTTTGCGAGAGATAATGATTGTGGCAGTGGAGGTTCGCGCCCACGTCGCCATATACGTAAATAGTCGACGTCGTTACGGTAGTTAGAAATTTTGCGACGAAATTTGTCCGACTATATCAATATATATTTAGGTAGGTCAAGCTTAAAGTAGGCGTCTAAAGAGAAATTGGAACTGAAATTTCGGTCCAGTAGCCAGGATTTAAGAGGCCGACAATGAAAGAGTTGCTCCAGGCTTTCGTAACATTCCAAAGTACCCCGATTTCTATTCGTTCCTCTTTTCCATACAGTCCCAGTTACCCAGGATTCCCAGTAATTCGAAATTCTCGGCGGCAGGATCGCGCAGGATTTTCAAAATTGCATTCCGGATGTCCCAGTTTCCGACGTTTCCAACTCGCGAAAGGTTCGTTATTGCGGTTCTAGTATTGCGCCGGGTACGGAAGGTCCATTCATCGTGAGCGCGAATTCCAGGCAACCTCTTCGGCCGTAGAATTAATAGATGGCGACGAGGTGAACGCACAAGCGGCCTGATTCCACTTTTTTAATCGTGCTAGCCGCGCGTAACATGGAATCGAAAAATATCCTGGATGTAACACTATAGCGCCAACGAGAGAACCGCGACCGACACACCGTATATTATATCTTTGGCGCCTTGTCGCGCGGGCGCCCATGAGGAATCGCGACGAAAAAAAAGACTGACAGAACGAAGGGAAAGTATGCAACTCGATCGTAACTCGTGGCTCGTACGTTGACGATTTTAGGGGGACAGGCTGATGCGCGCGTCCGGCGGTTCATGACGGTCTTAGACTACTATCTTTACGGCGCACCGCCATTGGAAAACGGCGGTGACGCGAGCATGCGGGACCTTTGACTCGACGCTTCGAGAGTTATAGGAAGGGTAAAAGGAAAAGCTTATCTAGCAAAGGAGACGATAATAATCTAACGCTTCGACGGAGAGTGGTATAGGGTGAATCCGGGTGTGTTGGTTGGGCAGGAGAGTTGGTCAAGTCGCTATATTTCAGATTCTATCACTATTCCTACCGACACATTTCACGTCATTTGACCGATCGCGTTAGGTAAGACAGACTACAAATTTTTCTCAGAAAATAAACAATAAAACAAGAAGTGAATATTCAAAAATATATTATACGTATATTTGAGGCAAAGTAGTGAAGTTTAAAGGCGATTCAATTACGTTGTATATAGGAAATTCTAATCGATATTTTAAAAACGGTCTTTGGACCGGTTCGTGGTAGGAATAGTGTTAAAAGTACAAAACAATAGCCTCTCTAGGAGTCAAATAGTTGAATGAATAACGTCATTTCGCTTCCTTCTGCGTTTTTCTGGATTTATAGTCTTGCACTACTTAGGTCTCAATAAGATTCCTTTGACTACTCTTAAGATCCTTTCAAAACTGTATTGCCAAAAAAATCATGACAGGAGCACGCATTTACATTCCACGTAGCACAACTACAAAGAAAACCGGATATTCTGGAGCATCCGTGTCGGTTCCAAAACACACCCCGTAATAAAAAGTGCTTGTTAATGTATCCCGCCGCGCGTATCACTCGGGAATTAATCATAAATCGTTAACAGTAAAACTTAAATTAGCCACATCCCCGAAACGAGCTGTCTACGGAGCGCCATTTGTCAAGACTTTCTTGTCAGTCCCGAGGTCCGAAATGTGCCCATAAATTTCCTGACACTGTGTTAGGAGCATCCTGTATAAATTATACGGTTTCGTTATACATCTCAGCCTGTTGACGATTGCGAGGCAACGTGGCCAAGCTGTTTCTATATAGCGTCACACGGGGCATTGCTCAATGGAAAAAAATCTAGAAATCAATATTTTTTTGTGACGATCTGTAATATGTGCGTAATCCAGACTCTTTATTTGCATATGAGCAATTGAAAGAAAACAAAATAGAAGCCCTGAACACTCGGAAAAGACGTTAGTATTGGCAGAATATTCTCACTAAAAAATTATTAGGGTACTTAGGTCGAAAATTAATTAGTTCAGAAATTTGAGTTTTGTTCTGAACGCCCATATATGCGACGCACTGTGCGTCGCGGCAATCGTTACTCGGCAGAAACGTACCTCACGTCGGTGATTGCCTCTCATAAAGAATCGTGACCGCTCTTAAACTGCCACCGTTGCTCTGAATCATCGGTGACGAAATCGCACGTGCGAGCGCTGATACTCTCGATTAGGGTGGATCGACGCCGACTTAGGTATAACCTGCCTTAGGTGAGAAACGAATTGGGATCTCTGTCCCAGCGACAGCTTAAGTGACATCCCGCTGAGTAAGGCAATTAAACGCAATGCCTAGACGCACCGATAATTTAGTTATGATAACGCTTTTTGTAATGTAGCGTTTTAGAGAGAAAGAGTGTCTGTGCGTGTGCTTCGATAATATTCGGAAAGTACCTGTATTCCATTTACGCTATAGGTGATCGATAAGAAGGGATTACTTGAAATTTCCTCCCCAAAGGGGAGAAAAGGGGTAAAATATTATTTCACGAACCCCTTAATATCTCTTACGCCGGATTAGATATCAACTTGGTTTTTACTTACCCACACAAATGCCTAAAAACCAACATATACAAATATAAATGTTCGTTAATCAGAGGTTACTTTACAAAAATTACCTCAAAAACGGATATAAAAGTAATTCCTTTTAATTACTCTACCGTAGAGAAGCGCGGGTATTTTGCTAATTAACCTTATAAACAGTGAAACTAATTCAGTTAATCGCATCCCACAGAAGCTTCGTAATCAAACACCCCTTTGTCATTCCATTTCTACCCCAACTTCTGTTCCTTTTCAAATGCTCCTGAAAGGAGCAGATACCGTAACAGGTCTTTTTGTGTCGCAAGAAAGAGATCGATTTGATCGAGTTTCTGATCAGTAGTGGCACATGCGTAACGCAAACCCTGACACACGAAACATTTTTTTAACCTGGTCGTAAGTGACTTGGACGTAGGCGCGTAGGCGAGCGAAAGGCAGCCGGTTGGAACGAAGTTTCTCTCCCCGAGGAATTCGGTGGACTTCATCTAAAATCAAATGCGGGCCGAATTAAATGCGGCTCGACAGGGCGGCGGCGTCGCGAGTACGCCTCGTTTCATGTTTCTTACGGCGATGTTTGCATTCCTCGTTCTCCAATCGCAATGCAAGCCTCAATTAGAGCAAACGAGAAGTTTTTGTCGACTGGGAACGGGATTATCCTGTATTTCTGGGCATCCGTGATTGGAGCTCACTAGTCCTGCGATTGTATCCTGACTTGCGTGTGATTGCAAGTACCTACAGGGTTTTAATTAAGATTTTCTGGGAGTGTTATCTGAATATATCTAAACTTATATAGAAAGCTCGTACATTCGTACATTATCGTACAGTCTGCCATGAGTGCATGATGGAATGTAAATATCAAAATTGAATGAACACTCTAAGAGGAGATACTGCGATTATGGTTTATTGTTTAAAGAAGGAAAGATGTTCCTTTTCTGATTGAGCCGAGTGGGCACCGATATTCTTTCTCTCGGCTCTCGTTAGAACCATTCGTTCTTTGCGACTTGTCTGTCACAGACGTATATTCCATTTTCTTTCTTAATTAAGGTTTTAGATTATAGTAACAAGAAGACTGGTTTTAATTAATCACCTACCCCACAACCAACAGTAAGAATGTTAAGAAATGGAAATTTTAATTTGTATGATGTGATATAGGAATGATCTACGAAAAAGAATTTTGAGTACCCTGTATTTTAAGAGTATTTAATTTGGAACATAGGATCAGTTAATTTTAAGTTACAGCAGGGAGTCTGTTTGTTTGAATTCAGAAACAGATGTGATCTTTCCTGGAAAGATTGTATACTTGCCCAAAAAGATAATTGGAGATCTGTTGTGGGAGAGGAAGTTTATGAAGAGTCTAGTTAAACATATTGCGAGATTCCAAAATACTTCTCCAATTTTCTTCACACTATATGTTCATAGTATAACTTCAACAAGGCCAACGTTCTCCATCGCGACCCAATCTTCCCTCGCCATTCAAACTTTCTACTTTAAAACACCTATATCCTACATCACCCCCATAAAGAATCCACGCGAGAAGGGCAACACGGGATACCCAAGACTTTATACCGCGGTGCGTCTCCTGTACTTGATAAACAATCCATTTGACTCGTAGCAAAAAAAAAAGCAATTGTACTCTGGTGCAGTCTGCCCCGTCGTGAACCAATAAGGAAAAGAGGAGGGACGAGACTCGTCTGGAGGCAAAGAGTTCCCCCAGAACGAAGTACCCCGGTGGAAACGACTGTCGGGTCTGGAAGGGGTCGAATAAGAATAAGAAAAACGGCGCGTGCCTGATAAGCTCGCAGCGACCAGGGAGAACCGGGGCCGCCACTTTCACCCGAATGAAAGTAAAACTCGATTCAGCGTGCACACGACCGCTCCTCGCGTACGGACGCGGCCGGGTCCATCGCGGCGAAAACTCGGGCCGGGCGCAACGCGTGCCCCCGGAATGTCATTAACCGACCTCTCCTTCGCTTCCATTTCGTCCCCCGACCTCTTTGTCCCGATCGAGCCGCGTGCAATAAAGCTTGGCGCGCTCCAGAAGAGGCCAGCCTCTGTTCCTAATAAAGTTTTACGATCCACGGATCGGTACCGAGAAACGTCTACGCGATTCCACTGCATATCTACAGCGTGCCCTCTTCGAATCTGCACGGGGTGAGTCACGGGGATTCGACACTGCTCTCTATGATGGTCCACCGTGGAGGAAAGTTGAACGGTTCGAGGATGTGTAGAGTCGGGATAGAAGCGAGTGGCTGTTCTCTATACTTTTAATTGGGAGAGCAAGCGAATCTGCAAGTTGCTAGAATGGGTGTATTGGGGGGAAGAGTAATGTGTAGTACCCGGTGAATCTTCAGTGCCTTTTAGTAGACATTTTGTCTGCAGAGTGCAAGTACCTACAGTAGCGGACAAAATAGTTCCACTTTTTCAATTTGTTTTATTTTTGTTATTTTTTTAGCATCAATTTGAAACTGTGGTATGCGTTGAATATTTATATTCCGATGGAGAATTTAAAGCTGTATTAAGCCCAGTTAGAGTTGCATTTATTTAATTAACAAACAAAATATTAAATTCTGTATTATTTTTCACAAGTGGAAACTTTTTCGTGGGCTTTAAAAGTGTGTTGTCTTGTTTAATATTATGTAGGGTTTTTGTATGCTGGTTGAATAAATGTAACTTCAACTGGATTTTATACAGCTTTTAATTTTCTATCAGAATATGTACATTGGGCGTATATGCCTGCAGTTTTGAGTTCGTATTGCAGTTTGAGGTTCGAGAACTGAACCAGTGGAATAAGCAAAGTGTATGTTTTAATTGGACGTACTGTACACTAACAAACAGTGAATCCACGTTCGTTTCTCAGGAATCCCGATTTACGAGGCCTAGCCACTCGGAAGTGGCCTCTTTGAATGCGACTCGATCGCCTCCTAGACTTACTGTTACCTCCTAATACCTCGCATAATAACGAGAATGAACCGTAAGTCACTAAGTTCGAATTTTTCTGAGCTCCACCGTGACGCTGCACTCGTTGCGAAGGAAGTTAGAAGTAGGTATAAGGGGTGAAGTTCTTTACGACGTTTCTATCGTCTCTCCTTTGTCGCTCACGGTTCACTATTATTCCCAGTTATTCCGACGTGCATCCGTATAAACAAGGTTGTACGTTTTTACGAGCCCATAGTAAAGGTGGAGCGTATATTTTGAAACCTTGAACATGTGGCGCATTCGACTGTCAATGTGTTATCGCTCCTATGCGCAGTAAGCTACAACACGTCCCGAACAAAACTCCCTTGCAAAACCTAGTCTATTCATACATCTGTATTTTTAAAATAGCTTCACATGGAGGTTAATCTATGGGGAACTGCGCACACAAATGCAGAAAGCACAGAAGTATTACAATACATTTACAACTTTAGCACAGTTTCCCACTTTCATCCTCTTGATTAGTAGGTTGAAAATGTTCTGATTCTCGAGATTCCCAATATACGAATCCTCCCGTAGACAATGGTTAGCGTTTCCTTTCTACAGATTTCACGACGGGGTAAACTGTGCCCTTGGGTGCCGTGAATGCACATTGCCGGTCGTGCAACAATGTTGTCCGTCTCTTCCAACCACTTTCAGATTTTTCTCTCACTGCCTGGCCGCTAGAGTAACGATAACGCGTCAAGTTGCAGCCGCCCGACTTGCCCCTACGAGGATGTCTTCCGATGTCTCGGATGTCCTCTGACGCACGGTCGCCCTAGGACCATAAACCCTATCTTTATGGTTTACGCCAAAGAGTAGGTCCCTCCTCTTTGGTTTACACCTCGGATGAAGCACGGAAATGCTGGCGCCTCTGCTTACGCGGTATCAGTTGGTAGTTTCTGTGGTCTAGTTTTCAACAGCCTCGTACGCAGTTAGATATGCAGTTTCTGCATTTAATACAATGACGAGAAGCATAGAGGCACTTCCACCCGCTATAAACATTAGATTATTCAGCTTGGCTACTTTGCATTCGCCACAGCTAAAACACATTTGTTACCCCGTGATTCGGTACAGCCAAACGACTTATCGATCTGCTACACCGACGGACGTATCTCCTGCTGGGACATTAGTCACGTTTACAATAAGGTTCCATTGAATTCCTGGATGCTCCGTGCGCCATGCAAAGCTCGTCGTTAGACATGCATCGTTACACGTGTCCGATCTAAATCAGCTTTCTTCCTTTTTTCGACGTTTTTCTTTCACAGTCTTTAATCTTCACCCCTGCCCTTTCTAAAATATACCGCTCACCCTGTGCTCAATTTCGGGTGCAGCACAAAATGTTTGAGACTTTATTTCTACCATTCCACGCGTTACGAAGCCCAGAACTATACCAAAAGTGCGAAGGTTGGAGAAACTAAAAACTATTCGATCGACGTAAGTGGAGGACAGGATCCCGCGGTACAATTGATTTCAAAGAGATTCGCGTTCAGTGTCTCGCAACCAAAGAGTCTGTTCAACGTTCGTGGCGGGCAAAGACACGGCTTCGCGAATTTGAATGCATGAAAGTCAGCGTGTGCCAGGGAATTGCAGTTCGCCCTGGGTATCCAACGAGCCCTGGCTACGACGTAACGGCCCGAAAAAAGATAGAACAGAAGCATCCAAGTGGCCGGAGGATTTCATTCCTACTTGGAATTATCCTTTCCTTTTGCCTGATAGCGGTCCCTTGCTCCTGCTCGCAATCACTTCTTACGGGGCTTCGCCACGGCAGACGTTGGGACAATCTGTATTTTCCTATCGTTTTCCCTGCGACGAGACCCGCGACGACGACGCTCGCGAGATAAAAGCTTCCGTTTTAATAATTTTTTTCCCTCCCCCATCCTGGCTTTTTGAGGGACGACTTTATTTTCGTCGCGAAACTTTCGTCACCGCCGCGGTATGCTGCTCGTCGCGTGAAATGGATTGGGAACTTTTGCGAAGGAATTAGGAGGAAGTGGTGTGTCTCCTTAGGGCTGATATGAGTCAGGAGTTTTATAGCCAATGTTAAGTAGAATATTCAGGAAATTCGGGAATACAAGGGGATTCCTATGGATGTATGCTGGAACTTCATTACAGTATGGATCGCTGTTAGTTCGTTAAAAGGATGGAGGTTTGCGTGTCACTGTCTGATTATTCAAAATTTATTAATGAGAATTGAGAGAAATAAATATTTACCTTAAGATTGCAAGGTATACAACAGTTTTGCTTATGCTTCTTAAAGGATTCTATAGTAGGTATAAGTACATGAGAATTTTTTCTTTCTCTCTCTTGTCTTATCTACGGAGTGCACTTTGGTAATCATTTCAGGCAACCGCGAAGCACCCTGCATAATTAAATAGGGGGAAGTAGAAGGAGAGGATCTTCTTCTAGTATTCACCTTATTAACTGCTTTACTCCTTGAAGGAGGATTTCCTAAATTCTTCAGGATTGGAGAGAAGTGGGTTAATATCAATGCAGTAACGATTCAAGCATTCTCGAGGTGGTAAAAGTAGCAGTTTTAAAGTAGAAAGTGTAAGGAATGCGAGAGGGTTGCAGTTGACACGACTTTTGATGGAGCTATATCAACGCTTGGCAACTGAATTATGAGTCGTAACGCTACTTGACGAGTGTGTTTTACGACGTACTGTTTTGGTCTACCCCATGTCGCTCGTAATTTTATTACAGAACGTAGTAATTTTCATTGGGGCAATAAATTTTATTAAGTTACTAGCTTTGTGGCTGTTGACGCGAAAGATTCTGTAATTAGTTTCATGTTCCTTTATCTGGAAGCTTATAGTTTGCTGGCAAAGAGACATTGTGCAAACTCTTCGGAGCTGTTTAATTAAAATGAAGTTTCCATTTACTGTTGCAAAATCCTTTAGCAAGTGTTCACTGTTTCCTAGAGACTCAAAGTATCACAGTTGCCTAGTGGCACGGATAAGACATCGATGGTTGGTAAGGCAGAAGGTTACTGACTGGAGAAATTCCAGAAATTCCAGAAATTTATAAGTAAATTAACAGTGAAGGTAACATAACAAACGTCATAATTCAGGCAAATAGTGGAAATGAATGTTAGTGAACATTTCCTATGTCAGAAACAATTAGAATAATTTTTTCCTGTCTTCTTTTCATGAACTACCTTTTAATACAAGTCCCACGCGCAATATTTTTAAATATTCGAACATATCCAACATTTCGGGCTCTATGTTTAACACTCTGATGCACTAATATAAGAAATTTGCTTCCCTTTCATCGGATGTTCTCATTTGCAAGGTAGAGTGCGCCATGCTACCGCTTCAATATTATTCATGTCGGTATTTCAGTCTGAATAAAGCTAATTCCCTAAAATTTTATGCAAATTTTCGAGGGAACTGTTTCAAACACCCGTAAAAAGTTCGATCCAAGAACCCTGCAGAATATTCCTCGGAAATAATCAGAGATACTGAAAGGGGAGACAAAAGGAGCATGGATAGATCCGAGAATTATTTATTTCGACTGACGTGTTTCTTAAAATCCTCCAAGGAGAATGTAAGAGGACCAAATCGTAAAGTTTCACTTTTTGCAACCGCACATACAGCCGTCGTAAAATGTGCTCAATTTTCTTCAAGTTTTACGACGTCTGCGGTAATCTGTTTCCCAGAGATCCACACCTCGGTGCGGGATATTTCAAAAATTCTGAGACCGTTTATCCTGACTAACACGTAGGCTACTCCACGAACGGCAAAGAGAACGCGGGAGAACCAATCAAATTATCAACATCCACAGAAAATCCCGAAATGATTATCCTTTCCTTGGAACCAATCGGTCATAGCGACAGTCCAATTTTCCACCGAAAGCAGCAATATCCAGAGGCCATAAATCCTGAAATAATTGAAAATTCAATAATCTCGTGGCAGAGATCTCGAAAATCGATGAAACCTGTACCTCCACTGACTCGTCCTCAGTTCTCCTGCAATCAACTCAGTAGAACGCATAATATTCGCAGGTGCCTTCGTGTAACTTAATTGTCAAGCATTGCAATCAAATCCTACCAGCACTTTCCACCTGCTCATCATCTACTAAGTTCTCCTCGATCACTGTTATACTCCATTTCTCGCGATCTCCCTAATGATATCTCGCTTGAGAATTCCAGTGAGCGCGCGACAACGCGGCGACTCGCAAATAAGCGTGAGTGATGTAAGCGGCTCAGCGGATGCCTTGTAATCTTTAACGAGACCTCGTTTTCGAATGGCAGAGGGGGGAAATAATTACAGGGGAGGGGGTGGTTTCGTGTAGCAACGTTTTCTTGCGGTGCACCATCAGAGGGAATCAATAGGACGATCCAACCACGATTCGCCGGGCGATTGCACGTGTATCTTGCTGCAGACTCATGTAGGTTAAGAGTGCACGGTCGCGTGTAATATAGAACAGAACTCGTACGAGCCGCGAGTGCGAGTTACGGTAGGTAAGTACCGTTCGTTGGGACGACAGTTGCCGTGCAGGTGTATGGAATCGGTTGCACGTTGCGCGCGTATCTCGCCGCTAAGCTTCCTCGTTTCGCGAAAACTTGCCACCTCTTATCGGAGGCGGGTCCGACCATTCCCATCCAGCGGATATACGCATCGATCGTCCATTTCTTCTTGGACGATCCTCGCGTTTTATGCGTTCCTCCCCGAGACCTAGTTGGAAGAATTCCGCGGGGCGTACCTTTATTGGTGGCAGCCACTTTGGAGCTGGAGTAGAGATGAATAGATAGCCGAGATGTTCGTATAAAGATTGTTTAATCGCGCGAAGAAGAAGGAGTTAAAAAGATAGCGAAACCAGTATGAATCTGACGCGCGGTATTAAACATCGGGATTTAGCTGGTAATCCGAATATCGAGATCGTGCAAAGATCCTGGCGTAAAACATCTAAGCTCATTTGTAACGCTGCTTGGTACATACCGAGTGATATCATCCAGCGGGATCCGAGGATCTCGACGATTAAAGAAGAAATTACCGACTACGGCGTGGAATATCGTGCACGCCTCGGAAACCGCAAGAACCTGCTTGCTGTAAGCTTATTAGAGCCAAGTGATCACAACTCTGAGGACTAAAAAGGCATAATCCGATAGACCTATCCAGCAGATGCATCAACGGAGATCCTCACTCTTAATACCTGCAAACATCTAGCAGGATCCGAGCGTGGTGCGGAAAATATTCCTGTGACCGCAGCTGGGAGGTTACCACTTACGTCATCGTTGCTCTTCCTCGTATTTATCTATAATAGTCGAGTGTAATTGATAGGGGAACCTTTAATTTTCAACTACCTTAAGCAGACACGTGTAATTATAGATGAAGCACGATAGCACTTCTATAATCGTAGACCCGTGGTTTAAAAAATCTCGCAGAGAGGAGGCGAACATTCAGCTTCTCAAAGTTAAACTTCCGAGCCCTACCTGCGTGACCAACGTCCTCGTGGAACTTTTCCAATGAAGGAGCGAGCAGAACTCCCCAGCCAAGCTGCAGTCCATTGCAGATCACTTGGACCAGAATCGCGATCAGCACGATCACGTGTCCCCAGCCACCTTCGGGGTAGTAATGTCTCTTCAGTGTGATTTTCTTCCGAGCGTTTATCGCGGTGAGACTCTCCTCTTCCGCCCCGTCTTCTACCAGGTCCTCGTAATCCTGAACGCTTCCCAAGCCTCCTTCGAGAATCAGCTGCTCGGAGAATCGCCTCCTCATCATCTTGGGAGTGATAGTCACGCTGCTTCGTCGACGTTCGTTGGCACTGTCCACCTCTTTCCTCTCCCTTTTCGGTTGCTGCGAGGCGAAACGCTTGTCCACCAGGAGCTCCCTCGACGAATCTACCGCGTGACTCTCATTATGCAAAGTCTGCCAGGATTCCTTGGCTCTGGTTGCGATGATTTTCTCCTGGAAGTATCGCGGACTGGTTCTTGCGATGATTGGTTTCGTGGCACTCGTGTCCGCGACGCTGCTGCTTCTTCTAGTACACTCGTTCGCGTCTCTGGCCAGCGTTTGTTCGGAGAATCTGCGATTATCTGCGCGGCTGATCTTGGGGCCGCGTGGCGACTGCGTTTGATCCGAGTGCCGACGCTGGATCACCTCGACGATCGTCCCGTCCGCGTCCTCGCGATCCACCTTGATCTCGTGGAACAAACTGGCGACCGAGTTCCTGCCGGAAGAGGGCGGCAGGATGCTCTGACAGGTGGACACGGAGTAGCTAGAGTCCTTTCTCTTTAAACCACCGAGGAACGCGTGATCCTTGCTCGAGCAGCTGGAGATCTTCCGGCGATAGTATTGGCACTGACTGCAACGACACTGACAGCGACACTGGCACTGACAATCCGACGAGACGGAGAGTTTCGCTGCTAAAAAACAGCGACACTTGGCTAGCCTGGTCAGCAGCTCTGGATGGGACAGAAAGATCTCTGGTATCTCGATGCTCCCGTTCCAGGATCTGCTGGTGTCTGTCGACGAGGTCCTAGTCAGATCTCGTTTCAGAACAGAGCTCTCCGTGGACCAGGACTCCGACTCGAGGCTCGAATTGTCAAGCAGCTTTGGCTTCCTTTGGACGACCAGCTGCTGAGATTTTATTGGTGTCTCGGCGGGATTACAGCCCTCGGATGGCTCGCCCGCGATGGTGTCCGCGTTAATCATCGCCGCGCTGTAAGAGTCGCGACGTTTGCGATAGGCATCTCCGTTCGGAGGACTCGATAAACCAGCTCCGTCGTCCATTTCGCAGGCGTACTTTTAACGATCGTAATTATGATTAGATGGTGATCGATAAATCCCTGGGTACCGCATGCGGGTACTGCAAGTATTGCACCGTTGCAGAGGGGGACCACTCGAGGCGCGAGATAACTTCAGGCCCTTTGTTAAACAGTTTTTCGTGCCTCTCAAAGTAGCCGTTGGATAGCTCAAGTCGATAACAGATGAGTGAACATCTGTTTGCTGGTAGACTCCTTGGATTACCGCGGGTGTTACGATGTCGACATCAACTGAAATATTAGACACTGATGGTGTATTAATTTGATGATCGAGATGAAGCTACTTTTGAGAGGAAACTACGTAATGTTTCCTTCAAATCACTTTTTACTATGTTTCATTTTCTAACTTGCAGATTCGTAGATCGTTTGAAAGTAATCAGTATCTGTGACGAATCAAGAAGCGCTTCTTATCACCGAGAGAAATCCAGGAGGAAATCAAGCTCAGCAGTATTCGTCACCTGTGCATGATAAGTCGCATCTATCGTCCAACCAAGTCACTTTAAACCTCATTTTCCCTTCATGCTTCATGGGCACCGTGCCTGAAGATCGTTTCACGATATTCAATGTTCTGGTAACAAAACTCACATCTCCTTCGTCGACAAGAAGCACACCAACAAGTATTCACAGCACAGAACTCACGGATTTAACACTCGCTATTCAGTAGCAACTCGAACCCCTGCGTTAGAAGCACGACTAACGAAGCTTCCCACCGCGAGTAGATCCTCCGTTTCGCTATCGTTTGCGTGGGTGGTTTCGTGATGGCCCGCGCGCATACAACAGAAGTCGCGTTCTAACTGTCGAGAAGCAAACAAATTGATGCTCGGCCCTCGGAAGAAGGTCCTTCGCGAGTGCATCACGATGCCCTGCACGCGTCCAAGTCGTACGTGAGGGTCCCGCGACGCGTCCAGACTGCCGATACAATGTCCCGATTTTTCTTGCACGCGTGCTTCTCGCCGCCACGGCACCGAACCGGTGTCGCCGCGCACTTTCGTGCACACGCCAAATGAAATAAACGCACGATCGCGGGAACGTGAAATGTTTACCGCAATCGTGGCAGCCGCGATTACGACGAGGATTTTTTACGGCCGCGGGATCATTGAGCAACGATTACGTTTGCAGAAGCCACCGCGGGCTCTCCTTTTTCCATCAGCTTCGCGCAGGGCGAGAGCCGCGTAAATTGCACCGTCTAAAATATTCCTCCCGCCGCTGTTAATGAAGTTAAACGTTTCATTTACCGTAGCACGCTTTCGCGAAACCTGTACTGCGAGCGTATTTTCTCGAAAGATACGAAGATCACCTTGAGCCTCTGCTTTGGGACTCTGTATCTTCGCTTTCGATGGAGCAACTCGAGAGATAAGGTGATTCGCCGCTTGGAAATATTGACCATTTGAGGTAATGCATTGCGGGGCTTGACGTTGCAATGAGCAATCACGCTGCAATGCACAACTCGGTGACTCACAGGATTGATCGTTTTCGTGGTATTTGATATTTCGCAAGACAGCGTTGAGAATTTTGGTTCGTGCCTCAGTCTCAATTGAACCCTACTTGAATTCCACTTCGTACAATTCCATTCTAGACCAAGCGGATCACTCGCCCCATTACGATCTATATGCTCGTGCACATAACACCCTTCAACTTCCGCGGGCCACCCATTCATTCCAAACTAATCAATAATCTATCCATCAAAGCACGTCCCACGCCGCTGGAGCCGCCATCATTAAACACAGTTACCTAGCCGCCAAATATTTGCACGACCCGCCGTCAACTGCCGCAGGCGGCCCGTCGAAGCGACAGAGGCCGAAAAGGAACCGCGAGGACCGTTTGATTTATGAAACTTCGCCGCTGGCTTGTATCTCCCAGCGAAGCTTTTCATTTACCGCGGTCAGCCGATTGGGGGCAGGCTTCGAAATTCGCGCGGATTGCTTAATAGCTCCCGATTAAGATGAACGGCGGCTGGGTCAATTAAGTGACGGCCAATTAGCCGGGGGACGCGTCGAAACAAGGAGGGGAGCGTTCAGGATCGGGGATGGGCTTACCTGCACTGTGAAGTGGCGGCTGATGGAACTTGAGTTCGGCGGTTAGGTACCAGCTGCCCGGAGCCGCTAACTGCAAACCGATCCCGAGGAAATGGACCAACGCCGAACAAGTCACGATCACGTATCCCCAGCCTCCCTCTGGATAGTAGTGTCTCCTCAAGGTGGTCTCTTTCCTCGCTTCTGTCGCTCCACGACGAGTCGCCTCTCCGTTCCTCGCCAGCCCGCACCTTACTCCGCCCTTATCCCTATTCCTGGCGCTTCCAATTAGACCTCTCCCGCCTATTCTCTGCCAGCTGTTCCTCATTTTCGCCTCCGCGGTGGAATATTTACGGAGCGCTTCCGGCTTCTCCGTGACTCGACACCGACTATCCCTGACCACGTTACTCGTCTTGCTCGACACGGCGGGACCGAACGGGTCCACGCGTTGCTGAAGCAGACCCTCCGAGGTACACTTCGGACAGGCGTGCTGAGCTTTCGCCCACTCTGCTCGGGAAGATGTTAAATAATCGTAATCCTGGATGTGATTATGCGTAGTCGCGGATTGTTTCCCGGGAGTTGACTCTCGGGAGCTCGCTGCATCCTCCGGCGTGGCTTCGTTGTCCTTGGGTGTCTCGATCTGAACGATCGTTTCGACTAGGAGGGAATCTTCGTTTTCTGTTTTAATGTCTACTCTCGAATCTTCGTGTTCGTCCATAGACGCTATGTAGTCGTAAGTCAGGACTTGTATATGAGGGGTCGCGGCCTTCCTACGGGGGGTCGTGCCTTGAGAGCTTGCAGGGTCTTCTATCTTGTATCCAGGATGTTTGGATGCCTCCACTTGCACTGTGGTTTCAGGTGGCAGAGAATATTCATTTTCCACTTTAACGTCCACCTTTGAATCTTCGTATTTATTCAAACACCTTATGTCATCGTAATTTAATGCTTTAATCCCCGGGATCGTCTCCGGGAGTGTACCAGTCGCGAGTTCCAACGCGTCCCAACTATGTTCAGGCGTTTCTGTTCGCGCCACGTTTTCGACCGGCAGAGAATCTTCATTTTCCACTTTAATCTCCGCCCTCGTGCCCTCGAATACATTCAGCGTCTGTCTTATTAACAACTTTGAAAATTCTCCCGAACCGTCCAATTTAGCGTCACTAATCCTCTCCCCCAAGATTAATCGAGGTCTCTCATCAGCCACTAAGAATTCCGGTCCAATCCCCTCGGATGTAGCGCCGTTTCTCCCTCGACGATCTATCGCAGCATCGCTGGACGAGACACCACGGGGCAATCTGGTCTCGCTGATGTCTCTTCTGCAACTTCTATTCATAACGTCAGGTACAAAAGTGCGCAGCTCGAAAGTTTCCCCTAATTTACCGCGCTCGTTCGCTCGGACTATCCTGGCCTCGTCCACGAACCGCCGTTTCGTCTCCACGGACGTGCAGCCGCCATGATCGAGGAGAACGATCTCGTCGATCCACGGGGCGGATTTGGTCGCGGCCAAAAACGGATGGAAGCCCTCGCGGATCGTCGGGATGATCGTAAAAGCGCGCGACAGTGGATCGAGGCGCACTTTCACCGTCTGCGGTGACCGATCCGGCCACGAGCTGCTGTGTCTCATGCTCGTTCGCTCTTCCTTTCGCACTGTCATCTCTCGATCGTCTCATCGGGACAATCTATAAACCATGCGGGAGATCTCCTCGAGCCAGGCACGCTGTCTTCGTGCACGGACCAGAAGATCCCGCTGTCTGAGCGGGGATAAATTCAGCTCCTCCTCGAGCGACGACGCGTGTAATCCAGGGGAAAGTGGATGAAGGGATCCCCTCGACGCGTGTAAATTTTCCCCGCGGGCCACTATTATCTCCAAGATTCCGGGCGAAAGAACACTGGTGATCGCCACGAAACGACTGCATCTTTCGCTACCCTTCTGTATCGTGTCACTCACTGAAACTAATTGCAGCACTTTTACGTTAGCTCGTGGAAAGGTTCGCGGTAGTTAAAGTTGGGACACTTGGGATTTTAATTTTTAAACCAGTCGTTGACACCGCGCCGCGATTGCAAAGAAGACGCCCGAGAGGATTGTTAAAGGGACGGTGAAAGTTCGATGCAAAAAGATTGAAAATGAAGAAACGGTCCTGGCGAGTGCGCCAGGATGACTGCTACGCACGTGCTGCTCACTTGCGAGCAACCCTCTCCTCTCTCTCCCTCTTTCTCCCTCTGTTCTCCCTCTCCTTTTCTCGTTGTCTTCCTCTTCCCAATAGCGGGCGCATGCCTGCGATATTCGACGAATCGCGGAGCCCCGCGTGCCAAGGGTTCTTTCCCATACATTTCGGATAATCGCGCGCTAATGAGAATCAGCGAAAAGAATTTGCGACACCTTCTTAAACGGATAACTACCGCCTCGTTTCGCCGAAATTCACCTGGAACGACGTGGTAAGAAACGGGGAAGAGGCGGGATATTCGGTCTGCCGGGGAGCGTATGGAGGATGTTCCCCCAAATCTGATTTGCGAAGTGGAATCGCGACGAGGATCGTAAAATGTCTGTCCATAAAATTCGTTTCTTTGCGAAGCTTGTTGCATGGCGGTGTTTGGCGGACATTCAGTGATCGTTATCTGGGATCTTTATGCTCCTCTTCGGGGATCATTGTACAAGGGTCTTTCCTGCGTTAACAAAGTTTGGGAACGCGCAAACGTGCTCAGGAAGGAACGAATAAAATCCTGTAGATTTATGGTTGCCCAAGGAGCAAAAGTTTGCTCTGAAACTGCTAACGCAGAACATGAATATAAAAATAATCAATTTATCCGATAGGATTCTTCTGCAGCACAGAAAGTATCTGCGATCCCAGTGGCAATTAGAATTAGTAGCTAGATTTCTATTAAAACCAGAATCCCCCGGTGCATATAACACACGAACCAAAACGAATACATGCAATGGGTCGTAAAGCTAAATCGTAAAGCAGGAAACATAAAACTAAAGCCCCCGGATCAATCGAATGAGCAATTGGAGTCAGATAGGAGCAGCGGGCATCGATCAGGTCGAAAGGATAAAACGCGATCAGAACAAACGCGAAATCCATCCCCCGAAATCAATCTAACAGGAGGGGCGAGACGATCAATCTTCTTAGCTGTGGTCCAGAGCACTGACCTACCCTGAGGACGCGCAGCTTGTTCGAGGTACCTACACGCGGCACCCACCGGGGACAATGAGTTATGAGTAGCGGGACGTCCGTTGTTAAATGAGGCGAAAGAGGGTGAAGGCGTCGGGAAGACGTACCGCGCCCTCGAACATCGAGCGACCTGGATTTTAGGGAAGGAAAAGAGTAGTCGTAAAAATGCGCTCGCCCGAGGAGATTGCCTGTGATGATGTTGTCGGTGCTGGTGTCAGCTGTACGGTCATTCGACTTCTCACGACCTGATACGTGCCCCCTTGCGTTTTAATCCCGATAAAACGTCGAATCTCCCGCGGTTATCGTCGGCTCCTGCGAGGACGTGCGTTACGATTATTGAGCCACGTGGAGTGGTCGTCTCGTAACTCGTAACTGTAAACTTTGGCGAATAGCTGTTTGGCACGGGCCCTGGGCTATTTTCCGAGCGAAATGTATGTCTGAAATTCAGGCTTCCCTTTTTTATCTCGTATCTCTGCAACTATGATCCGATTGCTCCTTTATACGCCGCAAGATTACAGGACCTCTGATTTCAAAAGTGTCTTCGCAGCAAAGTGTCCACCTCGTTCCGCGGCGCCGCGCCGTACTCTTAACTCTCGCTGTAAATTGAACGTCCACCGAGGAACACGTCGCACCTAGCGACGACGAACGGTGGCCAGAGAGACATTTGCCAGGCGTGATGCATACGAATTCCTCTCGCGATGGCGAGAAGGAACGAAGACGCGTGCACGAAGCGAAAGAACAGACGCATCTGTCCCCGGCGTCAGCCGTCATAAATTCGCGCGCCCCGCGCTGTCTAAATGCTCGTAACTAACCCGCCAGCGTATACTTTAACCGCTTCCTGCTTTACACGCGCGCTGTATGATTTATCAGCATATTAATTCGAGGCGGGCAGGAGCGTGTGTCGCGTACCGGCTGGTAAGTGAACGCGACGAAACGCGTATTTCAAAGGGATTCCTGTTTAAATTGAAAATGATTCATGAACGGGCAGCGGCTTGTTCGCCAGTGCAGGTTGAACGGGCCCCCGTTTGATCCGGCGCGATTCAAATTGGCTTAAGTGGGTCTCGAACGACCGGCCCCGTTGGGAATTCACGCTTATCTGGAGGCGAGGAAAAATTAAGAACAGGATTTAAGAGAGCGGGCAGGAGGCGTCGGCAGCGCACGTAGGCACGGTCGCCACGATACGTTAACGATACGTTATCCGTCCGATCCGTTCCACTTCTGCGACTTATTATTATCTGGAACTGGGTCGATCTAGATGCGTCCCGTTCGCGTAGACTCGGTTACTTCATTAACCCTTTCAGGCTCACTGATTACACCGGCGACGGCCAACTCTACTCTGTGCGCGTCGCTTCGCAGGCGTGAAACTGGCGCGAACTCGGCACGGAGGCTGCAAGTAACTAGAATTCCACCTCGCTGATGAGATCCTAGTTTTGTAGGAGTTTCTAGGAACAAGAAGTTTAACGTTATCAGCCTTCTAGCGGGTTAAGATGTTTCCGCCCCTTTCGATAAGTTCCACCTACTTGCAATAAAAACAATACAGTGCAAATTGGGTCAGCAAGCACCACCAGTTAGATTGACGTATAGAGTAGAATCGAGGAATTATTAGATCGCAGGAGGTTATCGAATGAAGCGACACATTGCAGCGTTGCGATTAATTTCTCTCAATCTTCAATTTCAACTTCAATCCCGATCCGCTGTATCAACAACATCAATCGCGACCGTATCGCCAGAGGGCAGTTGATTTTCTCGGAGACACTTAATCCCACCTGGAGAGCTTTAAACGCGGTTACGATTGCGATTCCAGCAAATATCGATCCCCCATTGGGGGGTGGCGTCCTGGCGACCAAGTTTCCCTTCACCCCGAAACTCGATATTCTTTTCGCGCGTCTCGGATACTTGTTCGTACAAGTTCCATTGGATTTCAAGCCGTGGGGATTCAACCGGGCCCTAGATCCTGAATCGTGAATATCGACGCTAAAGGCGTCCGCCGGCGAGCGTGTAACACTGAGCCAAGCAAAGTTCTGACTCCTCGGCGGAAGTTACGTATCTTCTTCTCTAAATAGCATTCCGTCTTATCTTGGCGTGCTCTAACCACCGGGGGACATGCTTTACTTATGAGCTATTAAACCTTGTTATGACCTTGGCGGCAGTTTCTACGCAATTTTATGCTGGTCGTAAAGTTTATCTAAGGGCGTCACTAACGTGGATTTCGAATTGCCCTCTATCCATCCCTTGTTTACTTCTGTAAATGCTATCTGAACGTCGTGAAAACCACCTCGTTCCGCGGCCCGGGAATCAGGTTCGTTATTTTCGCTGTTGCAAGTTGGAGAAACTTTGCCCGGACGTTGTTGAACAGCGGGGAATCGTAAAAGGGAAACGGTTGGAGAGTTTACGCCCTGTTTCGATGAGGGTGGCCGCTGATAAGCGCTTACAATATTTCCGCGAAGCACACGGAGACGTTTCGCGATAGGCCATGCGTCCCGTATCTGTCCCTCAGTTTCGTTTAGTAGTGTGGCGGTTTTCGGGCTTCTTATGATTCAGTATAAACTCAGAAATCAAGTATGTGCTATTAGCTAGAGTCGATAAGGATTTTAACTGCTTAGTTTTCATTCAACTGGGCCATTAGCACTTCTCGTACTAATCCGCAAAGACCATGGAAACTGTATTGTAACTCTGAGTACCTAAGCATAGGAGAATCGTTAACGGAAAGAGCTAGCAAGAAATATATATACACACTGCAGCGACGTTACACCTACACATTCCTACTCGCGTATCGAAATTCATTTACATACATGGTTATACGTCACGCAGCTGTCGTGCATGGGGAATCAGAATGTAATCAACACAAGGAACTAGTGGTCATAACAGAACGGATAATGTGTTTTGCGTGCAGTAAAGGAAAGGAAATTGGTAAATTACGGAATCGTAAATGGGGGGATACGATGCAATAAAGTGGGGCTAATGAAACAGTTCTGGTGAGTTAGAGGTATCGTTGAGGATGTACAAGGTGTAGATCTTTGCGATTAAACCTGCGTTAGAGAAATTAAATAGTAAACTCGAAAGCAATTATAGTCTTCGTATACGATCTCTTTAGTCGTTACATTAACAAATACACTCGACGTTTATGTTGAAATATACTGAGGAAGAGTTCGATTGCTTGTGACGTTAATGAATTAAGATTAAACTACTTCCTTCAGTGAGACTTTCCTTACGATACCAAAAACTCGGAACTTCATATGGGCTTCCGTTTCTCGTCCCCTAAACCAACCAGTACAATAGCGACAACCAGCGACAATAAAACGCAGCGTAATCATTTACCACGACTTTATTATGTACAAATTCATCATCCACGCTCCGCGAATGCTTTGAGATCGTCCAAGAGAACCCTCATTCTCGACCTGAGTTCGCCCGCGTACTTCAACGCGGACTCGTCGACCCTGACGTCCTCCATGAGCAGGTCACAGTCCAAATGTCTCTTGTCGCAGGCTCTGTGATGATGCTTGAGGACATCCTCAGGATCGAAATGGTGGGCCCGCCTCGTGGACGGGTTCAGCGTCGTCAGGGCGTAATGATTGTGCACGGTCAACGCGCGTCTCGTCGACACGAAGCTCTTCACCGAGTCACCCTCGGGCGAGATCGAGGCGGTCCTAACAGTGTCCAGGTAATCGGGGTCACCGAGGGAATCAGTGGAGTCTGTGCCAGGTCTGGCACGTTCGCTCTGATTCGTTGCTTGTAGCTCGGGGAAGAAGTAAGCGTTCCTGACAGCGTACGAGGCGAAGTCCTTGAAGCTTCTGCCGAGTTTAATCCTTTCATCGAGCAGCAGCTCGTGCCAGTTCCTCCGTCTGACCGGCACGATCGCCTCGTCGATGTCGATGGGCAACACGAACTCTGACCGATGAAGATTGTCGTAGAAGCAGTGATTGTAGGGTATCAGCTCCATCCGTCTCTTGATCCAGATGTCCTCGCTGAGTAAACGTCTCCTGGCGTTCTTCTCGTTGGGCAGATCGCCGGGCAACGTCAGATTGAACCATCTGATCACGTTCGAGCGCTCGTACAGCCTCAACACCCTCAGCACGTTCTCGTGCACGTTGAACACGTAAAAGTAGAAAAGCTCGGCGCCCAGGATGCGGTGCAGCTCGACGAACGCGACGATCTTCGAGGAGATGTCCTCGTCGAAGTCCAGCCCCTTGATGCACAGCGTGAACTGTCTACGTCTGTGCTCCACCGCGTCCTTCCCGTACCCCGGGCTTATCGCTAAACTATGACTAGCATTCTTGTGACAGGGTCTAGGGCCCACGTACACCCTGGTCGGCTCGACCGCTGCGTCCGAGGATAATTGACAGCCGACGAGGATCCCTGCGTAGCTGTCCACTGTCTCACCCCACTCGTCCAGCCAAATCGTCGAAACCAGCGCCTCCACGCTGACAGCCCTGCCTCTGTCTTCCTCATCGTACCTGCAGCAACAGTGGAGAAGCAAAGATCGTTGGGTTAGTCTCCGAGGTGTCGTCGAACCGTGATACAAGGGGGTTGGGTGGGCCAGGCTACCAGAGCGTTTCGACTAAATAAGCCTCGTTCTAGACTGGGATTTGCATAATCGTCCGAATTATGAACTAGCTGGGCTCTGCGCGACTGTGGGGAAAGTTTACGGAGTCTACGGAAGAAGTTAGATTAGAACGACGTTCCACGGGCACGGAGCACGAGGGTCCTTTAGTTTTATTCCCGGAAGGGTGTAATTAGGGAAATGAAAAGGGAAAGCGCCTTGGCGTTCTTTACGCTAGACGTTACTTTATACGTAGGTAGTATCTAAACGCGATACCATCTATACACGAAGGAACTTTGACGCGAATAGTCTATGTCATATCCATAAGTAACATATGCAGTCGTGTTAGGCACGGTCTTGCAGAGACGTCGTTACTGATATCGTATCGCGAACTGCATCCCATCGATGACTATATCCCCGGGACCATTTGACGACGTTACGTCAGCAGCGTTGCGCAAGCGGCGAAGGCTATGAAAGGGAGGACAGGGATTTTGAAAGTATAATGGCGGGTCGGCGATGTGGACGTTAACGCCAGGGGAACGCGTGAATCCCATCCGGGAAAATGTCTCACCAAACGGTGCAGAAAAGGCCAGAGGTCGGCAGAGGTCCACGTTTAACGCCAATCACCCTCAGGCTCGGATAGCCGGCCACTCTCAGGTCCAAGTGGGCGCTGTACAGGAAGAGCTGTCCAGGGATTGTCTCGAGCCACTTCGCGTCGGCTAACTTGAACGTATTTAACGTCGTTCCGTACGTTCCATTACCGTCGCACTCCTTGGAGGGTCTGTAATCGAGTGCCAATCTCCGCGCCCACGAGTAAGCCACGATGCTTCTTGTGCCCGGCGGTTCGCCACCTAGAAAATGTGTCATGGAAAAGGTAGTGAGCCTGCTAGGCGAGATTCAGATCGCGAATAGTCGCGTGACGCGTGCTATGTTTCACTCATTAACCCGGAAGCCGAGGCAACCGTTCTTGCAGGAATTAATACGAAACGCCCTCTTCGAGGTGTACTGTTACGTAGGAGGTCGGGGACCTTTGTTTTCAATATCTGCGAGGACTCTGAATTCCGGGAAATAGAAGGTGTTTCTGTCTCCGTTTAGATGATAGAGTAAAGGTAGGTAAAAGTTCGGAGTGGGTAAGAGTTCGCACCATGCGAATTTCGTGGTTTGAGTTGTGACTGTTGCCAATGGTGATTGACAGTCAATTGTCAATCAAGGTAGAGTCACCAGTGTCGAATTGTGTAGCTGTGCTTCGTTTTGTTATCGTACAATGAGGTAATTACTGAATTCGTTAGTTCTGATGTAATATTCTCATTTCTAGGAATTAATATTATTCTTATAAATTGAGCAGGAAATATTTTAATTCATATGTTGTCTGAAAGAGCTGAAATTCTTCTATTCAAAAGTGCTAATAGAAGTTTTCAATTCTCCTCACAGATAACAGGATTGATTAAACAATCCACTTTCCACTTTTTGGAAATATTTACTTTATATAAGTTGTGACAGGTAAATTTACATGAAGTCACTCACTATCGAATAATAAGGGATAATAGTTATTTCTCACAAAATGATATTACTATCAGTGTAATACCAAAGATTTTAGAGAAGTCTAAACTTTAAATATGCACTCTTGCCCCACACTATTCTACCCAAGATGAATACCAATTTACCTGATACCTCCAACCCTGTACACATTTTTCGATGACTTAACGCACTCATTGTTATTCCACTTTCATTCCTCCTGCCCCAACCAACGCCCACGTGAATTTACTAGCCGATCCTAATTCTTATGTGCCTGGACGTGTTATCGAGTGCTAGGAATAGAAAGGTTGCCTAGAAGACACTGAAACTCTCCGACCGGACGGAAGCGTTGCGTCACCGAGCGAAGCCGGACGCGGTACACGTTGAATACGTTTGCGTGTCACTCCGCTATCGTGCCACATGAAAATCATCCTTCCCCCATAGATCTTCTAGCCGCAATTTCCTTAATTCTTGTCCGAAGCCACGTCGACGCGCGTCACTGACCTCGGACGAGCCTCGATTAGTTACATATACAGAATTTCAATCGTTCCGTTCGTTAATTGGCCTCTAATAGCTAGAATGCGCTCGGCTCTGCGTACCGTAGGGAAAACTCGTTTCGCGCGCGGAGTCACGAACCCCCCGAGAGTCACGACCACGCTTGGCCTGGTCATATTTTAATTTCTTTTCCCGCCGATCGAATCGCTTTAATGAATTCGCCCGTGAATTACACGATTTGCGCACGCACACGCGCGAATGCTAATTCAGGGGTTGACGATTCCGTGGGACCAGGTACCAAGTCGCACATTCCCGCCGATATCTGCTTCGCGCTGTATCTACCGATCTATGAAGCAAGTCGGGGCTTCTTCTCGTGGCAACCGAAATTGATTCTCGCACGTCATGTTTCCTTGAAAGATTCCACCTCGACCAGTGAGGATCCTTTAGCACGCGGTATGAGACCGCCGGTACACGCTGCGTACATATATTTCCAAGCCACAAACAAGCAATTCCTCCGATCAATTAAACCCCCCCCCCCCCCGGTGCCCCCGAGGCTTCTAGCGAGAGGTTCCCGCGACCTAATCCCAAGTTCCCCCGTGGTAAAACAATTTGTTCCGTTCGAGCGAAACGCCGATCCCAGCCGGTTGCCGCGGTGCGCGTATACCATCGTTAAAAGTGGTGTCTACGCTTGACCCAACGACCGCGTATTACGTGATGCGCGGCTGCGTGGTATCCGAGCGTGGTGGCTTGCTGCCCTTTACACACCGGCGCCGCTTCCTCCTTTCGCCTCTTCGACGCCACGGTTCGCCAGCTTTACGAGAAAGTAAACGCTGCTCTACGAGGCCCGGCCGGCAGCCGTGCGATAGAAATACGAGAATGAACGGGCACGACCAGAAAAACAACGACGTCGAAAAGCTTCGGGGGCATCTGCGTTCCCCGGTCGCGTACCTCTCGCAATTTCAGCGAAATCTTCTCTGCCAAGCTGGAGAGTGCGGGCGCGTTACGCGGGGACCGACTCACCCGACGGAATCGCCCTGTAAATTACCGCGCATCTAATGAAGTCGCTACCAAGGGACCGTGTAAAGATATGTGACCGCGATAGGCCCGCGTTTGAAAGTATCCTTCGCTGATCTACGACGTCGAGAATTCTGCCTTTTGCAAGTGTATTGAAAGGATTCAGTGGGCGGCTCGAGGGTAGCTTAAAATCGTGGTGCTGGCACGGTTCGGGGCGAGGAACCACGCTGGTGGGTTAGAAAAATGTAGAGAATCTTCCTTTGTCGGCTGGACTGAATGCTGGGAAAGTGTTCACGGGTAGGAAATAGCGCGAACGGTGTAGCACAAATCTCTACCAGGCTTGAAACAAAAGTATCACGGCACGTGGGAATCACCTCGTGCGACTGGATACTCGTGTCGTACATCAACCAGCCTGTCAGCGAAAGGGTTTTACCTGCCTCGTCACTTTTACTTTTCATGTCTCTCTTCAGCGAGCTTTGCAATCGAGTAAATAGGAGATGGAATCACTTGGATGTATCTAAATCAGGAGGGTTAAGCAATGTGTCTATCAGTTTCAAAGAATTCCCTGAACAGTGCAAACTATTGACTCTCTTATCTCCCTCTGTCCAACTTCGTTCCCAGACTGTCATCTGTCTTGAATTTAAGAGTGTTCCTCTCTGTGAAACTACACGAAACAATGCCACCCGTATCGGTTTTCGATAGACACATACATTACATGAAACTTATAGCATCGTAAATCTACAGATTTCTATCTAAAATTTGGAAACTTCTTCTTGGTCAAGGAACCAAATTCGAATCGCCCAATTTTTCACAATGTTTGCATCACGTTCAACCGATACCGCTGGATAAATAAATTTTACCACGGGTCAGCATTAACAGAGTTATAAGCCGAGATAGGTTCCTCCCTGGAAAAGTCGATACCTCGTTTGCGGCAGGCTACCCTCGAAACTGGCTTAGAAGGTTGGAAAGGGGCAGCAAGCCAATCAGACTTGTCTAATCCCAACGTTGGACGCTCAGGAAAGAATCAGGCATTGTTAGGTGGCAAAGGCGCGTTAGTGAGCTTGGAGTTGTGCGAAGCGTCCAGCGATAACGAAAGGGCAAGGGTCGCGCGCTGTTGGAGGCGATGGTGCTAGGCCACGAAGAAAACTGCTTACCAGGCGTGGGAGGAGGATCTGCCGGCGGATCCGGGAGTTGTGGCGGCGAATCCAATAGAGTCAGCACGCACAGCGCGGTGACCAACACGGCTGCTAGGCCAACTCTGCACAGCCTCCTAGTCCCGGCGACCGACATATTCGTTCTCTCGTCCCTTCGCCCTTACTACATTCACTCACGACGCCCGAGTTTCGTTCGACGCGCGACACGACGAACGTTCGCGGAGAAATCCACGTTCCCGCGCGATTTGCAATTCAAATATTGAGGATTCCTTAGCTAAGAATCCTCCGCGCGATCCGAGCCAGCAGCGAGCGGCCGATTCATCCGAATAGAAGGTATCGTGCGATGATGGAGATCGACGAGCGGAGTCCTGCGAGCACCAAAGCCCAGCTTTTCACGGCAGATCATCTCGCGGACGGGGGCGGGATTTATGCGGGCCCCGAATCCCCGTTTCGCGGAGGATCTAGCTTCTATTACCGGAGATTCAGATAAGCGGCGCCGCTTAGAATCGGAGCCGAAAGCATCCGCGGAACCGGTCAGCCGTTGGCGCGAATCCGCTCATCCGGCGAAAGAGCAGCGCACACGAATTCGTAGCGAAGCAGCGGCAGTTCGATCAGCTCGATCAGGCTTTTCTGGTTCCCCCCGTCGGTCTGCTTTGCATAACACGCTCCGCTACACTTTCATCGCTCTTAACGCTCCTCCTCGCGGATCTAATGACCTCCTAGAGGAGCCGCGCGACATATATACGCCTTTGGCGGGGACTGGTTCACTGGAATCGCGGAAATCTGGATTTATAGGGTGCGGCTGCGCCGACCAACGCGATCCTGGCGTGCGCGCCGCGCGTTCGCCGGCGAAATTGAAAGTTCGCACGCGATTCCGCCACCGGCTCGTGACTGTGCGACGTGCTTGACCGGGAGGCTTCGATAAACGTCGGCGATCATCGAGGCGGCCCTCCTTCTCTGTGAAATCTAGCTTCAGGAACGCTTGGCTGACACTGCGCGAACGGTAAAACCGATTCTTTCGCTCGCCAGGCCACCTAGCACCATCGAGCACCGTGAAAATCGCCTCGGTGGACGATCACGATGCCCCGGGCTTCTCGGAATAGTCGTTCACGTGTATCGACAGACCGGTACGCGCAACAGGGCTGTTTAATAGTCGTGCTCGGCGTGTGGGTTCCAAGGTGAGCACACGAATCTGTCTTCTCGGGGTGCGTAAAAAGCCGTGTGGAAGCAACTCGACCTCCCACGCGTCGCTCCCGCTCCGTAGACCGCTGGACCATGTATGGTCGTCCTGCCAGGCATGCGAGCAACTCCCGAGACCGTCGATAATCTAATTAACCTGGTATCTCCGTCGCTTTAGACGTTTTTTGCCCGCCACCGTTTCTTCTGCATCCCGTCAATCCAGCTCGGTCGCTCCTCCTTGTTTGCTTTGCCCTTTTTTTTCCGTTCGGCCGACTCGACCGATTCTATTCGATCGACAGGCCACGAATCGGGGAGGCCCGTCGGGGGAGTCGTCACGATCGGTGTCGGTGGATCGTGACCGCGTCACGCTCGCCTGGCCATTTCGAATTCATTCGACACCTCGCTGCTGGTAGCCGCTCGCCAAAAGTGGAACGTTCCGGATCGCCTTTCTTTTGTCGCGGGATCGGTAGATTTTTAATCCCGCCCGTGAGAACCCGTGGACCCTCTGTTTACGACGGTACAGATGAAATGGAGCGAGAAGAGCGTTCACGTCCCTGGTGATGTAGCCTCCAGTTGCTCGTATTTGGAGCAGCTTGCAACCAGTTGGCGGGGCACTAGCGTTTAAAGGACTCGTAACGTTCGCGTTTCTTCTTAGTCACGGAACGAGACGTTCCCCTCCTCGTTCTTATTAATCGCCTTCCTTCTTGGTCGCTTTGATGCGCGAACACGGATGTCGAGACGAATAATATCATCTCTTCCGTTTCTCATAGCCCCGACCGCTTGGAATAGCCGCGCGACGTGTATTTACATCCTCTTAGTGGTGGACTGGTAGATTATCTGGATTCATTCAGCTCCCTGGTCAGTTACATGCAATGCTGGGGAGAGATTACCTCTGCCTCTGTTCATAATCCAACGATCTTTCAATGGACCCACCGTACACGTATATGAACATTGCCACTGAATTCTATTTCCAGTGAAACGAGTTCAACAGAATTATGAAAACAGCACCTCGTTCAATTACAAGTCCCCCTCTAGATTATTCCATCGTGCAAGCACAACGTGGAGTCTACATCCACCACCTCTATCACTTATTAGAATCTAATCCTCTTTGCAAAGTACATCTATTTCCTCCGAGTGGTGCATTGGTTCACCGAAATTCCTTGCAATAAGAGTTCGTAGATCTGCCCATCGTCGACATCTTTTCCCGCTACTTTTACCATTAACCCTCACACCTGAACGTGACAGTAACTGGTCACCTGGAAGGGTGTCATCGCCGGATCTGGGGCTCCACTTTCACGCGATTCACTGTTCGACACCGTCCCTCTGGGTCGTCGGGTCGCCGGAAGTCACCGAAAACACGTGGTCGATCGCGTCATCAAAACACCGCCAGTTCCCTGTGGAAGGCGCACGTGGTCGCCGGATCGACCGAGCGCATTGGTGCAATCTCGCCTGCGCGAGAGTCCGGAGCGTACTGCGTACGAGCAGGAGGTGAACGCGCCACCAGAGCCTCGTCGAGTCTCGGCGACTTTGGACCCGTTGCCACCACGGTGCCTGGCCAATGCGCCTTTCCTTGTCCCATCCCTACTCGGCCTCACCGTCGCCTCTTCACGACCTAGCTCTTCCCGGCCGTGCTACTACTCGCCTTTGCTTAGCTACTCTCCTCTGCTGCTCTCGCGGCTGGATAGTTAGTCGACTTTACCTTGTCGCAGCCTTGCGAGTCACGCCGCCGCTACGCGTTTTCCTCGCTCCTGTTTCATTTTCATATTCGCTGCCGAACCGCCAGTCCTGTTCCTTGCGACGCTCTTTCGCGTGACCGAGTCCTGCTCTTCGCCACAGTGCACGCTGCTGCGTCGGATTGCTTCGAGGGTTCCAGGTGTGTCACAGGATTTCGTGGTTTGAGTGCTGGGGGTGGTTCAGTTGACAGTAGGTGATTTGGAGCTACGGAGGCTTTGGAAGCTTTTTTGAGAGAAGAGTTAGGTGGTAGGTCTATCGACGAAGGTGGGACTTGGTGTTGGTTGAGTTAAGGGTCGAGAGTGATTGCTTGGGTAAATTGAGGATTTTGTAGGATATAGGTGGAAGTAGATGTATTTAGATTTAGTGTTTAAGCCGATAAAGGTGTAACTATCTCCTCTGACAGCGCTACTAATTGTATTTCCACAGTCCGCAGTACTTCTCCTCAATTCGTGGCGAGCCACTTAAGATTTTCAGGGCGCCCAACGCGACGAGAAAACACACTTAATCGATCCAACTTTTTGCCACGGTTTCTTCCCTTGCGCTCCATCCGATCGGGGATTCCCTTCAGCTCGAAACACGTTCTTCTTTCTCCCCGTCCATTCGCGATACCCTGACGTCTCTTTTTTCCCCAGCCACGGCGACCACCATGAAGCATTCGCCACTTGTTGTACTTGTCAAAGCGTATTGCACGTTGACCGATGGCGTCTGCGACGACGAACGACCGAGGGGGTTCATTTAAACCATCCTGACGCCATCCATCCAGGAGATAGCCGGCTTGAAACTTTCCCCTTCCGGAAATTGCTTTTAACTCGAATCCGCTGAAACTACATCTCTCGGCGAGATAGGCGGACAGATAGAACAGTTCATTATAGCTGGATGGCGTGGGAGGCGAGGACTGCGCTGGATAGGTCGGGAGTTGATGTAAACGTAAATGAAACTCGTGCTGTCTACACCGCGAGGACGACTAATCGCTGCAGGATCAATTTCAAATGCTGGCTTGTGCCGTACAAATGCTACTACTAAAGGATATAAATTACCTTCGCGAAACATCCGAGCACCCTGGCACTGCATTCTGGTCGAAGCTAGCATTGTACTAAATCAAACCCGATATAAACGAGAACAGCTGTTACAAATGTACAAGTTAACCAATCGACGTGGCATCACTCCGTTTCCCAATAAAAGGTAGCACAGCGGAGCCGATTTCCTGGATACCCATCGATCTCCCGAACACTGGCTAGCGAGCTCTCGAGTAGACTGTCGGTGGGTCGATCGCACCTTGGCGCAAGCCAGGAATTACGCTCAACTCGTATCGGGAAATGACTGGCCTCTCTGCTCAGTCACGATGCATATCTGGCGAAACGGGACCAAGTAAAATCAATCAGAACCGTAGAATCGATTTCCCTCTCTGTAATTACACGCTGGCTAGTAGATAACGCCCGCAAAGGTCAGACAACGTCCGCAACCGTCGCTATAGAATTACTGCTAAGGATAATATTCTCGATAGATAATAGATAGACATCGATACTCTCCAGTACACCACACATAAGACCCACGATATATATATTTATCGACAAAATTATAAGGAACTTGCAACAGTATTAATCAGTTTCAACATAGTGCTGCAACTTGTTTGCACTACTTAGTTCTTAAGTGTTTGGTTTTAATTAGAGTCGGAACAGCCATGACACTGGTAATTTCCCTCGTGGATGGAGGCTCGTAGGATTTCAAACCCATCACGGTCGGCGACACTAATATCTCATCCACGATCGTGGGTGACGTTTCTCGATTGAATTTCGATCTAATCCAGCCCTCGTGTGATCTCGTTGCGCAATCGTTCCGCCGTGAAGCGACCACGAGGGAGAACGACGTGCGAAGAAGAATCGGCGACACTTCTTTCCCCCTGCATAATGCACCCTGGAAGGGACGCGTCGTGCATCACGGAGCGCGCCCATTCGCGGCGAGGAGTCGCGCTGCCAAAAAAACAGGAGCCCCGCGCGCGCTCACGGAATACAAACGGCAATCATTCCAAACTTATTATCGCGCGTAAGAAACTCATAAATGCTTATGACTTTCCTGCCGCTTTTTACCCGCAACCTTCGGACGATCCAGTTAAAGGACCGTTTGCCCGGATTGACTGCGACTGGAGGAGGGGCAAGAAGCTCCAGGAATGGAAAAGGGAGGGTGGCCGAGATGCAGAAGGCGCGGTGGAAACGGGGGAACGAGCCAGTCGAAGAAAAATGTCGAACGAGAGATGGGGACGAGACGAAAAGAGAAAATGGAACGGGCGGAGAAAGGGAGATCGCGAAGGCGACGGACCGAATAGGCGACTGGGGGGAGACAGTGGCGGATAAGAGTGAAGGGAGCGAGGAAAAGGAAGAGAGGGAGGGATAGTAGGCTCCGCAGACTCTTCGACGTCATTTGTAATACCGAATGGCCTAATGATGCCGACTGGTCGTGACAGCACGAGGATAAAAGTGGAAGCGTGCGATTGCGAGGATTCACCGTGGGTGCCTCTGTATGTAGAACGCCCGTGGGGACCATGGGGGTCGCGTCTGACTCGCGCAACTTTGCCTACTTGCTCTGGGCTTGCTCGATTGTTAAGGACCCAATCTCGAGGACTACTTTCCGGGCGCGTAATGGTGATTTGCTCGATCGCTGAAACGGAGCCACTCGCGCGACTTGGTCGAGCAATTTTTGCACTTACGGCTGAGCGCCAGTTATTACGAGCTGCCGGAGTATCGCTCGAGGACGATCTCGCTGTAATGTCGCTCGTTCGCGGATCCTGCGGCGCTTCAGCTCCTGGGAACGTCATTTTGCTTTCGCGTTATTGCGGTCGCGTTCGTTCCAATGATTCTGTGACCATCTTTTTACCCCAACTGATTTATTTGCTTCATTTATGAGCGGATTAACCATGTGAGACAACACGTGTAATTCTGTGTTAGGATTCATGTATTCGAGTTTGATTAGTGCCTTGTCTTCTGCTGGGAAGGGCTCATCGGATTCGAGAAAAAGTGGAGGGTACAACTTGGGCTATTTGCTAGTTTGTAAATCCCGTAAATGGAATCAATAAAATCAAGATTTATAGCGCGTGGGGTGAAAAACTATCATAATTGGGGTGTAACTAGAGACACGTGAAGGGTTTGCAAAATACGGTTCTTTCCGAAACAAAGGGTTGAATGAAAAATCACCTTTCGAATCGACAAATAAGTTCGTCAGTTTAAAGCACATTCGTCTCGTCTTACCCTCGGCCCCATCAGGCAATTACATTGAAAAAAGTAGAAGCGTAAACCAGCGTGTAAAGTCGTGGCTGTCCCCAAGCATCAAAACTCTCGTTACAATTACTTTGGAGGATGGCCATGAATCACGGTGGTGAGTACCGATTAAAAATTTCAATTCGCGCGACACCGCGGGAGATCTGTGTCGCGTAAATCTCGGGCGAACCACTACGGCAATGTAGAAAAAGGAAAAGACGGGAACGAGAGGGGGACATTACTCACGTGTAATCTGGGCCCCGGCGCTCTAAAACGTACGATTTATACGTACAAGAGTCCGCGTGTCAAAGCCAAGAAAAGAACTTGCCCACACAGGTAGTATCGAAAGATACAGGGGATTGCGCGGAGTATGTTTTACTGTGTCGCAGCGTGAAATTATGTGATCGCAGCGATGGTATCGTTACTCCCAATCACCGTAGGATCCTTTCAGGAAAAAGTTTACTATCCCCAACCGTGGAACAAATAGGTTGGAAGTGTCCCTTTGGGATTGCGAGCACAGTTTCTTTTGCAATTCTGCTACTTAAGGAACCCCTATAACAAACTACTTGGATTCGTCCTGGGTTTTAAAATTGTGCTCTACTGAGCGCAAAGTGCTTAAGCACTGGTTATGCTACACTTGATAATACTACAGTGCTGTTACCACGTGTCGTAATCTTTAGACACCCAAAAAGAAGGCTAAATCAATTTAAAACAGTTCTCACTATTTATAATCTAGTCTTCCCATAAATCAGCAATAAACTATTCATTTATACTTGATCTGCCAAGCATGATTTACACTCATGCCCATCCTCATGGCTCATAAACATCCACCACCATCAATCTTGAGAGAACTAACCTAAAATCAGGAGATTGATTACGCGCCTAACCAGACTTAAGCTTCAGCAGCATTTACCTTCCCTTCTGTTACACCGATAGGTAAAGCTAGTAATAACGAAGATACTTCAAATCGATTATTGACCACACGTTTCCTCGATGGTTCTTCAGCAGCATAAGCTCTTAAATTTCCTTCTTAATGAAGGGCCAGATATGATATTCGCGGAAGTGAAAACCGCACCCAATTTCCGTCGTCCCTTGACCTTGCTCCACGCCAGCAAAAAGGAAACAGGGATCCAACGGTGCAAGTAATGACTAACGATGACACGGGAACGCTTGGGCGTTAAGTAGTTCCCGGGACGTGTCGTAAATAACGCTAGAAGAATGATTTAAATGCGACCGCGACCGTCTAAGGGGCGTTCCATTAAATCACGTGTCCAGTCGTTTGCCCGGCGTGCAGGGTGTCCACCGTCAGATCATCCCCCTTGGCCACCCGTTGATTTACTATTTCGTCGACTCGTCGATACACACGGGCAAGATCGATGCAAGCGGCAGGCTGTAGCAAGCCGCCGGAGCATATTACCGTCGTTAGAATCGCGGCTGGCTGCGTGCTCGCGACGGTGAATAATGCCTTCCATCCATTCGGCCGACGAAGCAGATCCCCAGGAGAGGCCCCGTCGCGATTTTCCTTCTCGTCCGTGATCGCTCGCGTGAACGCCTACGTGTCGATCCATCGCGCGAGCAAGCCGGCGCGGCGAGCCAGCGGACGGAGTCACGTTGATCAACGCGCGAACGATGAAATTGCACGGAGGAAGATCGATCGCGCATGGGACGCAAGCCCTTCGTTTCTTCTCTCGAGCGAAATACGCCATGGTAATGGCCCTCTACACGATCCACGGACCCGATGGTAATTTACATTGTGTCCGATAAGGAATTTCGCCCGCGTTTCGCGCGCTCTCTCCGCGAGCGTCGTGTACCTACCACTGGCGATTTATGCCCACCGTTTTTCGCGAAACCAGCCCGTTTCCGCTCGAACGGATCGAAAAAAGGGATGTACATTGCTCTATGGGGTGGAAAAGGAATGAAAGTGCAGGGGGAGGGGGCGAGATGTTGCTCGAGAAGCTACAGTGGCTGGGATGCGAGCTTTCAGCCATGGTGCTTGAATTCGATTCCTCGGGGAAGGAGTGTTGCGATACGCTAGCTAGACTGTAGACTACTTTAGAGTGAGATTGATTTGATTCTACTTGGTTAACGAAGTGGAAGAAGTATACGCTTCGAATATGTAATTACTCTACTTAGTGTTAACATTAGATTAACTTGACTGTAGGTGTGTCACTGCTTAAATTCTTACAGCCAGCCAACTGTTAGGGTGATTGTACCTAATATCGCCAGGCAAAAGTTAAATCGCTGTCAATTGAATAATAATTGATATTTTTGCATGCAGTTTGTTTCACAGTAAAGAGAAATTATTCATCTTTCATGTAGTATAAGTTAGAATCGTTGAAACCTACAAATTTTTAATTGGGACTCTAAAAACGTGAGACATGCAAAAATCGGGTCCTGAAAAAAGTGTACCTAATATCGCCACCTCAAGAAATATTGATTAATTCATGTATATATGAGTTTTTTAAGTCTTTTTCACACGTGCTTTTATTATTTCTTGCACTACAAATGTATTTTTATCCATCTTTGATTTTATTTTTATTAGAAAAATATAGATGTTTAAAGTATTTTATTTTTTACGTTCCGATGTACATATTCGACAAATAAAGTCATTTTCACATGGGCTTTTATTATATTGGGGACACTAACGGTAGGCGGTATTGGGAACACACATACTGCTACAAGAAAAACGTTATTTTCATTATAAAAACTATTTGAATTGATTACAGTCCTTAACTACATCATTAATTAGGTTTTTCTAGTAGATATTCTTGCATTTACGGAATTATTAGACTTACCTTCTCCGAATGGGATGTAAAATTGTGACAGTCCAATAAATTTTTACACTATTAAGATTCACTAAAATACTTCTCTTTCTGTAATTGTTGATCACATGACGCTGCAATTACAGTATGTCTTCCTGCATATGGTTAGGTTCTAATTGAGTGCATAACCGATAAATTTTAGTGCTTACTTTGCGAGATATAGGGTGTGGCGATATTAGGAACACTGGCGATATTAGGTACAGTCACCCTATAGCTTCATTCGTCGTTTACCTGCCGTAATGAATACATCGACTTGTCTTATCGAGACACTCCGTGTCCATCCTTTTCGACTCCCCGACCGTTAATCCTCTCTGCTTCCCAGCCTGATACGTCAAGCACGATGTAAGTACCTTATAAAGCATGTGCTCATTTTCGAGCCGGTCGATATCGCGGGTTTATGTTGCTAATTAAGTAATTGAGGGTTAAGGGGGATCGGCCGACGATAACTGGCCCGGACAGTTACATCGCGATAATCCCTGAAACGCTTCCTGGTTCACTGTCGGGCGTGGAAAAAGGACAGCGTGCAGAGAGACGAGGCAAGAACGATGCAGCGCACGGTGATGCAAAAGGCGAGACGTGACATCGGCTTATGGCTTTGGGAATTACGAGCAAAATCCTTGATGCGCGTTTCTTCGATACCTCGCCGAGGGGTTTCGACTCGGCAGATTTATGCATCGGTAATTACTTTCCTATCACGGCCGAGGCTAATAGGCGAACGCTGGGAAGAAGAACGGATCGTTTTCGTATCGAACTTATTGGGACGGCGGCAGCTGCTCAATGCCGATCCCCCTCGACCAAAGGTAGCCGCCTTCGGACCGCCCGTAGTGATAGCCCATCCGCGTGGCGAGTGATAAAACCACTGGCTCACCTGATAATCTTGGTCCACGATTAATCGACCGAGATATCTGAAATTCTTACTTCGAGCTTTATCGCGCGACTATTTTGACCGAGGGGATGTGGCGTTGATAAGAACGGAGCAGCGATATCCTTGATGCGCGTTGGCTCTTGTAACGACGATAGCGAGATCTGTAAGACTGATGCTTTTGCTTGTCGGTATTAATTGAACAGACTATTTTCTGAATGTTGCAATTATTACGTGGGGCCCGTAACTGGTTTCAGGATTTAGTGTGCGCTGGACAGAGGATTATGAACCAATTTTATTAGAGTGGAAAGTAATCTTCTGGCGGAGCAGTTTAAGCGATTAAACCTTTATCGCAATCATCACTACACGTCGTCACCTATACAACACTGGTTTTAATTAATAATTGTACTTAAGGGGTTATACCTATAGTTAGGGGGCCCAAAAGAGGCGAATGTTTGTGAATTTTTTATGAAAAAGCGGACGCATATATTTTTACAAAACTTTTTGCACTTAAAAGACCAACATTTAAAGAACATTTGGTAATTTTTTCGTAGAAAAATATTTACGTTTATAATAAAGTAACAACCAACATCAAAGAAGCCTTTTTAAAAAATTTGGTTTTGCGGTTAGCACTGCCAGTCGGAACCGGATTATCCAAAATTAAAAAACACAAAAGATTTCGTTAGTATATTAATGTATTCCATCTCCTTTGTATTGATCCCAAAAGTAAGGAGATGAATTATAAAAGTCTCTTTAATAAGTTTCTGCGAACAACATCTTCTCCGATAAAAAGATATACCGGCGTTAATATCGTGGTTGGATTTTTAACGCCATGCTCTGACACTGCAGTGTGCTGAAAAAGACAGCCGGGTAATTAAGAAGAGCAACGTTCAGACGCGGTTCGTTCTTGCACGGCTGTTTTCAATTAACCGGGCACTCGTATGGCTCCAGTCCTCTATCAACAGTAGCGTGCGTCCGCAAGAAACGACATGCATGCGGGATGAAAACGAGTAAAAAGAATGACGTAGGTTTTCAAATGAAAAACCGAACGGAGTGTTGCGGTCACTTGACACAAATTTAACGCGATCAAAAGAAACGCTTTAACTGCGCCGTTGATCGACTCGAATCGCAAAGAAGCTGTTGCATTATCGTTTCATCCTGTGCTCGTTTCCTTCGAGGCAATTTGCATATCTATTCCTTCTCACACGAGTTTGATTCTTCATATCACCGACTACACTAATTGACTAAGTAGATTGTGATCATTTCACGTTCCACAGTATTTTATGAAAGTTGGACTCGTAAACTTCAGCGGTTTCTATCTGGGTCTCAGAGTGCAACAAGGTACAGAATTTTTCTCCTTCGTTTCCCACGACATATTTACATGTTCTGGGCTCGTTTTATAATTTTTGAATGCCATATATTTTGAATATTTTATTTGTTTCACTGGGTTTGATATTCTGCATCTTCTTTCGCATGAAAGTGTTGCATTTATGTTAAAATATACAGTGCATGAAGTGACTCAAGGCATGCTTTCTGGATCTCTGATCCACACGTGTCCCTTGTATCACTTCACGCCCGATGAAATATGAATTTCCCTCGCGTCACGCGTGGGAGAGGCCGCCACGCGGAAGAACAATGCATGAAACACTTACGTGACGAGAAGATTGAACTGCGAGGACGAGTAACGGTGCAGTTTGTACTTTTTCCAGAAATTCAATTCTTGACACTGTAACTGTACCTCTAGTCCTCACGTCTCTTCCGACAGTTTAACCGCTATAATAACTCTAACCCCCAGCGTAGGTGCATGAGCAAATTAGTCACGGCTATCAAAACGTCAGAGTTTCACACAGAGTTCAATAAAACCTGCACTAAGTTCAATCTCCTGGTGTACTCATATCAATATTTTAAGGATGTTTCATTAAACACAGAGCGATTCGAATGCACGTGATTTTGATAACTGTAATGGCAAATCTAGCACTAGTAGCAAATTGTAGGTTACAAAGAACAAAGAGTCTGAGAATAACGGAATCAAGATCTACTATAGCAGAGAACACAGTAGCTCGAATCTCTCCAAGATACATTTTCCGAAGCGATATAATTGTAACACAGCCCCGTTACAAGTCCCCCAGCACCAATGACGACGCTAGATCGCCCGATATTGTGTATTTAAAGTACCATTATGTAGCTTCGATATCATGATCGCGCGACTAGCAGAACAAATTGAATGAACAGCGGAATGAAACAAAGTGCAAAGAGAACGACTCGAAACATCCACTTACCCCGTTCTCAATCTTTTAGTCTCTTTATAAACCTGCTGAACGAACGTTGAAATTAACTTCCGAGGACACTGTTCGCCTCATCCCCTCTTCCATTTCAATTTCATGCTTCGCAACTCAGTACACAGAAGTGCAATTGTAAGCCTGTACCGATAAGCCGTGTGTCGTTTAACTATCACTTAGCATTCACCGATAAGAGACTTCGATAGCACACGTCCGATCCAATAAAGAGGCTGAACGAAGGCTATATGGAAATTAAAAAGTGCAACCGAGCTCCGTTTCTTCTCGTTGAATTAGTGCGTTGAATCTGAGTTTCATTACCTCGCGGTAATCGATTGCCCGTAGGCCAGAGGGTCGTTAGGAACGCGAAACGTCCGATTCGCGGCAATCTCGAGTTCCTAATCAACGACACCGGATGGAATATTCGCCGATCGTTCGATTCCGTTAAAGTTTAAAGCGTAGCTGATCGAGACGTGCAAGCGTGGATTGAGTCCCCCAGCCTCTCGTTATTCGCGGTAACGTGGTAATCCAACGGTCCGTCGCCTATCTCATACGCGACGTCGCCGATAACGCGTCCGAGTAGTAATTAACGAAGAGCTGTGGAAATCAATTAGCGGGGCTCCTTAGGGGCTGGCTCGACCGTTCGAACTTTGCAAACAGAACGAGATTGAATTACGAGGGTCCAGAGGGTCGAGTGTTTACGACCGCGTTGGACGATGCGCTATTGCGCTCGTTAGCGTTGCTTTCGGTCCCGTTTTATGCACGTTGTGTCCCTGGGGGTAAAGGAAGGAAAAAGGGCGAGACGGTAGAAAATGAAAGGAGAGGGGTGCAAGGGAGCTGGGAACAAAGGGTGAGCGAAATCGATTCGAGGATACCGCGATTGGCCATGGTCAACGTGAGTTTCTTCGAGGAACCGTCGAACGTTACGAGCCCGCTTCGGGATGATTACCAGCTGACAAGGCCACTTGTGGCTATAAATTTTCAACTACAAAGGTTACGGCCAGTCGCCACCGTGACCTTGGCCAATTTCAGCTCGCGGATAAAAAGGTGCATCTGTCGGGCGATGCAAATGCGACGGTGCATGGCTGCAACGGGAACGTCGTGGTAAATCAAACGTGCGGTGGTTTTTTGGCTGTGAAGCTTGTCGCCGGGTAACGTAAATAATGGGATATTTAGAAGAACCAGTGGTCGCCGTGATGGCGAATATTACGCCGCTAGAATATTCCGTGATTTATTATATTCAGATACAGAAAACGCTGGCTCGCGCAATAATTTTATTCCACCCGAGTGGGAAATGCAAATTTGTTCAGGTGCATCCTTGGCGGAGGGGCAACGTAATGTTAAGATTGAACGTGGAAAGATATAGAATAGATTAGTAGCTCCGATAAGAAAGTAAACATATTCTTGAGGCAGGAACGAGATAGCAACTCTCGCTCTCGACGGGAACTACATTAAACGAGCTAATCAGCTCAGACTTCAGCAGGTGCATGCTAAAAACTGCACAGGTCTTGTTCGATTGCAACATACAAATTTATGAAGGTGATGTAACTTTTTTGTAGCGTTTAGATTAGGTCCAGCATAGATTTTATTGCCGCCACTGGCGATGAACGTGAAAAGTATATTTCAAGAGGCAACAATTTCAATTTCATTCTGAACCCTTCCTGTAGAAAGATCTGCCGCCATTAAATTTGCTAGCGCTCAGCAATCTGTTAGTTTCTCTATGCACCATGGTACTATGCGCAGGGTAGAGTCTTCTGAATTCTCAGTTTCTCAGGCAGTATGAAGCGTTTCAATCGCACGTTCCCGTACACGTTGTTTCGACCAGCATACTCGACGATCTAAAATCACGATAGGACGGCGCACCGTTTCGCGATTCACGATCCACGATTCACGGTCGCCCTCCTTTCTTTGACCGATCTCCCGATGCAACGGTATTCGCCTATGGCGCCCCATTCCCTGCCGACGATCCACCGATACTGAATTTCCGTTCCTCTTTTTCCGCCGTCAGTTGGCCTTTCGGATCTCCATGGAAATCGGCGGGCTTTTGTTGCTTCATTTCGCTGTACGACGATTCACCGGCCACGATAGTGTCCACTCAAGTTATTTATGACAATTGTTCATGAGTTTACATAGGATAATCGAAATCATGACTTTGCAAGGGCATCCTTTACGGCGAAAGACTTTTGACAACGTAGACTTTGCATCCAAAGAATAACTCTTTAGCATTGGCGTAACTAGCTGGGACCTGAACCCTCCCAAAACGTGGAATGGTCCCTCCCCAGAAATTACATAAATGAGTAAAAAACATTTGTCAGTTCGTAAAATCTTATTTTATGAGAAACCAATATCTGGGTCGAAGCGCAATATGCAGCTGTTAGTCTTCCTGTAAGCTGGGCCGACTGTGAAAGGAGCTTTGCCACTATATGCGTCGCGTTAAATCTTGATTAAGAACAATTATACTCCAGGAAGGGTTTTCGATATGGCACTCCGAAACATCGAAAACGAAATGATTAAAACGAATGTAGGTGCAGAACAGGTGCTAAATATTTTTGTAGAAAAGCACCGTAAATTAAAGTTTGTATCAATTTTAACTATATATATCTATACATACATTATGTGCCCTTGCTTCTAATAAATCGCAATTTATTTTTCTCTATTGTATTTCTTCCTGCTTTCAACAATTTTGTTTATAATTCCTGAGAATAAAAAATCAATAATTTTTTATTTAGTTTACTCTTTGTTTTCGTTTTAAATAAATATGTGGATAAATGATTCTTATAAAATGTGTAGATATATAAAGAAATCTTTTAGCTATAAAAAGGAAGAGAGAGGGAGAAGGTGGGATCTCTCTCCCCCCGGAAAAAATTCTAGTTACGCCAATGCTCTATAGTGATTCTTATCTTGGATTCATTTTTTCCTGCATACCCTTAGTTATTAATATTCTTCTTCTTGAGGGAGAGTTGAAGTGCAGTTAGGGTAAAGTGATATGTACATGCAGTTTCAAAGTAGTTTTCAGCTTGGCGAAGATCTTCTGTATTCTAATTATTTCGTATCCGTTCAAAAGTTACTTTTACTAGCTCGGTCAGTTTTACCAAGTTTTACTAAGATGGTCCTTGATTACTACCAAATGAACGAAGTTTGGTAGCAGCTGCCTCCAGAAGCGAGAAAGAATGCTCAACATTTTACTACATTAAACTGCGAGTGGTAACACTTTACAGGCCTCCCTAAAGAGATTCAATTGCCAATTTAAAGTAAACGCGGATCTCCTGGAACGATTAGAAACACAAGCTCCCTTTTCAGAATATTCCCATAGAGTCCGTTTTCTACGCAGCAACAGACCTCCCACGGTATCCGCGCAGCAGCCAACAAATTTTCCCCCGCGAGGCGAAAAAGTCCCCAAGATATACGGATGCAGTAGAGAAAGGGCTAACTAATAATTAACCCGATCGTGCCGCGGCGGAGCAGCACTCTTCTTGCCGCCCTTCTTCGTCCGAGTTCTTCCTCCGGGTCTACGGATCGATCCTCGCGCTACCGATCCTCGAGGAAGCCCTCGGTTGCATACACGATCGCGCGCTTCCCTCGACGGCCTGCAGAACGGGAAAGGATCCCGTGCTTGTACAAAGAAACACGCCTCTGGCGCGCGCGTAATCGTCGTTCTTTCGGCCGAACTCGTAAATCCCCGTTCGTTGAATACCGTTCGCGGCGGGGAAACGGCGGAATAATAAGCGCAGGCCGGAGGAAGCGTAGAAATCGAAACTGCGCTTCGGCGAAACTACTCCTTGTGCACAGCCACGGTGATTGTGCGGTGGCCGCGATCGCGGCGAAACAGGAACGGAATGATGGAAAACGAGAGGCTGGGACACGGAGGGAGGAAGATACTTGGTAGAGACGAAGGGGAGAGGGAGGGGGAGGGGGAGGCTGCGAGCACAGTGGCTTTGAGCATGTAAAACGAAACGATCGGTGAACGTAGCAGTACCCAAGAAGTAACAAAACCGCTAAATTATCGGCTTGTCCGGGTTACTTCAGCGTCCAAGCGGCTCGGCCGAGCAAGTTCGACGAGGGAGAGGAGGCTAGGTCGCTTAGAGAATCGGGATACAGGGTAAGACAAAGTCGCCCAGGCAGTGTCGGAGTTTCCACATATCCTGTAATTACGGGACGGGACTGTCGGAGCCACCGGGATGCCAGGCTCGGGAGAGGAAGATCGGTTCAATTGCTTTCAGCGAGTTTCTAACCCTTGTCCTTGCTACGAGCACCGTTTCTTCGCGCTCGAATTACAAGTTCCGGCGATATGGCGAATGGGTTGTGTTTTAACGAGATCGCGAGCAGCTGATTGCATTCGGTAGGTTGATCTGTTTGCTGAGGATCTAGCTTCGCGTTACCGTTGGTATTGTTTTTATATCGTAATTACTACTTAGTGGGGTTGTTCGCTGGTTGCACTTTGACGATGATGCGAGGATGCTCTTGATTGTAGAGTGATGTAGACTTTCTTCTCAAACAGCATTCTCACTTCTTGTTTCTATGGGGACTACTATGCAACTAACAGTGGATTAAATAATTTGTTGCAGGTGGCTGACCTAAAAAGTGTACCGTTTGTCGCGGTGGAAAAGCAAGGATTACAGACAGAGACCCAGTTCACAGGGTGATAAACCCTTCGATTATGAAAGAAATTATAGAATTGATTTTGAAATCTGTACATTTAAGAGTTTATGAAATTCTGTTATCCACTTAGCCCCCGCTTTGGATTTTGCGTTTCGTTCTTATCTACATTCGTATTGTTCATTTATATTTCCCTGATAACAATTCAAAATGATACAAGCTTGTCGTTTTGAGACTCAAAGCACAATCCCTTCGAAGACTCTTGTTCCACGCAGCACGCAATCGCGACCTTCGTTTTATTGCGTACGCCTTAACATTCACCATATTACCATCTATCTACCAAAGCATCGTCATTTATATCACGTGTAACTGCAACCTTTGATGTTTCCTCTTCCTCTGGCGCGAGTAATCGCGTCGTCGAACGTGTCTGACGATTTTCAGCCGCGGCTCCCTGTTGCGCTTCGCCGTTGTCAGTACTGTGCGACCCTGTGATCGCGGTAATTCTCAAGGCAGAGCTTAAACAGATACATTACGTGTATGATGGGACTCGTGAAAAGTCGTGACGATCGTCGCGTGAGCTTCATCGAAGTCACGACACAATCGTTGCTTCAGACGTGACTTCTGAGATGAAGAAATGTCGAATCGAAAGGACCATCGATTTAGCATTAGCTTTCTTTGGTAATTTGAATTATGGTCAAGGAGACGAGAACTTGAAGATTTGTCTTTTTCTGAAGCATATTTCTACCAAGAAACACCCAGTTTTCAATTAGATTAGCAACAAAAGTATTTGGAAACAGAGAATCGAATACTTCAAGAACATATAACGCTATTTATATTAGTTTGAAAGAAATATGAGTGGAAGCACACTTCATGCCATTTTATTTACCATCCAGACTGTAAAGAAACGTTTCTAACCTTACACGTATACAAGTATTGTGACATACGATGCAGCAACTCTCCACTCTCAGTTATCGATGTCACTTTGCGGTACGAAATGTGCATCTTCCAAGAGTAAAATCGTCGAGGCAAATAACGTTTTATGTTCGAATAAACTTTACGTCGTAGTATACCGAAGTAAAGCTATAAAGTGGATAGCGCGCATGCTTATGCGAAATTGGGGATGCATGCCAACTAAGATGTTCCTTCTTCTCCATGACGTCTTAATAAAATATTCTACAAGAATATAGCATATTCTGCTAGAATATGCTAGCTTTTGCATAACGTAACATGTAATATAACCAGGAAATCAAAATACCCACAAACCATTCATAAATCACAGAATTCCCCTCAACTGATCATTAAACATTACATTATAAACTAGACCCTGGACACATACTACTCATAAATTACTTAAAAATCTCTTTCCACACCACCAATAAAACCATACAGATCCATACATCTTGTACATATCCCCTAGCAAGACAAACAGCTTCGTCTTCCACATGAACCTCGCAAGCCTAAAGCCACCAACACCTATAACAACGTTTTCACCCCATAAATCCTTCAAAGCCGCAGAAAAAAAACAAATTCTCTAGCAAGCACTGCCTGTCCCAGCTTCCCTTGCTGCTGAGAATACTTTTCGTGAATCCACACGGGGACAGCGTGCAGCGTTCGCCGCGCGCAACGTGTCCGTCCACGCACGAGGCTTTTCCACTCACAGCAGACAGAGGCTGGCGCGCTACGGGCGAAACGAAGAAACGTATCAGCCCGCAGGAAGCATCCCGCATATCAGCCCCGCGATTTTTCCATCTACGAGGGCGATCGTTTGATCCCAAGGCTCCACGAAATGAATATAATTAGAGCAGGAAGGTCGACGGCGGCGCGCGCGTACACACGTTGCGCCATATTCGCCGCTAATAACCGTGGACCGCGCTCTGGCCAGGGGGAATATCTCGCGCCTGGACGCGCATCGAAGGGCACAGACTGACGGGGTACACGGCGGCGCTCGATTAATTGGAGGATAACCTCCTTCCTTGGCGGTCAATGTCATTTGCATGAGAGCTGCGACTAGCAACGAGGCGCTCTCGGGTCGGCGGGCTTCTGCCCTGTCCGTGCAACGAGAGACGATGGGCAAGGGGGTGGGCGTAGGGGCAGGTGGTCTGACATGGGCGTAGAAAGCACGGGAAAGAAAGGCCCCCGTGAAACCCAGGGGAGGAAAAGGGGAGCGTGGACGAGAGGATAGGCTCGGACAGAGGGAGCCCATTAAAGCACAGAGTTCATGTACGCCTGGAGCAGCGGGACGTCGGGACGTCACCGTTGGACGCGTTTATACCTACTTCCCCCGAAGGGCTAATAATATATGTAAGCTTGCTCGCGGACTTTATAGTCAGCACTAAGATCGCTCGAGTTCCCGGGTGGCTCTAGTGTTACCTACGTAGTTGGTACCTCGAAGCGTTGCACAGTGGTTCGAGTATACTACATGCTAGCTGGACAAAATTATTTTTTCGCGGGTTTGGTTTTATATGGGGTTCAATTTGTTAGAAAACAAACCTGTTTCGAATTACAGTTTATTATTTCAATAAAAATATCAATAAAATAAAAATATGACTAATTCAATAAAGGAAAAATAACAAAACGACAGTATTGTACTTTAAATATAATTAACAGTTATAACATTATGTCTATTCCCGTAATTTCTGAGTTTCTAAGTTTAAAACCTGCTTTTTGAAATAAGTTTTCTCTGCATCGCTATTAAAATAGTGTTTTACTATATGTTCCACGTCGATCCGCACGACAAGGGTTGAATGTACGGAAAGTAGAGACTTTCTAGTTTATTTTAATCAATCGATAGATCTGCACAAATTTGCAAAACTATGCCGAGCGTTGCGCTCGAAAACAATTAGAAAAATATAGTTTTGCAAATTTTTGCAGATCGATCGATTGATTAAAATAAACTAGAAAGTCTCTACTTTCCGTACATTTAACCCTTGTCGCGTGGATCGACGTGAAACATATAGTAAAACACTATTTTAATAGCGATGCAGAGAAAACTGATTTCAAAAACCAGATTTTAAACATAAAAACTCAGAAATTACAGGAATAGACATAATGTTATAACTGTTAATTATATTTAAAGTACAATACTGTCGTTTTGTTCTTTTCCCTTAATTGAATTAGTCATATTTTTATTTTATTGATATTTTTATTGAAATAATAAACTGTAATACGAATCAGGTTTGTTTTCTAACAATTTGAACCCCATATAAACCCAAACCCGCGAAAAAATAATTTTGTGCAACTAGTATGTAGTATACTCGAACCACTGTGCGTTGCTTGGTTTTAATGTTTCTTGGGTCACTGGTTTCTGTGGGATTTTTTATTGACTTTGGGGATGTTTTAGTGACAGGTTTTATTAAGGTTGATGACTGAGAAGGATCTCGTGGGATCTCATTATTAATGAGAACGTGGGTTACAATCAAAGGCATTTGGCGTGTCAATGTTGTTGACCCTGCTTTTATTATATTTCGTAAGGATTCAGGTTTTATTTCTATATTCTAGCAGATGAGAGTACTTTCAAGCATTTGTCTTCTTCCCGTAATAAAGCGATGTGGGGATCACACTTCTTCATTCATCTTCCTCTGTAGTGCTTGTTTCTTCCAGCGACTTGTTGGTAGCAATAAATAAGTGATATGAGAATTTACAGTCTGCACATTATTTCTGCTGAAAACTCGATGTTGTCCCTCCTGCTTCATTTGCCAATTCGCGCAGGCTCCGTCATACCATAATATCATTACCATAATATCAGGTTCTAGAGCCATGTCGCCTAGCAAAACATCCCCGACAACTGTCACTTTGCATTCTAATTCCTCATGAATCGAAGCCATTATATGAGAATCCCTTACACGTGGAAAAGCAACAAGAATGTTTTACGCGGCTGAGTACTAGGACATCCACGTCGTCCAACAACGTCGAACTCGTCACTGGTGGCCATGGGGCATTTATGCAAAGACGAGCTTGTCATCTTTCAGCTGTTCAGCGTCTAACACTGTTCACCGACCTTGCAACGCTTGATGGCCGGTACACGGCGTTTCCACCTCGTCACCGTTCGACGTGACTTCAATTGAAATCCCTCGGAGCGTCAGAGACGCTTGGCCCATTGTGAACGATGTGATATGCAAGTCTGTTATCAGGTCATCAACGATCGAGGACCTCGTTCGCGCCACGTTGTTCGGTTTTCCTCGGTCGAGCAGCTCTCGAATGGAGGGCCAATCGCCCCTGGGGCTACTCCTGTTTTTACTATTCCTCGAATGACGGCCTTCTCCCCGCGACAGCGTCCTGTTGCGATGAAAGGACGAGCAAGAAGCAAGACGATCGCGTCCGCCGCGCAGAGCACACACAATCGACGTGCAACGAGACGCATCGTGCCACGATCGATCGGCTCCATCGATCGACAGGCTTTCAGCGGAGCATAACGCGTCCCGATGCGTCGCGACGCGCCAAACCACGAGGCTCCACGGTGCACGCACCGGACCGATGACATTGAATGACGTTGTACAATCGTTGGATCGAGCCTGTCGAGCGGTCGGTTTGCATACAAGGAGCGGCGTAATAACGACAAGATTAATTAAACTCGTTAGGGGAATATTGAGAGGGGTACTAGCGTGCAGATAGCATGATGGAGAGGGCACGCTCAACGGACGAGGGAAATAAAACTGGCGCGAGAGTCGGAAACCTTACAGGAATCGAGAAAGAACCGAGGGTTTATGCGAGAGCTGCGAGGCTGAGGATTTAACTATGTATCTCTTTAGCGATGCTAGTGTCTTCCGTTTGATAAGAAACCATCGCTTGTGTACTGTATATCTTTTTTACAATATATATCTGTATATCTACTGTATAATTTTGTTACAATTATTGGCTTATTTTAGAAGTACATATGTGCAGCAAGTCGCTGTAATTTTGTTATAGACAAACATTAAATAATGAATGAATAACAGCCATTCTCGCGGAAGCTGTTTTTATAATGCCGCTGTGCGGTGAGCAAGTTTTCTCTAACCCGGGTCATTTAAAATTAAAAATTCATGTTTTAATATTTTTCTATAACATAATTACTGAGAGTTGCTGCATATATGTACTTTTAAAATAAGCGAATAGTTGTAAAAAAATATTCAGTAGATATTCCACAAAAAAATGACCGAAAATCACATTCTTTTTCGAAAACTGACTATGAATAACCTCTTAATTCCTCAGTGCCTAGTATTCTTGCAAACGGACACTAACGCCACAATATTTCAGTCCACATAACCAGCCCCAACAAATGATCTCGAGTTACAGGTCGTTAAACTAATGAACTAGATGAAGTTAGAACCTGCTATGCATCTAATAGCCTGCTCAAATGTTTTTCCAATATCCTATTACTCCTCTACATTTCCTACCTCCCACACTTCCCTATTCTTTCCACTCGATTGCTCCTTATCCCCATGCTCCACCTACAACAGCAACTTTTCCTATCCCGAAACATCAGCATCACGTTCCATTTATACGCAACTTTCCTCTTGAAGGAAGGTGGAAAAAAGAGGATCCGAAACTCGTTCCCGAAAGTTGCAGCGGCCCAGCGAGCAAGACTTTGTACCTCGGAAAGCTGTCGCGCGCGCGCAGGAGCACCTCGGCCTCGAAAGACATACCTCTCAGATACATCTTCCACGGCATAACGCGGTCTGACGTTGAAATATCGATACGCGCGCGCACCAGGCCCCCCTTGGAACTTAAAATAACCTCGGGGACGAGACACAAAGGCGGCGCAAGAATTTCCACGGCGCCGCGCGGCCCAGCCCGCCACCTTGAAATTACTCGCTCGCCCCGGCAAATTGATTTATCAAAACGGCTAATAGGTATAAATCGCGGCCTGATTAATGCAACCGCGGCAGAGGAACGCGGGGCCGGCGTACGGTAACTGTGCAAACTCGCGGCGGTACCGACGGGCCCCTTATGCCGTTGCGCCGGCCAGAAGGGGGGCATTTATTTATTCCCGTGGAAGATACGAATCTAATAGTGGGTACGACAAGACTGATCCTCATAATTGACGAACGCGCTCGCCTAATAGCGAACCAACCTGGAAAACTCACTGCCCGATCGTAACATAAATCCCGACGATAATGAGATGGGTAAATATCGGTTGCCACGCACGTTTAACCGGAATACCTTGGAACTATCCTCGGGAACGAGCCCAAGCTCTCCATGGGAGAGTTATTGAATCCGTCCAGTCGCGCTTAAATCGATCCACCGTGCCCATTTTTTCCCCATCCACGGCCTACTCCTCTGCTCCGTTTTTCCTCCTCTTTGTTCCTTTCTGTTCCACTCGACTTCTGTCCCCTGTCTGGCGTTTTTCTTACTCGTCTTTCAATTTCCTCTGCCGCCTGATTTGATACCCTTCTGGTACCCTCTTGTATCATTTGTTTCGCCGTGGATAACTATCCCCTAGCTCCATGCGTTATCACTTTATTCTGTTTCATCGTTTCGACCGCCTCTCCTTCCCATGCCCCCCTGGTTAAATCTCGAGCGCGCCTGCATTCCACACCCCTGTATAGGTACATGTGCCTCCACATCTGATTTTTCTTTCTCCTCGTGTACATCTTGTCTCAACTTTTTATCCTCCAAGCAAATTCTACTTTGTGACGTCCAAGTGGCCCGCGCACAGTCACCACGCCATGTACGACGGCGTTTCATTACTCAATTAACGACCCACGCGCGTTCCCAGTCGTGTAGTATGCGGCAGGACGGCGCTGGAACGAACGGCGTACCCTGGATGTCGTCCAGGCTGCTCAGGCAAATCGAACACGAGTGTCGGACACGGTACTTCGTAAATATGGACGATCCTGACCGGAGATCACAGCGCGCATAGCCAGCAATTGACGAGTTACACGTGCATCGGTCCGTGTACGCGTCGAGGTCCCGATGACGAGCCAGAAAAAGGCTCTGGCCTCTCCTTGATCGCGAAGGGGGGCCGTTTTGTTGCTATTTGTATTCTTATTCTTCCCATTACGGCAGGTGATCGTCGATTATCTCGAATTCCACGCCACTTTCCCAGTGGCACGCAGACAGATCTTGCGTTCCGATACCACGGATTTTTGACAGAACGCGTATTATTGATGTTTGAGGATAGCCGTGGGCGCTTGGTCACCGCTAGATGGTATCCTTGAGCGATCCTCCGGCAGATACTGTCAGTTTATACAGGATAGAATTGCATGGAGTGATCTCGCGGAGGCCATTGTTCGCATAAAAATTCCACTTAACCTGGTTCGTGTGTTCTTCCCTTTAATATCGCGAGCCTATTCTACGGGGCACAGCGAGCCACCGTGGATGGAATTCAGTCGGTCGAAACGGGGTTAAAGGCAGTTTTATATACCTGCGAGACACAATTACTTTTCAAACGAGCTTGCTTTTAAGACTGGCCTGGGAGGATCCTTGATGAGAATCGAAGGAAAGAAGTGTCTCGATAAATTGAACTCGAAGGGCGCGAGGACAGAGTAGGGCGTTATCTGGACTGCAGCGTTTGCTTACGAGCGTTGGAAATATCTGGCTCCTTGGAGAATGAGATACGTAACCTCGGTGCGTGGCCATTCGAAGTAATGGATCCGATAATTACATTTCACTCGGGCGGAGTTAATTTTAGGACGTCCGACACGTCGTAATTCGGTTCAGTGAATATTCACCGCTCCTAAATTCTCGAGTATTTTTCCTTAAACCGCGCGCGCAACCTATAATAAACGCTTGTCCCGGGGAACTCGTTTTCGCGACACGTCCACGGTCCCAAGCCACTTGCCCCATTAGAACCGGATCGCATGTAAAATCACCGCCCATTACGTTCAATCACCTGTGTCGCGTCTGTGTCGAACATTCCGTGAGGACAAGCAGGACGGTAGGTGCACCCGTGTTTCCTCCTTGGTTCCATTTAATAACACGGCTGTCCGAAATAAAATCGGCCGCAGCGACCGATAGACGTCCGCGCGGGAAATAATAATCGTGATTTACATGGGCCGAGTTAACGAGCTGCCTAACGAGCCCGGTGTCTATTTTGCAGAGTAATCGCCACGAATTAAGTCGCCTGGGCCGCTCGCGACAGGCAACTGGATGCGTTGCGAAATTAAACAGGTGTATCACGCCGTGGAACAGTTCGGTAAGCACTGGCTTAGTTACGAGTCCCCTCTAGATACGTTAATTAAGGGGAAACAGGAAGTTACTATAGTGGCGATTTCGCGAGGACGATAGCTGAAATTTATTTAGCCGTTCCGCTAGGATGACGCAGGCCGCTCGTGACACGATAGTCCCTTGGCTTCTTCTCGTGAACCAATCGATGCGTTAATTGCTGAAGATTCATGATATTAGCTGCAGGTATCAAGAAATGGGTTAGCACTATGAAATTTATTACAAATAACTTTACTACTCAGCTTCTTCTAAATAGATCCCCCCACCGTTTCTAATTAGAGTGTAACATGATATCCCACTTTTGCAAGCCTTCTTCAGAAATTCCTTCACAGCTCTCTATCTTCTTCTCCTCAAATCATTGATCGCGGCGACGATCTCATATCCAAACACTATAACCACAAGCTTTCCCATGAAACCCGCTCAACATTCAGAAAGACTCCTCGAGGTCCATTATTGGTCTAAGGACGTCGCTAAGTGTTCCTACCATGCGCAATAAGGCGTCCAACAGATTCCCCTCGGAATAAAACGAGCAGAGTCTGACGAGCACCGCCTCGATCCTTCCTGACGTCATAATTGCTTCGCATAATCCAGAAATAGCCGGTAATTTGCCCCAGCAGCCGAGCCACCGACGGGAATAATGATGACCGTTAACCCTGGCGGCGTGTCGCGGAGCGTCGTGGCGCGTCCTCGCTGAAGCTTCGCGCTGCAACTCCTCTCGCCCATAAAACTCGTCCCGTGACCGCGACGATTTACTCCCCCTGGACATGCCCCCTCCGTGACGGGAAAGGCCTCCGCGCACGGCCGCAATCTAGCAACGTGACCGCTTCCGCTGCTTTCGAACGGACGAACGGTTAATTGTCACTGGATCCAGCACGCCTAGACACCTCCGAGTGTCATCAACGGTGGACGAGTAATACATGGCGAGGAACGATTGCCGCTCGTCGCTTGAAAGGTAAATTAGCCACGCGGTGACGAGGGAAGGGAATAGAAGACGTCTTGATTACTGGGCGACTTCGCTCGCTACGCGTCACGTCCGCTCAGTACTCTAGGCGTTTTAGGTAAGAAGTCCGTCGTCTATCCTTCCGTTCGTGCCCTGTTGCGTGTCATGTAATTTCCAATTGGTTCCTCATCTTTTTGCGCGCCATCGACGAATTGATGGCGGAAAGCCTCTGCTCGCGGGATGATCGATGACGGTGCGGATGTAGAGTCCTCTGGAGTTTGATGGAAACATATTGTACCGCGGGAATGTTGATGAATGGTCACTTTATTGGAGAGCACAGGCACTGGTCCCGTTGGTATAATTAACAGGGTAGTCTTCGTTTTTAATTTCTCTTCAGATATTTAGTTTCATTTGTTGATGTGGAGTCCATCAGATGATGAAGAGCTTCCCTGATATCACAAAGTGTTCACGATATCCTGGCACACCCTGTACATACCTAGCGCATTCCTCGATCAGTTCTAACATCACGGAACGGGGAGTAACATGGACAAAAAGGGAAAGACCCGTCACGGACAAGTTAGAGGTGTGGGGTTGACGCAACGGCCTGGGGCGTCCAGGAAACACTGGATCCAAGTACCGTCAATTTGCCTCGGGGACGGTTCAATTACCGGAGTCCTTCGACCAAGTCGGTTTCTTGCGCTGTTTAACGAATTTCGTGAGGCAGCGGAAACGCTGAACTATTATAAAAAGATGGCCGCTAGTACGATGGAACTGGCACGGTTCGGTGGGCATACATTCGCCGACTGTCGTCGACGATTACGTCAGCCGGACCAAGACAGATCGTAATAGCTCGCAAGACGACGACAGTGACATGCCTAATGTCGTTTTCCATGCTCAGAAGACAACACGTAATGGCACCAACACAGGCCAACCGAACGCTCGCACGTCCGTCTTGACTGGAACAGCTTTCGTCGACGACTCGCGCCAGTCAGGCGGAGTTATATTCTTGCTTGTGCTTTTTCATCGCGACCCTGATTTTAAATCTCCCGAAGAAATATGGCTTCGTTAACGCCGCGGAACGCGCGGAACGCTCCACGGTAAATTAGAGCTGCCCGAGGCATGAAGTTGTACACCATTTATAAATCCCGGGCGAAACCTCTGAATGATTTGACAAATGTGTTTGACGATTGGATGGAGGTGGTCGAGAGGAGACATGGATTTCGAGATTATAGAGTGAAGGGAATGTGGAAGGGTCCGAAGCAGCGTCGTTTATATTTTTAACGAAGAAACGAAGGTGCTCGGAGTGGTAGCGTTTGATAGGACACCCTGTATCTTTTCGTACCGCAGAAAAGACACCGAAATTTACAATGCTGCGGTTTCAAGGAACCCGGAGGAACAAGCCGAAGGGGGAATACCGAAAGAGCTCTGGCCGATGGCCGAGCCACGTTAATGCGTTTCCGATGTACATCCGTTTTCTAATCGACAAGCGAGACTTCCATTCGGCCGAGATTCGTGGCGCAAAACTGATCACCGTGCGCTCGGGTAGCGGAATCCTCTCGTGAGAGGAGGGCTTGATCTCGCTGGGGCAGTTTAACTTATCCTAACGGCACGGTCTTGGAAATGGAAGTAGAAGAGGGAATGTGGCGTAAGCTTGTGAAAAATCTGCGGCTATGTAACGAATCCTCATTCTTATCCACTTACGTATCTTGTTATCCCATCAAAAACTCTTCCGCCAAGAATCATCAAGAGTCATCCCGCGTGGTACAGCGGAACAGAAGCGGAAACGGAATAATTAGATCGAGGAAACGGGTATCTGGAGCAGCAACGTCGCTCACAGAAGAGGCCAGTGGAAATGTAGGAGGCGTGAGAACGGAAGATAGAAGCGAACGAAAAGCTGCCACTGCCCAGGTGTATCGTGAAGCGTCGCGAAACGAGATGTGAGAAAAATACGGAACACGGTATTCCACTTATTTGAGGCGTTATCGACTGCGGTTTCCTCGAGGAAATAATAAAGATAAGAGAAACCGACGCATGGATTTCACTTATATTCGGTAAACACTGCGATGGTACGTATCGAGAATTCGAAGCAAAAAATATTGAAGAGGATCGAGTAGGAAGAAACGAATGGACGAAGGAAGGATTGAACGGGAGGAAGCAAGGAGGACGTGAATTCGTGAGGTGCGATCCTTCGTGGAGGAATGACATTGTGGTGGTCGACAGTCAGAAGTGGGGACGAAAAATGAGGAACACGATATTCCACTTGGCAATGGCTATCGGTGCCGCGGCGTCCTAAGAAATTGGAATCGATTTAGTGGATCCTGAGGCTGATCGGTTGCCGCGGATGCTGGGGCGATTTGCCGCTAATTGAGATTAATGTCATCCGCGAATTCTCTGGGGTAAACGGAAAGTTTCGCGTAGACGGAATAATTACGCAGATAGGAATCTGGTACAACGGTCCACGTTGTAGCCAGGCCCCGTGTACTTAGCTACTCGCCGGGACGAGACGAGCGCTGATAACCGCCTTGAACTTGCCGTATTTGCCCGGCTCTGTATCTGCCTACTTGCATTTTCAACGCAGCCGTTGCGTTGTTGGAATCTTGTATCCCTGTTACCCCCTCGAGGAACGCTTCCTCTTCGTCGTCCACCAGCCATCTCTCTGCTGCTATTTTCGTCTTCCTCTTCCAGTTAACGTTGGGACATCCAGGTCACCCGGCCCTGAAAGATTTGACGGACTACTTTAAAAAGGGTAGCTACTTGAGATTAGGAAAGGAAACTCGGTAGCTTATCCTTAAACTCGGATGATTTCATTTTAGATAAGAAGCTGATTGTCCGTCGCTAGCCATTGGTTCGCAGATTTCAGAATGGGAATATCGAATTGAGATAAATGTCTCTGGTAGTAACGTCGTATTCCTCTTACTTACTAGCCACTTCATTTAAGAAAATTGATCAGTGTTGGAGAATCCACATAAAACTGAAACCACCATAAAACGTATCGAATCTGACATCATCACACATGGCTTCTCTAGCTCATCCAACTATCCCCATTAACCCCGTTCACGAGTCTCCAGTTTCAGCACCTTAAGAGCACCTTCCACCCTCGGCTCGTAACTAACCACCGTACCCACCCTCGACTGAACATGACCGATTGTCCGTGAAGAGTTTACCGTTGCGCTGGAACATCGTGTACCTACGCGACCTCTCCGTTCGTACGTTTTCCCAGGAAGATGCCGAGCGTGCGCGATTTAATCGGTAATCGTAGCCCGCCTAGGAAAGCAGGCCGTGGGTCACGATTCTACAGCGAAGCGGTTCCAGAGCTCCTCCTTCTTCTGGCGGCGTCCCAGCCGCGGGCAACGTGCCCCGAGGGAAATAGTTTAATCGTCGCGATTAATAGTAATCGTCGCGACTTATCGTCCAGCTTTTTTGCCGGGCGACGACACGCTGCATCCAGGGTGAGCAAAAGGGAGACAGAGGAGCACGGTTTAACCGTGGTCACCCCGACGGCGTCTAATTAGTCGAGGCTCTTTTGCCCGCAGTCGCACCGCCAGCGACGACCACGACGATGACGGCTCGGAACGTTTGCTTCGCCGGTTTCTTCCCCTACGGTGATATGCAAAAGCAGCGCGACCGTCTCGACAAAAACTAGTTTATTAATATGGCTAGCACGTTCGCTGTAATCTTCGCGTCCTGCAGCAGCCGCCCGAGCCGCGATCGAGAGGCGCTGCGCGATTAGCTGGTAAGAGACGGAATCGACGCTCAAAGAACCCACCCCTCGGACGCTGCGAATTTCTCGGCGGGGACCGATCGTCCCTCGAGGAAGAATGATTTACTGCGCCGATCCACGCGTACTCGACCGCCCCTCGCATGCCTTAAAACGTCGAACGCACGTCGGATTGCATTAACGAACCTGAACACGATCGCCGTGATGTCTGACTGCGCTGGGTGAATCCGTATCGAAGATAATTATTGGACAGCGTGGTGGGAAAACTGCTCCAACGGCTCGAGTTTATCGAGACACTCGTATTCTTGGTGCATCTTTTCCTTGGTGGTTTCCGTTGATAGATAGGCTTGCCACCTCTTTGGCTTTCGGTTGAACATTCTGCTTTTATTTCTTCATCTTTCGTGTCTAGTTTAAGTTAATTAAGTTTCTTAACTGATTGCGAGTGAATTGTTCTTCTATTTTCCCACCATTTTCTTCTGAAGCTATCATTAAAATATACTCCCTCTACGGCTCGACAAAGATCAGAATCTACAATTTCGTTGATCGTTTAATGATATCTGAAAGAAGAACAAGAAGCGAACCGTAGAGGTTGTTGAACTGCAATTGGAAGCAACCAAACGGTCAAGTTCGTCCATGAAATCTACCTCCGCGATCTCGATATCGATATTGCTGCCACCCACGATGTATCGAATGGATTTGCTTGCGATATTGTAGCAAGGATTTCTGCGGCGCGCGAAATGGTTGCGCGGTGCGGTCTAATTCGCAGCAATGTTGCAGGACTAATCGAATATAGGATCGCAATAAAATTTGCACAACTCGTGCCACGAAAGGCAGTCGCCTAATGGTTCGACAGGCGTATAACCTGTGGCGCGTTGTAACTCACGTGCTTCAGCAATAAGTTTCTTCGGGCGCGTAAATCAGACGGAGATACTTCAGAGATTGTTATCCGATGTAGCTATTTTGTCAACGACGAGATCGTTCTGCGATGAGAAATGGCACTGGAATCCTGCTTGAAAGCAAAGACCGTCGTATATCTATATCTTCCCTTAGGTACTCGGCTAATCAATTAACGCATCATTTGATTAAAGACCCATTAAATCACTCGTATCTACATTTTTCTTGTGCTATTATTAATTGCAAATTCTTTCGCGTTAAGATCTCCTTCTAACACTCGTTCCGGGCTTTCATATTTCTTTATGTGATGCAAAATGATTCATTTCGCGACGTCTTTCGCGTCGCTGCTTCGAACCGCGCCTCCTTTCTAGTCAACACTATCTGACTTACAATCAGACATGCAAACTGGTCGATCGAAACTTTCCCAATCGGTCGCAAAGCAATTTGTCCACACTTGAAAAAACACATGCCACGAAAGAAAAAGTTGGCCCCTCCAACCAGTAAACATTCTAAATTCTCATCCTTACTTCCATCGTGGAAATTTCTGACATTTTTTCCTGGGAAATTCTTCCAGCACCGAATATTGCCACCTGAAATTCAACCATAACGATATCCCGACAATTTCTTCAGGGAAATGTGTGTTGAGCCGAATCTCCGTTCAGAAGTTCTCCTCGAGTACAGTAATAAAGGTCGAGAAAGTGCACACGCGAGTCGAGCGTGTGCGTCGCAATGTCTTGGCTCTTTGAATGCATTTCAGTCGGTTGAACACGTATGAAATCGCTCGGCACAGCTACCATCGTCGGCGTCCAATGCAACAAAGCTCGAATGTAGGATGCTGATATTGCTTCGACTGTTACGTAACTCATAAATCATTCCGCGACGGTATTTTATCGGTCGAGATATTTATTAATCCGTGGCGGGCAGATTCAGCGCTCTGTATGGACAAGCTCGTAAGAATGATAAATAGCGCGGAGTAATCTGCCTTTTTTTTTGCGTGGCCTGATAGTATTGCGATTTATGAGCGAAAGAGCGAAAAGTACTGCGCAAATTTCAGGGAGAGTTGTGTAACTAGTTTACGAGAATGCTGATGCATGCATGCATGCAGTTTCTTTAATTAGGTTTTTTAACATCACTTTGAGATCATTCGTGAATTTAGCTAAGTAGTCAATTAAATCTCTAAATACCTCCAACTTTGAAATCCCCTGAATTCATAGTGATCCGAAACTTTAATTCGCTAAATACTTGACGATCATCGCGATCTGTTGCTCGTTGAAAGTTTGACCAGGAAATAGCACCGACTGAGAATAACTCTGGAATGGAATGCATCCTGGCGAAGCAGAGCCAAGAGTCCAAAGGACTGTTCGGGATGGTGAGAGATCGACAGCTGCACTTACGATATTGAAAACAAAGTAATCCCTGTGCGAACAGAGCCGAGGATCGATCCGTTTGCTCGTTAGAGCCTCTGTAGAAAGAAGTTCGTTTTTCATGTCAAGGAGAGCGTAGAACCGCTGATTCCATGCCGACCAGGAGGAAAGACGAGTGTAAGTACGATAACCGGGCATATTTCATCTCTCCTCTCGACATTCATTGCACGTAACTACGCTCTTTATTCGAGGAGCACGGTGAGCGCAACGATATCCACTCGTTGATATTATTCAGACCTGGACGCGTAACGACCACGATTCCGCAGCCAAGCGTAAAATCGTGAAATTCCATTCGAACGCGTAACGCTGCTGGCTGTCTTTCAGGAAGGTGGCGATCGATTTAGTGGATTCGTGGTCACCGTAGCAAAACAGGAGTCACTGTTTTACTCTGGCATGGATCTCTCCAGGGAATTCTTCTTTAAGGTAAAAAGGTATACTGTCAGGAGGAATCGATCTGATAGCAACATGGACAACAACAGGAATTGGAGAGGTTGTGTGGATTAAAAGTGGAAAATTCCAAGTGTCCCTTGTCATAGTAGTTCAAATAAGAAACGAAGACTATCTATCATGAAGAGAAGAAGAAACCTGTAGCTTTCAAACTTCATAGCTCTTCCTATTTACCATCTTTGGAACCGCTAATAAGATTTTCGTAAATGTAAAGCTTATTATTCTTCCCTCCTTTAAAAATCAACCCACCATTTTAGAAATCGAGAATATTGAGGGAGAGGACGTGACTGGGGTGAAGCACACAAGTCGCGCAGGGAGGAATGGATGGGCGACGCGGAAGAGGATGAAACGTAACACCGAGGAAGAGAATCGATTGCGCGGCGACGTTGATAACAACTTTGCACCGGACCTTTGACCCTTTCGCACGACGTTACGTTCCATGTAACACGTCTCGAACGTAGGCGATTTAAGTTAGGTGGTGGATAATGAGTTCCTGGACCGCGAGGATATTGTATGCGACTTATAAGGATGCGCCAATCAGCCACGAGGAGACTCGTACGTATACAAGATCGATGTATCCCCCGTGGATAGATGAACCCGTGCTCGGCTATTATTCGTGATTCGTGATCCTGGGTCAGCCGCGGCTATAGAAGGTTCTCTATTACTCGGATTCAATACGATAGAGAGATGGCAATAACGCATGGACGCTGGCTAGCAAGCATCCCCGTTGGCCCATTGGCCAATCCAATGATCCACCGTGTCATTTGCTCTAATAGCGTAACGATATCAGTTACCATGCTGTTTCTGGCATTCATATTTCCTTGCTTTCCTTTTGCAGATATATTATTGAGGGTGAAAAGGTACGGGGGAAATAGGGAACACGAGATCGTGACTGCAAAATATTCTACATGGAACTCGATCCTCATAGAAAACATTTGATTCATCCTGCAACGAAATTCTGACTTGGTCTACTATTGAATCGATGCAGTGATGAATTTTTTCAATTTATAAATGTAGTTTTTAGGATTTTCTTGTTTAGGAAGCGTCACAAGGTCTTCCAGAAAGTGTGCGCTGTTTTTTATACCTACGATTCTCGCAATATAGAAAGCCTATTTCAGACCTACGCTGGTCGCTAGTCGTGGGACCTCCGAATCTTCGGTCAAGCATCTGAAACACGTTTCTCGATCGTTCCCGCGGTCGGGAATCTCCCGACGCGATTTCCGCGGGAGAATCTGGCCAAGTGTACGCGAGCGCAATTTACGCCGTTCGCAAAGCACGACGGACGGGAACGTGTAAATCATCCGAGGAAACTGCGTCGAGTGTTTTACGCACAACTTTAGCCGCGAGCTCGAATTTACGATTCTTCCACGGCACAAGATAACCGAAGATAGAGTGCAGCGGTGAAGAGGCGAGCCAGAGACGTTCCAAGCACACTCGCGGCTAGTAACTTCTGCGGGAGTGTTTCTCTAATGTACACTTACATATGCGTGCGTAGGAAGGTAGCCAGGAAGCTTGTAGGTACATTAGAAGTCGTAGGTGCTGTGTTTGCAGGCGTGTTTGTGTGGGTATGGATAACTAGCTGGGTCTCTAGGTAGGTGGGTTCAGGACCCTGGGATTACTTTGCCGCATCCTCTTGAATAGGAAGCTTGGCTGTCTGTTCTTGCAGTGCTATTGAAAAACATTAATATCCGCTTGGTCTCAAAGAGGCATCGCGTGATAAAGTTAAATATTTCCTATACGAATCTCTGTGAGTCATTTAACGATTATTTCAAGTATCAAGCATTTATGTTTGTAGACCATTCCTGGACGAGTAGAATAAAAAATATATAAACAAAATTTTAGGTTAAACGATTTTACTAAAAATACAAAGACTATAAAATAATTCTTCTCTCGTACTACAATTTCGATGGTGATATGCGACTTTAAATAAAATCATACAAACTCTGTAAAATTGTTCAAATCAATTGTAAAGAAAAAGGGTAATCGCAGAATTTGTAGGATTTTATCAAAGTCGCATATCACCATCGAAATTGTAGTACAAGAAAATAATTATTTTTTAATTTTTAGTGCATTTTTAGTGAAATCGTTTAACATAATTTTTTTTATAATTCTTTTTACTTTAAAGTTTTTAGTATTTGTGAATTTTTTATTTATTCTTTGTTTTCCTTTTCATTTTTTTACCTTTTTGTACAAAAAATTGTATTGTCATCACACCCACGCACGCCTACAAAATTTCAAGACAATTGCACTGGTGGAAGTGGGTAAAAATTGAGTTGCCAGATTTGAACCATTCACCAAACAAACAAACACCAAACACCACACATACAGAGGATCACAGCTAAGTAAAATCATTTAAAGACTGTACCTGCGGGGAGCGTTAGACGAGGCGGGCAAGTAGAAACGCCCCGTGCGTGATCAGACATATATCAGTAGTTCATATCGCGGACGTGCCTAACGTCATGCTTCATCATTTCGACATCAGAGTCTATTATTGAATCTATTTTTTCGTTCCGTGTAGTGCTATAAAATTAGTCTAGTCTATGATCAAAGTCGTCTCTAAGATCATTAAGGAAAACGTTTATATTTTTCCGATATTTCCTACTGAGATCCTACTTAGTCATCGCAATCATAATATTACCGCGATTCGAAGCTTCCAAGCGGAAGAATCACGTTCAAGCAGCCTTTCACCATCGCTCGAATCAGTTTGATCGGAGCCAGAAAAAGCATCGACGTGGCACTAACGCCTATCGGTTTGTCGGAGCACTGAACGATATTCCAGTTGAATATCTAAGGATTATAACGGCGACGGACCACCCGCAGCTTACCGGTTTCGCTCGTCACTCTTCCGATTTTTCGCCCCGCGGAGATTACAGTGTGGCGATGTTATCAGGCGCGAGACGATCGCGAAACGCGTACGCGTACATTTAATTTCCGGTTTGCTCGGCGGAACGATGACGCGCCACACGCGGGATCTCGGAGGAAAAGGAGTAGGGGAACACGTGGACGCGGGGAATTGTTAAGGAGCTGATCGCTTAATTCGCAAAATCATCCAAGAGAAGGGAAGGAAAGGAAGAGGGAAAGAGAAGTGGTTAATCAGCGCGCATTGGATTAAGATCGGAGAAAAAGGGTAATTTAAAACTAGCTTCCTGCGAAACAGTAATCATCCAGCTCGACGTGGTAGCAGTATAAAGAAAAATAATACAATTAAACGGGGCGATATTTCAAGTTCGAGTTAATCCTTTGCATTCCTGAACGAAGTACCATCGAGATGATTGTGACTGGTATCGCGCTGCGGACTGTAATTTTCTAGCAAATTGGAATAACTGTTTCATTATGCAGTTGTTAAAAAGTAATATCGCGTACGTAGGTCAATCGTATATTTCGAGAGCTAATACGGTAGGGCGTTTCAGTTAATCTCTGAATTCCAGGGGAACAATTAAAAGCGCTTTCAGAGTATAGGGTAACGATCGTATTACACTTCTATTACGAGATCTCTCCCTCTCCCTTCGTTCCGACGATTATAAAAATAAACCACTCGCAAGGTTAAGCAAGCCCGTTGCGAATCAATTATTTTTTCTCCTCTGGCATCGAGTCGAGAGGAAGCAGATGAAGAGGATTGAAAGCAATCAATACCCGTCACCATTAATTAAAACGACGAACCACTTACGATTCCAGAGATAGTAGATTAAGATTTAAATGAAGTGATCCGATTCCTCAAGGCACGATCCGCCTAAGGAAACGATCAAGCATCAATCAAGGATCGACGGTAGGAAATCCACGGATAAGAACGCCTCGATTCGCATGGCTCGAACGTGACCAGCAAACGCCGAACGAAAAACGGAGTCCAGAGGGGTGCAGTTCGGTTCGAGCATCGGCTTTGCAAATATCGCGCATTGGCCTGTTTCGCGTAAAATGCAGCTCGCATCGAGCTTTTTCCACCTCAGCTGTCGCTCCCTTTCCTCGAAGGAGGGGTCCGAGAATGCGATCGCGCCATGACATATTCGCGCTAGCACCGTTTCAGCTGACAAAAACGGGGAGTTGTTGCTGAAGAACGCAGAAGCGCCGGTTTAAGTGCAGCTGTTAAAACATTTATTGGCGTGAGAGCAGTTGCGAGTTGGCGTCTGTTCGCACGGATTTCTGCGTTTCTGGCTGAGTCGTCTCTTATCAAACGCGACAGGGAGGTTTTGCTACTTTCTTCAGGACTTCCTCGACGTTCCGCGGACGCCCGTCGGTGAACAGCACGCGGATATCTCGTCACGCTGTCAGCCAGCTGATCGTCTCCTCCTTTTCCTTCCTTTAGTTTTCGGCGGTGATTAATTATTTACTTCGCTGCACGCGGAGGGAGTCGAAGACAGGGTGTAATCGGTTCCAAGCTCGTTAATACGATGTAGAGGACGATTAGGGGAATAAGTTGTTCGTGGTAGGCCGCGAGCGAGTTTATTTGAAAAGAGTCCCGGTATCCGGCTGATAATATCTCTCCTTAAGCTGCTTAGGTCCGCAGGTGCCCTCGCTTTGCCCCCTTTTCCAGATGCTTATTAATATTTTATCGCGGACAGGTACACTTGTGCAATGGGAGGTCGAGAAAAGTGAGGATTATATTACAGAGAGCTGAAATGTGATCATTCTGTTTCATAATAACTTATGCAACACGCCACGTACTATACGAGCAATTTCATCGACCACGACCAGTAGCCTCTTTGACGCTAAGACCAGCTTTATCTGGATCGTTGCGTAGGACGTGCGCGAGCCTCTTTAACTGGCTGTACCTGTGACGTGTGTTTGACAATGATCAAGATACGTCGCTAAGCTGCAAAAGGAGAATCCTGCCCGTCGTAATTTGCCATCATCAATCAAGCATTTTGAAAGAAATCTCCATACCAAAACGCAAACCTCAGACCTACACGCACTACCTTCCCCTGTTTCACAACGGCACACACAGACAGTTAAGATTACAGAATTCTAAACTGGAAGCTTCTCAACAGGACGGAGCCAGCTCATCGTCCAAATAAGTTTACGACACTGCAAAAGTTCCGCTGTCCCGTAACGATCGATCGTCCGTCGGTTCTCCTCGGCAGCGCATCGATTACATACGTCGCCTTCATTAGTCCCGATTCCATCCGGTGGATCGATACGCGAGCTCGATAATTTGGTCCGTTCGCGGAGGAAATTTGCATCGCTAATACGCCCGGTCGGCGCGCAGTGTCAACGGTGAGAACTGGTGGCGAAAGGCACGCCCGGCTGGCACGTAATTCGAGCCTAATTATACGTGCTCGGGGCTCGAATTAAAACGCGGAATCACTCAATCCGCGCGAGCATCGCGTAGGTGCTTGGTAACCGGTGTCCTTGGATCATCCCCGGGACCGTGGATTGCCTTTAAATGGCTTAATCGTCCTCTTTATTGCGCCTAAGGTTACACTTAACCCGACTGTTTCGCCGTTGGATCCCCCGGATAATGACTTCGCGATCTTTCCCCGATGGATCCGCGTCTTTAGCGGCCGCGGTTATTAACTCTCTTGGATGGTTGGGGGAAAAAGAGCGGGGAGGAGAGGAGAGATCTAGACGAATGGTCGCAAAAAATGTGCTAATGGTATAAGCGTGAATCACCGGGGTACAGGCTTGCAGGCTCGCGCACCTGTGTAACCAGTAGTTGCTGGTCTAATAACGTATTCAGGCGTCGACGAAGAAACGCGGCCTCGTCTTCGACTGAGTATCAAGGGATTTTTCGCCGCCTGAAAGGAGACGACAAATAGGTTGACCAGCTCCCGTAGGTGGCCACCAACAGGTACCAGTTCAGATGATTTAGAGAGCAACGGTGTGACATCGTCAACCTGTTCTCCTTGCGTTATCGTTGAATAGTGGCCAGACAAGCGGCTCCACGCAATATCGCTGCCTCAAGGACACCGTGTACCTACGCGGGGAGGCGATCGTGTGGGTTCGTCAGGGTGGAATATCGCGCGAACGCTGCATTGAATTGAACGCTGAGGGTCTGACACCAAGTTATGCGCCTCCGCGGCTCGTTGGGCCATTGTCGTCGCGGAGTTACAACGTGTATCGCTCGGGAAACTTGCAGCGCAGGGAGTTTACACACGTGATTGTTCACTTGGAGATTTTCCGCATGCTGTCACGAGCCTCCACTTTTAGTAGTAGGGTAGTTCACCATTTATTTGATGTGATATTTACTTGATTAGCGTGAACAAATCAAATATCAACAAAACTGTACTTATAAATAATTTTGCCTTCTTCATTGTTCATTTTTTATGAATAATTATGAGAGTCATCCCTCTCCAAAAAAGACCGGACCATCTCTCCGAACAACGTTCCATTTCTCCCGTCACCTTAAAGCAAATATCGACCAGTTTGTCTGAATCAGCATAAAATTCTGAATCATATTACCTTTATTCTGATGAAATAAATAATATCAGTGCTAGTTTTAATAGCCATTTTATTTCAGTTGTACCGACAACCCCGGATTTACCCCATCATCTGTATGCGATACTCCTTACAGCCTCCATCAGATCTTTTCTCGAACTTCCATTCCATAAACATCGTTACTCTACTTTACAGGCTAGCTTTACGCAGTTCCTTTAACCCTAACAAAGCTGACGTTTCGACAAGTACGAATACACTCCTTGGACCTAATTATTTCCATTGAATCAATTCGCCTTAACAAACACAGTAGGAAGGGGCTCGGCCCGTAGATCTCGTACAGCGTCCCAACACCATGGGTATCTAACGCACAGCACCCAATAGCCCCATAAACCAGCGCGATACAATGGCGCTATCGTTTGGCGTGGATCCGCGCCTGGAACACGTATGTAGTCGGAATAGGCGAGCGCATCGGCCGTACTCCTCGTTGGTTTGCACGATCGAAGAGGGATCGGCGTACTCGTTTGTACTATCCACATGTTGATACACCGTGCCACGATCCGCGTATCTCTCGCAACGGGGAAACAATAACGCAAATCCGTACATGGCGCATAGAGATCGTTCTCCGGTGTTCTCCCCGTGCATCGAGACATTCGGCGGTACGATACGCGCACTCGTCGAATACCATACCAATACCAACTGCATTCGTATTCCAGCCACGTTCTCGCGTCCTTCCATTCGAGGCCCCAGGTTGCGCTGATTGTTTCCGAAGCGTTCCCTTCTACACGCAAGCGAAATGGCCCGTGTACGTGCGTTCGCGAGCCCCGCTCGAATCTTGCGAAACAGTTTGCAACGTGCACGTGTACCATACACTCGGGGTCGTGCTCATCTTTTTTCACGTTCGTTACGAAACTTCTGCTGGAACTTTAGAGAGATTAATGGAGAGGACTCGCGGCACAAAGGGCGATGGATTTCGAGCAACGAATGGGGCAGCGAAAATGGAACTTTAAACTCGGAGTGTCTCTGAATGGTTTTGTATATTAATTAATGACTTCCAGTTTTCAACCTCCCCGTTCAATTTTACTTTACCCGGAGAGTCATACGTGTATCCAGAATCGGATGGGTGATTTATTAGCCGCGGTTGGAAGAGGCATAAACCTTTGAGACCTCTTTGAACGTCGTCGTCCTATCCAAAGATGAATGGCCTAAAGGTGCATCCATCAAGAAAAATTCATGCCTCATTTCAGCCTCCGGTGTATAATCGCAGTGCCCGCGGAAGAAGTATTATGAAAATCTTGGGTGAAAGGGAACACGGTCTCAGGACTATATTCCCAATCTATAGACTGAAAAATGCATCTACCCGGGTGGAATGAGATATAGATAGCTAATCGGATTAATAGCTGCCTCGGTGAAGAAATGAGCTCAACTATCGAGCAGATGAGCTGCAAATTACACGTTCCGCGATGTTGTAAATCAGCCTAGAATAAGACTTCACGCGCTATAGAAGCCGCGTGCACGCGTGCGCTCTTGGACGACACAGTGTAAACTAAACTTCCCTCTGGAGATATCGTGGTGTGCAATCGTTGGACGCGCGAAAATTGATAGTTGCGAAGCGATATCGCGGAACAAATCTCTGGAATCAGGATCGAGGGCTATTGGCGGTCTCATAAATCGCCCGGCCTTTTCCTAGACGGCAATCGGAACAACCTAGCGCGTGCACACGACGCGCATTTGCCTCTACGAACCGTTCCGCCGGCTCTTTCGCAAGGAATTACAAGACGAGCGCGCATTTCACGCCAGGCGGACCGGCGCTCACCGAATTATATGTATCCGTTTACGAGCCACATTACGCTTGATGCCTGGGGCCTCAACGAGCTGACTCTATCGTTCACCCCGCGGATAGAGTGTGACGCATTCGGCCGATTATCTCGAACGTCAATGCTATCGAGCGTGGAAAACGACTGAGTTATCGACGATCCCAGCAAATGGTGTCTGTCAGCGATCTTCCGCGTTGAGGTCCTTCGCCGTTGGCTTGCAACCACGTGAAAATGTTCATTCCATGAGGATATAGCAACTTAGCATTTCGTGGTAGTTGATAAGACTGATGTGATTCAAAGTTGATTTATATTTAAATTTTTATGTGATTTGAAGCTATGATGGACGTGTGACCTAGTCTATAACATTTTCTATGGAGTTTAAAGGAATTTTCGAACAAGGGTTCGGAAATTTGCAGTAGCAAGTGATGCATGAACGACTCGATAACACATTCCCTCGAACGCTTATAAAGCACGCTACGCTAAGAAGATCCTCCACAGGCTTTCGCGGCCGAAAATAGTTTTTCATAAGAAAATATTAGAGCCAGCACTGCTCCGAGAGATTATTTACGACGGTACAGCATCCCTGCCTGGTATTCAGTAACGGGCCACGTTTATTTCCACATCGTGCGTCTCATATTTCTTACTTTATTCAGATTTCATACTTTTTCTTCTGCCTGCAGATAAAGGCAGAGGTATGAATATCGTGCCGTCCCGTCTAAATTATTGCGCAAATTACAAGCGTGCACTATATTACATTATCTCCTTGGGTCAGTGACTAACGACACTGTGACCAACATGATTGCCAAAAATGCCGCGATAACAATGAGTAATCCTTGTAGCGTACCTACGCTCGTGTATATACACCACTTACAAATATTAGAATCTCTAATCATCATGAAATCAACTCCAAGGTTCCTCTTGATATCGTTTTTATGATACAAAAAGTCGATACGTCAACGAAAGCGAAAGGCCTGGCCGCGGAACGTGCTACGAGCTTTTATTACTCTTGTCGCGGTGATTTTTCCCATCGCTTGCCACGTCGTGATACCACACAGACATTTATCTCCTCGCCTGGCGATATTATAATCCCCCCATAAATTTCTGCGATCCGTTAAACGCTTAAAAAGATGCGAACGGGGCGGCCAGCCAGCCCGCGGCTGAGTTCCCTTTTATTCGAAGCCACGCTCCGCTCGCCTCCCAGTATATCCTTCGCGTTCCTTTAAATCGTACACAGTCTCGCAATTAATGCAATTAACGCGTGGACGCACGAGCGCGATTAACGTTATGACGTTATCTGTCGCGACACACGCACAGGTGTCGGCTACCATGTACGCATAAGTAACTCTCTTGCTCTCCCGTTTTCTGCGATTCGCTCGAACGCGTGGAACAGGCCTTCGGTCGGTCGCCAAGGGCTCGCTCGGTGTTCCGTAGATCCTTATCCATCCCGCCGTGTAAAAGTTTTTCGCGAACGGTGGACAAGCCGCGGCGCAAGTATTAGTTACAATAGCGTACGACGCTATAAATTTTCATTATAATGCCGAGCTGGCTGGCGCGGATGACGACGATCTCTCATGGCTGTCAGAGTGACGTCGCAGCACAGAAACGCGTCTAGTTTACATCTATTCCTTACACAATGCCTCCCCCGCCCACTCGCTCCTCCTCTTCTTTCTCATCACTTCTTTTGTTATGGTTTTCTAATGGCCCTGCGACTTACCTTTCTCATCGCGGAGAGTGTTCCACGGTGGCCCGAATATGTCTCCGGGGCAAGCTTTAATCTTCTCTGCGACGAAAAACTGCTGGAAGAAGACACGCTTCTTCTTTTCTTGTGTAGTCGCTACTGTTGCACTTGCTTCTTTAATTTGTAATCCTGTCGTGGAGGCGTAAATCTTGTGCGAGGAAGTTTAGTTCGTTAGTCCTCTGGGCTTTCTATGTATAGGTACTCCGTCAAGGATCTAGGTGATCTCGACGGAGAGTGCTTTAAAACTTCTGGTACACTACGAATTTGTAATGAATGAAAGTGAACGTCCGAGATCTTTTTACTTTCTTCTTAGGCACCATTGTGCAATTGAGTTTGCACCTCTTGGAGGGTATAGATGATGGAGAACTCGTTTAAGATTACCACATGGGTGAAGTATAACTTCACTTGAAATCCTAACATGACAGCTCTCCAGTCACTTCTCATTCTCAAACTATTAGCACACTCGTGTGCGTCAATGCGCTAATGAAACTATCGTTAGTACTCCATTATACTGAATAATTCCTCGGCACAGTGACTATTATCAAAGTATGGTGCTCTAAAAGCACGCGAGGAATCCGTCTGCACCCCCGCCGCGCCCTTCGAACGTCCACGAGCGGCCCATGGTCGATGACAATGCTGGTTCGCGCATAATTACTCGCCATTGTGAAATCGTTGCGAAGCATGTAACGACTAGTCGCGCCGGGAACAGCAACGTCAGCGTACCTTTCTCGCGGGATGACTGCATAAAAAACACATTTCAAGAATTTAATACGCTCCGTGTGGCAGGAAGACCAGCTGTGATTAGTTTGCATTGTGTGCACAACAAAAGAATAAACGTCAACGTACGCTCGTAGCGTGGCTAACCATTAGTGCGATAGTTGAACGATCTGCCGTTTGTACTAGGGACACGCGACAGAATTGCGCCCAGCGTGTCCGGTGTTACGCTTCGAGTCCTAACAGTTGGTATTCTTTGTAACTGTAACATGTAGAACCTACGGTAGATTCAAAAGAAGGATTAATTGTAGACACTCTTCCTCTGGTGAAGTCTAATCTGGAAAATCTAATTTCATAATTCGGAGAATGTGATTCGTATAGGCTCAGACTTGAACATGGTACATTAGGTGTTTGTCCAACTTATGGAACTCTTTTCTTGTGTACAGCAGCCTCTAACCATATAGTCCTATTACACACTAATATTGGAATATCACTGCCGTGAGGCGTGGATGATAATTAAGCGCGGAGGCTATACGTGGAAGTGAAATGTTTTCGAAGATTGCCATGGTTAGACGAATTGATAGGCGTTGAGTGGTATTTGCCTCGCGACGGTATTTTTGAAAGATAGATAATTAAAGGTTCTTTAAAAGTCTTTCAGGCCCGTTACGGTGTTTCGATTCCTCGCTGGTATGATAATGATTATATTTTGATATACACAAGAATTCCTTCCAGACACTCCTCTACGTGTGCACTCTTGAGGTTGAATTGCAAATTCGTCTGACCGGTAGAAACATGATCCTTCTGTTCGTCGTGTCACAATGATTTATGCAGGATGCAAGACACATGATAATAAAAATCTGACAGAGTGTAGGAGGATATAAGGTATAATAACAAGGTAGAGGATTTGTATACTGTTTCAAAGGTCCTTGGTTATTCGCAAGAATGCTTACACGTAATAATGCACATTCTAAGTGCATCATTGAATTGTTAGCAATTATAAAACTGTGTCTATAGCAACACTTATCAAAGTCTTTTTAAAATATCAAGAATTCTCCTTCCGAATCAATTCAAATTTAAAAAGACTTATGATTTTTAATTGCCATCAGAGTTGGAATAATTCTCATCTTCAGTTACGTCTAATCCAAGCAATTCACGTCAGAATCTTGAATTTCCAATGGAATCTCCATAGGGTAGATGCACCATTTGTGGCCACTTTAAGGTATTGTACCAGTTATGGCCACTTCTTAAAAAATATAATATTTTTCTTTGTAAGCAATAAATGTAATCTTATATTTCGGGCGGTATACTAAACAAAATATTTATGATGTGAAATTCTCCACAGAATAATGATCTGCAAGCAATTTAAAAATAAATTAATTATACACATGGGCAAAAACAGTGCAATGGCCACAAATGGTACATCTACCCTAGTCAGTATGAGATTAGAAAAAAGACAACACCACAATTCGTCACCGGCGACTCACGTTCCCCGTTTAACATCGAGCGTACGAAGCGGAACGCTGTCTCTCGAACCTGTACTTTCATCGTCCCATGATCATTGACACCCACTTGGTTGCCTCGCGTCACGCTGGACACCTACCGCAGATAATGACACTCATCCTCATGGCGGTGTCGCGCAGTCCGATTCCTTTCGCGCGTACACTCCTGTGTGCCGCATAATCGTTAGAACGGTACCAGGACTTTTTCACCCGGGTCTCGCGTTACTAATGCCCGATTTCATCAGCAACGGGCACGGCTGTGTAGGTGAAGCTGCTGCACAACTGTAAATTAATGAAGCTAACGGACACTGGCTATTCCTGTATCGAGAGACATTATTGGGTCGAGTGGTGAGCGTAGGCGACAAGCCACGAGAGGAAGCTCTTCGACAACATCGATGATGTGATTCGTTGGAGCTGCTCCTTCCCATATATGATTTCGCTTCGGAGCGTGACGTAACCGATCCTCGGAGCTTAAGGATTTGCTCCGTGGGTGTTTTAAATCCCAGGAGCATATCCCGAGGACAGGAATTAGTGATCTAGGGGGAACTGAGCTGGCTGATCAGGATCGAGATCGTGCAAGAAACTGAACTGAGAGCCTTCTTATCGGGATTAGATAAGAGGTATTACTTATTTGCTTGGTCCAAGGATTCTTAGACCAAGTAGAGTTAGATGATCGTCTGTGGCAGTTATCAGGTACTTATCAGTGACTTGATTATCCTAACGAATGCGTGATAATTGGATATCAAGGGCTTCCACTTTTATCACTATAATAAATCTATCTTATAATGTTGAGAAATACTATAGCGAAAGATCCAAGTGCTCGCCACTTAGCAAAAGCTTCAGTAGATTTCTATACAATCACTGTTCCTGTCATGAATAGACGCTTACAGTTAATTACTATCGCATCAGCTTCCCATCCCGTGACCATAATCTTCCCGGAGGAGTAGGAAGTGGCAGGAATCAATAAGTGCAGCGTCCAATGCATCAAACACTGTAGGGCACGAAGGATAAAGCTGGTTGCCAAAGAACTTGACATTAATAATAGTCAAAAAAGATCACTTCAAAGAACCGTTACGAAAACCACACGCTATCAGATAATTTATTTGCTCCGTCGACGGGTCTGGTACGTGATTTACATTCATACCAATCGTAATACCCTCGCGAGGTTGTAATTAGTGGCGACTAGGCTGTTTTTGCTACACAGCCCAATTAGGCTTCCGTTCGGACTTTGAAACGTCGAATTCGACGATCGGCTGTCAGCGTGAGTCGCCTATAATTTACGATCTTCTCGTTCGCAGTGATACAAAGAACGTATCATCTGCCGCGCTGCGAGTGTGCGGAAGCTACGCGTGTAATACTGGTGGACGGTGGCTAGAGAGGGACAGGGATTAGAGGAGGTAGCGGTACATTTTAGATTGGCGACCGTGAACGTTCCAGGTAGCGCGATTATTGGCTAATAAAATTCAAGAAAGTCGTTAATTGTCCGCTAGAAGTCAATTAAGCGCGGGGCCGTTAATTATGATAATAACTCTCGGGGTTAGCGATATCTTGATTGTATCGTTAGTACGCGAACACCATGGAACCACCGTGAAAGTCACCGTGTCAACCAACCGAGAGCAAGCCGCGGAGCCGAGTTTCTTGTACGCGTTGCACGGCCCTGGTATTCTCAGCCGCGTAAGAAAAACGAACCGTCGAAGAAGCGGCCGTGGCCCTTGAGTGTACTCAATCAACGCCTATGCGCCCTCCTCGCATTTTCCACGGGGTGCACCACGAAAAAATAGCGTACTTGGCATTGTCGTACGTAATCGCGTTCGGTAATCTTGGGCTGCGCGTGGCTACTTCTCCGCAGGGACACGCACAACTATTTAGCACGCCTGATGCATGGCTTTCTTCTTCCAGATACACGCTGATTGCTTTTTGCAGTCGACTAGGGTTGAAAGGTACAGCGAGATGCGCTGGCCATTACCGTCCATAACTTTCAGATCTGTACGCTTCAACTTTGCTTCTTCAATTCTCTTGTACTGGCGGAAGAACAGTTTTACATTTATTTTGTATGAGTGTGTTTTATGAGTATGAAACTTGTAGTAACAAGTTCGTATGTTTCTTCGAAGGAAGGATCTCACAGTTGATGGATCCTTCTAAAGATTTCGTTTTCGAGATCACAGATCGTAAACACTATTAGCTGTGAAGCTCCTAAGTGTAACGGTCGAATGTTCTCCGTCGGGGACGGTGCTAAGGATGTTGGAATTTTATGTCCACCGTTATGTGTCACCGTTAGGTGATTAGACTATTTCTCTCTCTGTTGATTCTCCAAGTTAACAGTATCATTCGGTTGGGTGGAATGCACCCGTGAGGCAACTTCCTCTTCCTATGTTACGTTTACTGTGGTCGAAACATTACGAAATGGTGGAGGAGCCATCAGACTCTCGTGGAAACTTAACGGGTCCAATTACTCAGATGATCAATAAGAGCCTCGGTACTTATCGCTGTGAAATTTCTGCTGCTTCACCGTTTCTAATTGATCCCCGATTTTTACGTCTCCGACCATGACATTGGAATTAATGTTCTGGGATAAAATGAAGCGTTGTCGAAGAAATTTCATTCCACTCCTTCGTAAAATATTATCAATTTACTTCGTTCAAAACATTTTTATCAAGAAAAATTGCCACCCTCGCAACATACGCGATACAAAATTCAAATTCAAATCTTCTATTAAATATATCAAGGCTACTCTAAATCAAACTTGCTATTTCGAATTTTTAACCACCCTCAATCAAGCCCACCTAATTTCACTTTCAAAAAAATATCATCTCTAGAGTTACAAGGATCCCTCGAGTATCCCCATAAAATCCCAAGGCTGGAAATTTCTTAATTAATCCTCGACCCTCGTACCCACATCAACACCTCGTTCAACTACTCGTATCGGCGCATCTACCAAGGGCCTAGAAACGATCGATGCACGACCGCATCGCAGAAACAACGACGAGGACTCCGGCGCGGCGCGCGGGTCGTTGAAAAATCCCCAGGAACAGCCGGGGCGGGAGATGTCCCCTCTCGTTCCGGAAGTCGTTACTATCGCTGTTCTTGCGAGTAGGTCGATGGATTGCCGTTCCCTATCGCGCCGCTCGACCGTCGACAAATGAACAGTTACCATCGTCCGAGATCCTGGATAAGAAGTCACGGTGCCTCGTGACTTCCGAGCGAGCGGTGGTTAAGCGCGTGTATCCAGCATCAGCCAGGATTCTGCTCGGCCCCCGGTGACGTTTAACGGCACATAAGCACCTGTTTCTGCTATTCGCGGAGGCGCGAATCCTCGCCGTGTACGACTTACTGACCCGTGCAATGCTCGTCGTTCAACCACCATGATGAGAGATACGAGGCTCGCCAAGAATTCCACGGAACGTTTGACGCTGTAAATTCAAAGGGGCGTCTGAACCTCTGTGTGGGCATTTTTGAAGACGCGACGTCGCTCACGGGCAACGTCCGCCATCATTCCCGCGGTACGAGGCTGCTCCTTGTCAAACACACCGCGCAAATAAATGACCTCGCGGTATTAATTCGTACGATTTGCATAAGACTGTTGTTAATTGATTTCACTTGCACGGATGGTGTAAGTATACTTGTTTCGAGATCGCTCGACAGTTTCTTCTAGCTAATGTTCGTTCCCCGTTCATAGCTGGAAACTATAATGTCTTCCATTTGCGAAATTGAGTAAGAAAGTACCGCAAAGCTTTTAAGGTAAAGTAACGAGGAGCGTGTCTGAAGTGAAGAATGAGGAATATGCAGGAGATCGCGAACAGAACCTTTTACATCAGAATCGAAGGAGCCTCTTCGACCTTAACGGTGAAGGAGTGTTGAGGTATGAGGGATATCCTTCACTGGATGAGAAAGTAATGTAATTCTTGAATGTGTTGGGTAATGTGGAGAAAAAGGAAGAAGGTATCGTCACCGTGTTGAGTTTTGATTATTCAAACAATTGTATTCTCTTATCCGTAACGATTACTTTGATGACATAAAATAATTTCTGATCTTCGGTGTTGCTTGTCGATTGACTATTTTCCACACCGATCTGACTTAATGTCTAATACCGTTCATAGATTTCGTTCTTAAAAGCAGCTAATTATCCGGTTAGCTACTGTACACCAATGGCAACGTTCAACCTTCAGTCACACGAGTAAAATTAATAGAAACTTACGATGCTTGTGCTTCAAATGCGTTCACCGTCTAATGAGACCCGAGTCGAATAGGCTTGTCACGAAGGTATCGCCATCACTGTGTCGTTTTACCATTTTAAAACGAAGCAACGCGGCTGACGCGGCCATCGACCAGCTACGGAATCGCAGGGTCGTAACCAGTACGGCTCTCTCCCTTTATCTACGTAAACTTCGCATAATTAGTGGCCGCGGGCAATGCTTGGACGCGCAGAAAAACGCGTAATTTAATATGTCGACACAGGGCATCGTTGAGCACCGCTCGCGGCCGTAACCCGCGCCCTAATTGGTTATTAATCCTCTGCGCCGCCCTGAATTGCCTTATTTTCCGATTGATTTACATTGTCGACCGCTAACGAGGATAAAACGAACGTCAATGGAGGCACCACCCATACAGCACACTCTCGTTGCAGCATAGTTGCAGTATAGTTGCGGTGCAAGATTGCAACGATTCACGCAACGTTGTCGCAACTGTGCAGCAATAATTCTATGTCCGCCTGCTGCAATGTTGCACAACAACTTTGAGGCAACTTTGCACGGCAACTTTGAGGTAACGAAAAACTGTTTAAAAAAAAATAAAAAAAGTTATCGATTACGACAGATTTGAACTCCGGACCGCCCGCATGACAATCCGACGCGCTACCGTTGTGGCCACGGAATCTTCTTGGATGTAGAGTACTGTAGATGGTATATATATTGATTACTCCGTACGTTAAAAACCTTTATACTACATGAGTACTACGACCCCCATATATTGTCGTTCCAAAAGCACTGTGCGTTGTGCTCGCCTTCACGAAAACATCAGCTTGGCACGTGCCACCAGTAAAGTAGATTCTGACTTATGCTTGGAACTGATTAAATGGTTGCCTTCTCCGACATATATTTTATATTTTAGTTCATTATACTGGACGTCCGCGGGAACAGTAAACACCTGGATATTTCCTAACGTATTGGAGATATAAAAGAAATTGTTTATATGAAATTGCATGGTTGGAGGGGGCAAATTTACTACGGAACTCTTTTTTTTAACAGATCATTTGATAGTGCGTTTCAAGACGAATTCAATAAAGTATAATGTATACACTTTATTTCAGCCGGTTTTGGAGATATTATGTTTTAAAATTTGCTAACGCCGCAAAGTTGTGGCAAAGTTGCGACAAAGTTGCGGCAAAGTTGCTGCATAGTTGCGGCAAAGTTGCTGCATAGTTGCGGCATAGTTGCGGCATAGTTGCGGCAAAGTTGCGGCATAGTTGCGGCAAAGTTGCAGTGCATTATTGCAACGCAACTATGCAGCAACTATGCAGAAACAATTCTATGTCCGCCCCGTGCAATGTTGCACGGCAACGTCGCAGCAACCATACATCGACATTGCGCTGCAACCATGCAACATCGCAAGGTTACTGCAACCATCCTGCAACTTTGCCGCAACGAAGTGTGCTGTATGGGCAGCCTCGCTTGGTGCTGTGCAACGCCGATCTCAATACTCTGCGCACCGGAATCGGCCATTCAGGGCCATTATCATGAATGGCTTGCACGGATGATGATACTCGCGATGCGCAGAAGTATCTATTTAAGGTTCAATCCTCGGTGAAAATGGTTAATCGCGACTACAATACGGGGAATCATCGGGATACCTGTGTTCGCATGCCTTAGTCGGTCTCGCTTTTGAGAATCTTACGCGAACATACACTTTGAGCATTTCAAAACCTCTTTCCCGCCGTGCAAAGCTGTTATAGAATGAAATATATTAAACGAAGACGGATACAGGTGAATTACATCGTTAGTGGTTTTACGAACGATGATGCGCAGTGGCAGACGTGCAACTTGGGTTTAGCTTTTCAGTTTAGTAATATGTAAGTGTACATATGTTTGAAATTATCTTGGGTAAAGGTAGTTGAGGATAATAAACATTTCTTATTTGAGGATTGTAGTTGCCAGGGTAGAGTAAGTACAGATAAAGTCGTGTGCAATACGAAGGGAAATTAATTATCGCCAGAGCCATCTAAAGCTTCACCTTAAAGCAGAATTAGTTAGCAAGACTAGTAGCAACGTACCTACATCATCTTTTACTGAACCTTCCGACGTTTCATACTCTTTTTAAAATGACCTAAAGGTCGCAGCCTCCTCTCTCATATTCCAATTTACATTAGCCGACCTCGGGCGAAGGTAATGAGCGCTACGAAACGCAAATACAATTCTCTTTAAACACCGCGCGGTTTTCATAGAAGAAAAAGGCGCGGCAGGAAATGTTTCATCTTCAACAAAAGCCCATTCTTCTTCAAACACGCTTGGTCGACTTTACCACGAATCGTGACACACTTGAAGCTACAACTTAAATACTAACGACCATGAACCTCGGTCTAGCACCGGTGTCTCAGCTCAGTTCCACTGACAATTATTCCCGATTCGGTTCCACTCTCAATCGGGTCCAAACTCAAATCGCTGGCAAATCAAATCCTGCAAAAGAAAAGCCACCGCGAACCATCTGCAACGTTAACATTCGTGGAAAACCCATCGATCCCCTCGATCTCACCCCGTCGCCCGCAAACGCTCAACCTGCACGACCTATTTAAAGCGCGCGCTCGCGACAGCGGCTCGTGAGAAAACGCGGCGGGAAGCCGCGGATTGAGCAAAACATCGCATTTAATTTTCTAGGAAGGATTGCCGCCGCCGGCCGTGTACGACCGGCCCGCAGCCTAATATTTTATTGCCGTCCCGCAAACGTGTTCTTTCACGCGCGAACCGGCACGCCGGTTTCGAGAACCGGAACGACGTTATCGCGTGGAATCGCTCGACGACACGCTCCGACCTTCTTGCCGCTCTTCTTCCCTTCGCCGTCCTCGAGGAGATTCTTTCTGGTGTCTCTCCTCCGTCCGGGAGAAAGGACGGGAGGAGGGAAGGGACGAGCAAGAGCGCAGAGAGGCAAGGACACCTTTTAATCCTCCTACCTCGTGGGTCACCCCCGGGGGGTCGCGGGGGAACGGTCCGCCGTCCACGAGGGGGGCAATCAAGGCGGGTGGAACCGGACGCGAGAAATGCAATCCGCTTGGATGACGTCCAGAAAACTGTGGCTCCGTCTCGCGTGTTCCACGGCCCAACCTATTAAACCGCCCCATTTGCATCCCGATCTTTAGTTAATTTATTCGATCCAGCTGGATCGACACGCTTTCGAACGCGTCCGAACATCCTGCCTCAGGAACGTTGCTGTACCACGATGCGCGTTGCTGACGGGTTGCGTGCTGATGTCCCAAGTGCCTGGCAGTGGTTCAGGTGCTGTATTCAGCTTAGGGTTGGGAAGGGAGGTGAAGAATTTTTTGGTAAGTTATTCGGAGATTGTGTACGGGGTGTACGGAGACGGTATACGGTGACTCAATTGAGTAACGCAATTTAGTATGTAGTGTAATGAAATGGATCGGTATATCGATTCATTCAGTACGACCGCGATTAATTGAGACATAGAAGACGCTTCGTAACGTAAGCAGAGCCTCGAAGCAAACTTCTTCCCCCGGGGGAAGCTTTGGTTGAATTAGAAATTCGTGTGCCCAAAGATGCCGCCACGGTGTTCAGCCACCCTTATTCTTTTCTAGCGGCGCTGGCAAATGAAAAGGCGCGTGGTTATTGTAACGCGGTACCCAATTTCGGTTAATTGTATATTATTACTACGCAGAGGCTCCGCCATCCGCAGAAATTTGCGGCAGTCGAGATGGGGGCGAGTGATGCACCGCGGACGGAGCTTCATAAATACCCTCTTGCTGTTTTATTTCGCTGGATCGCGCGGCGATCGTTGCGCGCCGCGGTAATTGAAAAATAAACGCGGCACGCGGTATTAATGGTACCGATATTTATCGTGCGAATTAACATGAATCAGAACCACCTTATAAATCGGCCGCGGCCACGTTACAATATAATATTTCCCCCGTTTTCGTTCCGCACGAAAGGCTCGTTTGCCGCGCGAGCGCGTTACCTTACGCGCCGATCGTTTTTCATTAATCTCGCCAGATACGATGCACATGCGCGTCCGGGCAGTAAGTAATAATTGCCCCGGGATTCACATTGTATTATGTTGTTACGTAATGAATCCTTTGATTTCCTTTCCGATACGTCTCGATTCAAGCGCGTTCAAGCTTAAAAACTACAATAATTGCTGGGTCACCTACTACTTAGGGTGGATGCACCATTTGTGGCCACTTCTTAAAAAATATAATATTTTTCCGTGTAAGCAATAAATGTAACCTTATAATTCTAACGGTACACTAAACAAATTAGTTATGATGTGAATTTCTCCACATAATAATGATCTGCGAGCAATTTAAAATTAATACCTATAATTATGCACATGGCAAAAAACAGTGCAATGACCACAAACGGTACATCTACCCTAATCGATACTTGTCCAAAAAACTGCGCAACTTTTTTAAAGCCTTGCCAACATCACATGATTGCTGAAAAATTCTTTAAGCACCTCGTCGCTCCTGAAATCCTCCATCCAGAACGAATCGGATCATATCCCCATCGACAGAATTGTGCCGATTCAACATGTTTCCCATCTCAATTAAAATTCCTCGCTTCTATCTCGTGATCAAAGCTCACAGTGCGAACGTAACGTTTGTTATGCAACGACTTAATAAAATCGATCCGTTCCGCGATAAGAAGCTGCTGGCCATGCGAATGATCGCATTTCTCGCTTCTGAGCCGCGGCCGCGAAGAAACGTAATTACAGGCGGTCCGTTCGTGGAAACCTGTCGAACGCGATGCAGGCCACAGTCCTAGGAATCAATTTAACATTTTTCCAGCCTTCCTCTCCAGCTCTATCTGTCCGGCGGCCGCGGAGACGACTTGATAATCCGAACCGAGATAAGATCGGCCGTCGGGACTCGCGGCGATTACGGGGCCGGCGAATCGTTCGATCGAAGGTGAACGTTTCCCACGACCCCGCGAATTCAAAGGGTCCGCCGGATTCTACGGTACCGCCGAGAGACACACGGGGAATCCAGAGAGCCACGGAGCCAGACGGAGCTGACAGCGAGGCGGACGCTCGCGTTGGCCGGCTCCGTCCGCTTCGCTTGGCTATGTAAATTCACTTTCCAGTAGGGGAGACACGGCCGCGTTTCGCAATTAGCGTGGAATGCGATGAGCAAGGGACACAACGGGCGCCCAGACGACGCGGGGAGGATCCTTCGAGCGTTGTAAAACCGCGAGACGAGCAGAGCAGACATGTAGCTCGGGGACATTGCTGCCTCGTCGACACTCCTACGCGCGTACGATTCCCATTTTGGCCTCTCGATACTCCCTTGCTATCCCGTTAATCGCCCTCGCTATCGGCCGCTCGGCCATTAACCAGCACGATGCTGGAAGTTAATTGCTGCGTGGATGTACAGCACGGTTCAAGTGGATGCCACGGAACCGTTGGTGGTTGGGGATTGCGCGGAGATGGACTTTTTGTTTAGACGTCTTCCGGGACTTTGGTTCGATGTTTTAAGGTGGAATTGGGGAAATTAATTTGAAGTTTGGAAAACAGAGTTGGAGAAATTAATTTGAGGTTTGGCAGGCTGTTTTATTGTATCTTGAACTATTGTTCTGAATTTTTGTGTGACAGTGAAAAAGAAGCATGGGAAGATACAGAGAAAGAGTTGAAAATTAATCGGGTGGCCCTGACGTTGATGAAAATTACTGTAAGGGTTATCCGAAATACAAAAAGGAAAATAAATTCTTCCTTGAGAGGTACTTGCAGCAAGAAGGGTGCAACCCCATTTTTTTAAAGTTTTTGTGTTATGGCGAGTAATATATGTAAAATAAATCTATTTCGTTTCGTGCACTTTTGATGCAAATCCGATAAAAAATGAGCGATTTATTGCAAATTTTGAACCTGCACCCATTATCCTGCTGCAAGTCAGTGACAGCTCCAAGTTTGAAGAGTTCGCCAAAAATGGAAATAAAAACTTATCAATTCAATAACTACTACTCATTGTGTGAAAATATATATTTTTCAATTAGTCTTCTCTTTTCAAAGTTAAGTCGAAGCAATAATTCTTTAAACAGATTTATCCAATTTACTCGAAGTTGTTAAAGAGGGAGCTGCACTCCTCTTAATGAGCTGTGTGCCTTTAATGTCTCCCTCCTTTAAGTAGTCGTATACACAGTTTGAAGCTCGTATCTAGAGAACTACGTCAAGGAAAAGTGAGTCCCTAGAGTCTAATAATCTTATTATAATTCGAAGTTCCCTGGGCTAGGAGCTAATGATGCATATTTAATCCTCCTGTACAGGAGGACGTTAGATAATTTCCGCTCGCAAAGACGCAGAGTTTGACTCGCCTTCAATTATCTTAATTGTGAATATAGATATCGAGGCAGAGACGACTATAATCAATGGACAGAAATAATCAATTCACTAGACAGCTGTATTAGCTGGGCGTTACGCGTATTAGTCACTTCGTAATAACATGTATCACACAATCCTTTCAGGCTTGTCTGGTTCACTGGGCGAACGAACCTCCGTGTTCAATTTAGATCTCTAAATTACAACCACTATTTTCTAATTTACGCTACATCACACATTATTTATCAATCTCTAAATTTATCTTGAGATCATTAAAGGAACTATTAAAACTTCTACCGATGAAGTTATTGAACAAGGAGCAAACTTCTTAGATCCTCAAACTCTAATTATTCTCTGCAAATATGTTGATATGAATATCTTCTTTTCATTACACTGTGCTATTTTTATTACGCAATATTAATAGATTCCTAATTATTCTACGAATTAAAAAAATATGACACCGATATATCTTCCAATTTAAAACACTTGATACTCCTCAGAGAAGAACTCGTCTTGCTTGACGAATGACTCAAGCCTATCTACCTCCTCATCGCTCCAAAAAATGAGCTTTTAAGCACCACACTTAATACCAGCCGCTGCATTTCGTCAACGGAACCGGTTATACTTCTCCCGCGATCGGCCCAGCCGATAAATCAATCTCGCTATGCCCAAGAAGCCACTTTGGCAGGACCCAGTTCGGGAAGCTCGTCCGGGCGGATGTTTCAATTTGTAATCGGGAAACATCTACATTTATTATGCGATCCCGGGTCGGGCATTACATCCGCTGGACGCGAGTCGCGGACAGCGGCGTCCAATGGTGAGATATTAATCATCGGCCGATTTAATTCAGGACCACTGGCGAACCAGTTCGGCGGGATTGTCGAAGGACATGCGGCAAGATTAGTTCTCGCGAGTTTCACGAAGCTCGCCCATTATGGTGCCCCGTATCGCGACGTTCTTGTCACGTATTAATCGATACCTCGCCGCGCCACGCGATTTCGGCAAAAATGAACACGCGAACGAGGGATGCCCGTTCTAAGTGCACGATAAAGGCGGAGCGTGAGTTATCGCGACATTAATTCCGTTCGGTTTCACGCTCGAGCGTGTGACTTCATTGCTCGCGGGACGGGATAATTATGCAAGCCGTCCGCTCAACTTTTCCTCAACTCCGTACAGAAGCTTCCCTTAAGAATCAAGTATCAAACTCGACGAACTTTTTGCTTTGATCTTAGCTCGAATGAACACTAATGAATCGAATTAATTAGTAATCACTGGCGCAAAAGAAGAATATAGACAACCAACATTCACTTGGCTACTTAAACACAGGGATTAAGAATTACGTTCCCAGCGACATGTTTCCAACCAGACCTCAATTCAGTCAGAATGAGCGCCTTTCATAGCAATGGCTGCATCAACCCAGATACAAATCTCCGAGACGGATCCCAGCGTCAACCGACATCGAAACAAGAATATTCCTCTCCCCAATTGCCCCTCATAATTAACTCGTAGCCATGCTCGCCGCTGCTCGACATGGGACTATTACCGCACCAATTCCCCCGTCGCCGTAAGTACCCATCCATTCCCGTTGAAAACGAAAGAGAAACACCATAACTCTATCCACGAAAGTTGCTCGGCGCACGATTCCGAGGCATTGTTCAGGGGCTGGATCCACGTTTGCTCGAAGGGAATCGTGATCGGTCGTGTACGGAGCGGTCGGCTGTTGAAGAGAGTCCGTGGGACGTGAAGGAGAGATATCGCGAGCCGGAGAAGCGGATTCTGCAGCGACGTCGGCGCAACCGGGCCGAAGGTTAACTCGCCTAACGTTCAAGCCAAGACGGAATATAGATGTTCGGTACCGTTCGCCGCTTCATTTCCTTGAGTTATGGTCAATTACGGGTGCCTTATCTTGCTGGGCCCGGGTCCACGACTACCGTCTCTCGGCTGCCGCGGACAGGGATAATCTACTGGCGTGTATCTTCCAGGAAAACATTCCCCGCGGTCCCTTTTCCACCTTTCTCACGCATTCCAACTTTCCTCGTTACTCAATAGTCTGTCCCACCGGCGAGCTGCCGAACTTTGAGCGCCCAGCTGGATTTTGCGCGAGGGCAACTTTGAACCAGCGCCAAAATTCCAGCGATTATCTAGATTGTGTTATACATTGTGTGACATCGTTGTTAGTATTTGTATAAAATTGTTTGCCACTGGCTGGAAAGAACATGGTGTCCCGTTAAACGGGAGACTCGAGCGTGAACCATAACACGGTTCAATTTCATTCGAGATGTTCGAGGGCCCGTTCCGCCAGCGCTTTCGTGACTACTAGTCATTCGAGCTCGTGTCGATCTAGTCTAACTAATGAATAGTCGTTCGCCAAGTTTTCCCCACAGAGAAACTTTGTTTATTAGGAATTACATTACGGAAATGACGCGTTGCTGCTGTATTCGGGGGGAGATGTCATTGATCAATGAACTAGAAGATTGCTTCACTTGTACTTAGACTCAATGGTTGAGTGTTTGCTGTTAGAGGGATTAGGCGGGGCGTGGATTTCTGGACAAACAGATTTATGTATTGGAAGTGACATTTGCAACTCCGACAATATCGTTTGTAGAATACAGCAAGATCTACATATGTATTAAACACAAGGCGCGAATAGCCTAAGCCTGTTAGGATCTCCCTGTTAAGTGCTCTGGAAACGATAACCAGCGTTCATTGAATTAGCATTGGCGAGGGCTGAATGGTTCAGCGACAACCTTTCCGCTTTTGAATCTCGTCCCGGTAACGGTGCAAGCGCCCACGCGCGATTAACGCTCGCGATTTAGCGCGAGAACTCGCGGCGATGCGTCAGACGTCGCCGCATGACGGATCGCGTAAGCTGGCGTACGTGCGTTATTGCCAGCGAGGAACGCGAATGCAAATTCTGCCCGTCGGGGATCGAGCTGATCGCGCTCGATCCAACACCCTCGCTGGTAACAAGTCGTGAAAACTCGCGTTACTGCAGGCACCGTTTCCGCTCGACTAGCGGGTTGCGTGCGTTCGATACTCCTAGCCACGCGATGAGCTACAAAATTGTTGCGCTTCGCTCAAATTCCCACAGCTGCAACCGTGTCAGGGAAGATGCATTCCACGCCCAGATCTTCTCGAGGATTAGGATCCTGAGGCATGGAGATGGGAAAACTTGCTTTCGCCGGGCAAACTTAGTAGTGGTAGGGCTACGAAGGTCTTAGTGTCTAGAAATTTAGTGTATTACTGGGAATATTGCACGTTGGGGTTCTAGGACAGTTTCTTGGGTCTGAAGCAGAGTTTCTTCATCCCTTAACCGAGGCGACTTGATTTTTAAAATGCTTCAGTCTTCCTTTTATGGATCTAAGTTTTAAATAGTAGCAATTATTAATATCATAAATTTTAAAAAAATCACGTTTTGTTTAATCAAAAATGTGAATGAAACATTAAAGAGGCTTTTTAAAAAAGTTTCTTCTGTTTTGCAGTAAGCTTGCAGGTATCTCTCTGGATTGACTGTTCAAATGAATCTTGTAATTATTAACTCGAGAGGGAAGAATGACCAGTTAACAGCAACTTCATTTCAAGTGAAACTGGAACATCCTCGTTGTATTATGTACTTTCAAGCTCGTATATACACGTTATTTTACGTACTCGGAGCACACACGCGTATTCCCCGGGGCTCTATTCTTACCTCGACATTCAACGCTCCAGTCGCCCCTGCCTTGAATTACAACCTCCCCCAAGACGTGAATGAAACTTCCGTATGGCTTTACAGCACCCACGCACTGTACTCTAATTTTCAAGCGAAAAACTGGAATACTCGCCTAAATACTTCACAAGTCAGCAGCACCATACAACGAGGCAAGGGAATTAAAAATTTATATATATTCAGCCCCGTGACTCTCTAAGAAATTCATTCATCGAGCGTTCCTCGATTCGTTTGAGCTTCCTTGAAAATCCACCGCCGGTTGTGCAGACTAAGAAATTGTCAACAGCTAAATAAGCATCATTGAAGGTGACAAGTTCCATTTGCTGGTAAAAAGAAGTCTGGGGAGTGAATAATCGTTTTTCTATAGTCTATACGATCGATGCGTCACGTCCGGAATGTAGAGTACGGACGGAACCGTCACACGAGAATTATAGATGGATCCCAGTGCAGTGACAGTACAGGGAGAGACCCTTTCGAACTTATTTTTCGCACGATCGATTTATACAGTTCAAAAGCGAGACGCGACATCCGTGACAACGTGACAAGCTACGCTCTCGACTATGCGACGTACGTCGTATTGTCCAGATCGGCTGGCACTTAATCTTGTTTCACCCTCCCAGATCCCACTTGCTTCCCGTTCCTCTTTCTGTGCTCGACGTATGCGTCCTGCTTGCTCGAATTTGTTGTCCGTCATACCGTTTAATTCCTTTTCCAGCTGGAAAACGAGAACTGGAGGCGTGAATGGACAACGAGAGTTGTCAGTTGCCGGGAAGCTGGCCCCATTTAATATTTTCCAGCGTTTCAGTTGGTTATAATTGGGGGTATGCGTTAGCTTTCTTGACTTGTTGCCGTGTTTCGTTGGTCTTCTGGAGTTTTGGTTACCTCGTTTTCTAGTCCTTTGGTCCTCTGTTGGTCCTCTAGCCCTTGAGTTAACCCTAGCTTTTTAACGTTTCTTTCTCTAACTCTCTAATTTTCAAATTCTGTAGACATCTGATAATCTAATCCTATAGTCTTCCACTCCTCTAGTTCTCCAATCTTCCTGAATCTGCATTTTAAAATTTTCCCCACGTAAAGAGTTCTCCTTTGACTGAAATATGAATATCACTTTACAAGCAATGTATTACTTGAGATTAGATCTCCTAACACTGTAGCACAGTGCAACCGTCTCATCCTGCGTAATCATGCCAGTGAAAAATTGAGCTCGCGCTAATAACACAGCCCACAAAACATGCATAAAGAGGGTAATTGCTCTCTGCTAAATGAAGAAGCCATACTTTGCTGTTCGCGTAATGCGGTTCACGTTTTAATTCTGTCGAAGGTACACGTCGCGTGCACTTGTACCTCATTATAGTCAAAATGACGCAGGGCGTGGTCCCTCGGTCCTTCATTACTATCAACTAAATAAATACACGTCCACCGTTGTAATAGCTGGCATTATTTAAATTGCATCGCTCCGTTGTGCACTTCGAAATCGTTGAATAAAGTAGCTCGCCAGAGATAATAATTACCGACGTCGTGTTTATAAAGGTGGACCATTAAAAGTGGGTTACGGAGGGGAACAAATTGTTGCCACATCCCGAGAGCAAACAACACGTGACCTCGGGCAATCTTAAAAGCTAGCCTTTGTCGTACACGACCCCCGTCCTCCCCTCCGCGATTTAATATGACCAACCATCCCGAGAAAGAGGCCGCAATAATTTCTTCATCGGATCCTGGTACCATCCTATGCAAAACAGCGCTCGTTACGCAAAATATTCACGCAAATATCCTCCTTGGACCCATCCGGCAGCCTCGCTCGATTCGTTTCTCTCAATTCCGACTCCACAAAAGTATCGAACCGGGGAAAGGGAAGGGGACGATCACACGGGGGCTTGCACGCAATCTTGTTAACTCGGTGAAATACAATGTGTATTAATTTTTATATCGCGCGTGGACACGTACGCGGACAGGAAAAGAAAAACTGGTTCTGCACGCGGGATTCCGCGCCTCGCCGATAAATTAGAGCTGCTGGATGGGAGATAAGGCTTGAGTTCATTAACGTCCGCTCCGCGTGAATGTAAATCAGTGGCGAATTGGAGTTTTCGAGGGGTTCGAGTGTATCTCAGCTGCACTCTTGTATCAGAATCACCGAACCTTCGTGACTTCGTTTTCTCGAAGGCCGGCAGGGTACACGCGACCCGTTAAATTCGGGCGCTTAGCGCGGAGGGGTTTAGGGAAGCGATGATGCGCGCTTTCGAATCACCGCCATTACGTGGAAACACGGTGGAATGATCTAAAATAAGCGGACAATAAAGAACCGGATAATCTGTATATATCTGCGGCTCTGTCCTCGATGCAAACGAGAAGCCTGGTTACTAAAAGCAGACGCGCGCATTTCACGGATACCAGCGCGGTGACCAGATATTTGCACCTCGCGTGACGTTCCGTTTCAGCCTCGCTTTCGCGCTGTAGGTGTGTGCGTGCGGACGCTCGGCGACGAAACGAGGCACGTAAATCTTTCCTAAATTTCCCGCGGTCCGCCGACTATCTCGCTAATTTCACTTGCAGCAACCTTGCCTCTGACAAGGGTGATGGATGAGCCGCGACTGCTTCGCTTAGGAATCCGACAGAATCTCCGCGCGAGAGGTGGGTCTCGTTTAAATGGCGATACAGAGCGAAACGTGTTATTCGACAAGGTAGTCGTTGCGTCCGTAAAATACTGTAACTCTCCGAGGATGGAGAGCTTTTGAATGCAATCAGGGGTTCGAGCGTAATGGTCTCGCTCGACTTATTTTGCAAATTATAACTTCATTCCATTTGGACGGACCGCGTGACGCGAACGGAAAAAGCGCTATTTCTATTGGGTTTATTGTGCGAATCGTACTCTGTAATTACGTGCAGTGCGGTGGATTGCCGGGCAATCGCACGACGAGCATTAATCTTCCCGCTAATTGGGCAAAATAAAAAGTAGACGTGCTGTGGGATCGAAAGGGTTCCAAACTGCTGGCTCAGTTATAGGGTATCGATTCATCAGTGCGCCCAGTGTTCGCTCCCTGAGCCATTAACCTGACTGCTCAACAAGTGTCCTGCAACCCATCAACGACGCAGGAGACAGTATCCCTTTTTTCTTCTTATACACTACACACTTCAAAGATACTGGATCCCGCAGATATCCAATCCGATACGAGGAAAGTACGATAGAAGTCCAAAGGATTGCAAATTAATAAGTAATTCATAGTCTAATTAAAATTGATTCAGTTCTTATGAGTTCCTACATCAAGCTTTCTTAAACTCTTCAGATTCGCAAATTTCATAACAAAACCAAAGTACCTAGACGCCTACTGGATTAGATACGTAAACGCAGTATCCAGTTTCTTTGTTTCTCTCTACCAACCTTTCTCCAAGCACTCATATCCAGTGAATTCGCGAATTTCCCAGCGCAGCCTCTCGCGAATATCCAGCGAAGATATGCAGGGGGGCAGTACGGAGGCCTACCAGATGCTACCTCGGCGGTTCCGTCTGGTTTTATTGGGGCGCGCAGCGGCAAGTAGTAGGCAGGCGGGCAGTTTGGTTCGCCGGCGTGCAGAATCGCCAAGGGTCGCGCGCATACGCACAAAGCCATATGTCATGTCGGGCCGTTTAATGGCCTTTTAATACTACCTCGCGAGCGGCACGTATCCCCCGCCGACGCAAGGTGGCTGGATGGTACCTTTGAATAGGCGCCTGGAAGGTGCGTCTATAAAGGTGGCCCGACGCGACGCGGCCGGGCATAGAGAGCCCGAGTCGCCGTGAGCCGACACGGGATTCCTGAGTGTCTGTGTCATCGGTTCGACTGCAACCTCGTAAACTCGGGGCATTAAATGCGGCTTTCGGCGACCGGGGAACGGGACGAAGAATGTAGAATGTAGAATGTAGACCGATCGGGCTACGAGCTGGCTGCGCTCACCTTGGGAACCGTCCTTTGCAAACTGGCTAATTTTTACCAGCCGCGCGCATCGACTCACCTTCTAATGCCTCTCGCGGGAAAAGGTCGCTGCAGTAGTTGCGCCAATTCCAATTAACTTTTTCGCATTCCGGAGGATGGGTATCTATTGTACAGGGTGCGCCAAAGAGGTTGGTCGGAGATATGGATATGGAGCTCCGTGTGTTAATGGAGGAAAAGGAAATTGGTCCCAGGAAGGAGCTTTATAAATAGAAAAGAAAAGTGGATTTTATTCTCTAAATAAATTTTTATAATCGCCTAATGAATTTGATTGAATTTGCATTAAAAATATTTTAGCTCCCTCAAGATTTAATCCTGAGTGCGCCACTGATTGGTTCGACTAGAGAAGATACTGGGAATTCAAATCGAGTGAATTAAATTTTTTGGAGTACCTTTTACTTGTATTTTATTTAATTTTTGGGGGTTTTTAATTATGTTATGGAATATATTCTTTGAAAGGGTTACTACAAAATGAGAGTTATCCTTAAGAGTTTGTGTTTATTAAATAATAATATTGTTAGTTGCAAAGGCGTTACTTTTATATAGAATTTTTAAGACAATATGCGACGGAGGGAAATTGCCACTTTCTTTTTAAGTTATGAGAGTCGTGACCTATAGGTAGGCGAAGCGGATTACCTGGAGGTTTCATCGCCGATCCACTATGGAATTCGATGTGTTCGAGAAGTATTTTATATTCCCGTAAGGTGTATGGAGATGTGCATTTATACCGAACGTAAAACCTAACTTGTCATTTTACTGCTCCCACTTTTATGCGTACGCGATAGTTTCAGTCAGACACGTGCGTATCTGGAAGAGCTTCATGCTGTTTTATGGATCACCGTCTAAACGAAGAATGTGATACGACGCGTAAAATCTTGGGATCTTATGACATAAAGCCATAGCTGTCTTTTTTTTTGTTTAGCTCTGAAACTCTGCTCAGAGTACCCCGAATGCTTTCATATTTTTCGCGTGTCTGCTCTTTTTTGCTGGAATGCAAGTAAATTCTTCTCTCGTATTTTTAAGTGTCCATCTTTTCTCTCTCCTCGCCTTGTTTACCTTTATGTATATTCCTAGTACGCTAGGTGCTCGTCCGTTTTAAAGAGCCACGTCATCCAGTTGATGCACAAAGCGACAAGTCCCTCGTGTACGTGCTGGCTACGATCAGACAAAAGAACTAGCAACTGGCAGGCATTGTCCTCGTTGAAATTCCATTGAAAGCGAAATCTCGAGTGCTGGATATCTGCCTTGCGTGTCTCTAGCTGGTCAATTTACTTGACTGCGATTCCGGTTGGCCACTTCAAAATGCCTTTAACAACGAAAAAGAGAACAACTTTCACAGAAAACAGTGTTCAGAGAATTTTACCATGGTTTATACCTGTACAACAAAATATACATTATCATACACTTTCGTGTATAGTTTTTACAGCGATGATGATACTATGTGTACAAAGATTTGTTACACTAATTTATAACTCAGTTTATATGTAGGTAACCAAAGAATTTCTTGTACTTCTATTAATCACAGAAACTCATTTTTTCAGAAAAAAGTCCATTTGAAAAAAATCTTACACTTTCGACTAGGGTAGATGTCCCAATTACTGACAGTGTCCCTATTACGGTCACTTTAATTATTTTACTTAATAGTGAAATAATGCGTGCAAAATCGTAAGGGAAAAAAATTTTAATGTTAACTTAGGGTTCCGTGTTAGATAATAATAGAGAAACATTGCATACTGATATTTATAAATTAATATTAAAAGGTGAATGACAGTTTTAGGGACATTGGACCTCCTTATACTTTTTCAATTAATTAGCAATTAAAACATACTGTTTATACTATAAAAAAATTTTCTTAGATAAAAGAGTTCTTAAGCATTAGTATGCTGCAACTTGGAATGATTTTGAGGCTAAATAACTTCTGAAATAATTAACGAAAGTTACGCGACGAGCTTAATGTGGCAGTAATTGGGACATCTACCCTACTTGCTTTATAGACAAGTCTACCTTCTTCACGATTCCATCACTTGTAGCATAACTTATAGTATCCTTTCTAGTAACTATAGTTTCAATAATGTGGCAAAAGTTGTCAAAAATTTAGTATGTCACAGGATATAACTTTTCCTTAGTAGTGTCTTGGAATGTTCGTGCTACGCGACGCCTTGTAAAGGCTACCCACTGAACTTCCTGAGCAATCGAGCGCCTAGCAGCAGATGGCCCGCACAACTAGAGTCGCTAATGTCGATATGGTCGGTAGCACCGTCTCTGTCGATAGTGTCGAGAACGCTAGTATTGTAGGTATTGATGTTATAAATCTAATTCAAATATTGTTTAAAGCCCAGAGGAGGTATTGGAGAGAACTAACATCCAATATAAAGTTTTGTCACATACATCGGGGCCCCTAAAGACCACTTTGCAATTTCGTGTCGCATGCAACGTTATCGATACAGAGCAGAATACGATTATAACGCTGCAGGCGGGTAGAATGAAACTTAAATATAGCGAGATTTTCAGTGTTTCCTCGATATAAGCTCGATTTATGGTCTGGTTATAAGCTCGTCGACATTCCCACCATTTTTTGTCATGATTTGTCGTGAGCCAGTTTCAGTTATGATTGATCGCAGACGAGAATTAAGAGGATTGTAAGTTACAGGGGAACTGTATAAGGCTGTTGACAACACTGTTGATTCGTCTGATATGAAATAGTTGAAATAGTATGTTCATAAGTTCTACATTTTTCTCATACTGTTTCTTTATAATACTTATGCCATTTCCACATTGTTACTTCATAAATTTCCAGTTGCCGTTGTAGCTATTTCGGTTGGCGAAAAGTCCATAAATCAGGGATTCGTTCATCAACATCCATCACGATTGCCAGCACCCTGCAATCCAAGGGGCGAACGCACCCCTTCGCAACTTTGTTACGATTTGGTGGGATGTATTTCGGTTTACAATTGTGCACTTTCGGGATGTGTTGTTATATTTAATAACAATATGGGAATGACAGGAATATGGGAAGACACTGAATAGGATTAAAATAAATTAGAGTGGAGCGTTTAAGTTAATTGTAAACATTTAGTTTTATTTGTACTTGTACATTCAATGTATCAATAATATTTAATTTTCATGCTTTCATTTCCGTCAATTTCTTTGGTATCGTCAGTTGTCGTCGGTGTTGGAGGTTCTAATTACAGGTATGAAGCCGTACGGAGGTGTGCAACCTCTAGTGCTCGCCTCCCCGCTTCTATTCGACGATCCCTTTCTCCTTCTGACTGGTTTAGGTGAACTGCTGCACTTTACAATGAACTTGAATTCGGCAGTCAGTTCTTCTCTGAATGAAACCTGAAAAATATTTGCGTATTTTAATATACAGATCATACCAGAACATTTTATAATATTATCAACAGCTTCGAGGATATTCCCGAGTATATTTATTTAAATGGGGTACTCTCTATAAATAAATTAAAATAAAGATCTCGTATTGTACTTACATTTTCGCGTCTAGATGTAAAAACAGTTTCCCAAAATAGCTCCAACATTGTGTAGAAGAAGGAAATAGTAACGCCCACAGTCAATACTAAGAAAACACCCCCCACGTTATCAAGATCCAGTTCTTCTGCTGCACTTTGACCTCCGTCCTCCTACGAATCATTTGTACATTTCCTTTGTTACTTCATTATTGAAATCACTTAACTATTTTCATGGCAATAGCAGATCTATAGATAGTTATATTTTAAAATTTCGTTAAATCTTCCACCTATACGTACCCGACACTTTCCTCCACCTCGCTTCTGCGTCCACCACTTTGTCTTGAGTTCGGTGATTAAGCCGCTTTGCTGCAGCTTTAGCACAGCAGTGTTCAACGCGTGGCGATATGGCGAATCTAAAACAATTATAATCGTTATTATTAAAAAACATAAAGAAAGCATTCATGCAAGAATATCCGCTGACTACTGCCATTATAATCCGTTTTCTTAGACAAAAGTTCCAAAGGAATTCATTTCTAGATAGTAGACATTAAAATTTAAGCTTAGGAAGAATAAATCTATGGATATCTTGTTTAGTAACTGAGTGATATTGAATCCCTTTTGGGCGAACTTTGGGCTTCTGTACATTTACAACCACTCAACAGAGTTACGCATCATTCGATGAACGCTTACATTTCTTCATGGCGATTCCGTAACCCTTTGCGTCGAGGAGTCCACCGATCTGCGTCACGTTGCAATACCTCTCGGTGATGTACTCTATCGAGCTGGATTCCATCAGGAACGCGTAATCCTCTCTGAGCACTTTCTTCAGGCCCGAGTCATTGTCAGGTGGCAGAACTTCGTCCGCGTTCGCCTGCATGTAGTCGAACATCTCCTTGTACGTCGAGTAGTTGGAATCCTTGGAATGGGCATAATTCTTTGAAAAAACTGAATTAGAACGAACGATTCCAAGTTTCATTTGCCTGACACGCGACACTAATTGTCTACCGTTCTGTGCTACCTACCAGTTAGTACAGGGTTTTAAAAACAGATATATTTCGTGTTAAAACATCGATTAATGAATAATTGTATTAAATACTATTTATCTATTGGGGAGTATGCGATGTACAATTCGAAGGAGCATTCCAATCTAAACTATTCTTAATTTAGCATTAAGGTTTATATTATTGGATTTATATTATGTACTCGAGCGTCGTTTCAAGCCCATTAAACTATTGACGTTGAGATAACAGGGGTTTAAGGAATCGCATGTAATTCCTACGATTATCCACTAAATATTACTGGATTATGGTTACCTTAAGGGGGGAGACCACTGTCTCGGTCCGAAATGTAAGGGTGTTTTCGGGAATTTATTTCAACCAAACAACACAAGGAAATCAATTTATTGCTTAGTATAGTTAATAGTGTACATATCGAAGGGTAAGAAAAATTTTTTTTCAATCAAATTCATAAATCCGTTTCCTGTATACTCTTCGTCAAAATTTGCGCTCCGGCAAAAACATGCTAGTCGCGTTGACAGTCCCCAGGCTATATGGTTCATCGAAATTAAAAAAAACAATAATATTTAGGAACTAGAAGCTTGCCTCTATTACGTGACGATCGAAAAATGTCAAAATTGTAAAATATAACAAAATGGCGGACCACTGAAGAAAAAAGTCATGTTTTCGGGGTACAAAATTTGGGAAATGTTGCTAAAAAAAATAGAAGCAAGTCGAAAATTGAAAATGTCTGATCGTCACGTAATAGCGACGGGTTTTCCGTACAATAAATGTCCTTGATCATGCCAATTGGACGTATAGTTTTTTCTGTAGACTGTCAACGCGGTTGAAAAATGTCATTCTGTGGAAAACGCGTCCAATGCTCCGCGTGGCTCAGTCGCGCGTTTGACACCGCTTCATGAAAAACACCATATCTCCGTCAATTTTGCGAATTTCTTAATAAAATTTGGAGAGAACATTCTTGAAACATACGTCTTTCAAAAAATGTAAAAAAGAAATCGATTTTTCCGATGTCATTCTGAGGAAAACGCGTTTAAAGTTCCGCGTGGCTCAGTCGCGCGTTTGACACCGCTTTACGAAAAACACCATATCTCCATCAATTTTGAGAATTTCTTCATAAAATTTGGAGCGAACATTCTTGAAACACACGTCTTTCAGAAAATGTAAAAAGAAAAAAAAAAATTTTCAGATTTGAGACAGTGGTCTCCCCCCTTAAACCAAGAACGTATCGTTTATGAAACCTTTAGGAAGTTGTATTTAAAAATATCGCTAAGTTACATTGAATTCTTTTCCTTCTTTACAATAATGAATTCTTAAACAATTCGTTCGTAGTGGTATCTCACAGGGTGGTTAATCGTTGGGGATTAAATAAAGCGTCTATATTAATGTTCTCTGGATTTACTCGAATTCAGATTGCAATGCTAAAACTGTAACTAATTAAAACTTATAAATATCTCTTACATTTGAAACAAGTACATCTGGTGCTGTAATGATCCTGTAGAATTCGTCGCTACTAACAGCTACGTTCATTTTGTACGTTCGATATTCACTGACATTCTTCTGACGAATATAATACATCCGTTAAGACACTTACTTTGAAAAACATCAGCGTAGATCCTCCGGTCTTGGCACCGTATTTAATTGTTTTCTTCTTTGCCAATTCCTCGACGTTGGAAAATGGTGACACTAACGTCTCGACGGTCAAAAACGCCGCCAGGTTAGCTGTGTAGGATGACACCATGATTAGACAGAAGAACCACCAGGAAGTAGCCATCATTCGCGTAGAAAGTCCACTGTTAATCATAGAAAATTAATCAGCACTGCAACGAACTGGTATCGGTTATGTAATTCGAGAAAATTGCACTTACATTGGTGCGATCTCAGACCCCTGCTGCATAATGCTTCCAATCGTGAACCAGAGGGAATTTTTGAAGGTGAATTGATTCTCCAGCTCTTCAGGCTCCTCTATACACGGATACGGATTGTTCCATTCAGCTGGACATAATCGTCCAATTACGAATAGTAACAACGACACGGATATGTATGCTCCTATCAAGTACCACCAAACGCCAGCCGAAAATGGTGACAGGAAAGAGAACAAACTGGGCGGTGTTTTCGTTGGTTTTCGGTATAAAATGCTTATCCCTGCGGAAATAAACAGCTCTGTTATGAGAATGTAAATGAGATGTGTCGAAGAAGCCTCATTTTTTGACACCGTAAACTGGGGGATTTTGACACTTGTAGAGCAATCACAAAATAGGATCAGCGACCTGGAACGAAATGTTTCCTTGTTTCGTTTCGGTCAATATCGTTCCCCGCTGAAAAATTCGTTTTCATTGAAACGAAAACGAATTTTCTTCCAAACTGGTTATTTCATCTCTATAAAAAACCTCATATAAGTTCTGGTAGTTATTTTATAAAATATTATATTTTTTTCACATAGAGCGTTCATCGAAAACAAAATAATCTTATTAACCGGAATTTGTATTTCGATTATATCGTTTTCACATCTGCAATAGAATTAAGAATTTCATTTCGTTTCTGTTTCTATTCCGGAAAAATATTTCGTTCGTTCGTTTCGTTTATCGTTTTCGTTTCTGTTATATAAAAATGTCAATTTTTATATTATACCTATAGCAAAATGTTTCAAAAACATGTTCATATTCCCCCAGTTTACGGTATTACAAGATTACACAAGTTACAGTTTTTTAGAAACAGAGATATCCGTTCCTCCAAGAAACCTAGAGCATGCTATTTAAACGGTTACTTTGTCGAGGGATAAAAGGCTTCTTTTCACACAACGATGTATCTCAGTTCTACGAAATCATACCTAAGTTCATAAATGGCATCGTAAAATCCACGCCAGCTTCCCGTTCGGACGTTATAGTTAGATCAGTAATAGCCAGATCAGCCGTCTGCAAAAGATTTCAAGCGGATGTTATACGTCAAGCCACTTTCTTCTATTAATTACAGCATGCCTCGATGTAGTTGTCAGCCTAACTAACACCAGCGATTATTTTCCCCAGCATCCCCGTATATTTTTTCGTCTTTTTCGAGTAGGATCCATAAACATTGTCAGCTTGCACTTCGAAGGTGTAATTGAAGCCCAGCATCTTGCTGAGCTCCTGAATGATGTCGATACCAAACCCCTCGTAACGATCGTTCCCTGTCATCATGTCCGCGGACTTCTTCAGCATGCCGTAAGGGTGGCTCTACAAAAATGAGAAAAATGAATTCACTCGAACTTCCCGGCTAAATATAAATTAGCAACCTTGAAATATCCTTTAACAACGTACGATGGCTATCAAAACGATGAACGTTTTGTTCTGCAGGCTGAACTCAATATCCGAATTAATGGGATGATTCTCTGGCAGCCATTCGATGGAGTTAGTGCTGTTCCATGTTCCTATCTTCTTCACACCATCCTCTGCCACGCGTACCACGTCCAATTGGAAATCGCTACGAAACCCAGCCGTGTCGAACTTGATCAAACCGGTCAAACCAACCGTCTCGCTCTGAAAACGGTAAATGGGGATCTCAACGGAGGCTTCTCAACACCCGTTAGGCGTGAAATTTTTAATAATAGCGATTAAAGTAAAAGGGGAATTACGTTTTACTTGGTATTTCACAAAATACGTGTGTATAATAAGCTTACCAGACGCATAAAATTGCTAAGACTGTAGCCATGCTCCCAGCTTAAGCTGCCATTACAGGGTAACTGTCTCACGTCACCCTTAATGGCGTCTGTCAAACGTTTGAAGGCCCTCGCGAAAAGTTGCACGGCATCGTACATGAGGGCAGGTTCAACTCGTAACTGAGAAGGATCGCTTAAACCCCATTCGTTCTTGTGCATTTCGACGATGCTCGTTACGTTGGGATGTTGGGGATCGATTAAGCGTACCCCGGTGAAATTCACCCCCGAGAATTGATAGGGTTCTAGATCGAGAGTTTGCAAGTCCTGAAAGGACGTGATTGTTGAGGAAAAGTAGAAATCTATCAAGCCGTCAAATGCCATGAAGTACATAGCTAAGTAGCTTAACGTAGAATATTAATTAGGAAGGAATTACCAGAGAAGTTACTATGATCTTGTTCTTGTCTGACATAATACCGACTTGCTGCGCCTGCTTCAGCACCTCAGCGAGTAGATCGATGGAGCAATCGATAATAAAATTTTCGATTTCTTCGTCCTTCATCTCCCGCATTACGGTCCTGCGCATGGTTTGATGCCGTACGATTAACTAATTTCTTTTCCTTCAAAGAATGCAGATTAATCGAACTCTGGTGGATGCTAATTACGTGTACGGACCTGTAACTTGGACCACTTCCCAAGTGGTACAAGAAAATCGTATGACCCCGGGCATCCCAACGTTCCAGCAAACGATGAGTACGGATCAGGCTGTCGATGCTTTCGTACAATACTCCGAAAGACTTCCACTCGAAGTCGGTGATCATTTGATCAAATACCTGACGACATAATGGAATATTCCTTTGGTAAGATTGAAGTGCAGAATCACGGGGCACTTTACGAAAGGTCAAGTATCATATTAATACTAATCTTCACCGTCAGTTCCTTAGGTGAAATAAATTTGAAACTAAATTCACGCTGAACGCAGAAATCGTGTAAGCTCTCAGAATAGTCACTCTCAGTGGCGCACACAGGATTTAATTTTGGGGGAGCAGAATTGAACGGTTAAAAAGATTTTTCATCGTTAGGTGATTATAAAAAATTATTTAAAGAATAAAATCAAGATTTCTTTTATTTTTACAAAGCTCTTGAATTACTTTAGTCGTGGTTAGATGAATCTCCTTTTTTTTTAGGGGGATGCCACCCTTTCCCCCTCCCCCAGGTGCGCCACTGGTCCGTTTGGATTCAAGCAGATTCACGAATATCTCTTTAAACGTACCACAGAATTTACATTAAAGTACGACTTTCGGCCGCGGTTAAATAATTGCAAGCGATGTAGCACTACGCGCGCTTAAGCAACGGCTTTCGAGTCCGAATAAATTGTGAAATCTACCCTCGACGAGTTGAAAGCGCTACTCGCGTTCTACGTACCACCGAGAGGGTCTCTGCATGCGGGTACAAGTTTATCCCTTTACCGCGAACTTGCATGGGCTCCCATCTTGCATAAATATGCGGCATTTCCATGGTGTCGCACATGCTCTGCACGTGTTCCGAGGTGACTTTATTCTGGGGCCCAAAAATCGCTGCCACCCCTGTATCCAGCAGCTCGCATGCTGAACATTTCAAAGAAATCCATCAAATTGAATGCACTCCGGGACGCGAAAGCCTTCAGGAGCTGGCAGCCGACAATACTACACCCTTTACCTTTCACAGACACTTCATACGGGTCCGTGTTAACCTCCTTGGCGTCTGCCACGAGATACACGTTTGCGAATTCCATGTTTACATGCCGCGCTTTGTTCACCGCCTTCACGGACGTTTCGAAGGTTCGCTGGATGTCCCCGCCATTATCGAACAACCCTCCTAAAACGATTACGCGTGTGTATAAATAATCTACGGGTTCGTGGCGGTTCTGTAAGTAGTAAAAGTCAAGCATTCGAGCACGCGTAAGAACGAACTCGATAATTCGTGGTATACAGTCGAAGAGGAGGCGATCGTTTAATGGAGCTTGAAGTAAAGTGAGTTATTTTGCTATGCGTACACCTGTTCTTTCAACTCCACCCTCGATAATGCCTGATTTAATTCAAACTTTCTCACCTATGTGGACCTTCTTGGGGAACCCCAGAGCGCATGAAAGGAAGAAGATCAACGGAAGACACTTGGCCAGCATCTTATAGGCATTCTGCATGTAAAATGAATCATAAGCGCGTATTACAGAAGGCGTGAAAGATGCAGAAAGCAATAATGAACAGTGATTAAACGGCCCCCCGCGACTCCGTTGGAGGAGAAGCAATATTAGCAACAGCCTCGGCGCAGACCCCGATGTCAAACATTCTCGAGGCAACAGCGGGGTTTAATTTGATCGGTCAAGATTTACAAATCGACTGGCGTCCGCATAATGCCTGCTACTGAGACGTGATTAGCTTCAAAGACAGCCGGCGAACTGGCTGGCGCAGATTTATTTGCAATAAGATCGCGTGCACGCGCGATTCGAGGCGAGAGCAGCTCAAACAGAGCTGCTGGGGAGTCGAACGAGCACTTAACTGTACGACGTTCTGTAAACCGACCGGAAAGCATTCACGCGCTCCGATTCACGGCTCGCGTAAATATTTAGACCCGTCTAAAATCAGTCCTCCAATATTCAGTCCGGCTATTTATTTGAAACCATCGAAGGGGGCTTCGCATTTGTGAAGATCGACTTCTCCTCACGCGTCCTCGTTTTCGGGAGGGAGAAATCTTACCACCCCAATTTTCACCTAAATATTTCCCAGATAAGAAGACTCCTATTTGGAACAAAATTATAAAATTATTATTCACAACTCGACGCACGAAAAGTAACTTTAAGCCGCCCCTGCTGAATCGGCGCTTTGACACGCAAGCTCAGACAAGTGACAGGATAATTTTGGAAGCGTGGGATTTTACCGTGGCACGATACATCGCGGAGGAGGCACGCGCTATCAGAATCTCTCGGATATGCGACTGTCACCTTGCCAACGCGCGTAGTCTGGCGCGTTCTTTTTCGCTCATTCATCCGGCGCCCCGGCTCTCGACATTCGCGTGGGCATTTTCGCTGGGCTACTGGCCACGATAGAGTGACGCTCGAACGTGGACGAAAAATCACGGCCTCGGGACGGGCGTTCGGTGCCAACGTGCCATATTCAGACGGCCGGTGCCGTCGAAAAACCGACGAAAACCTTTGAGTGCGCGCTACGACGCCGTTATATTTAGACGCGGGGCGTCGTCGCCGACTGCCGCTTGTCCCTTAAGCTCTGTGACATAGTTTTCGTTGAATCACGATTAACGACGCTTCCCCGCTGAGAATTCCCACGTTTAATTTCGCGTTTCCACGGACTGGCGCGTACCTCGAGCACTTCGCGTTCCTTTAATTCATTCGACGCTCTATTAACATCCCTGACTATCGTTTGACATTTGTCTTTGACGCATTAGAGTCTATTAAGAACGTTTCGATTTTAGAATATTCAGAGAGGTGCTCGACTATCTTCAAAGTAACAAAATTTAGACTTGAAAAGCTACGGAAGCTTTCCTGTTCTTCAATGAGAACGTGGAGGCAACGTGGGGTTGGCAGTTTAAGTAGTTGCTGTTGAAGGCAAGTAGATAAATGACACTGTTAGTGTTTTAAAAATAAATTTAAGCACAAACATTTGAATGGAAGATTCAAGTCGAATATGCTACTGTCGGGTGAAAAGATTCGTTCTTCGTTTCATGCTCGAACGAGACAGTTAAGGGCGCAATTGGGGTGGTTACAAGGGCGGAGGGCGAAGCGGGCACTCGTGCAAGGTGGAGGGACTTACCTAAAATTACAATCGCACACAGCTCGTTTACCTGGAACAGAAGTTCGATAAGCGTACTTTTCAGAACGAACGTCGCGGCATGCACTCTAATTCCGAATGCCACATCTCGAGTGGCTTTTCACTGCGCACACGCGGCTCTCCCTTCCAGAAGCTCTCGGATTCATTTGTACACCGTGGCATGGCGGGCTGTTCGGCTCGAACTTGACTTATTGTTAGATCCGTCGAGGCCACTTTTTTCCAACGACACACCGTTTCCATAGAAATTTCGTTGGCCGCACGCGTAGAATTCGCAGCCGACATTTCACGCGTGCATCGAGTAAGTCGTAGCTAATGTCAAATGACTGCTATTTTTAAACCAGCACCGTGGAAAAAAGAGAACGGAGGTGAAAAATACGAAAAACATTTATACAGAGAATACTTGGTGCGTTTATCAACGAAAACAGGGCACCGGGGATATTTTTATATGATGAATACAAATGTTTCTGAACATTTGGAGAACGCGTGTGCTGCGAAATTTTTTATTACAAAAACCTCTCTACTTCGTCCATTTGGGATTCCCCATTTCGTGCCGTTGCAGGGTAATTTTTTAACTCGTATCTGTAAAGCACCGGTGTATAATTCAGAAGCTTTTTGTGCGAAATAATATGTTATCGTACCTTCGATGTCTACGTTTTTTTTAAACGCCCCAACTCGATTGCAACTTTCCGGTGGGAAATAAAGCTTCAAACGAAGGGGGAGGACTGGTGGGTAATTAAACGCGTAAAAGATCAAGATGTGTAGATTAGTGAGGATGGATAAGAAGGCGTAAGGGGGAAGGGCGACAGCGGAGCCCAGGATGATCCCGGCGAAGTAAATTAAATGGCTACGTTACCGTTCCGAGGGAGGCCAAAGAGAAGGCAAGAGCCACGGAACTTGGATGCATTAGTGAATTAGTTACGTTAGCGGTTTGGGATTTAGTTCTCTAATCAAGGGAACGAAGAGTGAAGGCTGCGGCAATTGATGTAAAAGTAGAACTTCCCGGGGACCAATTACGACGCGGTCGCTTTAAAGCTAGAAGTTTCTCTGTCCGTAATCAACGAGGGGATTATGGCGGCCGCGTTAAGTATATTACGCGTGGAATAATTTGCCGTTTGAACCGAAGGAGCCGGCAGTCTGTGGTTAATCACGCAGCGTATACCAAGAGCACCCTCAACAACATGTTATTCTGGAACAATCATGAGGGACGTCTCTCGCGATATACTTTGATGTGCGGAGGAGACTTGTAAAAATACATCCTACTGCATAATATAATAAATGCGAAAGTGTGTTTGGATGTTTGTTATTCAATCACCTCGCAATCGACGTAACGGATCTTTCAGAAATTTTGTATATATATAGTCTAGGACAAGGAATAACATATAGAGTACTTTTTATCCCGATTTTTAAACCGATCTCGACCAAATTATGTACAATTACTCTCTAGAACCCTGCGGAAAATATAGGCTACCATGAAATATGGACATCCCACCCTTTCCCCCTTATTTCACCCTCTTGACACTCCGTGATAATTGAAATTTTACCCAGGCAATGTACTTGAAGCTAGTGATGGATAAAATTACAAGACCCTCGAATACCTCTCTTCAATAATTCATATTTTGAATAGCTATAATCCTTATCTACTGAAATATGAAATTTTTAATAACCTCCTCTAATTCTTTACGTCCTTTGAACCGTTATATAAAATTACCTTACACAATCTCTATGCTATTACAACATACTTACATATTTTTCTTACACTATTCACCCCAGACTCTGTTATTACAGGATAACTTACCATACTTTCTGAGATAGGAACATCAGAATGTCTCGTACGTTTCAGATGTTAAATATACCTGGAATAGAGTGATTTATGAAAGAAGTGATGAAAAATCTTTTATTGAACCTTCTCCTTTCTTACCTTCCAACACTTCGTATAACACACTTCGTTGAATTAAAGAGAAACACACATCTAGTGAGAATTTACAGACGATGAGTTTATTCACGTTTAATACGATGCTCGGTAGTACACTTTACGTAAGAAGTATAATCAATAGGCTCGTTAACAAACTCGTTTACGACGCGAACGCAACGTACGCGATACAGACAATATTTACAGAGTACTTACGTGTAATATGCGGTGTTTGTGTCGTTAACGTGGGTCTCCCGTGTTTGTACGTTTCTGTTCGGTGTACAGACTTCGACGGATAGTAAAAAAAAACATCTGGAAGCCAGTAAAATGGAGGGCCTCAACGTCGTCGTCGATTGTACGTACGTGTACTCGAAATCACGAATAGATCCTCGAATCGCGAGCATTCGAGCCGCTAATTGCATAGCGCCGATCTACCCGCGCGCGGACAATTGCTCGCACTTGAAACCAGGCGGGCACCTGTGCACGTACGACATTCGCGTGTGTTTACGCCTTAAGAGGAGGAAGACGAAAATTAATACTGCTCAGTTCATGGCGTTCGTGAATAGCAACGTGCCGGTGGCAAGACAGGCGTCATTCGTTCCTTCGTTACCTGGCCTAATCCCTTGAACGTGCAACCCTTAACACGGGAAAATTGAAAAGTTACAGCAGAGCGAACCAAGTGCCCCCTTATGTACAAGAAATTTGCATAATTTAATTGGAAAGTAGAGCCAGTTTAAACAGAATTCAAAGTTGATGTTCCATTAATATGGACTTATAAGAGAGTGGCACAGAGCCTGCGGATTCTTTGATAAGCAGGAACTCGGTATAAAAGTAATTTCTTGCCGGAGAGATTTCCTGTTCCAGACCTCTTGCTTCAAAGGTGGAATTCGCGAAGCACAGTTAATTGTATAGGCAGGGGTGGAACTTGTTGGACAACTAAGAAGCAGGAGATAAATTAATATAAGCTTCATTAAATAGAAGCATACAATATACAATGCTTTGGTGTTCAAAGGATTAATTCAGTACCACGTTTCAAGATTGAATCCATTGGATTCAAGAGTGGCGCGCGAGTAGATCAGTGGAATTCGATGGTACGCAACGACGAGGTTGCAAAGGCTCGAACTCTGGCGGAAAGAGCGAGACCTGCAACTTCGATTGCGAAAAGGAAAGTATAAAATCACTCGTCCTATCTACACCCGGTTAAGTGTCGACGTGAAACGTTCGAATGGACACACTCCCGCGACACTCGCGCGCGTTATCGTTTTATATTACAGCACTGGAGAAGACGCTCGAATTAAGACCTTTACTAATCGACCGAACGCGCCCTCGCGGTCAGATGAATCTCCGATGAACGTTCTATAATACAATGCCATAGCACAGACGTGACCGTATAATTCGTAGTGTTAACGATTAGTACGATTATTTACACTAAATGTGTGCACCCGAACGCCATCGAACAGACAGAGACACTTGTGCGACACCTTTCCATTCGTATATTTTTTAATCTAATTACTAGCGACGTGCTTTCTTGATGAATTTAACGAGGTGGTCGATGTTGGAACGATTTCGATTCACTTTCTAGGCGGCACTTGCGTTCGCTGTTCAGTGGCGTTTCACATGCGATTCGATTGAGTCCACCCTTTCTCCTCGGTCACTCTCAACATGCATACAATCGTCGTGTGCTCGCGAAATATCGCGCGGAAGATATCGACGCGCGAGCAATACTTTGCGTTCGTTTATCAAAGAATAAATACCACAGGTGCGAGTATTAAGAACTCAGGCGATGTAATTGCATTCCACATGTAATTTCTAAAGACGGGAGAAATAAAATCGGAAAGTTATGCGGAAGATTAGGAACCGAAAGGTTTATTACAAGACTTCCAGCGTTAAAACGGTGTATTCCGAATTAACGTTAGAGACCGTGATAATGGCCCGTTGTAAATAAACGATAAAATTTCAATTAATTACGAGGGTTAGCCGTGAGTAATGTCATTTCCCAATTATTCAGAAATACATATATCTGAAATCTCACAAAGTTAAAAAAGCGTGAAAATTAGGAGGTTGTATGCTGTATGAGATGTTTTTTGTAAAAAAATTGCCTCCAATGCATATCTACGAACAGAACACAAAAACTGGTCATCGAATATTTCCTTTGCGTTAAAACTTTCCCTCGCTTTTTCTCTTATCATCGAAAGCAAACATAAGTGAATCCTACATACTCATAAAAAAATGACACTACTCCTGCTATCACCTACCCAACAGACACAATTGTATATACCGATGAACCGCGAAAGATCTTAATACTTACAAATACTCTCACTGCTTCGGTTACCACTTTCACAATTTTCTACGAATATGCGGGAATTATTCTATTAAACCACCCCCTCATTTTCACAACGAAAAAGAAAAGAACATCTAGTTTTACCACGAGCAGCACAACAAAATGTGAAGCCTGCGGCCTGTTTCCTCCTACCCGTCGATCCTTCCGCTCGAACGGCGCGCATCGTTGTCACCCCACACGCTACAATAAATTTCATCGAGCCTCGATCAACGACCGAACGGTTGGTTCCTACAAACAGCTAGCCGATGATCTACTGTACTCGACGTCCGCGTCACTCGTAGAAAAAGAACGAAAAAGTATAGACAATATAAAACAGAGAACAGACGTATACATGCACAGTTCGGTGGCGAGTCTCGTTCTAGCCTGGGGAGCAGTCGTCTAGCTTGTGTCCCATTTGCTCCCCTTGAAGCGTCGTTTCGCGACCGATTGCGTCGCGATGCAGCCGATCGCGAATCGAGATCAACCCCTGACCGTCGCCCCTCACGTTTAACGACCCTCTAGAGTTCAAGTCAGAGGGGCTTTCCCGACGAAATCCCTGTACTTGTTGCACACCGGGTACCTGCCCTCCTCGGAGACGATCGAGACGTTCGATTGCTGTCTCTCGCGGCGGACCAGGGTCTTGGTCTTCTTCACCGGTTTTTTCGTGCCGTTGCCACAGTCCAGGGCGTAACGCAGCTCGCTCGCCATCTCGGAGCACACGGACTTCTGCAAGTTGGAGGAAACCACCGCTGCGGGGTTTTAATCGTACGGCCCACTCTCGCGGAGCCTCCGTCAGCCGAACGCGATGACGCGTGCACCCGCGACGCGGTCAAACTTCTGCGCTGACATCCGGCCGGCAGCTTGCCCGAGTCGTCATGTTTTACCGACGCGATAACTTTTTATATGCGAATAAGTGTAATGCCGCTAGCTGCATCCCGAAACGACAGCGAAGACGTGAAAAATTTCCGGGGACCCCGAGGTTGCGTGAAATTTTGTACGCTCCGTTCACCGTGGATTGCAACGAGGGAGAGTTTGTCGATGTTTGTTCTCTGAGTGTAATGAAAAAATCGGGCAGTTGGGGAGATGAAAAAAAGGATGGAATTTTATTGCAGTATGGAGTTTGATAAGTTTCAATTCTGATAAATAAAATGTCTTGGCAATGGTTCTGAATCTTCGGAGGTAATAGAGATATTCAAGTGTAGTACATTTAGATCAGTGTTTCCAAATCTTTTTTGAGTCGCGATCCTCTTTTATAATATTCAAATAACCTGCGACACTCCCCCGTATATAAGGTAAGGTCAATTTAATAAGATAAAGGAAACATATTAAAAATAAGTATTTGAGAATATATATCTACCTTAATTGTATTAAAAAAATAAACCGAAAAAATTTGGTGACCCCCCAGAAAACACTTCGCGACCCACAAGTTGGAAATCACTGATTTAGTCGTTCTACTTTATATGAGTTCGGTGTAAAACTTCAGAGATGTGTGTTTGCATTAAGACAGAGATATATTCCTCTTTTGTTTTCACACGACGCGTCATGGCATCGAGCTGACTCCTCGACGATTAGACAAATTGTTATGCACGTGCAATTCAATTATACTTTGCGCTAACTATGGACATCTGCAAGGAACAGGATGGATTTGACAGCGATGGAATGCAAGCATTTTTGTGATATTTATTCATACAATTCTCAATCGAAATCGTGGCAGTTTTTAAACTTTCTTTTTACTAATTGTTACAGGGGAAGCATCCAAGTTGGAGTAGCATTCTTCTAAATTGGCAGTAGACTATCCAGTTCATATCACAGACATTTAAACTACGTTACGAACAGCAGCCATAAAGTAGAAGAGAAAATCATAATTGCGTGACTCAATGTAGCGAGAATTATTGCATCCCTTTCCTCGACAATTCTTAGCTTATAATAAAGGTGAACAATGGTGGAAGTGGTGAATTATTTTTCCGTTCCGTCCCCTCCCTTTTTTTTACTCTAGAGAATACCATCTCCTCTTTCTCTACAAACGGAGAAATTGTATGCAAACGGAATGCTGACTCCAGGATCATTTACTTTCATAAACACTCAGGCATTTGAAATTGCAAACAGTCGAATAAACTGAATACGTTTGCAAGATCTCGTATTTCTACAGTAATTCCCCAACGATTTCATTTCCAACATTGCACGAGGACAGGCACGAAAAAGTTTCCCGAAAGCAAAAAAAGTAAAGAAAGGCTCGCGAAAACAAGGAACTCTATCTAAGATACACATGCTCTACGATTTATTGATCGGCCAATGCTGTGACACAACTTGCAGCGGGAACAGAGTACAAAAGTTTGCTCACCTCCTGTGTATCCGTGGCGAGAGAGAAAGAGAGGCAAGAAACATTGCGACACAACTAACAATGTCATACTAAACTGTCACACATCGTGCGCGTGTCCTTTCGAGAATCGTACGTGATTCACTTAACGCCTACGTTTTCAATGCAACCGCATTTAACCATCGGCTGGCGGTGCCTGGGTCCTTTCTGGCCCAGTATCGATTTTAATCCTTCGGTTAGCTTGGACACTTGTCGGAAACGATAAGAAGACGATCGTGTATCGAAGGAACGCATTTTCTAGCAGTAGTCTGTGTGTCGCGGGGAATCAAGGGACGAGTTCGCCTTAATCTAAAATAATATAAAATTCGTATGATGTTATTATTCGGCTTATACGAGGTCTGTTGAAAATATTTAATGTCGTAATTTCTGTAAGCTCGGCACATGATCAAACAGCAGTAGAAAAGGGTGATATAGTATAGCGAGCAAAGTATATACTAATACTAGAAATTTACGGTAAACAAACGTATACATGTATCTAGAGAATATTCCAGGAATATTGGACAGGACGAGGTATGCGAATTCGTCATAAGAAAGGGGATCGGAAAGTTCTATACTGTTTCGCTGTACGAAGCTTTGTTTTCGAAATACAAGCGATCGAAGTTTTGGCACTCGACTTCCGGTGCATCCGCGGCAGCCTGGAATTTAAGCGGCGGACGTCGGAAGTCGAATCTCGAAACTTTGATCGCCCATATCTTGGGAACCAAGCCTCGGATTGCGAAACGGTAAAGGACTTTCGAATCCGTTTTGTTATAAGGAGCTTGCATGCGTCGGCTTGATCCGTGATGCTCAGACAACCTATACGGACACATATCATTACACAAAAGCAGTACCTATAAAGTGAAATGCACACATTTCATTTTATAAACGTGGTCGGTAAAATTCGCTAAAAGGAGACATTAACAATGGGTTAGAATTGACCGAGGCACCGCCATTGGGTTAATTCGTATGGTACAAGTTTACAAGCCGAAACATACGGAATCGTCTATCGAATAACACAGAGTTGTTTCGTTTCTCGCTAGGGAATCCGTGGGCTTCTCTTCCTGGACCTGAAATTTTCTCTTAATTCCTTCTTTTTCCCTTGGTTTTCTGGAGAAACATACGGACTCCGCCGAGGGGGTGGTGAACCGCCCCTCGAACTACACAATATTTACATACACAATAAAACGTTTGCAACCTGACGCTATACATTAATTATCTATCCGGTATAAAATCGTGATTGTTTCGTAAATATCTCGTTAAATTCACGTTAAATTCAGTCGCGATCGCGGCGCGTCCGAGCCGCGCCGCGTTCGATTTTATATAAACAATTGCCCGGGAGACTGTTCACTTCTCGCCGCGAGGCTCGAAGTTGGTCGTCAATTAACCTAAGGTTTTGATATGAGCAAATGGCAAACGCGTTGACCTTTCCAATTTCAGCAAGCCCATGAATGAGAGATCGCGGCGGGATGATGATCAATTTTGAAAAGTACCAAACTTCTTCCTTTGCTCTGATTAATAAAGACACGAAGATTTTCGTATTTTACTCGATCACGATTAGTTTCATTAGCAGATTATCGAAGCGAACTGATGATTTCTGAGGTGGAAGAAAAACTGGAAAGGTCGAGGATCGTTGCTCTTTTTTGATTATACGTTTCGTTTAAACTTTCTACAGTTCGTGTCTGTTAGTGTTTCACACAGTTCTCGATCACTCGTGGTGGAGTTCCTCCTTAGGTCCATCGGGTCAGATACGCTTTTCTCGGGCTTAGGAATCTGTATTTTTTTTATGCTTTTTCAAAGGAGATCGCTATACCGTCCGTTAGTGTAGATCGGTAAAAGCTTCGCAGATCGGTTTCCCCGAGGATTTCTGCTTCTAGAACAGAACAGCAAAATGCTCGGGTAAGATTGCGTTAGGTGGATCAGATCGATGAATCGAATCGGCGGAAGTACAAAGTACGCGACGCGTATTACCACCCGATAAGGAACGAAACCTAAAAGACCGTCGCCATAACAATTTACCAAGCAGTCTATACGAAACGAGTGCTCCTAGATACAGCGGAAAAGGCAAAATGTAGCGAACGAAACGTGGGGAATACGACGTGCAATCTTCGCCGAGTCAAAGAACAAAGCCAAACCCTGGAAGTCAGCTCAATAAACCAGTGGTAACAGAAAGTCTGGAGAACATTCCCTTTTCAATACACCCTTTCACGAAACCAAAGTTTAACGGTGCGCGCAAGATGAGCTTAAACCCGTAGTAAACCAAAAACGAGAAGATTCCCCCTGTTCGAGTGAACGAAAGAATCGTAACAAAGGACTTTTCTATTCTCTGCTATCTCAAAGCATTACAGGAGTTCCATTATCATGAAATAAGCTCGCTTTACAAAATTACAGAACACAGAATTACTTCCTTATAAAAGCTTTGCTCTCCCGGTCTCGACGAGCTCCAATAAAACATGTTCGGCCAAAGTATATCATTTATCAACCATTTCCGTAGCGAGACTAAATAGTTTGCCCGTGGCAAGTTGACCGTTCACCATCGAAAATGAATTACGAGGGTGGAATCTTGAAAGGGGAAGAAGGTCACTCGATTCTTCCATTTCTACCCAATTGTTCCCGGAAGAGGTAGCTTGCTCTCGATTCTGGCGTGATTTTCGAGGGAAGCCAGTATAAAGCACGAACGATTAGCAGGTTCAGGGTTCGAGGGAGTATCGTGGCTACTGTGTTGCGGTCCGGAGTAAGCGTGGTCCAAAGAGGAACAGCAATACCGGCCGTTTGTTGGCTCGTGGGATTGTTTGCTCTCGAGCACGCGGGGTCAGCGGCGCAAAGCTGCATATCCGTATTTGTGGACGAGCCCTTCTCAAATACTTGCCTGTTTGCTTGCCGCTCGAATGTACGCAAACGGTAGCTCGAATACATATTGTAGACACGCGAGAGCCATCGCACACGCGAGTTTCCGCCGCGTTGCGTTTCGCCGCGCCTTAATTTCATTCCTGCCATGTGACGCGGAATTTTCGTCCTCGAACGCCTCGAACCGAGCCCCCGTTCGCCCTCCTTTCGCGACGCGACGGATTCAGTTCTTCCATCGCCTTCTTACAGCCGGGGAGGAATGAAAATTCGATGCCCCCACGACGACGGTTCCCGTTCATCCCCCGAGACACGCGATTTCCGAGCGCGTTCGAGCGCGAGGAATAGTCCCGAGAATTTTGCTCCGAACATGTCCGCGATCGATGTCGTATTAATATGAATTCTCATGACGAAAGAAGATTTCAGTGCGAGAGGGGATGGTAGGATGCAAATTTTATGTTAGAAAGGGAGGGATGAAGCGTGGAACACTCGGCATGGACATTTCCTTCGCTACGCAATCACTGATCCCTCCTCATAGTTTTTTTCTTTAAATTGCTTCGGAGAGAACAAATTGTTGCCCGAGCGGAACTAATCAAACGAACCGGATTCATTCCGATGTAAATTACTTGCATAACCGAGGATCGGCTGCGCGATATTGCAGCGACCCGTCAGTGAATTTTTCCTTCGTAGTAATTAAATCCCGCAATTTTACAATGTCCTGCAGACTTCCCCCGCATCAAGGCTCGTCGAACACAGTAAAAAGCGAAGGAGGATAATAGAGCAGAACCGGTTGAAAATTAGCAACGTGGCGTCTGTAAACGATATCCAGCGAAGAATAAAGGCGCTCCACGCTTCGATGTCTCCTCGCTTGTCTCCCGTTTCAAACCCGTTCGACTCGAATGGAGATAGACGAGGAGAGACCAGACGAAGATAATCAGAAGCTCGGAAATTGGTATCGCGGTGGTGATGAATGATGCCCTCTCTAAAGTTGCCAATGACCACCGCCGCGAGTGTCCTCCAGAAACAAAGAGATCAATCTACTATCCAGTGTGCTTCCTTTCTCGAGGGTATGCGTTTAGCGAGACGCGACTCATCGACGGGGACGCGGTAGAACGATCAGACCCGAGTGGTTTTGTATTTGCACCGTGACCATTAAAGAGTAACTCCACCATCGCGCGAACATCAACTGATGTATTCGCGCGGTATGTCGGGATAAATCGCGTCGGGATCGAGGTGCGTGTTGGACAACGTTACTTCAGGCGCTATCACGCCTTCTTCGACGTGCTATCTGACCTCACTCACCCGTTCCTCGATGGCGACCTTCCTGCTCTTCCAGACGAACTCGCATACCGCTATCACGCAAGCGATCCCCATCCCGCCCATCAGAACCACGAACACGCCGCCGACGTTCGCCAGGCCCAGCTCGTTCGCCGTCGAGCTGCTCTTCGACGTTTCATCCTGGCAACAGACAAGCAATTTTCGCTCTAGAATGCTTCAAAACTCGCTCTAGACGCGAGCCTATGCGGTCTTGAATCGTGTTTCCTATTCATCGATTTCGAGACGCAGGGAAGAACGTAAAAAAAGTTTCAGTTTAATGTTTTGATGTTGTCTGAGAAGGTTTGAATGTCTTCTATACAGGAATAGTTGTGGCAATGATTTGACGAATTTATGAAACTGTCTTCTGGCAACAAGGTCTGCTTATTCACTCCCCGTCCACTGTCGCGGTGGGCGGGGCGTGTTGGCCGCGAAAATACAGCGAAGGGGGTAGGAAATTCGGTCGCGCGCTTATCGACTGCACCGTCGCCGCGGGAAACAAGGGGAAAGCTTTTGCATGCTCACCCTGCAAGATCCTCCGCCGCGTTTCTCCTTCCACCAGCGTGTCTTCAGCAAGTGCAGCTTGCCCTCTTCCTGCAGTTTCAGGATGGCCCCGCTTATAGCCGTCCTGTACGGCGAATCTGAAGTTCCAAGGTCGTTTTAAGCGAGTCACCCTCGTCCCCCCTCGACGGGCGACGTTTATCGCGGCCGAAACTTTCCGAAAAGTGTCGTCGACTGGGGTTATCGTTTCTACGTGCCGTAGCTAGTTCCGTCGTGTCCTCGCGAGACCGATCGACGATGCGACGTCGGTTACGCGCGATCGCTTACAGTTCACCGCGATTCCGACGGAACGTGACGCGGGCAGGCACCGGCATAAAGGGAACGACGAGGACGACTCTTTCGCGGAACTTCGTCGATATTTGTCGAGGGAGGTTCGGAATGCTCCAGTTCCAGGCCCACGCCTCGACGCCGCCAGATTTATTGAAATTCAACTTTCGAGACGAAGGAAAGGGAAACTGGATGTTCTGTACATTTCTGAGAAACTTTACAGGGGATGGTGTAGACGGAGATGCTTCATTCAAGTTTTCACAAGTTTGTTTGAATTATTTGAAATTTGAGATTACTACTTAATGGTAAAGAATTTTTTCAAGGTTCGTGCTATGAAGAAATATTTTCCTTTCGTGGAAGGAAATTTTAGCTGCGAAGATCTCGGAGCGTGGGAAAGTTGAAGTTGGCTGGAGAATCGGTGCTCTCCTAATTCCTCTATAAATCCGCGGGCCGAACGTGAAAAATTATCTTTCCGATTCGACGGCGTCCGCTTAGGGGTCATAAATCAAGGATATACTCGTCGATCGGCCGAAATAGCGCGCGCTCGACTCTATCGCTCGAGAGAGCTATTCAGGCAGGTGTAATCGGTTAACGGTGCATCTAGGTGACGAGTTTATATTCCGACGGGTGTATACATGCGCCTGTGGGGGTGGATTTCTGTCCGGGGTGCACTTACTTGGCGGCATGGCTATGCCATATCCCTTCGAGTCCAAGAGGCCGCCGACTTGAGTGAGGTCGCAGTTCCTCTCGATTACGTATTCGATAGAAGTGGATTCCATTAGGAATGCGTAGCTACCTTTACCCTTGATCACTCGCTCTACACCCTCCACGTTGCTCGTCGTAAATACCGTCGGCTTTGCCGAATCCATGAAGGACCACATGCGCTGGTACGTCGAGAAATTGGAATCCTGGATCACGCCAGGAATTTCATGGTCGAGCATGCCATTAAACGATGGAACGTTGGTGGGAATTGGGTAATCTTCAAGGAGGCCTATTACCCAAAATCACGGACCCCCCAGTGTCGATCGATAACCCCTGTTATCGATCGTTATCAAAGGTTGCCAACGAAATTTTCACCCTTCCATTTTCTTACCGAAAACGTATTCAATCCTTCGTGATATTAATCCTTGAAGATTAACCCTTTACACGTGGAATTTTCAATTGCCTTCTAAGCGTGAGGCATTATTAGCAGGTTATAAACATTTTGTAAAACACCGAGAATAAATCGAAATCAATGTTGAAAGATACAACGCGCTCTGTATTTCACGGGAAATTGCGTTCCGAATCGCTTGCAGAGTATTCTATCGTACGATATTTTACTTCCTCCATGATTGCATGTATATGTATATTTCATGAATTCGAGGATAGTGAACGAGGCTCGATAAAACGATTACGCATGCGTTCGCGGATAGTTCGTAAGATATTCATGCGATCTTACTCTGAAAAAGGCCGCGGTGCTGCCTCCTTTGAGAGCCCCGTATTTGATTTTCGTCTGCTTCGCGAGATCCTCGGCGCTCTCGATCGGGGAATCCATCCTCTCCACGGTGAGGAACGCGGCCAAGTTGGCAGTGTACGAAGAAATCATGATCAAAGTGAAGAACCACCACATCCCTGCCACGATGCGCGTTGACACCGCTCTGTGGGAAAAATCCAAAGGGTGCAGTGTGTGCTCCGCAACGCCCGCGAATAGAAAGTGCATTCTCCGCAAAAGAATGTAGATTTTGCGTGCGTTGCACTTGTCGACATTCTAGAAGTGCACGCTGTACACCGTGCCCTATTTAAGTGTGCACAGGCAATTATCTTCCGCGAGTCTCTCACCGCCTTTGAATCTTCCGCGAAACTTGCAGAGACTCCAACGAAACGTTACTATTGTTTCAAACGAAACAACATGGTGCGAGAAATAATCGCCTGTATACACCGAAACAGTACACTACTGTAGAATTCGAAGCTTCGATTTGAAGCTGTCACGAAGCAGAAACAAAGATTGCAAGTTACATCTGTAATCGCCACTGAAACTTGCATTCTCGATACTCGCGAGAATTTTCTTTTCTGCTTCACGCTACATAGTCTCCACGTAAGATGAATCAAACATGAGAAATACGTCTAGATAGATGATGAGCATTAACGTGTAAACTACATCGATACGTATCTACTTCATCTAAATACATCAGAGAGAAATCGACAGGCGTTCGTCTAGCAATACTCCAAGCGTCTACGTTGCCACTGTTTCATGCACTTCACACAGTCTACTTTAACACCAGATAAGAACAACTAAACGCCACTTCTAATAAAGGAGAAATGACGATAACGACTCGGGGATAGGGGCTGCTCCACGGAAAGTTTCGAAAGACAGAAGCTAGTTTCAGTCGTTTCAACTTCCATCCAACAAGTAGTGAAAGTACTTGGTGTCTCGTTTCGACCCGAGGAACTTGCTGCTGTCTCGCCGAGGTATCTGCTTCGAACAAATTGCTTTCTACGTCGAGATAGCGTCTTAATTAGATCTCGCCAACACCCAGACGATCAAAATGTACAATTTCACATTCTCCTGCACACCCTGCGATACCCTCCCCCCGCGATCGCGCGATTCTATTCGACGAGCGTTCACGAAAGTTCTCGTGCGACGATACGACAAGAATTCCCCGCGTTCCTGTTTTTCCCTGTTTCCGATTTGCACCCGGGTTCCCGTCAAACATCGCCGGCGACGAAAGTTATCAAAAGTTGTACGGTATCGTTCCCGTTACGTCGTCCCGTATCAGTTTCTTACAGGGGGTCCCTCGCGAGAGCAGCAACAATTTCCATATAAACGAAACGTCGTCGCCGCGACTGGAGACGAGACATAGAACGGCAGCGTTAGCAAAGCACGTTGGCAAACTAGTTCTCGGTACGCGGACGTGATAGGTTGCAGCAAGCCTACGATATAGCATATCCAGGCTATCGTTACATGACACTGTAGCACCTACGGCCCCCGAATCTCTCGTCTTCCCTCCGCGATCCCCGCCCCTAAAAGATCTCTCTAGACTTCTCTATCGACCTGTGCGCTCAGGCCAACGGTCCACGATCGATCGACTATGTTTAATATCGAGATCTGCTCATAGCTTCCCGCGCAACTTGGACATCGACACGGAAAACATCGTACACACGGCTGTACAGAGACATGGGTCGCTGTGTTCTTTCTCTTCGGTGACTTACTTCGGCGCTATATCAGAGCCTTGCTGCATGAGCGAGCCTATGGTGAACCAGAGCGAGTTCATCAGGGTGAACTCGTTCTCGAGGACCTCGGACTGTCCGTTGCACGGATGGGGATTCTCCCACTCGTAGGGGCTGAACCTGCAGACACGTGAAAGGAGAAGGGGGAGGATTAGAGCCTCAGAGTCGCAACGTGCGTGATACTCGTGTTCCATTGATCCTGTTTGTGATCGATATTGTATCCTTGGTTCCTTTGCTTTCGATACATTCTCCTGATCGGTGCTGCCAGGCGATTGCTTTGGATACCCTCATTGTCTGATAGGGGTCCTCTGGTTTTAGAATTGTGCGAGGTTTGTATGTTGGAACAGGGGGTTTGTTAATGATTTGTGCGAATTCGTTGATCAGTGTAATCGTGCAGAAGTTTCAATCTATGGTTCATTCCTGTATTCTGAACAAATGTCTCTTGCAAAAGTTATCTCGTTTTATGGGGATTCAGGTGGAAGCGCCGAACAGACATTAAGGCCATTCTTTTTAATGGAATGTTGTATCTTGGTTATCGATGCATGATGACGGCTCTTAAGGCTGGTTCAACGACCTGAATGCAAGGTACACCGAGATAGGCATCTCAGCGAGCGAGATGACGTTTAATGCTCTGAAAATGCTGATCTGATAGATATATAGGATGTAATCAGGTATGTAATCTCTAAATGGCTAGGTCTCAGTGTAATTTTGGAAAATTTATGTGTTGATTCTCGATCTGTACACTGTGTTAAAAAATTGCGCAACTTTTGCAGAAAACATTTGCTTTTAATTCTGAAAGCAGAGGAATTCTTCGGGGTATATTCAAGTGGAAACTTTATGTAGATTTCTTGGGCAAGGTCTCCAGGCTTCTTTGCAAATCATTATTTGTCAAAATAATATTGCTCCGAAGTAGTTGGTTCGCAATAATATTAATATTGGGAGATAATATTGGCAGTGATTAGTCCAATGTGTTATTTCGGAACACAGTCAGTTATTAATGGAATAATATTGTCGAAGGAAAAGACCAAGTATAAATATACTCTTGATATAGACCTCCATGTATATCCTTCTTCAAGTTTCGGAATATACGTAACATATATCTAGCTACGACTCTGAGAATCGTTGCCCGCTCGTTAATCGATATTCACTTAAGTTCTCTAAATACTAGACACGTTAAGGAGAGACTGCCAGGCAACCCCCAACCCTCTTTTCTCTGAAGCACATCATCCTTCCTACATTCCTTTTCCATGAAGTACATTTGTATGATCTTCAGAAAATCTTCTCTGTAACTTCAAAATTCCAATACCTTTTTCAACAAGAGATAACACGTCTCGAAGAGATCTATCCCCGCGCTACTACCAATTCGAATAACCCCATTAAATCAATTTCATGTTTCATTACTCCCACTGTGAAACGCGAAGCTTTCCCAAAGCCGAACCCACACAAGTTCCCCAAACTGGGCTTAGATTTGAAAGATAGCGAATGAATAATGGTAAGTTCCTTGACACTCCGAGCTGACTTGTCTCTCCTTAAGAGCACAGTTTCTCATTCCGCGAAGCGTATCACGACGAATTTCTGAATCCTCCTTACGAGTGGCCTTCGATCGAGAAAGACAACACGGGGCCACGGAATATTCGATGCCGATGGTATCGCTGAAGGCGGTTTCGCGAATTCCTTTCGCTGAATAATTCATCCATTCCTCGTTTCAGGCTCGTACCAGGCGGGCGCGGTTATAGGGCTGTGCTGCTCGCGGGACGTGTACAAGTAAATCGTAACGAGAGTGGATCGTTAGTTAACGTCCCCGGTTTTACATGCGTTCGATCGACGGCACGGAGCTTTAAGGCGGGACAACGAGTGGCGCGTGGGTATCAGTAACACAACAACGAAACGAGCTAGATGGGGGGCAGAAGATTGAAAGAGAACGAAAGAGCAGAGTAAAATGAAACAGGTAGAAAACGATCAAGCGTCCGTGATGCCAATCTAACGGCTTACTTGGGCAGAATGTCACAGCCCTGCCGCATTAAGGATCCGATGGTGAACCACATGCAGTTGAGCAGCTTGAAGCGATTCTCCAGATGGTCCGGGTTTTTGTTGCACGGATGAGGATTGTACCACTCGTACGGGGTGAATCTAAACTGATCAACTCTAGACAACAGTCTGATCCTTCCTATCTGGACGCGTCTGTCTTTTCCACGAGATCGATCGCCATTTACGCACGGGGATTGAACCACGTGGACGCGGAGAAAAAGAAGCCGAAGGGAACGGAACAAGTGCGCTGCGCCCGTCAGCCCGTTCCACTCGCGGGCATCTTAAGAGTTGTTTTTATACGCGAAACTGGACACGTACGTCGCGACAGATCATGAAATTAGACATGGCACGGTTAACAGAGGTTCGAGGGGTACTCGCGAGCCGCCGTGAATCGAATACCTATTAATTTGTAATTTCACTGAACAGTGAATAACATTCCAGCAAATATATTATTCCAAGAATAAGTCTGTGCCAAGCTTTGGCGTCTAGCTGAGTAGATAACTTAGCTGGATAGATAACTCGGTGGATAAAGTAATTCTATTGTGATAGAAAGTTAGTGCTGGATATCTGTCCAGTTTCTAGCGCGGCGTAGGACGCGTCGAGTGTTAAAACATATTAGGTGGCGCAGGAATGCATTCCCCACGGATTGTTCGGATACGAAATTTCGCCGAGTGGTGTGCGATACATCTTATCGCGAGCTGGGCAAAATGGATTCACTTGCCTGGCTAGTATGAAGAGCAGCACAGAGACGCCGAGATAAGCTGTCGCCATATAAATCCAAACGTCGAGGCTTAGGGGACTGAGGAACGAGAACAGATTCGGCGGCTGTTTTATAGGCTTACGGTAGAGTATGCTGATCCCTGAAAATGAAAAAGTCTCGATTTGTGGATTATTCGAATGTTACCAAAAGCACTTACATTATTGTTTCTTTAATAATGAATTCTGATTGATTTGACGACGATTAAAATTTTCCTATTTTATATGATTAGTACCTATATACTATTGGAATATATTATTACTACTAATTCAATTTCGTAAAAAATATGGGATAATCCATTTTTGCTCTTAATGCCTCAATTAATATACGAATTTAATTTTATTGAAATAGTGTAGCACTATCGTTTATGTATGTAAATACGTTTATACAGACTTCTTTATATTCCAGACCAGGGTTGTCTAACTGACGACTCACGAGATGCCGGGGGCTCCTCCGCCTTGCGGCCACGCTGCCGATCGCAGTAAAATTCGTCCGTCCCTACACAGACATAAATACATTCGATTGCTACGGCCGGCCACGGCCATACGTTGGCCGTGTATTACATATAATTATAATTAATACGACAATACGAACTGATGTATCCTTAACAGCGAAGACCAAGAAATGTATTATCGAGTTGCATTGTGTAATTTGCAAGCAGATCCGTTCGTTCATCAATGTTTGGTTCTACATACAGATGCGAAAGTGCGTTTTCCGTTATGACAAAAATAAAAAGTAAATATCGGTCAAGATTAGCGGACCATTCATTATCTTCGCTGTTAAGGATACCCATAACAAAAATTGATGTGGATATACCATCCCTTGTCAATAATATGACGCGGACTCAATGGCGCGTTCACATTCACAGAGACGAGTAAAAGTAAGTATATATCAATTCGTATTGTCGTATTAATTATAATTATATGTAAACGTATGGCCGTAGCCGGCCGTAGCAATCGAATGTATTTATGTCTGTGTAGGGACGGACGAATTCGACTGCGATCGTCAGCGTGGCCGCAAGGCGGAGGAGCCCCCGGCATCTCGTGAGTCGTCAGTTAGACAACCCTGTTCCAGACAAAAGATTAACGCGAAAATACTCATGAGGTAAAATTCAGTAGAAACATGCACCGATGTCTGTCTAGTACATGCTTAATCCCCTTGCAAACCGATCGCGTCTGACTTCTTCTGACGTCTTCTTAAATTTTTCACTTCTTAAATTTTTTTTTTTTTAAGTCAGAAGAGAAACTCTGGTAGGTACGAATGTTCCTCGAATACCATTCACCAATGACAGTTTCAAACCCCGAAAGTCAACCCAAGGAACCTCGTGTACCAAGCTCAATTAAATCAACCCTCGGGGCCGAATGGCGCAATGTAAACGAGCTCGTACGATTAAATACAATTAAAGTACGATCGCTCACCTAGATTCATGAACGGCATGGTGAAGTCGACCGCCTGTTCTCGATCGTACGTAATCGTGAGATCAGCAATCGCCAGGTCCGCCTTCTGATCGAGTAGTTCTTTCATCATACCGTCCCACTCTTTCGTCTGCCTGTTGAACGACCCGTACCGTCCGTCCGGCACCAATCGGAACGTATAATTGAAGCCGAGGATCCTTGATATCTCGTAAATCAAGTCTACGCTATAGCCCTCGAACTGTGCATTTCCGGTGAGCTTCTCGCTCGAGTCCTTCCTCATGCAGTACGGCGCACTCTGTGAAGGTAATCAGCTGACATCACCAGTCGGATACGAGCGAGTCTCTACGTGGTGTGCTAAGGAAGTATGGGGTGAGATCGTAAAGGCAGTAGGGGATGAAGGCGATAACCGAATGGGGACTATAGAGAGTCAGAGTAACTCGAGGGTGCATTCTTTATAGATTATCAACTCCAATATATGTATTGGAACGAGTGGGTGGAAACTGGTGACTTGGATTGTATCCTCGGGGTATCCCTTTGCACATTACTAGAGTGTGTTCCAAGTACCATGGTAGATTCCTCCACCTATGTAAGTACCTACATGTTTATATAGTGCAATGATGCACTCAGGATTTAATCTTGTGGGGAGCCGAGTTGAACGGATAAATATATTTCTCATTTAAACAAATTCAAGAAAATTCATTAGGTGATTATAAAAATTTATTTAAAGAATAAATTCCAGTTTTCTTTTTACAAAGCCTCTACTTTGGGTACGCCATTGATATATTATTATTATTATTATTATTAAACGTCTTTATTACTCAAAATGAAGAAGAAACCAGATATTACATTATATAGTGGTTCAGTGGAAACTGGCCATGATAAATGCTTGGACCAGAGTGACAGAAGCACTACGAATCTAAAGTATAGTATCCCTACTTAATATTGTGAATTCCAAATAGTGTGACAAGATATATTTTTATTTTCCAAAAATACCATGTGGCCCAAAGATGAGAATAAATAGTAATAATCTGATTAGAAGAAATAGAGGCCTTTCCCTGGCCTCTTGGAATCCATTTCTGCTGATACATTTTTCCCAGTACCTAGCCAAGGGCTAGTACCAAAGTGGCTCATTTCTATCGCATCACCCTATATCCAAGTACGCCTACGTATGTACATACGTAGCACGTATGAAGCCCGTATAGTGAGAGCTGGTCTGAATACATGCGCATGAATGTGAACAGCTAGGTCACGGGTTGAACCAATAGAACCGAGCGTAGGGCGCGCGAGCGCGCGCTTATGGAGCCGCGTATTCCCTGCAGGTACCGAGCCGTTTCGGCAAATATGAAAATTCAGGATTCGCGGCTCCTTTCGCGCTCCGAGGCTGCTTAATTAACGCAGCCGTGATTTGCGTCGAGCACAAGGGAGGAATGGAATATGCATCGAGGTACGTGCAAGCGATCAAAAGACTCGACCGTAGTCTCAACGGACTTCCTTTCGCCGCCCCAGGGTGGTAAAACCGAAGGCGCGCTCATCGTGTGAGAATATGTGGCGTCGATGATATCCTTACCATCTCTGGAAAATAGTAAAAAAAACCACACAGTGAAGAACGCACGCCTCGCGGCTTTGCAATTCCGCGGGTCGGGAGGATGCCGTTCGCGCGATACGCGATGCTTCAGATGCCGAGATCGACGAGGAATTTCGCGTAGGATACGCGGAATGCTGTATGACAGCCATGGGAGATCAAGTTTTCGGAAAGCTTCTACAGGAGTTTGCTGCGCCGGAAGTTTCGTCGACGCGCAGTCAGTTTCGAATGAGTAGCGAAATACTGTGTGTGCCAGACGCGAGTGCTAATAAAGGTAATGGATCGTGGGAAAGTCGACTAGAACAAAGTAAGTGCACTCGATGAAATCTTGCACGAGATGTGTCAAGACGGTGTGTTAACTTCTTACCGAGAGCCAGCCTATTCTATCTTGCGCCAGGATTGCAATGATACTTGGGGGATAGTATGGCTCGCTTGGACCGTGAGATTTCGAGGCCATCTAATGCCAGGGTTAAGGGAGAGACTCTAGCAGGCACAAAGTTGGCGACTTCCTAAGCGGCGAATTAACGTGCCTGTTATTCGAGCGGGTTCAAGGCGAAATCCAATTAATATCCGTCGTAAATACAGAACGCTTAGACGTTTGAAGTGCCGGCATTAGATTGTTTAAGTTCTCGGCGTCGTCTCCTTGGGCACGACGAGGACCCTTATCTCGTGGCTCTGCACCAGGGGAGGCTCGACGTTCCTCTCGCCGACACTTCTCTCTCCTCGTGAACTTTCGAGCCAGTTAATACATTCGCGAGTGCATTACTTGTCGCCGCAATTAGCGCGAGAATAAGTGACGCGCGCCGGGGCCCGCCGTGAAACCTTCAATTAAATCGCGTATCCCCGCGCCTTCCCCGAGCTTTCTTCGAGGAAAGGGAACGGGGAGAAAAGCTAACGAGCCGGCTGAGGGCGGCGAAAGAAAAAGGAAAAGAAAATTCCTCGCTCTCGCGACGGGGTTCGTTCAACTCCGTTTCTGTTTCCTTTTCATTCCGGAAAAACAAACAGCCGGGGTATTAACGATACGCGAATGATTTACATACCCGACAGGAGAGAGAGAGCGAAAATTTCTGAAATTCAGACGAACGTGGAGAGACGACGGAGAGCTAGGTAAATGTTTCGTGTGGTCGAAGTCGCTTTGGTCGATCGGAGCGAGTAGGAAATGTAGATGGCGGTTTGGTGTTTTCGTGGCAGCCTGGAGTGCAAAGTTCCGCTCGTGTAGAAATCCTCGTATTGGTGTGTGGAATTTATGCAGCGTGTTTGGTGAACGTGCGTGTGCAAGAGAAGATTCTTAATTCCTACGCGATTTAATAATTATACGAATGGTGTGATACAGCGTGGTTCATACGACCTACTTCATATCCCTAACTCCCCTTGTCACGTGGTTCTCTCTCTTGCTCATTTCTTGTGTCGTTAGCTTTACTTCTGTTTTATATTGTTATTGTTTTTGGATTAGGTTGCAAAACGGCATATATGCTGAACCTCGCCTATTTATCACATAAGTTGTTTTTTTTCTTTTCTTTTTGTTGTTTGTAAAGACGTTGTGATAAATAAAGACGAATTATTATTATTATTATTATTATTATTATTATTATTATTATTACTTACCAAGATAGTTGTCACGACGAAGGTCTTGTTCTGAAGGTTCTCCACGATCTGAATGTACTCCTCTTTGTAGCTCCTCGTGAAGTTTATACCCTTCGTGCTGTTCCAGGTGCCTATCTTCTTCAACCCCTCTTTGTTATTCAGCTCGATGATGTCCAAGATGAAGTCCGAGCGGAATCCTTGGTGGTCGAACTTGATAATTCCCGTCAACCCTTTCATCTCCACCTGAGAACAAAAACCCGGCCTCGTTATTTCGCGAAACAATATAATGACATCTACTGAGACCTCTTAGGGAGTATTATTAGGAAACGCATTCTCAATAGTTGCGAATTAAGGGGGAATTTTCGCGTAACAGCCCCCAAAAGTAACTAACATTTATGATTTTTTTAAAAAAAAAACTATTGCTAATATTGGATCAAACTCTTTTCAGATATAAGGAGGCATCTTTACACTTGCATATTTTTTTTTATTTCGATTCTTCTTATTATATATTAATTATTGTGGAATCTTGTCAACCTCTTCGATGATGTAACTCCTATTTGCGGTGTAGCACCTGTCACACTACCTTTCCCAAAACCGCTAATAGACTTTCTCGCGCACCAAATATGCCGCAGTTCAGTCTCCTTTCGTATTGAATTCACCCTATACGCGTTTCAATATTCGAGAGCGGTGGCGGTCCAGAACGGTGAAGTATACGCGCCACTGGCCCCGTCCGAAACAACACAGGGAGACGCAATATGAACTGGATGTTTGCATTCAGAACGGGTTGGCCCGAACGTAATTACACAGGAAATTCTCGGTGACTAGTTCTAATCGATGAGTCGCGAGTATCAGTGGCCAATTAAACGGTGAATTCAGCGGGCGGAACGATCACCGCCGCGCGCTATTTTTTTCACCGTCGCCGATTATTCCGCCGGACGGGACCCACGAGTGGAGAATTCCGCTACCGGCTAGCAGGAAAATACTTCCTCGGTGGCGTGTCGCTGGAAATTGTCATGTAACCGGTCGGCAATCCGGCCGTGGACCGAGACCGCGACAAATTCGGACTACGCGTCAAGCAGGCGTAGGAAAATTGGCCTGCTCGACCATTAACGGGGCATAATTACTGGGTCAGCTTTGATACATCGACCGAATTCGCGGAGCAGGGGGGGAGGGCAAATTACCATCCAAAGCCTCCACGCTCCCCGCTCAGAAACGCTTCTGCTCCCGGTTACGCGTCGTAATTAGCGAAATTGAAGGTAACGGATGGTCCACTGTCGCGGGTCACGATTCGGTCAGCCACGTTCGATGATGTTTTTACGTCAGGGGCAAACATTATTACCCCGTGGCAACCACGAGCGGCAGAATCGCGAGCATGGCGCGTCCCGAAATCCTGCATCCGCGCTCCGCACCCGTGTTTGATCAATAATAACGCCTGGGACATCGTTAGCGGGAGCAAATATTAAAAAAAAAAAGAGAATGGAGAAAGTGGGGCGGTTTGGAAAAAGAGAGAAATAGTTATCGGAGCCATATCTCGTTATCGGGGCAGCTGATTTTTGACGTAACCGGATTTCCAACCGTTTCTGCCGCGCTGCGACCGTTTACGTTGTTATTTGTCGCGATATTGCACGGTTCATTTGTATTCTGCTGCCTGATACCTTTTGTTTTTTGAATATCGGATCCTGCAAAAGTGAGCATCCTCTGATGGGCGTCCAAATTCAGATATTTGGATTAGTTTTTTTTATACAGATATTCGAACCGCCAATGATTTTAACACTCCTTTTGCAAGATAATAGCGAGGCTTTGTTAAGAAATAAGTAGATAAGTCTTAAACCCTATCTGCCTTCTTCCTCCATTAAAATCATCGCTACCTGCGAGACTGGATACGTCCTAAACACAAGCTTGCCCGAAATGGGCCTAAGATTCGAGATCGCTCGTGGCCCGCGTATAAATAGAAGTAGCCTCGATTCACTCTAGTTCTGCGAAACCGCACGCTCGATTTCGGGCTCATTCGGCTGAACGAGGACGCGGGTGTCAGCGGGGATTCACGGTCGCAAAACCGCGAGCAATAATTTGTCAACGGGAGCGACGGGTTCGTTTAACCCGGGAGTAACTTTCCATTGTTTGGCAGAACAATCGAGGGGCATAGGAAGGACCTGTCCGCCTCCTGTTCCAGCATGAACGCCCAGTTTACTGCCAGTCGTACGTCTCCGTTTCTAGGGATGCGCGTTGCACATGGCAGCACTCGTGGCGTTTGTTAATAAGCATGAAACCAGAACGGGACGAGGAAGGTACAGTGGGATTAAGCATATCGTTATAATGGCTTATTACGTTGCCCGGAGGGCCGATCGATGCCCATAATTCCGCGAAATTAATTCCCCGCCTCCCCTGTCCCGGCAATACGAATTCCCCCGCTCGGCCCCCGTCGCGATACGTCCCCCTGATAAACCGTCGCGCTGGTTCCTGCCCGCGGTGATATGCGTGTACACTGGCGCTGCAACCCAACTGGAAGATGGCACCCGATAACGGACCTGATTCAACATTGTCGCATCGGTTGCGCGACGGTTTTGCCATGGTACGCTCGCTTTCGCACCGAGGAGACGTCCAATTACCTTCCCATGCAATTAGGGTGGCCGCAAGACGCTTCAGCCGCGGCCTCTGCTTAGCCTGCTTTACATATTTCGCGTCGTAATCCGGGCATTTTTCCTCCCGTCCAACCATCCCGTGCTTCTCCAGCGTCGTTTTCGTTTGGCTATCCATTACTCCCTTTTTCCCTTTTCCCTCCTAAATGGCCCCAGCGACGTGGATGCCGGCTTCCCCGAGATCGGGCGGGTGATAGGATACCTCGAGGAAACATCACTTACTGTGCCACGGCACCGGCGAGCATTAAGGACGAGCAGTAGAATAAAAGGTAAATGAGTGGGGAACACTTCAATGGTCGCGTTAGAGACGGACAAAACGGGAAAAACGAAGCACGCTACCGGTCATACGGTGGCCGGGGCACCTGGCATTATCTATCATAAAAATCACCGATATTTTCGAAAAAACCGCGATGTGTATCAACGCAGGTGAGCATCGATGGAGCGAATACTGTAACTTGTAGTTGTATGTTTTACGAATCTCAAGTAAAGAAGATTCGAAAATCAACGAGAATTGACGCGATTTAGTGTATAATAAAATAACGTTTCTTGGGAAGTTGCACGCATAATTTCATTCGCCCTTTTCGTTTTTAATTTCCGAGTGGTGAAGATATAAACGTTCTCTAACACAAGGAGACGGCGGGATGGTTTAGAGAATGTTGGAGCAAAGCCCTGGAGGAGCGAGTGGAAAAATTACCGCAGCTTCGAAAGCTTCAACTTAGCCTGTTAACTTAATTTCCACGTCCCGTTGCAGCGCCCCTTTCTTTTCCCCTGCCAATTACGCCATAGGCCGTCCTCCCATCGAAACGAGCGAGACTGCGATGTCATCGTGGCGAAAACATCGTGTCCTGATCGTCCGCCTCGTTTTCAATTGGAGCGTTTCCAACGACATCGCGATAGGATTAAGGTTTCAATGGAATTATCCTCTTTTGTCGCGACAACGCAGCCCCCGCGTCGTTACCTCGATGCTTCCCTCGAAAAAGCTATTTTTTTACAATTTCCAGTGCGTCGACGATTGGCACAGAGACTGGATCTGCGACACGCGACGCTGACTCCTTTGTTACATTTCGCGCAGAGTGATTCAACGTGCATTTTCGACAGCACAATTAATTCAAGCGTTCACAGCTGGGAAAAACTTATAAGTGACTCGAAGGACGGTAAATGGGTTTCGATCGAGGAAGACTTGTACTTATACGACTATGATACTCACGATTTTCATGTAATTAATGAGGGAGTATCCATGGGGCCACGTGTCGGTGGACTCGCAGGACAACGGCTTGATGTCGATCTGCTGGGACGTGTCCAAATCGTGCAGCGCTTTGGCGAACAGGTGCACGGCGTCGTACATCAGGGACGTTTCGGTCTGAAACGTTGAAAGCGAGGAAGCAAGCGGTTCCCAGTTTCGTGCACTGTCACGCGGGGAGCCGGAACGTGCCGAACAAATTCGCGACAAATTCGTGCAACGACCGTCGACGACAGTGGGCGATGTAAATCGGATCGCGCGGGGGCGTTTAAACGAATCGATTCCAACGGAATTCGCCTCTTGCCGCGCGAAATCGCCGTTTATGAGAATGGCCGAAACCGGGGCTCATACTCGTAAAAGGGAATCGTATCGCGCTGGTTTGATCGAACGGTTTCTTCTTCGAGTAAACGAACTTGGGGCCCTTCGGAAGAGGCTACGAAAATGCTACGCGCCCGTTCACCGTTTCATAGCGAATTGACACCTCTGTTCCCGAGGCATTTATATTTCGCAGCGCGAACGTCCCTCTATTCGGGACAAGCCAATATCCTTATAGGATTTTACGAGCCACCGTTTAGGAGCCATTCACCGAGAGAGCAGTCGTGTTTCTGATTCCCGTACTGTCAGGAGATTGCTCGTTCAATCTTCGGCGCCGAATTAAAAGACTTGGTTAACGTGGACACTTTGTACAAGCTCCCTTCTTGAATCTGTTTGAACTCACGGAGTACAAGCATTCTCTCGAGAACACTTTTTAATTTGTTGGAGTTTGCAATGCTTCTGTTACGAAGTTAGAGAATTTCAAAGGACTCTATTCATCGCGCAAACCTTGAGAGGCAATATAAAGTTTGAATTCTTCAGAATAAATGAGTGCTAATAGTGAATAACTTTGCCGTTCCTTTTTGGCCTTCTGTTTTAAATTCCTCTACAAGTCTGAATGGACAAAGAAATGGAGAAATTTTATATTACTCTCCCCTCCTACTGAATGTTCGTTTGTCGCTCTGTAATCATGCACCCCAGGTGTTCTCATATTTTTGAAATTCAATATTTCGCGGAGCTTGATTAATCGCGGATTCGCCGCGGTGGAAAAAGTTTTGCCCGAATAACTTTCGAAGCATTCACTTTGCAAATATTGAAATCTCCCCCCGGAGATGGGCGCCGGATTCGCGGTAGATTTCACTTCAAGGGACTTTTAAGCCGCGTTGAAATGTTCGCAGTGATTTGGTGTTATCGGATTAACTGAATCCGCAATGGAAACGCAATTCGGAAACACGACGCGGTCCTTGCATTGTCGCATTTCGTGCAAGCGTGACTTTTCGCGTTCGCGTGCATGCGTGCAAGTGATTTTCACAGATGAACTGTTTGACGTGTTTCATTGAACCACAGTGAATAATAATTCGCCCGTAATATACTCGTATAGAAAAGTCCCTCCGCGTTGCACGGGCCCGTCAATTAATCACGGGAGTGCCTTCGGCGCCTTTTTTGACAAGCTGTAAAATAATCAGGTACGCGTTGAATCCACTGTTCGTCGAATGAATAAATAAACGATCGTTATAAATGAAAACGGTCCGGTTTTAATGCTTAAACTGCTTTCCAGGGAAACACTATGCCTCGTGCAATTATCAACGGAAACTTGCAAGGAGGTCTTACCTTTATGCAAGTGAGATTGTTCTGCTCCACGTGTGCATGAAACAAACATTATTAATTATTTGAAGACAATAGCAGTTAAATATGTTAGGTGAAGGTAAAAGGGAAAAACAGGGAATGTCACAAAGCAGCTTTATCGAGAAAATTAACTTTTAATGCTGTACTCCATCAGTAAAGTTACAAGGTTCAGTGAATTTAATTTTCTTTTATAATTTTCTTCCTAAATAATTTCTGATTTTATCTTGACAACAGAAGCTTGTGTTTTGGGAAAGAGTGGGTACCTACATTCCGTATTTTGTTTCAGTGCAGAGTGAACATTTTTTTAAAAGTAGAATAGTATATGTTTAACGTTATCATACGAGGGTATTTGGACTTTATAACCCGTTGTGATTCGACAGTTCTGTAGTTCCAGTTGCCACCAACAAAATATGTTATAAATCTCAAAATCACGAAAAATGGACATTCCCAGTTTTCCCCTTATCCTTCATGTATATCTCTGTAATTCTGTTGAAATTGCTGAATCTGGAATAGTAATATACAACATTATATACTGTACGTATATTATAATAATATAGAGATAATGATTTATTAATTGTCAATTAACTCCCACTCAAATGAGCACTTCAAAATGATATATCCTACAACATTTCATTCCCTTGTTACGAATACAGTTACAAACAGCTTGCCACTTCCATACGTGCCTACAGAGATGTTTTTATCATTTAACGTTTGCGTGCCATGTTGCAAAATGGCTATTAATTGATGCTTAAGCCAGCTTAATGCCCAACAACAGGCAATCTGCCTATACTTAGAGTTGTCAATAACAACGAACGTGCACCCATTTATCTGTAATTCAATGGATACATTGATCATTTGTCACGTGCATGCGATCAAGTTAATTAGCGCGATTTCGTTAAGTTCACCGCGGTGCTGTTGACAGCCCGATAAATACAAAAACTGAAAGCTATGGGAGTGATATCTTTATCGTGGTTGTTTAATATTGATCGATGGGAACGACTCGCAGTAACGTTTCAACTTGTGATAGAAAAATGTGGAAATTCCTTAGAACGAATTGCATGAATAAGATTGGTACTTCCAAAGCACGCACAATTGAATAGTCTTTATAGAAAACATTGTATATGCGACCTCTTAGTTGTAGAGAAAAGTGAATGTGCCATTGATATAAATTTGCGAGTACTGTAAGTGCCAATCCTGTTTGTCCGTAGCTAATTGGCTCTAAGGTACATTGTTTTCTACAGAAATGGCGTTGGTCGTACCACCTTTTAGCACTATTAGTAACTTATTTACAAAGGGAAATTGCATTACAATTCTATACTAAAGTATTACCATTGGCACGTAGAACATTTCCCGCTAAATTTTCTTTTAATTTTGGCACATAGAATGTTTTCTATAAGGACTCTTCAATTACATTTTACTTACACACTTTTATATAATTACCTCCTAACAAACAGTACCTGATTTCTTTATCCCTGACATCAAAGTGAACAGTTCATTTGACAATATCTAATCCTGCAATCTTTCTGATCCAGGGAATACCGAAAGAAACTTGTAACGATACCTTCAGATGTCCAATAGACCGAAAACTAAGATCGACTAAAGTAGAACGTAAGTATAAAACTGTATAATCCCTACAAACAGAAAGTACTTCCCGAGCTCACTACGACAATCCCATCCGATTTCTCCCTCTAACAACAGCATCGACACGACCCAAGATCCGCGTGGAAAAAGAAATTCACGCAACCCTTCGCCAGCGAATTCAATTTCGCCAGGTAGAAACTGCCGGACGCCCTACGTCGAATCGCAGAACGGTGCGCAAAATCCCCGAAACTTCTGTCGGAATCGCCTCGTAAAAGGGCACGACGGAATTAACTTGCTCGAGTTTATCTGTCTTCCTCGACCGTGGCCCAACGCGGCGATAAAAGCCGCGCCGTTATTATCAAATTCCATCGAAGCAAATTTCCCGAATTACGCGTGACCGCGTAACAACGGCAGCACGCTGAAAACTCGGCTTTCATTTTGACTCTATCGGGAAAGCGCCAGGAATTCGCTGTTCCATCCCCCACCGGCAAGCTTCCCCCTGATAAATTTCCAATGAATACGACGCCTATCTCGGAAGCATGGCCCTCCATCGATTGCACGGTCTTAAAGGGATCCTTCTCCTTCCGAGACGTTCCCCTCGTCGGCGAGCGATCCGTTTGCGCGCGTAGAAAATAGCCTTCCTCTCCGTTCAACTGGCACGGCTCCGTGCTCGGTTGCTAAGCAGGGCGTCTCTTCCACTCGCGCTGCAACATCCCTCCCCTTCCGATCGTCTAAGATCGGTCACGTACCATCATTTACTCGCATCCGCTCAATTTTCCCCGCATCCATGTGTACACGTATTTACATACTCGTCGCCGCTCGCCTAGCCGACGACTCGCGCGGAATCGCTAATGCGAGCGGTAGCCTCTCCACGGGCTAGCCGCTTCCATCGCCGATACCTACTCTGGCTAACGACCCTCCGCTACGTGTAATTGCCCCGAGTTACGGGCCACAATAAACACGCTTTCGTATTCGTTCAATTCGTCCGATTCGTTCGCCGTTTTCTCTTGCGCGAAGACTCCCGGCGCGCTCGGCGGAATTAGAACGCTGCTTTGCATCGTCCAATTGGTTTTCCTGGTCGCGCCGCGGCAATCGAGGGCTGGCGTGCTCCGGAGCAGCAAAGAAGGCTAATCGGTGGAGAATACGGGTTTTCCATTGGCTTTCCTCGCGTGCGCAGCTCACTCGAATGTCTTTGTTCCGCCTTTCAGCTACGCGAAGTGCAGCCTGTCCTGGGGAATTTCTTTTCAGAAGCAGTCACGAATAGGGGGAGTCTTTTGAAAAGCCCTGGGGCGGTAACTCGCACGGATTTCTGGTCGTTTTAACGTTAGATCTAATTGGACAGATTTTCCTTATAATTCACTCTGCAAACTGAACTTGATCCTGTGCGAAAAGATTCCTTTCACTCTCCCCTGTCGTGTCTGTCTTATAAGATTCCTTGAATAAGTGAATTCAGTTATCAAGGAGTAAGAGGTTCCCGTCTTGAATTTCCATTTCTCGGAAGGCGATGCAAATTTATAAATTGCAATAATAGATGAACTGCCGAGCCCGGTAGGTCGCTTCGTCTTTTTTTGTGCGACGTATCGGTCGTTAATGTCCCAATTAATTTTCATTGTTCTCCCCCGTCGAACGGACTTGAGCGCTTCTTGCTCCCAGTTTCTAGGCACGGTGCGGAGTGAATTGCCTCGAACAAGGAAAGGACAAATTCACTCTTCGACTCTTCCTTTCCATTTTCGCCAGTGGCACCGAATGCTCGCTGAAAGCGTCAGGGAGTCACCGCGACGTGGAAGTTTTTATCGTCGCTTCCTGTGCGTGCCTGGAATCGATTGTGCTCCATGGACAGCAGACAGCAGAGTCTGTCGCCGCGCGAGAAGAAGAGGAGTGAACGTCGACGAGCTGGAGCTGTTGATCCCCACGAAATGACGATGCTAAAAACCGAATTTAACGAAGCTATGGCGAAGAGTGCATCTTCGAGCGCGAACATTGCACGGGGAGGGCAGTTCTCGCGGGGTCGTTTCCTTCGCGTTATGAACGGGTCAGGGATCAAACAAGCGGCCCTCCTCGGGGGAAAGAAATGAATGGAAGGGTATAGGAAAGCCAGGAAGGCCGAAGGTAAAAAGATATAAAGCTCGGCAACCTTAGGATGCCCCGGGGTGCCTTCCCAGCAGGCATTATTTAACCCCTCACTGGCTGATCTCGTTCAATTGTTTGCGTTTCCACAGGTGAACCTGATCTTATTTTCTGCGTTTTTATCGGCCCCTCGCGGGGCCCGAGGTTATCTAAAGGCAGCCACCAGACGAGATACTTTCAGAGAATTCACAACGTAACCTCGTGATGTGGACTAGCTATATCCCTCGCTGTGTGTTTATTGTACCTACTCGGTGCACTCGTTCCTGCCACTTTCATGCTTTTCGCGAATGTCGAACGATACACTGGGGATTTTTGATAATTTTACGGAAGACTACTATTAGGAATTTTCTGATAGTTGTAATTTAAGGAGTATAGCTTTTGGTTTTTCCGTGACGTCCATGCAAGAGGTAATTTGTCTCTGTATGGGGACTAGGAAAAATTCATGGACAGATTAAGCACACTTTAACTCATAATGAACATCTGTCGCAGCATATAAGTTTCATGAGCGTGCGTCCTACTTTCCTCCCTGCAACTTGCCTCGCGTGTTCGAGCTCGCAAAATCATTGTTAGAACCTGTAACTAGCTAAGTTTGCTTTCAACGCGAGAGAAAAGGTGGCTTCAGGGGTTTATTAATCAGTACGAAAATAGGAAGTTCGTTAAACTCTCCACCTAAATATCTCTGAAACCAAGGACAGTTTGGATTTATTAAACTTCTTCAAAGATGCATAAAAACAGGGTCCAAGTTCAGATTATTCGAATCGCTAGTTTCTTAAAAAAAACATCTAAAATTTCGCTATGTTTTTAGCCCAAAGAATAGGATTCCCTCCTTTACGCGAAGAATTGCGAGAAAGTTCGCGCGATGCTGTGGAACTGTCGAAGCGATTCAGGCTTTTTAAGGGTCGAAAGCTGCGGCAGATGTTGCTTCCCACGAGACGACTGAACGTCCAAATTCGCTGCTCAACTTTTCCGCGGTTGATGCTGTGCCAGATGTGCTCAATGATATAATTTGCTTTTGTGATGCCAGTTCACGAGGCGTTCGAAGAACTACCAATTAGACGACACGTTCTACTCGAGCGTAACTTCCGTTACAAACTTTTCCGAATTGCGGGGGTGTGTCGACGTTCGTCGAATAACTGAGGAAGAAAAATTTCGTCCACAAAGATGAAGTAGAGGAAAAACCCAGACAGTGGAAGAATAGGTAGATAATTAAATAGAAATTTTTGATCGAGGACAGTATTGCTTACAACTCGTTTAGGAATTTATAATATAGTTTATCAAGTACTACAATTTCAATTACCAGAAAATGATATTTAGCCTTCCACCACTAACATGGATTAAGAGTGATCCTGGTAGAACAGTGTTCCGTGATCTAATTGGATCTTCGCTGCTGCAGGGAGAGGAAGTTAAGACAGAAGAAATTTCTGTCTTAGTGTAATCTAATATCTGTTCCTTCCCCAGACATGTACGAATCTAATAAAACTAATTTCAGAAAGATAAATTACTTTCGCTATTACTTCTACTGGAAACTTGCTTGATGGATTTCATCCTCCCTTCACCACCCCCGCGCTCTCCACGAAATTTAGGAAATATCTTTGACCTTTAACCAAGGGCTGCCCTCGACAGAGTGAATAAAATGTGCCAAAAGCACCGAGTTCTTTATTCTGTGAATTGTTAATATTTGCATTATCCTAAATTAAACATCCCCGGCACCATTTCTCTACCCAAAATCGCTTTATGGGCCATTTCAGTAATTTCCATCGTCGCATTTCACAATTCAAAGCAAACAGAGAATGTACGGTTATCTAATGGAACTGCAAGTGCGTGTGCAACCACGCATACTGCAAACGTATGCACGTATACGCGTACGTATTGCGTAACCCCATGTCATTTCGTTGGCTGGTTTAATGCTGCGAAATGAGGAACACGCAGAGGACGTAGGTAAATTGCACGGTGTAACTTGCGTGACGAAGTACGTGTCATCAATCGAAATTCGCTGGGAATTTTATAAGCCTGTGGATGTAGCAAGAATATGTGGAAATATGCTAGGTTCTTCTAGGGAGAAGTAAGTATTAAAGCTATATTCTACCAAATTTAACATTAAAGCAATGAAATCATTTATTCCTGTATACTATTAAGGGAAGGTTCCGGTTTCAATACCGATTTTTTTTATTTTTCGAATATTTACATTTAAGAATACGTGTTTAAAAGGATATTTTGAAATTCGTAAAATTCCCCATGTTTTAGGTATTTGAGTAGCGGCAAATACATGGGTAACACCCGGCCACCCAGCACTCACGAAAAACTTGAACGCGTTTTTCTCGAAACAGTGTTCTTGACATCACGGTGGAACCTGTATCTCGAAAAGTTATTATCCGATTCGACTGAAACTTTTTCTATTTTGAAGAATATACTTCTGTCTCGTGGACAGACCAATAAAGTTTTAAAAAAAAAGAAAATTTGTAATTTCGAAAGGCGTTGAAAGGACAAAAAATATAGGGAAAAGGTGATTTCAAACTTCAAGTGTCATTATTTTCTCAGAAAATATCATTTTTTGTCATTTTACTGCTCAGTCCACGAGTGAGTTTCACGTCCTTCAATAATTTGGCATTGTTTTTTACATCAGACCAATAGTTTAGATGCTACAGGTTCCACCGATTTGGATGAATTTTTTGACGCCTCAACTTTAACGACTCCTCAGTGCCGTCTGAAATGATCAATTGTAAAACAAAAAAATTATTTCTATACTTCAAGATATCCTTAATACAATGCAAAAGGTCCCATTAAATTATATGTACTAGTTACCCTTTAATTAATTCCTAAAGAATCATCTATTTGTATGGACTTTAGATCAGAACAACCCCTTAAGTCGAAAACAAGTAATTCAGATACATTAATTTGCCACAAAAGACATAGAACAAGGAATATGCGAATAGATCGAAAATATCAGTCGTGACCCACAAAAGTATCTCGTGTGAAAATACCCCTACTTTCACTCGACATATAATGAAAAAGCAACGATCCTTGGTCCCATGTACCTATACTAATATATTACAAGTCTCCGCTAAAACTGCCTCTTTTCCACTCGAACAGCACGCGCCTCAGCCATCGAAGCAGTCTCTCGCATCGAATCTGGTGGGATCGCTGACGTTTCAGCATTAAGTTTTCACAAACAGGGCGATCCTTTACGGACCAGAACTACCCCTGGTCCCTCCAATAGCGCTACCAGCCCGAACCTCGTCGCCGTTTCGTCTTCTCAGTATTTGCATTCTTATGAGACTCGGCGCGTGCTACGGTAGAAATTGAATTTCCCGCGGCACTGTTCAAGTTTTGAATAAGCAATACCCAATTATTACGTTCGTCGGCTTATTCTCGACGGGGTCCCGATCACCGTGCCGGTAGCTCCTACCCTCGCGGAAATACGACGAGGAAGATCGATGTAGCTGTCAAGCGGGCTTGCGCGAAGAATGTAAAATTAGAATGTTATTACACCGAGGCGAGGTGCCTTAAACCGAGCGTATTTCGCCTTGTACGTCGCGGCACGGAACAATCTTCGCATTTGCATGCATACGGGCCGGCCTGATGAGTTCGTACTCGCTCGTTCACCAAGAAAATTACATCGACACACCGCGATTCCTTTAACTGTTAAAATCCTACGTCGCTGTTCCCTGCCCTCCTACACCGCTAATTAAGTTCGCACGCGTGCACCGTGGAAATTCCCTTCGTTACTAGCGCGACGCTCTCCTTCCGCGGCGCTGGGGGAAAACAATCGTGGTTGGAAACGGGAAACTCGAGGGAACAACGAGGTTTCGATGGTGCTTTAAATGGACTGGTAAATACGCGCTCGATAATGCAACGAGGAACCGTAGGAGAAAAGAAACCGAAGGAGGAGTAAATTTACATTTTCTTAGATATATAACATAGTGTGGAGCTGATTAAGTCTCTCTTACATATGCTAAATATATTTCTCAAGCTGGTGGCATTTATAATTTTCTACTGCATTAAGCTAATGTAGACTTTGCTCTACCTTGTTCGTGCTCTGTCCCATATCCAGCTCCCGATTATAACGCTTCTCGCCGTAGATCCAATCCTGCACGGCCTTCTGAATTTCTGGCTTCTCCGGGTCCACTAATCGGAAGGCTGTGATATTGGTCCCGCCGTGCTTGAATTCCTCCAGGTCGACGCTGTGCAAGTCCTGCAAGGAATTCGGATCACTTTATGAATCTCCCGTGAACGAATGGCGGCCGGCTTTTTGCATGCTGTCCAGCAACGAATTTTATTGCTTCCTCGCTATGAACGTTTAATATCGGCCACCCTCGGCGCTCGCCCTGAATCGTGAGATTCGTGGAACGTATGACTGTGAAGCTAGGGGGAATTGTCACGATCCTGGTACACCGAGTCTTTGCTATGGAAAATAAAAAGCAGCAAGTCTCACGAACTATTGCAAAGGGTAGGTAATTTAAAAGACATGTTATAAAAGGAAGGGTATTTCACTCAAGTCCATTCGCAGTGTACATAGAGTGATGACCAGTATTCTGTAAGTGGAAGATATTTCTTAACTTTACGTCGCATGAATTAAAAAGAATTGACTAATCTCATGAGTCATTAAAAAATATAACGTCTAGCATTACTCATTTTGAACCCATGTTCATAGTACCTGCTATCCCTAAGTTGCTAAATGCAGACGAAGCTTTTGAACAAACATAATTCCAACAACATCAGAGCATCTTAACAACAAAACTCCGCAGTTCACGATTCCTGAAAGGGCGATCAGTACATCGAGGCATCCAAGGTGAATTCAATCGCCTTACTCGCATAGTTTAATCCGTAAAAGTCGATCACGTCTTTGTTCACGCTTCCTAGGACAGATATCACTTGGGCTTGTGGTAGCTATCAGCAGAAATAGAGATATCTGAAGGAGTAGAATGGAGTAGCCTCTCCGGCTAGCTATCTACATCGTCGTGGCAGCTGGCGTGATTTAAAGTTACCCCCAGCCTCCAAGAACAGCTCCGTCCACCTTTTCGAATGCTCAAGCAGCTTGACAACATGGCCATTTATTATCCTTTGTCCTGCACCCCGGCCACGATAGATAAGTTTGCTATTCCCAAGATCTCGCTGTCCCCGAGAGTCCTCCGATCGACGGCCAGGGACGATACACACTGACAACACGATCGATTCGTCCGGTGATCGATCATCTCCTCGCCTCAGGTCGCCCCTTCATTCTTCACAGCACGTCGCAATATCGCTTCGAAGGACTCTCGCATTCCCCCACATCGAATCGGTAATATTACGAATTTTGAATAATCTGTAAAAGTCCCAGGAAACCCAACCAAGTGCAAGCGAGAACATTTGTTACGCGCCACTTGTTTTCTAAAGAGGGTAGGTATTATATTTCTTGTAGAGAAAGAAGGAAAGTTCTCAGCCACTTCAGATTTACCCGCAAGAACTGTATTTGAGAGGTAAATTGAAGATGTAAGAATTTGTAAATTTTTTATTTACGAGTGGAACAATTTTATAATGGGAACAGTATGTTGACTACCGACACTCGCGTGAAAGTTTATTTTCCTCCTGGGGTTGTAAGGCCCAAGAGATTCCGTGATACGCGGTGCTGGTGTCTTTATCATTCGCCAAATTAATTTTGAATGATTGTTATTTTTGTGTGACGAAACGAGAGCTTGCTGGTCCGTACGATGACCAGGCAAGATTATGAAAATTTATCGATGATCTCAATCACGAACGTTTTGATGAGATTAATCGAAAACTAGTCCGAACGATGACTAGAAAAAGATATCGTTTGAGTGTAAGTCCTGGACACGACCGCTTGATTAAAATCACAAGAATCGACTGTCGTTGATTTATCCGTGAGGAATTGAGCGAAGGTTTAAGAATGATGGATATGTTCGTTCGAGAGACGATTGAACTCTGTCAGGTCTAGCTTTTTCGCGTCGAAGGTAGACAAGACATTCCACTTTTGGGAGGCGTCAAATTGCTGATTGGCTAGCTTTTCTTCCAAGAGGAGGAACCTTCCTTCCGCGATTTCGGTGGTGGAAGAGGAAGGCCTCTCCTTCTTGGTGATGTAGTGGAGGAAAAATTAGACATCTGGTTAACAACCTAGCTAGGCTGTTCGATCGAAAATGTTTAGCCGGGTCACGATTTATGGCTATATTGCTCGTGCGTCAGCGGTGGACGACGGTAACCGTGTACCGGTCAGAGGTAACCGTGTACCCTCGCTGACAGAGCAATTTAACGGATTATCTCAGGACGAAGGTAGTCGAAAATATTAGAAAAAACGGCACGATGTCGATTGCCTCTTAGTCATCTGGCAGGCAAATGGTTCCCAAACGAATGCTTCGAGAACAACCAATTGCCCACCGTAAAGACGTTGAATTTTCGCCTCGCCCTGAGCGCGCTTTTGTTCTTTAAGACGAAACACAGTATTCCTCGGTGTACTCCAGAATTTTACTGCAAACAGTGTCGGTTTGGTGCTCGACCAAGCAATGAAGTTTTTAAAAGCATTTGTGAAAAATAACAGTTTAAAAGGCTGGTCACTATTGTCGATTTTCATCGAATAGATGATGATCGTGTTACTATATACCCTGCACGGCCGAGCAGAGAAACGATATTTTTTTGATTTAACACATGGCAATCGATTCCATGCCACCGCAAGCCCCAATTGTCACGTTCGATGTCAATATTATCGAGATACGTTCCCCGCCACAAATGTAACTGATCGTATAAAAACAACTGTCGGAGTTACAGTTTACCGAGGCGTAAGTGCAGGAAATTTTTCTGTTCATTTTGTCGATTGGCAGACCGCAATAAACACAACGGCTCTGTCAGCAGGTTGCAATCTTTTGAGCGTTAAAGCTTTACAGTTCAATTTGCCCGCAATATCTTTCCAGTCAGCTGAACTGTGTGTCGGGTGTTTCAGTATTATCCTTCTGACGCGAACGAATTCTTTCTTTACGGGAAAGAAGCGAGGAAAGTTGAGAGAAGTAATGGAATAAATGTGGTGGTGAATCTAGTAAAGGTAAGAGAATGAATGCAAATCTAAATAGACATTTTCAAACTTAAAAGTAACATAAAGCAGACAACTCGTGATTGCGTGGAAGCACGCAATGGGTAGGGGAGAGGTGCTACAGAAGTTATTTTTCTCTTTGAAGCAATACTGCTTAGTGTCTAGTAATTTGACGTAAACTTCACCGCAGCCTCACTCGCAACAGATCAGTAATCTGCGGTTGATGTTTTTCTGATATTAAGGGAAAAGTTTCTTTAGATTTCTGGGTCGGTTTGTGAGATAAAGTTATATACAAACTGTGAAAGTCTTATATCAGTAAAAGAGCCAATATTCACCTGACACGAGAATACATAACAAGTAAGCTTGATTGATTATTGTCTTTGCTTTGTGGTTCTCTAATAACTTGCTCACGTATAGCCTTAAATGGGATTCATTCATCAAGCAATAAACTCTCCACCCCCTATTATCCCCAAACCTCAGAACTCCGTGTCGAACGACTCGATCATAAAAATTAAAGCGTCGGAGCCATCCAATGCCTCGTCGCTCGTAATGCTCGCAGTACTTCGCCGAAAGATTCAATTTCCTCGACAACGGGGCAAGATCGAGACTCTCGCAACCCTTTCGCGCCAAGTATCAACGGAAGTCGTGCTTGACCAACTTGGTGCCTTCGACGAATTAGCTTTTATCGGATTAACCTCGCTCCATGAAGCACTGATTCAGGGACGCGGAATTATGGCCGTGGCCGCAGACGCCGCCCCGCATTTCGATGCTACAAATTTCGCCGTGTCCCCCGAATTCAGCGACGCCGACGTATTATCGCGTCCCGCTGGTCATTACGGTTATTATGCCTGTTACGGTTATGATGATTGTTATCGTCGTTATAGCCCGCCGTTGCCATTAAGCTTCTTATTACGAGCGTTTAGTAGGCATAGCGCCGTGATACGACCGCCGTCTCCTTATTACGAGCGAGTTATTTACCTGGCTTGTTCGCCCCTCGCCGTCATTTCCCTTGGCCTTCACTGTTTCTCGAAGCCCGTTTTAATTATCCCGCGAGGTGCGTTTATCGTTATCGGTAATAAGATCGTATTTCGGGCATCCTGCCGTGTCGACGTAACTCAATAATCTCGAGACGCGAGCGCGGGATTATCCGCATCGATTAGGTATCCGTGTTTGTTTTAATCCGGCACACGAAGGAATGCTGAATACAGTTCTTCCGCGGCGAACATGGCGTTTCGATGATCGTTATGTCCGCGCAATTAATTCTCGTCGATGGTATCGGTAATAATATAAGCGCGTTTAACGGACGAAACATCAAAGCGCGATTACAGCTCGTTACACAGAAATTATTTACTTGCATGAACGCGTACCTTTCTATTATTAATCCATTACACCTTTTATCGTATCATTTTACCGTTGTCGGGCGTTACTCCCCGGCCAGCTTGATATTTTCCATATTTTTCAGCCTGGCTTTGATCGCCTGCGAGAAGAACGCGCTGTGTTTCCCAGGAAAAAGCTGGCAACTAACGTGTCAGTTACATGGAAAGGGGGAAGGAGAATACGGTGGATATCGTGCATGGAATTCTCCCTCGGGTTTATGCTGTATTTCTCGTCCGAGGAAATAAATTCTATTTCGTTCAATTTTCAATAACAATTCGGCGAGTGAAGGTAGGTATACTTGCATCGAGTATTCAGTTGGGAACTGTGTATACTTTGTTAGCAGACACTGCAGCGGCTTTTCAGCGAAAAATATTTATAGAGACTCGAATGCATTCATTTTGCGGATAACAATTAAGTAATATATTGCTGTTTACACAGCCGCGCATTTATCGCAAACAAAGATTGCATTAAATAACTATGTTCGTTCATTCGATTACAACAGTGGATTATGTTGATAAATACATTGCGATAGTACCATTGAAATTAATTTGAAAATGTAAATGGTATTCTCGCGATTAACAAATAAACTTATATGGAAACGGATTCTATGTACTTAACAATGTGCATTTTCACGCCTCCACTTTGCACCCTCAGAAATATGCAGAATTAAGTGAAGACAATGATGATACACCTCACACCACTATTAAAATGGTCACAAATCACAATACTATCACATTTACATGCGAACACGTTTTGAAATAAGAGGAATACATGTTTACTGTACGATGATCGTTCCATAACTGAAATATCTTTGATAAGCGAAATTCGGAAACCCAGGAACTGTAGAGGGAAAAGGGGACACAGGAAATAAGAAGTATCCTTACCCCGAAATTAATATCTGCAAATTATCTTGCCAACCTCAATTATTAAAATAATTTTTATTGAAGTTTCATCCAAATTGGTTGTTTTGCGAAGGAGCTTTACGAAATTATTCAATTGACGAACTTTACACGAATGAGTATGGCTTAACTTAAGCAGGAATGGAACAAATGCTTGAGATTCGATAATCGCTAAGCTCAATTAAAACTATCTCTGAGGGATAGGATTCGCGTCTCGCGAATAAAATTCTAAAACCTTGGCAGACGAAACGGCGGGTTCCTTTGGGAGAATTTTCACGCGTCGCGTATGAAAAGTACCAGCAACGAGATGTGACTGTTGAGTCAACCATCGATCGATAGCTATCATTCTCCGTGATTTACGTTCTTCGACGCGTTCCACATACGTAATCTCCACTTGTCTTACCGCGGAGGACATTCTCACGAATCTAATAAAAATGCCGCGTACACGGTCTGAATGCGAATGGCAAGTGCTTGCGTAACGCTCGTGAAAACTTCTAGAATATTCTCCCATGCAGTGTTGTTGAAGTCTGGCCGGGTCGTTTAGAAAGGAGGTATTGAAAGACTTTTGAATCCAACTACCTGAGTGGATTATGTATCTGAAATATCGCATTTCGATCAGTGGTACGATTCCAGAAACTCGTTAACCCTTCCGGAGTTGAATTTCATGTGTCTCATCCTTTACTGTTCACCCTATTAATCAACACCCTTTCGCAGATATCATATCACAGCCAATTTTTGGCACACCTTGAAGGCTCGAAAGAGTTCCGCACCATTAAGCATCTTTACGATGGCTTGCTCCAAAAGAATCGTGAGACCTGCAGCCAGGTGCTTGAGGACCAATTCATCTTCCAATATCTCGTAACACACGCACCAAAGAGCATTCTTCATTGGCAGATTAAATTAAGTAAGAAAAAAATTCGAGGAATTTTATAAACACTATTCAGACACCTTTCCCCTTCTTCCAACCCGCCTTGAAAGAGCTAATGGCACTTAATTGCATCGTTCCTCGTAATTGCTCAGTGCTTCGTCACCGTGCAGTGTTTTGTCAATTAAATTTCCTTAATAATTACGATTCCATTAACCCCGCTTGTCGTTAAGCCGGCTACGCGTCAGTAGATCCGTTCAGATCGTTTCTTAACGCGATCAGCTTGATGGATGAAGCAGGATTCCCCGTAGCTGGAGGGCTGGTTAAGCGATATAAATGAAAATAAATCGCGCCCAGACGCGTCGCCGTCCCTGCGCAGACAATATTCTATTCCTGCTCTGTTAAAACGCTCCAGAAATTATACGATGTTCGTAGTAATTAACTTCTTTGACCGTCCACTCTGCCGCGCGAGGCGATGGAATGTCGTGCCGCTGAATACCGTCAAGATTTTTCATAAGCTCCAAATTACCTGTCTCGCTCGTCCACCATCCTCTCTCTCTTCCTTCATTCTCGTACAACGCAATACGCTTTCGTAGCAATTAGCAGATTATTCATTTGATGCCCCTCGTTCGAAACCGTTCACCATAATCGCGTGAGCGTCGAGCGAATTGTTTGAATATTGCTCGTTGCGTACGACGTCGCACAATATTGTCAACATTACAAACGTTGAACAATATTGTCCGGCGAACGACGCTAACTAACAAGCGAGAGTTCGTACGGTAGAGCCGTTATTCGCGGACAAATGTTTGGCGATTTCGTTGTTTATTAAGGCGATCCAATTTTAATAAAGCAGCGCCGTCCGCGTTCGGCGAAAAATCGTGCGGGAATATTGCTGGATGTGTTTACAGACGAGATTTAATCTAACGCGACTTAACGATGAATTTTCCTTCGCGCGGTCCGATCTGCTGTTTGCCGAACATATATTTAAATAATAAAAACACTAACCGCCCTCGGCTACGCTCCAGAAATCTTATTAGAGGCGTCCACTTTTCGCCAACGTTTCACGGAAAGTGTACTATCAGCAGCTTTGGATCGACCCGTTTCATTTCGATCGTGCGATAAACACTGTGACCACGTAGTAACCGGCTAACGAGCGACGCTGATAAACACGACGATTAAAAATCAATGACCGGAAGGGTGGTTGCTCGTCGGTTCGCCGACGCGACAAATCTTCCTCCCCCGGTTCAGAAGGCAACTAGCCCCGAGGGTACAGTCGACAGAAGCAGCCAGGAAGAATGCACATCCTGGATCTCGCGTCTGAACAAATACCGCTTCTAATTTACATTTTAATGGATCTAAATTGAAATCTGGTGGACGCAAGCCGAGATAAATTCTGCCAACCGCCGGTTTAGCTTACACAGGCTATTTACTTTTTATCAGTTATTGCTGTCGCCGGATGAAACTAGAGTTCGATGGACGGTGCCCGTCATAGTTGGGCCAACTGTAAATTGCTAATTATCCTGGGACCGTTTCGAGCACAGTCTACAGAAAGCTAGGTGTTACTGTTTGCTTTGGTTAAACGTGTATGGATATCTTCGAAAAGCCCTGCGCTTCGGCACTGTTCCCCGGTGTGCAGCGCTCGGTGATGATTAAGTCGATTATTTCCATGCCTCGGTGTTAGACCGTGGACTGCAACTATAGTTCTAACTTACGTGCCATTATCCCCTCGCGGCTCGATCGTATCTTATCACACATGGGCGTGGTAATTGAATTGTGTTTGCTAAGTATACAGCCTTGTAGTGCGGATGCTTTACGTTCGAATAAACTGTGCTTTCGTTGTTAAATACAGGTAAACAATTCCCCTGTGATCCACGCTACATCCACGCACAAGAGACTGCTGGATTTTCTACATAGACCTACAGGAAATCCGAAGCGTTGTTCATCAATAAATGGGCGAATACGCAACTCTAAAGCACAGAGGTAGGTATAATCCGTATTAGTTTGTATTATGAATTCAATCTACGTCACTGTAATTAACAGTAATTGCGTTCCGATCATCGTTAGCCAGGAATATCCCGCGAAGGCAGCGCTTGCGTTCGCCCTTCCGAGATTGGCTTAGGAAGCACCGCCGTTTTGTTCGTCCGTGAAATCGAAGCGGCGCGGCCGTGCAATTAGTGCTTCTTAAAATTACCGGCGACCAGGTGACGGTGAGAGGGGTGCCGGGAATTAAACGAGGAGGATATTTGCCCGGCATTAATTGCAATTAAAGCCGTAAAACTGGTGACAGGAGCAGGTAAACATAACTTTCCAATTATTATTCCCCCGGCTTTGCGCAACGCCGTCCCGACTTACATCACGATTACCCTCTTCTCAGGTCAGCGATGCCTCGAAGGAGCCGGCTACCCGTGGACAACGATAAATTGCTAATTACCCCGAGGGGGCTTGCGCTCTGAACCGAATCAGGGGTAGTATAGAAAACTCCCTCTCGCCAGGCTATACATTTTCGCGGGAGCTAGGCGGGAATCGGTAGAAAAGTAAGTCGAGGCTTGGATGGGGATCCTCTGTGGTCTTTGAAATGAGAAGTCATCAGAGGTTGGCCACGGTAAATTGTTACTACGGAGGACTCGAAGTGGGAGCGAAACGTTGGCCGTTAAATGTAGAAGGAACGACATTATTCATGGGTCGAGTTCATAAATGGCAGTCACGATGAAGACTACGCCTGTAGGCGAACGAATTGTCCAATTACATCGAGCAGCTTTAGGGTAAAAGTCATTGGCCTGAGGGCTTGGAACTGATACCTTGGAATAATTCCTGCGGAAACGATTTGACACTTTTATCCCACGTAGACGTATCGATCGCGTCCGTGAATTATTTTCTAGATATATCCACCGAATAATTGAGGGGTACTCTTTGGATTGCCCTTCCCCCCATTATGAGTAATTTATAATTATATGTCAGAGGAACAATCTGGCCGGATGTTTTACACGTTGCAACCTGTTATTTCGTGCTCAACTAAAGTTTCCGCGGATGTTGCGTAACAGGATATACCTGTGAGTTCATCCTGCCCTCGTTTCTCCAGGAAACGAGGGGACGCGTATATTTGGATTCGATCGTTGCGTATTTAATCGGGTCTCATTTGGTTCAATGGCGTTTAATGCTGATCACGGGCTGTGTAATTAAGGGAAGATGAGACAATTACATAACCAAGACGAGTTAAACATTATCCGCGCTGTTTAGTTGCAGTAATGGTCACAGATACGATACTAATGCTCGACGATAACCTCGCGGTTTTAGCGTAATTATGCGAAGACGAGAAGAAGGGAGACGATATTGGATGTATCCTTGTGTTCTTGAAAGACTATGTTAAAGTACATTAAGGGGTCTCCCTACCTTGACAGCCTGAAAGCAAGCGCGATATTTGAGATATTTTTTAAGAGAAACCCTCAAATTATATTAATTGAAAAATATTTAGGCAATACTTTAAAAAAAAATTTAATTAATTGAAACGGTACCCAAAACTTCATACGAGTTTTCCTCAAAACGATGTTTTCCGATTTTGTTGGCTTGATATCTGAAAAACCAAATACCCCAATTACTTTCAACTTGGCATATATTTTCGGTAGATGTACCACATTCTCGCCGGTACTCTAGATCCAAGCCGATTTTTGCAAAATTAAACTTTTGCGACTTGAAGAAACAGCGAATTATTTTTCCATATTCTCTAAAGATTGGCGGATAAAGCCACAAAGCTGTAAGTAAATATATTTGACTGTTTTGTTTTAAAAAATTCCCAAAGTTCGCATCATTTTTCGTCCGTCAAGGTAGGGAGACCCCTGAATGGCCATTTTACCATTCTTCACAACTGTTTTATCGTATTGCTAGTCTGGCGATCATCTGTCCTTATACTACTTAAAGATCATTCTCCTCAAATCAGTAGTATAGGTCCGTCACAAGTAACTACAGAAAATAGAGTCGTTTAGTAAACTCGCCGGTGCCATTCCCGTCCTTTATGAGCATCCAGATAATAATTGCGTAAACTCATACGGGCAATGTGCACAAAATTCCGTTATTAATCTCAGAATTACTGCATGAGAGCCTCACCAATTCCCTTATCGTTAGATCGGACTCTCCAAAAATAGCTTTACAACGTCGCGTTTCAATTTCTGTACAGTCCAGAAGGCTCCAAAGAAAAACATCGTAATATAACTCTAGAAAGGGAAAAGGAATAGCAAGAGTTTCGCATGGACCAATGTCATGCACAGTTTCTTCGTAACAAACTAAAAAATACGAATCGTACACGGTACGTCGATTCGAAGCATCCATCACTGCTGGAACTTTATTCTTGTGTCCCCGACGCTTTTACGTGCTGCGAGGAGAAAAGTTGAAGGAGAAAGGATATCGAGGGACGATCGGCGATATTGCAGCGATCGCGCCCCCCAGCAATTCTGGAACAACACGTACGACGATTCCGCCCCGACGCCACACCCTCTTCCCTTCCAAGCCCTCGGAATTCGAATCACAGAAATCCGTGCAGACTGTTCGAACCTCGAGGATATTCTCTTTGCGCCAACGACTACAAAGGAGACCGGTCTCTTACGTGCATTAATGCAGAAACGTGATCGAGGAAATCGATAGGGAAGCCAGGGACTTTGTTGCACGTAAACACTGACACGCGCACACGGACACAAAGGGCACCGGTTCTCGTTTAAGCCTCAAATTTGCATCGTTGTGAAAGCGATTTCAGCGTTACACGATCTTCTCCTTCGGTGGATTAGCGCGGGGACGATAGAATATCTTTTACTACAAGACGAAAGCGGAAGGTGTTATCTTCTTAGCCTACTTGCAGATGTTTTTCACCGATAGACATATTAAATTACAGGACACTTGACAAAACGATGAAACGGTACAAGTCTATATACATCCACGACGTAGGTGAAAGTAAAAAGGTAACTGGGTCCCGTTCGGTGGAAGTAAGAAATCTATAATTACTTTAATGATCCGCGAAGCCGGCGTCTATTAAAGTTGAGAGAATGAATTTTTATTAATCACCGTTGCCAGCAAATCAAGCACCACCACTGCTGTAGTAATAGTAAACATTACGATGGTAATGCTTAAGCTGAAGTATATAGTCAAAAATAGAATGCGTCAATTCACAGAAGATCCTAAAAAAAGTTGAAGAACATTCCAATTATTATCCTCGTGACGTCCGAATTCTCTCATAAAAAAATAAAGACCCACTACGAGGGAAAACTGTTAAAAGCTCATTCCCAGGTCTGGGAAAACACTCGCGCAGGAGAAGCGTATTCAATAAGGTACGAAAAATATTTTTCCTCTGCTATCCGGTATTCCAGCCGCGGCAGTCGTGAGCGAACAAGCCGCGTAATTCAAGTCTAATAAAACGTGGGCGCGTTCATCGCGTTACACGAGTACCGCTGTCGACGCGAGTGCTCGCTAAAAGTTCCATTAAAGTCGAGGCCAGGCAACCTGGATTTCCGCGTTTCCCCCCCGTTAACGTTGATTCGTGCAACGGAACGGCTCCCAACGAGCGACAGCGGAAGCCAATCTTCGACAGGCCGGCTCTCTGTCCGCCCGGCTATCGATTCCTTCTCGCGTTCTTATCGGCAATTCACCGTGGCCGCTCGCCGTGGAACTTATCGATTCCGATCAGGGACACGACGTGCTCTATGGGCGCGGAAAAGCGCAGGAAAAGGCCGGACGGTGATAAACGAGGCGGCCCCCCGCGAAAATTAGTTTATGTACGGGGCCCCGCGTGTCGGACATGACAGCTCTAATTTGCAGGTAGTTCCAAGGGATAGACCTGCCCCGCTGTATCCAGCGAAGAAGGGTCGCGAGGGGCCGGCGACGAGAAGTCGACTGTTAATTGCATTCCCATTTAATTAAAAGACTCACCAGAGAGGTGATGAGGTAACTGTGATAGTCGCTCATCATCCCTATTTGCTGCGCCTGCTTCAACACGTCGTAAATCCTCTCGGTGGAGCAATCCAGCACAATGTGCGACTCGGCCGAGTTCTTTATCTGCTTCAGCAACGGTCTAAAACAGAAAGAGGCGCACTCGTAACAAGCGATACACTCTATAGAGCGCTCCCCGTGGCGGAGTCGCCGCGGGGAGGAACGGAGGTGTGCGCGGGACACGGTTTCCGGTATTAAAAGCATCACGAATCCTTTGACCGTAATATTATCCCTGCGCAGGTTGGAAAACCGGTGAAATGATGCTGTGCTACAGGAACGTTTAGCAAAACGTATGATAAAACCTCGTGATCATGGAGAGAGGATAATTGGTAACGCGATCTAATTCGCTAAAAGTAAGTATTTAATTGTCTGATTTGAGCGAGCTAAATCGAGCGCGAAACACGGCTATTCGATATCCTACGGTTCAGATATATTTTCAACATTGTCTGTATAGACGATGGCAGCATCGATCCTACGCGGCTCATTCGTATTCACCGCTATCAAAATCCGATTACCGGAACGCGTGGGTGGATCGCGGAAGCGTCGCATCGGAACTCGCGTTAGAGCACTCACGGCGGCTGACAGCGCGAAATAATTTATTTAAATAATCCAGGCTCTTTCGACCGGCAGCGGGAATGAAATCAGATCAGATGTTTGATTACGAATCAAACGTCGGGGGTGGGTTGACCTCTCCGCGAGGGTGGTTCCCGCGCGTTCACTCGCGGCACCCTCGGGGGACCAGGAACTTCCGATTCCGGAGATACTCCAGCGCCGAGTGTACTTCTCTGATCAAAATTTCATATCTCAAGCAGCCTCTACCTGCGGCGCCAGACCTCGCCCCCTCACCGCCTCCCACACGGACGCACCCTACTCCTCATCCAACATGCACGATAATGCGAATCTCCTTATGCTCCCGCTGGAACTTGGACCGCCGCTCATTGCGGGAATTTTTCATGCGGCCTGCATAATTCACCGGAAACTCTCTTTTACGCGCCTCGTTCCGCCGCGGCCTCCGGCTCGTCTTAGCGCGCTTTTACCCGCTTTCGACGAAATTCGCTCGCGGAACAATGAAACGCGTACGTGCGACAGCCAGAAACACCCGAGTTACACCCGAGGGCCTCGGTCGACAAGGGACCGGTCCTCGCTACGCATATAAAACCGCCACCCTTCGGCTTTTATAGCGTGGAAAGTGTCCGTTGGAGAATTCCTCATGATTGGCTGGATTTATGGGGGCGCATCGCGAGCGCACCCCAACCGACACAGGGGATTTATCGTCGCGGAATGCAGCGACGACGCGGCGAATTTCACGAGTTCACTCTGGACTATAGACTCTGAAACCTGTCTTATGGTATATTTTCTATTAAGTACTTAAAGTATCGTACATAATGGAATTCGATAAAAGTTCCTCGAACCAACAGCACCATTCTGCGTAAATCTGACGTTTCGACGCCTTTTATTAACATCGCTAGCAGGTCGACCCTGTTACTTTTCCAACCTCGAAGCCCAGTGATGTACTTGAACAGCTTCAGCAGAATTCTCTTTAGCCCCCTGTCGCGGAACTGCTAGCGTTCACAGCATGGTGTACCTTTAAAAATGTACGTGCACTTTGTGACGCGGTTTCCGTTTAAGCGCCGCGTGCCAGGCACATATGCAGAGGCCAGCAGTACGGTCGACGCGACGCTTCTTTATTCAGCAGCGGTATTGCGCTCCTTCCGCTGCGACGAATGCTCGCGCCCGTGGCCAACGGCGCCGAAGAGTCGCGCGACGAACCCAGAAATGTTTCAACTACACTTTTACAACGGCGTGGATCGAGCGATCCGCGGGGTTACCAAATAGTCAACCGAACTAAACAATATACAAGGAATCATTTCGCTTTATGGTGGCTCGTAAAGAGGCCCGGTGTTTCCAGGTGCGCAAGAGGAGGAGGATCGGTGCCTGGGATTCCTGGGGTGGTGGGTAGCCGAGGATTTCTTCGCGCCTGCGAACTTTTTACGGACTCGTCAGACACGGGGGAAGGGTAATCGAACATCGTGGGCGCTGACAGCCGAGCTTATTTCGCGCGATACCCGGGAACAAGGGGCATAAAGTTTGCATTGGGAATGATAAGGAATCGATACGACTTTACGGGAGAACGAACCAGTTCCCCGCTGTGGCCCCGTGCGTGTTCCTTCCTCCTTTACCTTTTGCCGTCCTCTCTCTCCTTCCAGCCTGGAACTCGGTCCTTCTCGTCCCGTTCTTCCTTAACTAAATGCCATCATCGAAGCTCTATTCTCAAAAGGCTCGAACGGTCCAGCGTAAGCCGAGCAACGTCTCTCGTTTCTTTTCCCTCTCTACGCTCTCTTTGCCTCTCGTCTCGACTCCCGTGCCACTTTACTTGGCTCGTCACCGTTCTAGATGGCTTTCGAGATACCTCCCGAGATAGTCGTCCTCCTGGGAGGATAGGCTGCTTGCGACCGAGAGATACTGCCGCGGAATCGCTGGCGACAAGCCCAGTCTCACGGAATTTTTTAATCCTGTGGGACGAGGGGCAGTGTGGGAGGGAGAGAAAGAGAAAGGGGGAAGGAGTGAGAAACGGGAGATGAACTCTACGCCGGGCGTTGGTCGCTGAACGAACCAGATAAAAGATGGATGGTGCCCGGAGCAATGGTTACACCGGTAATCAACGTGTCCGTTACAATGTGACTAATGAGATCCGCGGTTATGTATTGAGATTGATGATCATCCGTGGGAGAATAATGTCGCTCTGTGCGGTAGCGGTTTATTTTTGCACAGCGGCTGACGCATTACTCAAATATTTCCGTATTGGCTCGGCAGGAAATGATTTACTTCGTTGTTTAATTTGACCACACAGGTGAGAGGTACACGGTATACGGTGTAGTATAATGACAGTCAAAAGAAAGCTTACAAATAATGTTCTTCGTAATCAACGCGGTATTGTTTGTCCATTGTGACAGTTAATACATATGAATTTCGTACAATCGGATGCTTACAATTACACAGCCATGTAATTCTATACGGGGGATTTCAGAGTCACATTACACGGAATTATTAAACTACGGTTACGCTCCGGAATTATTAGATCGCCCAAGCATCGTTTACCCAGAATAAATGATTCGAGAAGCAACCGAAATCAACCGCGTTTCAACGTGAAAGGAGGAATGTTAACATAGGCAAACTAGACAGACTACAGTGCTATATATCCTGACCGAGGAAACTCGGCCAGACAACTCGTCCAGCAATTTGAAATTCATTTTGTTCCCCACCCGGTAAAGTTACGTCGTTAGAGGGAGAAAGTTAAATTCGACGCAGGACTGTGCCAGAAATTTCTCTCGCCCAAAAACAATCGCCCGCTGGAACGTAGCGATTCCAATTTTCTTCGTATTGGACGCAAGAGGGACATCTTTACGATGGAGGGACGTCTTAATCATTTGTTACACTTGCCCGAGCGCGAGGACCCGAATCGGTGTACATTAATAAAATGCACAATTTTCCGGGAATATCGCGTCGCCTAGGAAATGGATAGAGCAATTTTACTTAATGGAAGACGCTGGAGCCAGAACAACGTGTAATCGCCATCGACCGTCGACTATTCGCGAAATATTACCATTGCGGTGATATTTAAGGTCCCTTTATCCTCTTTTAATGCTTCCAACGACGCTGGAATTCGGCCACAAGTGTGTACCGCGAACATGTACGGGCAAAGTATCGCACATTAAATGGTACCAACGTGCATAGAAACTGCTGAAGTGGAGGGGTCCTTTCAAATTAAGGGGGTACGCGGGTATTAGACGGCTAAAATGAACGGTTCCTTTTGGGTTGGATTGAAGGACGAGTAACAATTCATACCATTTGCACGTTTTACAATACTTTATTATGGATATAGCACGTATTTACAAACCAGGAAACCGGAAAAATATTAAAAATTAAAGGAATTACAAAGCGTCAAAGTGGGCGCTGCGCAATGCACGCATTAAAACGGTGAACATCATAACTGGGGAACGGATTAATGTTTTCAGTTGATATTTTAACTGAATCTATAATACTCTCCTCTCCGTAATATGGAACTCGGTCGAAAAATTTTAATAAAAGTTAACAGAGTTTCACAACAAATATCAACATTGAAGGATTTTACTGAAGTAATTATGTGATAAATGTTGTCTTAAATGTTGTTTAAGTATGCGATCTTGGGGAGTGAATTCCACATTGTGGAAAAAAGTGTTTTGCACGATCAGTTAAAATTTCAACGAAAAATATCGAATCCTTCTCGAGTTACCATGTTCACCGTCTTGAGAAACATAGTTTTGAGAAAAACGGCTTTAGAGCCTGCCGCGGCGCGTTTACCTGCATTGGCCCGCCCGTAACTTTTAACTCTCGCAATTTTCCGAACTTTTCAATAAAATCTCTTTTAAATTACTTCCGAAACTTGTGACTATCATAAATAATCGAAAAAAAATCGATTCTTTGACCCCAAAATACCCGTGTACCCCTTTAAATGGAAACAATTTTCCAGCTTTTAGAAATATAGAGGACCAACAAAACCATCCCCACCACGTGAATAATAGTCATCTGTTTTTACAAAAACGAATTGTCACATCCTGCGATTCAATATTTGGAATAAACGTCAATAAATGCCAAACAATTTCCAGGGTGATATTTCTACGTGCAAGTATCAGATGTATATCCCCCCTCCCCACCCCCTTCCAATACGAACACAGTTATCGCGAGTCGAATAATTGTTTCTACAATGGAACTATCGAGCACTTTTTTCGAGCGACCTTTTAAAACGCAAGTTGTATTTCGACGCAGTGTACCGTATTAAATTGTCAACGCGTCAGCAACAATAGGATCTCCTACGGCGAGGGATTTTTCGAATTAATACGAAACGATCGCGGAACAAATAAAACGCGACGCGAGTAATGGCGCAGCGTCGAGTTTTTTCCCTTCGTCCCTTTCGGTGAATGCGTTTAATTCCAAGCGATCGAGCGTCCAACTGTGTCGATACGAGTTTTGATGGCCTCTCGAGACGAGACTTAACGGCAAGGATTGAGTATCGGCGTGAAATAACCAGCCTTAATTATCGAGGAGGAGGGAAAGTCGTGGAAAAGCGCTCTTACATTTAGAGGAAGTTTACCTGAGGAGTTTGAGTCGTCTTTAAACGATGCAGGCCCTGGAAACGAGTTAAGACTCGAGGCAGGCTGCACCAGACATTTTAGAAATTAATTCGTCTTTTTTTCAGAAGAACTTCGTTTCTAAATTTAGAGGAGGGACGACGCGATCTGTCTTCTTTACATATGTATTTTCGCTGCTTTTAAATATCACAGATTTCCATACGTCTTTCACTTCTGAATCATCTTTCGAATCTCTGTCTTGAAAATTGATGATTTTTATTCCTTACAAGGAACGTATTCTGTCAATTACAACGCAGTTTGTTTACTTCGACGGTCGCTACCAATTAATTTCCGTTAAATGGGACGAAATTGTCGGAGCGTCGAAATTCCTGGAAATATGAATCGCGCGTCGCCAGGGATAATTAATTAAAAGGGAATATCGAGGGGTCGCGCGTCGCGGAAGCAATTTAACGGGCTTCGAGATCGAAGCATCCTTATTTCGTCCGATTAATTTCCGCGATAGCTTTCGCGCGCGGCGTCGTTTCCGGTCGACGCCAGTCGCCGTGCAATCGGCTCACGAAGATCACTACGACCGTGCCTCCAGCTCGTCCGATTACAAAGTTACTTTGCATCCCCGATCTTAAATGCGAGATTCAATCGCCCATGCGTTAGTCGTCGGACAGTCTTGTGCGAATCGTTTGCGCACGCGGACACATGCAGAGGAACGGTGGTCATATTTAGCGAACGTCCCAGACCGGAAATTAAGTTCCACCGACATGCACGCGCGAGACGTTGGACGGTATTAGAGACACAACTCCTTTGGTCAGCGTTCCTCGACAGTCGATAATCTTACATCGTACGGCTCATTTAGCCAGTATGGAATTTTGCATAAATTTGCGTGAACGATAGCCGTGGAAGAGGTGGAAAGTAACATCGGCCGGGACGTCGTGTATCGTTAATGGCTCGTGACGGTAATCCCCGGCAAACAAGTTAATTGAAAATAAACGAACGGCGCGCGTACGTCTACCACGTTGAACAAACTTCCTTTCGCGACGGTTGCGTGCTGACGCTTTAAACGCTGCCGAGGAATGCAGTTGAAAATTATAAAGGGACTGCGTGCTCTGACAGTAGTCGACTATCCGAGCCATATCAAATGTTCAACTAGCCGAACCGATTCTTCCTTAACCCTTCGTTGACACACCTCCCTTTTCGATCGAATTTGACACACCTGGGTGGCTCACACCCAGAATAATTTGTGAACGACTGCCATTCTCATCAAAAGAATCCAATCATTATGAAAAAAATCGTGGGGCAATTTCAAGGTATCTAGAATGTATTTTAATAGTTTTTTTATTAAAATTGTATCACAGTTTTTGTAAAGAAATTCTAGATTACCATATGTCGAGAAAACACGAAGAAAATCTTAAAAAAATTGTAACTTTTGCAAATTTTAATATTACGAACTAAAAATGTACAGAGTTATTGTTCAGATATAATATTTTGGAAAACAAATTTTTGTATGTCGTCTTTCGAAAACAAGGTATTTATTTTGCATATAGAAGGCACAGAGTGTCAAAATCAGCTTATGGGTGGTTCCCACCCTGAGTGTCAAGGAAGGGTTAAGAATCGAATAAAGTATTAGCTTCTGATTCCAAAAACAACTCCACGAGAGACTCTAATAATTCGTGGTGCCACCCCGAGTCTATCAGACTCCCATCTACATCAATTCCAAAACAACATCACCACGATATCAATATAATATTCCCCCGTGAAAAACAAAGTCTCCTCAGCAATTGTAAAACAACACTCTCCCATCCCAGGAAGCAATTCTTTTCATCAGTTGCTACTGATGCTGCTACATCCGCGCTGGGCTAATCCGATCAGTCATCGAGGGAGAAATACACTGTCGACAGGGAGTCGAGGAATTTCCTGGGTCCGTGACAGACAAGGAAACGCTGTCCACGTTCGTTTCGACGGGATGGACGTGCGCGTTTGCCCGTTGGCATTAATTGTCCGCTGGCTGGTTTCACTGGTCTCGCCTTGTTTCACCTTTCGTTGTTGTGTCCGCTCGATGAACAACACCGGACAGGGCGGCAACCGGAAAAGGGAAACCGTGGAAACAGCACGAGGAGCGTACAGTAACCAGGGGACTTGGTTCCCCCGCGTTAGTCACCCTCTGCTCGCCCCCAGGGGAGAATCACTGCGTCAGTTACTGTAAAGTCGCTGTACTCTGTGCCTTTCCTCCCGCAACATCCCCCAGGAGCTGTACGACGGTAAATCGGTGGAATTTTTCTAAACTCGGGCTCAAAAGGATTGTATATTCTGCCGAAGCTGCTCCGCGCGGAGAAAGAGAAACACGCATACACGCTGGCATTGTCAGCGACGCCAGTGGAATAAAAGTTGCCGAGCTGAAGGAACTGCCATTATTCGTTGGCAGAAGCTTCAGCCTGGCTGGATGCTTTCCAGTCGACGCGTTATTTTGAATATTCCGCTGTAAGAAAATGTTCCGTCCTTTGGAATTTGACGAGATAATATTTCTATTTATATGATCGGGTGAAGGTTCTTACAGAAGTGGATTAATTGGTGGATTCCTTAGGAACAAGAATATTGAAAGCACCAAACTTTAAGTTCCAACTCGTGAAGCTCTGCTTGATATCACAGGGGACCATTGGAATTGTTTTACGACCGAATCACGCTCAAACAGGGCGGAGATGCTGTCGATATTCGGGATTTCTAAGGCATAATAGCAGTAATCTGCGCATTCCTACGATTAAAGCCAGGACATTTGCCTGGAGCCATCTAAGGGGATTAATTCGTGGAATTGTTAAGGTATCCCTTGATCCCTTTCTTTGGAACCTATTACTCCCGCTACGTTTACTGCGAATAGTAGACAGGTTTCTGCGATGAAGCAGTACTGAAAAATCACACCCGCAAAAAGTTACAAGAGAAATGCGTGCTGCGAGAGAACTCTGCATTCGACAGTGTTACCCTGGTGGACGTGCTGATAACTTCGATACCCGCCTCGTCGATGCAGGCCGGGTGAAAAAGTGACTCCCCGATTGGAACATCGTCGCGAAAATACCGCTACGTGATCGCGTGCAAAATTCAAGGCTCACGGGTTACGGTGATACCAGCGATCCCCCGTCGAGAGATCCACGATTACTGTGCGCTGTAATAATAAATCGAGCAGAGCGCTGCGCCGCAACTTCGCGAGACTCTCGCGTGCGGCCTGAAGAATGCTTGACGCCAGCCGCGAAATTAAGACGGGAAGAGGAGACGAGAGGCGGTAAGAGAGAAGGAGAGGAAATCCCAGCGAAAAGGGAGAGGAACGACCGTGCGTGGGCAGTAATAAAAGAAACCGTATTCCGGGCTCTCAAAGTTTCCCCAGCTGGAGTAACGTACAGATGCGCGGGGAACAAATTTCCACGCGTTGCCTATAATTTCAAGGGAGAGGCCACGCGAAACCAAGATAAATATCCCGCTTTCCACCGCGAGAACGCCCGTTTGGGGATTTTATTTGCTCGAGTCGCGGAGTTTTATTCGCGGCGGGAACTTCGAGTTACCCTGGGAAACCTCGGGGAACGGGCGAGTATTAAGCGAAAGCAAGACAAGTGCTTGTCCCCTTGATCACTGCCTACGTAAAACTCGCGGTTTTCCAGATTCTGAATACGGGAACGGTGTAGGGAAAGGAGCCATGGTTGCAGGATAATACTTCTTTACTTTGGTGGACTATGGATTAGAGTAACGAGCAATAGCTACTCTAACTTCGTACCTATACATATAATTGCCTATTATATTAACCCTCCGGTACTCGCGCGTGTGCACGGAGTGCACGGATGTCAGTTTTTGGCTGAAAAAAACGTTATATCGTGATATATTGTACCCAGCACACCTATGTATTCTTCCAGCGGACATTTTTGCATAATACTATGTACTTGTCAGGTTAAAATTTAGTTTGGAAGTGTTTCTGATTGAATGAAAATGAAATCTTGCCGGCGACCGCGCCCGTGTACTCACAAGTACGCCTCCAATTGCTTTGGTTTTTGGATATGTTTTAGAGGACCGCAAAATAAGATATACGTGTTTTTTTATTTTGCCCTGTGTGTATGTTTAGGGGGTGAAACCACCCCCCAAAGGTTTTCAGGGGCTCGTCTCCGATTGTTCTGGTTTTTGGATATGCTTTAGAGGACCGAAAAATAAGATATACGTGTTTTTTTATTTTGCCCTGTTTGCATGTTTAGGGGGTGAAACCACCCCTCAAAGGTTTTCAGGTGTTCGCCTCCGCTTGTTCTGGTTTTTGGATATGCTTTAGAGGACCGAAAAATAAGATATACGTGTTTTTTAAATACAGATAAATGTATATAGGAACCCAATTTTAGCATTATTGCCCCAGCCTAATCATTTTTCTTAATAATACGTCACCGTGCACTCAGTGCACGACGCGAGTGCTCGCGTTACAAAAATAGGTGCGAGTACCGGAAGGTTAAGAATTATTACAACTGTATTAAAATGCTTCGATAGTCAAGGCGTGAAATCGAATTTCTGTTAAAATCAATACCAGTGATTGTACAAGGATGACGCGAGGCGAGGTCGCCGAAAAATCGCGGGAAGACAGAGATTTGAAAGTTAAATCCTGGTAATGGCATTCAAAGGGTACCGCTAGAATTAAATCCAGCTCCGAACGCGGGGAAGCTGTTTTCCTAAGACCCGCGCCGAGTTTGAAATTACAATCGCTCGCGGCGCTCGGAGTCCTCCGAGCGTCTCGCGAAAGCGGATTACCATTCGTAATCGCTGAAGAAAAATATGAACTACGCGGGTGTTCGGAGGCACGAGTCATTTGCACGAAACTAATGTTATTATTTGCCACTAGTTATCTCGAAATTCCTGGCACGGAGTTAAGAAGAACGAAGTTACGGTGCTTCCGCGAGCGAACGGTTGGAACTCTACCTCTTGTCGCATCTTCTATAACCACGATGCACCTTGATCGTTTGTTTTCTTGGTATACACCTCAACGCAACAATGCTCCATCATCTTACTAACTGATCTAATCACTCCACGTGTAATTCACTTAGTCCTCTTGCTTTTGCCAATTTGTAACGCAGCAACATTGATTTCCTCGCTTATTCCGGGTCATCGCTGCTATTCTTCATCAGTGGTTCCTTTGTGTAACGTTCAAATCCTCTTCTACCTTAGACTTCCTTCTAATATTCCTAACTCGGTACGTTGAGACGTTTACGGTAAACCGAACGGACGGTATATGTTCATAAATTGCTGGAAAGTTTGACTCGCGGTTGTTGGTGGCAACAAATCCCCAGCAATTGATTTTACTCGCGTCAGTGTGCCACGGCAATGCGGCATGTGATATTTGCCGGGAGTTCCTTCTGTCCTTGCATCCCGTGATAAACGGTAGGACTTGGTCTCTGCGTCGTCTTTATGCGCGTGCACGTGCCTCCGCTTAACTATGGCATAACTACTGGCCTGGCGAGCCGGTGACAAAGTGCATCGTATAAATACAGCGTGTGAATGCGTGCGGTTATTTTTTAGAGGATAAGGTCTTTGAATACGGAATCCACGTTGCACGGCGAGATATATGAGTACGACTGGACCACGTACCACGTTTTATTACGAATAAATTATTCCCAAGCTTTCTTCGTTCGTATATTTTCACGTGCTAGAGCAATTATATCTTTCATCCTAAACAGTGCAATCTTCTTCGCTTTTTCCTCTTCAGTCTGAATTGCGCTACGTAAGTACAAATGCAAGAAAAAATCGTGCAAGCAGAATTAAAGTACGCCAATGGTCAGCCAATTGTTCTTATATAAAATTGCTTTATTATTTGCTAAATTCTAAGAGTTTTCATCACGCCTTGCTTTCAAATTCAGGGACCTTAAGGCGTCAGTTTCTAGATTCTTGGATTCAGGATTGTGACATTTAGTACCCATAATTTCGCGTATGAAGGGTCCAGTGGCGTGTCTACGAGGATTCATCCCTCTTCATGGCCTAAGAGTAAACTAGCAGTAGATATTCAACACGAGCGCACAATGACGTCCAACGGAGGAATGGCTCGTTGAAGCTCCTGTTACCAATTACGCCCCGCTAAAGCTGACGTTGTCGGTTACTTGTCGTTGGAAGAAATTTTTCGCCATGAAGATGTATCTCAAATATGGTGCGCGCACCCCGGAAAGCGAAGGAAAAGTTGCTGGAATTACAGCGGAAACCACGTTTCAGAACCGGTGGAAAGTAATTTACTGTACTTGTCTACCTTTGCCCACCAGTTGGAAGAGCGCACGTTTCATTCTAACACTCTAACTGGTTATCTTTGTGTCGGAGTTTCGACCATAGTTAACGCGGGTAAAAAGAAAACACAACTACTTGGACCAACTTCCGTACTGTACGCTTGCTTATTGTTCGCGTTACACATATATCTCGATATTCCTCGTTCCCGTTCGTCTGTGATTCACGTTTCCGCTAAGGCTGCGTTATTCCCGCGTCTCGTTCTACTGGAACACTTCGCCGAGGAATAATTCCCAAGACTTGGGACTCGGAATTTGGCAACTTGGATCCCTGGATACGGGGGAACAGGGATACTCGTGGTTTTCCTCTTAAGACACCGAAAATATATTACAGAACTGTATAGTTTATACAAGTTATTGTTGCGAATACTGGTTTGAGCAACACAGTTAGCCTTCGTAGTCACACGTGATGTATCGCGCCTATTAAAATTTCAAAAGTTAGCGAATTCTAAAAAAAAGAATCGCTTTTTTCCTCAACTAATAGTTTTTTATGCACAAATTTCATCATATCAAAATTTACATTTCTAGAAAAAGGCTATTACACCGTGATTGAAAAGTTAAAAGATTCAAAAATACGATAATGGTAACTCAAAGAATGACGCTGGAGTGCAGTGAACCCCAGTCATAAATTTTTTATTAGAAGGTATGACCACGGAGGGTTAAGGGGTTAAAAGAATTGATAGACGACCCACAGAGTTTTCAGACAGTACGCGTAACTTGGCTGTTCCTCGTTGTGATCCGATGGTTTGGAAGGATTCAATACTAGCCCAGAGACATTATTCTCGTGGCATACACGCCGCAGGAGCGAGCGTCTGGATTGGAATAAGCGAAGAGCTCCCAATGGGGCATGAGTATCGAAGCAACCGGATAGGATAACTGGTTGCAGTCTGGTGAACGTTTCGCCTGATATATCATGTATGCATGCGCGTGGTGGAGCGTAGGTGTGCCAGCTATTTCACAATAAATATCGGCCCTCTCGATGAAAATGGCAAAAAATTGATGCAACTTGCGCGTCCACGCGGTCTCTGATGTTAACGACTTTCCGATAACGCGCGTTTCGATCGTACTTACTGGCAGATTTAATCAACCGAAAGCTCGCCGATGGAAATATTGGTACGATCGGAGATTTAACGAAGGTCAAGCAAAACAGAGGGAGGAGACATGGAAATTTATAGTGCGGAGTCGCGCCCCAACTTCGTCTGGATATCAATTTGCGTGTCTGAAAAGTTACGAAGGACGTTTCTCGGTAAATCTCCGTGCGGACAGTTCGATCAGACCAGCGTGGTGGTTACTATATTAAATATATTATAGAATGGCGTTAAAACATTATGGGTAGAATGATTTCTGTGCCTTCTCTTAACATATTTTGTGGAATTCCTGTTCTCTGTGCACTTTGAAGACACGCCACAACAGAAATGTGTTAACGCATACTTATTTTGAAATTAGATTATATCTCGGTTGAAATTCAGTAGTTGACGATGAAGATACAGAGCGCAAAGATCAAGAACTCGAAATACAAACACCGGGAAGCGGTGTGGTACCATATTTCTTCCTTCTTTTACGGTACTTACGTAAAACAGCTAGCAGAATTACCAGCCGCTGTTATTAAAACAGCCCGTTAGTAATTCCATATGTTCATCATTTTGCAGCAGCCGCGCGGGTATGTAAAATAATATCGATATTTCACCCACTCGTACCGTTCCACTTCGTTTCGTTCCACAAGAGTGCCAATTTTACAATACAAAGTCCATTACCGAATCCACCTGTTTAATCAGCGCCCAGCTAGCGAAAGATAATGAAAACGATATTACTATGGTGGCACGGAAACAAGTATTCGTCAGAAATTTCCATTTGCTTTTCTCATATTACACGCGATGGCTTCCGTATGGAACTACCTAGCTGTTTTCATATCGTAATTTTTTAAGGGATCTCGTTTCTACCCAATTTTTTGTTAGGAAGGGGAATCTTGGGCTCGGTCAACATGGGGCACAGGTTTTATTTGCGTTCCTCTGTGACTAGACGGGAGCGTTGCAGAAAAATGTATGAAGATCGGTGGGTACGAGAAAGAGAAGCTTATTGTGGATTGAATAATAAAATTACCTAGTATTCCAAGACTCACGATAATAATGCGTATCTAAGCACTAGAACTTCTGATAGCTAAACTTCTCGCAATGTTGATCGAAATCATCTACCGACGACACTACCTACTTGTTTCGAGAAAACAAATTAACTTCCAACTGTCCGCTCACCCGATTCTTCGTGTTCTCCGCTCGTTTCAGGTCCAATTCATGGTATCGTAGCACCTGCACGGACAACGTTTCGACGGAAACGCCAGGTTGAAGATGGCCCGCTCGAAATGAGGTTTCCATCAGTTAGTTTGCAAATTTCCGAAAGTTACTTCCGCTCGAGTTTCGCCCCGGCCGGATGGCATGGCCGCGCGTGCTCAAACTCGCATTAGTAGTACGATCAGGCCAGAGCAGGGCAAACTTTTCCGACGGAGTTGCTCTCATCTTCGAACTGGCACGGCAAAGACATTCCTTCGAGGGAACGGCTGAAAAGCATTCTTCCTTAGTTGCCACGTTGTGAGATTGGCACGTGTACGCCGTCATCGCAATGCACGGGAGCCGCGTACGTTCTTAGGTGCGTCTTCGCTAAGTGCTCTGATTAGCGGCGCGTTTCGAGGGAAAGTCCTGGGAAAAGCAGGGACAACTTACTATCTTCGCCTTTGTTTCTACGCGCTCAATGTTGATCTCTGCGCTTACAACGAGCCAGTGTTTTTACAGCATTTGTAACTTGTCACTTCCATCTCAGCGATCGAACATACTTAATTCTTTGGAGTACGACCACTTAAGGAGTCATGCCTAGTTGGCAGCCGAAAAAAACGTGACTTTCGCGAATTCTTTCTGGAAAATCTAATGTATATTTTTTACAACTATTTGCTTATTTTAAAAGTACATATATTCAGGAAGTCTCAGTAATTTTGTTATAGGAAAATATTAAAAAATGAACGAATAACAGCCACTCTCCCGGGAGCTAATTTTTTAGCGGTGAGTACGATTTCTCTGAGCCGGATCATCTGAAATCGAAAGGTGAAGAAAATTCTGTTATTATATGAGTTTATCTGGTGCGGAACGAAGGATTTTTGTTTTCGATGAAAACTCAATTTTTAATTAACGAAAAACACATTTTTTTTAAATCCTTCATTTACGCGCCAGGTAAACTCATACATTAACAGAATCCTCTTCACTTTCGGATTTCATATGATCCGGCTCATAGAAATCTTTCTTATAAAAACAATTTCCGCGAGAGACAGTCAGTTACTCGTTCATTTTTTAATATATTTCTATAACAAAATGACTGAGGGTTGCTGAATATATGTACTTTTAAAATAAGCAAATAGTTGTAAGAAACATACATCACATTTTTCACAAAAAATTCCCCAAAATGACGTTCTTTTTCGTCTGCCAACTGCATAGGCACGATCCCTTAAAGGCGCAGTGTGACACTGACTCGATTTCAGCGTTAAATGTTCCTCTAGAATGTAATTATCTCGTTCTCCGTGAAAAGCCTGCCTACCCCACCACCCCTTTCTGCAATAATCTGTCACTTACCGCGTCCTCTCTGCGTAAGATTGTTCAGCGCGCGATTCACTCACGTTGCACAGATTCTCAAATCATCAAAGAGGATGAGAGACAATACTTCAAAAACGTCGCCGGTGTCATCGCGAAGAGAGCCGACCCCGTTTCCAAGGCTTCAAAGTAACTACGTTCTGATGCATTGGAAACGAAGACTTCAAAGGTACCTTTCTCGTTTCCACCCTTCGTTATCTCGCCCCTGACTAACGGTGCCTGCGCCCCATAGGATCTCTGGAAAAAGTGCACCCTATTGCATTCGCGCGTAATCTTATTTTCGCGATTGTGGGCGGGGGTGTAACAAGGCGCGGGTCCCATGATGCACCATTGCGTGTAATCCCGTGTGGACAGATCAGAGGGAACGGCGCGGCGCTTTCATTCGTCCGACGGTCGGCGAGCACGTCACGTCCGACGAGTACTTAATCGATTGTAAAAGGGAAGCGATGATGCATTGTCGTAGGACGGGAATCACTGGGAGAAATTCTCCAGGCCGGTGATGGATGTTAGCAATATCCAGGTGGTAAATTGAACGTGGCCGTGGAATTTTTCGGGTCCGCGCGAACGTGAGGATATCCTGTCCACGGTATTTCATTCCGAGCGCGGCGTCCGACGCAGATGTCACGTAGAAAGCTTTTTCCGATAAGTCATGCAGTCGACGCGTTTCGATGGCCGTTAATGCGCGAACAAATCCCGCATTTCGCGCGGATCAAGAACGCATTATTCTTCCCCAATCTAATGGGACAAGGTGTACAATTAAGAGCGCGCGGGCCGGTGTCGCTTAAGCCCAGACGTGTTATGGGGCTTTTGGCCCACGGAAGGAGAAATTCCAGCTAATTCTTCAAAATAATCGCAAGGGACATTGGAAAGCTTGAACAAATCTAATCAAAATATTTTCTAAATGTACGAATTCAAACTTCAAAATCCTTGAACTTCTGCAGCAGAAATGTCTACCAGGCATTACAACTCAAGCGCGAAGAGTCGATATCTAAACTACATACAAATTATTGCCACGCTGTTGGCTGCGCAAACGCGCTCAATATCTACTCAATAAACCAGTAAACTCTACCTTTTGTACGACAGACACTTCGCGATAGCTGCTCGCAGGAGGACTCGACGCTAGTATTGTTTATCTCTGGCTTTTTCCACCGCGGTGCTTTCGACTTTAGCGCACATGGAGGCACCGTGAAATCTCGCCATTTGCAAGGAATCGTCTTCTCGGCTCCCATTTCATTTCGTAATTCAACAAAGGTGCTAGCACGCGGCGCTCGAAACCGCGCGCGTATTTAGACTGCCTAATACTTGGCGGTGAGACCGCGCAAGGTTCGCGAGTAGAAATTACGACCCGGCAAGGAGACCGTTGCGAGCGCGTTCTCGCGTCGTCAACGTCTTTGGGGACTGTCTCCATGGAGCGTGTAAGCGCCGGGCGTCGTTTCAACGAGGGACTGTGCGGGCAACGTGAAATGGGTCGCCGCGACATTTTTACCATGGCCGGGTTGAAATTCCCGTCGACGCGAAGACAAACGGCCACTTCGACGCGACGACTGGGTTCCTCAGGTATTCGCTGCTTGACGTATAGCGCGTGCACGCGGTGCAATGGTGATGCATTGCGGTGCAACGCGTCGCCCTACTCGGTTTACAGCGTCTCGCGGGCCGATATTCTGCACGGTGTTCCCGTTGCTTCCCGTTGTAACGACGATTTATCGCCGCCGGCGACGGCTCCTCGCGGGGGTTGAACGACGCTTCGACGGGGAGCGTGTGCAGTCGGTGTTTCAAAGGCAGAGTCAGCGAGCTTTCGGGGCAGTCCATTCTCCGAGAGTTGGCGAATGTGTGTCAAAGAATCAGTTGTGAGGAGCGATGTGGGTGAAAGAAGTGTGGTGATGTAGGGTGCGGAGTAGTTGAACGTCGGAAGTGAGGGTTGCATTCTTTATAGTCTTTCGACAATAGCGCATTATCAATCTGAGTGCACTAATGTGGATTACCTACATCGTTTCTTCTATCTCGATGGAAATATTAGCTGCCTGTAGAGATTTTTGTTCAGAGATTTGGTTTATTTCTCGTGTACTAAACAAGCAATAGATCAAACTTTTTGGACGTCTGTGCAGCTATATATTTAGAGATCATGGAGATCGAGCTCGGTCCCTCCGGCTATATTTCACGAAAAGTGTTGCTTAGGAGCTGCCTGACAATATGAAGAAATAGTGGAGGGCCGCTATGAATAAACCATGCGCGCGGTCGTTAAGGCCGTATCTCCTAAAAATGACGGGAAATCGTTAAAAACTACAAAGTGACAGCAAGCCGTGCCATGTACGCTATTGAATAAAATAACCGTTCTAAAAACATGTTCTATGATTACATTAAATCCTATCCCAGCAATGTCTCAAGAACCTGCAATCACTCACTACTCCTTCATTCCCTTTTATCTTAGACTGAATGCAGCCCCTATTCTAAAATAAATGCTTCGTAAACGCGTATCTGTGAAATTAGTTGCTCCCCGTCAGCAGGACGACTGTCGACGGTAATTTAAAGTTGCCTCGATAAAAAAGTCCTGGCGGATCGGCGAGAAGAAGTTTTCTAATTAATCGAACGAACTGCTGGATAACCGAGGAGATCCTTGGATGAAAAATTCTGTCGCAACGCCGCTGCTTCCGGCGAAAACCCGAAGATGTTGATCGAGATTGCCATTCGATGGGAGATTACAGGCTATATGGCCAGACAGGGGCGAGGTGGGATCGTTTCTCTTTAAATCGTACGGTCTTCGCGTTAAATCAGCCCCAAACCCACCCACCCACCTCGGTCGCACCCTTTCGAGAAGCTATCGGGAGCTCGTTAAAAAGAAATTGCCCCGTAATCGATACCGGCCAGATTCGTGGAAGTTCGCGGCCGTTAGAGAGAAGAAGAAGCCACCATAGAAAGCAACGGAAGACCCATATAAATTAAGACGGCTATAGGCGAGCGAACCAGGAAGGAAACTGAATCCTTCGCCCCTTCCTTGGACAAGGAGAAATGAGAATTAGATGAAGAGTGGGTGGAGAGGAAGGAGAGAGAGAGAGAGAGAGAGAGTGTCTATCTGTCGGCGACAGCTGCTTCATCGAGATCTTCGTCGAGCAATTTGATCTATGTAACGTACCTTTCGCGACCAACATCATCGCTCACATACCGAAAATTCTTGGAATTATTTACTTCGTATCGACTGTCGTACCTATTTGCCCGAATACGTGGCACAGAAATTTGTAGCAGGGTAACAGCATCAACCTTTTCCGTGAGGATGCTACTTGGAATTTTAGCAGAATAGTTAAGAGAATCAGCTTTGAAATAGAATATCACTGAGAGTACCAGCGAATTCGCGATATCAGAAACTCTGGTCCCCAGGTCCCCGACACTTCATCGCCAAGTGTTCTTCAATTTCCCTCGGCGTCAGCATGCGCATCATCGAGCATCGTGAACCCCCAGCGACCTACGCAAGGATAAAGACTTCTCGGCCCGGCCGTACTTGGAGCAGAAAGAATCTCATTTCCTCTCCAACACAGACAACACCCGAAAACAGAGCCAACGTACCGCAACGTCATTTATTTCCTGCTTATTTCCATGCTCATCCCCTTACCGGGCCCCCTAACGCTTCTTCGCCACCCCGCCGTGATACAAGAAACTTACCCTTCGACCTTCCCCCTTTCTCAGGGGAAAGGAGGCCGTTAAAATTCAATCCGACGGGGTTCGACGAGGCGGAGAACGGCGAACGATCGAGTCTGCCGGAACGGAGACTAGGTAAATAAGGTGTGAACGATGAGTTATCGCCGCGCAAACTTTCTCGCCTCATCCGTTACCTACGTCGAATGAATTCTTCTGGGTACTGGTTCCCCTGGTGTCCCGACATCGCGTGCCACGATTACACTCTCCCCCACTTCCGACCGTGCAGCCGTTAGGCCGTCAGAATGAGAAATGGCGTTCGAGGGGTTGGTGTTCGAGCTACAAGCGGGTAGCTGTTCGGGGCGAGCTTCGCGAACGTAAGCCAGCATGCATGATTCAATGGTCACTGAACCAAAAAGACCAGCGCGGATCCTGAAGATGACGAGTCAGTCGATACGTCGATGATTCTGTATAGAGGAGACCAGGGTAAAGTGAACCTCGGGGTAAAATGAGCTTTCTTAATTTATTCTTTAATAATAGAATATATTTACAAATTTTGGGGACGTAATAAATGTGCATAATTATCAGTGTGATATTACACACATTTATTAGGTCCCCAAAATTTGTAAATATATTCTATTATTAATGAATATATTAAGAAAGCTCATTTTACCCCGAGGTTCACTTTATTCCGGTCTCCCCTACAGACAAAAGTTGAAGACACGAGTCGCGCATCGAACAAGACTCTGTTTATCAATTCGAAACTTTCTTCTGGTTACCACTATACAGCTTTAATTGAATAAAATTAAAAGCACTATCGATAATGTACCAGACTCGAATGTCGCCAGCTGTTGACACTGCTGAGAATAATTTGGAATCACTGACTCGAACAGATGAGCTGAAATTAACTACGCTTCGTCGAAGGGGACATGGTCAATATTATTCTTAATCGCTCATCTACTAGATTGCAGTCGACGAAAACCAAGCTCCACCTTGCACTGCTATTCAACTCTCGCGAAGAAACTAAGTACATTCGGCGGTTTGTTTGCCGTAAGATAATTAGCTCGAAACTTCCACGTCGCAGATTGAAAATTCATCCAGACACGTTGCTATCGTTTCCTTAGTCAACGGAGGGTGGAAGACGCTCGTTCCTCGAGGGTTAATACGCCCAAATCAAATTTAATTATCGAAATGGCGCACTTCCATTCTCAAATCTGCTCTTGCTAATTTCCATCTCGCGACTCGACTTGATTAAACTCGGCGCGTTCCACGGTCACATTGTTCCACGATTGACGATTCCACCGTGCAAAGTTATAGGCGTGTGAGTGCCGTGGATATAACGAGGAGCGAGCACCGTCATCGATAAGCGTGCACCTCGTCGAGGAATCAGTTTCTCGATAAAAACGTCCGTCGACGGTACAGCTTCCAGGGCATTTCCCTCTTAATTCTACGCTCGCCTCGACCGAGCAGCGTTTTCCAACGCGTCGCGCCGGTGAAAAAAGGAGAACCCCAAGTCAGAGGCCGATGGCCTGTAAGCTTGTCGACGCGTAAAATTGAAGGAAAGACACTCGATATTAATTTCGTTTCGATTTCCTGGCGAACGAACGACTTTGCACGGCAGATTGAGCACAGAATTCACACACAGTAGATATAAAATTTTAATTTTAAATCCTTAACTTTTTGCGATCACTCGAGTAATTTTGCTCCCGCACATTTGATCAACGCATTGTTTGCGAGTCCCCGAATTCCAATTCACGTATCTCAAAACGATATTAACCACGCACAACCATCTTAATCCGATCCTTCATCCAAATTCAATGCACGGAGCAACCATCCCCCTTACTCCCGACGTAATTGCATTCCACGAAAGCCAAAGTAGATTCCAGCTGTGCATTTTCTTCCATAAACACGATCACACGTGTCCGTATATCGTTCCTAACCCCCGAAGAACAGTACTGCGCCTCGCTGCTTACCGACCCGGGATTCTAAGTAAATCTCACCCCGGCGGGGAACGACTTCCAGGGAGACGGCTCTCTCGCGCGACGAAATTGCTCGCCGTGAGAGGACTTTCGGGCTGTCCCGCGACTATAGCGCCGAAAGATGGGGAGACTAATACAAATAAAGAAGGGGTTGCGCCGAGAGAGGTTGCCGGGACCCCCTGACGGATTCGCCGTTCTGTTTAATCGCCCCTTTTGTTTTGTCGCCGGCAGAGTAGACGACGACTCCCCTCGGCGGCGAAGAAACTGCGACGGAGTAAAGGGGGTTGGAGCGGAACGGGAGACAGGGAGACAGTTATATTGCCAGGAGAACTCGGTCAGGTGAAACTGTATGGAGAGTAAACCGTGGCGGAGTAATGAAAACTCACCAAAGCGATCGAAATCTCGTTTTTCCGCGAGTCTTTTTCGTTCACGATCCTTTCCGTTCTCTTCACCCTCCGAGGAAGGAATGCCTTCATCTTGAAATCGAAACCGCCCGGCTGACGCGTTCCTACGTACGCCGAGGCCGAGCTTTTTTTTATTACAGCGCCGAAAGGACCGCCGTTTCGTACATTTGCATGTTATGAATAATTATGAAGCCCAGAGTGCGCGGCCGGCGTGGTGGGTCTCTTCTAAATCTTTTTTATGGAAATCGCGACTTAGATATAAAGGATATTCGAGCGTGAAAAAATCCCGGGTGCCTCTGGTACACTGGTACGAGCAGCGTGTTACGCGCGTGAAAAAAATGGCACAGGAGGAAAGGGGAAAAGGTCGAAGACCGTGAGCAACGATAAAATGGAAGATTAATCGACCTCATCGTCACGCTCGAGTTAACGAGTTTATTCCAAGGCACTTGCTTTGCATCTCGCGCGCCGAACGTCGTCGCGGGTTATTCGAAGCTGCGTAATTCAATAACGTAATGCTCGATAACGTTGGCGACACTTGATTCGCGTATCGCGTTAGCCAAAGTAGCCCTCTCGATACTTTGTTCGCCTTTATAATTTGACGAGGAGCAGACATCGCGGCTCCTCCATCATGTGTGTTTGATCAAAGTTCCGTTTGTAGAGCATGAGTAAGTCGGTTGAAGTGGTGTGAAGCGATAATATTTATCGAGCCTACGAAAACATGGGGGCTGGTCGCTTTTAAGTGGGCAAACAGAGTGATTTTCCTACCACTTTAACGAGGCGAATGCCAGGGATGGGGCATACGTTAACAAAATTCCATTCATCCCCTATCTCTCCGCTATTTTCGCGAATATTAAACGAGATGCCAAGTATCCACGATATTTAGTTTGGGATTGTTACTCTAACTTCTTATTTTGCTACTTTAGCGTTTTTAATGTAATCTCCTATTAAAGGAGATATAAAACTATTTCAAAATTATCTTTCCTCCTCGTAATTTTACTTTCAAATTATTATCGAGTAGGATAATATCATTCCACCACAGCCGTCGGATTTATTTTGATAAGAACGCGAATCAGACTTTCTTCGGAATATATACTTAAAGATTTCCACAGTGGTTCAAAGGTTAATCGCGACTCCCCTATCGGCATTTTATTCCTTCGCCCCACAGCTCTGGATACCGATAAGCCACAATATTAGTGAGTATCTTCGATACTTTTCCTGGGTTTGGCAAAAAGATATATTGCCAAAGTTTGTGAGGGGCCGAGAGGAACATTCAACTCTCCCAGGTTCCCCCGTGCTCAGGGAATCTCAGCACGCGTCCGAGTCGCTCCGTAGAGATACTTCCACACACGAGCGTAAATACTTTTGCTGTCTTCGATGCGACTTTTATTACCGCTGGGAGGAATTACCAAGGAACCTATCGCGGGATCGTAAAATCCCGCGAACAACCGTCATTTGCGACTTGGTGGGATCGCGTGACCGATACCACAATCGAAATCTAGAGTGCCTGCAGCGTCGGCCGTGAGTTTTCCTCCCTCGATCTTGCATCGATTTCGCGCTGCGATACGTCTGCTTCCCCTGAACCCAGAGGCTGCACATTTGCTGAAGCTTTTATGGAAAACGAGAACCATCCATCGTTTCGCAGTTGCTTAATAAAATAAGGAACGTTAGCACACACGGGGGATGTATTGTGGAATATCGCTCCCAGTGGAGTAATGAAGATAGACGACTGGACTTTGAACGCGAACAGCTATGTGACTGTTGAAAGCACAGGATGAACGATTTCTGATCACCAATTACTTTTAAATCTACCCAATGGAAAATTCTACAGCGAAGCAACGTTTTGTCCACGATTTTCAGAGAACGATTGTCCCGCGAATTGTCCCGCAGCTAGCATGTTTCGAGGAGAATGGGCTGAGAATAAAAGTTCGGAAGCAGAAAATCCAATTTGTTGGTTACCTTTTGCGCCCGAACGATGCACGGATGCGCATTTCTCAAAGAAAAAACTTCACCGAGCAGTGCCTTCATTTCGGTCGGCCGATGAGCGTAATTGACGTTGGAAAACGGGAAGGTTGGAGGGGAAAAAAGTGGGTATCCCGGGCTGGATACTCATTGGGAGAGTTCCCTTTGATCAATCAGACCGCCGTTTCACGAACGTGACGTAACATCTGCGGTGGACCGTAGCTACCACTGGCCATTGCTCGTTTCGAAGTTCACGGCATCGAAGTTGCCTGGATACGTTTGAAGTCTTTGCCTTCGGCTTCTTATCATGCCCGCCGCATACCTATCTCGGTTTGAACGAGCAGAACCGAACGCCTCCGCTGGCTTCGAAACATTTCAATTACTTATGCCGCGCTCGAACCCCTCCCAGCGTCTTCCTTCCGTTTCTCTCCATTAGCGACCGACATCCTGCCCCCTCTTTGCCGCCGCTGTACCGTGAAATCTCGGCGTTGATTTTGTTTTCCCCTTTACCCCACTGGCGCCGGCGAATTATTGAAAAATCGCTCGGGGAACCACTCTATCCGCCCGGAACGCGCTCCGTCACAGGCGAATGTTGAATTCAACATTCAGTGGAATGATTACGTCCCTTCAAATCAACGTTATGAATGCGTCGATAGATTAAGTTCGTGTCTCCCCGCGGATTCGTGTCCTGTATTGCGACGTGGATCGAAACGAGACTTGGATTGCAATCATTTTACAATTTTCCTTTGGTCTTTGGTATTTAATTTCAGAGTGTACCTTGAATGCTTTGCATTATAAACTCCAAGTACTCTTTCCAATTTTGCTGTTCATCAAGTACGGTTTGCGATTAAGCGGGATGCACGTAAGTTAATCTCAAAAACGTTACAATTTATATCATAACGATGCCTCTATAAAAGATTCTTGTGAATATATCCACTTGCAACTCCCCGTGGTCGTCCATTTCAGTGGAGGCTACCATTGAAGTAGGTATAATACAAATGAGACACACAGCATCGCGCGTAAGAAGCTCCGTTCAGCGCCATTGAAAACCCTTTTCGTCGCCCGTGAGCAATCGATTTCGAGCTGCTCCCATAGGACCCATTTTCGGAATGAAACCTCGCACGGCAGCGTTGGTTGTTGTCGCTTGCGCTTTGCGGGACGCTGCTATCGGTTTACGGTAAAACCCAGCTTCACCGCAAGCCACTCGTCAGGGGCGCTCGTGTCTCGACTACGGTCTAACCAGGGTGCCTCGATTTGATGAACGACGCTGCCGATGCGACGGCAGCAATTTCTCCCTCGAATGCACGCCGCTGCAGGACTTTCGATTGTCTATTCACCTTGAAACCACAAACCATTCCCGAGAATTACCGTTTGCACGAGATGCGAGGGCGTGCTCAGCCGTCGCGCGAAGAGCAACCGCGAATTCGTGTGTCGACACCATAGTCAAACTGACATGGTCGCACGCTCCCGCGGGAGGACTCGATTTTCGTCCATCATACACTCTCGCCTTTGCCTGCTCCTCCGCGGGAGACATAAAGAATTCTATTTCCCTGCCGCTGGTTACCGCTTTCCATGGAAACGTCATGTATTTTCAATTCACCGCGTTACGCCTGCGGGTGACGAATTTATATTTCGCAGGGAGGAGGACGGTTTGAATAACTGTTTCTGCGCAATGCATTTCGAGGGGACGTTAAAATATTTCAGGCCCACTGGGTTTCGTGGATGTATAAATTACTATGAGTGCGACAACATTCAGTTTTATAACAATCTCTAATTATGTTTCACGAAATCATCACGCCTTGGTTATGTTTATTTATTTATTTATTTATTTATTTATTTATATACGGGAAAACCCTTTGGTGCATAGAATATAAAAGATCAGTAAATAAATATTACATAAATGTAGACACTCGAAAGCAGAACACATAAAACCAAAATGAAATAGTGCCAAGATAGAGTACAAGCAAAAAGAATAGGATAAAAATGCAACAGAATAATAGAATAATAGGAATTAGCGGGAACTATTAACCGCCTTATTCGCAGAGTGCTTAAAAGAGTATAATGAATGAGTATTATGTAAAATGATTATAAATTCAATTCCCTTAACTCATCAACTACCAAATTATTATCCAAATATCGAATATATAATATGTACAAGAACCAAGAAAATATATTAAGCCCCGAATTTTCGTAACAACCTCCCCATGAAATATAACACGGCCTGAAAAATTATGTTCCTCGCCCCTGAGGAGGAGACTACCAGCCAAGACGATCGTACCGCCCGAAACACGCTATCGTGAAACAGGAGAACCAAGCATCGAGATCGCCGGAGGGCTAGGGGCCTTCGGTCAAGGGTCGGCCCGAGGAACGTTGGAATTTGAATAGAGGGAGACGCGCATAAACAATTTCCTCACAATGCATCCGATATTAGCAAGACTGGCGCGGGATACACGGGGAGCAATGAATTTTAAGGTGGAACGGATACGGTCGCGCGACACCGGCCAGAAAATCTAACAGAATTTATTCAAATCCCTATCGTTCTGCCCTTCGTGCCACAGGGCAGCCGCAATAAGTCACTGTCGCGGTTCGTCCTTATGAATAATGCAGGACGCGCACGGCAGAGAAACTTATTTTCGCGGGGATACGGACAAGATAGCGAGCGGAGGCGAGCGTAGGTGTGTTCTCTTAAGTAGGGGCCAGACTCGTATCGGCGGCAGAACAGAAAGGAAGTTGAAGGCTCGGCCCTCGTTCGCGCCGCGTGAAACGCAGTTGACACACTTTCCGCTCCGATCGATATGTCACCCACACCATGGACGCGTAAGAAGATCATTGTGGCTAGGGATGCTGACGACAGAGCGACGTTTAATTCGCGATGGTGTATTCTCTAAGCGAGTATCGATCGGTGCGGGACCGTTGTTGCGCAACCCTGATTGATGCAGCGACATTGTCGATCATCGCAGTCACGAATTTTGGGGAAGGCGCGTGCTAAATACTTGTCGATAGGGTAGACCGGGGGCGGTAGTAACAGGGGGGTGATTGTAACACGTTAAATATGTCAAAATATATGATAGATGTTACACAAATTTTGGATGTATGATGAACAATGACATTTGGTATACACATATTCATGTCATAGCAGTATAGATACACAATAGACATGTATGGCAAAGAAAATAACTTTTCGATACCCTAAAGTAACTTTTTCTTACTGATTTAAAATTGTAATATAAATACTCCCTTTGCAAGTACGTGTTTTTTCTTCTTTTTTTTTTTAATATTTAGTGTGGACATTTTTTAAGTAATACTGATTGTTACTTATCACTTTACGTGACTCGCACAAGCAAACCAAATAAAAAATGGGTGTAATGTACTGAATGTAATGACTGATCACATGAAGGATGCACCATCCAAAACGTTTTCTATTGCCGCCAAAAGTGCGATACCGCCTAATTGCTTTAAATTTTACGTTTTTCCATTTATTATTATACAGTTAAATTTGTGCTACTATTGACGCCATGCAGTGTTACAACCGCCCCTAACTCCGGGTCGGTTGTAACACTTTCTCCGCTTCTTATTTTTCATTAATAACCTGGATATTACTTAACATACAGCGAAACTTTTGTGTCTCAATAATATTAATAAGTAACATTTTCAAATATAAGAACTTTTGTTCCAACTGTGATAGTTCTTGCGTAATCGTATTCCAAAGTCAAATACTTTTATTATCTATGCCCATGAAGCGGGAACTACTATGAATTCGTACTTTAAAATATTGACGTGTAATTAAGAACTACCGCGTGTCAATGTTCGGCATGTATCTTGAATTGCGCTCGAAACGTATTTCAGGTTACTGATGTGCCCTGACATCGATGAATGATTGTGTACAGAATTGAACCATTGGGTTTTTTGCAACAAAAAGAAGAAAAGTGCAAGCGTGATTCAGTTAAGAGTTATCATGGACGAAGCGCGAAACGTGGTGCGATCGCGCTCGTTAGAATCCGTATTCGTCGAGGCAGTTATGCTGCCTGACGTATGATAGATTGACTGCATTTTGCGAGTGATCTTGATGGATCGTCTCTAGGTGCTACCCGTTTTATGGCCCGATTTCCCACCGCGAGGCGCCGACTAAAATTCTTCGCCCAAGTAATTCGGAGCGAAGATGTTTCGCGGCTTAGAATCCCAGTTTTAAAGTTAATAACGCTCTTAGCTGGATACGGTTAAGTTAATAGGACTTCTTGGAACTTTCCCGCGTGAATAATAGATAAAGTCAAATTTACGGGGGCATAGTCTCTCACGCTGGCGTGCAGATGACAGGAATGTGCGTCATTTAAATGGTTGGGAAACGTCTGCGCACTTCCTCTGACACGTATTTAAAGCTTTCACGTATTCGTTAAGAATGCGAAATTCGTAATTTCTAACGGGAAGAGGGTTTCGCGTAATAAACTGTTAAATTCTCTGAAAAGAATTGCGGAAATATAGAAAGAATTTTTATGAAAATTCTTTATGATATTACGGCTAAACTAAACGTGGATCTTTGCAAAAAATAGAACACCCTGAAGCGTGAGTTCAAACGAATACAGTACATCATTTGTCCTCTTCAAAGAACGGAGTACCTAATGATGGACATTTGAGCTTTAAACTGTACTTAATTATATCCTACAGTTCAAATTCAAAGACATTACCTTTTATAAAATTGCTGCAATAATTTCTAGACGTCGCGTTCAGAATTCTTTGAACGATGCTTGACCGTCATATTTCGCGTGTCATCGTGTGCTTCGTATATAATATACGATGAATATTAATATCGACTAAGGTAGCCGTGGACAAAAATCAAAGTCCGACAAAGAAGCACGGCGCAAGCCACAAGGACTCCTCTCCACCGTATGCAGATTCACACTCCAAGCACACTGAAGTGGGTCTCGGTACCTCAAAAGAACGAGAGCAGATCGGCAAAAGTCAAAGTGTCACGACACCCAGGTACTTGCATTCCGATCAAACGACGGCCAAGCGAAATTGAAGCGGACCGGCGGTTCGACGCGGCGAATAGTGTGCAATCGAGCCCGAATGGTGATTCGATTAAATTCACGAGAACAGGAACGACGCTAGGATCGCTATCGTTTATCACAGGCGATGGGGGTTCTCAAAGTGGCCAAAGTAATCGGCAATAATGGATCCACCGCGGAGCATAAAGAATCCCCAGGACGATGATGTGGCTCGGCCAGAGGGAAAACAAACAACCCCCCGTCTTCGGCACCACTCGACGGGGAAAACTTTATTAACGCGCCGCCGCGTAATAAGATTTAGCTCCGGGCTTACCATCCGCCGCAAGTGGTCGTGAAATCTTTTTATGCTTAAATAGCCCGCCTCCGATCTCTCAATTCGCCTCCCCGCGCCTGACCCGATGGTTACTTAATCGCCAATGCGAGCGATTTAAATCTCGTTACGCCGGGTCACCGAGCGAATCTTACCTTACCACGCCAAACACCCTTCGAATAGGTTTACTGCTTACTTAAGAGGATGGGCAGCAGCGGAAGGAGCGAAGAATTCGCTCGTCATTCGCGCGATTAAAGAGTACAGGATTTGCACGGTTTACCTTGCACTCTCGGCGAAGCAAATGTCCTGCTCGCTATGTAGCGCTAATTACAAAAGTACCTTTACGGGATTTAAGGCGACGGGGTTTGAACCTGAGGCATCTTGTCGCATAATAACAGACTGGGAGCTTGGGACAGCTTCGTGCGCGGGATACTTTGCTGTAGTATAGGTACTTGTGTCGTTAACTTAGTGCACGAACAGGAATTTCCACATACACGAGTATCAGCAGACCATGTACCGAGCTGAATTTGAATAAAGATTGTGGAAGCAAAAGTGATGAGGCTATGTACTACAGCAAAGTTGAATATTTGTTCTACTATACGAACCACGCGAGTGCGTTATTTGATACGTGTCATAATCGAATGAATTAATTCTAAATTAGGTCACGCCGCGTCGCTGTACATTTCACCGAATCGATTCCATTTAAGATAGTTGGAGAAAACTCACCGGTATTCGGATCCCTCGCTAAGTTGTCTGACCGTAATAGGGAATTCGCTGGGTCCGTGTGCCTTCAGGAGCTCCTGCAACCGCACCAACCCTTCGTTGTTCTCGTATATGATGGTAAAGCTCTTCCAGCCCCAGGCTTTCACCAAATCAACGTACGCCTGAAACATAGGTAGTCACTCATTTGCTGTGATCGTTGCTCGAATAATCCTTCGTCACTTTACAGGCGATATTATACTTTGCGTCAGTATACCAGCTTTCCTTTGACTACTTTGCATACAGGAACATTCAAATTTTAATGGCGTATCCAAATGGTGTACATAAATAAGAGATGGTAAAAGTGAAACGAAATTGATATTCGCCGTGGTCGATAAGTTTGACGCGAATTGAAGGAATTGTTATTGAAATAAATATTTTTGTTAAATATTTTTGTGCCTTTGTTATTGAAATAAATAATCTTCGTATTAAAAAGTGTCCAAATTTCAACGTTTCTTGCTATGTACTCTGGCACTGTATAGATTTAAGAATAATATTTCATGATGCAGCGTATCAGATTCAAATTAAAAAACTTGGTAACGAATACTGCACAAATTAATCAAAGCCCTTTGCAGTGGTAAATTTGGAGATTTGTCGCCCCTGCGCTAATAAGTTTTTAAATTGGAAAATATTTTTATTTAAGAGTCTAGACAATTTCAAAATTGATTCAATATGACAACTCAAATATGAGATATTGCTAATTGTTAATATGAAAAATTAGTGAATCGTTTTTAAAGTTGTCTCAAGCCTCTATGTTTAAACCTTTCCCAATTTTTTCGCTCAAAATTTGGCTCCCTAGGCTTCAACCGATTTAGCCTCTACATAAATCCGGCGCTGACCCTTTGCCTCGTCCCCTGACGAACTTAAATAAATTGCGAGAATTAATCTCGATGCCGCGGTACACTCCGAAAGAGGCTGCGCCCTGTTTACAATTTCCCCCTCGAATTCCATTAAAATGTTAGATTGCAATCTGTCCCAACGAAATATATCGGCGAAGTTGCCCGGAACTCGAACGCATCTCGTAACTTCTGTAAGCGCCATTATCGCCCCTTGAAATATCGCGGTCGTACGTTCTGCCGTTCGCGTTACTGATATTTTTCGTCATATTTCCGCGTGCCTTTCGTTTTCTCCGTTACGGAGGCGCTGATAACCACGATCGCGGTCATCCATTCCGCTTGGCTCTTTCGCTCGAGGACCGAGCCAGCGGTTCCGTTCACCAACGTTGCTCGTCAATCCGTTTAACTGGTAGCGGGGTTAAGTTTCATCAGCCAGCAAACGAACATTTCGCCGACCCCCGTCGAAGGGGAGAGCAACAAATTGAAACGGCGAATCGCCGCTATCCGCGAAGCGGTGCGGCTGAAATTCGAAACTTGCCAGCGAGTTACCAAGGGCACGGGGTGCTGCGCCGTGGGTATAGCATCCCCACGGCCCAGGCTTTTACGTGGAAAACGACTATTACGGCCGCCCGCTCTCCAATGGCCGAATCGACCCGAGAAGCAACTTCGCGGCTGAGTTTTCACGAGGACCCGCCTTGGCAGTAACTCGCATTTCGAAGCCGCTTTCCCGATAATCCGAACTTCCTAAAAGCGCCGCTGTATATTTTCTGGCGAGTAACTTTCGCCATACTCCGCCCTCCACCCCGTTCCCTCTGCCACCCCTGTCCCGCTTCTCGCCCCTTACCCTTTTCGCTCCCCCTCCGCTGAGGTTATCCTTTCCAGGTTTTATACCAACGCGGGAGCTCATTTTCCGATTCCACTGCAACGTCTTAAACGGGCTAAACATCGCGGTCGAGCAATGTAAACCGCTGTTCGGCGGTGGTATCTCGAGGAGAGGGCAGTTTATTAACGTATCGATTGCTGGCTCTTCGCTTAAGGCTGTATCAATATTTTCCCACGTTCTCCACTTTGTTTGACGGTGAAATACGGTTCCCGGGTAATCTCGTTGGTCGTGGAAGGGTTTCTAACGTGTGGACGATTTTTTAAGTTCGAGGGAGTTTCTTTAGGCTTCGGGGGATTCTGGTGTTTCTTACAGTGTGTAGGAAGCAGATAACGAGGGTAGATAAAATTTTAGAGGATAATAGATGAGATTCTTGTAATCGGAGTTTTAATATGGAATAAGTAATCCAATCGAATTATGTGTACGTTATCCATTTGTGATCAAAGCGATACTCAATGAATTGGATGTTTGACGAAGGAAAACAGACGAAGTACACGCAGGTTTCCACATGAAATGAGAGTTTCCATTTACCTCTTTGAAGGGATAGAATTTTTTATTGGATCAAGTGAACGTATACGCGTAATATATGCCAATAATTCTCACGCGCTATTAATTAAATTGCTAATATACTCCATTTGGGTTGCGATATTCATAAAGCAAATTTACGTAATGATAGTACAGATCGAGGCAGGTATAATTCCGGAAATAGAACGGAAATTCGACTATTCTACGTTCCCATAGAAAAGTGCCCATCAATTAACGCATGGCAAGTGGGACACATAATAAATTCCACCACGTAATGAATGAAACTTCGTGCAGTTGAATTATCACCGTTTCGAGGCCAATAACTGAGCATTGGATTAATGTGATACTGCCTAAATTATATCATAATCTCCCTGACTAACATTTATTGAATTAACGAGGAACGAATATCGGTATCAGTACCAGTTATCAGGCAGTTATGCTGCCCAAGCTACTGTGAACCGAAGTTATCAATATTCGAAAAAAGTTGAAAGATTCAACACTGCGAATTTCACCACTAACTTTCGTACGCATCTGTATAGAAGAATTTCTACTTATTTTACGGAATACCGTGGCTTTTAAACCCCCGTATACTTATCCCAATACTCCTACATACCGATAACCAACCCTCCCTGACTCGTTTAACCGCCTCGATTACCGATTCAAGAAAGCCGCAACTTTCCGACCGCTTCTTCGATAACCACCCTCGACCCAACATTCCCGGATACTTTGCAATTTACAAGCGCCAACAACGAGCTCCATCACGTGGCATCTTGCAGCCCCCGTGCATCGAATTTTCGCGCAAAGCTGCGAAGTGAACAGGCAACCGGGGCTCGTAAAGGCGCATCGAGTCAACCGAGACGCTTACCCGCGTTTTCCCCGCTAGTTCGCGGGGATTAATATCGGATACAGCATGGAAATCGTGCATGGCCGCGGCGCACAGTGGCGATACGGAATGACAAACGCGACCATGCACCCTTCATATGCAAATACGCGCGCCAACGGGTCCGCGGCATGTAGTGAATCTCGTCTAGCTCGGCGTGGGGAGGTAAAAAAGGGAACAACGAATCGAGGGGGAGGGAGGAAATAAATCTGCGAACATCGCGATTGTTCGAGGGCGGGCATACCGTACCTCGTCTCCCATAATCGTAGAAAATACGTTGTAAATCTGACCGTGACAACAACTATTCCTGGCATTTCTGCTCGCGCGCTTTGTAGTCGCACGCCCGCGATACGCGCGAATAGCGAATCGCTCGAGTCACGTTTCCGCGGGCGCACTTCCGCGGGATTCCCTCTCGCGACACTGGATTTCCGCTTTGGTAACTTGGTAGACCAACACGTTTCGTGTTCACCTCGATGCTTTGAACAGCATCGTTCGGGATAGATTACACGATGGATGCTCGCAATTATTTGGACAGGGTTAATTAACGATACCGTGCATCCATTCGCTGTTGCACTGCGAAGTGCACTTCAGCTTGCAACGGGGATTACATTTTTTCCCGATGGTTTATCAAGCCTGGATGATTCTGATCTTTTAATAGAATCTAAAGTGAGTTCCATGGTTTGTGGGATGGCCAATTTCGGCTCGACGATTTTCGATGATAGGGGTGGCTAGAGGGTATATCCCGAATTTCCTTATAAGCTGGAGAAATTTGAGAATAGTGTGTTAAAAAGTAATTGGATAGTTCCGGATTAAAGGTCGAGTTTTGATTGACGCTGTCAGAGTTTAAATAGATTTAATTTGATAACACTCTTGTACCACCAATCGGGTGTTTAAATTTCTTTCAAAGATCTCAATAATATTGTGAAAGAATAATAGTGTAATCGATGGAGCTTAAATACCATTTAAAAATTGGAACAATACCGTGTCAGTGTGTGCCCTTTAATTGTGTAATTTCTTTCCTCGCAATGAAATGCCCCCTCGTGGATTTATTCCACCTTGAAACGGGTTTCGTTGTTACGGCTAACCATGTATTTCAGGGCGATTGTAACCGTGCCAAGCTCTGGAAGATTAGCGGTTAGCGCGGCAACGATCCTCGCCCGAATGCTGTCTCAATTTTCAAAATCGATAGTCTCTTAAACTGGAAACGTTCTCACAACGATAATTTACGGCCCGAATTAAACGGAATGCCCGCCAGTGCACGGAGAGTAGGGGGTAGAATATTTTTTAAAGGACGGCCGAAGAGGAAATACGGAAACGAGGTGAGAATGGGTGTTACAGGGATTACCGAGATTGCGCGGCGAGAGGATTATTCAAATTACGCGAAGAAATATTCAGAACGAAAGATTTGCTACTCGACGACAACTCTGATTTATGCACCAACCAGGTAACTTTACTTTTGCGTACATTTGGGATGTGTGAAAGAAATTTCCAACGTGCCTCGAGCAACTGTCTTTTATTACGAAGACGGAATGAGTTAATTTCTAATGAATTTATGAACGAGATTTCTTTGGGTAAGGACTCTTAATTTTTAAAAAAAATCTGTCGACGTGAAAGGCGTTGAAATCTTTAGAAATGAGTGAAATATGTAAATGAACTTTTATACAAATATAAATTTCCCTATTGTCACTAGGTGAAACGTTCCCCGTTGGTGCAAACCAATTCCAGCCGTGTCGACTTGGAAAGCAAAAGTCCCGTGTTCTCGAGTTCTGCGATACGATCGGTGGGTAATTTGTGAAATAGAGGGCCGAAACGCGGAACCGCACGGACATTACGTATTCTCTGGCTGCCTCGTGGGCAAGAGACCCGTGGACTTCACGGCCGATGTAAATTGCGTGGAAATATTTCCGTACCGCGGCAGGTATCTTTATCACGGTATCGGTGAAATTCAAGTCCACGGCCGTGGCGAGGGAGGAGCGAAATTTATCATCGCTATTACCTGTTACCATTTCAAGCACGTTTGTGTCCGAGCATCATATACTCTCTGAGTACTGTGCCTGGGTATCTTCTTTGATACAGGGTGTCTCAAAATTTTAGGGCAAGCTGAGATATGCAAATTCCTTACATAAAAAAAAACTCAAAAGTCCCCTTACCATTTGCAGTCTCAACAATAAGAATTTGTTTAACTTCCTCGTGTATCAAAATTGAATTGCTATTCACTATCACTTAAACTGCCATTTAAACTTCAATTGCTTTCATGTACTCGAAATTAATGTCTCAGTTTGCAAAAAAAAGGGCAACAGATTTTCAATTTCTGTTGGCATATAAAATTTGCACAGACTGTTCCATAAATCTGACACATCTCGTACGTGCATCAGCGGTTCTCGCGAAAATGCATACGCTTTTATCTTTCACCACGGAGCTGCATGACTTTCCATAATGAAAATACCGTCGATCTTCCACAACCGTCGCACATTAACGGATTCACACTGGGGAGTGGAGAATGCATCTTGAATAATACGAAAGAAGTCCGAAATTTATGAAAAAGCACGACGTCCGTGCGCGCGGGTATATATGTACATAGATGCTGTATTGAAAAGGATGAACAATGCACGGAGCACCTTCTACGAAAATAAAGATAAAATGGTAAGAGAATTCTACGTGGTTAATGATAATCCTTTGTTTTCGCACGGCGCGCGATGAAAAGCAGCACAGTGCCGGAGCAAAAAATCGCGTTTCATTTGAGCCGAGTTACGTTTTGGATTTCTGTTCATGTGACAATTTCTTTACCGATTCCAGTGAGTACTGTAGTCTTCTGAATTCTTGAATACTTTTTCTTTGTCAGGTTTCATTTCAATCATATTGAGAGATATGGGGAAAAAATGGCTCGAGTAGAGAATTTTATTCAACCCAGCAATTAAAGACGTTGTAGAGGAGCAAAGGGCTCCGATTGTTCGAGTTACATTAAATTGGAACGTATTTTCAGTGGGAAATATGAGACGCGAGCGCAACGGGGAGTAATTGCATTTTATTCAACGTGAATTTTCACGTGAATCGCCATGGAGAATTGAAATTATCGGACGCGCTCGATTCCACTGTTTTACTTCTCAACTTACGAACTCAGTTTAAATCCACCACGATGAAAGGCGAAAATGTTCGACGGAAAAGTGTGTCAACTCGTTAAAAAGGATTGAAAAAGATTTCTCATTACACGAGAGCTTTTATACACTCCCCTCTTTGCTCTTTTCCCGGGCTGGTAAAGTACGTTTTGTCTTAAAAATACAAACTGGAATTTGTTGAGAAGCCAGGTGAGAGCTTCCTTTCGACGAATTAACCCATTTTCTCAAATTTCAGGTCAACGACTGCAACTTTCGGATTATTCCTCCACGCGATTTTCTGCAACGCACTCGAGTTCTTTGTACACTTTTTTCCCCCAACAGTTTACCGTGTTCTGGATGAGACAATTTTAAACGAACTTCTTTAACTTCGTAGCATGTATTTACACAACGGCGCCAGCTTATTTAACTGTCAAGAAAGAAAGCGAACGCAGTGAATGTTATGGTAGGAGCACGTTTTTAGAATCGTCGCATGTGAACGAGCACAGACTGTGGGCATTTTGTAAACGTCTCCATTGCCGCGTGAACCAGGCAGGGGGTAAATTTTCGGGGCAAACATTATTGATTTTTTGCCGTAAATGGCTCAAGAGCCCGGTTAAACACGATTTCTTGGCCGCTCGTTGTCCTGGCGTTCTTTTCAAAACGGACCCGCTAACTCCAGCTGCATTATGCTCTTACGCTCGTGCATAAAACGTACGTAACGGTGCACGGTGCATCATCGTGTCTCGCTGCTAACGAACCCCTTGGCAACGTGCTCGTGACGAGGGGTCACAAAAAGAAAGCGCTCGTTTGCTCGCAGCTCGTACGATTCTCCTTGTCTGCACGCGCCGGCCCGTATTCGCGACTCTTTTATTTGTGTCATAATTTTTCAACGCACGCGGGTTATCGTTGCGTCTTGAATACCAGCTATTATCCCGCTGGCAGAGAATTCGACAAAGTAACGCCGATCCAAGCCCATGAATCCGCCAGTCCATTGCCTGTTTGTTGCACGGTTGACAAGCTTGAGAACTTGCCCGAAGGGAAGCCCGCGAAATACAGTCCACGCGTTATGGAAACGAAATTTCTTCATCGCGAGAACGTTTAAACGTCAGTTTAATTAGATCATTATCTAAAGGTTTTTAGATCGAGCTTGCTTAACCCGGCGTTGCTAAGGTGGGGTCTCACAGACCCCAAAGATTTTAAATTGAGTATAACTTTTTAACAACGCGTTGCAGTGAGTCGTGCCTCAGTGTAGCTTCCCCTTCCCTAACTAGCTACTCGACCCCATAAATAACAATTTCTGTTGAAAATTAAAGATGTTTAATTAGTCAAGTATTTCTTGGTAATAACAATTTAATTTGGTGGATCTGCGTTTTTATTCTGTAAAATATCACGCCACTACGTAATCTCATATTAATTACAAGGTATGGAATTGTATAATACACTACAATTATTTGTTGGGGTCTGTGGGACCCCACCTTACTATTCTTGTTACATTTCCCCACCTTAATAATGCCGGGTTAAAATGTGGAAGGTGATGAGTGTCAATGAGTTGGAACGATAGGATTTCCATCAACGGTTTCTTCAGGGAACGAGAAATGCGTGAATCAATATCACCGGCGCCCCGTGGCCACGCGAAACACGTTTTACAAGGTGAAATTGTATACGACAGGGTAATGAACGGAACATGATGTACCTACCTACTCGGGAACCATCTGCTGTCGCGCTAACTTCACATTAAGATACATGCACTTTCTGTGACGACGGCGACGATGTCGACGCTCCTTCGCTCCGTCAAGTGTATTACATTATTCGCCGGGCGACGCACATCCCCGTTCCTGGCATCGAGCTTTCATTCAGCACGTAACACCACCAACCGGTAGTCTCGAATTCGTCTCCGCTGTCGCGCCGTGTCCCGCGACAATTCTGGCTTATGCGGAAACGACGCGTTTAGTCTGACTAAGCGTTCATGAGATTAGTTGTTTGGGTGGCTAATTTGGCTGGATGAATGCAAGGAGGTTCATTGGCTTTACCGACGCCCGTCGGGAGCACGCGCTCGGTTTGCTAAGGCGACGGGGAGCGATTAACGATTCAGTGGGTGTGCTTATTTACGCGTAGAATGCGTATCGAAAGGAGCAAAGTGTTGCAGGAAAGGGGGAAGTTCTACATGCGCTCGCGAAGCACGTTTTCTCCACTTATTCTAGCTCTTTCGATATTTTGCCCCTTTGCTTGTTTCACGATCTTTGAATTTTAACGAGACCCGCGCGTGCTTTGCTCTTTCACGTCCACACATAGGTAGATGGGTACGTAGACGCGTGTAACGTAAGGTGAAACGTCGCGGAATGGAAATTTCAATGCATTGCGCGGCTGTGTATCGCGATATTCAAGTCGATCGCTGTACGACCCTTCTTTCTTTCTCTTTTAATGTAGATTTTGTAGATCTGGATTCTCGAGTGAAGTTTATGTAGTGAAGTTTAACGTGGCATTAAATTGCTGCTACTACTGTCAAAGCCACCCCGCCAAGATAGATTCCAACTTTGATGGGGTAGTTTTTCAACCAAAGTTCACTATGCATCTTTTTATTCGGAATACAGAGTCACGGGTCTTTTTAACGGGGTACTGGATTATTGGATTCTTGGTTTCTTAGATGCTAAATTACTTTGATACCAAATAATCGTTATAGACGTGCTTTTCACAATCCAAAAATAAATCGATGGATGTATAAAACTGTCGAAGTTATTAATCGTTGAAGATATTCCTGTACGGCGCGCCGCTGTTGGTTGGTGTACACCGATTCAGGTGAACCAATCATCTGAAAGCAAAATGCTTTGAGGTGATTATTCTATACACCGAAATCTACAGTGTGGAAGTTTGCCGATGAATTTGAACAAAAATCCCCACATTTTTACGGAAAAAATCGTCTTTAATTAGTTATAAAATGTTTTACAAATTCTACATGTCCAGTAAAAATTTCAAGTGAAAATATTCATTGGTTCAAGAGTTATGATGTAGGTCAAAATGGTGTTTCGAGAAAAACGACTTGAAAGATTCCACTACCCTCTTAACGCACACCCTGTATAATCAAGTCTTCGAAATCGACTTGGCACACCTACAGGGGCAAGTAACCGTGAGCAACGGTGCTATGAGGAATCGGAGGTTCTCAAGATGAGACCGGTTACGTATACCACCGTACACCTACCTACTCTTTCCCCCGGAAGATAATTACGAAATTAAGACTCTCCGCCACGTTTCACCGCGTTCAAAGCGAAATTCGTCGGCTATTGTGTGCTTAAATCAAAGTTTCACGAACAAACAAAGTTGCGCGCCCTGGCTGAAGTTGTTAGACAGGGCGGTAGCGAAAGTTCAAGGCCTTTATCGCCTCTTCCCGTGCGGGCACACGTGCTCGAGTGCTAGAGTTCCCCGAGTCCGACGTTTCCGGAAATAACAAGTTACCGTCATTAGAACTTGTCGATTATAATATCGCCGGTTCCTCACGGAGCCAGCTAATCATTGTCTGTACCAGTCAGTTTCGACAAGTTTCATCTCAAGTTCTTAATAATAACGCTCCCTTCTTTCCACGAAGAAAGGGGAAACTGATATAACGGCGTACATTGTGTACCACACGCCTCGATTGGACCATAAAGGATACCATTAATTTATTTTATCTTTATCCTCGGGAAGAAGGGTGGACGCACAAGGGGCGTAAATTTATATCGCGTTACGCGGCCAATTTATTTTTCAAGAAAAAGGAATTTCCGTTCGCGCCGGCTTTACGGCTCGCTGAGTTTATCGCGTTAATTTAAATTTATTGGGAAAGTGCGGCCGGTGGCTGAACGCCGACAGTTCGGGAGTTATTCGGCGTAAATCAAATCCTTTACGGCCGTCAGATGCAAAAGTCGTATTCTGAAACAATGCCCTACGAGCAATGTTCTTGCCGTTCGGATCCCCGATGCCCCAGAGAAAAATGCACTTCCCGTTCGGCGCTCAAGCACTTTTCGCGGCTCTCTCTCTCTCTCTCTCTCTCTCTCTCTCTCGTTCGGACGATCTCGTCACGACGCTGCTCTTCAAGTTTGCTAGATGCATTCGCGATCGTGACGTATGAAATCGACGGAGAACCGTCCGATTTTAATTTCGCTCCTAACACGATCCCTCGCCGTCCCGACGCAATCGTAAATAATGCATCATCCCTGGAGCTTTGCGAGCAGAAGCCCGTTTCAGGGGACCCATAACCCTGCTCGTAGAAATTACGTAGCTTGACAATTACGTTCCATAGTTAATGCCTTTGTGGGTACTGAAAAGCACATAGAAACGAGGAAATACGCAACGTCGTTGTAGCGATTAAGTTCGATTGGAAGAGTTCGCTGAAAATGACACTCTTTTCGTGAGTGAAAAAGCTGTGTCCTCTAAATAAGAGAATCCAGAATGAATTCTGCCTCAAGGAATTTTTTCTCAAACGTTCTGGCCGTCCCTGTGTGTTCCGCGAAATTTCGCGAAAATCGTTAGTGGAAATCGGAAATCAAACATTGATGACGAGAAATGAAACCAGTGAAATGGCTACGATCGTGCTTTATCGTGCACAAGGGATTATCCTCCGGCGTCGCTGCTTCAATTCTGTTTTGATTGTAGCCTTCCCTCTATCTCCTCCATCCGCCCCTATTGCGTTCCGGGTGCTTCCTCCAGGAAAACTATACGACATAAACCGCCAGGACCGCTTTATGATAAAGTTATTCACTTTGAAGGAAGTAAAATCGCTTTACGGTATCGCTCGATCTTCCATCGTGCTCGCTACCACGCAGGATACATGCCGCTTATATATCCAGACGACGGTTTCTATTCGCAATATTTTAGTGATAATAGAATTCAACCAGCTTGATCTCGTTTATAAAGAGATCCGTTGCGCTCCGCCGATGTCTGCAGGGATTTCTAAGAGCGTGTTAATTAATTCCTGTCGCCGCCTGGCGCTCCGCGTTTATGTCTGACCACTAACCATCCTATTCCACTGCGGCAGTTCTTCTACTACTCGTTAATTGGAGCTGCTTAAACCGTTTGATCTTCTATGTTATAATTGAATGGCCGACTATCTCACTTGTAAAAAAGCGAAAAAATCCTGGTTTTATATAAATGATAAAGGTAAATGTAATTGTCAATAGCAGATGCCTTCCGTACTTGAGAATGTATGGAGAAAAATTTCCTCCAATAAGAAATAGGAGGTTCTTGGCGGAATGGATAAAACGATAGATTCCGAGTATCGAATTTGTCTCGAATTTCGCCGTTGAAATGAAACGTAGCCGTTCGGCTGAGAAGAAGCTAAAACGTCGTCTTAATCTTCTACGTGCGAAAGTGCTGTTTCTTTCAACCGCTTTGTACGCGAGCCGTTTATTCGCCAAACACGATTACCTGGCCGAAGCCAAGTCGCTTCTCGTCTTACTTCCAACTAATCCTATTTGTTAGGATACGCTTATTTCTGGACTGTGGTATGAAAATAAACGATGTACTCTCGGGGGAACAATAATTCGAAGTGGAAGCGTTTGCTGTTTATTAGTCAGAAAATGGTGTATCGCAACGAGATGTATCTTCCTTATTTCTCGTTGAGAAACCACCAGCCATCTCGTCAATCCCGAGTGCAACAAATTTTCTACGTACTACCTAGGCTCCGAATTACACCACCGTGAAAAAATATTCTCTGCCCGCCAATATCGACGGTAACGAATTAAGCGGGGCCTCGAGGGATGTATCGACAACAACAGCCACCATCTCGTGGACCGATCGCCGACGAGGTGCAGTCATTCTCGCGGACGCACGAACAACAATTATTGCGTTCGGACCGAACGAACCCACTAGTGGTATAGACACGAAATGGCTGGCGGGCGGGCGAGCAGCAGCAAATAACCAGGTCTAACAAACATTCCCGAAGGGTAGCCGGGGCAATCGGCTTTCAATCGAGCCGCGGCTACGTGGTTCGTGCTCGCCTGCGCGTTCCTTCAATGGCGTTGATTAGTAACTACTTTCGGAAATAAACGAGAGAGTAGCCGTCGGCGTGTAACGCGCGCCGAACAGAGGCAGAAGAAACGGCAACTGTAGTAGCCGGAGATGGTTGGGTGGGTGAGGGGCAAGAAAAGGAGTTGAAAGGAGGAAAGGATAGTGGAAGACGCGATGCACTCCGTTGATGCGCCCCGTCCGACCCTCCGCCCAGTACAGAAGTAACTAGATCGACCTGAAAGTGCTTATCGGTGGACCAACGTAACGTCTACACGTGTACGTGAGGGTGCCGCTGGTAGCGTCGGCGTGCACGGGGGAGAAACCGTAACGAGCAAAGGCTCAACTACGAAACGGTACAAATTGAATTTCAACGCCAATGTACCGGCTGATTCGAGTGATCGCGAGCGACTGGGATATCCGGGGAGGCGAGGAGACGGTCCATTATCGGTCAAACGGAGGATCGTTAAATCATTGGCACGGGGGCAGCAGCAATTCCGAGTCTCGCGGTTCATTAGAGTCGCGCGGATATATCGCGCGGGATCTACGCAGCGGCAATCCGCTGTCAGACAGGGTCACGCGACAATCAGATTATCGTTAACGACCAGGTGTAAGAAGATTTTATACTTACACCGGTGCACGGCTAATTCGCCGTCGCTTTTCTTTTCGCTTGCGAAAGGGTGGAAATTTAATTAACTTGCATCCTGCATGAGCTGTTCCGTTGAAATACACTTTACGTTAATTGCGGGATTTCCTTGCGTTCGGAGAATACGAATGTTAGTTCGGCGTGGGATATTCCCCTCGATTCTTCTGTTATATGTATTTGATTAACTATTTCAAGATTAGCGCGCACTTTAACAGATGAAATAGAAAAAAGTGCCCGAGGGACAGGTCTGAATAAAGGCACGGGGACGTTACTGCAATCTAAAGCGAAGATCAGATTGAGCTGATGCAGCCAGAACCACGCTCGGTGTAACCCCGAGCACAGGGAGGCCACGCGACCGTGCAAAATTTCGTCGTTGAACGGGTCAAAAGCGGTCCGGGCAATCTCGAGAAATTCCTCCGTAGATGAAATTTCGGCAGAGAATTTAAAACGGTTCGTTAGTATACCATCTCTGGCTGGATCTGCATGAATCGCCCGTACCTAACGCGCGCGGCTATCGTCAGTAAACACGGTGCATGCGACCGTGTAATACCCGAGGATACGACGAGGGGAACCACAAATGTATAGGCAGCTGGCCGTATCAAAGGAATTTTCCTCATCGAAAATCTTTTGTAAGAAGCCGCCCGTTCCACCGATCGAGGCTGCAAAACTGATTGCAAACCGCAGACGGGGTTCATAGAAGACGGCTCCCACCGACGGTATTACGCCGGCGGCAAAGCGGAAGCCTAATAATCCGCATGTCCGAAACGCAAATAGCTTTGCCGGAGGCAAACAAGTACTGTGGAGGTTTTAAGACGGGGAGTCCTTGCTGGTGTGTACCCGCCTCGATAGGCAGAGCGGTATTTTATGTAATAACGACGTGGATGAGCGGTTTCAAGTTTCCGACTGATTCGAACAGCATCGAAATGAATATTTGCACTGATAAACTTTGGTATTTGGAAACAGTGATGAAATGTTTTCGACGATGGATATATAACATGACAGAAACCAGGTTCGAGCAGTCTGCTGGTAGATGGAATATATTTTTCGTGTGTGTTTTTCACCGAACAGAGTCCTCCTATGTTTGGCTTCATAATATGTATGTAGATACTATTCCTGTTTGTTTGCAGCAAAACTTTTTGCGATGCACGTAACACGTTCGCGCGGAGGAATCGCGCAGCAAGTAAGTTGTAACAGACTGCTGCTTCTCTGTTTCTTATCTGGTATCAGCGTATAACAAAAGGAAAAGTTATTTGCAGTGTCTAAGCCCTAGCTTTAGAGCTCGGGATGGGAATTGTTCCCTTTGCTTTCCACACGGTTGTTTGTCGTCACATCTTCAGATTATGTGCTCGGGTCCTTTAAACATCACGATACTCCGCGACCACGTTTTCCGAGACCATATTATTTACACTTTTTACTCCTCCTTAGGGGAGAGTATGTACTTGTTCCTTTGTAGGGAAACTTGGGCTTGTTTCTGAGTAGGGAATACAATCCTGGTCATTATTTACTATCCCAGGATTGGGTAATAGAAGATTTCAATAATTAAAATGATTTATTGTGTGTTAAAATTCTAAATCTTTATTTAAAGTAAACAAACATACTTTTTATCATTAGTCTCAAGTACAAACTAAAAATATTTTCAATAATACAAACAGTAGAAAAATGAAGAATAATAAAGTCTGAATAAATAGGTAATATCAGTAAATCATTATGAAGATTTTTGGAAATGCGAACGAAGAAATAGCAAAACATCTAAATTATAATCTCCTAGCCGACTTCTTATTTTATTTCCAATATAACTGGCTGCTGAAAAAGCTCGGTCTGCTTCAACGTTTGTACGAGGAATTGACAACAAATATTTATATGCCAGTTGTAGGTGATGTCTACAAATTCCACCAACCTCAAAAGAACTCGTCTCTTTTTTATGCTTGTCAATATCTACCTATAGTTGAGTTATTTATATGCGTCTTAATATTATTATTTAAACAAATCATTACTATTATTATTGTCCTTATTATTATGAAATGACTATGTTTAATTATCTGCTTATTTTTATATTTTTCAGTTGTTCAATTTACATTTTCAAAAAAACCCAAAGTTCTCGGGATTTAGTTCTATTAAATCCCGGGATTTATGGAATCCAAAAAACAGATGGGATCCCGGAATTGTATTCCTTACTCCTGAGCAAGCTACTTCTTTGCTCTCTGCTCATGAATAATGATCCATCCATTACAGAACCCGTCAGAAAATCTTTACTTTACAATTTCATAAATTCCTTGTGAAGTAGTGTAAATAGTTCCTTTAATTGCACTGGCTCCACTGCCTCCGATCAAGTTCGTTTTTATTAGAGATGCATCCGCAGCTAGCGCCCGGGCTGCTAGTTCTACAAACGAATACCGTCGCGCTACCCTCGATCATCTTGATCCTGGAATACGTCGAGGGAAAATATTTCCGTCGCGGTGACTGAACGAGACCGATGTTCTCCAGACAGATATCGACGCTTCGCTTCTCTCCAGCGTAATCACGGAGTCACTTCCCCCCCACTGAATTTTGTATTTCCGCTGCAAACAGCGCAGCAGTGGGGTCGGGCGCGGGGTGGAAGAAAACATCGTCTGAGAAAATTCAGTCAAAGGAATCACCTCGGCTCGAGCCGTTGAAAAGACCGACGTCCCACCAGCCACTTCGCTTTTCGCCGTAGTAAACTTACGAGCCGCCAACCAAAGCGCGAAAAATCTGGCCCCCGCGCGAACACGGGCCACAAATAAACTCTTGCATTCGGTTTTCCTTCCTTTTACAGCAGATGTTCCTTCCCCCGTCGAGGAAACCTATTTCACAGACCCCTTAGAGCTGAGCGCCTTCAACGCTGCGAATCTTCATGAATTCATAAAACACGAACAAGACGCTGCCGAAGGAATTAAGTATTGAAGTCCTCCGCGGAGTTCCCTTGTAAGATTTTACGTAAACTTCTATCATAGGGCTGATCGCTCGAACTCGAGCGGTGCTGCATTCCGTCTGACTAACACAAGTACGCGGTGTTGTCAGAAAACAGTAGATTGCTAAATCAAAGACTGGAGAATTGTAGTTGCGACGGAATTCATTGTCGCCAGGTTGAAGGACACTTGATTTTTGGCGGAGAAAGAACTGCGAAGAATATCGTCGAGTGGAGAACACTCGTGGAAAGTTTGTACAGTGCTTGACACGCGTGTTTCCAGAAAACGCAATTGAAGTCGCCATAGACTGGCGTTCCTCTAGAGACCACGCTGTCGGCTTCCGTGAGCGGAAAAACCGACAAAGGAATCGTTATTTTTAGCCGATCGCAATATGTTCCTTTATCGGGGAAAGCCCGCGCGACTTGAAGCATTTCCACACGGCATTCGTGGAATTCCCGCTATCGTTGCCGTGATATGGCGGCTCGTGACGTCTAACGCATGGCTAGAGTTCAATTTCCTCGTGTACGGTTTAGGCTATAATTGAAATTCTTACTCTGACGCAGTAATTTTGTGTGCTCTTTGTGCCGTGACGTTGCTCGCCTCTCTTTGATCGACGGTTCTTCAAAGTCGGCCCACGCGGCTGGAAATTATCATTTACTGGTTCGCGACGGCCTAGGGAAAACTCGCCGCGAGGAATTAGCAATTTTTTCTCTCTTCCCGAACCGGCGAATGCTTTGCAAACTAATCTGCAAGAGAAACTTTGACTGATCATGCAATAACAACGCGATTAAAACTTCATATTCGCATTTTCAACGTTAAAGCTGCAACTTTAAAAACACGAGCGCAATTTTACTGACTGTGATTTCAATTTTCTTGAGTTTCTTATAGCACCGCTGCCCCTTGGTGCAAAGAACAAGCGATTAATGACCCGATTTTGGATTCCTTCGCTCTTCTTTCGACACATACATGATATATGGTTTCGCGGACGGTCGTCAGTCGCCTATCAAACTTTTATCGTACGATCAAGATCGCCTTCTTGCGCGGGAAGCTTCAGACCCCGAAGTTTTAATCGAGTCAGCTTGAAGATCAAGGAAGATGAACGATCTTAAACCGCAATCGAGCGGAATAATATTCAAGAGTATCTGGGATAGTGGCCTTCATGCTCCTTTTTCTTTCTTACTATTTAATGTGTGCTTCTTTTGCGAAATTCTTCGCGAAACAGCTATTAAAACAAATATCAGACAAAAATAAAGGAGTATTATAATTATTCATTGAACCAGTTAGCATCTTATAAGCGTTTAGCCACGCTTGAAATTTAAAACATCCTGTTTCAGTTCCACCGGCCACGGTGAAACAACGTCACTGTTCGAAATCCCAGTTAGCTGATCCTCGTTTCCCCCGTGTGATTTATTTCGACGATCGATGGCGTTTCTTGCCTCTCTTCAACGGGGAAAAACATTGGCTGAAAAACAGTTACAGCCATCGTTCAGCTTGTGTCAACGGGTGGAACGAGTTTTAATAGTTGTATTAATTTCGTTCGCATCGTTCTAGTCTCTTGTTTTCATGGAAACGCGACACCCCCGCGGGCTTCCACCTGTACTCACCCCAACCAAAATTTCCCCCGGATATCCTAACGATTTGTTACATGATTCCAAACCAGGAGACACCTAGACGTATGTACGCGCTTTAGCCGCGTCTCGAATTCTCGAGGACACGGCGAGGGACTTTCGGGGAAATAAGTGTTTCCCGGCAAGCAAATAGTAATAGAGAAGTCGACGACGAAAACGTCACGGTACACGAGCATCCACGAGCGGCAAATATTAGGCGACGGGCTGCGAGATTTCGTGCGACGACGACGAGACAGAACTCTCGTTAAGCACGAGAGCGCGGTCGCTTCCAGAAACTTTACAACCGAAACTTTCCGTTTATTAAGAGAGATTCGGGAACTTCCCAGTTCTTTTGTTGCAGCTCCTGGCTCACAGCGACTGGCATTCACTACGTATCGTTGGAAGAGACGGAAAGTCTGTTTGGCAAGAGTACATTTCTCCCGTTTAGAGGGAGAAACTTGCGAGCCTTCGCGCCCCTTACTCGATTTCCCCACATTCTTCCACCCTTCCCGCATATTCCACGCACAAATGACATGTGCAAACTCGCACAACGAACTCCAAACGATGCAGATCTCAAGTTTCCAAGAAAAGGATTATTTCAATCAGCCTGAAGTGCGTTCCACTTAAAGAAACTACCCTCAACGGTTCTCCAACACTCTGCATCACCCTGGATTCATCGAAAAGTGCATACCAAGCGAGACGAGATGCGTGCAAGTGGTTTGATTCACCGTTCAACGGATCCCAGACAACAGAGTTGACGAGCTTTAGAAGACAGACCAGAAGACTCGTCTGAATTCGCCTATTTTCCGGCACTCTTCGCGGAAGAAGCACGCGACGATTATGGGAACAGCCTCGGGGAAAGGAAACCGAGGAATGCAAGAGTCGATTTTCGGTAGCTGGCGTCGCGTTGATGAAGATATTATTCTGCAGGTTCGTACGTACCTTGGAGAGGGTGGTGGGGTGTGGATAAAGGTTGACGAGGCAGCTCTGCCGCCTGAGCCTGTAGTCCCAGCGAGTCTCCAGATGCGGAATTTCCATGGTGTCGCAAATGCTCTGCACGTGGGAAGCGGTATGCGCGCTCTGCGGCCCAAAAATCGCCGCGACTCCGCCGCGCAGCAAGTGGCACACTGAAATCAAACACACTGCGTTACGTACACCGGCTCGCAGACTGTTTATCATCCTAGTTTGTTATGTGCAGTTTCGCCGCGGGTAAACTGACCGTTGCGGAATGAACTACAGGCCTTACTTTGCTAAAGATTTACACGAGCGGAACGGAGCGCGGGAGAATATTCTAACGTTTGCTTTAACATTTCCGTAATTGTACGAGTAATAATCGTGGAAGGGAAAAATGGAATATTTAATTCAGTCTGTTTAGCATTACGCGGGCATAAACGAGCTGCCTTATGAACATAATAATTCAATTGTTTGACTTGAATTACCATTTTGCACACAAGTTTTTATGGATTTCGAAGTCTCCCCTGACACTTTCCTTGAGTTGTGAGTAGTTGCGCTGGGAAATAAAGCTATGTAGGTAATCTCAGGAGATGATATTCGTTAGTTCCAAAGAGTTTATTTCAATAAGTCGTCAATGGATCATTTTTCACCGAGACTTTCTAGCGTCGAATAGCGATGTGTGTAATAAAATGAGGAAGACCCATTCGCGAACGTATCTCGTGATCATGTTCCAAAGAGCTCAAACTTCTCGAACGTACAACGTAACTGTCACTCGTTCGCCATTATCGATTAATCACCCCAACTCCAACGGAACTTCCGCCGCCCTAACTTTCCACTATATCCCGTTTCCCATCTCTCGTGGACTTCTAGGTTCACTATGGCGTATGACAGGCGCACCGTTCTCCTCAGGACCTCTGCTATTCGACCCAACCTCGATCGATCTCTTCGAGCTATTAATTCTTATATTTAATTAAAGGGCGACTCGTCCCATATACAAAAGTTTTCAATCGTCCTAACCAATGATAGAGCAGAGGCCTGCATTTCAATTTCACTTCTGCCAGCTTAATTCTATTTCCAGACTCCTGCAAAGAACATCCAACTCGCCAGGGAAATAGAATGCAGTTAATTAGCAAGATATTAATGTAATCACATTAATGCGCGGCGCATTTAATGCGTTCCATAACGTGGTTGTATAATGCCGGTAACAAGATAGTGGATTATTGAATACAGTAATCACTCGCGACAGATCGTATTTTGTAATTGAATTTGTTTTTCATTAAAACACCCAGGCAAAGTCTGCGGCTGTTTTCCTCTTTATTCGCGGGATCGAAGTAACCGTAACGAGGCTAGACGCTTCCGCCAGGTGGCATTAATTTTTCCCAAGTCACCGAGTTCGTGGATCTTGGAGGATTTGCCGTGATTCGCGAGCTGGGAGGGCAAATTGTTCGTAAGTTCTCGGACTTTGTCGCGTTCTGATTAATTATTAGAACGCACGGTGCATTCATTCATCTTTTAGCTTCGTCTTGCATCTAAGGGAAACTCTTTCACCTGCTGAACACGATGGAACGAAAGCTAGTAGAGACATCATCATCTCCGATTAATGATAGAGGAGTTTGTTCCTTCGACGGAACTACGACTTGATAAAGAGATAATAAAATAATTGTATGGATGAGCTGGTGAAGAAACTGAGATTCCACAAAGATCAACTTTTAATCAAAAGATACAGTTTCTAGTATTAACATTATAAATCCCTTCTTACACGCAAAGGAATATTGAACGTCTGAGAGAAGAATGAGCTGACATGGAAATAGACACAGGACTACATTTATGTATACCTACGCTTTTGCTTGGCGAACTGAATACACGCCATTGTCCTCTTAAAGAAGAAAATCTTTTGAAAAGAGGTCCTCGAAGATGTCGTTAAAAATTGTTCGAACGTGCGCTACAGTAACTACTTCCGAGCAAGTCCCGCTACTACACTTTTGAAATGTAGAAGAACAGGGGAACATGGTGATATGGCTCGTCACCAGTACCTAGAAAGGGCTTCGTTCGGCCGCTGCCTTTTGATCGTTTATTCCACGGAAACCCATCTAATGCACCCTACAGGCTAGATTTTATGCCACAAAAGGATCGACCCAAGGGTCGTGGCCATCCCCGCGGTACTTACGTACATCCTCTCAATTGGAATCTCTATAATCGGGCCGCAAAGTCAGCTTTCGGGAGAGAGCCAGAGCCCAAACCACAAAGTAATACCGGACAACGCTGGCGGCGTTTAAAGTTTGAGGTATGATATGCGCTATATTGAAATTCCAGATGCAATTTCATTCGATCGCCTCGGGCAGCCCAAGTCGTTCGACACAGAAACGTATCGAAATCCCGATTTTTTTTCACCGCGAAAAGAGAAAAACGAACTGGGTGCTCGCGCACCCAAGCCTGTGCGTTCCCGGGATGGGGAGTGCCCAGCGCGAGGTTAATGGAAAGCCACACGCACGAACGATCCCACTGATTAAACCGAATTACGAAAAATGTTATCACGCCCACGTGGAGCGGTACGAAACTGTACAAATTTCTGACTCGAAGACAGAAAGGCGACCTCCATCTGCGGATCCTCCTTTTCGTCGACAATAAAAAATTCAACGTCCCCCTGCGAAGTAACAAAAAGAGTGAGTCTCGAAGAAACTTTTCCCCTCGCTGCTGGAATATCCCTCTTCGTAACACCATGGTGGATTCGACGGCGGAGAAAATATTCGAATGATAAAAGGGAGGAAAATGTGCTTCAGCATTTCCGAGATCACCATCAGCTCCCTCCTCAGCGCGGCCTGCAGAAACAAACGCGATGCTTCGAGATATTCTGCAACGTATCTGCGGAGAAGGACGGCGATATCGCTGGTGGCAGTCGAGCGCATATTTCGCGGGCTGCGCGGTTGCTTGTACCCGGTGGGTATCGTCCTGGATTTGCAAGCGGATAGGATTATCGCTTGCTAATGTATCAAAGCCAGTCGGCGAGCTGTATGCAGGAAGAGAAACACCCACCGTCCCTTCTGTCGCTCGCAAAGTGAAGTTGAACTGCGCCTAATTCCTCGGTTTCCCTTTACACCCTGCGTACGAGGCGTGACTGTTAACAGCGATTTCAGGAGACAGGGTTGTTACGTTATTTACATAATTTATGCCGTTGCACTCGAGCACCGTAATTAGTAGATACGTCGGTCAATTTCTATGTAAAATTATCCGATTCTATCCAATATCGTAAGTTATAATTGAGAGTCTACTTGTCTGTAGACGAATCCGCAAAAGTGACTATATGCCCAGGAAATTATGATTCGGTGGTATCACTTGAGTGCAGGAGCAACGAGAGCAAACGCAGTTCTTCTACTGGCCAGCGATATGTCTTTATCCTCGGGAGGATTCCCTTCGTCGGAATCACTCGAGTGTTTCACTATGTCTGCCGGTCGACACGGCAGTTCCTCCTGTTTCCCAGCGCAGAGCAGACCACTCTTTCTCTCCGTGCTCCTTCCTTATTCAAGATTAGGGCGCGCAGCCTCTGTATACCTACGTCCTCGAGCTCCCGAGCTTTCTCCTTTATCCTCTGGATTTTTGCCCCCGCTATGGATCTTCCGCCTCTTCCACCCCTCCCCATTCTTTCGGTTTTAAGTGCATATCCCCTTAATTCTTATTCCCCGCGTGACGGGCATGGTTTGTAAATGTCTCCTCCCTTCATTCCACGGAATATCCTCGCACCATCCCAGCCGTTCCTGTACCGATAGCCCCCGACCGTGATACGCCACAGTTCCTTTCCCGATTTTGCACGAGCCCCGCCATATCCGTGGATCGATACTTGGCGGCTACTACCTTCATAAAATCACCTAAATATCCTTAACGTAACAGTAAATGGCACCGTGGTCACGAAAACACTATCGCTTCCCACCATTGGCTACCGGTGCGGTTAATAGGCTACCGTGGGTGCAAGGAGCACGTGATGTTCACTGAAACGAGGTACAACGACGAAGAAGTGACTCAGGAGGCACGAGCTGCAGGAAGCATAGAATAAGCTTCGTATAACTCGTAGCATAAAACACAATCGCAGATCTACTAATGGCTTTTCTCAAAAGCAGCATTGTCCCTTTCGACCGTGCTGTGAATCCAGCCACATGCCCTCTACACTCGCTGTGCTCGATTTTACTGGCAAACAGGGCGAACCAGCGACGGAAAAAGAGCTATGGGTTTAGACATTCATAGTTTGCCGCCCTATTGAGTCCCGATCACTTGGTTCGAATGGGACAAACGCGTATCATGCTGCACGACTCGCTGTTGATTCGGAACAATGTACATCGACGTCAAAAAGCCGATCAACCGTGCCGGTTTCGGTGGAAAATAGTAGGCGCGAACCCGGTTGTTTACCGTCTGTTTCTGTTTTCCCTTTACCCCGTGCCACGGCGGAACTTTCCTGGCGCGTTTCCACGCGCGCGCATCTATCCACCGTGGAAAATCCGTGGCAAAGCTGGCGATCGCGGCTCAAGTTCCGTGACGCAGGTGGAGCTCCGTATTGCCGCAACACCACGCCACCGCGATAGGTATACGCGCGATGCGGTTTATGTAAATTTACACGTAAAACCGCGATAATTCTGTGGCGCTAGGGTACCGCGATGTCGTCGCGCGAGAGGTTCCTCGTCCGCCGCGCCGTCGTCGTAAAGTTTCGGCCAGCCGGGCCATTTACGGGGGACGAGTAAATTCTGATTAAATAATAGCAATTTGCAGCGGCTGCCTGGCGATTAGATCGCCTCAGATTTAATACAGCGCATAATTAATCGCGGCGTAACGCTACGGGTGAATATTGAATTACGAGTAATAATTCCGCGCTACGTGGCGAACGCGGCATTGCTCGCTGAGTACGAGATACTGGGAGATAGTTGTTTCAATATGATCTCTGCTCGTTGTTCATTTCTGCTACTTTTTGTTGAAGAAAGCTTTCTTCTGAGATACAGTGAATTTCAGTGTCGTAAGGTGTCGGGGGATAAGGTTAGTCCTTTGAAAATTGAGAGATCGTATCGTTTACTCCATTCCCCCTGAATGCGAAACTGTCTAAACGTAGAGGCACTCAACCATCAATGTCTTGTCGAGGCTTGGCGTTGGATAAATTACACCTGAAACAGGAACGGTTGTGTTCGGTGCTGCGGAGACGATATCTTTCCACACGCTCGAATAAATACGGTAACCAGAATAAATTCAATTCGGTTTCGTTTTGCCGTTCGCTGTAACTGGGTCCATCCAATTCCCCGCATCTCTGTATCTAAGACCTATTTACGTTGAAAAACCCACCGTTTTCCTGTCCCTTTCATCGACCCAGGATCGATCACGCCTCCTTCTCGCCGGAGACGGTTACCCAGCCATTGAAGGCGCGTCCGTTTATCCGCGTACGCGGGATTATGCTAATTCTGGCAGCACAATGAACGGCAGTCATGATGATATTCGCGCGTACGAGAAGATGGCGGAAGATAGAATGAGGGGAGCGGAGGCGGTAAAGGCTGCCGGATGCTAAGCAGCCTAGAGAGTGATTTTAATCCCTGCGCGATGAGGACTGAATTGTCCTTTAATCTTCCTTATGCCGTGCTCTTGCAGCGACTGTGACTGGTATATCCCAGGCAGAGGCTGCCTCTGCTTTCTTACGCGGATGGGCTTATGTCGGCATTAACGTTTCTTTGACAACAAGAATTCGAGTTCCTAAGCTTGCTTCTAATTCCTTAAAACCAGGCAGTTATTTCGATGGAGCTGGAAAATGGAATTAGCGATGTAACAATGTATTCTGAGAGAAATAATTGGAATGTTCATACTGTGTTGAGTTTTTACTTGATATAACAAGTGGAGGGTAAGAGGAGAAACAGAAAAAAATATGAAACAAGAAATTACTTAAGAATAACATTATATAAGAAAATTAAATTCCTTGAACCTTGTTTCTTTACTGATGGACTGAAGTATTAAAACTTAATTTTCTCGATAAAGCTGTTTTGTGACATTCCCTCTTTCCCCTTACTTTTCCAGTGGAACATTAAAAGTAATGATTTTTTGTGGGACTTTTGCCCATCGGTGCAAGTTCTTCTTCAGATATTTTGTTCTGCCGTGGGAACATTTTATGGGGTCTTGTTCGATGGTAATGATAAATAGCTAGTACTGTACGGGAATTCAAAGCCTTTGGCGAACCAATAACTTTATTAATCAGGATTTAAATCCATCGTTGATTCATCGAACGGCCTGGAGCGATTCAGTCCTTTGCCACAGGCAATGGGATCGATACTCGCGCGAGTAGTCTTTTCTTAAATGAGGCGGGCATTGTCGCGCCAAGACGTGCTTTATCTACTGTCGCCCGATTCTCTGCGATAGGGTGGCACCGTCGATGAAAAATTGAATGCTCCGCGGAGCCCTGCAGATGAAACTAATTCCCTCACGGGCGTTGCAACTATTCGAAGCTTCGCAAAACGTTGCATTCCATAAGATATTACGTCTTACACGAGCCACGGCATAACGATTTGAAAAATGCAAATTTTTCATTTGTCATCCTGTGAAAAATAGTGAATTCTGGTTCGAGGTTCATTAGAAAGCTATTTTCGCAATGATCATTTGTTGTGCACTTAAGATAGTTTCACATTTCAGTGAAACAGTTGTAAAAAATTATGGACGCACTACCATGAACAGAAGTGCCGAAAGGGGAGTGAATGTTTGTAGAAGATGTAATATAGAGGAGCTAATAAAAGTACAAGCATCGCTACAGAAACCGATCCTACATATTGGATCTATGAAAGACACCTATGTGGATGTCAATATGTACTTTCAGTCTGATTTGAAGTATGCATCGCGATGTTATTCCCCTTTGATTACAAATTTACAGCATCCAAAGGCTTCCCTATTTCTCTTTCGAAGGATTTTCGTTAGAATTCATGGAACGAAATCGCGAAGCTGGAGTTTCTACCCCTTGATGAAAACTTCTGCTGTTTCTCACTGAGCTAGAGTGAACAACATATTCAATGAGGATTTCCTAACAATTGAAGAACCCGGTGGAAAACAGACACATGCTACATATCATATGCATAAATTTACGTTTTTTTGTACCATTAATTAAATCCTGCAATGTAGTGTAATTCTACCACCTCCTAATATAATTACAATATCATACCGCATTTCTTATGAAAATAATTTTTCCTTCAACTTGCTTTCCTCTACAATCAGAAAGCGATAGCACGTGCTTGTTTTCCGCGGGGTCCCTCAATTAGATATTTCAAACTGGAATCAAAGAGACATCTTCACAAGCAGAAGCAGAACTGTAATTTTAAAAGAAAACGCATTTTTCAATGCGAAAATGAATATACACAGTCGTATCTCTCTTTTAGCGTGCTCATTAAGACCTTAACGTACATGTGGTTTCAACGGCCAGAACTTTGCAAGAATTCTACAGACAAGAAGATCCCCTGTAACGTAACAATGTGGAAATGTTCAGCAAAGAATAGCCCCGGAAGCAATTTCAGAATAAAGCACAGAGACCGCCGTCGGTTCGCGTTCAAATTCGACAACGCGAAAAGGAAACGCGGCGCGCACAAAGAAAAACGTGCCGGGGGCTAAGTAATGTCGCGACGGTTAAACTTCATTTCATTTCCATATCGCTTACCACGTCAAAATTGCCTGGCGGACAAGTTCCGACCGTTTTCTCGGTACGTTATCGCGGAAACAATTTAATTCTTATCTGCTGTTATATTACAAAGGCTGGAAGTTACTCTCCGTGGGCGTTGCCAGCGCAGTCGATGTCTCCTCGGCTCGGCCTTCACCGGATGCACCCAGAATCAGTTTGCCCGACTTTAGATAACCCGATATTAACCTTCGGGCTACGTCGCTGCCGTCGACATTCTGGCGTTCCCGTAATTCTGTTTAGCCTTTAACGAGCCACTTTCCGCGGTTACTTTAAATCCGCAAGGTTCACGAGCTACTGCTCTTGTTTTGCGTCGGATTATGCGATCGCGGCTCAGTTGACGTTAAATGGAGCGTGGGTAGAAGGGGTGGCTTTGTAATGGCGGCAAAAGGGGTTCTTTAGTTGAAAACACGTGGTATTTACAGTCTTCTGAAGTTATCTTCATTGATGGCGATAGATATCAGAATTGTAAATTTCCTTGTTTGAATTTTCATAGTCGAGATGAGTGCGAATTTTTGCCAATCGGAACCGAAAAAGTTCACACTCTTCGCTTCCGATTGGCTAAAATTCGCACTCAGTGCGCCCCAGGGCGACTGCCCGAAAGCGCCATGTATGTCAGCGACGTTTGCATGCACTCGACTGGGACAGACAAGTGCTTGGTAGGCGCGATTTTACAGTGGGCACACTGTAGTAACGTATTTTGCAGCTACTGACAGTGACGAACTAAATGTGAAGCATATGTTTTTTTACGAATTAAATACAAGGAAATGAACGCGAACACAAACTTTTCCTTTTAAACGAAGTTTATGACTATCACGTTGAGTAAAAAATATTTTTTTGTCTACACAGAGGGTTGTTTACACAGTGTTTTAAGAAAAGTGTCTCTGGTTTTGCCCTGATATTGAGTTTAAAAATAAAGATTCGACGGTTTCCTTGAAATATGTTTCTCCTAGGACCTGTAATTTCGGAGGGGACCTCTGAAAAGAAAATTGAACCAAAATTATTAAAATAGCGACGAGGAGAAGGCGGTTTGTACCATAAATATCGATTTTCGCAGTTCACAGATGCCTGTTTTTTTTTAATCTCAAAAACTAGAACTTTATCACTTAATTTTGAACTTCCCTCCAAAAGGGAATATATTTTGGAACATGCCGTAAAAATTTCAAGTCGATCCGAACCTTCGATTTTTTACAATCAAAGCAAACCACAGAAAAAACGCCTACATACATGTAAATATAAAAAAAAAATTTAACAGTTTATAATATTAATAAACATTACTCAAAAGTACTCGTCACAATTTATATTCATCTCCTTGCAATTAATCAAAAAAATATTTAGTCTTCGAGCGGTTTGGCTGCCTGCATAGTCCCCTTAATTTATAAAACAAACAGCGTCCTTATCGAATAGTACTCAAGTACATCTTGAAAAAGTCATTTACAGCAAAGGGTACTTTAATCCAAGGTGACGTCGAATGTACTCTCGAACAGTCATCTCTCAAGCCAGCCACGACGACATCGCAGCGAGAATATTACCAACCGCTGCAAGAGATCGTTGAATATAATAGGGAGCAGCATAAAGGGCCAGCTCGAAGCTTATGGCTCGAGATTATGCTGCCAGTTCACAACTTGGTCGCGCAGAGAATGGGCTACTCTTCGGCTGGCAATCTCTACAATTACGTGTCTACCTTCTAATCAACGCACGTTTCATAAAGGATATCGTCGACGAAGGAAAACACGCATTACCAGCGAATTATCCGATAAAATATGCCCATTCGAGAGCCATGAGGCGTCACTACTACGTGTTTACGGTTTAACATTGCAATTCACTGGTAAAAAACGTTCGAATACAGTGATTTACGGGTATCATTCGAGGTCCACTTTAGAATCACTCGGTCAGTAAGAACGTACCATTTTCTCCGGCTCTGGCGAGCCGACGGGGTAAAGCGCGCGCTGGCTGCAATGAAAGGAGAATAGCGTTTCAGAAGAGCGTACGTATATCAGCTCGACCCACATATGAGAGTACATAATTCAGCGAAAGGGCCAGCCACTCGCTGCAGCCACTTCTGCTCGATCGACTCGTATCGAATTTCCACGTTCGCTCGTTCCAACAGTTCGCGGCCCCCTCGCCCCCTTTCTTTTCATCCCCGCTTAAGCCACCCAACTTGCCCCCTTCGTAGGCTGGCCACAGAGTTTTCGCCGGGAAACTTGGGAAAATTAGCTCAGAGTATTAACGTGAAATGTCTCGTATTCTAACACACCGGTCGAACCGTTGCCCACCACGATAGTCGAGCCTATCGCAAGATCGCGTTACCAGTTTCATTTTACCGGAAGTTAACTTCTGTATGGCGAATGTCCATCGTTCTATCGTCTAATTGCGCCCAGTTCCCCAGGTATCGCTCGAGCGCTCTTTACTTCGCGCGTCGCCGTTGAAACTTCACCGTGAACGTAAAAATAACGATCACAGAGGCAAATTTGCCCCGGGGAAACTTCGAACCGCCCCCGGCCACCCCTGTTACCGATAAAGTCACGACTTTTAATTTCACCGCTACGAACTGGGAGCAAGTTTCACGGGTCACAAGCTCCGGAGGTTCCGGTGAAGTAACTGCAACCCCCGTTCGCTGCTCGCACACCCGAGTCGGTTCCTCCACCTTTTTTCACCCCAAGAAAGTATTACAGTTTCTGGGATGACAATGGGCGATGCGGGAAATACAAAAGAAAAACAGAATACCAGCGAATGGTAATGAACGCGCTTGAGTTTCTTCAAAATTGGGTGAGAGACGACATTTATTTCCTCGCTGGTTTTAATAGTTCGGAAGGCGACGAGATTTCCGTGAAATGAGTTTCTTTTTATCGACGCACTTGGAAAAGACGTTCAGCCTTTGCTAGAATGAGCCTGAAAGTAAAGAAACCAGCCTTACCATACTTTCGAAGTTAAAACAATTCCTCAGAGCCGTTGACGGTGCAGGGGATGCAACGCTCAAAGCGCTAGAAGCAACAATCTCGCTATCACAAGCCGTAGACATACGCTGTTACCCGCAAACTTCAGCCCGGGAGTACTACCCCGTTGGCAAACAACCCCCGCTCGGGCGACATGGGTTTGGAGCGGCTCCTAAAATAAAGACGGGGTCACGGGATCCGGTACTGGCGCACGTGCCCCGTAACTTTGATCGGGACCACAATGGCCGGAATGATAAGGTTTTATTGGCAGAAGGAGCGGCGAACCGACCCGTCCAACGACTTCCTCGCGCTCATAACACATCGAACGTATCCACGGGCCATCTTGGCCATCAACGATGGCGTATCGTCTTCCGCGGGAGGGTGCACGATCCCCGGTGTAATTAGAATAAAATCCCCGTTAAAGCCCGGCAGGGCGGACGGATTCAATGAACGCGATTCCCAATACGATCGGAGCGATACCATCGCCGGCGGGGATCCGAGCGCGATGCGGCGGTTGCGAAAGAGGGTGCTTCCCCCGAGCACGGCCATCTAACTCTCGGAAGAACGCGGTCCCATTACGTCGAACCGTTTTTCCCGCCGTGAAAATCGCAGGTGGTGGCTGGCGTTCAGGAAAGTGGCGTGGCTCTCGTGGACCGCAGGCCGCGCGGCGCGGTGAACAGTAAAGCCTGGAACCGTGGCCCAAGCGACCCCCAGCCGGTGGAAACAGAGAGTCGTCCGAAGGTTGGCGCAGCTCGTAGAAAGCGGGAGTAACGAGCACTCTTGCCACGCCGCTATTCTTGGGATAAAGTTCGCCTCCGACCGCCTCTTTATTTCCACTCGGCTGCTGGCTGTCTCGGATGGGGTTTATTATCGCTCCGCCGCGCAGAGTTCTTCGCGAATAGACGCCTAAACGCGCGTACCGCTGTCGTAAACAGTTTTGGCTCGAGGATGTTACCCTGGTGATATTCTGCCGTTGAAACGGTGCGATAGTCGCGGGCTTCATTGTTCGTTTCTGCATTTATCAGCTCGAATCCATCCAACAGAGATAGAGGCACCAGAATAGGGATGAATACAAGTTTTAGGAATCTGTCGTGTATGATAATGGATCGAATAGTATCTCTTAACTACTCTGTGCTCCGGCGAGTGATGAGGCAGGAGGATTGGGAAACGACACACGATGACGATATGGAAGCAATGTATGAAACACCAGAGTGGGAATAATCGTAAATTGAATATTACGGTTATGCGGGATCACTGGAGCAAGAAGCACACTAACGTATTGCGCCAGGCTCTTTGCTGATAGACGATTAAATGCGCATACGACTTGTCGTAAACAGTTTTGGTTCATGATGCTTCTCCGGGTGCTATTGCAGGGTTACAATTCAGCGATGTTTGGATAGTCGAGTCTTGAATTGCGTGATGGTTCGTGTTTCGTGTTATAGATGCACGAAGTATGGAAGAATGGCGATGTTAGGATGGAGACGACGTAGGAAGCATCAAAGTGGAAGTGACAGTAACTTTAACGTTACGTCTCGAGGAGACACTGGGGATAAGGAGTTTACGCGGGAAACGCATTACGCCGACGAATATTCTGAATTAAGTTTCGGGCAGAGCGAAGAAATTCTATCCGCGGAACGCGTCCCCCCTGCTCACGTTACATCCCTGAATTTCAATTTCCACGCGAGCTATACGCCGGTTTAATCCGTTCGCTTGCCATGTCCCGCCAGAGAAATAAAATGTACGTGCCAAGGAAATAGCCTAAAATCATCGATTAAATATACGACGCTATCATCCTGAAAGGTTTGGCAGTCGATGAGAATAAAAATTCGGAGCAGGGTGATCGTATCACTTTTTTTTCATTACCTACTCCCAGCCTCGCAATAAAACCTCGAACGTTGTGGCCCACATTCAGAGCTCGTCAACGGTTAATAACGTATCGTTCATCTTGCGGTTAAGTGTTCGATAAATCAAGAGACCCTGGCTCTGCCGAAATAGAGTTCTCGATGGCAATGAGCTGCACAGAATGGCGAAAGGAATTGCTGGGACCAAGGCTTATTTTCAGAATATCCATTCTGCTTTATACTCAAAAAGTGTTTCGTCCATTTGAAATTCTATTTATGCCAAACTAAAGAAATTTTAATGCACTAAATAAATATACTAGCATTTCTGTAGGACAGTCCCTGTATTGTGATTCAAGCTAAACACGCAGAGTGCACGCTCGCGTTTGCACAAGGATCAGTTCAGGCTGAGTGTCCGCTCAAATATTTATCCCCAAGTCAAAACTGAAGCCCACGCGTACGTGGAATTTGTTTAATATCCCTGCGCATTGCTGAACAGCTGGGATATTTGGAAACCAATGGTGACTGTGTGCAGGCAGAGTAAATGAACAAGCATCTAGATCAGCAATATCGAATGTCCAGTAAATCAGGAATTTGTGTCGACCGTTCACAATCTAGGACACTAAGTTTAACCTGTTTCGAGCCACTCACTGGGCCGCCAAAAGGCTATATACCGAAGTTTCGGTTCACTGCAGAGTGTAGGTCAAACATACACACGGCAACGCCCAGAGTCCAAACTTGTAGGGCTTTGAAAATATAATAGAATCATGCACAACTTTAGAAGAAACTTTAGCCAGTAGCTAATATTCTCTTCTTAACAAGTTCGATTCTTTCGAAGCAACAAACATCTACCCTCACCACATCCCACCGCCCCCACATCTACTTGCCTCTCAACAAAGAACCTCGTTACATAGAAAATCATTACTTCAGTTCCTTAGATCCTCTTCCAATAACAAAACAAGTCGACAAAAAACCGAATCCAACTAACAACTCGTTTACAAATTCGTTGCAACAAAGCCAATCAAACATTGACCCAACGTTTCCTTCAATATACCCGTGATATTACCCCATTATGGGTTCGCGTACAGAATGTACGCACATCGGTGTACATACGTGCTATATGTGTACATGAAGCCCCGAGGCTAACAAAGATCGCTGTGTATTCACGGCGCACAAAAATACAAGGGTCGCGTACACGTGTATCATACTGAAGAGGGGTTGGTCGGAGAAGAGGTTTTTCTCGCTCACGGAATTTTCACGGTTGCGGCTGCCGCGCTGGGCATGGTATATGGATTTTATGGGCCGAGACGCATAACACTGGTCCCGCGCTTCGTAAGCAAAGCGCTTATTTACTCCACGGCTCGTTAATCCTCGTTCAAGTAAAATAGAGGCGGCCACCGCGCATACGTCTATGGCTTGCTGTCTGCGGGATTCCATGGTGGCTGGGAATTACGGTGTTTACGCTTGTACCGATAATTTTATGCGGCATTACGCGCGTCTCCGATACACGGCCACGATGAAGACGGATTCAAGTTTAACGCGAAACGGCGGCGGTTTTAAGGGGACGACCGTAAAACGCTACGGCGCCTTGGTGCTTTACGACTTTCCATCACAATCGAATTCATTAGTATTTGCTACCCCGGGTCGATTTAACGGTGAAGTCGTTACCCTTGATCAGGGCTGGGGAAAATGGATTTTTGATTCTTTCTTCGAGGGATACAAATAATTTGACAAATATACTTTTCAAATATATATTTTAATACTAACTCGGACAAATACTATTGTGAAATGAGTATTTCATTGAAATATAAGAAAATAAAAATAATAAGTCTTTATTGCCCCAACAAATTACGCTAGATTAGCACACATTTAGTTTCTTTTCTTTTGTGGCGCAAGGGGCGGGATTCAGTAAAAAGCTATTTTACAATCCTACCCCGTAAATAGTATTTCAAATAATAATATTTCAAACAATTCTGATTGACTGACAACACAAAAATTGTGTGTAAACATACCAGTGTTCAGAAATACTTGCAAGAAATATTAGCGGAATTTATGTAATCGTAAGAAGGTAGCGAGCAACGTGATCTGTTTGCTTTTGGAATTTGTAGGTAGGTATCTCCTATTTTCAATCCCCTATTTTCTATATTCGAAACCGAGTGTAAATAGTAAATAGTATTTGCTTATGGAAATATTTCCAGTTTTTAATATTTTGTCTCAAACTATTTCAAATTTTCCCCAGCTCTGCCCTTAACAGTAACATACTAATCTGTTTATGTAATGACTTTGAAGGAAGCCGAAATGTCGCAAAACATTTGAATCCCTCCAACAGTAAAGAGAACCCGATAAATTTTCCAATCGATTGATCGTCAGAATCCCTTCATACATCGCGCGACGAGAAACAGATATGTAATAAGAAAGGAAAGTCGCTCTCCACGAATGGCAATTAAGCGATCGTCGGGTCGTGTTTAATTCGCCGTGAGGAAAGATAAGCTCGTTGCTTCCGAGTCGATTGTTCATCCTCGATGATGTTGTACCGATCTGAGGCCGTGGTTGGCAGTGGTTTTTGCAGTCCATCGAAATTTATTCATTTAGACCGCGGCGAGCGCAGACACTGCGGGCATCTGAAACTCGAGGCAAACGCGATATACTCTGGCAGTGAGGCGAGGGCGATTTATCGCGTTTGCTTGGAATTTCCGTTACGAGACCGAGCCCGCTCTCCCGTGCGATCCAAATCCGTCAGCCGCGAAAGCGCTTTATCCGCATTAGCCCGCCCCTCGATTATTGATGCCAGACCTCAAGCGACATCGCCGCCCGTATAACCGAGAATTAAAACGGATCGCGCGAAACCAATTTACTCGTCGGATTTCAATTCCGCGGCCGCCGTGGCCGTGGCCGCCGCGCGATAACATTTGGAAAACGAATTATTCTCTCTTTTTTTCCAGCAAACGATGACGCGCCGAAAGCGTGGAAAAAGCGAAAATAGTCACACCCACTGCTGGTGATTCGCGACCGTTTCGTCTGATCGGGCGAAAATTCCCAGCGAAAATGGGGATGATGTATGGGATGGGGTGTTAGGAGCAGTTTATTGGAATCGCGAGTGTGAAAGTTCCGGAAATATATGGGCCTCGGTAGTGAGTTACATATATCAACAGTTTGAAGTAGGATTTCAACACGGTTTCAGACTCTATAGTTATGAATAACAATAGATGTATGGTAGAGGATCAGGACACGTCTATGAAACACAACAATCGCGTACTTTTAACAAAGTTGTAAAGTCATTCGTGTCATCTGACGACGTATAATCCCATCGTCGTAAAACTTGAATTCTATTTTGTCCATCACAGTTAGCATACGTTAATGAATACCTACATATATATGTGGTTTATAGGTAAAACGATGGGCCATTGTCAGGGCATTTACGTTTCATAAATCCATCTCGTCGATCACTCCCCATCTACTATGATAAAATGTACTGTAGCTGTTAAAATAAAAAAATCTGCATACAGCAAAAATCGCCATTGTAACGTTTAATATTTGTTGATTGACAGAGATAGAGCTTCGAGAAGGGAGGAAAAAAAGGGATCGTGAATCGTATGTCGCTCGTCCGCGCGATTGTAAAAGATTTACCGGGAATTACATATTCAAAATGCCCTGGCGATTTTTGATCGGGCGACCGATCGAGGTTTTCCAGCGGAGTCCGCGGTATGCAAATAGAGCGGCGCGGTTATATTTGCATACGTTGAAAGGTATGTTCGGGTGAGTCCTCGCTCGGGTACATGGGCTTCCCCAGATGAATGTATGTATGTACGTATTTTCTCATCAGATTCCGCGATCGCTGCGGCAAACATGCATCGCTGGTGGAAAAAATTCTGTAATACTACGCCCGGTCGCATGGAGTAGCCTTTCGGCACATAATTGAAAAAAAACAACAAATACGTGATTAAACGTTGGAATAATCGAAAGTGAGGTCATCAGGGCTGAAATGCAGACTCTGATAAATAATGCATACCTTGTACACGCGTCTCGTTACATATTTTTTATCAAAACTTCGTATTAATTCAACATAAGCTTGAATTAACGAAAGCCGCGATTGATTTTACTTTCATTAAATATTTATACATTTCCTCGTTCAATAAATATTCATAGGTACATATTATAACGCACGCGATTGGAACAGTAAAAGACTATGATCGTGCATAAATTGTTTGCCTAATGGAATATTCAACGTGATAATACAAAAGGGAAAAATAGTTTCAATACTGATAACGCGACGAGATATTCCTATAGCGTTTCTTCAAATTTATATGCAACGAGGCGCTTTCCTGTCGAGTAGGTAGTTTAATCTTCGAACTATCCAGCCGATCGATATTCCTACTGATAAAAACATAATAGACCAAACGGTTAGAAACTACTTAGCTCCGCTTAGCTTTCTTTGGGACAAACAATCAGTTAGCGCATTGACCGCTTTAATCTGGTGCACGCACGTTGCACCCACGCAAGTAAAGCCTCTAATTTATGTTTACCACGTGGCAGGTTGTAAAATTGTTTTATACCAGCTTTCGAAGCAAACGTTAGAACAAAAAGGACAACACTAACAATCGAAACGCCGCGTTCATAATTTTGACCATAAACGACCTTTACTACTTGCACAGTTTCCTTTGATCGACGCTGACAGAGCCAGCGGCACAAACTTTCGTCGCGATCATAACTTCGTAACGATATTTCGAATATGTAATTGCTGGCTGCTCGATCGTGGGCGATCGAGAAATCGCCGATATGAAGTTACCTGAAGAGCAAACAAACGAGCAGCCGTGGTCTATGGAGCTCAAAGCTGTCGCGTAACTCGCATTAAAGCTCTGTCGCGCAATCGAGAGTCGCGTCATAAGACGGCTCTAAATGGCCAGCCGTGGCCGTTCTTTTAATGCGAACAAATTGCGTTCCAGCCGACAGGGCGTCAAAGAATGGCCGGGCTAAATTGATCACGAGCAGTTTCGCCATTTTAATTACACTGCCTTTTATAAAGGCGAACACGTTTCTACTTCAGCACGGGGACCCTGGCTACCATTTCCCGTTTATTAGCTTCCCGGTGCTGTCATCCTATGAAACGAGTAGGGGAAAAGGCCACTTTACCACCGTTGCTCGAGCAAGAAACGGCAATCGAACGTTCTCATCGCGGAAAATGGGCGGGATGGACGATCCATTTTCTTGCGCCCCAAGTGTAAACGCCGACTATCTACGCGCTATTCGACGCCTTTGTTCTGACCGTTGGGATACAATCCGCTGGTCTACCGCCGATAACAGCCACTCGATGGAAATCAATTGTGCTGCTTGGGTCACGATGAACCCTCGTGTTCCTGATGTAAGTCCTTTCATCGAAACGCCGCGAGGTTACGCGGCACGGAAGAGTGAATCCGTGATCAGAAAACCGACTGACGATTCCAGTCGCGTGTATGTCGTTTGCTGGCAATAAACGTCGACGACGGCTGAATATCGAATACCGAACACGCTGTCTGCGTGCATGTAGAGAGTGGAGAGGTTGGGGAACTACAATTGCATTTTCGAAGGCGATTTTCCGTGTTAATGAACGTTCGAAAATAAATCGATAAGTATCTCCGCGTTTAAGAATTGTAGTTCTGTGAGGAAGAGTGGTATTGAAGTTGGAGCTCCAGTATACTTACTCGTTAATTAATCCTGATTGAGTTGGTGCTCCACTGAAAATCCAGCGGAACTGAGTATCATACTGAGAATATTCCTCGAGATTGATCGGGCACTGAACGAACATCGCTGGTTATGAGTAAATAATGAGGCACAAATCATGCACGATGCGACAAGTCGTTGGGCGGCATTAAATCGAACGCAACACCAACTGCGTTACACAATAAATTATGGGTTAATATGAGCCGGCGTTAATCCGGTGCTAAGCCACCTGGTCGCCGAGATTCCAGGCGAATCTCGGGATGAAACTGCACCGAAACTCGAATCAATGCAGGCACCTTATAGCATTAATTGGCTTTGACTTGACCAACTGTTCCTGATCTTAGCTCGGTGAGAATATTCCTAGACTACTGAAGTTTCTCCGCGAGATCAAAAAGGACGATCCTTTCATTAAGAAGGAAATTTATTTACCACAAAATTAAAAGCATACATTCTCTTTCTAAATACCAAGGAGCACGGTCGTCCCTAAAGGTCTATAAAATTTACTCTAACAAACCTTGTTTCATTTCCATCTTATTAAGGCTCGTTTATTCATCGTCCCTTGCCTTAGGGAGGGGAGCAAGCAGAGAGTTAACGTGTAATAGCAGAAACAGTAACCTCGCTTAAGCAAATGGAAAGTTACAATGTTTAAGGTGACGACGGGTACACCTTACTACGTGAAACCTGTACTTGCGTACTTTGCCAGCGTTTAACAACCGTGTCAGGGGCCATACATAACGGAGGATATTGAAATCTATGAGGTACAGAGACCTTTTATTAATGAAATGAAACAGCAACACATCTTAAACAAAGAAGTACGAAAGAACGACTTGGAAATCTGTTGGAACTTTCTATCTTTCCGAGGTAAGAATTTTATATAATAAGACGCTTAAGCTATTTGTTCGTTTGTTAGCAAAAGCTGTCCGGAGACTTTCCTTCGTACTTCCCGATGACCTAAAAGGTTCAGCATGAAGTTTCTTGGGCACTCAAAGATTCTGTAAAAATTCCAAAACCTGAAAAATTCGAAAATGGGTGGTACCTGTGGCCTGAAACATGTATTGTGTTTATCTTATCGCCCCTAAGGGTTTTGAGCACTGCTGTACACTAACTTTTGGTAAGTTTCATTTCCTTTCTTCGGAAATAACATATGACATGACCCAAGACAAGACAGGTGCCTACTGCAGGTACCTGAAAAGTATCTGAAAGTTGGAAAATTGGTGTTTCAAATGTCCCCGGGCACGTATGTGACTTAGTTGTACAATTTTGTATTTCGCAAGGAAAATTATTTCTAAGTAGATTTCCAACAAAAATTGAGCCCACGTGTTTTATTGTACAGGATAATAATGTCTGGCGAAGACAGGCAAAAAAACTAACTAGCAGTAGAAATTGTGGCCGAAATTTCAGGCTTCGAACCGTTTCGTGCTTGCTGCTTAACAACCAAATGAAGAGGTCACGAGTTATCGACAATTTTGGAGGGCCTGAAGCACTGGCCTATGTACTCGTTAACCTCCCCGTTGTAATTAAACTGAAGTCTATAAGCTGAGTGTAGGTGCAGCGTGGCTCAAGTGGCTTGCCAGTAAACACGGTCCACTGCAGACACCATGGGTTATTATATACCGTCCACATAGCGGTTCCAGGACCATTCTAGGCACATTGTAAGACAACCTCCGTGCTATCTACATCCCACGCGAGTCTCGGTTCAGCACACTTCTCGTGTGGTTATCGTAAAACGATATCCTATAATACGTGGTGATAACACTGGCGCGACAATTTTCAGTGTGGGAACAAGCTACTCCGGACAGCATCGAAAAAAGGAGAAATTCGAAACTAACTTGATGAGGTGGACGCCCCTTGAATCGCATGAGAACTGTAACCATGATGAGGATTTTCATCTGTAAGGAAGAGTTAAACAGAAAACGAAGGAAACACGAAGGATTAAGACACAGGTCCGCGAAACTCCACAAAAACATTTATTACAAATTCTCAAATTAAAATGGTCAATTATTTCCAAACAATTTCGAACTGGACGAGTTCACGCACTTTTCACGTGCGTACTCTGGTACTCGAGGTTAACGCGGTGCTCTGCCGGCAGAAGAACATAAAATAAAATATGTCAAGTTAGCTGCTACCAGTGAAAAAGCTTTAAAATTCTTGTTTCCAATGAAAGCATATTCTGCGCAGGATATGCACGTGCGTGCGCGCGTATTTCGGGAAAGAATTCAGCGACCCTGCGACCGGAACGATAAAAACATTTTTAATAAACCGTGTCGCGCATTTCCGCGTTCCTGATTGCTGAATAACATCGGCCCAGCTTCGTCGCCGTGCGCCGAGCCCGGCGCGGTCTGAAAATTATTGGCGCGCCAGCGGCACGGTCCTAAAACTCAGCGAATACAAATATCCCGAAGCATTCGGGGGAGTAAGTTGAAAAATATGGTAGGTCCCGGGACCTCCATACCTATTCGTTCTCGGTCTAGCTCAAGTATTCATATTAAATCCGCGGCCTTCTCCCTCCCGCGGCCCAATGTCTCAGTTATATTACGTTCCCGAAGGAGATGGTCCTTGCGCGACATTATCCGAGTATCAAGACCCACCCGCCTCCTTGCACCCCCGCCCTAGTCGAGGGCAGGAAAGGGAGGGCGAAGGAATGCGTGTATTCGAGAGCTGGGGAGGGCGAAGAGAACGACGGTCTCATCGTCTTGATGTAGAATCGCATTACAGCCAGCCACCACATCTCGTGGCACGTATAAAATGCTGCCGCGCGGAAATACAGATATTCGGTATCCAGGATGGGAATCGATGGTCGAAACTAACCGTCTGTGCCCGATTATGGCACCAGCATTGACCGCTTCGCCTGTGTCCATTCCGGCTGCTCGGACAGTCGCATTCGTAGAGGCAATTCGATGCAAAGTGTTCGTGACATTTTTACGCGTTCAGTCTCAAATTCGCTGCGAATCCACGCTCTGCTTAGAACGATATTTCCTCTGGGCAAATTAGAAGCAGAAGGCCCCTGCAAAATTACGACACAAAAGGGCACCATTTCAAATTTCTAATTCCCTATGAATCTCTGCACGCTGCTGCATATATAGCAAAGTGCAATAAAACTTAGAAATCCCTACAGAGAACGAAGTGGTAGAATTATACGTTTCGGGCGGATGTAACGCGGAGAATGGTCCTGTAAAGTCTGAGAGGTCTAACGACCCTTATAGTCTGGTGAACTTGAATACGGAATAACGTGCAAAAGGAGGAGCGCCTTATCCGTGCGCGGTGCAACGAAGAATTATGGCCGGAAACAGTGAAGTCGACGAAGTTTATAATACCGAAGCCGCACGGATAATGTCGATTCGTTGTTTCTAGGTAACTTGGAACCAGCGGGTGGAAATTTTCAGCGAGTACCTATGCGCCCCAGCTGGCTGCACGGCAGATAGCGCCGTCATCTTGAAGATCGAAGGGAGGTTAAGGACAGGGGCAAATTGGATCCGAGAGATATTTCTGAACGAGAAAGGAAAAACCGTTGGGTAGATCGCGAACGAAGATAAAACGGTTACACGTTTACGTTCGTCGAAAGGCGGGGCGCCAAGGTAAATCGTATTAATTATCGAACCTTCCTGCTGGAAAGCACACGCAACAGGGCAACGTCACTTCGTTACCAAGTAACGTTTTAATTATCGTATCGTAGCTACACCTATTTTCCCTCCTTTTCCCGTGGTCTGTCATCTCGTCTTCGACCTCCTCAACCTGCCACCTGAAAGGCAGCTCGATTAACATTCGAGGATCAGCCGTCGGAAGTTCCAAGGAAATTAATTCGAGCAGCTCGTAACAACAACCACCATCGTCGACCAGCGAAACGCTGATCGAGGTGCCACAAAACCAACCGCTATGCAATAATGGAGAACCGTTCGTTAGACACGTTCGTTATAAAATTTATTCGTTTGGCAACGTTTGGTGTCAGCGAACGTGCGTTGGTGATGTTCGTCTAGCGTAATTAAATTATTGACGATCACAGCTCGTACCTTCTAGCCAATTCTGGGCGGCGTTAATTAACGTTTATCGTCGGTAGCACGCCCCTTCGATCTTCTGTGACAGCTTGTACCACGCAACTGTTGCTTTTATAGCGACTCGCGTATTTGACGCGCCCTGCTCTTCAGGGATGGGGACCATCGTTGCTGACACGTACAGCTCGCATTAACCCTGACCCTGTCTCGAAACTTGGATGCCTGCACGCCAGCCTCCGAACCCTGGCGTTTATCAAACGCACAACACCGTACCCTATGCAAATTAATTACCATACGAGACGCTCGCTTGGGAGATACACGCCTGAGTCTCCAGTATCGATAAGAGCCGACGGTGGGAAGGTACACGAGTATCAATTTCCCCGCGTCGAAGCACTTCATTTCACGAATGCTTCCCCCAGAAATTCAGTTCCACGAGACGTTTAGGTCCTTTATCAAGATAACGCATCCTTGTACGCAAGTTGCCCAACACTGCGAAGGAGCATTAGGAAAATTTGCTATTAAGGACGAATTCATCGCGTGATTTTCACCCCGACGACAACAATCCCCCGGACGCGAATTAGCGTCCGCGGCATTCACGTTCCGAGGCGACGACCGAGCCCATTCCGTCGACAACCGGGAAATAGGGCATCACCCTCTCGAATACCGGATGCCGCCCCGTGCACAACGTACGTACCCACTTACATATGCGTCTTACTTTCAACGGCGCTCAGGCGAACAACGCCGGCGACAATCTACGACGTCTCGTGTATCTGAAGTGTCGTCGGCGCAATTGAGACGACGTTGCAGGAACCCGACTGCGATTTTGCAGGCGCAAGTACTATTATATCGCGGGGCGTGTCCCAGAGATCCGCGTCTCTAGGCGTATCGCGTGCTCAAAGCATCTTAACTAAACCCCACGAGGGAAACCTCGTCAAGAATTCCGTGGTAAACGCGAGATCCCTTTGCCGTTGCTACCTTTCATCGATCACACCATTGGTATCTGAAGAATTTCTTGTTACACCGTTCGAACGTTTGCAAAGGAAATTCGTTTGCGGAGCAACTCCTTTAGATTTCAGATAGCGACTTTTACTATTTTGCAATTTCGTTCCACCGCTTTTGAAAGGGTGTAGAGATCGAGGGCTGACAAAATAGGCGGGCAGAATGATCTGCTCGAATGTGGCTGTTGAAATTAAGGGGGGAGACCACTGTCTCGGCCCGAAATGTAAGGGTATTTTCGGGAATTTATTTCAACCAAACAACGCAAGTAAATCAATTTATTGCTTAGTATAGTCAATAGTGTATATATCGAAGGGTAAGAAAAATTTTTTTTTAATCAAATTCATAAATCGGTTGTCTGTATACACTCCGTTAAAATTTGCGCTCCGGAAAAAACATGCTAGACGCGTTGACAGTCCCCAGACCATATGGTTCATCGAAATTCAAAAAAACAATAATATTTAGAAACTAGAAGCCCGCCTCTATTACGTGACGATCGCAAAATGTCGAATTTGTAAAAAATAACAAAATGGCGGACCACTGGAAAAAAAGTCGTATTTTCGGAGTACAAAATTGGGGAAATGTTGCTAAAAAAAATAGAAGCAGGTCGAAAATTGAAAATGTCTGATTGTCACGTAATAGCGACGGGTTTTCCGTACAATAAATGTCCTCGATTATGCCAATTGGACGTATAGTTTTCTCTGTAGACTGTCAACGCGGTTGAAAAATGTCATTCTGAGGAAATCGCGTTCAAAGTTCCGCGTGGCTCAGTCGCGCGTTTGACACCGCTTCACGAAAAACACCATATCTCCGTCAATTTTGCGAATTTCTTCATCAAATTTGGAGAGAACATTCTTGAAACATACGTCTTTCAGAAAATGTAAAAAAAAATAAAAAAAACTTTTCAGATTTGAGACAGTGGTCTCCCCCCTTAATAGACACAGAGAATCGATAATCTCCTCTGTCTACAACGATATCATTATATATAAGTGGTTGGAATCCCGCAGGTTCTTCGTACACGCGTCCGATAACGGAAGCAATCTGGCCCACATACGTGTTCCTCGCCTTCTCCAGGAGCCAAGCCATCGTCGCAATTCCGAGATCCAAGCTCGCACACCCATCTGCAACTTCGCGACCAGGTTACCATTATAGACCACGTACCGAAGACGGGTGCGGAGTCACGGGGCCAAGTAGCGCGATCGAGGGCTACCTCGTGCAACTGAATGCCGGGAAATTGCGTAGAAACTTGCCGAGGAATTTCAATAGAACGAATTGGATTGAAATTATTAATGCCAACAGCGTCTTTGTCTTGGTCGGCCACAGGAGGGAAATCGCTGGAAAACGGAGTCTCCCGTCTCCTTCGTTCGGCATGCAAACACCACGGTAAAACTTCCTCGGGGAAACGTTTCATTCGCCGCGCGGAACATTGTTTGAAACGATGTCATTGTTCCCTCGCAAATTAAACGCGAAGCTTAATTTCATTTATAAAGCAGATTGCACGTGCGGATACTAGGATAATAACGTACATGGGGATTCTGGGGCTGAAACGACGCTAGGTCCTTATGACGGTGCCTCGCGTAGACTATCACAATCATCAGAAACAGTAAGTCTGAAATATTATAACCTGAATTCAAAATCAGAGTATCTTCGATCCAAGGAAAACAAAATGTCTTAAAATCCTAAATAAAACAGACCTGGCTACCATATCTTTTGTGTCTTTGTAACATCGCGAAAGAACGGACTTTATGTTTTTATCTAACCATCTCAAAACCAGGAATCTGGGTTTTTTCCTACAAACGTGACATATTCGTGAGTCCGCAACCGATCATTATCGTAAACTCTTCCTTCCCTTCTGACGGGAAATATATCGGCGATAGTTTTCCGCGTGACGAATGCAGCCTGTGTATCAGCGTGCCGGCTGTTTATATTTCGTGCTTCACGGGAACACGTTCCAGCGGTGGAGTTTTTATCATATCGTCGTGGAGAAGTTGGAAAGCCCCTGGACCAGTTGTACCGCAGCGGTCGACGGTGGTATTAAACTCGCGGAAAAGGGGAAAGTTTTTACAACTTGCCGCCGGTGCTCGTTACGATCCGTCCGCCAGCAGACTCACGAGCGACTTTTCGACGCGCCGCGCCGCGACGCGACGGACCGCAGATCGAGCCGAGATCTGGAAATTCTGCGGCGACGGCGCACGGCTCGCAGCCGTAATGGAATTTCTTCTCTCGTGAAAATTCCCGCGATCTCCTGGCCCCAGATCCTCCTCCCACCCCGCGGATCCTTTGAGGATAACGGCGTACGTGCCGTCCGATACCAGTCTCTCGATACTCGTCCCTCCTCGTCGTAAATTTCCGGGGAAATTCCGAAGTTTCCGCGGCATCGCGCTAGATAAAGGAAACATTAAAACGTTCCCGGCAACGGAGGCGCCGGAAAAGTGAGCAACCACGTCTTCCGCGTGCTTTACGAGCCTTCGTTTCGCGCTAGAGTGTCGGGGGCTGGATTATAGTTTCATAGGGGTTGCGAAGTCTCGTTCCGGGCGGAGACAATTAGGCGAAACGACACGGTGAACGGCTGAATTATGGAAGACACGGAGCGTTGTTGCGAGGTGCAAGAAAATAGGAGGGATGAAATATTTTTGTATCGAAATGAAAAAGATTTCAGGTGCAATTCTTCGGATTAGGTACTTATGTAGATACCTACGTAAAACGTAGGATAACTGGAAGAACTTTTACCTTCGCCGCGTTGCGCCGTGCTCACCCAAGGAGACGCTACACTTCATCTTAATTGCACGACTCACCCCCTCGCCCCCCATGTTCGTTAATAATTTCGCTGTCCCGTTCTCGCAGCACCCGCGTATTCCGCGTTCCTGTTTATGCAACCTCGTTCCTGGCTCTCTTTAATCCACTCTGGCGGCTTGCAAGTGCGTGACACTTGCACAGAAAGACGCGAGACTGTGCACAGAGGAACGGAAACGAACGAAAGAGAATAGAGGCGAAACGAAGGGCGAGGCTTCAGTTGCAGAGACGGCGCCGGCTCTGTTAATCTTCCGCGGGATTTCAACGCTGCGGAATTTGCATAGCCGCGGGATTTTTATCGCGGAAAAGGCCATCCACCTCTCCGCGCTTTGGTGCCGCTTTGGCCTCCTATCCTTTCGACCCTGTTCCTGCCGGGTGTCCGCAGTCACCAACACTTGCGAACGGCACACCCACCGAATCTCTCCACCTCGCCCTTCCTCGACTCCCACGCAGACAGCGGCCACAACCATGGAGCATCGATTTTTCATTAAGCTTCGCCCCCCTCGCGGACCCGTCGCCTGCTTTGCATACATGCTTATTCGTGGGTGCTCGTCCATTCCTGCGTCGCGGATTCCGTTTCTCGTTCCGTTCTTCCGCCCTTGGAGCTCGTGCTTCTCCACCCTTTTGCGTATCAAGCAAGGGGGATGCGCGTCTGTGTCCATCTTCGAGCTTGGTCGCTCCATCGAGGTTCTATTCTGTCAGGCAACCGAAGAAGTTTCGCTGACTCCTTTCTGCTTCACAGATATTTATGCGAACTGAATTCGTAATACCAGTGAGACCGCTTCGAGACCTCCGACGATACGAAGCTCGACATCATTGGAGAAGTTAACTTCTACTGCTGAGCAGCATCTGAGGCAGTTCGATTTTCTTTAACTGGAATTCGAAGATACTCGGAAGACTGTTCAAGGAAGAAAGTTTATCCAAGAATTCTGAAGTTTTTAGATTCTTTGTACCTTCGTACCTCTTCCCTTCGGTTTCGCCACGGTCTCAAAAGAAATACCCGAGAATTGGAAGCTCTCGGTTGAAATATTAATGCCGCTACTGAATATACCACGGTATTTAAGCCTAGAGGAGCTAGAAAAAATTCGCAGGCTTAAGCCTCGTTGTACAGCGAACGCTCTATACCACGCGAGCATAGGAAATTGCCCGAAGAGTTTAATTAGTCAAATGTTTCTTCGCGTTTCACCGATAAAAACAACGTTCGCGCTGAAACGAGTCTTTGACGTCGAAACCCCAAAGGATTAAACGCTCCACGTACAACGTCCCATTTAATTCCTACCCGTTCGGTTTTGTTCGACTTTCGTACCGTTTCGTGTCTTTATATGCCCGTGCGTGACGCATTCGCAGGGCCGTGGCGACATTGATTTATACGAAAACGCTGGAAAACGCCGCCTCTATTCTTCCCGGCATCTCTCGCGGGAAAACGCCCGGGGGTTATACCTGTGCCGGCTAACATTTGCATCGGAAAATTGCGGATTAACGTTGCGTACGCTGCAAACGCCCCCGTTCCCGGGGCTCGCGGCCACCTAGCCAACCGAACGAGATGACGAACTAGTTTCCTTTTGTTCCCTTCCGTTCGTGGCAACGAATCGATGAATCGTTTTTCAACTCTATTTAACCACAATTCTAGTAGTTTTTTGTTAAACGTGTTATCTGAGCGATGAACGCATCTACCTCTTTACTTTGAGAAGATTTATAGCTATACGAGAACAAAGGGCGTTGAAAATATTGTCCGATCATTGGATGTTTAAGGTAAGTAGTAGCCTGTCAAGTAGGTTAATTAGTAAAATTTACTGGGTTGGCAAGATTATTTTGTGCTTGGTGTATTTGCGATGTCCTGGACAAAGAGACTTCTTTATGTGGTGTAGGAATTTATGGTGGAAGGAACGCCGTTGTCCACATCATTTTGATAGTGGACAGAGGCAGATACATGTTGGTTTCATCTTTCCGTTGTCTCTGGTCTTCATTCTTAAATTACATTGCCTCACAGTTGTCAAATACATTCTGCGCATGGTCTGACAGATGGTTGATATATACTACTTAAGGACAATCTAGCTGACAGTTTTAGTCTATATTCGAAACAGTGGATGCGAGGGGTGACGAATTATTAATGCATATTTGGGAGATAGGAGTGTATATAATAAATGTAACGTACCGAGTGTTATGATACATACTTAGGAAGTCTGTGCTCTGGATTATAGTCCATAAAATTTCGAGCAAGCCACAAGGACCGACGCCGAACGACAGTACCGAATTTCGAACTTTTAAATTCATAACTTCCCGGTTAGTGGTTGATATTCATGAAACCCATCGATTTACACACAACCACGGGCGCCATCCACCTTTATATCGAAAAGCCGCAAATCATTGGCGTGAAATTAGCATCTTCCATGATCGTGTTTATCAGTCAGCAATAACCTGACACGCCCTCAACGAATTCTCGGCACATTTGCCCGAGGAATTTCATTGTTAAACTCTCCTGTGCTCGGCACTAACAATCCAATTAGCGTCTCCTCCTCTTTGCCTTGGACTCCCCTTCTTTATCTTTCTTCTTGTTTCTTTCTTTCCCCCCCCCCCCCATTGTCAGCGTTGCAATTGTAATTTATTATTCTCCTTACGAAAGCAGCCGGAGGCCGACCGCGGGAAAAGTTTCTCTCAACCGTTTTAAGAACAAAAGTCCTCGTCCCTGGAAAATACCAGGGGGAGGGAGTCACGGGCGGGTTATAACCATTGTGTATTGTCCCAAGAGCAATTAATCATTTCCTTTTCACCGCGAGGTAAACAGAGTGTACTTTGTTCCCTGTAAACATTTCCCTTTGATAATAGGATTGAGATAATTAGGCGTGCCGATGACAGAGGCGGCAGTAAAAATAATTCTCGTCCAAGACAAAGACCCCCTGACGCCTTCACTTGGCGACGACATTAATTTCAAGGCTCGCTTTAGGCGACAGCGGTGTCGAAACGAATCTGTCAACAGTCCTAACAAACTATCTCCTCCGAAACGCTGCCTTTCGAACCGGTCTGTCGTTTTAAGCGAACCGAAACATAATGTTTCCCCATGCGAATTGGATAATTACAAGTGGTTTGCATCGGAGAAAAAAAGAAGCCACGTTGTTCTGCAATTACCAAGTTGAATTGAATTCTCATGGCCGTAACAGAAATGTAGAATTTCCGAGGATCGACGCGAGAAGTGTGCTTTATCTCGCGATTTCGTCGATTCGTTTTAGTAGAATAACGTGTAACGATGAAGTAATACTTGGTTGTAAATCTTTACGGATTTTGACGTGTGCGTGATCCTTCTTTCTTCTTCACGCATCTGTCTGAAAGGTTCTTTGACGTAACTACTATGTAAGCACGAAGAATTATGCGATCGTTTACCCTGTAACGTTGTTAACTTCATGTACAAGGCACAATAACTTGTCAGTGGCTGTAAATCTCGACCGGTCTTGCGGAAGACTGGCGCGTGATTTTTTCTCAGGCAGAAAATATTGAACCTCATCCTTTCTGTTCGTAGTAATAAAATACTCCCCGATGTAAACGCACCACACGAGAAGAACTATTAATTTATCGTCGATGATAAACTCTACTTCGAACTAGAAATATCACATTATCCTAGCAGGTTCGATCTTTTGGAAGACCACTATAGGTTAGCAAGAGTATTTTGCATATTCTACCTAAGAAACATCGTTGTGTCATATTTTGAAGTGACTGTAAGAAAGAATTTGTCGAAGAGAAACAACTTAACATTTACAAATAAATACAAATCGAAAGTTTTCATGTGGCTGACCTCGAGCTCGTATTAATGGTTGGAAAATCTCTGCGTAATATTTGATCTGCACACAGAAATGGGACTCGTTGGTAACGAATGGAGTTCATGCGAAGCAAACAACATGTATAAAAAATTTCTTTTAGCTTGTTGGAGATTTTGCTACATTCAATCAACGCAGAAGAGTTCATATACAAGTATTTGATCGCTAGAAAAGCTGATTTTTGAAGGCAAACAAGCCTTAAATAACGAGTAATTGCATATACGCGATTGAAACGAATATTTCCCTGGTTACATTTTACTCGTTTCTCTGTGCACAGGTATTAAAAAGGAATGTTTAATAACTCTACGTATAAAAACCACAGCTGTGGAGCGTAACTTTCCACTTGCGATTGGCTCAAAACTTCGTTTCCCTTGCTTTTATGGTGGAAAAGAAATAAATTCCACGATCCGGATGAACAAAATTCAGGCGACCGCAAGTTCTCCTTGATTTATTCCATCCATAGAACGAAGTGATCGGGTTCATTAAATGGCCAGTCACGCGCTATTAGGGCACCATTTAGATATTCCGATTCGTTATTGCTCTGCTCGAGCGAGAATCCATCTCTTCGCCTCCAAATCAGTCGGAGCTCGTGCAGTGGAATAAATTATCAGAATAATTTATTTCCGAATTTATTTATAGTTCCTTACGTGACTTCCATCTATAATATAAAGCACCAAATTTCTTCTACCTCGAATTAAATTCCAATTGGTATCACCGAATGGAATATCAGCCCCTGAATTGTCACGCGATCTGATTTCCATGCCTAAATGAATTAACAGAATCGTGCGCCGCGTACAACTTGCATAATTTCCCCTGTAAATCGGGAATAAATAGTTGCAGGTCGCAAAATGCGGAGCGCGGAGGCAATGAATCGCGACATAACGCGTTAGTTAATTGTGGCCGCCACGGTGATTTGCACATGACTGGCTGAATCTCGTCGACCAGAGTTCGATTCATCGATTACGCTCTCACGATGTGGATACACGGCCGCGGGCACGCGAGAAATGACGAAAACGCTGGCCGCAACGCGGAGAAATTAGCTTTCCTCGATCGAGAATTCGCGTAACACATAGGGAAACCATACAGCGAGGGCGAGAAATGTTTGCGGGCCGCTTAGGAAGTTCCTAATCTGGAACTCCGGCCACCGAAGATCGCTCGTTCCACCCATAATCGCGACTCCAACTTCTCTATCGGACTTTGAGGAAACTTCATCGATAACCGTCCAAGCTGAAAATTACGTAAATGCCGAGGATTGCGGCGTCAACTGGATTTGTGGTATAGACGTGATTCACTCACCGGCGTTCAGATTCAAAAGCGTCAAACTCCGTTAATTCTGCATTTTTCGGATCGTTTATGTAAGCATCCCCGCCCTGTTTCGCTCGCGGCGAGATAGTTAGGTTCCCAGAAGTCGAAAGAAGGGAAGCGAAGAAGAAAAGCTGCGGGAAGGTAGAGGAGGGATCACGTCTGGTGAACGTGAAACTTCGCCATCCGGTTAAATTAATACAAAAGAGTGAGAAAGTAAGTCCAGCGAAGTCTCTGAAACTCGCCGGTAGCTGTAAAGCATCCCTGCATATTTCACAGTTCTGTTAATTAACGGACAGCTTTTCTAGGACACAGAATTTACAAGGAGGATCCACTTGGACTGCACTCGAGCGAAACGTTATGGAATCTTTTATTCACCGGACACTTTCCGCCCTGCTGACGATGCCCGGCGGTTGGAAAGAGAGTAGTCAGCCGGAGTATTGGTTTATCTTGTTAAAATTTACGTCCTTAACTTATTCTTGAGCGTTGCAACGCCGCATCCTCGCCGTTGTTGTGTACGATCACACCGCGGGGAAAGCGTTAAACGGCTGCCTAAGCGCGACATAATGCGATATGATCGCTTGGAGTGCAACCCCCTGGGTGGCATGGCACGTAGCTACCCTTTAGATCATAACAGGGCGTGTTCCGTCTTAGGCGGATTCCCGGAAGCGGCTTTGTAACGACTCTCCCACGAAACTTCCGAGCAAACTTCGTTCTCTCCGCCTTGGTTTAGCGATCAATTTTTCGTCTCCCGTTAAACGTCCTCCGAATTCACGAGGCAACGAGGAAGGATAATTTCGATCGATAAGAGAACATTATCGCCTCCCTTCTAATTAGAAAGTTGGCGAACCGGCAATTTGCCCGGGACACGGTTCTTTACCCGCGGAATTTATTTTTCGACAACTCGAGCATTCTCCCAGAAATTTACTCCTAACGAGCGTCGAATGGGGGACTTTCGTTTTAAAAGTTCGGTATTCGTTTCAATCTCGAAAAGAGGACGAACAGCTATCGAACAGTATTAAATAGAACCACGAATAATACTCATCTGAACCTCGAAATCGTGTAGAGTTATGGTTTCCATTGTAGTTGTTGACAAATTATATTACCTAAATGCGTTTAAGGAGTTATGTCTAGTCAGCTGGCGACAAAGTACGCGATTTTCGGGAATTTTTTCTGGAATATCTACTGTATATTTTTTCACAACCATTCGCTTATTTTAAAAATACATATATGCAGCAACTCTCAGTAATTTTGTTATATAAAAACATTAAAAAATGAACGAACAACAGCCATTCTCGCGGAAGCTTTTTTGATAACGGTGAGCAATATATTTCGGAAACTGCTGTATCGATTGGCCTAAACTTTTGCAGAATTCTTTAATATTTATATACCAAAGACTAGTAGATGAATGGAGATTATTTTAACAAAAATTCTATTTTTAATTGACGAAAAACGATCAATTCGGGCATCGAAAAATCGTGATTTGCGTTAAACGGCTGCCAATTTGTTAAAAATCAACTTTTTGAAAAACCCTTCGTTCATCTATTGAATTCAACCATATATCAACAGAATCTCTTTGAATTTTTAATTTTAGATGACCTGGCTCAGAGAAATCGTGCTCACCGCACAGTGCCTTTATCAAAACAGCTTCCGCGAGAATGGCTGTTATTCGTTCATTGTTTAATGTTTTTTTATGACAATATTACTGAGAGTTGCTACATATGTGTACTTTTAAATATAAACGAATAAGTTGTAAAAAATATATAGTAAATATTTCACAAAAAAATTCCGAAAATTGCGTTCTTTTTCGCCAGCTGAATAGGCATAACCCCTTAAGTATATGCATATGGGCTTCTTCTCACGGATTGTATATGCGCATCTAACAATCTAAAGGAACAATCGAGTGCACTTAAAAGTCATGGTAAAACTACTCCTGGGAGTGTATTAATCAGCGAAATTGCAGAAGCCTCGCAGCCATATCTGGAAAAATGTAAATGAAACGTTCGCGACCCCCTCGACCCATGAATCTAATGAACAACATCCGCATAGAGGTTTACATATTCCACGGCGGCCGCATAAATAGTAAATACGCGCCGGTCGGTAGGACGCGCATTTTCCGCGGCCGTTAAAGTTGTTAATTACCGAACTACAACTGCGTTTACCCTGTTATTTCCATTACAAAGCGATACGCCTTCATAATGCACGATCAGACGGGCTCATTTTGCACCGCAAATGGCCCAGCTACCCCATCTCGCCTGGTCCACCACCCGGCTGCGAGGAGCCGCATCCAAGAATTTCAAGTAGATTTACTAAATAACGAGGATCCGCCGCTGGCCAGCAGCGAACTTTCCGCCGTCGTAAATTTATTTTAATTTCTTAGGGAAGCGCGAGAGAGCCGCGGGAGCACGCTTTGTGCGAGGGATGAAAATAAAAAATGCCACGATCCACAGGGGGTAGACGCCGTCAGATTTCAAGGAATGAAGAGTACAAGTGGGGTGGACAAACGACTCGGAATTCCAGGCTTAATGAAACGTCGTGCATTGCTCAAAGGCCAGGCTATTCTTTAAATATTGACTCCTTTTCTCCTTTCGCCCCTCTCTCTCTCTCTCTCTCTCTCTCTTAATTACTATCCACAAATCCATAGAAACGCCTTCAAAGCGTTATCCTTTCGGGGACACTCAGCTAGACTTGACGCTTTCGAAGCTCAGTGAAGGTGGAGAATATACTGTCGCGAAGAAAATTGAACCTCCAATGAAACGTCAGAGAATACCATTAATACGTGCTTCGTAGATCGATCGGAATAGACTTGGAGATCTGGTGCTGTCAATTAAAGGAATAAACGGTTCTCTCTTCCCCTGTCGGCTTTATCCAAGCACATATCGAGTTCGTTGCATTGGCTTAACGGAAAAGTGTTCCCGGAGAAAGAAGATACAGCGCTAAGCTATATGTCCATTCACTTGGCTAGCAACGCTCAGACAATTGTCCTTTCTGTCCGGATTTCAGGGGATATCCCTTCTTTTCTCATCTTCTTCCACGAGTTCTGGGCACGTGTTGCCGTACACACGGGTCCTGAGAAAACTCCATCCGAATTTATTCCAGCGCGAAATCGCCCGCACCCACGGACCAACGGTGCACCTGCAAACCGTTTCCTGCGACAGCGTTAAACGTTCACGTACCGCTGGCAACGCGCTGCATACGACACATTTTGTAAATCATACAGGACGCGTCGGAAGGAAGTGCGAACCCCTGAATCACGGATATGAGGGCTGAGCAAATATTTAAACGTCCGAAGATCCAATCCGGCAACGGTACTACGACATTTCCGTTGCCATATCGGTCGTTTGAAAAATTCCGACGTGTTTCACGAGAGAGATATATTGGAAATGTTTGGAAGAGGGGAAAAGTAGCAGAAATCCGGGGAACCACGACATTCTAAATAATTGGAAACAGGGTGTGTTATCTGTTGCAGGAGGAGGAATGGGAGAGAGGAAACATTTACAACAATTGTGGAACGCTGAAGGTTATTTTGATTGGCCGTTCGTGGAGTGTACACGTTTCGAATGAAAATTATTGTGTAGCAAAAAGCCACGTAATAAATCGAGGAAGGAAATAAAGCTTGGAGTGTATCGCGAGTTCGTAGATAAGGATTTGAACAATCACGGGATCCCGAGCACTTGAGAAAGTCGAGCGGAAGAACGATCTCCGGATTACAAGAAAAGAAGCTGTTTAATTATTTCTTGAATTTACACACAGCGCGCGGCTTTTTCACGTAGGTCGCGTCGACGCCCGTAATTGAAAAGCTGAAAACCGTAATTACCGCGGCGCATAAATGTAACTCGCTTTCACACGTCACATAATCTCATGAAAGACGGGCTATACCGGGGTTAAGGACTTAACTTACGCGGTGCATCTAAACTGAAAGTCGCTTGGCATTCACTTTAACAAGGATCCCCGTATGCATTACGATTAAATCGAATAATTTACTCTTCCTGTTTCACATAGAGTCGCGATCATCACGATATTCACACGTGGTAGCGTTTGGGAAAAATATTAAGAAAAGGAAATATTGATAATATTTTCTCAACGGAACAAAATTATTTTGCTCAATAGAATATCGATAAATCACGATCCTTGATACAGAGATGCCAATCTTTAAGAAAATTCAAAACGCTTTACTAGAAATATATGAACAGAAAATAATTGTTCCACAATGAAAAACAATCGTCCAAATTTGAAGACTGAAGAAAGCAGGACATCGTTCGTGAACATTATTGCACCATTTCAAGTTCCTTCACGATTCATGACAAGTTTCAATTACCTTCACCGTAATATTTTGGCGAAAATTTTTAACAGCGTTCCGCATATTTCAACCGGCAACTTGGTGAAACGACGTTCAGCAACTTCTTCGCGAGTACATGCTAAGCAGCCTGTCGAAACTTCGCTTATTAACCGTAGTCAGAATCACCTAACACGATCGCAGATTCAGGAGCAGCCAGTTCCATCGCCAGACTCTGCGAGAAAATCGAATATCCGCCGGAAGCTCGGTTATCTTGTGTCGTCGCGACTGAAAGCGTCCCAGACAATTTCCGGCAAGCTTAAAGTTCCTGTTACTAGCATTCCGTGACTCCTTGCACTTTACTTTCCATATTTTCTCAACAGACATATCGAGGCAAAAGTGTTTCGATACCCAGACATGTCAAACGTCAAGTCGCTACTTTATCATCCCCTCTTTTCCCACCCTTCGGATGACTATAGAAAGAGCTCCGACAGTTTGCAAGTTATCTCTGTCTGAAATTGATGAATTGAAACAGAACTGACGTGGAATATTAACGATGGTTAAATAGAAGTGGGCCGGGGTAGACTGGAATCAGAAATAGAACCCCCCGCCTATTTTCAATCCCTCGTCACCTAGCATCTTCCTCAATTACGACCCCTCTACTCGCCGAACGAATCGAAAAGGCGGGCGAAAACAAATCGTCGCGTTTAAACCGCACTCGTCGCCGGTGTTGGAGCTGTTTGCGCGGCTGTTAATGAGTACGACGTGTGCCACCTGGCCTGCGTGTAATTAGTCACGGGATTGGTCGTGGCCGCGTTTAATCGCCGCCCACGAATCGACGACCTGTTAATGGAGAATAGTATAAACGACGGAGTAAATGTTGGACGATATTTCCCGTGAGCCAGAATTACAACCGAAGCTAGCTCGTGTGCCAGCCGCGTGGAACACGCTCGAAACATCGGGATTATCGTTTGTCGACGAACGATAATTCTTTCCCTGCGACCGATTTCGCGATTTACCGTTCTCGCCTGATTACGAGGATCGTGATTAATTTTCGCCAACGGTTGCGCGAACGCGCTCGATTATTACGGCCCCGAACCCGTTAATCGTGTTGCCTTTTCGATTTCGCCCAACACCTCGTTCAACCGGCTCCACCTCTTCCTATTCCTTTTTTGCTTTTTAATAACGACGTTAATTTCTTCTTTCACCTGCGAGCGACCGCAACGTAATTTCCCGCCCTCCCCCGATGAGCCAACACTGTAAACTCTGATTTGCGAGCGGGGGATATTGTTTGAGGGCTGTTATGTTTTAATTAAACTACCCCGAAAACTCGGCTAATTCCGTGATGGCTTCGATAAAGCTGATCAGCGAAATTGCATTTACCCGGCCCCGTTAACCTGGTGTTTGCTGAATAGCGACCTATTGCGCCGGGCCGAACGGTTTTTATCATCGGGTCTCCTTCGTTCAACGATTTCCCACGGAGGCGATACATTACGTGGTCTATCGCGGATAAGCGGATTTTCGCAGGAACTTTAATACGAACGTGACAGCTCGCAATCAGAATCCTGAATCTGTACACTTAATATCTCGCTGAATTCCTTCCGGCCACTATATCAGAATCATCGCAGCTTCCTGCAACAGCATTCTTCTCTAGACTTCGTGCCGTAACGGCTGAACCCGATACGAACGCCGCGCGATTTATAGGAGTTTCCAATTTCCACGCACGACACGACGCGCGAGGGAATCGTTCCGCGGAATTTCAACGAGATCCTGTTAACCGGCACGGTGAAAAAATAGTGTCTTGCCGGTGTAGAGTTAACGGGACGGACACCATTTTGCGTAACGGGGGTGCGCGGGAGTCGGAAGATTCGCGTTATCGTCCTCGCGGGTTGCTGCGTTATGGGACACGAGATCGTAGATGAGAACGATGTTTTCCTTCCATTATGCTTAATTGGACGGTACACCGCTCCAACGGAAAAGAGCAACTAGCAGGTCCGCTAACCGAAATCGCCGCGGGCGACCCGAACTTCTCAACGGCCCGATAGGTTGGACAAAGTTCGCCAACTATGCCGGGGAAGAAACCGTAAAAGTTACGGTGAAATTAGAGCCACGGGTTCTATCTGCGGCACGCTACCGTCGGTCGCAGCTCGTTGTTCCCACGGCCCCCCTGGCTCCGAACTTTCCGCCTGTGTGTGGTTTTGGAAAATTGGCTTAGCGAAAGTGAAACGACCAGTGTCAGCGGGATAGCTTCCCTTCCAACTGGCAAGAATCAAGCTGGAACGAATCAATCTTCGTCGACGATAATTTCCAAGTAGGAGGCTAATGAAAGTGGCAAGTTCCTTTTATTGAGTCTCCGGTTGAGCACTGAATAGGTATGATTTCTCTACAGCAGCCTATTTGAATTTTCATAATGGTGAAGCTTTAGTGAAGTCCATTAAATTGGAGTTCTATGAAGACTGAAAGGAAAGTGTGAATGTTTTCCTACCGTGCTTGATATCTCCACGTAGATGACATAAGTGTAGTATCGGAACGATAGAGTGCTTAGTTCGAAGATATGAATGTACGTTGAGAAGCCCTGGCGATGCAGCCCCGCCGGGAAAAATAAGGTGAATGTCCCAATTTCTGCTAATTTAACCCTTTCGCTACGGCGTTGCTTTTGGTAGAAAAACATGTTTTTGTAAATACAATTATTAATCCTACATGATATCTCCATTCTAATAATTCCTTAAACACTTTTAGAATATTATGTCAAACTTTCTTCGAATTTGTGGTATCTTTTTAAGTAAGTTCGTTATAAGTCTCAACTAGAAATTAAGCTTCAGCTCAAGGTGTTCTCATACGAATTTCTACGAACGAAAAGGATTAAAAGTTGCCCAAGCCGTTCAGCTCAACATCAGCGACTTCTTTCCACCGAGTTCATATCAAAGCCCGCACTTCACTCGCGTTCGCGAGTTACTGCATTATGTATCATGATCAAACATACGTATACACGTCTGGTAGGGAGTAATCGAATCATGTGTCCCCCGTTACGTCTCTCCCCCCTCGTCCGACTTGTCTCTCTTTTCCAATAGCAAAACCAACGAGCAAGATCCAAGAAATTCCCTGATAGAAGCAACCGAGGCCGTAAAACCGTATTACGTGGATCCGCGAAAGAAGGGTACTGGGTTGAACAAAGGCGCCCAACACTCAGTCATGTTTCCCCGTCATATCGTAAAAACACAGTAAAAAGAGAAGATCGGAACGGCCTTCCAAGCATGCCGCCTGCCCAGACGAAAAACAGTTCGTCGCTCGGTGCCGAATGAAACGGAGTCGAACAGGAACAACCCGGTGACGAGTTCCTGCCGTTTCATTCGCATCCCCGCCCTTCATCTGGCCCGATCTATGGGGAGTTCATTCGCGTTTAACCGACAAAAGGAATTACGGTCTCGTTCCAGTCGACACGAATCACCGTCGTCTTTTTGCCGTCGCGACGGGTTTGCTGAAAACTAGGTCAATGGGACATGGCGGATCCTCGGAGGATAACGAAGCGGATAAAGAAGAGAATAGCTACTTAAATAGAGCGATTAAGGAATGGCGTTATGAAATGTTGGTAATCCTACTATGTAAGAATAAAACGAAGATGTAACAAAGATCAATCCCAAGGTGTTGGTAAAGAGAACCCTTCAATTTTTACTTCTATAACTTTCTCCTATTGCACATTCAACCTGACCACAAATTTCCATGAGGCTATGGCTGCAGTACACAAGACAGCGTTACTGACGAATCCATTAGCAAATGTAGGGCGGAACGTAGATGTTCTGCCTTCTTTTTCCATTTTATATATGTACCAACATTCTTTCCCACTATTAGGTGTCTAGTTGCCAAGCCTACGTAATGGGTGTTCAAATTATGATTCTTGCGAGAATCGATGCTGCATCCAAACCTCCATCTACCATCTACCCTACCCACTGGGAACTCTCAACGTGATAAATCTAGTGGACTGATATCGAGAGCACACATATCCGTTTACGGTATCTGCGGAAAGATCGAGTGATGTTGTGGATATTAAGCTAACTCGACCTAAAGCGGCGTATAATACGAATTAATAATATAAGCCTTGATTCCATAACTGGCTCGATGCTGCCTACACTACGCGAACATAATTATCACCTCCCCCGGCGATAGTATAATCGATTAATAATTAATCGGTCGATGCTTCGCGCCTCGCCGTACCAATTATTCTAATTATTCTTTGGTAACAATTATTCTGAAGCTGTTTAATCGTGTAGTGCCTTTGATTTCGTGACGATAACGGTGCTTTTGATTCGTCATCCTCGGTGTCTTTTGCTTGGCAGATTGTCAAAGGAAATCGACAGGTCGTCCTTGTCAGTGGTAAATGATAAAGGAAGGTGGAGTAAACATTTCTTTGACAACGATTCTCCAGTTTCCCTACAGCATGTAGCCAGGGAACAAGGAAGCGTGGCAGACGCGCCCCTTGTAGCGACCGGCGAAAACAACGGGCGCGAAGTAACAGCGTTAAGAAACTTTGCCCCGTTGCAGCGAGTACGCGACATTGACGAAAGTAAGACGCCGTGCAAACTGACGCGGGAAATCTGCATCACGGAAACACAGGTCTATTTTCCATGTCAGAGGGGGGACAGGAACTTTGAAAATAGCTGCAACAAGATGCAGAGCCGGGCACACCTGAGAGCACCGACGAATCCTGCACGGGCAACAAAGGATTCTGTGGAAGTTGAATTACCTTTCCCTTCATGGCGTTTCCTGTTAGGAAAACGTCCCTTCGGATGTACCCGCGTGATAAACAATTTCGACTAATCTGCATGATCATTCGTGTGCACCGTGACACTCCAAAGAGAAAGTTTATGCGTATAATTTACATGTATCAAACAACAAAGGCTCGTGTGTACTAAAGAAACGCAACAGATATGAATTTCATTGAAAATCTACTAAGAAGACGGGGAAATTTAATTATTCTTCGATGGGTAGGTAGCATGATAATATTCACAGAAGGAGATCCCATCGAGGAAGCGATTACCGCATTATATGATTAAACTTTAACTGGTGTTAAAGGATCGAAGTAACTCTAAAACTATCTCTCGTCTAACCTCCGCGCATACATTTATCGGGCAATTATAATTACACCCATTACTCGAGGAGCTCCTAATTTCTGAAGTTACTTTTCAGGAAATAACTAATGAACACTGAATATTACATAAATGTCGTAAAATATTATTAATCGTCTTGTCTGGGGACAATGGGAAGGTAATCCACCGGTCACAGAAGTAAGTTCTACATTTCCTACCATAATTTGAAACAGACTCTTTGGAACGCAGTAGATATTTTAACATTCGAGATATTACTGTCCTAAAGTAAGTAGCGCGATAGTGGAACTGGAGCGACGCGGTTGCAGCAAGTAGAATACAGCCGCAATGATCAGACGACTCTGCAGTATCCGTTGTATAAGCGGCGCGATAATTGGAAACACTTTTGCTGCTTGGAACGAGATCACCCGCGCGCGAAATGTATAGGAGCTCTGGTCCCATGCAGAACGTGGACGTTTAATTACAAAATGAAAAGAAACATGAATAGAGCCCCTCCACTCACCCCTCTTGGAAGCGTGAAAACTGTCCTGCGGTTTTATCTGCTCAATCTGGGCGCTGAGACGAAACTTGAGCAGGATGTCCCGGTTGGCGTTGATCTTTTCCACGGCATAACGAAAGGCCACTTCCTGCTTGTCGTCCGACGGATGAAACAGCCCACCTGGGAAATCACACATCCATATTAAAGCGCTACTTTGACGCGAACCGCCGCGTCGCGCGCGTACTGTTTCTTATTTTCCCTCGTCCAACCACTTGCCTCCTTCCTTTTACTTGCCTATCTACGCCGTGTCTAGATGTCCCACCGTTGGGGAAACGAAGAAGTCTGGGACAGTCCTTCACGGGCTTGTGTATCCCGAATATTAAATATTTAATATCAAAAATCCTTTTCTACCTTCCCCCCGGACGAAGACGTAACACTGTGTAATCCCAGACATTTTTCTTCCTCTGTTTTTCAATGGAATAAAGTGACGCTTGACCCGAATACTCCGTCCAAGATATGCAAGATCGTATCTACTGAATATTTTACGCACCCAGGCTAGAGGAGCCGCGCGCTCGTTTAGAACGTTGAAAAATTTTTCTTCTCCTTAATCGAGGTCGCTATAACCCGCACACGAGACGAATAAAAGGTCCCCTCGACTGGACAGTAAGGGATTCCAGTAAATTAACCCCCGTGAACTAGATTCTTGCTTGGAACTTCTTGTGTATGCTTTAATATCTAAATCTTTCAGCAACGGCAAAACTACCTTTCTGGAATAAAACAGCGCTTCGTTTCGCGAAAAGCGTTGTAAATTCAAGTCGCCAGCAGAAGAACGGATAAATAGTTCTCTCGCGGCATTAATATGCAATGAACGTAAGAAGGACAGAGCAGAAGTGGGTCTTTCGAAAAAGTTGAAACTTGGACGGTGTAGTATTATGTAGTCCGCGATGAAACCTCGAGGAAAGTTGGGAATTTAAGAATAGATCGCTGATACGGTGCTGCTTTGAAATTATGATCTGTCTCGAACCAATTTTAGCGGATAGCGCCTCGTGGTTGTAACGAACTTGAGGCATTCAGATGAACAGGAAATCGTGATACGTTTGAAATTTGTGACGTTTCAATGAGAACAATGAAAGCAAAACGATGGTGATGCGGTCGAAGAAGTTCAATCCTCTCGAAGAATGTATCGATTCGCGAGTCCAATGGCGGTTCTCAAATTCGGCGCCACGGAAGGAATTGGCGCCATAAATTGATTTTAATCTCGTGCACGTCATAAAGTAACCGGCCGAGCAGCTGCGCCAGCTTGACTCCACAATTTATAGAATTTACGCGATGGATTTACGTCTCTCGTTACGGCCGGGCATCGATTAACTTCGAGGAGCAACGCGGACCCGTAGTAAAGCATCGGACGACCACGGAAAAAGGACTGTAATGACGCGTACGAATCTGCGTTTTGGGGATGGAAGGCGATCGCGAAACGAGTGAAACAATACAGAAACGACTAATAAATAGCGAGGAAACGGGATTTACCCTAGATTTCTTCACTGTGTTCCAAAATCAAGATGGCCTTCATCTGTATACTCTACATGCATATACACCCCACAAAAAAATAACTATAGTATCACGAAGTCTTCCACTGGACCAACTAATCATTAACCCTTCGTGGTCACACCTTCTTATAATCACACATTGGTCACACGGGGTTCACTGTACCCCAGTGTCATTTTTTGAGTTACCATTTTCGTATTTTTGAATCTTTTAACTTTTTAGTGATAATTGTACATTCGTAATACTTATACAGTCATGGTCTAATAGTCTTTTTCTAGAAACATAAATTTTGATATGATAAAATTCGTAGTTGAAAATGAGCGATTTTCCATGGTTGTCAGAAAAACCGATTTTTTAAATTTTTTTTTTATTATTTTTTGCGATAAATCCCCTTTGGAAGACGTAAAGGTGCGACATTTCAAATCGAAAATTGCTCTTGGGGTACAATACACCCCGTGTGACCACGAAGGGTTAAGACACACGTTGGCTCCCTGATTCTCCTAATTTTACGTTCTATGTATCCGCTAGACGCATCAACTTAAAACTATTACTCTCCGTCCGTAACTTTATTTCGTCGGTCGATCAACTAAAACTCGCGAAACGCTCGAAGCCTCCCCTTTTATTACACATCCCCTCGCCGGTCGGCAAATTAATAGGGCTTGAATATTCATTGATTGTTAATGAATTATTTCGCGGCGACCACTCTCGCTCGACGCGCCCCGAAACAAAAAGGGCGAATTGATACCCGTTTCGATACGTCGGCTGTATATCCGGCTAAAGTCGTGCGCAGAACGCCGTTTTAATTACCAGCGCGAGAAATTTCCGTCGGATTGTAGTGAATAGCAGTGGAACAAGGCTGGCCACTGAACGACGCCGACGCCACGCTTTAATTTCGGCGGTGCCACGAGTAAAACCATCGCGAAATTGTTGACAATTGATGCAGACCCGCTGCTCCACTTCCGATATTGCCAACGATTCATTCACGAACGTCATTGTGGCGAATAAATACGAAAAACTTTAGAATGAACTTCATACAGACGGATTAACGTGCATTTTAGACGCTGCTCTGAATATTGACGTATATTCGTTGGGAATAACAATGACGCAACGATAAGTGTCTTTTTTATTGAAGCGTGCGGTCATTGGCAAGAGTCAGTACAGTGGAATTCCGTTGCTTAACTATGATAGTAACTGCGAATAGGGGCTATTGTCTTCTCTCAAAGCGGACGCGACATATCACTTTGACACGAAGTTTACGCGCACAGCGTTATCTACATTCGTGGCATTCCAAGGGCATACGTTCTGCTCCGTGATTCTACTTGTCCGACTACGTACGACTGTTACCACTTGCGCGGAGTCTATGCAATTACAGTGACAGTCTGAAGAGCGTTAGTGCTGGAGACAATTACAAAATTCGTTGGTTCTTTAGCTTGACTATAATACCGCTTGTAGTTCAACTATGTGGCGAAACCACTCGCCAGAAATTTTGAATATAATGCAGAGCGAGAGAGAGCGAGAATAATATTCAATGGTCCATTTGCGGTGTATATAAACTATTAAGTCGTAACAATGAAAACTTCATTTATAAAAGGGAAATATTCAATCAGCAAGGGAGATCATTCCGTTCCCCAAACGGTGCAGTTAGCTTCAACAGTATTTAATAAACAGGACTTAACTACGTTGAAATTATACCTACCATCCCATTATTCTGCTTATCAAGCCATACTCGTATCGCAGGATTACACAATTACCTCTTTCAAGCTCCACCTCTCTCCGATTCACCAGGAAAATCATTATCCTAAACAGTGGACCGGTTCGGTGAGCGAAGTTCCTACGATTTCGGACCGTCTTGCGGAAGGCGTGTATCGATTACAATTTCATCGCTACGGTCGTCATTTGCCGCGGCCAGGGGGCGAAACGGCCGGGCCGCGGGAATGCACGGGGCAAGAAAGGAGAGGGCGAGAGGTGGATAGATAAAGGGGGAGGAAGAGAAAGCCTTTTAACTGTAGAGGGTAGACTGGAAAGATACTCACCTATCCTAATGACATCAGGAAGAGCCGCGGCGTGGGCGGCGAGGAGCGCCAGCAGGAGCCACCTCGCAGCCATTTCCGGTTCCGGTCCGCCCCACCGTCTCTCCCCTCTTCGCCACCGACGCCACCGCCGCCCCTCCGCGCCCACCGGGGCAGCCTGTGCAGCCTCCCTTCTGCCGTAGGGACTCACACCGCTGGAACACAAGATAGGAGAGGGTGAGTTCATTAAAATGCAACGCGCAAACCTATGTGTCCGGTTCTGAATATATCCTCGGTCTAAAGCGACAGAACGGAATGCTGGTGGGGAAGGGCTCGCGTTTCTGACGTTGACGCCGTAACGACCGGCTCATGACGGATCAGAAGTCGTCGACGAGGACGACGTACGTCGCGTCATCGGACGGAAAGCAGGACAGGGGATAATGAGGTAACGGAATGACTCTTAGCAGGGGTGAGAGCTTTCCTGTGGGGATTCGCCTTCATCCATTCAGGGCTCGTTTTAAATCCCTTCGCGTCACTCTTCGATCGCTACACTCGCGAGTGGCTGTTGTGTTGAAATTACACCGGAAGCTTTTCGAAACATTGCCGACTGACGGGGTTGTTTTTAATAAATTGCGTGAGAAAGAGACCAAAAGAATGCTACCACTGCATGGTGACATATTTCTTATAACTATAGCGTTAATAGTAATTGTAGTCTCCTGTATATTTCTCGCCAATGGATATAAGGGACCTTTCCCATTTCACATCACCGTCTGTAATCTCTATACGAAGTTGAACCCGTTGATACTTGGTGGTTTCAACGATTAAACCTCGCGGCGATGGAATGGTAAAGTTTGCAAAAAGCTTTAGGGCGAAAAAGCATGTTTCCATCGGTCTGGTTGAAAAAGCGTTGGAGAGTGCAACGCGTTAGACAGACGCGACGATACCGAAGAATAAGTAAGACAGCACGAAATGAAACTGACAGAAATAAAGGCAACGCCACGCGTTTTTTTTCTCAGCTGCAGGCTCGAGGGCGTTTTTAGCGTGCGGACGCACGGTTTACAATGTCGGTGCGTGTATAATCCTCGACGGCTGGCAGCGAGAAAACTGCAGACAGTGTCGGTAACTTGTCAGGAACGGCATGAGTATGGGAGAATGAAACCCGCGAACACCACCGGAAGTGACTGTCCAGGAATTTCATATGGGCAGGGACGTCGGTGAAAAAAATTTTCATTAATTCGACCTGCAGACGAACTTCCCGTTTTATTCGTCGGATTCTTCCTGGCCCCTTTTTTTTTTGTTTGCCCGCACAACCTACAATTTCCTGTCCGCCTGTGGTTCGGGTTTTCAAAAAATGATGTTTAATCTCTATTCGACGCCCGCCCGCGAAAACTCCGATGCACGGAATGCGGCTGAAATCGTGGTACGGAACAGAACAGACTGATTGATTGTAGAAAAAAGCAATAGATCAAAACTGAAGATTAATTCTTTTCGCGCGAAGCTCCGTTTTCGAGGGGAGTAGTTTGAATTTCGTATATAGGCGAGAAATTAAAATGAAGAGGCAGTGAATTATTTTTGCAAGTCCTGTCGCAGCGTAGTTCTCATATTATTATTAATAGTAAGTGACAAATTGGTAGAACCATGAATTTTAAGGTGACGGAAAAGGGAAATGAAATATAAATGGCATTCCAGAGCGATGCATTGCGAGGCATTGATCAATGTTATATATTCTGAACACGAATAAGACACGCAGAATTAAGGAATGAAACTTTAATGTTGAACATCGATGCTATTCGCCCGTGCAGAATCAAGTATTCAACCGTGTGGGCCCCAAGACACTTATCGCCGAACAATTTTCCCGTCTCGACAGCCAATTCTTTTTCTGCATAATTTATCATTCGGCTCTCTGATTCTTCCGCGTCTGGAGCTGCGCTCCCGTGAATGGCGTGGCTCGTTCACCGAAACACACTCGTAAATTTTCAATGCATAGGCGAGCATGGAGCCGTCAATGATATACGCGGGGACACCGATCATGTATTGAGAGATGCGATGGATCGTTATCATAAATTTCAACATTACAATTCACTAAATTTCCCCACGCAGCTTCGTGAAATATCACGTACTTAAACACAGTACAAAGAGTCATTGGAACGAACTACTCGGAAATTTACTCCGAAACGTCGAGCCTAATCCCTTTCTCTTAAATTTATATAGCCAAATATGTACTCTCTATTTCATGAGCAATAAATCTCAACACGAATAAATCTCAGCTCTACATATTCTACTACCCCCAATGATCAGTTATCACATCTAAATGTAAAAAACACAATTTTCAAATAGATTGCATTCGTAAATTGCCGTATTCTATTCTCAGAAGTACCAGAAATCTTCCTAGAGATGTCGATCGGCATCCAGATGAGCGTTCAAATGAAACCGCGATCATTCAAGTCGCACTTTGAATAATTTTCACAGGCAAAATCACGGCTACTGCAATCCGAACGTGAATCGTCCCGAACGAGACTAGACTTTAATCCACGCGTAACGAATGGGCCAATTATCAAGCAGCTTCCCTCGCGCCTCGTGACCCATTCTCTTTCCGCATAATTTATCGATTCCCTCTGGCAAGCTCGTGGTTCTTCGCGGGCAGACGATGCCAGTTCATAGCCCGCGTCGCTGTGCATCCGTGAAATTTCCGATATACATCCAAACATCGAAGATCACCGTGATATCGACCTCTTACGGGAGGGAGGCACCCCCTACCGTGACCCCTCTGACACGCATTCCCCATTGATTTTCGTCGTTCCGTTGAGCTTCCACACAGGCTAGTTACTCCCCACTCGCTGTATGCAAGCCTGATAGTGTGTTGCACTCGCGCCAACGCATCCCGGGCGTAGGCTATGCGTCTACAGACTTAGTGGAGGTCTTTGTGTGGTAAAAGAAAAGGCTTAGATAGGGGGAGGCGGTGGAGGCAGGGTGGCTGAGTCGTTCGGTGACGTGGTCTGAATTTTAATGAATCCCATCCGCCTTTGTGAGCTAAGCTCCTCGTGGATCCGATCCCGCGTGGCGTGGCAGTATGAAATTTTTATGAAAACACGGATCATTCGTCTCGCTACTCCCTTCCACCCTCTCACGATGCACGACCGCCATCTCGCTCGACCCTCGTCGAGATGTCGTTTCGTTGTCGCGTAACAAGCTTTACGTTCCGACGCCTTCTTCTCGATCACCGTAAGCGCGGCCCGCTGCTTTATCGAGGGAACCCGGATTTAGCGAGGCTCCTCTCACCGAGCCAGATATCGACGCGTCACTCTCGCGCCCCTGCAACGATAGGATCCGATGAAGCCCGGCATCATCTGCCCTTAAGTACCCGGTTGATTAAAACGAACCTGAAATTACGGTCGAAAAAGGAAAGTACGCCGGAGAAGTTGCCCGAAGCGCTAATCGGAATTCGATTACGAAGTTTCGCGGATGATTAGCCGCGGCAGTTGAAGCGAGTTAAATGGAACGTATACACCGAGGTACAGGAATTTAATTTCAACGTCGCGACGATATTGTTAAACTTTCGTCTCCATTCAGTTCCTCGGTTTCTTCATTCGCCTTTTTGTAGCCCGACGGCTTCCTTTGTCGCTTGCGATAAAATCGACTTTACGCGGGGCACAAAGGTGTTTTCCTTGCGTAAGTACTTCCTTGGAAGGGAAGACATTCGTGCCCGGGTCGTAGACTTTCCTCCCTGGGAAAACGTACCGCCCTTCATGCGAGTTCCCTCGCTGCTTCCTCTATCTTTTCCATTCCCCTTTGCATCCCGCACGCCTGGCGATGACGCTGAAATCGCTTTTCCTTCCACGATTTCTCTCCGCCCTCGTCGCAATGAGTTATACGTCGAAGGGAGAGGAATGAAAATAACGTATAATACCGTTCGCACCGGCATCTGGAGATTTCACAGTGAAGTGTCTATACCGTCGAGATATGAAACACAACAATTGCGATCGAAGAAAATTATAAAATTATTTTACGCCGCTTTCATATCGTCATAGTAGTCATCAAATTGTTCCAGAAGCCAACAGACACGTTAAAGTAATCCTCAAGGAATCATAAATATGAAAACTTCGAAATGAGATCACCAATGGCAGTTAGATTGAAAGTAAAGGAATAAAAATCTCTTTCAGCGATGAAGACTCGACTAAATTATCTCGTTTTCCACCGGAAGAGGGATACAGTTGTGACATCCATATGTACCCTCTGTTCCTAGAACTGCAATCCTTCAATTTTCATGCATTCATTCACTTAACTCGTTCGTGGGAAACAATTACGTGGATCAACGAATCTGCTGGCCACTCGTGCCACCGAGAGATTTCCAGTTTGCGCATCAGCCGCAAATGGCGCAAGGATTTGCAGGATTCGCAGCCGTGCATTTGCGTAATCCTTACCACGTCGGCTAGTCTATCTCCTTCCTAACGGATGAGTAGAAAAGCGCATGAAACATGTCGCTGATCTGTACTCGAATTAGATGAAAATTATCCGAATGGAGCGAGAAATTGCCTCGATGATTCCATAAGCTAGCCGATCAAAGAACACTCTGTATCGGGGACAAGGACATTAATTGTTAACCTATTAATAAACCTACTTGAGTAAATTATTTGTTACATTCCAGATAATAAATCTCTTTGGAAGAATCCAGATTCTGCTTTAGACTTGAATAACTCGAAGTCTCGTCCTCTTATTCAAATCTCCTTCCAACTATTACCCAAAGTGTCCACTTTCAATGCATAACGAACACAGACGAATCCGTGATTGCACGAATTTCACTCAGTTTTCACGTGTACCCCCGGTTATTCAAATTCGTCGCTTACGCAAAGCGAATAAGATTATTCGTAGCAAGATAGAGGCGCGTCGCCACAATTTACGTAATAGTCGCGCCAGTCCACAGCAATATTGTGCAGGGTGGAACAAACACTAAATCGCGGTGGAGAAAATTCACGATCGTCTGCGTTTCACGACGATATGAAATCAAAAGTCACTTGAAGAAACAACCCGACATACAAGTCGAAAAAATCACGAAGCTGCGTGGATAACAGCTACTAAAAATTTCGAAAGATACGTCGAATGAAATGTCTTCCAAGTAGTATATTACTTAACACTATTCCTACCACGAACCGGTCAAAAGACCGTTTTTAAAATGTCGATTAGAATTTCCTATATACAACGTAATTGAATCACCTTTAAACTTCACAACTTAGCTTTGCCTCAAATATACGTATAATACATTTTTGAATATTCACTTCTTGTTTTATTGTTTATTTTCTGAGAAATATTTGTAGTCTGTCTTACCTAATGCGACCGGTCAAATGAGGTGAAATGTGTCGGTAGGAATAGTGTTAATAATCGCGCTAATGGATCGACGAGCACTGCGTCGAATCCAGTGGAAAAGACACGAGCATCGACCAACGAGACGAACACGTAATGTGTTTAAGGAATGATGTACGAGGAAAAAGCTCGTGGAATTTTTACGCCCTGAACACCTCGACGCCAAGGCGCCGCCGTGGCATCTCGGACGTCGAGTCCGCGGGAAACGCAAGCCAGCCTTGTAAAGTTGAACGAACGTCGCACGTCGGCGACGGCTCGTAAAAGCTCAGTGGATGTACAGTTTACGTGCGCGTACGGGCCTCCACTTACACGTGAAAGCACGGTGCCAAGGCGGCACGTACTCTTTCCCAAGTTTATCCCGAAAAAAGTGAAGACCACCGCGGAGATCGAGGTCTTTGACGGCGTCTTTTAGCGCGACGTCAAAGCGCCAACGGAAAGGTAATCCCCTTTTGCTCCTATCTTGGACGTAATTGCGTTAGAGAAGCTTTTCCGTGGCGTCTACGTATTTGCGCGAAGGGTTCCAAGTGTCGTCGCGCGTTCTTGCGGAAACAGTAAAACACTGCATAGGTATCGCGAACAGAAGCTGGTTGCGCCGACGATGGGTAAAGCGAAGGAAAATGAGGTCGTGGCAGGCTGGAACGCGGTACGCTCGATTCTTTTCAATATAAATTTCTGGCAACGCGTCGCTACGGCCTATGGAATTCCACCTAAGATCCACGAATCTTCTCAAGGCTTCACCGGCAAATCGCTGCGAGAAGGAATTCAATTTTTCTATGATTTGTTCCACGAGGCCCCCGCACAAACCCTTCAACATACGTGTCCCGACTATTTCCTGCGTGTACGAAATCGTTTCCGCGTGGTGCACGAGTGTCCTTTGTGCACGAATGTTTGCTCGAGCACCAACCGTCAAGAGTCGTCGCGAGCGCGCAAAGTGCAGAGGCGAATCGATCAGCGGCCTCTCGAATACGTACCAGCGTCTGCGTTCGTACGGTGCCAGGTACGGATAAAAAGAGCATCGGAAAATTAAACAAATTCGTGAGGGGTTAATTAACGGGAATAACGTCGGCCGTCTGGTTGAGTTCGTTCACCCGGGCTTTAATCTCGCATCAAGATAATACAGACTGCAGAATATTTCGCTTAATTCACGATCCGTTTCATTATCATACCAGATAGCTTTCTATTAAACATCAAGTTTGATGTTCATTAATAACACGGCTTGATAAATTGAAAATCCAGAATTGACGTAATCGTCTCTTCGAAATAAAATCTCCTAACGAGTTTCGCTAGTGTTTCCGTGGCGAACGTTCGATTAAAACTCGCAACGATCGAAAATAACTTAACGAAATAGGAATTTGTCATACTAAATGCCGCGCGTAAGTACGCGCTCCTTCGTCATTAGCTGGGAAATTGATTGTACCAATAACGATAGCAATGTTATGTAAGTTATCGATAAAAAGATTTGCCGTCTACATTTATCATGGAATAATAAAACGCCAGCGACATCCGAGTCATTAAACGCTAGAAAAGTCTTATAAATTGTTCGAATTAAATTCTGCTTGCGTCGCTGGCAGTATTTTCCAAATAACTGGAATTTATTTCCAAAGAAATGGAGCAGAAGTCTCTTCTACAAAGTCGCAATTACGTATTAAACAGCAGGAAAGTTCCTTTCAAAGGCACTCTGTTTTTAAGCTTACCGTGCAACGCCAGATTACAATCGTCGTTGGAGAAGCTGCCAATTGATTTGTAATTATTCAGAGTAGTATATAATTTAACAAAAGCGACGTAAACTCGTTTCACTTGGAACTTCAATAGCAACCGAAGATACACAGTAGTGGATTCTTCACCGTCCAAATAAAATGGCAGTTGCTGGTTCTCTGTATTCAATGCCGCAGAATTGCAAGGCATTATGCAACAGCCGACAATACCGAACAATTGGTGTAATTCAATAGAATTGCAACAGAAATGGCGGAAAGTTGTGCAGCGCGCGTTCCAGCGATACATTTTCGGGGGCAAATAGTGATTTCGGTCGCCGCCATCTCGGCAACGACGATTTTATTGAATCATAGTAACGGTTCGATATTACGAGATAACTCCTTGTTACGTAATACCGTCCAATTATTGTGCGCAAATCCGCTATAAGGGTGCTCCGAAAAACGTCACGGGTATTAAACGAGAATTCTACTCCGCTCCTAATGCGCGCCACTCTCGCCGTGACACTTTCACGGCAGAAATTTTGCGAAATTCACAGTGCAGCGCAGTTGGCGCCTTGTCACAGGATACATGCTGAATTTTGCGAATTCTACGTGTCTGCCTGTAGAATATTTATAAGATATTTATATCTTTCCCCTGATGGGTTCGTGTAGCGCATTTTGCTTTGATAGACACTAGCATTATGATGTCCTTCAGGCAATAAATAACATTTATCAGTATTCACATTATTTTGCATGAAGTTGTATTGCAACACCACTTTCTACGATTCAATATTAATCTGCATCCTTTGATCGAATTTCATTTTTATGCTATTGGCTAATGTATCTACTCAGTATTGGCCTGGTTTTCCCTCGAAGATCGACGTATCGGTCCTCTAATAACGAATTATGACGCAAGAATATTCCACAGACAGAAACAGTGTCTACGATGACAAGCACGCGCACAATGCACGTAGTACATACATCCACAAAGTTTCTGTCGCCGCGACAGCCCACTTTATTGGTCCCGTGCTCACGTAACGTGCATTAAATTCCACAGTTTTACATTTCGCCGCCGAATTTTCTGCCGCGCGCATACCAAGAAGTTCAACGGATGAGTTCCAATTAATTATCTCCCATGTTCTTTTCTCCTTCTGCTTTTACACGCTGTTCCATCTCTGCCAGAATATTCCATAAACATTCACCAGGGTGTCTCTCTTACACATTTGCTCCGCTGTTTTCTCTTTTGGATAAGAGAACATTAACACATGATTTAGATAGCTCTATCCTCTATCGATAATGCACATGTCGAAAAGATAAATGAAAAAATGCAGGAGGAATAAAGGAATTTATCCCTGTCATCGTGGACACACATTTTGTTTTTCACACTTCTAGTTCACTATTTCATAATGTTTCGTTTCCACGTATGCAAAGAATGACGATCACAGTCGCCAGTGTTTCAGTTTGAAAAGGAAAGCCCGCCAGTGGAATAGAATGGTCGGTGACCAGACACTGTGCGGCTTTGTCTGAACCTGAATGAGCGTTGCGTGCGAGGAGGCATTTGCACATGTGCATCTCTATGCAAATTCGAGCAACATGTCTGGTATACATATCATACGGAAACGAGAGTAACAGCATATTCAACAAATCTTCCACCAGGTCTGTCTGGATCAAAAGTGAAACAGAGAGAAGATAGATAGAGAGAGAAGAAGGTTTCGAAATTTAGTGGGGAGTCTTGTAGCGAGACTAACTCATGGAATAAGACGTTCTTATAAGGAATATGAGCCTTGTCTCGAACGGTGAGTGCGTGTCATCTATGCCTTTACTGACCCACATCATGAACGACCTGCACTCGTAACAAACCAGCCCGGCCCATCCATGGCCCCTTGGCGATTTCCTCTGAAATTGCATTTCCCTCTCGGTCCGCTGTGCTGGCGTACATACACCCCCGTCGTTCGTAAAATAGTAAAATTGGGCTACTACACTAAAATGGAATACAATAAGGGGGTGAGACACGGTCGTTAACTACCCGTTCCCTCAGCCGTTGCGGCCTGTATAGTGTTCTAATTGCAAGCTTTTCGGGAATAGAATACACGACTTTTTCTTCTTTTTCATTATATATCGTGGTAATTTTATAGAGAGCCTTCGTTGCCGCAATGCTCGTTAAGGTTTAGAGCGCGAGCAAGCGCTCACGTGGAAAAATAAAGGAATATGTATAATTATTTTTAGTACCTCTCTAGCTTCACTGTGTGGGCAGTAAATGTGTCCGTCTGTTTGAAACTCCTTTTCCAAACTGCATAGATCGTTTAACTACTTCGAGCTGGGTGTACAGAGTTGATGTAACTATTCGGTGAATTTTATTAGAAATAAAATTTACCAGAAATTCGAGATTTAAAAATATCGCGGTTTTTATATAATCTGGATACCATTCACGCATAAACGAAGAGCGAGTCGATCGCTTCGGATAAAATAAACAGTTTCGGGGCTAAAGGGTTTACCAGCGAACCGAAGGAATAACACATCGCCTACTTTCGCACGAACAGGTGTAGACGAGAGCTTTAAACGATTCTAGAGCGGAGCATTTTATTAGAAAACTTTGATACGTTCAAAATTAAATTCCTTCCCTCCACGTCGCTTAACTTTCCTGCCTTACTCGCTTTCTTAATTGCAGTTAATCACGAGCGTTACTTAGTTCCGGCCGTTGCCTTCGTTTGTACGTTTATAATTCGTGTTTCGTTTCGCGAGCAGTGAAAATTTCTGGTGCTTCGAAACTTGGCGTGAATGTATGTCGATAGTAGACAGAAATATCGTGCACACAGGGAAAGTTTGCCCAAAAAGTAACGTACTAATTTCGGAAAACTTTCTCCGAATTCTCTTTTACATTCCTAGCATTCGTGTGCTGTAGTTCAGAGAGCATGAATCCTAAATCGAATTGTCCAAACAGTTCCACCTTTAGACGAGACATTCTCCAAACATCTGCGAACGAAGTTCCCTCCCCCGCGGCACGTAATTAACAAATCCTACCACTTGCGGACAGTGCTTCACTCGGTACAAAGTGCCTGAGCACTTGGATTTATGAACTGGTGGTCTTAGAAGGGCTCGAGTCACAGTTTGGCTATCTTACAACCCTGCTATCCTCCCTGAGTAGGGTTCTTATCAACGTTCTCAAGACGGTGATGCGAAAGAGTACCAGATTCAAAGCAACAGCAAAGTAATCTGTGTATATACACGAAGTGCGCACAAATGCCTCTTTAAATCAAAGCACTCACTCCATGTAATTATTTAATGAATCTAATCATTTGCAATTCTATGGAACCTCTTTGGGCTGGAGTAAAAATATTATATATTTTCAAAGTGAAGCTAAAGACAGAAACCCCATTAAACCACTGGCGTGCGATTTCTGCAAGATGTTTTACACGTGCGAAAAAGGTCCGAGTGTTGAGCGATATGTATTAAATAGACGAGAAGAAGAACGACGGGGAAAGATTGCGCGAATAATCGTCCTCTGTGTCGCAGTCGATTACAGTCCGCAAATCCGACCTGTCCGAAAATTAGCACAAACCGGATACACGGACGTGAAATTGTTCTTGCATAACGAATACGTGTCCACCCATTAAAAGTTTCACATTCGTTAACTACAACTGACGAGGTTTAAAACTCCTCGAATATTCTGCGGAAGAAGTTTTATATTTCACGGGAGAATATACCTACATGGAAAATTTCAATTTAACGCCAGATAATTCAAGATTCGTATATGTGGGCAATTAACTTCGTTATGCATTCGAGGACGTATAAATTCATCGACGTAACTTGAGAAATTGACCATTATTATACGTAGAATATTCAACTGAAAAGTCAGAATACACGACTCCACTGCAAAGGGACCACGGGAAACAAATATTGCTCGGCTCTACCCTACAATTTGAAATGGTGCTACGATCGACAATACAGTAGATCCCAGTTACGACGATCGTCCAACGAGAGTATGCCGCCTGCACTGTTAGAGCGAACCAATTACCGCCAGCTGTAGCGAGGCAAAAATTGTCCATCCGCCCTGTTGCTAGGTATCTCCAAATTGAGCTAATTAAACTCTCCTAAATTGAACCTTATATTCCTCTTTGCGCGCTTTGATACCCAGCAACGTTACCCAGTTAATGAAAAGGAAACCTCTTTCGTAATTCCCTCCGTAAATGAGACGTAAATGAAAAAGGATTCTGTCACATTCGTTTATCTGTCGGTTTTCACGGGTCAATAAAAACAACTGACCAATAAAATAGCTATGGTCACCGAAGAGGGCAAACACTTTACACCAATGTGTCCCAACCATTTTTGAGTCGCGACCCCCTTTTATAATATTCAAATACTTGCGACCGCCCCCCCCCCCCATATAAAGTAAGGTAATGAAAACACATTCAAAATAGATATTTCAGAATAGAATTCTAACTTAATAATATTTAATATCTTAATACATATATTAAATATACTTAAAGGTATTTAATATATATTTAGTTATCTTATTTAGTGCGATGGTTGTGTTTGCACCTGGATAACCAGCGTTTCCATTTTTTCATTTATGAAAAATCAGTCTTATATCATTAATAGAATATGACAATGAATATTGCGATTAAAATAAATAAGTGCTAAGAATCGTCAACTAAAAATAACCGCGGAAACCCTCCTCTCTTGGGGGTTGCGACCCCTCGGAACTACTATCTTACACGTTACAAAACTTAAATTTCTTTCCAGAGGAATGAATAGAACCGCGATACCTACAGTTGTCGCACGAAATTCACAAATTTATTCTCTTTCGGGGCGACACTGTTTCGCAGACACTGTTGCAACCCGTGCACCAGGTCTTTCAGAAACCCAAGCCGCGTCGCAGCCGGGATGCACAACACTGCACGGTGTATCTACACGCGAGGACGCCGTTGTTTTCGGGGCGTCTCGTATTAGCTACGTTCCGCGCCAGTTTTCCCAGTAACATTAATAACGTACCCATCCGCCTAACACTCCGCGAGACTGTTCCATCACCTTTTCCAGCCGCGAGTTTCAAAATGATGGAGCGTCGTAATTGCGCCCGGTAACAGGAGCGGATCCCTCTGTAATCCTGTTGTTCCGTTTCGCATCCATCACGGCCGGTTAAAAGTACGGTTCCAATGGAAACGCGACGGCGGATCCGTCGAAACTCCGTGGTAACGCCAGGAACCGGCGCGTGTTTTCGAAAGAGCGTTAGACAGTGATCCGTCGACGCGCAAAATAAACTCGCGACGGTGTTACAGAAGTACGGGAGGTTGACTGATTCCCCGTCGAATTTCCGTGACAGTAAATAATCCCTCGATGGTAGGCAAACGAATCTCGATATAACGATTATTGTCGTCAGAGCCAACGACGACAACCCATGCAGATATTTGCGGCCTCGCGATACGTGACTCTAACGCGAAACGACGCGTTGGGGCGACTGGTCGCGGATCGTTGCTGTTAGTTTGATCCGTTTCGGGTGGTCGATAGCTATCCGCTCTATGATAAATGAGCAGCCAGGCGCGAGTAAACGTACCTATCATTGCACAAACAGCGATTATGCGAAACAGGTGTGGAGGCGGAAGCGTGATAATACAGCAGGTTTGGTGTTCGGAAGAGGCTGTTGTATCGCGAATTAGATTATAATTATTGTGTTCCTCGAAAGATAAGCTTGAGAGGAGTGGCTTGCTATTGAAACGAACGGAAGAGGAATTTTGGATCGATTCGCGAAAAATTCATGTGTGGATTTCGCAAAGGTTGAAGCTCGAATTGTATGGATGGTTTAATTGAACACGGTTTCCCACGGCCATGTAACCAAAGTTTGTTAATTAATACACAGCGTGCAACAAATATTCAGGAAGATAGAATGTGAAAATACATATTTGAATGGAAAACATGTTGAGTGAACACACAATGTTCGTGGTTCGATGAAATGTTACTTTCAATAAAAAACGAAACTGAAGCTGGTGAGATTAAAAAACGCTAATTATGCTCATATCGGGTTGAATATTCTGTGCGCACCTACGAGGGGCACGAGATTTTCAAAGAACAGACCAGCCAACCATGGAAGCAATGACCCTTGTTTGTTCTATGGACGGTGAGTGTCAAACGAATTGATTGACGTGTAGACGGACAGGCGTGCATCGGCGCAGAGAGGCGACGGGGAAAAAATGGTGACGAGGTGTCGCGCAAAAACGGCCCGCATCCTCCGGTGAAACTTCGCATTTCAAACAAGAGAACGACGCAAACGAGAGCCACGGTTGAAATTAGAATTTTAAAGCCCCGCGAACGTCGTATGAAACCAGATTTTTTAATTTACCAGAAAAAAGAGACTTTCCAACGCAAGCCGCTTCTACGGTGCCGTGAAAAATGTCAAGCTGCCCGACTAATAAAAACAAGAACGCTAACGGCGTTTAATGTCCCGGTAAAGAAATGATCCGATGCTCAAACTTTAGCAATGAATTATTACTTGCTGGCACATTCATTATCGCGTGAACAAATTTCTGCGAAATAAGGTCGTGCCATGAAATACTAGTGACGGTGTCTGTTGAATATTTGAAACACCAAATACTCAATTTACCACCTACACAATATCGCAGATAAAAAACGAATGCAACAAATAAATAAAAAAAATACAGAATACCCTTTTACTTCAGATGTGGGTATAGAAACATCGGATGATGTTTTTAGGGTTGCTGGAACAGCTCGAGGTGAATTCCGTAGCGGCGAGCAAAGTCGATTAAATTTAATCCAAGCTAAACAAGACCGATTCCGCGGAGCCAAGGCAAACAACGTTCCGTCGATCGCGGAGTCGAATAAAAACTGGATGTCCCGTTTCTGTTTATCTGAATTCGCGATAGGAAACCGTGGACGGGTAAGTGGCTTCGCGTAGGACAACAGGACACCAGGGAAGGAGGAAAAACTCTGACGAACCAACGCCCATAACCGCGAGATCGCTCCCAAGGGAGTTGGTGTAACCATATCGAGCGATACCGATATGGGAGCAAACACCGTACGAAAAGTCGTGGCGTAGTCGGCCCAGGGTTGCGCCAGAGCTGGCTTGGTACACTTTGCACAAGCGAGACTGGGATTCCATGGTAGTTTATAAATAAAACCGGGTAGGAAATACCGAGGATGTCAGAGAAATATGGCTGGCCGTGTATCTTTCATGAAGGTATGCACGTAAAGGAACGTGCGACTCGCGGATCACGGGTGGAAACGTAGAAGCACCCTAAATTTCTACGTAAAATCGATTCCATGTCACCTCTGAAGTATCAGGGTACATCACTGCACGTGCGCGTCTGAAGAAGCGTTGTCTGGATATTGAAAAGACGAACGACATATCGCAATTCTTCTGACAGGAGAGGTCGTACTTCATGAATGGGCAGCGTTGTAAATCTGTGCGATGAAAAATGATGGTTATCGCCGAAATGCCGTGAAGTTGTTAAAGAATCCGATGGATCGATCGCGAACAATTACCACGTTGGGAAGAGGGATCGATTTCGCGAAGAGTGACTGAGGGCAGCACTATGTTAAGGGAACAATTTGTATGAAAACCCTAGGGGAAGTTTAATTGCCGGGAAACGAATAGATCTCGCGAGCCATGGAGCATCCTGGATGTTCCTCACGCACGAGGGAATGAGAAACGAGCAGCAATTCACGGCTGAAATATTAGCGATTCAATTACAGATAACATTTTGTCACGGGCCATGAAAGTTGCGGTAATAAAAGCGCAGGGGTGATGGGCCAACAGCACGTTCTTTCTCGCTGCTTCAACGTCCCAAACACGTGCGACATGGAACACTGAAACGAACACGCTTGACTTTCAGAGTCCCCCGTAGAATGCATCCCGCGTCTTCGAGCCCGCGAGTCGATATCGATATTCGATACGTTCGTGCGCACAAATTGCCCCACGATCGAGTAAATACATAATTCCCGGCGATATTTATTCCGCCGGTGAAAAATCGTCTGACGCTCCGCGGCGTTATTTCGCCATGTTTATTCGATTCCATCGACGTCGGTTTGATACGTGATTTCCCCTTGCTCCCGCACTACACCCACCTCGACTTCACGTCGCGCGACCATTAACAAATCTCGTGGATATTGCGATCGAACGGTGGAACGTCGAGCTTTTAACTGCAGCGATCTGTGTGAAGTACGAAACAAAGTCGAGGGAATCGAGTACGTTTGCATTAGTGTTGAAGATAACTCTTTAGTCCGGAGAATAATATCCCACTACGAAGTTTGAATTCTGAGTATCAATAGAGATTAACGTACTGCTTATTACAGGTTCTCGTAGCGTCGATACTCGCCATAACTTTCTACGCCTTGAGCAAACGCCCTCATCTCTCCGATAACGAGCCGTGCCACGAGGATTGAACGTATCGTACGAAAAGTAATAATTCTCGCCGTTTCTATATCGTCTCGACGGAAACATTCTTTAATATAGGCGGCGTGGACGGCTTGCAAAGTTTCGTATTTAACTTTTAATTTCATTGAACTGTCAAAGGAAGCTTAATAGAAAAGGCAATTCGAAGACGGACGGGGGTGGTATGGAGGTAGAAAAAAAATGGTAAGCAGTGGATTTTGTACACGGCGTGCGGGCATAGCCGTGAAGTGAAGAGATTGCACGGCAGCAAGTGGTGACTCCTTATTCGAGCAAATTCATTAAAAGTTTGATTCGGTTCCCGCTTCGGATGTGCCCTGCGTCGCCCCCCACACCCCCTCATTTCTCTGCCTTCTTTTATTCCGTTTATACGGCTAACGACGTCGAAGCCCATTCCTGATCCTTTCGTCATTATTCGGTAAACTTTTAATTGCCCGCGTATACAATGAATGAATAGATCTCCCGGAAGTAAATACAGACGGGGAGACGGTTGGAATTATGGCGGACGTTTATCGACGTGCCCGTCCACTTGAACCTCTTCATTGTGAACACGAATGCCACTCGAAATCCTATTATACAGGTAACATTAAATCTCGTCTGACTTGACAGCATTGCATTTTGGCTGATTAATAATCACACGAATGTCATTGGTGAACTTTTGCAAAAGCTATTGCAGTCATCCCTGTGTCTGTCCATTAGCACGGTCATTGCAGTCGCGAACATATGATTCTGCGAATGTAGGTTAAAAATATTCTACCGAAACATCCCCATGTTTGTCAAACACGTGTTACGAGGTCGTAAACGTCAGTGGGTCACTCTCAGCGGAAGACACGAAGCAGCGAAGTATTCAATTTATAGTATGGTAACAAATCACGAGCAGACGAGTTTTTATACGGCGCAATTTTACCTAAACCTTCCCCAGAGTCAAGTTTATTGCCCCGCATTGTCTGCCGCTCTCTTCTCCGCCGTTCGTATAAATGTCTTCCTGCATTCCACTCCACCGCGATCCCATTAATATCATCGGAGCCCTTTTTCGCGCCACTTTTGCGTGGAAGTCACAAGAGAACGATCCGCGACGACCTACATCGACGGAAGGTCGAATCGTTTCGAGCCCAAAGTCATGGCAAACAGCCCACTGGTTCGATCGGAAACGTTGAGGGTAAAAAAAGAAGTGGGGGGGCCAATCTTGGAGCGAAGCTTTTCTCCTACAATCTTTATATCCTCCCGGTTAGATTCTCCTCGGTCACCCTTCTAAAGAGCCTCTTTCCACTTCAAAGAAATATTTCATCCCCTGTCCCCTTTAGCTACTCAATTTCCAATTTCTTTTACTTCCTCCAACAATTCACTGGATTTTCTTGCGCACATCTTCGCGCGATTTCTGAGGCGTCAGGAAATTCTATCGACATCATAACACGATGGCGAGAACGTGTTTCCAATGGGGTTGCTGGAGCAGCCCGCGGAAGGAAAATTGTCGAGTGCTTTTACGGTGAGCACGCAACGGCGAGGCTAGTGGGGACGAAATTAAACACAGATCGTAACGAAAACGTGCACAGAGGTCCAAGGAATTGGACAGCTCGAAGAATGGAGCCGAATTACGTCGCGAGTTCCATCTCGCGAGGGCTCAGAAATACCCGTGGCTATTCTCTTCCTTTCGGTCTTTTTTCTCCCGACCTGATTCCTTTCCATTCCTGCGAGACGTCTAGCCAGACAGCGCCCCACGGCGGAAGAATTACCGTTACACCGACGAAGAAGGATTGTGCATCATACGTGGGAATTCTTTAACTCGCGCCCCAATGGAGGCGAGGACGCGAAGAACGTCTAAGCACCGCTCTGGGTATCCGTGACAGCTTCAAAGATATTGTGTCGGCGAAGAAAGTCCCCGTGGTTTGTTGGGCGCGTTTAGAAAACGAGAATCACTCGATCAATGTCCCGACAAGTTTTTAACGTGGTAAACTTCGTTTCCAACAATTCTGCCCTATCGATCATGAACCGAGGATAGAGATTTAGCACGACCGAAGATTAATCTGACGAAATGGATCTGTATATAGATACAGGAGTGATTCTTAATTCCTTGTCAGTGCTACAGGGGGTGAGAGATCATGTCAGAAGAAGGGGATGTTATACGAACGTGTCCACGTTGTTCAGGCTGTATTCTCTAAGTAATTACGAATGAAACGGAGCAAGTGGGCGATGATGTACTTACGTATCTCTGTGATTCGACTACTACCATGTTCAGGTATTTTAAAATCACCCTCAAACACCACAATGCTCCCTCTACTTCCTGTATATTTACGACGGCTTTGCCCATCGACCATAATTGCCTTCATTTCGAGCTCCACGCGCTAATAATTCATCGCACTAACGGCCAAGTACTTTTGGAAAGCCAGCCGTTAGTGGAAATGCGCCTGAACACCCGTAAATCATGAATTTACGGCCAGCTGCCTATAAATATTGAAGTGGAATCGAATCAAGATGTGCAGTGAACCGTACAAGCACGCGATCTCTATCTCTGTAAAGCTTGCACTCTTTCCGTTTCATCCCGAACGAATGCCAATGGATGATACGATGCTCGTATTTTCTGGACGACTAAATTTCCCATTTTTGCGTGCTTCTGCAGCCCGTAATTGTCCCTTTATACGTTCCGCCAGCGATTCTTTGATGCACGCTGAATCGTACCAAACCATAATCCACTGGTGGAGATCCATTGTGCGCAATGGCCCAGTGAAATACACGTATTGCAGTCGCTCAGATATATCTGCATATATACGTCACTACGCAAGTAATAACGTAGGTATCATCGATTCGGGGATATTACATTTCCATTCGTTCGCAGCGCTGCAAGACGTTTTTTTCACTAAAAAGTTATTGCACCTCAATTGTTCATTACAATACGCGTTTCCCTCTATCAGCACACGAAGTACGGTTCTTCCATTTAACACAGGATTATCTTACTGAAACGGAAGAAACATTCGCTGACAGGGCAGCGGGAAATATGGCTTACGCGTTGACCCTCCGTAATTAATAACCCCCTGTGACCTGCTTCGCGAAACGATTAATGGCTGGTCTTGAGGGGCATAACAGTAGGCAACTCGGTGGCAATTATCGCCGCAGAAAACGAAGCGGGGCCGTTCGTGTCGCAGTGATTTGTCCGGCCTCGATCTCGCGTAACTTGACTCGGGGTTAACTGATAAACTTCCCTGAAAGTTAATCCACGGGGTGGACGTATTCCGTGCTCATACCCCTGGCTGGATAATCCTATTGAGTCTCGATCGGGAATACAGATCGTGCACCGCCACGATGGATTTCAATTAAAAGTTAAACAGCTGCAATCAGGATCGAATTAACATCCGCATAGGTAATCAATCGATGCATTAACCAGGGCCAATTACTCCTTCAAGGATTCCTAGCGGACCACATTTATTTTTCAATCGGCCTCTCGTTAATTGGAGAAATACCACAGGGCTATATGTAGGTTTAATACAGAGCGCAGGATTTCCTTTCGTTTCCGCGAGAATACGTATGGTTGTGTATTGGATATTACCAGCCACGCTGCTTTAATTTCCCGTATCTGGTCAGGCTGTTACCATCGTTTCCTGACATTATCGTGCGTAAACGCGAATCACTGGCATTAATTTTAGGCGAACTCGAGTGGTCGGTTCGATCGGGCCTCCCTAATCAAAGCACAAGCAATTAACGTAAACAGTGGAGATTGAGGGCACTAAATCAGATCAGATGTTGGGTAATGCATCATTTAACATAGCCCGGCCGCGGCGGTTCTCTATGATTGCTCCGTGTGATTTTGCGCTTGGGATAAACCTAACCCAGCATATGAAATCTCGTTTTGTTCTGTGTCCATGATGAGAAGTTCTCGTTGATATTTTCGAATAGTGAAAGTTACCCATTTAATGTGTACGTATAAATATTTCTCGAAGTATTAGGTATATAATGTATTTAAAAGTAATACTGTCATGAATATTTTTAAAGAGCTCATGTAATATTTGGAAAATATCAAAAAATATAAAACTGTCTACTTAGATTAAATTCCTTTCTTCACCGTCTTCTCGAAAGTGTCTCCTATCTTTCCCAAAAAACGCTTCATCCTGTTATTACCATTACAAAACCTCCAGAAAATGCAAAGTTTACGGCTCAGGTGCTCCTGTAGAAGCTCAATTTGTCGCAGCTCGAAATGCAGACGACTCCTCTTTCCAACTTTATGTCCCTTCTCATCTCTGCAAAAAATGCTTGTAAATAGCACCGCGCTATTTATCACGGGGCAATTAAAATGGCCTTAATGAACGACCGTATCCTACAAAATATATTAAGCTCGAAGGGAAACTGACTTCCTGGAACTTGCAGGAGAGCGACGAAGTTATCGCCAGGATAAAAACTTAATTCTTCTTCCTGTCGGATGGAATACCATTTTCTTTAAGCGGCGAAGGGAATGAAACATTGTCGGTGTCCCGTGTTTTCCAGGATGTGGAAGAAATATGATAATTACCGGTGCGTTGGATCGTACATTATACTCCGTCCAAACTCGCCGGCCGCTTGAGGGGAAAATTCAGACGCGAATATCGCGCACTCGAGAAACAATTTAGACACTGAACACGAACAGCCGGGGACCCCGTAGTAAAAACAATAGGAGGGCCATAACACGGCGTTTAAAGAAAGCACGCGCGCAAAGATACCATCGGTTCGTGCGTCGTCCTTTTTATCGTGTTTCAACGGTGGCTGAGAATCGCCAACATATTGCACCGACTCGGCTTCTCTTTGTTCCAACCCGTGGAATTTCCTTCCAATAAAGATTGGACCGTACGCCTCCCCGTTTCAACTAGAAATTCCCTGTGGATGAAAAAAGTTGCAGACAGGCTACCGCGCAGAGGATCCAGTAAAATGAGCCAGGTTGTATCTCACCAAGAGTATTGAACACAGTCAAATCATCACGCTTCGTCAGGCGCAACGTTTATTTCCCCTCAAAATGTAATCAACGACAGCGTATTCCCAATTGTTTCACGTTCCTTTCACTGATGCATCCCATCGATCTCGCAACCTTACGATTCCCCAATAAAAATTGATTGATTCCTCCGATGTTTCTACAGGACCAAGGAAAAACAGTAACCACGTAGTGATTTAAGACGCGATAACGGAAGAGCCACTTCGCTTTTTACTTCGGACCAACTAGAAGAAAGTCGGAAATAAAGTGGCGTTGCGGAGAAATTGCAACGACTTTGAAGCAGCGAAACGAGCGAGGGAGGTGGAGGGGTGGTGTCAGTTTATTAAGAGAACGAATGAGGTGGAGGAACGCGTGGCGGGGAAAAAGGAAGAGGGTCAGAGTGCAAAGCAGCCTGCCTCGTCAGCTTCACTATCTCGTGACCCGGTTCGAAATTGCATTTGCCTTTCCGACAATAATTATTTGCACTGTTTAGCTGGCGGCAGGGCGTGCCTTTGCCACCAGGCAATCAAATGATTGGACCATTGCGGTAACCATCACGTCGCATTAGTTGTACATGTCTCATGATCGTGACCGAACCCACCGTTCGTTGGCCACTGTTCGATCGACAAACAGGAGAACAGATGCCAATATCTCCTTTGGCATGGTCGGCAATTAAATGTAGGTGGGTACGTCAAAATCGAAAAGCTTGAGAACTATCGACAGCCCGCAGATATTTGAAACTCAAAACCATTCCTCTCGTGTACACAAATTGTTTCGAATCGATTGTTTCCCGAGTGGTGATCCACAACCTTTTTTTTTGGTTAGTAATACCTACTCGAAGCGGTAGCAGCGCGTCGATGTACATACCTAGCTACGTAAGTATATACATGTGTACGTGGATAGTAAAAATGCGACACTACCCACTCGATTAATTTGTGGCCCGTGTATGAGAGGAAGTTTGAGAGGTGGTCGACGATCAACAGTAACCGTTCATCTCCGTGCAGGTTTAACATTTTTCTAGTAAAGCTAGCGTTTGCATTTTACGCTGTATTATCTTCGAACCCGTTAACCGAAACGACGCCGACGCGTTGTTCCATGTCGTTGCGCTTTTTCCAACATCCAATATCCAAGAAAACGATTTACAGTATCGTTTAATGAAACGAGGATGCCCTGAACGCTCCGGCAGAATGCTTATCTTTCCCACAGAGGTATCTTCAAGTTTCCACGAAAATGGAATACTAAATTCGTCAAGTTTCCCGGAAGATAACGTTCCACAATTCATTTCCCTGTGCCCAGACAGTACTTACGATAATATACGCCCGGGACTACCAATTGGCCGAGTTGCCACCGTCAAAATACGTGATATCTTTCCAAGCGACACTTCATTGACCTCGAACAATAATTCTGCCCGGCGAACCAGGCGCGCTCACCTTTGCGGTGAACTGTTTTATCGTGCTCCGAGCTCGCCCACCCTCGCGCATACGTATACGTGGCCCGGTAGCACGGCCTACTGCGGAAACGGTCTTCTATCTGTTCTTTTCCACAATGGCGCCGCGAAAGTAGGGGGCGGGCGTCACAATTCGAAGAAATTTATTACCCGACCTTCCGCCCCTACGACCTACCATTCTCGCAAAGCTCTACGGCCCGTTTCCTGCACCGACTCGCCCCGCGAAGTAGGAGACGCCGCGCCGGAGAAACGGGACCGCACCCGATACTACGGCCAGCCGTGTTATCTACCGTGGCGAGAGGAATTTGCCAATGGACCGGGTCTACTCGTCGATCGAATCCCGACGACGGCGATATATTCGCCCCAGAGGCGTTTTGCATCAGACTTCTGACCATCCGACACGGTCGAGCTGTAGCTGGGAAAACGGGGGAATGCGGAATCACGACTACGTAACGCCTGCTACGACTGTCATAAGTTGCAGAACAATCTTCTGTCAGCCTTTGACCGTTTCTTTTGTGACGACTGGAGACGGCAGAGACGGAGAACGCGCGCCAGAAAAACGAATAGACTGGAGAATTGTAGTCGGAGCGTGCAAGAGAAATAAGCAACAGAATAAGAGAGTGGAAAAACGAAAGAGAATAATGCATGATAGGAGAAGCAGTCACGAGGCGTGAGAAAAGTGTCTGTGCCTCCTGATGGCCCTCCAGGATGCCGTATCTACTGTGCTACTATGTGTAAGAAGTATTATTAGGCTGGCTAGTCTTGGACAAACAGCAAAACATCGTTCTACGAAGATTTATCAAGGCTCTGTGGCAGAGTAATCATGAGCTTGCGATAATACAGCAGACTTTTGCTCTAGAATCTAGAACAACGATACATTTACATGTCGCTTAATTATTTAAATGCTCGCGACAGAAATTTCCCTAAGCTATCTTTCATCTTTATGCAGAGCTCTGACAAATGTGCAGGATTTGAAAAAAGGATTAAGTTTCTGTCACATTTTCCCTGCAGGGTAGAACTTTCCTGGTAACCTACTAAACGACTTATGATCTGGGGAATATCTTTTCTAATTATTGCCCGGACCTTAGGTACTTGGAGATGTTTCAGCTACTAAATAAACGAACGTGGCTCTCACGAATAAGAAAGCCGTTTCAATTCTGCAGAATTTTAGCTCTCTTCGGTAAACTTCAATTTCCTTGCAGCGGCGTTATGTTTGCTCGGATAACAAAACAGATAACATCCACGTACGAAGATGCTCCCCGCCTCCTTGCGAAACGGAGGACACTTTCCACATCCTGCACGCGGTTATCCGGCACGATTGGATAAGCGACGAAGCAGGACAATAACAACGAAGGGAACAGCAACCGGCTGGAAAAGCAAACGAGAACGCCAGGGTAAACCTGAGCGGAATCTGAACTGTGAAATAGCCGAAGGGATGCTGACGAATAGCAATCTGTGCCTAGCGTTAAATTCCTCTGTGAAAAGCCATTTTGGCACTCTTCACATTCCTATCATCGAACGTGTCAAGTATTCGAAGAATTTAAACGTGAACAGATCACACTTCGACATTCCCATTTTGTCATATCGGCCGCTGAAAACGCTACGATGAACATTCAGGGCCTTCGATGAAGTTACTCGAGCGACGCGACGCGTGAATGAGAGCGCCGAAGAACCCGGAACGCCATACTTCACCAATTAATCGAGTTCCAGAAATATCGTGATAAATATTTCACGGCGAGTTAAATATGATCGCAGTAAGTTATCGCAGGATACTTAATTCTGGATAGTGGGACGTGGCAAAGCGTATATCCAAGATAAATCAAACGGAACGGTCGTAAGCAGCTTCCTGGAAGAATCTCGCCGCGCCAGGTATATCGTGTTGACCTTTTTGCCAGCGAGATATATTTTCCAATTTCCGAATGACGTCGCCTTCGAAGAGGATGGGAGAGCTAAAGGATCCCGTCGCGACCGGATAATAGAAACCGCGTTTCTATATCCGCAGCTTGCTAAGAGCCGCCCATTAAAGTCGCGAGATCAAGGACCACCGATCCGTCTTGGTTTTACTCGAGGCTGCAGCCACCGTGTGAAAAACCGAAGTAAGACACGAGGTGTAAGACGTTCTCGGGATAAACTAACCACCTGTCATGCGCAGACATCCTTGCTTTTCCAGTTCAGAATCCCCTTTCTTCCTTTTTTTTTCTCCTCCGCTCCACCCAACTGCAATTCCGCGCGATGCGCTCGGCGAATTCACTTTCCGCTGAAAACCAACTTCGCCGACCAAAAATTCGCGGAACCCGCCGAGCCAACCGCGCGACTTTGCGAAAAGTTTAATTACCAACTTTCATGACGATCGAAAACGAGATACGCTCGCTCTTGACGCGACGTTATGCGAATTTTTCCGCGTTACATTCGGTGGCGAAGTGACCCTGGGAACCGCAGCAGTGGGATTTTTGGCGCGCCGACCGAAATTCGAGAAATTTGAGACCCTGCACTTGCATTCCTCCGGGCGCTTCAATTAGAACGGTTCATTCCTGCTCAGTTATCGTGAACTTTTAATGAATGCGGTCCGCTGTGGCCGCCCCATTGTGGCTTGGTTCTTGTGCTTTGTTAAATTTGGACACGTGTATCTCGAAATTCGCGCATGCCTGTCACAAAGCAATTATTTTCCGTAGAAACAGGACAAACTCATTTTTAATTGATGCAACGCGCACGAGAGAGAAGCCACATTTCGCTTCCCCCTTAGACCTCTGCACCTATTATCTGTTTGAAGGGTCGCAAAACAACGACAATTCCAAGTTTCAGGATTTTCCTATTTCTCTTTTTAACACAATATTTCCTGGCGACAGTTGTATCCAACGAAGCGACGGTTTACCGAAATTATAGTATTCGACTTTTACCCGCGCAGCGGTGTGCAATTTATTCCGATAGCGCAGCGTACGTGTTGCTTTTAATATAATCCACGCGAATTTATACACGCCGATTTTCGACGGTCGGAAATTGAAATTAGTAAATCGCAAGGCCGCTTTGTCGAGGCCGCCAGTTAATTTCAACGTTGTCAGGTAATTCGCTAAGCTGACAGAAACCGACCGACCCGAATAACAAAAGGAAAATTGGCTATCTCTATTCGCGGTGGTTAACGTCCCGCGTCTACCCGCGTAAAATTCTCTGACCCACCCCTGAATCGGGCGTTCCACAGCCACGTACCATTTTCGTGGCGTTCTCGTTCTCCTCAATTAGAACCCCGACCGTGTACGATCTGATAGAAATTCAAATAGATCTTTCGTGACGACAGAACGGAATAATATCGTTATTCGTTGGCTTGCTGGCAGGGGCGAGCTTCTTTGCTGTTGAACCGAGGGGTTGAATGAAACGCTTGAAATAATTAAACGAAAACGTCTGAAATTAATCCGCGGAGGCCTATTTGGATAGGTATCAATTCATCACTCTCATTCCTAATTAGTTGTAATTCTGTAACTCCTGAATTACGTAATTATGCAATTCCTGAAATTGATGATAACATAAATTAAACAATCCCAGAACTGAAACTCGGTAGACATTGAAGGAATAAGCCGTTGAACAGTCTGGAACAAGTCTGATTGCACGTTTGATATCGAAGAGAAGATTTAGAGTTTCGAACATCGATGCGTGGCAGGGTTAAACAGAGGAACCACTAATTATCCACCATAATTAATTTACGAATAACGAAGTTCGAAATTCCAGAGTTCAGTCTGAAACGAGTATCCGCGTTCGACGTGTAACTAGTAATTACGAGGAACTAGCATGCTGACGCAATTCAAGTGCGGATTACACGGCACGGCAGCACGCGGAAACATAACGGAATCAAAGCAGACAGTGATACGGGGCAAGAAGTAGGTAAAGTGTCTCCTGATTAATTAGAAGTACCGGCGTAAATGACAGGAAGCCCAACCAGACGGGGGAATGAAAAGAGGCACCCCTGATGCCGGTGACACCATTTCAAAGTTGATGAAAGCCAAAGAGGAAGCACGACCGAGAAGGTGATAGAACGCCATGAGTAAAGTTGTTGATGCGAGGTATCGAGAAGCAGTCTTTTGAAATTATTTGCGAGCGGGTCTTTCATTGCACTTGAAACGTCATTGGACATCTTACTAGGTTTTTACTTGCCTATATATTTCATCCCCTTGTTGCGTTATCAATTCAGTGAATCAGACTTTGTCCGAGAGTACTTAGAAAATTCCATATAAATATCCTGTAGTGTCGGACAGCTTTTTTCTGATTGACTTCAAAACATGGGATATTAACAAACCATCAACGATGTATGATCTTCGAGCGAGGAATACATTTTACACACTTTAGGAAACATGCACCCACTCTCTGTAACCAGACGCTTCGAATAACGTGATGTAGGTACGTCACGTACAAGTATCGCGTTGCTTAATTAACGGTCCATAAGTAAGTTTGTAGGCAAAACTATAATAATAGAAAATATAATATGATATACATCCTCCAACAAAAGAGAACTCATTCTCACGCTAACGTTATCATATCTACTCAAATTACGCGCAACTGGAAGCCTCTGTGTCTGAAATTCTATAGCTTTTGTAATATCTATGTAAAGTAATAATAATCGAATTTGAAGGAGGGCGTCGAGGTATACCTCGAAGATGGTCTAAAAACCACTCTCAGTTAGTACTGTTTAAGCGATATTTATGATGCCACGTTACATTTGCAACCTAACCCGAATAACTACACAATACCCTGTGATGCACAATCTTTCCGTGAAATCGCGGCTCATTAATTTAACAATGTTCCCTACTTATTAGCGTGACGTAATGTATGAACACATTAAGTGCTCCAATTATGAATTCGCAGGCGGTTACGCGATGCCAATTTATCGTACGGTTTGTACACGCTCTCGCGTCAATAAGTCCTCTTTTATGAGCTTGCTCTCTCGAGCGGCCGTTTATCGAGCCCCGAAATATATCGCTACGGACAATTAATGGGGCCGGCTGTATTCGTTGAAAATTTAATTTAAGGTAAATACGGAACTTAGTGCCCGCGAAACATTCGATGTACGGTTAATTTATTTACATATCGGAGGCTAACTCCCTCTGAATATGTAAATTGACAATTACGTTCCGCGGCATCGCCGGTGAAAATTCTACCCACTTCTCTTTCCCGTTTTCTACCCCTTCAAACGGACACGCGCTGTAGAATACAGACGTGCCAGGACAGGCACAGGCATAATCTACTGCCGCGCACAGAACCTGGCGAGTATCCGCGCGCGTTACCTACCACACGCTCCCTCTGTAAGTATTACCGTCGTCGGTGCAAAAGTTTGCTATAGAATTCGAAGATGTTCCTTCTGTTTCTCTGGGAATACTCAGAAGGATTACAGGAGCTCGATAAACATGTCTGTTGTAGTTACATCGAGTTTAGAACAGAATCTGCGCAACGGTCGAAATGGCTACTTCGTGCAGGTAATTTCGAATAAAACGTCACAAGGTACGACAGAGGACATTGTTACTACTGGGCCACTAAATTCTATATACGGTTCGTTACGCTTATATTCGACAATCAGGGGCGGTTCTACGTTTTTCTTAAGGGGTTTAGGCCACCTTGGATGAAGCACAGTTATAATCATTTTCAGCAATTTTTTTAGGGATATAATGAAATAAATGGAAAATTCAATATGAATATGTAGAAAATAAAACTTGTTGGTTTTTTATTTTAGGTCAAACGGTATAAACGGCTTCATATAGAGTTTTTCATTTATTCCATTATGTTCCACAAAAAAATTTCCGAAAATAACTATAATTTTGCTACGTCCAAGGTGGCCTAATCCCTTAAATCTTGATAAAAGGGGCATTGCACAATGAGTCTCCTGTCATAAAGAAACAGGCCTATACAAATTGCTGGCATCTTCGAACCACACCCAAGTTTTTAAGAGACAAGCAAATCATTGGCAGTACTATATCTACCAGAGTATAAACATAGCCACATATCAATCCACCTAATTAAATAGAAGACAGAATATTATTAAATTTAACTGAACGCGAGGCAGAAAGGCATCGTGGCGTCACAGTGAACGTAGCGCAAAACCTGTGCTATAAGTCAACGCCACTGCATCACCATTTGCATCCCCTCATAAAGTTCTTTCGCGTCGATATTGGCACGTGTATTACGCTGCTCGCGAATACACCAATAAAGGACCAGCTCGTGAACGCAAACGACCAGGAGCTGAACACGTAGAACGGGTGTACACGGGAAATCCGTGTGGAACAACTTCCACGTAACTCACTTCATCCAGCCAGGAGTTCCATCAGACACGCTGAAAAAAGATTTCCGCGAGGAAATGTTTTATCTCTTTCGAGTTCCTGCACAATATTCCCCGGATTTGTCCCTGGCCGATTGAAATATTCCCGGAGCAGCCATTCGTCACTCCTCCGCGCAACGATAGATGGAGTCATTGTTTCGATGTAACGAAGTGTAAAAGTATCCCGGATAGTTTACTACCAGGTTTAATGGCTGGCGAAATGGATGGGTATCCTCTTTGGAAACATAAAATCGATAGCGAGAAATATCACGAGACCTTGTCTAAACGATTTTTAATAGATTTAGGTGACCGTGTTAGTTCTCAGTGGGTTCTGCCCCACCTTAAAATGTTCTAGGGTCCAGAGATCATAGGAAACGTGGAAGCCACGAATAGAACTTTTGTCACGTACCGCTTGAGTGTTTAAGAGATTGCCTATGAGGGGTTACACTCCTTGGAAAGGAGTAAGTTCACTTGGGCAATCTTTGAACTGCAGGAAACACGTCGGAGACCTCAGAAGAGAAATGTTCAAGTACCTCCCACACCCACACCTTCTTAAATCTACAATCTAAATGTGTATCCGCGTTGAATCGCGTCTTCAAATCGCCAAGATCGATTTAAGCAAGAAAATTGGCACGAGTCGGCCAGTTTCCGTAAATAAACCGCGACTACGTCAACCTCAGCTGTTTCGCGTGGCCTCCGTTCATCTCGCCTATCTTCCCTCGAAACTTATTTTCTCTCTTTATTACTAGAAAAGTGTTCCTACGTAGGGCTTAAGCGTATGTGCGCACGTGAGGGGACACGCTTTGTTCGCGCGAGCGACGAAATCATAGTAGAGGGTAACAAAAGGGAAGACAATAAAAGAAGTATTCAGAGATAGAGTTGCTGAAAGTTTCGAACGCACAATGGTTACAAACTCCTCCCAAAATCGGCGCAGTCGTTGCTTGCGGACTGGCGATTAACGAACAATGGCTTTGTTGTTTTGGCACTCGCCGCGGGGAATCCGTGCGCCGATTTAGCTTCCCTTTAGAGCGTCAACCACCTACCCTCACGTACAGACCCCACTCCTAGAGTCGCTCTTCTTTCTCCACCTTCTCTCTGGCAACCACGTTTCATGGACCAACCGTTCAGCTTCTTTCAAACAGATCGGTTAAAGCTTTCGCTACCAGTTCTATGTAAACAATGGAATCAAATTCACAGGCTTACGTATCCACAGGCGTTCCCCTTCCTAGTTACAATCAAAAGAACGAGTTTACGCTGCAATTGATCGCTCACTTTAGAAACTTTATCAACTCCGCAACAGCGCTACCAGGAGTGCCTGTTGCGTGGTCTCTGAAATCATTGACTCGAACCCCTTGAATCTTTATTTCCAGAGAACTTTACATTATAATGACTCGAACGTCTGTTCGTATAGATTCAGGAAACATTGAGTACTACTGTAGATCTGATATCCAGTGTTTTTAACAAAGTTTCTGAATCAACCCCTATGTACTTGCATCTTCCTCCACTTTGTTGTTTTTGTAAAAAGCATCGCCGGCCAAGTAAATCCACCCGATGAAGCACTCGGGCGTAACGGGTCCGCTAAGATTAATCTTGCTGGACCGCCACCTTGTTGGCATTCTTGGTAGGCATGTAATCAGCAACGCTGAAAGGAAGGAAGTAACTGCGAGCCAGCAGTCGACGGAGTCTGCGAGACAAAGCTCGCCGTTTTCGCTGGCTGTTTGTCCTTTCGAGCAATTCGAGCGAGTTCTTTCTGCGCTGCGTGAACCTCTTGCACCCGCCTTTGTTCTGGCTTATGTACTTGGGAAAGCTGCCGCGGGTGCGCGTGACCCACGAGAAAATAGCGCGGCAGAGAATGTTTGAAGAAAAACTCGGGAACAGAAAGTAAACTTGGATAATTCAGTCTGAACTGCGCGGACGACACTCTTGTTATCCGAGAAACGATCTGAACTCATTAACTTGGAATCAAATCTATTCACGCGACAGTGGCGTTGAATCATCACGAGGTACCATCGATGTCACTTTCGAAATCAATTTCCTCGAAAACGAAGCTCCCTATAGAAGAATATTATTCCACATTTCCCATTCATTTTTCTGCCAAAAATCACACCCTTTCAATTTCGCCACGAATTACCTCGAATTCTGTACATTCGTGGGCAATTTTTCGAATTGAATCTGCTCGAATAGAGAATGGCCGCGATGAGCGTGAAAACCGCGGAGTTTTATTTATAACCGCTTTTCAGCAGTTAATTCACGGACGTGCAACGTGCTTGTCCGTCTGCCCTACTCTTTATTTCCATTCTGCCCACCCCTCTGGCAGGCTCTCATTGAATCTAACCAGCGCTTTATTTCGGCGGGATAGGCCGTTATGCGCGCTCACGCCGTCCGTGCCCAGTTGTGCGTACACACGCGCGCACACATTAGCGAGAAAAACGAGGGCCACCCCCCTGGGTAATTTATGTCCTACTCCGCAATCGTTATCGTCCCACAAGTACCCGCGGTCTCTTTGTCTTTCGCCCGCGCCACTGACACGGTTGGTTTAAGCTGAGAGCGTGTGTCAACAACGGAACGCCGAAGGAAAGTGTTCCTAAACGTTAATTACGGAAATTAATGATATTCCGGCAAAGCAACCGCGTTATCCTCGCGCAGATATGGCAACAGATGAATTTCTACGACAAAGAGGGACCAAAACGGCGGGGCTCGAACAACAGACCCGTGAAAGCAATTTAACGCAGGCGTTTACGAAAATTCGTTATGTTGGGAAGGGGCGGGAGGAGAGAAATTAATGTCGCGTTCTCGTGAAAGTTTTATATCCGAGAGTGTATCTTCGGGATGAATAATCACGGACCGTTAAAAACGAGACTGAACAGACTGAACGTGAAAACATTTCAAATATTCCAACAATTCCAACAGCGATCACGGTCCAGATGTAAATTACGAGTTGGCCACATTGTTTACGTTAATCGCGCGCGCGCGCCTGCGAGTGGAACCGGTGCAACGGTTAGGTAAATTGCTCTATCTCCGAGCGAAAAAGAAATGAGAGTCGAACGGGAATATCTCGCTGGTCGTGGGACATTATAAACGAAAACGCACGCGGTCGTATGAAAATTATCATCGGAGGGAAATTATGAATTCGCATTCTGTCGTTCGATTTATCATACGATTTACAATTTTATCCCGATTTTCGAACGCGCGAGAATTCGTTACAATATTTGTCGATGGTATTTATCGTTATTTGCCGGGGATAAGAGTCGTTTCTTCTATTTTCCGCGCCATGGCGGATGTTTCAACATTTATTTGGTATATCGCGAAAACGGGGAACGTTCGGGGGAATTCTGGGGAAATAAATCTTTTGAAAGTTCGCCCGACAACGATTGCGCGTCCCCACATAAATTATCATCAGCGACCACACTCGTGCGCTGGAAACGTATGTGCGCCGAACGTTTGTGTGCACGGAAACGAGCCACGTTGGCTGTATATCCGCCGTATCTTGAAATAAAGCTACGAGTGGCGTCGATAAATGTATGGTCAGACAAAGCGAAGTAGAAGCGAGCGTAGTGAACCAGACTCGAATCAGTTCGCACAAAGTACTTTGGGAAATAAATTGCGTTTCTTTACGCTGGCACTTTTATATTTTCTACGTTTTCCTCTCCGCTATAAACAACCTCTACATTTAGCAAATACAGCGGGAAATTACTGTGACGATCGAACGGAACTAAATCTCAAACTCCCCGAACTCGCATTAATACAGTTCCAATCGTTTAGAACGATTCCCACTGAATTCGACAAAGGAGCGTCGAAAGCTTTAGCTACCTTGCACATACACACTCCTCACTGATCTCAGAAACAGGCTCACGCCTGCAGTCACACATATATTGAGAAGACGTTTGACTAAAGCTTCGAGGAGCCACGGTATTGTGAAGTCGTTTTCTATACGTCCCGGATGGCAAAGAGGATCACGGCAAAGACTGGATGCCGTAAATATACGTCGCTTGTCGCAAAAGATCTCATAGACGAATTCCCGTGGTTCTAGGACAGTTGGTGGAAAATGGACAACGATTACGTATGAATATTACATGAGAAGGTGTGAGCACAGCTTCTTTGCTACACAATGGTCGTTCTAACGGAAGACTGGAATAAAGTCTTTTAGTTCAATGAAGATGTTTCCTAATTACCGTTATGTTTCAGAAGTTCCTGGAAAGAAAAGGATGGCAATCTATAAATAATCGATGCAATTAATATTGCATCGAATTCATGCTGTCCTAATGGCTTCTTACTAAGGACAAGGTAAATTGAGAAGAGACACGAGACCTCTGAAAAATTTAAAAACGCGGTTGAAGTGGCGACAACCTGCTCCTTCGATCAAAGCATAGATCCATCCGTCGTAATCTAATTTCAATCTGGTACCAAGGCAAAAGGAAATGTAAGAGAGGACGAACGAAAGCCAGCTGTATTATAAATCCTTTCATCTATTAGTAAGGTGATCTGATCTCCATGACTCGATGGCTAAGAATGTCCAGGTAGGCGAGGATGGACTCAGAAGGAAATAAAAAATTATTGTATGGGAAGAAATGTTCGTCAAAGGGGATCCCCTTGACAGAAACGTCTTTTTAAACGGTAACAAAGCAACAAAGAGAGGCTACATCAATTATTTACCGAGTGACAGACCAAATGACCGCTAGTTATTTTTCAGTAGGGGATTCTTGACACCCTGCGCACCCATAAATATCAATCTTGTCCCGGGTTTTACTTCGCTTTATGAATTACTTTTCTTTGTATGTGCCAAATAATAAATACGAATAATAATAATAATTAACGCACGAGCCTTTCAGCATTGTAAGTTTTTCGAGGGGGAATGTAAAAGATTATAAGCTTTGGCGTGTGGTGTAAATAAATGGGGATGTATGCTCTATTTTAAACAATCGAAATCAGCGTTTAACTTCCTTGTACCCATAGAGATCTTCATTAGTATTCCAGTTATTTTAATAAACGTACCCAGAAGAGTATTGGCTGATAAGTCGAAGATTGCCTTTACTTCCTACTATAAATTCAAGATCCCCCGAACTTTCATTTCCGCATTTCGCGCGAGTAAGTCCGGATTTTACGAGCACAGCCATCCGCAAGCTGCTTTCACTGTATAATCGATGTAGAGCCCAGCCCACGATGTTGTATTTGTCAGCACCATAGTTTAGGCAGATATATAGGGCAGAATTGATACATATTTATAAGCATTATGTAGGGAATATGGAAATACGTGTCCTTACTTCGACCTCACCACTCTTTCTGTTTTATATTTCGCCCTGTTTTTGACATAGCTTCATTCAATCATCAAACTCCATTGAAAATCTACGAAGAACTGCACTTAAGGGAAAGGTTTCAATAACGCGAGCAAGTTTCCAGGAAAGTAAATTGAGAAACCAAAAGAGCGGAGCCTCGACGAGAAGAAAAAGAATTGCTCTTCAGATATTTCTTTCTGAAGTGTTGTCGTCAATTTGGTCCTTTATTAAAAAGTTTTCGAACGTCGGAGAGGAGCAGCCGGCTGGCAAATAGTGGGAAACTAACAGCTGCTTCATCATAGATGAAATACCCGCCATGTGTCACTTTCAATTTGGGAATTCGTATGGGCAAATATATTTGCCAATTGACAATTTGACGAGCCAAAAAAATTATTCGAATTTCCATTGATTCGTTTTTCGTAAATTTTACGACCAAGAAAGCAACAAAAATACACGGTTCTAAAAATGAAAGCTCGATCTGGTAAACCTTGGTCTTATGAATATTCAAATCAATACGACAGACGTTAAATTCGATTGAATTCGACTTTCCCTATTCATGCTATTCGGATTTCACGACACTGTCCAAGTCGATAAGCGAGAACTGTTATCTGCAACATCTATTCGTTTATCCACTTCGGGACACTAAACCGTAAACGATAACTCGAACAGTGAGGAACGGCCGTGGTCGTTTCGACGACGAGATGTGCCGTTTCCTTGAAGAGGAACGGAGAAGGAATCTTCTGACGTGTAAGAAAGATCGGCCCTCGAACAGAATGATGGCGATACCATAGCTGGCTCTGTGCACCAGATACGCGAATCGTAGGTCCTTCTCGAGCCCTTCCGCTGAATAATTCACCGTTGGTTAATGAACATTCCGGGAAACGAGATGCCCCTCGTCTCGTTCTTTGTTCAGGTGAAGCCATTCTTTCGGTAAGTACCGTGAAAAGACTAGATTCGTTATCGTACCCTCGGCACTCCCTTCGCTCCATTCTATCATTTCTCCGTTTCTTCGTTTTCTAAGATGCTTTCATTGTTTACTCGCGTCTCAACGATCGCTTTTAATCTCAAGCAACGATCCCAGTTTATCTCCGACAGTAATTTTATTCACCTCCGTTACTATAAACTGCTCATCTACCAGCCTAAACACATACTACCCTCTTTTTACACGAGGTATCTTTCTGCCTCTATCGCTTTTCTACCTTACTTTCGGATTAATCAAAGGATCCGAGGAAAAGTTCCTTTAAATAAAAGCAACGTTTCAATACTACGAATCGTTAATAACGCTAACGTCAAAAGATTCACGTTCCCGCCCATTCCCCAGTCATTTTTCCCACTTACCCAGTAACGACCGCCACGCTCGGTAGGCAAAGCTAAAAGCGGGCATAAAACACGAATTTCCCGCTCTTTGCCTCTTCCGTTCGCTTTTTACCTTTTCTCGAATAAAAAAATATATACACCCACGCGCGCAGAAGGGCCGAAATTATGGTCAACGGACATGACGCGCCTATTTATGATTCATATAAATCGCGTTCCGCGTAGCATGCAGCGTATAGGTGGTTTTACGTTGCCGGTCCATTATCTTGCATGTAACGCGAATACAGCTTCCGCGGTGCGTTATAACCGTCGCTGCCCCGAGGATAAACCGTGCCGTGAATATTTATCTACGACTATTGCGAAATAAACTGCGCTCCTCGAAGCCCTATTCTCGCTGGTAAAAAAAAACGCGGCGCGAGACACGTAACGCGCTCGAGCAGTATCGTAAATTCTGCTCACTCCGAAGCCACCACGTATGACATCGAACACCGACCCAGCAAATTTTGACGGCCATTATCGGGGTTGGCGCACGCACCGTTTTGCTTTTCACAAATCCATCCTTCACCGGGTAACATTCTTCTATAAATATGTGTTTCAATGTAATCAGCATCGGGAATACAGATCGACAGTCGAACCGATCAAATTTCACCCAGCGAACACTTCCGTCAACCGATACAGACAGCGATATCAAGCTGGCTTAGGGTAACGTCGATACCCTGAATCTCGAAATTCATCGCCTCGAGCATTATGTTGAAACGTTAGGCTACCCGTAACGCGACGGCACTAATGCGGCCGGTAGTCTGGTAGACTCCCTTTACATGGGAATGCAACAGCAGTTTGCAGCGTTTGACGCCCGCAAAATTATAACTCGGCCCTGGGCGTAGCTGCGAGTTTCCTGGATTATAACAGGAAACCCCTAATCGCCTAGAAAGCGAAACCCGGGGACGTGGTACGATCGCACAGCGAGGAAGGGAAGGGTCGGTATCTAATATCCAGGCTCATAAAGTTGTTTTTTTTTTATAAAACAAGGAGAACCGAAAGTTACGGCCAGAGAGGGTGTAGACGGAGAAGGAGGCAAGCTTTTCCACCGGGGATGATATATGATCGTTGCGAGTTAAGCTTTCGACGGGTCGGGATCTCGCCTGTAACGCAAATAAACCATTTTCGGCTCCCCACGGTCCTAAAATAAATCGGCCAAGCGTGGAGGTAACATTCTATATTACACCCCCGCGTTCCGTTTCACCCCTGCATCCGCCGTTGATGTTATTCGTGATTGAGAGAATCTCCCTAAACCAGTAACAAGATCGAGATTCGTCAGTATAATGGTTACGTACGAACTCGTTTATTCCAGTCACATAAAAATTGGGGGGTTCACCTGGGAATCGCGTGAAAAGTAGCTTATTCATGAATATGATGAAATCTACGTCGTGTATAATGCAACGGTATAGGATTAAGAATTCTCGTAAATTGCAACTCGAATAATACTGCCTAAGCGAAATGGATTACGTCAAGCCCTTCGACCCATCGAATGGTCCTACGATGATAAATAGCTCGTGACAGGAGCTGAAGATAAATCACGCGCTGAAGACAATGTCGAGCGTGGCTTTAATCATTGACAAGTGCACGACAACTGCTGAACTGGATGCTCCTAAGTTCCTCCGGTAAACTTTCACGGTAAACACTCGGCGAGAGAGACCTTAGGGGTATTGTTCCTACGGACGGTGGCTGGAATTTGCCGAACAACTGCCTAGGAACGTACGAATTTCGTGGTTGACAGATGGCTCATCGGTGAAGTCGCGTTAATAGCGAAAGCATGCACGTGTACTTGAATAGATATTCAGTCGCTTTGTACTGCCAGTTAAACAGGGTCTCACCTCAGAAACAGCCAGACCCGGCCGAATTTCCGGCCAGTCAAGCAGATAGGTACCATTGTGCCCGTTACGAGAATCGATGACAAAGATCAATGTTATCGATGACAGTGATTTACGGACCACGAGCTTTGCACGCCCCCAAATAACTCCTGTCCATCTTTCACCTGACCAATTATTCCCAATTTTCAGCGGCGGCGTCGATTTGTCCAGCTGTATACCGAGGAGAACGTAGAAACTATTCGCGGCAAGTGACAGATGCTTTTTTTTCTCTTGTTTCGCCAAACAGAACGGAACGAAATAGGTCGTTCCGTTGAGAAAGCCGTTCTGCTCAATCAAACGATTCATCCAAGTGGCGCAGGGCTCTTGCCAAGAACGAATGTACCCTATATTGCGAGGACAAATAGAGCCGTGCACAGTTTCTGAAGGATATATATGTACGTGGGTAGGAAGCCGTGGATGGCTAACAAAATGATGATATACTTACCAAAAAAGACCGCAACATATTTGTCGCCGACGACGCCGGTACAGGATACGAATATGACTTAATGTTAGCTGGCGCTGGAGCTCTTGTACGTTCGTATACGTTCAGAAACTACAACGGTCGCTAAGGAGAAATTTATACCGTCCGCTTCAAGATACCTATGCCCATAAATGGGACATTCTTTTTTAGGTAAGGTCGGGGTAAAATATTACTGTGTAGAACTCGTGGCAACCTCCAAGTAGATAATCTCAAACTAGGTTAATGAAGAATGTCGATAGACTTCACTTAGGAAGACAGGATAGTCCTTCTTACCACCTCTTCTACAAACTCGCTTTTAACTTGCTCTGTAGTCTTCTTTTCCTTCCATGTTGCTGCGCTCAACACTCACGCTAATCTGCTCTCACTACTATCTGAATGACTTTAAGGGCCCTTACGTCTGCACATGTACAAACTCGCAGGCAACCCCTATTCAGCTACATGTTCCTTAAATCTTTGTTTCATAAATATTTCCCTCGCACACCTGTCCCTTTCATTGTTTGATAAAATGAGATATTGTTAGAGAAGTATCTACTTCGTTATATATTGAATTACCTATATGTACTTTGTATAAGAGTGCTGGAGAAACTGATTTAGGTATTGCGTAAACAGTGAAAGGAGTCATTATGAAATGAAAAGCGAGGAATAAACATGTAGGAAATTTCGACGACCCACCGAAAGAGGCTGTGAATCGTACTGTAGGTACCCGTTGTCACCTGTCTTTCATTTCTGCTCAGAAACACATGGTGCAAAGAGTACGTAGAAGGACACAGGCGAAGCGTGGCAAAGATATTCCAGCAGAATTTTTCGAGATAGGTGGAACAACACGAGGCGAGAAAGAGTTGATTTAAGGAAGATGAAAGGGTAAGAAATGGAGAAGATGAGACGCCTCGACACGTCCGGGCCGCGTCTGGAATACGCTTCAGCTTCATAATTTCATCACGTCCGAGAGGTTTTGCGACATACTTTCGCCTCGAGTTGGTGAACTCAAGTTAAGAAGAAGTTAAGACTGTATTACTTATGGGATTCTACTACATACTATAACTTTTTCCAACGCCACTACTAGATGGTTAACTATACTGAGAAACAGCTGATATTATTGTTAATTTAAACATATATTGTACGCCAATTATGAGAAACATTTTAATCAAACTATATCGGATCTTGCACACAAATCAGGTGGCTATCATAAAGCATCGTTTCACCAACTTTCCCAACAACTCTATCTAACTTCCGAAGCCAGAATTCCTAATAAGTACTTCGGCGGTATAACAACTTTTAATAAAGAGGTATTAAGACCATGGCTAAGCATTTCATGGGTTTCCACGTCGGTATGATCGATATGCAAATACCAAAGCCAAGCTGATCCCATCTGCGCATCCGTTGTTCATGATGGCCTACGTCCGAATAAAAACTTTCTACCACGATGGATTAAGGTGGTTAATGGCTATTGATCGAGTCATCGATCAGGCAGCTATCAGCGGCAAAAGTTCGAGAACGCGTCTATCGTATGCAGAACGTATCTATGACCGATATGGGACGCGTCAAAACCCAATAGTATTATTCTCACATCCATACGGTACACGAGATGATACTATCAGACAGTCCCATTCGTTGTGCTCAACCGTGAGATTGACAGTGACAGATGACGGTTCACTAGGATTAGGTAATGCTGGCAGTTGCCGGCGAGAACAGGAGACAAGATGTTGTCGGAAAACACTGTATAGATAGAACTATCGCGTGTGAACATACAGCTTCTCTGCTCTACTTTGGAACACTTATTTATGTGACTGAACGTTAGAAGTAAATATTTTGGCTGAGGTAATTAGAATCAGAAAAAGGATAATCAATGTGGACAATAATCCACGCAATAAGGATTATAGAGGAGAAACACTAGGAATAAGCACAAATTGCAGCCTCATATTAACAGCCCGAAAATGTTATTTCTTTTGATATACTCATTTCAGTTACGCAATCCTATTTTATTTAATTACCCACCGTCACGTGCATGATTATCTCGACTATCCAGAAACAAAAACTACGATAAACATGTTTAAGACCGTCAGAATGAAATGAATTCATGTCATGGTCATAAAATCAGATATATTATACGCGAAATTTAATTGATGTATGCGGTTATAATATCGCCGGTGGCAACGTAATGCTGCCTATTGACTTACGCTAGCGCGTGAATATAACTGGATTTTATTATGTTTATTCGAACGCGTTTTAGATATTTTATATAATTTTATAGAAGCGTAATACAACTGATATTAAATGTTGGCAATGGTGCTTCATATTCCCTTCTAATTAAAAGTGTGCATCAATCGAAAGAATTTCAAATATATCCCGGAATATTTCCGACACGGTCATTACCATTTTAAACGTTTTGCTCTTTTTAATTTTAATAAAATACGCGAATAACTGTAGTAGCAGAACGTTAAAACGAGCGTTCTTTAACGTCGTATATTAAAATAGGAATGAAACATCAATCCGATTAAAAAATAAAATTACATTGAGACTATTGTCAAACAGAATGTTGATGATCAAATCTAAATGATCAGCATATGACTGATACTATAATAGTCTTCAAAAAAATTAAGATTTTATTTATCACATTGATATTAGTTTTGGAAACCCCTTGACCCCAAATTGGAGTATTTTTATTATTCATCATCTTTCTAACTCTGTTTTGGGTTACCCGCATTGTTAGATAGTTATTCTACAATTTATCGTCACAAATAACGAATATACTCCAATATATTTATCATCACCAGAGTCGAATGCGTGGCACGCGATGTATCACGGTTCTTCCACGACTACAAGTGCATAAACCCATAGAAATAACGTAATTCGATGTACAGTATTCAGTTTGTCTAATAGGTAGGGTCCAGCCGCGAGTTCGACAATGAGTCACCCTGTGCGTATGTGCACAGTTGCGTATCGAGCTTCCATTGTTCAGCTGTTCCCAATCAAATTATATGCGAGCCCATCGTGGTGAACCGAGTGCATAACATACCTAGAGTCATTCGGCCCGGAGCAATCGAATTCGCCGTAACAAGGCAGAAATTTTGCTACGGACAACACTGCCACATGTTTCTGGTGAAATCAATTCGCTCGTAGTAAACATGATTCAAGGTTTACGAAGATATTGATACATCTCCTCTATCTATCTAACTCTTAACAAGCTTATAAATAAATATCCATTGTTTCCGAATCCACGAAAGAATGCACCGTGTTTTTTCATCTGAGAGAAATAAAAAATGTAAGGAAACAGCACTTTTCGCTTTTATAAATTCAGAATTCTTCCCGAGTAAATATTCCCACCGTGTAACAACCCGATGGACTGTGCTTTAGAAAAAAGATGATTCGCTATAAAACGAGGGCCAACAAGTGTGACAATTTTTCCACCAAGAGCGTGAAACTTTTCTCGCGGGGAATCTTACTAAGTGGTTGGAAACGGGCACTACATCAAGGAAAGATAAGCCGCTTAATTTCGAACAAGATTAGCCGGGACGTTCAATCTCCTATATCGCCGTCTCTTTGGCACGTAACGGCGCCAGTATTCCTGGGCCGGGGTTAATCTCCGGGATTAATCCAGAAACGAACTTTCGTACTATGTACCATTTTTCCACGGCCTTTCATATTTCTGGTTTATGTCAACGATTACACGGACCTTCCCCTCCATACATGAAATTCTTGTTGCACTCTTTCTCTTGGTTTATAGAAGAGGAAACGAGAAACGCGCATGCGAAGACAGTGCATGTGAAGGCATTCCAAGAACGGAATATTAAAAGAACGGAATGTAAATTAAATTTTTACGCCACGATGAATCCTCGTTAGTCTCGCGTACAAGGCTAAGGCGAAAGCTTACGGTTGGGTACGGGACAACGTGAAACGTTGACGCGCCAGAAAGCTGTAATAATGGAATCCTGGAACACCGAAATGTCCGTATATAATAACGGTTTTATACGCCGCAATTTGATCCTTTGCACTTGAATAATTTCCCTGGACTGTTACTGTGCTCCTTCGATAAGCCGATATATGCATGGTTTGTCGAGTCCATAAATTAACCGCGGAGTTCGATTCGTAGTCTTTGGTAATCCCCTCATTGCCATACGAGAGACTCGGTCATTATAACTTTGCAGTGCAATTGCGCGTCGCATCGAGCACAAACAATATACAATGCTGGAGGAATATGATGTTTTTATGATGAATTGTACTTTAGGCTTTCGCTAAACGTTTCCCGTTTCACTCGGTGAAATGTGTACTCGCGCAAGTGACTAAAGTAGTTCAAAAGAATTTGTTGGATCGTGAAATTTTTCGGTGGAAATCAGGTTTAATGTGATCGAGAAAGTTTGCCACGGAATAACAATGTATTCTTCGAGAAAAAAGACCAAGCTTTTTCCATTGGAATAAGTACCCTCTAACTCTTTTTCAGGGCAAAGAAGTTACAGAATGACAAATGCTTTCTCGAGCGCAGTCGAGCCGTCAATTTAACCCCGTTCTTTTGTCAGCAAGGGTGAATGAAGTCCAACCACCGAAAGCGGAGAACAAGTTGACGAGTGCTGTGATTCCGCACGTTTTTCCTTTTCGAAAAGCAATTGAGCCGGTCTGTGGTTCTTTCACCACCCATTTAGAACCTAATAAACTTTTTACATTGGATTCAACTTTCGACTGTAACCGATCGAAGAATGCGGCGTAAATCTTTCAAGACCGCTATAAATTCTGAAATAGGATGATCACCAGAATTCACAATTCAGGAAACTAGTTTCAGTCGGATCTGATTAACTTGCATGAATAAATTCGCGAGAGTTTAGAGTACCATCGACACAGATATTTCCGCAAAATTTAAATTTTGAAAGGGATGGAGAAACGGAGCAACGCTTGCCGAGCTTTTGGAGCATCTTGCGTTCAATTATAGTGCGACATCAAACCAGGAAATTCAATTTGAGCGAGCATATTTTGAACTCATCTATTTCATAAACAGAACAGGCGTAAATTTATTTTCTTCTAATTACTCGGCTGCGCGTCGTCTATTCCATGCGTCGAATTCTATTTAAAAGGGTGCATTTTCTCAGCCACATATGTATTTTCAAGCAAGTATTTTTCTACGAGTACCATTCACGTTGAATAATGAGAGTTGCGACCGTTTATATTTTGTTCGTGAATGCGGCAAATGCTAAATATTAACGACGCCGCCTGAGAAACTACCGCGTATTTCCCTTGCGAGATTTTTAACGGACGTTCTCCGCCAGGTTTTTAACCCACCGTTTTCATTGAAATACGCAATTCAAAAGGGCATGACAAACGAGCCTTTTTACAGTGTTCACCCGTTGCATGTTATTTAACAACGCGCTGTTATACTTCCCCTTTTAGAATTCATGGGGGCCCACGGTCGACGTCACATATTCGTGCGTGCATATTGTACTTCGAAAGGACAGTCTCTACGTAAACGTAACCATAATACATCGTCACGGGCATAGGAAAATTACATTTCCCCTCGGAAAACAATCAAGGAACGCTGTTCACGTTGGCAAACGTCGGTTCAACGGGTAGAGGGAAAGAATATAAAACTCTGAACGCGCAGGATGAAGGGCTGGAAGCTATTTCGATAAATTCATAAGTATACCCCCACCGTAACGTAATTTCTGGAAACTGTCGGTAGTATTCCCGAGGATATTCTTATTCTTTTTAGAGGAATTGCACAGCAGACGTAAAAACGTCGCCGACGGGTTATGGTTTAATAGGAGGGCGGCTTTGTACTTGTCGCGAGGGGAAAGAGAAAAAGAAAAACGATGCTGCTCAGCTTGGGGTGAAAACGGTGACGAAAATGAATCGTTGGGGTTGATATCTTATTATCGTATCACGAAAAGATATGCATTCCTTGTGGAAATTTTATTGCTTGGATGAATTGATGACATTAACAGATAATTACGAATAACCATATCTGGAAAGATGTATGAGACAATTATGCAAGCTAAATGGGAGAGTAGGGGAATTGGGAACGCGGGGTAAACCCGAACACCGCGATTTCGCTGGTTACGCGTATCCGTCCTCCCACGATATTGTTACATGATGTAATTAGCTATGTTTAGTACTAAGGGAATTGTCACAACGGATGGCTGCGCGCGACTGCGAAGATAAGGGTCGTGAAATGTTATCATAGCTTTTCTTATAATTTTACGCTGGATTTTACGAAACTATACTCTCCAACAAAATATAATTTTTTCGCAGTTCTGTTACTTATATACTGCTGCCTAAGAATATCTGGAAGAGATATTTTTTCATCAAGAAAGCACGCAATCTAGACACATTTACCAACCTCCTATGCAAGCGTTTATGTTCGCAAGAGGAATGGCCAATCGATGATAGCAAGACTCGTCGCCAATCAACTCTCGCTGGACAGGAGTCCGGGTTACTGGGGCATGGCGTAATAGTACGACAAGAGAGAAGCCAAAAAACTTACGTTTGCTATCACGAAGCATGCAAACGGTCGCAAAACGACTTTCCCTGGTCGATCCGAGGAGCTTCCTCAGCGTGTATCCTCGGTACACTTACGAAACGGAGTCGCTACGAGGCCAGTTAAAATAATTATGCTTCTGTTTGTTGATACTTAAAGGACCGGCTAGGACTTTTCTGTTATACACTCTTCGTTTAATGAAATGAGATGTTTTAATCGTAAAAGATATACAAGAGGTGTTTCATTTATAACATTTAGAAGATAAAGAATAGTATGCTCAATGAAGGTTTTGAAGGCTTCTCCAAAAAGATATTTTTCTTTATAGAATGGGAGAATCTTTGAAATATTAAAAGGTTCGGCTTTATAATACCTACAGTAAGATTAATCGAACTTTTAGTTTTACAATAAATGTCGAATCAAAAGTGTGAAAATAATCCTCCATCAACGAGAAATTACACTTTTCAAAAAAGCAGAAAATACCGACAAACTTTACCCATTTCCCTTGAACGCCACTTGCTCGCAAGGGGAAACCCTGGGGCAACAGTAACGCGAGCACCCCGTATACGCGGCACTTGACGGCGCAAATGGGTTAACGACCCTCGTAAACCAGAAGCATACAGGCGGCTCCGCGTTAAACAAAGTAACAATCTTACCGTTTGTCGCCGGGAAATTCGTGGGAAGAGCTCGCACGGCCACGTCTCCGCGTCTCCTCTCCAGCTCCGTTTCGTCGACCGATAGGAACACACGGGCGCGAAATGGCGGCACCGGGCTTGACGCGAGAATGATAAAGTCGCCAGCAGGGAACACGAAACCAGTCGCGGGCATTACGCGCGGCGGTTCAGACGGCGGGATTTCAGGAACGCAGTCGGCGGACGGCGACATATTGACCGTGGTAAGGCGAGACTTGCGACCACGGAAGGCGAAAGTGAATCGCGAACGACCTGGATCGACGCGCCAGATACCCCTGCTTTCACGACCCCGCTGTTGCTATTACCCCTCGGTGCGAACCAACACCGGCTGCTACACTCATCCCCTCGCTCCTCAATCACACACCGAGGTAGACCCCGAGCCACAAACCAGAGCTTTCAAATAGTAACCCATCGAAGCTCTCGAACTCGTAACAACAACCCGCGAAACGTGGTAGATCACCGCGCGACTGCACTCGTTCCCCTTTGAAATTCGCACTGCCGGCTCTTAAGCGCCGCCTAGCGGGGATTCACGCCGGCAAGGGCTTTGCGATTCTCGAACGCAATCGATATCTCTGTCGCGGTGGCGAAGCGCGATGGGGCGACGCGCCGCTGCGTATCGCCTTAAGTTTGCACTGCGAGTTAATCCTTGCCTCGGGCAAGTTCAGTTCGAAACGTGCAAGTAATAACTTCTTCCCGCGCTGGATGTCCGCGGGGTTGATGGTCGCGCTACGAGCACGTGAAAACAAACTGTGATCCTCGTAAATCGTCGCTCGACTGCATTCGACCCCCTCTTTGAAATTCGCACTGCTGGCTCGTGCGCGCCGCGTAGTGAGGATTGACGGCAGCGAGTGCTTTCGATTCTCCAAGGCTATCGATAGCTTTGCCGCGGTCATGGGGCGTCACCGGACACCGGTGGAATTCGGTTCGGGGTGTTTTAGATAGTTAATCGTAGCCTCGACCGAATTTTTGTTCGGAACGTGACAGGTTTAACGAGAGTGTCGCGCGGGGCAGTGCTCGCAAATTCATTGTGCGATTCAATTCGTTCCTGGCTTTGGACATTGAATGTGTGCTTGCAGTGGTCGCCAAGGTCGAGGGTGAGTATTGGAGAATGGAAGGATATCGTTTACCTGCCTGCTTCGTCCATCTTCTGTTGAGGTAACTCTATCTATTATGCAATAAATATTTATGGTAATTTTATGGAGCTCGAATTTATGAACGCGATAACACGCTTTAAGTCGCTGTTAGCCCCTTGCTGCGTGGTGTATTATAAATGGTGCATAGCGGTTTTCCTTGTTTCATTTTTAAATTCTTTTTATATCTAGACTGTAATGGGCAAGTTTTATAAAATGTCCAAAGTGTAGTGTTATAGTTGTAGTATTTTTCTTGCAATGAAAATCCCCTCTTTAATGATTCATCTGTAGCGTCATATATAATGCATATTTTTGAGTAAAAAAACATGTTTTTTAAAGCTTATGATGTTAATAAATTTCATGCCAAAGAACAAGTCTCAGTTTCAATTTGTTTATTTGTAATTAATTGAAACAGAAATGCTTTATTTTAGACAGGAATGACTGCCCAGTATTTAAAGAGAAATTCGTGCAGCGAAAGATTTAGTATGCTTTATTACATTCTATGACAAAAGAGTGGAAAAGCGACAAAGAAACGAATACACTTTGAGACACGAAAGTTAAACACACAAATTTATTAATTGCAATGTAGAAAATGAGATATATGCGTAAGATTAATTCAAATATAACGAAAATAGGGTTTCTATATTCAAATCTTATTCCAATTGGTAGAGTAATCTAATCTTAACATACAAGGCTAGGGGACTATGTAATGTCACATCCAGAATCTACATTGCTTCTGAAAATTCAACAGAATTTCGTAAGAAAATATTGTTATAGAAGGGCAAATATTTGGATTGGTAATTTCTGTAAATGAAACTCACCGTCGAACTTTAGATATATTTTATGGTTACCTTTAAACTTGTGCCCCGAAGGAAGTTTATATCAGGAGAAAGAAAAAGAAAGAAGAAAATAAGTTTATATCCCTTGCGAAACATTTTAATTTACATAATTGACGAGGCATTGACTTTAAAAAATGCATTGAACCCTTCAGCGTCCGTATACATATGCATAAGTGTACCTTGGCTTGAGCATATCAGAACACGTCTGCTGTCATAGATATACAAACAGGTATATACATAACCATAGATATGCATTCCCATGCGGAGCGTTTACACAGCGTATTCATGTCAATGGTAACAGTATTAGAGACGCCAGAATTATTAAAACGATATTGCACCAAAGCAAACACGACTGATATGGAGGAGACTACAAACTAAAGTAAATGATTGCATGATTGCACTGTCCTCTCTCGTTTATTCAACCATCTTCGTACAATCCGTCTATCGAACCTTATCCCCTGACACGTCTATGGAATCCTAATACAGAAATTTGTGGTCGCTGGAGGATTCGATGTCTCTATCCACGCTGTGTAATATATGCATATTTCTCTCCAAACGTGCACACAACTTATGTGCATATTGGAGAGGGTGAAACGGTGCGAATACTAGGGAAACAGGAACTGTATTCGCGTGTATGCAATATCGTAATACACCCAATCAATATTCACGTACTTAGTGTTCCTTGACAATTAAGAACTATATACAAAATAATACAGTAGTTAAGATTTAGCGAAAAGTACAAGAACGAAAGAAATAAAATTGCTATGTTACTTTACTTCAAGCTTCTGTAAAAATTCCACATGGGTCGAGTTTTCAGTCACCTGCAGCTGCAGGTAGTTTTTTCAAAGTGCAACTTGTGTTTTATTCCGTAAACAAAACATCAGAGAAAAAGCGCCACAACAGAGCGCCGCGGTTTAAAGAATCTGACTACACCATTCATGAATTGTTTTACCGAAGTTTCCACGAAAAAACCCATTTTGTTCCCACTTAGCTTTACTCTGATCTATTGCAGAGTACATTATACATGGCCACAGGGAAAAGCTTGTAAACTTGTGAAATACTTTTCTAAAGCCCAACAACTTTGGCGGTGTTCAGACACAGTAAATTTGTTTATATAAATTGCGAGGGTGCACGATCTTTCTTAAAAGGATTCGTTATAGCAAAGAGCCCTTCTTAATTCCCCAGGGAAGTCGTTGGCATTCCGCCTCTAGTATCTTGTGTTTTCCCCCACAAAGCATCGCAATTTCTTATTGTTACATCGTTCCTTCAAAGAACAAGAGATTCCTCAGATGAAACAATTTCTCCTTCCAGCTGCGAATCAAATATCGCATGTTCCGGTACTGAGAGTGTACACGAAACACGGGGGAAAACGCAAAGAGAAACAGAAACGATTCTGAAACAACAAGCACCAATAAAACGTCCACGGAGCAAATAATAATGCAAGAGCAATATAAAGGAACTTTTCTGCAGCTATCGGAGCAACGCGATGCTTGCGCATGTTCGAAGGGTGTACAGCTTAAGGGGGAACACCACTGTGAAAGTTGAAAAAATTTCGATATTTTTTTTCTTCACTTTCTTAATGTTTAACTCTTCAAAAATACTCTCTGAAAATTTCAAGTTGATATTCGAAGAATTGACGAAGATACAGTGCATTTTGTGAGACGCGTCACGATGCCGTTCCGAGCGCGCTATGTTAGCGGCAAATAGCGCGCCGACATTTTTCTTACCCACTGTTCCCCCACATTGTTAAAGGTTATAAATTTTGGGGTTTTCCCGTTTTTACGCACGGTACGCTGTTCGTTCGAGAATCGAAGAAATGCAACCATTGATCGGGCATTCGAGTGACAGTGAACGTCACGAACGGAAGTGTGATTTTTCCCGTGCAAACTTTAAACGCGATTTTCTCGAAACGACATTTTTCTAACTGATCGAATCAATAGCTCTGTCAATTTTTATCCGATCGACTTGAAATTTTGATAGGATCTTTAAAACAAGAGTATCTTCAGTTGTACGTACCGATTTTTTGATCGAAAACATATTTTTTTAAATACGCTCGAAAAACTATCCATTTTTTTGCGGATTTTCGAAACTTTTTCTTCCCAAGCGCACCATTTTTACAAAAATAATTTTTTTTTAAAAATCGGTACGTACAACGGAAACTACACTCATACCGATTATATTTAAAAAAAATTGATTTCAGAGTTGCCGTTCCAAAGATATCGTTTCGATGTAGGAGATTAACTGTATATGGAAATCTATGCATGTTTTTCTATTACTTTTTTTTTTATAGTCTCTTAAGACATTGTACTAAAGATAGGTAATAACAATTTTATAATAAAACTGTAAGTTGTCCCTTAAAAAAATCTTAAAAATGGGCTCATTTTTCCGGCCGTCACAGTGGTGTTCCCCCTTAAAGGAAACAATCAAAGGGCACGTATAATAGACACTTGCCGCCGCCTCGTTCAAACGATCCTGAAACAGCTCAAACACAGCTAGTGCATCAATGCCAGGGAGAGTCGGACGAGGACGTAGGACGACGACGTACATGCACCGCGCGATGCACTTTGCTGTGTGTCAAGCCCTCCTTCCTGATCGACAACAACGACGATAGCTGGCGCAGAGCTATCCAGCTACTTGGGAGCTAGTCGATGAAACGTACACAAGGATGCGCTTCCGGATACGTATGCGGATACACACAGGGTAAACCGAGCGAATACACTGCACAGGTGGCGAACAGTAAGTGCACGCGCTACGTTGCACGCCTATAAACATGGAAGCCCGATCTGCCGATCCGTTTCGGTTACGCGGGGAACACCAGCGGGATTCTGTGTGCACGGCGTCGATGCGAATCCTCGTGGGAACGCTTAAATGCGCTTAACGATTGCCCGTGACTCTCTTCTCCGAGATCACCGGGAATCGCACCTCGACAGTCGGAAAATCGAGGTCCTGTCGACTCTTCCGGCCCCCGACTATCGCCGACCTGACTTATAAATACCCCATGTCCCTATCCGGGCGAATCTGCGGGTAACTTTGGGAAGGTGTTTGGCGGATATTGCAATTGAGTACGCTGTAGCAAGAGGGGTGAAGGGATCTTTACCTTATTAGAAAAAACTTTTTAGAAAATTATTGCTTTGAGTCAACAATAAAAAGAGGACACTAATTGAAAAATATATATTTGCATTTTGCACACAATAAGTTGTAGATAGTTATTGAGTTGTTATGTTTTTATTCCTATTTTTGGCGAAAAAGTATTCCATAAAAAAAGTATTAATATTAATAATATTTCTATTTTTATTTTTTTGAAACAAGTCTCATTTGTTATCGGAGTTGCATCAAACGTGCACCAAAAACGATGCAGAACTTTTGTGACGTCTATTACACGTCGTAACTCAAAACTGTCAAAAGTGGAGCTGCACTCCTGTTGCTGCAAAGTCCTCAATTATCGTGGCAGTCCGATGGATTGTATGAAAGCTGAGAATACAGAGGAGTAAGGATACTAGAATGGGGATCCTTGTTACTTTTGTAGATTGCCTTTGTGCAGTTCATTTGGTTCGAGGCGAGTGAACCGCATCTTTTTGGGGAGCTACTCTGAATTTTGTCGGTATCGATGATAAATCTGCCGCTGAAACATTCCCGAGAGGTGAAACGAACGTGAGACGCGTCAGAGATTTAGTGTCCATTTTAGAACAGGGTGTCGATGAATATTTAAAGCAACAGCGGTTAATCTGTGTCCTCTGTCATCGCCGGAAACTGGAAGCCCGACTTGCAGTTACAGATAGGTGCAGGAGAACGATGAACACCTCCGCGGAAATCCTCTTTCTATGCCTAGCACGTTCGTTCACTTGTTTGCAGCTTTACCGCTCTCTCGGAACGAGCAGCCGATGCGATACGGTTTCGAGTTTTCCTGACTTTCCATTCGAACACAGAGCCAAGGGACCGGGGAGGTCGAGCTGGATGGAGGAAGGATTTGAATAAATTATTTGCCGACGTAAATCTAAGTCCTTGGTGACCTCTTTCCGAGTGCTTCCCGATACTGAACTCGGGAGCAATGGCCCACTCGATAGGTGGGAAACCGTTCAGCGACTTTTATCAGCATCCCATTTTTGATTGTGAACGATGCGTTTTACACGGCAGATTTATCATTCCCGATTGGCGAGAAAATCAAATCGACGTAGCAAAAAAAAAACACAAGCGTAAACCGTGATGTATGACGGTTGAAAAACGCGTAAATGCAATGTGGATACTCCCGACGAATAGGAAGCTTTCTCGACAATTTAACAAGAATAAAATACCCTACGTAAAGATCGATGGAAACCACGTTGCATCGAAACGTCACGCAGTGAAAGAATTTTATTAAACAATGTACAGTATCCTCGGTTAAATATTACACACGAATAGAGAACGGTTGTTGAAGTTCCGGAACGGAAACAAGAAAATCTTGAAGATCAACTTGCCGAAAAATAAACGTTCCTCCTAAAGTAAATCGCAGCGGGACTTGGCCGGGGCAATCGAAATACGTATAGATAGTGGCTCGAGAGCTCGTCGATTCATCGATTCCTCGGTGGCCCGAGAGCACCTGCAGCTTCCTCCGTCAGAGCATACAGGAAAGCTTCCAACATAGAGACGAAGATCGGGTGGAGCGAGTTCCTTCCTAGAATCGTCCCGTTCTTAACCCACCCCCAAGCCCTTCTATCCGACCACTTTCATCGCTATAAACAACGTAACCTCTGACCTCGCCCCGGGGAGGATCCTTGCCAGCGGTGCACGATTAATCGTCCAGCAGCGATGTACCCTAGGAAGGTCGGTGTAATCCACCCGGCGAAATGTCTAAGCGTGTTAAATTTAATTTTGTGCCCTCGAGGCGGAGAGGATTAAACGATACACGTCGGAGTGGAGGGCGTGGAGGGTGAATGGGTGAAGGGCCAAACGAAAGACGAGACGTGATTTCGGCTCGATTGGTCAAATGATGGTGGTGGTGCGCGATGCTGCTGGCAGACCAATTTCATAGCGACGCTAGCCGTGAATCACTGCCCGTTGGGGACACTTAAACGGCTATACCGAGGTGCATAGAGGTATGTAGGTCGCGTTCAGGCGCGGACCACAGCATGCACACCGCCTAGCTGACTGTATACATATACACCACGTGCCCAGGCAATCCGCTGAATAATTGCTCAATTCAATACGTAATCACGCTACTTCCTGCTCGGCACCCTCCGTCCATACCTGTCTTCCCTTTCACGATCGCCTGCTCGCCTCCCAATAGGGACATAATCCTATTTAAGCCGGTCATAAGCATATCCTACCGTGAGGTTGAGTACATTATGCTCATAGTCCTTCGCCTTCGAAGACTGCGTCCCACCCTTAAGCTACCGAAGCCCGCCTTCCGGAATTTCCGACTAATGAGTGTTTCATTAATCAAGCTGCCTAATATCGGTGTACACATTCTCATGAATTAATATTCGATGCGAATATTATATGACCTCGCGGGCCTCTTGGGTGGTAATTATTTTGCACATATCATATTATACTTCGTTATCTGATATTCCTCGTTAACGGTGATGGTCTGAAGTCGATATTGAATTATTTTTCGGTGTAGATTACATCTTCACTGTTGTTGAACTTTGACCGAAGGTACAGCAGGATCGGGATAGAATTGAAGACCTTTGCAGCAAAAGGGGTGCAGCTCCATCTTGATCAACTTTGAGTAAATTACAAACAACTCTTTATAAAATACTTCACACAATATGTAGTACAAAGTTATTGAGTTGAAAAGTTTTTATTTCTATTTTTGGTGAAAAAATATTCTATATAATAAAAATATTACTAATATTAATATTAATATTTCTTTTTTTCTTTATTTGCAATAAATCATTCGTTTGTTATCGGAGTTGCATCACACGTGCAGCAAATTTGTGTTTACGTATATTAGACGTCATAACTGAAAACAGTAAAAAATGGAGTTGCATCGCTCTTGCTGTAACGTTCTGAATTCTAGGTGTTGCGTGACAAGTGAAATTTGATCGATGATTTTGTTGATCTTTGCCAGTGTATTATGATACACATTAAGCTCCGCTTCCTTGATCAAAGGAAGGGTACTCTACATAGCGGCTTGCTCAGTTCAATTATATCGATCTCGCCACTTTATCATATGTCGAATAATATGAACGGTTAAGCACCCTGACCACGACTCCCAGCATTATCCCGAACCACTTTATCACCTACTCAGCGGGGCCTCAAACAAATCGCGTTAACGATTAATTGAGCCACCTTCTGTGAGTCGAAGGTCAACGATTAACTCCTGGTGTTACAAGAGAGAGTAGAACCAATATCATGTAACACAGAGGATAGAAATGCTGAAGCCTCCTTCAACAAGATGATCGAAGCTGCAATCGTCTGCAACTCGGTGAAGCGATTTGTTCCGACTGAAAAAGAAACAAAGCCCGTGTTGCAAGCGACTAGGTATTTGCAGTTTCTGTCGGGAAATATGTAACCTGTGCGGTGCACGGTGTGGCGACGTTGGAAAATAACGATATCGTTTTATTACCAAGGAGAAAAGCGTTGTCAACAGTTGCATTCCGTTTCGATTTATTGGCCCCGCAACCGCGAACAGTCGCATCGACTCGACCATAAGTCGAAACGGAATTATACAATGTACCATGCTGGGCAGAGCCAGCGAAAGAGGCAAACGAAACGCACGTCGAAAGTTTGCGCCGACTGAAAATTTGTAACCGCCGCTCGCCATGTTTCACACTCGTTCCAGTTTTGCAACGTTACCTCGCGAAGTTTCGCGCCGAATTTCGGGCTTACATTTACATGGAAACGAAGATTTAATAAAACGGCGGGGACGGAAAATTGTAGGGGATGGGCGTCTTGGAGCACCTCGCACGTGTCGCGCGAATCGATAACACACGACCGGTCGGAAACATGCAAATACGGGGACAACTAAGCTCGAACTAGTTCGGCTCGGCCTGGGAATTCGATTACTGGGATATTTCACGGCATCTGCCTCGCAGAAGCAAAAACTTTGGCTGGGAATAGAACGCGTTCCGCCGTTGAATGATTACTATTTCTTGCGTTCTTATTGCAAACGTTAACACCGCGCTCCGTTATCAAACGTGGAAAGAACCTGGCATAGGTCTGCGAAAATACAATCGAAAGTTAGTTTCAGTTCGGCGCGGTGAGATTTCCATTCAAAACCGTGGGTTCTTGCGTATAATGCTATGCTTAGCGTTGTACCGGCAACTTTCTACATCTCCATAGCAAATACGAAGCGGATTGCCTTTTAATTATCCGTAGTTGGGTATTCGTCGGCGATTTCGTTAAGCTTTATCAGCATACTATTGACCTTTGAAATTCTGGAGGGTTTCCTCGCGCGAGTTAAGTATCAGGGCTAAGGGAATACTTGGTCGTAGGGCGCGAGTGGTACACAAACAGAAGTTACGGGATTCGCTTTTACGGTCTTGGTCGGGTAACTTAGCACGCCATCAACGCTCGTGCCTCTCTCTGACATCCCTTCAGGCGGTTACGGCTGACAACCGATGCATTCGATTTACAAACAGGCACAACCGTACCGTGTTATTGGACACGTTCCTATCTGTACCCATTATTCGTCACGCGTGCACGCGGTGTCCACGCTGTAAATTATGCCAGCCGTATAATGTCAGCTTGGATCCCTAAATCGAATCAAAATCTCACGTTCCGACGATTGCTGGATCCCCTCTACAAATATTTGTCTATGCCAACACCGACGGATGCTATCCAACCCGATGCAACGCTTGCTCTCGATAGGGTGGCTCGTGTATCTAGAAAAGTTTCTGGTAAACAATGCAGGATAATCTCTTGGAATAGCATCTGGATGGTGGATGAAATAGATTCAATATTGTAGGAGACAGGTTAGGTAGATTTGCATTTAAATATAATGCAGTGAAAGCAGCTGTCCTATAAAACACTCAGTTTTAATATTAAATATTAGATTGTTGCAGAAACAGTTACTATTTTATATTTTATTTCACCTTTTCATAAGGATTCACTGATTGGTAGTATTCTTATCTTATGAAAAGGCTATTATCCAATAATCTTCAGACACTAAACGAGCGTACATGAAAAGTGACTCCTTACTCCGGCACCCCAATTACTCTTTTCCGTTCAATAAACGAATATCGGACAAAACCACTGCGGCCATGTAGTATCCAACCTCCTGTCGATACTGTAACTCTTCGATTAATGGTGGACATTTATTACTCGGTTCATTTAAAAACACTTTTGCGATACTCCTTGACGTAATTAATTCCATGTGCAGGCAGAGCGATATTACTGTTCTGCGACGGACGACTGATGCGTTATATTTTTCATTTCACCATTAACGTTTGATCCGAGGCAATTTCCTCTCAAAGCTGGTGCCCGACAATAAGCGAGGAGCAAGACTTCATCCTGGGGGCCGGCAGGAAATCGTGTGCCCTTTTCTTACCGAGCACTCCCAGTCCATTAGCCAATAGTTGACTTAATGCTCGATCATTCGATTACAGGGCGTCGAGACTTTTCCGCCGTTTTCGCCGTAAAAGTTTCGAGTTCCGCTCCGCGATTAAGTTAAAATGCAATTTTCCTTTCCGAGCTTCGTGACCCTCGCCCCCGCGCTCTACCTCCGCCACGTTGCACAGGTGTTTCTATCTTTTATTTCGCCGTCGAGTCTTCATCTTTCTCCGGAGTTCCGATTCGCGTTCGAGAAAAAGAAGGGCAAGAAATAAGACGGCAGGAACTTTCGTTGTGGCCGGTAATCCGCGCCGATGCGACGCTTATTATTCTTTTATTTGACGGAACGAGGGCACGAGGGGACTTCGTCGCAGCCGAGCAGATGAGGACAATCAGGCCTCGTGGCCGCATCGAATGAAAAAGTTGCGTCAATGATGGGGGAACGGTGCCACCGAGGCGAACATGGCTGGCCATGAATTTACAAATTAAATTCTCTCCCTTCGTTCGTTCCCAACTTCTTCGGCACGATCGAAGAAGTTGTACGCACGGAAAGTAACAGCGTGCATTCGATATCTGAAAAATGAAATAGCGTGTGCAAGGGTTCTGGTATTTGTTTAATTTAAAAAATATCTCGCACGCAAGGTCAACATCGGGGTGTTTGATACCCTGAATCTGACAGAAGAGGAGAGTGCGAGGGCGGAACTGAGGGGGAGAAGGCACCCCCGATGTTAGAAAGACGAAATCATCTCCAAAAGTCCGGAGACAAGGGGCGAGACAAGAATTTGTGGCCACGGCATTAATATAGACGCTGGGTGTTGTCCACGATGGGGTGAAAATGTAATAGAGACGCAAGAAGCTCGCCCGTGAAAGGAGAAATGAAGGAAAAGAAACGGCCAGAGCGAAGAATGGCCGCGGAGGATTGGGGGAGGTGGGTTTTATACGATGCAGTCACTTGAAATAAAATAATGAGGAGCTGGAGAAAATGAAAGCTCCACGAGAAGAATGATGCGTTTCCCATTGACTCGTGGCCGCGCCTTGGGACGCATCATTTTCTTATTACCCTAAGATAACAGCCTAGTGGAGTCGGCATTGTTGCTATTTTCCGGACCACGTGAATGCCCGGGGTCGCGGCTAAATACATGCTAAAAGAGATATTTCGGATCCTTCCACGGAGGTTAGCCAGACGTGAAAGCGGTAAATAATGTAATGCGCGAGAAGAAAGCCTGTCGTCGCGTAATTATTTGCACTCGTTCGCCGTCGCGAGACAATGAATATTCAGCGTAGCTGGGGCGGGAATTAGCGAAGGTTCCGATATGTAACGGTAATGAAGGCACGTAGACACGGAACACGGTGCTGGGGAAAAAAGGACGAGACCGTCGAGACGCCGAATTGTACGAGCATGCCCCAACTGACGAGTAGCTTCCGCACGGTTCGTTGGAACACGAAGCTCGCTCGGTAAGCAATGTTCGACAAAATTTCCCGAGTAATGGGAGAGTAATGGGAGACGGGAGAAAATAGAGTCCATTGTGATTGCTCAAGACTTCAATTGGCTGCTGCACTCGGTAGGCTTTCACTTCCGCCACGCTTAATTTGAATTCTCGAATTAACCCCTGGCAAATGTAGCGAAGAAGATTAATATTATAGTATCCCGGGCTCTTTAACCTCATTAATTCATCGGAAAAGCTTTCTGTAATCCGAAATGATCGATCAATTTCCATTTATCTCCAAACATTGCCGGGACTAATGCACAATTACAGCTGGTTAAGTCAGTATTACCAAGCTGTTGTTTCATCGCGATTGCCATTGTACTAATAAAGCCGCGAAAATCGACATATCTGTTACATCGAATCGTAATAGCGTCCGTGTTTGATCGAACAAACGTTTCGACGCTTTCGAGCGTGCTGTCGTTGCTTATTAACCGCGCCTGGCTAACATCTGTAACGGTTGCATCCATTTTTCCGCTGATCAACCGACGCGTTTTCCATCGGAAACAAGCCTCGCCTCGTCAATGGCCGAAAGACCCGGTGGTCGTGGTCCAAGTGGAAATTCAATATATCGAGTGCTTCGCTCCTGTTCAATACCTCTCCCTCCTATCTCCCCTCCGCACCGCCGCCCGCTCTTTCACCCCTTTTTTTCCCCCTCGGTCCACTTCTATCGGGATGAGTGCCTTATGTACGGCTGTGTACAGTATCTACGCACCGGCATTGTGCACAAGTCACGCTTCGCTTTATTGAAAAGCCGCCTTCTCTCTCGCGAATGGGCCGTGCCACAACGGAAATTGCAGGTGAATTCTTTGTGAACAGTTCACCGGGACGAATATAGCGCGGCATTCGGGCGAGAACTTTTTTGAGAGACACGCGAAAGGGATAAATGAATGGGGGCCGCTCGGGGCGTGCACGTTGATTGAAACAGGCGTGTGTTGTGTTGCGCGACTCTGTTCCGAGGGCTCTGTGTCGGGCAACTTGTATGGACGTAAAAGAAATTTCAAAATAAGGAAATAGTGACGGGACGCGGGACACGATAGAAAATTTGGTAGTGTAATGCAATCCGGTTGATCGGTCTACGGTTCTGCTCGAGCAATTGAGCAGAGGAGTGCGCCAATTACGTAGGAAACGCTATCAAATATTAAGTTAAATGCTGAACACAGGGTACGGGCGGACGGAAGTGAAATGCTTTTAAATGTAAAACGCGAGAAAAAAATCTCCGGAAGGTGGAATGGAATGATATAAAACGGGGGAAGGTAAGGATAGCAGAATGGTAAGTCAGAGGAGGAAGACAGTTGTGAATAGTGGTGGACGATACCGATGTAAAAACAGAGGAAATTTAAATAAAACGCTGCCTTTTTAGAGGCACCGCTTGCCTTTATCAGGGCCCTCTAGATAAAAAGCACAATGTGTTTGCCCGTTCCACCTCATTTTACATGCAAAACACTTTTTAATTAATCCGCGAAATATGCAGTTTAGAGGGTAAATGGCCGTATCGTGCCGCCGTGGCGCCGCTTTGCCGGGGAACACCTAATGGAAATGGAATTTCAATTAGAGTTTTGCATCTTTTTATTGCTATATACGGGAATGAATGAGACGGTATTCTGTGCCAGTCGAAATACAACGGCTTTTAATTAATGTCGTTCGGTTTGAGAATCGTATGAGAAATGATATCGATTCATTTAATTCTCAGTTGTGTATGAAAACAGAATGAGATTTTAATTCAGAACGACCGCGATACTTTAAAATCTCCCGTGTTCGAAATTGAGTGTGTAAGTTCCAATTAAGAGCATTTAGATTAATCGTCGTTGTGAAAGAGGAATTATGACAATAATTATATTAACAAATATTTCTTGATTCAAAAGTTTCAGAAAGGCGCAATATATTTAATTGAGAATGATTCTGCGCTAGACTTTATGATTAAATTCTATCAATTTCATTGTGTACTGCAATGGATTACCAGGTTATCAAATTTGTACCAAACTCATTCACTGTTTAATGAACTACGCTCAATTTGTGTAGAAAACGGTGTTAATGGAGTTAGATTGTTAGACCATCATAATCATTTGCTCCCAACTATTACGTACAGTCGTGTTTGATGCTCAATTTATTTGGCATAACTCGCTCTTTGAATTTAAATGCATGTATATGATGCACAGAGTGTAAAGTAAAAGCAATATGGTTCCGTGAATAACCACCACCGTGAAATTCTATGCAGTTATACGATTAAATACACACACCACGAAGTTTGCTTCGTGATTCACGTTATTCGTGTCAGACGCACTGTCTTCCCCATTCCTCTCAGAAACATTCGAAACTTTACAAAAATACGTATATAGATACCTATATAAAAGGTAATTTAGAAAGAAAGTTGTTCAGAAAATAAATGAAAATCTGTGAATAAATATGGAAGTTTCCCACTTTCAACAAGTTACATGAATGAATAAACGAATAACAAGTACCGCGAAGCGCGTAAACGCACGATTTAGAACATAACGATCGCGCAATGTGCGAACTGATAAAATCCGCTCGAAAACCGACTCATTAAAACGCTCGCGTGCGGATCATCATTTCAATAATATCGATCGGTGCGGTTGAACGTTCGGCGGCAAAGCGTTTTTTCTTTCATCACCAAAACGCAAATATCAGCCAGAAATACGCGACGGCGGCATAATTATCGAAGATAACAATCAGTTTTGACATTCGTAAACATTTGGCTCCGCAGAATGCAAACGTCGCGATAGTTACGTGCGCGTGCTATCAAAATTTCGTCAAAATCCAATAATCGAGCGATAATTCGATGCCAATATCAATGCACCGAATCACGCGATTAATTACCAGCCAGACGTACAAATTATATAGCCGCGCGGTGAACAATTGCCTCGATCGACCTTTCATTAACCGAAGGCACCGATGTCATAAGTCTAATTGCGGTACTGGCTTAAAAAGCATCGAAAATCGGGGAATTATTAAAGCTTGTATTTTGTAATTGTTCGAACATGAACATTCTTGTTCACAAGGTACGAACAAGCAATTTCACACTTCGGAAAATTTCATACTCACTCTTCATTGAAACGTTTCCACACTGTTATAGAATTCTCCGCACATCCTGGTGTGATAAATATGTAGGAGGAAAATACTTTATCACTGACAGGAGTATGATACCGAATGTCATACATTTGGTGGATTAGCTTATGAAAAATTTGGCCGCCGCGGCGCGGCGCCAGGAAGACGTCGATGACAGTGAATGACAAATTGAAATTGCAACCTGCAAGAGCGTGTTTTCGGATGTGGACGTTTATCCTCCCCAGTCAGTTGCTTACGAATTCCATATCCATTCGTTACCACGAATACATGCATTTTTTAATGCATCCCGTATGCAGTAGTGCATAAACGTCTCCCGGTATTAAACGTGACACCGAGCTTTGAATTAGCAATACCGCAGTAATGGAATTGTGTATTTATCAAGCTCACTTAATTCCCACCTGACACACGCAGATACGCTCCATCAACCGAATTTCGGTCTATTTAATAAAAACATCGGCAAACATGGACGCAGTTGTCAAGCGAAAAAAAAATCGCGTTTCACCGTTGCACAATCAAGTGACACGAAGCAGAAAAACCATCTCGAAACAAACTGCCTTTCTGTACAATCGCGTCGATGCTATCGCTGAAAAAAAATATATATCCAACTACCGACTCTTTCAGAGCATTTGAAACGAACAATCAAAATAAATCCTGAGCGGCAAAAAACGTGGGTGAAAGGACCGGGATACGACTAAACGTTTGATCGTTTCGCGTCTGCCCAATTAAAACGACGCGACGGCCTGATTTATTTCGCGCGCCTACTACTTTGTGTGTTCGGAAAAATTCGACGACCCGAATCGGGCGCCGAGTTTTTCGAGGTTGGAGGAGGGGTGGTGTGAGCGGGTAAGAGGGGGTGGGAAGCTCACTCCTAATTAGTCGACGTGCTCGGTGCGCCGCGTGTGCACCGGTCAGACAGAGTCTGCGGGCCTTTGTGCGATTCAGACAATCAAACGAACCCATTTGTTTGCCGCTGATTATTTTCTAGGCGGCGCGAAAGCACGTTTAACAACGCTTTTACGGTCGGGCGACGCGTTGATTGTCCACCCTGTTTATATCAATGTCACCTACACTTGGCCAAACGCGCCCCACGTTCGTCGATACTCCTGGTACGAACCGAACAGCGACACTCCCCGTCTAACAACGCTAATTTCCCGCGAAAATATCACCTGACCGCCTGTTGCGGCCCGCAATTATAAGTGACACGGCGAAATTGTGAGTGGTGCTCGAACCGATATCGAAAATTACCCGACGATTCGACCGCGTGCACGCCGGAAACCGCTGGCGACAGGTTTTTTAATGGTAGTTTCGTTGATCGACGAGCTTTATTGACGTAAATGAAAAGGAGATCCTGGACAATGGGAGAACGTTATCCATAACCTCGACGCTCGGTTTTTGCGTTGCCCCCCGTTGAATTCGTGTTCCGTCGCAATTGCGTCACTGATGACTACGGCATCGATTAGCCGACCTTATCAGTAGTTTTTCCCTGGCTCAGCTTGCACCCTTTCAATGCTCTTCAGACAGTGATCTGCATCAACGCGGCGAGGAACGGTAACTAAGAAAAATGGAGCTGCTCGGAAAAAGTGGCTCGTGTTGCTCCTTGTTCGACGGACCCCACCACAGATTTTCATCGTTTTTCCTGTAATTTACGTGACAGACATCGGTTCTTTCTCGCTACTTGGTGCTGGGGGGCTCCATTGACGGGTATTTTCACTTAACGGAGTAACGATCCAATCAAGCTTCTTAGTTCGCATTGTTTCTTTCGTCCTCAATGGTCTTAATAGAAATTGATTTAAAGTATTAGTTGGTACAACGGTACCTACTCACACCGTTACAAATCCCACCAGTTGTACACAGTTAACTTTTGACCAACCAATATTCCAACAGAGTAGATTCAGCCTTAGCATCGAACGGCATAGGAATTATGCTTATTCTACTTAAATAGTCGGACAGGTTGGTTCTTCGCAACGTTGCGCGACTAAGTAGTGATGCAACTCGACCATTCTAGAAACTTCAACCGGCATTTAGCGAGCAGCCAGCATGTGTGGCGTACACAACTGTTCCAGCAGAGTTTCCAGAAATAGGCAAAGCCACCCAGCGAGAATAGTTTCGCATTTTTTTCATTCCAGTTACGCGCTGCACAATTCCTGCGGTCCCATAAATCTCGCGCTCCCCCGTCCGACTATACAGTGCTCGGTGTAATCGTCCATTTCGTACTAGACTCTCGTCGAACCGATGGTTCCTCCATTCGTTCTCTCGTGAAAGTATATCGAGGATATAGCGTGCAGCTCGACATTTCTTCCTTTCGGGTTTCATTCGCGAAATATACGATCCAACTTTTTCCTCTGTGTGCCAGTGACTGGGTGTCGGTGATAAAGCTGTTTACACATCGCGACGTACTTCATTTTCTTGCCACAGCTTCTCATCGAATAAAAGATCCAGTCATTAATTACCAGGCTGACTCTCCGAGTTCTCGAAACATTCCCGCTTTTTCTCTTTCTACGCTGCCTTAAGTAATTAAGCAATCATGTCTCCGGACAGCTCAGAGAAATTAATCAAATACCAGGGGCCAAAATATTTTTGAATGTTTCATATAATTTGGGGGAGTTCATCATAGGGAGTGAAAATTAACAGTACATTAAACTGACAATTTAGTGACTCGAGTTTCAGATTGAAGTAAAGTCACAAAATCTACCATTTTGCACTCTCGCATTTCCTATTACAAATCCGTACAATTGAACCGAAATTACTTGTCAAAGATATCACCAGAATCTCGAGTCTCTTAGTGAATAAAATACGCGTAAGTGTACGGTTGGAGTCCTCGAAAGTTGTAGAAAGACCATAAAGTCGATGACACGCGACTGGAGAATCGGAGCTTTCTACAAAGCGAGGGCAGTCGTCCTCGAACGTTTCGTCAAAAATTTAATCTGCTTGGCGAGCGGCTATGTCCGTAGTACACCGGGACTACATTAATTAGACCCACAATTACGGTAATGGGAGAGTTCGTGCGTTGCAATTATCGTAGCTCCGCGAAGGCAGTTAATTAAGAGAAATTCAATTAAGCTCTTTCGGCGCGCGCCGCGCTCCACAGCCGTAAAGGGTAGCTAAAGTCGTATGCCGCACGCACCGTAGGCGATTTCGTAATCGACAAAATTCACATCCCCCTCAGTGCTTCTATTCGCGAGATCGCGCGGTCTCGGTCGCTGTGCCGAGCTTCGTTCGAGCGAATACAACGGGCAGAAGCTAACGATCGAAAATCCTGACTTAGATTCGTCCGGCGCACGTTCGTTACCGCAGTGCTTAGCGTCGAAATACTTTCCGGGGGCAAAGCCGGAAACCGGCGAGGCTTTACGTAATTGAAACTGTTTGCTCGCAGACCACGTAACAACGCGTCGCGAGATAATTTGCAGCAACTGGAATAGAAAGGATCGTGGATCGTTTGGTACGAGGGTCGGGCAAATCGATATCTAGCGCGGAGTTATGGGATCGGCCCACGGTTAAACCACTCGTTCTACGGCTGAACGTTTAATTATCGAAGGATTTACCTCTAAGACATTCGTTCGATCGATCGATATAAACGCCGACGTGATGCGGGCCTCGGGGATGGGGTAACTGGCTTTAAAACTGCAACGTTGCAGCCACTTTGGAATACGCCCTGATTTCGATCCCTTCATTGGGAGCGTTGCAATTTGTCATAGAAGCGAGCTTCCAGATGGTTTCCGGTTACCTTTCCAATTATATCGGTGCGAAATCTGCGCGCGGCAGAACGGGCGTGCGGCTGGTTGATGGAAAAGCGTCACCTCAAAAATGAGACGGTAAGAAAGGCTGGGGTTCTACGTTGTCTACGTAGAAAAACAATTTCCGGTGTCGATATCGATTGAATGGGGGCAGGGAATAGAGACGTCAGCTTGCCAGAAATGGTCGGGAAGGGGGATGAAATCGAGGAGACCCGCAAATGGCTTGTTAATATCGCGGGTGACGCGGAATAAAAAGGCCGCGTGGAGATGGGCGTCGTGCCTCTTCCGCAGTCACGCCATTCAAGGGGTGGCCTCGCCTACGGGGGATACTGAATTAAACACAGCAATGGAATACTAATTTCAGCGACGCGCACGCTGTAATTTCCGGGGATTGAGCGAGGTCCCCGCCTCTGCCTCCTACGCTCGTACGGAGGTCACTCACTCTCGAGCACCACCATTGACACTTTTTCACCCCCGGCGAACGTGGCAATTTCAATTTCAACGCGACGCTACTGTGGCCGGATTCTCGCGGCTCGCAGACACTACCAAACACAATGACGGAGCGTGAAATTCATTAGCGCAGTCAGGGCTGCGTTTGATCCGCGCCTGTTCTATGTCGTCGAAATTGTTGCGGTTCTCTTTCGAAATTGATGGCCGAGGGCCGTTTGATTCGGCCAATAACACATCCGCTCGTCGATTCGCTGATCGAGGAGTCAAACGGGATACCGTCGTGGGTGGTTCAATCGCCAGATGAAAGTAATTAGGCGAGGTGGAGAATAATTTATCAGAACCCTCTAGGAAATACGAATCGTTTAATCGAAACCCTACTTTCGATGTAAAGCGTGGAAATTTATGTAAAGAGAGTAGTATGGTTTACAGATTATGTTCACCCGTGATATTGATTAATTAATCTGATCGCGTGTTTAATTCCCCGCTGTGCTGGTGACTGCGTTCAAATCTACGAGAGTTTAGGTATGAGTTGCTGGCTTCCGACTGTCGCTTGGCGATAGAAGTTGATAGGTGCCAATAACCGACCGTTATTTTAAAAATATTAAGTAAAGCGCTGAGTGGAAACTGATGTTCTATAAATTGCGAATAGACCCTGATACTTTTAAGTAATTTAATAGACTTTGCCTCCGTATTATCGACAGGGACGTAAAAGTAATTATGACTAACTTGTCTGATAAACTTTCAAAATTCTGTACGAGGTATTTAGAAGAAGTATTAAAGAAGTACTCTGAGCCATTTAGTACTTGCTAACAGAGTACCTACTAGCACAATGAGAAATTTCTATAGAAGAGTGAGTCTTAAAATAAAAGTCAACTTTTCTAACAAAGACGTGATTCTTGCCTGCGGTTACATTACTGTTGAAATATAAGTTTAATAAGTTTCCAAATTTCCAACCATAAATTATCGGCTGCCAACTTGGTTGTATACCAACCAACTTCAAAAGAAAGCCTGAAGGTCCCTTCGAACCCTTTCCAGAATAAGCTTCAAATTTTCCAAGAATAAAGAGCAAAATCAAGAATAGTATGGAGGGGTTCAATCCTCCTTTACTTTCAGCCGATGTAAACGAAAGTTTCGCTGTAAAGAATCTCGCGAGTGCATGCTCGGCGAAGTAGCTGTGCTATGCGATCTAGAAAATACCCGATGAGGCCTACGGAGGGCCTCGCAGAAGTACTTTCGAAAGCACACCGTCGGATTTCCAAAGCGAGTTTGTGCACAGAAGTGTGTGTATACGAACGGGAAGAGAGAGGGAGGCTCAGCAGTCTGGCAATTCCGTGAAAGCTACGAGCGGAGAAGCCGCGGGACGCCGAAACGGCAGTTGTTTGAGTTCCAATTTGCGTTTAATAATTGCATTCGATTAATATTCATTGGAATGCAAAGCGGTCCTGTAAAACGGTAAATCCAGCTTCGTCGAGTGGGCCGCGAGTATATCTATAGATCCACGCGGAATTCCGCCTCGAAACCGCAGTTTTTATCGTCCAGCCGGAATCGTTCGCTGGAGAGTGGATAATATATCCCGATTCTTCCGGCTTCTGCTACTTTTTACGCGAAGACTAATGGGTTTCGACCAACGAGAGAGCTGCTCCACGTGATTTATTCATAGCGGCGCATCGGGGAACCACCGCGGAAGACGTCGATTTCCGGCGCAACACATTAGCCCCGGAGTTTTCTGATTTCCTTGCGGCAATTAAAGCCAGGTACGCGCGGACAACGCGGCGGACAATTTGGATTGGCCGGCGATATCGGGTCGGTGTATCAACGTTCGATTAATAGGGCCGTGTCATCCATCATTTTACCCGCGCCGGGTTTACTTTGGGGGGCATAAATGTTTGCCGCTGACAGGTTTCTTTGGTACACACGGGAACACGAAAGGCTTTCAGTAGAATGTGACGGGAGATTATGTGAACCGAATGTTTGTCTGGCTTCCGTGACAGATGAAAGAGGAAAAACGCAATAATGCGGGACAGTGTGCTTGTATCTCGACGACGTTTTTATATCCCTTGTTATTCCTGCTGGTCTTTGGTAACAATCGATTGACCACACTTCGGCAGTTGACATTTAAGTCAAACAATAGCATTCAAGATGCAAACACTACGACAGCACGGATAACATTGAACGATCGTGGAAGCGTTAGCTCGACCTTCTTGAAAAGCCGCGAAACCAAGGGAAATGTGGCACAAGCTACCATCCGGAACAATAACGATTCAGAATCACTGAATCAGTCAGCGAATTCTACAGATTCGTGACCTCGATGCGTGTAAAAGGGGTTTGATCCCTTAATGCATTTCCGCGACAATTTCTCCGCGTAGCCCGTGCAACCTCCAACGCTCGCTGCAAATCAACAGCGCCAAGACAATAAGGGAGAAGGGGGGGCATTTCTGGAGCATAAAGGAGGACATCACCACAGAACAATAGACAGTTCCTGGACAGAATCACGGCACATCGAAAAGTAAGGCGACGGTGGTACTTTTAAGACTACGTCCTGTACCTTTCTGGATCACGTTGACCAGGAACCACTGACGTACGAATCTCACGGAGTCGGCAGACGAAGGGGGGCAACCCAGACACACCGGTGCTATCGCCGAGAATGCTGGTCCCTTGAAAGCTCCTTGGAAAACAGTGGCGACTGTCACCCCCGAGGGATGAGAATTCTCTTTCACACGATTATCCACCAGCGCGAGATTGTCCGCCGGACGTGGCACTTCTGTGCGAACTATCCATCTGTCTCGTTTGACGGGGAACAGAACGAGACGACACGGGTGTTACGGTATCACGTCGTCGGCGAGGAGCATGGAACGCGACGCCCCGTCGCCGTACTATGCCAAACGGGAGCGGAAGGCAAACTGGACCGAGCGGCGGAGTCTGCCTTTGGCAGCTGCGTGTTGGCTCTGGTGCCGCTTTCGCCGGCAACGAGGACGCCGACGACGCCGACGCCGACGCCGACGTCGACGCCGACGCCGCTCGTAGCAACGATGGCGCGACGTAGAAACCGCCACGGCCGGGGCGCCCTCATCTCGCCCGATTCTGCACCAATATTCCCTCACGACCTGATCCTCTTTTCCTCTCGTTTCACACCGCTTCCCTCTCCCTGTCCCTCTTCATCGCTTCTCTCCCTCTTTCAACCCTCTTTCAACCTTCTTTCACCACCGCTTCCTACCTCTCGCTCCGTTCCACCCTTGCGCCACCTCCTCTTCGTCCCCCGCTGTCTCGCTCGCCCCCTATCTCTCGTTCCCTCTCGCGCCTCTTGCTGACTCCCCACTACCATATCGATCCTACGGGAAAGGCCCTCTGGTGCGTTCCATTTGCTTCGGTCGAGCGGAGGCTACGAATCGCTCTCGTACCGCTCGACTATTTGTTGGTGAAAAGAGTCGACCTGTCGGCATCCGATGCCCGTTTCAATGGCTCCTCGTTCCCCAGTGACCACGGAGATGTTTCCCGATGGATCGGGCGCTGAATTTTAATCGCTGCTCGATTCAGCTGCCTCTCCCGCGACGATCTGCCCGGGCCTCTTCGCAGGTGACGCTGGTTAAAGCTGCCCCGTAACCAACGATTGTTCCCGCGATGATGATACGGAACGATGGAGCACAGCGATTGGGAGATCGATGTGCACTCGAGGGGATTGATGACGCGACGGAGAACAATCTCGAGGATTTCTTTTGGGGCCGTGCGTCAGATGCGCTGATCTTAAGTTCCGGATTCAAACGAGATGGGATTGAAACGGGGTAAACTAGAATCATCCCACCGGAAGATTGCCGCCGAAGAGGGATAAGAAAGAGCAGGATTACATTAATTCCGAGTAGGATCTAGTTTCGGTAGTTCTCAGCTCCCCAGTTGGCCACCAAACTACCCCCGTAGATCGACATCTGAATCTTAATCGAAGTTTCCGCCGAGATACGTCCTCGCGACGACTGACGGAGCCGTTTTCCTGCCATCGTCCCTGGAATATTGTCTCCGCGAATGTGTCGGGAACTTTTGTTCGGAGAGATACCGCGGGAACGACACTAGAATCCAGAAGTGAACTTTTAACATCCTCAATACAAGTATTTGCTCTCACGTAGCCTACAAACGCGAAAGCTGCGCGGCTTTCATCCGGGACTCAGAGATCAGAGAAGCTGTTGAAAATCATTCGAATGAGAAATCTTTCCGAAGGGCCATACGCTGAGGAAAAGAACGGAGCGCCGCCGGATTAAGAATTATCGTAACAGATTACGTATTCAGTTCGTAGCGTGCTGTAAGATTATTAGCATAAATTCTGCAGATTACTCTTGTGAGAAACGCTGGTTCGTAATGTGATTAGAGGATGATACTTTTCTCAGCGGTGAAGTGCCGTTGCTCGTGATGATACCTTCACTACTGTCGGATGAAAGAGTTTCAAGCAGAAATTTGAGCGCACCGAATGAATCTGTTCTTTCGAGTGCCGGGCTCGTCAGAGGGCGAAAATGCTCGAAAGATTTGAAGCATTCCACTTGCCGCGTGAAAATGGGGAAAAATAATCCACACGGACGAACAGAGGCTGCGAATTGCTTTGGTGCCTCTGCACAAAGCCGAAAGGAGTAGGCGAGGCCGAAACGCAATGCACTTTGTGCGCTTCTATTCTCTTGAGTGCCACGCATCATCGCGCGAAAGGAACGGAGGAACGTTGTTTCAGAGAGAAGCTAGCGTTCAGTTTGTACCAGATACATTGAAATCGAAATTGCTTCCTCGCCGGGGCTACGTGGTACAATTAATTGCCACTATACTTAACACTGTTAAAAGCTGCTGCGAGAACTGATAGAACCTCGTCTTTGACCACCGAACTGTGACCTTTTACGAAGCAATTTTAATTATCGCACTTACCCCCACCCCAGCTGCATCCAGACCAAAAGCAGACGCAATCTGGATTTGATACAGATATAAGCCTGGCTTATCACGGACATAGAGGTTTAAGAACTTCAGAGATCCTGGCTATATGAACTTCAAGGATCGTAGCGGAGGGAAGTGAAAAAAGCTTTGCAAAACTTCGCGTTGTCGGGGCGAAGTATTAAGAACGCCAGAGCGATTCGTCAGATAAGGGAGCTGCTTGAATGAATGGAACTGTTTGCGAGGTTTCGGAACGAACGACTGACTGCCACTAAACCCGAGAAAAAATCGCAGCAAACTCAAAGAAGAATTGTTCGAAGCTCCCAGGAATCGCGCGTCATAAAGTGAAAAGGGGGAGTGAGGCGATGTATCGAAGGAAGAGGATCTTCGAGAAAAGTCGAGGATCTGTTTCCTCTGAAACGGGATCGGATGCTTCGGTAAGCTACGATCCCAATGAAATTCAGCTGTTTCGCAGAATTTCGGGATGAAGGGACCGATCGAAAGCGTTCGAGGGAAGCAATGGAAATTTAGCAACGTTGGTAGAAGCTGGGAAATTTCATTTCTAACCAAACTATTCCACATTCGCTAACAAGAATCTGTCATCACTGGGAATTTCGTTCTCCGATTCGAGACCTACGGCGAAAAAGTGCTTTTGATGGATCGTTTAATGCTAAGGGGTGTCTTCGGCTTGCTCTATCTACGCGTACAAAACATCCGAAATTTCTTGCGTCACGCTGGACCATTAATCAACGTGGATGCACGCTCTAATTATTGCCCTTATATTAACTGGCTCATCCTATCAATCGGTTTTTTCGAAGCACCGTGACGTGTACGAAAAACGCGTAGCTCAACGAGAAGGTGAACGATCGCTGAAAGGGAAAAAGGATGTCATATCGAGAATCCTCGATCTTTGTCCCCGAAGGAGGCTAAAATTGCCGCGTGTATTCCTCCTTCCAGTTCTACTTTCCCCAACTAATTCCAATATACATTATAATTTTCCCATCTTATACACACTAACGCCGATGACAAATAGCCGCGTGAATCATACTCGAGCGAAACACGATGCTATCCCGTTGGAAAATTCGATGCAGTCGTATCTACCTTGGACGAACGCGACACAATGGGTAAACCAAAAGTTCACCGTGCGAATCCCCGAATTTCTGATGGCTCGCCCGCAATGTTCCCAGCGAAACCGATTTCGTGGCGATTCAATTCTGCAGAAAGAAAGTTCGAAAGATACGACGCACCGCCGCCGTGGCAGGATGGCCGTAGAGGGGTGGAGGAAGGCGGTATCCCTGCGGTGAGAGGGTTGACGAGCGAGACGCGAAGGGAGAAACGAGGGCTCGTGGAGGGGTCCAAGTTTCGCGAGAGTGGAAAGTTCGATGATCGTGGCTCGGGAACTACCGTAAGATCGTCAAGAGCTTCGGCCTATTCTCGACAATTTGATTCCGGAAGAGACACTTCTCCGTGGAGTACTCCGATGTCGGGGTGATTGCACCGCGACGCCCTGGGAATCCAATGTCGATGCCTGGCGACTATTTAATGTTGAAAATTGATCGGATATGCTAGAAACTCGGTGAGAGCCGTGAAGCAGGGGACCGCTTCTCCTCGTGTATGAAATCACTCTGATAATATTCCAACAGCATTCGTACGGCGCGTATGAAAAATTTACAATTGTTCGATTGGATCAGAAACGCGGGAACTCTGCAGCAAAATTCAGTTTGAAGATTTCCTTGATTCTAATTACACACTCGCATTTTAATTGGAACCTTAGAAACCTTACACTCGTTATCCTTACTTTACTCAGGAAAACGTAATTTTAATCGAATTCAAGGGGATCTCAGGTATCTGTTCGAGCAGCGATCTCAACTTTAATTTGTCTTAGGACACGTAATGATGAGTCGAGTACGAATGCAGTGGAACTCAAAACTTTCGGGGAAGCATCGGAAGAAGTCACGCTTTTTAAAGTCACTGTAAACACCGATGTTATCGTGCGCATCGAAAATACCAGAGGAAAATTGTGTTGCGACAAAGTCCACGAGCTGGTAACAGGCTGACCCGGAGGACACTCCAGTAACTCCTCCGAAGTTTCGGCGGATCGAAGAACTTCGGTGGCCCTTTGGAAGTTGCCCCAGCCCTGAGAATACGACCACTTGCTGCTCCACTCTGGTTCCCCTAGCTGTGAACTTTTGCTTTTCCGCCAATGGCGTTGCCTTATCTTCCATCCGCTGCCTTCCATTTATCTACCTTTCTCTTGTACGTAGGTGTACGCACATTGCTCGATATTTGATAAAAAAAAAAGAAGAAGAACGAGAACTCCACTTTCAAACAGAAATTTTTCTATCTCAACAGGGAGGAAGCAACGTGATTGGAGAAAGATCTAGTATTACGTTACGTTAATGACTAATTTCCTCCGGTTTGCCCGCGGTGTTGCGTTTGATTAGAAAATCCCTGCAGTCAATTAACGGGCTTGTCTGCTGCAGCCTCATTAATAGTTAAAGCGAAGCGATTGGACCTCGAGCACAGACATCAAACGGAGTTTGAATTCCAGTTACTTGTAACAGACTAGCTGAGCAGTTGGTCTGCTGACTGATCAACTCCAGTCTGGAATCCTTGATTTTGAAATACATATACATGTCGAGTTAAACCAACCCGTCGAACTACCGGTTCCCTCTGCATCTTCAATTTTGCAATTGGTAACGCGTATAGTGACTGTGATATTCATCGTTAAGGCCGTATATTAGAAACAACAAAAAACCCTAACTGAATGAACGGTGGGTAATAGTTACACCGGGGAAAGAGCGATAACACTCTCTGAGGCTGTCCCATTAAAATCTAAATTTTCGATCACAGTGGTAGCCTGGGTTACAGGCAGTGCGCGCTTAATCATAGCTTCAGGCAATTCGTTTCCTCTATTTACATCGAAATTTTAACGATATTTCCCGGGGAAATGATGTGCGTTAACAAGCGTGAAATACTGCATCGTGGAAAAGTGTATCTTCCAGAAATATCCACCAAATACTTCTCTCACGATGCGCACATTATAGAAAAGGGGGAGGGGGGTGAGAAGAATAATGAATGATGTTTCTACCGTTGGCGGAATCGCGAATCTCCTCGAGCGATGGTCAGAAGAATATATCGTTAGAATCGCGAAACGCCCTAGACAGAAATTCCCATCCACCATCGAGAAATCGATCCGTGCATCATTATCAAGTAGACCAAACGCTTTCGCGTATCTCGAGGCGACCACCCCACCCCCGCAGCAATTTCTCCGGAAACTTTTCAACGTCGTCCGCACTAAATACGCCTCGGCTTAGCTCAATCACGCTAATTGAAGACTCCTCCGGGGCGTCCTTCGCGCAAAACCGCCCGACGATACTCCTTTTCTCCACTTTTCACGCGTCAAATTGTCAAGGCTGATTGCAAGGGCGAGAGGGGGTGGACACAGAGCCGCCAACGTGCATCGAGCTAAACGAAAATTAAAACTTTGTCAGACTGTCGATTAAGTATCGGGCACTGGCATTGCAAAACAAAATAAGACCTCTGCCTTAAAGCGGGATAATTAACGCTCCGCTCGGATAAACGCTCGACAAGATTAATCATTTTAATTAAGACGATGATAAATCGACCCCAACAACTGTTTCCCCTTTATACGCGTAGATGATGTAATTGGAGATTTCATCGAATCGAAGTTGAAAGTTCATGAATAGAATAGCTCGCCAAGGGACTTCTCCGACGTGTTTGAATTGCGAATGAATTTTCAGATGAGTGAGGATTTTATCATTTCCCGGATTGTACCTTTTTATATCCGTTCCTTTCACTTTAAGATCTTAACTTATCTCTACCATTCTTATAGTTTCCAAGACTTGGAGGAGTCTCAGGACCATCGAAAGTTCCAACGCTCGAAGAACTCCCGGACTTTCAAGGTTTCGAGGGACGCTCCACCCATCCGAAATTCCTCGCTGTAAGTACGGTATATTTGCGGAGTAAAAGGACATCGCTTCGGAGGGACTTTAGATTTTTCAATAAAACGGATTACTTTAAGCAGAATTTTTTAATTCTCAATTTGATAGATTAAGATATTTAATCGTCCACTTTGATGAAGCTAACTGGGAAGTTAGGTACTTATATCTCCGTCAGTCTTTTCATCTTATCTCGTCGTTTGACAAACTTGAAGGAGCAAAGAAAGGAGTAGACTTCTAGGTCCTGATAAAGGAGCCTCGATTCTCCTCATCGCCGAGAAAAAAGAATCTCTTCCATTCAAGATCACGCGTCTCGATGCTCTTTTCTTCAGCGGGGTTCTCGAAAATCTCTCTAACTCCTTACTCCGGGATTTAAGACGGAAGAAGGGAATTGTAGTTCACTAGCCACCGAATCTACTCCACCGATTCCTCCGAACTGGCGAACAAACGATCCTGTAATTACGTTCCTTGTCCAGCTCTTGGAACTAGAGCTCTTACTTTTTACCCGTCGGGTACCCGGGTAGCCGGAAATTACCCGAAATAACTTCAAGCCATTGAATATGGTATTGTTCGATCATATTTGGCTAACATCAGACTATACCACAGACAATCACACACAATACCACATTCAATGGCTTGAAGTTATTTCGGGTAATTTCCGGCTACCCGGGTACCCGACGGGTAAAAAGTAAGAGCTCTACTTGGAACAGTGGTCACTTTTTGCCACCGAGCCACTCTAAATAGCCACTTTTCCTCTACTCGCTTGAAATGTTTAAAAACTTCTTCCGCTCGTGGCAGATAAGGCATCCAAAATCAAAAGAAAGGATCTCTCGCGTTTGCCTCAAATGCACAGTACCTTCAGCGGAGAAAACTTAATGTACCTACCGTGTAAACTGTTCACGAACAAAATATTCCGCCGTGTGCGGACGTAATTAACGTAACGTAATTTTCAAAATAATTAGCAAGGCAGACATCTGCGGACTACTGAAAATCGTCCTTTTCCAGGGAATTAAATTCTGAATGCTATTACACCACGCAGGATTTTGCTGAGGACTTCTAAAGTCCCTCCGCTGGCCCATTTTATTACGAAGTTGGTCCTCGCCTCGAGGCGACGTTCAAGCTCGCTTGCTTTATCTGTGCTTTCACTTGGACGGCCACGAAGAGGGCAAAACGTTTTAACAGTTTGAAGACATCCGACTTTCTGTCGATATCGTGTCGCTTAACAGGCGAGATGGAGCCGCGTGTGACGTGGCATTCGGCTAGTCGATAAGAGTGCTCTTTGTCGACAGATGAGTCTGATGTAAACGTTATAAAAATCACATCTGTCGCGTAATCAAACTGACAGCGCCGAGTGAAGTCGTTGGAACCGAGCACGTACTTTAAGCACCGTCTTTTTGCACGTCCGAAACATTTCTGGTTCCCACAAATATTAATAGCATCCGCGGGACAACCGCTCCTATTCTTGCTTAAGAAACTTGTGAGATGCAATTTGCGGTTACAATTGAGAACGAGGTCATTGGACGAAAATACTGCGACAGTGAATGGATTATGTTTAATGCCATTAGCTGGTAGCTTGCTCGAGAAAGATTTCCATTCGCGGACCACGAAAATAAGGTGCGACGATCTACGTATATTTCGCGATATTGTTCCGCGGTTGTATTCACCGGATACAATCGCGCGCATTGATCGGGGAATATATGTTGTGTGCCGTTGAAAAATATTCCCGATGCTTTTCACTGGTCGGATTTATGGTCAATACCCAGCCAGCCATTTCGCTTATGCGGAACGGGACCATCGCATCGATAAGTATATTAAATTTCGCGTTATGGCCTTATTTGCGCGCTCCCAGAGGAACGTATTCATCAGTGGAGTACCATAATGAAACTAAAAGACCTAGTTACTAATAAAATCGACGAATACGAAAGGACGAGTGGTCCCGTGCAAACGCTTTCGAATTTGAAACACTGGAAAAAAGGAAAAAGAAGGAATATTATATGTATTCAACATTCTTTTTTTACAAGTGGCAACCGTCAAGTTTTTCCAGTAGATTGTAGAAGAAGACCAATACCGCAATATCCGAAGGAATTTTGAGGAAATAGGATGGAAGGAGGTTGCACCATTACAAGTGCTCAGTGTGTACACTCGTACGAACAGAGGCGTCGCAGTTTCGAACGTAAGAAAACGCTTTCGCGAAAGGAACGGGGACTGCGACTGTTCGACAGTTGACGAAGAGCGTCGTATCCCCGGGAAGAGACGGCAAAAGGATTCTATTGCGAGAATCCAGTGTCTCAGGACTCAGGCTTTCCCTCCTCCTTCCCCGTTGGATTCCGTCCGGGTTATCACGCTTCATAAATCTTCGCGAGGCGTGGAACCGATGTGAGGTTGGGAGTGCTCGAGACTGCTCCGCGTAACTCCGTCGCTCGGTATGCCCTCGAAGTTCAGCTGATTCCCAACGAACTCACCGGTGTGACACGAATAACTTCCGGGACGGGGGAAGCCACCCTGGCCAGTTATCTCCAGCTGTAAATCCGCGTCGTTACGGTGATATCGAGCCGCGCGGGCCGACGAGATTGCGAAAATATAAAGAGGAAAATAGGAGGACGAGAAGAGGGATGTGTGGCTGCCAGCGGTACAGATGGCTTCCACGCAATTTGCAGGGGCCACGGATATATGTATTGCCGGCGAGCATTATCGGTAACGAGGCCGGCGAACGAACGCGAACGTTTCGTTCGTTGAACGCGGTACAGTCGGATCGTAGACGCGGCTTCCGCGCGAAATTTCCATCCTCGTGGTAATGATGTATGCACGCGTGAAGAAATAAGCGCGTACTTCTGAATCGCGAGGTCTGCAACGCATCAGATGCAATTTGCAGGGCGGTAGAAAATACGATCGCAGTGTAGCGCGTCGATAACGAGACTCGTCAGGCTGTTCCGGCGATGCTTGAATCGTAAATATCGTAATATTCTTACGTAGAGACCCTTCAGAATATAATAGGTATGTACAATGGCTTTGTGATTCGAAGAGCATGGGATTAAAAAAATACAGTACGTTGGAATTGAATGAAGGAAAGGGATCAATTGAAATTCCATAAAGAATAGCACGAAGTCGTTCAATCATGAAGTTTTCGAGGAGCTACGGATATAGGTACCTAAATAATTTCTACAATTGAACGCAAACGCCAGCACGCCAGTTACGAGTAACGGTACAACGTTTTGTTAAAACGTAAGTCACCACTTAGAAGCATATAGGCTTTCCATGTTTTGGTGGCAGCGCAACATTTATAACTTTCATAAATCGCGGCACGGGCAATCGTGCGAAGCCAGGGTTTGACCAGCTGTTTCACGTGGCGATAAAATTTTTACCCCGCCGTTAAGATTGGCGCTCGCTACGAGGGCGAACTTTCCACGATATAACCTGCAAGCGAACGTTAATTCCGCGCCGTGTAAAAAATCGCGGCGCATGCGACAAGCTTTCTACACGGCGTCAGCGTTAACCTATGCGAAGTATCGCAGATATGAGGCTCTTTGAAAGTAAGGATAATTTACTCCCCTTATGCACTGTCAACTATTACGTCCAGCGATTAGAACGATCGTAATGTTCTCTTGAAATTGGAGAACTTCGGGCGAAGCGATCGGCCATTTACTTTCTTTAGAAACGGATTTTTAACTGATGTCGTTGAGAATGTGCGGAGGCATTGTACGAAAGATGTATACGGCTCGTCACGGTGCAAGTACTTCGTAAACAGTCTAAAAACGAAACGTATCGCTTTTCTCCCCGAGAAACACCGAAAGGTACTTTCGCGTTAAAGACAGGGCGTTCTTTAAAATGTCCTGCACATTGCGCATACATCCTGTTTTCCTGGTTCGTTCCACTGGCGTAAAGAACTGAACGACTCGCGAAAGCAGCGGGTGACAATGACTAATAGGAATGAATAAAGAGTATGCGAGAAGAAGCTTCCCTGGCTGAAAGCTCCAAACAGCGGAGCAGAATAGGTATTTGTCGTTCGAATCAAGTGAAAATGTAATGAGAGGGAATGCCGCCTCCTCGGGGAGCAATTATAGGGATTGGAGGAACACGCTGAGAATTTGCACGAAAAACGGATTAAAGATTATAAATTCCAGAAATACATAGAACGACTGTGAACACGCGTGGAATTGGAGATTAAATCAATACAATAATTGGTTAACTGCGTGATGAATTTTTCATTAAACTCGATGGGGCATGTTTTACCAATGCCGATGGGAATCGTTACTATTTATTCGTATGCCAGTTTTCAGCATTAAATTTCAATAACTTTAATGAATATTAACACACGGTATAGTTAGATTTCGATGTTTCATTACAGCGTCGAATTAACTTGTCCAATTTGAACATTATATTTATGGTAAATTAATTACTCCGAGGGTATTAGTAATATCAGATTATTTTGTTGGCGATCGACGCACAGGCATACAGATTTAATTAAACCTTTGATCCCAAATTTCCCGGCCTGATCCGACGAATATTCTACACTGCTAATACCAGCACGAATTACCCGAATGCTCTAATACGGTATCATTATAAAATACCAAGATTGAAATCGCTAAGGAACCCGGCAACAGTTTATAGCATTCGACGTCGCACTTTATTACATTCCTCGCCTCCTAGAAACGGAAAGAAACTCCGGGACAGTCCTCTGTCTCTATAACCTCTGCAGGAATTCCCTCGCGCCAGTATGTCCGTTCAAAACATCAGATTTCATTGCGCAAGAAACACACTCGATGTTTAATTTCGATGTAAATATTACTACATTGTTCTGTTTCAAAAGTCGGGAGTATTTTCCTCAATTTAGTAAGAAATACTCAAATACTCCCAATTCCACGTTTTAAGCTACCGCAGGTTCCTCGACAAAAGGGATTTCTCTGCGACTTTTTTCGCTACCCGGTGACGTTACGGTGTTTCCCATGTTTATTCATCCTTCGTCGCTTCTACCGAGTTTTTTCATTCGAGTTGCTCGCCCCTTGGCCCTCGAAAATAATTTATCTCGGTGACGTAATGAAATCACTCTTGCTATCTTTGTGCCCGATTCGCGACGCTTCCGAGGACGTGTTTCATGGCTGGCAGAAGGGACGCGCCGGAACGGAAGTCGTATTTTTGATCGCTTTCGCGCGCTACTATCAGAGAACGTATTGCACTTTCCGTTGATATAGCAACCTAGCCCAACGTTATCGAGATTGCACAAAGCTACCTTTTGCTCCTCGTTATAGGTGCCCCATGACGCGCAAGTTTAACGTCGACACTATCAAACGTCCATTGGAAATTCCATTTTCATATTCAGGCGGGTGAGCAGCGTATAATTCATGCCCCACCTCAATATATTTCGTCAAAAACCTATATGTTCCTCAAAATATCAATGGCCAAATATGAGAACAGTATCAATGGTGCAAGTAGAAACATTTATCTACCTTTTATATCAAGAGTTACCACGCATTTTTACTCTGCCATTCAATTTCCCATTTCATATTTCCAAAGATTTTCAAGAGAATTCTTCAACTACATAGGTTGCGAACACTATTACTCATCGAGCTACCCGGTTCCATAAATTCTATAAAAAAAACTATACTTCTCAATTCCCTGCATTTAAAACAATATCACACTTCCTCATACTCAGTCACAAGTTCTCATCGCGTGCGCCACGTGTAGCCATCACTCTCGAACTCAAGTCCAAAAACGTTCGTTGCGAGTCATTTTGTAATGCACGTTACGTATTCAGCGCGTACAGTGATGGCCAGGTTCGCCTCCGAAAAATCCCAGAAACCATCATATCCATTACCGCCGGCTAGACGCCCGTAACTCACAGGATTTACTGAAACTCACGCGAGCGTCGCCCACGAGGAATGTGCATCACGTGTGCGGGTCGTTGCGTCTCTGAGGTGCAGACAGCTGCACAAGGGACTGGTTGGCAGGCAACGAAAGAGAGATAGTTGGGTCTGCTGGTTTTAATATTCGAGTCCTCGCCCCGAGGTAGTTGCAGCAAATTCGGCTGGCTTAGCTTCTGAACGGAGGAATTTATCGCTCGTACGTAAGAGGGTCGAACAGTCAGCAAAGACTGGCAGAACCGGCCACGATAGTCTCGTCGTGCCTTCGCGGCTAGGATAATCGATTATTACATTTCACATCCGACCAGCGACTTGCCACTTGCCATAGATATTGGCCCCCGATCCGCGGGCCGCGAAATCCGCGGAGGAGTGCATTCCTCGACTTCCCGGCAAGTGGAATAGGCCGGAATTCACGATGGAACGCGAGCGGGTATTTTAAAGACAGAACGCGGACCTACGGGCTCGAATAGACGCTCGGGATAGTTACGTAGCCGAGATTAATTGAACCAGCCAGCCCCTTATGGGTATTTTAAATCTCGTCCGTTGATACAGCGAATTCCTTTCCGGTGATCTTGGTTTTATTACCCGCTGCCTTGGCTGCGGGGGAAATTTTTATCCCAGGAGTGCGTGGTGTCGACGTTAACCGTTACCGGGATTTATGACAGGCTTAAATGCTTCAGTCTTTAGTCATCGTATGTATGTACTTTTCTAAACATTACTGAGAGCCAATACGTAGTATGGATTAATGATGGAAGATTAATCAGCGTTACTGATTATTAGGTACAAAATGACGTTTGCACTGCATCCCTTAAGAGTGGCTAGTCATTGTTTAAGACGGATACTTCTTTGCAAATGTTAAACAAGTATTCCACTTAATATTCTTCTTGTTTTCTTGTCATTTATCCTCAAAAATGGCACGGACCAGCGTAGGATTTGTTATAAACCATGTCGCGCTGCTTGTTCATATGCACCTAAGAGTTTTGTTGAAAGCTTCGAAGCGTATCGACATTAGTTGACAACGCTCTCGCGGGTCACGCGAGCAGAGCTGAGTGCAACATTAATATTCCCGGCAAAAGAAACTTTGCCAGAGTGTTTCAACGATTTCACTCGAAACTGAATGGGCAGGGCAGCTTTTATTCTGGGCCGGCGGCGCGGCCGTGCAATAACTCAGCGCACGGCCACTCGAAGGTTAAAAACGTTGAAAAATAATGGCAGTTCTCGGTGTGCTCGAGGGTAGCGAGGCATCATGAAGAAAACTGTGAACAGGACGAGGGAGAACGATGTACGTTACCAACGAAAGGCTGTTCCCAGACCTCGAAAGCTATCGTTGCTCGCGCTTCCATTCAATTTTCAACCAACCACAGCCGATCGATGACGCGCATATTCGCAGTCCTCCTTTTCCTCGCCCGCAAGAGCTCCGCGCGCGAATGTCGTCTTACTTTTCACCGGCGACCGACTGTGCGTGCTAATGTAACGATATTACCCTAGCGAAGGGACCGCGGAACAGGAGATTCCGATACAGTTCCTAGAATTTTTACTTCCGCCAAGGGAACGGGATTACCGGCGACTTAGAATTTAATCTGCATAGGTATCAAACTTTCCGCGAACTTTCGGATCCAACTTGGTTTTATGGCGTCCGTTGTCTTGCGAGACCGGTTCGCCGGTTCTCCGATAAAGAGGAAGCTGTGTATGGTTTACTTGAAAGTTTGTAACAATTTATAATGGCAATTAGTCGTCTGCTACTTTCGTGCCCCGTCAGCGTGACTGATTGTAATTTTTTAATTAAATGTAATATACTTACTGGAATGTTGGTTTCGTAGGAAAAGTAAAAATCAGGGCTTGAAAACTGTTATAATATCAATTTCGGTTCTCCAAACGGTTATGAACAATCGAAATTTCCAACTATTATCTGTTTCGGTTACGGTTCCTATTTCCCTCCTCATATCGGTTGCATAACCGTTATTATTTCGGTTCGATATCGATTCCGAAACGGTTCTAGAATCAATTCTGGTATCGACTTTTCCCTAATTAATATCATTAATTATTGTAGCTGCAGGTTACTGTATATCGACGTGCGTTACGAAAAGAAGCATATTTCATTTGTCTTACGAAAACTAGCACTGCTTATTTCGACCACGAAGAACAGAATGTTTCGATTCTGTTCTCGAAATGTAGTACCTATGTTTTCATTCGTCGCCACGAAGTATAACATGTTATGCTCTTTCGCGACGAAAGGTAGCACGTTTCCGTACTTTGATGCGAAAAATAGCACGGTTTACTTTTAGCCGCGAAAAATATCACGTTTCATAGATTGCCTAGGATTCTACTGCAAAAATAAAAAACATAGAGGTTTTTTAAGGGAAAAACATGTTTTTCTGAAAGGATTGGGCGAGTTATACCAATTACACACCACATACCAATTATTTTTCAATCTCTTATGGTAGTCATAAACATTGGGCAAAAGGATACATCTGGATTTGCTTATATTTTTTTACAACTAAATAAAGGACACAGCCTCTTTCTCACGAAGAACGACTGCGTGGTCCCCTTAAAAAAGCAAAGATATTTTGAAGATTTTACTTACAATCATCATCTTCGCTAATTCCACATTGTAAATTAGCCACTTTCTTTCACACTAAATGAGCAACAAACGACAATAAAGGCAACTGATAGTCACAGAGGATCAACATCGACTATGAACTGTTTGGAAACCGAAATATTCTACTCTTCGGAAAACAAATGAAACGTGCTAATTTTCGCTGCAGCGTTTGAAATGTCCTACTGCTCGTGGCGAAATGTGAATCGTGCTTGGTCTCGTGGTATATTCGAAACATGCTTGTTATTGGCAGAAATATTGAAACGTGCTGCTTCTCATAATAGATTGAAATGTGCTACTCTTTGTAAGACAAATAAAGCTGATTTATTTATTTCAACGCTTCATTAGAAATCAATGATATGTATAAATGTTTCTCCTATTTCTATCAGGATTTTGTAAAAAGATATGCGCATATACAGAAATCTGCAGCTACAATAATTAATGATATTAATTAGGGAATAGTTTAAGTGGCGTTGTAGTTTGAGTAAGATTGGACTGTCCATCATAGAAATTAGCAAAGAAGCCAAAGAATGCGCCTATAAAAATAATGGTAGGATTATATCGTTTGCAGAACTCACCTTCGCAAAGTTATTTCATGTTACAATTTTAATTTTCTTAATTAGCGAAAGATGAATTATAAATGTACCCTCTGGAAGGGATACAATCATCAATCTTTAATTCGATATTTATACAAAGACGAACTGTAGAAAGCTACAGGGACCGAAGATAAATCGCCGAGGCTGGTCCGTAAGGAGCACATATTTCACGCGCTGCAATTTACTCGCACCTGTAATCTTTCAGCTCGTAACACTTTATTCAGAAAACGAAAATCGAGCAAAACTGCACGGGAATACAGGAGCGGGTTTGATCTTCAGATGTTTGCCAGTATTTAAGAAACAGGTAGCTGTAAAGATATATTATTCCCCTTCGAGGTTTCGCTTCTCTCGCCAGCCAATTTTTCTCTCGCGCAACCCTGAGGTAAATTCGAGAGGGTGCCATTAATCATTAACGCTGCTCAATATGTATTACCAAAAACGACACTTTCAAGCTTTTCTCGTTTCATTTAACAGCTTGCACAACGCGTCGTCGAATCATCTATCAGGTACATATTTGCACGAATACATGTTACATACGTACCCACTGGAAAACGTCTATTGAATTTAAAAAACTACCCGCAGAAATTTAAATTGGCCCATGAAATATCGGAGTACGGTTTTATGCGCGTCGGTGGACCCGTAACGCGGAAGAACGACACGGTTTTAATTTGAAAATGGCTAGGAGCAATTTTATTCCTTGCTACTTTCGTTCGTTGTGAAACGCATAAAACCCACGGTCACGTACAATCGTTTCGACTATTACGATCTCTTGTGGCGAGATATTTCACCGCCGATTTTCAATTTCCGTAATCCGAAATTTTAACGTGAAGGCTGCAACTGCCTTGGTTAAAATTATGCTGAAAACTTTCCCCAAACATTGCGCCAGATGTTCAAAGAAAAACTTATCAATGTTCTACTCAAAGGTGGCGCGGATTAAAATCATTAATATAATATCAGAGGATTTACGACTACTACGTACAACGAGGTTTTCAAAAAGCTCTTCAATCAAGTTTCATTTCACGTCTCTTGGAATTTCACTGTGTGCCAGGATGCGATTATCCACCCCCGCGCGGGAGTAACATTATTCCAGGGGAAAGGAACCCTTTCGGAGCGAATCATTGAACGGAAAAATAAACCCAATCGTCTTCTGATGAACCGTGGTCCAATACCTACGCTCGACACAATCGACGCCTATAAATCCACCGTATTCGTTTGGTGCACGAAGTTGAAAACGGAACGATTTTCCATTTCTTCTTGAAGCCACGGTAAATTCGTTTCAGTCGGCACAAATATAACGACAAAAGAAATGCTTGTGGGGAGAGATCATACTTCTTTGTAAGTGACAAGCAAGTAATTTACAACAGAGAAAAAGGAAGAAATTGGAGAAGCAACGAGAACATGTAAGAAAGGAAAGATAATCAAGGTTGGAAAGCAAGGAGAAAGAGAATGATTGAGTAATACATATAAAATAATGAATATGAATGCCTCCACCTTTTCTCCTTCCTGTGAATTATTTGGTATATCTACCTTGCTCTCGATTCTACCTAAAATCTTCAGGCAATCTAAAATAATCCGCGGTCAGAGATTTTCACGGATTTAAATGGAAAACTTTGGATCGTCGGTGTCCTTTTTCTCCTGGCATTATTTTCTTCTGGCCATGTTTTGTTTATCTTCCTATCATTGAATTGCAAAATACAGTTGAACGTGGGCAGTTGCTCGCCGTTTTTATTCGCGAAGGCGGGCGAGGCGAATTCTCTGGGAAAAATATGTGCGAATTTGAGGAATGTAAACTTGAAATAAACGAAGTCTGTTCCAATTATGTTGTAAATCTAATTGGATCCTTTCAGAGTTGAATTACACTGTTTACCTTCTCCAACTCTTAAAACGGTGGAGTTAATAGTAGTAAAAAATATGCAACTAATAGCATTCACCCTAAAAATTGAACGTTAAAACCATAATGCAGGGAAACTGAAATTGCTGTCAAAGTGGATAAAACTCTGTCGAATATTGCGAAAATGATTCCGCGAATTTTTTCATTAAACGACAATGAATCGGGTGGACGGGCAATGGAACTCGATGAGCGCTATATCTCTGTAATTAACTAATAAATTTACGTACCCGCGACTACAGATATGCTATTCGTAGTACATACAAGAGACGTTTGTTGCAACTGCAAACGCGTGCAATAATTGCTTCACGGTTTAGTTCGCTTTACATAATTATTCCAGTGATAAAATATCGGCGCAATTGTTACCAGCGAAATAATACGATTCCCATTGAGCGATCGTTAACGAACTGCGCAACACTCACGGTCGGAGGTGTGTTTATTGTCTCCTATAAATTTCGGGCGACAAAGACACTATTAATTGGCACGTTGGAATTTTAGGAATGCTGGTGGAAAACGTTTCCCTAACGAGTGCCTCTGAATTATCCAGCAAGGATTTCTAACGACCACGCTTAACGCCTTTTCGTTGCAGCATTTCTAATAACTCTTATTCTGTTCACAAGCACGAGGCACGGATACTTGTACGCGGTGTTAGTATTAGCATCACCATTAAACGCACTAAGCTTTTCGCGAGCTGCGGGGCTAGAAAGTACTTGCGAAATAAAATTAATTCAAGAATTCCGTGGAACTTTATTCGACGAAGTGGCGCTCTGAATACGGCGGTCCTGTTATAAATTTCTGCTTCGCGTGCCTCATGCGGGGGCGCATATATTATTCCGCGAGAAACAAAACTATTGCGAAATACGAAGCGGCCCCCGAATGCCAAGGGAATTTAATTAAAGGGAGAAGGGATTTTTTTTCGTTCGTCGCCCATCCGGGAATCGCCAGCCGACTTGTACGCTCCGTAAACACCTGCGCTACGCTCTTTCCTCTTTATATCTTGCGCATCCTTTCAAAAGTTCAACCATTTGGTTCGTCCCGTGCGCGGCTGCTTTCTCGCGCAATAATTTCGCTCCACCGCAACCGCACGATTTATCGCAAAAGAACAACGAAAACACGTATTTCCATGAAGTTAATTATTCGATTTGCACGCGGCAATATTTGATACGGATGTAAATGCATAAATAGCGGTAATCCACAGCGAGAGTAGACTGAAAATGTGAATACGGAACATATTTTTCATAAGCTGTAATTAAATGGTCTCGAACATAGGGAGTTGGTGGGATAAAATGGATATAACGTTAAAGCTATATTAAATAATACTTTGCTAAGTAGTTTGACACGTTCTTGAAAGCTTACTGAAACCTCTAGGACTCGTACAAGGCTCATAATCTTCTGCCCCCTTGCTGAAATAATATTGAAATATGTAGAAACCCTAGAGGATTTGATACCATGCACTCCCCTAATCACCACCCTCGGAAAAGATCCCCTCGCTTGCACAGTACTACCTACGCTCCGTTCATAAAATGCATGAATAAACGTTGCCGTCTAAATTGTACGCATTGAAACTTGAAGCCCAGCGAAATTCACGGCTCGGTGTCTACCACTCTGGACGAACGATGAAATTTTCAACGCTGCCCAACAAATGCCCCGCCATTTCAAGTCGAATCTCTCGTTAATTCACCACCGTTGCTCGTTCTCTTCTTCGCTGGCCGCGGAAAATTGAGATCCATACGGTGCAGCGCGCGTCTTCGCGGACTCCTATCCCTCGAGAAATTACGCCATTATCGCGCAATTTTTCCGGCAAGACATTCTGCGAGACACTTTAAGACACTTTGCTATCGCGGCGCGAGAGAAATTTGTTTGACAGGGAGGAGCAACGTCCCCGCCGCCGACGGAATAATCTTGAGCGAGGGTGCGCGTCGCAAGCGATTAAAAAAGAGGTAGTAAACGTTATTAAAAGCCGCGAAAGCGGAAAGTCCGAGTCAATCTGTCCCGCGGAGGCAGCGCGAGGTGGAAATTTCGCGGCTCTTGCGCCCCGCGTCGCGTCGACCGCGTACATCAGAAGCTACGACTATTAAGGAACAAAAGGGGGAGGATGGAACGCGAGCGGAGTACACTCAGGAATATGGAATACGGGGCGGAGAGTAGCAGGGACGGGGAGCGAGCAGATATACACGGAAAATGAAAGAACACGGGGAAGAAACTCATTGTTAGAGCGAAGAAAATGAGAAAAACGCGGGGACAAATGGAGGGGAGAGGGAGTAAGAATAAATATTAAATGGAACCGTAAAGGGGCGGATGGGGATGACCAGCGAAAAGTTGATAGACACGGAGGAAGAATAACGCGGTCGGTAATATAAAATGTAGCAAAAGGAAATCGTGTTTAAAAGGGGGAAGAAGAAAGGAAAAGGGGACGGAAGAAAGTCCGTGGTTAGTAGGATATAACGTATACACGTGTGGCAAAGGGGAATAGGATGAAAAAACATTGGCGTAGGGAAAACAGAGACGAAGGTAGAATAAAAAGTACGAGTGAGACATGACGAGGGAGAAGAAACCCGTAAAGTCTTGCCACGGGAATTTCATATTCCCCTTCTGGAACGGGTTGCTCCATGCCGGAGGGAAGGTCGAGGCGAGAGTAAGGATCTTAAACTCGAAAGTTTACCCGCTGAAGTGGTTAGCTCGGCCGCGATCTATGCCCTTGCCTAGAATTTACAAGTCCTTAAATCGCGCCCCGTCGGAGAGGTTTGTTCGAGGGTGTTAAATTCTTCGCGCGCCGACTCGCCCGCGGCTGCTCTCCGAGTATAATTGCGACAACTTCGTTACGCGCGACGACAAATCTTTGGACGGTAAAAAGTCGAGCAGTGCGTTATCCAGCGGGCCACGCTTGAGTTATAATAGGGAGACCTAACCTTTGATCGATCAAAACGTACGAAGGGTTCGATCGAACCGGTTGGTAGACGACTTCGAAGAAAAGCGCGCGACGATGATTGATAGTCAAAAATGCGGACGTGCTCGCACGTGCTGGAACCATTAGGGCGAAGCACTTTAACGGGGCCTGGCTGTTCTACGGAGAAGAAACAAAAAGGACTCGGCAGCTTCGGCCATCAATAAGACGTTACGTCCAATATGCGAGCGTTTTTCGCCAGACGTTCGAAATTATTTCGCCGCTCGACGGCCTCGTGAAAAAGGGGATGAAACCGAGGGGGCGGGGCCGGACGGTGAATAAAGTGAATCCCCAGCCGGGAAAGTTTTCCATTCCCTCTTTCGACCTTTAATTAACCGTCGCGAGGAAGTCGCGAAAAAGTCATCGACGGGGCGTAACGGTTCCCTATCGGGAACCAATTCCTTTGTACGTTCGATACGGATTCAACAGCCGCGAATTATTAACGACCAATCTGCAGCGAAATTTCTCGTTCAACCGTGCATAAGTTTATCGACACGGGTAATCGATGAATCAGTACCTACTTCATGTAGACGTGGCTGAATGAGCGATTGAATCGGTGGATTACCTATGTAACTTACTATAGTGTTACTTTGACATTATTGCGAGCCAACCACTTGAGCGTTAATTCCCGAATATTTATAGTATTTATACATATCAGCAATAAATCCGTAATTCGTGTTCGTGAATTAAATGGGAAGAAAAAATTGGCGCTAAAATTGGACTCGCGGACGGCAACAGCTTTTTATCGCGCTCGACGTGAAGCCACTAAACACGAAACAGTTAATTGGCAATTGGATTAACGCGGCGCGGAATTCAATATTCACACACGAGCGCGACTTCGTTCGGCTTCCTGGCGATGGTTATTAACCAATTAGTTCTTTCGGCTGTATGGACCTCCGTGTCGTATTTAATTGTCTCCCCCTCGGTCGACGTGCGCGTTTAATTGGGCCCGTTTCTTTTTTCCCTTCTTTCCGCCGCTTGTCCCACGGCCGTACGGAATTATGGGACGCCCGTTGAAACTTCCCTCGCGGCTTTACGCAATCTCCTGAGACGGCCGCAAAAACTTTCCGTCCAAGAATTCCGGTGTTGCCCCCGGTGATATAGTGCAACGGGCTTTAATTTTCCGGCGGCAGTGTTCAAAATTTCTATCCAAGTTTTACAATTCAACGGGCCAACCTTAGGGCGGTAACCAATGTGAATCACGTTGAAACAATCGGGAAGTTAGCGGCGGGGTAACTGCCCAGTTCGAGAAAATTACGTTCGAAGAAAGTAACTTTCCCGTCGGCGAGGGGCGAGGAAAGGAAAAAACGCCGCTCCTGCCGTGAATTGGACGACGTCGCCGCGTAGAGCGTGGCGTAGATCAAGCGTGGCTACGTTTAATCGATTCATGAGGACTCGACCCTTTCGGCCAAGTGGGAAATTTAACGGGCAACAAGGAATTATGGTCCCCGGGTAACTCCGCGTTGTGCATACGTACAGCACGCAAGACGAAATTAATTTACATCGTCGCGGTAGGAGAGCGCCTTTGAAAACATTTCCCGCCTTGGCCACCCTGTTTCTGGGGGTTGTAAAAGTTTCCACTTAAAAACCAAGATGCGCGTTTCACGAGCAATTCCGTGGATTCTTTTCCCACTTGGAACGGCTTGAACTTTTCGACGCGACGTCGCAGGGCCGCTGCTTTTAAAAACGTAATCCTCATTAAATTGCATCCTGCATTGCTTCGCCCAGCCCCGTTGAAGCGTCAAAGTTACTTTCACTTTGACAGGGATGCAGTAACGGAGCCAGCTAGCTGGAGCAATTATAGAATAGCCGACGTTGCAATTAACTTAATGCTGCATCGGTTAAGGGAAATGCAGTCCACGGCCACATGGGCACGCTTGTTTTTACTATTATGCTGCAAATTAACGTGTGCCGAGTACCAACCGGGCAAACAATGAAATTGAAATTAACACGCACGTGAATGAGTAATTCGAAATTCTCTTTTGCTCCCGCAGAAAATGCGCGTTTACTTAAGGGGGGAGACCACTGTCTCGGCCCGAAATGTAAGGGTTTTTTCGGAATTAATTTCAACCAAACAACGCAAGTAAATCAATTTATTGCTTAGTATAGTCAATAGTGTATATATCGAAGGGTAAGAAAAAAATTTTTTTAATCAAATTCATAAATCTGTTTTCTGTATACACGCCGTCAAAATTTGCGCTCCGGAAAAAACATGCTAGTCGCGTTGACAGTCCCCAGACCATATGGTTCATCGAAATTCAAAAAAACAATAATATTTAGAAACTAGAAGCCTGCCTCTATTACGTGACGATCGCAAAATGTCGAATTCGTAAAAAATAACAAAATGGCGGACCACTGAAAAAAGTCGTATTTTCGGGGTACAAAATTGGGGAAATGTTGCTAACAAAATAGAAGCAGGTTGAAAATTGAAAATGTCTGATCGTCACGTAATAGCGACGGGTTTTCCGTACAATAAATGTCCTTGATCAAGCCAATTGGACGTATAGTTTTCTCTGTAGACCGTCAACGCGGTTGAGAAATGTCATTCTGAGAAAAACGCGTTCAAAGTTCCGCGTGGCTCAATCGCGCGTTTGACACCGCTTCACGAAAAACACCATATCTCCGTCAATTTTGCGAATCTCTTCATCAAATTTGGAGAGAACATTCTTGAAATATACGCCTTTCAGAAAATGTAAAAAAAATTCAGATTTGAGACAGTGGTCTCCCCCCTTAATTGAATTGTTTTATGAGCGCGGAATCTCGTTACAACGATACCGTTAAGGAACTAGTTCTTGATCAGGCACTAATTTTTGATCAGTTCATGAAATAAATCGTTCTTTTCAGTTTATGTCATTAAATAATTGTTTGAAATAATTACTAACATAAAAATTGATAATTCAAAAATATACGTGTTGTCTGTGAAAGCAGTTAGTATTGTTAGTTTTTGTGAAAATAAATGTGTAAGGTAGCTCACTTGAAGGAAGCCTCTGTTGAACGCCATCTCTTACTGTTCGAACTAAGAGATCACTATCGACGCCACAGTCGATTTCTTTACTGGTTATTGTGGTATTAAAGTTTATTTCCATACATTTTGCTTACAATAGTTTACTTTACAATGTAGCGAAAGAATTTTAGTATTATATGTATTTTTCCTTAAAGTGTAAACCTTAATTCATCTTTTAGTATAAAAAAAGTCTATGGTTGAAAGTTTTAGTAGGTTAAAAATAAATATTAAAGCGGGAAGCCCTCTAAACTGATCAGAAACTAGTTCCTTAACGGTATCTGCTCGACCAACGAATTAACCATTTACCTTCCAATCTAAAGCTCTTTTGTCCCTTCTTCGAAAGAAACTGTTCAATTTTAACACTTCTGTAAGTCCTCGCAAAGAAAAATTTCACTAAATATAAGTGGAAATAATTCCAAGTTGCAATCAATTTTCTTCATTTTAATTAAATGATTATCCTTTCGTCTTCTACCTGTCAATAATTTTAAGTGTCGGTATTTTACTTTTAACGTCGCGCTGCTATATTTTGTCACGTTATGGCTATAACCAATCTAACAAGGGTAAACACGTCCGATCCAAGACTTCCGTATCGAACGACCGCTCAATTAATTTTCCCCCCGCCTCTGTTTCTTCCGTTTCGGCAGTTCGCCGTTCGCAAAAAGGACAACGCGATCAACTGGCAATTTATAATTCAATGACTTCATAATTTTGCATTTCCAACAACTAAAAGCACTTCGACCGTATAATAGTTTCATAATTGAAGGCCCGGCTGCGCCGGAATTTTTAATCGAGTTTCACAATTCGCCCCTTGTAATTCGGACCTCGTTGTTAATTCAATCGGAACGTCCTATCCGTCGGATTGCCGTGCGTCGTGTGTAAACTCGATAATAAGCGAAACGCGCCTGCCGCTCGCGGAGAACGCTCCGTTGGGCTGACTGTACGGGATATATTCTACTGGCGGAGTCTTCGAGGTGGGCAACGTCGCACCGCGTGTATTTAGGCTGGTCCAAGCTAAATTTAAATCAGTCCGTGGCAGGGCCACCGAACGCGAAACTTCGCTAGACGTTCCTATTGATTCCGACGCTTTCGCCGGCGTCTCGGCTTTCCAGAAGATTCTCAGAGACCGAAAGTTCTAACGTGTTCAATTCCCCGATTTGTTTTCTTCTTGTTGGCCGCACGCAAGACGGTTTAAGAGTAATGGAATGAAGAGTACCGCGCGACTGGCGCTCGACGAATCTTTATCAATAAGGTGAGCCCTTGAATTTATTATTGTTGGGATATTGGACGAAACGTCGCGGTGGGTGTTCTATTTTCAGTATCCTTATTAGGGGTTTGAGATTTAATTCACTGTTTTGACAAAAACAAAAGTACACATGCCCTTACAATGGCACACGTGCATTTCTGTTTTCATAATGGCACGCTTAAGCACTTACGGTTAAAAGAATCTTAAAGTAAACCTGTCTGCACGAGGTCGCCTCAGACCACTAGCTAAATAGGTTTACGATACCACAGTACCAACATAAAATTGCATGGTATTTGTAGAATGTTGTGATCGAGAGACATAAAGACAACGGAGATACGAAACGCTGCTCTCTCACCATACTTTCTAACAGAGTGAACGTTATTTCTCTGCGCTGTAAATTCTCAATTGTTATTTCGTGGAAGTTTCACCCGTGTAATGAAACAACTGTGTTAACGCACAACTTAAACTTAGAGTGATACGAATGTCGGCAAAGCCCGAGGCAGAGGTGCAATTTTATTAATCCAGGATATTTTATTTTTCACACTTTATGATCCAGAAAATCCGTGTTTGGAGTTTGCACGCATTAAAAGGACAGATAGCTCGACGCGATTTTACTCTCATATCGATACGATCGACGGAATTTAGCCGGGAAAGAACGATATTTTGTATGAAAAATTGAAAAAGCCAAACACGCCGCAGCGCGAGTAGAATATATATAGCGGTATGATATTAATAAATAAAAATTAAAAGTCAATTAATAATAAAAAAAAATAGAAATAATGTAAAGTAATAAAAATTCAAAGACATGCCTGTTATTTTAAACTCTGAATTATTTGCGGTTACATAAAAATTTTCGGGGGAAAATAATCTGAAAACAGGCAACAGCATAGTGAAACGCTGTCGGGACTTATTGAGAGGCGCAAGCAAAGCGCAGCGAGACTCGAAGGCTTGGAGTTCTTTGCGCTCGTGTCGCGATATCGAAACGAGGTCGCCGCCAGGTTTTCCACAACACCGACACTCGGCTTCTGCTTTTTAACGACGGGGATATCGACGGTAATTCCGGAGAATAAGTTCGCCTGTTCCCTATACTTGTTCAGCCGAGCTTCTCCCGTCATTCCTTCGACTCGGCAATTATGTCGGGTTCAGCTTGCAATTAAGCTCTGGTTCAGTCCGTGAGTGGCGGACCTAGAGCTACTATTACCGATAAATTTATAGCCTTATCGATATCTTACACGAAGAGGGCTTGTTAGGGATCAAGTAAATGTAAATTACCGATGAAAGGAATTATTAGTGTTCCCATTTACTAAAGTACCGAGGGTTCAATAATACCGTATACTTAATATAGGGGCAAAGTAGATCGGGACATTCGATGTACGATTTCAAGTGATCATCGTTAAGCGAATAATACTCCTTATCTATGTAGGAAGTACTTCCGAGTGGTGCTTATTTTTCCGGGCGATCCGAGTATTCGAAAGCCACGAGCTCCGCCGTGGCCGTTAATTATTTTCAATCTCGTAGTCGTTGAAAACTAGTTCCGCCCATGGTGTGCGCGCACATTGCGCCGGCTAATTGGGCAAACATTCCAGTTTCCGTTCTCTTGTTCTCGTCCGCGCTGACATCGCTAATTCCAATTTCCGCGGGCGCAACAATTTACCCCGCCATAACGGCGATAACCGTAAGAAACGCCGGCTGAAATTCTCTGCGGAAACTTCCGCCTCGCAGCGGCCGCCGGCGGAAGAACATCTTCCGCTATTTCACCCTTTCGATTCGAGCGGAGCTCTTTCAATGGCGCCCTCCACATACGTTCCAGCATTCTACGGCCGCTATTTTTTCCCAATTTTGCGGCCACATGAAATCATGATATTCATAATCTCGCCTGCGCCGCGCGTTGGCTTGAAATTCCATAGAGGCCGGCCAGCATTGGTCGATGGACCCGGACCGATATTCAATTCCTGTACAAACCTCGAGTGGTTGAAGTGGTGTTTCCACGAATCGTGACCAATAGCCAAGCGGTAGGCGAACCTGTCTGCTTCTGTTTGAATCGTGTCCAAATCAACGTAGATACTTCGCGATAGTGGTACAACCTTTAGAAACATGAATAGAATTTGTAGTCTGGCACGCAGTGGTTACTATTTTTTAATTCCGACGGATAGAGATGGTAGTATGTATCAAGAGCTCGTATGTTTCCTGTAAAGAATGGCGCGAAAGAGTGTATCGTTATCAATAGAGTTCCTCTCGCAATTAGTTTCACAAGTAGAAATCGAACCTTAACTTTCGACCATCCTTTATAAAACGAACAAAGATGTTCGCGATATAACGATAATCATTGGGGCCAAGTTGCTTTACGACTTTCGATATCGTAAATTTTCATCCCCCCGGCCGGCTGAGCATTGTGCACACGAGTCGCTCGGTTGGAAAACAATGAACAAGATCGAGTATTGTGTCGCCCGGCGAATAGCTGCGAGGTTCAGCAAACCAACGAGCCAACAGCTTCTGGATCGGACTTTGCACAGGCCGCAGGAAAAATGTCGCGGGGGCCGAATGTCAAAGAATTCCAACGTATCGGAGAGGAATTTAAAAGTTCGTGTTATACAAGGGCGAAGTACCGTATGTTAAAAACTAACTGGCATTTATGGGGAATTCGTATAAAGCTCGAAACGCAGCTGGACGCTCGTTGGCATTGTTATCGATGATGAAAGCTTCGTTGCGTATTTTTGGACCAACGATAAAAATATCTGTAATATCCGATGTGGGTGTATCGATTCTCTCCAAACCAGCTGCAACGTTCCCACTGTACCTTTTTGTTAAAAAATAGTTGCAACGATCCTATGCGAAATTCTGATACAATCTTGCTCTAAATTATTTGCGGTCATACAATACCAATTGCAGTTGGCGAGCAAACGATTGTCTCGGTTCTAATTTAAGTGTAAAATAAAAACAGTCGACTGGACGCAGAATTCCTGGAATGTGGAATGTTTTTCCTCGTTCCTTTTCGTTTCATTGACTAAAAGTTGTTACGTTGTTTGATAGATGAAATAGAGTGCTAACTGTTAGATACATTAAACGGACTGTCGATGGTGGGAAAATGAACACAAAGCGGCTCGCCCGATACGAAGCGTCACTTTTCAAAACTTCTCAGTCACCTGTGCGCCATTTCTCGGCGATTGTCACGCGGCAAAGTACATAGCTGGGAAAAAGTGTGAAAATAGTCCTTTGACGTCAACCACAGTCACCATAGCCGCGTTTGCTGTGCTCTGCACCCTTAAAACGGGCTCGCCAGGTTCGGCTTTTCGGATTTATTTACGAGCGAAATTCTCTTCTTTTGAGTCGTTGGACGTGGAAGTTTGGCTCGCGCGAAATAAACACAGCTCCGCGTTCAATGGAGCGGTCTAGATAAAAATCTATCAACCTCCATTTTCCTTCCATTAGACTCAGCATTTAGTCAAACACAGCGCCGCAGTTATCTGTGGAATTTTGCATTAATTAATGTATCAGAAAGTAATCAATTAATACCGATAATCATGTGCAGCTTCCGAAACAGGGATTTCACAAAGCCGCCGTGCAAGTTGCTCTCTGTTCCGCATGAATGCGTGCCTCCTGTGCTCATTACCCTCGTCGTTAGGTACTATACCTATACCATTATTATCGGTATCATTACCACAACCGTTACCATTGTCAGTCCTCTAATCTTCGTGACGGCAAGACGAGGCTCCAGATAATGACAACCACGCTTTTGCCAGCCGATCGATGAACATCTACGCTGTCACGTGTTCGCTGGACCCTGTGGTCCATAGTCGCGCACGGGCACACAAAAGCCGCATGCAAAATGGTCAGGAAATTTGGCCGCTTTCCATGCAAACGTAAAAGCTCGATCGCTAATTTATTAAATCCCAGGATCGAGCAGGCAGCGGGAGGCAAATGTTGGAGGTCCGCGGGTGTCCACGCTGGGAAAGCGCAGATTTTTCAGCCGAGCTCAACGATTTTTTTCAAATAGCTAGGTACTAACAGTGTCGTAGTTTCTCTCCCTTTGTTACGAACTTTCGCGTCGTTAAACTAACACGAAGCCTGTATTCCCGGGATATTTCCATCGGGAATTCGGAAATCATACCACGTAACGTATGTCCTGTCGAAACTTTGCCCCGTATCTTTTTCATTCTTTGCGCGAGTTTAAGTAAACTGCTTGCTTGTTCATCCGTTTGTTCGCGTGATGTACGATCGAAATCGTCGTTTAAACAGCGGGCAAACTTTCGGTACGTTTACGGAACCTTGGAACATTCGTTTCCGTGTTTGAATGGTCTTTTATGTCGCGATAAGGACAACGGGACTACGTTTACTCCGAGCACTCGATCCATCATATCAGATAAAAATATAAGCTTCGAAAATGAACAAGTAGCGTTAAAAATGATGATTACGATGTCTAGTCCCGACGAAGAAAAAAAACATTACTGCTAAGAATGGAGCTGCGGTTGAGTGCTCGACATGGAATTAAAAGACCTATAAACGTCCGAACTTTAACAAGGAAAGAGAGTTGAACTCCGAATGGTACAGACGCAATGGTTACCGCAAATAACATCGCAATTAAATCCAACCTCTCAAACATGTCGGCGAAGTATGAAGAACGTGTTAAGCACGAAGCAGGGGCAATCGTTAACCGCCAATTTAAACTTTGAAGGGTTCGTTGGATTGCTTCAAAACGAACTTCGAATTCGAAAAAGAGAAAATCCACGCGCGCGGATTTCGAAGCGTTTTTTCGCTTGGGAACTCGAAATTTGCAAATCGAATAGAAATCAAATATTGGAAACGAACCTAAACGTGATAAAGTATTATATAAAATAATGTGAAATGATAACTGCAATGGTTCGCGAATATTCAGCCCTTTAGCAATTACAAATGGATATTGAAAATTTTCGTACGTTAATTGTTCGTGATAAGCGTTGAAATTATTACACGCGTACACTGGATCGTGGAACCGTGGAGCCGTGAAACGAACGCCACTAATTTATTCCACCTGCAAAGATTTTTCATCGTTATTTCGATATTTCTGCTAAATTATTATCCTCCTCTTCTATGGATCGCAGTTAAATTAATATTGCTCTGGTAGCACTAATTGAAGCGTGTCTAAAAGTGAACGAAAGAATATTCATACGAAGAACCAGAGACCATTATTACGACCGAACATATTCTTTCTATACCCCAATGAAATTCGTAATTATTCGAAATTCTTCTTCTCACACTCGTTGAACTCATTTAATCGTTAATTCTCTCCAACTATTCGATTCCTCAATTGCAATTGCTCGATCTACCAATTCCGATTCTGATCTTTGGAAGCATTGGCTCTGAATGCCTCCGATCCTATATCTTCACCAGCGTCTACGATAATTGGGATAAAGTATGGAAAATCTCTCGTACGTTCATTGACGTACTTAATATGGCCCGCGGCGTCGCGATGACCCAGAGGAAGGAAGAAACTCGAAGAAGGGTGGAAGAGTCAATTGAATGAATTTCGACGGTCGCAGATCATTACGGTTTCCGGTCTCTCCCCCGGAGAACACCGCCTTTAATGAAGGTTGACACAGATTTTCAACGAGCCGAAGGGTAGCCGAGGGTGTTTCTGTATCCGATAAAAATCGCGCGCCGTTGAAACGCCCGTCGGACTTTCTTCATCTTGACCTTCTTTCTCGAGCCCCGAATCAATCCGCCCCGTATTTTCCTCGGCGCTATACGAAGCTCACAGACGGCCAACTTTTCTGTTAAATAAACGGCCGACCGTTCTTTCCGATGAAAACAGAAAAGTTCGTTCTCTGGTATCCGTTCTCGTTGGACAAATACAATACTTCGCCGCGAACTTCGCCATTATCTTCTGTTTGGAATTCGTTGTCAGCTTTCGCGTTGATTCGCGAAATGTAAAGGGCCCCGCTGCTGCGGGTGCTCTCGGTGTATTTTATCATCGGCACGGGACCGTAATGTACCTCGCAGAGAAATATTACTTGATTCCCAGGAAACGAAATTTTCATTACACGAAGAAAAACGATTCTTTGATGCGTTCTGAAGGGCATTGTTCCCTTTGGAAACACTTGCCTGCACGTTACCGCGCTGTAATTTTTTATCAGCGCGTAAAACGCAAGATTCCGACAGGGAAATAAAATTTTCACTGGGTTGGTTCATTTCACTTTTGGCGAGAACGGGGAAGTTGTTTCCTACGGACCTCCGATAATCGACAGGGCAAACTTCTGCATCGCCTTCGTGCCGTAATTTCTCGTTTTGCTTCACGCACGGTGGCGTTGCACTTTCGATACAGAGGCAGAGACGTTCAAGCACAACTCTCCTATTTTCGAAGGAGCTCGAGAATTTCTTCGGTTTCTCGGGATTTTCGAAAAACTTTCAGCTGTTTCGAGTGCGCGATAAACCTTCATCATGTCGCGGCTTATTGTGTTCGTTAAAATCGAGGTCCCGAAACGATAGAACTTCTACATTGCCCCCTTCTATACCTACCGGTTCATTTAAGTTAGGAGAAGCGGAATTTTTCTTAGCGTTCACTTCTTGTTTACAACATATTTAAAATTTATAGCCACCTAAAGTTTATGCGATTTATTTAATTCCAGTTTCGAAAGAAGTATCCCCGAGAATCGTTCTCCCCGGCGATCTAGAATTTCGGAGCAATCGAAATGCGAAGAATTCAGTACCTTATCCCTGGACGGGCTTCCTAGTTTCTCGTTTCCGTCGAAATGCACCACGGAAATCTGGTTCACCGATCAACCGATTTAATGATCGTCTCCGTTTTATTAAACCGTTTTATGGCTTTGTTTACATTCGAATTCTTTGTCATCGAAAGCGTTTATACCAGGCAGAAGTAAAGCCGTTAAATGCCCCGGAGAAGCCCGTTGGAAGCTTTTACTCCTTATCACTTCCAAAGGTATTATTCCGACTTTGCCTTTGAGCAGAAGTCTACTCGTTTACATTTTCGTTGCAAAAGATCGGTTACGGTTTATGAATATTCCTATTAAACGATCCTATCAACTCTTACCCAACGTTCATTTTGATACCTTAGGTACTGGTGATTAACAATGTACTGGGGATTAAGAGCTTAAAGTTTAAGAGGTAGTGACGAAGAAAATCAGGATGAAGGCAGTAAAACGACAGGCAAAGGTCGGACAAACGAGGGCAGCGTGCGGTCACGTATTTACCCGAAATACTTTCCGATCATTCTCGGTGATCAAAGAGTTTTCGTGCATCCCGATTGATGTCCGTGAAATCGCCGTGAACACCGATTTCACTCGGGCACGATGGCAAAGCGAACGTGACAAATGATCGAAGCCCCCTTAAATTCAGAGATCAGAAAAATCTTCGAGCCGAGAAATCACGTCTCGCCTGACCACAAAGTTCTGCGTTCCTTTGCCTCTGTGGGGATGCATTGAAGCGAATCGACGGGTCGATGTTAAAGTAATACCCAACTGGTCATCCAACGGGATCTAAAGGAAAAGAAATTTAGGAAATTAAACCTTGGATTAGGCATTAATGAAACAGTTGGAAGTCTACTTCTTAATTCATACATCTATTGTTCAAAATTCTGTATCTTCAGAACACCTGTCTATTATAGCTAATAGATTTTAACATCGAACAGATCGAAGTGGGAAGAGAGTTATAGATATAGAAACCTAGAAATCGTAAAATGAAGATCGAGGAATGTGTAAACAACATTTTCATCCCCCGCAGAAAAACAATTCCCACCGCAGAAATTAATCAACGAGGGGAATAGAAGCAAAGCCTGGCGAAAAGTTTTCCGAATTCCATTCTCGTCGTTGTAAAAACGTTTGCGGTTTTCAGTTTTATCATTAAAATTCAGCACGCTATAGAGACACCGTAGACAGTTAAAACAAGAATCGCTATTGATTCGGTGCTCGTTGCACTCCGGGGAATTGCGAGCTGGGAAGCATTAACCACCGAAACGTTGTAAGAGTGGATGGCGGATATCAATTCCCATTGCGAAATTTCGATTGTTCGCGACACGGTATTTCTGCGCGGATCCTTTTCGCCGGGGGGGGGATGGCAAAAACGATTCTACCGTTGATACGTGACGGGGGCGACTTTACGCCAAACGAACCGTAACTTTCATGACGACTGTCGTCAGTTGTCCGCGAAACACGCGTGCCTCGCTGGTAAGCGCGCTGTAAAATGTTTAGCATTGCTGAATCGGGTACAATCACCTAATAAACGTTTCTCCGCGAAAGATTCGCCAGTGATTTTATTGTCAAGCATTTACTGTTTACGACGCCACAAAATTCTGGGAGAAGAATAGAAATGAGATTAATAAACGCAAGTACTAATCAGATATCTTTTTCTGTTTCTAGATTACTCGTGGGCTCCTAATATGGATGGAAGATTGCTCATCATTTCTGTCGTCGTCTTTTTATCGATAGTCGTGCCTGGAAATAATGGAGCGTCGCGGCTGATCAAGATTGGTGAGTAATGATCACGTTTTACCTAAAGCATTTACTATAAAATCTCTGCGCACCTGAATTATATATATGGCCAGTGGAAAGGTGGACCAGCTAACACTGCGAACCCCCGCGTATAATGTGACGTTTCACGAGGTAAACAAAATAAGCATACAATGCGCGACCAAATAGAATTTCACCCCGCTCTTGTGCACGGGCATTCATAAAACACGACTAGAAGGGAAGCACTGGGTCAGCCTTCACGGTTGATGAAATAACAGTGCGACTTAGTTTTCGCGGCAGCTCGACGGGATTCGGGAAATACCTTTACAATATCTATTCCCAGCGACGGGTACGCATATCCGCGACAGGTACACAGGGGAAAAAAGAAGTGTGCGTCCCGTTGTGTTTTTTCAATGGTAGACTGAATATTTTTTTCCCGTTTCGTTGAAACGTGGTAATTCATCAGAGGAAATACATACGTCCGATAGCGGTGCCGTGTAAATTGCATGCATCTCGACGTGGCAGCGTACCGGGTCCGGAAGGACCGCGCAGTATTTACACTTTATAGGCGTATTACACGGCTGCTCTCACCAAGTCACGTACGTAGCCCGCGGGTTACCGAAGAACTGCGCGTTTATCATAGTCCCGGCTTAGTAGAAACTCTCCCCCTTATGAAAATGCCCAAATATTTAGAGAAGAACGGATGGGTTTCATAAGAGGTCTGTTCTAGCGTATGCACTACCTGCATTTACCATGATATGTACACGCCGGCTGCACACATCCATACACGTTCGCCTGCGCCGTGAATGCGACGCGGACTGGATATTTCGTTTACTAGCCTTGTTGAAAATCCCTCGAAATACAGGGCGTTCCTGAAATGTTTCTTCGCCAGCCCATTCTCCTAAGTCTCGCCGACTAGGAAATCTCACGCGGATGCATGCTCTACGTATTGCAGACGTATTGAGAGCTTTACGTTAGGGGAAGATTCAAACTTTCCCGGGAACTTGGATATGGTTAGATGCTTTCCATATATTCGTTAGAATCTGTAGATATCTCGTGGTCCTTATTAACGGAGTAAGCAATAGAGAGAGAAACGGCTCGATATATCGGTGAAATCTTCTTGTGTACCTATTTCGGATAGAGTTCTCATTTCTTTTCAGAAGCGTATTGACGTGATCGAGTGTACACTTTAAATTTTCGATACTTCTTCCATACCTCGCATACTCCTGCACGTAACACGGTGAAGTCTGCCCTCGTTGAGCTATTCGTTGAAATTTAATCAGAATTTTCGTAATCCATCCATCGCAGAATTTATACAGGAGGTTATTATTTATCGCTACTGACATTCATCTTCTAATACTGAGTATACACATTTAGGGTGCCATACCTTCTCGCGCAATGGCGTGCGAAATTGATAGTCTTCAGATTTCACCCTTTTGGGGGCTACGTTCCTAGATTGTAATGAGCGTGTCAAACATAATTACACCGTGAAAGATGCTACGGGACAGAAGATAATGAAAAGTTGTCCATCCATTTATCAATGTCTACTTAAAATTACGACAGTGTCTCGAATGTGTTTGACGCCGAGTCCCCCTGAATTATCATTCGTGTCGCGATATACGGGTAATTAATTTGAAGATTTTTCAACTACTTAGCCGTAACACGACGCCAAGATAAATAGATTGTGCCCGGGGCACAGATTCAAGCAACCGTTTCGGCTTCTTGCTCTAGTGAGCGAGCATTCCGTATGGCTGACTATGAATGGGACATTCTACTGCTCGGAGTCGAGCCCCCTGTTCATCAATACATTGTGCCCCTCCAACGACTCGGTTACAAATAATGAAATATTCTCTGGCGATAGTATAACATAGCACCGGTAATAATTCGTATTGCAATTCCAACCCCTGAAAACTTCTACGAGCGCAAATTAATTATAATCCCAAATTATATGCCACTGTGTACGATGTGGAGAAATACCGCTCTTATTCGGATTTAATATCGCTACTGCTGAAAATGTGCACGAAATTAATCGATAACGAAACATACTCGTTGGATTAAACCGTCCAAGCATCAGTTACTCGACTGTGTTGGAATGTGTGTAATCGTGCAAATTACAATTGATATACTGTTTAGAAAACTGAATATCGCAAATTTACAGATCCATGGTCATTAAAACTTGTTACTTTTCGCACGTTTTGTGAACCGATTAAATTGGAAGCCACAATTCTGGGAAGACCTACATTATTGTTGGCCAATACTATGATGCTCCCTTGTGCGCCCTGTATTTCGCGTAACTTTAATGGTGGTCAATTACTGAACAACATCGAAATAATCCAGAAATTTAAACGATACAGCGCATAAACGAGGTTAAATTTCACGTGAATGAGACACGTAAACGGCCATACAGGGCCTGTTTTCGCGATTTTATGAGCTCCAGCCGTGGGGCAGCGCGCGACTCGCCCTCTTCCGCTAAAGCCGTTGTTGTTGACGAGAATTCCTGGTCATTCGAAGGGTTTAAGGGACCCTCGTAGGCGATCCGCTAAAATTTCCAACATACCAGCACGACGCGACAGTAAATAAGGATCACATTCACGTGCAGCGTGTCGCGTGTGTAAAATTATACGCCGTGTCCGCCGTTCGATCGGACAGCTTTACTGCCCGAGCCACAATTTCCGTTCAACCTAACGAATAAACAGCATTCAGAGCCTATCAATATCGTCTAAGGAGCTTAATCAGTTTATTCTTGGAAAATCCAGCGAATAACAATGCTCTTCGAGCACTTTAAACAGTGATGAAAATTTGTCACGCAAAAGGTACACATTTAAATATTTCAATACAAAAAGAGAGGCTGCTGGCTTTCGCGGAAATGTATTTTTCATTCTTCCAGCCGTGTCTGCATACGACTTTTTCCACTGCTTTTGAGTCAAAATAAATTTAATTAATCCCGGTGAATTTTTACGAAACACTGCTTTTTTTAATATTGAGAAAGTTCTGGCTTACAAAAATTGCCAATGCCTGGCGGGTATTTCGATTTAATGAAAGGGAATACCAAATACGTGTAACAGAGATAACTTATCTGGCAGAGAGAGAGACTGTTCTCTACACGATCACTTCATAAATTCATTAATCCCCGGGAAAACCACCCGCGGAGAGTCTGCTTGCTTTCAATTAAGTTTCCTATAGTAAAATTCTATTTTAATAGAAGATAGTAAGCGAAAAGGACGTTTCTTTTTTGCTTGTTATTCATTTGTGTTTAACAAGCACATTTTCACTCGAATAACAATTTATTCCCTCGGGCAGTTGTATTTCCAAAGTAATGAAAATAGGACTACACTCGTATTTAAAGGGACATATTTGATTTCCGTTTTATTTTCACAGCCTCGCTTGCGCACAAATAATACGTATTTTGGCGAGCCAGAAATATACAAGCGCACAGAATTTACAAGCGTTTCTTGTTATTTGCCCCCGCGATAGATGATGGTAATATCTCGGTTGTTATTATTCAAGTAAAATATTATCCTAAATGAAAAACTGCAGCTGTTCGGTCAAATGAATTATCGTGCAAATAAAAATGCATTCGATGTTCACAAGTAAGTGATTATTCGTTGTTTTAAATCGTTATTTGTTATTGCGAATAAAGCATCTCTCGCAGTTGTCTGTCGTATAATCAATCCCCGGATCTACACGCGTAACGAATGAATTCCATATATTCCGACAGCGATGAATACTCAACGAAACTTTCATTCGAATACCGATGTAGATAAACCAATTTATTCCAGCATTGCCCGAGTCCGATCCACAGACTCGCCTGCACAGCTAAGCCTGCAACCGTGTGGACCACTAGAAGACCCCCGATGTCGCTCGAGTCGGCGCTCGGTTTCGCGCAACGTTACCTCGAACTTGACGTCGGGCTCCGAAGCGTGGGGGGTTACTAGTTCATTGTGCGGCGCAGTCGATGTTTATTGATACAGAAGCAAACACCGTCGTGCATAGCAAAGAGGCAGCGAAGGGGAATCGTCCCGAAAGGACTCTCTTCTCTCGGAGCGAATGGGAAGCGCGCAGAGTCGGGGCGTTTGAAAGATCGTCGATTTGCTGCGCTCGAGCAGCTTTGCAACTCCCTTCGGCCGGAAGAGGGTAGCATCGGGACAGGTAGCTACTTCCTTTGCCCTCCGACGAAGCCAGGCCACTCTTTTCAAGCGCGCCGTGCCATCGCGAAAATGCCCTTCCTCCGAGTAAGTGATTACTTCCCTTTCAGACGCGTAACCGGATCGGGTATGCGTGCGCTTCCATTCACGAGAACCGGGACCCGGGAGACGCCTTTTCATTGGCGTTTCCCCTAGGAAACTGCCTTCCCCTCTCGACACCCCCTCCGGAACCCTCGATAACGTTATTAGAAGTTGTCCGCCGATCGGGCGGACCCACGCCTACCCCGTGCCTCTCCCCCGATTTTTCAGGTGTTTCGCTCCGGGAAATACAGTTATACGTGTCTGACGGGACACAGAGAGGTGGCTGGGTAGACGGTGGGAGAAAAGGAAGAGAGAGTTTCGATCGATATTCAGTGGTAGATAAAGGTGTGATGTATCGTTGCGGTGAATGTGGGAACAGCGGGTATGTTGCTGGCATCGTTGACGGATGCTGCTGTTGCTGGAAATGATCTGTGGTCCAAGGTGAAGAAAATACTGGCTCCGAGGAGGGATACGGCCGGCGGACTTGTTCTCCGCACATTGTTGCTTTAAATTCCACCCGGAAAACAATTTAGTTTCCCGCGCACGGTGTAATCCCCGCTTGACTTCGTAAAGCATCGCCGGTGCGGATTGAAAAATTCAGGGGAAAGTAGAATTTCCCTCCGTGCTACTTGAATCCAACGTCTGCTGCACGCGTACAGGCGGTCTAATGAAGAATTATTGAAATCCACGCGTTTCCTCCTCTGTCGGGAAAACCGTGGCTAGTAATTAAATTTTCATAACACCAGGAGGGATTTTAATTATCTGTGATCTCACGATAATAGTATTGAAATGACGGCTGAAATTCCACGGATGCTTGTAAAAAGGTACTTTGCGAGGTCGGATTCGTTCGAGTATTCCCGAGGGAGTATTCAGTTTTTAAGGTCAAAATTTTTAATGGAGATCTCTTTTCATCCTCGCAGCGAACACTCCCCGGAATGTTTCGCGATTCGATGTTGGAACTTTTACTCTAGGTATAAAAGATCTGCCGCGGTTCCACGATTTTTGTTATAACGCCACTGGTAGCGGTACCTACAATTGTTTGAAAGCGATACGCTTGGGGAGTAAGATTCGCTCGAAAATATCGAATTGTAATGGTAGCTAACGTATGGAGTGCGAAGTTCCTAATAACAGTTTGCGTCGCGTCTACCCTCCTTGGAAGTTGTAATTGCACGGTGGAATAATTTACGGACACTAGAGATACGCCGGAGACAACAGTTGACCATAGGGCTCCTAATGAAGGATAATGATTAGCCCAATCACCGACCTATTCATACCGTTCTAGTGACAAAGAGAGTATTTTCCCGTGCAATCCTACAATCGCTATCAAAGCAGTTCCTCTCCTACAGTTCTTTAATAAAGCTTTAGTAGAAATTAATTTCGTATCACGGGAACGCTTTGTACTTACTTACTCTGCGAGAAAAAATGCACGAACGGAGCCCTTCTCTGCTAAATATCTTTTCATTCGAACCAACATTCTATAAGCCAGAAATAAAAAAAATCTGTTTTTATAACTCGTTAATTATGCATGTATAAATATTTAAGCTGTACGTACCTACCTAATAACCATGGCAAATCTTGTTAAAGCGATCTGGAAGCTTTTAATATCCTAGTTCGCCGGGAAATTAATTATATGTATATAATGTATATAATGAAAAAGAGTCCAGGTGGGGGAAAAAGCTTCCGCAACGTCGGGAGTAATATTATTACATGATCTCATATTTTCTTTTCCCGGGTTTCTCCGCAGTAACTCTTTCGGTGATCTTATCGCAGGAGATACGGAAGTTCCTGTCTCGTCTTATATTCTTGAGGCTCTTTTGCTCCCTTTGCGTCACTCTATCGCGGGACCCGATAATAGCACGGCTAAGCTCGACTTTGTGGATAATAGTTATAAGTTTAATTAAACCAGTTCTTCGTAGCGCAAGCCTCCATTCTTCCTCTGGGATATCGTGCTACCCGAAGCGCAGATGATTCCCGTATCAAAGAAGAAAAATTGCAATACGCCCATCGTCGTTCCACCGCTTCGCAGCGGTTCCTCAGAAAAATTCACTGAACCCTCAAACGAATCCTCAAAGGAACTATTTCTCCCTGATAATATTATTCTCCAAAATCACCGAATACAAAGGATCGATCCGTAGGACAGTCCCCAGCGAACGGCGAATGAAAAGCGTGTATCGAATAAAGTCCACGCGAACGACTGTCTCGTTTATACGCGAATTTCTTGCATAACTGCTCGCCGTTGATCCTTGCATGGAGGCGGCGATCTCGTAATCGTCCGCGCGCAAACTCACCCGCGGGAAACGGGTGAAACGTCGCGAGGCGCACGGTTAACGCTCGTTACATATTCATGGAAGTCAAAGTGCAATTCAGGTTTTTTGTTCGTCCATACATACGTAAATCGCGGGCAAGGACCTCGGGGCCAGAAAACACAGCCGATGGGCTAGGCGGCTGGAAAAAAATCATTCCGCGTGAAAGCATTAATGAGGCTCGACTGTCGGAGCCGCGGGGAAAGGGACGGGATGGCAGTCTGGGAGCCGGGAGTCTGTGCTCCGATTTTTCAGAGCGCGGGCGTCGAAGTTTGAACGAGTGGACGTCGAAAGGAAATATTTTTCCTGGCCTGGACCACCGCGGGCTTTTCTAGCCGCGCCGGTCAAAGGAGTCGCTAAGAGGGACGGGGGTGTAGAGAAAGAAGAATCCAAAGCGAGCGGAAGTTGAGTTTTTTCCTGAGGAATGAAATTAAATGAGTCCCGCGAAAAGCTCGTTTAAAAACGTATTCCCTCTGCCATTTTCGAGCCGAACAAAAATGCCTCGAGTGCCGGCCAGGATATTTCGCGAAAACATTAAAAGCCGCCGTAGACACGCGGGGAACTCCGACTCCCCAACTGGACGGAATGAAGTTTCTCTCCTCAGAGTTGTAGTAACCAGTCGGCCAACCGTTGAAACGTGACCCGTCGCTTTGGAATATTTCTTTGCGACGGGGGCTCCTTTTGATTAGGTCGTCGAGAGACGGAACACTCAAAGAATGCTTAAGTCTTAATTTAAAAGCTTGCTCTCACAACGTTCTGATCCAACCGACACGAAGTTCAGAGCAGTGGAAACACTTGCACTGTTCGTGAACCTAACAAGGAAACATTCTTGCGTAGGAAGACGCCCTGCACCTTGCAAGCAGAGATACATATTCAGCGATACTGTGACAGCGCGTAATACATTATTCGTGAAACTTGAACGTGAATCTGAAACAACGAGAATATTAATGAGAAACAATTATAACAATCAAACGAGTATCTAATTATACTTCACCATTGTGCTGCATCGTGTAAACGAAGGGATTCGATCATAAAAACATTTTAATTACCCACGATCGAGTTATTGCTCGTTTAATTCACCAACAGAGAATATTATTGTGATCGTTCCTGCGTTCAGCAATGTACTTGTACAACGAAATGTTTAATAAGAGAATCGCTCTGCCGGAATTTTTACATTTCCCGCGAACAGAAATCGCTTAATGAAAGCTCTTCTACCGACACCAAGTCTCGAATCAGGAAGTGAAAGAGAAATACTTGCGAGTGTTCCTCTAGATATTACGTTTAACTCCTTGACACGAAAAGAGCGATTACCCGAAGGCTTCCTTTGATCCGCCATGAAGAAGGCAGTCCGTGCACACAATAAATCAGCGAAATTAATTGGACTCCTGGAGAAAAACGGCAAGGATCGTCTCTTTAAATCCGCTCTGTTGAATGTACCGGTCTGCGATGTAAAAGAAGCAACTGGTGTACGTGCATACAAACAGAATGAATCGGGAAACGTGATTTAGTTCGCAGCAAGTAGCGGGCGTTCCTCGAGAAAATAAAAATTAGATCTCTGGACCTTCATCACGGGCTTTTAATTCTCCGATGTAAAACAAAGCTGAATTTTTTGCTGCATTGTCCTCCTTCCTTTCACCCTCTATTCATCCTCCCACTTATCGATCTCATCGTCCTAAATTTGCGGCGTTTAGAAATAATCGGGATTGTGGCGCGTTTACATGCGCGACGCTTCCAAATTTCAGTTCGATTCGGGGATAAAAAATTTATTCCCAATTGTACCGAGGAGAAAGGATCAGCTGATTGGATCGCTGGGTCAGGATTCGAGGTTCGATTTTTCGTTTCGTGGGATGACTGCTGTACTAATTGAACAGTCCAGAGTAACAGCAAATACTCGCTCTCAGCGTATCCGTTCAGTCCGTTTGATGTTTGCAGCGAACAAAACGGGAACAAAGTTGTCTTATCCCCCTGGGCGCGTAACGGCTGGTTCGACGGCGAGTCCAGAAGACCGACGGCCGAAACTACTTTGCAAACGCAATAATAATCGAGATTACGACCGCTTTAAAAGTTCATGTTTAATGTAACGTCAGCCCATTCCAACCTCTTTTTTTTCTCATGGACATCGCGACTTCACGGTTTTCACGTTCTCGCCGTTACGACATTTTGCTAATGAGATGCCAGGGCAGGTTACGAGATCGCCCCGATTTTTCTTCATTTAACCAGGGAAATATTTAAACACCACTGCTTCGTTCGGTACACTTCGAAGTTCCATCCTGATACTGTTGTTTCGCTAAAGCCCCCATTGCTCGGAGAATGGGAGCTCTCTTTAAGGAGTCGTCATAAAAATTCACGAGGAATTTTCGCAAACGGACGCTCCGGTTTCTTTTCCTCCTTCTTCCTCCTCGACCATTAAAGATTCAAGATGGACACGGTCACCACGTATGAGATTACGAGGTCGCGGGTCAGAATCGTTCTATTTCTATTAAGTTTTAACGAATCTATAAATAAATTCGACATCGGCCACGATCACCGCAGGAAGCCGCAAACAGACTATTTCGAATAGCAACTGCTTAGCCATATTTCCTCATTTGCTCCATTGTAATATCGTTTTAATTAACGAAACGTTAGCCTGAACAATGTACTAATGCGAAATTGCGTTATTCGCAGCTCTCGATGCAACATGGTTTTGCCACAGGAATATTTCGTGCCCCTCCGTCGGATTGTTCATCAAACCGCTTCACGCGGAGATCATTTAAAACGTACCGTGGCATTAAAATCCGTAATGCTATTTTCAGCGCTTCCAAGCTGCATCATCAATAATTGACAATTTTAACAATCTGCATATGCTCGCGACACCTGGACACCACTACTTGGTAGTGATATTAATTAAACCCTTTCATTTGCTTCACCTGACATCCAATTTTATTATACTTTGATATCACTTCTCTCTAAAAATTATCCCTTCTATTTTTATATTTCAACTCTGTGTGCCAATGGGAATACTCAGAGTAGTTCTTCGATCTTGCTTCGAATCAACCAGAAAGGCTTGTCATTTTCGATTGAACCTGATATAGGAGCCTGTTCCATACTCTTGTGTAATTCAACCCCATCTCCATTGCACTGCAGCAATTTTGCAATTGAGTTACTCTCAACTAATCTAGAACTCCGACCCCAAGGCCCAGTCCCCTGGACCATCGTCCTCAACGCAACTTCGATTTGATGCGAATCGTATCAGATAACAAACTTATCGCAACTCGCAGATGTAAATAATGGATACAGGAATCGTTGAACTTAGGGGCAGAAAAATCAAGCACGAAGTGAAACCAAAACTTCTGTACAGGTCTCCCAATGATCGTGAGGGACATTCCAATGTTAAATGAAGACATTTTTACATTTAATCCGCGCGCGAACCCGAGCGGATTCAATCTACGAAATGACTGTACAGTATCTACCGAGTTATACAAGCCAGTGCTCTCGGATACCTTCTTTTCATTCATGAACGCCAACGAAAGGTTCCAGTCGATTGCGCGCTATCGATTCAACGATCGGAACGCCGCGCGCGGGCCGGAGCGAGGAGGCTTTATTTTGTTTTTCATCTACGGCCCCCAGGAATCCCGTGCGAGGCGACTTTAACGCGGGTAAGACCTTAAAGTGGCCCTTTAGTGACGCAGCCTCAGCTTAATGCGCGCCAAACACTTTGGGGTAGTTTCGCCCTGCTGGCCGGGTTCAACCCTTTCAGCCATCGTGGCCCATTATCCCGGACTATTAACAGTCTTATGCAGATTTTGTTTAGCACCGACCGACAATACCGGCGAAATGGAAGGGGCTGGCCGGTCATTGTTTCATAAACGCTTCTAATACCATCGAAACACCGTCGCGACCCCAACATTTTTGGCGAGCTCTCCGGGCGTCCGTGGTCTGTCTTTGCGCGCGAACGAACGTTCACGACGGACGACGTGTGTAATTTCAAGTTAAATCACCGTTATAATAAAGTAATTTTCGCACTGCGAGCTGAGTGACACGAGCGTCGTGTATCGTTAATCACGTTGTGTTATTATTTACTTGGAGTGGTCATTGACGTTATTGCGCGGCTCGTTTGGTGACCACGTTCAGTCTGTTTATCGAAAAACAAGGAAACAAGGGTAGATTCAATGAAACCAATTTCAATTTCATCGATTTCGAGGGGCAAATTAGCAATTACCGTGCTCGATGGCAGACGCTGGAATACACGCTTCTCTATTGCGCTCAATGAACCCTTAATTGAAGGAAATTTGCCGCCGTGACTATAATGTTGGGCAAATTTTTATTAAGTGCCTTTCGCACGCAACAAGTGCCGAGCTGTCTATTATCGGCGATTCGTTCGCCTGTCTATACACGTGAAACAATTCACTACCCGCCGGATCGATTTCAATGAAATTCATACTCGACGTTTCCGTCAATATTTATTGAATAATTTCAACACGTGATGAGAAACTTATAAAGACGGACCTAACCAACCATGCCTGTTACAGCGAGTGGTGCACTTAAAAACTGTTTCACTTTTAAGATTGAAAAATCTTCGGTGTATCATATTCGAATTCCTCGTACAGGGTTATCCACCGAAGACTGGCGGCGCTCGCGCGAACACAATTGAAAATGGCAACAGCGTCACACGCATACGTACTACTACAATCATATGTCAATACATCCGCCATCTATGGGCTGTTGCTAAAACTATAGGTTCGTGTAGATGCCAATAGAGAGCACCAGGCGTTTTTGGCTGTCTGCCCAGATTATTTTACATTTGACGTAACCGACGGGGAAAAAAACGACAACCTTTTCCCTCAGAAACTGATTGAGAATGTTAGAATGCTTGTTGAACGACGAAACCGTGGGTGATCAACAAGCATTTTAACATTCTCAATCAGTTTCTGAGGGAAAAGGCTGTCGTTTTCTTCCCTGTCGGTTACGTCAAATGTAAAATAATCTGGGCAGACAGCCAAAAACGCCTTGTGCTCTCTACTGGCATCTACACGAACCTGTACTTTTAGCAACAGCCCATAGATGGCGGATATATTGACATATGATTGTAGTAGTAAGTATGCGTGTACGCTGTTGCCATTCTCATATGTACTTGCGCGAGCGCCGCCAGTCTTCGGTGGATAACCCTGTATAAAAAAATAGTCTTAAAATAAGATACACCTCTTCAAATATATTTAAACTTTCTTAAACATTAGTTTTACAGGAACACAATTACATAGTGCACGACTCATTCACTCTCATACTTATTCCAACACTTCTCTAATCAGAATAAAAAGTCTTAATCAAAGTGCAGCAATATTTGTTGATCTCTCAGCTCGCGTTCGGCGAATCGAAACGAACGGTACTAAAACTCGCTTCCCGTGAATAAGAGAACAGTAATTTGCCAGAGTAAAGCGAAGTAACCGAACGCAACTCGTTCTTCTTTAATTCGCCTGCCCGTTGAGTTTCCCCGGCCGCGGGCGAGGGTGATTAAACACGCGACCGTGTTTATTTCACAAGCAACCGGAATAATGGCTCGCGTAATTGGATCCGTGGCGTATAATTGTTGCTTTGTCACGGTAGTCGTACACAGACGAGCTGGTTCCTTACGCGATCGGATAAGCGACGTGCCGACCGCGCTCCTTCTTCCACCCCCCTTTGAACTCTCATCCTCTGTTTCGCTAAGTCCGTATCCGGGCGCAGATTACCGAGTTCCCAAGTCGACGTACCCACCAGCCGAGAACGAACCTAATCGAAACTAAGGCAACTTGCCACGGGAAGAAAGGGGTCGATCGTGGTAGCGGTGGTCTGACGAAGATCGACCTGACGCTCGTCTCACTGCGAAACGGGGAGCGACGAGGCGCAGACAAGGGGTAGAATAGATAAGACAGAACGGGGCAAAGAGTGGCTGGGACTGGCAGTAGATCGTCGACCAGAGTATGCCCGTTTGTCTTGTTACATGGGGAGAAGAAATTATCTTCCCAGAGGGCGTACAGTGATTCGCAGATTTTTTCAAGACTAATGAGCGATCGTTGGGGTTGATTATCTTTGGATTATAACTGCGAATGCTACGTCTACCGACTTTAAATTCGATGGAATACTATTGGTGTTATTAGAATTCTGTAACATGTTACTTTTGTCTACTTCATACAGTTGGGTTTGATAAGAAGTTAAAATCAAAGATTGCTCTTTGAATTTCCGTGGAACATCGATATTTGCCTTCGCAAGTAATATAGCTTCGATATTTCTCGGTCATATTCATAATGACCCAGTCAGACAATGGCAGCGATTTCGTTAATTTCTGCTGACAAATAATTGCGCGACAGTTATGAAGTGTGCAGCAACAGTGGAAGTACAAGAGGCATGTGTGGAACAACAATGTTCGCTGTCGAGGCTTTATTGTTTGTCTGATTTTCCATCTCACGGAAAGTACAATCGGCTACGTATGAACGAATGGGAGTTGAACCAGTATCCCGTGGAAACTAACTTCCCAGCAATTTAGTCGAGTTAAGCTAAGCAAACCCCGCAACCATGACCGATTAGAATTATATCGTGGCTGTTAGATTTTAGCATGAAACGGTTCAGCCTTCTCTCAATATCTACTCACGTGAAACACATCGTTGAACGTTAGAGAATACTCAGCTGAGAGACTCTATCATTCCTGTGTATGGAAAAGCATCGAAACTTCTACTGCAACAGCAAACTAATATAAGATTCCACGTATATATTCGATATTTACATTAATATGAAATAACAATTTCCGTTAAACTGGTAAAAGAGAGCTCGTGACGGTGTCTCGCCGAGGTCATTGAGGCGTCCTAAATCAACCCCAATAGTGCCGATAAAACGTCCCGCTTATTTTCAATTTCTTCGACCACCCCTGTCGCGAACGAAGAACGGGCAGGTCGTACAGGAACGTGAGACAATTTTCTTAGAAACTTCCGCTTAGTTCGTGTTGTCACCAGGGGGCTGTACGTACAGTTCAAAGAAAGAGCTGGATGTCGTAAAAGGTGCCTTTAACTCTTTCTGCACAGGAGGCGATGTAGTTTCAATTTAATGCGGCCGTAAACTCCGCAAGGTCGCAAATTATTAAATAAAGGTGTAGATTATTTATCGCGAGCACAGCAACCCTCGCCTTTGTGCCTCGCTCTGTACTCTGCGATCGTTCTCTGTACCTCAACGGTTTCACAAACATTCACTTTAATATCAGGCTCGTTTTATCGTCGAAATATTTTAGTACGGGGCACGAATGCTTTTGTAAAGCTACAGGGATTACAGGGACTTTTAGTCGTCGACGTTAAAGTTCATCCGCGACACATTAATTTTATAATGAATGTTGTTGGTGAAATTTATCTTTCTCCCAAGGGGACGCGATTTCTCTAATTCAATCTCGGCAACTTTTGTCACGTATTAATACGAAATAATTGGACGAAGCGAGTTTGCCTCGGACCACCGGCATGTATTGTCCGGACCACAAATATTTTCATCGTCGTTGCAAGCGATTTAACGAGGCCCGTGTTCACCCCCGGGGGGGCTTTTCCCTCCCCACAGAAATATACATATAGGATATCGGATGTGGCCCATTTCCATAAAAGAGGCAACGAATCACGTTGTAGATATTGATTATTCGATTTTGCGGGACGCGAATGCTTCATTCGGGATGAAGTAATATTGCCCCGCGGATAAAGAAACAGCCAAACCTGTGTCAACTGTGACAGCAAGAATTGCCTTGGAAACCGCGTTTACACAACGTATCAACGAGGATACAGCGGGGCTTGGAAAAAGTGCGAGATTCAATTTTACGGCGAATGTCCCCCGATATGGCTTCGTGCTATTTATTTATTATACGTCCGCGGAGTTTTTGATATTCCGAACGAATATTTCGCGTAATTAACGCGTCGAACGTGACTCGTCGGGAAGAGGAGGGAAAAGGGAAGGAACGTAAATGAAAAATATGGTCGGAATGTTTAATTACTCGACAACATTTTAATGGAGACTCGCTCTGCGTGGGCCGTTTATGCGCCGTGACAATAGAATTTTCATAATTCCTCCCAGCAAAGCGGGATCAGGAAAAATACATTCCCGTGTCTCTTTCGATCATACATTTACTCTCGTGGTTTTCGCGAGCTCAACGTAAAAGCAAATTATGTTCAAGACATTCTCACAGTTCTCTGAAATAATCGTGAGTCGTGGGAATTTTGAAAAAAGACGCGACTCGAGCCAATTTTATGGACCACTGCTGTTTAAACAATAACCTTTATCGAAGATCTCGTACTCCTCGGCCAACGTTTCCAGCCAGAAAGGAAGAGAATTAAAATGAAACTGGTATCGTTGCAACCCTCGCAAGACCTGTTGAACACGATGCAGCGCCTCGACAGGTGCATCCGTCGGAGGTTCCTCGTCGATTTCCCAGCCGAATACGCGTCACGTTCGCAGCATCGATTTCCCATATCGCTCGCCGCTGGCTTGAACTTTTATCACGCGATGGGAAATGAAAGTTTTCGCCGGCAAAAGTGAAGCGAAGACAAAGGGGGCAGATCGATCAGCCGTTCGCCCGGTTTTCGATTACACCGCCACCTCCTTAAACGTTGCCCCGTCGAATGGGAAAGTTTCGAGGGACCGTCTCCCGTTTTGCGAGTGGACAAGTTGGATTAGGGCCGGAATCGGAAACGAAATCCACGGAAGACGGCACGAGGATGTATTTAACACTTTTAGCGTCTGACCAAACACTGGCGCTGCAGCTGGACAAATACACGCCAACCTGAAACTCGGAAACTTCTTTAACGTATGCGACGAGAAAGTGAGGCTTGGAAATGAAAGTTGTCGCACGTTTACAGAACTTTTCCGAAACTAAATTCAACGTCCGTGCGAGGTTTGCGTTACATCTGCTGAATGTACGCGATAAAATGCTTTCGAGTGGCTTCATGCGCGAACAAAGCTGTGTAAAAATGTTTCTCTAAATGCATAGAAGCCCGGCAGTGCCCGACACTTGATGCTTCGCTTCAAATATTTTCCAAGCCCTCGGCGATGCATAAAACCTCGGTGCACGGTGCAGGATCAGATCATACTCAAAACTGTTTCCGTTTAAATATTCTATCGGGGCAATGGGCGTATATGATCGAATTTTAAATGAAACCAATACTGTATATTCAATCATGCCTTTTATTAATATAATGAAATCACCGATGAGATAAATTATGTAATTTTAGGGAAATTCAATATTTGGTATGCCCCCTCCCGCATTGTTTATTATTCAACTTCAATTATTCGTTACGTGATACGAGAATTTTTCGGCGAATGAAACTACCTATACAGTGTTTGATTGTCCGAAAAGTTTCCTAAAATTGGCTATTTCAATGTTTCCAATTGATTGGAAGCTTTGCTCGTTATGAATGTGCCTGTACATTTCATTGGAATATATCTCGTTAGTTGATCCGTAGTTGATGTTAATCCACGTCGACCCGATTCGCAATTCTAATCTATCTGTAATGGAATTAATGTGAGCCAGAAGAGCTGGAAGAATAAAGGAAAAAGGAGGGGAATGATCGATTACTGGACGGTACGTTCCTCGTTCAAAGCGATGTTCTGAGCATCGAGCACGCGTAGAATTTAATGCGAATCCGTAAAAAATGGTCCCTCGTGAAAGTACCATTTTTCTAGTAGGATAGACTTCCTAGGAAATTCAATTTACTATCAAACGGCAGGCATCGTAAATCATTTAAAATTATTTTCCGAAGGGTTTTATCAAAGGAGCGTGGAACCGACGCAACCGTTCGTCGAACGATAAAATAAAGTGTATACTTTGGTATCTCATTACGACTGATTATATTTAATGGCGAACCGCTTTTTTATTTATGTTTTTCATGTCAATGATAATTAATTTATTGATCACCAAATACTGCCGAAGCGATTGAAGTATTTTTCTATCTGTAAATTACAGTTATTTAATTAATTACTCAAATTTTTCGGCAATCAGAAGAATCTGGTATCATATAAATTTACTCCATCAAAAGATTCCTGTGCTTTATTTCTCCAAGAAAAAATACTGTACCATTTGTGCTTCATTATTTCTTAAAAAAAAAAAAGATAACGCTGGATGACGATTATTTTTACAATCATAAGCCACTTCAGTAAGTTTAAGACAGCATCTTCTACTGTGGACAACTTTGAAGTTACGAAAATGTGGATTTATCAACAGACATAGATATCCTTCACTTCGTGCAACATCGCATTTAGTCAATCAATCCTGGTTGCGAGAACAAGTCAGATATCATGATGAAGTAGGACTGTCTGGTTTCGTGTGGAAGTTCTCCCGTCGTCTAGTCAGTTGACCATGTTCACACATTTCGCTGACACCACATCATTCCCTCCCTCTTTGCAACCAAATAAATTAAGACTGATTACATCACAGTCTTTACTTCGTCGTGCCTTGAACAACTTAAATCTTCATGAACACACAGTTCATACTCACAGCGAGCTGCATATCATACTATCCCTAAAAACAGCTACGGTTCCCTGCTTTGAATATCAGTATTCATCGGGGAAAATTCCTATGCATGTTAAGTACACGTAAGAAGCATGATACTCGAAGGAGGCAAGTTGATGTCTGTTGGTGGAAAATTGCTTCGAGACATTCTCGTTCGCTCTTCGTGATACTATTTAATGAAACACGAAACAATTAATTGCGCGAAATTTGCGGAAAATTGCAAATCAATTTTCAAGTTACATATTCCTATAGCCAAGAATCAATCATCTTCGAAACTTAAGGAATTACTTCGGCTCGGTCTGAACACAAAAATTACACGAGATTGAAAGATGCAATCACGCGTTAGGTATCGTGATCGAACCTTGCTCTACAAGCTCTAACTGAGAGGATCTTGATGAAGCCATAGTTGGGATGGTATCATCCACAACCCCTTATTGATTTCACGACAGTCAGAAGCAATTATTGTCACCGTAATCCCATCGCAGGCGTCGAATCACGACAGCTGACGTAGGATTATAGGGCAACGTCTAAGTATCGATATGAAACACGACGTGCAGCGCTCTCTCTCTCTCTCTCTCTCTCTCTCTCTCTCTCTCTCTCAGTCAGTCAAGTTTGACCACTGGTTGATGGGTTCACCGCCTAATCCCATGACTGCTGCCTCAACGATCGAAATTATCTTCATGATTGACGTCGTAATCATGTTTGCTGGCTGGCGTTGTGCAAGCTCGCCGAGGTGTGCACGCGCGTGCTTACACACACGGCCCTATGTCAAACGCATAATTAGTATGTCAAAATATATATTGAACATGGTGATAATTATTAACGTTGTATGGTTTTAACGAGCATCCATAGAAAGCTCGGACAGCTTCGATTGATGTAGCCGATGCACATTGTTATTCATACCCTTTAATATTTTGTAACAATGCTCAGATTTATACAAAATCTGGCGAACAAGATTGGAAATACAATGGCAACAAACAAAATACATCGTGGTGGTATTTAGAGGGAAATATTCAAAACATGTGGAATGTGGCATATTTTCAATTGAAATTTCCACTGGGAAAATGTTACGAATGCATTGTTTTTTTAATCGGAAAATATTCCACGATAAACACATATACTTTCAAATATTATTAACGAAACGTTGTTGCTTGCTTCAACAGAAATCTGCCACCAAATGTTTGGTTACTGCAAGCAGTGATGTTATTCCTGTTGTGGAAAATTGAATCGAATTCATGATGGCTGCAGTGGACGCAAACAAAATGGAATAAATAATGCAGCAAGGTGCAAGTTAAATTATTCTGTTACTAGTAAGCATATATTAACACAGTAAAATTTATCAAACTCTGCGTTAAAGTTTGTTCGTATTGGTATAAAGACAGAAAACGTTCTGTGCAATACACTGCTTTTGAAACAAAAATCGTACACGTGACATTTTCACTACGATCATGTCATTGTTGAAATCGAAGCAACCCCCATGTTGCCTTCTATCGTCTACTTCGTGTACGTTCTCGTTGGCTGCAAGTAAATTCCAAAATCGACCGACAAGGAATCGCTTTTCCCAGTTACATTTGATCGCGCGTCGCAACCACACCGGGAGTTTCATGAAAAAGCACTCGGCGTTGACCGAGTTGAGCCGACGTTTCTAATTAAATTCCAGAAGCGTCAAACGCAAAATCACTTCGCCTCTGGCAGAAACAGGAATTCTCGTTCGTCGAAACGCCACTGAACGCACGACGACGATTACCTTAGCCAAGTATCTTGACGGTATCGAGCTGCTAATTTTCAAATTTCTCCAAGCGTGTGATAGAAAGATGGGACAAGATCGTGACTAGACAAAGAAGCTTCGCGGAAATTGGACGATATCATCCTCGCTGGTGAAATCATTTTCCTCCGGTGGAAATTTGACGATGCAAGTATTAACAGCTCGTGAGATCGACAATAACGTAGAACTTTGAATTCATCCCTTCTAAATAGTTCCTCTAGAGTTGTAGGCAAGAGCGCGGGCTAGTTCTTTTTAGATCGTTTCTCGCCGTTCCATTCGTCCTGGTGGCTATAGTAGCTTCTCAACTTCCTTTCTGCAGCCGCGACAACCGTATCGGACGGCAAAGTGCCTCCGCCACGTGTTTTGTTAGCGGAAATGGAAACTTTACGCCAATAATATTCGCCGCTTTAAGATCGTTCTCGTAGATAGAAAAGGTGGCGAGTATAATGGAATGATTTCTCCGGATTCTCGGTGTCTCTGCTTTGTAATAACGGGTGAAAAGCGTTATTGAACCCGCCACGAAATGCCAGGAGAACTTCCGCTGATAATTTCCCCATTTTTCTTTCGCAGAACGTCGAAACGGTGTCCTAATATTTTCTGTGCATTTAGGAAAAAGACGGGAAGAATTGGAAAACGATTTAAAGCACTGTTATTAGTTCGCCATTCAAGCGCGTGCCCATTGCTCCAGCTTTGACAGAACTGTAACCGTTGACTTCGAAACTCCTTAATTTACAGTTCCGCAACTTCTAACGTTGGATATTAGTACAGTCCTAACACACGGTTTGTGTTCAACCAAATTACACTAGGAACTACAAGAATTACGGAGTCGTAGGGTCAAAGAGGCGGTGATTGGAAACGCCTTACGTGTAATGAATAGCACAACTATCGAACTTGAGGTTCAGTTTTGCTTTAGAATTAATGCCCGATGCCTTGTTTTATTGAGCGACAGCATACGTTTGAAAGACTCAAGTTCGTAGCCCATTTCTTGACGAATCAAACGAGTATACATAATACAGAAATAATTCAATGAATAGCTGTAGAATGATTTCTTTATTGGCTCGCTTCGAAACCGGCGAGGCGAACAAGTAGAACTGATCAGCGCATGGTCAGGCACGGATCACTAATTCATACCACGTAGTCGCAAATGTATACACAATAGATTGTTTTAATATCAGACATAATCTTGCTCCCTTTTGGAACAATAATCCAAAGTTTCCCACTTTATACCCACTGTTTATTCAGTACAATCACAGCCGCGTCAGAGACAGAGTCATCTGAAAGTACCGTCAATAGAATGGTAGACTAATACATCACGTTTCTCGTTGTTTTCAGGAGCAATCTTCCACGCGGGCGACGAGGAGCACAAGGCTGCGTTTCTAAAGGCGGTGTACGAGGCGAAATTCGAGCACGTCGCGCCCACATTCGAATTCGACCCCATCATAAAGCAGGTAGAGGTTAATACCGACAGCTTCAAGACCGCCACCGCCGGTTTGTATGAATTCTCAATACAACTCATAAGTAGTTTAGCACGGGCAGACAAGCAAGAGGGAAATCAGCCCCCATTAAAAGAATTAATGAACTAATTAAAGAGCTAGGAGACGTCGGGGTGCGCGGTCGCCAACAAACTTGGTCGTCGCGTCTTTTGATTAATTGTTGCGAGTGTCGTGGAAGGGAACGCGAGTGTCAATTACCAGTGAACAGCATCGAAGGGGAAAAATAACTATGTCGCTCCCGTTGCGTCTTCTTGCCGGTGGCCGGGGCCGTCGACTTCGATATCGCAATAAATTTCGCATTAAGTCCTGCCTGCGGCAAGACGGACGTGATAATAAAGCTTAATTGAACAGTCTCTGCAGCCTTTGCCTCGCAATAGACTTTGATATTCCAGAAGTGCATCCTTTCTTGTACGTCATCAGCAAATCATAAGATCGATTTTTCTCCTCTGTGCAAGTTCGTCTCGCGTACCATTGCTTTTACACCGATAAGCCGATTACAGACGGCGCGGCTCTGTTCGGCAAGAAACGTTCGGATGGCGAAGAGTAACGGGGAACTTGCAAAAGAGTGACCCATAATGAGGCCTTTTTTCGCCTCTTTTTGGTCCCACAATTTCCGAAACTAAAATAATATTTATGGTTTTAATAATAATTCATTTTAATTCTGATTGATAAAAGTCCGTACACCGAAGCGTATGGGGTGACGCGTTAATGAATTGTCACTTCCTTGACCTCCCACATCTCAGAAATTAATTGTCACCACACCTTGAAAACTTCGTGTATTGATGTCTCATCATAAGGTATCGTTTGACATAAAATTCAGTTCCAAAATCGTGGGACCAAAAAGAGGCGATTTCTCGGGTCACTCTTTATTCCGGATTCTAATACATCAGTATTTTTAAATAGTCGAGGTGTCTTCGTGATGGGATAAAGAGGCTGACTTCCTTTCGTGGAACACGAAGCATAATTTATCGGAAGATTTTCAATGGTCAATTTCGAATTCCGCCGCAACTAGTCTCGCAGCCAATTTCGAAATCGCTTCATTTGCGCGCCTAGCGCGATGCAAGTTGGCTAGCCGGCATTGTGGAAGAAACACTTTTAACGTTGCAGCTTGCGAGATGGTCAAGGAAGGTGTGGCAGCGATCTTCGGCCCCTCGAGCATCTACACATACGGAATCGCAGCGAGCATTGCGGCGAGGCTCGACATTCCGCACATTGACTATTTCTGGCGACAGAATGAGGAGTTGCAGGTTGACCAGGAGCCGAAGAATCCGACGCCGATGACCATCAACGTGTTCCCCGATAGCGACGTGGTCGGCAAGGTATGTGAAAGTTTAAACGGTGATCGATTTATTGCATGCCCTTGATAGTAGTTCAACTATCTCCATGCGAGGTCCGCTCCCTTTCAATTTGCATTCCTACGTTTCACTATAACGATGCAGCATATCTCCAAAGGAACACATCCCCAAAAGCTTCGAACACCATCACCCGTTAGAACATTGACCATGAAAGTGTAAACTTTCAAATTCTGCGCTGTTACGCGCAGCCGTGAAGCAAAATTGCATCCCCAGTTCGGTGGATTATTGTTCCAACTGAGGCGTCTAACCCGTTGAAGGGACGATACTTGACAACCAGAAGTGAAAGCAATCTGCAATGTGGCGCTACAAATTTAAGTTACGCACCAGGACGTGCAAACATTAATATACGTGAGGAAATATTTAATCGCCGGCGAAAGCTGTCATCCTCGCGTTGCTCGGTGAAACCTTAGATTTAAGTAATTGATCTCGGCATGGTTAGAAGTTCAGTTAGGCTACCGAGCCGACGCGAGAGCGCGATTCCGCGCGACGCTACTTGGCGCGTAATATTTCCGAGCTCGTCGAAATGTGACGGATGGGAGGTGAAATATAGGCGACTGGGAGGCAGCATTTACGATGCATTTTAAATTACGCGTCTAACGAGGCAAATCGACCGAGTTTCAAGTAGCTCGCGCGCATTAAACCGGTAAGCCGAAGCTAATGAGCATGATCAAAGACTGAACTTGAGTTAACGACTCTGGATCAGTTTCTTTTCCTTCGCTTTTAGCGTGGAAGAAAAAAACAGATGGAACGTTGATACAAATTAAGCGACTATCGATTAAGTCTAATTAAAATCACTCGCTCGCGATGGAACCTGGCGAAAATTACAAGGCGTATTAATTTATTTCCGGTAATTAACGCGGAGGGTAGTTTTGCTCATTCTGCGTCCGTGGTAAATAGAATTGGCCGCTGTATCGTCCGTGTAAATCGTGAATTAATGTTGAGGATTTCACATTTACGAAACGTCACAGCCATAATGGGAAGTTCTTTCGTCGTGAGACCCTTTCTCATGTCAGCTGTTCTCTCCTCGCTTCGAAATCGCTTGTCTTTTTTTTTTAGTTTTTTACATCACGGTTGAATAGAGAAAATTCCTCGCGATGTTTCCTCAGCGAAACAGCTTATTTTGAAATGTTCAAATCAGCCCTGTTAATTCGTCGCGTTCAATGTGCAGCGTTGTAATAAATTCCATGCAATTTCTCGTGCTCAGAGACATATCCAACGTGAAAATACTACATTCGTTTCTCGCCGAAAGGCATTTCCAGCTACTTCGCTTGTAAATATCGCGCGAGATCTGCCAGGTATTTCACGCGAACGTTTAAATGATCGCTTGACGAGTTGCTAATTAATCGTTGGTGTATATATTTCCATTATATATGAGAAAATTGATAAGCATGGTGTTCGAACATACATTCGATGTTTCATTTCCTGCTCAATAAAATACTTATACCGCTCTGCAATGTTAGGATACTTGATATTTAAAAGATCTGTGGAAAAGTTGTTACAGAAATAATAAAAAATTGGGGCTAGAAGAACTATCTTATATCTATGTACATTAAATGCTTCCGAACGATATACATACGGATATATTAGCAAAGTTTTTTAATTTCATGCGATTGAAACGCTCACACGGGAACTACGTCGAAAGTAAAGTTTTACTGGTTCGAATGCAATTTGACAGACATCTCAAATATAATTTGTTGGTAGAAACTAGGACGAAATGTTAAATTACTATATCGCAATGCTGAAAGCTATTCTCCAAAACATTTCAATGTTTCCTCTGCGCAAAACACTCAATTATTGCAAACTGTTTCCCTACCTATATCACATTTTGCACACAATTATGCAGCGTAATTATGTATAAATTTCTGTATAATTATCAGAGACATTAATCAAAACGATATACCAGAATTCTTGTCGTGTTCTGGGATTGTTAAAGTGAGCAGCGTTCATTTCGATGAGCAATCTCTATTCTGAGCGGAGCCGTGTTTACCTATTTAAAGTTGAAATCAGAATTCGGAGAGAATTCTTCAGCAGAGATAGCGAAAACTTTTTCCCAGACGATTGCTGACGTGGTCGAGTCCATGAAATGGAACACTTTCGCGGCGATCTACCAAACCAACGACGGTCTGTCACGGATCCAAAAGGCTCTGACGCTCAGACGGAATAAGGACAGCGTGATCACGATAAGAAGACTCGGCGAAGGACCGGATTATCGGCCAATCCTGAAGGAGATTCGCGCACTGTCCATCTGCAACCTTATCGTGGACGTCGAGCCGAATAATATCATCGACGTGCTCTATCAGGCGAAAGAGGTCAAGCTGCTGGCGGACTACTGTAATTTCTTAATCACTTATCTGGTATTACGCTACATTCCATTTTCTATAAGCATATTTCGTTGCAATTCAACTAACAACCTCTCTTTGGTCATAATAATGGTCCCCGCATGACCAGAAATTACCACGACCGTTCCAACGCTTGCCGAAAGCTTTCAATTTTCACTAAAGATGACAAACGATTAATCACCTTGCACGCTCATCTTTTAAAATCCAATTACTCAGAAATCATTGAAAGTTTTTAAATCGAGGCACCCAATTCGAGAAAACGTACGCGAATCGTTGGCTATTTTAATTACACCGATTTACTCCCACGGCGACGCAAGCCGAAATAGATTTTCCATGTTTCGCGGAGTCTCAGTTTTCCTGGACAGGCGGCTTATTTCGGGAAATTTACCCTCCTCGGTTTAATGCGTGCCCCGTATTAAAAGCAGCAAAGTTCAGTCAACGACGAGGTATTTATGCGACTGGGGCTTGAGCGTGCCGCAAGCTGACCGTTTACATCGCGCAAACGTGGCTTTCATAAGATACATTTAATTTTTCCGTGAATTTTACGAAACCCGTAACGCCGGGATATTTAACACGACGCGAAGTCGACGGCGGAGATAATTGTCGAATTAGAACGTGGAACGGTTAATGCATCGTCAAAGGTGGCCGACCACCCTTTCGATACGATTTTTCCAAAAGAATTTCGCTAATAAATCCGCAGTCCTGTTTACCCCGCGGCGGTAACTGCATTAACCGCCGCGATCGCCGGGTGCTTTTTACTAAACGGTCCCATAAATTGTCGCAGGTAATTGTTTTCAGCGATACGGGGGCAGTGTCGTGCGGTCTGAACGTTCCTTCGCCCACCGTCGCCCCCGGAATCCGCTTTTTATGACGCATTACCCACGAGCACGTAACAATACCGCCATAAATAACGACATTCGCGTTGCGTCCAAGGTTTTCGCGCGAACCGTATCGCTTTTTTCCTCACTCCCAAGGGAAGAACAATGAGCACGCCTTCGCGACGTCGAAGCGTCTCTTTTATCGCTTCTTGACGCGCATGCACGGAGACAATGCTGCGGTTAGGACGAAAGTTGCGAACCTCTACAGTTTCCAACGAGGCTTGGCTGGGAAACCGCGGGAGATCTTGGCTCTTTCCGAGCCAGATTTCAGGAGAGTTGCGGGCATAGAGCGACGAAAGGGGTAGTTAACCCCTCAAGCGGGAGGATATTCACTGGTGGTTGCACGGGGAACGATATTTTGATGAACGTAATTATTGATCCAGTCTGTTAGAACTGTCAGAAGTTTCTACTTTATTTAAGATTGAATAATTTTTTACTTACCGCTTGCTGCACAGTGTTTCATTCATCCTGGAACGTTTTATGAATGAGAACTTGCATTGTTCAAATACTGCAGACTCTAATGCTGAGCGTGCTGTGCGAGATAAGCCAGTATGATACTTGTCTTTGCTCTTTGAATCAAGATGGTTCCCCCAGCTTGAGGAGTTAACTCGCCTTCTGGAAGAGAACGGGCTAAAGTACTCTTCCGTAGAAATGGAGAAAAACTTTCAGTCCCTTCTTCATGGTTAGGCGACGCGCGCCAGCGTTTGCCAGACATTTTTTTCTCCCTTTTGAAATTGTCACGTTGTCGCGCCTAGCTGAAGATGTTCTTTGATCGGAGGAGGTACTTCTTGAGGAAGTTGTTTGGACGCCTCTCGTCCATTCGCAAATAACGAAATTTGTCTGTGTACACGCGTCGGGGGAGGCCGGGAAAGGGTGTACCGGTAGGAATTCTTAAGAAATTTCACGATGCATCTATATTTGTCCTGGCTGTCGAGAGATTCGTAGAAAGCGCCTCGTTGAACGCTGCCACTCTTGGATCTCGAGCCAACGTGAGACACGGGGCGGACCCACGTCAACGTCATCGCTCCTACAGCCCCGATGCCGCGATTTCGATAACCCTAAATCCCTCCTTTGACACTCGCCGGATACGTTCTAATTATAGTCCGCGTACGAGAAGACCAAACCCAGCGCTAGACACTCAGCTTGCATGATTTCAAGATATCCGGCCGGCAAATCGTGCAAGTTGAAAAAGGGAAGAAACTGAAAGGTGCTCAAAGATGAACTCAGTTTCCCGATACTTCAAAACCCAGGCAAGAATGAGCGGCAGAAAAACTGCTGTCCAACCGAAACCGAAGCGAAGTTTCGCGATACGTCGCGCTTCCATTTGCAAATGTACAGCACGTTCTTGCAGTTACCTTGTGTTGGCCGAGCTAGTTTCCAAGTTATTTCCTGCTTGTTGCATCGAGGCGGCAGGAAGCATCGCGAACGTCCCGACTGTTTCAGACGCTACTTCGGTTTTTTCGCGTCCAAGTTTCGCAGCTGCATCTCCCTAGGTGGTTCCTCCTCGCGGAATAACGTCGACCCTGTTAAAGACCTGCGTGTAAAATGACGAGTCGTAGATCGGCGGGAATTCGAGGAACCGTCCGAAATAGACGGGAAGCTTGGCTTGGCTCCATTGCCAGGCTAGGGTTCGACACTTTTTCAAATGAGATCTTGTTTGTGGACCCGCAGGACTCGACCAAGCTCCCCATCCCGGATGTGCGGAACGGTAGCCAGGTCAACATCACTGGGTTCAGCTTGAGGGAGAACGATGTGGACGGAATTAATTGGGTAATTAAATGGAGGAATCTATCTTCTGACTCAGACATAGTTCCCCTTCTTTTGAATTCTATTTGGAAGTTCGATCAACATCCACCGTGACAGATATCGAACTCATGCCATTCTAATAAATCCAGATACGCCCAGTCGGCGACACTGATCCTTGCTCGGGTAGCAAAAAAGAAGAGTAATAGAGACATTTAATCATAAATATTGCCTGTCACGTTGAATGGAAGTCGCTCTGGGTGCTCGGGGTATACTTTTCCATCGATCACGACCGATCTCCTTGCGCTATCGTCTCGCGGCCACACAGACGGGCAACATTTTCGCCTCGGCGTGTTTTAATCATGGGTTTTTCACCGTATGCATAATAAAGCCATTTACCGCCGTCAGTCGCGGGAAGAATTGTCTAAACGCGCTCCGCTGCGGCCGTTCGAGGTAATTTCTTCATTAACCCCGCGGCATAATGGAGCACCGCCGCGCTCCATTTCGAGGATGCGGCCGGAGGCCACCACCCCTTTCTGGAAAATCCACCCGCGACACGGTACTTACGAGCAGCTGACGGGCTGCCTTAATTTTCGTTTCATTAGCCTCCGTCGATTCGCTCTTGTATCGTGCCCACTCGGATAGGGGAAGGAAGGACCGCCCACGCGCGCAATGTTACCCCAATTTCCCTTTCTCTCGTATATGCAAATGCAACCCCCTAGTGGAACGATTAAGCCTGTTGTTCTATAATTTCGCGAGATTGGACGGCTTAATGTTTCATTTCTTATTGCAACCAGTTGCGAGGGGTTTACTTTTTGGAGACCCGCGTTGGATCGCGAAGGGGGTGCGCGCGCGCGCCTGCTGCGAGCGATCCTTTTCGAGAATTTCTCCCGTGTAATTGTAATATTCTCGCTCCCTTCGCGCGATGCTTCCCTTATAATTCGGCTAATTTCCTCTCTGATCGATGGTATTACCATTGAGAACGTTCTGGCGAAGACACACCGTCGAGAGGATATAATCGTCAAAGATAATCACTTAGTAGTTGCCACCCCCTGAAGCAACTATGATATTTTACTTGCAAAGCGTGGTCCTTCAGAAGCCGGCGATGAAAAGATTCAAGAGATTTAAGTTAAACGATTCCTAAAATTGGGGTATTTCCATGCGATAAAGGTGGAATCGGCTGTTCTCTACGACTCGGTGTTCCTCCTGTACAACGCGCTGGAGGCCCTGAACGCCAGGAATAAGGACAGCGAGGAGCCTGTAACTATTGACCCGGTACCGCTCTCTTGTGAAGGTACTGAGAAATACAGCGCAGGTCCCAACATTACCAACATGATGCGAGAGGTAAAGCCGTCATTGACTTCTTCCGACTTGGAAAAGCTCGAGCTTGACGATTCCCTAAGCTGCGCGCAGCGAAACTTACCGACCACGTTCGACATATACACGGAAATCGACTTGACGAGGCAATGAAATACGAAACGCCGCGGTGTTCTGCTAATGCTCCGTACCGATGACAGAGTTCGGGGTTGCGAGTGATCGCGGTTAACGGGGGGGGTGTGATTTCTGCAGCTGTCCAAGCAGGGTAAGATCACAGGGCCGATGGCGATCGACGAGGACGGCCGTCGTCAATACTTTAACGTGCGCATCATGGATGTCAGACCAGGGGACAGCGTTCAGATCGGATATTGGGATCCAGATGGGATTCATGCGATTGACAGCGAAGCAGAGCGTGAGAATTACTTGTATAAATCCATCGAGCAGAAGAAGTTCATAATTAGCACCAAAGTGGTGCGTACGTCGTCAACTTTTCTCTTTCTAATTAAACTCCCTCGAGTTTCATTACCAATCTCCCTGTTAACAGAATGTTAGCCATGTCTGAATAGGTATGTGCATTTACAAGAAGTTAATTGATACGTCCTCGGAGAATTAATGAATTGTTTCTAATTCGAACTGAAGTTCTCAAATACCTTCCCTCATTTGTTGCGAAAGATTGCAAAATGTTAAGAGCTTCTCAATGGTAAACGAAGTGAACACGGTTTGCCAGGGCCCGCCGTATATAATGGAAGTGACGGACAGCGCAACTCGAGGCATCCTGATCGAGCAAACGCGCTACGAGGGGTTCTGCATCGATCTCATCGAGGAGATTTCCAAGCTGCTGAATTTTAAATATGAATTTGAATTAGTGCCGGACGGGAACTACGGTACATACAATAAGGAGACGAAACAGTGGAACGGCCTTATCAGACGTTTGCTGGATCGCGTACGTAGCACTTTGCGATCAAACGAAGTTTAATTAAACCAGTAAACACACTCCAAACTCCCATCCAGCGAACAAAAAGAGATTTAATTAAAAATCAGCTGCATTGAGTCCATTCAGTCGTCGCTTCGCATATTTCATTTACTTTTGCTTTACTCTTCCAACTTTGCAATATAATCGTGCAAGTCTTATTGTTTATAATTAAGTCGTATTTGAATTACGATGATTCGATGAAGTTTTATAGAAGGTGTGGTTGCAGGATGCTGATCTCGCGATTTGCGATCTAACAATCACCTACGAGCGAGAAAGCGCTGTTGATTTCACGATGCCATTTATGAATCTAGGTACATTACCCCGTATTACTTATTCTATTTAAGTCACCCGTCGAGTTTCGCGGCATTGTTATTTCATTCGGTGTGTCCAAGTCAGGTATCAGCATTTTATTCAGAAAGCCTGAAGAGAAGGAGCCGGATCTCTTCTCATTCTTGTCACCGTTGTCAACCGACGTCTGGATTTACATGGCGACTGCTTTCTTAGCAGTTTCGATAATGCTGTTCTTGCAAGCCAGGTAAGCTAGCCAAGGAAAAATAATAAAGTGTGCCGGAAGTTCCTGTCGGGGGAAAACTTCCCTGCTCGCGCTAGTTAAACACTTGATCCAGCGAAATCAGAAAGTTGGGATGACGTTACACCTTGGGAATATACTTTCCCATTTAACGCGTCACGACAGTGACGTTTATATTGCGGTGTAATCACTATGAATGGTATAAAATGCAGCTTTCTTCTCGCGTGCTTGGAATCGTTTACCTGTAAGATATTCTAAATATTATAATCGTTACTTTGAGTTGGAAACAATGAAAAATACACCTCTGATTTTTATAACTTATAAACGATCTTCCCAGTTATCGCAAATAAAATTTTCGATGTCGTTTTAAAATTAATCTTTCTGGGGTGTACCACATAATGCTGCACGTTATTTATAAGACTTTGAATGTTTACTTTCAGAATAGCTCCCGGTGAGTGGGACAATCCGCACCCCTGCAACCCCGACCCGGAGGAATTGGAAAACAATTTCAACCTAACGAACTCCATGTGGCTCATTTGCGGCTCTGTCATGCAACAGGGCTCCGATATACTACCCAAGTAAGTTCCAGAGCATGTGAACTTAACAAAGCACCTATGCCACCGCATCCCACCTTACGTGGATGCAAGCCGCACAATAATTGCGCAACAGAAACCGCAATGCAAGTGCAACCGCTCTGCCTGTGCAAGTGCGACCCGGGAAATTACGTATTCAAGCCACTTCAAGTAAACTCAAGTTTCTTCGCTGCTTTATTAAACAATGATGAACCAAATGTCACCTAACTGCATCAGCGAAAAGACACTTGAATGAAATCTCACGCGCACACATTTTTACACACCCTAAATTCACAAAGTATGTATCATACAAGTATTCTTCTAACCATCCAAAACTCATCAAAATTGGCGCGTAAAATTTTACATATTTCCAAATTTGCTAGCAACACAACATTCCACCCAGCAAGATCTACATAGAATTATAGAAGATAGCAAAGTATACACCAATAAGACACGACAGTATGTACGCGCTTATGATTTATTCGACTACTCGGAGATTACCGTGCAGCGGCTCGAAATAAAAATCCTCGCGGCTCGGCTCGCCGACATCCTCGATCTCATTATTCTACTTAAGGGAGTAAAATATCGCGGGCCGTTTGTAGAAAAGCCTACAGAGACGGTGCCAAAAGCAGACGCGGCAGTTGGTTTTTTTTCCTCTCCCCGGCTGTTCTCCCGTGTCCCCGGGCGATCCTCTTTTTTTCACGACAATTAAGCTTAACGAGCCGCTGTTTGCCGGACATATTTGAGGCGGCTTCCCACTTATTAGCGCCGGCACGGCGCTAACTCTCCGCTCGTAACGTCGCGCGTGTTTGCTCGCTACATACTGACGACGAACCGACTAAAGACGACGACGACGGCGAGGACTAACAACAGCGTGCCTCCTAACTGCTTCCTATCCCGCTTGTTTATGCTACCAGGACGTGGCGTAGATTGCCGTGATTTGCATGTAAGTAATATTTGGGTATCTTCTCGCGTCCTACTCGACGACACCGACCGGGCAATTTGTGTTATTGTTAATTTCGCGTGACGGTGGCACGGTTATATCCACGCTCTAGCAGACAGATTGTGTGCTCGTTACGATCCTGGAAATAAGATACAATGGGGCACTGCGTCAACTTTATCCAGCATGCCACTTTTACAGTTCCAGTGTATTTTTTTTTAAAAATTGAGTTGGCATTCGAGTTGAAGTATTTCATATTTTATCAGGCATTCTTCAAACATACACTTGTCGCAGTGAAATAGAAACTCGCAGTTACTACTGCAGCATTAAAAAACCTTTGAAAGTGTAAACTGCTGTTGAAATCGGTAAAATGGTTTCCCCGTAATCCTTCCAATGTGTTGTCGCTGCAACAAGCAACGCTCGACCGTAGAATATTTCATTAGCATCGTGACAAAGGTGCCGTTTACCGATTTCATGCAACGTATCGTCGCGGCAATTTACGCGCAATCCATTTGTCGGCGGCGAGTCCCCGTTTGCGATGAAACAATGTCCTTTGTTTCTGTATACGTGGCCCCTTGCACGCGTTCACGGCGATGGGAGAGTGGTAGAACGTCCGCGTGTAGGTGTACATACAGTATACTGGGCAAACAGGCGTCATTTGCATACGCGGCCCTTTAGCTTGCGCTTAATTAGGAAAGCGCGATCTATGCTTCTCGCGACACGGTGTGCCCGCCGGCTTTTGCGCTCACGACTATCGCGCCAAGACGCTCGATCCGCTCGTCTCCGGGCGATTTACTTTCGCGTCATATCTCGGAGATTGGCTAATCGGGATTCGCCGCTAACGTTGCCGGATTTAATGTATAAACGAGCCGAGGAACTTTCGGCTGTACGGAAGGCAAAGCGACTCGCGCCATCGGTAAGTGGGATAACTTGTTTCGGGCAAGATTGTACGCGGAATCTGCGATAATGAGATTGAGGTTGAAGTATACGTAAACGAGGAGTCAAGCATCGTAGAATACACGCTTCACGGGTTTACTATCGTCAAGGGACATCTCGTTATGTAACAAAGTTGCATCAATCGATGCATCGTTCGTTAAGGGGGTGCTTTAGCGTACCTGCCCATTTCTCAACGTCATCTTCGGGAATTTATTTAATAAAAACTATATGTTTATACTGTCTGGCGTCTTGGCTGCGTATTAAGGAATGTTTGAAGTAATACCCAGAATTTTTTGTGCTTTTTTTATCGCACATATACATGGACATAGTCGGTGGCACGAGCTTCTGCAAAAAATTATTTTCCGACGGACGATGGTGCGGGGATTGTTATAATCCTCCGAAATGGAAAACTAAGGTTTATTTTCTTTATTATGGCTGTCGCTATGGTTGGAATCACGGACGATATCAGCTAAATTTTTAGCAAAAATTCAACTATATTTTGAAGATGCTGCTATTCTGCAAATTGGTATGAGGCCACTGTGAAAGAGGTTGACAAGATTCCACAATAATTAATAAATAGTAGCAACAATAGAAGCAACAACATAAAAAAAATATTTTCTGCGAGTTTAAAGATGCCTGCTTATATCCCAAAAGAGTTTAATCCAATATTAACAATACTTTTTTTTTAAATAAACCATAAGTATCAGTTACTTTTGGGGCTCTTACACGAGAATCTCTCTTATGTGAAAGTTAAATAGACCAAGCAAGACTGAAATATAGGACAATATATGAAGATTCTTTTCTCGAAAAGCATCCTTCGTTTTGATGCAATTTCTATTCCTCAAAGGGCACCATCGATTCGAATGGTGGCCGGTATGTGGTGGTTCTTCACGTTGATCATGGTTTCATCGTACACTGCCAATTTGGCTGCGTTCTTGACGGTCGACAAAATGGATACTCCGATTAACGGCGTGGAGGATCTGGCTAAGCAGACCAAAATCAAATACGGTGCTGTCGCTGGTGGATCAACGTCTGCTTTCTTCAGGGTAACTTTCCACGTTCCGAGCGCATCCTTCGCTATACGAGCACATATATTCTTCACTGATATTTTATTCCATTCGAGGATTCCAACTACTCGACTTATCAACGTATGTCGGCCGCGATGATGGAGGCAAGGCCCAGTGTCTTCACGAAAACGAATGACGAGGGTGTCGAACGAGTCTTGAAGAAACACGACTACGCCTTTCTCATGGAATCCACCACTATTGAATACAGGATGGAGAGAAACTGTGACCTCGACAAAGTTGGCGGGCTTATTGATAACAAGGGATACGGAATCGCTTTGCCGCGAAGTAAGTTGAAAAGAAAACATGGGGCAAGGAATATAATGGGGTAGAATATGTATTTATATATCTAGTCTTCTCCAGTTGGAATAACCTACCTACAAAAATCCTTACCTAAAATATTGAGCATAGGTATCTATAAAAGAGAATATTATTGTATATTTTCAATATTCATTGTATATTTTCCTGCTGGAAAACAAGATTTGCGAATCTTCTTACAGATTCCCCATATAGAACCCCCATAAGCGGCGCGATACTGATGCTGCAAGAGAAAGGGGTGCTGCAGGACCTGAAGAAAAAATGGTGGGAGGAGCGTGGGGGAGGATTATGCTCCAAAGGTGACGTAGAACCCACGAATTCCAGTGAACTAGGGCTGGCCAATGTCGGTGGTGTTTTCTTGGTCCTCCTGATCGGATGCTGCGGCTCGTTCGTCATCGCCATCTGCGAATTCCTGTGGAATGTGCGAAAGGTCGCCGTGAATGAAAAGGTAGGCATCGCGTTCTTGCCTATCTTCCCCTTAAATCTTGTACCTCGAAACGAATGATAAATCTCTGCTCGCGAGCTATGCATCGAAAAGTGAAGAAATCATTCCTCCGCGTAAACGTTGCGTCGTAACCTTCCTCTCAGTGAAGAGAAAAAAGTCTTCATTTGCGAATAAGTTAGTCCCTTTTTTTCGAAACGAATTCCAGGTTCCGCAAGATTTCGCGAAAAGTAAAAACGTAGAAGGAACCGGGAATTCTCGTTCTCGCACATAGAAACGGGTAGAACAGTGAAAAAGTTTGAGTGCGACGTTAAAACACGTGGGAAAGACTAACGACGCTGATTTAATTAAGCGGTGGCACGACACAAAACCATTTTTCCTCGGGATTTTTTACAGATGACTCCTTGGGAGGCGCTGGTAGCAGAATTGAAATTCGCCGTGAACATTTGGGCGGAGACGAAACCCGTTAAAATGTCGAAAAGTAGCGGTACGAGTTCGATGGAAGGCGGCATCGGTCGAGCGGCTTCCACCGCACGGTCCATGGTCGGCTCGTTCCTTCATCTCGACATGTTAGACAAATTCGATAAAGATAACAATACGAACAACCTCAGCAGCAACGATCGCAAGATCAATTAAGATTACGTTGTACACCAGTCGGGGTTTCGCCTGCTGCGGCCGAACGAGTTAATTAAATTACCCGATACGTGATTACTAGTCATCGAGTCCCTTAGAATAGTTTATACTGCTGTGAGTTATGCGGAATACGATAGAGAATACTTACTAGCTTCATTTGTCGGTGAACTGTGGTTATTCATTTATGATGAACGCATTATGATATTCAAAGCTTCAGCCTCTTAAAATTGACGATACTCTCGGCACTCCAAAAGCAAAAGTACATACTATGGCAAAAATTAAGTTTTTTGCAGTAGTAAGTGTTTTCTGTCACGCCCTGTATAATACGTAGACATTAGCAACCCGATCTTAATTTTTACAAGCCACCCTTAACATATACCACCGAAATAAAAAAGATATTTAACTATGTTTCCATGTTCCTTCGTTAATTATGTTACATCGAGCGTCTAGAACTAAATATTACTGGCTGAGGAAACGAAGAACGTCAGGCTGCCCCATGCCACCGCGCATAAAGTCGTCATTCTCGGGTATACTCGCACAATGACGGCGTCATGGGCAGCAGAAATCTTCGCTGTAGGTCCAGAGAGGTAACCAACAATATTTGGACGCGGCCACAATGGCGCTAACGAGCCGTGCCCTTGGTTTAGAAGATTTTCGTCCCGAGAAATCACCTGGAGGTCCACCGTGAGACCAGTACCCACGAGAATGGACCGTCATCTTTGTGTCATTATTACCAACGAACGTTTCTCTACGTAACCGTCCATCCAAAGCAGTAGAATGAACACTTTTAACTTTGCCGACGAGACGTGGCTTGCGTCAGCGGAAAGTGGACGAGCAACTGGGCCTGTAAGTGACTCCAAAAATATTAGTGACTTCTTCCCTATCTTCCTGTAGTAGTAGTAGTAGTAGTAGTAGTACTTTCCACTAGTGGTAGCTTATGGTAGCATCATGCTTCCTTATAATGGTTATTCAGTGATTGCAAAAGTCTCGAAATAATATTCGCTCATTTCATTAATTAACTAATTTGCATCGTTATCTGTGAATTTTACAGTGCTCCAATAGAACCTTCATTCTTGTATTTACTTTGCAGTAGCATAAGCTTACAAAATTTTGACACGTATTTCTGAGGTAATATTCTATATATGCAATATCACCTCACAGGGGTCTGCAGCCTCAGATGATAAATTTTGGGGAGCGACAAATTTGGAACGAAAGAAATTGGAAAAGGTTTAAGCACAGAGGCTTGAGACACTTTTAAAAACAATTCACTTCTTTTTCATATAGCAAATTAGCAATAACTCATATGTGAGTTGCCATATTGAATTAATTTTGAAATTGTCTTGACTCTTTTAAATTCAAATATTTGATGATATTCGTGCGGCAGACACTTGTTAGTCTAGTGGTATCAAATCTCCAAATTTGCCGCTGCCACCGCACTTCAAACAATAGCCATTTTCAGTGTACCAAATTACTGTTTATTCAAATGTACGGATATTATTGGAATCCTCTATCAATTGCACGGGAATTCTTCTCCGTTGCATACGATTATAGTACGCGGGAAATACGCGGAAATCAATCCGATCGTCGATCGGCGGCAACGGCGTCCACAAAGCTGGAATCAACCGCGGTTAATTTCCACCGGCGCGAATCAAAGGTTTTCAAAGTATGAAGTCGTACCGCCGTGCCTAACAGCAGTTTGGTGATAAAGGTGTAAGGACATCAATTAATACTCCTTTTCATTGAGGCAGTAAAAGCCCGTGACACGATTACGGGTAACGTTTACGGCCGGCAAACGAGCTGCTAACTGTACGCGGCATTTTTCGCGACGCTCATAATCGCGAGCGTTTCGCGAAATGAAACTTTCGCCTTTTTTACAGTCACGGTGCCGTGTGTTTTACGAGCCAGCGCGTTTAGAGCTTGATATGGAAGCTGGTACATGTAGTATTGTTGACTCAAGTAGCATCCAGCGTTCTGTCTCCAAACATTTAATTAGAATCGCGAAGAAAGTTCTGTATTCTAAACTGGAGTTCTCTAAATTCCAATTATAATTAAATTCTGTCAGAAGATCAGTGGACTTCGAATAGAATCTCCGAGGATGAAGATCGTGACTCAAAGAAGGTTGAAAACCAAGTTAAATCCATATTCCCATTTCTCAAATATCCAAGTTGAAATACTTAGGTATGCCCTATGTATGTATTTATTCGTCAAAGTGAGGTGAAATTGGCGTAGGTGCATTAGTCTGATTTTCTGGAGCTGAGTCTATGAAAAAGTAAGATCAAAGATACGGGAAAAGGTCGCATTAACGCAACGTGTCCCCGTTTAACGATACCCCCTGCTCGTCCAATAAAACGTCGCTCTCGGAAAGAGTACCGAGTGGAATCCATTCCGGGCAAACGTGACTAGTAAAACTCAGGTCGGATGTGATTTAAATGGACGTGGATTTAAGCGCCTAGCGGATTCAGATTATCGAGGAATCCCCTTAATCGGCCGGGGAATAAATCGTCGTGCGAGGAGTTAATTAAGTTTTATGGTAGGAGCGTCGAGCGGCCGTTATGCAGGTGTACCGTGTTATCTACGATACATCTTCATCTTCGCGGGGCTGACTTGGCCAATTGAAGCCTCTCCTCCTACCGATGGTACTCTCGCGCGTACGTTCGCTCGCGAGCGCGAACAACGATCTTATCGCGTACCAGCGAAAACAACAGGTGCACGAAATCACGGCCGCCAGCTTCGAGATCTACCGTACCGCTCTCATGTCCTTTACGACCGCGCCGAATTTCAAATAGGATCGTAAAATTGTATCCTTGTACGTCCCACTCGTGTGTCTTCCTGGTGGAGCTCGTTGACCCTCCGAGTATCTCGTCCACTCGAAGAAAGAACTGGCAAATGTAACATCCGAGCCGAGCAAATGGTCCTAGTTGAAGCGCAATAAAGGATACCTACATAGTTTTCCTTTTCTTCCCTAAGTGTCTTGTCATCTTCTTCGTAAATCGCGGTTCCCATCTCACTTTCAAAACAGGGGCTTGATAACCCATCTCTAAACTTCAAACATCTTTCTCCGTAATACCCTAAAGCTTCCTCCAAGTCTGGACACACTCTTCCAAATTTTCTAAATCCACTTTCAACCAATCGTCCTAAGGGTATGTTTTCCTATACGCGTCCGGACGCAACGTCAAGAAATTCAAAGTCGATTTTCTCGAAAACGAAGCGCGATATCAAAAAAAGTTACTGTTCCTTTTCGACGAGTAACAAGTGAATAAGTCGAGAAAAAGGAGTGAAATTTTTTGATATTGCGCTTCATTTTCGAGAAAATCGACTTTAAATTTCATGACGTTACGTATTAGGAAAATCTACCTTAAGGTACCGCCGCGGAAGACAAGGAAAGTGTTCCGAAAAGGAAGCGGGCGTTTCCGTTCCGCCGTGAATCCTAGTCGTGACGCTGGTACCGGCATCTCGGAGTTAGATATCACTGGATAAGACGGCCAGCGCGATATCAGTCGCCGGCAAGCCTCGAACCTCTGTTCGAGTGACATTCGCGAAATCGCCGGCATACCATCGGCCAGGGGTTGCGGAGGCGGGGGCACGGAAGATCGGCGAGTGAGGCCGTCCACATAAAACCCGAAGGTGTTAAGCAAGGAAGCGTGCATGGAAGCTCAAACGGTGCCCTCTCTCAAAGAGGGAACCGCGCGCGGCCCGCTCGAGGAGGCGAGCGCCGCGCCGCCGGCTCGTAGGAATTGAAATTGATTTCGGTCGACTTCCATTACTCAAAGAGGACCGGGGAACGCGCACCGACAAAAGTCACAGACCGATCGTACGTGGATAAGAGGCTTGCCCCCGTAGCCAGGACCCGCTCGAACGAGACGAGAGGTTCCAGCCGGCCGTGCCCCAGGAATTCCTGGCGAGTTTTACCAGCAGGAGAAGGAGCCGGGACTTTTCTCCCTCCCCCGTCGCGATACTCCCTTCTATCGGTCGCCGACGCGACGGTGGTGTGACGACGGACATTGTCCAGCGATATCGATGTTGTTGTTGTTATTATTGTAATATCTTCATCAAGTTTATCGCGTAAGGTTCAGACACTTCACACATCGTAGATTTTTTTGTTTGTAACAACAGTAGGTGATTGGGATGCGTACGGTTAAACGTTTTAGTAGAGTCCTGTTAGGGTTGCCAACTCTTTTTCGGGAAAATATAGTACTTTACGGTCAAATATGATAAAAAGTATAGTATATTGTGAAAATGTAGTACTTTTCAGAGGAAAGTGGTACAACAAACAAACTTCATTAAAACATCGGGGTTTTTAAACTTATATTTTTTGTGCATTTTGCATTATTAATCAATTTATTGTCTTTAACATATATGTCAAAGGTTCGATTGCTCTGAAATACCAAGTTAACATATATTGTTCCTCTCTTCTCGCCATTTACATATTCATTATATGGAGAAAATCCTCTCTGCTAAAGTTAAAATTCGCAAATTAATGTTTTGATGTAGCCATAGAATAAAAAAATAAGTAAATTTGTGGAGTTATATTGATGTATTGGATATATAGGGTAGATGTACCATTTGTGGCCACTTTAAGGATTTCCGTACCATTCACAGATACATAACTTACAAAAGAATACGTACACAAAAATAAAGAATATATCAGTGTAATCCAAAATCTACAGATAATTGAAATATTCTACGTTGAACAATGTTTAAAACATAATTATTTAAAAAATCATTATATTATCGTGCCGGACTGTTTTGCACCATTTGTGGCCACGTATGATTATTAAATAAAACGGGACAACAAAACAGTAGAAATGGTGCCAACAAACCATCCTTAGACAACTTAATTCATTGTAATGAAAGTGAACTAAGAATACTTAATATATCGGAATAAATAAGACAGTGGCCACAAATGGTGCAGTGGCCACAAATGGTACATCTACCCTAGTATTTGTACGTACCTACTGTCTCTTTTTCTAACAATATATAGGACACTAGACAAAATATAGTAGAATACTATATATTATAGAACGGTTGGCAACCCTAAGTCCTGCAAATGTTTATAGAAAATTTCTGTTTGCCAAAGCCAGTTGAAAATCAGTTTGTAACTCTACTATGACAGTCACGTGTTGAGAGTCGTCGGCGCGGCTCTTTGCCAGAGCGACCGGGCTCCAAGGAATTCCCGATGGACTCGTCAGATTTTTCCATTGTGTCACCGGCTGAGCGCCCTTTATGACTGACGGTAATCATCAGAGAGGGCCGAGACCACCCGGTAGATGTACCACTCCAGAACTTCCGGAATCTTTCTATACTTGGGCTTCCCGGTAAGGGAGTTGGACTCCGCTTCGAGGAACTCTACCTGCGGGAATCGTCCGGGGATTCAAGAAACTTTCGCTCGAATTCGTGAGTACATGAGTATTACATCGGTACACGGGCGTTTCAACGAATCAACTAATGAATTGAGGAGCGTATTCGGTCTTTACGAAACCTGCGGACCAAAGCAGAGTGTTTGACAATCACTTAGTCTATCAAACGAGCGAGAATGTTTCTCGCCACTTGAAATTCTTCGTTTGTGAAGGGATTAGTTGAGTTGGCACGAATATCAATGGCAAAATTTGATTAATTCATAATGTTCTGAATTATAGAATTAGAAAATATTTTAGTTGAACATATTCGTGTATTAGATGGTAAAATTAATTCTTCTAAGTGTATGACCACAGGCTTTATTGAATTTTATCTTGACAATACATGCTACTACTAGAATACCTACGATGCCTGGGCATTATTCACTCTGTTTAGTACAAATTGCTAGCTACATCAAGCTAGGGACTTAACGTCTACAAAATTATTGACGTTCCATCGTAATTATATACAAGCTCCACAATTAGATGCAGTTGTTCCATGGGGAGCAGATTCTATCGATTTGGGGGGGATTTATTTGCACAGAATCTGGATATAATACAATTTCTCGAGATGCCTCCGAATGTACCTATACAATTCCGTCGTATGTAGATAGAACAAAAGGTGCCGCACATAGTTTGCGTAGATCCCAGGAATTCCAGCGTTGGAGGCGCCGGGGCGTCGACTCGACGCAGATTATTAGTATGCATAGCGAAGTGAGAACATGAAATGTGTTGAAACAATTACGTTGCATATTGAAGCGAAGGCAATGAAGCCAGGTATGTACTTGGCGCGTAGAAAAACCGCTACGAAGATGAACCGAGTTGGTCTCCATTTCGGAGTAACTGGTATAATAATTACACAGCGTTGAAACATTCAAAATAAATTTCATTCGTGTATTCAAGAATATCTATGTATTAATGTATATTCAGTAACAAGTCTGCAATCTTCTGTAGAACACCATCAGCATTAAAATCCTATTGCGACACTCAGAAGACAAAGTAGCGAGGGTGACGAAACTCTCCTGAATAATACGGCAAAACAAGAGACTTCACTGCGTACGAGCTTATGTATTTCTATGGCAAGAGCGCGATTTGCACCTCGTGGTAAAGACTCAACCCCTAATCTCCAGTTTGCTTCATGAAATAAGAAACACCGTCAGTTGCCGCGACAAAGACCAGGTGGAAGGGCACGGTCGCGAGGCAGGAAGCCGGAAAATTTATAAACGGACAAGCGAGGATGCAGCTCTCATTCATAGTTGGCCGTCGGAATTCAAGCGTAGGAGGCGTCCCGACGCGACGCGACGCGGCGGCACCGCGCAGCGGTATGCAAAGCCGTAGTCTCGGGGTACCAAGCTCACGATGGTATCGGCGCTTGTTAAGGGGACTCCAGACTATCGCAGCGGGGTGCTTCCCTCGGCGGCGAACCTCCAAGAGGGCCGCGAGCCCCCGGGAACACCGTGCCGCGCGCGTCCAGACGGATCGTTAAAAAGTAAGAGAAGTAATGGCCCTATGCCGAAAGTGGCGTCACGGGTTACCAGCTCGCGGCGAATCGGCCCTTCGTATGAGACCTGTGTACCGATTTCGTCACGGAAGTAAACAGGAGAACGCGAAGAACCTCTTATTTATCTCGATCAGCCGGGAAATTGATAGAACTCGTTGCCATTTTTCCCCCCTTCGTGCCGAATTTTGCAACCAACTTTTCACTGTTTCGACTCAATGAAAAGGAACAACCCGGAGAAGGTAGAAGAAAGCCCGTGACTCCTCATGCAAATTTTCCACCTCGATTAGTGACACGCGTGCGTAAGATCAGATTCTTTAACAATCTTGAAAATTGCGGGGGCCATTAAAAAGCTATCGACAAGCAACCCCGAATTAGCAACCCCTCGAATGTACACTTCTTCCCAGACGCTCCCGCTTGATTATTATTTCCGTTTCTCTCGGTTTTAATGCCGCTCCGACCGGCCGGTTAGAAGCTGGCGTCTGCTCCTTCGAAAAAAAGTGAAATATCGTTTTATGATAATGGACGATGCATCGTATATCAGGCCCCTGTTCATTTCTTTTTCGGACGTCCGCTTTAGGTACGCCATAAGCCGGCCCACTAGGCATATATTATATATCAGTTGTGTTTATTAGGGAGCGAAAACGTGTCTACTGTGCTCGCCCTAGAGGCGGTAACTACAAAGGAGGCCAAGACAAGGTGGTTTGTTGGAGAGCAGCTTACACGAACCAACACGAGCTACTTGTTTGCACGAACCGGGCCCGGTCACCCACATAAGTCTACACCAGCCACCACGCTCGCTTATCGTCCGCTATCCTGTTTATCGTTATTAAAATACGCTTAACGTTTCTTGTAATCCCCTCCGTTTCAACGTCCCCCGGCTGAGCACTTACGCGATGCGTAACACGCAACACGAACCCAACACCTTCGACTATGTATAGAAATATATTTGCCCATGGTGACTCTGATAACTTCCCTCGCAACGATAACGAAGTTCCGCGCTATGGTCACCTGCAGGACAAAGTTGCATGCAAACTTTGGAGCTGATACCTGCTACGGTTCGGCAGGTAGAACCTTCGGCACTTGTGGAAAAGTCAGTTCGAGAAGAGCGACTTGAAAGTTGGAGAACCGGACTTTTTCTTGCAGGGCTGTAAAGTTTTTTTATCGCTTTTCTTAGGTATAGTGGCAGTGAGAGGTGCCTTTGTGCCTCCTTTGTGTAGGTAGCGCGGGTTTTAGTACACATTTGGCGTAGGTAACGCACCGTGTTTACGAAGAGGGAAGAGAAGAAACGAGTCGCGATCGTTGAGCCATTTATTCAAACGAGAGCCGTCAATAATGTCAAAGGATAGGAAACGCGGGGCCTTAATTACAAAGTCGAGGCGGAGGTATTCAGTCGGCTCGTGGAAGCCGCTGGACGTGCAATGCATCGTGCCGGGCAAAAACTGGCAGACGTGTGCAAAGCATCGAGAGATAATCACTGCCACGTGGCTGCCGCCACGCCGACCCGTTTTTGCGAGCATTACGTATCCCTAATCCGGCCCCGGCAGCCGCCATAATTGTTTCGCTCCTGTTCGACGTCCGCCACCGGCCGTAATCCAAGGAACTTGATTCAGGAATTTTTAAGGAAGACTCAAACTGGTTAGTGCATCTTTTATTATCTTCCACGTCAACTCGATTTCACTTTCATCACATTTTTCTCCGGTTATTCTGTAATACCATTTTGGTGATGGGATGTGTTACTTTTAAAATAATTCATGAAGTATTACGAATTAAATGTCTAATAATAAGTAGTGATAAGTAGAGGGGCACCCCTGTTTCTTCGATTCTTTTTCTCCTCTTTGGGTGCCATTTTTATACTCCCGTCCTCGTGCGTAACTTAATCCACGTCGTTATTATATTTCTTCAACCAAGTGCGTGGGAATATTAGTTCAGCAATACTACATTTGTCGTCACTCCAGTTATTGAAAGAAACACCTTCGGGACAAGTTTTACCGTTGCCTAATTCTATTAAGAAATTTAAATAATTCTCGTCACGTAACCTTTTGCATATTCTTCGAAAGGCTTTTGTAATCGGTCTCGTTTTTGTTTTGGAGCGGCGAACAGCGGACCGGCGTAGACCCGGCTATCGTCTGATCTCGGTCTTTAAATCTCCTTCATTTATAAGCGCCTCTTAACGATCTCTTCTCTGCAGGATCCGCCGATTTAGTGCACGCGAATGCAAATGCGCCACGGACGAATTTGTCGGCCGGATCTGACGAACCGACAAATACCGATCACGGCGACCTGGACATTTCCTTATCGTAATGGCTTCTTAGAACGGGCCCTTATCATTTTTACAAACCGGTCCGGTAATCTTTATTAATTGGACGTTACACGCGGCCCATTCTACTGTCGTCTCGTTATTGTACTCGAGTTCCTCTTCACCTACCACTCTCTCGAATTTACGAAAGCATTAAGAAAAGCGCCATGCAATTTCCATCGACTATCCCCCTTATCCAACTTCCGGCACACCACGATTCATTTACACCATAGTCCCGCCTATCATTTACATAATCCATAATTTTATCAAGCAAATCCACGACAACTAGGAGAACCAGACACGGGGACGTGTCGTCGAAGCTCGCCGGAAGCTCGTCTCCGACGACGATTTAGAGGCGCTCACTTTCGCGTGGCAAAAAGGACGTAAAAAAAAATCCCATCCGCCGATGGAATAATCCAGTCCCTGATCAAAGCACGGTTTCGAGGAGCCGACGATGCCGACGGCTAATTAAGCGCCGGCGGATTTCTCGATGCGGCTGCGGACTCGCGAAAACATTACATGATCGGTCGTCGTATACGATTACGTCGTTTTTATCCGTAAAAAAAGGCACGCGGCCGCGTGGAAGCCCGTATCCGTGCCTGTTTCCATCGCACGTCCATAGCCATGCCGGTACATCAGAGGGAACTTCCGATCTTTTGAATATTCCCACTCGCGAGCGCGCACACGCCGTGCCGGAAGGGACTTGTCCATATAAGCTCCGCGGCTCGACGCTTTTTAACGCTTGCCTACCTGCTCGACGCAGCAACCGGACGACTGATTTTTAATTAGATCTTTGCCTCCCGTCACGGCCACTCAGCCAACACTTTAGAAACTTTCAACCGCACCGAAGAAGATTCTTTTCACTTTAACGCCGTTAAGTCTACTGCAGGTATCGCTGATAAGAACGTTCACCCAGGGATATTTCCGATGCTCGTAGTTTCTCATTTTTCGTGAATGAAATCGATGTGAGGATGTAGTTAAATAATCTATCGCTGTACCTCGATATCACCGAATCCTACCTACAGTATCGATTTCATTTCGGAGCCTCGCAAATCCATCCTTCTAAAAGACACCATCCCCTAAATCTCCACCTGCTCTGAAAAAAAAAACAGGAGCTCCTTTCCCCCAGCAGGTAGAAGGAAAAAATCCGTCAGCTTTTCGTGTCCTAGATTTCACCGCCTTCCATCGGTTAAATATTTATTTAGCCAATTCGTCAGCGGCCCATCGTGGAGCCCGTATCCTCGGAGGATCAGCGGGCGGAGGCCGCTGCACGAGGAGATCCCTGAGCGGCGGGAATAACCTGCTTCGGGGCTCGGTTTGCCCGTGCATTGAGCGAGCATAACCGATTGGATCCGAAATCGAGCATACGAGGTGCTCATTGGCCGTGACAGAGCGCCGAGGGTGAACAGTGGGGATGTGTAAGTGGCGAGAGGCTAGAAGAAAGAGGCCTGGGCGGCACAGTTCAAAGGGATGGTGACATGTGACCGGCATTGTGAGCCGTGGAGACTCTCTATGGCCGTGTGGTTATGCGCTTTTCTATTCCGACGGAACGGTCGCCCCGCTTTGACGGCCGCCTCTCGCCGACGCGACGTCTCCTCCTCGGGGCCAACCCTGAACAACCGATTCGCATCCCTTAAGCCCTGGCACCGTGCGCCACTGACGCGACGTGCTCTCTACACGCCGCGGCTACAAACGTCGTTACTTTTGCGGTGCCTCAAAGTGTACCGCGACGAACCACTTCGAAACGGTACTCTGTATTTGGCCAGCGCTTTGTACCTCGGCCCCGCGCAGCCCCGGGGCTGTTATACGCTCTGGGTGACGCGTTTCCAGGGTAGGATGTGTGGTTCCTGATGGCCTCGCGCAGACCTTCCAGCCGGAGGAACACACGCGCGCTGTGGACTGACGTATTGTCAGCGGGAAACACGACCTGTCGATTTCCTACCGACACGTTCATTTAATTTAGATGTTAGGGCAGTGGTGCGCTGCGAACATTCGTCTCTTTGGTAGTTATTTGTGGAAACCACGGCTCCACTGTTAAATTGCAAGATGTGTTAGTAATTGGGTCGCTTCTTCGACCATAGAAAATGATTAAAGGTAAATTAATACGCGTGATGATTTCGAACGATGTGTCTTGTTTGATATTTTACATAAATATTTGCAATTCAAGGGTGCACCGTTTGCAACTCACAATGCTGCACTGTAGAAGAGAGCTGTGCTGCATCGCAATGGGTTTGCATTTCAAATTAACACGGTTCGCGGATCAAAATGAAGTATAATGGCACACTTTATATTTCAGGGTAAGCTGCCGCGCATTTCGTGCTTCAACATAAACTTTAGTAACGCATTCAGACATCAAAGGGTGCCGCAATACTTCGGCCTGCGGTTTCAAAGGGTCTGCGTTTCAGCAACTATGACTGAATTCGACTTTTATTCAGTTGCAGGAACAAAGCCGTGATTGCGGCGCGTTCTTTGAAAACGCCTGCAAATAATACAACTCGTTCCGCTCAGGCATCCTATAATCTATCATTTTATGAGAAACTTTAATAGCCCCCAGGATAATTCCAACAAGTTACCATTTATCTTTAGGTACTGTACTTTTGTCTATACAAACTTGCCCTGAGGTACATCCACAAAGTTCCTACAACTTGTAATTAATGAGCCTATCTACACCAAGATCAATCATTCAGTCTGTCGACAAATTGCCCACAAGAAAATAGTGACGCGTCGACTACATTTATAACCGGTCAGACATAGAAGTTCCATAATCCAAACCTACCAATCAACGTTAAAAAAAAGGATCCCTGATTAAACGTAGAAGATCGTGCAGGGAGACCGTGATTAAAAACGAATCCGAGGACGAGCGAATTCCAGTGGGGCGACCTAAAATCAGGCATTGAATCGCGACCTTTCGACCGAAGGATCGGCGAAACAACGCCGCACAGCTTGCTGCGGGTACCTAGAACAACCGCAACCGGTCGCCCGAGCAAAGGATCTTCGATCGTGGCCGGCAGCGCGGTCCAATTCGTGGAACACAGAAGACACGTATCGCGGCGATCTAAAGACGAGGCAACGATATTACGGCGGGGCCACGAAAAGGACACGTGTTCCGGACACGTGTGTCCTCCTCTTGCACTTATCTAGCGGCCTATCTAACCGCATTGTGTCCTGGCCCATTGTAGGTACTGGGGCCGGCTTCCTATCCGTTGTCGGCCACCACCAAAGCTCCCCCTATAAATTCAGCTGCGAGGTTAATGAAGCAGGCTGGATTCAGTTTCAGATTTTCCGTGGCGACCGCGACCGTTTCCGATTCGGTACCACGCGCCTTCGATGGAAATCGGGACCGTTCGCTTCCTGTGTCTCCCCGATGATGCGGAGACACGACTGTGGTCAGCCGTTGCCACTTATCGTTAGGTGATTGTGTCACATGGACTTGCACGGATGGGAAACTTTACAGTTCTCGCAGTTTTACTTGAGACGTGTTAGCTGTCTGGCTCGAACTCGCGAACCTTCTTTTGCTACAACGGAACAGCTTGATTTAAGCGAACGGTTAATTAAACGTAACGGCAACTTTCGATATTTGCGGTCGAGTCCTCTCAAGTTGGAGATTTTGCAGAATCTGGCGTTTCATCCTTCCCGATGAAGTCCCTTTAAAGTTTTGCTAATAACAATCTCGAGAGACTGGCGCACTTCCCGATCGGGGAATTACAAGTTCCAGGACTTCCAGGATTATCGCGTTACTTATCGGTAATGACTCCACGAAACCGCTCCGGCTCTTGCAAGTTGCGAGTTATATGCTTTACTACTAGTCGGTAGCTTCTGCAACTGATAATTGAAAAAGGAATCGTAGTCCCTGCAAGATTTAAGGTCAGCGAAATTCGACGGAGTGAAACGTCGAATATCGCTTTCTGCTGGATTCAATTTCCACGGTGAATATTCTTTAAACCGTGGAACCTAATAGGTAATTCCACTAAAGAAAATTTCATTCCTTCGGCTTGCAGTACCCTTCACCTCTGCATCTACCGATTTTTCCTTATAGAAGACCCAGCCCCACTCGCACGTGTCGCTAATCGTTTTCCTATCACAGAGAAACAGTCTTCTTTCTAATTCTCCAATTTCTTCTTTCGATATTTACACTTCTACGTTTTTGTAGAAGAGTGTAGTCCGTGGAACACTGAGTCGCGATGTAACTCGTAGCCATCAGCGAGAATTACGCTAATTTATCGAGTCCTTCGCAACCGCGACAAGAACACTGGCGCGAAGTACATTGCAATAACAATAAAGTAAAGGCTTATGGGCCCCTGGTCGAGGATCGTCTTCGCGAAAAGGCATCGAAACGGCATTATCGATATTTATTTAACCGCGTCCCTTGTAATATTCAGAACGATTGCCGGCATTTAAGCCGCGTTCGACGCCAATGCCGGCCTCCGCCCACTAACGGACGAAATATCTGTGGTGTGTACGTGCGCGCGCGCTATCACAACTGCGTGGTCGAATAATAATTAGAGGACTCATCGGCGCCGGTGGTCGCGCTTTGCCGTAACCCTTAAAAATGCTTTATTCGAGACGCGAAGGACCATCGAGAAGCAGAATCGTAGAAAGCATGGTCGATAAATAAAGATTTCGTCGTGTAAATCGCGTTCGGCAGCCAACACGTCGCTGGAAATAACGCAGAAAAGCGGCTGGGTGTTGGTGTTAATTTAATTCGACGCCGAAATTGCCGCGCTGTCGCGATTATGGTAATAGGGGCGATTCGGGACGGTTGGCAGCGCCGCTGTCGGAGGAGCAATAATTTTTCATAAATCATGCTTCATGCGAGCGATATTTCATGCTAATTTCACAGCTTGCCAGCTTCGACGGCTTTTTGATTCGGGAAAAGGGTCAGTTAGCCCCGCGATGCAACGAGATGAAAGCTACCCCGATGTTTACATGATGGTGGTGCGCCATCATTTCTGCCCATCTTCACTCTACAATCTTGATGATTTCATATCGATCGTTTCGCGTACTTCCACACTGGCAATTTTTCTTCTCGCGATAATCATTGGTTTCATTTTTAAGAGCTTTCTCTTCCAACGTTTACCACTTGACTGATTTGAATTCAACATCGGAGAACATCTCTTAAACCTCTTCCTTGAACGAGTTTTTACTTTTTAGAACAGACAAACTTATTAGAGTGTACTCTAGAAATAATTTACCTGTAGGGTAAGTTGGGGCTGAAAGTCGCATTTTTTACATAAACCTATGTAAAATTTAGTAAAAAAAATTAGTTTTTTTGGTATACAACCAAAAAAATCTTGAAAGCTTTAAACCAAGGAAATACTACAGCATCATTTTTTTTTAAACAAAAGAATGAAAATACCGGACAGTGATTCAGCTTGAGCAAAATATTCCACAATAATCTTGGCTCAACATAAAGATATAATTCTCTTTCAAGCACTTTGGCCTTATTTCTTTAACTCAAATTATCTTAATATAAAAAAAAAACAGGAAAAAGGTAGATAATTTAAGACTTTACTATTTGGTTTGCTTCAACAAAAACAATGATTCTTCTTAGTATTTTAAAGTGACTTCTTTAACAAAAAATGAAAATATAAGTAAAAAAAATATAAGTATGGGACTTTTTGCCCCAATGGTATTTCTATGGTTTCGTCGATATATAGATTAGAAAATATTATTATTCAGAAATGAACAATGGCATACACACATTACTAAAGGAACATACAATCTTAACGTATTCACTGGATACGCCGTTAAACTGTAGTTTACTTCGAATAACACAACAAAAACGACGTACGACAAAGGCGTCATATCACTCGCACGGACGCCCAAAAAACAACGACGACTCTAGGGTCTCTCCCGTAATCCTTACCATCAACACAGTTGTGCTGCAATATTCAATCACCTGTTTACGAATGGAAATTTTGAATTCGGGAAGTTTCTACCCGCCGGACGTTTAGCCCCACCCTACCGTAAGTGCTTTAAACGTTCAACATCATGATCAATTACAAAAATTTTAATCAAATACAGTCTAAGGGTCCTTCACAGCACCGCCTGAAATTCCTGCAAATCGCTGAAAGGAAGCTACAACACATCATCGAGAGAAAGATAAGGGACTGTAACACTATAACGAATGTATAATCTGCCGATCGCTATCGTTCCATCAGATAAAGGAGTTAAATAAATCCCTAGTTTGCCCCGATTCCACTCTATCCCCAATTTCAACCTTCTTGTCACTCACAACCTCCCCCTCGTTTTTCTTTCACCTCAATCGCTCACCCTCTTACCCCCATACGTTTTGTTACACTTCTCCTCCCCTCCCCACTCTTCATACGCTTAATTCCTACTTCCGACTAGCCCCCACTATTCCCCGTCCCATCCCTGGTTGCTCGAACCCCCCTCTTAATCCGCGAGGCGTCTCGGTTTATCCTTCGTCCTTCGTTCGAGCGCGACATACGCATCCCACCGTTCCTGCTGGCGAGCTGCGTGGCGAACATCAAACGTGCCGACAGCCACGACGTGCACCTGCCTCCGTCACGCGTCCAGGTAAACGGCTCGTTCCGTCCTCCTCTCGCCCCTTTACGAGCATTCTCATTACTCCCACTCCGCGGTGCCAGGGCCGTATCTTTTCTTGTACGCCGTCCTAGATAACCATACCTTTAAGGGAACCAACAAATATCGCCAAAGCGTATTCTCCTACAATGCTCGCAGCGATTCAGAAATTTCCTTAGCTTGGTTTCACGAAGCCCTTCATTGTCCCGCGTTTCCCCGCATCTTCTGTAGGATATACGATACACTTTAAATCACAATATGGCACTTTTAACTCGCCAAATACTGCACTCTGATCGGTTTCAGTTTCAGAGAAGTTCTATGTAAACGTCACCATCGAATCGCGATGAAGCAGTACCTTGCAACCCAACGAGAGGTGTGAAGGATCCTCGTCCCGTTATAACTCGTTGTCTCTTAATTAGTACAGCGCCGATACGCGAGCGCGCGAACAACGAGCAATCGTTAACAAGCCGCCCTTTATTGTTCCAGTTTCACGCGAGGCTCGAAGATTGTCGAAAGATCTCACCGCGGGGACCACCTAAGACGGTTATACGAGAGGCTATCATGCCGCTGCTTAAGTCTGGGGAGCAGCCTTTACAATGGGATTGTAAAAGCGTTATTATCATTAATTTTCGCCGGCGGAACGGCCGCGCTACAGCGGCGAGAATTGACGATAATAGCCGTGTCCCTCGGGCTGTTTGTAAAGAGTCGCGTTGCTCCTGGACACGCCGCGGCACCGTGGTTGGCTTTTCCACCGTGAATTTTTCCCTTTCCCCGAATCGCCGTCTCGGGGAACGAGCAGCCCGAGACGCCAGATATCAGTTTCTTCGAAAGGACGATTCGAGACGACCGAATCCGTGAGCAGCATTCGAGGTGGAAGAGTGCGTTCACCGAACGGGACGGAGAGGGAGGATAAGAGCGAGAAAAAAAAGAGATAAACGAGAGAAGTGGCGGAGGAAGGGATGAAAGGCGCCGACTGCCCTCTAAGATGCTCCCCCCTCCCGTGGCTCCCTTTTCTCGATTACACCTGGTCACGACGCCATTCCCGTACACCGCTCCTGTTAGTGTCAAATCACCGTGTTACGTGTCCTACTGCGTACCCGCGAAGTCAACGCTCCTTCCGTTCTTTTCTCTTCGACGAACAACCGTCCGTCTCGCTAACGACGCGAAGTCGACACACTTCGTCTTCCCTCCTTTTTCTTCCTCCTTTATGATCAATTTGGCCAACGACTTAGGGAAGAACCACGGATAGAAATTACGGTTTTCTTTGTCCCTCTTCCTTAGAAGCCGAACTGTTCAGCGGAAGCTCGTTGGAACGGTTAAATACTTTTTAATCAGAAGAAAGTCTGTATCGTGGATACTTGCCGGTTCTGTTTCAAAGATTAATCGAATTTCAAAGCGTCCCTTTGTTTTTGGAGCGTAATACTCCCACCATGAAGCAATTACGCGTTGACATCGACAGCGATATGAGCTCGGACCGGTTGGATTTTATTATAATGATTAGCCACGTTTCAAGCCGTCTCTAATTCAAATCGTAATCTCCAATAGCGGATGTAGCAGGCGGTCGATGAGCAAATGATGCCTGGGCCCAGCCCAGAAGGCCCCCCACGGGGCCCCATCTTCCAAAGAAAAATTGATTTTATCCAAAAACTATCTGTTTTTATTTCCTATAATTTGCATACCACGCGCGCGTAAATTTATTTCAATTTCTGTTATATAAACTGGGTGTCCCAGAACGCTTGCCTCGTGGACCTTTTTTATCCACAACGAAACGAAGAAGGTATATGCGTTTAGGGTAACAGGTTGTACATTTGTGCGTGTCACGGTGGTGTCTGTTACCATTGTTCTCCAAAACTACTGGACAGATCTTCATGCGGTTTTTTGCATTAGGTAGGTATCGTTTTCCGGCTGGTTCTTAAACATATTTTATAGCATTTGACCGCCAGACGGCGCTGCAGTAAAATAGTAATAAAAACCACATGGCTGTATATTCTAAAGAAATTAAATCTTCCAAAGCAGTTCTAACTCTTGTAAAGTTACAATATTGGGTGGTCTATTAAACATAGTCCTCTAAAAAAAGTGAAATAAAAAATAAAATTAAAAATTTAAAAAAAAACGACGATGTAAGCAAAACTTAACAATAAAAAATAAAACATAGTGCTCTAAAAAGAGTGAAGTAATAAATAATAATATTTGGATAATGTGTTTACACTTGAATGTGTTTACACGCCTGTTAATTAATTATAAATCAATAAAAATATATCATGAAAAGTTCTAGTGTAAACACATTATCCAAATATTATTTATTATTTCATTCTTTTCGGAGCACTATGTTTTATTTTTTATTGTTAAGTTTTACTTACATCGTTGAGAGTTTTTTTAAATTGTTGCTTTTATTTTTTCTTTAAATCGACTATTGGTAATCTTCCCTTATTAGCTTACCATCTTTTATACATCCCGCAGTTGCATCTTCGAATCCCCTTGCATCGGCGGCTAAAACCCACCGCAGAAATCTCCGTCCGCATTTCGATATCGAATCACGATTTCGCCATTGCGTGGCGCGCTCAAACGCTGCCGGTTGTCGTTTCTTATCCCGCGCGCCGTCCCATATTTGTTACATAGTTCTTTCTTCGCGCGGCGATCAGATTTTAATCGCGGCGTCGTTTTTCTCGTCGATTATCGTTTAAAAGTGCTGGTCCAAAGACGGCGCGCGCGGCCCCCGACGGGATCCTCAGTGCCGCGACTTCGATTCTCGATCGGCCTCAATTGGTATCGACCGGTTCAGCGATGACTCACGGAATAAGATTCCCGATACGGTGCCCCGATCTTTCCCTTATCGTTAATTCGGCATGATAACATCCCGGCGACACGTTCTTCGTTAATAACGTCATTTCGGTCGCCCGGATCGGCGACTTCACAAAGAAGCGCTGCATTCGAATCGCCGCCGCTTCAAAGGTCGCCGTCGAGCAGGGAAAAGAAAAGGGAAAGAAAAAGTTCGGCTCCCCCTCTTTCTACCGATCGAGTATCCACTCCGCGAGCGGCAGCTCGCCGTGGAAACTTGCTTGCCGGTTTATTTGTTAGGTCGGTGCACGCGCGACGTCGTTTTTCTGGAGTTAATCGAGCCGATATGTGACTGCCAATCGTCGAACACGCCCTTTAAGTAGAAAAAAATTTCGCTGAAACCCGCGCGCATTGGCTTCCGAAAGGGACCCTTTTCATTTAACGTCGCGCGTAATGGGGACCGCGCGACACGTTTTATAAAATTCTCTTGCTTCGGGAATAATACGATCTTTGAAAGGAACACGCTGAAAAGTGCCCTTGGACCGCGGCCAAATTAAAAACATTGGAGCGCATCCAAATTGGAGACGCAAGCGGTCTTTTAATTTAATTTTTACGCGCCATGAAATTTAAGAAGGATGTTATACATATCTTCTTACTGGGAAGTTGGCTGATGCTGTGGCCCTGGTGATCGTACGGGTTTCGAATGAAAAGTAACGAACCATTTGCACATTTACTTCCTCTAAATGGGTCAAGGGTTTGGGTAGAACCCACGTTCTAGCCCTCTAATTCTTCAAACGTTTAACATCCCACGCTCTAATCTTCATATCTTCCCTTCAAACATTTCACAAACAAATTAATTTCCTAGTTAATTGCTAGCTGAAAAAATCGTTGCTCTCGCGATCGTGCGAGGGGGTTGACAAGCGGTAAGTAGATAAAGGTAGATGCTCGATGGATCGACGGCGCGTACACGGGACACGAGTTCCTCGAATCGACGCGGGTACGTCGGTAGAACAAGCGGATATCAAAGAGAGTATCGTGCTGGCTTCCTGGCAGCCAGTCGGCTTCTAGCTGCTAATGATCGCGGTGTACCGTAACGTGCTACACGATTTCAACGATAAACTACAGCGCACCCGGCAGCACCCGCGGCACCCGCGGCACCGCAAACCCGTTTTTCGAGCAATAGACTTTTTCTACACGTACACCTTCTCTGCTCGTTCGTTCGTTATCCACGTCGCTGCAACCCCCTCCGGTGGCGAGTTCCTCTGTCCGACAACGTGGCCGCTGGGTGATAAACAGTTGTTGTTGTTTACTGTGCGGCCATCGACTCGATAGATCATTGGCCCTTCTCTTCATTTACTTCTGTATTCTGCTGCACTTTTTAATCTTGTTATACGTGGTGAGTTTCTGTATATACTTATCACCCCAAATAATTCCTTTACTCGGAGAAGAAAATATGTCATGGGAAGAATATCCCACAGCTTTCTATTTTGACGCGAGTATGAAAATATTAAAACTATAGTAGTACTATCTTTACTAGTCGGCTTCGCCCAAACTTTAGATTCTGATCTAAAAAAAATTTTTTTTATTTACTTATTTTTTGTGAAAATAGTCACATTCATCTAGATTAGTTAGGCATAATGAGCTAGGACACATTTCGTGACCCCAGACTTTACCGTTCTACTCCACTGTGTTCGAAAGTTTTTAGGCGACAGACAAACACACACTTTCAGTTTTATATATTACGATTTTGACAATCAATTTTATTTGCAAGAATTATCCGTTCCAAGTTTCTACTAAGTTTTACTCCGCAGAAAATTGTTTGCGAGTCCATTATCATAATCATTTGCTCCCTCGAAGAGAATAGTTTGATGTTTGAGGGTTCTAAGTTCGCGAATTCCAAGCTCAGAATTTGCATCCGCGAATGGCCCATATTGCCTCGTAAAGGGAAGCTCGAGCTGCGAAATTCGCTGATGAAAACAACCCTCCACGTGGCAGGGATTCATCGCCGCCCCTCCCTTGTCTCTCTCCACCCATTTCTCTCCGACTCGATACCTTTCCCCCGCCCTTCGACACGCTGTTGTCTGGTTACTTCGCGCGGTTTAACCTGGCCCGATTGTCAGTCAGTGCCAAGCTCCGATGGCGCAAGGAACCTCGAACCATTCGGAGTAACAGCCCGTACCTGAGAATCCCAGAACACAGAGGCCAAGTGCACTGTACCTGACGAATAAGAAATCATTACAATCTACCAGTCTTCTTACCAATTCTCATTCATTTATTCCCACCAATAAGACAGCGACTCGAGAGAGTCTCACCAGTCTTGAAGAAACTTTTATCTAACGAATAGCGGATAAATATTTCCGAAAAAAAGAAAGAAGTTGGTAACACGATCTCAAGAACTCAAGTTTCACTGGGGGACTTTCCCAAAGATTTACCCAAACCGATCTTCCTCTTCGCACTACCGACCGATCCAAGGAAGAATCCATTGATGATCGTGAAGCTTACAAGGAAGTATCGAGGAATCGTGGATAGGAGAGGAAAGCAGCAGAAGACAATTCAGAATTCTAAGAAGTAAGATCCGTCGGTGTTCCAACTCGAATCTCGGCTGTCGATCGAAGCCGGCCAAGAGAAACTGGCCAAGAGAAAGCAGAAGGGAGAAGGGAAGGAGAGCGTCCCTCTCGTCTCTCGTAGTGCCCCCCGCCCCACCCCCTGCCGTCAATTAATCTTCCCCGGGGCTCTCCTCTTCCGGGTCCGAAAAAGAGCGGCGCGGAGGCAGCCGTCAAAGAAAACACCCACAACAAACAAGCGGCAAAAGAGCAAGAAGAGGCCGCCGGCAACAAAGAGGCCCCGGGACAGGGAACGCGGAGGAGAAGAAGAGGAGAGGCACGGGCAAAGAGAAAGGGTGAAGCGCGAAGAAGAGGAGGTGTCGGTCGCTGTTCCTCGGCCGTGGCCGGCACGTGCGCGCACCGGCTCCTCGTGACTCGGAAGAAGGGCTCGTACCTGGCGAGGAAGGAACGAAGAAGGAGAAGAAGAGGAAGCGCGCGAAGCGGAAAGTGGCGGCAGTGCGCCGCGAACCGTCAGCCGGGACGTGCGTCGAGCCAAGTAGCCCTGTTCTTGTGTTTTCACGCGTCCGCCGAACCACGTGGGCCATCGTTCTCCGAGCTTCGCAACCCTCCTCCGACGTCCCTTGCTCGCGTAACCTGGGCCAGTCCACCTGTCGCTCCGTGTCGAATCTAGACGCCGGACAATTTTAAACGGCGCCGTTCGCTCCGTCGAAACCGGGAATGACGGAGAACGGTAGTGTTCGCTGGTTGTGAGCCTCAGGGGTTGCAACGAGGGTCGAGAAGTTGAAGATGAACGAAGAGTGACCGGGGCCGAACGAGCACTTCCGGGCGACGCTTCCCCGCTTCCTGCGACCGCTGAGGGAGTCGTGGTTCTTGGCAAGGACGATACGCTGCAACGAAAATGAGAGCGGAACTTCAGGTGAGTCCTTTTTCTTATCGATCTTGGAGTGCGCTTTCTTTCTTGTTTGGGGTTTGACCATGCCACAGTATTGAACTGTGAGATGTTGCTGCTTGAATCTTTAATGTACTGTAAGGAGACCAATGTTCTTTTGCTTCAGTGTCATTATTGATAATGTACGTTGGTAGTGAATAAGATAGAATATTCAATGAATAAGAAGATATATGTAAAATTGCAGTGCTTCTATTTAACTACGTGGAGGCACAAGTTACGTCAATTGTGAAATGATGGTGACTTTTGGTTTCTACGTTAAACTATTTGATATTTCTGCTGAAAGCTTATCAGTCTTGATTGAAAACTTGAAATATAAACATTAAGTAGTTGGTTCATGATAAATACACTGTCGACATAGAGCACAGAAGTGTAACCCATGTCGTTGCAAATAAAAGCTAAAAGCATAGTTGCGTAAAGAACGCGCAATATTAACTCCACAGAAAAAATCTCGAACTATGCATCGATAATTTCCCGACACCCCCTCGATGAAACAACCCTTTCGTTGCATCTGGAAAACTTCTCCAATGTTAGAAGATTTTATCTGAACGTCTCCTCGAGAACCAGTAAAACCACATACGTACTAGAAATCCCACAGAGAGGTTGAGAGGCATTGTGCATCATCGAGGAAAGCAGATTTCCCGTGATGGTTACCTCGCTGAGAGGGTGGTGCTTGTATATGCGTACGTATAAACGGGTGGCAACGTAAAACGAGTAGCGGGCAAGACAACACGATCCTCTTTTAACGCTCTTTGATCATCTCTAGCTTCTGCTTTCACGGCCTCCTGTTATGCTTCTTCCTTCCATCCTCGTCCCCGCCCCTGGTCAGATCCTTTGCTTACGCTTCGGGCTTTAACTTTTAAGTACGATTTAGCGAAAGCCTTTGAACCTGCCCTCCAACGAAATTCCGACCACGGTCGTCTAAGGGTCGTTTGACTTTTGCCAGCACGTCCACCCTCGAGAATACTGGTCCGCCTTTGTCCTCCGCTCCCTTCTTCATGGTCTTGCACGAGCGGAAACCTGGCGCAATTTAGTCTCGTTTAATCGGTCTTTCCTGCTTTTGTTTTCGGAATTCATTTTGCAGAGGTTTTTACAGATTGTTTCTTAACGTAACAGGACTTCAAGCAGTCGTACGACTGAAAGGAAAAAAGTGATGCTTGTTCGTGTTGATAATATTGAGAGTTTAATTATTATGAGTTCAGTGGATAGCGTGTCGATCATGTTTTAATTAAGCTTGTATTAGATTCAGAAATGGGGACCTCGAGGATTTTGGATTTCCTTAACCCATTAGCGTCCAACGTTCTTGCAAAGAGCCATTAACGAACGTTAGAATCTTTCAGTCCGCACAGTTATCTTTATTTCAGTGACAAAATAATTTACTTAAAAGATAAACATAAAAAATAACGCTCGTGGACGTTAATGGGTTAAACTCCATCCAAGTCCCAAGCGATTCGGAGGCAGCACATGGGACTCGAATCGAGGCGATCCTCGCACGCGATCCTCGAACACGTAATAAATCACACGCCGCGAATCTAGACACATGCGACAAACCGCGAGAGCGACTCGCCTAAATTTATCGTCGTTCTTTGGCGACAGCTCGTGGGGTGCCTTCTGTCACGTGTACGTGGCGCCAAAACTCTCCCGTCCCGCTTCCCTCTTCTTTGCCCCCAATTAATTAAATTTGAATTCCCCGAAGCACCCGTGACGTTCTCTGCATGGAACTTTATTTTAATTCGTCAAAGCAGTAGGTTCGTGAAATGGCACCACACTTTCGTTATTCTCGTGGGAGGTGTAGAGTAAATACGGATTTTATTTTATTACAATTCAATTAAGTTCATAGACTCTCCTTAATTACAGTTTGCTAGATCCTTAATAGGACGTTGACCTCGTTAGACGCCTTGAAACTTTCGTTTGCCTGCTCGTCTCGTATAGTACCTAAGGTCACAGGTGCCTTTTGGCGCACAACTCGCTGAGAGTTAACGCGCGAATCTTTCTCTTACGTGTCGATACTACTTTCACGATAATTATAGTCATCGATCTCATCGTTCTCCTTTGACGACGCGTTAACTCCTCTCCTCCGGATTCTCACTTACTAACTCGAAAATTCTCCAAGAAAAGTGGCCGCGTTAATTGCAAATAACGCGGTCATCATTCAATTACCGTCTTCAAAGCTGCTCGGAACCTCGCGGACCGCGCTAATCGTTTTGTGACACCAAAATACCGCGTCTGTTCCGCCCCGAGAAATGCCTTCTGCTTGGCCCCGGTCTTTGAAGTTTCACAATACATTCTCAAGAGTCCACGCGGTCTGTCTGCAGCCCATAGTCTGTCGCGATCGCTCATACTGGAATTTCTTTTCGCGCTTTGATGTCCGATCCTTAGATCTTCGACTCTTTCATCCCCCCCAAAAATACGACGCCGCGGGGACTAGGCGGACCGAAATGCCATCCACTCGATTTCGACGGGCGAACATGAGGAAATCGAAGGTGGACCGCGAGGAGATCGAAGAGAGGTCGCGCGTGAACGGTGTCCCCTGAAATAGGGGAATCGAGAGTGTTCTCCCGGGAGACAAAAGGAGGGATGAGAAAGGAGGTGCTGCGTCCACCGCGGCACCTGCTAAAAGAGGCATGGTTAATGGTACGCGATGTTTGTTCGGATATCCTTTGGGTACCGTGTTCCAGCCTGTTAATGAGTCCAAATTGATTTGAAGCAGTGCATGACCGGCATCAAAGGGGGCAGAGGAGCAACAAGTATTCCAAGGAGGGAGAGAGAGAAAAAGAAAGACAGAGGGAGATCCAAAAAGCAGAGATTACGGTTTAAGCCTGTTTACGTCGGGATTCCGTCTGTGATCTCGCGTGCCAGGCATAGTCAACGCATCGATTCGATCTCTCTGCTCATCTGTCTACTCCCCTCTCTTTCTATCTTCCTCTCTACTTTCGTCGGTCTTCATCTCCTTCTATCTCTTATCATTCCCTTTAATTCTGGCGAGCTGCGTGCGCGTTCTGTTTCTCTGTTTTTCTTCCCCACGGGACACATTCAACGGGATTCGATGGACGCGAAGGAGTCATGAGGAATTATTTAGAGTAGAAGCGATAGCAGTCAATCTTTATTCAAGATATGAGCTGTTGAGAAAAATAGATACGAGTAACAGTAGACCAGCGTTTTATGGGACCATTTTTTATCTTCATGGTACACCTAACGTTTGCACCACCAGTTATCGTTGTCTCAGGCGCAATTCATTTAACAAAGTATCCCGGACATCGCAACAAATTCAACTCTCGCTCGTTCCGCGCGCCTTTCTACCTGGCTGAATGTCCTGGATACGAGTCATTGTCTCGTTGCGGGTCTGGAATTACGGGCCGGGGCATTTTTCCTTGGGCAGGAGATTGTTGAAGCCGGAATGTAAGCGTCAAAAATTGCAGGAGTGGCGTTAGACAGGCTCGTAAAGACTTCTAACTGTACGCGGGACGAACGAACTGTTGGCTCGTATCCCAGGGATCTCTCACGATAAACAGAGCTCGCGGAAAGCAGGAAGAAGACCTGCGCAAGGATACTTGATATCGCGACTATTTTTCTAGCCAGGGTAAAGGAACCTTCCTGAAAGTTTGCAATAGTGATAGAAGAATAACATTCCGTTTCAAATATCGACTTCCACTCGGAAAGAAAAGCACGACAAGAAAGCTAATCCAAGAGGAGCTTCTCCGAACAGTGGTTCGTGCGACGGCGAGGAAGAAACTTGGATCGAAAAATGAAGAAGAATTCGGCTCTGCCGCCCAGAACCCGGAGAATATCCTGGATTTCCCAAAGTGCGGGGGAAAAATGATAGAAAATGAACGACGTTCGATAACCCAGCTATCAGAGCCCCTTCCAAGCATCGACGTCCAAACGAATCGGGGGAACAGGGTGAAACCTGTCAGGGAACTGCCCTGAATGGCGTGAATGCATATTACTTTGCGTTAATACTTCTAACTTTCTTGTGTGCACGCGCGGAACGCAATAAAGTCACGATCTATCGCCCGGAGAACCACCACTTGGGACAATTATAGTCGGGCTACCGAAGTAAACGAAACGGTCGAACTCGTGCAGAGCCCCTGGGGCCAGGAATTAGCACATGGCTGTTGTTGGGAGCAGGTTGTCTAGTTCGTTACAGTTAAGAGGACGTGTCCACCGACGACGGCGACGGCGGCGACGTCGACGGGGTCCCTGACGTAGACTCGGCCGAGGATAACGATAACGATGACGACTACGACGACGGCGACGGCGACGACGCTTCTGCCGTGGGGCGGTGAGCAATTAGCGACACAGCGCGGCGAGATCAGAGGCTGAGGGCGTGGAGGGGAGCGGCGGCCTAATTACACACGGTACCGACCGACTTCAAAGGAGCCGACAGTTCCTCTCCTCCGAGCCATCCCCTCCGAATGCTGGGCCCAAGAACAACGCTCCTCTTCCTCGTATACCCCAGAACCCAGCCAGCCGTCGGCGACGCTGACCTGACTAGCCCCCGATACTCCCTCCCTCTCTTTCTCTCTTTCTCCTCGCTCCCCCTCCACTGACCCTCCTTTTTGGTTCCTCCTGCGATCGCGCCTTCGTTGTCTTGGTCACGTGCAGGACTATTCTTTTACGCGTTATCGATTATCAGAGCTCGAGTTCTCGGTTGATTTTCAGTGGGTTCGGGGGGTGGTTTGGCTTGCTCTCGCGCGCCCCGTAGATTCGCGAGGCGTTAAACGGGGGCGGATTTTACTGTCGCGGTGGAGGACCTTTTGGTTACGTGTGCTGTTGATGGATTCGTTGGAGGGTGTATTGTATTTGATGGAAGGTGTAATCGATTTTAATTGTACCGTGAATGAGATCATTTCTTGAACAGGAATAGCCCCCCTCGGGGGTTTGAAAGTGATTAATGGTAGGGTTAAATTGTTTTATCCGAGGCAATTGATGTAATGGCTTGATGAATTCTTTTTTGCGAGTGTAATTATTCGGGTCTCGTCTTTATCATATTACGTGTTTATTATTGTAAATGTCTTGAGAAATTGATGAGGCGTAAGTTTACTCTGAAACAGAGACACTTTCCTATTAGAAGAATCCTTACAAATATGAGCGTTGAGCAGTATCAGTTGTAGGGATCTGTGCGGAGAAAAGCTTCACAATCTTATCGCGGTTTGTTATGTAAGAATGATGATCCAATGGGACAGTGACAAATAGTATTTTCCCTTCCTAATAGACTTATCCATTGACGATTTTCTTATTCGTTCCGATTTGATAGGCAACAGACTTTAGTAACAGACTTATCATTCATTATTAAACAACATCAAAACTCACCATAATAATTCAACCCGCGTAGCTATCCTCGTTTCATTAAGAAACTCATTCGTGATAAAGCTAAACTTAAAAATTCTGCTACCACAAATTAAGTATCGAAGTACCAAAGCAATTCAGGTCCACACGTCGCAGTTTCGGAGAACTCGTGGTCCCGTGGACGCGACGATCGATTATCGAAACAGGGTCGATCGATTCACGGGTAACACGATCGTGGGGGATATAACACCCCAGTGAGGGGGCAGAGCAGGCTGGGGAATCCCAAAACGGTAGACACGCGAGTGGGCACGCGTCTTCCCAGGAAATCGTTGTTCCCCGGTGGAAGAAGAAGATTCGGGGATCGAGCCGTGCCACGGCCCACCTTCTTCCACTTATTTTTCGCCCGCTGTCCGTCTTCCTCGGGCCTACTCTCCTCCTTGTGTGCGCGTTGGCTCGCGGGGCCCGAGCGAAGCAGCGCAGCGGCTCTCTGCGGAGTCGTCGTGGCCGCAAGTCATCAGTCAAGTCTTTGAGGTCGGCTTCAAGCTCTCTCTCGGGGCCCGCAGAAAAAGGCCTTTTGCCGATCTGGCTTGGCGGTGAGATCAAACGCTTCTCTTCTCGGTCCACCGTACGGTGAACCGACTGTGCGCCGGGACGCTGCTCCAGCCCGATATACACGGATGTACGAACAACGAACGAACCTGGGAAGGGGGAGGCGGGAGAGGTGGTAGGAGAAAGGGACCACGGGGGTGAAAGATGGAAGAAGACGGTGAACCTGTTGGAAAGGACAAAGGAGGAGCGCCGATGACGGGGGAGGAACGGGGATGGGTAAACAGAGAGGATCGTGGTGGTCGAAGGAGGGAATTATGTGGACAAGGCGAAGGGGGTGAAAATGGAAGGATTTGTCTGGGGAGCGAGGGGGAAATCGAGATAGATCTTTCGCCAGTTTATCCATCAAGAGGGTCGCACGGGGCAAGAAGGGGAGGTGGAAAACTCGAGAACGGTGATAAGAGATAGAGGACGACGGGGGATTGTTGTGTTGATACGTGGGAAGGGGTGAGGAAAGTAAAGAACCATAGAGATGGAGGATCAGGGTGCGTAGTGAAAGGTTCGTAGGGGATAGAATTAGAAATAATTCTTAGAATGTTATTGGGGTGAAGGTAACGGATTTAAGAGGGGATAGTAAATGGTAGTGATATAAGGAGAAAGAGGTTAGCAAAGAAGGAAGAGGAAACGGGTAGAAAGTATCAAAGGAAGCGACTGGACAGCGAGGATGGTAGTGGTGCTTAGGTCTTCGGGGAAGCAAAGAGAGGACAGCGCTTGAACAAATACGCGTGCCCTCGCTAACCGTTTGCAAATTTGCGAGGTGTTTTCTCGAACACCCTTTGACGCTCTGCAGCGTTGAAGAGCGCCACGTTCGCTTGCGTCGACTAACGGTAAAACGAAATTTTAGTTTAGAACTTTGAATCAGAAACGCCTGACGGTGTCTGCAAATAAATCCAATCTCATTCAATTAATCACAGCCATTCTTTCAAAATTATCCCATAAGTCATAAGATATACAACTAACTCTAATTACAAAATCCTCTTCATCCCATAATTCTCTCTAATCAACGGATTAGCACGGACGAATCAAAGCAGCTTCTTAATTAACATCCAAGAAGTAATACTAAGCAGCAAGTGACACAAGTACTTCGTAAAGGAACAAGTGCGCTGCCCAAAATTCTCCAAAGCAAGCAGGTCTACGTTTCCAGCGTTTCTCTAACCGATTACGAGTGGGCCAAGGTGTTCGTGTTACAAAAGAGGCTGCGGCGAAACCCCGTCACGGAGAGCAACTATGAATCGCATTATCGATTTGTACGCCGGCGCGCTGATCAACGCAAGGAGAACCTTTGATGTGCGCCGAAGTTCGTGGGGGCTTCCGGAAAGAGCGTACGGATGCAGTGAAGGTCCGCGCGCGGGTCCAGCACGCGTGCAGAATGCCCGTGAGTGAAAGGGAACGGAGAGAGACAGAGAAAGAGAGAGAGAGAGATGCTCGGAATAAGCCCCCGTAAAATGATTGGTCTCCTCGAATGCAGCTACCACGCGGGGTTCGATTTTATCTAACTCACGACCGCGCGGAACGTCTTTGTTCCGTGTCAATCTCGCGGCGCGACTTGGAGGTATCGACGCAACCATTCCTCTGCTCCGCAACAGAAAATCACTTCCGCGTAGCTCGTGACTTTAAACAAACATTTCCAACAATGAAACAGCTGAAAGGATCCGCCGGCAATGACCGGGAAAATGGCCACGCAAGGACGTTTTTCCTGCGGTCAATCCCTCCAACGACCGGCGATAATCGATCCCCGGTTTCGCTGCCGAATCAAGGCCGGCCTGTCGCGCCTCAGCCTGCCGCTCGGGCTCGTCACGATTTTTCCGACTCTCGTTTATTACCGGGTAGCGAGTGGAGAGTAACGGCAGAAAGCACGGAAACGAGCTGGTATGAGAGCTGGGGAGTGGGCGACCAGGTGCCGCGGTGGGAGTGGAAGGAGATAGATAGAGAGAGAGGGTGGATCTTTTTGCACGCGAGAGAAAAACACGATCCAGGCGAGTCGGCGGCGCGAGAGTTAGCAAGAACGCGGTGTAGGCGGCACATCAAAGGCGCACCTCGGGCGTGAACGAGCGAGCGGGCACGCGGCTCAAGTAGAGAGCGGAAGACACCGCCACCAATCCTACCACCATCCAATATATTTACTCCGATGGACCACCGCTACCCATTGCCATCGCCGCCACTAGCAACGCCAGCCAGTGGCCGAGCCAGCGCCACCGATGCCACCACCGTCTCTACCACCGTAACCGACGGCCACGACCACCGTGCAACCACCGCACTCGCGATCACTTTACGCCAACGATACGATAGTCTCCTCGCCCCTAGAATCACGAAATCTTTGGTCTATTGCCGACGAAAACTACGTACGAGAAATCGGATCGCTAATGGGGTGGGCTAAGCCGTGAGATTCGGATAAACGTTTTTTAACACTTCGGTGAAGGATGGGGAAATATTTTGTGTTTACATTGAAAGATACGGAGGCGGAATTTCGTTCTCGCCACTAACAATAAGAAATAATTGATGAGATTACATACGAGTTACACTAGAGGGGGAAGGAAACGAGCATAATGTCCTTGTACAATTGTGTTACATAACGAGGCGTGAAGCGAATTGCAGGAAAGCGTGAACAGGGCAATTCCCAATTCCCAGATATTCCCTACTTAGTATGCAAATTCGTGTTTTCGTTCCGATGGCATCCTCGGGGGAAGAAAGGCGATGAAAAAACGGTTTCATGATGTGTTCGGCGAACAACTTTTATATCTCGTTCTTCTCAGACACTCGTCGCGAGATTTTGGTAATGCCGGCAATTTTCGAGGGCCGGAAATCGCGAGTGCTGCGGTTTCGCAGTCTGGAAGGACCGCCTCCGAGTCCCCGGCTCGTGCAAATTGCAGTTTTAAAGCGCACACCGAGCGGTCATCGCGTACAAAGTAATCATCGTCCTCCTTCTGTTGAAAAATGCTTCGATCGCAGCTGGTAATTTCGCGCGATTTCTTCGGCACATTTTTCGGCCGCTCCGGACCCGTAGATCCTGCCAGTTCTTGCGAACCATCAACGTCTTCATCATCGAGACGATGACCATCAAATGTGCCTACCGAACCACCGGAATTTTCGTAATCCCTACCAGTTGCTGATTCATCAAACACTCGTTTAGCGAAGTACCCAATGCACGGAATGTTCAGGAGAAATAATTGAGACTTCATTGGAATGGATTATCATTATTGTTTCTTCATGGTTTATGTCACGCTGTCTATATCTCAATCACTTATCTATAATACAAAGCACCGTTTCATTTTTACAAATTGAGTAACACAGAACTGACAGTGGGTCTAGCTGTTCCTCCAAGTTCCAAAGTTCCTTTACCTGTCCACGAGCGTCGAGAGACCCATCGAAACGTCGAGAGGGTGGTGTTCCAGGGGAAAGTCTGCGAACTGTTTTCTTCACGGTAAATCACGGGCAAAAGAGGTCGACGAGTCCGCGTTCAAGGGAAGTGCGTTGATCCCGGGTCACCTCGAAGAAGACCGACCGATAAATTAGTTGGCAGAAGATATCTCTTTCGCTTTTCCTTGGTTCGTTCGAAAGGCGTACGGCGGCCAAAGCCATGGCAGGCTAAGGCGAGGCGAGGTAGGGCAAGGCAGTCATATTTCAGCCCTTGTTAGGCCGAGGGGCCCCCGCCGAGACGGGATGGGGAGAAAATCTCTTTGACTCGCCGCTCCGCGCCTTAATCCACTGGCGTATACCCTATCTTGCCACCTGCTCTCTCTTCCTTCCTCTCTTCCCCTTCTCTTTTCCTTCTTCTCTTCTTCTACTTCTTCCTCTACTTCTTCCTCAACTCCCCCCCCTACCATACACTTTCTCTCTCTTTCTCTTGATTCTTCTCGTTTCTGCTATCTTCAGCAACCTGGTTGTTCTTCCCTCTCATCCCCGAGTCCTTCACCATAAATTACAGGGGATATTACGGCGGTGCCCCGATCCCCCTCTTTTCTGTTGTTCCGGATACGCGGGCCGGGGTACGCACGAGGGCACGTTTACCCTCGTTCCGGTGCAATTTTTGGGCGTACGATGCAGCGATGCGTGTTCCGCGAGGCTGCTACGCGGATGGGCAAATTTGGGGCCCCGAGGTCTGACTTTACCGGCACGAGATTTCGCCGTGGCATTAACTATGTAGAGATCGCCGGTTCTGGTTTAATCATCGATCATAGCCGCGGAACAGCAGGGTTGCTGTTAAGAGTTCGTGACTCTTCGGTAGCAATAGTTGATCCCTTAGATACCTATTTCACTTTGCCTATCCATCTTTCGTTCCGGAATCAGAAATAGTGCTAGACGTCGGTATATAATCAACCATCGAATATACCCAAAAAAACATAGACAAAGACATTTGAGGCTCGAAGGTCTGGCGACCCCAGGCCTCTGCGCGCTAAACGTCACGTATCTACTTCAATCTAATACAGACCGTCAGATAGCAAAAGGAGAAGGATCAATCCGAGCAGGATTGGGAAAGGGGGACGATCCAAGGACCTTCTCTCATAGAGGGAACACCTGCTAGGCTATCTTGGAGCGGGATCTATGCGAAGCGACGGAAGCTGCTTGATCCGCCGATCCATGGACGGTTTCGCGAAGAAGAAAGGCGAAATAAGCCTCCATCGTTCTTTCTAAGTTCGCGTTACCATCCAACGGCCGTGATTCGAAGGCTCCGTAACCTCGGGCTCGTAACGAGGCCATCGACATCTCGGAGCTCGAAACTCATCGGCTGGTCTCTCGATGCCGAGCACCAACGATCGACGCTTGGAAACGTATCTTTGGCACGGAGGACGGCGCGTTTGAAATCTTCCGCGCGCACGCTTCTTCTTCTTTCTTCCATCGTCTTGTCGGCCTCTTTAGCGGCGGCGGCTGGCTCCGCTCTTCTCCGCCAGGAGATATGCGACTCTCGATCGCGGCAGGCTCCATCGATTGAGCTGTCGACGAGGATAGATGTCGGGCGGACTAGAGCGAGGCTGCCCCGCGGAGATTTAGTAACGCTTTCCTGCCGGGTGCCTGCGAACCACCTAGCGAAATGGATTCATATTGTCGCCTGTTCGCTTATAAATATTCATCGTCCCGAGATCAACGCGAAAACCCGTGGATTCAACGGTCTTCAATGGGAGGAACAGGAAGTTTGCAGAGTAGAGAGGGTACGGGGTAAGAGCACAGCATATGCTACATTCCCACTTTACTACCCTCCCTAAAAAACCAAATCACAGGAAACCACAATTCCAAGCTAGAAAAGCTTGCGCTCGTCGCAGCCCCGCTTTCCCACAAGACTAACTCGAATTCCTCTCCGCGGAGGAGTTTAATTAGATACGCATCGCTCGGCGTCGCAGCCTGAAAATCGCGACGCTTTAATAGAAACGCAAGCAAATGACATTAAAGCTCCTCTACGGGGACGGTGACGGGGGACGTGTTCAACGACTATGTAAAGGGAAGAGGGAGGAGGGAGCTAAGGACGCCTGACAATTGCAGTCAATCTCTGGTAGAGAGCTAGCTAACAGGTCCCCAGGCGGTAAAAGCGTTCGCCGAGAGTTGCGGCGTAAGATCGTTAAGCCTTGGTAAGCTCGAAAGCGCCGCCTCCAGCCGCAGCGTCTTCGCTATTGCCGTTGCTGCCGCCGTCGCCGTCGCCGCCGCCGCCGTCGTCGTCGTCGTTGGACCCTGAAGAAGCGGCGACGGTGTTTCTGTGTGCACACGCGCGGTTATGGTAATGCAAGGTTTGCGGTGCGTGTTAGCCGGCTGCGTGAGCGGCCCTCGTAATGGTAACGAGACGGTCTCTCACCATCATCATCAACATCCGGACGACGAAACACGATGCGAACGATCAACGACTGTTGCGGGTTCCCGAGCCGCGGCCTCAAAGGTGCCGACCGCGATCCGCTGCCCCGGCTATTTTTAACTTGTTTTCGCGTCCAACGCGAGAGTACCGAGGCACACCGGTGCGCCTCCTCGTGGCCGTGCATTCGATGGAATGCCACGCACCAACGGCCACCGGGAGCACCCGCGAAACGAATCGACCTTCTGGAAAAAGGAGGGCCCCGCTGGCTGCCACGGGGGATGAAGGGGAGGGAACAAAGAACCCTGGATAACGAGGGGATGTCGTCACGTTGGTGGCGTTTCCTCGATCGTGCAGGGGTGGGTCGCAGGTGGTTGTGACGTTCTTTGATGGGTGCAAGGGTAGAGGATTTGCGGATGACCTGGATTGGCTAGTTAGTGGAGTAATTTGGGTTGATTGATTTCTTCTGTTCGCGTGGTTTTTAGATATAGGGTTGGGTGTCTCGTTGGAGTTAACGTCGACGGTACACTGTGAAGATGATCTTGGAGGATCGCGAATGTAAATGACTCGGTTGTGGTTTAGAAGGAAATCGTCCAGGTTATTGCAGGCACTTTGGGGTAGTATTAGTCACTAAATACTAGTGAAGTACATGGTCAGTGTTTCTACAGCGGCTTGACTAAAATTCGAAGCCAGGCGTCCCCAGGGGGATGAAGGAGGTTGGTGGTTAGGCGAAGAGACTAGCAGAGGAGCCGCGAAATTTCCGTGGTGGAAGTGGAGAACTATAAACGGATCAAGAGACTTTCGCGTTGAGAAATTCAACGGTAACGAAAGGGATTTCTGGGATATCGACAGCTGTCCGTCCGTGGGACACACCCTTAACGTGACAATTATTCAATTCTTTCCATTGAGAAGGGGATGTGTGAATGTTGAAACCGTGCAACGGTTCTGCTTCTATGGATTCGAGGAAATAGTCACGCGGCCGTACATTCGAACCAATTTCACGCTACGTCGATGTCTTTCTGCAACACAGAGAACGGAGTTGTAGTGTAAAAAGGGTAACGTTCTTAGTAGTTCATATCCTGATATATATCTATAAATCGTACTCGTATCCACCGAGTCCATTTATCCCACATCACAATTATATTCAAAAGTTTATTATAAAAATGTTCTCCACTCGATCTTTTGTACTTCACTAAAGTCTTGCATACACAAAGAAAATATTTGGACTAACATTGAAGTAACGTATGGAAAAGGAAGAAGCAACGAAACCAACTGACCAAAGAAGAAAAAAGAAGGCCGAGGGAAACCCTCGCCCCGAACGAGGGAGTCTAGCCGCGTCGTAGCCATTTATTTGCGCCATGATTCATCTCCCTGGATTCGGATACCCGGAATCTTTAAACGCTTTACCTGCTACCGGAATCTCTGCAGGCTGAATAGAGGGTGGCGGCCAGTAACAGCCGTCACTTTGTCGGCCTTTGTCACGGGGATTATGCGCCGGGTGGCAAATTATGACGGACACCTTCACGCCCAGGACACCCTCTAATGCGCTGGACGCGGAAGAGAGGAAGAGAAGCAGAGGAAAGGAGAGAGAGAGCTATGCGGAGGGTAGCCGGAGCCACAAGGTAAAAGAGGACGGTCGAGGCTTTCATAAGCACGTGGAAGTTCTTTGAGAGGCGCGTCCGAATTATACGTGAATCCCGGCGGATTATAAATTTGAGGGGGATGGAAGTAGATTAGAGGCTCGAGCCACGGATTCCCTGGTAGAAATTGGTCGCGTGATAGCTGCTTGATCTCGGTGTTTCCACGAAATCCTACAGATCACTTGCTAGATATACGGTGTGTCCATAAAGCTTTTGACAAACAAGCACGGGTCGTATACGAAAAATGTTTTATTAGAGTTACAAGGGATCAAGGATACAGAAGCAAAAAAATGTTCTCTTCATACTTTATTCCATAAAGGGTTGCGTAAATAACAGAATAGACTTCGACGTTTAGCGTTTTAAAGCTTAGAGCAGAAAATCTCCACCGTGTTACCAGCAGCGTACACCAGCGGTAGCGCGCGAAAGCGTGTAAAATTAATAGGGGATGCAACGGTGGCGAATTAAAGCAACACGAGACCGGGGATTTGCGTGTCGCCATCGCTCAAGGCCGGAAGGGTGCTTCACCGACACGAGGGCGATTTCCTTCTCCCACTCCCCCCGTTTCGCCCTTTTTACGAGGTTTTTCGCGAACGATCTCTCGACACGGCGCGTCGTGGAACCTACCCCTCGGTAACAGGCGTGTTCGAGTGCAGGGACAGCTTGATTTACGGGATAATAAAGCGGTTACGCAAAGCGCGGGAGGGCCCCGAGTCGTGAATTTTATTTACGATCTGCAGGAAAGTTCGGATTCGTCGCGGCATCGCCTCGGAGATCGGCGACGCCGCCAACCATCGAGAAGGACCCCTGTCGTAAAATCGGCGACCGAGAGGGACGCTCAGTGTGCAAGGGACAGGGTGAAACCGATTCTCCCCGCTTCGAGGTGAATTTTTCCGCGATCGAGCGTCCCCGTACCGTGAAACCAGGGGCTGGGTGGAAACGTTTTCTTCCTTCCTTCCTTCCTTCTTGTCGGCGAAGGTGAACAGCCCCACAGTCGCCCCGGCAGAGTTCTCTGTAAATGATATTTACGACTGGCTGGGCCGGATCCTACGCCGACTTTGCACGGATTAGCCGTAGTTAACGGTGGCCGGCTTAGACATTCTGTTTCCCTGAGTGGAAACACTTTGCAGATAATTAACGGACTCCGGCGAGCGATAAGGCTGACTTTGGGGCAATTTCTGGTAATTGTCGTGGGGCGACGGCTCCGTCGCAGGTCCGGGATCCTGTCGACGTGGAATATCGGCAGGAATATCGCGTTGACGTTGACGGTCCTTGAGGTATATGCATCTGTGTTACTGAGAATTCGATTCAATGTGGAAAATTTTGTATTGGTGGCGTTGCGGCCCACAACTCGACAAAGTCATAGGGACGTTCTAGACAGTGGCGGATTTAAGAAAAAAGGCCCAGGTGGCAAACGTTCTGAGGGACCCATTTCTTCGGGAAAATGGAGGAGAAGTTTATTAAAAACGGGCAAAGTATAGTAGAACGAACAAAAAAAATGTAGTGTTTGGATAGGTACCTATACCTAATCATAAATTTTGTTGGAGATGGGACCCTGGGGGCCTTCTGGGCAGGAGCCCAGGCGGCAACTGCTCATCACCCGCCCTGTTAAATCCGCCACTGTTTCTAGTTCTCTCAAATATTTCAAATGACACTGAAGGACAAAGTGATTCAAATCTTTTGTACATATTCCTCTCGAACAGTGTCACTACTTACTAGCCACGGATTTTCACTGCGGGGCAATAGAAAGCGAGAATAAGGCCCGATCATCGATGTATCGACAGGAGACCGCGGGAATAATTTAAAAGGCGGAAACGTTTGTTCTCCGCGCGGCGCCACTCTCTCCTCCTCTCTTTAACTCTGGCTGATGCGTTTCGCCACAACCTTCTCCAACCTTTCTCCCCTCCTCCGGCCACCTCTATCGGCGTGGCTACTTAGGATCAAATTCCAGCTTCCAGGACGGTAGCCGGCGGCGGAAACACCTCGGAAACAGAAGCTCGTTTCTGTCGGGGCGACGAGATGAAAGGGAGCCGCCCAGCTGTGCCCGCTGAAAAGGAGAAACGTTGTTGCGACGCAATTATGATCGGGAATAATGGCCCGCGAACACAGAATCGACTCTGGCAACACGTTTCCGTCGAGCGACGCGACGCCAGCGGCGGAAAAGAACCTTTTACGAGGAGGACGCGCGTCCTTGTCGCTGATTTTAATGAAACTTCGCCTGTTTACGAGGCGATCGAGTGTCCTCACCTGAACACATCTACCTTGTATGTAACGATCACTTCCACGGGGATGATCCACTGTTGTTAATCACTGGAATGAGGCAGTGTATAAAATTATAAGGAGCAATCGTAGGGGAATTCTATTAGAATTCCTCAAGTATTCATTGTGTGCACTCTTAATTATTCTTAATACGTGCTGAGGATAGTAATGTTTCTATTTCGAATTTCAGTGGGGTAGTTAGAAGTGAGACCAGGGTTGCCACCCCTCCGGTTTTGGCCCGGAGATTTCGGGTTTTGAAGCAAATCTCTGGGCTCCGCTTTTACTGGAAAAATTTCCGGCTTGTAGGAAAAAATGAGATAATAAAAAATTGTGATATTATATAATGGTATCAATTTTATATACAATAAAAGTTATTAATTATGAAAACAGATACTTTTAAATTCCAAATTGTTTGAACTTAAAAGAATTGCATATTTGTTTTCCGGATATTCGAGACCAAAACTTTCTTTTGCTTTTTCCATCTCCGGGTTTATATTCGAATCTCCCGGTTGGAATATGTAGCACTCCGGAATTTATATGGTGATAAGGTGGCAACCCTGAGTGAGATTGTTTAAGACAGGATTTATCTAAAGAGCAGTTGAGTTTGATAAAATTAGCCGCGCGATAAACAATATTCTGCGCGCGTAGGTATCTACGCAGCAATTAATGGCCGCTGGTCATTGCCGAGCTACTTGCAAGGCAGGTGATGAAGAGCTTATCTCCTTCACTTGTAATTCTGGTTCGCTCAGCCGCGGCTACTTCCACCGCGGGTTCATTATCATAGGCTACACGGTGATTAACATACTTACCTCGACGTTTCCAGTTTATAACTCTCTATCCCATGGCGAGCGAGCGCCGAGACCCCCAACCTTCGTTAATTCGATCCCGGCCGTATGCTCGAAATTGCTTTTTTGTTAATCTCGTTACGCACGCTAGTTACAGCGAACACCGGTGAATTTTTCACGTTGAGGTTACCGAGGGTGGGATTGGGGCTTCGACGAAAGTTGCAGGAATATGCAAATATTTATCCACCGGTCTGCTCCGAAATTCAAAGTTGCCCGCTCCTCCCCTTCCCCTGGTCGCTCTCGGCGGATTTCGAAAACAAGGTTCCCTCCATAAATTAAGCTACCCTTCTTTGCTTTAAAAATTGAGGGTAGCTTCGCGTGGTTGTTTGTCACGAGTGCTCTCCAAAGTGATTTACCTTCCTTTAAGTCACTGCTTCTTGCGTGCAACTAGACCGTCGTCTCCTTAAATAATTTCTATTCTAAACGCTCCATAGCAATTAGGCGTACGTCCCCATCACTGATCTCAATATAAAAAAATTTAAAAAAAAATAAATAACACCAACTTCAAAAAAATAAAAACGCACTAAAAAGTAAAAAAACCATTTTTTCCCTTATTTAATCCACGACTCTCAATTTTTCATATCAGCTCCTCACCATTTGCACTGTGTGAATTTGGCACCGAAAATTAGCCGAGCACCAACGAGTTCCAAGAAGTACAATTTCCAAAGAAACTGACCAACAGTAGCTGTCGAAGGAAACATAGAGGCAAATGGCAACGTGATTTGTCAAATTTCGCTTTGCAGATCTCAATGTGCCTGACGGTTCTCGCGCTGACGATAGCAGCCGAGGAGAAGCCGACGAACACTGTGTCGGTGTCGGCTGGTTCGCCAGCGATCCAGAGCAACACGATCCAGAAGCTGATCAAGATCCTGGAGAAGTACGGGCTGGAGGAGCAGAGGGGCCTGAAGAGGGTCTACTTGAGCAACAGGTCGATCACTTGCAACGACGGATCGCAGGCGGGATTTTACCTGCGGAAGTCGCACGGCTCGAAGAGGTGGATCATTTTCCTGGAAGGCGGCTGGTACTGCTACGACCACAAGAGCTGCAGGAACAGGTGGCTCAGGTTGAGGCATCTGATGACGTCGACACAGTGGCCCGAGACACGCGACGGTGAGCACCCTTCCGCCACGAAAGTTCAGCGTGTTCAACGAGGCGCTGACACTTTCCAACGTTTCCGTGCAACTCCTGTCCCGCAATCTTTTTCTGCTCGCGGGCTGCCGCTCCCGCGCGACTCGGCAGTGCGTCACGTCGCTTTAATTCGCAAAGCTCAGCCTGTTTCGCGGAACGTCACAACGGTCGAGCGTCTCAGAGCGAGCAAGCGGAAGATTTTTACGCGACAGGCGGCGCTTTTAAATATACGGCATAGAATATCGCGAACAGCGCCGGAGTCGCTTCTGCTCGTTCCTGAAATGTAGATCGTTATGAGAACCGGTGAATAAGCTTTTCATATTCATCCTTTGTTGCAGTTGGTGGCCTTTTGTCGGCGAACCCCGAAGAGAATCCATTCTGGTGGAACGCGAATCACGTGTAGGTATTGTCCATCTTGGCCGAGGTACTTCACCCTTTTCAGCCTTGACTCTTTTAAAACTACTTGAATCTTATGGTCGATAGAAAATACCACGCGGCGTTAAAAATATTTCTGATCGAGTGGGGGGTGTTTCATTGAGATCCTGAGAATTTCTGAAACTTTCAATATCGTCCGACTGGCTGGGAAGGGCGAGCGATAACACTTTGGTGACGAGGCGTCTTCGTTTCCTCAGGTTCGTCCCTTATTGCACGAGCGACAGTTGGAGCGGCACCAGAGCCTCTCCCAGCGACATGTTCTCGTTCATGGGCGCGGAGATCGTTTTGCAAGTGGTGCGGGATCTCGTTCCACTTGGGCTCGAGAATGCCAGCTCTCTTCTTTTGGCAGGGAGCAGCGCGGGCGGCACCGGTGTCATGTTGAATTTGGACCACCTGCATAATTTGGTTCACCGCGAATTAGGTGAGCCAGGCGCCGTTTGATCGTTCAGCGACCCGTGTAAAAGCTCATCGACCACCTAAACACGTGATATTTAAGCCGGTCAAATTTTATACACCATCAGCCAACAGTTTAGCACACTTTTATAGTGCTGAACACTATTTTTTGCCGATCGGTCACGTGAAAAGTTAAACAAAATTCCTCTAAAGTAAATAGTATATCATCTAATACAAAAATTGCATAGTTTTAAATTATCAATTATTAGTTAAAAGAAAACGGCGTATTGTTTCAAATTGAAGAATCAGTAAACAAGTGACTATTCAAAGCGATAAACTTTATCGTCAAAAAAATGTGTCGCAATAAATTAGCCTCCATTATAAGTTTTCTAAAGTTGTACGTAAATTTTGTGTATGCAAACTGTTTTCTCTGTCTTATTTTCTTCTTACATGATTTTTATGAAGATTGTATATGCCTTTTCGTGGTCAGTTATGTTTCAATTAATGTAGGTATACATAATCATATATTCGGCAAAAAATAGTGTCGAGCACTATATTAGCGATCCACGAATTCGCCAGATGTTCTATACTGCTTTGGGTTAAATTGTGTTATCCAATGTTTGCGCAGGCTTGAAACACATCGCGATAAGGGGTGTCTCCGATTCAGGCTGGTTTCTCGACAGGGCGCCGTACTCCCCGAACGGTTTGTCACCCGTAGACGCAGTCCGCAAGGGGATGGACCTTTGGAAGGCTCGAATACCCCACAATTGCGTTTCGAAGCACACCAGCGAGCCGTGGAGATGCTACTTTGGATACAGACTGTACCCAACGTTGACAGGTAAAGAAATTTCCAATTCACCAGTTATCAATTCACTGTCTCCTTACTTAGTTAGGTAGAATTTCTGAAATGATTTGTTTTGTAAGAGATGCGCGTCGCGAAGAAACGAATAAAACGACAGAACGCATCCACTAACGCAAATATTTGCTTGCCGGAAAATCATAGCGCCCCTGTTCGTTTTTCAATGGCTGTTCGACGAGGCGCAGATGTCAGCCGACAACGTGGGTGCACCAGTGACGAAGCAGCAATGGGATTACATACACAAGATGGGCGACAGCCTGCGGCAGACCTTCGAAAACGTCACCGCGGTCTTTGCCCCGAGCTGCATTAGTCACAGCGTCCTGACGAAGAGGGATTGGCAGTTGGTTAAAATAGACGAAGTTTCCTTGGCACAGGCGTTGCATTGTTGGGAACAAATGCCAATCGGCAATCACCGTAACGAGTGAGTGTCAATCGCTGTAAAAGTGACGATCCCTTTCGATGCCGTGGAAAGCAGCAAGACCCAACCCAGGCTTTCTGCTCGTCCAATGGCTCCCATACAACAGGCGATAGAAATAGCCGTAGAATACTTCCCCTCTTCCTAGTTGAGACTTTTCATACACCGCCGGCGAAGCTTAGAATGGTCAAGCTCGAAACGAAAGGAACATTTTCTAATTCATATTCTGATTGACATCGAAATTGAACACAGACCTCCCCGAAGTACTTAAAGGCTACATTCAGACATACTGAATTTAATTAGAGAGATTGTCGTGCTCGCAAAAATTTTGTGACATTTGTCAAAGGAGAAAGAAATCTCTCAGTATTATTATTAGCTCTGCATGCAACAAGGAAATTTATTCCCCACCACTATTTTAATATAGTCCCAAGACTGACGGCCTCGTCGTTCATATTAATTTCAGCACGCGCTCGCCGATTGAAACGAACCAGCCGTGTGCCAAGTCACTACGGAAGTTGCTGCGTTCAGGGCTGACGAAAGGAAACGGAACTTCGCCGGAGCTCGGAAGAGCCGGGAAAACCGAGTCCTCGGCTGTGTCGCAGAAAGTCTCGTCCACGGTGATTACCAAGCCGGACGGGGGGAAATCAGCGACCGTCACGGCGCAGGGAAAGGAGAACAAGAAGCGGAAGAGGCGGAAGCACAAAGGCAGGCGGAGAGAACGGAACAAGGAGGCGAGGACGAAGAAGGAGAAGCACGAACGGAGAAAAGCTGCGGGTATGTTTCACTGACGATTCCATTAGAAGCCAATAACGTCGAATTCCATTTTCTGGATATTATCCTCACCTCTATAAACGTAATTATAAAGCCAGGTATCTTTATCGATAGCGTGAAACTATGAGAAAGGCTAATTAACGCGATCGTAGAGAAGAAGGCAAGTGTCTGTACACGTAAAATTAAGTGATTTCTATTGGTAGATGTCAACTTGAAAGACTTTAAAACGGACTGTGTTAAAGAAAGGTCAGTTACATTGATGCAGGACTGATTTACACAGTGGCGCCTGCTTTAGGCTACCGTGTATTCCTCAATGGGATCGCTGGTTGTGAATGAGAGGTGAGATACACACTCCGCACGACCCTAAGTGTGGCTCGCGTGTTTACTTTCCCACGGTTGTTTTCGAGTTCGTTGTCCCGGCGCTCCAGACATGTTTATGTTTACGTCCCGCCGGGCTGACCTCCTTCTCGATTTCGCTGACCACGCACATAGAGCGAGTGGAACAGAAATAGGGTAGTGGGTCAAATCATTCGGGCGTGAAGGTAAACGCGTTTCGAGCGCCGGGGCAAGGACGTTGAAAAGAAACGCGGGTAAGCGAGGATGCACGTTTTATTGGGGGTCGTGTGCAGTATCGATCTCACTTCTCATTCGGTTTGCCACTTGTTACCATAGGTACCGTTTTACACTCAGACTTTCTACTTCAACTGTCGTCCCTTAAGTGTTGAATTTATTTCAACATATTAAAGTAAAAAAGTTTAAAATAATCGACGTTAATTTAGACTCTCCTGTGTCTTTTCGCCATTATCACCGCGCGAATCGAAGAATGAACTCTGTCTATACCCACCGACATGTTGCCGTTGACGATAGCGTGTTTGGTTTCTCAGACACGGGTGACATTCACCCTTCACTTTTACATGTAGTTACTTTATCGATTTTACCGCAAACGGCCACGTTTCGACGTCGAACTGGAATCCCACTAAAATTTCAGGCCGACGGAGGGGCAACAAGCAGAACAACGACAACAACCACACGGGCATGTTCAACGGCACCAGGCCTCAACGGTCGGTGATACCATCTGGCAAACGGAAGTGCGTCCAGGGCTGCCACTTCCGGTTAATCGAACGTTGCACTTGGCCGCAGTGTAATCACAGCTGCCCGAAGCTCCACAATCCGTTTACCGGAGAAGAGATGGACTTCATCGAGCTGTTGAAGAGCTTCGGCCTCGACATGAAGAGCGTGGCGAACGCCCTGGGCATCGATATACAGACGTTGAACAGCATGGACCACGACGAGCTGCTGAATCTCCTCACACAGCGAGCGAATTAACGCCGACAGGCGTTACAGCTAGCTGTGAGAAGCGAATTTTCTTTTAAAGCTGAAAGATCTAGGACTTCCCTAGGAAGCAACATGTGTTCGTTTATCTCTTTGGTCCTGTGTGTTGTTCACTGAAGATGAACGATGATAGTGTCCGAAAGGAAGCCTTGATAGGACGATGGAAAGTGGAGACAATCGTTTCACGTTTCTCTAGAAACTAAACGAGAGTTTTGTCTCGCGTTTGTGGCACAGATCAACCAAATTGAATGTACATAGTTTGTTAAAGAGTCTACGGAATGCAACTTGGAAGCTTCTTCAGCGGGACCGAGGGAATAGGATCGAGCTTGTCTGACTCGATTCATTCTTCAAGTGACCATTGTCGCGCGGAGGAGAATTTCACCGGAATACCTGGTTATCGGGTACGCGCCTGAAATTGTACATTTCATTTTGTCCTCGCGAGTAACCGAGTATTTTAATTTATTTCATAGTTCGTAGGCAAAGTAAACGGGCATGTAATCATGTTGTTACGATTTTAATCCTCTTGGTCTTGGCGGCCACGCTGTCCGCTGTTGATCGCTTGACTTTCATCTTACCAAAACTTCTCTTCAACGTTTGTACCTGGTCAAATAGGGAGCACCGCGTCTACAGGCAACGTTTCTAGCTTGACGATCGTAAGCGGCACGGATTGCCAGGTTTAAAGGCAATCGGAACATGCAAATTCTCTGGAATACACGAGTGCGCCGTCGATAAACTTTCAGAGTCTGATCGATAGCTCCCCTTTGTAGCTTCTAGAAAATGTCACTTCTGTGGTTCGTTTTTCGATGTGTCCAATAAGCATTGGAGCTAACTGGTAGTTGGAGCACTCTCGTTCTTAATTTTGTAAAATACAAAATTATCCGCGTTCTGGGATATCGTTGCTTGCCAGGAAAAGGTTCCCGCAACCATTCGGCAAAATTAATATAATCGAATCTAATTAAATAAAGTTTAAAGAGCAAGCAGTGCAATAACCACCAATTGTTCCGCGGAATTAACGTTCAATTAAATCAATCCATGTTAAGTACTTAATGGGGTTTTGACTTTAAACGTTCAGTATTAACGCTAATGGTTCATGTCGAAACATTCGACTGCCCGCGTGGCTGGACGAGGGAAATCGAGTCGAAATGTTCAGCTCCATTCGATAGAGGGCCGGGAACAGAGTTTTTCGAATTGATGCCACCAACGAGTAAACCGACCGACAAAGCAGCTTCATAGACTGATTAAATTATCTACCTCAACGAATCAAATCGTATTAACGTCCTTCTGTGTACTATAAACATCGATTAGAGAGCGTAACGCGGGCAAAAGTAATTAATATAGGCTGGCGCTCGCGCGCGCGCGTAAATTGCGCGTGGCTGCATCGATGTATCGGAGCAATGTAATATACTTGTCGAACTAATATTATTTATTTAACGCGACGGGAGAAACGTCCACGCAATGGTCCACGGGGCTCTGGCCGAGAAACTTCAGTCCGCGCCAGCGGCTGTCAGAATTTAGTATTTATTTTGTAACGGAGAATTGTCGAGATATCCTCTCTTGCGTCCGTGCGAAGCATTGTTATTTTATACCAAGCGTGAGACTGTAAATAAATTGTATATCTGTTGTACTAAACAAATTGCAGCGTGTGATTCTAAGTCTCAAAACATACATTATTCTCGATTCCAGGGAGTTACTGTGTAGGAATATTTACCGCAGAGAATCAAGATTCATACAACAGTAAGTTTGAATATAAATCTTTATCAAACATAACAATTAGTCCCAAACATAAATAGAAGCTCATACATAAAATCAACTAAAGCGCCGCCAACATGGTTCTTAATACGACAGAGAGCTTCCTTGCTGTACAGACAATTGCAGCTTAAGGTTCCAACATCCCCGTTCGAAAATCGAGCGAGGGGAGAAAGAACATGAATCGTATCAGCATCGATCGAACGTGATTGTCCAAGTTGTTCGGCAAACATCGCATCGAGTGCTCGGGACGATAAATCGAGTCGCCTCGTTGGCTGCACCTGTACCTAATCATCATCCTGTTAGCTCTCACGACTACTCCCCGGCCCCCGTTGACCCACGAGCGAGGGTGATAATTCAATGTAGAATCAGAATCCGTCCCCCAACCCCCGAACGGATCCCGTCGTTGCATGTACACACTGATCTCGCTCTCTCTCCTTCCCTCCGTCGCCGTTGTCTCGAAACTATATATTCCACGGCATACGCAGGAAATGGTGTTTAATGGCGACGGGTCAGGCCGGGTCTGACCCCCGGTGCTGGACGCGGTCTCTATAGGACGGCCGCACGGGGGGAACAGAGAAAAACGTGTTTCAGCGAACGGGGGAGCGGGACAGGTCGTTCTGGTCCCCATCTCGGCGCAATTGACGTGTCCGAGGAAGTGATGGAAGGATGATGCGCCGTACAATGTGCTTGAATGTCCCATAAGCGAGCGGGTTCTATATTAAACTGGTCCGGTTACGGGTCGTTCGGCTGTCCATCGTTCAGTCACTGGGCTGTCTCCAGACGGCCGTATCGGCTGGCCAGGACAACGGGATCGATCCTACCCCAGCGAACTTGTTTCTGTTGCCTGTCGAGCGGACACGGACGATGCCACACGGCGGTCCCGCTGAGGCCACGCGATCAAGAAACTGACGCGAGACGACTATAATCGGCCCAAGCTTCTCGTCAATTGGCAACGAACTGGGACTGAATGCTCGATCGGCCGTCGACCAAGGAGAACCAGGACTCGAGGGACTCCTGGCGATCGGCTCGCGGTGCGTGGGCCCGAGTTACCACCCCGTCTCGCCGTCCTCACGTATCTCTGGACGAATGAAGTGACGTTACTGCGGTCAGTGGTAATAATCAGTAATTAGATATCCTACGATAGTCTCGAGTAATGCTGACAAGTTGCTCTACTTAGATTTAGTCGCGATTTAAGTATCGCTTTAACGGCAGGTTTAAGATGAAAGTGGATCTACTGGGAAATTGCTAACGTCCAATTTAGATCTCTGTCAGGTTTCTATTTTTCTAACGATGTGTATGCTCGCTCTTGGGTGCAGGTTTACACCGAGTTCTGACGACTTGTTCGAAGAGGTTCCACAAAGTAACATCCCTCGATGATGCTGAAGGGCGCGGTATTCCTCTTCCTTCACTTATTCTGCGACATCGGTGAGCGCGTTCTCTTTTAATGTTTTAGAAGGAATGTTTTTTTTTTAGAAGAGACCATCTCTGTCAGTATCCCTGAGACTTGATTTCTTTTTTAAAATTAATACATGTTTCGGGATGTAAACTGTATTCTGTGTGAGTAAATCAATGATGAAGTATCGGTACATTCCCCAGTCCTTGAGTAAAACCGTTGCAGCGTTCGTGAAATGTTGCAATCATTTTCGAAGAGACACGCGGTTCGCAACCAGAAATCCTTATTTATGGGAAACGATGTGTGTGATTGCAGCATTGGCCGCGCAATGCGGGAAAGTATGGCTGACAGTCTCCTCGCTGTGGAGACCGATCGCTGCCAGTGACAAGGTGGTCGACGCAGAGCTCGAAGTAAATTGGGATCTCGATTGTCCATCGAGCACAGGATACCCAGATACCATCAAGGTGTTCACTGCTGACCCAGCACATAGTAATAAGTTTTGTTTGCTTCTCTTGAACGTCGTAACCCGTTATTCAGGGATTCAGACGAGATCATTTCCATGTCGATTGATTGTACCTATCACAGCGTTCCTCCACTTTCAAAACCATTTTTCTTTTTAATATTCATTTAGTTTAAAAGTAAAAGTTTAAAAGTAAATTTCAACACAGATTTTTTGGTACATTGAACGGAATCTTTGAGAAGGTCTCAATCTCCTTTCGACTTTCGTGAAGCATCCCCACTTTTATTCATCAATTTCATAAGTTGCATAACAGAATCTTATGGCTGTCAGTTTCCCCAATTTTTTTTTTGAATTCACGTTTCGGGATCTTGAAGGGACCAATGGTTCAAGACTCGACCTAACCCAGATCGGTCTCCATCGGTCGACGCAACCATCGACACTGTACTTTCAGATAAAACGGTCAAGCCCAAGTTGATATTAACATCGTTGCAACACCCGCGTGGTTATTACCGGACGAACATTACCGTCGGTCGACCGCCACTTCCGGGAGGATGGGACACCAAGGATGGCGCGACGCTTCCTGGCCCTCATTGCTTGAAACACCATGCTGCTCTCTACAAGGATGGTGTTATCCTCACCAGTTCCTGCTTACAAATTTGGCCAACGTGGATGTACGACTTGAGGTAATAATTTTTAAAGATGTAGTTGCTCCAAGCTTCAAAGTTCAAATTACTATCAATAGTGCCTTCATTCTAAAACAATGAAAGTGAATGGAAAAGTAAAAGAAAAATTACAGTAGATACGTGATCTGGTGCTTTTAGTGACTCAGTGCACAAGGAATTTCAAATGAATTGCTCTTCGATAAACTACTTAGATCGTTCAATGTCCAGCGATTTACATGGAATATTGATATCTCATTATCTCCCTCGCTGTCCTTTCAGGAGACAACTAGGAAGGCTTCCGATAGGAAGCTTAATGATTCCAGGGACCCACAATTCAGGATGCTACAAGCACGGCGACCTGACGAGAAGGGACGCCTTCCAAAGGTACCTGTTAACCCAGGATCGCGACGTGTGGACGCAATTAGTTCACGGTATAAGGTATCTGGACATCAGGGTGGGTTACTACCCGTCGATTCCAAACGGCACCGCCGTCGCCGAGGAAGGTAACCACACGAGCAGGTTCTGGATCAATCACGATGTCATTCGGATCACCCCCCTGTCCGCCATCATCAAAGACGTGAGAAACTTTCTGAACGTTGCTAGGGGAGAGGTCGTCATCATGGACTTTCATAGGTAAATTGGCGATATAGAATAATGGAACGAAATGGTGTCGATTTGGGGATCGATGATGCTGGGAGAATCACACGACTATTCAAGAACGAGTGGCTGCAAGTGATTTCAAATGAACCACGGCGAATAAATAATACGTAAAGTGGGATTTATTGAGCGTTAATAGAAAGGGGGGAGGGTGTAAAGTGGGATACCTTCAATGTGGCGTGATTTGTGAATTATATCCTGATGATATTCAAAGGGAATATCGTTGGTATTTTATTCGAAAGGAATTGACAAGAATAGTTTGTCTAGGGTCACATATAATTCAATGTACAATGATTTTGCGTGCAGATTTCCGGTGGGTTTCGAGGGCAGGCCAATTAGGCACCGACGATTGGCCATGATCCTCTGGCGAGAATTCGAAGGTCTGATCCTCAAGCCCGATAGGGGGGTCGAAGGTCTTGGCCCGACCTTGAACGATATTTGGACCGGAGGGAAACGCTTGATAATTTGTTACGGCGATAAGCACACCGTGAATGGTAAATTTATCACCGGACTTAAATTTATCACTTAATTGAATGCTTAAAGTTCAATTCCACTCACTGGCCATATCGAACTGGCTCTAACTATTTACAATTTACATAAACGTTTGCGCATCTTTTTATTGAATTTTCAACGAGTTTCAACGCAACAGTTCGTGTCGGTGACAGTAATTATAAAGGTGCGAATCCACGATGCGATTTTACATGAGATTTTTCTGCCGTTAGACAATAATCTCAGCAGCCACTAAATGGAAATAATGAAAATAGTCGGGGAGATGAGATTTATGCAATTTATAAAGTAATCGGTTCGACAGATTTTGAGATTTTATCTTCACAATATGAAAAAATGACGTTTCGAGAAAAACGCGGTCAAAATTTCATCTATAGATTCCAAGCATCTCCGCTCCTTACAAAATGCCTCTGTAGAAGCTAAAATAATCGGATTTTTTCCATGAAAATTTAGCACTATATTCTTGAGGATATGTACTTTGAAAAAAGTTTTAAAAAAATCGATTTTTTCACGTCTAACCGGAATGACCCGTTAAAGTCCCATGTGAGACACGATAGTTTTATCTCATCGTGGATTTACGCCTTAACTCTGACCATCCCCCATTCTACACGAGCGACACTTCCTGCAGTATCTCTGCTCCATTTCCATCATAGCGAAACTCACAACTCGCTGAAGTTGTAAACCGTTGTCCTTCAGAGTACGACTGGCTGTGGCCAACGATGTCTCAAGCCTGGGGCAATCAGCAAACGGTGGAGGGCCTCTTCAAGTATCTGGACGAAGTTATCATTGGTCCCAAAATGTTTCGTAACAGTCAGAATCCACTGTGGGCGGTGATGGCGGAGCTGACGCCATACCCGCTGGACATAATTTTCAATTTATCCGGCGGGCTGCGGCAAATGGCCGACTCTGTCAACAGGAACCTCACGTTCAAGTTCCAGGAGGAATGGTGGAAGGAAACCAACATAGTAGCCACGGATTTCTTCCTCGGGAACAACTTGATCGACGTGTCGATACAGGCGAATATCAAGAAGAGCAACATCGCCCAATGGCGCCTGTAACTATCGCGACGACGAATTCGCATACACTATGAAGGTTTAATTTTAATTAGCTGCTGTTTTATCGAAGAGGAAGAAACTGATGCGGCAGGATTATTCAGGTCTGTCGAATGGTCGTTTAAATTTGCTTAGACCTGCAACCCTTTGCTGTTCTATGCGGAGAGTCTGTTAACATTGATCACTTAGGGATTAGTTAACAATCTTTCTGCTATTATTCTTGAAAGTGGTTATGCGATAGATAGACACTATAGTAACAGAAATTTTGATTAGCGTTGGAAGAAGTGCACCCATTCAGAACTATCCTTTGCAATCTAATTGAAATTATTCTAATCATTCTGTGTAAAACACAGCAGAACGTAAAGGGTTAATTTCACAGCTCATGTTTCGCTGAAAGTTAGAAAGGATAGGAGTAACTAGACCTTCTTAAACCAAATTACAGAATTATAATACTATAATTCTAGTAATCTTTGAACGTCAAGTAGAATAAATTATCGAATCAGTGTGATTAAAAGAGAATAGTAGGGTAATTGATATAGGAGTCCAAACACATGAAGAAGCTATATTGTATAAATAAAGACAGTCTAATAAGTTAATATGTATAAAAAGTTACTACTCAACTACGAAGAGAGGTAAGGATCCCTATTTAATTATTATTCCCTTCGTCTAAATTTCTAAAAGAATCCCAAATTAATCCTCCTAAATTACATTGTACGATACAAAATCCCCAATCACCTCAAAAAGTCTCACAAATTTTTCTCTCATTAACACTTCACCCCCTTCAAGAAAACATTTTACACTCCCCACATTCTCCCATTACTAAACCATTAACTAAACGTCTTAGAAAAACACGAGTGCCGATCAATGGCACCTTGGCACCCTATCCAAAGTTTCGAGATTCCCGGTCTTCAAATTATTCTTAACAAGGGCGTCTCAATGCATAAGCGAGCACGAGACCGCTCGAAACAAATGCCCCGGCGTTTCGTGAACCATAGTTCGCCCATGGATCCTTGACGCGTCCGTGTTTGCAGCTCGCGGGCGATTTGACTTCCAAATGCAGCACGACGCTGGATCACGTGCGGGACACCGGTTTTTCGAAGTAGTCAGTCGCCCGCCAGCTGCCAACGGCAGCGGAATCGATGCGAAGGGAATTTCAACACGCGCTGCTCTCCCATCCACCTATTCTTCCATCCGTTCACGACTTTCCGCTCCGACTGCGTCCATGCTCGCCCAGTTTTCGAATATTTCGCCGATTCTTTTCCTGTCGTTGCTCTATCGGGAGGTGACGAATGATGTCTTTGACGGTGCGAATGAGACGCTGAGGAAAACGTGTACGGAGAAAAGAAAGCGGCTTTTGACCGGATCTGTCCTTGCGATAAGACGGGACGCGTTGGCGAGGCAGCGGTGAAATAATGGAGAACAATATCGCGCACGAGGCGAAAGAGCTGTGGACTGTTTATGCATGGTGGTCGTGCGTTCTTGCACTGAAGATGTACAGTCTCGCGTGGTTCACTGGCCGGATTCGAGTAGCTAAACAGGTAAGCTATTTACAGCTGCTTTTGTCCCCTTCCCGGTTTACCACGCGATGCTGGTGAAGCATCCTCTCGGCTATTAGTCTTGAACCTCCTCTTCTGTTTCAAATGCGCTTCAGTCTCGTACCTACGTCGTTTTATCGGCTTATCCTGTTACTTCTGTTTTCGTATGCTCTTGTTATTAACCGAAGGAAATGTATTGTGATTTCTACTATTTTTTTAATAATTTTATACAGTCTACGTTAGGACCCCTTTATAGCGAAAAATGGTACTCGACGAAGACCAATACCTTTTAGTCTGAGCTGGTTTTCCCACCATCGCAAGAAAAAGAGATGCTAAAAAATCTGTTTCATTATCGGAGCAATTCAAGAGCTTGTTTACGCGCAAGTAGACGGTAGTCAGAGGGGCGTAAATTCCATTAACGGGGGGGAGCAATTTTAAGTCCTGTCCCAACACCGAGCAACACATTTTTCAAGCAAAGTTGATCGCGCCCGTGGAAGATTTACACCGCCGCTAATTGGATCGCTTCATTTTTATCGATTTTACAGGTGATTCACAGCGAGGAGGACAGAATGTGGATGAAAGGTCCCAATGTAATTTTATGCCACACCGGAGGTGGTCACGAAGACGTGGACCGCATCCGAAGCGCGCATCGGCACGATCTTGAAACTCTCCTCCCTTATCTGCTAATTATGCCGATATGGCTGTATACGTCGCCGTCGTTTCCTCTGGCTAGAACGATTCTTCCGTGCTTCGCGATAGTCAGCATATTGTACACGCTGCTGCACATGCAGATCGTGAACGCGCATCGTTATTGCAAAACTATCCTCTCCGCTCTGGAATATTGCACCTTGGCTTCTATATCTGCCATGTCCCTGCACCATTATGCAAACGCACCGTGAATTTCGTAATTATAAGTTCGCAATTTTTGTAATTTTCATTCTCCGATTGTTTCACATTTCTGCGGTAGGTGAATTCAATCGAATGGAATATACATTTCTAATTGTAGCGCATAAGTATTCATTGAGAATATACAATACATTCAATACCTATGTACCATATTATTTTTAACAATTAATGGTATAATAATCAATAAAGGATCAGTGACTTTGTTGCGCGCTCTATTAAACTCAAATTCATTATAATGCACCTCTGTGTAGTTTCTGTAAAGGGGCTTTAAAACATGTTTACCATTATCGTGCCGCATGCAACGTTATCGATACTGAATGGAATACGATTACAATGCCACTAGCGGATAGAAGTAAAAGTATTTTCTCAACTTCAACATAATCACCGAGGTCGATAAAGGGTCTAGCAGGGTAAGTATGGGCAAACGGCCCCCACGCCGATTCCTGGAGGTGTTATTTTTTAAACAATGCTCCTGGCCTGAAACACCATTGTGTAAAGTTTTAGATCGCTACCCCCCCGTTTAAGGGTAATACGGGGGTAAACGCCCGTAACGTTATTATTTTTTATCTCGGTTACTACTTAAAATATTTGAATGAGAAAAATATGAAAAAAAGCTACATACTAACTGTACTTCGTGTATTTTTCTCGAAATTGTAAATCAATTATTAAGGGTAGAAAAAAAATAATTAATTTTTTGAGGGTGGTTTTTCGAAACAACCCTTTGAGTGACAACCTCCAAAAAAATAAAAAATAATGCTCTATTATGGTGGTATTATATAAAAAATCCTGAAGATGATCGAGTTGGTGGAACATAGTTAAATAATTTAAAGAAGATCATTATATTATAAAGGGTCTAGCAGGGTAAGTATGGGCAAACGGCCCCAACGTCGATTCCTGGAGGTGTTATTTTTTAAACAATGCTCCTGGCCTGAAACACCATTATGTAAAGTTTTAGATCGCTACCCCCCGTTTAATACGGTAATACGGGGGTAAACGCTCTTATATTTATAATTTTTTTTCTTGGTTAAAGATATTTAAATGAAACAAAAGCGACAATATTTTTCCGGATTGGAAATGAATTATTACGGGTAGAAAAATATAATTTATATTTGGGGGTAGTTTTTGCACCCAACCCTATGAATGACAACCCCTTGTCGTGATAATCGCTTATATTTGTTTGCACATATCGAAGGGATAATCCGTACTTAGCCAGGCGTATTTTGCTGTCTTTCTGATTATATAAACGCTGATAACTTATAATCGATTAAAGAAAAATTACAAATAATGCAGTTATCACTACTGCTTTCAGGCATTGTTCTAAATAATACTGGTGCTAAATAAAGCACTCAAACAATTTTTATCGTAATATTCATGATTTTCTCTATTAGTAAACTCGCAAGCAAAATGTCGATAAAACAGCGACGGTTCCGTGCTGTCGGCGGACCGCGACGTCGATACGTCGTCGTATGGTGAATAGAGGGACGCGGCCGCCTCACCGCGCCGCGCCGTCCGTGTAAAAATAATATCGGGACGCAGTCGCCGTCGTTGAGGGGTTATTTAAGTATGTTTCCACCAACGCGACTATTCTACATTTTTATACATGATAGTTATATAATAGAGTATTATTCTTAATTTTTTGGTGGTTGTCACTCATAGGGTTGTGTGCAAAAACTACCCCCAAATATAAATTATATTTTTCTACCCGTAATAATTCATTTCCAATCCGGAAAAATATTGTCGCTTTTGTTTCATTTAAATATCTTTAACCAAGAAAAAAAATTATAAATATAAGAGCGTTTACCCCCGTATTACCGTATTCAACTGGGGGTAGCGATCTAAAACTTTACATAATGGTGTTTCAGGCCAGGAGCATTGTTTAAAAAAATAACACCTCCAGGAATCGACGTTGGGGCCGTTTGCCCATACTTACCCTGCTAGACCCTTTATAATATAATGATCTTCTTTAAATTATTTAACTATGTTCCACCAACTCGATCATCTTCAGGATTTTTTATATAATACCACCATAATAGAGCATTATTTTTTATTTTTTTGGAGGTTGTCACTCAAAGGGTTGTTTCGAAAAACCACCCTCAAAAAATTAATTATTTTTTTTCTACCCTTAATAATTGATTTACAATTTCGAGAAAAATACACGAAGTACAGTTAGTATGTAGCTTTTTTTCATATTTTTCTCATTCAAATATTTTAAGTAGTAACCGAGATAAAAAATAATAACGTTAAGGGCGTTCACCCCCGTATTACCCTTAAACGGGGGGGTAGCGATCTAAAACTTTACACAATGGTGTTTCAGGCCAGGAGCATTGTTTAAAAAATAACACCTCCAGGAATCGGCGTGGGGGCCGTTTGCCCATACTTACCCTGCTAGACCCTTTGTGAAGTGCTCTTTTCTAGTATTGTTGAGTACATATTCCCTAGCTATATGTTAGTCCCTACTCCCACTTCTTCCTATGGCATTCATGTCTTGCCGAAGGCAAGATTGATAAACAATGGGAGCGTATCAGAGTGCTTGTAAGAGAAAGTGAAACGGTATAAGAGACACAATTCCCTCGCCATTCCAATGTCGTTTCTACGCTACGTTATTTCTACCACACTGCTACACCGATTATATGCTATCCTGACAACATTCCCACAGCTATGGCACACCATTGTCATTACACAGTTCCTCCGCCATTCCTGTACCTCTCTACGATACTCCCGCCACAATTTTGCATTATTCCTATACCATTTCCACTTTTATACTATTCCTGCATTAGTGCCACCACCGTTCCACATTATTCCTGACACTCCGTTTTTTAGTCGATTTCAGCACCAGTTTTATTAGCAATATTATGTACTCCTATTCTATTTCGTTCATAACACACCACACTTCACAACATCACACTTCACAACATCGCACGTCACAACACCACACGTCACAACACCACACGTCACAACACCACACGTCACAACACCACACGTCACAACACCACACGTCACAACACCACACGTCACAACACCACACGTCACAACACCACACGTCACAACACCACACTTGACAACACCACACTTGGCAACATTACACTTCATATCACCACACTTCACAAGATCACACTTCACGACATAACACTCTTCAACATCGCAGATTATAGATCACATTTCGTGTCAACAAAGTTGCAAACTGAGAAATTGAAGGCCCCACGGAATCGTAACAAAGTTGCAAAGGACAAATTTTTCAACAATGTTGCAAATGAAATAGTGGCGTTGATGAACCAAGCACCCCGTTTGCAACTTTGTTGCGTTTCCACGAGCAGCGAAATTTTGAATTGCAACTTTGTTGCAGGTGCAGCAACTCAAAAATCACTTGTTCCAATTTCCATTGCACGATTCCTGCACCTGCAAGAGAGGCATAGTTTGGGCCTGCATCTGCAAGAGAAGTCGCGGGGCGAAAATTTGCTTCTCTTGCAGGTGCAGCGCGAAAATCTGCCTTTCTTGCAGGTGCAGCAAGTCAAAAATGCCTCGTTCACTTTTCGATCGCACGATTCTTGCATCTGCAAGAGAAGCAGATTTTCGTACTGCACCTGCAAAGAGAAATGAATTTTTCGGTTCGTCACGTTGTTGCCGCTGCAAGAGGAGTAAAATTTCGATTTGCAACTTTATTGAGATTTGTGGGAAGACAACAATCTTCTAAAGCGGTTTTTTGGTACACAAGTACGCAAATTTTATTTGCAAGATTGTTGAAAAATCTGTCCTTCGCTGTCCTTTTATTACAATGCGTAATAAAAACATTAATTGTTAAAAAAATCTGTATCTCAGTTCGAATGACAAGTATATACTTTCGTAAGATGTTGGGTTGGTTTATCCTCGACTTCATCTGTGGTACTTCTACATATAAAAGCATACATCATCGTACGGTATATTCATTATCATTGTATTTAATTGATAAGTATATAGTGTCCATAAATTATGACGTATCCACTGTGTTACGTCTTTAAGGTCAATAGTCGGTTATTAAGTTAATTCTTAACGCGGCTCGTCTATACTGGCAAGATAAGGCCCATCAGTCGGTGGTCGACTGGCATTAAGTACGCTAATCCTTGGAGATAACTAATTTCTTCAGACATCTACAAGAATCTCTGGTAAGTTTTTAATGCTTCCATCGTCTCGTGATTAATGTAAAGAGGATTTAATGTATCCATGATGTTCAATTGATAGCGAAGGCACGTTGCTCTCGCTAATGTGTGGGTGTTGCCACCCGTACTTTAAAATAGAGTATCTTACGTTATTAAACTTTTTATCTTCTGTCTGTACCTGCCGCCTCAGCATTTACTGAGAAAGTTTTCTTTGTCATGAATGCATTATTTATATATTTTTAATATGTAAGTGGAATAGTTCCATTGAATTATTTAAAAATGATAAAAAGTTGTTGTATAATGCTAAAAGCAACAAAAAATATGTTTGGAAGAAATAAAATCTAATAAGATTAAAATGTACTTTTAGTTTTTCCGAACGAATTTTTTTTTATATTCCACGAAAGAAAATTTACCTTAATTTCCTGTTCAAAAAGTGGCAAGCCTAACTTACTTCTTCGTATCTTACAAAAAGCCAGTAGGGTAAACCAACCAGTAATTGACCGCATACCAGTGAATGACCATTAGGCAAAGAAATGTCAATTATAAATTTAAAAATTACTATATGTTTATAAATGGAGTGTAGTTGCACGTTTAATATCCCATATTTTTAGTTATGCGTATTAAACAAACATTAATAAGTACGATTCTTAATAAAAGTATGCGGTCATTTACTGGGCTTCTCATTCAACAATTCGGTCATTCACTGGTTGGTTTACCCTACCCAATTTCTATTTTAATAAGTTTGATTGCGTCCTCAAGTAATCAAGCTTTCTTGTTCCAAGAACAAATACTCTCTACGGGTTGCTTTTAAACTAATTCTCTAAACTTTCCATCCGATCGTGACCATTTAGAGAAACTTATACAATATTAATAACAGAGATCAACAGATGACGGTTTCTCTGCATAAATCACCTTAACTACTAATTTATTCGAAACCGGTAACGCATCAATCTTGTCTATTTATAATTTAAAAAAAGATCTGCACGGTCGATCATTTAGAGACCTTGACAGTCATTCTTTTTGAAGGGTATTAATTTACGACAATGTTTTTAAACGTGATATCAATCACTTCACTCTATTTTGTACGTGTTAATCATACAAAGAACTTAGACATACATTATATGTACGACCTGAAAGATAAAATATCACTGAACCTATTAGCACTCGGACCACTGTCTACTAGAAATTTCTTGTTCCATGTTACAAATTCTCTTAATCGATCAAGTTTATATTTACCCTTCTAAATCAACTTTCCATAATTTGTGAATGTTTTATTACCCATCACTACGAGACTTCGTATTCCGCGCAGGCGCGCTGACCGCGTAGTGCATCTCGCGCGCCGATCTGCTGCAGCGGAGCAAGTGATAACGCAGAATTGCAAGGTCGCGCGATGGAAAGTGACAGCCGAGTGTTCGCGGAGCTGGAGATTCACAAGAGCCCCGTGCATCGTTTCGCGCAGATCGCGCTCGTCTTCGACGGAATGTTCTTTTTCACTATTCTCTATCTGTTCGTGTACATAATCGGTCGTCAGATTTAGAGGTTAGGCGGTTGCCCGTCCTTCGCCCGTCGCGACGGCCCCGTAACTAGGGCCGTGAACATGGACAACAGTAGTGTATGCTTGCCGCGATGCCTCGTGTAAATATTTCGCTGCGATTCTTGTAAGCTGCCCGCGAAACTTGAAGCATGAAACGACCAAGTACGCCGGTGCCGTAATTTAGTTTTCAGTGTTCTAAATAATGGAGATAGAGGTAGGGCCCGTGCGCAAACGGACCTTCCAAACTTACCTGCAACACGTACCGCGGCGTTTGTCAGAAGTGGTGGAGCAGTGTTTCTATGGGTAAGCACAATAGCGATGAAAGTGAAAGTAGGTCGACGAACTCACGTTGTTGTTTCCCTTCCCCAGACTTGGCTTGAGGATCGCACGACGACCACTGAAATGGCTCATTGGCAGCACTATAGTAGTCTTAGTCTCTCTATCCGGGTTGTATTCCTTTCACCAAGAGAAGAACCCCATGAAGCTATGGGTTCCACAGGATTCGGACTTCGTTCACGATACAGACTGGATGATCAAGCAGTTCGGACAGGGGCTCAGAATGGAAACTATGATAATGACAGCTGACAATGTGTTAGAACCGGAGGTTCTTGCTAAAGTACTTATCTCTTTCATATTATTATAATACAAGTTGCATTTACCTTTAGAGTAACAAATGAAATGATCCTTCAAATTGTTTTAGTTAAACGAGATAACGAAGCAAGTTATTTCTGCGCGAACTCCTGACCGCATCGTATGGACAGATGTATGTTTCAAGTAAGCATTCCTCCGTGCAGAGTTTCGATAGATTTTATGTCGCAACTATCTTAATATTACTCTTATTTGTCATACAGAGTGCCAGTTATATCAGGTATCGCCCATAAGAAGAAGCGTAGCGCGCAACAAGATGATTTCTTTGATATCGAAGTAGACACAGCAATCAATCGCACTGCGTTCGAACCTGCAGTTCATGCGGATCCGAAGCTCTATTGTAGTATAGTTAACAACTTGCCACAGGCTTGCCTGGTAAATAGTATTCTGGATATATGGGAATACGATACCAACGTGATTCTTCAAAAGTCCACAGAGGAGATTCTCAACGATATAAACAATGCAAAAGTTAGTCCCACTTTGGGGCATCCCATGAACTTCACAGAATTATTGGGCCACATAACGAGAGACGAACGGGGTAGAATTGCCTCAGCTGGGGCTGTAAAGACAAATTGGGCAGTTCACATCAATTTTTCAAAGGTGGACATGGATAACTTTGGGAACGATGCTGGAACAGCTGATTGGGTAAGGTAAGTTCATAGGAAGGCCTGAATCATGATTTAGATATAATGAGCACTGCTAAATTAAAATATATTCTATAACAATGCTATTTATCAATGTTTGGATGTGTAATGTATAATTTAATAACGCATATTTTAAATGTTTTATATGATTTGGGCCTTATTTTACACTTAACACGATTTTGTCAAGATCAGCTAAAATGTATATATTCATTATATATGTTTTTTTATACAAATTAAGAAATAATTTCAGTACATGTATATATCTTGCACATATTATTCCAGTATTTTATGATTGCTTTGATCTCAGACAGAATCAGCATTCACGTGCTAACATTTCATTTAAATTTTAACTAAACACTGCTCACACATGATCCACGGAATATTACACGCGTTAACACCATCACGAAAAGATGCGATAATCACTCACCCCGATAATGAACACTATGTTTTATATATAGGCCACAGACGATGTACTGAAATGGGAGCTGTCTTATTTAAACGTATTACACAAAAATGCAAAAGTTTTAAACGACGAGAAAGATGTAAATCATACCGTAGCTATCTGGTACGAAGCTGGTAGAAGTTTCGGAGACGTTACTTTCGTAACAATGTTCGGGAATATTGGTATACTGTCGATAGGATTTATTCTGATGTTTTTCTACGTGTTATTCATATTTTCTGATTTTAATTGGGTGGGATTACGAGTAAGTTCTCACTAAAATAAATAAGTATACAGAGAGTATCCTAAAAGTCTGAATTCAAGAGGGATCGGTATTTCAAAAAATCTTACGAACACTCGATTTAATATTAACTGCACCGTCCACCGAACTGTTAACATTATTTCAGATCTTTAGGACACTGCCTGCCGAGAGCAAATCCGCGCGCTATCATCTTTATTGAAACTGTAAATTTCTATAGGTCTATCTCACAATGTTCGGTCTTTTGTGCGTGGGTGGGGCATTCATAACTTCAATTAGTCTGTGTTCCGTGCTTGGAATTTCTTATGGACCAGTGCATACTTCTTTACCATTTCTTTTATTGGCTCTCGGAGTGGACGATAACTTTTTAATACTGGCATCTTGGAAAGAAATACATTCGCGAAAGTCGAACCGAAATAAGCCACTAGAAGAGAAAATAGCTTTAATGTTAGGACACGCAGGCTCGGCTATTAGTATTACCTCCCTCACTGACGTGGTCGCATTTGTTATTGGTGCATCTACGGTAAGTTTGATCGTATAAACCGGATTACTTCAAGGATGTTTTAGAGCTATAGATGTAAACTACACTTGGGTAATGGAACTCGCAATAGCTTACACACGTTGATAAGTTTGCAGCCGTACTTCTGAAACATTCTGCATGTTAAATTTAACGCTTCATAGTGTCGTGCACATTTCCAGATATTGCCATCACTCCAATCGTTCTGTATTTATGCCGCGGTTGGGGTGCTACTAACGTTTCTATTTCAAATCACATTTTACGTTGCCTTTTTCACCCTGGATGCTCAACGAATCGAGAGTAAAAGGAACGCGATATTACCGTGGATCGTTCACGAGAATTTCACGCCGAAGTTCATCAGCCCGCGTAAAGAACTGCCTTCAAAGTTGATAACTCATCTGTACTCAAAGGTGGTCTTAACCAGACCGGGGAAATTAATAATAGTATTGGTGACAATTGCCGCGGCGACCGCCGGCACTATAGGTACATTGCAATTGCAGCAGTGGTTCGATCCAGCGTGGTTTACGCCAAGCAGTTCATATCTTAGCAAGTATTTCAACATACGACATCTCGAGTACCCTGACCGTGGCTACGAGGCAATCATTCTTATGGGGGATTTCAATTACACCGCTCAATTTCCAAAGCTAGTCAATCTGACGGAGAGTTTCGTTAATTTGTCAACTGTGCAAAGTTTAAACTCCTGGCCCAATGACTTTGTACACTTTGTATCCAGATATTATTTTAAAGGTTCGTAAGATCCTTCAACACCGTTGGCAAGACGAGACGGTCTTTACTAATCGTATTAAAATGCACCAATAAATGGAGCCTAATTTCTAGATTTAAGGAACGAAACGCTTGACGACGCTGAGTTTCACGGCTACCTGTCCAAGTTCTTGTACAGTCGAGACGGGGGCAAGTATCAGCGGAATTTCCGCTTCGAGAGGGATCTCAAGTGCGGCAATAGAGCGCCGCCGATACGGGCGACTACCATAGACTTTATCTTCAAACGATTCCACGGCCCTCATGAGTGGATCCCAGCAATGGACCAGAGCAAACAGGTGGCACTGGACGTGGGGGTCGATGGTTTCGTTACCGTTTGGAGCGAAGTGTTCAGTCTGTGGACCACCGATAAATTGATCGCTCAAGAGGTCCTGCGGAACGTTTTACTAGCCCTGATCTGTGTCATGGGAATGACGGCGATGCTGATTGCCGAGTTGCAGACTTGCTTTTGGATATTTCTCTGCGTGCTTCTCACGCTATTGAACGTCTGTGGTTTCATGCACTTCTGGGGGCTAACGATAGACATCGCTTCTTGCATCGGTGAGGAATCTTCCTTTGATCTTTCTTGGACGCGCGAAGATATACTTCGAGTTCAATTTGTTCTTTCTATATTCCGATTGTATAGGTTTGGAATTAGGTATTGGTTTGTCCGTGGATTACGCGGCCCACGTTGCACACGCGTTCGTGCACGCCGCGAGTGAGACGGGATGCCAGGATCGTACGACCAGAGCTCATGTCGCGGTGAGATACATCGGTGCGGCGGTCGCATACGGCGCAGGCTCCACTCTGCTCGCGCTCTCGATGATGGCGTTCTCCGAGAGCTACGTGTTCCACGCGTTCCTCAGAATTTTCATCTTAGTGATAGCGTTCGGCCTCTGGCACGGACTGTTCCTCTTACCAGTTATACTGAGCACGATCGGGCCGCGGAGTCTACGGTTGTCCCGAGCACAGCAGACTCCCGAGAAGACGGAGGACGCCTTGGCCACGGTAACCAGCCCTCTCACTAAGGAAGCGGAGAGTTAACAAAAGGAAGGAGCACAAACTGGTTCTTTATCAATAATATTTATTTTTGGTTCAATAAACATACAAAATTATTACACTATCCGTACTATTAATCACACATTTATACAAAAATAATAATAATAAAGGTCGGATAACTTAAAAACGGCATTATTTATATATAATATATATATATATATGTTTATGTATATATATATTTGTCTAATATATTAAGATTAAAAAAAACAAGTACAAAATAATGTAGCAAGGTTGTTGATATAGATTTATTAATAATTAATTATTGATCGGAAAGGAACATGACTATTATATAAACGTAACGTAATCGTGTTGCTGGATGCGTTTCCTTTTTTTCTTCTTTCGTTTTTCTCATGTATAATCATAATGAATGATTACGACGTAAAAATGAGCGGCGAGGGAGCGACCCCGGATTGATTGGCAAGCTCCCTCAGCTGCCTCTCTCAGTCTTGCACAGTCCACATACATTCACGCGATCACATTCAAATGACATACCTCAGTCTTCTTCGTTCGCCGTCTCTGTTCTTCCCATTTCTGCGCGCCTCTCCGTCCCCCTTCCCGTTCCAACAGGGAGTGTGGGGCTTACGAAACGGAGTAGAGCCGAGCAAACGAACGGGAAGACTCGAAGTATCCTCGCACGTACGCGCGCGCACATACAAACGCTCAGCATTCGAAACAGAGGCATTCGACAGAGGCTATCCAATCTCTCGAAAAAGAAAAAAAAACACGATTCAACGCACACGGTAGAGTAGACTGCCGGGGCAGCAAGCCACGCACGAACGATACGGCGATACACTTATATAATCTCCTTACTTAGTCGAATTTTACAAATTGGGATCGTACATTCCATAATTAATGAGGAACCATCGATACAATAATAATATTTTACTTAGCAAAACGTGCCGATCGGTAGTGTGGCGAATGGACGCGTGATGTGTGAGCACAGTTAAACGCGTGACGAAGAAGGGAGAGGGGGTTTTCTTCATGAGAATTATGATGATGATGACGACGATGATGATGATGATGATGATGATGATAATAACGATGATATATCGGCGATGGTGGTGGAAGGGATGATAAGTTGGCGCAGGAGGGCAGGTTGGTAGAGGGGACAGAGGCGGGGGTTCCCCTTTTCTTTCTTAAGCCTGCTAACCGTTGCAGACAGAGACAGAGAGAGAAAGGGAGGTGGAGAATGAGATTGAATGATTCGGGGGAAATTGCACGTCTGCTTGCCAGGAGTTCAAGGTACACGCACTTTATAGGGATACATCATGGGAAAGACACTCAGGGCAGACACTGACATAGAGACTAGGCTACCGACTATATGTATACCTATCTAAACGTGTAATTTAGCGTACGCACCGCGTACACTCGGTACGCCCGCACTCCGCCCGCCTTTTGGGTTGCCGTTTGTTATCATCTTTATCTTTCTTTTATATCTTCGATAAGCAAGCACGTGTACATGCCCGTGCACACGAGCTTCCGTCCCTCTGCTTCCCGTCTGCTTTTTTCCATCCTTCTGTTCTCCGCTCGCTTCTTCCTACACTATTCCGTTTACCATTCCGATCATTTCCTGTCGTCTCCTCCCCTTTCTTTCCTCCTTTAATTATTATTATCATCGTTTTATTACAATCAGCGATCGCGTCGTAGTCATGATTTTTTTTATAGTAAACGCTATGTAGTCTTTATTACTCAAGCTTATGCCCAAAAATCTACCAGAGGCACTTTGGGTTTATTAGTACCATTTGAAGTCGGCGTGCGCGGGGGAGGGTGCTGCCCAGTTCCTCTGCCTCTCTCTATTCTTTACCTTAGCGGCTGGTAGCGATCGAACGACTCGTCTTCTTGCTCTTCCTTCGGCCTCACGGAGTACCCTGTCTGTGTGATCCATTTCGTCCTACTCGGGCGAGTGCGTCGCTTAGTTTTCGCCTTAACACCGTTCCAACCCCTCCCCCGTTCCTTTCCCGTAGCCTACCAACTCCGTATCTTTCCCTGCTGCCTTACCTTTCCACACACGGTCTTCCGATGTTTTTTGAGCAATAAATACTTTCTCCACTGACAACTGCACATTGAATTGACGCACGGGACACACACGCACACACGCACGCACACATCATACTCACAAGTGACGCGTACACCAACGATTCCCATTCACTGTCAGCCGCTCGCGTCGACAGGACCCCCCCGAAGGTGGCTCAGCTTCGGGCCATCCCTTCGTGCGATATGAATTCTTTACCCACGATAGTCTCTCGATCGTCGAGGCTTAACCTACGCGGATCTAAAATCAAAGTCTTCTTACGTGGGCGGGACACCACCTTTACGGGGCCTCCGATGTGCGTTTGCAAAATTGGCTAGTTAACGTACGATGAAAACGTGGAAGAAACGCGTTGCGAGCTCCCGCGAAGATTCTTGAGTTCGCGATATCGACGTCGACGTCGTTTTGTTTTGATCCCCTTGAATAGATAGAAATGAATACACGCGCAGGCGGCAACGCCGCCCGATGGGCTCCCAGGCACGTCGCTGGGAACGAAATATGATCGAGTACTGTCCTGCGCGAACGGCTCCCCACCAATCACTCTCGTCCGCGCAATATCGGCGCTGTAACTTCCACCCATACCCAAATATGGCTACATCCACAGAGTTTAATGTTTACGCATTTTTTTTAATTAATGATTATCAATTCATATCAATTCAATATCAATGTATTACAATCAGACAATACTCAACAGTGATCGTTATTCATTATATATTACAATAATTAAGAGTGACAACAACATGACGACGGAGGCGTTGAAGCATTATTACAAGGGGGAGGGAGAGAGAGAGAGAGAGATAGAGTGAGAAGGGGGGGGGGATAGAGAACGAGAAAGAGGGAGAGTGGCACAAATGTGTGATTTCTTAGGGATGGATGAGTAAAGAGTTAGAGAGGGCGCGCCGATAATGGACATTTCTTTTCTTTCTCTTTATAGCTAAGTGTAATCACGAAGATCGAGGTAAGTGACACGAGGACAAAGGGGGACAGAGGAGAGGGCATTCTTTTTTTTCCCGATGATTATGAATATAGGCGAAAGACGATGATAGGTGAGCATTCACGATGAGAACGAACGATTAATGATGAGAAAATGGAACGATGAGCTGGAGACCAAGGAGGGGAAGCACGCACACTCAACACAACCGTCACATCGAGCTGGCCTCGCGCACGGCCATAGTCTAGAAGATTAATACCTATTAACTAATACACAGTCTGTCTCCGATTCGCGGATGACTCCATCATTTTTTTTCGTTTTCAATGCATGTAAGTATAAATAATACGCGTGACGCGCGCGCGCGCGTACAGTAGCGGCGATCACGCGGATCCGATCGATCGTTCGAGCGATGGTCGAGGGCGAGGCGCGTGCTCTACAAATGGACGAGGATCGCTCTGTTCGTCGGCGCCGTTTCTACGATCACGCGCGACCGTCGCCGCGATCGATCGGGATCTAGGCGTCGACGCCGTTACCAGTACGCGCGCGCTCGTTCCCCTCGGATACTGCATATACATTACACACATACTTTTATGCGCCGGTATAAAGTGTATATATGTACACATATACATACGACATACCATCCATGTATATATATAATATACCCATATTGTTTAATTAATCATCGTTTTTTTTCTTCTTTTAAATCGTTTAATCGCCTTATTTATTTAAAATTCGTCAGTTCGTAATTGAAAAAATTTTCAGCTACCAGAGCGGTGGATGGAAATGTTTCTTCGTTAAAAATCGCCGATCCCCCGACGAGAGCGCTGCTACGATCGACCGTTTTAAACACAATTTACAAATAATCGGGATCGATCGGCTGATTCGTTCACTCACTAATAACACTAATGTCTATTACTCTTTCGCTCGTTCGCTTCTTCACTCCTCTCTTTCCCATTCTCTTCCCTTTAAAAAAAAACCCTATATCTCCGTCAATCGCGGCGTGATCGCGGCCGCGATCAGCGTGCGAATTATCTTTCAGATTTCGTTCGTGAATGCGGCCACCGCGCGCGCGCGCGGGGGAGAGGGGGATGTGAGCGCACATCGATAATTCTATTACAATTAATCGTGATTTTGGTATCTTATGTACAGTTATGCGTGGGCATGCGCTGTGATTATCGGCCCACACCGGCCACCCCTCCCCCCCCGTTTCCCCCTCCCCCCTCCAAAACGTTTGTCGGCGACCATTCAGAAGACATTTTGTTCGCACATATTTGAAAACACTTACTTGTCCTCGAACAAACTTTCTTTTCCCCTCTCCGTTAAACATCAGCGGTCCGTTGTGCAACTTCTTCACGTACAATTCGCGTACTAAGCTGAGAGACAACTGGCCCGCACGGGAACCTGAGACGATCGATTACAAGATAGGCCAGTTCTCTTGGTTGCATCCTCTCGGAGAATACCTAACTCAAGTATTCAGCAGGGTAACTCTTGGCGGGCGGGCTTTGTCATATGCTTCATAGAGTTCATGGTACATCAGGGGTTGTCCGCCGCCATTATATTGTGCACCTGCTCGAGCTTGTACGCCAGTCTCTGCTTCTGCGAGAACTCGTCCTCCTCCAGGGTGACTATCAGCTGTTCGTTGTATTTACTCGCGTACGTATACAGTTCGTAGAGGGCGCAATTCGTGTTGAACTCCGTCGTGTGCAACTGTTTCGATAGGGGCAGAAACGAGGATAGACAGTGAGAACAGGGTTATGGATGATTACAGATAAATATGAGAGGGATACGTACCCTAGACTCCTCGGCAAGCATGGCGTTCATGTCTTGATCGGATATGGCTGGCATGATTTTGATATCTGAGTAGTAACGCTCTACCCACTCTTTGTACACTGGAATGTCCTTCGCGTAAAGTAGCTTAGAACTCGGAGAGTCCTTACCTGAAACAGGGAACAGCAACGTTATCAAACCTCCTTCCCCTTTCGTCAGCGATATATTCGCGTTTGAGCGAGACAGTGAACGGTACCCACCTAATCTATGATCCGAAGTGGAGCAGCTGTCCATGAACGTCTGCGCCACGACGGACAGACACGAGTCAACGATGTTTGACTTGTGTATGTCGAAGATGAAATTCGGATTCTTGATGAGATTCACCCAAAACCTGAGCGGAAGGGAGTTGCTCTTCCATGTATGCACCACTTCGGGGTCAGATATGCCGTGTTGCAGAGCTTGGTCGTCCATGAAGTCGAACATGTACTTGATGGCGAGGGGAAGGGCCGAGCCCCGGTGGGCAGTGCTGAAAATCGTCTCGAACAGATCATCGACGAACTTCTGGAGCGTACCCTTCGTCGCCAGTAACCTCGTTAGATAGATCTCCGAGACCATCTTGTTCCCGCGATCCCCTTCCTTTCGCGCGTCAGAATCGTGGTGTTTCACCAGATGCCATGCCTTCAAACCTCCGTCGTGGTTCTGATTCAATGGCGACGTGGCGCGCGAGAGCGGTGGACTGGCCGAGTTGAACTTGCTCAGGTTCAAGGTCTCGTATTTGTGCGATTTGTCCGTTTTCTCCGAGAGGATCGACAGATTGTAGATTGACGACTGCTTGGAGACCAAGTTCAACGACGCCACATCCGGTACCCTGTAGTGATTCAAAGTGTTCCGCTTCTTCCATTCGCCCTCCGTCTTCGTTGTTGAGTCTTCGTCGTAGAGGATCAATCTGCCGGACGCTCCGGTTCTCCATTCTAACAAGAAATAGATGTTAGCATTCACCCCGAGGATCTAGTTCACTAACGATTCGATATGCATGAAAGTTAGCTTCTCAAACGTTACGTTAAATCTTTGGAACCTTACCAAGATCGAGGTCATCCTTCCTAGGTCTTTGGCTATAAGGCGTGGCTCTATAGATGGTGTCCAATGCCTTCTCCTTAACTTGAGATATCGTATCGCAATCTAGGACCTTAACTGGCACATTTTCCGTATTCGGATCCATGCCACCGACGAAGACCGTCTGTTGCGATATCGACACGTAGACCGTCTACGAAACGAAAATTATTTGCAAATGTCTCTAAAGATAACTTCTTCGATAAAGCGAGGAATAGGGGCGAATATCATTTGAATTGAATAATAGGAACATGGGAACAGTGTTGTAGATACGTATAACGAAAGAAAATTGAAATTTCTGCTGTAGTGTCTGTCATCTTACCATTGGTTTAAAGTCAATGGACTGCCTGATCAATTTCTCCTCCGACAGCGAGTATCGTGCTTCAGATGTGATAGCATCGACTGGGCCCTTATCAACTTGTTGTTTCACCGCGCGGAACAGCACGTATAACGGTTCACCGGCGCATTCCCTCATGAATTTGTACAGGAGGAAGGTGAACCAGGCTGACAGCATCTTCTCAGCGACGCTTTCCGTTCTGAAAACAAACGAGAACGTCGTGAATGCAGACTGTCGAGTAAGGAGCTTGAAGAGAAACGTATCTTGAATACTCACCGCCTGAGGAACAGCTTCGGATGGCTCTTACCCTCCGTGCACTTCTCGATCAATTCCGCTAGAAGTGTCTTGAGGATGTCCGTGCAGTACTCCATCTTGCTCTGGAGCGTGACCATGATGAGGCTGGCCACGTTCACTCGGTCTCTCATGGAGAAATACCGATTGTTCTCCAGTGTTCGGACGAAGAGCAGCAGAAAGGTTTTGTTCATTATCAGCGAGCCGAACAGGCGCAGGCCTTTCTCCTTACGCGCCAGTTCCGGCCTGTCCCATTGCAGCACGGGGCTATTGTCGTCGCTGGGGAACAGTATCATCATCGCGTAAGTGCGATAATCGAGGAACGGTATGCCACCGCTGGTGAGGTCGCCGGTGAGGTCAGTCATCTCTGTTTGCAACTCAGCGAACGCTTCTTTGCACTCAGCCGCGACTCGGAGCTCCAGGATGTCCATCTGCTCTTGCATGTTCTTCAGCACGCGGTTACTTTCGGTAGACTTGCGACGGTAGGCGATGAGGAAGGCGATGAACACGAACACCAGGATCACTATGGCAGCAATCACGCCGATCAGAGCTGGTTTCGATAGCGGCCCGTTAAGGCCGGCTGGCAGTGCGTAGCTCAGTTTCCCTATGTTGTAACGAAGGTTGCCGCCCACGGTCACCAGAACTTCTGGTAGATCCTGCTTGTTCGGCAGACCCTCGCTGTCTATCGCTGGGGGCTGTGTCAACGGCGGCCGGCAGGTGAGCTGCTGCCTCGACAGAGAAGTGACGTTGCAGAACGCGTTGCCTATCTGCACGATCACGTCGGACTCTTGGCAGGCGCGATCCAGGTGCTGCCCGTTGATGGTTAAGTAGTCGCTCTTGTAGTACTTGATCTCCTCGTCGAACCTGTCGTAGATCGGGTTCGGGTAGAGCAGGAAGTTAGGGAATCCGTGCTGCGAGAGATTCTGCACGCCTGTTACGTTGTCCATGCGAAAGCCGTACTCCAGCATCAGCGGCCTCTCAGCGTCCACAATCACGTGCTCGGGAACCTCGATCGTCGGTGACTTACAAATCATACTCTCGTGGCTGTGCACCTCGCACTGAGAGACGAACATCTTCTCGTCGTAGTAGACGTACATTTGAGGGCTCTGTATGTAGCCGAGGTTCTTGCCAGTTACGGACATCTTTATGCCCCCCGCTGGAATACCTTTCGGTATCTTCATTTGACCAGCGACGCCGCTCTCCACGCTCTCGATCGTCGGATCGTCCACGTACTCGAAGTAGCCGTCGAAGAAGCGAGAGGTTCTGTCGAATGTCATCCTCAGGGCGCCGTTCCTCTTTTTGTTGCTGGCGCTGGTCATGCAGAGAGCCTCGGTCGTTTCCGCGGTGATGATGGAGCATGGTAGCTCGTCGATGTAGGCAACGATATTGCTACCAGCGTTCATATACTTGCCCGAAATCCTTACGGTGGTGCCACCGCTCAGGGGCCCGAATCTAGGGGATATGGAATCGATCTGGGGATCAACGAATTCATAGTTGATTTCAGATTGGCCCCTGAAGTCTTCGATCTCCACGATCACCGGGCCCTGTTTGACCTCTTCAGTGCCTGGACCGTCCACGCGACACACGATCTGCTTTGTGCGTATGTAGAGCTCCTCGTAAGGCTGGCATCGCATTCCTCCCACAGTGACGCCGAGATAGATGTCCTAAAACCAACCAATTTTCATTTTGTTTATGTCTCGTGGGAAGTGGAGCATCGATATTACTCGCTGAACCAACTGAAGCCTGATTGCTCCGAAAGGTGAAACTGAGTGTCTAAATCTCTATATATAGACACACTGTATCACGAGTGAGGAAGATTGACAAGTGAGATCACAGTTTCTTGGCTATCTACCCTTGCGCGTGAGCCTATCAATTCAATCTTATCTCTTACCCATCACCCACAATACACTTGTTCAGTTGAATCATCATCCCTATGCTCCATGCGAGACTCAGCATTGAAAGTTTCCAAAGAATTACGAAAAGATGACGATCGAAGCAGGTGAAATAATTTCGCTTACCGAGAACGTTTTGCCCAGGTTGATGCCGCGTATCGTCACGTTCGTGTTGCCTTCCCAAGGGCCCATGACCGGCTCGAACGACTGTATCACGGGGTTGGGACAGGTCTGGTTGCTGTTCAACCACATGCCGATGCCACGGTCGCATTGGTCCTTCACCTCGCATCTATCGGAGCTCTGGCACCATCCGCAATCGTACTTGGGCGCCAGGGCCAGGCACATGCCGCAATTGTCCGCCATGTCGCGGCAACGGTATATCACCAGATGGATGTTCTGCGGATTATCCAAAGGCTTCGAGCCGCCCCAGATCACAGCAAACGGCACGGTGATGTTTGGCGCGCGGGACGTGTACGAAAACTCCGTCTCCTCGCAGTAAATCGTGTCCGCCAATAGGCGAGCGTTCACGCTCGTCACTCGCCCCTCTATGTTGAACTGACAGACGAACCTGGTCTGCACGATGAATTGCTGGAAAAGAGGTTTCGCGTAGGTTAGCGTCAATCATCCTAGACAGTCATTCTCGCCTCCCTCTACCCTCCGCGACAATGATTCAGGGGATCGTGAAAGACCCGCTAACGACACGTGAAAACGTCGGGGAATGAACGTGACGGCGTTAGCGAGGTACACGCCGGCGCGTTTCGGCTGGGAGATGGATAGACGTCTCCTTACCCCGATGATGTGCACTTTAACGCGGATGGTCTTCTTGATGCCGGAAGACACCAGGATTTCCTGGGAGTCGGTGGCGTTCAGGGTGGGACAGAAGCCTGGCCCGCTTCTGTAGCTTGGTCCCATTCTCTGTTAAACAGAATCATTGTAACGGTTAATTGAAAATTCTGAGGAATAATTTGAAACGAAGCTGGATACTTTTTAAGACAAACTGATCCGTTACTCACGCTAACTCCGGTGACCAGGATGTCGTTGCGACAGTTCTCAGCCGTGTCGTGGGTGCATCTGTGGCCGTCAACGCACCAGTCGCAAGGGAAGCTGGACGACACGCACTGCGTGCAGGAGCTGTAGGTGTTGCAATCGAAAAAGGTGAAGTTCGTGGCAACTAGATCGGGCCCGTTGGTCATCCTGACGGACAATTTCGCGGTGAAGTGATGCTGTCCCTGCGGTATAGACGGGAGGAGATCGGTTCTCGGGGTGGTGCAGTTCACGCCGAACGATTTCCTCGAGGCATTCGTGATCAGTGTTTTGTCAAGGGTCGAGAACGCGCAGAGAAACTGTCCGGAAAGCGTCGGCAGATTCTCTATGAGCAATTCGAGGGTCCTGGCAGTCGTGCGTTGCAGCTGATTGGGTGTGACGGTAGTGATGGTCGTGCATCTGCCGCTCTTGTAGGATATCCAGTAAAGAGGATCCTTTGCAGCGTCCTGGCAGTCGCTGCGCAGGTTGCACTTGTTCTCCAGCGAGCACCAACCGCAATAAGGGTCCTTGGCCCCCAGACATTCCCAGCAGGTCTTGTACACCGAGCATTCCTGAACTTTTACCTTGGACACCGTCTTGTTCGTCATCACGTACAGGTGCATCAGCTGGGAGTCGAAAAGTAGATCTGGGTTCACCGACGAATTTCGCTTGATCTCCAGGTCGCCATATTCCAGAGCTAGGGTCGAGCTCTCTACCACCACCTGCAACAACCAACGCGTGGTATCGTGATTAATCGCGCTCCAGTAGATCCCGTCATTCTTGCTTAAGATTGATTAAATCGCGGGGGAGGTATTCCACGCCCTCAGAACTTTGGCTAGCTTTGTATTCGGTTCAGCTTAATCGAACCGAATGCTTGGATATAGCACCAACATAATTTGAATCGCCAGATTCAATTAACTATTTCTGTGCTACCTGTTTGTTCCAAAGAACAACCGTCATTTGCATCGCCAGCTTCTGATACCGATATCCCGCAGCAAAGGCAGGAACTAGTGACACTGATTTGAACCCGTGACAGTCGCGAGAGCCGTTTCTACGATAGACGATTAATTTTAAAGCGTAGACAGATGGTAGCCAACGGAACGACCCGTTGCACAGTACAATTTACGTCCGTCATTTTCGAGACGTTCGCGACGCCGTTTCCTCTCGCATTCGACGCATTCATTTCCTTGGACTCCGCCGCGCGAACCTTGTTCGTGGTCGCGGTTAAAGGGTCGCAAATTAAATCCCAGCTGGGACGAGCTTTCAGTCAGCGGTGAAACGACGGCAACGATGACGGAAGGTCTGTCTACTGGTAGAATTACGTTCGCTTGTCTAATAAAAAGGCCAGACCTTCCTTCCACGGGAACGCATAGCGAATAACAGTAATCACCGCGATGATAAACTGGCTACTCTTGAACCTTAGGTGGCTGCCTATTCCAGCAAAGGATTTCCTTCGACCTAGGAAGACGTGGGCAACATGTGCAATATACAATGTGTACCTACAGAAGAGAAAGTTTCGAGATGACATTTTTAAGTAAAATGATTAGATCGGTGTATATCTGTTTTAAAATGTTTCGAGAGATCGATAAGGAAGCTTAGCTGGAAGTGGATTAATCAAAGGTTCTTTGCCCGTCGAGGGAAATTCGTTCTATTGCTAACAGAACAGCCTCACGATGAAGAAACACTCCCACGCTTGGCTCTTTTTTAACGCGTAGAAAATAGCCGTTCTTTCACGCCCATCTCACGAGTCTTTCTCCTTCACGCGAGGTTTCATACACTTGTTATCTCTCACCCGCGTTACGTCCTTACGCTTTTGCACGCTTTCTCCCTCAAGTGCTCGCTCGATTTTCTATACGCGCGCTCTCCTCTTCCTCCCTTCCCGTACGTGCCGCTTCGTTCTATTTTAAACACACACCGAGCTAATATTGCTTCAAAGCGCCGGGGTGGTTCAGCAAAATCTATCCCACACGGCCCCGACAAAAAAAAAAGAAGAAACGAGCCTGATTAAACGATAAAACCTAAAAGGGGCATTTATTAACTTCCCGTGGAAACTAATATTCGAGCTTGAAACGAGTTTGTCGTGTAATAAAAAAACTCCAAAGAAGTATAAAGTAAACGTTTGCTTCAATGCTTAACGAAAAGTTGCGCTGGAAATGCCGCGGACCGCGTTAAAACGAAATTCATAAGAGGCTTGCTGTGAATTTTCTTAAAGCCGCACTCACGGGGCTCGTGGTCTCTGCAGTCTCTACGCGAGATACATATTTATCTCGGGCATTCCCTGTGATTCGTTATTAAACTCGAAATTTAATCTTCGAAAAACCCTCAGCTCGATTACACCCTAGATTTCCCCTTCGATCTCCTTCGACTCAACTCCAGCAGAGCTCGCGCGCTCATTTCGAGCCCCTACCGCGGAGGGTCGATACTTCTTCCTCCGTAGAATCCCCAGGCACACGTGCATCGTTCAGCAGCCGCGCGGTGCATCGGGCAGAGGATCGGCGCACTCATCCAGGTGGGGGGTTGGTCGTCGTCCGGGGAGGGTAAAAATCGGTTGGCTCGCGGCTTTTTTGCCCGGCCCTAGGGAGCATCGCCTGCACAATTAACATCCCACCGGCATCGGCTGCTTTGCTAGTCTGCGGTAGCCTGATAATTATTGTTATTATTTCTGCACGCCGCGCGCGGAGAGGAGATTGCAACATAGTCGCGGCGTGATCGCCTGTCCCGGGCAAGTCGATTCGTTATTCGGGTCAGGGGTCACGTGCCAGAGCCACTTCCTTCTACGACGACGAGGCAGGGGCATATGCCCCGGGGGCCGACGGGGCTCCTTCCTCTCCACGGTCTTGAACTTTGTCTCCTTTCTATCGTGCGGTTCATCGCGGCCGATGTGCATGCGCGGCGTGCAATTAAACGGTTGGGAAAATAAAGGGTTAAGGCTGCTGCCCGTTAGGCTTCTATGCTCCAAGCGATATGGCCTAGGCGCGGCTGTTTCGTGGGTGGGAAGAGACGTCCACGCCGATCCACGGATAGAAGAACGGTGCCGGTGTATGTATATGCGCTCGGGTCAGGCAGCTTTTCCGCCGAAAACCATCGGGGGTCCTTCGTTCCGCTGTTTTTCCGATGGAGACTGTGGTCGGTGTTGGGACGGTCTTGGGCGACGTCGCTCGTTAGGGCGCACGTTGGTGCTTGTAATTATCGGCACGTTGATAGACCGCGGAATTTTAGATAAGCGTAATGCAGACCGTTATCGTCGTTAAGCATACATTTGGTCGAGCCATTGATGAGTGGAAAGGTTTGAGGGGTGTCAGGTTCTAACGGGGCTTCGTAGTTAGAACTGGAACGAATATTCGAATAATCTAATTATTAGAATAATTAGAGTATTCGAATAATTACAGCTCTACTCCTAACCTCTGATTAAGGGGGCTCGTCGGTGTATATACTGTGCTTTACTACTTCGGCGTACTATGTACCTACTCGAAATCTATGGCACTCGAGGGCGAGATGCATATAAAAAATATTGCTGCATATCTTCTACGAGGCAGGAACCGCTCTAGGTACCAAAGGGAAATGGGAAACTCGATCGCAACGCGTTCGTTTCCCTTCCACTGTTCCCTCCCTTTCCCTAGATTTACTCGGCCTCTATTGCCATTTATTTTTTATACAGCTTCCCGTAGAAAATCGATTGTACGCGAACTTATATCGGTGAAAATTGAACCGCAAAAGTGAGATATAATTTCAGCAGGCCGTGGAATATGGGGCCGTTCGAGGTCGGGGCGCAATGACGGCAACCGAAACGAAAAGTGGACGCCGGGAAAGGCGAACAATTCACGTGGAAACGTCTCGATGTTTACGCTGTTCTAGCATGATTGATGGATGCACGGGGAATCGTTGTAATTACCGGGCTACCGAGAAGTAGGCGGACGTTTTAATTGCTCGTTACATAGCTTCCCGTATTTTTCTCCCCTTTTCATCGAAAACCGTCTGAGAACCTCCGCCAAAGATGCAGCTCGGGTCGGAAAAGCCGGTCGCGTCCATCGGTACCCCACTTTCTCACGATTACTCTGCCCGCGTCGAGAATGAAGGATTAATCTGCCGGGTGCTTGTTAAATATAATAATATGATTATCACCGGCACGAACTAAGAGCGAGATTCCTGGATCGACAGGCCTCAATTACACGCCTATCTTCCATCTATCGCCAATGGTAATGAAATAAAAGCCTCGCCTCGCGTGATCTCCCCGTAATTTCCAACTCGGCCTAGACGGATATTATCGAGCTACAGTGAATTTTTTCTCCGTTTACATTCAAATAGCAAGATCGCCCTCTTAAACGTGGAAATTACATTGACAGTTGGAGCTTGGCCTTAACTAACGATTAATTCTCTGCTCTAATTCCTGAAACCGCTAGAATAATTCTCCTATTATACAAAAAGGGGCTACGGAAATGGAAGGAATCAATCGAAGCAAAGCTGACGAAGAAAATGGTGCAGATGCAGGAAGAGGCATCGAGGGGTTAAAGGCGATCGCAAGATCAGTCCACAATTTGGAGAGTGGTGCCTTTCTTCCTCTCCGGGAGGGCAACTGGCCCCCTACCACTTCCTCTTCACCCCGACGCCCAACACGTCGATTAAACGGCACCGCAATCTCCCAGCGAGCGTGTAAAACCCACGGGGTCGTGTATCCCGTGGCTTGTGCAACGTAACTCAACTTAATAATCACGCGACTACAAAGAACAAACCCGAGGAATCAATAAGAGGCGAGGCAAAAAAGAGGACACTCTGGAACACCCTAAAGGAGCAGTCCGTCTTTTTTACTCCCGGCGCGGCGATCCCCCCGATCGTCCAGACACAAAGAAACTAATAACGCCCGATACAAAGCTACCAAGAAGTTGCTGGACGTCTTAATTACTCGCCTCGCCATCCCCTTACCGTCTGCTCGAGGATTTCGTTCTTGTACGTACGCAGGCGGGCGTGGGCGCGCGAAAGCGAGGGCACCCAGACGATAGCGGTGGTTAGACGAAAGGGGGATGAAAAAAACGAATCGAGCATCGACATGCCTGAATCGTTTTTCGAGTCGGGGCGTGTGCCGGCGTTCCCATGTAACGCACCCGCACGTTCGCGCGCATTAATGAACCCTCGAAACCAGGCTTAAACGCGCCGCAGGCTCCGTGTTCCGGCAATTAGTTCGCCCCCGACTCGCAAAATTCGGAGGAACGGTGCGAATTTTTCGGGTACCCGAACAGCTGTAGGTGCGAGTCGCGCGAGTGATCGGAAATGCGAACGATTCGAGAGATTATTTATTTATATGTTTATTTATATACGGGTGGGCACCGTTTAGTAAAAGGTAAAATATCCATAACAGAAGACGGAGATGTGTAACAAGTGACAAGGTGCTATATAAATAAACACAAAAGGAATTAGACAGAATTGCTGCGCATTAAAGTTAAGAGTTGGTTCTTGAAAGACTCGATTGTGTTCGAATAAAAGAATTATCTTCGAAGGTTCGGAGATTTGTTTGGTAGAAAGAGGTTGAGGGTGTGTTATGGAGATTGGCATAGGATTCCTCAACGTTCAGCTTCGTTTGAAGTAACAGAAAGTTGTATTATGGCGATGGTGATGTTAAGTAATGAGTTGGTTTTGTTGGAACCGAAGGAACTGTTGGCGATAAAGTGGAGAGTGAAGCTGTCGTGGAGTTGTTTGAACCATTGCGCGTGAAAGAGTATTTAGAATTCATGGGGACTTCGTTTATATCAAAGTACCTATTTCCTATTAATTCTGTGAAATATCGCGATCGACGGGTGAATTAAAGGAACCCTATCCACCGAATCGGTTCCACGGGCACTGACGGGCGTCGATTTGCATGTTATAATTCAACTCCGTTGATTTCCGAGCGTAACGCGAGCCCGGTCAGGCTATTCGAGAAGGCTAGCCGGGCAATTTGTAACGTAATTTAAAATTTCATCGGGTGTGTATACATTTTTAAGCTCGTATTTCGCGGAATATCAACGCGGCCGCGCTCTTCAATCTTCGGCGTCAATTTTCATGGAGAAATTACTCGGCTCAACGCGGTGCGGCAACGCGCGTCAAATGCCTGTGTTCGTGAAAAATTTATAGAAACCTGGCCGTCATTCGACATATAAACTACGCGATACACACAAGTATTGCCACTGGCGAAAGAGAATTATCAACAATGAGCAGGGGCTGACGTGCATGGGGTGCAAGGCACCCGAGCCTCACGCTGTACAAGGGCTGTAGAAAAATGAAAAATGAAGAAAAGCGAAAATAAAAAAGGAAAAAGTGAGGACGCAAATTTTTTATTTGATTAAAATTAAGAAAGAAGAAATTAGAACATAATTTCTACTATAATAATACCTATACTAATTTAATATTATTAATGATATTACAATATAGAAGTCATATATTTAAATATGTTAATGTGTATTTCTTTTATCTTTTCATCTTATTTTCTTTATTATTGTTATTATTATACCCTTTCCGCGATTTCGTTCTGTGAAAAGATGTTATTGAGATGTTATAATTTTTTTACCGTTGAGAAACTGTTTTGCGGCCCAAAATATATCTTGCACCCGGGACGTTTTATAGAGAAGGTCGGCCTTGACAATGAGAATATAACTCATTTAATGTTACTTTCCGATTGATTAATTAGACCAAAGCGTCTGAAATTCGCGAGATTCCCCAAGAACGAATCACAGAAAGTGTTATGTGTCGTAATAGTTGAAGAAGAACGCGGATATGGAAGGTTCTAAAATGTATTGACGAGCTCCTTCGTCCAGGCTCGAGATAGCTTCTCGCATCCTGTCAAGACATCGCCAATACATCCTGACGGAAACGATGCGAGGGAGCACAAGATTAGAACCGTGGATGTTGGCGCAACGTAGCTTCTCCCAGTGACGTATCAGTATGTGCGTTTACACGAACCAGGAAGATGCACACAAGAAAATTGCTTTGCTATTTTTAGTCTTTTGTCTTGCGAAAGATTAAAACTTATTTTTAAAAATAAACTTGAGGTGCATGTGTTTTTTAGTGCTAGACATATGTCTCATATATTCTATGAATATTTGCTCCCGTTTCGAGAGTTAGAAATTTCACAGTGAAATAAGTGAATTTTAGCAGCGTAGCAAGTGACGCTGCTCCTAAAGTACACGATGAAATAGAGCGATCAGAAGTTAACAACCTCATTCCCTTCCTCACTTTATCTAAACACGGCATTCGCATTACACACACACGTCCTCGCGCGTGCAACACCCACGCGCATTCATGTGACACGAGCGAAGCACGCGCGCTCGGCATTTCTTTGGAATTTTCAAACGCATTCTCGGACGCGAGTCCGCATGGAATCCTCGTCCATCGTGATTTTTCCTCCCGAATACGAGCGGCAAAGCCGAAACACCCGCTTCCTCGGTATTCGCGGAAATGCGTATGAATATATTTCTAGGAATTCGTGAAGAATTTTATCCCCTATTCGCGGAACACATTTTACGCGTACCGCGCGCGATGAAATTCACGAATCTAGCGAACGCGAACGAAGTTACTTTTCGAACAGTCACTTCGAGTCTTAATTGTCTGCAACGAAAGTGTGATCTGATAAGACAGCTAATATTTCCATTAATCTCCAAATAATACATTTATTCTGACAAATTACCCTCCGCTCCTTTCCAAAGTACCAGAAACACTGGCGGAGCTTTTTCTTGTATAGTTTAATCACGAAAACTACTCCGATCCCGTTGAAATATATCAGAGGAGAAAAAAAAATTCAACAGAAGGAAAAGTTTAAAAAGTTCCACATTCCCTTCGACGAATTTTCCTACTTTCCTCTCCCATTCCTCCTTTCTCTTCAGCGAAAAGAAAATAGACTTCCAAACGTAAGCGATATTCCACCCTCTCCATCAGCCCCTAGACTTACCGAAACTTTTAAAAATCGAACTCCGCGGGCATTATCGACGCCGAGCAAAGAAGCCACGGTGATAATACTCTTGGCCTTTCTCGCGTAGTTTCGCGAGAAGCTTCTAGCCGGAAGCTAGATAACGCCCCGCGAATCCCCGCCCGGCCCCGGTCGAATAAAAGTTCCTGGGACTGTTTGCTTCCGTGTTCCTTTATCGTCGGCGTCCAATCGAGATTAATTGCCATCGAATCGCCGAATGAAATCTCTATTGAAACGCGGCGCCTAGCCGGGCCACGGTCGAAGGGAACGGAAGGAAAAGAGGAAGAAACTTGAGAAAGAACTCCTACCGTCGGCTCTAATTAACACTCTGACTACTGCGTCACTCATATACGAATCATACTTTTACGCGGTGGACTATAAAATGAGGCAAATAAAAATTTGCCACGGGAAATCGAAATAACTCCACGTGAAATCCACTTTCTACATTGCAGGCTAATATCCAAGGTGCTTTCAACTTATTAACGTTTCAGCTAAAAACATCCTAGTTCTGTCGAGGAGTTTTTAAGTCTGCGTTTTTTTACGCAATTAAATTTCCTCCTGCGCGTGTATTCGACGATGAAAGAAAGCCGGGACCAAAGAAATTGAGCAATCGTCTCAATGCTCGCGTTGAAATAGGGAAGGATAAAGACCCGTTGCCCGGATGAAGCAACCAGGGGGATGAAATTAGCGCAACCGGCATTTTCCCATAAAGAATTAATTCGTTCGCGTGGCATCGGCCAGCTAGAGATCAGAATTGAAGGGAAGAATCGAAGGGAAAGGGGGGGGGGGAATGGCTGGGGGTTAATCGGATTTTTCCCCATAAAATCGTACCTTCTCACGGGGCTTGGCCAGCTTCCTTCGATTTCCTTCGGCTGTAACGACCTTACAATGGCTCCTGGAAAAGCCAATGGCTCCGCGGACCTCGAATATGTTGCCGGCCAGACCGTGCAAGAGGCCGATAGAACTAAAACTTTCCGAAGATAACGATTCCCCGCGATCCTTTAACTGCGCGCGCGGAGCACCAAGCTAACTCGTCGTTTATAATAAACACCGACGGCGGAAAGTTGCTGGCCACGGCGCAATAACGTTCCGTCGAGGGGGTTCGTTAACGACTTTCCCATCGAGTTTTCTCGTTTTTGAACTGCACAGGGCTGTCTCGCGCCCCCGTGAACACGGAATTCGATGATGTCCAACTCTTCCGCGCCTGGCTCAAGCTGTTCTCGCTCTGCCCCGCACGATCAAAATTACGTTTGATAAAGTTACCCGCCGCACCAACGAATATCGAATCCTTCGTAGGAAAGTTTTAATAAAAAAAAGTAAATGAAATTCTGCACGTTTTCCTGAAGGAATGTGCTCGAACGAAAGACGGAAGAAACAGTAAGAATAGTGGATGCTGAATTTGTCTCTGAAACTTTTAGAAGCACTTACACGCTCACTGTCCCTTCACTCCCGTATTTTATAATTATTGCCATTTTTCACTTGGACAAATAATTTTCAGGTAATTCCGCGTCACAGGCGACTCGACAAAGTAAAGCTTGACAGTATGGGGCTCGCGCGAAGGGAGGGAATTATTGAGTTGAATATCAGACAGGATGAAATATTTTTCTTACGGGTCGAGTAATTTCTAGGAAGGAGCTGGGTATCGCCCACCACGGCGGAGCTCGATACGATGATGTGCTAAGAGGATCGGAGAAGAGCTGCGAGTTAACGAACTTCGAAAGGGAAGAGAAATCGCCCGGCCTCGTATTCCCCGTGTAATATCGCCGTGTAATATATCGCTGTTCACGGGTGGCGCGCATGAACTCGGCAATTACCTATCGAACGACGTAATAGCGTAACCTTATTTATATTCCGGATTTCCAATAATGCAATTCATTAGTCTCGACGCTGGTCCAGCGCCGGAGAAACAATGCCTCGTCCCCTGGAGCTCCTCCTTTTCTTTTCCTCGTTTCCTGCCTTAATGCTTCTTCTTATTCTCTCCTCCCATCCCTGCTTGTGTCCCTATATACAGGGTGTCTCATCGATTCCGTTACAAAGCCTTCGTTGGCGAATGCAGCTTCTTTCCTCGATACAAATATCGCCACAAAAAAAGAGGATTTTGTGTTCACTCCCAGGGGGATGAATGGGAAAGTGACTTGAGAATTTTTAATGTAATTCTTACTAAATTCGTACCTGTTTCTACTGTGTTGTATTAGCTCCAATAAATTTTACTCGAAACTGTTGTTAAAGTAATGGAAAAATGAAAAGCTGTGAGGCGTGTCTGACTATATGCTGACCTACTTCACTTGCGGTTCTTCTTGCTCTGTAGTTTCAAATTAAAATCAGTGATCTTGAGTAGCCAATTGATTATGTTTCCAAGTTTTGCATCCAAGTAGACTCTTTAAAATATTCCCTCTACCATACAACATAAAAAACATTTTCCCCCCATCGAGTTCGACGAGAAAGAAAATCAGGAAGACATCGTGGACTCGTTCGTAAAAAAATTCTCGTAACAGAGTCAGTGAAACGCCCTGTACACGCACTACTTTTATTCCCTGCCACTTTAATCCTTCACCCCCAGCTTCCACTTCTTATCCCTCCTTTATTTCTTACGTTATTCCGCTCCCTTTTCCTCGGGAATCCTCTCCATTTCGCGCAACTTGCAGGCACCGTACGCTTCGCTTCATTTTCCTTCTTTTTCCTCCCCCTCCAAAAAACCATCCAGCCTACGTGCAACGACACACTAATTCTCGTCCATCCCTCTGCTCTCTTTTCTTCCCTTTTCCGTTCGTCTCTTTCCCACTCTAACCGTGATCGTCCCCCGCATCTACCATGATCCGTGATTTTTCCTGTCCCCGTCATTTTCTTTCCCAGCCGGGCTTATTCTCTTACTGCCGGCTCGGTGGCTCCTTCTTCGCAGTGCAGCATCTATCTCCATCTTTGTGGCCGGTTTTCTCATTGAAAGGCCGCGCGATGCACTGGCCTAAGACTTCTTCATTCGCCTGGGAAAAAACTCCACCTTTCCTCTTTTCTTTCCGCCGTTACACTCGCTCGTCTTCCGCAACCTTTTATTTATATTACTCTTATTCCACGGCCAGGCTCTTATCTTCATTTTCCCTCTTCGTTCGGCAATCCGCGATTCACTTTTGACTAAAGAATTCACGCGTGCAGGCTATTTTGCGAAGACCGTTCCTCGGTAATGAAACACCTGCCGCCCGTACTCCACGCGTCATCGAGGCGAAGAAATGTATGAGAATTAAATCGTAACGCAATTTCGAGGAACGATTAAAACGCGGACGCAGCCTCGCCCAGAAAAACGCGTCGCCTGGCAAAAAATGCGGCAATTATGAATTTCGAAAACTTTTTACCTCTCAGCTCGCCTCACTCCACGCCTCCCCGTAATTGCCCTGTCGTTTCATTAAAACTGATCGATATTTAATTCGAGCCCTCCGGCAAATTGGGGATTCATTTTATCCCTGGGAGGTCCAATAAAAGCTTCCTTCGAACAATCTCTCGCGCGAATGTTCACGGTTTACTCTCTCCTCGTCTACGGCCATCCCGCTTCGTATTTCATTCCGCTCAGATTATTCTTAAATCTGTCGCCCAGCCGTCCGTTCTTTTCGCTCCTCCTCGCGTCGTTTTCCTCGGTCGTATACTCCCGCCGCGTTTCTCCGCCCTTCGCCTCGCCCTTATTGCCCATTACCCTTCGGCGTGGAGGGGTCGCTGCGTCGCGAGCGCCAGAGAGGGTTGAAGACGCTGATGGCCCAGTGACGTAGGTATCCATTGTTTACGAGGCTGCGAAATAATTTTATGACACCCGGCCGCATCTTTTATTGCGTTTTTATATATTTGCTGGAACGTGCAAGGGCTGGTCGCGAATACCCTCCCTCCTCCGGGCCGAATGAAAATGGACGAGCGTTGAATTGGAGAAATGAAACGTAGCTTCGGTGCTCGTTCCTGGATGATTTAATCCTTTGGACATTTTTTAGGTGGTATGTTCTGCAGTGGTGGAATTACCCAGAAGGCCCACTCAGGACCCTATCTTAAAAGAAAATTATGATTTTATCCGAACACTGTATTTTTTTCTGTACTACTTCATTTTGCCCGTTTCTAGTAAACTACCTTTCCATTTTTCCTGAAAAATGGGCCCCTCGGAACGTTTGCCACCTGGGCCTCTTTCCTTAAGGGGTAATGACACTGTAGAGCCCGGAAAAGGAGCCTGATTTTGAAATTTTTTTTATGTGAGTATAGGGAATGGAACACAAATTTTATTTGACAGAGTTTTTTCAGAAGTTGAGTTGTTGTTTTGTTGAGCTGTGGCGTCGCTATTTAGTATTAAAAAAGTTTTACAAAAAGTGTGATTATACTTCAAGGTATGTACAATAAATCCCTTCAAACAGAATTTGTATTCCATTCACTATACTCGCATAAAAAAAATCTCAAAATCAGGCTGCCTTTCTCTGATGTTCTGTCTCCCTTGTCAATTTCAGTGCAGCACCTAATTCTCGCCTCGAATCTCGTTCCTCAAAGTTTGTATACTTAATTTCTCCCACTTTAATCGGCCGCGACTGGCGAAACACTCAGCCGTCGTGTCAACGTTAAACATTTGTACAGAGAATCGCGTCGAAAACCGTGGGAGACACTTTGGACAATGGAGGAATATTCGTTGGTGGAAATATCGCCTCGGAGAATTCTGAGGCGCGCTGCAGCCCTGTCCTCCCCCTTTTCTCTCCTCCCCTTGTAACGTGGTAATGCTGTTCCCCGCGAAGAATTCTCTTCAGATTCAGCGCACGGCTCGCAATAATGCGCCGCTCGGAACAGAGTGCTTCGTCATCTTCGGACTTCAGCCACGTATCGAATAAACCGCGCAACTACCCATTCCCTATTTACTGTTTCCCTGCACGCTCCCCGACCGTTGTTCTAACACCGTGACAAAAAGAATTTGTCGCGTAACCCTTTGAGCGGTACCGAGGATGCCGCGGTGAGCGTTTCGCTACGTGCAGCAATAATTAGGCAACGCGAAGGCAATTACTGCACGTCTAGCACGTGCGCCAACGAATAAACACGTCGATCCTCTTTGACAGTTTGCAGAATGAATGGTCGCTAATCAGTCGGGAAGCTAAGCCGCACGACGCGCGTCCACGTGTATCTAATTTAGTCCCGAGAAAGGAAAATGAAGGAAATGAATTGTGTATTCTCAGGCTGTGCATCGATTTTACTCCATTGAAAGGAGGTCCCGTGGCTTGAAGTGGTGGCCAGGGGGAAGTGGAAAGGAGGCAGAGCGTAAGACGCGGTTTGTTTGCAGCATTTACGCGGTGGCGCGCGTATTAAAAGTGATCAAGAACGAGCGCCGTAGGTGAAAGTGAAAAGGGGCTAAAAATACGGTATCTACGCTATTGAGAAGGGAGATGAGGGGTACAGATATTGGCGGAGGGAATGCGAAACGACGAGGACATAGGCTACCGAGCGAGTATTGATTCTCAATAAAGATTTATAATTAGAATTATAGAATTATACGACTGACGTCCCAGTCCAAATGACATAGCAACACGTAGAAGATCTTTGATAAAAATAAGAATGACAGTGGAAGGGACGATAGAATGCTTTTACGTCTCTAGAGAGAATCTCTATTATATATTCAACATGCCACAATTAGAAGCAAGTTAATTATTCGCAGTATTGCAGAGTAGATTGACAATTTACTGTCACAGGAATGGTTCGCTGGTTCACCCTCAATATTTGTACACCTCCATTAGCCACTACTGTGCCCTCCCTAAAAAAGCCTGCAATCTGGAACTCGAATGAATCGCTATGAGCAGCAGGTATTATTTACGTGCTTGGAACGCGATTTTTCATTCATTTAAATTATTCGTGTAATTACGCAGTCAAAACATTTCAACGCTGCGGAGCTGTAGAAGCGCGAGACGCGAAAAATAAATGAAAGAAGTATGTAATTATATATTTGCAGTTGTTCCAAAAGCATGAAACGCTGCTACGTTAATAAATCACGTTGCTCTCGCAATTTAAATGACTTTTTTATTCACCCCGCATCCTATTATAACCGGCGCGACGAGTTACCTGTTCTTAAATATGTATAACGCGCATCAGCGTGGCATTTGCAACATTAACTTTTCATCGCTGAACAAAGGAACGGCACTGCGGGGGAACAGTGGCGCAGAACCCTGACTCACGCGGCGAATTCGTTTAAAAATGAAAATCGAGCTCCCAATTTACGCCGGCTTCCAACAAGCTGCTAATCAAATATCGATTTTCTTTGAAGACCGACAGAATATTTAGGTCACACGGGATTACAAAAAAAGAAGCAGAAATATTGTTACGACGTATGCAGGTTGCTTCGGTTTTTAATTACAAGTCCTAGCTTTTAAGGTCGATCCCGCGGAGATTGACGGAGTGGATATTTTTATAAATCATCAATTTTCCTACAAGCTTCCATGCCCCGGCGAAAGCGTGTCAAACGACGATTAAGGGGCCCTCGCGTGCAGGACGCTCCCGCGAGAAAAACCACGAATCACAAATGAACCTTGAAGACCTTCTTCGAGGTTTACGGTGCCGTTCTGCTTCCCTCAAGAAAGGATAGCCGAGGATCGTGAAATTTTAATAACAATTCGATCGCTGTTGCGTAAAACGGTTCTCGAGAAGCCGATCGAAAGGTCGGACGAGCCTCGTTACTTCCAAGATATCGGAGCCGATCACTTTCACGTCCAACGGGGTAATATTTTTCAAACATGCGATAAATCTTCGAGATGACGAAGGTTATGGGATTCGAGGATTCGGAGCTTCGATCGTCTCGGTATACATACGAATTTCATCCCCCTGTTCAGAATTACCATTTTGGAGTCTAAGCCCCAAAAGGACACCAGTGACTTTGTCAATACAGAGCCAGCCATCGTTATCGTCGCGAATCGTTATCGCTTCACAAGATGCACACAATCGAGCTTCCCTCAGGGGTGTATATACATGGTGAGAGTCTTTGGGTGCCGTTCGATCCGGAGGATCACCCAGATTCCTCAAGGCGAGCAGGGGCTGCGCGAAACATAAAGGAGGGAGGAAAATGGTTCGGTGTAAATGCAGCCAAGCCACCGACGACGACGACCCCGGAGGGCTGCCCTCGCTCGAGTGCCGGAAAGTTTGGCAGGCTTGGCTTTTTATCCCTAGACCAGACGCAAAGGGGCGTACTTACACACTCCATACCCCCCTTTCCGAGTCTACTTCGCTCTAGCCTCACCCCTATCGCCCTTCGCCTCCCCCCCTTGGTTCACTCGAGTCCTCGGAACCGATATATAGATATATCCGGGCAGGGTTTCCTTTCGTCTCGTCGAGACATTAAAAATCCCTCGCTTTCCAAGCCCTCGAAAAGGGCGCGGTACCCTATATACATACACCCTCTCCCACCCACCTCCCCCACCCAGCGTCTAGAGGAACGCCACTTATCGAATAAACCTCGACAAAAGTACAGAAACAGCCTGTCTTCCTTCAACGGAAACGTCATCGTCGTCCCTTTAACGAAGAGTTTCCCTAACGGGCGAAAGCTTTCCGCGGCGACCACGATAAACGACGATTTTCCTCTTGTTGCGACTAATGCACGATCCACTGGTCGTCGAGAGCTCGGTTTCTTTTGCCCGAGAGAAGTTTAAGGATCTAACCAGCGGGCCTTCCTTTCGTGGCTTGGTAATAGGAATTATGTCGTCGTGTGGTGTGTGTAGAAGTTATCGGGGATGGAATGCTTTGGCTGAATTTAATAACTACTGTATCACCAATCCCAGGAGTCGTTATAATATCAAATTTTCATATCCGTTGATTGATTACACAGGAAGCGAACGGAAAAAGTATCGGTGAGCGACACAAATACTTGAATCGAGTTTAATGTCCCCTTCAAATGAGAATCAATTATTTATTTCGTTACTGAGTTTTTGCGCGAAATCAATTAATTTATCGCTAATGAAGGTATCGCGGAGAATGTACATAATCGTTAACCGATTAAATTTTTCAATCAAATTTCATTGCCATCGCCTCGTATCGATTGATTCATCAACGAAGAAGCAATCGAAAATGTAATCACAAATGGAACGAATTCTTCCATCGAATTTACCGTCCCCTTTTAATGGAACTCCCGGAGCTGTTTCGATGCTCGATGTTTTTTATCGCGAAATTAATTTTACGCCAACGAAATATAACCATCCACCGCTAATTGACGCTATTCTCCGGACAGAAATCATTATACTTAGTCCGGTACGGCAACGAGGGGAACGTTCCTCCGTTTCCGCGTAAAATTTCTCCTTTCGCTGGCGCCTGGATTTTACGATTTTCCCACCAACTTTTCCCCGAAATTCCTTCTACTTCTCTCGATACTCTCCCGGCAGAGACGTGCTCCCGCTGCTCGCAAGCTACGTGCGCCATTTCGCGGAGGAAATTACAGGAAGCGCAACGGTATTCCGTTTCCTGAGCGTCGAAGCGGTTTCGTGATCATAAGACTTCGTCGCCGAACCGATGCAAAAAGCGACAGAAAGAAGCGAGAGAAAGAGAGGGGAAGCAAAGCTGCAAGGGTTAAGGAGCAGGGAAAGAAGGTGGTATCGAGAAACGCGACCCGATTCCCGGAAAACAACGGGTACCGTTACCAGGTTGTTCCCATGCTCCACGGGGATCGTTACACAGGCCTCGATGTGTACGCGAAACAGCTTGTAATCGGAACATCGTGGCCGATCGGCGTATCCTGATAACATAAACCGCGGATCATCTTGCGCAACGTTTCGCGTTCCTCGGCTAATCGTGCATCCGTTCCGTGCTCTCTTCGCGTGCCTCGAACCCGACACGCGGACAGGACACGATCGATACGAAGGGCCCCGCGAGATCGATCACGGTCGTTCGATTCCGCCAAAGGGGAAAACAACCAACAAGAAACACTTCGTCATTAGTTATTACGGGCACAGTTCGTACGGACTGGAGATCGGGCGCTGCGAGATCCCGTAATCGCGCAGCACAGCTGCCCTTTTCAGAGTTTAACAGCAATCGAGGCGCTCTTTCGTGAGCGATGATGATGACCTGAATAAAGATGGCCTCGTAAATAGTCGATTTTCAGGAATTCGGATAATTTCGAGTGCATGGGAAGCGTAGTATTCCAACTATTTGAATTGAATTCAGCTTACAAGGGAAAACCCCCAACCTGGAAATTCAAAAAATTGTGAAAATTTGGGGTATGTAGAAGGTATATAGATATGTATCACACATTTTTTTTTGCTGCCCATATTCACTCTAAGCGGGTGAAATTGACCCCTGAAAATCCGGTCGTTTTCCAAATTTTGTTTTATAACTCGCGAACTGTAAGAACTGTCAGTTACCAAATGATACACCCAATTAAAAGAAGTAACTGGTGTCTGAAAACCTTTTTTTCTATCTGTTCGCGATATCTGTTATAACACAAACTTGAAAAATAGCTGAATTTTCAGGGGTAAATTTCATCCCCTTAGACTGAATTTGGGCAACAAAAAAATGCGTCATATATACCTATAGAACCTCTGCACATCCTCAAAGTTTCATAACTTTTTGAATTTCCGTGTTGAGGATCTTTCCTTGTTAGCAATATTTATCGGTACCGCGATGGTCAGCGGTACCTCCGCTTTTTATTACCGTTCAGCGACACGAATCTCTCTGGTGCTGTTCGAAGAAGTCCGAAGAGATTTCATCGTCCACGGGTCTCGCGAAATAATCGTGAGACGATAAGGAAGCCAAGAGAGGTTCTTCCTCGGGGCTGACTTGCCATTGTTCACCGTTGACAAAGCTTCTTCTATCTCCGGGCATTAACGCAATTAACTGATGTATCCTACAGCGTGCCCTTCGAAGCCCGCGCACCCCCTCCTCGCCCCTGAAACGCTAATGTAATGGCGCTGGCAGAGACAGAGAGACACACCGTCGCAGCAAAGATACGACGCTCTGCGAACGGTATCGTAATTAGTATATAAAAGCGACGCAGCGCGTAATTAACTGGCTGACGAGCGGCAATCTTCGGGCCTGATCCATTTGTCCTTTTGAACGAGTCGGATTCAGCTGCTATTCTATGGCGTAATGACGGTCCGTTTGACGAGGGAAATTAGGGAGAACCTTTGACACGATCCCTGACGCGGCGTTTTAAACCGATTCCCCGTCGTGTAATCGCCAACTTGGCCCGTTCGGCTAATCCTATAAAGCTGTTGCTATGTGACAGCGCGTTGGTAATCGCGCGACAATTCTCTTGCAGCGTTTATTTTCCAATGGATTTATCGTCGGCAGCGCGGGCTGATTTGTATACCGCGCTGATGTGGCTTCATTGACGTCACGGGAAAGTGCGCCGGAAGAGTTATTTTTTGCCAAACATACGCGTTTGGGGAAAAGACACTTCGAGCGAGGCTCGAATTTATTGGCCAACGACATTTGCGGTGAAGTTATTCCCGTGAGAATGGCTATTTATTTGTCGATGAATTTTCAACCACTTGGCTGCCAGTTTATGGCTAATGAGAGGGCGGTTTATTTTTCGCTCGGGTGAGTCGATAAACGTGTCGTCGAGACTGGATCGGTTTTTTGGAAAGTTTGAAGATCCTTATGAATTTCAGTCGATCTGCTCTTTTAAAACCTCGTAGAGTCTACGTTTTCCTATCCAAACGAAAAGGGAAATTCAATTCGTCGATCCTAGAAATTCAGCCAACGATTGCGCAATCGGTACCCTTCTTTTTATTTCCCAACGATCCTGCTGCAGTTGTGACGTTAATAAGCTCAGTAGACTCCATCGCTGACGCAATGCCCGTGCCCGCGTAATCACTATTTAATTTGTCATTGTGTTTCCAGCTGACACTAACTAGACTCCCGGGCGGCGGCGTGATAATGGCGCTTCCGCGGGATCACTATTTAATTTGTCATTCGACGCGCCATCGGGGGCTGTGCGTTCCCGCGGACGGGCGCGGATTTCACGCGCGAGAGCGTCTGGCTCTTTCGAGGCTGTAAAACAATTTCTAAGACCAAGCCGGGGAGAATCCTTCTTTCTTCCCGTCACGCTTTGCGACGCGTCTCACGTTTCGCCCAGAGTCATCGCGAACTTGGCAATTTCTCACGGTGATTCCGCCCGCCGCTGAAGGGCAGACGGCCCCGACGAGAATCACCCAGACACCTTTCCCCAGAATTTCTAATCTAATTTCTGTCAAGTTTCTTACCGTCGCGACGCCACGACGAGGCGAAATTCTCTCCTGTCGACTCGTGAATAGAAAGTTCGTCATCGGTTCGATCTCCTCGTCGAATTCGACCGCCACTTCCTATCCCACCGAGTTCACCGAGCGGCGCTGAAATCGAAGCGATTTCATATCTGCGTTTCTCGGTCCTCTCTTCGGGGGCAGAGAGTCATTCGACTGGAATGGTGGTCGAAGCCGGTTTGTCATCGTAATCGTCGATGAGAATAGTAGCATCGATGATAAGCAGACCCCGTTAAATATTCAGGAGACTCGACGCCGTTACTTTATCCTGTATTCCGTGTATGTAATTCGTCGCCGTCGGAAATCCAGGGGTGTCGCGTTCGTGTGCCATTTTATATTTATAAACGCGACAGGGAGACACGTATTAGTGGCCGTATGGGGATTCGCGATGAAAAAGGAATTGCAAAATGGTGGCTGTTTCGCCGCGTCTGCTCCGGTATATTGAAGTTGAAACGTTGGTGACACAAAACATGAAATCGCGCGATTCCTCAGGCTGGAAATATAAAATCCACTGAATCTACCAGTTTCCTCTATCTACTCTTCACCACACCATGCATCAAGTTAAATATACCTAATAACAGCATTAAAATTGGTGCGAAATCAAGACCTTCTACGATGTATCGTTCTCGACAAACATCGCGATGCAAATTCTCGATTCGAGCGGCAGAAATGGCACCGGGCAGAGCAATTTTCAATCGCGAGCAAGTTCCCTCCCCCCTGCCGACGTCGATTTTCCTATTTGGTCAATCGGCGTGCACGCGAGATCTCTCTTTGAGGACCGTGATTTGTACTCGAGCCTTTTAAATCGTTTAAGAGATTAACTTAAAAGGTCCCCTATATAGCGTGACTACCGCCGTCGCGGTGCCAGGCCTTTGTACCCCTCGATTTCCGTGGCACGTACGCGACTCACCCTTTCGAAATGTGCCGGGGCACAGATCCGCCGACACCGGCCTCGAAATATCGATCGGCCTCGTGCAGAGGCAGTTGGAAAAGAGCAAAGGATTCGGGAGCGTCGAGGACCTACGCGCGGCCCCATACAAATCCGCGCACGCTAGTCCGCGAGGACCATTCAAGAGGATGCGGGCCGATGAAAGGGGGTCCTGGACGCTCGCCTGCACTTTTCCACGGGCGAACTGTTGAATTATGACGCGAATTATACCTCGTAACCCTCCCCCGGGGGCCTCGCCTCGTGTTCAAGAAGTCTAGACCCTTTTGATTTTATAGTGGAGGGCGTTCGTCGGAGATATTTAACCTGTTCGAGTGGCGGGGCTGGCTTTCGTCTCGACGAACGTTTACCTTGGCAGTAACCCTCGCGAGAGGTTTGCTTTTTAGGCGAACGCGAGCCGCGGAAGATGGCTCCCGTAATTGCTCCCCTGTTTTGCGTGTAAATCCTACTCGCGCGGCATCGGACGAGATTTTGGACCGAGGCCGTTGACGTTTCAGTATCTCACGGTTGCCAGTGAAGCTCCTTAAGAATGTTTGGTGTTGCTGACGGTACAAGACATGGGGTGCAGTTCGGAGTTCTTGAAAAAGTCACGGGATATAAGAAATATGGGCCATGTAAAAGTTTCTGGGGTTCTCTGATTTTGCCTGCAAGAGAGTTCTATTGTTTGTGGGGCGAGGTAGTGATTTAATGCCATGGTCGGGCACAGCTCGCGGACAGGCTTCGTGCATAAATTGTGTGAGAAAGAGGACGATCTGAAACACAGACAAGTGTTCCTAAATCGATGGTTAACATAATGCACCGTCATTTTGTATATTCGTCGGTAACTACAGCGTCTGAGTTTTATAATTGAGGATGTGGTTTGGAGCTATCATTCTATGAAGTCTGTTAGCTGCCATCCTGGATCTAGGAACTAGATTCTAGGGCTCAGGCTTTCACCAGTTTTGTATTATCTTGAGCTGCATAAATTTAGCGTGCATTTCTCACGTCCTAATATTCTTTTAACGGAGCAAACCTCAAGCGAAATACAAATACATTATTTCTACAATTTTTAAAATCACCGATCATCGAGTCTATGTAAAATACCCCAACGCGCATTTGAATGAATTTAAAAAGATACCACCAAGGTGTCCCATCAAATGGAAAACTCGCGACAGGTAACTTTGTAGATTTACCAGATACGATCTGACAGTAACTGTCGTTACGTATGCCAACGGATGTGGAAACAGAAAATCACGGAGCCCCGAAATGTGGAAAATATCGAATGTCCTAGTCACCTGTCACGAATTTAAAAAATGTTAGGTCTCGTGGAAACTACCGGCTGCCATTTACTATACGAGTGTCCCTGGGTGAAAAGTACAGTGAGAGCAAACAGTAGATAATTACTCTTAATACCCTAATGAGGCTTATTGAATCTCGCAAACAAGATCTAATTGCAAGTGGACTGCAAAGTGAAGGGTCACTAAATTAGTTATAACATCCCGTATGAAACTATTCAGATGTTTCGCTTTGATAAAGTCGTTTAAAGAAATTTCTTTTAACTTCTTCACAAACTTAATAGAGGATTTACTCCTGAAGGCCACTTAAAGACTGGCTTGAACTCTCTCGCTCACAAAATCTGTCTTCAACAGGAAGATGTCGATAGAGCAGAGCAGCTGGAAAAATGGTCCGCACTGTTTGGTCCTTGAATTTTTGCAATGCATCCAGCGATCGTGGCCACTGCCCCCACCTCTTCCTGTTCAATTCTTCCTTCCTTCGCCCCGACCCCCTGTCTGGCAATTTTTTTTGTAAGTGCCATTCATCGAGCGAGCTCTAATTGAAGCGAATTCGGCCCGCGAGATAGGGAATATATTGGGGAAAATTTTTTCGTTTCCGTCGGCCGACAGTGATCTCCGCGTGCCGTATGATCGATATCCCGTGGAAGTGTCTGATGCTGTGATTGGTCGTAAAAAAAGAGAGAAGGAAAAACCCCGGAACAAAGGACGCGCGACGTTTCGACAGGGGGTGGATAGAGACAGATCAGGGTAGAGGGAGAGAGAGAGAGGGAGGCAGGGAGAGACTATCGTCGAACGACGAATTAAATGACGTTTTCGTATTCAGTCGCGAGGACTGTCGCCACCCCGGAGATGAAAGAGGTTCCTCTCTCTTTCCCACCGTCAACCCTGTCCCGTTCCTCTTCCCCCTCGCCCTTTGTCGCCGCCCTACGCGCCCAAACCACCCGGCTTCTCTATCGTTCCACTTCCATCTAGCCCGTTTATCCTTCCGCGGAGTGATCTATGTTACAGTTTACAGGGGATTTCGTTATTTAGCCGCGGTGGCTTCGCGATGAGAGACGCTTTGGACCGCGGCCACAGAGCTTCCAGAGATACGTATGAAATATTGCGCAAGCTTCTCGTCCGGTTCCCAAAGTTCGCTGATCGTTTCAAGCGCTTCGTAACCTAGACACTGGTTTTTATCCTCTCTCCTCATTGCCTCAGCTTCGCGGCGACGAAGAACACTTACTCTCCCCTGACAGAGAAAGAAGCGAGGCTTCGAAAGCGTCGCCGTCGAGCTTGGCCCAAGATCAGCGAAAGCTCCGCGCTGGCAACGATGTCGTCGAGGATTTTTTAACAGCACTGCATCCGCGCCTCTCCACGCGAGACTCCTTGTTACTCCGTGAATGGAACACACCGCGAGTACAGGTTACGCCGTGGTATCCCGTTTTTCCGGTTCTTTATGACGTCTTATCGATCGTTCACGGGGTTCAAAGCGAGTCTGTGTGCCGACTCGATTGCTCCTTGTCAATCGGGCTCGGTCCAATCTTTTCCAGGACCAGCGACGACGCGCCGTCGCAGCTAACCGTGGGATAAGATTCAACGTTGCCTGTCGAGAATTTCGCGAATGCCGATTATCGTGAACCAAGATCGAATAACCGTAGCAGAATCTGGAGAATTTATTCTCCACGCGAAACGCTTCACTTGCAAACTCCTATGCCCAATGATTACTATAAAAGAGAAGCACGATTAGAGGATTCAAGGACTCTCCTTCATTCCACGACAATTTTCGAACACGTGATTTTTGGTGTACCTAATTCACTTTGAAAACGATCCAATGTCCCGTTCATATCAAGGCAAATTAAAATACAAAGCGTCGGTGGCACGTGATTCTCTCCGTTCCCTCAAATCCCCACAACTCTCTATATCGGAAATACGTATAGTATTATGAATCAGCCCGCGCGCAGACGTGTCTCGATATTCATCTGTTTGTCTATCTGTGCAAATTTTGCGCCCGGCCGCTCTTCCCATTTTCTCTGTACAAGCAAGCCAGCGGGCGGGGGCCCGCGCGCAAATAAACTACTCGCTCGCTCGCTCGCGCGCTGATAAATTAGAACGTCCCTCTCGCGTGGCAGCCTCGAATTGATTCGAGAGCGGCGCGTGCGACCGCCGCGAATTAACGTAATGGACGGCCGTGGAAGGGGCTGACTTTCAAAGGTACTCGAAATCCAGCTTGTCGCTCGATCTCTGTATAAATAACGATTAAAAACCCCACCATCCCTCGTTCTGGTCCATGTCTTCTAACCCAACGGTGCTTCCTCGAAAACTTCTCGAGTTCAAACTCTAATGAAGCCTAAGTAAGATCCCGAGTATGTATACACCCCCAATCATAAGTAAACAAGGCACTTTGACCATTTCGTCTAATTTCCAGACACAGAATCATCCCCCCAGTTGTCCCTCGTAAGTCAATACACTCTGTTATAATCGTACTATCTTTTCCACCCCCAAGATAAGAAGAATAAACCACCCAGAGACAGGGTGACGAGATTCCTAAGCATACATGGTGGAAAGGCCCTGGACAAGAGTAATGGAATGACACCACCTTCAGCTGGGCAGCCGCAGCACCAATGTTCCCGCTGCTCTTCAGAACCAGTAGCCAAAAACACATTTGACGGTTCACACCCTCGCCCTTCGACCCGGTCGCTTCTAGCACACTCGACACGCGAGTGGCAGCGTCGAACGCCACGGATTAGCTTTCGTTTCTATCCAGTGTCGACGAGCTAAATGGTCCCCCCTGGTAAGTGGTTTTCGAGACTCCGTAATGCGACTCGTTAATCGTGCGAGCCGCGAAGCTCGGCCGATTTGTCGCTCCTCCGCGCGGCCGCATATACACGGCACGTAGTACATACAAAACGAGCGCGATTACGCGCGTACGGGCCCGGGGCAGATTTATCGGTCGGACGCAGCTCGCAGGAGAAAACGAAAACGATCCCCTGAACGATGCCCGTGGCGTGTTTACTTCGAGGGCTCCTCCAGCCACGGAGGCTGCACCTTCGCCGCCGTGCGGAAAAATGCCCCGCTTGTACTCGCGACGATTTATATCGCTGTCGCGACAGTAGTTCGAGAGGGCGGCTGAGGAAGAGAGGAGGTCTCGGTTTCTGGATCGGGTTTCACCTTTTCCGCGTACCCTTCCCGACTCTGTACAAGCTCGAGGTTCGTTTGTATCAAGTGCTCCATAGGGCGGACTAACGAGGGAGTACAAACAGATGAATATCGAAATTTTAATGAAATTTCATAGATAGAATTGATGCGCTCGGTATTTAATCCTTGCTTTATGGGTGAGTATTAAGTAGATCGCGTGAGTAGAATGTGGAAGCAGAGTTTATACTCCCTTAAGAAAACCCCCTTAAGATTATGAAATGAATGTAAGGCTGCCTTTATCCAGAGTATCTAGATATTAATAAGAAAGGGTTCTATTTTAAAAGGACGTCAACACCGATTCAAGATGCGACTGACAAAAACGAGAAAAGGCGAGGGAGCCAGCTTAGGTCGGTCGCGACGTAACGGCGAGAGGGTTAATCGAAGCGATTTGTCCTTTCGTCGGCATGATCGCGATTACGGTTGCCCGGAGAGATGCAGATTTATCGATGGAATCCCGATCGCTGGAGAAACGAGCGACGGCCTCGTCCCGATCCACCTCCACCTCCGTCGACTTTCCTTTTTCATCCGCTCGTCCTCCTGCGAGCGTGAAACCGGTTCTCCAGCCGCGGAATTCCAGGCTTTCCTTCAAAAGCGAATTCCCTCTACTCGGCTCGGAACGGGGAATCGTCCTTGCCGCGTTCTACGGGCAACCTATTTTCGGCGGGCAATCTTCTGTCAACGATCTCATTGTATCGCTGAATTACTTTAACGGAGAGTAATTTTACTTTTACTTTATTATACCGACGACCTCATTTATATACAAAGGTTTGCAAATTATTGTAAGGAAATGAATAGGAAGTTATTCAGGCGTTTTGTAGAAAAATCACGATTATTGAAACCACAAAGGCTATGCAAAGTGTGCTCGGTCCCTCTCAAAGAACTGTATCGGTTAATTTACGACGTTGAGTGTAAGGAGCTATTTTAAAGAAAGCAAACTTGAAGCTCAAGAAAAACTGTGTTGTTGAACTTAATGGGCAAACAATTTACACCTCGTATCCTGGGCCCACCCACGACTATGGTGCCGGAGGCATATTTAGCGCAACGTATTCCGCAACGTTGCGCGGCAAATCACGCGAACGCAATATCGACGCGGCAGTTTTAATAAGAACGCGCCCAGGCCGATTACGAGGGCCGTTTAAATTCTAACTCGTCATTAATCGACCGTAGGGATTTCAATGGCCGTGCAGCCGAGCCATATGATCGCGCCGAAATATATTTACCAGCTAAAAGCCGAAACGAACGCGTAGAGAGTAGATGGAAGTACATAGCGCGCAGACGCGCCCTTTGCGCTGCAAATTAATTTAACTTCAACACTCGATGCGGGGGCCCGCTTTAATTGGCGACAATTCGTTAAAAAGCCGGTCGGTCGTCCGGCGAATTTCATCGTTCGGAAGTAATTTTAATTACGCGCAGGGAACCGCGACATTTTCAACGTCGACGCAGACGTTGCTGCTGAAAATCTCCTTTTCACTCCCTCTTCTTCCCTAAACATTATCCGTCTCTCTTTCTACCTTTTTGTTTGCCCGCTCCAGCACGCGAAATCCGCGCGAGGTCCCCGACCGAGCGCGCCGGGGGAGGATTGTTTAATTCGACGCTCTGTCGTAGTAACGCGGTGAACGAAAAAAGAAAAAAATGATTTTAATCGGGAACCGGTGACCCGATACGGATGAACGATACGGACCCCCGGCGCTGAAATACCAGGGGAATCAATAGGGCGCAACGGATCCGGGGTTAATTAAATTTCATTCAGATTTTTGGAATTATCCGGGGTCGCTGGCGCGTCGCAATATTCTCTCCAGCGGGTGACACGATTTCCACCGGTTCCCGGGCTATTACCGAAACACAACGCGTCACCGTGGAATTCGTTATACCGTGCACGTTTCCACGTGCGCGAGCGCGCGCGAGCACCGTTTTTAATTGCGTTACCGACCGCAAAGTGTTTTTTACGCGAACCCGTGCGGAAATTAAATGACGCCCAAGTTCGGCCGCAGCGGAGCCATCGTGTTCGACAGAGAATGGAGAATTGCGCGGCGAATTTGGGGCGCGGGCGCCCGGCGATGAATAGAAAACCGTGATACTTTAACGCCCTGGGAATTAAACGGGGGGAAGGATGAATGAAAATCGTGGAGGTGAGATGAAGTTGGCGGTACTTGACGCAACCAATTTAAGCAGTTAACGCTGAGATATGTCAAGCTGAACGATAGAAAAGTAATACAGTCCGATTCGATGCAGCTAGCGTTCGAATCTGAATTGCGTCATGAATCAAATGGAAACGAGCACTGTGAGAACTTGCATCGAAGACTTGTGCGTTTGCATAACGGCTAGACTCCCACTTGACCGCTTAAATATTCAAATATGAGAGAGGGATGGAGAGAGAGAGGGGGATTAGCGCTCACCACGTCTCGCTGAAAGGTTGCCGCTGCCCAGATTATAAATTATCACCACGATTTCCTTTGTCGCCACGATGCTTGATCGACCGCTCGTTCATATTCTTAGGAATCTCTCGATCGACCGTGCCGCCGCGCGGTGGTTTTTTCTTGAGAAACCCGGGCGAGCGCGGCTCGATCGGCTCGCGAGGAAATCGTTTCCTGCGCCCCGTGACGAGACGCGTGTCACGCTTTGACGAGCACGCGCTTTACATACGTGCCCCGTGGCGCAACTGGCTGCCACGATCTCCCGGGACCAGAGTTTCTCAGATTTTATCGGTGGAAACAGGTCTTCGAGATCGGCAGAGATTTTTCACCGCCGATACTTGCGCGCTTTACAGGCGAAACAGGAATCACGGCTCGACCCCTTGTTTCACGCGCGTAACTCCGCTCCGGGCCCTTGTTTATCCGTGTCCCGAATGGAATTGCGGGGATTTTTTATCGTGTCTCGTACCCGTGTAATTCGCTGCTTGAATACCGCTGATACAGAGCGACGTACCGCGCGAACGTATCGCGGCAGCTACGGTTCTAGCGTTGCCACGGCTCATGAACGAGAAGTCGATAAGCATTTGTCACTACGCGACCGTAGATGCGGATTAATAGGTGACAGGACACTTGCATCGACGCATAACGATACCCACGGCGATATAAATTAAATCGGCTGCCTCGAGACTCGGTCGATCTTTGTACCTGTCCGTGCGGCCACGAATGAGTGACACGTTTCACTTGCATATCCAGACGAAAGGTAACTGCATACGTATATTCGTCTGTCGTTTAGATGAAATATGACTGGACGTGACGGAGCACTTCGAATTACTCCAACGTTACACGAAAAGTCGATACGGTATGGGCAGACTGTTCCTCTATCTTTCATGCTGATAGGAAAGTAATACGTGGAATCGCCTTGCCGTTTTACGATACCTTTTTCAACGTCATATTTTCATGCGAATTTAATGGGCCAGCAACGTATGGGGATTTTTTAGGATAAAAAGCTGGACACAAATGGACAGAGGAGTGGAATAAGAGAAGCTCGTATCAACTGAAACTCTAAATTCCAAATTGACCTATCTACTTATGCACCCCTGTGAGCCACCCCTAAATTCAGGGAGTATTTTGAGGGTTCGTACGTTGTCAGGATAACCAATCTGCCAGGGAGGCGTTTTATGCATAAAAACTTATTGAAGCTATCTTCGAGTAGGGAGTAGGGTGGCCATTATTTTCAACCAGCGATTTCTTTTGCTCTAACCCCCTAATATGTTTCAATTTTATAAAAAACAGTACCTGAGAAAGATTATTGCAATCGGACAACAGGAAAGGGAGCCGACCAGGACTTAAAGTTCGAAATTCATCAATGGTTTTAATTTTAACAATTTCTCAAAAATAGTAGGCCCTATCGAAATTTTGTTGAAATAATATTAAAAGAGCATTCAATTTTCTATAATTACTGATATATAATTTTTTTGTGCTTCCAACCATTTTTTAGATAATAGCGTTTGAATGTAGATTTTTGTACGTCTTGATGTATTGTCTACACACCGTTCTAGAGTTTGAGAGCAAAGAAATTAAACGTATCGGGTGGTTGCAGAGAATCTTGCAGATCTTTTTAACAGAGATATTATACAAATCCGCAAGGAGCGCGGGCTGATTCAATAAGAACACCAATATCCCCCTGCTACCTTCGCTCGATGAACAATAAACAATAACTCACAAAAACTGCAGGGTGTCACCTCCGAGATCGCGTAGAAAAGCAATTCGCGTGTCTCCAACGTAACAGCGGTAATTGCTTGCCTCACAGCGGAGGAGAATTCCCCTCGCAGCGTGAAAGTTCGTCCTCGCCAAGTATGAACAAAATGCAGCCAGGCCGCTGCTCGTGCTTCCTCTTGTCCCGCGCGTCTTTCGCGCTTTCCTCGTCCCTCTTTCACTTTCGGTGCACCACGAATCGGTACTTATATGTCCATGGACGCGTGACACACGGGCGCTCGAAGGTGGAGACCGTTTCACCATCGGCACCACCACAGCCTGCACAATTTCTATCGTTCCTGGTCGGTTTGCTCGACCTGCGATCCAGATTGGCAAACCGGGTACCTACATCGACGCTTTCTTCCTTCTCGATGTTAAAACGCCTCATTTGCGCGACTGTATATCGAGACTTGCTAATCTAAAGCGCATACAACTGATCAAGCATGTGGTGGCTAGGGTGTCATCAACCTTGAAACGATTCCATGCAAAGAGTATATTAGGTAAACGTAAAAGGAGCCGCCTGAACAGTCGCCGAGCAAGTTCAGTGGGAGAAGAAGTCATCTGAAACGTGGACGTGACCGTAGAATATTCGCGTCAAGGTAATTCGCAATGACGGGCTGAATTTTTCATCGGCGTTCCCCGGGAAGAAGCCAAACGCCAGGCTGTCGTTAGATTTTCACGAGGACGAATCTTCTGCGGTGCGCTTCGATCCCGCTGTCTTCGTTGAATAATAAAAACGAGAAGAAAAGGGAGGAAACGAACAGCGAACACGACAGGCGCCGTCGAGAGAGTATTGAGCAACAGTCGTCCTTCCCTACCACCTCCTTCGTTTCTACCGTTGTTTTACAACCCCAGGCGATTCCGCGGACTCTCCTTGAGACACTTCCCGACCCCGATTTTCCAGTACGGCGCCGCCGATCGTTACGCGACTCGCTCTCGTTTCCAACCTACTTTCATTCACGCTGATCTCAAGGCTCCTAAGCGCGCGTAGCTTTTCTCCCCTCCGCGTGGCTCGGCCGCGGGCTATCGATCGCGATCAGCGACAGCGAGTCGATTAGGGGTCGAACGAGGCGCCCGACACCCGCCACCCTTGGCTCGTTTATCGTTCCGCGGGCTACTGTGCATCAGTTTGATTAAAACTGGCCCGCGATGTAGGCCACGAGAGATGTGGAACAGATTGGCGAGCTCCATCGAGCGTCCATTATTCCGGGGGATATTGTGTTTCAGGCAAATCTGTGGACCGTTTGCTTTTGAATCCGAGCTCGGAATCTGCGAAGGGTTTATGAATTATCGTCAACCCAAGCTATAAACTGAAACTCGAGGTCTCCGCTCAAACGTCACTCTTACTCAATACGTACAGGAAATGGATACACGAAACAGTACCTATAGAATGTTTTAATTTATGAAATAATTCATAATGAACATGTTCAAATTTTCCTACACTTTTGGCTTCACGTTTTCCAACCCCAGGCACATGGCAAGTTTCCACCTCGCGTGACCCGTTCGCGAGGAACAAGGGAAGCTTTCGTGCACGTCACCCCGACGGATCAGTGTCGTACGTAAGGGTGACTCGTTAGGTGGTAGCAGTCGCATACTCCGATAAAACAGTTTTTACCAAGTAGAAAGACCTAAAAACAGCTGCAACCCTTTGGAAGCAGCGAACATCAAGCTGCATTTCAGCCGTTCCCCTGCTGCCTCTCCTTCCCCTCCCCATCACCCCGTAGCCGACACCGGGCATTAAAAGAAAAACGAAACTACCCAGCCACTCTCGCGGGGCACCGTCGTGTCCCCGCAGGCGTCGATTCCGCCCCGATAAACGACGCTCGCTCGCGCGCGGCGCGGCTCCCCCTCCGCGTGCAAAGTCAAAGAGCAACAAACGCGCGATCGGCGCGCAACCGGTCTTCCTCTCGCCGCGGTATAAATAATCGACCGCGGCCCCGGAATTCTCCCAACCGGAGAATCGCGCCTCTGTTTTTCTCATGCATTATTCAGCAACTGTATGAGTGACGCGCGCGATCTCCGGGGGAATCGCGTAAGCGGCGGAGGCCCATTATTTTCACCCCCGTCTCTCGCGTCCGCCGCCCCTCCCTCCCCTAGGCGACTTGGTCCGCGCGAGCCGCGCTTTTTCTTGCCCCGGCAATCGTGTAAACGCGCCGCGGCAAGCGGGTAGAAAACCAAGAATGAACGGCGGAAAAAGGAAAACAAAGGGCAGGATACTGCGCGGGGGTTGAGGGGGTGGGGCTGGTCGGCGAGGGCTGGGGGGATGGCTGAAATCGCCGCGAGCCCCGACGAACACGATCTGCAAGCAATTACGCGAATAGTTCGATCCGCAATTATCCGTATTGCTTTCAGCGTTCGCAGGGCGGATCGACTTTTCAACGGGCGCTCTGCATCGAGCTTCAATCGTTGTTTCGATTCCGCGTGGACTCGGGAAACTGGTCTCCCGTCTCTCGTCCCTCTCGCCTCTATCCTTCTCTCTCGTTTTTGTACGTGCCATTCAAGCCCAGGCAACGGCAAATTGGACTCTGTCTGCTGGCGTTGCATTCGCGCCGCGATCTCTGGGGAAACCGTGGCGGAAAGTAGACCTCCTTCTTTTCATCGACTTGCATATTACTTGCTTTTTTTACCCCCCTCATCCCCGGTTTCCGGGCGAAGGGGGCCTCGGGTGTTGTTTGAATTTTCAGCCACTCATCGCCCTCCTCCCCTTCCTCGTTCTGTTGCGCTCTCCCTCCTCCGACGCTGTCCACCGGTGGAGAACCGATTACCGGTGGTCAGGTGGTTATCCGGGCCTCCATTTTCCGCCTTTTTTCCCAGCCCGTTTTGTCGGGAGACCACAGAAATCGGTATTCCAACCTCGACACGTTGCACGCGGGATATTGGGGGGTTGAAGGAAGTTTCTGCGTTATTGATGAAGCGGGGTTGAGTGTGGTCGGGCGATTTACGTAAGGGGTGGTTGGTTTTACAGAGTACGCGGCAATTTTGGGATATGTTTTCAGCTTTTGTTGCTGCCCGAGCCAATATCTTTCATGGAGGGTTCGCTAAAAATGATCGTTCCAGGGCAATTGCAGTCGTACACACCCTCGTTTCAGCTTGCAACTCGCAGAGCGACACCCTCGAAATTTACTCCGCTTCGTTGATCGCTTTCAGGGTCGCCGTAAACGGCAGACGGAACGGAAAGAGTCGTCGACTGTCTCTCGTAAATTCGGGAAGTAGGTCCAAGGGGAATTGGAGAGAGAAAGGGGGAGAGAACGAGAGAGAGAGCGGTTTTCACGATGTTCCTGGACGATGGGCGACGATCGCGAGGTTAAGTCAGGTCAGGTCGAGGCGTTCGCCGAGAGAGTCCAGTGCCCTGAGAACCGTTCCAGCCGATAAACCACCTCCTCCTCCACCCTCTGTGCCTTCTTCGCGAGGATTCGACGCGGATACACGTCGCGGAGGTTACGTCGGGTCAACCGAAACGCCGGACACGAAGCAACGGACGCACGCGAGAACGACCATCGCGTTCGACTTCCAGTGTCCACGGAATTCTCCAGCTCTCCCCGCTGGAATAATTCTCTGATCGAACGATCGAGCATCTGGGCCCGCGGGGAGGACGAGAAGAAACTTTCCTGCCGGATGGAACTTCGACTGTTCATCTTGCTGGCGAAGAGAACGAGTATGTGGGACGATCCATTTCAATCGATGCACGCGAAACTGCGTCGAGAGAAAGTAGGTATATCGCACAGTCGAGCATGGCCCCCTTGTAAATGGACACCCTTTGGGAATTTGAAATTTCAAGGCTAATGCGTGGAGCTGTTAAAGACACTTAACATCACTGAACAGTCCCAAAATCTACACTCATCGAGAGCCATACTAATCGCAACTACTGAAGAAAGAAGATATCGAATTACACTTTTCGTGAAACCATACACGAAGAACGTAGCCAGGCACCTTACAACGCACAAGTGGCACGAAAGCGTAAAAGCTTTCTCGCCGCCGTTTCCTACTTGTCGTATTATTTAACGGCGACGGGGATTCCGCCTCGCCAGGGGCCCACGGGGATGAATATTGCGCATTGTAGTGGTCGCGATAAAATCGAAGGGGAACGCGGAAAAACCGGGCGTTTCCATCTAGCGCGTTCCGCAAATTCCGAACCGCAATGCGGCCGCCGGCTGCGAGGCGGCGCGCGATATGCGAGCAAGAAATAAAATTGAATTTCAGAACGGGACGCGGGAACGACGGGCTCGGGAGGGACGTCAAGGAAACGATGTTGCCGCTGCGCGGTCTCCCTCTTTCTCTTCTTCCACTCCATCGTGCGGCAAGCGAGGGAAACAGAGAGAGAGGGAATATTCAGTCGAATGAAATTCGGTTTCGAGGTAAATCCGCTTGTCCGAAATCAATCGCGACCACATCGCATTACAAGGGTCGCCGCGGAAAATGGCTTTCGCGATTTTAAGAGACCGACGGAATTGCGCTCCCCAGCAGCCGCCGGGAAAAGGAATTTGGAAAATGCTCGATCGAACGGTGCCGGGAAATTTTCACGTCCGCGCGACGCACGGAACCGCGCGGACAAAGGCGAATTTCATCGCCACGATGGAAAACCGTTTCTCTTCCCCGGCGCTCGCGACTGAAATTCGATTTTTCCACCGACTCGGCGGCAGAGAATCCTCCCTTCCATCTCTGCGCGGGAGTAATTTTGAATTATGTTCGGGAATAGCAGACGACCGGCGAGCTTCTCGCCCGTAGATCGATAAGTGGGTTTCGTAGCTTATGAAGAGAAAATCGACTTTGTCCGCGGGAGGATTCCGTTCCGCTTTCTCCGCGAGATTCTCGAGGCAACAGTAGCGTTGCAGTTTTCTGTAACCCTTTTCTTGGCAAATTCTTCCCGCCCGGAAGTCTATAATAATTAGTTTTTCTAAGCCAGAGACGTTGGATCGAGATCTTCTAAGGTTTCTACAGATTCCTCAGCTGTCTTATTAAATCACTACCAACGCAGAATATTAATACGAATGCGGATCTAAAATTTCCACAAATAGTTAACAGGAACCGTGTCGGATATCGCGCGAACCATCGATGTAAGGAAACGTCGCGTCACTGATCAGCCCGAATCGACTCCGTTTAACGAAACGAAAAACGAGGCAAGGAGAGAGGTGAACCGACGAAAATCTTGGCTCAGAGGCAAGAAGAGCGACCCGGCGCGCGGGAAATCCGTGGAAACGATTGGCTGACACTTTAAAGTGACTGGCAAGAAGGCTAGGCGTAGGTTTTGTGCATCCGCGAGGAATTCGCGCGATAGCGAAGCTGCCACGAAAGATTCCCTCCGTGTCACCGGGTTACCGTAGCCGACGGTTACGGAAGCAAGAACTTCCGACCCGCGTGCTTAACTTGCACATCGACGACCACAAGAATTGCACCGCGTAACGTCACCGCGAGCTTAAACGCTGGCGATGCACAGTGGGCCGGATTCACTTATGTTGCGCCATTTGGGTCTTTTTTTTAACATATCGGAATGAAATTTACACCAAAAATAGGAAAAAATTATTCCTTTCTAATGGTGTAAAATTTAATTTTTTTTTCATTTATTTATTTATTTATTTTTTAATTTTGTTAACTTATTTGTGATAAAAAAAATTTTAATTCTGTTTATTTGGTACCTTATTTAATGCCCTTTACAGTGCCTTAAGCAAAATTTTGGAAAACTTTTCGTTTCCGAGTTATAAAGAAAAATCTAAAAATAAATGAATGCAATCAAATATCGCTTCGTTGAAATTAAAGATCAATCTTTTGCGCTAAACATCATCTTCTATTAGTAATTAATGTAAATAATGTATTGAAAAATAATTGTGAATATAGTGAGGAAATTTGCGATATTTTTTAAAATTGACAAAGAATATCTTTAAAGTCCCACCGAGTCCCAACTTCTAAAATATTGGAATATTTTCAGTACACCCTCCTCTACATGATTATGTAAAAACCACATCCTACTTTGTCCTACTTTACAAATTATTACTGTTTAAAGCGTGTCGCGCGACGCGTCGCGCCCGATATCGGGACTCCGCGAGACACTCAGACACTCTCCTAAGGATTTGGTTACATTGTAGGCACATGAAATTGTTTATGCTATGATGCAGATAAACCTTTGACAAAGTCTTGGATTTTCTGTCTGCCGTCAGTTGAAACAGTACCATCAGAGACTGAACAGTGTCACATTCGAAACCTTTTTCCATAATATTTTAACGTTACGCTCTATTTTTTTTCGGTTTCTACAATTTTAGTTTTGTCTTGTATAGTTTATATTTAGTGTGCATAATATATATATTTATCTTATATTTATTTAAGTGTATTAATGAAGTTCATGAGTGAAGTTTATATTTAAGTTTTGTTTTCTTACATTTCATTTGACACATATTTGGTAAGTAGGTACGATAGCACTTACACATTTTAATGGGTATGTTCTAGCATTCAACCGCATTGTGCATTTCCTTTTTTTATTCAGATATTAGTTATTTAACGATAATGGAGGCTTTCCGTACACACCAAGACTTGTTCTTGAAACTAAAAGGTTCTTCCAAAAACCTGAATGACTACGTATTCTTACATCAAATTATATGTGAGAAAATCGATATTTCTTCACAAAGTTCAGACGCACTAAAAACAATGTTAAAAAAATTTGTTTGTAAATTAAAGCAGAAATGGGTCAAATCTCGCTATATAGAAACCAAATTCCTTAAAAGTAATGCGGAATGGTTAGCAACAGATTTCATATATCCAAGTGAAATATTAGCACAAATCCCGTCTACAAGTTCAAAAAATCCTGCAGTGAGGCCGAAATTGTCTGTTGTAGAAATTTATAAAGGGAAAAAATCATATTCTAATTCCAGCAGAAGTGAAAAACTACGAAGAAGTCGATCTTTAGTAAACAATTTCTCCTTGGAAGAATTACTGAGTGCAGTACAACTGAGTTATAGACAACGTGGAATGCATAAACAAACACGTCTTCTTCAATATCTACAAGATAATGAAAATAAGGAGAATATTGAAACGCTGTTTAAAAAGAAGTATGCGTCAAAAGGAACAATTTTTGCACCAGAAAAAGCTTTAAGCATATTTATTACCGCTGATCTTTCAAAATTTCAATATATAAGTATTAGAAATGAATCAATTAGGTGTAATAACAACCAGTGGCCCTCATACTTCCAATTACGTAAAGAAAAAAGTAATTGTTACCCATCAAAGAATAAAATTCAAATCACCGAAAACTATGCGAAAGTAGAACTACAAAGCTTGTTAGACCACACAACATCAAGAATATTAAAAAATTTAGGGAAATTAACAGAAAACACAAAATTCGTACTTACATGTAAGTGGGGTTGTGATGGTGCTTCAGGACAACCTAGGTACAAGCAATTTCAAACGGATTTTTCAAGAAACGAGGATAGCGTTTTTGTTTCAAGCTTGGTGCCTTTAAAATTACACAATGAATTAACTTGCAAAGACTTATGGGTAAATCCTTGGCCATCATCACCATGGTATTGTCGGCCAATGAAATTTGAATTTGTAAAAGAAACAGACGAAATAGTAAACCAGGAAATAAGTCGGGTTAATGATGAAATTCACAATTTAAAACCATTTAAAATAAATAATGTACAAATAGAATATGTCATGGCCCTGACAATGGTGGATAACAAAATATGCAATATCATAACAAGTACGACATCCGCAATGCGTTGCTATATTTGTAATGCCAAACCAACAGAAATGAATAATTTAGATCTTGTCAATTCTAAAGTTTGCAACAATAGTAATTATTCGTTTGGAATTTCGTCACTCCACGCTTGGATTCGATGTTTCGAATGTTTGCTACATGTAGCATATAACATGCCGTTTAAAAAGTGGACAGCAAATACACCAGAAAGAAAGAAACTCCACAATGAGAGAAAGGAGGAGATACAACGAAAGTTCAAAGACAAAATGGGATTGTTAGTTGATATGGTGAAACAAGGATGGGGTTCATCAAATGATGGAAACACTGCAAGGCGATTCTTTTCCAATGCCCAGATTTCGGCAGAAATAACAGGAATCGATATAAATTTAATTAAACGTTTTCATACCATTCTACAAGTAATTTCCTCTCCACATAAAATAAATCTTGAGAAATTCAAAGAATACACCCAGACTACAGCAAGATATTTTATCCATGACTATGGGTGGTATTATATGCCAGCCTCCGTACATAAGCTATTGATACATGGTGATGAAATAATAAAGCATGCACTGCTTCCAATTGGCCAATTATCAGAAGAGGCTCAAGAAACAAAACACAAAGATTTTAAAAAATTTAGAGCCAAGAATACTCGAAAATATTCCAGAATTGCTACAAATGAAGACATATTTCATAGATTGTTATTAACGTCCGACCCATACATATCGACCTTAAGAATCAGATCATACAAGAAGAAAGTTAAACCACTAGATCCTGAAGCTCTAGAGCTGATACTGAAATAAAATCAAGAAACTCAACTAACAGCCTGTTACTTACAACACGAAATGGTAAGATTAGTCAAATTACTTTTTATGTTTAATAGTACCTATTGAGAGTCAGAATACAATTTTAGGCGAAGGCTTATCTGCATCATAGCATAAACAATTTCATGTGCCAACAATGTACCCAAATCCTTAGGAGAGTGTCTGAGTGTCGCGCGACACGCTTTAAACAGTAATAATTTGTAAAGTAGGACAAAGTAGGATGTGGTTTTTACATAATCATGTAGAGGAGGGTGTACTGAAAATATTCCAATATTTTAGAAGTTGGGACTCGGTGGGACTTTAAAGATATTCTTTGTCAATTTTAAAAAATATCGCAAATTTCCTCACTATATTCACAATTATTTTTCAATACATTATTTACATTAATTACTAATAGAAGATGATGTTTAGCGCAAAAGATTGATCTTTAATTTCAACGAAGCGATATTTGATTGCATTCATTTATTTTTAGATTTTTCTTTATAACTCGGAAACGAAAAGTTTTCCAAAATTTTGCTTAAGGCACTGTAAAGGGCATTAAATAAGGTACCAAATAAACAGAATTAAAATTTTTTTTATCACAAATAAGTTAACAAAATTAAAAAATAAATAAATAAATAAATGAAAAAAAAATTAAATTTTACACCATTAGAAAGGAATAATTTTTTCCTATTTTTGGTGTAAATTTCATTCCGATATGTTAAAAAAAAGACCCAAATGGCGCAACATAAGTGAATCCGGCCCACTGTGCGATGGTTCGAAGGCAACAAGAGAGTTCTGGCGAGAGGAAGCGGTCCCCTTTTCAGAAAATACACCACAGGCGATTGCAATCTTAAACGAGCGGTGTTATTGATCACGCTGATGGAGGCCTTTTGACACGAATAGAATTACGGAGAATCATTCGATGATTACACAAGTAAAGATGCCGAGAGACCACCGCGTAATCTCCTGAGTATCCTTCCCACGATATCCTACTTCGAGACTCCTAAGATTTATCTTCCAGATGAAACTATTCATCATCTACAAGCGCTATTTGGTAGTCGAACAATTCAATATAAAAGCACCACGTCGTGTGCACGTTTTTATAGACGGGAACAATAATAAAATCACTGTAAGTGGATGGATTAAGCGCGAGGAAATCCGTTCAATAACGCGTTGATCCGCGTTGCAGGGGAGATTTACGCGTCACGTGTTACAAGGTGTTATTTCAAGTCGAATCACTCTGAGATCGGAGGTCGAGGATTTAAGAACGTGGCAGATGTGTCCAAGTGCGACACTTTCGTACGTCGATTGCTCCATTCCGGAATTACGCGCAAGCCAGAAGAAATTCTACCACAGAAGTCCGAGGTGCGAACGACGGAGGATCCCCGCGAGAAGAGATATGGCGATTTACGTAATCGCGTCGTTGGTACGAATTTTTCCTTCAAACATGAATCTATCTGGGTAGAATCGAGATTCTAGGTCCCTGGAATCGGACTTTCACGTCTGCAAGATAGAGATATTATTCTAAGGAGGTGAATTTGTTCTTCCACTATTAGTCTCTATGTTCGTGGGACTGTTTTTGCTGTTCTCGTGCTCCAAAGTACGCTTAAGAACTTATTGTTACCGGCGGCTGACAACCAAATGATAAAACGAATCCTAGATGGAAATTCGAGGTTCCGTATCGGTGGTATCGCAAAGTAAGCGCACGAAACGCGAACACGGTGAAATGAAAGAGAGGAAAGGAGAGCAGACACGCGTTCGCATCTGAGAGCTCGACGAACATTCTCGTCTCGTTCATAATTTCTACGCTGGATCCTCTGGGACCCTGGCATGCAGGAATTCACGAGTTCAAGCAGGATTAACGCGAGCAGGAGAGCAAGAGAGAGAGAGAGAAAAAGAGAGAGAGGGAGAGAGAGAGAGAGAGAGAGAGAGAGAGAGAGAAGAGAATAGGCTGATATTGCTACTGGAATATTTGTAGAAGCTCTTACAACGCGAAGCACTTCGCCTCAAAAGCGAATAACGTAATTTGCAAGGAGCCTCGTTTCTCTCAACCTACCCTCGTCCTCTCTCTCTCGCTCTATTCTCTGTCGACGGGAAATTTTCTGTCACCGTACAGAATTTTCCGAGGGCGAATACAATCTTTCCGAGATAGAGTCGCCGTGGAAAAGAGAAACGAATCTCCCGACGCGGAAAGCAGCGGTCTACCCTCTTTCCTCCTCGTTGAAAGAAACAGGAAACCATTTACTGAAATCGTCGGGCCAGAGATCACGATGGTTCCCCTGCCGTCGACTTCGACGATCAAAATAACGCAATGTTAGTTGCAAATACCACGATAACTCGCTTTCCGAGGCGCAAATGCTACACCACCTTCAATTTTCTATTGATTCGACGTTATCTGTAATGCCTATGCCTTCGATTCTCGATCAGGAGCATTTCCTACGAATTGTATCTGAAAACGAATTTACTAGGGTTTATACAAAAACCGACTTCTGATAAACCCGGTTTTCGAATTCCAGTATTAAAAAAAACGATATAACCGGTTTCATTTACAAACAATATACCTATATATAACTGAGACAGTAAACTTTATACTTATTTTAAACATTTTCAGTTTTTTTAATACTTATGGAATTACAGATATATAATAAAATAAAATATACTCTATTGATATAACTCCAAATAAATCAAAACAAAAATAATTAAAATCCGTACAAAATATAAATTATAAGTCGGTATTTCATTTAGTATTTTTCTTCAACAAATATAAACTCATGAAGATTAATTTCACAGGGAACTTTTATAACAATATGCATGTGCCCGAAGCGATTTCAAGTAAAAATGTTAAAATTAATATTTGCATATTAATTCTAGTATCTAAAACTGATTTCCGAATTTTACAAATTTATCCCATAAAACAGTTTTTAAATACCAACAAACCCTAGAATTTACCATCCAAAGTTTCGAGCAAAGAAGAAAGACGATTTGAAATCACGTCGAAACCCCATGCGTCCAGCTCCAGATTTGTCAAAGCAATCGGACCTAATCGATTAATGGACACTGAAAATACAGAGTGTCTCGCACCAAATAGAGAGCAGACGTTTCTAATTCCCGGGCAAAGTGTTCCCGAGAGTTTCCGCGCGGCATCGTGGAATCGTCGCCGATTTCCGATCCGCGTCTCGTTTCCTCGTTCGACGGAACGTCGAATGGAACAAGAGAAGCGCAGCGTCAAGACAATGCATCCGGGAGAAAGGGATCGAAGAGACGGCGGGGCGAGCGGCAACAAAAGGTGGAAAGAAGACAATGCGGGCGAGGAAGGGCCGGGAAGAAAGCCTAGAGATGAGCTTTACCAAGGGAAGAGGGCAAACAACCGGCGATGGGAAGAGGGGGACGAGGTCCGACGAGACCTCGCGTTTTCAATCGCCCGTCCCGAAATCCCGGCCACTTCCGGCCAGAGGTTTCCGAAGTTCGCGCGAATTGCAGGCTCGATTCTGGCCTGCTGGCTCCCTTTCATCACGCTGGGACCGCGATCACGCCGAGCGGAAGGGGTTCGAGCGAGTGATCGCGGTCGATCGAAGACGCTCGAGAGGGAACCGCGAAGCCTATCCGACTACGACAAACGCGACCGGAGCCGCCGGAAACCGGAAAAAGAAACGGAACGGTCGAAAATAAGAAGCGGGCGGAGGAGTGTAGAGGGCGCGGGAGATAGAGGAGAAAAGGAATAGAGGCGTCTGGTTCGACACGCTGAGTGCACGGGTATTTCGAAAATCCGATAAATCTCGTCTCCTCTCCTCTCTTTCTCTCGCCGGCTATACAGCATCGACCGACCCGAGCGATGAAATTTCCTCGCCGTCCCCAATCTCTCGTTATTCCCGGGGCATTCTGGGCACCCGATATCCTCGGGCTTTCCTCTCCTCACCTCTTCTTCTCCTAAGCCTCCGCCTCTCCTTCCCACCAACCAACGACCGTGTATTCCGCAGTGGTACTCTGCCTCTTATTCCAACGAGCCGATCGAGAGACACGATCCTCCTGCATAGAGCTAATAGACGCTCGAGAATCAGGCTGTCGCCGAGCAAAACGCGGCTCCCGACGCAAGCGAGCCACGGATTTTGGCTAGGGATGACGGTCAACGATTTCCCCGCCCCTGGAGGATATCGTGGCTGGCTTAGCTAGAAATGTCCCAACGACGAAATGAAATAGAGAGAGATAAAATTGTATAGCGGGTGTTCTAGGATTGTTGTGCGAATGCTGCTGTTAACCAGTGAACAGGTATCTTTACTCTTCGGTCTGATATTTAGACAATCGATCCAGGAGTGATAGATTTCGATGTTCGATTTATGAGCTACGCTCAGGTGCTCGTACTGGTTCCCTTACAACAGATATCTCTGGCTCATCTATACACGTCCGTGTCGCAGTAAAAAGAACGGTATTGAGTGTGCCGCGGAGATTTCTATGTCCCTGAACTGGCAAACAATCGCGCTGTTGCATCAACGAGAATAGTGAATCGATCTGATGAAGCAACATATGGATAACGATCTCCAGATGCCCAGAATGGATTGCCTCGAGTTTACACTGAGAGCAATCATTTAATGAACAGTGTTTCTTACTGGGAGATAATCTCTAACTGTTCAGCTAATAAGAAGAAAAAAACTATCTCTCTCTGTATGTCGACAAACGTTCGCGTGGCGTGCGGAGGAACGAAGGGACTTGGAACGGTAACGGGTCCAGGGTAACGAACAATCGCGGCCCCGTTGCATCGACGGATAATAGAATACCGGGGAAGCGACGTCGATAACGATCAACGACACCGATACACACCGATTTACAACGAAGCCCGACACGATCCTCTTTCATCGGCACGGAAGAGAGCCAAGGAGAGCCGGTTAATAGACGCTTGAGAATCGGGGCTGGCGCAAGATGAAACGGCCGCTGCCACCAGGAAGGAAAGCCGCGCTCCTTGTTCTCGTAGATCGATAGGGAACGGTGTTCCACTGCCGCTACGATCTATCAGATCCCCAAGGCTGTAGTCTTTGTTAGTTTACGAGGCGGACGTCGCGGGCTCGTTCGCTTCCCGTCTCGCCTCTTTCTGTCCTCGGCTCCCGGAGGAACATGATAGCCCAAAAATTTGAAATCCAATATATCGAGGCCGGCCGTGTGTGGGCGAATTTTTCGACGATCGCGGGCGGATCGGGTGAAGTGAACGGGAGCAGTACAGTGTCTGTTTCTGGTCAACGTATCTATTTAATACAGTTGACGCGAGTTGTTAAATGGTGGTCCGGGGAACATGGAGCTAGGCGATGGGATATATTTATACGGTAGATTATCATCTATGTTATAGCGTTACTAATCCCTAGATAGATGACAAAGCGGAGTTTAGAGGGAAATAGGTACATTCTGAAAGAATGACTGAGATTACAGAAGCCATTCCTGTAATTACAACTAATAAGCGGGAAGCAGGTAACAAGGAGAGAGTGGTCGTCCATTACAGACGAACTAGAGAAAAAATCTGTTCCACCTTTCAATTTACCTTGGATGGGAAAAATTACCCTTTTCCCCGATCCTCCCACGATAAAACCAAGAAATCCTTCGGGTTCGAGCAAACTGGGGCCACGACTCGGCCCCCTCTCTCTGTACCCTCGATTCTACTTAATTACGAGCCTCTCCAGGCATCGTTCACGATCTCCCGTTCACGATCCCCCGGTTGAACGAGCACGTTCAAGCGAAAGCGCTCATCGCACAGAGAGAAAGAGTGGTGGCCATTAAAATCGTTCTCGTTCTACGCCCACCCGCGGTAGATCCGTGAAAAGAGAGGTAAAAAAAGGAAGAGGTATGATAAAACGACTTACGAGGCCTGGTCAAACGATCCCTAAAGCGAGTAAATTAATAAGTGCGCGGCGATCGAGAGTTAGCTGGGTCGAACGAATTCGCGATCGGAAAGACGAGATCCCCGCCGGCGGAATTCCATTCGTGGCCAGCTTGTTCAAGATAACGCGCCACCATCTTCCCTCTCATCGCCGATACCTCTCCCTCGCCCCTCTCTCTCGTCCCGCCCAGCCACGATTAATTAATTTAGCCGCATTATGGCGTAACAGTGGGCCGAACGGGCGAAAGGATTATCGCATCGAGCGACCTTTCGCTCCGGGCATCGAACGATGGGGATCTATCTATCGTCGCGGGGCTCGCACGATAAGATCATTACTGTTAATTGGAATTTTCAGATGATCGAAACATAGGATTATAATCCAATTGTCCGGGGTAGAAGGGAGGACCACGCGCAGCCGGGCTCGTGAGGCCGAATTATTGCGTCCCGTTATTGCGCATTAACGAAATAACAACGCGGAATCTCGTTTATGACGTTCGAATTCCTCTCCGTCCGTGGAATGCGGTTCCCTTTCTGCCTCGCTTTTCGCCCCGTTTTTTTCCCTCTCCTCTCCTTTCGCCTTTTTTTTAATTTCGCCTGTCCCTATGGAAACCGGTCGTCTCCGTTCGATATATCGAAGCCGGCCGGGTGCCGACGCGACGGAGGAGAGCTTTTGATAATCGTCGCCCACTGTCTGGTGGAAATTAAAGTTTCCGGTGGCAACGAGATTGCGGCTGTTGATTCGAAACGGGACGTGCGGATTAACGCGAAAAATACGATATCGCGCAGAGCGCGGGGACGATTCGTGAAACGATTCGACGGTAAACGAGCTACAAAGAGTCTCTCTCGATGGTTCTGCATAAATGATTCACGCTGGATCGTCGAGAAGGAAGTGGACACCGAGCCAGCTCCGTTTACAAACGAAACTCGAGCAGGACGCAGTTCCGCAGGACCGATTAGCCGACGGCTGAGTTCGTCATTGTCCGGTCGGCCGGATAAATTGATTGCCAGGTTCTTTCATGAATTCCAAAATCACCGGACGCCCGACGTAGCGGCGATTCAATTAATTCTATCGGCTACTCGCTCGCGGTGTATCCATAATTTCATATTTAACCTGCTTGGCTGCGTCCTCTTCACCCCCCCCCCCTCCCACCCTCCCCCTCGAGGGACGATTATACGCGAGAGGGGGTTCGATCGCCGGGCCAAATCCACCCTTCCCCCCTTTCCCTCGTTAACATGCAAATTCGTATCGTTTTTTCCCCTTCAGCCTGTATGCACGATCGAGCTTCCTTCGAAATTCAGGACGTACCAGCCCCGACGCGGCCTCGTTCCCCTACCAACCCACCCCCCTCCCTTCGTCCCTCGTCGTCACGTTAATACCAATTAATTAACTGGGAATCTCGGAGCTTAAGCCATTATAGAGGAGAGAGGGGTAGGTAGGACGCCCTTAACCCGCGCTCCTCGTCCTTACGCACGTGTCCTAGGAGAGGGCAATAATCAGCCACGCGCCCTTCAACGTACGCTGATCCCACTTAAAGGGTCGTTCCTCACCGGGGCCACCGGTAAATTGAAACTCCTGCGCGGGCACGATCCGATTAACGTCTAGAGAAATTGCTGTTGCCCGCGCGGAAATTCCACCCCGCGACGCGGCAACGCCCCAGCCGCCGTCGATACACCACCGTCGCGCGTTTTTCCTCCTGACGTCGTCGCCTCGTCGTAGCCGCGTGTAACCCGGGGCACGGTAAGCCCCCCCAGGTCCCCGTGTACACGGAGTTTCCCACGGAGAGCACACGCTCGGATACTATTCAACCACTCCCCCCCCCCCTCCCCTCTCGCTCTCGCCATTGACAGAGATGGTACCGTGTCGACGGAATAGCCGAGGTAACTGTTACCACCGATGGTATTCTGCTCCGATGAAATTAATCGAATGCCTCGGCTCCAGGGACATCCGCGACCTCGCTCGAGGTATTTGGTTATTTGTTTCTGGGGAATTACTGCTGGTGCTTGCGGGAATGGACGAAGAATGCAATATTGTTTAATATTCAAAACTATGTGTACCTGTGATTGCGGCATATGGCGCGGTGAGTATAGAGCTTGATGGACTGAGGTGACTGGGAAGGAGTGGAGATGAGTGGATTAATGCACATACCGTAATTGAGGAACTTGCAGCAAGAGGGGTGGATGCTCCATCTTTATCGACGCCGTGTAAATTAGAAAAAACTGTAAAATTACTGCTTTGATTTTACGTTAAAGAGAGAGGAGTAATTAAAAAATATATATTTTTACACAGTAAGTAGTAGTTGATATGTTTTTATTTCTATTTTTGGCAATTTTTGAAACTTGGAGCTACCCGAAATAAAAATATCGCACGATGCATTGATGGGTACGGGTTGCAAATATGCAAAAAATCGCTTATTTGTTATCGGATTTGCATCAAACGTGCGCCAAACGATGCAGAATTTGACTAAAAAATTATCAAAAATGGAGTTACACCCCTCTTGCTGCAAGGTTCTCAATTTTGTGTAGTTCCTTTAGAAAGTCTGTATTGTACATTTAATTTGCGTGGATATATCGCACGAAAATGATGAGCGAAGTTAGCTAGAATTATCTATAATTAGAGTTTCTTTTAACCCCCACTGTGAATATAACCGTAGTGCTGATTCGATCATTAATTACCTTGCAGAAGGAGGCGATAGGTGCTGTTGATCATTTGCCAAAGTTTGCATGCACTGGGTCTATTCAACGTTTCATGGTATCGATGATAATAATTAATGTCAATTAGAAAGTTCGTGATATTCGATTAGGCGGGGATTGATGGGACAGATATTGATCGATTTGATGACCAGGCGGTAGAAATGAATGAAAGAGGTCGCCCGAAGGAAGAATGAATCTCCCGACTGAAAGGGAAAAGGGGAAGACCTAGAAAATCGCGACGAGAGGGAATAAGAAAATCGATGGTTGATGGAAACCTAAGAGGACATTGTGGGGTAGCGAAATCCAGGGATTGAAGCGCGCGCTCAATTCTTTATACGTCTACCTTCGATCTTACTTTCGTTCGGACACGAAACCCCAAACGTCGCACCGTAATCACCCGACCTTTAACCCCTCTACTAAATTAGGTATTTGAAAAATGAACATGTAACAATACCCCGTCGCATACTCGAATTTCAATTTTCTCATAAATAGCCAATGGAACCCGTGCAACCACTGGACCATAAATGGTTCACTGGATAATTAAAACCATCAACCCTCCAACATAGTGGACAGCAATATCATAAACCTATAATAAAATAAAGTCATCATATACGGTTATTCAGTATGTACATACACTGAACTTATATCCTACTAACTTTACCACTCGGCTTCGCACGAAATTTAGATTCTGAGTTTATAAAACAAAATTTGTTTTTAGTTTTGTTTTGAAATCCCAGAGTTTATCGTTCAAAAGTTCTTAGGCAACAGACAAACACACAAACATGTAGAAGCTTTCTGCTTTATATATTAAGATCTCCACGATCAATGAATAACAGAAATGTTCATAAAATCTTTCACTGTGTTAAAATTCGACCATCCATTATATCAGAGCAAAAATGAAATTCGAAGATTTTAATCGCCAGGCGGTCGCTCTATAATCGATTAGAAGCAGGAAAACCGATTGCCCCTTGTTCCTCTCTAATCCTAATCCCGAAACGAGCCTACTCCCGCGTATTAATCATTAATTTTATATCATCACTTTAACCAGTATCTATAATATCCGCTAATACCTGTAACCCCCGCTAGACCGTGCGCACGCGGGCGTTCAGCAACGGCATTAATAGCAGCGCAGCATCGGGGACATCGGTATTCAATAATCAATTTCATTGGATTATTACTGTTACCATTGGAATTAGTCCTAGTATCGGCTATATTGCTAATAAGCAACTCGGATCGCCCGCCATTTTTGTAATGCCGATAATACGACGATATTATACAACGCTCGTTATTATTATCGTCGTACGCCGCGTATATATCGCCCGGGCGACGCTTATCGGTTCCCGATGGATCGTTCTAATTGAAGAGCAATCCGATTGATATCGGCTCGTTGCGTCGATATCCGTTCTTTTCCGGAGAACGCGCGTGCGCGACCACGTATAAGCGCATCGCGTCCAGGATTATTAATCGCGATCCACGGATCCGGCCGACGCGATTATTAATCGTAATCCTGTGCATCGTCGCTTGTTTGATGGACGCGCGAATTAATCTACGATCCGCGCGCCACTGTCTGTCGATTCTCGGCCTAATGCTGTCGGATTAATTCGCCGTTATGTCGTGCCTAATTTCCATCCCGTGTAAATTTTCGGTCAGAACCGCGAGACTCCCTCGCCAGCCGGCTTCGCCAGTAATTGCGTGATCGCCGTTCGATTTCGATTAAAGGAGCGCGCGCGAAAGAAGCGTGCCGTGGCTCGTCACTCCGCTGGCATTCTATGGGTATGCCGAACACTGTTGTGGAAAAATAATGCGAACCGCACACCCTCTTAGGGGCTCGCTTCAATCGCGAAGCCCGCGCGCTCCGCTTTTCTTGCAAACTTTTAAACAGTCACGCAGCACGGCCGTGGAACGATGAAATATTCAGTCGCACACGCTCGACTTCCGGCGGACCTCGTTAAGAATAGAATCTTTATTTCCATAAAATTCATAAGGGTCGGCGACGTTCAACTTCACCGTGACGCCGGCATTCTTGCAGCGGTAAAAAAAGTTGGAGCACGAACAGGCCACGCCTGTTCGAAAACAAACTCCGGAATCCTACGCGTTACTACGAGAGCTTTAATTCTACGCAAACCGGCACGGTAAAAGAAGCACAGATGGAGAGGAGGAATGGATGTTCTACCTGACAGCCTACAAGAGCAACCTTCTTGTAAAGTTCTTGCGTTCTAGATACACAAATTCGCTAATGAAACCCCGTTTAACCCTCGTCACGTGTCTGCAAGGTATTCTTCCTGAACCACTCTCACGGTATTAATCCTCTTACCCATCAGCCGTGCTCCACTGTGCTTGGGGAAAACTGTCAAAACCACGTACCAAGAGACTGATCCTAAAATTCGCGGGAAATTAAATATTGAAAATTCGAAGATTAACGAAAGGTGAGTCATGTTATTCAGAATCAACTACCGTGTATCAAAAAACGAAAGGAACAAAAATTGTATGCATTTCCACACTTGTATTGCAATCACAAGCGACGCGATATTGTGATATTTAAAGAAAATGCAAAAATGTTGATTTTTATATAGCAAAATGTTCCAGAAACATGCCAATATTCCCCCAGTTTACGGTAATAGCATATTATAATAATGGTAGATCGTGCGTTTGACAGTTTCGACAACGCTGCGAGTGAACAATAGAGCACACGACGGATGGGATGTAAAGGGATTAATTTCCAGTAAATCCTACGGGCACATCTTTGAACGATGTACCCTGTATCTCAACACTGGCTTTCAGCGTGCCTACACTTTTTCCATACAAATTTATCAGCTCCTTGGACGAGGGGAAAAAGGAACCCTTTCTATTTCCGGAAATACAGAACCCACCCCTCGTTTCTTTGTGTGCTCGTATCAGGACGTTCGTCGAATCTCTCTCTTCCCATTCCCGGTGGTACAAAGGAGTCGACTGGATGCGTGCGATTCCATCATCGCGGAATATCACGATGGGAGCGCGCGCGTACCGCTCAATTATCCCCGTTTAACGAACATCGACGGCTCGATCGGTCGCGATTTGCTATTTGCCGACCGTCAAATCGCCCCGGGGCCTCTGTAAGACGCGCATTAATTAAGAGATCGACGGAAGACGCGCCGGCAATTAGGCGATCGCGATAGATGCGCGACGGGAACTGCCTTGTGGATCCTTAATTGAATAGGATTATAGCCGAGGAGCAACTAAACTCGGTCGCTCACTCCTCGTTGCCTATCTCCCCCACAGCCTCCGCTCCTCTTCCTCTGGCTTTTGTGGCTTTTGTTCAGAAGACACTGCATGCACCGAGATTGCTAATCAATGGGGATCACGGAGGGAGGGATTTTGGAAAATATGATAGTGGAATCCTGAGAAACGCGGCAGATTATGTTAAGTGCTTTAGGGTATGCGATATTCTCGTCGACAGAGTACCTACTTTTAGAGTACTTACTTTTAACTATCTCAAAAAGGGGAACAAGTATATAACAATGATCATGACGGCATTAAAATTACATGACAAATTTAATTGGGCGCTTTACTTGAATTTGAGGCTCATTTAATATAGCTGACGTGGCACTCGAGTACCAAAGGAACTAAATTCCAGCTGCAATTCTACAAATATCTCTCCTTTAAATAATACCATCAAGAGTACTCAGGCGTCTACCACGAACGCAGCTCGTTTAAGCTGATGGAATTTCAATAACGAAAGATGCTGCCTAATTTGCGGATGTCCTCGGACTATCGCATTTACTCGGCATCCCAACACTGTTCGTGAATTTCGTCTAACTGGAATTGATTCGATCGTCTGGGGTAAACTACCCGAGGCCATTGACACTTCAGTGGTTTCCAACATTCTGACCACTAATCTATCGAGAAAAATTAAAATCCACCTTTTCGCAACTTACACTCGCAAGCTTCTAACACTGTTTGTTAGAAGAAGAATTAAAATATTACCACTTTTGTGAAGCTAACCTCTCGAAACGAATCGTGCTATCATCCCAACGCCTATGGCGCCAACAATGTGATATTAATCGACTTAGAGAGCAACTTGTCCACTTCGTGTTACGCTAAACGCTATGTTAATTCAATATTTTCAAGCTACCTTTCAGCGGGCCTCAACTACCGGTTGATTTACTCGCGTCCGCGTTACCGAGTTGAACGAATACCAGGGACCGGTTCTCGTGGCTCGATCGCACGACAATCGAAGAAATAAACGGAAGGGCTCCTCCGGAGGACGAGCGGGCAATGGTCGCCACCAGGCGCGTTTAAGTACCTCCCGGATAACCTTTCACCGCGACCCGAAGCCTCGCGCTGCCGTATATGTAGAAGAGGGCGATCATTAATTAATACCTTCCGGGACGGGGTGAGTCATGAATCAACGCCGTCTCATCGGCGCGGCGATGCGCGCCGCTTCTCTACTGGCCATCGCGATCAACGCAATGATAAACAGTGTGTCGCGCAGGACGATTATCGATCACGTTCAGCTTCATCCGAGACAATTAACGCGGTCGATCGACGCCGTTGGTGAAGGCTCTATAGTCCATTGGAAAAGTCGATCTTGGAGCTCCACGGTTACTACGTTTCTCACAGTAGCCTCGATCAAACTATGTGGGGTCAGTTAGAGGCCTTGCAGCTGCTTCTGAATGTGGAAGGTAGAAGCCGGAAGACGGGTATTGCGATCCGAACTAATTCAGATTTCAGACGCAACTCTGTTATAGGTCAGAGCCGTATTGTCAACTCCAGCAGAGTAATTAGCAGAGAATCACAGTTCAATGGACGGTGCAGGGTTGAGAAGTTGGATTAAGCAGTATTATTCTTAATTTCAACGTTGCTTTGTAGTAAGTCCTGCTTTGTTTCCACCCCACCCTCTACATTCTTCAAGAACAGTCGATACTTCTTCGAACTACGATTGTAGACTAAACTACTGCAATTACTGTCGTCGGGAAGCGAAAGCATTCTTTCGTGTCTGTCGAACGCCGAAGAAAAGCAATCCAGATCGATCGATCCCCTTCCCTCTCTCCCTCTCTCTCTCTCTCTCTCTCTCGCTGTGTATAGTCGGTTTAAGAACAGTCACGAGATCGGGAGGGTAATTGAAACTCGGTCGGCGAACGGGAACCGAATTACGCTCGCCGTTTCGCCGTAAATATCGCTGAAATATTCATCCAGGAGCAGTTTGCCACTCTCGTCGCCGCCGATAAGCGGCAACACCTGCGCCGTAAAACTAACGGCCATCGGTTACAATAAACATCCGTTTTAAAGGGCCCGCTATCTAGAGAGCTTGAACGGAATCAACGAGCTCGCCGCGAGAGAACGTCCCCCGAGAGCTGGTAGGGGAACATCGAGCTCTCGAAGATTACTTAAAAATCGAGCCCATAAATCCTGCCCGATAAACTCGCCACCGCGGAGGGGATCGACTCGCGCGAGAACGGTAAGAAAGTAGTAGAAGACACGAACTCAACGAGGATACGCGTGTAGCCAGCTTTGTTAGCGAGACGTGTTAAGCTTCCGCGAAATGGAAGAAACGCGAGGAGTAAAAAAAGTTTTTACTGTAAATGGGAACTCGGTTGCTAAAGCAGAGCCGGACGTGTATGGAGTGCAGTAAGCTGGGCTCTGTGAAAAAAGAATGTCTATTATCTGAATAGTAGACAATTAATTGAAGTAGGTCAGCCATATTCGCTTTGATAGCGGCGCAGCAGTTACAGAGTGTACAGAGAAATTCTAATTAACCTGTTTATTGCAATCTTGCTTATCCGTGAAGGGAGATTAGTCATCGCGCTGCGGCGATTGAATTGCAACACAATCGCTCGGTTAAATGACGTTAAAATGCGTTGCATTTGAAGAGCATTTCTTGCTGTCGAGTGCTGCGGAATCAATTAGCTGGTATGCAATTCGTGTTTGATATTCCCGACTGTCATTTACGCTCCGAAGCGTTTCCTGGCGAGCAAACGTTGCCTGCTCAATGGCATGGAATTTCGAGATAGTGTAGAAAATTCGATTAGAACGTGCGAGTAAATAAAATTAATGGAATTCTTCATGCTCAAGTTTCTTTGTTTCAATAAAACAAACTGCGCTTCATTATATCTTAACATGTACCTACTTTCTGAATCACGGTGACTGTAATAAGTTTATAATTCCGGAATGCATAATGTCGACATATTATCTTAACCACACTTACTTCATTATCGTAAACTGTAATTTAATTCTTAACAGTTGTTTAATTGAATCTTGAAGGATCTTGTAAAAGATCGTAATTAAGTGATGATTAAGGAAACCTGCGTGGAATAATAGTCGGCAGGCGCGAAATTAAAAATTGTTAAGCTTATTCTCCAACAGAAAAAAACTAAACAAACGTGTTTTTCTACACCCCCCACAATGGTAACGCTGGGAATTTAATTTCACGCATTCTCCCCATTGATCTTCATGTCTTAATCAACATCCTGCCCGCCTCTACAGGCCGTCGATAAATTTTTAATAGCCAGAATCGCTGAACAGCTCAAAGAGGAGCACGGTCCCAGGCGTTCCTTTCAGCGAATTTGCACGGCGTATTTGCGCTCGCATCGCGGAGCTATTTGAGTTTCGCGTTTGCACACAGATAATTATAATCGAAGCCCGCGGACGATCCACGGCCACGGGGCGGGCTTTAATTAATCACGATGAATAACGGGACGGGGCCAGGGCGAAACTTCGTTAACTTGCAAATTCTCCGCGGTCCGAGGGTGGGGGTAAGAGGAGACCCTTCAAGGGATAAAATTCCCTTTTCGTACTTTGATTTTCCCGGCGGCAGGGTTTTGCATTTTCTTTAACCGAGCCGCTAACGAATGCCAGTCTCGACGACAAAAATCCCGTCCCGGTATGTAAATCGGAGCCGCATAATGGCGCACCGATTAGGATTAATTTAACGATCACGACGAGATAGAGACAAACGCACGCGGGCAGAAGGATCGTGTCCGAGGCGGGGAGGATCGCAGAGCAAATTGAAGAAGATTTCGAGCCTGTAATTGTGATTAATTGGAAGAAAGGCGCGCTCGGCCAACGGTTTTCCTGGAATACCCGGATCGGGCAATAACGATACACCTCGCGGCTAATGGCCACGCAGCCGGATCCATGATCGCCCGATCATTGCTGGCCATTTCGAATCACCTATGGCAGGGACAGAGCCACGTCCTCACGCGTGATTGCGGAACAAATTGGCGGGACTCTAGCCCCGGCGATTCTGATTAATCGGCATAGACTCGTCTGATATTAGGAGGGAGTTCGCGGAACGTTACACGCATTAACATCGCGTTTCCAATGAATTATTTATCCCCGTGGCTTCGAATCGCGAAGTTATGGCTGGCTAAACGACCGCGACCGCTTCCTCGCCGCGCACTGAAATCACCGAAATGGGAAAAAAGTGGAATAATTCGATATGGTTATTGAATATCAATAATGCTATCTAATTTCCCACGGAAGGGACGTTATGCCATTAAACTCATAGAATCTAAGTAGTCTCTTTTCAGCAAGCCCTGTGGCTAAACGATTTCCACCGCTATCGAGTAACACAATTCTGAAAATACAGCGATACCGACCGGTGGAAGCAACCGGGAGAAATCGGAGAGGATTTAGCCCCGATAATCGTGATTAATTACGACAGATTCGAGGGGGGCCAACGGGAGATATCGCGTTCCTGGAAACGCAGCCTCCAGCCGGCTAACGATCCGTCGGCAGAGTTTTCTTGTCCGTGCCGAGATCCATAATTTTGTAACTATTCGCGGCACTTTTTCTCTCCCCGTTCCCCCCCGTATCGCGGAGCCAATTACACAGCTCGCGTTACGCTTGCACGCCGTTTGATTCACGATCATCGTGCCAGCGGCGGATAATCGCGCGCGGATCACGATTAATTTAACGATCCCGCGCCAGAATGATCGAGGAAGTCCACGCCGCGCACACGCTCGCGAGCGTAAGTGCGTGCGCGTGGGCGTACAGTGGAGCTTTTTGCTGTTCGATCCATCGAGTCCAAACCGCGTGGCCAGAGAGCCATCGAAGTTCGCGAAGCTGGAGACGGAGTCCGCGGACTCCATTAGCCTCGTTAACCGTTAACGCTTCGCGTGCAACGATATCCCGTAATGGCTACCCATGGGCCGCGAGAGGCTAATGGAAACGCTGGTAGAAAGCGGATTTCGCTGTAGCCCCAATTCTGTCGTTTGCATTAATATCTATTGTGATTACTTTCGCCGCGGCGGGAGCAATTGGGGATTAATTATGCCTGGCGAGAGAAAGAGAAGGGCTGGGTTATGGAGGTAATGGTTTCGACTCGTTACGATGGGTCCGCGTAGCTATACGGAGTGTAAAATCAAAAGGCTAATGCGTCTAAAGTCAAGTAAGATGCGAGATTTTTGTTTCGCAAGGGGGCCATGCGATGGAGCCCATCTTTTCCTAGATCGAATAGCGTGGTAATACTATCATGTACGATGGAAGTTATACTGGAGATCGTGGTGGAAAGATAGCGGGTAAAAACTAAAAAGTGAGGAAGAGTTTCTTTCGTGGCCCTGGAGGGCGAGGGTGTTTAGGACCGTTTACTTTATAGGTAGGGCGGGCAAGTAGAAACGGTCAGCGTGTTATCAGACATAGACGAATATTTCTAGTAAACACGTCTAAGTAAGTAGCTTCATTCTTTGTATTAGATTACGGATAGGGGAGACCGGGGCTGGTAGGCCAATTTTTCAGTTTTTGATTTTTAATAAATTATGTGGGCGAAATATCATTAAATCGATTACTATATTTGATAGGGCATACATTTGGCTATCTGATTAAATTATTAATGTTGACTCAATGTGACAACATTTAAGGCATTTTAATGTTTTTCTAACACCTTACATGCTGGTCAACCAGCCCCGTGGTCGGGGTTGGTAGACTAACAGTATGGGGTAGGTTGACTATAGGTGCAATCACTTAAGAAAATGTTGTTAACAACTTATCTGAGTGATAATAAAATAGCATAATGTCACAAGAGTTGTTTCATTATAAAATATTTATTACTTTTTAATAATAAATAACATTTTAAACCTTTATAGTAGCAATACCAGGTATGTAAATATGAAACCGGATTTTTTGTACTAAAAATACACGTTTATTGTATGAAAATGATACAAAATATTTTGTTCGAAGTATTGCCCATCGGTAGCTATACATTTTTTCCCATCTCTCTGACAATTTTGGATGCCATGCCAAAAAAACTGTTCCTCTTTTGAGGAAAACCAGTCATCGAGCCCTTTTCGTACATTTTCGTAAGATGTGAAGCGCTATTCAGCAAGTGCGTGTCCCATCGATGCAAATAAACAATAATCGGATGGAGCCAAGTTTGATGAGTAAGCCGCATGCGAAAGTATTTTCCAACTAAACGCCTCAATCGTTTCCTTTACCGTTTTTGCTCCGTGTGATGGTGCATTATCATGAAGCAGAATCACTTTGTGTTACCTTTTTGATATTCCGGTCGTTTTTCCTATCTTCTCGATCATTCCCATGACTTTCAAACGTATGGAGACGGCTTCTTGGGTTACATTTAATTGATCCGCGTGTTGTTGTTGCGTTTGAGCACCATCCTCATCCAACAATACTTGTAATTCGATGTCTTGAAACTTTTTCGGTGGTCTTCTACGTTCTTCGTTTCACACGTCAAAATGGCCACTCTTGAATTTCTTAAATCACTCAAAGCACTGTGATTTACTAAGAGCTCACCGTATGCTTCGACAAGCATTCGATGCGATTGTACAGCAGTTTTCTTCAAATGGTAACAGAAAATCAATGCTGTCCGCAAATTGTAGTTTCCAGGCACAAAATTCGATATGTTCAATGCTATTAAAAACTATGCAGTTGTATGAAACTTGTACGATTGTGAGTTGAAAATCTTTATCAGATGTCAAAACAAGAAAATGGCGTAAATGACACGGTTTGATGATAACTACATTGACAGCTGGCGCCACGTATGGGCAAATTCCGGTTTCATATTTACAGACCTGGTAAATCTTATATCTGGTACTATAAAAACATTCGCCATCTTCTATCAACTAATTACTATCTTGGCAATCTGATGTGCAATTTTTGCACTCGTAGAAAAGTACATATCTATACAGAGTTTTATACGGTATATTATGTTCCACGGCAGCTGCATGAATGCTTTTCTTTTCAAGAATTACTTCACGACATGCTTTTTCTATAAGATCTTTTGAGGTTGAACCTCTATTTGACTTTCTTTGATATGTCCTCATTGTTCTGTGAAATAAGTTATTAACTAGCCTTTAGTAACGAAAAGTTCGTAATAAACTAATATACCTAACTGGGGTTGGTTAACCAGCTTAGCCATGTAACCCCGGACGTTATTAGTCAACCAGCCCCGAACGATCATTTTGACTTCAATTCTCTATATAACCATTAATTATTTATGTAAAATCAAAAACGCAGTCTTAATAGGTCGTTTAATAAACAAACTTTAAAATAGTCCCTTCACATTTATTCTACTCTAACTATATAGAGCGTGAAAACATAAAATCTTTAAGAAAACATATTTACTTACATAGCCAATTTTTGGATAAACGCTAGTAACTTTTAAAAAACGTGCGATCGCGGGGTCGGACATAAATGCATGTCATAGTAGAAGTGACTTATTTCTACAGAAAATCGCTCCGCGGTAGAGCATACGTCGGTGAAAAGTTATTAACAATTAGTCAACCTACCCCTGGTGCCAACCAGCCCCGGTCTCCCCTACATCATTAATAAATAGGTTAAATAGAATCTTAATATTGAAATCTGTTATTTCGCAATTAGAATCGAATATTCGTCCCACTTTATACATTACCTTGGTATGACTTCAACAGCGAATGCCCACTTTACCTAACTTCCAATAGCTACTATGCCGTCTCGAAATCCTTTATCGCTCTCCTCCATCCCTAGTGCGTTCTTAATTCTATATTCGCGGCAACTCGACGATTCTCGACAGTGAAAGGCACAGCGAACCCCTCGGTGCCAGGAATACCAAGAGAGTAGGAAAAAATAGAACGCAAGCGTCAAGTGCTCGCGGTGTGTAAAGAGTCGACGCGCTATCCGGGTGCAAAAGGTCAAAGAGCACGAAAGTACAGGGTGAACGAGCGGGAAGTCGATGCGGAGAAGAATTAGACACACTCCGGGAAAATATGCACGGAGGAGATAACGAACGTACCAGGCTGGTCTAATGAAACAGGCGGTTACCGTTCGAGAGTACCTCCCGCGATTCTTCGATCAAACAGATACAGAGTAACAGAGTATCGTGATCTGACCTTCTTTAGGTGACCCTCGTTGGTGCCCACGAAGACGACGGTGTAGTCGCCGGTGGAGGTGGCCGCGACCGCGGTGAGATGGGTATCGAAAGTGAGGACGGGGGTCGCCGCTATTGGATCTCCACCTCCTAGAGGCGTGTTCACGTCCAGGCCGCAAAAGTCCTCGCCGATCGTTTGCAATTTCTGTGAACAGACAGGAGAATAATGTTAGTGAATACGATAAATAACATGCGTTACAAATCAATTTTATGCTTCGCACGATTATTATGTTTGCTCGCGTTACCGTTGTCCAATTAAAGGGTTAGGACACATTGGGGACCCGAAAATCATGTGTAAGTTTCAGGATTTTTTGAGGCGAAATTAGAAAATAAATAAAAAAACTTTTTTAATTTTATTTAAGCACAATGCAGTAGAAGTCCCGTGTACTTTGAGGTAGGATAAAAAACAGAAAATTTTCATTATTTACATGACATTTACTGCGGAAGTACATAGTGATTTGACAAAATATTGATTTTTGAGAAAATGGTTAACATTTGAAGAGAATATCAGTTTCAACTGAAAAATGTACCTAAAATTTTAAGCCTAAATGTGCCTGTACCAAACTTTTTTAATGAATCTGTAGATAATTTATTATAGAAGAAGCTATTAAAATTTCAAGTGAATCGAATAAAAATTGGTCAAATTATGCTGCTAGCCAATTTGAAAAAATTGATTCCGATGAGCTTCGAGAACAACACATAACTGTTCCAGTTATTAATATTTCTGTACAATATTTATACAATATGTATATTCATTAGTGCATGCCCTAAACACAAGAAGTATAGAAATAATTTGAGTGTCTCAGGGTGGCGTAACTTCTTAATTTAAGTTTGACGAACGCCACTTTTCCGAAGTGCAATAATGGTTAAAGAGCGCATGCTCTACTCGCTCCTTTCCTTCACCCAATAGTAGTAATTACGTCAATCAATTCTCATGAATATTAATCGTTTTAATACATCACAAATAGAACCACTTCGCTGGGTTCAGATTAGCCTTGAAGGATCTGTTGATCTCGTCCCACACGCAATATCGGTGCAATCACTACAGATACCACAACGCCTGCAATTTCATACCTGCTCCCCAGACCCCGCGACATTCCTGAATTTCCAAGGCACCGCGAGAGGTAAAAACCTGAAATTAACGCGCCGCGGAAGCATCCACGCCGAAGCTAACACACGATCAATATCTAACGAGCATTTTGGGTTTCCAAGGGATTAAGACGTCTCGCGATAAACGCTCAAAGCTCCGTGCACGCGCCTCATGCATACTTTATCTGCGATCGTGGAGACGCGGGAGCAAGGTTATACGCGAAACGATAAGGTCAACGACGATCGTGCGAATCCCGCGGAAATGCGGCGCGCCATTTTCATACGGGGAAGAGCGAGACGACGATCGGCCGCCAAAGGATCTCCCAGGAGATTTCCTCGTGTGGTTTTTGTTACGGGAAAGCGGGTCGTAGGTTATCGCGCGCGAGCCCGAGGCCACGAAAAATACACCCCGCGTAAAATATCGCCGCTCGGCTCGCGGCGATAAATTATCGCTGCTTGGGCAATTAATTCTTGCCGGGGCGGCGATTAATCGCGTCGCGCGACGAGATGCGATACTTTATTGCCCTCTGCCGAACGTTCCCTCCTCGCGTTTAGAAGCGCCACGTAAGAAAACTGACGACCGCCACCGCTGCTTTCCGGTTCCTTCGCGTTTCACTTCGAATTTCTTCCCCGCTGGACGCACGAATCTCGCTTTTCGCTTGGAAATATCGTGCATTGACATTGATCGTGCCTGAGCTGCGGTCGTTGCGCATCGTTTCGTTTCTGCACAACATCCTGAGTCATCGATGACCCACCCCTGACGAGGAACGTTAATGAAAATCAAACGGTCGGCGAGATTCGGTGGACTCAAGGGGTGCCGTGGTAACCGAGGAAACTGGGGGATGCCGTAGCTTCTCGCGGCTGCACGTACGGGAACACGAAGAGACCGACACTCGCGTCTACACGCTCAAGGAGAGGTCCAATTCATCGACTAGCGAGTCAGAAAGCCCGCGTTCGTGGCGTGGCCACCAAGAAGTCGGCTCTATTTACATTCCAGGGTTGCTTTCGCCACCCTGTATAAACTGCAGCGAACAATTATTTGCATTCCTGGCGCTAATACGCCGTCGACGTTGCGGAAGGGGCGTTGCAGCACACTTTCGCTCCGGAACACGTCCTCTCTCTTTCTCTCCTTCCACCGTGTCTGGCCGAGAGAGATGGGGAATGAGAGGGGGTGAGAGAAGGCGCGGAGGAACAATGGTTATGGCAAAACAACTGCGCTCGGTTGGCCTATTGAAACGTAGCTAATGCGACCATCAAGACGAAATGGAAGCTCGTTACGGCACCTTTTTTGCCCTTCACTTTCCTCCCTTTTTTGCCACTCGGAAAATTGGAGTAACGACGTGTTATAGCGGCGCGAGCGCACGCGCGGAAACACGCGCCATCACGCCAATTCCCGGGCCGCCACTTTTTCTCTCGCAGCAGGAACAAAGGTGCTGTAGTGATTAATTTACGCGTTTCCTGTTTCGCTGGCGAATGTTTCATCACGATGTTGGCGCGAGTTGGCTCGCGGATTTTCATTTAGTGGAACGATCTGCGGTTGGCTATGAGAATTCACGATGGTTGCTTGGTATGAATGGTATTGATAAGTAGGATATTCAAGAAATGGATTTATTGGACTATACTATTCTAGATTCGAGAGTTATGTGAATAATGCCATCGTTGGTTTATTGGGAAGTCTAGTCGGTTGATGAACAATGTAGTAAGAGATAATACGTTGCTGGTCTTACAAGGGAAGTTGGGCAACCTGGAAATTCGTAGTAGAATAGAATATCTCGAGAACGGTGAGAGATATGGAAAAGAAGTTGAAACAAAAGATGTCAACATCTCTTTTTATATCTACCAAGCCCAGTAAAAATAATTATCGAATTAAGGGTTGTTGGTGGGAGTAACTCGAAAAGTATGGACATTTCGATAATTATTTTTACACAGTTTCGTAAATATAAAAAAAGGATGCAACTCTTGTTTAAACTTCTTCTCGAAATCTCTCACCGTTCTCGAGATATTCCACGAAAGAGAAAATTCTGCATTTTTTTCAACGGGTGATTCACCCCCCAAAACCGCACTATGGCACCAAAAAAAATAGGGTTGTGTTACAGATGGGATACCCTACTTGAACACACAGTTGCATAATTTTATGAATTCTCAGATTGCCTAACTTCTCTTGTTAGATAAGTGTCTACAGATTTCGTGTTTATATTTAACACTAGATTGTTTTTGGAAAAGAATCTCGCGTTTTATTGACACGAATAAAGAAAGCTATTAAGGCATATCTGTATAGGAATACTGTATACAGAATGCTAATAACGGAAAGGTAAATATTCGGTTAAAATATTCGTTTGCGCGTTTGAACAGAATATGTGTATACATACACAGAAGCCGCAGTTGTTTACGCGTGGGTATTACGCCCTTGGCCACGTGGTGCCTTGGGTGAAAGTAAATTATTTCACAGTAACTCTTAAGGGTCTTAATATGAAGATATTAAACGTACGCACGCCGCGAGCATTGAAAATATTAATATTAATGTTAGACATTAAACCTCTGCAGGTGCAACGTATCGAGGCAAGCTAACCTCACGATGATCGATGGAAAATGCGAATTTATATTTTGTGGGTAGCTTAACGTTAATTAATGCGCTTCTGTGACAAGCAATGTAGTCATATTTCAAGCTACATTAAAATTTACTGTACCCTCAACCGCGAAAGGTTGCTTACTTAAGCCCGCAAGGGTTTGCAGGGTACGCTGCGTAAAATATTTAGGGGACACTCAAATGACCTCGTTCCACAAGATGCTTAATATTTAAAACTCTGTATATACCACACAAAGGATGATCGAAGAATATATATTTGTAGTTGTAAGAACATTTCTCTACATTTCAGTCGTTCTACAGAATCAACCCCTCTCCCCTGCCACCCCGGGATTATTACCAGCAGCACGACTCCTTACCATTAAATCACAAAAAATCTAATTTACCTGTTAACAAGCAAACAATCCTGGTTTGGGCGCAGCGAGACTTCATTAAAATTTAACGAACACCACTCGTTTGTAACGCGCCTACCGACGAACGCGTGCCACTCGGAACTGTGCCGAAATAAAAGCGGACGAATCGAGCATACACCGAACCCCTCCTCTCCCCCGCGTAAAAGGAAATAATCGGCGCGCGTAACCGGAACGACGCGTCAAAGGGATGTCGTGCCGGGGGAAGTCAATTAATACTGAGGGATCGAAGGACGTCGCTCGATGGCCCACCTTCTGTCGGTTCACCCCCGTATAGCTACAGGTATGTACGTCCGCGACCAATGTCAACACGCCTAATTATCGAGCGTCGGCACCGCTACTCTCCGTCATTTCACGAGCAGCGACAACATATGGATAACGTTCAAAGCGATCGTCCCCCACTTACCGAAATACGTCCGCGGATAAATCCTAATGCGAAGGAAATGTTTGCAAGGAGTCTGAGTAAGAATCAAAAAACTGTGGTACCATCTGACGTCTCACAACACTGCTGAACCCATCTTCGAGGTTCCTCCTCGGGACCCATATTATATCTATCCCAGAAATGAAACTGTATATATATATTGCGAAATAATACAAATAACTGAAGGGTAATGGGAAAACCGGGAATGTCAATTTGTCGTGTTTTTGCGATTCAACATGTTTTGTTGGTGGCAACAGGGACTACAGAACTGTCGAATCATAAATGGTTATAAAGTTCGAATGCCCTCGTAAGATAACGTTAAAGATTTAAGCCTACGCTTCTGTCGTCAGGGTAAAGGAAGAAATTATTTAAGAAGAAAATTACATAAGAAAATTGAATTCATTGAACCATACCTACTGGACTAAAGAATTAAAATTTAATTTTCCGGATCACGCTGTTTTGTGACATTCCCTGTTTTTCCCCTTATACTTCACCTGTCCTCGACACTCAGAGTTCAATATCATCTCTGGCGTTGTCACAAAATCCTGCAGAAAGTCCGCTTTTATAAATTCCAGCCTGCATCGTGCTTTTAAATAATTGTTATTTAATTTTACGCAGTAAAAAACATAGCTACATTTTTTCCATGAGCAAAGCGTTCGAAATGAAAACGCGAAGCGCGTCGAGTCGCTGGATTCAAAGCAGATCCACGGCTTTTCATTCCCCTTGCAATTGCGTTAATTGAATTTCCGCGACGCTGTAAACCGAGTAGAGGGTAAAAAGCGCTGATACCGTGCCGGCGAGCCGAGGCTGAATGAGAGCGTTGAATTTTAGTCAATTTATTGCGGCGTTTTCCTCTTCATTTGTCAACGGTGATTTCCCCTCCCGCCGCGTGGGGGGTAGGGGATCGTTGAAAAACGATTCAGATTTGTTCCTGCAGCGGGTTTCGGCTAGCAATCGAGAGGATGCGGCTTCGAGAAAAGCGGCTGTCAGCCGCACACGATCGATACACGCTTTTCCCGCAATCTTCTTCTCGGCTTTTACCCTCGTTCTATCTTCCCGACGTTCCGCGAATCCTCTTTCCCGTCTTTTATGCCCGCTACACTTCGCTGTTTTCTGTCATACGCGCGGCACACGTCGATACTCTCACGGCACGGATATCCGCCCCCGCGACGAATTTTATCAACACAGATCCAGCAAATCCAATGACGACAGTGCCACGGGAGGGCGGCGGGGGAACCGTATTGTTACATTTAAGTGCGCACGTCCCGATGGCGACGAAATTTTTCGCAATTTCCGCGCTGAGGAATTCAACGCTCGCGAATACTTCATTCTTCCGCTGGGGGAGGGAGCTTTCCGCGACGACTACCGAGCATATTTTAAGGACTGTATGGTTCGTCGCGTAAAATGCATTCCATTTTAAAAAGTATACACCTTCGAAGAATCCGGTATCCTTTGAGTATAAAGAAATACAGCTAATACTAATATAATTCTTAGAAGTAAAGATGCTATTACCTCCGTTACGATATGCAATCTCTCCCATTTTGATGTAGAGGGAAGGCTGAGATTTTTTGATTCTCGAGTAAGCTTGTATCGATATCGGACATCAAGAAAGCTGGAGAGAAGCGTATTGTAGTCTTAAGTTTCTTTCGTTTTTGGTTAGGAAAACGTTTCCTTATACTTGCAGCTCTTGAGGCAAGAGATGAAAGCAGATCTGTCAGCAGGGAACGCCTGACGTTAGAAGTCCTCTTATTTCCGCTTTTACATCGAAGAGAATAGATTCGGCAGCCGAAGATGTCGTGGATCTCCGTTTCTCAAAGCAGAGAAACTACCGAGGAAGTGGGAATTCTTGCAACTCGAGCTCTTTGTTGGTTGTTCGCGAAACTGCGCGTTCACGCGAGCATAGTTGACGGTTCGATCAATATGAAAATGAGACGTCCGACGTTTGAAAATGGCATCAGCGATATCCCCCTCCAATCCTGCGCTACATTTAACCAGGTCTTAGAAAACTTCATTCCCCTCGAAACACTTGGATTGGGCTTGCGTAATTCCCAGAATGTATAAGTAAACAACGCGAAACTCGAAATCTGCTGTGTTACGCTTTCGTGAACGCTAACGTTTCATAAATAATTCGATTGCTCGTTAAGTTCATGCCGTGTGAAGGAAATGGAAAGCCTCTGTAATTGATAAACAACATATGTACTTGGAGATAGTAGGTCGGTAATCTTAGATGACTAGCTAAAAGCTTTGTTTCTATTTCCACTCTTCCGCGGAACTAAGTGAATCTAAAAACAGGTCTGTGGAAAGTGAAGCGTTGATAAAAATCGTTAACCACCATCACGCAACTATCTTTGTTGGAAATTTGAAAGGCCTGCGAGTTTGCGTATTTATTTATCTCGTTCCCGATCCGAGCTTCCAAAATTATTATATTTATTTTCCAGTACGCTTCCGCTCGCGCGAGCACACGCGGCCGGTGATTTACAGTGCGCTCTTTGTTCACCGTTCACGTTTCGCAAAAGTTGGTTGGCGTCGGTAGAAAATAATTTTCACGGTATCGCAGCCCTGTCTAGCGAATATACCTCCGTTTAAAACCGTTTATTCGCTTGCCGAACAAACGAACGCCGAATCGTACTTTTCAAGGAGGGCACACATCGCGCGAGCACGATTTTTCGGTTGCCAGATCGCCGGGCACACATTTCGAAAATACAAACCAGATTTCCCGTAGGGGCTATCGATTTTTTTTCCGCACGCTGGCCCAGTAATGCAAACTTTTGCATTTCATCACGAAATATTACAGCTACAAGCGAGTGAGAGAAAGAGACTCTGAAAACCCTCGGAGGCACATGGCAAGAAGAATTATACAATTTTTCCCAGGCAGGAAATTTCAACGGCAGACTGCGCGGCACGTTTCAGTGTTCGACATGTTTATTCAGTAGATATAAATTTGTCGAGATCGAATATTATGCTGGAGTAATGAAAATCGACTTTCACGAAGACTAAAAGTACGATAAATCTCGCTCGGAATGCTGCGATTTCTCTTGGAGCGCAATCCTGATGGACTGCAGTGAAATTAACGAAGCTCCACGTTCGTGCAAGGCACGTAGCAAAGATAACGCCGCGTGATAAAACAATCGCATTGATTCGCGCTGGACAGTAACCGGCGCAATTCTCTGCAGAAATAACAATTTGGTCGGCGAACGCTTTTACGCGGCTGCACGAACGTTTACTCGTAATATATTTCCAATTACCAGCGGTACTTTACGCATGTTTCATAATTCAGTCTTGAAAGCGTTAATAGGAAATAGTGGCCACGCTCGTAAACCATATTTACCGACTCCCTCGTTGAATCTCCCGCCTGTTGCAGAACCGAGAATTTCCAATTCCAAATCCCCCGAAAGAAATGCACACCGCCGCTCGGCGGATCATTCTCCAAAACACCAGATTAAATATCTGTGCGGCTTCGCTCGCCGCGGTAGCTTTTAATGCGTTACGGCGATGTTGACGGTGAAATTTTAACGACAGCAGCGAGAACACCATACCGGATGCTGTTTGAAATATGCAGTGCCTTTTATAACGAATGACATCGATAATCCTATTCGAGAGGATTGAGAAAATGGCAGCATAATATCCGCGAATTTTCACTGAATTATGCTCAAAGGCGTCCACCAATGCGACTTGAAATGGCTGCTTGAACGTTAATAGCAGTTTCGCGTCCAGCACGCGAATGGCTGGTTATTAACATCCTTCTGGACCATGTGACAGAGTTTAACCGAACTATGAGGCGCATAAATACCAAAACGCCTCGTGGTTACCACGGCGAATGCCTGCATCAAACTTTGACCGATAGTACGGTCTGAAAAGTTGTCGTTCTGCTGCAGTTCCGTTCCAAATAGACGCGTCAGACGGAAAGTTATTCTTCCAACGGGAAGCCAGTAATCAATTGGAAATAGGACCACATCCACGCAATTAAGTAGACTGAGTGACATTTTCCACGTCAATTTTATCACGCCTCCCTGGTCTGTCCAGCGATATCGATTGGAACGATACTATGGGAACGATACTCGAGAAGTGCTGTTTCCTAATCCCGTGTAGTATTATCCCATAGTTGCAACGGACAGTTGCACCATCAAAATGGGCAGTTGAGCGTTGCTTCTAACGGCACCAGCCACTGTTTAACGGTACCTTCGAACAACCCCCATTTTCCGAGCTTATCGACTCGAACAATTCACTTCGTCGACTTCTGGGGCCTCGGTTCCCCATACCGTGATTTGTTTCTCAATCGTGAATCGTTTTCGTTGAATTGCCCAGCAGGAATGCCACCGCGTAAAAGCGGCAACGATCATCTCGCGCGTTTCACGATCCAGCTTTCAACGAGCATGGCTCCGCGCTTGTTAAATATTAATACATGGAAAACGAGACGGTCCGGCGTTCCCAATAACAAATTGCGCCCCAGTTGATCGCTGCGAGTCGCCGAGAGTGAGCAGTAAATGGCCGGCCGTACAATGAACACGATAATCCCCAAGAATACACGCTGCCGCGCTAAATTACCATAACGTTCCCTATAAACGTGATATCACGTAATCTCGGCGCTGTGTCGCAACGGCGCGCGATTGTCATTACGCCGGCGCGCGCGCCGATACATTTGTATTCCGTCAGCAAAGGTGTTGAAAATTCCTCCGTGTCCACGTACCGATAGGTCCCCTTCGTTCCCTTTCGTTTTATCCTCGATTCCGATAAATGACTCGGGACATTTGCAGACAATGAGCGTTACGGCCTCCAGCGAGTGCAGTAATGCTCCATCTAAATGGATTTCCATCCATTCATAAGCTATTCCCGAGAATGGCCCCTTCTTTCTCTGGTTTCTTTGGTGTACTTCGGTTCAGGGACTTCCAAGCCGCGAATAAACAGGCGAGTTATACTTGGATATGTGCTTAGTTATTATGTAAACACGAAATGGTAACGAGTACATTAGACTGTAATGTTACAACGCCTGCGACCGCTGTTTTCCGTTTGTTTTTTTAATTCGATTTAATTAGAATTATGGACCTTGCAGCAACAGGGATCCATTTTTTAAAGTTTTCGAGTTGTTATGTGGAATAAACGTAAACAAAATTCTACATCGATTGGTGCAAGTTTGCTGCAAATCCGATAACAAATTTATTCCAAATAAATAAAAACAGAAATACTAATATCTTTATTATAGAATATTGTTTCGCCGAAAATAGAAATAAAAACTTATCAACTCAATAACTACTATTTATTATGTGAAAATATATATTTTTCAATTAATGATAAGTCAAAGCAATAATTTTGTAAACAGTTGTTTCTAATTTACTCGAAGTTGGTAAAGATGGAACTGAGCCCCTCTTGCTGCAAGGTCCTCAATTATTTACAATGTTTTCCTCTTCTTTCTGAAAATTTCATCCCTTCCAGAGAGAAATTAATATGGACCCGATTAATGAACATTCACGACCGTGTTTCGACTTTAATTCGCCTGGTAAGTAGTTTGAGCCAGATGGGGGTATAAATCCCCTCTCGGTCGGTGGTTGAATAAGGAGTGGCTATGGATTAGATGGCGGTTAAGCCTCAAGAATATTTCCGATATCGAGCGACCTAAAAAATTCACAACTCTCGTAGCCTCGTTTCGAACTTGCACCCTCGATCGCTACCAACAGCATCGAAACTCCCCTCCCGAATCGTGCCTCGTCGAAAACCACTTCCATTCTCCACACTCCTGTCTGCTGCAGAAAAAAAGGGCCAGATGAAAACTACGCGTGTTGTTTGAATTCAATTTTCCATTGGCTCCACTATCGCGGAGCAACTAAAAAAAAAAAAATGAAAAAAGACCGGGGAAAAAATCCTAAACCGTTACAGCGATCGAGGGAGGCATTTGCCGACTGTTCGCGAGTGCTCGCAACCAGACCCCAGCTAGCGAACATATTATCCCCCGATACGGCACAACCCCCGCCTCTCGGTAATCTCGAGAGTTTTCCAACGACAACGTTAATTCCGCGCGTTCGAGTCTCCCCCTCGATGTATTCGCGGATTCCCTAATTAAACTTGAAGAATCTCGAGTGAGCCCCCGGCGCACTCGTGATTAGCGAGCCCTTTGAATACGACGGACACAATTTGATACTGTACTTGACACATCTCGTTGAAAGGCAACCATTCAGCCTTCGACGAAGGGAGGATATATCAACCAGAACGATCTTTAGATATGAAACAGTTGAAAGAAATCTGATGCGGTTTTATGCTCCGATTCAAGCTCGTAGAGAGCCTCGTGAACAGTTGCAAGTCAACCTTCAATCAAGTCCATGATAATAGCAGACGAGTGAACTAGATTCAGAGGAGAATTAAGCTAACCACCCATTCCGATCTAACTGGCCAATCTGCGCGATTTTAGAACTGTAGCCTCATTCATTGCTCCCAGAGATACCCACTCATTGTCGCGGGGCATACGTGACGTGTCTGCCGTCGCTCCTTTTTCCTTCCTCCCAGGAATGAACGGGGGAAGAATAGAAATAATAAAGACAGAGGAGAAAGGAAGGGAGAAAAATGCTGCGCGCTCGTCGGAGCGTTTCCTTGCGAGGGCGTTTCATTTTTATTGGCCGCCGGAGAATTTACCTCGTAGATTACCTAGAAATACACCGGGGAATTTTCAACTTATAGCGGAAAAGCAGCAGCATGCGCTCGCGCGGGCGCAGCCCCGGATATTTAACCCGGGACTCTAACGCCTGGATATATACGTGACGATAACAATAATTCCGCAAGAAAATTCTTGTTGTGCCCTGGCTGTCGGCTGGATTTTAATCGAACGCCCCCGCGCCGGAGGATTATACCGTTATTTACGGACAAGAAACTGCAGTTCTACGGCTTCCAACGCTGCAACCGTGGATAGAAGCGCGTCGAAGGTGAATCGATATTCCTGGATGCGCTCGGAATATGGTTACGATCTTTGGAGTAACTAGGGAAAAGGAAAGGCGTTCGAGTATGGTAAATTTAAAAATGCTGTACGATTTACGAACGTGCTGTTACCTATCTATGGTAACAGATGTGCAGGGTGATGATTGTCGGTGAATTTTAGGAGCTTAGAAGATTATGCTGGTTTTTAAATTCACAAGAATTTTATTGATACACTCGTTAGGGTACAAAAAAAAACAATTACAAAGGTTTATTTCAATTGATTCATTAGTTCTTCTGCAATAGTGAATACAAAGCGCCACCTAAAAAATGCATCAAGATCGAAAACATGAAACAAAATTTTTTTTGTACCTCAACGAGTGTATTAATAAAGGCCAAACACATTTTGTAGGATATGTTATAACCTCTTCTGGTAAAAATTCTATTTTTCGAGCGTTTTGACCGGAAGGTTCTCTTAAATTGATTTTATGTCTACAGTAGTGGAGTTTCGCTTGGAGATTACAGCCCGTATCGATCTACACTTTCTGTGTCACCCTTGACGACTCAGACTTAACGCTGTCGTCATCGATGATACAGAGAAGAATGCAAAAGGAATGCTTGATTCCTTTTCTGAGGACGTAGGATAAAGTTAGTTATAGTTGCTCAAATTGGACAAAGTATATAAGTACTATCATTACCAAAGTATGACTCACGAAGAAGCGAATTCAGCGGTGCATCCATGTGCTGTTCCTCACACGACTATAGAATCATAATTTAATATATGATGGCGACGTGTGTGTTTGTTTTACCACAGTGGAGATCTAATAAATGCAGGAAGAGGCCTATTGCTGGCCTGACTCATCGTCTATACATAACCACATTACCGATGTATTACACCGTGTAACGTGCCCAGTTCAATGATGTCTATATCTCACCATGTTTATTACTGTAACTCCAATTAGCGAGCCACAATGTCAGTCCAACTCTATTTATCCACTCTAATCAAAGACACAAGAAATATCCTTCCCTGCACCATTCCCACCAACGAAGAGAACCACCCTCCCACGTTTCCACCCTCGCTACTGATCCCCGTAGAGCGAGCAACACGCGATAGAGGAGGTTCCTCCGAAAAATCAGCTCGCGGGTGAATTACAGGAAAAAATGGGCAAGGCGAAAAACATTTGCCCGCGGCTGGGAATCGTGTACATACGCTTGCACCCCCGAGCATCGATGAACACTGACACGGTGGTTGCACGGTGCGCCGTGATGGTCCACTCATTTCAAGGCTTTTAGCGTGCTGCATCGACGTTAACGATTAAAGCTTTTCTCCCTCCCCCTAACACGGGCCCCGCGTTTTTTCTCTGTCTCTCTCCCTCTCTCTCTCTCGATGTCCCTGTGCACGGTTCGCAGCGGGCCGCACGCGAAACGTCGTTGCGCTCCCTCAAAGCACCGTCGATAATGAGGGTAAAGGGAGAAAAAGGGAGTGTCGTCCACCCTCACCCCCTCCGCGAAACTCGACGGTTGATACAGCCTCCACGCGCGCCTCTGTGTCTTCCCCAACTCCTGTCCAGATGTATTTCTCGTATGCTTGGCTCTTTACCGCGAGTCTACGCCCTCTCATTTTCCCCCACCCACACGTGCAACCCCTGTGAACTCGACCTGTGCGACGGTCACTGCACGTCTACCACCCGATCTCACACCCCCGTGGTCCCTTTCCCTTAGATCCGCAAGTGTCCGCAACCGCGACATGTGCGAATGTAGAATTTTTTAATTATTGTGGGCGCTTTTAGAGGTTTCTCTTCCGACGTTCCTCTTCCGTTTCATTCGGCTTCAATCATGCCATCGTCGATTACGACGAGCAATTTTGAGGAAGGAAATGAACTCGGCAAAGCTAAATATTATGTACAGCATAACTCTTACATTTATTGTTATAAAATAATAGCAAAAAAAAATAGAAACTTCTACCAAGATGCATAAAAACGTGGTTCAAATTTCGGGTGAATCGAAACGCTAATTTCTTAAAAAAAATCCCAGATTTTTCTAAGTTTTTAGCCCAAAAAAATAGAATTCCTCTTAAACGCACGGGAGACACGAGGGTATGTGGTGAGTAGCTGCGCTTCCGCAATTTGCCTACAACGCGAAAACAGGGCGCATCGATTCCCGCAGCAGGTGATTACGTGGAAATGAGCGTGCAAAATCGGGGCGTGAAAAGTACTGGAGGCAGTGGGAAAAAGTAGCCGCGCCGTGCTCGTCCAGCGAGAATCGAAAGTGTGGAGCGGGGGAGAAGTGTACTATAGAGGTTCGATTATCCGTAGAAGGGATGGAGAGGAGGCAAGCCGGCCCAATAAACCGATAATGCCGTGCCCGTCCGACTATTTGATAAGAATTGTTTCCACATCTCGAGCCGCGGTTTTCTTTTTCATCGTAACGCGAATCACTATCCACGGTTCGTCTGTGTCGCATTAATTCGCGACAGAGCTACCGTTTCGACATCCACCCCCGGCGGGTAGAATGGGAACAGCGGGCGCGGGAAGAAGGGGGACAGTAAACGGGAGAAATATAAAAGCTTCGCTCGACGGTATCTGAATTCGTTAGCGGTACCGTCGGCGCGTGTAAAACGTGTCCCAGCACGCGAACGAGTACGCGCCCGCGACTATACGCCCCTGGACGATGGGGGAGGAGAGACCCCTAGGCTAATGCGGAAACTGTTCCGTAGTATCTGCAATTTAATTACCACGATGGAGTAATTACAAACGATGTTCGCGCAGCCCAGTGTCTCCTCCCGTTGCAATAACGAGGAACGATCTATCCGACTAAATTCTGATACCTGCCAGCAACGGCTCGAGCAAAAGCTCGGACGGTGGTGGTTGCAATTAAATTCGTGCCACCGCCGCCCATCCTCGCACAAAAGGACGGTCATCGACGCTGATCGGCCGCTCGTCCTGAAACGCTCGCGAACCTATCGTCGCGCATCTATCACTAATGGCTACCTACATTTGAAAGGACCGTGCAAACCAAAATTCGCCGCGGAACAAGGACGCAGAACATTTTGAATCTCGCACGCACGGAAGACATCAAGAAGGAAGGCGAATAAATACTCAAAAATTTCAGCTCCGACTTTCACAGGCATTCTCGCCAATTTACACAAACCTTCCTTCGTTCCCAACGAGACTTGAGGGAAAAAGGGAGCGCTCGCACGCCCCGACGATTCCTTCGATCGAGCAGACCATCGCGAGAGAACGGTAATTAGAGAAACTCCGCAACTCCTCTCGTCGAGAGGCGTCGATTTACGATCCCCGTGGCCGGTATTCCGTGCCTCCGGGGTGGACGGGGAGAAAATGCAAAAAACCAGCCAGCGATCCCGGAGGGATGGGCGGGGAGCGAGGGGACGGAAGCAAGGGTCGCGGCGTGGCGGAGGAACAATAAGAAGGAGGTCGGGACAAACAGAGTGGAAAAGCGAGTACGGAAGAAGAGAACACCGGTAGTCGCCGGTATAAGCGTTATGCGATTTCAGACAAATGGCACGCTCGTGAGCGGAATCGTGACGAGGATCGTCCACTTGGAAGCTATCGGTGAGTTTACCTTCTACTCCGCTAACTTACCATTGAGATTCGCTGGGAACGAAGGATGGCAGCTGTCCTCGAGAACGTTCCACGGCTATTGCATCCGGGGGTGAGACGCGCCCCCGGGGGGAAATACGACGTGGACGAGCACGAAAATCCGAAGAAGGGATCGCCATTTTCTACGTGAGCCTTCGCGGCGCGACCAGGGGGAGGGGGCGAGGGATGGACGCGCGTATCACTTTGCGGGTTGCTCTTTCGCGTAAAAGCTGCCCCGCGAAACGAACGACCGGCCTGCAGATATTGCTCGCCGAGGAAATATCGGGGGACAGACATCTTATAAATCTGACTTCGCTTCTTGGCATTTGTTAACTGCCCCAACAGTAGAAAGGGTGCATCGTTCTCCTTTCGCGTTGGAGAAGCATCGATTCTACGAGAATCCCGAAAGAATATTTTGCCTTTAAGGAAGGGCAACTCGATAGTGTAAACAATTATAAGAGCGCATATGCGAAAGGGTTCAACGAAATCGAGTATTAAAAAAGGGGAAAAATCGACCTCGGCGACGTCGATTACACCCCTGGCGCCCGGTTTCCTTATAAATCTCCCAGGCACCGGTAATACGGCATGAAATATGCTTCTCACTTTGTTCGCCAATTACCTCGATGACTAGTTACGTGTTAAAAGTGTTACGAAAACGTCGGAATCGCGTGCTCGCTCTTCCGAGGTGTCTCGCGCAGGCACGAGAAGCGGCACGATAAAATCCGCCTCGCGATAAATTTCCACGCAACACCGCCTACGATTTTACCGCCGTGTTACGTTGTCCACGGCGAAGAGGAGGAAACATCCTCCGATACCGAAATCGGGAGGAGAATCCAGAAGAGGAGATCCAGAGGAGCTCGTGTAACCAGGCGTTGCAACCCCGCGCGCTATAATGCCCGTCGTGAAACAAGCAAGAAACCATTCAATGGGAACCACAGCAGCGTTTCGATCATTAAAGTCGCAAGTACTAAACGACCAGCATCCGCAAAAAAGGGAACAGCGAGTGGCCATTACAGCCGAAGGCCGAGCTATTCCCGCGCGATTCCAGTAATTTTGACGTTTAACGTACCATATAGTCGGGTCGAAAGAAGAATCGACTTGGCTTCGCGAACAAGGATCTACAAAGGAGTTTCTATCCCTCTGTTTTACATTCCCGCTTTATCAAATATTTCAACCCTCCGCGCGTAGGATATCGAGATTGATCTGAATGGCGATAGGGAAGTGGAGTGAATCGGTTGAGAGGGAGAAAGTGGGAGAAAGAGAGGCAGAAGGTGAGAGGAGAGAGCGATCCAACGGTGTCTCTTTTCGAGCAACGCCCGGCAAAGTAATTAATTAGCGTAATGATTCGTTCGCGTAAGCTCTCGTTTCGCTCGCCTGTAACGAGTAGAGTTCCGCAAAGTTTTGCAGACTCCGACGCCGTTGCTGATGCTGCCGCCTCCTTCTTCTGTCTCTCTTTCCTTCTCTCTCTCTCTCTCCTTCAGCATCCCTCCGCCGTGCTCCGCCCTTTCGAATATTCGTATCGCGATTTTAATGAGCGACAAGCTGTGCAAACACATGGACGAACGCAACGGCGCACGAGCAAAAGAGAAGACACACCGAGAACCGACCGGGGGCCAAACGGGGAATACTGTTTTGCGATAATAAGGACATCGTCTCCGCCAATTACGGGGACGTCTCAAACAATCAATTATCGATCGGAATAATTAAAATCGACACGCTGGGTGCGCCGAAACCCGCCAGGCGAATTAAACGGTGAAAGCGACGATCATTGTTTCCCATTCAGTTCTACGTGTTCTTTTCATCCCTCTTCTGTTTTCGTTGTCCTTGTACGACACCCAGCGGTCTCTGGGAGATAAAAGGAACTCGAACGTCTGCTCGTCGAACCATTTACAAATGGCACCTTTTGTCACTGGAGCCTGCACGAATTTCTTGGAAACCCTCGCAGGGGAAAGTCACTTTCACTGGACACTGGTCACCGAGCACGCGAGGAAAATGTAGGACCACTTGCTTCCACTTCCAAGTTTAATTGTTCGCTGAGGAATGCTCGCGATTTGTCAGCTTTCTTTACTTCAACTGATTGGGTGAAATTGAACACTGCTCAGACATTTGTAGCGTTGATTTCTAGCGGCGCGGGCAGTGGCGGATTTAACGCGCGGTCGATGACGAGTTGACGCCTGGGTCCCATCTTCAAAACAATTATGATTTTATCCAGACACCTAATTTTCCTTTTGTACAACTACATTTAGCCCCTTTTTAGTAAAGTACCTTTTCATTTTCCCGAAAAATGGACCGTTCAGAACGTTTGTCACCTGGGCATTTTACCTTAAATCCGCCACTTAACGCGGGAGAGGAGCCCAGTCACAGTTTCGCATTGCTTTATTTATCTATTTTCTATAACAATTCTGATAACTCTAATAACTTCTATAAATTCTAATAACTTAGGAGTGAACACTCAAAATTGAACCGAACTTTGGTGAACTTTGATTTCCTAAGTCTCAATCCTTTCTTTGTTTCAACGTTGTCAAAATTGATCTTCAGTGATTACTATTACCAACCTCTTTTCTACTGTTCCAGTTACCTGAAATTTATTATTTCGCCCGATAAACGGAAAAATTCAAATGTCACGTACAGTACACGTTACGGTATCCCAAGCCTCTTCTTCCCACGCTTCGAAGCCCCTGAGAAAGTGCGCTATCCTAAATCACGAAGATCCCTCCTCTCTATACATCCTCGAAGCACCTTTCGAAGAAGACAGCCCTGAGCAGCGACGAGAAACGAATTTATCGATTGTCCGGGTCACGAGTCAAACTAAATTGCCGATCATAATACGTCGGAGCGGGGCCCTCTATAATTCATCGTCCCTCCGGCTCTCGCGACGTATTAATAACCCTGTCGTCTGTATAAACTCCGCTAACTAACTTATAAGTCATTCCACTCGTTTGAGCGACAAATTCGTAACATAAATTACGACCGACCTTTGACCATCTGTCAAGCCCGTACACGGGCTAAGCAGCCCGATTCCATATATATTTATCGCATCGCTAAACGCAGCCCAATGCGCTACATGCTCGTTGCAAAGTAGCCGCCACCTTTCGATGCAGTGGTTCGAGTTACTGTATTCCGATAACGATCACGGGGGAGTGATAACGGACGCGTAACAAATATCTGACAACGAGACGAATCGCGTTCAGAGAACTGAGAGAACGTTGAACTTAGCACTTCGTACCCAGCACTGGGACGATTTTTAATTAACCCGCGATCATTTTGCAACATACGAAACATCTGTTTATGATTCGTCGCGGAGTGGTGACAGATACGGATAAGGATGCTACGTTATTAGTCTGACAGTGATATGGTATGAAGTGACAGGATATGGAAAAGCTACATGAAGATACTCCCAATCTGATTTCCTTCCTCTCTCTCTCTCTTTTTTTACCGCGAAGACGCTAAGATCGTAGTATCCCCGTCGGTAGGAAAATAATCGCGTACATCTCAGGAACGGGAACGCTGACGTTCATCCGTCGGCAAACGTTGAATATTTAGTCGATCAATTACGGAGCGTTCGTTCGTCGATCTTTCACGGCTGAGAATGTCCTGGAATAGCATCTCGACGAGATGCATTTTCCTCGTTTTTTTATCTCTTTTACCTCCAGCTCTCGCGTCCTCCAGGAAGAAATCACTTTTAATGGAGCCAGAGCGAGCGACGGATCCCGTCCCAGCATAAAGGGGGATCGTTTCTTCGCATTAATATCACTCTCCACGCAAGACTTCCACTCCTGCACGGCACTTCCACTATTTTTCGCATTACGGGACTTTCCATTTACGGGCAGCGTGGAAAACCGAGGCGCAACCGGCGTCCATTAAGTTCAGATAGGGAAATATTGGAATCCCTCGTTTGTATCGCTTAAGTGTTTCGTTTCTCGTTGATTTAATTCGCGACGGACGCTCCGCCCCGGCTGCAGGTACTATTTCCCCCTTAATGGAACACCTTCGTACGTTTTATACCCGAACAATGGAATCTCATCCTCGAAATCGCGCGGTCGACGAATTCTCAATTTCCATTGGATTAATAATACACACGATGTATGAACCGCGCTCACTTTGAAAATTCTCGATTGGTTGTTTCAAACTCGATCGCCAAACTTAACTTACCTAAGTAGTAACTAAGTATCCCTACACAATCTACTAAATTCCCCTAAGGTGTCTGCACCGCAGCGATATAAAGCGCGTCTTTATACTGCCGGTCGAAAGTTAACGTCGCAAAGTGAACATTCTCGGCGCGGAAGGGGTCGTCGTTCTCCGTTGTTAACGATATCAATAGAGAATGGGAAAATAACGATCCTCTCGACGAACCGCTGAAAAGCATCCAAGCCGAAACAGGGGCACGTGGATCCGCGTAGAAAAAGCACAGGCGCTTGGAAAGCCACCGGCTGAGTGTATATGTGTGTGTGTGCACAAACGACGCTCGGAGTACACTCGTTTCAAGATTTCACCGGCGGCAAACTTTTCCGCGGGGCCCGGCCCGATGCCGGCGCAAATATCGACAGACCTCGGCCTCTCCTCGCCCCGTGCATTTCCCTCGAAATCCCCGGGATCGTTCAAAGAAGCGCGGAGCGGAGCGTACACGGGCGACAGATGAAACGCCGCGGCGCGGCGGGCTCGCGCACACACGGCCGTTTATCCCGATTTATTCGAGAGGCGGAGAAGGAGAGGCCGGCGATGACGGGGGAATAGAAAGCGAAGAGAAACGGGAGAGTCAGCAAGGACACTCGCGTTTAGGAAGGAATTAATGAACAGCGCTGCAGGGCGAGAGCTCATTTCGTCCTAACGCCAGTGAAAGAAGGTGGGAGCGAGAGGGATTCGATCGATCGCCCGGTACAACGGGCTATACACGCGATTTAATTAGTCGAAAGCGAATGCTACCAGATAGAGGAGCGTAGACGAGGCTGGGGAGTAAAGGCGAACGAAGAGTGGATCGTCTCCAGGACTGCCGGAACATAATAAAGCACCGCCTCATTGTCTCGTCCTTCCTCTGTGCCTCGCTCCCTCTCTACCCTCTATTCCTCTCGCTTCTTCTTTGCCCCTTCGCTCCCTCCACCCCGTGTCTCCGTTCTTTCCATTGCTTCTTTCTCTGTAACTAGGACAATACCGTGTGCCGATTCATCGGAAACTTTCCGTCGCCCTCTCTGCTTCCCTCGGCCGTACAAAGGAGCGGAACTTGGCAAAAGCAAATTCGCATTTTCGGATCTCGGTAGGGAACTGTCGTCGCGTCGGAGGCCTCTGCCGACGGGCATCGCTGGCGAACGGCGTTGCGTGCGTTTATACGCCGCTTCCGGTAATCGTGTGCCGCGGCAGCGCGGCACAGAAAGCGGACCGAGGTAAATGAGAAGAATCGACGGGGGCCAAAGGGAGAAGTTTTCGAAGAAAGAGCGACGCTGGTAGGGGGCTTTGAGATACGGAGGCACGATGTAAGAAAATGTCAAAGGGGGAAGGTAGAAGACTTGGGGAACGGAACGGCGAGACGCTTGAGATAATTGTGGAGACAAAGGGAAACAGAAGTCTGTAAAAGCGAGATGGGTAGTGGAGGAGGTAATATCGAATATTCCTCTGTTCTGTGGAACATTCGTTTACGGAATGTGCGTTTGGAAACGACTGTGCGATTTGGAAATGATTCGGTCACTGTTGGCACTGGTGCGTGATAATTATCAAAAAAGAGTGGACTTTGTTTGTGTGTAAAATAGGGTTGAGTGGAAGGTATTAAGGATCTGCCTGGGACACGCGTCCACGGTAAACTGCTCGTACATTGCCGGGGTACAAAGTTGCAGAGGCACGCTGACTTGCAGCCCGTAACAGCATCGCTTATTACTTTCTTGCCCGTGCGTACTTATACGTTTTTCGCGGGCGGATGTCACTTTGCCAGAGTGTAGGCGCATGTTCAGCATTCCTAAAGAAACTGCCAAGGACGCGTGATCCTTGCGACGAGGGGATTAACAAGTACTTCGCGGTGAACAGCGACGCTTTAAAGCTGATAGGGAGATAAAGCGGGTACAAGATTCCCCGCGACCTGTCCACTATTTTCTCCAAACATACACACGCTGGAGGAGGGAGGGAGGCGCGTGTGTTCTGATAGTTAGGCGCCAGATAAAACATAGCCGGGTAATCGGGTACAGGATCAAATGAGAAACAGTGAATTAAAATTGACACTCAGAGAAATGTATATAATAAATAATACACGGGATGGAAATACTGAATGGAAATGTGGGAGGTAGGGGGGTAAAGATTGAAGTAACTGGGAAACACTGGTGAGAAGGGCGAAGCGCGACGCAGAAGCCACAGAAATGGCGCGGAAGAAAACCGAAGGGGGAAGCCTCTCGCTGAAAAAAGGAGAATGAAGCTGGAAAAGCGGCCAGAGATGGCGAGGATATAATAGAGAAAAGGGGGAGCGAAGGTGAGGCATCGAGGGGTAGATAGTGCGAGGTTGAACGCGAGCGCGAGTCCATTTTCGTCTATTCCAATATCCGTTTGCCCAGACCCTCTCCAGAGGCTGCATTTCCACCACAGCCGGAATATCCTGCCGCCGAAAGTAGGATAGAATCGATCTACGCGCGACGGTCGGGGGCTGCGAGCTGCCGTGGCTCTCGTAATTATGAACGAGTAGCGTCGAAAAGTTGCTCGACACGAACCGATAAAGTCTCGAAACTTGTCCGCTCTCAGAGATGCATGCGATTCGTTCTCGGGCATGAGTTTCCTGGCCGTGCCTCGACTGGGATATGTAGCTCGAGGGGGAACGAGAGGAAAAAACAGCGAACACGGTAAACAACGGGTGTCGATGAACGATGGCTGTCAAAAGCGAATATGTAGTTTCGAGAAACTAGAGATGTTAATATATTAAATATTTTCGAGAGATCAAGTGTCTGAATTGTCAGAATAAATTGGGGAACGAAAGAGGTTGCTTCGAATTCCGATTCAATAATCTTTGGTAATCGGTATGTGCAAACTAGTATAGAAGTTTGTTGAGCAAATACTACGAATCTTTCCTCTCCCACGCATCTGTGAATAATGAAGGGTCACTTGCTCCCTTGAATTCTGCTTCTGCCTGATTTGACGGTCCTATCGCTTCACGATACGACTAATTACACACATCTGCGCCGGATATGGTGAAAACCGACAGGAACACGCCAGGCGATACCACTTATCGTCGACGGTGAAGAAAAATTCAGGGGGCAGCTCGGACATCCGGCACCAGTACGGTATCTCGAAGGGGTGGCTGTCGCAGTAGATGCGCTTCGTGGAAGCGTTACATAAAATATGGGGCCAAAATACACGATTTCCAATATGTTCGAGCTTTTATTTTCATCAAACTTTAAACTCAATCCCCTGGAAACGTAATACCGCCGAATCGCGTTAGTGTATTCGACTGAATTATCCCAGAGCACTTTGAAGCTTCAAATATTAAAACAAGTCTTCATTTCAACGAACACGTTGCATCTATCAAAGCCATTGCTCCTAAGTAGTTTTCTATTAATTTCAGCCATTAGGTAATTTATTTGAATATTTAGTCAAGCGAGAAAGTTTCCTGGAACTATCTCGATCTTGCTCGACATTCGATGCATTACTCCAGACAAAGAAGAACTGTTAATCGATGGAGCAGTTTCGTCCGACTAAATATTTGACCACTATGCTTCAAATTTCGTCGCTCCACAAACAAAGTACTCGAAGACACTCGCGTCATTCGAGCACCGTCAAGTTCTTCTTACGACAAATAATTAACCTTCACGATCCCCCCTTTCGAATGATCAATTTTCCTCCCTTGTAATCTCTTCAGACGTATCAATCGAAAGGGACAGAAGAAACTTCTTGCCGTTTATCCCGGCTCTGCCTGTCCCCGAAACCGTACTCCCATCGATTACCCATTAAATCGTCCAAGCTAAAATCCCAAGCCCTTCGAACAAAATAATACCTCGTCACGGTATATCGAGAGTTTAATATGTAATTGGCGAGACACTGCCGGCGTGTATTTAAGCTCGCTCGATCCACCGGGATTTTTCCTGCGCGGCCTATTAAAGCCTCAAGGCCGGGGCACTCAGGGCGACTCGAGCGAAACGACGAGAGGAGAAGGCAGAGCGTGGCTCGCGAGTGCGAGAGGAGGGTCTTGTTGGAGTACATCGAAAGGAAAAATCGAGAGAACGAGCGGCGGAACGCAGCTGGAACGTGGAATCGGTAAATGAATAAAGAGGCTCCTCCCGCGCGCTTCACATGCTGATGCGACGCGCGGCCTTGACCGTGAAAACCGCCCTTTGTTCTTCCGCGGCGTATGTTCCCACTACGCGGAGAGAGGAGCCTTGAAGTGGCGTGACAAGACATCACAATGCACCGTTTTCCATCCGCCAAATAACAGTACCGCGTGGGCGTGCCGGCGAGCAGAGCCAACAGCCACGAGAAAACAAGAGAGGAGGGGTGACGGCGTCTTAAAAACTCCACGGAACGGTCCTCTAATTAACGAGGGAGGCTGCTCCGGAGCCGCTGCGATTTGTTTAATGTCCGACGGTTCGATTCAATTTCCCGTCGAATTAATTCGGCTCGCTCTAAACGAACTTTAATTAAAGCCAGACTCGGCCCTGTCCACCCGTTTGTCGATTAGTGGGCCGCCGTTTCCAGTATCGACGGAGTCTGAGAAAAAAATCGCAGCGCACGTACCTACGGACGGTTCTGTTCCTCGATAAATTCCATATTAAGTTGAATCAACGCTAACCGCTGGGAATCTGTTATGATAAATTCGAGAGGATCAGCGAACTTCCTACCCCTCTTCTCCAGATCGCTGGTATAACGTAATAGGGATGATTCTTAAGATATTCAATTTGGAGACAGTTCGAGGACTAAACGAAGATTCAACCCTCAACCAGGGGTGCAAGAATTCAAACTATTTTCCGAAGGAGGAATCCCCCTCGGTTTCGTGGCACTTTCTTCGACAGCAGCAGCGTGCAGGTGAGTGCAAAAAAGGGAAGCTCGCGACGGAACTCGCGGGAACGGAAGCGGGCTTCTTTCAATCGAGCCGAGAAAAAGAAAGTCGAGAGATAAGAGGGGGAGCGGAGGCCAGAGTCGGAGGAAAACAAACGAGTCTTTCCCTCTCGATTCTGGTGACAGTCGGACGAAATTGCGAATATCGAATTTCGCTCGGAAGTCCCAGCGCTGCGAATTCCTCCCCGGGGAATAGGATCCCTGGCAAGTCGGATGGAAGGAGAGCGAACCGCGCCACAGGAGGGGGCGGCAGAGGGGTACGCGATTCCGAGCACTGATTAAAAATACATATTAGGTCCGTGTGTTTAGGGAATAAGATGTCGAAGAGCGATAAGGGTGAACGAGAGGAATGGGGCACGAGGGGTGCGCAGTGGCGCGGCATCTTTGCACGCGGAAACGTACGGGTTTGCCACGTGAATTTTTAATCAAACCTCTGAGTGGTAACGCGTGTTTTTCGGGGAGATCGAGTGGTGAAAGTTTGATGGGTGCTCCTTGGGACGGTGTGTGATTGTTCTGATCGAACGCGAGCAGGTATCAAGGGTTTCGTTAAGCGTCGGCATTGACGGTAACCGGGAGCGGAAAATGTGCGCTGGGATAAAATAGAAGTTCGAAAGGAAGCGGAAATTTAAACTTTAAATACTAATTTCAACAAATTTAGTGAAGCGATACTCTGGTTAAATGGCGAAACCGTGTCTAAAGCTTGAATTTCGCAGGTTGCAGCGATCACGGTATATTTTCAGTACGACAACAGCCTGAACGAAACGAGTTACTGGTAATCACCATAGATTACTTCGTACAAAAGCGTAGATCAAATCTCCCGGTGAAATTGTAAAACCGAATCGGGCAAAAATCGTACAGAACAGGGACCGTGTCGTAGAAATTCAATGTACGTGGAAACAGTACCCTCTCCCTCTCTCTTGCTGTAGCGATAGAATCGCTGATAGAACGCGAGGCAAGAGTGGGAGAGAAAAAAAAACGAATGATCGTTACGACCTAGTTTCCCCGTCATCGTTAACTTTATCAACTCAGCGAAATGAGAATTGAACGGTGGAAGTAATCAAGAGTTCCCCAATATTCAAAGATCCGTTATCAGGATAATGAAATTATTTTCCCGGCGTTCCATCGGGCTTAACTTCTCGCTGAGTGAAAGACACGTCCGAACAATCTCGTGGAGATTTATCGATTATTCTCCTCGAGGCGGAAGTTACGTCAAAGAGCAAGCAAAGGGGGAACAAAAACAGCCGAATCCGGGGCGATCCACGGAACCAGGCGATCCCGAGATTTTCCTCGAGGATCCAGCTAAATGCGCACACAGCTCCCGCAATTAAAAGATCTCGTAATGCCGACAAATTTCGTGACAAGTTTAGAACACGAACTATGTTGCTTCGCCAAGTTGTCGAAGGACGTAAGGTATATGTGCCGGTGATTATGAAAGTGGTGTAAGTCATGTATTTTTTGTTTCGAGATACTTAGGGTAGATGCGCAATTACTTGTCAGTACCACTTTATTTTACATAATAAAAATTGTTGCGTTTGGGCGCATTAAAAAATATTTTTGTATGATTAATCAAAATGTTTAACAGTGTATACGTTCTTCTAAGGTCAAACTTATCCATGATTGTAAAATTTTACGAGTAATTTGAACGGAAATGCGTTTTTTAAATCTTTGAATGACTTACATCACTCTCAAAATCAACCTAGTATATATCCTAATTGGTGACTTATCACAATAAAAAATAATGAATTTTATGAGCACAAAAGGTTTGAAATAAACATATTTATTCATAAGTGTTATAATTCTTCTTCAACAACAAAATGTTCAGTTTCTGATATTTTGCGGGTTTTAAAATATTCGTGCTGAATTGGTGGAATGTAAGGTAGTAAGTCCATGATGTCGTTATATTTTTGTCATGTCACTGGTCTTGCAGTTGCATCTAATGGATGTAATTTTACAGTACAGTACCATTTTGGTCTTTCCAAAATTTAATTTTGGGTTTATATATATTATAAGTAATTTTCATGGCAAGTATATTAAATATAAATTCCCGAAAATGCCATCACCTGAAGGTCCTTATTTTGCTCCATAAGAATGGAACCTTGGATTAAAAGCTCGTATTTCCTCGGTTCTTCAAAATCCACGGCTCAGAATCTACGACGAGCAACGGACGGGGAGCTAGATCACGGAGAGGCGAGGTTAAACAGAGTGATCCCAAGCCGTAAAAGCGAAAATCATCCCAGCCGCGTCACGGAATACCCTGTTCTCGTTAAAATAATGAAACGCCTCGGTCAAAGTGAACGAGCCCATCCGTCGCCGAGATTTTTCGCGCGAACGTGCTGTCGCGCTCTGCCGGAAAACAAAATATTTTAAGAGAGGACCAACCAGCGGAAAATAACGAGAGGACGAGAAAAATAGAGCGTCGAAATTACGAAGGCTCCGAGGGTACCGTCCACCCCCTCATTCTACCCTCCCGTGACTACCCGCGAAAATGTCCTCCGCCTCGTACAAACGTGCTTTCCTTCCTTTCGGGGCGCCAGGAAGCACCATAATTGATATCATTATCGTCGTTTCTAAAACGCGAGTCGCTGCAGTTACGCCCGGAAAAAGAGCCTCTCCGCGTCATTGTTCGGGAATAAGGGACACGAAACATAAAAGCGGGCTGCGCGATCAAGCCACCCGCGGCTTATAAACCCAGCTTAACGTACCCTCCACCCTCCTGCTCCCCATTCTACCACCCCGCCTAGTAGCTGGAATCAACGTTAACCCAGGTGGTTGATCGAAAATTTCCTCCCACCGGGGACCGGCGTCGAGGGAGCCAGAACTGCCACGGTTTCTCCCGATGCTCGGTTGGATTTCAAGAGAGGCTCCTCGCGAATTCCTCGTGCTGTTCCAACGACACCAAGTTTTCAACGACGATCCGTATAGGCAAGTAACTTTTACAAGTTGCCTTATTCGCCTTGTCTTTTAGCTTACGCTCCGTGTTTGCAGAGATTTCGGCGACAGAGCGAATCATGTCATGTTTTCCTACCCGAGTGCTCCCCCACCCGACGTTCGTAAAATACCCGAGATTCCAGTCTGTCATCAGAAGCCTGGTAATTCGATAAATCTCTCTCAAGTCCCGCGTAATGAAGCTCTCTTTATACTTCTACCGACAGCGTATTTTCCCAGGCGAGAGTTCCGCTCTTTTCGTCCGTGCAGGATTTGCAGTCTTGCCAGCGCTGTCTGGATTCAAAGCCTCGTCCAGCCGGCCTCCTCCCGTCGGTTCGACGAAATTTTTCCCAGGATCGATAGGTTTATCCCGCGGGAGGCATCCGCGCGCGTAGCCGCTCGCAACGCTCGCGGCCAATGCAAATGCGTGTGTTTACATCCGGGCCAAGTATCGGTGGTTTTTCCAGCTTTCAGGGGAAATTACAAGCAGAACGGGCTCGTTCGTTTGTCAAACGCGAAGATACACGCGGATACGGCCATCGCATTGCCGCGGCGAGGAACGGCAGAACGCGAAATGGACGCTGGAATAACCATCGGGTTCGGTTCCATCAATTTGTCGAATAAATTCGTTCCCCGGCAATTTCCCCCGTTTCCATTACCCCGTCGGTTATCGACGTGGAGTAAATATAACCGGGGCTGGAGCTAGCCGAATTACAAAAGCTGACGGTCGCTCTGACAAACCCGTAATAAAGACGGAGTCCGATGTCGTTCGCAAATTTGACAGCGGACAACGGCCGATAACGGTCCTCCTGGAGTTCGCGCGATTAACGAACGATCCGACTCGGTTCCCATTGTCGAGTGTCAGAAAGGCGGGACGCTATCTTAACTGGGAGGTGAATTATTACGCATCCGCGCTTCCAGTTGAAAAGCTTCCAGTTCAAGTGGATATTTTCCGTGATTCCGCGCGACTGCGCTAAAGCACGGGAGTGTCTTTAACGATGATGCGACCTTTATGTAGTCGAAGGCTCGCGACGATAGTCCTTTGCGCGCTGAGGGAGTCACATTTGCGAGGCTCGTTCTGATTCAGTTTCCTTTCGTTTTCAAAGTATTCATTTTAGATAGAATCCAACGGTTCTCTCGTCAATGAATTATTGAGATACCGTGGAGGAGGAAATGAAACTGCTTGTCCCTGGCCGGTGGGTAACCGATAATTGATAATTATGGACCGTTGAAATGCTTCATAGGGGACATTGCCCTGGTGCAGGGTAGAGGAGGATCAACCTAGTATTCTCTGTGTTCCGACCAATATCGATTAATTGCAAAAACCGATTGGCTAAGTTTACACGGAAACACAGGTTCAGCAGTGCAAAATACTAGTTCTGTAATTAATTAGAATTAGAACGATGTGTTTCTCAATTGAAGCGGCCCATTGTGCACTATTATATTCGTTACTAAATGCAACTATATTTAATACATATTTGACGTATAAATCGAGTAACTGTACTTCATCTATTCCCCATATAACATAGCCCCGGAACGTAATCACGTAATCGAATTTGCAACCCGACAGGTTTACCTCGAAACCGCGATGTGCCTGTATAGAAGAACTAGAAATTTCAAGTTGTATATGCTAATTCGATGTAATTTCCAGTTGGTTTCCCGACCGCACGGGATTCACTCGCTTCGAATTCGATTTGCACTAGCGACTCGGGATTACGGTGCAGTCGCGATGTGATTAAACATTATTTAATGTTCTTCAGGCGGGCGGGCACCAGAGAGTGCATTTTAATTACGCGAACTGAAATTAGGAAAGTGACAGCTTGCCGAGGTAACAGACGTGTCGATATGCAACTATCCCTGACGTATTTTACAAAATCAGCAATCACATACAAATGAAACAGCTCTCTTCTAAATTACTCCGTGTCCATTCGAGTGAACATCAACGCATCGAAAAACACGGCCAGAGAGCAACAGACTTATCTTCAGCGTTCGTATCATCAGTCTGGCTTCAAATACGAACCAGATAACTACAATCAGAATAAAAGGAGCAGAGTGCTCTGTCACTTTTTCCACAATGAAACTGATCGATCGACATCGCGTTCAAGATTTCAAAAGGCTGAAATACTCTTCCCCATCTGTACTAGTTGACTTCAATCCCGATGATACGCTTCCTCAAAATGAAACCACCTGCACTAGGAAGTCCTGGAAATCTATTGTCCAATCAATCACTGTCTTGGTCGTTTCAATGAATCACACTTCTTTGAATTGAACTGAACTTGTATTTAATACAATAATATGAAATATAAAAGAATGGTTGGAAATATTGCGACGCTTCTAAGTATATCTTGTTAAAGCTACGATTGCACGCGATCGATTACGTTATCGATCACAGTAACACAGAGCACTTTAAACAAAAAACTCGAGCTACGCATTGAACTGCGTATCGATCCACGCGTGGCTCTCTAGAAGGAGAAATATTCAAAATACAATTAGGTAGTGTAATATTTTTCGAATAGGAAGCCTCTATCTACCAATGTCTCTCTAAAAGTCCAAAAATTCCCAGCACGATGAACACTCCAACCCCTGAAATATGAAAAAGAGGACACGAGAACGGAAAATTAAATTCCCGATACGCAGCAAGATCCACGAAGCAAGCTCAGTGCACCCTATCAGCAGACTTTGTTCCACATCGCGCGTCTAACGTTGGAAAATCGTCGAAACAGCGATTAGACTGTCACGCACTCGCGTGGATCGAATCGTGGGACAATCAGGGGAGGGATTTTCGGCGTTCGTCAATGATAATTTCATCCGCGCACCCCCGCGACTCGCCGTGGTGCGACGACGTATTAATTTTCCTTAAGATAGCGGCGAGGCAGCCCTCCTCGCTTTCTCCCCGGGCTTCGCCCTGTTTGTCCATTGTCCCGGGCCGATGCTTTATCCCGACGCACATGCCAGGACTCGATTCGAGCGATAATCGATCGGTTCGAGTCCTCGCCGAGCCGACAATGGGCCCTTCTGCTCCGATTCCGCGCGTACCCATCTTCTCGCGCGTGCACGCGCGTAGACAAACGGTCGCGAACGATTCCTCTCTTCCTCTCTCCCAATCCTCATCCCCTCTGTTCCTCTGAATGAACGTGCGCGCGGCCTCCTATCTGCCGCACGTCGGCATAAGTAATTACGCTTCCGGCCATTAAATCACGAGGAGACAGACGCGGCGTGGAGATACGAAAATGAAAGGAAAAGATAAAAAAAGGAAACAGGAGGAGGAGGAGCGCTGGCAGCAAAAGGGGAGGAAAAGGGAGACGAGAAGGGCCAAAGGAACGCGTGCAGCGTACACGGGGGAGGAGGGGGGAGAGAATGCCCAGAAAGAGAGAGACGAGAGAAGGACAAAGCAGCTGGAGCGAGAGAGGGAGGAGGAGCTTGCGCGTTGTGTAGAACAGATAGAGAGAACATGGCTCGAAATTAACCGCAACGTGACTATTTTCCACCGACTCTGTCCCCCAGCCTTCACCCCTTCTCTCTGCTCGCTCCTCGTGGCCGTTCATTCAGCGGCAGAACACCGAGAAAACGGGAGACGACGATACCAGGCAACGGGGGGTTGGTTGCGTGTGCACGCCGCTGGAAAACGAAGCGGGCCACGCGAGGATACGCCAGGATGCGCCGATGAAAAAGCGCAGGGAAAGGGACAGAGACGCTGCTCTGCATGGAGGAAGATGGGGGATGGCCAGAAATGGGGGTTGAAAGAAGCATCGCGGGCAGAAGGGTTAGAGATTGAAGACAGTAGCACACTTGAGTGCCAGAGGTCGAGGGCCTGGGGTCGCTTTCCGCACAGCTTTTGGACATCAACGTGGTAACCCTTTCGCTGAGTCGCGTGCGTGGTGAATAAGACTACTGTGCGGCGGGACGACACTTGCAGAATTTCGTTCAACAGATGGAGACTGGAGAGGGTAGGTATATGTAACATACTGCCCGCAGAAATGACCGACGAAAGGGGTGCAAACGTTTGTATTTTCGAGCCAATCAGAGATTCATTCCTCTCACGGAGCATCGGAGAAGTTGCCGCACTCACAGAAGACTCCCAGAACCACTTACAGAGTTTCAACAATGATGAGTCGGCTAAGATACACCGAGATCGTCAGTTCCCAGCTTGAAGACACGCTCCAGAGGAATGATCAGCCATGAAACAAGCTTCAAGCCCTGGGGGTGTAGTCAAACATTGTGGCGGAGAGTATCATAGCTAGTAGCCTCCAGTGACCAGTTGATTTTCGTCCGACTATACGATTCGTTCTTACAATCCTCACGTTAAAGGAAATGAACGAAGGTAGGAGTTCGCAGGCGGAATAGTAACGTGATTGGGTAGGGGCACGCGTTACCTTCGAAATGACTAGATTTGGTTACCGAGTATCTTTGCTCGGATTGATTCGAGCGCGGAAAATTGAAACGAGATGGTCAATATATCCTGTATCGCGAGAGCATTGTCCCCGGCGTGCAAAAATCCGTCGAACCACACCCTCTGCCCGCGACGCGCTCTCGATTTAATGCGGGCAATCGCGGCTTTACGCTGTAACAGACGCGCGAACCTCGCGTAAATACATTTCGGCCAACTATCCGGTTTCACTACATATTGTTCGGTCATTCGTTCGTTTGCTTGTCGACAGGCGAGGGGGGATTTTAATCCGCGATAGCGTGGATCAAGCGTCTTCGTCGTGCATCGATCCACGAGGGGACCTATTGTCTACGCGTTAGTTTTTTTTTACAAAAAAGTCCAGTGAACTATTTTCGCCCAGCCTCGTCCCCATACGCGGGCTCTGTATTTGACCAGTTCGCATGGAAAACCCGATAACGGTGGGAAAAATGTTTTCTCTGCGGATTAATGTTCATCGGCTCGTGGTACGAGCAAAGAGAAAACCCCAGCTTTGAAGAACGAGACTCGGTAATCATGGCGAAATACCGGAGATCGTTTTGGTCGCGGGCGTGAACTGAGCTTGAAAGAGAGTCTGCGGAGATCTCAGTAACGTTGAAACCAGCGCCATCTACTACGGAGGAATCGTTCATGACATTTGTCGCTCGCGGCAGCCGAAGAGGATTTAATTTCACTGTGGTACTATCTGGCTAATCTTATTGCACGTACACCTAAAAGCTCGAAATGGCATCGCTCGCAGAACCTCGAGGACCACCAAAAAGCTACTATACACGGCGGAAGCAGAAGCAACGATCCTCGTTAATCGACGAAAAGTTTCGCTAAACAAATTTGCCGCGGTGCGCGAGCAAACCTCTCATTTGTTCCCCGGCTAGCCCAATTACCGTTTCCGCTATCCTTCTATCGTGCAGCGGGCAGAGCAATTCGGCCTCTCTATCCGCGTTTCCACGCAAGAAATCCTGCACACACTCGGCCGACCACGGGAACCACGTTCAAGCAGCGTGACGCTAAAAACGCGCACGCAAGAAACGAGCGAGCGTGCAAGGGGAGAAAGGGAGAAGAGAATCGTCCTTACTGGAGAGCAGGGAGCCGCTTTTCCGCGACTCCTGCTCCCTCGGCCTCCTTCCTAAAGGATTACCCGTTCGCCTGCTACTTCTCCATGCGTTCCACGCCCTCTCCGCGAGGAGGCCCTTGCGCCGAAAAAATTCCGCCGTAAGCACGGCCATGCGGAAAATCGAACTGGAATCCCGCGGACTCGCACAATCTACGGCTCAAATGGCCCGGAACGATGGAAATTTTCGCGGTTATTGATTTCTCCGGGTACAGGTGCGCGAGTGCACGTAATCTGGCTGACAAGAGAGAGAGAGAGCGGGAGAGAGTGAGGGAGAGGGCGGCAGGGTGGAAGAGAGTGAGAAAGGGGGGTTGGCGAAAACACGATGGAAGGAAAAATCCAAAAATGCAATTTTATCATCCACCACTGCGTCATCCTACGTCGAGCCTCCGCCCCATCGCCCTCTCTGCCGTCTGTCCCGCAATTATTGACGTTCCAGGGAACGATGACGGATAGACGACAAAACGATGGCTGGTTCGTTTTTTAGGGGTGTATCGCTTCTTCGTTTCTAATGAAGTGGTTGGATGATGTAGAGGAACTATGATTAAGAGACCTGCATTTACGAATGAGAAGAGATTGGAGAAAAATATGGGAGTAGATACATTTTTTAAATTCATAATTTTAGACGAGTAACTGCAAGTGATTGCTTGCTATTTCCAATTACAAATCCTTTCCTCTAATTTCCACAAACTGAATCACCGAGATGACTTTCATTTAGAGCGCAGCACGCTGTTTTAACATCGCGAAATACGTTCCGCGGTTTGACAGTGATACGCGATTCAAATTAAGGCAATGCGTTCGGTTCTTCTCGGTTTTTCAATTTTTATTCAGCCCGCCGTTCCATAGGGGATTTGAATTACACGATCGAGGCCGCGTAATCTGCCAGCAACGCGAGCTATCGCGATGAAAATTAATTCGCGGCAATTCACCAGAGATCCCTCGGATCCCCTGATCAAACAATCCCGCGGAATATTGCGAAATATCCAACAACGCTTTTTGAAGAGGATCTATTTTGTACGCGAGGTAAACTGAACGTCCTCGAAAATGCAGGAATTACTAGGAAATAGATAAATAACCAAACCAGACTTAACACATTTCGTATCAAGCGAGTTCACTTCTCGTCGTTCCAAGGGATACAATTTTTAAAGTACTCGAATACAGGTACTGATTCATAATTCAGCTCTACTGTAATTAACTCCTTGCTGTCGCATTTAATAAACTCTTCGTACACTATTCTGTTCACCGCGATATTCTGTTCTATTCTATTCTCCACCGTTTCCAAATTTCGGCTAGTATTATTATTGCTGTAGTACGAAATTTACTAAAACTCGCTAACACCGATCAACTAGGTTAAAACGAGAATCCATTCTGTTGCAAAGTCGCCCTCAACTTTCCTCGCCTCCCCGGAAAGTTTCGTTCTGCCCGAAGGGCCAAGAGTGCTCGAGAAGCCCGGAGGAGGAATTTAACCGGCTATAATCATTTAATTACCGGTGTATCGCGGATGTTCCACGGAAGTCCTGGCAAAAACCGGCATATTGCACGGGCGAGTCCCGAGTGGAGGGCATCGGAGCACCGTTTGGCAAAAACGCGCCGAACGATCGCGGCTCGAGTGGTATCGGTCGATAATTGGCACGACCAGCGAGAGTGCACCCGCCAAGAAAAACCATCGCGCGGATCGGAACTTCTTCCGCGGCTATCTCGACGCCCGCCTGCCACGAGGTTCGTTCGACGTACCAATTAAACCTAGCGAGAAGACCACCGCCTCCAAACAAAGGACCAATACGAACCTTCGTAAATTGCTTACCTTCGCGCGAAAAAAAAGAACCGCTGTCCCTTTTCACTGTGATTCGTTTACCCTAGCGGCACGACTGTCACATTGTATTCTGTACATATTCCGTACGGTTGAAAGAGAATTCGACACGAAAGAGAGGGGTGAAACGTTCGCGAACAATTCGAGCCTTCTGCTGTGTCGAGAGGGGACTTTGACAGTCTCCGCGGGGTCCATGTGTTTTATTCAATGCAGGCGGAAAGAGGATTGCGTGTAATATCGATAAATCCGATTAAACGACGCGAACAAATAAACGACCGTTCAGAGCGTTAAACAGAAGCGAATGCTTGACGATTAGCGGGAAACGGAGTTCTTTTGCTGCGTCCCTGTTGTGTGTACTTTGACAGGAGCTTCTGGATAATAATCGACTCTATGAAGTATCGGATATGTGAATAAATAATAGGAAGTACGGGGAGGTTTTCGGTCAATGGAACACCAACTTGTAAACCTCCCTCTCGTAAATTTCACTTAATATTGAAATCTTTTTAAAGGGATTATAAACGCCTAGAATGGTCGAAACAATCGATTTTCCAATAAAGTATTCGCAGAAACTACATCAAAGAAAGGTTAATTCTATGGACTCAGAATCGACGATTTTCTGTAAATTAAAAAAAAATTATCTCACTTTAAAAACTCTATTCTTTACTTTTCTTGACTCTGAACTATATTCTTTAAATTATAAGCTTTCAAGTGTATATTACGAGTTTTGACCAACAAAATTACTTGCAGGTAAAAAAAAATTATAAAAAGTCCCTTCTTTTCCTGGTCATAGGTGTACGAACCTAACCCCTTATCTTTGTCCATTCCCGATGGATAGTCAACTTCCTGGCATAAGTCTTTGTCAATCTACCTCGCGCAATTGACTCCCCACACTTGTCACCCTATTTAAACACTTTAATCAACCATCGGAAGAATGGTAAAATGGTGGGAGGCAAATCAGCGAGGGAACGTCGCAACCAGTGGTAGCGCGAGCGGGACGACTTTAAATCAAATTCATAAAGGGTGGGTGATCGTGGGTAGCGCATAGATAAGGCAGCTTGCCAGGGGGTCCATTGAAAGGAAACGATCATCGTCGACCGTTCGTCCACAGTATCGATGCAGTTCCGCGCGTAAAGCGCACGGAGGAAGAGAATCGGGCCATGAACATATGAAAACGACAGGAAGAGGGACGTTTCACCGTTGGTGGCACCGGTTCGCCAGCGAGAAGGATTCCCAAATCAAATTTCAGCGCGGAGAGGGGGCAGAGTCAGAGAGGAAACGGCGGAGACGAGGCATCTTGCCAGACGAGTCATTAAAATAATAAAACTATTAAGGAGGCAGAAGTCGGGGGCGGTCGACCGGAATTCCGTCTGCGGCAATCGGGCAAAGATGGAAGCGTTCCCCGAGAGGAAACGAGGATCGTTCCCCGATACGAATTCTCTTCTCCGTTTGAATATGATATTCCAGAGCTTGCCGAAATATAGCCTCCGGGGCGCAGGGATCGCGGATAATGAAAGTGGGACAGTCTCGGGACGGGCTCGATGAATCGACTATGTTAATTCTGCAACGTTTCCGTGCCCCCTTTCAACCCTTCGCGGAAATAATGCTTTTAGAACCAAGTATCCGGACGCAATCGTGGTGCAGTGACCGATAGAATATGTAAATCGATCGGTCTTATTAGTCTGCGCGGGGGTTACTGGACCCGTGGTTCAAAGGCCACGCTTCTTTGTCAATTTCTAATCGTCTCGGATCTATCCAGACCAGGTCCTTCATTTCTAGATCCAACCTTTTTCATTTCTGCTGTCTACAATTGCAACGAGAATATTATTTCCCACTCTTTTTCAATGAATTTTGAATTGCATTTTTTGGGGACGTGTGCGTTTGTGTGTGAAAGAAATAAATAAAGTAAGACGTATAGTTCAGAGCTTCTGGAATGTGAAAGTAATTGATCCGTTAAAGAGAGGATGCGGTAGGCCGAAGAACGTTAACCTGAAATTTATGGTTCATTAGAAAAGGGTTTCCGATGAGGCTGAAAGGTACGAGCCGTACGCGGAAAAGGGATCCCCCAAGAGTTAACGAGCCGGCAAGTCTTGAATTAAAAATACACAATATATCCATTAAAACACGACGAAGAATGTGAATTAGCGAAATAATACGAGATTGCATTTTCAAGCAGAGGCCTCTAGAGGGGCAAAGAAACTATACCCTACCGAGTGAGCGGAAATAAATGAAGGACAGAAGGAAATATTCACGCAATCAACTATAATTTGAACAATTTCAAGGATTCAATTATTACTTTTAGGCGGAATGAAATACGGATTCCTTCGTTATATGTAAATAAGCGGGATATATTAAATGAAAGATACATAAAGAAGAAACTTCATTCCGCGCCTCGTTGAATCTTTATTTCAACGGTAATTTCGCTTCCCCTTCGGAAAAAAAATTTGATTCTTCGAAGTTACGTAGGGTCGGACTTTATATACCAAGGAAGGCTCTTTCTGTAGGCGAGCAACCTAATAAGGCAGGGATGTTGTCCTGAAATTTACGGTCCGCCTAACAAGGGTTCTTTCACCCTAATACCCACATAATTTATTAATTGATCAACGCCGAAAATAGCTTTGCACCTCCCTCCGTCGACACTTGCATCGTTGCTTAAGTGGCACCACTAAGTAAAACAAGACAGGTTTACTAAGTACCATCCACAATATTAATTACAAATTTATTTAAGATGACAAATGAAATTGATTCTCGGTTTTCTGTCTCATCAAACTAGCACGTTTCAATTATCCGTGGAGTCACATGAGCGAACTGGTCAAAGAAGCCGCCTGCAAGCGAACCTTAAACTCAACAGACAAAAGAGAAGAGAGAATACTTCACACGACTAACGGTAATTTCGCGAGGCAAAGACTGCGAAGTTCGCCGGAAAAAGGATCCTCCAGGGGCAGAGAAATCCTTAGGCGGATGGAGTCCCGCATAGCCCGGCTTCCAATGATTCCTTTAAACTTTTTCTCGTTTTCCCAATGCGCGCGGGTGCTTTCCGCATCCTTGGCACGTCGCGGCGCCGCGACGCGTGCGTCGGAACGCCCGTTCCGGAATCACGAACGTGGGAATTGCGTCGCCAGATTTGCATCGCCGCACCGATGCGATAATACCAGAGGTCTCGTTCCTTTCTTTTCGCCCCCGGAGAAACAATACCTCTGGGGTTCATCGCTAAATTTCTGCCACTGCTGGAATTCTAAATGCCCGACCTTTTTAATAATTCCTGAAGAAGCTCGCTGCAAATCTGGAGAAATCATTCAATCGCCTTGGGAGTATGATCATCTCTGACTGTAGTCGTTGCACGAAAAATGGTGAGTTTTCTAAGGAGTTTCCAAATTTTATAGAGATTCAAAGTGTGACGCAAGCTGCTAATTGATAAGCTTGCTTATCGCCAAAATAAGCAATTCGATTCCTGTGATACGTTGTTTCGGCGACAGTACGTAATATACCAGCGCGCATGGAGCCCTGATCGATAGTCACGGTCCACGTATTCTCGATCACCGAAGTTCCCCTGTCAATGTACATTCAACAGATACACATCGGTGAATATCCTTAGTTTCATGGTGTATTCGCGGCAATCCGTCAGCGTATCGAAGGACACGTCACACGGGGAACGCGTTTAGGATGCAGCCACGAATTAAACTGATTTACGGCCGGCGTAATGGGGAATTTTACGCGGGCATAAACTGGAGGATCGCGTTGAAACACGGCGATCTCGCTTAGACCGCGCTTTACGCGACGAATATCGTAAAGCTTGGCTCCGTCAGCCTGACGAAGGAACAACTGCATCGGATGAGTGACCATAAATCTACAGAGAAGCCAATAGCGCCTCGAACCTTAAAAGAAACTGGGTTAGGTGGCCCGCAAAAGGTAGGTTATTCGTAAAACAGGGATGCGTTTGCGAATACCAATTGTTTTGATACCTTCGTCCTACTCTAACTTCTAATCAAATTCAAATTCACAAACTATGAAACACACAGAAGCACCCCGTGACCCGACGATAAAACGTTAAAATATCCTGTAAAATTCAGGCACTAGCCGCTAAGCTCTCTCACCCCAATTAAAAGCCAAAGGGAGGACCCAGGGTCGCCGAAGAAAGAGACAAAAGGCGTCGGCGTCGGAGGGCAGGGAAGATTCACGACGGGAGGGTGACGACAGGGCCCCGGCGCTACATTTAGCGGGGCAGTGTGCCAGACATTATTAAAATAGAACACAGCGTCAGTCGTTGCCGAAGATGGAACGAAAGAGAAAGGGTGTTCGAAGGGCGCGAAGGACAGTGTGCGAGGAGGTCGACGAGTAGGTATCAATGGGTCGCCCGTCGGCCGTCGCCCTGAAGGGTTCTCGCCCCTGCGCCCTTCCGCCCGTTTCCCTTCTCGCGAGCTTGCACGAGTCTTGCCCTCCACCCTCGTGCACGGTGCCTCCGCAGGCGCAGCCGCCCCTGCGCGGACCAAACGAAATTCGCCAGGCTTAGCCCGGGGGTTGGCTGCTGCTTTAGGGATTGGTCGGGTCGTCTCGCTCTCCCTTTCGACCGCCTGTTAGTCTTTCTTTTCGACTCGAGTCGTTCGTCCCTGTTCGACTTACGGACCAACGGTTCGGCTACCCACCCTGCTTCCAACCCTCGCCTCTCACCTGTTCCCTGCCGGAAACGCGCCTTGTATCTCGGTGCACGCGTCCCTCTTTAATGACCCACGCCTGTTTCCAGGGCTACCCGCGAGATAACCGCTTTGCGGGAAGCGCGTGTTTCGGGGACGTGGCCGAGGGCTCGCTGCCGGGACACGTTGTCCGGGGGTGGCGCGCGGCGTAGGGGAGGACCGAGGGTTTAACACGGATTTTCCTTATTCCGGGGGATTACGTTGCCTGGCGAAATTCGAGACACGATCTTCGTTTTGGGAACACGAACCGACGTCTGTTGGCGGCTCTGCTCATTGAAGATAGCAACACGCTGGAACAAATTTCGCTTCGGTTTTATCTCGCGATTAACGGTTCGCGGACCTCTATCGTTTTGTCACATAGTTTCTGAAACGTCGTACAACTGGTCGTTATTTTCACTTTACGCGTGGCTACTGAAACTCGTAGATCTCCATAGTACTAGATTCATGGATGTTCCTCCGAGGAAGGCTCGCCGTGTAGGAAAGGATCGTTCGAAAGATGTTAAACAACAGTTCGGAATCTAGCGCGTGACAGTAAGCAGACTACATGGTGCAACCGCGGCAATGCGATATTTCACATTTTTTCGATGCGACAGCACCGAACTGGAGTATATTTATACTGGCAGGCTTCCGCGACGTTTCCCGCGAGCCGCTGCTCGAGAGAAAGTTCGGGATGTACGCGTTCAAGACGCGGAAAATGTTAAGGCACCGGGATCGGTTTGCACGCAGCCGAAGAGAACACTCGAGCGGGCTCCAGCCCGAGCGTAATGCACTTCTCGAGGATATGACGCGGCTGTTCCTTATTCCGCAACGTTACGCCGTGTCTGGAACCGCGGATTTCGCTGCAAAAACTGGAGGTATTCCGTGTTTCGTTAGGAGTCATCGCGTGTGGCACCATCGCGAATCTCGGGATTGCTTCTGCCGAGATAATGGAACGACGAATCTTTCGCTTGCCTTCGAGCCGTGAACGTTACAAGGACAGGTGCACGATAATAACTAAATTTTAGAACAGTCGCCTTAGAAGTAATACAAAATTAAAGAGCCTCCACGAAAGAAACGTTCAACATTTCCAGTGCGAATAATATCGATTCGGCTGGTCGAGAGGTAGGGCTGGGACTATTCGAATAATTTTAAATTCGAATATTTTACAAGTATTCGAATACTACGAATAAACTTCGAATATTTGAGTATTCCAATGTTATTATTCGAATAATATGGTGTGAAGTGGGTCAAAATTAGCTTACAAGATTTCAAACTGACAAATGAACCTAAAGAACTTGATTTATAATTCACACCATACTATTCGAATAGTATTACTAATATTTGGATATTCGAATTATATTCGTCAAATAATTGAGCAACTGAAGTATTCGAATATTCGAATACCGAAAAATTCAACAAATAGTCCCAGCCCTATCGAGGGGGCGACGTAACCGAATATTATCGAAATACGGTAGCCAGGGTCGGTTCGTTACCCCCGCCCATTCACCGTCATCGTTGTAAGACGACACTCAACGTGCTCGACAATGCACTTTCGCGGGTCCACCATCCCCTCGACGGCGATGCTCGGGCTCTATTGGGAGAACCGTGGCTCCGTGACTCCAAGGAGGGGGAACCTCTTAACCCACGATCCGATCCAGTGACCTAACCCGGTCCAACTGTGCAAAAAGGCAGCCGCGGACGATAAATTAAAGGAACGGGAAAACACAACCGGCCGATCGGTGAAAAACGACTCGTGGAAAGGGAAAAGACGACGAAGGACAGAAACGAGAAAGAGCGAGAGAGAGAGAGGGGGGGGAGACCCAGGTACGCGCGGCAAGGCTCGACGGTGTTCGAGGGATGAAGAAAGAAACGGCGGAAAGAATAGGTGGACAGGGGGTTGAAAAGGAGGGAAAGGAAGAGGGAGAGAAGGCGTGCACCCTCGTGGAGGTTCGTCGATCGCCGAATCCCCACGTCGTTCTCGGATCGGCGAGCTCCGGCGTCGCTCGGCCGTCCTCGGCTGGTGCCCCAGTCCGTCGCCCGTTCCTGAGTTTCTCTACCCTCGCGCGCGTACACCCCCTGACACCCCTCGCGGACGAGCCAACCACCCACTAAACCGAGCCACGGCGCCGCGACTACGCACTATTGATTCGCATGGGAACGAAGGAAGGAGCCGAGCGGAGTCGAGTCGAGTCGGGCCGAGGGAGCGGAGGGCTCGCGCTAGCGAGCGAGCGAGCGAGCGAGCGAGCAAGGGTGGCGGGCGAGTTGGGGTGGTCCAGGGACGGCGCTTACGGCTGGGTCACCCGGCAAGGGCTCGGGGAAAAACATCGAGCGGCCACGGCCCTGATCAACCCTCCCCCACACTCCGCCGCCCCGCAGCTAGGCCACGCGATGCCCGAAATTACGTTTCCGGGTATAAATTTTTATCGGACGTTTTCGTATGTATCCTCGAGGCCCCGCGGGGCTGTTATTAAGCGCCACTGCACCGTAAAAACAGGCCGATTGTTGATCCCCGCCGTGTTTAATGGATTCTTTGGACACGGCTTTTCGGTGGTGAAATTGAACGAGCAATCGAGTTCCTTGAATTTCATTCCGTTTCAACAAGTTCACTCTACGTTGCTGGGGCTCTGATTCTCTGGGAAGGTCTGAGGCACTTTTTGGTAAATGAAATCTGTAGCTACGTGTTTGGAATCAATGATCATGGATCCCTTGATTAGTCAGCCGATCGATTATAAGCACCTATCATGTAAGACTCGAGGAGCTCGAGCGATCTTGAACGGTGAAAATTGAAAATTTGGAATACATTTGAATCTCGATGGGAGTTGGGGAGCTCGAGAACGCCAAGAGAGAAAGAGAGAGAGAGAGAGAGAGAGAGTCACCTCGGCTCGATGCGCATGCACTCGTCGCGAGGCAAATTGGATACGACCGAAGAGAGAGCGGATCCGGGAATAATTGGAGTGCAAAAGGTTTCAACGGGAAAGGACCATCTTCTCGTGGCCTGCCTCGCCCCCTGTTCGCGGTATCGGAGCAGACGGTGTCGGTTCGTGTCTCTGGCCTCTCCTCGTGTTCCTCGCTACAAGTGTTTTATACACTCGACGAGCGGTAACGGTGCCGAGGAACAGAAAGCATCCAATCAGCCTCAAAACGGCTGGCGGTCACGATTAAATCGTAGAGACGACTTTAATTCTCCGCTCCAACCCGTCGTCAACATTTTTTCACGTGTTCATTGGGCGAGTGTTTAGAGTAATCACACGTGGACCAGCACATACATGAGTTTTCATGAACATTATTACTGATTAAGTTCCCGTTTCAATGAACTTCATTACGCCGAAAATTTCACAATTACGTGGCTAATCGTGATCAGCCAACTGGGATAGCGCAGTGAACGTTTTAATATCCCTGGTGCTCGTATTTCTTCTCCCATACACAGAGTATGCATATGGTATCTGTTAAAAGTTCTGGTAGCCGTGCAGCATCTGCGTTTCGTAGGTAAAGGATGGACCGTGGATCCCGTTTGAAAAATGCAGCGATGCAAATTTCAGAGCAGGAATTGCGAAAAGGACGGGGCACTTGTTTGTCCACTTGTTGGACTTTCCGAATCCGGCGTCTAGACAGCGAAATGACGTTGCACGGCCGCCTGTTTTCCAACATCTTTTTTCCCCCTCGATGGGAGGTCTGAATTGTGCCTCGCCAAAGATATCGCTCGGACAAGGAATCGATAGAGGCCTGTATAAATGGGTACGCTCCCGTAAAAACCCATTGAGTGCCCTCGAAGCCTTTCTTCTGGTCGATTCACTGGCCGCCAACGGCACTTCGGCAGCGGAATAACGTCGGGCCTCGCGGTCTATTTGACTAACGCGAGCGTACGATCGACGCACTCAAATTACAAAGATCCGCTGCGCCTGGATTATCCGTTATTATTCGATGGCTCGAACGACGGAGCCAACCTCCGCCCACGGCGGCGAGCTGGAGCGTAGGCAGCTGACCCGTGGAAGCTCGTAAACTTTGGGTTTTCTTGCCGGCTGCCCGACGTTAAAAATGCAAAGCGTACTCCTTTAAATGAAATCCACGAGTTTATTTCACGAACGCTTTTCTTCCCAGTTGGAAGTGGCTCGTAGACCCTTTCGGAAGCACGGGCCTCTGGAACCATGCGCTGGCTGAGGACCTTAAATTCCTTGAAATTAGAGTCATCCACGGCTGGATGAGCAGACAACTCTATAGATACTGTGGCTCGAAACTTTTGTTAAAGATCCCTGACGCAACGTTGGATGTTCCTGAGTACTTTCCTCAAGGCTGCCGCTTTCTATACAAACGCTCGCTGATCGAAGAACTGAAAGCCAATAAGCTCGCTGGATCTCGTAGCGAAGTTCTGATACCGCTCACTAAAAAATAACTCGACGCAGGGAACATAGTACAGGGTCTACGTGATATCAAATACATTTAGATGTTTCTGATAGCATCCGTTATTTCTCACGAAACATCTCGGACATTATTCTTCACGTGCTCGCAATTCTTTCATTAATTTCCTGCTATCAGGTTCCACGGGCATAGCAGGGACCTGGGCAAACTTTCCTAGAAAAGTATAATAAAGTAAAGGAGAAAACCGGCCGAGAACAATGCGGCCGTAAAATGCTGGTGGCGTGGAATTAACGAGAGGCAGCCGTCGTCACAGCGGAAGTGTCGCCTCGAGGAGGACACGCACCGAATGTATCGTTACGCTTCTGGCCACAACTTGACCGCGTGTGCAGACGGGCTACTGTTACGCTCGTTACGCCGTTAAATCGCCGCCTGACGTACGAACGCGTGAAAAAAATGGGTGCATTGATATTTCAGATCCCCGCAAATCCGCGGGCTCGTTCGGAATTCACGTTCGCGCACGATCCTTGCGAGTGCACGCGCCAGACGTGACTGATACCTCGGCGAATGGGACTTTTGCGGGTTATCGTGTCTGTATCATCGAACCACTAAATGGTGTAGGAAAAATATACAAAAAAAAATGTGTTGGAAAAAAGATGACATTCGGAAAGCGCGATGTGTTGAATTTACAATGGTCTATTGTTCATTTATATACCACCCCTGATGTCACCGGAAGTTTATTTATTTTATATTAAAGTGAAGGCTACGCTACTAACGATTTCCGCGAATAATTCACGCTGCACGCGTTGATTATAAGCGCGAGGGTATTTATAGAGAAAGAAAGGAAGAAATGTTGGTGCACGAATAACCGTTCCACGTGGGACGTGATAGATAGTCGGGCGCAAAGTGCTCGAATGTTGCTAACGCCTACGAGCCGCAGCTTTCAACCAACTTAGCTCCATCGCGCCTAGCTCTCGCGTGTGCTGTCTGATTAATAGAACTAATTGGTAGCGGGGCGCCATTTATCTCGACGAAGCTCCGAATTTATCAATTTCCAGCGGTCACGGGGAGGCCGAGGGGGAGGGGGATGGAGTGAGAGATTTAGGGGGAAGGGCGGAGGGCAAGGGGATTACTCGTAGCGCGATTAAATTAATTGTAGATAGGAAAATAAATTTACGAAATTAAACGGCCGCCGAATTACTCTCTCAGCCCGATCTAACCGCGACTGCGAGCTGCATTCGGGTTAATTAATACCGGAAGCCATTAATACCGCTACAATTTATACCGAAATCGTCGTGGCTAGCAGGGGGGAAAAAATTTAATAATGCATGCGGTCTCGTATGTCGCCCGAAATTAATAATAGCGAGGACAGAACGCGCGGCTGCGTCCGGCCGTCTCGCGCGGATTCTCGCGTCGGACAGCGCGATTATTCCGCGTGAACGCGTGCACGCAGGTGACGACCACACGAATTCGCTGTACCCGGGGTCGTCTCGTGTGTGCAACCAGGAGGGGCTGATTTAATCGGGGGATGAAGCGACGGCGACGGCCTGTTCTGTTACTTCTAGCTGACAGGTCGTGTTACGTTAAATATGGAATTTTCTCATCGATGTGTCGAGAAATTTTCTACGACGCGATCAACAGAGACAACGTAATAATTTTCGACTACTCAAGACGAGACCAGAGAGGGCAAGCTTCTCGGACCAACTAACACATAGTTTATTACATATCACAAACAAAAATGTACGTAGTTGTCTACCAGGTTTGACAATAAAAAATCACCACCAATTTAGCAATTAACAACATCCATGCGTTACAATGAGAAGCAATTCTTCCGCTCCCCGATTTCGCGTATGCACCGGACAGAGTTGGGCATTCTATGAATAAAATTTGTTCGAATAAAAAATTATAGAAATTTATTCGAATAATGCCCAACTCTGCGCCGGCGAGACTCCCAAATCGAAATCCTATACAGAAATCGCGAAGCAAATCCTGCCACAGCGATTTGTCCACGAGGCTGTGTCCGGCAAAAGTGCAAACGATACTTTGTTCACGGGAAACGTAGCGCGGCGCAACGTTCATTCGCGTCTCATTAAATCCCCGAGCTAATGCGTTCGGGTGGGCCGCGAGACTCGTTAAAGCAGCCGCGGCAATATAAATCTCGTTCCGAAAACGGCGAGCGCCCGCCCGCCTCGCCGTGGAAACTGCAGCCAGCCGACGAGATACTTGGAGAGAAGCGCGTTTATCTTGATATATGCGAATAATATGGCATACATCAGCCGTATTCTTTCCTATTTTTATGGAGATGCGCGTTTATCGGGGGGTGGAATATTAAAACGCGAGCATCTCTTTATCACGTAGCCCGGCCATGAATTCCCGCGGGCTGCCGTCTCTTCGAAACCTTATATTTAAGCGCCGTAAACGCGCTCGCCTCTATCGTGCTGTAACAGAGGAGAAGGTTCACCCGGTCACCAGGTATCGACATCCATCCGCGAGGAAAGCGGACCGTTTCCCTTCCCCGTCTCGTTACACTTTACGACTCCTCGTGACTCGCCGTGCTTTATAAAAACACCAAAGACCGCCTGAAAACTTTAACAGCGAGCGTGCGAAGCTTCGGGGTCTGGCCACGATGTCCAGGGATCGAGAGACTGAAGGCACGGATATGCGGAGGCCATCGTCGCCCGGCATTAGGATCGATCGGGGCAGGGTAATCGAATTCCAGGCAGGGGTAGCCGTTCATTCACGATCGCAGTCGTCAATGGAGCTGCACGGATTCTTGGAATCCGTGTCAAATTCCTGCCGCGGCGCCGAAATAACCGCGCGTGATCGTCATTCAGGGCCATCGGCGACGGTCGCGATCGAAGCGGGGAGAATTTGCGGAGCGGGCCGAGGCGGAGGCCCAAAATAATGCTGTGCACGATAGGTAGCCCCGAGGTTCGGGGCAACCTCGACGACAGCCAGCCCTGGACAAATTCCCCGGACTTTCCTGGCCGATTAAACCCGAGAGGACAAAGCGGGTGGAGGGGAACGGCTGGAAATTAGGTCGGGGGTCGGTGTACTACACGCCAGGGAGGATCCTCAGGGGCGGACGTGCAAAGTCCAAGTGGCTCTTCCTCTTTTTTCTTTCCCGTGCTCGTTCACCGAGCTGGCCAGAGCTAACTGCACGGTTTTTACGGGTACGTTTCCACGCTCGGACGGAGCCTGATTTCGCGCGACACTCTTCCACACTCGAGCGTGCCGCAGCATTATCTGGATTCATGGCTACTCGTCATCTTACACGTTCGTCGTGGAAAAAGCAGTGGACGCTGGAAAAAAGTCACGAACCGGGGGGCGGCTGCTGGATTTTATTCGGTAGAATTCACAGTGTTTTTGTTAAGGTAGCCTACTATTGATTCTAACCATTCAAACAGTACCTTTATTAAACGTCCGAGGACAGAATAATTCTCTACTGCGAGGGAATTTCTGACACATCTAGCTTCATACGATCTTCTACATTCAATTTACACAATGGTCACCGATGCTTTTTAAAAGGGAGCTCAAATAATGCCACTGCACTTGCACGATAAGCCGCGGCTCACAGCGTCAGGTGTATCAGCACACGTGCTGTGTAGGTGAGACGGATAACACGGACATCCACGTTATTCGATAGACGTTACCGGATATTCATTTGTCGATACTCGGGCGAACGAGCGGCGGACAAGCAGGACGAGGCGCTCGGATATTCAGATAACCGGATATCCGGCTAGCTTGCAACCCCCTGGCTCATCTACGTCCATGTCTCTTCAACAGCGTCGTCTAGAGGCTGCGCCGGCCGGGCGTCGTCCATCCATTCACCGGTCAAATAGGGTGGCCATTGTATGCAATAATTCCTTCGAGAATGAAAAACACCCCTCGCCCCTCGCTACCCCATTTTAGAAGCTCCCTAGCGCGCCACCCTTCGGGCCATTCCATGATACTGGGAGGACCTGCGAAACCTCGAGGTGTTCCGTGAGATACGGGATGGAAATAAAGGTGCCGGGGAAATACCGTTCACGAAGAAACTGGACGTGCAACGGAACGCGTTTAGAAACCTCCTCTGCCGGGTGGGAACAAGAGAAACGAATACTGCTAGGATTACACTCTGCAACCAGAAGCTAGGAAGACACTGAGAAATTTGAATCGTTTGTGGGTGATGCACAGAGATGGCTGAGCATAGAGTCATCGGGCATGAAGTAGGGTGTAAAGAGTGGCAAGAACCCTGCCAGGACGCCAAGGGAGATCGCGGTCGAGGTGAGTTCTTGAAACGCTGTTTGGTTTCGAGGGTGCAGTCTCGAACCTTATCGTGTCGTTGTTTCATGGTGAAACGGTGGTCCTAAAATATAGTTCGAAGTAGGGTGAACTGTCCAGGGAGTGCCCCCCCAGTTAGTGAGCGTTGCTGATATAATTTGAAAAATGAATGCCTATGGCGCTCACTTAACGTTGAAACTGACACTGACATCTAGACTAGAGACCCACAGATATCTCACAAAAGCGTTTTTCTGTTTAATTATAACCGATACTGTATTAATTACGTTTAATCAGCAGTTGTCGTCATGGCGTCCCACAAGTTCAAGGTAAGTCTTGTTACGTGATATCTACAATTTGTACTTTGAGGTGCATTTAATGGACCTATGATTTTGTTGTTATAATTACATTTTTAATTTATATTCACTCACTGGTCATTGGCCCATTTTTTTATTTAATCGTCTGCCAGACTCTTAATGAAAGTTATAACTATGAAGCATTGCTAGAATTGTGTTCCGGGATGTCTGACTTTAGTAATAAAACAGCTCGTTTACAGAAATAACATTCAGGGGATTAAATAACGACTTTTGATTACTAATTCTAAGAGACATGCAGCTTAAGTGTTCACTCACTGGACAGGTCACCCTAGCTTACAAAGTCGTATAAATTGGAAGTCCCTGTGTTTAACGTGGCATCGTTAAATTATATTTGTTAAGTCGGGAGCCTCCTTTCGTACTACCCCATCTCGCACTGCTCCCGGACACGCAACCCTTTATATCTCTCGTAGCTGTGAATGAACACCTTTCGTCGAAGCCCGATCGAGCCACCCACTCGCTCGTTCATCCGCCAAAAAGCGTGCCCTACAGCCAAGCAGACGCGTCTTTTCCCTCCCTCCCCAAAGCTTGTCTCGCCTTTCTTTCAACCCTTCTCTAGCACGGCTCTTTGGTTACGCTGATCCTGGCGGATTTGCAAGGCCCCCTGGATCCAATAAATCTGCTGGGCCGCTACACGTAACCCTGGCCACCTCTGGCAGCAACCCTGCCGCTTCCCTCTCGCTTTCGCCAGCGAGCCAGCAGCCGTCGGACACCCCCTCGAGCGACGTGGCACTCTCCTCCTGACCCAGCATGTCCCTCGACGCACACACGCGTCGCGTGCGCGTACTTCTACGCGTTTCGCTCTCTTGGATCATGTTCGCATGTCAAGCCCAACCGCTCTGACACGCTTTACGCTCGAGAGGCTCCTTTGTCGGGGCTCGTCGGCGCATAACTCGCGCGCGCGTGTATAACGCGGGTTATCATCTGCTATCGGAGCGGACTTGCACACGCCGGCAGCCGCCGTACACGTTCGTTTCGCGCTTCTGACGGACGGTGTCACCGGGTCACTTTGCGACACGACGAACTTTGAGGGCGGGAGACCCTTCTCCCGTCTATAGAGGCCATTTTTGACGAGTCAGCCTGACCAAGGGACTCTGCACCGCTGACAAATGTGTTGAGGCTAGCCGTGGAGTTAATGGGTTTTGAGTTGTTTGGACCTGAAGGGAGAATTTCTATCGCCGTCTCAGGTGGCACTCCGAGGGAAATGACGCGACGTCTCGAAGGGTGTGGTGTCTGAACGCGAGACATTTCCCTGTTGAAAGTTTTGGGTAAAGAAAGTCGATAGGGCTGGGAGACTGTAGAATGTTGCTGTAATGCGAGCGAGCTGTCAGTGAACTGGTCAGCTTGAAAGTCAGCTTGTAACTCTCCACGTTCGAGTGGTGTGGTTTAGGTGAAGATAGATAGGGTGGCATTCAAGTATCTTTTGGCAATGGAGGGTTTACACCGCTATCGAAGTTTCCCACGACGGAGATTGAAATCCTGTACAGTGCTCGTGAAGATGCGAGGGAAGAAGGGCCTCAGGGACTGTCACAGATAGTTATTATTGTCTTAGAGCGAAAGAGAGGATTATCTTCGACTCGAAATGCAACGGGAGGGGGCGCCTGATGATAGGGTTGCCTCGGCGTAGGTCCGTAAATTACGGCCCCACCGTGTATGGAAGTTGCTGCATAGTTAGGCGGAAACGTCGGTCGATGATGGACCACACGCGCGTCCGTATTTTTGATAATACGCCGCCGAAGCGGGCTTTAAGAGTGAATCGCGGCGGAATAGGATTAGAGGATTTGTCGACGCAATTGCTCAGGCGAGGCTGCTTGGAAATTACAGGCGAACGCGTAAGAGGCTTAGGTGAGGCACGGAAGGCCGGGCACCGCAGTTCCTGCTTGATATTTTCGTTCCGCGAGATCTTCGGACGAGCGATGCCCGAATACGAAATATTCGAAATTGCCCGATAAATCGCCGCCGGTCCGCGCCGTTTTCCACCGGGCAAATTGAAATTGCAACCACGCGTCCGTGCACTCAAAACGGAAACCACGAGCGTGGAGCGTGCGCGGCGTGAAAAGCCCGCGGTTTTCCCTTCAACCGGCCTCGAATAAGGCGCGTGTGAATTACCATAGATGAAGATACAGCGCGCCACCCCAAAGTGGATTAAAGCTGTGCGTGCGAGTGAAAACCTGCTTCTTGCCGCGTACACGGAATAACATTTAATGAATTCGCAAATTTATACGGGGTAGTAGCTAGTGTCCCTCGCGATCGCCGTCCGCGACTATCTCGCGCCTGTACGAGCCTATACGAGGCCGCTGAAATTCAATATCGGCCCGACGATGAAACTGGAAGTGACAGCGTCGCTTCTGGAAAACCGCTCCGCGCTTTTCCCACCGCACAGACACACGCGTCGAGACGGGTCAAGCGGTTGAAACGCAAATGCGAGCCCCAGCGAAACACGTTTTTCGCGATGGAATAGATACGGACCTATCGACGCACAGTGTCATCTGCTCTCTATCTCCCTCCCTCGAAATCCGATCAGGGAAGCTTCGCCTGACAGAAACTTCGCGCTGCAAACGGTCGCTTTTGTGGCTGGTGAAAGATCCGAATATATTCCCCCGCTAAATGGAAGTTTTGCGTTTCGAAGCATTTTTCCCCTCCTCTTTCAGAAGTGCCACTAACTGCGCACAAAGCATGTTAGGGTACGTTTATGTTGGACCTGCGATAAAAGGTGCTCAAAAATATATATTTTTGGGGTATTTATAGTGGAGCTGTGATATTAGTACACCTTCAGTTGTTTAAGGTTTTGCAAAGATGAACCGCTTAAACACGAGTAATTCTGAAGAATTATTATTACCTATCTTCAAATTTCGTAAAATAGTACATTGAAAAGTCTACGCAGTAGACGTAAACATTGTGTTTCATCTCATAACATATCTGAAACAAATTTGTTGTGATGAAAATTTGTTATGCATCAACGATGAAACAGGTGATAATAGCGAAGAGAAAGTAATATTTGATTCTCGACACTTGTATCGTTGGTCATCTCGCAAGCGCAGATCTGCTAGCTTTCAACACTTACATTATAAAACCATAGAATGTATTTCTACGCTTCGCTCCTATCACCGCTCTGATCGTTTATCGCAGCTCCAACATAAGCGTACCTACTCATAGAGAGTAACGTTTGTACTCACTTAGAGAAAGGAGCCAGCGCGTGCTCTGCTTCTCGGACAATTTTCAGGAGATTGGGTAGGATGGTAACAATGGAAGTTCCTTACCTGCAACATAAAGAATAAGATATTAGAATTTAGTGTCTTAATAGTGGATTTCTATCGATTTTATTACGCGCAGTCACTTTGCGAATCACACAGTGGCACAGCCCGATGGAGAAAAGGAAAAAGGAGATTAGTAATTCAAGAGATTTGCAAAAATAAAAGAAAACTAAGGTTTTATTCTTTAAATAAATTTTTATAATCACCTAATGAATTTGATTGAATTTGCATTAAAAATATTTCTATCCCTTCAACTCGACTCCCCCCAAGAATAAATCCGGAGTGCGCCACTGGAATCACTCTTATTGTGTGAACTCTCATCGATATTTACTTCAACGGCATCGTCGCAGCTCGCGGCGGGTAGCCATAACGAAAAACTACGAGGAACGATTTATACGCCATCCTCCCCGGCTAATAATTCCAAAACGTTCCGGTTTATATTTACGGCGTGTACGCGTTTATAAACGACACCTGTACCGCGTTTGATGCTCGGTTTACTTTATAGCTTCCACAAGACCAGGATACGACCGCGTCGCCCTATCCATTTAGTTTGATCTCCGCGCGTACACGTTTCCTGGGAGGGACGCTCTAGGCGGCCGGGCGATCCGGGCGAGTCGTAATTTTTGGGAGGGCGTTGCTCGATGGGCGCAAAGTCAATTTTCAGTTATCGAGTCGCAAGTTCGCCGTACGTGGCGCGGCCGCGCGATAGTTCGCGCTGTCTAGCCCACAACCTTCGACATAACCCGAGCGTGCGGTTGCTTTACGAGGTTACGCCGCTGCGCTAAAGTAGTTAAACGTCCTCGACGTACTCGAGGCTACCAGCCGCCTCTGCTACGTGGACGTTTAGTTTACAGGCGGCGGGGCGGGTTCTGAGTGACGAAAACACGGATTATCGCTGACGGAGCCGATGTTTCTAATCGGCTGCGACTGCCGGCCTCGTTCCATTAAACGTATTGACGCCAACCGCGTCGGAACCCGATCGATCGAATTTGTCGTCCGAAGCTGTGACTCAGATTAGAGAGGAGCCCCAAACCACAGGATTTTGCTTTCTGAATTGACGCCTAATCTCAATGGCAACGAAATCTGTGCTTCGGAGAAAAGTCGACCAGATTTGCAACGATTCTCGATGCACGCAGAGATAAAGATGATTATGTATCACGTATATCCACTGGTAGGAGGCAAGAAATGTGGGGTATAGTTGCGGGGACGTGGATGCTCCGATAGCGACGCTAATAGAAATCCCAGGCAAGATAGGATATCGATTAGTAACGTTATCATTACGTCCCGCCGAAATTTCCAGCGGCGACGAAGCCCCGCAGTTTGTGGTCCCGAAGTGTCCAAGTCGCAAACCCGCAATAGTTACCCGAAGCTGTTAAGGACACCGTGAACATTGAGTATCGCCGCATTGATTGTCCCCGAATTCGCCGACGGGAGAGTTCAAATTACTAGCGAGGACCTGTCGTAACCAAACAAGGGGCATTTCACGCGGCGATAACTAATGTAGCTATCGAAAGAAACGTCGACGCAAGCTCGCCAAAGATTCCATCGATATCTTAGGACTTAGCAGATCAAAGAGTCCTTGATAGGCAGAGTAAATTAACGAACACCTTCACCATCGTCTCTCCCAACACTACATTAAAGCGCCTCATGCATAGCCATTACCTCAGAAGACTAACCCCCTTCCACGCCCTACGAGCGTGGCTCTGCGCGAAGCGATGCACGCGTGAAACCACAGCTTAACGTTCAAACGAATTTGATGAATCCCCGGGGGACATGGGCTGCGGAGGAACCGCGAGACAGGTAAATCGCGGGGAATCTCGCTCGAAGCTGCTGCTGGGGTCCAGGTCAAGTTTCATTAACTTGTGAAAACGCGACGCGTCCGTCGATCGATAGCGTTGCCGCCGGAACAGCTTGTAACCCGGGCAAAAAGCAGCGATAAAGCACGATAATCCAACGTGCCGGGGCCGATAGAGGAGCGGTCGAGGAAACAAAACTAAGACGAAAGGTAGAGAGGGGGTGTGAAAGAGGGAGAGGGCGGGCGAGGCTGGCGGGTATCGCGGCTTTATTGCGCGTTTTACGGGCCTCCGACGCTTGTATAATTGTCGAGGGCGGAGGGTTGGCCCATTTTCAAGGGGAAATATGGCCGCGACTCGAGCGACTCTCGCCGGCAAAAGTCGATACTTCGGCTGGAGAGTTCGTTTGCTCGTCGCGTACAGCCCGGTGGAAGCCTCTGGCCGCCTCCTCCGCGAGTTTCTAATCAGCCTACATCTGTCTGTTGTGCATATCCACCCTGCGGGGATGCACAACACAACGAGCGCACGCACCGCACCGCACCGCACCGCGCCGCTTTGTACGCCGCACACCTGATACGAGAGAGTCGAACCGGTGGAGGGGGCATGCCGGAGGAGAGCGAGGGTGCAGAACGGGGGAGAAAGCGAGAGGGTAGAGGGTAGAGGGAATCGAGATATCGATTCCACGCGCGATACCGCCGGGTGTTTCCGGGCCTGGCCGCTCGCTTCGAGCACCTTCGACAACTTCGACAACGCTAATTACAGGATGACGGTCTAACCGTGGTCACCGAGCTTTCCAAGTCGGCAAAATCGACCGCTCGCGGGACGGGGGCGGGCTGGAAAGAATCGAGTTTGACGATGGGGGACGTTTCGCGAGTGCAGACCTTTGGTTATTAACCCCTATTGTTGTGGATAGTTGGAACAAAGTGTTTTAAACATCTTGTAGCCTGTGAAGCTTATTCTTTTCCGGACTCTATTTCTCACTCGCCCCGTGTATCATCGTTTTGATAATGGCTCGCAGGGCTTGCGAATGGACTGCCGATGGAAACCAGTTACGTGTATAAGCACGAATGGCTTCGTGGCCCGTTAAAAGGAAATCTGGTTGATTAGTTTTGGATAGAAACGATTCGAACCGCTGGCGAAACTTCCTTTAATTTCGCCCGTGGCCCGTTATTTAGGACGCTGCTGCGTGTCCCGGGTGAAAAGCGATAGGGAGGAGAGCTTTCCAATCGCGGCTACACGGGTGGGGAACAAAAAGCGCTTTTCAATTATCGAAAATAAGTCGCGGGAAAAACGGTTATTTTTATCGGGGACGACGAGCCTCTCTGTTGCTGATTGCGCGCGGCATATACCGCGAGGCCTTTCACGAAAATCGTTGCCCCGTTCGAGCGTTTTTCCTTTTCAACGTTCCATGTAACCCTTTCCCTGCCCCGGCTGATCATTCGGACGACTGGGGATCCTGAAACTCGCGATTAACAAAGAACCAACCGAGACCAGACGCACACAGACCGAGAATCACTGAGCCGGAGAATAATTCAGAGTTAAATGGAAAGCGTATGTATGACTTTCGATGAAAGCCACCATTTTCCACCGAGCCATTCTTCGGCGCGGGAGGGGCCGACTATCGCGAGATCGTCGCACAGGTTTACACTTTTATCGGGGCGTAATTGACTTCGCCCCGAGGTCCTCTTTGTAAAAAGTGTCAGCCCCGACGGGCTTCCGCTTACCAACTTTTGAGAATTTCGAGAATGTGAAATTCAGAGACAGCGGTCCTCTGAGTTAAAGGGGTGCGATGTGTCACTTCACCAGAGATTTTACGAAATACTCCAACAATCTAATTAACCAACTGATCAAGATTCATCGCTTCCCCCAATCCTGAACATCTAAGAAACCTCTTCATCATTCAAGGAGAACAAGCAAAGAATCCCTACGAACGGCACTCGAGTACCCAGCGTGGCGTCTGCCTAAGAATCCCTTCGGGAAAGGCATCGAATTACGCCCAATAACAGCCCATAAACAATTGCCCCTGCACGACGGAAATTCATCCCCCCAGAAACGATAAGTGCCGCCATTGAGTCTACTATCACGAGAAAAAGCATCGACTTTACGAGATAACCGGGAATTTATCGCGAGAGGATCGGTCTCGTTCGTCGGCTCCACGATCGAACCGATCGAAATAAATCATCCTAACGGCCAGGATCCTTAAGCCCTCGGTAGGTCGTGTCCTGTACCGACGGTAAGCCGGAAAAATCGAGGCTACTCGTCGTCGCGCAGCCGCTAGACAAAAGCCAGCAGCCGCACGTGAGGGTCATAATAATCCTGGGATCCTCTCGCGTGATGGCGCCTTAAAGGACCGTGCACACCAGCCGCTGGGTAACCCACGGATAAGAGTCACCCCCGCGTGTCCTGCTCCGGCGTGGCGCAGCCCCATCTTGCGACGTTGGAAGCGCCCCGAGCACCGGGCGAACCTCAACACCCCCGTTCTATCCACCCCAAGCCAACCACCGTTGTCTCTTCCTGACGATACGAGGAATTACCGGGCAGTCTTGCTGCGAGGATGACAGCAGATACGTCTACGTTAGAGCTCGTGGTTTAAGGATGGACGACCACCCTTCAGTCGCTACTGGCGCAACTGGGTCTTCGTCGCGTACAGTCCTTGGAGATCAAGTGAAAAAATCGCCCTTCGATGGAGAAAGAATTGATTCGAGGGAGGAACCTTTGGGGCGAAGAAGGTGGGATTTTGGTTTGAAATGTTTAAACACCGATTTTTTTATTTCATTTCTTGAATATTCAACAAAGGTAGAGTACGCGGTTAACAGGACTTTTTGAGATTCAAAAAGTTTACAACTTTAAACTCGTTTCTCTCGAAACAGTGTTCTTCAAATCGGTGGGACTGATATCTCGAAAAGTTATTATCCAATTCGATTGAAACATTTTTTTATTTTGAAGAATATACTTTTATGTAGTGGACAAACCTCTAACATTATAAAAAATTTGAATATTTATATTTTTTTGAAGCCGTTGAAAGATCCAAAAACATAAGGAAAAAGTGATTTCAAATTTCAAGTGTCGTTATTTTGTCAAAATATGTCGTTTTTGAGAATTTCATGTCCTTTAATAATTTGGCATTGCTTCTTATTTCAGACTAATGTTTTAGGTGCTACAAGTTCCACCGTTTTGGATGAATCTTTTGATGCCTCCAATTCAACAAATCCTCAGTGCCATTTACAATGATTAATTACAGAAAAAAAATATATTTCTATAGTTTAAGAACTTCTTAATACAATGCAAAAAGTCTCATTAAATTATCTGTAATAGTTTTCGTTTAATTAATTCCTAAAGATCACCCATTTGCATGGGCTCTAGACCGGAACATCACCTTAAGAGGAATTTGAAACTGTCGCAAGATGGTGAGAAGAATTTACACGAGCAAGTATATTCGTGTAGATGACTCTACCAACGGTTTGCAAAAAATCATGGCTGAATATCAAAGTTTTTCCAGGCCACAAATATCAGTTTACTAGGTATTTGCACACAGTTTCGTTTTGAACACGTTAACACGTTCAGCGTGTGCCTCCATTCTATGATTCGTTGAAAAAGAAAAATCGAATCGCTCGCGCCACAAATTTCAGCCCGTAACACGCGCCATTGACTGAATTATACTAATTTTTTTAAACTCGCGCGGGAGTGCCGCTGATTTACGGGGCTCGATGGAAAGCGATGCGCCGCGTTTAAACTCGGATAACATGAAAACTCGTAAACACGGGGTGATAAATTTTACAGAAAAAAATCCAAACCAATTCCCAGTGCATTATGGGCAATGGTACGTGCCGGTGTTTTTCAAGCTGAGCGTTTCCCATCATTCAACGTTTACGCCACGCAATGCATATCTGTTTAAGAGTAAGCGCGCCCTTTAGTAAGAAAAATCCAGCTAATTTAGTAAGCGTATTATGCGATAAGCAAGGCTGCAGTATATCCTTACTCTGTAAGAAAGAATTCTGAAGTAAAGTATCTACTACTAATCTGGCAATCTACGCTCCAGACGTCATTCGTTTCAATCCTATTCCAATTAATTAACCGCATGACGGTCAAAAATCGATTCTCCTAAAGTACACTAAAGAAAGTTTTAGAAACGACGTCGGAAACATTGATGTATCAATATACGAGCACTGTATCCGATATATCAACGTCCGATTGTTGGAGAACCCCGAAACGCGGCTCGAAAATTTCGACGCGAGAACAAACTCGTTTATCAGCTGCAGCAAGTCAGACGGAGCCTGGCTTGATATAATTAATGGCGTGCCGTGGGTATGGGGCTTGATTGGAAAATTATGAATACGCCGCAGACGTAATTGTGCAATTGTCGATTGTGACTTTTCCCTAAGTAAGAGCATGATCGATCTACTTGAAAAGCAATTGAGTGTTCCTGCGATTGCCCTCGAGGCCCGTGAATGTGGCGGCGCGGCAGCCCTCTGCTTTCGTCCGGAATCGAATGCAATACGATCTTGTTCCACGGTTCTGCACCGACGTGCCGCTATCGAGGAAACACTCGTGCCCAGTCAAACGTATAAGATTAGTTCGGGGGGAGGAAAAATATGATACAATTAGCTATCGAGCACAATGAATTCTAATCTCGGTCGGTTAGTCGTTGCACTGAAATCGACTACCAGATAGTATCGTTAATAATCCCTGGCAAATGGAGCGCGTTAAATGTGCTACTTAATCGGTTGCATGGCATTTACAGGCTCGAATACTATTCGGTGGATTATTTTTAGACATAGGAAACTACTTGGAAGTTCTATTCGAATAAAGCGAAAAATGCGATCGAGGTATTCAACATTTGACGCAGAAAGGGCTATCGATCCGGACGATGTTTTTATCTCGGCCCTCGCGGAGTACGAGTTTTCATCGTGTCTACGCAATTTTTAGATTATTACGCGCGCACACGTCCACGTGAAACAGGACAGATGTCATTCGCCAGCCTGTCGCTCCGCTTTTAAATGAAAACCGGGGAAAAATATTCTATTCCGGAGCGAGGGGACGAATGTAACGCGTTCCCCGCGAGGCCGATACTCGACGAAAGCAATTTTCTGGCGGACGCTTGGCCACGGCTTTACAAAGGCAAATGATGTTTGAAAAAGTTAGACCGACGGGGTCCGGCGTGAAAAGTTCGGCCAACGGAGGGAGGAGGCACACGAAATGAGAATGCGATAAAGCCGACGGTGAGACTTCAAGGGGGACTAGGGGAATAAAAATTCATGAACTATGGATTTCAATATGGAAAGCCCGACTTCCGCCCGATCGGGTGCTGAACGAAAGCGAGAGCCGCGAAATAGTCCCTTCTAGTTCGCGATAGTCTGCGGGCGGGTGACAAAGTTACTTTTTCGGTCGTGAAATATCTGTGCGGTGACGTGGTCGAGGTAGTTTGTGTAAAGCATTTGCAATGTTCTTGAATTTGTAGAGGGAGTTCCCTTAACACCGGATGGCACCTAATAAAGGACATTAGTTATATCTGTGATATTTGAAACGCTATCGAGCCCTTATCATAGAGGGGATAACACAAGAATAAAAAGAATAAAATATTATATTTTCTTCTTACTTAAGAAAATTTTCAAGCAACCTGAATATTTCAAATTCCAGGAGCATTCAACTTAACTTAAAAGACCATAGATCCTAATTAGAGTCTCAAGTGCAGCAGCCTCTATTGACCGAGTCTTTCACAAAGACCATTCACTCGAGTAGTAGGTACCTACATAAACGAATGCCGAAGATAGAGCAGAAACGAGGAGCTTGAATCCCCCCATGAAAATTTAAATCCGCCAAGATCCAGAGGCGTCCAGCGTCTCGTTCCCTCGCAAAATATGGCCTGGGCTCCGAGCCGTTTAGTCAGGGCAGAAAAACGCGAGCGAGCGTCGAGCATAATTTCGGATAAATGGTAGGATAAGTGACGAGTCGCCCCGCAGTTGAGTAGACGAGGCCTCTGCACGGCGAGGTCGACGTCCTGGCGTACCATTCGAAACTCACCGCTGGAAGAGGCGAGCAGCCTCGTTAATCCTTGGCGTCGAGCTAAGTCGTCGCGTTAGCCGCTTTTCCGGGGAAAAAAGGCAGCCGACATCGGTGAGCGCGTGAGAGAGTCTTCTCGGAAGCGTCCGCGAGGCCGCGGGGCAAACGACGCCGCGTTCTGGCGCAATTAGCGCTTCGCGATCGGCGAGCCAGCGGGCTCGCGTTTCCCGCTCGATTATCCTCGCGCGACACGGTTCATCGACTATGAATGAAGCCAAGTGCCCCGGCTGTCCTCGTGGGAAACGGTCCAGCTCCTTACATGGCTCGCTGGGAAACGATGTAACCAGAGAATTCGTAGCGATTTCCTCCTCGATTACGACGCTCGACACATTCCTCCTGGGTATCGATTGATCAGGCATAACACGTTCGATCCCCTCCTATCATACATGGTTCGTGTACTCAAATCAGTGCGGAGCACTGGTGAGACGCTTCAGGGGAATAATCAACCGTGAAACAGGCCCCAAGCCCTGGGAAGGGTGGATTGCCAGTGGTAAGTATGAAGAGTGATTGAATTTTTATTCCCCTGTCAAAAATGTCCTGCTCCGGCTTTACTACAGCCAGTCAGACAGTGATTAACGTCTCCAACGATCCCACACGCGCGAGACCTCCTCCACCCTTAATTCAAGCGTCGCGACAGCGCTCTAAGCATCCAGCGTAAAACTATTCCAACTTCGCGCAAGGCACCGCGAAACAAGCATCCCCGTCCTTCCCCGTTGCATCACGTAATCTACGACGATTGCGAAGTTCCTCGCCCCTGTGCCGGCGCGGGTATACACAGCGTCGACCATTCCGTGTGGCAGCGCGCGTGTACGTGGCGCAGTTAGAGCGTTAGGAGCGCGCCGGGGACGGCGACTTGCAACAAGTGAAGTTATTCCGCGCGAACTTCCCCGCCGACGAGGCGTCTCGAGCACGTTTCGCAGCTGGGCAAGAAAACGGCGTGGCGTGGCGTGTCCCTGGAAGCGAAGTGCCCCTTCCGCGCAATAAGTAACGCGCGCGCGGCGGACACGGCCGTGGAATATACACGCGTCGCGGGCGAGGACGTCTCCTGCCGCGTGAATTTCGCACACTTTACCGCGTCTCAGTGCGCGCGATTACCATCTCCACCCCGCTGTCTTTCCGCGCTATAAATTCCTACGGTGTTGCGCGTTAATCCGCGGATTAGCCTAGGTGACCGCGGTGGCCGCGGCGGCGGCGCGAAACAGAAAGGAACGGCGCAAAGGCCGAGGGGGCGGGGAGATAGGGGGACAGGCGACCGTAGAACCGGACTGGACGAACTCGTTTCGCGGGATTACGGATTATCGCGACGCGTTTAAGGGACACGGAAGGGCGGAGACCGACCCCCGAACCCAGAGTGCAACGTGCTCGTCAACGAAACGACCGTCGGCGTCCGGACACGCGTGCCGCTGGTCACCGAGCGATCGATCGTCGTCTGGAAATCGCGTGAACGCTACCCCTGTAGTAAGAGGCTTCGTGATGGTTATAATCGAACATGCTACCGTGCACTGCCTCATCGATGACTTTTGATGCGGTGGACACTCGTGGCACGCAGGAGACATCGCGAAAGAAATTATTATTATTATTATTATTATTATGATTCACGGGCATGACGCCCTTTAGTTTACAAAAGAGGATTACAAATAGACTAAAACTAAAAACTTAAACTTTAAACCTAACTTAAAGAAAGCGGAAACTAAAGAAAGAAAGCGTAATACAATATTCCAATGAAGAAGAAGGTATAGTAGGCAACAGAGCCGAGGAAGAGAGAGAGAAAAGAAAAGGGAAGGAGAAAAGAGAAAGAGAAGGAGAAAGAGATAGAAGGAGAAAGAGAAAGAAAGAGAAAGAAAAAGAGAAAGAGAAAGAGGGGACGGAAAAAGACGCAGAGGTTAAATAAAAAACTAAAAACTAAAAACTAGGAGAAGCGAAAGATCAAGCGGACAAAAAGCGGACGCAAAGCAACACTACTTTATTGGCCATAGAGAACAGAATTTTCTCGCATCAGACCTCGCAGGCGATTTTTAAAAGTATCTAGAGTGCCGCAAAAGAAATCAACCCGATCATTATAAGCGTTTGCTAGCCCACACATTCTATTTAGGGAACCGTGCATCACGAACGCGGTGCTATGGCATGGTAAAAAGAAAAGCTGCGACGATCTTAGTGCCGAGTATGGCACACGAAAATTCAGAAAAGCAAGAAGATCCGGAGAGTCAATTAAACCGTTCAGTAAGTTGAAAATGATAGCAAGGTCAGACAATGATCTCCGATCCTCCGATTATGGGAAATGTGCAACGCTGCCCCTCGATCCTAGCTACGAGTTACCATAGTGTGGGCGGAAAGAGAGAGCCACGATTTTTGGATCCATTGTGCGTTGGCCAGCCGCCTGAAGGGGTTAGCTCACCCCGGGCGAAGCAAAGTTTGTCATTTTCGGTCATTTTTTTGTGGGAGATAATTAAATAAATGGAAAAATCAGTATGAAGCCTGTTATTATATAAGTCTCGACGGAAAAAAAATCGTGTTTTTTTTCGTAAAAAATAGCGGTTGTAGAACCGTGTTACTGCTTAGAAATCTTTCTGAACGACATTTTACACGGTGCTTAACGTCGTGGCTAGACCGTTTGACCTAGAACAGAAGTACACATTGATATCCATGAACATTCATTTCTGTCGAAATGGTGAACATGCAGAGAAAAAGTGCATTTTTGTTTTTAAAAAAGGGTCAATTGCAAAGGAAATGTCCAAAACATTGCAAAATCGGTATGTACTTCTCCAGTTTCACGCATGTAGAAAATAAAACGTTTTGTTTTAGGTCTAACGGTATAGCCGCGAGGTTAAACACCGTTGAAAACGTCGTTTGCTAAGATGTTGCGTATCACGGCTGTACCGCCGCCATTTTGTACCAAAAAAACTACGACTCTTCCGTCGAGAGTTGTACAATAACAGGCTTCATATTGAATTTTCCATTTGTTTCATTATCTACCTCAAAAAAATTACCGAAAATGACTAACTGTGCTTCGTCCAAGGTGACGTAATCCCTTAACCAATTCCCACAACGTCGACTCACCAAGGGGACTTTCTTTCGCACTCTACATATGTAATCCAATCTTAACTGGGCGCCACCTATGTGCCAATATCGCACCATAGGCCGTTTCCCAAACGCGAACAATAGTGTCCCTCGTGAACAGAGTCTAACGAGTGAAATTGTTGGAGCGTCTCGCACGATCGAGCCCGGCGCACAATTGATCGAGGCAAACAAGCGGGCGAGGCTCGTCTTACTCGGCCATGCACGCGTGTCCGTTCGATTAAGTAATAGAAACGACCTTCCCCCTTGTGCATCGTGGTGCAGCTTGCTACAAAGGCTCCGGGGACGAAAGAACGCCTGGAAATTGGCGATAAATCTCCGGGCTGCACGCCGCTGTTTATTTCCCCGCGTTCGGTCCACCGAGGGGGAATAACTCCGAGCGCACTTTCTAAAGTCACGTCTTGGTACACAGCGTGCATTAGTTCGAGAAAATCGCGCTGGAAATATTGCGACGCGTTCCTAAGCTACGACGTGAGCTGCCAGGCAAGCGGGGCGTTCGGTTAGGCAGGCATATTTCAGATCAGATGCTCCTGGGTAGCGTTACTATGTGGTATCCAAAAGAAGCACATGTCCTCCTTTTGTTACTGAAATGCAGTGTGCTCCTTCAGAATTTACCAGATCGAAAAATGAAAAAGGAGGGCAAGCTACTTTAGTCTGAAATATATTGAAAAGGAGGACGTTGTAAAATAAAACCAAATTTTAGATATCAACTGTTATTAAAATCGGGTCAGACATAATAGCAGCCGCGCTGAGCCTCGGCCTTTCCGTGACCTTCGATACGGTTTTTCTTTTTTTTATACTGTTTAAACATGGCATAAAGACGATTATTTTTATGTAAGAAAACATTAATGTTTACATTAGAATAATTTTGTAGCTACTAAATATTCAGGCCATAAATATGTCTAGGTTAGGTAGTAAATACTGACTCAATACAATTTTAAATATATGACTTGTATGGATTTTTGTAATTATAGGTATCTTAAGAACTTTTGTTAAAAATAGGCAGCTCCGAAAAGTATTCCAAAATAGGCATACTTTATATCTACTATCTATTTAGGTCTGGGTTAGGTGTGCGAAAGAAAAGTCTTCATCCAGAAAGTCAGAAGATAACGCCTTCGAAAGTGGAAGGACATTGAAGGTCCACACAAATAATACAGCAGCCATATCCTTCTGCAATAGAACAAGCCTGAAACACCCCATCGCGAGTCACAAAAGTGTCTCATCCGAAAAGAAAAAGTATCATAGCGCCAGGGAGCATTCACGATCAAGAAATGAAATTCCTACCACGACTAGTTCACATAGAGCTTCGTCCATTCGCCCTCGTAAACGTCCACGAGGGCCATAGGTTACAGGGGTGGAGAGGCCCGCTCCGAAAGGTATCCCCAGGTGCACAGGGGGAAGAACGACGAGCCCTTGGGGGTCTCGTGACTCGGCTAGCCCAAGGCTCGTAAATGCTCGGGGAAATTACGCGAGACCCCCGTCCCAAAATTACGCCTTCCAAGATTGTAATGGCTCCGCGGCGTGGCGGCGGGCCTGCTAGATGCCGAGGCAACCTCTGGGCTCGCGTGCGCATTAATGCGCGGTTACGTTTCCTTCCACGAACGCGCGCTCGGGGGGTGTACTTTTTCCCCCCGACAGGTCGGAGATCGCGGTGAACTCTAATCGAGTTAACGCCGTGGATCCTAGCCACTTCTTGCGTTTCCGCTTCGAGTAAACGAATGCCCATTTAAATGCTGCAACGCCCCCTCTGCTCGTCATTCTTCAGGGCGTCGGAGTCCACCGGCTGATCGATTGATTGCTCCACCTTAATTAACATTGATTGCGGCGCGCACACACGGGCAACGAAGAAATTAAACACAGAGGCAAAAGGTAATATTCCCTGATAACGATTTCTCCTACAAACACTCGATGGATGGCAATGAAACACCGTATAACTTAGAACCGGGTTGATGCATCATTGGTTAATTACGCAAATGATGTATCGATTCGCATCATCAACGGCTGGATGCATTCGTCCCGATGAAAACTGCAGCACGCGTTGCACGGCCGTGCCTCGGCACAATACCTGCTGGTTCTGTACGCCTCTGTTCTTTCGCGTTTGCGAGCCCGCAACTTGCCACACTTCTGGCGAACAACAGTTCCCAATTACCCGCGTTAGTCAGCGACCGGAAGACATCGGAGTTGCAGCATGTAACCGAGCACGCCTCGACAAAACAGTTATATTCCATTGCATCGCCGGCGAGTTGCGCAACAGCCGGGGCCAGCAGGATTCCCTCCTATCTACGGGCGCCAGTTTTCTCGAGTTTCCTACGGCAGCTAGGTAGAGGGGCGGGGGTAACGACAATCGCGTTACACGTCCAGCCGCCGTGATATCGTTTGCGCAATATTTTGATTGCTACCTTCGCCCGTCCGTTACGATCTTCGCTTCTGCTAGCCACCTCGTGATAGGCTAAGCACGATCAGCGCGCTCTTCCGCGGAGATTGCAGCCCATGTCGGACCGTAACCTTTGTTTTTCCTCCTATCTGCACCCTTTTACCCGCTGGTCTTTTCGATTTGCGTCCACCGGGACTTGCCTGCGAAAATCAACGCTCTGACGACGCAATTTACGATTCAATGGGATTTGTTACAGCGAAGTAGCCAAATTTTTAATAAAAGTTAACTACTGGGGTTTAGAGCATGAGAGTCAGGAGTCATTTTTGAGAAAAAAATTGTTTATTTTTAAAAACTGATCTTTGTTAAGTTTATACTCAAAAAGTGAGTATTTTTAAAATTCGGTTTTAATTTCTTAATTAAATTAGCACTACAGAAATTGGTTAAAAAAAGGAAGAAGACTCCACTCGCACCGCGTGTTTCATGAGCTAATTCGTCGATGACATCGTCACGGTTATTTTTTCATTACTCAAACGCTGTTGGTTCCGAGGAAGACTTGGATACCTTTGATGAATAAGGCTGCTTGTCGAATAAGGTAGGCCAGCTTGACAATTATCGATTGTTTCACGAAAACCAGCTGCACGAGGTGTACGTAACGACTTGTGTCGAGAAAAATGCATTCACGAACGAGTGTGGACTGTACCGTCGACGTGTGACTCAGGGATAGCGGACAGGTCGACATTCCATCCGTTTGCAACACGAATAAACTGCAACAAATTGATATTCGCGTCGCGAAACCAAAGGCAAAGCTTGTAATTCGCTCGTAACGACATATTTCTGGGGAAATAACCAGGTTGCCTGCTTCGCCTCGAAGTGAACGTATCTCCAAGGGTAAAACGCTCGAAGGAGTTAAGTAACCCGGTGGAAAAACCCAGGCGATGGGTTCAAACTGTTCGCTGAATTGCATAGGTATTCTCGTAATGGGATCATTATGACCAAAACTAGCGGGGAAATGAAGAGCGGGAACAAGTGCTTCATCCGACACCTTCGAGTCAAACTTCTAACAAGGAGTCCGGTACATGGTATATAATCATTTAGAAGCTTACATAGGATTAGCAAATCCCAGATGGTTCTTCCACGCTCCGAGGCGTGTTAATTGCAATTGACCTCTCAATTGGATCATACTTGCGATCGCTGAATCGCAGTGTGACCAAGTTTAAACGCCCCGCAGTGGAAGAACTTCGATCCTATCACCTCGTACTCCTACACGCTGAAATTATCAATGCTTTCAAGGAGAACATCATTCACCATCCGACGTTCCTCTAGCCTGGTGCACCTGCACCTGTCGTCATCGTTCTGCGCAGAATTAAAGACCAGCATCATTGTTTCCTTTAGCGGATGATTCATCGACGATTACGTGCTATTTTGCAGAAACGTAGGCGAGATCGTCGAGAGTCCACTGCGGAGCCGTTTTCGTAATATTTCGATGGCAATCGGTCAGTTAGCCTGCAGGATCATCTTTCGTGATAGGCCAACGGGCGAGAAAGATCCGCGGGCAATAATTGCAGCCTCGGGGCCGGCTGTCTACCTCGATTTCCCTTTTGTAACGCGAAAAAAACGCCTCGGGGCTAGGCGGGCTTCTCGAACGATCCGCGCGGCTTCGATCACGCGCGATTGCAATCCATTTAACGCACGTTAATCGCCGCGCGACGCCACGTTTATGGCTGGAACTTGGACTCGCGCCTCGGGATACGCCTTCTGCGGTTGCTTTCCCATTGCTCTCCGCTTGGAAATGCTGGAAAACGGTAGGCCTCTGCTCCAACTTCTACCCGGCATTTGGGCGAAACTGGATTTACTGTTCGGATCGAATGGAATAAATGAGACGTGTCTGCATTCGTACGTGATTACTTTTGAAAATGAAACACGTAGACGCGTGGAGGGGAAATAACTAGAGAACCGTATGTCAGTATGCGTATGTGTGTTTTACGCCGAGTAATGTTACATACACGGAGGGAAAATGGAGAAATATCAATGATTCTATACGTAATTTTTGAAAGAAATTTCAGCTGGATCGATGAGTTGTGCAATATCGATGAGAGCCGAAGGCAGGAAACTCGAGGCAGCCGCCGCGGCAGTTTCGTTCCACCGCAGAGGAAGGCGTGGGCGCTATTACGTTGGCCCAGCTCAAGATAAATTTTTAATAACTCCTCTCAAGCTGCCAAGGAATGCGCTAGCAGCAGGAGAATTCCCGGTTCGCGGAACAAGAGTACATATATAATAATTAAAAGACTCCGCAGCCGCGGGCGCCATGCTTTTGAATCGCGTCGAAGTATGCCACAGAATAATCATATTAGCGGACGCTTTGCAGGAGAGCTTCCCAACGGATGGAAATCTCGTTAAAAGAAACGTTGCTTCCAGATTACTTAAAGCAACTTTTTGTTCCCGCTGAATGTTCCCTCAGCCTTTCAGCGATCCCCGCGCCAGATATTTAATTAGATCTTTCAGAAAATTATTTATACACATTACAAAATACACCATCTTTTCACGCCTGGCATACTGAATTAATGTCGCCTATTTCTACACCGTGCTCGCCCCAGTGCTGGATTAACCAATACCAAAAATAAGAGGGGCAGTATAGATATTTTCTGAATTTTGAAATCTAACTTTTGTTAGAAACACTACTCAGTCAAATTATCGAAAATGTCTAAGAAACCCTACATTGAATTGAAGTGATCACCCTGTATAAGAGGGCTTTAAAATCTTCTCAGTGCTTAGTGCCTCTGAATGTCTCAATCCAACCTTGCTCGCCCTTATTACACAGATAGTTCCCTCCCTCATTGAACTCAGGCTCCAATCAAAAACCACAGAATAATTAATCCAAGGAATCGATCATACATAAAATCGTTGCATCGACGTGATCACTCTAAACTTCCACGACTGTCTGCGATCCCTCCGAACAGCTTCCAAAGCATCAAAAGAAAGACTGGATCAACGGGTAAAACTGTCGAGCGGGTGTGCGCGCAAATTACACGCGTGACTCGTGCGGAGGCTGTCGACTAGTCACGGGCATGTTAACTAATCGCCGCTGACGTTAAACTTAACGACCCGATGACGCTCAGCCCGGGGTAGACAAAGGGAGAATCGGCGGAGCGACGAGAGGGTGGGTCCGACGCGAGGTTTCGGGGCCCCAGGCAGCCAGCAACGGCAGCAACAATAATCAGGGAGACGCGACGCGGAGGCTGCTGCCAGGGCGGTGGTCAGCCGGAACGAGACGCGAGTTTCGCCGCAAATTATCGCGGCGCTAGCACGATAATGGAAATCCAATTGAACCCGTCCATTTGCCACGCGTTATGGGACTGTTTGGCGTTTTAATTGGGAAATTGCAATTAACCCGCCCGGCTGTATTATCGTTCGGCCGTGGACGGAGGAGCGACGCTCCAGCAATTTCTTTCAACGCAACGGGGTGCCCCCTCTCGTCGATAACAGAGAACGTCTTTTCCTCTCCAATCGCTTCGTAGCATTCAACCATCGGAATTCTGACACGACTCGGAAGATGTTAGGATCTCTCGAGAGGGGTTTACGATACGAGTGAAATGGAAGGTTAGAGAGATTCGAGGTGGTCTCCAAGTATGTATGTAACGTGGCCGTCGAAGATCGCGCGCTCCCCTAAAAGGGCCACTTCTGCCAGCCAAACTTGCCCGTTCGATTTCTCCCGCCCAACATGGATGGTTCCCAGCGTCGACGATTTAATTGGAAAATTGTAATTGGCCCCGTCTACTTGCGCGTTGCCCGTCATAGACCTCTCCGCCAAAGATTCCCCAACGACGAATCCTCTCCGCTTCCTCGGGGACTATCGGCTTCTCTCCCGTTTACGCCGCCCCTCGTCCTCGTTCCCCTCTGCCTCCCTCTTCGCTCGAGAGCCACCCTCTCCGCTTCCCTCGCCTCTTTTTTTCAAAAGTCTCTTTAAACGGTCGTAAACGTACTTTTCCTATAATCGAGTCCCGGGCTGCGCGCGGAACAGGCCCTTTCGAGGGTTCGCTCGATACACGACTCTAACTTTTAATTGGCAAATGGTAATTGGACACACGGAAACGCGCAACTCGGAGGATCCAAGCGGAAGCGGTCAGAGATTTCGAAGGGGGAAATAAAAGAGCATCCTCCGAGCCCGGTTGAAGAGGCTCGGTCGCGCTCGCCACCGGAATCAGTCCAGGGTGAAATCCAGTGATAGATGGGCGAAGATGTCGGGGCTCCTGCTAGGACACGTGACGTCGGTGTACCTTTCAAGTATCAGCGGAGTTTGAAAACTGCTCCCTGTTCCCTCGGTGCAAGCTAATTTCGATCCATCACATCGCTGGATGACGAAGGGTGTAGACTGTAGAGCGATACGGTGGGCGTGGTGAGTCAGGAATTCAAGACCCAAATGAAAGTCAGAAAGTGCATATATTAATGGTCGAAGGCAGAGAAGGGAAAGGAAGACGAGAATTTGGGAAAGGTGAGGAAAAAGGCGGCACCAAGGACCGCCGAAAACTCGTATTACTGTTCAACTGACGTCTGCGGTATGGAGTAGAAACGTGAGTTGCAGAGGGAGGGCACGCGTGCTAACGTGTATCGTGTTTCCACGGAATCCTCGGGGAGGGAGGGCGGTCTGGGACTCGCGAAAGTCGGGAATTACGGACGTAACACGATTTCTTGATGTCGACGCGGAGGATAATTCGCACGGAACGATTCTCTGTCTCTTGGAGCGGCGCACAGGATCCTCTCTGCCGCCTTTGCCGCCTTAATTGGAAAATGCTAATTAGCATCCAACCCCGGGTGCGATATTCCCTGTCGAGGCGAGCTCTCCCGCTCGCTTTCGCCCCCCTTCAGATCCCCCCCCCCCTTCTGGCACCGCCGTCCCTCACCCTTCTGGCCGCGAGGCCTCGTCGATTCTCGGCGACGAAATTAAAGCCCGCGAAGGGAAGCTCCGACGGGGTATTCCCTGCGAAGGGACGCGGTGGTGCTTGGGCGATCCTGAACACGCTGCGACGTGGCATCTCGAGGCGGACAACTGCCTCGAGATGCAGATTGCAAAAGAAGAAGTATTTCCACGGGTAAAAATCATATTACCATACCGCGCCATAAATCCAGACTCCTGGACGCCCGCGCAACCACCCTTCATATCTTGTTACAACGCTGTTCAACTTAAGCTCCGAAGCTTACGGAGCTTCGTCCACTTTGCCTCGTTACCGCGCCATGCGTTATATGCGCATCCGCGGAATGTAGGAATTTAGAGCTTGAAACGGAAAGTGATACACAGCGGCGTATCCCGAGGGGCCAAGTGGCCCTCGCATCCCCCAAAGGAAAAGTATAAAGGAGATTAATGCATCCACGACTGAATTAATTCAAAAGCTTTGTTAAAAGAAAACTGGATTTTATTCTTTAGATAAATATTTATAATCACCTAATGAATTTTATTGTATTTGCATTAAACATATTTTCATTCGTTCTCTCTCCAAGATTAAATCCTGAGTGCGCTATTGTATAGAATTATGTACTTTCAAACAAAACAGAATTATGTCTGACAAACCAAAGTTATTAGCTGGGTTCTTGGATGACTCAGGGCAAGTATTAAAATGAAACTCTGCGACACGCCCTCCGCAGAATATATATTTTAAATAATTAAAACTCATCTATGTTACGTCAATGTAAAATGAAGAATTAATGAACAGGTGTCATTGTTAGCAATCCTAGAATTTCTTCTTATTACCCGTCACGTGAACACGACGCGACGACCACCCATCGATTAACCCGCCGTCTTCTCGTTTCTCTTTCGCGCCCGGGGAAGCAATTTCTCGGCGCACAGATCGTCCGTGCGATTTTTAGCATCGTCGAGCACGGTACTCCGCAACCGTGTGGTGTCCGCTTGTTTTTGTTTGCCGGGCAAGTCGGAATTGAATTACACGGATCGATACATCGGGCTGGATCGCGGACGGCAGCAAGCCGCTCGAAACCGCGCTCGAATTTCCGCTTGAAATACGCACGGCGTACGTGCCGCCCGGCGTTGAATTTTTCAAAAGCAACGCGCGTTCCACACCGCTTGGGGAGGGGTTGGAGCGCGCGAAATCGAACGTGCCGCCCGGAATCGATTCGATTTTATGGCGGATAATCGGAGATAGGGGGGTAGGGCAGCTCGCTGGGAAAACGATCGTTTGATTTATCACCGTTCGTTACGTTTCAGTGTGCTCGTTTGTTATCTTTATCGGGGCGCACCGTCGAGGGGCGGTGTTCTCCTCTTCAGAGACAACTCGCACAATCCTTTCATTGAATCGGAGATTCAAGCTTGTCGGAGATCTGTTTCAAGCTCCCGAGATATTACTTGGAACCATCTATAACTGGAGAGGTTTTTAAATTTCCGCCTCTAATTGCTTTGGTTTTTAGATATGTTTTAGAGGACCGAGAGAAATAAGAAATACGTGTTTCTTATATTTTAACCTGTTTGTATATTTAAGCGGTTAAACCATCCCTCAAAGTGCATAAAAAGAGGTACAAAAGTGACTGACGACAAGAATATCGTCCATACAGGAAGTTATGACGAAAGTAAAATTTATATAAAGTTTTATTCAGCACAATGTTGTAATATTCTTTAAATTAGCAATGGAAACTTTTGTACCTCTTCTTATGCAGTTTGAGGGGCGGTTTTCACCCCCTAAAAATGCAAACCGGTCAAAATAAAAAGACACGTATTACTTATTTTTGGTCCTCTAAAACATATTAGAAAAAAAACCAAGCAATTGAAGGGGGCACCTAAAAACCTCTGCTTATAAGTAGTGCTATTGCGCAGAGTATCTTTACTCTATCAACAGAAATAACACAAAGTGATAACGGCGCATTAATTCGGTCAGTTAAACAATCCTTTAGTTTTGTTAAGATTTCAAGTCCAAACCTTCTCGATATTGATTTGTAGAAACCTTCCTTTGTTGTGGATTGTGTAACAGTTTCGCCCTCCATTTGAAATAATGTATTTAAGATATCGACCGTAATTGTAGAAATAACTAATAATAATAGTTTAACTGACCGAATTAATGCGCCGTTATCACTTTGTGTTATTTCTACAATTACGGTCGATATCTTAAATACATTATTTCTATCAACAGAGTATTTACTAAAAGTCTTGGTGATAAAATGCTCCATACACGACGCCCGCTTGCCAGGTAATATTTAACTCAACAATTCACTACTAAATTTGGTATAGAGAAACGGTGAATAGAAGTCTATAATATTATAACTTCGTAGTTGACGAGAATCTCCTCCGTTATTAGCTCGATACTCTGTTGAAGCGACTTTGCCCCCCGTCGACGGAGGACAACGCGCCATGAATCGCGCTGATTCGCGCGATAATCGATCGCTGATAACCAGCATCGTCTTGTTGCTTCCCAGCGAGTGCGCGCGTGTTCTCGCTCGGTTAATAGGGACGTCAAGGCGCGTGTTTATCGGTCGGGGCGAGAAGACGACCCGAGCGGAGGTGGTAAGCCGCGAATAAAGAAATTAAATCACCGCTTAATCTCGGCGTGCACGCAACACTCATCCACGCGAAAGAATCGCCTCGAAGAATGGAGGAGGCGAGGAGAGATCGCGAGCAACGAAAACTGCTGGGAAACTGCTCGCTGCTATTCGCGTCCGATGCATTTATGCATGCTTACTTGGTAGATGCAAGTATTTTGTACTGAGTTGACGCGCGTGTCAAGCAAACTAACGCGAGCACGTTGACACAGCTGGAATAATATAAATTAGAAGGAGAATTCTATAGGTACCGAGCTTAGTGTTTCATGACCTCCACTCTACCCTGAATTCCCTCCAATCTTTTTATAGATATTACAGATCCACTTAATCCTCTCACGATTTAATAAAACGATGCAGAGGCCTCTGAACAAGCGACCATAATCAAACTTACGAAATAGAAGTCATCTAGTTATTACTCAATATAAGCGCAAAGTTTCTCACGACCACTGAGTTTTCATATTTACGTCCCGGAATTCTGAATAGGATCGCAGCGGCTGAACGCACGCGAAACATACCGCGCTACATCGAAGCACGGGAAACGGCGGGATTTTATTTGTTCCCTTGACAGTGATCCGAAAGATAGGCAAATAAAATAGCGGCGTTACAAGTGGCGCGTGCGTATAGAGCGGCTAGAGCATCGTCGCCGAACGTTTAACGCGAGAATCGGTTTTATTCCGCTTACCGGCAGCTCTGAATAATTCATGGGAACGGCGCGGCCCGAACTCCGCGCGTTCCGGGGCGATCCAGTAGGATGCAATTCCTTCCAGACGGGGAAAAGTTGCACCCTGATCGGTTGCGTTGCGAAAGATTAAACTTTATCCCCCCGACGCACTTACGGAACAATCCACTGGCTTCGTCGCTGCCTCGAGAGACTCCAGGCCCGCCTCTGTTGCTTTCAAACTCCTTGCCTCCTACAGTCCTTTAGGTGTCCTTTAATCCCTTCTCATAGGAGACACTGGGATTTCTACCAGCCACCTACCACCACCATACACCTCGCTATTCAAACGGCCTCGTAATCGAAGATCGATGAAAATGAGAAATCAATAAAGCGCCTATGATATGCCGAAGACACTGAAGCTCCTACCTACTCGATTTATCGAAATCGTCCCCATTCGCAGTGGTGGATCCGCAGATTAAAAGCGGTGGGAAGGGTACAAAGGAATTGGAGCGTCGATACGGCCGATTTCAGCGTACAACAGCGAGAGCAACGTTCCCGAAACTACAGCTCGTAACTCTCTACGAGCACCCCTATATAAAGTCTGTCGCTGGGCTATCGACTTTTCGGCAACCGCCTAAGCCTTGTTTATTTCGACGCCCGGCCGGCGAATAAATTCGCGGCGCGCTCCGTCGAATCCGTTCCGCGGATATACGCGATTTCCACGGGAGTCGGCCGAGAGAGGCGTCGCGCGAAATTAAAGCACAACTTCGACGCCGTTTACGAGGCCATCCATCAAGCACGGGGCCGCGCGATAGCACCGGGGCCCCAGTAAAGTACGGTCGTTGCTGCGTGCCGTGCAATTGCGAACCTATGTCTTTATTTTTTTTTCCACCCCCTCCTCCCCCGCTGACACCCTCGCGAACAGTGCGCGCCGTTCTCTTCGCCGGTGGTCATATCCGGTTCTGGACGAAAGAGCACGGTCGTTCGATCGATTTACCCTTCGTTTTTCCTACCTTGCGTTCCGGGCACGATTGTTTGCCTCATTGTAACATGTATAAAAGGGGTGTTTCAGCAGCGCAGCTCTAAGCTCGAATACCCGGCGTTGGCTCGATATAAAGGAGCAAGAAGTATTAACGGGTATGTAGGGTTTGAAAGTAATTCCACTTCTTGCAGCGGCAAGTGAACATTTTCGTGCCTGGCGGGTAAGAGATTCCCTTAACGGTCAAGCAACACCCCCGTTTCGAAATTCCCTTGGAAACACAAAGAGCTTCGTTGCCAGGCATCGATAGAAAAATACAAGGGGATTTAATAGGAAACGGTGTCAGATATCGTTCGCAAGCTCGCGATAAAAAAGAATCGATAGCCTGGAAGGCTGCTTAGCCCTCTCCCGTACGCTTAATATCCGGGCGTTCGTTTCACCCTCAGACGACGACGAGTCCGCGCACGGATTCGGTTCAAGACCTCCCAAGCTACCTACACGAGTACACGCCGCCAGGTGAGACACGAACCTAGCCTCCCTCGCTTGTCCCCATCCACGTCCCCCGCCCCCTCATTGATTACGTCCGAGTATTTCAGGGTGTAACAGATGAGACAAGAGAAGATTTGTGAGACGACGATACGAGGGAGGCCCGACGTGCCCAACAGCCGCGAGAGAGACAGAGAGAGGGACATGAAGGAGACTCGAGGACAAGCGGACACAGAGGGTCAGCAGCGAGAGGGAGGGTAGGGGAAGGGAGAGTTTACAGTACCTATATGCACAACGTCGCATAATCCTGCTGGTTCACGTACAGGGTGTTCGTGATTATCCGACATCCCGAGCAAGCAATTTCTCATGGTCACTGGAGAGCCGGTGCAGGTAATCTCGAGCCACTCTATGGTAACGTACGGCTCCCGCGACAAAGGGATTCTCCAAATTTCTCATCTTGAGAGGGCTGAATCTCGGGGTATCCCGCGAGCACCGACACTGACAAACAGCGAAATTCGATCTCACGAGAAATTACTAACCCCCTACCAATTCGATGCCCATCTTCTTCCTCGGGGGTCGATAAGAAGAGAACTCCACCCCCTCCTTCGGTTCTCGTAGGTCGCGGGCGACCAACATTCTCGCGCAGTTCGAACGAACGAATTAAATGCTCCAGTCGAAGCAACGTTTTTCCGCCTCGATACGATCAGGTTACGCGATCAACGTCGCGGAATTTATGGATCTCGTGTGGGAAAACGAGTGGCGCCAGGAGGAGAAAAAGAAGTATGGACGACACGCGCGCAACGCGGATTACCTTCGCGAAAATGTGGGTTGCGTAACGCGCGTCCGCGGAATACGTGAAACGGTGGCTCCAGGCTGAAGGCTCGCCGCCAGTCAAGGGGGATAATGTTAAACGACGGCATAAAACACCATGCGTTCGTCGATTGCATAGGCATACCGGGGGGGCCTCGGCACCGGCGGCAGCCTTCAAATTATGTAACACGCTGGCTCGGTTTATCGACCACCGAGAAAAGACTTTCAGCGCGATCGGCGATCGCGCCTGAAGGTTGCGATCGCGCGCGGCTACGAGAGGCGCGAGCCTGATACCCAGCCGAACGATTTACTGGCGCACGAATGCCACGCTCCGAGTACTCTGATCAATTCTCCGACCTGTCCCGACAATTTGCAAAGCAACGACAGAGCCGATCTAATAGACGTCGAATTCTGTTCCGCCGGGAAGATAATAATCGCGGCGCATCGATCGCGCCAGAAACACGATGACCGAGTTTGCAGCTTGGAAACTCAACTTCACGCTCCGTCTCTGACGATCGTCCGATACAGTTTCCCGTTAACCATTCCCCCGGATCACTTTTACTCATTGTAACTTGCGATGCGAGCGCTCAGAGCTTGTGACTATAACCACTTAGATATACTATTAACGATGACAGGCTTGATATCTTAACCCCTCGCGTACTAAATCAATCCACTTGTTGGCTATAACTGTCTATAGGTACCAGTCAGATCCACGGCAAGACTCTGGAGCTCAGGAACAACGACGAATCTGACTCGTCGTCGGTATAGGAAGGACTGTACCGAATCTACGGATCGACGAATCCTAACGAGCCTTCAAGGGCCAACTAATCGCGACGATCTTGTCCTTTCCGGCTCGGTCACCCGGTATAAGCCTCCCCCTCCCCCTTATACTACGGGGACTCACGGCCGATGAAGAGGGGCCCGCGGGGCGCATCCACGGGACTTTGTCGTGGTCGGGCCTTTAGGATCGAGTCCCACGCGTTCCCAGACATTCCAGCTAGTAATTGCTGGCTGCCGCCTCCTATCTTGCCGACGTTCGCTTGCTTCTGAGCCAGTCTTTCCTTCTCCTGCCCGCTCTTTCACCGGGCTGTACTCCTCTGCCCTCCTCTGCCCTTTCTTTCCTCTTTTTCTCCCCGTGGCTGCCTCGTAACACGGCTGCCCTCTGCTCCCTCGGCGTTGCCCTTTCCCTCTCGCGCGATTCTTTGCATCGTGATGCCTGCTGTTGCAGCTTGTTGCTCCTCCTCGGCGCTCGTGCAGGTCTTGTGCTCGCTCGCTCGTTAGCGTCGGGAAAACGCGTCGGTGCTGCTGGCCGGCGCTAAGTGCATCGACAGAAATCGGTCTCGCTGGAGGAACGTATCCAAGGGTCTACGGGTCTCCGGCATCGAGGAATCCTCCGGTCCCTCGCTGTTTCATACAACCGCTCGCCCCTCTGTCTCCTCTCTTCCGCCCGCATGTAAACGATTTGTGCCCTGCCCTCTCCTACCCAGTTAACCGTGCTTCTATCGTCTCAAGATATTCCCCGGCTGCTGCACGATCGGGCCCCTAACGTCTTTCTTAATGGCGGCTCGGAATATTTGCGACAACCTGGCCTCCGCGAGGGAGATTGGCTCGTTTGCTGGAATGGGTGCTCGAACTTTCCAAATTTCTTCGGTTATGTCCATCGGAATTGGGTACGTGGCGGTGTGTACCTGTGTTGGGGATACGGTCGGCTGATAACGTGTTTCAGAGTGGTTCGCTTGGAGAGTCACGTGGTAGATCTCGTGTGATTGGAAAGAGTTGATGTATCATCGTGCGTGAGGAACATGCTGAAGATGTAACTTTTGGGGTCCATAAAAGTATTTCAAAGTGCTCTTCAAGGTGTTCTCGATAAAAGCTTGCCCTTTTTTTATGTTTTTCTAGAGGTGGAATGTTAATTGAAGAATATTTATAAAAAAACACTGAAAGTGCCAAAAATTAAATTCTATACTATAGTATTACCAGTGGCACGTAGAACATTTTCGGATACAAATTTTTTTTAGCTTTAACACTTACAGTGCTTTCTACAAGGACTCTTCAAATAGTAATGTCAACGAAAGACTGAGTTAAAGGCTTCTGTACCTGGTAGAAAATCCTTAACTTTCCCTATCGAACCTTCTACTAGGACATTTGAATAATAAATGAAAGAAGAGTTGTTCACTATTGAATAAATTTTTAACTCTCGAAGGCTTCGCTACCTTGTATGCCTAATTTGCATTACAACGGAAACATACATCCTAGTTATCATCCATTTCGCAAAAAATTTCTCAAGGACGTTACTCGAGTTCCTTTTGCTCCCTTATATTTTATTGGTCCAATCTTGTCAATTGCTTTTCTCTCCCCTTATCTCGAAAAGAAATAAATGTTTCTTACATTGGCGCTTACCGCGTGCTCGCTCGTAATTATAGTTATCCCCTATAATTTTATGTCCCTATTATTACTGTAATTACTACCAGGATTATCGATATTATTACGACCATTATTATTACTATCGCCAACATAACCCTGCTTGCTTGAATGGGGATCATGGTCCTATCAACGTGTGCATTTTTATTCGATAATATTTCAGTCGACTTCGCAAAGTGCGAACGAGTTCTCTGTGCCAGGGACAATGGGGCTAGCTATACAGAAAGCTACCAACACCATGGAATCCATACTGCGTTTAACTATTTTTTTGTCATTTTGAGGGTTCGTACCATTCTGCATAACTATAGGCCCAATTACAGTGGCAATAAAATTTCGATGGAAAACATTCACCCATATTCGATCCGCAATAATTGTTCCTAATATCACACAGTCGAGAACTGGAGACTGAGGAATGCAAAGAATCCTTTCATACATCATACCTATCTTTTAAACTGTCTTCGCCGAGAGAAAATAATTTTCAGCAGATTCCACGCGGCGTTTCTCTCGAACTGATACACCCGACAACGGCCAAACGTGATACTGAAAATAGCAGCATCTCGAAATAAAAAGTTTCGCTAAGTCCGGCGCGAGTAAATTCCGCGATTAAATGCGAAAAGTTCCCTGGCGAACCGATGTGCCGAATCCATCTCGTTCCTCCACCCGTTCCACGGCGAGAAGCTTGCCGGTCGAACGAGGGATATAAGTAAATAACGACACGGTGCTTGTCGTGGCGAAAATCGTTGGAAACCGAAACGTACGGGCGAGCTGTTTGTCTGGAACGCACGGTGTGCGGGCAATGACGTTACAGCAAGGAATGTCGCTTGGATCAGTTCCAGACGTGCTTATCGTTTGATTAACCGTCTTAGTTTCCACTCCGTGTGCTCACGTGCGTGATGGAAGGAACGCGGGATTGCTTGGACAATATCGTAGCCCCCGACCAAATCCCCGTCAATTACCCGTCTAAATTCAGGAATTATCGTCCCTCTATTGTCGCTCGCCTCTCGTTATTGTTATCTTTTGGACGCCCCCAGCAGCAGGAAGAGAAAATCCATTCGAAACTGCCCAACGCGCATCTACAGGTGTCACTGACCCATGCTTCGCCAGAAGAAAAGCCAGAAAGAAGCGATTTCTAAATCCTCTGAATCTTTAACATTCGAGACGAGATTCTTGATTCATCGGAATGACTGATTCAACAATTAGACTGTTCAGGTCGTTGACAGACCCTTTCTCAATAAGCCCAACTTTCGGAACAGCCGCCTACGGTGGCCGTTTAATAAATATGACCCATCCTGGACCAGACAGGAAGTGCAGAATTTGAAACAACAGGAAAATTGAGCTCAAACGCGTGAGGTTAATTCTGATTTTAAAAATTGTTGAAGGTAAACGACTGTTCGAGCGAGTTGTAGAACTAGAGTTCAAACATAAATCATTCCGTAGTTCCCATACTATAAATTGACTCGCTTCGTTCAAAATGTGTACTTTCTCGTGCTTTGACTAACTTTTCTCAAATCACTGACCAGTGCAGCACTCATTGTCAGAATCAGAGGAGACAGCTGAATTGAGTTCCACTAAACCTACGTGGTTCTATATCTCACGACTCACAAATCCACCTAGCAAAGTGTCTCAAATGAGACATCAACAGAAACCACCAGGTCGAACGACCATCTCCGCAGAGGTTGTATAAAAAAAATGGCGGAGACTAGTGAACGTGACGCGGTTATGGCGAAACAACATCGGGCAGTGCGCCGGCAATTAAACCTAAACGCTGCACCCTCAATTAGGCGCTAATGTCGGTAATAACAGTTCGTGACGAGTATTTTAATCGCGGCACCGTTCCGGGAATTTTGCGTTTTACGTGCGCCGCGGTCTCGCCGGGCGAGTTTGCAAAACGCTCCTTGCAAACTGCCAAGCGGATTAATATTTCGGCTTGGTTGGGTCCGCTTACGGGAATCGTCGATGCGTAAGTCCAACGGGCGTGTTTCAGCGCGTTTTCGCTGACGGGGGCTCGTTTCGTCTCGCGCAACCTGCGAACTCGCTAGCGTAGTGTTTAATAATAATGGGGGGAAGGAAAACCAAGGCCTCGTATCCATCCCGCCTAAGAGCATTTTTTGGACAAGGTTCGATGGCATACGTTGGAAGAGTTCCCCGTGCAGGAATTTCTTCGATCGCGAGAAGAGCATTATCGTCGGCCGTGGACGACTTAAAATTTTCGCAACACACTCCGTGGCGTTTGTGCACAACGACGCTGTCGAGGATCGAATTTCCTTGCCGATATCTTGCTCTGAAAGTTGACGTTTTGCGACACGCCTTTCCTCCGCGAAGGTAAGGAGATATGGAAAGTGGGCGACCAGGGAGCGTAAAACTCTCCACGATAGTCGAGCGAGAGAAGAAAAGAAATCCACTGCGCCCGGAGAGAAAGAGGGGCCCGTGTGTCATGGACCAGTTTTATTAATTTTTTGGTCTAGACCTCTGTGGTAGTTCGCTGGAATGCAAATGCGGGAGGAGACGCGTTTCTATCGCAAGCCTCACGCATGCCGCGGCGCAGCAACTTCCATGGGAGGGGGGAGTCGAATTAAAATTTTTCATATCTTCTTTGGGAACATCTGCGAGATACGCCCGGGGGATTGCTTTTCGAGGGGGTTCTCCTTGGCGAAATCAAGGGAATTTATTAGTCGCCCAAGTTCCACGCTTGAAATTCGTTCCCCAGCCGCGCCGGTGGGAGTTGGTGGATAAGTGATTTTGGTCGCTAGCTTTCTGCAAACGCCTGAAATTTCGGGAAAATTGTCTACCGAGTTCTGGGCGAACAAGTTCTAAGGCTTCTAAAGGATCCAAGGGCCGTCCTATTTGAATCTCCTCCGAAATGATCCACTGGGTGCAGTGTGTAATCAGGCTAGGTGGATGGAAGACATCAATCAGCGGAATTCTTTTCGTAATCACACGCAGTTAGAAATTTCTAGCTTATAAGTATAGTAAATCTTTGTATTCCTCGTATATTCATTCCCAACAATTGATTCTCTCGAAATCCTCTTGGCTGTTCGACATCCTCCGCTTTATTACAGTCTGGTTACTCGAAATCTCTCTTATTAATCATTGCTCGCCACGACTCACTGCACCAAGTACCTCCTTCGAGCCAGTAGGTCCGCTCGAAGCCTCAACTCGGCGAGTATTAAATTTCTCGATGTCCTGGCCATTGAAGCGCGACATTTAAGCGAGCGGTCGCGTTTCCACGCGTGCAGTACCGAGGGATAGAAACAGGTGAGAGGAAAAAAGGGAAATCTGTTGGACGACTGGATCCAGGCTCTCCCACGCGGAAACCATCCTCTGTGGCTGGCTGAAAGCAGCGTGTGTCGCTCGCGAACCAGTTGCGAAAGCAACTCTCTCGTGGCTCGTCGCGCGCTCTCTTTAAGGTAAGAGAACTGGCCTCGAGGCGTTGGAGCACGGCCAGCATAAGGGTATCGCGTCTCCTGAAGGAGAAAAAGAATCGAACGGTGGTCGAACGAACGTGGACGGCTCCAGAGTTGGGGCCACGGAACTCGTCACAGAATGAGAAACAGAGGATGGTCCTAGTGACGTTCCTGCGCATACATTGACGATACTAGACAAAGTAGCGATAGATATTCACCGTTCTGTGTCATATCTTAAAGATTCTAGCAAACAATTAGCGATAGAAAATATTCTTAACACTGCTGAATGTACTATTCTTACAATTCGAATTCGTATCAAGACGAAAACTATGAAGACTCAAATCATCGAGACATTCAAAACAGTTGAGATTCGAACGACATTGGAAGCTTGTGGAACAAGTTCCAAGTGATTCGAAGAACCTCGAAGCCTATACACACTGGCTAGACACAAGAGGAAAGCCAAGGATCGAGGATCGAGGCTGGAGGAAATCGCTCGAGGACCAGTTTTTCCCCGATGCCACGATACCAGAGCCTCCTCGAGCAATTTGTTATCGAGATCGGACGGGGAGCAACTCGGTTCAACCGGTCTCCCTCTTTCTCTTACTCCTCGTGAATCATCGACGATGATCTCCAGCTGTGGGAATCCACGTTCACGCGTGAACGCGCCCGCGCTAACAATTTCAACTGTTGCCTGATTTTTCGTCGGCAAGAAACACATGGGGGCCGTGTCTCGGCGGTTTGCTCCTTCGAAGGGAGAGGAGCTGTGCGAGCGCGTGACAAATCGCTCGGCCATCGATCGGCTGCCAGTGTGACGTAGGTGTCAAGTAATTGACTTCGCTATCGGTGAACGCAATTTAACGCTTCGCTGGAGACGCACAGTCGACACGGGACTGAATCGACATTCGTAAGGCGAACGGACGGGGAGAGTGACCTGCGTGGGAAATCGCTTAGCGTCCTCCGTCTGACATATCGCTAAGCTGTACTACTGAAATTTCGACGGACCACTGCTTCTAAATGTTACATCAAAGAGGAAACTTAACGAAGTCGTTAAAACTCGATATCCTTCCTCACTTTCTCGTTGCATAATCGACCCCAACTTGTTACGAGATTTTCTAAGAATTTCTGCAAGCAACGTCGACCGCACAAAGCGAACACTCCCAAAGTGTTACAAGTCGACGTTCAAGTGTTTCCTCGCAGCTAGAGAGCCAAGGAAGCAGCGGGAAGCCTGACAATCCCAAAGCAACGAAAAAGCAAACGCATTGTACGCCCCGTCACTCTATATTCTCACCTGGCCAGCAGCCTCCCGCGGAAATATTCATCCGCGCCCTTTAAATATGCAATTACCGTTTGAAAATTCCCAATTCCCCGGGAGTTGGGCGCCGCCTAAAAAGCCAGAGGAGACAGCTACGACGGCTAACAAAGCCCTACCTACTCCCTTGTGAAAAGAGGAACGCGGCCAGAGCGAGGGGGGTGGATTAGAAATTCATGAGGCCTGACAAAGAAGCAGCTTTCCAAAAATCCTCTCGCGAAATGCGCCCCGCGTGCCCCGAAGGAGACCAGGATCAACCCCCTCTCGAGATCAACCAGGGTGTCGCTCGCCGGGACGCCCGGGCAGGCTATCGTTAACATAAACTCGATAAATCTCGATCGTCCGCCCTCCCTCACCGGGGAAGAGACGTGCAGAGTTTTCGGCTGCCCGTGGACCGGTCTGATAGGCATGTTAGAAGCTGCCTCGAACTTATAAATCCCGACGTTTAACGCGGCTACCAGAGCCAACGTCCGAGATAATCCCGCGAGGGGCCACGTGACGCGGAGCAACGAGCCGAGTTTCCCAGCGATTGGTCGTGGCAATCTTTCGCGTTGACATTTATTACGAGAGGGGATTACTGGATCTAATATAGCCTTTAAGAACTCCGACGGACGAGGCTAAATCACGCTGATACCATAAGCCGCGGGGGCACTATTTAACGCGAGCCGGGAACGATGTCGCAACTTCGGGGCCCCCGACTCACAAACATCGAGGGCTAACCTTTCGAGATTTCGTGCACGGGGTTTCGAGGCAAGTGTTACGAGCTTTCAAAGACACGGCAGATGGGGAATGACGCGTGGTTTCAGTCTGTGTTAGGTAGTTACGAAACTCGAGTGGTTTGGTACGGCGCGAAAAGGGAACGTAAGAATGGAGTGCGAATCGGTATCAATCGGTATCAAACGGGGGAGGCTGAATTCTATGAGAGGCTGATTAAAGTTTCGAGGCGTTGCAAAGTTTCGTGTTCTCAAAGGCAGCGAAACAGTCCCATCCGTACCATAAGCGCGGGGAAATTCGATGTTCCTCGGAGTGTTACCGACTGAAACTTTGCCGGCAAGTTTTGTAATAAAGGAAACGCTGAAATTCTCGGTGCACGAATTTCAGAAAAATGAGGAGTAACGGTACCTACGTTAACTGAGACAAGTTCCCGAAATTGTTCAACAAACTGTGAATCACCATTAGACGTGTAATAAGTGTGCCCACTTTATTACATCAATTTACGCGAAGCAACTTGCCACGTAACCGTAATTTCCCCAGCTTTTTCTGTGCCTGTAATAAATTGCCGAGGGGGGCAACGGAGGCTGTAAACAAAATTGTTTGCCAGCCAAAAAGCAAACCCACGGTCAAGCTATTTGCGCGGCTGCACAAATTGAACCCCTAAAAATGACGGGCAAAGTAAACGGGATCGGATGCATCCCGGAACGGTGAAAAATATTTTCCCCGGTCAAACCGTGCATACGTAAACAACGAATAAACAATACGGAGCGGAATGCGAAATGGGAACAACGGAGGAATCAGTTTTCCGCGAATTTCTGTTTAGACAGATCAAATCCATTTTCAAGGAATCTCGCTATCCGCTGATACAAATAATTACAATTCGATTACTCCGCGGAGCACAGTGGATACAAAATACAGGAATGCCAACGTCAGCCTGTACGTTCTGAAAAGGACAATTCCTGCATGCTGGGAGAAACTAGTTTGACTGGCTGAAGCAACATCGCGCTGCCAATTATTCGAACGCGCCGATAAACCATAAGCAAGAGATTAAAAGTGCCAGGCCCGCGAGTGGTGCTTTCGTCGTAACTGGGAGCAGAGACTACAGAGGCTGGACAGCCCGTCGAGAGTACCGATGTTTCGCGATCCGCGTAGGAGTACGGTTAAAGTGTGCTTGAAATCTTCTCGCGCATTTCCCCACCGAACTGTGCGCGCGATGTCGTTAATCCACGTGTGCACTCGTCCTGCCAGTCGAAAAGCGAAATATTGAAAACGGATGGGGCACTTGTGTACCGCGCGTCAGCTACGAAAAATCCGATAACCAGCCGCCGCCTCTCCACAGAGATCGCGAGAAGGGAAGAATAATTCTCGCCTCGCCGTTGCTCGGCTACCCGGTCGCCTTCCGACAATCGAATCGCGCTTATATCGAGAGAGTGCGCGCAACAATTGAAAAGCCATCCCTGTCGGCCCTTTTCTCTTTCTTCCCTCCTTTTCCTCCTTTCCCTCTCTGTCCATCCCGAAGCCAAAGCGAAATCGAATCAACCCGTAATCGGCGTCCCCAAACAACGCCGCCACGTCGGGAACACACGTTCGCAGGCCCCCTGTACCAACCCCCCACCCCTCGGCCGCGATACGTCGTCCCTTTTCACCCTGACCATCACCGCGATGTGCAGCCCCTCGGGGCAGCTGCTCGTCGTGTGCCTTCGAGCCAGCCCTGGGGCCGCTTCCGAATATCGATTTGTCGGACACCACCGCGAGCTGCCGATGGAGAATGTTATCGACGGAGGGCGAGTGTGCCCGCTTTTCCCTCGAAACCACGCCGAAATCCGATGGAATCTGTGCACAGGGCGGTTCAAAAGAAGGGCGCCAGCTCTCCGGGCGCACGAGATGCTTGGACAATTGCGCGAAGAATTTTAATCAAACCGGCTGGGTATAAGAAAAAAATGGAATTCGAGGGTATTCTACCTTTAGCTCTGTGTATTCGACTCGATGAGAAGATGAAACGTTCGAGAGGAAGCCTACGTCGCAAATGAACCGTTTTCCCAGGAGCCCTTCTGGAAGAGTTAGCTTTTTATTCCGTTTTAATTCGACGTCGCGTCGATTGGACTCCGTTTCTCAGTGAATTAAGTCAGACACCGGGCGGACCGTTTTCCATTCGACAGTCTTTGGAGACGAAAATCGTTATTCGGCAGCGGAATGAACCGTTACCAGGAATTTAATTAACGATCGGTTCTCGGCTGTTGAGCGCAGCTGGTAATATTCCAAAGCCGCCACACACCACCGGAAACGAGGGATAATTTCTGGTGCATCGACTGGCGGCTTGCCGCGCCGGCAGGATATAGTACTTACGAGATGCAATTGTTTCGGTCGTAACGCTCCATTGATTTACCTTCGCCAATGAAATCAAGATAGACGAGGCACATCTTTCCATTACTCGATTCTCGAGCAAGGCCAATCGCGTTTCCACCAGAAATACGCTTTTCCTGTTACGCGGATCGAATGTTTTTGCTCCAATTTGGAAAAAGTATATTTTCATTTCGCTACGACGTAATGCGAAGAGAAGTCTATCGTCGAGTTTGAATTTTTAGCTTCTAGAGCACCGACGCGTGACAATGGCCCTTCCTCGAAGGGATAGTAACCGTCGATCGATGTTGCATTGTCATTTAAATGCGTTTATAAATTTTTCAATTAGTCATTGCTATGTAAATTGAAGAAGCGCCCGGTGCGCGCCGCCGCGCCGAAAGATTCGCACGAATTCAACCGTATAATAAGGAACCTGGTAATTCAATACATACCAATTTGCTTTGCTCGTCGCCCCTTTTGTCCGCGGTCGCATTTGCACGCTGACAATAAAGCGAATTAATCTTCCCTTCGATCTGCGGAGAGAGCGTTGCATCGCAATCACGAACTTCGTTGACCGTTCGCTATCGGAATGACACTCGGCGAGCCAAACAATTATACCTACCTCCTAGCATGTACGCTGATAAATGCATCCCCTGATAAACTACGGATTCACTCTGCCCGTCGTTGCAGCCCCCTCCCGACCCGATGACAATGAAAGATACGGCACGCCGTGTGACTAATCAATGCCACCCTTCTCAAAAATATAATTTAACGCCCCGCGAAACCCTACCTCTACCGATTCCCCAGCCACCCTCCTTTCTTTATCTCTTTCAACGATTACGCGTACCATCCTCTCCTCGATAACCAATCTGCCCCGTCCATTCCGACTCCCCGTTCGAAACCCCTTTGTTGCGACTCGCTCCAACGTAGAAACACGCTGCACGTATTGTGCAAAGATGATTGGACACGGTGGCTGGAATCGCGAAAGGATGATCTATGACACTTTCTCCGACGCGTGAACTTTGCTCTAGATCGATAAGCGAAGGTGTCTTCGCCGAAGCTTCTCGATAATTTATAATCCCCCGTGATATCCTCCCACCCTTCGTCACATTCGGTTCTCCCAGCTCGTCGTTCTTTCCAAAACACAAGGACCATTCAGAATCCGCCAGCCTGTTGAATACAATAGACAGGATGTTAGTACAACCATCTTTCCACAGGATGAATCCTGCTCCCACGATGAAACGTCGATAAAGGGAAGCCACTGAGAGGCTGAGTGGCGTCGAGCATCGATACGTTCTCCAACAGATAATCGCTGGTCTGATCCAAAAGGGGTGCCTCCGGGAACAACGAATTTTAATCGCGTTTCGCCCGCTCGCCCGTGCAAGGAGGATCCCAACCCTCCGTGTTTATCCGAGCGCGAGGTGGGTCGTGACTCCGCGTCATTTCCACGACGTACCCGCCACTTTTCCCCGCGGCAGGCGCGTCGTAAAACTCCACAATACGCCCGCTCCGGCGTGTCTTCCTGTTCCGTGAAACGACGCACGAACGCAAGGTGGCTCGCCGTTCCAACGGCGCTAATGGAGACACCGTCGAGTGCCGGTTATTGCAGTCAGTCTTCGAAGCTCGGGGGGGCGAGCGTGCACCGAAAGACAGACAGAGGGAACGGGGGAGAAGAGAGAGAGAGGGATCGTTATTACGTCTCGTTTCGAGGAGAAGACCTCTCGGTGAGGTCTTCCGTCGATATCCACGCGGTGGGTACCACCCACCCTCTCTTCCCACCCTTCCAGAGGATGGTTAACGCCTTTGAGCTGCGCGTGCTCCTGGTCCCTGGCTCCTTCGTCCCTTTTTTTCTAACCCCTCTCTGCTCGAACTCCACCGCGTTTCGCGAGGCTGGAAGGAGCTGGACAAAAAGTCAGAGACGTTTCTCTTTCTCCCTCTTCTTGGAGCGGGTGAGACACCCGACGAGACACAGGATGGAAGTTCCCCGGTTCTCCATCAGCGGATATCAAAGGACGCCCGTAACAAAGGTGGCTCGATTCGCGAATCGTCTTCCCTACCGCGTTTTCCGCCTCTTTCCTCCGGCCTCTTGTCCCGCCACGATATATTGGATCGCGATATAATGGACGACGCGTCATTATCACTCGCAACCTGTCGCTCGTTTCCTTCCCGTGTCGCGGTCGAGGGACCCTCCGGCTGCCTGGAAACTTGCTGGCGATGTTGAGCTTGCCTCCTGTGTACACGGACCGGGGGAGATCCGTTTTCTGGAATTTTTATTAAAACACACTCGGGCGCCAGTGCCACGGGGGAAGTCCTTTTCATTTAATCAGGCGCTCTGGCTCGCGTTTCTTCGCATTCAATGGCCTGGATTCGTGGCGCGTGCTGCAACAGCCTTATCCCACGATGAGATCGGAACGTGTCCCACCTAGCCAGCCGCGGCTGAACGCGATAAATGACTAAATAACCGGTGAACGTCCCCGAGGCCACTGTGGCCCGGGGCTAAAAATTACACGACACGGCCGTATACAAATATTATACAACCGTTTCGCTCGTTGTTTCGTTCGTGCTTCCGAATGAGCTCGATCATTAAGGCAGATAGGTTTATGCCGGCGCGGCGCGGCGTCACGAAAGCCGGCGTTTCTGGTTCCCGAGTAACCACGATAATTGCGCTACACTTTCTCGTTACATGGCCGCCGTCCTGCTATCCTATTTTCCGAGCAGACGTTATCTTTTTAGTACCGTTATCCCTGCGCGACGATATCCCCCGGTGCAGCGTAGCCAGTTATTCCGGAATCCAGGATACCACTGGCCGTGAGGAGCACTTCTAAGCTGATCCTGCTTTGAGAATAAATCGGCGGGACGCCACCGAGATATGCCACCGCGTGTTCCGTCGGCCAGCGGCTCCCATTAATTCTCAATGGAAATAAAAGCAACGGCGAATCGACGATTCGCCGATAGCCGTGGAGCTGAGGAGGCTAATAGGCAGCCCTAACGGTGATTAGAAAATACAACAACGGCGTGTTACACTTGTATCCGAGATCGCCCGCGCCGATCGCCTGCTTTCCGCGCTAACGAGGGTAATAATTATACACACTTTCTCCCGAGGACGGCTGTGTTTCTGTCATCCCAGCGTTCGATCGCATCGTTATCTACCCAGCGGCGTTATCTAATCGTTCCGGCCATTAATACGGCCCCGAACGCCACCGGGCCGCTATTACTGTCGATCGTTGAAAGAATAAATTATGGAAAGACAAAGTTCGCGTTTCCATGTCGCTGGCGATAATTCTTCCCCGAGCCGGTAGCGCGCTCAGGAATTTCTGATAGCCACCGTTGCACAGACCTGGATATTCATAAATTACTTTGATCGAGTGGATAAACGCCACGTTTCTGCCAATAATTCTGGCCCCAATAACAGAGAGAGAGAGAGCAAGTCTCCAATCCTATTTCATACGACTCCGTGACGGAGTGCATTTATATATGTATCCTCGTTGCAAGTATCAAGCAGTTCTGCACGCGTGCCCCAAAATTCCCGGTCGAGTGGCGCGAAATAGTTTCGTCCGGATCAAAGGCAAACCCATCACTAACAATCCTAATGATCCAAATAAACTTGCGTGTAGGCACGCTAATAAGGACAAACGCATTCCGCGGATAATCGAATAACAGTCCCAGAAACTTTCCCTCGGCGTGGGCTGCCCCTCCAACACATCACGTCCCCGATTCCAGTGTTATCTCGGCGCGGCGTTATCTGTGGGACGATATCTCGATGCATTATACTCATTGCTGCACTCCCGTACGCTACTACGTGCCGCTGCAGTCGATCTTGGGAGAGGGGACCGGATTCCCAGGGTGCATTAAACTATCTATCAATCTATCTCGTACAAGAGACGCGGGGAACACGCGTGTAGCTGCAGCACGTGCATCTATGCGATCTCCTGTGCGCCGAGAATGGAGAATGCACACGTACACGAAAACCATCCAGTCTGTAGAGGTGTCTTCCCGCTGCATCCGCGCGCGCGCGTCCGCACAAGCCGCGCTCGTGTGCGCCCAGGTACGTGTGACGATGCGTGGGCGGTATGCAACGTACTCTCCGGCGCAAAAGTGAAACTGACGGATTAGAACGAGCGACGACACAGCACCGAAGCAGACAGCGGCTGCGGACAACCACACGGCAATTTCAAAGACAATCGAGGCGCCGCGTCGCGAATAAAAATCACCGGACGGCAATTACGAGGAAATTATACCGCGCCCACGTTCGCGCTTTGTCGGATTAAAGGTGTCCCTGATGGTATGCTACGCGAGTCACCGGCCGATAGATTACTTCTTAGTTTCGAGGAGAGATGCGAGCGGAATCGAAATTGCTGTGGGTGTTTCGAATTCCTTGGGACTTGTCTCTATGACTAACCTTTGATGCGTCGAAGTGTTGAAAGAGGAATGCAAATGTTTCTCGAAGCTTCGAAATGAAATCGAGCGTAGTGCGAAGAGCGATGTAGCGAGGATTTAATAGCGAGGCACGGTGTCGAGTATTGACATCCAGTCGTGGGTGTGAAGAATTCTGTCAGAGAGCCGGCGGAAATGTATAATTCGATGTACTCCGTGTAAGTTGATCGGGGCGCGGATGAAGCTCGTTCATCATCGATTCTATTACACCCCTGTGGAGGGGTTTGGGAGCGGCGTGTACAAAAGCAACGTGCGCAGTGTTATAAACTACACCGATACTTTTGTGGAGGAATGTACAGGGAGAACCACCACCCTACCAAACAAGGGAATGGTACCCCAACAAAAGGGAGGTCTTCACTTCACCATGGCACAATGCTATCCTGTTCGACGTACTTCCGCCCTGTTGCGTTTTTCCGATTCCACCCGGCGACTCACTCCCCCGCCCGCGCCTCGCCAACCCCTCTCACCCTCTTGATCATAGTTCTGCCAACAATCGTGCCAGAACTTTCGCCAGGCCCCCTCCCCCGCGTCTTGCCACTCGAATCCTCCTCAGACCCCGAAGGAGTCTGCGAGCAACATATGTTTTCGCCTGTATTACTGAAGACGGATCAGGATATTAAACAGATATCGATGTAGGAACAAGCGTGAAGAGAAACAAGATTGGTATATCCGGGTGTATAGAACAAAGAGACCAGCGTATGAATTTTCAAGCGACCTTTTGAAAAGAATGTAGCGAGGATGACGAGGGTTCCTCGATCCATTATCCCAAGGATCAAGAATTGGTCCCCACACTGCCTGAGCTAATAGATCCTGCAAAGAGAATTCTCGACCCTGTAGCTTCTGCAAGTAGATTACCAGCCATTAATCACGCGAACAGGACGACGACCAACGTCAACAGGAAAATCTGAAGGGTAAAATTAAATCCCCCCCGAAGGTGTGTAGATCCTACGTGCCACGGGAAACTGAAGTTGAAAAGATCAATTTGAAACACCACCACCATTGACGGTTCAATTCTTTTAAATCTCCATGCGCCTGATAACTGAATTTTCGTGGCAGACGGGGCAAAGAAGAGGTCGCCGTCCGACGCTCGATAATTATTTCCAACAAACTAATATCCCGCCCGTCGTCAGACTCAGGCAACGACAAGCGCCGAGTGCAGGGTGCCCGAACGCCTAACGAGAAAAACCAAGATAAGCGTTCACGGTCGAAGCCGTCAAACTTTGTTGGACGAGTTTGCAGCTCGGGCTACAGCGTGCCTTGTAATCCCCACTCGCTGCTGAAATTTACTTAAGCGGCCCACCTTCGAGGGAGCGTCTTGCATCGGCGTTCTTTCGCCGCATTACGCGTGTTTCATGGGCAGCCGAGCGGCGAGCAAATAGGTTAATGCAACGACCTCGAGTGCACGGCAATTTTTGCCCGCGGCCGGTCTACGATCCACCTCCTCCTACGTGTCCCGAGCGAGTCATTAACCCCGGCACTAATTAATTACCCGAGCCGAGTCTCATTCTCCCGCGAAACGTCGTCACTGCCCTCTCTCTGCCCTCTCTCTCTCTCTCTCTGTCTCTCCCGGACCGTCCTTTCCCCGGCTAGCCTTCTCCAGAGTTTACGCCGCGCGTCTCACGGCCCAAGGCAGGGATTTTTCAGCGACCAGCGGCTAAAAGACGGCATCGCGGCACCAGCTCTTTAATTTTAATGAGAATCAAGGCTTAAGACGGGGGAACGACTCGGGGCCCCAACGCGGATCCTTAATTCCCGCGTTAAATCCGATGCTTTGCTAATTCGCGACAGGATCGGCCACGCTTTTTCCAATAGCCTCGTCGATGAGCTAATCGAGGCTGGGTACGAGGCTGCAATTCGTTTACGATGGTATGGACCGGGGTAATCCTATTGTTAGGAATTGGTCGCTTGAGAAAATGATCAGGTGGATTGCGCGGTGGGTGGGGTAATCGGGCTTGTCTGAAGCTAGACGGGGCTTCGATCGACCGTGTCTACGTGGAAAAAGGAGACCGGTGCCGTAATGTCGGTATTAATCGGGGGACCCCCTGTCGAAGCGGAGCACGAAGTTGCGTCTCAGTAGGGACGAGGGAAGTGGAGTGACAGTAAATTTAGTCGCAGCCGAAATTAATAGCGTTTCAAGCGGGCCAACTTCGGCCCCGTTCCACCCTCCAACGGGCGCGGGTATATTAGAGCGGCATGAAATTAATCGATTAATTCAGCTTCCGCGGAGTCGGTGGAGCACGAAGGCGGTCCGATGTAATTCGAGCGAGCTTAAAGCGGCGGTTATCTCGTGCAAGCTAGTACGCGCGCGGATTCGAGACCGACCTTACGTTAATAATCCCAACAGTTTCTGCATCGTTACCCACTTACTGCAATTGTGCGAGCGCGCGAGCAATGCCTCCGACGGCCGACGGATGGTTGCACCGTCCTACGTGATCCCGGGCTGTATTACGTCAACGTAGAAAACGTCGATGATCGCGAGGACAGGGACGAGCGAGACTTGCCACGATGGCTCCGACATGAGTCTCAACATGACGGATTACTTCGCGCGGACAGATGATGCGCGATTCAAGCGATACCGCGTGGGCGTATGGTCTTTGGAACGCGTAATGTAGTTTCAGGTGTACTCTCACAAGAGAAGCACAAGAGGTGTTACGTACGGGTTTTTATGACGCTTCGGAGAAAGATAGAAAATTGGAAAGTACCTGTTTGACCCATGATTGACCGTAAAATATACACGTAACAGTTCGCGAGATATTTAACAATAAAAAATCACGTTTCCTTGTTATACATCAAGTCCCTGAAATTTGAAATGGCGTAACAAGTAACGCGGTGGCTTGGTGGCAAATACGATTTTTATTGTTAAATATCTCGTAAACTGTTAGATGTCTACGCCTTCGGTCGGTCATGGATGAAATATTTTTAAATTCTATACACTTCTACGAAATTAAAATTTGCAGGGATGAACGGCGACCAAAGTACCACGATTTCAGGGGAAAGGATTTTTATGTTGTTTAAGGGACTCATATAAGCATGTGCAACATATTTCCAGCTGTGGGGGATGTGAAATTAAAGACACGATAATTACCAGCCGCAGTCGGCCATTTACACCCGCGTTACAGAGAATACGAGATGCGTTAGGCGAGTATCAGTCGGCAGGATACGGCGACGTGATAACATTATACGAGCACGGACCAGTGAAATCGCTGCAGGCGCGCTGCGAAATGTAATCAACATACTTCGGCGGTGTAGGGTGAAAAAAATAATTCCCCTCGGGTCGCGAGGGAGGACAACTGTAGGCAGCATCCCCCGCGGCTCGTATTATTCTCGCGCAACCCCAATTTTCTTGCCGATGCACCCTCCGAGGGCGGCCGCAGATTTTCAATCTGCATTTCTCTTCCACCTATCGCAGCTTCTCTCCCCCTGTCCCTATCGACCACCCCCCTCGTTCCACGCCCGAATCCCCCGCTACCCGCGATATCGCAGGAAAGCGTAAATGTGCCCGAAAATGGAAAGAGAAAAAGAGAGGAGAGGGACAAAAGGCCACGAGGATGCTCGAAAGGGTTGCACACCTACAGACACGGAATCTACACTGCTCCACCCTTCCTCCTGTTGCGTTTCCGATTTCGAAAAGGGTGGATGGTAAAATAAAAATCGTCGGCGCGATTGCCGCGCGGAACGTAAATTTCGAGCGCAGACGACGGGCAAAGGGGTTTAAGAGTGTATTTACCGAATCTAATTTCGCTGGAAATTAAATTAGCCCGTTGCGCCACGGGAAAATCAACCATAAACGCGTCTCCCTCGCGCAGCTTTTGTCTCTCTCTTTCTCTAAATAAATTTAATACGCATATTCAACGAGCTGCTCGAAACCATTCCGGGACCAATTGTTGTTCCCTCTGCCAAGCATCCCCGTCTTTCCGGGGAAACAGGGCGATGCGATTAGTTTCGAGTTTCCACAATAAAACGCGCGGCCGTTCGCCCCGGAACGACATCATTTAAGTTTTATTCCTCCCGGCACCCCCGACCTATGTAAACCAATGAAAACGAGCCAGTTCCTGCCAAGGGGCGAGTGGCGGAAGGACTGTAGACTCTAGACAGAATCCTATCTATGGATGTATCTGCTACGCGATGTTTCTGTTCCGCTGCCTCTCGTTTCGCGCTGTTTGCACTACGAGTGCTACTGCGATAACGTTATCGACAGCGCAGGTTACTGACCGACATGTGACGAATCTTGACGAGTCTCGTGGAGAATAATAGTTAAATGCCTCTTTTTGATTGGTAGGTGTAGAACACTTTATCTATCATTTGCATATTGTAATTGATATTGTAACGCCGAAATTGATGAATAGCTTCTCCGAAACTCCAGATTTCAATGATAACAGAAAGTAACGTGCCTGCATCCATATTTGGATACCAACTTTTATCAAGTTACTTACTCATAAGAGATGGCAGTGTTAGTTGCGAAGAACACTTACCTGGAACAGAGAAATCATTCAAAGTTAGCATCAGAAATAGTGCAAACTGACACGCAAAATAAAAACTGATTACCAAACTTTACATAACACGGCATTAGAGTTTATACAAAAGCCGACTTTTGAAAAACCCGGTGAAACCGGTATTCGAATTTTACAAAAAAAAAAGATTGAAACAGTAAGGAAATAATTATATTTATTTCAACATATTACGGTTTTGTTAATATTTATAGGATTACAGAAATATATCAAAATAGAAGCAAATCAAATATACAAAACCAAATAAATTAAATAAAATTAAAATAACTCACATTCGTACAAAATATAAATTATAAATCTTTATTTCATTTAGTACGTATTTTTCTTCAGGAAATATGAACTCATGAAGACTAGTTTTACAGTAATCTATTACTATAACATGTTTGTGCTCGAGACGATTTCAAATAAAAATGTTAACGTTTTTAGTTAAATAACTAGTTAATTAATTCCAGTATCTAAATCCAGTTTTTTCAATTTAAAAACGGCCAAACCGTACACGGTACTATTAAATTCCACAGAAATGAAACGCAATATTACAAATGTTCTGTTTCCCTTAATCTGTGTTGCATTTAATTCCACCTAAATATATCTCCTTGAATTGTCAATGAATGACCAAAATCCCACCCATAATCATCCGCAAAAGACCAACCCACACGCTCGTCGCTGGCAAAGCGAAAGCAGCTCTCCTTGTCCGTAGGTACTATATGACCCCCCTCGTCCTCAAAAGGCAGGAAGAAGCAGGACAAAAATGTGAATAATGGCGAAGCGTGGGTGCGGCGGAGAGGCGAATACGAAATTAACTCGGGGAATCTAGGCCGCCGAATTAAGGTATCCATCTCAATTCCTCTCTGCTCGTCGTCGCGCCACGCCATTCGCGCGCGCTTAATGTTTCAATTTCACGTGCATCGAGGACCGACGTTGATTTTATGCTCGATATCTCCAGGAGCCTGCTCGAAGATAGCCTTTATCCGAGCAATTAGATCTCACCGATGGGTCCATTAACTGGCCGTGTTTCCCGGTGCTAACTGTTCGAACGGCTTGGACATCAATTCCCCGGGAGTTGGCGCGCGCGATCCGCGCGCATCCACAGAGATACGGGCAGCGTCTCTGTCTCTTATCGCGCATTTGCATATTCACGCCACGGGGATCGTTCCGCGGCAGCGTTAAGTACCTACGCGGAAAACTGCGTCGCGAACAATTTTCACGCTGATGCCCGACAGTCACAGTGAAACGTGATTGTAAACGGAGAATTAAAGTTCGCGCCATTTGGAGAAGCTCGGCGCGTTGCTTGTGGAAAGTTACGTAGAAGCTTGGATTATAAGGTGAAGGGATAATGGAAGCGTTGTGGTTTGGCAACAAGGAAGAGGATATTGTAAGAGTAAACGATTTATGTGGAAAATGTGATGATCACTCTAAGTATTGATTTAACCATCACAAGTACCCACATCGACCGAGTATCGTGGAAATCCGTGAGAGGAGCGTCGAATTCCGCGGTGAATCGACCACGGAATCATCGACCGTTTTGAGATAATAAAATTGAAAGGAGCGGCGTGCCGCGTTGCTCCATCGGTCACCGTATTTTATAGGTACGCTCTCCGTTGCGCGCATCTGCGCAAGCGGAGCTGCTTTGGCGCGGAAATAAATATTTCAAGAAAGTACAAAGCGTATAAAGCGTAAAATACGACTGCGCCGAGCCGCGGCTATCTCAGCTCACCCCGAGCGAAACCCACCACTCGTAATATTTCAATCTGGCGCGTTTAAGCGCGAAGAGATACCTCGATTCGCGCCGTTTCTTCTCCGCGCTCGTTTTATGCGCCTCTCTGCCGGCGCGGAGCAGCTCGATTAAAGTTTCCCCGATAGATTTCGCACCGCGACGACTGCGATTCGTGCCGATAAGAATCTCGGGGAAAGTGCAAGAGAGGCGCCACTCCTTTTCACTCCTTTCCACTCCTTCCATATTGCCTTCCTTCCTTCGTTCCTCCGAGAAGCATTTCACCCCGACACCCCTGCCCGCCTCGCATTATCTCGCACGATCCGAATTGATCGTCTCGTTCGCGCCCAGCGCGCTGATAAAATTTCGCCACCTGACACTCTGATTAAACGATCGCGAGATTATGCCGTCCCGTGAATTCCCGCGGCGGAAAAGAATGCACCACCCCCTAGCCTGCTCCACTCAAACCCCCCTCTCCACCCCGGGACGTGGAAACAACGACCGAACTTCCGCCGTGCGTTCCTTTTTGGCGGAACGAGGCGGTATTTCGGGCTTAATGGGAGCGTGAACTCGTCTCGCCGAATCCAACGTAAATAGGTTGGTAAAAAGTAGGGAGATCGTGGTTCGGGCGCAGATATATTCTATCCCGAAACGAGCAGTATTCTCTGTACCTATGGAGGGATGCATAAATTCTCGGAAAAAGTGGAAAGAGCGATTAAGGTTTTCCAAACGAGCCACCCGCGGATTTCAACAGGGAAAGGGACTCTGCGTGGCGGGAAACAGGGAGGAGGAGTAAGTAGAAACTGCGAACGAAGAAGATTCCTCTAATGTATGGAGAGGCGAGGTAGGGAAGATGGGAATAAATCAAGTTTCTGAAATTGAAATTGCACCTTCTTGGCGCTGCTCCTTCCCCGTTTCCATGGATGATCGAACGTGCGTATGTAGGTACGTTACCCGTACTTGTCTCTCTGAAATACGGTAACTGCGCCGGTCGAGATAATTACGGGATCAGTGGCTCAAACAGTAATCGTACGTTTCTATTGCTTTTCCTGGTTTATAAGCTTGAATTATCATTAGTAGAATACTATCTATACTACCATAGAAAAAGCAGGATTTTTATTCGTAGGTATCCTGCACCCTGAAAGCCTCGATCAGACATACAAAATTACGACGAAGCGGAATCCTAAATCGCTGAGCCACAAAAGTGCAAACCGATTCGATTCCTCTCCGAACGAGATTCCCCGTGCAAAACGAGTAACAATAACACTCTTGAACCATCCCCCAGAGAAATAGTACCCCCTCGCATCAAGCAATTCAAACGATTCCCGACGATTCAAGTTCACTCGCTGTCAAAACTAACCCCGATCCAATCTCCGAGCTGTTCGGTACACAAAACGTGCTCGGCGAAGTACGCGCGCTTCTGCACAAGGGAAATCCGTGCACCTTCGATGGATCGATCGGGAGTGCGGCCATAATAAGCCCATATTTTCCTACGAGGGCGGCTTTAATTGCCTGCGCCCGGGATCACCGAGGGATGGGCAGCGTTCTCGCTGAATCCTTATTTATAGAAGTCGTCGACTGAGCCCGCTGGTCGCGATTCAGGGAGCAGTCTGCCTCTGCGGGCTAGAACCAGCCCCCGGCGGCTTAAGGGCTCGCTGCTAAAGAGTAAACGGTCGATTGATTTACGAACGTCCATCGGACCGTATGGAATTTTCACGTCCGCCCGAGGATCACCCGACCCACGCCCCTAATCGACCGAGATTAGCTCGACCCAACCGCGCTTATTCCGCATGGACGTTCCTCGCTATCCCGCCGCGGATGGTCCCTGTTCCGAGTCGCGCTGACACTTTACCCTGCCACAGTGACTACGTGCTAACAGGATATTCAGCGGGGAACGAAAGATCACGGTGCAACGAAGTCACGCGTGGTAGGTAAAAGTTACCGCGATGTGTAGCACAAACTGCTCGCGGTTTAAGAAGGAAATCAGCGTGACCTATGCAGCGTTAATCTCTCCATCTATGTACTCGGCACTATCTCCGACACCAGCTCCGCTAACAAGCCCCGTTACCACTCTTAAAAGGACCACTTTCCAAAGGCATCGTGCATCGGAAAACACGTCTAATTGTATTCAGAAGCACGTGTTGCGCACGTGGGAACGCAGTCGGTGGAGAGTAGCGCCTCATAACTCACAGCCCGCCACAAGCGGCAATCTTCGAGCTCGGCCGCCGGTTCTGCGGACCATCCGAAGGCGCTCTATCGGCAGACGAATTTCCGCCGCCGTGAAAGCGAAAGCGAATCGAGGAAATTAGACGTCGGTGTTAGCGGCGCGCGAGCCACTCGTGGGAACGGCGCGCGACACAATTGACCATTGTGGGCTCGCGGCTCGGACAACGATTCCGTTGCGCCGGGCAAATCGACGAGTAGCTCCCCCGGTCGCCAGGGGGAAGAAACATCGAGGGAAACGGCGAGATACGGGGGATAGAGATAAGAGAAGGAAAACGTGGTGCAGGTTGGCCGCGTCACCGTAGCAGCAGCGTTTCCCCAAGGGCAAGAGAAAGCCGTTCTCCTGGCAGCGGTAACCCAGTTAGAGGCGCACGGTTATCCGTGCGTATCTCGTCCGTGTATCTCGTCGCGAGGCGTCCACTCGACCGGAAGTCACCTCCAACTCCCTCTCTGCTGCCTCGCCCGGCCCTTCAGCGAAGGAACTCGAAGCCCGACGACTGCAAGGGAGGACGAGCCACTCGAGAGAATCGCGAGGGCATCGTGCCAGCGCGACGTCGAGGAGCGCGATTATTGGTGGCGAGGCGAGGCGCGAGAGCCTCGTTATATTCCAGGCAAACGAGGGAAAAAATCAGTCCACGGGAAGACAAATCTCATGGAAATTGACCGAGATTCATGGATAGCGTGAGGAACACTGGACGACTCCCCTCGAGCATAGAATTTTCATTGGTGCTCGCCGATTTGTAAGTAGAAATGCTCGTGGAAATATTATAGATCGTAGGGGTTTTGTGGAATTGGAGGTTGGGTCTGATCTGTGGTGTCGAAGAGAGATCTGACGCGAGGATATTTGACTGGAACGCAACTGTTGTAGCTGAACATGGAAAAGGGAATGGTGTTGAATAGAGGGAATACAGGGACGCGGTTTTATACGATCGATCCTATAAATGGTCCCAGCGAGGCACAAACAAGAATTAAACACTCTCGGTGTACGAAGATTTTGTTCGGCAATCCGAGGAGCGTCGGGGTCCAGGCTGCATTTGCATGCGTTATTCGGATCGCCCAGGGGGGCGCGAAATTTCCGTGGGGGATTAAAAACACTCGAACAGCGCCGTTAATTCTCCGCGATGAAGCCAGAGAGCTCGTCGGCGGCGGTCGCGAAACGAAATAGAACCGCACCCCGCTTGTCCTTCGAGGGGGCCGAGGTTTTTCGATAAAAGCCTAAGCTTAGTCGCGAGCTTAATGGATTTGCATTTGTATAAGCTCAGTAGTGGGTGGCGGGAGCTGGTGTGGCCGTCGAAGCGCGAGGTGTCGAGCGAAAAACTGAACGTCCATGGGATTCGAGGGAGACGAACCGTGAATTTTGCCCCGCGGCCCAATAATCCACCAACCGGGAGACGGAGCGGGGGTTGAAAGGTACGATCGACGGATTATTATTTCAGACCGACGAAAGAATCGCCACGGAAGCAAAGGGTGGAAAAATGATGCGCCGGTTACGTGGCTCTGGCTCGCGTGTCGCAGTGACGCGCGGGTGGTTGCAAAACGTTGCGACGAGGTAGAAGAAAACGGGCAAGATAACGGAGCAAGACAAACGGCTTTTGGCTTGGCGCACGAGTCGATCGATGCGTGGACCGCGGGAGATTGGAAACGATACGACACAGAGAGGCGGCGAACTTTATGACGGATGATTGGCTGCGAGCTAAACGCGCAAGGCAGCCAGTTTTCTTTCGGCACGTCGATAAATAATGCCCAACGGGTAATGCTTCTTTCGAGGGGGTTGGGGGAGGACGACGGGGGAGCAGCGAAATCGACGAAGCTGCCGGATATTGGTTCCAGTGGCTGCTGAGAGGTGACACTGAATAATTTCGCTGTTTATCCCCCGGCATCGATACCGCCGATTTATCCCGGAACACGGTTATCGATTTCACTGCAGGCCGTCGTTACGCAATCGTTTTCTGACTTCGTTTCACGCGTGGATTCTTCGGGTCGGTTAGCTTTCTGTACAGTTTCTCTGTGATGAATTGGAGCATGAATTTACGTCTAGCGATATGAAGTGAAAGAGTTACCGCGATCGCGCTTGTTCCAGTCTTCGCGAAACCGATGGAGATTTCTGGGTGGAAAAAGAAGTCGCCCGCCAGTGGTGTCTATGAGAATTCGTAACGACGGCATGCGACACAATGCTGGTTTCTCCATTCACTGACCGCGATGGACTCCACTATGACGTTCCGAAAACAAATTTCGTTGCTCAACGGTCGGTCGCGTAGTTACAGTTTTTGACGTTTACGTTTGACGGTCGAATTAAACGCCGACGTCGCATAGACATCGATTTTAACGGCGTCCCTCCCCCGTACACGGGCAACAGTCAATCGCGTCTATTAATGAGAAAACAGCGCGTACAATGGCAACGTTTCGACATCATTCACCGTCGGCCATCGATAATTAAATGAATCGTGGTAATCCAAATCGAACTTTATTCCGCGGGGGAGGAAATTTCTTTTCGATAACAATTCTCTCGATTTCCGTTCAACCCTCTCCTCCGTCCAGCCCTATATCCTACTCGCGGTAACGATGCAATTACAAGCAATCTTCTTTTCGCGTGACGATTCCACCGATACACACGTTCATATCGATTCCACGGCGCGCAGGACGCGAGAGCGTCGCCCCCTTCGCGTTCCCATTTAAAACGAAACGCACAAACGGAGCTTCCCTCTTGTCCACGTCACCCGTTCGTTTGGTACGAATCGCGCAGGACAGACGGTCGACGCTCGTTCGAGTGCGAGGGAGGCACGACCGGCTCGGGCTATTTTTCGTGCCCGTGGAAAATTGAACTTCCATGTATCCACTTTGCGCCTATTCCGATACTCGAGTTAATGGTAACGAGGACACGCTGTCTCCGTGGCCGTAGGCGCTTCAGCCCCGAATCGTTATTTCATAATTCGCCTCGACAGAGGCGAATTTTCCTCCGGTATTTTGCGAAAATATTTTTTCAGTCGACGCGACGGGGCGTATCCAGGGATCTCGGTGCTTGAATGTGACTCGTTAGCCGGTACTTTCCCTTCTCTCTCCGCCATCGTCTTCTTCCGCCCTTCCTTCGTCCCCCTCCTTTTCGTTAATTCCTTTTTCGATGAAAGAAACCCGCGGCCGCTTTCTGAAGTGGGGAGGCGCGCAGGTGCAGAACTCTTGAAATTGAGCATAACGGGGCCAGGCAGGCTTGCCTTCCCCTCTTTTCGGCTCCCGCCTCGCGAACGACACCCCGCGCATAAAGCGGCCTTTGGCTTCGCTTTCAAGCAACCAAGGTACGCGCGCCTTTTTCTCTTTGTTCCCGCGCGCCGCCTCCTGCTCGCGTGCAGCGCGCGAGAAATGTCTATGCACTTGGAACGGGGGCTGATTCGTTGGAAAAACCTGTCGCGAGGTTCATCTCGCCATCTTCAGATTCAAGGGCAAATAATGTGGGTGAAAGGGACACAGCGTGGCCGCAGAAGCAGCTGGAGGTTGCGATAACAGCCCGGAGGCGTATTCACCGTGGTGCTTTGGATATCAGTATTGTATGATAGCATCTATTCCTTTGAGCGAACTACCTCGGGAATCGGAAACGCGTCGTCTCGTACGACGGGTTATACTAAAAATCTCTGCCGCGTTCCACATCGCAGCCGTGCTCTTTTCTTTGAGACGCCCATAGAAAGTCGAGGAGAACTTTTTAATTAGTGTACCTCATTAGTACGCCTGTATTTCGCGGCGTATCGTTCCGCAGCTTCTACACTGTCTCTCGCGTTTTTTCCAGGTTCCCCATTTTTCAGCGCGCGTACCGCGAGGCGCGTCATTGTAAGCCTGTCACTCGGCCTTCGCGCAATGAATCATCGCGTTACAGCAAAATCGATGATACTGAATCACTGACCCATCATCTGGCTTACGTCGAGTACAAGTACAACGCATTTACAAGACCAGAAATGAAGAATACGAGAGTAGATACTGCAAAAACGAGTGCAAATTTCAGGAGAATAAGATAGCAAGAGGTGATTGATATTGCAATGTATCGTTGACTTATAACAGCTTTATGGATACTGTGCTCCCTTATTGTACCATGAAATTTAAAGCGCAGCCCCGATCGTATCAAAAGTTTTAATGAATTCCACCATTTAAACGACCAAACCAACGATCAAAGAATTTTAATCTCCGTTCCGCGCCGTCTTTGTCGCGGGTCCCTGGCGCAAAGAGCAATAGATCGATCTTTCTGACGTGCAATTAATCGCGCGACCTCGCTGCAGCGTCCGTCTAAAAAGGACGATTACAGGCATTTTTAACGTCGCGACCGTGCCTAACGAGAGAATCGCTTTTCGCTCGACTATTGGCAGAAGATGATGGAAAAACGTTACACTGTTTATAACGTTTCCCCGATAAACGAGTCTGCGCCGAGCTTATTTCATTTTACGTCAGGAATTTTCAATTTTTTCCCTGCAGGCCTTGTCGCCCCGAGCGAGACGCCTTACAGGCCGCTGCAATTACGTCGCCCCGTCGACGTCCTTTTTCCGTCGTTCTTGCTGCTCTGGTTATCGGCGATTATTATGCTACGAATCGGGGGAGATCGTCGTTGTTCGTAACGGGTCGGTCGCACGAGAGCCAGTTTGCAAGCCCAAGGAAACGTGGAAAAAATCCTGGCGCCAAGAATTTCGTGGAACGCGAGCTGTTTGCGGTATCGACCACCGAATCCCGTCCCGAATTGTCGTATTCATTCGCGAGGGTATATCGAGAAATAAGGAATGGAAGCGCTCTGGAGCAACAACTACCATGCTTCAACAGTCTCCGCCCTTCGGGTTTGCCCATTTCGAAAAACCATTTCCCACGCCGCGTGACTCGGCCCCGTTCTCCTCCCAACGATGATTACCCGAGGCTAGCTTATCACGGACTTAATCTCCGTAAATTACAAGGGCCACAGAGGGGAAAATATTCAAATATCGAATTTCAATCGGGGCCTTAATCACGTTTCACGCCCGACCTCGTAATGCGATTTTTCCTCCTTGTAAGTAAATCCTGCCGCTGATTGAACTCCATCGTCGAGCGGCCGGTTCTAACAATAAGTTCCACCACCAGAGAATAAGAAAACGATGGAGAGGAGACAGTGAATAGAGGAATTTAATATAAAATCTAAACTATTAGCAGCGCGTACAAATACAGGAGATGGCCCCCAGTTCTATATATTTTCCTGAAATCTGATTCATAATTTAAATTGCTTTAAATTTTTGCTTAAAGTGCAGCTAAACTAATAAGGTTATGTGTGATGAAAGGTGGAAGCAAAAGAAAAACAATTTAATTGAATTTAATATGAAAAATGTAATTTTTTTCTAATAAAAATCATAAAAAATAATTCTTTGGCAAAATGTTAGTCAACAATCGAATAGGTACATTCGATGATGGCGAAGGATTTCGCGCAGTGACCGCTGCGGGAGGAGGTGGAGACCTTTTTTTCGTGGTTCAAAAGTTTTTAATTGCGAGGCTCTCTCCGGTCGAAACGGGCCATCCAATTTGCGCGAATGGGATTTTCCTCGAACGTGACGCACTCGGCCCCACCACCTCCCTTCTGCTCCTCCACGAGCCAGTCCACAGGCCGTTCTACCCCTTTCCTTCCTTCCTTCCTTCCTTCCTTCCGCAGTGTACAGCCCTCATTCGGCCCGTTTCCGCGATTCTTTTGTGACGTAAAAATTGAATTCGAGCTGCAGAGACGCACGCCCACCCACGCACGCGTGCACATTACGTACCTCGGCGGACCGGGCCGTGCCGTGCCGCGCTGGCCCCCCAAACCCCATCGCCGCGGCACCACCATTGTCTCCTTTTTCCACCCTCGTTCGCCCTTGCTCCGCGGCGCAGCGCGTCGAGTTTTTCAGGTTAGCTACAGCTTCATTGTCCGCCAGTTTTTGCACATGCCAACGGCAGAGGTTACGGGGCTGCAATTCTGCGTTCCACCCTTTTAACCGTCCAACCCCCCTCCAGTGTCTTCAGCGGTGTCGCTCGCCAAGGCACCGATAGCCCCCGCAAACAACGGAAGCTGCGAGTGTGCCGATTCAGAGAATGGACTCAACTTTTAAATGGAGCAAGCTCTCGAGCATTCAACGCAACGTAAAAATGCAATATCGGTCGGCCCTGCTTGCGCCGGCGTGCATCTACGCATCGATGCAACTGGACGAGTGCACTCGAGGCCCCGTTACGACGACTATTGGTAGGGTAACATTTGTATTTTCATTTGGGGGATGAAGAGGCTTGTGGATGGCAGCGAAAGCGTGCTTAGATTCCCTTGTCGTCGAGAGTAGGTATACGATCGAAATGATTGGCTGAATCAGGGACGCGGATTTTGAGAGTTCTGAATGGGGAGTGCAGTGAATGTTGTAGGAGCAAGTGGTAGCATTTGATTGGGGAAATAATATCTCTTTCTATGGGCTGCTGGTTTGTTTGATGGCTCTGAGATTAGATTATCTGAATAGGTGATTGCCGACGGAGAAGTATCACAATCGCAACAGAGTAACATTCATATCCATATAAGAGATAAAAATTAATCTCTAGGGACAAAGGTCCACTGTTCCCTCGGTATCTTTTTCAACAGTCACTTCCACTTTCCACGTCTTCCTTCCTCTGCCTCTCCCGCGAGAAAGAATATTTATTCCTTCCCCCACAATTTCAATATAAAGTCTCTTTCCCAGCTTCTCGAGAGCTACCCACACTCGACTTCTCAGAAGCACCGTGTGCTCCCGGAACACAGCAGCGACATGATTTACGACCGGTAAGTCCGGAGTGGCTCTATGTTACGCGTGTAAAATGCAGCCGTAATCTACTGCTCCTATTCTGTTTGAATCGGTCACGCATATTAACGAACTGGTCGCTTCGATGCTGCTGCCGGTGGCCAGCCTCGCGACGCGAGAAAGAAACGCACCGTAACGATAATTAATGAAAGAAAAAGTGACTCGGATGAAGCACCAGCTAACGAACGCCAACAACGTTTTTCCCCCCCAGGTTTCAAGGTCCCGAATCGACCGTGGCGAATCCTCCGTGTGCCGCGTTACGCTCGATGCTCCAGACGAGAGAACGTCTCGTTCTATTTAGTAAATTAACTAGTTCAGGTAAACAGAGAGTCGTCCCCTTTGGAAAATCGGCTTTCTACCTGCCAGACGTGGCCCACCTTCGATATTACCACGCCAACAACGGAGATATCAAGGATGAAAGGCGTGGAAAACGATATCCAAAACAAGATCGTGTGATTTTTAAAGCCAGTCAAAGTTGAATGTGAAAGGTGAGATTCGAAGTGCATCATGAGCGTTGCTGCAGGTTTGTTCTACGTAGGTGGATATTTCCAGGATGTCAAGATTAGAATTAGGTATTTTTATAAGGCCTTGACATATCGAGAAGCAACATTCGCTATGGCTCGGCTAAGATATTTTTAGCAATGCCGTTCTTTTTTCCCCACGAGCCGATTAACTGGGATCACGAGACACCTCGACGTTGTCGGTCTTAATTGGAGCTAATTGACAGACCACCTTTTTAAGGTCGCTTGATAGCCTTTTTTACGGCTGACCGAAGATCAATGAGGTGCGGTGAACGAGGAAAAAAGCTGCCCCCGGGGCTAAGCCCTGTCTAATCCGCGATTCGTGGAAAATGCTTCACTGATAAAAGGAATACGCGCTCCCAGGCTCTCCTAATTATTATTGGATCCTGTTACTCGAGAAATATAATCGATAATTTTCTGTGGTCTAAGGGTGAGCGTCTGGTATGCTGCTGGAAAATGTGGAGATAGATATTCAACGATTCCAAAGTTCTGTGGGAACAGGGGCTGATGTTTTAATGACATCTAATTTGGCGTCTTTGATAACAATGGAAGCTTGTTTTCTAAAAGGGAAGATTAATTTTATCGTGTCGGAGATAACCTAAATGAATGGTTAACCACAGCGATTCGTCTCTCGTTTTATCTTGTCTAATGTTTCCGGCTTGATTCGGCAGTGGCTCGTTCTCGTATAAGAACGTGGAGTGACAGTGACTCGTGTATGTGCTTTGAAGAGTAGAGTGGAACGAAAAAATCAGAATTGTGTGATTGTTATCTAATAGTGAAAAAAATGCCATTAATAATTCAGATTAAGCCCGCAAAAGCTAGATTCTGTCGCAAAAAGATCGAGGTACCGCAAGAACCTTGAAGTATTAAGTACCTTTTTCTATTTTTTAAACATGTTTTTAAAGTTTTGTATGTCTAATTTTGTTATAGTCTTAACACATTTCGTTCCACTCTCCTGAAGAATTCACTGAACCTACTATTTTTAATATCATCACTGAACGACGAATGTACTATCTTTGTTCACCACATAGGAATACAAGACCACCGATCGTCAAGAAGAAACGTGTCACCAAAAATTCCTTTAAAAACTGCTGTTAACCGACTTTCACACGAACAGATTGTGAAACGGAGGATCGAGAAGGAAGGGAGAGACGCAGCCGAGGTGACCGGAATGAACGAAACCAAGGGAAAGGGGAATAAAAAGGGACCGCCGTCCCGTCGGCTGGACCAAACAAACAATCTTTATCTCCTTTATGGACGTGCTTATCTGCGCCAGCCGACTCTTCTCCAGCTTTCCCGTGGTAGGTTCTGCCTTTTTCTCGCCCTCCGTACGTGAACAGATCCCTTTGTGTTTCCCCGCATACTTTCTAACCGCGTTCGGGGAAAAAAAGGAACAAGGTTAAAGAAATAAGGGACTCTGGGGTCGTCGAATGAAACAGAAGGAGCAGAGGGAGCAGAGGGTCTAAGAGGGGGGGAGTGGCGAGGATCGTCCAACAACCCGTCCAGTCACGAAAATTTGAATAAATCTCGCTCTGATATACGCCACCGTCCTGAATATCATTTCGTCGCTTTCCACAAACTCTTCGCTCCCTTCTTGCCTCTTTCCCTCGCTTGCGCACCCCCCTCACCAAACGAGGGGGCACGGAAAATGCCGAGGAACTCCGCTACTTCCAACGAAGTGCAAACCCCCAGCGAGCGGAGTAATAAACCGAGCAAACGCTTCATTATGAGTCATTCGTGGGAAGCTTTAACATTACGCCTTATGACGCGAAAAGCCGCCGCGTGTCTCGCCACGTTTCGCAAAAGAATAACCGACACGTGCGTGTCTATTACTGAACCGAAGGCTTCATTTCTTTTCTCCGAGGGTGGACAAGCTACCAGGCGAGGGCAGCGAACCATGAGTTTCGCGGATTCGACGGCGTTTCCGTCCAATGATCGTGCGCGGTAGAAAATGCATTGCGCAATAGAGGCGAGCTTAACGCCTTGTGCACTGCAATCGAGATACGGAAGAATTTGCTCGGGCTTGTAGCTGGGAGTGCACGGTCTGTGAATGGAGTAGATTAACTTGGGATTGACTCAAGTATTTGAAAAATTTTAAAAGAAATTCTCACGCGGATCGAATGTGTTGCTCCATAATCTGCAGAGTTCATGCTGTGTACATAGATATCTACTTGGAAAATTTAAAAATCTGTATGAAATAAATTCTCCGCGCACGAATACGTAACCGATTCGCGAGTCTTGCTGGCTCGATATAACGAAAGTGGAAAGACGACCGAGCAGGGCAGTAAGTTCTCAAATTCGCGTGAACGGTAGCAATTTACCGCAAGGACAGCGAGCAAGCTTGTTTCTACTACAGATCTGGATTAACGAAGATATGATGCTCGGTGCGTGATCTCACCGCTTCTTCTGTATCATCTTCGAGGTTTTCGATACCGCCACCTGTTACGTAAATACAAGCACAGATAGGCTAGCCTCTCTGGAAGATGCAGCCAATTGATTTACGGTCGTAATGGGCTGCGAGGCCGAATCCTGGCCTTCTGTAAGAGGCCTTCCTACCTGGCAACCACTCAGCAAATTATCGATTTCGAGCGTTGTCTGCTCCTGCCGTATATTGAATTGCTCTCGTATAATTCGATTTCTCCGTTTAACCGTCTCGAATTTCTTTCGGAACGACGTTACGCCTGTTACAGAAAGGTGCCTGGACGAAATTTCGGTGAACTCGGCCACTAGAGAAACCTCGTTTCTCGGCAACTTATTCCTATTATGTTACTACATCTCAGGTATTTAAAACAGAAAATACCTACTGATAACCCGAAGCGAAATGATACGCGAATTCCTTGACGAAAAGTTTTGAAGCAAGTATGATTTTTACCGAAGCCAAATTTTATTCAATGAAATATATTTGAAATATACTTCGATTTTTTTAAACATACAGTGCCTCACCATATCTACAGTACTCACGCGCCTATTTCTCCTAATTTATACAGGAAGAGACTACCTTCCACCATCCGGCTAACGTAAGCAAAAAGTCTGCAGCGATAATGAAAACAGAGGACAGAACCGATGGTACTATTCCCCGGTTACCTCACAATGGCTAGCGCCCAAACACGTTAAACAATCACTCCTCCTAATTGAACTTTCAATTGTCAGTGTAACAGGGCCCCCCTGTTACGAACACCGACGGACAAACTCGCACGTACCACCGCGAAAGTTTACTTTGTATTCAGCCCCGTATGCAAATGAGAAACGATCATTCAGCCGTGTTGCAGAGCAACGTCGGCGTCGGTTCACTAACCAATCGTGGGTGCACGTGTAAAATCGAGCAAGAAAGCAGCCGGGCCCCTGTTCTCGTGTTTCTTTCCTAAGGGGGTTCTTTTAAGCCTCCCTGTGCAACGCTGTCACGCGATAAGGAACTCGACGGCGGTTTACCGATTACCCGACGCTAGTAAAGCAAACGTATGTACGTTCCTGAATGCAAATCGACACCGATGGACGAAACGGAGGACCCCGTTATCGTACACCCCCGCACATCCAGAGCTCGCCCCGTGAAGAGGAAAATCCATTTACGACTCGTGGCTCGCGATTCATGCCCCGCTTCAGCCTGGGCTCGACTTTCATCGTGCCCCTCTTCAGCGACGCTTTTATCATTGAATTTGCGCCGAGCCGCGCCGCTGGAACCACCGCGCTGCTTTCCACCGGCAAATCGAACCTCGAGTTTCCTTAAACGCGGCACTCTACGCGGATTCCCGTTCAAAGAACCCGTGAAACGTTACCCGAACTCCACCGTTCCGTGATTATTATTGGAAATTCACGGTTCGCGGGATACAGTTTTCTTAAAATCATTGCAATTTACCGGGGCCGCCACCCAGTCTGTTGTTACGATTGGAAAATTCGCGGAACAAAGCGAGTCGTTTACGCGAGAAATCAGGATCCTTCACGGAGAGATTTCGTTGGTACAGATGTTCAACTACTGAATTTTTTATCATTACTCAGGATAATGGAAAGTTATCTATTACTTGACTATACTGCCAGCTTGTAATACCTCGATTCAACGAGGTTCAACTATCAGTTCATGCTGAAGAGTCGGGCATTCGCGAAACAGTGAATCGGAGAAGGAAAATTGTACAGTGTTAAAGAAGAAGAGAACTCATGATAGAATGACTCACCGTTAGCATGCACTTGTGACTCGGAGAGATGTAATCCACTCCCCGCTGTCCGTCGCCGCTGAAGCACTTCTGTATGTTGGTCATGAACTTCCTCCTGATGGCCTTCAGCGAGTAGACACAGAGGGCGGAGTGCGGCTTCGGTTTGTCGTTGTTCAATCCCTCGCTCTCGGCGAACACCGCGAACAACACGTCGTCCTGAGCGGTTATGCCCAAATCCCCGGCCAGAACCGACCCAGCCTTGCCCACATAGCCAGCCTGCACCAGATTGTAATAGATACCGTCGTTGGTGCAGTTGATCGGTATCTCGGTGTACGAGTAGTAATGTTCGTCGTCCTGGCAGACACGAACCAACTTCGATATGTAGATGGCGGTTTCTGTGTTCTTCATCTGCGTGGTCATGAAGTAGCTGAATCCGCCGCTGCTGAACCCGTACACATAGTGGATCGGGTATCGTTCGCGCGACAACGAGTTCAGGTACATCCTGGTGCCGGTGGTGACGGCGGATTCCGCGATGTTCAGCATCCTGTCTTTGTCCAGGGACCTCGAGCTGACCGCCGGCACCTCGGCACGATACGCCGAGTTACCAGTGAACGTCACGCCCACGTACATGACCTGGGAAACCGGGGGATTCGGCGGACCCGGTGCTATGAACGCGACCGTGGAAGCGGTAGCGTTGTTCGCCACCACCGCCTCCTTTGCCTCCTGCACCACGTCCGAGATATTGTGGAGATTCCGCACCCTGCAGGTTCCCTGGGACAGGCTGCCGCACGATATCAACCTGGTGGTCGTGTAGTCGATCACCAGCGCCTTGTTCACGTTGTCGACAGGCCTGATCAACGTCTCCCTGGGACAGTCGATCATCGAGCATGCGGTCGAGTCTCCTTTCGGCCCGGTCACTTCCTTCACCACGAGGCTCAGGTCCGGCGATAGCTGATAGAGCCGGTTCACAGCGCCCACGTACACCCGGCCCGTGTTCTTGTCCACGACCAGATGGTTCATACGCTTCACCTCCGGATCGTGGAACCTTTGTACTATGTCGGCTGACGTCGAGCGAACCGGCGGCAGCCGGGGCGACAACAGCACCAGGATCGACAGCAGCAAGCCGAGTTGCCGTTGATGCGACTGCATCGATCCCATCCTCGTCGGTTGCTCGGTGCCCGGGAAGACTAGCATCTTACTACTCTACTTCCTACGCTACGGGAGAGACACCTCGGTCTGTCGGGGCTTCCTCCTTCGCTGCGCCCGGGGGATCCTCGCGGAGGCGTCTTCCTCGAGCCTCGCCCAGACCTGCAACACAACCAACCACACCGCGATCTTAGTACGGCTTTCTAGGTACCCGAACAAAATAAACGGTCGATTCGTTCTGTTCCATTTGCGACTAGGCTCCCCGAGAATCACCGCGTACCGATCATAAACCTTTAGCGTTCCTACGCTGCGCGCTGTGTATGGGTCCACGGGTAATGGAGCGTGTAACTTTTCGCCATTCTTTGTATAGGTACACCGGGTAACAGAGAATGGAGGAACAAGGGACCTGGGAGTATCAAGTAATAACTTTGAGTGCTCAATGGCAAGCTCACGCTTTTCATTTTCTGCCTTGATTTTAATTGCACGTTATCACGGTGGATTTTTAAATCGCCGACCGTGTATGAAGACGTAGCTGAGAAGGGGCAATCTGGTTCAAGTCAGCGAGATTAACGCTTTCACGAAGGTAGACAATTTTTAGCGTGACTATGCAAGCGTTTTACATTAATGGCGAGCCAGTACGAGGCCAACGACACCCAAGACACGAAACACCTTCTGCCGCGGTGTAATTGCACCGATTATCTTTTCAAACTCAAGGTGAATCAAGCAATCGCACGCAAAGGCGATTTATCGTGGATTAGGAGTAAGAAGGTAAACGGAGTAACCGTGAACTTCCTCTCGTGTATAGAAACACTTTAAGCATTATCGAATTCTTGGATAAAATCACGCAATTCTGCGTTCCTATAACGAAAACGAATTCTCATAATTGCTCGACGATTGGTGAGAAACGCTCGAGCGCGTTCTAGGCAGGCGGAATAAAAGACTTCTTATCGAACAAGCGAGAAGTACGTGGAAAATACCACGTCCCCGTGTGTCAGAGGTGGCGTTAACGGCGATAATTACTTCAGCACGGTCGTGAAAGGGCTCGTCGGTCGAAAGTTCGCGTGGGACTACATAAAAGTCGATGAACGGGAAAAATAAGCGCGACGGTGAGAAGGAGGCAGAGAACAGAGGACAAGAACGAAGGGGAGGGTCCCCAACGATTTATCGACTACGAAAGCCAGGTGCCTTTGAATCGGACCCCAACGCATACCCCTCTTAACGAAATGAAACGGTCCAGGTTGCGCGCAGCACGCGCAAAAATACGTGAGACAAAATCCGCGACAAAATAGGCGAGGGTTGGTGGATGTTGGCTGAAGAAAAGGTGTTCGGCTCTTATCGTGACGAAGGGTGGCCTTCGATCGCGACCGAAAAGTTTCCTTATTTTCCGTACACCCATCTTGAAGCTGTCGAGACTCCCTTCAACTCTGCCAGCCGTCAATTTCAGTTTTTAGGGGAGCCACGAGGAAAATGGAACCGTGCAACTCTGAAACTTTCAGCCTCCTCCCCTACTTTGCCTCTATTCATTGTAATTACTAGGTACATACAGTAAATCAATCGAGAAATTTTATACCTTCCCACCGCATCGCGGTGGCTCGATCTCCGCTGTAAAATATTCAACACACTCTCGTGGAAAGAAGCTCCTCCGCTTATTCATAAGATAAGTAGATAAGCAGAGATCTATCGCCTCTATAAATTCACGGGCTGACGATAACAGAGGTTCGTGCGATTTCTCTTACATCGAGCCGAGAATACCTGCGTGCGTCATTGCGTCCCGAGTGACGAATCGCTTGTATTCCGTAATAAGTAAATCAGTTTCGAGGAAGATAACGCAAACGATAAGTTGAGTCGACGACAGGTTTCAGTAATATGTGATTACACTGTGCTTCATTCCCCTGGTCAAAGATAACGTTGATGCGGGCTTGTCAAATCACATGTGAACGAGCGCGTTAGAACAGTGATATCAACGTGTAACGAATCCCCGAAACAAGTAGGTATTTCAATCGTTGAAAATTAATCATACCCATAGTACCTTCGCGTTCCACGCTTTCCATCAAGCACGCGAAACCAAAGCGATCCTTCCTTCCACAGAGGGAACACGCGAAACGTGGAAGGAGGAGATCGCGGTGGGTATGTATCCTACGACTCGATAAGTATCGGGCTATCGGGATATCCAGGAACGCGGCGCGATTCCACGTACAAGGAAAGCCGAGTACGCGCGTGTGGGGGAGACCGAGAATCATGCACGCGCGTACGAGAGATCGAGAGGAAAGATGGTCGCGCCTGTACGCCTGGTAGTTTGGTATCTGATGAGCGCACGCGTGCCTTTCCCCGTGTATTCCCATTGTGCATGGGCGACACACGTACCTCTATGTAGGTTAAAACCGTAATTAACGGCTGCCTTAATTGCTGACAGTTTACACCAGGGTATTAGCGATCTAACCGAGACGTCGCGACGGAAGGACGACGACGACGGCGATACTGACCACCAAGGGACCTCCTTCTTCTCACCCCGAGAAAATCAAACAGCCGTGAAACGACACTTTAATTAGCGTGTTTACGAGTGGTCTCGCCGCAGGGACGGAAAAATTCTCGTGGATTAATCGCGAAACTGCCTCTCTCTCTCCCTCAAGGGGGGAAAAAACTTGGAAATGGGTTTGATCAGGGTGAGCTTCCAGGTGAACCAGCCAGTGTTTGAACGTTCTGGAATAATGTCTGCGACGCGGCCAGCGAAACCCTCTGGCAGCAATGGCCGCGCGCGCGCGAGCGCGTTAATTTTAATTACAAAGCGCGCGCGCTTTAATATGCACATTTATTTTAATGGAAAACCGGCGGGGGCTTCCGCGCACGCGATGCACTCGATGATAGCGCTTCCTACACGCGCCTGGTCATATTTCATCATTTCCACGGAAACGCGGTGGTTTTACTTTTATATTTACTTCGCTTGTTCTACATGGGCCTTTGTGCGCCCGTTTTTAAGCGCCTGGTAATGCCACCAGCTGTAACGGTCGTGTACGTTTGTGTGTCTGGAATATTCGTGGCAAATGTAGTTCTAAAGCCAATCGATAAAGCCGTTGAGGATAGAAAATTACTGATAACATTCTCCAGAGTTTATTGTAAAATTGAGTAGTCCTTTCTACCTAATCGAAGTTATCATACATGTTATCCAACAACTTCAAAAAGTGAGATTTAATCAAAGTCTCATACATAACTAGATTGTTGGATGCAAGAACGGTCTTAGGACACTCAGGCCCGTTTTGCATAAAAGTCATAATTAATCAGATTCCTCGTTCTTTTCTACATAAGCCCTCTAAATTTCGTTACCGTATCTTTAAAATTGTCAAAGCTATGGTAAATTTTGAGAATCGATGTTGACTAACTGACCCTTACTCGTATCTAAACCAAACATACACCAATCTGAACATTACAGGATTTATGACTATTTTTATGACTACATTTTTTTCAAATATTAAATAGAAATAATATTCAAAAACAACATTTTTTCTATATTTCTCCATTTTAGGCACGAAGTGTCTGAGAAGGCTATAATTAAAATTAATTTCACTAACGAATTTATTACATAATACCGATTGGAATAATACAACTACAAACAAGATATATCAAATTTTTAAATATTATAGAAAGTTTTACAACAACTTCACTATGTATAAAAAATATCTAATTCCGTACCTAATATTTACAGATATTTTTCTCAAAACTGACTTTTGGCACTGAGGTCCTTCTTGCACCCAACAGTACAACTCTAAACGTGTGGCACAGATGAAAATTCCTTTTACAAAACCAGCACAGCAAAACGTTCCCCAAGCAAAGTATTATCAGTTCGCCGAGTCTCTGTAGAAATCAAGGTCGGTGTACGAAGGGATTCGATCAGTGGAAACCGAGCCAGAACGTTGGATTCTTCAATTCCTCGTTACAGGGATCGCGACGGGGGGCAGCTGCGAGGAAAAACGATCGCGGGCACGCTGTGAGAATTTTAAAGAGATATCGAAGGAGCGCTGTTCGATTTGAAGAAATGGAGGTTTCCCCGCTTCTTGGGCGGGGAAGGAGGACGGTCGAAGGGGGAGGAATTTAAATAGTTCGTCGAACGGGTAAATTACGAAGCTTGGAACACGGTGTGTTTGTATGTCTGTACGTGTGCGTCGGGAAGGAAAGAGCCCCGTTACAAGCGCACGAACGTACCTTAAGGGGTAACTGCCTTTTTAAGGAGCAGTTCCCGTAACGAATGCGATCATTTGGTAAACCTGGACGGGCCTGCACGCCTTCCAATGGAGGGGAAAAAGAATAAGAGGAAGAAGAAACGTGGGTGGATAACGGGAAGGAACCAAAAGAGGATGTTGCCTCGAGAAGGCAGTGATTCCTCCTTGCTGCTTCTCGCGACTGCCGCGAACCCTCCTCCTACTCTTCTGACAAATTAAGAGATGGAGGGTTGGACTATTCAAGGCGTTGGAAGAGAAGAATTCGAGGGTAGAGTACTCGTTAATGGGAGTGAAAAATCCTACCTACATTTGGGTGTGAAAATCAACTTTAGCCAAGTATAATACTGAGGCGAACGATCGCCATTAACCACACAGAATTCTCCCGCATCATCTAGGTTTTTGCGCGAGTTATTCTCCTCGCCAGAGGCGTGATAAGTACTCTAAATCATTCATCAGATAGGAGCCCGTTAAACCTTTCAAACGTCACCGTAACAAAGTGGGCAAAGAATATTTAAAAGAAGTGCCAGAATGAGTGGCGGACACTTTGAACTCGCTTCAACGAACACCTATATGCTCTGAAACTCTTAAAGAGCCAGGGTATAGCTTGAGAAGGATGCAATTACTCGACGATAAAGAAACTTCTAGCAGTTCCTTCGCGACAATTTTTATCGGGGCTAAGGAGGAAAAACGTAACGAGGTTCGGAGGCTGACGTGTTATGACGACGGCCACTGGAATACACTTAAAACGCGCGGCTGTCTGAACGCGGAAACGTTCTTGCCTCTACGTGGGAAACACCTTGGAGAGACAAACTGCCTTCTTAAGAAAAGTTCCTGTAACGAATGCGATCGCGCTCGACTAACTCGGGTCGACCTTAGCCACGGACGAGGAAAAAGCGCCAAGGAGGAGGCAAGCCGACGCAGGATATAACGGAGGTCGGCCAAAAGAACCGGTGCACGGGGCTCCTTTAAATCTTTCCAGGCTTCTCGCCGAGGAAACTCTCTGATTCCTCATTAAGTAAATGGCGAGGGACAAAAAATCGCCGGCAAGAAGTTGCTCAAGTAATTTAAAGAGATACATGCTGGGTCTTCAGCAGCTTCCCTCCCCTCGCGAACCTTCGGCTACCATGAACGGATAAGACGATTAGAAGACGTACAACTTCTATCGCCTAAAAGTCTCAGCTAAACCCTTCCTCGTTTCAACAGCTAAACTTGTTTGGATCATCGAATCCCTGAAATTAGCGGGAAGGAAAGTGATCCCGAGGATTCTACGATACGTGTTTCCCATCGAAGGGAACGGCTAATAGATCGCAACGATGCAATTTGCCAGATGCGGATGCCTTAAACGAGATGCGTTTAAAAGGAAATTAAAGGCCCATTAAACGATAGGAAGTATGATGAAGCTGAAGTTGGGGAGTTTGTGCGGAACAAGCGGCCGTCGCGGAGAAGAATTGTCCATCAAAAGAAGCTAGCTGGATTTACATACACAATTTACTCTTTATAAGGAAGAGAAGTAAGAGAGATCAGGATGGCTGACTCTGGGCGTAACGTTTCCCCGAGTGCAGTTGGGCCTCTCCTCCTAATGACTCTTTAACGAGTTAAACAATCGTTAAGAGTTTAAACAATCCCAGGTCCAGTGGAGTTTTTAAAACGACCGATTTCCGCGGAATCGCCTCGCAACGGAAAGCAGCAGAGCCACAGACAGAGAATTTCGACTGGCCGGCAGAATGAAACTTTTCTCTCGTCAGGTTTGCTCACCGTTTCGGATGAAACCCGTACTTCCGCGAACTTAAACTGAAACTAAGTGTCCAGAGGATCCAGCGTAAAGACACGGATCCTGTGGAAACAGGCTAGTCCCCTCGTTATCTCCTTTGTTCCTGCGAATTTCTCCACCGCTGTTATTCGTCTGTCTACCCATTCACCGCGGTCGACTCTGTCAAACAGCGCCCCTTTGAAACTGTTGTGCGTCAGGTTTGATATGTAAACGCCCACGAAATTGCTAATGCATATGTATCGCTCGAATCAGTCTCCTCTCTGCTCTAAAACTTTCAACGTTCCTTCCAGGGTTCCTGGACGTAGTTCAGAATATCTTTGGACGTAGTTCAACCGGGGAGCAAGAAGAGCTGATAGCTTCCAATCATATATTTCTAATATCCTGCTACTTTGAATTAGAAGATGTTAGAGCCAGCGCGCTACTTCTTATGTATTCGTAAATCCTTTTAATAAACGAATTTCCGCGAAACCGATCGATTATCCTTGTACCAAATCTCCTACGATTAAATGTACCGTGAAAACTGTTAACCCTATCATCGATTCTTCTAATCGTCGCGTGTAAAAAGCCGCGTTCGCCCGACCTACCGCAAAACCGTGTTTACTGGCCTCGCAGGAGGCAGCCGTCGATCAGGTTCGCGGAACGAGCCCAAGGAAGAAGGGCAAACGAGACAGCACCGATACCAATGAGAAATAGCAGCCACGGGCCGTCCTAGTGGCGTCGTTCGTGTCGATGTTCGCCGATTTTTCCGGTCACGAGACGAGGCCCCCGCCGCACGGCGTACAGCCGGAGCAAAGAGTAGAAGGATAGCGAAGGAGAGAAAGACTGGAGGAATCGTCGTGGCGCTCGGAAAAGGCCATTTACCGGTGACAGAGACAAATAGAACCGGGTACGTTCTAGGGGGGTCCGTGAGAGGGAGTCCGCGTGTCGTCTAACTAACCGAACCAGAGAAGGTAGGAACCAAGCCAGCCCCTATACCGATAGGAGAGACGAGGATAGCGAACCAGATGAGAAGCGAGAGAAGGAAGAAGAAGCAATGACTCTGTACGAGCAATGCAAGACGATGAATTCCGTCACGGCTTGGCCCCCCGAGGCAATGCCGTGACTCGCCTCGCGGGTGCCCTTTCCCTTCTATTTTTCCCCGTCTTTCCCATCTGCCCCAGCCTCTCTCCTTTGTCTTCTTCTCGCCCTCCCAGCTGAATAATTTCGTGGCAATTAACGCGTTAGCCATGCCCTTGAGCCTCGATCCGAACACCGTGGGCAGAAGCGAGAGAAGGTGCGAGCGAAGCGAGTAACAAAGAGAAAGAGCGAGAGAGAGAGGGAGGAAAAGAAAAGAGGTAGGAGGCAAAAGGCGGATGTCCTTCGAAGCACGTACGCCGGCTAGAGTTCTCTCTTCCTTAACCTGAATATGGAAGAAGTTGCGGATACTGGTCTTGTGGGAATGCAGTCGGTCGTTGGTCGGTGTAAAGTTTTTCGCTGGTAAATTAAATAGCAGCTTGTTTTATTAAAAAAAAATCGAGGGTACGCGTGAACTTTCTTCCAGAATGGTGACCGAGCGACGGGCGAGACGGTGCGGGGGGAAAAAAGACGCTCGGGGATTGAATTAAACGCGACGGTAGCGACAATGTTTCCGGTCGAAACGTCGCGGAACATTAAAAATTCCGGCGGCGCGCGAACAGACGGAAGCGAACCGTCGGCAAGCGCTTGTAGTCCTGTAGGAAACTGCATTAGATAAAGCCACACTAACGCAGGGCAAATGGGACACCACGTTTACTCTTCGAGCTGGCACGGACCGACATTTCATGAAACATAAATGCCGGCATATCCGTTCGCTCGAAATCCCAGGCGGGTCGTTTTCGCTGCCTCATTTCTATACTCCATTACCGTTGTCATTAAACCGCCTCGACATCGAAAGCCCACCGCCCACCGACGCTCCCCGTCGCCGTTAACGTTCCCCCGCGTTTTATTACGATTAAGAGTCCTGGGCTGGAGCCCGGGAACGCGCCGCGGGATCCCCGAGCTCGCGACCCATCCGCCGCCCGCCGGAGCAGATGTTTTCGGGGCTGAAATGGGGCGAGACTCGAAACTCGGCAACAGAAACACCGACCAACGCGTCGACGGGGGACCCACCGACCGTCCATCCTAAGAGACTTATGGTTTAAGGGTGGAAACGGACCAAAAACCCTGGGTAGAAGGAGACGGGAGAAAGCGAGGGTGCGCAGCGCCGTGGGGATTGAAAACTGGCTATCGATTGCCGTTCTTCGAGGAGTTTGTAGGAAATATTCTGGTAATTACATTTATTATATAGGGATGATTTTCAAGATCGGTTATCTGCGTCCCTTATTGCCTACCAGCTGGGTAGGTTCAATATGAAAAAAGCAAAGAACGTGGAGACCTATTCGTGCATGCTAGAAAAGTACGCCCTCGCCCCAGGAGACACCCTACGTAGGAATTTTCAGCAGTTATTCCTGTAACAGTTTCCATCCTGCTAGAAACGTGTCAAAGACGCTAGATGAAGGAAAAGAGGGGAGGAATCCAGCCTGATACATGGGGGTTCCTGGGGGAGGGTGGGCAAGGGAAGAGCAGGGGCGAGCCGGGGTGTGTTTCTGTACAAGGCTCCCCCGTAAGCTCGATGCCTGTTAAGTTTCTCGTTCTATCGTGCGCCGAAGCCCCGAGGGACGTCGAAGCTTTGGGGTTCGCCGAGAGAGGATCGACCCAGCCCGTACACTCTCAACAACGTCCTGCTTAAACTCTGGGAAGGGAAAAGGGGGCACCGTTCACTCCCCGCGGGGTGTGTGGGCTGGAGACGACGGGGACAGGCGACGAAACCCAATGGATCGCCGAAAATGCACGACCCGCAAACACGTCGCTCCGAACAAAGGACATTGTTGGGCCGAAATAATTGCGCTACTGTCGGTAATAATGCTGCCAGATGCCTAAACGGCGAGAATCCGCCACCGAGAGGCGTCCTTTATAAAACGCAGCCACAAACGAGAAGAGGGTGGGGAGCAGAGTCAATATTATTCCAGTGTAACGACAGGGATGAAAATCTGGAAATTGTTACGCCTGTAAAGCGTTCGTACTCGAGGAGGAACGAGGCGTTCCACCTCCCCCCCCCCCCATTAAAAATGCATCAATCACCGTTAACGGGGCATCGAGAATGCTAAGTAAAAGGAGCAACAGAGTGTCCGGTTGCATTTAGGATGCATCGCGACAGCCTGACAGTTTTTGATGAATCGGTGTACTCGAAACGATACCGAAGAACGCGGGGAGAGCAAGCGGCGTGCCAGCAGCCAGGAAAATGGGCCATTTCGTTGGCTATTTACGAAACGCTCGGGGAAAAGATTCGCGGAAGGGCGAGGGGGCGGAAAGGGGGATGAAAAGATGGAAAGAACGGTCGGCGGATAGTGGGCGCATCATAGAGATCGAGGATAGCGGAATATCGTTACCAGGCACCTGTCACGGTGGCACGCGACTTGACGACTTTTCGTTTCGCTAGGAAAACTCGTACAGCGCTTTTCCATCAGTATGAAACAGCGTCGTGTCAGCCCCCCACTTGACAACCGGGTAACAAATCACCGTGGATATGATGCCCCGTCCACGGGAAGAGATCTCGCGCAGAAATTTATCACGGGGCAAAAATTTACTTGGTGTCTTATTTTTTTCGAGGCTTGGAAAATATATTATGGTTTTTACATGGGAAGGTTCGGTAGATCGAAAACGGTGATTTGTGTTCCGGGTGTGAGGGATAGCGTGTCTCTTTTACCGTGTCAGTGTAAAAAAAAAATGGATGAAATTTTAAATCGACTTTACTCGGGTCTTTGCAACCTGAAACGTTCTTTGAAATAATTCTTTCGCGGATTTAAGAAAATTCTATGCTTCAAACGATGGAGGGTTAAAACCAGTCGCCACAAACGAACAGCTAGTAGGTATTATTCTCGTAAACGAACGCATTTTTCAAGCAACCGTTTATTTAACACGTTGTAAGAGACTTTTAAATTACTAGCAGCGTTCTCGCGCGGAACCCCAGCGCCAACCCGCCTCGAGCACCGGGCGAGTTAAGGCTTTTTCATCCACCTAATCCAGTTTTGATTATAAATCACTTAAAGCCGTCGCCCTGACGGCGAAACGAAGTTTTCGAAGGCTCTGGTGCAGCTCTATATTTACGGACTTGCCAGCCCGTAATTGAAGGATTTATCTAAGGGAAAAAAGCCACCACGAGAGACAGGCATCGCTTTTTTTCTTATCCCCCGTTCGACTACATTGGGCATCGACCAGCATAGTTACCACATTCCCTTGCACTTATGTAGTTAGTATACTAACTCTACGAGATCCACGCGCAATACGTTTGCACCGTCCTTTGCGCGATTATCTTCTACTTCTGGAACGCCGAATCAACTGTGACTATCATTTGGAACAGACGACTCTATCGCGCGAGATGCATTTTGCTTCCAAAGCGAAGAACGACAGAGAATCTCACGTAACAGCCAGGAAGTGTTAATTTTTTCCAGTCGTCGGATTTCAAAGCGACCCGTCGGCTAATCAGAGTGAAGGGTGAGTCACAAGACAACGTCTTGTCAGCGAATTAGAGTTGATTCGCGCGTATACGTGCGGCGATATACGGGGCGAGAAGAGGAGGCACCTAAACGCATGGCAACGTCAAATAACAACAAGTACATTACGTCAGGTTAGCATGATTCATGCGAGATAACGTGGTACCGAGATAATTACGGTTGTTAGGAGCAAACAAAGCGAAGGCGCGCAGCCACGGAACCGCCGTCTCTATCGACCGGTCGAATACGCTTCGACAATCGACGCCGCCACAATCAACGCTCGATTCAGTCCACGAAACGTCTGATATTTCACGGGGATAAACTGCAGTGGGCGTTGGAAAAATGCTAGGAATCGCGGCTCGCGATCAGAAATTACTGTTTTTAGACTCACTCGCGACGCACGATTACTTTCAATATTTCATTTGCGGACCTTACAGCGGGAGGGGTACAGCTCTAAGTTTATCAACTTCGAGTAAATTAGAAAAAAAATTATTATTATTATTATTATTATTTATTGACGGGAGAACCCATTAGATACACCAATAAGAACAGTTTTGATTATAAAATTATTGCTTCGTCTTAAAATTAAAAAGAAGAACTCTAATTGAAAAATATATATTTTCACACAATAAGTAGTAGTTATTGAGTTTATAAGTATTTATTTTTATTTTTGGTGAATTTTTCAAATCTCAACTAATGGGTGCAGATTCAAAATTTGCAATAAATTATAAAACAGCGCGACCGCGGCGCACGGTTGGAACGTACGTCCCGGCAACCCAGAACAATGGAAAAGTCGAGGGAAATGCGACGGCGGATGGGGTGGAGACAGGAAAGAGTGACGTCAAGACAGACGCATTAGGGGAAAAGTGAAAAAGCGAGGCTCGTACGAGGCAACGAATGTCTTAAGTCTCGCGCGCAACTTCGGATGGGAAATGGTGAGCCGTGCTTGTTTGGTCGTCGTGCAAGTGCACGAGTGAAAAAGAGGGTTACACGAGGGGAGAGGTCGGAGGAAAGGCGCGAGCAGAGAAGGTATGAAAGACTGGCGCGAAGGAAAGAAAGAAAAACGAGCCACGGAGCGGAGAGAAAGAACGCGGGCGAGGGGTGGTGACGGGAAAGGGCCGCGATTGTAAATGAAACAGAGGAAGAGAGGCGAAGGGCGTACGTGTGGAACGGAACGAAATTCTTGCCCAACTGTACCATGGTATTAACCCAGTTCAACCTGGGCATTATTGATTTCGACGCCGGCCAGACGGTGTGAAGCAAGTTTCATTCTTAATACTGTTCGAGCCTCCGACGCGTGAGCGTGCAGTTCGTTGCCAGCCGTGCAACGAGGGATCGATTATCGGAAACTACGTCGAGGGCACGTTGCCCCGATTCTCGACACCCGCGAAATCCCGCGCGTTACAACCCCGCGATCCACGTATGCCCCGTTACTTTCTTATTATATCGCCGTTATCACAGCCGTCTGGCTTCCGGGAAAACGACCGTGGAAATCACTTTTCTAACATCCACGCCGCGACGACACCGGCCGCACGTCCGTTTCCGTTGCAATATGGTTGCTTCCGAACGATTTCATTCCGCCAACTGCTGGACAATTACGCCTCCGAGGAGCACACACTTGCGAGCCTCGAGATTCCGTGACACTTGGAACGAATTATCTGGCAGATCGGTAGATCGTTTAGAAGGAATGTTGAAAGTAGAAACGTTGATTTTGGAGACGGAAGTGGACAAGGGGCACAAACGTTCGCCAAAGTCCGGCTGCGACGATCAACGTGCGTCGACCTCTGCCTTTCAAATTAATTATCATACCCGATTGTCGCGGGCCATTCGCGTTAGTCACGCGCTTCGGGAAAGTATAGAGAACGCGGCTTTCAGCTGGCCGGGTCGTTTGCTCGAAAATTTCAGTGGGTTAAGCGAGCGCGACGAATTCCTCGGGAGAAAGTGTCGCGGTACCTACTATTTAAATCGACGGGAACCGTTCGTTTGTGAAAAGCAGCGGTCACGCCTCGGAAATTGTCGATTTAAAGGTACGCCGTTGAGCTGCGGAGAGTTTAGGAACTTGGCGATCGAAACGTGTCGATACATTCGTAGAGAAGTGGAGTTAGAGTAGCGGGTGTTCGAGTGAGCTTGGATAACCGATACGTATGTGCTACCCCGTGTATAGAATTACTGTTCCTGTATCCATATACCTTTGAAAATGATGCTTATTTAATCACTGTCGCGTAACCACCACTCAACCGCATGCTAACGGTATCCGAATACCATCTAGCAGTTCTTAACATAGCTTCTTATGGATTTTCTCGCGACTAAAGCCCTCTTCTGAGAACTCAAAGAAGATGCAAACATTTTTGAACGAAAGTTTGCTTTACACTCTTCTATACCCCTTACAGATCCCAGAATCCCAACCTTTTTTGGCTAACCGCCCCTTTTTACTTTTTTTTTTGTTCAACTATCTCTGTTAACACAATTTCCAAGTGTAGCTGTGCATGTAATTTTTGAATCTTAAGAATTTAAAGTGAAAATGAGCAAAATAAAATAACTAGAAACTGAAATTTTAAAGCTATTAATTTTAATAAAGCTACAAAGATGTAATTACACAGAATCAAATACACTTGTATATTGTGCATTTCCTTGGAATAAAATACGAAGCTTATGTACGTGCAACTTGGACCAACAAAGAAGCATATAAGTCACGTATCAACCCGCGACTGGCGGGGATACTCTTGATGAATCAGTCTTCTGATAGACTCGAACAAAGCTGCGTTTCATGTAGCGATGACTTTGGAGGCATTCCCACCAGCAACGCGTTACTTTCGGTCGAAAACGTCACGCTTATTACTCGCGGAGTTTCGAAACAGCATTTCCCACCGTTCCGCAACAATCACGCCTCATAAAGTAGAATAAAACGGTGGATCGTTGGCGGAACTCGCTCAGAGCAATTCGGCAAGTGTAAAGTCGAAGACACACCGGTGTTTTCTGCGTCATTAGGCGAGAGAGATTTGAAAGTCCCGTTCATTAAAGATTATATGGAAATCGGATGCAAATGGCATGCAAATAATGTTGCACACTTTTTCCGCCGCGGTATAATGCACTGCGCGGCGCGAGGCATGGGCGCCGATGGTGTAATCGCGGCACCGTATTCGCCGATCTGGCTAAAAGCCGCTAACGAAATTACGCGTTAACAGAGACACTGAATTACCGTGAAAAATCATGGCTGCCGCCTTGTCACTCCCCCCACACCTCTCGCGGCTGATTTTCTCTGCGCTGCAAAAAGAAGCAGTCCAAGTGAAGGTTCGACTAACCGCAAGCGGCTAGGAGCCCAGCTCGATGTAACACAACTCTCAAGGTGAACCGTTGCCGAGACATCGTATCCGTTTTATGTAAAACGTTTACCAGCAATGCGCCCTCCCGCGTTCCACAGATCCAAGATAATCGGTTCGCCGGCTTGTACAAACATGATCGGCGGGAATTATTTCCTGGATCGGCCCCCGCGGCCCGTTAATATTCAATAATAATACTTTATCGCGGGCGCGCGGCCCGCAAACGGCTACCTACGGCGCGAGATCGATGGTGGATCGAAGATAGGGCGAGGGGGAGGATGGCCATTCGAGGGAGGGATGCTGCGAACGATCCCTGGGTCCGCGACGCGGAAGGGAAGTCATCCGTGGCCAATCAACGAGACCAAACACCGCTCTCGTATTCCGGAATGCGAATCGAGCGACGATCACGATGTTCCCGAGCGTTGTCTCTCTCGAGACAGAGCATCGAGACGCTCCCAGGCCGTCCCGAAAACGCAATCACGGCGAAGGAAGAACGAAAACTAATTATCCTCCACGATTATTGCCCGCCCCGCGGCGATCCCGTCTATTAATCCCCGGTTAAATCGCGCCCTTAACGTTCCAACGAAAGTTAGCGCGATCGTAAAAAGTTCATTCTTCCACGGCCAATGGGACGAGCCCGATGCTATCGCTGCTCGTAATACCTCTCGCGTTCCGTTAACGCCAATTACACGACAAATAAAATCTCCCGTCCCCTTCAATTAACCACTGTGCCTCCCAGAATACGCTCGCCGGCTGGTTGGATGCGAGGCGCGATAAATAAACGCACGGGTAGGTATCGTCCGTCAGAGCTGGCTAATTTTCACGGATAAGTCCCTTCGCGTTTCTCGCACAGAACCAAAAGGTTCGGGTGAGGGTTTTTGCCCAAGAACCTAGCACGATCGCCCGAGCTGCGCGCGCGTATGCAAAGGACGAGGGGCTCGAAGGCACGGGAAGGCCGGGCAAAATTGAAAATTGCACGGACGGACAGTAGTTATGGTAATGCACCGCGTTATTGGCGAGCGAGGATAATTTTCGAGCCGATTCCGGCGGTAGGGGATGCAGCTGCATCGCTCACGGATCATTAAAATCAAAGAGCTGCGTTTAATTCAGACATCAGCGGATGGATCGGCCACGTATTTGCTCGACGTGGCTTCGGGAATAATTCCGACGCTGGTATTTTCCGATTAGAAGAATAATTGATCGGGATTGCTCGATACCTTTGACAGTGGGAATGTCACGGATTAAAGTGTACCGATGTTATTCGTAATTTGTATAATTCCTTGCAAGGGTCTTTCGTTGGATTACCCAGTCTCTGATAAATTTATAATTTTCCACGGCAAGTGTCCTGAAAAGCTAGAAAAGTATTCGATCCCATCGATGGCTTGCATCGTATTAGTCGGAGAGGTATCAGTATCGCTCTTTGACACGAAATGCCACGCTTTCGTCACAGAACCAAACACTCCGAGTATCATCAATAAGCATTATGGCAATCTGGTCGCAATTACAGGCACCGAGGTTGCACGCGTTCACTTTCGCAATCGCGTAATTCAAATATGGCTCCTTAAGCGCGCAAGCGCGCGGTCTCGAGCGCGCGGCACGGCCGTGATTAATCGACGAGCACGTATGGAAGTCATAATCGCCGTTTATGTCAGCCCGCTAATAAATCTCTTTTTAAAACGGAGACACCGGTGCACTTGCTCGAACGAAATCGATTAATCATCCGCGAACAATCGGCCGAACAATGAACGGTGGCATCGTTTATAAACATAAATCGTCCAGCGTTTCATGAATGGCCACGCGCGGATCTGCAAGCGTTATAATACAACGCTGGAAACGTATTAATCGAAGGTCCGGCGATCCGATCGCGGGGAAACGGAGATGGCACGACTAGACAGCGAACCGTTCGAAATAGGAATGTGCACTGTCAGCCGCATTTTTACCAGCTTCCTGCGTCCCACTGCCCTTATCCTCAGTTCACAGCGACTTCCGGCTTGTGCTCGTCCCGCGTGACGGGGAACGACACGCGATTCTTTCCACGAGCGATTAGAATCGCTGTAGGAAGCCCGTGTACCGCGTTGTAAGCATCGGTAAACAATGAACGGCAACAAGATCGTTACGTATCGCGCACTGGTCCTAATTAAATCAGATTCCACGGAGCCAACGTACCACATAATTGCCCGAGATTCTATCCACTGGGAATCGATTAAAGAGTCTCAACAGCAACGGCGTACAGTGTGCCACGAGATATTGCGCGTTCCATGAATGCGTATCGAGTCGACAGATGATTACCATGAATATTGATATCATTGATTTATAGTGTCTGGCTAAAACGTTTCTTTAAAGTTTACTCTCTCTCTCTCAATGAAATACACACAGACTTTTTAACCGCTCTGTATATTCTAATCCCGGCACGTTCTCTTCTACGCGCTACTATGTACGGAGCAAAAACTGGTAGGATGGCCGGCTGTATCGATCACTTAGCGATCCAACGTCTGCGCTCACGGTAATGAGTGAGACTAACGCGGTGATGACATCGCTCGAGCAAAAATGATCCCATACACCGGTAGTCTGCTCTCTAATTATGCGTTCGGCAAGCACGGCAATAATTCGCAGCACTATCGTCCTCCGTGGAATATTCTGTTACGTATTATAAACCATAGAAGCGTGACACGAGCATCAAGGCGAACCAGACGGTCTCGTTGCCGTTTCACCGCGAACAACTAAGATCGGGTGATCGATGGTCGATGAATCACCGGGCACGCGACGCGATCTCGTCGAGGATTTTCCAGGATGTTGAAGAGCCGACGAGAGAAGGAAACAAGGGAAATAATTCTCGCGTCGTTTCGTTCTTTGGCCAGAAATTAAATCCCATCCCGAGGAACAATGCTGCGCGTGCAGTTGCGTCGCAGCCGCGCGGAAAATTATTTTTTGCAGACGTCCCACGGATTATTTTCTTCGGAGCAGACGAGAGAAAGGGGGAGAGAGAGAGCGGCGGAGGTTCAAAGGTAGCGAAAGAAAGACGGAGGAGGAAAAGGATAAAAACGAGAAAGTCGCAAAAACGGCTGAGAAATAAAGAGCGTTTCTTTCAGGCGTGTACGTGCACACCGGGCACAGAAAGAAACGAAAAATATAATTTACCGCTTTTATCGTGCTGCCCGGGCGTACTTCGTTTTCGCTCCGAAATAATTGTAATTCGTTTTGCTCTCTCGTGCGCTGAGAGCTTTCTTTCTTGCTTTCAAAGCGGCTGGCAGAAGATAGATAACGGGAAGAGACTGATACGTACGACGCTGCTACTTGGCGAGAAACAGGAGTATCCAATAGATTACAGTGTTAATAATGAATTTCAATTAGCAGGCTGCTAGTAAACCCGACGAATTTATCGGAAGAAATCCTACCACCCTCCGACGCGAATCCCTGCGAACCACCCCCAATCTCTGCCCCTTCCCAACCCCCCATGGAGAAAGAAGCGATACGATCGGTCCATTATTTCGCTCAAAGGTGAAATCATTTTTGCCCGTTTGATCTCCCGCGCTATTATTCCCTCTGGTTCACGTTCCTTCCTTCCTGTATCGAAAGGACGCGAAGAAGGAAAGAGAGGGGGATAGACTGAGGGAGAGAAGAGAAAACGAGGGGTCGCGGAGTGAGTTACAGAGTATAACGTCGGCCAAGGATGACGGCTCGTATAGCGCCAAGTCCCCTCGTAATAACGGTTCGCCGTTTTACAGCTGGTCGACTCCTTTATTCGAGGATCCACCACGTGGATGGAAGGATCCGAGGCCATTTCACGACAGAATTTCCTCGGCAAGGAGGGGGCTGACAGGGGGTTGGGGAGGGGGCGACATCCCGTACTGCAATTTGCTCGGGTGTAGCCGCGGCGAAGGCCGTTTTATCGCCCGGGTAAACTTGTCAGACGGGGATGAAGCACGCCTGGTGTTGCCAATGGAAAACCACCCCCCTCCGCCGCTTCCTCCTCCTGTGGCCAAGTGTCCCGCAGGTGATACTGCGGTTGATTAACACGCGAAATTGTGCCCAGACCGTCTTCCGGTGCCTTTTTCCCCCCCCCCCGTCGGGGAAAACGTCACACTGAGCTCTCTCTATCTCTCTGTGCAGCTTCTAGCCACGATGAATATGTATGATCCAAATATCGAGCAGGACCATTATCGTGAACTATGGAGGTGACACGGTACGCTGCTCCAGCCAGAAAATTACGCAATTTCCCTGGACGACCCTGGGCGCGGCAGAAAGAAGCCATCCGCGAGAAAGCAACGAGATTCGTCAGATCCGTCGAGGCGCACCGTTTTGCACGGTTGCATGCGCGAACGACCACTTACGCATCGATTATACACCCGGTTTCTGCGGAATTCTGAACCCTCGCGGGCACAAGAAGTCGCCCCTCGACGGGAAAGTGCAAGTACACAGACGGAGGGACGGAGGGGGCCTCGAGGCCAAGAACAAAACCAGGAATGCGATCGTTTCGAGCAGGCCTCGATCCCCTTGGTCCCGTGGCGTTGAAAGCCGACCGGGGGGCCCCGAAACGAGTTCCAGGAAGAGAGAGAAAGAGCTCTGTGTCGACGGGAAAGAGATCCACGCAGAGAGTGGAGGCGCAAGGACGCGAAGAAAGAAGGGACGCTCTCTCGCTGTCGACAAAAGCTAATTTCACTTCGCACCTCCGTGTTCCCTGTTCTACGACCTGCGTGAATCGCCACCAGACAAAGGAGAAAGACGTTTCTCTTTTCCCTCGTAAATGGCGGACAGAAGGGAGGGGTTCGAGGAAACCGCGGAGCCTGGGAGGAAGCTTCGAAAGATCGCTCCTAGATGTTCGAGCATGGCGATTAAAGTCACTCGAATTTTAAACCACTTGTGGCGTGTACGAGGCAGCAACTGGTCGAAGATTAATGGGCCGTGGCGTTCCCCCGGGAAACGCGTGAAAAAAGCCCGTGCAACCGGCGTTAATTGCTAGAAAATACAGAGACGCGAGGCGGACACGCGATGATTCCTTAAAGACTGTTAATCGTTGTTCGCGCTCGCTGTCACGGAATCCGACGCGAGACTTCAACGACGCCGAATAGAGTTCAAGATTCCTCATTACTCAGCTCGCTGAGGAGATGAATTATTCATAATATTGTACTAAGCGACCGGGCCGAAGATCCGTCGAAAAGTGCAAAAACAATCACGGCGATGTAATTAATTGCCAGCCGGGGTGAGTTTCCGAAGGGACGTTTTGGTTACGTGGAACGAACGTTGCCGGGCGAAATCGCGCCGACGCTTCGCTCCTTAACGAACTGTGAAAAAACCTGGCGTCGGTGTTTTTTAAACGCTTCCAGCGCGGCGCTCGGTTCACCCTGAAAAACCTCTCCTCGGATTCGCAATTAAAACGCTATGGCAAAGAGCCGCGACGCCATTAAAAATTCATCAGAACAAGCGAAACGATCGGATGTTCAATAATGGACTGGGAAAGAGTTGAACGCACCGAGTCCATCACGAATCAGAGTTCGTGTAACTTAACCAGGATCCATCTGTTTTATCGAAATTCAATTGTCCGAATGATTTCTTAGATAGCTCGTGGTACTGTTAAATTAATTGTCAAATGAAGTTTGCTTAAGTATCGATTGCGCACAAAGTGACGCTAATTTAGTAATCTAGAGCAAACATCATAATTGTTTTAAGACAAATTTTAAAAGTTATGGTGTAAGAGTTAATATCTTTAATTAAATGATTTTGATTACGCATAACCATTATAATAATAATAATAATAATAATTCGTCTTTATTTATCACATTTACAAACAACAAAAAGAAAAAAAAAACAACAATTTATGTGATAAATAGGCGAGGTTCAGCATATATGCCGTTTTGCAACCTAACCCAAAAACAATAACAATAAAAAACAGAAGTAAAGCTAACGACACAAGAAATGAGCAAGAGAAAGAACCACGTGACAAGGGGAGTTAGGGATAGTGAGCAAGAATAAAAGAACGGGTAGCACATTTAAAAGCAGGCATAGAGGTCAAAGAGCGGATATCCAAGGGAAGAGAATTATAATATAAGGATGATAAATAAGAGAAAGATGCCGTAAATTTGACCGTACGATGAACAGGCACAGACAGATCAGCACCACGCCTCGTATATGGTGCATAAACAGAGTGCATAGATGAATTACTGCATAGTAATTCACTTAGATAGATAGGCGTTTCGGATACCAGAACTTTGTGTACGATGCAACACAGGTGCAAAATCCACCTCTGTCTGACTTTGAGCCAGCCAGAGCGAAGAAAGCACGGCGAAATATGATCAAATTTACGGACATTGTAGGTATAGCGAAGACACGAATTCTGGATACGTTGCACAATAGACGCGAGACGAGTAGAGAGACAAGGACCATACACAACATCGGCGTAATCAAAGAGAGAAATAACGAGTGACTGACAGAGCGAGAGCTTGATGTGGGTGGACAAAATACGACGAGAAGGATACAGGAAACGTAGACGAGCAAAAGCAGAACGGCACAAAACAGCTACATGTTGGTCAAAGCACCAAGAAGAATCAAAAGTAACACCGAGTATTTTAACAGTAGGCTGCATAGAAAGAGTTATGAATGATAACAATTTTTTTTTTACTACCAATAACCATTATCATTACAAATTGTAAATGCAAAATTGTAGTACAATATCTTTTATCCTATTCTTTGTTTCATATATTTTTATACTGTTTTTTTTTTGCTTAAGGATGTATCGGACGTACAATATTAGACAAAAGTAATTGAAATTTGAAATAAGTGAATACCTGCGTCTTACGCATAGTAAATCCAGGTGTAAGGAACTCGAACGCCAGTTAGAATTTTTTTTTGCCAGTGAAAATGCCTCGAATTCACAATTTTCTCATGTTATAATTTCTTTAAACCGGTGTAGTGAAAACAATTAAAACTCGGCAAATATTTTCATCTATCCACATACTACATGTACAAAAAAAATGAAAACATTAGTATCATTTCTTCAACATTTTTTCAGTTGTTTTATCTGTCCAGATCGTCTCTTTCCATAAGAGGACGTGTAAAATCAGTGAAAATTAAAATCGTTATAACTCAGCAACCATTTAGAGAATTCGTTTAAAATTTTTGGAGCACATCAGGAAGATTAAAAAGACCAATCTCACAAATTTTCATCAACTTGGTACCATTTTGAAGATAGGTCCCATACATCCTTAATAACAGAAGGATCCCGGGCAATGCAGCCACCTTTTTTTTCCTATGCCGAACGAGTCGTTGCGAAAGAAGGCTTCGTTGCTCGTAAAGGAAGGCGAACGCCGTGTTAAGTCATCGCTTAAGCGCAAGCCATCGAACCGATCGAAGGTTTGTTGAAGATTTCGAGTGTGCTCGTAATGGATCGTGTCTAATAATAGGGAAGAGTCACATCTACCTGTCGATTGCCGCGTCAAAAATACCCAGCGCATTGTTCGCGCGACATTCTTACTCTTTCGGAATGCCGTTCTCGTAGGATGCCATACGTGCGCCGTATCTTTGCAAATACTGGCCACACCAGCGGCACGCGAAACCAGCGAACCCACACACCGCCAAGAATAAAGCAACGACGTCTCTTAATTCGATTGCGTCGTTATGCCGCGCGATATCGAAATTCGATTCGCCCAGAGCACACGAGAAACTCGGTGCAATTTATACAAACACCGCACAAGCGCTTAAAGCACCGACGGTCAGTTTATTCGAGTCCCGGCAGCGCTCTAACTAAAGTAGCCGAACAATTAACGCAACTATTAAAATCCACCCATCGGCTATTAAAGGCACACTCCATTAAAAATGGATTAACGTTTTCTAACCAAATCACTATAAATTATGCGGAAAAATAGCGGCTTATCGGAAAACCGATCTCGGATACGAGCCTGGAAATAAATAAACTAAACGTTACCTACGTTTTTCTCGTTATTCAGTAACCAGTGGGTTCGCATTTATTCCGGGTTTCCAAGAGATTCATGGCCTTTCGGCTCGCCACTGTTTCGACTAACTGCGGTGATTGCTTTGTGATAAAATTGTTCGCTGTCGCCCGATAAGGCGGTACTTGTCACCTTGAATTCGCAGAAGCCGCGATAACAAATGGCTCGACAAAAATCGAGAGTTAGCACTCGCACAGACCGCTGAGCAACGCCGCGCGCAAACTATGCTAACGCGCACCGTGGAAAAATCAACTGAGAGTACTGAGACCTTGCACGAATGACTAGACACTGAATCATTCGCGCGACGATCATCAGCGTATGGCTGTTCGCGGGACTCATTCAGCTGTTCCGTGCGCTTCTTCGTCCTAGCTGGTACGATAATCATTAGCGATGGGATCAAGCGCAATGTGTGCACAGTGTGAATGAAAAGGTGCAGTCTTTGGGGAATATTTTACGAAGGTTCAGATCAATTATTCAAAGCTGGGATTGAAGGTCGATGAGAGTCTTTATTTATCTCAAATAAAGTGACTTTAAGATTATCTAGAAAGAAGGAATTAGAAAGAATTTGATGCAATTAGATCCTAAATAACGAACAAAAGTTACTCCTTAATATGTTGATTCGATTTCACTTTTGAAGTCCCTACTCTCAGTTACGAAGATAACGAGACACAGATTCGAATACATTCCAACATATTTCGATACTGCTCGCGGCAGACTTGATTCCATCGCTATCGTGAATTCCAGCTCTCGGCAGTCGTCATGGTAAAGATCAAGGTACGTTTACGCAATAAGAATCTTTAAGAGCGTATAAATTAACCCACAGAATCTCAATGTCCTCGTAAAAGAATTCCGCGGTGTTTCAGGAAATGTTGCATCTTTCAAATGTTAGCTTGTTATCGCGACCGCGAGGATAGCTTTCGCGTCACGAAGCTTCGACGAGCGTAGCAAACAGAGAGATATTTCGAGGTTCAACGTTTCCTATTGTTGCTCACCGCTTACTCGTCACTCGCAATTGAAAATTTATCCCCAACGCACGCATAGGCTGGTGTACGCGGTGAGTATCGGCGGACACTGTTATCAGGGACTCGCGTTGTGCCGCGATTGTGCCTGGAAATTGATTAGCCCATTCATACTTTCGGCTCTGCCTTCCACCCATTCATGGCTGGCTACGTGCCTCTTCGTTTAGCGCGCCGGCGACGACTTTTGGTCACAGTACGTGCATGGACGTACACTAACGGCAAGAAGTTTGCGACCACTTCGCCTATGCTTCTGTATTTTATGATTGAAATACGACTAAGTAATTAAATAAGTAATCGAGGAAACGTTCAGTAAGATAAGTAGCTGGACATTCGATCCAAATATTGCTATCCTTCCTACATGAAGTATGAAGAATATTTTTCGACCTTAATACGTAGTTGAAAACACATAGGCGAGTCAGACAATGAACCAGTAAACTGAAAATATATCTGGCGTGGAGATAGACCGCTTACAACCGTAGATTTGGCAATAGGAAGCAACGAGGTTCCTCGAAAGAGCCACTTTAATGTTCCGTGCATTCCTCAACGGGAATAAGAAATAAACCAGCTGAGAAATGAGATAGGTACAACATACGGACCCTAAGCCGCTCCCCCTCGCCTTTATTTTCACACGTTTTTTCGAACCGATTGTCTCGGCGACAAACTTGTTTACTTTATCGTGCGACCTGAGTCGAAAGCCTTCTCAATTTCGCTGACCACGCAAAGAGTGCGAGTGGAAGAGAAATAGGGAAGTGGGTCGAACCGTTCTGCCGTTAAAGTAAACATGCTTCGAGCGTCTGAGGCAAGGACGTTGGAAAAAACCTGTGAAAATAAGGAGATCGAGGCCTCGCTTGCGGTCGTCAGCTATCCATCTCACTCCTCGTTCGGTCTCTCTCCTATTCCTATCGAAGAATTCACCAAGCCCTGAAATACGACACCGTGCACTGCTCGTCGTCGTTCTGCCTCGATTGGAATATGAAACTGCGTTATATTTCTGTTTCGTGGCACAGGTAAATCCATTAATTATGGATTTCATCTACATAATGCAGTGAGAAGAGTGAAGAAGGAGTCGTAAAACGGATCTGCTCATCGATGCGGTAAAGATACACTCAGGCACTTTTAGCCGAAGGTGAACGCTTGCAAGAATTTTACCAAGAGAAATATGCATATCGAAAGCTATAACTACCAAATCGATATAAATATGTAACTACATATCTGTACGCATTTGGTCAGCCTAGACCTAGATTATTCTACGTCTCTGACGTGTTTCCTGGAATACTGTTGCCAATTTGGTGCCTATTCTGAACCGGATTGTACTGCTAGTCAACGATATACAATCAAGATAAATTTACCCGCGGGATTATATCACTGTTATTATCTCGAACTGGTAGTCCTCTCTCTTTTAATGTCGCCAGATCTGTTGATTTTCAATTTGCACACGCATCAACGGTAAGTATGATAGATGCGCAGTGCCAACTACGAATATTTATGCTAATTTGTTAAGCTTCTTGATAGACGGGTTCACCGGGGGAACACGCGCGAACGGCTCAAACCGCCTGAAAGCGTGACAGAGGAGAAACGGCGAACACATTGATCGTCGCCCACAGATTATCGTTGTGATTCTCGGATTTAAACGACCTCTACGGCTAGGAATTTCGTTTTCGTAGGGGAGACGTTATGGTAGAAACACTTGGGTTTGAAATTCAGAAAATTAATATTCCATCGGGCGAGATATGAAACGTGTGTTTTTATGAACAGTTGTTTATTAATTCGAGACGTTTATGTTAAAGCAAGCATTTTATGGGTCCCGTGAATTTATTTAATCTACAGACATGCGTTTTACACTATGGATGCAGAACTAACAAGACGCGAGAGCAATGTTTACGACATCGCGGAATTAGTTTATCATATCTTTGCGCGAGGCCACGTAGAAGTTGCCGATAACTGTCGATGAAAGGTTAAACAGCACAGAGCGGTTGAAATATGGATGCAGTGTATATGTATAATAAAGCGAATTCTGACGAGATTATTTTGTAGTGAAAGTATCGTATGAAACATTAACGATAACGAAATATATTTCAAATTCATTAGAGAATTTAACAAATATGCATAAATGTTATTTATGTATATGGAAATATACATGTTTCATAAGCACAATTTTCCATAATTTATTTCCAAGCTACCTATTCCACTATTCCTAGAACTATAGGCTTAAAAATACCAATAGGAATCATAAAGATTTCGCTCCATTGACGTAAATTATAAAAACATCGATATGAATAATTGTGTTTTTCGAGAAGCACGTCAGACTTCCTAACAGCGCTGCCTGAAAAACTACCCCTTCCCCAAAGCTCCACATAATATGCCAGGGATGACTAACCGCTAACATTTAATGCGATCACAGATAACAGCGGTCGAAATTCTCGGAATAGAGGGCCGATGTGTTCCCGTGCACATTTCTCAGAATTACCTCGCATAGGTATATTCTACTTAACCAAGCAACTTCGATCACGGAACAGAATCATACCCTCGTCGAAGAAAGAAACAAAGAAAACAGTGAACACGTCAACGAGCAACATGCAACAATATAACAATAAAGCATGGTTTCACGATTACTCATAGATAACGATCTTGAGTTGACATTTGAAAAAAAAATCTACAGCAATTAGTCATCGCCTAAAAATCCATCAGGCCCCATTAGCCTCTGTTTACAGAATTACGAGATGCTACGACAATTATCTCCAACAATAATCATAAAGTTATACAACGAGTGAAAACAAAGAATTTCAAGGCGTGGTGGACGAGCGAGAAACACTCGAGCATTTCTGTTGGAGCAACCGGAAGCGCCCCTCCGCGACAAGGATGAAGTGTACAGAAGGTCACGTGACATTCGACCACTTGAAAATCAAAAAGAAACCGCCATTTCAACGAATATGAAATCCCCGTGAGCACCAACAATGCCCAGTGGCTTTCCAATACTCCCAGCACTCCCTGAATCGTAAAGTAAGTCAGGCGTCCGATCGAAAGTACGCAATTTCGTGTGGCGACCGTTTTTAAATCGCTCACGGTAACGTATCGTTCCATGGTTCGTTTGCGCCGACCAACAGAACGAGTTTGTCGTACACGAGTGGTACGAACGAAACGGGACACCAAATGGAGACATTTTAACGAGCCTTGGCGAGAAGTAGACGGAAAACGAGGAAAGACGAACGAGAAAGCAAGAATACCGACGATTTACCCCTATTCTTTTACCCTCCCCCGACATTGAGGTTATGTTGTACCTGTCACGCGTTCCTGCTCTCCTCGGTGAGTTTCGTCTGACTCCGTGCAACCTCAACGACCGTCCCGGCGACAGGCTTGAACATTATCCTTTTATCAGCAGCCCCGCGATCGCAGTTTTCGTCGTTTCACTGTTCACACTGGTTTTAATCACTCCGATACCCCAGCCGCAAAATCGTATATCGAACAACTCTCCGCACTCACGTGATCACAGACGGACACACGCGCACGCGTCCTCCCGCTCGGAGAGACGATCATTCGGCGAACTGACCCGGACTGTGATTCAGCGCGCTGGAGAGAGTCGCTCGGTCGTTCCCGAGCGGCGGAAACGCGCGAGCGAAGGCGGAGGGGATCGAACGCGTCCGAACCTGCACGGTCCTGCACGAACGCGCCCGATCAAGCATGCGCCAGTCCCTCGAAGGCTTATCCGACACCACGCTGCTGCTGGGCTGCTGCTGGCTGGCTGGCTGCTGCCTTCGTGGTTCAAAGGGGTGTCGCGTGACCACCGAGTCGCGAAATACTATACTGTCTGGCACGAAGGCTACAGCCGTTATCTTTTTTCTTTTTCCGTTGCTGATCGTAAGATTCGCCATAGAGGCCGAAGCTCGGCCGGAGAAACGAGAGCGTAGATCGTTCCCGACCCCCTTCGCTCCCGATCTTCCCTCGAGCGTTAACTCCAGTTCTCGATTCCCCTCAATGGAAAACGGCAAATAATTCCGTCGCGCAACGAGAGCGTGGAGCGATCCACCGTGACGGAGTTTCACCGAAAGCGAGAGCGTGCAACCGCGGCGGTTTCTTCCTAATAGTCGGCGGCAGGCGATGCGCGTTCTCACGTATTTTTCTGTCGCCGTGCTTCTCCCCCTCTCTCTATCTCTCTCCCTGACAGCGGAGAGAAAGCTTCGAGGCGCTTCGATGGAATGCGTACCGTAGGCAGCGATCCGCCCGCGCTCTCCGACCACGATCCTCGTTTCGAGTCTCTCACCACCGAAGGGATACACGCGCGGACGCCGCGAGAGTAGCCCCCGATACATCCTGATCGAAAGCGCGCGATCGAGCATAGCCTGGGCCGATATGCACGAACCACGGACGGTTCCAGGCCGCGAGAGGTGCTCTCCTTTGTAGATCGAGGTGTTACGCGATACGGACGTGTAACGCGATACATCCTTCAACACGAAGAAGCGAATACGCGGCTGGCCAGCCTGCTCCATGGACATCGAGGAACTCTGTCGGGTCGCTCGCGCGTGAAGCCAAGGAATATCGCTTTTCATCGAGCTTTCCTTCCTTCGGCTGTCTCGCTCTTCCCATCACCTTCCCCGACCTAGAGCTTAACACTTTGTCGACCACGCGCTTCAGAAAAGAATCTATGGCGCTACCTGTGATTTTGCCAGGGTAAAACGCAACGTCTCACGACCAAAAGATCTCTCGATATAGTTGGAAACTGGCGCGATACTACTTTACATATCGGAGCCATTAATTATCGTGCACTCGAAATGGACACCGTCGAATTATCTCGGCGATTGACCGACGAAATTAATTCCGTTCATCGAGCACGCGAGCCGCGCGAGGCCGCGCATTACGAAACACTGAGCTAGCAATTTTGTTTATCTTCAGCGTAATTTATATTCCCGCGAATGGTAATATTTAAACGTCGCGGGTGCCAGGGCCCACCAATGTCGCCCAACGATTCCAGCGATGATCGATGAAACCACACCCCCCTCACACTCTCGAATCGTGATTTCGGGTTTCTCTCTCGGTTATCGGCACCAGTTTCCGTCTCTTTAACGGGGATAACACCGCTGGCGAGCGTCATCAACGTACGTACTCCAAGGATGTATCATTATCGTAACATCCGTTTCGGTCGTTGCACTTGATAAGATAGGATAGGCGTGTGCCGCCTACATTCACTCGACTGAATGAAAGCTGGACCAGTCACGTTATTTCCCTTTTCATTTATTTATAGCCCCGTGAAACTTTTACCCGGTCGTTTATCAGGGAAGCTATGAAAGTTCAATGTACGATACTCCTTTGTCGAACGATTCGCCGAGCTCGTGCCGCAAACAATCGGGCGAATCTCTCGTTTCTGAACGATCCTGTAGAACGGGACTGATATCGTGGCATGACAGAGCTGCCGTGCAATTAATGGAGTAATACAGGCTGCCGCAGAAGTAAAAGGTGATCGACCTCTGGCAGCTTAACCTACTCGCCTTGAGGATGGAAACAGGTCAAACGAGAATGACCTCAGGAATCACTGCTGAAGATACGAGTACCTCACTTCAGTTTCACATCCATGATTCCCATCAAATTCTATGGATCCGCGTAGACTTGAAATTTACGAATTCCTAAGGTGCCTTCGACCATCACTGATCACTCGAAAGTTAAGAGTATAGATGGATCGAAAGGAGGCTGTTCGAAAGGTGATAGGATGTTACGTTTAATCGCATCGGGGGAGCAGACAGCCCACTTGAGACAGCAATTTCCCCAATGGAAGCGACCCAAGGTGCAAAAGTTGTCCCCTGGGCCACGGTGGCGGTCGAAAACGGTTCGTTTAAAGTGTCCAAGGAGCTTTATGCGCGTTCCACGTGAGACTACCTGTACAACGGATCAAAGAGATCTGGTGGAAGAGCGGAGGTTGCCCGGCGAAAGAGAAAGGAGTGTAAAAGAGACGGAGAAAGAGACGGCCGGTACAGGATAGGTAAGAGAGATACGGTCGTTGGCCGGCTGGGGCAAGGCTGCTGGCAAGGAGAACCAGGGCTGTAGTTGCAAATAAAACAGGCGGGCGCTTCTCATCGGCACCGCTCTAATAACGGAGTGGCTTCGATAAAATATACGCGCGTGCTTTCGCTGGTTCCCGAAGTCGCCTGCTCGGACCGGTTGCGATTACAAGGGGTTGCTTCGTTACCGTTAAAAATCATCCTACTCGAGGGTATTTCGAAAAGAAACGATACGCGGAGGAACTGCACCTAGTAATCACCGTTGCATAAATGTCGGGCGAAACGGCGAGTAAACGCCAGCAGATGTGACAGAATTAATACCACCTTCGCCTATCGAAATCACCGTAGATACCTTGAGAAAAAAAATGGTACAACGGACGATCAAGTTAACTGGAGAAGATAGCCGAGTTTTTTTATCCCTAGAGGTAATAAGAAATTAGAACACGCTAGAGCTGGAAACATCTGTGGAAAAAGCCACAGTAGCGCGTAAAATGATGATGAAAACTGTTCTACGCTTTCACGATAAGTGCTCCTCGGTATTAATCGTGCACGTCAGTCTCGTTCGGCTGGAATCAATTTATTATCGAGATCCTCAGACATTCCTCGCGGATTGCTCTCGGTGTTCAGTAATATTTAACGCGCCCGATTTAGGTCGCCTTCATAATTGCCGTTTCTTCGCGCATGAATTCGGGTCTTTTCCAGGGAGAGCACTGGCGAGGAGTCTGGTGTTTCGTAACGGACGCGAAAAAAAGGCTGAAATTGCGTTAGCGCTCGCGTGGATGTGGCGACCACCCGTTCCATCCACTCTCTCGCAACAACGTCGCAAGATTACGATCCCGCCGGAGCAATATCCTTCTTAACGCAAAGAGCAATCCGGTCAGCGAGACGTATGGCAAAAGGGTATTACAGCCCTGAGAACAACTGGCCGTTGCCGTTTCGCCATATAATTCTGAGACACGGAATTCTGTTCGGTCCTTGCCACGCGAGTATCCCAAGTGGCCCAAGTATCGGTACAAAGGAACGCCCAAGGACAAAAGGATAGTTCTCGCGTTGTAGCTGGACACGAGAACGATACACGGTACCCTTAAACTCGAATCAACGAAATTACCCGGCTCGAGTTCCGAGCCAAGCATCGAGGAAACGCGTGTGCCTCTCGTTCGCGAAGCAAAGAAGGTAGAGAAGCAACAGTGAATGTTGCTGTGTCCATATGTTACGCTCCATCCATTTTATATTGCTTTACAGGGTGGACTTTATCATAGCTTCAACTTGCTTGGCAATTTTCTTCGAGAGACTATTTAGAGAGTTTTATATCTCTCCGAAGATGCAGAGCAACGTGGGTATAAGTTCGAGGGACATGTACGATTGGTCGAGGGAATCAATCAATCGTGAAGTTTCGTAATAGAGACAGAAGCCTTGAGGAACGGGAAGGTCACAGATGCGGAGACACCTTGGACAATGACATTTTGAAGAATGTATACCAGAGGCAGGTTCCAGAACAATGGTTACTTCACTTTCTAAGTCACGATCTGAGAAGCCAAAAGCCTGAGAACGTACCTGGAGATTCTACGGAACGATAGGAAATATTATACCTGCAAATTGCTTATGAAAGTCATCCTATTGAGACGATCTGGTTTGTGCCTGCGGAACGACAATTGAATTTTCGCTGCCGAAAGAGGCCATTTCTTATGGCGTTATTAGACTCTCACTACGCTTCGTCTCGGCTCATTTTAGCTTCCTATGCTTTCTTATTTAGTTTGACTATTTGACTCACACTGCGCTTCGCCTCGCCTCGGCGCGACTCGGCACCGCGGATTCTTTCTCGAGAATATTTCGAGGAAAAGAAGCGATACACAGTGTGAGCCTACTTAATTGACGACAGCACAGGAAGAGGTTCTCAGAGCAACTGACCAAACACATGAACCGAGGTTAGCTCAGATATCTTCAGGTACGAAAAAACCAAAGCGACGCGAGCCTAGATGTGAGTGCGAAATGAAGTTGCGCCGAGGCGAAGCGTAGTGAGAGCCTACTACCTCAAGAAGGCCAGTAATCGTTAGACACAGGCCGCGTCCAGTGTCCTCCTCTGGCCTCGCGGATGCTCAATTAATGGAATAATAATGTAGACTGTGCTCGCGGAGACGTAGTTCCGTTACAAGATATCGGCGCGGAATTCAGCAAACAACAATTATCTCCGTTCACTCGCCCGTAACTTTGCCGTTGTCGCGGCGTTGTCTCCCAGTCCCGGTGGTAACTAATTCTCATATCACAGATGCTACACCCAGTTAAAACTTCTGCCCGGTCGGGCGAAGTTCATTCGTGCTTGACTTTCGGCGGCTGATAGAGGAAAAGAGAAGCGCGGAGCGATGGGGGAGAGTATTCGGAACTTAGACAAACGGTGACCGACCCAGAAGCGAACTAGTAGCACTCAGCAGTCAACTGACCTAGAAACATCGAAACAGCGGCCGCCGTCGAAATACCGTCAGCCTCCCAGTCGCCATCGCCCGGCTATTGTCCATCCAGAGATGGAATTCAGTTAGCAAGATTGCTCCGGCTGACCGTTCGATTTCCTCCACCCGGAGATTGAGAAGAATTTCGCGTCGATAACGAGGTCGAGCGGAGCTCCACCGTCCGCGTATGGTAGGTAGTTGTGTTCGTTAAAGGTCACGGTAAAAATTCGTACCTTTTACCGCGGATCAACCGAGTACCCGGCTGGTGAATTTATTAAAACTGCATCGATAGTAACGTACGCGCTGCGGGCCGAAGAGTTGAACGACTCCCGCCCAGATTGGGACTAATCCGATAGTTTCGATCGACGGAGTGGCGGCCGAAATCACCGTGGAGAAAAAAGCAATTATCACGGTCGTCGAACGACAATCGGTGATGATTTAAAGCGAGTCATTCATGCGCGACAAAAGATCCTAGAGAGTCTCGAGCTGCGCATCTGTTGGGGCATTCGCGGGGCTGAATTAAAAATAATTACTGTGCGCCGTGAAACGAAGCGATAACAATTCGATTACGATCCCGGGGAACGATGCTTGGGGTCCGAGCCGTGAGCGGACCTTTGCATCACGAATTTCCATTATCGAAATCTTTCATCTAGATCCGTTCTCTCGACCTACCGGCGCTGATCTCATCTTTACACCCTTCGAGCATTCCGTTCTCCGCGATTTAACCCCCGATAAATTCGCCTTGTTATAAACTCGGTCGCGCCTTAGCCCCTGCCCCCTCGACTTCTCCGCAGGAGGGGAAATAAAAATTTCAACGTAAGAGAAGCGAAAGAGCAGAAGGTAATCCACCACCCCCACTCGATTTCTGCGCCAAGAATCGCGGAGCGGACGTGTGTTTTCCTTCTCAGGCGTGATTTATACAATATCGATCCTCGATGGTAAAATGGCACGGGGGATAAGAGAATCTCTTATGAAAATTTCACTTTCTATCGGTGTAAAGTATTACCGGCTTCGGTGGATGTTCTCACGTCTGATGTTACGATTATTGCTCCGGCTAATGTGAGAAGCGTGGGCATAATAAGCGGAGTTAGCTTCGGTACTGTAACAGATACTGCTAGAAGTGAAATTTTCTGTGCCCGTCGCAACGGTACTTTATTCGCAGTTCAACGAAGCTTTTAATTTATATATTCCTCGGGTAAAATCAGAATTGAGCTGTCCGAGAAGAAGCACAGAGTCCGATTCGAATAAATCAAACCTGTCTAAATGACTTAGTTACTCGAAGCGTGGTCTGTTTTAATTAATTAACGCAGAACTCACAATCAGCTGCGTCCGAGAAAACTAGTTTCATTCGACTGGGATTTCGAGTACTCGAACCTTTCGACTTGCCCGGAACGAGAGATGGAAAAACCAAGGGGGCGTAGAGAAATCGACGGGGGCAAATGCAAAATAGCATGCAACGTTATGTTCTGATTGACGGAATCGTAAAAGCTAGCTGGTAAAAACGGCGATGCGACACGCCCAAAGAAAATTTCCTCTCGGCTCCATGAAATGAAAGCGAGCCACCTCCATCTACTCGAATCGGTGCAATTCCATCCAGCTCTACTTCTACGACGTTCTCTCGGAGCATCTACCCAGAGACCTCTCAACCGAGGCGAACGGTTACGATTTCGAAATTCGTACTTGTTCGCGCGCCTGCAGGCCTGCGTTTTCTTAACGACGGTAATAAACCCGCGGTCTTCTGTCGTCGCCCTCTCGCGTTTCTCTTTGCTATTTCTCTGGCCCGCAGTAAAATCAAGCAAACAGCCCCCTTTCTGGCAACAAACAGGCCCCTTGAAGCAGACCTTTCGTGCCTGTACCTCCTGGAAACGGCAATAAATCACGGCTGGAATGAGGTAATCCGTGTTAAACCTTGCAAAATATCCTACCGCGGGTATTCCACTGTGTTTCAACTCGCGGCACTCATTGATACAGTATTCCAATCAAGTTGTAACGAAGGGTGAAATAAGAACGGGGCGGTTCTACGTACAAGAGCACACGAAACGTCACGAATGCGTGCGCATCGATACTCGGAGTAGTTGCAAGCTTAAAACGAGCGCTGCGTGCACGCACCGAGCGTGTGACGATTACGAAGCGATCCCATTATATGCGTGGCACGTTCCACGGCGAGAAATTGTTCCAGCGCGAGAAGAAACGCGACAGGGTTACACGGATCGCGGAAATTGTTAATAGACCACGCCTGGAACGTGGGGCGATATTTTCCATCGCTGTTTCAGAGAACAAATCGCGAAGGAAGGGAACGAAATGACGTAACTACTTTAGAACTGGTTTCCGACACGGTCAGATTTGTGGGTATACCTTCGACCACTTCATCCTTTTGCTACATTTTCAATTCAGAATTCAAGTAGGTATATATAGAAACAAGTAAAACAGCGAAATAGAAGAGAGTGGAACGAATGGGGGACGTTTCAACATCTTACTTACCAATGGACATTAAAAAAATTTACCTTCTGTTAACCGTAGCTTTGTTAAGGGATCCTAAACTGTTTTCGTATCACCGTATCGATAGAGCAAACTCGGGAAACGTGTTCAGTTTCGAGAAATCGGGTAAAAACTTTTACTTTCACCGCGTGAATCAGACTTTTAAGCGGAAACTTTTGGCCTGTCGCCAAGACCATTGGCCAGCTAGTGCAAGTAGTACGGATATTATTGTCTCAACGGTCCCGCGACCTTCTCTGCGCCCGATACAGGACAACAACTCGCTCGGAGCACCATTACGCTAACGTTCCTCTCACACAAACTTCGCGTCCTTATGGAATAGTCATGAGTAAGGATCGGGGAGAGCTAACTGCTGGGCGACGACAAAACGAGGAACGCATCAGCGAGTGCCAAGCGAGGCCACGATGCAGCTGAATTTCTGCGAGCTCGTTAACCCACCGCCATGCCGAATAATCGCGTTGGCGAGTCGAGCTCCTTTTCGCGAGTTCTCGCCTTAGCGAGCCCTCTTTACGCGTTCTCTCGCGCTCCCTTGGCTCTCGATTTTATTCTCCACCGATCTGTCTTACACCGTCTGTTTTCCTTCACTCTTAAGCTTCTTTTTGCGAACGTCACTCCTTTCTCCCTTCACAGCGAACAATACCTACTCTCCCATGGCCGGGCTGACCCGTTCTCGAAATCGGTCACAGCCGACCCGCGGTCGCTTTCAAAAAGGCACACCCAGCGGCGAGGTGATTTATTTCGAGAAGTAACGCAGGGAAGTGACAAGGGGACAGCAACCTGTAATTATCTGCTCGTAGAATGAATTACGCGCGGCGCGTAAAAAGACATAATTACGGTGGTGCCGGCAACGAAACCGTCGGCCAGAGTTCACCGCCGGTTTATTTTGGTGCGATCGGATGGGCAGGTTTGAAAATTTCCCAGATGTCGCAGCCCCACGCGTTATAGTTTCGCTGGTCGCTAGTCCCCTTTTTTTCCACGTTCTCTCCGTGAATGAGCTTCCAAGAAGGCGAAACACGGACGGTCACGTTTCGACACCGAAATAGAACTTCGCGTGTCCCTTAAAAACTCATATCGATCTTCCTTAGTACGGTCCAACTGGGATTTAAAGTTCGCCGCCGCCGCCGACGGTCTCGCGGCCCCGGAGCATTCGTTTCGTTCGATAAATTATTCCGCCCACTCTCCTTCGCAGCCACGGGGAAATTCGAAGCGGGCCGCCTAAGTGGAAAATCATTCGATCGGGGGAACAATAAATTGTGATACGGCGAAGAGCGCGATCGATAGCATCGCTGTCTATAGCTGGAAATTGCCAGTCGATGCTCAATGATTCGGGGATTTGTTTGAATAAGAGATTGGTGTTTAAGAGAAATTCATATATTTCCCAATCTCTTGCAACCTTCTCCAAACTGCTGTGCCCGCTGAGGGGGAACTAGGGCACTATGAAACCCAACGACCGTGAGTGTATAGAAATACCAACACCCTGAATGTTCAGCGACATTTTTACGCGTATGAGCATGAGAGAAGTTTAAGCACCTTTCTATTGGAAACACAATCGAAAACGATAAGTTCAGGCCTGGAGAAACAGTGTTCGGAAAGGTTTAACCGAATCGACGTTCCGTTAGCGTGCGACCCGTAGCTTCTACAACGGGGCCGGCGTTCTACGCCCTGTAAATTCGTAGAAGGGAGAGATTGGAAAAGTTCGGAAAAGCCAGCTGCTTTGGAAAAGGTCAGCCCGTTGGCTCGACAAAGAGTGGTTTCACCTTTTTGTCGAAGCGGCAGCAGTTTGCCTCGCGTGTCCCTCGCGCCGCGTACGACAATGAGGAATCAATAGTCGCGACGGAAACGCCCCGTACGTGCGTTCGTTTCCCCTGTTTACCCCGTAATTCGTTGCGTCGCCGAGACAGCTTCGACAGATTCATATCTGACTTCCTGGATGATAATTCCCTGCGAGCAAGACCGCGAATTTCGGAGAACAATTTCCCCGGCGCTTGGCGCGAGCCGAGGTGGGGTGCAGGGCAACGAAGAAACCGGGGGAATGAAAGAGGAGTACAGCGGCACGCTCGCGCACGATATTTAAAGATAAATATCTGCATATCTCGCATTCGGAACGAGGCGGCAGCGGAATACCCCGAATAACTGATCTTTTGTCGGAGGGAGCGCGGACTAAGGTGCAGAGCGCGGCATTCGCCGCGGAAAGAATCGCGAAGAAAGGCCCCTGCAACCCATAAAAGAGGATCATTCAGCCAACTATCGTACACAGCGCGATTACTCGCTACTAAAATCCATTCGATCCTTTTTATCCGTGCCCTGAATACTCCCGATGAAAGACTCGCTTTCCACGCTCCACGATCCCAACCCTCTCTTTCCGTACGATATTGCACGGAACAAGTCGGCGAACAACGTTTCCCGCCGCGGCACCAACAACACGATCAATCCCAACGATCACGAACGTGCTGGGGTGAAGAATTGCTCGGGATATCGGAGCTCGAAGAGTTAGAAATTTCAACTACTACGAAAATACTTTCGTGTTTCCAGCGGATGACTTGAAATAACAGTGAAGTGTTCGAAATACAAGATCCGGGGTATCGGTTTCGTCTCGCGACTGTTATGTTCAGGGTGAAAAAATATTAGTCCCCCGAGGTCGCTAAGCGACTATCCCCTCGCTATGCCGTTTAGTCACCCCCATCTTAAGCTGCGCTCCCACGTGTGCGATGCATAACATTGACCACACTTCAATGGCAAACGCGGATCGAAGAGGTGTCGGCAACCCCTTGCATAACAAATTAATTCGTCTACTTCTGTACCACCTATACCGTCTCCTACGTTGCTCGTTACCTATTCAAATGAATCATTATCGCTGGTTTCCAGGGCTGCCGCATCGCTTGCATTGTTATTATAGCCGTGGCACGACTCTTCGGATACCACAATCGACCACGAGTGACCTGTTCTCAATACCCAGGTGGCTAATTGTGCCCTGGATAGCCAGTCGCACATGTGGGAATGCAGCCTTAGGGTCGTCGAAGAGCAAAGGATCGATATCGTATCCTCAAATCGGAATCTGGACCAGAATCTTCCATCTGCTGGATAACCGCTCCAATCAGCGGAGATATCGAATTCGACAACGAATTCCTTTCCTCGTGAACCTAATATATATTTCGCTACACCGCATCGATACCGGTCTATGCAGGCATCCTATGTATACACGCGTTTCTACTGAACAATTTCTGCAACGACGCCAGCTCCTCCACGAATATTGAATTATCGCGGGCGATAAAGTTCAGGGACCGAGCGAACGCGGCTAGAGCAGAGGCCGAGGAACGGAACGGAGGTGAGAAAAGAGGAAGGAGACGGTGAAAGAGAACGGCGTCGTGCAGGCCTATCGGCCAGTGTCCGGTTCAGAGTCTCGTGACAAAGACGAGAAGCGGGGCCAGAGGAGGTAGAGAGTGGATTCAATTCAAATGGCCACGTATCCCTCATGCTCTCGCCGCGGGAAACGTCACCGTACACATGTACGGTTCAGCCTTTAAACGCGACAGACGCCAGCCATAACCCATTCTCGTGGGAGAATCATCAGGAGCAAAGATAGCCTCGCGACGTCTCAATGAAGTCCCGAGGTGGAAAAACGTGACGCGCCGGAGAGAAAAGGTGTTCGGTGGATGGTTGCCCGTTGGGTAACGGTGATCGCCACCAAGGCGCGATGGCAAAACGATCATAGAAACTTCTATCAGAAGCGGAACGCTAGCATCTACGCAACGGTCCGAACGCATCAGAAGCATTAATAAAAATCAGTTGTAAAAGTCTGATGATCCGGGTGCCGAGCCTTCGTAACGGTGCAATTAAATAGGGGGAGAGGATTATAATACAGACGTAAAAATTGCCAATGATTTACGAGGGCTTTTTGTCGCTGCGGCGCTTTAAGAGGCTGAATTGCTAACGAACCGTTCGGTTTACGGCTACTCTGCATTACACGGGTGTGTCGGTGCACCGCGGGGTAGAGACGTCCGTTAACGAATCGATCGATGGATTATTACTGAAAGATTCGTCCGTCAAGGAGAATACGCCCAGGAATGGAAGGATTGGCATCGATGGATGCAAGAGGCTAATTGAGTGCATGCATAAGCGAACTCAAGTACGGCCGGAGACGGTCTCGCTGCGATGCACCGTTATCTTGGCCAACATTTTATTAACCATCGGTCGGCTCTCGGAGTAACACGCGATAGTGCTTGGAAAAACGAAATTTACTCCGCCGCGCGTCCCTTTGTTAGTTGCATTATCGTGGCCCCCACCCACCGTGCTTATCACCGGTGAACCGTGCACAGCCGCGCGGAAGATAAAGACGTCTCGTTACCGCGATTCCTATAGCTGTCTATAATTCGCGGAACGTCGGCGTTTTTGCAGTAAACAGGGGAAGGGTTCGCTCGCTTTGTTATAACACACGAACGGAATATCGTCCCGTCGACAAAGGTTAAAGACACAGAAGCAACGTCGGGTATAGTCAATATCACACACAGCCGGCTGGCAGCGTCACGAGAGCTTCACTTTCGATTCATGTCCGCTTTTGTCAATGGGACGACGCTCGCTCCGCTGCTTCTACGATATCCCAGCAACTATTTTCAGCCGCCCCGAGGCAACAGGATCGTAAATCGAGCTGTAATTCCACGCAGAAATCGTGCTTCCCTTTTAACCGATCATTGGCCCGATGATCTATGAAATCGGTGCTTTCGATAATCCCAGCCGTTTCTCCCGACGCAGAAATGGAACGCTGAAACCATTCATCCGCCTCAGCGTTTTCGCTTACTAATGGCACGCGCGAAAGACGCGATTTTACTCGTCACTTCCGGGCACGTTGATAGCGTTCATGCGAACGCACGCGATGAAAATGTCGATCGAGGCGATAATCTTTCTGCGGATTGTTCCCCTCGTTGGTGGAGAGTTGAGCTTGAACACTATTTAGATAAGCGTTTTTGGAAGTATTCCGTGAAAAGTGGAGATGTTGTACGGGCGGAGGAAAAATTGTAATGAGCCTCGCGAGGAATCCGAGGAATATTTCGAAGACGAATACGATCCGCGTACATTTCAGAGGTCTCGACGAAGCCGTGTTAAGGGAAGATGAACGAGAGGGCTTCGAGGGCCGCAGGTTTCAGGGAAGATGCAGAAACGACCGTGGAGGGGATAGTTCTTTGGTAATTTCGACCTGATTTGAGCCAGCTGCGCCGTGTTCCGAGTAAAGGCCACAGGGAAAAAAGGAGAGGGACAGTTGCACTGGGGGGACGAGGCGAGACGGTGGAACGCGAACGAAAAGAGAACAGAAAAATGGCCCAGAAAGCCTGGAGAAATGAAGTCGCTGGGGATAAAGGAAGAACGGGCGGATGATGAGGTGGGGGGAAAAAGAAGCCAGAGCTACGTGTCTCGTTTTATGGCATGTCGACGAGCCGAGTAATAAATTCGCGATGTAAACCAGGACGACATCTAATGACGATACTATTAATTGGAGAGTAAATCCGTCGTTCGAGCGCGAGTTCATCCGACGATAATTAACCGTGGCGGAGGGGCCACGATAAGCGTGCTCGACGAATTTCTATGATTTCGAAGATCTAACGTTCGAGCGGCGTTAATTAACGACGCTCCAGTTTCGAATCGTTAGAATCACGCGCTTACAAAACACCGCGCGGTTCCGTCTGATTTTAATCGCGCGCCTGGTAAGTTTCTCTTGCTAATTAAAATTCCCTCTGACGGCGAAGTCGCTGACCGTTTTATTAAATGTTCGATTCAGGCGTGGGCAGCGGTCGGGCGGAGAGGGTCTTGGAAAATCCTCGCGAAAACGCGGATTTAATATACGGGATGCGAGGATCCTCGCAGTTATACTTTAAACCGTGAAACATTAACGAGGGAACGTGTGTCATTAAAACGTGCACGCCGGGGCCGGTGCAAATTAAAAATCGGATTCCTATGGCTGGGATCCGTGTTTAATTTTCGGTAAATAAAGAACGCCGACCCGCGGAGCAATTAAATAAAATGTCGATTTTCTGGCACGGCGAATAAGCGGTCACGCGCTTTAAACCGCGAAGCCCGCGGAGATACATGAATATATCCGTAGCTCCGCAATTCTCCTCCGTTGCAACGAATTATTACGAATTATTACAAATGACGAGCATGGCGTCGCAGCTGAGCCGCGATCGTAGCGCAGGAATTCCCTCGTTTTCGCTTGGAAAAGCATGCTAAAAATTCGCCACCCACGCGTGACTTTCACGCGGAGAGCGACACGCAAAATCGATCGAAGAAACGATTGCCAGCTGGCGATGAGTCGATTCGAAATGCGATTCCATTAAACAGATGTTGCATAGTAGACCTAAGGTATTACGTACACATAAGTGTAGATATTCTACAGAATTTTCAGAGTGAATGGAATATTAAAGCGAAGTTTCAATATCCTTACATAATTCCCTAGTTACCTTGGAGTATTTCAATTAGCATGCGCAATCTTTTCTCCCGCAGCCTCTGAAAAGAGCGTATTTCACAGAGGAAGTAATTAGAAAGTTGTAGACACTGATAACGCGGGAAGATTCGATTCGAGATCGCGGAGAAGAATTGTCGCCAGTCTAGGTCACGCCCGAATATAAATTGCCACATGGATCACGCTCTCTGATTTCATGCATCGATTCTGCTCATTAACGAAACGAAGTGATTACCATCTCGGCTGCGATGCATTATGTGTCAGCGGCAGACGTAACGCGAGCCCCGTCGTTAAGCCAACTCTCCGAGGTCCGACGACTGCCTCGGCTGTTGATTGAATTCGTTAATTTTGCAAGGCGCCAGTTCCGTTGCCCGCTGCGAATTTCGGCGAGCGACGCGCGTTTATTGTCAACCGCCATGGCAGTCGTTCGTTCCAGCTCTCTATGCCTCTCTTTCTCTCGCAGCCAGTGTGCAGCTCTGAAAACGAGGCTTAACGTGCGCCGGGGGATCGAACCCCTGCCAACACACCCCGAAGGGTTTCCAACCCCTTTTCATACGAGGAGATAGCGCTGGCCCCCGCCAACGAGCGAGTATGTACTCCCAGCAAACTTCACCTGAATCATCCAATTCAGCGTGGCTCTTGAAGAAGAGATTAACGCGTCACCTCACGGCATCGGGGACAAAGAAAAAGGAGCGCGGATCGGGCTCAAGAACCGAGCAAATCCAGATCGCGCTTTTCGTAATTGCTCTATTCAGGACGCGATATTTCAAGGCGCCTGTCTGCTGCCAGCCACCGACCGACAGATAGATACGCTCGGACACGATTCTTCAATTTTCGAACCCGCCGTGGGTGGACCCGAGCGCAGCCGGATGCGGACAGGTCTCCATTTCATTTCAATCTGTTACCCTCGTCCGACAGTGGCAAAAAACTGAGAAAAGAGACGATGGCGACCTCGACACCTACTACCAACTTTCGTCTTTGGAATTCGAATAACGTTGCCTCGATTTGAAGTGGTGACTGAAATTGTGTATTTGGATATTAGAGGCTCACTCCAGCAATCTGAGCTCTCGATTCCCTTTTTCTTCTACTGGTAGGACACTGTTTGTACGTGTAGAATATTGTATGTAATCACCATGAATATACTCGGCGAGAATTATGGATGTATGTAAATGGGCGAAGATTTAATTTAACGCCAACCATCGACCAGCAGCCGCCTACTTTGCCTAGATAAACACATCTCGCAACTCGGCGACTTTCAGAGTCATCAAGATGCGACGGTTATTCCTTCCCCTTCATCTTTTTTCCATTGCGGCCAGCGTAATTTAACGGCGCGCCGCGACTCGTTGGACGGATAAAGAGGTAAGCATCACCGCGCACGTTAAACCAGCAGCCTGATTTTATGACATTCACCACTCATTATGCTAATGGCCCGAGCTTAGATAATGAAGAGCCACTGCGGACATAACAGTCCGCGAAGAAGCGCAGTGGACGTTGAAGGCTGCTTGAAAACAGCCTTACGACTTTCGCGTGCGAACTATCGCGATATTTATGTGTCATTGTCGACTCTTTACGACCATAGTATCCCTGTGCGCCGACGCTGGACTCCGTTCCACGATAAAATCGACAGACCCATCGAAGCCACTCGCCACGAATGCAGGTTTAACGAAGCCCTCTTTACCGTTTCCTTCCACAAAACCCATTTAATTAATGACAATCTACTCATCTCGTACTGTAGCTAGAAACAGAACCTATCATACACAACCAGGAAACACCAAAATTGAATTTACAAAAGTCTCCTTCTCTTCGGAAACCAACCCCCAAAAACGCAGCCCATGAATTCCATTCACGACCCAAAAAGTACCCCTAGCCGAATGGTTTATATATAAATTTTCGCGAACATTTCGCCTAAGTTTCCCCGTCGCGGCGCAGCTTTTTTTGCGGGGTTGAAAACGGTTGTCCCGAACGATCGGGCCGCATGAATGAGGCGCGCGTAAGCAGGGGTGGGAGAGCGTGTGGCGTGTGTACATGTGTCATTTGCAAGCTGCCGCCACGTGCTGCACGCCGCTTTCCTCGAAAAATAAACAAAATCAGGCGACGTCCGGCTCGGGCCAGAGCGGAGCGAAGCGAGGCGGCGCCGCGTCACGGATTGACGCCCGTTTACATCGCTCGAGTTGCTCGGCCGTTATCCGACGCCTCGGAGCAGGGAAGGGAAAAGGGCTCGTGTATGGAACATCCACTGTGTTCACGTGCACGCACGTGAAAACGAGATTTGCTCGGAGCGCTCGCTCGACACCGTGTAAAACCGTGTCGACACGGCGACCCGTGAGCCAGGATTAAGGAGGTCGCGAGCGGGCTTACATGGCAATGAAATGAAAAAAAGACTGGGGTCAGAGGAGGAGGGCGAGGCTTTCTGGACGGAGGTTTAAGGAGAGCTCGCGATTCATGGGCTCGCGGTAAAGAATTTGTTGTGACTCTTGGAACTTTTGTTTTTGGAGGTTGAGTGAAGTAGGGTAGGTTTGAAAGTGTTGGAACTTTGGAGCGTTTTAAGGGAATCCCCTGGGAGATGAGTAGACGTCGAAAGGACATTTGAACATCGCGAGTCCATTTTCGTTATTTAATGAAGCACAGTAATTTACGAGGAAATTAATTATGCGGGTATATTTGAAAGTTGGAGCACGTGGTTTGAGTAACGAGCGATATCCTTTAACGCTGTAGATGTTGTAGAAATAAATTTTTCGATTTTAGTGCCTTTTATTATAAGTGGTCCATAATGTATTCGTGTAATTTTTATTGAATTTAAGAAAATAATACAGAGAATCCTGCTGGCTTTCTCGGGGCACCTCGCTCAACCAGTTTCAAGCAGTCAATTAAGTTTAGAAGCCGAGGAGAGTCAATTTAATTGCGGATCCTGTCGGGCGGTAATAAAAGAGGATGAACAATCGGATATACGTCGGCTGAATGGGTAAAAGACGATAAAAGTAACACGTGTCGACAGACGTGAACCGGGATTAGGGACGTAGTAAGGCGGGTTTACATTGCTACGCTGCGGAATGAAAAAAGGGAAACGAATATACGCGGGTCCCGAAATCTCGTGGACAAAAGCAGGCAAGTCATAAAAACCGTTGAGGGGAATTCGTGACAGAGTATCTTGTCTAACGATCGGATTCGCGATGTTTCAAGTGCAGCGATCTCTTCTGTGGCTAATCTAGAGGGATTTCAATAATTAAACCCTTAATCCTGCTATATACGAATTTAAATCTGACGCTGATGGGATAACGGCAGCTGACACCTTTGCCTTCACGAGGAACAACAAGTAATCTTATACACTTTGAAAAGAGAGAACCGAAAAGTGAAGTCCTCTCATTGTGGGACATTATCTTTCCCAAGATAATCATTTCTCGAGCAATAATTAATTCCTGATAACGTAAATCAGACATGACAAGCTACCAGCTTGTTAACGCAAGCGTGGAAGGCCGCGTTTTTTTTAAGACACTGACCGCAATAAATGCAGTGCGTTAATCTTTGCTGAAAGAAAAGAAGAGCGCAAAGAGGTCGAGTGCGCGTTTCGGGCTCGGTAGTTCCATACATATAAACGCTGGCGAGAGGTGGATGCTCTTTAGCGAGGAAGGCCGAGAGGGATGCGAAGAATAAGAAGGTCGCGGCTGAGGAGACCGTGGAAACGGAACGCACGATGTCATCAGGAAACAGCCTAGGGGTAAGAAATTTTTCAGCGAAAAAGGGACGCCGGTTTCTCCTACGATCCCCCGTCTCCCTCGCGGCCACAAATGAAATCCAAACAGATCAAAAGGTCGCGGGGCACGCCGGCAATGATACCCAACTTCCAAGCTGCACGTAACTCTGCGCGCACCGCCAAGTTTCAAGTAAAATCTACGAGGAAATGCACCAGCTTCCTCGCGCTACCTCCATTTTGGCGGACAACATCCATTTCGCGCGTGTAACTTTGCCGCGGCGTTTCAACGGGAGCTCGTACCTCATTCGACTCGCGATAGATCACCATTCTAGAAGATCTCTGTTATTCCACTGCGGCGAAAGTTCGAGGAACGTCGCCTTCGGGAGGATTCGTCTTCTTTCGGAAGTATCTAGCGGAAATATTGAAATAGGTATCGTAAACAAGTTGCACTGTGCGGTAGGCTACCCAGCTTCTTCCAGCAAGGTGATTTCTGTCCTAGAAACGGGCACGCAAGGACGTTTCATCGAGTCGGATGCGTCGTGATCAATGATCGGAGCAGGATCTCGCGTAGCAGATCGCCGCCTGCGTGGAATTAATCGCGATGAGTCTCTTTTCATCCGACGCTGCGCATCTCGATGGAAGATAACGCCTAGCCAAGCCACGTTTCCTTTTTTTCTCTCCGGAATCAAGATACACGACGGACAAAGCCGCTTTTCACGGGCTCGCTGCCCCTCTTTGTTTTCTCTCGCGTCTGGAGACTCGCGTTACCGCCACATCGACGATCATCCGCCGTCGCTGACGATCATTATATTCCCTTCGTCGATGATAAGCCTCAGACGGAGGGGGGACTCGCGAACTTTCCTAAGCAATTTTCGAAAACCGCAAGACGAAAGGGAGAGGCCGCGTTACCGCCGAGCCCTCAATTATAACGTAATTGAAGGCTCCGACGGCCTCGAGTTAATAGAAGAAAGGAGACAAACACGCGATCTATCGCATCCTTCTCCAAGCCGCGATGAATTGCACCCTAATCAGAGTGGCGCGTAATCTGGCGCACCATTAACTTTCAACTGATCAACTGACTGCGGCCAAACACCTTTCGGTGAAACGAGGAAGAAAGTGCACAAGCATTTCGACGCGTTGCACAATCTCGTCGAAAGGACAAGGCAATTTATTGCACAGCCAAAGGCAGAGGATTCAAGTTATCTAGTCTTAGAATACCAAACCATGTGAAGCCTTGAACCCCAATTAGTAAGCCGAGAAGATTGATCCAGAAGGGGCTAGGTGAGAATGATTTCAATGCTATTCAAACTTTACCCTACCAACTCCACTTTAGAATTGCCTTAGACAAGCATCAATACGAATAATAATTCCCCATCGACGTTATCGTACAAGACAAGACAACTCGCGTAACATCAAGCCACGCCGCGATCCAACCGTCAGCCTTTATTCCTTACTTGACCGCACGTTACTATGGCATCGTTAATACGGTGCAAAGGTGAATCGTAGCCGGGCTGTTCGTTCCCGCCAAGATAAGGCAGAGTGCACGGGGGTTAAATATCGCGCGGCCGCAAAGATGCAATTTCGTTAAAAGAACAATGATTTCCGCGGCGTGTGCAGCCGACACTATCGAGGACGTCCCATCGGCGATCGCCAAGCGAGCCGGCCACCTCGGGATCGCGTCTTAAGGTCAATCCGCGAGATAATAAATCAGTACACGCGTTAAGGCGATAAATCACGTGGTTCCGCGCCGTTGCGGTTCGCCTATCCGCGCTGGTCTCCGCGTTATTCGACCAATCCGGCCGTGATTAGGTGCAAAGTTTCGCGGCGGGATGCGCGACGACCAGGCGTATACATAATCCACTACTCCACCGCGAGAAACAGTTCAGATAGAGCGGAAAACTTTTTCCCTCTCCCCCGTCCCGCACCATCCGCCCTCGGACCCGGTTTCTCGGCATAGTTTCCCGCGGAGTTCGATACACGCTTTTCCATTTCGTGGCCGGAAACGAACGCTCGCGGAGAAGTCTACTCGAGGCGCAGCCGGGGAAACTACACGCTCGCTTGCTCCTACGGTTGAAAACTGCAATTCACGCCGCGTGTTTTCGTAAGAGGGACGAGCGGGAGTGCAGCTCCGTGTTAATCGTTTCGCGATTACCGAAGTTTAATTTCAAGCGCGTTCGGGGCCCGTGTAAGACACTCGTAGAAAGAGTGGAGGAAAGCCAAAAGGTGGATAGGTGTTTCACGATTGAACGAACACGAGGACCAAACGAGGTACCGCTCCCGGTATCGAGATCTTGAAGCGGGAAAAGAATGCTCATTAAATCCAATTACCCAAAGTTTCGTCGTTAGGAAGCTCGAGAGATCCTCTCCTCCCTCCTCTCTTCCTGATAGGACCAGGAGGTAGAATCCGGTGGTTTCCACGGCTCGGCGGGCCCGTTGTGTTTCATCTTAATCGCGGCGCGGTGCGATCCTTGCGGAAAATCGAGGGACGGAGGAACGGGATGATCCTCCGCGAAGACATCGGTGGATGGGAGCGACGCGACGAACACGGCCCGATAATAGGCAAAGCGGGGAAGAGATCGAAGGGCCAGGGGAAAGCCGGCGGGAACGGACGATCCGAGGAGTCGAGAAATCAAGCCGGAGGAAGCAGAAAAGCAGAACAAGAAAAAGGAGAAACGCGTGGAAGGGAGGGGTGGGGGGAGGGAGCCCATTCCTTGGCTCCTCTTTCAGGCACGACAAGATGGTGAAGTTTGGAAAGCCTGAGGCAACCTGGAAGACCGTAGAAAAGGAGAATTCCTGTGGAAGGGGAAACGAGAAGTTGCAGAAGAGCTACAGGCGGCCAGAGGGCCCGAGAGAACGAAACGACGGGGCCGAGAATCGGCGAAAGAACGGGGAAGAGAGACAAAGAGGCAGACACTGACAATGAGAAAACGAGCCTCGCGACGCACGGTCAGAAGAAAAGATGGCGAAGGACGGAGAGGAAACGCGAAGGGGAAACGATTGAACAGGGACGGGCAGATTGGAAGAGTGGGCGTAGGAGAATACTGACGGCCATCGAAGAGGATATAAGTGGACCCAAACTTCCAGACGTTCGACGAATTCGTCAGATTGTGATATACGACTTCCAGCACGTAGCCTTATGCGCAGCTCTTTCTGTCTTACACTCTTTATTCTTATTTACTGTCAGCCTGAGTGTCGATCAGGGTCGGCGGAGCAAATTTTTGGAGGGACGGGAGGAGTGCAAACTAAAAAATCAAATCTCAATCGTCTGAAAAACAGTAGTGCGCAAAATAGAAAATGGTAAAATTCCTTCCAAAATTCCCGAATACAGAATTCCACGCACAGGAAAATCTCAAATGTGGAATACTGCACACATCCCACGCAATTCACGATGGACCTACAAATGCAACACCCTGTATTAGGAAGAATTTGAAAGCTGGCGGAGAGAAACACGTGTCGATTGTGTCGATGAGATTTTGAGGATCGAAGCCGCAGTGCAATAATGGGATGCTGTGCACCGAGATATGCAAATGGATTAACGTGTTGCCTAATGGCGTGCGACTCGTTTCTCAACCTTTTCGGTACGGCATGCCTCGAGACACGCCTTTCTTGTTCCTCGTGCCAGCTTTTGCACGAAGTTCCGTCGCACGTTCAACAATCCCATCCTTTTATTCATCGATGCTAACTGCGTAATACTTACGACTCGCTATTAAGCGAAGTTTACAAAGTCAAATGGAACATGTGAAGATGCAAAAAGATTGAGGATTGCCTCACATGTTCATAGAGACAGAACTTTCAGACGAAGAGGTTGAAGATCTTTCAGTCGTTACTCTTATTTTGCATAAAATGCACTTGTACTTTTCCAAATACAATTTCTCACCGATTTTTAATATCTGTACCACGCTGCGGCATATCAATGTACCTACATGGTCACGCTCAAAGACCAAGATTATTAAAAGTCAAGTTTTGGAGCATATTGTACAGGAGAGCGAACGAGCTGCGACTGTACCAAGGGTATAAATCACGTCAGAATATCAAGACCTTTCGCGTGTGCAGAAACGACGAATGTCGAGGCGCTGTTGCATATTCAAGCGCGGGCGTTGAGTGAAATCTGACCGAAGCAGCCACGATTACGTGTGTCCGATGCACGATCAAGACGTGCCATTGTTTCGTCATTACCGTGCCGGCGGAGCAGCCCAGCTAAGCTTCAACCCCCGTCATATCTGAACGCGCCGAAACGTATTCCGAGCGTGCGCGTCTCCCTCCGGCATCGGAGAACGATTTCAGACGGCCCCGGACATCGCCGCCAACGATACACGTCCACCGCCCAACCATCTTTCCCATATTTGTCATCCGAAATTCGTGGCTCGCCCGGAGCCAGCTCTGGAAGCTGCCTCGAGTTTCAAAACCGTCGACGTGCCTGGAAACACAGCCGGGGTAGCAAACAGCGGACCGTACACCTAGCTTAGCCGCGACGATCAAAATAGAGTGTCCAAAAGCAGGAGTCAATGGCGATAGCTGTGAATAGCCGCTCCCACAATGATGTTTTGAAAAAAACTATCGAGGCCGATTCTCGCCGAAGGGAGACGCCGGAACGAGGAGTTGGCCTGCCAAAAAGATCCGAGGTTGAAAGAGAGCAGAGACGTATTTGGGAGATGAATTCCGATGACTGGCGAGGCGTGGAGAGAAAAAACGAGGAGGCTCGAGGTCGGTAGATGGATCAGGGGAAGAGGGTTTTCGACCGGTCCCCGGGTGCAGAGGGAGAGGGAGGAGAGAGAAAAAAGAAGACAGAGGAAACGGGAGTCCCAAACACGGTCGAGCAGGTTGAGGTCAGGTCACGAGGTATCTTAGGTCCTTTTCGTCGGTCTCCTTTGGAATTCGCCGGGCATGCGAGCGGGGATATTAAAACGAGTCGAGTAATTCCCCCTGGAATCTGTCGGCTGTCTAATTAAACTCTCCCATTCCAATCGATAAGCCGAAAAAACCTGTCAGCGAGCCACGGGGGCGGCGAAAATTGGCGGGATGGCGCGTTTCAACGATTCGTAGGATGGTTATGGGCCCGCGCCTTGAACGGGTCTCTCACGAGTGACGTGAGTCGGTTAGAAAAACGGGGCCCGCTCTTTCCTCTGCGTCCATGGCTCGTCTTTTCATTATCAGCTGCGCTTGGATATATATTTCCCGGAAAGTACAGAGGTGAGCCGCGGAGTCGTGACGAGGAGAAAGATACGCCGCGGTCCAGGCGGGATTAAAGCGCGAGAAACGACGACGGGGGAGAGGGAACGAGGAAGAAATGGAAGAGAATAAAAAAGGCGGAGAAAGGATTAACTCCGTAATAAGGGACAAAGAGGCAGATAGGAAGCGGGATCCTGAAAGGTGACCGGAATAGAATCCTGAGGGAAAATAAGAATGAGAGAAAGAGAGGGTGGGCGAGGGGACGGAGAGATGGATGCATTCGAAAGGGGGACTGGCCGAAGAGAAAGGGGGACCAAGAAGAGGATCGCGGAGGTGAGGCCCCCCTCTGCCTCAGATAACTGAGGACACCGAGGCCCCGTGGGACTGGCGAGCTAAGAGTCTGTTCCTTCTCTTCTCTCTCACGGATACGAAACCGAGAATCTAGGACTCGGCATCGTGTGTACGCGCCATGCACGTACAGGGTGTACTATTTCAACCGATCCACCGGGATATGAGGGAATAATTAGTGGTGGCGAGCTGACACGTGTTGGGTGGGTACCGTTAATAGTCACTTTGTGGATTAATTTCGTATATCAAGAAGATCGCTATCAAGTGATCTCACTTGGGCGCAAATTGGTTCCTAAAGCTTCAGACTGGTCTGCAGACTACAGAAACTTGATCTCGTGAGTGGCGAAGAAGATAAGCAGATTCTGAGGAATGCCTGAAAGCGACCATGTAATGTCTCGCTCAATACCATTCGTAATTGAAGGGTAAAGGCATGTTTCCTGTACGCGTCTGTACGCAGCATCAAGAATCTCAGAGTCGATTTTCTCGAAAATGAAGCGCTATATAAAAAAAAGTTACTATTTCTTTTCGACTTATAACAAATAAATAAGTCGGGGAAAAGAAATAAAATTTTTTGATATTGCGCTTCATTGTCAAGAAAATTGTCTCTGAAATTCTTGACGTTGCGTCCAGTCGCATATAGGAATAAGGAAAACCTACATTTATGGAAGAAACAAGGAATGTCCATTTTTTGTGATTTTGCGATTTATAGCATCTTTTGTTGATGGCAACTAGAACTACAGAACTGTCGAATCACAAGGGATTCTACATACCCCCGTAAAATAAAGTTAAATACTTGGAATAGGTACTGCTTAAAAACGGAACAAAATACGAAATGTCCCCACCATTTGCCTAAGCACGCTTCAAGCTTCACTCGTCAAAGTAAAACAAGAAATTAATTAAGAAGAAAATTATATAATAAAATTATATTCATTGAACCTTATTTCTTCATTGATGGACTAAAGTATTAAAACTTAATTATCTCGATAAACCTGTTTTGCGACATTCCTTGTGTTTTCCCCTTACCCTTCATTTCTGAGTATCGCTAACAACTTCAAGGATATTCCCGCGGATCGGTGATATCGGGACACTGTGTATGCACGTAAAGCCTCGGCTACGGTCGAGAGAGGCATGCACGTCGTGCACGAGGCATGCTCCTCTCGTTCTTCCTCGTGCACCACGTTTTCTATAAGGGCGCCGTGCCCAGTTGCATCATTGTGGCGCAGCCTAGGCGGTACAGGTCGTTTCATCTGTACTTTAAACGAGACGCGTTGTTCTCCCTAACGATTTGTGTACCTTTCATCGTTGCGCGCGTTATGCTTATGTTCTACACGCTCTCCGTAATAGCTCATTGTTTGTACACAATGATGGCGAGCGATACGGATACCACCTAAACCACTGCGGGTAGGATACGAGATAAGGTTAATCTTTTATAGGAACAATCGCGGACGAAACGTTACCGTTGCTCGCTATCGCTTACCCGGTACGCGCAGCAGCCTCAAATAAGAGGAAAATCGTGTTTACGAATGTCTGGTGAGCATCGTATGCCGATAGCTATTACGTAAATGCACGATGCTCGGGCGAATCTTGCCGCAAAGAACGAGGCCTCGCCTCATCTGGCCTGCTGTGAGAATCGTAACAGACTCCCCGCCAGCACCGAGAAACAATTTACGAGTGGAACCCCCTCTGAACAAATACATCGGGTAATCCGACGAGCCCTCCCTGTTATTTCAGGTACCCTCTGACCCTAAAACTGACCCCGTCCATATTTTTTCTCCATCGATCGGATTACCGCGAGCTGTATTTCAAAAGGATTTTCCCGGCGACCTTTAATAACCAGCGAGACACAACGATTCCCATTCTCTCCACTTCATCTCCCTTTTTTAAACACAGAATGAAATATACACGGCGGGGACAAGCTCGTGGGGCGATTCGAAGGGGGGTGGTTTCCTCGTTGGCTGCGCAGAAGAGATGTTTCTAGAAAACAGTGGCCCTTGCACGAGGGATCCAGAAAGTCGCCTTGATCGTAGAAAGGGAAGCTGACGATCGAGTAGCTACCGTTAACCGTGGTAAAACGTAGCCTGCTTTCGTTAACGACGCGCAACACCGTCGACTACACACACTTTTGCGATGCAACCGAGGGAAGAAAGAAGGCAAAAAGGACGAGAGGCGCCTATACGCGCCGACCTCGTTCCTCCGCTATCCTTCCTCATATTCGACGGTGAAATTGCCCGGGGTAGCCCAGTCGGGAGGCCCAACTATAGACTTTTTGAGGTTAACCGCATCGCAGTACGGCTTTTAATGGTCAAAGCCACGAAAGCTGCTCCGTATTTTAAGCCGCCGCGCTCATCGCGATCCCAGGCAAATTCTTTCATCGTCGATTAACTTCAAAACGGAATACCGCGAGCAACCGCTAACGAACCCCGTCTATAATTATGAATTTTCATTCAGACTGCGAAACCATTCCCCTCTCTCCCTCGCACCCCTCGTGTTACCGTGGCGTCGAAGCTAGCGCAACGCGTTTCCTACCTCTGGGTTACAGAAGTAACCAGACGCGCCAGCGAGACGGCAAGTGTTTCCGTTGCGAAGGGGTGCCGAGTTTTCCCTTCGACGGTAAGTATTTCCCCAATCCGCGCGAAGTGCACGTTGGGAACGGTCGTGTCCGAGTATTGATCAGAAATCGGCGATATTCGAGCGTTGTATCAACGGTAATTGAATTTCGGCGTTGCGCACACTGTCAATCAATTATATTTGAAAGACGACAGAGCGCGCGACGTAACGATCGCTAAATGCATATAATCCGACGAGCTTGGTCGCTCGAACGGCGACCGTTATTTGTCGCCAATCACACAGCAAGTAATTGCCACCGTTAACAAAAATGAAATTCAACGTCGGCGAGTTCGATTAGAGCGACGCTGAATTTCGCGAGCAACGAAAACGGCGGGGTGAAATCGACGCAAAGATTCTATCAAGTTTGCGTAGTACTCAACGATTGCCTCGGCCTTTGAAATACTAGGGTCGGTTGGAGAACCAATCAGAAGCATGATAAATGCGGCTCATGAATATTTAGGAATGTAAATAATTCGAAATCGACTGTAGCTACTCCCCAAGATGTTGCGAATACATTAAAGTACCCGCGTAATTCTCGCCCGAGCATACAGTCGGATGACCGCTGTAAGTAATGATACGTGTGCAAGCCCCATAAGATCATGATACCGTGTTAAACCGTGTGCGACTAAGCGTAACATAGAATTCCCCATAACAACGATGTACGACCATATGCGAGGCGTTAGTCGTGATCATAAGAGGACGTCGACGATTCGGAGCGCACGAAGAGAAGAAGGTTGAAAGTAATTCACCAGCGTCGGATGACGGAGTTGGACATGTTCGGAATAAACCTTTAGCATTTTAGGGAATCACTATCGACGACTGTACCTACTTTTTATCTATCAACCTGATGCGATTACATAAGTATCCTACTAGCAAATTACCCCCGCGCTTCGCTTCGAACCTAAGAGATATTAAGGACTCCATGAAAACACATTTTACTCCTTTTCACCCCTCCCTAGGGGTTGATTATGGCAAAATCCTGAAATTGGTTTTTAGGCATTTATGTGGGTAACCTTTTGAAGTAAAAACCAAGTTGATATCTAAAAGGGCCTAAGGGATTTTAAGAAATCCGTGGAAACACGTTTCACCCCTTTTCACTCCCTTAGGGGTTGATTAGGGTAAAATGCTGAATCTGGTTTTTAGGCATTTGTGTGGGTAACTTTTCGAAGCAGAAGCCAAGTTGATATCTAATCGAGCTCAAGAAATAATAAAGCGTCACAGAAAATATAATCCACCCTTTTTACCCCCTTCGGGTTGGAATTTCTAAAAATCCCTTCTCATCGAGCACCTAGGTCGCAAAAGAATATATCCTCCGAATTTCATGTTTCTAGGGTCAGCGATTTGGGCTGGACGGTGATGAATCAGTGACACAACGGCTATATAAGTATAAAAGATAAATAAACAGATAGCATACTTTTCGTGATTCTTAAATGAGATATTGGCTCACGTTTTATTCGTTGCTCGAAATAAAATTTGCAGGATAATTAACAGGATGAACAGAACCATCGAGTCCTCGCCACCCGGGGCCGAGAACAAGTTACGGATCCGTAATGTGCAAGTACACAGAACGAAATCGAGAGGCAGTGGTATTTCGGCGGCGAAACGGCGCCGAAATTTTCACCACTCTGGCCGGAGACAACATCCGCGAGTCCTGCCGACTGGTATAATACACAGCGGAGGGCGGATGAACGGAAGCAAGGAGCCCGAGGGGTATAGACAGACAAAACACTTAAAGAAGTGCCCATTCTACCGAAGCCCGTTTGTTTCTTGCTCCGCGCGACGCGACGAGGGCAGGCAAGGAAGCGAACGCTGGCCTGTTATCGAACATATTTACAAATGAATCCCGACATTGTAGGGTACGTTATCGTAATAACAAAAACTCCCTGTCCTACGACTCTCCTCAAACATCTGCTTCCCTCCACGATAGCACGAAGCCACGTTTCCCTCAATTTCATAAATCCGACGCAGACGATCCGCGAAGGTCAAGATATGGTTGAGAGAGAAAAAACGGTGGAGCTGGACTCACCTAAACAGCAACGTTGTAGCGCCGACGAGAAATTGGTCCGGCGAGGATGAAGTCACAGTTTCGGACGACGGCAACAGGGGGTAGGGGGGGCAAAATCAGTCTCACACGCCCCCCCAATGTCGCTTCGGACCCCCCGTCCTCGATGATACTCGTTCGCAACGTGCTCCGTTCAGAGCACGCACTCTCTCGCCACGGACCACTCTCACAAGTCGCCGCTAATCCTCCTATCCACCTCTTCGCTGAATCTTCCTCCCCTCTGTTGTCTTGGTCCCCTCTCTTCTTATTATTCCTAGTTCCCCTTCGCACCCCTTCCTCTCCTTTCTCTTCCTCTTCTTCCTCTTCTTTCCCGGCTGTACTCCCTCGCTTCACTCTTAGCGCGACCGTTGAATCGATGGACACTCGCGGGAGTCCGTTAATCGGTTACACCGAGACCTCGCGCCGATCATCAGGGGTCGAAGAAACGCGCAACGAACAACGATAACATCGTTCGTGACCCTCCCGCGGTAGGTTTACGCTCCCACCCCACTCACTGCCACGAACGACGGTTATCACTCTTTTTTACCTCGCACAACTTTCCCGGCGCGTCGCGTAACCCTTACCGCGCGTCCTTTTTATCCGTCCTATCTAGGTCTATCTACACCTATATCTACCTATCTATCCATCTATCTATCTCGCTCCCAGCCGCGTACTCGGCACTCTCAGACGCGCAGAATCATCGTGCGCGCCTGTTCGATTCCTTCCTCGTGTATGTACTTCGTTATGCGTCTTCGCGCCTCGCGGCTTTTACTGCCGGGGTCGCAACGGCTCCGCGACACCGACACCGCCACCGCCGGTTCCCTTATCTTCTATCGGGCGTTACGAGGTGGAAGCAGGCCCATCCGTCCCGTCGCGTCGCGTCTTGTCCGAACGAGTGTGGTAGTCCGCTGAGAGTTCCGCCACGAGCACGGCCTTATCGCCGTACGTACCTGAAACACCATTTGCGATCGATCAGTGACTTCTCTCGTGATACAACGGCCGATCGACGGGGCCGTAAACGGAATTGAGAGACACGGGATGGTAGGAAGAGAGAGATAGATCGCCTAACGTGTCGTGAAAACTACGGGGAGCCAGTATGGCGCCGCTCTTCGTCTATCTCATTCCCCCCGTAACCCCTTTCACTCTTTCACGCACACCTCTCCTTCTCCTGCCCGTTCGTCCCCTTTCCTTTCTCTGTCGCTCCCAATAATCTTCACCCGTCCCTTATCACCTTCCCCGTCGTTGGCCCCACGCAACCGCGCTTCGCGTCTCGCTCCCGCGACCTCCCCCGTGCCACACAATTTCGAGTTAACCACGCGCATACGTGCTCGGCGCTCGACTGTCACTAGGTAGTAGGTACCGCCGCGCACGGCACTCTCGATTTGCCTCAGAACCGAGGTGCCCGTCGAGATCGCTACGCGGTCGACTCGAAATTCCACTGCCTCGACGTCATCGAGATGCCGTGCTCTCGGAGACGGGGGAGAGAGAGGGGAGGGGGGCACACTTGTTGGGAGAAAATGAATTCACTGGTCGTTCGCGACGTAAAGTTTTGCTGCTAAGGCGGAATAACGATTAGACACAAGACTGGGAACGAGAGCGGACGGACGATCGCCGAGCGAGCACACGACGCGCTAACGAAAGGTTGGGTCAGGGATAGATAGAGGTGGGGTGGACAGACGGAAAACGTAACCCTCGCGACGAGAAGACACACTGGACGTACTACACGCTGCGATCGACGCGCGCCTACCACTTTTTTCCTCGATCTCGTTTTATCCTCGTTCGCGATGCCGTCTCCCCTCGATAGCCAGGTCCGCGAGCAGAACGTACACACCCGAGAGAAGTCAGCGAAGGAGCCACAGCCCATAAACAGCACCACCGTCCATCGTGACAGGGCGCTCCGGTTCGTCGCCGCTGCCGGCGTGCATACCCGGTGGTTCTTCACCGCCTCGGCGCTAAAATGGCGATCGAAGTGACAGCTCTCGCCTCCTCCTCGCCGGGTTCGGTCGGGCAGCCGCTCTTTCGACGCGTACTATCACGCACCGACTATACTTTCTCTCTCTTTCTCCTTCTCGGGACTACACTCGACTCGCCTCTAACTAACTGCTTCTACTCTTTCCGTCCTTCTAGCCGTACCTACTACTCTTACTCTCTCACTCCCCTCCCTCTCTCTCACTCTCTTGCGCGCACACACACACACCACCTCTCTCTCTTTCCCTATCTCTCTCTCTCTCCCTCGCTCCAACACGCACACGTATACATTCGCACAGCACGCGGCATACGAGAATAAGAAGCTGCTCGGTGGCATCGGGGACAATGAAACCAGCCGGCTCGATGCGTACCGCGTGAAACTGACGAGCCACACGTAGACGCACAGGCACCGTGCAGTGGGTTTTCGATGGCGGCTCGAAATCTCAGTCCCGGACGACGCCTACACCACCACCACGTACCACCTTAATAGCTGTGCTTGCCCGGACTCACGGGACTCGACTGGGCTCCGCCAGGCCACGATATCCCCGCCGCACTTGCGCCAACCGGCTATTGCTCCTACCCTTCGTGAGGATATACTAACCGTTCCTCGTTCTTACGCCCACCCCCAGCGCAGTTCTATTACCCGTCCAGACAAACTGAACCCCTGCGGAGCTCCCACGCCCGCGAAACAGCCAATGCTGGAGCCTGTCGGCAGGGCCGTCTAACTCTGTGCACGGACGCCGACCCGGCGAATACGCTTCGCTATCGTTCGTAATTATCGATGTTTCAAAATAACTTTACCCTTCCATCGGTTATTAGTCGGTAGGTATGTTTAGCGATGAACAGAAATCGATTTTCTTGTAATAAACATCCGTTACTCTGACCGATTGATACAGATTATTCGATGGTATACGAGACGAATGTCTAGAAGTCTCTTGTTCTATTTTGTAGAATTGAAAGATAGAATGACAGACACGAGGTTGTACCTTTTCGTGGTAAAAGCGGAGGGTGATTACTTATAGATGGAGTAACGCTTGTATAACGAGGGCGCTGGTTTGTCTATATACGGGCCTAGCTCTCGCCCCGTTGAGTCGTGTTGTGACTGGGTAAACGAACGAAATACTCTAATGGTCTACGTTCGTCTGTTTCCACTTGTCGTTCCTTCGAAGCCACGCAAACGAACGACAATTGCGTAATATTTCTCTCATTGATTCGTCTCGGCCTGGAGAGTAATCTTGGGACGGAGGACCGGCTAATAGATACACGGTGTAAAACTACACGGGGTATGACCGTAATAACGAGAAGAAGAGTAGGTGGAGAAAGAGCGCGAGCGTGTATGTAAATACGCATCTCTTTACCGGGGACCCTTACGAGTGGAAGGAGAGACAGAGACGGGGGCAACGAAACTGAAAACGACCGAGAGAACGAGAGAATGAGAGAATGGGAGTCAGAGGAGCCTCCGGTAGGCGTGGAAAGGGAATCGTGTTGATCGTTTGACGAAGGCATTCGCGGGTATGGGATTCTCCTACGCGAGCTTGCCCGCTCAAATTTTTCTGCCTCTCTTTGAAGTTACCGACTTCGCTCGGCTAATATCCGTCCCACGAACATCGGCCACGTCACGTAAAGGGCTCGCCTTTTAACGCTGATTTCCCATCGCGAGAAATCCGTTCAACGACTATCGCTCCGCGATTAACCCCTTACCGTAGATACGAATTTCTTTCGAGCTCGAGAGAGATGCTTGAAAAGAAGCTTCTTAGATCCCTTCGCGCCTTCCTCGAATGCCTCCGGTTCAAGCACAAAGTTGAAACGCGAATTTTTCCCGCGAAATCGGAACCGCTTCGACTCTCGCTATGAAATGAAAAAGCGATAACTCATTTCGGTGTTAAGAGTAAACGCACTCTACGTCGATCCAAGATGCCTAATCCCTACAATAACTTGACGACAGGCGAAACCGTTTGCCTCGCTAAAGCAGTGTCGCGTGGAACGCATGATTAATCACAGCACGCTGGAAGTTAACGATTTAATGTTGACGCAACATTACAAATCGATTACCGCTCGTTTTCCGTGTCACTCGCGATAACGAGACATCGCGAAGATACGAGCGGAAGATACATATTCCGCGAGCGGAACAGGTTTCGTCGGTCGGATTGGCGGGGCCGTCCAATTAAAATTATAGCAAACAGAGCCGCGGAAACGGCGGCGAACGGTAGACACCGTTTTCGTTATTTATGCGCGCAGCGACGTTTAATCCGATTCCGTGGCCACCGGCGACGGTGGCCGGAGATCAAAGTTCTGTCCCGTCGATTTCGCGGACGTCCAATCGGGGTCGCAAAATATCAAGCGGTGCGAACCGTAATTGAATCTGTAACGGCGGCCGAATCAGCGCGACGTCCAATCATTACATTATACGAGTCACTCGCCGATCGACATTCGTTAGTCAATCGTTCGTGTAATTGTTGGCTTGCAGTTGCTGGGTTAAGCTCTGCAGCTTTGTAGTTGAAGCACCAGATAAACGCACGCCGTCCACCGTCAGAGAGAAGCAAATGACGCGTTGAGCGAAAGAAATACGAGCGCTCGATCGTCGGATCGGCAATTCTGTCGAATTCTATGCGGCGCGTTGCATTTTAATCGATAGGGCGAAAATAATGAGGAAAATATTGATTAGCGGAAATTCCAACGTCCTTTTTCGAGTGCCCAATGAGACACCAACGTTCTTTTTCGTGTTTGCAATAGATGCTTCGTGTTTGGACTTTTTTATTATCAAGTTAATGATACGGTGATCTTCGATGATCGTCGCTTGGCGCGATAGGTTGACCTCGTTGGCCTTGCAGCCGACTATGGCCACCTTCACCTGCCGATCCCCGTAAAATTCGACTGACCCCGGTGACCCTCTTCAATCTCCGCTCGTTAAATTCCCTGCCAATGCAACGAGCTTCCCGAGACACACCAATTTGCAGGGACCTCGCGATGCGTAAGAATAGCGAGGGGCATCGCGGGAAGAGCGGTGGTTGGACAATGCATGCGAGAAGTGCAACGCGACGACAGATAATCATACGTCTAATGCGTGGACGCGCGAAGATTACGGAGATTACGGAGTCTGTCCCGCAGGCTGGGAGCGGCGGGAATGCAAAGTTGCTGCTTTGTTGTCGCGGTAAACAGTAGGAAAACGGTGGGAAATTAGTCGTTCGAGTTAGGCCAGCGGCAGGCGTGGCAGCGCGATAATTAGGTTTCACTTGGTTCGCTTTAATAATCCAGGCGACATGCAAAGTGCATCGCCGGGATCCTTGCGCCCGTGAAAGCGAGCGGTACGCCCGCGTCTCTGGTGTGGGTGTCCAGCGTTAACGTTAACCCTAAGCGTCGCGCTAGCCCGCCGCCGATTCTGGGCCTGCCGGGTGACAAATTTTGCAAGGGCAGCCGGAATTATTAATGCCCTCTCCGCGGAGAGGCCGAGAACGGGGCGAGGCGAGGCGCGAAATTAGCACAAGCCCGAAAACGGTGCACCGTTGCGCTACAAGCGAATTCCAATCGAGATAATGAAAATTAACGACGTTAAAGCGACGTCACGGCTTCGTAATTAATTATCGCGGCCCGTTTGCCCGTTGTCGATCGGGGCTCTTGGCACGCCGGGCCCTTCCCGCAGGGTAGAGCCACATAATCGCGATATCAATCCTTCATTAATTCCTTCACCCGAAGGACGCCACGTCGAAACTCTTCCACGAGACGCTGCGATTAATTCCTCAAGACGCTTTATGTATGTATGTATGTATATATCTATATATGCATGAACCGGCGGCTCTATGAATTATACATCACGTCGCCGGCACCCTCGCCGCGAAGTTTCTTGCGCTGGATGATCGTTCTTACGCTCGCCAACAGACAGAGAGAGCCAGAGGGACCGAGAGAGAGGCAGGAGGATAAGACAAATAAACTTCTCTGTTAATAAACGCGGCCTCCGGAAGCCCCTTCGCGAGTGCCTGCACGAAGAGAAAGAACATCCAGAAACAGGTAGAGATCGATTGTTCATTAAATTCTAAAGGCTGATTTAGTGGCTGCCATGCGCCTACGTAATTGCCCCCGTTCTGCTACTGTCTTTCTTAACTATCGAGGCTCGTATATCAAACCGCGTTTGGGTAAAATCAGTCGGGCGTAACGAACTTTCTTATCTCGTTTACCCTTCGCCGGATTTTCGTATCTCTCTTTTTCCACGGGCCCCATCCACTCCGCTTGAATCCTACTCTCCGATAATGTGAAATCGCATCCTCCGCGGCCCACGCGTCGCGAGCGACGGCCCCCCGATTTATGCTAGGATGCATCGCACGATTCCAACCAGCGGACACTCGCTCGGAGATCTCTCGAAAATTTTTCCTCCACCACTCTTTCAGTCGAGCGCATTTATTCGTAATCGCGTGACGATGACGGCGCGTGCAAAATCAGTGTACGTGCCTACAACCTTCTTCGGAGAACGTAAATAAAACGAATGGGCGAGCTCGTTTTTATATGCATGATGCATTTTATATTCGTGCAAATGCACGGGCATACGCGATTAAAGTTCTAGCGCCGTTAACGAGCGCAACGAATTTCCGGCTGAAAATTCCAATCGAGTATGTACATACCATACATCTGGTATTCAGAAGTGCTGACTGCAGGAAAACATGTGCGGGACACGTGCACGCGATGAGCCGTAAAAAAGGAAAATCTTTTGAGAGGCAAGCCTCAATCTCGAGGATTTCGAGGCTGGCAAGTGCCATTTAATTTGATGAAAAAACGATAATATGGTCGGGGGCGCTGCTACGGCAGCGAGTAACATACTCTTTCCAGGTTAAATAATGAAAAAGGTTACGGGAAGGACATTGCGATTAACAACACAGACGTACATATGTAAATGAGTATCTCAAACGATCGTTTTATTCGTTGCAAACCCGCTTAAATTTGTAAAATGTCGGTGTAGTCATAATTACATCCATTACCAAGTATTGCGGATCCTCCGAATCAGGCTCCGCGTTTGTAACTGTTGCTTCTTTATATAACCACGATGCGATAGCACTGCCTGCTTGTACTCTAATGCGTCGTTTCATTAAATCGGCGGCTTTCAAAATCTCTTCCTCCAATTTCAATCGTAATACATCGATCCCTGTTAATTTTAAGGAGGACACGCGCAACGTGTCCTCTGGTATGTCCTCTTTCCCTAAGATATTATCTCCGGCGATATCGCATTTATTGGCAACGTTAATTACTATTTTATTTTCGCCTATCATCGGTTGTATCGTTTCCTGAACATGCTGAATTTGTGCTTTCACATCGGGATGACTGATGTCGTACACGTGAATTATAAGTTCCTACAAAAAATCGGATAAATTAACCGCTAATTACGGAAACAGTTTAAGATGACTATCGAAACAAGCGATTAACGTACTGCATTTATAGCATCTTCTAACGTTACTACGAATGGTTCTATTAAGGTTTCTGGTACATCCTGAATGAAGCCTATAGTATCGATATATAACACTTTCAACTTATTACGCAGGAATCCTTGATGAATCGTTGTGTCCAAAGTGGCAAATAATTTATTTTCAGGCTCTAACGACGCATCTCCTGTTAATGCTTTTATCAACGATGTTTTCCCAGCATTCGTATACCCAACTACAGCGATACTCGGAAAACCATAACTACTTCTTCGACTTTTTATCATATTCCTGTGTTCCTTTAATTTTCTCAGCGCAGTTTTCAACCTTCTTTCTCTGCTTTCAAGCAATTTCTTTCTCCTCTCATCTAAGTTTATCCTTCCACCGTGACAAACGGACAGATCGATCATTTTCTTCTTTATGTATGGAATTTCTGCCAGAGACACTTGCAATTTTGCTTCCGGGGTCTTTGCGTGGTCACGAAAAATATGAATGACTATAGAGAACCGATCGTAAATAGGCAAGCGAAGAGCTTTCTGTAACTCGGCTATTTGTACAAACTTCAGTACGTTTGTACTAACAAATATCGCTGTTGCATTCGAACAACTCCCGATCTCCTTTTTCAAAGCGTTAAGTGCTCCTGAACCAACCAGCTGTTTCTTCTGGAGAGTTAACAGGGGAATAATTTTTGTCCCTACTATGCTCCAATTTGGGAGGGTATTGATAAGCGCTACTGCCTCCGCCAACTGTAATTCAGGTGTAGTGTTTCTTTTTTTACTGGCACCCCATTTTATATACGGCTGCAAAATGAATACTTTATGACCACCAGTGACTGTTCCTAAGTAATCTTGGGACAGTGCCATATAATTGTGCTGCTCTTCTACATTTTCTTCGTACCCTTCAAATTTCTCGTTAGAATTATATCGATGGACAATATTCAGTGCGGCGAATTCTCTCTTTTTACGTATCAAATTTATTCTATTACAATACGGAGACTTATTTTGTACAGCGTGAAACAGTATCCTTAGACACTGCATCGTGTAATAATTAATATTTTCGTATCTATCACTTGAAATATTGTTTGTTTTGTTAACATAACTCAACATACAGATAGTTCTAAGCAGCGACTGTTATCAGTACGGTTTCATAACCTTAAAGTCATTAAACGCATGGTAATTGTACTTCAATCGGCACATGAAAAAATATAGAACTAGCAAAATATTATTATACTATCATCGATACATTCTCTCTTTTAAAACATGTACCCATGGTACACGAAGAAGATTATTATAATCCGAAGTTACGCTCATAACCTCGAACAATGCAGAGAATGTACATTAAATACAGAATCAGAATAATCAATATTGTAGGAACTATATTATAGGATTACGAGGATCAACACCCCCTAACGCAACAATTATAGATTGTATAGATTTACTGTAATGAAAGAAGCGATTGCGCAAACCTCGCGACCAAAATAAACACAATAAATAACTTTTCTATATATATATATATAAATATTATAGAATTATCCTAGTTGTTCTTATGGTATTCGTTCGAAATGTTTGTGCAAATGTCCCGTTTTACGGTAATTTATTTTTATCCGTCACGCGCGTCGAACTCAAAATTCGGACATAATCGCGAACAGATGTTCCTGCCACGTGACTTATAGCAACCTCGTCATGAATCTGTCAAGGTGTCAATCTCCGTAACTGCGAATTACGATTTCCCGAAATTGAACGTAAAATTGAAGCTAATCGAGTTGAAAAATGGATCGTGGTACATTGACGAAGGTCCTGCGCGATTTCCTCACGACCGTCGATGGAGAATTAAGTTTAAATAAAGGGGAATACTTTTTGGTAATATTTATGTGCATCTGTGTATTTAAACATTTCCTTATAACCCTATCGAGAATAATAATATTGTGGTGTACTCTGTGTAAAATTGAAACAGGTATGTAGTGTCATAGATAAACACTGGTGTTATGGAGAATCTCGAGGCAGGTCAGGGAAATTTCCTTCGAGACATTTGCACAAAGTTGAAGTACCGCAGATACATGACTCGGAGACTTTGTTTGTTTCAACCGCTGCTTTCCCAGGGCAGCAGGATGGAGATTTGTCCTTCTCTCAAGGTGATTTGTTTCAACGCGTACAGAGTAATATGTATTTTAAAGTAAAGTAATTGTTTTAACCCATAATTGACGGAATTAGGGGAAATTATTATTGGATCGCAAGATGTTGGATCCGGGTGGTATTTGGGGCAAATAGATTCCAGAAAGGGCATTTTTCCTTTGACTCACGTATGGCGACTTGACTCTAGCATATTAAAGGTATGCTTTTTAAACAATCTTTTGGTAACGAGCTAATTCATTGCAAATTAAATTGATAAATATCAATCTTATTGCTTTCAGAAACCTTCAGTGAAGAATGTTATAAGAAGAAGGGCCAAAATAAAAACCAATCTGCAAGCGCAACTTGACGGCGAACTTGACTTAACAGAAGGCGAAATAGTTACAGTCACAGAAGTTCTTGACGATTGTTGGTGTCGTGGAGTAACAGAAAATGGGAAAGAAGGGATATTCCCAGAAGCATTTATATCTTACATAGAGGATGCTGCTGATGAATCCGATATGGCTTCTGTAATAGAGAATAATACCTCGCCTGCATCAGTGCCTTACAATGAAAGGATATACAACGCCATCGAAGAAACGCCTATGCCACCTTATATCGAAGAACCCGCTCCAAATTACTACGACTTATTTCCTCAGTACAAAACGGCTGTATCGGATCCAGTAGAGAGCACTTCAAACAGTAGCACTCTGAATACATTGGATGTAAAACCATACGCTATAACTTTGTATCCGTTTAATGCGCAGTTTCCAAACGAGCTTAGTTTTGGGGCAGGCGAAGTGGTACATCTCATTAAACATATAGATTCGGAGTGGATAGCGGGTACAATAGACAATCATAAAGGAATTTTTCCTATATCCTATGTTAACATTATAGTAGATTGCGGAGAAAGCAACAGCGAACACAGTTTTTCGAATCAAGATGCAACTATGACAGAATATAATGAATTAATACCAGGAACGCAAGCTAGGGTGGAGTATACATTTCAAGCCCAAATGGATGGAGATTTAAGCATCGTCGAAGGCGATACCGTCACAGTGATCGACATGGCTAATGCTGATTGGGTTAACGTTAAGGATCGATTCGATAAGATCGGTTTGTGCCCAAGAGGATACCTGAAAGCTTTACATACAGAATCGTTAGATGTTACTCAGTGTTCGTTAGAGGATTTTGTGATAATACGGCACGATGAAGTGAGTGATAAAACAGAGGAACAAAAATCAAAAAGACTTTCAGAACCACATAGACCGGCACCTCCGGTACCAGTACCAGGTAGAATGCCTCTACAAAAGGATCTAACAGAGAGTAAAGAAACAAATTTGGGAAACGTTAATCCACAGATCGATGTGGCTAACAACAATAACTTAGATGTGAAGCAAAAGAACGCAGATCACAGGCAGAACGTTATATCTGAATTAGTTATTACGGAAAAGGAATATGTTCGTGATCTAAAGCTGACGTATGAAACATTTAACTTGCACAATCCAAGTTCACTTGAGTCTCTAGGAATAGATGTAGCTATTCTATTTGGGAATATTTTTGATATTATTCAAGTTGCAGAAGAATTGCTAGATATGATACTGAGATCGATGAAAGGATGTGACGAAGAATTGCAAACAATTGGTCCCTGCTTCACAAAAATGTCTGAAAAATTGAAGAACGTGTACGTGAAGTACTGCGGGAGCCACGAAGCTGCGTTAGTTTTGTTGAAAAAGGTTGTACTTTGTGCGTGTGCTTTGTATGTAATTCACATTCTATACATTGTATATATTATTATATTATTTTAGTATGAAAGTAACGAAGAAATAATGGTAGTATTTAACAAAGGTATCGAAGCATTAAGGTACCAGGTAGCTTGTTTTGATATGAGCTCTATCCTTATAAAACCAGTACAGAGAATTTTAAAGTACCCGCTTATTTTATACGAATTGGTAAAGGTGAGTCTAACGCGAGTATATGTTTTATCTCGAGAAATCAATGAATGTTTATTTAGCTCTTTTTTTAGTGTACCGATGATAATCATCCTGATAAAGCAGAAGTTGAAGAAGCTTGGAAGACTATGACAGCTGTTGCGAGTCATATTAATGAATATAAACGTCGGAAAGATTTGGTGTCCAAGTACTTGGACAATGACAACACATTAATGAGCAAGATGTCCAAACTTAACATGCACTCCGTAGCAAAAATGTCTATAAGATTAAGTACACGATTGTCTGCCAGTTTAGGATTAACCAACGTCGCGGTTGATCCAGAGTTTGAGGAGCTTGAGAAACAATTCAGATCTGTAGAAAAATGTACTTTACAATTGGCTAAAGATGCCGAACAATGTTTTATATATTTAAGCGACGAAGCTATTTCGGGGGAGGTAATGTCGGATTTCTTAATCCAATACTATCAAGGAACTTCAAACGTCGAAGCAAATAGACTTAGAGAGATACGATCCATGATTTGGTCGCAATTCATTCAAGAGCTGAAGGGGTGTTTAAAGGACAGAGTCACTGCTCCAATAAATTTCCTGGCGACGTTATTAGAGGGGCCTGCTGTATTAATATCCAAAAGAGACGACAAATTGCTCGACTATGATGCAGCCATTTCGAAGAGTGAGAAGTACAAAGAATCGAGAATTGTAATTACATTGTATTTAACTGTCCCTCTTTTTTTAAGTATAATTCTAATGTATATGAAGTTTTAATATTTGAATATTTTCGATTGTCATATAACAATTTATATAGGTGCAGGACGAATTAGCTACAGCGAAAAACAATTACGAAGCCTTAACTCAGCAACTGTTGGAAGAATTACCAGTCCTGATTGATGCAGCAACAAAAGTGTTAGTTAACTGTATCAGTGCTTTTGCCCAAGCTCGGAAACTTTTATGCGGCAAGATTACCAAACGTTATTTAACTCTTTGCGAGGTACTTCAAGTGAAATGGAAATTAATGGCTACTAGTGCTTAAGAGAGAAACAATTAACTTGCATGTCTGTATTTGTAGACCTCGGCTCAACTATCGTCTCAGGATATTTTAGAGTCATTTCTAGTTAACCACAATTTATTGTGGAATCAGATAACGCGTTTTGCGTTTGCTGGATCAAATCCAAGAATAGAAGAGGCAGGATCCGCATGGTGTCCACAAAGCGAAAGACAAAGGACCACATTGAAGAATAAATATTCCAGTGATAAGTTATACATAGTTACAGAAAGCATAGTAAGCACTTCATCTTTGGATATGGGTGCGGCGCGCGGAACCCTGGTTGCAGTAATAAAGAAACAAGATCCCATGGGGGATGCAAGTAGATGGTTTGTGGATAATGGCTTGGCTCAAGGATTTTTGCCAGCCAAAGTACTACAGCATCAACAAATCCCACGAATTGCATCATTGGATGAAACTGCTACTACAAATAAATTGTATAACACATCTATGCCTGATCTGATCTGCATGGATTCTCCGGAAAAGGAACAGAAGACTATGCCTTCGTCGCATTTGCAAGAATTACTCAACATCCAGGTCAGTGAGGAAGTAAAGAAGGACAACCACTACTATGGCAACCTGAAGCAAATTTCTAGAGTTCAACAATATCAAAATTTAAATTACGAGGTAGATAGCAATACACATATGCATGCATCATGAAGTTCAATTTTGTAATCAGAATATTTTATAATTGCGAGTCACATTTCGTTTACAGTTTTATTACGCGGAATATGACTTCTCAACGAATATTTCTGGGGCATTGCCAGTTGTCAAAGGACAAGCTTTAAGACTCGTTAGACCCCACGATGAAAAGGGGAATGACGAATGGTGGCTTATGGAAGATCGTTATGGTAATAAAGGCTACGTACCCAAAAACTATTTACGGGAACCACTCAAAAAAGAGTAAACTCATAAACAGAACATTATACATATTGTTTCGCATGCTATTATCTTTATTTTACTAACCACAGTACCTTAATATTTTAAATATTTATTGGCATTATACATTAATCATAACTATTTTATACTAAATGTAAAGATGTTTTATCCATTCAAATTTTATGCAAAGGTATGATAACATCTCTTGCTTCTGGTACTTACGCTTATACGCTTTACACACCTAACAGACCTCTCTGTAATTTATTGTGTGGAACAGGAGTAATTAAAAGATGTACATTATACATTTATCTACTAAGGGAATATATTATTTCTGTGATAATGTAAGTATTTGTCAATGCGAATATAGTCGCAACTTTTGTTATAATTTGAATATATTGTTATTATTTACATGTACTTTGTAATTAATTCTGCGAGTATGCCAAAGCTTCATTCTGAAGATAGTGAAGTATATAATCTTTGCACATTCATAAGTCACAAATACTCCTCGATAATAAGAATTATTTTAAACAGCGCATAGACAAGAGCATCGCATCTCAATAACGATACATCACTCATGCATCATACAGCAAATGCATAAATGAAGAATGCATAGAGGGAAATTTCAAATAGTTACCAGTGCAGCCATTCTGGTCAACGATTCGAGCTCCGAAGTGTCGTTGATTCCGTGCAGGCTTCCATCCCCTAGCCACGCTCCATGGTCACCAGCCCAAGCATTTTCAGCGTTACTCGCGGTTGCTGACCATTCGTTCGCAACGGTACAGAATCACACGGGCATCCTCGGGACTGTCGATCGGTTTGTCGTGATTCCATGCTACAGTCACAGGAACAACTAAACTTCTCTCACTCACGTACGACAATCCGATACTATCGCAGAAGATAAAGTCTCCTGATAAATGACCGCGGGCACGTAATACTTCAGTTTGAACACGAAATTGGAACAAGAGATGGGACCACCCGACGGAAAGCTAGAAAAGGCGCCAAATCGCCCGGCAACATGTATCCAGGGAGTCGGCAAGAGCTCCGCGAGATACCTTCTCGTATTCAGCGACTTGTATCCGGCAATTCGTCCCTTTCAGATTAAGGCTTTAGTATTCAGCGATTTGGCAATATCTCTGTGTGATTCAGCGACTCAACGCGGAACGTTCTTGGTCATAAGCCGCGGAGCTCTTGACGACTCCCTGGATACATGTTGCCGGGCGATTGTTGCCCAGTTTATACGTACCTTAAACGACGATAACTTCGTTCGAGGATTCTTTCGAAAATTTGCAATAATGGGGACCAGACTCGCGAATCACTTCCTCTACTTGGATATCCAGATACCTACCTAAAGGTGGTTCTCTGCTATTGATCCGATGTGATCGACGTTATTTTTACTTGCATCGCATGCGTCATTGACGTCCACTTGGTAGGATCTTCCGAGAATCCTGGACACTCCATCGATATGACGCATTTCTTTGTTGAAAGACACCAATCACAGACAATTTTTCAAATACACGCGTCCTGCGCGCACCTCAACTTCCCCACAGAAGTGGATCCTTAATCTGACAATTCCTTTTGGGGGAAAGGAATGCTAACAAGAAACAGCCATTGTAAAAGAAAACAAAAGCGAAACGAAAGAATCGATGAAGCTCGCTCCTTTAGTTTCTGCCGCAAATCAAATTTGTTGTATACAAGGCCCGATCTAGGAGGCGCAAGCAGGGCAATTTTTTTATAAAACAAAAGGCTTCCGTTATTCAACAAATACCTACACCAAATTTCAGTCACTGTCAAAAATTATATTTTAAAATAATTATTTATTATTAAATATAAACGCCAGTAAAAATCATTTATGCCCAGAACGGTGGAAGAGTCTGATCGAGCCCTGATTGTATATACGAATAGGAACTAAGCACTTAAGCTATAGAACTAAATTGATCATATAAATAATGGGTTTCATGAAACCGAGTCATTGATGTCGATCGAATGAAAATCAAACGATCAACCGAGGAAGAGGAAGTGGATGGTAGTACATAGGTTCTACTTTAATAGAACACGCGCGCTAAAATAGAATGTACCAGTAGATCGTGTCTTTAAACGAGCGACACTTGGCCGCGACTTACCAATTAACCCACTTTCGATCGATCAATAGTTTTCATTGGTTCAGCAAAATTGGTCGTTCGGCTCTGTACACGTGGACGGAAACTTTGTACTGTTAATATCTAGATCGATAATGATCAAATGAAACTTTCCAATCAAAAGGGGCGGAGGGGGGTGTAGATTGAAATACAGAACGCTGTTTCTATTTTAATAAAAAAAACCGTCATCTGCTGTATTTATCACCATAATATAATACAATGTACTGTCACGGTGAACAGTCGATACAATACAACATGGTGACGCGTATCTACACCGCTAAGTTATCGCCTAGGGTTACATTAAAATTTAAGAAATGAACGAGTCACGCTTAAATAAAGAAAACAGTCTTTCGAGGTACAACGACGACTTATATAACTGCGACGAGATGCGATTAAAATTGTTCGTAATTATACACATAGTATGCGAACGATTGCTAAACTTATTCTAGCTTGCGCGCTACGTGAAAAAAAAGGAATACTGATATACATCAAACGACAATTCGCGAAATGCCCCCCATTTGCGAATACGGACTCGACGAGAAATAGTTCTCCCATTCGTGTCGGTCATGCTCACCGTCGCACCGTGTAAATTTTAAATTCTCTGTGAACGTAAATTAAGTTCACCAGGCTACCTCGAACGACAGACCAACGAATCGGGAAAAGCTTCTTTCTCTCTCCTTTGCGAACTTCAAACTGTAACGGTGATTACGATTCAATTGACATCAAGTATTTAACGATTACGATTAATTTCCTTCCCCTGGGCATATCGAACTTAAATCTTTTGGTGCTACCACGTAAAATCTACCGCAAGAGGCTTAACTGAGCGTGAATGCTCGATCGATAACTCTCGTTCAATTGTCGGATAAAGCCGCGCGTGAGGCGCAATTGCCTCGGCGAATTTCATCGGTATGAAATTGCTGAACGATAAGCGAGCTTAATTTATCTGGTGGTCACGAGAAAGTATCGTTATCCGACCAAGGAACTCGAGCATCGAGCCAGTGTGATTTCTCTTAGAAAGAAAAGCTTCAACCCTGACGAATCGAAACTCTTCGACGAAAATATAGCTTTTTATCCAGGGTAATTGGAGTTTACTTTAATGTCTGTTTAAAGTGAAAACAATCCGTGACAATATTGAACAAGCGCTTATATCCAGCCCAACGCGAACTTTCTCTAAAATATTCCCGAGGATTTACATGACATCATCGTTTTCTTTTAATACGCCTTACTACTCTACACGATAGTACAATCTCGTGGAATGGCGAGAGGCAGGATATCGCTGCGCTGCGATATCCATCGTTGGCTCTCGCAAAGTCACTTCGCACTCGAACAGAAGGATGCAGTAAGTGCTCTTATCGATAACGCGCATAGAAATCGCGATCTCTAACCGACCCGAAGGAATCCTTATCGTATCATATACCATACATCGTCCATAGATACGCAACGACACAAGTGTGCATCGTTTGGAACTCTCTCGTACTTCTCTACTCGTCGTTAACGACCTAACGATCCGCGGTGAGACCCGTTAACGATACGATCCGCGAGGATTGCCGACGGTTGCTCTTCGTGCAGGGACAATTCAGACTAGTCCCGTTTGCAAAATCTCAAATTCCCAACGGTCCCGAGTATAGGGCATCTAGTAACCGCGGGTAATCTGGCTCAAGCCGTCCACCAATCTTTCCTCCGATCGTGTTCGTGCTTTCGTGTCGTGCCGATCCGCACAGCACCCAATCGCCCGGTTAGGGATTCCCTTAGTCCGCCGGATAGAAGCGTAGAATCGCGCGCCCTTGGATCTCCGAGAGACACAGCTTGTGCACCACGTCGAGAACTTCCTCGGCCGGGTACACGGTATGAGGTGGCGGCTCGATCTCACCGGAAGCCACCAGCTGGACCAACTCTCGGAGCTGCTCCAAGGTGCCGGGCTCGACAGACTTGATACTCTGCTGCCATTCCTCTGCCCGTCTACTGAACTTCGGTAGCAGACGATCGGCCACCTCCTTGATCACGAAAACCACCCCACCTTTGCTCAGGCACTGCATGCTGCGGTGAAGGCTGCGGGATGTCGTACCGAAATCGATCACCACGTCCACGTGACCACGGCAGGCGTCCATCGTACGCTCGATCAGCTGCCTCTCGTATAGATCCTCGCTCCACTGCACCACGTTCACGCTGTATTGAAAAAGGAGACTGTTTCTGAATTGATCGAATGGGTTTCCATGTGGACGCAGATGGACTGGGAAAGAACGAGCTATCTACTGTGCTGTGCTATGGAAGCGTGTACTTTTGTGCTATAGAATAATAGATGTGGATTTGAAACAGTCTGCGGATAGGGGATGAGGAATCGTTTAAGTGGGATTCTCACGGGGATTCAATCTGTATTTGCGATTGCAAAGTCTCTTTGGAGAAGGATCAGAACGTTTTATTAGCACTGTATCTAGCTTCGTACAGGATTTGAATGTGGATTGAGTCCCAAAGTTCTGAGGAAACTTATTGCAATATCGATAAAGGGATTTTGCAGAAAGAATAAAGTGAATCAGATCGAGTCAGGTGTAAAAATAAAGTGCTCGCAGCAGTACGGTGCAAATGTATATGTGCATTGATAACGATAAAGACGGGCGCGATGCAAGCGAAAATAAACTTGTATACAAACCGTACCTATCGTTTCCTTCTTTTGAAGTTATGGTCACGTAAACAGAAGAACCCCAAAAAGATACGAATGTACGTGATACTTGTTATAACAAAGGTGTGTCAAGTACCGTAAGTTATCGAGGCTGCTCTTATCACCGATACGGTAAATTTATTCAACTAACGAAAACAAGATGATCTCGATAACAGAGATCGAACAGGTATCGTCGATTTCCCTGGTTCAAAGATCAACAAACGCGTTGCGTGACACATAACATATACACCTCTACTAATCCACAAGAAGGAAATCTAATGCCCTAGCATGGAAAGAACACAAATTTCCATTATACCCGTTTTAAGATCCAAGCAAACTACATTACACCGATTACACTCAAAAACCCTATGCCTACGGCAACATCAACGGTTCACTGACCAAACTATTCTAACAACTCACCGTTGAAACTCCTGAGCCATGGTCAGCCCATCGTCCTTCAGCGAGGCGATGGTGATAATGACGCGGTCCTTCATGTTGCTAAAGTGGTACGCCGCGATCCTAAGGGCCCAGAGGGCCAGGCCGCCGGTCCCGACGATCAGGATCTTGCAAACACTGTTCGGGCCCCTTTCCTTCAGCAACTGTTGAACGTGCTCGTGGGCAGCGAATACGGTGTTCATGGCGAGGAGCGCGCCAGCAGGCAACATCGCTGCGACGCTCAGGCTCACGTTGTCCGGTATCTTTATCAAGTATTTGAGATCGTGAACCACTAGGTATTCGACGTATCCGTTCGGTATGCCCTCGAATGGATAAAGGATCACGCGATCCCCGAGCTTGTAGTCCCAGTCCTGCGGCACGTTTGCTCCGAGGGACTCGATCACGCCTGCGACCTCGTATCCAGGGAATAGAGCCGCGTCCCGAACCCCGTGGTGCGGTAAGGACATAGGGAAGTCGCCCTCCACAGAGACTTCCGTGGCCAAACTACTACTGCTGGAGATGGAGGTCAGGCTTGACAAGCTGGGCGAACGACGAGGATGATAGCAGGCGCCTGCACACATCACCCGGATACGGGCCCCATTCGCTGGCACCTCTGGGACAGGAACATCGAAACTGAACACCCATTCACGGCCCGTTACGCTCGGGCTCTCGATGGACACCTGCCTGCACAGCTTGTTCATCTTCTTCTCTCTGCAACAGGTCAAATATCGCTTGAATTCTCGATTCGCAACATAGGAATCGAAGGAATGTCTTTGGACTTGGAATAAGTACTGAAGGAGAAGTTCTTTGATTTGCTACTCTCGCGTGCATTTGGTAGTATTCGTTAGGAGGTATAGCTGGCCGAAATCAATAATAGAGGGTCGAACGATTCTGGAGGCGCGAAAATCTATAAATAGTCTCGACAGAATGTCTTATAATAGGCTGTGATAGAAAAGGATTTTTTTAGAAACTTAGGGGCCATTTTCTAAATCACACATGTTGAGATATATCGAATATATTTTTAACGCGTGAAAAATATGCGAAAAGTTGTAGCTCTGCTTTCTACGAGCAGAGATAGAAGCAAAAAGTCCTTTAGATCTGCCCACAGCTATTTATAGCGACCAGTTAAATTCTAGTGGCCAATCATTAAATTACGAGGCCGAGCTGCGCGTTTGAAGCTTCGAGAGTTCGAGCAAGCATAACGAGCGGATGCTTGCCATTAAACTCGACGGTGTCCGTTACGACTCGTTCCAGTCAGCTGTTGCCCCTTTCTACTCACACTATATACCACCGAAGCGTTTCTTACGTTGAAATGGCCGCGATAATTCCACGGTTTTCTACCTGATTTCGACATATCGGACATAGAGAACTGTAATTTAAGGCTACAGAGAGATTCGAACAAATGCATACCCGCTGCACGGTGCACAAGGTGCGTGAACGAGTGGTGTCACCGGCTCCAATTCCACAGGCATGCTGTATTACCACAATTCTTCTCTTTGTCACGGAAGAAAAACTGTCCCCCTTTATTCTCTTCTACGCAGAAACTCCGCGGAACTTAAATCCTCCGCGATCTCGGTCGACACGATTTACTAAACGCCTGGCACGGCTCTAAGATGCTTCTTCAATCGTGACACGCGCTCTAGTCGATCGAATAATCGAGATACGAATGGGAAAGATCCGCGAATAAAATAACAAAGAGGCTTCTCGTGTAACGCACGACGTTCCTCAGTGATCGCGCGAAACACACTAGCTGAACGCGGCGCTGCTCGTTCACTTTTATACCGTCACGAGCTTTCCCAGTGAGGCTGCGTTAGTCATGGCAGTAGGAAAGGGGCCCTGGTAGAGGGGTGGAAGAAACGGAACGTGAGCAGGTACGAGCATTCACGAACCACGTGCAACCTCTGTTTTTCTCGTATGTCGACGCCCGCACATTCGTCCAGTGCGTCGTAACACACGCATGAATGAGACGCAGATAGGACGTCTCTTTTTCTCTTTTCTTTCCGACGATCACGACCCAGGGATCGTAGCTGTTGGAGGAAGGGTATTTTTAAAATATCGCGTGTAGTCGAAAGAAGCCTCTTTTCTCCTCTTTGTTTCGGTATGGCCTCGCACGAATTTTCTGACGTCTCTGAAGATTACAGTCTGTTTATATTTCTGAACTAATTGGAGATCGCAATTAGAGCGAATCGTTTATCTTGTTTCGAGAAAGTAATGCTTGAAGGGCGATATGACGCGTAAGGAATAGAAATATCGGACTGATTCAGTCCCGTGAGTTTTCCTTTCCTTATATCAAACTCATTCGTAGAGGATTAAGAATGCGATTGTCTTTAGCAGTGTGGCATAGAATAATCGAGCATTACATGTCAGTTTCGTCTGTGTCGACTGGCACGTGCCAATAGCTGGATATATGTGCATAGTTGTGCTGTTGGGTATTCGCAACGCATTACTCGGATGTGGATAGTGCCCGCCTGCACGTCGGCATGTTTACTACCAAGGAAACGGTGACATCATTCTTATCGATGCACCGCTGACCCTTCCATGTTCGCCACGTTTCTTTCGAATAAGTGTATAGCGGGATTGAATGAAATTGTCGTTTGTAATGCAGATAAGCAAGGACTTTTACGCCGCCGAACTTACGCATTCGCGATGCTCCTCGTTGGGAATTGTGACGCGGTGTGTTGCGTCTCGGGACGGATATTACCGTCGACGCCGATAACACTGATACCGATCGATTCAGAATATTCGAAGCAACTCGAGCGGCGAGCACGCGCTGTACACGTGGGCCACGGCGGAAACATGTTTACCCGAAGGAGCTTGTGACAATTAGGAGTAATGAAAAAATCGTTTAATGATGCTGCACGCGATAGAAAGAATATAGAACGCACAGTTGCGGCATGCACAAGTAACTTCGTCCCTGACACGAAACCAGAGACGTTTCCAGCAGATGATTTTAATAGTCAATTGCTACTGTTAAACGATTATCAAAATCTAGGTTACATGCACAGTTGCCGAAGAAATTGATCGATTCGCTCGATATAAAACGGTAAAAAGAGGACTCTAAAAATGTATCCTACTAAATCATCTCGAGATTCAGACTTCATTCAATACACAATCAATTCCAATCACCCGGGATTCACTTATCCAATGAACTCGACGAAATTGTTACGAACTCAAATAATTATGATTCATCAGGAATCCCTGATCTTCCTGTCATACATTCATCGACGTATGATTGAGACAAAATACTTCCTCAAGATCCTACTGAGTAACTTCCCAATCATCCTTCCGCAAACCATTTAAAATCTAAAAAGTGACATCAAGTATCAGGAATATTCCTTAATAACTGTCGAGTATAGCAACTATTAAATATAGCACCGTCCTTGCAAGACACGAAGCTATTTCATCTCAATTGTCGTTATCCCGAGCACAGCTTCAATTAATCGTAACCCCCGACCGTCCTCAACCATTATGCTGGCCGGTTAATGGAGGGGTTAATTAAAAGACAGGGCGCATTGAAAATGTACAACGAAACTCGGCGTAGACGCAACCGCCGCGATCAAATCCTCGTTGTTTGTCGTTTAAGCGTACCGCGACACGGCCATTTGACGATATGTAATATTAAACGATAATGTAAACGCCTACGTTCCCCTCTGTTACCTATCTAATTCAATTTATCGATATCCATCGTTGCGTGTACAGTAGCGACGTTATCTATATAAAAATCACGACGACCACGCGAAACAAACGCTGACAGACAGTTTGTCTACATCCGGAAACGTTTACTTTGACGGCACTACTGAAATAGAAATCCGCCTGGCGATATCACAGGTGCCTGGAAATTATTTCGAGTCTGGCCTACAACCGTCCTTGACTACTTGCTGCCAGATGCACTAAGCTGCTTGCTTTAGATTTTCAGAAGGCTTTTATCCGAGTGATTCCAGGTGGATGCTTACTATCCATGCATCCGGTGGCAGGTACCTAATTGTTTATTGGATTTGTTTGACAAAACAGTGGGGATGGACTTGCAAACGAGAACACAGGCATGGACTTTAGTTTCAGTTTACTTTGTCTACTTTAACGTCGTAACACGTCCTTGGTTTCAAGGAAGAGTACCGCATGTTACGCGACTTCTGTTGCCCGAGGAAATGTTCATTATTCGCGAGAAGGAAAAACGCACCGTTATTCCAGCCGCGTCTGATATTTCAATCGCGCGTTCGATCGTTTATTGATCTACGAGAAGGTGAAGCGCGATCCTTTGTATTTCTTTGTGAAAATATCCACTTTCTCCGCTTCGTGCTTTATTATGGGCTCGGTTGCGTAATAATTTATAAATAGTTTGTTTAACAAACTACTTGGGCTATAAAACGAAGCCGACAATAATTCAGGTCGACGGTATCTTCCCGAGCCACATAATCGTACAGCAAATAATAGAACTACAGTGATAAGCTTCTGCATTAGTCAGCCAAGGCAAAGCTTTAGCTAAGTTCTATAACAATATTATACTAAGCTTTCAGCTAGCAGATGTTCAATTGGCTTCGCACCGAAAAGTCCAATGTTTGTCTAACTTCTACGCCGTACCGTAATTAAGTATCCAATATCTAACATGTTATTCTGTTATGCTATCTGCTATCGTTTATAACACAGAAGATGCGCGACTCGTCGTTCCATCAATCACGATATCTCAGGAAAAAATAATAAGCAGGATTATTATGAACCGTTTGGAATCGGCGATTGTCATTAATGAGGGGATTAAAGGTTCGAAAAAAAAATACGATTTTAATTTATCTTACGATGCCGACCTCCCATCGTAGAAGTACTTTATCAGCACTCGAGAAACAATCGATCGGCGATACCGATTACGCGGCTACTTTCTTTCCAATATCAGAACACGCAAGAAGTGACACGCGTCACTGAAAGCCACTCGCGTGGCCTTGTGCCGTTCGCATTAAAATTACGCTCATCTATTTATCACCGTTAGGATTGACGACGCGCCGAACGCTCGCGGGAATGGAACTTGTGCAACGATTATGAACATTTTTGCCGTGCAATGTGTCATTTCGCGCGAGCACGTTTCCATTGCGTGATCACCTTAACGGAAACCGCGATTACATCGGAAGCGTACAGCTTGCGAGACTTTCGTCCAAGCGAATGTCCCGCTATTAAGAAACACGCGACGTAAAAGTATGACAGGCTTTCTCAAATATTCGACGAATTTGTAGCGAATAGAAATTCGAAAATCCACCGGCGTGAACGAACGAACGAGGAGCCACATCTCATCTCGACACATTTCCAAGGAACAAAGAAGTCTCTGGCTGCGCATTCGACGCCAGTCGAAACAAAGGACTCGCACGGCACGACTTGTCCCATTGCGATGCACACGAAGCTTCTCTATCGACGCTTTATAAATAGTTTTAATCCACGATTATCGATGATCGGTAAAAATATCGCCACGGTACCGTCTTGGGTGCGCACTGTTTATCACCATATCTTGAACTGATTGACTTTCTTTCTTTACCACCGAGTTTTTCTTTCGATAGTTTTATCATTGAAAACATGTTTACAGTGCTACGTTCCCGCGAGACAAGAAACAATATATTTTTAGAGCTCACCTGGAGGTTTTCCACGGTCGTGCTTTAAAGTACGAGCTGAATTGCACCAGCATTAATCGATAGGAGCCTATGAAGCAAGATTCCCTAGAAATCGATTTTTAAGCAAACGATCGCGTTCCGAGATGGCAACTTGCTAGACACGTTTGTTGCTTCCTTATGGAAGCATCGCTGATTTTCCGAGGTACTTGCACTCGTTCCCTACAACCCCATGAATATTTCAAACTCGACGTCGAGCGACTCTCAGACGCCTTCCAGATTTGCGCACGACATTTTTACATTGCCGCGATACACGCGTATAAATCAATCGCATGAAGAAAAACAAATCCTGCGGCCTTATCCCACGCCGCTACCGAGACACACGGTTTCACTGTCAAGATCCAATTCTACGTAATACCTGCTCTGGCCGGGAGAAAGTATGCGGTACCCACAAAAAAACAGTCAGATAAAACAGTTTTTTAATAAACGAAATCACAATTCAAAAATCCCCCTAACGTAATCGCTACCGAGGTAAATTCAAAGACAAATATGCATCTCCAGAAATATCACGTTTACCAGTGACACGCAACGATGATCCGTGCGTCTGAATTCTTCTATCCATTAAAAAAATCCCGGTGCACCTTGATTTGAAACTCTCTGAATGGGCAAACATGGATCTAGACAATTTTAATTGCAAAATGATCGGTGACGTAAAATGTTTCCTATTTTTTCTAACAATCGCGTAGCTCAACAATCTCGCTGTCTCCATTTTTGTTACGTGCATTATTCGCGGGAAAGGGAATGGAAAAGAGAGAAGAAAAGAATGGAAAACAGGGCTTTTGCCGTGAAAACCGATGTACATAAATAGCGAGGTGCGCGAGCGGTGTGACTGCATCGATGGTAGGAGTGGAGGAGAGGGAAGTCGGTCGATGCCGTGGAACCGTGGCACGCTGGAATCACGTGCACATCAGCAGGCATCCGCGTGTTCGGGCCCGACCCGCTTCGCTCCGCTCCGTTCGATGCTAGCTCTCGCCGTCCGAGTACAATGCCCGTGGTGTTTCGGGCCATTTTCACCCTCTTAACGGCGACACAGCTCGCATTAGAAAATTTTATCGACCACACTCTCTTTCATCACGACTAACGACTTTTTCGAAATTGATAAAAAGCCCATTAAACACCTCTATTACGGCAAGAGGCCGGTTGTTTATATTTTACAACGTATCTGGGTGGAAACGTACGAGAAACTATTGCGTTTTCCGATGCTTTGAGGATTGTACAGAAATTTCAACCGATAGAACTATCACTGATTGCCTAAAATGATCGATGATCCATAGAACGATACATTGGACGATTCTCGTTTCGTTCTTTATTTGATTTCAGTTATCCATTCGATCTCGCAGAATAATTGTATCGTGAGAAAATCTGGAGGCCTATCAGTGTAATCAGAAGATGACTCGATATGAATGATATTGGCTATTGGAGTTCTTAAGAGGGATTACGTGAGTTATAATTTAAGAACGATGATTGTTAAGCGATACGCGAAACATTTCGTGGACGTACTCGTACTCGAAAAATTCGCTGAGCAGGTTTCTGCAAACATTATGAAAAGTGCATACCGAGAACACGATATGGTTTTAACGAAACGCGTCGAAGGGTTGCGTTGCGACTGACAACGTCCCACAAAGAATTGCCTCCTTGCATAACGCGATACACCTGCCTGAATGCAACTTTCTCATAACTCCGCCAGACTATTAGAGTGGATAAAGCAATTTTTTCGAATCCAAACTCGATTTGGGCAATCTTCCCAATCTAACTTGGATGTATTAAGTCTTCGCCCAAAAGAAACTCATAAATTAAATAGCGTAGCAGCGTTCTAAAAGAAAATTTTAATCGATTGCCAGCTGATTTATGAGTACGATTTCTTGTGGAACAAAAGATATTGAGACGCACGGTGATAATAAATTGCAACGGAGGCGTTAAAAGGGATTACGTGCACGTTTGACGCGTAGGCGATGCATCAGCTGCATGCAGAGCGTCAGCTGCGACCAAGGACAAATAAATTGCACGTTTGTTCTCGTGCATCCTCTCTAAAGGGTAGGATTTGTTTCGTGCAACAATCCTTCGTGGACATTTTGTGTAATGGTCCTGCGCGAAATGCAGCTCGAACGTCGACAAAGGCAAAGAATCGTCAAAAGGAAACGATATCTTTCTTTGGACGATGAATCAGATGTATTTTACTTTCAATTACCCAAGGCTCTGCATTATGCGCGTTTACTCATCGCAATACTAAAGAACTTTATTAACCCACGATTCCAATTTCATTCTGTTCGATTCTCTGTAATATTCTCACGCTAGGATCCTTGCGACCGTTGCAAGGCTTACTTGAAGGAGCAGCCACTCACGAGAGAAGATCCCAAACCAGACAATTCAAAAATTTCTGAAACTTTGTGAATATGTTAGGGATTTCCTCCTGATTACAACGCAATTTTTGTTTGTTGCTCAAATTCACTCTAAAGGGGTGTAATTGACCCCTGAAAACTCGGATATTTTTCGATTTTGTGTTATAACTCGCGAACTGTAAGAGATAGGAAAAAGGTTCAAGACAAAAGTTACTTCTTTTAATGAAATCTATCATTTGGTAAAAAAAATATTTTACAGTTCACGAGTTATAACACAAAATCGGAAAATAATTAGAATAATTAAAATAATTAGAATGAATTTGGGCAGGAAACAAAAATTGCGTTCTAATCCAGAGCAACTTCTCTACATATTCACAAAGTTTCAGAATTTTTTGAATTTCCGGGTCCGGGATCTGCCCTTCTCAGCTACTTTCTAACATAACAAATTATTTTACATGATGAAGTATGACGGAGCTTGGGATCTTCGCACAGGCACAGAAAACGAAGGTGACAGAAGGGCAAGGATATAATTCAAGGCCAATGGCAACCTTGCTCGCGTTGCTTAATTAATCAAGGGAACTAAAACGATGGGTTTCAATGTTACAGCTGTGCAAACAGGAAGCGGTAATGATAATTATTCAGATTCCAGATGTCGCTTAATCGTCGCGGAGACTCGTTGGCACGTTCCGTTTTCTGTCTCGCGAACGTGCGTCGGAGTAGCTGGGAAAATTCAAATGTCCACAGACACTGATTAAATCGGTTTATTAATCAAATTCAAATAAAACGGACGTTGCGTCACCCCTGTTGCTCGGCATTCGTTCCCACAATTTCGTTAATGATTTCCACGGAGAATGTAGGTCAATGAGTAATCCTGCCATTCGATCGATCATACGACATTTCAAAGGAGTCTAATTCCCCAGCACGAAGCGACATTGTTTTCGTCGTTTTTCTACGATTACGTGAACGGAAACATTCGTTTTAATTTTGATGCGACCAGCTTATTATGGAATCTCCAGGTTCGTAGAACCAGTTTGGCTAGCCTCCACACAAAAGAACCAACCCTTTCCCTCGGACGCTTCTATTTCATTAACCTTAGAATTTCCCGCTGTACACGTCCCGATCTCCGTGTACTACACAGCCGTTGAGCTCACTTTTGCAGGAGAATAGCAACGCGAGTCCAGAGGCAGCGACGTGCTTGGCTTGAGTATGAAGATAACATAAATAATAACACAAATAGAACAACTTTCCTGAAATTACCATTCGTTATGCTACCAACGTTAAATTAACGATACGTTATCGGTAACTAACTCGACCATGGAATCATGAATTCGAGGAAAGAATCGATATCAGAGGAAACTAACTGAATGAGGAAATTAGCAAAACGCCTGCGAAAGTTATAGATAACGTTCATCACAGTGGCGTTACTAACTGCTCGAGGAAAGTGATTAAAGTGAACTCACGAGCATTACGCGCTTTCCTTCGTTTCCACCAAAGTTATTGGTGTCATTAAACCCGGGGTCATGAATCATAAGCAATCGACCACGAAAATAACAGCTTTCGACCGAGGCCGACTGCATCGTGTGGGAACACCGCGAGGTCCAATGCACGCGCGTTTCGTGTATCTCCATCGAGCTTAGAATTTCATGGAAATGTACAGAGAAACGATTAAAGATCTGAACGTACGCTGTGGAATTCTTTTTCCCGTGATAGGTACATACTTCGTGATCATCCAGAGAAACAAGTGTCACTGTTTCAACGTCAAACGAAATTGTTCGCCTAACAGTAAGCAATGAGAAGATATCGCACAGCGTGCTCTGAAACGCAAACGAGTAGGTTTGCCGATCGAGAACTACCGTTCCTCGCGGTTTCGCCAACATTAGCGAGTCGACGACCTACCGCAACGCTAGAAAGTTGAGGCCTCGAACCCTCCTGGCCGGCAGAAGTAATTAATGAGTCCGTTAATGAACTGACTTAAAACACGTCGCCGTGAATTATATGCACAGGATGTTGTATCGGGAAGTAGTTCACGCGGCTGCTTATTGGCGGTCGTCGCTTAATGACGACGTGTCGTAACTCCGTGTCAATTTTCAAGCTTTCCTTTTGAACGTTGCGCAAGCTCCGCGCTTTCCTCGTAACTGCGACAAAAGGAGCAATAAGTAGGCATACCGGTTTCATGCGACGGTAGGTATCGATAAATCGGAGTGTTTCAAAGGGTGTCTAAACGTCAATGCCACGAGCCGACATCGTGAAACAATGACGTAGGTACGTATGTCGGACGATATCTGTGGCACGTCCTGGGAACACGTGCGTACAGGCGTGCACCCAACGCGGAACACAACAGATTTATTAAGCTGCCTCGATTGGATGACGTCCTCGATGTCTAGCAAGCCGCGATGTCGCCACTCATGGACCCCGATTACCGCCGAATCTCATTAACGTCAATTTCTAACTGGGTCTTCAATCGCGTCACCTCATATTCAATTCGCAATGTACCTTGGAAGACTTACAGCCGAAGCTTCATTAAAGCTTCAGAGGATTCGTTACTCGTCCTACCTCTGAATGAAAGCGGAAATGAAATTTCATTTTGTAAGATGATATTCAGGAGACAGGACTGTGGCATCTAATTATTAATATTATTATTATTTGTGGCGAGCTTCGGTGTGAAAAAGATGCGTAGGCCGTCTGCACTTTATGAAAAATCCGCGCCTCTTTTACTCGAGTTTTTCAGTTTGGATGTATAGGCGTTGATGTGAAAGAGTCGGCATATCGTGGATTATGCACAGCGCGTGTAAAAGTATATTAGCGAAATTTATTAAAAACTGGAACTATCGTGTGAAAGGTGTCACCAGAGCAATGGAAGGGAATAAAACAATACTTATTTATAACTGGCAAAATACCCTCGTGCTTCGCTTCGGGCTTAAGAGATATTAAGGACTCCACTAAAACACATTTCACCCCTTTTTACTACCCCCTGGTTGATTTAGATAAAATCCTGAAATTGATTTTTAGACATTTATGTGGGTAAGCTTTCGAAGTAAAAACCGAGTTGATATCTAATTGGGCCTAAGAGATATTAGGAAATCCGAGAAAATACATTTTACCCCTTCTCACCCCTTTGAGGATAGAATTTCCAAAAAACCTTCCTCAGTAGAACTATTTTTAAAGAAAAGTCGTATTCTTAACTTAAAAAATTCAGAATACCAAATAAGACAAAGAACAGGTAAAAATTTCCAAAAGACAATAACATCGCGATGTAAAAAGTTCAACGCGCGGGTAACCGTGCTATAAAATAGGGAAGAAACGTTCTAGGAGAACTCATTTTTCTTTCCACCACGTCAGCCAGCTTTTTATACGCCACGAAAGAAGCAGAACTATTCCCCAGCTGTCTACAGCGCAAGCTCGACATTTGTTTACACTGCCACTGGTCGATCAGTGACTCTTTTAAAAGTGCGTGAAAAATAAAGATACAGTTATTTACGAGATCGTCCGTTTATTGTCACGCATTAACTGCGATCGGTAGCGGTAAATGGATACGGAACGCTTGGCCGTGTCTCCGTTTCGAATCAGCTGTTCGTGGGCGTCGTGCAGGTGCACTGCGCTACGTCGTTGTTGACAGACTTTTGTTACGCGATAGCATGAACGTACGCTATCGTTAATGTGTCAATAACACGCTACTTTTTCGTGATCTTCTTTTGCAATCGAGTATCCGAGAGTGTCAACAAAAACGATGATTAATGAAGATTAAATAACGGATAGGGGAGATCAGTGCTAGAACCGAACAGTACTCTAGCAATATTGATTACTGTTTAAACCCTGAACTTGAATATTTGCAAATAAGTAAATTGTGCTGGTTAATTATTTAACGTATACTATTCAGATAATAATCGTACTCGTTGCAAAGCGATTTGCTCGATGGTAGTACAAGTGGTTCCTCGATTCCACACAACCTACATACAAAATGAAACTGCAGCGCTCGTAAGATGCTAGTAGAAATTTGCAAAACGCGGTTAGCATCTGGAAGACAGTGAGCTACAGAAGCTATGTATCGAAACATTGCATTGCAAGGCAATCACTGGCAGAGCCCCAGCCAGCTGCCCACAGACTCTCCATCCATCTTACTTCCTTTAGTCGCAATGGAAAAATTCGATTTTGCTAGAGTCTACACCCTGGTGTCCCAAACACGATGCACATTTCAAACGTAGGAACATTGGAGTCTATGGCACTCTGTACAGCTATCATTTCGCTATGATCGCCACACCATCGAGGACCACCAATCCTGTTTCAGATTCAAACGCAGAATCCGTGCTGGAACGTAGTGAAAGACGAATCAAGGTTGACCCCTCACCTTTCGAGTGAACCCCTTTGAAAGCGTCGTCCAGATGATCCGTGGCAACGAGACGGACGTCAGGCAGAACGTTCGCACGATACGCAGGCCGATCAATCGAAACTAACTCCCGGAAAGGTGGCTGCGCGAACGCGGGTGGTCGCACGCCAAGTCTTCGTGATGTTCTGATGGATCAACCGTTCGAGGGCAGATTCCTGTCCAGGCGAGGGCGCTTCAAGGGGAAGCCACCATCGCGCCGACTCCGAAAAGGCTGCACATCCAGCGCCGGAACTAGAACCCATGGGAAGGGATGCCATCGATCGTCCACCGTACCACGGGGTCCATGGCCTGTAAGTATCAACCCCTCTGCCACGTTATACGCCGATGTTTTTCACACCGAAAACGAGTGTTGCCTCTGGGAGCAGAAAGCTCTAGGGACCTCTGATTAAATCATTTATCAGCTGCATCATTAGAATACTTTTGTCATTTTCTTCTGTTTTCATATCGCACAGTGTTTTTTAAACCAGTTAATCGTCTCCTTTCTTCTTAAGGTTTTTTTAATAATTTGTTCCTTCTATTGAGACAGAATGATTTATATTATTTAAATGTAATTACTTGTGAAAGATTAATCGAATCGATGACTTTGACAATTAACATATTCTGCGTTCACATTCATCGGTTACATGGATTTCTACGTTGCCTACTGTGATGTTACCACGGTAAGGTAGGGAATGATATCAAAATGGGAAACAAATTTCAAGTCGCCAAAAATCCTTCTCGCAAACATTATTTCTATGCAAAATGGAACTGTTTCCAAAATTTCAGCCAATTTGGATAGACCTATCATTTTATGGATGTTCGTGCACAGGCGAGGTATAGGATAGACCTATCACCTTATGGATGTTCGTGTCGCCACCCAACTGTCTTACGAGAAGTATTTGAAATATTGGAGGCGCGAAAGTTTCAATTTCTGTCTAATGATTTTTCTTAAACACTATTTGGACGCGTTTAAATTAACATAAAACTCATTTATATTAAAGTATAACTCATACTACTGATGCACAGATAATACACAATTAATCCGCCGAAAGTGACGCGAGAATGACACATAATTAATGTGAGATAGAAATCGCCAATCGCGATTGAGGTTATGTTCCTCATGATTACATTCCAAACCTCCAATTATATTAACTTTATGGAACGACTTTTTCAAATGATACTAGCCTGGAGAGTTTCTACTAATCCAGTTTGCAAAAGGCGGCAGAATGACAGAAAATTAAGGTTCGAAGAAGCCATCCAACTAAAAACCACATCAATTTTCCCAAATTCCTTTTAGTAAACTCAGTTAAAATTTGAGGCAGGTATTTTTCACAAGAATGCACAGTATTTCAGTCCCTTTTTCGACCAATTTGTCTGTTTCTTGATTACTCATTAAGCCTCACTGAGGGGTTGCCATTGAAACTCTATATTAGGCGGTTGACTTATGTCCTGGTCCATACATTGCAAGTTGTTTTCAGAAAGTAGTTGCATTAAATAGAACACGAGTAATGACGACGTCTGAATCAGTATAAACATTTCAATGGTTAATTTCAATTGCTATATTGCATACGTCGCTACTGCCACCTAGAAAGCATAACCGTATGCGAGCGAAGGTCACACGTAGACGTATTTGTTTCATTCGAAACTAAAGGACTCGAGGAGGATTGCGATTTGCGAACACTTGTGAACACGACGCGATGTGTATATTACTCGCGTAGATCCCAGTGATAATGACATTGTGATTTAGCCGTAGTACGGTGGCAGTCGCGCGAAAAGAACCATCGGGAGAGCATCGAACGTAACGACGAATCGGACTTTTGTGGCATGCAGGCAATAATGTGAAGTATATTAATTAGTGACGAATACTTTGAACTGCGTTCATTGTCCGTTTGAAGAAGAACATTTTCATCGATTGGAAACAGGTATGTTCCATCCAATTCACATACTTGTCACGCGTTAAACCCCTTGAATGTTATTTTACATATAAAGGCAGATTCAGACACGTCTACTAACATTGACTAAACTACTCGAAATATTGGGTTCCACACACGGTAAATTATTAAATTAATCGACTAAATTACTGGACGTGTCTGAATCAGCCTTTATCTCTTGCAAAACAACGTAACATCGTTTATGAGCGCAGATACCTTTAATGGGGATTCAATTGTAATCACGTAAGAAGCATAGCGAACTTAAAGTAACACGCACTACCTACGCCCATTAGTCGTTTGAACGATGGATCGCTTTTGATAAATCGATTCCAAGCGCATGTTCTGTCTCTGTTAGCTCATTCGTTTAATTGATGTACACGGTATCGATACCATGATGAACGATAAACGTACGCAATTTGCCCGTATCGCTTTTGCCGTCCGTAACTCGACGGAGAATATGTGTTTTCTCCAATTCAACCCAAAAATATTTTCCTAACTCTACGACACATTAGCGATGTACATTACGTAAGTCTGCTAATTTTCTTTTAGCGTGTATGTATATTGGTAATTGATAATCCATTCATATTTTCATTTAGCAGTATCGCGAAAAATCAAACGATGCGACCGTCCTCCGTACGTGTAGTTCTTCCAGTTCCAGAGAATTTGAATTCACTGTTCTAAAATCTCAAACAATACTCGAATAATGTGCAATTTGCAATTTAATTTATGTGCAGCCAAACCCTTATTGCCATTAGTAAGTTATAATTTCTAATTTAATTATAACAAATTTTAATTATTTTGACAGTATTAAAGACATAAGTTTTTAAAAAAGATTTCACCTTATATTTTCAAAGAGCATGAGAATATTACAAGTAATTTGAAGAAATTCATTTCAATATAAATTTGGAAAAGTGTTAGATTTGTTTGCACTTGGATAACACAATATCAGTGTATGATGTTGTAAGTGATAAGACTTATCATGGTGGAACCCAGTACCAAATAGTTGTTTGCTTACTTCATTTTGTGAACCTCGTGTCAAATTTTCTGACCACTTGAAAGTTACTTTATTTTGTAAAACAGTCTGTGTCCTTATACTTTACGTGCGAAGTCAGGTATTACAATTCTTTGCAATAAAATGTTGGAGAAACATATGGTTGCGCAAACACAGAGAAAAATAAAGTATGGTACTGATTACGTTAGATATCTATGGTTTTTAGATTCATATAAGTAGAAGTGTTTGCAATCAACTGCACAAACTAATCGGATAGATAAAGTTATCCAAAAATACAGTTGGAAGACACAGATACTATTTGTCCATGAATTTGCATTTTCAATCTATTATCGCTAGTCGAAAATAATCTATATACAGGGTGAGTCATATAATTTATGTGAAAGAGAAAATTTCAATGTCTTCAAAATCTTACTCTAACACTTTCATACTCGTAACTTAGGAACAAATTGATCTATTTTGGGAAAAGCAATGTGTAATTTAAAAGAAATGGCAACTGCAACTTCTCACTGCATTGTTACACTTGAGACAAAGATAAATATTATCGCGATTTAACTTCTCCCTCTAGTACTTCTCTGTATTATGCACAAGCATGCGTAACTGCAGAAGAGATATGATCCATACAAATTACACGATCCACCCTGTATTACAAGTATCATTTACATAAGGTTCGTAAGATATCCATTCAAGGTTCTTATGTTTTTATGCAATTTTATATGCTAATTATATCTTCGCTCATTTAAAAATCGAAGTAAAGAATGATATTTACAAACAAAATTTCATACATGGATAGACTGATTAGTCATATTGAACTATGGAATTTGCGCACTTGTGATTTTAAGTGACTAAATAAAATGTATTCTATTATGTTATGTTCATTTATAGGAAGATCTGTGGAATTATTGCGTAGCAGCACAGTTTAAGCGAGATTACTTAAACTGTAGAATGATGTGTTAAAGAAATGTGTAGACATACAACGACCCATCCTGTTGAAAGCAGTGAAGCAGTTATTGCAAGAATACAAATGTCCGTATTGTCGGACACGACAAAGCAACTACCCATCCTACAGGCTGCATCACCTTTGTCAATGGCAGAACAGGATGTAGGTGCTACGGTAAGTCATAAAGTAATTTATTGAGCGTTTATAATATACATATGAATCTGCGTATAATGTGATAATGTCTTCTGTTAAATTCGATATAAAAGTTTTTCCATATGTTTATCGAAAGCCACTGCTCTTTTTGTCTTATACTGAATTAGAATGGAAATTCGAAATAGAACGCATTCGGTAATCTCTGTAAATGAAAGTAACCACATAACTCATTAAACACTAACTCAATCATATTTTGCAAATTTGAATTCCATCATATATCTGATTTCAGTTAATGGAAAATCTGATATTCAACTATATCATACACAACATTAAATTGTGTATTTCAGAAGAAACAAGGGAAGTTTATTGGGAAAGATGGTATCTCGAATACACAAAGGGTATGGACAAGTTTGGTGTCGGGTGCTGTTGCAGGAGCATTGGCGAAAACGACGATAGCACCCCTGGATCGCACAAAAATAAATTTCCAGATATCGAAGAAACCATACACGGCGACGGCGGCAATTAAATTCTTAATAAAGACTGTTAAAACAGAAGGTTTACTTAGCTTATGGAGAGGAAATAGTGCAACTATGGTTAGGATTATCCCATACTCTGCCGTCCAATTCACAGCCCACGAGCAATGGAAAAGAATTCTAGGAGTAAATGGATCGGAAAGGTAATATGCAAGATTAAAATCTACTGAAACTAATTTCAATTAAAGTGACACATAAAGGAATAATTAGAATAACTTCTTAAGTAGTATTCTAGGCTTCTGTAGTACATAAGTAGTGTCGTAGTACAGCTTACCTCGTGTCACTTAGAAATTTATTATAAAAGAAGTAAAGTAAATGAATTATTCAGCGTAATTGTTGGATATGCGCAGACGTAAGCCTGGATTGAATTTCCTTGCTGGTGCACTGGCAGGTGTGACGTCGCAAGGCACAACTTACCCCCTGGATTTGATGAGAGCAAGAATGGCTGTGACGCAGAAGGCTGAATACAGAACCCTGCGACAGATTTTTGTACGCATTTACTTGGAGGAAGGGATATTGGCTTATTACCGCGGATTCGTTGCAACCCTGCTCGGTGTGATTCCCTACGCTGGTTGCAGTTTCTTCACCTATGACCTACTCAGGAGCTGGCTGACTGGTGAGTCGGTTCTTTCACAAAAATTTGTTCAATGCCGTGACAGTGCTTAACACGCAAAGAAAGAAAATCGTGATTTATACGAATGAGAGTGGCTCGTGTATGATCGCAAAGCAGGGTACCCGTGGGGCACGTCGGGGCTGTTTCCCGATATTTGGGACAGTACTTACTTTAATAGCGACACTTGTCGAGACAAGTCCGATGGCCACGATTTTCAAGTACGTGCTTCATGTTCGATGATGGCTACGTGTCGATGAACAGTGAACACGACGGTGGCTATCCCTGGCTTCTCGACATCACTGATTTGCGGTGGCATTGCGGGAATGGTTGCTCAGACTAGCAGCTACCCTTTGGACATCGTTCGGAGGAGAATGCAGACCTCGGCTATCAAGGGCCAGCATTATCACACAATTTGCTCGACCATACTAAAGATTTATAGGTAAGTTCAAAATTATACGTTTCTCATTCCTCCCAGAGAAGGGAAAGGAATTGAAATATTTAGTTTGACGTTGTATGTATAAAAGTATCAGTGGCGGATTTAAGAAAAAAGGCCCAGGTGGCAAACGTTCTGAGGGGCCCATTTTTTCGGGGAAATGAAGAAGTACTTCGAAAAAATGTAGTGTTTGGCTACTTATACCTAATCATAATCTTTTTTTGGAGATGGGGGCCATCTGGGCAGGGGCCCAGGGCCTTGTTAAATCCGTCACTGAAAAGTTTGATAAGATTTTTAGAAACTATAATATGTATTTTGTATAAAATCTTCTGTGAATGTGTTATTATCGGGATCGTAAAATCATGCATGTTAAAGACAGAAATAGGAGATGTTTTCATACTAAAATGTTATTCTGCAATAAGGAAACATGGATTTTATATATTTTCAGAGAAGAAGGTATAATGGCTTTTTATAAAGGACTAAGCCTGAATTGGGTGAAGGGCCCGATCGCAGTGGGAATTAGTTTTGCGACACACGATACAATTCGCGATATGTTAAGGAAAGTTATTGCTCGTGAAGATGGATCGGTAAATTAATACCACAGAGTTATAAAATACTATATGCAATTACGAAATCTGAAGAGAAACGGCTAATTATCGATTAAAATAGGGCATCTAATTATAGGAAAAAAATAAATATGCTTTTTATTTGCAAAGAAGCCCTTTAAAGTATGAATATACCGAAATTCATTAAGAAGCAAAAGAGCACTAATAAACAAGATCATCCTAGAATTCCACCTAAGAGTAAACCTACGCCCCTACTGATTTCCGACCGATCTGCGCAGCTTCCACGGATCTGACACACGCGATTGATCCCTGCACGGAACAAGTCTACTCTTAGATGAAATTCAGTATTTTTATATAATAAGACGCTTAAGGCAGCTGTTCGTTTGTTAGCAACATCTGCCGAGAGGCTTTTCTCCTACTTCCTGATGACCTACAAGGTTCAAATTCAGTAGGAAGTTTCCTGGGCACTCAAAGATGCCATAAAAAATTTAACAAATTTTGGTTTCCAACGAAACTTGTGCTTAGCTTAGACGTCTTATTATATAGGATAGTAATTCCTTGGCGAAGTAGTATAATAATTTAATAAAATTATACTATTTTCAAAGGACACACCTTAAAAGACAGGGAGGTACTAGTACAAATTGTTAATGTACATATTGTTATCTAAAATGTTATAAAAACTGTTGAACAGCTAAAGATGCATGTTGAATAGCTATATTTAAGTCAATGAAATGATATTGCGCAAATATTTGTTTTAATATGTATGTACTTATGTTATATTTGAAGTATGACATGAATTGTGTCAATTCAATCGCCTTTATGTACTCTTTAATTAATGATACAAAATATGAAAAAAACATATTTTTCAAATCAAATAATTTCAAGTATACCTTTCAGTGAATTAATGAGAATTTGGAGTTCGCCTTTGCTTAAATCGGGGTCCGCGTGATCGACAATATTTTAACGCTTATGTTGCAATGGATATTAAGAAATAATAATTGCTTCATTTGTATCATTGATTAAGGAGCGGTATTGAATTCTACCGAACTCAACGTAGCAACATTCTTTCTGAAAAGCTGACAATAATCTCGTAAACATAATGTGCAATATTAAGGATTAGCACAATTATTTGTAAAAGAGCAAACTATTTCGATCTAACATTTCTCACAATATCCGTTTCTTTTATACCATAATTTGTAGTATTTTACTCGATCTTATTTTAATCTTGTAAATACACAAAATATTAATTTCAAACTTTATTATGTATTCTAGAACTTTTTGTTGCTTTATCCACACGGATTAACGATCTAATAAAGGCATCAGTTAAAAGAATTCATTTCTGTGGAAAGAGATTTCTCATGGAAGTTTTGTAATGCGTATCATTTTTAAATAAATGTACTTAATTATTGAATACTTTTGTAATAGATATATTACTTGTCACAATACATCATACTTAATTTTTACCCAAATATATTCCAATTTGAATAAAATAGCACTGTTTACTTAAACACTCGACGATTATGATATTTTAAATATTAAAATTCTACTAACTTGAAAAAAAGTGTAGGGAATAAAATATAATACGCGAGTAAGTTTTCCTATCGATGAAACGCATTTCATATTTAATTTATAAAATACTGTCGAATCAATTCAGTATATTAAATGAAAAAAAAAAATGTTTAGATAACACATATTTTATTAAAATTTGACTAGCCTAATACTTTTGAACAGGTTACCAGTTATGCATTGTGTACTTTCCAGAATTCGTGTTGTCATCCATTAAGTCAATTTCGGCTAATTCTTTAAGATATAAAAATGTAAAATACAACACTGTCGATATATACAATACAATGAATCAGTATCTGGGAAAAGGTTCTAGCGCTCAATGTCTACTGCCTTAATTCAGCAGATTGCAATTGAGAATTTGTCAAATTATTTTACAGTAACACAATATTATTTTGGCTTGGTTTCCTGATCATTCACGTATCTTATATAAATCTCTCTCTCGTCATTCCCACCCGGTGGGATTTCAGCCTCGTTCAGATACGATACCCCTATAGCAAGTACAGAGCCATCGTGGCTAAAACTAAGCGCAGCGACTCCAGCGTTATATCTGTGAAACTGGCACAATCGTTTCTTGTTGAAACCATCCCAAATGTTCACATAACCATCTGAGCCACCAGTCGCAAACGTATTATACGTCGAGTGAAAGCTGATAGCATTCACTGGATATATGTGTTCCACGTTATTCTCCTTTATCCTATGGCACTTAAAGGCGTATTTCTTTTTCTGCGCCTCTGGCGTAGTGTCGAGATATTCCACCGCAACACGACCCTCTATGCTGCTTAGCACATAGCCCTGAAATTCATTAACAAATTAAGGCATCGCTGTTAACACGCTGTTCATTTACTCCTCAAAATATATGACTCACTTGCTCGTTAGGGAAACCTTTGATACAACGCGTCTGATATTTCAAACTGCTCTCGCGTCTTTGGAACATACCAGCCATATTCCTTAAATCCCAAATACAAACTTTCCGTTTGGCTGTACCTACTACAAACTTATCTCCGCACACGGACAAGGCAAGCACAACGTCTGGTTGTAAATAGCTACCTACGCAAGTGGGTGTTCTGGGATCCCAGAGTTTTACTGCTGTGTCCCACCCGCCTGTTAATATTGCATTCACCGCTGCGCAGTACTCAATTTTTCTAATCGGTTTATCATGCGTTCCCATTATTTGTTCTATAAGGCGATACATTTCCATCATATTGATTATGTTATAACAAATCTGAACAGAGATTAAAATTAAGTAATTATTCATACCAGTATTGCTATTGATATCATACATCTTCAATGTATTTCCCAAACCACCGCTATAAGCGTGAACAGCATCCTGTATAAACATAAGTTTTTATTATATTATAAGAGACTGAAGAAATAAATTGGATTACAGGTATTCAATGTATCTATGCTCAACAATAATATCAAGCACAATATTAACATTTTATCTGCTGCTTTCACGTGTTCGCAAGCTCACAGTTTCACTTGCAAAATCATTAATGCTTTGAGAATAAGTAGTTGAAAAATTTGAAGAATTTGGCAATGAATGTAAGTTTAGTCCAAGAGCAGCTGATAAAGTATTAATACATTGTAGTATTAAATTATATTACAGATATATATATAGAATTACACATGTACACTCGAAAAAAGTACGCATAGCTTGTCTCATTACTTTTGTCTTAATTTTCCTTACCACGCAAATTTTTAACTTACATTATTTTGTCAGTGCTATACATTTTTCTTTCGCTCTTTTTCTGTTTCAAATAAACATAAGTACAATAACTCATTTATGTGTTGTGCATTGTAACATGGAAAGCTATTAATCGAGAAAGAATTGATGAAATTATGATTACCTGAAATGCAACGTCTAGAACTGGCAAATCATGATTATATTTTAATCTCATAGTATTAGCATGAATATCATACAACCGGACAGTACTGTCCCATGAAGAGACTAGTAGGAACTGCGTGGAGTTCGGTCCGAATTCCACCGCCGAGATTGCGTCGGTCGGCGGAGATTTTATTTTAAATTCTGTCCGAGACTCCATTCTTGAAACAAGAAAACGAAGGAGGTATGAGAAAACTTTTTAGAACCTTGTACCCCGAATGAGAAGAATAAACATAACCTGCAAATATAAAGGAGCACGTACATTTTAGTAAAATATCGTTGTTTTTAACGTTCCAACTACGATGTATCTATTCGAAATAGAAATGTAGATTTTGTATACGTTTTAACTACTAATATGCTAGGTGTATGTTGATTTAAGTCAAACGTAAATAGTGTAAAAGGACACTGCGGCATTCACTCGTACACATAACGCTAAGGAATACGTAAGTATATCGAATCTGAAAGCTGATGTTTGTATTATGGATGCTATATTATAAAGAATTAAAATTTTAACGACTAAGGTTAGCTCTCAAAAATGTATCACCCCTGATATACTGCGTATTTTAATCTACATTAACGTTTTTAAAATTATACAAATTTTGTGTGGGATTATCTATATCAGTTGGAATTCAAATTTCAGGAAACCGCGAAGGCTCCATGTTCCTTTCTGTTATATGTGCTGCATCCGGAACACATGGCCGTTTTCTAACCATAGAGATGCCTTATCGAGTTTCTGTAGTGATTGTTTAATAATATTGAATGGAATATAATACAAACGAAGCATGGTGAGTTGGCACAGCAATCCTATCGCGCCATTAATTTTTAAATAAAAGCTTTTCCGTATTTATATAATGTAACTTTTCTAATTTCAATATTTTTCGGCTTAACTGCGATCATGTTCAACGTCGCAGTTTATTTAATTCTGTAGTTAATCTTCAATATGCAGTTAAAATAATCTTTTCGCGATTCAATAGTAGATAGTACGCATTTTTGAATATGATAACAAACATATGAAGATGCAGGTACATTCTCCGAAGAGGGATAAAAAAATATTTAGTAAAAACACGTGTAAAAAGCGTTCGAAGCTTTCTCAATGAGTTATGTTTCTGTATTATGACATCGCTGATTAAGTATAATTTGTAGCGTACGTGGCATTTTTCGTTGAGGATACTTAATGTAATCGTAGAAAGATATTTTATAACTAAGTTTCACTATGTTCTGCTACGCTGTATTTTATAATTCAATAAAAAAAATTTAAATAAAAACAGTTTTCTGAAATGTCTGTATAAAAGTAATAAATGCTTCAAATGCTTTTTTTTATGTAAGAGTCAATAGTAAACTATTTTATCTGTAACTCAAACTAACCACGAAAAGTCACAACAATGAAAGCACCTGTTTTAATATTCCCTGGATTTTTAAGCTAGTATCCTATTATCTTTTATCAATTCAAAATATAGTACAATACTATTAGGCGTCTTTAAGTAATTTGCTCGTGCGAACGTATCGATATTTGTCTGCCAATAAAAAAAATCCAGTTGAATCAGCCCACTGTTGTGGCATTTCATGATAAATGCATGTGAAATAAATTTTATATACTTACAGTGATTTCTACAATTATGAATTCAATATTTCAGTCAAAACTATTCGTTTTATTCGAGCATGCTGCGGGGTTCGCCGTCTTCTCCATCAAGGAGTTTGAGGAGGTAGGAATGCTACTGCCTCAAGTCGAAGCATCTGTCACGGACTTATCACGCTTCAATGGAGTCGTGAAACTTATTGGATTCTCGCCTTTCAAAACTGCTCTAGCAGCTTTGGAGAATATAAATAGTATCTCCGAAGGAATTGTTCCAGAAGATTTACAGTTGTTCTTGGACTCATGTATACCAAAACCTGGGAAGAAGGAGAAGGTCGTGCTCGGTGTCGCAGACCCAAAGCTCGGAGCTAGTATCACAGAGGTGTTAAATATAAAATGTGACCATACCGGCGCTGTTCCAGAAATCATTAGAGGAATAAGGTTTCATTTCCATAATTTGATAAAAGGTTTTACGGCTAAAAGTTCAGGAGTCGCTCAGCTCGGGCTTGGCCACAGTTATTCCAGAGCTAAAGTTAAGTTTAACGTGCATCGTGTGGATAACATGATTATACAAAGCATAGCTTTGTTGGACCAACTGGATAAAGACGTAAACACATTTAGTATGCGTATAAGGTAAGCGTCTAGAGCATATGTAGTGGAATATAATTTGTACTTGTATCTATATTGTAATTTATCGGTTGCAGGGAGTGGTACAGCTATCATTTTCCAGAGCTTGTAAAAATAGTTCCCGAGAACTATTTGTATGCTAAAGTCACGCAATTAATAAAAAATAGAAAAGAACTTACAGATGAGAAGTTAGAAGCATTGGAAGAAATTGTTATGGACAGTGCAAAAGCTCAAGCAATTATCGACGCATCGAAATCCTCTATGGGAATGGACATCAGTCCTGTTGATCTTCTTAATATCGAAATGTTCGCAGCACGCGTTATTGCCTTGGCTGACTACAGAAAACAGTTATCAGAATATTTGAAATCTAAAATGGCTGGAGTAGCGCCAAACTTAGCCACGCTGATAGGCGACCAAGTAGGGGCCAGGTTAATAGCGCACGCTGGATCCCTTACAAATTTAGCCAAATATCCTGCGTCGACTGTACAAATTCTGGGAGCAGAGAAGGCTTTATTCAGAGCGTTAAAAACAAGGGGCAACACACCGAAATATGGATTATTGTTTCACTCGACTTTCATTGGTCGCGCCGGTACAAAGAATAAAGGCAGGATCTCGAGGTATCTCGCGAATAAATGTTCCATAGCGTCAAGGATCGACTGTTTTACTGACATACCAACCAACGTGTTTGGTGAAAAGTTACGGCAACAAGTGGAAGATAGATTGAAATTCTACGAAACCGGCGAAGTGCCCAGAAAGAATATTGACGTGATGAAAGAAGCGTTAGAAGAAGTTGCGCAAGTTGCAGCGAGCGTTGAAGAAGCATCACCGAAAAAGAAGAAGAAGAAGGACAAGAAACGAAAGAGCGAAGTTCTACAAAATGGAAAAGAGAATGGAATTTCTGAAAACGGAGTAGCAAATGAAACTGACGAACCTGTAAAGAAGAAGAAGAAGAAGAAGAAATCAAAAGGTTTAGAGGAAGACGAGTGAAATGAATATTTGAAGCCTCTGTATAACTGTAATGGTATGTTTGTAACTGTGCTTATTAAGTGGCCAGTTAAACTATATGTACTACGTTGAAATATGAAGGGAACCACGCTTACTAAACAGTTTTGTTTGTAATTGCAATTGAACGATCATTTGGTTTATGAAGAATTTAAAAATCTAATTGTAAAAATTCGAAAGCTTGACAAATTCAACTATAATTAAAAGACGTTTTCATGTATTGCGTATGTTACCTGACTCTTAAATTTTCTTTAAAGAATATGTATTATTTTATGAGAGAACAACTGTAAAATATAATCTTTTGTAACTTAAATAATTCTGTACACGTGTTGTGTTACGTCACCTTTTTGTATTAATCTCCGATTCCTTAATTCACTCACGACTTCAAATTAATTCATTTTTCAATGTACAGTAACTTCCAATGCTTGCTTTATGCGATAAAACCCGATTGAACCCACGTAAAAACGTTAGTATTTCGAAAGTTTTTAACACAGAGTTTGTACTTTTACTAAAATATATCTAATTCATTCTTTAAATATTCGTTTAAGAAACGGAACATGTACTTATAATTACAGGAAACTTACGGTGAAAGTATTTTATCTATTTTTATTCATTGTAAATTCATAATACTGTTATTGCAGTTTATTAATCCTTTTACAGACATTAAGTAAAATATTTTTTTTCATAGATATTGTATTAATCACATCTTATGGATATTTACTGTCAACCTTTGATTTCCATATTTCAAACTTACACCTAAAAGAACTCCACTTTAGATCTTACTATCTTAAAATGATCACTTTTAAAAAATCCTTAGCAAAAATGAGGATTACGCGCTTATGCTTTTACATATTTCGAATAATACCTTTATATGCGTATTTGTTTCAATTGATGTGCAACAAAACATTTCAGCTTTGAAAGGAAACACTGTACAAGAGGACAATGGGCATCGCCAATGCAAGGGAAAGGTACTTCGATGTTAAATAATAAATAAATTAAAATAGTTAACAGTTCGTATTAACACCAGCACCAATGAGCATTTAATAACGATAAAACTGTGATGTAAGTATAAATACCTGAATTAATAATTACAATTACCGCGACTACCGTAAACAATATTCAGTCAAAAATTGACAAGTGAGTTATTGGTATCATCCGCACGTATATAAGATTCCTAAACGACATAATAACTGTCCCGAATTTCACCAGAGGAACAATGATTTTCCACTCTGTAATATTCTTCCATTACATAAAATTGTAAGGCATATATAACTTGTAACTATGTATTCTTAACGCGCGATTAATATTGATATGTACCAGTACGTGTGTATTGCTTAATGGTTTCAATTTAATACTTATTATTTTAAAGATATCTTGACAATAAATGCAATTTTACATACACGAAGATCTAACGATAAAAATTATTTTCTGAAATCTTTACAGACTAGTAAGTAATTGTAACTGGTTTTATACGTACACAATAGGACAACCATAACGTTTATAAGTTTATATATATATAAAACAATTGAACGAACGACAGAAATTGTTAACAAATTGTGGTAGAATCAACCAATTAGTCATATTCGTAAAACGTACAATGAACAATATCATCGCGCGTAAATAGCATAAAAATACAGTTTACACCTAAACAGGAATTAATGATGCATACTCCGGTAAAATGATAGATATCACTTTTTCTTCCTACCTATCAAATTTAAAATGAATACATGCTTCTGAACATGTAACTTTGTTATTATATCTCTGGTAAAAGTTCATAACGTATTTACCAACAGAGAGAAGATTTTTGTAATTTCTACGGTCCTAGTTTTTATCCAGTTCGACTCGAAAAGGCCTCTGCAATTCTAGACTGTACCGCGCCTCTGTATATTTAATGTCCAAAGCTGTTTGAATGACGATAGTACCGCACTTATTCATATTGACTATACTTCCTTTACGTTTTGTACAATCATACGTACATGTATATCAACGCATACATACATACGTATAGTTTAATACTTTAAAAATATATTCCCATCTACACCAAACATTTCGCTCCATATAAAATGCTGAAATAATAGAAAATGTAAAGGAGCCATTATTTTTCCCCTTACAAGATTCAGTCTCTGATGCTCGCATAGAAGCCTGTAAGTCAATTTCGCATCAACTTCATGAGAATTGAAACAGAATTTGATAACAACTTAACGATAAAACTACCCGACAAATGTAAAATACTTTCAACCGTATAGAATATATTTTTAGGGCACCTGTTCTATAGATACTACTAGTATAGTACAGTTTCTATGAAAGCAATATATTAAATCATTCATTCAGAAAGCACATGTAAATATAAACGTGGAACTTTGCTGCAAATTCTGAAATAGCATGTAAACTTTGATCCTTCTTTTATATAGGTAAAAGACAGTCATGATATATACCGCATTCAAATATTACAGATAAAAATTCCGCTACTTTAAATAATCAGTAGTCATGAAAATAACAAATATAGCATGCAGAAGGTTTCTCCAACATACTTTCATAAATAAATACTCGAATATGTAAAAGGTCTATAACAGATCGTTCTATGATAATATATTTCAGTTATCATGCAGCAAAGATGTATGAAATCATTACTAATGAAGAGCACACATAAAGGTACATATTACTTAATGATCTAATAGTTAATACTTAATTATTAATAATTATCTGTTTCTTTTTAATAATCGCACGGACAATTATACGGAAAGATATGCATCTCTTCACTGTTAATAACGAATAACTAAGGAAATGCTATTTAATTTTTACTTTCGCCGCCTACTTTACAAAACCTCTTGAATATCATTCAATCACGAAGATGATTAAATACTCCTCATAGCTATATAATCACGCAACTACAGAGGTCTTAAATAATTTACAGTGGACCATAAACATATTATGAAATTAACATGCTGAGTAGAGCGCTTTTAAACCGCTGATTTTGTGCTGCTGTGCTTTTTATTTTCTTTTTAAGAAAAGGTCTCATATCCTGCATATCATGCTTTCATATTCATCTATATTTCCTTAAATAGTACGAATTTTGCATAATTCTCATTCGTGCAAAACTAACTATACATAATAGGGAAGCACTTATGATTAGTGATGTTATTGCGTCTTCTCGTGTCTCTTTATAGACGAATAGCATCAATGCCAAATACTCATAATAAAAAAGTGAAACAATTTTTACATTGTCACGTTACTGATCCTACATGCAGCCTTTCTAAAGGCTGCAGTAACTTTATTCTCTACATTCAACCCCTGTAGAAGCATTTTCCATTCATTTGGAACTCCGATTGACATTTAACAGAACAATGTCTCGCATCCGATAGTACATAAAAGTAGTACATATACTACATTCCCTCAAGTATCTATAATTCACTTTCATGCATACACCCTTATGATACATTATACACATAAGGCATAATCCTGATTCGTCGTAGGTTTCAATTTACATTATGTATAAAATGTTTAGGACAAGTCCGCCTGATTTGTTCCCGCACGATTTCCAAATAACATAAATATCTTTTTATAAAAGTGGTAATATTCATATTGCGGAATGTTATTGGGAACATATACTATCTAGAATTCTCACTTCAACAAATACATGCTCGCAGATGTATTAAAACTTAGTCTATAGAGCTGCTCTAAACATTAAGCTAATCACATATTTTATGTAGCACTCATCACAATTATATGTATTATATTTTTCAAAAAACATTGCTTTTCTCTCGCTTCAACGAAATTCATTATAGCAGAATATTAACAAATTCTTCAGCTCGAAATTACGTTATATAAAAAATTCAGAAACTGAGGATACATACTTATTTCCCAACTTCTCATGAACACATGATTATGCAATATATATTTCCACTGATCATTTTGCTCCGACATTTACAATACGCAATTGTTTACAGTTGCACCCTGTATATATAATTAGATTGCTCCGCCCAGAAAATAGAAAATTTCTTTTACTTCCAAGTTACTTCATTTATACCTTCAGACTTTGCTACCATCAGCGTTCATTTATTGAAAGACTCTCACTGAAATGCAGGGAAAAATGCTGGATTCATTTCTTGCTGTTTTTGCTGTTGAGGTTGAATTACAGGCGATGTATACCCCATTGATGGTGTCGCTAAAATAATTACACTTTTTTTGTCCAATAATATTTACTCTGGCATAATTCAATTATAATAATACTGTACAGTATACTCTTAAACATTCAATGCATCACATCACAGAAATATTTAGAACTTGTTCTTTTTTGTAGTTAAAGTGCAAGCTTTCAGCATAAAAATTGTAAGTTATAAAATATTATACATGAAGGATATATGATTGTCTTTTAAAGAGTTTTCAAATATATACTGGATACTGGTGTTCTTTGCGCTATGTTTAAACAAAGTCATTAAAGAAACTTCATTTATTTTATAAACTACTTACTTATCAGATTAACTTGATGTTGAGGGCTATTGCTTGCCATTTGATTCATTGTTGGTGCAGGTCCGCTGTGCTTAATTTTACTTCCCATTATATTGTCAAGGTCTATGTTTAATCCGGAACCGGCCCATGTGGAACCAACTGGTGTAGGTATATTACTTGGCATTTGATTTTTGGAATTGGTAGACGTAGGGGTAAGAAGATTTGCAATAGGCGATAATCCAACTGTTCCTAAATGTGACATTTCTTTTAGTTTTAATAGCATATCCTCTTCAACACTTCATTATTATATATCCGCAGTTATGTAAGATTAACTTATTATGTAACTAAAAGGTAAGAATGTTTGAAAGTTAGTAATGCCCATACGTACACGTGTCTTTTTTTATTTAATATATGATATAGTATTAGGTCGTTACAATCTTTTGAAAGAATGATTCGTTCAAATTTTAGAAACTACATAATGACAAATTATGTGTGTCTAACTTTGAACCTCTAGTTGCGCATGATAAACAATGAAAGGAATAGAAACAGTATTTTAATATTTTACATAATCTAGAGCCTTTAGCGATATGCAAAAAATTCCAAGATGACATATCAATATTTGGCGAATATCCTTTTGCTCTGTGACTATTAAAATGCATTTGTGAGTATCTTATTTAACATCTGCTAGGAATTAACTACCAAGTGTTGAACTTATAATGGAATCTATCAAATTCATCACTTTAGCACCTAAACTTCTGCATTCTTTGTCATGATCTCCGTTAATTACATTTTGAGATATATCCAAAAGCCATAGTTTCATTTCGATAACAGTTTCAAACAACTCATTTATGATCGTATCGGTTGGTACTGCGATAAGTACAGCTGCAACATTTTCCATTACTGCCATTCTAATTTTAGCTTGATCGTGATACCGCAGGGCCCATGACAATTCTAAGATTTCTTTCCCCATTTTAGAAGCCAATAAACAATTCTGTGCTGCTACCATTATAGTAGATAAAGTTTTCAAAAATCGAATCAATAAAATGCTCTCTTGATCCAAGAAGATCTGTAGCCCGCTATTTAAGCAACTGCCTTGTTTACCAAAACCATACAGCAGTGGATAGAAAAACGAGGACGCGACATTTCCAAATTTATTCTCAAACGTTTTGGGGGATTTTATTCCGTGTGCGTATCTCTTTGTTTTCGATTCAATCCTTTTATCAACGATCTCTCGCCAATCTTCAATTTGACTTTCTAGTCTTTCAAATTCATCGAAATCATCGCTGTATACTACAGTGCACTGTTTACTCTTTTCAGTGTTGATCAAAAGCGACACTCTTTTTGACGGTTTTGTTACTTTTGGCTTTATCTGTACCTCGTTGACTACATCTCCCCTATGTTCGTCAACTGGAATGCTCGATAATCTTCTTGCTGATTCTGCCAATATGTCTAAGAAGAACAATCGTTGGCTGACAGAATACTTATCTATTTCCATATAAAATTGTTTGCATAAATATTCAGCGCATTCTTTGGGGTAGACAGTCACTATAGCTACGCAAGACTTGAATGTTAATACTTCGAAGTCTTCCACGTAACAAGATTCTTTGAGCGTGATAAGGATCTCTAACAATTCAATAGCGAAAGATACGTCGTCACCTGGCAATTGCGATAATATTAATTCTTCGCAAACTTCTAGAGATTCTGAGAAAACATCTGGATTCGTTGAATTTTTCTCGTTTACTAAATTATCGCGCAGATCTCGTAAGTACGCTGGTCGTAATTTCTCAGAGGCTTTGGTATCGTTGGACATATCGTATGGCACTAAATCATCATCGCTATCTAGTTCGGAATCGTCTTCAATGTTGTCTTTAATTTTTGCGTTACTTTCAGGATTAGTATTACACGTTGCGATTGATTCCTTTAAATCTGCCTTAGTAGAGACTTCATCGTTATCTGTGTTTTCTAATTTTTTCTTACGTAAAATATTACATTCAACGCCCAACTCATACAGCTTCTTATCGCCCAATGTGTCGCATTCAATTTCTTCAGGTATAACATCATTCTCTTCAACGTGTTCTTTTGCTTTGGAATTCTTTTCTGTTACATCCATGTTTTTTAAAGACTGAACCAAATCAATCACTTCAGTTGGCATACTGTTATATTCGAAGGAAAGCTTTGGTTCGTCATCCGAGTCGGATAATTCCTGAGTGAAAATTTCACCGGTACACATTCCCATCGCTCTTAAAATGATGTGTGTACTTTCGAGATGAACTGATATACCAGAAAACAGAAGTCTTTGAATATTATCCCGTTCATCCATTCTCAAGTAATTCTTTGACTTTCTTATGCACATAATGATCAATTTTGTAATGTATTTATGTTGCTCCACAGAAGTATGATTTACAGCACTTTTATCGCCCCAAACGTCTAGAAGTTTCATTAATAATTTAATGAGTATGCGATTCTCGTTTAAGAATTCCGATAAGTAAGAAATCAGGTTTATTACTAAAGTTTCCTCATTGTAGTAACACATTAATGGAATCTTTGTTGTTAACGTGTACTTCCAATTTGGATTCGACAGTACATCGCCAAATATTTTATGCACTCCTGACTTCACATCGCAGTGCTTTAAAAATAATACAGCTATTGGTTCTATGCTTGGCGTATCTATTGTTCTCAATATATCTTTTATTAAATTTCGTTCGTTATTTTTATTCTGGAAACACCATTCAGCTAAAATGTTGGTAAGCGGTAGTAAGCTTTCTGATTTTGCAGTAATTGTTAATTTGCTAATTAAAACAGACAGTGGCTTTATGTCGGCTACGATATCATAATGCAAACCGGTGTTTATGAAAGATATTGCAGAAGCGATATGAAAACTTATAATCTTAAGATACACTTGAGGAAGAAAAGTATCGAATGTTTTCTGTTTCAGCTTATTGGCTACGCGATTGGGCAACGAAATTAAGATCTGCACCGCAATGTGCCATGTCTGATCCGACTCCTCTTCTAGTATGACATTCTGCGTTTGACGCCTGCATGCATTTAGTATTGCAGAAAATAAACAGTCACTTTTTACTAGTAATTCTAAGAGTTTCGAAATAATAAATATCTTGTTCTCATTCTCCGTTTCTTTCAAAGCGCACGTTAGCACTGTTAAAGATTCAGCTAAAATTGATAATGTAGCACCGTCGACAATTATCAACCGTTTAATCATTGGATCAAAAGCATTTCCTTGCAATGGCCAATTATGGTCAAATCTTTCGATAACCTCCTCTAAAATTCTTCCGTGTAACATACAATCAATTCCTGGATCATAATCGAGATTACAATATTTTTGCGGCGTAATTGGCCCAGGTAAGAATTTAATATAGTCAGAAATACACGACTTCAGTTTATCCAAACTGCTATGACTTTTGATCGCACCCATGCAACATAATTCTTCCAAAAGTCGATTCGCAGCATGTTTCGAAAGATTTTCAGCCGAACCGATGCTTTCCTCCGTCTTGTATGCTGTAAGGAAAGTCTCTCTTGGGGGCATTATATTATCTTTAAATACATCCTCGAGATAATGTAAGACAAGCACAAAATTTTGGAACGAAGATTCATGCTTTCTTTTTTCATCGAAATAAAATTGAAACAATCTGGTAGTAATCAGCAACGTAGAGCTGTATGTAGCAAAAATCTTGTTTCCACGATTGAACGCATCTTAAGTCGTTTTTATTTTATGATTCAGTAACACTGAAACATGCTTTATAAGGTCATCAATCATTTGGTTCATTAAAATATGGCATATAAGATCAAGTATTACCGAACCATAAAATCATAATTGTATTTGTGCCAATGAAGTATGCTTACCTTCATGATTACCCGTGACAGGTGGTGAACTCATGCTCATGAACAGATTAGAGTTGTTGGTGTTGTTTGTTCGCCTATCAACAGGGCCAGTAGTTAAAGAATTTAAAGTATTTATGTCTGATAAAAGATCTGTGTTTAAAGGTGCTAGAAAGAAGTTTCAAATTAAAGTTAGTATACGTCTAAACTGTGAATAACATTCGAAAATATAATTCAATAATTGTTCATGACGTACCTGTATTGTTATTCAATGACTGCTGATTATTCAGCAACTGCGGTTCTAAGGCATCGAACAGATTACTACTGATATTAGGATTATGAGGAAGTGTATTTCCTGAGCCCATTGACGCGAAAGAAGGTGTGTTTACTGATTGGGTATTGATAAACATCGTATTATTCGCATTGTCCGTCACCGGACTATTAATATTTGGTATCGTTGCTCCCATTAAATTCATTTGTGTTTGTGGCAATTGTATTTGTGCCGGAGAGTTAGATATCGTAACAGAAGAGTTGAATGCAGATGTAAAATCTGCAAACTCATCGTTATTCTCTTTCGTCTTCGCAGTAGGGCTGCCAAATGCGCTAGTAAAATCACCGAAATCTGCATTCGCGTTTTGAGTTTGTACAGCAGGTTGGGTATTTGCCCTTGGATTAAAATCATCATCATCGACAACTGGCTTGGCGTTATTCTCATTCTGAGAATCAAAGATGTCATTTAAGATGTCATTTTTATTTTTCTGTTTGATAGGCAAAGTTAAAGTAGTAGTTTGTGTTCCGGGTATACCATTCTGTAAATGTAATTTAGTTTCCAATCTTTAATTTGTGCCATTACGAAATTTACAGTTAATTGCAATCTTCATTCGCTTACGTTGGCCTGCTCTCTTCCATAATTTGCAGCGGCTCCTAGGTCTACCTTCTTGATAGTTCGTGCTGTTCTTGCCGGTGAAGCATTTGTAGAAATGGTAGGCATAGAACTGGTTTTATTAACACGATCCATGGGGTCCATTGTATCCCTGTATTCTCTACCTCCCCTTTTCGGACTCGGATGAACATCATTGTCTGAATCCTCTCTTTCACCGTCATCGCTATCATGAAAGGTAAGGAATAAAATAGATATGACAGGTAGTTGATCTCTAGTTGGTAGTTGAGCGTAAAGATTATAGCCTACCTGTTATTTGTATCCTCGAAGCCTTTGCTTCTATTATCCCTATCCCAGTCGTTGTAAGTATCTACGCCACTTTTACCCCATTTAGGACTGTCCGTCCACCTATCTCCACCACCAAATCGCATGCCCATTGCTTCGCTCGATAAACCTACATATTTATCCTTATTCTTCTTAGCTTTCTTCCTCTCGTCTCTTAATTTGTCATCGTCCTGGATGAAATCAATTAATTCCCTAACTTTATGCCTAATGTTGATGCCTTGATCTTTCCCAAACTCATCGATGCAAGTATAATTTTCTAAGGATCTAAGATCGTAAATATGTTCCCTAGACGATGTGACCACTCGTTCCGAACCATTGCGAACTAGGTAATTTAAAAGTAGAAGAGACTGGAAAAAGAGATGCATTCGTTTAAAAATAGAAATTAACTGATGAATGTGTTATACAAGAAACAGTTATTTATTATTCTTTGAAGCAAGGTATTATTTTCGTTAAATATGGTTAAATAAATTCGTGGTGGAAACGACCGTACCTTGTACGTTCGACGCCAATTCCGTTTTTCTTGCAACATCCTTTTCCACAACATGGACATTACCTCGGGAAATTGTTCGTATGTGAATGTAGCCTGAGCCAGTTCTTGCATCATTGCCCCTGAAGTAATGCATGCGGTACAATTAATTTCGCCATACGTCGAACTTCGAAAAGAGATAAAATTACACAAGGTTCCAGCAATCATTATTACTAATACGGATACGAAAGACATTTGTGTAAAAAAAATTCGAACGTGTTTTTAAGTAATACAGCATCGACGCACCCATAAGTCGATTCATTAAAGAAAAAATAATTAGCGTATTTGTAAATAAATTTACCAAAAAAATTTCCCCATAAATTTATCACGAAAGAAGTTGCGCTGACTATGATTACAAAGTTCCGAAGTTCGTAAATCACGATCTCCGTAATTTAAGTGGCGAATAATTTTCGGCAAATCGAGTAAAATTTCTGAATTTTAAATGTAACGAGATGAACTAATATTTATTCATCGAAATTTCATATAAATTTATGCTACTTTGTTAGCATAAATTTACTTATATATTATTTACTCGAAAGAGAATTCAATACATAATTCCAATATTTCGTAAAAAAATAAGTTACCCTTGTATTTTCCATTACATGTAAAAAAAAATGAAAGCAAACTTAACTAATTGTTGTGACCTTAATTTCTTTTAATATCCAACGCTATAAATAGTTTTGTACGTTAAATATAAATACCGCGTGGAACACAGTAAGCGCAATTATTTCCTTACAAGGTAACTAAAAATGAAGAGTTAATAGGGGCAAGAGTATTGTGTTTAAGCATTTAAATTCGTACCAGTGGGGCCCCAAGCATCGTCATTTGTGGCTTCACGAACTTTGGCCTCCGTTTCCGTGTAGTTCATTACCACATTGGTCCTGCAAAATCAAGTTCTCTTTCCATTAATGAATCACATTTTAACGTTATTTTGAGCGGCACAAAATAGCGTGCACGACGATACAAGCCCCGATGTAAAATTACTTTCACTGTGTTCATGTGGATCATATGAACACCTGTTAATTGCGCAATAATTCTACGCCTATGCACGCGCACAATACTTTTCTGTTTTCAGTGCCCAATGCCATACGTATCGCTTCACACGGTTCCGATATCTCTCGTAAAAAAATATTGCTACGTATCCTAAAATTGCATCTGCGAGGATATTATCGCAGTGCAACAAAACCTTTCCCAGTTACTCCTGATCTCTTATTTCTGAAAGTGACGAAACATTCTGTTTCTCGAAGATAACGGTCAATACTATGTTTACATACGCTGATATTTCTATTGCAACGAGGTTCACACATTTCATGGTTAAATTTTACACGTTGCTTGCTCCCACAGCGTACGTGCAAGGTCTTCGAATTACATCTTGCCCGTATTTATCTTTTCCTCGGACATTTCTCTGATAAGAAACGATAATGTATGTACCATAGATTTATGATGTTACTTTCAAAAGCGAACGATCCCAAATTATATTTTCACGCGGTACACAAGAAATTACAAATATGCCGAACAAAAATACAAATTCGATAGTGAATAAAAAGTAACTTGACATTGCCAAATATTTACGTGAGGCGAAGACATTAAAAGTGGTACAGAATTGATATATTTTTTGTTATAGCAAATGCATTTTAAAAATATGTATACACGTTTCGTGATTGAATATTCACGATTCTTTCCAACGGAAATAATATTTTGTGGAATGTGGTCGTGCATTTAGAGATGCGGTTAAAATAACGATCCTGTTTAGAATCGAGAATCTTCACGTACAGGTCGCAGATTGCATTTGTATTCAGAAAGCGCTACTAGGGATAATAGTGCGCTTCCGCTTCTTGGTTTCCACGGATCACGAAGGATCTCGTATTTCCGATCAGGATTATAAATGAATCTATATTTAATACTCTAAACAAACGATAAATATAAAACAAGGATAAATCCCCGTTGGTATTACGTACCTACATATGAAATGAATGAAAAGGGAAGAAGTCAAAAGATCGGACGTTAATGGAAACTTTGTATAGACAACGATGTTTGAGAACCACTATTTAACTCAACGTTACAATCGTCTGTATACGATACATAAGAACCGGTGCTGTAACTACACTAACACACCCCACGATTACGCAAAAAAAAGGTAGACAGAAAAGAATGAAGGCAAAACGTTCATCCAAACATAATATTTATTTCCACTTTCGATTTTTACGAATATTTTTCACGCGCGTTAACTACCAACCGCGTGAAAGCGTAGCTTAAGTGAGAGTGATTATTATCAGAATCGCGCGGAAAAATGTCGAATATTTTTTTTATATATTCGTATTCGTATTCACTGGTTAGAAAATAACTTTTATTGATTTTTTGTACATTCCGCGGGTCACTGAGTAATTATTATAGTATGTTGGGAATAATAATGTTTAAGCATAGTTTGGTTCTCTGGATACTACTATATCAGCGTGACTAATAATATTGAAATGTTTTTATTGCAGAAAACTGGTATTTCATGGATGTAGCTTATTTCCTCCCCCTTAAATATGCAACACTTTCTCGAGTAGCAGTCTGATTTATCATGGAGAACAACCTGTTCGTGAGCTTGTTAGGAGCAGCTTATCTACTAATTCCTGTCTCTGCCCTGGTAAAATATTACTTTTTCTTCTTCCTTAATCGTTAAAAAAAGAAAATGAAGCATCGAATAATCAAAAATCAAAAAGAAATAACATCGGAAGCAAAGTTTCATTTGTAGAAGAAACAAAACACGACAAGGAAATATCTGTTGTGAAACAATTATCAACGGGTGACAACGCGAGAATATATAACCCAAAAATAGATTATATAATTAATAATCACGAGTTTGGCTTGTCATAATAGGAACATCAAAGATCCCTTATTGTTTACTTTGCCGTTTACGTAAACTGTCGTAAACGATAAACGGGGAAGCTCGGTGGCGAGCGAAATAACAGTAACTGATATGAAATAACAGCTTGGATAATAATAATCATTCACGTGGACATTGGCGAAACGTACGGAGAGAAAATAGCTAGGTTATTTTATCATTTTCTCGGTGCCATAAAAGACGTTCCCCTGTTATGTGACCCAGAAATTTATACTCGATCGAATGAACATTCCTCCGTGACACTCTCCAGCGATGCGACAACAGAATCACAATGAAAAGCAACGAGGGGAAAAGTTCGTACGAGAATCATCCAACGAGAACCTCCATTTACATCGCAGGCCTTAATACTATGGAAAACGCGATTTTCGAATAGAAGATCGTAGGCGCGAATGGGCGCGTCTTATAATGCAGGCAATGTGACCATCAACAAACGCAGAATAATTAGGGGTGGGCGAAAAATCGCGCAACGTGTCGAAAACAAGTACAGTGGAATGCGTGGAAAAAAAAGTAAAAGCAAGGTTAGATCGCGTGTAACCGACTTAATAGTACTTACGCCTTGTCCATCAACTCCCGCACTTTCCACATGTTCATCATCGTATTTTGCACAGGTCTCACTGAATATAGGGCGCGTTTCCCGCGAGAAATGTACGAGATATACACCGTTCGATGTTCACCAGATGTTTTTTGGGAGCATTTGATATCGCGACGGCGACGGCGAACGGAACGTCACCAGGCGGTGGCCATGTTATCCCTTCCACGTTCTACCGAACGAATAATCGTCACAGGTGTTTTTACGTCTGCCAACCTCACTTCTCGTTATCGCGAGCCCTTCTACGCGACACGTTTATTATCGTCCCGCGATATTACGCTCGGCTCTCCCTCGGCAGCCGAAAAACCCTGGATCGTGTGGGCGATCGGAACGAACTGGTGGTCCCCATTCAGCCGTACGAGTCGGTGAACACGTTCACCTTGACGAACGTAAGCAGCCGTTCCGTGTTACTCAATTAATCGTTGAGTATAAATTATTCGATGCTCTTATCTGTCTATTTAAAATGGGATCGCCAGTCCTTTTATTCCGGTATGTTTACGTCGTATTTAAATATAACATTTATTTGAACTGTTGCCAACTGATTATTTAAAAACTGATGAACGCTCTAGCCATTTTGGTCGCGTATTGTTTAAAAGATTATTTTAAACTGCTCCAGTTTATTGGTGGCTTTTAAGCCTCTTTAGAGTGTTCCCGCCGTTGAAGATAGTAAGTCTCGAATTGTTTGTAATCGCGTTTGTATGTTTTGATCGTATCGTGAACACAACAATGTGATCACGTGTCGAGTGGTTATCTGGCTCTAAACGATCTTTACGATATGATAAACGAAATTCCGAAACACATAGAAACTTTAGATAAGAACACCATATTTTGAATTATTAATGCTGGAATCTTGTATAAGTACAAAAGCGTGAACAAGTTAATACAAGGTAACATAATTTCATATATGATAGATTATTTATTTTTTCCGAGTTGCGTTACGTGCACTGTGCACTTACATGTTATTAGGGCTCGTTTTTAACAGTGAACAATTTCTAGACATTTTACGAACACAGTCAATGGAAATAGAAGTAACAAAAACATTTATTATGTGGTATGTAGAAATGTACACAAAGATATAATTTTTTTTTTTTATTATCACAGGACGAAGTTAACTTCCTATAAATTTAATTTTTTTAACGAAATTTATTATGTTGTTACATACGTAGCCCCCTGGTGACGAATTCTGAAAATAGTTATCACAACGTTTCAGCCACTAAAGTCTACCTTCTCGTTTTGCATGTTCTGCACCACGGACCTGAAGAGCGGTGAGAAAATGCGGAAGACAATTTATTTGAGGGCGGAAAAAAGGGAAAATCATCCAGAGGACGACCCACCCCCGGATCGGATGCAGTCATCATTCTGATTAGCCAATAGATTGGGAGGACACGCAAATATGGAATGAGCACCACGTTCGAGGAGGCAAGGCTCAACAACGGAGGACTCTGAGAGAGCAGAACGATTTTGACTATCGATGAATAAACTTACAATCTGTCCTCTGTTACAAATGATTTTTAAATTTGCTGAGAAATAAATGGGAGATTTACCATCAACCAATTCTATTTTATTTAAACTACCCGCGCATTTCGCCAGGAGTGCCTCAGCGCTCCACAGGCACGAACTATCGTCCGGTAGTAGAAATTCCCTCGGATCCGCGTAACAGGAACCCTATTTTGGCGCCCTCTAAATTATAAAACATTCTGTTTGGAACTAAAATTCAATATGGCGACTCAATGGGTGGAACGGTCGCATAGATCAAATACGAATGAATGGAAATAGTATTATCGAGCAATTTCTTTTACACATCGATCAATTATTTGAATTATTTTATGAAAGATGAATCGTGCGTGCAAATGTATGATCGTAGCGGTCACAGCGATAAACAAATTCAGCGAGAATGAGAATAACCGCTGTTGACGAAACGGTAATGAGCGTGCGTGTCGAGATTCAAAAAATGTCAGAACGTGTTTAAATTGCCGTTATCGCGATGTTGACAATGGAAGATTTCAACGACAGCGTGGACGGGAAATTGGCTTCCAGAATGCGGAAAGTCAATCCGGAACAGTTCCACACACTTGTCAGAATGCATCTGTCTTTTGAATTGGATCTCAATACAGAGGAGTAAGTCATTGATTGTTATTATTAAAACACTCATTTGCAACACAATTTCCCTGATTTTATAAGTTTCTTAACAATATATATATAGTCCTTTTAACTATGAAATTTATGCTACTACATTGTTTAGCAACGATTGCATCAACGAGAAAGGGAAATTGAAAAAGTGGGGCCTGTTGAGCTTCACAAAGAAACCTAAGTCGACGATCAATTTACAAAAAGGTGCGGAGGGTGCTAGCTTGTCCGAGGATGGGATAAATCAAGTGAAGCAATTGATAGAGTTTTTATCCAAGGAGCAAAGTAAGCGAAGATCTTTTTAGTTTATGAGAATTTAAAATGTTTGCAGAGATGTAACAAACATTAGATCCTATCTTGTGAAATTATTTTCTTATTTTTCTTCTCTTCTGCGATGATTTTGTAGATATTATACAGGAGGGCATATTTCGACGCACTGGTAAATTAACAAGGCAGCAAGAGTTGAAGACCGAATTGTATCAAGGCGTGTTATTGAACCTTAATGATGGTCGATATAGCGTGCACGATTGCGCGTCTGTATTAAAGGGATTTTTAGCAGACCTGCCAGAACCATTGCTGTCAGACTTGCATTACCCCGCACACTGTCAAATTGCTGGTAAAATATTTACAACATTCTGTAATTATATGTTTTTTCATCTTTCAGTTACGCTTATATCTTTGTGTGTATTTGTTTTATTATTTCTTGTATGATCCAAAATATGCTTCTATTCGTTTCAGAATTATGCAGCTCTGACGTAAATGGAAATGACGCACGGTTGTTGAGGTCTCTGCAATTGCTTTTGCTACTTTTACCATCTATGAATAGAATTTTGCTTAAGTGCGTTTTAACTCTTCTTAATAAGACGGCGAGTTTCGAATGTAAGAATAAAATGAATTGTGATACACTCGCCACTCTGTTCACTCCGCACTTAATGTGCCCAAGGAAATTGTCGCCGGAAGCTTTGCATATCAATTCTCAAACTTTATCGTGTTTAGTTGCTTTTATGATTAGAAAAGGAATCGAGCTGTTTGAAATTCCACCAAAATTGGCTACGGATATTAGAGCATATTGGGTAGAACAAGAGAGAAGGTTATTGAGTCCTAAGAGTATCGATGTAAGTCTTCTTCCTTAAACTAGATAAACAAAGTAACATTTGTGTAGCCATTATAATTCATCAATCTATTTACAATTTCAGTTAAATGAATCTATACCAGATACGACAGGCACAGCGCACACCGTTTTCAGTTTTGTAGATCACAAATTAACAGCGAAAGCAAATTCTACGCAAGATACTCAAGCGGCGTTAGCTCAACTCTACGCTCACATACAAGCAATGCCAGAATCGGCGAAGAAACGCAGGCTTGTGAAACAATTTAATAAGGAAAACGGTCAAGGCACACCAAGACATGTTAAGCATTGTCGAACTAAGAGCCTAGGGGATTCAATTAAGAAGCATATATTTCAGAAGAAGATCTTGGGACACAAGAAGTTTATTGATATTAATATAGGCTGCAATATTACTCGATCAAGTAGCGAAGAAAATATATTATCATCGGTAAGACACGCGCAGAATATTTCTCTCCGCGATGAATATAATTTGTTTAACAGCATGATTATGTTCGTAACAATACTTTGTAACTAATCCGTCTTGTTTGCATGTTCGTTGCTGCACAGAATCTAGAGAAGTCGTTACTTCAGAAAAAAGTACTGTTTAGTAAATCGGACGATGAACTTAGCATGGAAAACTGTGATACGAATAACGACAGTCTCCTCCATACTAAACATATTAGTAATAGCACTGGTAGCCTCAATACTCCCACACTGAGGAATTACAAAGACAAGAGAAAGTCGATGTTGATGAGATTTGTAAATATAAAGGAAGAACAGACGAGCGAGAAAGATCAGGAATGGAGTATAGACAAAACAAATGATTCTAGAATTTCGAAAATAGAAGATGAGAATGCATCGTTGGCAGAATGTATTACTATCAGGGACCTCAGGCGAGATAATAATACTTCAACCAATCCTGATAGGCCATCTAGACAATTCAGCGAACCACCAGACATGTATTCTTCTCAGGCCGCTTCGTATGAAACCAGAGAAAATGAATTGATTAGGCAGAGTTCAGAACCCACATTGTCGAAATCAAAAGCAACCAATGTAGGCATGACTTCGTTCTCTAAGAATTTTGAAGGCAACAAGAAACTACTAGAACCTTCAACAATGGAACTACATACCGACAATGCATGCTCCCACTTATCTCCCATTGTAAAAAACAGGCTTTGGAATGTGTATGTTGCCCATACCTCAACGCCATCAAATTTCTTACGCAAAAGCTTAGTAACTAATGACTACATGTTGACTCCTATTACTAACAATGATAAGAGCATGAGCCCAATTACGCAAAGCGCAACTAAAATGACGAAAGCTATGCAGGTACGTACTTTTTATGCGAATGTATGTAACTACTGCGAGAAGGGCAATGAAAGTATCGAACTGTATTATTTATAGCGAATAATATTTGGCAAATTGGAATAATTTTTCGTGTTAATTGCAGGAGACAATGATGACTCCACGATCTAGGAAACCGGTAATGATGGTTTCAGGCACCAACCTCTGTAATCTGGCCAGTGTTAATAATAGCTGGAACCAGCACAGCGTATCGAGCAACCTACGTGGGCAAAATATTGATGCGATAGGACAGATAAATTGTACTTCGATTCTAGAAGAATCGCAAAGACCTAATAGCGTAGACAATGAAACCATTTACGGGGATGGTGTCGATTTAGAAGACAAAGAAAACCTCGGCAGAGACGTAGAAAAACAGAAGTGTATTACGTCCATTGCGGATGACTGTTACACAGTTACTCAACAAAGTACTATGTCCATAACAAGCACGTTTAGAGAATATTTGTTATCCAGAAGTGTGTTAACTGCTAGTCCCGTTGATCTCAGTTTTACATCGCGTACAGGGGATTTTGAACAATCGGAGTCTGATTTAAACATCTTGAACGAAGACGGCCTTTCCGACAGTTTACTTTGTTGCTTAAATGGAAATCATCCAGAATCCGATACCTCCGGTATCGCTTCTGGCAGCACAAATAGCGCAAACAATTCGTTAGAAAAGAATGACGAGGTGACGAGTTCACCAAGGAAGAGGGCCACTAGTTTACATCGCAACGACTCTAAAAGATCAATCAAAGAGAATAAAACGTTAAAGAGTGTACGGGGACAAGGTTTTAAGCACAAACAATTGAGCGAATCAACTTTAAATTCAGTGAAAGTAAAAGATACGTTCCAAGAAACTTCGTTTTGATACATAAAGTGACATACTTAAAGTATAAGTCAAAATCAACGTACTTCAACACTATAGTGTTAATAATACGTTAACTTTTATATATCATTGAATAAATATACCTTTCGTTTGGTTTATTAATATTTTCATCTTTCAAAAGAAATTGACAATAATTATTAATTAACAATAGAAACCTACATTATTGATAGGTTTGCCTGTTAATGGTGTTTGAAACTAAAACGCTCTGAGGTATTATTTTACTGTATAAATCGGTCTTTGAGTTTTGCTTACTTTTGTACGTTTGTAATAAAAAATTTTAGGATATTTAATATGTGATACATAAAAATTCGTAATGTTTACATAGTTTTGTATTAAAGTATGATACATTTATTTTATATACTGCTTAAGAGTTTATATAGGACATATTTTGTTAATTTATCACGCTATAAATAAACCATTTTGCACAATAGTATGTAGGGAAATTATACGCATTTATTTCATGTTACGCGTTGCATTTCCAAGTGTTTATACCGAGCAAATTCACTTCTGAAAGACACATCAATAATTTGTAATCAACTTTTCTAATATGTAACAACCGTGACAAAATGTTTTGTGTATCTTTGAACAATCATTAATTTATGGATATGTATAAATAATGTTTACTGGATAATATCGAAACACTCTTATTTCATACTTTATTTATTACTTTATAATATAAAAATGCGTAAAAAAGAATTTTTATTACCAAAGAATGATAAAATCTTTATCTACCGTGCATATATACATATGTATCTTATTTAATTTCTGCATGTATTTGATTTTCTAATGAGAATAAATATTTTAAGTTGTGAAACCAGTATATGGAATTTTAACAAAACATATTTCATCTATTTATTAAGCATGAAATTTACAAACACTTACATGCATTCTTTTTTACATGAAATTAACCAAAAGTTTTGTTATTTGCACGTTTTGTTCATACTGACTTCTAGTTTAGAATACAAGAAATTTATCGAGATAAGAATGCTTTCTACAAAATTAAATACGTAAAACTGATCATAAATAAATATACAAGTACTTGAAATTATTGTATATTATATAATGCATTTGTGTTTTTAATACAGATGTTAAAAGAATATATATCAATTATAATAGATCTCTATGTAAATACAATATTTATATATAACAGAAAAGTTCGAAATTCCTTAAAAGTAAGATACAATTAATAAGGCTAAACTTGTATAAATTCTCATGGTATTGGTATTAACGATGTATCAATTTTGCCTTGTATGTATAATTGTTTTGAAAGGAAATCAGCTGTAATAACTTCTTCCATCTTCGCAGTAATATAGCATACACTTTACAGGTGGTTTCTAGTATATGCTCTCAAAAAGAAGGTGATATATATGCTTTAGAAGTATATGAAGATATAGATGACGGAGTGGCGTTAGTCGAACATGTAGATGTAGATCAGAACATATCGTCATGACCCATATCAGGGATGTATGAAAGACATCTCTCCTTCAATGATTTATTTATTAACCGTTTCTGATCTTGCTTTAACTCCTGCTCTCTTCTTTGTGCGTCCAGAATATCATCCACAGACACTTCGGTTAATGGTAAATCTTTTTCCTTTTCTATATCCTATAATAAGATTGTCTTATAGCAATAAAAATGTTAAAATATCAAGTAATATTATTTTTAAACATTACTATTTCTCCTAGAAGCACCACGTTCTCTCCTCTCACGATAAAGATGCCCCTCGGGATGTCCCCGTATTCCTTGCCAACATGAATCCTCTCGATTGTACGATGAAGTACTATATTAGCGAACTGATCGACGCTTCTGAGATATCCAATTAAGGTTCTGCCATCTCTTAGTAAAACCATAAGCTTTTCTAAATGAGAATTACAAGTGGGTTGGATGAAAAATTGGAAATTTGAAAGTAGCACATAACCTAAAATAGAGTTCTTGTTTAATACGAATACGTACTATCAAGTTCTTCGAGAAGAGAGGCTGTTCCTGGCAAAATGTTCATTTTGCAATTTTTTCCACTTGCAGAAACAGCTTACAGATTAAAACAAGCAAAAATCTTATACACCAACTTAACCTAGAATAGGCTTGAAAGCCAGTATCATCTCCTTCATTCGTTAACGATCGTTCAAACTATTTCAGCTTGATTCTTAGCGATCTATGAGTCTCCACGAAGTTTTTATGTACTAAATTAAGACAGCAGACTTGCGAATTTCATTATTTCCACATTTCCTATTTATATACATATACGAGATCTACACAGATCGATGCATTTTTTTAGTGATTATTTCTTGGTTAGGTAAAGTTCAAACAATTAAAATTATTGTGAGGTAGGCAATGAAAATACTACTAATTGAGTTATATCCTTGTATAATGTCGTTTTTAATCACATTGCCTATCGTTACATTGTTATGGACCTTTTATCGCGGGTCATCAGAAGGTGGATTTGAAAAATGTGATTGATGAAAAGATGGATTTAAAAAATATGATTGATATGGGTTTAGAAAATGTGAAAATAATACAGAAAGTAATTAAATAACAGTATGAATTCCGCTTGTCACTTGTGGGAATATAATATTATGAACAAATATTATATACTACAAATTAATTCTTGGCACTACAAAACAGTGTTGGTAGAATCGCGGGACCCTAACACTGCTACAGAATGCCTTTTTGAGTACGCGACAGTATGCGACTTCAAAACTTTCAGAAGTTTTCACTTCAGAATTCAGATCAATTCAAATTGATTCAGATTCCCATAATCAGTCCCTCCCACCCGCCACGGTCGCGGCAACGGCTACAAAAGAAGTAGTGGCGATAGCGCCGAGCCCTTTCGGAAACGGAGCTGCTCTAATAATAGAATAATTATTCAATAATCTCTTAATTATGAAACATATTTGAAAACATTGATTTATATTCTAGTTAAGAAGAGATATCTCTTTTTAACTAAATAGAATTTGATATCGCGCTACATTTTCGAGAAAATTGATTTTGAAGTTCTTGACGTTGCATCCAGTCGCGTATAAGAAAACCTACCTTAATGAAAATCGCGGGTGATGGGGGCGATTTGGGCGTAAGTGGAATCCGCCCAATGCGCTATAAGTACTTAAAAAAAGTAAACACCATACACTATATATAAATAGATATATATTTAGTGTATCATTTGTTAGAATTATTTGTTAATTTTAGAATGGTAACACAAAAAGTAATTCTCTGTGACACTGTGTCCTGATCACGAAAAATATTGTATTTTTCAAAAGTTCTAACCTAAAAACATAAACTTCCGCAATAGATGTTAAGTATATGGCATATTCATAACCTCTAATATGGTACGATTTTTTGAAACAAAGTTATTTCGGCATTTCTTGCCATTTGTGATACTTGTTGTTGGAGGATCATTTTACATACGCGAATTTACAGAAGTAAGGTATGTATCTTTGTAATATATTAAATTTATGGTATATTATTGGCAATGAAGTAAGTTAGGTAACTTTTTTAAACTACTTCAGATATAAATACAGAAAAGTTCAATCGTATGATATAAGGCATCAGTTGGAAAAAGAGGGTATCGAAGTGAACGAACCTACTACTTTAGAATTAGAGTATGAGAAGATGAAAAAAGTAAGTAGACATTGTATACGAGTACGTCATGTTTGTAAGTCGAATATCAAGATTATTTTTATGTAATCAGTAAAATTAACGATATATTACACCGTGGTCCAAAATAATTTGCAATTTAATATTGCCGTGTTCTATGTTACAAAGTGTTTTGCCAGGCATCTTAATATTAAGATGCCTGGCAAACATGTTTTGGAAAAACATGTTTGGCCCTTGAACTCCCCCGAGCTTAATACTATGGATATTTCTATGCAGTCGATTTTGGACCAGAAAATCTTCTATTCAAAATACCCTAGAGTGGATCACCTTAAAAAGGCTTTGAAAAATGTTTGGGGTGAAATAATCGTAGAACAGTGTGCGAGCACGGTTGAAAACTTTAAAAACCACCTTAATGCTTGTATTAAATTTAAATTTAGCTATTTTGAATGTGTATTCTAAAAGACTGCTTCCGAATTATTGTATGTGTTACTAAAAAATAATCAAAATTCGTTGGCAATTTATGAAGCTAGAATCCCTAAAGTTATTGGCAGTTATTTTGGACCAACATCTACATATTTGATATACATGTTATAACATGATATAAGAAAATTGTAATGATAATATTGTGAAATGTGTCAATGTTCATTTACTAATATATAAAACAATATTCTTTAATAGTTAAATATTGATGACTGGGAAAATGTACGAATACCAAGGCCATGGGAAGAAGCGGAGAATGTAAAGAATTGAGAATTACTTTCATAAAACTTAATTTAATGTAGAAAAATGGAGCTCTTTACATTTGTATATACATTTGTATTAATTGATGTCGGTGTATGTATAAAATTGTACTAATAATAACAGTGTAGTAAACTATTCAGAGTATTTCATTACAAGAAGGTTAAATTGTCTTGAATTGTTTGTAGTCACAGAGTTTGCTTTTTAATATAATCACTGATTCATATAGTAGTTGTAGAACAGATCTTCCATCTTAGACAACCTTCATTTCCAAAATATATTTTAAACTAGTTCTGGAAGTAAACAACATTTTTACGTGATAACAAAATAATAGCAGAATCAAAAATTTAAAATATATGGAACATGAATGCAGTAAAATTCAATATGTTTTACTTACTCTTTTTTTCAAATCCAAACATACTCAATAAACTTTGCTGTCTCTGCGCTGAATATAATTGTTGGCTCCTGCGTGTACTGTTTGTCATATTGATTTTACTCCTTGCAGGCTAAAAAGAATATAAGATTTGGATACATGTTTGTTCCGAAGATTGGAACACCGATAATTGTAGTCATAAAAATATTCATTTATGAATATTCTATTGCAATATATAAAACGATGTCTAAGGATAAATTAGTTTCAATAAAGTGTTCTGGGCAAACTTACTGTTCGAGAATTTGAGGAACTTTCACTTTTGGTTTGTTTAGTTTTGCTACTTAATTGTGTAGATAATTTTGTATCAGGCCACCAAAATAAACTCCTGTTTAAAGCCCTTGCATCTTGTTGAATTATGAAATCGGGGTCTACATCATATTCCGATGATGTCAAAGAGGTAGTTGAATTATAAGATTCACTGCTACTTTTGTTCGAGATTGTTTCGTCTATTTGAACATTAAAATATGATTTTCCTAAATCACAATTCGAAGCAGTATTTTGGCATTCATTCGACGAAAATTTATCTATATCCGTAGAATGCAATTCCGCTTCCAACTCGTCATTTACCATTAGTGTTTGAAGATTATTGACGTTACTTTTATCAGTATTTTCTACTCGCATGTTTTCTTTCTCAAATAACATTTCATTTGAGTTAGTGGGCGAACACAGCATATCATCGTCTATTACAATATTATTACTACTCTCCACTTCCATCTTGTCATTTACCATTTGTGTTTGAAGATTATTGACGATACTTTTATCAGTCTTTTCTACTCGCATGTTTTCTTCCTCAAGTAACATTTCATTTGAGTTAGTGGGGGAACACAGCATATCGTTGTCTGTTACAATGTTATTACTACTCTCATCGATTGGCTTTGAAAAGAATTTACTTTCCGTAATAACGTCTTCATTTACAATCGTCCGCCTAACACGCATTAAATTTCTTCCCCTTCGCATTTTGCTCGTAGACAAAAGACTTGGAGAAGTTTTATTACTGGATAACTGTTTTGAAAATGGATTTGACCTTCTAATTAAAATTGGAGACACTATTTCGTTGCTTTGATTACTAATATCTGTATTTGAATTATTTTCTACGTTCATTATACCCTTAGATTCGTAAATATCTAAAATTCCTTTTTGATTTAATTCTTCGTAGTCTGTAATAATAGTAGAGCAGGTTTCTTTTAAAGTATATCCAGACATATTTATGAACTTGTAATAAATATTTATGTGTAAAATAATTTTCATACCAGAATTATCTTCCTGTTTCGCCGCAACAGTTTTTTTTAATCGATTTGTGTTGAGAACCATCTCTTTACCAGCAGTATTTGGCCAAACCATGAGATCTTTGTTTTGAGATGGTCCTTGTGTTGTATTTAATTTATATTCTTTCGCCCAAATGCTAATATGTTTTGGACGATTTGGCTTTTGTCTCCATGTATTACATTGATTTTCTTGGCTCTAAGAAATGTTCATTTAAATAACCAGTTCCACTTACACCCCATTTGCAAATTTATATTCAGAAGTATCGATATCTATAGTGACATTATCTACCTGTATCTTATCAGGATTAAAGTTATGAAGTACTTCCAGAGTAAAAGGATCACAGTTTCCAAAAGCAAGTTGTAATGCGATATCTGGATTTGTTTCCGCACCAGCATAATATAATTGTTCCTCCGTCACTTCGGGCATGGGTGGGTTTAAACGAACTTGTTTTCTTTGTAAGGGACAAAATACTAACTGGTGTTTAAAGGTGATTTCTGCTAATATAAATGAATCTCTGTACTCTTTCGTTACAACTAGCGACTTCATATTTAAATAAGATCCCAGCCGCGTCAAAGCCTACAAGAATAATTGCAATTAATACATGTACACGCAGAATATTATAAGTAAGCGTATATATAGAAACATTTACTCTATGTATATCACAATCCTTATTTATCATAATGAACTTTTTCGCTTTATTCAGCCCAATCCCAGGGAGGGATGGTAAATAATCACAGCCTGATAAAATACACATATAACGAAAATTATCCATACTAAAATGTTCAGAACGCAATCCCATTGCAAGATGTAGCAGTTCTTGGTCAACAAGAATACCATTACCATTCACATCCATTTTAAAGAATACCTATAACATGAAAAAGAAAAGTTAACTTCTTCCGAAAGTTTATGAAATTATCTGCGGACGTTTGTTACGTTTAAATTAATGAAGTAAAGTGACTTTAATACAGGAAAGAATAGAAACCTTTTTGCAACCAAACAAAGTCAAGTCACTGTCTTCCGTAATAACAACGTCAGCAATTCCCTTGATATTAAGATATGCTAACTGCGCGTCTGCCTCATAGGGTGCTACGATGCAATCGATATTCATTTTCTGGCACTGTTTAATTAATTCTAAAGCCATTTCATGTGTAACATCTATAGATCTCCTTAATAAATTTCTCGCTTCCTCCTGCTGTCCCACTTTCATTAACTCAATGGCTTTACGACGGTTTGCCTGTCTTGCTCTAAACATAAATGTACAACGATATAACTTATCTGATAACAAATCTGGTTGTAATTAAAATTAGATTTCAATTATATTTTCTAATTTAAATTATGCCAATTACGAATTAGTTATATTAAATAAGTACAGCATCTTACTTATTATTAGTACTTTTGCTACTGGCGAATTACTTTAAAATTTATACTTTACGTTATTATAAATAAAATATATCTTTTATGATGTTACAACATAAAGATGTATCATTTTTATTAGTATAAATATATAAAGATGAACGACTGTTATCAAAATCAGTGGCACTCAATGGCCGGCAGCAAAAGTGTTAAAATTCTTTCGAGAAAGTTTTAATATATTGTAATAGATCGATTATATACCGTATCTCAAGTGCCTGGAATACAAATTATATTAAATAGTTTACGAATAACGCTTAAGGATACGCACTCTCGTCGTTTAGATTCAGTCTGTGCTTTAGCAGGCAAATGCCGCCCATCAAACACAAGGATAGGCTTTATCTTATAATGAAGCAGCATGTCTATGAACTTCATACAATAACGAACGTATCTAAAATGAAATAACGATTATACGACAAATTGTTTCAGTCAGTGATATTATTAAAACAATAACTTTCGTACGCGTCAGTCGGCTGTCCCATTGTCAATTTGTCAGCACAAGGAAATACACCTTTGTGCAACCAACAATAAGAATCGATAGCAACAGTACCACCCGCGAATTCTTTAATATTCGTTCTCTTTGAAGAGGCATTTAAAAACGGAAGTAAGCCGGTAATTCCCATATTTTTCTTAAAACCGAAATACCAATTCGAACAACTTTCACTACCGTTACCGTTATTCGTATTACTGCCAAAATGTAACCGATGACTATATCATTACTAGATGTGTTACACTATTACCTACTGTGCCCCGATGAAAAGAAGTCGGTCGGGGTTCTTCGTTCGCATTGGCTCCCGTCGCCCGTGTCTCGTTTGCTTACGCTGTATTCGTCGACGTGTCGCGCCAGCCAATAGGAATATTCTATTCGGACCCTAGAATTTCTCAACCGACTTCTTTTCATCGGGGCACAGTACTAATTGTAGGTATAATACTTGTGTATTGTAAGACAATAGTTCATTGGGCAGAATAGGCATAGTCTTGAAGCGCCATCTTGTGTGTGTACACAGAGAATAATAAACCTAACCTACTTGTGTATTTTTTGCATGAAAAACATGATTGAGTATTTACATACGTATAAATTAATCGTAACGTAGTAGGTACATTTAATTAATTTGGAATCTAGTAAATCCGTAGCCCTGGGCGCTCTGGGCATCTCCTTTAAAATTCATTCACATGCTACGTATTTAATAGGGATTTTGGGAATATGGATGCGGGTTGGTGCCTGTGGAATGCTGACCGCTCTGTCTATGGATCTAAAGGACCTAAAGGACGGTGCATAAAGGGCATAAAGTAGACTTAAGGTAATTATAAAGTTTAAAGACAGTTTTTCGAAATAATATAAAAGAATTAATAATAGCTATAGTAATAATCCCACTAAATATAAAGATTATAATGAAATAACTTTTCTCCCACTTGCAACCATAACTCAATTTTCAGTGTACGCTCAACTAAGACCGTATAAATGTTTATTACGCTATTTTATTTATATAATATTTATGATTGAAATCTTTTGGAAATAAATACAAATTGTGTTTCTATCAAGATCTATTAGTAAACGGAATTATGTAACATATGTTTCTTGAAATTAGTCGTAACATTCAGACCGTTTTAGATTTTAAATCGTTCTGATAACATTTAATTTTAATTCCCACCACTTGTAGCATTGTAATCTTATTTTACACTGAATCGATAACGTTGGGTGTGATACAAGTAGGCACGCCAGAGGTCTGGACAATGAACGTAGTAAGGCTATAAAAAAATTACTACATACGAAACTTTAAAAATATGTCTAAAAAATAAAAAGTTACCTAATACTTCAAGGTTCTCGCGGCACGACAAATTTTTTTTGACAGAATCTAACTTTTGCCGTCTTAATCTGTACCACTAAAGGCAATTTTTTTTCACTATTAGGAAACAATCATACAATTATGATTTTTTCATTTCACACTACTCGCGAGCTCTTTGAGTGTCTGACACAAAATGACATTGGGGGACCGATCTATCCTATATTTCGACGATCACTGTAGGCCGTCTGTACGGTGACGTTCCTTATCCACTGTACAACGGCTCTGTTTTATCAAGCGGTGCGTTCCGGCTTCAGTAGAATGATGACGACCCTGGTCAGACCAGAGAGGAGGATATCTCACTTGTAAAAGAACGCACCGTTACGATGAAACTGGCGAACAAAGGTCGCAGCTATTTGTTAACATTACTTGTTACGTAATTAATAATTGTATTACAATGGTATTTGTGATACGATTAGTAACTGCATAGCAAATAATGCAATAGCCCAGGTCTCACCACAAGGAGGTTGCTGGGAATAAAGACCCACCTTAACCACGACCCCATCTATCCTCCATTTATGCAAAATTTAATTCTCATTTGTGCACGTCCTTCTGACACACGTTTGTAAGACGGTCAACTTTCGATCGCTGTGGAAACGAGTGTTAGAAGGAGGTTTCTTCTAAGTACCTGTCCGCGAGAAGCTGAGGGGGAACTTAATTGTAGGGGGGAACCTTATTATAAAGTACTTAAGTGCGCTACTACTTATAAATAAATGCCTGCCCGTACAATTATGACTTACAATTGCAAGTATGTCAACGCGGAATATGTCAGTGAGTCACAACTATAAGGTGAAGATTTCACTGTCATCCACGTTATTATGCCTGTTTTTAATGACAGATAAATCCTGTTACTTCGATTTTCGGTTTCTTATTTTTCATGCTGTCGCCTTTCATTAATTTTTTAGAGACAGTTTTTCTGTATGAAAAATAATCCCGGCGAATCTCACGGTTGAATTCGTCGGCGACAAAGTCCTGAAATACTAATGGTTAGAAATTATTTTCCCCTCTCGTGGAACGCTCTCTCTCTCTCTCTCTCTCTCCGTTAAACACTCGCATAAATTACGATTTAATCAGGCGCGAATTAGAGGGCAGAAGTCAGTGATGAAGAGTTTTCTCACAGGATGCGGAAACGTGTTGCGCGTTGCATCTTATTGCTCCCGGGAGCATGCTTCCGTCAGATAATATACGGGGGTCGAAGCTTTCAACCGGTTGGTTGTTTCAGCCGCTAATTACTCGTAAATTACTTGCCAATTAAGCTAATCGCTTTTGCTACTTCGCGTTTACCGTTGTCAAGGACCGATCGAAATTTATATGGCCGAGGGAAAATTGAATCACATGGCCAGAGGTTTTTAATTCATATGGAATTCATTGAATTTACAATGCATGAATTTATCCACGGTGTCCTTGACTTATACGGGAATCCTTTTACAATAATGCTTAGGAAGTAAGATTTCATGCACTTTGCCACTATATAAATGAACTCTGATTTATTAATTGAATTATGTCTAGTTATAAAGAGTGTAGACAACTTCGGAAATAAATAGAAAGGACTTTGAATATACATGTAAATTACAAACACGTTCAGAAGATACACGTTATCATTCTAACACCAACAAATCTGCAAATTGCTAGTAACATCAAGTGACTATCGCTACATTTCCGCCTTCGCGCGCGTGACAAATGAATTATTGATTGCTGTAGCTTGAAATGCAAAACAAGACACGGTATCTGATCGTGCAATGGCCAGAAATATATAATAATAATAAGTAACGAGGGAAGAATTGCGCCTATTAACTATTATCAATGCAACAGATTGCAATTTTTGAGGCACGTAATTAGACACACGAATTTAGTTGTCAAGCTGGAAGCAACAATATCACAATTCAGTGGCTAACCAGTCTATTTAATAATGTATAATTCTACGACTACTCCTGCATCCTTCTTTGATGATTCTATCCTTAAGAAACTTTCAATCAAACCCAGTTGCCAAGCTAATTTCAACAGAATTACTTCGCGACGAGGGGAACCATGCTCAACCACATCTCCATCGTAATTTATTTCATTTCATGTTCCGCTCAGAGCCGACTGGTAATCCCTACTATTGCATGGACATTCTCGTTCAGAATGATCGCCCGATGTTGCATTGCGTTGCACGCGCCGCGTGCCGCATTACCCAGGAATCAAGCAGAAAGTTCGCCCCACGTGAGACATATTTAAATGATTATCCCTGCACGACCGCTGAATCGCCGCCCGTGCAGCGGCACGAGTAGCTCTCTGATTTCCATTCGAATTTGCCCCCCGTAATTCCGCGAAAGAGTCCCGTGATTTCGTTAGAAAACGTAGCGGATCAGCGATCGGTGAATTTCGCGCGATGCTCAGTGTTTCCCCCGATTAATTCATTAGCCGTATAACGAGCTGTCCCAGCTACGCGTGGATGTCCGTGCCGTTGTTCTCGCGAAATTGGACCGTCCGAGCGGAAACTGCTCGCCACTCGGAGCGTACATTTTAACAACGTGTTGCCCCGGTATCGTCTACAGGTTGTTCCAGAACTGGGCATTGTGCCCTAGAGAGTCACGGTGATTAATCTGAGACACAGTCAAGACGTGTGCAAAAGGATATCATCGAGGGTAAAAGCTACTAGAATTGTCTTTGGAAATTCAAATTTTTGGTGGGACTGTGAACAGTGGCGAGAAAAGTATATTGCGACATTTAATTATAGAAAATGATAGTTAGTATATTCTTCATAATTTCAACTTTCTGGGGATCCTTTTTCATTTCGACATTGAGTTGAGAAACACCTTTTTCCTTTGAGAAAATGTAGGATCATTTTGTAGTGGTCCACGTGGCATTGACTGTGTTAATGAAACACAGATGTCAAAGATACTTCTTAGTGGAATATTGTTGGTTCACTTGTAAAAGCAGCGGGGGTCCAAAATGGTATGAAAACCACGTCTACACGAGTTCTATTCTTAAAGGTAGCTTTTTAAAATTCTTTTCAAGTATGACGATAAGAATTCTATAAAATGTAGTCGACCTCAATGGCATCCAGCATCAACAGTTTTTGATGCATGAAGCTTAGAAAGATCTCCATATTGTGAATCCGAAAAAGCAGCGTTCCGTTTATTAAACGCATCGAAGGGCACAAAAGCAAACAAACTGGAATTCTCATACAGCGACGTTGCATTTCACCTCCGTCTTGCCGCTCCTCGCGTCGTAGGTAAAATATGCCTCAGTGGAGGCAGACACTTTTCAAAGCAGGGGACGATATATTTTGCATCTCGCCGTGCATCGCTCTTTTGTAACAATTAGGATCAGGATAAGGGAACAAAGAAAGTCGGTCGCCGTTTTTGATGCACGATTCCAGACGCGATTTCCTTTGACGTTTATTCCCCCCTCGGCCTCGCGTGTCCTTGATATGCAAAGATGTAAAGCTACGCGATAAATAAATATGCTCTGTATCTTTTTACGAGTTTAACTATTCCCGACGAGCGCGTGGATGGAGCAAGAAAGTGGATGGGGAAATTGGTTGCTCGTCTCGCGATGCATTGCTCTTTGATCCTGTGATCTCCTTTGAAATAGAAATTTTTAAATGAAAACGTGACGACGTTCAAAAATATTGTATTAAAGGGAGTAAGTTATGAATGGGGTCAGGTGATTTTAATTAATTTAATAATTTGGACTGTGAATGAAATACATTTTCAAGATAGAATGAATTAAGCAGGAGGTGGGATAATAATTAATTTGGTGGTCATTTCGTTGTCTAACAATCCTCAAGCTTAAAGTTTGCTACATTATTTTAACCCTTACTTCACGTTCCTCTGGGCTGTCATGTGCCATTCTCGTCAACAGTTGCGCTACTGTTCATCAGGAGCGTCGTGCACCGCTGTAATTTGCGGTCCTCTGACCTCGTCGAGGTGTTGCAATCATCCTCTAAATTGGCAGCTATGCAGAATGCACACTGAAATCTCAAATATCGCTGTCGTGCTTTGTTCGTTCGCCAGACCTGCGCTCGTGATTTCCCCTTTTAAATTCACTTCGAGGGACGCTCCTTTTTATTACCACCTGAAATTCAATAAATCTTTAAATTGTTGATTTTTGTATTATATAACGTTGAATACGTGATATAAAATGTATAGTAGTTAATGAAATAAATATTTACAAAATGAAATTACAAAGTTGAGGGGATCAAAGAATTATTTACTATGTGTAATCTCTGCCAAGTGAAAAGTGGTACATGTTTAATTTTAAATTTGATTTGTAAATTTTAAATTTGATGATTTAGAATGGAGGCATTCCACGCAGACAAAAATCTAGTATTGGAAATGTCAGTATACCTTTCTCGTAGTTGTCAAAATTGCTATAAACGAAATTGAATCAGAACATTTCCTACTCCAGTTATTGTAATTACAACATTCATCGAAGCAAATTGCATGTTTCCACGTTCATGGAAAAGGGGAGTCGTCGTTTCGCTTTTTAAATATGTTTTCATGTCCAGTCTCCACTGTGCCAGAATATTTATACATTTATAACGACACGGGTCTTTTCAAGCGGTTCTGCAAAGACAGGAAAGTAGGTCGGACAGGTGAGCGCCATGGCATGCAAATCAATTTCAGGACTTCGTCCTTTACTGACCTTATTTTGCGCTTCAGAGAAATGCACGGGAAAGAATTCCATGAATTATGTGCTCTGAGAAAGTTTTCTTTCTTTCATTTCAAGCTAACGAGCTACTGAATTGTACGTTGTTAACTAACTGGTGAATTTACAATTAAATTTGATAACATACTCAATATACCATATTCATATTGGCTTTATGAATATTATACAGATTTATGGTATCATTAAGAACTTACAATTAGTCCGAAAGAAAATTACATTAGTACATGGATTCTTAAATGTTATTAGTTGTACAAGTTCGCAACGTCTTTGTAACTTCGTTTGGCATATTTTCCAAATTATAGAGAAGGGTACTTTATAGTTGAATTCCTTTAGAGTATTGAAATATATACAATATTATGGATATCATTGATTAACTCACTGCAGATTTTTCTCGGGATTAATTTTCCAGATAGAATATCGTTTCCAAGGCTTGAAGCAGTCTGAAAAGGAAGTAATATACTTTTTATATAATATATCTATGACTCTCTGAGAAGGAGAAAGACACCCACTTACGGATTACCATGATATAGGATACGATCTTCGTCCTCCATTCGGAAGGATCTTTTTTATTCGTCGTATTTCCTTCAGGATGCATGGATCCATTCGAAGATTAATTTCAATCACTGAATGAGCCTTTGAAATCGATCTATTAATAAACGACGAGCGGAGTGACGAGAAACGAGGTCATCTTGCCAGAGGAGTGATAATTTTTTGTTCAGGGGCTATCTATAACAGTAATTATCACTAGTGACCAAACGGAAGTAATAAAAATACTGATGGGTGAGAAATTTATAAAAGAAAGTAAAAAACAGGGAGGAGAAGGAAAGCGAGGTAATCATTCTATTATAACTATATGTTAGGTTAACAATTATATTGATACTACTAATAATTCAAACACTATCCAAAGTAACGTTTAAATAAGTAAACACCTAAGAGTTTCCATTTCATGGTTCACGAAATTCAATTTGTGACTTTTGGGGAACGTTTTATCGCCCCTGTTTTAAGCTTCAGTTTATACTCCCGAAATGCACGTACAATTCTGATAATAAAAAGTTTATAGCTCTGCACAAACATCATAGTGTCTACTCAGACGAGTTTCAGTTTTATTTCTTAGCGGAGAGTTGTTTCACTCATACCTTTTAATACAGACATTTTTTACAATCTACAATTTTAAGCAATTCCTTTCCTATTTTATCTCATTTGTCGTTCGAAGAAACGCTAAATAAATAACTTCTGTGGTATACTAGTCAGACAAATGGCCGAAAACGGGGAATGTTACAGCATTCATCCCTCAGAAGTACGTTCACATAACTTTGCTCGAAGACGTCCTTAACAACATGTAAACAATCCATAAAAATACTCCCCGTTTCTCGGTACTTGACGGCTCGCGTATTTTCTCAAGATGCAGCTTCGCATCGATCGTGATGAAAGAACGCCCTATTTTTCTCATTCAAAGAGATATTCGGTAGCTAAGTGTCGTAAGCACGTAATTACCTACGTGTCCCGAGAAACGCACGTTGCAATTCCGAAGTACGCGAAATGTCACAGTTTACGAGAAAGTGAAACACAAACGTTCGAAAGTGGTGCTGCATAATGGGCATCACGCGAACTTGCTTGAACAGCGATTGCAGCATTACGCAATTTAAGAACGAGGAACGTTCCTATATTTTTGCATTTACTTGCTCCACTTTCCTGCGGAACGCTTCACGTCTGACCCCACAAGTGGAAAGTAAATATTTAAACGTATCGACTTAGTTCGTTTAACGTCTCTATTGAAGCGCAAAGTTTGGTGCTCATCTCTGTGCTGTACACAATTTTTCTATCCTCAAGAATCGCAAGAATAGCACTTAAATCGAGATGGAACTTTTCTGCTTCAGCGTCACATTGACATTTCTCTTTGCCGACTAACAAATAATCTTCGAAAGTCAATTACACATTTTAGAGGAATTATTGGGAGCAAAGGGTAGCTTATATTTATCAAGACATCTATATTATACCTATGATATCCCCAAAGTTTCATAACTTTTGGGGTTTCCGTACTCTGTATCTTCCCCTGCAACTTAGGTGGCCAGCTGTATTCTAAATGTTCTTCGAGCAGCATCAAATTCAATTAGCGATACAAACGTGATCCCATTAACGAGCACTCTAAAATCTTATCAAGCGCTATTGACGAAGCTTCTAAATGGGGAGGGCATGCAAATATCTGCGACGATGTCCACTCCTCTGACCACTTCAACAATAGAATCCTCAATTGAGAGGGATTACATGGGGACACTGAGAAAACGGACGACTGGAGAGGAGATAAGGAGGGAAGGTAGTAGCCAAGAATCGTATTTGCATGGAATTGCATCAGAATGTGTAGAGACGGTGTGGGTGAACCACTGTTGGTCGCGCCCTAAGGAGTTGGATGTAGAAGGTTGATTTGATAAGGGTACATGGGGGTACATTTACATTGACGTGCACTCACACGACCTCACACATCTTGCCCAGCTTCCTCTGTCCTCTGGTATATACTCTGTACCGTGCTGACGCTCCCACGCCTCCATAAAAACATAATTTATACAATTTCTATCACTCTACCGAGAGTGACAAATTATATAAGTTCCATCTCTAAACCCCTTTTCTCTCGTAAACGAACCTATTATTCTATGCTGTCCATTTATTTATTTCATTTAGAATCACTGAATTCAGAAATTTTTCCAATTCCACTTCCAGGTCGTCGATACCCTGCAAAATAAATATATTATCAATAGTTACCCTTACTGCTCGAAAATTCAGTTTCTTTCCTTAAATTTATCTTCTGCTCAAGTAAGTTACTCATTTCCTTCAATATCCACGTATATAATCTTATCATTTGGTAAACGTACATATTCGGTTGCACAAAATGGACCCTTGCACAGTTCAAATTGACATCCAGGGTGGTTTCTAGCCAAAAAAAATGTCCCAGTTGACAGGTTGTTATCGTAGTACTGGTCGTTCCAGCAGATTAAGTCACTGCCAGCCTCGAAGGTTCGCGCAATACGAGATCATCAGTTAACGAGTTGCCAGGATGGTAGCGTAATGACGTGTAAGGCGTGAACTACCAAGTGCCTGTGAATTTTCCGACACTGATGCCCCGTCAATCTCTCTCGTTCTTCCCGTATCCGTACGTACATAAACGAGATAGGAGGCGTATACGAAGTTCTGTACACACTGGGTCGATATACCGCCCCAAACCACGGTCTCACGACTATTCTGTCAACTTCCAACCCCCATTCATCGTCCGACATCCCTTGCACCAGGCTCCAGCGAACGTTAAGGAAATTTTTGCGCAAACATCGGGGGCGTTTGAGAAACGTGCTTGGAATCTTGTAATTTTCAAAGAAAATGACCTTTATGCAGGGACGTTTAAAAGATATTTCAGTTCAGAGATCGATGGAGAATATAATGTAGTTTATGTACGGGTATTCATAAATGTTTTAACGGAAAGGTAATGTTGCTAAGGAGAAGTTGGGGAGGCTAGGTGGATGTACAGATATGCTGAATCAGAATCTCTTCGGTATCCTATTTAGACGAAATTTGTCCGTGTACAAAGGAATCTTGATTCCTTCGAAAAGTGATTTTCTACACGAGTAGATTTGCGTGGGCAAGCGGTACCCGTTGATTTGGGGAATATCATTTTGCAAGGGGTGATTTGTGAAATGGAATTTTGGGGGAAAGCGGTGGAGAGGATGAAGGAGACTGATCTTAGACTTTGCGATGGGATTTGGGTAAAAAAAAAGAAGAGACAAAGTGAATGGAATGTGAAATGAATAAAATGATATTAAACCAGGAATACATCTAAATTTTTGGGGAAGGACATATCAGTTTGAAAATTTCAGTCTAAACAGGATATTTTCATTTTCAATTATATTCTTGGTTCATCATTTTTTTAAAAGTATTATTTACAGTCGACACTTGAATGTTTACTGATTACTCTATGGCACAAAACACTGTTCTGTATAGAATTCATCGTAGTTTTCATGTTTTGCAATGTTTCATAAGACATGTTTTTTAAATTATTTTAATATTCCGCTTATTTGCATGTGTGCACGTGATTCTAAATAATTTATGGCCACGTGATAATATTAACTCCCAGAAGTTCTGTATCAATTTCCCGACAACCTCGTTCGTGGTTACACTGCATCTGGCCAGCCACGTTGCTATACATTTACACGTTCTACCTACAGGCTGTGAAAAATGTAGTAGCTGTCACTTTTGGTAAAATGAACGATCGTCACAAAGTTGGAAATAAAATTTTCTTCGCTATTACTACGTACTTCTACCAGCGAGGACGACAGTTTCAAGAGATACATACTCCAGTCGAATAATTCTTGTTAAGTTAATATCCTGACTTATCTGTGTTTCTTATTCTTCGAGTCTCAAAAGCACCACATTAAGTGAAATATGTAATAACTATCGTATCCTCCATTCGTTATCTTTGTCTACTCTTCAGATAATCTTCATCACTACTCTACCTATCCTTACACCTAACACTCATTTCTGAAGACTCAATTCCCTAACCAACCACCTCCATTCCCCTGCAAACTCTGTCCTCTGAAAGCACCAGGAGTAAATAGAAGACGACAGTGCCCTAAATATAATAATATAATACCCCACATATTTATTTTTATCTACCATTTACTTTCCATCAGTGCTTCAAGGTCTGGGTCGCACCCCTTAATTTTCCCTCGTTATTTTCCTCTACCCTTCCATCCTCATCGTTACTTCCACCTAACTTTACTCGCCACCTAACACGCGTCTTCCAAGGCAAGATTCCCAAAACTTCCACCTGCATAGCTGACTCCCCGAGTGTCTCCCTCGAAAATACCACGGGGCGAAGTGGATCACGAGTTACGGGAAAGTTCCTCGGCAACTTGAGACAGCCATCGCGGACGCCACACTTGCGTGGCTCTATAGGTGCGCCCGATGGATGTGGCAGAAGTACGTGGGGAGTTTGGCGGTCTGCGAGCACAATCGGGCAAACACGTAGAACGGGAGGCGGGTGTAGGTAATCTGGGATTTCCCATTTTCTCTCCCACTTCCTGCAGGCCCGCCCGTCGATCCGATGTGATTATCGCGCGGAAAAATGACAGCGAAATGTACCGTCGATCGCGGTGGCTTGCTCCATAGGATCCGACATGTGCGCTGCTACACGAAATTGTCACGAGATTCGCGGATCTGTGCGCGGAGAATACTCGGCGCCGTGCAATTGTGTTGCTTTCGATCTGTACGACTTTCGAACACAAAGCAGAGGCTTCATGTTGGATAGGTGGTAGTAGACCCGCCCGTATCCGAACTGATAGAGATATATAAATGTTTGCATAAAGGGATTTTCGGATAATATAGAATAATAAATTTTCTGATAATAAACTTTATTTATTTAAATAGGGATTAAGAAAATCGACGTTGGTTGAAATATTTATGCATCCAGGATATGTTTGGCTGCTGAATTACATAAATTAAGTCTCTGAAATATATCGTTACGATCAGGATTAGTTTCGATCGGACAGGGAATATGAAGAGAAAGGGGGAAAACAAGGAATGTCACAAAACAGTTTTATTGAGAAAATCAAGTTTTAAAGAAACAAGATTCAATGAATTTACCTGTAGTGTTCATAACATGAACAAATTATAGGTATTGTAATTAGACAATGGAAAAGAACTCAGCGAAAAGATAATTGTTTTATATTGTTTTAATATTTCTGAAGTGGAACATTGCAGAATACTTTAACAAAATAAATGTCCACTTTTATTATTATTAGAACAAGGATGTGTACACAGTGACGTCGGAGAGCTACAGCTCACGTAGTGCAAGCTTAAAGTAATCAGAAATACATAGTAGGAAGACTGGGACATTCCTTGTTTTGTTTCAGTGTAGGGTGGACATTCCCTGTTTTTAACCAGTACACCAAATTTTTAACGTTGTCTTATGTGGACTTTTCTACTTTATAATCCTTTGTGATTCGACAGTTCTGTGGTCCCAGTTGCCACGAACAAAATACGTTTTAAGGTGCTCAGTGTTGGATTTCTATATTCAATGCTCAATGTATCGTTGCAAGGTTCTTAGAGCTCAGATTTCTTTACTTAATGATCTCTTTACCGTCGCAAAGTGCTTAGAGCTTGGATAAATCTTTTCAATCAACAGTCTATTGTTTCGAAGTGCTGAAGCCTGGATTTCTTTATTCTATTTTAAAGTCTGCTGAACGAGTAGGAATCTAAAAGAGAATAGAAAATAGTTTCTGCCGGAGCAATTTATTTCTTAAAACTAATAAAACTGGTCTAAGAGAAAACCGACCATGAACTATTTGCTTTCAAGTTACACTCTAGTAGATAAAGATAAAACTTAAACAACCGCCCTTTGCATAACACTTGCTTCTCGTTTTATGGTCTACAATCATCCCTTAAAGTACTACAAACAGCACTGCACCTCCCCACAGTATGTTTTTCCATTCCCCTGACATGTATTATCTATCGAAACATCCGTTTTAATTCCTAAAGGTACACAAACAGCGTTTACATAAGTTGTGTGAAAGAATTGCAAACAAATGAGTGGACATTAGTGTTTGCCTGCGGTAATACGTGACAAGAACAATTTATAAGCGAATTAACACACATCGACGTGTTTTCCGCAGGCGGCACATAGTTTGCATCCGCGCGACGCGATATTTGCCTGCGCGTAATAAACGCTTCGCGAAAGTTCTCTGGGCGATCTGGCTGAATGGCGTACGGTCGCATGGTGCATAATTGCCAATCGATTTCGACCGCGATGGGCATCGAACTCGGGCAAATTGATGGCCGAATGCAAATCGATTTAATTGCGCCCACGAGAGGACAGCCAACGTCTGGAGGAAGCGTGGCCACTCCTGAATACCTCAGGAGTTGACCGCGATTCGGTATTCAATGGCTGACAGTTGACGGCGTAATTCGCGAATTTCGCAAATCGCGCTTTCAGCTTCATCTGAATTTGAACGGTCCATAATAGTTCCAATGCTTCCTTTCAGTCGAGGTGGTAATCGGATCGAATCTTCGTCTCGTCTTCTTTTCTTCTCTCTTCTTTTTTTCACTCTATTATCTTCCTCATTAAAAATTGCTTTGTTATCGCCGCATAGAAAATATTTCACGAAGTAGTTAAAATTTTGAACGCATTAATGAATTTTTAACGAATAGGATAATTTATAAGTAATTGCTAGGAATAACGAATTAAAGCGATTCTTGGAGGGTCTTACGTAGGGGTGAAAAATGTTCCCGTTAATTTTGAATGCATGGAAATTTTGTGCTAACGCTATTAACTCGAGCTGGGCGTAATTGATTTTAACGGGACAAACAAATAATTATGCGCCGTTCTGGGAACGCAATTTGCGATTTAAAGCAGTAATTATTAACCCCATCGGAGAACCGCTTGCGGTCTTGAAACTTGATTTCAAGCGGCGTCGAGCGAGATACCGATGCGAAAAAGGAACCACAGTATCGCCCGTGAAAGTTAATTACGAAGTAATTAACGCCACTTGAAACTCGCGGGCAGAAGTGTCAACCAATTTCATAAGTACGCTCTATCGGAAATTACTTTCCAAGTTACGCCCCCTTAAAGGACGTTTTTTCCCCCTATACCTGTGTTCTATAGCTAGGCGAATTTAATCTATATTCTATACCCAGACAAATAAAAAACTGTTTGTATAAACTACACTCAAAGTGGATATCGAGGGATTAATTATGAAACTAGTGCAATTATCAAAATGTCGCAACAATCCGATAGAGCATTCCGCATAAAATGCAGAAGAAAATTTATTAATTAAGCTGTTTAGGTGAAGTCAACCATAATTTAATATTCCCTCGCATGAAATTAATTAACGAGTACGCCTCGGAGAGCGCGAAACGTCGTAAAATTTAGCGACCGCGAGATCGCGAAATGAAACGAACGCGTATAAATTTTAATGAAACGCGGGTCGTAAGACGGATTAATCGCCACCGAAAGAGGTGTTCTACCATCGTCAAACTGGAGCTTCTGAGATTACGTCAAAAACGTTCTCCACGGAATGAGAATCGTAGGGGTGTTCTGCGGGCGAGGGTTGAAAAAAATTTCATCAAATCCTAGCTCGTCGGATATTTTATTAAACACCGTAACTGGCATAACGAGCGATTCGTTGGTTTAGAGCTGCACTATTTCCACGCCTGAAATAATTATGAAGCCATATAACGAGGAACGGTATTTTGTATGTTCGAAATGAGTGGAGATAAGGGGAATATTTAAATGGAGAGTTAATTCAATATTTAAGAGGAAAATACAGGAACGTGTGCGATTACGATTTACATACATATATCTCTGCTTTTAAGCTTGTACCTCACGAAGTCATGATTCGCCGAGTTTGTCTGTAAATTTTATTATTTCTTGCAATTGAAAGTAAAGTGACCATGACTAACTTTCTCGAGTCAAATGTTTAGTTTATCAGAAATACAGAAGGTTAATAAAAGGCAGAATTACAATGGAGCTTATTATACATCCGAATGAATAATTGCAAATAATTTTGGCGATGATATATGATAAAAAAAAAATAAAACAATTAGTAAAGCACACCTGCACATTAATCTCCCTACACAGATAATATGAAGCCACGAAAAGAACAAAAAAGAAATTGTGCATTCGATGATGAACATGTTAAAACAGTGTTCCCATTTAAATGTTACAATGGAACAATACATTTTTCACCATGGAATTCATGCGTAATCCCGACGATTCAGCCCTCCTTTTTCCCATACCGTCATCCATAGGAATTTCGCCAGTGTTTGCTATGTAATCTGGAGCTTGCAGTTGGCACGCGATTTTTCGCGAATATGCCGAGCATAACGAAATGCAACGGGCTCGCTGTGAAATAATAAAAGTAGTTACGTAACCTTAATGGTATAAAGGTCGGCGTAACGACGTTGTGAACGTTTTTGCTCGGGGAGCGAGAGGAAAACTTCATCTGCACCCCGTTTCGAGTGTCTGAAGCGGAAATTTAATCATTCATGGTGTTAACAAAAAATGAGGAAAGCTGTTTTCAATATTTCAATGTTAATTCGTAACAGTATTTTCAGACTTCTCTTCTAACGACACTAAGTAAAACTGGTACAGGCAATAAGACATCCAGCAACTCTTACAAAACAGAAATATGGGCGAAGTAAACATACAGCTACTTTGTTGCAATGATATGTTCACCCTAAACCTGCAAATATTATAATTTAACATTTTCATTTTCATGCGGGGGCTAAGGATCCTTCTATCATTTTTTTAATACATCAATACTTTCTTCATTCTAACATCCATCATGAGAAGTTCCTATTAACACCGTTCATTATCAAATAAATTATTATCTTTCATAATATCTGTCACCTGTAAACGTGTGCTGCAAGCGATCACAGTATCAAATATTTAATGCCAGCCGAAAGTGAGCCAGAATACTTACTAAAGTGTCGCAGCGAAGCTACTTAGCCCTTGTACACAACCACGAGACATCTTCCGTGTTCCATTAGATCCGATAGCGGTTTCCCGCAAACTTTATGACTCTTGCACGAAGATTGAAGTACACCCCGGTTAGATTGCCTGTTAAGAACAGTCCCCGTGGTGGACGATGTCGCGGTTATACGAATTTTTACAACAAGCCGCGGGTGTCGCGTGAACCAGCGATCAGGTTCTGAGAACGCTGCCAAAGCACGTTTGCATTCCCCTGATAACGATCGTTGGTAGTTCAAATACGTAGTTCCCCGTGATACTCCGCCAGACATCTCCTCTGTGTGTTTGCATACGTGTTTGTGCTCGTCGAAGGGGTGCTTGTTTCAGGGTTGTACAGGAGTCGACGGTGAATCCCAACGAACCTGGTTACACCTTTGGTTTGTAAGTAATTAACACCTGGGGATTGACTGCAATTAGCTTGACTAATTTCAAGCAGGGTCGGGCTCAATTAACGTCGAACTACTTGAAATGGAGGACTAAGCCTCGAATAGTTTTAGGTGTTACTTGGAATTTGAGGGTATTGAAGGTTTTGGGTGGAACTTTGTTTTTTAATTTCAGTGGTGGAATGTTTGTAAAGATTGTTCTAATAATTTCTCTAATAGAACACGTTTTATGATGGTCGTTAAAAAAGCCTTGCGAGGAAGGCACACATTTTGCTAAGAACCTTCAACTATGTCGTCAAGTATTAACTGTTTGAATATCCTACTATAACGCTTTTAAGTGCAGAGTGCTTAAACGAGTCGCTTGGTCTAAGGAAAGAAACAAATGGAGCTACTTATGTATAATGAATAATGCAACTGTACTGTGCAGGTACTGAGTTGGATTTATGAAGAAAAATCGGATATTTAAAAACAAATCTTTTTTTTACCTACTATTTAAAGATTTTTTCTACTATTTCTATCTATCTTCGATGAAATTCCATTGAATGATACATCTAGTAGAATCGCTTCCTGAAATATTGGCAAACAATAATTAACAAATAATTGCTACCCTCTGAACAGCTTTGTGACGATGTGGCTCAAATGTCGCGTGTGATTGCAAAAGAAGGGGAACGTGTTTAGCCAGCCAAGACAGATCGCGAAATTAATTACACGCGACATTTACGCGAGACGACCACACGCGGTTCGTCGACGCAGAAACTTAATTAACGGGGGTGGGAAGGGGGTGCCTGTGCTTCAAATGCTGTACGGAGGGAAATGGAAAAAGAGAAGGCGGATCAGGCGGAGGAACGTGGAGAAACGGTGCAGATAAGGGTGAAACGGCTCGATATTTCCCGGATACGAATGCACCTACGACCATTTCCATCTCGGCGAACGACGTTAGACGACGGTTTAACGGTTTTACGAAGGGGAGATGTTGTTTTTGCAGCCGCCTAGACATCGTTCGGAGAACGATAAGAGGAGTTCGGCACTTGGTCCGTCGATTTTAAACCGAGGCATCTTTCACAGTCCCCTGGTTGCTCGATCGAAGTTCAGCGAACGTGTCATCAAGCTTTCGCAAGATAATATTGATATATATAGGTTACGAGTCACTGGATGGAGATAAAGCTCGAGCACTTGTTTATGTGTTCAAGGATGGTCGAATTTTTTTATTATCGCGTCGAGGTGGAAGTAGAAACACAGACGAGGTATAGAATAGACATAATGTATTGTGGAAATTCGGGAAGGAAGAAATTCATGCGTCGTAGAAAATCAAGTGTTACTAATTGATTTCTATTTCGAGTTTTATCGATCATAGTTAATCATTATTTATACTGGGCGGTTAATGTGAATGTTGTCAATATCATTTTTCATAGTAATAGCCACTGGACTGTACACTTTAGTGGAAATATCAATTTTGTTGACTAATTGAATAGCTTTCGCGATTGTAATTATCCGTTGACTGGCTGGACCTAATGGACATACTGGATCTACTGGATCTACTGGAGATAAGGGACCCCTGGGACTTCTGGGAACCCAGGACTGTGTAGACCAACTGGATTATCTAGACACCTGGTCCTCTCTCGCCCTCCTGATCTGAGGTAGCTTATTCTGTTGATGATCAAATTTTGGGGTTCGTAGAAAGCCCTTCAAATTTTTCTTCTTTTGCAGAGGTCAACATTCAGTTTCGTTCCATTCGAACTGATCTCTTCGATGGTGTTCGCATGATCTGTTCTATTTCACGCATTTCATCGATGGTTTTAATTGATTTGTTCTGTCCCACGCGTGTCTTCGATGGTTTTGCATGAGTAGTTCAATTTCATGCATTTCTTCGATGGTTTTCCATGATTTATTCAATTTCATGCATATCTTCGATGGTTTTGCATGACTTGTTCCCTCTCATGCATCTCAACGATGGGTTTACATTTCCTGCTCTCTTTCATGTATCTCAGCGATAGGTTTGCATTTCCTACTCTCTTTCATGAGGTTTTGCATGCTCGTACATGCTCTTCTGTAGTTTCAAATTATCTCGATCGGCACCAATCTAATAAGTATTTCATTAGTTCCTTCCCAACTCAACTACCCCATTACCAACATATTTAAAACATATAAAAAAAGTGGTGAAGAATGATAGTGAAAGAAGATAGTGAAAAGTGGTACTGAAAGAAGACATGTAATGAAGCCTAGGCTACGTAAGTACACTAAGGTCCCATGTAAAATTGTCAAGCAGTCACTGAATTATTAGCTTTCTTGTTCGGTTGCTGGCTTCTCATCTCTGATGTGGAGGTCGCCTCTGCTTCTGTTTTTGTAAGCAAGTGACTGAGCATGGAATCGGTATGGATGGATCAGTTTCATCCCCTGGTGTTCTTGACGAAAGGGAAAAGTTTCGGGCGTAGGGGGTGTACCTTTTGGTACACTGCCTGCGTAAGTTATCCGGACCGGTTACCCAATCTCTGTGTTAGTCGGCTTGAGTCAGGTCACACCTAGTCTGCTTCTGACGGGTTGCTCGGAGCAACAGGAATCGCCTCGAGGGCGCCGAACGCTTTTACCTTTCGACATGGACAGCAGGGTGGTAGGAGCTGTAGGAGATGTGATTTTAAAAATTTTCAGTCCTCTCTGCTTCACCACCTTACTGAAATATACCAAGTTCCAATTCCTTGGCGAGATATTCCAAGTTATATTTGTCGAGATGGACCAGGACCCTCGACTGTGGTTTTATCTTTCGTACAGAATTTACGATATAAATCCATTTAAATTCTAATTCTAACCATAACAAGCGTTTTGATCTGCTTCTGTAGTTTGCTGGTAACGTTGCAGGTGAACTGGAAATGGTAATTGGGCTCTAGAGCCCCAGAAAACCGGGCTGTGAAAATACATTGGATGTTACGTCTATTCTGTACCGCGTCTGTGGTAGAACGATGAATTTTAAGATAGACGAGGTCAATCGTTTGGGTACACAGTAGGTTTCAGTAGTACGAATCAATTATTCATCAGACTACCTTGTTTCATTCTGTAGTCATAGAAAATACACGTATTAAATCAAGATTTTATTTAGAAAAAATAGTTCCCTGAAATATCTGCTATAATCATTGAAATTTGCATTGCCCGTGTGCAACTTGAATAGACAATAAGTAAGAAAAGAACTATCGCCACATGTCTTACTGGGACACCATAAATCGACTGACCTCGACCTCGAGCTCAGCTGTGACCTCGACTCGAGCATGCTATTTACTCGGAGATGCACCATGTAACATCTTTCTTCCTGATTCTTATTTTATTTCGAAAGCCCCTTGAAGGAGAGTTTCTCGAACGGCAGCGAGCCTTTTTTTCCATTTCTTATAGGGAACGAAATCTATAAAAAGTCGATCAAATATACGGGTAGTGTAAATCGATGTCGGAGCGGGTGGAATTCACATGTGGGTATGATGGACAGAGCAAAGGAAGAATCGATTGACACAGATCCGAAGTCTCTAGGACAAGTGGAGCTGTTATTATTTCCTCCGCGTGGTAACGCGCTCGTTTCAGACTTCTATAACGACGGAATGAATTTTTCCTTCCACGACGCGTAGTTATTTACACGAAGACGGGGACTGATCAGAGTGTCTCGCGTTTTATTACTATGTGATTCAAACTGACCTTAACTCTAGGCGACAATCTATTGGAAAGCTTCTCCATTTTGTGCGAAAAGCTTTGGTCCCCTCAGATTTGCAAAAGAATCATTGAAGATTACGTTGCAAGTATTTATAATAGCTTTAAACTGTTTAATTCTGAATTCCTCTAATTAGAATTAAGAGAAATGCATTAACTAATTACTATATAGATCTAATCTATATTTTGGTCTATTCAATTTTATTAAATTTTTCTTGAATAAACTATGATTTCCGCGACTTAATTAAGCAAGAAAAATTTGCAACAGATGTGAGAAGTATATAATATCGTGTACTGTAAGAAGATAATCAGGATTCAGATTTCATCATACTCGTACCAGCGTCCAATGATGAATACGGGCACCTTAAGCTTCAAGGATGTCGGAAACACGTTACACCGTGCATTATCCTTATGTTGCAGAATTCCTGGTATGCGCAGGATCCCCTGGGGCAGCGAATTTAATCCTTAAAATGAGATCCTCCATGTCTGAATTATCTGCAGCGACTGACGTATTCATCTTCCTGAATTTCACGTTTTCGTGAGACAGGTGTCCAAGAAACGATCACAGATATCATTCTGGCAGTGAAATGTGTCTGTGCTACTGCAGAATGTGTTTATGAAAATGCACATAAGAATCAATAATACGTTGAACAATTAATTTTCTAATTTCTGGGAAATACATATTTCTTGCAATAATTTTGTACGAATGAAAGTATACCACAAAATTGTGTTCCTAAAAAGTTAATTCGAATTTCATATATGAATTACATATGTGTTAGGAAATGGTGAAATATTGTGTTCAAGATTTGATATGAATTTTTTTCCTCGGTTAAATAATTTCATTTCAAGATGTTTTTGTGGCGAATGCAGGTAAGATTTTCTGCAGTCCACGACGAATTCCTTGCAGTTTGGTGCATTTCACCGTGACGCCCGTATTGGAGATGTCGATTCACCGTTGATCGCATCCCGTCGCATATAATGTGCACTGGCCTTAATTCGATACGAGGACTCGCTTCGATGCAGTACATTCAGCTGCATAAGTGTGCCTTATCAAATGGACTTCGTTTTGCTCCTTGGTAGCCACATCTTTAAAATACCTGGAAGAAACTATAAACAATTATTATCACCCCAATCAAGCTCGTTTAAAGCAGCTAAACCAGGTTTTTACTGAACAAAAGTGAAAGAGTCTAAGTAAGTAAGCTTCAAGTAAAATATAAGTATTACAAAATGACAGTGTCCTTATTACGTCCAAGTCAGCCTATGCACTGACCCATTTCACTAGCCTGCTATTGCCTAAACCTATGAACGAAGATGATTGCGCGTGATTGTGGCATCGGCAGACAACGAAAAGTAATGAAGGGCAAGCTTCGTGAAAAGAACGTCGATGAATCGTTCTAGAAATTGCGAAATGTATTCGTGCGCCATTCAGCGAGCAATATCGTGAAGCGATTTCGTCGGGAATGTATGAGAAGCGCCAAGCCCTCGACAACAATGCCGGGGGAGGAAAAAAAGGGACACTTCTGCTCCTCAATCGCAATACACGAAGTTCTTAGCGTTTGCATGTAACTCGTTTCGATCCTCCGCCAAGGTGAAGGAACCGTCGAGCATTCTCGAGCGAATGGAGGTGAAGAGTCGTTCGATACACGTCTTTGTCTCCCTGTTCTCGTTCGTGACAAATTGTCTCGGCCAGAGAGCCTTCGTGCCAGTTACGACACCTATGCCCGCAGAAGTCCTAGCTCGCCTCGTAGTTATTACGAAACTCTGAATGTTAGAATTAATCGAGTTCAAAGTCGGTATAACAAGTTCGACGGTATGGGCGACCGCGTCACGATCGACACATCGGCATAGAAACCGAACGAACTTTAGGTATTTCATTCAGTAGCGAATCGCTACGCCTTTCACGTAAGCTGGCGGCTATTCTATTCGTTTATAATGCAACACGCGTTGTGCACAAAATTCTTAGAAATTCAGCGCACTTACCGTCACTTCTGTGGAAAAATACAACGGGGCCATAAGTGCACGTAGCAAAATTATTATACTATCAGCGAGGTATTAAGGCTCTGCCACGTATTTATTAAACACTTTAACCGTGTAAATACACCAAAGTGACCTCTGCAAATTCTCAAACTCAATTTCAAACATGCACACTTCCAATACGATGCAAATCGACATATCACCTATAGAACTTTTTAAATTCGAACTCCGATATTTTATCAACACTGCAATGTGACTGCATGCAAGCTGAATATACCCCACAGAACCATCCCCAGAGATGAAAAATCAGTGTTTCTCTTGCGCCACTGGTTACCAAACGTTGCCCAGAGATCGTTTCCCCGCAAATCGTTCGCGTTATCATTGCACCAGGAATGCAGCACTCTTTTGACAGCAGAATTCACGCTGAAATCCAAATACGTTTCGTAGAGCTTTCAAAGGGCCACGGGCTTTGTGCGTGTGTCAGTTGCGGTTCGGTGACAGATTATGGCGCGGTTGTGGCGCGCATTCAACCTCGGACACATCGAAATGGCGCGCATAACGGGGAAAGGACAAAACGGTTCTGTCGCCGCCGATCCATCGGGATTAAAAGTCAGAGAGGACTGTATCGAGCGCAACGACCCCCTCGAACGTTGCTTTTTTCACCGAATTAATTAAAAATTCTCGAGCGTCTATCGCGCTTTTTTTGCTCGTGACACATCCTGCGAGGAGAACTTTTCCAATAGAAACGGGAACTTCTTTGTGGGTGGTACAGTTGGATCTGCCCGTTTAATTATTTGGCCAGGGAGGAAAGAGTGCGCAGGGGAATGGAAGCTCGACGGAGCGTCGAAACATTTTTCGTGGATTGTTTCGGAACAGGAGCGTTGAAGCACAGAGGCTCATCGTGCAGGAATTCGCTTCCTCGGAGAAACGTCCGAACCGCCTGGCAAATTTGTCTTTCCGTGTTGCTAAAGGGAGTGAATAATTCCTGCGCTCCATTACGCTGAGTGGCTCTTCAAAATTAAACGGTGCCGTCGAAAGGGACTCGTAGTTATCAGCCTCCAGCCAGCTTAGTTTCGAAAGTATACACGTTCTTCTGCGCACGTGCGCGTTTCTTGAATCGAAAAGCCTATTCGGATTTTCGAAGGAGAAATAGAGACGGTGTTGTCGAAGATTATGCTGCTGCAGTGGAAGGGTACTGGAGGGGGTTGGGATTAATTTCAATACCAACAGAGGCTATGCAAATTATGCGAGGGCATCGACGAAGTGCAAAGTGCCTTTGAAATTTCTGCAAACTCTGCGCTGCAAAGCACGCGTTGTACAGCATGCAATTCCCGCGCAGGGAAATGAAAGTTTATAACCAGAATGGAATTGAAAATGGAAATTCATAATCTGAGTTTTGGTCTTGAAGAAGCTGTTGAATAGAAATGTTCGCGATTTACAGGGAAGACTGTGGTATAGTTCTTGGAAAGGTGGATGTAGATTTAAAGTGGATACGCTTCTTAATTGAATTTCGATCAATATTTGAAGTAACTTAGAGGATCTTTTGTACGAATAATTAATAACAGTTTTGCTCTCATATTTGACTTGTTCTTCTAAGAAAGTAGTCTAGACACGTGCTCTCATTATTATATTGAACAATGTAGTATAATGTGTATAATATACAAGATTTTGCAAACAATTTGCAAATAAAGATCCATATGCTTTTCCCTTATAATAATATTATTTTAAAACATACAGTTTTTACACTTCGGCAATTTAAGAAGCATTATCACTTTAGATTTATTTATACCTTTTATCTACATGCTTTCAGAATTGCTGTAATCAATTACAGTTTATTCTTGCCAGCAGTGAAAACGTTTCAGTTCTCTTTTGATCCGCAGTAACGTAGGACAGTCAAGTGAACCAATGACATGCAGTGAAACGTCGATAATCCGACTGTCGATTAACGAGAATGCCAATTACCTGAATACTGGTTACTCGAATGATCGATTATCGAATAAAAGAACGAATGAAATGTATCGTATCGTATTTGTGACAGTGGAAATCTCGTTTATAACCATTTATATCCCGATTGTTAATTCTTGCAAGCAAATACACTACTTAAATGTGTCAAATTGTGCCAGCTACATATATTCATTTTAACCATGGGCTCTATCATAATGAAAAAGCGAAATTGCATTCATTATGGAACAATCAATTTTAATCTATCGCAGAATAATCTGTATAATAATATTCCTCATTTACCGTATATTCACATTGCTATTTTCTGTAAAATGATTATACAAAAAGCTTTCAATAATTCGGAAACATTTGTCTTTATCATTTTCCATAATAACGATTTCGTTTTGGCTCAGCAAGAAAGGTTTGACGTAACCTTGCAGGAAATAATGAGAAGGAATTTTGATCCACTTTTTGAGACTTAGAAAACTATCGAGTGCACTCCCTAACTCTTTGAAGAGCCGTTGAAGAGCTTTTCGATGCATCCTACTGTGCATTCGATTGCGACAAATTCGTCCATTCGAGAGAGCAAAGTTCCAGCTGGAAACTGCCGTTCGAGCAGTCAGCACTGTTGACAGTCGGTGCTGTAACAATACGAAAATCCTAGTCAGCGCTTTGTCAGCACAGAGGGATACCCGTTATCCTGGAATTTGTTGATTTTCCCTTCATCCCCGAGTTTAAACGATTCTTCTGTTTTGGCACACTCAAAGTGTCGCTGCACTGATTCAGCAAGAAATAAAACAAAACTTGCAAATCTATTACTGGAGGAATACTTTAATTCAAAGATATTGATAATAGACTGAAATAAAATTCGAAACTTTCATCCACGCAACCACCGATGTAAACCCATTCGTTTTAATTTGAACTTGCAATCGAAGCAGCTCGTGCCCCTAATTCTGGACATGCTGCAATAAAAATCGAAACTAAGAAGCAGTAAACAAGTTCCTTCACCCGTATCATAAGAACATTATCTTCCCCCTCACTTTTCATAAATTCCTTCTCATTTCCTGTTCGTCGAGTTGCCAAAAACTTCCCCTCGTTACTTATCGAAGCTGCAACAGGAAATTCATGCGCGATCGAATCGCGTCTGCTTTCTCTCTGGCTTCGCGACGAAATTAAAATTTATGGCCTCCCCGCGTCGGTTTTACGGTTTCACCGCGGGCCGCAGCAGTTGGCGAGCCCTTTTAAATTTTCTTAACTTATACGCCCGCTGCTTTATGCTTCCGATAACGGTGGCGAGGGAATGGGAGTAGCGTGGGGCGAGAGTGCTTGCAACAGGACTCCCGATGAAAAGTCTTCCCTCTCGAACGAAAAAGAGAGAGAGAGAGAAAAACGCACGCCAGCTGTTAATGATTTTACGGCGTCGTTACGCTCCATAAATTTGCGAGCAAGTGACGTTAAACGGCCACGCTTACGACCAAGTTTCTCTGGGAAAAAATCTCCACTGTCGGAGGGCCGGCTACAGCTGTTGATCGATGAGATGCCCGGTTATCCGGGTACTCGGTGAGACACCCGGGTAAATAAAAATTACCTGGCTACCCGGGTGGATACAGAAAATGAGCGAAGGACGATCGGCTTTCAAATGGAGATTCTCGATTATCACACAGATACCCAGGTGGCCAGGTAACTTTTGCCTACTCGGGTATCTTATGGGTACCTGGGTAGCCGAGTAATTTTTGTCTACCCGGGTGTCTCACGGGTACCCGGTCCAAATCAATAGCACTAGGGCCGACGAGAACGACAAACGCGTTGGATGTGTGTGTCCGAGCGACAAACTCGATTTTCCATCGGGAACTCAAACGGACTGGCCGCATTGTTTCCCCAGAGGCGATAAAAACCCTCGATACAGTCGTTGAAGAAGAAAAACACGGCGACTCTTCGTGGTGTTTCGCTGGAAAACGTTGGGCGTGTTCCCGTTCGAAAAAAGCACGAACTCTCGCGACAGCTTACTGTCTTTTAATCACTGGTACTTTTTGAGGAAGTTTGGCTCGTCAGAATGGGGAGGAAAATCATGATTCGGGGCGAATTAAAGTGTGTCTGACGAGGCGAACGTCTGTGAGTATTAATGTGCTGAAAAGTGTGGATTTTGTGTTGGGGGTTTTAAGGTGTTATGAGGAATAAGCTTAGGAATATAGTTTGGATGGGTAAACAGTATTCATGGTGAATGTTTTATAAGGATTAAGTAAACAGAATGCTATGTGGCAGAGGTGTTTCATAATAGCTGCATAACATGGAATTGCAAGATTAACCATTGTATATTCACATGAATGGACTTCGCACATTCTGTTGGACAGAAACTACATACGTAGGATGACAGACACCTTTGTTTATTTCAGCCATTATTCCCTTTATTTGCACAGTTAATGTTCCAGGCACACAGCACGAATGTCGTTAACAATTAACGACTTTTAGAGACTAAGACTAATTGTCGCTAATTTCAGCTTTATTAAGTTCATTCTTTCTATGTTTTTCGAAATTGAATAATACAGTGGACACATATGGGCAAATACATTATACTTAATAATTTCTTAAATAGAGTGTCTTAATTTCATTAGAAAATTTATTAAGGAGATTAATAGATAATGAATATAAGGGGGGATAAATGTTACAGTAAGGCGAGGTACTATTAAACCTAGGTCTTTATATTATACATTACATTATCTATATTATATATTATTATGAATGCATTTTTAATTTAGAATTTTACAATATTTTTGCACTAAGCCATCGATATATTATAATGACTTTATTCCTCGATGAAATATCCAATATTTGAAACAGTGCTCATATTACATCCGTAGAGTTTTATTGTACTAAATGCGAACTGTTTCTATTATTCCTGATATTTGATTCACTATTGGCACATGTTTTATACATCCTGCAATTGTTTCCAGTCAAGCTGAACTTCCCTTCATTCTTAACTAGGGGAAATCAAGAGAAAAAAACATTCGAGAAAAACGCGTTTAAAGTTTCCGGTTAAAGGTGACGCTGTAAGTTGCCGCTTGACCTTTTTAGCTGCCAAATCAACAATTTTGCAAATTTTAATATAAACCAAGCGGCATTTCATTCAGAAAAGATAGTACTCTCGAAAAATGCAATAAAAAGATCGATTTTTCGATTGCCTAGTCTTCTTAATCCTTTGGGCAACATCCTCTTTAAAAACTACTAGCACCTTACTATTTAAAAAAATAGTGTATTTTATCCTATTCTACTTTAGCCATACTGAAGATTTCATCCATAAATCAACTCACATCAATCATTTGATCTCAACCATTTATTTCACTCCACCTATTTACCTCAATATCAAAAATCCCCTTTCACAATTTATCACAAGGATAGCTAGTCTTACCTCGCACTCCACCTACTATCATTTTCATCTCTAACAAAGTCCATTATTGAAATCCTCGCTCTGAAACCCGAGTCCCTTCTCATACCTCAAGGTTGCGCTCAGGAAGAACTTCAAATTCATACACAAATTCACCCACACACAAGTATCAATACTTCCAGCCGAGCTGGTACCGCGAAACAAACACGGCGAACTACACAGGGTGGAGAATTCGCAACCGCCTTCTCAGACCTCCCAAATCCACTTTAAACGCGCGAAATGCGGTGTTTAAGGGGGAGGGGGGGGAGGGGCATTTCCATATTTCTGCACAGCACGAATTCGCCTCGACGAGTCGCCTTTTCGATGCAATAAATAGGATACGTTCGCCGGTTGAATGTCAGCAATGCCGTTCGTTTATCATATCCGCGTCGTTGGGCTGACTTCTCGCGGTGCCGCGAAACACCGTCGATTCCCATCTTTTCAATGCCCGTTTCCATAGGTAAGGGGGCGTTTCTACGCGTGTCAGGCCGTGATTTATGCGGCAGATACGATGAAACCAGTTTATGCAAATATTATCGCAGTTGAATTGGTTTGGCAGCACGCCCGGTCGCGGGTGCTACTGAATCTTGCAACGGCGACTGGGATTTCTGCTGCATTAGTCTTCGTACGCCGGCGAGGATAGAGCGGCGCAGTCTCAAATTTCGCATCAGGACAGATTTAAGGCCCGTAAGCTGCACCAGGGAAATAATTAGGACGGACGTGTTTGGCACGTGCCCGCGGACACAACGTAACACGCCACCAGAGAATCACGATTGATCGCTTACGCTCGGGAGTGTCGTTATCGGTGTCCACTCGGCGAGATCGATGGAGTTTTCAGCCGAATTACCCTCGAATCTCTGCACGCGTTTCGGTCCTCGCAACACGTACAAAAATTGCTCGAATTTTTCGCCCTGTAGTACGTACGCCTTTTGCCACTTCGGTTGAAGGTTTCACAGTGAAGAGTTTCGAAAAGTTGGGTTTACGAAGATGATACCGTATTAGAATTTATAATAAGTACCTAGTTGTAGTAAAAAATTGTTACAATTTTTTGTTTGGTACCATAAGTTGTTTTGCCACCCCGATCGATGGTTTTGAAACAAGGGTGAACGGATATTACAAGTTTGAATAATTTAGTATAGGGAGTAGGGGTGATGGAATACAGATGCCATGTGCTTACTTTCCTCTCTTTTTTTACTTTTCTTAAAATATTACACAGATATTTTAAGGATCAGTGGTCTGGGATTTCTGGTTGAGTGAAAACGCGAGAATTTAGAAATTCTTTAATTAACAAAGTCTTCATTAGGAGAGTGTGTTGGAACTCTCCAAGACATATAAATCCTGTAAACGTAATACACACCTATCCGATAAACTAGGAAAGATTCAACCCTTCGGTATAAGTTTCCCGCAACTTAGAGGAGGTTTCGAGACAGAAATGTTAGCCACAGCAAACATTTCAGCTACAGATTGACATTTGAGTCGATTCATATTGATTTCTCTTCCTCTCACAAAAAGAATTATCCTTTTACCATCAGCTTGTAAAAGTCACTAAGGATATTCATGCACTTCTATTCTTCAATTGCAATTTTATCTCTAAATCCTATGCCCATATTTCAACGCTTTTGCATTCATCAGCTACACTTCACCATCACGCTTTGTACTTATAATCCCACTTTAGTCTTTGAACGCTCGCTGGTGTACTTTAGAACTTCCATCTTTGCGCCTGTATGCTTTCCCACTGTGTACTCGCTAACTCCTTTAAGTAATCTTAAACCAAACTATCTGTGCCAACACAGTAAAGTAGAATCTCTTGTAAGGATCGCATATATCGTACAATCATACACGACAAGAGTAATCGGAATACAACAGTATTTTTCGACGAATACAGTGTAGATTTCACATTTTTCAATTATTTGACGTATTTCGAAGTCGATTTGGTTACTTTCCATTGAAAGCGATTCCGAACGCGCTGCATTCTAGCGGAGAAGATTACGCGCTTGGCGGATGAAAGATTTGGAAAGTGTTCGAAGTATTAAAAGTTTCGACAGATTGAAACCCCCCTAAACCGTTCGCAGCTTGAAACCCTTTACCGCCCTTAATGGCTTAAATACGTCGAGACTCTGAAAAGTCCGTCAGTTCTGAAGACAACTTCTCGAGATAGCGTTTAAATTAAGCCAGCTTTCTAAGTATTTTAAGTTGCCCGAAGGGTTCTCGAAATTCATAGCCCCGTGCTTTAGAACATTCCCGAGCATCCCTGATATCTCCTCAAAGGATACACGAACAGGGAGCGAAGTTCTTCAATAATTCACCCCATAAGAAGCCTGAAACAACTTCCCCAATTTTAAAATACTATCACAACGTGCAATTTTGGACACAAAATTACAGTCTACCTATCTCCCATATTTCTATTCATAGTCTTCTCAAAAGTAACACCCTCCACGATACCTAAAAAAGAATTCAAAATTAAAGATAAAAGTGTGTTACATGAAAGAAGCTACTTATTTGCTGCACATCCATCGTATTCTCTTTAATTTGATAGCTCTCGAGGTGGCAAGATCATCAACCCAGTGCTCGTCGAAAATTTACATCATCGCGCACTTGAGCAGCAAGAAGCCACTTTACTCTCCGGGAATCCTTTAAAAGTCACTCACGGTTCGTTTTCTCGTGGGCGACAGTGCGCGATCAAGGTCCAAGCGACAAGAGACGGAGAATCGACGTTCCGTCGCGTTAAACGTTTCGTATGCGCATGCATCTCGCTTAACGCGGTAAATGAACGACGAGCGCAATTAGCGCGGTGGCGAAGCTTCGGTTCTTTTCTTCTTTTTCATCGCCCACCGGGCTGAATTCCGCGCTAGACGGACACGAGAGATCCAGGCTGGATCACGTCGCGGGAATTAATGATCCCCAGAGGCACGCTGCAACGAACAGCGTCACGAATCGCGTGTATATGTATACGTTCAGGGACGAAGTTCATCAAGCATGTGCTCCAGGAATTTGGTGGATTAACATTCACCTCCGTATCGGGGAATACAGAGTTCCCCGAGTTTTTGGCCTCGCGAACTCACGTTTTAGCGATGTTACACGCGATTCACGACCACCGATGATGCTCGCTACTTTTCTCTGTTTTAGATGGGTAATCAGTTTTAGGTTGATTCCAATTCATTAGGTGTATTGGTAGATTAATCTGTATAGGACGTAGAATTTTCTGTAAAGTTCGCTCGCTACTTTTCTCTGTCTTAGATGGGTAATCAGTTTTAGGTTGATTCCAATTCATTAGGTGTATTGGTAGATTAATCTGTATAGGACGTAGAATTTTCTGTAAAGCTTTATTAGAGCTTCAAGTGACAGAAAGCGATATTTTGTAGGTTCATAGTCGACTTATTTTTGTGTGGATTATGATGGTTTTGAGGAGATCGTTTAATATTGAAGTTCTTCTAAATTAGAGTAGATGATGAGGGTGTGAAGTTGTGGGAAGATTAGTCGAAAGATCCGAACTTGGAATTAAAATTGTATTTACATAATGGGAAGTACCTTCTGAAATATATATTTTCTACTTAGACACCTTTCGAGTATCGAATATTTAACAGTACATCCTTCAAATAATTGAAGTTCAACAGCCCATGGAGCAATCATAAAAGAAATCTCACTAACAACGAAGGTAATTGCCTCTCCACCTCCCCCTACTGTCAAAACAGAAATCCCGGTGAGTTACGAGGCTCGAAGTGCTCCTGGCCTTGGTCTTAAGCGCGCGATAGCAAGCGAGAGCCGTCAACGGGAAAAGCTCGACCGCGATGAAAGCTCGAAAGCCCTCGCTTTCCGCTGGAAGGAAGCTTTGGCTACGCGCAAAATGCAACGTTCGATTCCACCTGGCCAGCGAATTGGCAGGAATTAACGGCTCGATTCGGAGGGGGGCAGGAATCACGGGCGATCGTGTTCGAATCAAACGAAGATACCTCCGACGACTTTTCGAACGGACGATCCAGTCGATATTTCGCTGATTCGCCGGTAGCGGAACGTCGACGAATCTTCCTCTTTCACGCGTACAGCTAGATCGATAACTCGTGCACACTCGATTGACGGTGGTGCTGCGGTTGTAGCCCTCTGCCTTTAAAAAAAGGGAGAGAGAGAGAGAGAGAAATGGAAAGAAGTGGAACGTCAGTCGAAGCACCATGCACGACAGCAGAAAATCTGAAATCGATATTCGCGGCGGTGGCTCGCGAGGCTCGCGTTTTTGTGCCCCCTTGGTACCTTATCCGCGAGATCAAAGCGAAAGGAGGATTTCTGATATCGACGGCCCACGACTTCCCTTTGAATCTTTCCTTCGATCGGAGTCGCCTTCGTTCCTCTACCCACGATATTTTCTTCGTCTGCCCCGCTTTTCCCTCTCTTTCTCTTTTTTTGCAATTAAGGTAAATGTCATTCTTACTGGTTTGTATTTTATGTGGGTACCCTTCCTCTGCAAGTTTGAAAGGGTATAGCTTCTGTAGGTACATATTTTTGTTAAATACATGATTAGTAATAATTATAATTACTATTCTAAATAATTTAAAAACGCCCTGTGCATCGAGGGAAATATCCAGATATTAAAGTCCAAAGTCTTATAGCTTCACAAATTTATTATTTTGTCCATAATCGACTGAGATTAATCATTAACAGAGGAACCTTTGGCGTGGGCATATTTAATGCAAAAATGTATGAGCCCACGTTGCTTACTAAAATTATCGATGAAACTTGGTACTAGTTAAAATAGTTTCCATGCATCCGATATTCCTATTTTTACCGTGCATGGAGAATTTTCATCTGCAGCAACCTCGCAACTTCAATAATAATTTATTAGAGTGTATAATATGCAAAACCCAAAAGGGCAGCAAAATATCTGCAAATATTTAAGTACTTTCAAATATTTTAAAAATTCAAATGCATTTCCATGTACACCCGCATTTTCGCACGGTCTGTAAATGCAAATGTTCATGGCGGAGGGAATACAAACGCACCGCAGCTTTCTATGTTCTTCATGAAACGTTCAAGTTTTCTTTTCTTCCCGAGAATTTCCCTCCCCTGAATGACTGGCGACAAGATCAAAGCGCACGAAAGATTTCCTGGTATCAGCAGCAGCACCTCAGAGACTTCGAACCGTTCCTTTATCTTTATATTCGTTTGCGACAACTTGCAAGCAAAAAGGTAAGTTACAATTTGCCACGGTTTCTCCGCTGCATAAAATTCAGCATCGAGTCTGAAACGGTAGGGTTTGAAAATGTGTATGTATTTATCGACTTTGCAGCGTGGCGCTTTGAAGCGAAATAATTTGCGATTCGTAAGCGCATTTAAATAGTTTGGTCGTATTTTAATTCGATCCTGGCTTAGGGCTTGAATTGAAAATGTTATCGTTACAGAGATTCAAGGAGTTGTTGGAATTTTGACAGAGGAAGATCTTCAGCGCGAGTTTCGTATGAATTATGTTGAATAGAAATTGGGCTCTCACGTAGTGTGTAAACAAATTGTGCTGTAATTAGGTGTAGGGAACTATGTGTTGTGCTTCTAATTGTATATTCAGTGCACATTATATTTGCATCGCGTTTGCAATCGTGTCACGCGTGGATAGTCAATGTGTCCTGTAGGTACGTAACTCGAATGCGAGTAATGCCTAACGCGATGCACGACTATTCATGGGAGTGGAGCATGTACTGTGACACGTGACATTTTCAGGGGACAAAGTCCTCTCATAATAAAAATTGAAATGAAAAAAAATATTTGACACAAAGTATAAGAATATTCTGCTTGCATAGTACCAATATCGCAGTTTAATTTTGATGGAAATTGAGTCCTCTAAAATTTGGTTTTAAATATGAAAATATCTACCATGCATTTTGCATAAATGTGAAAATTTTTATCAAGATATCAAACGTTCATATAACAAAAGCAACGCATGAATAAATATCTCCGGTATCTAGGAATTCTTCAAGGAGACAAAGTGTACCTTTGTGTATTTCACAGAAGAAGTAAATATGTACTAGGTATTTCTTTCCGAATTAATCAAGGCCAGTTTTAAACGACCAAGTGGGAAATGAGCGAGGAGAAAGATAATACGGCTTGAAATATGATTACAAAGATAAAAGTAACAACTCCAAAGATATTCCACGCATGCATTTAAATTGCTCGGGGAAGGTGACCTATCCATGGCTTACAATCATAAACTTATGCGTATCACCACAGAAGCACGTGTTCGTAGATAGCGTCACTTCGTTATAGTATGGTTATTTATAAGCTGAAAAAGTTTGCTAAAAATTTTTCCAGCACGATGGAAGTTAATTGCGTTGCCGAACTTACAAGCTTACGAACTTTGGGATCGTTTGACTTTATACCTCCGAGCACAGTTTATAACTGAAATTATTCGCAGTTATTAAAAGTATCGATTCCAGAAGAACGTTTCGCTGATACTAAAACGCTTTAAAGTTGACACGCGGAATGAAAGGAAAGTGGAAAGAAACTAATGGAACAGGACACGTATTAGGTATCAACAAGTTTTGATATTCGTGCGTAGAGCGTTATGAAATTGTAATGGTGTTTTCAGATTTCCCAATGAAATTCTATTTGAAAGTCTCAGGCCACGTTTCAAGTTGTTCTTGTTTAAACTCGTTATTCAATGCTAAATCTGAGGGTCCCACTACACTCTGTAATTCTATACAAATTTAGCATTTCAAACCCAGCATTTGCAATCTTTTAAATTAAAGAAATCTAAACTGTATGATAAACATTATCCATGCTACACATCAGGAAATCTTAATACCTATTTAAAAAAACTCTCAAAATATTTTCCAAAATGTAGCGATGCTCAAAGTACACACTATTTTACCTAGAACAGGGGTATGCAGTACTCCAAAAACTACCTACTCCAAAACACAAGAACCCTCACACATAAATAGAAACATTCTACCATAATTTCTTCAATGATATTCTCAAAAAGTTCCTACGGATACAAAGAATAATCTCCACCCTTCCCTAACCATACATAAATCCTCAAATCCCTCTTAATGAACCCCATCTGACGCCACTTGAAAAGACATAAAACCAAAATGACCCCCCTTTCACTCCAACCCTTAAAGTAGCTATAAAACATTTCCTTCCCTCGACTTTTTCGTTACACGAATACCATCCATCGTATTTAAGGTTATCATTTCTAAGATTTCCAAGGCACTCTATCTCGCCAGCCATCGTGTGACCAGGCGCATTCGATCAAGCCCGCGCGACAAATTACGAAGCGATTACACATTTGTCGCGAGGTCGCGTGCGCCTACGTCCCCATCGTGCGTGATGTTTCGATGCACATCGCGGGTGCATTCATGCTCACGAGGGTGCATGCGGCGGACACCGCGAACCGAGGTATTTACGATGGAAAGTGATAGGCGGGCAGCAGTTATGCGCGCGGCCGATGCAAGCGATCCAGGTCAAAGTTACTCGCGTCGCGAGCTATAAACCAGTCGTCTGATACGAGCCTCGGAAGCCCACTTTCGTCGCCCCGTTTTTTCTATTTTTTTTTTATTTCATCACGAACGACCCCCTTTCTGTCCCGAGAAGCGATACACGCGCTCAGCCCTTCGTCGCCACGCGTCTCGATTTGCATTCAGCCTGGCTGCCGAAAGGCGCTCGGCTGATAGTTTGATTGGCGAGGCAAAGGGTGTCGTGATTGCAGTTCACGAGGAAAATTTAAACCTCTGTGAGCGATCGACGTTGATGGAACTTTTAAGTTGGAAACTTTCACGAGGTGGGACAATAATATTGTGTATTCTTTCTCTTTGTCGCGGATTTGATGTTCTATCTGGGATCCTAAGATGGATCTTCTGTTGGCTCGAGCACTGGGTAATTACTAATTACTAATTAGGAAGGGAAATTGAAGGAGATGTTGTAGCTCTCGTTGAGCCTGATTGCTGGTGGAATTGCACTGCTCTGCTGGGAGGGTAGAAGATCACCGTCTGTAACTGAAATTTTTGGGACATTGGTATATAGTGGAGATTCCTCACGAATGAACAGGTACATTTCAATTTCAGTTCGTAGACACTTTAGTGTGAAATATAGGTTTGCGGTAATATCAATTTTCGTTGTTATGTAATATAAAACACATTACTTCGAAGGGTGGTGTGAAATGTACTGTCCAAAAGTTGGTGGGCTAGTAAAGAAGGGAGTAAAAATAATTAGTAGGAAATGGAGGGAGGGGGTGAAGAAAGATTAATTTAAGCAATGCTGAAGTATACAGAACTTGGAGCTAACGCTGCAGAAAAATTGTTGGCGTTGGTATGTAGTATGAAACAAATAGACTGCGGTTAATTTTCAGGTTCCCCGGTTCGCGACGAATTCTCTCGTAAAAAAGAAATATACGAGTTTTAACTGCTAGCAGTATTTCGGGAAGCATCGATATTGTGTTTCAGCCAATTGCAAAAATTTAGTGTCCAATCGAGTTTTCAAATATTCATACTTTCAGAATGAACGTAGCTCAATTCACCAGTTAAAATTTTCAGAAGTATTAAAATATCTATAAATATATCTAACATATAGTCTAATATATTTAAAAAGAATTCATGATCAATGCTTGCGTATTACATTTCAAACTTATAACTTTTTAAAATTGTTCATAACTTCTATATTCAGTGTGTCAAATTATATAAATAATTATATTTAGTAGTATCTATATAATATCAGATGAAATTATTTTTATTTTGCGAGATATCGAAGGTAAAGTAAATGGTATTCCTCGAATTTCTGAGAAATCGACAAAGATAGAGAAATATTCTTTCATGAACAGTTGGGACAGACGTGACTCGAATACTTTGCTGGACCATCGAAATTATTGGCCAGACTTGTAGGAAGCCCACTATAATTTCGGACAGTAATATCGAAAGTACATTAAATCTCGTACTTTAAATAAAACTGGGTTTCGATGAACGTAGTGTACGTGAAGGACTTACAATATGAGTTCCTTCGAAACCACCTTATCGTTGAAAATGGCGGTATTACCTACTTTTAAGGAACCGTTTTGTTGCCTCACTTATTACGTCTGAGAAATAAATAAGCAAATAATCTTGCGGAGATTTTTGTAATTCGTGGATAGAATTTATTTGATCAAAAGCAAGTCGAATATCTACATTAGCTTTCTACTAATTCAACGCTCCCAATCCGCAGACTTTCGTCAACAAGTCAGAAGACTTCGACCTGATCTTTAAAGAAATCTGTTTGCTCGTGAAGCAGGTAGTAAATTAACGGTTGGGAATAATATTTCAGAGTGACTCACGGAGTAACTACCAAACAACCTAATGCTTTCAAGCCATTTGGATAATTAAATCTACCTACTTTGCTTGAAACGCATTGCTACGGTCGTTGCCAAAACTAAACGAGATGAACTGATGAAAGCCGATTTGATCGATCGAGAACACAGGCAGATGGTATAATTACCTAAAATTGTCAAATATGCAGCTTCTTCTTCCTTCCCTTTTAATCGACCTAGAACATCAAAGTAGAAAGGACAGAATATCTCAATAAAAATACAGTTTCTTATTTCAAAATTATTGCAACTGAATAGAAGAATCTAACAACTTAAAAGTCAATCACTGACGACTTCAAATCGCCTCGAAAGGCATCTTAAGTTTTTAAAAGTTGGAGAACAACGTTTAATGAACACCTATCACGAAAAATAGTTTGTTTACGTAGATTTAAAACGCGATGTCCCCAGTTATGTAACCACAAATGTTTAAGTGAAGATGCTTTATTAAAACTTTTGCAAGGGAGAGCTTACTGCCGGTTATTTCGTTAAACCAGTGTTATGTTCTTGTACTTTTTGTAATGGCTGCCGTTTATGGGACTTCACCTTTGAGGAGCGAAAGGTACTGTGAAAACTCACGAGAAACACTTGTCATTCTGGAGTGCAGCTTTTACAGCTCCTCGAACTGCTTGTAACTGATCGGCACTTGACGAAGCACTTCCATTTTTTTTCCTCCATGCGATAAAACGAAAACGTTCGAGCTTTTATAACTGCTCTCCAATTTAAAGAGGCGCGAGTAGTTTATACGCGTGCCGATCAGGTCGTCAGAAATTTTTACAACTTTATCGAGAATCGCTTGCAGCTTTTACGATTGGCAGAGTTCTCGTAGATCTGGAATGTTTCCGTGAATTTCGCGAAATCATATTTCGCGAATGCATCGACAGGCTTTTGAAATATTTCATGTACAATTCTTTTTGGTATACATATTTGAGTGATTGCTATTGATCGAGTATTTTATTTTCCAAATTTTCGATTCGTATTTGAGCTCCGTTAATAAATACACTTCATATGAACCGTAGAACATGAAAATTATTTAAACGTAATATAAAAAAGGAAATGGAAAAATGCGATGTAATTTAAATTTTTTTAATCTCGAGTTGATTAAACATTGTGAAATTTCATTCTTAATTAACATTCGATAAAACGCCAATTAGCGCAGTAAACAAGATGAGCTACCTACTCTGTAAAAAATTATATGGAATTTTTAATTTTTCATTATATCAGTTCTGACTTTGCAATGACTTTACGTGAACGAAGTGACATTTATCTCGTCAGTTGATTTTGGCAGGGGCCGTAGCAATTAGTTTACCGTAAATTAGGTGGAGCCAGGCACCGAGTTAACGCGAAAGCTTTTCCATTTGGAGTTTACCCAACGTTCAGAGGCTTGGTGCCTCTGTGCGGTTGAAGAGGAAGTCGACAGAACAAAATAGGACGGTATATCCGTTCAGGAAGCCATTTGTAATGCGGAAAAACGAGCGGCGAATCGATCCCTCGTGCAGCCGGCCTTTGATTGCATTAAACGATATTCTTGTGGCGAGGCAAACTCTTCCTAGAGGCTTGATTAAAAAAATACCACCATTTTCAATTCCTCTCTCGTTACTTTCATTCTATAACTAAAAACAAACGTATTTCTTACTGGAATTAATATCAGATGTGAAAATAAAGAATAGATACAAATTCAAATACAATCAAAATACAAGAAAATATAGTAATTTGTTAAGGAACTAGAAAAGTTGTGTAAAATAATAACAAAATATTCTATTATCCCTTATTCTTCAAATGCCAATTGCAGTTCCCATTTTGAATTTAATGTATCCACAAATCTGTGGTAAAAATATTACACGTGTGCTGCATTCATAGAAATTGTGAAATCACTTATTCTAACGTCCAATAGGTAGTGAAGCTTTTCATTGATATTTCAAATACTCCGAAGTTTGCCATACATTTTTAATAGTCGAAGAATGACACGACATGTGTACGATTTGTTTCACATGTCGAGCAGAAAAGTGCTCAATGAAGCGATCGATAGTATCGACGTCCACCGATCGATGAAGGGACCAAAGTTAGCGACCGCCCTCCGGTTCACGGTCAGCTTATAATTTATGGATTTACATTTCTGGCACGAACCGATGGGGGTTCATTGATGCTGCCACCGCGCCTAGAAACTTGAATGGCTGCAGATAGAGGATACACAGGGCGAGCCCGCGCCACGCCCTTGCAAATAAGTAAACGATCTCGACCAAGTGACGCAAACCTGCGATTAGGTAGGATCAGTGCTGAAAAAGGGTCGGCGGCTGTTGATCGAGGGGGTATAAAAGCTGCAGAGGCAGAGGGAGTGGATCAATGGCGGGGCGAAAGTAGAACGATTATAGAAGGGCTGCGAGAACGCGCCGGCATCTAACGCCCGAAATCGCTTCGAATGCGCAATTCCAACCAGGACCGCTATTTACGGGACGCGAATTGAAGACGACGCGGTGTGAAAAGCTTCCTTTAGAATTCGATCGGGGACAGGATTTGGTTTTTCGCTCGTTTCGATGTTCCTGGAATTGGAGAGGATAGGGAAGCTGGATGAAGTTTGTCGAGAGCTGTCGATATTTAGTGGGTGTCGTTTATTAACGTGGATGATTAATAAGTAGCCACAGAAATTGATATTTGGCCCTTTTGGAGAACTCGTATTACCCACGTTGAGAATCCACATTAGTAAATTGATGATCAGAGTACAATGAAGGTATTTAGACTTGAAAATTATAGAGAAAAGATGTGGAACAAGAAATATAGCTGATGTCTGTATCGCGTGGCATTAGGAGTCGACCTCGACTACTTTGTGTCTGACCAAGCGCGCACCTTGATCACTTGCCAGTGGTCGTGTAGAATCTGTTTTTCGAAGGTTTCGGCCCAAAACTTTTGGGTGCTACAACATTTTTTTTCTAAACCCTTCTGTTCATAAGGCGCTTTCTATCTTAACAGATACTTGCAGAATCCCGATGTGCTCCTTAAACAAAAAAATTATTGAGGGGGAACATCACTCTGGTTAGTCTCTACTAACAGAAATACTGTTTCCTCGATTTTAATCTTATTGAAATACAGCTGTGCGAAGTGGAAACTGTGATGGTTTAGCGTTGATGAAATCTCCCAGTTTCTACTGATCCGTAGGAAATTCATGGGAACCGTAAACGTTGTTCGAGGAACGATCATCGAGTTCCCTGTGGAATTGCGTCTTGAGCGAAACTCCCACGGTTGGCATACATTTCATAGTACTCGTGGGATTCGTACTGAAAGGAAGGCTGTATGCTGTTCTATAGAATATGCAATCGTGTCTGCGGAAAATTCGTACTGTATAGATCACAATGGTTGTATTGGAAATTTGTGAAAGGGCAGAGATAAGAAAGGAAATCTAAGACTCGACGGTACAAAGGGTATTTTTGTGAAAACCAGCGATCCTTACCAACTATTGGACAATAGCTAGAGAAGATTATTGTTTTGCCCCGTGAAAAGAAGAAACATCTTGAATGCCAACTTCCAAAAGAAATCACAATCAAACTACACTACATTAATTTAATCAATTTAGTTTTAAGAATATTTTAACGTACAAAAATTAAACAGTACTTTTGAAAATTTGGTTAATGGAGATAATCCATCCACAAACACAGCGATGCTATATATTTTGAGGAACATTTTACCTGAGCCAGTGAATCACTTACCAAGACTGGAACAGTTAGTTTCCCTTATCGTTTGATAAATGGAATACGATTTTAAAAAAGGTTGCAGCTGATACGCGAAAAGAAATTAATTTCTGGACCCCCGTCGCGCAAACACTGAGCATAACGAACGAGAATAATGTTTAATCGAGGGAACAACGACGCGTGACAAACATTTATTTTGATTTCGAAACGGCGGCCGTGTGCAGTGCGCGAGATAATTGAATGCGAGGGAAATTGCCGACAGAAATGAAATTCATTGCCTCGTTTACGTACAAAAATTCCATGCGTCTGACCGCCGAAGGGAAACGCACACGTTTAAAAATTTAAGCGACAGGATTGCATGGATATTAACATCAATATGCCGATTGTACACTTTTCTGATCTCATCTATTATTTAAACTCCCTTGCTCGCGGGAAATTTCCTCAAAATTGTCGCGAATTGAACGAGACCGTATACGTCCCTGCACAATTGATAACGTTCGGACGCAATAATCGTAAAGAAACGTACCGTATGCGCGCGAACGGAGTAAAGAATGAAAAAAGATTTTATCGAGACGTGCACACGTGTGGGGCCTGTACGCCGGCGGAAAGTGGAAATGGAAAATGGAGCAGAATGTGGAGGGAAATAAAGATCACGTATCTCAGAGAACTAGTTCCCTTTTATAAAACGTCATAGATCACCTTTATTGTTGTTCTATGTAACACGTGTCGCTGGTTTTACAAAATCAGGAATTCTCGTATGCCGTACATGTACATATGTATAACTCTTTACATATATATGTATATATCTATATATATGGTTTCACGCCTGTGTCAACATGTATACGCTGCTATGTAACATCCTCGTTACCTCAGGTAACAATCAGTCGCTCGCTCGCTTGGCAGAACGTTCTGAATACTTCCCTTCGGAAAACGCCACCGTCGAGGAGCATTTTGCAGACACGTAGTACTATGGCCCCCCAACGCCTGTGCCAAGAAAATAAAAAATAAAAGGAGGAAAAAAATGTTACCGCGAGAAAGGATCGATCCTCAATGAACCTCTTCCCGGGGAATTTTGACGTGGGAATTTCAGACACAGCGGGTTTATAAAAAATGATTTAAAACATCGCCCCTTCCGTTATCGGGTAAACTTAATTCTCAGATACACGATAAACCGTTCTTTCTTTCAATCTCTGTATTGAAAACTATACATTTGCGAAGAATTGTTCAGAATATTGCAATTCAGTGGTCTTTTGTTTTAGGTAAATTTGGGTATTGTTTTGTGAGAGTATTCCTGTAGATACGACAGTGGTATTTTTACGATATGGTTGAAGAGGTATATTATGCCAGAAAATAATGGGTTTGAAATGTAGTAAGGTTCCGTTACGCGTGGGATAATAAATTCGGGTCAAAAGATAAGTAGGATATAGAGGAAGATATATTGGGAAAATTTTCTGGCTGCATTCGATTTTGCATTTATTCTGAGACCTGTTAATTCCTTTACAAGCTGACTTGTAACTCCGTGGTGGTATTTTGACAAATAGACATAGAGCATGAAACAAGAAACAAGTGCCAATATGTACTACTGCTACTGTTGGTTGGTAATGTTACTAATATTTCATTCTCACTTCCATTATCGATAAGATTGACTACTATGTACTCTGTAACACAGTGTTATCTATCACTTCCATCTGAGGCCATAAAATGATGGGAAAGCTGAACATAATTGCCCGGAAATAATAATGTCTGCCTGTAAAGTCCACATACACCTATCTAATGTATTATCTATATATCGTCTCATCTTATCAATGCCAAAGTGGCTGTAGGCCGTCATCGATGCCAACAGAGGGCGAATAAAATATTAACACAGTAATAGGAACAATTTCCATAAACTGTGATACATCTGTAACGTTTATAAAAGTATCTGACAAATACTGTTCATCTTCTACAAAATATATCTCACGTCAACTGCAAACAGTACTCAACATCGATAGAATTATCAACACTATCGTACTCGCCACAATATTTCAAATCCTCAGGCTCTATGTAGACCTTTACAACTGAACATAGATACTTCATTGACTATCCCATAATTTCCTCATGGTTTTTATTATAAAACAAAGCATAAAAGACGTACATCCACATTCTACCTATCTTTCTCCCTGTGCTTTTAGATTCACCCCTACTGCCTCTTAACACGAAACTCAGAACCACCCCTCGTAAAGAATACCTTTTCTCCATCTCTGAAAACTCCGTCTCTCGCAATCCCCTCCGTAAGATTTTTCTCCGCGGAATGCAAACTCATGATTTGAATTTCCCACCGTACCGCCAGCCCTGTTCCGCGAATTACGCGTTCTCTGGCGTGATAGCACGCGAATAGGTCTCGTCGAAAATTTTCATCACCAAGTCGGGGAATATTCGCGCCGTCGGCTCGCAAAGCGGGCTCAACGGTCGTAATCCCTCGAATTCGACGGACAGGCACCGTTCCCAAGAATTTTCCATGGCAGGCGGGCGTCGTTCTCGACGGCTCCCTTGGTATTGGTCGCGCAGCTATCAGAAACGAGGGAATGATAACGCTCGGCGCGCGCGATGTGATCGATGCGACGCGGGTCACGGAAATCGCACAATGCTCGTTATTGAGCCATCTAACCACGTTGCACCTATACACTAGCCACTACAGGCGCGCACATACGAACGCGAGCACACGGTCGAAAAACAATAGCTCACCACCGAAACGCTAATAACGAACGTTTCGTTCCGCTTCTCTGTAAACGCCAGCACGAATATTTTATTCGCCCCGGCCACTCGTGTTTGTCGGTGACATGTAGCCGGGTAATCCTTGGTCGACGCAATCACCGAGGCGCAGAATACGAAACAGAGTGGTTGAATGATTAATGGAACTTTGGATCGACTTTGTTTCGTTTTTGTCCCTTCACTTAGCTTTCTATTTTATACGGCAGTAACGTCGTTTGTATTCGAGATTTTTTGTATGGAGGGAATGAAGGTGTTACGCGTTTGGTCTACTTTTTGGAGTGGCTTGTTTCGATCGCGATATAGTTTCCAGAGAGTGCTACCCCGTAGGGGGATTTTACATTTTGCAACGGCTGGAGTATTGATGAAATTGGGTGGAAAATTGATTAAACTGGTTACCACGTGACCCTGCCTTTCTGTGCTTCTTCATTTTCCTGATACACATCCTGGGTTTTGGGAGTGATGGTGAAAGGGTTAGATTTAAAAAGTGTTCTTGATGTTGATTTGTTCCAACGTTTTAAGGGATTGTGAGTTATTGAAGTTTGCTGAATTTTCTTTTGGTGTTCGACGATTTTGGGGACAGTAATATTTCGTGCAATGTTTTCGATCTGGCGTGTGGCTTGATAAGAACATATTAGAATAAATATAAATGAATATCTTTCGATCTCAAGTAAACGCGCATGCAAGGGATAAAAGTTTGTAGGAAATGGGAGGGGGGGGCACGTGATAACCAAGAGCGATATTCTATGATGTTCACAATTTTCAATATAAGTTAATCTAAAATCAATAAGTGAATGAATGATCTATATAAATGCAACTCTGTAACGAGTATCCAAGGTTACAATTTAGTGACTTGTATCTTCAAGGATATTACTTTTCATCCACCACTCTATCTTTTATTCGTCGATTTGGTCGAATAAATTTTTATTTTAATATGTATTTATTGGGAAAAACGTTATTGGATATTTTATTTGAATAAAACTTTAAAAATTTATTAAAATAATACCCAACTCTGCCAGTTTAGTGACTTCAGCTCTACAAGGTCTAATACTGAAAGCAGGTATCCATCTACAGATATACTGAAACTCATGAGCAGCAGCGTATAGAGGCGACAATAGTTAGTGGAATATCCCCGAGCAAGCGGTCAGGAGGTTCAAAGGGCGCGCGCCGTGTATCGCTGGGAGTAAGTCGAGACGACGGGAGCCGGCGGTAAAATAGCCAGGAAAATTAGAAAACCCGCAACAAGGCGCTGCGATCCGGGTTCCTTAATGACAAAGCTACCTGGCCGTATCGTTTCTGAGATTGTTCGTTCGTCTGGCCCCCTCTGTCTCACCCCCTCCCCGTATCTCTGTTTCCCTCTCGGCTTCTGTAATCTGGGTTACTCTACAATTAAGGTCAGGACGGTGGAGCAGCGCTCGAAATAAGACAGCGTCGGAACAGAGATTGCACTTCACGATGAAACGATGCGCCGTCGTGCATACGTGTTCGATGGGGTGCTCGAAGATCGCGCGTTTGATACATCGCATGACGGCCGTGGAACAATTAGTTCCCACCCTCTCCCTTCCTAACGCTGTTACTAATGTCCTCGTTCCGCGATTCGAAGACACTTCGGAGGAATGTGCTCGCGAGCGCTGGGATAAATTGAAATAGATTACAGAAGGGCTTCGAGAATGTTTCTGATCAATGTAGGGATAGCTCTGCTGTACATTGACGTCTACGTTTATTTTATACACTAACCACGTGATGCGGGATGTTCATTGATTCGTGGTAAATTGAAGCAGAGTGGTGATTCTAATGTATCTCGTTCTAAAGCAAACTCTGTATTTCCATTCCACACGTCCTCCATCAATGTCTGCGATTTTCATATCAGTATACTATAAAATTCTTTAGCTAAGAATACGATTATATAACACTGAATGCAATTTCCTTTAACCCTTCAACGGGTAGTCTGACCACACCGCGGATGCAGGGTCCAATTTGACCCATGATCAGGGCCCGATCTAGGGGCGCAAGCATGGAAACTGCCTAGTGTGGCTAATTCGTGGACGGCAAAATTGTTAGAAAGAGAAAATTAAAATCAATAAAACCCAATAAAAAAGTAATACTTTTTGAAAAAAGCGGTAAAATGTAGGTAGGTAATATCTGTTGGAATTTCGTATCAAACTCAAATTTTATTTTGTTACTGTATTTTTATACAAAAGGGTTTTGTTGTTCAACAAATACCTAAAAAAAGTTTTACTCACTGTGAAAAATTCTATTTTAAAATAATTATTTATAATTAAGTATAGAGGACGGCAAAAATCATTTTTGCCCAGAGCGGCGGAAGAGCTAGATCGGGCCCCGCCCGGGATTCCATGCATACCTACTCATCTGAAAATAATCTTCTGTGTCAGGCTTCAACCTGTTACGATCTAATACTCTTCTGACTTTCGGGAAGTAATACTAATGATAAGTAACACGTGCAATTTGATATTTAAAAGTGGGTCAGAAAGGACCCCGTATCCTCCAGGCGAGGGTTAAATAGCATCTAATCCCCCACCAATAATTTAACCCTTTTCTCCTGTTTCATGCTTTAAAGTCCCACCTTAAACTGTCGATATGCGATCGTCAGTCGCTCTACATTTAAATGCATCCGCGATTCAGACAAGGAGCGAAAGCTAAGTACCTTTCTCATCGCGCGATGAATCGGAATTCGCAATAGCGTCACACCTGTTCGACAGGTGCGACATATAGGTGGAAGGAGCATTTCAATGCGCCTCCGTGTTCGTCGTTTAATTTCAATTCCAGCTTCCGGTAATTTGACTTTCATGGATATTCAGATCGTTCTGGACCAAACGAGAGCAGGGCTGTATCGATTCTGAATTTCTCGTTCCATCATACAGTTCTCTCTCTCTCTCACTCTCTCTCACACTCTCCCTCTCACTCTTTCGCCTTGTATGCGCTTAGAATCGCCTCAGTAGAAATATCGATTCACCAGTCGATTTCATAACGTGGCATACAATAAAGTGTCTCTCGTAATCGATAAAACTCAACAGCGCCATACATATATATATATATAATATATACACATACATACATACATATATATATATATATATATGTATGTATAATTAGTAGAAACGAACCCTCTGCGATTTAGACCAGCTAAATGCCAACATCGGGCGCCTATATAGAATACTCTTAACTCTCGACTGATAACGTATCATCGCAAAAGTTTATCGTAAACTTCATTCAGCGAGCTTCAACTTCGCCTTCTGCTAGCCTACAGCTCTGCCTAATTTACACGGCGTGTGTGTATGTGTGTGGTTGTATGTCACGTGTACGCCTGTCTGCACCCTGTCTCTCTCTTAGTGTCTGTAACGATCTGACGACGTTATATGCGCGTGTACGTGTGTGTTGATAACTTTAAAACGCTACGTAGTTACGGGTACAACACCTTTAACCTTCCCCTCGTTAGTTTCTATCGGTGATACCTCGATCGAACAATGCCGACAAGTGAGTCGACGAAACGGACGACAGATCGAGGCCATTTCATCTTCGTTTCCTTCTGTTTTAAAAAAAGCACACCGTTTCGCGATCGCTTCCTTTGAAGACGGCCCGCGAGGCCCTCGGGTCAGGCTCGCGAATTAGCGTACAAAATCCTTAACGAAAGTTCGGCTCGTTACGCGATTAAATTCTCTAGGTTCAACGGTTAATTCCTATAGAGAGTTCTCGTCCGTCCTCCGTGCTTTGCTTCGGTTTTGGTACGTGTGTGATAAGCTCGTGACCGTTTGCGAGTGGTCTTGAACGAAGCTTGGTCAGAGCTCTCCTCCGGCGTTCAGATATCGCGGGAAATCGCCGACGAGCTTGCTTCAGGGGGTTCCTTTATATTCATCCCGGTCGGGGGGACAAGCCGTCGACGATCAGGCGGCTTCATTTCCATCGAAATCCCTTGATTCGCCGTGCCGGTTTGTCCATTTTGATTAGAGTTGCAAGCCTGGCAGTGCCCATATGTATAATTAATTAACGCAGTGTCGAAGGTAAACGTCGTCTTCAATCACGATCTCTCATTATCACTCTGACCTTCCGTCTACTATCTTTTCTCATCTGGTTCCATGATTCTGTTATCAGTGATATTTTGATATTAATTAGTCGCGAGGGGACGACGTCTACCCTCGAAATCTTAATTGCTAGTGTCTTCTATTAGTATCTATACGTTACTTCTTAAGCTATTTTGATTCTCTACGCGTTCCGTCCCGGAGGAAACGGGGTAGTCAACGGCGCGGGATTGAAGGGTCCTCATCGCGAGACTCGATACCTCGAAAGAAAACGCTGAAAGCGACTTCTCCCTCTTCAACTAAAAAGCAGCTCGACGATTGTAGCGGCGTTTTCAATTCGACTGCTCCCGCTACGAACGAAATTCAAGTTCACTTGACGCGGTCGATACGAGATGAGGAGCCGTTCAGGCGCGCGGGAAGAATTAATTCTGCGCGCCGAATAGAATCGCCAATTCATTGTTCCGTGGCGATTGTCGGACAAATGGTCGAACGGGGGATAAATGTATTAATCCTGGTAGAAATCAGGAGAATTTAGCATCGCCAGTGACAGCTGGTACACACAGAAATCAAAAGGGCGCGGTTGGACAGTGTCGTTGGAAGCGATAAGCGTTCGACTGAAAGCTTAAATTGTTCGTAACGCGATGGAAGAGGATGGTCACGAATTTCTCTGCAAAACAGAAGCCACTTTTCGACGATGATTTTGGAGGAAATTCGAATACAACTTGTCTGTCGGCAGCATCTTCCTTGGGGGATCCACGAATATCTGCTAGGGGAAACGCGAGAATAATATTTCAGTCGCAAGAGGGATGTTTCAAGTTGCAATCGTGCTATAATTATTCTTCCTCGAGATCACTGGGTTCTGTTTATTGAATATTGAGTTGTAACGTATGGTGTGTCTATATTCTCCTTTTATATCACTGAAATTAGTATATGGTAGGTGTATATAGTACCATATTTTTATATTTGTCAGTGATGTACACCTTGTGTTAACTTACTGAACGACGCTAGGATTTAGTTCAGGTAACGAAATTCCTCTGTATAGTTTAAACAATGTCACATGGTGAACTTGCGCAACACTTTTTGGCTGGTCCATTTATATTTTCGCTGGCTAAACAAACCAGCAGACAGGGGAATAGGTTCACAGTCAACGAAATGTTCCTGACTGACTACTTGATTTTGTTCTACCTGTACCCAGCTGCGAGGCTCTTTATATACAGACTGACCCTCGACGCTTTTAATTGGCAATTGACGTTTTCGGGGATTTGGTAAGGGTCGTACCTCGGGTCCATAGAAACTGAGATATACAGGCTGCTTCATTTACTCTGATCACCCAAAAACTGTCCATTGAAATTGATCGTGAGAAACATAACAGAGAAATCTCGTTTGTAACAGGACGTGTTCCGAGCAAATGTTACGTTTACTCAGGCACGCGAGCATTTTAAATCTCTTTCAATGTGGACACTTCATACGATACCACCCAATAGCTACAGCGAACCGGCATCGACTTCCTTTCGTCGTTCATTACACGTTCGTGCCCAGTGCGATCGAATTAATCTTTTCACGTGGAGCTCTTCACCAGTCGCTGGTATTTTTCACCGTGGAATTTCGTAATATCTGGTAGAAGCGCCGGGAAACGGAAACTTGGGGTAGAACGTCAAGGTGCAGCGGAGAAACGAGCGTGGAGCGGAATTAATTTCGTGTCCCTCGCATTCTTTACCGTCGAAACGTAATGCCAAAAATCGATCTTCGCGAATCGTGTAACCGTAGAAACGCTGTTCAAGCGGGCTTCTGGGTGATATATTTTTCAGCGGGATGGCTGACGGACACCCTTGCCAAATCTGCTTTGCATACGAAATATGAATCGAACTTCAATCGTATCGCTCTCGTTCGGACAAATGTGTTCCCATAATTGCGAAGCTGAATGGGGGCATCGTAATTTTGATGGACGGTGTGCAGATATTCCTTGGAATAAATACTCTCGACTAACAGATGCAATGATTACGGTACGTCGCCAGTGCATGGATGATAAATGCTTCTGTTTTTCCGCGCAATATCGCGATGTAACGCGCGCGCCGGTTAATTAAAAGCAATCAGCATCGTTAATTTGAGCGAAAAACGGTATGCTTCGATTGGGTCTACGAATTAATATGCGTGGTAGGATGATAAACGTATTGAATGGATAATTTGACCATCGTTAATTATTATGGTAATCGACTGGTCGACACTTCGATTGTCATTCATAGATTGTTACGTTTAATATACTACGAGAATTGGGTTCCACAGTTTCAAGGAAGTTCTAATGGGGATTAGGTGTAGTGGTAAATTAATTTTTAAATAATGGATAAGGGAATGAATTTTGTGTTAGGGATAGTTTTAAATGATTACTTATACCTTGTAAATATATGAAATTAATAAGGCTTAGGTAATTAATGTTATCGGGTAATAAATGAATAATTGAATTTATGTGAAAACATCAGATTGTCTCTTAAATTTATAATTACATTGTTTGTCGTAGCTGAATGTTCCTACATACCTAATTTCTCCTAATTTTTAATTTTCCCTGCTTACAGATTTTCCAATGGACTTCGTTTTTGTACCGTACCATGTTAATGTGAGTAGAAATGGAGGCTAAACTTTTTAGCAAAGTAGATTCACTATATCAAATGATCGTCATTTTGATCCATAATATCTTTTACATTTATTCTTCATTGATTTATTCGATTAAAATTGACACATTCACCGTAATATTTAAATTCACTACTTTTATCTCTCATATTAGTATCAAGGACTGACCAAAAGTGCTCCAAGTCTAAACTATAACAACTTTTTCACGTTAGAACTTAAAGCACCAAATCCTAAGAAATATGTAGAGTCGATGAAAAATATTGAATATCAATGCTGCATCAATATATTCAGAATTATTCCATAAAATAATCGCTTCACCTCTATTACAGTATCAACCATAAAAAGTATGATACCATTTTAATACTGAAGATCAAATTATTCCTAATGAATCAAATCCAATGATCAACAATCCTGGGATATCTTCCAAACAAATGATAAAAGCCTCGCAATATGAAGATTACTCGCGACCAGAATATTACCAGACACGTAATCGGTAAATCATCGGCGATTACAAGTGAAACGAGCACCGTGGCACCAGTTTCGAGGCCTTCGTCTCGAATTATACGCTCGCACGTGCGGCAAACGTGGCTATACAAACTATTTGCATGCCGGGACGAATTTCAGTAACTCCGAAACCTGCCTCTGCTCTTAACGAACAGAAAGAAGCACGCGATCTCGCGAACCTCCGGAGCATAAATGTCAGTAAAAAAAAAGGAGAGAAAGTAGGAGGAAAGGAGGACGCGAGGATCATTTCGTACTGTTGCACCCCAGGCTTACAGCAACGAAATTGTATGCAAAAATATGTTTGATAGCTGTTGCTTACTCTGCATTAACACGTTTACTATCCATGAATTACTTATGAGCTCATAATCATAGACGTTTGTATATTTATATATCTACATCTAAGCTCGAACAGCGAACGTGTTAAGTCTGTCGTTTTACCTCTTATGCTCATTTTAAACCCTAGGTAGCCTCAGCTATAAAACGGTACCAACTATTCTATTTCCTCAATGAACGTTGCGGGCCAGCTGAAAGTCGCAACTAAGTTTGATTGTTCTCGAAGCAAGGGTTGATTGCCACTCTATCAGCCACGGATTCGTTCGGCTCAAGTATTCAGGCCAACGATTGCGAAGTTTAGGGATCGTAAAACGCGGATTCGTCGTGTTCGGTATGCACGAAGGTTGGGTTGTATACGAATTCAATCGACGAGTAGAGGCGCGTGGAGGAACATTAATCGAGGCGCAACATTTGTGCGTATATAGGAATTCGAGCTGTTGGATTGCGTTCGAGCACCTCTTTAAAATGTAGGTCGAAGCATTTGACTCGAAAATGATTCTGTGTTGCAGAAAAACGTGGTGAACGCGAACCCACGCATCCTTCCTTTAATGCTTTTTTTACATTGTGCAGGAAATATTACAAGTGCTTGATAATTTAACCCTCGTCAGGCGGCATAGGTACAATTGTAACTTTTGCGTTTTTTTAAATTGGGATAACTTTTTTTTGAGAAGTCGTGGAGAGCTGATGTTTCGTGTCTTCTCTAAATATTTGGTCTAGATTACATAGACCAAATTTCAGAATAATATCTCTACCCCCTTCCGAGATAGGGGATTGAGTTCAGGATTGCAAAAATTGTGCCGCCTGACGAGGGTTAAAAATTTTGATAGTTTGACAGGTTTAGAGAAGAACGTAGAATACTATACACCGGGTGAGTCAAAATTTGAGAGAGGACATACAGATTGGATGTTAGAAATATTTGACTCGAAGTTTAGAATATTTCACTTGAAACATTAACATTCCGTACGAGGTGCCCATAGATTTCAACGATTAATCGATAGTCTTCCCTGTCCATTCGCAACGATGTCAGGTCACACGGGTCCGTCGAATTCTCCCAAAACGGTGGCTCGAGTTAATATATTGTCGCGTGCACAGGGTAATTCCTTAATGTTGCAAAATGCCTGTAATAGTAACAATTACATCGTCCAGGTTGCGCAACGAACTTTAAACGCGAATGCACAGCTCGTAACGGGGTACTTAGAAGTAACGATCGACTAGTGAAACTATCTGCTTGTCCCCCTTTTCTATTCATTAATCCAAGCAATAACCAACTGATAATTTTCAATTTTATTTCACTTACGACAAAAGTAGATACTGGATCGAGGACTCCTATCGTTTCTATCCTATTTCAAATCAGTGCTCTCTTATTCTCACTTAGATTCTACGTAGAGAAGGCGATCGATCGAAATGAAGTTAAGAATTTGAGAAGACTCACGCGAGTGCAGGTTAGAAGCTATCAGTGTACGTCTTTTCCCTCCTGATAAACGAATTTAAATGTCCTCGAGAAGAAACGAGCTCGAGGGGAAGCAATTCCTGCTTCTACCACCCTCCTCCCGATTCCTCTTCTTTCGTTCGTTGTTCCGCATCGATACTCAAAGATATCGAAAACGTGCTCGACGCCTCCCCGTTTCGCGCTACCGCCACGGGCCCCCCTGGTTTCCTCATTTTTCTGCGTTTCCCTCGAATAATGATCTTCTAGCGGCGGGGAAATAAATTGGCTGTCGAGAGGCCTATGGTCGTAACGATCGTTTAACTTTTCTCCCATTTCTCCCAACCTTCCCCTATCTGTCGACCTGACTTCACGATCACCAGCGACTTCTGCCCCAGAAACGAATTCACTTTGTCCGTCATAGGAAGGGAACACCTTTTACCCTTGTTTCGTTCGACAAGTTCGTTTTAGACGATAGGGGAACGTTTGCCGAAATTTAGAGCAGCTTGGCGCGACCGAAAACGGCCGGATTTTATAGCGATGGCGCGATTACTTTCTAACCACGTTCGCGCATTAATTCAGGCGCATTCAGCAGTGTGAACGTGCGTGGAAAAATTTTGGGGTTGGAACAGGGGATATTCGAGTATTTTTAGTGGGGAAATGTGTCGGTGAATGGCGTGAATTTTGTAGAATAATTCTCAATGGATGTAGGAAATTGTTTGAATTTGAAAGTTTGAAATATGGGTGTTCAATTTCCGGGTTTCTTAATAATGCAATTGAATAGAATATTCTGTTAGTATAAGCAGTCTAAATGATGTACTCATCCAAGTGATGAAGTACTTGATACAGCGTTATCGTTACGAATTTGTTAATATTTGGTTTGATTATCAGATAGGATAGCGAAGTGGGAAAGTATATTTCAGTGGTGACGTTATTAGAGGCTTCTGATCTTCTGGGACACTCTGGGACAAAATTACGCTATCATGTCCTGATATCTCGAGCGTTTCTCTCTCTCTCTCTCTCTCTCTCTCTCTCTCTCTCTCTCTCTCTCTCCGGCTCCATTCATGATTCCATTCATTCGAAATTATTCCAGGGAATTCTTGGCCAAGGGAACTGTAGCGTTGTAAAGTGTACATGAACGAGATAAAGTGGCTGTGAAAATCCTTGAACGAGATAGGATAATGAAGATGGAGGTGGTGGTAAATCACAGTGTAAGAAGTATAAATTATAATATGAATTTTATGTTGTAATATTCTCATTCAAATACTACATTGGTTTTATAATCAATGCTGGTTCATTTGTCTATGAGGAGAAGAATTTTCAGAAGAGAATAGAGAAACAATAAGTGAAATAAAGTGGTAAAAAGGTAACGTCCGTGCACAGTTTGGCAAATCTCTTATAATTTGAATCAAAAACATAAGAGATGTTCAATTCATTCGGAGTTAGAGGAAATTCACGCAAAACCCTGCGATTTACCAAAGAAATTCTCGACTCGCTCGAGGCGTCCCCTTTTGCTTGAAATATTCTCAATTTACCTAATGAATTCACAGTTTGCCCTTCAAATTTCACGAGTCTCTAAAAAATTCACGATTTACGTAACAAATTCACAATTCATCCTGAAACTTCGCGATTTACGTAGTAAACCCGCGGTTCACCCGAAAAATCCCCGATTCCCCTGAAACATTCACGTAACCAGCCACGGGTTAGGAACACTGGTCAGCACTTTCAAGGGAGAGCATGAAAAAAGGGGGGAAAAAAAATGTTGCATCGTCCCGACGCTCGACCTTTTAGAGATTATGCTCATTTGCATATTACGGGGCGGCGAGGTCGCGTATGTCTGTGTGTGGAACGTTGCCAAGAGGCGAAGAGAATCGAGGAAGCCCGCGTTTCTGCCCTCGAGATTGTCGATACCGCAACTTTCGATAGCGAGCAAGCGAAAAAATAGCTCCGGTCTTTTATTATTCGCCACCAGACCGGGGGGCATGCACACGAGAGCCGACGATCGAAACCGTGACGCTCCAATTGCCCCGAAACATCCCGCCATAATGTGCCAATTACGATTTGGAATGCGCCGCGTGGCTCGCATTTTCCTTTGGCCCTCGCGGAATTCCAATTTTCCAGTGAAACGTTCACCCGAATTGCCAGCGAAAACGACGCCGGAGCGTAACAAACTGAACGCGGATGGGTTGTTTCTGCCCACGTAATCGGGGGAATGCTCGCGAGCACGAAGAAAAGTGTTGGGAGAGTGATTCATGGGGGTGAAGAGTTAGGGGGCTCGTGTTCATTATGCCAGGATCTATGCGTTGAATTTATGCGCGCAAAGTGGGATTTTGACAAGTCGGCTGGGTCCGATGAAGAGACACGCGAAGTTGAAACTAGGGAAAGAAAATATGTAAGTCAAAGTTCAAAGTTCGACGCGGAAGTGTGGCATATCTACATAAGTAATAGCGAGGTTTATTTCAATATTATAGAGTCTATAATAGCGAGGTTTATTTTAATATTCGATGCAGAATGGAACTTCCAAATTGCTTGGGGAAAATTGTACTTTATTTGAAACGAGCGTAGACTTTTAACAGTTTCAACAGCCTCTTAGTAGCTGATAAAAAATAAATGTTACGATAATATTCAATCGCTTCTTGGATCGTTCCTACTTCGTCCCGAGTAACCTAGCCAGTTATCCGTTTAAACTATCTCTATTATGCATTATCTGCCGTGCTTTATAACCGAGCTTCTAAGTGACAGTGTCAGGACGCTTTATCCAATCTATAATATCCTCTTCCCGCGGAAGAGATAGCTGGATTTTTTTAATATTCCTAATCGAAACTCATGCTTGTGCGATGCATCAACGTCAACGACAGTTCGAGCACGTTTCGGTAACAAAATATCTTTGCTATACTGGCGATGTAAAAGAGAACTGGTATCAGCGATACACTACTCCCCGAATAAACTTTTCACTTGCTATATCAAAACTAGTTCAAACTACCTAGCCGCTCTATCGAGAAGAAATTATTTCGAAATTGCTACCTCAAAGTCGGCTCCGAATAATTATTAACTCCATCTAAAAATATATCTCTTCATTTCTTAGGCCAATATTGTTTCCAAATAACTGTCCCCTGTCCTGAAAAAATTATTCCCAAACTCCAAGCTCAGTCGTCACAAAATAACAATTTCCATTATCACAGAAAACTACTTCTAAGCCACTAGACCGAAGCCATCCTCAAGCAATTGTCTCCCCGATCGACGAGAATATTCAGAAAATATCGGAACACAATCGATCTCAACGCCTGCCAGGTACCCAATTTTCTCGTCGCCCGGAGAAACCGCCCTTCGAAGGAGCGCCCCTTTCAGGCCTTTTTATTGTCCTAGACAAAAGCCCCCCAATAACGGAACTTCGATCAGCCCCCGTTGGTGGGACTTCCGTCGGCGAAGTTACATCGCCACGATCGTTGTTTACCTTTCCACCGCGAAATATGCTGCCCTCGTAACCAGCCACGGCACGCGATTACCGCGCGACATGCGGCTGCTTCGAGACATCAAACGTAATTGCTGCTCGGACGTTCTCCTCGCGGCATTGATTCGCGCGGCAGCGACGTCGCTGGCCGTCGGCAACGTTGGTCGGAGCTGTGCACACAGAGAAGCCGAGCGCCGAATGGTAGGGGGCTTGTAAAATGGCGCACGAAGCGGTTCCTATGCGAGGGATCTACGAAATTTATGACCAGTTTGATGGCAAAATCCTTCGTCCTGGCTGTAATATCGCGAAGCTTTGGCTCGTCCGCGTAGTTCATAAATAATTTCGCCTGGGGAACAGATTCAATGGGGTACCGAAGTTGGGTGATCACCTTGGCGTTGCTTTGGGTGGTGAATGGGGTGGGGGTAAGGTTTCGGAAATGAGAAAGTTAAGTCTAATGGATAGGAAGGATTCTCTGTTTTACACGTAGAAGTGATTATACGTGTGGATGGATTAGAATGTACTTTAGAATTCTTCCTCCAGAGGCAGGAAAGGCAACCCTCGAGAAGCTTCTGCATCCTAATGTGAATTTAAAGAGGAGACGAGGAAGAACGTTTTTATCCCACGGTGAAAAATACTTGACACTTCAGAGGATCCTTAGAATTACCTATTTACTCTTTGTCCGCGTCAAGGAATATATTCCTGGGCCGCTATTAACGAACTTGTATACGGGAGTTGCTTCCTTCTGCGCGTTCAATCTTCGCCACTCACGGGTAAAACCCTCCCTTTCACGCTTAATATCAATTATAACGCTGACACTTTGCTCGCACTATGCGAGCGAACGTTTATCTTCCAGGAACTACCAAAGTGGCAAATAATAATGGTTCGAATAATATACATTTACGACGCGCAACGTTTTGCACGATGCTCGCGGGATGATTCAAGGAAGATGGTAGCTTCGACTAGGCCGCGTTTCACCGAACTTACATTCGCTACGTTCGATGCGTTTCTACTGGCATTTTTATGGAGCGTATTATTCGAAGGATCGTTCCCTTCGTCTGTACCTGGTGACGTGCGTTTCGACCCTTGCACAGCTCTGCACACGTTTGCTTGTACAATCTGCGGCGATCGTGTGGAGGTGTGCTGGTGACGGGGACAGGGTTGGGGTGTGACGTTCAGGGTGCGATGGTTTCGAGATGGAAAGTGGTTGGGGGTATACGGCCGAGGGCAGGAGTCGTGGGACAGAGTGGGTCAGGCCTAGAAGTCAGACTGCGACGTGGCCAGGGCACTCTCGGCCGTTTCCTCGCGTCGTCATAATGGCCTGGTCACTTCCCCGCACTCGCAATGCATCGGATGACCTCGTCGATCCACGCGATTGCTTATCGAGTGGTCACTGGAACAGAAAAGATTGTTCGATTACGCTGGGTAATTCAAGGGATCATTACAAATTGAGAAGGGGAGTAGGTGAGTTTTCTATCTTTAGTAGTTTTCGAGATAATTGAGAAAATCACCAGTTGAAATGGTGAATGATGTATGTAAGTGCCAGAAAGGAAAATTTGCAGTATTTTTTTCAAACACAGCGGCTTTGGTACTTATGAGCTCAGTTCTGTCTTGCGACAGCTCTAGAAGTTAAAATAAATTATTCTAGAACCTACAGCGTTTACCACCGTATTCAAAATGGAATTTATATCCTTTTCTACTGAAAAAGTAATTTTTCATTTCATTGGCACTTACATCGGTTACCACTCCAACTCCTACGATACATATGTTTCTCATCCCTAACTTGGAGGGTTTTTTTTCACCCTCTATATATTTAAAAAAATACGTGTCGAATATTTTTCAATACATACTCTGCTTAATATTGAATGAGAGCAACGAATATTACTTCAAACACGCACTGTACATTTAAACGCATTTCTATTTTTAATTCCAATCGTTATAGGTCACTTTAAGTAACAGCGAAACTATTCTTCTTTCACTCGAAACCTCTGAGAATATATCTAGAGCGTTGCATCGGCTTAACCGCTTTCACGCGCAGTATCATACATCGGCACGCCCGACAAGCACGTGTTGGTTTACGCCAAAACTGTTCCCCGATCCGAGGAAGATTATATTCCAGGAACAATGCGATCCACTCGTGCGAAATGCAAATAATCCCCGTGACCCTCGAGAGACGATGTCTCCTAAAAGGCCACGGCGGGAACAATACGTTAGCCACTCGTGCTCGTACTTCAAAGGGATCAATCTCCGCGAACAATGCCTCCGCGAGACGCGAATAATTTTCTATGCCACGTGAATCCACGTTGGACGGCTCCGACGGGCACACAATGGCGACGGAGTCACAGAGTCCGTGGCCGAAATGAAGTTCCCCGCGACTACGGGCCAGCGGGACCTACGACACCCCCGTGAAAATTCGACCGCCGTGGCCCCGAGAAAGAAAAGGAGCGCTTCAACCTAAATTCGGCGGATTGGCTCCCCTGATTACGTGGTTGAACGAAGAATAGAGGCTGGCCAAGCCGTGGATACAAAGGGGCCCATTGTCGAATCCAGAAGGCAACGCACGTGTGCAAGCTTCCTTGGAATATCTGCACCACCACCCTCGATCCTTGGCGTACGTGTATGGGCTCTAAGAATATTGCATATTCATATCGGAGATGTTTCGTCACGATAAGAAGCCTTCAATGGGCCTCCCCTCACCCTTTTGTGCTCGACGGATGCACCTGTCGATGTACGATTTTATAATACCGAGGAGAATCGCCAGCGAACGGAGAGAATTACACGTTGAAGTAGCGGGGGTGGTTGCTGGAGGGTGGCTGGCATAGGGGTGGCGGGAAGGAAAGCGGGTCGTAGGAATGGAACGCTGCAATTCACTGGTGGTACTGTAAAAAATTCTGAATATGATGTTACCATGACCTACATCGACGGTTGCTGTGAAAAGAACAGCGAATACAGGCCGGACCATTGTCAGCAGCCGCAGACCGATCGTATCAGCGCGAGACAACGAAGCTCGCGCAGTAGTTACGGCCTGATAATGGTCAGACAACGCTCGCGTCGAGTTGCGTGCTGGGCCTCGTTTGTAGGGTGCACGTATGCAGGAATTTTTAAGTTATTTACTTGTCGCCGTTGTCTGCGCCTGTCGCAGCATTTTCTGCTGTATTTGCTTGCGCGCTTGATGGTTTTCGCTCTGCTTTTCGGGTAACGATGATGAAATGGACTTTATTGCATCGTAAATGGCAGAGTATTAATGGTAGGATTTATGATATCAAGGAAGGGGCTAGGTTTAACGCTGATTGCTGTCGTGGAATTTAACTGTGAGAATATAGGTGCATAAAGTAAAATCAAATTCATAAATGTTGCATTAAAAAGTTTTCATAAAAATATGAGGAAATGATAACGGTGTTCCTTTTAGTGTCACACGAAGCGAGAATAAATAAATCATGTTTATGGTAGTTATTGATATAAGCTGGGTTTAATATATTCAAACTATTCAGTTTCAGTTGGGCTCTGACTCGTCAGGCGACAGTTTACGATCGTCAGAATGCCAAAACAATTTTCTAATGCAGAATATGCAGATCTGCATTTCGCTTACAGTATTTGATATTTGTTAGAATTTGTATATAGTATAGAATAATGTTTATTAAAAAAAAGTGATATTATATACAGTGGGAAAACATAATTCCGTAGGATTTAAACGTTTGCGTGGTGGGTTTCCGCACCATGGAGGTTCTGCGCAGAATGAAAGAAAACTGTCGCCTCTGCATCCTCCCCTGACTCCCCTCTGTCCCTTCAACAAGACAAAGAGTCGTGGAAAAAACCCCACGGGTCAAGAGGCCCAATGCTCTCCAGCTGCTATCTTCCTACTACGCGTAAATATCGTTGAATTCCAACAGTATTTAAAGAGCTGTAGTGGAACAGTACCATGTCACACAGTATTCTTCAATATTCATTTCCAACTGTTCCAAACGTTTCATATTTTTGTCAACAATTTTTTAATAAAACATTTTCGAACCAATATTTGTATAGCGCTTTTTCACTGTTTTTAGCTATAGAATACGCCAGCGAAGTTTGCAGAGAAACCCGTTGGGACACCCTGTGCAGTGATGTAGCGAAGATGATACAAGCTTAGAGTGTGTCTTTTAATCATTATTACTACACATTTAACAATTTCGCATGAAAAAAGTATGTCGTCACTCGCGCACGTAAAATTCGTGCCACGGTTCGATTTAGAAGAAATCGTTTTAAACCGAGAAGTAGTATGAGGTCGACCGTAGACGGCCAGTAGTCACGGCTGTTTATGATCAGACCGCGCATACACCTCGATACCATTGAATCGATAGCTGGAGGGTCATGGCCATGTCAATTCCCTTCGTATCTCTTATTAAATCGTATGAATTTTTCATGCAGATATTCACGAATTTTAACGACCATAGGGTAGAAGATCTTGGTAATTAAATCGACTCAACGGCTGTCGCCGCCTGTCGTTCAATTGGATATCGTTCTGTATACGTAACAGGTTTGTTGATATTACAGAAATTCGTGAGCACGTCGAATACGATGGAGATGGAAGGTATGGCAGGATGGAAATTGCGGCAGCCTGTGCGCCCTATGGAAATTCAGCGTGACCTATTAATGGTTAATAATCGATCTGCTTGAACAGAAATTCCATTAGCGGCGGGATGCGGAAGCAATTTTAGCGAGGCATTGAAACGATCGTTCTGTTAATTTAAATTTTTGCCAGGGTACAGAGAGACGTGAAATTAGGAGAAATGGGGTTTCGGGGAAATTGGGACTCCCATAAATTACAGTTTATCGAACGTTGTAAAAATTTTAATATCGCGATGCGCTGTTGGGAATATAATAAACACACACGTATTAATAAATTCGAGAAGTTTGGATCCACCGAGGTAATTTAATTATTTTAGTAATTCATTGGGTGATTATATTCTGCGATATACTAAACAACATTGATTTTTAACATCGCAGAGGTATCGCAAGTATTAAATCGAGAACAAGGACAGTAATTTACATTCTTTTTTTTTCTTAAATTACCATTTAGTGTGAAATGTGGTATCGCGGCATCGATTTCTTTCGCCACTTAGTGTTTCTAAAATACCATGCAACGAAAATGTTGGTGAACATGCGGCGAGATACCAGCAAGAGTAATTACAGCGGCAGTTTCGATTTCCCCCTGGGTGGAACGAATCGTTCGTGACTGTCGCGAGACCGAGAGATCGATCATGAAATAGTCGCGTTCTGCTCCCTTTGGCTTGTAGTCACGTGTCAACATTATTATATCAGCAAAGCGCTTGTCGTGTATTATTGATTCAAAGAAACGCACGGTAAAAACCGTTCAGAGTAATTTTCGAGGAGAAATAATGCATATGTAGTGGGCTCTTGAAATTATGCATCGTAAAAATGCTGATCGATATCTTTCAAAATTCCTACTTTATTATTACTTCACTGAAATTGATTGTTCTACTTTAATTCTGCGAATTCCACGCTGATAGTTAGAATGTGTAGTAATAATCACGAACAGTTTCATAGTGTATGTAACTAAATCGGCAGTTGATATTATAAAACATTTTTCACAAGATAATAAACGAGTTCCCACTGAAATTAAAATTTTCCATTTCTGCTATAGAAGTCTACACTATTTTACCAGAAATATAACACGAATGACATTGATCGACGCCAGAAAAATGCAGCTACAATTTGAAGTTTCGTGAAATAGACACATCTCCTTTAATTTAAATAAAACAGATTCGTCTCCGTGTTAAAATAATAATCACTCCCGTCGCTCGGATTGTATAAACAAGTCCCCTTTAATTATTATAATTTATTACGCCTTCCTCAAGGTGATCTCTTCTCGAGGCGCAAAGTGAAGCCGCGCGGGTGGAAACGTCGCTGGGAATGAACGACTCATCGAGAACAAGAGGCGGAAGGCGTCCTTGGCCTTGTCAAAATCGAATTCTTGAAACATCTCTAGACTCGTCGTTTAAAGGAGGCCTTATTAAATGCGTGCACTCGACGGATCCAATATCGCGGTTCTGTCAAACGTGCCACGAGAGTCGACCTTAAAATTTATATCCTTCGGCACCCCGACGCTCGTAATCATAACGTCAATTCCGTCGAGGATACAAAACGCGGTGGGGAAGGGGGCGCTCGTATTTGTCCTCCCTTTCCCTGTTAACCGTCCACCACGCTCGCTGACATTCTGAAAAGGTCGGGCCTAACGACTACGAGGATCCATCTCCAGGATTAAACCGCGACGAATCGCTGAACTGGATTAAGAATCGAGTGCACGAGTATCGACGGATAATCAAGAGAGGGGTAATCGAAAATTGGAACTTGTACGATTTTTAAAAGATTCGTGGGTAGGGGTACAGTAATTATCAGCGAGGGGTTTAAATTGAAGATCTGAAAGAGAAGCTTCACCAAGTATTCAAAGTTCGTATGATATGAAAAGTGATTTTGGGGGGATTGGCATTCTATGGTGATATCGATAAAAAGTTTTTTTATTTTTCAATTGAAACTCGTGATTAGCTATTTTCTGTAGCGATATACAGTTGATATAGTGAGATTCGTGATTATCGAGCCACGTTTTATAAAATGCGGCTTGCCATCAATATTTCAGTCGAGTAATCCTAATAAGTTGAGTCTTTTTTCAATCCAAGCTGCACCATTCTCTTTAATAATATTTATGTATTTCCATAGCTGAAACGTATGCATATTGAAACAGCGAATAACGATAATGCATAGAGGCAGGGGGCATAAATTTTGCGTTCAATTTCACACGAAAACCACCGCACAAGCCACTGGCCGTGTACATCAGCTGAGACCCTTGCCCTCCATCTATCCAGCTTATCTTAATCTATCGGGTTTCCGGCGAAAATTCCACGAATGATGGCCCCTTAATTCTACAGAATCTCGCAGATACATGTTCAGAATTCTTACACAAATAGATATCAAGCCTCCAATAATTAAATTCTATAATTCTACCGCAAACACCGACTGCCTCGAATATTATTACGATCCAATACCAAATTCGCGAAGCTGGGAGATGCAGCACATTCGCACGTTAAAAGCTGCGACTTTCATAAAGCCGCTTTGCTGGTCAATAACTTTTTAACCTTATTTGTAGGTTCCTTAGAGACTCAAGAAGGCAGAAAGAAGACAGAAACAACATCAGACAACTAGATAAAGCTAGGAAGAGCCACAGAAAGGTGGAGTAAAGCAAACAGGATCAAAGAAAATTAAGAAAATGAAAATATTGGAAGAGGCAGGATAAGCAGGATGAGATCAGAAGTAATAGAAAGCGGTAGAAAGAAGCCAGAAGGAATTGGAAGAAATTGGAAGAAATAGGAACGAGGAAGGATAAACAGACCAGGAAAGGAAAAGCTATGGTGAGATATAAGGATCAAGGAGTAAATAGAAGAAAGGTAAGGCATGAAGAGGCAAAGTTGTACAAAAGAAGAACAACAAAATGGTCACAGGCGAGTGGAGGCAGAAAAAGGCGGGAAAATGCAAGTCTCGGAGATGTTGACCAGTACCCCCCAGAGAGAAGACCACAGGCTACCAAATGGCTACAGCTTGAGGTCTTCCAGAACCACCGAGTCCATAAATCCAAGTTGTCGCTCTTCCACCCAACGGAGTGATGTCTGCAAGAGAAACTGGCTGTCTCGGTTAAACAGGCGTCTCTGAACCCAAACTTTCTTCACGGGCGTTCATAAATTCCCCACTCGGAAGACAAAGCAGCAACCTTTTTCTTTTACAAAAATTCAGCACTCGCCGGTCTTCTTGGCCCTTCTACCAGTCTCCAAAGCGTGTAGCGAGCAAAAGTTCAGCGAGCTGAGGCTCGAAGCCGGCGGAGCCCTTCAGCATTGCCGGAAGGTGATTGTCCTTGCCCTTGGTCGTTTGCACGCACGACAATCAGGGCAACATGAAAGCTCGCGTGACAGGGCGAATTTAAGAAACTCGACCAGCCAGGTGAACTCGAATCGGGTGGATTCGGGTACTATCCTGCGCAGGAATTCCAGGCATAGTTCTGGTCACCGCTGATGAAGAGGCGCGCGCCCGTCTCTGCACGCATACCGCGGTTAGCGTGATCCTAATAAATTTACCACGCTAAAAGCTTTATGTTGGCCCGCGCCTCTGGGCTGGACGGCGCGGCGCGCGCCATACTTCGCTTTGCGTTATTAATTTCGACCGGCCCCGTATTCCCTAGGTATTTAACGTGATTCCGAATATTCGGTACATTATCCGTCGCGGGAACTATTACGCTGCGTTCGGTTGTCTCGGGACCTTTGCACGATGCGCTAACCGTATTATGGAAGCGAACGTTTCAGCGGAGTGCACGAAAAAGGGATGAAACGGAAGTTGGAGTGTTTTCGAGGAGACAGGTAATGGGGAGACGGTTTAGTGGATTCGGGGTTGGAAATGTTTAATTTGGCCTTATGTTGATTGGCTCATGTGGGGATTGGTATAATTTGCTTGGCAGGTATAATATTCCGTTAAAAAGGTAGAGAAGGGAAATGTTAACATGGTGACTCTTAAAATTTACAACTTTGCCAGAGAGTGCTTAATAACTCAAACTTTTGAGAAATATTATCGTCATTACGAATGATGTAAAATATTAAGTGCATTATTGAATTACGAAATATTATTATTTCTAAGGATATGTGTAGGTTTCAGGAAATTTGAGTGGATGGAAAGCATAGAGATTGGAAATTTGATATTTTAGAAGTATCTCGTGCGAAAGGGTCCTAATTCTAATTAGATTTACTCTGTTCGTTCGTTAGTTGCTTTAGTAATTCATATATTAATATCTTACGTCGTGCAGGAGGAATATATCTAAGGGAACAATATTTGAAGGTGTCGGTACATTATCGTAAATTTTGTGATTTAAATATCGATTGACGCGCTAGACATTAACGCTGAAATGTACACACTCGATAATTCAACTCTTCCCGCTAAGGAGCTTACAGCGAACACTGCATACTCGCATCAGTCAAATTCATCGAACCTGAACAGAATTATAAAAACCATAAAAGGGAAAAAAAATCCTGGTACAACCCTCGGGACAACTTTTTCAAACTGACAGATTTGTTTGTCCCTGAATCGATTTCTCCCCATAAATATTTCACTCCCTCCGTCCTTGCCAAACGCTCACGCGGAAGTATCCGTACCGCCCCTCCTCGCCCTCCTTCCGTAGCTCAAGCAATTTAATATTTAATCTGAATCGGTGAAAGTGTGGATTGGCAATTTCGTCGAGGATCACGGGCATGGCCGTTCGCGTGGGCAGTTAAAAATAAATTTCAACGCGTTCCGTTTTAATTTCACGAATCCGATACCGATATAACCGTCCCCTATTCCCAGCTTGCAGAGAGGAATTATGAGGTGAGACCCGATATCGTATCGCGATATCCTCGCTTGTTTTATTCAGCATGCGTGGGTCGCTTCTGACGAGAATCTCCAAGCTACGCTTTTGACTACTGCTGCCCCTCCCTCTGCTTCTTCTTCCACCCCCGAAGCGTCTCATAAATATTCAGGGGAAAAGAAACTGGTCCATAGCTGTGAAAATTTTTCAGCCGTAACTGTTCCTGCACTTTAACAGGCGCTTGTAAGACGTCGAGGGGGTGGCGGGTCGGTTTGAATCAAATTAGAGAGGAGCCTTATCGCGTCGACGACGTTAGAGACAAAGCGTGGCCTCGGGAGGTTTTCGGATGGAGGAAATTTCGAATACGCTGGTCTCGAAATATACAGGGTGCGGTCGAAATGCTGGTGTAATAGAGAAGTAGGTGAATCCTTGTGCTAAAGCAAGTTGAGGAATTGCTGATGAAATGAATTTCTTTGGGAAAAAATAAGTGAAAATTGTAGAATGAGTTTTTTTTCAAACAATGCTTTGTTTTCGAGAAAACCGATCCAAATTTCTCTAAAGCATGGTTGCATTCGAAGAAAGTTATTTTAAATTCTGGAGGATTCATCTATTTTACAATATTGTACTACATTTAGTGATAAATTCTGCTTCGTTAGTGACTTTTGAAAATCGATATTTTCGGAGCTGTGTCCCATGAAAACACTTTAGTCTTCACTTTTGACTTATTTTTGCTCGAAAAATGACTCTCATGTCTTCTTGTGCCATTATTTCGACCGCACCCTGTGTCTGCGGGTGCTACAGAGGAACAAGAATCGTGGACATAGTATAAATTGTTGGAAAGTTGTGGGACGAAATGTTATTTACCATTATACGTCTCTTGTGGATAAACTCATGTTGGCTAGATGAAGAGACGTTCCAGTTTTGTGTAAAAGAAAGAGCGAAGTGGGAATTGAAATAAGTATATCATGAGTAGAATGTTTCAAGAGAAAAATGTCTTTGACAGTTCTCATCTTTCTTGGGAAAGTCTTTTAACCTGAATTAGCTCTGCTACTGAACTCTGTTAACCTCTTGAGTCACAGTGCTCCATTTCGATGTTAGACTCGTTCACGTCTTGTTGCACCTGTTTTAGTGTCATAAATTCCGCTTCGTGCTTCTTTAATTTGTTTGGTGTCACCGAGGCTACGTGTGGATATGATAGTGTTAGAAATAGTACAGCAGCTTTCTAAAAAGATGAGACTCGTGGACGTGCCGGTGGTATTAAAACCGTGATCATTAGTTGGCATGGGTTATCCAATCTTGCAGGTTACTATAACAAATGTCCCACACACACGAAGCATACTCGATTGCTAATAAAATTAGAGCATTGCATCTGAAGGTAATAGAAGCACCAAAGTGCCCAAATAGCACATTTCAGGAAGCCTAAGGGCCGTTTCAGACGAGATACTTTCATGGCTGATGCCTGATACATCAGATTTGTTTACTTGACAAAAACACCAATGATTTAAAAATGGTAGAGAAACTATAACATAGAAAATGCCACAAAAGTGCCTCGCTTAAAAGTGCCCCAGGGTTACGAACTTCAAGAACTAAAATTCCAAATAAAGATTTTTCCAAATACGGTTTCTCTCCGCCATAATTCTTAAGCAGCAATTGTTATGCGCGTGGATTATATATGAGGGTGGCTGGTACTAAATCGACGTCAATAAGGGCGCAAACGGTTCCGCCCGTTTCCTGCAAACAATAAGGGGGCAACTCGCGGGACAAAAGCGTCGCGAAATCTCGTAGACAAAAGACGGAACAATAGACGTCTCTCTTTTCTGTCGTATCAGCTTCGGCTCAGTCCGCGCGAGTACCCGCTCCTATCGGCGTCGCCATGCACGCGTAGAAACCGGGCGATTTTTATTCCCAGTGAAAGAATCCACGATAACCGCGCCTCGATGCCGCGAAAAGCTTTTGAGGGGATCGATACAGTCGTCTGTGCTTATCTGGTGTATTCTACTTGTGAATCAGCTCGAGTCAAATAGAATAGTCGCTGTCAGACGGATCGCATTGATCCACTGGGTCAGCCTTGGGGGTGCAAAGTAAACAGTTTCATTTAATTTATCGTACTCGCGGGAAGCGCCGTTTTACAGATACATTTGCTAAGTCTAAGTGGTTGTAAAAGTGTGGAGTGGTAATCTTGTGGGACAGAAGAGATAAGATACTTTGTGAAAGTTAAAACGGCGGAGTACCTAAACTTGACTCAGAAACGAGTGGAAATGTCAGCTGTGTTATGATATACGTTAGCAATGATACTTAGGTATTTTAAATGGTTAAAATTCAACGAGAAGTTTTCAGCGAGATAAATTTCGGTCCCTCCCATAATCAGTGTTTTAGAAAGACAGGGAGTTTGAGGTTTAACAATAGGTCCAGGCAAGAGTTTGAATCGTAAAAACATTTATAAATGAGTAATGGATGAAATGTGAGGTTTAAATACCGTCGATTATGAGATTTACATAATAATATGGCAAAAGGTATCGTCGATAAGAGAGGAATTATCTAGGATGCATTGAAGTGATTGATATAATGCAAATGAGAATACGAAGATACAATAAGTTTCGGATTTGCAAAGACTTGCAAAACAACGTAGTACAAAATCATCTATCATGAAGCTGCAATGTTTAAAAAAAACTACTTTCAGGATTGCAATGCGCTATCAATCAAAGTATAAACAACAGATGCACGTAAATCATCATAAAACATTTTCTGCAGAATTTACCACTCAGGCTACAGCTACAATCATTTATAAATCAGACAAAGGCTTTGAAATAGTGAAACAATTACCACTCGCTATTCAAAACGCAAGAAAGAAACTAATTCGCATCTCAAAGGAAAATATCTCATTGCCAGTAAGGTAGACCATTTATCAGACTTCATCTTTGTACAATTCGTTTATTACATTCAATAACACAATATAATTACATACAACCGTTCCATCACGTATACGCCTTTCATCGCTACAAGCTTCGTTGCTGCAGCTCTTTGCGCCTCCCTCCGACCTCCGGAAGCGTCCTGCAGAAGGGTAGTCCGCCGGAAATCACCATTTCCCAATTGCACGCGGACTGTTCGCTAGTCACGAGCTTTCACGGTTTGCCCCGTGTTCTGGCTGTAGCCGTGCATCGCGTCGATTACGAGAAACGTCGAGATGATCCCCGTGGCTCGCCTATGCGTATTGGCTCCCATGATGGCAGCGATAATGAAATTCGCGAGATCGTTTCGTCTCGGGCCGCGCCGTGCTTCCCTCCGTATTGAACGGCGTCAGATCTCTGTCTTCGTCGCGACGTGGAAAATCAATCTGCTAAAGAAAAAGGATAAATGCAATCCGACGATTCTCACAGCTCAGGCTCGAGTCGACTCGATGTTGCTCGCGGAACGATGCAAAGCACAGCGAAAATACAGCGCATCCGGCTCGAGACACATTGCACGCGTTGCACGTATTTACCCTCGCGACGTTTCGCCGCGCGACGAAAGGGTGAGTGGCTGTCGAAATCGATGGCGAGTCCGGGATCATTTTCTCGGCAGATATTACTGGTCGAGCAACGTTCTTTAAATTGTTACAAAACTGGGAACGGTTGGTACGATTACAGGTGGCTCTCGTTTCAATCGCAAATGCTCGAAAAGTGAAAAGTGGCATCGAAATAGTTGTATCAGTGTTCTCAGGTAATTTGTCTTATCGTTTGGCCCCGTATAAATGAACGAACGCGACGTACGTTGCTTGCGTTGTAGAAAAAAGCTCGAAATTTGTTTAGTCTGACTACTCGCTAATAAAATGTGAAGGTATCAAAGAATCGTTACTTATTGTTAGAATATAGTGGGTACTTCTGCTTAGAGGTCTAGCGTGTGGTTCGTTGAACTTTGATCTTTCTAGGCATAACCTTAACGCTTTTATTTTTTAATGAAAGCCTTAGTGCCTATTTTTGTCGGGGAATAGTATATTCGTGTCGTTGTTAGAAGTCAAACTTTAGTAGAAATCTTATTGCGATTTTAGAACCATCGAATTAAGGGTTAGACCTTGTGGAAATCACTTTATGGAAAGAATTATGCTTTTGCACGCAACTTGTAATTTTCTTAAAGAGATGTTAGATAAAGTCTTCTTTACCACTGAAAATATTGAAAAGAGATGAAAAATAGATTCTTAATTAAGCGAAGGGTAATTGTAGTTTGCAAACGAACCTGAAATACTGAAACTTGACTAAACTTATTCACCATTTCAATTATTACTCACAATCAGTATCTCTATTAGAATTTTCAAACACGTGTGAGTACAAAATTCTTACTCCTCCTATAGCACAATTTCCACAAGGTTTTCTTACTACAATCAGGACAAAATCGATTGGCCTTCAAGGCTACGAAGAAGTGCTACCCGTATCATATAATTTGTCCACACCCACCAGAAACTATCACTAACAGGGTGTTATTTCAATTACACCACATCTATCACATGGTGGTTTTATCATATCACCATCCTACTTCTTGCAACACAAAATTACTAATAATACCAAAGCCTTCCAAGCCATCCAAAAATAGCCTTAAACAACCAATTGATTACGTCCCAGCTGTAGTCCAACTAGAAGTAACGAATTTCGAGCGCTCGTTGGCAACAGACACGAATCAACCCTCGCCAAAATGTGACCAGTGTTTTGTAGCAAAAGAAACGTAAAAACAAGGGGGCAACAATTATCTGTGCATACGTGCTCCTCGATTCTTCCACTTAAAAGCACTTTGGAAACGCAATCCCGATCGCTTACCGACAACACGTGGTCGCCAATTGGACGAGTTTTGGCAATGTTGATGGAAGTAGCAGAAAAACAAATCGCATCAGTGATTCGAAATGTTTTGGCACGACGGACACACGGATACACACTCAAGCAAACTGTTGGCCCATTGAACGTATTTTACAGGAAATATGCACAGGCTAGATACACAGCTTTTCGATTGGTATTTGTCGATTATACCCTAATTTCATCCACTTATCGAATGGACAAGGCTTCGATGTACATTATGTCCCTTAGGCTTCTTTTTACAAAGATGCATAGATACGCGCATGTTTCGTGTATTTTCTGTACCCGACATCTGCGTAGTCGCAACACACACACCCGCACACACACACGCATACACAAGCTCTCGTCAAGAGTAAGCAACAATTTCTGAACAGCTTTTCATTAGGACACTTTGCGTATGGTCCACAAGATTTCTTAATGAAATATGATAACGAAAGTTATTGAAAATGGAGGAACAGAAAGTGTGAGCTCGATATATTTACTTTCATTTGGAAAGTATGATTATTAAAAACTGTTTGATTGGTATACTATTGAAAATGGAGGGGAAGTGATCGATTATGTTTGAAAATTTTCTTATTCCTTAAGAATCTTGTAATATGATAAATTTAAATACTAAAGTATTGCATTATATGTATAGGAAACTTTCTTGTCGAATTCAGTATTAAGTCAGAAATTTGCAAGAGGCAGATTTCGATCAGAAACGAAGGTTATTAACAAGTAGCTTGTAGAAAATCGAAATTTTCAAGTAAGTCTCCTTCGAATAGAAATATCTCCTAACTTATGTACAATATCAAAAACACTATCGTTAACACGCTCAGCGTCACTGGAGTATGTCTACGAATACTGAATCTTCTCGAAAAGAAACAAATTTCATTTTGGAAATTTATTAAAAATATGATCAAAATATATTCTAGTAACACTGAACGTACTAAGGACATACAGGATGTTTTTAAACTAAATAATCAGACTTTGAAAGCGCATTCTACTTACCCCTAGGATGAGGAAGGTCCCACAGGCTTATCAGGCTCAGAAACGTTTCCCTTCTCGTCTATAATCGTGTCCTCTTCCCCAACTCAAACTCCAAAATGAACCCACTAATCCGTAAAAGTTAAATTTTCTCGAATCAAATAAAGAATTATAATTGTAATCTTAATTTCAATTTAAAAAAAAACCTCAAAGGGTATCATATATATTTTTCAATAATCTTAACTCTGTATATACAAGAAAGCGTCCAAAAATTTCTACAATACTTTGTGTCTCGTCCAACCAACACAACCGGCGATACAACCCCGAAGGGAAACGTTTCAGAGGCCGCCCCGTGGACCGTTCCTCCGTTCTCGGAGCGAAGCAGTACACGGAATCGAAGCGACAATCGAGCGACCATTTTGGGAACACGGGTCGAAAGATCCTCTGCTCGACACCGATCGTGAAAGCAGCAGGATCGCGACACCTTTTCCGCGTCGCCAACGTTCGCATGGACGATAGACAAAAAGTAAAAAAAAGGTAAAAAAACAGAAAAAATATGATAACGAAATCACAGAACGTGATACTCACACCGAGCTGGTGTATACTCACACCCGAGTTTAACAGTGATCGTTCGAATCGCCGATATGTATGTTGCAGAATTTACATAACTCGACTCTGAAAAGAAACATTAGCAGCATTGTAATTCGGGATCGGTTATTGGGCGATTCGAGGGTAGAGAAGCGAGAGACAGAGTGAAAGAGACAAAGAGACAGAGACAGAGACAGAAGAAGGGAAGTATAGAGGCAGTGAAAGAGAGACAGCTTCGAAACAGACCTCTCTTAGCGAGGGCTGCACGGGATTCCCTCTATTTACATAATCTCATATCGCTTTGTAAATTTATTCGGGAACGTCGCCGGCGCGGGGACGGTCGCTTTATGCAAATTAATTCGCGCGGCGGCCGCCTAACGATTTTTAACCGTGTGTTAAAAGCGACAGCGAGTTGTCGATGCACGCGTCGATGGAGTTTGATTGATTGAAAGCCCGGGGCGGAACAACGGGCGACAGTTTTCTCTTTTGGGGAGATTGATCGTGTTTCCAATTCGAGTTCATTGGTGAACAATAACGCTGTTAGAATGTGATAGAGAGATATACTTCTTCCACTTTATCGTCGATGCAATGACCTCCTCTGCGCACAGCTTTTGGTGCCAAAATGTTTCTTCTCGAAATGTATTTAATATTGTTCGATTGAGTATATAATGTATTGGGTAAATTAATTAATCCTTTGGATTAGCAATTTTTGATGCCCCAATATTTACGCGCATAGGTTGCATTTCCTTATACTTTGCAAGAAAATAGAGGGATTGGTAATTCATAAAAGTGGAGTGTAATATGTACCTGGGGGATGCTAGTTGATCGATCGATATGTGGATAAGGAAGACAAGGGTGTAAGCGATGATGAACAATTGTGGAACATATATCCTGAGATGGTTTTGCATTCGATATTTAATGATTAACGAGGTAGCCAGAATTTTCCATTGGTCAGAGTGAAGATCAGTTTATCAAAATATATAGGTACTATGTAATCTGTACATAGTTACAGAGAAAGATTGTAGGTACTTTATCCTATGGTGAATATTCCGAAATTAATCATTCATTCTGTGTGAAAGCTGAGCCTGCATAGTGCACCACATTACTAAAGTGATGATTCATACTTAAAATAGTTTCTACCTAGTACATCAATATTTTTATCGTTAAGTTATAAGTAATTTGTGTAGTTTCGTCGGTAATGTCCCATTTTTTATAGGATTTATGGCCATCCCATAAATAATTTTCCAAACACGTTCGAGTCGCAATCATGAAGTCCTTCATGGATCGTTTTCACTCTGAAACGTAGTGGAATTTGTGGGGCGAGCTCGGAAATGACGAAGCACGCGACATTCGATTATATCGAATTCTTTCACGCCAGAAAGGCCCCTTGTCGCGGGAACGCGAAGGTCGACGTTATGTAAATTAACTCGTTTATCGATAAATATAACCTTCGTCATTCTTTGACGTTAGAAATATAAAGTACATAGAATCGATACCACTGGGAGAAAAGGAACCGAGCAGCTTTCATGTTTTGCGGAAATTAGAGCAAATACAACGTCGGCAACGAAAATGATCATATATTTATATATTGCATCTCTTGCTCTGCTTTCCTTTCTTTCCTCCGAAAAGCTCCTTTTCCGAGCTTCTCAAGGCCAGCCAGCAGGGGCGGATTTAAGAAAAGAGGCCCAGGTGGCAAGCATTGTGAGTAGTTTACTAAAAACGGGCTAAGTTTGGTGGTGCAGAAAAAATATACTGTTTGGATAAATTCCTAATTTTCTTTTGTTGAAGATGGGGCCTTAGGGGAGGCAGGTCTTCTGGGCAGGGACTCAAGCGGCAACTACTCACCGGTCGCTCATTAAATACGTCACAACAAGTAGGTTGTTGAGAAAATTACTATTTTGTTCACCTCGTATTCCTCCGTTTAGTGATAGAACGCAGTATAAAGTAGACAAAATGTTTTCATTTAGGCAGTAACAGTGCTGACCGTTAACACTAAAAATCTTCAAAGCATAATATTGCTGGTTCCACGTAGTAAAATCTTTCTCTCACTTACATTCAGATTTGTAAAAATTTGCAAGAATTTGGAAAATAACCAGTAAAATCTCCCAGAAATATATACAGCACTTTACAATTTGCAAATGATCACTTAAAAAACGGTCTCATCCTGTACACGAAAAGAACACATTTTCCAATATATTCGATACACGGATACATGCTCAGGAACACTACGCTGAGCTTTTCGACTCGTAACCTCCATTTCCGCCAAAACTGGATTCAAGCCGCCTTGAAAAAAATAAGCTCCCAATTTTCAACGGGATTTTGATGGCCGACAAAAGGCGCGGGATTCCAGGAAAATTTAGGTTAACCGCTGATATAGGACTACAGCCTGGAAACCTTCGCATGGAGTGTCCGACGAATCCCTGACCTATATCCCTTAAAACATCATATCGCCATTACGTGCGCCTTGCACACGCGTGCACACGGACAGGCGAGGACGAGCACGTGTGTGCGAACGTGTGAGGAGGTCTTGGAGGACAGATCTTCGAAAGCACGGCACATGCCTGACGTAAAAGAGTCTCGTTTCCTTTACGAATAAGGGAACTTCCGCCACGGAAGGCCGGCTGCGCGACTGGCGCAATTCGATAAAAGTCCGGCTGGAAAATTTCGTGGCTGGCATACGACAAAAGCCAGTGCTTTGATCTCGCGGCCCCCAGGAAATCTGATTTTCAGGCGCGGAAAATTTTTCCACGCCGCTTTGGCCACCCCGTACCCATCCCTTAACGCGTTTAGGACTCTGAAAACTCTTTTGAACCCCCCTAGTTTCTACCTCTTCCCTTCACGGGTAAACTATTTCGCCCTTTATTCATTTATCTGCTTAACCTGCGACACATCTGGTCGCGCGTGCTGGGGAAATTGTATAATGCCTCCGCGTTCACATTGTTGAATTCCTGTGAATACGTTAGGGGATGGCAAGAAGTGCTATTATTCTAACGCCCCAGCCAATTATAATGCTCCCCGTCGTTATTAATTCGTTGACGGAGATGTATCTTATGCATGCAGAAAATGCAAATTATCCAAGTACGTTGTTGCAAAGATGACCTCAGGGGATTCTTCAAAAGTTAAGCCTTCGCGTTAAAGCCTCTTGCGATCATTGCACCCTTTAAGGTGGTGAAGGGATGAGGGATGTAGTTTGTATTCATTTGCACCTCCGCGTCGCGTATTTCTTAGCGCCTTGTGGTATAATTTATTAGCTTCTCGTAATTAGATAATTAATTCGAGCCCGAGGATCCCCTGTCGGCCGCCACAGCGGCATGGTTTTGTTTCAACACAGAAACTTCGTAACTGAAATACAATTCGTGCGATCCACGCGAATAACAGAAACGTCTATGGGCCTTGGAACTGGAACAGAGGTGTTCCGTCAGATCCCTAAATGAAATTCTGCGGTCTGTCTGCTAGATTAATTGTGCTATCTGCCTCAGTGTGAGCATTGGTTGAAGCGGAAGGAGCAGCCGGCGAACGTTTCGCGGCAGACGGCTGCCCGTATTTTCGTCGTTTAGTTGTGTTGCGTTTGCGAAACGGCTGTGAATTTATTACTGTTTGTGGAGATATTAAGTCCTCGATGAACAGATATGTATTTGTTGCCCCTTTCGATTGCCTACTGTGAACGGTTGTGTTTCAATTAGTAGTCGAATTTCTCTCAGTGAAACTGGATTCTTGATTATACCTCTGTATCGAATAATCACGAATTGTACTAAATAATCATACTAAATATATTTTTATCCCGACTTTTTATTCAGCTTTTCAAGGGAAATCGCTTTCATTTAGATTATATCACGTATTTACTCATATTTTATTCACAACTAAGTAGATTACTATTTCCTCAAAACCGAGCAAAAAGATTCAGCATCCACTCGTTTCATAGGAATTCTGAGTGAGTTACTGACTTCATTGCAGGTTTCAAAGATTCAAGGATTATGTTACGCAGCTTGCTACTCCTCGTAGGATCAGTGTCGTCCGGAGATTTTAATGGTGATGCACGCCTGGCTCACGGTCATTGTTTCCAACTGTCGAACCTATGGAAGCAGTAACATTGTAATTCAATAATTCGTAGTGGAAAAGGGTCAGCGATAATCGAGCTCGGCCCGTGTCCTCACCCGCGATCGATTTCGTGGGGGGGGGGGGGAGAGAAATTTACAGCCGCCGAAATACGTTTTCGATAGCGCGAACAACGGTGTCCGCGACAATATTTCCCGATCTCCGTCGTTCGTTTCACATTACGACGCCGTTAATTCGTCAACTAGTCGCCGGCGTCGTAAGTCTTCGAAGGATATTTATGTGAGTCCAGCTCGCCTTCGAGTTCCTAGATTACTCGGGGTCCGGTTTTTCGCTATTACACGACGACTCGAGGTGCTTCTTCCATTAAACACATTTCTCGAGATGCATTTCACTCGCGAGTATTTTTATATTGATGTGGTTACCTAGAAACAGCATTGTGATCAATCTAACAATCCCTTAACAGGTTAACCACCACTATGTCACACATAATTCATCTACAACAGCTGTATGTAACACAATCAAAGTTAAAACACGTTCCATTAAGGCCCGATTGATCTTTTTACTACTATTTCACTCATATAGAATTCAAGTATATTCAATCAGCTCTCAGTGCCACTTTTAATGAACTTCCTCCCTTTCCTACACTTTCACACGTTGATTCTTGCCAACGAAGTTCATTATCTTAATGTATGAATGAAAAGAGCCCCGAATTGGTCCAACTTCTCGGTGGCCACGGCACAAAGGTCACTCTGTCATCAATGGAATAAACTTCGATTGCTAAGAGAGAGTCTTCCCCCTAGTTGTTGTTAGCCGAAAGTTCCTGGACAAGCTCCAATTCGGGATCAGGCTCGTTTGAGCTTCAACTTCTTGTTTCATTTGCGGTCTGATAACGGGCGCGGGAGCCACTTCTGAACACGTAATTATCTCGAGCCTTCCCCGATCTTACTTTCCATGCGCCTTTTTCCACCCCGGCTGTACGTGCATCGCATTATTACACGAAATCCAGGGGAAACTGTACGGCCGCAGAGTGATATTGTGTGGAAGAATTTAACAAGACCGATCTCGGTTTCCCCGAGAACATCCCTTTTTTTCTCTTCTGCTGCGTCTCGGAAAAATGCAGCTCATTACCGGGGACAAACGGTTTCCGCGACGGGATTATCTAATGTTTCCTGCTTGTTTTCCGTCCTGTATCCTTCGTGGACCAGGGGTTTAACTTAGTTTCAGCTGTTCATGTTACAAGCTAATCAGCTGTTGGCCACGTAATGAGATTGCGATTATGGGAGCCTCATTATTTGGGAACCAGTTTAGTGTAAGATAGTGTACTCGATCGGGTGAATCGATATCTGGAGAAATTAGGAAGTTTGTTGCAGAGAAAAATAATTTTTTATGTGGTTTTAGTATTCTTCCGTGATGTATAATATTATTTAGTTAGTGATCGATGTTACTATAAAGTATAAAGTGGCTCCAAAATGAAGATTGATGGAAAAGGTTAAAGGATTTTTATTTTTATGTAATTGGTAATAATTTCAGTTTCAGAGTGATGCGTATTTGTTTCTTTGATATTAAGTTATTCAAATATGTTATTTAACGAAGAATTCTGAAGAGTGTTAATCAATTCACTGTGTGGAGTTTTTTCTGAAACTGTCGCTTCTTCTCATAAACTGTGATAATGTTATTCTTTAAAAAATAGTCCATGAAAAATTCTTGCTTTATCAAAGTTCAATGTGAGTGTCCACAAAGATTATTGAGAAGGTGAGTGATAATAGGAGAATTATAATCTTTCTGCTCAAGAAGGAGAAGAAGATTGAATGAAATGTTTTATGAATTTTCTACCTGCTAGAAAGTTTCGTCCTGGAGTTTGGAAGTTTCACAACTCCTTCCAATTTTTCTCATCATTCAAACTTCTTTTCGAGTATATGCAGGACACTGAAACTTTCATTACGCTTTTACAGTTACGGTCGGATAGAGATTAACCTGCTCATTAAGTTTACACTAATTCAAAATAAGTTTATTCTTGAAGACGTATTCTTCAATAATCAGAAGCTTGAATTTCTAGAATAAACTACTTCACTTCACCTTTACACAACGGTATTATCATTTCAAATAAAGATTTCAGTAAACTCAAACTGTCGTGGACAGAAATATTCTTTCCTTTAACCATTTTCTTCGGTAATTTTTTTTAATCCTTCAAATCAGACTTACTCGTGCAATGAATTCCACTTATGTCACGCTGTTTAATTAAGAAGGAATATCTAATTGTCGCGGATTAATTAACACGCGTGGGGCTTAATTAAAACCTCGACACGTAAGCGCGTTATCGTGTAACGAAAAACGTCGATTGACGTTAATGATACTCATTAAACTTTCTGTGGGTGATGAAATCTTAATTGCACGGCACGATGTGTACATTTTATGGTCCACGATAAACCCTGACGCGAGTAACTTCATTTTCATCGAACAAAATTCATCAGAGAAATATTTTTATTCAAATATCTCGCAGCAGTTTAAAATATCTAAGCAATTCTGATACAGTTTACAGAAGTTTATTCGATTTTTGGAGTACCGAAATTTCGCGGTGAAGTTTACACAAGTGAGCCGTAACGCTGAAAGTTTACACTCGAAACGCGAGACGTCAGAGTTTACAGCAATTTTGCAGTAAAATGGAAGCACGATCTGTTCGCTTTACGAGAAACTATCACCTTCTGGGTTGGTGGTGGAACGCAAATAAGGGAAGTAGGTACATTCCTGAAATGGGGATGTTAGTCGAGAAAGTATGCGTGTTTGTTTAGTAGAGCATAAAGTAATTTGTACTCTACGAGGAATTAACGAAAACGGGTTGCATTTCGCGAGTAGCATGCAAATTGCCAAAATAAAGAAATTAAAACGATGAATAACTGTAGAAATTTGGAGTAAGATATTCGTTGAATTACTAAGAGATTTTTAAGATATTTATTTGTCATTATGATATTTTCCTTTCTGTACTTCCTTTATTCGTTATTTCAGGCTGCATTATTTTTTCGTATCCCAATATTTTTCTTGCATTTATCATGGTTAAATAGGATTGAAATATAAGTCCTTTTTAGTCTGGTTCTGTCAGGATACTGGATCTCATTAAAATTTGGTAGAAATTTATTGAGGATTTATATAGAAATGCCCTGTTTTACGTGTTGGGAAATGTCCGATAAAATGAAACTCGAGGTAGTGACCCCAATTTAGGGACCCTAGTATACAGGGCGCCCCACTTTCATCTGCAAATGGATTTGTCCAGAAAAACATTCTGTTCCCAAATTTTCCAAGGGAAGCATGCAACGTATTGCATGGTTGAATCGATTCTACCCCACTCTCTTCACCTACATAAAACAATGTAGGTTCAATTTTAATAGAAGGTACACAAGCTTCAAGCATCAATCATAAAATGTGCTTGTCTTAATTCTGTGGGATGCTGTCAGTTTAACTCAACTTATTAATCATCATAAATCTATGTGCAGAAATCGTCAAAGTGTGTCATGTTGACTCAAAAGTCTCACATAAGTAGTAAAATCGAGGATAGTAGTACCATTAATTCCACTTTAATTCGCAATAAAAAAGTGTGCATTCCAGTTCTTCTATTCTTTTCAAGTCAGTGTGTATTAGGTTGACAAAATCAGCATCTACCAGTCGAAAACAGAAATCTCATCTGGGATCTCTCTCGTAATTTCGTGACAAGGCACAGCGGAGGAAATTGCACGCGAATACGCACGGGGAAGTTCCAGTCGACATCTTCGTGAAAACATTAAGAACGGTCATAAGTGCGCCAAATTGCCGTTGTCGAGCGGGAATTAAGCTTGTACAGAGCATGACTTAACTGCAGCTCCTTAAAAGCCCCGTTTACTAAACCGTTAGTACTCACGAACGGCAAGGAGAGAAAAAGGGGTGCACGTACGTTCATCACGTTGATTCTAACTCCTCTTATCAGGCCCCTGGGGTTGAAGTAATTCTAGGGAAACGTAACCCGCAGATACGGTGAAGCCCACTTTTCACGCTTGCCATAAGACAAGTAACGAGAGCTTTCTAAGTCTGAGAGGCTTCGAAGGAAATAAATAATGAAATCAAAAGACCTGCAACTCCCTTTACTATTTTATAATCTGGGGATTTAATTTCGAAATACGAGCGATTAAAATGTCAGAATTTAACTATCGGCGCGTAGCCAGCAGTACTACCGACATGTGTTTAAATATTGAGTATCCAGGCGAAATTTAGAATATGGAACCCAATATTCAGGATACGTAGAAAATGCAGAGAGAGAGAGAGAGTTAGCTGGAAAATATGGGAGGTTGTGATGCGATAATACTTCAATTTTATTCTGTATGTTTATTATTATTTTGATCACTGTCATTAATGAACTGGATAATGGAGTCTATTTAGATTACTCTTAGGAAGAGGACGAAAAGTGACGCGGTAGAGAAAAATTGGCACGTTCACTAATAAAGCGAACCCTGTGACAATTTTTTGCCCTTAGGTACTAGTCATCAATCTTGCACACAAGTGAGGGAGACATTTTGCATGTACCATTATCACTAACCGACTCTTCCATCTTCCTCGTCTATCTACCCTACCGACCTTGATGGTAAGCCTTAATATCGCGAACGTGAAAGGGGGTGCAGTATTGGTGTATGAAGTATTGTCAGAACAAGCGAAAGTATGTGTCATATATCTTCGAGAATTTATTTGCATGTAAGTGCAATGGTAACCAGGATTCAAATAGCGCGTGTCAGAAGTTAAAATTCTAAACTTCAATAGGATTTATCTTGAAAACAAGACTTCAGATTGAAAAGCAGTAAGTGTCCCTTTTTTATGATATGGGGAATTTGCATGTTTCAGTCATTCTCCCATAACTTGGGAACATTTTGTATGATAAATCCTACAAATTGTGAAAGAAAATGTTAGAGGAAAGATTTAAATGCTATAACGAAATCTATCTATTTGCGACATCGTACGTTTTTTAGCTACGTTTTCTTTTCTTTTAAGAACATTATTTTTTCTAAGCGACAGTATTTATACACTTTTCCAAAGTAAATCGATTCTTCTAGCCATTTTACATGTAGAGTGTTGCTCTGGTAAAGTGTTCGAGAACGCTGTCTGAGATTTATCAAATTTTTCACATCCTCGCTGCCCTCGATACGAAATGACCCTTAAATCATTCAGATGAAGCGTAAATTATTCCGTTTATCGCCGGCATGTCTATACGCGAAATAGTTGCCGCTCGCGTATTCCTCGTTTATGTGACGACTGTTGGAAACATGTAATCGCAAGGGTGACGTAATATGAACGCATTTAGTGTCGCATAGACAGTCGAGACTATAAAGTACAGCTTCTTGAATAAACCAAGACCGCGAGACGCGGATATGCGTACAAAAGCATAGCAATGAACACACGTCATTTCCGAAAGATGACCTCTACGATGAATTATTCTAGAGTCTAGTCTAGATCGAAGCCTAGGGGAAGCTATAAACGCGTTTGCTCTATTATTCGCCGTATCATAAAAAATTGTATTTACACTCTTTCTGTATACTTCATACTTGTTAGATATGAGAAGAATGATAGTAAAAACCCAATTTTCTTTCCTTCTGGGTGTAATATGTTGAAATTTAATACGATGAAGGGAAAGACACAATACGAATGAAGTTTTAGAGACTTCGCGGTGTGACGTTTTGGATGAAGTATTTTAATGGGAATAATGAAAGTGAAATTGCAATCTTTGTAAAATATTTGGTCTTGAATTTGAAGAATTTTAAAAATTCACGGCTTGCAGAGTCTCGAATTTAAGAAGTATTCAATTTTTAATCTATGAAGTTTCGAAATTAGGAAATTAATTACAATACCATTTTTAAAGTACCTTTCTTCAAAACACGACACCTCTAAGTGAAAGAATATTATCTTAAAGAAAGAAATTGTTCGAATAGAAAATCTCTTTTAATATTTAATTCACGATCATTCAAAACAGTCATATAATAACTAGAATTTCTGCAATCATTTTGAATTACCGTAAACGTTGAATGCATACACTTTATTTACATATACCTTTGCGCGTAACAACGGGAATCATTAAAATCCGATTCGACAAGCGTAACTCCAATAAGTCGTCCTGCTCGTAGCGGAACCTCAGGACATAGGGACGTTAATAAATAATCGACGTATAACCACCGACAAACACTTCATCAAACCGTCATCCCAGCCACGTCATACGATAAACCAGCGTTAGCCTCGGTAGGAATCTCGCATGGCTTTGTCGAATCTATCACTTTAACGCGCGAAATTTGGCATACGTGTCTGGATGATCGACCGATTGGCTTGGTTTGCACATGATTTTCCCATTATCCCGTTGATCAGGCCCTGTGTTTGCTAATATCGCGCGGCGATGCTCCGATTTGGGTATCGTCGGACACGCCTATCGAAAATTACGACACCAATTCGAGGATGGCAATATACATTGCTGATATAATTTATGGTAATTTTCTCCTAGTCCTTTCATTTTCTATTTGCAAATTTTAACATGCAACATCGACTGGATATATAAAGTCACGTGGCTTTAAAGTTTGAGGTAATTAGTCTTTGCTTGCAATAAAAACTTGAGGATTCTATCGTTGAAAGAGAGTGAAGAGGTACATTCAACGATTGAAAGCATGAGCAAGTGAATTTTTTAGTACGTCAATAATGGTACTACGATTTCAATTATTTTTTGATTATTTAAATTATTCTGATGATTTTTAGTAATAAATAGGCTTGAAGGGAATTAAATAATTTCAGTGTAGTGAATGAATATTGCATGGACATGAGGGAATAATTATTTTCACTGGTTTTTATCTAATAATTGAAAGTATAGTTGCAAGGATGGCTATCATAATTCCTAAGAATTACCACCCACGAAAATGCTGTCAGCAGACGATAACCCCCTGTGTAGAGTGTAATTTTTGTTTGACAAATTCTCCTCTAATTACTGTAATTTAAATAATTGAGAGCCTGTAGCTACTAGAATGTGGCGATATATTTGCCAAGATAAAGTAAACAAAAATAACAAGACGGTTTATTCCTAGTAAAGAACAGAAAGGAGTGCTGTACTCGTCAATAATTTCGACGTCGCTTACTCTAGCGTACCGATTAATTTTTTATGCGCGCCGTGTGTATTCACGTTGATTCTAACATCAACAATTCGCGAGCCACAGTTCTGCTGGATAACGAGACGAACATGCTCGGTGAAAAAACATTAGTTTCAACAAGATATCCTCGAATTATAAATACATGAATGATTACTTTTGTCAACTTCATCGGTACCTTAACTATCGACTGTTTTGATCATAGTGACAATAGAATTATGTCTATTTAATAACTCTAGTAAAATTGCTCAGCTTCCATAATTTCAAATCTACTGTTGGTTTTGAAAAAACAACGAATGAAAGTCTTTCGAGTTGCATTTCTTAAGCATAAACGGTAGCATTATATTTATCACTCGGGGAAATTAACAAGATTGCTTAAACACAATATTTTTTCTATTTGGCCCTTCTTCCACCCCCGCTTATGCTGTAAAACTATACGCATAACCTATGTAAATAAAAAAACACTATCGTACACTTGTCGATTACAATGCTAAATCCATTTTCAATTCCATTTTAACATAAATAAAAGAATAAAAAATTAGGCAGTCTGAGATTTTTAAGTAGGTAATTATTAATTAGGTGCGATGTACCATTATCGAGACAATGTGCCAACAAACCCTTCTAATTGAAAGAAATGTATCTGTCTCTCAAATCAAACATATCCTTTTCATAATTAAACAACTTTTATTTGCCACTTAGCCCCCCTTGATGCTTCCACCCTACAATCATCAATTACGATAATAATTCCACATATTTCAAAGAAGACAGATTACGGTGCAAATAAAGCGGGTACACAAATTACTTTATGATTTCTGAGAAGCTTTCATGATACACCCATTTCATTGCGAAAATAATAACATACTTTCAACGTTCATACCAAAGAGGACTCGAAGCCTGAATGAAGTATGAATAGGCGTCTACGAAAGCCTCAATGGTCTTTATTTAATCCCCAAGTGGATCACGATCAAGGAGCAGCGTTAAATCTGGCAAGGCCGTGCGTCGCCGGAAGCCCGATGAAAAATTCACGTGCAAGCCGAACTCTCGGCATCGTCGAAATCATTGATGCCACCCATGAGGCGAACTTCCGAATTTCCTCGGGGTATTATTTTAATACTGCATCATCCTGGCCCGTGTTGTCACTGTGCACTTCAATCTGATTCGATAACTGCCGTTTACAAGTTTAATGGTACGTACGTACCTAATTCTCTAATCGTATCGAACAAGCGTTACCCGTTGCTTCATATTAGTTTAAGATTCTTGAACTTCTGTGCGCGCTGAATATAACGTAACGAGGCGCAGCAATTAGGAATCTTTAGGGAAGGGGTGTACTAACTTGCCTTGTGCTTAATGCAATTGAATGCTAGCTAGAAAATTGAATACAGTAATGGTAAAGGACGTTTGACAACTGCAATACTAAAATTTATGTATCATCCTAAAATTTATACAGTGCTTTGTATTTAAGTTGTGGGATTTTTCTTGCTCTTCGTATTTTAAAGTTACTTTTGATAGTCACTGTAATAATTGGTATAAAGAAGCACTGATTAGAACGAAGTGTAAATAAAAGGATATTTTAAAAGGAGTGGAATCTACAATTTTAGTAATTACATTTTGGGAAATACTGAAAAAGGTTGATAGATATTCGTGGAATATTTTCATCTACCATAATACTCCAATTTCGAAGGGTTCGTTTTCCGAGGTTTCAATTTAGCTTATGCACCTCGTGTCGACTGATTGCATAACGTTGCCGTAATGCAGTCGAGATAATAAATGACGTGCGCAGGAAACCTTTGCAAAATGAACAATGCCGTGCACTGAATGTGGTAACACGTGTGTGCGTAATTTTGATACAGATTTTAGGTCGTACTTTGAGAAATTCGTTGAGCAATTATTGACACACATTTCAGTGCTGCTGCACTCGATTTTCCTGTGTCTACTGTGTAAAATTTTAGCTTTTTAGAAAATGTGGTTCTCGATAGGTAGTCTGAAGTGTTTGAAGTAATGAAATTAGTTATTTGGAAAATGATCATAGAAGAATCTGAAAATGTTAATAAGACATTAGAAATTTGAATACATGGTACGCGACAGAGATATACCAACGAGTTCTTTATATGTCTATCTGAAAGCTCCTGTGCGCTTAATTTTTCATCCATTTGACACTTACTCGCTGGACTACACTGGCGCATTATAAACTCTAAACTTTTCACTTCCCAAAAGTGGGAAGTTCGCGCACTTGCAATTTCATAATGATATAGAGCGAATATTTGTCACGCTAGGATCCCAGGAAACTTAGCACGACATTTGATCGAAGGGGCGCTTTAAAATTTAAATTTCACTGTGCTCTGAAATTTCGTCTACCTTCCATTTTCAAATTTAGACTGCTATGCATTTTTATATACAGATTACTGTGCACCTTAAAACTTAGATTACTCTGTACTTTAAAATTAAAACCACTCGGGAATCTTCAGATTACTCTGACAGAGGAGAAGGATTACTTTTTTAATACAAGAATCCACGAGGTTCTGCAAAGAAACGTCTAAAATGAACAGACGCTGGCCCCAGGGAAATGTCTCTGTCAATTATCGGTATTATTTCTCATTTTCTCGAAACCTGCGGCCATAATTTCGGACGGATTCAATCCTGTAGTGGGACTCAGCACCGGACCCCCCTGCTATCCTGGATTTCCGAGTAGTCGTAACTGTCAGAGCTTTAAGTATAAGACCCTTTCACTGCGTGGATCGCGGCGGAATTAAATTTCTCGGCTCAGTTTTTACGAGTGGCATAATACCAGTCCCTGCGAGGGACGTCCGCCACGACGAGACGCTCGAGGTTCATTGCAGTTCATTGTACAACAAAAGAATTCTCTGCTAATGCGAAAAGTAATTTATCTTCGAGCGTTCCCTGATCGAAAGTGGAAAATAATTAAAACCGTCGCTTCTACGGGAGTAAATGTTATGTACATAAACAGTTATGAGAACTGTTAGTAGATGTAGACTGTGATATATGAAAGATGAGTAATTCAAGCTTGGGAGTAAGTTTGTAATAATGCCAGTATTAAATAATGTTATCACCAATTTCATTAAAAACTTTCAATTTTCAATTATATTCTCCTAGGTACGAATAAACGTGCAGAATGGGTGAATTAACTCCGCTAAAATATCATAACACATTTGCTCTTCGATAAGTGCTTCCGCTCTGTGTCTTTAGGGAATATAAAACATAGTAAAAAAAATCAAATTCAAAAGTCTTAGGTATGTAAAGAATTACGTCGCCATTGAAAGATTCGATGGAATATTCCCTCATTTCAACTTTCTACGATAAAGAAAGTATACAATCCTAATGTATTAAATTTATTTACCAAAACGTAAGAAAGCTATCTCCACATCTTCCCATTCTCGTTTCAGACTACTCCATAGTCGCGTTATCCACTTAGCGTAATTTCTTCGAAGTCCTGCGACTAGTTCGTCGCACAATTCTTCAATGGAATTGAGTTCTGGTAGTTACGAGAGCCATTTCACGATCATTATTGCATTATTATCTCGATTGTACTTACATTATGTAGTAAATACATTCCAAAAATCATTATCTCCACCGAATGGTATGGTTTTATCCAAAACAGCGGATGACCCAAAACTTCAGAGGCACATGTACACAAACTTTCTTCATTATTTCGGCGTCTAGAATCGCACATCCTTCCCCTACGTCACGTACCCCGAAAAGTATGCGATCTTGCTTTGAGCCATCCAGCGAGCAACGGAAAGCTCGCGTTCCTTGGGGCGTGCACGGCTCGAAATTACCAGGTCGCGGCAGATGTTGCGAAACTACGGTTGGCCGATTTTCTCGAGCCCTTTCTCACCGCCCACGCTCCACCTGGACGGACTAGAAAGAATATTCTTGCACGGATGCTCGTGTGCCAGGGGCACATCGGGCGTGGGTGGTTTCAGCGTCGTGGAACGCATTCGTCGCCGAGGACGCAACAGATCTCCTTCAGCGTGAAAAGAAACGACGCGAAGGGCGGCGTGGCGGTGAGTGGGCGCACCCAAGTGTGCTTCGACTTCCTTGAAGAAAGCTCGTGACATGGCCTGACCGTGATCGAATTACAGACTGGGATACCCTCTGCCTCGCCCTTGGAAACAGTCAGAGGAGAGTGAAACGATGAAAGTGGAACGCGAATCAGGGGGAAAATGTTGCTCGACATCTGCCCCTAATTTTTTCATACTACTGTGTGTAGTCTGAATTGCCCTTTGGGTGGCTAAAATGGAGGATAGCAGTGGACGAGTTCAAAGTCGATTGGTATTGGGGTATGCGTGGTGGATTATGTGATTAGGAGTTTATAGGATGGAGGTTTGTAATTGGAAAGGTAAACGTAGATTTAAGAGTGGGGTTGATAAGAAGACTATTCCAAGAGGCTATGGTGTTATTAGTTGAAGTAGGATTCACGGATAACTAATCTTAACTTCAACCACTCTGAGGAGTTTAACCAACTTTGATCACCACCAAGATTAAATCTCGAGGAAAACTCGAGTTCTCTCGTTGCATCTGGTGTATATGTCTTCTCGGACTAAAGTTCGCCGTGGACATTCTCGATATATTTTTGTTGTGACTGAAAGATTTGTCAGTCACACTGGGGGCACGGTGACGTTTATTTCTCGACGTACCTATAATTGTTTTTCTTTATTCTATAGATATTACAGTAATGATACGTTAAGACTTTGGCATTGTTAGGTTACAGGATTGTTCAAACTCTGTTTCCCTACAAGGTGCATTTAGAAATTGGCTTGAAAACACCTTATCAGTGACCAGGATTTCAGAATTTCACTAATAAATATTCTACGACAATTTATAAACTAATACATTCATTCACAATTGAAGACAGATGTAACCACACGCAATATTCCAACCGAACTTCCGTAGAAACGAAACTTCATATATACAAAATCGTGTATAATTCAAATTTGATATATTTCTATTGCACCAGGTTTTAGCGTGAATTTCTCAACATGAATAGTCCTGATTTATATTATTTAAATTCTCAAATTAATTGCTTCACCCCGCGATGGTTTCCCATTTTTCGAAGAGAAATTGGAGCACCTTCTTATATCATTTCCCAAGGCTCATCTCTTCCATCCTTCCTTAAAATAACTATATTCTACTGCAATAAGGAAACACACAATCCTCCCGTGCAATCATGCACTGGCTAAAAGGATTGTACACGAAATAAACTCGGCAGACCGAAGCACCGGAGGAAATTGGGTCTCCCGGGATTTGCAAGAAAATGAATTTCACGGAGGAACTTCTACTAAAGACATACACTTATGCTCAGAAATCCTTTGGCCTGAGGAGAAGGGCCAAAATGGACCGTCACGAATTTCTCAGACGATATTCTCATTGAATTACAAAGAACTCTATCGCTTGCCACTTCGATTGGATCACCTCGAAACGCCCGTAGAATAAGAAGTCGAGAAAAACTTGGCGATTAAGAGACCTTCTCGGAAGCTGTCCGGCGAAAAATTCCTGCAGCTTCGACGGGAAACCTTTCACTGGAGGGTACTTTCGAAATTGACGCAGTTCCTCAGATGTTTTTATCGAAGGGGGAATTAACGACGCTGGAAGAAGATAGCGATTTTTTTTTGTATAATGAACACGAAGAGGAACGTGTAAAAGGGGGGGATATAAATCGCGCGGAGAAAGTTCAGCGTGCAGCTGCTAAAAATATGGAAGCAATTTGTGTTTGTTGCCTCTTAGTTAGATTAGAGAGAAAATCCTCCCAGGTTTCGTTATTCCCCGTTCGCTTTTCGCGAAATTAAAATAGAGGCGGATGCAATTACAGGGGAATAAAAGTGTAAGCTGGTCGTATGGATTTTCGTTCAATGGAGATTGGAGAGCGGAAGCTATCAGTTTTATACAAACGCAAGAGATTCGAGTCGACTGGGATACACGGGAACGAAACTAATTAATTAATAATGATCTCTTGCTGAAGCTTGACCTATGGGAATTCATTTGTGGTTCATGTTTCTCGATATTAATTGAATTTGATGCAAAATAGTCAGACGAGTCGAGACACATCGAGCATTTCAAAAGGGAACGTAATTTTAAAGGGTTGAAGTGCAAATCTAGCAGTAATTAAAAAGTGACGATACTTTTTGTGAATTTGAAATTCTTGCTTCTTATTACAGGATACTAGCTTAGTATAATTTTTGAGGAAATTAAAAGAAAAATTTAAGAAAGCTATTTTCTTACAGCAATATAAAATTTTTAGAAGATAATTTGGTGTACTCGTTGAAAGTTATTTTCCTCTTAAAAAGTTGAATGTTTGCAAGAATATTCAGTTCAAGAAGATACGTAACGATATTTGCATTCCCCTGAGAATTTCTCACAGTTTATTCTGATGGAATTTTTCAAATATACTTCTTCCTCTTAAACAATACTATTCTTACGTCGTTAGTCTCGACAATAAAAAGGAGCAGCGAAGACAGTTTCCTTTATCCAAGAATATTTTATCCAGAAGAAAAATAACGTCGGACGGTAATAAAGTTGCGTTTTTGCAGGGACAAAGCGAAACACGTAGAAATTAATGGGATTCTGCTTGGAAGGATGGCGGAAAAAAGAGGAAGTAATGCATTTCGTACCTGTCTTTCGTAAAAAAGTGACCCAGAAAACGCGTAAATGAACGTGTGTCGTCATTCGCGAGTTGAGTGTCTTTTTAAAGACACAGGAAAAGAAACAGAGGCAAAAGTGGTTCGGTAGCGAGTTCACCAATTTTTGCTATATGTTTTTCCAGCGTATTAAGATAGCTGCAGAGGGTAGACAATATTCAGGCACTCGTACATTTATGGTTATTAAAATTAATGGTGGAAAAGAGGCGCGGAAAACTCGTTTAGCTGGTGCAAATGAATCGGGGGTCTGTTTCGCAGGGTTGAACAGAGGAAACGTGTCTCTATCCGAGGGAAAGAGATACTTCTTTGAAGACCACGTGTGAGAGCAAGATTTTGACCCACTTCCTTTGTCCTCGCGTGTCTCTGCGTTGGGATAAATATATTAAAATGTGAAGAAGCGGAGTGGGTATAAAAACTTGCAAGCCAGAGAATGGAGTAGTAGATTACTAACGATATTTCGAATTTATAAGAAGCTTGTGGTTCCCCCGTCTCTGTTGCATAGACATTTTTTAATGTAGTGTAACATATTACTTAAGAAGCTAATTTATTAGACACCTTATTATGTGATATAGAGGAACATCATGTATATTTCATTAGGGAAAAAATATGCTATGAGTCTGAAGAATCTTTATTTCTGGTATTCTCAAAGGAAACACAGAAGAGTCTAGAACTTACAATATGAAAAGTTCAGAAATGTGGATTAGAATAACACGATCAATGTTTATTTTAAACAGGATTACATACTTTTCTGTAATATGATTTCAACTGACAGGTGACAGCTAGCTTTCAAATTGCAGATATTGCTAACAATCTGCTTGATTTGGTAGCACAGTAGCAAACCCTATCCGATATCACAGTACTGAACAGTTATGTCTACGTGTTATCCAAGTGATTACAACTGTTAATCTTGATTCTACCTCAGAAACGTTTCGATTGACGTAAACCTATCCCCTAGAGCGTGGGGCTTGTTTCATGGGTGATTATTCTGTGGCTACTGCCCCAGGGAATGAATTCAAGATGGAGGTAACCGTGATACGTTCGATGGCGCGTGGTGTTTCGAATTTCTTACAGAATATCGCTTTTCCTAGAGTAAAATACGAGATTCTCCTGCTATTCTCCATCTCCCTATCTATTTTCCATTCCCAAAGCTCAAAGATTCTTTAATGGCCATTTTATATTCTAGACTGCTGTTCCCAAAATATGAACTTTGCCACGTGGAAGTATGTAAATATCGAGAGTTCTTTTTCACCTCTCTGAACACATTTGTCAATCATTAATTGTGAATTAGTCACTGAAGAACTGAGGTTTGGGCTCTCGTGGACAGTGGTTATTTTCCAAAAATACGTGGGACACAGATTTAGGGAACTGTTAGAAGCTTGAACCTTGAGTATTTCAGTTAGATTTGGTTCGTGTGCTACACTAAATGTGGTAAACACATATGCTGCACTCTTGTACCGTTTATTAATCGAATAAATCCCCTGTGTTTCACGCGGTACGACGAGATTAAACACTGTATTTTAGAAATCTCGACGGGTTTAAAAAAACTTCAGTGTCCCGTTTGCGCGCGAGAATTTCTGGTCCGAGCAGCCAGTGGACTGCCATTATAATTCACGGTCGTTTTCTGCAGGAAGTAAAGAGACAATCTCTCTAACGACCTCTTGATAGTCGACATTAACGAGAAATCCTCTGTACCGCGAGCCCCTCGACCAGCAGCCCCTGTGCCAAAGTGGCCGGCGAATAAAAACGAAGGTGAACGTCTGAAGTCACTGAATGAACCAGCGGGGCAGCTTAGCCAAAAGGCTGGAAAAAGGTCGAGGGAAATGAAAAGATGAACTGGCAATGGGGGTTAGCGTGAATCGCTTTTAATGGGGATTATTTCATTTGCCCGTTGGGGTGACGTGGTCGGAGGAAAAGGACAAGTCACCATTAATCTTTTAGTGACACAAGTAACGAATAGAGTTTAAGAGATTGCTTTGGTACGGAACTTTTATTTCGCGGTTTAATTCAATCGTGTTGAAAAGTTTTTCGGGATAGCTTTTAGAAACTTGTGTATCATGGGCTTGAGTCATTTTATGTTTCGTAGGTTCTTTTTTCTTTTGTTTACGTGAGGGAATAGATATTAAGGAATAGCTAAGAGTAGTACTGTGCAAATCTTGGTGAAAATCAATGAAGGCGCGTTTGCAATTTGTGCAATTTTTATTTAGTAAAAAATTGTTCTTCTAAGTAAAGAATTCATCATTTCGCGTAATCGTGTTATGTACAATCTTTATTATAGACTGTCGTCAAAAGTATTAACTGGTGATTTTTCTAGATAATTCAGGAGAATGATTCTATTTCCATGCCAAAATATTAGGATCAAATAAAAATTGAGTGTTTGATATGTTTAAAGTGGAATATGTTGAAACTTTTGAAACATTTGACATTTTATTCATTTGAAGATTTTAGTCATTTGTAGAAGCTATTTTTTAATCTCCTTTAGCTACACGTAAAAGGATTCTTTACTTCAACCCGACGTATTCTCGTTTCTCTGAGCTGTTTGAATCATTTAATTCAATAAAGCCCATGCAGTAGATGGATCCTACGAGCGAAGACGTACATATCTCTGAGTTTAGAGCACAAAAATGCACGAAACATGTATAAAGGAAGCTAACACCAGCAGGCAGCGCGACTTTAACCACGCAATGAACAACGATTCTCGTAATCGAATTACAAAGACTTGTGCAGGCTCTCGTGCCTCTTTTCGCTTCGTGCCAAAGTACCCGTGGAATAAAAACGAAGCTAACGCCTACGGTTGTAGTACTTTGCAGGCGTGGAGAAGGGAGGAGGAAAGCTACTTCAATCCTCAACATCCTTGGGAAAAAAGAATTCTTTCTGCCACATAAAATGGCGAATTAAATATTCTTCTTCTCATAAATCTGCTTAAGCTAAAGTTCCTTCGTTACGACCTCAAATGTGGCACGTTGCTCGTTTCTAGAGAGAATTCTCCCGTTAATACCCATCTTTATATAAGTTTATAAAAAGCGTAGTAAAATTTTAGTGTTACAAGCTTAACATCTTAGAAACTGAAGCAACATGAAATATACGCTTCATTTACTTAAAGATTATTTAATCTCGATTGGATCGTTCAGAAAAAAGGAAGTAGCAAATCGCAAGAAGAAGATCACGTTAGAGAATCGCAGAGTAATTCTTTCCAAGTGGGAGGCGAAATTCAGAGGTGGCTTAAGAAAGATCCATTTGGTTTAGCGAGACATGCCACTTGCCGAACGTTATTAACTCCTAAAGGTAATCGCGTGAAAGAGTTTCGAAGTTAAGAAATCTTCTGGGCGGGCAGGGTGGCAGAGGATTGAATATAACGTGAGACAGTGAAAAGATCATGATCTTGGATACTGCCATTTTCTCAGCTGGTAACAGTGAGGGAGCAACCATTCTCTCAGACGACTTTCTGATAGTCGTGCTAGAGCGGATGCTCTCGACCTCAGCGCTTTTTTCTGCTCCGTGCCGAAGTACCCGAAGAATAAAAACGAAGTGTACGCGGGTGGTGGATATTTAAGGGCGCTGAAGCACCGAGCGGCGAGGGCACATTTCTAACGCTCACGACGCGATGTGCACAAAAGACTGTTCACCAGCGAATCGTTTCACCCGAAGGGAAAGTTCTCGGGGAAAAGTGTCCCTCACACCTTCTCGATCAGGTCCGAGCTAGAGAAAACTGCCGTCCACTTCGATAATTGCGAATCATCGCGACCTACTTCCCCACGTGATAAAATTTTTATCTTGGGAACGATTACTTAGTTGTAAAATTCCCATGATTTGTACCGCAACGCAAGAATTTTATCACAGTTTGAGTGTTCTTCTGCTGGAGTTGCAGATATCTCGTAACGAAAGAAATTTTCTTTACGTAAGGATTAATTGCGTTGCGCAATGTTTCGTGTGAAAATATCTTTTACGCTGCTTTTCAATGTACTAAGTATTACGTAGTATCAATGTACTATGCATTACGTAGTATTAAGGGTGATGTATCATAGCTTTTGAGGCCATACTTGCACGTGCACCTATCTATGATCATATACCTACAATTACCAATGAAACTTAGACGACTGCGTCACAATTGAGTATTAGAAGCTTGAGTATTCATTATAAGAAAATTAACCAATCCGGTGCATAGAATTATAAAACAGTAACCAAACCAGAAATTAGAATCTTTTATCAAAAGTAAATTAAGGTCTTCTGACATAAAACACTTCTATTTCTCACAACCGACCTTTTTAATAGATTTACATAATATACACGAGTCTAATTATGAAAAGGTCCTCAGAAGAATGAAGACTAATTTGAAAGTTCCAATTCGAAGTCCTTTAATTTTCATTGCTGCCCTATTTGTCACGTGGCACACGTCGCGTTCCACGGTCATTGCTGCACTGTGCAGCGATACGTTTCCCACCGTTTTCGTGAATCGTATACCACCATTTTCCAAGCAGGTGGTAAGACGACAGGCGAGACGATCGATGAGTCTCGTTTCGCCATCTGTTCTGTTGAACTACTTCGTGAACTCGATTCTACCGTTCCATACTTGCCGCATAACTTACTCGGGGCCCGCGAACTGCATTAGGAGCGTTTTTTACGCCCGGACGCCTACGGGTGAGATTTACAGTGGCGAGATGCAAAAGAGGAGGGCAACAGACGGGGGCAGCTCAACTTGTTAACTCGCTCCGATACCGCCCCCGCGAATATATTATTCCGCGACGGGGTTTGTCCGCGCCTCCGCGCGAAATCCAAAGCCGTCCCTTTGTTATTGATGGAATGGATTTCCTCGTTCACGAGCGCGCTGACGAATGAATAAGACGGGAAAGGGTGTTATGAATATTTAAAGCGATCCAGGGAACGTTCTGCTGCCTGCCAGCCTCCGTTTTCTTGGGATAATGATCGCGATACACCAGGAGGCTGTCGAGTAGTATTTTCCACTGAAAGTGGTTAATTTTTGTGCTTTTGATCGGAATGTTTTCGGGCGACTTGTGTGCGAGGAATCTGGTGGGAAAGCAGTATTTGTTGTAAGTATAAAAATACTTTTCAATCCCTTTAACGGAACCATTATACTGAAATAATATTAAAATTGTGGGCCCAATGATGTCGACTGTCAGAAATTTAAGAAGGAAATACAAAGATGAAGAAGACAGTGAATTTATAATTATTTTATAGTCTTTTTTTTTATCAAAAGTTGACTAGGATTTTAACGAATTTTCAAGGATTTTCGAAGGTTTAAATTGAAATAGGTATAGTGCTTGAAGAATTGCGCGGATTCTAGTGGAGGTTTCGTAAATAGTTTGCAGGAGTTCTTAAGTCTCAGGATTATGCGAAATGTTGGAAGTGGTCATACATTTTAGCTGTTAAGAAATTTATGAGATCTTCTTATCGCAGCGTATCGAAAGCTGAATCCGGCATGTGATTCTATGGAGGCAGTCAAGAAACTCGTTACGATCTCTCGGAAGATGTTTTTCTTCGAATGTGGACCAGATGGTGTCCGCTGTCAGGGGGTGTTTTAATAAAGTCCTGAAAAATATGTTTCTTTCGTCGACCCAATTCAAGGAAACTGAGTAATAAGTCCAGCCGTAAGAAAGAAATTTCATTTATCCCGTCGAACCGTGTTTCGATGATCGATGACGCGAAATGCTCTATGCTGAGGCGTCCAGATGAACAGTATGAATGAATCAATGTCCAATAATTAGCTCAGCTGTCAGATCCAGTTCATTTCTATGCAAAGGAACAATTTCTTTGCAGGTATCTGTGAAATATCATTTCGAAAATCAAATTTCCCGATGAATCACTAAACCCTCAACAACCTGTGTTCCAAAATAATTCTAATTCATGGACTATTTGAAAAATGCATACCAGTACATAAAAAATTATAACAATTTAAATACTGAAGTAATTAAATGCATGTTCATGAATTATGAATTCGTTCTGGCTGAACTAAAAAGATGATTCGAATTCGCGTGAAACTACCCTGAAAACTGTAACAATTAAAGTGCGCTTAATTTCAAGGTTTCAGTGTTCCAATTTGGAGGCACATACGTAGAAATCTGTGGGAGGGGGGATTATCGATTCAATTACCGTTATTATTCTGCACGAATAAATAATTCGGTTGGAAAATGAAGCGTTCGTTTGTTGGACTTGAAAAAAAGATGAAAATACGGGTCTGCTTGCACGTGCGCCGATGCATACAAGGTCGCGAGAAGCTAGTGCCTTCATTCGATAAATGAAACTTTAATCTCCGTGGAAATAAGGTCAAACTTCAAGTGCCGACGCAAAGTGGATTCATCTCTGCTTTGGTTAAACAGTCGAGCGCTTTTAATAATTACAAACTGTGACATATTGGCCGCTTTTAATCATTCTTCGCAGCCCGCGTCTTTCTCTCTGCGCGGCAATAAATTGTACACGAAATAGGCAGAGCACCTTAAAATTGCCAATTTTTCTTTCTCCAAACACGATTTTACCACGCACCGATTTATATTCGCGAAATGCTTAACAGAAATTCATTTTCAACTACACGTTCACTTTTTTACAGGAAAAAATGTAGTTACGAAAAAGTTTATTAGATATGTGGCGTGAAAGTACCCGGGAGCATTATCACGTTATGAAATAATTTTTCGAGTGCGCTTTTACAGAAATATGTTTCAGAGATAAAGTGGAAAGTATGTGAGATAAAAGGAGTAGGATTTTCATTGCTTTTCTCAGGTACAATATTTTTATTTGCTCCGGAAGTATCTTACCAAAGATGAATGAAAATTTACGGATACCTGACTAACAGCTTGCATATTAAATTCCGAATTTCCAATAAGATTGTCATTTCAATTTGGTGTATTAATAATTCGTTCATAGCTGCCACAAAAATGAGTGGCATACGGGTTTCCATCATTCTTCATTATAGAGTCAAGCGGCTTGCGAAAGTGAAGTGCATCGGTGAAGCGTGTGTTGGATGTCATCCAAGAAACTGGCGAAAACGCCGTCATTAGTATAATACGCTAAGGTATCGGACAAACATGTTCCGGGACAGCGTATCAGCTCGAAACGATTAATCTTCGGCCAATATATCGATCCCTGGCAACGACGCACAGACTAATTATCGTCGCTCCATTAGTTCGTCGTTGCCTCTAAACTTCCGTTTTGTCGCTGCTAGGGTGCTGCTGCAATTTTTTCGATTAATCAAAAGGCACCACGGGGAACTCTGTTCCTCTCGTGGATATCGACGGAACTGTCGCTGGTGAGTCGATTTTTCATTGTTACACCTTAATCGTTGCAGTTCGATGTTAATAAAAAAAGGGGAAGTAGGGAATCCAGGTTTCTCAATTGTAGGAACTTAAACATCAGAGCTCTATAGTTGAGGTTAATAAGTCATTTCTTGGATAATATAACTGAAATTCAGTGAGTTCAGAATAAAACTAGAGGCCGGAGTTCTGCATCTCTAGGATCTTGGGGTCCAGGATTCTGTGATACAAGATCCTGAAATTTAAAATTCTCAAGTTTCTGAATTCTAGAGTCCCTAAATCCAGGTTCAAGAGTTCAGAGCTCTAGTAGAGTTTAGAGTTCGACAGTACAAGAATCGTAGATCCCAGGCCTCAGTGACCCAAAGTCCGAGGATCTAAGGTTCTAAACTTCAGGCTCCTGAATTCCAGAATCCGGGTCCAAGAGTTCAGAGTCCTAAATAGAACAGTCGAGAGTCCTCCAAATCTTGGACCTTGCGCTCCAAGGATTCAATCTCCTGCAGTCCAAGCTCCCAAAGTCTCCTGCCCTAAATTCTATAATCCCAAAATCCAAATTCCCACAGTTTAGATTCTTCAGATCCCAGAATTTCCTCCCAAAATACAATCATATTTCCAGAACCATCACCCTAGATTATCAATCTATTTTGTCACAAGGAACCACCCCTGTCCAACTGAGTAACGAACCATCCTCCATCACAATTCCCTGTCTCCACCGTCTTAGTTGGTCCTGCTTGAACAAACCCGCGAGTCACGGTGCGTCAAAAGTAATTAAACTGCAATCGTGACTAATGGCGAGCCAGATAACTCGTTCCACGCGGTTCGTGCCGAGCCACCCCGTCTGCAACTGCGTTCTAATGTCCCAGTGGGCGGAAGATCCGACCGTGGAGAACCGCGTTTCCCACTGTGCAGGTGCACGTGCAAATGCGCGCGGCCTCGAAGCCGTCAGACTGATTCAGTTTGATCGAAACCGTAATTTCGCGGGCCGCGTACACAGCCGGCAGGTACATTCGTAGGAAATACCTAGTAGCTCGTACTGTAACGTGTAATACGGATACGGTATGATGGGAAACAGAAGGATAACGTCAGAGACGCGTATTCCTCCGAGCACCCTCGACTCCGAGTTTCGTATTTTCCTCCGAGAAAGGGAGTTTCTTCAGAGATTACGCTAAGACTGTATCCTAAGATGCGTTCGATTTCCATTTGCTTTTCCACTGGAAAAGTGTATCTGTGGTCTCAGCGGCTGAATAAGTAAAACGTTGCAGCTGCAGAGGGGTTTACTGAAAGCAGAAGACTTGACTGTTTTCGTTCGGTTTGAGGGTAGATGTTGAAATTTGTGAATAAAATTTGCATGGGATAGGGATGATGATTGAAAGCTGTTGTCGTTTGGAAGTCGTTTTTCAAATGTCAAGAATATCGAAGAGTTTTTCACTTTTCAGTGGATGTACATATGTATCCACATTGTTATTCTCACATTCTACTTTAATTCGTGATTTGGTTTGCTCAAGTCTTCTAAAATCTTGATCTGTGTGAACTTGAATTGAAACAGATGATATGTCTTCATGAAAAAGCAAAAACGATGACAATCTCTGGGATTAGTGAAGAACAATTTTTAGAACAGATAAAATTTAATTTAAATGAGCCAATACGTTAATATTATGTGGACAAATTCACGATTCGGAGTACATGATGTTCAAGAACTGTAAAGTAGACTTAAACCAAGTTGTACATTGCCGAGACAATGTTAATTAAAAGTAGTCAACCGCTGAAAGCAAAATAGAGGGGATCCAGTTACAAAGTTAAACTGGCAACAACTTTCGTCTGTCTGGTTTATGGGTATCTCCTTTTGTACATCTGGCATTGTTGCAAGCTACGGAACTTCATACTCGTGGAAACAGTTAAGTTCGTCTAAAACAATTGGTAATTTCAAGTGTTTCCCTCCAGATTTCGTTTCACCCCGTAAACAGCATCGTTGTAATATTACAATTGCGAAATGTATCTCGCAAACCGAAGGGTTATATGGCAAACAAGAAATGAATTACCCTGAGATATCAAATTCTCAGTTTGAAATTTTTTTTAATTATGCATTCGTATAACAACTCTTAAATGAAGTTAAATTTCATAAACATCTATATTATTTAAATAGGTACTATGTTTTGTGTTTTCTTTCGTTTGAAAAGAATGGTGGAACAGTTCTGTTACAAAAGTTATGGTAACTAGTAATCAAGACTTGGATTATCAAACTCACAAGGGACTTCACCCAATTAAAAATCTTTGATTATTTGAAAAATGTTTATTTCATGATACGTATGTTTAAATAGTGAAAATGACTCTTCAGTCTGAGGGTGAGAAAGCCACCCCCGTTAAAGGAAAAAGAGACTGCAATATCGCGAAAAATTCTGCCAAGGTAGCATTGTCGTTCCCCCATTTTCGAAAGTTCATTCTTTGAAGTACCATCTACCCGCATTTTTGCGTATGACGAAATCGAACATAAAGCTCTACTGTGAAACGAATTCCTAGGTCTCAGTCTCTTTTTTCTTCGGAGTGTCGACGGAAGCTGGTTACGAGATCCTTTCGAGCGGCATTCCAATTAAAAGTTCCAGAGTGTTTCACGCCTCTTTTCTGCTCCCTTCTGTTACGTCATTGTTCATACATTCGCTATGAAAATAGTAAGTTGATCACTGGTGCTTTTTACCTTTTACTTTTACACTATTACTTTTACTACCGAGTAATTTGTGCACAGATTTCACGGGGTCCATTTGTTTATCATAAAAATGCTAAAAACCCTGCTGTATAAGAGGAACGACCCACGTTTGCCTATAACAATTTTCCAACGCCCAAGTACAATTTTAAGAAATTCAAACAGATGAAGGTACCACTGTATTCCGAGAAACTGCATTCATTCAAATAAATACTACATACTAAGGTGACAGGGAATTGAATTGAAATTTGATGAAAAGAAGAATTAACCCTACCCATTTTTTTCTGAAGACATATGGTCTTAAAAATTTTCTCTAGCAAAACATACTCGATTTTATTAGCATCCCACAGTATACATTTCAAATTGCCAATTCCCATTAAATCATTTTAAGCTACTCTACACCATTCCACCTTTATTACACTCCGTTTATACTAAACAGCAGACACAAGGATCAACTACCAGACTCCTACAGTTTCAAAGACACAAGGTCTCCAGCAGTCCTAATTTTACAACCCTTTATCGGCGGTCCACGTTACGCTCCCCGTCAGGACCGCCATTTCCCCACTGGATACTAGGTTGCTCCATCCAGTATCGCCACAATACGGTGCCAGCAGCCGCCATAAAGATAACAAACGGGCGATGGCGGAAAAATAAGAAGCCGGGAGCCGTGATGAGCCCCGGGGACACGGGACAAACGATCGCGACGTTTAAAATGGGCATAGCTCTCGAGTTTCCGCCCGAATCGCGACCTCCTTCATCGCGTGGATGCTGGCATGACGGGAGGATCATGCAACTGGAAGCTCTTTTACGAGCGTACAGTGTACTCGTTTCGTTGCTTTTGTATTAGCCGGGTTTATCGTAAATCAGAAGCGTGCCAGTTTTTCCACTGCATCCAAGATCCTCTACTCGAGTTGCGCCCCTTTGACTTGTGCATCGAGCAAATGTTCGCTCGCCTTTATACACCGGGCGTAATTTTAGCGGAATTACAGTGGGTGGTAAGATGTTCTCGCGTCAAAGGTACTTCAAGATTTCAAAAAAGGGAATGAAAATTCTGAGGCTAAGCCACGAGTGTTTTTTCTTTTATAAAAGACAACACCGTGGAGAATAAAATGAGAGACAAGTACTGATATCTTCGTTGTTCAATGGAGAACAACTTTCTCTGAGATTTTTCATTCACGATGGACGGAATTACAATTTCTGCCAATTTTTATCGCTGGTCGAGCGAGGTTCTGCATCACCGCGAAGCGCTCAATCGTCAACTGCGTATCAATCGATACCCTTTAAAAAGGAATTCTTTTTTCAACTGCCCCCTCCCCCCTTTCTCCCCGTTCATTTAACCTGAAACTGTTTGACGGTTTCGCGCGGTGCGTTTGTCGATCGAAGGATTTAATCAAACGCGCCCGTGTCACGTTTGAGCGACCACTGGGGATAGAACGTCCGCCAAAACGGGGAACGAATGGCTCATTCGGGCCGCAGCACTTTATATATCTTCCTTTCATGATAGACTCCGTGGAACGGGATAATTAACCTATCCTATACACTATTAGAACCGCGTTAAAGACGAAATTCCAGCTTTTAAATCAAGCCCCGCAGAACCCGATTACAGAGGATGTTGAAAGCTGCCGTTTGCGAAAATCATTCCCTCCGGTCGTGATAGGAAAAAATACGGACGTTAATTCTGTTTCAAATGAAACTGCAGGTCTCAGTAGAAGCTGTGGTTTCTCCAGAAAAAATAGCTGCCCGAGAAATGGACTGTGACAGGTGGCAAAGCGCATTCTCCGATCTCCCGAACGACGTTACAGTCGAGCTGCGACTGCTCGAGAGGTAGACGTAGGTGTTTGTGAGCAGCGTTCGAAGATTTCTAGCGAAGTCGCGGTGCAGACAGGCGACAGACACGGTGTGCAGGATAATAATTGTGGAAGCATTACCTGAGATCGTTGCCCCTGGCTCTCCTGATCCCGCGCGACGAATGCCGGGGCGGCGGACTGCACCTACAGTCACAGTGCATCACACACAGAGCGACGCTGGTCGCGAGTGTCACTACGAATGGCGCCGCGAAGAAGTGTATGATGGTGGTGACGTGTGACTCGCGGTCATAGTTCGCCATCACTATGCTGCCGTTCACGCGGCTGTAATAGCAGGGGAACCTCGCGCCCCGGTAGCCCATTTCGCGTGTGAAGTTGTCGCAGTCGACGATCGGCGGGTAACCGCACCCCTTGATGTTCACCAGGAGCACCGCCTCGACGTCGCCTGGCGCAGGTGCTGTGCAATGAAGAACGTTGCCAATGAGTCTCGTTAAAAGGAGTCGAGGAATGAATTTGTACGTGGGAAGGTATTTCAAGGACACTGCGAGACTTTCATCAGGGTGAATCAAATGAAATCTTTATCCTGGAAACCAAGGAGGAACACCTTTAAAAATGGACTCGAAACTCGTATTGTGTGCTTGTAGACACTCAGATGTGATTACTATAGGAAGTGCAATATATTTGGAATACTGTTGGTAATTTGGAATACCGAAGTATCTAATAAACTAGGAACGCTATTTAATTTGTAACATCGTAGATTATAGGGGCTAATGACCTGTTCACTAATGACATTTGTGGATGAACCGCCATTTTTACATTTTCGACTTAATCTGCAGAGGAAGCAAACGTCAATCTGCAAAACTTTTTCAGCGCGTATTCAATCGGTCCAATCATGAAACCTCTACAGATTTCCTCTATCAGTCCGTTAAAAATTGCTAGCTTCAAATATATTTCACAAGGTATCCGCCTGAATTTCGTAATAATCACTTAGTGGACCCAACATTAACCGCCCATAAAAAGAACTGCACCCTGCAGCCTCCAGTGAAGCTAATAGAAACGTAGCAAACCCAGTGCCAACCTATCCTTCAACCGTACACCGATGAGCGCGTTACAAATTGCACAAAGACTCCCCCATGATCGTAGGGAAACAGGAGGGGTGAGGCCCTTACCGGAAGTGGTGGAGGTGTACGGGAGACCGGTGGAGTTGGCGGGACTCCCTCTACCCCCGGTGTCGTTCGCCATGCTGTCGTTGCTCCATGGTGTGTACGTGACGTATATATGCGTACACCTGTAGACGTCGCTGGTGCAACCCTCGCGGCACGAGCTCCACGTGCAGTTGAACAGCCCGTAGAGCTCCTCCCGTCTGGACGTGGTGCAGATGACTGGCTCCGGCGAGAAGTCCGCGGCCAGGGTGCTGATGGCCGGGTCGACGTAGAGCGGCACCAGGAATAGGAGAGCCGCGCCGCCTGACGTCGCGACGAACGCCAACGCCGAGGTCGCGTAGAAGTTGAACCGCTGACGGCAGGTACGCCGCGGCGGTCGGCGCCGCGAAGCGCCGAACCCGAGCTCCAACAGCTTGCGACGACGTAGCTCCCGCTCGTGGAAGTCGTGCTTCTCGTTCTGCCGTTCCTGCTGATGCTTGTGCTGGCCGTGATGTTCGGTCTGACACTGGACGCAGCTCGCCTCCAGCAGGAGCTCGGAGCTGCTCCCGCGCATCACCCAAACCGCTCTCAGATAGCTGCCAACCGGGGCTTCTTCGGGCTTTCCAGGGGAACGATCGAGAGTGCTCGAGGGCCCTTGTCCTCACTAGGACTCATCGAGTGCCGGCGGGGCTGCTTTGTGTGCTGACTCCGGGGTCAGAGGCTGGATCGCTGGCGAGGCCGACCGTCCGTCTTCCACTCGCACGTGACAGGAGTAGCTTTCTGGGCGGCTCGATGATCGGCTTCGACCACGGTGGATCTCATTTAGCGGGGCTGCGTCATCTGGGCAACGATCTTCGAACGATGCCCTGATTCTTCCGGCCCCCACGGTTCAACACTTCACTGAGACGAGTGCTGGGTAGATACTATCGTCCACGGGAGTGATCCGTTTCTATCCTTTATCGATCGAATATCTTTAGTATTAGATTTTAGATTCTGAACGATGGTTTGGGACCATACGCGACTGTTCTGTAATTTTGGTAATTGTATTAGGCCAACGTTGCTTTTGAGGCTGTTTAACCGAGCTGTTGGATCAGTGCCACAGTGGTCCAAGACGATCATGGACGCGACTGGCAATGCTCTGTTTCGTTGGTTCGTCAGACCCGATCGTGTATTTGAAGTCTCATGGGGGGACCTGTAAGGTATTGAGATGGCTGGGCGCAATCGGCGTGGCACATTTCGTTAGCGCCTTGACGTTCCCGTTTCCTCGGGTGTCCTTGACACGGCATCGCGCGCGGATCAGCGAATTCCCCGCTATCGCGTCATCTGAACTGTCTCGAGGAGGGCTCTCCTTCCGTTGAGACGCTACTGTGTTCTCTTGAGGAGCAAATAGGTCGCGACTAGGCCTTGCAGAAGTTATTCCCACGGAGCAGCCAATCCGTTTTCTAGTCGGGCGAACGCCGCAGCCTCGACTTCTCGCCACTCTACAACGTCCCCGTTTTAACGCTATGCATAATGACCTTGCACGTTTAAAGTTCTTTTAGGCCATCGAAGTGAGCCGATCGATCACGACCTTTTAGCTGTAGTCACAACGTCGGGCATAGACCATCTCGATGGTCGGTTCGACACGGTCTTCCGATCCGCGTTGAAGAGTTTCAAGGCCGTTATCTTTTATCGCTAACCACACCGTCGCACGCCTCCACCGATCAACTATCACTGAACTCTAACTCGAAGACGCGTCCGACACTCGATCGAATCGCTGCAAATACAAGACTCATCCAGTGCTACGAGCACCTCGCTTCAATCAGAAATTTTCAGAGATCACAAGACTTTTTACGTTAACCAATTAGGTGGCCTTGGCAATACCGACATTTCGCGCACAGAACTCATTCAAATATCCTCCGTGAACGATCAACTTCTTTCGACCTCCCTGTTCCTTGCTGAGCTAAATCAACGAATCGGTGTGACCAGTGTAATCGTTGAGGAAGGATCCTGCTGGCTAACGAGGTCGATGATCGATCGACCAGGCGTTGCCATTAGCGCTTCTAATCAACAGGAGGCGCGTCCCAGACGAGGACGAAGGATAACGCCGTCCGTGTCACGCGTCAAAGATCGATCCAAGCTTCTTCCTTCCCTCGGCGAAAGGATAAGCTACTTTCTCGGCCCGGTACGATTGCTATAATCAAGGAAATCCGATCGCGAGGCGACGCGACCTTAATGAACGACAGGACGCCTCCTCTTATCGCACCACGGGATCCAAGCCCTCGACCCCCTTCCAGTGGATCCTCTCCAGCATCGATCTTTAACTCGGATAATCGCGAACGATCCGCTTCTTTCCTTCCCACCCCCGTGTCACCCGCGGGCAAATTGCGGCCCCGTTGGCTTACGAGAACAGTCGCGTCCGCAACTGGTTGCCCACTGTTGCTGCTCTTCCGCGACCGCGTCCTGACAGTCGTGTTTACCTCTCCAGCATCTGGAGACGCGTGCTCATGACAGCCAGGCACACAGAGAGCGCGGGATCGATGAATCCTCGATCGTTCAACACCGTTCACCCAACGTACACCCGTCACTGTGCATCCCAACCACCCGCGCGAACAGTTTCACCAGCGTTCCTCGGGCGACCAGCCGCGAAAAGGCACCTGCCACCTGCACTCGCCTGTCCCCCAGGACACCGACGAGATCTCGGCCCCCGCGAACGGCTCCCCGGAACAGAGTGCAGGATCTAGGACTGGCCTCGCCAGTTGATCCTTGTTACATCGGGCACCTGCACACCTGGGGCTCGCGTTCCGGCAGCATCCGCCTCGCGGATCGCGAGTTAAAGCGTGACTACTCGTCGAACCTCGGCCGAGAGTCCTCGACGGGACAGGCTTTCCTCCGAAGCGACAGGGCGGGGTTCCAGGCGCGCATGACCGTGTTCTCCCCCTTCACCCCTCCGGCCACCCACGCACACCACCCCCACACGATTGCATTCTCCTTGTTTACGCTGCTGCCTGTGCGCTCTACCTTTTTTCCTCGTCTCTGAGGCGGGGGTGCACACGCTCGCCCACCCCTACACCCCTTACCCCCCGCCTTCCTGGCCATTATCATCCTTTAATTGCGACCCATAATTAAGCCAATTTTTCGGTGTCGCCGTTACTCGAGTTCGCGTGCCCCTCGACTTCGTTGGGAACGGTGGACAAGAGGGAAGAAAGTGTTTTACCTTGATCGCTCGAGAGTCTCGAGCGGATTCCTCGTCTATTTTTGAGGCTGCCACCGAGCAGTTTCGCTGCGGCGACAACTGTGCCGAGGAAGCAGGTCTTGATCTCTGCTTTTCGTGGATGGTCTTCTTTTTGGAATGTGGTTTTCATTGGTTTTTGGGATACTTTGTAGTGGTGGATTTTATTAAATATTTTTATTGAATGTCCTCGTGGTGTCTTGTGGTTAAAGATAGGAGTTGTTTGTGATTCAAGAATGGCTTCTGCATCGCTGGTTTCTCATTTTCAGTAAGAAGAATGATAATTCTGTTGAATTGTCTAAGGCAGGAGTTTGAAGTGAAATTTTCTATCCTTGGTGCTGGGGCTAAGGAGTTCCAGTGAATTTTTTTAATAGGTAATTTTTATTTTTGATTCACTTTTCGATACCTCACTTATTTCACTTCGTACAATACTTTTTCACAGCAACTTTTGAATAACTAATGTTTTCTTGCGCCGCGATCGAAACTTGTCGCGACTAGATAATGACTCCCGCATTGCTAGATGGCATAGCCATTTTTCAATTTTTTTCCGCCTCGAGGAAAGCAAGACGGGAACCTGTATAAATCTACTTAACTTGGGAATTGGATTTAAGTTTTTTCTCCTCGGTGTTTTTCGGACACGGGGAGCCAGAAAGTCGAGAGGGAAATCGGATTAAAGGATTCCAGTGAAGCTGTTGCATTCTTTAATTCGACGATCGCCAGCGAGAATTCCGAGAAATTGAATGCTTCTTTTCCGTAAAGGAAAGGGACACTTGCCTTTCTACGTTTGCGCGGTAAAAGAATTTATATCATGCTTGTGAAAAGTATAGAGAGTCTCATATACAGATGTTGAACACTGTTTTCAACGTGATATTTTCTCCATTTTTTTTCAAAATTTAGTGACACTATGTCTGGTATTTTATACCACTACGTGCGATGTGCATATGCATCTGTACAAATAGCGAATCCATCCCTTTATTTTTTTTATTTATTTATTTTATTTAATTTCATTAACCAATGTAACTTTTATCCGATTTCAGTTTGAAAGTAATACATTCCGAATGATACCTATAGCCAAAAATTGAAAGAGGAATATCAATCTGTACGCTTGAATTCCGAAAAGGAAAGAGAATACATGAGTGTAAGTGAAACAGGTCTGTCTATGGTCAGACTCACCTCTCGTACGAATATCCCAGAAATGTAACCCCTATAACTTTTGATACGTTCATGATTTTAAAAATAGTTTCGAGTAAAAATTGTTCTAATGCCAGAAAACTCTCAAAATATGTAAAAAGTTAATAAAATTCTATTCGAAAAGTCTTCAAATCTCACGCCAAAGTTCATCACACTTAAAATCATGAAAGCCTTCTTTTGCTGTGTGCTACGAAAGGTGCTTTTACACTATGGTTATGAAGTTTAATAAGAAAGTTATACTAACATTATTAATAAAATTTCCATAACAGCATTCCCAAAGTATTCTGCAAATCTCAAAGACCGTTTGCAAAAGCAGTGCTGTTAATCACAAGAACCTTCGTGCCATAAAGTTTAATGAGAAAATTATATTTCTTATGGACTCTGTGTAACAAAATTCTTAAACGACCGTACGTCATAAAGTCCCTTTACAGTGACTTATACAGCAATTACTCACACATCACTATCATTCTCACCACAGAAACAATAACTAAAATTCCCTTATCTCATTATCTCTAGATCCCAAGTTTCCGTTTATAAATCGGCCCCTCGCGAATCTCATCACTCCTCGTCTTTTAACTAATTGTTTTCGTCGTAGTTTTCATCGCCCAATAATCGGAATCCATGCTCTCGCGTTTAGCGAAATCGTCGCGCTGGCGCAACAAAAGCAACAGTTTGCTCATAAATTCCGGAGCCAGTAGGATCGCAAAACGCCCACGCAAAAAGGACCAACGAGATGGCCACGACAGCGTTTCCCTTTTTGGGTAAAAATATTAATTACACGGTAAGAGCACCTCAAGTCTACTCTAACAGCTCTGTAGCCTAGAGTTTCTTAAACCCAGAATGTTTACTCGATATTTCCCCCAGAAAGAACGCAGCACATATCGCGCTTTAAAATAACCGCAAAAGTATCTAACATGCACATTCGCAATGCAAACGAAGCAATACACTCAAAACGAATTTACAAAGTAATCACAAGTAAACGCAACTGTGAAACACACTTGCACCCACAAATTATTTGCCAGACATGGATTTTGAGACTAACGATATTACATACCTACGCTTTTATTAAACCTGCAAGTTGGAATTTAAGCAAAAAATTACACACTTCGACGTGATTTCGGAGCGGGCATTCTCTATGATCCCCTTTCTTCCTCAAACTTTTGAATGTATCTTCCATATCCCCGTATTCAATTGGATTCCAACAAATTGCTATGCAAGGCGCACAAAGGGCCTTTCATGTCGTATGAAAAACGGGGCAGGAACCATATCCCCGTCTCCCGCTATTTCAGAAATATTAATCCGCGGGTTCTATGAAAGGCTGCTTCGCAATTCCGTGTTTAAATGCGGCGGCGGTGGCTGAATCGCCGAGAAAGGTGGTACAATGTAGCACCTTATCGAGGCTTAAGCGCTCCATCCTCTTAAAGTATCATTTCGCCGATACACGGAGCTCCTTCGCTTACGACGTTCCATCGGCCCCTGAATGGCTTCCTCGAGTCTCGGATGGATGGAAAACGCGACGGCGTATAATTCGCCCGTGAAGTATGGCGGCAATTCACATTGGGTGTGTTTAGGCCAAGCGTTGGCGTGCACGGTTCTGAATCGCTGAAAGGAAATGAGAAACGTTCTTGAAACTGATGTAAGTGTTCGACTATTTCACTGGCAATTCTACAAACGAAGTGGAAATTCGCGGTAGTATCCCATAAGTTTTCTACCATTCCCAGTATTTCTGAAATGTCTTCTTTGCTTTCTGCACCCCCTAATTTCCCCAATCACCGAGGGAGCCGTTCCAAGTAGCACGTGTATCGATGTGGGTGTCGCGCAGTTCTCTAGGAGATGTTATCCATACTTAACGAGCCCGTCCAACAGAAAATCAACCGCATGATTGGCGATCGTCCTAGATCACCGGTCACGACCTTAATTCGCCACTTAAGCCCGCGATATGAACGTGCGATAAGAAGACCGCTGCCCGAGGGTTTATTAACGCGTCCCCCACCGTCTTCCTCTTTAGATCACGATCGAAGCTTGTATCGTGCCATCTCGTGGCGCCGATTCAACCGAAATGAAAGTTTTTCGTGGGCTGTGGTCACCATGGACGTTATTCCGTGGTATGTTGTTATTACGATTGCATGCTTTAATCACAATCACGGCTGTCAGCGGAAGGAAAATTATACGTAAAGGGGGTTGAAGCAACCTGTGCCCCATTTTTCTTCGATTCTTACGAGGCTGGGAAAAATGTTGCTTTAATGCGCTGCTTGCGTTATAGTTGAGTTAAGTAGGGGTTTCGCTGACAGGGGGGGCAATTTGCAAGAATTATTGCGGCGTTTGCTTTGCGCCGACGGGAATGTATTGTTGCTGGTAGAAGCTCGAGTAAAAGCTGCACTTGCTACGGTTCGGGTAATTTCTTTGCTCCCGTTGATTCTCTGCGTGGCTTTGTTTTGAGGGGAGGGGGTGGAAAGTACGCTACTCGAAGCAACATGGGATGTCAGGTTTCTGGATGGTTGAGGGAAAGTGGGGTAAGTGTCGAGGGGCGGAAATAATACTGCGTACTTAAAATGAATAATCGCTGGTTGAATAATAGCTTTATTAAACGTCCACGTTGGGTTATTTGTATAATGTCTTACGGCTTTCTGGCCAAGTGGATTGCGTTTTGTAGGTAATTCATTCATTACTGTGAACAATTACTGTGGTATAACGGCAATATATTTAAACTTATATACTGGTAAATAATGATATACACGTGCTCAGGTTATTGCTAGTGTATTCAACACGCAATATACTTGAATTATTTTGAAATCATTGAAGAGGAGGTTCACACAGCCTCAATTCTTCATTTTAAGATTAATTATTGCGTTGCGAACAGAAGTTGTTAAGTCCGCGTTAGCTCCACCGAACAACTTGTAGGATTTCACTGGAATCTCAGCAACTTGAAGCCAAGAACCACCGGTTTTCCTAAGAAATACGTTCGCGAACAGTTCATTTATCTTCCTCGTCGTGTCCACTTCACCATCGAACGTGTAAGCGCAGCATTTCCGGCCTCGGTCGTTGCAATTAATCGCAAAAGAAGATCGATCGGTCTTGCGAACCGCTTCTTCCTCCTTGCCAGTATTCGTTGCCGTGTCGCGATTCATCTTCTTCATCGGGGAAACTCTGAAAAATAGCTGCCAACTGCGTTGACAGAGAACTGCCGGCGAAAAGCTTTCGTTGCCGGCACTTCGCTTTTGTCGATGCTACTTTTGTTCGACTGTTCGTCGACTTCTTTTGGAAATTATACGCGAAGGTTAAAAGTAAGGAATCATTAGAATATTGGGGTAATATTTTGTCATATTTTCACACTGTGCCTTCAACATTACTACTCTCTTCACATACTATCCTATTCCTGGGTGTAGTGTAAGAATGATGTAAAAGTGGTAATCTAAATAAACACAAATAAAACTAGGATTCATAGGATGTATTTTTCTAATTTACAAATTACACCTATGGTATTTCCTAAGCTAAGAGTTATTTTGTATGAGTACACCAATAGATATTTTTTTATAGCGATAGAAAGCTACGTGCATTGTAATACTTATGTTTTGAAAGAACTCAGTGTCTTGCATCTTTGTCTATAGATTTCAAATTAAGTCTAGGAACAACTAATTCTCCAAACGCAATGAATAAAAACTCCCTTCAAATGCTGTTTGTAAAAATATTCACCAAAGGTTTTATAATCCTATGCATAGGAAAATCAGATTGCGGAGCAAAAAGAACAGGGAGAAGTAAAGGGAGACAGAAGAAGAGCATGATTTTTCGTAATTCATTTATTATAATTGTAAATCATTCGAGGGATAGTTACACAAATTGGAAACGTTAGTCGCACCTTCGGGATTCAGACTCGCTCCAAAACGTCAACAGAACGATATACTTGTTCGGACTTCCTCCGCGATATCGATTGTCGAATACAACTCGTACAAACTATAAATTTAAAATTCCTATAAACCGTGGCCTCTTCACGCGTCCTCTGCTTCACTTACACAATAATAATAATAATCATATCGTTTGATAACGCGTCAAATACAATTCCACTATTCAAAGGGGTGAACCTTCGTTCCAATTCACCATCCCTTCTGACAGCGTTTCAGTCTTTCGAGTACAGCACTCACACTTACCCCCGTTAAATGCGACGATATTTATCCCATTTCCGCGCCCCGTTTTCCTCTCGAGATCGGGGAGGAGTCGAATTCGAAGGGTACACGGTTATTTATGGTACAGAGATATTTACAAGGTGCTTATGAACAAGAGTTACTTACAGTAAAAACTCATCGCTGCTCACCAACATTCTCCACCCTCTCCCATGCACTCGTCAACTCATTTCTCGTCTTTAGTCATACAAAAGTCTCGAGGTGATTTCACGGGACGAGAATCGCAACGGGGCACGCGCGAACTCGGGACGCCCCGAAAAACAGGATCGATCGAAGATCCGTTGATTCGCGTATGGCAGTAGCTTTCCATGTTCAGACGCATAAGCTTTCCCAGCTTTCGGCCAAAACGTGCTCGGGTCGCAAAAATCGAACGGTCTTGATAGTAAATATGGCTGCCACGAGAGAAACGTTGCAAAGTTTCCACGAACCGTACCATATTCCCTGTACGGTCCCATCCACAAACACCGAAACTTTTAGATTCCTGCCAAACTTCCCCTCTTTCCTTCCGCGTTCTACGTTAATCGATACATACAGGGGCGAGATTTATGCGAAAACAAGAGGAGCGGCGTACCACTTCGCGGGAGCAACGCTTCCCTGCCTCCTTTGTGAATTGCCTAAACTCCTCCCATAATCGTGAATCTGGAAGATCAAATTATGTTTCGTGAAATACTTCCACGAAAGACGTACTCCAAAAATTTAAACAAGTGTCTTTATAAACCACAGCATAGCTACTTGAAGGGGTTTCGCGAAAATCAAATTTCAAAATAAATTTGACTGCTAATTGAAAGGAAAAAGGGGAAGCATAAAACAGTATTCTCCCACTGTGCAACCCCTTATCAATAATTCAAAGATTTAATAAATGGAGAATTAAATTCAATAATCAGATTTAACTATTCAAAATCAAATACATGGTTAGTAAATATTAATTTTCGTGCATTGGTTGGCGCATTACAAGTAACTACCTAATAACATATTAGTTACTTCATTAGGGGATGCGAAGAGCACTTGAACTATATTGAGCAGTGTATTTTCCGTACCATTTAAGGGGTCTTGTATCGATCCCACGAGCATCCTAATCTGTTAGATCTAGAGCCTGGAACACATCACGGGTCGCTCAAAATTCCCCTGGAAATTTCGGGCCGGGTCGTGAACCTTTCAGCCGCGCGTTTCCCGTCACGAAATCTCGTTTCCTGGCGTCACGATAAATCACGTTTCCTGTTACGTGCATCACGGAGGACATCGTGACACGCGTGTCCTCCCTCCCCTAACTTCCACGAAGGATACGTTTAACTGGGATTTGCATTTCAGCCACAAAGTCGACGGTGACGTTGCGCGTGCACGTACCCCGTTTGGAAACGCTTCTCGTCGAAGAATATCAGGCACTCCGCTTCGAATGAGTCGCTCCGATAATTTCGGTAATTCAGGGGCTCGAAAAAGCTGAATATTAGACAAGTTTCGAAAAGGGTGCGTGTGCATTTTTGTATTAAATCTGCAAGGGAAGAAATTTCAGTGAGACGAATGGAAAATTGGTTTTAAATATGTTTTAGTTCTTTAGTGAAGGATTTTGCGACATTTGGATAGGTTTTTCTATTATTTTCTATTATTTGGACGAATTGGATGAGATATGAATTTTTGAATTAATAGAAATTTGAGAGTGGTAGATAAGATTGAACTACATCAGTGAATGTTGTTTAAAAATTACGTTTCATAAAAATTGGAGAAAGATTTCGTGCTAGATTATTTGATACTGTATCAAAATTACATGCTTGCAGCACACTGATGTTAATGCAAGTATTAATGTAAATTCGTAAAAGGCGGTAATGGAAATGTTTGAACGAATAATTCATTACGGAAACAAGTCAAGATTTAATGAGTCTAATTTATACAGAATGAAAATTTTATTTCTGAGCCCCTTAATTACTCTTCCATTGATCGATACGTAATAACTCGTCCTTGGTACATTTTACACGCTTTCTTAGTTGTGTACGATGGCATGTGCGATTGAATAACAAATTGCGCAATCTTGAATATTAAAAAGGGCAATCACGCTTGCACATACAGAATATAAAAACTATGTCGCTTCCTTTATTAATGTTTCCTCGCAATTTGCATTAATAACCTCAGCATACCAGCTACCCAATCCTATACAAATTAATAGTCGATAATTTCAACTAACTCCACTACAACGTAATTACGTGTACCATGGTTAATAAACATAGTGTTAGGGAATTCTGAGGGTTAATTGACGGTGAAATAGAAGTTGGTCACTCTTTGGCGACGTTAGTTGGAATACGAAATAATATTTGGGTAAATAAATATTGAAATGTAAAACAAGTTTTAATAAAAATTATTTAAACTATAATTTTCCAAATTGATAGATCAATCCATCAACATTAAAATTAAAATGCGCATTCATAATGATAAGAAATAGTGAAACATTTATACCAATATACATCATCAACGCATCGTACACGTTAACAGTTAAGATTTATCTTATAAAAACAGAATGCTCACTGAATATCTGGTGCGTTACGTAGTCTACAAACGATATTAACCCTTTCACTCTCGAAACATCGATATATCGTAGTATTTCATCGTGTACATTCGCTACATATCATTTTTTATCTATTTTCTTGAGCCAGTACCAATGGGACATATTGGACCCACGGCAAATTATTACAAATTGAGAGTACATGTCCCAGACGCGATTCCCTGTCGTGAGAAACTATGTTAGAACTGTTGACAGATAAAACGAAAAGTTTGATTGGCAAATGCTCACCGGAATCCAAATACTCCGGAAATCGGGACATCAGAAGCAGCTGGATATAAATATACAACTCCTACTTACGTTAAAAAATTTAAAAAATTGAGAAGCATCCAATAAGAGAAATAAAAATATTCCAAATCATTATGAACTCAAACTAAAAAAAGGAATACAATCTGCTGTAGGGAAGCACTCTCTCACCCATCAAACCCCAAATAAAATTGTTAAAAAGCTCTAAAATTTTTTTCACAAATGTACAAGTGTACAGAGTGTTTTGAAAATTGATTAGAATCGATCCAAGCGAACATTCTCGTGTAAATTTCTGAAAGCTCTCACGAATGAAACGAGGGACCTTGATCTTTCAAGGTGAAGCAGGCGTGTAGGGAAGGGGCGGCGAGTCAATTGGATATTAATTAAACAGCTCTTAAATTAAAGCCTTGTCGAGGCACGATCGACCCTTCCAACTTTCACGGATAAAGGACAAGAGAAAGGGAGACTTTTTTGCGGATTTCACCGGTGAACGAAGTTAAAAATGAAAGGGGGAAGGATGGAAAAGGCGCGGGAGGGCGCAGAAAAGTACGAGGGTGAGAAAGAAGGGGCGGAGAAGCAGCGTTCTTCCGGCAATTAGAGTTTTCCAGGAGACCAGCGCGACTCGCTACAGTCCCGCACGAGTGCCTTAATTAAGCCAGACCAATTAAAAACACGGCTGCGCCGGATTATTCCACCGCGGGATCTAATCAGCGGTATGCCACGGGCTTTCTTCGCGATTCCCGAAGACGTCGAATTCAATTGACTGTCTCGCAGACGAATACCATTCTTCAGTCATATTTTTAGCTCGTGTACTGATGGACGTTTCCCCTTTCACAAGTTTCTAATAAATTCAGGCGTTATTCTGTCACGAATTGCCTCGAACACGAGTGGGATTTTAGAGAGTATTAAAAGTCCTGATGGATCTTGAATATTTCGATAGGGGTTGATAATTTTGATGAACTCTGGTGACGAATTTTGGTGCTTTGGTTTGTGGGGATCGAATTAGAATTGAGGGGTCTATGTGTGTTAAGATTATCGTTTATAAGCAACTTCTTATATGTGGAATGAGAAACAGAATTCACGAGGAGCAGATATTTCTAAACTGGGAATAATGTCCGAGGTGATTCTGAGTTTGATTCACTTCGGGTTTATAAATTTTGGAAATGGATTGCACCACGAAGAGCTCATAGCGTGCATAAGGCTCACGCCCTACTGTGTTTTCCATTGTTACCATTGGACCTTTTGGCAAAATTATTTGCTGCTTGAAGAACGCGACGTGAGAGCCGTTGCAATGTTAATGCAGGGTGTATTGTTCTATTCAAGGGCTTGGTTGCGTGAGAACAAATCAGCTTTGTGAAATAAACTGGAACAATGGGAACGTAAATCGAATTTTGTACAGTGAAACGCGAGACGAGAGAATAGTTGCTATGGTTGAAATGTTGGAACGTTAGAATACACTTGTAACCGAAACACATACCGTTATCAGTGATCTGAAGCATAATGTCAGACGAAAGTCGAAGGTTTCGTGAAAAGGAAAAGCAAAGAAATATAATAAATAAATAAGCAAACTTTTCCTTGTATTTTTGTAATGTACTGGGCTGTTCCAATGATCCACTCAATTACCAGAATGTTAACTAAACAAACGCTTAATCATTATATGCATCATTTCGTTAATATTTGCGACAGCGTCCAGGCGAGTGTGCAAAATTACAGCTTACGAAGTAATGTACAAATCAGCGATATTAATATATCTACCTATCAATGATTTACATATTTAATAAAAGGCGATCATGCGCGAGAACCGATGGCACCATGAATCTTCACTCATTGGACGTGAAGTTTCGATAAACAGACTTTCACAATATTACGTAAATACAAGTCAAAAGGACTGCGACGTAAATTAGCGAATAAATTCGTGAATATATCGCTGACTAATTAACAGTACAATTAAGAACTTTCGATCTCACGCATGATCGCCGAGACGCCAGAGAAATACTTACAAACGAGTATCGTTATCTCCTTGGAAAACGTAGCAACGTAGAAAAATCATTAACCATAAACAAGGGTTGGAATCGGAGATGATATCGAATCGTACGTGGAATCGATTCCAGGTACATACTTCTATCTTAAAATTAACGTACGAAAGATCAGACTGGATATTACTGTTTGGCGGCCAACGATCGTGATCTATTATCGAGCATACAATGTTACAATCGTTCCAATAATAATTTACATAAAATTGCACGAAATCGATCGTTTGTTTAAATATCCTGGCACGATTGTAACTTCCATTATTTTCATCCTCTGGAAAAGCAACGTGGAGTGTTTCATACCTTGCAACTCAATTGCAGTTTCATAAGGTGGGGTTAATTAATATGTAAAAAAAATGAGGAAGATATTGTCTAAAACTTTAATATTTGAACTAACGGAGAACCTTAGCAATTAACGATAGAGTTTGAATCATACAGTGACAGTCATATTAGTTTCGTGGAAAAAACACTTGAATTTGAGTGAAACTTAAACATTTCTGCAGAAATGTACTTTCTGTCTTCTGTGTTTTGCAACGTTCTGTAAATTAAAATTGGACAATGCACCTTTTTTTAGTATATCTTCAATGTTGTGAAAAAATAAAGCCTGCTACTAGAGTGTAAATTGAAGAATTATTGAAGACCTTTTAATTCAGTAGAAAGATCAACCATAAATCAGCCTCAGCCTATATTCTATATAAAATCATTTAAAATTACGCATCAACTTCATATTATCAAATTTACGTCATGTAATTACAAGAATGTTTATACAATATTTATATTTCAACTTTAATTTGTTAACACAAATGTATCTGTATCGTGTATAATTAAATACATGTGCGTTCATACTTTTAAGTTCGAAGGAAAAACTTCTGTCTTTTCTCCAATAGTCCAACGAAACACGAATTTACAAGAAACATACGAAATCAATAATCACCTGATTCCACGAAATTTTAATTAAAATTAAAGCACATGACCACCACTGTACCTTGCAAAGCCTCGAATCTGCTTACAACTAATCGAAGACAAATTGCTCCCTTTCTCTGTCAATTAATCATTCCAACTTGTCACTTAAATTCCTCAATTTCTAACGAGCAGCATTGCAAATTAAATCCGTTTTCACCCGGCGAGAATAATTTCTCTCCTATCAATTCCACGTTTTTAAACTCCAATATTACAGCGAACTGATTAGTTGCAGAAACAGGGGGGGTTCTGCTTGTCAGACACCCAACGAAAATATTCACGGACGTTAACGTATCGGTGATTTAAGCGTCGACTGAATAGGTTCATTAGCGCGGAATGAACGCTTCCGGTGATCCTGGTCACGCGTGCATTTCCACGATCGATTACAGGAGACGCTTCGAAGGGCTCGGATCCTCGATCTCGCACGCGCAGAATCGTGAGATCGATTAGATGGCACAGAGATGAATTCTCGACTACGAAACGTCCCTCGATTAAATTACCGCACGCACACTCGCACACTCTCTTACTTCCCTCACCCCTCTAACCCCTTTCACTCTGCTTTCTTTCCTTAACGTTACAGTAAATTACATTCTTCCTATTTACAGCGTGATATACATACAGATCGTTTCTCTATAAAAGTCGATTCGCGGTGCGATTCTGGTTGCGCCTATTTCGTGATACAAAACCGCTGTAACTTCGTTTGAGATCGATCGATTTCCTGTTTCCTTAGGGCTAACGAACCATCGATCATCGTTCACTCGATCGATCGTTCTTTTCTTATTTTCTCTTTCTTCTTTTTTTTGTTTTGGTACATTTTCTTCTTACGTTGCTAGCTGGCTTAAGGGATTGAGATTTATTCTAGGGAGATCGATCGATCGTCGATTCGTGTCGTTCGATCGTGTCGTTTTTTCGTTCGTGTGTCGGATGCTACTATGATCCTTGGATCGATGTCACTGCTCCTCTGAACTGCGTTCCAGTCGAAAGAAAATTCAGCCGTGCCGTTGGTTAATATTCCGAGCGAGTTGTCGCACGGTGATGGAAATATGAGTGGCTCTGGGTGTTATTTCAAAATGATAATGGATGATTTAATTAAACTTGAGGTATGGGTTTCATACAGTGATCTGGAATTTTCTGATTAAAAATATTACGTTGTTCCTGGAACCTTCTTTTCTAAAGTGTGTATGGATTTTGAAAAAGTGTCAGATCGTCATACTGAATACTTTGTCAATGCAACTTCTAAGTTTTTCTCGTTATAGTTTCGATGTTTTCGAAATTACTTTGAAATAGACATTGCGTAAAGGAATATTGAAATAATAAAAAGGGATTTTTTAATATAGTTAAATAAATAGCCCTTTCAGAATTTGCGTCAAAGTTATGCTAAGTGTTTAATTTTGTATTCTTTAATATTACAATAAAAGTTCCGTAAATACTGAGATACGTTTCCTCTTATTTTTAGAGCCACTCACATTTTTCCATGTTCAACAACTCCATTGATGAAGGAAATGTGCTGCAGCATACCCGCTATAAAAATTATTATCAAGGGGTCTGCGTTAACGACGTCGACTATTATCGGGGACAAAGCATCCTTCAATAAAATAACGTCGATAACGTAGCTTGCAATATAAAGAACAACGACGAGAAATTTTGCACGTAACAAAGGACTCGTAGTTTCTTTTCTCGCAGATTAGGCAGTCACATTTTTGTTTTGGTAACAGTCTTCTCGATCTTCCGACGACAAATTATGATTCTTAATAAAATCGGAAGCACAATACAATTGTTGTAGACATCGAGGAATGAAATAATCGAACATGTTGTCACAATAAGCATGTGCGTTATTTCTCGGTGAATAAATTATTGTACATGGAATATCGATGTACCATCGTGGCAGGTATCTATTGTTATTGTTATTACCGTTGAACAGGCAGTGTTATTAAATACTTTATTTCATTCTTATTACGTCATTATTGGTACGTATCCATCTTTGCGTTTCCATTGCAAAGATTTTTGGTTTCAAACAAAAGCATTTCAAAAGTGGTAAACATGTTGGTGTTTCACTTTAGAAGATAGAAATCATTATATTAAATACAAGCTCCGTTTTTAATTCCACAGCAAACAGAAATCCTCGCCCCACCAAGAAAATTTATTTTACCCATTTACCAAAATTCAGTTCCACATGAAACATTTCCTAAATACTGGACGATAATTCCAACCGAATTCCTTCGATCGATAATTAATCCATTCACCCTTCTACACCTTTCCCCCGAATCTGACTGTTTCGTTCAGACATCGAAATCCACCTCACAACCTTATTCCATCCTACAGCTTCAACGACGTCCTCCGTGCTCGCTTCCGGTACCGGTCGCAAGACGAGCGCTGCCCGCATAAAATATCTTCTCTCTTCATTTACAATCTCAACATACATTATATCATCTGGCCCAAAGCCCCAGCGTTTAAAACAGTTACTTCTCGATAACAACAGTATCTTCAACAACAATAAGACCATTCAACGTCCATTCCCTCCCAGCGACCAAACAATCCTCGTGTTCCCTTCGATCTCGACAAAAACACTTCAGACTTTTCACCACCGAGTGCATATTTACAACCATCACTCTCTATTCACCAGCTCGACGACCAAGGCCCTCGATGCACTTTCAATTTCAGACGCGCTTAAAAACGACGTACGAGAAACTAAGCTCGTCCACTTCCACACACATTTTCAAGTCCAAATTCAATTCATACCCGCCACAAGATTCCTTTCCCACAGACCAGCCCCATCACTTCCTGTACCGGAGCGTTCGACGACCATATTTCCTCTTCGCCTCGAGGGGATCCTGGCCAGGCGTGATCAACGAAATTATACGCGAATGGAAAAGAAAAACGCGAAAAGAATGGGGAGAAACGTCACCACCGCGCGCTCGTTTCCCGGTACCGAGGCGCGCGAAAGAAGTCCCCTCGACATTCCGCTCGGTGACACGACGATTGATCGACGACGGTTGTACCGGTGGCTCGAACGTGGTTTACAGCGGCCTCGTTACATGGGCGGGCGTGACTCTCGAAAATCGGTCTGTCGATTAAAAGCAGTACTTTCGCGTGCTCACTTCCGGTACCGGGCTCAAGGACGGGGGTCGTCCCTCGCGCGGGACAACCCCTTCCTCCTGTCAGCCGTAGTAGTAGCTTTTGGTGTTGAGGCTCCGTGGATTCTCGGGGCGCAGGATCGTGTGGAGGCTGTCGGTGCCCACCATGTGGTTGCCCAGGTCCACCCTCACCCCTGTGTTTGGGTTGTGGTGACTCGGTGGCGGATGGATCGGTGTGGGCGACAGAGGTATCCTCGTGTCCGCGTAGTAACGTTCACCGTGGAGCCTCTCGGCCAGCGGGGTCTCTGGGAGCCTGCAAGGATAGCGCGAATTAGGTGGATGTTCAGAAGGAGAATGGCTTGATTTGTGTATATTGAAGGGGGTCAAGAGTACTCGGAGTTTGGTGGACATTGGGACTGATGAAGGAGTTTATGTTTAATGGAGCAGAGCCTTGATTATTTGAATGTAATTTAAGGGGAGTCCCTACCTTGACGAAGGAAATATCATGCGAACTTTGGGAATTTTTTAAAACAAAACTATTAGATATATTTACTTCCAGCTTTGTGATTTTATTTTTCATTATCATTATCATTTTCCTGGTAAAGAAATTATTGTAAAGTGGAAATATTTGTTTCGATGAGAAGTGAATTGTGAAATTTATAATTTCTGGTTAAGGATTTTAGTGTTGTATAATAAATGACCGTGTCAAGGTTTTCCTGTATTTTCACATTTGAGAGGAATGTTCAAAGGTAAGTCGCAGTGTTCGTTTTTGGATTCTAAATACTAATTAAGACTTTTAAATTAGTCTTTTGTATGTGGAAGCGAGTAAACCATGTATTCGTTAAAAAAGAGCTACAAACCTCGTGTCTTGCATTGGGACTGGCACAGGAGTCGTAAGATCGATATCAGCGTCGATCTCAGAAATATCATCGGTGAATCCGTTCGGCAGTGGCTCGTTATTTGCATGGAATTTCGCGTCCCTCTTGGCACGATGACGGCTGACTAGTAGACGCCCGATCACCAGGCCCAGAAATATTAAAATTCCGGCTGTGACCGATACTATGATGTAGAGGTAGAACTTTTCTTGATTCTCTGCACGAAGAGAAACAATATGTAACATTCAGTTAATAGTCGATCCAGTGAAAGCTTGGACATTCTGAGTATCACGTGAGCATCTAATCGCATGCAAAACTACTGGAAACTCTTGCCACTGGGACAAATGCAATGCCAAACAGTGCTCAATCCTCCCGACTGCAAACCTTGGAAACTAATCTCGTTTCGAGCAAACGGATGCATTCTACTTTCCAACTATTCGCTTCTTCAATTCTCTACTTAAAGAAAATACTGAATGAGTGTAACCATCATCGTCTTCGAATTGTTCTCCTAATTATTTCTCCCTTTTCCCAAGTGTCCAACGAAATCACTTATTTAAATTTTTGCTTTCATCGGTCAATACTCGTCAAATACTATCTACACTCTGTTATCAGTGGTCGATAAACTAACGAATAACATTATCAGGAACAGAAACAAGGGATTCCTACGCAATCCACTGTGGATAAGTAATCGACTGAAAGCTATATTTCCAACAGTCGGTAACTTTCCCACAGTCACCAACACGGATATCCCCTTTACCGATATTTCAGTCACGCGAAATCCCTTGTATCGGTTGAGAAGGGCCGGTAACAACGAGGAGAGTCGGTAAGAGTGCGACTTACCCGGTGACAGTGGGGTGGCACGAGACGTGGGAGAACAGTTGTGGTACTTACTCGAGATGAACGAATAGGCATTGATCCATTCATTGATATATCCGACAACGACACGATCCTCTTCGGGAGCGGCGTAGATCACCGTCGTGCAATTAATCGGCGACATCGTGCTGGTGGAAACATCCCTAGCAATGCCAGCTACGTTGTTGCCGAACATTATCGTCTCTTGAATAACCGGGGGCATTAAGGGCGAGTCTTTCGCTCCTACGCCGACCGATTTAAAGCTGTTCGATCGCGTGCCCACTGTGTAGACGCGATAAATCAGTGAACCAAGGAGACTGGTGGCGAAGGGGATGATTCGCGGTTTAATTGTAGCGATGAGAACGGTACTAGACGTATGACACAGCAGAAGGTATTCACTTCTCGCCAGGTCGTGTGAATTCGGAGATGCACAGTGGATTTGGCAGTGCACAGAGATTTTGACACATCTATAGTATTCAGTATTTAGAGGGAAGTTCTTTCCTTTTTGAAGCCACTCACCCTTTCCCAGGTCTTGTGAATGGACTTGCGTAGTTTGGCACAAATGTGTCTCGATATTATTTGAATGACTTACGAAAGAATGGCTAGAATACATGATGCTCAGTTCGAATATTTATGTATTGGGGAATTCGTTGCATCTGTGCAATTTAAATAGAGATATGGTTATCTTTCTGGTAATTTATGTTTGTACCTTTAGGCTCTCTTCTGGCCAGCGCTGTAAATATCCCTAGGTAGGAATAAACATTTGACTGCCAGTGCACGGAGGAAAATTGGAAATGTTCGAGAAACGTAAGCTTCCAATTTCACTACCAGCTTCCCACAGAAACGCCAAAAGTTTCGTAGTTGAAATGTATCTCGTAGGCAAGGTATATGGCTACTGTATGTACAGCATCTGGAGCATTTGAAGTATTGATCTTATTGAGCAACATAGTTATTCGAGTATGTAACCAGTTTCTTATCTTCGTGTAGTTCCTTCACTACCTGAACTCATATCAAACAGCTGCACTCTGATATCAACGATCCTCCAAATATGATACATAATATGCACATTGCACAGTTTCTGGCGACAAATGAACACTTTGCTGCTCCGATTACTCTTCGACACTGTTGAATAATTATTACAGCTGGAACAAAATCAACTCACCCCTCGAAGCCACTTCCACTATCAATCACGACAGATTGAACTTCTACTTTTATATCATAGAAGCTTAATTCTCTATTTAAAAGACGTGGTTGCCAGTTTATTTCAGGAAACCAGAAATAGAATGGTGGAGATGGCTGTCGTCGATGGCCCTGTATAATTAATTTTGTTCCAACTATAGAGCCTGTGTTGATTGAAAATTGATCAACCTCGAGGAACGAATCGATCTCATCGCTACTTGAACGTTCGATCGAGTGAGATGCAGGAGAGTGAGAGTTCAATGCACAGACAGGTGCTGATAATTTATATCGACCATCCCCCGCCCCATTATGTACAAGAAGCCAAGATCGAGCTGATTATTTTACACACGACAGAAAGGCATTTGAAGAAATTGGGGTGCAACGTGTTCATCGACGGTTAAAGTCGCGATAATCACTCGAGAATCGGTATTTACAGTTTTTTTTACTAGGTAGCTTCTATTTACGTGTACCCTGTGAACGATGCAAACGTAATCGAGGGCGATCGGAGCGCGGTTAAATTCATTTCGCGGATAGCGTATTGTTGGCAAGGCAACGGTTAATTATTCGAAGCTACGTTATGTATACAGTATTGGAAATAAAGTGATAGGTAATCCTCCACCAAATTGCGATCGTGTCGTTATTATACAGTGGGCGATATTAATGTGAAGTAGAATGGTGCTGTGTAAGTGGCAGAGCGTGTAGAGAAAGTCTAACAAGAGAGGAAACATCGAGGAATGGCTGAATTCGACTACCAACGGGGAAATTTCTTTCTCCTAAAATTCAGTTCAATTATGTTATATTATATTAATTGAATCACGAAGATAAGTATAAGAAAATATATACATATACAATTTCTGAAAATTAACTATGCATCGTAATACCCAGTGGCGGATTTAACGGGCGTCCGATGAACAGTTGCCTTCTCCCCCCAGGGCCCAATTTTCCAAACAAAAAATTATGAGTTTCTTATCCCAACACTATATATTTTTAATTCTCATAATTTTCATACCACACGCGTGTAAATTTATTTATAATTCTGTTATGTATGCAGGGTGTCTCAGAACGTTTGCCACCCCCTTCTTCCTTAAATCCACCACTGGTAATACCACTTCAAACTTTCCCAAATTAAAACAGTAAATCTGAAATTATCAATTTTCCACAACGTTCAAAATGAAAGGGGTGAAGTCCAACCCCTTTGAATAGAAGATGCATAATCATTTATGGATCCCTCACAAAACATTGCTTCTAATTATAATTCAGTGTACCTTCGCAACCCGATTGCTGAATAATTTAACTCTACGTAAGTTATTCTAACCTATCGATCCCTCGATACCTAAATTTTCGAAACGAGCTGGAATTTAGACCAGCTCGATTAACAGTTGGGAAAGTGCAGAGGGTTCTGCTCGAAATGATGGCGGCAACGGGGACAGAATGGTGGAGAAGTGACTCGATAATCCGCGGCGTGTCGTTCACCCCCGTGTTTTTCACGGATCGATGGATCCCGCAAAGGAGATACCGATACTCTGCGCTGTCGACAGGTCCCTGGAACCTCAGACAACCCGCGGACGGATATTTTTCAGGGTAGCGCCACTCGCGCTGAATGTCAATAGGAATGGAAATTCAAAGTTCGCGTGTTACACATCGGCGGGGCGCTACGCGCAGGGCTTTGTCACTGGTGAGGCGGGAATACGCGAACTACGTGTCGTAATCGGTATGCATTGTGCCGCTGCAACATCCAACACCCGCGAAAATGTCTATCTCGGCTTTAGCAAGGGGCGAATGCGAACGTTCGATCGTTAGGAAGTCCATGGCAGGTTAAAAGCAACCGACTGGTCTTACTGATGGACGTTCAAATTGTAAATCCTTGTCGAATTGCTTCGAGAAACACCCCAATCTTAACGATTTTCGAAAGTTTGATGCATCTGGGAAGTTTTGAGGGGTCCTTCGTTTGTTAGTCGATGAATGGAAAGTTGTGAATGAAAAGTGCTCTTAATATGAACTCTTACAATTCTAATTATATTTAATTATTAGGGCTTTTGAGATTTATCGCGATTTTTCCGTGCATTGAGATTTCTAAGGTTCTTGAAAATTGTTAACATTCTTGGAATTATGTAGATTGAAACGAATAAATAGGTGAAGTTGGAATTATTCTACGTTAAGAATTTAGAATTTCAAGATTCATCTGATAAACTGGTCTAATTTAAATTAATATTGATGAATCAAAGTCGATCTCGTATTTGAAGTGCGAGAGTTAGAATAAGTATCGAAACATTTCATACAACTTACGAACTGCGAAACGATGATTCCGTTGCTCCTGTTTGTTTGACTTACGAAACGGAGGCAAGCAATCGTGGTTCTTTGCGAGGACGCCTCCAAGACACTGATTTGAATAAACAGAGCAGCTTCGCGACGCAATACTGCCGACGCAATGGAATTTCCATGAGAATCAGCGAATTAGCTGCCACCGGATTTTGAACCGACATCGACACGGCAAATGAATACGAGACGGGCGCGTAGTTTTTGATTCATGGAATCGAAAGTCGTATTAGTTTTTTGTCCCCTTTTCCATTTCACTGCACCATCTACATTTTCCTGCGAAACTATTTTTCACATTTCCAAAAAATATCTTTCTCCGTACCTAAATGTATTATACGAGTCTTTTTTTTAAATAGAATTTGGAATAAAGAAATTGACAAGAAAATTTCTATGTTGTTCATAGAACAATTCCTTTACTACGATTTTTGTTATTATTATGAGATCTCAAGTCTTTCAATTTTTATAATGTTTCTCAATACAATTTACTCTAATTTGTACGAATAAAAGGTAATGTTAAACGGAGTTTAATAGAATAAAGAGATCTGTTTTACGCGGCTAATTAAGAAATCGCGATCACGGGGAAGGCAACTAATTAAATCACAATCAACGTTCTCTTGGCAAAAGTTACTCGAGATGTTTCCGTTGGACTTCCGACGGGAATGAAGAAAACTCTCCCGCAAGAGATTCCTAAGATAAAGTCTAACGAAGTTAAGTGACCTTTGTGGTACCACGCTATTTACATCGAAATTTAAACAGCTAAACCCCAAGCGCGTTGTATCATGCAGATTGATATCCACCGGGGATTAGAAGACGCTCAAAAGTTCCCAGTTCCAAAGTCCGTACGGTGCAAATGCTTGGAATCAATCCATGCTATTTTGAAGAATAATTATAATCCCCGGAGTTTTTCACTTGAAGTTAGAGAAGCAACTAGTGGTTTCCACGAAAAAACTATCTCACTTCTAGAACTCAACGAATGAAAAGAGTACTTTGATCAACCTTAAAAAATCATTTTATCTGTCTTTTTGAAACGTGATATAGAAATTGAGAAATGATGGAATTGTAAAAGAAAATCACATTAAAAGATGCTTTCTCAGAAAGCAATGAAAAATAGCTTTCCGTATAAATTGAAATAGTGTAATAAAAATAAATTCCGAAAAATAACACAGAAACTAAATTTATCTCTTTGAATTCTGTTAATTACCTGCAATTTTCCCATGCACAATGCTAATATATCTCGTTCATGTAATCTTCTCAATATTTCGCATCACCCACCAGCTGCTGACACAAGTGTCATTTTCAGCAACGCGATGTTATCCCTCTTGGTAATATTATTCACATCAACAACCTGTTTCCGTTGAAATTTCACAAGACACGAATTTACAAACAGAACACCATTCGCCGTCAGCGCGTGATCGTCTTTCAATTAGGGATAAGTTCATGGAGAACCGATTTCCTTACCGCCTTTTTCTTCGACGATCGTTAACCGGATCGGCGCACGTTCTTCTCATCGAAAATTCAACGAAACAAGGGCGCACACGAGGCTATCCTAGCTAAAGAGCTGCAGGCAAATATTTAAAACACGAACGTTATCAGCGGAACTCGCGATTTGCACAGCCGATCAGATAGTGCCGGTGTTCGCCGCCAGTTTTCTCAAATATTTAATTACGTAATCGAGTTCCCGCTGATAATAAAGCATCGAGCTGGGCGTTTGCCGACGAATCACTAAATCACTAAAGCCTTGGGCTGCATTTTCACCCATCAAACCGAAATTACTCAGGCAATTCCATCACATTTTACCAAATATTATTGTTTCAAATACACAGAGTGATTATTGCGGACGCTATTGCGTTTATTTAACTAAGATTCGACGGTTTATCAAGAAGAAGATTTTGTAAACGTGGAAGTTTGAGAAACGTGGAAAAAATTTCAGAAATTTCGTAAGATTTTCCACTTACACCTGTCTTTTATGATATGATTAATGAGTTCCCCATTTTTCTAATGGTCTTAGAGTACCGCTTTAAAAATTTCAAAACTACTCATTGCAATTGGGAATTCTTATTGTTACGATTTTCCCAGATTTAATTATGTGGAACTTTTTAATTTCTAACGAATGAGATCCTAGGTCAGAACATGGAGGAGTTCTGACGCCTCTTTATAAGCCTCTGGTTTTATATTTCGTTTAAAAGAGAGGTTCAGGTAGCTAATTCTGGCCGTATTATATTCTACACGAATTATAGAAGATGGACGAGAGAAAAATGAAATTTCGATAAATTTAGAGAGCGAATCATTTTGAATTGCCATATTATTTTGAATTAAGTATGGAATGGTTCAAGCACGATTTTAACGAGCGCCAATCCACCGACGAAAGCTTGAAATCGTCTCAGTGCTTCATTTTTTTGCTCCATTAAAACGGTTATTTACGCGCGGGAATAATCGCGACGCAGACATTTTTCTCTCGCGTAGAGCCAGCCGAGTGGAGGTTTTTCATCTCCTTTTCTTCTCTTCCTTCTGTTTTTTTAATTAAAATATCATTTACCTGTACAACCGAGAAGGTGGAAAATAAACGTTGCGAATGGTATTCGTGCAATTTCCAACAGGCCTGCACTTATTCATGCATACGATCAAGCGACGTGCGACGAGATGTGTCCGCCAGCCGCGATATTTAGCAAAATTCTGGGCTTACGCGGGTAGAAAAAATGGATCCAACGAGTCAGGATTATTGCAACACGCTGCATGGTATTTCTGAATGATTTACGCGTAATTGCTTTTAATTGTTGAGTGATGTTCATTGAAACGTTCTGACGGAAATCATCGTATCTGGCGTTCACCAATGCGAACCTACGAGCAATGATTATATTTCACGATCCCCGTTCGACATTTTGCTAAATATCGGGATGGCAAACTCGTGCATTGAAACGCATGCAATTGTTCTACTTATCTGCACTGACACATGCTCCTATATACAGTACTATACACAGATGGTCTCCATTAAACCAGAATCTTCTAGTTGGGAAGCATTTTACAAGGGGAATCAGAGATAAATCACCCTTGTACTTTTTCTATACCAAGTACATACCAAAGAATATTACACACATAACTTACGATATAATTTTTTAGCCCGTAAGTTTCTTTTCCTGGGAATGATTTTTCAGAATTACCAAGGCGCATTTTGCATTCCTACCTACGTAATATAACCGTGAAGTGGCTTCGAAGTTACCTCGAAACGATCTCGAACGAAGGTATTTAGGATCGGAAGAGGGAAAGTTGGCGGTGTAATAGACGTTTCCATGTATCCGTGCACCTGTACCGAATTTTATTTCGTCGTTCGCAAAAGTGAGCAACCACTAGCGAGCAAACGGGACGGATCCACTGGAAAAGACTGCGGTTTAATGGATTCCTCGGTCCAGCTGATTCAAGTTAATAGCGCTCGGCACGCAGGGATATCGACGATCCGACCATCTGTATTGGTATACTGTTGCATTGACGATTGTGCCGTCACAGATTGGTCTATCCCCGACCGATCCGCTATCAATACGCGGGAACACTATGGACCCAATCTAATCCTGATTAGATCCATAGCAATCGCTACGGAAATCCCGATAGCAAGGTCCCACGGATTTGGAACGTGGGGGGTGTTTAAAGTAGGTGGCCCGAGTCAGCCGTGTGTTCCTCGGCTGAATAAATGATAGGCTGGGCAAATATAATCTGTCGACGATAGTTGACGCAAAGATTTGAAGAAACTTGGCAATTTTCATACTTGATAGCAAAGGCACTCTTCAGATTCTACTCTCTGTGGAATAATTGTAGAAAACGTTGCAAATTTATTGAAGAACTATTTCGTATGTATGTATGACTTTTAATAGGAAATTTTTTGCTGATTCCTTAAGGTTTCTTTATTCTTTGTGAATCTTTAATGTTTAAATGAATAATGTTAGACTGTTTTTGAAGTTTTCTCGAATCGATTGATTTCTTGTTTTGGTGGAGTCACGTATTATGTACATATAACCGTGAATAGTGGCGCTTCATTGTGAATAATTGTATCCTTTAAACGAGCATAGTGATTTATTAGCAGATTTGCGCAAGAATTTATGGAGCTCATCGTCGACTATTCACCTATTCCTCTCTGCTTGTCGAGATTTAACTAACAGGCTTATATCGTGTTAACTCGATCGGTAATTAATGTAGGATTTCGAACGACAGGCCCATAAAATTAACACTCCTGGGCTGTCAACTAAATTTTCAGTTAATGTTCCTTTTACGAGCCATCATCGAGCAGCGATGAAATAATTTTGCAATACTTTTAAAAGGATTCTACTTGAAATGTGTTCTCTTTAAATTACGTTTATGAGTTACAGTGGTTGTAATCAGAGATGAGTATACATTAATTATAGACAAAGATTTGGATGAAAGTTTTTATTATTAATATTGATTTGAAAGATTGGAATGCACTGATTATACTTTTTCGCTTTATTTGATTTTTGTTATTCACATTAATATTTTAATAATCTCTCCTAGTTGTAAGGCATGAATGCGGGAATGGAAAATTTTGAAAATCAACGCTCTCTATTTGTCGTGAAGTTATGAAATTATTTGCGCATGTAGAATAAGTCTGTTCATTCACCACTTCATAAACAGCGCCCCAAATTTCAGTGCTTTGTATACTGTTGTATTGCAAATACAAATCCGTTACCGATGGAAACTGTAAACTTCCCTGCTGTTAATTCAATAACACAAGACCCAAACCCAATTGTTTCAGGTTTGAACAGTACAATCACTGTAATTTCAGTGTTTTAAATATGCATGATGCAATTATGCTGGACTATTACACGCTATAATGTGCATCGAAGACAGCGCCAGAATAATAAAATTATAATTCCCTATTCCATTCCTCAACGAGCAATGATAATACAAATTATTGTTGAAACAATTATCCCTGTCTAAACTCGTTGAATTTCTTAGAACAAAGTAATTTAAAATTCAAGTAACTACTTAGTAATTACATTTCAACCAAATATTTGAGCCGTTTATTTTGAAAGTGGCCTAAGTCCATTTGTCAATTTTTTTGTTCACTGTAGGTATCGTGTACAACTTGAAGTTAGTATTAAAGAATTTATACATAAAAAACTTTTAAATATAAATGGACTTAGCTCACTTTCAAAATAAAGGGCTCATTTAACAATAACTAGTGTTCGCTTTTTGGTATAAGTATAAATTTTGCTGACTGCGACTGAGAGAGTGAAATTCCAGATTGCACGTTGAAATGAAATAAAAGTTACGAGTTGAATGGACTATTTTGCAGGAGTACTTCTTGTTTGACGAAAGAATCTGAGTTGTACCGCGTTGCAACTTTGCAAAGTTTAACGGCAGGTTTGAGCCTTAATGCAACAATATGCAACTTTCGCCTCGGGCTGGCAAACTTTCGTTCGACGCTTCGAAATTCAGTTACCGACACCAGGCTACATAGTTGGTTAATAACTTCTCTTATTTTTGGTTAAACATCGTCAGCCAGCGGCGACCCACAGACACAGCTAATTCGTGGCTTCGTTAAAAGCTCTTTAACGGCGTTTTAAAAAGAAACTTCAACACTGCGGCACAAGTTTATTAAAAAATGAACGTCTAAAAATTGATGAACTTTAACTAATGGGAATTTGAGGTAGACACTTGTCGAAAAAATCTAATTCTGCGCAAGATTTCCGTGTTTCTTCACGGTTAGAAGAAAATGAAATTGACTGTGTTTTGTATTTAAAAGATACCATTTTACTTTTACATTTGTTGCATATTATTATCAGGATTGATTAATTTTCTACTTTGGAGTTATATTTTGTCAGACACCAAGCAACAGCGACGTGTCTGTTTTATTAAGTGATAAACGCGATGATTGCTGACAGGACAGACAGTGAAACAATAGATGGAAATTTGGTGGATGGCGACTATCTAATCAGAATTAGATTACACGTGCAGCATATTAGTACACTCTCGTGACTAACGCCAAATCGGTTATCGATAGTTCGATCTTCAATGGAACACCCAGGTGAGTCTTAATTGCCTGTAGCTTCATTACAGCTGGGAACTATTAACACAGGACAAAGGTAACCACACTGTAATTTTAACAAAATTCACTCCAACCGTGATAGCTTTCTTTTAGTACATTCGTTGATATTTACAATCACTTTTATCACAATTTAAATTCATGATTTTTCTAACGAAAAATCCTACAAAATCTTAATTTAACAAACTTTCAAATCGAAGATTAAAAATTCTATAATTACAGTAAATCCCAAGAAATAAAGTCCTTTAGCTACCATTCAGTAAAAGTATCGTTCCCAATTATTCCAGCCATTGATTTTCTTCCAAAATTCCTACGAAATTTAATCGAGCCAGCGATTCCAGTTGCAAACTTCCAGCAGAGGAAAATGAGAATTAAAGATGTGTAAGCGTTGTCCACCGTTGATTGCAATTGGATTTCCAATTCCACGGCGAATTAACGAGTCGCGACTAATAAAAGCAACACGGCCTCGCGAAGTTAATGCTTCCAGAAACGATCCAACGCGACAAATGTAATAACTGGAACACCGAAATATAATGCAGGACCGAAGGCTCGTTGGCATTCTTCGTTGAAATTCAAGCGTATTTCCCCACGACATCGTAAAGTTCGCCGACGATCGCGAGAGTCGAGAAACCGGGAGTAGGAATTCTGGACTCAAGGGCTTGAAAGTTCGCTCAACTGCATCAGCCAACACGGTAGACATTGACACCGCGACAGCTGTTCGATAATTGCTTCTTCATCGATCTAGCTTGATTTCACGCAGTCGAACACCACCAGGAATATTTCCCTCCATTTCGATATGAAAGGACGCCTTCCATCCTCCCAGCCTTAATAAATTGATATTGGCAAATTTTTCTCTTTCATTTATCAACTTTCCTTAACGACCTCCCACCACACCCCATTTCGAAGATTTTTCTGGGTCATGAAGACTTCCTCTTTGGACACACAATTTCTCCCAGCAATTTTTCAATTTCACTCAAACCATTTTCGTTTTATTGGCTAAGGTTTGCCAGGCAGTTTTTGTTAAAAGCTTTTTTCATTTTTTTTTAAAAGTTTCGGGAACCTGCCTGCAGAGTTTTTGATTTTAAAATTTCAAAGGATTAGCCACTGTTGCTGGGGTATATTTTTCCTTTATTTGTCTGCTGGTTTGATATGCATTTCTGGCACAATTTTTCTGTTTTTTAATGCTTTTTTGTACTTGTCAATCCATTTCTCCTTTCGGCTGGATGTTTTGTTTAAATGTTTTTATGCTGTTCCTCGCAGATGGTGGAATAATATGAAATTACTGTGGAAAATGTACGCACGTATTTTGTTCTTCTTGTTTACGTTCATTTTCATTAGTTCTAAATAATTAGAATTAAGTAAATGACAATCCCCTCTACTTAAGTTTTTTTTATAATTAAGACAACACTTTTTATCAAATTTTAAGATATGGTTTCATGGAATTCCTTCACAATGTGTCGAAAGTGATTTTAAAAAGAATTTGAAAACCGTTGGTGTTTCCAAATGTAGAAACAAGTAATCTTTACGGCACTACGTAAACTTTCCACATTTGCATTGAATTATTCAAGTGTTAAGCCAATACTTAAGGCTTACGTTGCCGTCAGGCTTTTAGCCAGATTAAATACCGAAAGTCAGAATGTTAAACTGCGTCATTGTTGAACTCGCGTTCATAGAAATGATCCACTTAACAAGCAGCAAGTTTTAATTAACTTATTCTGAAATTAGCCAACCTATTTCCTCTTCCTCCCCGCTTATTTCCTCTTTTACATTTCTAGACCATTGTAAATGTCGTTCCAAAAGAAAGAGCAGACCACGAAAATTCTGATTATGGAAATGGCAGAGCAAACTTGTCACATAGAATTTTATAAGAGTAAAACAGGATGAAATATAATTACTGTTCTGTGAAAATGATTTTGAAATACCTCTGCGGCACCAAAAAAATTCTATTTCATTTGCTCTGGTGATGAACAGCACAGCTTAAAAATATTTCAACAGTGTGTAAGTGGTCTTTTATAATTACTAGACATTTGTTAACTAAAATGAAATTTACTTGGTGGGAACTACGATTTTGTAAACAGCGACTTCCCACTCCATGAAACTAATATAGTTTTCTCCTATCTCATTACATTACCACGGATTTTATCGCCATTTTAATTAAAGATAATGGCCGACGGTCTTGTAGCCCGAGAAAGTCCACCCTATCTTTTCCATCAGACATCGTTCTCAAACTTCGATCCAGGCTTCTCTGTCGTTTCATTTCACCAGGAAGAAAATATTGGCAAAGTTTTCGATGAAAACGCCGAGCCTCTCGCATAATCCCTCCCGGACAATTAGATAAGCGAATTTAATAATCGATCGTTGGAGAAAACGTTGGAGAACAACTGTAACCAAAAAAACTTAAAAAAAATGAAATGATATGAAGGGAAAGAATTTTTCTTCATTGACACTCAAGAAGAAGAACTAATTAATGAAATATTTCCAATCCTAAACGTTGCTACAACACACCTGGAATTTAGCATTTCATAAATTTTCTTAAAAAACAACCCACACTCTCACTTTCTTTACCCCAAAAATGTTCTATTAAACTCCCTTACATTTCACTAAAACCGTAGCATCAACACTTCCTCGTCCAAATTCATATTCCTCAGAACCTAGGTAACTACTCAAATATTTTCTACCCTCCTACACCATTTCCCAAGACAACCATTAAAAACTCCACCCAAAAAAAACCATTGTTCAAACTTCCAACTTACTACCACACGAGGTCTTCACTTTTTTCCACAAAGCAGCGCAAGAGGCCGTCCGGATTCGGGCAAAGCCAGATCAGAAAACTAGCAAGCCACCATAACTCCGAACGGACCGCCAACAGTTTGACAAATACCATTACCCGTGCTCGCTGCAATTAGGCGCGTCCAGCGGCCACCCCCGCATCCGTCGTCGCAGCACGAAAGGTCTCCTTTGCACGCAAACCACCCTTCCGCGCGTGCATTAAAGCAAAATCCTTGAAATCGGCCTCGGCGATGGTTCATTCGACCGCACGCTTTAACGACCGTTTCCTCCCCCGCGACTAAGCGTCCTGTTACCAGCCGCGCAGATAATTCAGGCTTCTAATTAAAAGCAGTCACGTTCAACCCCCGCGGCCTTCCCTCCACCCACGACCAACCCTTGCTGTCCGTGGTACGTAACAGTTCAAGGTAGTGGGGTGGCTGCGTGGATGGATTCTGGCCAGCTACAGGGCGCTCGCACCATCGGATGCTCGTAGGAAATCGCGATAACGCGCCGTTATTGCGCCCACGTTCGTTATCCACGCTTTGAATTGCACCGTGGCTAGTCGAGGAAAAGAAATCGACACTTTATGGGCTGGCTTTGTGTCCAGCGAGCCGAGGATGCCGCCGTCGGCGTCGCTTCGCATCGAGAGCAGTATCCCTCTCAGGACGTTATCCAATTCCACGAGAACGCGCAGACGTTTTATTCTCTTCCGGTGAGAATCTTCTCTTTTTTTAACCCTCTTGGCGGTCATACCGGTATCTCCCTCTTGGACGGGCAAGATTTCAATTTCTAGTGGAGCTTTGTCCTGTGGGGTATCTTCTTTGAGAATTTCGTTGAGTGTTGGTGATGGATTTTTGGGTGGATATGTAGGTGATTGAAGCTGGTTACGGTCAGGGTTGATTAGCGGTGACTCTGTAGACTCAGGAAGGAAGTACATATGTGGCGTGGAGGAAGATTTTAAGTAGTATAGCGTACGAATGGTGCGCCTAGGTAAGGGGGTATTCTACTCTGACGGTCGGAGAGAGGATAAATCGGCCTAGCAAGACTTCTTTGAGAATGATGAAGGTGATCTTTATGGATTAAGCGTGGTAGATTAGTTGTAAGTAGACTTTTGCTTTATTAGAACTGTTTGCAAAACTTTAAACGCGTTTTCCTCAAAACGGTGTTTTAGAAAATGGTTGCCAGGAGATTTCAAATTCTACTTGACCGATTGGGTCCATCTTGTACAGATCTTCAGCAGATGTGTCGCTATCGCCCCTCGCAGAATTACGCAAAAATATTTTTCTTTTCTAATTTTTTTCATCTTGTAGCGCGAAAAAGACGGAGAAAAATCGCAAATATCGACACTTAAGTAGTTTTCAAATTGCAGGCATTTTAAAGTAATTTGAAACTTTTTTGCCCAAATAATTTAAGAATCATTTTAGTTTTTTCGTTTCAGATTTGCACATACCATTTGCAAATAGATTGTTGTTTTGTCCGTGTGTTTAAAACACCAATTGATAGTGGGACTAACGAAATGGTGCAAAGAAAATGCCCAACTGTGAAAATGTTTAACTGTATCTATTTTCTTAAGTTCACATTCCAAGAATTCCTGGTAATACGTGAAGTATTCAGGTCGATACATTCGCTTTGACCCAGGTTTGTTGTAATGTCCATAAACTTTTCCTTCAAGTCGCCCCTCAAAAACAGCTGCATTCCGTACTCAGCCTTAAAGTATTCGAAACAGTCGGCATGCTTACCGCGCATCCAACTCCAGTTTCATTCACGCAGGCTCTTCATTCTTTTTACGACGTAGGTGGTTTTAGATTTTTCCACCGTTCCCTTCATCCTTTTGCTCGCCGCGTACCCGTCCGTTTTGTTCCCGCGCTGCTGGCTCGATTTTTGGTTCACTTTTACGCCAGTTGCTTCATCGTTTTTATGATATCCCCCCTCCCTATCCCTCTCTCTCTCTGCCCCCTCGCAGCTCCTTTCTTTTACCTCTCTTTTAATTAGTTTGCTTTCCCCGTTACCGCACCGTTTCCGTTCCCAACATTTTACTTCCTCCTTCTCGCGTGCTCCCCCTCATTCCACGTTATACGTTTCCCTTTTATCGTTGCCTTTTTGACCCAAACTTGATGTACGCTTCAATGAAGCTTTCAGTACACCCTCAACCCTCCGCTGACCTATTTGCCCGCCTCTTCATGTAAATATCTATTTACATTGTGCGTTTGAAACACGCTCCCGTTTCACTGTGCCCCCACATTGCCTTTCACCACGCATGGCAATTATCACGCGTTTAAACAGTGCTTCTTCTATTTTTGCACAGAAGAACACCTCTGTGTCAATTACATCCTCTTTGCTCACGTTGTCATAAATTTCACAAGAAACTTGGGTCCAATTAATTCGCTTCTTCCTCTGTCTCTTGTAACAGAGAAGTCGAGCTGAATTCTATGAAACATTTTCCACGATACATTAATACCAATGGCTTCAATTATCCAATTTCCTATTTAGCTAGCAAATAGACTTGCCAGGTTGTCAATCTAGCGGCAATGCTCCAACAGAGCGACATCAGCCGTCCGTCCTACAATCCAACGATCTTTTCATCAGTTCGCGTCTCAATTCAGTCGGACCTCTTTTCCAAACCCATTCCATTTTAATCCTGACCTACAGAGGGAAAGGAATGCGAGCGATATCGACTGAGCGCGTCGTTTTTCGATCGTTTTATTGCGCATACACGTGATCGGGGTTCGTTACGTGGGCCACGAGGAAAAACTGGGGGTGGCCCGTGCGTACGTGTTCCGGGCTTAAAGGTGCATTGGTACCCCCCCCCCCCTGGCTGGACGTCCCCTTTCATATTTTAACAAGGTCGGGCGGAGAATTTTAGGAACTCCCGACGTGGGAGGCATTAAAGGGGTAGCGCGCGGAGGAAATTGGATTTTGAGAGAGGTTTGATCGGATTAAAAGCGACGGGAGGGGGAGAGACACGAGTCACGAAAAGTAATTTTGCTCGCTGAACTAATAACACAGAGGTCTGCCTTCTACCCTCCTGTTCCCCCAACCCCTCCCCGCCCGCCACGCTAGCTACCTGGCTACTTCGCGATTTTTGATGAATGGATTCCTGGCTCCCGGTTTCCAATACGGGACGAACTTTCGACATTAATTTTCTGGAATTTCCAGGGGAAGAACGGGGACACGATAATGTACTCCGCAATGAATCTTGGTTTAATCCTATGGGGACTTCTGGTGCCTTGATTGACTTCACGCGTATCTAGATTACTTATCGCTTGGTTTGATTTTTTACTAATGCAGTGTTTCTCTACTTTTTAAGGGTCGCGACTTCCTTTCATAATATTCAAATAACCTTTGTAAGGTAAGCCCCATATAAGGTAAGGTAAATATAATAAAGTAAAGAAGGCACATTAAAATAGGTAATTTAACCCTTTGTGGTTAGATCTTATAATCAGGAATTGGTCACATGGGGTTCACTGCACCCCAGCGAGTTTCTAACACTTTTCTTGAAATATCTAATCCACATTCTGGTAAATATGACAAATACAAATACTATCAATGAAATCGTCAATAACTACACTATTTTTATATTTATCTGTACACATGCTTTATGCATGGAGCCTAGATATTTCAAGTTCACACCACAAACAAGGGATACACAAACTTCTCCACCACCACGAACAGGTCCCAAACTTTCGCGTGCTATTCTCTCTTTAAAAGCAGCATAAAACACTGAACGGTGTTAAATTCATCATCCAGCTCTTGTTCGAGATAACTTCCCTCGATTCACGACAAGCACTCCGATCGTCTCCACGAATCAAAGTCTCAGTTTTGGATCGTTCGATCCAGCAGACCTCGACTGTCTTCGTCACGGTTCATTAATCCAAACGTTTCCCCACAAAAAAATATTATCTTGGTAGCATTACGTGTGCTAGATAGCAAAGCAAGGACTGTTGTGTTGTAATAGATTAACAGAGGACTATCATTACGTGTAATTCGCGAACATTATGATGGACTAGCGAATTTGGAGACAGACGCTTAATATACGAATACGCGAAGCGTAATACATTGTGTTTGCCCGTGATTACTCTAATTACTAAGCAACCTGCTAAAATTCTATCGCTTTGACGTGTTGCTTTTGTCGTGGACGCTTGGTTTAGTCCAGAAAATGAATATCGAGGCGGAGTTAATGAGACGCTCTGCGCGGATGCTGGGTGGACCACTCCCTCAGTCATTCGATAGTTATTATTGTTAACAGCTACTATCGGTTGTTGATTAATAGCAGCCTCTCGCGCAGAGAAATTTGGTCGAGATAGGTGTGTCAGTGAATTCTATGACCATAGGTTGATCCTTGGAACGTTATTTTTTCCATATTTTTATTTACCGTTTCGTGAGTCTAGTCATTGTTCCCTGAAAGCTTTGACCTTATAAAATTGCAGGCTATATCACGGTACCACCAGTGGAAATGCTACATTTGTAATTGTTGGTGTAGTGAAATACGTTTCAGTGGAGATGTAGGTTGGGACTAGAAGTGGTCGAACTTTTGGCATACTGCAGTTCTCATTCCTTTTTCTACTGAAAATATTATGCTCCACCCTCTACATGTTCGGTTGAAATTCATTTTATATGATGTTGCACCTACAATTATAATTAAAGTTAAATTGAAATTTCATTTTAACAGCCCTTCAATTAATGCACCACCGCGAACCGTCGTGCCTGTTTGATTCCGCAAAGATTCAGGCCACGTGCAAAAATTTTAAATGTTAATTGCTCTGAAAGCACACGGTAGCGAGGAAATGTATAAATTTAACGATTTTTGTATTGCGTCAAAATTTTTTGAACTTTTCTTTGTGAATATAGTAAAGAACTCTTTTCAGTGCAAAAAGTTCCTCGTCGATTTCAAATATCACTCCCAATTAATGTAGATTATCTTTCTAAATAATTTAAACAGCTATTAAGAACCATGACAAGTAAAAAGTTGAAGAAACAATTATTTCCTTTGGGTAGAAATTCAATTGTGTTCGTCAATATAATACCAATTACTTCAAAGAAAATAAACTAGGAATCGGCCAGAAAAAGAATGTCATTCAATCGTGATCAAAGATCGATCAATCTATCATCCCTTATCAAACATAATTTCAAAATTCCAACCACCGTGATAAACAAGCAACAAGAGAAAGTTGAAAACAGAAGCTACTCTTTCATCACCTGCGACCGCATCCATCAATCGCAAGGAAACCAAATAAGAAACAAGATGAAGAGAAAACAGTGTGTTTCGTTACTCCCTCTCTCCCTAACATGGCTTCGCCGCCACTAAAAATGGCGAACAGACCGACAGGAAGACGCGAAAGAATGATCGTTTCGAGTTCCATCCATTTTCGTTGCCGTTGTTGGGGCAATTCGAGGAGTCGTAAGAAAACGAAGGAGGGAGGGAAAAATAGGAGACGGGCCTGACTCAAGAGACCTGAGCTCAATCACGATGACAAAAGTGGACCGGTGGTTTCGTGCGTTCTACACGGTGGCTGACTCATTAAGGCCGCGTAACCGGAAACCGGAACAGCGCTTCGAAGACGGCGACGGAAAATTAGGGAGCTTTCGTCCGAGATCTTCGAGGGCTGAGAAGAGCCTAGTTCGTCTATAATTAAGTGGCTCCTGGATATGACGCCGCTTCGAAGCTCTCGTAGATAGCGACCCTGTTGATTATCTTCGAGTAAATCGAGTACTTCGTGAACGTACTTTCCTGGCTGCCTTACTTCACTCTTGTTTCGGTTACCAAGCCTCTATTGACGCTTTAGAAACTCAGGTTAAGGAACTCGTTGACTGATCTTGTTTGGGGTAACGCTGTATGATTACGTGTTACACGCAGAGTTGGCCATTAACTAAACAAAAAATTATTTAAATAACGGATCGAATAAAGGTTACTTTAACTTTAGATTTTTCGATGAATAAAGTTAATTTTTTTATTTGACGAATAAAGTTATATTTTATTTAATTATTCAGAATTATTCTGAGATCTTATTTCTTCCGGTTGGATTGAACTTTTAGACACTTACGTGGGTATGACAGTGTTTCGTTTGGGGGCAGTTTGAAATTTCAAATTTGGTAGTTTTATAGTTTTCGAATTTTTCTATTCGTTATCGAGCTCGAAATTTTCTAACGAGATGTTTGTGATGGAATATTTAAGCACTACTAGGTTCGCCTTTCAGATTGGGAGAAAAATTTGATGTGTCCAATTATTGTTCGAGTACTACAGTATTTGATGAACCCTAGTTTTAGTTCATGCAAAACGGAACTGCAAAATTCTGAAACTGAAATTTCATTGTATCTACAAGAAAAATATTGTGTCAAGGATTGTATGGGAATATATAGACGGCATTTTACATTGTTCGGGAAATTAATCAGTCTGAAGTGAAAAGTGATCTAGACTGAGAAGTTGCGCAAGGTATACAAAACTGACCGTTTGCCTTTTCGATGCAGTAACGTTTCTTGATAAGAGTGTTTCATTTAGGAATTTTAAATGGAATTTAAGAATTTTAGAATTCCGAGTTTTGTAATTCGCGGCTCCCTTTCGGCCTGACCGTTTACTTGGCCGTCCCGGGAGTAAGGCTTTTATTTTACCGCCAAAGTTAATTAACATTTAGCCACTGACCGTAGCCGAGACATGAATATGCGAGACCTCGCGGATGTAATTACGTAATTTTGTAGCCGGCCGTATTACCTCTTCGCGTTCGTCTGAACCACCTTTCTCGTGACACCGAAGCAAAAACTGAAGGAAGCACTCGTTACTTATGCAAAGAAATGTTTCAATTAAAATTGCTCGTAGGAATTATACTGCTTCCAGAAATGAAAGTTTTGCCTCTAGTATGATAAAGATTTATTCTTCCACCTGTGATTTCAAATAACACGACTGTGGATATATTTCGATAACACGTTACTGTAAAATCAGAAAAGAAAGGATTACTTTCACAAATGATTAATGTGTAAAATAACTTGTTTATATTACTGGTACTGGTGATTACTTTTACATTTCACGAATTAGTTTAAAGGTGGATTAAATGATGAGCCATTAAACTTGATGAAGTTTTCGTGACGGTGAATGAATGTTTCATCGAGTAAAGTGTACCAAAATTGATACGAAGCAGCTACGAGCCCCAAAGTTAACATAATGTACACAGTTTCCTTAGCAATATGCAAAGTGTTTCGAGCACAAAGTTATTTAATACGATACTCGTTGAAATCTTTTTCCCGTCGGGGTATTCAAATGAAATTGAACGAGTTACAAGGAAGTGGCTAAACGCGATAAAGGAGACAGTACTCTCGGATAAAGGAATCGTTCCTTCTACCCTTCTTTTATGTCGTAGAACGTCTGGGAGTAAGTGCTCAAAGCAAAGCGGACGTCGCGACTGGAAGCGTTCGACTGAATAGAATTCCAATTAAAGCACCTTGACTCGCGGAAGAATCTTTGATATCCGAGTTTCGTCATTCGGCCCGTCTCGGCCTTATCGCAGACATCGTCGATTTTCCGCCGAACTTGTTGATTAAAAATGTTTTGGATACCATGCAACATCCTTCGCGTCTGTTCACTCTCATGTAGATTAAACTCACAACATCCAAGTAACTTACATATACCTACAATTTAGATCCATTATAACCTATTCTCGTCCAAGAAATTTTTAACAGCAAGCGTTAGAGTTAGAGTTAATGTTAATGTAAAAGTTGCAATTACAGTTACTATTACACTTAAAGGTAACGTTGAAATATTTTTTCGACGCTGAAGTCGAAACTCCCGACGAATTAAAAAAATTTACTTTACTCGTCGAACGGACTTTAACGATGTAGAATTTAAAGTTTAATTTCAATTAAGGGCATACCACTTATTTCTATATCTAAAAAGTAGAATTCAAAGAGAAGTCCTGAGGAATATCATCCAATCAATCAAACGCAGACAAATATTAATTTCATCGAATGGGTACCAAGGCCAATTAACAACGTCAGTCGAATCACTGCGGCTGTTTCATTTTATTTAATAGAGTTCCCTAATGAAAGTTCCGCTCTGGATATCTCTTGAGTTCTTTACCCCCTTCCGTTCCTCCTGCATCCACGGATCTCCCTCGTTTTTCGCCAGGCTGCGACGCAGCCGAGGCGCGTTTAAAGGAATCAGCAGACAGGAAATTAGCTCGGAAATCGCTTTCGTAGTCGCGAACAACCAGGTTCCCCTTCGGTGGCCTGGCGTTTGATTGTCACCAAGTTACGCAACCGGAACGTTTTATCTTGTCACCGTCCCTCCCCCATCCTCCACCCCCGAGTATTTGCACGTTATCACACCCCCGGGAGATCATAGCCCGGCCGTACGTCGACGCGTGATTGTCGCTGAATTAATTACGCGCGAGCCCCCGCGGTAAATATTTCTGATGAAATGCGACGAATCCCTGGATAAATGAGCGTCATCGACGACATAAGGCCACTCGAGGCGAGCGAGGCGAATTTATGTAACAATTCATTGAAAGGGTGTGCACTGAGATTGAGTTAAGCGAGATTTTTCGCCAGCTTGTCTGGCGAATGAATATGTTAGCAGCTGGTAGAACACGAAGTTCGTGGTCTTTGGTAAGATTTTCTGATTTGCGTAGTTTTGATAGCAATTGCTCTGTTGAGAATGGATGATAGTGGTGTTGGATCGTGAGACCAGTGTATTAGCTTTGAAGAAACTATTTAGTTAAGTGCAGATATGGGCAAAATTTTAACTTCAATAAAAATTTTGAGTTACGTAGAAGAGTTAAAAAAAATTATTGGTCATGTGTCGTCGTTGACGAATAAATTCTCGTCGAGTAAAAAAAATAACTATATTCGTCAAATAATCTAAAATTAAAATAACTTTTATTTCATCCGTTATTTAAATAATTTTTTATTTAGTTCATTGGGTTATAGGTACTTATTAGAACCTTCTAAGTTCTTGTACCAAGGGCCACTATATACTTTGATTTTCACCAACAATTCTAGATTTCGTTATACATCCCTTAACATTAAAAAATTCCGGAAAAATGGTGTTTTAAAAATTTACTGAGAACTCATATTTCACTCCTCCACGTTGCTGCAACATTGATTCACAAAATGGTGGTCCCTCCACACGATGCATATTGCCATTCATCCCATTGAGATCAACATGCATTACCGTCCCCCTGCAAGTGCATTCGTACTGTCGAATTGAAAAGAAACGCAGAAAACTCTCCTCCAGCACGGCCCATCCCCCGTCAAAGTAAACAATAGACGTCGCAACGCATAGGAATCTCTGACCGTCTATTCTACACCCCCGTCTGTTCCTCGGCCTGTGAAAACGTTCGAGGGAAATATTCATCTTGAAACGATGCGCCGGCGAGGTGCAACCGGATGCACGATTTCTAACTCCATAGCGCGCAGTAACGTGCACGATGGAGTAACACGTAAACTCCGACGCTTCTCTTTCATGCGCTGTTACCGCAACGCTTTTCCATCCGTTTCTTTTCCCCTCTGCCTCGTCACAGTCCCGCGGACCGGCTGGAAAAGTTATTTCCCCGCGGTTTGATGCACTTAAGTCGCAGCCTCGGGGGAGAGTCGGTGTTTTGAAACGGTCGAAAGTTCCCGCGACCGTGTTTAATTAGATGCTTGACTCCCGGTTAACGGGGTTCTTCTCGGATCCAACGTGAAGCCACTGCGACGTCTCGTAATTTGTAAACTTTCAAGTCGCCCGAAGTGGTGCGCTCCGAAAGTGTAATTTTTGTTAGAAGTGGAGACTTCTTTGGAGATTTGTCTCCGTACGGAGATGGCGATGGAAGCTTCAGAAATTTGATGATCGTAATCGTAATAAAAATAGTTGAAAAATGAAATAAAAGAGGAATTACTAGAGAATTCTAGAAATGTTTACTAAAATGTTAAGAGGCTTGTAGCTGACATAAATGATTAAAAAAATCCATTAACTGAAGCAGTAACATTTTATACGCTTTCCAATGATCGATACTGTCTGAGGTTCAGTGCGATCTACCGTTTCTACTTGAATTATCTGGCAGCGGTAGGAGCGCCAGTAGTAACGTGCAGCATTGGTCAGCCCTGGCGCTCGACTCTATTTCTGCTCGAAATCTCCGCCGTCCACTACCACTATTAGCAATACCAGCACACCAATGACACGTCCCGTGTTTCTGAAGTAGTAAAAGCTACACCGTCCCAGGACAATAGAGATCAACGTCTGCCAAATACCCAGTTCCCCCAGCATCTGCGGAGTTTCAATGGTGGCAGATTGCAGATGTCTGCAGAGAATTGAATAACCGTACCCATATACCCTTTAAAAAAGAGCACGAAGTTTACATTCTAACCAGTTCCTTTTCACAAAACCCCTTCCACTTATCTTCATTTTCAAGCTCTTCAATGCTCGCTCATATCAACTTCCCTTTACACAATTAAGCTGACAGATAAATTACCGTAGAATCAATTTTTAAAAGCTGACATAAATCTTCTAAATTCGTCTAACAAGACAACAACAGAATTTCATAAAAGAGCCTTTCAAATCGAGTTACACGGCGATCTTCCCTCAAAATTAACCATCTCGAGAATGTAGCCTGGCGCATGACATATTCATCCTGCCTTTGCGATCAATTTTTCCCCCCAAAGAGTCATCCTCCCCTTGTGGTCACGAGGTTGCATTCCGCGCACGACGACGGCAAACAATGGCGCACAAATTATTAGAACACAGTGGTCCTTCCTCCCCGATGGTTGACCAGTTTCCCAAAGCTGTACAACGGTTCCAGCGAGGACGACAGATTTTCTGGGCCCCGAGAGTACCTCGGTTTACAAATTCACGAGACGGTATCGATTTCCTATTAGCATCAGGTGAACCGCTAGTGTTATTGGCCAAGACTGGAAGGCGGCCGCCGGCCGTAGACCATCGTACGGATCAACGGTAAGAGTTATACGGGCCTGTGTGTGTGCGCGCATAAGTCATAAACCACGATGATATCGGCGCGATGTAGCATTAACCTTAATTACGTTCGAGCATTAATGCTTGCGCGAGGCAGCTGCTAACGACTCTGACCTCCTAATGTTGAACGTTTCTATACGGGCGTCATGTGTCAGTGCAGATCGAGCGGGAAGCAGAGGCGGAAAAGCGTAGCCAGCATGCGTCCGCGATCCAGGGAGTCCGAATCTCGACGGGAAGTAACGAGTACCTGTGAACCTCGGCAGCGCCACTCGAATTGCGTTCAAGTAATGTATGGTTGCGATGAAATCGATTTGACTCGATCTTAAATTATGAATTCTTAGTGCTAATTGAAAGAATTAGGTACGGCTGAGGTGTAAGCTAGTTTGAAATGATGTGAAGGTTAGTTTAGTATTACTATTAACTGTGTTAATTTTTCAAGGACTAAATATTATGTAAGAATATTCTTGTGCTCTTTAGTAGTTAAGTTAAATTCCAGTAAAGATTAGAGTGCCAGAGTTCCTGATTTTGTACTTGATTTAGGGAGGGAAGAATCTAATGCTTCTGATAATATTAATAGAATTATTTAATTGTATTGTATAATGTAGAATAATGCATGATTTGCTTCAGTAGATATATCTGATGATTGTGAGTAACGTTTGTGTAATTTAATTGAATATTAATACAGGTATATAATATGGAGAAACATAGGCCATTATTATTTAATTTTGTTAGAATAACAATGGTTGGTAATAATGGATAACGGTAAATGGACAATGTTGGAATTCATGGAGGTTGGATTTCATGGGTTCTGAACGTTACAGATCAATGTTTCAGTTAAACATTCGTAGCATCATTTTATGTTATGTCGTCTGACAAGTAGATATTGAGGTAAAAGGTTCGTTAACATTTAAGCTTTACGAATTTATTGAAGCACTACTTATGCATATGTTTCCGTGATAGCTACTTGTACTGCAGAAAATGGATCGAGTCGAATAGATTTATAAAATAGAACGTTCAGTAACGTGCTATCAATTCGAGGCAAGTGAATGATAACGAAACTCGTAAACAGCAAAACGTGTGGCGCCCTGTCGAGGTCAGCTCGCGACGAACAAGTTCCTGAAGAGGAAGCAACGAGATATGACACTATAGTACTCACCATCGTTGTTCGTTCGAGCGCGCGGAGGCGATGAGCTGGCCGTTGGGAAATTTCGTGAAACGTTGTCCCTTGGCTGTGGTTGCGGCCCTTCGAGGTTCGGACTGGGGCTGAATTCTGCCCTGAAGTCCGCCCTGTCGAAGCCCTCCTCGAACTCGTGCAGCTGGTTGATCTCGTCTGGCTCGATATCGCCCTCGTAATGGTCCCTTAGCACTGTTCGTGGTACTGCAAGAAGAAAAAGATGTAGGTACCGTGGTGAGTATCGTCCAAATACAAAACACTTTATAAACAAATGGGGTAAATCTGGGGCTCTCGGTATAGGTAACGTAAAACGGCTATTAAAATTAACACTGCTATTATTTATTTTATTAGATTAAACCTAATATGTTCAGAATTTTATGCTGATTCAGAGAAACTAGTCGATTTTTGCTGAAAATCGAGTTAAAAACTAAAGTCGACATGTGAACATTTTCGCCCTTTGTGGGAGTAGATGTACCACACAATTTATTCGGAAATTGATGACACTATTATTAATGTTGAGTAATACATTAAGTTTGGTTTTCATTCGTGCAATTCTGTAAATTTTGTAAAGTCCGGTTAATAATAATTTGGCTACAGAACAACGGGATAGTTCGACAGAAAAAAGGAGCAAACAGAACCGAGATTTCGAAAACTACTTAAGTACAGGATACCCTGTCAGGTTTTGCGTTGAGAATTTTAATAATATGGTTCTTGTGGAGTTAGAGGAGTGGCTTGGAGTACAATTGAAGGTGGAGAAGCTCTCCAGTCTCAATGCAAGTATTGCGCAATTTTCAATAACAGCACGGGAGAATGATCGAACAACTTGTGAAGAAACTTTCCTCTTATTTCCGTGTACAATAACTTCTCGGCGGTCATATAATTTGATTTTCTCGATATCTCGATTGATTTATCGCCGCGTGGACATGGACACGTTCCCTTTTCGCAAATTTTCGCATGCCAGAGTGATTCGAAGCGCGTCCACGCGTGTGCAACACCCTGATTTCGCGAGTACGTGCTCGTCCGCTTGAAATGCAACTGCATACGCGATGCGGGATATCGATACCGCGGCGCCTATACCGAATATTATGCGACGGGAAATAAATCGACTGCTGTCGTAACGTAAAATGGACGATCTTATTGTATCGACAGGATTCGAGGCAAACATCGTTGGAGGAATGCATTATGCAGAGGAGACGTTGCTTAACCTACAACTACATTTCAATTTTACCACTAAGGTCATAAGGCATCGTAATATTTTTAATGGAAAAACGCATCGAACCTTCTATGATAGGTAACCATAATTAATTGTAACAAAGGGTTGTCTAAACCGTCTATTCTAATTAAATTAAATTAAATAATTACGCAGAATTTGCATCGGCTCCCATACACTGCAGACTTACGAAATAAATTTTTGTGTAAGGAAACAGATGGGCTTTTTGGAAATTTTTTAGATACACGGTTTCGCTGGCCATCAACGAAATTACAGTGCGCAGAAACGTTGCCAAGAAAAACGCGCATAGATAATTCTGACACACTTTGCATCAAACGAGATTTGCTTTCGTGACCCAGCATAGAGAAACACCTCCGGCAAAGTGCATGGAGCACGCGTGCCACCCTTAAAAATACCGTGCTCGTGCCCCCAGGAAATTGTATTTGTGTCTTTTGCAAATAACGTTTACATTTTTCGGGGAAAATAACACTGCAGCGCGTGGTCGGTGTTCGCGTTTCACAGAACGCGGATTATTCAATGAAAATCAAGGGAAAACGGAGCGAAACATTAACGTATATTTTTAAAATTGTGAAACCATAATATAATTTGAATTTTTTTTAACATGCTAGCCACTTATTGCGTGTCCGCATTGATTGACTTTTGCAGCGTTGTACTGAAAATAAAAATTGCGAACTTTGGGCAAGTTTGCTTTTTTAATTCATGAATTGCTGAGGCAACGATTTTTTAGATAGTTGGCTACAATTTTTTTCAGAGCAGAATGTGGTGCCAGCAGGAAATGTTATTCGAGGTTTTCATTTTTTGAACGTCCTAATTAAATGTTAATGAGCTCGCCAGTGGTTTGGAAGGGAAAAGTTCTTTGTTAAATATATTTCATAGATCACACAAAGGGATTTTATGTTTCTTAGAAATTATAATATTTAAAAACTGCGTTTCCCATCAGAATTATGAATATGTTTCAGAAGAAGCTATTGTTTCGTTGTGAGGAATCTAATATGGTGCTTGCAGTAAATTTTAATAAACTTACCTGAACAATGAAACAAGGATTTTTGGCTAAGACGAAACGCATATCCGAAATTTCGAACTCCATGGATAAGGAATAACTTTTATCTCCGTCACAAGAGCCATTTAAGCTTTTATTATGCCATCATGGTGCACGCCCAAGTTAAAGTAACTCGTAAGGTAGCCCCCTTTAAGAGGCATTTATGGAAATCATATTTTTTTAAAGGTACCATCAATCCGTGCTTTGGGTGGATAAGAAATTTTAATAAAATCTAAATTCAGGATCTAAAGTGAATTTCGATGGCGTCACGCTTTGCAGGGAAGAATTTGTAAAACCGATGGCACGAGTCGCATGGAAATGTAGCTCCACCATTTTTTTTTTCGTGTAACAACGTGCAGGAAATTTCCTTCCTGTATTTCATTTACGCTAAAAAATTCAAAATCCGTTAACAAATTCAAAATCAACAGCCTACTTGTTAAGTAGATTCTACATTCTGTGTTCTACATTTAACTTCCTTTAGTTACTTCAAATTGACGAGATGCACCAAACATATAAAACCACCAAATTCTACCCAAAACTCAAGAAACAACTCGTAATTACCATCTCAACAATTTCGACTAAACCCTCCTTATTTATCCCCAAAGAAATTTATTTTGCCCCACATTTGCATACAGAGAATCTTCAACTAAACAGCGTAAATCGCAGAAAAGTCGATTCCACTGTCTGCGGGTGGGATAATGAAATAAATCGAAGGTGGTTCTGGCGTGCATCGCGTTATTGGTGGAAAATGCAAGGACGGTGCTCGCGAAATTACGAGGCGTCGAAACCGCCGGATTCCAGGGCTTCCAAGAGGGGCGTGCACAGGACGGAAGTAGCCAGCCTCGTATAGTTTACTTACCGCGATTAATAATTGCAATTTAACACCAATGTTGCGGTGTCGTGCAGCACAATGGGTTACAGTAGCTTTGGCCCAGCAACGGTGCTCTCTAACCGAACAGGATACATTATAACCCTCCCCGCGGATAATGGAACAGAGAAAATGCGAGACCATGGAAGATACGGCGATACTGCGAGGGTGCATTCAACGGGGGTGTCTCGTTTCGGGGCGAAAAGGGTCTAGCAGGGTAAGTATGGGCAAACGGCCCCCACGCCGATTCCTGGAGGTGTTATTTTTTAAACAATGCTCCTGGCATGAAACACCATTGTGTAAAGTTTTAGATCGCTACCCCCCCGTTTAAGGGTAATACGGGGGTGAACGCCCTTAACGTTATTATTTTTTATCTCGGTTACTACTTAAAATATTTGAATGAGAAAAATATGAAAAAAAGCTACATACTAACTGTACTTCGTGTATTTTTCTCGAAATTGTAAATCAATTATTAAGGGTAGAAAAAAAATAATTAATTTTTTGAGGGTGGTTTTTCGAAACAACCCTTTGAGTGACAACCTCCAAAAAAATAAAAAATAATGCTCTATTATGGTGGTATTATATAAAAAATCCTGAAGATGATCGAGTTGGTGGAACATAGTTAAATAATTTAAAGAAGATCATTATATTATAAAGGGTCTAGCAGGGTAAGTATGGGCAAACGGCCCCAACGTCGATTCCTGGAGGTGTTATTTTTTAAACAATGCTCCTGGCCTGAAACACCATTATGTAAAGTTTTAGATCGCTACCCCCCGTTTAATACGGTAATACGGGGGTAAACGCTCTTATATTTATAATTTTTTTTCTTGGTTAAAGATATTTAAATGAAACAAAAGCGACAATATTTTTCCGGATTGGAAATGAATTATTACGGGTAGAAAAATATAATTTATATTTGGGGGTAGTTTTTGCACCCAACCCTATGAATGACAACCCCTTGTCGTGATAATCGCTTATATTTGTTTGCACATATCGAAGGGATAATCCGTACTTAGCCAGGCGTATTTTGCTGTCTTTCTGATTATATAAACGCTGATAACTTATAATCGATTAAAGAAAAATTACAAATAATGCAGTTATCACTACTGCTTTCAGGCATTGTTCTAAATAATACTGGTGCTAAATAAAGCACTCAAACAATTTTTATCGTAATATTCATGATTTTCTCTATTAGTAAACTCGCAAGCAAAATGTCGATAAAACAGCGACGGTTCCGTGCTGTCGGCGGACCGCGACGTCGATACGTCGTCGTATGGTGAATAGAGGGACGCGGCCGCCTCACCGCGCCGCGCCGTCCGCGTAAAAATAATATTGGGACGCAGTCGCCGTCGTTGAGGGGTTATTTAAGTATGTTTCCACCAACGCGACTATTCTACATTTTTATACATGATAGTTATATAATAGAGTATTATTCTTAATTTTTTGGTGGTTGTCACTCATAGGGTTGTGTGCAAAAACTACCCCCAAATATAAATTATATTTTTCTACCCGTAATAATTCATTTCCAATCCGGAAAAATATTGTCGCTTTTGTTTCATTTAAATATCTTTAACCAAGAAAAAAAATTATAAATATAAGAGCGTTTACCCCCGTATTACCGTATTCAACTGGGGGTAGCGATCTAAAACTTTACATAATGGTGTTTCAGGCCAGGAGCATTGTTTAAAAAAATAACACCTCCAGGAATCGACGTTGGGGCCGTTTGCCCATACTTACCCTGCTAGACCCTTTATAATATAATGATCTTCTTTAAATTATTTAACTATGTTCCACCAACTCGATCATCTTCAGGATTTTTTATATAATACCACCATAATAGAGCATTATTTTTTATTTTTTTGGAGGTTGTCACTCAAAGGGTTGTTTCGAAAAACCACCCTCAAAAAATTAATTATTTTTTTTCTACCCTTAATAATTGATTTACAATTTCGAGAAAAATACACGAAGTACAGTTAGTATGTAGCTTTTTTTCATATTTTTCTCATTCAAATATTTTAAGTAGTAACCGAGATAAAAAATAATAACGTTAAGGGCGTTCACCCCCGTATTACCCTTAAACGGGGGGGTAGCGATCTAAAACTTTACACAATGGTGTTTCAGGCCAGGAGCATTGTTTAAAAAATAACACCTCCAGGAATCGGCGTGGGGGCCGTTTGCCCATACTTACCCTGCTAGACCCTTTGTGGTAATAAAAGTATTATCGATAAATCAAGTATGCATTTTGCGCGTAGTTGCAGCAATTTCATTGCACCTTGAAGCTCACGTATCGAGAGAAGAGGGATTCTGAGGGCACCTGGAGAATTTGAGCGCACGGTGGCAGGTGATATGAGGCATGCATGGAAATCCAGAGCTTCGAATAGTTGCGTGAAGGGAGTGAAATAGTTAAGATTATAGGGTCGTAGATAGTACCTATAGAGTTATGTAATTTTGAAGAAATTGTCACACTGTTCTCGTTCAAATAAGTGAAGAAGACAGGAAATAGAGAAACTGTACTTTCTGTCACGATTTTATGCAGATTTGTACACTATTGAACGCGACAACGAGCCCGGGGTGTTGCCCGTGTGTAATGATTACCATCCAAAAGCGTTAATCCGCGTGGACGTCGATTGGGGATAATATGACAAAGGAAATACGACAAAGGAAATGAGATGCGGCTCCCATTGACCCAGCAACGTATCGTCATCTAATCATCGGTGCACCAGCGAGTGACCAGATAACAGAGGTTCGGTAGATTGCAGAATTTACATTCCTACGGAAATTCGTATCGGTACGCCAGAGCCTTCCTAGTGGCCCTCTGCGAAGACTATCCGTCGCAAGTTTCAATCTCCACCCAATCTCCGATAAGAAGCAAGCAGTGAGTCAGATATTTTCGTGAACAAATTAACTCTCTTTCGCTGGCTCGTCTCGGTAGAGGCGCGCCGCTATTGCACCCGCGAAGCATAATGTAACAGCGAAGCTTAGCCGAACAAACTTTGTTCTTTGATAATTAGCCGTGTAGACAGGCTACCAAAGTGCTGCGGACCGTGCGGATCGCAGAAGAACCCACTTCACCGGCTTCGAGATGCTTTGAAAAGTAAATGGGGACTCATTAACCCTCCGGGTTTCTGTTCCCCGAACAGCACTAGCGCAATTACGAGTTATTCTCGTATTTGAAGTGCTCTTCACGAAAGCATACATTCCGACTGAGTTGAAGTACACGCTTGACTCCTTCCTTCGAATTTATAAACTCCAAACAAACGGGACTCCGTGCCGTGGCGCGCGCGCAGTTTTAATTTGTGCTCGAATGGGCCACGACCCTCGCGAACTGATGGTACCCGTCGCCGCCGACGGGGCAGTGGGGACGCCTCGGTTCGACGAGGAAACGAGGAAATGGGGCGTGGAAAAGTGTTTCGTCGTTCGTTACGATTCTCTCATTAATTAAACTACTGTTTGGCAGGGCCAACTGGCCGAGCAACGAAATGGCGAACGTTCCGTGCGATTTCCAAATAATGGTCCACGTTGCCATTAACTGGGGACGGGTTATCAAATATGCACTCGGCCAAGTGACTCCATCGCGCCCCTATTGTTGTTATCACAATTCCGCATTTTAATCCGCGGCGCGTTCAATAGCCCAGCCTGCTACGTAATTGAATACGATATCGTGAGCACCGTGTCGCAGTTAACGGGAATGTTGCGCGACAAGTAGAACGGAAAAACATGGATGAACGATTGGTTTCCACCAAACAGTTTGCGCTACTGATCGTGGGAAACTGTGTCAATTCAATGTGTAAGTCTACGGGTATGGTCAAATTTATAAATGTCGGGATCGAATTAAAGTAATAGCCGAAACTTGATAAAGTCACAATCGATGTAAGATCCCAATTCAATTCAACAACTGTGTTATATCTAGATTTGAATTTCTCTTTGGCCCTGCATGAATTCTTTTTTCATTTGGAATTTCAGTTTTCTATCTTGAATATGGGATAAGTACAATACTATATTTTTCTAAAAGTCGTCTATATTAAAAAACATATGTTAATATTGAACAGGCAGTGACTCATAGGTTTACTCACACAAATTAACTCTTCGTTGATAATCTGGGTGTGAGCCACCCATAAGCTGATTTTGACACTTTGTTCCTTTTCCAATATCTACGTAGAATATCGTGGGATATTCGTGGAATATCTCTGTTTTTTCATTTACCGAAATAACCTACGTTCTATGTACAAAATAAGCACCTCTTTTCCAAAGCCGACTTACAAACTATTTTTTTTCTGAAAGTATTATACCTATCTGAACAACAACTATGTAGATTTTTAGCTTCTAATATTGAAACTTGTAAAAGTTACAATTTTTTTAAGATTTTGTTTGCATAAACTGTGATAAAATTTCAATAAATAAAACTATTGTTATAAATTCTAGAGAGCTTGAAATTGACCTATGATTTTTTTCATAACGATTGGATTCTTCAGATGAGAATGACAGTCGTTCAAAACTTCAAACCACCCAGTATGTCAAAGTTGATCGAAAAAGAGGTGTATCAACGAATGATTAACAAGAATAATTACTACCTATATAATTATGAAAGCCACTACTTAGCTTTTGGTTGTTGATGCTTACATCATCTAGATTCTAGAACCATAATTTTTATCCGAAATATAAAACTACAGGTACTTATAACGTACTCAAACGAACGTGACCGTTCTGTCGTGAAGAAATCTATGAGTGATTTTCATGCAAGTAATGCACCATCCGCTAGGCAATGTCTGGACTTGGCTGTGCCAGCCCCTCGTACTGTTAAATTTACGGCATCCTTCTCTTATGTATCTTCCTATTATTATAATTCTATTCCCCTGGAAATTCATTCATTGTCAACCCTCTCATCTTTTAAACGTGCTGCCCGCTCCTTTATTCTTATCCATTTTCCTTAACTTTCTTATACTTCCTGTCCCATTGTCCTAAATTCGTCTTACCACTTTTTAGTTACGTATAAGGCTTTTTTTTAAAACATCAGTAATGCTCAACCTTGTCCATTCATCTCTTAATTATAATTTGTAAATGGTAATGTAATAAAGACATTATAATTATTATTCGGAAATTTGGTTAATCATTCTAAGAACACGGTGTAAAGCATAACTTCCCGGAATTAATACGGAGGAATTCTACTAACTAACAACTAACGAGAATGAAATTCGCGTAGACTGACGATGGTTGAACCGATGAAACCATCAAACGCGATGAAGCTTATCAAACGCGTATCGTATTTGCCATTAGCTTAAAACACAGGCTACAGTAATAACCCCTGGCGCCCCGTTGTCTGGCAGGATTTCGGGGTAAAGTGTACGACCACCGCGAGCCAGGATAATTATGAGAACGTGCAATTTATAGCCAGCACGTGTGGCTTTCGCCTCTTCGATCTGTGCCGTGCGAACCTCTTGAAACCGGTATTAACAGGTTCTGGAACTCCTCTGGCCCCGCAGTCTGCGCGCAAGAGGCATTAAACATTATCCATGCGCTGGACGTCAATGCAATTCACTGGTAAGAATTGCATACGTACGTTGATACACTAACAACATTGCAGGAGAAGTATCAGATTGAAGTGGCAGTCCCTTGAATCGAAGACATTAAGAAACTACTGTTTAGGGATTTCAGATTAATTTAGGAACTGTGAGGTGACGAAACCTCTATTTATAAACCGAAATTTAAATTAAATTCTGTTTCTCCAGTCCAACTGGTGAAATATTGTGGAAAATTGAATATTACTGCCGACTGAACGTAGTCGAATCCTAGAATTCAACTCTTTATCTGTAAAATTCTATGAAATTAAAGATCTAAAGCAAAAGTTAAATGTTTGTACTCTAAGTACTTTTATACTATCTCAGCATAGAATTTAGCACTCTCTAATCACTTCATGTTAATCTCAGAACGATAATTATTTATTGCTATGATTCTAAACTATGATATCCCACCCTTCGATTGCGCCCTGCATGTCGTTCTATCCTGCACTTAAGTGTCAGTATTAAATTTTACAGACACTACGATAAATGATATCGCTTCGTAGTACCATTAAACCTGTTGTTTCTGTTAAGTCCATCGATTGAAGTATACCACAGATACCTAAGCTTCCAAGCAAAGAGGATGGTCACAAAGCCCTCATCTGCAGTTGGCGTTGGGCGATAATAGCCGTCTACTTGAACCAACGATTGAAACAGTCCCTGAATCTCAGAGGGGCTCGATAGTGACGGATCTAAACGTGGCTCAACATCATTGCAACGTTTCGCTGAATCGGGAGGCTGGTTGCGTGGCAGTAAAGCCTTCAATGGCTCCAAGCAGCGTGCTGGGGAAGGCAAGGCGTATCCACGGGGGCAATTATTGTTCCCCAAAGTCCCATCAGCGAGAGATATCGTCGCGGGCCATGGCAGGCCAAAGGTGTTCCGTTAAATTCTGCGGAACCCTCGGCGCCAGAGTATCGCTGCTTTCGCGTTAATAAGATCCGTGTAATTCGCCAAGGGTCGATTCCGTTCGTGGAAGCTCAATTTCCGCCCGTGAAGACCTCCTCAACGAATCGACGTTCCCTGGGCGCTCCCTGGACGCTCGTTTAGCCCTTGGAATTCTGAGTTTTCTCGTGGCTGTCGTTGATAAGCTCGTTGTCAATGTAACGCTTGGCAAAGGAGATAGATACGACGCGTTCTTTGGTCTCTTTTTATTTTACTGTCGTTCTTTGGATATTGTAGTGTTCTTCGGCATTCGTTTGGCTTAAGTTTCTGGAGCCTTTGTGGTGATGAATGACTGGTGGGAATCGTGACTTAGATGGAGCAGGGCGAGCAAATGAGACGTGATATGCAAATGAAATGCATGAATTCATGTTAGAAGGTCGGTTAAATTGAAAGAGGAATAGAAATATGAGTCCCGACTTTGAGAATAATATTAGAACTCCCAGTTCCACCATGCTACTTGTTGCATAATGTTATTTAAAAAGTTCGAAATTACAGTTTTTACAAATTACGAATAGCTAGAAACTTCGAAAGTTGAACGATTAAAATTCGAAACAAATACTCTTTATCTTTCTCTAAATTTCATAATAAAGTCAGGTGTCAATTGAAACCAATATTAAGGGCTTGCCAAATAAATAAATTTTGTTAAAAAACACAGAAAGGCAAAGAGAGAATTATATATAGAATCAATCTTCATAGACAAGAAAATAAAAATTAGTCAATAGATCCCCAATATTTTCGATCAATTTAATCTTTCGAGCGACGTGAACTGTTGCAGTTCTATGAGTTCAGGTTCACCTCGTGGCCAACTCCGAGCCAATGTGTGAAATAATTTCCACGGGAATAATACCTGGAAAAGGCGGTACGCTGCGTTGACGCTGAAAGAGCTGCAACCAGGATGCAACAACGTCCGCGCGCGTTGCATTGTCGATGCAGGGCAACCGGCCTCTCGCCCGTTGCCGTGCATACGTTCCTAATTTCACGAAACGTCACCAGGCCAAGCACGGAACAATTTGGGATCGCCGAATCTGCATACCGACCGTTTCTCATCGTCATTGAAGATCACGAAGCATCTGCAGCGTTTATCCGTGACATCACGGGAATTCCTGATGCTTTCCCCAATTAATTTTCTCGCGGACGAGCCAACGCAGGCTCCATGCTCACAAACTGGAATGTCTTGCGACAACATTACACAGACCTGGCGTAAAATAGGTAGTCGCGAGCGAACCCGCATTCACGAAACCAATTCAATATGACGCATAATTTACCAGCAACTGACTTCCACGTGCATATTATGCAGCACTGGGAATATTTGTCGCATTATTCTGAAACTTACGTAGCACGCAGAATATTCATAGCAATACGATTGATAAAATGATTCGTATACAACTTATTTTGGTCAAGATGTGGGCTACATATTTTTGCAGCAATATTTTGCTACTACTAATAATAAGAAAGTGGTATAAGTGATAAAGTGTTTACTCGAGTGAAGCAATAAATATTTCTACTATTGTAGTTCACGTATTTATAATAAAACCTATAGTATTTATTAACACAGTTTAACTAAGTTTAAGTGATCTATACGGAAGCAATTTCTCTACACTTTTCAACGCATTTTTCCATGCAAAATCACTATCACCCCCCAGTCCTCTATTACTCAAATGAAAGCATTGTTTCTAAGTAGAACTGTCGTTTAAATTACGATAGAAAGGTGTCAGCCCTTGAATTTCATATTTCCACTAAACTCTGGCATGGTGGGAGCTCATAGGAAAACATTGTGTCATTCGTAATGGCACAGAAGGGTCTGAGACGAGAAAGGAGGAGAGGGTAGGTAGAGCGACAAGCCCGACATGGCAACGAAAAATGTTCACGAATCCCAGGGGGGACACATCCGACACGACGGTCAGGACCTTCCGCCGCGAGTGTTTCCGGTTGGTTTTTGCCGCGGGGCATTCGATCAGCCGCATTCATCGCGTAAAATCCAAAATCGTTTTACTGCAACGCGCATCGACCGCGAAACAATGGTCTGTCCCCGGTTCGCTTTGCAACTTTTGCCTGGGGATGCGCTAAAGGGTATACGGGCTGGAAACCTGTGTGCGCTAACTCGCATACGAGCAGTTAGATCTTTTACAAACGCGAATAGATAACCGCGCTGCCCCTCGAGATAAACTACGTTGACTGAAAGCAAATTAATTGGATGTGTCATTATGTTTGAGATTCCGTTAGTTCACTATTCCGCCGCACCCAAGCTCACCGCAGCACCTACTGGGCAGCGGAATACGCCGCTGATCGATGATCGATCAGGCGATCGATTCTCAGGGTAGCTGCTCAGCCAATCACCGCTCACCACGTGAAACGAGCGGCCCAATCATAATGCATATTTTCTTGATCGATTCTCGAGGATTGTTCGAGAAGACGCTCAACCGTTTTTCGGCGTTCCTTTTGTTCATTCGCTTTTCATACCGCTTGTCGCGATAACCGTGTCTTTTCATTGTTCATCTCACAACGTGTGAAATTATTTATCAGTACTTTTCACTGCTTAAAACAGTTCTTGTGCTCATTTTTCCGTGCTCATTATAATTGCATTGTTCACGCGAGTGAGTTATTTCACTGTGCTTATTCTTTTCATTTTTGTGCGCACCACGTGTGACCATCTTGTTTCTCGTGGCCGCGTGTTTCGTATAACATTTATTGTGCTCATCCAAGCTCATCGTGAGCTCTTTTAAATAAAGTGACTTGGTCAACTTTGACTCAAAACTCAGTGCACCGCGTGTTACTTTCTCACCGTCGATCCCTAACCTCACTTTCCAGCGTGCTCGACCACGTAATTCGCAAACACATTACAAGCCTGATGCTTTGTTAGATTTCTATGATATCGCACAGAGAGAATGGATAAAACGTTAACTACGATGAATTTTAGAACACAGACACGAGATAAAGATATTGATACTTAGTCCTTAATTAGAAAAGGAAAATTTCTTACAGAGTACGTCAATTGCAAAAAAGTAGAGATGATTTATCGATTCCTTTGGTTTAAATCAAATACCTGCGAGACACCGAAGCAATAAATGAACCAACTCGAAGGCAAAATAGCTGAGGGGAATTGAAAGCGCATGGTTCCCCGAAGAACCGTGGTCACAGTTGAAAATCGTGTTCCATCACAATTGAGCGATACAAATATTAGGTGCAAACAACTTCTCTGTTCATTCGACCGTTTCGAATCGAATTTCGGTCGGTTAGTTCCATTGCGGGTGAGAAACAAAGCGGATGAAGCTTTCTCAATAACCGTCGCAACAACTTCGCGGGGGAATAAATTAACGTTCCCGTCGAGGATTTACGTGGAAAAACAAGAGGGCGGCAGAATTGAGCGCGGCGGCGGCTGGAGCAAGGTAAATAAAGTGGAGAGTTACACGCTGGAATAAGGTAAACTTGTCGTCCTGGGAAATTGATTAATGGGGATGCCGAGGCGACGCATGGGAGCGAGCGAGAGGCTGCAACTTTAAAACCAACCGCGGCCATTAATTACAGTCTAGGTGGGAAAGTTTTGTCGCGCACGGCCGATCGACGCTTTTCTGAAAAGTAAATTTGTGTAATATAGAGGGGGGACCGATGCAGCTATTCCAGGGACTACGAAGACGAATGGAGAGTCGCGGTCCAGCTACATACATCTAACTTGGTCGAGTGGTGGCGAGTACTGAATCTGAAGATCGAATCGATGGAGGGTCCGGTCTGTGGGGAATGATTGATGAAAGGGAGAAAATGTCTCATTCGAGCCCCATTAATGGAGAAAATCGATTGAAATTGAACTTCTTAGATTTTACGTAGAATTTTTATGTACGGTGTTAGAAGAGCTGAAACATGGAAAATTGACGTCCTTTTAGAATTTCATTAAAAAAAGGTATTAATATTATTGCAACCGTGATTTTTTTTATTAATTATATCGCATGTTTGGCTATAATACTTCATTTTTGTTTACACGACCAATATATTTATATAACAAAATTAAATACGGGCGCAACAATGTTAATACTTTCATCCAAAAAATTCTTAAAGAACCTTAGTTTTTAGGTCTCTCCAGGTGAATTCCGCCCCTTAAGTTCCATATATTACACTATATTAATTTGATATTTAAAGTTTGAATTTCTCGTGAAGGTGTTCCAAGCTATTTTTACCAGGATAGATAGAGCCTATTATACTTTTTCAAGGTGTCCTTACAAATGGTACAGAAGGTTTTACCATTATTTAGTTTGATCTACTCGCACACCCTAGCATTTCAAATTGCCTTTACCCTTGATACTAGATTTACAGCACCGCAGATCAAACTGCGTCGGTGAACAATTCGAAAAATTCGGGACCGTGCGTCATAGGTACGTGGGTATCGTAAATCGACTGATTCCCATCTCGTCCCTGATCTCGATTTAGAGCGCAGCGCGTTCACGAGAATGCGTTGTACGTCAAAATGCAAAATGGAAACTGGTACCTACCGTTGCAACCTGAATACCCATGTTACAGCAAACTCTGGATCATAAACATTCGTTAAATAATCACTCTGAGCAGACATTAAAATAAACTCTTCAATTCTTAAAAATACTTTCCCTTGGGCCTTCCCATAAAAAAACTCATTCCGAAGAAGCTTTCTAAATTGAAATGAACCATAGGGAAAAACTCCCAGGAAATTTGAGTAGAAATCGGTTAATAGAGACACCGCACCAAAAGAATAAACAGCGAAATTAAACGAAGCAATTAGGGGCTGGACGAACAATAATTTTTCGTTCGAGATAACGGGGATCCGCGTTCGCCGTTAATTCAACGGCCAAATTCTTCGTAGAATTCGAGGCAGCGCCAGCGAACGTAGGATATCGTTTTCAACGGTGCAATTAAGCTTCGAGCTGCAATCAATTTGCTCGGCCTCATTAGTGGCTCAGGGAACAATGGGATATTGTGTAGCGAGTTTGGGAGGAAAGGGGGAAGCCCCGCGACGATAATTCTGGCCGAAAAAATTCGAGCTCCTCCCCTTCCTGGCGGAAGGAGCCGCAGGTCGAAACGGTTAAGGGTGGCTCGTGACGGTTAATTCGACGGTGGTGGTAGAAACAAGCGGGGCGTCCTCCCTTTCGAGTGCATTTCTAAGATCTGGCTGGGAGCCAGACTTGTGCGGCGCAGGGGAACAAAAACACTTTTGACCCGATCGCAGGATGTCTGCCTTAGATGTCGAAGAAGAAGGCCAAGGAACGAAGAGAGTGGAAAAATGGCTGAGCTTGAAACGCCTCGCGGAAATCCGGCTAGACTGGCTTGGGTCGACGTTTGTTTATTCCATTTGGGCACCGAGGAGGTAATTATGCGAAATGGCTGGCCTACAGTTCGCTATTCGATGCTTCAGTAGTCACGAGTATAATAGGGCAGACATTAAATGTAAATAGATACTTGGGCGTAGATGTGGTCACAGAATGGGGAGAATTTTGGTATTTTCTTGCAAGGAGGAGGATAGGTGAAAAGCATGTTAGTGCTATAAGAGCTTTATATTTAATGGGATTTGTATCCGAAGTGGGGAATATGCAAGCCACATATTTGAACCTACGTATTTATCCACTCGTTTTTTGTGGCTTAATTTAATTGAAATATACGTATATTTTTCACGATTGCGTTTTATGTATATCTAGCGATTATCGATATATTTATTTTCTTCTCGATGCCACGTTGCATGTACACCTTTCAACTGTTCAAGTTCGAAATTTAAAGGACAATTAGCAAAAGAGTCCAAGCGGGTTTAAAATGCAAATTGGTGGAATAAAACGCGCGTGCAATTTTATTTCACGGTGTTCCCCTTTTCCCTTGCAACTTACTGCATGGCCCTCTGGCAACGAGAACAACGCGCACGCTATTTAGTTAACTATTATTATTTGGCCACTCCGCCGAATTTCTCCTTCGCCTGACCCTCTGTGCTGTTAATGAACCGTATCCTCGCGGAATAATTGAATCGTCATTAAATTAACTAATAACCCGGAAATAGGTGTCGCAGAATTAATTTGACAAACCGTCGGATATTCCTTTCTTTCTCAAATGTTCGCTTCATTGAATACACTCGATGATAATATTACACGTAAAATTAATCGGCACGGGAACCTCAGCAAGCTTTAAGTACGTTGTGTTCGAAACGAATAGGTATGGAGAGGGTTGGGGAAGGGAATTAAACATGCAAATCAGTGGAATTAAATGTCCGACCGAATGAGCAACGATACGAGCACAATCTGTTTTAATGCATTTTTCGCGTGCACAGTCAACAATTCGAATCTAAACCGTCTCGAGCCTGAAACTTATTGTTCTAGCCCGGCCCAAGTAGTTACGGTCCGTATGCAGCCAGACGCGGCGATATTATCTATTCAACTGGAACCTGGCGTACCTTTATTGGAATCCTCTCCTTCCCCGCGCGTGCATCCTGGCTTCTGGATATTTCTTTTCGCTTTGTTTAACGAAGTGGTCTGATTACTTGGCTTGAAGCGATTTCTCAAAAGCTTTTCCGGAGCCTGTGCTCAGGGAATGATGCAAGATTCGAGCAAGCAAGATGCAAGATTTCTTCGTACCTTCACTCCGTCATAGACAAAACGCGAATTTCTTTTCAAGGAATGAAGTTGAATTTATGGTTATCCGTGAGATCGCTTAGAAGGGTGAATTTTTAACACAATTTCTGGTGAGAATTGTTGACTACTTGTATCGAAGGAAGCAAATTTTGTTTAATTTATTAGAGTGTGGACTAGAGAAACAAAGATTAAGAGTTACTTTAAATTTTATGTGCGTTAGAGGCAGCCCTCTAAAAAGTACACTGCTAAAGTCGGTGTAATGCATTCGCGACCCTCCACGCTTTGACAGAACCGGCCGTACGTGTTTGAGTTACGTAGAAGCGAAGTGGCAAATACCATTTGTCGCGTAACTTTACCCTCCGCCCGCATAAAAGGGGCAGAAGTGTACGTTAAAGTTGCTCTGGATGATGTTCAAAAAGCTAGCGTGCCTTTGAATTGAAAGTCAACCCTACACTATGTCCACGAGCGTGGAAAGCAAAATCGAAAACCGGTCAATCTAGCACTGTGTTGTAGCGTTGCATATAATTTGAATTGAGAGATTCTACATTTTTAACTTCTCGTATATTTTAGCTCCTTCCTTATACAAAAAATAAAAACATCGCTCAATGAATACCTCATCGATTTTCTATGAGTAACCAAGTATAAAATTTCTTCAAATTCATAAATTCATGGAACAGTCCTTTACTAACAACGGAAGAGAAAAATCTAAAATCTAGAATATTGGTATTCATAAGTAGAAATAGTAAACCTAACAAACTTTCTTAATCCTAACGCTTCCTTCAACAAAAAAATCACTCAATAACATACCAGCTTCCATTATCCGAATACTTTCCATCTTATGCTCAGTACAATCCATCTACAATTTCCTATAACCAATCTCAACCTCCATTCCCTTACGTTGCATTAAACCGAGAATTTCCACTGAATCCCGCCCTGGAAACAGACCACGCAAGTTCCAATCTTTCTTTCAGAGAAGGCCCCCACACAGTTCCGTGCAGGTGCACGAGTTTCCACTCGAACAGCAGCAAAATGTTTCTCTGCGACGCCAGACGCGGAGGTTGCCCGAGATGTCTGCGTAAGCAGATAAGGGCCGTTCCCATCGCTTGTCCGTCGTAACTTTCGAGGGCTCTAACCCGTGTTTCCTCCTTTCGCAAGCCTCTCAACCGCGCAATACTGCGTGCAATATTGCTGTTTGCATGCTGCTCTTGAGTTTACCTGGACCAGGATAGCCCGTCACGTGGACAAGCAACACCGGTTAGCCGCGGTTCTTTTGTAGGGGACACGGAAGGGGGGTGGTTTTCGTGTGGGCAAACCGAAAGGGGACGAACGATGCACGTCGGATGTAATAAGTTTGTAATTGAAACCGGCAGGGCACAAAGTGGGGCGCCTGAGTGCCTCTCCCTTTTAGCTACCGCAGTGCCTCTCTCCTTTCCTTCTCATCTTTTATTAGCCAATGGTGGCTAGGATCGTGGCATGCTCCTTTTCCTAGTCTTACTTTAGCTTGCTTTCAGCGTTTCGTAGGCTTCATAGGCTCGTTGATGCATGGTAACGCAGAAATATTATTAATACAATTAATTCGTGGCTCGTCGCTGGTGTGTGATGGATTGGAGTATTGAAGCCTTGTTTAAGGGGTGATGTGAGGACAGATATAATATTACAGTTGAGGCAGTTAATCAACAACGAACCCTAAATACTATTCGATAAATTAAGAAATAGGTGATCTAAAAAAATAGAGTTTTAACAGTATTTTGTTTAGCAAGCGTTGTTGCTAGTACAGTCATAATTTTTAACTTCTGATACTATTCGAAATGCTTCCTATCGAAGACATAATTAATTTTCCATTTCATTGTAATAAGTGTTACACAGATGTCACCATAAAATTTCAATGCAACGAGTGATTCTGTTATGGCATACGGTTTTAAATTGAAAAAAAAGTAGAAATTTTCCTATATTATATGATTAATACAGCTTACTGGATACATTACTGCTACTAACTCAATTTCCCAGTAAATGTGGGTTAGTCAGTTTTTGTTCTCAATGTCTCAACGTCGTTTGTGATGCATTCAGTGAATCGTCTGAAGATTAGTAAAACAGTAAAACAAGTAAAACAGTTCTAGACATGGGTTTATATAAATTTCATTTGTCCACTGGACACTTTGGGAAAGACGAGTTAACTCGTCATTTGATGATTCATCTGTTTTGGGTAAAACGAATCGATTCGTCTCGAAAATTTAAGAAACAGTGAAAAATGTATTAGGATTTGCGTCGTATTTGCTGTGGATAAATGAATTGATTCGTCTGTAACTATTTATATAAATCGCTCAGTTAACAGGTTAATATGATGTATAAATTTGGCCCCAATGTTTTTAAATACCTTGTTCATATTCGTTTTATTTTTCATTTCTATGTTGCATAATCTTGCCACTTTTTTTCCCAATCTAACAATACCTATTCAATATCTGCGATCTTCTGAAACATTGTAAAAATGAAATATATTCCACGCGATCATTTTATCACGAGTAATCGACAGTGCACGGCTAATTTCGCCCAATTTGCATTCGCAGCGCGCCCACCCAATTATACAATACAAATTTGTATTTCTTCGGACGTTATATCGTCGAATAAAGTACGCTCGATCACGAGCTTTTCGACGACGATCGCGCGCCAAAATTTCGCACGGCGACCAGCTAATTACATTACAAAATTACGAGCTTCGTTAACGCCGCTGCGGAAATTCTGGCCAAATTTTTAATTGCCAGCAGCGAAGCATTCTTCCACCAACCAGCGGCGCTCCATAAAAAACATTTAATTTTCCAACAGAATTTTTAACACGCCAGCGAATCGAACATGCTGAACTACTCTTTAATAATAATTCCACCATTGTAACATTAGTTATATTTACCACAACTATTTCAATGGTACGCTAAATAGAATATCGTCAAGAAATTTATAGAAGAAGAGCTTAGAAACATTTTTTTCACAGGGTAGTATGAACGAGGCAGTTTTTTCTCAAGAATCGACACGATCGAGCGAACCCTTGTGTCTCGTTTCACGCGTGGCTCTTAAGGGTGAACGACGACACAGGCCTTGTTACCCCACGTAACGCCGGATGCGTTCGTTTAAGTGCTCAAGGGGGAGACGGGTCGAACCTTTAATAAGTCGTGGGATATCTACCCCTACGGGTCTACGTCCCTCGAAAGGGTAAACGTTGAGGAGAAGGTAGTGTCCTAACGGTGTATCTCGTGTAATACCTGGACGTCGATTTAACTACGCGAGCACTTCCTGCTTTATTCAAAATAATAGCACCGTATACAGGAAATTGTATCGTCCCTTGGAGGCTTCATGAATTATTAGAACTAGGTCGTCAGAAAACGTCCAAAGGCAACTCAATAGCATTATTTAATAAGTAACGATGGGACTGCTGAGTTCAACTACGTGGACCGAGTGAAACTGTTTTACTCATTATTAAACTCATACTATTTACTAACATGTATCGTACGTGGAAATAGACTGTCGATAAATTTACCGAATTTTATCATCATCTTTATGCTACACTGATTGCGAGTTACCCCCAACCACATAAAACATTGAAACTACATCCTCCTTTATCAGTGAATTATAGCACGACAAGTGAATTTGCGCAAGAAAGACGAAGGAAAAAGGGTGCAGGTGGAGAAATGTGACCATGTTCCTGTCACCTGATAAAAATCGACGCCTAAGACAGGAAAAAGTAGAAGCTGAAAGCGAGCAGATTCACCAGCGCTTTGATCAGTACTTGGACATCGTGCTTGGACCCTGCATTGTTCAACCATGCGCAGGAAATCTACGAGGCGATCGCTGGCGCGCGTAGTTATGTACGTGCAGGCGTGTACACACACGCGTACGGCCCATTTGTTGCGTACATTTTCCCGCGCTCTTCCAGTTACTTCAGCCATAGGTGACGAATAGGGAAAGAGGATGAGCTTGGAAGCGGGGTTTAACGAGCCACCTCAGTAAACGAATCATTGTCGGCCCTTTAGTCCAGCGGCAAAGGGATGCCGTGAAATTGTGCGCAGCCACGCAATCGACACCCTCACTTTGCTCTCGATACGCGTCTTTGAAGAGAATATTCCACCGAGCCGCTGTCCACGCTGGCAATTAAAAATCGCAATCAACGCCGTACATGCAGCTCCATCGAGGAAAATTTTAGATACATAATTCATGCTTCTCTTTCAGTGCACCGTGAAAGGAAGATTTGTATTATGAAAAGGTGTGATTAGAATGTAACTACGATTGGTATGTGGAACGCAATTGAGGTTATTAATATGTTTGGAAAAAGATTGTGCGTATATTATATGAGAATTGTTTTTCTTAATGTTATTGATGTGTTCTAGCAGTTTAAGTTATTGACTTTTGGTATATGAAAATTTGGTGAAGTTGCGAATACAATTAGGATATTATGGGAATGTAATTTAAATTAGTTGTTTAATACTTAGCCATTGCAGTTTGTTAAACATTATATTACAGGCATGTCGATTCGTTTAATGAAACAAATATGCATTGATTTCTATACAATAATTATTATCTCTATGTTGAAATTCTCATTAATTAACATACATTTTCGATATGTATCTATAATTAATTTCGTGTAGGTATTTGAAAGAGAAACGTACCTACCTCATGTTATTTTCTAGAACCCTCATTTGCATACCAATTATTTTAATAATTCCGAGCTTCAGCGTGTAATACATATTTAGAATAAAATATCATGCAGTACTATATTTCATACGCCACTGTAATTACTTGTATCCGTGTGGTGTTAAATCGCCGTTTTAAAATAATTACAATGCAGATAAGGTTACTAAATTCGAGTAAACCCAATTGTTACACTGCAGCTCAGTTTAAACGTTACGATTTAATGAAGTTGCATGCAGGCCCACGCCCTGATAATTGAAGCGACTTCGAGCACTGCTACCCGTTCGATAAAAACCTTTCCTGGGAGAAGCAGCAATTATTTAGACGTGCAATTGGGCGCCTTTATTCGAGCGATTTAACACCATTAATCAACACTGGCGCTGCTCCTCGGAAAATCAAAATCGAATTAACTGTTTCCTCTTCTCCTCCGATTCAGGGTTGGTTTACAGACTTTCCTCAACTCAAGCATTTTCCTCTACAAAAGTAGAGAGTTTTGAGACAACCACATGACCCTACATTTTCCAATATTTATACTTCCACTTTAAAAATCCTCAATATAAATAAGAAAAGTACAAAAATCGTCCTTTAAATTAGCTCCAAAAGAAAATTAAAGAACCCACAAGCACTATTATTCTTTCCTTGAACCTTTGATCAAACAACATTCAACTTTCAATACTTACATCAAACTGTAAGAAATCATGGGGCAGGGGTTTTCGCGAATTCGGCAGCAACACGACAACACGGCGAGGCTTATGCTACGTCGTCCGCGTGACCGGGTAAAGAAAGGAGACACCGAGCGGCAGTCGTCGTCGAGCCGCTGTTGTTGTAACCACGACCTTTTATACCAATATATTATATATTTTTCATTCTATTTCCACCAGTGTCATTTCATAGTAATAAACCCCTTACAAAAGTATATAAAGTTCAAGTTTTACAAGTGAAAATCATTTGACGACACGTTTACCCGTTCAAACCCTCAGCGACGCGCGAGTGTCAAGTTAATCCAACGATGAAGAACATAGACTCGACGCGGGTAATTAGCGAGGCGGCAATTAAATTGAAGAATACCGGTGCGGAGTGCACTTTCGAGACGACGAGGTATTAGACAGCCGTCAGAAGAAAAAAAAGGGAGGAGTGGAAAACGGAGCAGGGAGATTTACGGTCTGAAAGAAAGCAATCCTCTCGCGACGACGCATTAGTCGTTATTGTTTTTCCTCGACGACACTCTCGCGCTCGTCGTCGTTGAAAAACAACGCGTCGACTGTGATTTGAGTGAAGCGAAGGGAAGAAAGAAGCGCGGGAAAGCTTTCATCGGTCGCCCAACGAATCGATAATGTGGACTATCGCTACTGTGAATTAATATTAACATATCGATGTAATGGGGATAAACACCGGCACCGAATACACGTATGTGCAGCAATTAATGGGCGAAGTTAATTATTAGTAGTCTGGCACAGTGCCCGTTTAACATTATAATCGCGCTTTCCGATGTATGCACCGCTCGAAATCCAATTCGCTGTAAGCTGTAACGTAATTTCCAACATAGTGTGATAAATATCGTAAGTGTGTGAGAATAATCTTCTCTTCGCCCACTAGTGTATTTCTAAACTAATGTCTCAGATTGTATACTGCGAAAATTAAAAATCCCTCGATTTGTTTCAATGCGAAAAATTCATACATAGACAAGTTCCTTAATATATTTTGAGAAATGAGATAATTAGGGGATAACATTTTAATTAATCAAAATTAAATTGGTAACTCACCAAGTAGAATTTCAGATTTATTAATTCATAATATACTCAATTTAAATACATATCTAGCCCATTTATCAATGTAACACTCAGCAAAGAGAAAGAAATCCATGAATATCATCCATAAGACGAAACTAAGTGACATTTTTTAAAACTTCCCCTCGCGCGCACACCGAGTGGTGCAGTAGGTTGTTCTCGAAATTCAACATCGGGGTTTCGTAGTTGGAAGTGCAACCAGAGGGGTTTCCTCGCGTTTTATCGGTAGAATGTAGTCGATGCATCCTCGGCGGGGCGCATAGAACGAAAAATTTCGCTCGGCTTTCCGTCGTGGCCCTCGGCTACGCTACAGGAAATTCAATTCCCGCGTCAACAGAGGCGAATTTATCGCACGGACGAGAGGAGGGACAGCCAAGGGTGGCGGCCACCCCGTATGAATACAGAAGGAACTCTCCTCTGGTCGCACTCCAATTCGCCCTCCCGATAATACTTTTCGCCGTTGCTCTCCGCGTAATGCGTTCGTTTCGTAAATCGAAGGTCCTTCGCGAACAGCGGCAAGAAAGTTCGAGACGCCCTTTCGATCTCCCCCAAGAAAAGGAAGGGGGAATGCGCTCTCACACCTTTCAGATTCGCGTACGAATCGCCGTCGGACAGGGGAGTCGCGACTGAATTCGATCCTCCACGATTGCTGGGGCTACGGATCTTGCATTTTTGGTATGGTGTGTGACGATAGCACGGGATTTCGATTGTAGTCTTTCGACGAAGGAGGATATTTTTTCGCGTGGCGTGTATGAGAGACTTGGAACATTTTTCAACTTATCCATAATTTTACAACTAGGTCTTTTCTTGAGTTAATAATTCTATTTTTGGAAGACGGCTGCGTTTCTTCCTAAGTAGTACTGTCTGTATTATAGACACTGTAACGTGCGTCACTAGGGCTACAGCCGTTGGACCTTTTTTTTTAACGTAAAACATACGAGAAAAAGGCTCAGTCAATTTCTTAAATTAGGGTATCTGAATGTTCGGACGCAACCGAATCTCATAGATATGCGCCAATACGCGTTTTACATTTCCTTAAAATATGCCTTTCTGTAGGGGGGAAAATACTTATGTATTTAATCAGACGGGTTCCCTGATGCAGTCATATCGAATGATAGCCGTCGGATCCCTAGACGCATGAGGACCGAGAGGAATAAACTCGGAACATGTATATATACAAACGAGACTGGAACTTAGGACTTGCGAAAAAGAGTTAGGAAGATTAGACATCTGGTGGCGCTGGCGAACAGTACAGTCTAATCTCCTGGTGGGGTTGGAACGTTACAACATAAAACGGAATTTTCTTTGGGTGTCACAGGTATGAATTGAAAATTTAATAAAGATTCATTCTGGAATAATGTTTCTCCTATTCCTCATCTTCCAAGAATACCTCTTTATACGTTACACCGAGATATTTCACCCCAAATCCTTTACTGAGCTATATTAAAAGCAAACATAATAAACCATCTCCATCCCCACCAACCACGAAATATCCCTCGACGGAACAAAAAGAACAGTCTTCCCTAGAAAGAACAGATTTCATCCACGCCACTAATAACACTCACTCGTGCATGTCTCAATTGAATATTCAACATTCAGTACTCGGTACTCGAAACACTCTAGTGCTTTGCGCGAAGTGGATCACAGCAGCGAACAGAAGAAGTGAAGAGTACACCATTGTGAGAAATATCTCAGAGTCTCTACCGCGGCAAACTACCCTTATCCCCATCATTTTCTTGTTCTCCTTCTACAGTTGCCTTCTTTTTACAAAAAGTCGCGTTCGCTTCAAATGAGAAGTCGGTGGATATCTGTACCTCCACCCCCGGGGTGGTCGAAAAGCATGGAAAAGATTTACCTTCGACGATGGGCGGAACGACGCGACGTTCCCTATAAATTCCGATCGGACGTGCAAACTATTTGTGCGCAAACTACGAATCCATGTGATAATTCGTTACCCGGTCTCATAAATTTCCGGGAATACATCGTGGCTAAAAGGCAAAGAGGGAGAGAGGGGGTGGGAGGGCGCACATTCTATTCGGTTGCTTGAATAAATGACGCGACTTTAAGAATTAATACCAGCGTTCCCCCGCGCGAATCCAACGAGATCATCCCCCATTTCTCCTGCCGCGTTTCGCTCGCGGTTAATGAAGTTTAAATAAATAAATCACATCCGTGGCTCCCGCTGCTACCTGGGAACGGGGCGGTTATAGAGTTATAGACTTTTATTCTCTTCCTAACTACATAGTGGGCGAAAAGTGTGCATTTATTAAACATGCCCGCTTCGACCGTCGTTTCTTTCAGGGAAGTGACAGAAATTATGGGGGAGGGACATTATCTGGAGCTGGTGTTAAATGCAGGTTCATAGTGGTGGAATTTGTGTGATCATGGAAGATTTACAGTTCGGTGGTGCATTATTCAGATTTCAAATGTAACTGGGGAACATGTAAAGCGAAGAATTTGTAATACTGTAAATCTGGATTCTTAGCAGATTCTGAAGGTGAAAGTAGAATGAGTTATTAGTCACCTCGGCTTCGTAATGTTTCTTATAATTCCCACTAATAAAGCACTAAATACGACCACTTTAAATAATTTTAAATTGTAACTCAACTCACAGTTCCATAATTTCAACGCCTTCGATTCAATGAGTATCGTATGAACAAACATCGGATAATAAAATAAATACAATACCATTGTAGTAGGTATTGGAATATAGAAAACAAATGGCAGGAAGATGGCAGTAATCAAAATGAAACATGAAAGCGGTGACGGGAAAATGCACGGTCGGAAAATTCCCAGTTGTCCAAGTTCATCTATGCAGTAACAGAGGCACAATAGGTGGCTGTACAAACAAGAAAGTTATATGATACCATGGCGATAGCTTGTTTTAGAGTTAATACAGCCGGGCTCGATCAAACTAGAGCTCGAATCGCTTGAGGATTCGCTCGGCGAATTGGAAACCGGGGCGAAATCCTAGCGAGATAACTTTCAATCAGCGACAATCTCGGAAATACATCCCGGCGATGAACCCCCCGCGATCCCGTGCATGCATGTATACGCGGCTAATGGAAATTGAATGATTAGGCCAGACGTTATCGCGAAACTTTTCGCTCGAACGCCGCGATTCATTTCTGCATGTCGACCCGAAGTGGTGCTCGGAATTTCAAAGTTAAATTTCATTCGCCTGCCCTACGGTGGCAGCGATTTTTGTCACGGGTATCATCAATTCCTCCTGTCAAAAGTGCTGTGCCGTGAAGAAAGAAGACGGGGACGATGGCGGCCAAGAAATTTCGATGGATATCGACACTACTATCAATTGAAAATCGTTGCAATATCAAAGTAATACTTATTAGTGCTCTTACAATAAGTAATACATAAAAGATAGGGTTTAGAAGTACCTAATAGGAATCTTTTATTTCCCTTTTAAAGTTTCTGAGAGACGAATAATTAATTCTGATTGTCCAGATTTTGTAACGAAGGTGTTTCAGGAATATTTTAACCTGATATTATTCATTAGATATTGAGATCTGTGATTTAGTGTGATGTTAAATCGTTACGAATTGAAATCGATATTGAGTAATTGGAATTCTTGCTAACAACGTGCAGAAAGCACGATGAAAGGAGGATACTATATTTTTAGATAAAAATGTCGCGATACTAGTGAATTTCACGAGTACCGCGTTTATAGAAGCTATGCAATCAAAGTCACGCAACGTTGCGCGCCACTCCTCTGATCTGTCATTTTAAAATATTCCAACAGACTGCGCAATAAAATTTTAGGGGCAGCGACAAATCCTGGCTGCTGGAGCGTCGAAGGGGAGAGCAAAGGACGAGACCGAGGTAGATGGGGAATTAATACCGACGGGTAGAAAGTCAAATAGCTTTTTGAGTGGAATATCGAGCGACTCGAAGAAGGAAGAGACGCGAAACAATTCCTTTGTATACGAATGTGATAACGGTTTGATTGCTTTTCATGTCTGTGCTTTTTCAGACAGCTTCTCTGTCAACAAACCATACTTTAATCTTTTGAAACTACAAAACTTCTTAAAACCAAATTATTATTATTCGGATCTACAATATAATCGATGTCGGACAAATTTTAAAATTACATTCGATAATCTCCACGCGTTCCTATGAATTTCCAGGCAATCAACGTTTACTCAACTGATTGTCGTCCTATTTCATATTTATTGAATGCTTTCACAGATCCAGTTCCAATCCAGAAAATATTTAATTCTTAAGACCAGAAGAATATTATGTAATTTTAATGATCACGTTACAAGGAATCGCGTTTTGCTGAGCACCCTCGATAATAGAAATGGAGGGAATCTCTGAAACAAGATCGTTAGAAGTGGGAAATGAAACCCCTCGATCGACGAGCCCCGAATAATCTGGGGAACGGCTCGAATAGTTTGGCGCATCTCAAACAGTTCGTTGATCTCCTTAAATTCAATCGCGTGTAGTTTACACGATTCCCTCTAAAATTATTCCACATGACCTGGATTATTTGGCCGCGGATCGAACGTTCCGCTGTTAGTCGCGTGATTGTTCGAATCCATTTCCGTTCTGGATGGGGAGCGGAGAGTTTCTCAAGCGGAACACCGAAAATTTCGATATTACGGGAACATAAGATGCGAAAAGAGCCGTGTAATCATTACTCCCCTAAATTAAATACGTGACTATGTACAGAATTTCTAGAACGATGCTTGAGATAAACAATTAAGTGGAGAATCTGGTTTGAGAAATTTCGACCCCTTATTTTAGAAACTGGAAATATATTTTACAGAGAATGTTGCCAGCGACAAAATGTCGACATCAAAAATGTTACGCATTATGTATCAAACCAGGAATAATCTGCTAGAATTTATGCAGCAAGGTACCATCACAGTGTCAACACTAATTACAGCCAGAAGCTTCTCAAGCTGCATCAACATGTCGAAATTCCCCTTCGGTGTCTGAGTAGAATTTAAGTTATTACGATTCCCTAGTGTTAAACTAAAATTCGGGTTACTAGGAACTTCAAGCCGTGACGATTCTCTAGTGCTCAAGTAAAATTCAGGTTTCTACGATTCTCTAGCGTCCAAGTAATATTCAAGCTGCAGCCGTCCTCCAGTGCCCGACTAAAATCCGAGTTATAATTCCTGGACGGCTAAGAAAGCGTCCTGGTATGCGTCCGAATGAGTTGGTGTCCTCAAGGAAACGGGCGCAAGATGTTGGGCGGAGGCGAGTGCACCGCAGGATTTAGAATTCCATCTTAGATTCGCAGCAAGCAGGCAGATTATTTGGTAGACACGGAGGCCATTGTAATTTCTCTTGTTAGAACAATGCTGGCGTTTCAGTGTGCACAGTCGTGAGTCGGTTAAAGCCGCTCCAGGCAAGCCAGTGTTCCGGTTCACAGTGGAATAGCGCGCAAACAACACCTTGCCATTGCTATGACTCTAATTACGATTACACTGTCCGACAAAAAAATGCGATTTTAGTATATTGAAATATATCGTCGCCGATGAATTTTTGTTCGCTGAAAACAAATTTGTTCGTAAAATGGCGTAGCACGTCAGGATTTTGAGAAAATTGAGCCTATTTTGGCCATATTCGAGCCAATATATAAAAAGAAGGGTAGGTCCTAACCAAAATCCGACTAAATACTTGAATTCAGCAAGAAAAAATGTACAAAATACATATATTACTTTAAGTCTTTAAGAGTTACGATAAATTCTAAGCAAGCAACCGCGTACAGAAGTTGTCAGAGACTGAAATCTGTGGTTTACGAGATAGGCTATATCATGATTCTCGAATTAGGAAATTTTCAAGAATCCGTTAAGAATATTTCTCACATTGCCAGTGATAATGAGAAATAAAATATAGGTCCGGTAGCCACCACTTACCAAGATTGTTGATTGTAGAAGACTTTGGAGCAACCAGGGGCAAGCCACCCCTCTGCATAGATTCTCCGACCTAATTTCCATCGGTCAGTTCACCCTCGTTTTTCTCGCGAATTTAAGAGCATATTGCTCGCCAAAATAATCTTATCCGACGAAAAACTCGGCTCTTTGCCCCGCGTCTCGAGGGCGAGCCTCGGAAAAAGATTGAAAATCAGGGCGTACGGTCAATCCTCGAAGGAGATTAGTTCATCAATGTTTCATGAGACGGCCATGTGCCGCGTAATCCACTCTTTAAAATGGAAATCGAGGAAACCGGAACGAAGTCCACCTTCTACCTGGACCAACTGAATTTCCTCTCGTTCCGAGCACCACGAGAATCGGCCCTTTCTGAAATTATTTTCACCGTTGCGCGAGCAAGCAAGAAGAATTAGGTATGCCGGGTAACAAGCTCGGGCTCGATGGAACCATCGGCTGTTAAAATTCCTCGACGAAGTTTCGTTTCTTACTTCGCCAGTAACTTTCAGCGGACCGTGTCTGAAGATACTCACTATTGCGGAAATTAAATTTCACTTCTCCAGACTTTTAATTTGTATCATTGGGTGCTGGTTGTACGTTTCTTTGCGTAGTTTCTTTGATTACTTTAAATTAGTAAATTAAACACTCACTTTGCGAAATGTAATACTATGTAAGTGTTTACTGTGAAACAATTAGGGTCACTTATTTCCATTCACCGGTCGATCAATTCAAGTGGAATTGACATGATTGTCGCGCAAAAACGAAAAGGTAGCCCGGCCTCAAAATAAGCCCGGTAAGAAGTACCGACGTGAATGCGGGAATAAGTTCATCCGCGCGCGACGCTGGGGTAAAAACGAGGACGAGGAGAATAAAATGGATATTCTTCCGTTTATTCCGTGCCAAGAGGCAATTTCGGAATCAGGACATGAGATCCTTCGAGGAGCTTTCAAACAGCTCTCCAGGACGAAGAATACATCATCCCAGATATTTACGTTGAAAATTCTGTCGAAAATTTCGAGGGAATTTTAAATCGGTCCTCCCTTGCTCCAGCTCCGCTCTTCCCATACACGTTCCACTGAAAATTCTCAAATTCGAACTGCAATCTTGAAAGAAAAACAGAGAACTCAATGTGGGTTCGTTATGGGGCAAATATTGTGTCGAATTTACAAGCCAAATTCGTAAGAATAGATGAACGTAAATGACGAGACGGCCGATGTCAATTTCCAGCGAGCATCATTCCAATTTTCCAGGAACAATGCATGTAATAAATTATTGACGCACATAACGAATGTGTTCTGATATATGTCAAACCAGTCGATTTTACACAATTACGCCCGGAACGTATTTTAATTTTCGTTCTTTCAGCTGTTCAATTCACGTCTTGCGTTGCCAAGCAGACAATGTAAATTGATTTGTAACGATAACAGGACTTCCGGATAAATTCGATATTATTCTTGACATTTCTTCACTGATGAAATGTTGGATGAACACACAATAATACACGTTGTCACTTCTTCGATATTTCAAGATGAAATGTAATTTCGAACTTCGTATGAAGCTTCATTCCTCATATTTCTCTTTCAATTTTAATAAATTTCAATATGTTGACATATTCCTAGTACAACTAAAATTACCTGTGTAGCATCAGCATAGAAGCAATCAAAATCTACGTACGGAAACAGCCCAGAGCATAAACATTTAAACAGTATTACGTTTAAAAAAAGCGTTCCAAGTGTAGTGTGCACTACAGGTGGAATACGTGGAAACCAAGTTTAATGATCCAATTCCAGCCATCGAATAACTATCACGGGTCGAGCGGCCACGATTGTGTACACGATCATCGAATCGGCTCTGCGTCCCCTAATTAACTCCATGCCGCTGTTTGACGCTTGACTTTCTACTCAACCCGTGATTGGCATGGTTCTTCGTGTCAAAACCTGATTGGAAGGATCACCAGTTCATATTGGCACTCGGTGGAACGCAATAGTAAAGCGAAGTGCATGCTGCGCTCCGCCGCAACTAATTGTAAGTCGATCGACGCTGGTATTTTCAACGATTGGAAGTTGTAATATTTACATGATTTCTCTGATTCGTATAATGCTAAAATTTGATGATAAAATGTAGTGGCAATCTGAAGACCGAAACGAATCGATGTTTCTAAGGATAAGAATATATTAAGATCTTTTGTCAGAGTTTGAACTGTTTGAAAGGAAACGTAGTAAACTATGAAATATTTCACCAGAGATTACTTTTCCCAGATTTGACTTCTTGATGTCTTTCCCCTTTTTGGAAATTTCGTCGCCTGGTCTTTTTGGTCACATCGAAATTCATTTAGATCAGTGGATGTAAGGTTCACGTAGCAATCGCGCCCTTTCAGGTTATTACTGCTTTTAATTAACGTTTCCCCTACTGGGAGCGTAAAGAATGGTTTTCTAAAAGCGCGAGCAACTCGGTATATTTAAATTCGTAAGAACAGATTTTTCTCTCATGAATCCCACTTTTACATGCGTGAATATTCACGTACAAGGTCTGCCGCTGACATCAGGCGACGTTCCAACATTCCCAACCATTCCACGATGAAATTAAACTGCTTTGTATGAATATTTATAGATGATTCTAGGACATTATTTCGTTATTATCCCCCGCGAAATTATACGCAACCGTTTTTGCACGAGCACAAGCACGAACACCAATTGCATCTTTCTTTATAAATGCAAGTTTGCACACCGCCAGTGATAAAAGAGCTTTATAGTGATAGAAATAAAACGACGAACCCCTCATCAGAACGATTCACGTCAGCTTCATATAGCTTCTCTGCGACATAGTATTGTATTTTTGTTCCTATTTATTTTTATTATTAAACGATTTTATTTAGCTTCCCTCCTCTGACAGATTGTTTGTTTGTTGTTTGGTTTTGATCTTGTATCGCAATTTTAAGCCACTTTCACTAACCCAATAGATTTGAAAATATGCATACGTACGTAAGTCGATATGATGACAATACAATTTTTAAAAAAACTCTCCGCTAAGCTAAACGATTTTATTTAATTTGATAAAAAATGCACTAAAATATAAAACATAATTCTTTTCTTGTACTATAATGACGATGGTGACATGCCACTTTAAATAAAATCGTGAGGCAGAATATTTCGTAACAGGATATGACTCAATTTAATACAAAATCAAGCGTGGAAACGAGCGATGAGAACCGATGAAATATTCTGCCCCACGATTTTATTTAAAGTGGCATACCTATCACCGTCGTAATTATAGTACAAGAAAATAATTGTTTTGTAGTTATTGGTGCATTTCTGATCCAATTAAATAAAATCGTTCAACTTAAAAAAAATTTTATATATTTTTTTACGTTATCTCCCTTCACTATCCACACAATCATCAATCCTACGTGACGCGTCGAATAATCGGATTTAAGTATTTTCGCGATTTCATCGGTGACAAAGTGTCTTTATGACACTTTATCTGACCTAGCGTCGTCGATGGCAGAAGCATCGACGCGAGCGGGGGGAAAAAGTCCCGTGAAATAAGGAGCGAAGAAAGCAAAATGGCACGCCACGAAGAGGGATGGCGGAAGTCGGCGCACAGGACGAGAGTAAACTTCCCCGGGGTTTCTCGAATAAAAGACGTGACCGAGTATCGCGGCTGACCGTAATTCCTTCGTGTTTACTATCCGTGATAACGGGATAGGACGCCTGTCCGACAAAACACGGGGCTCAGGAATCACGAAGGACATCGCCTGCATCCGCTTGACGTTCGTTCCGCGCTATTTACACTCCTTCCGCTCTTCTTTCCAACGATTTTACTCTTGTCGCGCCTCATGGACAATTATTCGAACGTTTGTCCAGAGAATTTCGAGGATCCTCTACCAAATACTTTCCGAGATTTCCCAGCTTGAACATTCTTCTTGGATCAGAGACGACATCCACTTCAGTCTCGGCTATCCAGCCAAATTTCGCTTTGCCATTTTTAGTCGTCCGTTGAATTGCGATTAATGGTAGTTTTATAATGTGAGTTAGATAGTAGGTTAAACATTAAATAGTTCAATCGTGATATTTTTTTGAAAATTTTGTATAGAGATAGTAGACGATTGAAAGTTGAAGAATAGTATTGATCGAGTAATCCCCTAGGAATTGGGAAGATGCTACAGTGACGGGTCTCACATTCCTCATTTTTCTTCACCCTGTCACCTCAGCCACCCCTGTTCCTCGTTTTTCGCTTATTATCCTACTTTTGCCAGCGACCCGCTTCCTGGTACGTCATCGAGAAAATTTAACGAGGACAAATGAAGTGGAAAAGGACGCGCCCAGCTCCTGATTCCGGACTAAACTTTCTGTCGTACATCGTGCAACGCGTCACATAAATTTTCTATTATTCCTCGAGCTATTTGCGGAAATATTTATGGAGGAACATTTCGCACAATCCAATTTCTAATTCAAAAACTTGCAACCCCAAAAAATTCTATTTAAAATTGTAGAATACGTTCTGCTTCTAGCTGAGCTTAAATCCATTTACCTCTAACTCATTCTCGAAAATTAAGCATGCAAAAGTTGTGCCACGTTGGTTACATTAAAACGACCAAAAAATCCTGAAACGTCCCTCGAATGATTAACACAAAAAATTATTACACAACGCACGTCCACTATTCACTAGCTTACAACACAACCTCGTTCCCATTCAAATTCCATTCTCAATGAAGCCACAATAACGTCACTCTGCAATTTTTATTTCCTCGAACGCGTGTAGGAACTATAAACTTCCCTTCGAGCCAGGCATTTTCTCCCCCGTTATTAATTCATTTATCAGAGAGGTATCTAAGAGAGTAACCACTGTCTTCGCCGGTTTATTCCCCATTGGAGAAGCCTTGTAGCCCTGTATTTAATAAGGAAATGCTTAGCATGGTGTCAAGCCATCGCGCGTTACACCGCAAAGTACTTTGATGCACGTGGATAATTCATGCGGATCCAATTAGACTTTGAGATCGCCCTGTAATTATTCCGGGTCGATGGTCTAACGTTGGGAGCAGCATCGAAGAAGAGAGAGAGCATCGTGGGCAACGCTTCGCAGCCGGCATCTCTGGTAGAATAGGAATCACGTTTCATTTCGTCTGGCTTTGCAACGCAGCCAGATGCACAAGTGCAACCAGTGCGACTCGACTTTCCCGCCGCAGAACTTTCCCGCTCCAAATGGAATTTGATGCGTTCTAACGTCGAAGTGGTCAGTAACTAACAACCATCGAGTGTAATTTCGTAATGTACTTCACGGGGCGCGGCGCATAAAACTAAGTACTTAGCTACACGTGCGAGGAGATAGCTTCGTAAAGTGTTAATATTCAGTCAAGTAAAGTGTGTAGTAAAACTATCATCTAGTGTGGTTGAGAGTTTAATTATATTCTGAGAGGCTTGTAATGAATGTAAAATGCTTTTATCGAAGTTCCTTGCCGTTTGGGAATGAATAGAAGTGGCCAATTTTATTATGGTGGAAGATTCTTGTAAGTTTACGAGATTGCCTGGGAACACAGGGGATTCTTTCTATTGCCTCTTTCACTTTAAAAACAAGGTTAAATATCTCTATTCAGAAATGAAGATAATGGGGAGTGTGGGAGAAGCGAACGAGACTGTGGGGACTCTTGTCCCGCAAGTAGTTCCGTCAGTCATGGGTCAGACATCTCCAGCTGCGTAACTTACGTGCACCGTACACCTGCAGTTTCTTAGTACTTTAATCTACGCTGAATTTTTCAAGCTTACACTAGCCCACTGTGTCCAGTCTACGCAAAAATATCAATATTCTGTAAAAATATCAAACAAATTATTAATTAGGTTTAATAACAGAAAGATAATAGAGTTTATATAAACTCTATTATATTATGTACTGCAGATTTAAATCTCTAACTTCTGTGATATTTTTTCTACCATATTATCACTCATATTACATAATATATACTACAATCTGTGAGTACATAGTAATAAAGTCCTCGTATTATTTCTATGAAATGAACAACTCATATAGAGTAACAATAAGTTTCCGAAAAGCGAAAAAGTCCACGTATGTGTTAGAATACAAAGATCGAAATTAAAGAATGAAGTTACAAGTTTGATAGAGAAAGCCTTGACCTACGAAATGCGACTAGAGAAAATAATTTCAATAAATCTATACATGAAATCTAAAGCCCACTCCGTCCTCACATTTTCTTGAGTGTCTCACACTGTTATTATTGCAAATAACGAGCGAAGCGCGACGATCTACTGCGTCGGGAGTTGTATACGGAAGAATTACGGGAGCACGGTGCAATAGGCGCTTGTCGACAAAACTTGAAGCGATAAAAACCGTCTAGGGACGAGGAAGTTCGATCTCGAGCTGAAGAATATTCGTCCCATGGCGTGCACGATTATTATTCCCGCGGCTTTTTCGCTGGCTGAACGTATGCGCATATTTTGCCCGGCAGCAAGGCAAGCTGCGTACCTTATAGAGGCATGCATGACTCACTGTTAAATTAGAATACCGACCGTCGACGTATCCGTCCCTTTTCACTTCTCTCTCGAGAATGGACGCGACAGCAACGAGTACAGGATTGACTAACGAGTTCTGTTTCCCGGGCAGAAATTCTGCTGTCTCGAACCAGCGCGTCGATGAGCGTGGCGTAAAATGTCTGTGCGAGACAGTGCTTCAGAAGAATACCAGTACAGCAAATTCGAGAATTGTAATTGAAATGACTTTACAAATGATTAAAAGTAAATTCTAGGACTGAGAAAGATCTCTCATTCTGTGCACTTGATAGCATATCGAAACAAATGAATGGAAAATATTAGTACAGTGATTATTTCTTTCATGAGAATGGACTTTGAAGTAGCTTCTCATAACATAAAGGATTTCAAATTCAATCAACCCTTGAAATTTTTGCCACAGTTTCTGTTGTTGAAGAAGGGTTGAAGATTCATAGAACCGCTAAATGAAATGTGAATAATAATCATTTTTAAATGCAAATGAATTGAAGATGCGTTTTCAATTTTACGAGCAAGGGGATTGGGAAATTCTGAAGAATCCTGAATGAAACCTTTAAATTCTGTTCCTAGAACTCAATTGTCAAACCTTGAAAATAGTTTATCCCTGAACGCCCATTTCTACCCTTAAATATGATATTCTCATGTTATTTTTACCACCGTACAGATCTTGCCCGTCCAACTAATGTTTAAAAGATGTATTCTACGCTGATCTACTGAGTCACGTGCATAAGTGATCGCGATTAATTATTCCGCGGCGTGTCATTGCTCGCAACTGACAGTAAGAAAATGGTGATTAGGGTTTAATACCATTGATCTGGGACGGATACGTCGACTCCTCGACGCTGAGCGAAAAACGCGATTAATATTGCATTAGCCTGAGACGTTACGTCTTGATCCCTTCGGTCACAGATTCCACGCGTCGTTAATATGCAATTAGATTGCTGGGAATATTTGCATTCGCACATTCGTCATGCACTCTGCTCGAGCATTCCGCCCGTACCTTCTCTTTCCTATTATTTCACGACTCTAACAATGAAATGGCCTAACTATTGCTTCGTAAAAATGACAATAAATGAATTTTCGTACAAAAAATTTTATTCTAATAATATGAAAATTCAACTCCAGACGAATGAAAATGCCATATTGAAAATGTTTGAGTATTACATACAACATTACCATATGAAATTGACTAAATTGTTATACAACTTTGGAAAGAACAAGGTAGGGATACTATTCAGAATGATCTGATCTTTGTGAAACGTAAGGATTCTATCTTCTAAGGAGTTCTAAGATTTTCAATCCTCCAAATTACACACATAATCTACGCAATATACAGTTATAAAATCATAGTCAGAACAATTTACTTAATATTATAAATAGATTTAATAACAGACTTAATTCATTGCATTAATATTACCTACTAATCTATTCTGATATTTAGCAATACAGTTGTTAGTTATTAAATTGTAATAATATTACTAACATTTACCTGCAAAGCTCTCTGCCCACCCTCACTGTATGGATGTATGGTTCTCAGGATAACACGCCACAGAGTCGTTCACAATACCCACGTCACGTGTCACACGATATTCGAATCAATCGATCAACGTGTCGCTCCGCGCTCGATATCCCACCACGGCGGTTTAAACCGTACTGTTATGGGCATTCGAGTTCTCAGGTAAGCGTGAAAGTCATTTCAGTCCGTCCAGAATATCTATGTTTACATTCATTGGTAAGGGTGTTCGCGACTAGCGAGTAATACGTAACTGGTCGCTTAGATGTGTATAGAAACGTGCGGCATCGGTAAGGAACCCAAATTAAAAAAATAGCTATCTGATAACCCATAAACTGATTATACCTGTGGTTACACATTTATACTGTTACAAGGATGATTTTATAATGCTGCGATTGCTACCAAAAATTCCAATCCATAGCAAATAAATTGAACTTGAGTCGTACACCATTACTGTATTCTTTGCGATATTAATAAATATCATATAATAAAAAGTTACATATTTTCCCAAGACAATGAAGTAACACTTTCAACATCGAATTCAACTGATGAAATCAATCTACAACCCCTTTCACTCGAAACACCTAAGTCTAGCAACCGGCGTTTTACATAACTTTTACATTTTCTACGTTTTCTCTCAAGTCATCTCCACTTACTCTAAATGAATATATTCCAAATATTAATTGCGAATTACCAGAAGTGCCCCGTGCTGAATACACACACCTTTCTTCACAAAGTACGAGTTTATCGACGCATTTATTTACCCTTCATTTTTCTTGCCAGTACAATAACCCACCAGTTCGTTCAGAAAGGGTAGAAAAAACATTCGCACACAAACAAACAATTCCCTCCAAACGCTCCTATCAAAATCTACCTCGAACACTTCGACCTTCAGTCCCCCGATCCAACCGCACGCGCAACGGCAACAAACGACCGAGGAGACGACAAAAAGGCGCACCAACCGTGGGGGGGGGGGGGATGGGTACCGTAACGAGGCTTATTATTTCTTCGCTTATTCTTCGAGCGTAGGCACCATACACTCACCACGACAATGATAGTGGCTGGTCGTTACCTCGCGACAATGTTACGCCGTTCGCGACAGGAAAATGGTCGCGAGTGCCATTAAAAATGTCCGCGGCTGAATCTGGACAAGTCCTCAACCCAGTTAGAACGAAAGGGAACCGGGTAGGGGCTACCAGGGGGGTTGGATCTTCTCACTTTTACACAATGAAATAACTTCGCGTTACAAGCAACGGAGCCCGCTCGTTACGCCGGCCATTGTACGCCCGATTCCCGGACGAATTCTTTGGTCGAACGGACACGACTGCGGTCGTTAAAGGCCCCATGGTATCATTATTCCGGAATTTTACGCGGAGATGCACCAGACGGGGGATGGGGGAACGCGATACCGTCGCTGGAGTCGTTAGTGGCCCGTGGCTGGATGGCGAGTTGTTTTTGAAAATTTCACGCTACGCGGCGCCGGGGCCAGATTACGGAATTACCCCTCGATGCGGGCTTTACGCGGTTCTTCCAACCACCCTCCCCTTCCATGGTTCCTTCCCTGCATCGAGAACGGACGGGGGTGGGCCATTTTTTAGCAGAGAAACGCGAAAGTACGAAGCTACTGGAGCGGTTTATAAACGTTCGATGGTCCCGTTTGCTGGAACCGTGCGGAGGGTTGTGTCGTTGGTGAATGTTTGCTTGGGACTTTAATGGGAATTTGGGAGCGGTTAAGGAACTATGCGAATTTTGCGTTTAATGGTTCGTGACTTCCTTTGTGTGAATTTAGAGTGGAAGGTTCTGTGGAATGGTGTCTTTAAGGGGCAGCAATGGAGGGGTAGTTATGTATTGGAGGAAGTAATTAGAGGAATAATTATTTTGAGGAAGCAATTAAGGGAAGATTAAATTACCGATGATATTAGTCTTTCTATTGCTCTGAAGCTTTATGATAGAAGCAAATGGAAAAGTGTACTCAATCTTCTGTCCCATTTATCGACTTACTTATTACCTATTTCGTACCGCGACTAATTTATAGTCTAATGGATTTCTGACGTAACACGCATTGGTGTTGTACAAATGAAACGCCATTTCTATATCTCTTACTCTGTTCGAAAGAAGACTGCCGTCCACAGGGTGGTTTGCTAGTTTATCTTGATATATCTCATTGAACCCATGCCAAAGAAAAAGGCACATTAACGAGAAATAAATGGTACCAAGGGCGCCTGTACTTCGCCGAAACCTTTGGGAATTTCTACAGCAGAACGAACGTTGGAAGCTGGAGAGGAACCTTTTGCATTTAGCGTACTCGAGAATCGTGGGATCCGAGGAATCGAAGGTTACCATCTGTACGACCTTCGGGGATAGTGTACGACCGATCATTATTCACTTCTCATCGCTTCAAACAATGGCTATTAAGCCGGTCCTTTCGTCCGAACTGACTGGCCATTAAGTACAGAAACGAGCCATCCGGAGTGAAAAGCCATCAGCAGGATCTTCCGCGGGAGCTGGATCTCGCCGTCAATCGTTACCAAGCTTTTTGGGTCATTCGACGGTATTAACGTGGACCTACGATTCGCCAACGTCCGTTGCGTAGTTTGCTCATTAGGCCATTTAGGAATCCATATGGTCTTCGTCTGTCACAAACCACCCAATTATTTCTTGCAACGCCGTCGCTTCGTATGCTATTCAGATTCTGCTGTGTATACCGGATACGCCAGATTTTTGTGCATTCTCATGGGGAAATAATTCAATTCTTGGATATTTACTTTATAATTTAGCTTCGATAGTGTATGTTTTCGAGTGACTACTGCGGGGGAGTAAAATAAGAGTAGGGGTGGGGGTGTGGAATCAATATTTCTGTGATATTTTGCTTTTAAGTTGACGAAGGATTGATTTTTATTTGAATCAGGATGATGAAATGTGTCAGATGATTTCTATTATCGATTTATCATCTGCGAAGGTTGTGAACAAATTTCTGACAGGATATTGGCATAGATTAATGATTTGAGAAGGTGTCATTTTATCAAATGTAATGGGCAAAGTTGTCAGCTTGTTCAACTTTGATCAATCTTATAAATTCTTCTGCAAATTTTGAAGTATTTAAAATGACTGGGAAAAACCAAAACTTCATAGTAAAATGGTGGTCAAAATTAGATTTCGTGCTACTTCAAAAATAAAAGAGGAATGATTGGTGAATCTCTACCACGTTGAGTTAACACAACTCGAGCATTAAATCAATAATTTGTAAATATTCTTCGTGTACAGAGCGTGCTGTTTAGTCTGTAATTTTCAAATTAAATTGAAAATCACTTTTTCGTATTTGTTTTCACTGGCAAACTCCAAATTCCCGGTTATTTGTTCCGTAACGATGAATATTTTTCCCGAGTAAACGGTCATTTCATAAGAGATCAGAGGACGCGCGATATTTCACGAAAACAAATGTTCCGTTTCGTTGAGCGCACGAGAAAAATGTCCAAATTTGACCTAGATTTTTACAGTGATCACACAACGGGTGTGGGTTATCGCTTTTGAATATCAATTTCATGTTTCAAAAACAATACTGTACCAAAAGCTGCTACTATTAGCGTTTGATATTGATCATGAATATGTTTTCAGTCCCTGGGAACACCTGCCTCTGAAAATTTCATTAAATCTGTTACAAAAAGTAGAAAAAAAATCCACCAAAAAAATGTTCCTCCTTTTCACTACTTTCTGTCATATTCATGTTCGATATTTGTTTCCTTCAACACCACATCACCAAAAAAGAATGGCAATTATTCTACTTTATTTGCCCTAGTTTTTCACGAAGAAGTATCATGTGTCTCGTTCAATTAAATTTGTCAAACACTCTGACGAGTGTTCCCCGATCATGGCACGTGTTTAATTTAAACAGAAATTCTGAAACAGGCTGAATAATTGTCAAATGTTATTTGGACTCACCACAGGTGTAGACAACTTTCAAGTAGGTTCTGCTATCTGGGCTGCAGGGCTCGCCGAACGTCGAACTGTTTGCCACCACGGAGCAACGTCGTTTTCCATGGCACAGATTTATCACGGTTTCCGTCGCATATGACGCCATGCACGCTGTAACCAGGACAAAATTGATCCGTTCAGTGTGTCCGCTCGCTGGCCGGCCAAAAATTGTTTTCCAATTTGCCAGAAGTCGCGGAGATCGTTCGTCAAATGGGAACTGGATGGCGTTTTAAAGGGTGACTGTGACTACTGTACGACACGTAATGGAAATGTCGACTTCATCGGAATACGTGACTGATAATCCTTCATTCGACACCAATCCTGAATTAAATGAACGAATGGGCAGAATCGAAGCAGATTTTTGTGTAAAACGATAACACGCGGACACGTATTGACACTTACGATTTATAAACACAGACATTTTGAATGTTTTATGAGCATAGCCGTCCGATTTTGAGTAGCCTCTTGGAAAATTAATTAAGTCATGGATAAATCCTTGAAATTACAAGCCTTGATTGTAAGAAGAATAGGAAGTGTAAAGTCAGTGCATCGAATAAGAGAAGCTTTTCAGAGGGACGATACGTGGCAATGGCATTTCAATGTTTTTAGGGGTGTCGTCCTTACTAGGTATCGTCACGGAGGGGTGGATAGTGACCCCAGCCGAGTTTCAGTTCCTCGCTAAGGAGTGCCACGAATTCCAGCACTTTGAATCGATCGAGACGCTGTCAGACGTGCAAGAGAATTTGTATGGACAACCCGTTTCTGATAGGGTGTAATGGGTAGGAGAAAAATGCATAAGATTGCAATTTGAAATGGCAAAGAAGAACAGGAAGAATATTCGAAGGATTTTATTTTAGAATTGGAATGCTTTAATATGTTTTATATAAAGGGATTCATTTTTGGCATGTAATTTAATAATAAAGTTTGAATTTCTTAGAGGCCCAATAAATATTTAGCGAATTTAATGCTCTTAAACACCGATGGTTCAAGCTTTATTACATTATAGCACGAGGTAAACGGATGGCATTTTGTGAAAATTGGAAAATATTATGGCAGAATATCAGCATTATCGTTGAAACTTATCAAAAATGGAGCTCCTTCAGATTCATAATCTGACATTATCTCGTATATTCTATGTGCACTCTCTTTAACAGCACGCCCATGAATGTTTACGCTCGCGTAAACATTTAATGGGCCAACTAACTTCCGAATAACTTTTCGGACATTACTCTCCTCGGAAGTCTTCATAGTCTCAAGAATTATGAAGATATTAACTCGCAGCACAGTTTCTAAATCTTTTTAACAGCACGGAACTTGCAGTTCACGGGAAACGACTCATGAATGATATTTATAAACACATCATGTAGAACATAAAATTAAAACGTCATTCCTGCTAACGTGGATTTATGCAACAATATGCATTTGTAATTTATTAACACATACAAGTTACTCGAGGAAATTTAAGGACGCACATTTCAATTTTATCGATTGTGAGAAATTACAAGCAACTACTGAAATTTTGCTTATTCCTTTCTGTAATCAAGAAAATATCTCGAAAGAATTAAGTGACATGTTCAAAAGGGGACATTTGCTATTTTTTCATAATACTGTTTTCTAATACGACACTATCTGTTTTGTTAGAAGATAGTATATAACTCAAAAATTTACTCACATTCTTCCTTCACGCCCTGTGGCTGTGAACATTGAAGAGATTCGTATGCCGTCCTTCCGAACGACGCGCTGTAAATGGCAACCCTCTGTCCGGGATGGCAGACAAGATTGATGATGTCATTTTCGCAGGCAATCTTACTTCTGAACTCATCTGGAACAAGGAAGAAGTTTTTAATAAATTCGCTGCCCCCTGCCATTTTTACCATCGCATAAAGCGTAATTACATCTTCGAGCTTCAACTTTCAAGAACTGCTCCATTACTCCGCGCACTTCGTCAAAGGAATACGTTGGATGATCGCGAATTCCACAGAACTATCGACATTTCACTGCGGGAGCTTCTCTTTTATCAATCTCCTTAATCACGAAGGATTTCCACGCACTGGAACTATTTGGAAGGTATACCGAAGTCTACGTTAGTTGTCTGTTCAAGAAAATTAGAAAAGATGAATGAAAAATAATAAAAATTGCGAAATTTTCGCTCCGAGATTCTGCTTTGGTTAATAATCGATCTTCCCTCGGGTGAAAATTCAATCGCCCGATTCTCTGAACATCGTTATACTCTGATCAGGAAATATAATGGAGGGTCTGGTGTACGACCTAGCTGAAACGATTCGTTCGGCGAAATCGCACGAATACTGAGACAAACAGGGACGCTTTTTGCGGAGACGTCTTTGTCCCAGTAAAACCCACATCGCCTCGTTACAGTATGTGGCATCCGACGAACCTGACCGAATCAGGAGTCCTTTCCAGCTGCCGATAATACGTTTTTGCGGTCGCAATCGTCGTGTCCCCGCTTCGCGACTCTTGTCGGGGGTACGGTTGCGACATTCCACGGATTTTCAACTGTTCTTGCCCGAGGTCGACGCACCAGTTACACATTCTGTTAAATTCCAATGCGAATCACCGGTTGCGAACGCGATCGGAAACATTGCAGGAAGCCATCGCACACTCTGGTTAAAATCGCGCATTCTTTGGAGTAGAAATATTAATTAGAATTGATAATCGATAAACTTCGAGTAGCATTCCTTAGTAATAATCAACGTTAAAGAACTTTAATCAATGTTGTGTACTTATTGCGCGAAGTTATTGAATATTTCAAAGTCTACTTTGTCAAAGTGATCGCAGTATTGTCGTAAATAATTATATTTAATATCCTGAATTATCGGAAAACGACAGTTAATAAATACCTACTAAGGAATGCAGCTACACAGTTGCAGTGATTTCAATGAACTGTGTAATCAAATCGCAAATAAAACGATCATCCTAGGCAATTCCAATACAAAACGTTTCCTGGCATACAGAGTTCAACAGGACTTTGTATTCTGCATACTGCTCGTAACGTATTCTACCCAGACCGTCCGCTTCATACGCAGAAATTGTAGAAGTCCACAAACTTCTCTGCAACTCCAAAATTCAGTAATCTTCCTGGGCAAGCCACACATAACATAGCAGAGCGACTGTACACCAGGCAAACAAATTCCTAACAACCATCTTTCACCAACTTTCCAACTTCTCCTCTCCCAAACGATGACAATACCAAAGAAAACAGTTACACCCACCTCTGCCATCCACACTCCACAAAACTACCCTACGCGTAATCACATTTCCTTCCCGAAAATAAAAAAAAAACAACTTTCACCTTCCTACCATCCCTCCAACAAACGCATTCGCATCTCGAGACTCCGCGATACCCGCGTAACGAAAAGGTGGTAAAACAATTTCCTTCGGTGCCAAGGGGGATGCAGCTAATAACGTCGTTACGTGGCGTCAACTCGAATGAATTTATTCGCGGCCGGAGGGTGGCGAAACCGCCCCTGCAACTCGATACGTATGGCCGTTGCTCGGTACCGGCTGGGAGGGTTGCTTTTCTCGCGGGGTTGGTGTCCCGAGGCCTTTCAACGGTCGCGGGAGCCCCTCTCGCGTGAAACAAACCGCCTTCGCCTGCACACTTCGAAAGTCGCCGAGTGCACTTATACCCGAGACAAAGTGTTATGTCCCGCTTTATTGAGTCGGCGATTTACGATGGCGCTTCTCTCGCGGCCCTCCGAACTTCCGCGGCCACGGGCAACGCCCATCCGGGGTTTAAAGAAAAATTACGAGCTGAGGATCGCGGCACAGAGGCGGGCAACACTCGTGCCCTCGTCGAGGGATTGTTTATCGGCGGTGAAAGGCGACGGGGACCAGACAGAAGGGGTGTTTACGAACGAACTTGGCAGGAATCTTGGGGGTTCGGGTGGAGGACGAGGTAGTAATTAATGCTTCTTAGGGAGAGGGAGGTGGGAGGGGGATGGCTCGCGGAGTGGTGATGTACAGTTATGTTTACTCGGTCTTTTGTCCTCTTGTTTAGCTGTTGTTGTACAGTTGTTTGAACTAATCCCCTTGGATTAGAGGTGTACAAGTTGTTTTTTAAATTATGGGCGGTACGGTGGATTACAGAGATATTGGGACCAAATATGAGGAACAATGTTTTTGAATCTGTACTAAATGAAGAAAACACTGTACCTAAGTGACAAAATTAAAAAAAAGTTTTTTTATCGGAAAATGTTCTACGGTAATACTGTGGTATAGAATTTGATTTTTGGCACTTATAGTGTTTTCTACAAGGTTTCTTCCAAACGTGTTTTTGAACGCTCGTTACGGGACCCCACTTATTTGGTGAGATTCTAAAATACCACAGAATGTGGTCCTTGATTTTTTACCTGTCTGCGAGATAGTTAACTTTGTCTCTTGTTGCTTTTAGGTCACTATATTTCTGCAAGATACAGTGGAGAAAAGTAGTTTGATTTTACGGGGAAATATAATATTGGAGTTGCATTTTCTGTGAGATTACAGATTCCATAAGAAGTGGCACTAGTGATTTCTTTAATGGAATCAAAGGTTCTAGCTGTACTCTTTTTATAGTGTGTTTCAAGGGATATTTAACTAAATAAATCATAACTGGATAACACAAGATATAGAACATCCTTCCTCATGACACTTTTAACTATTATACAAACATTGAATATCGTAAAATATCAGCTTCATCACTATAAAATCATGTGAATATTTTTCCAACGAAGTATACAACAACTATCATTAGAATCTTTAATCCTCTTAGTACAAAAAGAAACTCAACTTCCCCAGAAAATCGCAAACACCAGTAAAACTAAAAAGATATATAAAATTCTAATTTTACTTCCAATTACATAAACTTCATAAAGAATTTCTAAAACACTTTTAGCATACTTCTAACTAAAACAGAAGTGTTCAGATTTTATTGCCTTCCCAAACAGGGACGTCACAGAAATTCAGCAAAGAGAAGCCGGGTCCAAAAATCAATGGAAAGCGTTTCTCAGAGACGGAGACGCTCCAGGGAGCTCCAGCAATGTTGAAGCGACCCGTCGAGCATGTAACAACGATGCTCATCAAAGGCAGGAGTGTCAATGGCTCGTGAAATTCCGCAGTAAGGCGGAACCGCCATCGGGTAGCTTCCTTATCGAGCAACGCTTCTAGCGAGACGTCCAGTCTGGGGCTTTAATTGGCAAGAAGGAGTCGAAAAAAGGCGCCGGTGGAATGGGCGTAAGAGGTAATTCTCTCGACGCCAAGCACGCTCGACCACTCGAAGCGACAATGGACCAGGCTCGAGGCTTTTTCAGCGGACGGCTGCCTCTTCGATTGACCCACTTTCGATGGAATCTCGAGCTTTCGTCGTACATATGAACGTCCCGGTATGAACGTTCATGGCCGGCTTTCCTTATCGTGGCACAGAAGGGTAGAAGGGACAAACAGGAACACGATGGGATGAACGTGTATCCCCCTTTCACTGGCTGTATCTCGTATGCTATGTTTTGGACGTAGCCTGAATGGAATTCTTGAAAATCTCGCGATAGTGTGACCATTAGGTAACCGAGGTAGGTAATTTAACTAGGTGTGGCCTTTTAGTTAGATTTATCTTGTAACTGATTGTACAGGGTGACAGGGATTCTTCGGTGGGTATGTGAAGAGTTGAGTTTCAAACAAGGAAGTTGGATTTGTAAGCGTGCTCGTACATCAGACGTTATATAATGAGATTCAGTATTTTTTTGTAGGATAGTGCAGATCCTGTGAGGCATATTCCTGATTGTTGAAATAATTGTGGAATAAAAATTGAGATATTTGGTGGAGATAGGTACGAACGATTTGTATCGATGATGAAACAATCAGTGACGAATAATGGGGTCTCTATTGGAAAGTTATACTAACATCATTTTGTTACTTTATTCTTCCATTTCTCGTACTTTTGCGCAAACTTTCAGATATACTATTTTAGTTTTTAATAAAGAGACAAATTGGGATAGAAGCGAGAGTTATGTTTGATGTGATTCCTAGTAGGGAAAATGGCCCGGAGGGGCCAATTGATTCTGTCACGCCTGTAGCAAAGAAGACGAGGGGTTGCAGGAAGACCGCAGTAATCCGAGAGCAATGAATCAACGTGACGATTACATATTACACGTGTCACGTTATGTGCCAAAAGCACCCGACACCTCACGTGTCGCAAATCCATTCGACGACACACGTGCCACTTATTGCTCCATGGTGTGATAAGCGGTACGTGCTTCCTCCGAGTAATTCATTTTTCTCTGTAATGGAGCAGTCACATACTGCAACTCAATCATCGCCGTGGAAATCACAGTTTCTGTTCGATTAAATCTCCTCGACAGAGAAATAACCATTTTGTTATTCGATGTAATTTCGTATCATTGGAGGAATACAAATTTATAATGGCAAATACTTGTAAGTATTTGATTACTTCGGCTTTAACTTGTGCGACTACGTTCGAGCCCACTTTTCGGATACATATTTTATAATTCTATGATTGCATTGATTTTTGCTTTAAGTCATAACTGGTTTAGAGTTTGATTTAGTGCTCAAATTGGTATATTTTTAATTTATTTGATAGAATCGCGAATTGATTACCTTACTCGCGTCATTATAGCTTATTTTACATAGCTGTAACTTGACGAGCGTATTATAATCTACTTTCTAGGAGGAGGAAAAACTCTTCGTCTGAAGTTTTACTTTAAGCTCTCTTACTTCACTCGAGCCGAATAAACTGTAACCCTGATAGGCAGAAATTAATGAAGATTCTATTAGAGGTTGCAATTTGACTACCGAAGTTAATTCAGATAAAAACTTTCATTTCGGTACTTTCCACCTATATCTAAGGAACGGTAACACTGATGAACAGGAATACCTACTTAGTATCTAAACGGTCCAGAGGACTAATAAGTAAATTTCATTATAGTCGACGTTAATTTTCTTTTAACGAAAGCAAATGGTCTTTTGATCAATCTTCCGGCAAATAAATTTAAATTCCGTGGAACGATACTTCAATCACTGTAAACTCACAAAGTGGCAGTTAAGAATGATGGCAATAATTAAATTAAATGAATTTCGTGCAACGAATAATTTTTAAAATTCGCGAGAAGCAGACGGTGCAATATTGACGTGGAAGTTAGAGTGTTTCAATCTGTTCTGTCAGGATATTTCTATCACTGACGTCGAGCAGAGTATTTTATATTGGACTCTGTGCCAAACATTTTAATAGTTTTTCTGTATAACTTGCTCCCGTTTGGGAAAAAATGTGCCCGTATATAAAAAAAAAAGAATATGACTCAGTACACGTGTAGAATATAATATTGGAAATATTGAAACTAGAAAAACGTCTACACGAACCCTACAAAATCAATAATGACGGGCCATCAGCGACACGAAAACAAGCAACGAGCAACCTGTCAGTGAACGAAATTGTTTTGATTAGAAACGTGCAGTTTGGAAAAGTTATTCTATGAAAAAACACAAAATAATTCTATTACTTTACTGCCAATATTTGGCAATTATAGTTTGCTACTTTGTAACGAGCAATAAGAAATTTTATTGTGTTTATTAAGAAATATTTCCAGAAACTGAGAGTTTTAGAGAAAGAAAATTATATTGAAGCCTTTACTTGAATATCACAGACATAAAAGTTTAATTGAATAAAGATACCTACGGATCGAATTATATTGAATTTCTTCTAATGCACGCTCAGTATTTCACAGAAAAATATATAGGAGTACCATGCATTTCTATTTTTAACATGGTACAAGCATCTTATTATCAAAGTAAATATTCCTACTTTTATAGAACATTCACCGTCCCCCGTGGCCAAGGTAGTTCGAAATTATTCGTTCCTTTAGATAGAAAGTTCTTTACAAGTTTCTTCATAGCACTCGCCATGTTTAATCGCGAACGACACGAGTTCCGAGTGTCGTTTTGGGCACGTTCGCCTTCCATCGAAAATTTTAATCTTCCCAACACTGCAGTTTTATGCAGGCCCGGACAGAAAATTTCAACAGCTAAGATAAGATAAGGCTCTAATACAAGAACAAGTGTTGTTTCGCCAACTTATCAAAGACTCCACTTATTAACAAGAAAAAGTGAACGCACTATTACCTCCAAAATGAGGTTCTTTAATTAATATTTGATATTGTAGCAAGGAACCAGATTGTCGTGAATATTTGCATACCTAGCCAGAAATCTTTGTCTATGAAAAATCCTATACATCTGTCAATTAATTAAATCCACTTCAAACACTTAACCTTCAATAATTTAAATTACAAACACTAGCTGTACCATAAAACAGTGCCAAATATATAGGAAGAGTTCTCAGAAAAGAAGAATCAATTTAAACCATGATACTATTTTGTTTAAATTAAAATCACAGTTCTCGACACTTTTTGATATCGCGTGATTCGAGTTCGACTACCGCCGAATTTCGCGCGCAGATTTTTGCTACTGATGATCAATGATTAATCTAATGGTAGGACAACTAAACGTAATGACAATCATTCAGGCGCCCAGCTGGTCAAAGCTGCGGAGGAGAACACTCCTGTTTCGTCGCCGTTTATTTAATTAAACGACGATTCAGGGTGTTGAGCACGGTGACATTAATCTGGCAAAAGCAATTTGCACGCTTACGGCACGTAACGCGGATTTTCGTCCTCGTGTACTCGTGCCGTATCGATCTGCCAGGATCCAGTTTCCGTTGGGAGGTCGCGATCGATACGATCGAGCGCTGTCGAGCTGGTCGACTGTTTGATTAATCGGACGTCATTCGACCGTTTTCTGTATCTTTAAATGCGACGGCGCGCAGCGAAGCACGTGATCATCCCTGTTTCTTTTGCTCCAACGTTCTCTCACGTGCCGCGAAGCGTTGAAAATTCGATCATGGATTTGATGATTGGGATAAATCGCTTGAACCGTGCACACCTTCGCGCAATGAGCGGAGTAAAGTAATGGGAAAAGGGAAGTTGAGATTTAATAGTTTCGTACGTGCGGACGGAGGGCTGGAAGAATCAATTCACTTTGTGCATTTTTAGTTTGCCGTTCTAGCTACGAAACCAGTTTCCAGATTTCAGTAGGTATAAAAATGTGAGTTGATAACTGAGCTTAGTAAATTACGTAAGGCTTTTTACTGAGGGGTGTGTCGCGAATTTTTTACGTTTTCTTATAAGGGGAGGGGGAGAGAGAGTCAGGTAGCGTCTTATTTAATATTTTCTTAACCTAATTTTCAATACGAGTAGCTTAAAAAATAATGTTTCGCCGCATACACGAAACCAAGTTAAATGAATTATATAAACCTTTAAATGAATTTTAATAACTGAAGAAATGCAATGTAAAAAATATTACGTAAGGACGGGAGGGAGGGGGTTGGGGTATAAAATCTTACGCATTCTTATACTGGGGCAGGGATTGGGTAAGAAATCGCTAAAAATATCCTAATAGACTCTAAAATCTAATAGAATTACTGAATCTATTTACTTTAATGACCTGTTTCAGTTCCCTCTAAAAGGAAGTCAATACATTACAAGGAGAATATTACACGAGTTACAGTTAATAATTCAAGATTAAAGAGGTCCTGCAAGTACCTACCAGATTCCATTTCTCATTAATTTTATACGCCCAACTGAAATTCTCAGTGGAGAAACATAAAATTGATTGGTTCGAAAGAGAATGTAGAATATCATGATGGAATTTATTATAATAGCGATAAGTGGCAGCGAGTAATTTTCTCTATGTATTTGAGACCTAAGTAGATCCTCTACTTAGCACGAATATTAGAGTTAATTTTGCCCATCAATAACTAAATCGTTCGCGAAGCTCAATAAGGAACAGAGAGCTGTTTAATATCCCAAGTGGGCCTCCTTAGCAGTGTTTGATTAATGCAGGTGGCACAATTGGACGTCCTTTGAAACGATTTAATTGCCATGGTAGTCGGATGTGGCTGGCACAAGTCGTTCACGTTCAAGCTGACATTACAAAACGTGCTTAGGATCGTTATCCTTTAGAGCTGCGCCAATGGAGCCAGTAAAATTGAGCGAAGGATTTATTCATCTTGAAATAACGTGAATAGGAACGTCCAAATGCTGGCAAACTTCAAGAAGCTATTGTAAGCTGAGGCTTGACAGACATCTGGCTTCTAGCGAGGCTTGTACAATAAAATTTAAATTAATCGATGTAATGAAAGACGTGCATGTACAGAAAATGAGTTAATTGTATGGATATGAATCGGTACCCAATCGCAGTTTCCTTGTCTAGAAAGCAAGTAATTACATAATGAATTCATTAATTAATGAAAGATTTTATGAGGATTCATCTACATCAAACAATGCAAAAGTACCTATACATTAAATTGTTCGTTAATAAAATGTATGTTAATGTAAAGGATGCTAAATTTACAAGGATCTCAATCAGCGTGTTATGTGATTAAGTAAGTAATCGCCGTTTAACCTGCATAAATTGCTCATTCAATGAATCGTTAATACGGATAAAAAAGTATCGAAACGGAGAAAATGTGTGCATTGTTCGTAATTACTTGGAGATTTACACAGAGTGTTTCAGAATTCTCTGCTTGTTTTAATGGAAATCGATAAATTTCAAACGAATATCTTGATAATACAAATTTGTGTGCTCGTATTTATACAAAATACAGGAACAGGAACTGGCTGATCAAATCCAAAATGACAATTCACCGAATTACATTCCACTTTATAATTAAACAAGTTTTCTCACGTGTAGCTAAGTTAAGCAGCATAACTGGCACAGCTAGCTGACGAAAAACGAACTTACTTCGCTGAACAGAGAAGAAACTCGTCTAAGTTAAACCCCTGTCTTCGAATACCAAAATGAAAACTTCTTCAGCCACATTTTGCTCGTCAGACTATAAAGTTAACGTAACTCAGGCATTTTTGAAACCCCAGTTACTTCCAAACAGTATTCTCCATGAAATCCTCTAGCAGGAACCATCACCATATATCTTGCCCCCAAATAGTTAAGAATATCTCAAAAATGATATTTTAATTCATACGTAGATCCTTCTTCCAAATCCTGTTCAAAGATAGTACCTAGCTCTTCTAAGAATATGTATAACAAGATTTAGTCACGTTAGAAGAACAAAGTAACGCGTACTGTGGCGAGCAGACAGTAAACCAGAAGAGTGTGTTTATTGCACGACCAGTAAAATATGTATATTAACCGTAGGAAGGCCACCGTACGGATCCGCGCATCTACAATACGGCCACGACAACCTGTTGCAGTAACAAGCCCGAAGTAATTTTTGCCCGAGGACGTAGTAATTCTTTCCGTTCTGTGTTTCACACTACATGGATGCCCCAGCTCGCGTCTGCAGTCGTTCTGCAGCCATCTTGCTCTATTCTATGTTAACACGTTTTTCAATCGGCTTAAAATTACCATTCCAACAAGTACATACTATTACAAATAATTAAGATTCATTTACAAGGGATATTAGACAATCCGAAAATTCAGAAAATTATGTAACTTTGTGTGCAAGTAGAGTAGTTCCTCCGTAACACAAACCTATTTTTTATTGCTGCCATAGTGCGGTTTTAGAGGGTGAAATCACCCTTTGAAAAAAATGCACAAGTCTCTTTTTCGTGGAATATCTCGAGAACGGTGAGAGATCTCGGAAGGAAGTTTAAAGAGAAGTTGCATCTTTTCTTTATATCTACAAAACTGCGTGAAAATAATTATCGAAAAATTCATACTTTTCCAGTTACCCTAACCACCAATCCTTAATTCGAAAATTAATGAAAAATAGCTCCACTTCGCGTTTAAGATCGTGTTGCATGAATAAAATAAAATCTATATTAATCAGTGACACTTTCACAGTTTTTACTGTATGCTTTTAGCAAATATAAATGTTGCTCCCTTTTTAAGGAGCGTAATTAAGCAGAGACTGGAAATGATCACAGAATAAGTAGAAATAAAATGTTTATGAATGCTCATTAAAATGCGAAAGCTTTTACGATGTCGCCGCAGCGTGATTCGGAAACCGGAACTGCTTTCTTTATAGGACATTTGTTTCGCGCAAATCCCAAATGGGATCACTCAATGTAGGGCATATTAACTCTCAGCAGCTCCGTGAACAAATACGCGCGCCGACACAGCGCGGAAGAATTATTTTTATGCCCCCGTTTTTATTTTCTCGCGCGTATTGTACGATTATCTCATTCTTTATTACGGGTAATAAAAAGGAGCTTCTTTCGTTGATCCGCGGCGGAAAACGAATGCGTCTTTTCAGCTTCGAAATAAGAATGTTCGAGAGTCTCGGCAAGCCAGTGGAAAAAGCACGACTTCATTACTCTAGACGTAATAATATAGGATTTACGCGAGCTCCCGCGTTATTACAGTCTGCGCGTGGCTACGTAAGACCATGTTTAAAGGAAAAGGCAAACAGAAAGGATTCTAATTTGAAGATGTTCGTACATTTTGCGAAGAGGATACTCAAATGATTTGGCCAAAACTGTAACTGATGCTGAGAACGCGTACCACAATGCCACCTATTATTTTTACTCTATTTAAGTATTTTCTACTTCCATCACCTACCTCAGTTGATTCATCAGTTGACTACACGTCACGCTAACAGGAGTTACATCGTTGAAGAGGTTAACAAGATTCAACAATAATTAATAAATAATAAGAAGAATCGGCATAAAAAAATTTGCAAGTTTAAAGATGTGCCCTTATATCCCACAAGAGTTTAATCCAATATTAACAAGTCTTCTAAAAAAAAATTATAAATCTCAGTTACTTTGGGGCTGTTACACGAGAACCCCCCCTTAAACAAATGCGTCGTATGTACTTCTTCCCGAACTAATTAATTTTCAAGTTTCCTTCGTTCTATGTATATAACTGCTTCTAACTTCTTTAGAGTCGAAGAAGACAAACGAGAATAGCGCCTTCAATATCGATCATCCTCGATCAATCATAGTCATCGTCTTCTTCAACCCCGTTTCATGAGATTTGCCAGAAAAAAGTCGCCGAAGAAGCTTTATATCACGTTTCATCTACCCAGCCACGATGAAAATGATGTTCATCAGCGGAACAACGCGAGACAGGAGTGTTCCACGTCTCACCGTCATTTCCTGTAACGCGAGCAAAGAATCTCCTCGAGGCTAGGTATATCGATATCGGCGGGGTTCTGGCGCAGCCCCCGAACTGGGCTAATGTTCGACGTTAACCCGTAAAAAGGCATCGATAAGTGCCTCGAGGAAAAACGATCTCGCCGCAGAAGCAGAGGCCACGAGCTCAGACCAGCGCACCTTCGAATGCACCTTGACCATTCTTACTGCACCTTCTTCCTCTACGAACGGCGGGAGCTCCGTTCTTTTTTATGCTTCTTGGCGTAGTGACTCTCCTTGGTCGATAGCCATCGTGAATCAAACAACGAGGGAAGCAATTTGAGGGTTGTTTTTGCCACGTGGGAGGATTAATTTGAGAATCTTCTACTTTTTAAAATTTCTTGTTTTTTTTTTAAGTCTTTCTGCTGACTGCTACCGCGAGCGAGTGAGGTCTTGAGTTTTCTTTTTGATATCAGAATTTAGGAAATTAAGGGTAATAAAAATATCAAAATTTGAGAGAAAGGGTATGTATACATCCATCGTTATGTTACACAGAGTAAGGAGATTCCGAAAAATAGTCAGTGACAGTAATTTGAAATGTGAAGACGAATATTACATAGTGCAGGCCTGTCCAACTTTTGCACTTGCCCTCGAAGAGCAACCGCGAGTGGGGGGCCGTAAAAGAGTGGGGATAGTGGCGTTCACAGATTTCCCCACCAAGAATATATTTCGCTCTTGGGCCTGGCTCTGTGCCTCTGAGAGCGAAGAGCAACTCGCGGTTGCTCGTGCGAGCAAATCCCTGGACAGGTCTGTCATAGTGCAACGAAAGCTTATGGAATCTTAAAGTGTCAACGCTCATTCCGTAACTTTTTACAACTTAATTCTAGGCTCAGCACAACGTAGAATTCGAAATTAGATACTCACAAGGACAGCATTTGTAGGCAACCTCGATATACTTCGGGAATCCAGGACACGAGTCGTCCAGGAGGGTGTTTGGATATGTGTTGAACTTGCACTGCCTCCTCTTGTGACAGACGTCCACCAGCGTCTGCAACAGTGAGTACTAACTCGTCATTCAGATGACCCGCTCACTTTACGATGGAATTGGATAAGAACTTAATCTAAGAATCTAATAATCCTCTCGACATTACTTTTCACCCTTTTTCTAGAATCCCTTATCGTACCACCTATCGCATATCTATCGTAGTTCTATCATATTTACTCTTATTAAAAAATACTTAGGTATCACATTTTTGGGAGGCACATAAATTAACGAATACGTATAAAGTATGCACGTGAGCGCGCGTTTTAAATCCCATCGATATATGTGCATTAAAACGTGCCATCTCCTGTCTTACGATTATATGCATTCGCAGCGGAACCTAATAATGCAAATACGTTTCTTCGACAAACACACGTGTTTGCCCATGCACCGTGTTTGCCATGATCTATATTAGCACCGATACGCTTCAATTTGACGGCCATTAACTTAGTGATTATTTGCGAAAGCATTCATCCGCCGCACCTTTGCGAGAAACGCATCCCGCATCATCTGGACTCACGTTCGGTAATAAATGACTGTGTGGTTAACTGAAACCAGCGCGCCGCATAGACATCCGTGCATATAATCCCTATTTCCTTCGGTTAATTATACCCGACGCGTCGGATTAAACTCTCGTTTGAAAACCATCAGAAACTAAACACGGAATCAACGATGCGATTTGAACGGTGAACGTAGGCAAGTCCCTACGTGTCAGTTCCTTGGAATTAATGGGAGCCGAACGTAAATCTGTCAACAATGGTAATTTGCACAAACTGCGTAATAATTATAACGAGGCTCATGGCGCGAAACGAATTTTACGATAAAAAACACGGAAAGAATCCCAAACCCCGGTTTCACCAGCTGAATTTGTTAATGACTCGAAGTTTCAATAAAAGGATTCCTTTACACTGCTATTTCCACAGTTTGCAGAAAGAATGGCCCAACATTCTACCCTGAAATAATTAAAAAAACCTCGTGTACGATAACTCTGCAGGTCTACTCCCCATCTCACAGGGGGGTAGTAGAAAAACAAATGTCACACCGTTGTCAAAGCCACTACCCTATCACCCGAACCCATCGGCGCACAGCAGAATACGATAGCAAGACGGTTTAAGTTTCGCGCGTTGCCTTTCAAAGTCCGTTCATTAGCAAAGGAAAAAGCCCATTACAGGGTACCCGGGAACGTGTCATCGGCGTCACGGTCATCGTACCCTTTTCCTGCCGTTAACTCGCTTTTGTCGGCCGTGCAGCGTGTCATTCGAGGATGAGGCGGACACAGAGGGGCCAGCGGGCGGGGATCTGGTGGGGGAGTGGAGGCAAGGGCCAACAAAGGTGAAAAGAGGAGACGAGTCGTGTTGCATCGCGAAAGGGAGGGTACAATGGAGTCTCAGAGGTGCTTTGAAGTCTGGCCGAGATTAATGTGGCGACTCGCTTTGGTCCGGTTATTGCGACGAATCCGACGGGGGGTGGGTGAAAAAAAGGCGTGGGCGAGTGGGGGTGGAAAGAAAAATCGCGTCGCGAAGCTGGGATTCATCTCTCTCGGTCGAGTTGCATTAAGGTTGCCACTTAATTTTGCACGAGCGACCTCTCTCTCGCCCATTTTCAAACTCCACCTCTACCGCCACCCCCCACTCCACGTGCCCTCTAACAGCAAGGATTTCCTTATGAAAACCCTGCTGTTGCTTGGAGTGGAATTAACGAAAGCCCACGAAACTCGTAAACGGATCTTTGGGGCGACGAAACGACTTCAAACGCGAGAGAGTCGTGGATAAAACAGTGGAAGGGAGTCGGCTGTTTGAAGTTTTCCTTCCTCGGGGCGAGAAGAAGGCCACGAAATGGTCGAACGTTCGTTTCGGGGAACTGGGTATTTGTGTAGCGAGGATCTGCGATAATATCGCAGATCGAAATCTGGGGGATATTAAAAATAAACACCGCTGTTCACAGTGACGATGTCTCCGTCGGGGGTTTTATTAACGCCGGGGGTTGATACGCTCGGCGAGGGCGCGATAGGTAGAAAAGCCAATTAAAATATCGAAATGAATGTGGCGCACATTGGAGCATTGCCATTGGAAATTGCTTTTATGGCTGTTTTTATCGCGTCAGTTTTGGTTTCAATTTCTATTTGGCCGCTTTATTAGCCGCGATTGACGCGCCGTAGTCAGCGCCGGGAGGTAGATTAATCGACTTGTCCGCATTGTGAAGTCCATTGCCTGGCATTGTCGCCGCTCCACCTTTGATATCCCAGATTTTTAATATATTTCACTAAAATATTATTCCAGGCATTCGGCGGGAACTGTTATTGCTATTGTATCAATGAACGATCGTTCCCGCGAATGTTGGGGGACGTGAAAGAGAATTCTTATGACGGTATTATTATTCACGTACTTTACAAATGGCTGGAATTAAATTTGAATAACGATTAAGGTGGTAATTTCTCTCGCTTTCAAAAACACGACGAGTCTAGCGTTTCTGTCGAACGAAGCGGATGAGATCAACTTTCTCACGGAAAAATATTGATTCGTTGAAAAGTTCGATGGGTCTCGAGTCTCCAGAAGGGTTCGTTTCGGAAAGTGTTCGGGCAAACAGAGATTATTCAAGCTTTAATTAAGAAAATTTCATTTTGCAGCTGATCTCGAAAAAAGTGCGACTGGATCGGGGAAAGTTTACCACTACTGTTTTTCGGAGCTTAATATCCTGGAATTGGGTAGTTACTTCCTTCCAAATTCGATTGCGTCCTGAGATATTATCTGGAGCTCTAGACGTCCTGTTTTTATAGAAAACTCAGCCAATCTTTGCTCCACAAATAACCTACATGTGTCTCAATATTCGATAGCGATTTTATCCAATATGAAGAAGGAAAGGTCACAATAGCTCACGATAAAAAAAGCTCAAAAAGTTCTGAGTATTACTTCAAACATACCTTAATACGCAGGCAAAACGCCAGACAGTATAGAGTTATAGTTTTTGTTAAACAAATTCCTGAAGATGGCGTTGAAAAACGAGCAGTGACACTACATGATACATTCCTCTTTTTTGACGTTTCGCCGTTTGCATTCGCAATTCGCAGTTTGCAACAGTTTAAGTAGTACATGTTTTGCGTAGTTTAATTTACTGAAGAAAGTTGGCCTAACCCAGACGTATCTGAACCCTGAATTTTGATTGCTGAAAAAAATAAATCAGAAAAATAAAAAAAAAATTCTTTATAAAAATATATAAATTCAGACCATTTTTAACGATAAAAAGTAAACGTGATATTTTTCCTTCAACAGGATCTAGGTGCGGGCGCTAAAGGGTTAATTAAATAAAACGTTTTTGCTCCAGACACTTAGAATAATCCCTCACTTGCAGGACTACCGCTGTATAAAACCGAAGCACAATGTCGTTCAACTAAAGAATATTATCCTACTTGCTGAGATCTCATAACACCAGGGAGCTTTTGCATATTCCGTGCATCCTCTTCGTCGCGAGCCCTCTTCAACAACGCACTACACCCAAAATCTACGTTACAAACCCAGTACGTGCTTCGATTTCCACATCCCGGACGAGAATCCATAAGTAAGTACCATAATCCATTCGAAAGGGGAGAATCCTCGGTATCGTTTCGTTCGTCATATCCCACGCGCAGTCCGAACGCAAATGGTAGTCAAAGTAGGAGTGGAGAAGTAAGTGAATCGAACAGACGTTACATCACCGAGGGGTTTCAATATCGCGCCGAGGGTATTCGCGAGAGCCTGGCCTCGAAGCGATGGGCGAACGAAAAGTAACCCGGGCCCGTTTACGATGCATTAAAATCAGCAGCGATAAAGATGTCCGACGGACGTGCATCCACATTGCCGGGGAATATTTGCCTGCGCGCATTTAATTATTGGGTTTCCGGGTTTCAGGCCTCGCCATCCTCGCCCCCCCCCCCTGTTACCGTGCATTTCACGTACGAATGAGAAAAGCTCCCGCGGGAGAAATCGATTTCCGGTATACATCGATGCACACGTACAGCGTGCATTCGACTCTGCGCTCCTCCGCGTTCCTCTGCCCACCCCGCGGCCTTACACGCTCCGGCGCTTATCCCTTGCTCCATTAATCCCCGACCGGTTAACGACACGTTCCTCCATCGTTCCAGAAACAGGATAGCATTGGAATCAAACGGGAGGCAGGTCCGCGAAATCGCGTTTCAGTTTGTGGGATGGACGTTGGATTTTCGGTTTTTCAATGTGACGAGGTGTAATGACAGCGAATGTCAGGGGAACTGGAGGTGGCAGTGGGTACTGCAAGGGGATTAACAAGTTCGATGCGGATTGGGGATTTTACCGTTCTTTGGTGGGGATTGAGAAGGTTGATTGGGGTTTAGATTGTAATGGGAGAACAATCCGCGGATGTTTGTATTGAGCGCGTGGAATTCGTAGTGGAAGTGTGGGTAACAGTTTTTTAAACGAGGCTTTGTTTTTTTATTTTACAGGAGGGATTTTTGGTCAAATATACGATTGATGGAATTTTGAATATTAATTTTTTGGAAATAAAGCTTCGTACGGAAAGATTTTATTCTACGCTTTCTATATATTGTTTCATATAGAGTCACTGTATTTTCGGTTGTCCTGACATTTTTAGCCGTTTCAGGAAATTGTTCATCGACATTAATTTGCTACCGGAACTGGAAGTGTGATTTTAATTCCAATTACCTAGAGAATACATTTTTTTAACACGTTCTGTTTCTCGTTGACAGTAGATCTAAAATACTCGTGTAATTAATTGGCAGAGTTAATGGTCGGACGAGTCGTATCGAGACAAGAGAATTACAAGTATTTTACAAGTATTTTACAAGAATTTTACAAGAATTTTACAAGTATAGACAACCAGCAGGCTAATATGGAATATACAAGCGGCTAATAATATCTGCAAATCGTATATATTCGATCGAAGCGACTAAATTGGGTGGCTGTCCAGAGCAATTAATTTTATATAATCGGCTTTGCATAAACCGAGCGAATTTGGGCCATTTAGTGTCGCTCCGCTGAATCATTAAGCACCCTGATCGTTAGTTGTCATGTATAATTTTATTCTTGTTGGAATCGAGTTAAAAAATTCAAGCTGAACCTCGGTGATCAAAGAATTCAATTATTCCACGTGCGAAATTCGTAACAGGATTAATCACTGCGAACAGAACCCGTTTAATACACGCTTCTTTATCATTCTGCATTATACCAATTACTGGATACTACAAAATAGACAGTTTCGAATTTCACGAAATACATCACTATCGATAATAATTACCAAGAAACTACTAATATTGACTGCGAACGTTCTTCGAAATTTTACCTCCTCTTCACCGCAGATACACCGACGCAGGAGAAAAGATTTTCAACATTTCACGATGTTCCTCGCTATCAGAAACCAGGCGGTGGTTTCCAGCTTGGAAAACCTCGGACTTGTAACTGGAGTTTAACGATAAATGGTGAGCCAGGATCGCGTTATACGTGATCGCGCGCGAGGATTTATCGCGATCGCGAATTATCGCGTGGCTTTACCAGGCGGAATCACACACGACGCACGTAGTCGATGAAAAAAAAAGTGTTTTGGCGAAATAACAGGACAGATATTGCATTTTCCATGAGGATACCTGTCCTCTAAATCGTCATGATTCGAAATTGAGAAACTTGGTAATTCTATCGCCACACGTACTGTCTTCCATTGTTTTAAAAGAGTTATTCGTCGGTTAACGCTGTCCAGATTTTTCGTTCAACTTGAGAAATACAGGGCACGAAGCGGAAACTTTAAAATCCCTGGGTTTAAAAGGGGTATTTCAAGTTCTGACAGCGGAGGGTACTTTCGTTTCGCTTTCTGGCGCGTTCGTGAATGACAGCCAGCAGATTAAAATTGCCAACGTTTTGACACGTTATTAAGAAAATATGAAGCTGACAAATTCGTAGAGAATGGTAACGAGCAAATGGACTAGTTTGTTTAACGGAGCTTATGGAAATTGTTTCATATAGGTGAAAAGTCACATGAATTTTCAACACTTGCATACGAATTATATCTACTCGAGCATCGTTAATTAAGCTTTCAATGAGATGAGCATTTACTCGAGTTAGTGAACGTAGGCGAATGATTTTTATACGACTGCTGATTCCCTCGTCCCTGGAGGGATCCGCATTACCCAATTACCCGAGTCTTTTTGTGCCTGATTAAGATCTGATCGGGGAATGTCGAATCGTCTTTCGCGAAAATGCCGTCTAATCGCATCAGCTTCCAGCTATTCTTACGTCGAAGCAGTTCGGAAGACATTTAAACGAGAGAAAGGAGACGAAATTGCGCCGCGCTTCGAAAGAAAAGTTCGTTCCCTTTCGGCTGCATTAAATTGCAGTCCCAACGAAAATAGAGAACGGTGCAATGCTTAGCTCTACGATAAAAAGTTTCGTTCATCGTCGTATCGAGTCTTTGCACCGTGGAACGAGCTACATTATAAATAAAGCGTAACTCAAATTATAATTGTCAGTACCTATCGAGATCACGAAATCATAATTTGAATTTGACACGAGAGTTTAGAGATTTGAGGAATATACTCTGAAGGATTAAGTTAATGACGAGTGATGTAAAGGATTCATCGCGATTTTATTGCTCTCAGTGTATTTATTTTTATACTTTACCCATTTTGTGGAAGATCTTGCGATATTTCCAAATTGTGTGACATGACAATTGTAGAAACACATATTATCAAAAATAATAGACTCTTCGTAGAATCATCGAATTACCTTCTGGCAGAAAACAGAGTCCTACACCCAAAAAGATTTAAGAAATCTAAGATTACTCGATCATTATTTAATCTTTCCACATGCTACCGCACGAATAATTAAAACACTTTATCAACCCTCCACTAAATCCAGCGAGCAACAACGCGCCCCTTTCGAGCAGGCTCGCCTGACCGGTTCAAAAGTTGCACACCGCGAAGAAAAGAGCTCTCTCAGGCAAGATTTTCGATTTTGCCCATAGATCAGGGGCCCTCGAATACTCGCTCCCACCGCGGTTTACGATTGCATTTGTATCGCGCGAAGTCGGCCAAATATATTTCTCCGAATGAAAAGGGAAGGAAACAGTCTCGATCGACGACGGTGGCAGAAAAAAGTGAGGAAAGAATGGAGGAAAAGGAATTCAATCTTTGTTGGCGTCGAGGTCTCGAAGGGAGCAACGCTGGAGGGAACATTCCATTTCAGCCAATTCGAACTTTTAATCCATCGAAAATTTACGCCGCTATCGAGCGGTCGAGCTATCAGATGGGGAAGGAAAAAAATCGTTGATATACGCGCGGGTTTTTGAAAGTATGATTCCGGTATTGCAGCGAGCCCGATCGTCCGTCGTTAAACTTTATCCTCCCTATTTTTACCGCCACGCGAGCCCAGCCATATTTCTCCCTTTACGCGTCGAATAAGGTTCGAATAATGCCAATAAGGGCGCCCTTCGAACACTGTAAAAATTTTATTTTTCCTCGGGACGGGATCGCGGGGCCGAGGTGTATCAAATGGGGCACGAATGGGCCTCCGATGACGTGTAACGTTCGTGAAGCACGTTTTGTTCGCAACACTTCGACGGTTGCGTGTTTCAAGGTGCAGACAACCAATCTACCTTTCTATTCCAAACTTTAACGTTTATATTTTATAAACATGTAAATATTAGAACTATACACTTTGAGTATTTATATTTATTTCATCTACAGAACCTTGTGTAAATTCGTGTCAGAGGCAAGATATTTGCGAAGATAATAAACCTACTTTAAGGAATCTTCTAAACTGATTGATGTTCGCGAAGAAGGGAATGTTTGGAATTCGAAGGAACGACTTTTGTGCAATTGTGATTTATTTACGCGACAGGAAAGGCGCTGTTAATGTTTCGAGAGATTCGAAGAGACCTCTTCAAGGAAGAGGATCAACAGGATAACAAGAATCGTTACGACTTAATTTTCGCGCCCTCGAGCCGCGCAGCACGGGCCAAGGGAACGTCGATTCCCAATTAAATCGAACCTTCAAACGGCGCTAAGAAGTCGATTTGCATGGGCAAATGCTTGCTAAAAGCCAGCCTCGATGGGAGTTCCTTTCAAGTGAAAGAAAGTTCGAACGGCGATCATTAGTGGTTTAAGAACGCGGACTTACACCGATAATCGAGCAATTTCGTCGCTCGAGGAGGGAGATTTTGAAAGTCTGCCAAATCTGCCGCTCGGTGGGGGCTAAAAACACGGGAAACTTTTCAAGCGGAGTTGTAAAAACCGTTTCCTTCATGGAAATACAGCGTGCCGCGGGGTCATTATAGAAATCGTTGGATTAAAACGATGGAAGCTTGACAAAGGCCCGTTTCAGAATTATTCCGCCTTAATTAAGAAGAATCGTGGAATTACGGGAAAGAAATCCACTGTGAAGGGAGTGAAATTTGTTTCGTCGGATAACCGCGCGCGAGCGAAGCGGATTCGCGGTTTCTTTCCCCCGTTGAACGCCTAATTTCGTTGAAATCCTCGTTAGAATATGAACAGAGGGTAACGAGGCGGAGTGGGAAGTTTTAATTTTTAAAGCTCACACGCCGGCGGGCGCATTAGGGTTTTAAAGCGCGGCAAAATGGCGACCCGTAATCTTTTACTTACACAAATACTCGCGGTTTAACGCTTGGAACCACAACGCTTTCGAGAAACGGATCGTGCTTTTACCTACTTAATAAAATTCCTCTCCGACCCGAGCTGATAAAATTTTTTCGTAATACCCGCGCCGCCGTAAATCGACATAATGTTTCCTAGCGGATATCCTCGTTTCAAGTAACAAACGTTACTCTGACAATCAAAGTAACGAGAGTATTTGGCGCGTTGCCATGCCGCTCGAAGACTACGTTCCTCTTGGTCCCCCAGTTTGGCATAACGTTTTCATATTCCATTTCCGATAAGCTCCATCGAGGAACGCAAATGAGCCACGATTGCCTGCGTCGTCAGGGTAATCACATTATACTAAGAGTAGACGAGAGAAACGGCGCTGCAATATTCTTACTCTTACCTTCGTCGCGTAATCATGCGACTCGTTTTATTTATTATACGTGCATAGGTATGTGTCTGAATATATTTCCAAAAAGGTTCTTAATGTTTGTGAGAAATAAGGTTCGAAGTGCCCGCCTCGGTGTGTGCATTTGTATGTATGAATGCGTGGATATACCGAGTGTATAGCGAAAACACGTGTGAAGGTAATCTGTACTCTATACTATTGTACAACGGAGAATGGGAAAAATAGGCCAATTTCGAACCTGGCTGGGAACGAAAGTTTTTTACAGGATGTGTTTCTACAGGTCTTAAGGAATCCGAAATGCATCATTACATACGTACCCTGGAGGCGATGGGAAAGTTATAAATAATATTAAATATTAACTGTACTCGCGAGTGTGTTACATCACTTTGTTTGTCTTGGCAAGAGGAAGGTTTTAACGGTTCTATTTTTTTAAATAATCTGTCTATATATATATAAAATCCAAATACCACTCACTCACTCACTCTTCACGATTTCTCAGGAACTAATGATCCTACGACCATGAAAAATAGGTAGATTCCTCTTTGTTCTTAGGTGCTCGCTAAGAAATCTGTTTAAAAATTCCCTCCCCTTTACCGAAAAAAGATATATAACTCGGGCAGCGTTGGGAACTTTAAGCTAGGTCGATATAAAAGTAAAATAAAAGTGGCATCCGTGACTTGTTTACTGAGATGCGGGGTCTCTGTTCGCGGAGCTCTATTTCTAGCAGTATTGAACCTGAATTTTATTTATCATAATACTAATCTCAGTGTACGTGGCATTTAACCAAAATGTTTTTTCTCAAGTAAAATATGGTTGTGAAGGATTTCGCGAAACAGATAATTCCATATTCCATTCGAGCAGCGAAGCGTTTCGCTAGGATGGCGGTGGAAAGTTAGCCGGCGCAGAAACGGCCGCGGATAATAACGAATAGAGAAAAGGTTTGCGAAGAAAGGCTGGACGAAGGGCGACTGCAACATCATTGGCCGCATAAAAGGAGTTATTTTATTTTCGCCAGCGGTGCTGCGGCCGAGATCACACACAATGGCCCCTTTCTGGAGCAATGGAAACGTAAAATACGAAATCAATACGAAATCCTCGTACCTCTTTCCTGGCCATTGGATAGCCGCGAAAATTTCTATTGTTGCTTCATCGATAAGTTATTATCGCCGTTGCACGGCTCGCGGAGGATTTTACGCGCTGTAAAAGATTCTTTTGGGCCATTTGCGCCGGAAATTTTCCGAAACTCTGACAAGGTAAATTTCCTGGGGACAACTTGAAATTCTGGCGACGTGACTATCCACTGTGCGATTTACTCGGACGACGATTGAAAAGTTGTTTCAACTACCTATTCCCAAAAATTCGTGAAGGTTCTCAAGGATGTGAAATCTGCACTAATTTGGGCTATGATTCAATGAAAATTGAAAGTTCTCTTTGATTCAAGGCGCGAATCCACGATGAGATTTCACACGAAACTTTTCTATCACGAGACAAAAATCTCACGAAATATAACACGAACCTTGTCTCGCGAGAGGGTTAGTAGTTTCGTGAAACTGATGACAAAATAATTAAAGAATAATAAAATACCGAAATAATTATCTCCTGAGATTAAATTCTCACATGAGACACGATATTTTTGTCTCGTCGTGGATTTGCACCTTTAGTGCTCTGGCTGACCACGATTAACCAACGAATATAGTTGAAACGAAACTAATTAATCGCTTAATATAACTTCCTCCGTTATTCCCATGCTCCATCAGCCATGACAAATAAGTAAACCTAAAGTTCCCCACTAAATTCCACAAATTTCCTAAATCAGGCACACAGGAGATATCTGGGCAAAGTCAAAGCCCCCTTTCATCCGCAAAATAATCCATTATTCACCATCAGCAGATTCCCAACAACCACCCAGCATTACTGCCCCCCCCCCCTCATTCTCTTTCACTCCCCCAGTCGAAGACCCGTATTCAACGCAGCTAGGAAGAGCCGCCTACGCGAAATCCGTTTCCTGTTGCGGCTAATTGTACGCAAACGGTCGGGATTACTCCTGCGACTACAAAATCTGGAAACTCGCGCCGCCTTTCTAATCGACGTTGCGTAAAACGAACCCGCGAATTACCCGGCTGGCTGGCTGAAAATCGTACGATCCTCCCAGCAAAACAGACGAGGAAGTCACTGGGCGTAGGGGATGGGATCAGAACGCTGTCTGCCGTTGCCCCTGCTCTATCTTCACGCTGCAGAGAGCGCAAAGAGTGCAGGTGGAAAAAATGCATCCCTGGAAAGGCCTGGTTAGGCAGGATTCACGGGTCGGCTGGGAGCGAAGCGACTGGAAAAACGTGACGCGCAACCGCGATTCCCTCGTTTCATTTCGACCGCGAACGAAACACGGACGGAAAAACCTTGGCAGAAGAGTCTCGAGAGCGGAGGGCGCGCGAAACGTGGCTCCTCTCTTGGTTTCAGAGTCGGTGGCAATCGCCGTGGAGGAGAGTCGAGGCACGCGAGCGTGGCTGAGCGTGCGGGCGGTGGAGGCGCGAGGAGACGGCCGCCATTTAAAATCCACCATCGAAAGATAATGGCAACTGACCTGAAAACGACACTCTGGTGTTCCGTGGACCGTGGACGCTGACGAACTTGCACACGACGGAGGGAACGCGGTCCGAATGTCGGGGCTCCTCTGCTCTGTAACCGAGTTACGCGGGGCTAGGGGTTGATAGTGTCGAGGACAGGGCGGGCTCGTGATACGGGCGTGGCTATTTGGATGCTTTTTAGAGTACACTTTTTATGTAGATATAGCTTCTATGCTGACTAAATTTTAAGGACATTGCGTAGGCTGCATGACAGAGGGGGTGTAATTGGGAGTTGGGGTACGTTGGTTGTTGCACAGAGCAGGAGTTAATCAGAGTATTATTGGAAGTCGACGAGGATGGAACTGAAAGAAACCGTATTTTGTCTCGCACATATGGACGAGTAATAGTGTTATTTTGTGAAAAAGGATTCTACGGAAGGAAGGAGTTCCCTTTACCTCCTGGTACCCTTCAAATTCAACCTTCTTACCCCTCAGAGCACCCAACTTTGTTACCCATACCTTTGACTCTACATTTTGAATACTGTCCGAGGGTGTGCAAAGGCAATAGTTAAGGTGACTGAATCACAGCTGATAACCATCTGCCATCGCGAGACTCAGGGGTATTCTCAACCCTTTTACATCTGTACGAGGCAGAAGGAGGAAGTCCCCTTGTTCAACCCCGATTCTCAACGTCCTCGCTCCCCATTAACCACGGGTGAGATTATCACACTTATAGAACACTCTCAGCTGAGTCTCTCGCATGGTCTCAGCGCTGGTGAGTTGGCTCAGGTACCCCGGGATCGCCTGAGGAAACATGCTCCCGGAGTTGAATACACCCATAGGGGCATGCCCAGGTCCTGGGGGATGGTCGGACGGATATAGGGTAGTAAAATCTCAAGCGACATTCATTCAGATATGGACTTGCCCACCTGGGTGCGTGGCCATTCAGAAAAAACATTTGAGCGATATAACATTATCTATTTAAAATTTCAAACACTCTTCATATCTACCGTGTAATTGCACATTTCCTCTCCCTTTCCTTTCGTTAGTGGTCGTGCATCCAGGCGAGGCATAGTGGTGTTTTATCTAGCAGCCACAGCTGATTTTAACTAACGATTAAAGTATAAAGAAGAATCGATCAGGAGTCGACGCGGAGAGTGCGAGTTCGCAAATGGAGCAAAGAAAGTAGCAGAGAAATCGGGAACGTCATCGAAGCGCAACGTACACGAGACAGTAAAGCTCGATACGGATTCCTGACGATCGAAAGCTTTCCCTTGAAATCTTTTCGATGGGAGGGGGGCGTTCCGACTGCGAGAGCTTACAAACCTAAGCAGAGGTTACGAGGATTGAACCGTACAAGGGTTAAACCAGCGAAGTGGATACGGTTTACGATTCTTTCCGAGTCAGTACTTCCCCGGAGGAAGCGGTTGGGGTGCCAGGGCAATCGTCCACGTCTTTCTCCTGGATTAGAAATCAGGGTTTCGCCAGGAGCCAATAAATATAAGATGGCAGATAAACTTTCCGGGGTGAAACGTCAGAGTTGGAAGTTTCGACTGTAAACTCTTCCTAGAAGCAAGTCGCACTACTCCGTATACAGTGTTCTATTATGGCGTTGCTGGGAGTTACTGCTTTGCACAGTTTTGTTGGTTTCCCAAGGGAGTGTAAAAAATACATTCAACTTTTTAACTTGAAGGGAATTTAGTGAACAGATCGTGCCTCCTGTTGTTACCACCCTGAATATCTTATCAGCGATCTATTTGAAGGAAATGACACGTTAGTTTGAATGTTTGATAACAAATTTAGGGAGATAAATGTCTGTTACGATTCTTTAACGTCAGCTTTGGAAATTTGAACCGTATTTTCTAGAAACTAGCCGATGAAATTACTTTCACTCGCAAGGTAGAAATATATTCGCCTCGACGCGAACTGTTTCGCAGCACGTAAAATAACATTTGCCTTCGTATTCGTTAAAATAGTATCGACCTGTACTCCCCTGAGCAGAAATTTAGATTACCATCGAAGCACAGGGTGCACAGGGCGGAAAGATAACTCTAAAGTTCAGATTGATAATGCAACGCATAAGTACCACTTAAAGTTCCCGAATTCGAGCGTTAATTAGCAAGTTACAGGAAGTAATAATACAGTAGAGCCCGATACGCGTAGCTTCGGAACGCTGATGATGAAAGCCGTACGTCGATGGGAGTTTAGATAATGCTTTAACATAAAGTTCCTCCGAGCAGCAACGTGCGTTCAGGTTAATGGCGACTTATCTCAGCCATTCTATCGCGGTAACGGTAATCATCTAACCCTAGCGGTAGGAACGTTCGAGAGGATAGTAAAGCTGATTCTACTCGCTGGAAACCTGACAATACTAGGGAAACCATTCGTCTATATTTGATCATAAATATGGTCGCATAAACACCAAATTAAATACATGAGAATCATTAAAATCCTAAAATATGCTGCTCCATCGATTTCTTTCCGCAATAATCCAACTCCCTATTTTGTCAAGACTCCAGATTTGAGTAGAATGAACGCCAATGGCACACGAACGCTTAAGGGATCTTCCTAGCGTGATGACGAAAAAAAACCTAATTTTTCGGGAATTTAATAAAAAAACCTTAAACCCCGGAAATGATCGATCAAAGATGCTTTCTTCACACATACCTGCAACGACTGTGGCCAGATGCAAGTGTTATTCAACTGTCTGTCTCCGTTGAGCATCGATGGATCGGAAGAGGTGCACTTTCCAGTACCATTCGACCCCGTCCCACCATATTGAGCGAGGGAGACAGCGATGGTCGTGCCAGGTGGGCACGTGATCGTCATCGGCTTGTCGACGCAGGATGCACTCTGGTAGGTCCTCAGGGTGCCTGACAACACGGCTGCCGTTTTAATATCCCGATCATTGCACATTTCCCCGATACATAAGCATGGTTAAAACGACGGAATGACGATGAACAAGCGATTGGATCAGGAATTTCGTAGGTACGTGAACGTGACACGAGATTAATTTCCATCGCACGATGTTCCAAACAACGCGGCAGACGAAAATTATTGGTTAAAAATGAATGGACAAGGAAATTGTCAAGCCAGAATGCGTGCAAGTAGTACAAGCATAACGTTAGTTGCCGGCGCACGGAGTTACAAGCAGGACAGCCGGTGAAAATTGTACGATTAAAGATGAACGAGTCGTTGAGGAAATTGTCACCCCAACGCACGCGCGAATGACGAGAGCGCGGGCATAAAAATTGCAACATTAATCGCCACCGAAATGACCGTTCCAAAGATCCATAGAAATTGCATATGCATAGCAATTTTCGCGACATGATTAAGTAATCGAACGATTTGTATAAAGTAACGTCGGATAGGGGTATTAAACGTCATCGGGTATCGTCCACTCAAGTAAAACACGTGCGCGCGTAACAGCCACGTATGTAACGTAGAAAAGGGTGGGGGTGAAAGAGCCCGCGGTAAAAGCGATCGACAAGGAGCGGGATAGAGGTACGAATAAAGGGGAGGTGAAAAATTCGCAGGGACCACCGGAAGGAAGGAAGCACGAGGGGAGGGGATCGTCGACCGGTGACCCGTAACGGTGTCACCGCAACGGTGATCAGTTCCGAGGGATTCGCGGTAATTAACGAGTGGATCAATCGTGGAGCGGCCGTAGTACGATGTATCGATGACACCCGCGAAAGCGGTGTCGTTTCGTTTACACGCGGGATACACGACGGCCAAACAACGGGCCACATTTGCGGAATTCGGGCGGAGAGTTTGCACGTGACACCGCAGGCGCGGCGTTTCGGTGGATATAGGCGAAACGGAGGCGCGAACGAAAGCAGAAACACGATCGCGATGACGATTCGTTTCGACGTCGTTTATAAACGAATCAGGGAAGTCAAGGGTTTATTTGCATTTTTTGTTTTGGATATTGGTGGTGGGGATTGGAAGATTATGGGAGAAAAGTAATATATCGAAATTGGATGAAAGGGTGATTTAAGAAGAATTTAGTAATCGGTGTGTTGAAGGGATGGTTGATAGGAAGAAGTCGTACAGTTTAAGATAGTGTTTCGATCGATATTAAAAGAAGATAGCGTAGGTGAAACGAAGAAAGTGGTAATTACAGAGAATCGCAAAGGCAGAAATAATAAAGATCAGAAGTTCGAGTGTCATTCCAATAGTAGCGGTAAAGGGAATAATTTTGGTTCGCAGGGAGGAAGCGATAGGTAGTGGGAAGTATAACGTAATTAAAAGCATTGCGTCAAAGGGCCGCGTTGCGAGCGCAATTAAGTCATCAACCAACAAGGTGTACGACAAAATGTTAGTGTATCAATGCCGTGGTTTGTTAGCACGCCAGCGTGGTCACCATCACCGTGATTTATTAACGTCACCACGGTGCACCAGGCATTGCGGTCACCATCGCCGCGATACATCGTCGGGTTATCGTGGCCACCATCACCAGAGTTAATCAGCGTGTCGTTGTTGCCATGCGAATCGTTAGGGTGTCGTCATTCGCGACGCGCCGCCATTGCCGCCGCACGAAATCGTCGAAACGGCCAACAAGGAAAACCATGGCCCAAAGGGAATACATGAAAAAGAAAGCAGAAGAGAGCTTCCGTTAGCGAGACGCACCACTGCCAGTTCGTGTGCTGAAAAGAAACTCTGTGAATCGTTAATTCTACACTGCCAGTAAAACATACAGTGGCGATCAAAAGTACAGGACTAATATTATCAAATATGCGTGCAAATAGCTTAAACACTTTACGATTATATTTATCGAGCTTGTTGCTGGTAGTTCGGACGGATATTGAAAGCGTATAGAACAATTAACAGTGCTTTAAAAATACATATCAATACTTCCAAACGCGTTGACGATCTATTCCCACGGTTGCTACTACCGCAATTCCGTTTAAGGGGGAACACCACTGTGAAAGTTGAAAAAATTTCGATTTTTTTTCTTCACTTTCTTAATGTTTAACTCTTCAAAAATACTCTCTGAAAATTTCAAGTTGATATTCGAAGAATTGACGAAGATACAGTGCATTTTGTGAGACGCGTCACGATGCCGTTCCGAGCGCGCTATGTTAGCGGCAAATAGCGCGCCGACATTTTTCTTACCCACTGTTCCCCCACATTGTTAAAGGTTATAAATTTTGGGTTTTTCCCGTTTTTACGCACGGTACGCTGTTCGTTCGAGAATCGAAGAAATGCAACCGTTGATCGGGCATTCGAGTGACAGTGAACGTCACGAACGGAAGTGTGATTTTTCCCGTGCAAACTTTAAACGCGATTTTCTCGAAACGACATTTTTCTAACTGATCGAATCAATAGCTCTGTCAATTTTTATCCGATCGACTTGAACTTTGATAGGATCTTTAAAACAAGAGTATCTTCAGTTGTACGTACCGATTTTTTAATCGAAAACATATTTTTTTAAATACGCTCGAAAAAATATCCATTTTTTTGCGGATTTTCGAAACTTTTTCTTCCCAAGCGCACCATTTTTACAAAAATAATTTTTTTTAAAAATCGGTATGTACAACGGAAACTACACTCATACCGATTATATTAAAAAAAAAATTGATTTCAGAGTTGCCGTTCCAAAGATATCGTTTCGATAAGCGACCTATGTTTTCTTGTGAGGGATGTAGGAGATTAACTGTATATGGAAATCTATGCATGTTTTTCTATTACTTTTTATTTATAGTCTCTTAAGACATTGTACTAAAGATAGGTAATAACAATTTTATAATAAAACTGTAAGTTGTCCCTTAAAAAAATCTTAAAAATGGGCTCATTTTTCCGGCCGTCACAGTGATGTTCCCCCTTAAATAAAACTCGGACTGCGAATTACTTGCTCCACAGTGTTGCGGATGGCACTGTACGCGCTGTCGAAAATCTTCGACACGTTAATAGCGCGAATTGTAATTGAGAGAGGACGAAGGAACAAGGGCCGGCAGGAAATTTGCTGATTGTCAGACGAATCGCTCTCGCGCCACACGAAACGAAGAAGAGGGGCGCGAAATTTCCAGGGTTTTCGAGCATGTAGGGCGATCCATCCGATGGATCGAGGTCGAAGTAGCGGGGCCGATAATTCACCCCGACCAGACAAGTGCTCTTCGAGGAACATCTGCCCGACGCTGGGCAGATCGTTTCGACTTCCTTGCCCTGCCTCGCACTCCGGCGAAACATCGGCGAGGCTGCGGTGTAACGTACCTTTAAGGTGGCTACCATTCGCCACCCCCTTCCATCCCGGGAACGGTAATTCCGTTGATGCGAGAGAAAAGTAAATTTCCTCGTTGCGTTCAGCTTAATCACGCTTCGAGATAAATCACGTCGAGATAAATTACGAAGGGCACTATACACGTGGACGATAAATCCACTCTGTTAGAATACGAGGGGACAGCTGAAATATTTCAACACACGTTGATTTGGATGTTTCTTCCGCGCTCTCCAACTTGATCGCTCATTTGCGGAGAATGGCCTCGGGAAAGTTACCGTGAAAATTGAACACCTGAGGGTAAGATTAATTTGGAAATGCGGTGTGTTATTCTTTTGTCAGGAAGTGTAATATTTTCGCAGAAACTACGAAATTGGCACGCTTTTGGTTGGTTATTCGTAATTACGGGGTGCAAAAGACCAGCAAAGTCTAATGAAAAATCCATCGCTTCGGTATTTTTCACGCGTTTCATAAAACACGCAACCATTGTCACAACGTCGCGGGATTACCGAGGCGTAATTACGCGCGGCCGTACGTCCCGAAAAGCTCGTGACGGAGCTTTTTTGTCCAGACACCCGCAAACGTTTCAATCGTTCCTGGTTCCTGCCACGAGGTTCCCAACGGGCGCTGTAACGCCTTTATGAGGCCATTTCTCAAACTTGTAATATCGCGCCGCTCGTTCTCCCGTCTCATTAACTCCACGCGCTCTTTACAAGTGCGCTGTGGAGGATCTGGCCAGGGTGAAGATACGTGGTGCACATTCACGGAGGGGGGAGTAAAACGAGGAAGACGAGTGGTCGAGCGGAATTACCCTCCATGGCGATTCTTCGACCACGCGCGCGCGCGGGCAATCGCGATCTGTCTTCCTTGGCCGCGAGATTCCTCTTCGAAGATCTCGAATTGCCTGGGTGATCGGTGGAAAGGTGCGTTTCAGTGACAAATTCCTTATTCTTCTGACATTATCGTATTGTATTCTTGGAGATAACGCCTTAACCTGTATACTTCTGCATTCTTTCTTTATCCGAGGTTAGATCGTCTCTATGATCTATATATATCATAAGTATCTTTGGGCTTGATTTTGTATTTTACATTGGGAACAAGTGATTATTTGGAATTAGTTTATGTTTGAGCATAAAGATTAAGTATTATAAATATACAAATGTATTATAAATTCCTTTAGAAATCTCCTTTAGAAAGGATATAGGAAAGGTGGCTGGATAGTGGGAGAGAAGCAAAGTGTAAGTGCGCAAGGGAAACAGGTCAGTGAATGGTCAGACGCGCTGTGTAAACCAACTGAACTAGAGATATATCTAATTCTTCTCACGTTCATTATTTTAAAAAAATGTCAAGTAAAACTTGGTTACATTAAAGGATCCTTCGAACATATGCAAATATTTCGTAGCAAGTCCGTACAAAATACATAAATCATACCATGTCCACCTGTTTAAATGGATGTTTAATGTTATACAATTTCTGTGTTACACAAAGGACCTCTTCACGCACGAAGTGTGTTAACAAAGATATGCTTTTTACAATAAATATATACACTGAGCAAACTCCATGTCTTAATTTAAATATTTATATCATGATGAAAGTATCTATCAGCATTTCAAAAAGCTTTTCTCACAGAAGAATCCTCCGTTCCACTTTTCCCGGGAAACTTTGACGATGAATTATTTCATCCCAGAAATTTTGAATCCTCATGCATTTTTCTTCCTCGCTTACGCTCCTTCCACGAACAACTATAACTATAACACTGTGTGCTTGTTCCTTGCTTTACCACAAAGTCAGAGTGCATTCACTATCACAGTTTGCAACTTTCATGTATTTTTTAAATGTTTCAATATTTGCGAAAGGAAATTTAGTTTCTTTTCTCTGGGCTCGAGATTAGGGCTCTCCTCGTATTAGAAGTATCAAAGGCTGCATTTGAAACTGCTTTGAGTGTTTGTTTTTCAGTTATATAAACCGTATGTTCCACGTAGGAGACAAGGTCTCTAGTTTACACGTTCCAAATTTCCACGTCAACTGCTGAGGCACGTCACAGAGAGGCAAACAAATACACTCCGCGTTCTACTGCAAATCTGTATATTAGGAATTCCTAAAATTATCTCTGCGCCCACGCGTCCGCTCAGGCATTGCTTTCCTTGCCCTCCACCTGCGTTGGGGAATTATTTGTACAGTGAATGGCACGGTTTGCACTGTAAACAATGTCGTAGATGCTGCTATGGTAAATTGTATCTCTAAAATAACTTTGAAATGGAAGAATAATTACAAAGGATGCCATAAATGCTAATAACTGAAGATGATTGCTGCACTCATCAATTGTAGAATCAATCAAAAATCTAAATTTTGAAATGATAGTTTTTCGTAGCAATGAGCATTTTGTAAAATATAATTCTCTTTTCTCTTAACTGGTTTCTAAGATTTGCAGGAATTAAAAAATTGCTATATTACTCCTAGTAAATAGTGCCATATTTATTATAACACATAGCAACAATGTTTTTCTCAAATTGGCGAAAAAGATAGATTGTACAGGTTGAAAAGAAAACTAGTAACACGCCTCATGGTACCAAGATGGAAGATTACATTTACCACGAGAGAAAGAGGATAAAGGGTTAGTCCCCATGAAATAGCCACTACTTTATATCCTCGGTATAAGATCCAGCAGGTCGTAGAATAAATTTCCGCTGTTTCGAATGTATCCTTATACATACGTGAACGTTTTTCCGAATCATGTTTCACGCTGTAATGCCTCCACTTTAGATTTTTATACCACTGCCTGCTTACGAATTAATATTTCTAATCCATTTCGCCTTTCGAGAACTGCGCACTTTCATTTACAACACCACTCTTTCAATCTCAATAAAACTTCCCTTAATTTATCTAAATTTCAAAATCATCCCATTTCCTCCAAATAACAAAAGCTTTAATTTAACTTTAATTTTCAGGACCTGTTTTCTAGCTTCACGCACCTCTACTTTTGTATGAGAATTATCTATTTATTAATATGTCTCGTCGTCGGTATTTAGATAGAATGTTTCATCGTAGCCGTAGCTGCACTCGAAAATCTTGATGGCAGCCGACGACATCCTATTTATTGCGATCCTCGATCGTAAGCGTTGCAAACGTTCCCCTGCATGCAGTTCCGCGCCACTGGAATCCTCAATCCTCGGAATGCACCTCCATGAAATCGACGATCGATCTCAATTTCGCGCTGATTCATCTGAATTCTGAAAAGCCCTTGGACGAGCGATTGCCTCGGACAAAAATATCTTACATTGTATGGGCATTGTAACGGGAACAACGCTGCACTTGGCGAATACGATACGCTGCAGTCGTGCTAGGGCTCCTATGCACTCGATGCACCACGATGCAACCTATATCGGGTATGCAAGCGCGGCGATCGACCCGCAGCTCGATGTAATCCCTTCCATCGCCATTCGGATCACGTATTCGCGTTAAGTCAGCGGCCAAGTGTTCATCATGTCGCCGCGATAATTTCACTTCGTGGTTTACGCCATTGCTGCCGTTCACGCAGCCGCCCTCGCAGAAATGCACAAGATGCACGTGAAATATAGTTCTTAGACCCATTACAAGATATCCTTGGTATCGGAGATGTGTTTATGCACACAAGGATTGAAAATTCAGTTAAGCTATAACGCGATTACCTGAAAGATTCTTGAAACTATTTAGTGCATCAAATTTTATTGAGTTAAAGTTTCTTCAGAATGAAATTTGTAGGGTAATTGTGGGAGAGTTGCCGCACGTTACGCAAAATTGTCACCGTGTCTAAATTTTGCAATGAAAATGTTTTCCAAGGATACATATTATTAGTTCAACATCTTGTGATTCTACTACCATTATTGAAAATCAAAATTTTAATATTTGTCACCCTTAAAAAAATTGAAACTAAAAACATTGTTTGGTAGGAGAGACGCCGCACATGCGGGTGTGGTGCCGCATTTCGAAAAACGTTTAATTTTCGATTTAAACTTGTAAATTCTAACTTTTTATATAAAAAAGTAGTAAAAACAAAGTAAAACGAAACATTTTTATTGTATACAATTATGAAATTGGAGAATTAAATGGGTACAGTAGGTACATATATTATTTTTGCTTTTCTAAATTTAACATTCTTTTTTCTTCCTCCCACATTCATTACACATAGTGTTTCATGAAGCCACTTTCTAAATTCTGGACAAATAATCCAGTCAGCCTTGGATTTTGTGGTATAATAATTCTCCCAACACTCAACACAATTGTTCGTATCTATCTCCTCGGCTGGCGATGAGATGGGTTGAACTTCAACCACTTTCATATGAATTTTTGTTTTCCTTCCTTTTTGGGGCTTACATTTATCCTTCACTTGCGTTTTTGTCTGATCTTTCTCTTTCTGTAAGCTAATATTTTCTGCAGATGTCAAAACCTTTGCCGATTGTTTTCTACGCGGTTTCGTGTTCGAAACAGGTAATGGACAAGGGAGAATAGATTCGTCGGAACGGGAGTTATTAATAGTGGTTGGCTGAAAATTGTTACTAGAGGTTGAAGGTAACTGAAAATCTTTTGAGGTACTCGGAATAGGTTGCACAGATTCAGAGCATATTAAATTGTTGTTTTCGCTTTCAATTAGTTGCTGAGATTCTCTCTCCCTAATTGCTGCATAGTCAGAAATTTGAAAATAGTATTCAGGTATAATAGACGGATTGAATGGATAGATTCCCGTTTTTTGGAAGCCATTAATAGCGGAAACAGGTAAGGCTGTTTTCATCCATGCATCTCCTATTAACTTTCCTGCTTCATATCTTGTTATTATTCATTTCGAAGTAAATAATTTGCCTAGAGATACCACGTTAGCTATTTTAAAAAACTTTTTTGGTATTTTAAACATTAAATACATCATTTAAATCGACTTAGTTTCCGAAACAGTACAGTATCAAAGTGCGGCATCTATCCCAAATAAAAGTGCGGCGTCTATCCGAAATGGCCGGGAGAGGCGCCGCACTTTCGTACTTCCACATGCTATGTCGAAGGTAACCTATTCAACCAAGGAAATATTCTACAAGGTCCCTTTAACGTATTACAAAAGTTGTATTAAGAAAAACTATGAACTTTAGCTACTATGATAGTAAAAATAAAAGTGACGTATAATTATTCAGGCGAAGCGCGCTAGGCTTACCTCGAAAAACAGCAATATCTTTAATAATAATACAGGAAACGCGCTCGTGCTTGGTAAACTAGTCTAGATCAACAGTCGCAAACAAATGAAATCGACAATGGTCTGTTTTATTGACGACATCCCTGAAATACCGATAGTGCGGCGTCTCTCCGAATGCGGCACCTCTCCCACAATTACCCTAATAGTAGTTTCGTGGGCGATGGTAGGTAATTCTTAAATATTGGATGCTGAAAAGATGTACAGCTCTTGAAAATCCTTCGATAAACTTAACATTCATTAATGATTTACGAATGAATTTTAAAGAACATCATCTATCGGTTCCCCGACGATTCTGATACCGTTGCATATTTAACTTTGTTTCCCCGCCTGCAGTGCAAAGAATACAAGCAGCTGAACCACTGGCGATTCAGGAAATCAACATCCAAATAACCAGCACGCTACGAGCCTCGTAAAGCAACGCGGGAAGAGCTTAAACGTTTCTCTTTGAGCGCAAAGCGCGAGCACACGACGGGAGCGCACCGAGTATTCTGTCCTCGCCCCCTCGTAAAGCTGCCCCCGAAAGATGTAAATACGCAGTTGGGCACATTTATCGCGAGTGTATTTTCCGAGTGGTCCCACGATTTCTGCCCTCCAACCGCTTCGTCCTGCCGTGGCTGACCTCTTATTTTAGCCGGGTTCCCGTCCGCGTTTTCGCGCCGGGGGACGAGCCGTAGAACAGTGACCCAAGATAAGTTTCTGCTAGCGGTGCCAAGCGAGGAGTGGAAACGGAAGCGAGACGGTAAATTCGTGCGTTTGCTCGGCCACGTACTTATAGCTGGCCAGTTCCGTGACATACAGAGTCCGACGGAATATGCGACACAAACGCCGAAGCCCATTCTATGCGAAAAAATAACCTCCGTCTTTTTCAAACATTGAATAGACAGTTTGCAAAGGATGGATTCATCCTATGATACACTAACAGTGGCGAACACTTGAGACAGATGTAGTTTAATAGTCACCGTTGGCGAAAAGGGAGCTCTCAAATTGAAAAATGTATCGTATAATTTCGTTTAGTAACGTCTTCCGAATGAATCACTTCTAAGTATTTCGAGGGCAGCCTGTAGTTCGTTATTTAAAGGAGGACATTTATCAGCTCCATCTTTCTTGAGATCGAATCAGCGCAGGATGGAAGGAGGATAAATTGAATTTCGCTTGGCGCAATTTTAATGGCCTTCCCTGTACCTTCGTGCCCCCTCCTACCCCTCACCGGGGTCAAGAATTTATTGCCGTTTTGTAAAACGAGCGTTTCATTGTCACGCGCGAATCGAGCGAAAGGCTATTGTTCGCGACGTGTTCTGAATATAGAATTTAATACTCCTAATTTATCGCGGAAAATTGTTATGCTTCCCGTGTTCTTCGCATTTCGTTTGTCGGTATCGATCTATCTGCGTTCAACGATTTTCTGCTCTGAATCTTGCGTTAAATTAAACGCAAATATTCTAGGAATTCTTAAAAATGATTCTCCGTTCTGAATTTCGTATTAAATTAAATACAAATATTCTAGGCATTCATAAAAACGATATTCTCCCTGAATTTTCCGTTAAGTTAAATACAAATATTCCAGGCATTCCTAAAGCCTCTGATATTTCAGATAATATTCACTGGGTACAATATTTATTTTTTTACCTCCGCGGTAACGCGGGTGCGTCGCACCCCAAAAGCAATTTGTCGAGTTCAAATGTCGTGTCTTTACGACTTCCAAACGGGATTAAAAGCAACAAAAATATCGTTTGTTTCCACAACCGTGGAAAATCACTGTTCTTCAGGTACAAATTTCATCATATCAGAATTTACATTTCTAAAAAAAAAGTACTATTTGAGCACGATTGTACGAGTACGGCGAATGTACAATTATCACTCAAAAGTTAAATGGGTGTCGCGAACCCCGTATGACCAATCTGTCATTATAAGAAGGTGTGACCACGGAGGGTTAAACTAACACCCCTAGAAAAAGTTATTCCAAATTAATTGTAACAATTTCTCTCCCTCGTTCTACTCGCTAGGATCAATCTTATCATTCTGCATCTTCCCACGCGTCTTGTTTAATGCGTTCATTATTTTCAAGCTGGTTACGATGCAGGAACGAAGGAATCGCAGAAATAGCACAGTCAAGACGCAACATAACCACCGGAAAGTCGTCGAGGCTACAAGAGAGTTCGTTGTCAATGGGCGGAGACAAGCTAATGAGCGAAATTCCAGCTAAACTTCGACGAGTTCCTATTTCCCCGTTGAACCGACGACGGCGGGAAAACAATGGAAGCGAGTCAAAGGCCAACGAGAAGTTTCCTTCGCTTTAGTCGCGATCAATCAAACGGCCGCGTAAAGTTATCCTGAGTTAATTCGTCCACCGGTTAATCTCAGCTTTACGAGGTACTAGAAACGAAAGCTTACCGACGGATTACCGTAACGTCCCTTCGATCGAAGGGATGTCGAACGCCGGTGTAAATGTCTACGAGCTCAATGTCCACGGGCGAACCGTTCAACGAGCTACAAGGTGATTAAAAATCATACGACACATTGGAAACCATAATTCTTGTCCACGGGATGGAAAATTTGTCGAATGAAAGGGTTTCTTTTCGAATTCTGCAGAATATAGAGGAAATTTATTCTGGAGAATTGAAATAGTAGAAGCTGAAGACTTTCTTTCCTTTTGTAAGAAGTGTGAAAGTATGTGAAAATGTGAATCCTACACACTGTGTTTGGAATCGAAAAATCTACAAGAATGAATAAAAAGGAGGAATCCATAGTTTTCTAATTTTCGATAATCATGCAAGATAATCTATGTAATTTTGCAAACTAATTGGTGACACATCACCAATATGAAATTTAGTCATATTAAAGTTAACGTTTTGAAAGACATTTATTATAGATCGAAGGAAATTAATATTGGCAATGAAAAGAGATTTGGGGTTTCAGTAGCTTTACGAAACCTGAAGTACTTTAAATAAATGTCTAATTTGCACGGTCATCTTGTTCGTTTAATGAGAAATGTAGTTTAAAAATTAATTTCCATCGGGTGGCTGTCTGAATCGTAAAGGACAACTCGAAACGCTTTATTCGTCAACGGATTTTTAACGTCACGCTTAGTAATAGCGTTAATTAAATTCGTCGACAGGGCTGGAACGCGTTGGAAGGAAAATTATTTTCCATACCGTCTGTTTCATACAGGTCATTTTTATTTTAACTTTCGTTCGTCGGTGACGCGCTTTGTTTCGAGCGACTAATAAATTTGTTAAACTTATAATAGACAACCACTAACATTACATCAATAAATAAAAACAAAACAAAACTAACGTATTACAATTGCAATAAAATCATTAAGAAACTGTAATTAATCATTCGCGGAATAAAATATTAAAAAATATTACTGTGAAATTAAAAATTAATGCGATATCGATTTTAGATTTTATCCCAATATGTTCGTTACCAGAAATTCATATTAATCAAAGTGTTAGACTCCAAATTCATAGCGAATAATAATTCAACTCGATTTAAATCTTTTTCAATAACTTTTATCCACATATTATCCTGATACATTTTGTCTAAAGGAGCTTTCATTATGGATATCAATACCATTCTGACTTTTGGTTTCCTACTCTGCCCATTAGGAAATTTTATTTTCCCTAATCTTCAATTCTACATCCAGCACACATTGAACGCAAATTCTCGAATGCTTCGAATTAGACACGGACGATCGTTATCCTAAATCCATACTATCCCTCGACAAACATATAAACGCAATATGTATTCAAATTTGGCAGATCGTTGTCTTCCAACTTCGATACCATTGTTTCTGTCTCACAGTGGGATTCGATCAATTCTGGTCGTAGCGGAAACCGGAAGACGTACCGTTCGACCTGCTTACGAGGCAGCCTGCGCAAACTTGCCCCAAGTATGGCTGGTCTTTTCGTTGGAACAACTGAAATCTGGAAGCGATGCCAACTTTTTCTAGATCTGGTTTCCTCGGAGTTAAAGCGCAATGCTTTTGTTTCCAACAGTCTAAAATCCACCTCGAATTTCTCCCTCTGTTAAAAAGGCAGACAAATTTTGGAAGGGTTACGTATTTTGAAAATAATAAATATTCGTAGGTGCGTTTTATTATCCAGAAACTTGTCGAAAAGTCTTCCCTATTAAAAAATTAGAAAAAATATAGCTACTACTTGACACGCGTTGAATTTTAATATTTCAAATTCAACTGTTGTAATTTCGCGTTTCAACAAACTTCTAAATTTTCAAAGTATCGTAAAATTGTTCGGAAATTTTCATAGTTTGTACACATGAAAAGTTTTGAGATTGTCTGGACTTATTGTTAGAAAATTGTACATTTTTGGACACATATTAATACGCGTAGCTTAATATTTGGATGAATTTATAATGACCAAAATTCCGCGTTCCCCGGTGTTTATAATCTGCCTGTTACTATACTTGGGAACCACGTCGCTACGAGAATAAAATTGATGGAGCGCTACGTCGATATTAAGTCCTCGAAATTGGAGCAGAGGCTGCAGCGGAAACGTCTTCGAGTGGAACTTTCCGCGTCTCGTTCTTGGATCGCACCGAACCCGTGCAGTGTAACGAGGTAGAACGGAAGTTAACTTTTCTATTTCCCTGGCCAAGTGGACAATTCAGATAATCTAGCTAATGGAACGACGCGATCGTCTGTTTTAACGGGAGCAATTTATTCTAATATATTTAGCCAAGTCGTAAGCCAAATGCGAGCGCATTAACTCTGCCCTACATCTTCCGACGCAACAATACTTCTGCCTGGACATCTTTATTTCAGAATTTATACCAACGAAATTGACAAAAATTGAATACCGCGAAGATACCGTACAATTCTCTACACTGCTACGCCTCTTATCGAAAACGTAAAAGTAAACTACCTTCCAGACATTTAATACCATACGTTAATGCAAATATTGCGAGTGTAATTTATGTTACAGAATCGTTAGAGCGTATTTATTTAAACTTCTCGAAACTGGACAGTATTACATATTTTAATGTTTATAGCATAAAATATTTCTGCATTACGTTCACAGATCAGAAATTAATTAATGATTCACCGAGGGAACTGCTTTGAGTTTTACTTGGAAACAAATATGTTTTTAATTGCAATTTGAAGCATGTTAAATACTGATCCCAGAAAATATGCTACAACAGTAGCTGTTTATTTTTCCGCAGAATATTTATTAAACCGCTGACCAAGAAACGCGGTCCAACGTGTACAACCTGATTACAAACGGGTTCGATACTGAAAAAGTAATCAGCGCGGAAATTGGAAGGTATTAAACTTTCCCGCGATACGATTTCCTTTTTCTAATTTACGCGAACGAATTATGAAATTGCAAACGGTCCGATCTTTGTTATGAAACCCAATAGAGGCAAATTGTATTAAAATCATGGAGATATTGTTTTTTTTATAAAACGTAATTTAGAATAAAATCGAATAACTCGAAGTCCTCGACGAAAGATTATACATACTGCTTCGTTATTAAATAAAGAAAACACAAAAAGGATGAACTATTTCCTATTAAAAAAGCATTACTGTCAAAATGCTAGATGCACCGGTCTTTCTCATATTCAAGTATCGATAAACGACAAAATTATTGATATAAATATTGATTTGGGACAAAAAAATAGGTACTCGCAATGTGATAATAATTCACATTTTTATATGGAAAAATTATATGGCAATGTCGTACAATAGCATCTTGTGATGAATATTGATACTGCATAGTGCATTGGTTTTTGGGAGTATTATATTTTACATTCATATTCCTTATTTACGGACTAATGGTTATATCGGATAACTAGATCAGAATTCAATATTGATTATTTCGATATTTGTCCATTACGTGCCGCACTGCAGTCAGGAAAATATGATTGCGGTCAGATAATACCGAACGTTTCCCAAACAGATGAAATAAACATCGACCCATTATACGCGGATTCAAAACGCGTCGTTCTGCATTGAAATTTTTCGACAACATTATGGTGACGATATATTTGGGCAACAGAGGCTTTACGATCTCTGTCCTATACAACGTAGGAATTCACGCGCGCTAATGCGATACATTAATTTCGGTGAATTTGCGATCGAGCACTGAACGAATGGTATCTCTCGATTATAAACTTCTACTTAAATTGATTTCAGATTATGTAATGACATTCTCACCGAAAATAGAAGTCGCTGTCATAGAAATACTACAAAAAGCGAGGATTAAATACTTCAACAGTAACATGGAAAGAGAAAATTCATTTTAAATTTCTTCCAATAATATGAAATTCTTTCAGAAAAAATCAAACTATATCGTATACAAGCATTTGGGCGCCAAGTGTGTCATTAATTTTCTCAAAATATTTTATACCGCAATAATTGAATAGAAATGTAAAAATTTGTAGGTTTGAGATCCTCAAAAATTACAATTCGCACGAAACACATTACTTTTCCATGTCAAGTGAATAATAAAAAGTCGCGGTGTTTAATTCTACCATGTCTCCTCTGTTCCTGGTATTATCGAAGCGAAATCAATTCCCTTGAATATTCGAACCAATAATTCCCCATCGAAACCGTGTGTATTACCCATGAACGAGGAAGAAGCGCGGATCGATGAAATCCAAGCCGATACGCTTCGCGTTGGATCCAGGTGTGCAATTTAAAAGCGGCTGCATTTGCCCGGAAAATACAACCGTCGAAGCGGCGGCGCGCAACCCGCCCAAAAATGAATTCCACCGTGTATCGACACTTTTCCTCGGTAACCGATTACACGTCGATTTCAGTCGAATATCGAGTTAGACCGCTCCCCACAGAGAGCTCTCAACGTTCCACAAACTTTTTTCCCGTATTTTCATTCATCCTCGCCGCAAACTCCCCTCTCGATCCTTTTCATTTCGTACATCTTAATTACGACTCGCTTAACCCTCTGTATTAATCCCCAATCGTAATCTGTCAGTCACTTCCCCATCACATATATATCATCAATCATACCGCCCGGACACTTGTTCGAAATCTACCCCCGCTTCACAAAAATACACGGTCAATTTTGATCTATCCAGCATCCGTGTACAGCATCGCCTCCAACAATGCATCCCCCTAAATTCTACGAAACAGAGGCATTTCCCAGCGAAACATTGGCGCTGCTTTCGTCGACTTCAGCCGCTGATAATTCAGATTAATGCGTTTCCGCGAACAAAGCCAGCGACGAGTTGCTTTCGACGCCCGAAACGGAAGCAGGTGTATCAATCAACTTTATCCCCCGCGACAATACAGCCCCGCCTGTCCCATCCCTCGCGCCTTCCTTTGCCACGGTTTCCACTTTTCCTTGCGGCGTGGTCCACTGGTCGAGCCGTGAAAGGACCGTGCTTAACTCGAATTAACGCGGCTCGTTTGAACAATTGCCTCCCCCGCCCTCCACCCCCGGGCGGAATCTCGAGACAGCAGCGCGGCGAGCAGCAAGTTTCCGGCGCGATATTCGGCTGGCCAGATTCTTTATTCGCCGCGGAAAAAGCGTCGAGCTGGTCCTGCACCTTTTTTCCTCCCGCTCTCTTAGCGATATTACGGCTTCGCTCTTTTGTCTCGCGGGCTCCGCGCTCGGCTGTGGTGGCGGCGGAATAAAATTGCTGTCGCGGAGAACGCCTTGCGGCGTTGTTTCGCGAACGTAGCCAAAGGATTTTCTGCTGACCCTTTTGCAGCCGTGAATTCGAGGGGTTGAGAGTGGTTCGAATAGATAAGCGGAACTCGGCAGATCACTGGAGTTGCCGCTGCGTGTAACCTGCTGTGCGTGGTGGAGTGGAATTATTGTTGCGGGGGCGGTGTTGTAATTTGGGGTGCAAAATGACCGTGAAGGGTGAATGCGAGGTGGTGGTTGAGCGGTGTTTAAATTTCCTTCGAGTTTGAGCCTCATTTGTGGTGTGGGATCCTGCAACTTGATTTGCAGTATTGTGGGCATGTTTGGATTATTTGAAGGGTTGCTTTCGAGGATCTGAACGCTAATACTGAGGATATGTTCACATTTGTTGAAAATAGTTTGGGTGACTCTGTATTCTATGCATTTCAATCTCCTCGATTTCATTTCGCGTGAATCGTGTACTTTTAATTTTTACGATTTGAGTAATTGAGAGGAAAACGAATTAACCCACATTTTTTTTGCGGAATTGAGTTAGTAGCAATAATGTATTCCAATAGGCTGTACTAATCACATAAAATAGGAAAAATTAATTCTTTTTCAATGTGGGTTAGTGCGTTTTTGCTCCGATGCCTCATTTTAGGATGGCAGTCTACATGTAATATTCTGATATTCGTTAATAAACACACTATAGCAATCTGCTACGTAAGAGCTGCGCATGGGTTTCTAATTTCGAATTTTCGTATAAGGAATCCCGAATTACGATCGTGAATCTGAAGGAATTTAATCTCGAAGGAGCCACGGGGGTGCTATTATCTGCCGCTGGAACTAATGCGTTAGAATTAAACCGTATTAAAATTAAAAACTGGCTCAGCTTGATATAGTATCAGAGAATATGAAAAGGATAAGTGATAGATAGAATGCTAGACTTTTGAGCGGAATTCCAGACCCTGCGCCGGATTAGGACGAAATTGCCATATTTTCCCATCGCCGGAGATTAAAGCGAAATTTGTAGATTCCCATATTCCGCCAATTATCGCCAAGTAATTTATACAATTATAAAATCCATAAATGCAATCGTATCGAACTATTCAAATCTCTCAATTTTTATTATTTTCCATGATTAACGCCAAAGTGGCTCTAAAAATGCTTTCATCTATTATTATATTCCGTTTCAACGGTATCATCTTTCCAAAGGATGAACGACAGTGCGTCGCTTTAATCGATGTTGACGGGACTCGATTGGCCGAACACAAAGCGCTAATGCAATTACCAATGGGTTTGAAAATTCGATGAAGAACCGAGGAATTTGTTGAAATCAAAAAGTCTGACGACTATCGGAGCTGATATAATCGGAAAGCCAATGGGATATAGCTAGAATTCGCGTTAATCCCCTACTAAATGGAACTTTCTCCTATACGGACGAATCGAAACCGGATACGAACACGACGAAACCAATTATCAACTGATGAAACAACGTAGACGACGCTTCCAACAATCAGCGCGACGATATTCGTTAACGACCTTTTGCTAATGTCTTTTCGCCTTGATGAATGGGAAAAGTCGTCGGGATATTCTGCGAAACGGTGAAAGACAATTTTAACACGAGAATGAAAAGGGAAGCATTGTGGAGGCTTATCGTTGATAAAACAGCTAGGAAGTTTTCTCGAATAGCAGAAACAATAGAAGAAAATTATTTGTTAATAGAGATCACTACTTTCTGGCTACAAGCTACAAGAAATAAGTTACAAAATTATTCGACTGGATGCATCAAAAAGATTTATAACTCACTGCTGCCACTCCCTATTTCATTGATACGCACATAGGGGATTCCATAGCTAGAATATTAATCAAATTACTTTAAATTTCATAGAATAGTCCAACTTTTCAGAAACCAAAAAAAACACTGTACATTTAACATCGTACCTACTTCTCCATTTTTTATCCCACAACATGAATAAATTCCGAAAAATTAACTACCCCATGAGAATGCATGATTTCTTAACCATTCCAATCAATATATTTCATCCCCAAAAGCGTTACGAGTTCTCCTTTGAATCGTGCATGTTAAAATCGAGTGTTCGAACCAGTCGGAAACACGTTTACTGGCGTCGTTGAAACGTTATGCCTGTAACGCGATAACATCGAAACCTTTTCGCCGTCTTTCCGCCGAAAATTGCCTTTATCCGCGAAAACCGTGTCGTCTAGAGCCGCGGCTGCCGTTGGCACCACGAACATCACGCGTCAGAAAGCGTGAAATTTTCCACGTGGCAGCCATGTGCCAAGAAAGCTTTTCCTTCTTCGCTGCGATCGAGGCGGAAAGCGCAATGCTAGCTGCACGTCCCGATACGCCTTGGGAATACGATCGGTGGAAAGAATGGTCGCCAGAGTGCAAAATGGATTACGTATGTGGGCTTCTCGAAGAAATCAGGGGACAGTGATTTCACAGAAATATGAGCAAACAGGGCGTTCATTGGCGGCTAACAATACTTTCGCGTTGGTTCCAACATTAAAAGAAGAAATAAAAAGACGTTTATGTTCGATATTACGTTCCAATTTGAGTCAGCAGAATAAAGACCAGAATGGACGAGTAAGTTGAAATGAAAATTAATTAGAATGAGGATCTATTGTCACTTTGAAGGTAGAGAATCACAAAAGTCTTCAGATGCTTTGATGTTAGTCTCCTAATCAAGATAACAGACAGAGGGACTTGTGAAAAAATAGTCAATGGAATTAGTTACGCCAGCTCAGTTTGTGTGGAAAATAAAGTCAGTGAAATAAAAACGCACGAATTTAAGCGGAAAGCGAAGCCCACCACTGAAGGAATATATTATTTATATTCTTGCTAAAACACTGATCTACGATTTCCTTCGTAATACCCAAATAAGCAACCCATTTTATATGCTTAATTAAAATGAAACGGTTAAAAGTGCATTTAAGATCCCGAAAATTTTTCATCTCAAACTGAATGTAACTTAATAGGGTGTCTTCAAAGTGCACGTTAAGTAACGACCGCCAGGATTATTCTAGCACGATGAATCAGCAGGATGCTCTCGCTAGGAAGTATAATTTGCTACCAGCCCGGTGTAATCATTGTAATTGAGTAATTGTGGGAAATTGGTGTTATAGCGTGATGGTTGAACGATTAATTGATCATTAACTAATTGGTCCTTCGCTGTGATGGAGGGCCCAGTCGTGGATGATTATATACCTTCGAGCAACAGAAGGCCCTAAACATGTATAACTTCGGCGGAATAACAACTGCGTCGCGTTAATAATATTGATGTAACGTTTAAGCGAAACCCACCAACGATAACAAAAACAACAAAAGCATATCGAAATCAAGAGCAACGGATTTATACAAGAAAGTTTGTTTACGCGCATAAATTATGTATGTACAATCTCGGAAGCATGCATTATTCAACGAAAACAAGGTCGTATTCCGTGGCACAGCCCCCGAAACCGTGAATTTAATTAATATTAATTCGCCCACTGTCCAAGACAGGGGAAGAAATGTAATTCAGTGATACATTTCAGTGGAACAACTTAATGATGTCTATGCTTCCTCTGACATACATTCATTCGTCATTATTAATAACTTGTCATTGTACAGCATGTTGAATTGAACTCGCGATACGTGTTAATCATTGCTCTGTAAGAGTTTCAACGATCGATAATGAACATCGACTAAAAGCGAACGACAGACAGCAAATATGCCACTTCAATTTCTAAAGAACCGAACTACAGTTATGAATTTCCTATAAACAAGCTGCACAACGATGTAACGACGATGTAATAATATTCAATGAAAGTAATTAAACTTGCAATAACAATATTAATCAAGGTACAGATAATCTGTTGGATTAAAAGAATAAGAGAATAAGTTGGTATTACTATGATTCTTACATTTATTTTGTTGGTAGTCATTTCTACCAGCAAAAGGATTTCTCAAAATTTCCAGATATTTTTAATTACCGCCACTTGTTAGGCCTATAGAGGCCCTTCAGCGTCTCGTCGTTCTTAACTCGGCATGGAATGGCAAATGTTAAGAGATAAAAGCGACGGAAAAAAGAGCGTATGCAGGTCGAGTGCAGCTGAGAGAGCGAAAACATTTTACGGCGACACGCCGAGGGACATTTTACGGCGGCAGGAACTCTTAGCCCGCGACGCGTTTCTTCTCGCGAAGGAGCCGGAAGTGCCTCTCGCCGTGACGCTCGTCGCCATCCGGGAATCGATTTCCTCTCGTTCGGAAAGTGTCGCGAATCGTAACCCGCCGAATGGTGTCTCGTGAAGTGAGTGTCCATTGTACGTGTCTGCATTCTTCTCAGATATTAAAGAATTTATTGTAACTCCGGGAAAATTTTCTCCAAAATCCTACTCTTGCGTTTCGCCTCCAACTTGTGGAGTTCAAATTTGCCTAATAATCACTTGGCACTTGACGCGATAGTCGCCATACTTTCTTATTCGATTAGTCGATTAGCATCCTTCGTATAGATTTCAATGACCTTAAGGGGAGACCCCACCTTGAAGCCACTAACAAAAGACAAAGTTGGAAATGGCATGGATTTTCTGTATAGTTTTAATGCAATCGTTATATTACTAGAATAAATTTTTTTTATGAAAATTGTAGAAAATGTCAGCGAACAAAATGGCTTCCCGGAACACTGCACAAAAGCTGGCCCGTACTCTCGAGAATGACTGGATTATCTGAGAACGAAATACAAAATTACATTTTCCGCGGATAGTCACACTGCAACGTGATTAGCAAAGCTACGAGACATTTACGCGCGCACTAAACGTTTGTGTGTAATTGTACACGAGATGCTACCACTATAAAGCACAATCCTGAGATCATTTCTGAAGTTACTCGTCTGTGTGGCCATATGTATTCGTAACATTATGTACGCAGCATTATGCTGTTTATACGCGAAATCAAGAAACTGGATTAGTTAACAATAATGTTTACAAAGCCGTCGCTACACCGTCTGCGATTTTGCCAGCAAAGTTTCCGAGAAACTTGCAACAATGCAAACACACGGCCCAGGATCTGCGGAAATATCCCCTTCTTGCTCTAATGCCGCAGAAATGGAAACGTTTCATTGCGAGGGGCGTCGTAATTCGAATTTTATGTTGCCGATGCCTCCTGCTATTTTAAATATTATACTAGGGTAATTGTGGGAGAGATGCCGCACTCGGAGAGACGCCGCACTATCGGTATTTCAAGGATGTCGGTAATAAAACACATCATTGCCGATTTTATTTGTTTAAGGCTGTTGATTTGGGTTAGTTTGTCAAGCCAGAGCGTGTTTCCTGCATTATTGTTAAAGATTTTGCTGTTTTTCGAGGCAAGCCTAGCGTACTTTGCCTGAATAATTATACGTCGCGTCTATTTTTACTAATATAGTAGCTAAAAATTCATAGTTTTTCTTGATACAACATTTGTAATACGTTAAGGGGACCATGTAGAATATTTCCTTGGCAGAATGGGTTACTTTCGACTTAGCATGTGGAAATACGAAAGTGCGGCGCCTCTCCCGGGCATTTCGGATAGACGCCGCACTTTTATTTGGGATAGATGCCGTACTTTGATACTGTACTGTTTCGGAAACTAAGTCGATTTAAATGATGTTTTTAATGTTTAAAATACCAAAAAAGTTTTTTAAAATAGCTAACGTGGTATCTCAAGGCAAATTATTTATTTTTAAATGAATAATCTTATAATCGAAATATATTTGTGGACTATGTACTATCTTTTCACATTTTTTTTTTATTTTAATCTCAAGATGCCAACTGAATATAAAAAAAAAATCGAGAAGCAGAAATAATATCTGTTCCTACTGTACCCATTTACTTTTCCAATGTTATAATTGTATAAAATAAAAATGTTTCATTTTACTTTGTTTTTACTATTTTTTTATATAAAAAGTTAGAATTAACAAGTTTAAATCGAAAATTAAACGTATTTCGAAATGCGGCACCACTCCCGCATGTGCGGCGTCTCTCCTACCAAAGGATGTTTTTAGTTTCAATTTTTTAAGGGTTACAAATATTAAAATTTTGATTTTCTTTAATGCTAGTAGAATCGCAAGATGTTGAACTAATAATATGTATCTTTGGAAAACATTTTCATTGCAAAATTTAGACACGGTGACAATTTTGCGTAACGTGCGGCAACTCTTCCACAATTACCCTAATCCACTATGCAGCGCTCCTTTTCTCAATACGTACGCGTTGTTTCAACCACCCGCGATTAAATAAAAAAAACGAACACTTTGCATCTTGGTACAAAAAAGTGAGAATAATTACATATTCAAATTCAGAAACAGGCTTTAATATACAGAGTTTACTGACAATCAGTTAAACAATCGATTTTTGAATTTCTTGCTTTGGTTTTATAATTTCCATTAGTTTTCGGTTAGGTTTTTCTAGATTGGTTTGTAGTCCCAGTTGCCACTAACAACATATGCTATAAATCGTAAACTTACGAAAATGGAAATTCCCGGTTTTCCCCTTACCTTTTATATATTATACTAAACATTACCAAAATAAGAGTTCATATCCATCCTTAAATAGCCAACAGAAATTCATTAAACCCCAGCTCCGTGAACAATTACAACAAATCGCGACTGACGCCAAAATAACCATCCCCCATTTACCCCACGTTCCACTGGTCACAGCCGCGTCGCATTCGCGTCAGCACGGTTTTTAAACAGAATTTCGCTCGGTTTGTCACACCCCGGGACGGGCTTCGCGTTGCATTCGCTCGACACAATGCCTCTATGAAGCTTTTCCGGGGAATCCATCCGAGCTGCGGCGTAACCGACTTAATAATAATAGCCCATGGGGCCTCTATTCCCGTAATGGAGCGTGAATATCCATCGATAGAGAAGTAAGCTCCTTCACGGGCCACGAAACGATATCTCCTTAAATTAATCCAACGATTCCCTGCTCGAAGTGTCAGTCCACTGGCTCACCATTGACAAATTAGCTTCCACCCTTATCTACCTTATATTCCGCAAATCCTCCTGAGTTTCTTAGAAGAGAATTCCACGAACGCGATCAATTCATGTACCTAACCATTAAAAAATGTAAAAAAAATGCTGCTTCATTCACGCGTTTGTTTTGCGTTCCCAGATAATAGGTCGTGCGAAATTCCACGGAGCACGAACGCGTCAGGGAGTGGCTTCGATTTCTCTGCTCGATTTCACGTAAGAAGGATCATGAATTATCCCGTGGCTCGGTTTTCCGCGCAATCTCAGATCAAGATCCCCTTCAAGATCCACGCTACGATTCAATTTGAGATTTCGATAGTTAATCTTATTAGCTCGCTTTCGCTACTTAACATCGTATTTGTAACGTACTTCTCGTTCACGATGTGTGCTAAAACAAGGGAAATTCATTTCGATCACGAATTCCAAGCTCGACATCCCAGGCAGCATCGAATCCAAAAGCGAATCAAGAGACAAAGGAAGAAAAATCACCGTCCCAAAAACCGAACTCAATCACACCACCAAAAAATCGAGCCGCCATGTACTCGCCAGCATAAATCCCAGGGAAACCGCGGGAAAAGGCGTGGACATCGACGGAGAATTGATTTTTCGCGCGCGAAACCGCTTCTATTATCGCACCGGGGCGAGCGTTCCCAGAAGCAACTGGGATCTATTTCAAGTTATGGGAGCAATCTCCAGCGAACATAGACACGAAAATCGTTTCGCCGCGGCGCGTAGCGTTTTGGGGAGCTCGCGCCCCCTTTCTCTTTCCCTTGCCACTGTTGCGGCGTGTTGGGCGCGTTTCCACGCGAAATATGCTTGAAAAGTCGCGCGGTGCCAGTAAACTTTTAAGACGATAAGCCAGCACGGAGCAGCGACGGAAACAAATGCAATTTTCTGTTCGCGGAATTCCATCAGGCCGGGGGGAGCATGGGACTTATGCAGACAAGCGTTGTGTGTACGCGATCGAACGTTTCCCACGACACGGGGCTCCACTTCCTCGCGGGACGATTTTTCCCCGGGAATGGTCCGAGCGTCGCGGGTGTACAAAATGGCTGGTGTAAAAATTCATTGTGTCTCCGATGAAGTGGATAGGCAAGGGCGGTGGGAAGAGGTACGAGACACACTGACGTTGAGAGGAAAGGAATGCTGTGCCCCCTGTTGCGTGATAAAAGACTGGCTGCGGCGCGGAAAGATGTTTCGCAGCGTTGAGTGTAGGAGGAAGAGTGTTAGGAAGTTGTTTCTTGAATTTGTTCTCTACGAGACTTGCGTTACCTTAGGGGTTTTGGGTGTAAAGTGCCTGTAGTCCCCTGACTCGTTCACTTTGTTTTGGGAAGCTGTGTGGACTGTGGTAGTGGGAGATGAACTGTGAATTTCGAGGGGAAATTTTTAGTGGAATTGGAATTGGTGTCTGGGTGATTGTTAAGGAATTCCTTGAGTGATTGTTTAAAGTGTGTTTGGTATAATGAGAGGGTAGCGGGATTGTATAAGTAGTTTGGTATCGCTAGAACGAGTGGGTCCTTTCGCGCGATAGAGCTGACTTCGGGAACTAATAACAATCACAGCTTTGAGGGGCAACGTTAATGCGAATTTTAATTAAAATTCATGCTCCAGGCGATGAGGAACTATTATGGAGAGCGTGTACGAGCTAACGGGAGTAATGAACAATCAGGTTATGCTCGCGTAGTTCGATTGTGAGTGAAACAGAGTGATGTCGGAGGAAACGTGGCGCTGATAATACTGGATCGCAGTCTCCATTAACTTGATTTTATTACTCTGATTTCGATGCTCGGCGAACTGTCTGCTGGAAGATATCATTGAAGAGATGAGACCCAAGCATCGAGAGGAATTTTTCAAATTTTCATTGCTATTATCGTGCTTGTATCTCGTTTGTTGTTTTTGGATGCACAAGGAAGTTGTCAAAGCGTGGCTTCCTGCAACGATGGCTGGTGTTAAATATTTCTATAATAATATTGGCTAGAAACTCGCAAATTTAATATAGAGCGTCAAACGGTCCTCGATTAATTTTTAGAAGTCATATATATATAATACAAATACTGTACGAGTAGCAACAACAAATTCGAAAGATAGATGATAAAAGAAACCAAACGAGTATCCACAAATTCCTAACACAGTTAATTTCTTCGCATAACTAAAACTACATAAAACCGAAACGGTTGTCCATTAAAGTACTCAAATCCTTCCATCCTAATCCTCCATCCTCCAGGTATTCCTGTAACTACGTTTCCACCGATCTCGGTTCTTTTTATGCAACCATCATTCAGTCGACGCGTCGGGCAGCGAGTCCAGCCTGGACGCTCGCCTCGTTGAAACGCTTCATTTTCCCTTAAACATCGCAAACAGAGGCTGCACAATTTTCTCTATGTCCAGGGCAGAGTCGTCGCCGAGCAGACCTGCGCGTTAATTCGCAGCTAAAACAACGGGGATGGGCGCGTACCTGCGAAAAGGCAACGGGAGAGGATCGCAAATACGCGAGAGAGCGGGGATCGCGTAAAGCCGTGCTTTCTCAAGGTAAACCCGTGCACGGTCCTTAATTCCTTATCAAGCTGTAAGTGGGACTGATTAAACAGATTTCGTCCCTCTGTCGCGGGCGGCAAGCTCCGTCGAGGGAATTAAGCTGAATTACATTTGCAGCGGGAGGGGAAAGTCGCGGGGCAGAGACGTAAAAACGGGGAAACGAGTCGCAGGAGCGAGGAGGGCCGCGAGTGAAAGAATCCACCGTCTAGGCAGGGATCAAGTGAATTGTTTTTAAAGTAGCCCATTTGCGCGAACGCCCCTATGAATATTAACGCTAATTAATTAGTCCCCTCCCATCCGAATTCGAAGAACCCTGAGACCTTCGATCCACCGGTACCTCGCTGAGCGACGTGGCTCGTGGTCCAAGGAGTTCGCTTTTGGGACGTAAATAATTGAAACGTTGCGTCACTCTCCGCGTAGGTAATTAGAAGATATTCTAAGAACACGTTCCCTCATACGACGAACATAATGTCTACCTTGATTGAATAAATCATTAACCAAGCTCAACTCTACCGTCGCCCGGGACCAGCTTTGGGAAATTCCGGCGGAAAGTTTGTTAATTATTGAAACAATCATTTCTATCCATTCTTTCTACATCTCTTTATCAACAAGGCAACCAGAAACTTTGCTACAGTCTTCCAAACTTCGAAACAACCCATTCTATTCCAAATATTCACTTCCCACGGAAACACCACGCCTTCTACTCCCCGCTTGCCTCGCCGACAAACCTGCGCCTTAAATTCGCCAATCTCGAGAAAGAATCGCCGCGAAGGTATCCTCGCCACCCACGCGCTGCCCCACGCGAGCCAAGCGTGCCCCAAAACGGCGGGGTCCCGCAATTACCTACCCGCGATCACGATAAAACGCGTAACGAAAGAGTCCAGGCGATATCCACGAATTTCATCGGTCATTACCCATTCGTTAATAACGATCGTGACCTTCGCCGACCGCCCGCTGCACCCGCCATTAAACGCCCCCGCGTAATTGCATCGTCCCGGGCCGCAATTCCGTTTGAACACTCCACGGGAACATCCACGGGAAGGGCGCGAGCGTTTGTTCCGTCACGCGGATAATACGAAAGTTCGCGTTTCGGTACGCTCGTCGAGGGTTACTTACCCCTACCCAGGGCCTCGCAGCCGCGAGATTAAACGCGCTTCCGCTGGATAATCTTATCCCGCGCTATCCGGCAGCGTTATAGACAGGACGGCGACGCGGCAATTTGCGGAATAATATCTGCAGACGGCATGGGGACTGGTTAAGCAAATGTCTCACTTGGTCTGCGACCTGTCCACGAGGTCTTTGTCACTGGGATTTTCGGTGGGGGATCTCGCAGCGTCTCCTGTTTTGCATTCAAGTGGGGGTGATAGTGAAAATGACTCATTTGATTGTTTGGAGAGGTTTGGTGGCTTGGAGAAGCCGTGTACTGGAGTAATTGTTGATGGGAGGGTGTTTGGAGGAAGTTTGACTACGTAACGAGAAAAATTATGCGCTCGCGAAGTACCTCGTTACGATGTGGCTGTGAGGAAATATTACACCTTCGGTGTCAAAGGGTTCGGTTTCTTTAGAAACTACCAGCGTTCAGCTCGACTGTGTTGAGTTTCCATGACTTACCTGAAATAGAAAGAAAATATGGTGGTTAGTGATGAGGAATAATAATTTTGTCGAATAGTAGGTAGCTATAGAAAATATAATGTTCCAGTATTCTGAATGAAGAATTGAAAACTTTTTTACCAACGAAGCGATCAATACCTACTACTGTAAGTAATATAATGAATTTTCTTAGGAGGCATAGTGATCTTTAAACAATCGTGTTTGTACGATCCATTCAACCGACACGCGAAGCAACTGGGGAACGAAAGCAAGATGTTCCAGTATTCTGAATGAAGAATTGAAAACTTTTTTACCAACGAAGCGATCAATACCTACTACTGTAAGTAATATAATGAATTTTCTTAGGAGGCATAGTGATCTTTAAACAATCGTGTTTGTAAGATCCATTCAACCGACACGCGAAGCAACTGGGGAACGAAAGCAAGATGTTCCAGTATTCTGAATGAAGAATTGAAAACTTTTTTACCAACGAAACGACCAATACCTACCACTCTAAGTAATGTAATGAATTTTCTTAGGAGACATAGTGATATTTAAACAATCGTGTTTGTAAGACCCATTCAACCGACACGCGAAGCAACTGGGGAACGAAAGCAAGATTTCTACAAGCGTTCGAACGGCAAATGAATAATATATATCCAGCGATTACACGAAAGTGCAATTACCTTTCGCTTGGGGAGAGGGTGGGAGGGGCCGTGTCTCTTTCACGCAACAGAGCAACGCTGATGGCAACACGAGAACTATCTTAGCAAAGCGAGAAAATGCACGCAAGGCGTTCGGGTCACAGGGCGACTGAGACGCCTGAATTGTTTTAAACTGTTCGCTGATGGAACACGACGTATGGACACTCCGGAACACCGATTTTAGAATGGAATTCGAAGTGGGCGAACCGACGAGAGCGTGTCCCTTGGCTTGGCTGAGAAAACAAAGGGTGACGAGACAGCTGGCGGATTTATGAAGGCAGTCAAACAGGGTGCACGTCACAAATCATCGTTTTGAGAACGGGTTATTTTTACAACGATGAGGTATTGCGGCGAAAAGAGACGCGAATAATTCAGAAACGAAGCGCCAGAAAAATGGGGAAAGAAAGGAATTTCTAAGCTGCTTCGGCTAAAAATCGTATTGCTTCCGCCGAGTAGAAGGATAAATAAACGGCAGAACGGTAAACATTCGACAAAAAATTGCGAGGGAGTAAAACCAAGGAAGACAAACACTGGCGCTGCGTTTCAAATTTGCTCGTAAAAAATTTGGTCGAAAATAAATATCTCTTCCTGCTGGGATAAAAACAGAAGTTGGAATGGTAAAAACGCAGGAGTCATCTCGGAGACTGTGCTAAAATTGTAGATGCAAAAATAAATTTTCATTTCAGAACTGGATAGTTTTCATCCAAGCTATTTTCCCTCCGATATTCCACGGCAAAATATTTTCGTGTTAGATGGGCCGTCGTATGAATGTAGGTAATCCAAATATTCCATTAGAGAATAAAACCTGAACTAAATAGTTCTTTGTATATGGATATAAATAAAATACAGCACAAAATTCCTATTGAATTTTACAAGCTAGGTCCAAGTTGTTCAGTAAATATACAACGAAATAAATGAATAAATAAATGTATCAGAATTTAGCATAGTCGTTTCAGGATTTGAAAGGAAACGAAATACATCTTCATAAGTCACCAGGCTGAAGAGACCTTGGAGGATGTCCAAGAAGGAACATAATAATAAGATAAGCGAAACGAATGTCACGGTGAAGCGATTTTTCATCGAGAAATTTAATGAATTAGATTCTCCCAGGTGGCACTCTAGAACGATTTATACCGGTACTCAGATCGTGTTCGTCGATTTGAACGCAGTGCTCTTGATTTATTTGCTTCCTTCGATTCACTTAAAACGTGTCTTAAATTTTCTTTGATCAACAGATTAGGTAAGATAAACGAGAATGTTTCTAGCAAATGTATAGTATGAAATCAGAAAAACTGAGTAAAGGGTGGGAATATTATATGTGTCCCCAATATGCAATTGTACTTTGGACACTTGGTATCTGTATCCCTAATAATTTCTACCCTCAACTGAAACGAATAGCAAACATCTACTGCTTCTACGTGGCTAGCAGCATTTTTATCGAAACTTTTTATGTACTTTCTCAGACAGTAAGAAGTTTCCACCCATGTGTAGGAATTAACCACACAAGAGTCACCCACTTCTATCTTGTCAACAAACTTTATTATCCCACGATAGAGTGTTATAACTTGTAGTGCTATAGCAAGTATTCAGCCGATAGCCTACACTTCACCATGAATTCCCAATAAATAATAAGTTAAACACGCTAAACCCTCCCGAAACTAACAATCCTGGAATGGATACATTTTGGTTACTGACATTCCATTTGAATATCTGATACACTACGAATAACCAGCATGAAAACTCCTCTGCCTACATTATAGTATACTCCACTTAGTAGTCAAGAGACCTTCGATATCTGACTTGGACTTCACAAAAACCTTGCCCGAACTGCTTCGAGCACCCTCTTATGGTGTCTTCTCATGCAGAACATTGCCTGCTCTGACCTCTCGATTGCCCTGAGAATCGCAATACCAGCTTGTGCCACAATGGATACAACTCAGCGCCATTGAAGATGCCACCAAGTATGAGATACAAGCGTATCGCACTTTTAACGCCACGGACCACGGCTGAAATTGCCAGCAATTCCTTGGCGTTAACCAGGAGCAACGCTGACTGTCAGCGGTAATACCACGGCGGACAGATCGTTTGAGCAGTCATAGTGGGAAATTACATATTACCGCGGGGCCGCAATAAGCAATTTGCTGGTTGGAACGCCTATTTCCAACGTACTTTGCCCTAGCAGCGGACCACCACCGCAATCCACTTAGAGGTATGCACAAAGCGGCAGGAACAACGCATCCTGCTGATATTTCACGGGACTCTGAGCGCCATTTTCGCTGGGAAATCTTTTTATCGACGTGTGCTACGTGATTTGGATGTGTGACGGATTGCTAGAGGGTTGGTGGTGCCTTGGGTCGCCACAACAAGAGGAAATGTTGAAGAGAACGTGTGGAAGGACCACTGATGCAGAACTTCCTTTAAACTAGACAGAATGAATTGTTGGGAAACAAATGGAAATTAATCTATGCAGCTTTTGGGATCTAAAGAGTCACTGCTAAGAATTTTAAGTGAAACGGCAGACAGTTTGATAATTTGGCGAGCGAAGTATTTATAAGAAATGTGTGTCTATAAACACGCGTTAAGACTTTTCATCTACTTATTATTATTGTACACCTGTACCCGTCGAATTAGTGTTCTATGATCTTCGTGCAAACAATAGCGAGCTAAGAAACACATACAGAGTTGCGTTTGCATCGTTGCTAAAGCTTCCACTGTATTTCTTCTCGAGATACTCGCAGATTTAAATTGCAACGTCTCCCTGGAGCGCGATCAAGGTCTCCACGGAGGTATAAGCCGGTCAGGAGACGTTATTAAGGCAGAAAATAAAGTAGGCGAAATTAAAGTAACACGTTATAAGATGAAACTCGTAGAATCCAGCAAACTGACTCAACTCGATTCGAGAGCAACCCCATTTCCCGCCGCAGGAAACGGCAAATATAAAATCGCGCCACGCTACAATTCCCCCATTAGTCCCGACAACGGGCAAACACGTTGAACTTAACGCAATACCCTCCTCCCCGTACGTTATTACATTACGAAAAGTTACGAGTGCCAGAGAAATTCCATCTCCTACATTCTGGGTGGAATCATCGCGAATATTAGTCACAGAAATTCATTTTTGCACAGTACTAACCTTTGCACAGTACAATTTCGTTCATATTTCTCTGAATATTGCCCTGCACTCCATAAACAACCTTGTATAATTACCTAATCACTCCAGTTCAACTGAATCCTAATCCAATACGGTTCAAATTTATTGAAATTAATGTTTGAAAGCAACCTCCCGTGATACTTCGTGACACTGATACAACACGAGTTACAGAATGCAAAATGATCGTTCAAAATCTGCGTGACTATTGTCAGCAGATATTTCTCCAATGATCTCGCCAATAGGCCCGAGAATAGAATTAACAAGGTACAACGAACGAACGGTAAACGGATTACCAACTAAATCCCCAGTTTCACGTTGAAATATGCAAACCTGTGTAAACAGTGGACCAACCAATTCGGCTGGAATATCGCGGAATTCCTGCGGAATAATCGAATTGTAATCGACGCGATGTATCGTGCGCAATTAAAGTTCAATGCGCCTTCTAACACGAGGGACGCGTGGATTCTTCGCGGATGAAAGGGTTCGACGCGGCAAGTGAATTACGAGCATCTCGTATAGGCGTGCGAAATTCGAAGTGCGAGTTTTTGTGACTGGGAGTGCACCGAGCACTGCAATGCGTCGGAGAGGAGAAATAAAAAAGTTGTCGAGCTCCGCAGACGTTAACAGAGTCGTCTTTGTCTCGGGAGCTGAAGATTCGTCGATTGAGTATGAAATGAAAGTGAGTGGCTGGTTCTGCGAGCTGTTGGTATGAAACCTACGAAGTGTCTTGAAATCGCCATCTGGATTTTTCTGCGATAATGCGATCCTGTATAACTGACTGCGATACTAATTTTATTATGCAAATATTTTGTTTTATATATATATGTGTGTTACAATGGTCGCATTAACAATAGTCATTAGCAACTAATTACCTCCGCACAATGATTATGTATTTGAAATTTGGTCACAAAGTACTTATACTATACATAGAATTACACAATGCTCAATTATTATAAGTCGAATAAATTTATCGCTTTGAAAAATTGGATTATATTCTCGGTGATTTTAGATTCATTCGAGTTAACGCGACCAGACGTCCCGGATTGCGCGGGACTGTCCCGAATTTGAGTAGTTTATCCTGCATTGAAAACTGTCCCGGAGAATGTCCTCGATTGGACATGAATATTTCAAGTAATGAAAATTTATTTAAAAAAAATCTCTCTGCGGGAAAATATCTATAAATCATGTATTTATTTAATATTCTTTAAATTCATGGTTATTTATATAGCTTATATAAATATTTATCCATGTAGGTAGTTATTTTTTATATTAGGTATAATTTTTTTTTATGAAAAAGTGTTTTTAATTTTGCTTTACTTTGTCAGAAGTACCTATGTATTTATTCTATAATTAAATAATCTAAGATAATGGTGTCCTCACGAATGTGTTAAGCTTTCTTTTTCTTTTTTTACAGGTCACGCATTCCAATATATAACATCTGGTCACTATAATTCAAGTCAACTTCAAATTTGCTTTAATCGCGAATAATATTGTACACTTCGTGGAACTCATTTACCAATCCCTTTGGACCACCTTATAATTTACATTTCAAGGTGTAAATTCGTATTTATTCATTTACTAGGGGAATGATAACGTAATTTTCCTCCTCTCCAGTAATAATTTATAAATGAATATTATAATCATGACAGGAGAAATCCTCTTGTCACGCGATAAGTCGAAGCTACCCCCGCCGACCCAGAAATAGCTAAATGAGCTTGTGCGCTACGAATACAGCTTCACGCGCAACAGATTATATTGGCCCCGCGAATGGGGCGGGCAGAATTTAATGCTTTGTTGCAAAGCCGGCGGGATGAATTTACCAACAATTCCTATCGGTCGGGGACGGTTAATTCGCTAGAGCAGGATCAGCCGCGGCACTGAGAGATTGCGATATTACGCGAGAAATTTCCATCTGGAATCTCCTCGACGACGGGCGCCAGGAAGGAAACCAAGCGTGCACACGCGTGTCTCCGAGAACGCCGAGAACGCCCAAGTGCCTCCCAAGCGGAGCGCAAAGGCACGTTCCCGTGCTCGTAGCATGTAGTGTTCCAGCATTTTGCATCACAGCTAAACTGCCTACGTGTCTCTACACTTGTGGGACAAGTAGATAGCATTAGAACCGTGCCCGCCGGCGATATTAATTGAGAGAAATTAATGTCCTGATTTACGTACACAGCGGGGGTTTGAAATCGTATGAAAAAGAATTACTCGCTCAATGGTAAGTATACTAACTAAAGTAGGCATAGTATTCAAACGAATACGCGATTGCAATAAGCAGAATGCGTAGTGAGATGTCTGTGACAAGTGAGGGCAGATGAAATGTTGAATTTTCATAAAGAATATTGTTTATCATTGTTGTGATACAGTAAAATTAGTATTTTATAAGAATGGTAAGCTGTGATTCACAGTGGCCTCTTTTGGAATCTCTTGCTACAAACATCCAGATTGAACTGTGTGAACTTTGCAAGGATTTCGATTATTTTTCAAGAGGAATTTTCTTGGAAATCACGATTTCGACCAATCAGGAAAACAGCATAGGGGAGACCGGGGCTGGTAGGCCAATTTTTCAGTTTTTGATTTTTAATAAATTATGTGGGCGAAATATCATTAAATCGATTACTATATTTGATAGGGCATACATTTGGCTATCTGATTAAATTATTAATGTTGACTCAATGTGACAACATTTAAGGCATTTTAATGTTTTTCTGACACCTTACAGCCCCGTGGTCGGGGTTGGTAGACTAATAGTATGGGGTAGGTTGACTATAGGTGCAATCAGTTAAGAAAATGTTAACTACTTATCTGAGTGGTAATAAAATAGCACAATGTCACAAGAGTTGTTTCATTATAAAATATTTATCACTTTTTAATAATAAATAACAATTTAAACCTTTATAGTAGCAATAAATATTCTATCTGGTACTATAAAAACATTCGCCATCTTCTATCAACTAATTACTATTTTCGCAATCTGATGTGCAATTTTTGCACTCGTAGAAAAGTACATATCTATACAGAGTTTTATACGGTATATTATGTTCCACGGCAGCTGCATGAATGTTTTTCTTTTCAAGAATTACTTCACGACATGCTTGTTCTATAAGATCTTTTGAGGTTGAACTTCTATTTGACTTTCTTTGATATGTCCTCATTGTTCTGTGAAATAAGTTATTAACTAACCTTTAGTAACGAATCGTTCGTAATAAACTAATATAACAGGGGTTGGTTAACCAGCTTAGCCATGTAACCCCGGACGTTATTAGTCAACCAGCCCCGAACGATCATTTTGACTTCAATACTCTATATAACCATTAATTATTTATGTAAAATCAAAAACGCAGTCTCAATAGGTCGTTTAAACTTTAATAAACAAACTTTAAAATAGTCCCTTCACATTTATTCTACTCTAACTATATAGAGCGTGAAAACATAAAATCTTTAAGAAAACATATTTACTTACATAGCCAATTTTTCGATAAACGCTGGTAACTTTTAAAAAACGTGCGATCGCGGAGTCGGACATAAATGCATGTCATAGTAGAAGTGACTTATTTCTACAGAAAATCGCTCCGCGGTAGAGCATACCTCGGTGGAAAGTTATTAACAATTAGTCAACCTACCCCTCGTGCCAACCAGCCCCGGTCTCCCCTACCTATCGACGAATTTACAAAACTCCACGAGCTTTTCGCAAATAGAGCCCGAACGCGAGGGTGGATCGTTGCAGTCGGGCTGTTAACGATATGAAACAAATAGACCGTCGTTGAGACGAATCGAATCGATTTGATTCTTGGAAATTGCGAATTTTAAAAATCAACTTCCAACCGATTGCATCATCGAGAAGTATTTTATCTGAGTTTAGGTTATAAGGTTCTGTTATTCTAAAAGAAATTCCAAGCTACGTTTACGATATTGAAGAGTAAAGATAAAAGGAAGTGGGCATCGAAACGGAAGAGCAGAATTTGTGACCAGCAAGTGAGAGTTGAGTTCACGAAGAAAATAGGAAAAAGAGCTACATGGAATTAAGCTCTTTAAAAACACGAAGTACCGCGGAACATTATGTAAATATTCGCATCGTACTATGAATATCAAACGCATAAACGGGTCAAGAGTTTCGAAGGGGTTCAAAGGGTAAAAGAAGGGGCACTCTCCTTTACCTCAGGCAAAAAAAAGATCGATATCCAGAACCTTAACAAACACTCGAAAGGGGGATTCGAGTGTTTCCACAGAGCCCTGTTTCTCTTCGATCTGCTGAATTAATTCCAATTAACAACTTAATTATGAATACCTCTCCCTCTCCCCCTCTCTTTGAGAAAGCATTTACCGACATGAACGATCCCCTTGATGGACGAATAAAAGGCCATCGAGTGCGTACAGTCCTGTAAAAATGATCGTGAATGTTTATACAAAATTCGAAGGGAATGGAGAGATTAATTTATTTATTTATTTACGGATAATCTGTTTAGCATACAGTTTGGTTAGAATCAGTCAAGTGGAAGCAACGATGTGTTGTGTATCCTATGCCTAAAAGAGGCTGAGGAGCTAAACAAGTCCAGCGATTTATAAAATCCATTCACATACATAATTATGCAGTTAATATAATTATATTGGCCATATGCCGTGCGATGGACCTCTCCAAGAAGTAGGACATGATTTCTTCTGAATTACGTGATCAACTTCAAGTGATATAATATATCAGAGCGCCGTATGACGCCATTAAGCACTTGAAGGTAAGCTCTGCCGTTGGAGTTCACCTTTATGTGCCAACAGTAGGTCAAACATAATACATCTGTATCGTAGAGGTCATAATTTTAATTGATTCTGCATATTCGAGAAATCATGGTTATAAATCGACATTGGACAATCCATTCGACGGGTAGCCAAATATACTACGAAGGTACTGCTGATATGGAGAACAGGCAACAGAGCAGTACTCCAAGAGTTAATATTCACAAAATATCTAGATTATTAAGTTGAATGATAAACTCGAAATAATAGTTAACCTTCGTCTGAAAGTTTCTGATTTGGATCCATCCTAAGTATCACCTATTCCTATCTGACAAATATAAATTCCTCCCCACAGTAGAACCTTCATTTCCGTTCACTTGACCTACGAGGTTTTCTGCCCAACGATTCAATGTCTGGCGGATAAAGGAATTGTGTAAAACCGAGAAAAAATTCTGACTGCCACTTTGCAGGACCCAATAAAGGGAATAAGAGGAAAAATGTCACACCAAGAAGTGAGACTGGGAAAATAACCCTTCCGAAGAGACGGTTTCCACAAGAATCTTACAACATCAGTGCAATAACAGGGAACAACTTCGAGCCTTGCCATCACTTTCTGTAATATTGAAGCTTATCGGTCGATAAACCGCCGAGGACGGGATTTAGAGTGCACTTATGCCCTTCAGAAATCTTGCTAGCTGGATATTGAACGAGATAATATTTCATCTTGTGGTCTTGTGATTTTTGACCCTCGAACACTCGAAATCGCTGCCCCATTTTCAGAGTCGTGTGGAGAAAGATAATATTACGCATCGGTCCAATAACACGAGCAAAATGCGCGTTTTCAGAGCCATCATTTTCATCTTCTTTTCCAGCATTCCATTGCCCGTGTTTTTTAAACATGTTTATAATCATTGTGCTTCCTGACATTAGTCACTACATAATTCCCAGAATACGTTGCATTGTAATTTGACCGTAACCAGGCATTGTCCATATAGTCATCGAGGAATTAATTATGTACAACGTGAATTAGACAGCAATGGTTTACGACTGAATAATTCCGGCCGAGTTTGATGAGTCACGAGTAATCACATTTGCAGGATTAGTAATTTAACGTTTGAATAACGTCGTTGAATAGAATTCCCGTAGGGCGCAGTGTTAGAGTGGAAAAAAGTAAGGTATGAGAATAATGAACGAGCTAGCTCGCGTTAATAGCGCAGAAGATTGATTTATGCGCCGTTATATTTATCAGGCATGTTCGAAAAACACGGTATCCCGTTGAAAATGTGTCGCTGCTGGGTGTCCCCTGTCACTGGCATGATTGATCGTCCTATAAAGTGTATTAAAGCAACCTTTTACTTTGCAGTAAGTTTTTTTTTGCAAAAAACATTAAATGCTTGGATGGAGCAGATTATAAGACGTCTCCGATGTACTCTTCGATTTTTATAAAATTCAGAAAAACGACTGATGAAAGGGATCTTGAGTGACACATCAATGTAAAAGGAACTACTACTTTATATAATAAATTTTAAATTAGTTATAATATCTAAAAGTAAAAAGAAACGTGCATGTTTTGCTCCTACGGTTTCAAACGTTAATTTGGTCGCAACATTCCCCAGCTTTCCGTCTATCAAGCGATTTAACTTGCTCTATAAATATTTATTCCCCCATGTTCGGTAAGTGGACAGAGATTGAGTGAGCAGCAATTAGGAGAGACAACTAGTACCATCGAAGAATATAAGAAAGTTGGAGTGAGAAGCTTTCGAGTGCTTTTTCGTGTACAAGCGGTGTCTCCTAGTGAAGCGCGTCGCGTAGAAAGAAACGAATTGTCGCTCTCATTCCGAACGAAAGCACCACCCATCGAGACTGAAAGGTGAAGTCTGTTTCTTATTACAGCAAATTTTCGAGCTCGCCGCGACGATTGCATCTGCTTTGCAAGAAGCGTGCACAATAAAAGTACCATTGTCATCCGACGAAAAACTTTATGCGCTTTTTACCAACGCACGTGCGACTGAAGCAAAGAAATTAATGTCCAGTGAAGTTTACTGTGCTATTCAGTAGTAAACAAAGCTTCCAAAGCCTGAAGAGTAAAAAGCCACATCCGTTAACTCCTTCCCCTTCATTCCTATACTCCATTCGTGTACTCCACATTTCGTCCCCCAACCCTCAAACACCCAACCCTATGCGACGCTCAACGATTTACGCGTTTCGTACATGTTCGACCATGTTTCTCGTTTATCGTCCGGTCGAATGTTTTTCTTTCCCAGTGTGTCGCGTTTATTGTTAATAATTAATCGGCAGCGCAATTAGGGTAACGGCGCACAGGACAACGACGTGGGCCTCGTTACGATGGTCCATTGCGCATACAGAAATAACTTGGCTGGTTTCCACGCGATGCACGTTGAGCTCCCGTTCAAAATCGTCGAAAATAGTCGGGCAAAATGGAGGGCTAGCACGTGCCGCGAAGGCAAGTTCGCGGGCAAGGTGTGCGCAGGGCGTGACGTTTTAAACGAATCCAGCCTGTTCCAGCGGTAGCTGGAATGCGAATTAACAATACTTGCCCGCGCACGTGACCGAGTGCAGCCGGATAATCGAGTTTCCGAATGTCTTCCCGCCGTCGACGAGGCATTCACACGCGCGAAACGTGCGACGGTAGACAGTTACCGCTGCGAAACGAACCGGAAGAGGAATTCTCGCCTGTCATGGCTTTTCACGATTTCTTCTTTAAGCTACCACCCGTGTCCTGCTTCCGTGGCGAGGGAGTTTGTATTATCCTCAAACGAACAAACGAATTCGATAAAAACTTACGCTTGGTTTAAGGGGTTGCATGCCCTTGACAGGTCGGAGGATAGGGTCATTTTTAGATTATTTTTGCTCATAAAGAAGCGTCATATTTAAAAATCAATATATACATCTTGTTGGGTATAAATTAAGCTGAATTCTCTTCAGAAAGAAATTTCATACCTTAAGAGATGGTGTCATAGCAGCCCCTTAGCCCAAGACCTCTTCATAGTTACAGTATTTGCGGTACCAAAAATATCTCAGAGATTCCTGGATCGATTTGAATAAAATTTTACAGAAATATTCTTAAGACTATAATCTAGCAATTTTCGGCGCTGATTTTGAAAATAAAATATTTTTTCAAAAATGGCAACTATTCAAAGTCAAGCATGTGATTTTCGTTCCAAGTTTTCATATTCTTTTGTTAATAAAAAACAAAACAACGCACCAATCGATAAATCGGTTCGACATGTACTAGATTATAGTCCTAAGAATATTCGTACAAAATTTTATTCAAATCGGTCCACTAATCTCTGAGATATTTTCCATACCACAGATGTGCTAACTATGAAGAGGCCTTGGGAGAAGGGGCTGCAATGGCACCATTTCTTAAGATATCAAACTTCTTTTTGAAGAGAATGTAGCTTAATTTATACAGAACAAGATGTATATGTTGATATTAAAATATGACGTTTCTTTATATGCAGAAAAAAATCATAAATATTTCCTTAGTTTCCGACTTGTCAAGGGTACGTAACCCTTTAAGATAAGGTCTTCGGTATATAAAGTGTTTAGTACGATAAAATGTTTATCTGTTTAAATAACAGAAAAACCCGAAAGAAGTCTCACGAGCACAGCGCGCTCTATCGAGGTGGTCACTTTATATTTCCTTTCCAGTGGCCTCACCGTGCCATTAAACAGCGACTCTGTAAAAGTACTCGTTCAAAATTATTACCGAGTGTTCGGCTTTGGGTGACTGGTTCCGCGGTAATTCTTCACTCTTTCTTTGCTTTTTAGAGCCCGCCTTTTGCAAATAATTGCCAGTCTCGTTATCTGCACACGAGGGACTCCAGGCATCCGTTTCGCAGGCGAACGGAACAAAGCTGGTATCTTCTTTATGCCAGCCGATGCAAAAGGGTGGATCCCGCGCGCGCGTCCCGCCACGAGTTCCGCCCTAATAAATGCAGCCGCTAATTAAGATTTCGCCGATTAAACTTTCGGGCCGCGCGGATCGGGAACTTTGTTTCTTTCGACGTTAAACTTGCACCATTTATTCTGACTCGGTTACCACTCGGCTACCGGCCTCGCGTATTTACCCCGTGATTTTACGATCGCTTCGAGCGACTCGCCCTTGTTTTATCGATCCACGAGAATCGACCGTTGCTAGCTCGATTGTCCAGCGAGGGAATCTGATGTAAAATGATGAACAGAATGTTGTTTCCGTTGCAACACGCTGGGATATTTACTTTTCCATGTTATTTCTCGTTGCTGTCGATTTCTTCGTAATAGCTCGCGTAGTTACTCAATTCACGAAAATTCATTTATTTTGAACGATGGAGAGACGCGATTGTAGGCTTTAGCTGAATGGAGAACGTAAATTAGCCAGGCATCGCGGTTAAGGAGAATTATTGTAACAATATTGCCAGCGAGTTTACGCGAAGTTCCGACGGATTACTCAAGTACTAATTCATCCTTTAATGAACTGGCAGCAAGCTAGTTAGTTGGTTATTTGTGCTCAAATATACTTGCCTGTAACTTTGTTAATTGTTGAACTATGAGTGCAAGATTCTGATAATAATTGAAATTGGAAATTTGTTATGAGTTCGTGGTGTACGAGAGCATCGATAATATTTTACTACTACCACTCTGTTTCTGCGCCACTGTCACTCTAACATTTTATTGCTGAATGTTTCCGGGACGGCGGGAAGCTGATTATTTTACAGTCACTCAGTAAAATATATCTACTAATTGTGTGGCCAGGCAGGAAAGTTTTTAAAATCTCGCAACTGGCTGAAAACAGTTCGCAACTTTGCACTTAATTAGAAGAGACTTCATAATTGGTTGACTAGTTAGAAAAATTTAATAAATTCGCAGTTGCGAACCAAACTTTTCTTCGCGTATTTCGTCGTTGCTGCTTAAGATAAATTCATTACAAAGCCTCGTAAACGTGCGATATATCACATGTACTTTCGATTACATTACTTTAGCAAACATTGTTAAGGGAAGCTATTCAGCCACAGATCAAACTTTCCTCATATCCTCCTGGTATATCATCTTCTAACATTCAAACAAACTTATCTCGAGAGCACTATAATACGTACTCACTAAATTTATGCAGCATCATCTGCTACTTAAACCACCTGATCCTGATAATATAACTGTTAAAACGCATAATCCTTGAATGCCCTAAATATTTAGCCACCTATTCAGAGGAGTCACTTCGTGCTGGTCTCAATACAAAAACAATCTCCAAAATGCCAAGGTTCTTGGAAAAAACAAAGCTATCAGATAAACTGTCAAAATCTTCTAAAACTGCTTCGACAGTGTTCACGGCCCTAAACTCCCATTGAAACAAAAATCTCCCGTCATTCATTCACTCCTGCCATTTGTTCCCAATTCCTATTGGAGTCCTTCACGGTCTCACGCCTCCTCTCGAGCGCATTCGAAGCGAGTTTCGCGAACGTCCCCCTTTATCTACGCGCCCGCTCCAAATTATGACGAGCTTTTATGCGAGCCACAAACGACGCGCGGTGTTCTGCCTTCTCTGAACTTTCCCGAGTGCCTATTCCGTCGAATAATAGATCCCGTGCACAATTCTATCGTCCCAGCTGAAATTTCAAGTCGCGATCCGCGCATAGGCGAAGGACAAACAGCGCGGTGGCAGAGAGGGCGAGGGAAAGCCTGCTCTTGTCACGAATCACGCGTGGCACACGCGCAGATAAACGCACCTGTTAATTTCGAGCGTCGCTCGTCGCCCACCCAAAGAATATCTCCCCATCCATTACGCGACTGTCGCGTCTGTGACTGCAACTGCGACTCTGCAACTGTGACCGTCGCCCCTGCAGTTAATCCTGCCGTCTAACGAGCCGAAATTTGTCCGCGTGTTGGGCCGCGATTAAACGCGCGCGGCGATGCGGAAAGCTGGGGAAAGAAGAGGATTGATGTGGGACGAGAGGATGGAAAAAGTGTGGCAAAATGGTGAAGGCAAAGTGAAACATTCGTGGGAGAATGGGAAAGTGAGGAGAGAAGAGAAGTGGAGGATGAACTGGGGGAATGAAAGATAGGCGAGGGAAGGAGTAGATAAGAATCTGTGAATGGAAAGTAGAACCGAAGATGGATTATGAGATTACGGTTGCGAAGTACAAAATTGAAATGAGCATGATCGATCAAAAATAGAAATGGTGGAGAGAACAATATTAAGCGACGAGGATTTGATAGAATTTCTGATTGATAAAGTTTAGGACTTTGTGTTAGTGAGACTGGTGATCCATTCATTTCGGGATTCTTTTTAATTGTGGTAGATTGGGAATGTCCAAGCTGCAAGTCTGATATGGTCCAGTAATTTTTAATATCATGTTATATTTGTTAATGTAAGAATTTTTTAAATGACGACACAGTTTGCTCACTGGACTCTATTGGGACTTGAAGTTTACTTAATTCTGTATTTATATTCCATAGAATAAATAGATAGTCTACGTATCGTAACTGGTGCAAGTTAGTACGACAAAATGGAGAAGAGATTGCAAAAGAACGTGACATCCTGACGGCGTAAAATACTGTACGCGCGAGCTTGTAGATATCGGTTATTAATTAATTCCAGTTCGTAATTCTAGGTCACAAAAGGTTTCCAACCGCGCGTGGAATCCCGCCGCTTCTTTTTTTTCACTTTCGTTATTATCAATTTCCAATGCGAAGCGTAGTTGCATCTACTTTTATTAATACTGGCATGTCGCTCCGAATTCACAATCACTAGTAGTAACCTTTCGAGATATTCTTAAGAAGAATATACAATTTGGCATTGCAGAAGGATCGATTATCTACTTCAATAACGCGACTTTAACAAAATTTTCAAGTCATTACACAATTTCCAATTTATAAATCTAATACCACGCAATAAATTATCGTTCCACGTGCAATCGTGCAATTCTCCTATCATCCCGATAAATCGAGCACCGCAATGGTGTGCACCAATTAATTCAAATAATCGCAGCTCTACTCTGCACAGAAATAACCAAGCGGCGAGCGAGAACTTTGTAGTCGGTACAAATGGAACACGATTACAAAAAAAGAACGAATCTTTGAAAAGCATATTCGATTAAACACGCGAAAGCCCCAGTTATGCTCGGCCACTTGGCCGAATTCACGATCATCGACATAAATGTTGCGCGAAACGGGAATGGAGCGAGCTGCACAGAACCGCGGGGGAAGTCCACGGTTAACAATCGGCGCAAATTTCGATCGGCAATCACTGGAACGTCGTTTCGGTAACGACACGGCGATAGAATAAAACCAGGACCGTGTGTGTTCCCGTGGCGCGGCCACACTGGAATTTCCATTTAAATCCGCGAAACAAGCCGACCTCGTCCGTCGATGCGCGAGGAAGAATTCAATTATCGCGTAAACAAATTCTTCCCCCCTCCCCCTCCACCCTCATTATGGCGGCTTAACGGGGGCCGCTCGATTTTCCCGCGTCAAAACATTCGCGTGATTTTCCAATTCCCGTGGAAATGCCGCAGCATGCTCCGACGAACTTTCCAACGGCGGGAATTTAAATTTTAAATGGACCGCCGAATGAACAGACAAGTTTTTCGTGGCGCTGGACTCGCGCAAATTTATATCTGGAATTCCGATGAACCGCCAATATAACTCTTTTCGTGGCGGAACGACGCGATGGGTGATCCACTGTCACGTGTCTCGTCTTTCACTCGTGGATACAGAATTGGATTGGCGCGAAGATTTTTCTCGGATAAAACGGGGAAGAAAGGTGGTGTCTACGTCAAATGAATTTAGTCTGATCCTGTATTGGATACTTCTACTTCTTCGACTCACCGAGGTTAAGAAACAGAGCCATATGTTTTGAAGTTTTAGAAGCGATTGGTACACATGTAATGTAACTTTGAATGTTGTAACTTGGAAAGTTTTCAATAGAAATCAATAAAGATAATGAAAATTCGATGGTTGGTACATGTTTTAATTTTCCGGTTTGGGACACTTTTATTAAAACATGTACCAATTATCGAATTTTTATTATTTTGCAACAGTTGGTTATATGATAACCATACTCATATATTTTAAAAAAAAATTTTGCTTCTTGATTTCAGATGAGCCTATCTGGCCACCGCCAGAGTTACAGCTATTTATTTATTCAAAATTATATAAATCAATACCAACAGGACTCACTATATGATACAGTGAGTTACAGTTTTCATTCAAAGAAATCCTAAATTTTTTATGGTATTACACGAGAACGTACCTTTCATCAGAATGATGTCCCTCAAAGGCAGCGACTCGAGTAGTCAATGAACGAATTCGCTTTTCATAAAAGAAGAGTGCACCTTGTTCGCGAAGAAACGGAGAGGAAGCAAATTATTCATAAGTTTGAGCGAATCCACTGTGGATGGGGGAGTGCGTTCCTGCCTCGGGATAGCTGAGAAGGGTAAGGCAAGCCCGATTATTAAGCGCGATAATGTACTTGCATAGCTTATTCTTGTCCAATCGAGGACAACCAATTAAGTCGAGATTCCCCCGTGGCCTGTATTCATAGTACAAATGGTAGAAGAAGTTTCCTCTAAGGAGGTTGAATGCCCTGGGCTCGACAGCTCCGCTAAAAACTTCTGTTAATGCAAAGAATTCTTAAGTTCGCCCACCCACCATCCCCAACTGCAGAGGTGAGATAAACGTGCCAGGCGGAATTCCGCGCTCGTGTTGCATATTGTCTGATTCGAGGGTAATTAGAGGCGAAACTGACGTTCTGAACAAATACCACCCTGCCTCTGGCAAAATACGGGACTGTTATTTCGATAGTTAATTGCTATTAATGCTGTGATTCGATGCGGGGTATTTGTTGTTTCATTATCTTTCCAGTGCATTGTATCGTGTGGTATTCTGTAATTTAAATATTGATTTCACGTGCTCATTTGACGTTTCATCGAAATAAATTTAGGTTTGATTGATAGAATGTGTTTATAATAAATTTCATTCATTTGTAGCAACGCCAGATTAATGCGCAGAACTAATTGTGCGCTCTTAAGAGCGATTAATTAAAATAGGATATAATAAATCACTGTTGAAAGAGATCTTAAGGAATATTACGAAAGTATACTCATTTTGCAGTAAGAAATTCGACAAATAGAACTATCATAATTACCCAAATGATATTTTAAAAATTTTAAAGGATTATTTCAAAGATCCAAAGTAAAATGAGATCATTTTACTCAGCCAATTATGAATCTGTGATCCATTATTCGTAATAAACTACAATCAACGAAGAAGCGTGTATAATGTGTTCCGTTTACTTAAAATTCCGCCATGGTTAAGTAACTTTTTAATCCAGTTCGAATGATAAGGAATGCATTTTGACAAGGAGTGTAATTGCTATTATACGATCAAGCAGAGGATATTGAGTGAAACGAGAAGATACGCTAGCTGTAATTCGCTTCGCTTTAAAATGGAGGACCCTTCAATGCAATTACTCGTGTTTACTACCTACGACCATTATTTTAATGCGCAACAGCGCGTCAACAAAGCTGTAGTTCATCCAGCGCGCCACGCCGAATTAGCTTACCGGGTCTTTGATTTTTGTAGCCGCCTTTTAAAACGCCCCAGCGCTTCAAAGAGCATTCAATATCGTTATCGAGAAAACACGAACGCGTTGTCGATAAAACATTTCAGCACGCTACATTTGTTCGATGGTTTAAAGCTCGCCCCCTCGTAACTTTTACACGCGAAATAAACAAACGGAGCTTCGATTTTCTCTCCAACGAACTATTTAAATAAATAGCACGCCGTAAACTTTCGTGGCCCTTTCTGCAATTACACATTCCACCGTTGGCACTGTTTACAGTATGTATGGCATTTACTAAAATTTATTGAAACATTGTAGGTATCGTAGATTGAGCAAATTACGCTTTATTGACAATATATTTTCCTGATCAATAATGAGTTAACGAAGCAAGCAAGACCTGATACGTTTGAAACATTTAAGAGATTTCACCATGCCAGGTTGGCAATGGGAGTGACAGAACCCTTTAATTGCTATCGAGAATCGACGAAAATGTGTGCAGTCACAGATGGAATCGTAGTATTAAAGGAAAAGGTAGTGTTGGTGCGTCACGAAACGACTTCCAACATCGTCTATACACCTATACACATCTTCGCAAGTCGAACCAACTGTGAAATCGAAGATTAAACCTAGAAACAGCAATATCAGCTTCCCTGATAAAAGCACTCTTGATCACAGTTGATCAGTTCCGACGATTTGAAACAGCACGAGAATCAAAGATGTTTCTGCAAAATTTATGTCCTGAGGTATTTATTTCTTATTAGAACAACATACTATTTCTTGCACATAATAGCCTGAATAATCACTGAAATACTTTGCCATCCACGATTATAAATATTAAGATTTTAGTAATAAAAATGTTAAATGTGTTATTACCAAAATTCTACCACTCGTTACAACTCTTCTGCTCGATGTAAAAGTCACCTGCCCTATAAAACGACGCCAAATATCCTCTAACAGTGCTTAGAGGGAACGAAATTACTGGGATGTTGCTAACAGACAATTTGGGCCGTATTACGCTGGTCTGTAGAATTTCGTTATCGTTGGTGGAGTAGTTTCGAGGGCAAAGGCACAAAGCAGTGAGAGCACAAAGTAAAATAAACTCTCCACGATTATTCGCGATCTCCTGCCTTGCGTCCTACTATCTGGATCAAGATCAAAGATCAACGGGAAAGCGAATAATGCTGCGTCGCTGCTACAGTAATCTATAGGCGCACTTCGGGGGGTAGAAACTTGTGAACACTCGAGCGGCAGATGATGAAATGAATGTACCCAAAAGTTTAATCAGTGTGACTCTCCAGTGAAATTTATTTTAAAAACATTACATTGACTTTGCTGAACCCGATGTAGGCGTAAAATTTACATTACTTTCACTTTCATTCTCCTACACTGGCACATTATGCTACAGAAAGTTTTAGTATCAACAGACTTAAAGTTACCAGTACCTCTAATTAGTCATTTATATTCCCACACATAAACACAAAGAAAAACTGATTATTATCTCACGAATCACTTTTCTAACACAACTGAAACGTTCCATTTCCCGATAATTAAAACCTGTCCATTTCCATCGATTCCCATCAATCCCCTAAACATCTCGCACCAGGCACAGCTTTTTCATCTCCGTTGAAGCAGGACGGGGCGAACGATCCAGCCCTCTTTGACTGCGCCAACTGGGTACCAAGTAAAAATCAAAGATCAGAGGGGGTTGAGCGTGCAGTTGCAGCACCTGGTGCTCCGCATCTTCGACGTTCCAGAATCGAAACTCCCTCTTGCATTCCCCTGTTCCCTATTCTCTGCCTGCGTCAGCTCGCGGTGCTCTTTTTAGCGGGGCAGAAATAGCCTGTTCGGCGCGGCATTACGAGAAACACACGTTTCTCGGGCACCGCCATTTGGTTCGCACCGCGACCCAGACGCGGGGCGCGCTTTTCAAGGGGTCCATGGACAGACCTGTCAGGGAGAAACGCAGCCTTCGGTGGCACCGTCATCGCCGAGGCTCGCGACGTTTGCTCTTACGCGGACGAGCGTTTGCACATGCCACGTACGATCGATTGTACTCGACATTTACGGCCTGGAGTGCTTTAACGCTAGTGGCCTCACGCGCTCGCGGTCTTCTCAGATTGCTTTCAACGACCTCTGCCGTCTTGCTTTCTTGTTACGTCGCGTGAAGAATTTTTATATATTTAAGGGGCGATGGGGGATATTGATATTATAGAAATATTAGTGTAACGTGTAATTAGAAATCGATGGATGAGTTGGTACGAGAATGAAGGAAGGAAGAATGCAGGTTTGGGATTTAAGGGTATTAAGTAGGCAGTCGTTTGTGTCGAAATTGATGCATTTCCTTTTCAATTAATTACAAAGAAATAAATTGAAACTGAGGCTTGTTCTTTGACACAGAGTTTATTAACATCATAAGCTTTAAAAATACATGTTTGTTTTGCCAAAAATATGCATTATAAATAATGTTACAGGTGGATCATTAAAGAGGCGTTTTTAAAATGTTTCTTTTGTTTAAGGAAACTAGGAAGTATGTTTGATGGAAGAATATACCTAATATGTTGAATATCGTAAATAACTTCAGTTTGATGTGTTATTCCTAGTTCTCGAATATGATAATTTATAGACTAGGTCCTTGCGAGGTTCTGCTGTCACCACGAAACACGAGCAGATTCGTGCCGAGTCGCTTTGCAAATTCACGAGGTTCCGCAGACAAGGCCAATTAGCATGAAATTTGAAAGGAAGATCCGGTTCCGCGTGTAAGTGTAGAGTCGCTTTGATGCAGGCGTGTTAAGTCTCTTCCAAGCGGACAATCAAACATTGAAACGAACCGTGAGTAATTAAATTTTCGTAGGACCAAAGCATCGAGACGGGAGTGACGACTGCAAGGAATATTCCTCGTCCTTAACTTAAATGTATTTGATCAATGAAATCATCTGGCAAATACTGAGAAGCTTAATGTCTCTTAATAAAGACGAAGTAAATTGGATTTGGAGGAGGTCCAAAGTCTTAATTGACCTGTATAGATTCCTTAATTGGGTTCTGTAAAAACATTTATAAAAATTGTTCCTTTAATTTCAGTTTGTGACACTGATTATTTATTAAGTAGAAAAATGTCTTAAGTGTACCTTGATCGTTGAGAGGATCAAATGATCAGATCTTAAAAACCCTATCTCCTTCTTCCCTTTAAAGTAACTGACACCTTCAGACTTTCATTCCAAATTAAATTTTAACACCTTTTTCATCCCCTTTTTTGGGAACCCTGCTAATTATGAATATTGCAGGCCCGCCCATATCAAGTGAAACGTCTATCATACTCCCAATGTCCTCCTTCATCAAAAGCTAAGAATAGATTTGAAGCAGAAAATTACCTAAGAAGATTTCGATTTTCAATTCTGATAGCAAAATCAAGCACCCACAATTCTCATCATTCAATTTCCACCCCTCTTTTATGGCATTCCAGAAACTTTGCACCTCCAAACTAATTCGCAATTGCAGAACACGTGGTAAATTTCTCGATATTCCCAGTGTATGCAGAGGAACATCATGCACGACAGCCGGCATTCCGCAAATCCGCGCCTCTTTTCATCTGGCGCACTTTATTGTCCACAGGAGCGTCGTGCTGCGCATGGGAAGAAAAAGGAGAAGGACCTAGCTATGCGAAGACACGGTATATAAGCATCGATAAGCGAGAGCTATTTCTGCTTCATCGCATGCCACAAGCCGTCGTGCACCTCGCCCTTATTCCGAAGAGGGTGCGAGAATGGGCACGTAAACGGAACAGCAAACAATGCACGCTATCGCGAATCTGCACGCCTGCTTCTCCACTTTAGCTAGCTTCTTCATTTTGTAAATAACACACTGTTCGGCGGTTTCAATGAATTGTGGAACCACTTCTTTTTTACCAGATTCAAGTGTCATTTCGAGAACTTTATTAGGGGAGACCGGGTATGGTTGTCTCAATTTTTTATTTTGATTTTTTTACGGGTCATAGCTGCAGGGAAGTTTGTTTAAACTTAGATTAATATAAACTACGTACGTCCGACTTTATAAAAAAAATTGGTCCTGTGGATTTTGTCAACCAGATTAGGAGCTAATTCATATTATTTGCAGGAACTATTTTGTGACAACGGACCCCGAGGCCGGGTTGGTTGTCACAGTATCTGGATAGCTAAGTTTATGAAGAAAAAGTCGATTCAATTAAGAGAGTAATATAATTTCGTATTGTATTTCTCACAATATCGTGCTAGAGTGCGGTAATTTATATTATAATCCTTTGCAATCCCTCTTATTGTGTAATTGCCTTTTATAACCTCTCTTGCCGCACGTAATATTAATTCTTCTTATAGATAAGTTTGCAGCATTATTATTGAGAACTGTTGCCAAACAAACAAGAAAATAATATCACATGATAGATACAGCAAGTTACACTGGGATTAGTTGTCACATGCGGCAAATACCTAATTCCAAATGTTCTGTGACAACTTGCCCCAAATCGTTAAACAATTTCACCTCTCTATTCATGTATTAAAAAGTTTAAAAAATGCACAAAAATCATTACAGTAAGTTAGAAAAAACTCTAAACTACGAGAATAATGCAACAATGTTATAGTCAATACTAAGAAACAACCTATACTTGCTTGATAGAGAATACGGCATAATTTACTTCGAGCGCACGAAACCAAATAATGATACATCGTACCTCCATGCGACTCAACAACGACTTGTGCGATGGAGGGGGAGGCGGTAATATGCTTACGCATCGCCACGGATTATTAGTACGTTCCTATTGTTTATAGTTTCTTTATTATAACAGTTGTGACAACCAATCCGTGTGACAACCATACCCGGTCTCCCCTATGTGCGATTTAGAAAGTAGATATAATAAATCGCTATATTGTGTGCTGGTTAATTAGTTTATTTAATTGAAAGGCATATAGATAGAAAAAAAGATATAGATCCTGTTCTAAATATGGTAAAAGCTGAACTTTATATTTCTTATCATCCATCAATAATTATGATAATAAATCCTACCTAAGGCAGGAAGTGGCTTGGATATCACTGTAAGTCTACAGACTTAAATTCGTCTACCACAAGTTTCCATGACTCACCTGAAACAAAAGGAAAAAATCAAATTAGTTATATGTACCTAAGCATTATCCCGCATATGTAATGTAATTAATTAATTACTCCTCCCTAGAGAAGCGGAAGGCGATCCATCTTCCCCGGGCCTTCTTTCGCGAAAATCTATTTTCGCGATGTTGTTACGCGGTGAAAGTAAGCGCGCCACTCCTTAACAAGCAGGTTCATTAAGGTTTTCTAATTGTGACGGGCCGTGTTCGAGGTTCTCGCGCACGGACTTCTTCGAGAAACTACCTCGATAAATTACTCCCCCTCTCCTCGCCGCCAATGCCGCGGGGTCGGCGTTCGAACAAGAAAGATCGCGGATCCTCGGAATTCCACGGCGATTCCACGAAGGCCTCGGTCGCGGCGAGGCGAAGAAAAATTCGGTTTGTTGCTGCAAGTGGCGCGAATAAGTAAGCGGAAAGTGCAGGCGCCGAGGAAATGCATTTCGCGCATGCCACGACGCATCCCACCTTTATTGCAAACATTTGTGTAGGTGATTGGGAACTGGTTTATAAATGTGGAAACGGTGGAGGATTCGTGATGGAGTGTAAAAGCTTCCAGGAGTCGGAAATCGTTGAGTGCTTGAGTGCGTTGTCGTTGCTCCTCTTCTTTTTTTTACATCGGCTACCAATCGTACCAAATATTTATACATCGCCTCTGCTACGAATTCAATGTGAAACAAGCTTGTTCCAAAACTTAAAGCTTTCGTGTGAACATGTTCGAATCGACGTTTTCAGTTTTAGGGGTATTCGTGGAATTTTGTAGGCTGGATGAAAGTTTGTGTTTTTAAAGCTACGTAACGCGATGTGGATTAGACTATCGCGATGTACGCTTGATAGCTAACGAGGGCAAGCATAAATATGCACAGCGAAACATACGTTAACCGTATTAAAAAGTTAAGGGGGCCCTGGACGTTCGTTGTAACTCGTTTTTCCGGCGGGCTAAACTGACATAAGTGGATTATTGTTTTCCGAGCAAGTTCGAAGCGCGTGCTTTGTGTCCGACCCCCGGAAAACTCGTTTGGTTCCATCGTGCACGAACAACTATTATTCCTCGTTATGAGAAACATGTAGCTGTCAAGAGGCTTCCGGGTTATGGCCCTTTTTCGACTCCGGTCCACGTCCAGCACTTACACCCTTAATCGCTGATTTATATTGCACACTTATTCTTTATTCCACGTCCACGCCTGCTTTCTAGTCAATTCATTCGTCCCATATGACGTTCGGTTGGAATGGAGATGTTTCGAACTTCAAAATTTTAGTAAGTGAATGAAAGCAAATATATTGTAATCCCCTGAGTCTTTTACAAATTTCTATACCAGCCTGCCATTTCGTATGAAACTTTATTACCATATAATATATCTTTAAAAATACAAAATTCTTCTGTAGATTATCCCTATACCAATCTCGTCAACATTTGACTCCCAAATCAATTCGAGTAGTCGTCCTTCGAAAGGGCACCGTACCTATAAAAATTGTTCGCAGGAAGCTGTATATAGAGGCGAACCCAAGTTACGCCACGGCGTTACACGCGTCTCTTATTTTCGTTTGTTTTTATCGAGGCGTGCAGACATAGAAAACGAGACGGTTTTCGCGACGCAGTGGCAGTTGACGCAATTTATTCCTCGCGTAACGCTCGGTATGACCGACTTGCCTGGCTCGTTTCTTCTTCAAGGGAGAGCAAGACTGAGCATCGAAGCTTGAGAAACAGCACTAGCTTGTACCGAATGTCGCTGTAACGTTTTATTGTGCGGAGAACTATTTGACAGGCGAGCTGTTACCCCGTCGCTGTTTACGAGCTTCGAATCATGCGGGCTACTCCCTGCGTCGGATAGGACTCCTTCGGAGCTTCGTGTTCCTTTTATTTTTTCTCATTTGGCAACGCGGGTACGTGTAACTTTAGGGAGAATTTTGATCTGAATTGGAGACTAGCTGAGGAAAAGGGGGAAGGGTTGTGCAAATCGTCTTCTTCGATTGAGGTTGTCAACTGTTTCATCGGGACGAAAGAGGGTTGTATTTTGTGCGACGAAGGTGGATGATGGTCAAAGTATTTTTGAAATTTGTTTTCACTTTGTTTTCTGGGAAAAGATTGCACTTGGGTTCATTTGTACATGCGTGCTATTAAAACGAAGGATATGTATATTTGAGAATTTGGAACTTTTAAATTCACTACCTTCTTCATTCAGACTTGCACCGCAGTGTTTTATTTAAAAAAAATGGGGTTCTTTAAGTAGTCGAGCAGTCAACTGATCAATTTTCAACTGTAGCTATGACACTTCTGAAAGCGCACAGTTTGTACCTACCACAGAATCTCAAACAGTACCGACTGTCAGAAACCAGGCTGCGCAGAGTAGGAAAATCGTATTAGCTAAATCAATTGATCACGATAAGTGACAGCGTGCCTATGTAATAATCTTTTACTTAGAATTCCCTTTGACAGTGTCAGAACAGAACATGCTACTGAGAATTCGAAAGATCGATCACCAAATGCATGACCGATGAATCCACACGAGGCAACCGCAACTAGAAGCCACGGAATAAGTAAGATTAATACGATACCGCCGGAAGTTCTTCATACTTGATGCTTGGGTATCCAACGCTGATGTCGGATATCCTGAAACTCTCGCTTCAGTCCCTGTCTTTCGACCCTTTTTCTCCGGCTTCTTCTTCCGGAAGAAGACACGTTCCGTTGCCAACGTGAATTAGATAAACTCAATCGCTGCTTGCGGAAAAGGGAAGATCCGATCAATCGACAACCACTGACAGTGAGAAATACAAATATTTCAAGAACTAAAGTCAGCTGCCAGATGCTGAAGAATTAGCACATGGTTGAAGAATTCGTAAACTTGTGTATATTTCACATCTACGTTTCAGCCTTTAGACACTTCAAGCTTGTGTCACCGTAAGTCATAGAATTCCCTTTTCAGAAGGCTATTGTATTGAAAAGTCAAAGTGTTGAAAAATGAAAAATTTTTAAAAAATAAATATCATTCAATATGCGTCATTTTGATCTATTTGCAGGGCGTATTCAGCGAGCTCGATAAAATATTATCCTAGATAATATCTTTATCAATCAAAGCAAAATTAATAGATAAGACTCTTCCAACATATTTTCCTCAAGCTAAAAAATGAAGAGCTCACTGAAGATACTACTCCCTGGAACTTCACACTCTGTATTCCACGACGACGAAGTGCTAAAAAGAAAAAAGAAGAATAAGAAGGGGAAAGCTGCACTTCGAACACGTCGCATCGGTTGCATTAAAGCGCACCCCAAAAAGCCCGAAATCCTGCGGGAGGATGACACGCGCGGCGACGATGAAAAGCGCTTCTACGGAATTGCTTTCAAGCGCATCTGCGCTGTTCCGTCCGTCGTGCTTCTCTCCTTTTTTCTTTAGCAGCGGAAGACAATCTGGCTTCGACTCCGATTTCTAACCCCATTCTACCGATCTCGGTAGAGTAGTGTCACTCGGACAACCGTCGTTTCTTCCACCGCCACGGGCTGAAATTCCAATTGTTTCCCACCGTTCCGCGCCCCTATTCGTCTTCGTGACTCGTTGCTTTTCCATTTTCCGACGGGAAACTGAAACAAGCATCGAGAGCAACGACGAATTACGCTACCGTCGTCTCTATCCCTCCCTCATTTGCCTGAGTGTACTCTTTGTCCCGCTCATAGCGGTTCCGAGTAATTCGACCGTTTTTCCATCTTCCACTACTTTCGCCGGCTCCCCTCGCCCTCGAGCTCGGTGCGAGGCCACTCCGCGTGATGGAGCTTTTTATTCTTAACCGTATCAGAGACACTTCTGTTGTGCTTGATTTTTGCTCCCCTTCTTCGATGGTGACAAAATATTCTTCGCCGCGGGATCCTCGCCTTTGACGCACGAGGAAAAATACAGGCTGTTGGTTTTGTGGGCGTCGAGACGCTCGCAGAGTATGGATTAAGTGTAGGTTATCTGTTACTCTTCCTTTCAGAAGAATATTTTGATCCGTTGTCAGGTACAGCGCAGAGATGGGCAACATTTTTATTTAAATGAAATTTTGAATAACGAATAAGTGTTAAAAAATTATTCGTCATGTGTCGAATAAACATGACCCGGGTTAACTTTGTTCCACGAATGAAGTCAATTTCTTTATTCTTTAAATATTTCAACTTCAGCATCGAATAAATGTTTCAACTTTAACTTTAACTGTAATTTTAATTTCAACTTTAACTTTAACTGTAATTTTAATTTTAACTTTAACTTTCGTTTCATTTCACGTCGAATAAAGTTAAAGTTAAATTTGACAAGTTTATTCGACGTTGAAGTTGAAATGCTTGACGAATAAAAAAATCACTTTAAGTGAATCCTGGAGCAAGTGTCTCCAAGTTTAAATTAGATTCTTTGATTTGTCACGTTTCTTAATTCAATGATGCAATTATAAATTTAATGAATGCGAAAGAAGAGACACTTTTATTTCCAAATACATTAATTTTTATAGATTTGTTATATTAGTGAGTAAATACAGTGATATTCCGTTGATACTTTTGGCAATGACAACTACGAAATTACAGTCACGCACAAAGTCAATGTTCCGGGAATCACCTAATCACGCGCAATACGCACGTGCCGACTGACTTCTGAGTATTAAACATAGAGCAATATTACCATCTCGCTAGAGAAACTTCGGCATCAGCCGAGACCTGCTCCAGACTGCTTCGAGGGGAAGGAAGTTCGGCGAGGTTATTAACGCTTGACACAGTTTTCAAAGTTTCTGTTGCTGCGTAACCATGAGCAGGGCCAAACTGCCGGAAAGTAGCGAGGAAGCAATTTCGAAACTGGACACTGACAATCGACCCGGAAGAATATTGGTATTGGAGCCGTGCACGTGGATAACCATATTAATAAAAATTATCATTAGCATTTTATACTATCGCTTTCACAGTGTGGGCAACGAAATTAATTGATAACGAACGGTAATGAAAACATGATCTTTTGCAAAATGCATGATTTGTAAAATGCTTGATACTAATAGTTGTACCAAGAAGTTTTTTATCCTCCATTTCTATCGATTAAAATGTTTACTGAAATTGTTAAGAAATACGCGAAGTATTCTTCAAGGATATTAAAGTTTCCTCCACCTTCTAATGGTAACATTTAATTTCCCAATGAATCTGTAAAATTCTGCTTATAGACGGACGCAGAAATAAATAAATATGTTAATTGAACCGGTGGTCCGTGTTACTACATTAAACAGTAAATAAGGGAAGAGGTAATCCTGTTCGTTCGATTGCTAATTACATTAAGCGGTAACAAGATTACATCTCGGAGGGTAAGGAATTCAGCTCGTAATTCCTGGCTTTACTGCCCCATCCTGAATCTTTAAGGAAATCTAATTCTATGGAGGGAACCGTAAAAGAAATCATTTCCAACTTGTACCACCAGTATTATCTTGCGCTGTTTTCGCCGTAACAATATTGTCGAACTTTGAAACTGCGCGGTGCCAGAAGTTGATAGTGCTGAACTTTTGTCTGCAACTATCCTCGAACTAGCGTTAAAATCTTTCTACATATAAGAGAAAACTACGATTCCGTTACCATTTGTAATGCAGGCGTCACGAATTCTCAATTGTTACACAGCGCCAAGTTCGTTCGCCATGTTTCTCCAAATTCCAAGTTGTGAAATAAAAAGAGAAATTACGAGATAACTCTCATTTCGTATTAAATAATAGAACGTAGTTAGACTTACAACTATAATATTCAGAATTATACTCGTTTAATTAAAGAGCAATAGCGAACAATGATCTGATTCCATTGAGAAAAACACGATGATATCAGCTTTCCCCGGACTTTAATTCCCTTCGAAACAAAGCAAGTCGAAGCGTATAAATCTTCAACAACGCGATTCCGAAGCAATCCTATCGGTTTCTCGCCGTCGTGAAAGTTCTGAAGGACTGTTCATAGTTGCATCCCTGCCGCGGTAAGTTCTGATAGCCAGACAAACCGTGGCATTTATGATTTCTTAATGTCTTCCTCGGTAGTTATAGTGCTGCCCGAAGATTCAAACGGCCTCCACTTCTCGATCCACGTCGGCCAGGAGCACAAAGGAAACAAGACGAGCAGGCGGGAATCAAATGAACGCCGGGTAATTAAGCGGATTTAGGCACACTCAGGAACGAGCACCTCTCACCTCTGCCACCTTTCCCTTTTACTCTCCAGTTAAACCGCCGCTCGTCGATTAATTACGGAAGATTACGTCTGGCGATGAGGCCGTCCCATTGCCCCTTTTCGTTCTCTGTCGCGTCCTCCACTTTTCCCCTTGTTTTCGAAGTCAAGGGGTTGCTTCGTGTCGAGGTTAATCGATTCCCTTGGGGTGCTTCTGACGCCAATTCGTTTGTCCATCTTGACAACTCTGAACTATCAATTTATATCGTTTCCATCTTTCACTTTTGCTACGCTCAGTCGACGAGCTTGTAATGTTCCGAGAAGTTTCATGAATCATCTCTTTGAAGTATGCTTTCGAAACGCGATACAAAGGACAATTAGATCAAGTCATGCAGAAAGCTACCAACCCCCAATGATCTGAAATTGATAATTAATATTATTTTAAATTTTCTGTAGTTTTTTTTTAAATGGAACTATAGCTTGGTAGTTTTAATAATTGTATAATGTAAGAATTTTTCTATGGGTTGGAAATTTTTTGCAAAGTAAAGATCATCAAATTATAGGGTCCGTACTGTGATTAACTATTTTTTTGTAATTTCGAGGGTTGGTAGCTTTCTGAATGTGCCCCAAAAATCTCCCTACATTTCTTCCACCTGCTCCATTATCGACACCGTGTACAATTCAATCCTACGTGCTTCAGCAGCCCCTTGATTCCATCTATAAACTACAATTACAAATAAGTACGAAGCACAGAGGACCCCGAGCGTAGAAAGAATTATACAAAAATGAAAATAGAGGAAGTGGAGCAGAAAAGACAGTGTCAACGTCTGGTCATAAAAGCCCCTAGTTGTTTCAATGAACCCTGGCGAAAGCATCTGCAAGCCCAGCTATCGTTCAGCATTCACCGACGTCGATCGATCACGGGCAACGACGCGCGTACCGGTAGCAACTGCCTTTATCAGCTAATTTGATCACGCCGGGCCGAGTTCACCGGCACGGGAAGCCGAGCAGAGAAATTTCCTTGGCGAGACGCAATAGAAACGACATCTGCATGACAAGGAGCGGTCCGAAGCGGCGGCCACGAATTATTTACGGTGGCGGCGTCAGCAACGGGCAGAATGCAACCCCTCTATGATAAAGGCATTTGTCATCGCGCGGCTTTCGGCTTCGATTATCGATACGTCCGTCCACGGTCGATAGATGCACCCCGCGGATAGCCGAATAGGTATTTATGGCCGGTCGTTTCCTACTTCCGGGCACGTACCGCGTTTCTTCTTCGACCTCCCGTCGTCTTTCGCCACCCCTTGCTCCATTTTCTATTTCTCTTCTACAGCTCCTCCACGGCAACCCTCGCGCTTCCTCATTCCCCGCCACCCTGCGTTATGAATCCTGTTAGTTTCGTCTCGCAACGACTTCCCTCCATGATTCCAGGCCTCTTTCAACCCCTTCCGGTATCGTCCACTTTGCATCCTAGCCTTTCGCTATTTCCACTTGCTACTTTAACGCTATTTGACTCGGGAAGACTGGCTCCCGTTTCCTGAGTGATTTTCCTCGCTTATGCGCGCTGTTTTGATATCTTCTACTCGGTGCACTTACATTAGTAGATACCTATCGCTGTTGTTACCGAGCGAAGAAGGGGAGCTATGAATTCTATTGCCATGGTTTCTGAGATTCTCGACCTGCGACTCGATGGTCAATGAAATTGCCGCTGAAAATAAACGAGGCATCATGCTCTTCCTTTTATATTCCACTTTCCTTCTGACTGGAGTCTAAGAATTCAAGGATACGCTTGATTGTTAAGCATCAATCACCCAGCTTCTCCAGCGAGCCATCCTCCATCATCCCAGGGACGCTTCCGCCTCTTTCGCCTTAAAATTTCGACATTTTTCTCCGGAAGCCTTGAGCCTTATTTCATAGCTCCCTCCTCTGCTCACACACCCCTCAATCTAATCCTTCGCCGATCCTCCCCGCGCGTCCATCTGTCTCCATTATCCCGCATCCATCTCTACCGCCTGTTCTCATCGATTTGGCCGCCTGTTCCTCGTCATGAAAACCGATAAAAGTTATTAGATCCTACGGCCAAGTAATTCCCGCCGGCACGGGGTTTCCGTGAATGAAGTCTGCAACCGCGGACCTTTGTGGTGGTTGCACGCGTAAAGAGCATCGTAGTGCAGGCTCAAAGGGCCGCAAGGAGGAAGAGCGTTCACCCGCACTCGTCGCGTCTGTAGACTACTCAAGGACTTACGCCCTGCGATCTCGCAAGAAGACGACCTCTATATTGGAACGTAAGAGTTTGATATATCGACGTCAAATATGAATTTCTCTCGATCTGGGACAGCATTCGAGTGGTAGTGAACAAAATGGAGAGCAGAGTGATGGTGGAAACTGAATTTATGAGTAGTTTCACTTAAATTGGAAGTGATGGAAAGAAGGGTTGATTTAGCTAGCCTATGAGATGGGCACAATTTTTATTTAAATGAAATTTCGAATAACGAATAAAAGTTCAAAAAAATGATTTGCCATGTGTTGAATAAAAGCTTTTTTATTCGTCGAGCGTTGTAACTTTAGCGTCGAATAGATTTTTTAATTTTAACTTTATTTGTATTTGTATAAAGTTGAAAAATTTATTTGACGCAGAAGTCAAAACGAATAAAAAAATTAACTTTATTCGTCAAGTAATGTAAAGTTAAAGTAATTTTTGTTTGATCCGATATTTAAATCATTTTTTGTTTAGTTAACGCCCAACTCTGTCTATGACTATATTATTTTACAAAATCCACACCAGTGTGTCTGTAAAACGCAACTTTAATTTCTTCTGTACGAACAGAACCGTACATGTCATTATTCTATGCAATAAAATCGAAAGCTTCGCCGAGATAGTGTCATATTTTATGTCAGAATGTTACTTTACTAGAATGGAGGTACCGTATCTGATTCTTTGAATGTTTCATTGTAGCCAGCTTCAAATTCCTCCTGCCACGTGAGTATCTATGAATACGAACATTTGTATCGATACGGTTTACTATGATGATCAGGGCAATCGTGGCTGAGATCTTTGATTTCTGGACGATCGTCGTTTCTGGATCGAGGGTTCGGTTGTAAAACAAGAACCGACTGTTCTCCATTGGATTGTTAATCATTATTGACGGGGATACGAACCGTGTACGTGTTCGCTCCCCTCTCTTCTTTGATACCAGCTGCGTTTCATGGTGGTTCGTTCCTACGTTTTCTCATTCCGACGATCGGAACGTCGGCCGAAATCGATGCGGAGATCAGGGAAGATATGTGTTCGGTATTCCCTGTTGCGGACTTATTGGATGAGGGTAATCGTGGATTTATGTGGCCTGTTTAATGAAATTTGTGCATTTGCTGGATCCAGCCACTGCCAGGCTGGATTCGATCGAGGCACGGAACGATACTTGGTTGTTTTGATTCGGTATTTGCCTGGTTCCGCGTTTGAGAGGGAGGCAGCTGGGTGATTCGCGAAGAATGTCTGACACATGAAAAACAGATCTACTGATTCCTTTGTGTCTTTGATGTGCTAAAATATAACTTATTTAAAAGTATCATCGTTTTGTAACTTACTGGAAAATTTAACTGAATAAATCTATTACACGATAAAGAATTACAAAACTCAATAGTTTCAAAAGAGCAGAGGTAAGATAAATAAAAAAAAATCGAACGGGTTTATCATGAATATAATATTTTAAGAACACGAAACTGTTCTTACGGATTGATGTTCTCTCGTCTATATTTCTAATTTTATATGTTTTATAAATACAAAACAGCACATCAGGTCAGCAAACTCGGTACGCAAAGCTATTATCGACTAAAGCTCTTTTATGGAGTTCATGTATTTTAACATACTCCAAGATGCAAAAATAATTTTCACAGTCCCTTGCTACCTTCTAATTTTATACGGAATATTGATCTATCTCTATATCCAGTGCAAGTATTTCTGATCAGGAGCTTCTATTTCTATCGCGTTTATGAACAACGATAATTCAGAAAACTATTATGGACAAGTGAATATAAAGTACACCATCCTAGTGTGACGTTTACGCTGTAAACCACGGGAATAAGCGTAACAATATTTCCGTTAGCATTTCCGTGCGGTAATTCCCGGAATAACTGACGGTGTAAAAGCATACAAAAAAAACAGGCACTCCTCGTGTTGCCAGCGATGAGTCATTCTTTATGGCTGCACTTTTGCAAGAATATTTCTTCCAGAAGCAGCCACGCGTCTGCATGGAAACTTTTAGCACGGCTTCTGCCTCGTACGAGTAAAATAGAAACAATCTGCTTTACAAAGGGCCACGTTTTGCATAAAAATCATAGCAAGACTTGGTCGCGTTTAACCCGAATTCTCTAACATCTGAGGCTCGTAACATTAAATACACATTCTAAACGCTAGTAATTTTAGTTTACCAAATCTTCTACAAAGATAGAAATAAAAACATCTAATTACTTCCTGCCTGTTATTTTTGCGAAGAAAAATGAGCTGGTGGTTTGAAGTCTCTGTAAGAAACCTTAAAGAGATATTCAACGCGGATTCCACACTCTTTCTCTGCACGAAAATGAAACTAACTATTACTCTAGTTTTTTGCCAAAACTCTTTCTAATTCACTATCCACTTCATTAGATTCAAGTAGAGAGGAAAGCTTTCCCTTCCGCTTAACAGATCTTAGCAAGCTTCTTTTGCTCGCTCGAGCACTGTCGATGTCCATTTAACCATCGAAATGGGCTTCTCCGGGGCGAAATTTAAAAGCCAGCCATCCGTGCGCGGGTTTCCATGTTTTCCTATCCAACGGAACGGGAGTCCAATTTTCTTAAGGGTCACAGGTGCGTCCGAGCGGACAAAAAGCTGGTGCTACGAGGAGCCCGCGAGATAAACGGGGGATGCCGATTCGAGGGAGCGCGGTTCAAGAATAGCAGCTGGCGAAAATAGAGGATGCACGGTGAAATGCCGAAAGGCGAGGAACAACTTTACCACGGAACGCCAACAAAGCTTCAGCGACCAGCTGTAGCTCGCTGCGGCGTCGCGATATTAATGTCACGCTGTGAAGAGGAAGGCTGAGGAGCCAAGATCCTCGGAAATGAAGAAAATCATAGGACTTTGGGAATACATACAGGGTGACGTGATAAATAATACGCTTCTTTAGGGCTGTCTTAATTTACTCCAAAGGGAAGAAATAGACCCTTGAAGATTGAACTGTTGTCAGTTTTTCTTTCATTCGTCGTAGGAAATACAGAGCAAAATACTTACAGAGAAAAATTGTTGCTTTCCAGCAGATGTATTGTGGAGAAGATACAGGAAATTTTGCTGAAGAAACGAAAGCAGTTCAATCTCCGAGGATTGGTCTCACCCGTTTTGAGTGGATTCGTGTGGCAAGGTTAACAGAAAATTATTTATCATGATACCCTCTTTACTTTGGCAAAATTCCGTAGTTTTTCAAATTTCGGAGTTCTTTCAATTAGATTTGGTCGAGTCGTAGAAATATAAAATGAAGTATACTTGCTTCGAATATCTTATCTACTTCTGTCACAAAAACTACTTGAGAACATATATTTATTCTATTTTTCATCTAAAATCACGATTAATAGAAACATAATCGATCGTTTCATACGTTCCTCCTTTTTTAATCAGATCCAACGAAAACGGATAAATACTTTAGCCTAAAAATGAAATATAATCCTCACTTCTCTTCACGCGCAATGTCGTTCAAATAATGCTGGCGTTTCAATTGGCGAGTAACTACGCGCGAAATAAATTTTCACCGTGCCGATAAATTGCGCCACGAAACAAGGAATTAAATTCGCGCATTTAAATTACAAGTCTGGCCTTTGTACTCGAATGCCAATCGTTTCTATCTCCGTTGAAATGCCCACGGTATTCGCGATAAAAGAACGTTCGGTTATTTCATCGGTCGCGCAACGAATCCGCGAATATCTGCGTGCGTCGGTGGCTGTTCGTTGACGAGGAGGATGAATTCGGGCTGGACAAAAATACAGAGATACTTTTTCCCGTGACAAACGCGATGTCCCTAGACATATTACTTCCTCCGTGTTCGCGTGAATTACGATCTTGCGGTTAATTTATTTCGTATGTTTGTGACGTGGCATTTTTTAAAGCGTCCCGTTTTAGATCGAAGCTCACTTAAGTATGAACGTATTGATCTTTTTCTCTAATTTAATTTAACGAGAGCAGAGAATTGAACACTACTAAGGACTATCCAGCAAATCATGGAAACATGGGTTAGAATACTGATACAAAAATGAATGAGGGATATGGGAGAAATATTTCATCGAGAAATATGAAGTAATATATTATTCTAATATATTAGCCTTTCTAAATGGAATGATGAAAAGCATATATCTGAATGATTTACTGTTTCGATTGAATGTGAAATGTGATCTGTGAACGTCAATATGTTGCAATAAAAAGAGTTTGGATAGTAATGTTCATGCATCGGAATACCTATGTTATCGAGGAATTCGAATTATTGAGGGAAATTTATTGCACATGCTATTTATCGTACGAGGGGCAATCGATTTGCTTGTTTCAAGTTTTCGAAAAAATTTCGTCAGTTTTCGGGTAGAATCATAAATCTGCCATGGGACGATAACCAAAGCCCTGATAAATCTGGCGAACGTGGTGAAGCGATAAATCAAAGTCCAGCATCTACTTTTGCTTACGTTAGTCGTATCTAACATCGTAAGAATGTTAAGTAAAACCCATAAATCAACATCGATGGAATATAGAATCAGTCTGTGATGGGCCAACGAACGTCCGAAGCGCCACTAAAGGAATCTTTAAAAACGAGTGTCGCAAGAATCAGAGGCAAGCTTCAAGAAAAAGAACAATACCCACCAGAGGCGTATCTAGAATTTAATTCAGGAAGGGACAATAAACAGTGAATACGAGTTTTGAATTCCTTCGCAATGTAGATTATTTTTATTTTGTAATAAATTAATTTAATTTTGGACGAACGTCCAATTTATTATTTTTTTCCTTTGCCAGGGGCTCCAAAATTCAGCAGTCCACATAACTAGAAATTAAAACTCCAACATTCCTAAATTCCTGCTCGCCCAGTCACATCTGCCAATTCACTTCCACGTACCGTTAATACGAATATTAAATTTTCGGCACTACGAGTTTACATCCAAGTAAAACTAATACCACACACGCTCCAAACGGTAAACAACACAGGCATCGCAATTTCAACCTCCCAGAATTCCCAATTTACAAATTCACCATGACGTTTCACGAAAGTAGTTTGTGCGGAGCGTATTCCCTTTGCTGCACAAATCAGAAATTCGAGAATTTCAGATACTCTGCGGTGAAATTGAACACAGGATATTTCTCCGTTTTAAACGCTCCACGATTAATCATTCGGAAATTGGGTTGCCTGTTTCCTGGAAAATGGAGCCCGTCGATTAGATCAGTAGAGACGCCGCGACTAGGAACGAAATCGAGCGACGTCGGCGCGGAAACGCTAAGGGCGGAGATACAATAGAAAGATGATTTACCCAGATGATCTTGTTCCTTGTGAACCTGGCCGGGTTCGACGATCACCAGACACCAGATGGACACCAGGGACCACGGAGGAAGCAATTTCCCCAATATTCCCATTTCTCTTCTTCCAAGACCACGCTTTGAAGCGATGAAAACACAGACGCCCCCGCCACACGCGAACACACAGATACGTCAAATCAGCCGAGGGAACACTGGCTTTCGTCTTGACTATTACGGGGTTAATATCTTCTTGGTTCGACCCTTTCCTTTCTGCCCTCAAATTGATCCCACTGTGTACGTATTTCTCCCTCTTCGGATTGGTAACATTGGGGACAAGTCGGTCCTCGGAACGATGTACGCGAGGGGGACATAATTTTCGACCAGTGTTTCTTGAATGTTTGGCACAGGGAAGGGAAATTGATTAATTGGATTTTATGTTGATGTGTCTACTGGTGATTGAAATTGCTGTTGAAATTTTTATGAAAGCTTCAATAATTCGGAGTAGAAGTATTTTGGGGCATACTTTATTACAGATGTCGAAGAGCTTTGAAAATATTTAATAATATTTATGTTAAAACCCCAGGTTAATATTTAAATAACTGTTGGCGTACCTATGTGTTATTTTGGATCACATGTACTGTTAATATATTTTTGGACTTTCGTAAACGCAAGTGAATTAATATTGGAAAATAGGATGACAGGGGAATACGAGAATTAATGTGTCTCGAAATGACACCAGGTGATGTGAAAAATTGCAGGTGAAATATACAGAGGTATCACAAAATCTGCAACTAATTCGTACACCGTATTTGTACTAATTAACTCACCTCGTTTATCACTGGCCAAAATATGAAATTCGTGAACGAACCTCGAGGTACATATTTTCTCGTTGCGCAGAAACAAATGAATTGGAAATGCAAATGCATGCAGGATTATTACCTATATCGTGCTCAAACTAACTTCATACATTGCAGGAATATATGTAATATTCTCTGTAAATTTTGGCAGGGTTGTTTACAATGAACACAAAGGACATGTAATCTGCATGTAACAAAGACAAACACGTTCAAAATACAATCCTTCAACTCTGTCGTAATGCTCAAAAGTAAATAAAAAATGTCATTCCTCTGTATAACCCGCAGAGAGGAAGATGAAGTTATATTTATCCACATATTCAATTAGCTTTCATTAACGATAATGGTAATATTAACTGTATAAGGAAATGAAATTGAGTTCAACGTGAAAACGGAAGTCTCTCATTAACCTTTGATAAATTAAGTTCAATATGATTTTAAGATCTTTTCCAATAACAGTGTCTCTTCCCCCAAGCAATCGTGACAGTAAGGAAACAGACAATTTCCTCACTCATTATTATCTACGACCTTTATAAAACTTTGAGTAAGTAAAAATACAAGAACTAGCATTCGTATTTCATTCCCTTTGTGTTTAAAATTCACTGTGACTCATTTAGGAAACGAATATGAACCTGAAAGAAATCTGAAATGAAGATCTTCTTGCAACTGAAAATTAATAAAGAGCGACGGAGACATCTTCATTTAAAATAAGCGCAACGAACTTCATTTGGACGCAAAACGAATTTTCATTACATAGTCAATTCGCCAAGAGAACTCCAGCTCGCTTGTACATCTTATCACTCCACCTCTTTCAAATTAAATTTTGTCATTCCAAACGGCGAAAAATGTGAAAATTTGAGGTGGAAATGCACGAAAATTCTCGAAGATTAATTATTATTTATAACATGGTCGGCCTATAGCTGATTAACTTCGATATTTATTCAATGTGGATGTACAAAATTTAGGAGAAATGACTTCTTCGCGATTCGGGGAACTTGCTTTTACAGCAAACTCCCCCTTGGAAGTTTTCCCTAGGGCGTTTAATGTAATGTATTCGCGGAGACGCGTTTTCATAATGAGATTAAAAGTTATCGGGAATCTGGGTGGGCTGGAGTGCATTAAGCATATTAAACTGCTACCCAACGAACACGTTTCCGATATATGTATACTCTGATGGAATTCGAGATTGCAAATCGAATTAGTCGAGGTCTCTAATTCTTAATTCTAATAGCAGAATAACTCCCTGAAACTCCCTTTTCCAAGTTGGAATCTTTTAACCTACATTGTATATTCCAAGTTCTAAGTTCTACCTAAATGTGTCCACATTCGATTGACGAACTGAATTCAAATTAAATTTTACACCTCCTAAAATACAGAAAATTATGAAATTGTAAGTTTGAAATGAACTTTTCAAATGTAGCACAAAGTTAAGTGAAATTACTCTAACAAGAATAGTAAATTCGATTCCACGTATTTGGGAAACCTATATTTCCGGCCAAAATTCGGTTTCAATATCCGAATCTCATCGCAACAACCCCGGCGGACGACATTGACAGTTCCGTCCGGCGTTTTATTCATGGAAAGCTCGACAGAAAGTGTATCGACGTTTCCTTCGATTTATAGACTCGTCGTTTTGGTCCTTCGGGCAACTCGGTTATAGGAGGGAGCGAGGGATAGGACGTCAAAGAGAAAGAGGAAAGTAAAGAAAGTAGACGTTTCACTTGGCGAATCGGCCGGGGAGGGTTTCATATCCCTGAAATAATAAAGATTTCCTGCCTAACGTCCTCCTCCTCCCTCCTCCCTATCGTAATCGTACAAATATTTACGTTGCTCGCGAGGACAGTGGCTCTATCGCTGACAAGGGGAGCTACCCTCCCTGTCCCTTGAACTCTGACCTCATATAACATTGTATTCCCCAATGTTTAGCAAAACACACTTTTACAAAAGGAAATAATCAAATAAAACAAAGCGTCGTAATGAATGAGCATCGACGGTAATTTAATGGGTCATGCAAAAGATTTTTCACTGCATTCATTAAATAGAAGAGGGATTATTTTCTTTCTTTTGTGGTGAGGTATTGCTCCAGAAATAACAATAGTATGCGAAGACTGAATGTAGGAAATTGCAATTTATAAATAATGCAGCAAACGAAATGGACTAACAGTGTTTTCAAGTATGTTCATATTCCCTCACATGTCGCGATACTTTACTATTATTACTTAACTTCGCGAATACGGTGTGCAGTTTGTGTTTGAGCCCTATATCCAGCATTTAATGTAGCCCTGTTTCATTGTCACGCACACGGGTGTAGAGTAGAAACGTAAAATAGGCGTGAAGCAGCGTCGTTTCTTTTTTACATCCGAGTGATTATTCTCGTGGTAGTCGCGTTCAAATAGAACACGTACACATTCACTTTCTTTCCTTCTTCCATTTTTCACTAACCACGTGATACAATCGCGTTGAGTCACGACTTTAAACCCTTAGATTTATTGTATCCTCGCAGAACAGTAAAAAATGAGAAAGATAAAATGCAAAGGAATAAGAAGTACAGCTCCACTCATCACGCTTTTCGCAATACCTTTCAAGAAAATAGAAAGCATTCGCCTCGCTACAAATATTCAAAAACACCAGATCCTTGCTATCCTTCTAAGACTTCATCTTGTTAGAAGGATACACTTTCCCCTACGTGCATGAAAAAAACAAGTGAAACTTGGTAGTAGCTGGCTCAATAGACACGCGAAGATCGACGTGGCCCATTTTCGTTTTGCACTCGATCGCAGAATCCAAAGTTAATCGAGTGGAACGAATACCAGGCGACGGGCGGGGGTGAATTGGCGCGTTACAGGGGTAAATTTCGACCTTATAGGCGACACGCGTGTCAACGATAGAAAACCTGTCAGCGACAGGTCACTCGATTCAGGTGCTTCGAAGGTGTGACGTGACGTGACAGCGCTGGCAGAGACCCGAATCGCATTAGCGTGTCACATCGATCCTGCGTTTCCGTGCGCGTAACCGTGCACACCTTGGATATCCGTATTACCAGACACTTCTCACTCCTCTGAGACCATGTAGTCATACCTTGTCAAGTATCCGTGATTCATCAATGCAAACGTCGTACAGTGTCTGTGATTTTTAACGGGTCGGCCTCTGAACGGATAAAGTTAATCTTCTGAAATGTGCAGACCTGATGTTATTGGTAAGTAGAGTGACTAAAAAACGGAGTTCTAGTCGGAAGAGGAGTGAGTTAACGGTGAACGTTCTGTGAGTTGTCCGGGAATCTGTTCTACTAGGGTGAAGACACCAGTAGTCGACCATGTATCAGTAGTCGACCACTCTCAGAAAAACATGAAAAATAAGGTTTTTAGAAGTGACAATCTTTTGAACAAAGTGCAGTTCTCTAACTGCACTCTAACTGCACTCTGTTCAAAAGATCGTCACTTCTAAAAATCTTATTTTTCATGTTTTTCATGTATTTAAAAATAAGGTTTTTAGAAGTGACGATCTTTTGAACAGAGCGCAGTTAGAGTGCGGTTAGAGAACTGCACTGTGTTCAAAAGATCGTCACTTCTAAAAACCTTATTTTTCATGTTTTTCTGAAAGTGGTCGACTACTGATACATGGTCGACTACTGGTGTCTTTACCCTATATTAGTAAGATCCAATAAGTGGAAGTGGGCGTTACTGGTCAGACTGGCTGATGCATCAAGGGTACATCTATTTAGTGTTGTGTAGATAGAAAAAGTTAGCTAGGTAGCTTTCTCCGTGAAAAATTGAAAATTGCCTGCGAAATATAGCGATATAAAAGACCCACGATTTCTTTCTGACACCTCTGTTTATCTGTTCAAGGATCCCCGAGAGTCGATGGCCAACTAATTCTAAACTGTACATGGCTCTCTGGAACCAACTTCAAAAACAAGTACATATACTAAATCACAACACTAAGACTGTTCTTGTAATTTTACCTAAGTAAAGTCCACTTTCGAGAGAAGCGTAATCGTAGCGTTACATTGGGAAAGCCCTCGATCCGAGGATTTCGATGAGACCGACAAATCGGTGGTGCAGTTCCAAGTTCCCGAAGCTCTTCATCCGTTCGCGAAAAATACGAGATCTCTTCCCGTGCGAATAAATACGATCTTCCGCGGCGAAACTTCGACGAACTGTAACAGATGGCTCCGTGACTCGGGCGTCAAGTTCCGGGGAAGCTCGGTGGGAAGGGTGGCCGCGATATCCAACCTCACTTGTGAGCAGAAAGAATTTAAGAGCACCCAGGAGACAAGCAAGCCGAGGATGCCATGGTTTCGACACACCGACCGAGATCTCTCTAAAACGACTTCAAACGTGGGGTGCTAGTGAGTAATCCCTCGTGCTTTGTCCAAGGTCTACGAAACGTGTCATTTAGGAAATCGGCTGACATAAAAGGTTCGAGTATCGAGGGTGACTCTACTGCCGTGAGATTAAAAGGAGGTTTAGTAGCTTCGAGGAATGTGAAAATCTTGAAGGCAGTCTATACTCCTGTGTTCCTTAATCGAATACAGAAAGTGGGTCGATATTTAGTGGCCCTAAATATCCGCGTATGAATAGGTATTTGACTGAGAAAATTATGGAAAGGTAGGATAATTTAGGTAAAATTTTATGCACATGAAAGATTGCATCGAGCTTTACTGTTCGACAGTAGTTTCTTGAGAATCTAATTCCGAATTTCGATGAACATAAAGTCGACAGATCTTTAATTTGCACAAGGAAATATATGTATTTGGAAAAATATCAGTTGCGCTTAAGTTCGCACTAATTATACGCTTCCAAAGCTTCCATTAAAAGGAGGGGAAAAATATCGGGCATTGTCGAAAATGACAGATGCACCCCAAACGGCTGTAATCCCGGCAAGAAGCCTGTAGAGTGGATTAAATTCCAGAAGCTAATCCTCACTCGTTTCGAACCAAGGGGAGAATCAATGGCGGCCGCGTCACTGAGCCAAAGAATTAAAAAATCTCGAGCATTCAAAGGGCGTACTTTGACAGAAAAGACCGGAGGAGTGTCTTTTCAGTTGGGATCAGGATTACCTCGGTTTCAAGCCGAGGTCAGACACCACCATCGAGTTCCTTTCTCTGACCGAAGAGGCCTCTTCAATATTCGAAAAAGCTTCCCCGCGCAGGGGAAAATACAAGTGCGAATCAGTTGGAATACATAGGGTGGCTCGCGCCCTTGTCTTCGAGCCCTCAAGCAATCCTCTTTGAGAAGAAACGCACTTCCCTGTTTCAATCGCGCGTACTTCGAGGAACGGACCACGATTTCCATACAGATGGCGAGAACTTCTTCCTCGATTAACAGCAATTGAACACAGCAGGTCGACACTGAAAGTTCAGATCTAATCTCTGACGAGTATCACTTCCGTCCAACAGAATTGCTCACACGCGACTCGAGAGGCGGCGCTGAAACTTGGCCCCCCGTTTCTGCAGCTAATCTCCGCACGAACATTTACGACGGAAGCATAAAGGGAAATAAGGCGATCTAAAATCTCGGCCGATCCTCGAGCAGCTGCAACTGTCTTTCGCCAAACGTAGCATCGGAACTTCAGCAAGATACTGCAGAACTTCGAACAGTACACGCGGACGTGGCTCGTCCCTTAAACTTTCGTCGACCATAAAAAAATTACTCCACTTTTCCCCGTACTTTCTGCAATTTATTGAAACTCCGTGGTGGAACTGTATCACTGTCAATTCAGTCGTAACGATTCCACGGGAACGGAAGGGCCAATCGCGGTCGTCCGGCGAGTTGTACATCATTTTCTTCGCGGGATGAGCACAACTTTTTCACAGAGGCATCGTGACCAACGGTCCACTGATTTATTCGTGGGATTCGATCCAAAAGACGTTGCTAGCTTCCTCGAATGCCCGGCGTATTCCTCGGCGAAAGATCCACGGTATGAAATGGAAGGAAACTTTCTTTCCCTCGCGCGCCCCCACCGTTTCCTCCTTTTCCGCGCAGACACGCGGCACATAAAATTTATCCGGAAAGTATCCAATTGAAATTGGATCCTGTTTTTGCGGAAATACAACGACCGCCCCCTACGAGAGCTAATAACGCGACGTCAAAGGCGGATATTGCCTCGAGACGCCTGCGTTTCCGTGCCAAGAAGACAGCGCTAGAACGAGAGGGGTTCAGCCGAATTGGACTTTGCCCCGGGGATGCTTTGTGTCTGTCGTTTTCTTGGCTCGGAAATTTGGTCGTCATGGGTGTGTTGAAAGATTCTGGGGAAGGTTTAATGAAACGATTATGGTGGGACCAGTTGATATCCTGGAAGCTACGTAGTTCGAATGGGATACGAGCTTGTAGCGATTCCAGGTGTTCTGTGTTTGATTGTTTTGGTCTGATAATGGTTACTGTTTACAGGACGGAAATAGGTAAATGTGTGTTTCGGTGGATATGATAATGTGGATGGTGTATCTCGAAGAAAGGGGAGGTTTGAGATACGTTGAGCTGTATTTGCACAAAATGTGATCTTTGATACAAGATTGAATACTTTTCGTTACTTTTAGTGTCTGGTTTTAATTTAAAATACCAAATGAAGCAACATTTGTGTGAGTTCTTCAATAAATTCAAAACGTTTTTCACAACTATTTCACACGAAGTAATAAATCACACTAATACTTATGAACGGCAATGTACCTCTCCAAGAATGGTATCGCAAATTAAGGAAGTCACCACGTTTCACTATAACTCCAATTCACACATGCTATGACACCGTAGAGATAATTTCAATTTAGTCAGGCAATATGTTCACGAAGAACCCCAATATTCCCGCAGATTCATGCATTACAGGGCACCCTAGCCAATCCAGAGAAGATCCACTGGAGAGACGTGGCGAATAAACAGGTCACGATCACAAAGCTGTGAAATCGGAATCCATCTCGAGCCAATTATCAGGCCGATCTCCTTCGCGAAGTTGTGCCCCAGAACTCGGCCAATCGACACCGCCGAGCGCACATGGCCAAACAGATCTGCCTTCCCGAGTATAATAGCGGGACCAAGATGCACGTAGTTACTCGTAGAATCCGTGTTCACTCGACACGACAGTCATCCTTCCTCGAGTATCGGTTTACTTCACCCCAGCCAACGTGTACAAGTATGCGCAAGTGACTCACTGGCTTCGCGAATATCGAGGCTAGACCGAGAATTGCATTCAGCTCGTCTCTGTGCCCTGCCTCACTCGCTCTCTCTCTCAGCCTCTCTAGACCTCTTGCTGCCCATACACACGAACAGGAACACACGCCTGTGTCCTGTGGTAATTGCGCTTCTGGGCTATTGAGCTCCTAATCACGAAGTGACAACTGTCTCCCCCTCTCTCTGCAACCAACCTCCACCGTTCTCCCCCTACGGTATCTCCTACCCGAACGAGCCGTTCCACTTCTTTCTTACCACGGTTCAATCTTCCCGATTCCATAATCGTTTTCTCTTCTGCGGTCGTTTCGTTGACTATGACAGATTCTTTGTTTCACCGTGCAGCCCGTATCTCGGCTTTGTTGCTTCCTTCGATTGCGACTTCCTCTGCTTCCCTTTTGCAACCCCATTCCCGGCAGCTGTCCCCTTCTTCAAGAACGACCGATTTCTTGGCTTTCATTTGAAGTTCAGGGTTTTCTACTGTGGCATTCAACGTCTCGTGATCTTCACTGAAGTGTGTGTGTGTTGGAAAAGTGTTTCGGAATGGTCTGATTTTTTATGTATTTGTTTGGAGCGATTGTAATACGACAGACAGAGTATTGGAACTTTGGTGACGTTTAATTAAAGTCGATCAACTTGAAGGAGTTCTATCTTAAGAGGGAATCTTTTAGATTACAGGTGACTTGACAGAAGTTTGATTCGACGAGAATCTTTCGACGGTGAGATGAGAGTAATTAGAAATTTTTTTTTAGTGGAACTTGTAAGGGAATTTGGGGAGTATCAATAGGCATGAACTATTGGTGAACTGTTTTTCATTGGTGGAAAAGTATAGTATTATTTAAGAAGAGCGGCAATGAATGGTTTGTGCAGTAGTTGTGTGGAAGAATTGGTCGGTTTCTGTAGATAATAATGAGAAATAATTTGGAAATGTCTATCGCCCATTTTATACCTTGGATCCTTCTGGTATCGAATTTCTAAATGAATTTTCAAACGAGTCGGACAGAATGTTACGAATTGGAGATCGTTGGTTCTCACGAAGCGAAAAAGGACGACTAGGAATTCCGGTTGATTGGAGGAATCGGTTTTTACAAACGCTTTTCTGCCGAATTCATTAAAAATCGTGTACGGTATCAATATTTTCTGTGTGCTAACTGCTGACATAAATATTTATTGATATGGATCGATATGCACCAAACCGACGACGGGCTGACACGTTATTAGCATTTGCATGCGTGTAACATCAGATAACCGAAGTTACAGGAGCGTTTATATTCATCGACGTGTTATTTCAAATAAAAATGTCACGAATAGAAAGTAGAATAATTGACAATTTTGCATTTCTTCCTCTTAGTATTCCTCGGTTTCACGTTTCTCCTTTCCCATAAAAGAAAACAGTTTTTCAATGATTCTAACTGGGTGTGGAAGGGTTTAAATGCTGAATGTCGTTTCTTTTCCACCCTGTCCTACTATGCAAAAGTAATGAGTTCCATGAAATTCCTACAACAACTCAATCCTATTACACCTGTTACCGTTGAAAGCAGTAAACGATCAACTCCTAAAGCTATTCAAACTTCATTTCTCCAAAATTTCTTTAACAGAGTTCAATCGACGATGAAGAAAAGATTTGAAAGCTCAGTACGATAGATCAGATCATCGACTTATGCCCATTACAATTTTAACTGTTCCACATGATTATGCGATTAACACAATAGGAACGAACAAAAGAAGCACAGTGTAGCCCGGAATTATTTTCCTACAAAACGTACACTTTCGCCCACATTTTTCGGATACTTAACATCTGTTGCACGTTCGACAGAATTTTCCCGCCACTTTCGACTCGGATTCGCCCTCCCAGGAACTTAATCGCGAGGGGATGAGTTCTCGTACGACGATCGTCCCGGGAGAAATGCCCAGAAGGCACTGATGGTGTTTTCACGAGTGACTCCGAAGGCCGGAATGCCGTTTCACCGCCATGCTCGCGTTTATATTTGGCATGACCACCTCGTGCTAATAATATGGACACACTATTGTGGATTCGCGGACCATCCGCGATATTTGTTTACCATTTTCGTGTGCCAAATGTGTGAATATGTAAATCATTTGCAGATACGTGATCGACGGGGTTGGTGTTGCGATTCCAAAAATGCGAGTGCTTCAAATGGTACCTATAAATGTATAAATACCGAGACGAGATTCGAAATTCTTTTTCAATGTTTTGCATAAGTTTCATGAGGCAGATGTTAAAGTTACACTTTCAACGTGCTAGTGAAGATGGCTAAGACAATTATAATAATAGACTATTTGAGAGTAATGTATGTAAAGTTAAGGTTAAAAAATTTCCTCACAAATGTTGTCCAAGCTTCCTCTGGAAAACGTCTCCTATCTCAATACTACCTACTTCCTCGTGTAATCAAAGTTTCTTACCTGAAACAGAATAAAAGTCATTACATTAGTAAGAAATACTGGTGAATAGAATCGATAAAGCAGACTTGTTTATTTTCAAATTACAGGTGAATTTCGGCTGGTTTTCGCGAACGTAATTTCGCCAGTAACGTGTTAGAAGATCTTCTAGAAAAATTGGAGCGATTCCTCGTTTTATTTATTCACGATCGTTCGCAGACACGGTCGTAACGAGAGTGTATATTTATAGACTGTAGAATCTCTGGAGCGCGAGCACTCGTGGATCGCAGTCTTGCGAGGAATTCCGGTAACGAATTCAAAAAGGAAGACGCGTGCAGGGAAACTGCAGGCTTCGTTGCCCCGTCACATTTCGACTCGAAAGTTCCGACGCAAGACGATTCCCCGCGAGATCAGCAGCGAAACGCGTCTTTCTGATCCTCGGGAAAATTCGTTTCTCTCTGGGAAATCATTTCCTGACGAGCTCCCACGTTACGAAATACCGGAGCTCCGCAGAAATACGAAAAGAGGGAACACGTTCTCTCCTGATATGTAATTCGTTCCTTCCCAAGATTTATCAATGTTCGCGGGGAAAATTAATTGAAAAACACTGAAGAATTTCGTTCACCTCATTCCAGACAGCTACGTCTATTATGTTGACGATAAAAATTAGTAAATCCGATATCCCTAACAGCTACAACTTAAAATATTCCCATAAACCCTGTACAGTGGATAAGATTTAAGAAAATTCCATAACACGAACTGTGTACCAGAAACAAATAACACTTGTGTAACGTTAAAATGAATATTAATACACGGGAATGGGGACAAGAATAAAAGCCTGACAGGATTCAGAAAATCCTCGTCAGTCAAAGCAGAGATACCACTAATTCGCCGAAATGCTGATATAACAATGAACAATGTTATTCGTGGAAAATGATTTATTTACAATGCAGCGTGCGGCGAATAATTAACGAAACTGTTCGTAAACCAGCCACGAAAAAGTTTAAATATTCAGAGTCTTGTTCTCGCTGGTTACATGTACGCACGAGTGTGGGTGTGTACATTTACACGAGCGTACATGCTGGCTGTTGCGCATTGGGCGCTGGCGGAACCGAATCCACTCATTTCCCGGCTATTGTTCGTCCAGAATTTTTTTCAACGTTTTCGTTTATTAGCGGCGACGCGTATCGCGAAATGAATGGCTGCAATTTTCGAACGCGAAATCGAAATTCGCGCACGCCTGGAGATTGATCACGAGTGAACTCGAATAAAGCCCCGTTGGGGATGTGTTGCTGGAAAATCGTGTGGGGGAGGAAAAAAAGTTGCAAAATCTCGGGGGACGAGCTCGCTAAATATTCCTCGTTCCTCCCAATTTTTACCTCTGCCGCCTCCGTTCAGCAGCTTTTTGTAATCGCGTATAAAATTGATTCGCGTAAACAATTTCGCTCCCCGTGCACGGGTCCTCGATGAGCGCCCATTCAAAGCTGCGATATTTCATTATGACGTTCTGCCGTCGCGTCGCAATAGTGTCGTAATTGATTGCCAATTAAGCTTGCCGATGAAATAAAACAATTCTCGCGGGCCAGTTGATGAAAAGTATCAGGATTTCGATTCTACGCGACTCGATGAAAATTATTTCGCTACTGGAGTACTGTCCGTGTACCGTAGACACAAGTGCGTATCGTTAGACATTTTTTCATCATCGCTTATCGAGATTGACAGTTTGTTAATCCCCTTTAAGTCCAGTGCTGATGGAACAAACACGGACCCGATTGCATCGAGGAAAGTTCGGCGCAGCGTGGAGCATCGAATCCCCGTGGAGTAGCATTTAAATAAGAGAATCGATTGACATCGCCTGGCACTGACTTAATCCTTGCAGGATTCAAGTCGAAGCTACTTCGATGTAGCCGACAGAGTTTTGGTCAAGTTGCGGTCAGGCTGCTTCGAAGTTTCGGTGGGTGGCGATGCAAATGTGTTAGTTGCATTCCAGCCGGAGTTTTCCTTGGGACTTGGAAACTTCGTGGGGTTAGCAGGAAGCTTGCATCCTACATTCACGAAGGATCTTCCCCTGTGAAAGTCTTGGCTCCGTGCAAATGTAGGTACTATGCGAAAGTTCGCCCCCTCGCCGCGATCGATCGGCAAACATACAGACAATTAAAATTGATGGTACTGCTTGCTACTTCGTATCCGATAATGAACTGAAAATTGTGATTGAATGTGGTATGTTTTAATTTCGGAAAGCAAATCGTGGATAAAATGTGAAGTGTTAAAGAATAGAGTAATAGAACTATAAAAGAAGGAAGTTCTCTAAAATAGATCAGTGATATCTATGCAACTACTATCCAAATACAAATTATAAATCCTCCACGCTCAATTTACAAAATCAGAGAATAAAATCCTTTAACTTTATTGCACCAAGAGGAGATCAAAATCCCACAAAAATCATAATTAAAAAAAAATTCATACCACAGTTTTCCTTCAGATTGCGTCCTAGAATTAATTCGAAAACTATTGCCAAGCGATTACGAGTCACCTGGTGAAATTCCGACTCAGAAATCAATTCCCCCTTTTCTAATTTCTTGTCAAGAGACCTGCAACCCTATTTTCCCAGGAATGATCATCGATAAGATTCCGTCGCTGGTTGGCGAGCTGAACGTGAACCGACTTTGCGGTGGCTTTCTTTCAGTGTCAAGAAATAAACGCTTGTATCCAAGCAACAATGGGCACATAACTCACGCGAGACGATCGAGCTCGAATGTAACCAATCTATTGTCACCAGAGCGAGGGCGACTTCCTCGCTTCGCGTTCGGTATTGTGAAATATTCATGAAAGCCTGCCCGATTGTTCGGGGCTAATGAGGGAAACACTGCGTGCGATGAAAAAGGAATTGGCCCAATATACCCAGCTAGCTCGTGGGCTTTCGCTGCGCGACCTCCCGTAAATTCTCACTTACGGGCCAGCGTTTTACGGGTTTAATTGTCGAGGCACGAAAATGTAAAACGATGCAAGAGCGCGGGGTGGTATTTTTCCGCGCGAAGGGGCATTACCTTCGTTCGACCAGAATGCTCTAAATATTTATGATATCGAAAAATATTCAGCGACGGAACCAATACTTGCAATACACCTGTGGACCAAGATAAAATCTGTCTTATTAACACTGACACTTTGCTAAAACTTCTATCAGGCTGCACACAATGATTCTATTTTTAATTAACTCTTTATCTAAATTATCTTAGTAGTCGCTATTGGAATTTAATATTATTTGTAATTGTGGGTGACAGAAGGGTAAAGTGTTAAGGGGGTTCATAATAATTATCATACCTCGTGTGTGATAATAACGTAACGATTTTACGAAACAACTTCATTGACATTTAAATATATATAAATTATGTATAACTGCCTCACTAATAACAGTAATAACTCGTCACGAATTGTTTGCAAAGAGTCTTCTACAATGAGCAAATAGCAAAATGGAAATGATTAAAGAAAGAGCATGTCCCATCACGTAGGTTCTTTTTAAATCCACCTTTTCTTTCTGCATTAGGAAACAATTCCACCTTTCACGTTTCGAAGCAGAGCATGAAATCACTCCACAGATTTCACCCCGAGAGCTGAAAGACGGTAGCGAATGAGTGAAGCAACCGATGTGGTTCTGTCTTAGAACAGAATGGACAATGGGCATCCTATTTCTTCCAGTTTCTTCCTGGGGAACCGTTTATCACTGTATCACCGGATATATCTGGCTTTCGTTATCTCTAGCAACGAAATAAGGGGAAGCTTCGGAGGTTGAATAGGGGCTGGTACAAACTTAGGAAAAAACAAGGCTATTCGAGGAAGGAAGAAGGAGATCAGAGGGAGGGCAGACAAGGAGAGGCGAGAGGGGAGATCTTCTGAAATAGAAGGAATCAAGCCAAGTGGAATGTCTACCCTTCGAAACGGTGGACGATTCATGAAGGTGGATCGTGAGCTGCCTGGAAATCCCTTTAATGTTTTCTGCGGTAACTGGATGACCGCTCGTTTCCCTTTCACCGGGTTAATAAAATTATCGCATAAGGACATGCAGACGTTCAAGCTGTAAAAGCTTCCCGCTTCCATGAATTTATTCCCTCTTCGGTTGGGTCTTTGACGGAAAACGCCAGGGTTAAGATGTACACGAGCAAAAGAGGGAAGTCTTCACCGTTTAAAGTACACGTGAATAAAACTTCACTTTGAAGGATTCCCATTTATGCTAATGTGTGCCGAGTGTTGTACAAGTGTGTACAAGAGGAGCTTGCTTCCAGATTGCCTTAACCTATATTTTTAAAAGTGAAGGTTATGTGCTGAGAAGTTTACACAAACGCGTGATTATTACTGGAGTGTTTTATAATTTTTCATTTCATTTAGAAGAGGTTCGTGAAGTGCAGTGTGGAGGAGTAGAGAATGATTAATGAAATAGAGATTTCCAGTTAGGGTAGTAACATATTTTAATTACAAATCAATATTTTGAATTCTATAGTATAGTAATTATCTTCAGTTTTGAATCGCAAAATTTTAAAATAAATGGTATTAGAGATATTTCCAGTTTGGATAAACGAGATAGGTAGCTTTTTTAATGAAATTCTCTTGGACGCAAGGGGAGTCGAATTTTATTTCAAGTTTCGATAGAATTTCGCCAGAGAGATCATTCTGGGCTGTCAATATTTACGAGCAGGGAATAAAGTATACGTCCGACCATTCATCTTCATCGTCGAGCGTAATTATCGCGATAATGCACACGGATGCACGGCCCTTTCGTGATTTATCAACGCTCAAGTAGTACAGTCGAGCATCGAGCAGACGAATTCAATGATTTTCCATTTGAACAGCTCTTCCATACGTCAAAACTGAAGTCCTCGGTATTACTCTGTTTCAGTTCCCCTAACTTTCTGCCCTCCTATTTTTCACTCTTCTCTTCACCGTATTATTTGCCTCCCTCGCGATTTTGTGTACTCTACTTCATTTCGTAACTGCGCTTCCCTTAATAGCCGTCGTGACTGTGTATTTTCGACTTTAAACGGCTCGGGCGACACTCTCCATTGAATTTGTATCATTGATATCATGGTAATAATAAATTGATAATTGTCATCGCAATATATTAGCTTTAGCAATCATTACTGCAAGCAATCGAGGAGATTTAATACCGCATCGATGATTGCCTGGCTCTGGATTTGTTTATGAAATGAGGCGTGTAAAGAGATAATTTGTAACAATAGAACTGTCATCATGAAGAGTGGTAATTTTAATAAAGGACAAAACACACAGGCTTCGAACATTCAAGAAATAATTTTATTAAGAAAGTTCATTACAAAGACTTTGAAATTTAACGTTTTGTGGTATCAGTGTTTGAAATAAAAAAAGAAAGATGTCAAGATAAATTTTATTACGAACTGTTTTAAATCAAAAGGTACTTTGCAAAAAGTAGGTTTTAGAATTGAATCAAGGTTAATTAACAAGTAAGTTAAGTAGGTACTGCCATACCGATTTCATTTCAAACAATTACTTCTGACATCATCGTTCACGAGCAATGAGCTGCTGAAGAAGTGGAGTGGTGCAATTATTTGCAGCTTAAAACAGACGACAGCGATAAAGCAGGACGAAATTGTACCGCCACCAACCAACAAAATACGGGTAAAATAATTACTACACGGATAATATTAATTGGATGTCGATAGCAGGGAAAAGACTTCCAATTAGTCACAGCTACAACACACTTGTGCACTTGCATATACACAACACGTTGCAAGCAAACAAATTAGGGAAAAGATATATTCTCATTATTATTTTCATAACCCAAGCATTTAGCCTACAGACAAACAACATTCAGAAATTAATTCTAAATATACTTCAAAGTACCATAATTTACTTCATCATTCCTCCACTGCTATTCTTTAAAATTCAATCCAACCACCAAGAATTAATAATAATTCTCTTTATTACCAAACCCGATAGGAAACTTTCAGAAATTTCTCCCCGCCATATATGACGCTTCGCATAGACTGCAAGTCGAGAATTGATAGGGTGAACGGTTGGAAGGGAGTGTAATTAATGAACCACTCACAGGGGATGATGGCGTTATTGCCATAAGCAAGGGTACGAATCAGAGCAAAAGAGTTAATTCCCTGGAAAGTACCTCTCATTACCCAAGCGTCATCAAAATGGTTCAATATCCTTTACGCGAGGGAGAAAAGTGGTCATTCACATGAACCTAATAAAAAAAGTTCCAACGTTTCTGGCGTGAAGTGTTTCTATCGACCCAATACTTAGAAACCAACGTTAAACGATCGGCTTATGCATCGACAAGATACACTTCTGAGATCATGAAGAATTTGAACCCACCCCCAAAACCTAACAAAACTAAAGTACTAACAATCTTTTCTCACGAATAACCCTTCACCACTTGTATACTGCAATTCCGTATACGTTCAAATCAGCTTTCAAGATTCAAGGAAAGAAAACCCAGTAGTGTGTCGCATGAAGAAGCGCCGCATCTGCACAATGCAGGCCACTCGCGCCACGCTCACACGACGCGCGCAATTTCCTCGCGGTGCCACGTTCGAGTGATCCAATTCCCATCTAATGATAACCTAATCTGCCATTTGATTTCCCCACGATCGAGGATCACGCGACGCCGAGTCGATACGCCGCGATCGTCGGCGCCTCGGTGTCAATCCAATCTCCGGGAATTTGCTCGAAAAGAATTTGCAGGGGGTACGGGGCTGCTGGGAGACGTCAGATTTCACGCGGCACCGAGGGAGGGTAGAAATTACCATCGAGACGGTAGAGAGGCGCGAAGTGTAAATTCGTGGCCGCCGGGTAAATTAAAATCGCGGCTTAATCGTCGCGATATAATCACGGGGCCACGATTCGGCGAGGTCGACGGAATCCGAGGTCACGGATTAAGCGGGCTCTTATTCCGGTCGAGAAGACCCGCCGCAAACAAGCTTGCGCCGATTACGATTTAAATTTCACGCTGCTTTCCAATTAGCGATCACGAGGTGGCGCCGCTCCTGGACAGCCTCGGATGGAGCGATTACTTCTGACAAGACGGTGATAAGGTGGCTCCCAACGTTGTCAGCGGGTAGAATAAATCCAGCAAGCTAAATTGAATCGATTTCAAGATAAACGACACCGGTATGAGCATAAATCACCGCGCTGTCGCTACGTCAACTAAGGTGTATCAGGATACGAAGATCTAGCAGGAGGAGCGCAAGAAAGGTATCTGTATCACTATTTTCCCAACTCCTTCATTTCTGTCCTTTAAATATATCTTATTATTTTCTCTACTGTTAGTTTTTAGATATACACACACAACTCATAGTGTACCTATTCAAGAATATGTAGTAACTACTACCACGAATTAGTGTTAAAATTGCAGGAGGGCATTGATTTTTTTGCTGGTCCTTTTTCAAGCTTCAAGATTAGTATTCGGAGAGCTCTGGTTGCGGAAGGCATTACCTAGGTCCTAGTGTATTCCTCACCTACCTACCTGGCGATCTCTTTTAATTAACTAGTAATTTTCTGTAATTATCTGTGTCTTTAATGTGACAGATATCAGTGTTCCGACAGTGTTCCGATATCTACATTCTCAGAAATGGATTCGTATCGTCTCATTGTGGGTTAAAGTGTACGGCTAGGGAGAGACCGAGCCGCGATATTCAACTCGGCGAGTCGATCCGAAACTTCGTTCCTCGGACTTCTCGTGTCCCCGCGGCGGAAGCTTGTTCCCAGGAACAAATAGAAGTTTCCTGATCATTGCTCGAGCTTTCCTGTTCACGATTAAATTTATTATTAGGTTTTTACGAAAGGCGGTTGGAGGTTCATTTTTATGGACGCTCGACAAGTTCGTGGAAGGCTTTGTGTGTATCGAGGACAGACGATTCGCTCGATTCGAAATTCCTCTTGTATCGTTTTTAACCGAGCAACTTTTCGAGCAACTTTGAATTATGTTCGATATTTCAATATGTATCGCGAGGAATTCTTGAGGTTTCAGTAAATTTCTGAGAAACGAGATGTGAATACCTGAATAAAATGAGGCAGATAGCTGCCATTTCTCAAATTTTAATCACAATTTCAACGGGAATATCTACGGTTCTCCGCGACTACGAGCAACGATGATTGTAGATACAAAATCTTAATGAAACTCTTAATTGCTCTTATAACAAGACGGCTATTCGAGGAAAAATGTTCCTCATCTTCCTCCCGTTTAATTGCTGGAGGGATGAAAACGCACAGACGAGCTCCTCTTATTTCGAAAGGAATAGCATGTTGGTTTGTGAAATAATTACATTAATTCATACTATTTAAGTTTGAAAGACGACGTCTCTTAGAATTGCAAATAATGTTTCAGCCCAGAAAATTTACGAAATGACTATTGAATGAAAGACCTTTGAATCCAATTTGTTCTTTGATAGTTTTATCACAAGTATAAATAATTCCTGTAATTTTGTGTGTGGTAATGCTAATTTTATATTTAATCAGTACTTAGGTAACTTCCTTCACTACAAGTCTCCTTCTTTACTCTCCTCTTTTTTTCTTCCTTTATTTTCAGACGACATTCCCTAGATGTTTTCTTAAAAAATTAGTATCAATTAATATATACAAATTCAAGTTCCTTCGTGTACAACATTCGTATTATTTTGTGAGAACGGGGTTAAAGGAAAAGGGACCAATAGCGTCCCGAAGAAAAGTCTGTGTTATTATTAATGCGAAACCAACGAGAACAAATAAAACTCTTACGAAGCACTTACTCCCAGATATTCTATTCATTGCGCACGCTATTCCGCAAGACGGAGCGACTCATTTCGAGCCATTTTCTTAAAGTGGAACGGCACCACTACCCCCAAGTTTTGGTGCAACTGCATCGTTGCATCGAACTGTCGGCCTTCGCTGCTCTTCCTCGACAATTTCACCATTCGGTGCACTGATACCCGGCATACCGATTTTCGTGAATTTATTTCGTGCTTTCTTCCATCGTTGCAACGTTACCGATCATAACTCCCCTTTCTCCTGTTGCGTTGCAGCTAGACCCAGGATTTCAGAAGCGCTTTGCCAGTAATTAGAAGAAATAGTGTTTGTACGAGTTCTAACGGAGCATTACATCTTCGAGAATATAATTCTATAATTATCCTCTATTTTTAGTTCAGAAATCCATAGATTTCCTTAGAGTTTCGATTGCTATTTGTCTATATGTAATATACTTATAGTCACTCACAGGCTTGTTCACATAAATTAAGAAGAATAATTAATTGCGAAGGGGTTTTATTAAGAACAATTTACTTAAAACGTGAACCAAAAAGGATTCGTACACTGTACCTGGCAGTCACTTTGTTTCCCTCAAGCCAGAGACTACCTAGTCGTTTGGTAACACCACATCGTCTCGTTTCCCAAATTTACCAAGCAAAGATACACAAGTGTTCGCAGCACACAGGCTTCGTGACCGAGCAGAATTTCACGAGAAGCCTCGCTCGTATCAAAAGTTATCTCCGTCTTCCCCGTCGAGTTCCCCGCCTCCGTTTTCTTTCTCGCAACAAGTGAAACATACTCTGCTGAAGGGCTGTGCCTCGCGCCCAGCAAAACGTACGCGGGAACGAGACAAGCAACGCCGCAAGAACAGTTAATTTGATCGCAAGAAACTTCACCCGACGCGAACAATTACGAACGTGAGCGAGATAACGGGTGAAAAAGCGGTTCCAACCTGTTCGCTGCCGAAAACCACCGAGCAGTTCTCTGCAGCAGCCACTTCTGCGGCGCCGGGCTCCCTTTGAATCGCGATTCCACGCCCGGAGCGTTCTTGCGCGATTTATATCCACTTTTGTTCCCCGCCTGACGGAATAATTCAGCCGAAACTTCGGCTGCTTTCAATTTATTCCAAGCTTCGCGGGAACGTTGCTTCTTTTAACGCGACTTCCGTTTCAAGATTCCTCCAGCAGTCCGAGGGCGAGGGAATCTTTCCAACGAGGAAACTTCCACTGCTTTCAGACCAATTATTCCAGAGAAGAATGACAAGGTATTCCATTCGGCCTGGATAAAAATCGAGTACCTATCTGATTTGATCTCTGAGCCGGCTATTAGCCGAGGCTCACCCCCTGATCCGTCGAATCGCGCGAAGCGGGGCGTAATCTGGATGCAGAGCGAAGGCGTCGTCACCGCGACGCGGAGACCCAGTTCCAAGGGTGTTTCCGATGCATCAGTGGGACGTGATCGCGTATCGATCCCGAAAAAGTCGCAGCAATCCTGGTGCAATCTTCCTCAACGAGCTCCGGCCCGCTTACACGTCGAGGAGGAACGAGGGCGCGGGAAAGAAAGGGGGTTAAGAAAGGGGGGTCGACCAGGTTGGAGATTCGATTTATAGAATCGCCGGTTCGCGAAAGGGCGGTGGTCAACTTAGAAGTCGGTCTCGCCGATGAAGCGACTCGTATAATCCTCACGCGCAGGTTAACGATTCCGTCGCGGCTCCCTCGCGGAATAAAGCAGATGAACGCGGATCGATGGACGTGAGACGAATGGCGAAGGATCGTGTCGTTAGATGAAAACGTTTCCAAGTTTCCCGTGCTGCTGGCGTTTCTACATACCTCCGTTCACCCGGTAGCTCCGCGCCTCTGTAGTCCTTTTTGCACTTCGGCCACCTTTCTCTCCCCCGCTTTGTTCATTTCACTGCATTCGAGTTCCCTTTTTTTCCTCCCTTTCCTTTCTCCTGCTTCCATTCATTCCACTCCCTTAGCCGTGCCTCTCCCTCGCCTTTTTCTCCTCCACCCGCCCACACCTCCCGGCGAGCCTGCAGCAGCCAGGCTACGGGCCCTCGGCTCGAGTGCAGTTTCTCTTTTAGCATAACGAACGGTATTACAGGTGATTCTGAAATATTTGCTCGAGCGATTTGCAGCGTTCGAACGCGATCGCGAAACGGTTTCCTCGTTGATTAAGAGAACATCCGTCGTCGTTCCAACGTTAACGAGTTTCGCGACTACATTCCACGCAGCCATTCTTCTGGCTTCTTCGCCCTGGAATGACTTCTTTTTTCATATTGCGCCTGACTTGTGTAATTAAAATTGCGCTGTTCCCGGGGAACGTGGGATTCTTGTTTTTTTTCTTTCCTTTTATTCTTGTCGGCTCAGTCGGTGAATTTTGAAGATGAATAGTTTTATGGAAGCTACTCTAAATTGTTAATACCTTCGTAATATTTACGAGTTATTTTAATTGGAATCGAGTTTGGAGAAGAGTTTCTCTGCAGCAGTGATTGTGTTATAGTAATTAGATATAAATTTGGGTTTCAAAAAATATTAGCCTGCAATTTGGGGTATTTATTTCCAAGCCCAATTGCAATCATTCTGACTTTTCATACCGCCATTATAGGCCCATTATCTCGATACTTCGCGAAACATTCATTTTGCGTGAGCACTACTCGATTTCCATGCGCATAATCATTTAATTAATTCCGACTCATTCCGTCATTAACTATCGTCGAAACGTTCCCCATTGCCTTTTACAATTATCGACGCGTATGCAAGCGAACACGAATTTAATTTTCGAAAATGGGTCGACGGTGGGGGAAAAGCATCGCTTTTCCAACAGTCCGTTGAAATTTGAACTATTTATCTGGTGTACTGTGTAATATTGAAAACATGATGAAATTAACTGAATGTTTGAAATTCACGATTTTATTCAACTCGATTTGGTGCCACACGAAATATTTACATTCATTTATATTCAGATACTTCTTTTTCAAGCATAACAACTAATACTTTGAATAAATTCGCTTGTTAAAAACAGTGCTCCAAAAAGCACAAAAATCCGCAGAAAATGTGTGAACGGTCCAAAATACCAGTTACCAGCAAGGAAAGTCTCTCCATCGATATATCACACTAAGTAGTTTTCAACTAAATTATGAACCCTCCTTGCACAATTGCAACAAAGGCCGACCTTCTCTATAAAGGGGCCCGGGTACAAGAAATATTTTGGTGTCCCAAACAATTTCTCAACGGTAAAGAAGCATAACATCTTTTCACAAAACGAAATCACGAAAAAAAGGATAATAATACTAATAAAGAAAATAAAATAAAAAATAAAAGAAATAAAAAACCAACATATTTAAATATATTTAAATAATATTAGAAATAATATTCTAATTTTTTTACAGTCCCCGCATACTTATTCTTTAAATTCTATCAAGCTCCAGAAAGTCAACCTTAGGACAAAACATTTCCTTAAAGGAAGCCAATATTAAACAAAAAAGAATCACGCAGTTCCAAAGCGAAGCTGTTAAAAATATACAGAAACGTTTCACCAAATAGTGTAAAGTGTTTCAAAGATGGCGCCACGTTACGACACTTTTCAACCCCCATTCTTCGCCTCATATTTAGCATTCGTGAGCGGAAGAACCGACATGTATCGAGCTTCCTGAAGGAAATACGATACGCACATTTCCCGTGGGTTCTCTGTAAACGTAAACCGAATGCGTGAGACGCCTGTCGCGGCTTCTTCGCCCTTTTTTACGGCGTCCCACGGGAACAATCTAACCGAGACCCAGGCAGCGTTTTTATTGCGCTACTTTCATAAGGATGCGTCCTACAGCGGCTTCAAGGAACGTTTATTTACGCTCCGGTGTACATATACGTTCTCATTGATTAACGACGCGCAAACAGCGGAGTTCCGACGTTACTATCAACGTCGACACTGCCGCGAGGGAATACGAACGGTGGAGTAATTTTTAAAATTGGGACGATGCTCTGGGAACGTTTAACGATGAAAACTTAATAGAGGAAGAGGGGCAGAACGACTTAAAATTTAAACGACTTTCAATAACCAACAAGTAGGAAGTAATAATTCATTTGAATTGTACTATTCTTGGTTTCTTTAGGCTCGCTTCAAGTGTCACTGAATTTTTAACGAAGCCTGAAAAAGTTCGAAGATTTAGGGGGCTATTTTGAGACATGCATACTCATAAACCCTTGGTTATTTGGCGATCCAATGGCGATAAGGAATCCGTTTTGCCAAAAAAATAAAACTAAAACATTGTCTATACCTTGAACCCTGTCTAGACAACCTTCCCAACTTTTTAATCCACTTGCTTAAGTAAAAACTGTGGTTGCTAGTCAACGACCCACGACACGATCAAAGGCAAGTGAACCCTTCTCTCACAGGGTAGACTGAAAACACCCGACACTGTTCTTACGAACTATCACACTTGGGTGAATACATCGGACTCTGTCCAGTCGTTTCTAAAGCAGAGCACCACTAAAAAACCTGTCTGCGCCAATAACATTCCACCTCACCATGCATCTTCCACCCTAACTGAATTGACTTCGCCCCACCTGTCACGTAAGAAGCATCCGAGCCTATTAGTCGAAGATTAAACGGGCAAGTGGACAACTATATAGGAGCCGAAGTTTGGCGTCAATGCGTTCCAAGACTTCCGATGAAGCTCCTTACCCAAGATCCCAAGGCAGCTTGGCAAAGTTTCCCCTCAAAGGCGAAGCTTACGTTGGGAAACTTCGGCATCATCCGCGAAACAAATTCGCGTCACGAAATATCGACGGGGGAAGGAAATAATCGAAGCTTCCGTGACAACGCCATGCCCCAAGTGAGTCGACCTGTAATTCTTACCCGTTCGAGGAGTAATGCCCTCGAAATCGTTCGTGAGCCGCAAGCAAACACGAACGAAGGTGTGGCCGAGGTCCGAGGCAATTAGTTGATGAACAGGGCGCGCTAGAGAGGAAGGGATGAAAGCGTTGACCAAGCCGGGAGCGCTACCAAACGAGAGGGAAAGACGGAACGAAGCCAATGGCTAGCACCTATCGCGTGTACCGACACGAACATTGGCCGCCAACTAATTGAGCTAACGTGTTCGACGCTCGCTAATCTTCTCTTTAGCGACACGCGACTCGGGGAGGGACTACCGTAGGCCCTTTTACGAATTTACGGCCGATTTGCTGGCAAATCTGGCTCCTTTCATCCACCTTCTTTAAAAGACTAGGGGAAACGACCTGCTTATTGATTACCTTCTGGCGAACGGTAATTGAAATCGATTTTGCCAAGCGTTTATGGCGGAGGTAGATCGAGTTTCTTGTAGAAATAACAGTGATGAGGGAAGGGTTGAGGTTTTGGAAAAAGGATTTTATTTGGTGCGGATGGCGTTGCGTTGGTTATTTCATTCTTCTGTAGGTTGTAGATTGGTTTCATTATATATATAATGATGTATGTAGTTTTCGGAGCAGGGAGTCATTATATTTCATTCGATGTAATTATATTATACTCCCTTGTGCGTATGCTGATACACGAAAGATGTTCGTAATAATATACGTTTTAACGAGTACTGCTAATTAAATTATTATCCTAGTAAGTGCAGCAGTGATTCTGGTGCAAGTTATATTATCCGATTGCATTTAATTAAAACGAATGTAATGTTTCGCGAATTAATGCAAAACCGAGGCGCGTAATTATCCTCAACCAGGAATCCTCGACAAAACTGTTCTTCGAATATAATTACTAAATTATTAAATTTAAGTCTGGTTTCACTTGAGGTGTTGGTATAATATGATAAATTAACAACGCGTCACTTTGTTATTCAAATAATAAAAGCGGTAACTGGTACATATAAATTCTCACGATACGAATACCATGACACAGATACGAGTACTGAGAGAAACACATCGAAATAAAAATAATAAAAATACAAACTACGGCTTACTTTAGATACCGATTATGCACATACTTTTTTTTACGTGGGAAAATCTTCATGGACATCCTGACACAAACACACCCTGCTAATAATTCCCTACTCCATGTCTCGTGAATTGACAAATCTCAAATCTTTGTAAAACGTCCCTCCTTTTACGTATCAGATGCAAACAATTGGAGTGGGGTGCACGGTAGGAACGGGAATTTATAATAAATCGACTGTAGCGTTCTCTCGAGATTACAGCACTAAAAATCTATTTGCGTCCGGAAGGATAAAAGGCTACGGTAAAAAGGAAAAACGTCCCCTGCCGTGAAACTTTCGCGGGGCATGACAGTTGAAGACGTCCCAGCTTCTATTCTCAGCCGTGAGAGCGCACAGATGAATATTTAATCAGAAAGTTTATCCACTTAGGCCGTGTTCGTTTGGCGCTTTAATTAGCCAACCCAAGAGCCAGAGGGATGTCTATCAAATAAGATCGAACTAATCAAATTACCGGCTGAATGATTAATAAACCTCGACCGCAGAGAACCGACGCCATTTTAATCCGTCTATGTTTGAGCTTGAGCCACCGCGAAACCTGCGGGGTCGTGGAACCTCGGGATTTATTTCGGTGGCGCCGAGTATCGATTTCCAAAAATCTCCGACTAATGGCGTTGGAGACTCAGCTCTGTACTCGAGGGTGATAAACGCAATATACTGGTGACTCAGAGATTTGAATGACATCTAGACTATACGTTTGAAGGAACACAAATAATTTTAGGTACATGTGTTTTAATGAAAGTGTGTGGTAAGGATAGTGATCAATATCAGTTGGAAATACTGCTAAAATTCTCTTTATTCTTGGTGAAAAGCAATTTCACTACGGTTCTCTATGCATCGAGTTCCCCGAGATCGCAAGTATCTAGGAAATTTCCAAAGAAATAAAGCTGCGCGGTTGAACATGGGAAGGACGAAGGGAGAGATCATTCATCCCCATTCGAAAAGGACGAATCAGTTGAATGTACAAGTAGCAAATGTAGGTCAGTAAAATGTATCGGTACCTAGTGCACCAAGCACGGCGACTATAGAAGTGGAGTTCTACAAACGAACGGTATCTATAAACTGTGCTCCGTGAATAAACCGAAACAGAGCACTGTTAGGACCAGTGTTCCAATGTCATTTGGTAGTCCAGCTACGTGCGCAATTAAACAAACTTATATTGCTTGTCCTTGCTGATATTCCAAATCGATTACTGAAACTAGAAGCCCACACCTATAGTACCTAATGGAAATATTTATTATAGCACTCATACCTCTCTTATTATTAGTACTAGCAAAATATTACTGTCGAATATATATTGCAAAAATGTATAGCTCACTATCTTGGCCAAAATAAGTTGGACACGACTTATTTTATCAATCATATTGCCACGAAAATTGTGCGTCTTACGTAAATTTCACAGTGCTGCAATAAGTATATAAATATTTCCAATATTCAGTATTCAATGAACAGGTCATGTAAACAGTTATTTAGATGTCACTTGTAATACTATAAATAAAAGAGACGAAGCAAAACTCCTACGCATAACACTACTACTTATCATTTCCTCGGGAAACGAGCCTATATAACAAGATACAAAAGGGTAGCTAAACAAAGAAGCAAGTAAAGAGAAAGGTCGACGCTCTACCAGGTCGCCGTCTATTGACAACGACGGTCTACGATCCAGATACTCGACTCTAAAGCAAAACGCGGTGAATTACCCTGAATATTCCTCTTCTGGAGATCTACTTCGCTGTGCACGAAGTCTCCTTACCCCCCACCCCATTAATGCAGCCCGCGTAGATGGCATGGGGGTGAATCGAACCGTTTGACCGAGCAGCCCTCGAAAGGGACAGAATGTTTTCAATGCTTGCCTCGAACTCTCGCGAGAGCATCCTTCCGCTGGCAGTGTAAAAATCTGTACTCCCCGTCTGGCCTACCCCGGAGATAACGCTCCACGCGATCCGTCGACCTAACGATTTCCATATAAGCGACAATACACGCCGCCCTCTCGACTTCAGCGCTGGCAACCGTGTAATGAATTGCACCGGGTGCACGCGAGATTCCATTTCGCGTTAAAAGCCCTTCTAATGACTTTGTTGTATTGGATTTTACGGGAATGCGGCTGCCCCGTAACCGGAAAAGTAAACGTGAATTTTCCAAACAGCGAGAAACGTTTGCTGTGTCAACGAAACGACCCGCCAAAGTTCGACCAGTTGGTTCTGTTCACCGGTTGTTAAATACGTTTACGAGGTAAGCGTATTGTTGACAGTGAGAGAGGTAGGATAGCTTATTAAAGTAATGTTTTACTTAGTTTATCTACTAGAGACTTGATGCGTTTACCGTGCAAGGTATGCGGATAGGGGACTTATTACTTCTCTTATCAGAAGTCGTTTCTTTCGAATTTTCCTCTGAAGTTTTCACAGAGATCTACTGGCTTCTTGGGTATTCTGTTTGATGTCTGTTGAGGGGATATAGTGGCATTTTGTAAGTATGGCTGGCTATTTTGTCGAAGAAGCATGAAGAAAAGTGTAACAAGTACTGGATTTTATCGCCTATATCTTTATACTATGCGCTCTTCCGGCAAATGACTAGTTTTTTAAGATCAGGGGTCGAATGCAACTGTGAAAATTTTCAATTAATTATGAAATAATTGTAATTCTATGATTATTATCTTTTCTGTCCCGAGAAAATTGTTATAAAATGCAGTGTACTAACTGAAACTTTCTTCCACACATTTTTATATAAATAAGAAACTCTTATTTTCTTGAAAGTACAAAAAAGTTTTAATTGAATAGAAGCATTTAGCCTGCGCGGAGGCAAAAGTTAAAGTTGTGGCAAGAAGATTTTCTGAAAATGTTGTGAGGTAGGTATATAGATCCGAAATTGAAACTTTAAACCATTCGTTGAATAAAATTATATAAATATCACAATGTGCTTTCTCTTCTATATTTATTCTGCTTCCAATTCCTTAAATAATACTAAGTAAACAAATATTACCAACTCCTATATTTTACCCTTAAATATCTGTTCAAAAGTATATGATCCTCCAAAACTGTTATTAATCGAACAGAGAATAACTGTTAAAACTGAAGTCTTACAATAGAGTTAAAGTGTTAATGTACAAAACAGAAATGAAATGTTTTGAAAGTTAAAAGTGCGATAAATTAATTTATTTATGAAAGTAAACAGGAACTGCGAACATTCGCACAAACGCTCGCGCAAACATTTGATAAATAATCAGCGGATAACGAGCATTTACCTACGTGGCTAGTAGGTCACACACGTACATAGTTGCTCGCCGAACGACAAACATTCGTTATTATCACATCGCATTTCAACTGCACAGGAAAAAAGTCTCCTTTAATAACCATATAAATAAAATAAGAGAAATTCAAGTTCAAGCCTGACAGGAGCTTTTTAAGCTTCTCTCCGTCTTCTCAGTCTTCGCGCATTCAACCTTTCATCGTTTCGCCATTTTGGAGGATGTTGGGAGGATAGCTCCTCTGCTACGTAAGCATGCATGCCTCGTGGTCGGAAAGACAAGTAAGAAGTATTCCCTTTGAAGTTTCGATGCGGCAACACGAGCATTTTAGGTCCCTGGGAAACGCGGGAAATGAGGAGATAGCTTCGCGACCCGTGGCTGCGCGCTACCCCCACACGCAGGTTGATGTTTGACAAATAACGCGCAATAAATCCCTTTCCCCAGAGTTCTCGAGGATTACTTTTCGAAATTACACTGCTGCGTCTTTGCGTATATGAAATGAGGCACGAAAAATGTCTATAATCATTATAATGCCTGTGATGAATCTACGATACTCTGTCACCTTCACGACATTAACATAATACTATATATATTTGTCTACCTTTTATCGTACTAATACACTGAAACAGTAATGTCAAATTCATGTCGAATATTCTACGGAGCAAATACTATTGCAAATAAATATATCTCGTTTTATTAGATCACTTAAAGACACGATACTATATAAGTCAGCAATTCTCAACTATCACGAGATATGAAATGCAATACTGCATCGTCAGCTTCTGAATTTTGTTATCAGTGTCACTCCCTTCGTGCTCCAAGTGCCGTCAGTATAACGCCTGAAGTCTGCCTCAGTGATCAACGATTGAGCGATGGTGACCAGATTCCTACTTTTCAGCTCTGCCGATAGAAACGACCGAACGCCGATGAATTTCGTACGCTTAATGTTTACTGAATGTTCGTGGCTGGCTACCAATACACGCCGAAAATGCTCGGAGCGCGAAAGGTTAATATCGACTGTTCAATCCCGACGACATCGAAACGGAACGGAGGATTCGGAACGGTCCAGTGGAACCCGTAACATTTCACGCTCGAAAAATACGTGGAAAATGGTGGAAAATCGGGGAAAAACCGCCAAGCGAGTCGGGGAGAGGAGAAGCTTCAAGCGCGATACGGTTATTTACCAAAATCCTCGTTGATGGAGAGGTCGGTAAATAGCCAACGCGCGGCAAGAACGCCGGCAAAAAGGTCGATTTAATCTGATTTCGTTTGCCTTTCGATGGAAAAAAGCCGCTATTAGTTTTCCGTGTCCGCGGGTGCCGCGCTTCCGACCAGTGGGATTGTTTCGGGGAATTTTGGGGGTGAAACCGCCCTGAATGGATCCCTTGAAAAACGATCCTTAACAATGGGGGAAATGGGTGCTGGGCACGCGATAGAAAGGTCGACGCAACGAGCGCCAGATGATGACTGGAAAGGGGATCGGTAAGGAAGATTAAAGCGGAACAATCAAAGTAGAAAAATCAGCATATCATGTCAAGAGGAATACCCTAGATTACAGAAGAGAAACGTCGAACAAGGAGAAACTCTACTATAATTAGAGAATCGAAAAATATAAATCTACCCCCATTGCAATGGTAAATATTTCCCAATGTCCCTTTCGAAAATGCTGAGAGTTTCTTACCTGCAATACTTCCATCAATAATCTAAGAGTTATTGGAAGGAATAATGAAGAACCTTCAATTTAAATAATTCTGAATAATACACAGTGAAAATTTCACTTCTCCATATTTCCGCGTACAATCTGACTATAAAACTTTGTAAGTGTATATCATATTCATATTTTATAAAATAACAAGAGGAGAATTGACAATCATTAGCCACTATCCACAGCTAAACAATTGCCCCTGTCATCCAAAACTTCCACTTAAAAGAAGGTTTCATCCGAAGCCACCGAAACAATGACAGCCGATCACCGGTGGAAGCTTTTCTATCGTATTTTCCTGGACGAGTTGCGGTTTAAACGTCACACGTCACGTTCGAAGCGACAATCACGAAGAGCCATGCATCAACCGAGCTCAACGTCAATGATGTTGCTAATTCATTTAAGCGAAACGCCCGGCATTCCACGATCTTTTAAAATCCGCGGACGCATATAATACGGTTACAGGCCGAACAAAACGTCGATGGAACGTTCGAGAAGAGTGAGGCGCGGCCACAATTCTGCGCGATCACGCTCGCGATGCGCGCACACAATTTTCATACCCCTAAACGTGCACATGAACGCGAAAAATTCTATTTCCTCGCACCAACGTCACTGCCCCTCGATTATTTGACCATCGTTTCTATTATTCGCGCGACCGAACGGCCGGACGACTTTTGGAAAAAAGCTCGTTTCATAAGTCAAACAAATTTACGAATTCATCGAGCCATGCGGTTCCTGGCCTCGGTGATGGCTCGATTAAACGATCTCGACAGAATGAAACATTTTACGGATCATGCAGAATTCATGGATCACTTCATCCATACCAAAAATTTATCAATTTTTTATAGGAATAGTTGCGTTTTGGACGTATGGTTCCTTTTAGCGAGCAGAATATGCTGACGTAAAGAAAACGAATTAACATTAATTTTCAATATTCTAAACAATTTTGCAGCAAGTATTTTTTATGAATTTCTACCGGTCCAGAGGTCCCACTAGATTCACCCCTGAAAGCAGTGACCATTAATTTTTTTATCACCTTGAACGCAGTGGGCAAATACTTTTGAACCTTTGGTGAACTCAAACTTAACCATTGCTAATAGATATTTCCCCTAGGAACCCTTCGAATCGCCCAAATTTTACGATGAATTTTAAATGAAATTTTTATTTCAGATAGCAAATTCTAAGTTGGATCGTTCCCAAATTACGAATATTTTTGCATTTTCAGTCCCTTTGCATTTCGAGATGATTAATTACCGAAACTGTCCGCCATGAGCCAGCAGATGTCGAGCAGCGCGATGAGAGGACCATTGGATCCCTAATAACGCTGACAGAAATGCAAAGAGACAGAGGAGGAGGGCGTACTGACCATCGTCGATACGAGTTGCGAATTACTCTCGCTAATAATTAATGAACAAACTACGCGTCACGCAGTGATCCACTGAAGATACACGATGAAGGGCCAGGGATGAACCGAATTGGGATTAAGCAGCATGGGCCTTTCACAAATCCCAAATTATTTGATGACCAGTGAACAGTGTGGTCGAAGTAATGCTCGGCTTATGCAGCATGACACGTTTCCTGCTAGTACTCTGTACGAACCTCTTTGCCTGGCGCACTAGTCATTTACCTTCGAAAATGGACCTCGCGCGATACATCACGGAGCTGCTTGGTCAACCGTGACGGTTGAGTACCAATGCTCAAAACGCTGGGAAAAGTTACGAGATGAAAATTGTGAAGTTCTTTGTTCGCGAGTACACGACCATTCTCCGTGCCGTCTACCGCGAATTTTTGAATGCGGTATTTCGAGGGTGAAAATTCTACTCCACGTTTCCAAAGAAGAATAATTATTCGTAACGAATGAGAAATATTTGGAAGGGAAATAAATGCGTGAATCAATATGAATATTTTTTTAATTACTCATATTAATACTTGTGGCTTGAATTATTTCCAGGATGTACCTACGATTCAGATACGTTAAAATGGAGCAACAATTGTATAATTCTTCAGAACCAAATCTAATGCAGGCTACTGACAATGAAATTTTTGATAACCAATAAACAATTATTCACCCAACATAGACTGATAGTTATTAGAGATCATTGAATCAACAGAACATGGAATGATTGGCTTAAACCATTAATTGATTTGCAGCCACACGTTCTATTACTTCGTAACAAAACTGACAAGCTAGATATACCGCCGACAATAATACAGAAATTCCATTCGATGAAATTGGTAACGTATAATCGTATTAATTTGTGCTGCCAAACGATGCTATTATGATTAGCGTGTTTTGATTCAATAATATGTACACAGTACGTAGTAAATTAACTAGAAATATTAGCCAAGTATGTTGTCGAGTTCGTAGAGTGTTTTAAAAATACACAAGAGTAACCATACTTATTTACTTTAATAATACAGTTTATAAAAGTATAATTAGCAATGATCAATAATTCTTGAATATTAAAGTTGTATATTATTTTGTAATGTCAATTTCACAGTAGGCATTACTTTGTGACGCGTTAACGAATACTACACGGCGGCAATCATAATTAATGAAACGCTAATGACGGATTATTATCCGATAGAATCGGCTTCAAAGGACGGATTTTAATATGAAAGTACATGAATCAATTAATGAATTGAATATAATCCCATCTAGTATAAGGTACCGCAATTTCACACAATCGAAATAGCACAATACGGGTAGAATCACTGAAACCAAATATTTCGACGAGCCAAACAATACAACAGAATCCATCAAAAGTTCTCATAATAAACGATCATTACAGGTTTTCATTACCTATATACACAAGCTAGCGACGAAATAACAAGCACGGATAGGTAGCGGCAGTTGGATCATTTTAACAAGCGGTAACATTTCCTACTTAATTGCAATTCGATAACGGACCACCGTAATGGTTCCCAAATATTGAAAAGTTCTCCTATTCTCGTTCGACCGTAATTTCTCGATAGTTTTTACGTTTCGCCGATGAACGAGTTCTAGAGTAATTCGATTATAAACCCGATCAGTAACGTCTGATAGGTGACAGCGAGCTAACGTAACTCGATCAGTCAATAGATCTTCCCTCATTAGTTAACGCTGATGGAAGCGCGAAATGCTAAAATGGAGACACACCGCCCTAAGTGGACCAATTTCTGAAGCTCGTGAAACAGATTACTGCTCTGTCGTGGCGGAGCCGATAATCTACGATGATCTGATCGATACACCCGCGCCGCAGTCAATCCGATGTATCGACACTTTGATCGAGATGATTGATTGATTAAACAGCGGTTGCTTTCGCGTTGGGTCGAGGGCGACGTTCAAGGGAGCCTTCGTCGCTAATTTTTCATCGGCTGTTGGCTGGTTAAAGCGAAGGGTGACGTTCGATAAATATTTTCCCCCGGTGAATTCCTTTTTCAGTCTGACTAGCTAAGCAGAATAAAAATATCGCGAAATACGTGCGAGGTGAGTCATGTGAGGTGTTGGAGCTATTTTTAAGGTAGAAGAATTTTTCGTGTTCTACGGTTGAGTGATACCATTTCGCGATACAGTAATAAGTAGCTGAAATCAGTGACTTCAAATAAGATTCATTTGTCACTCTCTATCTTGTTATCTCTTAATTTGTTGTTTTTACTCTGTTAAAAAAGAATGGGGGGATATAAAACGCTAATTATTCTGGTTAGAATATCTGGAGAAGTGAGTATCTGTTAAACACTTTAATTAATAGTTGGTAATTCACTTCCCTCTGTAACGTAATACTATAAATTCTTCTTTTATTTATCAATTTAATGACTCGAACACAGCAAAGTTTCACACCCAACAGAACAAGGAGCCCGTGAAAGGACTTCTGGTGTTATACCGAGTAGCCGATCGTCTAATGCACATTTGCCTCTGAACGTTAAGCTCCCCAACGGTTTCGAATTAAGTAAATTGGCACCAACTATTTTAAGTCTTCTTGTCAGCTCCGCTAAGATCTTTGACGAGCCCAGTTCCATAATACCTTTCGAATCTAAATCAAAGCCGTTTAGGAAACTTCGTTCAGAGCATTAACGATTGAGCAAGGAGACGCAAGCTGCTCAAACACATATACCGTGACGAAAAACAATTGAAACGGAGACACCTGTGACAAAATCTGTAAGTACCTACAGACTACAAATCAGCCTTATTCTACGAGAACACCTAATTACAGTTTCAATTGTTTGCCAAGACTTTCTCAGTTTGAATTCCTAACCATTGCGAATTATTTTTAAACGAAAATTTATTTGGTGTGAACATGTAGTCCTCCACAATGATTTCCCTCGGGCGAATTAAAATTCATATGGAAGTACAGTGAAACGAGGTTCGATCGAAACCGATGTTGCAGTTTGAATATGAAAAAACGCTGAAAGGAGCACGAATGGAGGGTGGTGAATAGAATTTTAATCGTTTCCGTGTGTTTCAACGAACAGGGACTACTCTGTAGGAGGAGAATAGACCGACCTCGTGTTCCCTTTTCCCAGAAATAGAATAATTGCGAGCTGGAAATATAAGACTGTTCATCGAGGAGAAACAACAACGTGGATAGCTCCCCGTTCACCGGCGGAATAATTCTGTATTTTAATCGACCGTTGAAAGAAGTTAACAATGTCAACGACGGCTCGCGGTACTCTCGATTTTCGCGATTTTCTCTCCGACACTCGTAACTTGGGCGATGAATAATACAAATCCAGAAAGGTGGCGGCATAAAAATTCACTCGAGCCAGACAGACGTGACAGCGCAACGACGCGCAGGAATTTTCTGCTGGCGCGGCGCATCAGTTGTGTCGGAAAATTGCATTACTCCGTGTTCGATGCGGGGAAATGCATCTTTAACGAAGTTAATTCGCTTTGTTACCGCGTGGAGGAATACCCGTGACGTTTTGCGCGATAAGGAACTTCGAGGAGGAAGTTACGAAACGTGTGACATTTCGTTATTATCAACATTTTCACCTGCAAAACCGATTTTTAAAAAAATCACAGGCATATACACCAATGGCTAGAATTTCTCTGTTTTCTTTTATAATTTTCTATTCAACAGAACAAAAGTAATGGAGCTTGAACTGTAAATTACGTTTCACCCCGCAACTACCCTATTAGTGGGGGTAGAGAGTTGATACTTGCCAAAAATAGTTTTCCTTGAGGAACCTATCGATTGCTATACACCAAGTTCAATTTTGTTTGCGGGCACTTTTTTACCAGCCAGTTACAAATTACAAAATGCCCCCGGTGTTTCTAACAATCAGGTCGTTGTACCATTGGAATTTTCTAAATTACTGCTACCGCAATGACAACGCAATAGAACGCTGTGATATTTGCCAGCCACGAATTGCATGGTATTTTATGCAAATTCCTACGGAACCCTGTTGCCTGCGGGCTCATCATTTCGGACGTCCTCATCCATTGCTTCCCTCCGTCGGCTGCCGCGTATATTGTCAACATATTCATAAACAGGCATAAATTTGTAAATTCGTACGTACGTAGAACGGAAAAGCATGTATGCTGGTACAAGGGGAAAATATGAAACGTGCCCTGTCTCTTATTCCCTCGAATAAAGGAATTCGTCGTAAAATGAAAGCAAATTAAACGTATGCATGCGAGGAGCAACAAGATCGCGCTAAACGGCTAAAATATGAAAAATACCTAAGAAGACGGGAGGCTTTTGTTCATATTCTCATAAGCAGCGTGATTTAATCCATCAGAGAAAAGACTTTTGCGAGAAAACATATACGGTACAGCAGGGACACAGAGAAACAAACAGAAATATTTGAAATACTATGCTGTTTTAGTTTCTACATGATATTACTATATAGAAGAAGCATCTACAATCTAGATTCTAGGAAAAACTTCTGCCTCGAGTCTGATGGCATTCGAATCTTTTAATTCGGTTCTATACATTCAGAAGTAACGGAAATAAAGAAGAATAATGCAGTTAATAAAGAAGTTTCCTTCTAGAGTTAAAAAGCCTTTCAAAAATATTCTCTGCGTTCACTCGAACAGTAATAATCAGTAGGTACACAGATATCCATTGCCGGTATTCTTTAAAGCAGCTAGAGATCGACGGAGCAAGTGGCTGGTTGTGCGGAAAGGAGCTTTAACGCAGGACGCCCAGGATCTAATAATTTAATTACGTTTACACCGCAATAATTATTCGCCGGGGAGTAGTTTAGGCACGGCCCCGACATGCCCCCTGCCAGGTAATAAATCATCCCGGCGAAAGCGACGTTATGAAATTTTATGGCCACCATTCATTTTAAAGTCCATCAAAAACGGTTGCGTTAAACTCCGCCGCTCGCAATAACGTCGAAGTATTAATCAACATTTTTCGCCTAATTAAAACGCCTGGACGGGCGCTGTTTTCCGCTTCTAACTCAATTCCAGGTTGGGAAAAAAGGAAATAGTTTAAAGTGACATCACAGAACACGCGGTATTAATTACTGGGGCATGCTCGTTAATTAAAACTTTGTTAACGTAACGCGGAAAGTTGGAGGTAAATATTACGTTTAAGACGAAATTTCTGAATTTCAGTGGCGTAGCCAATTTGCTTCCCGTTCGCCGATTTCCCTAGTTGCACGCGCAAATACCCCGCCGACTAATAATTTAATGTCACGCGCAACACGATCTTCTTCGAATGAGACACTACTGTCCAAAGGGAAAAGAAAGTCGCGCGGGAGGGCTGGTAATGTGACGCTGGCGACTAATTAATGTGGCAAAGGGTGGATCGGTGTAACGGGACTATGATGTTTAAAGGAGTAAGAATTCGAGGAATATGTGCGGGCAATAGAGTAGTTTACTAGGAGAGGTAATCAGTGTATATGTTAACAGATGTGTGGGAGGATGTGCTTACGACTTGGTCATTGTGTCTCAGGAGAGACAGAGTTTACAGCAAAGTTTGGCAGAGTATAGAGAGCTGTGTGAGTATCTAGAGTTCTAGAGTCTAGACTAGATTCTAGAGAGTTTGCTGTATGGAGAGAATTTCAAAGATAGCGCGCACTATATTACAGACGACGTTATAACATTCATTTCACTGTGACATCTAAGAGTGATTTAAGTATCCAAATTTTTTTAAACCTGTTTTTCTAACTCATTTGTAATTAATTGTACCGTCTACTGTAATTAAATTAGAATTAAAAAAGATTAAATTAAAATTGATTAATAGCTAAAGCAAATTACTATAGGGGTACTACGTGTTTCATATCTAATAATAAAAACACAATTCCATTACATACATCGATGTAATCTTTTGTCTTTCCCGATCAAGGTCTCAAGAAATAAAAGATTCTCGGCCATCCAAGATCACGTTTATACAGACCGTGTGGGAGGAATTACCCCAGAAATTCTGGGATTCACGGCGAGCAAAATCATCGACAGTAAAAGAAATTTATAGGAAGGGAGATAACAAGGTAGTCGTACGGGGGACGATGAAAGGGTAAGAAGGGTTACTTGGCACGATCCCTGTTACACCTCGTCGCGCACCTTCGATGGAGACAATCAAAACTTGGGGAAAATCCTCACGTTCCTTTTTCTAATAAATTCGACTACAGAAGGGAAATTCTCATCACGCCTCGTTCGTACAGTTGAGCTTCCAGGGACTGTGCCGATGATTGCTAGCTCGCGGAAATGGTACACGGTAGTTTCAAACGAGAAAAACTCGATAAATTCAACGGGACGGCGAGCCGATTAAAATTTGCAAGAAACGCCTGATCGTTTTTGCTAGCAGCTTGCGGTACAAACTGTTCGTTTGTTTCGTGTACACAATTTTATTAGGGGCGCCATATTGTAAATGGATTTCGTTGTCAAAGGGAGTTGTGGACACTTTCCGAGAACAGAATAAATTGATATTTCAGGAAGAATGTCGGTTCAGTAATTTAACCTATCGTAACTCACGGCTTGTTTTATAACATGATTACCCGCGCGTTGTACTTTTTACGAAACGTGAACTAATGAAAATTCACAAGCTAGAGACGGTTAATGACCGGGGTTGTTGCACCCTTCTGTGACGGAACAGCGGTGGAAATAACAAGCCCGTCGGGGTTGAAAATCACGATATGATGAACGGGCACGCGAGCTGAGCGTGATTTCGCGCCATGTGGCCTTCATCATTACGTAAATTATGTCAATATTCTTCTTGTTAGCCTATATCGTACGCGGAGGTTGTACTTTCCGTGGAAATGCACGAGTTAATGCTGAATGGTGATCGTCAAAGAAGATTCTCTATTAATAATCTTTCGACAGTAAAGAATTCGAAAAATCAAAACTCCGCTCACGTGAAACTAAAGTTTAGGAATTTAACACGAAACGTTGAATTGTGGTAACAGAAGTAACAGAAAATATTTCAGTGAAATTTCATTTATTCTGTCCCCCCTATCAGATACATTTCAAATAATTTGCCTTTGTAAAATATCGATTTATCCTATGGTAATTTCTCCTGCCAACAGTGGCACAATAGTGAAAGGGTTTTATTTCTGCCGAATATTTCATTTATTCTGCGAGGAATGTATAAATGTGAAATTTCACGAGTCGCAAATATTCCGCGTGCACGTTTAGCTCGAACGCGCACCGAAGGGGATAAAACTCGGTGTTGTTAAAAAAAATGGATTTGCGTCTTACCAGTAAATTTGTTTTGGCCGGCAAACAATACAGATAATCACTTTACATGAACGAATTTTCCATTTAAAGCGACGTCACCGTGGAATGTGTATTATCGAGATGTAATGCAGGCATAAGGAGATTAAAAATGAGAGGTAAGAGTAAATAATAGATGCAAACATCGCTTTGAAAACGCGCGCAAATAGTGATATACCGTGTACTCGCCTGGACGTCAAGTTAAACACGGATGGCTGCATGAAACTGTCATTAAACAATACGCGTATTTATGCCTGTTACAAGCGAGACACGATTTAACGTTCCGACGATCACGGAATATTAAATATTACAAAGCACGCGCGCCTGTACACGCTGCAATACGTACACTTAATCGGAGATGAGAGAGCACCGGAGCGTTTTAATTAAATCCTGCCGATAGGTTCATCAAGGCAGATCTAAATTTCAGTAGCATTTCGGCGAAATAACGTAACTGGACGGCGCGGCGCTGAAAGCGAGAGAATGAATTAAATAATGCCAGGCAGTATGCTTTGTGGCAGAAAAAGCTGGAATTGAACATGTTGACACGCAACTTTCCAGCAGCTCCAGTTTAAATTAACTACCTGATTCGGTCTTTAATCGGGCGAGACCGCGCGAAACGGTACGGTATAATTAATTTTGCGATTGCAAACGGTATTTTGCGATTACTGGTTGGTCTAGGATTAAACGTGCCGCTGGATTACGTTTGCAAAGCTAATAATATAGTGCTATCAGCTGCATCCAGTGAAACGATATCCTGCTGTCGAACGCGATCAAATATTGACAGAGTTTGACATCGTGTAATAACGAACCCCGCCGTTCGGGAAATTCCCTGTATAAAATAAACTGTTTCCAATCCAAAATGCTAGGCGAACGTTGATAAATAGATTAATTGCGCTAAATTTAAGGATGCGTCCAAACTATTCGATAGTGAGTTTTTTGCATTCAGGCAAGAATATTACTGATTATAACAGCAATAACAATGTTTTATCGAATCTTAAGCCTTCGCCCTGCGTTGCAGAAGGAAACGAATGACAAAATGACGCATTTATTGTTTGCCGTTTGAACAGTAGCAGAATGAAGAATGTATCATTCACCAGAAAGCGAATTCGATATGGCGCAAATTCATGAAGCTGAATGAAAACGCTCCAGTTAAGACGTAAATTTTAATGTGCCTAATAAATATTTCTCTATTGCGTGACGTTCGTCCACTATTTCGTTCCTCTATTTTCGTCGAGCTTGTGAATTGGTAAACTGTGCCTTTAAATACTGCGGCAGACAGGACATTCCAGCAACCATCTCCAGGCAAATATAATAAAACGTTACAGAGGCCCAGGAACAATTTCATTTAATAAAACTATCGATTGATTTGAGATAACAGTGATTTCGGGTAATAAAGCTACTTTGCCATTGTTTCAATTTGCGTAGGTACTGTTCAAAGGACATTGACTAAAAGGATTTTGAAAGGAGAATATGTCGAATGATCATTGAAGCTAGCGTTAACTTTTCCATCACCAGCGATCAACAGTATGTTGAATTTAAGCGAACATAATGGACACTAGCTGCTCCTATGGGCGAATAATTAGCGTTGATATTTTAATGGGCCCATTATTGAGTATATTACACACATATTCGAGCCGTTAAATTATACGTGCGCTCAAAGGGCTTGGCTAGCGTAGCTGGTACGAAACAGATCGTTGCATATCGTCGATATCTGGCCCCATTATCATGAAATATCGACATTTAATTAGCAAGGGAGAGGGGAGCGGCCGTGTAGAATGAATGCAACCGGGAAAGTTCATTGTAAATCGAATCACAAAAAGAGTGTTCTTCAAACGGTCGTTGGATCGCGAATTTAGGTCACGTGGCGATAATATGAGGTCGCGTGGCCCTTAATAATTCAGCATTTTTATAGATTTTTTATTTTAGGATTAAAATACTGTGGTTGATATAAGATAAAAAAACATTCTACCAGCCCAAGTCTACACCGTTAAATTCCTGAACTTTCTATCAGTGTACTATTGATAGATAACTTGACTTAAAAATCTATTTGGATTTAAAAGTCTCTTTGAATCTAATTTCGACACATCCCGGATTAAATACACACTTCGTTCTCGAGAAATTTTCAAAATCTCGTCCTCACTGCCAGAAGTCGGAAATGAGCAAAGTGTATAAAAAGTTCGAACGAAAAGGAACGATTTCAAAGAATACTTCGATGCGTTATTTACGACAGTACTACTAGAAATTGAACGAAGGATCGATCCGTTTGAAATAACAGTAGTTTCAAATAATGAAACTATTCCGTTATTCTTTCATTTCAAATACTGATGAAAGAATAATGGCTAAGTAAATCAATTCCTCTCGGCATATAAAATTTACTTTAGTGGGTATGATAGGGTGTCGATTGAAAATATACCGTCTGACAGAACTTCAAACAACTGAGAATTGAAGACAAACGTTTCCTATCCTACGAAGTTTCCTTTGGAATCTTATTTAAATAGTCTCATCTCAGCATCGACTACCAGCAACCTTTAACTAATAAACAATCCCTGCTATTCTGATTAATCAACCACAAAGACTACCTGGGTATCGATTCTATCACAGACCTCAGACAAAAAACCATTACCTACTAAAATATTACTCGCTTAGCAATATCTAGCAATATTACCAAAATGATTTGTCACGAGAAAAACAGTCTTTCCTTTATCAAACGAGGGAAGGAGGACCTATTCAACGACCTCACAAGGCAATTATACCTGCAAAGTGTAATAAGATCCCTCGCTACGTTACGCGCCCAGGCTCTGCTGCAAATTAAACGTTTCAACGATCAAATAAACATTATCGCCAGCGATATCATTTCCACCAGGATAGAAGAGGAAGATACATAAAATACCGAGTCCCATAACCCCAGATCTCATCGCGGAAAGTTGGCTTTCTGCCTCCTTTCACCACGCTTCGCCCCTTCTGGAGTGGCTAGATCTGGAAGCGTCCGTCGAATCGACGATCGGCTGGCAATTATCGAACGTACAGCGGCGATACGATGGAGAGGCAGCGCCTTCCTCGGCCTCCTGTCCGTATTATACCATCTAATTAGCGTGGATCGGCGTCGATCGTTATCAACGTCTTCGCTGCGTGCACCGGCTATCGCCGCGGGCGTAACATTCGTTTCGCCTGATAACCATGGACCGATTTGTTGGTAGCTGTTAACCAAGGCGGCAGCCGGCGATCGTAATTTAAGGCCTTACGGCTCTTTGCGCAATCTTACAAGAGCGTACCGCTTGTATTATGGAAATCTTGCAGGGCGTGCAGTATGCGTGTCGCGTGGGTCTGTTTGCGGACGAGCGTCGAGAGTGATAAATACGAGCCGGCGCTGGGTCATTTGCGAAATTGCGTTATTATTCGAGGATTGCGCTGCTTTGTGGATCATTAGTAACGCGAGGAGACAGATATTGTTATCCGTGTTACCCTTGGTTCGATGCTGGAATTATTCTCGATGCATAACAAGTCGCAGAATTCGCATAGATCTTTTGGTATTCTCCATGAATATAGTAGTAATACGGATTTTTTGGCAGATTAAAATTTTGTTCCTTGTTTTATTCAGTTTATATAATCTTCTTAGGAGCTTTCTAGTTTGCATATCGGGACTGCACTCAGGAGGCTTATCACTGATTGTGAATCAAGCGACGGTAAGTGACGTTAATTAGTTATCTATCTGTATCTCTGTTCTTGTACACCACGTTTCGGATTAGAATAAATGCTAATTAACAGCTGTGTCAACAGTTGTATCTTTCTTAATGTGGTGATATAAAAATTCGTTGCGAACTTTATCACTAGTATGTATCACGTTCTGAATTCTAATAACTGAAAGTGGGAAATTTAATTAGATCTTGGAACGTGAATTACGTGTTTGACTTATCTTCCTTAGCATTTTCCTTTCCCCTAATTACAACTCCAGCCAATGTACTCTTCGAGTCTCTTCAAAGTTCAAGAACACCACGTAAGAAGCTTCCCAAATATAATTCCTTAGAAGTATTACATTATTTATTAATTAAATTAACTACCCAAAGAAGAAAACAAAGGTGAACCACGACTAACATATAAATATTGTACAACTACAGATACTCAATTTCTTCCAACATCCCACATCTTTTGAATATCACGTTCTCCTCTTCTAAGTTCACCGTTGCATCAACAGCCATGGCAGAAGACAAACCGACTTCAACGCGCGCGATTAACAGTCAACGAAACAATTCTTACTCCATAGAGCACGACTCGCAGAAACAATCCCGAGCATTGTTCGCGTGTCCCCATTGTACAACAAACACAATTAACCGCCCAAGCGAGAGCTCTGAACGACCCTCCGAGTGTACATTTAAATATGAACTCCGTTATTCGACCCTCAATTATTAATTCCGACGCCAGGCCGGCGTTCACAATTTCATGACGTCGTTATCTCGACGCCGGTGCAAAAACTTTCCCGTCCAGAAGTTCCGCGGACGGAACTTTTTAATAATAGGAACGTGATCGAAGGATCGGGCTTTGGAAGATGTAGGTTCCCATGCCTCGCGCGACGAATGAAACAAAGGGGATGAAAATGAGGGCGAGGAGGGGCTGCAGTGTCCGCGGGTGTGAGACTTAAAATTCTCGGTGGTCGCGAGAGAAAACGGAGCGGAGGAAGAAATAAACGGGGAAGAGAGGAAAAGAGAAAACACTGGGTGTCCAGGGCAGGTTTACTCTGCCACCTTCGTCCCGTTCGTTTCCTTCGCAGTATAATTAAAAGGTTTCCCTCGATAAGGAAGCTTAAAACGTGGCCCTTTATTCGAGGCGCGAATTCCGCGCCCCGCGGAAATTGGGATGGGGAAACGAGGGTAAAGGGGCTGCCGGAACTTTGTCGGCCTGATAAAACTAAGACACTGCCTCGTCGGAGTAAAAATGGTCAAAGGTTGCCCCGGAGCCAGTCCTGATTGTTCGGCTGTACGCGGACCAATACCGTCCAACGATTTCCTTGGCTGCTTCTAATGAGGCCTTTCTCTTCTCGTCCACGTCAATCTTTGCACGAGTAATTTACGAATTCAACTTGGATTCCCTGGCGACTTTAACGATCCTCTGAAAAGGAGCTGAACCGAGAGCGCCTGAATACGAATTCGTTTCACTCTGTAGAACTAATACCTTCTAAATAGAATCGATTTCGACCGAATAGTAATGTGGAAACAGGTAAAGTCTTTAACCCTCGGTTCTCACACCTATTCTTTCGAATGTAGTTGTCACACTGGGTCGATTCGACCCAAGCCAATTTTCAATCAGCTATATTAGTTTAGATGCTTTAAAGACTACCTATTAAATTAACTCGCAAAAATGATGAGATAAAGTTACTTTATTGAGTTCTGAGATATGCTACTTTATTAAAAAAAATACGAAATTGAATAAATAAAATTCCCCTCACACGATAAGCGTCTCTACCTGTAGAGAATGCATGAAATTGCCACAAACATGACGCCAGTAGTACAATTTTCAATAATGCCTCAAAGATATTTTATCCAAAGTTAACTTTGCTTTGCCATTCTACCACTCATACTCAAAAGAATTAATCTACAGGTGAAAGGTTCGAAATCAAGTACATATACTCTATTTAGATGAAACTTCACAGATGAACCTAAATTAATTTAACCGAGTATATTAATAATAATGCACATACCGACTCCGTTTATTTTAATACCAGTGCCATGTTTACACCATTTAGTGCTATGATGCACTTGGAAAGTGGCTTAATTATATATCTAAACTAATAATGTTCAATCATATCGTTTACAGAGAGCTGCATCATGCTCACGGACCAAAACGAGCATCAGGTATAAATTGCATACCGTGGCGGACTCGATTCGTTGAAGCCCCCGCGAACCGGTGAGTCTTGAAAAGTGATCGCCGCTTAAACTCGCATTATGTCCCGCACTATTACGCGCGCATCGTCCCGCGACGGCTACCTAGATCACGTAATTTGCCGGTGACACAACAAATAAGGACACGTCGCGTTATTAATTACCAAGGAAATTGCCTTAACCTATGCGGCGATTATCTCGAGAGTGCACCGGTTAACGAGGCAAGTTACAGCGAGGGGCAGAATTAATACCAGCCCCCTAGTCAGGCCGCAGAGCCTCTAGTTTCTCGTCTTACACCCCTCGCGTACACCTCCGAGATCCAACTGAACGTCACCCGAAAGAAGCACACTCTCTGTTATCTCGCCGAATGGCTGGTTCAGGTTCGCCACAATTCGCACGCTCTTCGAGCTTCGTCCCTTCAAACTTCCCGTCGCAGTTCCAACCCCCTTGTGAAACAATCCACTCCGATTCTGCATGAGAAGCATGCGTTGGCCACGAGTTCAGCCCACCAGCCCCGTCTCAGTTCCGTGTGCTTCGGGGATCGTAAATACGCGCGATTTGTTTGCGCCACTTTTTCCTCCCCTTGCGATCGCTGCAACTCCAAACCGTTCCCTCGATGCGCCGCCATCGATTCCTCGTCGATTTCATCTGAATCGGAGACTTTCTTGCAGGAATACACAGTTCTGCGGAAACTTTCGTGATAGAATTACGAATCCCATCTCGATTTTCGCAACTCCACTGTCTAACTCAAATAACGATCAAGATAGCCGCGATGGGAATCGGGAAAGGTTTCATGGTGTCTTCAGACGATATGCTGAGTAACTGACAAGTGATGTGTTTCCGCGGACAGAGACAGTGGTGGTTTAAAGCAAAGCGGCAGATTTGTAGGAAAGCAAAAAAGAAGGGAAGCCTGCATTTTCCACCGCCGGTACTATAATGGGGAGGATCTCAAGCAATCCTAGCGTGCCGCATTTCCATTTGAAAGCTTACTTGGAGCTTAACGAAATGTAAGTATTGGAAAGCTTATCTGCGATCAAGAGTGGGTTACACACGACCGCGGTTAAGATTAGAAAATGGTTGCACGAGGCCACATTTCAGCGCGCCACGTTCAATAAATTATTCCCTTTGATAGGCCGCGTGATAGGAAACGCAGCTCCACGCTTCGTTTCTGTCGCGACAACGTTACACTTTATTCCAGCGATAGCCCTTCTTCCACATTCGCGTCGTTTTTAACGGACGACTATGCTCCCTCGTCTGGGGCACCTGTCGCGAGAACTCGTTCGAGATGTAACGAGAAATACGCGTTTCTCGATTGCCCGCGTCTCCCGCGGTATCCTGGCTCTTGGGCAACGCTTTTGCGAAACGGCTGGCGATTCGCCGCGCGAGGAACGGCTCGTAAAACGTTTTCTTAATTTTCTCCCCGCCGACGTTGCGGGGAAGGAAGTTGGTCACATATTCGGGCAGCTTTTTCATCTGCGGAAGGGTCGGTGTATCGATGGTATCGGGAAACCGGTGAAATAAATTTTCCCGGCGACGGTGGTCTGTTTCGTTTCCTGGGCGGATGGAGTCTGGAAACACGAACTTTCCAGGCAGCAGGCCGCGGAATATACGGCACAATGCCGTCGTTCGATCGTACGAAACGAATGCGGGGCTTGTGTGTTGTATCGAAACGCGATGAATTAAAAACAGTCAGGCGCTGGTCTTTTGTTAGCGCCTGCTCGTTATTACCGGGGACAGTATGTTTCCTCGGCTTGTGTCAATAGATGCTGTGTAATGATCGTTTCTGTTTGTCTCTGCCTTTATTTTCTTTTACCTTGCGTTCGGTAACCTGTCCATCTTGCTTGGACTAGAGTCCAGACTCTAGACCATATGTGACAGTAAAAAATTCTAGCCTCACGACTGCATTTATAAATTTGAATGGGTATGATATACAGTGACGGATAAAAGTATTGGGACACCGTTTAAAACAGAATAACTTTTTTAAAATTGGACAAAACGACTTGAGTTTTTTTAAGAAGCTAGAATGATTAGTATGTTAATTGACGTGTTTCTACGTTTTGAAAAAAATATGTAATTGGTCGGAATAGCGAAGAAAATAGTGAAGTTTGATTTTTCAACTTTTTTATCTGATTGTGAGCCTGTAAGGAAAATTTAAAAATCCCGTTTGTAGATTTAAGAGATTTTATCCTGACTTTTGCAAGTAGCATCTAGTTTTTAATTAATATTTTTGAAATTCTTGGATGTGGGTTATTACTTAATTATAAAAAAAAATTACAAACATTCGCCTCTTTTCAGCCGGCTGACTAGGTATAACCCCTTCAGTAAGTTGTATACGTGCTGAGAATTTCATAAAAATCGAAAATTACCAACAATCAAGGGGTAGGATATTTAAAAAAATCTGTAGTTTCAAAATCGACTATCTTTCTAGAAATTATAAGCACCGCATAGCAGAAATGGTTCTAAAAAACTGTTTCATTTAATACATTTATTCGAAACTCTATATGCCTGTCTACTAGCAACCGAAATGGACTTTACACGAATTAATTGCCCTAATTCGGATTAACTCGGTGCGGTTTGATTTCGCGATTTTTTGGTTGCCGAGCATTTCAGGTGGAAAACACGGTATAATGCAGGTTGCGCTGATTAAATCGAGGGGAAGTAAAGCTGTCCACGGTGCCATTGCCAGGGCATGTTTCTTGCTATCGCAGTTTCTTGCATCCACCGCCACTTCCGCCTACGAGCGCATACATTTAATATATAAATACGTGACAGAATTACGGGCGTTAAAGAGCCGCGTTTTTCCTTATCACGGCGCATTTCCTATCTCACGTTTCTATCCGCAATTTTCCACGGAGACATAATGGGGGACACGCGACCGATTCTTCAGTATCGCGATTCGCGGCGAGCCGCGGCACCCGCGGAATTTTAAACGGAAACAAAACGCAAAATAGCAATAGCTGCGTTCGAACGAAATTTACCGTGCCACGTTGCGGGAATTACATTCAAAACGGGGACGAACAGTCGATACAGATTTCTGGTCCGCTTGGGAAATGAAATTGTGAGACACGAACAGGAATCTCCACCTACCATCGCACCAACGTGACCAAGACTATTATTATAAAATCTCAATCCGAGTGTATGGAGAATTGAGGTTCGATTCACTGATTAGCTGGAGCCTTTTAATCGTTTCAGGCTTCTCGACTAACGCTTTGCGAGTTTCGCTGGAGAAATGGTGCCTGGTAATTGAGTAATTAGTAGCGCAATCAAATGTAGTTATACCACTTTCAAGCATCTAATGGAAGATATTTCGGATAGCGACTGCCATTTACAGAAAGTTTTAACGCTGGAAAGACGAAGTCTTTTAAGTGTACTTCGTAAAGAGCCGTCCACGGAACTCCGGGGAAGTATTCAAGGAACAGGGTGATATTTTTTATTATAGGGTGACGAGTAGTTTTACTTCTAAGCGAACCACACGATGTGTACGATTACTAGAATGTCTCTATGATATCGTAAAAACTATTTCAATCTATGTAAAATGGTTTTCCAACAAACTGAAACCTGGTGTATCTGGTTTAAAACAGAAATGGAACGGTTAAATATAATGTGAAATCATATCCGGGGCACTCGATTGTAAAAGGTTGGCGTATAACTGGGCTTTTCCAAGTGAAATCTTGCTTTTGCCGCCAGCGTGGCATATCGATTCATAGAAACATTCATGCACTCATACACCCATACAGACACATTCACGTTGCCGCTAGCTTCTCGACAAAGCTGGGCTCATAAAAAACCTATAACGGCAAAAAAGGGGACACCCCTTTTAAAAGGGGTCCGCAGCGTATCCCATAGTACCAAATAAACCTGACAAAACTGGAAATGGGTTTACACGAAATACTCGGTAAAGTTAAGGATACCTAAAAACTCGAAGCTTCAATATTGACCGCATTGATACCAATATTCCAAAAAATTGTTTAAAATCTACATTACTACAGAAAGAAGCAACAAGTATCACGCGAGTAACTGAAAATTTCAAACAAAGGAGAAACACCGAGTTCCCATAGCCACCGCGAAATTATTCGAAGCCTACGCGTAAAGCAATTAACAGGTCTATCATAGATCATTTCCAGAGGGCGAGTGTCCGACTGATTAAATGCTTGCCATTCCGGGTTTACATGGCGGCGCGACGCTGGCTGGTAAGATTAGAGGAAGAGTTGCCCGTTTAGCCTCGGACAGAAATTTACCAACGGATCAATTAATCTGGTCGCCTCCGCCAAGGTAGGACAATTCTGGGCGACAGGAAACGGCTGAATACGCCGTCAGGTCCGGTGTTTGCCAGCGATTAAGCAGGGAGAAATAAACCTGTCTTCGGTGGCATCGCGGGACATAACGGGCAGACAAGCTTCCTACTATAGCAGAAACCAGCGTGTCCCTGGGGTCTTCTTGCTACCAGAGCAAGGAGGGAACAGAAGGAGCGGAGAGAGATCTCTCTGTACCAGAGGGCTTCATAGGGGACCGCCTGCAGCTGCATAATTCAGAGCACCGTCCCCGTCCAAGTTCACGATAATACACGGCCGCATCGGGCTTCCGTAATACGGGGAGCCTCTGCTGTTTCGACTCGATCGGAATCGTATCGGCGCTCGAACCCGTCTATCTTGGTCGTTATCGTCGTTACGAGCCAGCAACGTCAAGCTTATGGTTCAATTCTGACAGAGCGTCTGGAGGGATTCCTCCGAGCAGTCCCGATCGAAGGGTCCCGGGGACTTGCATGAATGCAGCGAACGACCAACTTTACCCGATGACGGGATTCTGATCGGGTGCTGAAGCCACGTTACTTTTTCATGTTGATAGTTATACTTTTAGATGTTGGATAGATATTATAATACTTCGTGGAATCGCTTTGTAGAGCGAGTAGAGAGAAGCTTGATTTATTAGTGGACGTAGAGGAATAGCGTTTACATATCTTGTAATCACTGTTCTGTGATCTAGCATTTATAAACCTCCATTTTTAAGCTACATCACAGACGTATCCTTATCCATCACACTTCTCGCGCAGACCATAGCTTGACGACGTTGCAGCATGTCTTGATCAGTTCTCACGGTCGATACCATTTGAGATTCTCATTGGGACGAGACTAAACGATTTTCAGCAGCAGCGTGCAGCGCGCCTGAGCGATAGCGTCCTTAAAGCAAGAAATTACGCCGATAACGACGCGTTAATGGCGAAGACCGCCGGCGACGACGATGACGAGAACGACGGTAGCTAGCCGTCGTCGTTCGCTCACGCATGCGGAACACGCACCGCACGCAGCTGACGGCACGTTCCTCCTCTTCCATGGACACGCTGTTCCGGGAATATAAAACTCGTCCCTGGGCACGGGAGACGACTACACACACGGATTATCGAGTATCGACTCAGGATCACCAGCCTCGAGCGCGGCAAACCGTTCCTAACGACTGCTACGTTTTTAGGATCGTGAAACATGGAGTAGCGGTGGAGTCTTTGGTCCTAGCAAATTCTCAGAGTGTCTACTGGAATGGAATCACTGAGTTTTACTGTATTGATTCAATGAAAAAAAATTGTAATCCAAAAATTATGATAAATGCTTTCATTGGTGGTCGACACCCAAAACTTATGAATGGTAGCGTACAATGGCGCACGCCGAGGGGGCCAAGGTACTCTGACAACATCCAAAGAAGAGGTTTTGTAAAAAGAAAAGAAAACTGAGATTTTATTCTTTAAATAAGTTGTAGAGTCACCTAATCAATTTTATTGGATTTGCGTTAAAAATATTGTTAACCCTTCAACTTGGCTACATCTTCAGAGATTAAATTCTGAGTGCGCCACTGGTAGCGTCTTCTACCCCTATTGCGAGTTGTATCTGCATCTGTTTCAGCAGAAGTAAGTAGGTTCACTTTGCTGTTTGTTTGCACAGCGTATTTTGGTTCTGAAGAGTGTTGAGATCTGCGTGTGGGCGACGATAAGTAAATTCATCAGGTTGGTTGAATTTAGGTAGCAGACGTCTTTTAAATTTAGCGTCGAGCAGGAAGAAACCTTTCTCCCTACAATAGCAAGAATTATGCAGCTTCCGAGAAACTCTTGCCAGAGATGCCGTCTATGGAGAATGAAGAGGGTCAGTAGAAGATATTTTTCTTAGACTGGCGTGAATCAGGCATTCAGCGAACGTCGCAGAAGAGTGTAAAAAAGGGGAGAATTCAAGCCAGCCAAGAGTCCCTTTTCAATAATAACTTCAAGGATCTTTATTAGAAAGATTCTTGTAAAATGAAAACATACCCTAAGTACTTCTAAGAAACAAACTACTTCACAGATTGTATTCGTGTCTTATAACCAAGAATCTAATTTGCAATCGTGTAATAACAATAAATAAGTCAAACATCCTCCATAAGGGCAGTAATAGGTACTCCACTATAACAAATATTACGAATTCACTTCTTTTATCTCTCATAAAATGTTTGATATTATTAAATCGTCCGTGAATTTTTTCAACTGGAGTAGAAGCTATAAGAAAGTAGATAAACGTGACTAACATTAAGTGAACCAACAATAGAAAAAGCTTTCTGCGCGGCACGAGATACAATTTTTCATGAAATCAATTTAACACCGCCATAAGCCACTTTTCACTTGCTTCCGTTATGGAAAACGTTCCCCGCCATTTAATAATCGATAACCAATCGCGCACTTCGCCATGCAAATGACACCCATGAATTTATATATTTTCTTTTTTAGTGAAAGCCCGGTGCGTAGCATCCTGGGAATATATTAACCTATAAAACGCGCCTCCACTCAACTTTATCGGGTGTAGACTTGCGTAAACACGAGAGGAGCGCGACCGTCAGATATTTTGTTGAAGTTTACGCTCTACTCACGGGGGAGAACGCAGGGGTTGGATAAAACGTCTACACACGTACGGGGTGGTTGATAGCGCGCAGGCGAAAATAATACATACGTGCGCCGGCGACGCGTTTCAATATGTCTAAAATTCCCTTGATATTCGCCCGCGGTCGAGCTGGTCCGCTACGGGCGAGCAGACTGTGTGATTTGGTTACGCGCGTGAAATTGTTGCTCCGTTTTTAAATGAAGCTCGATTCTCCACAACGTACTGCACTTTACTTCTCCAAAGTCACGAGGCGCGTAATCCGATTTTTTCACAAATTCTTCTTTCAAATATTCTGTTGAAATTTAAATCTATGCAATATTAAAGTAGAATGCGTTTCGAAATGAAATACGAAAAGAGGGGTGGAACTTCTCTCGAATTTGTCCGACACGAGTATTTTTCCAATTTCGTTACTTACTTTTCCTGTTTCGGGAACTCGAGTTTCTAAACGCAGGCGCGAAATGAAGAACTGTTAATGAACATGCATGGAGACATACCGCCCCTTTGCTGGAGGAAGGGCGTTTACAGGGTAAAAGCAATTTCTGGTGTGAAGTACGAAAGCATCGAGATAAACTGTTTACAGAAGAGTCTGGTGAGGAAAAAGAAGGAGCGGAAAGACTTGCAGACCCCTTTAAAACGCGGTACAACCGCATCCTTGTTTGTGTTAGCGAGGGATCAGACTTCTTCTCGACCTAACGTTGAATCCCTTCCGGGAAACACTGGCGGAAATCGTCATCACTTTAAGTATTTACGCTCGTTTCTTTTCGCCCTACGGTTCTGATGGATAGAGACACTTCAGATGTGTGGCACACTTCTTCTATTGCAGGATTAATTGTCACATTTTTGAAAACTAATGGCAATATGGAGGAAAATTTTAGATTTAAAGAGGGATCACGCCGAAGTGAGAGTTTCCGTATATTATAACTATAAAGAAGATTCATTCTTCAAAAGGTTCGGAAACTCTATAAATAATAGATGACATAGAAAAGTAATTTTAATATTTAATTTTAAGGGCTGTATCTACGTGTCTTTTGGTTTTAAGAGCTCGGTGTAATTCAGGATTATTTTAAAATCATTGATAAATAAATGTTACTCAGGGACCTCGATCTTATCTTTTGAGATGTTGCAAATTATTTAAAAAATCGACAAATAGTGTGGATCTAAGGTTCGTTCTAAAAGGTACAGTCTATGATGAGGTACAAAGTGTTAACAAAGATATTGTGAAAACACATGTTCCATGTTTTTAGATAGGTTCCCTTTTTTCGGTAACAGAGCATGATTGTCTGCGTCTCATGTCACGCATAATTTCCGAGCCTCGTATATCCGCGGGAAATTTCCCAGCTGACTTTCATTACAAATCGATTCAGCGGTTTGACCTGATTTTCCTATGATACACACGCTTGCATATACCTACCTGACACCGAGCACACAAGACACTACCACAAGTTGCAAGTGGTCGAAGTTAGAAACGACGTCTACTTAAATCCTGTCCAAGTCTATTCGATAATCATGTCAACAACAAAGGACTCTGACTAAAACTTTGTCAAGAGACACTGCTGGGAAACTGCAGTGAAAGAAAACAGAAATGAGAGATTCTCTTCAACGGATCCCAGAATGTTTAAGTGGAACCGAAAGTTTCATGAGCATAAAAGCTTTCATCATATTAAGAAGGAGGTAATGAGGGGAGCTGGGGACATCCAGTAACGTTTATGAGATTGGAGAGAAGAGGAAGTAGTCAAAGAGTATCGCAAAGACCTCAAGCCCAAAGTAGAAGCCAGTTAGAAGTTCGCCTGAACAGTGGACGTTCGTCGTCTGTTTGGAAATTGATTGCGTTTGATGTCTAAACAAGGTTTCCCAACGACTCTACCGACGGCATAATTTCTCGTGGAGGTGTCTGTTCGTGTTGAACGGCTTCCCTGAGCGTGGCAAGATACGACGACAGGTGGTTACCGTTAGAGCAGACCGAGGAGAGATCACTTGCTTGTACAGTGACGGATCGTGCATGGAGGCAGCTAACAATAAGAGGTGGATGCGGTCGAGGAAGAGGCAATAAAGGAGGGGACCTGATGGCGCGTAATACCGCCGCTGGGAAGGATTAATTTATTATTCGTTATAATGTACTCCCGAGGGAAGGAGATCGTTCTTCGAGTGATCATCCTTAAGCGTAGCAAAACTACTGAATTAGGAACTGCAAAGTAACAAACTGACTTTATAGGAGACAATGTAGCACCTTCTGAATCTTTATTACCTATATACTGCCTGGAATAATTAAGGTGTATGTAACACCTAGCACCGTAAAAAGGGGTGACATTTTATGAATTTGTTTTACCTATACGTAATTTTGTTAATCAAAAATCGTAATATGCATTTGAAAGCTTATTATTTAAAATATATTTTCTAATCCAGGTGTGTGTAACCCCGTAAGTGATTATCTCTGGTGAAAAAAAAATACGCGAACGTAAAATGTCGATTCGATTCAACATGGTTTAGCGTTCGGACAGGTGCACTCGAATGTTTCTAAATATCGAATCCCTATATCCCTGCTGAGATGGGTTTAATCGACGAACAGAATACGAACTTGTAGTTTTCATTCAATTAAACTGTTCGACGAGAGGCTGTGTGGGCAATAATGAAACAACGAAATTGATGAATCTAACGAGAATAGAAGGTACGACACCGAAATTATGGAGATAAATTTTTCACTTGTTACAACGAATCTCCGACACTCTCGTAATTGTGGCTTCCCCTAAATGATCGCGATTAATATTCAAAACCGGCGTATAAATTCAAACCGCGGCGAGGCTCCTGAAAACGCAGACTAATTGCGTGGAATCGCCACCGACCGCACAATGAAATTTCACTGAAATTTTAGCACCTGGAAAACCTCCATATTACGAATACTGACATATTCACAGTAGGATCGAAACCACTCTATAAACCTTGTCAAACCCTCAAGTTATTCCTGTTTCAGTCCTAACGCCACGCAGGACACTAAAAATAACGCCATCTTCCTTGCCAAACATCTTTAAAACTATTAAGACACCTAGACAAACCTCTGAACGTAGATCTAACATTTTCCTCCAGTTTATATTACATAAGTCGCTGCATAATACTTCACGTGATCCTGTTCTGAAGTTTTTTACATCCCTTTATGAATTCCCTTATGCACTCAACTATACCCTCATAATTCTGAAACACCCTAACTCCATTAATATTATTTTTATCTACCATGTTATCGTTACCAAAAATACTCCTCGAATTTTCCTAGACTTTCCTCGACGAGAAGTACAACGACCCAACTACCGTTACATTAAACCGCGCAATGACTGATTGAACGGGAAGCAAGAAAGAAGCGGAGGCGGTTGTCACGGAGGAGGGGGTCGATGACGGGTAATGACGGCTGGATTACAGAGATTAATTTATTATTCAGTACGACGGCCTCTCCGGAGAGCGCAGCGATTATGTGCGCGTCCACGATTAGTAACCACGGACGTGTACATAACGGTGCGCAGATATGTGGATTTTTTGCAACGTGCAACTTGAATTTTTGCATTCCTCGAAAATGTCAAGCACTGTTCGCATAGTGTCCACTCCTTCCGCTTTATTTATCTTCTCACCATATTTCCTTGTTTTCTTCGAAAATTAAAAGCTGGCATGTTTCGTTCAACAGTACACTTACTTGGAGTTTCTAAAATAGATAGTACACCTTTAATACAGATGAGATGTTCTGTATGTAGTTTGTATTGTGAAATGCTTTCTAATTATGTAAAATAAAATTTGAAATTGTAATGATCGGAAAATTTGGTATAACTTGTGAGAAATATTAGAAACTACAATCTGAGGGCAGTTCCTGAATTTTATAACCCTTTTTGCTCGCTGAAGCGACAAAGGAACGTAGCACCGTCTGCATGCAACATGTATATTAGAGCGTTACTGCTGCAGGTTTCCTGTAAATTTCAAACTCGCAATCGTCGGGGCTCCACTCGCAGCGAGAGCTTAATAGCCACCAAAAGTATCGGGCAAATAGCTTCCAGAGAGAAATCCCGCGGAAGGAACATGAAATGCGCTGCAAGAAAAATTGACAGCAGAACGAGATCCAGTGAAACGCATTTTTCGTTCCATTTTCCGCCAGTCCTTCGTACGTGTTCCGGGTGAAAAAAAAAATAGAAATGAAATGTTATCCACAAAAATGAAGACAAAGAGATCGCGGGATATGTCTCCTAATTTGAGGCGAGACCGCAGAGTGCGGTTCTCCATTGGATATCGAGGGGAAAAGCCGCTTCGTGGCCACTTCGTTGTACATGGTGCACGGTGCACCGCGTGCATTCGGGTTTCGCGCACGCGAAATGTCAAAAGAGCCCGAGGATCGTTGGGTTCCAGCGGATGATGTATGCATTTCGAAGTCAAAGCGACAGTTTAATCTTGCCGATGGAAGGGGCACTGAAAAGATTGACTTCTCGCTCACTTTTGGCCGTCGTGCACGCGCCCCTCGAGCGTTTTACAGCATTTATAGAATATTCGACTGTACCTACCCCGAATCGAGGAAAGTCTAGCTTTCATCGCCAGCGTTCTTTAAAATATTGGAAACTAAACAGAATACACATTCTCCACACTCTGACCTGCAAACACCCTGTGTACACACGCGCACACGTGTGGATATGTCAAACACTCGGGTGGAGTACGGTTTGTCGAGCAAATCGGGGCGCACCGGACAAATCTGAAAAAGTGTATTTGACTAATGGGGAGCGTAATTTAATGGTTCGTTTCGTTTCGAGTAACTAATGCCCGCGCAAATACACCGAGCGACTACCATTGGAATATTGACGGCGCGGATCCGTATTCAAACAGTCATTTATGTATAAATTAACGCGAATATTCGAATGCTCATGAAACAGATAACGCAGCCGACCCTCGTAAACGTTTCGGCGACGTGTGCACGATATTCGCGGAAATACAGGCGTGACATATTTAATCGTGTTCTGTGTAACATAATATCGGTGTTACGGAGTTAACAATTAATCACGGGAACGATAGCCCCTCCACGAAATGAAACAGAAATCAAGTGATAAATGATACCTCGATGTTATTGTAACTATGTATCTGAAAATAATTAGCATCCTTTGATCGAGCGGTGCAAATAATTTGACTGAAAGCTTTCGTGGACTGAAAATGTGAAGCCTCCAATGCTACCGTGTGGTAGTATTCAGCATTGTTACTGCAGAATTAATGACTGTTTGCGCGAAAACAGATTCCTCATAGGAAGTAAAAGCTCAGACTGGATAGAAATACGAGAAGAATGTAACGCATCGGTATTGCTCGCCACAAATATCTCGCCCGAATATTTTCACCGAGCGAAGTCATAAAACATGTAATTCCATTCCTTCCCCCCCTGCTGTCGCGTCACGAAGACAAAAATTAATTACGAGGAACCATATTCCCTTCGCGAAATAAATGCACGCGGACATCCCACTGCTGATTAAACTCCCAGCGATTTCGGTGAACCCATCGTGCTATTGCACAGCGGTGCGTTCCGTTTGTTAATATGCAATGTGGAATTTCACCAGTTGTGCCTTCCTCCGTGAATTACTGCCATCAGCGTGTGCACAGGAAATTGAAGATGAATTTAATGAACTGCGCTGATCAATAAGCATAGGGTGTCGTCAACCTCTGCGACACGCTGACCCGCGTACAGTAAGCTGCAAAAAATAAATTACTCCGCTCGCCATAGTCACCAGATACGCAGAACTACCGCTAATCAAAACTGTTGCTAAAGATACCAATCTCAGACAACAGGATTTCCCTGAAATTGGTCGGAAGGATTTTCAGAAATTAGAATTCGGTATGCGAATTCGTCAAACAACGAGCACTTTCACCAGGCAAAAGTCACCAGGGACATTTAAAGCTCGTAGTCCCGCTGGAGCAGAAAAGCATTGTTTCGTCGCGAGTCGACAGACTCCGAACTAGCGTCGCGTCAACGACAATGGATGTACTGTTCAACGGATGACTTCGTCAAAGGAAACGGAACCCAACGCAGCGAAGTTCGGTGGACGACTATTCATACGGGCCCGGCCGACTTTTGTTTTAAGACTTTTGTCAGGGCACCGCGAGGTAGCCGACCAAGAACCCCTTCAGCCAACTTTTCGACCCTGCATTGTACTCATTCGCAGCCACCATTGTTTCCACCCGTGTGCACGTATGGCGACCGTACCCAGTTCACGCGCTCCGAACAGAACACTCGCCTGGTCACCTGGAAACTTTCTTGACGCGCATAGGTGCGACTCGGGGCGATAAACAAATACTACGCTGCTCGTGAACCGAGTCAGATCACAAGAGAATTCAAGTCTCCTTGGAACTCTAGGATGTACTTTTCTGGATACTGCCACACGTATCGCACTTATCCCGAAGGAGGTTGGTGTTAAGATGAAAATGTAAAATACATAGGTATGGTTCATTTTTTGAAACACTTGGATTTGATAGTTAATAAAACTTTTGATACCTATGTTATTAAGTTATTTTCAAGATGAGAATTCTTTAAGCAAGATTTCAAGTTAATAATAGGGTTCAAGTAGCTTGAGATTTTTTTATTACGGGAGTTCCATTTGTGAAAAAAGACTTTGTAGGTGATAATAGATAAATCATTTAATAATTTTTATGATAGTCGAGGTTCTGCTTAGTACAGTGGTATATGTTTGAAGTATTGTACTACATATGCAGGGAAATAAAGTTACAGATTATTAGAGAGAACGATAGTTTTTGTAATACAGTCTCGTCTACTGGGTGATGGATACATTTTCTGAGCACTTGATGAAACTCGCCCACGTTATCCAGCTGTATTAAAATGGGGACGAAACGCTGGATCATTCGGCAAATATGAAACTGTTAGTTTTACTCTCGTAAACTCACGACAAGTTCGTTTCGACTGCGTCCACAGTAATGGCTTTCCCTACGCCGGATCGTTTTTCTTTCTGCTCCTAGCGACAGTGAGTTATGATTCTTTATCATTGTTAATTATTAGCGCCTCCTCTCGACTGCTGTATGACAGATTCTTTTAGCAATGTGGATCATTTATTATATTCAACGGAATTTTATGTTTGAATTTGATGTAGAAAAGATTTAAAAAAGCTTCTTGTTCGGTATAGAACGTATGTACATTAAATTATTTTTATTCTCACTTGGCAGCTTATCACTTAGAATTACTTGCTGGTTTCAGTTTATGTTTATTGCTATTTAAAGAAAGCTACTAAGTAATGGCAGTTTCTATCGTAATTCTGAGTTATATAAATTTCGAGTAACTTATACAAGGTTTCTTTATAACTTTGACTTTAATCCAACTACTAAGTTCTGTGCTCCGATCTAATTATTTTGAAGACTACTAAGTGGAGAAACAAATCGTTAGCCAAAGTGGAATACTTTCGACGGACAGCGTATTTACGAAGAAAGAATAAATGATCCAATAACTGAGTGCAGTTTATACTAAGGATTAAAGCTGATGGTTAAACGGATTCTGACGCGTCGCAACTGGTACACTGCTTAACCGAAAAAGCAATGATTTCGCGGAACCCTACAAAAATTAAACAACGTTTTGTTCTGGAAAACTAAAGTGCAGGTGTGCACCAATTACCAGCACGTAACGAGACACCTCATACGTCTAAATTCATTTCCTTAAAAAGTGTATAATGCACTCAGAAATTAATATATACCTAAACATTTATTAAACCATAGAATCAGGTTAAAATTCCACTGGAAACCACGACAATTATTCTCAACGCAATCAGAAGAGCATTGAAAACTTACCCCTCGAAACATTCCTCATCTACATAAAAAATATCATAAGACTCAAATACTCAAAGCGATCTACTTACTTCCCCAAGAATTATAAGTACCTCAAAATACCGAAATAAAAATTTCGAAAACTCTATTATTCCAAACACCGCCGCGATCAAGCGTGTCTAACTCATCTGGAAGCTCGAGTAACCGCATAGTTCTAATTTCCACGTCATAGACACAAATCTAAGGAAAACGGTCCTCCACTGACGGAGAACGAAGGAAATAGGAGCAGCGAAACGTCCACGAAAGTAAGTACTTGGCATTGGTCCATCGGTTACCACAGGCAAAGCGTGAGAACGCATATAGAAACACTTCAAACAATGGGTGTCCGTCGAACCACTGCACTGCGAGAGGCCCCTCTTCGCGATTATGTGAGCGCACGGACGTTTGTATCCAGCCGAGCTGGACCAGATGAGTGCACGGACATTTAAATTCTGGCATCCCGGTTAATCCACAACGATTTATGGATCCATTAAGCTCGCTGTATTACCGGCGAGATACTTCCTACCAGCGGAAGAGCGATCAAGAGATCGAGAGATCGGAAAGGTTCGAGGGAAGATCCCGCGACGATTGCTCGGGGTAAAATAATACTCTGGTAGAGATTTATTACGTACCCCACTTTATGCAAATAGGGGCTGATCAATACGGCGAGGCAGGAAAAGGGCGACGGACGCGAGAACGATCGAACTAATGCTACGTTGTTTCTAATCTGTAAAGTATTCATCGCCTCTAATTGCTTGGCATCGCGAACACATGTGCATTTTATATTTACACCTTTCAGAGGCATTATTTCTCTTTAATGAGAAAATACAAATTTTGTTATATTAACAGTGATTTTGAGTGGTATGAGTTTGGGGGATGCTTGAACGATGCTGAGGGTTGCGTTTGTAGTAGGTTGATTTTCACGCGACAGTATCTATCATATTTACTTTTAAAAATGAGGATAATTAAGGTTTGTATATCTTTATAACTTTATTAATTTTGTCTTATTTCTAGGTAATATATTGTTCACAAGAAGATATTTTTTCCCTGGGACAATGGTTTCCGTGTGAAAGGATGAAAGTTCAAAAATCCTGCTTTTTCCTCACCGAATATCAAACACTCGATAGGAAATTGTCGCTCGCGGGCTGTTTTCCTTTAATCTTAAAAAATTGAGAAATAAGATGATCGGATGAAAGGATCGCATTAGGCAGATCGGATGAGCTCCTTCGCCTAGCGATGACCCGCGCTCTACAGATCAGAAAATTACGTTCCAGAGTGAAGTTGGCGCCACGGGACTCGTTTCATAAAACTACGAAACTCGCGATGCTAGTAGTTATCCAGGGAATATATTTTTATTATCTCGAACCACTAGCTGGCAGGGTTGCCATGGAGACGCAGGCGGAGCAAGCAATAAAGATCACTTCATTCGTAAAACAAATAACGAAACCTGATACAAATTACACAGAGTAAGGTAAATGTACCAGTGCCCGGCCATGTCCCAGTACCTGAACAGCAATGCGAATTTTATTTATTTTTAAGCTGAATTTTTAATATAATTCAAAACAAAAAATAGCACCATAATGCATAAGTATTGAGCAATATTAATTAAATTCATTATTATAGAAAATTAAAAATCGTTAGATAGAAATAATTATTTTGTAACACACTTCGTACGCATAGCAGATTCCGTGAAATTTCTTTAGCTTCTGTCAAGACACTTCTGTCATTTACTAAGCAAAATATTGACAGCATTTCGTATTTGTATATTATAATAGTACATTATTATAATAGTAAATAGATTTAAATTTAGTTTAAGATAGTTAAATTTGCAAGAAAATTAATATTTTTTTAAACAAGACTAAGTTTATTTACTGGTACAAGAATTTCGTGAAAGTAAGTAATTTAGACATGCATTTTTAGGTTGTCCACTTACTGGGACGACATAATTCAAGTATTGGGACATACAGTTTTAGGTTGTCCGGTTACTGGGACATATGCATTTTTTCGTATTTTCATTAATAAACACGTCTATTATAATACATAACCTTTTTTTGCAGTTTCCAATAGTATAATATTGTGTTATCTATCACATTCCAACAACATTTTTTTATTTCATGATGGTTTTACAAATTAAATTAGGAGACAAACTTTGCCGCTATTCCTTAAGCCCCTTAAGCGTCCGGGTATTGGTACATTTACCTTACATATAAACTCACGATACAAGAGTAAATATCGGTATTCTACCTATCTTCATACTACTTCAATTTCATTGTGAAATATTCGAAGTTTTACAGTCTACTCGAAGTGGATAATTGTATATCGATGCTTCAAAAAGTACATCTTACAAAACAAAATGAAAATATCAGACAGAAACACTGAAAGCTGATCAACCGTACACGGATTCCACATTGATCGTGGATGAGGAATTTTGAAAGTAGTAAGTGCCAAATTAAGTCAGACCATCGTCTAACGTGAATTCTTCGCCTGCCACACCCCCTTAAATACAGCTTAAATATCCACGTTCGTACAACATCCTTTCGTCTATGCTATAAATTTATCTCTGCAAGAATGAAAGTACAGGTAATTCAAACAATCATTCCGTATTTCCCTTTTACTCCCGAATGAATAAACTTTCCCACTCAATATCCTTGATAAACCTCGCGATCTATAGTACTCCAATTCTGTCTGCATCTTGAAGAGGACTTACAATTAGCACGATTATTCCACGTTATTTTCATTTTCTGAGAGACTCGGTATCATCGACGACGAGGAAAGATCCGCGAAGGATCGACCGCCCTCCATTCTCGGTCTGCCACGGGATCGATGAATATTCATGATTCTTTAATGCAGCAACGATCTTCCAGCTCCACGACCGCGCACGCTTTTCCACCGTGCTGGCGACAGAACATGAGGAATCGGGACGCTTCCTTTCATCGCTAGTTTTCGCGAGGTATCGGCAACGTCATTTCCAAGATTCGCGCACGGGAAACCTTTTACGTTCGAGCGGCGCCTCTTAGCTTCTCGTTACCTACGGTGCTCAAAGCACTTTGTGATGAATGTAAAACGCGACCGATTGCGGGCGATGGCAAATGCTGTCGACAGCGAAAGGCGGCGTAAATTGGAGCAGGGTGGCTTATAGAGGCGCGTAATTGAACGACGCAATCGAATTACGCCATTTTCAATGCACCACTAGGAGTTTATCCCGCGTTCCAATGTTTAGGTACCTCCCGCGCGAGCGAGGAGCACGGACAATTGATGAGAACCGAGGAAATTCTAAGTAATCACGTATCGAGGCAAATCCCACAATCTGAGTTTAGTAAGTAAAAGTTAATCTTGGAAAATATCCTAATAATACCGTTGGTTCCAATATGAATCAAACATAAATGATACTGAATGCGAAAAGCTGTGAAGAACTTTACAGTTTTAAATAACCATTCCACTGGCACTTGCTTAGACAAATATGTACTTTGAGATACTTAAATTGAATTTACGGAGGTAGGTACATACCTACAGTGAAACGTGTAACAAAGGAAATATTCGATGAAGAAAAAGTTAAAATTGAAGTCGAGATGTTAAGAATAGCCACTGTATTCATAAATATATGTTGCCAGATAGAGCAACGGACGGACGGAAATTGGCCACGCGTAAAGTCGAGATTCTAAGTTGACGCGGTGTCCCAGCGAGACATATAAGTCTCAGTTCCACCGCAGTTTCTTTCCGTGGAATCTGGCTGATCGTTCGACCCCCAAGGAAATTGCGAGTGGTCTTTTTGGAAGCAGTCGACGGGGCATCCGAGCCGCGACTCATATTTCGTTCGTGCTGGAAATTTCATGCCCTCTGTACAATCTGCTTTGCTGCACGCATGGAGGTTCGCGCAGAGTTTGCATGCGAAATCGAACGTTTCCACTTTAAATTCGAATTTTGCAGTACCTACACAAGGCCCCATGCCCCTTTGAAGGAGCGCTCTGACGTTTCTCCAGCGTTACGGCTGACAGCGCCGAAGATAGATGTTGAAAGGATGATTGTTGAGATATGGACTATCAAGTACGTCATCAGGTAGCTAAAGCGATGACTTATGCTTGGAAGCTTTCGACTAGATGGGAGTGTGCTATCGAGGGAGGTTTAAGAACGACGTTTCTGTGCCTTGTTATGAATACTAAGGTTTAAGCATGCATTTCTCAAAAAGAGATGATAAATCAGGGAAATTCATTGAAAGATCTCTGATTTTTTTAGCATTCATGAGGCTGACAAATCATTTAGATTGAGGAATATTGATTGCCACTTCTCTATCCATCGAACCTATGTGTTGTAATACGATGAACGTTGTAACGTGCACATGTTAACTGCGTGAAGCATAAATCAAAGCATTTTTATTTATATTATAGGTACTGTGTTTCGTTTATATGCCCAAGCTGTAAGTCACGTACGGTGTACACTTCTATCGGTGCACCTTATGCAAAAATAAACTTCGTGTCCCAGTTTCTAGCATTTACCCTCGCATAAGTTACCGTACGCAGCTGAAAATTTTGTATTCCGTGCGCGCTATGTCTCCCTATCTACTTACAGGCGGTATATGCAAGAAATATGAGTCGCTGCCAGGAATTATAGCCAGTTTTGTGTACTGGCTATTTTGTATCGGAATAAAAATTGAATTTATCTGCGTACGTTGATGCAGAGCAACGTGGAAGTACCTATCCTGTAATAAACAATATACCACGAACCAATTTATTATGTAGAAATTTAATTAATCAAGATTTCAACGATGTATACAATTTTGTTAACATATGAAATTTGACGAACAAAGGTTGGTATTTATTATTTACCAGGTACTCGAATATTTACAAAAATAGAGTAGAAGAAACGACACTTTTAAGGATCATACCAATTACAAGAATTTTTAACTTGGAAACGAATAGTTTCCTCCCAAATGGAGAAATGCGGTCTTTGGAATACTTTGGTCGGGACAATTTCTCATATATCCATTCGCCGCAAAAAGAGGAGCACTTTAATTGCTTTCCGCGTTTAATGCCACGGTAGAAGAGCAGGCCAAGAACCGGGAGGTGACTCTATTATTATCTCGGTTAAACCATTAGAAAGTTGAAAAAATACCGGGTTTCGCCGACAAATTTTTCTCGGCAAACGTTTAAAGTTCCTTCTCCTACTGAGAGCACGTCGAATTGAGAATCACTTCAAGAATTCATTGATAATCATACTATCTGGGCTAATTAAAAACGCTTGCCTATTATTTAAATGTTATTTCAGAATGTTGTATTACTTACAATTAGTACGTAACTTCTTATTTAATTCACTTACAAAATGAATATTGTACTTTCGGCATTTAACTCTGCATTATTTTCCAGGGAAGTTGAACGTTAGTTGTGAATTTACTTACCTGCAACACAGAAAAGTAAACATTAAGATGCATTTTTGTAAAGACAGTGAAGATTATTAATCAGATATTATCCACTTAGAATTTGAAAATACATGTCGACAGTTTGCAAAGGATAACGATCCTAATCTTAATTTCTTTTCAGAGTTCATTGTCTGCCACGACGTATGCACGAGGAGAGAAAACTTTCTATTGAAAACAAAGACCTACAATAGCTTTGAAAACTCTGAAAAGATTATTTTAGATAACAAGAGCACCTTCGTCTTTGAAAGCATCTGAATTTGACCGAATACATTTTTCTACACTTTCAAATCCGCAAGAGAGATGTGAGTGCTGAATTCTTCGTAATTCACCTCGTGCAACATCATTCATACGAGAGAAATATTAGATATCCGAAGCAAAGTAGAACTCTTGCGTGGGAACATTGTACGTAGTATCGTATGCTCCGTGTATGCTAACGAAAATTTCGATGGTTTTTCATTCTCCCCAGACTAAGTTCTCCGTTTACAAATAAAGAACCGTCTCTTCTTCCCTCTATACCCTTTTCCTGTATTCCTCGCTGAAAAGAATACGAAGTAGGTCGCTCGATGCGCCGACTTATGTTCAATCACCTAAGCTATTGATGCCACATGAAACGGACATTATTGTGACATGCATCTCAACTTTCCGTATACTTTATCGAGTGTTATATATATTATGGACACTCAACTAATGCAACCAAATACGGCGAAAATTCGGTAAGAAGTTTCCATGACATCTTTTAACAAACGTTTGCTTCAAATGTGATTTGATAACAGAAAAGTTCTCTTGGAGTTATTTATTTTTCAGCAACTGGTTAATAAACAATCACAATACCAAAACCAAAACACGAAACCGGGGATGATCTTGCCAATGAACTTTTGGGATGATGTCTTTTCTATCACGTTTCAAGCTACTAAAATTCTAAATTCAGATTTTTCACATTCATCTTCTCGATCTGTGAAGATCTGTCATAGTATGTCATTCACTAATTTCCTTCATTAACCACCTGATTTTACATTCGAATTTTGGTTTCACACTTGAAGAACAAATCTGTACAATCGATGTTTCAAAACGAGCTGCACCTGCTTAGAAAAGTACAGTCTGTGTGCGGATGGTAATGGCAATTTTCTGTCGTGTAACGTTCACGGCCGTAAATGGAAAACGGGCATACGTCGTCGATAACTGATCGGAACTCTTTATCGAAGAAGCCGATCTGGCACGCTCAACCCGCGCTGCTCCATGTTGATTGTGAGCAACCTTTCATTCTTGATTCTTCGAATGAATGAACCGGTAAATGAGTTCCGTGTCCGCCGTGTGTGTACCTTTTCCTTCTGTCTCCATGCACGTTGTATGAGGGTCGCTTCGAAAGCCGATATAGATCGATACTGAGGACTCGAGGGCACAGCGCACTGGAGGGAAGGATATGTAGTGGCTTTTTTGAGCCATTAGGCAATGGTTGGCAAAAAACGGGAAATGAATAAGTGTCTCTTATCTAATCTTTTTAGTATTTAAATACCAGCTTTTTGGTATTTATTCAACAATTGAGGCAGCAGAACACAATGAACGAGAAAGGAAAATTTCTTGCAACAAAACTATTATTCTAATTCCTTTCAATTTCTTCTAAAAGGTATCCCTACCAATTTCTGTATTAATAAGTGGAAGTTTGAGAAAATCCAACGAAAAAGGAATAGAATTTCATGTGGTATTAATATTTTATTCTGATTTGTAAAAATTTGGAAGAAAGTATTCACTTAAATACAAAAAATCAGGGAAAAATTTAGAAATATTATTTGCTTTGCTGATAATTCTTTATAGTATCCAGCATTTTACATTTGTAAAGGAAATGGCAAGTAGGAAATTTTATCAAACGTTAAACCACACCGATAAAGAGCAAGAATATATTTCAGAAAATTCTCGAGGTATCACTGGTTCACTTTGAGGCTTGAAGGTATTGAAGAGAGAAATTAATTTCCGCCCGACACTGAGAATATTTTAAAGGGCTTTCTGATAGAATGACGACACCCACGGCGCTCACTTTTAATCAACCAGCCCGGCAAGAAGGAAGTCGTTCGTTTCGCCGAAAATAAGTTCAGAATAAAAACAAACGCGGCAGTTCCAACGACGCAGCCTCGGCTTAATTATATAAAGTCGACAGAAAAAATTGCGCAACAACGAAATGTAGGTCGGGTTCAGACGCTCGAATTTTATTGTTCGAACGCACGGGCCTCGACTATAGACCTCTGAAACTGGATTTCCTAGGAGAATACCACGCTCCATACATCTGACAGCCAAATCTCGAAACATCGGATCACGAAGCGTGCTTGGGGAAGCGGTGATTTTCTATTTGTGAACCATTACGCGTGATTTTAGAGACGGGGATTTTTCCACTTGAAACCTTGTATTTTCTCGCGTGATCCGACGATATTCGGGCATTTAAGTGAAGCAAGCAAGCACGAGGGTTGCTCGACCAAGGAACAAACGAACGAGAAGAGAACGATACTACGAGGGTCTAGGAAACTGTTTTTTATAAATTTTCGAAGTTTTCTTCATACTTTCATACCGGCTAATTTGATACATTTGATTTAATTAGCACATTTGGCATCGTTATAACTCAGACTCAGGTATTCATCGTTATCCCATATTAATATTCTACTCGGTTGTCGAGATGGCTGCCCCACAGGAATTTATATTAAACGAAAGAAAGAAATGCTGTTATTAAATTTTTAAATTCTGAGGATGTTGATGCAGACACTCGGTGAAGGAAGATTTACATAATATTAGGCAGACTTAATTAAAGCAGAAATGATTTGTCAGACATTTATCGTTCAGAATATTAAACACTAAGGTTTGCCTTAAGAAGCAGACGTGGAACGGCTGTTTTATTTTGGACAGAAAAACTACGTCGATATTAATAGCCTATGTTATCAATCCCACCTCAAACACTGTTGAACACGTACCCAGGTTATGCAAGACCCCGTGATAATTTGCAATTTTAAAGCACCCTATCCTTCAGGGAAATTCGCCTTTATATGCAAATTAACTCGTACGCAGACGGCGACCTAGCACGTTCTTTGACGCGTTAAAATAAATCCAGGCTAAATGCCCGCCATGTAATACGATTTCCTTGTAATGTAATCAAAGTTTTTTAACGCGAGCGGCGCTTTACGAACTGAACTTCATAACAAGCCTCTAATAGTGCTCGGGGCATCTCGAGGCGAAGTTTCGACGTAAATACCCAACGCGTCACGCGGGTCTTTAAGAAGAATAGAATCGTAGAACGAGCCCCCGGCGTTCCTCCTTCTACCCTAAGAAAATATGATATCCGGGCCGAGAAAAAGTTTCTTGGTCCCCCGGCTATATCTCATGCGGCAATTAAACTTCCCGGCTTTTGGAAAAATATCTGTATTAGGAAATTTCAATCGCGTCCTCGGGGAGAGGGGGAAAAACTGGACCGATCGTGACGGCGGAGATTCGGAAAGTTTACCCAGCTGGAGGATAGAATTATTCGTGGGAACGGGGACGGAGAACGTGGAACAGTGGCACGAATCAGGAAAGGGGGAAAGAGGGATAGAGTAAGCAGCGAAAGAAGTCCACCATTAGTCTTCCTGACGGTTTCATCCTGCGACTACTAGTCAAGCTAGCCCTGCACTCCTGCGTCCCCTCCTTTTTAAAAGAACGTTTTATTCCACCGATTTGTGTGGCCATTGAATGCAAGCTTGCACAGAGGAAATTTTATAATTGAGTTTAAGATAAGTCGACGTCACTAACGCGGCCCTCCAAGAAAGCTTGGCATATTCATTGTCTTTTCACGTGAAGTGAATCCACAAAGTGAATAATCATCTGAATTTATTCTATGCACTGCAAGAGTGTACAATACGGCGTGATTAATATTTTCTGGGATGAATCGCCGTTCCCCCGTTTCGAAGTAACCATCGCCTTATTAAGTTGGCAAACGCGCGACAGTCGAAGAAACCGTGGCCTTATTCCGGAATTCAGCGGCGGTGAAATTTCAATTTTCCGGCGGGCATAAATTTCGAGGCTCGAGTCTGCGTTCGCGTCGACGTGCAACGTGCTGCCACATTTTCAAATGCAAAATACCAAGAGCACGTATTAAACCCTCGCGCCGAGGTCTGTAAAGGAATTCCCTATTCCTGCAAGGCCGACAGTTTCCGCGCGTGCAAGAGGAGCGGCAAAAAAAAACTTGTCAGACGCGTCTTGGATTTGCATCTTACTTGAATTTTTCATGCCCGCGGCCATCCATTTTTCGTTTCTCCCTGGCTAATCCTTCACGCGAGCTTCGTACGTTAATCTTGCACGCTGTGGACGTATTCTCGCTCTGCTGTTCAATCGCACGCGCCTACGTGGAATACGAGCGTATATGTCTGGCCAGACACGGATTTATTAGCAGTGCCATTAGGATAAGCATAATGCTAATATGAATATGCAGAATAGGATATAATAGGTAATAACTGTGCGTTATCCCGTTCAATCACGAAGCGTCCAATTTATTATTCAACATGAGAACTGATTAGTTCTAAAACAACGAGGTAGCTGGTTACCTGCGAAAAACTAAGCCGAGTGCGTAGAATGTAGAATGATTAGTTTCCACGCAAGCTTTGTGTTCGAAAAAATGGAGTTCGAAAAGTAACGAATGCATGTCGAGTGCACGCTTGTCCCAGGGGTTTCACATTTGATTCTTTTGAATGTGATGCATCCTATCAAAAAGTTAATTCTACCCACCCGGCACATTTTTTTCACACGCAATCATTCGGCTTCTCCCTGTATTTTATCACATGTAATAATACCATTTCGTTAACTCCAAACCAATATTATATTGTTCAAGATATATTACATGAACTGCACTTATCCTTTTTGAATCCTGAGTTCATTCTTTCCATAAGGTCCTTGTTACACATTAAAAAGCACCTTGTACATTTATCAATAAATCATCGATTTCTAATCAATAATTTCAGTAGCCTTTCTATGTTCGCCGTTAATGATAGATATTCAATTTACACAGAAAACTTTACAAGCAGCCCTTCGATCACGATCCCCGCGACGATGATCTATCATCTTTATACATTTTGCAGGCTGCATCGGATGCAGCCTACAAGAGCCAGCCTACTCAGGCTCGTGCTGAGCAAAATGGTACGGCGAGAATCGGAAGTTCCGGACTATAAGTCAGCCTGCCACGAAGAAACTTTCGTAAGTGGGCAGTTCTCCTGAGAAATTACCGGCATCAGTCTGCCGTAATCACGGCGCCAGAAGGCTGGCCAGAAATGTAAACGCGTATAGTAATTCACTGCTCGTGATATCTTTCTCACGGGACAATGGAGCACCGTTATCCTGCGGATGTCTTTCTTCTCTCGTCCTGCCCACTGTTTTATAATCCTCCCGACGTTAAACTCCGATGCTGCGCCACTAACGAGCATTCTAATTCTCTTTAAGGGTCAATTAAGCCGGCTCTGACATGGGGGTGGTTACTTGTCCAACGCGATCGTTTCAAAAAGGGATTTCCACGAGACACTTCAACGTCCTGATCTTTCGCAGTTTAATCCTGAGATGTTTCGATACTGGGATGATAGGATGTTTGCTAAGTAGCATCTCTGGGATCGCTTGAAACCTGCTTCATAATTTAGCAATTGTGAAGAAAGCACAAAGCGAGAGTAGACTGTTTATACATAACCAAGTCGAACTGCTATTTTGAATAGCATTTAAGAGACAAAGGTAGTTGAAAATGGTGAGCAAAGAGCTTCTCGAACTTCAAGATCCTGAATGTTAAGGAATGTCGAAATCATCTGCGTGTTGGTGGGGCCGAAAACAATCCGAAGAGGAAACAATCGTTTAGTCGGTTAAGCGTGCGGCGAATAACCGGGCCAAATTTAAATTAGTTTCGCAGCAATGCATTCATTACAGCCCGTGACCTATTTCTGAAATAATTCGCGGCGTTGTAATCGCGATACTATCCAATTTGTCGAAATTGCGAGCACGACCCTATTTATTCTTTGCGGTATCTATTATCGTATCCAAAACACGCACCGTCCCAGCGCGTTTAATATTAGACCATTTAATCGTGCCTTGTATGACCATTAAATCGCAAGATTGCGTATGCGCACCGATTTAACTTTTCCATTTTAAATACCTGGAAGTTTCTGTATCACGCAACAATAGATTTACTATTTCTCGATGAAATATGGGGACCAATTCAAAACCTATGAAATGGAAGAAAAGTAAAAACCAATGGAAATGCTTATCTACAACTAAAATTCCCGGAGCATATGAGAAAATATGAATCAGTAGATATTTTTAAAATTTAAGGAAAGGAATGGCCAGATTGGATTACCTAAAATTGTATGAAGAAAATGTAGGTTTATAATCGAAGGGGATTACAACACCGAGAAGGAATGCTAGGATTCGGGTCAAGTGGGTATTCCAAGTCTCGTCGACTAACTAAAATTCCCACCGCGTATAAAAGGATTCTCACCTCTAATTGAACACCTGCAACGAAGTTTAACGCACACTAGCATCACCGTCAACAACTTGTCGCCACATCAGTGCTGGGTAATTTGTAAAACGGAAACGCCGCAACGCCCCGTGGGCGATTTTCCAGTTAGCAGCCACTCTAACGAACTCGCTCCACGACGAATCCACCGCGAAAAGCTGGGGAGACCGCGAAGAATCAACACAGCGAACTTCTCCTACGTCTTCGTCGAGAAACATTGACACAAAACTTAAGCGAGCAAAAAGGGTGAAAGCGAAATGATATCATCGTACTTGTGAGCAGAAAGGCCTCGGCAGAGAACAATAATCCAATTTGCTTCTGACTTCAACACATGTATCTACTAGATTCACGGAAGGGTTGTTACATCTTCGTTACATTTTCCTTGCATCTGGTGATTCACAAGCTCCAATTTAACTCACTCAGATATTACTTCAAACATTCATATTATATATCATCTTATATTAATTTCCAGCTCTGAACTCGACAAAGATATCGTCAGTTAAGCCAGCATCCCAAAAGTACGAAGTAAAATCAAGATCTAAACTGAAGACGAGAAGGAAATTGATAATCTCTTTATAATTCTTTGATTTCTTCGGTAAACGATATATCGTTGTTCGGTATAGGCACATTGCGAGTTTCTGGCATGAAGCTCTATTGGAGTTATCTCTATTGGATCGAAAGTCCAGCGTTCACGCGTCCGATCAGACATCTTGCTCGATCGTTGGATTCATATACATCCATCGGGACAAAATTGCCTGAATACTGGCTTTCAATTTCGCCGTTCACCCGGGAACATGCTCGCGATACGTAAACACGATGCACGCGTAATAGGAGTACAACGTGTACCGGACTTCCGTCATACGTTACTGCCAGCGGGATCGTGTATTTGCGTACACAGAGTAGCCTGCATACACACACTTTTCGCCCCTGTCGGGTCAGCGTTGAAGCGTCGAGGGGAAAACCCGGATTTTCGCGTGTTTTCATTGGGGATACACCGTGGTGTGAACGCGTCACGTTAATCCGTCCTCGAAGTCGTCGACTGTCGCGTTCAGAAGGGACCTTTACCCAAGGGCTGACCTGTTTAAAGGCAACAAGTCGAACCCCAGTTGATCATTTAACAGGGTATTCTAATGAAGGATCGTGCAGCTTCATTTCACATGATGGATAAAGGATATAGTTTTAGACTGCACATCTGTCTACTTTGTTCGAAACAAAATGGGGCACTAATTGCCTCTGATTGCTGGGGGAACGTAAATTTTAATCGCTGTGTTCGGTTATTAGGGGTGCTTTGAAGATGTTACTCTTGTTACTTTATGCTTTCAACTTCCAGCCATAAATTAGAGGCCACCTGCTTCGCCGTGGCAAGGAAACAGCTAAAATTAACAGTCAGCTGTGCTCATCTATGCGTAATTGCTATTTGTCTGCACGTAAAGCAATGCTGAAATGACTATTTTATGGCATCGTTAAATTCTTTCGCTGCGTTTCCTTTCTGAGTTATATAATCGGGGACAGAAATAGGTATTGGTAATAAAACTTCATGTAGACGTTCAGCGATCATATTGTATTTTAAAACAACGACGTGTTCGAGTTCTATGGAAGAAACACTTAACGATGTATCAGAAGATACAGTTGAAAAACTAATAGAAAGAACAATCTAAGATTTAATCTATTATTTCAACTCATCTTAGTCATGTTAATTTTAAAAAACAATCTATTCAATGCAGTAGGTCTCTTTCAAATTTCAATGTTCAAGTCTACTGTAGATCATTTATATTCTGAAATTTACTGTATTCACATTTTAAACCTTTTGCAGCCAGAATTTACAGCCAACACCAGCGTGTCACATTACAGTTCCGAAACGAAACCAGAAATTGGCGTTAGAGGCTGCACAGACCTGCCAGAGATCGCTAGAGGTTTAAAGAGCAACGGCGCTTCTTCATCGTAAATGCAACGATTACCAGACGATTGCAGTTAATTCCGGAGTAAAAGCTGCGGCCGAGCACGAGAAACAAACGCCAGGCCGGAAGGGTGAAATGAAAAGCCGAAATAAACGGATTTATAATATCGCAGAGGGAGGCCCGTACTCGCTGTGCCGCACGTTAACGCGGTTAAGTTTCAACAAAACAAACGGGTGTCACGCAGCTCACGGTGTTACGTGCCCGTGTAACCTAATTAGTGCTCGACATGCGTGTAATGTTGGCTTTTCCGTCATTGTCCTGACTGCGTGTCAACCAGGCCGAGGCAAATGCGCGCCAGAACAACCGATGCTCCATGATTTTACGACTGTTACCATGGAACTGCAACTATACATACCGAGAGAATCTCTTTTTTCCAAAAAATTTCATTCGCGACAAAAGTCGCACACAGTGACCAAATTGAAACTCCCGCAAGTAATAATAGACACCTCTTACAAGCTAAAGTGTTTCTTCAAATCTTCAAATCTGTTGAACTGCACATATTTCGACTACACTTCTAATTTTCAACTCTTTCCACCATAGTGTGACATTTATTGCATACCTATGCAGTTTTTTTGTGTTCTACTTCTAACGGGATCTTTGGACAGCTAAGAGTACTTGGATGCAAACCGAACAAGGAGTCAAGGTTCCATACATTTTCCTTAGCTCCCCAATGTCACTTTCCACCCAATAAGTCGTCCCATTTCTCGCGTTTCAGAGTAACATACACGAAGGCAGGATTTATTAACTACACTTCGCCGACGACGACGCAGAATGCGAGAGCTGCTAGTGTGTTTCGAAGTCGAGCACAAAACGTGCCCCGTAAACAATTTTCTCGTCCCATAAACCCTCGGTGCACCGTCGAAGAAGATCGAGCAAGATTTATAGCGGGAGTGCAGCGGAGTCAGAGACGACTGGGGCAACGTGGTCGTTTGTGTGCAAAACTTTCAGCGAGATAACGACGAATGTCTCGCAAATTGCAGGCTGAACGGTTCGGCGGGGTCCCAGAGGGCGAGGGGGCGGTATCGAAATACAAGGATACAGAACGATTTTACGGTACACGAGAAACCGGATCGATGCCTATGATTATGTCCCGCGGTTCGTGGCACCAGAGAGCTCACGTACGGAGCACGCTCCACTCTTTATCGCGTTTATGGCTTCATATCGCTGGCCGTGCCGCGAGATTATCCGAACAGCTGGCCCTGAACAGAGTAATCCCTCCTCGGGATATCGCTATTGCGGTTTAGCACGAGTTTCGCCAACTTATCCGTCGTGTTCGTCGACGTGTTCCTCGCTTCAAGCGCGGATCATTGCGTTCGCATGTCTTTATCATTTGTTTCTCTGCATGGGCTTGCAGTGTGCGGCTAGTTCCTCGAGATCGAGCGATTAACTCGCTCCGATTTCTTCGCGGGAATGTGCTCCATTACCTACGAAGTCGTGAACGCGATGCCATGGAGAGATGTACTTGGGGTATTCTATTTTGCGAATGGAACCAGGTGTGGTTCGTCGAGTGTCTTCTCTTCTGCGAATGATGAAATTAGTTTCTTATCTTGGAGAGTCTGTTGAGTGGCAGAATAAAATAGCCGCAGCAAAGAGTGAGAATAGTAACAGCGAGTATCAATTTAAACGTGTCCTTCTAAGATGGGAAATAGGGTAGATGTCCCAATTACTGACAGTGTCCCTATTACTGTCACTTTAATTATTTTACTTAATAGTGAAATAATGCGTGCAAAATCGTAAGGGAAACAAATTTTAATGTTAAATTAGGTTTCCGTGTTAGATAATAATAGAGAAGCATTGCATACTGATATTTATAAATTAATATTAAAAGGTGAATGACAGTTTTAGGGACATTGGACTTCCTTATACTTTTTCAATTAATTAGCAATTAAAACACTGTTTATACTATAAAAAAAATTTCTTAGATAAAAGAGTTCTTAAGCATTAGTATGCTGCAACTTGGAATGATTTTGAGGCTAAATAACTTCTGAAATAATTAACGAAAGTTACGCGATGAGCTTAATGTGGCAATAATTGGGACATCTACCCTAGAAAGATTTCACAACTGCCATTATCCTAGGATAATGACTCTATAAAGATCAGAATAAAACGACGTCAAGATAGACCGTAACGGCCTCGAAAAACGGCACTGTCGCTAATTGAATCGTAGCATCTTCCCCGTCGATACTTAATCTCGTAATAAGAAGCTTCATCTTCGCGAGGGTGCTTCCTAATCCTGGCGTTATCCAGCGTGTCTACAGGGCCGCGCAGTGTCGTCCTTTCAGGCTCTTATCCTGGTACTCGTGGAACAGAGCGTTTCATAAATCCTGCCGCGAGAGATAAGTGGCCCGTGAATGTCTTTCGTTCTGTCTCCTCGTTGGTAGTTCACGACCAGTGAGATCCTCCCGGTGTTTTGGGACGGTTAACTCGAGCGAAACACATAATGCGCGCCCATTCAACCTTCCTAATCAAAAGTCCGAATTTTCCGGGCGCGACGCTGCGGCGTCGTGTCCGCGATAACGCAAAAGTTTACTGGCTGTGCGCGATACGCGTCTATTAACGGTCCCTCCAACTCCATTAAGTAAATTCCAACTCCTATTCGAGTCTGATCAGACTTCGATCGCAATGGTTAATTCGTCTCGCGACCAGTGCCGCTTGTTCGCCGTTAACTCAATTTCACGCGAGCTCCGAATACGCGGCGTTTCGATTTTACTAGTCGATTTGACCCGCTTGTTTTCCAACGCGGTCTCAATTTCTGACTGGTCGATTTGCACCGCCCTGTCTAACTTTCGCCTGCGACTCCATCGCATGGTTACTGCTCGAAATGAACGAAGAGGTCGACGAAAATGGAACTGTAGTTTAGTTTTCGTGATACGGAGGAGTTGGAGTTTCGTGCATGCTTCGTATAGATTTGAGTTTCCACGTAGTAACGATTAGGGGAATTATCTAACTCGTAGTAACTCCGATGTCTAATGCATCCCTTCGATAATGACGTAAATAGGTTTAAAAAGAGAAGAAACTATATGTACACCGAATTCACATAGAACTACGTACAGCTATAAAACATATTAATTTTAGAGGAAAGCAGAGAGCTACATAATTCCAGAAAAGGTAAAGAGAAGTACGCCAGACCGAATTCACAACGAACAAAAGCATCCCCTCGATTAATACGCAAATTTAAATATTCCAATACCACTTCCTCGACGATATACCAAGATTCAACCATCTTACTCTCGATCTTTTAATGCATCCTTTGTATTCGTGCCACTAAATGGGGGAGAGAAATTCGCCAGTCTAAGGGTGTCTTCCACCTCGCCGTCGAGGACCAAGGAAATAGAAAGCGAATCGAACCGTGTCTGTTCGTCAGAACTCCGAGAAGAACGCGCGAGATCGCGTGGCATTGACGGAACTCGATATATCGAGGATGCATCGAGTTCACCACCCGAACTCGTCCAAACGGAACGAAAGTAGGAGAAACCGACGTAGGAAGAAGGAAAGCGAGATAAAGACAAAAGGACGAAAGAGGAAACTGTCCCGGGGCGAATCAACAACTTCCAAAAGGGTCGAAATAAAAGCGAGAGGAAAACAGCCAAACAGACGGACTGATCGTAGTCTTTGCTCGCGAGTAAGCTGAGCTATCGAACTGCACACGCGCGAGTGCATAACGGATATGCGGAATTTTTTGCTCTGTAAAAATATGTACGGCGACATTTCGAATGTCTGTGGCAATTAGCAACAGACACTTTAAAATAATGTATTTAACAAATTTGTTGAAATATATCTTAAAGTTCCTAATGTTTTCGTTGTAAATATTCTGTTCTTAAAAACAATTCTTCAATGTTCTTTTTAGCAGCCTGTTTTGAAGAATTAAGAAGTGTTACAAGCACAGACAGTGGAGATTTATTTACTGATCGTTTAATTCGATTAACTGGTGTATTGACAACGCAGAATGCAAAACGTGAATGAAAATGTATTAAAATTGAAAAATAACGGAGAAATAGAATACGAATATCAAACTACATATACCTATGTGATAGTGAATCAAATTTGCAAAATGATAAAGACACTGAAGCTAATCAAAACGCAAGGAGTTATGAAAGTCAAAATAGTCATATTAAACATTGTTCAAGTCAAAGATTCTTTACCTTCTAACAATGTTTAAGTATCCAACTTAAAATTACTAGCAATATTACATATTCTGATAAAAAAATCTATATAATAAAGACCAATCCCAAACCAGCAAGTGGAAAACAACCTAGTATCTCAGACATTGCAGAGCGAAAGAAACATCAGTTGTTTCATGTTATTTCATCAAGACGAACTACCTACATTTAAAAATTTTCCTACTATTTTAAACAGTGTTTCCCCTTTCTAGCACTAAGAGCAGCGCAAATAGAGATTTATCCCAGAGTGAAACAAAGCGAAACTTAAAGTACAGTTCTTTATGCTTTAATCCACTATATCCAAATTAAAAGTCAGGAAAAAGTTTCTTCCACAAAATTGGAGCACAAAAACTGCCTGTATGCTCGTTCAGAAACTACAGAAGCTCCGATACATTTCGTTTCGCTCCAGCTTCATACGATTCCTTTGATTCGAAATTTACAGATCGCGGTATCTCTGTCCGAAACTAACGCTAACTTCTCTCCTCCTGCTCTCTCGTAGCGCACATACATTGGCGGCGCTCCAAAACGCGAGTCTATCACCTCGTAAATTATTTTGACGCGTCCCGGGAATTAAACGTAACACAAAAGTATTACACCCGATATCAGTGTGGCGGGCTCACGGATCTCGCGGGAATAAAGTTCGCTCGCGTTCATTTCTGGCGGATCGACTGAAAATATCGATCCGACACAGATGGCAGCCATTGCTCCACGCAAAAAAGGAGCTTCACTTTAAAAATTATAATATCATGAACTGATTCTCTGGAAACGCACGAGAACCCTAGAATTCACGAGTATCGACAACCTCTCGCTTTAAGTGATATTAAAGACCAGAAGAGATTATGAACCGAACGAAATCTACCATGCAAGCTGAGATAAATTAATATTTCAAATAAAACTGATCACTAAGGTCGCTATTTTCGAGATGGTGTCGAAGCCATTACTTTGATTTTTCACGTAGAATTTTCGGTAAGGAAATTGTACGTAGAACGTCACCTTTTCAATCGCCGAGGTGCTGATCGATAAATCGCAGATTCGCCATTATGTTTTTTCAGAGGTTTACAAAAAAGGGTGCAGCAGACGCGGGGTGTAGCACGCGGAGACTGAGGTATTCAGCGTAAAACGTGAATACTTCGGCCGCCCGACTCAGAGCATTTGCATAATTAGCAGAGATTTTGTCCGGGTCGTAATGAAGTTCGCATTACAGTCGGTGAATCTGGAGGGACACGCCGCGTGCACCCCACTAAATTATTTCGCCGACCGAGCCAGCTGCTTGATACCAAGGATCCGTTCCTATCCACCGCTAAAAACACCCCCCATAATTTATTTAGCGTCAGATATGTAACATCCCTCCGCTAATTGTAAGTTTGTATATATATGACACACGCGAACCCTTGGCTCATTAATACAAATAATAAAGTTTCTTCTCATTCAAGGAAACTTTTAAAGGAAACTGTAGAAGTGGTGCAGCGAACTCCTCGAGGATCTGGGCTCGGTATCGAGAATGTTTTCTAGCGTCTAATGGTGTCCCCTCGAAATCTCTTTTTATCGAGTGAATCCTATCTCTCAAGGAAAAGCTTTTGGTTCAGCAGCTGGACAGTACTTCGATTTCACGCTTCACGGAAACTCGCCGCCGCTTGTTTCTATTTGTTGCAGCTCCTACCCGTTTTTATGTATGAGCAAATATCGGGGGACGTGAGAGGATCTGAACATATCACCTCGAGCTAATGGAATTGCTGGCTGGATTAATTCCTAACTTCCAGTAGGATAGCGCTGCCGATATAAACGCAGATTGAACGCATCGATTTTATCCAGCTATGTACTTCGTTTAAATGCTAGTGGTTGACATATGAAATGTTTGTTGGTATAATTAGTTGCACGCGTGGTCTAAAATACTAATTGCCAGTAAGGTTGTTTCACTGCCACATCAAAGATCAGCTCATCAAAGTTCTATAATGATTATCAGGTGATTGTAAAGGCATCGTGCTTCGTGATAACAATTGTTAGAACGTTCAACACCACGACACTGAGTGAGTTAGAGTCTGACATTTTGACACATACTACTACATACTCCATTAATGCTTTAAGGGGGTATTCTACTGTGGTTTGCAAAATTGTTGGCAGTCGAAAGCTGCGCGGGGCAAGGGGACTACCTCGCTCGCGCCGCCCCACTCTCTGTCGCGGAACTGCCCAATCCCCTACTCGTAGGACCTTAGCGGCACACGCTGCATAGTCGTAGAATTCCTATATCTACGGGGGACACGTTCTATGATCTATTACTTATCGCGAATGTACAAAATCGCAGTTGGGAGGTCTTACTGCACTACTTAGCAAAACGTGATTATTGTCAGTTATATTTCACAACATTGAATGTATCTTTAATATAAGCATGAAGAAAAAAAATTATGACATGAACATTATTTTTTATGCAATCTGTAGGGAAACATGGTGCTTAAATAAATATTAATGACAACGTACTTATGCTTAGTGAATTCGAATCCTGTGCATAGCACGATTGTCACCTGACCATTATCAGGATGGTATTATTACCAAATTAAAATGCATATTGATTTTTCTGAAGTCGTTAAGAAACACATAAACTCAGCGATGTTTTCCATCCGAATTAGGAACCGGGATACAAGTAACATCCTTTCATATTATGTCGTTAGACACTCGGGTAATGTTTTTCTGTCACCGTTAACACTTTCGCTGCCGGCGTGCGAAAAAATGTTGGATGCCGGGTGCCACCGACTTATTTATATGTTTATATGCCTTTATACTTTTAATGTTAAAGTATATTCATGATATTTGTTGAAACGACTCCGATCGGAGCCGTCGCGCTGGCAGCAAAAGTCTTAATGTGTACTCAATAGTGCAACATTGTTGGCAACTTGTGTCCAAACACTCTGAGACGTCTACGCTATTGCTTTTCGTCGGGTCCCTGATATAGCTCTATTTCTCTCGATCTCGCCGTGTCCCGTTCGCTCTCTTCGTCACGCGGTGCTGCTGACCGATTCGTTGCCATGACGCGTCGGCCAATAGCGACAATACGTGTGCCTTACCGCCACCACTGTGTTAGAGAACGTGGGCCTATGACGATTCACTCGATCGGACCACCAAGTTTCTGCCGGCAACATTTTTGCAAACCACAGTACTTTAAAAATCTCTTTTTAAATTTTTTTAATGAATATTGTTTGAAAAATGTATGTGTAAAGCCCTATATAAGAACAAAATTACCTAATCCTAGAACCTTCCAATTAATCCCATCTCCCACTACCAACACCACACTTTAACCCCTAATCACCCAAATTAAACGATCTTTCACATTCACCCCAAAGTCTACTTCGAACGTTAATATTCCTTCACTGAAAACCAGGACGCCTACAACATCAAGCGTAATCCAGCCGTGAAAACGAGGCTTCGTAACAGCGATGCCCTTCGCAGCGTTCGAGTCTTTAAGCGAGGTGAAAATGGTTAGCGTTAAAAAAGTGGTGGTCGTAGGTTTTCCCTCGTAACGTTCTCGTGTCCACTTAAAATCCACGCGGTGAATTCCAGACGACTCCGCGAACGCGAAAAAAGGGGAAGAATCCAAAATGTGAGAGACAGACGGTCGGAGACGACCTCGGCGAGGTCTGCGAGCTGTGGCAGCCGGGCGAAAATGAAATTAAGAAACTACGGTACGAGTCAGGCTGGCTGGATGGCTGGCTGGCCCACGGAGCATATTACGTTTCCCCGCAAGAGGAGCTACGTTACCAGCGTCGGTATCCTGGAACATGCCTGCCAGGATATATTGTAATAGCCGCGCGGGAGCGTCCTTAAAAGTCGTTGAATTTACATCCCGGGGTAGCGGGGCGCCAAGTGCCGCGGAATAAAGCGCATCTTGCACGCTGGCCAATTGTCCTCGGGTTATTAATTTTCGTCTCCCTCCCACGTTTTTGCCCCGCTTCTTTCGCTGCGTCCTCCTCTGATAATCAACCCGCGAATCTCGCTCACATTGGACTTCTAATGGGCTCGAAAATATCGTGGGGTATCCTCGGACGTGTATAATATAGTGGAAACTCCATTACGCGGAAAATAACAGTTCGTTATTTAAACATTACGGAATTCCAACGTCGGATTTGTACCTACTATCGAAACAGTTTTTTTTTCAGAAATATGTGAAAGTTATTCTGAGGTTGGTGTGGGAGTAAAGTTTGCAGGAGGACACTCCAGTGGTGAGTTTGAACTGTGGGATAACTTTAATATTCTGAGTAGATAAAGTTACCGCGAGACAAAATTCGTATGCAAAACAGAAGCGTGGCTGATTGCGGCGTTAGCAGATTATTATAATCATTCCAGTTACAATTGCCATGCAATTGATCACAGGACAACAATTGGAAATTAACGAGTGGTAATCAGCTCGTAGCCACACGATCCAGGCTCCATTCGCGAAATTATCCACGTGTTACGGGCCCTGTCTCGTCAACCCTATCCAATAAATGCGACGACCGATCTCTGTACGAACCTCTGCTCGAATAATTTCACGTTCATTAAGTAGACCGTGGATCGAGCGTGTTTCCGCGCACTTTGGAATACATCGTTTCGAATTGTAAACGCCATTCGTCTCTGATGATACTATTTTGCACGCCAGTGTATCGTTTCTATTTAACGAATAGAGGTTCTCTGAATAATTCTGAGTGGAAAAATGTTGAAGTATAAAAGAACATGTTTCCACTGAAAATAACATATCGGAGACATCGAATGAAATGAAGTACACATCGCTCGAAACTTCAATCATATAGTGACCAAAAAGCAACACAGTATTGCGCAAATAGCAATAAATCAGTTTTCATTCTTTTAAACAATATGTTCCCTTCCATTCATGGAACTATTTTTAATCATTGCGAAATGAAAAGCATTCAACTTTTTTTTATCGAAATGGTCGAATATAAATTTGGAATATAAATTTGAGAAAACATTTTTGTACAACTTGATGTATATTATAATTCTGGTTTTATCTCCATTATTTGAAAAAAGGAGCAAAAGCAAGTAACAAATGTGATTGGCGATGCAAACGACATAATGTTTTTACGATAATAACGTATTACGTGAATCAAAGAAACTTCCTCCCTTTAAAATATATCGAAGAAGAAAAAAATCTCGATTAATTACCTTCACGATATTCAAGCCCCGTTTTTTCTAAAAGACAAACGAATCGATCTCACAAATCGCTCCCCAGTTCATATTCCACTGCATCAGGTTAAACACATCAATAGAAAAGTAATCTCGAACGAACATATTTCACGTTTCCCGCGTACATATTTATGCCCATAATAGCCTGTTCAAAGCGAAAAATAAATTATATAATAATTCGTCATCGTGAGCGTTGTATTTCAACGTTTTCGTCTGAATAATTCCGCGGCGAATATGAAATTATTAGACGTTCAAGTCGCAAGCACAACGAAACGTATAGGTCGGGCAGCAGCATGTACGTTAAACAGTTTACGTGATTACACACTTGACAAGGATGAACGTCGATTTATCAGCACGATGCAGCCTCCAATTTTAGTCACAAATTTCCACGAAAACAGGTGCCAGATATCAGAGAGAGAGAGGGAGAGAGAAGGAGGGAGGGGCAGAGAGAAGCGTTTGAATTTACTGATTGCGATTCGAGCACGAGCTGTTTCGTACGCGAACCGTGCTCCGAAAAGGTGACTTGCGCACTTGCTTGTTCAAACACTACGCTGTCCACCCATTTCAAATTTAATAAATCGAACGAAGGTATATATTCGGCACAATAAAACAAGCTTTTAAGTTAAGAATTTAAGAAATTAATGCAGGCTTAAAATCAGATCCAGCAGTTACCTAGATGAGGGGAAGCCGATGAAATGATTTTCGATACGCCACTCACGCGATTAGGAGAAAATCCTAATCGCCAACAGGCCTCCGTTAAAGTGAATCGTCAACCATGGCCGATTATGTCCCGAAATGGGGCCCAATACGCGGCGAACGTTGTAGGTAGGAAATTTACACGCGAGTAGATATCTAGATATGCAGTTCGGGCACGCTTTCAAATCCCAGCGAAAGACGAGCCGCCTGAACAATAGGTAAATGCACTTCCGCGAAGCGTGGAACACTAAACCGTTGCCAAGGTATGCGACTCGGTGAATCGGGAGTCGTGAAACAGTCGGCAGAGTGGAGTGGAAATGGAAAAGCTTGAAAACGAGGTACCGGTTCGGGAACTTTTCCTCCCCTTCCGAAAAGAACGCGGAAGGCAAACAGGCACGATAGAGAACTTCGTAACGCGCCCTGAGAACACGTTCTCCTCCTTGTCCTTCTATCCTGATGCTTTTTCTTACATGCATCGATAACAGGTACCGTAATCGAGTCCAATGTACATACGCTTGTAGCCGTGCCATGTTATGAAGTAGGAGAGACAAAGGCGTGAATTTTCTTGAAACTAGGAAAGGTAAGAAGGACTGGAGCTATTTTCTGGAAAATGAGACACATACTGTTAACACGTTGCGTGCGGATGACGTGTACGGTCACGTCATGGGACTCTTGGGCCCGGTCCCAATAAATGTGGAAGGTGAAGAAGAATTTTTCAGGTACCGAATTTTCCTTTTGCATACGCATTCAGTACGAACGTGATCATCAGTGTGTGCATGTCGTTACAAATTTGCAACGTTTTTCACCATGGTGCAGCTGTTTCTTGTATTTAGATGAAGGTAAACTATTTTTGGTGCCGTACGCAACGTGTTAAGAGGGAAAAGTGATTTGAATTTATCAAAAAATTCGTATCAATGCACTTACAATATACTTTACAATTTGAAGCCAACTGAATAGATTTCATGATCCGCAAAACTCATTAAAGCTCCCTGAAGATAACACAACAGATATACTAGCATTTACGAAAATAGTAAATAGATGCATCTATCTGTTTCGGTCAACCAAGACTGACAATATATTAACACCATTACAAAACACAGGCTTCTAGGATCCCGTATCGATTCATTGTCCTGCATTCTATCCCACTTTCTGCAGTATCTCCGCAATTTATCCGGCTGCACACACTCGCAGCCTTAATGATACTGTTAGCGTTCTGCAGTCAACAGAGAGGGCAACAACGGGCGAGATTCAGTGAGGTGCAGACAGAGCAGCGAAAGCTTATTCCCACGGCGAAAGGAAACGCAACGTTCCACCCTTCGATTCCCACCCACTTCCTCGCGTTTACTTAAAGCACTTCCTTTTTTGCATTTCAACCCCATTTCCACGAGTTCGCGGGCGAACCAGTCCACTGTCCCTGGGAGCGATTTATGGAGATGGCGGCTACTTTTCAAACTACATACCAAACGCGGTTACGCCGTGGGGACCAACTATAATTTCCGCGACCTACGATCGCCGCCAATTATAATAAGAATTTACGAGCGATTCGAGTGACTACCGGACGACGACTATCGATAAAACGTCATCCAAAGGGCGCGAATGTCGCGGGGCAATTCCTCATTACCTGTCTCCCTTTCGCTGCCCCCCAGCGGCTCGTTCTTTCTCCCTTTTCCCGCCAGCGAAATGTCCGATGGATTTACGAGGGTAATTACGCGCTTCCTCCACTGGCTATTCGTCGCTTCGGCGAGCCGAAGCGGGCCACTCCCGTATTTTCATTATTCTTATTCCGTTTCCATTCGCTGCCCGCGGCGTCTTCCCGACGAGTTTGCCCGAGTTTTTGGTCCGGTTCCCGGAAGTATTTGGGCGACTTGCATCGAGGAACGGTTCGATGCTTCTAACAGGGTCTGTGCTGCTTTGAAGCGAACGGAGTCGATACACGTCCGCCCGAGTCATGGGGAATGAACGTCAACTTCGCGGCCGCTCTTGTGTCTCCCTTGAATGGAGCCATTAATCTCTTACCGTGGTCCATCGATCGATACGTTCTTCTGTACGATAATTTCAAGATACTAGAGGTCAGGTACGCAATGCTTGACTCTTTTCATATGATATTTGAAGCGAGTTGAGTTTATTTTCACGATGGAATTCGTGATACTTGAACGCTAACGGGTCATTCCACTACAAATTGGTAAAATTTTGCAGTTCGTCCGAGGGATTTTGGTGAGATTCAAATATGATGTAGTCCATGTGAAATTAGTGGGGGTTTAAGTCATCATTTTGATGGTTTGGAATTTGTTCAAAAGATATAGGACGTTAAACCTTTGTGGTTTTTGTTCATTTATAAGTTATATGTAGGTCGGGGTATTCGAAGCTGAATATTTGACGAGGTATTTCATGTACCTGACCCAGGCATATGGGGATTTCCCTGTAGGGTTATCCCGAAAATGAAGCGCTGTATCCACTTCTCCAGTTTTATTATGATTTCTTTCATACGTCACCTTTCTAAACTTAAACTCGGTATAGTGGAAAACCCAAGAAAAAAGAATCTCGCTGTCAAACTTTTCCAAAAGCAAGAATTAAAGAACTACCATCTAATGTTAATATTAAGTTCCCTACACAACTACATCACAGCACCAAAGTATTTTGCATAATCATTTCCAGGAATCTCCACAGAATTTCGTTTCTCGTATAGTCGGCAATCATTATCCATTATTCATTGACCCGTGAGATAGATCGCTATCGTTTAACCGTCCAACTGGTGGAAATAAAAATCGCTAATTATAAGCACTTGATTGATACCCTAACCACGAACTCCCACTTCCGTCTACCTTTCAACGACCTCAAGAACTCCGCATCCTGGAGAATCTAATCCGACTGGTCTCGAGAAGAGTTCTCCGCCTTTCGACTTGCGTTAACTTGACCTGACTTTGAGTTCCCTGCAACGCACACTGTGTTTACCTAACTAGTATACGTCGGTATAGCGTAATGAGTAAGCAACTTGAGGAACGGTTTACGGTAAGTAACTGGAAGTAGAAACGTGAAGCCTCTATCCTACATGCGCAATATTCTGCAGAAGACATTTAAAGAGCTTGAAGAGAGTCTCTACTGATTACGAATAAAGACGTCGAAGAATCTTAATATATAAAGCAGAAAGCTTTTATATGTTTGTCTGTTTCTCTGTCGCCTAAAAACTTTCGAACGATAAACTCTGGGATCAATAAATGTCCCTCAGCTCATTATGCCTGAATAATCCAGATCAATGTAACCATTTCCACAAAAAACCTGAAAAATAATTTTTTTATAGAAGCAGGATCTAAATTTCGGGCAAAGCCGAGTAGTAAAGCTAGCAGTTTCTAAAAATAGAAAATGGAAACATAAAATTACGTTGCCCCGTGTGCAATGTAGGAATTTTAGTGAAACATATTCTGAGCATGTGAAAATGGTTACTAAAAAGTGAATTATGAAATTGGAGCGCTTCAAAAGTAACTCGAAGTGGAAATATGCATACTTCTCAAAGTACTACTCAAAGTATGCATTTCATGGAGGAAATTCTATGTACAAGTAAACAGAAAATTGTTACGAAACAAGTACCTACACTGCCGAGTCATTACATAAATATCATACTGCGCTATTACGCGCCTCAGTAAATCCCAGTCTATAACATCCTTACAAAGAAGTTTCTCGCGAAGCACTCGCACCGGAGCGCCGCATAACAAATGCAAAAGAGTATACAAGGTGAAGATCTGTGCAGGAAGCAGCTCGGTACGAGGATATAATCGATGTTTAATTAGCAGAATTAACAGGAAACACGTTATCGTTCCTGGAAAAGCGTTTGGAAAGCCTGTAGGTTCTGTTTCGGGCAAATCTTCAGAGAAACTTTAACAGTGATTCATGGAGCGGTTTTGAAAATTCGCCCAACGAAGGGGATTCACAATAAAACAAATCAATGTGCAAAACAAATAACGACACTTAAACTCGAACTGATTTGGGCCAAAGGGCTGATCCTGGATTTGGAGTGTGTATAATTGTATATCGCCTCGAAGAGAGACGCTACCAGCCAAGGTGATGTAATATTCAAGGAGAAGCTCAGATGTACGTCGGGACTACAACTTTAACTTCATTAAGTGATTACACTAATTGTATTTATAATTGTATGCCAACGTGTCTAGATTTCAAGGAAGGAGATACGGTGTTAGTCGCGATTAAACGCAATAGTCAACAAAACATGTTGGAACAACGGCATAGAATTGCCAGGAGAAGCTTGTTCTTTTTAAAATCTTTTTTAGTTCCGGAGAGATGAAACAGTTGATTATATCGTTGCAGAAGGTAGAAATTGTAATGTTAAGGCAAAAGGGGCTACTATGTATTTAGAAAAATTAAAGTTTCAACTGTGGGAATTTCATAACACACATCACTATTTCCCCATTTTAAGCTACACTCTATGATAGAAATAAAAGAAATTATATTTATGATGCGATGGAGGATTACACAAATCGACAGGTTTAAGTGTTTAACTCATCGATTGCATTCGTGTTCTACGTCAACGATTGCGTTACACACCTTAAAATAACATTCTATATGAACACTTCTCTCAGCAGAGAAAAATGCATGGGCACGCAATGCTATGCATTTTCTAATTAATAATACAAAGGAAACCATGCTTGACGAATGAAAAATTCTACAACGACCTCGCGGTTCGAGATAGATTATTCCCAGAATATCTGGTTGGAAACGCTGCAAATGTTTGTCTCGAAACAAGGCATCCATTCAGTCATTTTTAACTTCTAAAGCTTTCTTCGCTAACGAGATGGCTGCTTTCCATGTGTTTACAGAATATCATTAATGAAACCTACGGAATCTGTGATGTCATTCACGGTACCTCGGATGTACAAAAAAATCTGCGTGGGATTTAATTTGGTGGGAGTTACCTGGGTCGTATTTTCGAATGAAAAACAGGACGTAGAATGTTTACAAATTGTTTCACTACAGAGACACAAAACTTCTCAGTATTTAAAGGCGTTGCAACGTGTGTGTCTTATATTTGCATAAAGAATCGTGTAATTCTCGGTTGTATTAGTTCTCCCAGAAATGAACTGCACATCTCCCACAATTATTGAACGAGTTACTATCTAAAGCGAATATTATTCTTAATTGCTCCCGAAATTAATTACTTAAACACAGAAATTTCTCAAAAACAAAATTCTACAAATTATTAAACATTGAAAAGTGTGTATCGAACATGTGGCCTATTTTCGAAACAAACTTTGAAGCTTCAATTTTTATTCCCACTACGATTATACTATAACACTCCACAGTTAATTTCCAGCGAAGACAGGTTCTGAAATCTCTCTACTAATGTACTTCAATATTTTCCATACATCGAATGCAAAGGAAAAGATTGATCAATACTTTTAAAATATATAAAATTCGAGTGCTCATCGAGGTGACTCAAAGCAGTGCAATTATAAAGAAGAATTTCTCTCGCAAGAAATAGAGAAATTGGTTCCTCACCCAAATGGTCAGCCCACGCAGCCGGTTGGCCCAGAAGGAACAGCAAAAGGATCGCCAGCATGATGACGCCCGTGTGGCTCGGCCTTCAGAGACAGCAACGATTATCGTCTTGGCATCCAGAGTACACACTGTGCACTGGTCAGTCGACGCGACACAGAAACCGACACATCATCCGCGCTTTGCCGCCGCCGCGTGGACCGAACGGAGCAAAACACTCGCGACGAGCACAGGCCGTCAGAAGAAGCAATAAGAAATAAAGGCGTGCGGAGTCACGCCTCGAACGACGTCAGCGAATTCGTCAATGTCAGATGGCCAGCGTGGAGCTGCTCACCGGTCCGTTTCCCCGCGGCACGCATATTACACCAGATCGAGCCGTACCTCGCGCCTATCGATCGATCGACATGCGTCACATACGATCCAGTCCACAGAGCCGCAAATAATACGATCCCCAGTACCAGTGATCACACCAATTCGCCACGATCCCGTACGCTGCTTACCGTCGCCAGCATCTGCAGTTGCTAAAGCGACCTTTCAAATAAGCGCGCCGATGCACATAACAAGTACGAGACACGTGGTCTCGCAGGTGAGCGACGCAGCAACTGGCGTACTTTCATCGACTGCTATCCATCATTCAAAGGCATCCTGCCGATTTTACCGGAGCGATCAGCGTGATCGAAGAGCGTCTACCCTTTGCCCGCGAACGATCGTCGACGAGAGGTCGTATCCACGCACGTCCCACGCGAGGTGTATCCGCGTTGATTAATCAGGGTGAATGTTGGCTCGTCCAATGACACTTGTAATTGTCGATTAAGTCCAGGTCCACTTTGACGTTGGATATCTACGAAAACCGGCCGAAAGATCAGACTGTTTACTATACTCGTAAAGGACGACACGACACCGCGACTAATACTTTCGAGGGATGGAGAAACCGAAAGGGAAATGCACGGAGCACCGCGTGTGTTCGATTCGACGTTCGGCGCGCGACTGACGGCCGGGACGATTTCAAACTGGGCGAAGCGTGACGTCAGTGTTCGCACCAGCGCGCCCTCCGCCGGCCAATGAGCGGCCGGCTGCTGCCTTGGAGATATTCGTTTGTCCTCTAGAAGCTTGTAAACTTCGTCTGCGATGATCATGACCTCGTGAATCTTGACCGCTGAACGTCACAATGATTCCTGGGAGTTACATTGCGTTTTGTTTAACATTTAACCTCGCCGGTGTGTCAACGGCCGCAGTAGATGGTAGCTGGCTCTGATTTCCTGAGCTGTTGTTGGTGGGGCTGTGTGTGGTATGGGCTCCATGTGGCATTGAGGGTCATCTGCTTCTGTAAGGGCCATTTTTATCAGGTTTACTGAGGCTGTAGAACCTTTGTTGTTTCAAGTAATTCGTAGGCATGATTGTTCGATCAAGGGATTTTTAACACTATTCCTACCGACACATTTCACGTCATTTGACCGGTCGCGTTAGGTAAGACAGACTACAAATTTTTCTCAGAAAATAAACAATAAAACAAGAAGTGAATATTCAAAAATGTATTATACGTATATTTGAGGCAAAGTAGTGAAGTTTAAAGGCGATTCAATTACGTTGTATATAGGAAATTCTAATCGATATTTTAAAAACGGTCTTTTTGACCGGTTCGTGGTAGGAATAGTGTTAATAATAGGGTACACACTTTTATAATGTTGGTTATTACGTTTGTTATTCGGTTTTCAATGTGCTCAAGGGTGGTAAGGGGGAAAGTGTCAAGATAGATTTTCGTAAAGCTTTATGCGTTGTATGCTTTCGATGTTTAGATTATATTCGCATTTTATAGTCCTTTCGTAATGGTGTGAGTGTCTCGTAGAATGTTGATAAAAATGTTTTCAATGTCAGTTATGAATGTTTCTATGTTATGTATTATAAAACATGGAACTTGACTGGCGAATTTAAACAAAAATTGTGAAAGTTACACACAAATCAGTGTTTTTCCCACACTTTTAAGGAAGAAAATCGTCTTTAAACGTTTTTAAAGGTTTATAAAATTTTTTACGAACATCCAATGTTGATGCGGAAATTCCATGTTGTAGAGAAAGGAATTCTACACCTGCATTTAAAATTGTAAGTGAAAATATTCATTCGTTCAAAAGTTATGATGTACACGGTGATGTACGGTGTTTAAAAATGTAGTTTCGAGATAAACGGCTTCAAAGTTAAGTACCCTACGCCAATACTTTGTTGTAAATGTTCACAAAGGATCATACTTTCAGAATTAATACTAATAAAATATTTTTTGAGATTTCAATAGTCCGGTATCCCCTTAACCCGTACCGGCAAAGTATTGAGCCAGTACTGATGCAGTATAGAATGAGGCCACCGGGACATCACCGTTTTTTTAATAAAAAAAAGATCATCAAAATCGGTCCATATGCTGAGGAGTTATGCGGGGACAAACGTAAAAAAAAATAAAAAAATACATACGGGTCAAAGCTATAACCTCCTCCTTTTTGAAGTCGGTTAAAAAGTGGTTGATATCAAAAGAAAGTTTGGTATTATTATTTTTGTTGAATGGAGTGTTTCAGAGTAGCATATATATCAATCTCTTAACCAATGATATTTTGCGAAGTATTTATCGAGATGCAACAGTATTTGCATAACACTGTGTTTATTATTTATAACTTTTTTCGTGTTGATAATACCTATCTATTAATAAATGTGTACAATCGTTACATTTAATACTAGAAATTCGTTGCGTTTGTGTGTCTATAGACAATGTTTGTTTTCGTACAATCTTAATAGCCATAATTTTTGTAAAACCCATTGATCACTATGTTTAAGTTGCTGAAAAGAACGTACTCTAATAGACGAAGCATTTTCCAATTTTGAATTCCTCTATACTATGAATGAAACTTCTTGGCCTCACCTTCGTGACCTCGTAAAGTTTAATAATCTCATAAGGAGATAGATGGTCGCATAAATCCTTAGATGTATCGTGATCTATGATGCTGATGCACCATCTGTCACTCATGAATCACGATTTACATAATACGGTCTTCAACAGATGGTACATTTTGCAGGAGATTTCTAAATACAAGTTACGATATAGAATGTTGTAAACGAAAACTAACTTATTTTCTAGCGTACTAATATTCGATTATCTCATTCACCAGGACAGTGGTACTAAAAATAAAAATATTTCGAAAAATTGATTGTAATAAAATAACAAATATTCTGAAGTTTCAACGAATACGTACTCGTGTTCGAACACACAGTGTCACCACGATCCTCTAGAAATTCAATACCCGAGAATTAATTTCATGAGTGGATAAAACGTTATAATGTACAGAGAATCCATTCAATTTACAGAAACTCGTTCTGACTGTAATTGTCAGGTAGAATGTTGGCGATAGTCACAATTACGATGAAATCGCGCTTAATTATTCTAATATGTGATACTCTCTCTTGTCGCCCATCAGATATTATTTTCTTTCAAAGTAGCATACTTTTTATGATCTCATTAGATTTATCGATTCAAAGAATTCCAATTCCCATATCTACTCACAGTGCAATCTAAAATGCGAAAATTTTAAATTCAAAACGTGCAAGTGAGCCTGAAGGGTATAAACGAGTAACCACTCTCTCGAAAAGTAAAGTGAAATCAAAATATAGTACTATCTCCCGTTTTGCTAGGATGCCGCTTTGTATCATGGGATTTCTACAAGCTTCTGAACCCTACATAGTACACGATCGTAACTCCTTACGAGGTTTAAACTCGTAAAGCTTAACGCCACCACGGGACGTGGCGTTTGCACAGAGACGGTTGTTCGACGCACACCACCACGGCGTAAGAAACTCATAAAATTTTCGGTCGTAGTGTCAATCTTTATACCAGACATAGGTACACCATGGAAATCGGTAAGCGGTTAACACGCAATTCCACAGCAGGATTTATATTTTCTCATTGATTTAAAATTCTTCCGAATCTTCGTTTGTTGTTCTTTCGTCGAAAAGAGATGAAAAGGAAATTTATTAATTTCACGTGAATGCTACTTCTATCGTAATCGGGCAAGGAAGTCTTTCATTTCCACGTGAAAACCATCAGCGTGCCGCCTTAATTTCGCTAAAACCCAAGCTTCCAAAACTAAAGTAATTTCCCTGTAAGTGGGGAACAGGAACTAAATGAGTATTGGGTAACGTGATGTACGGCACAGTATTCATTTCCCTATATTCGGCTCGTGTTTACCGCAAATTGCATTTTGATCATTTAACGCTCTCCTCCCACATGTGACCAGAGGAAACGAGATTTCGAATGCAATTGTACAGTCGAGCAGTCGAGTGTGTTTGCTATGCACGATAAAGGAACGTAGGTAGGCCTTAGATTAGGTGGTGGATTTAAAAGGATGCAAAGTAAACGTCTTCTGTCACAACTATTCTGCACTTGCAATTTTTATTCGTGTTTCAATTTTTGTTTTGCTGTCAAAGTTTGTCAAGATTAATAAGCAGGGGCTCTGTAACTTTCTGCCACAGTTATTAACTGATAGACAAATGTATGGTCTGTAGTATTTAAAAGAGAACGAATTCTGTAACTAAATATAAAATTATAACCACGACAGAATTAGAACTGAAAGATCTGGCTGTATTTGTTCAGCACTCGCAGGAAGTAGGATGCTCAGGAGCCACATAGGGTTATCACCTCACCACGTGTTACGCGACATTCATTAAGATCCCCCGATTTTGCATCATCAAATAAAATTAGTGCAACACGCACTGTTACCGAGACATACAGACCAAAATTTTCAATCTTCTTCCATGTCAGATTTTCCTCAGTTCCGACTACTTACAGCTCAAAGAAGTTTCCATTATTTAAATAGATTGCGTTTCGCAAAGTTCACGTAATTAGAATAAAGATGATCCTAACTGTAATAAATCTATCTTTACAAACATTATCCTGGTCGTGGGATTAGTAAATGCAGATCAGTTTTTCATCAGCAACTTTAATAGAACACGCCGTGACGTAAGACTACCCCGGATAGGCAGCTAATTTAATTATTCCCTATTAGTAGCGAAAGAAGAAAGAAAAATTGAATGGAGGTGAAGGTTATAAGTTTCTCGTACGATAAGGTGATATTGAGATTCATACGAGAAGGAATTTTTTCCACCAGCCAAGTAGGGAGGGCCATGTGCATCGATATTTAAGCACCCTCGGTAAGAACTATCCAAAAATACACGAAGAGCCATCTGCTCGAGATATGGTAATTTTATTTATCCGGCCAGCCAAGGATGTGCATTGCGGTACGACACAAAACCCGTGCACGTCGACGTACATACGTAAACTGCAGTTTATTTATGGAGAAGCCGTGCATCCAAGCTCAGTACTTGTTTTAAATATTATTGTACACGTGTCTCAGACGTTTAAGGTAAAGGAGATTTACGTCCTATTCCAAAAATGGTGTCGTGAATCCATCAACGTTTCATTTCGTATTCAGAGTTTCAATTGTGTAATTCCCATTTCTCTTTCGTACAACTTCCCCTCGGTATACGTTGAGGCTGGTATTTCTACCCAAGAATTGTATTTGGGCTTACTTTTAAGCTTAACATTCAGTGTTAGTTCCAGAATATTAGTATTAATTTGTAATTGTCAATGTGCTTGTAAAGTATGTTGTCGAATGACGTATTTATTTTTGATTTGGAAATAAATATTTCCAACTCACTGTGTGGTAGTCTTGAGGCTTTACGTCGCCATACAGCTCCGGTTAATGACTTCAATGTTTAAGCAAAGGTGTTCACTTCTCTCATGATAAATTTACCGCTTTCGTTATAGCAATCCTACTGAAGCAGAATGTGTAATAATTGCTTCCTACATTAAACTGCAAGCTAAACTCGTAAAGTACATCCGTCCTGTTTGAAGTTTGCTCTCGGTATCTCCAGTCCATCTACCTTTGATTCCTGGCTCCTAAATATTGCCAGAATATACATTGCAAAACAGATAAGTTGTTGGTATACAGTAGCTAAATTTACTTGCGAGATATTCATCACAAATGTTTGACTAAATTCCGAAATCCGATTTCAAGCAAATTCTTCATTTCATTTGTAAGATAAGCAAGAGAAGATGGGAAAGCAAAATAATGCAGAATTTATGTTTTACATCTTGTACCTACAAATTGGAATAGCCAATTTGCAAAACACCTTCTTCGTCACCCAAGTGTATTTGCTCTGTTTAAGTAAGATTGTTTTATAACAGTCAACAGTTTTCTTCTATTTGCATACCCATCCTTCTCATGAATTCAGTGAAACAGTATTTAAAAAAGAGCACAAAATTTCACTGTTCATCGTGCTTTTACAGTCCAAACAATTATCGTAAAAATTCCCTCTTTTATACCCAAAGCGTAGTTTAACCGCTCTCGGTCGATCATAAAATTATTTCCATCCCGATTTCCGTTTTTGCGTAAAATTTATTTGGAAACGGACACATTTAAATGACCAATCGAATGTTCAATTCTTCAACAAATTAACGGACCAGTTTGCTCGATACCTGCATTGTAAAGAAAACACAGCATTGTAGTAAATATTGATTCAATACGGTGGCATTTTGCGAGTCGAGAACGTTTGTGAATACAGTGGAAGGATTAAATACGAAATAACGCGGGTAGAAAACGTGTCAGAGCTTTCAGTTCGCCATCAAAGCGCTGTTAACATCAGGGATTTCTTGTCCCATCGATTATTTCCAAAATATCTTTCATCTCCAAAGTAAATGAAATTCTCGCCGCACAAACATATCAAATGCTACAATTGCCCGCAGGTATCGAGCCTAGTGTTATTCCATATCACAATTATATATTAACTACGCATGAAGTATTCACAAGAAAATCGGATTATAATCAGCGATTCGGTGACACGCAATTAGCGCGGTGAATATTTCAATGGCATTACGAAATGATCGCGTAGGCCAGCTTCAATTAAACTATGCAGCCCGATTGTTAATGCAAAAGGTCTGAAGTTCGCGATGTAAATCCCAGTAATTTTATTATACGTTTACCTGCGACGCTGATACATATGGCAATAACCGTAAATCCGCCCCTGTGTTTACTCTGCTTTTGGTTGCCATTTATCGCGTCGCATAAAGCACGCTAAGCAGATTATTTCCCGCAACTTTGCCACCGAATCGTCCGTCGAACACGCGAATTCGTCCGAAAGTATGTACACGCGTCCCTTCGATCACATTCGACGCGTTGCTTCTCTCTCTCTTTTCCCTTTTTTTTTTATTCGCGAATCGAACGTCCCCATCGATTACTCTGAAAAAGTCCTCGTTTGTAGAACAGCCCGCTCGGGCTCGCCATCTGGCTCGGCGTGTCAATTACAAAAAAACAAACGATACACGTAAATCATCGTTACCCGCGTGCAGGCTGGCGACGCTGGAGTTGCAGGCTCTCGCGGGTGCAACGAAAAAATCTCGCCCCATCTATTTTGCCGGGCGTTGGATCGAAACGCGACTCATTGCTCGCGATCGCACCGTTCCTCAAACAGCCTTTCCGCGAGAACTTCAAAGCGTGCCAGAAAGGTGACGAGGTGTTAAGAAGTCTAAGATTTTTGGGGGTCTGAAAACACGCGAGGTAGTATTGGTTTCCTATGTGGTGCCTAGTTGCTGTTATGGTTCTTTCATAGTAGTATATAATTTTGGTACATGATTAGATGATTCGATGATGATTAGATACTCAATTTTTCTTCTCGAAGTTGAAACTGAAATTATCGTTCCCATATTGCGTCTAACAATTACCGAACAAACTTTTGAAAGGCACAAAGGTTTCTCTTATACCTACTATTCACCTCCATACCATACTTGGCGTATATCTGTAGAATTTTCCCGCGTGTTCAAGGAGAAATGCGAAATAAACGCGCACAAAGTCTACCATGCATCCAGCGAGAAGATTGTCCCACGTATTTTAAACCGCGTTGAATCGCGAAGCGTTCGCAAGCAGCTCGCACCGCGACATCAAAGCCAGCGACGATGGATTTCAGGAATGTCTGGGGTTAGCCGCGATCGTCGAAGACGCGCCAACGATTGACTTCCCCAAACAATCCTCCCCGAGAAATACCAACTGTCCGATCCAGGGGTTTCGCGGTGGGCGCCGCGGGAGCGAGATCCGCGCTTTTACGCCCCGTAAATTCGAGCCTGGGAATTTTTCATAAATTAGACAGGTGACGGTGCCGTTAAAGTCCCGGGGAGAAATTCTGAGAACGCCATAAATAAAGGGAGGGTTCGCTTCCACGTCGGTCGTACTTTCAGCACCTTGGTGGTTAGTTTATACCGCTTACCCCTGGTTAAGGGGCAGCGGGGGTGGTTGAAAGAGAGAGAAAGACGAATAAATGTGTCGACGGGGGTGGGGAATGAAGGAAGGCGGGGGAGGACGGCCGTGGAACGGTGAGGAAGACAGAGGGGAGAAAAGTTCGCGCTCTTAAAATCACATTTCCTTTTCGTTCTTTTACGTGGCACGAAAACAAAGCGCGGGACGCGAAAGCTTAGCGCGAGTAATTATCGCGGTCGGCCTGCGAGAAAGCACGGAAACACACTGCCCGCGTGCAGGCCGCTTTGCTTCTCTGATAAATCCGCGAGCCAGCCAGCGTTTCGGGACCCCGGAAACAAGGATCCCTCTGCGTATCACGGAACAGGATTAACTGAAACATTCTGAAACGCCGCGCGAGATGAAAGCGATACCTTCGCTCCTCGGCGTTTTAATTCGCTGCTATCTTCTTAAAGATGGAGGTCTTCGCGAATTTATAAAATCTGCTGCACCTCCCTCCCGCGGGGGATTCGTGATTGCGCGGGACCTATCGCAGAGAAAAAGGGCCACGATCCGTGGGCCATTAATCTTGCCAGTCGATATCAGCTTTTTGTTCCACGGGAAAGCAACGGTGCATCGCGGATTTATCAATAAACGATAAAGGGATCCGCGATAGGTGCGATCGCGGAGGCAATCACGATCCGTGACTGCCTCGGATGAAGTTAAGAAAACAATTTATTATTGATAATAGCGGGATGAAAGGGTGCGGAGAACAAGATAAATTGTTTCCACGTGAACGTTTCGCACGTTGGAACTTTCCTCCCGACTGATACACACCTTGGAATTTACATGTCGGGCGAATCGAGGCCCCTCTATCATCAATCACCTCGCAACGTGGTCGTTGCATAATTCCTGAAGTCCACCACGCTTCTATGGCTGCACGATGTAATTAGGGTACTGAAATACACTTTGAACTTAGGTTATATTTACCCATCTATCGCGCGCTTGTTCGAAGACCATCCATCAAAATATTCAGGTTCAACAAGTTGCTGGACGGACAACGACGGCTTTGGTACTTTTAGTGAACACTGTAGGACGTAGAACTCCCCCTTGATGGCATACCAGTAATTTTAGTTTAAAGTGTAGAATTGAAAACAAGGAAAACCTGAAATTATGGGGCGAACTCGGGCCCACAAAGTCCTTGTGTAGAAGTAAGGGGAAAATATATCTTAGGAGCAAAGCTTTTCGACTTTTCGAAGAAAGAACTTGGGACTTCTTTTGTAACGACGTGTTTTCATGTTTCAGTCTGTCCCATAATTTTCAAACACCCTTTACAGAGGCGTATTAATATAAAAAGTGCGTCTACTTCTTCTTCTTCACGAGTTCCGTAAGCATTTTGAGAAGTTTAATCGATTGACTTGGTGGCTTCCGATAATTTCCTCGCAATTAAAGTTCGCATCGCTGCGAAGTTTCTCTTCCTCCTTCTCGTATGCACTTTCACGGCAACCGCTGATCGATTTCCGCGAAAGGAGGCTCCCTTTACACGATACGTACCGTGTTAACGAAAAATAGGTTTCCGATACGACGGGGCTAAGTTTCCACTTGCAGATTCTGCGCTTCCTACAACGCGGAGAGCAAAAAAGCTGAGAGAAACTACGCGAACGTTTGGGGTTTAAATAATGGAGTTGTTTGATCATTCGTAAGGGAATCCAATGGTAAATACAGGGACCTAGAAAATTCTTGGCGACCAGTTAAAAATCGATAATCAAGATTCGGGAATCCTGATCCAAGGATCATCAGGAAAGCTTCAGATTTATTAGAAGTTAGAGGTGTTCAAGGTACTAATGTCAAAGAACTAATGTTAAAAATGAAATTTCAGACTGGGTATTTCATATGTTATTATTCGGTATGTGTACTTTTTGCAAGTATTATTTAAATATATTACTGTGTTAATCTTTGTAACCTTTTCCATCACCGATGTTCAGTCAAAGTAGAACGAGTTGGCTGTGACCATTTTTCTTGTGCAAAATGCTGATTCCGCGAACCCAATTGCAAAGAGACAAGTGCTTTCGCGATGTCACTGCTAAAAGAACAGTTAACAGTTATCTGTTTCAGCTGCAAGTGGTTCTCTTATGTACCCTTTCATCTTCAACCAGCGCTTCTACAAAACCTATTGTAACGATAATACGTTGTTCTCGTAAAATGACATTCCCTTTCGTGCTCTGAATAAAGCCACAAAGTTTAACTGAAATTAAAACATTTACAGCGATTACATGGTTTGTTTGGTACACACACAGACGGTTCTGTATTTCTGTATTTCCCTGGAAAGAACCATTCTTCCTTTCCCTTCACCGTAGAGAGCGTGAAATGGCTTTCCAATACTAAAGTAGCTTTCCGTTGACTTTCCATTCTTACAAGCCAAAAGCAAGGTTTTAAAAAACTTCTTACGAGAACTGTTGGTGAAATTTCATCGTTTAAACAACAGTTAAATAGTTACAACAGGTAGTTTCTCAAAGTTCAACTTTGCTGTTCTGTTCGAGTTCGTTGAAAGATGAAATGACTTCCTCTTACTAACAAATACAAAATTCCTACAGGAAGCAGTTTAGGTACACAATTATAACTTTGTTCTCCAATTGCATTTTTAAAAATATGTTTACAAGCAAATGAGAATCATTTCAATTCAAACAGTTTTCCCTCCAATTTGCAATCAGTGGTACAAAAATAGTGGTTGGTAGATAGAATTAATCGCTTATTTAATCGGGATTGTGTTGATAATTTCCACTCAAATTCCATTGTATATAATATTCCATTGTCAAATTCCATTGCATTAACATCCACCCTCCACTTTTATCATTGCCATTAGCGTTGACCATTTTTCCCCCAATATTAGTCAATAATCATTGCGGGATGCTCAGTGCTTCAAGGACATCACCTGGCCAGGTAGGTCCCCGATGCAATACGCAAATAATCCAAACAAAATGCCCCCTCCGCCAAAGTGGGTGACCGTAATTTTCCGCGGTTTAGTACGGAGACCGGAAATGGAAATAAAACGCGGCACGGAGGCCGTCGTCGGTGCGCCCCCTATTACCGCGGCAACGGTAAGGGAAAATCGCGAGAAAAATAAAATCAGCCACCGATGGCACAGTTGAAAGCTTGTTTACCGCTTCTCGAGTACCTGAATCCGGGAATTTTGCATGTACATGTGAAGAAAGGAAGCCATTACCCCCTCTTGAATACCTATTTCGTTTCATTTACCTGCTTCTCCGACGTTTTATTAAAATAACATAACGGGAGCTGTGACTTAGATAATGCAAAGCATCCTGTGATACTCCTTGGAAAATCGTAAACATGCTAAAGTAGCAGTTTCTTCAGAATTACGATAGCTTTGAGGTTGCATCAGAGCTTAAGAAGAGCCGTGTTAAGGCGTATCGAACCGTGAAAGATGGAGTGAACGCTTCGAACGCTAAACGTCGCATTGGCCAAGCAGATTCTCGAAGGTGTGCGGTCGATCTCGCAAAGTGCCAATTATTTTTTCTGTCTTGGAACGACGCCTTTAGCTCGTTACGATGCATCACGCACAACGCTGCTTTTCCGCGCGATGCAAATCCATGTACACTTCCGGGAAAAGTAGGACGGAAGGAAAAGGGGGCGACAATATCTGCCGTCGCGGCGCCGCGTACAGCATCCACTAAAAGAGGAAGATAAAGGCCAGCCAGGATATACTAGGAAATCTATATTTAATTCCGAATCTGATCAGATTTTCATGCGTTCTTCAATAATTAATCGTAGTCTCACTTTAATAGCATGGACTCTTAAGTCGCAGGACTTTGAGGATGAATCAGATTTAAGGGACAACGTCACGGTGATAGGCCAAAAATGGTAAAATAAAGTTGGAGGTGATTTTAAAGAAATTTATGAACTTTATTAAAAATATAACATAAGGTTCTTATGATATGTATAAAAAAGAATAAAAAGAAAAATTTGTTTCATAATGTGGAACGGAGTATTACCTACACCTCAATGTCTCTGAAGATCTCTGTGCAGCACCATGTATAAACCTCGTTTCGATGAAAAGAATTCCGACACCATGAAATCCATCCCCTTCTATGTACCTTCCTCTCGAAAACTACTACCGTGTATACTTTTCCCTCGACGGACCTGAAGAATCGATAAGGGAAGTGCCAATTATGTGCAAGTGGCAATTGCCAGTGACAAAAGCTCCATCATCTCCATTGCGGCATAACCACGTACCGTTCGTTATTCATGGTGTCTCGAACTTTTCGAAAACACTGCTGAAAGTGCGATCGTTATCGAATCGTATGCAAAGGATAATACGGGAACCTAGGAAGAATAGCGCGTATACCGAGGTGCTTCGTCAATGACAGCCTCGAAATGTATTTTCTACGCACTCTGCATGGAATTCCCAAGCTACTTGCATGCTCGCTGTAAATTGAAGCGAAAACATCTTTACACCAGTTACAGGTTTGAAAGCAAATTGTGCAAAGCATCGACAAACGTTTTAAAGCTCCTTCTACAGAAACGTTCTTCAGAAATTGACTATGTTAATATCTCTGGTAATTTGTGTTCTAAAAATCTTTGATTTCGAGGGACCAGCATAAAGTGACGACGTCTTTTTAATGCCATATATAAAATACATACATATTGGAATAGACTAAAACAATTTGCAGACTATTGTTACATCTAAAAGAAATTATTTTCTACCTATGTTTTCTTCTTTTATTTAATAAAGGACTATAATCAATCCTGTCTAATTGCGAGTGTGGTGTTACTCGTTTGTTCGGTGTATTAGTGGGGTCTTGAATCGGGAAGATGTCACGTGTTGTCGGGAATAGTTGAATCGTTACTAGAGATACAATTTCAAAAATCGAATCGACAAACGTCGCCGTGCGAGAGCAATATATCACCATTTAAGACATCGCTTGAGGAGGGGTCGTGAAATACGATGCATTGGTTACGTCGGTGAGTGGTGCAAGACGCATTACACGTACCAGCGTCAAGAAAATCTTGACTGGGCTCCCTGGAGAAGATATTTTACTGCGGATGCAGGGAAATCTGCAGCGTGACCAATTTATGGCGCGTTCTGGTCAACGCAAATACGATTTAAAAACGCAAATGCCAACCTCCTCTGTGTTTGAAAGCTGGTTTCATTAATGTTATTAGAGAAATCAAATCTGGAAATATATTCTAGAAAATTAGAGCATAATAATTTTCTGTAGAGATGTAAATAATACTTTATAAATATCTTTCTCAGAATTCACGAAAATTTAAGTACTTATTGTTAGTCCGGTTTGCTGGTGCACATATTATTTTTACAAATTTACAGGGTGAAAGTGTTTTGCAGTCAATTTTAGTTTTTAATGAGACTTATTTAAAATGAATTCTAGGAGGAGGAAAAAATAAGATCCGGCACTCAAACCTTTTCACTTTATTCCTCCGCCCGCCTTAACGAGTTAATTAAAGCGCAGAAACTAATGAAGATAAATTCAAAACACTTCGCACATAGGAGCTCTCATAGGTAGCATGAAGTTTTTGCAATTACAAAAATTTTCGCCCGAAGCATCTGGGAAATTCAATCTTCGTGAAAAATGGAATCTGCACCTCCTCGCATTTTTCCTATTGTATAATCGCCTTCTGTTTCCCTTCCCTTTAAACCACAATTTCGCCCAGCACGAAAGCCTGTCTGAAATATGTTTGTTTGTCAGATTGTGTCGTGTCGCCTGTATGGAGATGGAGGGAGGAGCAAAGGAAGGAAAAACCGAGGGAAATGGTGGAAAACGTGTTGCCCCTGAGAGAGGTAAACTGTATTTACCGAAGCACTGCAACGTACGTACATATGTGCGTCTGGTATGTATTGAATTCGTATGTACATATCGTAACATTTCTTCGACGTATTTTGGATTATTTCTGATAACAGCCTTTCGTTGTCTCGTTTGAATTCTTCGAAATTCATGACCGACTTCCTGCGTCCGTCGAGACGTTCCTATGAAATGTAGTTCCTTAAAAATGTTACTATCTCGACACATTGACATCGTATATTTCTCAATGTTTCTATAACGCATATTGATGTTTTACTGAATTCTATCTTGAGGTAGATGTACTACTTTTATTAGCGTGGACTTGTTTATATCGAGAAAAATAAGTAATTATAATGTAATAGAATAGGGGATTAGAGAAAGGTCCATTTCATGTTAAATCAGTCATTTTCTACACTAGGTATCAAGGATTCGGTTGAAACTGCTATATGACGTAGAGTGCGTGGAATTAATGGAGGTTTAAGTCATCATCCTGCTGGTTTCAGATTCGTTTATAAAATACAGTCAGTTTACAATGTTTTTCCATTTTCGCTAATGCATGCTTTATAAATGAAATTACGTTCGTGTATTTTCAAAACAAATTCGATACCAGCAAAATGATGACTTAAACCCCCTTAATATCATAATGACTACATCGTATTCCAATTTTATCAAAATCCCTACCATAATGTCCAAACCGTGACAGACTTTGCGTTGAATGGCCTGCAATATACATACATTAAATTGAATATTCTCTTCAATTATACTTATAAAAGGTTGCTGTCCTCAAACTCTGAAATCTATTTTATTTATCGTTAAGATAAATTTATGAAAACGTTCCATAAGCGAATTCACAGAACTTGCCTCATTTGAAACGTATAGTCGAACGTGATTCTGAAAATTCTCATATGTCGAAAGATGATTGGATCTTCGCAATTATCATCGAAAGCACGATTCGTAGCGGGCATTCACGAATATTCCGACGAGGGGCGCGTTCAGAGCGACACGGAATTATTGATTCGGGATATTTTGATCGCCGTTACTGGGCGGCTGAGGGCCCGTCATCGGAATACTTGTGAATAATTCGTGGCGTCAGGAGAGACGTCGCCTCTTCCGCAGCCAGTTACCGAGATTAAACCGCGTCCATGATGCACAGGAAACGAATCCTCTTGCGGATCAGCCTTTCGAATTGGCATGCATACTGCGATATACGGGTGCGAAGTAGTATTCGCGACGTTCACGCTGTTCGCGTATTCGATCCAGACAGGTCGGTGCACCGTAAACAGAAATCAAACGGGAAACCTCGTCCCTCCGTTGCACGTGGTGGGCTGTTCCCTTCATTTGATTCTTCAGTGTAGCCTTCTTCGAGTTCTACGTGGATAATCTTAAAACTGCTAGTGTACTTCAAAGAAAAACACAGTCACTTAGGTATAGAGTAGCTTTGAATAGCATTGGAAGCTTTCGCCTTCGATATTATCCAAGAATTAAATAAACAATCCCCATCGATCAGTTCGATTCTTCTACAATTGACAAATTACTTGCCACGTCCCTGTGAATATTTCCCAATAACGAATCACTTTCATCACGCTCGAGCCACAAAGATCTTCTCGTTCACACGTTCAGCGGTGCTGCATATATTTTTTATTACCGTGCTGCACCAACATCAGGAGTGATGCAATGCGAAGCCAGCAGTGGCGCACACCGCGTCAGAGACACGATGGAAACACGAGCACGTAAATGCAGTTGAAAAATAAAATAAACGACGGGATATGACGTGAACAAGGGGGATCGGTTATAAAGTCAATTTGCCTCGCGAGTCTCCCCTTTCGTTGAGACTTGAAAAGGAGCTGTTTTAGAGCAGCGTAAAAAACAGGAAGAATTCCGTTCCCGTGTAAGATGTCAGCCTCTGAGGGAGAAACAGATCAGTGATCCCACTGTCTTCCGTAAAAGTGGTGTGTACAGTCTGTGGATCTGGTTACAAGGTACGAGGAACAAGCCAGCAAACAAGGAATGCCTTTTGTGTCGGTAATGCGGTCGGCTCACTTCAAAAAAGCCTGTTGGAGAGTTGACGATATCCAGAGGGAGAACTCTCGCCGCATTTATGGCCAGTTTTTTCCACCAGGATATCCTTTAATTAAGTAGTTCAAACACGAACGCTGTTCCATTTTTCAGTATTAAGCGCGACGTTCCAAGTAGACGGAGAGACGACGTCACTGCTTATCTTTCTGTATTTGAAATGCTGAACAAATTTTCTACGTCTTCGTTCGAGTTTCTTGCAGGACTACAGCTCTTTTGTCACGAAGTTTCCATTTTCTCATTTGCACTTGGAAAAACAATTCGTTATAGCGCATTGACCATTTTCTTCCATTCGTTGCAACGTGATAAAGGACTTAATTATACAATTTTCTTTTGTTTCGTTATCTAAATTTAGCTTCGAAAAAGTATGCACATTGAATTGGAAATTACCTACTTTATACATTACAAATGTTATTGGTCACAAAAATTCTAAAGGTCCATTTCTTTAGCCAGATTTTCTCTCCTCCAGTTATCACTTGTCGCACAAGTATCGCGTAAGAGTGCAAACTGAATAACTCGGGCGCAATGAATATCCAAAGCTCGCGCTGGCCTCGCGTACCTCGCATCTTTTTACCACACTCGAGCTTTTCCAAGTACACGACGCGCATTTATTTCCCGGGATAGGGGAAGGATTTATCTTCGCTTCCAAAGTAACAAGCGTTTCTACCCGCTCTGATACTAATTTTCCACGCTGGAAAAATGTGACGCGTGTTGCGCGGTGCACCTTTTTGCTACGCTGCTTGCACTTGGAAAATTCTTGAGGCATTCGCGTCGTTTTAATTATATCAAGACACGATCGTGGCAACTGACGACTCAAACACCTCGGAGATTCTGTTAAATAACTTTCGACTACGGTGGACTAAATATGTAAAGGAGTGTTTTATAATACGGGAAAGAAGCAAGAATAATGTAGAATCTTCGATTTTAAATTCATTCAAGTTTTCGATAAAATTTTCAGCAAACTTGGAAAGTGATTCATACAAATATGGAAATCTAACAAATATCAGGAAATTCTTGGAAATCCACTGCAAGATCTTTACATAATTTAATTTTGCTTGAACCTACGAACGTTTGCATTTATTTCACTCGTGCAAGAGATTCGCCATCATTTTAATATAGAATTTTTGCTGACTAGAAGCTATTAGTGTTTGCACTGGGAGTTGTTCTACTAATTACGAATATCCATTGACACCGACTCGCTGCTCCGTTGATATTATGCACTCGCCAAATCTGTGTCTCAATCATTCTGAAGCTGTGCTAACAACGGCCGTTGCAATGGCGGTTTTGGAGGAATTGGTTTCATTTGCGGTTCAGCGGACGAAGGACAAACCCTAGGGACTAGTTCTACATAGAGTTGTTTCATTTGCGGTCTCAGGTCAAAGTGTGAATTGCGGCCATAGAGCTTTCCTTTGCTTACTGCTTTTAAGGGGAAGCCCTTAAAGTACACACCAAGGTGATGGACGTCAGATAGCTCCTATAAAAACGAATTACTTATAAGCTCAGCGAATTACAAGCGAACACCAGAATCTAACATCAACACTCGAAATGCTTTACATTTACAAAGAACAGACGATCATAAGACGATAAACCGGAGTACCTATCAATATAATCCCTACGATTTTCCCTCACCAACTCTTCGATCAATTTGATCCTCAGCTACCCATGACTATTACTCTTTAAAGACATCTCACAAGTTCATCAAATTCAGTCACAATTCATGGTAGATGAACGACTTAGGGGGAACCTTATTTTTGGGCTAAAAACATAGCAAAATTTGGGATTTTTTTTTCAGAAACTAGCGACTCGATTTATCTGCAATTTGGACCATGTTTTTATTCATCTTTGAAAAAGTTTTTTTGCATTAATTTTTAATAATAAATATAGGAGTTATGGATGATACACAAAAGTTGCTGCGCAAAATTCGTCGTCCGCTGGTGTGCATGATATTTATCTTCCAGGTAATCTGAAACAAAAAATGGAACAGCGTGTTACTTTATAGGTAGATATGAAGCTTCACTTAGGTGCGCAGAATAAAACGAAAAGATTTATTGAAGAGAGTGGTGAGTTTTCAAACTGAAACGTTTGAACCTTTAATTTTTGCTATCCAATTTTACACCAATTTTCATATACAACAACAAAAGAAGTATGTATATAGGTAACTTATTGGTATTCTGTATTCTTAAAGAAAAATTCCCAATTTTGCTATATTTTTAGCTCGAAAAATAGAATTCCTCCGTTAATGTGTATTACACAAAACTCACGCCATTTGAGACTTTCGCGACGCCACTAATAAGTGGGACGCGAGATTACCCATGATGGGGCGCGTTTCATCCCCGGCGGATTTCGTCCGCCCCGGTCTGAAAATTGGAAGCACGCTCTACGCCCGTGCCCCGATATAATTTGCTCAGCATCGATCCGCCCTCGGATATTCCCGAATCTAAACACGCCCGCGAGTAAAGAGCCCTCCTTGGCGTGGCAGATAAGTCGACGTGTCCAATATTCAAACCAGTTGGCAAGCACTTCCGGATCTAATCCTGGGACAGGAGGCGGCGGTTCGAGTCGGTGGCGCGGCTAGACCGTGCGACGAGGAAAATCGCGTCGCCAACAACCGGGCTAAGCTCGATTTATCGGTTTTGGATAACCCGGTGACGTTTACCGCGCCGACTGTAAATCACGTCGGCGCGAGGGCTGACGCGCTCCGTGGCCACGTCTAGAGAAACCCCTGCTTGCAATTCGATCGACAGATCAAAGGAACTCGGCGGACCTCCACCGCTGCGATTCGCTGGATACGTTTGATTCATTAGATTGATATCTCCACGTCCAACGAGTCCAACCGACGCAAACCGAGTTTGCTGTAGGTAGGTACGCTCGCGTCGGGATTCCGCTGCCGAACCGTTTGAAGGACAGTTTATCCATTTAACTCTTCGGTGGATCTGGTAGAAGCCCGTGACGATATGAGACTACGTTGCACGAGAAAAACACAGCTACATTATAATACGTGAATTGTGAATCACTTGCTTAATTCTGACACTCCGAGGAACGGATATATTGTAAAAATAAACCCTGGCCTGTGTCGTGTGCGAATCAGGGTTCCGTGAACGTGTTAATCCTGTCACGTCCCTGACACCTCGAAAATTGTGATCCACGAAGGGTTCGATCCTTTTCCCTCCGACAGGGCTCGATTCGCTGACGTGCCCGTCGAACGGAAATGTTTTCATTTTGCCGGAGCTGGGGCAGGCGAGGGGTCGCGGGAATCGAACACGCTTGACAGGTTCGATGGAACTTGATGTCTTGACTCTCCGTCCTTTCGTTTTGCAGTTAAACGATTCCCGTGACGGGCTCGTGTTTCTTTTATTGCGCGCACCTACGCGCTACCTTTATGCCGAGGGCGTGGGGGTCGAAAGCGTCTCGTTCTTTTTTTTCACAGTCTCGTCAGATAAGTGGGTTGCAACGCAATGATGGATGGCAAGAGAAAAGAGAGCCTGCGATACAATCGGGCGTTAATCCTTTCTTGATACACTTGGCGTGGTCTGAAGTGTACGGGGACGGTGGGGACGGCGAACGTGTGGACTTTCAGCTGGAAAGCCACAGGAGGGCCTCATCAATCTCACGTGCGACTCCTGACACGCTACTGCACTTCGTAGTGGGCTCCTTTCCCTTTACTCTGATACGTTTCCTACGGTATTGACAAACTTTTCTTTTTAACGCATCTATTGCTGCTACTAGCGACAAACTTTTTCTATTAACGGGCTTTCACAAAATCGCCTTGCTTTTTACACTCAACTCGCCTGGTCATGGGGGGTTTAAAAAGATTTTAATGGTGTTATTTATGAAACTGAATAAAATGATTCGTGGGATTTATTGTAGAGTTTTTTAACAATTCAATAGAAATAGGGGGATATATATGTTTCATCGTTTTTATTGAAATTCTACTTTCGGGTGATTGTTTCAATTCATACGGTATTTATATCACACACTGTCCCTTGTCATAAATCAGCAGCTCCGTCATATACGTATTAGGAGAAGCTAAGGCGGAAAATCCGGAAGGTTCCGGGGTATTTCCACGGTGCATGTCCATTTCAGGGTGTTATGTTGCCCATACCCCACAGGAAATATGACGTCCCGAAAACCCGCCTGTATGGCACAGTAATAAAACGGAAGGGAAACTCGAAACTCTCCGAAAACAAAGACCGACGTGTGCAGCGTTGGCCGGGAAAAGTGGATTGTGTTAATTCCTTCGAAATATGGGGAAATCCCATAAGCAGTTAATGCTTTCGACCAATAGCAGCTTCACGCTTCTGTAATGCTTAATATAATCTGCTATTGCGTTTTACGCGTTATTTCGTTGCGACCAATTTAACACCAACCTCCTAAATTTATTTTTTCTAATTTCCTTCGTATTAAAGCTTGGCCAGAGAAATTATATTCCACACGTTCCAGCGACGAAAATTCGTTGCTTGGCTCTCTTGAAATTACTTCCCACGTAATTCCACTGTATCTATTAAGAGTGTTTTCGAGCAACAGCGCGAAGAATTCGGTGGAAGTAGGTTGAGAAACCGGAAGCGCGCAATGCACTATGATTTGTGCTGCCGAAAAATTTAACCGTGCTCGCGCACAGTAAAACGCTTTCCACGTACGAAGAAAACGCAAACACAGAAGTACTAATGGAAATACGCAGAAAATTCGTGTGTGCTCGCAAGGCAAACATAGTAAAGTCTAACTCGAGGGATCAGCTGAAATGAGGTTCATCCTTATTAATTTACTTCTTGCATTTTATTGCCACGCGTAATGCTTTGATAAATCTCTGGTTTATTATCACAAACTTGAAATACGTAGGTACGCATGTGTACGGAAATAGCTTTTGTAAAATCAATTTGTAGAGCCACCGTGTTTGCAGCGTTTCGCTATAGCAGCGAATTTGCGCTGAGTTTTTTCTCAGAGTCGTCTGGAGACGATCAACCCCCATCCAAAGTTTTCGACGGTGCTCGTTTCTGAGAAGCGTTGCGTGCCTCCTTCAGCGATGCAAATTTATGCTAACTGGGTATAGCAACGCGAGTAGGTCGGTGCGCCTCTGGATAACGATTTAGTAGGTCGTAATTTGCGAGCGACGAAAGTTCAACCGCGCGTAGGGGAAGCGTACGTGCATGATTATAGGAATGCAAAATTTCTCACGAAGATACTGGCTCTTTGATGAGCAAGAATAGAATTCTTCCTCTTCTCCTTTGTACAAACTCCCACAAAATCGTTTACTATTTTGAAAGTATTTATCTGAAATACACAGGTTCTAGTTTTTATTATTTCGCTCCAAAATTTGTAAATATTCTAAGATTTTATAATAGGGAGTTTGTATTAAAATTGATGATCAATGTATGATTAAAAAATTGTTAGGTGTGTCGCCACTCGTCACGTCTGTCCACAGAATCACCGCTCCTCGAGCGGGGCTGCTGTATTTTAATTGCATAAAGATCTGCAAAGCAAAGCGTTTAATTGGCTGTTAGTTTTCCTTGAACGAACAACATCTAGGTTCGCCAAGCGTATCGTCAACGATGTCATTCAATTACTCATTCCGATGTCTTTGCTAATCGCTTGATTGCATCACCGCTACATGGATATCCCTTATCGTGTATCAATCTTAATCTCTGAGGGCGCGGCGTGTCTACACGCGGATGAAATTACGCGCGAGCATTAATCATGTTGCAGCCGGTAATTTCTGCAATATGACTATCCGGGAATATGTGCGTTATCTACGTGTAGGCTGCGGCGATTTGACAGCGGAATCACTGCCCCATTTTCGGATACGAGCATCCGACCCACATTTTTCACAAATAAAATGAAAGGGAAGCAGCTCCATTGCAGTTCAGTGGACTTTTCATAACGTAATTGAATTCAATACCATTCAAAGTGTAACCGCCAACCGGATTGACGTTGAAAAACTTTAAAAAGTTCGATACAATTTTTTATGTTGGCCATAGTAGTCAAACTTTTGAGTATATTGTATTTTATTTAGATTCATGCAGATATATTTAGTACATACATAAAACAATGTACCTTCCAACTTTCACGTTTCTAGGTTAAACGTTTTTCGCTGGGCGTTGATAAGAAGAAATCTCTCTTAAAAAGACAGTTAATTTCATCGAACCATCCTTTGAAATGAGAAACTATGCGGATGACACAAAATTTATGCCAATTCTCAGTGCACACAGCTCTCATAATTTGAAAACGATTTGACATTTTGTAAATGCCACCTGCTACAAAACATTAACAATAAGGTGAGATTATATTGTCCTGAATATAGAAACTATTTCGTCGCAACTACTTCGTAAGTGGGAACTCGACAACAATATATCGGGTGACAGGCGCATCTTGTACGCACCGATCCCCCAAGTGCAACTTTTCACAGAGAGACGTCAGTTGCACGCAAAGATGCACGGCTGCAGCTTGCGCGTCTCTATAATTAAACGGCACAGGCAAATGCAAGTAACGAAGCAAGCAGTGGGATATAAACCCAACGGTGTAAAACCGTCTTTGCCGCTATTCGTGATATGCAAAATGAACGGCGTGACTGCACTTAGCATTTGCTTGCGAGAACGCGTTTAGTTTATGATACCGCTCGACGTTATACCTTCTACACTGTGCGTTTAATTCATAGGTTTTCTACGCGAAACAAACAGACTTTCAACTTACAACTGTTTTCATTATTATTTCTCACTGTTTAATCAAGCGTGATCCATTATTCTGCCACTCCATAATTTCTGTATTTTATCGATACGGAATTATACTAATCGGCAGATCTGGCTTATTTAGTTGTTGCTATACAGATATATCCATAGTTTGAAAATATAAATCGTCCGTTTCGATGACCCCAAAGTTTCCCAAATGCTAATCAGGAAACTCATACAATTTCCCACGTAATAATAAATCTCTAAACTCATCTGTATTACGTAGTATCTATATCCCAGCATTATCACTTCTAAAGCGAACTAAGTAGTGGAATAAGTATGTAGACACTTGGCCCAATTTAGGAAGCTCGTACATCTGTGTACACCCGTTTCCAAGCACGCGTCTCATTCCATTCCCGAGTTATTACAAAGCTATACATTCGTCAGTGCTCTGACAATCCAGGAATCTCGAGAATGCTACTTAGGCGACTGACAAAGAGGCAGCTCATTAGGCGGTGCATTGCTGGGGATCTTAATTGTCATCAAATATTTTGGTCCCACTTCTGGCCTGTTTTTTTTTTTAAAGCTGTACCACTGACAGTGGCACGTTTCCGTACCGAGCAAAGACGTTTCACTCTCGAATACATCCGTTTCCGAATAGCCTGCAAACGAGCACGTGCGCGTGCACTGCGCTATCATTTCTATTGCCTGGAGCTTCCCGCGGGCTCTCTGTGCCACCCGCAAAGAAAGGAACGACTCGGCCCAGTTATCGCGTCTCTATACACGCTCGAACGAGCCTGGATGAAATAAGTCGAGCATTATTTTCGTGACTCTGGGAGAAATTGTCGTCTCAGCCAGCAGGCTTCTGGATCTTTGGTCTTCTTAATGCCGCGCGTTTGCTTGGTTCCAACAGAAACTGGGGAGAAATGGCCTCGATCGAGGATACCTAACAGTATAAGCTGTTCTGTGGAAAATTCTGATTGCATTGCATTAATCGAGATGTAAATCAATGTTTCATAATGTGCAGCGTGCATCGACTGCAACGTAAGGATGAGATGCGGGTTACGAGGTATTGGATTGCCATTTTGCGTTCGATGCAATTTTGTGGAATGATTCGGCAGTATCCCTGGGACCATTTTCTGCAAGTAACGTTGCCCGTGATATCGGAAATGAGGGGTGCATTTATAAAGCATTATTTATTTCCATATTCATGTTTATATTTGGTATCAGTGTTAATGGAGGGAGAATGTATTTTCGTTAGATATATTATATTAACGCGTACTTCTTCATCCTTCATGTTTTACTGCAGAAGTATAGTCCTTTAAAAGTCTCCTGTAACGCAGTATATAAAAGGGTATGCCCACCTCAGAATCTCTCTTTGCGAAAGCACTGGGTTCTTTCATACAACGCATGGACCTGCACGATAACATTTATTTTAACAATGGAAAATGCTGAAGTGATGACACTAGGCAGAAGCAAGTAAAAGCTACTTGAGCTCAAAATCTCCTTCCGGAAATGTAGAACGACAAGGATTTAAAAGGTTGCAAAACACTGCTTAGTACGGAAGGATGTTAAGCATAAGCAACTTTCGAGTAATTCAATTGGGCGACGGATGTACAGGGAAAGTTGTTCTCTATATTTTTAAGCATTCACGTTCTTCCCTTTATCATCTCTAAACCCCTTGAGTCCATTTAATATTACATTCGAAGACATCGATGTAGGTACATTTCATTATACGATATTAACATTCGAAAACATAAAACTGTACTTGAATTAATTACCATTTAAAGCAAGCCACAATTAGTAGTACAAGAAACTGCAAGATCATCCACTTATTCAGCGAAATCTTATCAAATTCTTGCCCCGGAAGTTGTGAAACGCGAAAAGTATACGTGGATGGCCTTTCATCCTTATCCGCGTCACCCTAAATTAGAAACCGATTTATCGATTCTTACGTACTTTTCACGTCGCTTACAAGATTCTGCCGATACAGAACACGCCGGTGTCTCCTATTGAGCCCCCTACCAATAACGTGGTAGTTGCAACTATGGTCCCACGGTTCAGGGGGAATTGCTTCCAATAATGTCAGACACACCCGTCTAACTTCTCGATACGTTGAGCCGTGCCAAATCCTCGGGGATGTTTGCGGGCCGATACATTCGTTCTATCTGCACGATTAAAGAATCGATTCTTCTCACTTTTGGCACGTATCTAAGGGATACGCAAGGGCGTGGGCATTGAAGCTGGGCCCCCGGGGGGTTTTAATCGGCCGCTCCTTATGAGACGGAATTTAATCGACCGAATTCTTGCTCCCTGGGAAGCACGGCATTTGTTTAGCCACTTTCGGGCTTTATCCAACGAAGTTTAATTAATATCCTGCTCAGCGAACCTGAATATTAATTGCGACGGTATGGTGGCGAGGGAATAAAAGAAAAAGGGATTTAAGTGAATAGGGAAATCCCAGAAGTATCTACGAGTGAGTTCGTAGATGAATAAAAAAGATTTCAGGCAATAGTGGTGGTATCTTGATCAAAATATGTGCTAATGGTTTGATTAGAAATTTTAATACTTTCAGTATGCCTACTTTGAGGGCATGACAATGTTAAGGAATATATGAATAAATAAAGTGATTCTAATGTACAATACCACTTTTTGACGTACAAAATAGTTTAAGAAGTGTCGAACGAATAAGAAGAAATTGGACTATCAAAAGCAAGCCCCTTGTACCGAAGCAAAACTAGAATTAACTTCATCAACGGATAACAAGGGCGACAAGGAATGCCATGGTACATAAATTCTCCCAGTAAACACCGCTCTTTTTCGAACCGTGAAATCGTTGCTACCTCGTAAACTCTAATTCAAGACCATAACTGGACTATCCGCCTCGTACCGATGCCGGCAGTTTTCCAATCTGAGAAATAACAAGCGATCCGCCTAGTTGCGCCCTGTACCCCAGTAATTACGAAAAGATATACGGCGCTGCAAGTTCTAGATCCAACGTGAGAGATAATACTAAAAAAGAAACCACTAGAAAGAAGAATATGCAGGATTCGTAGGATCGCTGCTGGCGCCAATACGTTAATCATCCTATAAAGAGACTGCGCCTGCAGCTTCGCTCCAGTCTAACGAACCACAGCAGGTGGTACACGAAGCGAGAACATCGTACAACACACAATATTCCCTACAAATCTTGTATTCACCCTCCTCGAACTCGCAGAAAATCCAAACCATCGGTGTCCACGCAAAGAAGGGCCAAGGATCTCAACGAAGTACATGTATTAAATCCTCCCGTGGTACGCAAACTTTTAGCCCAGATTCGAGAGTGGCTGTCCCTATTTGGCCGAAAAGAACGGAAACTAAAGCCTGCGCTGCCGCGATGAAAGCGTTGGAGGGTGTTTCGGCGCGCATCGATCGCGTGCCAGCGCTACTCTGGCCGAGCATCGATTCGCGACATTGGTCCGCGTGTGCGACCGTATCCTCAATCACGGTGCTTCAGAAACCAGCAATTACTGGCTGAGTGCGAGAGCACGGCCGCTTTATGACTCTGAATAATTCATGTCGGCCGCTCTCGAACGTCGCGGCGTCGTTCTGCTGCAAATATTTAGTTTAGAACCGCGAGCGTGGCCGTCGCGCCGCCGACGTGGTGTTTCGGTGCCTTGCAAAGTGCATCGAGATTGACTCGTTAGCGGGGAACCATGGGACAGGAAGCTATTCGTCTTCGTGCTCGCACCTCGGCGCACCTTTTCGCACCGATCGGCGCCGATTATCAGCCGGCGCATCAACGCCAGACGGCTCTATTTGTCGCGCGAGCTTCGCTCGTCGCGAAGCACTCATTAGCCATATGGATGGCGTGTGACGCGAATGGGATTCTGTAGGAACGCGATGAAATATGACGCTAGTTAGTTGCTGCGCGGTGCTGGGTAATTATGGGCTCAACTAATAAGTCATACTATGGCTCGAAGCTGTCGTGGAAAAAGGAACGTGAATTTCATTTCTGGATACACATGTAGATACTTGATTCTCTTTCTTTTTGGGGAGGCTGCAGTTACAGCGCGATGCGATAATCGGCACTTGGGTGACATTGATTTGTTTGTGGAAATTATTTATTTTGATCACAAGTGAATTGGAAGCTCTGCATTCTTCTGTAGGTATCTATGACGTTTGTAGAATTTGTTTTGTAAATGCTGATTTGTTGGGTATCAAGAGTGGTCGATGTATATTATCCATTTAAAAATTAAAATGATTAACCCTTCGTGGTCACACCTTCATATAATCACACATTGGTCACACGGGGTTCACTGTACCCCAGCGTCATTTTTTGAGTTACCATTTTCGTATTTTTGAATCTTTTAACTTTTTAGTGATAATTGTACATTCGTAATACTTATACAGTCATGGTCTAATAGTCTTTTTCTAGAAACATAAATTTTGATATGATAAAATTTATAGTTGAAAATGAGTGATTTTCCATGGTTGTGGGAAAAACCGATTTTTTTTTAAATTTTTTTTATTATTTTTCTGCGATAAATCACCTTTGGAAGACGTAAAGGTGCGACATTTCAAATCGAAAATTGCTCTTGGGGTACAATACACCCCGTGTGACCACGAAGGGTTAAAGGTCCGAGTAGAGAGAAAATTCATAATCTCCTTTTCCTAATCGTTCTGTTTTCATACAATACTGAACTGCTACTCCTGTCTTCTGATATTCTACGAAACACTGGTCGATTTCTCTGATTTAAGAAAGACCAACACCGCTTCGACATCTGAATTTCCTCGGGCTAAATTCTGTACCTCTCGTAGGTTTCCCTCGAAAGTTCCTGTTATGATAATTCCGAGGACGCGTTATTCATAGCGAAAGTTCTCCCTATTGGAAGCACTCGTGTCTGTTTCAAAATTTCAGTACTATCGGGGATTTCGCGATCAACAAACGTCGCACTTTTGTGGAGCAACGATCACATGTATTCTATGCATTGTTTGTTTCACAAACCTCACTATTCCCTTCCACTTCAATCATTCCAAATAAACACGCCAATAAAGAACAAGACTTATACCACTCTCATCCTTGGTAGTCCAAACAATATCGACACCTCGGCATTGAACCCTGCCCTACATATTTATCGATGCCTGATTCATCGATTCCCTTCCAAGCAGGAACTTGGAAGCGGTACGTTCTCCACTGAATACCCTGTGTCAGTTCCCAGGGCAGACCCGTGTTAACTTGAACTTCACCGAGCTGCAGCAACGTTTACCAAGTTTCCCAGACGTCTATTGACAGTTTCCTCTGGCTGCATGGTTGATTCGGGGCAAGTAGCTCCGTGAATTTACCCGGTGTTGATGCGGCGTCGCCTCGCAATAGAGTGTTTCGGCTGTCGGCGCGAAAACGTTTTCGGGATGGCAGTAACCGAACTTCGTATTCGTTACTGGTAACTGATCGTTAAAACGTGTCGTTGCGTATAGCACGGCGGCATTCGCGCCTTTTGGTCGAAGCGAAATGGAATATGAAGACACAACTCGCGTTTCCTCAGCGAGGTAGGTTTATCGACATTCCGAGTTCCCTGGTTACCACTATTGTTTCACGGACGCTACGCTCGAAATACACGAGCCGGGGCGTGTCGGTTTTTACGATAGACAGTTGAATAAATTCAGTGATGTGCCTCGTTCGTTTTAAAACGCGGCGATAAAGCAACTCGCGTTGACTAGGGGGTTCGTTGAATTTTTCTGCCCGATGATAATGAAGTTGTGTAGCTTCCAATGTTTCGTAGGATGTTCGCGAAGCTTTTATTCTCGGAAGAAATCGTTAATTATTCTTTGAAGGGGAAGTATGAGTTTTGATAAGAGATAGGAATCATGTGCTCTTGACATTGACGCGTTCAGAGCAAGTAGGGTAGGTAAAAGTTTACGCAGACCGAATATAGCCCCTTCGGGTTTACGATATTTATCAGATTCGTGAATCTTTCTAGATTCATGCAGGCATTTTAACAAGATGGAACGCTGGCACAACATAACCTTCGCGTCGTGTTTTGATGATAATAAATTTGAAAGTTTAATGGCCGCTCGCAAATTCAGGGCCGTTGTATCGTTGAAGCTCGGGTCGGATGGATTCTTGTTGACGGTAAAGTAAAATACGCCACGTGTGAAACACGCTGGTTGAGAGATGCAGTATAATATTTGAAAGAAAAATAGCAGTGGCGAGCAGAGCGTTGGGAGATGCAATCTGGGCACCACAGGTTTGCACTCATAAAAGTTCATCTCTTTTCAAACAGCGATGTTCTGTAGTGTATGTCAATAAGGAAATGACACCTTAATCTTCCAACTTTCCTCTGATAAATCTGCTTTTTGTTAACAAACCTGACGACTTTGGGATTATTACAAAAAGAGGAAGTTTCTAAGGAATATTATATGAAGTTTTATCAAAAGTCTCCTAGCCTCCCGTGATGCTTAATATTGTTTAAGAATAAATTTCCAACAACTGCAAATATGATCACATACGATTTAATCTTCTTCGAGAGGGAATGTAAATCGTAATGATGAATCAAATTCGAATGTCATCGACGTGAATACTAGAAAAATTTAGAGGAAAACTTGACAAACGTGCATACATGGTATCTGCAATAGGCCTTCCAGGACGACCCACAGGCTAAAGAAGGGGCGAAAGCCGACTCGTTAAGTTGTCACCTTAGTCTGAAGCGAGGGTGCTAAAGTGAACGTTAAGCTTGAAACGCCATTTGTTGCCAAGGCACGTCGCTACAGTCCTGCCACTTCCGCGGGTCCAAATTGCGAATATAAGAACAGGGGAAAGCTGCTGAAGTCTACGTATGCGTTAAAGAAAGGAATGGTTTTTCCATTTTTTCCGAGGATTATTGGAAATTGATGTGTTTTCCATGTAACGATTCGTTTAACGTAACTCGAAAGTATGTATAACGAAAGACAAGTAGATAGATATAGGAAATTTAATCAAATATTTATCTAACTACGACTTTTTGAATGTCGTAGGTACCGTTGAGTATATCAATTTGTGAGAATGGGTTTTAGGTTTTGACTTGGGAATGTATTAGGCGCCTAATAGAACACCCTTCCTTGCGATTGTGAAGGAACATATTCTCGACTTTGATTTCTCTGAGTTTTACTTTTTAAACATTAATCATCGTCGTTGTCATTTATCTGAATTTAAACTAGAAAATGAATTCACACAATTACACTTATCTTCCTGCCAAGTAAATCAATCGGTATTAGTCACTATTTTATCACCAGTTAACATCAGAAGCAACAATCACCCTCGTCGAGCATTTTACGTCTTCTGCCACAATTCCGCCTTTCATTCGACGCTGCAACGCGATTTCGCAGCTTAATTGTGTTCCTCGAAACAAAGAAACATACTTCCAGTGGCTTAGCAGCTCGTTTAGCGAAGTGTAATGAAACGCAAAACTGCCCGCGCCCCCGTGAGGGTGGTGAATCGCAGTCGAGAACGTGTGTTTAACCATCGCCTCTGTAAATGTATGCGGTTCACGTGGATCTGTTATATGTACAGAGACCTCGTAAACTTGTGTCAGAGCAGGTGAAACGTATGTACGATATCTGCATCGGATTGTATGCACAACATGCGCGCAGCAACGCGAGTGTCTACAAGTCTAACTCTGCATTTGTATTTTGAAACGAGAACACGGTATAAGCGGATGTACCTTGCGCCGTATTTGTGCCTGTGAAAAAAAAAGAGGGGGAAAGGAAAAGAGAGTGCGGGAATAAACCACTCGCACTGGAATACGTATAAAAGAGAAGCAGGCGGAATGTGTTTTGCGTCGTTATCCTATTTTGTACGATACCATTTGCATTTTGTAATGAGGAGCGCTAGAATTAATAGTACGTTGAACTTGGAATCCTAATAATAAAAGGTAGCAACGGGAAGCTGTAGCTGCATTCCCCCGATGTGAAGTTAAATTGAAGATTACTTGTGGTACCTGCCAAGTCAGTAATGAAAGTGGCTGCAAAGAGGATGTTAAGGGAACGCACAGCAAAAAATGCTCCGTAAAAACGAGCACCTCTATTTAAAGAACACAATTACAGTGCAATCTCCACATGTACGAACCTGGTGAAACATTAACCTTCCGGTACTCGCGCCTATTTGGATCCCGCGATCACTCGCGTCGTGCATTGAGTGCACGGTGACGTATTATTAAGAAAAATGATTAGGCTGGGGCAATAATGCTAAAATTGGGTTCCTATATACATTTATTTGTATTTAAAAAACACGTATATCTTATTTTGCGGTCCTCTGAAACATATCCAAAAACCAAAGCAATTGAAGGCGTACTTGTGAGTACACGGGCGCCGGCAAGATACGCGGCATATTTTCGTTTTCATTCAATCAGAAACACTTCCAAACTAAATTTTAACCTGACAAGTACATAGTATTATGTAAGAATGTCCGCTGGAAGAATACATAGGTGTGCTGGGTACAATATATCACGATATAACGTTTTTTTCAGCCAAAAACTGACATCCGTGCACTCCGTGCACACGCGCGAGTACCGGAGGGTTAAATTTACTATCATCTTTGGTTACAGTTTCAACATTTGGAGAAATGATTCTCTAAGCCTCGACTATACTGTACAGCAGCATTAACCAATTTCCACCAGAATTCACACTGACGCCCCCGCTCTATCACCATCATTCGACCACATACATCACTGGCGTATCTAGCTCCCTCGATTTCCTGCATCCACGAGGGCCCGGGTCACTCGGTTGTCCCTTTTATTTCAAGAATTCCATCAGTAGGGGAAACGAGGAGTCAGTTCGCGGCCACCCTGTATAAGCGGCTCCATTATTTATCCTATTACGAGATAAGTGCCAGCCAGATATTTCTGCTGGCGCCACCCTCCGCAACGAAGGGTGACCACGGAGCACGTTCAGCAACAGGGATCGTCGTAGGTTTATAGAGGCTCTCGTGTCTGGCTCCGCGGCCCGTGGGCTTTTCGAGTGGATATTTCGCAACTCTCGTCTTACGTGCCGCTCATAAAAGGCCGGTTTTACGTTCCCCGGGATTCTTCTTCGCGAGCAACGGTCACGAACAGCGGAACGGGGCGTAATTGACGAACAGAGGAGTCTGCCTCCTCAAGTTAATCCGTAAACTTGCGCCCGGTTAACGGCCCCCCTATAACGAACCAGAGAATCTCAAGCCCGTCAAATAGTGAAAAGTAAACTGCCTCTGCTTTCCCAAAATACCAAAAGCGTCTTTGTTTCCCGCGTGTTGTTCGATGGCTAAATTTTGAAGTGTAGGGAGGAACGATGAAGTGGAGACTTCAATGCCGGTATAATTAATGATTTCTGCAACCCATTTGAATTTTCGATGCTGGAAAGCTTCTTGGTGGATTAACGAGCGTGTGTTAAAGGTCTTTGGTATGCTCGAAACTCGTTATTTCAAAGGGCAATTTCTTCCTGGCTTGCCTGTGCTGTTAGTTTAGTATAAAACGGGACCTTGTTAGAGAGTGCAGTAACAGACGCGTTACTCAAGGAGGCCCGCGATGATTTTCATACAGGAAACTACGTTGGCACAAGCACGAACGTGCATACGCATCCTGGCGCGCGTGTGCTCTTAAAACAAGCTTCCTCGGGCATCGACATCGTAAAAACTTTGACGATGACGAAGAGCGGACAGCGAGGATGGGGAGATTATTTTCTGGCAAGCGATGCTGCAGCCCCTTGGGCTTTAAAGCTGAGGTGCTGCCGAAAAAATTGCGGATAGTTACACTTCTTTGTGCCAATGCCTCCACGGTGAATTAAATAAGCTGTAAAGGAAGTGACGCGATGACTTTGCTTTGAGACATTGGAGTACATGGTAGTTCAAGTTACATTATTAGTAATTTAGGAGAGGATTAGCTGCTTAATGTTTATGAATTCAAGTTTTTAATAATATTTGGGACGTGCACTTAGAAAGGGAATTTTAATCATTCGACGGTTACTTTGATAAAGTAATTACAGCTTATCGGCCATTTCTTTCCTTCACATTTTATATATTTTTTTGTGATTCGTAATCTTTTTCTTATATTTATATTATTTTCTTTTATTTTTTTTGTGATTTATTTGATAATACTCTTTTTCTTCCTCGACTTTTTCATGCTTAATACTTGGAGTAATTTTTTAATTTTTTTTAAATTCAGCCCTTTCTTTCCCTCACATTTTTTATATAGACGATGTTGTATTAAAAGTTTCAGCTTGTTACAGGAAAACAATTGGATCATAGCTTTTGTGTAACATATTTTCTATTCATTAAGCACATAAAAGAACGTTCACAGGACTACATTATATCATCGTGACTGAATGCAGCAAAGTTATTATAAACTATAAAGCAATTTGCATAGGTACTTGTTATCTGTGGTGCTTGTTAGCAATTTTGCAGAAGTTGAATGCAACATTAATCCCCATTCTAGTCTCTGATGTTTGCGTACAGTTAATGAATACCAAATAAACATGCAAAATTACAGCGCAATATCGAACTTATATTTTACAGATGAAAATGCGAATGTGGCTAGTGTATACGAATTCCAAAGCCTCCGGAAATATTATAGAATCACTGGGTTCTCAAGTACGAAGTGTGATGAACGAAACGTTCGAATCAGAACATAACAAAGAAGCTAAATTCTTTGACTTGGGCTCGTCCCCGTGTATTTACTATCAGCTGTTTGCCGATCCGCAACACGTACCCTCGCCAAACGTCTTTGTGCAGTTGCGGCAGCCGTAACCACAGTCAGACGCTCGCAAGCGAACATTTGAAGTTTCAACTCAATCAATTACCAAACTTCGCGACTATCGACAGCTACTTCGGTCGTCGTAGCTATAAGTTGGATCTGTACTGATTAACGTTAATGAAGATGCTACCGGGAGCAAAGAAGCTTCTGCGCAACCCCTCTGTCGGAGTTAAATCACTTCCATTATAAAGCGTACGACCAAATCCTTGGATTTCAGTCGAAACCTGGATAATTCAAACCCACAGAACTAAATCGATCACACGGAATGAAATTCCTTCCTTCGTTGCTCCGTTGTCGACAACATCAATTTCGCGATAAACACAATTTACATAATATTCGGATGTGACATGGTCATGCTTGGAGGTGTTTCATCGCGCGCCCCTGTGCAATATTTAAATCACGCCTGGTCCTCCCTGTCACATCAAAATAAAATCACGAACAGCGTCGCGGAAACGAGAGGCAGTGGATCGTCGTAATATTTAAATTCGAACAAAACGCGCACGAGCGGAGGGATAGGGGTGCCAACAAACAAATCGACGTGATCGTGGGCCATCGCTAAGGGAGGATCACCTCTAACATAGGAAGTACGTGAGGTGGCGTTATCTATGCGGCCTTAAATCTCTCAGGTTGACGGGGACGGATAAAAATAGAGCAGGTCGAATCGTTTTCGTCGTCCCCCTCGGGTTTTGGCCCAGCTGCCGCGGTCTGAATTCAAAAAAGCACCAAGACGTGAAAAATCTATGCGTTTCCGCTTGTCGGTACGCGTACACGTTCATTCTCGTCCTCGCCGGGGCTTGCTCGAATCTCGAAGACGTGACAGTTCGGGAAAACAAATAAATAGGCCCCAGAACGGCGGTCGATGGATTGTGTGACGTATGGGTTTCCTAAGTAGTCAAAATTTCGGTCTCGTGTTCGCGGAGGGAAGAGGACACTCTTTCGACCCCGAGAGGCTTGAAACGTATTTTTGGGATTGATGGTACTATGGTAGACGTGGTTATTGAATTGATCGACTGGTTTTGCACACTTGCATTATTCCATTCGTGAGTTATTAAGGACATCATCTTTATGGATTAAATGGATTACACGTGCACAGTCAGCTTCACATGAGTGTAGTTTATAAATTACACTTTTGTGATCCTTCTTTTTCCATTTTCCTAGTATTTAGGATACCTATGTACGTTCTGGACGATATATTGTTAATCGACGTGGACATCGCGTATTTCGCGTTTGAACGGTATTTGGCCACGCGCGGTGCGTTACTTTTGAAGATAAAAATCGTGAAAGATACATGCGCCGCGTATCTTCCACCGCTCGTGTCCATTTGATACCCAGCGAGGCGATTGTAGCGTGAAGCGTGACAAAGTGACACTCCCAAAAGGGCAAATAAAAATTTCGAAGCAGGCAACATGTCGGGTTTTTTTTAAAAAATGGGGATACCAAACGCTGTACCGTGTTTGCGCAGTCTCTGAAAAAAGAGCATGTCTTTACTAAAACAAAGGGCGATGTACACTATTATATGTAGAACGCAGTATAGAATTATGAGTAACTACTGTATAATTCTCTGCAGTATATACTCTGCTTTCACAGACACACGATGGAACATCGATATAATTATAGTATACGGCATGTTCTTGGGAAAGGAAAGATTGACGTGATGGTAAACGAATAATGGGGCGGCGACAGGAAAAACCAACGAAAGGAATCGACTCGTCGGTCAATAATAGTGCAACTGCAAACAGATGCATCCGAGAGGCGGAAGACTTTGGGCACAGTTCTCTGATGCAAAACCCAGGAAGACGAATGGCAGCTCGATAGACAGATGGGTTTGAAGTAACGTGCGAGCGACAAGTTTCCGGAGAGACGAACTGGGTGGAGATATACGTGGCACACACCAAAAAACAGCTGTAATTCGATTACAAGAGGATACTGCGAAGCAATTCTCTTCATCTTTCTTTTCTGCAGCTGTGTGCAAGGGGTGAAACTCGACCAGTTCTCTTTACTCCACCCTGTTCTGAGTTTCTGCTAGAAAATAGAGCATAGATAAATTTTCTAATTAAACTCAACAGATGATGGTAACTTCATTAACGATTGAAATAGTTATACTGTACTTTTGAACATCATTTTATTATTTTGATTCACTCTGCAGATTCTCATATTCAGTTCACTCCTCTGAAACACAATCCTTCAATAGTTACCTTGGCGATACAGAATGAAATTCGAACCTGGAAGAGCAATAAAAAAATCCTGTTTCCAGCTTCATTAACAATAAAAGATGATTCAATTACGAATAATAAGAAACACACTATTCCTTAAAAAAAGAAGAATTATATTACACAAAATGAAGAATTTTCCATAATAACTAAAGAATACAAAACACTGTACCTACAATCTAGCTAGCCTGAAGTCCATCAATACACATTGTTGAAAACGTTAAATTTTAATGGCAGGACAGCTGTATAAGCAATGATCGTCGCATGACTCAAGTTACCTACAGACCCGCAATTATATTTTATCCTTCGCTCAATGTTAATACACTGATTCACTGGGTGCGCGCTCTAAGCTCTTAATACCATACATGCGATGTAGAGTACGGAAGCGTGCAATCAGGTTAAGTGACCACATTTTGGGAAGAAGATCGAGGCAGTATGCAGCTCGGTTAAACCAACCCCATGAAATTTATATAGCAAAGTTTAAGGGTTGACCATGCAGTTAATTACTGGGCGATACCTTTAACGAGGATCCTTGAAAAATTAACGCTCTATAGACATTTCATTTATATACGATGGAGGAGCGTGATCTATATCGTTAAAGAAGTTTATCTTTCCTCCGGATTCGTCTCATCTTTTAGAAATTTATTCTGCAAACGTACAAGTACCGTATATATTTGCAGACACTGCTATAGCTGCAGGACTCAACTTGCGTTTCAACATCTTGATTACTGCGATAATGCATTACTGACGTAAAAATCGCTTCAAGTTTCTTGAAGACTTTTACTTCCCAGGATCTTCTTGAAAAGTAGAAAATCACAATTTTTTGCTTTTGGGGTGACATGATTTATTTCATTCATAATCTATGTCAACGTGAGTCAAAGTGTTGAGTGCTAAATAAAATTTTCAAACAAGTGCACAGCTTAATATAACATACATATCACAATAACATCAGGAATTAACTGCCCCATTATTAACTATTATATATAATCATACAACTATTGCATACTAACACATGTAAAAAAGGAGAAATTCAGCAGCAAACGGAGGAAAAGAGGAGCTATAAAGGGGAATTAACAGCGTACAGGCAGGGAATGGACGTCCGAGGAGACGCGGTCTCCGTTGAATAATTCGTGACGACGTGATTGCTCGGGAAAGTAAATTACCTGTTCTAGTGGCCGGCTGACTTCGAAACTACGACGGTCCTGTAAAAGATTGCAAAGCTGCCGCGGTTTACCTGTGTGTACACCGAAGCTACCGGAGCAGCGTCGACGAAGTACGTACACGGCCTGGCTATAAAGTCTCTACGGGGCTTTACGATCCAGCGTCTTTGAGACTATCGATTACTGGGAGTTCCCCTCACGGTCTTCGGAAACTCTTGCTCCGGCAACATCGTCCCCGATCCTCTGTCTTTATGCACGGATTTTGATGCAAAGTGAACTTGGTTACCTCCCCCGATCATCTTTGCCAGGCGCGCGTCTAACTATTAAGATCGTGATTCACCAGTTTTTATTTTCACGATAGAACAGTTTTCTATCTGGATTCTAGAGTTTCATCTAAGTTCCTTAGATGTGACTCTATTTTATAAGCAGCCCTTGATGATTCTTTTCATTTCGAATCATTCAACACGTGCATTACAGAATTTCTACATGTAATATAGGTAGGTACTTGAAATGGAAACGAGAACGTTTAAGGGACATATAACGTCCGTCGACTGTGGAAATTATGGTAGACGCTGGTGGTCACGAGTGAATTTTCAATGGAAATTAATGTCCATCGACGTGGAGCTCTCGTTATGTGGTTTTATAATTGTTTGAAGGGGTTTCGTTTGCTGCTGAGTTTGATTAACAACGTTTTGTTCTATTTCGAGGAGGAAATTTTGGCCTCGTTAATTAGGAGTGTATTGTAGAGGGAACGGGAAAGAATCGTTCATTGTGTCCTAGATATTCTGGTATAATCATGCACGAATGTATAATAGATTAAATTTGAATTCAAAGGAGATAATGTTTGACTGCTGGAGGCTTTCAGTTATTATGAATTAGCACGCGTATCCTTTATAATTTGAAACTAATACGGCGCAGTTATAATTCCATCGGCTTTGCGTTTCACAGTTTTTTTTGCACGCGAAGAAATATGGCACGCGTTGTTCCGAATAACGATAAAAAGGGGCGACGCTACGATGGACGTTTCTAAAATTGCATTCCACGCTGTAATACACATCTCGCTGTGTTTCAGGAAATTTTTTAATACCCTTCTCGTTTCGCACATTCCGCCGTTTTTCGTTTTCCCGTTTCGTCTTGTTCACAATGAAAAATATTTCTGTCTACGCACGATGTTGTTTGCGCACAGCCGTGTTTGCGTTTCCTGCAAAATCGTTTCATTTCAATTTTCTCTAAATAGTATTTATTTTATTAAAACCTGAATTTAATAACGATTTCTATACAGTTACATTTATCACTTCTAATCGGGGCCCTGGTGCCCATAATCAATAATTAGATGACAATTATAATCACACTGTTTAGTATCGGGACTATAGATTCCACTTTAGGAATTAAGCGATTGAAATCCTGCCTCGATGTTGAGCAATTGATTAATCAGTCAAGTTTGGCCTGTTTCAGATGTCAAGTGGAATTACTTAATTTGTGGAATGTATCTGTGCAATGTGAGTAGGGAACCTACATACAGTGAGTCAAATAAGTCTCCGTACAGTGCGGTTTAGAAATATTGAAGCTGAATTATTTTGAAGCAATAATTAGTAATGATATTTTATTTACATTATTCATATTCGTCTATGTTCACTTTTAAATAATACAACAAACTGTTATAATTCTATTAATAGTTACCTCGTAAATGTGCAAACCTTGTCAAAGGGAAATTTCTACGAGGGCAAATTTTCTTTATCATGTTCCTACACCTGATGCATTATAAATCACAGCGTTGAACATTTTCCTTTCGCGGCTAATGCATAAGTTAAAATCTCTCAAACGCATCGGGAGTTTACCATTCCATGACGACCTTTACGAAATGACTTGGAGCTCATCGACCGTGGGAGCTGGTTATAACGACCGCAGGGTGCAGCTGGGGTGCTACGACAATGCACCGTTCTATTTCGTCCAATGCACAGTTATCCGGTGCAACGACGCGTATTGCATTTCTGTGTACCATCGAACTTTCAAAGGCGAATGAACTTGAGAGTGAGTTATTGGAAGAACACCGAGTCGGCCGCGCGATTCGATGTTTAGTATCGACCTAATAATTTTCATCGTTCGAGTTATATCAATGGTGTGAAGCACAGGTGCTTCACGCTTGGCCATTGCATTTTCGAAAGACTAATTACCGAATATTCTATATTTATATCATCGAACATGTGCTCATCCAAATGAGTTAAATCCAAATTTCATTCGCTGTGTTATTAGATGCACATGGACTATTTAATTCCAGTAAATTGAGGCACCGAGTTTGTGGCTGTATCGAGTAACATTTCAAATCGTAATGGATTTTATTCATTATAATATAACACAGATCCAAGGTACAGTATACTTATGCAATCTATAGCACATCCTACGTAACAAATATCTCGACAAATCCATGTTCCCAGCTTGAACAAGCCCCATCATTATATTCTACTCCTTTTAGCTTTGAAGATAACATTGCAACCAGTGCCATTATTCCTCGAATCGTGTATGCAAGCTTGACTCGTTAGATTAGACTTTTCTTCGCCAATCAAAAGAACGCTTGCCATTTATGAAACGTAAAACCGCCCCCGTCGCAGGAAGTGTCCACAAAGATCGTGCAAGGTCATCCCTATGGCGCTATCACGCGGTTCTTATTTCTTCGTTTTTAATTAACCCCAGGGACAGCAGTTCGTTCATTAAAGATTCTTTCTTTGGCGTTCGACGGGAAGTCGATACTCGGGAACGAAACACCGTGCAAAATCCCTGGCTGACAGCGACCACCGCGACGTCACTCAAGGCCGTAGAGGGTTAATTAAATACTTAACCAAGCTCCGGGAAGCCCAAGGGCTCGTAAATCCCGACTTCGACCCCTTAGTGTTCCACCAAGGCGCTTGCCTTCATCCCCCGCGCCCAAGTTCCTTTCATTGTGGTCCTCCCGCGCTACGGCTTGATGTGTCTCAAGTTTCCATTTCCGGTCCTGCCTTTGGCGAGTCTCCTTGCGGCATCGCCTGTGCACGTGCTCACCTTGTAATTCGAGGATCGTGGCGAATTCGCTTAAACCGTAGACACGCCCCGTAAAACTTCGTACATATGCAGTATGTATGAATTTCTTTCCCGAGATCTACTCGAATTTTGTTTTGGTTCGTAACGATAGGAAGTATCCATTGAAACTCGATGGAATTGCCTTGAACTTTTGTGTCACGTTATTTTAATTGATAGTGTGGTATTGAATTCGTATTATTTTTTAGTAATTGAAACTCTCAGTACTCTAGGAACTTTTCTAAACTTTATTTCATAGTTTATGTCTGTTCGCTATTGCGATCGTACAGAGACTACTTATCCACTCAATTAGGCACACTTAACGCGCGTCTTCCTCTCCCTCCCTCTCTCCCACTCGACAAGTACTCCCTCTTTTTCACTCTTTCTCTCTCATAAAATTTTAGGAACATCGTTGCTACTTCATGTATAGTTTCAGTATTTCTTCGACAAGTGGAAGATAATACTATGGTTATTATTATTGCGGAGACAGTGACATACTATGTATTTAGTTAGCACAGAAATGTTAAACTTCGTTGCAACAACACGGAAGCTGCATGGGTCAACAATTCTATGACCACAGAAAGTTTTACTTTCCCTCCATCTACTAACGGAGGACACTAGTAATTCTGAAATGTAAGTAACGCGTAGTGCTTGTGTAAATTGTGTCACGGCGAATAATTTACACGGTAACGGTAGAATCTGCAAACATGAATTAATTGCCACGCAAATTTTCGAACAATATATAACTTTCTAGCAATCTCTGATAGATTATAGACTGAAGCCCTAAATGTTTCTTCCTCAGCACATATTACCTCACAATTTTCTGTAAAAATTCGTCATACCCGTATTATTATCTGCCACTCAAGCACGACAAGCAAAACTTGCTATTATTCCTATAAAAATTTATTGAAAACACTTCAGTTCTTCATTCCCTAACCGATCCTACTCCACGATCGAACGCGTATGTAATCGGGTGCTTCAGTAAACGGTTCAATTCAAACTAAGACACTCAAATCACTCACTACTACGTGTCAATCATTCGCAAAGGCGCCCGCAGACTTTTTTTCGTAGGAGGGAGGCAACTTTGAGAAATCAATTCCCACGTTCTCATCCTCCCATCCACAATTACGAATTGCCATTTAATTTGTAAAATTCGGAAATCGCAGCCCAGCATCCCGCACATGTGCGATAGCCACGTAACAGTGTCCGCCCTGCAACGCGCAAGTAGTCAGAACAACCGAAGTTCCGCCAAGTGCATTGAACGGGTCATGAATAATAATCAGCCGATCGATCGGCGTTCCGTCATAGATGTACAATTAAACGTACGCAGCGACGTCTCCCCCGCTACCGACTCCCCGTTAAACACGACAGGTCAGTGTTGGACTCGCGTTGCTCCAAAGCGTTAAGCCGCGCGCACACGCGTGCCCCGCTCACGCGTGAATCGCAGTGGCGTGTGCGGTTGTGCACACTGTGCCGCTGTGTCTGGAATAATACGGTGTGTGTACCGTACACAATGTGCTCAGGTTGGTTTCACGCGTTGCCCCAGAAACACGCAGACAAACGGGGGCATTCGGGGGAAGCCGATTGACCGTGGCAAGACCCACCGCGTCGAGAAGACGATTTATAGGCTTTTGTAAGACTACACAGTGACCTGACCTAAGTGCAATTAAGAGGGGCAGATGGGAAGGGACCTGCACGTCGTAGACGGCGACGTGTGCGGCTCGAGGGAAGCTCGAATGGGGCGGACGTGAGTCGAGGGAGATCGACGTGTTCTTGGGTAGATCGCGACGATCCAGGCCACCGATAGTTGCAGTTCTGGCAACTGGAAATTTCTGGCACGGTTCGGTTCGGTGCCGAAGGCTTTGGGCACTGTAGAGTATCAGAATAGATAGGTAGGAAAAGGATAAGTGATGCAAGATGGGCGTAACGTTGGAGGGGATCACGCAGATTGGTTGTTTCCTACGAAGTTGTAGTTATTAAGGTGATGATCACTGTTTCTGAATGATGAAGGATATGCTCATTTGCTAGGATAGATAGTTCCCGTACATCAGATTACACTATCGTGCGTGGAAACTCTTTTTAAGCATTGTTTCTCAAATTATAAAGAAATTACTGAATCTAATGAACTTCCTTCGACTCACGGAAATGTGGACGAAAATATTTATTTCTAAAGAGCGACTATGTACTGATTGTTAGCTATACTATATCCCGCGGCCTCGCGAATCTGCCATTACCAAGTAACAAACAAGGATTAATTAAATGAAAAAAGAATTCCTCATCACTCCCAAACATTTTGCATCGTCACAACGTGCATATTATAAGCCGCAGCGCCGTAATTCACAGAAAAGGGAAAACCCGTTACAAAACAAAGTATTAAAAACCGCGACAGGGGGATACGGGTTATGAAAGAATAAACGAGCGGGCGAGCGGCTCGAAATTAAATAAGTTCCCATTAAAAAGTCGACGTTCGCCGTGCGCGACCGCAGCGCGAAAAGCTCGACGCGTATTTGCAATATGCAGCCCCAGAAAGCAATAAAACTTTATCCAGCCCTGGTGGCAGTGGGCCGCGTTCGCCCGTGTCGTGAAACGAACGTCGTGAAACCGTGAAATTTTAATTAATACTTTTATAAGGCGGACCACGGTAGTGTCCGCGTTAAAGAGGGGTGGAACAAGACGGGGTGAGTATTTCGCTTTGTAGCGTCGCTGGATCGACAATGTCGAGGGCCACCGGCTCGCTTGGAAACGTCCACGAAACAGTGGACGACGGTGTGTATCGGGTGGCGCCATATATTTAGATCAACGTCGGCTGTTAAACCGCAGCTAACGAAGTCGTTGTTGCCCCCGTGTCGCAGTCGCTTCCACTGCGGTGGAAAAAATTACGGAGGGAGGGTCGAAGGGCGCAGAAAATAGATGTGCCGGCTCGGGCCGACAATTAAAGCATCTGCGCAGGCACGTCGCCTTCTTGAGCGACCGAAAATATCCAAACAAATTGTTTGCTACTCGAGGCGCGCGGTGTTACACGCGTGGCCGAGTGACGCCGGAAATTGGGACACGTGAAACCGTTTAGCGTCTTCCGCGAGGAGGTTTTCGTGGTTTCTGGGCCGGGGTGATCGATGGCCAGCATCGACTCCAGCCGTTCGATCTCCTTTTATCGGCCGATTGATAAAGCGTGGGGGTACAGCGCGCTCGAACTCCCGGAAGGGTGTCTTTTCTTGCGCGCAGGAGACTATAGCAGTGGGCAAAGCCTGGGATCGATCTGTCAAAGAAATTCGGGGATTTTTGCTCGCGTTGGGGAGGTGGGATGTGTGTATGAACGCGGGCTTCGGGGTTTCTCATGAAAGGGAAAGGAGAGTGGATTGTTATGGTGATGGAATGTTCCTTTCCTGCGAAGATGGATTTTAGAGTCGCTTAGAATGGTTCTTTTGTTGTTTTTCGAAGTGGTCGCAGTATTGAATTAGGTGAATAGGCATCACATCGTCGCTTTAGAAAGTGTATGATAGGATTAAATAGTTTCGATTAAATAGTTTACTGTTCTTGGAAATAGATTAGGTGGGTACAATGCATTATAAAGCTCCATATAGCTTCTTAAGGGGACTAGGCAGTCGTTTTTCGTGAGAAAGAGACTCTGTCCTTTATTTATTTGTAAAGAAATGAAAGCATATCCAGGTGTACCCTTTTACCCAATGTTTATTACTACCATACAGATTGAGAAATAAATGGTAAGAAATATATATGTGTTTTAAAAATGGCGCTGCAGACGGGTAAACATTTTAACGGTTTTCCGTCGTTTTGCCCTAATATCGGTCTTAAAATGTGACGTAATTCGATTTTAAAGGTGTGATTCTTGTTTGTTGGATTCACAGTTTCCGACCAAACCTATAAAAACAGAAATTAAATCAAAATTATACGATTGGTGGCCGAAAAACGGCGATTTTTCCGAGAAAAATTCGTTCTTGCTTGTGCGCTACTAAAATCCGGTGACTTTTCAATTTTTTTATGAAAATCTCGAATTTTTACGGACCATATCAGAGGTTTGGTCGGAAATGGCACATGTTTTACACATCCTGTAATTTTTTCAAGTCGATCTGAACCTCCATTCGTTCACAATAAGGTAAAAACGAAGAGAAGAAAATATTCGAGAAAAACGCGTTTAAAGTTTCTGGGCAAAGGCGACGCTATAGGTTGCCGCTTGACGATTTTAGCTGTCAAATCTACAATTTTGCGAATTTTACTATAAACCAAGCGGCATTTTATTCAGAAAGGATAGTACTTTTGGAAAATGCAATAAAAAAAATCGATTTTTCGACTGCCTAGTCCCCTTAAGGGGGGAAGCCACTGTGACGGTCGAAAATAAAGGCTATTTTCAAGACATTCTTTTATAATGAAATGTAACTTTCTACGAAAAATCTTTATTACCAACTGAAAATACATATCTTTAACTAATATTTTATGCTTTGAGATTGAAAATTTTTTCGGTAGTATGGCCACAGCATACGATAACGTTAGGCTCTACACAAAAAAAATACAAAACGGATGCACGTATAACTTCCCAACAATTGATCCGAATTTAAAATTTCGAACGGCTTCTTAAAGTATATTTCAATAGCTTCAGTTGCACGTACGGGTTTAAAGAAATATTCATTTTTGAAGAAATGGCGGACTTTAGATCTTGACCAAAAAGTATCAAAAATCAACATGTTTTTTCAATGTTACTGTTGAATCAATTATTCGATCAAAAAACTGGTACGTGTAACTGAAGATAATTGTATTACGAATATTCCCCGAAAATTTCAAGTGAATTCGATAAAAATTGACTGAGTTATCAATGCATCCAGTTTGAAAAATGTAGTTTCGACAGCAGTTATTTGGGAAGTAACATCGGAATTTTTCAATTTACCATAAAATAGATCATGTAAATCAGCTGCATTGTCTTCCTCCTCGTTTAAGCCACATCTTCGTCGTAATCGACCTTCATATGTCGCTGCTTGCGCTTTTCGGTCGGCAGCAGATATACGTAACGCGTCCTGCTTGTCTCGGTACGCAGCGGCTGTTGGTCCAATTTTAACATTCAGATGTTCCAATATCCGTAGGAGACCAGTATGATCATCATTGAAGAGAATTGTGGCCAAATAAGCAGCTAAATGTACTATGACGGCCTCACTTGATAGTGATTTAGGAGCGAACTTCCAAACGAGAGCGTTGAAGCTCTCGTTATTATTCTGAGTGAATCCACCTAAACATTTTTTTAATAGTTCTTTGTAACTTAAGCCTTCATAAATAGGGGTGATGGCAACAACAACATCCTGTTGCAACAACTCCAAGCCACCCGCGCGGGCACTCGGATCCGAGCGCTGTACTACCTATACAAAACCTGCAGTAGCTCCGAGAACTTTTCGAAATGCACTTTGAAACTGTGCAGGTATAATCTTGAAACCTCAAGCATTAAGAAAATGCAAAAAAATTAGGAAAAAAATTTTTTCACGGTGGCTTCCCCCTTAAGTTTAAAATCAGAGTTGCATTAAATTCCTTCTTAGCTAACACTAGGTGTGCACTATGTATACAAAAGATCAATGAATCTCTCCCCCTTCACAGTTAAGATCGAAGTCTTCTATGTCGTGAAGTATTTCTGCTGCAACTTTTCACAGTCGTCTTGCCATTTCAACTGCACGAAGGTATTAAAAGAGCCTGTCGAAGTGGCTGTCTACGACTGGGAAGGTAGTTAAGAAAACTCTCCAAGTTAATTCCACGGTATTTGAGCACACAGCCGTATGTGAAGGAAAGTTACGCGTAAACATGTTGAAGGGATGAGCTCTGAGGCCGCACAGAGATGAGCGCCGCTCGAATTCATCCGAATTGCATCAGGTGCATGTATCAAGACGTTTAAAGACACGAACAACGCGACGACGAAGTACCTACACACTAGCACGCTCGCGGATGCTTGCATACTCGAGTAAAGTACGCGAATTACGCTTTGCTGCTCGCTGAAATCACTGCGTACAAGAGCCATGGATAAACAGAGACGATACCGTTGACGGAATACACGTTTAAGCATTGAAACGTGCAATTTGCGAAAGCGACACGACCATCGTTTCTACTCTGGTATCCACTTTACGTCACGAGGTGCCGCAAAATTTATGTATCCCATCCGTTGCGATATATTGCTGTTCAAGAAGATGGAGTTCTTTTCTGTAGAAGCGCTTTATATCTGAAAGTGGTGTACGTTCTTGCGGATAAATTAAAGAAAGACCAGGTTCCCATTTAAGCGCAACTATTTTTATGTATTCGACTTTGGAATGAAGAATCTGTGGCGACCGTGAAAGCCAGATTGTACCCAGACACCTTTTTCCAAAAACGAGAGACTCAGATTCAACTCCTTTCTGTTTCATCCCTCGCGTTTTTCACCGAATTTACAAATATCTAGCACCGCCAATCGAATATCGCAACGAGGTGGAAAAATAATTCTAGCGTAGCTCTTTCAGAAATCTGTTCGTCACTGAAAATGTGCGAGTATCGGAAGGGTCGATTGCTCGATGTTCCGAGAATTATGAAAGGCTATACGATACCCTTAATATCGATAGCTTACACGAATGGATTACAGTAGGAAACGATATTCCAGCGCGAAACGGATTAACACGGATAAGATAATATTGGGTTAAACTGACTAAATACCAGCTGTATGGTATTGCCCCATAGATATCGCTATATTGAAAGCCTTATCTCGGATAATCAGGAGATTCATCAAGGATTTGTAACACAGACTGCAGCGTTGTATGTGTGTGACTGTGTATAAAATATTTTTTTTTAAAAATCGTGCAGATATTTTCATCACACGATTACTATTAAATTACACAACCTGCATGTGTTGATTCTAGAAATACATATATAGGAGCTTCAAGTACTCCAATTCCAAATAGTATTCAGCAAATAACATTAAGCATTAATGATGGAATAATGTTTCTTGATGAAAACAGTTTGCCACATCCCTATCACGTGCACGTGCTAAACGCTAAACAATTAGTAATCAAAACGGCTCCACTTATCACTCCCTGCTGCGCTCTCCTAACTACTTCTGATAGGTTCGTTGTAACTGTACACAGGGTGGCTAACCGCACTGTTGATTCGCTGTTTGTACGGTTGCATGGGGCGTCTACTGTGAATGCAATACTCGTGTGAGCAATTAATAGAAGAGGCCGAGTTAACAAGTCCCTTGGCGACCTGTTATCAGGACTTTACACCCCTCTAATCATTCTATACTCGTCACGTTTTCGTGTTTACGTGTAAAAACTAACGAGAGAAGGAGATTGTCAGGTGGTTGTTTTTTGAAAGATTGGTATATACTATCTTGGAGCACTTATCTTTCGATTGAAACGCGAGGATAGTCAATACATATGTACTCAGACATATTTTCCTCAATTTTCCTCGGCGATCTTCCCTACTTACGGCTGAAGTGAGGCTTTCAGAACTCGAGGGAATAAGATAACTTAAGGATGAACTACTTTCTTTCATGTTTGTCGAATGAAAAGAATATGCGTGCAATGTTCGCATATGTGTTAATTGAACGGTCGCTTAAGAGTAATCTAAAGTAGTGTCCTAGAATCAAGAATATTTTAATAAATTTTCCTTTCATAAGGAGTAAAATATTTCACTGCCTCGTGAATTATACAGGATGTGTAGGTACTCGAATATTTACACACGGTCTTTCATTACCTTCAAATACCAAATTTAATCCATTAATCTTCCGTTGTATTTTCTCTTATATTGCAAGCAGTAGCACGAACATTCGCAGGCAAATAATGAAATTCCATTCGAATATAACGTAGAGAAAAATTCTTCTTTGCGATGAATAATTTAATTAGAAGCGGATCGACGCAATATCGTATGAACCACTTCTTCGACGTTAGCAGTTCTGTACGAAAAACTACTAATTAATCATTCAAAGAACTGTAATTAGTGGCAGAATCTTCCATCGCGTTATCTTTATCTCGCATCTTTTTCCAGGAACCGTTAATTTCCCTTAACCAAGACAGGCTTCGTTGGCTTTTTAAAGTAAGGATCTTCTTTCGAAAGTAGAGGCAGGAAACACGATCCTACTGTGTCGTTTCTTATTAGACGCTGCGTGACAGACGTGTGTAGAGATGCATGTGCTGGCATCAAAGAGATGAAAACCATACCTGGGTCATGGTGCAGCCTCTGCTCCGAGGGCTTCCATGAAAAGAAAAATGGATTATAAAGAGTAAATTATATTTGTTGGATTAGGTGTTCTACAAAAGTTTTTCGAACCTGAAATCGAAACCTCGGTCATACTTCGAAAGTTCTTAATAATTTGACGAAGTATATCATTTTAATTCACCTTCAACAGATTTGTCTTCTTAAGTCACGATCCTTGTGAATTACAAATGGAAATCTGTGTTCTCGCAATTACCTATCTGTTGGTGTCGAACTTTTGTGGGACACCCAGTTTGCTAGTTATTTATATTTAGTACATTATTACGGTGATTAGTCAATTTAGTGCGTTCGTATCTGATTTTAATATTACTGTCCTTCATTGTAAACTGAAAGTTGCCGTTGTATATTTCGTTTATGAGTTATCTATATAGGAGAAGGTATTTAAATGAAGCCTGGCAGACATTAGGCGAAGGGAACACGTTTAGACATGCTGGATGGTTTCGACATCGCAATGTGAAATTCAATATTTCGAAGAGTTTACTGTAATTTCGTGAAAGTCCAAGTTTCACCGACGAGTGTGGGAGGAGCGCATTTCCTGTGCGAATGTAGCCGTTATGTCAATTTCCTCGACGTCCTGGGGAAGTAAATACTACGGACCTGAAGTTTTCTAAATAAATTCTAGCGGAAATCTACTATTGCAGACGTGGGGCATGTCCAACTCAATCAACTAGGGATGTGACGAAATAGAATTGCATTACAGAAGAAATCATATTTTTCCATCGTTTATTCGTTTTATTATTTAATTCTCGCGTTGCGTGTAATTTATAGAAATTTTGTTCGATGCGAAAATGATTTCAAGAGACAAAATACAGAAAGATTATACCGGTAGCTTCGAATTTTAACCCAATCTGTAAGTCGTAGCTGCGTGCTACAGAGACGCTGCAAGATACTCGTTAAAGATCGGGTTTCAAAGATACTTTGACAGCCACCGTGCAGCAAAAGTGGGTCCCTTGAGCTAAAAAAAAACGATGCACGATATCTCGAGAAGATTCACCATGAAATTGTTAGTTCCTCTTCATGCTTTTCAGCTTCCTCTCCACAAGGCACACATCTTCTCCCTACGCTTTTATCCCATCTTACGCAAAGGGGAACTAAAGATTACTATCTACCACTATGTATATACTAGTAGCGTAGATATATATATATATATAAAATTCCGTTCTAAGATTAAGTGCATTTAGCAGCTCAAGACTTGTACTTCAGAATCCCTCTTCTCCATATTTTTTAAACGAGCACTGCCTTTGCCAAGTGAATATATCCTAAATACTACTTAGTCGCGATGTACAGAGGTGTGTCACGTGGAAAGTCCTCAAAGAACATATACTTTAGTTCACCTTTATCGTTCTCTCTCCCGAGTTTGGAGTGTGATCAATCTCGCATAGATCTACGGTTCTGTTAAGTGCCACTGAGCCAGTTTGCTGATTATGAATTATACGACGAAACGTTCCATGGGGTGCAGGCTGGATTGCTGCCAAGCCTGATTCCATCGGGGAGCTTCTTCTCGCTCTGTATACTGTGGCATTATTTCCAGCATCTTCCCGCTTTCGACTTCTTACGTCCACTCGAACGGGAAAGTGTCCGGAAGGCCAAGCTTCCAGCTTTCATTAGTTACGTCTTCGAACAACGAACTCCGTCGAGTACTTATCGAACTGGAACGATCGTGACTCCATGGACCGGAATTACATGAACTTATTACACTGCAGCATCCTTGCGCTTTAGATGCTGACATAAACGTTTGTCACAATCGCACGGATCTATCGAAACTATGCTACGCTTCTGTTACTTCACCTCGTTTTGAAGGCTCGTCAGGTATTACTGCTAAATCACTGGAATCATATGAAACATGAAATCGTGTAACATATTTCACGTGGTTTCGAGTTATTTTATTGATGCTCAGATACTATGCTGTATGAAATGTATCGTAGTATTGTAACAGCATAAAGTCCGGTATGTGGAGGGTGTTGGTAGTTTTAAAAAGGTTCTGCGGTTGTTTTCTTTGATAGAAATTATTTTCTTTATTAATGCATAGGTGTGGGAGAAAGTGTTCAAGGCAAAAATTAAGTGGTTTTATGGAATAAATAGAATATAAGACGAATTATATTCCATAAAATTAAATATTTAATTATATGACTTACCTTCGACGCAATTAAGAATAGTTTGGCTTAATTTCTTGATCGAGGAGTGATGAAGAACAATTTGTCTTCTACAACCGCGATTCGCATGAGCCATTTGACGTTGACAGATCCGACAAATCAATAAATACGTCGGTCTTATCGCAGCTCGACCAAAGAATAATGTTCCCATAACTTTCAGGTATACATACACGCATTTCGACGTTTATTGTTGAATTAATCTTCTTTGTGAGATAACACGTTAATGTCTACCCGCCTGTCTATTCGCCTGTCAAGCAAAATATCTACAATCCAAATACGTTTAGACACCTATACAGCCTGGTTGGCTTAATTAAATTTCTCTAGAACAATTAGAGGAGCAGATAATAGAGTTATCCTGACGTGCAATGCGGGTTAGGATTCTGAGTCGGGGTACGGGTGTATTCCCCTGTAATGGAGGCATGAAAGTAAAAGGCATATCAAAGAATTGATAATTGAGCGAAAGATTTTAGTTCTATTTTGTAGTTTCTTGTACAAGAGGGGAGTTAATCAGAATTTTTGTCTAATAAGAATTAATGTGACGTAGAAAAAGAACACCTTTTATTTCTTCTTTTTCTCTATTCTAACATTACTATATTTTTTCAGAATTGCAAAAATTCTGTTTCGTGATTGTCCTTTCATATCTTTCTTTTAAATGTACCTAAATTAAATGTTCGCAATGATTTCCTCTTTCTTTATGTTATTTCTCATCTGCTGCATCAAATTTCTTTTTCCTTTTTTGTTAAAATGGACGATGTTGAAGTTAAAAGAGATATTATACAGGGCATCGCGCGCCAGTGATTCTGCCGGAATTAAAACGAATCATTGGGGAGGTCTCGATGTCAATAAAAGAGCGTGTTTTCCGGGTCAAAAGTAACGCGGAACGCAACGTCGACTAGATATTGGATTTTAGCTGATATTGCTCGTCAGCTACTTCCATGCATTTTTCATCTTTATCGTCAGTCACTTCCTCCACCCCTTTCTTGCAGCGAAAAAACGGAGGAAAGCCGGTGTAAAGGGTTCCACTTAATCTCCTGAGTTTCGTGCTCAATCGGTGGAAAGATATCAGACCCCTGTCTTAACTACGGAATGAAAAATGTGTCGGAATTTATTGAAAGAAATATATTAGTTTTCGACCAATTTGACTTGCAATCGACGATATCGGCGTGGTGATGTGTAAATACATTAGCTTGGCATTTCAAAAGCTTTGAAAGTCGTATTCGAATTTATAAGGAATATTTAATTTCCCATTTGTGATTGTTTTTGAATTCAGAATCATTTGTCGTCGTTATTTGGAATATCAAAATTACTGTAGCTTGAAGTATTGAGGCAAAATGATTAAAAGATTCAGAAAAATCTTCACAGTTTTCATCCTAATCACTATAGTGATATATATGTATATATATATATATATATTAATCATTATACAGCCACCTGTATACATTTCAATGTTCTAACTTATAAAGTTAAACCACAGAATTCCAGCAAGCTGAAATTCATAAATAGTAAGTCAGCATCTGAGAAAAGAAATCGGTATTGGTTCCAATAGACAAACTTTTTGTATCAACCCAATACAATATTGAATACAGAATATTCCTTCAGTCAATGTGTTTCGCAGAAACCAAATACTAAATTACTCAAACTTTTACGTCTTGGTCAAGACCTGGTACGACCCGCCGATACTGTGTACTGAGTTCGATCGAACGTTTTGTTCTACGTTCACCAGGGATACTTCGGATCATCCCCGATAATATGATGTCCCGGGAAAAACGGTAAACAATTTCTTCCTTGGCGTAACTACAACAGTCTTATGAACAAACAACATAGGTATTCGAAACAATGATCGTCGATTAAACTAAGAAATAATGTAGCTGTATAATTCAAGTCTGTCGTGAGCATAACGGCGGTGTTTCCCCGTGGATTTGCGAAATTGTGTCTGCGGACAGATGGCGCTTGAACGCGAAGCATAAATTTAAGGAAACTGTCGCAGCACTAACTTACGCTTGATAAATTCCCGTCAAATATTCGAACCAGTCGCTATAATAATCGTTTGTAACTAGAGACAAAGACCTTACAGCATCGATCATTCCGAAACAGGAACTTAGATCCTTCCTCACATGAATCCCCAGCTGTACTTTAAGCAAAACACATTCTGACATCTCAATTTAGAAGCCTCTTGATTTTAAGCAATTTTAGTTACCCACATTTCATTTTAAAGCAAAAGGTAAAAAGTTACCTACAGTTTTTCATTCAAAGGTGAGGAGTTCAAATTGAGTTGCTTCTGTGTTTATATAAAATGTGATTGAATACTAATTTCCGAATCGCAAAATTCGATAATATTGTGCTGCGTTGGAGCAGAACAGTTTGAGCAGATTCCATTTCTGGGCTGTTCCGCGTTAGTTACCATGCCTGTAGTAAATTCAGAGTTAATTTGATATTGACGAAATATTCGTGGTAAGTCCAGAATTAATTTATCATTGACAAAGTATTCATAGTAAACCCGGCATTAATATATTATTAACAAAGAAGAGTGTAGCAGGATGCGCCCAATGCCTGTAGCGCACAGCTATTTGACGTAAGCTGCTTACAGAGGGTCCTCCGTATTACATCTTTGCACAGGTCATGACACTGTGTATGTAGATACGCCAGCAATGAAGCCTATGGCTATAGTTTCGCTATAAGTAACAGGTCGTTGAATAATCTAACACTGTTCCCAATTAACGGGAGGACCTAATGCACCAACGAACCTGTTAATTTACTATTCCATACTATTTCATCCAAAATATTAATTACCAAAATATCTTCTAAAAGTAACCGCATCTTTCATTTTTACATCTGTACCTACATTCACCCGCCGATTTACAAAAATTCCATCTCCGAATTGGAAATAGCTTGCTCGCGAAATTCATTTCCATAGCGCATAGAAGTTACCTACGTTCGGCTGGCATCAAGTGAAATTGCATTATGCAACCAGCATCGCATCTGCATCTGCTCGATCAACGATCATTGTGCGCGCATCAAATGCCCTTTCACAAGTAAGCTGGTACAACTCGTGCAAAATCGAGAATTTAATTTGCCTAATGTTTTACAAAACCTTTCAAAATCCACTACCCCACCCAGAACACTTACTCGCGCATCGTCGCTTTCGCATCAGCAAAGAAACAGTCTACTGAGTCTACCCCTCGCGGTTCCTCAACGCTCAATCCCTGCAAAGCGTCCACTCGAAGGGTGTCAGCGACGCAATAAGTAAGCCGAGGTTTAACGAGCCGCTGTGGACACGTCAACGGCTTCTTATCGACTCGGGGGCCCGGTGCAAGTCGAACGAACAGGGCAATCAGCCTTAACGCGCTTTTCATGGGCTGGGTTGGATCGACACGCGATTCCGTGGCCGTCGGTGGGGGCCAAATAGCGTGTCCCTAACGCGATTAAATGCTCATTACAGTCGCGGCTCGTTCACCCTTGAAATTCCCTTTAATAGCGGCTTGATACAAGCCGTCGCGTGGTTCAGCCTTCATCCAGCCGGTTGCAGGCAGACAGGGACCAGCTCGCGCGCATCCGCTCGAAAGTACGAAAACAAAGCGGCAGGATTTGCTCGTAGAAGCGAGAACAGCCGTGTGTTCTTGAAACTTCCCCGTAAACCGCTTATGTACTCGAGGAAAACGGACAGGAGGAAGTAAGAGGACTCGCTGATTGTACCAGTTGGTCAGGCAAGATCCGCATTAACCACAAGTTACTCGCCATAGTTCGAGAGTTGATAGCCAAGTGTTGCGTTCTTAGCTACGCAACGTCCGAAAGCTTGTGGCCCCCTTTTCCCTTCACCCTTTCAGCGCTCTCGACTCATGCATACACTAGCGGACAAAAAAGTTACCACTTTTTCGATTTGTTCTATTTTTGTTATTTTGTTTAGCATACATTTAGGACTGTGGTATATTTAATATACATATTCTGATGGAGAATTTAAAGATGTATAAAATCCAATTAAAGTTGAATTTAATTAACTGACAAGCAAAAGTGTTGTATGATATTAAAGGGGGTAACACATTTTTGGAGCCGACAAAGAAGTTACCACGTTTAGCAACTTTTTAGATTGTCCTAAAAGCAAAATGTCCCCCCACAAAATATTAGATGTTTTTATGTTCAAAAGTGGTAACTTTTTGTAGACTTTAAAAGTGTGTTGTCTTGTTTAATGTTATGTGCGGTTTTATGATTGTTAGTTAAATAAATTCAACTGTAACTGGATTTTATACAGCTTTCAATTCTCTTTCAGAATATGTATGTTAGGCATATACTGCAATTTTGAATTGATATTGAAAAGTAATAGAATTAGGGTGGGTCGAAAAAGTGGTAACTTTTTTGTCCGCTACTGTATTTGATCAGTTAACACATTTGCATTATTAGAACAAAAGATATACATGGTTTGGCGGAATAATAATATATAAATCCTTCTTGTTAAGATGACGCAGGAATGGATTTTTCAATCTACTTCGCACTAATTTCTAGCAGCTCCACGACAATGAAATTCTGTTTTGAATTGTGTGTAAATTCACTGTGTTGTAAATTCCATTGCTCCAATATACGTTCTCTGTCGTCGTTCACTTTCTTTAAACACAAGCTGCACGTTCGATCGTTCTGAGCCGCGGCTAAAACACTTAAAACAGTTAAAACGCAATCAATGCCAACGGGATGATGCAATCGTGCACCGACCGAATTCCTAAGCCCGCCACGTGCCCCAGTGGCAGTTTTCATCCAGGGGGCACGCGAGGGGAAACGAAATCGCCGTGATAGGAAGCAGGCGCGTCTAGAATAAATATTAATGCAAGTGTAGGGGTTGCTCGCCCGTGGCTGTTCCTACACGTCCGCGGTGTCTTCACGCTCGGATTCCCATTGTTTCTCTTTTTCCTCCTCTTGCCTTTGCGGGTTACGTGGCGTTCACACCCTCCCCGAAGCATCTCCGCCGAGCTTTAGTTCGCCAGGCATCGTAATTTCTCGATTCCGTGACATCTGTCGCTGCAGGGTTAAGCCCGCAGCTTCGCGGTGACACCGCGGCCTCGTTCCTCTTATAGATTTCGCATATATATCGGTCGCTGATATTTGTCAAAATTTCTGGCTCAGGTCGCTCCTGAAGGGATTCAAATTTTAACTCGAAACTTGGTGGGGCAAATCTGGGACACTCTTCTATATCGACCCGTTCGCTTTCACATTGTTATATGGTAAATAGATTAATCATCAACACTTTCTCATCCCACACGCGAGAAATTAGAGTGAATGTAGGTTTTGAAGTATTGATTTCCAAGTGTGACATGTATTCTAGCAATAAAATTGCACCTACTGAAAAGCATTTGAAATCTCTGCAGTGGTCTTAAGTATTTAACCTTAATTTTATAACAGTTATACTGCTTACAGGACACCAATTTTTTCAAAACGTATTTTACGACCCTAAGGGTCGACGTTTCCTCTCCAAGAGAAAGCCACGATTCCCCATTGACCCAGTGCCACCCTTTTGAAAGATATTAGGAAGAAAATTCAATTTCCGCGTATTCATTTAACACACGCTTGACTCCTCGTTTACTCTCTACAGCGGCGTAACAAATTTCACCCGGGTAGTGCCCTCTAATCAGAATTCAATTCCCAGGAAAATATTTGTCCGTTGAAGGTAGATGAGCGACAGGCAAACACTTTTTACCAGGCCTCCTTTCCTTTAAACGTCTCTCTTCTACGCCCGACGTAACGGTAGACACAGTTTCCTCGCGCATTCACGGAAATTCGCTCCCTTCACAAAGCCCGTCTCCCTCACAATCGGGCGGCAGGGTGGCGGGAAGTGTTTCTTCGAAAGCAGAAAAAAAACGGGGAAAATTTCGCGTCAACCTTTCCCTTTGATCCCCTCGTCCGCTTTGACTGCTTGTCGACTATCGACGTTTGAGCTCGTTGGCGGGCAAGATTGGCCGACGGCAAAAGGGAGCTGCTAAGCTGCGTGTCAGAAAGCGGGGCATGAAGAGAATTCAAGCCCGAAGGCCTCGGCGCGGAGTTTACAAATATGTGTTGCCGCGGCGGTTCTCCCGGATCTTCCAGCAAACTTCGTTATTCCCTTTGCGACGTCAGTATCACCATCGTCTGTCCACACACTCGCCGCTGCCCTAGAAACTATGGAGGGCAGCCTTGGTGGTGCAGCTCGCAACAGGCAATGGGACCCTGTGGTCGTTCATCGACTCGCTAGGGGAATGGAATATTACACAGGGTAGATGTTAATAGTAATAACGTGGTCATTACAGCAGGTGGATGGAATACAAGCGTCTGTAGGAGATACATTTTATTACATATGTTTAAACGTAGAAGCTTTGTGTGAGGAGGTTTGTTGTGGGCCTAAACAAGAAGGGGATGATTCTTCGTCAGAAAATAAGTGGAATGTGAATGAGGATTTTGAAGATCATTTGATGAGGGTAAGGGGAAAGAACAGGGAATGTCACAAAACAGCGCCATGGAGAAAATTAAGTTTTAATACTTTAGTCTATCAGTAAAGAAACAAGCTTCAATAAAGGGTCTAGCAGGGTAAGTATGGGCAAACGGCCCCCACGCCGATTCCTGGAGGTGTTATTTTTTAAACAATGCTCCTGGCATGAAACACCATTGTGTAAAGTTTTAGATCGCTACCCCCCCGTTTAAGGGTAATACGGGGGTGAACGCCCTTAACGTTATTATTTTTTATCTCGGTTACTACTTAAAATATTTGAATGAGAAAAATATGAAAAAAAGCTACATACTAACTGTACTTCGTGTATTTTTCTCGAAATTGTAAATCAATTATTAAGGGTAGAAAAAAAATAATTAATTTTTTGAGGGTGGTTTTTCGAAACAACCCTTTGAGTGACAACCTCCAAAAAAATAAAAAATAATGCTCTATTATGGTGGTATTATATAAAAAATCCTGAAGATGATCGAGTTGGTGGAACATAGTTAAATAATTTAAAGAAGATCATTATATTATAAAGGGTCTAGCAGGGTAAGTATGGGCAAACGGCCCCAACGTCGATTCCTGGAGGTGTTATTTTTTAAACAATGCTCCTGGCCTGAAACACCATTATGTAAAGTTTTAGATCGCTACCCCCCGTTTAATACGGTAATACGGGGGTAAACGCTCTTATATTTATAATTTTTTTTCTTGGTTAAAGATATTTAAATGAAACAAAAGCGACAATATTTTTCCGGATTGGAAATGAATTATTACGGGTAGAAAAATATAATTTATATTTGGGGGTAGTTTTTGCACCCAACCCTATGAATGACAACCCCTTGTCGTGATAATCGCTTATATTTGTTTGCACATATCGAAGGGATAATCCGTACTTAGCCAGGCGTATTTTGCTGTCTTTCTGATTATATAAACGCTGATAACTTATAATCGATTAAAGAAAAATTACAAATAATGCAGTTATCACTACTGCTTTCAGGCATTGTTCTAAATAATACTGGTGCTAAATAAAGCACTCAAACAATTTTTATCGTAATATTCATGATTTTCTCTATTAGTAAACTCGCAAGCAAAATGTCGATAAAACAGCGACGGTTCCGTGCTGTCGGCGGACCGCGACGTCGATACGTCGTCGTATGGTGAATAGAGGGACGCGGCCGCCTCACCGCGCCGCGCCGTCCGCGTAAAAATAATATTGGGACGCAGTCGCCGTCGTTGAGGGGTTATTTAAGTATGTTTCCACCAACGCGACTATTCTACATTTTTATACATGATAGTTATATAATAGAGTATTATTCTTAATTTTTTGGTGGTTGTCACTCATAGGGTTGTGTGCAAAAACTACCCCCAAATATAAATTATATTTTTCTACCCGTAATAATTCATTTCCAATCCGGAAAAATATTGTCGCTTTTGTTTCATTTAAATATCTTTAACCAAGAAAAAAAATTATAAATATAAGAGCGTTTACCCCCGTATTACCGTATTCAACTGGGGGTAGCGATCTAAAACTTTACATAATGGTGTTTCAGGCCAGGAGCATTGTTTAAAAAAATAACACCTCCAGGAATCGACGTTGGGGCCGTTTGCCCATACTTACCCTGCTAGACCCTTTATAATATAATGATCTTCTTTAAATTATTTAACTATGTTCCACCAACTCGATCATCTTCAGGATTTTTTATATAACACCACCATAATAGAGCATTATTTTTTATTTTTTTGGAGGTTGTCACTCAAAGGGTTGTTTCGAAAAACCACCCTCAAAAAATTAATTATTTTTTTTCTACCCTTAATAATTGATTTACAATTTCGAGAAAAATACACGAAGTACAGTTAGTATGTAGCTTTTTTTCATATTTTTCTCATTCAAATATTTTAAGTAGTAACCGAGATAAAAAATAATAACGTTAAGGGCGTTCACCCCCGTATTACCCTTAAACGGGGGGGTAGCGATCTAAAACTTTACACAATGGTGTTTCAGGCCAGGAGCATTGTTTAAAAAATAACACCTCCAGGAATCGGCGTGGGGGCCGTTTGCCCATACTTACCCTGCTAGACCCTTTAATTTTCTTCTTAAATAATTTCTTAGCTTAGAAGCTTATGTTTAGGTATTCAATGCAGAGAGGGCATTTCCTGTTTCTAAGCAGTACAGCAAATCTTTAACGATTTCACACGGGGCTATTTGAACTTTATAACCCTTTATATTCAACAGTTCTATAGTCCCTGTCGCCACCAACAAAATATAAGCAAAATATGCTATAAATCGCAAAATCACGAAAAATGGATATTCATTTATTTCACCCTTCGTTTCGCTTTCCTTTTCGATATCTTAAAGAATGCTTGATTGTCCACGTTCAAATCAATCATATTATAGAATTCATATTTCTCACTTATGGCAGAAATGGTAACGTTGTATCGGGCAGGGATATTGAAGAATCGAAACGTGAATGATGTGCTCTCCACGGGGTATAAATATCACGAGTTTCCTCGATATAGCGCAGAAAACGTCGCGGAAGTCGCACGGGCGGGCCAAACGATCGTTAAAATAAATCTAAATGTAAAAGTCGACTGGCAAAGGGGAAGGGGGGAGGGGGAGGAAAAATGTATGTCCAGCAGTCGCCGACAATAACTGCGAATGAACTTTCTTGCTTCACGGTCCGAGTGTTCCTTCCTGGTTACATCGCAGCGTCTTCCAGGCTGACCATCAAATTTTACGAGGCTGCCTTCTTCCTGGAGGAGGCCAAAGCCGTGGAAAATTATATAACCGTGGAAAAACGAGGGGAGCTGAACTCTCCTCGCTCTCTGCTTTGTTCTCGGTCTGGCAGATTTCTCGAATTCCTCTCGTCTATACGTTCCTCCCCTGTCTCGCCAAATTGAGTTATTTCGGCAAGTATTCTACTGGGCGCATATAAACTGCGAGTCCAAATTGTAGTGGTTAACAGAAAACGTAGAAGGAAATGGAAAAGATTCGCTAAACGTAGGTACTTGGAGTAAGATTTCCTGCTTCTCTTTGCTGGAGTGTCGTTAATCTTTAATGACATTTAATGACTTTTCCCAGACTATGTCGGGGTAGTAGAAATGTTTCCCATAGAAATCTACCTGTGTCAAAATAATCACGAATAGTCAGTGCAATTTCCAATCCAATCCAACAGGAAATATGTCTGAGAAGTTTAGTGTTGAATGTTTCCAAGCTCCACGCGACGCTTATCACTGTGATAATGGCGTATAAACGTGAAGCCTCGGAACGGGGACAATTCTTTGTAATGCTTCAGCCCGCGGAAGCTTTTAATCCAGCCACTCGGGAGTTCTCTCGAAGAACCGGCAGCAGTGTTTTTCGTAGCTGGTAAAAACGCGGAAAGGACAGCCATCACCTTCGTTTCTCGTCCCGGTAAAATATTTACGCTGTTAAAGGGGTGAACGGAGCAGCTCTTCACGAAGATTCCATCTCTTGGCGGGCACACGACCCGTGGAGAAACGGGCTTCGCTATTATACCAGCGATACCGAATTAAAATGCTAATTCACCGCATTAATTTTCATCTATCATGCCCCCCTTATCCTCTCACAGACTGCTAGTAGTTTTAAAATGTTTCCGGATTTAATTCGTCCCATACTGCCACTGATGCGAACGTTTTCTTACATAAATGGCCCCCACAGTGTGGTATATTTCTGATCGCTGTGTGACAATATTAGTGGACCTTCTTCTTGAATTTCTCTTGTGCCAATTTTAGTGAAGAAAGCTCAATTTGATGGTGTGAGCAGAGACTGAGGATCGAAAAGTACTGTAAGTTGATGAGTAATTTTTTGACACTGGGATGTTTGTACTGTTTTAGGGGTAATGTGAAAAAAGCAACTGCTGCGTTATTGAAAGATGAAAATAGCATAAATAAATACGAAAATGAGTATTCAGATGAATACAGGGATGTTTAATTTAGTTACTTTAAAATAATATTGTCAAGGTATTTGCAGGAGAACCTCGAAGTTCCAAGAGTAGAGCTTTAAATTAGTTGACACATCAGGGAACGTAGACGTAGAGCTGCTTAAAAAGGGCTTTTTAAATTATTTTGCGAAGTGTGTTATACGAATGGAAGTTTAAAGAAATTTAAGTTGTTCCTCTTTTGATGCTTACTCGGAAGTAGAAAACGCGGAATTCTCGCGATTCTATTCGTCGCGAAGATTTAACAGGCCGTGTAATGGCGAGATTTAGTTTTAAAAGTCTTGGGGTAAGAACGGGAAATGCAGTTTTAGAGATTATCTTCCTATGTTTTTGAGATAAGTGGCGTAAAGCGTGTCCGTAATTCAGAGGCTTTATAAAAAGAGCTTGTATCAAGGTCTTCCACTGTCGACACTGTTGAACTTCCACAAGAATTCAGAGCTTCTGAAAATACTATACTTCGATATTCCTTTGGAAGCATATCATATGTTCGAACACTTTGAATATTTCTATTGGCTTAATGAGTCTAGTCCAAATAACGAAATTAAACCCTTTGCAGCTTTTTTAGATATACAAGTCGATTTCTTTAAATAAATGAAATTATTATTCTAGATACTATTCGAATAATTTCGTATTCAATTCGATTGCAGGTTTCGAGAACGAAGCTTTCATTATCTCAATTTATTTTATTTTACAGAAATCTTTCCATTTTTCAAACCATAATCAGTTGAATTATTCAAATGAATTTCTGAAATTAGATAAGACCGCGTGTTTAGCAGCTGCAGTGTAAATTAACAATTATATTATAACAAATGAACTAACTACGTTAGAAATATAAGAAATCCTGGAAAAAATCTCCCCCATGAAAAGAATCTGCTCATTTATAACACTTGTCTACTTCACTTGCAGCAAATTCCTCAGATTCGTTATCAGTAAGAAATTTTTGTCCCGGAACATTTAACATACTTATGAAAGCATGATATAATATTTGACTTATCGAGAACTCGGTTTTTCGCCAAGAAATTACAAATGGGGCGAGTGGAAAGCCCGATCGTCTTCTTTGAAACTCCTGCATAATGCATGTCATTTTAACGACCGGCAGATAGCGAATTAATTTTGCTTCCTGTGGGTGTAGATCGATTTTTTCGACACCCACGCATCTTGCATGCTCGCATTGAACTGGCCGAGGCGAGAGATACGTGTTTACAATGTAGCCACCTGTTGGATACGAAACTTGTCGCTTCTCGAAACTTTTCCCCTCAAAATTTCGCGTAACCATTATGTACCACTATTTATCTGAAAAACTTTTCCCCTATCGATCATGATCACGAATTAAAAGGAATTCTCATATTCCATTGCCTGAGTGACACATGACATTTGGTTTTGTTCACATTTTACCTAACGATTAAGTAAATAGAACACCAAAAATACATACATACAATATCTTAGATCCCTTTTCATTTAATTCATCTCTCTCACTAACGTGTTGAAAGTATAACACAAGAGTAATGCACGAAAAAATTTAAGCCAGTTTCTGCTCGAACAATTTATCAGATTGCTCATCCAATTATAGTTAGAACCGTGGAAACTTTAGAGTACTCCGCGAACTGCAAGAAGCACAACTCGAAGCTGGAAGAATATATTTTTACGAGGATTCTTTTAATGATTTTCTTCAGAGTTTATTAATTCTTCAAACTTTGCTTCACAGCGGTCGACGAACTCTATAACCTACTCACGATAATGATTACTGTTTACGAACGAGAGTAATGGCACGATACGAGCATGAAAGTATACGCACTTTCCGCGTAACGCCGACCACATGCCGCAGAGCTTTCGAATTTGCCCAGCCCCAGACATGCATATTACGCGTCCAATGAATATTCCGCACTTTAATCTGAATTTCGAAATTAAATTAGAATCCTCAACTTCCACCGTCCGCTAAATCGATTACACAGTTTGCGTGCAAAGCTCCCCGTCACGAACTACTAACAAAGCATTAATGGGTAATAACAGTCGGCGAAAAAACTGTTTGAAACAACGTTAATAGCATTAAGCGTTATAATTCCGCGGTGAAATTGAAAAGGGAAGCAGAAGGGAAAAAATACTTGTGCAAAACGAGAGGCCGCGAAGCATGGAAACTGAGCAGCTTCGGAACCATTTGCTGACGGGACAGGATTATAAAAATCTGTTTTGTGAAATTCGATGGCTCCGCCCCTATCGGGTGTTCAATTAATCCTGGACCAAAATCGAATTAATTACAAAGATAGAAATTACTGCGGCAATCCGTGCCGCGATTAATGGGAGGGGGCAAATTACACGCGACCGCGAGTTCCGTAAAAACACCAACGATCGATGAGGCGGCGCGCCCCCTCGTCGCTGTGAATCGAGGGGGGTGAACTTTCGCGAGGATTCGAACAAAGTAATTTAAAACTTTCTCCTGACTGGATGCCGAGCCGTGAATAGAGCTGTCTGCCATCGACGACGAGAATCACCGCGGCATGCACGCGTAATAAAAATGCTAATTATATTGCTCGACGAATAGAAGCTCCGCGGCCAGGGGCCCGACGGGGTGGTGGTCGAAAATTGTCACGTAACGAGGAAGGAATAAACTGGTGTGTCGAAGCATTTCTCGGTGACATCGTAAAAAATTCATATCCCGCGTTGGTATGAATATTATCGCAGGACAAAAGAATTACTGTTAAAAAATGATGCGTATTGTTTGACAGGAACTAAGTAGATTTATATCGCATGAAAGGGGGACAGTATTATATTGATTTCCGTTTAATAGACTGAGTAACAAGTTTCTTGCGATTTTACAACAAAACTTATTGTTTATTTATTTTTCGTGCTTCAGTTTCATAAGATCTTTTTCTCCACATGTGTCTTACATGTCGTTGAGAATTCTAACTTTTTTAAAGAATTTTACGTAGCTTCGATCCTCTGTTTGTTTGTTTGTATCATGTTTAGTTCAAATCTGGAAACTCAGTTTTAACCCACTTCCAACTATCCAATAGACTTGAAACTTTGCAGGCGTACGTAGTTTAGATGACAATACAAAATTATGAAAAAGGAGTCAAAAATAAAAAAACATATAAAAATCCACAAACACTAAAACCTAGAAAATAAAATATATATAAAAAAAATAAGTTAAACAATTTTAAATTGCACTAAAAACTAAAAAGTAATTTTTTTCTTGTACTACAATTACGATGGTGATATGTCATTTTAAAGAAAATTGTTATATCTCTAACGACAGATTTTTCCTTCCTTCCACCTCCAGTAGTATTTCTTTCACTGTCGCCTCTAATTCGTTTAACATTGGGTAATATTTTCTTATACTCGTAGTTTCGCTACTAAATTCGAGGACAGGGTGGGATACACCCTTGTTTCGCGCCGTACAATCTATCAGAATCTTTGCTTCGCTTTATTGCCAATGAAATTCGATTGAGATCCTTTAGGGTGCGTAAATGTCGAGCCAAGGCTGTGTGAACTGGGCCTCTCGTCACCGCTAAAAACGAATTTAGGAGGCGAAAAAAGTCGCTCCTGCGACGAGTAGTTTTTAACGTCGACCGTGCTTTCCACGCCGGTACTTTAACTGGTCGTTAAAGTATTTTCGCTTGCCGCGGCTTGTTTCTTTTCGTGTCGCGCTGCTTTTCTCGCGGAATGCCCAGCCTGGCGCGTGTGAAGTGGAACGGTTAAGATGTTGCCGCAAACATCGGCAAAGGGACGACGACTGGCACACGTCGAAAATATTCTTAATGTGATTCACTCCGAACGTGAAACGTAAATCGAACGTGACTTTCGCTGAGATCCTGCAAAGACATATCTCGGCAGACGTCTATAGTTAAACATTAACAAGTGATGCCGGGTTGTGACGTAAAGTCAGAGGAGAATGAAAAAGAATTTCTGCAAAAATGGTTACACAGGGTTTTAGCCACAGCGACGCAAAATAGTTTTTATTACAACGGCGTACGATATTTGATTTTTGCTCCCGAATAGTCGACTTGCCAGCGCATGTTAACCATAAAAAACGTTTTGTGTTTGTCGAATTCAAAGGTCCGTGAAAATTGTTCTGGCACACTGGCTTGATCAAACGAACGAAAAAAACGAAACATGGGGTCGTATATTTTCAAAAGGCTGCAAATAATGTTGATTGTTCCTTTACGTTCTCGTTTGATGGTCTCTTCAGCGTGGTAATCTAAACTGACACCCCCTGTTCGTTCAATGTTCATTGTTATTCGTCCATCGATACATTCAGTGATATTCGCTGCGCCTGAGAAATAAAATTTCAATATTGTCCTGAAATATTGTATACATGCATGTACGTTTATTTATAACAGTTGCATCTAAAATCAAATAATCGGAGTGTAGGATAATCAGTAGTAAACAAGTCGATAAGGGAAACAAGAAGCTAAGTGTCTTGAAACTTAAACTAAAACTTAATTCAAGCTACCAAAGAACCCAGCATCCTCGATAACTTTCATGTCCCTTTATTCCTACTTGAAAAATAATTCAAATTAAACCTCCATAAATCTCCCAAGCGAATTTGTCTACACAAAAGAATGGCAACATCGCCCCGTTTCTGTTGCTTCTTCTCCCTGAAAGACTCCCACAGAAAGAGCGAGGGAAGCGCGAAGCAATTTTTCAAGAACCCCTACGTAATCTTTCGAAAATCGTTCATCGCCGATCCATCGATCGTCATCGGGACCATTATTCAGAAAGCTTTCTCGGTTTCGCGGATGGTGGATACGTTTTTGCGTGGCTCCCTCTTATTCAACCGTGGTGTCTGGTGAATGGAAAGCAGGAAGAACGTGTTTACGAGTCCCGGGCTGGAAACTTCGCGGAAATAGAGCCGTGGAAGCTCGTCGAAGGGGACGTTGACAGGCGGCAGAAATGAGTTCACGTTCGTCGAGGATGACAGGCGGGATCTCACTCCCCTGGCTCGTTCGATACGAAGCCACAAGGTGCCACGAAGTTTTCGCCGCTCGGGACTCCCAGTTTCTCGTTGTCGATCACAGAGATTACGCGTGACGGGAATCGGCAAGCCACCTCCCCGGTCCATGGAAATGTCGCAAACCCGCTTGCACCGTGTAAATTCCCGCCGTGATACCGATTGGCGTCGTTATGTAAATTGTCCGTCGATATTAATGCGCTCGAAGTAATAAGGGAAATTTGTGTGTAACACGAAGCGGCTCATGTAACTGGATTCATTTCGACAATCCGGCAGGCATTGGTCTCCAACGACAATTTCGCCGGACTTCTGTTGCGTATTTTAACGAATGTAAATCGTTCTCATTGTTCGTAGGATTCAAGATTCCAATATAATTTCAAGTTGTTTCGAAATGGAAATTCCTCCTTTTGCTGTAACGAAAGTTGAAACTACGTGTTGAGATTATAAACCCAGTGGTTAGGATTTATAGTGGCAGAAATAGGTAGCTCCTTTCTAAGGTCAGCAGCACACGGGTGCAGTGCGCAAGCCACGGTGCATCTGGCAGTGTGATGACGTTCAAGACAATGGCTGAAACTTTGGTCGCTTTCGCAATTGCTGTCAGAACGTTTATACGGTACAGTAGGCGAATTAGCAGAGTGCAACGCGACTGTAGTTAATCCCTCTGCGATACATTAGTAGCATTTTGGTCATTTTATTTTATGCAAGGGGGTATCCTCTTTATCGCAGCCACTTCAAGTGCTTCCACTGATATCAGTGCGGCGAAGAAAAGCGAGAAATTTATACAAATAATACTGAGAAATCTGACCACTACATGGCAGTAACCATTGTCAAAAATTCGTTTTCTACTTGAGCGTCCTAACGTAGTGCAACAGAGCTGCAGCCCGTTATATTCTCACCCCGAAAAGAAATCACTGCGCGTACAGTGGGCACGGAACCGAAAGGGGGCAAGTGCACGAAGTTCCAGGTAGGAGCGCCAATATTCACCCCTCCCCCCACAGCCCTCCACCCCCTGATAGTGAGTTAATGTCGCGTCATAAATACGGTACGGTGAAGGGTCATTCTTCATATTTTCGATAGGATATCAAGGATAGCATTCAGCGGAGCGTGTAGAGGGTGGAAAAAAACGCGGAGAAGGACTGTTGAACAAACGATCCGGACTGTCCAGCAGCGAACAATGAGGTACGAGGCACAATGATGGGCAAAGGCCGACGTACCCGATGAATTGTATCGCGTTCGTGGTCCAGAGGCCGCCTTTATGCGCTCCTCTTTCTCCAGGGGCTGCTCCTTCGTCGCAGAAACCTATACACCGTAATAATACAGAGTTATCAGAACGTCCGAGCTGTTTGCTTTGCGCGTTTCTGGCTGCTGCTGCTGTGCTTCCGTCTACACATCTACAACAAAGTGATATAGCGCACTCTGCCATTTCTTAATTCCAAAACGTACAATAGCTATTACCATTAACGGGCCAATAGCTATTTGTACAGAAAATTGGATTTCTCGGTGATGGTTCTTCATCTGCTATGCATAGATTGTCACCGATACTGATTGATAGCGATTAGGATTTTTCCAGATTATATTCTTTCGATCTATATTCTTATAAAATTCATTAAGACTGTTTCTTCAATGTCGGAATCGTGTTAGTCACAGAGCTTATTCATGTTTCTCAATCCCTAAAATAGTGGTGTTTATGTATGACTATAAAGGATCCTACCAAGCGGGTCCGTAGACTTTTTTTCCAGGAGGGGGGCAACTTTGCGGTGACGGTGATGAAATGTGTAGTAATGAAAAAACGAGTAGCCCGCTTGCTTCTTTGAACTCATTTTATAGTGCCAATTTAATTAAACATTTAAATCTGAAATTTAGAAATATTCACTCTTTTAGTATAGACTTAATTAAGATCGGGTTTGAAAAATAAGCGATTTTTTCTCAATTGCCCCCTTTGTACCCCGTTCCGGACGCCTATGGATCCTACTTCACTGTGTGGAATATTATGGGTTTTAATTGAAAATTAAACATTCTACTGCATACACAAACGTTAATCCAAAAACATATTTCATGTTGCGTTGTACGTACAAAAATAGGCTGTAGACTTTGGCGTAACCAATTAATCCACTGTGGAAATGTTGGATTTTCGCAGAAATAGCATTCCATAACGAAATTTTGGTGAAAAAACCGACACGCGGAGGCAAGGTTTGGTTGTTACATTTCGCTAGCAAATGAACTTTCAGATGAAACGAAGGCAAAACAATGCCATTTACTGCAGCGATTTTAATCTTTTCGGACAGCCATTCTCAGTTCTCATAGCTTTTGTCGCCGCCACATCGTTCTGGAAATTTCGTGGAATACGCGTTTCGATTAAACAAAGTTCGATATATTCATCGAAACCCGTGCAAATATTGATGATGGGATTTACACCTACTTTTGTAGTGTCAACATTCTATTCGTTTCACAAAATGTTTCTTTGGTTTTGAAAGTACGATCCTTGAATGAAATTACGGTGACGTTTAGTGTTTTTTCTTACTGGCCCAGGAGAATAGGCAATCGATTTTCCCTTTTATAACCACGGCCATATGAAAGCATCAATCTTCTTTTGTTCCATCATTTTCCAAAATATTTTTCGTCGCGTGTGTGAAAGCAGAGGCGACGTGTAAATTACTTTACTAAGTAGTCAAATCACTGGCAAGCTCGGTAAATTATCTCTTGATACACTTCCTCTTCCTTCTCTTAAGATTCCACTGTTTATCATTTCGTTGTATTTACACCAAATGCCTTTTGTAAAGAGGTGAAGGGGTACTACAGGGGATAAAAGATTTTATAAATAGAAGGAGAAATAAAGGGGACAAGAATAGCCTGTCTGAGAATATTTCAGAATAGAGTAACTATAAAAAATTCCCAACGATATTCACAAGCCAGAGCTGAAACAATGAAGCGTTTCTAAAAGAAAAACAGTTCAAACATGTCGAGCACGAAAGTTCGTCTCTATTCTGCCGTGCCTCTTAATTTGGGAACATCCACGGTGTCCTTTATAATGGAAGCAGCCGAAGGAATGTATGAATAGTCGAAAAAATGAGAACAGCGATGTTAAATAAGTTCATAAAAAGAAGAAAAGGAGTTAGTAGCTGAAAACCATCCAAATAGATTGGTAAAGAACAGAAATTGTATAACGAAATTTTTCAAACAATTTATGTTGTTTTAATAGCATCTTGATAATAGTTATAAAAATAAGAATAATTTAGTTCTCTTGCATAAAATATCCGTAATATCTATAATAATGCCACAATTAAAGAAGCACGTTCTTCAGGAAGCACTCTAGTTCTTCGATACTTTGAACGTTCGATATGGTACGTAGGTACATAATACTCGCATCTTCTAATTGCGGTGGAAACAGGCAACGTATGGTTTCACAGAAAAAAATGGTATTTCCTTACAGGGAATTCGATACAAACGTGGTAAGAAGTTAACGCGTTTCGCAAGCAATTTCCTCGTAAATTCTCTCAACACTGGGGCCGACCGGCTTCGAGCTATACTTTTTCAAGAAACGAAGCGCGGCTCGATCGCAGAAACACGAAGGGCATGATGCATAGCGGAATTATCAGTGAACTGGGTACTACCGCGTACGAATCAGTTCTGGACACACTGAGTTATGGACATTCGAGTAGCGTTATTAAAAGCCATTATTCAAAACAAGCGCGCCATTATCGAGACTTTTCGGGAGTTACGAGTACTCTGATCTGACACACCGTTGGTATTGTCCGGAACGTGGTAATTTAGTTTCGTTTCGTAGCAAAACACTTGTGAAACCAATGTTCAACTATTTTCTAGAATAATCAACAATAGGCATACACATTTGAAGAGCCCTTCTAGAAAACTGTAAGTGTCAAAATGAAAAAAAATTTATGGAAAAATGGTCTACGTGCCAATCAGAGTTAAGAATATTTATATATTTTTTATATATCTTTATATATATATATTTATATAAATATATATATATTTTATAAAAAATTATTCGTTATTCTCGAGTAACTTCAATTTATTCGCAATTCTTATTCGAGACCATTGGAGTAAAAATTTAATCGAATGAAAATGTATTCGAATAGAAATTTATTTGAAAAAAATTTATTCGAATAATTTCCAACTCTGATGACAATGGTGATACTATAGTACAAAATTTAATTTTTAGCATTTACAGTATTTCCTACAATGACTCTTCATTTATCTTTTGGAATTAGAATTTTCAGGATCTGTATTACCAATGACAATTTTTTCCATTCGAAACTTTCACATAAAATGAAAAATCAGATTCGTCGAAACTTCCCCGAGGCTCACTATAACATTTACAGTAAATCCTCCGATTCGAGTAATATTCAGAGTAATTCGATACAAGGCAGTCCCTAAACAGACCGAAAATTTTCAACAAAATTAATCCATAAACCATCTCTGTTTCAGAGGGGCGGTTTTGTAATAACCCGTATTATTCTTACGTTTGTATTAGTACGCTCGAGTACTGCTAGGGAAAATACAGCAACTACGATTAAAGGTTGCTGCGTGAAACTGGAGGATATTGAATTCGCGACTGGCGGGGCGAAATTTCATAGTTGGAGCTCCCTCGAAAGTAACATTTACGAGCGTGTATCGTGTATCCCTTTATGATGACGCCAGTAACTCGCGAATATCGCCCGTATCCTTTGTAACACGCTGGGGACGGATATCGATTTCGCGACGCGAATAAAACTGACGCTGGTACGTTTACGGACAAGTGACACTCACGAGCTGGTTTCTGTTCCTCGGCGACAGAGATGTTCTCTTGGCGACGCTGGTTAACAAAAGCCCGCGAAGTATCGATGGTTGCCCGGAGTGAGTTGAAAGACTTTCCAGCGAAATCACCGGGGAACAGAGTCAAGCAACTAGCGAGCCAGCAGAGAACTGTGTCCTGTGTCAATCTCGCGGGTAATGATGATCGAAACAGATAATAACGTTGGACCTGTGTGCGCGATGTTGACTTCGCTCCGTGTTCGACTATTTGTAGTTTACATACGCTCATGAGCTAAATAAATATTTGCGCACTCGCGTAGGTATATCTGTGTATTAACAGTTGTATGAACATTGGGGAACAGCTGTTGGATTCTCAGGGGATTGCACTGAATCTTCCTTCTTGTTGATAATATTCCTGAGCAAACTATACTTACAGAGAATTTTATTCTACGATCTATCTAGAGAGCGAAAAAAAGGCGAGGCTGCAGTGGTGGTACTGTTGACAAGTCTAACCGTGAACCATAAACTAAAATAGGAACAACAAAACAAACATAACAAAAAGTAAGAATAAAGGAGTACAATAATCTTAACTTATTAATCTTAAAATAACTTATGGTAATATTAGCAATATAAGCTTGAGACTTTACGCTATACATGAGGAAACACAAAAGTAAAGTAAAAGAAAGAAAAAGTAAGTAAAAATAAAAGTAAAATCAGGTAAAAAACAAAACGTTTAGGTATTCATTATTTGAGTACAAGAAATAAACCAAAATGGAGACACACTTTTTCGCGAAAAAGAAGAAAGCACAATACACATTACAATGCTCAATGAACACTGTTCGCAAACTTTTTATAACCATTGCTCGTGTAAAGGTGCGTCCTCACTAGTGAACAGTTCGCGAACAGACGATTCCTAGGAAATTCAATTCCCATACTGTTCGTGAACAGTTGGCGAACGCTGGTGGAGACCCACCTTTACTACCCTGCATGCTACACCCTCGAATACAGTAAATTATAGAATATTCTTTCACGTTCCATCCCCTGCGACGCTAACCAACAAACACGCCAGTACGATTTCGTTGCCCAGTGTTCAATAACGTTCTGTCGCTCATAAATAATCCAGTCGTGTCAGAGTCAAGACGCCATGCGAGGCGCTTGTATCCGATATCGGCGAGTACTGGCGCGAGGCAAGGTATCGGGAGTCGGGGCAGGGAAGACGATAAATCCGCTTCGCGACTCGTCCCCCGTGTTCACGATGAAACGAGGAAGGAGGGTCTGCCCAGGATCCAACGGTACACGATTTAATCCCATTAGCAAGCTCGTCGTTTACGAAGGAGAGAGGAAGTCTCTCGCGGTGGCGGGCTCTCCTCGATACGCCCCGGGATCCTTCGATTTCCGCTGCTCACGGCCGGCCAATCTTTGACGTTGAGGTCGCAGGTGAGTTTTACGGTCCTGAAACGGGAATAGAAATTCAAGCCGTCGCCACGCCCCCGCGAACCCTCTCGATTTCGAAGGCCGACGGGTAGTAACGTCGTAAAACGTGCCCCAGGTCTTCTCCCGTCGAATCCGCTTGAAATATTGCCCCGAAAATCAACAGTCCGCGTTGAAACACGCGGCAGGAATTATTCACGAGCGCTGCTTTACAGCTCTTCCCCCCTGAACATATCGATTTCGAGCTCTCATTATGTCGCTGGAGAATGAAATCTTCTTGGTAGGTAGATACATATAGCGTATTCGAGGCTTTGAGGGCGCATCGTTTAGGGGATGTATTAGGACTGTATTTTACGATATATAGCGGCAAACATAATAGAGAAAAGAATCCTTAGATTATCGATTTTGGAGGAGTAAAACAATTCTCACACCAATGTCCGCCGGAAAAGAAGTTTTTTTAAGAAGCTTGCGGCACCGACTATTTCTATGTATATGTGGGATAAAGAAGATCAAAAAAATTCTGAGTATTACATCAAACATACCTTAATATGCAAGCAAAACGCCAGATACTATAACCTTATAGATTTTATTAAATAAATTCTCAGAGATGGCGTTGTAAAACGGGCAGTTACACTACTTAGTGTACCTTAGTGTACCTCGCGGGGTGCCTAGTGTAGCGGAGTCGAAAAAATCCATTTTTTGCCTAAATCAATAATTGAACATCAGGAAAATATGCTTCCAAAGCCACAAAACGAAATTCGAAGAAAGATTGCGATTTATCAGGAATAAAATTGAATGGCAGGTGCACGAATAAAAATAATTCTGAGTTGTTCCATGAGCAAGGCACCAATAATAATTTAATATAAAGATATAGGAACGAACTTCCTCTTGCAAATGAGCATTTTGTTCGTATATACCTGCCAGAAAATGTAAGCTGTAGTATTCAACTAATGGGAAATGTTCCAGTCACAAATTGTACTATCAATATAATCTTGTGCTTTAACAGAAATCGTCAAAATGGAACTGCTTTTTCGCAATAGACCCTTGAATTCTATATTCCTCGGAACGGCCGAAGGCATTTCCCGTACCCTGGCAGCCGAAATAAACTGAACGCGTGTGTATAATTAACGCTCGCTCTTTGAAGGCGTTCGCAAAGCGTCCAATCCTAGCGATTCAATCAAATTCAAACTCACCGTCCCGTTTCATTAAAACAAGACTAACTTACGGGGCGGTCACCAGCGAGAATATATTTCAGCATCTGTTTGCGCTCAATGCGGTATCTATGGCGCGTATCCATTACGCACTCCCATCGATAGGGTATTTCGCGACAGAAAATCGGAGGGAAGTTTCGACACGGTGGCCGGCCGTGATATAACCCGATATTCGAGTCTTCTTTGTACGAAATTCCCGACGAAAATTGCGACGCGGCAATCTCGCCCCGAAATTTCGTTGACCCCGTTTCTCCCGGTCCGAAATTAAATAAAGATAAATAAATTGCAGAGTTCGTTTCAATCCCTCTGTTTCCCGTGAAATCGCTCTGAAGGTGGATTAAAAAAATTGAACAAAGGAGTAGCGAATTTGCGACCGTTGGCAAGTCACACAAAGGAATGCGAAATAGATTTATGAAGCGATACGTACCGCAGATCAAGCCACGTATTTATACAAACGATCGAGTCGCGATCGTGAACTTCGAACATTTCGAGACATCCAGCCACGAGGCAAGCATCCAAGCCGAAGGGCTCCATTCGCGTATAAATAAAAAAAAAGGAAAGAGGAGGGCGAAAGCGCCTCGGTATTTCATCAGGCTGGACCTCTGTATATACGCTTTTGTTTATACGCGAACACGGATAAACCGTGGAACGAAGGCAAAGCGGCTTATCGCCTCTCTGCGCCGATCACGATAAACTAACGTAATACTTTCCAAAAGACTCGGTGTGTATCAACGTCATCGCGTGCAACAAGTCTCGGTTTAACGACCACACGCGAATCGCGACGAATGCTGCGCTTGGCTGTATTTTCCACCTTTAATGTGGCTGAAACTTGTATGAACGTGAGGAACGTCCATTTGCAGTGGAATATTGTGATATTCACGTGTGCCGACGGAAGCACCACTTGTCTAGAATTGTTCCTTTTGCGTCTCAGGATCCACTTGCATTCTTTTATACTTTATATGCAGTGGCAGGTGGGATGTGCGTCATGTTAGATACTCCAGAAATTATTGTCACTCTCGTGACAGCTTAGACAGCTTTCTAAGGTAAATTGACCTTAGACACTTCAATAGAAGTACCAGGCTCCGTTTCTCCGCAATTCTCCGTTTGTGCCAGTTTTCGGTTCAAGGAGAAAGCACCCTTTAAATGTTAATGTGAGACTTCCTACTATTCTGTATACATATCTTGAAAACTACAGGGGATATACAAAAATTGTTATAAAGAAAGTTTAACGATTTTTATGCTGTATAAATCTATGTATCCGAATTATTTAAAACTTCGAAAATGGGTTTTTTCCGTTTTAAATTCCTGAATATTTCGATTTAATAGAGAATTAAACTCTGAGTGACTTGATATTCTTAACGAAAGCGTGGTCGCGCTTATCGTTGATTCGTACCACTTACAGTCCCTACTTTCGATTTACAGCTAAAAACGTGTTTCAGTGTATGTACATACTGTTCAGCAGTTTCTTCTTCGAAATTCAAAAGCATCCACAATATTTTCTATCGGTATACCTTTTATTTTCTTACATCTTCAAACTTCAATTCTACTTTTTACTGCCAACCATATTTGCACAAATCGAATTGTATTCCAGAAAAGGGTCAGATAGTACAATGTTCTTTATTCCTACATCACAATTGATCTCACAAAATTTGTGTCACAATGATCGTTCCCGTGTAAAGTATGTAGAAAGGTCTAATTTCATTCGTTTATCCTTGTCACCGTGGCAATCTGCGTCGAACGAATTCCACAGATGGCCATCGATACGCCTGCTGTTCTGCTGCAAGACACTGACAAATGATGGTTGATGCGAAAGATCGACGGTGATGGTGTCAATCAACGTCAAGGGCGCTTATTACACGCAACCAACGACGATAGGATTTGGTCGCGCACGAGGGAGCGCTGGAATACTTCTCTGTCTAGCTTGTCAATCAGGTTTCATTTTATCCCTTTACAACCGTTCGTTGCCATCGCCTTTGTGACAGAGCTTTCTAACTTACATTGTTAAATAATTGAGCTTATCTCGCTTTTAAAATACTATTCTCTACACTAACGTCTGAATACCTACACCGAAGAAATTTCATATAGATACAGCGTTTTAAAGCAAAGCAATTGCAAGCGAATGAAACATCTCGTGAACGCCTGCAATACAAAATTGCTCGCAATATTTAGCACCATAGAGAGTTAAGGGAGTTATGCACACCGTTCCCGAGCAAGTACAGGTTAGGATTCATTGAATTATTCGGTCCGGTACAGTGATCGCGGATAGAAGTTTCATCTTCTCAGGGGAGCCAACGATAAGATGTATCTTCGTGTAGCCAGCTTCGTAAATCCTTGTTGTCCTCTCACGAATTATCTGCAGCGGCTACCGAAACCCCTGTTTTTCCCGTGTCGCAGAACGTGACTGCACAGTTTACTAATGAATATGGAACACAGCTTGGGGAGTGGATTAATTATTATTCGATTATCTTGAACGGAACCGTGTCGGGTTATACGAAACAATTATTAATCACGCGATACCCCATCCAAGGGAAGATTAATTTCGCTGATAGAGAACTCGGAAATTGATAAGATCTTTTGCTATCGATTTCTGGATCGGAAGTTAAGTTCTTGCAGCGCGAAACCCTGTTAGCATACTGAGATCGATCAATTGATTTCACAAAAATCTTCCATTCGTTCCATTGAATATTCCATGCATCACACAGTTCTACATGATGTAACGCACACTTGCCATCATTTCCAACGCAACGTATCCAAGATTCATGGTCGCTGTTTAAATTTTCATCGGGTCCAACCTAAAGCCCTTCTTCTCCGCTGGGATTAAGTGGATGTAATACGTTGAGCCCGACGTAAAGAAGAATTCGTCTGGGTTACGAGAAACGTGCGACGAATCGTCGGTCAGAGACGGCAGGCACGAAGAAATGCTTCCAATAATCTGCTTTGTAAATCAACGATGGCGCACGTCGCGACCGCCGTGGAAACGATTCGAACGTAGATCCCCCGTAACCCGCTAGCATGAATAATGCAGCCCCGTCCCTTGAAAGTCGTCAGGGTAATCGTCCTGAAACGATTTCCGCTTGTAACTCGAATCTCTTTTCGTCGAAACACAAGATTCACGGATACGGTTCGAGATCGCTCGTGACACGGTCGTTTTCCTATCACCGAGGCTTCCTGGGGACAGAAATCATTGGGCAAATAAACGATTCGCGGTAAGCGACAAAATAAAAAGCCTCTCAGAGACAGCCATGAAATTAATGACGTGAGATATGAATTAAATGGCGAATTGTTTCTCCACACTCTTCGAGTTAAATATACTTTTACGTGTGACATGAGTTTCTGCACCCTTATGGATCGTTTAGCAAGTTGTACCAAATTTAATTTGTAACCGGTTATTTATTTGTCAGTTTTAATTAGAAAATGGCAGCAAATGTTGCACAAAGGGGATGTACCTACACTTTAATGAAGTTGTGTAATGAAGTTTCAAATTTGTAGCATAAAATTTCATATGCAGAAATACATTGAAATGGAAATAATTAGATACATTTCCCTCGAGCAAAAACACACAGCGAAATGCTTTGGAAGCTACAACAAGTACAAAGAGAATGTTTTTAGAGAAAGGAAATAATTTGAGGAACGATGCCTTCCTATCAGAAGATGCGAGTGATGCCATGTACCGCTTCGTAACAAGCAAATTCTGTGATGTTCGTTTAAAGCATATACCCTCGATATCAGCGCTGGGGAAAATTTGAAATGGTTTTAGACAAAATATTAATAATTGATATTTCCATAAGTAAATACTATTTGAAAATACTACTTCATTTCATGCTTAATTAAAATACTGCATATTTGAAAATATAGAAAATAAAGCAGACCCAAAATAGGAGATACAAATTTCAAAAACAAACATCTGCCAAATGTCGCTCGTTACCTTCTTAAAATTACATAGGTGTATTCAAGTAAAGGTTTCTTGCAAGTAGTTTTGAACGCAGCAATGTATGTTTACACACATTTGTTGTGTGGTTAGTCAGTCAGTCATTATTTGAAATACTAAATTGGTATTGTTTGAAATATTATTTGAAACACTATTTTCTTATATTTCAATGAAATAGGTACCTACTCATTTCACAGTAGTATTTGTATAAGTTAGTATTAAAATATATATTTGAAATACTATTTCATTTTGTAACTACTATTTCAAAGAAAAGTTTGTTTGTCAAATCCTGTATCACTCGAAGAAATAAAAATATTTATTTCTACTTATTTACTTTAAAAATCAATTTTCTCCAGCCCTGTCCGATACCTTATTCCGTGGTACCCTGGTTTATTGCTGATTCCTCAAGGCGCAGACGTCTTTCGGCGTGGAATAACGAGGCGCGAAGCGGCAGCGTGCCAGCTGCAAAAGTGGGGAGAAATTAATCGCAAACGCGTCGAAAATAGTCGCACACTTTGAAGTGATCTTGAAACTCTAATTTCATTAGGCAACGGTCGACTAACCGCGTCAAAGGAACCGGTTAACCCGAATCCCAGGATTGGAAAGTGCGGTTGGTTTCGTGTAATCGAGTAGACTCGATTGAAACTCCAAGTGTAAGTTACCGGCGTCGCCCGATAAATGCACGCAAAACGCGACCGCTCCTGCCGTGTCATTCGATCCTATAAATCGCAGAAAATCAGGGCGAAACTTGCACTTTAGTCGGCCGACCCGGGGAGCCATCGATCTGTGTATTTTAATTAACGGCTGTTTAATTCAGATCGTCGGCAACGACTTCTGCATTGTTGACTCCCAAGCAATTTATGGTGCCATTACGCGGCGTAAAGAATTCTTCGCTAAAGTTGTATTCGTAGTATGAAAATTACTTGTTCGGCTCTTAGAATTCATCGTGGAATGCCTTTGATACTCGTAATTTATTTCTGAGTGAGGATCCGGCGTAGGGTCAGAATGTATAAAATTTGTAATACTCTTAAGGTTTATTACGCAATTGATTAATGTTTTAATTGGACGATTTTATATTTTGCAGGTCAAGCTGTTTCCATATAAGAGCATTCGTTGCAATTTGGAATACGGTGGTAGGTTTTTGGTGATAGCAGTATTATTTCTTCTATTCCGTGGATGAAGTTAGGGTAATGGTAGATAATATGAAACGGCATGTAATATGAAACATCGTAAAATTTCGATAAAGAAATGTCAAACTCTACAATCGTGTGTATTAGTTACGTTGCATAGAAAATACAATCCTTAGCTTTCCTGGTAGGTACATGAACTCGTTAGAAAAATCGTGAACAGTACTACATTTACTCCGTTTGATTTTCTCGTCTGTCATTTTTATTTCACGTTGTATCATCACGAAGCAGAGATGTTGCGCTCGATCCGCTTTAAGAAGACTACAGGAGGAGAAAGAGCAAAGAGGATTTTCTCCTGCTTGCCAACTGAAGGTAAACATGTGAACGAGCAGACATTCAAACGAATCAGCTACCTCGTTATATCGCCTCGAACATCATCAAGTTGTACTACAATCCTCGTGCTTCTTCCTCGTCAACTTGTCTCATTATTCTTATAAACCCGGCATCGCGAAGCAGACTCACATTTTTTGTAAACAAACTTGAGCGAATTACAATGCTGGCTCACATTTTTTGTTAAAAACTTGAGCGAATTACAATGCAGCGTAAATAGAGTATAGGAATTTCATAAAATTGCACACGAATGCTTCAAACTAAACGTAATCTAAATATTTCTTATACATATAATACCTACCAACTACCAAGCTAGGAGTATTGATACAAATATAATTTTTTCAATTTGTCTGTAAAACGTTTCGATTAAATGGTGAATATTTAAAAATCAAATTATCAAGTATACTCGTGGATTTATATGCAGAAAAAATTCGATATGGGAGCTGAATTTCGCATTCCACTAGCGAAACAATTTTATTTATTTATTCACAGCACAAGCTTCCCGTGTTAATGTATTTGTTTATGCTGCAGCTGATACTACATCCATTTCGGAACATGCAAAAATTAAATGGGAGTAAAATAATCCTTGTTAAAAATTGTAACACGAAGTTATGCTGTTGCGAGGTAATTTGCAATATTTATAATCAGCATGATTTTTCATTAAAAAATGTTTCTGCACAATACGAAATATATTACTCAAAATTAGTCATAAAATATATTGTAAAATCGAATACGAGCTTACACAATTACTCTAGGCTCTTAAAAAAAGTTTGCATTCTGTTTAAAAATGGTGAACGATTCATTTTGAGAAATTAAGGACTGTTCGTTGCAACGTTTCGAAGACGTTTTTGAAGTTTGGAGTCTGCGATGAAAGTTTGCTGTGTTGACAACTTCTATTCAATGTACTTCACTTCAGAGCTGCAAAAAGTCTGCAGAATATGTAGATTCCAAATTCTTCCCCTTGCGGAGAAGGAAAAAGTGAAAATCACAGCCTTATGATGTATGTTCAAGGCAAATTCCGACTTCAAATCTGCTTCATAGTATATTCCAAATTCAGGATCCTTACAATCATAATCTTTACACGGCGATAAAATAGTCACCAATTAAGGGGGGTTGTCGTGGAAGAGTCTCAAAAGTAACTGGCATTTATGAATTTTTTTGAGAAACCTATTGTTAATATTGGAATAAACTCTTTTAGGACATAAAGAGGCATCCTTAAGCTTGCAGGAATATTTTTTAGGTCGATCCTTATTATGTAACTCCCGTTAGCGTGACGTGACAAAAAGAAGAAAAATTTCTTAAAGTTAGATAGTTTACGCTGGGACTGAACATAGAATTTTAATTTTTGTTTTTATTTATAATACTTTCTCCATCGATATAAAGGAACTTTATCTAAGGAAAAAAAATACTTTTTCTTTCAAACGCAACAAATTTTTAAATTTTTCGTTTCTTTTCTATAAATTAAAGTTTTCTTTACATTATCCTTCAATTTCTTTCCTTTAATTTTCTTTTTCTTTAAATCCAATATTAAAAATAGTTTTTTCCAAAAAAAATCATAAATATCAGTTACTTTGTGGCTCTTACACGAGAATCCCGCATTCAAAGTGTACGAAAAAAGAATTTCCTAATTCATTGTTCCAACGATCTGGCGTAGAATCAAAATTTCTTATCGCACTGGAACTCTCTTCAGACTTTTCGTTTATCGAAAAGTAATGGTAAACGAACGTACGCGATAGAAATTGCAGCCCGAAATCAGGGGCGAGTTGTCTAGTCGAAGTGGATGCTTTAGTCAACGCGCCGATATAAAATTGCTGGAGGGAAAAAGATGAGGACGAGAGACGTCGACGGATTTGCATGCCGATGGAAAATCGATTCGCTCGAGAGACCGATGGCCATGCCTCGTAACATCCATTACGCTGGCAGAAAATAAACAACAGGGGCAGGTATTCAGACGTGATGAACTCGCTTGTCTCATCAGAATGCGACTGTCAGGTGTGGTTCTCTGACCTGTAGCGATTCTTCCCTTTCTCAGCCAGCCGAGGGAAAACCCAGAGACGCAAATTAAATGGAGGAGATTTGCCTTTAAAGTGCTCTGCGCCGGTGGGTGTCACCAACCATTCGCGTTATTTATGGAAGATAGAATTCTAATCCTACTCGTTTCCACTAGTCAGATTTTTTTTAAATATTCATGCTTTCGTGGCGTAAATTAATTCAAATACAATATGAAGGAAGATTAAGAAATATATCATCTGGATTGTTAAGCAACGTCCTTTCATACTCCTCTATCAGAAGTGAACTACCCTCAATTACATTTCACAATTTTCGAAATTCAAATACCGCACTGTACGTCAAATAATCATTTTGTAATACAGAAACACGCTTACTGAAATTCCTAATTCAAGGGTATATATTGAAAACGAATATTCATCCTAAGAATTGCTCCAAACCAACAGGAGATGTCAAGATCCTAAATGACATTTGAAACTCGTTTGAAGAACGAATAACAGTCGAGTTGTACGGTCGTCTGGGTCATAAAAAGCGGAATTTCTAGAATTGTATCGCGTCATCGGAGATATTAATCCCGCGACAAGCGAGAACCCGATACCGACGAGAGGCATTGTTTTCCCCGGACGTTGTCGTCGCCAGTTAGGGGCGAGAGGATCCCTCGAGTTTCCGGGATGGCGGGTTTTATTCTTGCGGAAACGCAGGATCGGATAGATCTGCCGGAAAATTCTATGGGTCCGTTTAAAGCGCAGCGGAGAGTCAAAACCGTGGGGGGTGGACGGGCAGGAAAGGGGGCGAGGGTCACGAAAGAGTAAAATAAGGAACGATCCGGTAGAGCTGTAAACACGTTTACGCCCGCAAAAGGAAGGGTAGGCGGGCGTCGATTTCGATATTGATTTCCGATCGGCTACAGTGCTCCTTTATTTTGCAAAATCGCACCCCTTTTACGAGCACGCGGGCTCCTGTCGCGCCTCTCAAGGAATGACGCCTACCACCCACCCACCCCTCAATTTATGGGCATCGTAAAAAATGGTCCATTCGCTACTGGAGGAATCTTTTTCTATTTCATAACGTATTTCGTCGAGGCTTACTTTTTCCCTGCCGACCGCTTTACGCCCGGGACTTGTAGGGCATGATAAGTGCAATAATATTCAGATCCTTTTTTTTTACGGGTATGAAATTTTATTCGCCACGGATACGTATATCCTTTTTCGTGGCCGTCGAGGGAAACTGCGCTGTGCTGTGAATTTTTTGTTAATCTGCGTCTGAGCGTGTATATATTCTATTTTGGGGGTGATTATTTAATTCTCTTGCTTTATTGGAAATCGTTTTTCCCCGTAACTTTAATTCACATGGCCATTTAGTCTCATGTCTGATGTAATTAGTGTACGTAAAAGTATTTACATGTAATTATTTATTCAAGATGTCCTACTGTTAGTACCAAAGTCGGATTTTTAGTTCTTTTCGTCCACGTGACAGAGGAAAATTTTTTTGTTACGGTGTTCACACGCGTGGCGTGTTGTTAACCGTGCATCCTCATAGACGCCAAATTGCCCCACTCAGTTCCACGCGCTGTTCTCATTTGTTTCGTGTTCGGTGCATTATCTCCTGTTTTCCACCCTACGGGTGCTTATGCGCTCGAACCTTTTTTATCAAACGAAAAAAACCTCCCTTCCCCTTTTTACGGTTTTCTTTTATCACGGATTTCCGGGCTACGTTTCGTGACTACTTAAGACCCTCGTAACGTGGTGCATATGTCAGTAAGCATACTGTTCTTCTCTCTCGAAGAGTGAAACTTGATCTGTATTATCGTAACCATTCGTTATAAAAATATTCTCGATATCATTGTGAAATGTATCCGTAGGAACGTGAATAATCGTATTTAAGGTTTGTCGGTTTTTAAAAAACGAGTTTAAAAACAGGTGTTTTTGATAAATTTGTAAAATTTTGAAACCCGGTTTTTAAATTTAAATTTTAAATTATTTAATTAAAAGCGTTAACATTTTCACTTAAAATCGCCTCGGGCACAAGCATATTGTAGTAACAGTTTACTGTAAATCTAATCTTCATGAGATCATATTTCCTGAAGAAAAATACTAAATGAAATAAAGATTTATAATTTATATTTTATACGGATTTTAATTATTTTAGTATTTTTTATTTGGTATTATATGCAGTATATTTTATTTTATTATATTTTTGTAGTTCCATAAATATTGAATAAACTGAAAATTTTTACAGATTCGTACGGATTTTAGTTATTTTAATTTATATTTTTATTTACTTGGTTTTGTAGAATATATTTTATTTTAGTAATGTAACACTAACAATGCGATTATTCTGCTGCATTGAAAAGTGTTGGTCGTTGGAAAAAATGAAGTTTATATATGTATGCATTTCATCTATGCCCCAGGTAGAATGAATTTAATCGTTCGAATAATTCTCGACGACGGCAGGAAATGATTAATGATTTACGGCTCATACAAGCCGGTAGATTGTTTTCTAACGATCCGCTGGCACGATGATCGACTACCTCTTTATCTCAATATCGCTCAATGGGCCGTGATATTTTCGAATGAAAAAACGCCACCATTAATTTTATTCGTACAATAATGCCGTCGCCGTAAGACTAATTACACCTTCGATTAAATCCTAAAGTGGGAATTTGTTTACAAAGAAATTTCGAGCGATTACTTACATAATAAAGACAGCGATCTCACTCGTTAAGCTTCTACTATCCATTGAACTTTCACATCCAAAAATATAAATCACGTAGCCCTCTAGTCACTAACACGCTGTCACCAACAAAATCGATATACACTCACGATCGATCGATCAAACATGAATGAAAGTCGAACCAAAAACAAGCAGAACATCCCCTTCTGTAAAACTCCATGGACAGGGAGTGTGCATAGAGGTTCGTATTTACAGATTTGCCGTGCGATTATACGGCCCGTCGACGATGTAACAGAGTTATCTCGCGGCTCCACGATAGCGCGCGATCCCGCGTTATCGCGAAATCCCGAACGCCTGTTCGCGCGGGGGAAACGAAATTCACACGCGACGGCGCGAGCTTAATAGAATTATGAAAATCGTCGTTGAACGGTGGGGGAATCGGTGGGAGTTTTTATGCGGGTAGCATCCCACCAGGAGGCGCGCGGAACACGTCACATGGACGTTGATCGCGAATCGACAACGCTGATCGCGAAAACGCGTGAAACGCTGAGCGCTAATTACTGTGACGCGTTGGTCATGTAAATCACGTGGTTACGGGGAAATTTAACGAATGTTTACCGCTGCCAGTGCCCCGTCCACAAAGTTTTCCGTGGGCCATTGAATTTATTCCACGCTACGTTTGACTAAACGCGGGAGAGAGGCGAAATGTTTGGAATGGTGTTGCATTACACGATTTTTTTTAAGTTTGTGGTTCAAACGTCTGCCAAAACTTGAAATTACAATATTTTGCAATGACCATAGATGATGCCATGAACAATCTTAAAAAGTTTGAGAATTTTCTTGGTTTGTTGATGTCAGATAATTATACAGGGTGTTAACTTTTTTTGTATCACAAGGACACTCACGGCCACTGACAGACAGCAGTATCAGATAAAATATGCAAGACTTTTTTTTATTATCTTCAATGATGTAAAAATACAGCATAAAAAGTGTTTTAACACTACGACGTTTATTTTTTTCTAAATAAAATCCGAAAAATGACCTATTTTTAGAGTCATGTGATAAGCTTAATTTCTTCGTTTTGCGTTTGAGTGGATTCCGTTTTCAACCTGAAGATTTTCGAGTGGCAACGCGTGTGTATTAAAGACTGTAGAGCCTGTTTCGTTATAGGGGTAATTAGAGTCGGAAGACGAATCCCGGGATCTTTGCTGCGGCAAATCAAGGGACAAACGAAGCTCGCGAATACTGCGTGGTTGATTTATGCGGGGAGCGCAATTATCTTTGTACTATGACGGCGCGAATATGTAGCATTGTCCTGAGAGCAAGCGTGATTAAATTCACTGAACACTAACACTGACGAGGATTTCGCTCATGGACCTAATCACTAGACGAGAGTGTTGAGAGCTTAATGGCTCGCACTTGAAATACTGTTTCGCCGTGCATGAGAAGAGTTAAACCGGTGCCCCTCTGGACCGTCTAAACTAAAGAGTTTACTATGCAGCATTAGGTCTTGTTTCGTAGTTTTCGGGTACGATATCGATCATCGGCTACGAGACTTCAATTAGCTGAACTTTGGACAAGCTTTGAACGTAAACGAGTTTGGAGGTAAAGGAAGGCTGAAATTCCAAACAGCGATAAAAATATCAAAGTTTAACTAGCAGCAATTATATTCCACGATCTGCATCACATAAACTGAAGGGACTACTCAGAATCGATCAGTCCCATAAAATTAATACGTAACATTAAAAGGACCAACTATAATATAAATTACTTTTTTGTTACACCAACCGACTAGAGAAGAGGTTCCTTGACGTGCAACTTAGAAAATACATTTGCCACATCATTGAACGTCTTTCAACTTTCGACAGACTTGAAAGCATTATGGAAGATTTCATCCGATCAAATCGTCCACTGACAGACTACCATTTATCTCTCTTAAGATTCCCTTAAGTTTCTCAAATGTCACGTAGGTAGGTACATTCCTCGCCGAACACTTTATAGAGACCATTTCACACTGACGAGAGAATATACTGGATCGTGTGTTCTGAAGCGTCCCGCAGGAAGCATCGTCGATGGCCACAAAATAGAACGGGACTTCCGTGTTCTATGCTCGTCCCAATGCGATAGGTTAATTTCGCGTAACTACCACGGTTGCTGCGAGGCCAACAGCTAACACGACGGCCGTAATATCTGTCCGCAGCTGGCAGGGCCGTGCAGCCGGAAATGCGACGCACGAGCTTCCTTTCCTCGAATCGATTATTTCCGTTTCGTACCGTCGGGACTGGCGCGGCGTAATCGAGAGCTACCGATCCACCGGCGTCTCCCATGGGGCTCGGGATCGATCCATCGATCGAATTTCCTGACTCACCGCCTCGCCCGCGTAATGCCTTTGTGCGTCGCTGGCAAGATGATTATCTGGTAACGCGCTTACAATTGCGCGAGGGGTATGTAAGTAATGTGTCTTGGGTCGATAGCTTATCGCTGGCAACCTCTATCCTCCTGGCGTTGATCCATCCGCGCGCTTCGTCTGTGATCTTCGGGGATTGGACTACGGACAATTACCTCCTCCATCCAGATCGGTGGTACTCATCATCGATACACCTGTTACACCGTGTCGATGTGAGACAAGGATCGAAATCGACGTAGATCAAGTAATACTGACGATTCACTTTTTGGAGGTTGGTGGGCGATCCAGATGAATGAACTCGATGTGGGTGAGAAAAGTCGAGTGTCAGCAGATACAAAATAAAGAAATGGTGATATCAAAGATAAAATTAGATTCTTCTAAGAGAAAAGTCCACTTTTTTCTGTATAAATAATAAACGGGGAATCGGAATAAAAAATGACGTCGTAGGTCGATGTGGAATCTTATTACGATTCTGCATGCAAAGTTGGAAGTGAATTGGTTGAACGTAGCGCGAGTTTTTAGGGCCACTGTAATGAATAATGTAGTTCCGCTGCGATTAAAATGCCTATAACATCATCAATTTCCGTATTTTTACATCGGACTTGTTTTATAATATTTCTCAAACATCAATATCTATGAAACTATGTAAAAACAAAAAATCCAATTTTTGACACTTTCAAACGGTTATATCCCCTTAACCCAAGCGCAGAATTTGATTCGAGTACTTGTAAAGGGTTGCTATTCGAAGACAATGAATGAAAGAGCATCTCCTGACCTGGTTCTCACGTTGAAGTCGAGAGAATGTAGCTGGCCCTAGCAAACGATCACTGAAAGTATATGTATAATACAACGAAAGCTCTGTTTGCAAGTCAGAGAATTAGTGGAAAGCTCGACGTTTCCGCGAGACCGCTTTAATTTGAACAAATCCGGGTTAAATTCATAGGAAAATGGCTATGGAAAATCCTTCCCCTAATTTTTCTCGCTCCGAGCGAGTCTGTCCTCTCTGTTTCACCCATCGGCTCGATTCTCGCGATTAGAGGAAGAAGACGACTGATTGAAGCGAAGCACGGTAATCGTCGGTGATTGAAAACTGGTCGAGTTAAAAAGGGGAGTAAGTGGGACGTCTAGACAGGTGCAGTCGATCGAAAAAGAGAAAGCTCGGGGAGAAGGGTGGACAGGAATGGGACTCATTCCGCGGTGGAAAACGAACGGGACGTCGAAGGAACGATCTAGGAGGGAACTAGACAGAAACGCGACGATCCAAAACGGTGGTATTATTTGGGACAAGTTCCTTCGATCCTCCTGATGTCGATTTCAAGAGATCTCGCTATGCAGCCAGCCAGCGTTCGCTTTGCTGCACACGAGTTTTCGCGGACGTCGGTGGATGGAACGAACAAAATTTCTGCCTCGCTGTAACGAGGGTGTAATGAAGGAAAGCGCCATGTTGAGATGAAAGATGGGCAACGTTTTTGTTCCCGTAGCGTACTCCAGCTTGTAATTACAGTTAGAAAGACTTGTGTAATCGTAAACTGTATTACGAAAAACTTTGTCTTGTCTGTAAAGAGATGTGATTGTATTCTCCCTTTAATAAGTGGCGTTGTATGAAGAAATAGTTGTAATTAAAAAGAAGACGAAATTCTGGAGGAACGTGTGCACTGTAATTTAGCGACTATCCTACATTTTTCTTTAGCTTGTAATTTACCAAAAATTTTCGTCCAAACTTCTCTAGACCGACCTTTTTGCAACCGTAAAAGTTCGCGAACACTTTTGGATAATCTGGATAACTCTCTGGAAAGTGGAAGGAAAAATTTTGGCGCTCTGAAATTCAAGAACTCGTTTTAAGGCAGCGTGTCCCTTTGAAGAGACGGATAAGAGGTTGGAGAAAAGTACCCTTTTCTCCGCGAGGAACGTTATATGATATTACTTTTATGGCGGGAACAAACAAATCTACAGAACGACATACAAGAATCTTCAGCTTGGGGTCGTAAGGTTAATTGAAATATTAAATCGAGGAGGCCATTGCAGTGCTACCTACTATGAAATATCGTGTCTCCTTTTAATTAACGTGAAAAATATTTCGACCGTTTCTTGGCGAACTTCGCGGTGTTCACTTTAGACCCGTTATTTGGTTAGTCCGAGAACTTGTATATCCTTTAAGCTCCCAAGAGAGTTTCCAACGAAAACTTAAAGAGGATTAAGTGTCGATGTACGTGACAGGTATTTGGCGTGGATCAAGCATGTGCAAGTGTGTTTTGCCAAGCAGAGGTACTCACCGCGTAATTCTTAGCAACCGAAGGAAATCCACGAAAACGAAGTTCCCTTTGCAAAGTTGAACACGAGCCACGCGAAGGTCTGAAAAAGAATCATTGCTACTTTCCGCAAGGGATTTAGGAATACAACTTCCGTCATTACTTTTAAGTAGCGCGTTTAAAACAGTGGCTTTAAAGAATTTTGAAGATCTACGAAGGTAGTAAGTACTCCTTATTTCGGAGCATTGGGAAACTTCCGCGAATATCGTAAACACCGGTGACAATCGCCCGGAAATGTAACGTTTCAGATGGAAAAGCTGGACAGTTTTTGGCAATCGTTCGACGATGTGTCTTTTTCCGGTCGAGACAAGGCGCTTATGGGATATATCGATTTCTCGTCAAGGTATCGTAGAATCCTACGATTTATTACCGCAACGGGGCGACCGGATTCCGCGAATGGAACAGACGTTTCCATGGATCGACGTATTTTCATTGAAATCTCCGTAATGGATTGATACTTACCCTGGACCCAATCTGATCATTACTACGAGCGTAAAAGGTGGTTGCGTTCTTACGTGGAGTCGAATATTTCATCGTTACTCAAGATTTTCCAAAAGGTGCTTCGCCACTTTAATTTTCAATTAGTTGATAATACTCTATAGACTTCGTATTTTAATATATCGAGAGCAAAGTCGCTGAATGAATTTCAACTACATAAGTCTCATATAATTCTGTAGTGAACGCAAAGAGAAATCCTACAAATCATCGCGACAGATCGCACTCGCCCCATTGAACGCACCATATTTCTCCTAAAATATTTTTCTGCGAGATTAATGGTAAGAAGATGGCATTGCCTATAAATGTGCCTGTAAATATACTTCACAATCACTTCGAAATTTAGAATTATTATTTCCATTCAGAATCTTGACGATTAATTCAAGGAATTTGAGGAGAAAATTCATTAGAAGAATCGAACAGAGTGTTGAATGATCCTCCTGCAGAAGTTCACCAATGAAATGCTCAGAGAGCTAGAGGAACGGAAGCTGTATAAAGGAGGTTCGCGAGGGAGCGGCGCCGAAAAGAACAATCGGATTAAAACGGGATGGTATCTGTACGAGGATAAAATGCCGCACAATTAAACAGGCAACTCGATAATTTCTCCGGCGACCGCAAATAATACCAGCAACCGTTGGGTCGAGCCAGGTGCGCCATTATTCATCCGTTCTTCTTCCTGCAAACGTAACGCGGCCTCGTAAATCTGCGCGCAGGTAAGGGAACGAGGACAAAGTTGCCAGCAGGAGCTGCAGTTTCTCAAACGTAGCGACGCCGGGGGTTGCATTCGTCGCGAAATCCTCTATCTCGAGATTCACCCAATACTGAGCGGTGTGGGGTTAAAAATGGAATTTAGCCACGATGCGTGCATGGAGAAAGGGGCCATTTCACGGGAGAACGGACACTTTTTGGAGTAACATTCCGGATTTTGCTGAAACTTGGATATGTTTTAGTCTTTAGTGATATATAAACGTACCTCGAAGGATTTTTCAAAATTTTAGAAATTGTGGATCTTACAGCTCTTTGAAATATAGTGTTGACCTTTTTTCAATAAATTATAACTGTTGAGATAAGAAACTGATAGAAATGAGCTTCTGAGCGTTTACAGTGGAGACATAAGAGTACAGAATAAAAATTATTTTACTTAAAAAAACAAATTTTTGATCATTTATTTTCCAATTTTTCTAAATAAATGCGATTTTATAATAGCAGGGCACTATTTGAAAATTTGAAAAAATTGAGGATATAGCCCTGTTTGTTCTCTTTACGGACACGGTTTCAGAAATGCGGACATTTTAAAATTGGCCGCATGAAAATTAATTGAATGTAACGCTGGATCGAAGCACACCGTCTCGATTGGCCAAGCGGCTATATCTGCTATTCTTATAAAGAGTTCTGGCAAATGGTAAGGATTGATCCAAAGATCGATCTCAAATCCATCGATCAATTTTCAACATTCTTGCTTCATCGTGTTTATTCATCACAATCACTCGCCGGGATATGACTTACAACATTTTCTTCAGCGGACGTTTCTGTACAGTAGGAGGAATATCGATGTAGAATTCAGGAAGTAGCTGTTAATGTCACGAAATTACCAATGCAACGTACTTGATTTTAATCTGGACGATTGCAGCGGAATTAATTATCTTGGCGAGTGAATAGATAATTAAGTATCGGGGCACTTCGTTAAACCAGAGCACACAAGGGTTATTAAACCGCAGTTGCTAAATCAGTTTCGAAAGTGCTATGGAACTGCGTTGCCTTGCACCGTTGAGGTCCAAACAAGATTTCTACAACAGAGCCGGTGTGTATCGCTAATTAGCATCAGCAGCACTCGAGATATAGCACGTCTGCTTTAATATCATTCTCACACTACTCGTAACGCGCGGGCATTAAATGGATTTTCGCCCGGGAAACTTTGCACTATGGCACCATGTAATCGACATTACACCGACTACTTAATTGTAGACTGCGCCACTCGTGTGTTGCGGGTAATCGTGCACAGTGGTATTAGATTGGGGTAAAACTAAAAAGGGAAACTATCCTCAAATGGAGAGTAAAAAGATATTCTTGTAACATCTGATAGAGAATGCGATTGAAAATAAATTATAGAAAGACTCATTAATCAATTAAGATCATTAATATGTCACATGCACTTTATGTGAGTTGACTGCAATAACAATTTAGTGTGAGATAGTTATTAATCCATTTAGTGTCAATTGACGTGATCTCGCAATTTATTTAAACCATGTAGGATTTGCCATTTCGTAATAATTATTAAATACATTCAACATTCGAATTTCGTCGTGCATTAAAGACCCTGTTAATGAGCGGTTTTTAACTTTCGCGTTCTTCGCGATAATTTGCGGGCTTTGCGGGTTTTTCGGAAGCTGGCATGGCAGGCAATCGCGAAATTAAATCGCAGACGTTAATATGAAAGGAGCAGCTGGCTGTGTACAAGAGCGTGCCAGGGAAATTAATTTTAAATTCGATTTCGCTATCCGAATTTATCACAGCGATTCGCGTAATTATGGAAGCTAATTCGATCGAATTGGCTTCATAACGCGTCCGCGGAATTGATTATTTATCGAGGATAAAATTACTTTATCATTCCAGTGAAGGCAGAAATATTTCCATTGAATATAATCGTATGTTTTCATGATTGGTTGTTCTTCAATCTACCATTTATTCTATTTTGTAGTGCCATGGAAAATCGAGTGTGGGATTTTGTGAGGAAATAGTATTCGAAAGCGATGTGACAACTTGGGTACACTCTCGAGGTTCAAAGGTGACAATATTTCTTAAAAAATTATGGTATTATATTCCCGAATCTGTAGCATTCGACACTGCAGAAACAGAATTAAGTTTTCTATATGATACTTCAAAGTATTTGTCAATTAAACCCAACACTTGTTTAATTATACTCTATATACCTAGTCACCAGTTTTACCCAGAGCATACATTCCACAAAACACCCCAAAACCATAAGTCTTTCTCCGCAAAGGATTCACGGGGCCGAAGTGGCAGAACAACCAGACCACCCCACAAAGTCCTCGAAGAAAAAGGAAGAGCCCACCCTCTTAGCGCGAAAAAATTAGATATTTGGTAAAGTTTGATACGAAACTGTATGATGTACGACCGAGATAGGGTGGGCTTAGGGTCCAGATACAACGTGGATGACTTTCCACCGCTAGGGATCTTGGTACGACAAGGGGAAAAGGAAGAAGACAGACGACTGAGAATTTAAAGGGCGCCACAGAGGGAACGTTATTAAGGCCGCCATCGTACGACACGGAGCCTTGAAAAATTGGTGTCTACGGGAAATTAATTTCTCCTTATCTGCCCGCACGGAAGAACCGATAAATCTGGTCAGCACGGCCGGAACAGAATTTACGATCGCGCACCTTGCCGCGATTCGTATCATCTTGATTTTTGTGAACGCCGTCATCGATGCGGATTTATCGCCCCACTTCCCTCGATCGCTGGACATTCATCGTTGTAATTAGTTTTCCCGCCGATCGATTCCTTTCTGAAAACGTCCATTAATAAGGGGACGTTCTTGCGCCCTGGTCTGAAAAGCAACTACTTAACATACTCCGTCTCGAGGAAGCTAGCCTCGAATTCCCAAAATCACTCCCTGAGAATTTCAGACGCTGCGCGTGCGTGAGAATTGTGGTTCTAGAGGTTCGTTTCAATTTTTCTAATCTGCGTTAATTCAATTTCCAGGCTCCTCGAACAAGTTACTCTGTACACGATAAGTTTGTCCAAGGAGTATTGGTTGGAAATCGCAGTTTCTCTGTGATATACTATATTTCCAGAGATTTTACCAGGCAAATCGTTCATGTGTTAGGAACGCGCGGTAAATCTCCTCTAATGATCACCAGGTTACAATGGACCATAGGAAATTCAATAGAATCCACTGCAGTGTCGCGGAAATACTTAGAATATTTTGAATCGTTCATTGGAATACTGAGAATCCATAGCGAATTCCTTGGTGGTGGATGTGATTTCTGCATACCGCGCGTTACCGCCTTTATCCGTAGCAGCTATCGAAGAATTTAACGGGAATGTTAACATTCTCGAGTTTAGTCAATTTCTAAAAAAAACTACGAAGACCGGAAATAAAAATTAATCCTAATTGAAGAATATCGCTAACTTCAATTTCCATCCAGAATTTCTTATTTATCACGTTTTACTGTTTTTAAGTGCTATCGTTTAAACGTTATTGGTAATGGTAAAAGGGATGTACAGTTTTCATGGAGAAATATTTAAATATCACTGCGATTGGTGTTTGTATAATTAAGGGCGCATAAAAGTTACGTTTCAAGGATTAAATAGTTCTCTCGGTCGATCGAAACCAATCTTTTATACGGTGTCACTTGGACGTGTTGAAATGGCGCAATAATCAGGCCACGATCGAGGCGTAACGAGGGGGGCGTAGAATGAACGAAGAAAAAACCGTTCCGCCCCCTCGCGATGGCAGTGTAAGACTCAATTTCATGCTCGAATACGCGCCGGGGTGCCGGCAATATTCCTCGACGAGGGTGTCGAGGGCTAATGCGTCGTTCTCCATTTTCACGGTATGCCAGACCGATAAACTTCATCTCGCTGATTTATATCTTAGATTCTTGTAACGATCCCCCTTCCCCCTAACCTGGGCTCGCCGATCTGATAGCTCGTCGATGAAAACTCCAACTAACGTAATTTCAACGTTTTTTTCACAGTCGGAGAAAAGTTTCGAGCTATCGACACCTTATGAAGAGCGGATCGGAGCAATGAAGCACATCTAAAGCGGTGTGGAACGATTGAGTAAGTTGAGAAGGATGATTCGAACGTTCCTTTAATTATCGTTCACGCAAAAATAGAGTTTAAAGTTGGATGAAGTAGTGAGTAAATTGAGACGCACGAATCGAACGATCTTTAATTAACGTTTCTGTGAAAAAAGGAAAGTTGAGCTCTTACTTTTTGAAGAGGATCAACTGATAGCAATTGGAAATAATTATGCTGTCTTTAGCCGTGAATTTGTGCGCTACCACTGCGTCTAAAAGCATTTAGTTTTTCCGTGCTTATAGCGTTATTATCCTTCTTAATGGAGATAGTCAAAGCCGGTCTTCTCTATAAAGGTGTCCGCGTGCAAGAAATATTTTGGGACCCCAAACAACAGTGGAAAGCATAACATCTTTTCACAGAAGGAAATCACGAGAGAAAGGATAATAATAACAATAGTAAAGAAAATAAAATAAAAGAAATAAACAAATAAACATTAACATATTTAAATAAATGACTTTTTTATTGCCATATCCTTCAGAATATTCAATTATTATATTATTATATTAGCAATTATGTTCCAATTTCTTTTCTCTTAATTTCAACCGAATAAAAAAATTTCGTTCTCAGTTTGTTCTTTTCATTTTCCCTTTTCTTAATTTGTTCCTTTTTCTGCGGCCCCTGCGCAGCTCGACTCCTGGAAATAGTAATCCCCCTAACAACTGTCAATATAAATCATTGGAAAGCTGTGATTGAAAATTACCACAAACAGAGAAAATAATCACTAAAAGTACAAATAACCAGTAACATTTAACCATTTCATTGAGCACCTTAGAAGTAACTATTCAAACATTTCCTACCCGCTTCATATTATTCAATTATTGTCCGGGGACAGCCGCCGAGGAAGTTTAGCTTGCAAAGTAATAATACAAAAGCAAGCAATTGTCAAACAGACAGTCCCGGTTCGAGTAATTATGCCACTTAAAATAAACTGGATAATTATTCAAGCAGGATCGCGACAGCTCTCGCAGCGTATTTAAAAGTACACGGTGAATTGAAGCACTTTGTTTCGCTTCCGGGGCGAGAGTAATATCTGGAGGCTCACTCTGTTTTCCGTTTCCTACCGTTTCCGTTCGCACTCGTTATTTTCTGGCCCCAGTGTAAGAAGCGGAATATTATCAGGGATGAAAATATAATCTCGACGAACGGAGCATCCTGCCCGGGTCTCGTTCCATTCTTCTCTCGGCGGACTAACGACAACGAATACAGAGGCCGAATTAAAAGTAGGTATAGTTAAAAGTTGCCGTGGCGGGGGAGCTCTCCGAGCGTTTGTGGCATAATTGAAGGAACGGGATGGTACTCCTTCGGGGAACAAAAGTACATTCCCCCGGTGTCCTCGAAGAACCAGGCGAACGTAACGACAGTGACTAAATTATGCTTGTTTTTCAATCCGACCGAAATGGAAAATTCATTGTAGCTTGTAGATGCTATTTAAAATATTTGTGATGTCGAAAATTTTGCATCCCACGTTGGTAAAACCAACGAGATTCACATTTTTTAAGTCCTTGGGGCAGACGATCTGTAGGATATTAATAGCAAAGGTTTTTTACGCCTAAAGGACAAATGAGAACGTGTGAAGCGGTTGCAGCGAGGGAAGTCGATTTAACACGGGCATGAATAAGCAGCGACGTGATCGAAATTCAATAGTCAGGAAACTTTCTGGATGTTTTAATAATTCCGGGCGCAGACTCGCAGATTTATCGACGAAACTCGCTGCCTTTTTTCCTCTATTTAGAAAACCGCCGAACTTTCCTATCGAGATACATTCTCGTGAACAATTTATGTGGCTGGAATTTGCTAAAGTTTGCAGGTGAGAGGCCTGCTCGGGCAAGACCGCACGGTATTCACGAGAACGGAACTTGGAAGCTGATACATATGTATATCGATTTATGATTTATGCGACCATGTCAACGCGAATACCACCACACCACCAGGAACGTGTGAAATTAACACATTCGTACTTTGAACAGAGATTCTTCCCTCAAAAAAATAGCAAAATTCGAGTTATTTTTAAACTTATCATCTCTCATTTATAAATGCAACATGCTATAAAAACATTTCCTCATATTCATCCCAAATGAAGTGTACACAGCAAATTGCAAATTTTAAATAGATAAAAGCAGGTTAATTAAATCATATTACATCGTAACAACATCCAGACAGAATTATCTAATTATTATCCCATCATTTAAATAACTTCCACAATTTTGTCGAACTTTCCGGTGAAACCAGAATCGATGATCGGTATTTTCCATGCGAAAAAGTTTCGGGTACACAGTCACGGGACGATATCGATTCCTGGCGTGATTTTACAGAACCAACATTTATGTTATTCGGTCAATCGGAGAGGCAAGTATCCTGTCGCTTGCAAATACCGTTGTGCCATTATGCGAGAGTCAGGCGGAATCCCCGTATCGTTCCGTTTTATCCGTGGCACGCTGCGGACATCGTTACGTTCGATTTGCTTGCTCAGAGACCGCCGTTTCGTCCTCGATGAAACTGATCCTCTTCAGGTATCGCGGAATATGCGTCAGCATGTCCTTGATTTCCTGGATAATGACGCCGGCAACGAACGTTTCCTGTGCCGTGGACATTCCAATCGGATTGTCAGTCCCTACAGTTGAGTAGTCCATCCGATAGTCGCTCTGTCACGAATTTATCTGCAGCCCTTTCCGAGCGCTCTAAATTTTCGGCGCTTCGATCAGCGGGTTTGTATCCTCGAAGAGCTGATTTTCTGTGATACCTACATCGGGGTACGTGAAGCGAAGCAAAGTTTCGTGACGTTGACACTTTTGATAATAGATTCCGGGAAGTTAATCATCGGAAGATATTTTGATTGATAATTTCTCTGTACGAGGGATTCTAGGGACTTGACTGAAAGTGGACTATAGAATGACATAGTTGGAGTAAAAGTTAGATTAGAGTATTAGAATTTCGTGCAGGCAGGAATTTTTTTCATTCCCTCACAAAGCCTGGCGCGTTTTAATACAAATTTTAATCTGCCGAGGCGCAGAAGGTAGCAAGAATTTTCATCTTTAAGGTGCTTGCCTTCCCTCCGCGTACTTGTAGATATTGTTGAGAGGAAAAGGAAGGGGAGGGGAGGAAGTCGAGTTTTTCATAGGAAAAGGCACACGCATATTTGAGGGACATGAAGCTGCGAGTTATGAATTCTGAGAGACTGGGGAATGTTTTACCTCGATTCAATTTCCGACAATTTTGTTTGTGAATTAATCCTATAGGATTACCACTCGTAGTTGTATAAAGGAAAACGAGCTAAAAATGCAAATACAATGGGGAAGATGTGGGAGATAAAAAAAGTACAAAGTAACGAATGCAGTACTAATTTTTTTTTAAAGACCAAGCATTACAAAGCCGAGTGCATTATGCACTGACCTCCAGGTAAGAGAAATCTGCACTGGAGATTATTATTGAGGTTTTGAAATAAGCTTTAGACGTGGCTAAGGATAACTGGCAAAGGGGAACAGTCCAGAAAAAAGGAAGATTTGTTTTATGAAGAAGATCAGACATCTATTTAAAAGCTACGGGTTTTACTCTTTTGAAACAAGCACAGTCTGCTTTTAGAAAGATGTAATTTCCATTTAATGCGTTCAAGCCACTTTATAAAAAAAATATATAGTCAAAGAGCATGAAACTGGTGGCCACATTCATCTAAAGATGCAGGGGAATTAAAATGAAAAAGGAAACAAGAACACGGTTTGGTATTTTGCAAACAAGCCTGCTAATACGACTTCGAGATTATGAAAAAAAATGGTATTAACCTCTCTGACATTCAGAGTGTCCTGGACTCCAAATGGATGAGCAAACATACAGTGGCTCTTAAAAATGTTCGGACACCCTTTAAAATCGCATAACTTTTTTAAAATTAATCCAAACGACTTGAGTTTTTTTGAAGATCGCAGAATAAGGTCGAAAATCGCTGATTTTCGGGAATTTCGCGATTTTCGACCTTATTCTGCGATCTTGAAACGTGTGTAGCTCAGAGCAACGTTAACCGATTTTGATGAAATTTTAGACACGTATATAACTTACTTAAATCTACAAACGGGTTTTTTGAATTTTCATTAAGGGTTCACAAAAGAAAGTTTAAAAACGCCCTTTACTATTTTTTTTTGCTACTCCGACCAAGTGCATTTTTTTCAAAACGACGAATCATATCATTTAGCAAACTAATCCTTCTAGCTTCTCAAAAAAACTCAAGTCGTTTGGATTAATTTTAAGAAAGTTATGCGATTTTAAATGGTGTCCGAATATTTTTAAGAGCCACTGTAGGTATATTCCGTTCATTTCCCTTGCGACTTTAATATACACCAACATCATTCGAAACGCAGTGAAAATCCCAGTACACTTTGCAATCTCATTCCATTTGCATAAGTTCTCGTAAACGCACGATTCATTCACTTAGATTTCTCCATCCTTCAGTCACTAAATATCGTACATAAAATGGTAACGACATCGTACCTCGATGAAAATATGTACCATTTAGCCTGGCTTTCCGCATTTAACCACGCACCAGTCAGGTATAGGTAAGGAGGGGAGAAGAAAACACAGAAAAAATGGGAGGGAATTCGGCACGAGGGGATGAGGTTTTTCATAAAAAGGACGAAACGCATGTTTGAGAGCAATAATGTCTCGTTTTTATGAAATTCACCGAGCTCGGTGGCTGTAGGGCACTCCGTGCGGTGCACATCTGAAGAATTCATCTCAGTGATATATTGCAGACCACCAGCTGATTATCAAGCAGATCGTGACATCAAAGAGCGGCCTTATAAAACTGGATTTAATCTCTGATCCCCGTTCCCGAGGCTTCTTTCCGCGACTCCCCTTTTACGTCAATTTTCCATGTCAAAGAATCGACTCTCGCGATCATCGGGGACAGTATTAACCAGGATGACGACCGGCTAGTAACCAATATCCGGGGACCGATGAAATTTCTTCCATTTTAAATCACTCCTGCCTAGACCCGGTATTATACGCGTCGAGTCCGCATTGCATATTAGAAACTGTATGAGAGACGTATTTTACTGCCAGTTGCTTGCGTTCGGGCAATTAGGACGCTTCGAAGACACTGTGCAGGAAGTTTCGTGGCAAAGTTTCAACTTCAAACCATCGGCTAATTACTTCGTACCAAAAGATTATGGGTGTATGAATGGTTTTCAAAGGTGTACAGCAGTGATCAAAATGTAAGTAGTTTAATCATTGATGTCTATTAAAGAATCCGTTGTCGCATAATATAATTTCTTCCCTTCAAGTAACTATATTTTAATTTTCCCACCCTCATAACTCGATCGCGAAAGAGTAAAGGCTCCTACAATTGAATTTTCTTACCACCATTCTCTAACACAGAACTCAACAATATTCTCGACCCAATATGGTGGCAGTACCTAATATCGTCTAGCAAAAGTTAAATCGCTGTTAATTGAATAATAATTCATATTTTTGTGTGCAATTTGTTTCCAAGTAAAGAGAAATTATTCATATTTCATATGTCTTCGTACATATGTTTAGGTATCTACTAATTCAGTTCATGATCGATAAATTTTAGTGCTTGCTTTGCGAAATATAACGAGTGGCAATATTAGGAACATGGCCGGTATTAGGTACATACACCCTACGATTCATCAGAACAAAATCAACACCGCTAAACCTCACGAGAATCCAGATCCCCCTCGAGCGCGGTGCGTCGGCGAAATGGTTTACCTCGCTACTGAAAACACTTTCCAATGCGAAACCCATCGATTCGCTCGCAGCGAACTCGCCTGGAAGGCGCTGCAAAGAAACGGGATAAGTGGGTCTTCGAAAGGGAAAGTTGTCGAATCTCTCTGAACTGGCGTCATTCATCGCGTGCTGTCTCCATTTAATCCGTCCGAGCTGGCCTCGTTCAATTAATTCGCCACCGACCGCCTCGCTATCCGCCCCCGGCACGCTCTGTAAATATTTATGAAAGTCCCGTAACAATTTTTAATCCACTTGGCCGAGGCTCGCTCTTCCCACCGGAAAATTTCTCCCAGCGGACGACGGAGCGGAAAGTAGGGGCCCGGCGATGGAAGCCAGGGGCCAAACGAAGACGGAGAAAGAGCGGCCGAGCTGATGCATAATTTATCGCGGCCGGGACCAGAAGAAGGTGTTTCACAGCTCGGGGGTGGCCGGCCCCGAAGATGGAAATCGCCCGGCGGAATTTCATTCGTCCCGTACATTTTCACGCACGAGCGGGAGAGTTACGCTGTCGTCCCGTGTCCCACGTATCATTCGTCGCGAAAAGTGGTGGCGACGACTAGATTCCTCTCGTATTTCGCGATAGACGCGATACCACTGATCCAGGGGATGGGATTCGAAATGAGGGTAACTTTGCTACCATTGATGCGTGGTTTTTCAAATTCTATGCGTGGAATCACCGTTTCTGAGGAAAAATCCAAGGACCTCTTGGTATTTTCTTCTTATCATACCTACTCACCACGCTCCAGGGCTTGAGGCTTGTTTCATTGCCGTTTTATACCCCAAAAACATGTCCTCGGGACGGGAAATGGCGATCCCAGCGTGCCCGGGCTATTCCTATTCACGAAACTGTTCTATTCATCCATTATCTATCGAGAAATTGATGAAACTTTTTGCTCGTCTGGTAGCAAATTCACAGAGGCATTACCGAAGACAATTCGCACCTAATTGTTCGATTCAATGAAAACGGAATGTCGATAGAATGGTGCATGGATTGCATTTCTGGATATTTTGACAGCTCGCCCATAGTCAAACAAATGCACGTTTCGCGCGAATTCTATGCTTTCTTTATGTTGCGTCACTTTTTTGGCGCCGCTAAAAGGACATTTAACGAAACAATAACGATCGTTTTTCTGTTGGGAAATGTTTTTCCGTCAATTTTTTTGCGCTATATTTTCGCAACGCGTTTTATTTGCGAGAGTAAAAATGGGAGGGGGAGCACATCTCAACCCACAGCGATCTGCCACACAAATACGAAAATGTACGACGCCAGTTTCTACATAGCTATGTTACTCGCTGCTTTATTGATATATATATATATATATATAAAAATAAAATGTCCCGTGTTTCCCTTTGAAGTGTCGATACGCGGTTTAAAATTTAACCCGTTGCTTTGTTGGACGTTGTTGACAAACAAACAACGCGATCTGCGTATTGTTTCGCCAAAGTTACCCGCATTAGTTTTTTATCGGATTCGGCATTCATATTGAGCCGGGCTGGGAGACAAAAGAACGACGCTCCGTTCGGAATATCTTTCGTGCGATCAAACAGCTAACAACGTCCGCATCGATTTTCCGATCTCATTTCGCGTTATGGCCAGTATTTTATTGCCGCACAAAAGCTGCTCTTGAATCGGGGCAGATGTATGAATTAATCCTCGACTGTACGACAGAGGAAGTCTCTGTCACCTTTTTAACGTATCGAAAGGTTGCATTCATTCCACTTCCCATGCATAGTATTGTCTGCTTTGTAATTATGAAATGGCACATTAATACATAGAGACAAAGAACAGCTCGAACGTAAATGTCGTGAAATATCGAGTAAAGATACAATTAAATCGGGAAACAGCTATTTTCATAAATTTATCTACCTCCGTTCGTCGTTTCTATCATCTCCCGTATTTTCCAAAAATATTAACAAAATATTCAAATAATCGATCAAATAAAAGTTACTTTAACTTTAGATTATTTACTGCATAACGTTGATTTTTTATTCGCCGAGCGTTTCAACTTCAGAATCGAATAAATTTTTCAAGTTTGACTTCAACTTAGAAGTTAACCGGAGTCAACTGTATTTGACACACGACAAATTATTTTTCTAACTTTTATTGGTTATTGGAAATTTTATATAAATAAAAATTTTGTCCATCTCAGGTTTTCAGTAAATTCAGTTACTCGAACTTTGAAAATATCTCTCACAACGCTGATTAAGATATAATTCCCCCAATTTCCCACCCACCTTCGCTGAACTTCCCCCAATTTCCTAATTTTCTACTTAGAACAGAGGTTCTCAATATTCTTCCCGTCGTAATCCTAAAATTCAGTTAGAGGTCAATGAAAATAAGGAAGTAATTCTCTTCCCATCAAAGTTCACGAGCCCCTTGGGGCATACGTGGGTGCCGGATTGAGAAGTCCTGCCTTAGAAACACGGCGCGTTCACATTTTTCGTGCATAAATTACGAACGTGAATTATCCTCCGGGAGAAAGCGGACCAAAAAGTCACGGAAGTTCCAGAAAATTCGTATAATGACCCCTGAAAGTTGGGGAGAGAAGAAAGACGCTCGCTTGAAATGCCGTGGCCGTGTACGTAAGGATCGAAGAACGCGGACGTCAGAACGTCCGAGAAAATGGCGAGAAGTTTGCGTGCTGGAATCACAGCCGCGGGAAACTCGGCGAATTTTGACAGAGAGTGTCGAACGAGAGGGCCGCGGACAAATAAGGTCCCTTTCGGAAAGTTTCCCATGGCCGTGGTTACTCTGCCGGTCTGAAAAGTGGCAGCAGGTCTAAAGACTCCCTCGCCGTTTCGCCGGGAAGTTAAAGTGGCCTTCTCTGTCCCTCCTTTTTTTTTGAGTTACTGGAAACGAGGTACAGGACCTCTGCATTTCGATGAAATTCCCTCTACGACGGATGTTCAAGCGAGGACTGATTTCAGGCACCGGATCAGCGGAATCCTCTGCGAGCGCTTTCGCCATGAGCGACAGATCGATCCCTTTTCGCTCACTGAAAACCCTTCAACGCGGAAAAGTAAAGGAGTAAAAACTGGCGAAAAAAGGAGATAATTTCCCGGTTAATTGGGGAGGTTTTTTATCGCTTAAAAGTCCTGACACAACGGAAGAGGTGCCTCGAATCGTTTGTGTATATCGCAAGCAAAAGAGTAGGAATTTATCCGAAATTAGATTTATTCGAGGTAACTTATGTAAATTCACATTATCCGATCGTGAACCCGTGTACTATCAGATTCTACGTGAAAGGAACGAAGGAATCTCCTGTTTCTTCGTATCTCCTACAATTTACCAAGTAAAAGCTTGGAAACTTAGCTTAGATCAGTCCTAAAGATTTTTTTTAAACAGAATTGATTTGCATTTTCCTAGCATTCTTATACCAAGTCTTATTCTAGATTTACCTATTCCCCAGAAAGTACCCAATAAAAAATATCTATCAATTGCTAAACGAGCAACAGAGGAACAAGCAATTAACCGTAATCACATCTAATCAGCAGTAACGCTGGTCCGACGAGCCATGTCTAATGCAAGGAAGCAAAGAATGCCCATAAGCCAACGCTAAGTGGCCCTGCTCCCAGCGCGAACTTTAAAGTACTGTCGGCCTGTAATTAAAAAACTGTTCCTATTCGAATTGGTAAGCAACGTTCCGGTCCAGGAAGCCAGGCATCGCAGCAAACTCGTAAACGTTCACAGAGGTCTTCATCCGAGCTCTTTGTTCAGAGGATCCATTATGCAAGGGGCCTTCTTTATCCAGGACTTTCAAGCTGCGCCCTGCGCTCGCCTAGCTTTTCGTTGGCTGCCTCGTACGGCGCACGAAGAAATCCATGTATCTTTTATTCCCCCGGACTCAACCTTTTAGCCTGGTTATTATTTCCCGCATGAAAGGGACTCCTAATGCTCAGTTTGGCTTAACCGGGACACTGGCCGTCTTTCACCGTTATCTTGGGTCTTTGCGCATTAAATTTTCGGTGAAAGCGCTCCTAGCGGATCTCTAATGTTTGTTAGTCACGTCCGTCGGTGCTGGCTTAAGGGAGTATAACGCTTTTGTTCGCCGTATGTTGATTGTCTTGGCCAGCTGTGCTTAATGTCCGGGGTTCAAGTTGATAGTAATTAGAGGCAGTTAGAAATGGAGTGGAAGCTCGAGTATTTGAATAAGAGAAGTATCGAGAATGGAAAGATTGTTACCGTAGACAGCTCTTACTAGTAACAGTCGAGTAACGATTTCCTTTTCATCGAGCATGGCGATTGTCAGAGGCGCTTGAATTCCGCCAACGTAAATCCACTGGACCATCATTTCCCAATTATCCCCTAGCTGTTGGTGTAACTTCGACCAGCTCTCTGCATTACGACGATATCGGTCCTAATAAACCACCCGCCAATCCGGTAACTTTGCCACGATTGTCCAGCGTGTTCGTTTGCCCTGAAATACCATCGCCCTTGTTCCACCGATGTAATCGATAATCAGAACTCAAACGAACGCTTCTTCCCTCGGCACTATTTGGTATGTAAATGTACCACGAAAATTAATTACACTATCTTCACAGCTAATCGATTAATCTTCGTCACTTGGCATCACGAATTTAGAATGAAAACGTTGTCTATTTTTCGCATAGAGAAGCAAGTTGAAAATTCTGCTCTTTCATTTGTATAAATCATCAGGTTACTCGTGATCCAACACGGTGCTTGTTCGATATTCTCCATCGCGAAGATCAAGAAAATACAAGGAAGTGAAACGAATGGTCCGACATTTCGCAGCCAAAGGAGGAACTTCATTAGAGGGCCGCGAAGACGCTCGAGTTCGGAAAGAACGGCGCCCCGCCCTTTGGTTGCCATTTAATTCCCTTGAAAGCAGATTCCCGGAGATTACGGAATTACCAAAATCCGCGGGCCCGTAATTGTTATTCGCGCGGCGTATCACGCGGAAATTGTATTTCCTTCCGAGACGCACGCGAAGTTCGGTGGGTCGTTTGCCGCGAGCTCCTTAATTCCCCATGAACTTTCGAACGGCCGGTGTAAACTCGGCTCCGTCGCCGTGAAACCGTGCCAAACTGCATAATGTTTAACTTATTATTGGAGTTGAAGAAACACGGGCGAGTTGGCGTGCCGATTGTCGACACGGTGCTCCGGCGCGTTTTCCAACGGCCGACGTCTCCTTTGGAAACTCCGTTTTCCAGTCGAGGGGAAACGTTTCCGAAAGGGACCGAATCGACTCGACGAACTTCCAGGATCGAGAACTTTCCTCAGAAGAAGATAATGTTGCACGGAGTCCTGCAAAAGCGACCCAATTCTTTTCTGCGAATTCTTGTGATGTCACTGCGACGTTTGCATACAAGATTCTTTCTAATATTCAGAAACTACTTTATTTATTACATCATTTGAATAACCTCGCAAAATCTCTGATCGATATTTGACCATTAATTAATTCCACTACTCACGATTATGAAACAGTTCGATTGACTTTAGTGAATGAATTCACATTGAAGCACTTTTAACGTGAAGTATCTTCAGGAGTGTTTTGCTCGACCTTTATGTGTTCAGACGCGAGCGTTACCAGTTTCGCCCACTGTTCTCGCTGGAAACTTCTCGCCCGCTCTGAAAATTCGCGCGACGTGCCTTTGGAAGTTGCGCGTCGCCCTGGCAGCTGGCGATTACGAAAAGCCCGTGCAACATTTATGTCAGAAGTTTCGCACGTGGCCGGTTCACCGAGGCAATGGTACATGCGACTACACTCGACAGACGAGCATTTAGCGTGCATGCAAATTTATCGAGCCTAAGTGCGACGATATTGCTGCCTCTCCTCCGTTCTTCGCGCGTCACTTGTCACGTTCAGCGGAACTTGCTGCTTGAAGCCGTTCTAGCTGTTGCTGCGCGGCGACGACAGCAATCTTTCGCGTACGTCGAAACGCTTTTACTTTAATTGAACGGTTACCTTGGCAGGGAGCAAGCTTCTGTTGCCAGAAGAGTGACGAGGGTTTGCAGTGAGGCCATTGAAGCATGCGATGGAAATATAGATTATTAATTTAGGTGCATGTATGAGTGATCACGGATACAGGGAAATACGAAACTAGCTGAGTGCTTTAGTTCAAATATTGTTGATAGTAATTTGTCACACCAAGATTTATATCTGGTAATTAGTAAATTTTGTGCGAAAAAGGGATTGATTTTTTGAAAAGGGATGATACCTGCGAACACTAGGGTGGAACGAAATATAGGCGCAAAATATTTTTTTATTATTAATGACTTCTAATAGTGGACAAAAGTTGCCTCTTATAATGGTATTTAAATTACCAAAGTTTGAACGTGATCAACAAATTTTTTGAGGCGCCGCAAACCTTTCAAAAATTAATATTTCAGTAAATATTAATATTCGAAGAGCTTGCGACACCTAAAAAAATTTGTTGATCACCTTCAAACTTTGGCAGCTTAAATATTATTATAAAAGGCAACTTTTGCCCACTATTAGAAGTCATGAATAGGAGAAAAATATTTTGCCCCTATATTTCGTTCCACCCTAGCGAACACTTTAACGCGATACAACGTTTAGTTGAGGTGCAATTGACAAGAATAGACCCTTCGTATGATCGTTTATCATCTAGTAAAACGTAGACAGTGAGTAGAGAGGAGAACAGAATGTTGGAATAATAATGCTTATTGTTAGTGACAGTAGAAGACGAAACCCCTGCGCGAGGGTCTTTAGAAAGGGCTTGAAGAGAGCTAAAGCAAGCAAGTTTTAGGAAACGGCTTTCGTAAACAGATACAGAGAAGCAGGGAGCGCTGCAACAGTGTTTCAAGTTTACATAATTCATGATTGTAATCACTGCGTTATTTTTAACGTACAGAGTCGCACTGAAATAAGTAACCAAACATTAAGAGCTTATTCTCGCTCGTTGGAGGAGAAGAAAGTGTCATACAATATTCATTATCGTTTCTTTGAATCTTCCACGTTAAAATTGGCCCGCAGTTAGCATATTTCATTGCCCCAAATAAATATCGAGTAACAGATCAATAGCCACGCATGTTTGAAAGTTCCAATAAATATTCTACGAAGTATACGAACAAATTGTCCCAGAAGGGATCGATTTTAAGGCTCATTAACGAAAACAATTCTGAAATAGCCGGAGAATTATCGGAACATACAAATTTGTTCGTCCCATGACATTTTCAGGCATCGGGGCGTAATTAATGTATCGAATGGGTTCGCGGTCGCGTTTCCAGCGATTCTACGCAATCACGGTGATCTGTCTTCGAGCTTTGCCGCTCGAATGCGGTTCGCAATGATCAAACGTTGCGTTCGAACATTAAAATGGCCTAAGCCGTTAGGTATACTCCGGTGGATCGAAGGTTTGCAGAAAGTTTAATTATAATCGAGTTGTGCTACGCCTTTGACATGAATTAATTTTCTGCTAGCTTGCTTCCCTTGTATCGTTTCAGCGACTCCGACAGCAAGAGAAGTTCTTTGAGCTTTCTACAAGCTTCCCATCGCGACCCGCGTGATATTCTTTCCCTCTGCGTAGTTTACATTAAATTACTTTGTGTTGCAGGAGGAATGGGAAATGCAAAAGGCGTAGCGAGCATTTAACAAATATTCAAATTGAAATTAAAATGTAAATGTAAGTTTTCAATATTCTCATTACAATTTGGAGGTTAATCCTCCACCATTTCAATCATAGAATTGATAAATGATCTGTTTTTACATTTTTGAAATAATAAAATTAATTACATAGGTACATGTTCAGACACTGGACACTAAAAAAGCACTTTACGTTTTATAACATAGTATTTTCCCGGAAATAATTCTTTACGGAAATTTCTATCCTGCAATTTCTAGACGATTCTTTACTCCATTTAAGAAAGTGTCTTTTCCATCTTGCGAAATTACGCGAGGTTTCCATTATTTTTCGGATTTTCCATCGGACGGGTGAAGTTAAAAACGAGGCGCCTTGTTACTTTCTTTACACAAAGATCTTATTGTACCGGCACGAGTCACAATTCGCAGTGTAAACGAACTGAACAAATCTCGTTACAATAGCCAGGTCCAAACAGACCCGTAATTCCTCCGAAGTCTGCTAAGTTACACGTCAAGAATTCGCGTCCTCTTTTTGAGGATCTCCTCTCTTCTGTCCGCGGACGTTCGCTCAGGAAACGGTACGAAGCGGGAACTTAGTTTTAAATTACTTCTGAAAACACCAGCTTAAAAAAAGAAGGATACGTTTCCGCGACTACAAAAAGCACAGCGCGGTGAGTGGCATATAGAAATACGCCAAGAGGTTCGCGTGTTGAATAATTGAACGGACGATCATTTCGACTTGCCCAACTTCGACCTCATGGAAAAAATGGTACAGCTATTCCATTCGAAAATTAGATCTCCATTAGGGTGAGAGCTTATTTTTCAACTACGAAAATATGATCTTGTTACCATCTCAATTTGTTCCTTTTTATAAAACATAAAATCCAGAAGAAGATGGGCACAATATATTTAGGGGTAGCTCAATGATGGTGAAATTTTCAATGTACATGATAATTATATGGAAGGGTATGGAACACTACCTACAAATTTTTTCAAATGCATTCAGAAAAATAGAAACTGAGAAAAGGTATCATTGTGTCCCATCTGGCGTATAATTAAGTAAAACAATTAGTAGATTGTACCCTGATAACAGACACTGTCTGATATCTGAGCCTCTGTGAATATTAAATTTAACAAATTATCAAATATAAATGTAAATGCAATGTAACGTACCTAAATGTAGATATATAAATTAAAATATTTTCATAATTTCTATAGGTAATCTTTCACTCACCTGAGCCACCCCTAAACAAAAGAATGTACTGTCCAAAGCTTTAAATAGCGTTTGTATATCTAAAGAAACATATCATGGTGATGAGACTTAAAAAAAATTTTTTCTTTTTAAATTTTGCACCACACTAGTCTCCATCGTGAATATTATTATACAAATTGAACAGGAAAACATACGTCGCGTAACAGGGAAATGAAATTTAGCCATGTAATCGAACGAGACGTTACACCCTCCGTTTAACGATAATTAAATATCGTTTCCCGTAAACGCGCGTACACGATATGAAAGGGCCGGGTAAAAATCGAACAGATATGAGGGTGGGTATCGCGTGATCTCGATATTCCGTGCTCCCTACGGACGTCGCGATAAATAAATTGGTTTCGCTCGCAAAAGTTTCAGTTGATAATGGAATGCCAATGCATCTCCAGCTATTATTCTCGTCGACCAATTAACACAACCGCACTTGTGGGCGCTGTGTAATTATTCAATCAAGTGATACGTCGACTGTGCGCATGGTACAATGATCCTTTTGCGATCGAAATTATGTTTTATTTCGTCAGCCTCGAGGAACGTTTGCGTTGCTTCGAACCTCGCCAATGGCGAGCGCTTCAGTGAAAATTGCTACGATTTCATACCGATGCGAACCGGCTCCGGGCAATATCTATTATTTGTCGTTGCCGCCTTGTTTTATTATATCGAGATAATAGACGCCGATATTCCGTGCTATTTTTTAATCGCTGGCACGTATTGAAAAGGAGGAAATGAAATTAATATTCAGTGGACCGAGAATGCTGCCGATGATTGGATCGTGCCGAAATACATTTTTGGGTTCTGGGTGATTTCAGATGAAGGGGCTGTTAAAATAGTTATACGCGCTGTATATGAAAAATTGAAATACGGTATGAAAAATGAGATGATTGACAATAAAGTGTGACATGGATTTTTGAATTTCATTTCTGAAGAGTTCCTTTTAATCTTACTGGGCTTCTCTATACTCCAACAAGCTCTTCACATTAATAATGCGATGACATCAATAACACATGTAGATGCATTAAAATCTGTCTGCTTTTATGTCAATCAATACACGATTTCAAATTCATTAAGGCCATTAATGAAACTCATAATACATCAAACCACGACCTGAATATCAATTTTCGACTGTTTTACTTGATACACTTATCTAACATATTCGCTAAAAAAGACTAAATATAATTGTTCAACAAAGGAGTTCAACAAAGTCTCCAACATAACCATTTACTTCGTATATAAAAGTATATACCTCACATATTTAGACAAAACAGTATCTTTGAGCCAGGCGAAAAACCGCCCCACAAAGCAGTGTTAAGTTCCTCGATCCGCACCCTGACTCGATCCATCGAACACCCTCAGAAACGCCTCGAACAATACAAGAAGAGCTCCTCCGCGCCAGAAGAAACCTAGAAACACCACATCCCATTGATCGGTTCTCATCGCCCCGTCGGGCCGTTCGTTTTACAAGGAACGACTGAAAAGATCCAAGGTCCCTATTCTCTGCGTGATTTATCAGCGAGGCGCCTCCTTTCGCCGGCTTCTTACCGTTTAAAGAGCCGCGCCGTAATGAGGGATCCTCACAAAGAGTCGATCGTAAAGTTTCAGGACCCCGCGCGGTGGCTGCGGGAGCGACGGGGCGAAATGCCCTGCAAGTACTTAGACCGGTAATCCTGGCCGATGGGGGTGGTTCTCTGAGGAGCGAAGGAACTGCGGGCCAGACGGAGGCCACTGGAACGCCGAAAGATAGCTCATCGTCGACGATGAGAGGGAGCATCGGGAAGATTGCAGCTTGACGGCTTGGCGCCAAGACACCGAGGCAGTTTCTTTGCAATTGAAAGTCCGTGGTTGTATTAATCAGCATAAGATGCTCGCGGGAAAACAGACCTGTTTCACGTAATTTCGGCGAAGATTGAGCGCGTCATGTGTGATCTAAGTTCTGCAGGGCTCTGGAGTTTGGCACACAGATGTGGATTAAAGGTTAAGTAAGCATAGGGAAAACGGCCCCAGTAGCAATTGCAACTGCAGCTTATGTAGATAATAGCTAAGTAGTGACGCTTCACTCCTGATTTTTTGCGTAGGTGTCACTCAAAGTGTGTTTGCAAAAAGAACCTCCATCAAATTAATTTCTTTATTTCCACCATTAATAGTTCATCTGCAATTTCAGAAAAAATATATGTAGTAGAGATGAAAAGTACCTACTACCTGCATTTTGAAGCACTGAAATATCTTAAGTAGTTGTTGAGAAAAAAAACTGTAAAGTTTAGGGTTGTTATGCCCATGTCAGCCTAACGAGAGAAGGTGGAGATCTGAAATTTCTCCCAATGCAGTGTTTTTTTAGGCAAAGGACATTATTATTTGTTTTTCCTATGTGTGCCCAGCAAAACCATTTTTGAGTACCGAGACCATTTTATTATTTTGCGCTTCACGTGTCAAGTGGTTTTTTAGACTGAAGACTTGGTAAATTGCAGTAGAGTTACGGGATGCTGAATGGTGAACGAACTTCATAGAAATGTGTTATCTAGGGGGAATGACTTATTTCAAATGGAAACGCATACAATTATCACAGCACTGTTCAGATTAACGGCTCTATGGAGGCGAAAGGGCTTTTCCGCGCGGCTGAAAGAGAAAGTAACGCCTCTCAGCAAACGCTGATCGGATTTCCTTTCGTGCATTTCCCTGTGCGTTTTTAACGCTGTGAAATTAATAGCGGCTGACGTCGAAAGAATTTTAGAACGAACGCGTATCGAAAATTTCGCGCTGCCACTATCGCGACGCAACGCGTAATAATCACTCGAGTTATTGCTCTCCATGGGGTATCATAATGCACGGTGGTACACGCGATACAACAAACGGATTATGTTTCGCTGACTCGCATTAAATGCACCATGCGCTCACAGGACACTGATCTTCATTTTCGAACGCGGGAAAATTTACTTTTTTGCTTTTGCTAACAAGTGCTAGTCAATGATCAAAGAATTCAGGTTCGATTAATGGCAGTAACTATAATGGCAGTTAGTTTTGTACAATTTTCGTGCAGCAATTTTACACAGCATTTAATTTCAACGACACGCGAAATTTCTGCAATTTCGAGTTTGAAAATAAACGAAAAAAATATTTCAAATGTAGCTTGTGCCGTTCTTGAAGCAATGAACAATGCATGGCTCCACTTAATGAAGAGGTGAATAAATATTATACAGAGGCAAATACTATATATCAACAATGTGCAACAGTTACGTTCACAAGTACCATTTCCTTTTTTTTTCAGAGGATATTTTCATCGTTGCAATTTTAACAGAGCAGATCAATAAAAGTTACTAAAAGGATTTTGGACTTGGCACAATTGTAGTGTATTCTAATTGTCACGGCTATCAGTCCTATATTTAAAGTTTCAAAGCGGGTTCGTCAGAAACAGAGCAAACGAGAAGAAAAGCAGTTCGTTTCGTTTCTAGAAGAAGGCAAGACGAGCGAGAAGGAGCTCTTTCCCTCTGTATGTGCACTGTGCCCATTGAAAGAGACAGAGACAAGCGGAAGAACGAAAGAAAAAAACGAAACTAAGTGTTTCCATTAACCAGGCTCCTTGTCCTCCCCCTTTTCCTCTTGCTCGCAGCCTCTTAAAAAAATGAAACGGCCCGTGCTTTTCATACAGTTGTACATTCGGAGCTTACTCGCCTTAAGAGGGTTAGTAAAGCGGAAACTGGAACGGCGAGACTCGGATTCTCATCGAGATGTCTGGGCCCTTTCTGCCTTGCGTACAAAACAATTACTTGTGAAGTAGGTACGTTTCACGGTGCTATCATTATTAGTTACGAGCACCTGCCCATCTAATAAATTGGTAATTCTGAAAATGCCAGTAGAAGTTAAAACGTTCGATTAAATAACCCATTAAAAACCATTGTGAAATAATAACATGAAATAAAATATACCCAATAGAAATAAAGCTACTTTTCTTTAACAATTAAAATCATCAAACTAAAACTCTGTTTCAGGTCACTGAGAGTTGGTAGCTCTCTGCATAACTAGGTTCAATTATACCCTGCCACTGTGGATATCTGAGTATCAATGGATATTTAATGCGATATCGGAAATGGGGTTGAAAAATTCGTGGGAATTATTCGTCCGTCAGACTGGAAAGCACTTAACATGCACACGAGCGACAGTTTAGCGTGTGAAATTTTCGAACGAGCTTTAGCTCGAGCGCTACCACCGCTTGGATGCAACAAGTATGCAACTTCATTCGACGTGCAGTAAGATCGTAAAATAATAATTAAAAAGTAAATTGCTTCTACGAAGGCAGAATATTCGTTTCGATAGGTTTCGACGGATTCATTTCGCAAAATAAAACCAAAAACAAACTCCTGCGAACTGTGATTTATCGATGTAATCGTGAATATCGAGCAACAGAACGTTCGTATGCCTGACAGACGGCGATGCATGACGGCCATGCTGATAAAAACAGAAATCTACGCGATCTATTCTTCTTCGGGCAATGTAAAACCGGTGAGTGATTGAAGTTAACGAGCATCGACGCGTACACGTATTTACATTCAGCTAGGGAACTGGGACAACGGCCGGCACCGCGGGAGAATGGATTTCGCATTCAAATTTTTCACCTGTTCGTTTTTAATCAGTTACCACAATAGCCCCCGTGAAATATCGCTGAGAAAAGATAGGATATTCTTTTTCCTCGAAACGCACCGTGGAACGACGTAATATCGTACGTGTGGGAAATTAGAATGTTCGCTTCGGAAAATTCATCGAAGCTCGTCCACCGCGACCATTGGTGAATAAGTGAATCGCTAGACACTTTTAAGGTTTTACAACGGTTTCTGTCAGCTCTGACCATCCATCTGGTTAATTGGTAGGAATAAAAGGGAAGTTGAGAATCGACGGATCGTTGTTCGCGAAGCTGGAAATATGAAAAATATTTGTCGAGGAAGAATGTCGACTGAGAATCATTTCACGAATTTCCTTGTAAAATATGTACAGAGTAAGGTTTGACACTGAGGACTCCTTACGTGGACAAGAATGAAGGAAAAAGAGTGAGAAAAAGTGTGAGGAATGTAAAATATTGCAAATTATAGACAAAGTGTAATCTCGATAATTTAAAGTGATCAGAACCAATTCTGTCCCCTTTGGATTATTAATGGCTTAAATACAGGGAATTTTTAAGGCTGGAAAAAGTTTCTCAAATTTATAACGCACGTAGCATCAAATTATCTGGCTTTGCATCGACTGAGATGCATTGACTCTAGCACGCCATTAAATCAGAACCTTCGTCCGTGAAGGTAGGTACTGAATTACCTACCTATCACGTTGATAAATTACAGATCGAGTTCTTTTGTAACAACGATTTATAGGAAGCTCGATTTGTCAAAGAATTTTAGTACCACAACTGGATTCTCTGAATACCGTGCGTGAATAAATGCGGTGTGCACATACAAGCATCAAATGCAAAGCAGGATAGTCAAGAAGAAATACGAATGCAGTTTCTTCTAATCAAATTGTTGTAATTCTATTATCCCACCCTTAGCTGTTAACATCACGCGACACTGTCAATGTCTAAGTTGTTCTTTATGAATATTAAATTGCGAGATGAAAGAAATAAAGCTACAATTAAATTAATAAAATATGAGATATTAATTTATATTAATATGAAGATGTTAATAAAAAATATACCAATAAAACATAGAACTGTACTATTTATTTTCCTAAATTTCCTTGAAAATAGTAGGGGAAGGTGGGGTAAAACGGAACGCTTAACTTTGGAGGGTGATAACTTAAAATCGGGAGGAGAAAAAGACACGAGACCTCGACAGGAGTCTTCAGTGGACCTTAGACTATAAGAAAATCAAGGTCATTGTTAAGAAAAATCTTTGGGAACGACGGAAAATGAAATTTGCCGGAGTTATTGAAATCTTCGCCTCGCTCAAATGGTGGGGTAAAACGGAACACCCACTCGAAGACCGTGTAAACGTACAAAATCTTTATTTCTATGATTTAAAATGTATTAATTTATGTTAAAATCTATAAGTATATGTTTTAGGTATAACTATTGTAAATAAAATATAACAAAAATATATATTATACATATAAGAGAAAATATTTTATTAGATAACATGAAAATTACGGAAAATAATCAAATATAAATATAATATCGTAAAAGATGAATAGATTAATACAGTTTGTTTATTATTGTATGAACAATAAGCGGGCCGGAATCACCCGCTGGTTGGAATTACCCCGCTTTCCCCTACACGTGGATTTTTACATGAATATCAATATTTGCATGGAGAACACATCTGCGTTAAATGATTATGTTATTTATTACAATTTAAACTAACAGTTTGATCGAATGAAAGATGTATCTCATACATCATAATTTTCTATACAAAATCCATTTTCTTGGAAACAAGGATAGTAATTAAAAGTTTAATCTACAATCTAATAATTAAAAGAGATAATAAACACATACTAAGGGACGTTTCCATTCTTCCCCATGTATAATAGGCGTTCCGTTTTACCCCGCGAAAAGTGTTCCATTTTGCCCCATGTGCAGTCATTTAGTAAACATTTAATATTTACACTTCAGTGTAAGGTAAAGAACTTTTTATATATATCAAAATGTAGCGTAAGGACTATAGAATCCAACGATGTACTTGCCGTTATTAATTTTCGAAATCCAAGTACCGAAAAGTGGTCGAAAGTCCAACGCAATATTGAAACGTCGATACCGAAAATTTTTCAAACTCTCTTAATGAAAAAATAACTTGTGCAGAGGTCTATGGTCCATCACAAAATGCTATGAGGACCCTTTGGTTCCATGTCACGCGATACTAACTCATTCGCAGCTCTTATCTAACAGAAACATTGGTGTTCCGTTTTACCCACCCGTTCCGTTTTACCCCACTTTCCCCTATATTTTGTCAAGATTCCACAAAAATACTATATTTCCCCCGAAAAAGGTGGCTAAACTCTACATCCCTAGTACTCGACATATAACAGAATCATAGAACTCGCTAAACAGTACAACACCTCTCCACCAATTTCCCCCAGTCCCACCTAGAATCTTGCTACACTCCCACCCCACAGAAACTCAATACATATTCCAACCACCCCTATCAAACACCACTGATTCAAACCTTACCAGGAACACCTTCCGCACCCGTTCCATTAACAGGCCCAAATCAACCGCGCCCTACCAATCACCTAACAAGCGTGCTCGCTCCATCAGTCGAGGGTGCAGGTTACGCCCGAGCCCCCGCAGACGTAGAACTCACTCCGTCAGGTGGATACGCGTGTCCATCGATCAGGCTGCGTCAATCGCGGCTGTAAAACGCTCGCGCGGCCTCTCTTAAAGGGGAACGAAACGATCGCGGCCGAAGTTAACGAGCATCAGCGTGCCGCGTATTTATCAGCTCGAAGGCACGAACGACGGCTGACCGTAGGGGAATGATGGATTCCCTGAATAGAGGAAGCCCGAAGCGTGCAGGCTGGCGGCACGCCAGAGACCACTCGCTGCCTGACATTTATGCGTTATTAATGCATCGGAAACATTTCGCCTCGATTGCCGTGACAATGGATTTAATCGTATACCGAGCGAGTTAACCCGCAGACGACGCGATTCGCTGGCTTGCACGCCGCCGGCCAACCCCCCAAGCGACGTTATAGGCCGACCGTTGTGTCAGCGACTTTTTTCCCGCACGTCCATCTCCGGCCCTTCAACTCCCTTTTCTACCCGTTCTGTATCCGTTTCCCTTCACCCTCAGCCAAACTGGCTGGCCGCCGGCCAGAGTGTTTTTATTAACTGTTCCGTATAATTAGAGCAGGCCGGATATTTCGCTGGGTCGAGGAGCAGCCGACGGAATAGCTGTCGCGGCTCGCCCCCCCTTTGTTCTACAATTTATTATAATTGGGCAAGTTCGCTGGACCACCCTTCGCGCCTCTTGTTTGTGGCCGTCGATACGACGCTGCTCGGGGGTAGCTACTTATGATTGGATGTGGCTGGGTGAATTAAGGTATCGATGGACGCTAATCCCCTTTAGTCTGCTGAGCCTCCGGAGGGTTGTTTTCGTAGATAGAGAGGGTGTTTCGATATTGGTTGGCGCAGTTTTCGGAGGCAATTCGGTAACGTAATAATAGAAATGGGATTGGGAAAGTGTTATAGTATCCGAGGTACTAGCCGTTCACATATTTCTGCGTTTCATTCGGCGAAGAATCGCGCTGAACGTTAATGTAGAATCGTTCCAATGGGCTAATCTCGCGTCTAGTTTCAATCGAACCGAAAAGGACACGTTACCTTGCCGCGTAACCACAGGAGATCCTACAAACGAGGGACCGGTACGTGTCCGCGCAAAATTACACTTGCACGCGAGGCAGAGCCAGATCGAAAAACTGGGACGCATTATCAAGGGAAGATGGCGGCGGGAAGGGATCGCCGCAAGTGGCGAATGCACTTGATCCATCGCACACAATCGGTCACCGTTACCGCATATTCCTGCCGATTTATGCGGCATTTGCATAGCTGAGATTGCATTTTACTTTTAAATCTTTTCCCCCTGTGTAACTGGCCGCTAGCAACCCCCTCTCCGCGAAGGGTGATCCTCGTCATTTCGAAAGTTATGGCGGGGATAGCAATATTCAATTTTTGCGAATGGAAGCCCGCGCTTCTCTATCCACTTCTTCGGTCTTTTCACCTCTTAAGCCGTTTGTGAGCCCTCCGACGATAATATCCTTTGAACGGGGATACCTCACCCTCGAAGACTCGTTGTAATATCCGAAGGGGGCCGGCAAGAAATTCGATATGAAATTCATTGAGCCACCGTGGATAATTAAATGTGAGACGTGGGCTTATCGGGACGTATTTAAATGGCTTCCGATGCCCGCGCGGATTAGTCCGGCATTGAGATAAACCAAATAACGGGAAATTGTGTCGTCAGATTATCGTTCGTGATCAGTCGCCGGTGATAACCGATATTGAAGCGGAGAAATTGTCGGTGGACGTGGGAGATGGTATTAATTCTCTTGCTTCCCTCTGGATGATGGGCACGGTTTATAGTATTAAACATTTCCAACTTCTCCTTGCGGAAGAAATAAAGTTAGAATTTGAACATACTTTTTTTTAACCCTAGTTCGGCTGACGAGGCACCCGGGTGACTATTTGAACTTACTGTTATTTAATAAATCTATCCACTAGTTCTAACAAAGTGATTCTCTTTCCTCCTACACATGTTCTGAGCAATGTCACTTGTAATTATTAACATTGCTTACATACGTTATTCGTGCAGATGTATATATAAAATTAGTCACCGGGGTGACTACGGCAGCCTAAATGAGTTCTAAAATTCGTCAGCCGAACTAGGGTTAATTAATAATCTACGCTTTCGTGGAACGATTTTGATTCTGAAGTGGTTTGGAATGAGCTCAGCTTTCGGGAATCTTAACTCTTTGTCTTCGAAGAACACTATAAACGCAGATATATCTTATTCATTACATCGCAAAGGTTTCTAAACTGTACAAATTAAAAAGATTGAACAAGTAGCGTTGATCGTCGGAGCTTTGAAAGAAGACGCGTGAGTACTTTCTTCTGGAATCAAGACCGACGTAATTAAACGTAACGGAGATTCAATTACCGAAGCTATTAGATCGTTGTCGCACTAATTACCTTTATTGCCGGTGTTATCGTCGGCCTTTGGATCTTTGTTACGCAGTTCTCAAAGGCGTGCAATTTGGGACACGGCGATAGGCAAGCCTGGTATCTCTCCCAATAAATATCGGAAGAATCCCTTTGCGATCGACGAAGAGACAGGATTTTGTGCGGATTGAAAGGTACAGGCAGAAAGGATGAACATTCTTCCGGAAGAATCTTGCGTTACTTTGAGAAATTCGATGGTCTGCCCGACATCAAAGAACCGGAAGATTAATAGTTCGGCACCGGCGTTCCCCCGATGCCTCTGCTCTAGTATTCCGATTCCGATTTATGCAGGGAACGAGTGGAATTCTAAGATAGGGTCCGCATTACAATATGTTCTAAGCTGAGTCCAAGACCACGATCCCTGAGAGGTGTTAAAACTTCTGATGCCTCTGAAAACGTTGATAGTTCAGAACCGGCTCAATTACTTCTCAGAATAAGCACTCTTAGTAAGAAAGTATCTCATTTCAAATTTACAGGAGAAATTCTCATATTTCAGTGTGTAATTATATCGCTTGCGTAATATCAGCCAACATGGTGAGATGGATATGGCATGTAACTGTAGCCCTTTGAAATAAAAATTAACATCTGTGTGATAAGAAAATTTATAAATGAAGGGTGAATTAACAATGCAGAAAAAATAAAGAGAGCAAGCGAAGTGGAGAAAAATACGTCACTCATTAACCATTACGACTCGCGAAATTAGATTCGTTTATACATCTGGATGGGTATTACAGCCATGAAATGGCAAAGTCTCGAGTAAATGAGAACTCCGGCTTAATGGATCTTCCGTTAAGCGAACTTTCTGCTTTCAAACCGAGTCGGAGAGATTGGAAACGCGACCCGGAACGGCTGAAGTTTTATCGACTATTTTAGCAGGAAAAATTGTTTACCCCGTCCAGGCGTCACGGTATGATATTTGGAATGGTCAATAGCTTGATTCTCCTGCAGCCATTCATTACGTACCCCTGGGAAATCTATCATTTTAAAAACCTTCAATATTCAACAGTATTCCACAACAGTAGCAGGCACAAATAGATACGTAAAACATTAAAAGGCATAAGAATTACTTAACTTTCCTGCAGAAATAAACATTCCACCGCATCCTGGTTCTTTTATCAAATAAATTCGAAATCTTAGTCTATCGTTTCTTGAGTTCGACGTGCGACATGAAAAGCCGAGCGACAGGGTTTACATCTAGTCCGATAAATCCGATTATTCTTCAAAACGGATAGGAAAATCTAACAGCAGCAATTTCCCGCGGGCGAAAGTCGTGACAGTGAAGATGCAAATGAAGGCAATTTATCGAAAGGAGAAGCGCGACGTTTACCGCGTCGAAGTTCGCCGTGCTTGAGCGTAGTTATTCATAAACAGCCAGGATTTCGAGCAGGCACGAAGCTCATATTTTACGTTCCCGATGCGGAGCAACCGGAGTAGACGCACTTACGTACATCCCCCGCGCAGAGTTACGACGGCGGATATTTGCAAGAACGATATTTCTCCGTGGGAAAATCTGAGTTAATATCGAGCCGTGCAGATGTCCCCGCGTTATTGCGCAATATCTGCAAGATGTTAATCACGAGAAGCACCCGTCCGGATATCAGGAGTTTGTAACGAACTCCCTTGCTACGCGCGTCCTCCACTTTGTCGCATTGGACCCTCTAAAGTTTTCAAACAAGGGTCTGTTAAAGGATCGACGGAGTGAACTCTTCGTCGCATTATGAATTAAACTAGTGTCACGGTTGGTTTCCAGGCCTTCTTTTCATTTGATTGAATTTACGATGATTGGGGTAGTTTACAGAAGAATCTAGGAACTCGAGGGTTAAAGACTTGCGCAAAGTAGGTAGATCCTTGGGATATTATCGTTCAAGGATGGAAACAATAATACGAATGAATTTTGTTTCCACATGAAACTATACTTATGAACTTTCAGCTGGATTTCAAAATATATATCCACTAAAATACTTTACTTGTAGAAATTCGTTTCACAGGGCCAGCAGAATATCAACGAACACGTTTGGGTTATTATCAAAGAGAAATGAGGTATTTTGGACTTTTTCTCTGGTGTCACGAATGCTATAGTCCATGCGCATTAATTCCTCATCTCGTCTGACGTCCGACAAGCGAACGTTGGACTTTCGCGCTGCAGAGCCGCATAAATGAAGACAGACGGTATTGACGTCGGGGAAAACGGCGGGAATGGTAACTCGCCGGAAGAAAACGCGAAAGCATGGTTCCGCTGCTCGCGAAACGGCGGCTTCGGACACAGAAAAATGTGATTAAAGAGTGAACACGAACGTGGCCGTGTAACGTTATGTGAACACGATGCGGTGAACGGTCTAGAGAAATGCGATTTCTTCTTACGATCGCTACGTACCTACACGTGTAACGTTTACGCTAAATTTGTTTTACGACATTATTAGGAGCGCTGGTTTTACTAAAGTTACATTTTATTTCATCGTCGTCTATGTAAGAATTGTGTTCTGTGAGTGAGAACAAATGTAGTTCAAACACGATAATATAAATAGGCAAATTAGATGTTTATGGAGATTGACTGTGGGACAATTTCTTTTTTGAGGAAGTAAGGAAAATGTAAAGAAAAGACAAGCGGAGAAGTAGAGCAATGTCGCCACAAATTGTTGAATAAAAATTGAGTAGTGATAGCTTCAGATCATCCATCAGATGAAACTGATAAATACAAATAGTTCTCTCGTTTGCATACCATATTTGATAAAAAGTATAATTTTGAACGTGTAAATAGATAGAAAATGTATTTTGTAGAAAAATGTTAGTTTAAATAACACCAAAAGGTAACCATCAACGACAGGAGCGCGTAGCATAGGTTGCGCACAAGTAGTAATAATCAACATAACTCAGACACCTATGAGAACTCGTTGCAACGCTTGTGAGGAAGACAATGACCTATTTGAAACTTCATAGTAGGTCGTGTTTTACATAAAAGAGCATATATAACCCAAGTATCATATCAGATAATTGCAACGATGGTAATAATAACTAGCAAAATATGAAAATATAAAAGATTCGTTCCATTTGATACTTGTGTAATTCAGTAGTTGCTATGTAATTCTTAATTTACTATCCATTAGAAAACTTATATTTTTCACAACTAATTAATATATTCTAACACTTCATTTCATTACTGTTAAAATGCAGAAAATCTTAATTAGCTTTCATCTTTCCTGAATATGTATCCCGAGTTGAACGAAAATTACACGGCCATAGTTATATAAAACGTTCAGATGAGACGTTGAATTATGCTAACCGTAATCTCATCGGTGTCATAACGACTATTATTGGGGTAGCGATGTGACCTATTAATTCAGATTTAGATCACGCACTCGATGCTGCCGTTTCAATTATTCACGGCGGGTAAGTGTCGGGCAGGGATCCTAATTCATTGCTATAATGCCGTTATAATTATTGAACATGGACACGCGTAGCCGCTGAGTTATGCGCGCGAGCAATATTGCGTGATTATTTACTGGTGTTTCGAATCGAGGCGCTAATGAGGAAGAGAATTAATTCCTATTCGTGTCGAAATTACGAGCGGTGTATTGTGAGAAAACAAACAACGTATAGTAAAAGTAACTTTAAGTAAAATATAATGTTTTTTGATACAAACATTTTTCCATCAAAAAATAATTCTTGAAATCCATCCCACTTTTTCGCCTCCTATGTGTATGTTGTCCCGTAATTGAATCCTCGTCTTCCCCGTATCACGTACATTTGATATTTTATGATACCTAGTTCCAGGGAACGTATAACAGCCGCCTCTCGCGTTACATTATTCACCGTGGCCCCTCCTTAATTCACGGATACTCTGTAATCACGGTCCCCGATATAATTTCATTAAACCAGCCGACACTGGACTGGCACTTCTTTAATCCAAATTCATTGTTTGCTTCATCCCGTTGTAATCGTTCGATAAGCAAAGTTTCTGCGAGTCCAACGGTTCGGACCTCGTTAAAAATATGTACCTCTCAGCCAGCAGATCGTTATTTGGCTTATCGGTTCGAATGCGGGTACCGCGATGCGGCTGAATTATACCGCGAATACTAATGACTAGGGCCGTGCCGGGTAGACCGTTGAAAAATGGCGTATTTTCGAGCCACCGTGCACCACCCCCGTTAATAGGTCAGCCGATAATTTCAATGCGGCGTACTAATCCTCGACTATCGATGCTACTTCATCGACAAAGCAAGAATAACGCACGGTATCGAGTTTCGCCCGTGCACCCCCTCTTAATCCCGGTGTTTTATTGTTTCAGTTTACAACGTTAATAATCCCGGGCCCCCATCCTTTTCTATCTTTGAATTTGCCGGTTCGAACGCGAACGTACCCTGGTACACTGACGTGGAAATGTTTTGAAATGATTCAGGACGAGGTAAGTGTGTATAATATTTGCGTGCAGAAGAAAACGAGGGTCAAAATATGAATTCGAAGGTTGTATACAATATATACGTCACTGATCGTACCAGGTTATAGTCTTAAATAGGTATTAAGGGTGAGGGTAGCATCATAAAATGTACACACCTTTCATAAACTGAACGAGGCGGACTCCCCTGCTGGGGAATCCCAAATTTTACGACCCTGACCATGGCCCTGTTTCTAATTACTTTTAGATCTTTTAAAATTTTCGTCGAGCCAACTGCTGAAGTGCTGAATAAAGATTAAACCCGATTCGACTTTAACCGTGAAACGTACCTAGTTGTTTCAGAACGACGTCCGGTGATTTCGATTTAAAACAAAGCGCTGTGCCAAGAGAAGAACGGAACTGAAGTCTTGCCCGTTTAAAAGCTGTGCTACTGATGATGCACCCGCTTGACGCCGAGTCGTCGGGATAATCCCAGATTGAACTCTGTCTCGGGCGTAAAACTGAAGGGTGCGACTTCTTCAAGGTTATTGAACTTTTTTCTCCAGGCATCCATAGCACTGGCAATCTTCATCCACCATCCCTGACATTATCACCGCACCCACAGCCCTCGTATTTCTCGTATTTACGGTTTCAATTAAAGAATGCACACCGTGACCCTCGGTTTTTAATTAAGGACGCATGCGATTCGCCCGGTGGCCAATAAAATTCAATTTTCTAATGCTAAAATTAAAAGGCCCGTGTTACTTTAACACGGAATACACGTCTTCGAGGATGACCGGACGCAACGATCCGTTTCCGCGGGGCGGAGATCCGAGATTTTCGAGTATTCGAACGGAATGAGGGTGCTTTAAGTGATACCACTGACCTAGAAGAATCCCTCCGGAAAAAGAAGGCGAGTGCTGTGGAAAACTATGGGAAAAAAGATGGAGGGAAGACGCTGACTTTGCGTCTTGACGCGAACGACCGAAACAAAAAGCTGACCGACTTTAAACCGATGATAACAGGAGAGGAAAGGCGTGCACGCGAAGGAAATTGCTGACAAAACGCATTCTCGAGTGTCAGCGGAAAGGAGCGCCAAACGGAGTCGCTTGCGAGCTAGTAAACTAAGTAGTAAATAAACAAATTTTTGTAGACCATTCAGAATTGCACGGTGACTTTGAAATTGCGCGAAGTAACAGCAAAGTTTCTACAAAATGAAAGTACAAAGGATGAACCAGTTAAATTTTTATTTAAATGCACGCAGTAATAATATAGGAATATTAGTTATATCATGAAATTAATGAAGATCTAGGCGTATTCAAAGCTTGTAGCGTTTTGAGCGTGTTCTTTTCTAAATCGAAAACGTTTCATGTGACGTGAAAGTATTAAGAGGAAAGTATTTAGAGAAAAATCTATATTAGATGTTAGGTCTATCTTTTGTCTTGTCTGTGATTACAATTTGAGGACGCCGAAACTGAGATACAACCCTGTACATTTTTGAGACATCCCCCAGGATTAGTCAATTATTCCTCACGGTCTCGAAGGGTACGGCTCCGCCGAAGTCCTTTAATTCCACGACCTTCTCGTTATCCCTGAGATTTCCCGAGCGATACACGGGCGGGCAATAACGACGGAAATATCCGAGAGACGAGTTAAATGAATCGACGACAAGAGGAAAACGTTCGTAGTTTGTTAGGAAGATACTCGTAGTTAATAGAACAATCTATATCTGAGTATGGGCAGGCTTAATAAACTATCCTGAGAACTAAATCTTCAATTATAAAGGGGTAATACGTGGAAATTATCAGAGAATTGACTACGATCCACAGGAATTAATTTGCTGACCAATCTAAGGAGTAATTGAAAGACTTGTTCATTGAAAAATTTGACAAATTCGTCGTACTATAATAATATAGTGAATCAATAGGGAATCGGCTGTGATTCACAGAGGTTGACACAGAGCTCGACCAACCAATAAGAAACTGTTGACTGCGACACTACCATTTGTCGAATTCATTAGTGTGCTGCAGGGAGAGGGTAACGGAGTTATAAACTTGATACTACCTGCGCCTCTTTCGAACAGTTATGACCATAAACCGAAGTAGCCTGGTATTTAATGTAGTGTTTCTGAGTCAGTTGAACGGATAACATCGATCGTGGGTTTTCCAAGCAGTTAGAAATCATTTTCGCCTGAGGATAGGGCATTTTGAATTATTCTCGAGCTCGGAAATTAGCTCGATATTCCTGCACTCACGTGCGACAGTTAATACAAGCTATCAAAGAAAGTGAACAGCGGTGCAATTTCGAAATCAGTTGCTATATGCGCGGGAAAGCGGAGGAAGGGGTAAGAGTGTAAATTACTGTATTCGTTGGAACAAAGAGACGTTCGTCAGGTAAGGTTGCGAATAGAGGAGAATGTGAAAGTGGACGCAGATTAATTTCAACGCTAAATTAGCTGGGGCTAATAAACGTTCTGACTGAAACATCCCCTTGGGTACAGTGCAACTCTCGGCCTCAAATGAAACTCGACCAACGCGACTACTAGTTCCGAGCCACGTTTTATTTCGATCGTTCCTGTGCCGAGGGTAAATGCCGTAAAAAATATAAAGAAACGATTAAGTGGTCACTAATAAAATTATATTCGAAACGGCGGGAATTTGCTGCGATCGAGCCATGTGTCGCCATCGCTGGGGATAGTTCAAACTAAATGCTGTGTTGCTACGCGCCTCGTTCCTTATCGCAAATAAAATAAAAACACGAATTTCTGGAGCAAACAGAATTAATCGACATCGCGATGAAAAATACATCAAGATGTGCACACTGTGTAAAATATATTTTGTTTACGTAATAACCAAGTTCTCATATTAATGAGCGTGACTTGGCTAATGTATTGAACAATCTTTAGGCGGTCGTTTTATTTTCATTACCGAAATTGCACAATTTTTTTAATATTCTCAACATTAGAGTACTATAAAAGTAAAATTTAAAAAATAGCTTCGTATATGATACAGAATACTAAGATGGAAATTTTGATTTTAAATGTACACCAACCTCGCAGTTTCGAAACTTCGAGTTCGCGGCGATAAGTTGCACAATTCTTGTTAATTGTAAGATCGGCCACATACGCAGACGCATTTTTCATTTCCAAGGGTGTCCTGATTGAAGCATTTTGCACAACACTTTAGAGGAAACAATATCTACAAATCCTATACTTGCGGGATAAAGTACATAGCATAATTATATACTACGTAACAGTGTAACGTGTAACAATGAAAACACGTTCGAGACACAGGCCACGGGTTACGCGCATTCAAGTAATGCGACAATAACATGCAGCGAACCCTGCAGTTCAATTCTTGCACTTAAAGAAATACGTGTTACTTGATCGAATTTTCTCAAGCTATAAATGAATTCAATGCAAAAACTGTCTGCAGATATAAAACTAAATATCAGAAAGTCCAACTTGTAATTGTAAAATATCGATATACTAATGAATTTAATTCAAAACACTTGAAATGAAAGACGCGCTTCGTTCGTTCTTCATTTGGACGCCAGGTGGCGAGCATATCGCCCGAGGAAGTATAGTTGATTCGAATGCAGTTCTACGCAAAGGATTTGTCGTGGGCAAATGTGAGCCGTCAGGGGACGCCATGTTTATACTGTAGGTGGTGTGGTGCGGGTATACGCGTTGTCCATTATTTTCAAGTAATAACGTTTAATTATTTATTTACACGTACGGCGCGGTACAGAGTGTCCTGTGCGCGAAGTGTGTCGAACCCGATGTAGCGGGGTATCGATTTTGCGCTAGCGGATACATGGGATAATACAATAGACACAAACGATCCATGACTTACGGACCTTCGTTTCACGGAACCCGTTTGCTACCTCATAAATTGTTTACAACTTGTTCACGCTGCTTTACGGCTAAGCAGGGCCCCCAGAACGTGCTATTTCCGCTAGGAGTACAATTTCCTTTTCAGGAATCATCCGCGACCGTCGGACGAGCGTAATGCATCCTTAGTACACGAGCGTTTAGCGTGTTTTATAACCTGACAACACGTCCGAAGTTTCTCCCATCTTTATCATGTCATTGCATCTTTGACAAAGTATAACAAAGTGGTAAGGATTCAACGGGACCGTGACGGCCACAATTTTGCTTGCGTTCCCCGCCACGTGCGCGCGGTACGCACGAGATAAAATAGCGCATTCGATCGGATTACTTGGAAATGCTGCATACCTTGTAAAAATATCAAACACCTCTGCGAAATAAACGTATCAGTTTTATTTTTTTTATCCGTCTGGCTTCTGCTTCGCTTCTTTTTCTTTTCATCACGAGAGAACGTCACTGCTTTGGAATTGTAGAAGATGCCTTTACCATGCGTGTTGATACATTTCGTTGTTACGCAGTCATGTAAAAATCTAGTATGAATACAAATATACCCAAGGTTTAAATATAATAATTACAAGAAAAGAAAATGTATAGTTTATTTATTATATACGAATAGACTAGATATGTCCTAGGTACGATTATAATGTATGGTTTATTTATATTTCCATTGTACGCTGGTTACAAAAATATTGATAAATACTATACGCGATACAAAAGTAATGCTTTTTGAAGCTAATATATATATATTTCATTGCATTATGTTTTATGCATTGATTATTTGTCTAGAATTATATTTTTTTTTTACGAAAAGGTTCGAATGTTTTGATTCTATTAAGCGCAGAGTTGTACACAATTATTTTCATGTTATTTAGATGGTAATTGTACACGTTACGCTATAGCTCACTATTTACATAATCAAGTTCGATTTCACATCAAAATGATTATAACTAAGTGTAATAGAATGTTCCGTTTCAGATCTGGAACAGAAATAATAAATACCAAAATGTGGTCGTCACAAGGTAACAACTCGAACACGAATTCCTCGTCGAATGAGAAAAATCTGCGCACACTGGGTATGACATCTGCTATCAGTGTAGCAGAGCCGAAACCCAGTGATCTTAGCAGGACAAACGAGTTGAAGGAAGCATTGAAACCTTATAATGTATTTGAGTCCGAGGAAGAATTGAATCATAGAATGGAAATTTTAAGGTATTTTTCATATGTATAGTTACAGCGTGATACAAGTACGGAGCACTGTCATGAGTTTACTATATTATTCGTTGCATCCAAACAGCAAATTAAACACGCTGGTGAAACAGTGGATACGGGACGCAAGTATTGCCAGAAATATGCCACCCAATGTTGCTGAACAAGTCGGCGGTAAAATATATACTTTCGGTTCATATAGGTTAGGGGTACATCACAAAGGCGCTGATATAGATGCCCTATGTGTTGTACCACGTCATATCTATAGGTCGGATTATTTTTCATCCTTCTTTGAATTACTCAAAATGCAAGAAGAAGTCACAGACTTAAGGGTACGTATCTCGCATAGAAATGAATAGTAGTAACGACTAATAGTTTATTTAATATCAGTTTCTTTTCAAATAGCATTTGCACAGTAAGTACTTGCAATTTATAATTAGGCTAATTATTGGTTTAACGAAACGTGTAAGATTCTATAGCGAAGGCATCGTTAACGATCCTTATGTATATAAAGATCGCTTACTTTGATTAAAGATGTATGGCCGCCTTGATGTATGATTTAATATCTTTCAGGCAGTGGAGGAAGCATTTGTACCAGTTATAAAAATGAATTTTGATGGCATCGAAATCGATATGCTATTTGCGAAACTAGCTCTTAAAGAAATTCCTGATTCAATGGTTAGTAAATTGTCTGTATGTAGTATTTCTGATGTGTAATCTCCATTTTACGTATGATACTCAACAAATTTTACTTACAGGATCTTAAGGATGACATGCTTCTGAAAAATCTCGATCAGAAATGCGTGAGAAGCCTTAATGGTTGCAGAGTAACGGACGAAATATTGCGCTTAGTACCTAATATAGAAAATTTTAGGTTGGCGCTTAGAGCTATAAAATTATGGGCAAAGCGTAAGATCGTTTAGTTGTTCTCGATTTTTATACTCCATAAGATGAAACGTATGTCTGTTATGTCTCACTTTATCGTTTTGTTACTTTTAGGTCACGGCATATATAGCAATGTGCTGGGTTATTTAGGCGGCGTATCTTGGGCAATGTTGGTCGCGAGAACGTGTCAACTTTATCCAAACGCTGTTGCAGCAACACTAATAGAAAAATTTTTCCTTGTATTTTCTCAGTGGAAATGGCCACAGCCAGTCCTCCTAAAGCAGCCCGATAACGTCAATTTGGGTTTTCCCGTTTGGGATCCGAGAGTAAAGATTTCTTTTATTCGTACATGGATTTCATTGGATTCCATTTTATAAAAGCTTCTCACTAAAGCGCATCTTTTTAGGTGAATATATCAGACAGATATCATTTGATGCCAATAATCACGCCAGCGTATCCTCAACAAAATTCAACATTCAATGTATCAGTTTCAACGAGAACTATTATGCAAGACGCATTTGAAACTGGACTGTCGACAACGGAAGAGATCATCATGGGAAAAGCAACGTGGGACAAGTTATTCGAGCCACCGAACTTTTTTGGCAAATACAAGCATTATATTGTATTACTGGCCAGGAGTTCAACAGCGGAAGATCAGCTGGAATGGTGTGGCCTTGTTGAGTCGAAAATACGACACTTGATAGGTAAACCACTGAATACAACAATAAATATACTCTTCACGGATATTATCGAAATTCGTTTACGAATATCTTGTAAATTTATCGATCGCATCAGGATTTCTAGAAAGTGTTAAAACGAAGCATCGCCTACCCTTAGTATTAGTTGTATCAGGTTGTGATTGTTCCAGTTAAATGAGTAGATTAAAACAGATTGCGCTTTATCGAAATGTAAATTTTTCAAGCGTTACACGTAGGTCCTCGGATAAATGTATGAATCTTTCGCAGGAGTAAGCGGCAGTTGTAAATCAATGAATTGCACGAAATTTCTGCCCTAATCTGTGTCTTGACCTCTAATCATCAAACTTTGTATTCGAACAATAATCTGCTCATATTGTAATGCTAATAATCCGCGGGTGCCAAAATGGCAAAATCCTAACTCTTATAAACAGGTACACTGGAAAGGAATCCCCACATTACACTGGCGCACGTGAACCCGGAGGCTTTTCCACCGTTAGAACCAGAGCCGGAGGGGCACTGCTCCATGTGGTTCATCGGCTTGCTATTCGCCAAAAGCGAAAACTTGAATGTCGATCTGACGTACGATATAAAGTCCTTCGTGGAATCGAGTAAGTATACGGCGTTTACGAATGAAACAGGCAGAATCCTTCTGTTTCGTGAATATTTTAACCATTGGCCCTTGATGGAAAATTGCAGTTCAAAGGCAAGCGGAACAGCTGAACATGTTGAAGGAGGGTATGTGGATAGAAGCCAAGCACGTGAAGAGAAAGGACCTACACACATACGTTTCTCCCAGTTTGCTCAAACGAGAAAGAAAGGTTAGCGGGAGCAGTGAAATTCGTCCTAAAATCGAAATTACTTTCAGGATCTTAAGACTTATACTAATGATCGACTATCATTTGACACAGGTTTCCGGCAGTGTACATAAAAACGGAAACATTGCTGGGAACGGAAACACCGGCAGCGTCTCACCGCGGAACCAAGGGGATGCAGCGAATAGGAAGAGATTATCGGATCAGAACCCGGACACGTGCGGAAAGAAGCGAAGGGTCATCGATGGCGAGCAGCAAGCCACGCAGGTAGATATAAGAAAGAAAAAAGACGACGACGAGTATGAAGATGTACTATATGACTAACGAGCCTCGATATTTGTTCAGGGAGAAGATGGATCGTTAGTGGTCCAATCTTGTGGAGAAGACAGCAATTCCGGATTTAGCTTGGATGAATACAAACAAACATTGACAGCTACTAAGGATGTAAGAAATTGTACATATAATGAACAATAATCATCATATAACAGAATTAGGTAACTACATCTAAAGAAAAGAAAAGTAGAGCATAGTAAATCAATATTGGATTCTTTGGAGAAGAAATTCTTTCTTTTGTCGTAAATCGGAATCGCGAGGTAAGGAGCGGACGTGTAGGTGACGAGAGGAAAGAGGAAGTAGTTACGTAACATCTCATAATTTCATGTGTGATAGGGTTTTCTTAATTACTTTGGGAGCGGGGAGGGGAGTGCGCAATTGTGCTGGGTTTTCTGATTTCTCGGATCCGAGGAAGCCTTAAATTTCTCCGTTACCGAAACTGTTACAGGAGGGGCCGACTGGTACATCTACAGTAGCACAGGAAGGATACGTTTGCACTTGACCACTGCAGGATTACTACCTCACATCGATCCGCAGATGCTCCTCTGGGCCATCTAGACTGTAATCACTTGTCACGCAACCATCCACTGCCCACTGTAAGTCCCCCCCGTTTCGTAAAAACAAAGCAACGTGATGCGTTGGGAGAAAGCTACCGGTTCAAGGAGTCGATCGATACACGACTGTGTGACGGACGTTCTGATTTTAGTATTTATAAACAACATCAACAGTCAATGGGAACAATTACGCCGCGAGCTATTGATTGTGCCAGTGTCTGTGATGTTATTTTTATTATAAACCGCGCGCAGCAACTTGGGGATTCATGATGGTCGAACGATTAGAGATAACGGGAACTTAAAAATCCATCACTATCTGTAAGGTTAATGATTTTATTTTTATATTTCATTTTGTACATATCGCTTGTAATCATTTTTATTCAGGAAATTATTGAAAAAGAAAAAAAATGAAGGCACGGTGTCGGGTCTGGATAAAAACGGTTCGTGCTTGTCGTGCTGATATGTGAATAGGCGACGATATTTCGATTAGAAGCTTATAATTAGAATTTTCGACTAAACCAAAAAAAGGATGAAAAAAAGACATGAAAGTTTCAATGTTATATGAAGGTGAAACGTATTCTTGTATAAAACGCATTTCTTTGATGCGTAGGTAGTTAAAAGTATAAAAAAAAAGAAGGTACGTCTAAGTTGTGTAAATAACTCATCTGCTTTGTCACTCACGTGTCGGTGTAAATTACAGAAAACGATCTGCCTTTGAGTTTGAGAAAGTGTAATCACAACATGGTAGTACGTTTTACTTGCTTCAGTTTAATTTAGAAACTATTTATCTAGCATTACTTAATATTAATACTATTATTTATAATATCTATGCTAAACGAATACTTGAATATCAGTTGCTAAATGGAGCTCACTTTCTATGCATACGATATCGTTATATTTTCTCGTAATTCTAAGATTCTTTCTTTTTCTTTTCTTTTTTTTTCTTAGTTTTATATCGCATTCGTAACCAGTCAGTTAACGAACGATAAATCACCGACACTGGCATAAGAGATTCAATGCTCCATTTACAGAAAGACCAAAAAAAAAAGAAAACCGTCAAATATAGCACAGGTTCGATTAAACTGGGGTTACTTATAAACGGTCTGTAAATGGAACATGCTAAACAAGCCATTGACTATCTTGTTGACGATCGTATTACGTAAAATGAGTTTCGTACGGAGTCGCTATTTAGTTTTTATTCACAGAAACGAACGTTATAGCATTAACGATGCAACAAGGGACTGGCATCTGGATTATTCAAACCATCTATCACCTGTTTGGTGAGTCTTTTCAGGTGTTCGACTGCCTTCAGTTCCCCCTTTCAGTTCTACACAGTTCTCTCTCTATCCCTGGTCCTGGCCCCTTATCGTACCACAACCCTTTCTCCCTTATCGAATTATCGAATTATCTTTCTGTGTTAAAGGCATGTCGGTTGTCGAACGTTTCGAGGTATTTGATGTTCACTCTTTAATATGCGTGTCGGCAACGAACGATACGTTAGAATGTCTAATGATTATCGTACACGAGAGACTAAGTATTTGCAGGGTAGGCTCCACAAAGTCAAGCACCGTATACGAACACAATTTTTGTACATGTACAAAGCATCGAGATCAAATCATCCACACAGTCCTATTCTCATCCCATATCTTAAAACTATTATCGTTATTCTTCGGTACATCTCACATAATGTACAGTGCTCTGCGAATACTGTAGTTGATTCTATTATCAGTGGTTAGGGACCATTTCGTTGATTGTATATATTCGCCGTATTCTTTGGATAGTAGTTTCTTCTCCGCGGTTTTCTCGATTTTGTTCGTATCGTTGCGTCGATACTTCTTATTTTTGCGGCAGTCACAGTGTGCAGTAAAACAACAGTACATAGGGCGCTGGTACAATCGAAAGAAGTAGTAAATTAATGCTTTACTCGTGTTGCATTCTGGTATTTCGTTACAGTAACAGGGAAGACTGTAACTTAAGTTCGCGAAATACGAACGATACAGATGATTTTTATCGCCGAGGTCGTTTAAATTCGTAATCTTGAGCTTTGAGATAAATGATTTTCTTCTGTATGAAAGATTCGTGATTGAAATTCCATGACGGTTTATTACGCTCACAGTTACAGAGAATACCATTTATCCTGTGCCTCGAGTAGATCGTTTTATCTAGTTTTGTACATCATTTGTAATATAATTTATTAATATTCTTCTAAACGTCAAACTGGCGGCTCAGTACAAATATTTTCCATCGTACAATAAATTTAACATTCATTTACTATCGACGAGAAAGATATCACGAGGGTTAGAACAAGTTCCATAGAATCTGGGCACAGTTCAGCAAATCATACGCGAGAAAACGAGTTCAAAGGGATAAAGAACGACCTCGTTATCGTGCAATACCTGATTTTTTAAAAAATATGATCGAAGAATCCTTTCGTTTGACATACGAGCGGAATAATTAGCGGAGAATTTAAGAATCGATGAAAATGAAGTAGTTGCTAAAGGGAAAGTTGCGATGATGTAGGACCATTTTATTTCCAAAAATAAGCGGCTCGTGGGGCCAAGCATGTTCACGAATAAATTTATGTTTCAAGGGAGTTACGTGTCAACGAATTCTATGGACATATGATTTACGTTTTTTCCTCAACAGAATAGTGCCTTTGATTTGACACTTTTCCATTCACGGTGAACCGAAGTTCGGACGTGAAAATGAAAATTATCCAAGGTTTCTTTAATGATTTTTACGGCATAATAAAATCGCAGGGCTCATGTTCTTCGCTTTGAACAGTCCCCGCCAGTGATTTTCAAATTTTCGCGAGAATTTTAGAATTCACAAGAACACTCCTCCTTCATTGCCTTCATCATTTTATTACTATTATTTTCCTCGCCCATATTAATATTACTATTAATACTGTAGTCACATTATACCCCCGTATAATTTACTCATTATTATAGTTACAATAATAATATCGTTAACAGTATCACCAGTATCGTTTTTATTATTCCATTTCCCAACACTAAAGTAGCACGTACGTGAGAAACGAAGAGAAAAATGAGACGAAAGGATACCCGGCCAATATCGTGTCATTTCATAATCACACATAAGCACACATAGGGAAGGAGCAATAAACAGTGAACATCAAGATTACCCTCGCGCGCAATGCACCACATTCTCTCGTTAATTTAAAGGGGAATCAGAAATTTAAAAAAAATGGGATCGTGCACCCGAACTCCAACCACGTTGCTCTGGAAAGCATCAGGCAAACATGTCTCTAGCACACTTTTATTTCCTCCATCCGTTCTCGGGAACGTCGCAATCGTTCTCTTCTGTCGGTACGACGTTCCCGAATCACCGACAAACGTTGAAAGAAAGGCCCCCCGAAAAAGGGAAAAACGAAACGGTGAATATCGCGAATAACACACACCCTCTCTTGTGTAATAAAGACAAAGCAACTAAGCAACAAACCAAAAAAAAAAATTGAAAAAACGCGAAAAAGTGCTGAAGGCAAGGCAAGTCTGTAATTTAGATACCAGTGGTTTCGCGAGAGTGCCTACGAAGAACAGTCTCAATGTTTCGGACGTTCTCGCGAAATCGGCGGGCTCGATCGGTGCCGGTCACCTAGAATTCTTGTCGAACAATGTCCTCTACCATAATCTCCCTCGAGTAAGACGCGAGATCTCGAAAAAGAACGTACGAGACCGAGATAGTGGGCCACGGACCTCGCTTCCATGTACCCACGAATCGAACACACCCTACACACCACAGAAATCGCAAGCACGCTTCCATGCGGGCGCGCGCAAGACGCATGCATATTCATACACACGGGAGACAGTGTACGCGGCACCCGAGACGCACGATTTTATATCGGAACAGACGGAAGTACCGCGAATGCATCGAGGCTGCGTGTTAACATGTGAACGTGAGTCATTTGTCTGAATGAAAATAAACGGCATCGAATACATCATCGTGTGTTTATGTGCTTGTTAACAGCATACGAGCGTCGCGACGCACCGAACGGTCCAGTGCACGCGCCACTACATGGTATGGGCTTGATTTTTGGACACGGTCGTGGGCCTGGTGAACGAATCAGTCTGACAAGGTGGAGGGTCATTTAAGTTTTTCGGTTTCAAGAAGAATCCGGCGGATTTCGGAGATAGGTACACGACTTTGGAAGAATAGAGACGATAGAAGAGTAACGCTAATAAAATGATCGTGATCGACGAAGATGACCGAGAATTTCGAATTTGATATTATGATTTAATTAAGTTTTCGAGATCTCAGCCATCATCGTGGCCGAAGTACAGCTTCGACATGCTCAAAGATTTCTTTCAAAACTGCTTGGAAATGAATACTTATCAGTTCAGCGAGAAATCTTATCATGCAACTTTACTTTTGCTTCTCATTCAACGCAAAATTTCTTATGAACTACCATAATCACAAGATAGTCGCATTGAACGGTGGTTTCGTTGCTCGCGAACTTCTAGATTTTTTTAGTAACAACAGCTGAAAATTCACTCCATACCATCCTGCACCGGTTGTTCCATTTCTTATCTATGCTCTGGACGTCGTGTATCTCGCGCGGGGAACACGAGTTGGAAGTCTCTAGCAATCAGTGTGTCCCTTCGTCGTCATAGGGGGTTCACGATGATGCGCGGTGTTGCTTAAGTTCCTTTCAACGGAAGTACACTCTGTGCAGGGTGCATCCGAGCGCAAGGACCGTGCGACGATCGGTGCATCGCGAATCGGTGTATGCTACCATTAGCTGTAATCACTCCATTCGTAGGATCGGGTTCGTCGTAAAGAGATAACGACGGCAGGGTCCGCGTGCTTCGACGTTTGCAATAGGGACGATTTTTTTTTTCTTTACCGGAGAAGCACGAGTTGTACGCATAATTTGTATCCTCCCCCGGCAGCTGTACATTCTGTATCTTTCTTGAATAAACCGAAATAAATTTCTCTTTTAATTCCTTCAGCCAAAAGGTGTCTGACTGTTGGCGACGTCTCGGCGAAATGGCACGCTGCTTTTAAGGGCGCGCGTGGTTCTCTCGGGTGATAAGTACCGTTGCTTTGGGAGCCGATCTCTAGTTCTCTTGAATAAAACTGAAGGAGCTGAGAAAGACAGGCTCTGGATACTCTTCATTGCAAGAAGTATGCAAAAAGCCTGGCAAACGAAGACTACCTAAAGTTGTGGTGCTTATTGTACTTAATAGAATATGGTTTGAAGTGAATCGAGATCTTGATGATTCTTGTCATTCTGCCTTGTCGTCGCCGATATTTGTTCTTTCCTTGTGAACCTCTCACTGTTCAATTAGATCTGCGATCCAGTTGGAAATCGATCGTGTATTGAGCAGAGCAATCGATGATAAATTGAGGTGTGCTTGCAGATGCAGTCGAGGTAATAAAGTTGAGGGTTGAAATGAATTTCTGAGAATACAGAAGAAAGTGTTGAATTGTATGGTAAATTGATAGTTGGCGAAGGTTTGAAAAATTGCACTGGTTCTTATTAAATTACGCTGGGCACGGTTAGAAGAAGTAGTGTATGAATGGTCAATAGAGATTAAAAAATGAACGGATGACAGTTTCATACTGATATTCTACATTCGAATTTTCAATCGAAATAGAATTGTGAATATTATATCGTACGTTTAACTTTAGCATTAAATAACTGAATATAACTTGTAACATTTCAGTGTACTGATGTAGCAAACTTTAATTATTTCAGTAACACTCTTTTTACAATCTCCTTAATTATCAGTAACAATTCGTCTCATAAATGGCCCTGCCTTCATTGAGTTACTATAGGTATTTAAATAACACTGTTCAGAACAGAAAGATACGCCATCGATGCTTTCATAATCTAGAAGAAAACAGATGTGTTGAAAATCTTGTTAGATTGTAAGTTATATTATATGCCGTGCAAGAGCTTTATCGTGTTACTAAAACGCTAGAACTCACAGTGCCGAATGTTTCTAACGAAAATACGTAGAACTTGCCCGCAGTTAGGCATAATGGTTTCTGGGATCGAAGGATGCAGAACATTAATGATCGTGCATATTCATCTGGCAAATCGTACCAATTGATAAAGTAACAAGCCATCTGCATTTCGCTACTCTGAAAAGAATTACACGTTGCAGTGTTGGTGAGCAGCGATAAATGTTTTGCACAATGGCAGTACGTATTATCATAAATTTTGCATCTTCTGAATGCGAAGTAGATTTAACGAGCTCTTAATATTATTTGTTCGAAATTGTTCAATTACTCATACATTCTATTACATAAAAAATTGTGTTTTCTGTTTTTTAATTTTTTTTCAGAATTCTTAAAAATAATTACGTGGCTCTTGGGGTATTTAATTAGCGCAGTGCTCAAAGCATTTTTCGCAGTGTAGTGTAAAAATGTTATTCTTGTAGATTTGTAACACAGCAAGTGCATTGATTGTACTACAAATTTAATTACCTCGTTAATCAGACACTCCCCCAGAAAACAGTAGCAAAATGCTAATAATATGACGGCGCAGGAGTAAATGATAAAATGTATAGTGTTCATGTCTTCTCCAGACTCGGTCGTCTGTAAAGTAATCCTATTTTTAAGTTCTTCAAATATTTGAACCTGGTTTTGGAAACACTGATAGTATCGATATTACAATGTGCGAGACAACATTTCCCATTGATTAAGTAGAGGAATATGAATGAAAAGTCTGTAAGAACACATTAAGTGCTTCACGGTATGAAGAAGCCGGAGCATTAGCTCATGTGTAACCAATATCATCGAACATCCATAGGAGCTTATCACGTTACCGTAAGTAATTGGAAAACCACGATGCACAAGGAAAATATCAACCCTAACGTCTGCACGAACATAAGAGAGCTGAACGTTTCTGCCAAGGTAGTCGCCAATCTATAATTGAATCGACAATAATTATCTTGTTGCTGCAGTATTCTCTTACCAATAAGAAATATTCTAACACGCATAAAACAAACAGGCTGCTCTTAAATCAACAGATAAAAAGATCTTAATGAAACGGTGTGTGCAGGGCAATCCTAGTGGGCATAGTATGTAGCTTCTTTTATACGCCAGGAATAGTAGAATAGTGTAAAGATGTAATAATATAGGGGTGACAAAAAATAAATGCACTAATATTTAAATTATCCTAAAAGAAAAATGTGACAACGTATTTCAGAGATGATTGTTTTATTGCATTGCCCATATTGTATTCTTCATTATAAGCATAACATCACGCTTCTATCTCGTGTCATTTTTTTTGACAAAATGTCTAAAGAATGTGCTCAGGTGCGAAGACCAGATTTTCCCGGATTTTATCATATCTGCAGAATGGCCGCCCTACTCACCGAATCTTAATCCGATGCCCCATTAAAGTTTAAAATCGCTCAAGAAATCCTCGTGGCGGGAACAGCATAAAATTTTGATTGAAGAGGTGCGGCGCGTAGCAGAAAATTGTACCAAACGTTTGAAGCTATGCATCGTAGCAAAGCATTTTGAATGTCTGTAAATATATTGTACTCATAGCTTTATATTACTGTGTATATTTACTTTTTAAACTTATCTAGATTTACTAAAATTATAAGTAAAACTAAATGTGCATTTATTTTTTGTCACCCTGTATATTCATCGTTATATCAAATAATTGTTATTAATATTTGCTGTACGTTTTCTTCATACAATGTGAGTGTTTGTCAATGGACGTGTCCACAGTAGGCAAAAGTTTCATTGCAGTAATTTGGCAAGAAGTTATTTTCTGTTTTAAACGTCTTACCGCAAAAGTTCAATGTGCCGTTCAACGAGTATCCTCATTTTTGGATAATATTTTTGCGGCTCGGTGTCGATGTTTCTGATACGATGCGACAGGATTGATAGCTGGCTACAGAGATGAAACGTTAACGTCACCAAAAGACTGTCCGCGCCAGTTGCGCCGATTGTCAGCAGCATACTCGTCGGTATCAAGTATACGCAGAACAAAGCGTATGTACGCATTTCTGTCACTTCGTACACCGAATTCACTCTCATTGGTATTTCGAACGGGAGCGTACAGTTGTCAAATTCTGTGAATTAATGGAGAACAGTCAGGACGAAGGTGCGACAGATCGTGGAAGTTACAATCAACTTATTTTCAAGTGCTTTATCGAGTCGTTTAAATTCAAAATGGACTGGGAACTTCAAGTGCATAGGCTCAATTTCTCATTAAAGACTGAAATCTTTATTTCTTAGAGATGTAAAGAGACAATATAAATGTTTAAACTTTTTATCACTCTTTCGAGGAGAAATCTGAAAAGAAAGCAACTTATCTGTTCCTTACAGGTGCGATTGAAAATAAAATATCAACTGCAATTCTGAGTATCACCATTTAAACTTCTGAACACAGATTAGGAGAGACAGATAGGGGACAAATTTAACTTCCAGCAAAGCGTATGATTTCAAATAAAATACATCTTCAGTTTAAATGCAAAATAACATTATAGAACATCGTAGGTAGAACGATTTATTTGACTAAATATTGACCTTCAGAAGTACTATTGATTTTTCTATTTATTTTCACCTCCACAGAAGAAGAGGGAGAAGAGACAGAAACAATATAGAAGCACGTCGAGTATATAAATTCGAATTTCGTTGTTGGCGAAGAAAGGCACGCTTAAGCGGTCCCGAAAAAGAGTCACACCGTCGGTGGTCGGGCGAAATCTTCAACAAACTGTGACAGGCTCGTAAAACGTGGCCGTTTTGTGGATCGTGAAGGAAGTAACTGTCGCCTCGAAACACCGTAAAGCTGCGTACGCAGGATAACTGTAAGCGCGATCATATGAATGCGCGGATATCGAATGTGTTTCCTGGATCCGAGCGATAAACTCCACATTAAAATCGTGATTTATCCCGCCCTCGCATTCGTGACGCGCCGATAATGGTGGCGAGCTTAATAAAACCAGCACTTTTACCACTTTCTTCGGACCCAGGACCAATGACGCGAATACACGCAACGTTGTTTCAAGTTTTAATTAAACACCGGTCGCCGTGACAGCATTAAGTCCTCCATTTCGCAGTTTCGGCTGCTGGGGATGTTATTTCGTGGCTACCAAAGTGGCATTACGATCTTTAGGACAACGGAATTTCTGCATTCAAGAGGCCTGAGTTTGACAACCATGTCTTTATAATTAAACTATTGAATCTTTATACTGACTAGGGCAACCTAATAGTCCACGCGTATCGCAATATTAAATACTTAAATATGCTAATCAAAGAATTTTAATTTATGGGGTGAATTTGTTATTTCTGACATAGATTTACAATTGAGGACCTTGCAACAAGAGGGGTGCAACTCCATTTTTTACAGTTTTTTAATTATAGCGTGTAATATACAGAAACAAAATTTACATCGTTCGGCGCACGTTTGATGTAAATTCGATAACAAATGAGCGATTTATTAGAAATTTAGAACCTGCACCCATTAGGTACTGTTTTGTGCAATATTTTTATTTTAGGCAGCTCCAGCAAACAAATCATGCGCGTTTTCTGTAGGGCAGATTGCTCGCCACTGAACTAGAGAAGGAGAATTTATAGCCATATATTTCAAGCCCATTTCTCTACTACCTCGATCCGAAGACCGTTTCGTCACCAATTTGATACAAAAAGCTCGACCCGTACCGAAGTCAGCACCTCGTCAACGAAATTACATTGATCTGGAGCAAGAGATCTCAGATACGCATGATCCCGGCGAACTTACTCGTTAAGAGACAGCTGACGATTGGCTTGGTGTAAAACAACATAGGCACGAAGAATAAAGACAAGGCCGACGAGGTGGAAAATAACGTGGCGGCCACGCTGTACCAGACCACCGTGCGTCTTTCCTCCTGCGACTGATACAAGCCCTGCTTTACATCTCTTTTCACCACTGCCAGCAAAGGTAACACGAGATGCATGTTCAGCCGAAACATCACGGCCTTCAGCACTATCAAGATGGTTGGGAACGATAGCGTGATGTTCTTCAACGTCTTCTGAAGATCGTGCATGTTTTGCAAAAGCGTGACGATCTCCAGCGAGGTGAATATCACGACGTACGTAATGTAGAAAAAGAATCGAACGTCGTTCCGATTATCCGGCCAAAGGCCAGATAAGTTGAGCAGCCGTTTGCTCCAGGACAGCACGTTCTCGTCGTAGAACCATTCTACGTTCAACGATATCGGCTTCTTCATAGCCGACAACATGACACTCCGATTCTCCAAGTGTCCTCCTTAAATATCGAAAAGACTGAATATTGTTTCTCAGAGGTCTTGAAAAATCATAGAATAACAGTGTACGAATGTGAAATTTCTTCCCATGTCGACTATAACTTCATTATCATTCCGATAAATCGTAGAGTATAATATCGTGGGCACTGCGTCTGCAACTTTCGACACGATTCATGTTACAGCCAAATTTCTGATCCTACTTTCAGCCAGTTGAGTAAAGTAAAATATGTACACTACGTGTCAGGGTATCGCGTTAAAGATAAGCGAGCAACGGTGAATCTTTTCCTGTCGATAGCCGATAGGCGACTGGAACTGTGAGCGGAACGATCCTCCCCTCGTGGACGAAAAGTTCGGTAAAAATTCGTGAGCTGGACGGCGTCCAGAATCGCGAGAGTATTTCCCAATCGATAGTAGTTCTCCATTAATGGGTAATTACATATTCTGTGGTCGCTTTCGTCGGGCGTCGCGAGGCGTGTAGCGAGTCACGCTATCCGCGCGAATTCTGACTGCTCGATATTGTGATCGCAATTTCGCCACAAACTCTTGTGCATATGTTAGCGGGCTGCACTCGAGTTTCGTGTACTTCGAAAGGCGGGTGCCGTGCAACAACTGTAGCTGAATCGCAGGGACAGTCGCGAAGCAATTATCAGTTTTTCCACGGTTTCCAGACGGAAACTTTAGTCTTACACCGACCATTCGACGCTTAGAGTGTCTACTGTCTTACGCCTGGCTCTGGGTATGTTGGGAAAACAAAGTTTTAATTCGAATATCAGTAACGACAGTGTTTCGCGGTGATATTTGTTTATACTGTACATGGATACGTTACCGAGTGGTAGTTCTTAATTTGTTTAAGAAGCACATTACGATTCTCTGTGGATTTTTAATGGAGATTTATGTAATGAAATAGCCAAGTTCATTTGAATATTAATAAGCGTAATATTCATGTAGTACACTTAATTATTATTGAATTCTATTACGGAAGAATGCAGTGTAGGCTGCAACAGAATTTTTTAAAAGAATTTTCACTATTCGGAGCCATTCAAGTTGCGAACGAAATACCTTCCATAACATCTATGTACTTGTATTCGCATTTGTTTCGTCAATTATCGTACCTTTTAGGCCGTGGTTACGGTGGACGCGTTTTCGCTCGAGCGATCGATTTTGTTTCTGTGTAAACAATAACATTCATCGGTGTGATCCATATCGGTTGTCACCACAGCCTTATCATATGGAGGGCCGAAATTCATAGTAGTGTAAGTCACTCGCATGATGTTCGGCGTAAAATAATGTTTTGCGTTTACTGTTATAAAAAACTCTGCGTATATGTTGCAGTTATGAGAACACATTTCACAATTTCTTTACACGAAGCGTACGTTTTATGAATGTTGCAATGATAAATTGGATTTGAAATTCGTGGAGTGTGAGTCCTTTCCACCTACGCCGGTCTGTCGTCTTCGATCCCTGACCGCCAGACATCCACTCCAATCATATATGTCTGCTCATATCACCGAGATCATCAAGATACGAATAATCGATCAATGTAATTCAGACCAGACTACCAATCGCCAAACAGATGAGGAATCCTTGTTCGAGGACGATGAAGAGCGCGTGTGCGCGCCTCCCGAGCTTGCAACCCGCTAGCGGATGCAACCAGTGTCATGCAGTCGTTGCACCGACTGCACGTGGAGAACGTTGTTCGTGTGAAGGAAAGCACGAAGATCCATCGACGTTACAGCCGCCAGATCGCTTCCAAGATCATACCGAGCCGACGAGTATCTCCAATTTAACATGAGATTCAAACGCATCGGCGCAATTGGTGGATCTTTGATCACCACTGTATGTTTGCTCTCGGGGCTCATGTATTACTTTAACCAAGGTATGTGACTTGATCAATGGGGTTCGTATGGATTAGTGCGAATTTTGTATGATTTTATTTGCAGTATTTAATATTTGCTTCGTGAAGAAGTTCGATGATACGTACATTTCATTGAATGTTATTTTAAGTACCGAGTGGCTAATGGGAATGTTATATTGATTTTTGAGAATGTAATTGGAAGCAATGTTGTCAATGTATTTTCCATCAGTTGATTACGCACAGTTTATTCTTTTGATAAGATATGTTGTGAAGATTCTTTTAATTTTGCTGAACGTGCTTTAGTCTTTAATTTTTAGCTACCTTTACGTGTTGAATGAATTATTTTTTCTAAAATTACTGAAGATAGCAAGAGTTCCTTTTTGACGAATTACTTTTTTACGCAATGCATTAAGAATGTATGCATCGGCACGTACAGGACTTAATAATATGTACGTGTGCTTCTTTTCAATCGCGCGTGTATGTTACCAATCATTCAAATTCGTACGACACGAATAACACATTTCAATAATACATCTTCGATAGCTACTTGCAATTCTGAAGTAGATTTCGGACCTTAAATGATTCTAAAGTTTCATCAACAATTTTGTAACGTTAAAATTTATTTCCAAAATTGCTGGTAAATTTCTCGTAGAGGAAGTGGTGCAAATATTGGCTAAGGTCTACATATGGGCTGGGTGAGTATTGGGTTATAGTGCGTGTTTCATTCTATCGGAAAAAGGTGTAAAAGTAGGTACGACTGAGAAGGAAAAGCAGCTGTGGGAAATAAATAATGCCTTACATTTTTTTGGTTAACGTGTTGTGTTGCAGACTCTCTTGAAAGAACGACCGATCCAAACTTTTTAGATTTCGAAACTTTTACAGGTATGTTTGTTTTATTTTGTTAACAATCATTGGCTGAACTAAGTAAGAGTTAATTTGCTATGAGCACTATATTGTTGCCATTGTAAGCTTGGTTTAACTTAACTTTTTGGAATGAATAGCATCACGTAGTAATGACTTTCACCACTCTAAGCGTCCATCAGCAAATGGTGTAAATACGGGCTACAAACCTGAAGACGATTTTAGCGACGTTGGATTTCATCAGGGGAAGCACCCAAATGATGAAGGTGGGAGTTGCATGCTTCGCGAAGGACTTTTCTCTGAAGAGTTTTCAGTGCTATATGTGGGCACACAATGCCTGCGTAGATGTTGAAAATAACATAAACATCTGTGACGACTGCATATAGGCCATTGGCATCTAAATTGATTTTTATTAGCATTGTAGACGTATTTTCAAATATTTTAATCTGAAAATATGCAGTTTTCACTGCTCTTTTAGAGGATTCTAATAATAGGCCGTATTTTTTAGACCACACTTTCAAAAATGGATATTTTTACTTTCATTTTAAATATAGAATTTGAAACAAACATAACTCACTCCTCAACATTACTCCTCAGCTTATTTTAACTCCATATCATCAAGTAAACATATTTAACATATACATTGAAGTGTCACATCATAAAAAACTTCAACAGTTGTGGCAAAAAATCCTGAAATAAAAGGGCTAGCCCATAATTCGACCACTTCCTCTATATTTCGAAATGGAGAAAATGACATAATTATTCCGTTACTCCAAGGCACTAATACTTATCCTTTCATTTGAGAACTTGAGTCTACTTTAAATGACCTTCAGCAAACTGTATCTTAACAAGTGTCTTTACTAGCGCCTTAATGAACACTCATTCTTCTGACTAACAGCTAGTAATGATGTATTCATCGTCATGTATTCATTGATAATATACGGCGACTGCAAATTCAGTGATACAGTCTGTACTAACTACGGAGCAGGGAAAATCGCGGCAAAAATTCTCCACAAATCCCATTTTCCTAATTGCAGACGCCTGCCCCGGGGGAACGTTCCTCTGTCAGAATACTACCATGTGTTTACCCCAAAGGAACTGGTGCAACCAGGAAGTGCAATGTCCTTACGGCGATGACGAAGCAGATTGCTATGGTATGTTCACACTCTCTAATACCATAATTTCAATATTCAATCTCTAGGTACGTTAAATAAAACACTGATTCGCGTGGAAAATTGTTTTGTATACAGTTGATCCTCACGGAGTGTTGGACTGGTTTGGCATTAACAGAGAACCTTTGAGGGCAGCCTTAAGGACATTCGTTTGCAGTAATTCACAATTTATTGTGCTCGGAAAACGGGCAATAACGTGAAAACAGCAAAAGACGACATAGGAACTCGGATTTTTTATTTTTCTAGATGACACTGATACTCCTGTTGGATGTGTATACTACAAGTGCCTCGCTACTTGCCAAGGATATTCTGAAATACCGCAGAACTTATCTTCCAAAACTATTTCTATGTACGAAGCCCGAATACTTAAGAATCGAATTTTCCCTGTTGTAAAATTTTTCATGATATTCTCTCATCTACTCGATTTCAAAATACGCCCTGTGTCTGTCGATCGACTAAATTTGAAAAATGAAACTGTAACAATTTTTTAGAGGTCTCTACGACAGTTCAATTGAACGCCTGCCAGCGGATGCTTTCGCAAGTTATTCAGAAATACGTCTATTGTAAGTTTCTAACACGTCGATGGTATTATGCAATTCCTGCTCATAAATTTTGCGCAGAACGGAGGAAAACTATTGTTTATAGATATCTCGATGGCACTGGCATACGTGAAATAGAAGCGGGCGCTTTCGCAAATTTGGCGTTGCTATTGTGGCTGTGAGTATTACCGGCGCAGAATTCTCTTTAAGAGGACGTTCTACAATCTCGGTAGAAAATTCGAGCACTTTTCGGTGATGGTTTTTATAATGAAATAAGCACTTAACATTTTCGAATTTAAGGGGGTATATTCTACCACTCTTGAAATACAAGAAGTAATCTTGTTGTTTGTTTATTTAATTTGTTTACATAAATATCCTGCAGTGAAGTTGACGTCTTCAGAATTTGCCCCCTTGCTGACGGTTGCAATTTCGGACGACGGGATCATGGAAAATAAAAAACCAGACATATTTTTCTAAAATGCTTCGTCTTTGTAAAATTAAAATTTTAAAGATTCAATTCGATCTTTCGAAACTATACATATAGTTTACTTACTAAGAAATGTGAACGCTGCGAGCTTAGAAACAGTACACTCTTTTATGTAACAAATACGTAATTTATGCGTAGTTCGTTGGATAATAATACGATTGGTAAGTTGCTACCGGGCCACTTTACTGGCTTAATTAATTTGGAGTCTCTGAAGGCCAACAGGAACAGAATCACCGTGGCGGATTTGTCAGACTTAGAGGGAAGCAGCACTTTGAGTTTCATGTAAGTCATTACACCACAGAACTTGAAATGCAATTTAATATCAGACTACGATAACTTTCAAAGTACGTAGGTATGTATCTAGCGATATCCTTCGCTCACTTAAGAATAACTTCACGCATTACTTATCAAGGAAAGCAAAATAAAAAATAAGATCTCTGCTAATTCCATAAGAATCATATCTAACAATGTTTACTAATTCAATCATGATAAATATTTGTCAGTATCACTGAGAAGTGTCTAAAACACATTGCACCGTTTTAGAGACTTAAGAGAGAACAATTTGACATCGAAAACACTGAAACTACCGCACCTACCAGCCCTACACGAGATGTAAGTCCACATCCCGTAGCAGTCTCAAGTCCCAACGGACTATTTTACCGATTCAAACGAAATTTCCAGCCTACTAGACGAAAACAATTTCGAGTCCATACCAGACACTCTATTCGTTAGTTGCCCAGCGTTAAGATTCTTGTACGTACGTATGTAGAAATGTTGAAATAAAACTCAAACGATTCCCTTGAGCGACAGCGAATCGGCAAATGATATTGAACGATCATCCAGGAGCATGCAGGAGAACAAGATAAGAACCATCGAGGCGGACACGTTTCAGAATTTGGAGCAGCTCGGGGAACTGTGAGTTGATGGAAAACCCGCGAATGTCTCGCATGAGAATTACATCCGATGTTTATCGCGATATGGTACGAAGTAAATCTTCATTTTCAGCAATTTGGCGTTCAACGAATTAACGAGCGTCCCCCTGAATGTATTCCAGCCATTGAAAAATCTGACCAGGCTGTAAGTATACGAGGCACCGGTATCCACATAAATTGTAACGTTACACGTCTTATGGTGCGCGCGTGCTTGCCGCGTATTTACCCGATATTTACCGTCCGACACGGCGTTAGAAACGCAAACGAGAGGAACGTCACGTATGCCGTGCGCGTTAAAACTTTTATTTATCCCAGCAGCACGTACGAAAACGTGGCAACTGCGACTGTTCGCGTTGGCGGGAATTAAACGAATCCGATGTCCTTTTTATTTATTGTACACTTTAATAGTCGCCACGAATTGCAGGGCTTTGGGCTACAATCATCTTCACAATTTACCGGTGGCGGTGTTGAGTCCGTTGGTGGGACTTCATTCTCTGTGAGTCCGAGTGAATCTACCATTAGCGATACCTGCTTTCAGTTATTGCTTGTAATTGTGAAGTTGGGTAGAAACATAGCTTCTGCAGTAATTGTGATGATTCTAGAGACTTGGAGGGCATAAGCTTGGAAACTTTGAAGAAGAACGCGTTTGATGTACTTCCACAGCTGGAGAACGTGTAAGTAGATCCAGTCGCGATTGGTCAGACACGATTCATTCACGGTTGTTTACTCGTGGCTCGCGCGATTGTGTTTATTTACTGGGGCTGTTACAAATATTTGAATACCAGAGAATTCAAATATTGGAACACCAGAGAATTAGACCTCTAGTGTTTACTTTTGTCGCGCGATATGTTTCACTGGGCTTTGGTTGAGCAACTACATTCCATCTGGTGATTGTCAAACGTGTGTTTGCAGATATTTCAAGAAATTTCACTACTGCGCGACCTACGCGCCGAAAGTGAAATGGTGTCGGCCTTCCAGCGATGGTAAGACTAGTGCATTTTATTTAGAGAATTTTGGACAAATCATCCTTCGTTTACAATCCAACAGTAAAATTCTACTAGCATCCATAAAGGGTTGGCAAACAAATTAACCAACGACATCATTCTCAAAATTAAGATTCAAAGAACCCTATTAAAAGAACACGATGTTCACTGACAGATGAGTGATATCTCAATGAATTTTTTGCTCAGGTGTCTCATCGCTGTCTCACTTACTCGACAAGATTCTGCTACGAACAGCAGTATGGGTAATATCGTGTGTCACCTGTATGGGTAATGTGCTTGTTCTTTGGGGAAGACTCACGGCCAAGGACGAGAATCGGGTGTTAACTATCATCATCAGAAACTTGGCAGGTTGGTTGCAAGTTCGAAGTACAAAAGCTGCATAGTTTTAGAAATGCAATTGGTAGACCATATCCGAGTCTGATATCGCCGATCATAAATCATTGGATTACGTGGGTGTGGTATGGGATTCGTATAATCCTTTTGCAGTATCCGACATGCTGATGGGAATCTATCTCTTCGTAATCGCCCTGGCGGATATGATATTTCGCGGCAATTACAATCAAGTCGCCGGCTCCTGGATGTCCTCTTGGGCGTGCACGATTGTAGGAGTTTTGGCGATGACATCCTTGGAGGTATGTTTCGTTTAACACTCTGTACGTTATCATGATACATTTAATATTTCCCTCAATTCATTCGAGAAGTCCTTTAAATGCAGAGAGGTGAAAGTAAAATCCGATGCCAACGAATCTGTCAATATATTCAATAAGAATATCGTACTTTATCTTTAAAATTATTAATATATTATCAGAGTACTTTAAAATATTAAAAAATATACATAATATAGATTAGATTGAAACAATGCCTATTGGCTGTGGCTGGAGAGGTCGAATGGTACAGAGTTAACGTATTGAAACAGTAATCGATCTGTCAAGGTTTCAGTATTGATCCTGTCGTTCATGTCTGTGGAACGATATATGCTAATCGTGGCACCACTGAAAGGTCACCGTACCATGACACCACAGACGGCATCTACGTCGATGATCATCATTTGGATCATCGGAATTACGCTCGCCTTCGTGCCAGGTTCGTCTTAATGGCTCTTGCTCGTTCACGGTGCACGGCCGTAGGATCCTTGATAATATCTAATAACCTGTCAAGATGTCAAGCTGCTTGTTAACCCGCTCGGCAAGCTTCTCTTATTTTCTCGCTTTGCGAATCAATTAATTGTCGCGACATTTACTCTTCGACTATTCGAAAGTCAACGAGGTGATTCGATAATTAGATACAGGGTACAGTAGTACTGCAATTATTCGAGTAATTCGAATAATTTTGAATACCAATTTTTTCGAATATTCGAATTTTCTGGTATTCGAATATTTGAATATTCGTTACAGTCCTAATGTGCAGCATTGGCTTTAGAGATTCGAATCTTCAATTTTTTAGATAATTTGGATTGCTATTTTTTGGAATGTACATAATTGCCTGCGACTGTGTTACATTATAGAAAAGGATAGATATTTTGGTAAAAATAAAATTCAATATTCAGATGTAGAGTCTCAAAAATAGTATACAGGAATAACGAAAGGCATGGCAAAATTCTCAAAATAATTGTAATCTCTTTGAAAGTTATCCACTGGCGAAGCAGCACAAGATTTTACGGCGTCAACGGGATGTGCTTCCCTTTGCATATCGACGATCCGTATTTAGTTGGATGGGAATATACTGCCTTCATTTTCTTGGGATTGAATCTCACAGGGTAAGAAAGAACATCGGCACGAAAAAAAGGGAATAAAGTCTAATTTTTCTTTTTCACAACGAGAATGTGGATAATTTGTAATCTCCACGATCCTTCGTATTACAGATTGATAACAATTGGTTACGTTTACGCGGGAATGTTTGCGAGCATTTGGAAAACGAGACACGCTTGTTCGTTGTCTGTTGGCGATTCTGAATTCGCCATGAGATTTTTCTTGATTGTATTAACGGATGCTGCTTGCTGGGCACCGATTATCATTCTCAAAATTAAAGCTATGATGAAGTATCCTATCCCAGGTGATCAGTCTTTATTCAAAATATTTGTCTAATCTAATATAATTTGCTTGCAAGTTTTTGGAAACGAATTCGTTACTTCCACTTGATACCAGTGCTTTTCTTAGCGGATCTTCATGCCTGGGTGGTAGTGTTCATTCTTCCTGTGAACAGTGCGGTTAATCCATTGCTGTACACATTCACTACTCCGAAATTTCGAGAGAGGCTAAGCGACGGATGGTTTGGAAAAGTGCGTAACTACGTGACACGAAAATCTTCCACAGATGGTTCGTACTTATTTTCGTCTATACTACTGTACATTCTAATTTCACGTCAATGTGAAATTACTTTTATTAAAAAAATCCTTAAACACGTTAATCAAGGATCAAATAGTCTCTCGAAAATTAGAAGAAAATTGAATAATTAAATCAAGTCTACATTGTACAACGAATGCAAAAAGAAGAACTGAAAGGCTAACTCTAAAGTGTCTAAGTTTATGACACACAATCAATGAATTTCGTTTTGTTTCTCACTATCATTTGTTTCAGATTCCCAACTATCCACAACAAGTAACAAAAATATAAAGTTCCCACCGTCAAGCAGAACTAACTACGATAAAAAAATACCACCACTGATTGGATTTAACAATGGTAAAACCAATTCCGAAAAGCGCGATCATATTTTGTAAGTTTTGTATTATATAGTCAGACCATTTACTACTCATAAATTCAAAAGGGCAGCTACTTTTTTCCAATATACACGTCAATTTGATCTAATAACCGTCGTTGAGCTACTCGTTAATAGAAGAAAAACTGATTTACCAAATATTACTTGTTGTAGCAGCATTCCAAAATAAATAGACGAATTCTGTAATGAACAAATATACAAGTGTTCAGTCGTTAAACTGTGTTTATCTCTTAAACAAAAAGTGTACGAGGAAGCTGCTTCTTTGATAACTGGGTTAACAAGAAAATTCGCTCCAACGTAGTTAAACAAATAGTTCTCAGATGAATATCTTTAAAAAATCACTACATTCTCCTCTCACTGTACCGTTCACTTATTGTTTTTAGATAATACAAAACGTATCACATATACCCTACTATCACGTGCACAACCTTTCCAGCTAACATATAAAGCGGTCGAATTATTAAACTTAGGTCCCAAGTAAACATAGTTTCGTCTCCCTTAAAACCCTCAAGCTACATCAGTAGAGTCGTCATCACGACGATTTCACAATATCAGCGTTTGCAAGTTAATCGATCCATTCTTGTCGGTTATCGCGTGTAACATCGCTCGATCGTTCTTGCAGAATTCGCTGGCGATTTTACGACGGGCATCCGCCGTGCAAAAGTTTCCACCGTGCAATCCCGAAGACACGCCAGCGCTCTGCACTCCTACGCAGGTGTCGTTGTCTAAACCAGGCCTTCCCAAGTAGGGGAAATCTGCTCCCAAAACAGATGTTTCGGTTCTCCCTCCAACGCTGCGCCTTAGCTGCTAAGGCCGCTAAGGTGGGACGAGTTCTGCTACCCTCTCTCCGAGGGCACAGTAACGTCGCTGGGAAGCATGTTGGGCGCTTTAGGGCGAAAGTACCAAATGTGTCAAATTTTTATAGGAAATTTCATAATGACTTAAAAATAGTAGGAAAAATTAAAATTTAAACTAGTATTTCAAAATGACCTATAAAAATTTGACACATTTGGTACTTTCGCCCTAAAGCGCCCAACATGCTTCCCAGCGACGTTACTGTGCCCTCGGAGAGAGGGTAGCAGAACTCGTCCCACCTTAGCGGCCTTAGCAGCTAAGGCGCAGCGTTGGAGGGAGAACCGAAACATCTGTTTTGGGAGCAGATTTCCCCTACTTGGGAAGGCCTGGTCTAAACCGTACATAAATTACTCCTAACGAAGGCTACGTACGCGTTCGAAAAATTTATCGCATCCATTCCCATCTACCGACAAATCGTGCTCGCCGCGATGCTGCACCGTTATCGGTGAGCCCTTCGGGTCAGCTGCACGATTTTCTTGATTGTGCAACGAAGAATAACCGGCTCGCTTTTTGTCACGCGCGTGCACGGCCGTGCTGTGCTCCGCTCATTTTCGATGTTCGACCAACGTGTATAATGCCTGTCGTATTTTACTACCAACTCTGGAATGCCTAATTAAATCGAAGGCTTGGGCCGTTAAGAGCCTCGTCTGAAAAGGCTTAATGAATTGGAGTCGAAAGGTGAAAATGATTCTCGGTATCGAAGGCCCCTCGGCTTTTTGTATCTCCTTTTAATGTTTAGAGTATCGCAGCATGGGAACTTGAAAACTGTTTTCGAAATACAATTTGCCATTATATTTTGAAAGGGAAAGTACTCCCCACTGTCTCACGTCCCTTGAATGTTTGAAATTTTATGGAAGGCAGAGATATATTGAAAATGTCTAAATGAAGTTAGCAATACGATGTAAAATGTATTTAGGGATGTCGAAAGTATATTTAAAAGTATTGGAATAGGAGTTTGAATGATTATTCGAATCGGCATCCCGATCTTTTAATTGAGTTTTCTCAATCTTGCTGGAGGTGGTTATCGCATTGAAAAATGAGACCGAAACGTGTGTAAACACTGAGGAGTACTCGAGAAATATTACGGCACATATTAAAATGGTAATCCCATACTGTAATTAAATGTTTTCTTGAACGAGAATCGATATTCGACTGCGTCACGGCGGATCATAAATTATTATACCGGCCAAAAGAAGAACGCATCATTGCACTCTACGATTCGCCGCCACGTGGGCCGGCTCTTACACGATATAATGTATAATTTATGGTAGATGGCCAATGGGAGGGTCCCGTTAAGGGGCCTCGATACTTCCTGCAAGACAGTTCGCCTTTTCGGACTGATTTTTCTTCCGTCTTCTGTCGACAACACTCTGTCTTGCAGCAAAATTTAATTCATCGATAATAATCCACGTTATGGATCGTAGATTCCACTTTCTTTCCTCCAAAATACTCCAATTTTTTACTTTACTTTTACTTTATTACTAGCTGCAACTCTTATATATGCATTTCTCGTTTCGCGATTTTAAAAAATATCTTTCCATTATTGAACAAAGCGTTTCACAACATATATGTTCTTCCAATGTCAATGTTTTTTACCACTTTCATAATCCCCGGCACATACTATCTCCTCATTTTAAACTAAATTTTAAACTAAAGACACCACAGAATTGAGAAAATCTGAGAGAAATCAGTAAAACGTTAACAAACACGAGATTCCTTCTCTCGTGATCGAAAACTCCGTTTCGAAGGAATTACATGCTCAGCAACTTCTTTCTTAATGGCACTTTTTAATCTCAGTTAATAATAATCGAGCCGTTACAGTGGAGAGCCAGATTGCGTCACGCGAAAGCGCCGAGGCCGCCGGCCGATCAATAAAAATTCGTTACCCCGACGTGCAAAATCTTGGCGATGTTTTAAAATCGCGGCTAAGCATGCAGGTGAACGCGCGTTCCGTCGTCCTTGATCCACAGTAGGTGGGTACGTCGGTGCATGTACCTGGGAAAATAAAGGATGCACGCGCGGCCATCGCGTTGAGAAATAGCCGCGAAGTGGACGGTATATCCGAGTCCGTGGGATGATTCAATGATTCCATTGGAACAACGAGTGAAATCGTTTTCTCCGATGGAAAAGTAAGTTACGCGATCGTGCCCGTTGTACTTCTCATTCCTCTCGTTTATTCGCCTCGTTCGATGAATAAGGAGACTTTACGCAATTACGGTGAGAGTGTACTGGAATTCGCAATACATACCTTTCTTCCTTGGACATGTTACACAATTTTTAATTGTATTCCACGTATATAATTGAACATGCTTCGCTTTTTAACTCAGATCGAAAATTTCTCCACTCTCCTTCGGGCTCCAAAAATTGCCACAGTGGCATTGGGAACTTTTTATGGAGATAGCAAGATTTTTAATAGAAGATTCGAATTATTTTTTGAGTATTTAGTGTTTCAATTATCTTTGTATGTATAACAGAATTTCAAGAGATAGAAAATTGAATTGCTACTTTGTGAAAGCTTGAAACAGGAACTTGATATTCTACCCACGGATGACGGTAATCATCGATTCGACAGCGTACAGAAATGAAAAAACAAAGAAATTGGCACTTGTCCAGGCATGGCGTACACGTTCGAACAGCATGCCAAAAAATAAATAAAGGTGGTTTCGATGCAATCGCGACTAATCCTCGGTCTTGGGCGTGCGATTCGTACACGGTCGTAGGTGGCTCCTTCAGGGTCGAATCGCGAAGGATCGCACCGCTGAATACGGATGAGATGATTCATAGAAACGCGTTTTCGTGCGTGTTGTTCGCTTTTCGAATCGATAATGCGCCCTCGGCATACACGGAACGCGTGCTAGCTACATCGGCACGCTCATTATCTTGCAAATTAATTCCTTTCTAACGCGCATGCAAAAATGCGTCTACATTTGCCTCGCGCGGCTACGGGCATCGTAATTGTAAGAAGTCTTTCTCGTGCTTTGCCTTTTTTCGGCTGCGCAGCGGCCGGGTACACGGCCGGAATCTGCATGCGGTAACAATTTTTCCCCCCGGCTACAAAACGCGAGGGTAGCGAAATTGAGAGGTGAATCGAGTAAGGAGACACTGTGCTTTGAAATAATTATCACTTACGAAATGGGAATTCCAAGTGGTTTCCATTTGGTGGAAACAACTATGTTTTATTCTCAAAACAATACGAGATGAATCAGGAAATTGATATCGATAATGTAAATAACTGTTTTTTATTGGAGTGAAAATGTTGATTTTATTAAATTTCCTGTATTCACACTGCATTACACCACTAAGTAGTATTTCGCATTACGTACGATTGTACTTTCGACACGAAATCTTTCCGCGTTGTATATTCTACAGGAAGATACACGTCAGGTTTCTCATTAGCGAAAGTAACATTTATATCCACGTGTATGCGCGTGATATAAATTTTAGGATGTTGAGGTAACTTCCATCTAGCAGGTATTTTGAGATGACTACCTGGCAACGAGTTAATTAACCAGTAACATAAAGAAACGATTGCCGCAATTTTTCACGTTTCTCGTCCGCGATCATCTGATTCCCTTTCACTAAACATGCCTCTACACGCATTTACTTTTTAATCCCATGTATTCCGAGAAGCAGTAAGTTTGTACTTGATACAAAGTTAGGGTGATTCGAGCAGAAGTTCTTGCTACATAGACATCACGTTGCAAGAGCATTTCGACACCTTCGTTACATCTTCGAAGGAAATATATCTGCAAGGATAATCGCGTAATTACTCGCAACGGGAATAAGTAAATGAGTAATAAGAACTTTGCAAATGGGAGCAGGACGAGCATTCGATATTAGAGCAACTAATTGCGAATGTTTATTTTCAGTGAATAGTAATTTTATTATACAATCCAATCATCTTCAACAGAGAAAAATAGAAGACGCTAGCAATGATGTGGAAGTGAGACAAATTCCTTCCAGCAAGTGTGATTAAATTGTTTAAAAAAAAATAGATCGTGTAACAGGGACCACCCTTAAATTACATAAGAATAATTTTGTCGATTTCTTACCTCCACCATCCCCCAGTATAAAAATTCATCCCCCTTTCTAACCTAATATTTTTTACATTGCATTTTTACAGTTATTAAAATCCTTTTTAAAGGTTTATATAATTGATTTAACTCGGTTTCGCCTGTGCGTTTAGACATTGTTTTTTAGACTGCTCATATTGAAAATTAGGTTACAAAATATTACATAAGACGCCACCTGGCTTCCTCTCCCCCTTTTTAAGAACAACCCCTAAATAAAGTACCTACACACATAATACTCACTCTGTAGAGAACTTTTAGAGAGTATAGCTACGCAGAGCCTAAAATCTAACGAGATCATTGCAAATTTTCTATGAACGCAAGGAAAGGTCCTCCACACTACCTTCACACTCCAGAGCCTATTGTCTAACATCTATTGTTAGAGAGTCTCGCCGAATACAGTGACAGACAGTAATATCTAAATTCCTACAGCTTCGTCATTGTCATAACTGCATGACAATATACGTATACATACTTTACATTCAATCTTCCGCCATTTTTCCACCCAGCCGATGCAAGACAGTTCGATCAAGAATTACTAAGATTATCCAACGGTTCGCTCGCATTGAAAAGCTTCGGCAACTCCTCCGTGTCGTTCACTTCACCACCGTCCAACGGTTCTACGTTCACGGGTTAAGTTTGTCCCGCGGGTATCACGGCGAGGCGGCTGATTTTCGTGCGTGCACACAGCGCAGCAAATCAGTGCAAAACGCTTAATTAACGCCGTATTGATAATTCTTTCTCCCCGGTGGAAACGAGCCGACGATTTTTCTTTACGCTGGCGCGGGGAGAAAGGCGCGGCGATTTTATCTTTGCGCGCGGGCATACGATATCTCGTGCCGCTCGAAATCGATTTGCATAAGCTTCCACGGTGAACTAGGAAAGGCGCGTGCTTAATTAACGTGTCCCACTCGTACGGGCGCAGATTTATACGAGATCGTAACCGTACGATTCGAGGAGTCATCATCTCGTTAAGGAACTTTAAGGATTCCCAGAGTTTCGAAAAATTCGCCCGCAATGCGGAAGTCGAAGCGCGCAGAACCGCGACAACCGCCACGGTCAACGTACCGCTAAATTTCTATAAAAATCCCGCGTCGCACCTCTGTCTTCTACTCGCTCATTTTATTACCCGTATTCCGTGTTGGTCGCAAAAATCATTTAACCATTGCGTGTATACTCCAAGACAATAATTAAAGAATTACACGATTAAATTAGGTACTTTACTGCTCTCCGATGTATTTGGTACCAAGCAGTGATCCTTCTACTATTAAATTCGAAAATTTACTTGAAAATTTGAATTACCTACACAAAATTGAAGAACGCAGGACGTCCATCGCGATTATTCGTCCTTTGCAATCAAGGATTCTTCGTCATCGATCAATAATACCCACTTCGTTCGTAGATTGATCTAAAATCCATTCGAATAACACCAAAAATTTGTTGACAGTGGACGGTACGCACCTGAAAAGAGCACCGAGAAGCAGCTGATTTTGAACGAGGGGTTCGAACAAGAGAAAATTATGATTGCACGGGGTAACGAGAGATTTGTCTTGCTTTCGGGTATCGGAAAAATCGGGAACGGTTTACTGTTAGCCGACGCGGAACGGTATTCGAATGCATTTGGATAATTTAACCGCGGAGAAGGGGCCGGTAACAATAGGTTTTCAGGTTCGCTTATCGCGTTAAATCGGACAAGCCTAGGCTCGCGGCACGGCTCGACTTTGTAAGGCCTTATACTAAACACGGCCACCGGAGAAAGTCGCCGATTATATCGGTACGAATCAACTATGACCTCAAACGGCAGCCTCTTGCACGTACCGGAACGAAAATCGTTTCCCCGACCATGCGCGCGCGTGTGTGTGATCGACATTGCCTGTCGCGTGAGCACGGATTCGGTAACTTTACGGAAACGCGCTGAAACGGCGAGGGATCAATCGATCCGAGCTGATCTACACGTCGCTGGATAAATATCGTGCAGCACGCTACTGTCGGAATGCAAATTGCCTACGTCTCGCGTCCAGGAGATAACGTTTTTCGATGGATATCAAGCTGCGTGGAAAATTCTTGCATTGGAATAAGAATTGCTCGATGCAAGTACCTTTCCTTCGTTGCGAAAGAGTCGTGTCTGCGTACCATATTTCGTGAATAAGGATAGAAAAGCGACGGCGGACGTTCCCAAGTGTCAGTCGCTGTTGCATTACGAGGGAAAACAAAGCAGAGAGTGGAAAGTTGAAGAGATTCATTAAGGAATGGAAATAAACGGTGGCGCCATGCATTGCGCAAGAGTGAACAGAGACAGCTGGGTACTCCGGGATAAGCAACGTCGTTGGGACTCAAAAGCGCGTATATCTTCGAGAAAATCGCTGGCAACCGGGCCGAGAGACAAAGGACAAGTCACATAAATTGCTAGGGAGCCGCGATAGTATGTATGACAAAGAGCTCCTGGTTTGGTACCGGATACACGGCGTCCAGAACTTCTAGTTCTGTCGTCATAGCGGCCTTTTGCCCGCCTGCCTGGCTCGCCCGTTCCCGCTCACGATCACCGTGGCGATCTCGCGATCGTTCCTCGACCGAGTCGTGTCTTCGTGATCGTTCATCGACGCCCTGGAATCTCGGAAACGTGCCTTACGTAATTAGGAATCACTTAACTGCTGATAATCGGGGACCGCTTGCCTAACTCCTCTTCATCGAGCTGTTAATAAAATTGACTCTGGTGGAAACAGTGAACGGTTTGGAGTAGTATGTTGCAATTATAGGTGGATATATTTCACACAAACTTCAAATTATGTAGGGTAAACCAATCAGTGAATGACCGAATTGTTGAATAAGAAGCCCAATAAATGACCGCATACTTTTATTAAGAATTGTACTTATTAATGTTCGTTTAATACGCATAACTAAAAATATGGGATATTACAAGTGCAACTACACTCCATTTATAAACATATAGTAATTTTTAAATTTATAATGGCATTGCTTTGCCTAATGGTCATTCACTGGTATGCGGTCAATTACTGGTTGGTTTACCCTACTTGGGAAATTCATTTTTGGCGGTAGAATTAAATTTTGGGAATTTGGAAAAATATTATCTTGGATGGAGCGTGGGAGTGGAAGAAGGGAAATGTTTTTAAAATTGTGAGTAGAGTGATTACTACTTAGGAAATATCCGAAAAACATTGAAATTTAGGGGAAAGGATTAAACACTGAAGGGTACTAAGTAGGCAGTCGTTTTTGTCGAAAATGAAGCATTTCTTTTTCAATTATTTATGAAGAAATAAATTGCAACCGTGGCTTATTTTTTGACACAATGATTATTAATATCCTAAACTTTAAAAAAACATGTTTGTTTCGCCAGTCGTTCGTAATTATCGATTTCAGAACGAGAGCTCGAGTCACCGTGATCGATCGATGTAAAATCAAAAGCGTTCTGGACGAACAGTCTCCGCGTTTGTTGAAATCGCTGCCACAAACAGGCGGTTGCCTAGTGCGCTGCGTTCTAATATCGGAATGCGCTCAAAGCGGCGGTGGATTTCACGTTTTTGCATCGCTCAGCCATGGATTGGTAATATCTTAATCCGCGGTGCAGCACGACTCGCGTTACGCGATCACATTCATGTACGATCGATAGTATAGTTATTCACTTTGTAGCTTCGTAGAATAATAACTAAATAACGATTAGGTAGTCAAAGAAGAATATTCCAAGATCGAAGGTAATTGCACTTCTAGCGTCCATGAATAACTCAAGCGTCACTCAATAATAATCTATAACAGTATCATAATCGTCGAGCCCAACGAACGAACTTCATTTCTGAATAATAATATCCAGCCACACCACCCAATTAAGCTAACTTATTTATTAACTCATTCCAGAATGTTTGCCGTGCTGGCCCCGTAATCATCATTTGAAGTATGTAAATCGCCCTTATCAGCGATCTCGAGATATAAATCAAACTCTCGGTCGGAACGAAGCTAATCTCGCATTGTGTCCAATACTTCGACCTGCAGTCGATCAATTTTCTTGTTATACGTTGGTTTCCGCACGCGCGAGTTATGATAACTGTATTTAACATACCGTCGCGTAACGCGTGCGACACGCATTGTTTAACTTGCATCCCCTGCGCCGGTGTGAGTGGAATTGCACCGATAAATTCCAATGGCAAGAGGGCGGGTGGGATGGGGGGAGGAAAAATTTAAATGGCCTATCCACGAATCTGATTTACAGGGTGGCAATTATTCAGCGAAATGATACGGCCTCGATCGGAGCGCGTATTTGGAAAATGGATGGCTTGAATGGCACCGCGAAAGACCCTGAACCAGTTCGTAAATCTTGAATCGCGAGTGCTCTTTGCTTTTCCACGGGGCGGGCAGCTTGTCTCGATTAGATTGCCGGGTAATGACTTACTGACTTTAATTATGCAGAAGTCGGTTGCACGCGCCGCCGGAACGGCCAGTTCCGCGATTGTTATTTCAGAGAAAGTTCAACAAACGCGGCCGAACGGTGACCAAGCTCTGCTGATGGTATTAGAACGACATTCGAGGCTTCTTTATTACAGGAATTCACATATGTCGTCGATATTATCTTGTTCTACTACTTGTGGAGGATACAAGCAGAGATTAATCTGCTATTTGGGTTATTTATTAATTGAAATTTAAATTGACGTTTAAGAATTGAAGAAAAATGTACAGAGCCTTAAATGTCGAAGGATTAAGGTGTGTACTTTACGTAATAGTAATTGTAAGTAGTTTCTTCGTGATTGTAGTCAGACAATAGCTTTTCCATGCGTGGCTACGTTGAGATTAATATCAAGTAACAGTTTCTTTGTGTGATTTATGTTCCAAGGCACGTTCGCAATGAAATTTTCAAGGAAAAGCTGGTCTGGCGAGCCCTGGAAGGGTTCAGGGCAAGACTGACAACGAGTTACAAAGGGGAATCAGACGTCTGGCGCGAAATCGGCGCGAACGAGGCGCCACGGATCTTCCTTCCCACAATTACGAGGGAATAAAAATTCTTTTGCTTTTCAGTCACGCGAGACCGTGTTCGGTCCACGGGGGAATTTACGTATAAGCGAATAAACGGTTCGTTTGCTTTTATACCATCATTTGCGCTCGTTTTTGTGGAAACGAATCGAAGGGACTTCTATCCACACCCATCGTATTTCCCTTGCTCTACCTTCGCTTGAAATAATTCTTCTCCTTTCTAACGTTGTGCCAGGAATTTTCATACAAAATATTGCATCCTCTTCGTCAACGAAAAAGACAAAATAATTATTAATTAGGAAAGGTAATAAGAAAGATTGTGTAACACTTTAATGTGTTGATAAATTGTTTCAGAATTAACGATGAACATTCATCCGTTGGGCAGTGATGGAGGACTTCCCAAATCATTATTTGAGTAGCTTAAGTAAAATGACATCATCGGATGCGAGTGATTCGGGGACAGCAAAAGATTGAAAGGAACGTTTCCTCTTCGGAGGCATTATCGAACGAGAAAAACAGATGCATATAATGCTTTAAACGACCGAGATTAGAAACGGACAACTCACCGTTAGAACGACATTAGGTCGCACGGACAGCGGGAGGGAAATTATTGTAATTTCGCATTCGCTATGTGTGTAATGACATACAGGACATGGTCACAGGGTTTTTGGATGGATACTGCTCTAATTACACCTCTTCGCGAGGGAGTGCCGTTCCAGAGACTTTTAAGCTACCATTTGTACCTATCGTGAGAAGCTTTCGGTTTCCTTGAAACGATTTTTATCGAAACTCGCCAAGTATCTTAAAAAAAATATTCACTCTCGCGAATATAGGTACATAAGGGGGTAGGTTACCCTCAACAGCTCAAAATCCCTTCTTCAAACGCATATTCTAAAGTAATTAATTAATATACGGATAATCTTTGTTTTCATTTTTAATCGTCATTTCGTTGACTTTAATGCACAAAAAGAAAATTTCAAATATATTTACAGGAAAAAAGTTATAAATCAAGAATCTCAAAGAGTATAATAAACGAGTGAAAGCTATTTGAATATCGACCGCATCAAGTTGCAGGGAGCTCGAAACAGCGGCAGTTGATCTGCACCACTTTAATGCTTAATTAAATCTTATCTAGCTGCTAAAACGATGGCACTGCGCAGCCGACCTATAATACGCATTAAAGTCCTATATTTTATCGACCTGCGCATATCGTCGGGATCGCGTTCTGTTATCACGGCGTTCATCCGGTCCCCGAAGCGATCATCGAGCGTTTGCCAGCGCTCAGCGTCCCCTCTGCAAACACATATCGCCGGCGTAATTTATTCGAACAGTCCCGATACTAGATTCGCCAAAATGATACATCGCGAGCGTAATTTATTACAATGAATTTCCGGCCACGGCTATTGCCCGTGAACTTGCCCGCTTCGGTAATAACGGTCCGCAGCCGCGAAGATCGGTATTACAGATCGCCAGTTTCGCGGCCAAGTAATAGATAAATTAATTATAGCTTCCTGGACCTTCTTGAATCTTAATCCCCTCCACCTGTGCACTCCCTGGTTTCTCTGCTCGACTACCCTCCCCTAATAACAGCAATCAACCTCGATAAGTGATAACTGTCGCGGAGGCTATTCAATTACAGGCCGTATAGATTCAACTAAACAAACAGGAACCTTTCCACCTGGGCCACGCGTTCGCCGATCACTCGAATCTATCGGTATCACCGCGGGCTTTTTCTTCTTCGTGGCCATATAACAATTTTTCGCTCTCGTTACGCGCATCGACGCGTCGATACCTCCGCAAGCACGAATAGCGTGACTTAATAAAACGTTTGGTCCTCGATTGTCGATAGACGACGCCTTTCTCAGCCAGCTCGCAACGTTCCAACCGCCGCTGTCCAAGATCAAGGTAAGAGTTATAGAGCAGGTGTATGTCCACTCATTACGTTCTATTACGTTCAATTACGTTTCATTACGCTCGCAGGTAAGCGAGCGAAATAAGGTCGGAGAGATCGACAGGAAATAGGTAATAAGAGGATCAACGGCATCCTGTGTGTAATCATTATTTCTCTCCTGGACGCAGCGGCGTGAGCGTTCGACTAGCTGCTAATCACGCCGCGAACGATTAACACGGTAATTAACGTGGCTCGCGTGCCGGGTGTCACGCGTTGTGCCATTTCACTTTTTGGGGAGACGGAGAATCGATTGGTCAATCGTGACATTCTGCGGAGATGCTGGCTCGTTTATAGGCTTTGGTGCAGAGGATGATATATTTTATGTGACTTAAATGTGACTTAAATTGAAGATGAGAAAGTTACGTGTAATCGCAGTGCAACTGTATTCCGCTAAGCCTTTAAACGGTACCACTCGCGATGGATGCATGAAAGTACTGCACACTGGCGCACGAATATAGGTGAACATGTAGATGCACGCGCCAAGTTCAATGACACATTGTTTATTGGGACTGAAAAATGACCATTGTCACGATCAGTCTGACGGAACAATGACGCGAGCCGATTTGCGTCCTGTCGTATCGAAATTAGCATTTTCGTGAAGGCGATCGAACATCGAGGAAAGGATTGGAACAACTGGCATGGAAAAGAACAATTTTTTACAGTGAGAGCGATGTTCCTAATGTGCATTGAACATGGAACACCTTTTTTGTTAGAACTTCATCTTTCTTGGATTAGAAGTTTGCATCGCTATTTCTTTTTGAATTCTTTTAGAATTTTATCAAGGAAGTGGTCGTATTATATCTTCGTGTTATGTGGTTTCTACCCACTGCTAGTGCTCCACCCATGCGCGATGATCTTGCATCAAAGGTAAATCGTAATGGTCCGCGGATATTGGAAGATCTCGCTCACTTTGATCGACCGATGTAACATACTCGTACGACTCACACTCGGGCGGAACGACGGCACACATTAGTGGGCCTAAGTGAGACAATACAAGGCGTGGTTGGTTGGGTAGACAAGTCGAGCCGACCACTTCGATCTGGCCTCACTGAAATCGCAGGATGAGTCAGGAATCGGGGTCAACGACGCGCACCAAACATTCGATCGAGCGTTGACCCGTGCTCCGACACAGCTGACTTCCACCTTGACTGATTTCGGTAGATCTCTCGATGACGATACAGCCAATATAGCTCCCATCAAACTTCAAATCTGAGAGCTAAAATCACTGAAATCTGGGGACATTAGATTTGCGAGTAATCACTTTAATCATAAGAAATAATATGGTACGTTATAATGTTTGCAATATATTTGGCAAGAACATCTTTGGCTGCCTTAAATTTGTGATTGTTAGAAGTTAGATTAGTTACAACTAAATTTGAAGTCATTGGGAAATCAATGAATTTTATATAATTATTCGCGAGTAAGCTGACAAGTAGATTACGTTAATCAAATCGTGGACGAAATGGAGCACAGTTGTGCTCTACAATGGCAATAGTTGCGGTGCTGTGAAAGGACATGATGATCTTATCTGCAGTGTGGTCGCATGTCGAGGCGATCTTGGTATTTAAGAAGAGAAGAACTGGACGAATAATGGTCTCGTTTAAGCGGAAGCTACCGTGACAGATCTTAAACTCGAAACTAATGACCCTCGCAGAAACTATGCTCTATATTGCAAGAGGAATAAAAAGGCATCAGGAAATGTTTCTTCAAAATTATGTCGTGGTAAGAAGTGAATTGTCCAGTCCTCTGCTACTCTGGCTGGCAATCTTTGTAGCAAAAATACTAAGTTCTTTAATTATTGTCTAGAAACTTACATATTACGCGAAGAAATGTTTTCGTTAAGCAACTTGAGTTTACGGTTACTTTCCTTATTAAACTCGTAAGCAGAGTGTAGAATTCTGTTTTCTGATTATAACTGTCCCAACAGATAAATTTCAGGCATGAGAAAATATTAAATGAGAAACGAGCTCGCTACTTGAAGCTTAATTGTTAAAATATATTAAGTGCTGCATGAGAATATTTACGAACGAATTTGCTCGTTAAATACGTGGAATAATTCATCACGTTTCATAATCAACTTAAACCCCGGCATCAATAAATTTCATTGATGATCTCGTAAAACGGGTTCATGCCTCCCGGACCACTTTCTCCTTCATTTTCCTGAATTATTATCTGTTCCTCCCCGAGCAACAAACACGTCAGAACAGACAAGGCACAATAGACTTCTTCCTCTTCGAATAATGCAAACTCATACCACGTAATTCTCTAATTATCGTAGCCCGCGTGGAATATGTATATCAAGTGTGCTCATCGAACGATTTCGTTTCTCTTTCGCAGTAATTTGCAGCTATTTCCGGCGCGCAGAGTTGCAAGAAGTTTCTTCAAACGTTTGCCCATATACCCAGCCTAGTGGAAAGTGAAAATGAGAACCATAACAGACTAAAACACAACAAGGAAATAGGAACAGCATGAGGAGGACATGACAGGTGGTGTGCAAACACTTGCGAAACTAATCAAATTTTGACACTGAACACCTATCACTTCCTTATTCCTTATTTCTTCATATCGCTAATATTACTTCAGCCTTTCGAAATAAATATTCAACAACAGAAGGTTCCTCGATGATACTCGTCACCGACATACCCAATAAAACGTCACCTCACCAATCCCTACTCCAAATTCTCTTCAAGTCCCACCGAAACAACCTACTAAATATATTATTCGTATATTCGTCCTTCACCACCTCAATCACTTCCTCCACCTCCCGCCGCCAATAATGAATCCCACACCCAGCATTCCCTTCCCATTCCCTCCCACAGATTCGCCCTCCGAAGTGTCGAGGCGCAATTAAGAACCAGCCCGTATAAATCCACGGCGATTTCCACCGTGGCCCTTTGTCTCGGCCCCGTTGCCCCGTGTCGGCGCGGCGTTAAGAAAAGTCGTCGAACGTCGACCGGTTGACTAATTAAGGAACCGGTGGGACGATAAGACCGGCCAAAGTATACGGTCATACAAGGCGAGGGACGAGTGGGCAAAAGGGACATGGGACTTAGGCGAATAGTGCGCTTAATAGATCCCGCGGGAGGGCCGATAATTAACATTCCCGTCGTATAAAGCGCCGCGCGGTGAACTTCTTGTCGCGTGGCCTAGCCTTCGTTCGAAGATAGAACGGCCATTGTTTGTGCATCGGCATAAAATACCGTATTCACTCGCCAACACTGTACCGCGATAATAGGATACCGCCTAGCGACAGCCTGTTCCTTTCCGCGTGTTATATGATGCACCTTCCCGGCTCGGTATATGGCGCATCCTGCTGCGACGCACTTTCGTGCTTTGTCCCGAAGCGGAGCCCTCCACGGTGAGCTTACGTTGCTAAACGCATTCACCGAGTGGTTTATTGAAGCGGCCGCAGGATTTCCGGCTGTCGCTCCTTCACGGGGCGTAATTAACGCAATTTTTACCCTCGCGAGCCACGCTTTTGTCGACGGGGATAGGGAGGGCAAGAACGATAAGGGACAAACCCGGAATTCGTATGAATTGAGCCTGCGAATGGGATGGATTGGATGTGGCTTTCTTCAGCTGCTTTAGATCCATGGACAGATCCGAGGAACTTTCTTGTGGAGGTTGAACTGGTTGAGTGAGAAGCTTGCGTTCAGTTACTAAGATTGAATGGATAACTTGAGTAGACGCTATTTGTTGGAAGTTTGGTAGGGATGTAAGGAATGTTTCTGGGGCAGGAAAAGGGGTAGGTATGCGAAGGGTGAGAGTATAATAGAAATGGTTTTTGTATTTTGAGAAGTCTGGCCTCTAGTGACGAGGAAACGTGCTCCTGGAGTGGAAAACGACTATGGAGGCACGACACAATCTGTGAGGGAACGTATGAAGATACATAACTAGAGGATTTTCTTATACCAGTTGTTTTATTCCATCTTTCACGACCCATAAATAATGTATCTAGATCGAATATCTTGTAATTCAATGGGAAATCAAATATTCTAAAGAAACCACTGCCCGTTTGAAATCTCTGGTTTCAGTAAAACTTTCTCCGAAATATATTCGCGCTTTCTTTCCTGACATAGCAACTTTACTTTCCATTTTATTGTACGCAAAGAGGCATCGTTCGACAAAAGTTTATGACGGGAATAAAAATATTTGCGATGTTTGACAGAAAGCTTCGAACTTGAAGCTGAACAACATACATTATTCCAAGGACGGCCGCAAAATATTGTAATCTTCATTTTCATATTACGTTTAATTACTCTGTGTCTGCAGCCAGAAAGCACGCGCGTAAAACACGCGGAAGCAGCGGGGCGCAATTTCTAAGAGCGTGTTCCACGAATTTTTCGTCCGCCTGCGAACCGGTACGGGACGCTCGTAATTCTGACGTTTAAGTAACTTCGGTGAAAGCATCCTATCTGAGAGCTGCAAATCATAATGCCCGAAACGCAACTACCTAAGAAGTAATCTCGCGATTTTTACCGAGTATAATTAAGAGAAGCCTCTGAAAGGTCGATCGGTCGATCGTTAATCGCTGGGAGCCAGGTCAGGTCGACACAAATCGTACCATCCGATGATTAGAAACGAAGGATCGACAGGGATAGATGGAAATCGATTTCCGTCTACCTGCCTCCGCCGTCTCGCAGACTTTTCAAGTCCTGCAATCTCTTTTAGCGAGGAATTGACGTCCGTGGCGAACGTCCATGATGAAACCCAAAGGAACACCGTGTCTCGTGCGAAGGACGAATAATTACACGCTAACGTATTACACATTATCGCGAAACGAACTTCTCTATCTGCCTCGCGGTATGAGGATGCAATAGAAACTCACGCCGCGCAGTGGTTTCTTTTGAAACTGAAGCGACACGGTCGTGAAACCTGTGAGGAATCTCTTGATATTTAATTGGCCGTTAATACAATGGGAACTCTGCTTGATTGTGCAGCTTGAGGAATTACTAAGTGAATCCTGTTTCCTTTGTTGAGCGAGTTAAGAGATTGGTGTATAAATGAACGTGAACGTGAGAGTTATGAAACGATAGAATATATTAAGGGGAATCCTATTTTTGGCGCTATAAACATAGCACAATTTGGGATTTTTGTTATTATTAAAAATTATTAAAAAAACAACTGCAACTTCTTCAAAGATGCATAAAGACATAGCCTAAATTTCTGATAAATCGAATCGCTAGTTTCTGAAAAAAATACCCAATTTTCTATGCCTTTATCCTAAAAAGTAGGATCCCCCTTATACGAATTTGGTGTAGAATTGATTATAATAGATTTGTCGTCGTTTAAGGGTAGAATTATTACACATATTTATTATCTGTGTTAGTATTAGGTACTTGGTTCGATTCCTTAGCACATCTATACTTCACAGACAAGCAGATAAATAAGCCTGTCAAAGACCAAGCAAATAATGGTGTACCATGAATTGCAAAACTTCATATTCAGCAGATTTGCAAGATTTACGCAATAATTCCCGAGCCCGTTCTATCCGTTTTTGATATTCGATCAACGTAGGCGCCCTTTTCGCCCACCATGTAATCTATCTAGCCATTCGTCCGATTATCTAACTATCTAGTTATTCGACCACGGGCTTCAACTAACGGCGAGACAAAGCACGGCCACGAGCACCGATAACGACACACACGTACCTATAATATTTATGACACACGAGCGTGCCCGTTACTGTTAAGTCCTATCTATTTTTAGTATGCATTAAAGGGTGTATCCTACGGGCCGAAAGTTGGCTAATCCTTTTCTTGTTCACTGTGAATGGGGAGGATTAGGGGGGATTACGAGACGACCTGGAAACTGGCAATGTAATATACGTTCTCAATTCTGAGATAGGAGCGTTAAATTGTTGAAAATGTGAGTTAGCCTGCACTGGACATTATTGATGAAAGTATGCAGGGAAAGACTTGTTATGAAATATTATTGTCACGTGGATATCTACGAAGTCATTTCTAATAAATTCGTGTGGAATTTCATATTATACGTTTATCACAGAAACTTTTCAATCTTGCTACTTCACTTCTTTAAGGGAACTAGGCAGTCAAATCGCCCGAAAATCAAGTATATTTTGCGAATTAATTACTAGTCATCTTAAGAAAAAATATACTTTTCCAATAATTCTATCTTCGAGGATTTTTACTTAATAATCTGATTTTGAAACAGACTTTGCCGTATTTTATTTTCAGTAACCTTTTTAAGAAACACTTACGTGTAAAACTCACATCGCTACTAGCCCAAAGTACAGAGGAAACATTGATTCCAACCAGTCAATTACTGACACGCCTGGCAGTTCTTCCCCAAGCCAACAATCAAACACTTTTACAACCTCAGCCGCTACCTTTGCTTGCTAATCACCGAAACAAAAGTGGCAATCGAGGTACGTGTAGCAATGCAGCTGTGCACGCTAACTTCAAAGCGACCATTGACTTTTCGCGTTTCGCGGCCACTTTCTCTTTCTGCACTCCGCCCTTAGACAATGATATGCATTCGTTAGGACAGCGAGGATTGAAAGATCCTCGGGGGGCGTGTCGTAAAGCTGGTCATAACGCTCGTCGGTTCTACGTTCGGAGGGGCAATTATGATATAATTACGACGGTCATTATGTCAGTTAATTGCGTAGGGATCGTGGCGGCGGTGAATACGCGAGCACGACAACTTCCCCTTGCCCTTTATGGCTTGTAATCTCGAATTTAGTCTACACACATATGTACCAGAAGCCAGAAGATTATGTGTAAAGTAGCGTGTGTAAAGGGGCCGTTTTGCTTGTCAAGTCAGAGATTTTCTTTGCCTTCTGCGTGATGCAATCGCTTCCAAGCTCCGCGCATCAAGAGCTTATATTTTTCGTGTTTCTATTTCTGTTCCCTGAACTCCTTTCTGTTTTTTCTTGATCCACTTCTCTCGTTTAGTGGCATATATTATGAAAAAACGAAGCTGATAAACCCACAAACGTGTGGCTTCTTGGAAACGAAATAATGCAGGATAACTTGTGAATGGTAAAGATACTTGGCCACGTTTGTTTTTACATTTCAGATTAATCTTTCTACGTTACGAGGGCATTACTGTATTATCGTCACAAGTTTATGTACCGAAATATCCCGATACCTTGCTCGAATGTTATCCAGGGCTCGTTTTGTCTGCGCGTCTGAATGGAATCGAAGATATCTGTAATTACAAAGCGCGTCGCGGCCACGAATGCGAAGATACCTTTTAACCCTACGCTCGTATTTTAAACGCGTTGCGAATTAATTGCGTATGTAGTTTTAATTACGGTATTACTTTCTTGCCAGTGTGCGTCCTGACGTAAAACTGCTCCTTCATCAGTAACGAAGAAATTACGCCTCCCTGTAATTACGCTGTCGTTAATAAGTTACGGAGACATACAACGCCCGTGTCAGTGAACTCGAGTTCATTTAATTCCCGTAACGAGGTTTCGCATCGGGTCACTTATTGATGGATAGAAACGAACGTTCTTACGTTAATTTTAAGTGAAAGTTAATAGGAAGGATAGAAAAAATGTTTGGGTGTAGAATAATTCTTCAAATGAATTATTTAGTAATAAACAATATTACTATTTCGATGGATAAACTCCAAGAGTACCTAGGTAACTCGAAACGGAACACTGCAGACTACATTCACGCGACATTTTTCTCTTGTTCTGTAAGGTAAAACAGATTAACCCTTTGAAGTACTGGCACGTAATTAAGGACCACTCTGTATGCTGGACAAATCGCCAGTATGTTTAATATTACCGTGTGTTACATGGATACAGAAGTTATGTCTGTTTAATAATAGGGTTAGGTAACTCACGAGGGAAATTTATGGCTGCACGTGAGTATCGGGGATAATTGATTGTCCGTTATGTATAATAGATATGACTGTTGTAATAAAGTAGCCGGGAAAGTGCAACGCTGAATGCAGTAACGTGTTAGTAACTGTTAAATTAAAATTGAGCTGTTCTGTCGGTCTAAAAATTCCTAAACTCTTGGAATATTTTCCAGATAAATATTTTCTAAACACTACACCTTTAAATACTTGCACCAGATGATAATCCAGATAAATGTAACTATTTTCACAAAAAAATAAATACTTAAATAAATTTTTTTTTTATAAAATCAGAATCTATATTTCGGACAAAGCCGAGTGGTAAATCTAGTGGTACGTAAGATTCAGGGGCATACAATGAAGAAAAATATTATTTTTGACAAGTAAATATAAATGTCATTTTTATACAGCATAAATAAACAGTCAAGAACTATTTGTTGCACATAAAATCTCAAATTTCACTAAAAGTCGACATACGATATTTGCGCACTAAGCCATCGATATGTTTCTGTGATCATCGAACCGTCACCAGTCGACAAATGATGATAATTGACGCTAATCAACTACATGCAATAATTAGCGAAACAACGATAGAAAATAAGAGCACGGACTAAGGACACGTGCACGTCGCGCTGGAGATTTGCACTTCCCAGCTGTCGTGTCACTTTATACATTGATCCGTCGTCCGCCAACCAGGCTTCTCCCTTTCTCCCTCCCTCTTGTGCTTCTTCTTGCTTTGCGTTCCTTTTCCTCTTTTTCGATCCTTAAGTTTCATAATTCCTATTCTCCCTTCTTCCGTACTCTTCAATAGTACTTTGATTTATTCTTCTTTTCTGCTTTCATATTTTTCTTGTCTTATAGGTTTCTCTAATAGATAGATTTTTAATCACGTCATTCTGCAGCACCGCCTTCCGTAATCTTTACGCCTGTTTTGCCTAGAAGTGGAATATTTTCTTCTTCTTCGCCAGGTTTTCAAATAAACTTCTTTTCCAGACTCAGTCCTCTTTGGAAATTTCTTCTTCGATACACCTGGGGTTCATGCGGTCGCACGTGCACACATTTTATACACAGAGATTTATACACATGAGTACCTCGATCGAGGTGGATAATATTTCGTAAACAGTGTCGGGTGTCTCGATCGATTTTATTTTTTCGCCATTCGTGTGCGTGGTTTTTAAGATCGAATCGATGAATCGACCGGTCGTCGATTTCAACTATCCAACGAAGATGGATCAATGAACTCGTTAGATGCGAAAGTATAATGTACTACATTCTGTGTTTCCATTCTTAACAGAATATACCAATCCTTCGACGCGTCACCTCGGAGCACCAGGATGATGGCTTGAAAAAATTGATTTTTTTTGTCTGTGTATTTTCTTAATCTTTGAAATCAAGTATGTACCCCGAAAGTATTAATCAATATTAATCAATATTTTTATACGATATTCTGGGAAAACATTGTTCAAGATATGCACTTTTTAATGCCAATAAAGATATTTTATAAACACCTTTAATTGACCAAAAACAGAGTCTCGAAATTAGCCTCTTTGTTCGGCGGACCCTAGTTTCCCCCCTTAAGTAGATCAAGCAAGCTAAAATCAGACAGTCCAACCCTTCATGCTGATCACATCAGAACCGTTGAATTACAAACAATTCTTCCTTTAAATGCCACATTAAAACTACAGTAACACCACTGGAAAACATACCATTTAACCCGAGTACTAAATCATCCCTTAAAAGAAGTACCCAACACATTCAACCTTACTCTACAGCCTACAGTAAACACATTTCACTCCAGCCAAAGCCATCAAAACGAAGACCAACATCTACAGCAGAAACTCCGAGCTATATTAAATTACACCCCCCACCATCTCTTCGCAAAGTGCTCAGCCTCGAAAGACCTCTAAAACCATGAGCCGCAGCGGACGGGCCCGAGGTCCCCAAAACTACACGATTTCTCAAAGGAATAAAAGGATAGTGGACAGGAGGAAGGAAACGAGCCGTTATGAGGGATCGCGCACGGACATTAATTACGCAAGATCAAGTTCCAATTTAGGATCCGGCTAGGTCGGACAGCGACGCGACAGGATAACCGCAGACCTTCGAGGAAGGAAGGATACATGTATGCCGTGGAAGGTCCTGGCCGGTTATGCGCCACGTACTCGCGTAATCCTGTACAACAGCTGGGCCAACCAGTGTACCCAGATGCCTATCGACATTCCATCCACCCACGATCTACGTGGCGGAGGTGGAAGAAGCTGGGTACACGTTCGTCAGCGCGGAGGCCCGCGGCCCGGGGCCCGGGGCCCGGGGCCCCACGGTGATTCAGGATTCAGGCTATTTAGCATAATGATCACCGCGACGATCGTGGGGCCCTTGGAGATTATCCGACGGCCGGTGCCTCGATTAAAGGAGATTATATGCTAATAAATTCTCGCCGGACCCCTCTGCTTTCTCGCGGGGCCTCGATTTCTGCCGCCATTAAGTCATCTGATTAGCCGCGGAACCGTCGCGTCGTCCCCGCTCGCTTTCCGATCGGCTTGCTGGACGCGGTGCCCTCGTAATTGCTTAATCGGCAATTGCCAGGAACAATGGTCCCTCGGAGCATCGCGAACAGGCCTGTTTTAATCGGCCGAGCTGTTTCCCTCCTCCGCCAACGGATCGCGTTTTAAGCACGACCGCGACCTCGCGCCGCCTCCATTCGCCCGCCGACGTTGGCCCCTTTTCTTCTCCTTTTTTTAATCGCCCACGTGACTCGTTTTCCTGACCACCCGCTTACGTCATGCCGTTTGTACACGCTGGATTCTGTTGCACGCGAAATAACGGCACTTCTCGAATTCGGGGCTCCGTTTCCGAGGCGCAGCGCATAGAGGGGAGGAGGAAGTCGAATGAGAAGAGGATTTACATGATTTTATATTTCCATTTCGATCGGTTGCAACGATATCTGTAGTTGCCAGTAAGTCTACAGGTTTTTGGGAAGGTAGAGGCAATAAAGCTATATAATACAATAATTCAAGTACCTACCTATCTACCCTGCAATCGAGATAAGAAGTCAGTGGAACGTCACTCGTTGTCAGTACCATGCACGATGTCAAAGCCAACGACACGCCAACATTACAGAAACGACCGTAAATATAGCGAAAAGGTACAACTCACGCTCGTGTACGCGGTACCCTCTGCCTAAACCTGCTATAAATCCACGCACCGCTAAAAACTCCCCGGCAACTGATTACTCAAGCTGGTACAACGCCGTGGACAGGTTCCACGATGTCGTGCACCGCTGTTACGCTTCCCGGTGCGCGTTGCATTACGATAAATCAGAAATCCTTGTGCGTGTTGGCCGCGGGACAAAGGAGCGTAATCAGAGGCACGGGCCAACGGGCGTGGATGCACGCGTCTCGGGTGGCGAAGGAGGTGAACGGGAGAGCACCGGGTTACCATATCGAAGTCGATTCGAAAAATCAGAAATGACCAGCGTTGTGCAGCTGGCCACCGCTACTTTCTCGAATGGTGACGCGAGCCGGTCAGCTCCGTGTGCACGGCTACTGTATAAGGAGCAAATATGATATCAGTAAAACATCTGTATATGGTCGGTGGTACACGTACCCGCGTAAGTGGCCGTCTTTCGTCCTCGCGAATGGTCGACGCACGGTGCGCCTCTATATCTGGAGCAACCGTGCCCGTACCGAGAAGCCTGTAATAGCGGTTGGTTACCACTTTGACAGACTTATTAGCAAATATAAATCGTGGCCTTTGCCGTTACCAGCTCCCCCCAATGCACCTCCACGGTTGCTACCGCAACCAGCATCGTTCGACGCGGGCACCGCGCGTCGTCGAAAAAACGCGGCCGCCGGAGCACGGAAAAAGAGATCAGATCTTAATTAACGCGCGGCGCACGAAGGTACGCCACTCTTTGGTAGCATAACGACCGCGTTAAATTTGATTTACGCCGACCCTTTCGACGGCCCGGCGCGTTCGTTAAGCGCGATCTTCTTGCTCGTGCCGTCGGGGGATGGTGTTCCTCGATTTTCGCGCGTGATTCATCTCGCTATTCGGAGGTTCCGCGCGGAACCCATCAAGTATCTGCTCGGAATGTGTAAAGGGTGTGATATCGCTAATGGATGACAACTGGGGTTCAAGGAATGGGAGTGAGGATGAAGTGACAAATTGGAGCTGTACTAAAGAAATGTTAAATGGGGTCGTATGTAAGTTTCGATTTGGAATTCTATGCACCGCCAATGAAGCAATCCGTACCGAAACACATGTTTCTAATGCAAAAAGTGGACGACTCCCTGAAGAGCTATTATTGGAATCTCCGATTGTCTCATTACGTTACTAAGCCGGGGATCCACCTGGAAGTTAAGCTATGCTATGCTGTGTTATTTTAAAAAATTAGCATAGCACAACTTAGCTTAGCTTTTGGTGGAAAGGGTTCCATAAGGATGAATTGAAGCTAATTTTTCCAAGCTTTTCATAGCATAACATAGCATAGCTTAGCTTAGCTTTCAGGTCGATTTTCGGTTCAAAATAAGACGAAAAGTGAGAGATACAGATGCATCGAACGTACAATACATCTAGCGAAGTCTCAGTAGAGCAGTAACGAAGAAGGCAGGCGACTCACAGCGCGGGCACACCGCTCCGTTTTTCTCTGGCCGGCGAAACGAAGGCCGCCAAATATAAAGTTTCATGCGGAACGCAGCGCGCAGGCTGCACGCCGTGACGAGATGCAAAGTGATACTCGTCTTTGGGGTGAACGACGGCCAGAGATCCGAAGAGACGCACTCCTCTCTGTAAGGTTGAAGGGCAGTGGTGTGGGTTAGGCGAACCTCGGGGTATAAGGGACCACGTCGAACGTGAGAGAGGGATGCGACAGAGTGCAGTGTACTGCGTTGCATCGCGGTATCGTGTTGCCGTACCTGCCAATTACGAAGCCGCTCTTGCGGTAGGTTCCTCGGCGATGAGCGGAACGGACACTTTGGACATGCCGTGACACGGTCATCGACTGCGTGGACTTCATAGCCGATCCCCCCGTGTATGTACTTGCAGCAAAGCATTTATTTGCGGATCGTTCGACGCGAGCACGCTTCCCCGTCTGCGTTTCGCTTTATCGTGCACGCCGGAAAGGATCCTGTCGCGTTCAACCCCCGCCAGGACTCCTGGACACTTGACTGATTCAACATTCTGTTTCTACATTCATCTGCTTTGTTTAATTATCCCTCACGTTTCATATAGGAATCCGAGAAACGAGGGTGGAAATATTATCGGACGTTACTCTGGAATTTCGTGAGTATAAAGGGAAGAAAGAGAGGCTTCTTGTGGGGAGCTTCCTTTATTCTCAAAATGGAACAGTCACAACGGTGGTAATTGCTTCTACAAGCTATTTGTCATGAATGTAAAATAGACAAATGAAGTGCACCTTTGAATTGGTAAAGCAGCCACTTTAAAGCCTGGGAAACTAGTGGTCAGTGCTGGTCGAAGCTTCTGTACTCTATTCCTTCTCATAGTTCTGAGAACTGATTGATGCATTCCCAGACCTTTGACGTATCTCTCGTGACAGATTGGACAGGCAAATTGCCTAAATTGAGGCTTGAGTATCAGAAAGTTGAAAATAACTCTGGAACATGGAGGTGCATCGTAGGCAACCGGCGCGTGCAGAATCAAGCGCGGAAGCGGAATCCGCAGACGCAGCGGTTGAATTCTGCTGACTGCGGTTCCTGACGGCCCGTGAATGATCCAATAGAATTCCACTCGTCTAGACGGATACTTAAAAGCGTTCCCTTTTGCTCTTCGATGGAACTGCTGCTTTGTGCAACGCGCGCCGTACTTCGCTGGCACGTTAATCACGCGTAATTCTTCTGACAGACCGATACGAAGAAGAGAAAGCGTACACCCATTGTTCACGGATAGTGTACAAGAAAACTGCCGTATTTATTCGCGCGTGTCTCCATAGATTTCCCTGTTGGGAGAAAGATCTCCTTTCGGGGTGAAAAGACGAGGATTCTGCTAGCCGACAGTCAAGTTACAGAGTATACTTCACGACGTGTTCGTATACGACCAAAATCAACTTTCTACGTCTGATAGACGACTTTGTGCAAAATTCTCTGTTCGGGAATGTATACTAGGAAAATGAAGTTAGGGGGAGGAAAAGTAGCTATAGTTTTAATAGTTCTTGACTGTTTCTTCATACTGTATAAAAATCACATTTATATCTACTTCATAAATTTTCTTGTGTAACATTGCATGTTTAAACCTGTTTTTTTTCGAAAACGCTAAAAGTGGACAAATAATTTTCGTGCACCAAGCTATCGATATGACCATCTCCTTGTTGCATTCTAAATGACAGTGAACAAGATGATTACAAATCAATTTATCAACCGTATCGTGATGTATTATCGATTTTATAAGTGTGCACCTTCATAATTATCCATGTCATCAAAAAAATCACAGAAATGAAGAACAACGATGAAAGGCTATGTCTAATCATATCTGCGCCGTTTGACTCCGGATCCAAAGGAGCACTGTGGATCCAAAGGAGCACTGTGCATCTAGTCGCATTAATCTCGTACACCAATGTCATCTCCGTCGTATAGTCATTGTCATAGCTGCATTATCGATCGTTGAACGTCATTGTTTTATGCTTTATAAGCATACGCGACACATTTTGTAAAACGTTCTATTTGCCAAAGCGTGACACGTTTCATGACTGGTCAAACTTTATTAAATCAACATACTCATTCCAAGTACTGCTGTCCACTCTGATTCACAAAAGGGTTCATAGAAAGCAATGCTTGATGCACTGATTTTTGCATTCGAGTGCAAGAAGAGATTCACTCTGTGCGCGTAATAACTGAAAATCGAGATAGCGAACATATCAAGCAACGCACCCTATTTAACGCTTCGTCGACACACCTCTTTCTTCGATCAATTTTGAGATACCTGGGTGGCTTACACCCACAGGAATTTTTGAACGACTGTCATTCTCGTTTAAAGAATCCAAATATTATTAAAAGAATCACGGGACAATTTCAAGGTCTCTCGAATGCATTCCACTAACTTTTTATTGAAATTTTATTAAAGATTTTGCAAAAAATTCTAGATCACCATATGTCGAAAAAAAAAACGAAGAAAATCTTCAAAAAATGTAGCTGTTACAAATTTCAATATTAGAAACTAAAGATCGACAGAGATATTGTTCAGATATAATATTTTGAGAAAACAAATAGTTTTATAATAGATAATAGTTTTATAAATATATACATTTTGCATATAAAAGCATACGCAGCGTTAAAATCAGCCCATGGGTAGCTCACACCCAAAGTGTCAACAAAGGGTTGCAGAAAATAATCAAACTTCCCCCAAGCACGGCTGCAATCTACAATACAAAACCACACCACAGAAGACACATCGAAATCAAGAAAGAACGAATGGAACTCGGCTCGCCATCGCGTGCGTAGCGAATATTTTTATCGTTCGGGGGTCGAGAGGCCGCGGTGTAATCGAAAGAGCCACTGAGGGGGACGATTCACGAAACGGTAGTAAGAAAGGCCGCGGGGACAGCCAGGAATGCAATCAGCGGTTACAACGTTCGAGGACGAAGGTAGCAGCTTCCCTTATTCTTCCTTATCAACGAGTTATCGCTGGCATCTCCGGTATTAACGTTAATCGAGCAGAAAGATCAAAACTCGGGCCTGCGTTCGGGGCATTCGTACGGCGAACGGCGGGAGAGCAGAAGGCGGAGATGCGCGTAAACGAGCGTGGACGGGAATTAATGCGCGGCGGGCCGGCGCGAAATGCGGCGAAACTATCTTCCATTGGGGATAATTAGTCGGGCGCCGTAGCAGCTCCGCAAGAACTCGAATATGGCCGTGGTGGCGGGAATGCGTTGGCAGCGCGCAAAATGCCGAGGGTACGAGAACCGCTCGCGTTGATACGCGATCTCGGTTACACGCAGTCTGGCTTTGGCGCTGTGCACCGGCCGCAAATGGCACCGACCGTGACAATTACCACGGGACGCTCCTTCGAAATAACTTCCCGCGTCAATGTTGCCGCCCGATAACAGCGTTTTAATCTCCGCGCGGTTGGAATCCGTCGCTCGTTGCGATAAGACTGAAACGCACTCCGACGAGCTTTCGAATTAGGAGAAATACCTGCGTACCTAATCACGAGCGATCGAGTATGCAACCTTCGACTCCGGATGCTGTGCACCCACGTTCTCTGCATTAAGGAATTGTAACCTCGAGATGAACGCTTCGGTGACGTTGATATTAAGCTTCATATTTCTCGTGGGAAATATGTATGTACCGAGGAGTAAAAGTCCCTTCCTTGGAGCATTTGCTCGTGCACACCGGTAGACCGTAACAGCCGTTCTCCCCCTGAAATAATTCTTCTCTCTTCACTTTCGATCTCCTTTCTCGCGTCTCGGAAACTCTCGAGGCCGCGGCCTCATACTCTTTCGGTCATTAGCTCGGCCATATCTCTGCTCCCACCGCAACTCTTACATACTATTTGCATCCAACGTAAGTCCCGATGGAATTCATAGCCCCGCGCAGTGGCCGTTGCAGAATGCAGCCGGCGCAAGTGCATACTTTGCGGCGCCCGCCCTAATCATCCCCAGCCGCGGTGCACTCCAATCTCGCTTACCCACTTACTTAGAGAGGCCACGTACGCTCGGTCCTTGAAAACGTCGAAAAGAGTCTCGGGCGGGGAAGGAAAAAATTCCTGGAATGCCGGTGAATCCAAGGATCCGTAATTCGGTACGACGAATCCATTATTCCATGGAAATTGCACCTCGTTAGACCGGCGGAAAAGATGAGCAAGCACGTACAGTTTACAGGAACGATATACACTCGTCGATTCGGCAACGATATTGAAAGCTCACGAACTCGCTTGCACGTGATCGTAATACGCGAAATATCCAGAGTCTAATAGGCGAGTACCGAACAACACGTGCCTCTGAATGAGTTGAAACGCAGCATTCTTTCCTTTCTTCGGGTCAGATTGCCTGTACCCCGTTCGGAGAAAGTGCTCATTAGAGAACGGATGCAGTGTTTAAGGAACGCTGATGCAGGATTGTGAAATTCAGCGCTGGGTGGTCTAGGACACGAAAAGGTTTCGCGTATTGTTATGTTTCTGTGGAAATAAGTTTGATCGTCAAGCAACTGTACACCGTTGTTGTCTCGTAAAGAGAACGATACACCATACATTTTAATCTTGCGGAGGAATAAATGAAGAAGATACTGAAAACACGTATCGGATGATATCGGAAATATTGCCGCGATAAAGGAGAAAAACGAAGAGGAGGATCGCACTTCTCGAATCCACTTTTCGAACCTCTGGTCGTTTGCCAGAGCAGCCATCGACCTCTGTAATTCAGTGGGCGCGCCCCACTCGATATATGGATTGGTTCAATGCACCTTCGATTTTTAAAAAACCTTTTAAATTCGTCTTAAAGACAATTGTCACTATCTAAAGACAGCAGTGCAACGATTCGAAACATCCCAATGAGCCTTGCACGTATCGTTCGATCTACCGGGTAAGCAGAATATTGAAGCAGTGGATGATAATTCAAAGAAAGTTGAAACAATCTTCACAAGGTTGAATAAAAAGTCAACAGTGTTATGAATACAAAGTGGCCTGTTTCTTCGAATAAAAATTCAATGGCATCATGTTGCATGTCTCAAGAATTCCTTGGTCCCTTCAAATTTCTCGATGTGTGGTTTAAAAAGCTCGAGGTCTGAATATTACATGAAACGATGCGAAGTCTCGGCAATGAATCCTATTGAATAGCCGAGAGAGGGTCATCTGAATGCCTATCGCTAGTTATGGAGTCCCATCGCTGGGTCGATATTACGGGAGCGCAATAAGCACCTACGTGCACGCGCGTGGGTGCAATGTGGGAGTTTTTTCCCGAACGCCGTCGAGGATACTTCTGTGTGGCGTATGGAGTGCACTCGTCTGCAGGGCGCGTGGGGGGAAGCGACTGTATACGTTTCAGGAAGAGGCTGGAACGTATTTCGCCCGAGTGTTACAACGTAAGATGTTGCTTTTAATTCGAGCATCGTGCAGGGTTAAACGCTGTGTTTGAATAAATTCTCGTGCTCGCCAAGCTGTTGCGAACTGACGAGCCGGTATAATTAAACGATTTCTTTGTGCTGTTTCCTGTACGTGGATCGACCATGAGGAAATGGTAAAGATGAAGAGATAAAAGAGGGAACGTCGGGATCCTTGAATTCTAGAATGCAAATTGAATTATCCCTCCCACAACTTATGTAATTCTAGCTTCGTAATACTTCCATAAATGATTCTAAAAAATGTAAAAGAATTTTAACGTCAACTTACAAAATCTGTGATGAAGGATGTCTAAGCTGATCTTCAAGTAACAACGCATGAAGTTTTGAGCGATGATCAGAGATTATATTAAAGCCCTTTGGTGAGCCCCGAGGAGAAGCAGCCAACTTAGTAATGGAACTTAACCGGAACATACCGAGCTCGATACTGAGTGCAGCCAATATCCTGACAATAAATGAATTTCAAGGTGGAAAGGCGCGTGCAGATGAGTTTATCTTAAGCACGTGCACGGAAGTCATAATCTACGGCTAGGGGGAAACATACTGACGCATAATATCTCGGGATTATACGTGCCTGGAGGGTTAGGTCAGTGAGTTGAGGCTGGCTCGCAGTACTTAGGACCGGATGTGGAAGTAGGTGGAGTCCGCGAGTGCACGTACCGCGGGGGAAGAAACAGGAGCAGCGGTATTTACCTGCAGTATCTCCATCAAGTCTTGCAATTATCTTATTTATAGCTGCTGGCCGCATTGCAGGCATCCACTCGGGTGACGTTCGACGAAAAAGGCAACCGAAACGTCCGCGCTAACTGAGGAAAGAACGTGCGCGATTGGAAGTACTCGTACTCTAAATAATTCAGGGAAAGCCGACAGTTAACGTGCAAGCTCGAAAGTGTTCATTCCCCCGCATTTATAGAAACTGTGAGATCTATTTTCACTAATCACAAGCGGCGATCGCTTTCAAATATTAGGTTTAGATAGAAAGAAACTGTCGATGACCTGAATAGCTCGGTACAGAATTAAATGTTTGAGGATGCCACTGACACTTTCAGTTTGCTTCAATCTAATCTAATCTGTAATATACTCAAGCGAAGATAATACGTAATTATATAGGGAAATTTCAAAGTAAACGTATGTTCAGCACGTTCTTTTGGGAATGTACAGACACTCGATGCAATTCAACTCGCCAATCTCGGTCGCGGGTAGGTTAGAATTAGCGGATCCGTCGAGCATGCCTGGCAAAATCATCAACCTGTAGCTAATTGGATGGCAGCCTACACCTGCGGGCGACTATGTAACAGCGTACCGCGTAGGATTCTTCGTGGACTTAACTGTTAGTATGTTGAAGGAGGCATCGCGAAAACGATTAGAAAATATTGCAGAGCAGACACTTTGTACCAAACCCACAACTAACTCGCATCTATTCTGTTTAAGAAACGCCCAAGCCCCTGTGGTTTAATTACAAAGGCAGAAATGCGATCAGTGATGTGGGAATTCGATCAAGACAGAACATTTTAAACGCTTGCAAGAATAGTTGCAGCGAAAGGTGTGCCGCATACCCTGAGATTCTCGAAAATGCAGCGGTTGTCAGGCTTCCTGCCGCGCCAAAATTATTAGTTCAACAATAACTCTCCGCTAATCCTCAGGGCGGATTAGCTAGAGACTATCTGTCAGTTATACGTAACGAGTAGGAATATTAGTCAACCGGTGACACGAATCCGCGTTTCAAGACGCGCCGCGGTATTCTGCGCGCGCAAATATAACTTTGGAATTCAATATTTAAATACGCAATAATTTTGTCCTACTTACGTGAAAAACATATTCCCCTCATTTTGCGCCTTCGCATAACAATTCGCTGCGTCAATTCGCGTATTTTGTACCAGGTTAACGATAATAGGCAAACCTCCGTGAGTTTCGATCTTTAAGTGTACTTAGCCGTAAATGTATGCAAATTACAACTCCCACAAATTGCAGAGCGGTGGATGCAAATTTTACAAAGTATACAATAAATTAAATTGCACAGCGGTGGTAACTGTACATCCACAGTGACGCGTGCACAGGCGCCTCTGCGCGGCTACGATTCGTTATTTCTACAATTTGTTATATCGCCGTGCAGGATATCGTACGTCAGCGCGTCTTAGGAACATCAAAAGCGGGCGACCAGTGGGCAAGCTTCTCGAGTAACCGGCGAATGGCTAATAAACCACACCTGTCGGGTGTCTGAGCGGGACCAAATTATTCGATAATAGCCTCACGCTAATCCCTTACCGTCAGATTAGTTCCAGCGATTCGTCACCCCTGTAGAAGATAACTGTGCGAAGCGGCATCAATTAATTCCCACGAGGAATGATATCGTTATCTATCCCTTAACTCTCCGAAGCGTTCCGTACGCCTCGGAAGAAATCGCTTCCTACCAAACATCACCGATAAACCGAGATAGGGATCTAATTAAACGCGATCGTTGGCACAAGTAACAGGATTCTGTGAACCGTGAAACGAATCCAGTCAATTAGGCCTCGTATATCTGGCGTCGAAGTAGGGCGCACGATCATCGCCAAAGAAAGATGGGAGTGGAAGAAAAATGTGAGCGATCGAAGCGGGGCTCGAGAAAATCGCGATAAATCGCACGATCCTGGGATTGCCGAGGAGCAGCCCTCGGTGGGTAGCACCTGCCGACGTTCTCGCGACGCCTAAATTATTCGATAATAGCTCTGCGCTAATCCCCCCGCGGCAGATTAGTCGGGGCTATCCGTCAGTCGTGCACGGCGGATAGGAGTATTAGTCCCTGTCACCGGATCGCGACAGCCTGTGTAACGAACGAAGCGGGCTCCTCTTTCTCTCTGTTCCTCTCAGCCGGGCGATATTTGCGGCCGAGCGATTCGCGGGAACGACGGCGAGGCGGCCAGAGTTACGCAATACCGAACCGCCCCGATGCCGCTACCCGCGCTGCACCGCGGCACGAAATCAATTTTTGGCTCGCGGAACAACGTGGAGAGCCTCCTCAGCGGGTGGAAGTTGGATGCTGGGCTCTTGAGGTATTCGTGCAGGATTCGGGGTGGAATGTGGTGGAAGGGGCAAGTGGAACCCCTTCGATGGCAACGTGGATATTGATTTTGAAGGATTCGAGATGACTGGGAAGAATATTCCGTGGATTTAAAGAGGTTGGTGGGATAGGGAGGTATTACACAATAAAATACTAAATTGTACCCCCTGTGGCTTGAACATTAATAATACAAAATAAAACCAGACTTTAAAATCTTTTTTCTGAAAACAAAAAACATAAAGTGTGGAATATCCCATTCACCCCAAAACTTGGCACAATTCTCGTGGCACCACTCATTACAGACAATCTTCTGAAGGTGGACGAAATAATTTTTCGCCACAGTAAATACATATTAGAGGGCTGCTGTTTCTTTCGTGACGTAACACAGTGGTTCGAGTATACTACATACTAGTTGGACAAAATTATTTTTTCGCGGGTTTGGGTTTATATGGGGTTCAAATTGCTTGAAAACAAACCTGATTCGTATTACAGTTTATTATTTCAATAAAAATATCAATAAAATAAAAATATGACTAATTCAATTAAGGGAAAAGAACAAAACGACAGTATTGTACTTTAAATATAATTAACAGTTATAACATTATGTCTATTCCTGTAATTTCTGAGTTTTTATGTTTAAAACCTGGTTTTTGAAATCAGTCTTCTCTGCATCGCTATTAAAATAGTGTTTTACTATATGTTCCACGTCGATCCACGCGACAAGGGTTGAATGTACGGAAAGTAGAGACTTTCTAGTTTATTTTAATCAATCGATCGATCTGCAAAAATTTGCAAAACTATATTTTTCTAATTGTTTTCGAGCGCGACGCTCGGCATAGTTTTGCAAATTTTTGCAGATCGATCGATTAAAATAAACTAGAAAGTCTCTACTTTCCGTACATTCAACCCTTGTCGCCTGGATCGACGTGGAACATATAGTAAAACACTATTTTAATCCACTGAGTGGTGCTACCGAGCGTCGCGCTCGAAAACAATTAGAAAAATATGGTTTTGCAAATTTTTGCAGATCGATTGTTTGATTAAAATAAACTAGAAAGTCTCTACTTTTCGTAGATTCAACCCTTGTCGCGTGGATCGACGTGGAACATATAGTAAAACACTATTTTAATAGCGATGCAGGGAAAACTTATTTCAAAAAGCAGGTTTTAAACTTAGAAACTCAGAAATTACGGGAATTAGTCATATTTTTATTTTATTGATATTTTTATTGAAATAATAAACTGTAATACGAATCAGGTTTGTTTTCTAACAATTTGAACCCCATTGTTACGTGAGGGCGTTAATTTTTAGCGACCGAGCGGTAAAGTGTAAATTACTCACGCAACGCTTAACGAATTTAAAAGATATAATTGTAATTCCGACATAATTAGATTATTACGCCAAAAATCAGGATTTTTGTGGGGACGGCTATTGTCTTCAACCTATACAGGTCGCCCAGTCAGGATGTGGTATTTTGGTGGAGACTGGTTCGAAACAAAATTAGACAAGTTAAGGAATAATATACCATGTATTACAAAATATATATATAAAGGAGTTTTTGAAAGGTGGTACAAAATGGGGAAAATTACATGGATTTGTGTTACGCCAAATCATATATAAAAAGTCCAATTACAATGTGTAAAATCCTAGACTTGTTTGTGAGGTTTGAATTTAGTCAGAATTGAATGTGAACGGAAACAAGAAGTCGACAATAATTGATCGAGGGAAAACCCATAACCCACTAGGTGGTTGAATCAGCTGCTAGTTCCGTACAATATCATGGATAGATGGAATCACTCACCAACTCTGTACAAGAGATTATTAATTTGTACTACCTCTCCCTCTCTCTCTCTCGCTCTCGCTCTCTCTCTCTCTCGCTCTCGCTCTCTCTGAATGACCTGAGGGTCCGCGTACTGGATGGTGAATCGCAGGAGCGTCGCACAACACACAATGTCAAAAGTCAGTTCTTTATATTCTCGTTAAACGTTAGAGGGTAGTTGATTTAAAGCTGATAATAGTTTTAAAATGATTATAAAAACACAAAATGTACATGAGTTTGAGTCTCTACGGGGACTGAGTCCTTCCACGCACTAACAGAAAACACGGGAACTCCGGCTCAAAGACTATTTTATTGAATAGCGATGTGTCCTCGGACAGAACGTCAGCGCACTATGCGACTTAACAGGCGACTGCCGTAAAATGGTAGATTTTGAATAAAATGATAAGTAATTATGTAGTAACTACGAGGGAACTGAGTCTTTCCACGTTATTATTGCACGATGGAACCCTAGCTCAAGCGCTTATTAATAATAATAGCGATGTCCCTCGGACAGATCAACTGCGCACTACGCGACTTGCTAGCTGACTGCCCCGAGCGTTCGCAGGGTAGGCCCGAGCACTCGGGCCTTTGCACAAAGAGCGCCAAAATTGCTGACTTTGCACCTCGTGCACACGGGCCTAACCGTCGTCGCCTCGGACCGTTCCCAGCCTCACAGTGCTTAGGTTTTCAGAATGTTATCGCATCCGGCGTTCCAAGAACGTTCTGTAGTGTCGAGATTTTTGCATGGGAAAATGCAGTGGCGTAATGAATTATAATAATTCGGTTTACAGATCATTGACAACTGATCGAGGGAAACTCCCATAACACGTGATGGTTGAATCAATCGTCGACATCTGTGAACTGACTACAATGAGGATATCGCAAAGATTTAGAAATGAATTTCGAAAAATAGCCGGCACGTAACACCATATAAACCCAAACCCGCGAAAAAATAATTTTGTCCAGCTAGCATGTAGTATACTCGAACCACTGTGCGTAAGAAATATGGACTGAATTCTTATTTTCATCCGATTCGCATTTGTCTACCCTACGTATCCATAATGCCACCGTAAAACCACCCCTCCATAACACAGTGTATAACGATTGTATCCCGAGTTTATTATCCGGAGTACTATATTGGTAATAACATCTCATTTGATAGTAAGTAGCGCCGATCGGCCATTAAACTGTAATTTTAACTACCCCAAAAACTGATCCCGTAGCAGGCGGCCCGCGACGCGCCTAACGGCGCCGTGTGTCTCCATAAAGTCGCGTGCCACGCACAAGTGAGAAACGGACGGTCTCGTCAGTTTCGGGTGGAAGAGAGCCGATGAGTGGAGCAACGAGAGGGAGAGAGGATAGAGATCGTGTGTGCGCTTGGTCTCTAAGGTGGAGAGGATGACAGAAAGGGGCTCTCTACTTTTCTCGCGGAATCCGTAAATTGGCCTCGAAATAGTACGGCCCGGCACACGCGTGCGGCACCTTGCGTAAATCTCAGAGCGCGGGTCAGGGACCAACGTTCCGCGAAAAGGTGTAGGGATAAACCTTACCCCCTTGCGCTTGTTTACCTTCCCTACCCTCGCCCCTTCGTGGCTGTCTCTTCGTTACTCTTTCGCCCAGCCGAATAAATTGCTGACCATGCATCCCCCGAGGAATTATAGGATCTTAAGTATATTTATGCGTTTATGCGCCCTTCACGTCGTGGCCCGTTCGCTTCATTCTTTGTCATGCCCCTCTTCATTGATCTCTCAAAAGCCTTCGCCAGACATTTACTTTGTTTCTTGTAACTTTGACAGAAGAACGAATGGAGAACCATACGAGTGTACTTTTTGATGTCTTTAAAATTACTTCTTAAGTCTACGTACTTAGAATCTATTATTTCTATGTAGAAATATGTGGAGGGCATTGTAGACGAGGTTTACTGAGAATTGAGAATGATGAAATTGTAATTTCAGTCTTCGCGTAAAATATGTATTGGAAGGTAGTTACGGATGAAATCAGTGAAATTCTTACGTTCTCCTCCTGTTAGTTATGCTGTTGGCGCATGATTATCTCTCCCGTATTCGCTCGAGTCGAACAGAACACGAGAGGATCTCGCTAACGGCCCGTACATGACAGATTTAACGCATCTGCCGAACTAATTGGCCCAGCGTTACCGATGAAGTGGCAGCTTTCCTCCTCTCACTTTCCCAATCCATCTCTTTTCCCTTCGCGTTTCGTCTCTATTTCGCACGATCATGCGATTATTTTCTCGTTGCTCATTCAACGGCTTCGCACGTACACGGGCGCTAACGTCTCTCCTTCGATTATTCCCAGATTTATACCTCTGCCCGTCTAGATACCGTCCTATTCTACTTGCCCGCCGCGGGTATCATACCTAGATTGCCGCTGTCTACGGACGGACTCCCATGCCCCCGTTTATCTGTCCCTCAACATGGTTTATGGTGTTTGCATTGTGTTGATATCGAATAACGGTATCAACCGGATATAATCGGCGCGTTATAGTAACAGAAATAGAAAGAAGGAAGCTCCTTTGCGCTGACTTAAAGGAACAGAGTTTCTTAGCATCCTGCTTAGATAACGAGTCCCTGCGGTGATAAAAGCCTACGTTCTACCATGTAACTGGTCTTTCTACCAGTGTTCTGTTACAGGACAAGTCTGCTCGTCCTAAAACGTATCAATTCGTTTAACATATTCGTGACTTCCTGATCACTAACCCAAGATCCACGAAAATGTTCATGGAATACTATTTATTAGAGCACGATACTTTAATATCAATAATTTAATAGTAAATAATATAAAGGGTGTTTCAGTAAGGGTCACATAAATCGGGCTGGATTTGAGCAATGGCTTGAGCGTCGATTTAACACCCCCAGATTTTTATTCTTTAGGGCTACATTAAGTCTCCAACCTATGCCAATAGTCCAGCAACAATTTTCGACCTGAAGAACAACGTCATTCGAGCCTGATTTATGTAAAAGAATCATCCAAAATTGGGTCTCTCAGGTCGCCTCCTGCAATCTAAGCCGTGGAAACCATTTGAACGATATTATTTTTAAAACACAATGACAATGAATGTACTTTAATCCACAATAAAGATTTCCGCTATAACTAACATACACCTCTTTTTATTCAATTTTAAAGATCGAACGCCTTTATTGAAAGATCCTATACCTTCTGAACAGAACCTTTGCAAAAATCCTCGCCATAAAAAAGTTACACAACCCTTCTCACACTCGCCACCCCGAACAACCCCGAATTAGTCATCTCCGATCGAACTTGTTAAAACTCAGACTCCTTTTTACCAACTACTCTTGGACTCACGCGAGACGCGACAATTCGAAGCGAGCTACGAGGCATCTAACCGTATTCGCCGTCTGATATCTATATTTAAAGGATCGGTAAATCACTCGACGATCACGATGCCCGCGTCGCACCCTATATCGCATTCTGCCGTGTTTCAACGAATGTTCAGGGGTGGAGGGGGGGGGGGATCTTTGGCCCTTGATCATGAAATGCAGCGATCTATCTGTCTGCCTCCCCCCCTGCCCCGTCCAGCGCGATCGTACAAGGGATCCATACGAAGGTTGAATGTTGTTGCGAGCAGGAGAGGTGAGGAAGACGGGAACGAGGATGATAGAATTCGACGCGGATTCCACTGCCAGACGGAAATAGAGGGGCCGCGCGCATCGAGAATACCGTCGGTTCACATGCCGTGTTACGATGCACCAGCACTGCGCATGCACGCGCCTATGCGCCGTGGGTAGGTTGCTAATGCGTGATATCGAAAAATGATCGGTAGAACATTTTGGGTTACGATGAAGTTCGTGTTTCCTATGTGATCCTCGCAACGCTGAACGGCGTAGCATTGAATGCTCCGTTGAGAGATAGGATTCTCGAAAGCAATCGCGGGGAGCATCAAAGTATGAAAAATTGATGGAAAGGGTTCAAGATTAACCCTTCGTGGTAACACGGGGTGTATCGCACCCAAAGAGCAATTTTCGAGTTCAAATGTCGTGCCTTTACGATTTGCAAAGGGGATTTATTGCAAGAAAAATTTTAAAAAAAATCGCTTTTTTCCACAACCGTGGAAAATTATTTTAGAACTATAAATTTCATCATATCAAAATTTACATTTCTAGAAAAAGTATTAGGTAGGAATGTACAATTATCACTGAAAAGTTAGAAGATTCAAATATACGAAAATGATAACTCAAAAATGACACTGGAGTGCAGTGAACCCCATATGACCAATTTGTGATTATAAGAAGATGTGAAGGGTTAAAAGAATTGGTTTTGAGATCGAGGTTTAGTGTTCAAATAATGCTCGGCTACATTTTGCTATAAGAGTTTGATAAGGAGTTTCGAGTGTCGAGCTAAAATGGACGGTTTCCGTAGATACTATTAAGAAGTCGTAGGTAAACCGATAGGAAAGAGCAGAGACAAGGCAGATAAAGGTGGCAGAGTGGAAAAGAGAAAGTGCAATTTATTATTCGACATTGTTAGTAGCTTTTCTGAGTTTATTCACTCGTTGTAACAATGGTCTCTCTCCTTACGCATACCACATTCCCCGGAAGAGGTCCCCCTAACAGCGAGTATGAAATAAACTTGGAGTAATTATGGTAATTACTCAGGGTTTACGTAAACAGCTGTTAAAACGCGAGTTGTCATAAAAGAAACATGAAAGTAAAAGGAATCTTCTATTTCCTTATTGTAATCTGCTACCCGCCCATTCGAATTCAGCCAGTGTACAAACCAACGAAATTATTAAGGAACCAACGTGATCTATCGTCGTGAAACTCGGTATTCTCACAGCGAGAGCCTACGAGGGTCCCGTAAACATCGCTACCTGTCTTGGAAGTGACTAATTTTCGTGGGCCCACGAGCAGGAAATTCTATGCCGCGATATCACCGGCCTCGAGCAACCTAACGTTGGACCGAAGGATCCGCAGGAAAGACGCGGAGACCAATTTGCATAGTTGCCTTTGACCCCTCCGTTGGCTGTGTGTACGAGCGACCCTGATGATTATCCTGCAGGCCGAAGGCTGAATCCATCGTAAACGTCGACGTCATGAAACGAACGCCACCCACTGACGATTCCCTCGAGTTCTTTGTTCGGTTCGCCGAGGAAGAAAGAAATGAGAGGGGGACTGTGCAAGCAAAACAACAGCTTGCATATAATTTGTAATAATTTGGAGACGAAGAATCACTGTCATTAGGACTCTCTGCCGAGTGTTGGCATTTCTGTTCGAATTTCCGAACAGCCGGCAGTAGAAAAATTTTGCGAGGAGTTACTAAAAAAAGATGTCGAATAATACAGATTCACGGAGTGGGCGTAAAAATGGGCGAAGGATAGGTTGCACATACAATGATAGATCAACGGTGTTGCAGCGATTAGAGGGCGAGATCGAAGAGAGACCTTCAGTAAATTCTAATTTCAACTTCAATTCTCTGCGGTATGTGTTCTGACGGTTTACCTACGAAGAAATTTAACATAATTCGTCCCACTATCTTACAAGGGATGTTAGGCAACCAGAAAATTCAGAAAATATACAACTTTGTATGCAAGTAAAGTAGTTGTTGTTGGCGCCATAGTACGTTTTTAAGGGGAAAGAAGAAAATTCTGCATTTCTTCAAGGGTTGATTTCACCCTCAAAATCCACACTAAGGACACAAAAAAAAATGGATCTATGTCACGGATGAATTCGCAACTAGAGACTTGCACACAAAGTTGCATAATTTTCTGAATTGTCGGGTTGCCTAACTTCCCTCGTTAGCAAGATTGCCTCGTAAATTGAACACTAGACACTCCTAAACGTCCCCACCTTTTCCCTGCATCGCTCCTCGCAATTAACCTCGCCTCTACGAAAGGATCGACATAACCCGAAGCTCGAACGCTCCTCTAAGCAAGAATCAAAGGGCAGCCCTCGTCTCAGACCATAGCAGAACCCAGTCGACCTTTAGATCGACATAATTAAAAAGTACCGTTGTCCAGTGACACCGTACCACGGATTATATCGGTAGCCCGATCCAGACGAATACCCACAGGCGCGACGCGGTGCCAATAAATCTCTGGGTGAACGACGACGCTGACGACTGTCATTGATACAAACTATCGATCCATACGAGGCCAGTCGGACGTGACCATACGAGAGGGGTTTCTGCGAGAGGCAGCGAGATGTGAAAGAATCAAAAGCGACACGACAAACACCACCACGGACAGAAGCAAAACAAAGCGAGCGGCGCAGCTTGGTGAAATAACGATCGCGCCTCGCAGGATTTATACGTGGACGTAGAGAAGCGCCGAGGCAAAAAGTCTCCGCTGTCAGTGACGTTGCTTAGCGTCGTGTTATATCGTGGACAGTGTATCGCGAATGGATCTCGATCCAGGTAATACGGAACGATCGAACTCGCTGTAGTGATAGATCGACGGACAGTCGACGATTTCGTGGGTAGCAGTTCGAGAAATTCCTTCATGTCTTCCTGTTCCGTGAAATTCCTCTAGTTACTTGACCCCTTGCATGCTGACAATGGTTTAGAGTCGTGAAAGGGGTAGGTAATTATCTTCTGTAGCAATATTTCCTCCCTAACCAAGACCTCCTGATTACGTCACAATTTTTGTTTGCTGCCAAATTCGATCAAAGGGGGTGTAATTGACTCCTGAAAATCTGGGTATTTTCCTATTTTGTATTATAACTCGTGAACTCAAAAATAATTTTTTTCAACAAATGATAGATCTAATTAAAAGAAGTAATTTTTGGCTTTGAAAATTTTTTTCTATCTCTTACAGTTCGCGAATTATAACACAAAATCGCAAAATAACCGAATTTTCATATGGGGGTTAATTTTCCCCCCATCGAGTGAATTTGGGCAGCAACGAAAAATTGCGTTGTAATCAGGAGGAAATTCCCTACATATTCACAAAGTTTCAGAACTTTTTAAATTTTCGGGTTCAGGATCTTCCCTTGTTAGTGTAGAAGGGGTTTGAGAAAGCAGATATACCCTTCTTCCTGTTGAACGTTGGTAATTCATAGAGCTAAATGTCACGGTTTCGTGTTTTAAGGCTTGACGAGGTAATAATGTAACAGAAAGCAAAACATGGTCGATGAAATGATCCTGGATCTCCACTACACGTCATTACAGTATATAGCCAGTTTTCAGTACGCTGCAAAACTGGCAACACACGTAAATATACTAACGTTGGAGTAAGTATCATGCGTACTTCACGACGCAATAAAGGTAATGGGAGTTTATATTGCTAAGAGACGTTCATGAAGTAACTCTATACTAAAACGATAGGGCTATGATCCAGTGATTTAGTGTGATTCATAAAGGGTACACGCGAATGCCTCGCCAACAGTAGGTACACTGAAATTATATTCGAATAATTTCTGTTCCTCTAGCAACTTCGCAACGCGTGTTTCGATGCGTAATTTTGGCAATAGATACGATTTGCTCCATTTAAAACCTGCCCCTTGTATAACACCTCTCCCCAACATTTGCGAAATTGAACTGCATACCTCGAACCAATTCTAAAGAAAATTTCAAACCTCGCATGAACAAAATTCACAAAAAATCGAAAGCACACTATTAATACCCCAACTGTAAACACCAACATCGACTTGGCCAAATCGAGGTTAATTGCGTCAATCGTAATCGAACAATGAGAATATTCGATGCATTATCGAGCTGTAATAGAACATCTATCCCGTCGATTTATCCTAATTGCGGCACGCGTTGCAGCCCTAACTATGAGCCTCGCGCCAGGAGCTACCGATCGCGATCTATGACGGCTATATACCTATCGGACACGTTAGATCGTTTCGCCGATAAACATGTAACGCGCGCGCTAAATCACAAAGCGACAATTTATGGTTCCACGCCGTCGCGACGATTCTATTTATAATTGCACGTGGACCAAGAGGGACAGAGGGAACAGCCCTCCCGCGCCCCACAAAACCGGACCGGCCTTTCCGGATCACGCTTTTCAATTTTCAAAATACCCCGAGACGGATGACTACCCGCCCACGATCCTTATCGCCCCCTCGCCTCTCATCGACAAGAAACGGCCAGGAAACGGTCCACGATAAGGGAACTTCAACCCGTCCCGGGACAAATTAGATGATAATCGATCAGACTGGTTATACAGATTAACGACGTAATTTAGATAGCCTTATCCAGATAGACGAGCAGCGCAACACGGGACGTCTGTGCATGTTGCAATTCGGCTCGCTGTACGTTAACGTTGCACTCCGATACCCCGTATATAAATGTCATCCTGACAGTCTCGGAGGAACTGAAAAATTAGAGGCTCCTTCACGCCCGTTCGTCCTATCTACGTTGCTCTCAATCTCGAAGTATCGCGTTGATAATTAATCCAGCGAATAACAAGCCGACAACACTTCCGTGGTCACAATCTAATTAAAACGGCCCATAATTTTGTAGATAACAGACGCGAAGCATTGAGGAACACACTTTCACTATGCGCAAAAGTCGCTGCCGGTGTGTAATACACTTTTTGACACAGAAGCGTAGATGTTACGATTACAAGCCGGTAGAGGAATAATGCTAAGAGTTGTTAAGTTTATGTTCCAACGGTGAAACGGAAACGTTTAAGAGAGTTTATCGCGGATGAAAGTTCGTGTTAAAATCTGAGACCAGTTCCTCGCGGTAGCTCGTAAAATAGAGATTCTGCGAGGTTTCCATCACTAATATTGCAATTCGCATCGCATGGATGCGTTTTAGGTATGCCCCTGTCCCCTATTAATTGGAAAGTCCCGTCCTTTTTCTATACTTTGGCCACGCGGCTGTCGTGAATTTTAAATAGGCTGACACAATGAACACTGTATAGAGTTAGAAGAATCTTCCTGTACTTAGAGCTTAGACTTGGAAAATGGTTATCGTTGGCGTTTTTTGACGCCCTGCATCATCGATCGCGCGATTCCAGTGATTTAAAATTCATGGTTCTAGTTCAGTAAATCGTGACTCGTGAAGCAAGTCGGAACGAGCAGCTAAACTTGTCATAACAAGCTCGTAACGGAACGAAAGTGAAGCTGGTGTGTGTTGCCATAGTTATATCGACCGAATAACAGATTAACTTTCTTAACTTTCCTCTAATTTGATAATCATCGCGTGGCCGCGCCTCATCTCGCGAATTCGTAATGTCACGTACCGACTGTGCGAAGAAAATGTCTCGTAACTGGCCGTTCGCTGATTCTGCTCTAGCTTTCTAAGTGATCTTGAATAATTGTCGGTCGAGTCAATGTCGGCTTAAATCGTTAGAAAAAAACGTGTAATCTCCCTACACGAATATGCGTGTTGCTCGTTGAAAGTGCGACTAAGAAACACTATTTTCGATTTGTAACTTGATATCTGTAATTGTTGGAAACGTACAGAACTAAGAACTTTCCTTTGTATAAATATTCCTTGTACACGAAGGAAACATATAGTGTAATAATAATGGAGCTCTTTTTTACGTATAAATTTAGTTCGCAGTCGACTGGTCTTCAATCAACCAGCTTGTCAAATGTATCATCTTTCGGATTGTATATTTCATTCGAAAGATACAAACGTCAGAAGTTCCGCGCGCCCTCTGGTTATGGCATGCGAATTTTTCTCGCGAGGGCCTTGCAAGATGCGAGCCGACATTCGCTTAATTATGGTGACAGTCCGAAAATACGCGAGGTCTTGTCAGATTACTCAGCCACGAGAAGATGGAAGTATACGAGAGCACGGAGAAACACGCTTTGGACACATGCTTTAAACTCATTAACAGTTTTGCGTACAAATACCTCGCCACCATTATCTTGTCATCAACTCTGGTGCCTTATACGTTCTTTCAATCATCGTTCATTTTTTTTGGGTTCTCCTCGCGACATTAACGATATTATTCCGTTAGAGTGTTATTCATCTTGGAGCCCTAATCGCGTTGCTTTGTAATTAATGTAGATGCATTTAGAAAGACTTTGAAAAGGATATTGAATTATTGTTGTCTGAATTATTACATATAATTTTTTGTTCCACCAGTAGACATTACGAAACATAAATATTTTTCTACGAAAAAATTACCAAATGCTCTTTAAATGTTGCTCTTTTAAGTGCACAAAGTTCTGTAAAAATATATGTTTCCGCTTTTTCAAATAAAATTCACAAACATTCACCTCTTTTCGGTCACCTAACTAAGTATAACCCCATAAAACTAACACTAACAGATTTTAACTCTAACCCAGATTTTGACCGATAAGTAAAATGTGCTCCTGTTAAGTTTCTAATCCGATGCTCCTAACGTCCGCAGACAATTTATCGAACATCATTTCAGCATGAAAGAAAAATGAGCGGTCGCGTCGTCAGGAAGCCACGAGAATTCCTCGCATTGATAAACTTCCGCGCTAATTACAGCTCGCTGTCCGTATCGAAGTAATGAAAGATCTCACAAGAGCGTTAATTGCGCTGTTACGATTGTCGACCAACGATACAAGTCCGTTTTCCGCTTTTCTGATTTCGCGAATCATGCAACGCCGGGAACGATCGTTGACCCCGCGGCGCTTTCAATGAAGAGTGACGGGTGTGCTTAATTGCCGAGATTGCACTTTTACTCCGCCATCGGGAAACAAACAAATCGACGGATCGAGATGAATGGAACAAGAATTTTGAACGGGAACAACGCGAAATTATAATGCATCGCTATTCACTGAATGAAACCTGCAACTAATTCTGAATTGAAATATTCTGACACAATTCCTGAGACACCTCCTCACTTCTCGCCACAATATCAATAATAGCATTCAGTTCGTGCTATCCAGCCGTTTACAAAGAATAGCACAATAAGGACAACGGTAGATGCAATTTCCCGCGTACAGATTTACGATCTACCTGCGCGATTTCTCGAACGTATAACCGGGTCACAATAATGTCGACACTTCCTGCGGAACGTGTACCCGAAGGAGCAGAGTACCCTCGAACAATGTTGACGCGAATGTCGTGTGCACGTTCGTCAAGGAATCTAGGTAAACTCGGCTTCCACAGTAATTCTTTTCTACCGAGTAATTAGGTTCTACACGCTGTTTTCAATCCACTGTTACTAACGACAGTAACGACACCTTTCTGTAAGTCGCAATCCCAGCCCGAAAACGTTGCCTGCTCAGGACAATGTGACATATTCCTTCGCTGTCATTACTAATCCCTAACCGGTATAATTAATACGTGTAATTTGCTGCGGCGTTTACGTTGCTTGCATTGTGCGGCGCACAATAACGCCAGGAAAGTAATGCGAATTAGATCGTATCTAACAGCCGCTGTAGGACTGTTAGCGATTACAACTCAGACAAATGTTGGGTTTTCTTAATCACAATTAACTGTGATTTCTTCACCATTCCTTGGTCTCTCGTTCCCCGGTTCATTGTTGTTTTCAATGACTAAAATACCAGTTAATTCAACCTGCAAGGAGCTATTGTGTTCAGTGCGGCTTGAAAAAGGAGTGTAAATTAGCATGAATTCGCTTAAGTGGATCAATTTCCTGAAAATTCCTACATCCTATGTAACAGCTTGAAATCACTTTCTGAATCGTCGTTTTGGTCGTTCAACTGCAAATGTTCAAGAATTACTTCCGTGTGACGACGAAGAAAAACTTCACTGCACCTACGCTTTCTTGTTCCGGGCGCAGGTATGCGTCCTTGCGAAAACATTGAAAAGGCATAATTACCGTGACGTTGGAAAGGATTGTCTTCATTCAAATGGTAATGTGAAACGAGAACGAAGCTCAATACGGCGTTCACGATCTATTAACATTTGCATGCGAACGTTTCGAATACACAAAGTCCAGAAGGAGCTTCCGAATTATTCATGTTTCTTCGATACTAAAAAATTATATGCATCGCAAAGAGAAACGCTTCAGAAAAACAAATTGTAATTCGCAAAGAATAGGTTCGTCAATAAACTCCGAAAACTCAGTGATCCGCGGTGTAGTCGCTATTTGAGCATCGCACCGGAAAATCAGTCTCCCGCAAAATTTCAGTCATTCGACACGAGATACTGGAATGCATCGAGCAAGGATTATCTCTTGAAGTACGCGGGACACCGAAGATTAAGAACCGGAAATTTCTAAACTACAGTTATCCCGGTGTCTGGCCAGCTCCTCGTGATTCCTTCACCCGCACCCGCCCAACTTTCTCCATTGTCGACCCAATCGATTATTATTGCTGCGATCCGGCAACAGATAAAACTTGCGCAATGCGCGGCGCGTTCCTGCCTTGTCGCGGCGCGGGGGCCTCTTGTGCCGCTCGAATTTTTCTCGAAACCGCGAAAATAATAGACTCCCGTTTTGAAAGATCTTACATGCTAACTACGCGCGCCGTAGGTACGTAACAACGGGACCGTAAGAATTACATAATGCGAGACAATGCCCGGCCCGGACAAAGAAATTATACAATCTGTTGTCGCATTAGGTAAAAGTCTCTGAAAAATGATCGTCATTTAAAGTCGAATTTCTCCATTAGCAGCACAATGGTGTTACTAAAAATTATTTGTATTATTGGATCTACCGTTTCTGCTGGAATGAGCGAGAATAATACGTTACCTGATTTCGATACGTGTATTTGCAGTTAGCTTTAATGCGAGTATTCTCTGACGATGGGATTTTTAATAAGACGCGAAGACTGTGTAGGAAGTGGATTATAACGCTACTTTTGTACAGCTGCGACCTGATTTCATCGAAATCGAGTCGATTTGATAGACTGTGGACACTGAAATATAAAGGCCAGCCGTAGTTATAGCATATTGCATCGGAGAGCATTCTAGAGCAACGGCGTACAACTCGAGCGTGACACTGGCTCCGTTTTTAAGGTAGTTACGATATATCGAGCCTCGTGCACGTGCCCTTTTCACGTGCTTTCGAGCCTGTGAAAGCCAGATTTCTAGAAAAACTCCAGCAGCTATGCCCCACAAAAACAGCTGGACAGAGAAGCCAGTAATTATAAAGCGTTTCTAACTAAACATGAGGTAATATCGTATAATGTACTCGAACGGATAATTCACTCATTACCACAACAAATTCAGAATGACACCGTACGACATGCCTGTGGTGCTTTTCTGCAATTACGCAAGCCAGTAATAAATAAAAATTGTAAATAAAACAGGCGTTGCTTATGCGTAAGGATAATTGACTTGCAACGGGAATTTAATTCCGGTTGTAGTATGTTTTATTCAACTGTGTTTATTTCACACAGAAATATTTCACGAAGCAAATAGAAAGTTATGACATTGTAAAACATATGGAACGACTTTGGAGGAAGATTGAATATCTGTACAGCAGAGACTTCATCACAGATGGTGGCATCGAAATTTGCTACCCCTTGAAAAACACTGTTTCAACTGCGGATTTGCAGTTAAAAATTTGTATCCTGCGGATTTAACCTTACGAGATATTACGCAAGACACTTAACATTAGGGTGGTACTTAAAATTATTCAGCTTTTAAAATATTGCTGGGTTACCCAAACATTTTGTTCTCTATGCTTAAAAACAGGCCCGTTAATATTTCATTACATTTCATAATGTTTTAGAGGTTGCTACCCGCTTATGAATATTTTAAATAAAATTGTATTTTTTACTTAAGACGAATTCATAAACCCTCTATAAACCTGAGAGTCGAATTACCTGACGTCATTATATCAAGAATTCTCCTTCCAAAATAGTTGCCTACCCCCCACTCTGGCTAGTAAACATTACTACCAGGCTCTTATAAATATAAATGGACAATTTTTAAAAGTTATTGATTCACAAATTTACTCGGTAATAAAGTGTTTTATCGCGGACTGTACACGAACGAATCTGAATGGTAATTCGGTCTGCATTCTTGTTATTACGATCTACCGCGCTTCTCCGTATAAACGCGGTTCCTCGAGTGTGAAGTGCATAAATGGCTACGGCATAAGAAACAGGCACGAGCGTATTGCGATTGGCCAGGATCGCGGTGTTGGGCTGCGATAATTCCGCGATTTTATCGTGCCGGACATTAGCTGTATAACGGAGTGTCGGTAGCAACGCGATATAATTATATTTATCACGGGCGGGGGCCATCTTACGGGGCCCAACGTTACGTAAACGCGCGTCCGCCATGAAATAATGTAACCAGCGCAAGAAACCAGCGCATTCCTACGTATCGCCGGGGAATGATGAATCGTTGGTGGGTTATACGCGATCGATCGCCGAGATCGACGCCGGTATCGCTCGGCCGCGTTATCGATCGTGGACCACCGCTAAACCCGGCAGCGTAGCGCGGAACATGAAGCTTCCGGGTCGACGCTTCCTATTATTGCCTCTCGTGTGGAGGCCTCGAGCCAACGAGTGCTAGGTAGCGTTTAATCTCGCTCGATATTGACAAAACGTTAAAATACCGCGACATGCGACGAGGGCCAGTGTTATTAAAAGTGATCTTCGAAATGTGAATATATATCGTAGAAAATGAAATAAAGAATTGTAATCTGTGAAGGTGTTGCGAGCAGAAGGTGTCAATGAACGAGAGAGTAGGGCGCTGAAATTTGTCAGAATTTTATGTGGAAAAGTGCTGGTAGTAGAGATACTTCCACGATTGACAGAGAACAAATAATTAATTAGAGAAGGAAATCTTGGGAGATTTCGCCTGAAACTAAACGAAAAAGCACGAGAAACTCTGAATCTAGAGCTGCCACCTTTTTGGGAGGGATATCTCGTATTTTTATGGAATCTTCAAAAAATATAATATTTTCGGGGAAATTTAGGAAAATAAATACTATAGATTTATACTGTTATTGTACTTATTTTTTCAATAGCTTAGTTTAGTCAGGTTGATAAATAAATTCTTTTTCAATTAATTATGAACTGAAAATATAGTATTTTATATGCTATATTTCCGTTTCAACAGTACATAGTACAGTTTAGCGAATAAAGTACAATACTATATAATATAGTACCTATAGGTGGCAACCCTGAATCCGAACAAGACCACTTAAAGTTCAAACAATCGCCTACATACCGTTTCACATAAACGTGTCAGAGCAGGTATCATTCATCTCGTAGTAGTTGGAAAAATCTGGAAACATTGGAATCCCCCACAACGTACACTAATGCAGCCTAACAGTATGCACCTTGCAGTTCTGCCAGCCGGAGGGTGCAGCGCAGCGAAGACGGTAGTTTCGCCATTTTTACAAGGTTATTGCTTACGCGAAGAGGTCAGACTTCTGACGAGGAAGTAAGACGAGGGCGTTGGGCGGGGCACGTCTTTCTGCTCTTTCAGGAAGACCATCGGCGACTGAAAGAAGAATTCCCTGGCTGATGTTTCAGAACGAGCATAATGCACCAGAGGAGCATTGGAACGTTCCCCAGCCCATATCGCGTGGAAACGTGAGAAAAACTTTCCGCTAGATAGGTACCTACATACACGCCGGCGAGAGAAGTTCAAACCTGGTTGCACAAGCGGTGTCCAGCATTGCGCCGGTGCAATAACTTCAAATGCTTCGATTGTTATGTCATCGCGCGATTACGCTGGAACAGTTGCAAGTGTTAATTGCCGCTGAAACGCGAGTATCGAGGCGCGCGTAAAGCACGGCTCGAATGTTTATTGCCGGCCTTTGCCAGCGACGCGTTACGAATTAGATTTTCCGAGGGTATATTACACGTCATTAGGATCTTAATTCACGGGCCGGTTTCGTGAGGGTAACACGAACGTTTCTCTGTGGGCACGTAGGGTACCAGGCGCGGTGCAACGAAGGAAACATCGACACACGGTGATAATGTTTCAGCAATTTTCCGCGGTCGAGAGTACAATAACGTAATTGACATAATTACTCTTCGAACTACTTGGTATTCCGACGAGGGGGTCTTGATGCACCATTCGCGGTGATAAAAAATCTGCGCGCAGGCACGGGAACGATGGGCAACAAGAGACCGCGCTGCGTATAATAGATACTTGGCGGCGGACTGAAGTTTATGGAGACAGTTGGACCGTATTGGAGATCTGTCTGAACCATATAAGTACCCCGCGAAGAGTGAAAGGCGGCGTAATCTTTATTTTCTGGATCGACGTAACAGTGCCTTCTCCCGTTACATGGGTACCGTACTTTGCAGGGAAAGAAATCGTTCGAGTAAACACAATGAGCACTTCCTGGCCCCTGACAATGTTTCTAGCGTAATAAAGACGGGGACCCCGATAACTTTTACCCCTCGACTGTGTCGTTTTGTAGCTTGAAACGTTGCATTAGCTGCCATTAGTCTGAATAACAAGTTCCTTCGGATTTTGAAGATGCATGCGTTTCAACATTGTCTTCAAGAAGTGCTTGCAAGAGTTGACCTTTGCCAACATATCAATAAAGTCCTTTCATCTCAACCTAAACTAGACTCAAAAACCATACGAAAACCTTTCAATCTAAAATCCCCAGTAACCTGCTCCAAGTACCAGCTCTGTAATCGCTCACGAAACAAAAAGAGACTCTCTTCACTCTATGAAGTGAAGGAAGCAAGGATTTTATCTGCGCTCAAACAAATGTAAGTAATCCTTCCGCGTGATAAGATATTAATATCTATGGGAATCAGAAGCACTGCAATCGCCGCTAAAAATGTTATCTTGGAATTATATAGAAGAATATTTAGGCCAAGTTTTGCAGAAAGCTACCAACCCTCAATGATCTGAAATTGATTATTTAATAGTGAGTAGTATAATTAATATTATTTTAAAGTTTCTATAGTTTTAGATTTTTAATATAGTTGTTCTATGGGTTGGTAATTTTTTGCAAAATAAAGATCACAAAATTATGGGATCATTCCTGTGTTTAATTAATTTTTTGTCATTTTGAGGGTTGGTAGATTTCTGCATAACTTGGCCATTCGTCATGCAACGTGATTTTAATCTGTAAGTGCTCGCAAACAAATCGGTTTTAGTCGGTAAGTGCTCACAAACTTTTCGCTGATAGAGTACGCAATTTCACCTTCAGCAGAGCCTCCCTGGTCACAGATACTGAAATGAAGTGCAGGAAAAGCACGTTCCTGGCGGCAGAGACGCGTCGAGGGCTTTCGAGACGCGGAAAGAAGGCCTGGCTGGCCGTGGCACAGGAGACACGCGACTCGTTAAAACCGCGTCGCGGGTGGAAAGAAAAGGAAGACAGCCAGCATTGCGTGCGAGGGCGTGACGTCGATAAAACGTTATTTACAGCGGCTATGCCGGACCTAGGTACTTGAAGGGACACACCACTGTCCGAGTCGAAGCGCGCGCGTTATTCCCGCGGTAACTGGCGTAAATTATCCGGCAACTTACCGGGAATATTTCACGGCGTTGACGGTAAACCTTGCGTTAACGTCCGACTTGCTTGTCCGCGTGAATTTACGATCGGTGTCCGTTCGTCCACGATGCGCGCACGCTTTTTCGCGGCCCGCCTTTTAGATCCGCTGGTACCTAAATAGGTGCGCGCGCTATGAGAGCGCTTGTAATGGATTTTTCCAGCCGACTCTTCTTTTTTCACCTGCGGCACCAGCACGTGTCCCGGGGCCCCGAGTACCCGCGGACATCATCGTAAGACCGTGCTGTTTAACGACCTACGAATTCAACCGTGTACGAACAATTCGGATGAAGCCGTTGAAAGCGCAAGTTAATGGCCGCTTGTCCTACGCTCTAGGAGAGTCGAAAATAACTTGAACTCGCCAACATGGAATTTAATAACGAGGATGTTTCACCGCCGTTACGCTGCTCAACGATACACCTTACATTAGTTGAAGCTTGGAACACGTGTGCTTTTTAATAATAGTGAAACGGGCAATTCGATATTTTAGAAGGGCCTTAAAATGGGGCTGTGTGATAGAGATGTATACGGTGTAGGTACTGGTGACTTTGGTATAATTGCTAGGATAAAAAAATTAGGTTTTGAGATCTGTGTAAATTGCTGCTGCAACTGTGTACAAATACTGAAAATAATCTACTTAAATAGTAAATGCGAATAGGCTGATGTCGTTGCACCTATATTTACGAGAAAGTTGCACTCTAAACGGGACGCTCTAAATCCTTCTGCGGAGGACGAGACGTGTGTAGTTTGTATCTTGCACAAAGAAATCAATAACAAAACGAGCGTCCTCTAGGCTAGCTTCCAAGACGAATGTCCGCGGCTGCGAAAAAGTTGGCAAATGAATGGTGCGTTAAAGGTACTTTCATCGGTCGGAGAGGAACATTGCCAGCGACATGCGAATGGTAGACTTTCGCTGGAGATGCATTCTCTCAGTATCCATCACAATAGAACCGCGAGGGTAATTAATTCCAGACGACTGACCGTTGTTCTTGCATTTACGATGCATTCCGGTTCCTAGTGCCGACGCGCACCGCCTTTAAGCCGTCCCCGAGCGGTTTCGCGAAAATTCCAACAGAACCAACATGCCCGTCCACACGAACTATTTTAAAGCTATTATTCGTTGCAGTGGAATACGATTGGTTCTAGGCGAGGGCCGTTATTCTGGCTAACTTTACGCAGAGGAATCCTCGCTCGGAGTTAAACGCTAACAGAATTCTTTCCGCGTAGAGTGTAGACCCATCAAACTTTCGAGCACCGAGACCGAATAGCTTTTCAATAATAGAAACGTCACGGGTGAGCGTCTGATAGTTTCAACTTGCTCGTTCGTTCTAAAATCGATTCAACCGCCCTTGTTGCGAGTGGGTGTTAGGAATGAAAGCGCCATGTAGAATCGAGCGCTATGGTGACCCAGGGTTCACGTGTTCGCAATTAAAACGTTAACTAAAGCTGCACGAATATTATTAGAATATCCGAATGCCGCGGATGCCAGGAAGAGTAAGAGGTCTAATCACGATACACCAGCCAGAATTCTTGCCCGTGGTGACGATAGCTTAACGAGCGCCTTGTTAGCGCGAGCACGGTCGAACAAGCGGCGAAATGAATATTTCATCGCGGTCCACGGACACCACGTGGGCGCCACGTTTGCGGTCCATCGATTCATAATACCTGAGCCCGCCGCCGATGATACGCGGGATAAACGATCGAGTGTTACGGATCACGATGAAAATGGGGCTTCATCATCCTCGTAATGGAACGATAAAGCATCGAAACGCGCGCGGTTATTTAATAACGATTACGTAACGATGGAACGTCAAGAATGTCAAGATTCACGATCGTGGCGATTGTTTGGTCGAGGGTATAAAGGAAAACTTCAACCCCAATGTTTTTTTTTTAATAAAAATTTGATCGTATCCTGCATAACTTAAGCTTCAATTGTATGTAATACCTACAAAAACTAAAAAGTCTGTTATTTTTCGTTTTCGTGGCCTTTTCTCATGTAGTGATCATTTACCCTATGTTTGGATTTCTGTTAATTAATACTGACCGAATAGAATTTTTTGGATGTAATTCTACTTTTTTATTATCATTATTTTCTTTACATGGAAACTGTTATGGTTAGTTTAAAGAATATTATAACATTTCATTAAATAAAACTTGATATAAATTTCATTTCGTCATAACTTACTGTATGCATGATGTTTTCTTGGTGCCAGTCACTTTTGTACCCCTCCTTATGAACTTTGAGGGGTGGTTCTCCCCCTAAACGCACAACCGAGCCAAAATAAAAAGACATATATTTCTTATTTTTCTCCTTGTTAGCGTGACTATTCCTGGCCGGTGTCCCAGACGGTTAATAAAACAAGATAGTTTTCCTTCAATTGCTACAGTTGGCAAGGCCAGTAAATAGTGGATTGTCGTAATTTTGCTCCAATACTTCACCAGATAAGCGCCTCAGCCTTACGATCGTTTCTAACCTGCTGTCATAATCCAAGGGTATCCTGTACACGACGGGAGCGGGCGTGTACGTTATAATAATTGATAAACAATGCGGAATGGAGCGTGGAGCTGAACGAACGATCGTTTCCTGGTCGCGTGGGCGGCTTGTAGCGTGCATTTACGCGCCAATAATGCGGATGCTACAATAACGCAAGAGTTCGCGATGCTTATAGGGCCGCGGAAGCAGGGTGAGCCTAACCGCAATAATAAACTGAAGAATCGTGGTCGATAGCGTGCCACGTGCAGCAATACTCGATGCGATCGTCATGCTTGTCGATGGCTTCTCTTTATTCGAGATCCATGGTACACCACGGCCAGGAATTCAACGATCGAAGTCAAAGAAATCTACACCACACGGTCTCACTTCGAAAACATTTAATTACCTGTAGAAACCGTAAATTATAGAAGTTTCATTAAGTGGACTGAAAAAGGAATTCTATAAGTTGCGAATGGAGCATAATTACACGCAATGCAAACCTGAAAGTAGGACTCGCACGAGCTAAAGTAATTAAATTGGATCAACTGGGTGACTATGTGTGGGAATTTATACTAATAAAAGATTTAATAGGACACACAGTCGCGAGTTTATATACGGTCGCCATATGAGTCAGCCTGAAATCCGGAAGCAAGGTATGCACAGGTCACGTTGCGTCATCCTTAATTAATGATGCTTTAAAGTGGACTCGGACGTGTGTTAAGTGAAAAATAAATGAAACTGACACTTCTACCGTGGACCGATGGGACGTTTTTTAGCGGATACGGCTTTCTATCGTTAACGAAGATAGGCAGAATTAATAGACCACCTTTTCGTTTATTGTCAGTGTGATAAATCAATACTGGTCTTACACGTTCCTCCTCTAGATCGATCGCGGCGCAGTGTAATTTGTACCGTTAAATATCTATAACTTTCTGAAGCGATCTGCATCCACGGCTCCTACCGAACGCAACAAAATTATTGCTTTCCGTCGAGATCGCAAGATACACTTCACGAGCCATTGCCTTCACTTTCTATCGATAAAATAAATTTGTCCCCTGGCAGAAGTGTTCCACTAATTTCCGTCTGAATGTCTCGTTTTGAGGCGTTCGCGATGGAAATACGAGCTGTAAAGCCGCGCGTGAATATCGATGGAAGGAAATTTGCCTACGCGTTTCTGATCGTACGCGTCTCATTTGCGAGCAATAAATTGTAGTATATGTGAAAATGTTACTGATCTCACAACGTGGAGGAGGACTTTAAAGGAGCTTCCAGTTCCATACACACGCATACGCGAGAACAGCTATTCCGATACGTAACTATTCCTAAATCCTTCATGGATGCCTGGAAAGGTCTCCGTCGTTAATCTTACCCCAGTCACAGAGTAATCACTGTCCGACGATAAGACGATATCGGAATGCCGTGGCGGCTCCACCCGATCGTGTGGCGATCTTAAAATACCGGCACGAGACGCTCAGAGATACTCGATACATCCTGCATCGAGTCCCTATTATCGAGACGCTTCGCATTTCACTCGGACACGGGGAACAGCCGCGGTTCTACGATCGACCAGAGAGGATCGATGCGACTCTGGTCGGCTACTGAGGGATCGAACAGCATTCCTTCAAACTTAAACCTCGCACACTAATTGGGAGGGCGGGAAATGATGCAAATGGGAATTACAGCACCCTAATCTATTTATGATTTTTTACTTTCAATAAGTGAAAGAATCGTAGACACTAAGGCATAATTGAGGACCTTGCAGCAAGAAGGGTGCAACTCCATCTTTACCAAGTTTGAGTAAATTAGAAAAAAACTGTTAAATAAAATTATTACTTTGATTTAACATTGAAAAGAGAGCACTAATTGAAAAATATATATTTTCACACAATAAGTAGTAGTTATTGCGTTAATAAGTTTTTATTTCTATTGGCAAATTTTTCATATCTGAAGCATTTTTACTGCCCAAAACCGTAATGTGTGCAGACTCAAAGTTTGCAATAAATCGCTCCGATTTGTTATCGGATTTGCATCAAACGTGCACTAAACAATGTACTATACTAATTTCCTTCAGTGAGTAATTAAAAGTCTCAAAAATTTCTAGATTAAAATGCTACTACCCTAATTAGAATACAGAAGAATAATCTCCGTTGAAGAATCTTATTCGTTCCGGACGTTCGATGCAAAATTTAGTTAAATTGCAGGGGAAGGTGCAGCAAAGACGCTGGACTAAATCTGCCCCCGCGATCTTCAGCTTGCAAACTGCCATCGCGTCTTGATACGTTATCGAAATCACTCTGTTCCATCCGCAACAACCTTGGCGCGTGGAGCGCATAAGGAAGCGTCGAGTACAATACGGTTACAGATCACCGACATTAAAACACTCTCGGTGGATTGTTAGATAAGTGATTGTGCAAATTAAACTCGCATACGTACTCCCGGAAGATTGCATGCCTCTGCTGGCCATCTGGTAGTATCGAGCGTCGTGCCAGCACGCCTACATTCGTGAGAATTCTAAAGTGCATATGGTCGTCATAAGTTGGGTCGGGTCTCGCGCAAAAATATTGCGGTTTCAATGTTGCGGTCACGTGTTAGCGGGGCGTACCGCGTGATCCGATTGCTTCCAGGGAAATGAATTTTAGGAATTATCGGAATCGATTATGTACTCGGACATCGACGTGGGGGCATTAAACGACTCGAGGATCATGTAGATGATTTTTCCTCATTTGCAGTTCAATATAAAATTGTATGTAATCTTCTGAGGTATATAGTTGTAATAGTGAATTGTTTTTGGTAATGAAATGGAGCGGGGGAAATATCGATGATGATACATGCAAGTATGATGGTGTTAACTAATTATGCTGAATTTACTACGAAAAATCAGGCGAAACTAAAGCAAGTAATATATGAACTAAAGTGAGCAGCACCGTTTGAATACCTTCATACGAGCGGAAACGAAAAAAGAAGCAAAGAAGTAAGCAAGAGCAATCGACAAATATAAGCTAATCGAATACTTGTTGCAGCCAAGTATATTTGTGAAATAAGCCAAGTATATTTGCTCGTCCAATGGAAAGAATATACGAACGTATTTTACAGTATCCACTGCAAAAAGAAAAATAAATTACAAATTGAATAGTAAGCAGAAACAAGTCCTCGATGTGTTCTTTCGATCTTTTTTATTCAACATCGTCTGGGATACTATTAACCTTATCGTTATAGGACTAAAGGTGTTAATGATAAACATACTTAAGATAGGTAACATAATTTCTAAGTCCCGTTTTATCTGCAGGGAAATTTCATTAGGTGACTCTTTCATGGCTGCGTTATCTAATGCCTGGCAATCGGCTTGACACCAAAAGCATGGCCAGTAATTTTCGAATGAAGACACCGGGGAGATATCGAAGTATCGGTACACCCTTATCTAACGACCCGCGGTCGAATAGTGAGCGTGGAATAATTTCAATTCGGTTTTTACGATGGCTCAATTTGTATCCTGGATACGGGTACTCGATTCCAACACCTGGTTAACATCCCTCAGACGACCATATAGAGGGCTGATGTCTATCTCAGAACTGGTTGGAAGACTGGGCTCTGGTCTTGTCACAAGCTGCCCGGCAATGATCGTTATTTTACGTTATTATACTGTGATATCTGCACTTATCCCTCCATGGATCCGAGATTCACTTAACGAGATGACGTTACTGGTAACGAATAAGGAGAATGTACGAGTTACGGCCAGACACTTTTATCGTATGGAGCTACACTCGTGCTGCGTATTTATGGTGACGAGGCCGTACTCTGACACCCCCTGTGTTCCGTTCATTCTTCATGTTTGCAAACTGCTGGTCACTTCGATGTATTTTAATTTTTTGGAACAAACGTTGAGAACATTGAGGACATTGTTTTAAAGGAAGAATACAAGTTAGTATATTGGTCAGAAGTGAGACCGAGATGAATTTTTGCTAGTAATAAATAGTAGTTATAATTTGCATTAAAATTTTTAGTTGGAGGAGCTGAATTTTAGTAAATTTAGTTGAATATACTTTGAAAAATCTCATCCTTCACGACTATTTCCATTATTAACATTTAGTTGTTGCTGAGATTTTTGTCTCATGATAGAAAAGTCTCATGTAAAATCTCATCGTGGATTTGCACCTTTAAAAACAAGGAAAGTGGACCGACCTAACCATTTCAAACCTACTTTACTGTAAACTATATACCAGGAAGTTGTAAACACGTTTTTCTCCCATCCCTATGCAAGGCCAGATTCGTAGACCGCTATCATTCGTAAAGAAAATAAGGATACAGTGAAGAAAGGTCACGATTGCCATTCCAATAAATACTTGCTCGACCAAGTCAATAGGGTTATATCAAGATCCCCAGCAGATTGACACTTGATCTCGATAGATCACTTGAACGTGCCGATGGTGCAGCGAAGAAAAATGCTTCGCGCGTGGTTGAGCTAATCGGTATCGTGTCGTAAAACGAGAGAGACAGACATCGAAAGTAGGTGAACCAGCCTAGGCGACTGATACTCATGATAGTGCTTGATATGCGGATGATCCAGTGCCGTTAGTTCGCTAGACGTAGGTGTAGCTTTATCGTCGGCCTTCCGTCTCATGTTCGACTTCACCGCTGATTTTTTTTGCATACGAAGCGTCACTATCCACGGTATTACTGTACATACCCACTGCAACGAAACTTCTATCAGAATCTATTTCTGCTTTCGTTCATTCCGAAGCCTATTACACTCGTCATATGTCCCTGTCACTTTATTAAAAATCCTTTTCTGACGAATTTCCAATAACTATATAAGAATTCATATTATCGATAAGTTTGAGCATAAGACTTGAGAATAAGAAGGTGGTTAAAGAAGGTAGTTTAAGGGAAAGGTGTAAGAAGGAAATTTACAAGCATAAGGAAGTTTGGTGACACAAGTTGCAGTTCATAAAACGTCACAGTCTGCGCAATATACATATATTGACTGACATGAATGTCCTTCACAGAAGGAATTAAAATAAAAGGAGCAAAGGACAAAAGAAGAACCCGCTGTCGAGATATGACATTCTATTACTAAAGCCTGAAAGAAATAGAAGCACAGGATGAAAAGTATCACTCGCTGCTTATTCATCATCCTTATGGTACACCGTAATATTTGCGTATTCCCTTTCTCCAAATGGAGGTCACACTGCACGCGAAACACCATTTTCATGCAAATGGAGCAAATTGGCATTGATCCTCTATCATCCTTTTTATGTGAATCCTACTCGATAGCTTCTAAGCAGCTGTGCGCGGAGTGAGTGCGTCTCAGTGGTACGTCTCAGCGAATGGTCAGACATCGGAGACTAATATTTTTTTTTTTCTATCGTACAGCTGGGCATTTTGCATTCGTTTATTTTAGGCCAGATTAAATATTATCTGCAATTTATCCAAGTACATGTTCATCGCCTGTTTTATTCATTTAACTATGTGTAATATATTTTTCCGTTTAATTACCGGTTTCATTGATGGACCGATATTGATGTCCTAGGTAATTCAATTTTGTTGTTGCAGAAATGTATTCATCTCGAAGTGACTCGTTTAGGAAACTGTGCAAACCCGTTCCGCCGCCGTTCCTCTTTTGAAATCGCACTGTTATCGAGAAAATATCGACCCACAACTTCTACTATACGATACGTTTTCACCGTGGAACTGGTTTCGGTATCGTTCTATACACAAAATACATTCACCAACTGTGTGTTATTAAATCGTAGTCGAGTAGCTCTGCAATCGCGTAGATACCTCTGAAGCTACCGAATGATTAGTGTTGTTTTATGCGATTTAACCTGACACTATTGCCGAGGATAGTTTATATTGTTCATGAAGAAAACTAATTCTGTAACTTCAGTGCCTTCGATTTATCTACTTCTTCGCTATGAACACGTCGTGGAACAAATACATTCGTTAAGTTAATTTTCCATTACTATTCCGGAAAAGAAGAATCATTTTTAGCACAGCAAGAATATTTAAACGTCGCGCGATTATAATCAAGCGCAATCGTTTATCGGCGGACAGTACTGGAATTACAAGATCGAGATCAATCGAGATCGATCGAAGCTGTCGACATCCCCGCGTAGCAAAGTGGATCGTTTATAAACGAAGAATCCCAAGCCTGGATATTCATTGATTGGAAATCTGATCCACGGCGAAATAGGCTTACGCTTCACGCGCTCGTCCTCAATGCACAGCGACGGTCCGATCGATCGTAAAAGTGTCTAAATGCATCGGGCAAAGGAACGAGAAGAAAAAAGGGGACAAAGATAAATGAAACACTCGGCGATCTATAAATATTCCCAACACGTAACGTTTTATTATTACCCTTTTCGTTGCAGTGCGCTTGAACGACGTATCCCGAGCTAACATTTTGCAACTCGCCCCTCTAGAAATACCTACCTATTTCATCATCTGTATCCAATATTCATCAACTCCCTCCCAATTCCCAGCTCTCTGCGTGTCAATCCCAAACAGTGACACGTTCAAATTATACGAAACAGAAAATGGATCCGCGAGACTTAGTAGAACCTACTTTTCCCTGTCCGAAGCGATGCCACTTTGGAATATAAGTTCGGAATAGGTTTGCAATTTTCATGGCGCATAAATTTCGCTCCATTCCATTTTCAATGGGAATTTCAACTTGCTCATACACGAGATCCTTGAATATCCGCGTGCTTCTCGCGCAGAGGTTGTTCAGTTCACAAAATTTATATTTCGTATCGGTTGCACCCATGAAGGAGGGGAGCGTTTAAAAATCGTGTGTCCTGAACGGGAACGAAGCTGGTCTCTTTTTGCCATTGCCCTCGCGGACTGGATGCAGACAGGCGTGCGTTAAGAATCACCCTGGCATCGACCGCTGTGATCTAGGCCTTGGCCAGTCCGTAGAACTAGTTTCTCTATCCGCGCGGAGGATCTCGCGGGGAATGGCACGTAGGACGGCGATTATTTAGTGGCACTTCGGTACCGAGCGCGGACGACATTGTAACGGTTATAATAGCCGCGTATCGGTAATGTATGTACCATTATGTACGGGCGCACGTGTACGTGCAACTATTGCCACGTGTGGAATGCGTTTGGTGATTGTGTACGCTAGCGTCTTTCTGTGACAATGGTCGGTGCGTTTACGAGCGGCCGACTGCTGGGTTCGATGTCGGTCATTGCGCGAAGGTTCGGCTTTACGTAGGCGATACCTCTTAAGGGTCGTGTCGAATTTGAATAGAACTGTGAAGGTGACTTGAATATAGTTCCATTTTTTTCTTAATGGCTATGCCTACTATTGTATCGTGCTGTGTCAGTGATATGTGATAGATAAAGGTCGTTACTGGGGAATCATCGATTTCAAAGGATTTTTTGGGAAATCTTAGGGGGTACAGGAATATTGAAATATCGAAAATTCGACTTTTTTTATTATTATTATTTCTGAAAGTGTCATCCTCCGTAAACATTTGCAAATTTTAAGATACTTTTCAATTTTACTGGTCTATCCACGAGCCAGAAGTATATTCTTCAAAATAAAAAACGTTTCAGTCGAAAAAAAAATGAGTTTAAAGTTTTACGTGAGTGCCGAGTGGCCGAGTGTTATTCATGCATTTGCCGCTACTGAAATGTCTATAACTTCGGTATTTTTAGGAATTTAAAAAAATCCTTTTAAACACGTATTTCTAAAAGATTGAACATTCGAAAAATGAAATAAAAAAATCGAAATTTAGACCGGAACCTCCCCTTAAATGTAGTTAGCTTTGTGATAAAGAATCTCCAACTGCACGTTGGAGCTTACAAAGAATGTATCGAAACAAAAGCGGAAGTGACTAGCGAATAATTAAATACAGGAGAATAATAAATTGCATTAGATTAGATTCCCCGTAATTGAAAATAAGGAAGGGAGTACTGTCATTGTGTATCTGATCCAAGCTTAAACACGATATGCTACGAGTGCTGCGTATATGTCCGTCAGAATATGTGCATTGATATATGTGCAACTGATGCGTGTAACTCCGAGTCATCAGGATGCAATAAAGCGCATGCACGCAATCATAGGAGTAGCAACACGAGAATAGAAACCGTAATAGCGACTAGTTTCGTTATCTCGGAAAATAGAAGGCAGGGCGGTCTAATAATGATGGGTGGTCCAGACGTTTCAATTCATGGCTCCCACTGTTTCGCGAAACCGTTTCTCTCTTGCCTATACCCGCGTGCACTCGTCGTTCTGCACGTTAATCGATACAGTGAATGCGTCACGAAATCGAGCAAATCGATGCTGCCGATGGTTCCCCCTTGATTTAAACGAATCGATTTCAGTTTTAAAGATTGAAAGCTGCATCTACGCGATTCACTTCCTCGTCGGCATTAGAAAATAACAAAGAGTGCAAATAATTTTTTAACCGAGTTGAACGAACGATGTTTTAGATGTAGCCATTTAGGATCTCTATTACATTAATAAACTTCAAAGCAAAAAAGTGAATGCTCAACTAATTCAGGAATGAGTGTACCGTGTATACTTCAATCAGTACGAGAATTAACTTAAGTGTAAAATACTTGTAGACTTTTTACATGCTTCACTTCCTCCTTTCATATAAATATGTGCAATAAAATACATCCATAGAAAGTTATGAATAACCTTCGGAATGAGGCAGGGAAGGAATTCGATGATATCGAAACCAGGTTGCTGATATTCCACTCGCTCAAATTGCCACAGTATTCCAACCAAGAACATTCGATGTTACTAAATTGGATACACATTATAATTGTCTCCATTTTAGTCCACGAGACGTTCTTTTTAGCCATTGTGCGCCACACATGCACGTGTAAGGTACAAAGTGTACAAGATTTGTTACCAGGAATGCGAAAAAACTCGCGCCTAGATACGGGGTGTACTTAACGAGGTACGTGTTTCTGTCGTTGATGCGAACAAATGTTCCCAGCGCAGATAATGGTGTTTAAAATTGTACTTAGATATAGCGCATACCTAACGAGGTGCTTGTACCTATCTTCCATAGGAATTAATGTACTTCGATAGGGGCGCGAGTATCCAAAACCGTAATTAATATTAATCACTTCCAGAGTTGAATTGCACTCCAGTAAATAAAGCCCTACTACTACACATCTAGTCGTTTCAATTTAAACAATTTCTATCATTAATCATGATTCCATTCTCCTAACTAAGTAGTAAAGCACAGTTGACACTGTCGAGCTATTGACACCGATGCTACCAATGCATTCTAAAATCGATTTTAACTCCGGCACACCCAAACTATTGACCGCAATGTTCCTGCGTAGGAGTGCCGTGACTTCTTGTCAGATCATTGAACGTCTTACCTAAACACCATATCTACTTAAAACCCCCGATCCTCCCATTGCAATAAATCCCAGAAACGATTCCCGCTCTGCCTCCAATTTCTGGCGTTTCAAACGCAATTCACACGGCTTGTAGCAAATTATTCGTTTGCACGATAAGAAAAACAAACATCGTTGCTCGAACAATCACAGAATACGAGAAGCATTATACCCGACGTCTGTATTTCCGTCGAACGAGCTGGATTTTCACAGGCGATACATAATTTCCCCCAGGGAATATCATTGAAATATCGTTACCTTCGCGGAATCACTTTCAGATGTTTCCGCGTTTCTAACACGTGGAAATTTCGTGGTAATCACGAGACGCCTGATGGGCGCCGAATTATGCGTGACTAATAAATCACGAACGACGCTGGATACTTAGGCGCTCGGAGTTCGACGGGGACTGAAATCAGTCGAACATTGCACTTCCAGCGAGCTACGATACAAATTGCGAGCAAGATATTCTACGTACACGAGGAAATGACATGGTACGATCTTGGGCAGAAATTGGTGGCCGTGCCCGAGTAACGAAACTTCGTGGAAGGTGTGTAGCTACGTCGTATTAACCAGCCTCGACGGAAACATGCAATATATCATCGCGGCTCTTGATAGTTCCTTACGTAAAGCTGAGAGAACGTATCTAAAGTGCATGGTGGCTCGAAATCAAACGTAAATGCTCGTACGTGCCGCGAGAAGGCCTGTTATACAGCAACGCCGGGTTATTAACACGATTTATCTTTGCATTATTCCGCACATTCCCTGGGAAAATGAAAAATACGATGTAGACATTTGTTTCTTACGGACGCTGTTATTTCTTTACGCCGAGATTGTCGCGCGGCAGGGCTTCGCGATACAACGAAGAAACAACGATAAGCAATGCACACAAGCGAGCTTGTTCGATAATGTGTATTTGGTCTGGAAAGATAGTATGGAGGCACGTGCGCGACTGTCAATTTTGATTTGTTGCGCATTACGCTCGGTAATTTCAACGCGGAGAAATTATTCCACGATTGGAATGTTATATTGGAAGTCAATACATCACTTGATACACTGGCGTTAATTTAGAAGCTTCTTAATTTCACTACTGAATGTATGTAGTTAACCGTTAACCCTACAGTGCACGCGTGGGGCCTGAACGGTCCAAGTGAACGGTTTTCATGATACTGAAAAAGATTCAGATAACGATGACTCGTAGTGTTAAGGGGTTATGCCTAGTTACCTGGCGAAAAGAACACGATTTTCTGAATTTTTTTGTGGAATATCTACTGTATAATTTTGTTACAATTATTGGCTTATTTTAGAAGTACATATGTGCAGCAACTCTCTGTAATTTTGTTATAAAAAAACATTAAAAGATGACCGAAGAACAGCTATTCTCGCGGAAACTGTTTCGCGGGCCTGTGAGGCCCAACGTGTGCAATGATGTAATTTTAAAGTACGTGTGTACCGTAGGCAGTGTTAAGAAATATAGGAATAGGGGAAAACTTGATTTCCACTTAAAACGCTAGCGAATAGGAGGCATGTACCTTGTTTATCTTAACCATTCTTCTCTCAAATCAGTAGTTCAATCAATCACTGTGATTCCAACGACGCCCCACGTACAATATCTACATTCTAACACCAACGAACAATCACAGAACCAGAAATGCGAACATACCAGCGTTCCGGGTAATCGTCCTTCCACGAAAACTACAGATTAACTTTGTGTATCGAGCGCCTATGCAAGGGAGACACACAAGCCATCTGTCCTGTTATCAGTTTGCCTCCCGATAAGGCGTAATATCGCAGGGGATTCATGCGAATTCCTTCCACTGCTTTCGCGCATCAAACGAACCGCCTCCACGGTCGACACGACCGTTACACAAAATTTATCGAGCGACAGAATTTTGCGGGTGTTCGCGGGCCAAAGTGAAGCTGGCCGCGGAGGCGGAAGCGGAGCTTCCCGAGGGGCCAATCAAAGGGAGCATCTTTCGAGAAAGCACGAGGTCACAGTCGCCTTGGCCATACGTCGCAATCACGCGTGAAACGCAGCGTGCCGCGCTGTGCGGCGATACCACGCGAAACGAGAGAGCCAGGCCAGGAGGAAGAGGAAGAGAAGAGCACGGAATAAGAACAAATTAAACGTGAAGAGGCAGATAAATGCTGGCGCGTATTCGTGAATATTCATGAGCGGTCGACAGGCCGCGCTCGCGAACAGTGACGGAAAGTGAAAAATGTTATCGTGAATGGAAATCAAGTGGAAGCCCGTATCGCCCTCGGGAGTGAGTATATTAATCTTCCACCGCTACCGTGAGTCAAAAGTGAATCCGACGAGGATCGTTTATCTCGAACGATATCTTCGGTTATTAAGCTTCAATTGTGAGAGAAGGAACGAGCTACCAGAAGTTACTTAACATTCCGCGGGCTACGCATCGCGGCCTAGCTATCAAGTAATTTCTGTATGTACTTTTGTTAATAATCTCGCATAGATGATACTATGAAGATTTCAGATGAATCGAATAAAAATTGTTCAAGTTATACTGCTAGCCATTTTGAAAAAAGAGATTCCATGGAGCTTTGTGGGACAACATATACCTCGGCCACTTTTTAATATATCTGTATAATATTTATACAATATTGTAAGGATCTGGTCGAGCGGTAGGAAATACAAAATTTAAGTAGTAAATATAATAAAATATATTTATTTGGCCGTATGCCCGTCCGTCGGTGACTCTCACAAAGTTTCGCCTCGTCAAAAGTTTGCGTCAACAATGTGCGTTCTTCCTTTCGTCCTACGCTTATAGCTAGACCAGTTTCACCCTATTCTTGCATCCTAAAACAGTCCTGTGCTTCCTCGTTTACCTGCTCGTTGCGCGCACAGGGGGTAAGTATGGTCGGGTCTCTACCCGACTCCCGCTCACTGACCCCTCGTCGAGTCATCTGGGCCCCAAATGTTCGACCGACAAGGTCCTGTCGAAACGGGGTATTTCCTATCATAAAACTACATCGGGCGAACTCTTACAATTTATTCAGTAATACATGCCCTAGACATAAAATGTATAGATATAATTTTAACCTTATAGTATCATAAAAATAATTCGTCTAATTTGGTGCTGTTTTGAGCGTCTCAGGGTGGCGTAACCCTTAAATTTCGTCCTTGAATTTTTGTCCGAAGGAATTCAACAATCTGCTGACACTTCAGCTCGCGGACCACGCAAGAAGACTATTAACGCTAACAACATCTCACGAATGAGCGCGAAAGTCCCACAAATAAAAGCGAACGGTCTAGAAAGAAGTTCGAAGAGAAACGAATGAAAAAGAGTGGAAGCGAACGAGCAGGCGCAAGAGGAAAAGGGTCCCCGCGCAGCGAGCGCGCAAGAAGAGGAGCCATAAAGTTGCGTCCTCGAGAATGATGAAAACGTAACGAACTCGGAAAAAAGTAGAGTAAAAACGTTGAAATCGGACCTTGGTAGACGTAGATGTAGGAGGACAGGGAGCAGAGTGGTCGTAAAGTGAAGATAAGTTTAAACGCAGGGAAGGCAGGGGAGGAAAATCGAGTCAGGCATGGAAATAAAGAAGTGACGTGAACGGGGCGATAGAGAGGACGAACGCAAAGAAAGGCGTAGCTGGGGATTCTGTTCCTGTGGAGAAGTCGTATTTCGAGATACCGTAAAACAGCCTCGAACCAAGATTTACACTACGCGCCACGGTTTGGTCCTCTAAAATGGATGCTGCCCAGTCCGCGGAGGAGGAACGGTGGAGAATGATGTCGCTGGGCGAGCACAGCGATGTAGCGATTATATCTGCTCACGGTGGCCAGAATAAACGATTACACGCGGCGCTGGTGAATATTTATCTCGGACGGTATCTACCATCTCGCGTCTGATCGTGGTCAGGCCTCCCCTTGTCGTCACATGTATACTGGGTGATCCTTGCAAGAAGACCGACTGTTCTTCACCGTGCATGGTACCTACCGACCGTGAAATCATGTATCCAGGTGTACAAATACTGCCAGTGCAAGAATTCAAGACGATAAAAGAAGGAATAGGTAAACCTTAGTGAATAGAATTCGTCTGCAAGGGGATTTCAAATTTTCAGATTTTCTCCATGGGATGGTAGAGAAATTCGTCGGTGAAAGTGATGGATGACTTAACGACGTCTGTCTGATCAGGTTTTTCTGCAAACTGAAACTACATACCGACTGATTTTCTTTTCGGAGTGTTCTTCTGTCAGTAGGGGTTGTAAATTGATTTTATACTGTATACGGAAGTGATGGGTTGGTAATTAATATGTGTTTAATAAATTTAATTAGCTAGCGCGTTGGTTCGCACAACGTGTGTCTGGAAACGGAGAGAAGGAAGCATGCGAAGATCATTTGTCATACACGGATTTGAAGTAATCCATTTCCCGTTTAATTATGACAAATAGAATTCTATCCCGGCAAATTCAATATATTCACCTCAGGATGGTAATAATCAATAAATGTAATGAAGTGAACTATTTATGCAATCAGAACACGGAAGTGCTGCTTTGCATCGCGGGCTAATATTAATGACACAAGACGCTAATGATTCCCCTACCCTTAGCAGGAATTCTCATTACGAGTAATTTGCGTTTCCATTTGATAACACGGTCTGTAATAAGCTACGGAAATACGTTGTCGTTGCTTCGACGCGAAAGTGATTTTTGGCTAGTTCACACCACCTCGATATATTTTTTATAAAAACGCCTAGTGAGATTGCTATGAAATGGTGATGGATCTATAATCTTGTCTATAATCATACCAGATGATGAATTCCTCCTACAAATTATCAGACGCACAAGTTGATACGACATTTACATGTAAGTGAACGGTATAACAAGAATATTTTCATATAATTATACAGTTGTCGAACAAACGATTTGTACGGTTCTCGCAGAGTCAGTTCCTACCTTCCATCCTGCAATTACATCGAGGAAAGAATCGATCCGTGAAGAAATAATTGCTCAAGGGTAATCGTCCTTGCGACTAACAGTTCGATTACACACATATATGTTGCAACCCGTGTCTTTCGATCTTTATTGCACTACGTACGCGATATTACTAATGAAAAACTACAACCTTATATGGACAGTGATCACTAGGAATTGCACCGAGCGTATCTTGCGAAGGACGGCTTTAATTAATTTCCTAGGAAGCCTTATTAGCATATTACTAATTAGTGAACATCAAAATATTGGGTAACCCGTTATTCCTTCGTCTGTGATTATTTTCTTGCTAATTGCGAAGGAAACGACGAACCTAAATAATACTTCACAAATAATACCATTCATATGTTCAACTTTCATCCTCTAAAGTCTAAATTCACATTGGAACTCGACAAATCGAAGATAAATTACTTGAAAACTAATGGAACTTTGATTCACACTTTCTCCCTTAGAAAATGAGATTCTGTCACTCAGCCGCGCATGAAAGGAAAATGTACGGTTCTAAATTAAAAGGGAAACACAGAATACTTGCTATCGGGGTCAAGAACTTCATCAGCTAAATACTTTCTGCGTCACGTGGAGCCCATGTTTTACGATTACAGTCCATAAAGCCAGACGTCAGCTACATTCCAGGTGTAATCCCTGAACGCATTGCAGAATAAGTTGCAGGATAAGTAGAAACGAGTACATACTCCGTTACAAGATTGCAACCGACTGGGAATATCTGCTACCGAGGGATAAATATGTCTTCCACAATGCCAGACAATAGTAATATGCCAGCCTTCAGTAATATCCTTGGTTATTCCTACGATATGAAAGGAACGATGTTACGATCAGCAGGGACCTATTGGATACACCGATTCTACACGCTGAGATACCATCTGGCGCAGTATGGACTGCGCATCCCTTCGATATATCGTTTCTTTATTCGACTTACTCGGATTATTCTTCTACGATCTACCCTTCCATTTAATCTTTGAAATCACACGAAGTTCACTCACTCCACTCTAATTCTTAGACTCGAAGGAATAAAACGAGAAGATATATCGATGAAATAAAGGAGCTTTCGAGAAAGTTTGATTAAGGAAAGAGTGTCCCACGTGCAGCAGCTTAATACACTGCGTACCATCGATTCGTACGTGAAGTATCGTGAAACCGTTACAGTACAGTATCAGTGATGGCCACTTAAAGACCGGCCACAAATCATCACACCCACGCCTCCCACGAAATGCATTAACTTACTCAATCATGGAGACGTTTTGACACTAAGTCACATTCAGGGGGCCTCGAATGGTCACGTGGGCGTGATACTTTCACTCCGGAATTTAAAATGTCGATGAATCTCCGCGAGATACAGTTAACCGTAATTACATCCTTTATCGACGATTCGCTATCGATCACCATTGACAAATTTCCCCAAATTGGGTGACACCTCAGGGGAAACAGTCTCGTCATTCTGTTATTCGACAGAGCAACGGAATTCGCGCGTGGATAATACCGTCGCGATCGGATTGTACCTACTCGCAGAGTGGAAAATAGCTTGGCGTTGATCATTCCCACCGATTTTCCTGCACTTTCACATGCAGCCAGTTTTTTATCATCTTCCCGACCCGGGTTTGGTACCTACGTTAGCACGTCTCGTTGCACAACAGATCGACAATTCTGCCGCACTTCCCACACGACGAATTCGACTGGGAGTAGATGGGAAAATCTGACGATTTTGATCTTACCGTGGAAACACGGGGCTGTTCAATTAAAGTGCTCACTCTGTAGTTGAACAATCATGGGATAATTCAAGGATCCGTTGGAGCGGTCGTAATTTCTTCAATTCGACCGACTCTTGCGAGAAGTAGAAAGCATTGTGCACTCCTGGTCCGACGCTGGTATTCGAATTACGAATAGAATGAAATTCGATACAGGATATAATGTTGAGCTGGCTCTTCGCACAGTATCTCTCGCACCTAGACACGTCAAACGAAAAGGAGCCACGTTTCTAGCCGTTAGAAAATTTTCACAGAAAGGAGCACTCTTGATATTCAAATATATTCGTGCTCGGGACTGGTTGGATATTAAAACGAAAAAAGGAAAACTGAAATGGTAATGTAGCCGAGCGGGGGCCCGATTTTCCTTCTCTATTCTTTCGCAACGAGCGTTTTGCGCCTGCCAGGACACGGAACAGTAAAGACGGTAACAGTCCAATGAATAAAACAATATGATAAACATCGAGAGTTCGATCGTTCGTCACATCCGAACGAATTCGTTCCAGATTTCATTCGAGAGCCTTTCCTACATAAATACTTATTCCAGAGGAGCCCGAGCTCGTTCCACTGAAACGCAACGGGCAAGAAGCTTATGGTCCTTTCTTCCGATCGAGATCGCGAGCTCCACGCGAAACGACACCATAGCTTCTGCACGCGGATATTATTACGACGGTAATAAAATTAGCTTCACAACCGAACGAATACCAGGTTATCGTTCACGGTACCCTACGAGACGAGGTACCTTTTTTCCCTGTTTCCTATTGCCGATAAAATGCTTGACGACCGAGGAATAAAATGGCCCGCTAATAGAGATAACTGGAAGAAGCACGGGCCCGGCTCTAGACAGTAACCGCGGTAACCGTTTCTAATTGCCAACGAAAGAGCCGCTGCGTAGATTCGTAACGCCTAAGTTCACGGCGAAAACTATCGATAAGTCTCGCACAATCTTGTATCGGCCTGCTCCATTTTCCCGCGTTCAATCGAGGTAAGAGCGCGGGGCTGTTATCCTGTTCATTGAACACCGATTCAAAGAAACCAGAGCCGACCTGTCCTTCGGAACACCACTTACGTGGAAAGAAATCTTTCTCACCTTTGCAATTCGAGCTGGTGAAAAAATGAGTCGAGCACGATCGCGGATATTTGCGCGATAGGTGAATGCCAGTGAATGACAAAACGTATGCAACGCTGCAATTAGTATCAATCATGTAGTTCTCTCGACAAACGATGTGCTATTACATGCAAATGTGAGACAGCCTTCAGTAATTTTCTAATGCCGACCGTGTCGGTGGTGCATTCCTTGCTAGATGTCAAAATATTTAGATACAGATGATACGAGAGGAGAATGCTATTATTCTTCGCTTAGAGTTCGTGAGAGAAAAGCAGGTGGGGAATTTTTGAGTAAGGGTGAAGACGAGAGTGGGGAGCCAATGTAGACGCGATAGGATATTTGATCAACCAAAATCACTCGATATGAAAGCACACGCCCAAATGCAATTATCCCACCTCCGCAAGAATCGTTAACGATCGGTTCGTTGCTAAATACCAGGTAGAAACGTACCGCCGAGGTGTTGGATTACTTAATAGTAGTAGCTACGATCGCACGATTAAATCGTACTCACCTACAAATCGTATCAATTTTTACCACAGCCACTTCCACGTTTGCGAAATAACGTTACACAGTACTTTCACGGAATACCACCCACGTCTGTACACTGTGTACTACGTTCCTAAATGGCAAAGATATTTGAATACCACACACGGCAAACGGAACATTCCTACATCCCATTCAACCATACTTACCAAAGAATTTACCATTTTTATACCAAGAACCTGTAATTACTCTAAATTCGTTGGTTCGTTATTTATGCAATTCTATATACGTTTCTCTCGTGTCGCCTACTAATTTGGACGCTCCCCATTCCATTCCTCAGTTCTTTAATTATTTCAATTGTCAAACGGACAGGAAATACATCTGTCAGCCACCTCGGAATTTCGAGCGTGCAGACACGTCGCTCGTCTAAACTCTAAACGTTTCAGTTATGAGACGACCGGAAAATACTTTGATCCCGCGAGGAAATGTATATTGTATCTAGTTAGCGGTGTCTGGCGCCAAGAGAAAATTTAGCCCACGGTAACGCCATACCGTTTGAACATCTAAGTTAACGACGCGTCGCCGGGCAATCTGTCTGACTGCTCGTCTACGGCGGATTGAGTCCCGGACAGTTCGAGATAAGTACCGGACGCGAGTCGCCCCGTGAGTACCTACTACTGTACGTGCCTACGCCGATAGAAGGCCGATGCATCGTCTTTTGATTTATTAGACCGCATTCTACCACGGGCTTCTTCTGCCCCTATTTATATTCTCTTTACGATGAGCATTCATCTCCACTCGTCCGTCTATCGTCCTGTCTATTAATCTTCTACATGATATCGGAACTCGACACGGCCATGTGAAAAGAAACGAGCGCAGCCGTCGCTCGTGGAAATCGGTAAACAGGGGCCAATTCGATCCACTCTTTCCCAGGTACCTTCCATGTTGTTTTGTGATTGAACACGCGCATGGGGTACGGAATAGAATTTTAATTAACAGGGAGGATTGGTAAGGAAGAATTTTCGTAGGAAACTTCGGGGTTGATATTGAATCGCGTGGAATTAACACCAAGTGTTGGAAAGTACCAAAATACGGTTGTTATAACTTACTAATATAATAAATGCGAAGTGTGTTTGGATGTTTGAATGTAGGGTAGATGTCCCAATTACTGACAGTGTCCCTATTACTGTCACTTTAATTATTTTACTTAATAGTGAAATAATGCGTGCAAAATCGTAAGGGAAAAAAATTTTAATGTTAAATTAGGTTTCCGTGTTAGATAATAATAGAGAAGCATTGCATACTGATATTTATAAATTAATATTAAAAGGTGAATGACAGTTTTAGGGACATTGGACTTCCTTATACTTTTTCAATTAATTAGCAATTAAAACATACTGTTTATACTATAAAAAAAATTTCTTAGATAAAAGAGTTCTTAAGCATTAGTATGCTGCAACTTGGAATGATTTTGAGGTTAAATAACTTCTGAAATAATTAACGAAAGTTACGCGATGAGCTTAATGTGACAGTAATTGGGACATCTACCCTATGTTACTCAATCACGTCGAAAGTACGCAATGGATCTTTATGAAATTTTGTATATGCGTAGTCTAGGACCAGGAATAACATATAGGATACTTTTTATCTCGCGATTGTGCGGGGGATTTTTTCAGCTCGAAGCAACAGTTCACGAAAATGAGCAGAGTTGCGGCAAGACACTTCGTGCGAGCTTGGAAAGGTTTTTTTCTGCGCTCCCTCGAAGGGTCTCGTGAACAATTACCCCGCGAATCGAATGCTACGCTGGAATAATTATCGTTAAGCGATTCGACCTCGGGCTCCGCAACTCCACGAGATCCCGTGACCTTCTCACAGATCGAGCCGAGAAATCGTTCGCGAATTTTCGAGCACGCTGCAAGGAAGTTTCAAGACTTAATCGTTCTGAGATTCAGGGCCTAATTCCGTTGAACACGAAATGTTCACTGAGTCTCCTCTCTACATTATTTTACTAAAAACATGAAGCACCAAAGGTCCAAATAATAACTCAAATCACAAATCAAATATTACGAACAAGCTTGAGCGAGGGCAAAAATCAAAGTGGATCAAGGTATTGATTACTAATTAATCTGTGAGTAAATAAAAATCACTTTCTTCCAGGAAATTCATTACATATTTTTCGTTTTCGATGCACTTATGTCTAGTAGATCCAGTTACCTTTCCAGAATAAATAGTTAATCAGTATTACCACGGCGTATGTAAATTCCTAGATTAACCACGTTTTATAGAATCGCAATAATCGCGATCTCCTCTAATAAATGTCGAGCTTTTTTTTCTCATGCAACTGGAGATGTTGGAAGCGGAGGCTAATCGAAGCTGCGAAGCGTCGGACAGAGAGGGCCGCGCGATCTTAAAGGTAAAGCAACAGTATAGAAACAGCCCTAATTATGTAAATTGGATTCTTAAGCTAGATTTACAAGGAGATATCGGTGCCCCGGGGCAACTTCGCGTGGCTCGTTCGCGGTGGGGCACGTTTTGAACCCGTGGCACGATAGAACACGACACCGGCGTTGCTGGATTAAGTCGCGACTTTTATTACCCCAACTACCCATGCTCATTCACATTCTATCAACAAATTTTCATCAATCTGACCGCTTTCAAGAACCAGCACTTCAGAAATAAAACACTTACCTACTCCACGGTTATCTTACGTCCACGCACTACGAGCTGAAGGACTTTAGAGACCTGATAAATATAATTAATCCCGTGATTACAATAGAAAGGGGAACGACCGTTAAGGTATAGAAGATGATTCACGTGCCACGAGGTTCCTCAAGATATTTCTATCAATTTTTCACGGACATCTTTGCCGTGACTCGGAACAGTAACCCCGCAGCTATAGAGTGAATCGAAGAGAATAGATCAAAGGCGAGACGGTCGATGGTAGCTGCCTTTAATCGGCCCGGGTATCGCCGAGGGGTTGGGGGAGGGAGAGCGCACAATATCCAGCGGCATCGATTCATCAGGGTCGTTGACGGAAATGACCGGCGTGTAGGTATCATTAAGCGATACGAATTACGACAAATTCGAATATCACGTTGATGCATAACGCTATTTCATCACTGCCTTGTGGTATGAAGACGTCGTCTCGCCTGTCGCCTCGCTCGTTTTCGTCGTTGTCGCGGCCCTACGTGCCCCGTCCACGTTCCTCCGCCCGTCTGTTATTCGTCGTCGGGGGAGTCACGGAAGAGGAGAGACCAGCATTACCCCCGCGTGCCTTACTAATCTCTCGTTACACGTTTTCTGGACACTGGGATCCCGATCGTCGGGCACGCGAGACCGAGGAGGGAATTGCTGGTATCCCAGGTCAAGATAGAAGACGCCGAAACGTGAGGGAAATACGGGAACTCGCAGCGAGGAGTGTGACGAAACGCGAAGGCAAAAGTGAAGGTTCAGGCAGATTGGGTGCCCGATGAATTATTCAATTGAACGCGGGGAAAGGATACGAATATCCCGCGGCCGGAACGTGGAAGAGCCGTGAATTGAAACCGGAAAGAGAAAGGAAAGGAAGAAAACTACATACTTACGTGTAAATACGAATATAAAGACTCGCAATATCTAACGTTATGAATAAAGAAACATCAATGGAGGTATTCAAATTTCAAGATGTGCAAAAATATTCAAAATTCGAAAACTAAATTGCGCTTGCGTATTACTAAACTACTTCGTTCAACGTTATTCACAAATATTCTCAAGAACGACACGTGGTCCTGAATGGCAATCGCTAAAAGTAGTATTCCAGCCAAACTACCCAGAAAGGGGAAGAATTTCTATCCACACGCACGAAAGAGTGATCGAACACAAACCGCATCTCGCGTCCCTCTCGAAACGAAGAAACGCCGAGGCGAAATCGAAGAGTGGCCAGAAGAGGCGATGGAAAAAGGGTGAAGGGGAGGAGAGTACGTGGGTACGTTCTCTTGGCACAGGCAAGGCGGATGCTGCAGGGACGTGAGATTCTTGGCAACGGAACGGTTGCCTCCTAACTCGGTACCACCATAAGGATCGCGGTCGTCGGATGTTTATATTCGTGATAGTGCCTCTCTCTGTCCCCAAATAACCGTCCCGATGCCGACCGATTCCCGTGCTGGCCGCGACATATTGGCCGCCTCCAAATAGCGGCCGGACCGCTCGTTGAGTGAAAGAAATATGTATCGTCGCGTGTACCTCACCGAGTACGCGTTCGGTGAACACGATCGCGGCTCGCTCGGTGGGCAAGTTAATATTACCCTTTCACGCGGGACAAATTGGCTTTGTGTAACGGGCAATGGAGGCGCGTTAACCGTAATCAAGAGACTGTGAAAACTTTACGGCCGCCCCTATCGCGTGGCACGAGCAAGGAACGCGAGTGCTGTTCGTTTGCGCGAGACGCGCTCAGCGATCGTAAACGGGCGCGCATAATGGGACACGAATTCGGGGTGACTTTTACGGTCGATTCCGCCGCGTACTCGTCGTACCCGCGTCGCTCGATTCAGCTACCCCACTGACGTGTCCGTTATCGCCTATGAGTTTGAAAAATCGAAAGTTAAACGTCGTAGACTGCGCGAGAGACCGCCTAGCTTGCGCGCTCGATGCGTCTATTTCCGTTTGCAAAACTTTTGGAGAACAACGAGCCTGTTTATCTCGAGGAATGCTTCGCGGGGCTTTCGGCAACGCGATAAATCCTTTCGCCCCGGTCAGATACGCGTCACCTAACTATAAATAGTTAAAGGTACGTTCGCGCGGACGACGATCGGTTAAAACGTTCAAGACATCTTTGTATGGACTCGCCGCGGCGCGAAGTAATAATTCCGTTACTCGCCAGCTCGGCCCGCCGAGGTGGTGAAGGTATTAACGGGCGAAAGGTGCATTCTGGACACTTTTGTGAAACCCCATTAAGTAAAACGCCCGGCTAATTTTGCGCGCGGAATGCACCGGGCGCGAATAACACACAGGCAAGTAATGGAAATTATTTCAGTGATTTAGCTAATACCTCGCTTCCTTCGAAGAGGAATATGTTCCCACGTGAGAATGATCGCGATCGTCATGGAGTATTTCTTTTTTGAAGTGTTGCTTGGCACCGAAGATACCCTCCATGGTGATTTAGGTGTATTAAAAGTGGACGTCTAATTTCTCTTTCGACCGAGCGATGCGTAATTAGGCGTGCCGCTGTAATTGGCGTAAATAATATCCATCGGTGGATCCGCCAAGTGGATACTCGCGTTGCAGCCCATAAACACATTGTGCCGCGGAGACGACGCGTTTAGAATCGCAGCGTGAAGCTGTAAACTCAACACGTCGCCTACGAAACAAGATTACCAACATCTATTCCCTTATCTTTCATCATGTTCCTCGCTTTCGTTCGGTCCATTTGTCGATGGAACATGCAATTACGGTGAAGATGCAATGAAATTCTATACCCCCTCTGAGTTGCTCAGTGAGTCGTTACATTATTGAACTCTAATAGAAAGATATGCAAGTTCCTACTGGTAAGTGGTTTCCTTTTGAGCGCTGAAAATAAAAGTGTCAGACGGAGAAGAATCGCAGGAATTCCCGAATGCGACTCTTTCCAGCTACCCTGCTACCCAACACGGAGAACTTTGCCAGTAAAAATAGAGCCGGAATCTTGGCGCCGCTGAAAGGACTTCCCATTGCTCTGTTTTCTCCTCGTAGGGAAACGCTCGTTACACCCTAAGTATCCACTCCATTCTGGCACGTGGGTATTGTTTTTAAGAAGCGGGTTTACATAACGAGAAAAGTGGATATTAAATCTATTAATACAATAAGAAGAGAGGTGCGAAATAAAGAGTAAGAAAAGTAGAATTGAAGAGTCAATGGTTTTCTAACTGCACGAAAATTTGATATTTATATATGAAGGGTGAGGGGGGAAAACGAGGAATGTTTTTTTTTTCGTGATATTACGAGCTATAGCATATTTTGTTGGTGGCAACTGAGACTACAGAACTGTCGAATCACAAAGGATTATAAAGTTCAAATACCCCCGTAAGGTAACGTTAGTTTGGTATACTGTTTAAAAACAGGAAATGTTCACTCTGCACTGGAACAAAATACAAAATGCCCCACTCTTTGCCTAAACATAAACTTCTGTTATCAAGGTAAAACAAGAAATTATTTAAGAGGAAAATTAAATTCATTGAAGCTGGTTTCCTTACTGGAAAACTTAATTTTCTCGATGACACTGTTTTGTGACATTCCCTGTTCTTTCCCCTTACCCTTCATATATGATTATAATGCGATTTGATAAGATGAATTATTGCATTGCATAGTGTCAAGTATAAATCTATTTCCATCGATATGAATGTATACAGTAAACAATGCAACAGTAAACTCAGAGATACATCAAAGACCACTGGATGTACATATAACCTAATGCGAGGAGGAATGGTAATGAATTGACTTACTCCTCCCAGTGCTTTGAAGACCAGGCCTGACAGGGGTGGTTAGCAGGGAAAAAAGAGAAGTATGACTTCACTGAGACTATTCAGGAATCTTGGCGCCGGTAATATACACTTGCATTGCTCGATTTTTCTTAGCTGCAAGCTGCACATTATGCAATGTCGCTATGAACTATGATTGTTATTTCGGGATATGTTTTGCCACGGAATACGGTTTGGATGTCAGGACAGTTATAGCGTGTTAGACTCTTTCATTTCTGGTACTTAGGGAACATGCAATGTTAGAATCGATTTGCATGCGATATATGCACTCGGAAGAAATATCAATTTTATAAAAAAAAATTCGTTGTGTTTGTAACTCAAGTGTCAGATGGAAAAGAGAACAGAACTGATCTAACTGTAAAGATTAAACCAAACACAAGAGATTTTCAATATGAAACGTTAAATATTGATTGCCCTACAAATAATCTTAGATTTCTATTTCTGTAAAATGAATCTTTTACGTCGATATTAGGTCCCAATTGAATTGCAATATTCTGAATTTATACCTCAATTAACACACTACTGGCTAGTCCAAATGGTACTTTAGATAGTACCAAAGTAATCTACATAGGGGAGAACAAAACAGTTGCATAACAACTAGCAGCAGTTTCACAACAAATCACCGTCGTTTCAAGACTAATAGTGCAGATTATACGGATGACATTTATTCTTATAAATCTAACTTCCTGCAATAACTCTGTCCTCTCTAAATACTCCCTTATCTCTTAATGCCCCGTGATATTAATGCGTCTAACTAAGTTCACCAGATACAGCCATGACAGAGTATGTTCTTGTACAGTGATACACGTGTTTACAACCCGGCATTATACACGGCTATCTGTTCCAGAGTAACACGCGTGCCTGCCCCTGGCGCGCCTATCTAATATCGTTCGCCATTGCGTCGACGTTGCAATTATGGTACAATTGTGCGTTCTGTATATTCCACCACAGCACTCTCCGCGGTTCTATCATTGAGCTTCGAAAAGAGAAGCAAAATTTACTCTGAAAGCCAAGCGAGTTCAAAAAGTGCAGCACCCTAATCGAAATCTAACCATCTGCTTCGAAATCCTCCACTTTGAATATACCATGTTCGAATTAGAATCACTTGAAGTGAAATTAAAGGTTCTTCCAATGTAACACGATAATGGACGTAAAGTCTACTGAATTCACAGGCTCGAAGAAGGAAACCACAGAAATGTAAGCGAACTTCAACGCGTCCAGTTAATCAAGATATATTCACGTCGTGGACCGATGGGATATCGGCAGGTTTTAGCGGGATATAAAACCCACAGTTACACAAATCGCGACAGACATCATAAACATAAATTACGGTAATATTCTCGACAAGACATCGATCCTTCTGCAACCGCTAAGCCGGTCGATGTTCCCTCAATGAGAGGCGATGTTCAATAGAAATCTTTTAGCTGACTCGTTTTCTAACAACCCGACTTCATTCGTCTCCATTCGAGGTCGCCGTGGCGCATGAAACGTCCGCGATGAAAAAGGCCGGATCGCGCAAAAAAGGGACGTTTACGTTCGCCGAAGGTGGACAATAATGTTTAATAGAGATCTCGTGCTAGCAATACGATCGTTCTAACGGTTATAATGCGTGACCGTTGAAACGAGGGCATTATACTCGACTGTTTTGATTCCCTTCAATCACGCCACGCGCATGCCCAACAAAAACGTCCCACTGTTCATTTCCAAGCGCGTTACATGCCCGCAGATCTTACTTGCAAGCAATTTTCTACGCAATTACAACTACATACATCTCCGCGATACCGTAATTGGAATGTTAATCTCACCTCTCGATCGCAACGAATACTATTACTTTAGAAGAACCAAACTTCCTACGCTTTAACGAGATTAAACGCAATATATGTGATTACGAAACCGGTTCTGCTCGATAAATGAATTTCTCGCAGTGATTACGTAATTACATTATCACACTACGGAATCGAAAGCAGAAAATTAGCGGTGTTTGAGTTCTGCTGAGATTAATCTGTGTCTATGAAGAATTGCGGAGGTTTCTGGGTACTCGGGAAAAAAAGTGTGAAAGTGTGTTCGAGGGTATTGCCAAGTCTCACGGTGAAGGAACAACGAACGTTAAAAATCCGAAGTTGACACATTACTAGAAAACACTCTTTCCGTAAATCTCCAAAGATGATTCAGCAAACGGATGCGAGCAGGGAACCAGCCAAAAGTAACTCCCGCTCCCGCTGCGCCCACTACACCGTTATAAATCACTCTGCTCTGAAAGAAAATCTACATTTGGCAAAGTTTGGTGGACGGTGGAAAGAATGAATACGACCGTTGATCAGAGAGACATCGGCCGAGCGGGACTTTTGTTCGATGCCAAGCAAAGTTCTTTAACCTTCCTGGCGAAGACTAGAATTGTAAAGTGAATTGCATTCTTAAATCGGAGCATTCGTTTTCCATCTGTCAGATCGGGTGCAGTTTTCTTAGAAATGGAAAGTGTGCGATTGAAATGGGCGTGGGTGAAAAGTCTTGTCACAGAATTTACAAACACGTTTTCACCTTGAAACTGACAAAGAAGATTGAGGAAACATTAAATATAGTATAAAAATATAGGCGATGAGATTTACATCCTACTTTGACTATACTTACCAATCCTTCCATGTATCAATTCACATAATATACTCTACGGCCAAAACAGATAACAACGTTCACTATCACTCAAAAAACAATAAAAGAGTTACAATTTTTTCAAATAGCACCACCTCGAGGTACATGCCTGCAACCCGCTTTATTACCTACACTTGCATTTTCTCCCATAAAGAAACAGTTACCTAGTTAATTAGAGCTCTCGGCGATTTCTATCTCCACTTGAGCAGGTGCAAAGTTAATCTGTTCCGCAAGCAGCCAGGAGATCTCGAACTTTGTAAACAGGGGTATCACGGCCGGGACGATTACGTTACAACATAAACACGCGCATGCAACCGTGGGTACCTATCGCTGTATGGTGAATGGGTTAATAGCGGCCAAGAGAACAGGTATCAGTGGGCGCAAAAAACTCGAATTTCTAGTGAAAACTATATCCACGGAAAAATAGGAGCAAACCGAACGCGGCTATCTATAACGGTTACCCCGTACCTTGGGACCGTTCTTCCGCGTATGAAATGGATTCCGATCGACGGACAGCAGAAAATAGATCATCACGAACAATGTCGAGTGCTGCGCGAGCAACCTTGGAACAGGAAGCCAGAGGCTGCGGTGCCGTAAAACGTCTTTGGTTACCATCCACCGCAGATCTCTGTTTATTCGTCTGATATCTGATGTCTGATATTAGTTAACGCGTCAACCCAGCTAGATAAATAAATGTTAGAGTCACGCAGCGGTGGCACCCCCGTAACACGATCGTGGAAGATGAGACAAGCAAAAGGGGCAATGTCTTTCACGGAAGCGCCCGATAGTCTTGTCTGCGTTATGGGCTATCAAGACCCCTTACACTTTCTCTGCAATTTAGGACGATACTCGTGAGCGCTTAAAGTCGTGCTATCATCATTGGCGAGATAATTGATGGCATTCAAGGATCGGAAGATCTGCGCGCAAACGACGGAGGATTTTTTTAAGAAATAGGTAGCGAGCAGGTGAATTTGATGTAACGGATGCTGCTGGTGATACTGTTGATAGGCGTCGAGAAGGTAGACTACATAGGTATTGTTTGGTGTATCGACAAGTTGCACTTTAATTGAAGTGAAATATTGAAATCTAAACCATCGATGGAATTCCAAATACAAAAGTGTAGTTTTGTAATATCTAAATAGTCTTTGCTTCCACTCGGAGGTATTTAAATTGGATAGCGATTCATAGGAAATCCTATTTGATTGCACAGTGAAGCGCAAAAGCCGATGCAATGACCCCAAAAACTTATGTAATTTTGCTTTTGACATTTGCTTAAATTTTTAGGAACGATGGCGAAACTTTCCATCTGAATAAGTAGCTGTGATCTTTGCAAATTAAAATTTAGCCTAGAATCCTGAATAATGAGTTTATATAACATGTAACACGTCGAATTATGACACGTAACGATGTGGTTGGTCAAGTGGACATGTCGGAATCTCTTCGAAAAATGGAAAGTGTTATTTTGCATAATCAAAAGATGTGCCAGATGCGTTTATGTAACTTCTAGAAGAACTGTGTTTAAACTTTATAACTTTATAAAATTGCACACAAAATACCGCTTACTGAGATTCAGTTCCTTTAAAAACGAAAGACTATAGAAAAACAAAGAATACCGAATCTGTAGTGACTGATTCAGTTTTTAGAGGTTTGACAAGTGACAAAGAGTATTTCGAAATCGTCCATGTGCAAATTTATCGTGAAAGAATGGCTGTACGATTGGCATCGGATACCATACGTTAGTAACTGATAAATATCTCTTCCTCCACTAGTAAAATGATAATTATATCTATTTCATTGTGCCAGGTACATTATATGCCCTTCAATGTATCACGAAAGACATAAAGCATCGGTCACAATCTCCCGTTTACAAGAGCAAACCCCAAGAAATGTGTAAAATAAAAGTAGTCAGGCAAATGTCGTCAAAATCATCCAGTGATTCGGTAGAATATGATGAAAAGCAGGTGATACCCTTAATCTACGTTTTTTGGTGTCAACTTTGTTAAAATCCAGAAGCTTATTTGTTAAAATTTGTACACCTTGATAGTTCTAATTTGCAGCCCTTTGGAACTATACCATCTTTAACTAATACTTCAAAATTATTTTCCTTAATTTGTGTGATTTTATTAATATAATAGTATTTTTAATGGTATCTGAAATTTGCATTGAATTTCAAGCAAAGTGGTGCATCGAGCGAGAATGCATTGGTTCACAAAGTGCATCCGACAGATCGATGTTCGCGAAATATGGTGAAAGAGAGGGCAAAATCTGACGAACTTGACGATATCTTGGCCAAATGGAATGTTTATAAAGCAAAAAAGTAGTACTAATCACTTCGTAGGCTTTAATTTTAATAATCCTTTGTAAATTGTGTGACAAATTTAGTGGCAATTGAAAGATTCCCTGAATTGTGTGGATATGAAACATGTTAAGTAACTATTGTCCTTATTAAATAATATAATTTTTGTAGATCTCGTAATTAAAAATTTTAAAAAATTGCCAGCAAGTATGTCAAGGTAGGAGATCGATATCAAATTCCAGAATTATATAAAAATAAAATAAATGTATATATTTCTTTGCGATCAACATATTGCTTATTTTATTAGTTAAATCTTTTGATGTAGTTCGTTAGCGATATATTCGAGTTTTAAACGAAGATATATAGCCAAGCATAATTTTGATGATCCTCAAACTGTCTCTCCGTCATGGTATTCCGCAAAATTGGCAAACACTACGGAAGACAAGTCCTCAAGCGTTCCCTAAGCAAACACGATTCTCTTTGTGCACCCGACAATATTAACCGCAAATTTTGCACCTGCCAATCAACTTAATGATCTAATCAGCTTGTTTTGACAGTAAACGATACCCCAATTTCGAGAAATTAAGAAGTTTATTAATAAAACACCAACTTGTGAAAGAGGGAACGTTCTTCAACCTCCCAATTTAATTTAATTTAATTTAATTTAATATCTATACAGTTTTCGAAAATCTACCCTCCGAGGAAACAACAGGAACTCTGTACTCCCCAACAGAACTATGTACTTTCACACAGAGATGGGCAAATTTTTTACCCATCTCTGCTTTCACAAACGTGGAACACTAAGTTTTAACAAAGAAAAGCAACACCGATCACAGTTAAAATCTGCGGAGCAATCTCATTCCCACGCGAGATTGCTGGAATTTAGTGAAGAGGTAAAAGGTAGGGGTTGGTGGTTTATAAATAAACGTATAAATGCTGGAGATGAGTAGGGCCGTCGTCGGCCTAAAACAAAACGCATAAAGGTAAAATACGCCAACAGTCCTAGACGGCATTCGTCACTCTAGATCGCGTGGCAAGATTTAATATCTCTGTATCTAGGTCAAATATAGTGCCCCTCGCCTCGCAAAACCCTAAAATTAATTATTTGTCGGAACAGCAGACAAAAGATATTCTTCATTCTGGGAAGCTCGGATCGGTCGATGAACCTATTCCCTTTTCGGCACCTTAGCCTCTATCTGACCTCAATTTCGATTTATACTCGCCATTTATAATCAGGGGAATTTATTTATGGAATGAAGTTAAAAATACTTCCGTAAAAATAAATCCGTTGCATATTTAATTTACAATCGATAATGTGGCACAGGTTTATACGATTATAGTTGCATATTACAGTGTTCGTTATGAATATGTTAATAATTTCCAAATACTGAACATTAAAATTATATAAAAAATGCATACAAATTATATCAAATGAGATCCAGATTTATACATATAAAGAATTTTAACGGTCAGCAGATAAGATGAAATTTTTTTATGCCCCAGAATACAAGAAAGGTTACAATTAATTAGTTTTCTCTTTAAACTAATGTACCTCATTCTGTATTGTTTTATTTCTAAGGGATTGATGTCAATTATATACAAAAGAAAAAAATTATTTTTTAACTTAGCCTTCAGAGATCGCATCATAATTTGAATAATATAACAAACATTGAATCATCATTATATTTAAAGACTATAACAAATACAACACGTAAATAAAACCATGCATTCATGCATGTTTTAATCTACATTATTATCTTCCTAATGGAGCCATTGAGACCCCGCGACATCAAACAGTTGATAAAACATAACTCTGCTGGGGGTTCAAGCAAGATCAAAACATGTAGATTGATACTCAATGCACTCACCGTTGTAGAAGCCAGTCATACCTCCATTCAGTCACGAAAGCGGCTTCAAAGCCGTGAAAATTGATGGTGCAAACGGTCCTTACCGCCCACGACACTGGATTTAATCTCGGAGATGTAGAAGGCCAAGTTTCTCTTAATCCTCGAAATATACTCTGCAAAATAAAAAAAAAAAGACAAGAAGAACGCCAGGGCGCCCAATATATATCGCGAAGAGTGTGCATATTTGCTACAGTAATAATTTCGACGGCTCCTAAAGACGATTTCCCGAGTTAAAATACTCCTTAATCCACGTTATCAAGGCTGCAAATCGATTGTAAAAAGTTTTAAAAAATCAGAAACGTCTCCCATTAGTGCTTGAACAATCCTAACTTTTTTCATAGTGAATTGCGAATTCCGTTCAGTCGCGTAATGGCATAATCGTGGTTCCACCCAAATTACAAAGCCCTTTCAATGCATTGTTCGTGATTTATGATGTACAGAGTGTACCGAAGGAACGAGCACGTGCAAATTCGATGCTTGTGCTTAACGGTAACGACACGCCACGCGACGCGACCCGCACCGATCCGGTCCTTTAGAGCCATGAAAGCTCGTGTTTGTGCTGGTTTGACAAGCGGTCAAGCCACTTTGTCACGTATACGACGTGCTCACGTTAAATAATGCCGACCTGGGGTTACGCGCCCCGATCTCATTGATATTCCATTTATAAGGAGCGCAAGTATAAATGCTATCGATACTTGCTGGCAGGCGCCATACAGGCATCGGTCAACTCTGTGCTTTCTATTCCCTTGAAACCAGCTACTTTTGCATTCACCACCGTTGCAACACGGGACTCAAGTGCTGCGTTTATTCATATAATTCTATGTCGATTTTTTAGCAAATAACCTGCTCGTAAGTCAAGCTGGAATATGGCACCCAACTGACAATGGATATATTGAAAGAAGATACGATCTTGCGTTACAAAACGTTCGGGACGAAGTTCGGCTCGAAAAACGGATAATGTTTCGAGTAAGGTAAACCCGGAACGGTGATATAATAGTAGACTACGAGAGTAATAGACCGAAAGGTAATTGCAGCGGGGAATCCTTTTTTCCGATTCTGCAATTAGGCGAGCATGGTCGTTTTAAATGGTTCAAATGTTTCCGGGATAAACTACCTCCCGTCTTACTCGTAATTATCTAAAATCGTTGTTAATTTCTATCATTACTACTCTTCTGAATTATCGTGACGTTATGCGTGTTGTGAAGTCTTGTACCGAATGATGAGATTACGAGTTAACGTCTAAACTCCCCACGATGTCCTAAACTGAGAGCTAAAAGAACGAAAGGGATGGATCGATTACACAAGGGAGCTTGAGAAACGTACTGAAAAGGAATGTTTTACGGTTGAAAATTACGATGCATGAATATCCGCTTTTTTATGGCCGTTACGGTATGCATATTGCTCGGTAGTTGGAGTGTTTTTCTTTCTGGTGGTATCTCGGTCGAAGCGAGTCTCTCTTCGAACCGCATCACAGAAGAGATACTTTGCGAAGTGAATATGACACCCACCGAAATTTACGTCCGTGAACTCTGCTGAACTTCTGAACTCGTTGTCTCATCTTTTCTTCGGGGACAATGACGGCAGAATGGCATCCATCGTTGTGCGTGTCATTGCTCACCGGCTGTGTCTCGGGCTTACGGGACTTTAGGACACACTCCCGCCCCTTTTTGCATTGCAAATTACTCGACCCGCAATTTAAACGCCCCCGCACTTGAATTAAAATCCGAAGACACGAAGTGCCGAGGCGCTGTATCCGTTATAAGACGAGTTTCGCTTGCGTTACCAGATACGCCATTCTCTCGTCGCGTTTCTTATTCTTGCAGAAATCGATACAATATTATCCGTTCCCTCAGAAGCATGCCCTACAATTTTAGAGAAAAAAAATAAAAAAGAAATCGACACATTTTAGCAGAGCGTGGTTTCGATCCACGGACCTCTGGGTTATGGGCCCAGCACGCTTCCACTGCGCCACTCTGCTGGTTGATACCTTTGATTAAAAATATTCATAAGTGCTGGAATTAATTTCAATTTTAGAAGAGTAGTATAAATTGTTTGCTAAAAGTGCCGAAATAATAATGAATTTAATTATACATATTATAAAATAAATTTTGTTCTGGAATAACATCGATATAAAGAAACTTGTTATTATTCATCAACGCTTCGAGAAACTATAAATCATGGAGGTAAATTTATAAGTATTTTTATATTCAACCACCTAGCTTCATCACTGTATTTTATATTTTATACTAGGAAAGCTCCAAGGTATTATATAAATTACACATCTAGTAAACGTACTACTGCATTAAGTATACAATATTTTTTCACTCCCCAGACATGTGATTCTCGATTATAATGTACAGTCTATGCGCAAGCTTCGTTTACCACACACGGAAAATATGTAATTACACCGTTAAAGCAGAAGAAACTTCTACCGGAACAGACGATTAAGATAAGTCTACGAAAAAAATGCTACCCCGATTGAAAACAACTTTGTTTCGATGCTACCGGCGTAAACCTCGAGGGGAGTAATCTAAACGGTGCGAGCGTAGATCAACCACCTGGGTCGAAGTATGGAGATGCAACGGATGCAAATAAGTATCTTGGTCGATCCAGGTGCGCTCCCCTTTTAAGATCAGCAATCTTAAACTAGCTCCCACCTATAAAGTATCCACTGAGCCACGTGCTCGGACACGAGCAATCGATATATATATACATCTTGCTGTTAGTCTGCCCTGACATTCAAAGGTTCCTCAACGCTGTGGTGAATTATTTAAAACTTGCTATCCATTCACTTTTCTTATACCCAGGTATATAGAAACGGTCATTTTAGAAGGGAAAGCGATAACACTAAATTGTATGAAAACAATGGGAGAACAGAGGTAGGAAAGTCGAGATGCTTCACTGTAATCTTTATTGTCCTAATTGAACATTTATGGATTTCAAACATGTCACTCGCATTACTCGTGAAGGAAAATCCCTAATTCGGAAATTAAGAAAATTATGAAACTTGAACGATGGCTAGAGAATATATACATAAGTAGGTTAGGTTTAGGTTTATTATTTTCCGCATTATATACAGATGGCGTTTCAAGTCTCGACTTATTCTGCCCAATGAACTATCGTCTCTCTATACATAAGTATATATTAAGCAATTCTTTTTTGCTACCCGAATTCACTCTAAGGCGGGGAAATTGACCCCTAAAAATTCGGCTACTCTTCGATTTGGTGTTGTAACTCGCGAATTGTAAAAAATAGAAAAAAGTTTTCAGGCAAAAATTAGTTGTTTTAATTAGAACTATCATTTGGTAACTTACAGTTTATATAGTTCGCGAGTTATATCACAAAATCAGAAAATGGCCGGATTTTCTGGAGTCAAATCCACCCCCTTAGAGTGAATATCAGCAGCAAAAAAAATGCGTAATAGATAGATAACTATATATCCTCTACATACCCTCAAAGTTTCATAATTTTTTTAATTCCCGTCTTAGGGATTTTCCCTTATAGGTTGGAAGATCGTACATGTACCCCTTAATGGTTGATTCTTGATTCTCCATTAACTGGACACTTCTCATCTATTTCCATAAGCAATGCACACCCTTATAGCCTGCCCCTGGCATCCTAGAAAGGTAATCGCGACAGTGGCAGGCGTCCCATCGTCACGATAGGATCATGTTTTAATTCAACGTGGCTCCGTCCAGCTACGGCCTATTATAACCGCGTCTTCGTGCACGGTCGCATCTCACGTGTGCGCGTTTCGATGTCACGATCGTTTCAAGCCCTCCATAGAGCGCCGGGACAAGTACATAAAGCGTAACAAAGTAAGACGCGCGTACGTGGCGAGCCGGTGACTCCCCCGATGCAGTTCCTGGTGACGTCTGACTAAGCGTTCTATTTCGACGCACCCTCGGAGGCCGCGTGAGTAATCCCCAGACCGCATATATCCGCGCAGGTGGAACTCGTTCGAGGATTCTGCGAGTTTTGGATAGATGGCCGGAAAGTCATGTTCAGATGTAGCGGTCCCTATAATTACCGTCGCGATATTATTAACCCTCTTCGACCGTTTCTGTTGTGACATTGCGACACTATTACGCGATACGCGTCACGAAACTGTCCCGATAATCTGCGCAACGGGATCTACACGGATACGAGATATTAACGACCTTGCATCAGATAGCGTTGATTTATTGATAATTCAAGAATTGCCTGATAACATCGTCGGAGGCCGCGACAGCCGCGGGCAGGGGTACGAAATGAAGTTTCCGCGTCGGGGCCATTTATATTTCTTTGAATCTGCGTTTATATTCCTTCGACCACGGGGCGCGCAGAATGCAGTTCAATAATTCCTGCGATTTTATCACGATCCCCACGAATTCGTGTCTAACCGTTCGCCAAAGTTCCGGATTACTTTCCTCGCCGAGAGTTTCAGCCGCCGGCCATTAATCATCCCGATAGAAGAGCGATTTGTATGGCACGATCTCGCCGGATCTGCGAGTGCTTTCTGATTTTCTGCAATTAATTTATCATTTCGCAAATCCCGTGGGCGGTGATTTTTAGTGGCACGTCGTTAATATCGCCTGGCGTGTGTTGCGGCCGGAGTAAGCAGGTGTACGTGTCAGAATTGAATTCCAGTTTTCAACTGGAACGGAGGGAAACGCTAATGAAGCTATTTTCCCGCAACGTTGCATCAGCAAAAACTGACAAGATGTTAACATTCGCTATACCTCTGCGCATCGCGTCCAATACGCCCGAGCGTAATGTAATTTCTACTCCACCGCAGTCTCAGCAGAAGAAACGTTAAAATTATTCTCCTTTCATTTGCTCGCTTCTTTCTTCATTGGTACATGAAATCGAACTAATACTCATTGCCATTGCTTGCGGTGAGAAAAAGCTCGAGACAGAAGTATCATGCAGTAACATCCTCTCGCATGGAAAACAAGTATTATTTTCCGGATCATCTGATGGTTTTCTTAAATTTGTACCCATTGTTCCAAAACCATTTGTCCACAAGGCCGTACATAGGGTAGATGTGCCAGTAAATGAACACATACCAGAGAATGGACATATTTTATTAAAATGGGTAAAATAAGTTATTAAAAGAAGCAACTAATTAATTATAGACTTCTTTTAATTTCTTGTTCCATATCCAAAAAATTTTTGCAGCACGCGGAATCAATCGTGCTGCAAACATAATTTTATAATAGTGTTCATTCATTAGCCTTAAGTGTTCGTTCATGGGTGCATTTACCCTACATAACAATTGCGAACTCCAAGAACTCCCCACGATGAAATAAATAGTCAGATAAAGCACCAGAGTAAATCGAAATTAAATGAACATCCGATCTTAGAGCAGTAGTCTTCTACCGAACTTTAATAAACATCTCCCAATAGCGATATGTACGACCTGACAGTCAAAGGTGTTTAATCAAGATCGCGGCGTTAGCCAAACAAGCATATCTTTGTTCATTCCATTCCAGTCCATCTTCGTAATGCGAGCACAATGCTCGATTACTCTTAACACACACACACACACACACCGGGCGACCTTGCTCTCCATTATGCACACGTACGAACATTTGTATTATCTCCGAAGAGGAGAAAAAAGGATCGGTCCCTTGACTGCGACCGAGCGTTATCTCGGCCCGCTTGGCATTAAATCAAAGTGCATACTCTTGTATGGGTGCAACGCGGTGAATACGAGGCTGCAGTTGGGTGTGATTCGACCGTGCACTTAACAAGTCGCCCACGTGGCTCGCATCGATCGTGGCCACGCTCTTCGTCGGTGTGTACAAACGAACCACACTATACGTGCACGCACGCGCGCTCGCGAGACGGGAGTGCATTAGAAGAACGGTGCACCGCGTCACTCCTTTAATGCAAATTCGATCCGCGGCCGTAACAGAAAAAGGGAATCCGGCGATACCAAACACGGAGGTCGCCGATGCACGTAAATCGCCAGCGCGGAAAATTCTGAAACGCGCACCACCGTTTGCAGCGGTGCGTGCCCGCAGCCTCCTCGCAAAAGGGATTCCCTGCGCTGACTTCGCGCGAAGGGAGAAAGTTCCTCGAAACGAGTCGACATTCTGTTTCCAGCGACTTTTTGCCGAACGCGCTGGACACTGCATTTCTGCTTATACTGGAAAATCCCGCGCGCCGATGACAAAGTAAAGGAACGTTCTCCTTCCTGTATTCGATCGTTTCGCTTGTAGAAATAAAAAACGCTGCGCGTCGAGTTATTTTAAAACGCTTTAGCACGGGAGGACGTAACGATCAGGCTTCGTCGAATGCATGCCGCGCGCATGAGATGCACGTAATTATAATACCATTGCTGGTCAAGCATTTATTAATCGTTGCGGGTAGGATCGTCCAATTTCGTACGTGTGCAATTGAGATAATCGTTGGTACACGAAGTTACGGCATCGTAATGAACGTAGTTACATAATGTATTGCGATATTAGTTCGTAAACTCCAGAATTACGCACATGCACTTACCCACGCGTGTGAAACGTTTATGGAGCTTGCGTTTTGCATCTACGCAATATTGGTAAACGCAAAAAGGCGTGCGATACACCAACCTGTTACGAAAATTGTACCGCATATTTTGGGTTAAAACTTGAGAAATAGGTCGAGATAATATTCAGACACTGGGCATCAATTTTTTCGTACACTATGGACGAATTCTGCATTAAGCTCACAAAACGTATGTGAGAGGCAATCTGGGCAACTCCAGCTGGGCACCTACTTTTTTGGCTCACGTTACTCCGAAAAGGTACAAAAAGCACCGGCCCGATTAAAACGGTAGGTGGAACGGTCAACCCGTCAAGCGTGTACCTTTTTCCTTGCTTTTCGCAGAAATTCCTCGGCGTAGACTGCAAGAACTGTTTGCATGGCGAGAATTCACTCTGCAGTGTCAATTAACAAAACCGTCGAAAAGCGAAGTTTAAAAAGCGTGTCAAAATCAATATAGCTAAAAGTTCAACATTTCCCTCCATGTGAATTCGTTCTATTACTCAACTCCACTTAAAATTCTTGAGCCCCCAGGTTGCAGCACAAATTACAAGACGTTTTGCATATGGAAGAAATGAAGCAGAGATTTATACCTTTCATTAAAATTCAGGCTATTAAATGATCCACGTTGCAAGCTTTTTTCTGATAGCATTTTAAATGAAACTTTGAACATGTTCGATTACAGAGTGACGGAAATCTGAGGTCAGAGTGGCCCAGAAACCAAGACGAGACGAGTGTAGGTACTCTCGTACGGTTATCCAACATCATTCCTTGAAGTGTGACGAATCGTTGCATCATAACGTTCTCACCGAAAAGGGGGTAACTGTCGGGCCGACGTGAAATCGCGGATATGCAAATTTTCGTGACGGTTAACAAGATGCAGGAATGTGTCGACGGGCTCGCTTTCGTCGACAATGCGACGAGCATGGAGAATAAGCGAGGCACGCGCCGTTATGAGATCACTTTCGTTGACTTTCCTCCTGGCCGCGGCGATTTATTTTTTTTTTTTGCAAGTCGTCGAACGCGGCGTAAGCGCGGCTCCTTCTCGCTAGAAAGTCTGAATCCAAATTCACGCAAGGTGACGAATTGTGGATGCCGTGTGCGTAATGCCCGTCACCGACGGGGTGTAGTGGGACGATTACCATTTATCGACGCTGGCCGGTTCGTTAGTCCTTTTTCCCGAGATCAGAATGCAAGAGGCGAGACGCAGCGACCGTTTAGAATGTCAAACGGATTCGGTAAGTATACCTATGTCGACGCGCGAATGCGTAGCACGCCTTTCAGCGAGGGACGTGATTTTAAAAGCGCCGCCGTTTTCTTGCTTCCTTTGACACAAGCCAGATTGGGAAACGGGAAATTAAATCGGGCCTTTAAGAATAATAAAACCCCTCCGATTACTGTTCCCCGCTGTCATGCTGGCTTTTTACGATGATTGTAAAATTACACCTGTGTTTAGGCGTAACGGTTCGTGATGGCTAAGCTCGCGCAGCTTTTCTCATGAAAGTTGATGGGCAACTGCGCGTGAACAGTGACTTAACGCCGGCGTAATTACGTTTATACACCTGATAACAGGGATCGTATCGACGATGAAAAATCCACGAACGTTTGAATACGATTTCAAGAACAGTAACCCCGCAATTCCTGCATCGCGCAACGGTTCCGTGTGTTATTAAACGAACGGGTGCAGAATTAAATTACCATAAACGTCGCAGAAGAATCGTGAGTCGCCAGTGAGGAGCGAGAAAGTAAACAAATTTATTTGAAACGACGACGGACTTCGTTTTAAATTTCTCCTCGTGGAATCCGGCGGGGAAAGTATAAATTATAGTTATAACTATTGCGGTCCATGCGTTGACAAAAAAATCGACAGATACAGGCAGGCTTGTGTTGTTTCCGACGATTTTTATTATATTCAAGAACCATTCGTCGAGTTCGAGTCGTTAGTGCATTTGGACTTTCGGGACAGGATCGTTCTTAAAATCGCGAAAGTTGCGACTGAACTTTCTTCGTCTGCACGACAATTAGTGACTTGTGGACACAAAGGAAGCAAAGTATACTACCTACACATGTAATTCCTAGACATTCAGTGGTAATCACTTGATGCTTCGTACGCGGACAGCCCATGAAAGCCTCGATTTTCAGGGACTCGTGATCACAGCTATCCCAACATTGATCTTGACCATCGCGCGAGATGGTCATCGCCTTGATGCCAGGTCAGAAAGTTAAGGCCCATTCTACGCGGCGTGGTTACATTCTCCTTGCAATTAAAGCAATTAGTGTGGCCGAGCGCAAGAAAGGGTTGAAAAATCCTAGTAGGTACACGACGCTCAACATTCTCGTTTCTTCCCGCCGTTCCAGCCGCGGTACGCTCCGAGAAGCTTCTCCCCTGCGATGCTTGAGCAAAGCAAAGAGAGGAATACGTCGGTGTCCTTTATTTTCAGGTCTCGAGGAGGAGATTCTGAGGTGTACGTATCGCGTGCCTTGGGGAAGGACGAGCTACGGAGTGAAACAAAGGGTCCAGATGGTCCGGGGGGCCCCACCATCTTCCTGGTTGTAATTTAAAGCGAGAGCCCACAGGCACCGACGTAGCCTCCTCCGGGGTAATTTCGACCCTCCTTGACTATGCACGCATATATACATCTGGATCGCCTTTCACCCTCGCCTCCCTTTCTCCAAACGTCCTCTCTGTTGTGCACGCGCGTATACGCGCCTCTCGATATTTTCGACATCCTGACTGTTCGCAGACGCGCCTCCAGGGGCTGAACGCTCTGGATGCGCCCGGTATATTTTCATTCCCATCCGCGGCGCGAAAGAAGTTACGAGCATTTCTCCTTTAATGGATATTCCAGGAAACGCCGCGCTTGTGTTCGCGCCAAAGCTCGGGAATTCGGGGTGGGGAAACTGTTTGATGTTGTGATATTGCTTTTAACTTTCCGGCGCGTCTGAACCGCCCGTTCCTTCCTTCCATACCCTTGCTTCTTGGAATGCAGAAAGTTTCGTGAAGAAGCTTTTGAGTTACGATCTCAAGAAAATGTTTCTATCATAAGTGCTCCAAAATTCACCCCCATGAGATTGAAATCAAAACTTGCAAAACTTGCAACATCCACGTTTTCATTAAATAGCAGAGCTCGGTGGTTCTGATCCAATCGAATTTAATACACGAGGCGTTAAGATACCTACAAAGTGGCACCAGATGATCACGCTGAAGAAAGGCACGAAAGAGCAACGCGAACGTGGATTATCCGTCCTCTCCACCCAGGATAATGATCTGCAGCGGTGTGCTGGGATCTCCTGAATATATATTAATGCTCGTCGTTTTTTCGCCCGTGTAGATAATGGCGGGTTTCGCCGGGCCGAGTTGGGAGGGCGAGAAACAGGGGCGGAGGGGAAGAGCGAGGCGGAAAAGGGCGAGAGTGAAAAACAAAAGTTGCATTCGTCGGAACACGGGAGCTCTGTCGGCCCTAAACGCCCCGACCGTCGGCTATGGCCGGGGAAAAAATTTTTAATTGCTTTGTGGCGAGAGAAATTACAGGCGGCACGCCGACGGGTGCAACAGCCCCCTTTCGACTGTTATCTAGAATACCGGCTACGTCCAGGGGGGCCACCTTTATCGATTCCTGTGTCAGCCAAGCCCACAGGAATATCCACCTGTTAGACAAACTGCGAGATAACCTTGCTCCCATGCGTTCCCCGCGCATTCTTCGCGTCTGGTTTACGTTGGCGCGTAGATCCGTGCCGATACCGAGGCTCGGAGAACACTGGAGGCGCATTAGAGTCCCCCCTTCATAATTTCATATGGAACTTTGGACGCTGGTGAAGTTAACGGCTAGATGCAACGTAGCCATCGGAGGGTTGTCAAAAGTAGAAAACTGGATGATTTATGGCCAGCATCATTAATAATTGAATGACATGGTACCTGAGCATGCATGAGAACCGCGGCAAAAGTTCTGTCCAGAATGGCCTCCACTCGCAATGATCTCTGATATTGACCGGGCCGTATCGAAGTTCTCGCATTATTACCGATGCATCGACACAGGTGATCACTGAGGGAAATGTCTCGTTCCCGTTATCAAGATTACAGCGGTCGATAAACACATATTAATCTCGGGAGATTAACGACCCAATAAAGGGGTTTTTCGAGTTTTTCTCGAAGCTTTTAAATGCTCGTCATAAACCGACCGAGCTTCCGTTCTGCGGGGAATAAGAGACGGTGTAATTCTTGATTGGGGTAATAACGCAACTCGACGATTGCGTTGAACCGGCTATGAATATGATACGTTGCAAATTGTTTTTCAGGAGTCCTTTCATCGACAGGATCGTGCGTAATGGACCAATAGAAACGTCAGAGGGGATACCTGGACAGCATAGACTGTCTTTGGAGCATCTGTTACCGGCTCATGCGTGTAACGCGCTTTAAAAGATATTAGTTAATTATACGACGATGCGCCATGATCATCGACCATTTCGTTTCCATACTCTGCGTGCCCTTTGGTATTGCAATAAATTGCCAGTAGCCGCGCACGGGATCGTGCAAACGTCTCGGATCCCCGAGAACGCTATGGGCCGGAGTATCGTGGCGAATGTGGACTCGCGTTTGTCGGAATCCAATTTTAATAAGACCGTATTATATGCGCTGCAGACACGGTATACGATAGTCAATTAACTCTAGGCATTTGGTGGAGTGCAAAGGAGTCTTTCTTTAAAAAACTCCTATTCGCTGAATGCCCGTTTAGCGTGCAAGTGAATACGGAGGGAGACATTATGAAATTGCAGATAGTATTCTGGCGGGAATGAGACAAATTTTATCGAGGTGATAGAGGTTTATTCGCAAGTAACGAATATATTTTTATCCGGGTAAAAAGTTCTTGTTCGATCCAAGTACACGCGTACTCCGACAATGTTTCCCACGTAACGTCATAAAATAGTATTATTATCCCTCCTGGTTTGGTAGACACTGGTTTACGCTTTCTTGTCTAAATGCGGCGCCGACCCAACGCGGAGGCATTAAAGACAACGATGATACAAGACAGCCCAAGTTTCACCGTAGTAAAAATATTTAGTTTTGTTTCCCCTGCATCTTTCTGTTCCACTGATTTACACAGATGTTGTGGGCGGTACGACCTTTTCGTAATTTTCATAGAACGATCGTTTTACACGTCAGCAGGCTCTTCTCAATATTCTTAGCAATTTCATCGCTTCGTTAACTGAAGTGAAATCATTTGAAATTACTCCATAAATTACGTGTCTTGTCTTCGAGTTATCTGATTAACTATTTAGTTTGCGAAGGACAGGCTTGTGCAAACTGTTGCGCAAAGTATTCATTTTTGAGGATTAATAATTGAATTTACTGTTGGTGAACTAACAGCGTGTTTGGTATTTCCTGGCGGTTAGAGATTAAAAATTCATCGGCCAAATTCCAACGTGATCGTACACACAATTGCAACATTTTCCCTGGAACCTTTGTGGCTCATGACTCGGCCGCACGTGCATTGCCTCGTGTCCCCGCTATCAACTTTTCACCGACAAAGCTGGAGGACAAAGATGGTATTACACACTTTCTATTTCCCGTCGACTTTCGATAGGCGAGTTGTCCGCAACGGTGGCGGCGCGGGGGGCCAGGACGTTCCTCGGCATGCTTGTTCCTCATTTCCTTTTCCCGTAGAAGGAACGCCCTATATCGGTGCGCGGAATTGGTAATAAATCCCTCAGGTTGATCGTTCAATCTCGGGAACGTCTTGACCTTGGCTCTTTTTCAGGTCCTAGACAGCATTTAATCTGGAAGCAACGCGCCGCTCGGCTACTCTATTATTAGAGCAACAGAGTGGTATCGCTTTATTTTGCTACCGGTTTCTTCCGACGCAATTTCGTCGGCCCCCGCAGCACACACGTTCGTTTGTTGAACACGAACAGAACTCCTTCAGCTGGACCTACAGAGTGTTTCAAAACTGCAGGTCGGGAATTCAATTAAATAATAGAAATATAAAAAGGTCTGAACGGCTGTTGGTAAACATAAGGCTGTAAGTTAATCGGTCTTGGAACGCTTCAGTTAATGTTTGAGTAAGAGTAACGGGAGATTCTTTAGATAACTCAGAAGGGAAAATCCCCCATCCCGAAATTCACAAAATTATGAAACTTCTGGAATATGTAGAGGATATATACAGTGGCAGACAAAAGAATGTTTACAACTTTTAAAATCGCATAACTTTTTTACAATTGGTCCAAACGACATGTTGGTATTTTTGTGTTGTTTCACGAATTATTTTATTTTGTCGTATTTTCTGTGTTCCTTTGAAAAAAACGAATTTATACTCGAACATATATACAAACACAATCGAACACTAACACACGCATACGTATTTATACTTTAAATCATTTTTAAATAGTGTGTTTACTCAAAGCCCCAAAATGGGATTTGCCGGTTCCCTAAAAGTTAATTAAAAGAAGTAGTTTTTGTCTGAAAATTATTTTTCTATCTCTTACACTTCACGAGTTATAACACAAAATCTGAAAATAGCCGAATTTTCACTCCCTTAAAGTGAATTTCAGCAGCAAAAGAAAATTGCAAAATACATACCTGTATATCTTCTATATAACCTCAAAGTTCCACAATTTTTGAAAATTCTCGGCTGGTGAATCTTCCCTTGTAAAACAAAACCAGTGAAAATCGCTGTCAATCGATGTCCCAGTTTCTAAATCCTGCGTTTGCATCATGCCTAAGAAATGATTAATAAAAATATTAAAATCCGAAGCAAACAGAAATTGCGTGCTCCAATCGCGTTCCAGCAAGATCAAAGGGCAAAGTTCTAGGTCAACTGACCAAGTCATTTATCCATCCCAGAAAAGATAGCTACCCAAATAGAATTATCGACGATTAAATTCCACCTAAACCGTCAGATGTTTACGTGATCTCGAATCGGAGCGACCTTTAAAGTCATTAGACGAAGTGACGCGTTTGGGACAAAGACTACTCAGCTCGCTTGCGTAACATGGCGAGGGTGGACGTTGCATTCCGCGTTATCATTCGACCTACCTCCCCCCGTGAAGGGGCTGAGCTCTTTAATTCCAGCAAGAAAACAGAAACCGCCCGTGCGGCCTCGACCCGAGCAAAAGTTCGTCGAGGTTGCCAAGCCTGAGGCCGGTCTATGGTCCCTCTGGAACTCCGAGCGGCTCGAGAAAGGTCGAAGCTTGCCGGAGGTAGTCGACCAGTGTCGAACGCGAGCGTCGGGAGCCGAGCAGCAGAGACTGGGGGACGAGCGACCAGCAATCGAAGAGAATCGTCAGTCCCTCACGGTGAGCCGGTACAGTCGGTTATCTCTGCTCGTTCACGACCGTTCATTGCAACGATCGTCCCCCGTAGGTGGCCACGTTAAAACTCCCTTCTCTGTCGCGTCAACCGGGAACCCCCCAGTGCTCTCTATCCATCTATATCTCGTGCTACACCCCTCAACCCTGGCCGAACGATCAGTGCGTACGATTTGAGTTGGTGGGCAAGCTTTCTCAACGACCCCCGGGCCTGTTCTCCGTTTGTGGATTTCTACCCTCCCTGTGGATTACCCGACGTCCCGCAAGGGGAACTTATCTTAAAGGTATGTCGAATTTGTTCCGGGTCCTCGGGGCGCGTTTCACTCTAGGCATCTCCGATTTTCATACCTGCCTAAAGAAAGGGGAAGCTTCCCCCCTCTACCCTTGACGTTTGAACGTAGAATCGAAGCGCACGGTGCAGACGAGATACATTGCCATGCAAGATCGGACAACGGTGTCGGCGAGACCGTTGCGTTCGTACGCGAGACACGATCGGAGCATAGGACCTTGAATCGAACGTGTTCGAGGCGCTTCTCGCCTGCCCGTCGTTCAGAGACGCGCGCGTGATTAAGGTTGTGTGGAGTTCGCTTCTATAACACGGTATAATTACACCGATCCCGACACGACTAACAGAATTCGTGTGAACGCAGGCCTGCTCCATACGGCTGATTTAATTGAACGTAGATTGCCACTGAATCCAGTTTGAATCGCGTGCCAGTTTCTGTGGCGCGCGGGAGATTTGAATTGCCTGTCTATCTGGCACTCGCAACGTATTCTTTAACTGCTTCAGATCTACAATATTTTTCAATTAGAAATGTTCTAACCGGTATCTTACGAGGGCGTAATCTTGAGGATGATGCGTGAACGTTTTAAATATCCGTCGTGCAAAGCGAACCGAGGATGGTGATTTAAAGGCGCACCGGAGAAGGTTAACGCTTCTAAAAGGTGCCGGAAATAGAGGATATATTTATCGATCAGCCATGTTCAAGCTATACGGACGAAGTAGGCACGCAGTGACGGGCGATTACGGTCTGTGATCTATAATAGATGGTCGTTTAAATGGTAACGCGAGACGTTCCTGCGCCTCGACGCGTAAATCGTTACTCCGCTAAGCTCCTGCCCTTTGTGAGATCGAGCGAAACGATACGGAATTTTCCTGTTAAACTGAGTGCTGACACTTAAACGACGGGCTCCCTTCACTCTCGAAATTACGCGAAACGCCGGCCGCTCCAAATCCCCGCACTTCGGCTCTTGGACACTTTTCAAACCGGGTATTGTTTATATTTTGCCACGGACCCTACTGTAATTTAGCGGGACGGCCACGCGTTCCGTTCGCTCGTCGGACTTGCTGAATATCATTTCGTTATTTTCAGAGAGAAAACGAGCAAATTGTCGCCAGTACGCGCTCCTTCGGGTTCGTTTTCTTTCGCGTCGCCTCGTATTTTACCGTGCGAACCGCGGCTTGCCCCCCAATAAATTGTCTGTACTGTTGCGTTGCGCGCAATATTGTATGTTTACAGCGGCGAGCTCACATAATTACCCAGTATTGTTTCAATGTTTACTTTCCGACGTTATTTCTGCTGGCATTTGTCGGGACGCGTGTTGGCGTTTAGATTGGTGACTCGACACGAGCCAACTTTGCCATTAAACAGTAATAAAAGGATCCAGGAAACGTTTCGTTCGGAGTAGTATGCGTGGCTTTTAGATACGAGTCATTTGTAAGCAGCGTGGTGGTTCTCCGTTTACGGAGTCAGTTTCGTTTTAATTCTCTGTGGAACTATCGCTGCTACTATCTCATTGAAAAGTTACAACACCTCGGTCATGGGTATTTAAAGTCGAACCCTAGATTGCGACGGCTTAACTCTCTATTGGCCGTTTTATTGCCATCTCTTATCGTGTGTGAAGGTAGGAATTTAGCCAAATGTATACGGTTTGAATGATTTTAATACTATATGAAAAATTGTAGCAGTATAAAAGAAGCAATGGCATAAAAATTACAACGAATTTTACGTCGTTTTAATTTGCTAGAAATTTTTAGAAATAAAAAGGCAACGTGTAATTTCATTCTTTATTGCATTTATAATGGTGCGCGATATCAGGTGAAACGATATGTTATCAGAAAACATGGACTAAGTACAGCTCAATGTCCTCTCAGCATTTAAATACGTTTGTTTACCAAGTAGACAACAGTTACTTGTTTGGTTGATCGTCACGTATCCACTTGTTTGGCACGAGCCTCGCGCGTGGTAAACACTATTTAAATTTCTCACGCAAATGTGAACGTCCCGCGTGAGAGGCCAGCGTCTAAAACTAGTAGCTGCTGAAACTTTCTGGCTCCACGAATGATTCAGAAGATGTTTCGTAGGGCACCCCGCGTAGTCACCGTCTGACTAATCCGCGAAACAGAACGCGAGAAATGTCCCCAATGTCACTTCCAATTAAAGTCTTCTTTTATATATACCAACAAATGAAGGATAATGCTTGGAATTATTGACAAAGCAAGTTCGTTAAACTCATACGACAAGCCTTCCTTATTGCTTGATACTCATTACCATAATTTTTCGGAGGAGCGTAGTTTCTCGAATATACCTACGACAAGATTTATTTTATAAGCAGCCTATTCATCATACGTGGTGGCAAAGCTTGAAAATAATTTTTTGCCACGATTTTTAGCGAACATTGCAACCGGTTACAGATTTTCTGCTACAAAAATGGATTCCCCGAAGTGCCTGCGGAAACAATTATTAAACGAACAGACTCGGTCGCGGTACCGTTTAAGCGCCGAGTTTTAAATGCAGCCACCGGCATTTTTGTTGTTAATCATAATTCCTCGGCGATTCAGTGAGGATGCTAGCAGTCGGCCTGCGGTTTCGAAGAAAACGTTGTCTCTCATTAAACTTTAATCCAACGAAACGTTTCCACGGTCTCGTGACTTACGGGAGAGTCGTGAATATTCCGCGAGCGAATGTACTGTTTAATAATACAATAAATATACCCAAGCGAGTTATGTACATATTTGTAGGTACAGGGCATTGGAGAAGGAAGGTCTAATTGAAAAAGAATTAATGGAATTACATTAATCTATAATTCTAGCAATGCAGGATATGTGGGCAAATGTTTAATGGATTGTTTCCTATATCATTTCTCATACGATTTGATTATATAATTATGGGATTTATTCAATTTATACGGTCTGCGCTAATTATTAGTCTTTTCTTGTTTTGTTTCTTATACGCATGCCTGAGCAATAAGCGAATGCAAAAAACAGTCCTACTTAGTAGCAGTAACTTGGTAAGAAGCATTTAATCAACTATTGCTGATACGTGCAAGAATGTGCCAGCACATCTGTATCGATTAGTAACGTTAACGGTGGTTAGACTCACACTCCCATTACTCAAGTGTTTCTATAAATTGAAATTCTTTGAAATATGATTAAATTCATATAAAATACCCGCACCTCGTACTTTCACGAAATTTAAACCCCCGTTTGACTATACAGAAGATCTTCCTTATCCCCACAATTTTCATATAATTTCAATCCTTTTTCCCCGCAACTATCAAGCCACTACTATTTTTACAAAAGCCGCCACTATTTTCTGTCCCACCGTCGTTCCGCGAAAAGGTGGCGACTCTATAATCAAAACACGAGCAGGGGTCCACGGGAGACGACGAAGATCGGTGTATATACCGTTGTCGTTGGTCGAGGCTGGTGTTTGTTTGGAGCTCGTAGAAACCGGTCGCGGGCACGGTGCGTTCATAAGCTTGTGGGCGAAGGCGTGCACGCGAAGAGGGAACGCAATGCGTGTAGCGTGCGTACGCCGAGCGTGGCGGAGGCGAGGAGCCTTGCCGTGGGGAAGACGGAACGAGGGAGGCGTGCAGGAGCGACGTTTCGAGTGCCGTTACAACGTCCGAGAGGACTCTCGATAAACCTGAAACGTGCGCCTCTACTGAGGAGAGCATTAGGGTGAGCCCTAAAGACTTGATGGAAAACAGGATTCTTTGTGACCCTGGATGCCCAGCGCCATTGAAAGTTGCTTCGTCGCGTTGTACAGTCGCGGTTGGCCCTTTGTTGGACGCGCTAAGTACCTCGAGATTATTCCCCAGATTCCCAGCTACGTGATTAATTGGCCCTCTTTGGGGTCTCTGGTTGGGAACGCATATGAAGATGATTCGGGGGTGGTTGGGATCGCTGAGCTGTCTGTTGCTGGCCACTTAAATAGGTACTCTCGTTAAGGGTCATAGGGGTTTCGTTAGAGTGTATACCTACGTATAAACATTCTTTTTATTTAACTTGAGTGACGCTTCTGAGAAGTTTCAGAGGTTGATGATAGATTTGTCGGTATAGTATTAATAGATTGAAGTACTTACCTGAATGTTTTGAAATTCGTAGTGGTGTTGACGTTCTTTCTTTGGTGATTAAGGTGCGCCACGTAAAGCACGATATTTGTATCGGTTTGGCGAATGTTTACTCGTCCAGTCATGCACGATCAAGCCTTAATAATTTATGCGACGTGACTTAGCGCGACAAACGTATGGAAGTTATTTATTCTTCTTTTAAGAACTCTCGGAGTTCATTTTGCGGTAGCCAATGGGTGGCGAATAAAGGCGATTGCAAAATGCGTTAAATTAGATTCGGCATGGAAGCGATATTTCTTCGGTCTTTAATTTCCTTTTCAGCTACCGTGGAATGTATAAGAAAATAATTCCTCGAGCAAGAATTATCGTTTAACGGTTGGTCGCAAATAGGATCAACCGCAATGACAATTTTCACCGATTTGTTGCGCGATCGACTAAGGGGACGAAAAACCGTAGCAGTTAACTTGGCTTTTTCCTAGCATACCATCGTTTTTTTCCCTCGACTTTGCTTTGTGTGATCGGGAGAGCTGATAGCGATCGAAAGCGTGAATCCGTTCGGTTGCATAAAGAAATTATACAACTGTGGAAACTGAATGAACAGACCTAGTTTCGGAAAACTTGTTTGATGGGCGTTTAGAAAACACATGCCTTCGGATTAAATTTTTCGAGACGAAAAACTACTTAGACTTATTTTTGGGTATCGATAATATGTAATTTAGAAACTTACGCGCTTACGAAACGCGTTAATTCAAATATCTTTATTTTAAATAGAAATTCAGTTTACCAACTTGTCCACACAAACTTCGCAGGTTTCATACAAATAAAACGAAGTTCAATAACATCAAAGTCACGTTTTCCCTGTTAGCTGTTTCTCCAGCTATTCATACTCGTTTCACTTTCCACTTAATCATAAAATAGTTCAGTTACATTTCAAGTTCCTACCTGGCGCCAAAGAATCAACACTCGTGTAACATCATCGTCGTCGTCCACTTTCCTGCAATCTAAGTTGTATAATATTCAGCTGTCCCACTATCCAGGCTGTCGTTACGAAACATCTCGATACGAGAACATCTCGCTCCAAACTCTACAGAGAGCCATGGAGCATCTGTAATCGTGAATCTTTCCGGGTGCGATAGATAAACGGATCGGAGCACTCGATCCCAGAACTTATCGATCCACGCGGACAACTTCGAGACCGCGGTTATTGCGAAAAATAGCCGATCATGCTGTGTTTTCTCTCACGGGTACCAATGGCTTGCATCCCGGGATTTATCGATCGCGCGGTGAAAGTGACGCTGTTTGATACAAATTTAGAAAGCCGATCGTGCCATCCTACATTTTGCTCTGAATGCAACGCGTGTGTCTTGAAATTTTATGGTTCGCGGGCCGCCGTGGCGAAGACCACGAGCTGGATCGTCAATTAAAGCGCAGATCTTTATCGAAGATTAGAAGCCTCTCGACATCCCCGACTGTCTCGTGTCAAGTCGATGTTCTCTAATTAAACGTACCAGGGTCACCAATGAAACGAATAACACGACGCGAAGCAGGAAATATTTTTCAAAAGAAACACGAAAGAGAAACTTAGAAGCTTGCTCCCCCGTGCAATTTCCAAGTGAAAGATAGGAAATCGCGTGTACGACTCTAATCTTTACACAGAACTACTGAAAACCACGAAAAATTAACGGGAACTCGCGAGAAAGTGGGGAAGCCTCGCTAAATCGACGACACTCCTCCAATTTGTCCCTCTGCTTTCTAATACACCGTGCTCCCAACTCCTACATCCGCGATATGGGTTAGCAGCTGATTATACACCACCGTGGCTCCTCCATCGCCGCTGGACACATTAATTTCACAATGCAGCAGCGATGAACAATGTTAGATCCGCGGAACAATGTGGCGCTCCTCTAAGTGAACAGACGGCCTGAGAAATCAATCGATTATGCTGCCAGCAGCCAGTTATTACGGCAACGGGGTCGACGAGCGTTCTAACGCTTTTGCAGCGGTTGCAGCTTGTTCGTACCCCTATCGGGTTAATAAATTTACTTAGCTTCTTCTAAGTAGACCAGAGGAGGTCGACGCACGACGGTGACCGTAGCTCGGCGTACACGAGCACGCAGTTCCTTGTTCCCCGTGACGTTCGCTAATGCGTAAAAAGCTCGAAGGCTCGTAACAAATTAGCCGAGCAACAATGGGAGGCAGTCGCTTATCCCTCTGTTAGTCGGCCCCGCCGACTATCTGTCACGCGAGCCGCTTTGCTATGACGTTGCACAATTTCCGCGTGATTCATCTCGCATGCTCGTGTATCGTTTTTATTAATCAAGTTTCCAGGAGTCGGAAGATCCATCGCTAGGTGCACGCGCAAAGGCCGATCGTTTCGTCCGAGGACGTGGCTAGCTGCGTGCATTGTCGGGTTGCTGCAACGATGCAGTAAGAAGAAAAGTATTTATCGCGGCAGTCAAGGTTACCGTTGCCCAGTGACTAAGAAATCCGTGCGATTTAACGGTTGGTTGGACGAACTTGCGAAATTCGCGACATGCGACGGAGATAGAATTGGTTCGCCCACTAAGAGACTTTGGAGTTTGCAAGTTCATCGCTGCTCCATTGTGCTTGCAGACAGGGATACGGAGTAGAGTCTGCGCTGATAGGAGACAAAGGAAGATTTGACGCGTATATAGAGTGATGTGACAGAAACTTGTCCATTGTCTCCTTGGTAGGCGCCACCATGAGTCTGCGTCGATGTCTCGGTCGCGTTTAACAGGGCTTGTACTACTTGCTCGAAAAACCTACGCTCGAGATTCAGCTGGTTTGTAATATGTACCGTAAAATCGGGGAACATTGGCAGCATAGGGTAACATTGGCATACGCCGAAATTACGTTGTTTTACGTCAGATTAGTAAAACTTAACCTGTTAATGCTATTTATATGATGTGGCAATGTTACGAGTTGATTTTAGTTAAGATGCAAAAAATAAAATAAAATATAGAAATTTAAGTTTACTGACCTCAGATTAATAAAACTTATCCCGTTAATGCTATCTACATGATGTGCTAATGTTACCCCGGTACAGTAACGCTTTTAACATTTATTAAAGAAGGAAAGGACACAAATTTTGTGCATTTTGACACTTGTAGTACAATCATAAGAGATGCAATGTTATGATAAGATACTTAAATCAAATGTAAACATGTTATTTTTTACATTATATAACAAAATGTTTCAAAAACCTGCCAATGTTTCCCCATTTTACGGTACTACGCGTCTACTGTTTACATGTGCCTTAAGGGGGTATTCTTGTCTGGAAAGTCAATTTTTTGCCTTTCTTTTGGGGCGATGCATACAAAGGCTACACAGTTCTCACTGATGAGCATTGTCCGGAGGTATTTATTAATATCTCGGTAAGTTGCAAAAAAGTTTCAGTCATATATAATAATAATTAACAACCTTAAACATGTGAAGAAGAATATATTGATTTGATTCAGCTACCGGCTAGAATTGTATATTTTCTGACGACAAAGATTGGTCCACTAGAAGTTGAGTCATCATTCACACCGTCATGAAAAACATCGTTTTGAAAAAAAAAACATATCTCCGTTAATTATTATTATAATATGGTTGAAAAATATTTTATGACTTACTGAAACGTTAATAAATTCGTGTGGATAATGCTCATCGGTAAGAACTGTGTAGTTTTTCGTTTTTGATTATAAAAATTTATTTAAAGAATAAAATCCAGCTTTTTTCTTTTTAGAAAGCTCTTGAATTATTTCAGTCGCGGTTACATTAATCCCCTTTTTCCTTTTTCTTTGGGGGTGCCAAGGCCCCTTGCCTTCTCCCCTCTGGGCGCGCCACTGTATCAAGTATTTTAGTAACAATATTGAAGAGATAACCAAAGTGTTTTACGCTTAGAGTAGGTATTCGTGTTAAAGAGACCGGAGAGGACTTTGCGCCCGTAGAAAGGTTGACTTTCGAACAGTCTATTAAATTACACGGTAGTCCTTGCTCGATCTACCGTGACTTTCGTTGAGGCATCTCGAACAAACGGAATCGTGAGATCCGTTGAATACACTTGACTGCATTTATAGCTTTGGGGAGCAGAAAATCAATAGGAGCTTCGTCGGTTACTGCCTTGTCCATTCATTAAAATCTCCGACTCTCTAAGTCCAGTAATTTGTATATCACTATTAAAGCTGCCCTATGTAATTATAATCTAAAAAATGTAATGCATGACTATACATAATTTGCAATTAGGTATATTTGAGGAATTGCAGATGTCGTATAAGCTCCAATTTCAAATTCTACATTGATGGTGTTCAAAGAAATACACACTAACTCAGTTTAAAATTTCCAATGTCAAATGTTGCAGGACTCGATCTATTTTAAGACGCTTGTCACTTCGTAATGACGCCAGTTGGTACATTTACATAATATATACGCCACATGCATCCAGCACATCTGTTCCTCATCTCGTCTCTTTCTAATCGAAATCGTTATCGAGTGTGTTTAATCCACCTGAAATCGAGAACGAAATTGAGCAGATGGGGCTGCATTTTGTGTAATTTGCATAATTGTAAAAATCGTAGGATTCTTTGAACATCGTAAAGAAAAGGGTAAACCAGATTTCCTTTCAATTTGTTCTAGGTAAGTACCTGCTCGTGGAACGATACACATTTTCCTTATCGACGAACCATGTTACTGTAATTAAAATGCCCGCGGGTATCTCGTCAACATGCAAATTCGTACGCGTAAGGGGGTGAACCACAGTCGTGTAGCATATTAATAAGACACAGTTGAGGGAATTCTTGCAATGATGAAGGAGGTGTCACGTACGATGTTGTCCTTGTCGTGTTATTGCAGCGTGAGATTTTTTACTCTCACATTTCTCGTGCAAATAGCTGGCTACTGCATTTCTTGCGCAGCAGCATAGAATTTCTTGTCGCATTCTTTGGCTGTATCAGTTCTATCTTCTGGAACAAATGACATCGGATACCTTTGCAACCTAGGCACACTGGGAAATGAAAGTTCTTTAGTATTCATCGAGAAGAGCGAGTTGTACTAATTACAGTAAAATGAATTTTCGTTGAACTAAGCTGTTTCTTTCACGAAATTAAGAAGTAAAGTCTTTGAAAATGGAATTCAATTGGAACAGTCTTATATTTTTCAACATATTTGTAGATCTATCTAAAGAGACAATAAGTAAACGATTTAAAAGTAAACACATCACGATTTCAGACTTTTACATGAATCACAGTAAACGTGTCAATACTCCTTTCTACGCGAAAAGTTATAACGCGTCTTGAAAGAGCTAACAGAAAAGGCGTGACTGCGTCCTCTTTGCAGTATTATCACAGCCGAGGCCTTTTTTCTCGTCTCGTGCAAACAACCTTCTAGCGGTGTTTCACACCCACGAGTCATCGTCGCTTTTCCCTCGAATTTCCTTTCCTTTCAGTGTCTCTTCAAAGCTCGAGTTTAACGAAGCTTCTTCACAGCTTCATCTCAGAATTATTTTAACCTGTTAACTTAATGAAACCCATCTTTCAAACGTGCGTTTGAATACTTAGAATGAGAAGTTTCATGATTTTATGTTCGCATACACACGCCTAGAAAAGTGATTAGATACTATCGAGGACTCTGTGGGAAACACATCACTGTTTCTGCAATTTTATTCACAGTTATTATCTATAACTTCGTAAAGACACTTCTCCCGTCGACACCCATTCACCTCTTTTTCTTCTTCTTTTTATCGTGGAAACTCGGTGTGACGTAAGAAAGGAACTTCTCACGCTTCGCGCGTGTATCTCTCTCGGAGGATTTCCTTTTTGTAAGTACTCGACCGAGCATCGTGAGAAGTAAGGCTGAAATATAATAATGCACTGACAAAATCTTGCATCTCCCTGCGCCGTGGTAAAATGCTAATAAGAGAAATTACAGGGCTGCTATAGCCTTTAGGAAATTTTGCTATGACTTTTCACATGCGTGCACAGAAGACACAGCCTGTAGGTGTTTGCCGTAAGTTAATAACAATAGGGTGATGAAGGAAAACATCGGTATCATTAACCCAATGAGACTCGATGGAAATTTGCATCGAATAGTGTAATCTGGAGCGCGGGGAACTTTAGACAGAATTCGAACGATAACATAACTTTTGTGTTGAGAGACATTTTCCACGAAAGCCTGATGCATTCTTACGATTAAGGGGATTAAATGGGAGGGAGGGGGAGGTGTGCATAATGTTTGTAAACAGTGTGGGGAATATTACTCTCTCATTACATAACGTGTGCACCCTTCGTGACTTTGTACACCACTTGGTTCAGCTGGAGGGTGGACTGGAGGGTGAACACCCTTCGTAAACGTCAGCTGTGATGCATTGCGATCAATAAAAATATTACTTAGCAAATTCTCATTCTTCCGTTCCTTTATTTATTTATTTGCTCATGAACGGGTAAAAGCCATTTTATGACAGAAGGGGGTGAAAAAGACGCAGAATAGAGAAACAGCGCTACCACAAAACAAAAGTAACAAAATAAAATATAAAATAATAATAATGCCGTAAGTCCTATTGACAGTTGATATCGCTCTGTACACAGTGGCTTTCAATTTTATCCTTTTATCTTTTCTTCTCATTACTGGCCCATTAGAATTTGAACAATCAACATGAACTTTACTACTTATCCTTCATTTTATTGACTTTAACTAATAAACTTCCCCATTGCAAATGTTTCGAGTATTATCGAAGAAGTGTCCACCCTCCTATTACAGAATGCAACCACGATAAACTCATTGTTATAAAATTTAGATCGGTGGGCTAGAACAAAGAAAAAACAATGTACGTGATAAAGTGTACACATTGGAAAAGGGAATATGTTAATCTATAATGTAACAGGCCGAATCTGCAGGACGTGGAACGGAAGTGGGGATAGCAGACGCCTAGGGTGAATCCCCTCTGCGAGCGTTTCACGTGGGGGTGGTGTATTTCAATCAATACTACGGAGACGGTCGTTGGGGTGCTTCGCCGCATTCTTCGGGTCTAAAAATTCCGTCGCGTTTAAATCCCCCAGACGGCCGTCTCGATCAATAGGGAGATTATTTATCAAAGTAACAGGTGTTTGCCTCGCCTTTATCACGAAACGTGACATGGTTGCGAATGCGTCGCGGGCTCGGTAAATTAGTGCAACGGCACGCGGTGTGTTGGTTCATGTAAATCGTGTCTAACAACGGTACACAGGCGACTTTTACGCCTGTTTAAAATGCATATTAATGTTAATACAGTCAGCGACGTAACACGCGTGAATGGCGTTCCGGTTTATTTAAAGCGAACACGTATTAGAAGGAAATGTCACCTGCATTTCTGTGACGTTTTTCGATAACACATTTATCGGACATTGATAAAGTCTCATAAGATCTGAGATTACACATTGATCAGAATTAGTTTGATTTGAAGTTATGTCTGCGTGGCTCGATAAAATTGAAGCTTCTCTATTGAATTTCTATAGTTTTGTGCGTGCCAAGCTTCTCCAACATTTATAGAATAATAGGACAATGCGTCGCATTGAATACTGCAGGAAACGTCGGATATCCGGTGACAATAGATGACAATAGCCTGCTCTGCCACGTAACGTAGCTAGAATGAATTCGATTTGAACGAGCCATTGCTAATTTTTCGTTTGCATTTCGAAATATAGTGTATTTAAACGCGAAACGAATTTCATTCTCTGCTTTGAACGTGGTGGCATTTTTAACGAGGTATTGTTGATGTTACAATGTGAACTTAATTTATTGACGTTGAGCTGCTTAAATAATCGAATTTCAAGGAGTTGGAAGGTTTAAAGGTTCAATTATGAGAGCTCTAGGTATTCAAAACTCAAGTACTTTTGAATTCATTCGGTCCATTATTTACCATGAGAGTTTCTGTTGTAGAATATTCATCCAAAAATCATACAATCTTATTTTCCAAAATTGCTGTGCGTCAAGAAAATTGATCGTATTTCTTCCTTTATCAATTTCCACCAAGTATGTACAGGGTGTACAAAAAGTGATGGACACCGCTTTCAGGGGTGAATGCTACACCTCTGACTCGGTGGATATTTGTAAAAGAAAACTTTTCGCAAAGTTGTTTATAACATTGAAAATTAATCTTAAAGTTTGTTCCCACTCACGTCAAAGGGATACTGTTAATAAATAAAAATCTCAAAAACAACAAAGAATTATCGCCCTTACTTTATATCCAACCTCTGTCGTCTCCTCGAACACTCAAGATTTTCAAGAGTCCGTAAGAAGTTGAATCGCATCAAAGTTGCAGCTTGAAAAGCACTTGTATTTAGGGACATTCATCTGAAACACTTAGCCAAGCATTTTCCTCGTTAAACGAAATCGCTTGAGCGTGACTGGCCGGGATTCTCGGAAAGCATATATCTTCCCGCGAGTCGTTGGAAGGAAAGCGAGGTGGAAATTGCGCGTACGCCCAATCGTAATTTAAATTTAATCTGCGTACGATTAAAGTCTCATTAGACAATCGGACAGACGACCGCGAACCCCCGATACAGCCATACCGGGCGCGACTATTTAAACGCGCGAATTCACCGTGCAATTTCCTCGTGGCATTCCAACTATTAGAAAGGTACACGGTTGCGTGGTACCGATACACTAAACGCTTATTAGAATTCCAGGATGTTGGAACGAATGATTTCGCGCGATTCATTCACCTCGTTCGAAACTATATGTATTTCCTCCTTGGTATATACACCCATTAAAATGCGTACGCGTGAAAAGGAATGCACGGGTTCGTAGAATGTTGGAGCTGTTACGTAAAAATTTTAATCGCGATGGAAACGAGGGATATTCATTGTCGGTTGGTATTTAGGAAATGTATTCGTACTTCTCGTTTTATTTCGGCATGGTAATCGAAAATCAAGATCAAATATACGCTGGTTTGATAAGCAAGGTAGAATTTGCGTTACAAATTTAGACAACTCGAAATACGACGATGAATTAAATTGCTCCTTTTATAGCACCTCTCTCCTACTTACGATGGTTAGGATCCTGAAGACTTCTGAGAATCGCTACTCCATAGAGATTTGAGGTATTGCAACGTTTTAGGGAGCTGCAACAATGCGACCCAAAGAAGATTAGGGCTTTTGGCAGCAGCCACGAGGCTTTGTGCTTATTTCCGACTGACCTGCTTAGCTCGTCGAACCACGTACATACCTGCGTCCCGTAGCTTCTCGAATCTTGTTTTCTCCCAATTGAGCTGACGGTGGTTTCACCTACCACCGTTTCCCTGCTCATTCAAAATACTTCCTGCCGTTGGCGTGGCACGTTCCGCATTTTTATCGATTCGTCTGCTGCGACACACGTGGAGCGTACAAAATAGTCCCCGATTTCTTCTTTCGGATACCTTGAGACATAAAATTTGGGGTTCACTGCGTGCGAGTGGAGATTATATCGTCAAGCTACAACGAGTAAAACCGTCGGGTAATAAGGAGCCTAGCCGTTGCGAATGCGAAACTATTCAAAGGCCTTTAATTTCCTTCGACACATGCAGCTGAGATGACAAACGTTGAAAGGGTGGACTTGGACGTGAATGAACAGTTCACGTTCCGCAAGTGGAGATTATAAATATAAACGAGTCAAGCAGAGAGATTGCCAATATGTATTGCTGTCAGTGTAATGTACAGAGTTAATTAAATTTTCAAATAATAAATTTGAATGACAGTGGGGAAGTTGGAACGCGTTCTTGGCGATGATAGTTGAACGGGGAGCAGAAAGAAGTCGGTGGGAGTAACTGTTCATCGTTCAATGTCAGGCTATCTGGCAAAAACGTAGCAGCGTCGACAATTAATGCCATACGTATACCAATAAATTGTCTTGATGCCTCGCGGAAGCGCGCGGAAAACGTTGAAAATGAGCCAGTGGCAAATGGGGACAGCTGAAATAAGCGATGCGGAACATGATGTAGTTACGGCGTAAATGTGTCCTCCGTGGGCAACAATTATCATTAATAGTTACGCGTAAACAGGAGTGACAAATAATTGCAAATGGAGCAGAGGAAGTCCCAGCCTGCGTCTTTCAACGAAGCTGTTGCCATACTTAAAGTTGGGAGTAGAATTATTACCTGACGTCTTTCCTGCGTAAACGTGCATAATTCATGTAAAAGCTTTCAATAAATTTAGATGGAAAATGGTGGAGAAGATCGAAGCGAAGGTAGAAGAATTCTCTTTCGTCAATGCAAACACCATTTTCCCCTGTTTGTTTACTATTCATAGTTGTCACGTGTCGTCGCTCCTAGTCAAGAAACTCTGGAAAATCATAATTCATAAGGTGAAAATCCACGAGGAGACAAAAATATCGTGTCTCATAAGAGACTTTAATCTCAGGAGACAATAATTTCATTACTTCACAATTATTTTGTCATTAGTTTCATGAAATTTGACTCTCATGAGACAATTAAAAAATTTAATCCCTCGTCACTATTTCCATTATTTACATTTAATTGTTGCTGAGATTTTTGCCTCATAATAGAAAAGTCTCAAGTAAAATCACGTCGTAGATTTGCACCTACAGAGGAAATATTAAAATTTTGTTCTATCCACTGACAAGGTCATAAATTCCTCATTAATTAATTATTCTTCCAATAACAACAAAAGAAAATCTTCAAAAACCCCTAGTATTTCTATGAAAATACCAGAATATACGGCAGTAATGCTCGAACCGCAGAGTGCTGAGCTTCCGCTGGGTCACTCGTCCATTACACGAGGCAGTTGACCAGTCGGATGAGACAGAATAATCGGTTCAGCTGTCGATACCGTGTTGTCGTCATCATCCGCAATACGGAGGTGTCGTTGACCCCATCCTTGAGGTCCTTAAGGTGCAAAAACACACACGCGATACCGTTGGCACGAGTCCGCGGCGTGGATGCACCTGCTTGAGCGTCGCTACAGGGCCCCTGCAGTCACGGCACATGCACCTGACGATGCGCCTCGTGAGTACGCTCGCGCCCGTTTCTTCGCCTTCTCGTTTCGCGCGGAGGAATCCGCGGAGGTCGCGGCGGGTATGCACAGGGAGTCCTCCTCTTTTGTCCCCCGACGTAAATTACACGGCGAGCGACCGAGAAAAATGACAATGCCGGGGGAACAGTTGATTTCTACGTAAGTACCAGGCACAGTTAGAGTAACTGCCACGCTGACAGTTAGCGCTTTTCAGCGCGGCCGTCGCATTTAACGTCAGGCCGCGAGCGATTTCTTTCGTCCTCGCCCGGATCCCGCGGCATCGGCCGCCGCAAATGAGACGTCGAGGAGGCGGCGTGCACGCGCTGGCTTCCGACATGGATCTGGAACGTGGTGTTCCGTCACGTCGGCATGGAATTCGCGGGCGAGACTGTCGCACCGGCTAAACAGTGCATGGAGAGTACAGTTAAATAGCAACCGCTGGGTCACGACGCCGCGATCGGTTCACCGCGAGAACGAGGATGGGAATTCCTTTGTAGCCTTACGTAACGAATTCTTTTCCTAATTGCATTGCAAATGCCTGTGAAACACTTCAGGGATGCGATTGTACTAAAGTTGTGGAAGTTTCAGTGGCAGAATCGATGAAATTATCCGTGTATGCGATATTATTTGAAGGAAGTATCAGAAGGAAGTTTTAATACATAAAGCGTTGCGATATCAATAAATGCTTTTTGCTTCAATGAATAACCCACATTCCAGAGCAGTCATTTCTAAATAATCACAGTATCACTTGTTGCTTATCTAATGTAAAGTCTTTACAAGTACTCGGATACAAGTACGAGGATATTCTAGTCCTCAAAATTATCTCTTCCTCTGAAGAAGTTCGATAACGCCGACACAACGCGTAACGGTATTGCACCGGCTTAGCATAATCGGCAACGTGCACGACGAATCGATAAGATCTCCGTGTATTTTACGAGGACACGCCTAATAGAAGCATTCTAATCCGATGCTCATTTGAACGTTTAAAATAGGGCTTACGGTCTCTGGGAGATACGTGACTGGTTGCCGCGGCAGATCGTGCCTGGTTTCTTTATTTTTAGGCGTCCATTCAGTTGGCCAGCGATCGGCGAGCGCGTTTACTATTACTTTTGAAGGATAGTTAAGTCATTACATGCCGGATGGGTAGCTCTTCTCGGGCGGTGTACCGCTATGCGCCGATGATTATGCAACTTCGCGCCTTTCTGCTGCCGCGAAACGACCGCCAACCGAACGGCTTTCCTAGCTGACACAAGAAACGTGTCCCTTTAAATAAACGTAACGATAAGCTGCCAGACAAGCTTCTTCCCTTTCAACGAAGTGTATTTTAATAGAACGATCCATCGACACTGGGTTCGTGAAACTACAGAATACTACTCCTGCTCTGGTTGTACTTTATAGAAAGAAGACACTGTACCGTGGGAGTTAGTTTGAGATGCAGAATGGATTATTTGGTTGTGTTTCAATATCGAACTTGGTGGAAATGCTAAAGAAGGAGCCCTGTTTAGTTAATGTTTATTCCAAGACAGATTAAATGGTAGGTACATTAGAAAATCCTGTTTAGAGTAATCTTCTAATGAATCATCAACGATCGATCAAGGCTTCGCTGTCATTCATCGGACGATTGTACAGTTCGTTGAAAGTTACAGAGATATCCAAAGGATTTGTAGATGGAGGAATAGCAATAAGAAAGGTGGACGTCGACGAGTAGGACATTTTCTAAATCCCATGCAACCTACATCAACTTTGTATCAGTTTTCTCCTACAAATCGCAGAATCCGTGGATTTCTTCCTCATTAACACCTCGGTTTCTTAGTGCTAAATGGTGTTTCCTAATGCTCGTTCAATTATCAGCAAGACAGAACCGAAGGAAACCGAAATCGCATCTGGCTACGCTCGAATCGCTCCTTGACTGACATTGATGAAACGCTCACTTTCACTTGTCTTTCCAACTTTTTACACTTGCGCCGAATGCACTTAAATCTGCATTAGCGGTGCTTTACCGAACGGAGGAAAAACAGTAACGATCACGATTAAATTCACATTATTTATCTAGTTGTGGAAGCATCGACACGAGGTTGGTCGAACTCACGGTTGAAAGTTCGCGAGGAACTTGGTCCCGAACATACGTTAGTACGAAAGTGCCCACGGTAAAACGGTGGAACACGCGAGAAGATGTCGGTTACATAATACGAGGAATGTCCGACCTCATGACTGGACACTAGTCTGTTGCCTGGACGTTGTTGCGGTACGCGTGTTCGGCATACGTTTGCTCCATTCCGAAAGGTCTCGCCTCCATCCACCCATTGCGCAACCGATGAGGGGTTACAAGCAGCAGCGACGATGCGCGCTGGTGAAACGGATAGTTGTTTCGTTCGACGCGTTTACACGACGAATTACCAGCCCATACGTTGCTGTCCATTAGTTTCCACTGACGCAAGAATATTTTCAGCCGCGAACGGGCGCGCGATCTTCGGCGCGCCGATGTTCCCCGTGATACAACCGTTCGAGTTAGCAAATCGTTACGGCCGGTTCGTTTGGAAGATTGATGAAGGTGGAAATAGAATCTTTCGCTGATCGAGCTGATCGATCAATTACTGCGAGCACGAAATAGTTTAGAATTTCGACGGTGAGTGGAGCGTCGCGCGCGACCCGCGGAGAGCAATGCTAATTCTCTTTGTCGGAACGTTGTCTTCGTCATTAAGACAAATCGATACTCCAGTTCGGGCGCGTTTCGGGGCACCCTGAGCCGCTGCATTCTTATGCAACGCGGAGCAAACGGTCCGAGCGAAAAAGAGTGGAGCGGCCGTTGCGTGTCGCTTGCGTGCAGCTTCCGTGCGTGTGCGTGACCGTTATGCAATTGCACGAGCGCCGACCGAAAGCATGAAAATAAAACCCGACCGACCGTGCGAGTCGGGGGCTACTCCCCTCTATCTTGAGGTGAAGGACGCGCGAGAATGCCACGACACTTCTTGCCGACCCCCCGGAAGACCCCCTGGAAAGAATCTGGAACGTGGCCGCGGGACGCTCGGTTGCAGCGGCGCGACGTTCGATTTTTAAACCACCGTTTCCTGTGAAATATCGCCGTCAGACGTACCCCTATACTTGCTTTCAATAGATGGACCATTCGAGCGATTTATGCAGCAGCATCAATATGCGAATTCATAAAGTTCCATGGATGCCCCCGGTGCACTTCCTTCTTCGCAATGCGCATCTTTCAGTAGCCACTCGATTCCAATGGAATTCTAACTGGATTTGATTTAGTTGCATCCTGGCAGCTACAGGAGGAATTCGAGGATTGTGGCTACACCGTGGTGTAGGCGCGACAGCGCCACAGTGGCGAATTGGCTCGAAATCATTGAGCAAGAATGAAGAAGTTTCCTTTTTTAATTTTAAAAATCTGTGAATAATACTTGATTTATGATATATCAGAGCATGTTTATCCATTAAAATCAATTTTTAATCTGTAATTCACTGAGAGATATGCAACTTCAAGCTTAATAGCGTTAGAAAGTGTATCTTAAGGATGATGTTCTCGTAATTTATTTCAACAATTTCACTTACAAGGGGACCTTCAGGACTGGCAAACTCAGAAATTGTTTATACTTAGTATACATGAAGATCTTCACTCGGACTTTCTTTTCCCGCAGCAGTAAGGCGCGCTTCCCATCCAAATTCGAGAAAATCGACTTTGAAAAATGTGGAGTTACATTATATATATTTGATAAAAATTGATGACCAAGAAGCAGCGTGGGTCAGTGCGTAGCGCTCCCGACTAGCAAGCATGAGGTCGTCAGTTTAAATCTGACTAATTTGGCATTTTTTTTTATTCATTTGCATACCTACACCTTTCACATGCAAAGTTTATAAAATTCATGCTAATTAACAGATATGTAAACATCTGTTATATGTATGGGTGTACGTAAATATTCATATTTAAAAATTAATATGTGCAATAAAAAGTACGATTTTTCAAGTAAGAGACAATTTTAAATAAGATGTGTGTTTTTAATTGAAAGTGATGTCCATCTCCTGGGAGGTGGAGCACCGGTATACACCGTACACCCATACATATAACAGATGTTTACATATCTGTTAATTAGCATGAATTTTATAAACTTTGCATGTGAAAGGTGTAGGTATGCAAATGAATAAAAAAAAAATAGTGCCAATAGTGAGATTTGAACTGACGACCTAATGTTTGCTAGTCGGGAGCGCTACGCACTGACTCACACTGCTCCTTGTTCATCAATTTTTATCAAATATATATAAGGAAACTCCACATTTTTCAAAGTCGATTTTCTCGAATTTGGATGGGAAGCGCGCCTTACTGCTTCGGGAAATGAAAATCCGAGTGAAGACCTCCATGTATACTAAGTATAAACAATTTCTGAGTTTGCCAGTCCTGAAGGTCCCCTTGTTAGATTTGAACATATTAGTTTTGGCCACGATTTCGGACGAATTCGCCACTGTGCAGCGTACGCAATAGTCGCGGTTCGTAATCGATAGTTAAATAGTAGTTACCGCGCGATCCAGTACAGTCATATGCTTAGCAGGACTACTGCCGGCGTCCATTACTATAGTGCCGTGGCGTCGACAGGAATATCCGATTGCAGCTGCCGGGGTGTTCGACTGCCGGTGGAGCTCGTCCTCGTGTAAAACACGCGAACCACCGGCGTCTCGCGCACCTAGGCACCGTGAGAGCCGTGCAAATAGTTGCATTAATCCTCCGACTTGAGATTAATGCGTCACGGGCCATCATTGAAAAGAATGCACGGCTCTCGTTGCCGTTTCAACGGAACTGCACCGTTAGTTTTTCCACTCTGGGATGTTCCTTGAAACGGTGAAACGTGTCTCGTGAAAGGATATCACTGGAATCGGTGCTGCGGGTGTTGTCTATGAGTAGCAAGCATCTTGGTTCGGTTCGTGCCCAAATTCTTCTCTCTCTCTGTTCGAATAAATCTCCTTTCAAATCTATAGAAAGTACGTTCGTTCCTTTATCTTCTCAATGCATAAGTTTGCTCGAAGAATTCACTCGTGGAAATGGCAACTGGGTGTCCCGATATCGCGATCTGTCAGCGTAAATTACCGTTTCTACCAAGATTGCCCGCGCTCCAACGAATGACACGCGCGCTAGCGCCAGCCGTCGGTATCGCAAATGAAATTCCACGATCCAACGTTTGCTTGTCTTATCGTTCGACACAGTTTCGCCTCTTTTACAGACGCACAGTGCAAGGCGGGTCTCAGAAGGCACGAACGTGTCTGCGGCTCGTGAGAGATCGCAAGTATTCGCAATCCTCGTAAAACGCCTGGTGGTTAATCATGGAAAACATCGTGAAATTAAAAGAAAGGTCATCGAGATAACACCCCTGACAATGCGGGGAGCGAACTTGGCGGAAATATTTCCCGGTATTAGTGGGTTCGGTCGTAGTAGGACTTCCAAGTCTTCTGAGTGCCCCGCGGAATCGAGAGTACATAAAGGTCGTCCCGTGTATGTCGGGCTCTTACACAAGGTGGTGCATGTTACCTGATGTAATAAAGAAACACACGCACAGAAGCGCGCACACGTACGCTCGCGTAATCGTTAGACGGCTTCCACGCCTCTAAATGTCATTTATACAAGTTGCCCGGCGTTGCATAATTTTTCTCGTTCCAGCAGTCGAACGTGGCGAACCTTCAGATGGCCGATTTTCCATTCGCCTCTGACACTTCGTAGTTTCTTATTAACATACGCGTATTTCTACTTTACCCCGTACCCAAGAATTTCGAGCCACCTCTTTGTTGATGCTATCGGATCAGGATTGCGAAAGGTTTTATTGAATGCAACGCGATGGCAAAACAACATCATGCAAAATAATAATCTCACTCTCCTTCCCTTCGTTCACTGAATTCAAAGGTAGGCATTGTTACGAAACCATTCAACTTTCCACTGCATCATCTTCTCGTGCCTTTAACGACAAGCGAAATAATTACCTACCGACTTTGTCTCTGCTAAATGAGCCCCTATGCAGTTCATAATACAATAATAGTATATTGAAGCAACACTTCCGTGCAATGATTCGTGCTAAAAGAATTACGACTCAGGGGACCAAAGGATTGCAGAATTTAAAAGGCACACGTGTTATTTATGTTATATTTCATCAAAAGCATCATCCACTCTCCAACGCTTAAAATATCTTATATATTATCCAAAGTCTCGCGACTTTAATCGTTCGTCGTTACGGATCCTCCTTACGGAAGGCCAAATGCGGCTGACGTTTATCGCCGAAATGTCCATTTACGATACAATTACAGTGGTAGCTTTCTCCGCGAGTGGTGGGTGAAATATTCGCCAATAAACGGGCAACATAAACGCAGAGGCGTGCACGTAACGTCAGTGCGGAAATCTTCTTCTCCGCTCGTATTACCAGCATCATTCTCGCGGAATGAACCGCGTTTCCCTCGCGCTGTTGCCCGTTTCCTCTCTCACGGGCGAGCTCCTTTTAATTCCTACCAGTGTTTAACGGTGGTGCATAAAAGACGGGGTAAAAGTAACGAGTTGGAAAGAGCGATAGGAGGAGATGGAGCGCGAGGTACTCGCGCAAACGGGGCACCTGCCTTATTGTGAATCGACACTGTAGTACTCCATTCTCCTGCTCTGTGCTAGCCACACGACCCACCTTGTTCTAGATATTCGATACTCTTCCTTTCTCCTCCTACGACCCGTTCCAGACACCGTGACGAAATGCGCTGCACCTCGTAATAGCGACGTGTACACACCTTTATAATGCCACTACTACATCATTGTGCAGCCGATGTCGTCGTGATGCCACGTGGAAAGTAGCCACGACTCTTCCAAGGACGTTAAGGACCTTCGTCTTCGCTCTTCGGTAGTCGAGACACGATGATCCTTGACAATGAGCTGGTGACTTTTTCCTTTCATTGATCCTGCGGTTGGCCATGCACAGTCGTCGTTGAATACCTACATTATGGTATTTCGTACTTTATTCGATTTATAAATGCAGATATTGAAACGCGAAAATCAGTGTAATCGAAATTCGGGAGCATTGTCCTTGAAGATGAATAGTTAATTGAAATTGAAACCAAAGTAGAAACCAAAAATAACATAGTCTGTCGCTTTGGAATAGTTAAACGGGAGGCATCGGAAGTTATAATGACACTGTTAATCGTAAGTAGCAATCTAGTTGCCATTGAGACAAGATTGTCGCCTTAACGGCTCATCCTCCGTCCGCCATATCCGCGAATTTCTAGCGTTAACGGCTCCATGCGAAGAAAAACTTTCCCGTGGGCCCAGTTCCCACGCCTCATGGTAACTTCCAGCCACGTATGCAACTCCGCGTGTACGTGCATCCTGCGTACAATGCACCGTACGGGAGACATGCGTAGAACTTTCAAAAAAGGGGGACGGTATGAGCTCGAACGGAGAAGAGCAGCTCGCGTGACGGCTTGTTGGAAGAACAGGGCCCAAATGAGAATCTTCCTCATCAAAATAGGATAAAGTATCGCCAATTAAACGTAGAACTAATTCAGTAGACAGAGTCAGCTTGAACATTTACATTCTTCTGTGAACGTAACAGGATTTTTTGCATCGATCAGAGATCCTGTTTGTAACGTAACAACGTCCTTCTTGCCAGGTTTAGAGTCATCATGGTTTACCTTGTAAATGTTTCTAATGACTTGTAGGCACAGACTGCTGCTTGGTATAAGCAAACAGAGAGTCATCCCGCTTGAGAGATTCTTCTAGTTCTTAGTAACGAAACGGTAATTTCGTCGGCTGGTTTCTCTGGGCGATAAATCCCCCGAAGAGTTAATGCAGCTATTTTTCTCTCCCCGCGCGGTAGCCTGTGCTGCACTTGAAAAAGAATGCATCGTGGCGCCAGTTTATCGTAAATTTACATAACGCATCCGTGCAGCATGCGCATACACGGATGCAACTCATCTTGACTTTCCTCGACCTTGCTTGCGGCCTCTCAGAAGCGGTATGTTAATTTCCCTGCTGTTCTTGATGAGCTTAATAAGCTTCTCCGGAGCATAAACATGCGAAGCTCCTGACTTTGATGGCTCCGTATAGGGGTGTGTTATACTTGAGTTCAATTCGTTACAATTAAGCGTCGTAAGTTTTCTTATACAGGAAGAAACTTACTTCCAGCGCACAATTTTATTTCTCTCTACTTCTTAGACTTGTGTGCATCAGTTCAATTACTTTTCGTAACCAATTGCTTGTGAAAAAACAAAATGGGACAATAGCTGTACTATTATATAGAAAGAAGGAACGTACGTATTCCATTTTGTTTTTTATCCTCTGGTTTCACTTGTGGACTTTTACGTAGAGGTTGCGCACGTAAAAAGATACCCAAAAACGTGTCTGATGTGTCGACCAATAAATTTATTTCGCAAGGAGGTGTAATGAAATCGTTAGTTGGAGGATATGACTAATAAGCGTTTAGGATACCAGGCGAAGGAACGAGCGGTGCAACGTTCGCTACCCAGCGAATTGGAACGTCTTCAAGATTTCAGGCTGGTACTACACCCTGGCGCCGTGTCTCCTCGAAGATAACAAAGTGGCTCTCTGATTCACGATTATTCCGGTATTACTCAAGCTGGAAAATAACGTGGCACGATAATACGTTCCACGGTAATTAAAGAGACATCGAATCACGGCTGCACTGAGACGTTTTGCCGAGGGCAATTTGTTGCAACAAATTGCTCGAAACACAATTTCCCACCTCCTTAATCGCTACCATCGTTTACTTTCTTAATTCACTCGTCATAAAAAAAGAGACAGAAATGTTTGTTATCTCTGTTCTTATCTAAGAATCACACTGCATTTCGTGTTGCACTAGTCATTAGGGTAGCCAAGGTGGGACAACACAGGGAAAAAATAATAAATTAGTAGTGCGTCTAAAATTAAATTAATTTATTACAAAATAAAAATGTAATAACTAAATTTGTACCATTATTTATTGCCCCTCCCTGAATGAAATCCTGGCCACGCTTCAGGCACTAGTTGTTCAAGTCTCTTTGCACAGAAGCCTATGAGAAGTTTCTAACTTTCGTCATGTGAAGAGACTGAACTGAAATGATTTGTGGAACATTATGCAAGTGTATAGAAACAATTATCCAGATCTTATCTGTGGTTCGAGGAGGTGGAAATATCTAATTGCAAGCTGAGTCATTTATGCCAGATTTTTATACGAACATACTTTTATTATATGTGGAATTTACTTCAGAAGTAACCGGATCCACCTAATTGTGTTTCGCTTCAACTTCTGAATTAAGAAAGTCGACATTGTCACGTGAAACCTTCCCCCGCAGCTCGTGGTATGGTCGAGGCTGGGGCTAAAAGAAGTCTTGGGTTTCACAAGAGGTCGACTTCCCTAAATGCAGCACAGTATAATTATCTCTTCTCTGGCTGAATCCTAAAGGTCGTCGTCGCGATGAGCACGATCGTATGGAGTATCGCCAAAGAGGGGCCTCTGACGCGATGTACCTGGCATCCCTGATCTATATTTATAGGGAGAACGACCGATGGAATATGCGATCGATTGTGTCCGCTGCCAAATGCCTTTTGGTCCCTCTTGACATCGCCTTAAAGTAGCCGAACAAAGGTGCCAAACCGCTGCTAACTACCGGCGCTGAGTAGATTTCAGTAGACGCTGTCTGCTGCATCCTCTTTCTTCCGTTTTCAACACCCTCGTTGCTGATCTTCCTCGTTCTGAGCAATTCAATATAAAACTGGAAGAATTTCTTCATTAAAATTGACTGGACACTTCCTTGTTTAGGGAATAATCATCTTGTCTCTTCATTCGTTTCATTGTAAATCCAATAATAATTTTGTTCACCTTACTGAAGCTTCAATCTTACAAAATTGTGACAGTAGTGTCACAGCATGTTCTACTATCACGCAGATTATCTAGAATTAAAAACCTTGCAGCTCCATCTTTACCAATTTCGAGTAAATTAGAAAAAACTGTCTATAAAGTTATTGCTTTGACTCAACATTGAAAGGAGAACATTAATTGAAAAATATATATTTCCACACAATAACTAATGGTTATTGAGTTGGTATATTTCTATCTCTATTTTTGGCGGTTTTTTAAAAACTCCTAGGATTTTTTTACAGATTACATGTGATAACTCAAAATCTGTAAAAAAAATAAAGCTACATCCCTCTTACTGCAAAGACCTCAATTCTAGTCCTGCTACAGGATACTTTTTCCCTATAAAACAAACAACACTGACCGCGATTCTCAGTCAAATGCAGAATTTGAATGCACCTCCTCTGGTCAAGTATTTCAGCAACGTAATGAGCTTGGAATGATCGCGATGAGCTCCATGAAAGCATCGACTCGCTGTACAGCATGGACCGTTGACACAGTTCGATTAAAACGGCGAAACACGTTCTGAGAATCCTTTAAAATAGCTCGAGGAGGTGCCAATTCCTCGCTAATTGCCGTTCGACAGACACGCTCTGTCAGTGTACCGTTTTCTGCTACGTCCGTGCCAGTTACCCCCTCGACTGGCGCTATCCATAAAAAGCGAATGTAATCGGCTTTCCAACAGATCCACTGAATACTCATTCATCAGCGTTTCATATCGAAACTAACCTTCGATGGCCGCTGCGAGCCAGGTACATACGGACCGTTCCACATTCTTCGCGGAGATCATACGTGCCTGCTAGCCGACGATTGATAAATAAGCGTCGTCGAATCGGTCCTGTGATCTCGACCGATTGCACCGCGGGATTAACGATGACGGATTAAAAAGGTTGCGCTCCTTTCCATTCCTCTGGATCGCTGGCGAGCTGGCAGCCACCGCCGCCCACCTGTTTACCATTTGCAGCCGTGCGCCTTTCCGTACCGATCACCTGGCAACATTTCAAGAAATTATTCTAATTAACCGTATTATTAGCCAGCCGCGTAAGAGTCGGCCGTAGACCTCGGCTCCGTTTTTCCAGAAACCACCGTCCAGGTACGACGAACTTCCCTTTCCCTCTCCAAGGACACGACGTCGGTGCAGGCCTCGCTTTTCATTCCTCGCCGCGTTATTTATCATAAAACTGCGCGCACAGGTGCCCGGTGCACACGGTCACTTGGCTGGCGCATAAATCAGCGGGGACTTAATGCAGCGTCGTAACGAGTTCTCACCTTGGTCCCAGCCGCGGCGAGGTCCTCTTCGCCCGTGGTCCTCGCGTCGTCTACGAAGCCTGATAAAAAGCAACGGATTCCTTTCTCTCCTTTTTCAGAGCACGCACCACCCGGACAGAAATAAAAAGCCGCGCGAGCGTTAATCGAGCCCCGTAATCTCGGTCGGTGGGCGTAAATACGCGAAGATAATAGAGCGTTGCGCGTTTTCCGCGTGTATTGCCGTTTGCTATCGTTCGGGATACACTCTATGGGCGAGGAAAAGCAGGAATTACGGATTCCTTCTTGCAAACCGTGTTGAGGAATTTTTATTACTCCTGCTTGGGAAATGCGTAGCCTAAGGAGTGAGTCACAGAGACCCATTTGCAGTGAAAGAGAGGGAACAGAAGTATTACCTAGTCCTTCTAACGCGCAGAAGTGTTGAAAGTGTTTCGAACAGTCACCGAAGATTGGAATTTCGATCGGGCGATAAATACGGTGGAAGAGCCATAGCGACAGGAATCGATGGACAAAATGTGTTCGTGTAGAATTTCAATAGGTTCTTCTTCATTTTGTATTCTTATGACACGTGGGTACCAGAAGATACATTCAACCTTCGAGGCTACATTCTTAATTTAATCCCACCAGCCCGGGACATGCGTTAAGTACCTATAAAATGATTTTGACCGCTCGAGATTGAGCCGTTTCGACACACGCACCGTCCATAATCGATTCACTCGAAAGGGACTATCAGCGCATAAAAGTCGGAGAGCAAATTACTCGTTCGATACCATCCCCGTCCGCTGGAATGCAACAGCCGTACGATGATCACCAGCCGTCCTATCTGCATAGCTATGAATGCACACATTGCACACGCACGGCCCGGAATGCACCACCAACGTGTGCGCATTACGATTTCATCGCGTGGGGTGCAGCAAGGACGCCTGTACGGCACTTGTCGCGCTCGCTGGAATTTGTTTCGAGCCGGAGTCGCGGGACGCCGCCCGACAAATAACGACGTTATGCAAATTCCAGCTTGTGTACTTTTTTCCCTTCTTATTTCTATCGGGCTGATTCACGCGAACGACGCGATACACTCTGGGAGACAACAGAAAAAACCCGGACACGTCATGACGTGATTTTTAGAGTGGACCCGGGCCGATGCCAAATATGGCTGGCCTTTCGGAGATTGCGATATAAAATTGCAGCGTATCTGACGATCTTCTGAAAGACAGTGTTGATTTTTCGGATCCTCTGAGAGCGGAAGCATACAGCGAGTAACGAAAATATTAACGAAAAATCGCTGATTTCGGGAATTTCGTGATTTTCGATCTTTGTCTGCGATCTTTAAGCGTTTATAGCTCAGAGTTAACCGATAGTTAACCGATTTTGATGAAATTGTAGGCATGTATGGGCTTTGAGGGTTGCTTTCATCCCCTAAACATGCAAACAGGCCAATATAAAAAGGCACCTATTTCTTATTTTTCGTTCCTTTAAAACATATTCAAAAACCATCAAGGAAGCTCAATATTTTCCTATTTCGTGCCGTGTTTATGAAACGCTGCAAAATATTATTTAGACTCGCACACCTATTCATTTTATTACTTTACTACTTCAAGCCTACTCGATTCACCTGAAGCGAGTTACCAGATAGTAGGGACGTGCCCCAGCCGATGTTCATGGACCATTTAACGCGCGTGAGGACAAACCTCGAACCAGAAACTTACCTTCGCGCATCACGGTCATAATGGAACAATACGGAGGCTGTTCTACAATCATCCTGGATTGTCCTATTTCGAATCCATCATCGCGCGGCATGAAATTTCCCTGGGCTACCCATACATCATCGGCCCGGTAACAACGAGCCGCGATAATAAATAATAGATCAGCTTTATTCAAAGCCCGACGGTACGTCGTTAGACGGTATAAAGTGCGTTGCTGGCAGCGTTCACGCTAATAGCATAACAGGTTTAGCGTAACGCGGCTCCGCGGCCTGGGAGTAATGAAACGGGGCGAAATTTTCGCAATCAACACCTGTAAGAGTCGATTATTATCGCATTAATGGTACGCAGATGTAAAGCGGCGAGTACCTATAAAACTGGCGCAACCTGGATTATGTAGTATGGATTCCAGTTGTATAACAGTCGATTGGCCAGTCTCTGTTCGTGCCCGCGTTTACATGCTGCCGAAGTGGTTACGTTACCATTCAGACCACGCCTCGAAACGCGTGTTTCCTCGTTCCACGGAAGACATTACCTGCAGGCTGGTGTAAAGAGCATCGAGAGTGATCTCGACATGGATCCTCGACTCACGATCGTTGCTGCGCAACCCCGTTGTGCCAGCCACTCGCAGATTCGATCGCGGAAAACGCGATCGAGCCGCTTGATTATTCCCTTCCGCGAATCGCAGGGGCAGCAGTCCGTTCTGGACCTATCGAGCCGAACGTTAGAAATTTACGCAGGGCTGTTCAATGGTTCATTAACGTTCGATTACCCCTCGTAGCTATGATTGCTTTATTATTCGTGATTCTACATTACGCAACCTCCGTGCACACGGCTTCTGAGTCGAGTAGACTCGGTGGAGAGCCTGTAAAGGCATTGATTGAATGTTAAAGATGAAACAGATACGAAGGTTTCTTCGTACGCGTTGCAGTATGTTTTTCTTCGGGGAACTTTCTCTGCACGTTCGCTTTGAAGTGTCTCAACTCTAAACCCTCGCTTTGCTCGCTGCACTGTGTAAAAATTCTGCCGCGTTGATTCTCCTTGAGATGTAACAGCGGTTTGTGCTACAAGTTTGAAAAAGTCGCTTGTATATGAAGCTGCATATGTTGCAGGGAAAAGCTATGCACTAACCACTCGCGTTATCTTTATGTTTCAGGTGAGTGTCGGCGCAGCAGGCACATTAATCGAGGGAAACTGGCGCAGCGCAAGGGTTGTCACGGACTCAAGTAGGACCTATAAAATTTGAAATTTAAACTCCATTAAGCCTCCGCGTCCGCGCAAGCTGCGCTCAACGTCAGATCGTTCGACCGATAAGCTAACCGCTTTAATTACTCGCGGGTAAGTTGGAAGAGTAATAGCCATGGATACATTTGGTGCCGTAGAATCTGGCATTCCATCGCGTACCGGGGAAACTGCGGACGTTTTTCTGACCCGAGCGGCTTTTTAGATAATATGCAGAATCGTTCCGTTGGAACCAAGTTGGAATTGGAATTCCAGCCTGGTTCGCTACATAATGATCAATTATCCGACTTTCGTTTCGTACGTGCTTCCACCGGGCCTCAACTTCTGTTCGAAAAGCGTGGCTGGCATTGTCGAATCGACAAAGCCGAGTTTCTTAGCGTTTTACATATACATACTTCGTGCCTCTCCGCATTTGCTCCCTTACACCGTGACCTTACTCGACAACCCACAAGAAAGGTCAACAGTGCCAAAGATTTCACTCGAATTCGTGGCTAACGCCTTCCGCCATTTCCATTTAGCAAGCTTTCACCGCGGGGTAATAATGATCGATGGAGGAATAATTTACGCTTCAAGGTCAATCGGTTCCCACGAAACGGTCACCGTCGTGTTCACTGGCTTAGGATGAAAATAAATTTCTTCGGTAGCAGCAGACTGTAGCTTTCGCTCGTTTTAATGCCAGGTCGTGTCCTTCGACGGTGAGGAGCTGATCGCAGCTACCGCTTACCCTCCACTGATTAACCTATTTAACCCTTTGAGAGATCTGCAAATGCCAGCTGGCGAGAAATCAATCGTGAAAATGGAAGAAAAGTGTGTTAGGGTGTAGCGTGGCCTAAATAGTGTCGTTACTTGACCTCATCGCAAAGTGAAGTTTGTAGAAATTTAAAAAGAGATATACAGGGTGAGCCAGAATATTCTTGGCACATGTAGAAAGTTGCTGATGCAGTTTATATTATAAATATTTTATATATTTCTCTTTTTCAAGTGACAGAGTAGTACAGAATAAAAAATGCTCCGTTGTTAAATTGCCCTTGTGATCGTGTAATCACTTCTGAAAGATCGTCTGCGTAATGCGAATGGTTAGGATTCAAAGAAATTATGGTAATGAAAAGCAGGAAAGAATCAGTGTTTCTCACGAAGTTATCTACTGCCTTCTGGTTATCACGAGCCCGTGCACCTGTAACTGACAATTTAATCATAGCTACCCTTTGCTGATTAACCTAATTAACCTGAGGCAAACTCGAGAACGTCGAAGACGTTCACCTGGTGATCTTACGGGAAGAGAGAGATCTCTGTTATCTTGGCACAGAATACAGCTAGCTGGGTTTGTTTACGCCGCGGTAATCACGAGCGATTCATTAAATCGGCCGTTAGTCGGAACGTCCAATTAACTGGCAACCGAGCAGGAAAGCGGATATAAAGGCATTCAAGGAGCTTCCTCGGGCTTTCTTCGCTTAATTCGGTAATCGAATCTAAACGAGAAAGTCTGTAGTCATAATTTAGACGTATCTCGGTTGGTATGTGAACCACTTTTGACAACAGCATATTATATTGTTATAACTTTGACACAGTTCACTTCTCTATTAAATCACATCTCCATAATGGTGCTCTTTAAATACACTCTAAATTTCTGTGCCACGCAATTCAAGCTTAACGAACGAGTTTGAAGCTCCAAATAGGTTGACATTAATCAAATCTTCCTTATATTATTTTACAAAGTAATTAAATTCCTCAAAACAAACGTTCGCAAGGTTAAGATATTCAGTGACTTTCTCGTGTCGAGTGGCTCGCTTTTAACATTCGCCCGATCGAAGATGTCTCCGAGTTATTCGAGCGTAGAGGTTCAACCATATTTGGGGCACGGTTACACCTGCCAGTCGTTAGAGAGCAATTGTTAGAAAGCAGGCAGCTCCGTCTTAATTGTGCACGAAGGAGACAATAAAAGTGTGTAAAAGGTGGGTGAACACGGCGCGGACGTCTCATCGTGCTCCCAGCTAATTATCCTAACGAATGGAAATCGTGGCGAGCCGCAGGTTAGCACGTGTTAGCTCGTATATCCTCATTAATTAAGTAGAGCCCTCGTTCGCGCGAAAATTGGGTCGAGTACTTTGCGCGAGCGCTTCGCAACGGGAGGATTCCTACCGTGCGAGCACGGATCCGTTGTATACTGGCACCACTGACTAATTACTTTCATATTTCTCCGCGGAGTAAATTAATTTTCAAACGAAAACACCGCTGCATCAAGTTGTGTGTTTTGGTACGTCAGCTGATGCTCCGTATGGTTTATGGATACTTAAATGCTGCTTACGCACGCAACTACTTGATAAAATGGGGGGGATCCACTTTGAAATATTTCGCCGATAGTCAATCCTTATAAGATAATACAGCAGTCGTTTACAAATATTTGTCAATGTGTCCTGTGTAGTTGTGGTTTTTAAACACAGAGGGTGAATTAAAAGTAGGAAATAATGCTAAGAGGTAATGGAAAGTGAAGGAAACCTCTGATTCTTCGAACACCTAGTATACGTCGGATTAGATAACAGAAAAGTAAGAACTCATGAATTCGCTCGAATCGTTTCGCACACTGCAAATCACTGCTACATCCCTTGCAGCCGTGGCATTAAGCTTCCAGGTGCGTCCTTCTTCCCACGTCGACTTCGTGGTAACAGCTTTACAGGAAACCTTACGATATTCCTTAAAGCACCGAAATTATCCAATTACCCAGAGTGTTTTTCCTTCCGGTATCGTCTGTAAAGGGAAGAACGCCAGCTGTCGTTAAAGTTCTAAAAAAAAACTTTGTTATTCTGAATTAAAAATGAAACTACTATATTTTAAACTGATGTACGAGAATTCCTTCAATTTTAACTAATCACTTTCATTCCCCAACATAATACATATTAAGAAAAATATAAAATAGTCAATACAATAAACCCTACAATTGTGGATGTATGTTCGCGGATACACAAATCTGTTTACATCCAGCAGAAACGCTACGTTTGCTCGCATAAACGGATACAGTTCCATTTCCATTGTACGAATTTCGTTCCACGTCGATGAGCTTTCACCGGGACACGCTAAACCCTAAATCCGGCGAAGTCCGTTTCCTCGTGAGCGCGGCCACGCACACATGTCCAGCTCCGTGCAGGTGCACGGCGTGCACAACCCGACCTCGAGTATAGTGTTTCCGTTCATGGATATCCCCAGGTACGGATGATGTTACCTGCAGGTTCTCTATTTTCTCGGCTCGCTCGAAACTCTCGGTTCGCTCTCTTCGTGGATCATGAAACGAAACCCTTTCTGGTTCGCTCTTCCACGGATTTCCGTCTCTGCGATGGTTACGGATATATTCCCATTGTGCACCGCTGCCGCGGAAACGGCTACGAGGAACCGCGTCGCTGAGAACTTCGACGGTTGCCGAATCGTGTGACCGCTACTTCTGAACTTTTCCGTTTGTGTTCCATTGAGTGCTGAGAGAGTTTTTAGTTAGGAGATGATTTGTAAGGATGAATACATTATTGTACCTTTTGGGAGTTTTTTCTACTCTATTTTGATTCTTCGCTTTGGAGTTTCTTTTGAGGGATATAGTATCGATACCATAATAATTCCTTCATGAATCTGCAGAGTGAAGATTTACATACCTACTTGAGTTATTCAGGGATTCTTCTTCTCTGCTTGAAAATGTTTCGAGTGCCATCTGACCCACCATGTGTCCTCATACATTTAAAAATAAATCAGAAAGAAGCATATGTCGTTCCCCTAAAATAATCGTCACTTTCACGCGATCGTCCTCGTTAAAGTTGACCTACTTGAAGTCGAAGGAAATAAACTTTTCTTTAGCGAACAGCGAGTAAAAAAATACTCCAAGTTTTCTATATGTATAACCGCGCGTAAATGGCACTTGCATCTGTCAACTTTTAATTGCGTTTGACTAACGATTTCACGTTCCACGACCTCCAAATAGGGAATAAAAAAAATTCTTACGCGAAACAGAAATACTTCTAGGAACGTTAGTTCCACGTGAACACGTACGATACATAATTAAGTTGACTCGTGATATACGGTCACGTGTACGTGCGCCTCGTTTCTAATGCTCGCGAAAGGATCTGCATAATCACCCGTTACTTTTATTTCATGAATATGCAAAGCGTCCTGCCCGACGGTGACAGGAGGAACACGTGGTCTCTATATTTCCTCGTAATTCGTCGATAGGTGACACATTTACCGTAAAACCGGAGAGGCGTGCGCGCGCGCCACGTGAACTGCTCTCGTTATATTATTATCCCGACATAAAATCCGATCTGGAGCGAAGACGTGCCGGAAAATCTCACTTTTCACTCGTCCTCCCCCAGTTTCACGTGCAAACGAGACGTCGTGGCGATGAACATTCAAAGGTTCTCCTCGGTGACACAGTTTTCCTAATCCTGCCAGAACTATATTAGGGTTGCACTACTGCCTTAGCAATTATATGGAGAATTACGTTATCGAGGACAGTGTCAGAAATCTGAATGCATCGGATACAGGGGGAGTCTTTTTATATCTTCTGTTAGAGTCTCGCAATATTTATATATACATATAATGAAAAATTTGAAAAAGAAATTGAATGACAGAAGTTTTTTATAGAAACTCTGTTAGGATGAATTATAAAGGTGTTTCTATAATTTCTTATGTTGATATAAAAGGAACTTCAATATAAAAGGCGAACAATGCTGAATTCAGCGTTACAGTTCATTACGCGAGTGCATTCTTCATAAAAATCGAGAAATCTGTCGACTTGTGCATAGCTTGTCTGTAAAGAACGAGGTAAAGAAAGAGGCAATCGTCTCTAGTAGTTGAGACAGTCACGTTCGCTCCTCTTTAGCCATTCACTCGCTAAAAACAATGCTGCTCGACGATTCTCCTCTTGGACTGACACGATCACAGAGCAAGCACGACCGCCAGGTAATTGGACCGAAGATAATTCTTTTGAACGAAGGGAAGACTGCGTTCACCGTTATTGTTTCCGGGCTCTTCAATTTCCACTCATCCCGTTTCAGTTCCCCTTTGTCGTCGTCGTCGTCGTTGTCGTCGTCTCTTGTGAGAAGCCAGCAACCGTGAGACGTCAACGACAGAAAGAAAGGAGTACTTTGTTACGAGGAAACGCCTCGTGGAACGCGCTCCGAGACATTCCTGTTCCGTTGAAACGCAACTCGCTTCCTCCCAACCCAAATCCAAAATACAACGGGAAATATTTGGCGCACTTAGTCGACTAAAATTACATTGCACACATAGTAGCTCCGCTGCAAAGAAAATATCAAAAATCGACTCGTTTTAGAGGAGTTCTGGGAACTGGGGCAGAGTGTAGCTTCCCATTAAGCTTACGGCTACTGATATCTCGACTGATCATACAAATTTCTAGATTACTTATCAATTACTTCACGCGTTTTAATCATTAACTGCATAGTCAGCTTGCAAATTGTTACGTAGCGGTAGAAATCTCTGCATATATTTTCATTTCTTCGCTCAGAAAATAGCTGTATCTCTTCTTACTTCGTAAAATCGTCCTGCATAAAAATCGTTTCATCAACACCGTATGTTTCACTCCGAAATCCGTAGTTTAATTAAACGCAATTACAGACTGACTATCCTTAAAAACTATCAGAGCAGTACAGTTAACCGCATCGCGTCATTTTCACTCGAATCAGAAAACAAAGTGTTCATTCATGAAACCGTGGTGTCTTCTAAATTGAATGCTACCACTTCGCGCCTCTCAATCAGAGATACGTCAGACTAACATCATAACACTTATTCTTAGATCGCGTTAGATTCTCACACTACACGTGTAATTCAAAGAGAATCTACCCTACATCGATTATAATGCCCCAAACACAGTGCACCCGCAGACTAGATACCTGCTGCTCCTCATCAGAGCTGAGCTTGAAGTGCAATTTTCATTACTCATTCACAGCCAGCAGAAGACCAGTCACCCAAACACCGCGTTGCTCCAACAGACTATCAACCGACCACACCACGATACCATTAAAGTCTCGCAGCATGTGTCCCGCACCGCCGTCGACAGCTATCAGAAGGCGGATTTCTTCTTCTCGGAGGGTATAAACCGTGAGCAGCGGTAGAGGAGGCGGCATTCCGTCGATGGTGGCTGTGTGCCTACAATTATCGCGGTTTTCTATTATGGTACCCGGGCCAGCGGTTCAGACCAGGCCAACGCGCGGCTGTTCTCTTTGCATTGCTACGTTCCCACGTGCCTCCGCGAATACCTCCACATGCTATACACGACTAATGCCCGGCCTTTCTGGCCTCCGCTTGACTTTTCCTCGGACTAATGGTCGCCTACCTTGGCTCCTCCGGGGCGATATTTCGGTGGTACCAAACTAATAAGTGACCGAGCGAAAATAGACGTCGCGCGCGGCTTACGGTCCCCGCGAAGTAGGAGGAGGGCGGCGGGGCGGTTGTGGCCCTCTTCTGGCATCGGGGACCCGAATATTAACCCTTCGAACCACGCCTGTGACGCGGTTACAATTAGCGGTGGTCCACTTGAACGGCGCATTTGTCGCGGCGAACGAGCGAGCTGTTTTGATTCGACGTCTCGAGACGGCCTCGATTCGACGCGCTGAAATATCGCGCTTCCTGGCCGGCTTGCTCTTTGCAACCTCCACCTTTCGCCGTGGCTTAATCGCGCGTTTATTATAGTCTTATATTTTGGGCACGTTTTTCCGTTTATTCGCATCCCCGGTTTGTTTATGTCGCGCGGCGTCTGAGGGCAATTAGGCGTCGGCTGTTTCGGTACCTCCCAGTTCGTTGGCACGAATCCGACGTTACTCTGGAATTTTCTTTGACATAATTCATTTGCTCCGAAATATTGCGCGCCCGCTCAAATAACGGAACGATTCGAGACCGAGTAGCAACAAAGTACGTGCAACGTGTTAAATTAAGAGTGACAGTGCACTGTGGCATTCCCTTTGCAATCACTGGGCCGCGAATTTATGCGCTGGCAGGGCATTGTTGCATATGCAAAACCTGTGTAGGATGTGCGCAGGATGCATGTTGTACGTATATTTACGATTCTTACGAAAGTTGGACACTTAATTCGCGGTTACTAAAAAGGGTAGACACGGTTTACATTGTTCTTTCCTGCCTAAGTAGCAAAAGCCATACCATTTCTCTGCCACCTCGTGCATTCCACCTTCAGTGTGCCGCTGAACTTCATTTATAGGTACAGTAGGGGAGACCGAGGCTGGTTGGCACCAGGGGTAGGTTGACTAATTGTTAATAACTTTCCACCGGCGTATGCTCTACCGCGGAGCGATTTTCTGTAGAAATATGTCACTTCTACTATGACATGCATTTATGTCCGACCCCGCGATCGCACGTTTTTTAAAAGTTACCAACGTTTATCGAAAAATTGGCTATGTAAGTAAATATGTTTTCTTAAAGATTTTATGTTTTCACGCTGTATATAGTTAGAGGAGAATAAATGTGAAGGGACTATTTTAAAGTTTGTTTATTAAACGACCTATTGAGACTGCGTTTTTGATTTTACATAAATAATTAATGGTTATATAGAGTATTGAAGTCAAAATGATCGTTCGGGGCTGGTTGACTAATAACGTCCGGGGTTACATGGCTAAGCTGGTTAACCAACCCCAGTTATATTAGTTTATTACGAACTTTTCGTTACTAAAGGTTAGTTAATAACTTATTTCACAGAACAATGAGGACATATCAAAGAAAGTCAAATAGAGGTTGAATCTCAAAAGATCTTATAGAACACAACATGTCGTGAAGTAATTCTTGAAGAGAAAAGCATTCATGCAGCTGCCGTGGAACATAATATACCGTATAAAACTCTGTATAGATATGTACTTTTCTACGGGTGCAAAAATTGCACATCAGATTGTGAAGATAGTAATTAGTTGATAGAAAATGGCGAATGATTTTATAGTACCAGATATAAGATTTATTGCTACTATAAAGGTTTAAATTGTTATTTATTATTAAAAAGTAATAAATATTTTATAATGAAACAACTCTTGTGACATTGTGCTATTTTATTACCACTCAGATAAGTTGTTAACAACATTTTCTTAACTGATTGCACCTATAGTCAACCTACCCCATACTGTTAGTCTACCAACCCCGACCACGGGGCTGGTTGACCAGCATGTAAGGTGTTAGAAAAACATTAAAATGCCTTAAATTTTGTCACATTGAGTCAACATTAATAATTTAATCAGATAGCCAAATGTATGCCCTATCAAATATAGTAATCGATTTAATGATATTTCGCCTACATAATTTATTAAAAATTAAAATCTGAAAAATTGGCCTACCAGCCCCGGTCTCCCCTAAATATTCAATGTATCCCCGGTCTCCCCTGCCTATAATAACTCAACAAAGTTTCATCGATCAGAATCTAACTCCATCCCACTCAGCCAACATCCTCGAGCAACGGAACTGTAAACAGGACGAAATCTCTCGATCCCCTCGAATCTGGGCCACGCGGAGCTATCATTACGCGCGTTTCGTCAGCAAATCGAGTGGCCATCGTTCCCTGACAAGGCGTATTACACGGAGCCCGGTAGCAAAGCGTGCCCCTTTGGACGGTGCGCGCGCGAAAGCAAACAATAGCTGTTCCGTGAGTGGTCGCATCTGATTATACAGCGCGGAGCCGGTGGCATCTCGGGCCTCGGTATTTTCGGAGGAAGAACAAAAACGGATCTTACGAAAGTGGTGTGTGGAGGTGGAGAATGGATGAGGAGAGGCGGAGGATACCCGAGCGAGCAGCAGGTAGGGGTAGGACAATGACCAAGGAATATATTCGGGAAGCGACGTCGGTGATCCCGCTCGATCGAAACGCATGCCGAATAAATTGGCCAGCCAGCAATGCGGACTTGACCATCGCAAAAATTGCTTCCTGCCGCCGAGCCGCGCCGGAGAGACCAGCCTCGTCCTGATCCTCCTCCGCTGGTAATTGGACGGGTGATCCTGCTTTCTACGCGGTCCGCAAGGACACACTTTGCACAAGCATCGATTCGTAAAACGATATGTTTTCAGACAGCCACGGCGACAAGGCTCGGGCCTCTTCTAAGCGAACACGATACCCGTTTCGTGTCAGAACTTAATATTTAATAAACCTCTCGGATGTTGTTAAGAGCGGTACTAGCGTCTCGCGTGATCGATATCGACGCGGTTATCGCCGGTATCGATGGCGCGCGGGGGAAATATAATCTAAGAAACTGTGATCTACGCGCAGTGAAATCGACTGGAATCGTCCTGGTATCGTGTGTTCTTGATATTATTCGTAACGATGACCGAAGGGGAGTTTCTCGTCGTGGTATGCGCAGGATCGGCTAGCACTTTCGCACCGACTGACTCCAGCAGAAAAGCTCCACCGGTTCGCGGACATAATCAAACGTTAATAACGTTACGAACCTCCACTGATGTCAGAGTTAGGTCACAGAATTCTTCATCACTCATTAGAAGAACAGTAGCTGTTTAATTCCAAATTCAATTGCCTCTCCTGATCCCCACTTGCCAACCAAGCAAATGTCATCCGAGGCACCCGGTCAAGGTGTTAAGTTTCATGGAACGCATCGTCAATCCCATAAATATTGTAAACGAAACTTTGCGTCCTTAATGACGACGGAAGTCCGACTGATATCAGTGGGGACATTCGGTTGCCCGCGGAGCGACGTGCCGCGACGAATGAGACTCGCATCCGTCTCTGGATGACATCGGCCTGTGCCCGTATTATCGTAACGGTTTTCAGGTAGATTTTCTGAGAAGCGTGGTTTAAGGAAAGGCCACTCGATCCACGAGGAAGAACTGGACCTTGGATACTGGACACCGGGCAGGGTGACATTCCAGAATAGGCCGATGGCTTCGCGTCGCGAAATGCAGGTTATATGCGCCTCTATGCAGCCGCTTCTAAGACGGGTTCTATACGAGCTCGATTCCTTGAAACGCGTGTGACGAGCGGAGGCCAGCGAATTCTCGTGCGATCGTTCCGTCAATAAAAATCTGAACCCGCGGATAATTGATCTCTTGGCGTTTCGACGCCGTGAGAAAGACGCGCCGTCGGCGCGTTCCGATCGCGGATTCGTACTTGCTGGATAAAACACCCGGAGGGGGGAGGGATGAATGGTGGCTGGTTTTATCGATGATCGACGTGGTCTAATCGCGCTCATCCTGGCTAAGGAACGTTCGAGATAGACTTGGTCTTTGTTAAAGGAGATATCACTGTGACTTTTAACTATGAATTTTAACCATGTGGAAATTTCATTTTTTAAAAGTATTTTGCATAGAAGGAACGGATTATTCATGCTTCTAATTCCATGCTAGTAGAAGAATTTGAAAGTAAACGAAGGTGGAATGTAAGGAAACATTGAGTTTGCTCGGTGAGTGACATTTAGAGTTCGCGAGATCGTGATTGAATCATCGGTGTGTGCGCCGGTGAATTCGATTTCTGACATGCTGGCTAATGGAGGGATTCGGAGTTCATTACGGTACCGTGGATAAAGAATCCACGGTTCCACGACGATCATTATTGTCTGGAGGCAAGGTTGACTGAACCTCGCTGAGCTATTACTCGGAAGCAATCTCCCCTGTGAAAAAATGTGCAAGACAGCAATATTTTCGATTCTTACGGGAGTTCTCTGTGGAAAGAGCCGTTAGGTTGAATCTACATTAATTTTGAGTAGAAAGTGGGTACAGTAGAACCTCCAGCATCCCGATTACCGGAGAAATAAAACTACTAAAATTTCAACTTCTACTGCATCTCCGCGTAAACATACAGAAGGAATTCTAAATTCAAAAGGAATTCAAAAGGATCAAGTTCCAATTCTCCCCTAAATCTTTCAAACCTATTAATCATTTTCACAAAAAGAAGAACAGTGCAGCTGTAAAGCAGATCGCGCAACGTAAGCCACAAAAACAGAGGAATCTGATTCGATTTTATCGAGACGAAGGAAAAACGGGAACTAATTATATCCGCGATTATTTCGAAGCATAGTTTTTCTGCTCGGCGATACCGTATCGGTGCTCGGTTGCATTCTTCGCTGTCTTCCAATAAACTTGGCTGCGATCGAGCGTTAGGTAATCGACAGCGATTTCATGAGTAGAAGGGAAAGGACGTCGGTTATCGTTTCACGATACTGCTCGTCGTAAAAGGCACGCACTGTCAGCGCACAGCGATACGCCATCGGATTAATTCCGTTTGCGAAACAACGGGGCGAGCAATTATTTTTCCTGCAATTACTCGAGCCGTACGTGCGCCTGCCAACCTTGCAGCACAATTCGCCGGCACCGCTCGAACAATTGAATTTAATTAGCGTAATGGAGAGCGATCGGAATGCTAATTACTTGACCAGAACGCGGGCTTTGAATTATTAGCGCACATTCCTCGGTGCCCCTTTACGATAACCGCCTTTTACGATACGGTCCCCGTGTCCCCGAATTTCGCTGCCACCTGAATTTATTCCCCCGCATACCTGTTCCTGGAAAGCCACTCGATAATTTAACCCTCCCGGGAGCAGATACTTTATGGACTTGGATCGACGTTGGAGCAGGTTAACGAGGGACGAGGAATTCTTTTTCGCGGCTGCCTCGCACGGGGACCCCTCCAAGTAGTTCATTTTTCCTCGGGTTTGATGTTGCACACGGTGGCATACTTGTGCCATTTTATTCGTATCTACATTTCCAGAAATTAGAAGTGGAAAAAATGCTACAGACTGTTTTATATTGGAGACACAGATGTTCACAGGTATCTCCATTTGTTTTAATTCTCCTCTGTCCTATTTTTAGCGGCGGAAAAGTACCTAAGTACATACATATTTTTAGGAATTTTTAATAGCTTAATTTGTGACCAAGGCGAAAGCTAGCTACAGTAGCACATCGCGTTACAAAGATCACAATTTATTAGAAATCTGCACGTAAGACACACTTCCAAGATCTATAATTTCTTCAGTTTCTCAATTTACATCCACGACCTATGCCTAGCTTCTCAGCCCGTCGTTCATGAAATCTCGTTGCTTTCGATTCGATAGCAGAGTGGTTGCATCCAAGAATGTAATCGCGAGTGAACACGACAGATTTACTTTCTGCGCGAACTTCGAGTCACGCAGCTTCTCCGCGTGGAAGGTATGCGATCTACGATCGACGATGGCGGAGCTCGATGGTGGTTGTTACGAGTCCATCGGATCGAGATGCAGCAATCTCTGCAATGTCGCCCGATTATCGTCGTTGTACGCCCGTACGAGTATCGTTTTCCCACGGCTCTGTATAAATATATACGCGTTGGTGACAAGCCTTTCGTAAGGACGCATTTCTTGCGGAACTCGGCCTCGTTCGCGCAATAATTCCTGATCGTGCTTGATGGCTATCGCGGTGCACGCGCGTAGCCGTTAAGCCGCGTGCATACTGCACCGATCTCATGGAATCATTGAAAAACGTCTTGGTTTAATGGTAATGTCATGGCTAGTGGGACGAGTAAAAAACGGGATCGCTGAAGATTTTGAATATAATCTTAAATCTATCAGGTGCGAGACACTGAGAACGAAAGTGATTAAAAAGGCAGTCTTGAAAAAGTAACTCCAAATTCAATCAATAGGGATACACTGTGTGCTCCAAAATCTCTCTACAGACTTACAAGGGAACATCTGGAAGTGCCAATAATCGATTTGGATGCGACTTTGGTACAAAGTACTTCTTACACAAATGTTTGACACATATCATTTTTTATCCACTGACATTGAAGTTGAATGGGTGAAAACACCCTCAAACTTGAGGGTGAGAAACACGTTTGGTAGAGTATCTTAGAAACTACTAGAGCCAATAAGATCGGTGTAAATGGTAAAATGATGTATTTTCTAATAAAGAATATCACCGAATTCCACCTTCCCTCTCCCTCTTCCACCTTCAAAAACCTCGAACCTCGAAACGCATCTCTAACTCATTTCTCCCCTATTTCAATTCTCATCCCCAGGACCTAGATTCCACAAAAATTGCAGAGCCACGTGGAAGCTGAAGTCATGGTTCGTTTTCAACGGACATCCTTGAAACGCCAGTCGATGCTTGATCCCGTGTATTTCCTAACGATACGATCGCTTCGTTAGATGCTCGATTTTTTGCTCCAGTATGCAGACAGCTAGAAACGCGTGGTCGGTGCACGTGTCCACGTCCTTCGAGCGCCGCTTGGCGCCGGCCTGGACGACCGTAATTGCCACATTATGCGAGTTCTGCGGGAACGTTCCTCGGGACGTGTCGACGTCCAGCAACTTTTCGAATTCTTTTCCGCCAGGCTCCGATAAATACCGTCATTCCTGGCCCCGAAGCCAGCCGCTTCTAATGTAAATCTCGATCGCATTTTTCAGCCAGTCGCGGGGTGAACGCTCCTTTTACCCGTTCTGTACCATTGGCAGAGATTTGCGATTTTATCTTCGGGTTTCGAAGGAAATCATTGTGTACTTTGAATCTTGATGAACGGCGCAGGCAATTAATTTGGTAGATAATAGGAAAAGTGTGGGTGAAATATTTTTTATTCTCTTATAGAGGAAGTAATGGTTTGATAAGATAGTATATGTAATATAAAATTATTCACGTTTGTACAAGTAATAAGTGAACGTTCCACTTACTTTCTCTAAACTACTGGAAACCTGCTTTAATTTTATTTTATCCTTGATCTGGTATGTGATCGTGTTTTTTGGTACAGGAAACCTTAACAAAAAGTGGGGGAATTAATTGATTAGAGCCATTTATTCTTCTCTGAAAGATGGTCAGTAGCTCGATACGCTATCATCGCAGTGAACGCGCCATTATCGCGTCATATTCTAAATACACGTAGGAAATGTCAACTAGTTTTCAAGCAACTCGCTCCGAAGCTTAATTACCACTTGAAACGTTGCTCAACCCGGCCGGGTAGGTAGCTGTATAGAAAGCAACTTTTCAAGTTTTCATTTGTTTTCTAGGGCTTCGCGTTGAACGTGCACGTGATTAGCTCTGCTACTGTGGCGTAACAACTTGTCAAGAGCCGTCGACAAATTCTATAATACTATTTCCCTTATTGAACAGCTGTTGCGAAATATAAGCATAAATAATAACACATGCATATATTATTTGAATATTAAACAATTCCAGTACCTACACTCTGACGCATGCAATTTTGATTTCAACGATTTATGCAAAAAGTTTAGACCTATGATTACTAAATGATGATCAAAAAGAAAATAGAAGCTATAGAACTGAGTTATCACAATTTAAAAATACAGATGTATCCGACAAAATCAGCGATTCGAATTGATTTTATCGCGCGGATCGATCGTGGCAGATGAGATCCAAATGCTCGCGATAATTCAAGGAACAGCGGAACGGAAACGTCGATGGTAAATCGGCGAGAAAGTGCCGGTCGATTCTCGAGATGGTTGGCGCGGATAAGATCGTAACGCGGCGCGTAATCGAGCTTCCAGAATCGCAAAGTTCCCGGTCACGATCGCGACCGAGTCTTAATGGTTTTCACGCGATTCTTGGACTATCTTTACCGCGATCTTCATGAGGCGATGTCCCATAAGGGCGCAGAAGCCGCGCGCGTAACGGCCGATGGAAATTTATTAAGAGTAGAGGAGACGATTCGTGCATGGAAAAGCGAAGTGGATCGGCGCGGCTCGACGATGGGTCGCGTGCATCGGCGTCATCCTCCTTCCCTTTGCTATGCTAATCGATGGTATAAATTGCGCGAGATCCAGCCTGTTTTCCAACCGTTTAAACACGGCGCTCCTTCGAGCAGTCCACTTTCCGTTCACGTGCGAAAGTGCAACCAGCTTGTGCGAGGTTCCCATATATAAATATGGCAGGATATGGAGGCTTCAATTTTTATAAGTAACCGAAACCCTGACTTTAAGGGGGAATCCTATTTTTGGGGCTAAAAACATTGTCAAATTTGGGATTTTTTTTAAGAAACTAGCAATTTGATTCATCTGAAATTTGGAACATGTTTTTAGGCCACTTTGGAGAAATGTTTTTAGCCCCAAAAATAGAATTCCCCCTTAAGGATTGCTGAAAGATAGAGAATTGTGAATTTGGGAGGGATTATTAAAGAGATTGTGTGCATTGGAATGAATTTATAAGACACGGTACGACAATTAATTTGCCGGCGGTTGAGAATGAATTGGGGAGAGCAGATACATACATATTTATAATTTATATATGATTTATTATAGATCGAGTCGATACTTGAGAAATTGTGGATGTATGCTTGAGAATTCGCAGTGGTCTCCCATCGAACGATTAAAATCTCTGGATAAACATATGGGATGATAAAAACTTACCTCTTAATTTACAAATAATTCGGACAGGCCAGGCACCTACGTCGTTTCCCCAAAAATTCATTATAAATTCACTGAGAACGAAAAAACGATGGTGAGTCACGCGCAGCGTTCAACCTTTCAATTGACAGACCTTTCGCGATGATATGCAAATAGCTTCCAAGATAGAGTAATTAAAATATCATCTTCCATCGTCCAACTTTGTGCGCGACGTTCGTTGCGAAATCGCGGTTATGAAGACACAAATTAATATGATTCCCGTTATATCCGAAAATAAAGATAAACGTGGCGATTCGGTGGCATCTTTTACTTAATTCGTGGCAAGGCCTCTATTTCTTTAATCGCGAGGTAATGCACGCATTTCGTTTACACGTTACCCGATCACCGTTTGCAATTCGTGATACTGTTGCAGGCGAAACACGTAATCCCGAACTTGTTACGAGATCGATCGAGCACGCCTACGTTCTGGAATAGAGTTTGTTTACAGGTTGATCCTAGAACGATGGACGGATTATAGTTATTTTGGTCCCTCTAAAGCGGCCGCGTAATTGAAGCGTCTTTTTTTTACAGCCACCTATTTTGGCGATCATTAAAAAATATAATTTTTTTGTATTCTCAAAACACATATTAATATTAAAAAAAAAGTTCAATTCAGTAGACACATTCTTTTTGTGACAAAAAAAGTTCCAAACTAAGGCAATTTGTTTTTGGGGCCTTACAGTGGAAAGTCCCCTTAGGAGAGAAAAATGCTTGTTTACAAATACACTGTTCCGCCTGCACTTATGTAACCGCATTAGATGCATCGAATGTTTGCAAATACCCATTTCCCTTTTTCGAATCAAATTAATTGTGTTCGGATTTGTTTATCGCAAAGTATTCTAATAATTCTAGTAATATTACCTATCGATAGACTTTATCCCATCACCAATTTCTGCATCCATAGCAAATGTTAAGCAGTCGAATACAGGTGCCATTGAGCCACCTAACCAATTAAACCCAAGAAAGAGTTATTTCGCATGATCTTACTGCCTAGAATCAGCCTGTACAAACAGGCACAATCGTCATAGCACATGATCGTTCCCTTTATCGTCCTCAGCGTCGTTTTGTCTGCCAAATTGGCCACTCTCGAAACAATTGCCATGCAATCAGGCTGAAATATATTGCGCTTACGTGTCCGACATTCGTCGCGATTCCGCGAAACAATGCGATGGGTCGCCCCCGGGGGCTCGCCAGAACGAAATTCCGCTGTTTACTCGTTAATTCCACCGGTGTTTCATTCGTGGGTGTGTCCTATGCCTTCCGTAATTGGCCTGCGTCAAGTCGACCTTTTCAGGGAACTCTGTTCCATGGTTTTCGAGACCGGGATCGAGAAAGTGCCGGCCGAATCGAACCGAAACGCTGATGAACTGAATACCGTGACGAATACGGAGTTAGAAAGCGACTTGCAGCAAGAAATCAGTGTGGAAAAGTCACTGTAATTTAAATTTCGTTGGCACCTTTTCCTCAGGCGGTAGTTTGCCGTGCATCAACTTTATTTACATATTTCGAGGTGTTACATATACGTCATTCCAATGTTACGTATAACACACTTTTCGTTTTCTCGTTGAAAGAAGTTATCGATACGATTCAAGCAGTGGCGGATTTAACAGGACGGCCAATGAGCATTGCCACCTGGGCCCCTGCACAGAAGGCCCCCCAGGGCCCCATTTTTAAGAAAAATTATGATTATTTCCAAAGCATATTTTTTTTCTGTATTATTACACTGAGCCCGTTTTTAGTAAACTACAGATTTATTTTCCCGAAAAAATGGGCCTCTCACGTTTGCCACCTGGGCCTTTTTTCTTAAATCCCCCCACTGGATTCAAGGATACCGTACTAACATACTTGGCTTGTTTTTCTGTTACAGGTGAGCAAAGCGCTAAGAACCCGCTCCGGCTTGCGATCTGAATTACCCGAAGCAAAGTGCATCGTCGTACCAGCGAAACAGCATCGGTATCCAGATTAAGTAGCGGCACAGTGAGTAGCAAAATGATAGCGCGCTTTGCGCCAGGTGTTCGGCCAATGCATTAGCGAAATTATCATTTCGTTATCGAGAATCTATTCGCGTGTGCCGTTATAGGACGTTTCGCAAGACTCTGTGCGTGAACAGTCTAGCGACGAGCCCGCGATAAATATTCCCTCCTCGCAGCGTATTATTTCGCAAAAGGGAAAGACATCGGTTAGGCAGTCGCGTGAACTTTTGAGGCGGTCGAAAGGAAAAATTGCACAGGCGAAATGTCGCGGCGTGTGGAGAGAGAAACACGGGGGAGAAGGACGTCGAGGGAAGTGAACGTCTCTGGACGTTTATTACAGCCGTGAGAAAGAAAGAGAGAGGCAGAGTAGAGGGATTGGGTGTGATCGAGAAAAGTATCCCCTCGGAGCAGAAATTCCTGGTACGATCGTGCCGTTTTCTGTCGACACAGCCGGGGAATACAATCGATGATTACAATCAGAAATGATGGCTCGAATGTCGTCGATCGGCGATTTTGTTGCAGCAGGCAACTGCGCGAAACGTGAGCTGCCCATTCGATTCGATTCCAGCAAATTGTTAGTGACATTTCGTGGTTGATTTGATGTTTGATTTGTCGTAGGCTTGCCATTTCACTTTGCCTACTTAACGGGTACATGTGGCGAGTCTAAACCAACTCGAGAGGGATAAACGCGTAGGATATCTTCATTAAAGAAAACGCGTGAGAACAATTGCTTCACCTCTCCTTATTATCACAGAAGAGTTCTGTGATAATAATTTATACTAGAAAAAGGGGAAGGTACGGCAGCTGATATAAGAATGATTCGATGTTATCTGTTCCATGGCACGTGTGCGCAATTTTATTCGTCCCAGTTGCATACATGTGCATCTTACGCCATATGGCAGACAAGCCGAGGCTCGCGGAGGTTACTTCTATCGCTGTATCGTGATCTCGACGATTTCTCTGGATCCACAGCGGAGGATCCACGCTCGGTGACCATTACCGTCTGTCCTTGAACTCGTCCTCAACAAGGCCCGAACCGCTGAACCTGCTTTCCTTCGTGTCCTCGCCTTCTGCATTTCCACCTCTTGTTCTCCGTTCCCGCCTTCGCGTCTTATCTGTACACTCGTTTGCATTTAAATAAGCGCGCGAGGGGCATGCTCCTCGCGCTGGAAACAGCAGGGATAACAAATAACCGTGCGGATCGAACTTGTGAATCATTTGTCGCAGACACGTGCGGGGCATACTATAAAACGTGTGCCTCCTTTTGTTGAATATATTGCAAATTGTTGGGAGAATTAAAGGGGTGTGGTGATGCTGATGATTCTGCTGCCAGGAATATAATTAGAGGAGCTAGGTTATTAATTAAAATTAAGTGTCACAAGTACTATTATTTTGTAAGATCGTGAGTAGCTTTCAAATTGTTGGCGACTTCAGCGAACAGTGTATTTAAAATGGTAATAGTCTTCTTGGACGTTCAAGTTAAGGGTAGTAGCAGTCGTTTTTGTCGAAAATGAAGCATTTCTTTTCCAATTAATTACAAAGAAATAAATTGAAACTAAGACTTGTTCTTTGGCATGAAGCTTATGATGAATCAATTTTGTGTTAAAAACAACCCTCAGTTTCTATTTATTTCTTTGTAATCAATTGAAAAAGAAATGCTTCGTTTTCGACAAAAACGACTGCATAAGTAGTACCCTTAAGTAACTCCGAAGCTGTCGGAATATTAGTAGAATTAGAGAACGTGTTCTGGTAATTAATTCTTCAAACATCTATTCCTTGTGCTTCCTTCCTGGACGTCCCGCGTACCTCCAATCATACGTTATGGTTACAAATAATAGCCATGAATCCCCTTAACCAGCAATTAACCACAAGATCCGCGTGCGCGATTCCTCCGTCATCCCGGCTGCGCTTTTGAAAACGTCTTCCTGTGCCAGCGCGATTTCACCACCTTCGTGGTTACCGCATGCGCGGAAGAGCTGTTGTAGACCATTTAGCTGAGATAATGATCGATCAAATTCCCCGGGTACACTAATAATCGACTTATTCCGGGAGATCTGGATGCAGCACAGCTGCAACTCGATTAAACGTTTCCGACGGTTGCGAGACTATGTTTTCTTTCCTACAGTTCTCCACATAAAATCATACACTTAGCAGAGGTTCCCTCGTTTTCAAGTAGTAGAACATTTATTCTACGCTCTTCCACGCGTAGCTTTCTAATCGTCGATCAATCAAGTCTCTAATTAATCAACAATCTCACATTTTGCCATTTCACCAGAAATTCAACGCAGAACACTTTATATCTCATACACCTAAGTAGTTAGAAAATCGTCATGACCAATTACTTCCATCTCCCGTTTCCACTTGCTGAAGTACCACAGAATGCATTTTTCTCCACGTTTGAGTCATTCGAACACGTTGTATCAGTTGAACCAGCGTGCAGTAGGATCTTCCAGCGTTCAAGCCCACTGGCATTAAAGCACTCGAGGAAATAGGCATAGGACCAGAGGAAAAGCTAAAGAATGTAGAAAGGGAAAGAAAGAAACACCATCGTGTCACGAGGTAATCGCTAACGCAAGTACACGCGGAAAATTACTCGCACACCCTGGCGACCGAATAAATGGTCGTTCGTGCAAACTAACCGGTGGCGCGCACGCAAGCACAGCCGCATATTGGAGCGTAGCGCGCGGAAAAGAATCGGTCGAGGAATTTCTGCGGCAGCAAGGACGTCGATAAATCATAAAATATCTGTAAACCGGTGGCTGTGCACCGAAGGGCCGCCTCTCTCTTTGCTCTTTTATATAATACCTGGCGGTAGAGAACACGGGCGGTCGTTGTCGAACCCAACTACGTATTACGTTCGAACACATGTAGAGGAAGGAACAAGAAGCAGTGAGGTAGCACGAGGCGCTACCGGATGTGCGGCCTGCACGATACGCGATCGAGAATCTGTTTCGTTGGCGAGTTGTTGTTCCATCAATTTCTCTCTAGGAATGATGTATTTCAAAGGGTAATGCATAGAACGGGGCATTTCAGAGGGTACATGTGAATTTCCGCTGCTGACAAAAGAATGGGAATATTGTTCACACATTAAGTGCTTTGTTACGTTGGCTGGAGATCGTATTTAGCTGGTTCTATAAAGATACAAAGATACGGAGAAAAAAATAGTTGCACTCATTGAAATTAAGTTGAGTTAGCTACTTCCTTTGTTTAGAACTTAGAATTATAAAAAAGGAATTTAGTTTGAAGGTACAAATATGGCAGTGGTTCGCATAAATTTGATTAATTTTCTCGTCCATCAGAATCGAAATGGGAAAAGGAATTGGGCAAGTTTCGAGACGGCGTATATTGATCGACAGGTAGAAACTGAACCAGGCAGGTAGATTCAACCGAAGCTGGACCCGCATCTGACAACTGGTCATTAACAGGTTTCACGAACAAGGATCTGGCTAGACGTGGAAGATTTTTACTTCAGTTCGTCTCTGCAAAACGCAATGCCACTTATGTACATTGTCGAACAGAAATTTCACGTCGGGAAAAGAATCTTCAAGAATCTTACAATTTGTCTGTCAACAGTGAAAATATACGACCGCGTTAATAACATATCAACAGACTTACGAAATATTCTTTACGACTACCGTGCCGGTCAAGTATCTCACATAACTTCCCATGAAATTTACGCACATCCTCTCCAGACATTCCATAAACGTCAAACCAGTGCCTATTTTATAAACAGGCCGACGCAGGTAGAATCTAGGAAAGTAATAACTTTCAGGATACCTACCTCGTCGGTACACTTTATTACAACAAAATTCTGAACGAAATCTCCACTTGGCTACATTTATAGACCTCGTATGTTACACACATCCTTACACCTACGTCTTCCAACGAGTAGCTTAATACGCTACAGTGTATAACTCAAGCATTGCCTCTGGAACACCTGAAATATTGGCATTCCTCCTGCGTTACGCGGTCGCTGAATCGTCGCCGATGTATCATCGCATCCGACCCGTTCGACCGCGACGAAAAAGAAAACGGGCAACGTGTCCCGAACTGGTCCGGCAACGGGCGAGCAACACACGTCCAGCGACACCGTCTGCAAGAAAACTGTGTCGGCCGGGCGCAGCGTCCTGCGGCGCGCGTCAAAACGAGTTTCCAGGCCGATCGCTGGGAAAGATCCACCGTCCTGGGACCTGGTCGGTGCACCGCCCTAGGACCTCACAGATGCACCCGTCTTCTACTCGGAATCCACGAAGGACGGCGCGTCCAGCGGCAGCTGAAAACGTGAGCGGAAAGTCGTCTGGGTTTGCACGGGAGATTGTGGTGAAAAGAAGGGAGCAGGCCAGGCCTGCGCTAACGAAACGGCTAATGGCTGTACCGTGAGAATCGATCCATTCGATATTGACGCAAGAAATGATTTATAAGTCGGTGCTCCACTTGCTACGGCGTGTAAACGATGCATCTCACGTGGATCTGTCCGTTGCACTTTGCGGGATGCAGTTCGTTAGGCAGGATAATTGTCGTGTTGTCTGGTGGAGTGATTGGAGACGTTATTGTGGATTAAAGAAGTGTGGGGAGGTATTTCGAGCCTCGAGGTGCAGTCGAGTGGTATTTGATGCTCGGAGGGTTGTATTGAGTTTGAAAGGTCTCTGCAACTGGGAGTGTTCTGATTCTTAATGTGCTAGTGTTCAAATACTATGCAAAATATAATGCGAATCGGCGTTTGGTTTGAAATTCTGATAAAGGACATTCTTAGGACTTGCTTTTTTGGAATTATCCCTACATGTATGCTGGAATTTTAAAGACTAAGCAGCGTGTCATCGTTCTCTGTTAAGTTCTTTTATTATTCTGTGGGTGATATAGTTTGATAGATAAATATCTTGCCGCGTTCGTGAAGGGATACATATTAGCAGGAGAACTCATTTTTAATTTAACAGACGACTTGCGAAAGCTTCGTTCCCATCCAGAGTTAACGAATGTCTTCCCCTTCGTTATCTTATCGCCAGCCATTGATCTCGTCGATTTGTCTACAAAGTTTCGCGCAGGGGGTGTAGAGAAAGTGTCCACTGAGTACGAAGGAAATCGCACGCTGAGGAATCATGCTGCTCGAGCCGCGGCAAAGAATTAGCTGGCTGAGAAAGTTCCTGACCGCGTATCATGCGACTTATCGGAAATACGGATCAGAAAATTACCCCCGGGGAATTATTAGTTGCATGGGGCGACCGTGAAAGTGTGTCAGCGTGTATTGCATAGCAAAGTGAAGAGGAATGTATTATGTGATTTATTCGAGTCGAACGATACTTCTACTTATCTCATTGTTCTTTTATCCTTCAGATCTCTATCTATAATTATTCCTCTGTGCTCGGAGGGATATCTCTCAAAGAGGAGATTCAATAATATTAAAATACAAATATAAAAAACAATCTACAAATAAGAATCCACTTCTCTATCATAGATCCCACTTCGTTCCTTCATACTTCTCCAAACTAATTTCAACTCACCGATAAAATGTCCCCGAACATAACGTTGCTGCAACCGTATTTCACCGCATCCTTGTAAATATTAACACCGTACAACAAAGTACGCACGAAAAGCTGCCGTATCGCTTAGCAATCGCCGATTATCGGACGCACCCGATGCACCGGACTGCATCAACGTAGAAGAGGGAGCTCATAACGGATATCGAGAGGGGGGACTCGTTTTCTCCCTCGTTGGTGATCCTTTTTTTCCGTCGTCTCTTCGTCAATTTATCGGGCGCTCCTGTAAACGGCCTTGCCGGAGTGGAAGGACGATCGAAACGACTCCCGGAATGCATCCGCTCGTGACCTTCTTCTCGGATGCACCGGTACCGAGCCGCTGATGCATACATGCACCTGCAACGGGTTTCGGCGTAACCGGTCGTAGACTTTAGGACTTTCACCCGATATCGACGTACAGCCGTCCGGGGCAGAAGCAAACTGACGGCACCTTTAACGGACCGATAATGCCGGATTATCGTGCTGCTAGGTCCATCCTCGAATTCCTGGGATGTCGACGACACCGACGGAATTAACGTTGCAGGATCATAATCGACCAACTATGACTGTAAAATCGAATATAACCGAGGAACGGTATTTTCCTTGTTTCAACGCGCTCGTGGCTACCGTGCGTTTGGAAAACCATTTGCCATAAAACATGCCACAGAGGTCTAAGCAAAATTATTCTGCGGGGAGTATATATTTTATTGGGTGAATGAAGAGCGTGATAAATACGTCAAGTTGGCGGCCTAATGTGTAAAATTGTTACGGGAAATTTCTAGCGCACAGTCGTATGAAGTTAGAAAACAGAAGCCTGCGTTACTTAACTTAGGAATGTGAGAGGAAAGCTTGGTGTTAGTCCTTCGAAAAAGATACTCAGCGTATTGTCGTCGTAGGGTAGATGTACCATTTGTGGCCACTGCACCATTTGTGGCCACTGTCTTATTTATTCCGATATATTAAGTATTCTTAGTTCACTTTCATTACAATGAATTAAGCTGTCTAAGGATGGGTTGTTGGCACCATTTCTACTGTTTTGTTGTCCCGTTTTATTTAATAATCATACGTGGCCACAAATGGTGCAAAACAGTCCGGCACGATAATATAATGATTTTTTAAATAATTATGTTTAAAACATTGTTCAACGTAGAATATTTCAATTATCTGTAGATTTTGGATTACACTGATATATTCTTTATTTTTGTGTACGTATTCTTTTGTAAGTTATGTATCTGTGAATGGTACGGAAATCCTTAAAGTGGCCACAAATGGTACATCTACCCTATCTGTTTGTAAATTCATTTATAAGACGCGCTTTCTTAAGCTGTCGCCGGGAAATTAAGGTTCTAATGTCTTCGTCGGTGTTGTTTTCGCTGGCAGCGAGAAGCTAACCGGCTATGAGTCGATACCTTATACGAGCAGCTGACGCGATTACTGGATTTTCTCCTAATACGGATTTCCACGCTGAGAATCGTCCCACAGACGTGAACTCTTACCTGGTGTATCGAGTAGAACCTGGAAAGGTCTGGTTTCTCCGCGGTTGGGAAAACGAAAAAATTCCAGGAAAGAAAAGGAACAGTTTTCGAGTAAATACCGAGGCCTGGGTGTAGCATCACAAGCAGCCACTGCCTAATGAGGCAAATACGTCAAGCAAACACGCCACCAGAAGAAGCTTCCCATACCAGTGTACCTATCACCGAAGAAAGTACAAAATACCCTTCGGCCTTTGTCATTTTTTTTAGAAAATTGATATAATAAATGACCGCTACATTACTATCTGACCTGCAGGCTATCTCATTGTGCTAATCTAACGTCTCGTGAGCCGCGTCATGATACAGCAGATCACGAGACACCTTTAATCCAGTAATAAGAAACCCTCGATCCCCCCGAGCACGCATTTGCAGATACGCGTTTAGCTGACAACCGTCAGCATGTTGCGTCGCTTACATTTCAATAATTCTTTCCAGGAAATCGCCTGTCGACTTTTTGCATACAATGCATTTTCTTCGCCGTGAGTCATTCTTTGTTCACGATTTGTATTGCGCCCGAAGCGACGGTCCAAGGACTTTGTGCCATTATACCGATGATTGTTTAAATTGGCGGACGTCTGACACGCGCGGCCTTGAAGGGACGAGATTTGAAAAGCATCCACGCGTTTTTAAATTCCGTCGATAGAATTCGTGGCACGGACAGGAATTCGAGGAGATTATTTTGCCTGCAAGTGTAACGAAAGATCGTGGCAGTTTGGAATTCCTGAAATCTGCCGCGTCCATGCCAACCCCGAGATCCTCTGCGAGGTTTATTTGGAGAATATTCATCGATGGCAATAACTGTCAGAGGTAGCTGTTTGGTGAGACAGCAAGCGGCGTTTGGAGGAATTCAGAAACTCTGAGATTCGTACGTGTCTGGACACCGAAGCAACGGATCCGCAGCTGTCACGGTCAGCATTTGTGGTAGGTCAGTGCGAGGGCCTTCCAATGCGCTGAACCGTAACACTCGCGGAGTCGCGCAACGCTTGAGTTGTCTCGTTTCGAGTCGGTGACGAAATGACGATATCTAAAGTCTTCGATTCGCTTTACCGTTGAATGATCAGATACTCTTTTACCTCGAAGATCGTGTGCAAATCGCTTGACTAAACTTGCGGTTACAGAGGTACCGTAATCGGTATAAGAAATCGAAGGAACACTCCGTTTATTGAACTAATCGTAGTTGTTAAAATGTTGCTGGCACACTTTGAATTATAGAGTTAGCTAAAAATTGAAGTGGGACTGTGTAGAATTGTGGAATTTGATGTGGGGGAATTTGATAGATAGGCAACTGAGAAGCTAGGATAACATAAGGTTCCTGTGACTAATTCCAAACCGTGGACAAATTTAGATTGAACGGCAGTGTTTACCCACGGTGAAGGTATAGACAGCCAAATCTGTTTTCCTCCACATCCTATTCCACTTCCGTCCTCTCTTACCGCCCTTAGCTATCGATCTTCAATTACAAATCGCTCCCGGAGACTCGGTGTTGTTCTTTACACTCCATTAATAATTTCTCCGCGAATCGAGCGGATACTCCCACAGTGGAACGGCGATTGAACCTCGGACAAACAATTTCATCCATTGCTTCGCATCGAGCGTTTACCTTCTGCCCCGGAAATACCGCGTGGCCGGTCTCGACCATATTCAAAAGGCCCAACGGTTTCAGCAGCTGATGGGTCACGGTACGAAAATAGTCGGTCCATGGTTATTTCGGGTCCCTTTATTCCACCGTTGCGCTCGTGCATCGAGATCGTTACCGAGCTTCGGTTAGACGAAGATTTGTTGTTCCTCGGGTGGATGCGAGTTTTCACGGAACGCGCGCTTTGAAAGGCTTCAATTGGCGTATTAAAACGGCGAGCCGCTCGTCTTCAAAGCTCGACCCATTTCCCCGTGGAATTTCCAGCCGGCAGGAAACTCAACTCCTCTGCCGCGAAGTGTGTCTGTTTATCCGATTAATTGAAACCCTCTCGCGGATCGGCTGCATCTGTACATCTGTGCCCACGGTTTATTGGAACCTGTGTGGGGGGTTCGCTGTTAAATAACTAGGTAATAAGATAGTGGTGGACGCAGAATATAGGGAACCAGTAAAGAAACAAGCTTCGACGAATTTACTTTTCTTGAATAATTTTCTTCTTAAATAATTTCTTGTTTTACCTTGGCGACAGAAGCTTATGCTTAGGCAAAGAATGAAGACATTCAGTATTTTTTTCCAGTGCATAGTGGACATTTTCTGTTTTAATCAGTATACCAAATCTCTAACGCTACCTTACGGGGGTATTTGAACTTTATAACTCTTTGTGATTCGACAGTTTTGTAATCCCAGTTGCTACCAACAAAATATACTATAAATTGCAAAATTACGAAACATAGACATCCCTATTTTTCCCCCTTACCCTTCAAATGATGTTTTTATTTCTGTACATATAAGTGGTTGATGCTGGGCAATCCAGGAGCATAGCTCCTTATCAACTTGGAATATTCTTTTTTATAGTTCTCCTTTCAAACTTTCATTCCATCGTTACTATATACTACTATTAAGATTGAATAACATTTGTAGTACATATTGTCTACAAGTTAATATCAAGTCACGTTATGATTTCGTCCAATAAAATTATCGTACATTTCTAAAAAAATTATCGTCAAATTATCATAAAAAATTGAATATTCTCGGTTTGATTGACAAGCAACGAAATCCCACCCCTTTCGATCTTCCCGCAGCCATTTCTGGACTAGCATCTCCACACACAAAAGACCTAGCTGAAGAATCTAGTCGAATAACAAGGAATAAAAAGAAATCCAATTCATATGGCGCGCATTATCAAGCTTCTATGCGATCCTCTCGAACTCGCGGCGAACTCTCAGGGAGCGCTTCTCCTTAATCCAAGAGGCGTTCAAACGGCGAATAATGAGCGCTTCGAATCTATGTCGTCCCGCGAGCGCCGCTTCTCGAGCCCCGAGGATCCACATGCTTTCAAGAAGCAGTAATGAATGGAAGGAGGAGCGCGTCCTCTGTATTCCCGCATGAAAGCCAGGCGAACGGATTCTTTTCAGGACTCTTTCCGGCGCAGCCGGGAACGTTCTCGCGTTGGAGATCATCCTTCCTCCTAAGCATTATTTTCTGACCGTGCGCGGAGGCTTTGTGCAGCGTTCCTCGGGCTCTCGTGCTCGCGAGCAAGTAAATTTTCCACCAGCTTCGACGCCGCTTGCACGCACGACCGTACGAGTAAATTATCGAGGGTGATTTCCGTGCATGAAATACGAGCCGTCCTCGTAGCACTCTTTCTGCGACTTCTGCTTGGAATCGCTTTCGTTTCCACGATGCGAATTATGGGGTATTTGCGGGTGTGACGTCTAAAAATGATAGAATTTTTTGGAATTTTTTTCTAGATAACTGTACAAGATATCTTGATGAAACTTTTTACATTTTATTAATCCATCTTTATACAATAATTTCCCATTTTTATATTGATATAAAAAAAATTAAGTTGTTTTTAGAGAGGTCGGAGCCTCGTTCAATTATCAGAAATCGAAAAATCCTAAATTTTTTGCAATTCAAAACAAAAAACGCATTTTCCCCTCAATATAAAGCGTAGATCGCATGGCTTCCTTAGCTTCTCGACGATATAACTTCGAAAATATTGCGAATTTCTTTATACTGCCAATTTATATATATGTTTTAAATCTCAAACCCACAAATATCCTTTAAGGTAGATAACACGTTCAGAAAAATGTCTACCGTCTTAGATAAAAATTCTGATGAAAGGATATTCTTGGGACTTAGCCCTTTTCTGGAATTATCCATTCCGGTGTTAAGTATGCGCTTTGGTTATAGATTCGTCACAAGTGTGTGCGTTTCATAATGATTCTGGTATAAGCACTTGTGTCTGAAGGGAAAGGTCGACAGGAAGTCGAAGTTGTATTTAATTACCAATAAATTTCATGCTGAACAAGCACTTGAAGGAGCAAAAAGCATGACGAAATTGAATCTTAATGACAGAGATGATTGTGATACCTGTCATGTGTTTATAACCATATTAGATGTTAATGTCTAATAATTTGCATCGATTCCGCCGCGCTTATGTCCACGTTAATCTTCTTCCAATGTAAGGTTCATGGTAAACCTTGATAGAGCTTCCACACGCTTAATGAACGTATATTACGAGAAGATTTCCATGATAGGTTCCCATAGACGGAACACGTCCGCAGGTGGGAGTGGTAAATTGATCGGGACCCTGGTGTAACTTGCATAAATTAATATAATTTCATCCCGTCAGGGCGTGCACGAGGAAACGTGTACCTACACGTCGGTTGACGGAAACACCGCTCTTCTTTGCATTTTAAGAGTTCTCTTATCGTGATAATCAAAGTAACTTCACGCATCTCTGCCTTCTTATCTGGAGGTTCGCTTGAACAAATTAGAAACGGAATGCTGCAGCTAGTTAAATAACACGATAAGAATAGACACTTGACAGCCTTGAGGCAGCCACTTGACTTTGCTCCGACTGCAAGTAAAAGTAAGGACAATCCAGTAGCACAGTCATTTCTCTGCTGCACACTGGTCGTCGGGATGAAAAATTCAAAAGTCCGTCGCACGTTCGAGCTACGTAACACCCCGCGATTACATACGTAGCTTCGTTTCCACACACATCCCCGTGGATAGCTTATTATCGCGACCGAGCTCCTTCGTTAGAAGTCATTAGAAAGTCCACGTGTTGCCGTTAATGAAGTAATCGATAAATCGTGACTATTTTATCTGGATCGCAGATAAATCCGGATCGCGACACGCGAGAACTTTATCGCCGTCGACGGCCATTCCCGTTCCTGAAAATTAACATACGCGGAGTAGAAAGGGGATTACTTAACTCGATTTATGCTTGGATTCTGTTGAAAATTAACGCGCCAGGCATGCAGCGAGGGGAGTAGCGGCTGGTTTGCACCGGGCATAGATAGAACGTGCCCAGCTGGTTTCGAGCGAGCCTGTTGCACCGAATTCATATGCATGAAGCGAAATTGCTGGTCGCGCACAATTACGCGCGTGGCACGCTTCGAGGGATTAACGCATCGGAGATGTTAAATTGCTTCGAACTTGATAAAGTTAGTAGACTATATGTCACTTGGAGTCTGCCAGGGAGCAAAAGTTCCCCAGAAACGAAGAGCCAAGAGGTAACGCACCAGAGACGATCGTCCACGATGAATTAAGTTCCACCCGCTGAAATTCAACCGGCGAGAAATTTCCCAGGCCCCGACGCCGGAACCTCGCGATTCCCAGCGCGCGATTTTTATGAAGACACCCACCACAGCTGCTGCACGGCAATCTCGCGGGCGAGCCGACACGAAATCGATTTCAATTTCTATAAAGGCCACCGCGCTAGACGCCTCGCGGGCGTTCCGAAGTTCAAGATGTTTCCCATCGTCGTCGCAGCTCGATACGCTCGATGACGGTGGAACGAGAACCGTAGCGAGGCCGATCCATCGACGTTGCTTAAACTGCAATTTCACGATCGTTACAATAATTCACGGGGCACCGTGCAGCCACCGCGGAAAGCGAGGATGATACCTTGTTGCACATTCTCTGATATATATTGTGCGTCGATCATGCATAATAGGCACGGTTACCGGATCACGTGTCCGTGATCGCGAGTATCGAGCTTCCGCGGGTCGGCACGCTCGAGGAATATGATTCCAGCAGCGCGTCGTGCTGATCGTGGAAGCATTGAGACTGTGGATCCCACTTGAACGTTGGAACCTTTGAAAATCCAGTTCATTTACGAACAACCTTCAATCTTCATGGAACATTGCAAGAGATTTATTTTTTGAATCGATGGGGGCAGGGTGATTTTAAACTCGAGTAAAGAATATTTTAACATGTTTTATATTATATTTTGGTGCAAAAATATTGATTTATATCGGAGTGACAACTCCGAGTGTGTTCGTGCTGGATAATTGTTTAATGACAATAATAAGCACTTGTGAATGGATGTAGATACTTTTTTCTGCTGCACATTGCGTGAAGATTTCTGCCAGGATATCAATAGAGAAGAATTCATCTTGAATAGCTGAATTCTATAAAAGTGATAAAAGAATTAAAAATGGTAGGAATTGGAGTTAGTATATTAATTGGCAAGTTTCCTAGTGGGGTCGTTGTACCTCGTAATAGCTCATCTCTTCCTGCAAGGAATTACTAAGGGAGCAGAACATGACTGAATAAATTTTTAAGTTTATGTCATCCTCTTCTTCAGACACGCAGTTTATACAAGCGTTACGCAACGAGGGTAACTAATTGTCAGGAACAGAATGTTTCCTCGAATGTCAATGGGCATGCAGGTTATTATGCTTTAATAGCACAGAGTTAGGCGAGCTTCGTTTCCTCTAGACGCGAGAGAAATCGCTACACTTCGGCGAACAACGGTGAAAGCGGTTAATTAGCCAGCGCGGGGTCGTATAAAACAAAATTCGCCAGTAGTCCTAGAAAGCGAAAGATGACACGCTTTATTTTCACGGAACGCTAGGCTAATTTCCTTCCGGCGCCGGCCGTTTTGCATGGGCCGTGATTAGTAGGTTCCAGCGAATCTGCCTACCGGCGTCCCGATACTTTCTAGCCTCGCGAATTTTTACGTCCTTTTTCCTCATCTGTATCATACAGGCAGCATCGGCAATGCGTGCGCGAATAGAAATTATTCGAAAGATTTTGCATACACATTACAATTCCGCTTACTTGGAGCTTCAATTAAAAAGTAATTAACCTAAGTGACCGAGATATCACAGTTCCTTTAATCCCATCTATGTTCCTATTTCCCTCTAATTGCCTTCATTTTTCTTCGTGCAATATCCCGTTTCGTTTGAAAAGATGCTTCGAAGCTATCGCGGTGAAGAAATCGTACTGCCGTTTTAAATGGGATCTGCAGCAACAACACCCTGTCCGTACCAAAGGCGGAACGATTTATAATTAATGTTATACATCAAGCTCACCCTTTTAGAACCAGGAAACGTCTGAGACTATCAGTATAGCCAGACGCAAGGCTCGAACCACGGTAATTAAACTCGAGGCTCCTTTTTCAGAGACACGACGAGGCTGTTTTCCGAGCTACTTCCAGCAAATTACAATGTCCAGCGATATCCTCGTACGGATAAAATCGCGGATACTGGTCGAGGAACGAGAAACCTGTGGCCGTTGCCAGCCTTAGCGACAAATTGCACGATACTCCCGACTATATATCGATTCAGATTAATCCCCGCGTGCAAACACTGTACCCGATCGACTGTTCCAATTTGAATCGCTGCATCGTAATAAATTGTCAACGTTCAAACGCTCCTCAGACAGTTTAATATCCATTAATATCACGTGTGTAATTAAAGAAATGCTTGCATAGCAATTAAGAGCGGTGTTGGTCTCGTTGTTGAACTTTCAACACTAGAGCCTGTAATGCTGTCGATGCATTACTGTAGTAGTACGCTCTCTCCTATGTACACGATGTAAAGGCTGTTGCCTGCATTTATATGCAATTATCCGTCGTTGGTTAATGATTGCACAAGCTCCCCTTATCGAAGACAATTTAAAACATGTTGGCGTTTAAATATCGCTCCATGACACGAAACACTTTAAGCGTACTTTTAAAAGCAATTTCCTTCTAATCGGTCTGAACCGTATCGTTCAAGGTTTTATCTTGTTTCTTTCTTCGTTAACTATGAAAAACTCGAATACTTGTCACGTGGCAACTTTTATTACTCACAAATTCCGAAAGTGTTGAAACGTAGTTTCTCGATCCTCACAGATTAATAAATTCAAACATTTTTTCGAACAAAAAAAATTTTTATTTTCAAATACTTTGCTACTAACAATTTTTACTTTCAAATATTTTGCCAATAACAATTTTTACTTTCAAATACTTTGCCTCTAATAATTTTTACTTTCAAATACTTTGTCACTAACAACTTTACCATTTTCGGTATTCTTTACAACTATTTCTTGTTTTTTTTTTCATATTCTCAGCGTATTAAGTATTTTTTCGCGTTTTCTCTCGTTTTTTCTTTTCTTTGAAATTCCGCGTGTCGCGGCCGAGTTTCATGCGGTCTTTCCTGCAGTTGGACGATTCGATGTCTTGTTTACTGTTCCTCGAGCATAGCTAAGAGAAGAACCGAATGAAAAAGCGAGTCAACGACATCGAGGAACGGAGTATGTATTGTACCGTCGTAGCTGGCCGGCTGCTGGTCGGATCGTAAAAGGATTTAGTGCTGGTTGTGGGACGAGGTCGTTCCTGGAGATGACGTAGTAAAATTTACAGTGGGCGTACACGGCCGTGAAGGCCTTCTTCCGATCACTTACCTGGCCCCGTACTTTACTCACCGCGCGGCCACTCGATCCTTTCTGCTCCAGAACAGCGATGGTGAAGAAGAAAGGCGCTCTGGAAAATGACCTCCGACGACTCTGAGTCGAGACGCTTCCCGTCTTGGCTGCGAACGCGAAACCCGTTGCATTTCGAAGAAATTTCACGTTTTCAGAATTACTACGGTACATTCGGTAAACTTGGTAGAATCCACTGTACCAAATTGCTTTTTAAGTATTTAAAATTAAGGAGTATTCGACCTCGATAGATTTATAATAACTTAATATCGTGCTCCCTTTTTCCGAAGAAAATAATATTCAGACAGGAACTTCTTACAAAGTAATTAGGAATTAAAGTATCATCTCAGAAAATAAAACTACTCATCAACAAAACTAAGTGTTCCCCCACAAAAAACGAGACTACACTCCAAAAAGGAACAAGTTGAACGATTCTTCGTTGCGTGATCGAAATCGGTGTTCGTAAAAAGATGCATTTGGGAAAAGGAGAGTACGATGCAGGAGAGGTGGTAGGGAGAGGTGGAGGAAATAAATCGGATCCCAGTGTTGGTAGCTTGCCCTCCGAGGAGTCTGCCTTGCCCTCGGCCTGTCGGTGCAACTGCAACTGCAACTGCGGCAGCCGGACTCGGTCGTTACAGCATTAACGCGTAAGTGCATAAGTGTGGACCGTGGTCGAGATAGAGCCGCTCGGGCAGGAGGCTAGAAAAGCTGGGGAAGGTTGCAGCGGCTGTAAACGATGCAAACGGCCGAGGTGAATGCACTTCTTCTCTCACGTTGAATATACGGCGTGAGCTGGAGTGAACGTCGCCGGTTGAAACGCCGATGCAACGTGGATACCGGGGGCATTTAGGAAGTGTCTTTGACACTGGATTCTCCACTGCTTCTCGTTTTCTGCCTTTTGCTGGCGACTGCCGTCTCAGGCGCGAGGGAGCAGGAATACATCGACGAGTCTTGGAGTCTAGACGATCGACAGTTTAATAGGTTACAGCGATCTTCCAACAAGTAGGCAATCTCAATTTAAATTGTAGCTCACCGATTCGACTGATTAATCACGTTTTCCTGTGTAACTCGTCGAGTCGATTTTCCTTTCAAAATACATGTCGACGCAACTGGGTCGTAGGATCGGTATCGTTGCATCAAGAGTGGTCATGCCACTGTTTGCACGTTTATGCGCATGTGTTATAAATATTGCAGAAGGAAGTGGAAGGAAATGGTGTCCTCGGGGGATTTGCAAATTATTGCGTATAAGGTTCAGCCATGAAGTTAATAGAATCCTTAGAGCATAGAATCGTTATTTCACATCGTGAGAGTGGATGTTAGAGGTGGCTGTTGGACGTAATAAAGAAGTCAGGGGATCGCGTTCAAAAGGTAGAAATTAGCGATTCAAAGCGTCTAGGGGGGATTTGCATTTCGGAAAGTGGCGATACACGATCACGGTTCTCATGGACGGTCGGAAAGCCGATGGCAGCGTGGCTGGAGATAATTAAGCTTCTCGTGATGCCGTTAATTTTCCGGGCGAGCATCCCCTGTCCCCGGTAATGCAAATTTCGGAAAGCCGAGACCTCACGCTCGTGGTTTACGTGCCGCGGCGGACGCAGCGCGGATATACGAACATTGTATTTTACGATACTCTTTCTACTCGCGCGTGTCTTCTCACGGATCCCGGCGCATATCTTATCCCGTGCAAGGTAAACGAGGTAAATTTACGATCGTCTAGCCTTCTCTATTGAAAAGAACGGGGTACACGCACGGCCGAATGCACTCAGGCGCCTTGTGTTTTCTGATTTCAGGTGAGTACAGGTGATCCACGGCTGGAGACCTCACGCTGCGTCCTCGAATTACGATTTACAAGGATGTGAGCGAGCGTCCCCCTTCAGCGACAGGGCAAAGGTGAAAAGCATATATTCATACACACGAATTTCGGATCTTCCGATGGTGAAGCTGACGTAAAACTCAGCGCAGAGGGTGCCACCAGCGCACTCACCACACAAAAGTGTTATAATATTAGAGGTTTTGTTTATTTACATTTTTTCGTTATTTTCTGACTGCTGATTTTAACATTAAAATGACAACAAAAGGTGAAAATTACGGACATTTAATGGTTGTGCAACTTAAATCGTCAGTTACAGTTTTAAATATTTTTTTTTATGGTATCTTTACATGGTTGGTTTCAATTTCAGATTTGTCTTTTTGATAATAATAACAATTTTTCAACCAGAGCATCATCTTCCTGACTTACTATTGATGATGATATGCCCTAACCTAACTACTATAATCCTGATATTAACAATGATAAATAGCCTTAACAATTTAGACACCCAAATCATTTTGTCATATTCTTACATTCTATTTAATTATTTATTTAAAACACCGATGACAAATGGTACGTCTGCTGGTGGCTCCACGGTTGGCAAAAAGTTGCACTCAGCTTCCCCATTGAATTTGAATTTCACGGTTTATACATCAGTGCGTGGTATCCGTACAAGTCTATTTTTATAGTCTTTCAAAGTACAGAGAAATAGCCAATTGTCCAAGCATTATGCAATGTCCAGAATGAGCCGCAGATTTCATACGACTCGTAAATCAAAGCAATGCCACGTAACTTCTAAACGCATAAGTCATCGTGAAGAATAACAGAATGACTTACGTTCGGACTAACGACTCCCCACACGGCACAGAATTACATACATCGGAATCTGCGCGCAAATCACGAACACCCAGCCACGTAATCCTCAAGTTCGAGTCATTTCGTGCGGGTGGGACAATCACCGCGTCACGCAATGTGTCCGCTCGAATACGTAACGCAGAATCGCTGAAAAAGCGTGTAACGTTCGATTTTCGTCCCGCAAGACGGAAGACAATGCCTACCATTGTTAGTGACTCGTGGACGGGAATTCTTTCGCGGGAGGACGAGGCAGGATCGCGCTCGACAGCCGTTTTGTAACGCGCACAAAAATTCTTGTCACCGCTCGGAGCACGCGGCAAGGTGTTTCCGAGGAACAGCGAGACGCGAACAATGGGACGTCAGTTGCATAACGCGACGGAAAACGGGTTATCTCGTCGTATTCCCCTGGGTTTCGCGACAATGGCACGTTGCGTCGATGTCGGGTCACAGACGTCGTCCTGCCCCGCGAACGTACAATGACGAACCGCCGAAGAATTCCGCAAAGAGCAAATAGGCACTCTGAGTCGCGAGTCCCACGGGTTCCATGGTTAACGTTAACGAGTGCTCCGCCCTGTGGTCGAATATCGCTGCAACAGCGACGACAGAGTCGGATAGGATCTCTATTTCCTAACGTTCTGTGAGATTTATTCTCCTCTTCTGTAATTCGTCGCCTTCTGGAATATCGTTGAAATCTGTGATTCGGTAGGGTGGTTTGTGATTTTATGAAGAAGGTGGAGGAAGTTGAATTGCAGCAGGTTACACGGAGCGCGATGGGCTCTTTCCTTGTGCGATTTAAGAGAAAATAGGGTAAGTCCGAGGTAGTTGGTCGACTTAACGTAAAATGGCTATTAAAACTAATACCGATATTATTTATTTTATCAGAATAAACTTTATAGGTTCAGAATTTTATGCTAATTCAGGAAAACTGCTCGATATTTGCTTTAAGACAATATTTGCCAAAAATCGGATTGAAAACTCAAGTCATGACAGGAGAAATTTTCGTCGTTGGTCTTCATGTTAGCTTTGAAAGGAAGGGTTAATATGGCCAAATACTTTCGCTGTACTGTTCCTCAATGCCTCTACCTTATTATCTAAAACATTAAAAGAAAATTAACTTAGAAGTATATTTTAAATATTTCTACTGACCTTTTATAGCCTATAAATCCAGAAAAACCCAGAAGGAAGCGAAATGACGCTATTCTTTCAACTGTTTGGCTCGTAGAGAAGCTTATTGTCTTGTACCATAACGTCCTTAACGCCCTCTTACGTATAGAGTCTGAAATATAGAGACTCAACTAATTCTCCTGTCCGATCGATTCCCCCGGATTTACCCTATCTGTCTTATATGAAAAGCAGATATGTAATTATCTTCCTACCTTCCATTTTATATAATTAGATGTCAATGCAATATCAATACCATTCATACAATAATTAAAACCAGTCAAGCCACTTTAGACCACCGACGCGACCCTCTACCAGACAATTAAGCTCCGTCTACAGCTCATCCCGCTCCGCGGCTGCAATTGCGCACTTAACCTTTTCCACCTACGCGCCTTTGAAGCCCTCGAAAAGAACTATTTCCACGGAGAAAGGTGATTCAATCAGGCTCTCTGTCGTTGATCAATTATAATTGAGTAATCATCGCGCTGTCTCCTACACGCGTGCGTGTATATAGATCAACGTACCTACATTAAAAAGACTTTCAAAATCCTCGTAGTCACGCATAATAACATCAATGTTAATTATAGTACACGGCCGTGATTAAACTTAGCCATTGGTCCTCGTTATCGATGTTCCCAGCTTGTACCCATAACTCTGAGACACCCTGCATGCCCGTGCGTCAGATTAAGCATCCAAAGATCAGAATTAGTGGGATTCTCGGCCCGACTAATGTCGACAGGTAACATTTTCACGTCGTTCCTCAGCTTCCTCCCTCCCCGCGACCATCGTCACGTCCTCTCTTTCCCTCGTTTGCGTCGCGTCGCACGTTTCTCATATTTAATTGTCGTCGCGAACATCGGGACATACATATTCGCTTAACGAGCACTCGCGTGTGACGAGGAACGGGGCACAGAAAGAGCCCGTCGAGAACGAACAATGAAAATGGCACCGTTGCGCTGAGAAATATCGGCGTCCAGCATTGTTTCGCGACGCTTATCGCGACTAATTAAGGGAATTTAATATTCGGATATTAAGACAGGATGAAATACAATCGAGGCGGCACGTGGAATCGTTTCTGACACGACTCAAGGCAACGGTACTCGTTTCGTCGTGCACATTGTACGCAATTTCTCTTCTGCGTCGTCCTCTCAGTCCTCCTCGCGTCATGTCGCGCGTTTCTCACTCTCAATTGCGCCCGAGGAACGCAACGCTTCCTCCGCAGCTTGTCGCGTTTAATTATTACAAAGGAAATATTGTTGAACGCTCACCATCACGCCGCAGATGTTAATGGTCCACCGCTCCGCGAGCACGTGCTTAACACGATTCTGGAAGATGGGTCACGGATGACCCACGAGGGACTTGCAGCTTTGGTCAATCGAATTTGGAAAATTCGAACCCTCCACTCGACTCGAACGACTGATTATTTTTAGACTCGAAATTCGAGTACTCGCACACAGTAGGTACTCAAACTTTGGAATAGGACATGATATGGTAATTCATTTAATCCTTTAACGTTAATTCAAAGTTCAAATTTGAAATTTGAAAGAGGATGAAGGAAGAACCCGTTAGTACACGTTTGCATATCTTTTTGTTAATATCAGCAATAGAATATGTTCGTAATATCTGAGGAAGCGATGTAGGCACACCCTGTATAGGAGATGCCCTGAATTAAACAAGTCCAATTTCACAACACGGACGATTTTCGACTTGTTAACATTCCGCGGCCGTACGAGGGCCTCGGTTTCCGGTTCCTCCGACCCAAAAGTAAAATCGACAATACACAGCGTGCATAATTACATTTATATTGGCCGTGCACGTGGCTGGCTGCGACGAAAAAGAATTTCGACGACCCACATTCGTTCATGCTCGATTCGTTCGTGCCGCAGTTATCACACTCGTCGACCACGTTCCCTTTGGTCGATCGTGCATGCGATTCGATTAGACTCAACAGCGATTAACGACATTAGCCTTTAGAATTTCCGGTTGTCGAAACTAAATGCAAATCTCCGCAGACTATTTACTGTACAATCTAATTTATACCTGTTTCTAAACTCGATTCCCCCGAAAACGAAACTTGGAACAGCAACATTTCGTTCTACACTTTCAACACAGATACATATTCATACGCGAAGAATCCACCCCTATCGCACCTCCCTCTGTACTCCCAATTCACAAGTTAATCGCGGAACGCAATCGCGTGTACTTTTCAGATAAAATCGTACCCAGCAGCCCGCGCGTTACGTAAGTCGATCGCGCTGTTGCTCGTAATTAATTCATTCCTCGGAGTCACAGGTCGATCTAGAAACTTTAATTACGACTTATCGAGTTTATCGTCTCGATTACATTGTCCCGGGCCGATCGTGGGGCTCGTTAAGCTTGCCGTTCGGAGTGGCGCGCGCTCCGATCGGGCCAGATCGTTTGCACGATCTTTGGGGCAGCCTCGTATCTGTTTCGCCGTGTCTGCTTTCTGTAGCACATGCATCACGCGCATTGGCAAGCGCATGCACGAAACGCACGCCAGACTTTTCGCCGATCGGCGTGCGCGCGGCGCTGCTTGTTCCGCCGCAAACGTGGCATATCCTTCGCGCCCGTTATGAAACATTTCATTTATTTCTTCCCCCCGCCGCGCTTTTCGTTCGCGGGGCAATTTGCTCGAGCGCCACATCCCGCTCCGGCCACGATCGCTCGGTTAGGATTTATAGGGCGTTGTTTTTCCACCGGTTAACACTGGATACAGCGCTCGTTTCTTGAGGGTTTTCGTGTCGAACCGCGGCGGCTCGCGATGCCGGGCTACATAGTCGTGATTTGTTCCCCGCTTTATGAGGATACACATATCGCATGCCGATAAATTTTACGTCGACGGAGATTTACGCTGCGCCCGAGCCAAGACAGTGCGCAGACACTGCGATGCTTGGGCCCGCGACACGGGGTACGGTAACGTTAGACGGTTTCATTGAATTCTGCGAGACACTGTAACGTTTCAATTTACGAGGGAATTAATTGGTTAGTAGGTACACGATTTTTATTTCTCTGAGAAAACCTTTTGTGTCTCTTGTTTCGCGAAGCGTGCGCGTGTGAATGTGCTGAGAGGATTTGCCACTGTCAACTTGTCAACAGGCTTTTAAGATGTAGGTATTTAAAGTGTTAGTAATCGTGACTCTTAAGTGACTATTTCAATTCGAATACGCAAAGTGATGCGAGACTGACGTCACGTGTTCGAAGGACTTTGTAACCAAATGAAATCTGAAATTCTAACGTGAGTGTCTGCATTGAGAAATGAATAGATTAAAATGTTGAGTAGTGCGAAAATTGCTAATAGGTGAAGGGAAGGGAATTCAGGGAGCTGTTAGTGAAGGCGCGTAGTTCGTAGAATAACCAAGAGTAGCCTCTGCGCAGTCGTGAGCAGGTAAGAGTGGGGATCACTGAAATCCTAACTAATTAAATCCTCAGTCATCGTCCGTCCTTTAGTCAGTGTGGTTGTGTTGTGGCAATGGACTCGCGGTTGCCAATGTTCCTGGTGACATTAGGGAATTTAATCGAGTGATTCGGTCGGTCCAATCGGAATATCAGTGCAATTGTTAAATAAATATCGCGTCGATAACTAAAAATTCGCGATTTGTCGTTTTAATGTGTTCGATTAAGGGAAACAGTTTTGTGCGAGTTTTTTAAATTGTTCTACGTATAGGGACTGCGTGGATAGTGCTCGTGTTTGGAAATTTTTGGACTCTCTTCGAACTCTGACCATGATTTTAACGACGATGTGAACTGTTACGCGTTTGGAGTACAACGTGACGAGGTACATACTCCGTTTCACTTGGACGTATTCAAAAATTCTATTTACGATTATGTTGAATACAGAACTGAATTTTTTTTAAAAGGCTTGAAGTAATTTAATATAAATGCAAGGTGACTGTCTAAAGTCTAAACACCTCGCTCTATTTCTAAGACGGCATTTAGGAATACATAATTCTGGGGGTTACCCTAATACAGTAACTTGGCATTCTTAAATACGACCGTCAGAAATAGAGCGATAATACAGAATAACAATAAACGCACAGTGCCGGACAAAAATATATACGAAAGTATTTTTTCAAACTAATCCGTTTAGTTTCTCAAAAAAAACTCAAGTCGTATGGACTAATTTTAATAAAGGTATTCTATTTTAAAAATGCCCCACTATTTTTGTCCGCCATTGTAATAATATTATATTATATAGCTCCATAATATTACTATAATTCTATAATAACATTATACTCGGTAACACAATGTAGGCACATTACATTTATATTATACTACATTTATATTATTCCTACTCGACTTCGCACGAAATTTAGATTCTGATTCTATAAAAAAAAATGTTATTTATTTTATTTATGAAAATAGTCACATTCATCTGAAGCTAGGCATAATGAGCCGGGAAACATTTCGTGACCCCAGAGTTTACAGTTCGAAAGTTCGTAGGCGGCAGGCAAACACATGAATATTAAGATTATTTATAATATCCAAAATAAATGGGACACAATTTAGTCCTGGTACAAAACCAATATTACATTTAATTTTAACCTGATATCCAAGGAAAATTAATCAATTCCTCAGTTCAAACTACCCCCGCACTGTTCAAAACATTAATCTATCTTCGCTCATTTCTAAACACAGAAGATGCATTGTTATTCCACAAACAACTCCACTTATCAGAACAATCTCTCATATTTCACGATCCACCAAACGTTTAATCTACTTAATGAACTTAACCCACACATAATCTCATCGCCCTCTCCCCAATTTCCCCACAAATTTTCAACAGCCACGGAAAACAGATCGAATAATTTCGATCCAAATCTCCCTGTCTCGTATCGCCAGGGCCACCCCTTATCTAATCTTCCGTTGCTCAAACACACGCGAGATAAACGGGTCGGGTGGCTAGATTAAGATCCCCGAGCAACTAGCCGTGGAATTAAAAAATTCCCCGATCCAGTATCCGTTCACCGTTAAACGCTTATCACCGTGCACCGTAATCCGCATGAAATTAACGCCGGATGGTGATGTCGACCTGTCTGGGACGAGCGCTCCGAGAGGCGAAAACGTGGGCACGGGGTACTTCTTTTTGCCCCCCACCATCGACCGTTGCCGGTCGAAGGAGCGCACGGGGTTCGATCGTTTATTTGCACGCAACACCAGGGAACACGACGACGATTTGCCCCGGGGCCGTTTTGCAACTTTGTCCGCCCTCTCGTTTCTGCCGGTACATACATTAAGCGCGAGGCGCAGAGCCGGCGGTCTTTCCACCCACGATTAAGCGCGGTCCACACTCCTTTTCGTCGCACGCGCCGCGTGTGGTACGCTCGTGACCGGCCATTTCGTAAATTGGATTAACGGTCGTGCAGGCCGGATAATTGACCCGGCTCGTAATTCGTACGTTGGTTCCTCTTGGCCCTTTGTTCCGCGCACCCTCCATTATTCTTCCGCAACGTCGGCTTGTACGCGTACACAGTTGTTTCTTTCCTCGGTGGAAAGGTTCCTTCTTTCTCCCCCCGTCCCTGAGTTTTCGTTAATCATCTCGCGGCCGAAATCAATCATCACTGTCGACGTTTTCAAAGTTCGATCCGAACGTTCGGTAATTCAAGTCGCGGTTGAATGGGTGATGCACTTGGGGCCAAGCTCTTCCCTATAGGCAAAATTAGGCAGCTGCCTAGGGTTTAAAGTTAACTAGTCGCGCAAAATAGTATTTTTTAAAATAAAGTTTCAAATTAAATATTACAAGTTGTACTATAAATGTTTTAAGCTCTGAATAACAATTCAGAGTATGGTCATCGAAAAGGTCATATAAATGTATTATCAAAAAAGTTCCGCTGTTAAAAGAGCTTTTTGTGATAGTCAATTCAGAAGATAATCCAATTGCTAGTAGTGATAATACCTACGTTCTATGAATATAATTTATATTTTCAGTTTCTTGTATTCTTTCATTCCATTAAATAAGTGTGAAAATGCTGTAGGCGATACGCGAAAATAATTTTAACAGAATATTTAAAAAATACTGGGACGTCTGAATTATGGTTGTATCCGACTACTTACACATTCTTTTTTGAATTAATGACAAGTAAATGAACAGATTAACGTGAAAAATTAATTGTAAATATACACGGGTCTGTAAACATTTTCGTGCAGCAATATCCAGGTGATTTGAGAAAATGTTAGACGCGAATGAAACGCTGTGAAGTTTCTCGGTTTCTTCTTTGCGAACGTGATTCGCGAACGATTCGCTCTCGTAGTTATGATTCCGTAGCTGTTATCCTTGACGAGTTTCTTGTACACGTGCACGGAAACGTGTCGGTACGTATTTGATCGTAACAAAAGGGGAACGAAACTCGCATGCAAAAAGTCTCATAGCGCGTGATTGATACGCGTTTGTTTAGAATTCATCCGACTTGACGCTCGTTGCCTTTTACATCTCAGTCTAGGTACGTGGCTCCACTTGTTTCAATTAACCAGCTGAACCGTATGATTTCGAAATTTAGTCAAGTTTTTCCATTCATATTCACGGTTTACACGTTTCACGCGAATCCTTCACGCTTGAATTTCATTTATCCTTACTCATCTTCTCTGCAAATGAAACACTAAGGTTGACGGATCAAGGAAATTAGACATAGATTAACGGAATATTCTTTTCTATAATAATACAAACTCTGTAGAAAAAATTGCAGTGTACATTTCTATTATACTAGTGTGAATTACGATATTAGTTGTAATTGTATCAGGGAATCTACTTAACCTTTTCTAAACAGTAAATATTAACATTTAAATAAAAAACAAAATTGGTTCTTGCATCATTTTTAAACTACAAAATAAAAGACATTATCTTTCTGGCTAACAAAAGTACAGCCAGCAGGCAGGAACTGTATCAAAGTCATCACATAAATCTCCACATAACCAACCTACACTCTCCTGCCTCTATTGCTCGTTAATCGAGAGGCTGCGAAGCAATTAAAGTAGTCGTCACCCGTCCAAGCGAATGCGTTCGATCGTTTGAATATTTATGGCGTCGAGAGCATGATGAAATGCAGGCAAACGAAAAAGTTCGCCTAGCTGCTCACTACCACCTGCAGAACGGACATGAAATCCGCAGATCCTGCTACCGGTTGTACTCCGCCACTCTCGCCCGTTCACATCGGAATTGCGCAACGATATTTTCCTTTCCGGGTGTATCGGTTCGAATAAAAGTTCCCTCGTTTCCAGTTACAACACGCCTATAGGAGAATGGTGTTAATATTGACAGCGAGTTTCGAGCGGGATACGGTCAGGCTGTCAGAGAGAATCGTTACGTGACTCTAATAAAGGGAATCCATCATGTATGCTTTTCCATTTCTCTTTCCTTCGAACGCTTCAGGTGCATATTCTACTGTTCGACAAGCAGTCGTTTCCCTTTTAGCTTGAAGATCGTGGCTTGTAGATCCCACCGTTATTAAAAACGTGAAAGCACTCGCGGTAATAACACACGGATTATGTAAAACCTTAGGCTCGACTAATACGCTCATCAGCCGTGGTAGATCGGCATAGTGAACGTCGCGGTTAGAAATATTGTGAGGGGTTGCTGAAGTTTGGTACTACTGATAGAAATAATCGATTATAAGTCACTATATCCTGCTACATTTTGGTGTAGTTATATTATATTTTGTTATGAAAATATAGTTGTATAAAAGAATCTGTGTTTGGCAACCAATTTTCCGGCCGACTGAGGAAATTTTGAAATCTGGAGGGCACGTGACACTTCGGTTAGGGGAGCACGAACGTATATAAGTAAAATCTGTGAACGTTCTCTACCGGTTAGACAGGAACGTGTCTTTTCGTCTAGTCGATCGTACCGATTACGTAACAACCGGTTGCGATTTCTTTTCCGGGTAGCCAGCTGACCGAATCGTAGACGTCACTAATCTCGGGGGAAATGTCGTAACAGTAGCTTTGTCGGTGTTCCAGTATTGCGGTTCAAAGGAGCAAACGCAGAAGCATTTCAGAAGAATTGCAGGATGACTCACCTACCTCGGCGACCTGAAATTATTGCCAAATTGCACGTTTATCTCAAAGAAACACTTGATCGAAAGATATAATCTTAATTAAGTAAGAGACGCGATCCAATCTAAAATTATAAGGCTAAATCTTACGTATAAATATTAAATCTGGGAGTATAAAAGCATAAAATATAATTGGGGTATTCAGCTGAGCCCCGATGACGTTATCTTCTGTGTCGGTTGCACTTTATAGATAATAAAATATTGGTCGGTTAACACTCAGAAGTTAATCGAGACTTGGTACCGCGAATATAGGAGTGATTTCATCGCGTCGCTTTTAATATTAATGAATCGAGCAGCAGAGTCCAGATGGGTCTAAAGATGAAACCAAAACAGATATCGCAGCGGAATCTCGAGTCACTCTGTAGCCGGTCGTCCTTGCATCGTAATGAGAGATGCAAGAACTCCACCTACGTGTTTTCTTGCCTCTCAAATGTCACGGAGAAAGGCCGCGTTACTCACCGAGAACATCGCGAATATGTCGGGTCCCGCACCTGTGCGATTTAACGTGTTCCCCTTCTTCGCATCGCCTCCTTCGCCTTTAACGCTCTATCGAACCTTCGAGCCGCTGCGTAATTAGTCTCGACGACCAGCGATTTGCTAATGGGCACCGTAAAATTCGAATATAAAACGTGGAACGCGTAAACTACCCGAGAGCGTTTATTTCACTCCGTTGCCAATTAATGCATTGCATTTACCCTGTAATATATAATATATAGTATAATGTAACGATTTAATAAAATAAATGATTTTGATGATTTATTAGAAATATTTTGATTAATTTAATAATTGAAGAGTAATTTAATTTATCAAAAATTATTTAATATGTATAATATAGTATAATATATATGTAGTATAATGTAATAATATAATTTATAGTAATCACGGGTAAAATCCCCTTGAATGTCAGCGGAATCGTTTACGACAGGATTTGGATAAAATTTCAATTAAATTCCATGAGATTCTGCGAGTAATTAGGAATATAAATTGTGAGTGGGAAGGAGGATGGAAGAATTTAGAGGCACAAGTGCTGGGAAAGAGTGTTTGCTTCAAAGTATAATAGATCTTTGTTACACCTGTACAAAATATAATATACGTATTTTACTTTCCACATTGAAAGTCCTCCCAGCGAAATTACAATCGTGAGCAGAATTTTTTAAATCAAATTCCGTACTGGTGTCAGGATTCATTGGTATTTATCGTTTTCATACTTCGTGCCCTTCGCGACGTGAATACGAATTTATTCACACTCCTGTAACAGTGACGTACGATCAAATATCCTTTCAGATCTCGGCAATAAAGCTGTCAATGCCGCGTTCACGTTTCAGACATGCGTAATGATCTCTCCCACGTTCCTTCACGCCTGTTTTTCATTTCATCGCGACCGCGTTGCGTAACATTTCTATTGTCGAGCCTTTCGATAACAAATTTAACTTCTACAGAACGTTGAACCTTGGAAAACTGAGGCAACCGGTGCTGACTTCTTACGAACGTGAAACCTGCTTCGGAGATGAAGAATAGACTGAAGATAATGGCCAATTAAATGTAAATTAATCAACTACCGTTTAAGCGGTAGAGGTCAGTTAATTATTGCAATTACGAAGTGATTGTCGTAATTGTTCCCGTGTAAGGCTTCATAAAACAACGAAATGCACAGCCAGTGATGTGGGGCTGATCATTCCTGGTTAGGGGAGCATCGTAGCCGTCCGAGGTTTATTTTTGCCCTTAGCAGTCGCGGGCAACAGGAACATGAATGAAAGGAAACGATAGGCAGATCGCCAAAACGGTGTCTATTAATAGGCGACGGGGGTGGAGAAGCTGGAAGGGTTCAATCGACGTCGTCCAGAAACGTCGTTCCACTGTTCCACTCGATTAATTGAAATTTACTTCGAACGTCTTAATTTAACTCCATTCCTTCGTCCAATTATCGAACGTGTGCGCAATGTGCTACCTCGTCGACGTGTAAATTTCTGTTCCCAGAACTGTAAACGGTAGGATTCATAGTCCATTGGTAATTACTTAACACATGCACCGTTAATCTTCTGGTCAGATTTAATTTCGAGAATTACAGAAGGAACTTCAATGCCGAAAGGAATGAAACATTGAAATCTGTTGGAACATTATTTAGATAATATAGAGCATTCGGATAATAGAGAATCCAGATGGAGTATGTTTAAATAATGTTAGCTACTGTGCCTTCGTACAGAAGATGAAACATTCTTCATGAATGAGTTCACGATTGATACGCTGACGTATAACGTGCCGCGATTTCTGACGCACGTTCAAGGTCCGGGTCGCACGAAAAAATGCGAACGAACACAGCCATATGGCGAACACATGTTTACGCGCGCCACGTTTCCGTGCATTACCCTAGACCGAAATACGAGTAAGACCATGGAGCGTACGTGGCCGCGATATATTTTTGGCATTAGAGAGTATGGTTCCACCCTGAATCCCGCTGGGGCCACACAGGGGTCGTAAAGATCGTACGATATTCTACTTGGAATATCCCTCGGCCACCAAGGCGTTCGAGGATTCCGTGTGATCGCGCCTCTGGATAAATGGGTCTCTCTTCTATAATTACCTCTGGCTTTCCATGAAAGTCGTTGGATATTTCAGGGGGACTTCGACATGCGCGTAATTCGAGAGGATAGTAGACGTTGGATTTATGTTAGAGGATTTTCGAGATCCTTTTAATTGATAAAATGTGAAATGTCATTCGACGTTCTTGAAACTTTTATGATTGCTTTTACTTGCAATTCATTTTCGAAATTCTGATATTAGGTACCGGACAGTGGGGGAACATTGGCATGTTTTTGGAACATTTTGCTATATAATAAAAAAATTAACATTTTTATATTTGCTTTAAGCGGGGAGGCCTACATAGAACGATCAAAACAACATGCTTACACGTGTATAACTTTGTAAATTTTGGTCTGATTAACTTGACACCTTCAGGGAATATTTTCAAGATACTTCAGAATACTTCAGAAAAATATAAAAATCGAAAAATCGATTTTTCGAAAATTTCTAGGTAGGCCTCTCTCTTTAAATATTCTATCACAACATTGTATCTTTTGTGATTGTACTACAAGTGTCAGAATGCATAAAATTTTCATCCTCATTCTTTAATAGGTACATGTTAAGTAGCTGCCAATGTTACCCCAGTTTACAGTACGTACTTCACGTCTGATAATAGTCTGTAGTAATTAGAACGTTAGAAATGTCGCGAGGCTGATGCATACATTCCCGTGCTAATTAATTGCCGTGTAAATGGTGATACGCGCGCTGCTAATTGTAGTAACGGAGTTTAATCACGCGACTCCGTGACAAAATAAAGAAATGGTAAGAAGAGAAACGTCTCGGGCCACAGTCGTCGGTTCCGAAAGCGACCGTGTCTCGCAACAATGCAATTATCGCAGCAATCGCGTTCAGGCAGAAACACAGCGCAGTGAACAATCGCACCAGTTTCTGCGATATTTTCCTTAATTACGAACACAGAATCCAGAGAAGGCCAGAAAATTCATAATTGTCGCGTTACCTCGCCGGCACAATTGACCAATTACGAGAACAATGAGGCGTGCGCGTTTAATTGATAGTAATTTCACTTCGCGTGGAATCGCGGAGTCGTGGAGATCACGGATCGCCCGTTAAATATCTTTTCAACCGTGGAAAGAAAATTCATTTTCTAAGCAATTCGAAAGTCTGCCGGCGAGGAGAGTTTCTCCTAATCGAGGCGGCGGTTGGCGTTCCAAAAGCGAGGGACACGCTTTAACAATCGATCCTCCTGTGAAAAGCGAACCGGCCCGAGCGAAAGTGCAGCTTTGACAAAACAACCGCGCACAATGCACGCACTCGTAAATCCTTTTCGACCGTAGATCACCCGAGGAGAAACTATAGAATTTTCCCCGTGCCCATCGTATCCTCGCTCGTTCGCCGCGCGAAGCAACGCGGTAAAAATATCTTGTTTTTAAAGCTACCGACGATGAAATTAACTGCTTCTTTGCATTCTTGTGAGTTCAGGCGTAGTGGCGTTTCTCGTGAAGTATTTGTTACAGAATATCGCTCGTCGGTTCTTCTTCTGTTCTCGGCTTGGTTATTGTAGTCGCGTGGAATTTACCGAATGGTAAATTATTGACAGGCACTCTCTTCGAAAATGCGTTCAATAGAGTTGCAGTTGCAAGGCTCGTCAGGCAAACTGCTTATTAAATCTTTACGTTTTAGAAATGCAAAGCTGTACTCAATTAGACGCACGTTAGTCAGATGCGCGAGTCGATAATTAAGGAGACTGTTGCTTTCGTGGAATAATCGTCGAGATATAAGCAGAGAAGCTTCTTCTTAAATGCAATTATTCAATAAAATTGTAAATAGCAGTCGCTGTGATGAAGAAAGAACCTGCGCATAGTGCTTCTTGTAAGTACTGATAGGCATTCGGGACAAAACTCGTAACTTCTGATCTAATCAGTTTTCGACCTAAATACCCTAATACTTCTTTAAAGAGAATATAAAGATGCATTAAATAGCGTATAAAAAAATTAAGATAGATTCACATGTTTTTTCTCATTCAGCCGTCCGAACTAAGCAATTTTATTGCAAGTGTTTGAGGGAAAGGACAGACTCGCCCGTAAATCTCGGAAAAATGCCGGCGTGTACGCGATAATTGCAATAATAACCATAAAAATGGCCGGTGAAAACAGGGACGAATGGAGATCCGGAGTGGCACGAGCGTCCTGACACCGATCCAAACGACTCGATGAAAATTTCTACCTCGATATCGCGTAGCCGTGCTCTCGGCGTTCCGTTCGCGCGGATCTGCACGCATCGCAGCTATTTCTTGGCCCGACCCACTTCCGGCGTCGGCGGCGTGCAGGTTTTCTCTCCTTCGGCTGGACGACTGTGGACCTCGCGGCAAGTGCAAGTGACACACTTTGATCGGCCTGCCTCTCTCGAATCGCTCTCGAAGGCTTCCTCTTAAGGACGCGCGGCTGGCTTTGCGCTACCGTCGAAAGGGACAATGTTGTTTTTGAGAAAGTGATTGCTATAATACACCATACTGGGCGGAAGGAGTGTGACCTGGTAGTAAATCAGAGTGTGGAAAGTCATCAACCATTGGGAACCTAGATTAATCTCCGAAGAAACTTTTAGTACTTGGTCCTTTGAATTTTATAGACACAGGATTAGTTAACTCAGGAATTGAAATTTTCAAACTTCATATTTGAACTGTAAGGATTTTCAACCTTTGAATTTCTGGCAGGCTTGGTATATTTTCTAGGTTTTGCGACTTGAGTTTTATAGCACATTCCAGTGGAGGAGTTTAGCTGCAGGGTTTCCACTCGATAGATCAAAGATTCACGCTTCTCAATGAATCATGCTCCTTCCTCTTGTCCTTTGCGCGGCTTCTTTGCGGTTCGCACTTTCTTCGGTAGCTGATTATCGTGGGAAGCTGGGAGCGTTCTCACCGAGGCCGCGGGGGAAAGCCGACGATTTCGATGATTTCTCGTTACCAGTCTGGCATTGATCTGACGCGGGAGGGAAATGCACGAGGCACGCGAAACACGCGGAAACGCGCGCACCCCGGCATTACGTAAGATTTATCTGGCGCTGGTTCAACGAGTCGCGAGCTGCTCCCATTTTCTTTACTTTCTTTGCAACCACTCAGATGCGGACTAGGTCCAGCAATTAATTCGCGGGAATTAATTGCGATTTAATGCCTTGGACGCGGTAATATTTCGACCTGAGAGCTCTGAATGGTAGAGCATCTCTCTCATCTATGGAATTTAGACAGTAGTGTGATTTCCATGTTGAATTTTGAAGTGCTGGGTACCTACTGTACAAATTTGCTGATGTCATAATGTTTTTATCTGAAGCATCCAAAGGGTGGAAAATTTGTGTCTGATTTGTGGAACACTAGGGGCTTTCACGTTACACTCTGAAAATTTGTGTTTGATACTGAAATTTGTAAGTTTGAACATTAACATAGCTGGTCAGTTACATATGTACCTACTTGGATTCTTGTCCTGAGTCAGTTGCCTGGTCTCGATGATTGGTGTCTTCCACTTGACGTATCTTCCACTTGACACTCTCAGATTAATTTGTGTACGGTACACGATGACTGTGGAATCTCTAGATTGCACTTTCTTCGATGGTTACCACGGCAAGATACATGCTTACGTTTTTGCCTGATGATACATCAAGTGGAAAACTACGAAGAAAGTTAAGGATCCCAATAATTTTATGTGATTGCCATCGTTCATCAAAGGAGAAATGAGTAATGACGTCGCCGACGACAGGAGAAATGAATAATGCACGACACGCGTGATAAAATTTACTCAAAACCGTAGAGTGGTGTTGAACTTTCATTCGAAGGAAGCTTAATAGCGTTCAATTATAGTATTCAACGTCACATAGGATACTAAAAATTTACTGATAGTTGATTCATCGAATCTCTCTTGACCGAATATTTTGTCCCCATCTCTTGCAACTCCAGAAATTCTCATTTAAACTTCTTCAACTTCGGTACAAGATAATTCAGATCATCGACAAAGCAGACCCAAAAAGAAACTAATCTCTCCTCGCGTCTTACACTCTATTTTTCTCCAATTTCAATTCCACGCACACTTTCAATACGTTTAACGCAGGAACTGCAGTGAAAATCATTACATACAATACGCGGTTAATTATTTCTAACAACGGCACGTGATATCTGCGCCAGGAACACGATACTGTACCGCTAATTAGCGACAGAGGTGCGATTTTTATCTGAGGCAGAAGGAAACTCGACAACGCCAATTACCAGGGCAAAAATGCGCCGGCGACCGTTCGAAATTTTAATGCCGCCTGGCTCGCGGAAAATATTGGTAAATTAATAGGTAGCGCGATAGATGCGGAGATACTTGTGTGTACAGGATGGGGCAAAGAGTGGACCGTCCGCTTCTAGCGCCGCGGAAGACAGCAACTAATTGCTGGACGTTGTCGGTACGCGTGTACGTGACGCACGTGCTTAAAGGGTTTCTGGTTACTAAGTGATTTATAGCCCGTGATAATGTCACGGGAAAGTTCTGCGCGGATTTTTTGGTTCATTCAGGGCAACCGTAATCGTTTCCTGCAGTCGCTACATTCGTACAGTTAACTCTTTCGCGATAGGGGTGCAGAAATTATTTTTCATCATCACATCGTTTGGTTTAAAACGGAGGTATAGTAAGTTTGTCTCTTTAATGCAACGGAGGCTAAGCTTTGGTAATTTTTTAAATTCTTATTCCATTAAGCTTGTACTGTTATGGTTGTTATAATTGAAGAAGATGCCGAGTAAAAAACATTAAAAGTGCTAAAAATCAAATTCTATACTATAGTGTTATCATTTGTACGTAGAATATTTCGCTATAGTTGTCTCAGAATCATAATTATTCATTATTTTAATGGTAATTATTTGTTAAACAGCTTTCGAATATTCTCGACTGTAATCATGGCAAATCGTGGGCGGTATTAGTAGAATGTCAGTAGCATAGTGTAATAGAAACTGTAGCACATGTTGAGAAGGAGAGCGTCAACGCGAATCGAGTATCGTTTCGATCGGTTACGATGGAATTTATAGTGGCCACGAGTTTATTGCCATTTGATTTATAGAAGTACCCTTATCAGACTGCAGCGCGTGCATATTAAAATGAATAACTGTCGTGTGGCACAGTAAATACACTTTGCTGTAGCACCGCGATAACTAACTGTGTGTAACAGTGTAACGAGAAATGCATTCGAATATATTGAAACTTTGGTAACTCTCGCGAATAGAAACACGAGGAGATGTAATTTAATGTGAAACTTTGTTTCAAACCCATTTGGCAAATCAAAATTGCATCAAAGTGTCTCACATTCCTTGTTCGTAAATTTCACTTTAAATCATAGATAGTGTGATTCCTTGTAGCTAATTCCTCGAAGATAACAGTGAAAATGGTAAATTATAGCAAACTATCCGCTATCGTGCATAGTTATCACCACCTCTCAACCTTCCCCATTCCACAGCCAGATACTTTACACCTCCTCGTGTGCTATCTGCTGGCTATTTCCAATCAACCGGCATAAATATCGAAAATACAGTTAACGTAGGCAGTGTTGGACATTTTCTAGCAATCAACACTTGAATCTACCATACAAAGTCTAACGTACCTTGAACTTTACACTGTTTAGCCTTCGATTCAACTGTAATTCCGGTATTGAAAATTTTGATCCAAAATTCCCAGGAAGTATTATATAATTAGTAACCTCGTTAATCTAACGAAACCCGACACTTTCTTTAATTTTTGTTAAATCTTCAATACTATCATCAAATTAGAACCATTTTACCCTAAGAAAAATTCCTCAAAGACACTATCATCAGCAGGCGGGTTCAGCGTGAACCCGGCCCCGCGTTTTAAAAGCGTCCACGAAAAGCTAATCGTAAATTTTGCGGGGTCCTAGAAATGCGTTTTTTAGCCGGCAGAATTTTGGAACCCAGCCCTGCAAAGATCACGCCGGCCCTCATCATTAGCCTTCAAAGTAACCAAATCCCCCCTAACTACTTGTGACAACACCAACCCTCCTCCACCCCATCTCCTTCGACCTATTTTCCCCGAAGAAGGACGATAAAATCAAAATCCCCGTGTTCCTTTAGGCAAGATACCTTGACCTGCGAACAATGCGACGACCAGCAGCCAACAGCCCGTAACTGGGAAAAGTTCACCGTCTCGCCTGAACGTAGCCGTTTACCGTCACGCGCGTCGAACGCGCGCGACGACCGAAGGTAGCCGCATTAATTATGCCGCTGCACGGCTCCTCCGTTTTCAGCTGGACCATTTGCACGATGGAATCCAGGCTTCGCTGCACCCGTTGCAACCGTGATTTACTCGTGTCCCTGTATCGGTCGACGCGCCGCGCCGGTGTGCACGCGCGAGCCGCAAACGAGGCGAACGATGGCGCCCCGTCGAGCGAGAAAGTACGGGCCCCGCTGACGAAATGGCAAAAAAGTTGGAAGATTTTAACGATCGCACGTGCAGCCGAGAACCACGCTGCACGACGAGTTTAACGAGCCCGATGTTCCGTTAATCCTGGCCCTTCCGATCGGCAGCGCGCACTCGAGCAAACTACGTTTCCGCTGCGCTTTTTTTTACCACCAGATATTTAGGATGACACGCGGACGCGGCACTTCCCCGCCCCTTATTGTGCCAGCTTTCAATGCATTTGCCTTTCAACGAGGACGGCGAATCCTTTACGGCTTCGGCTGTCTCGTTGAATGGGTTGGGCGATAAGTTTGGGTCGTTTCGTGGCACTGCTGTGTTTAACAAGAATTGTCAACCGCGTTGTTTCCTTTTCCGTCTCTGGGTGGTTGGTGAATTGTGGATCGTCAAGGTGATGGTATGGTGGGTTGAAGGTTTTAGTGGGGATATACTACTACGAGTTTGTTTGTTTAGGTTGTATGTGTAATTTTATCACCCACAGAGTTTGGGGCTTGCTTCATGGGTGATTGTACCCAGAAGCATGTTTGCGGGACGGGAACTGGTGGCGCCAGAGTAGCTGAGCTGTCCCATCAATGATGAGACTGTGAAAGAGGCTTGAGTGTGAGCGGTCATTGGTACGATAAAATTGTTGGAGTAATTGCGAGATCGAAAGCGCAATCTCGTGACGCGGGTTTTATGCGAAAGTGATGTTATAATTCGAACCTTCGCCGCGGAGAGATACCCTTTGTTACATTTGCGTCCAATTTTACGATGTCCGCCCACGGGGTACATTAACATTCACATTACATCGTCATTATCTCTGTCATTCCGCGGCGCTATTACCATTATTACTTGGATCCTTGTCGGATCATTATCAGGTATTACAAGGCGCGCGTTCCTCTCGTGGGAAGAATAGATTGTAAAGTATATCCCCCTGTTCCTCGATTTCGTGTCCAGGCTGATTTACTTTACGGCTCCGTCTTTTACCGTCGCTACGGAATCGCGCGACGAATCGGTGAAATAAAACTCCCGCTAGGCTGAATTTGAATTGGAAGAGCACCAGCATTGCCATTTTGTTTAAAAAAAATCATTACAATTATTATTTATATGCCATAAGGCATGTAGAATAAAGCCCTTAAAATAGTTTTCTCATTTATTTTCCATTTTCGCTCAAAAAAATTCTGAAACTTACATGGGATTTTCGCTAACCCCTTAATTCGTAGAATACCTAGCCCAAACATAGCTAATTTACAGAGCACTCCTATCACATTACAAAGACTTCTGGTTACTCTCCTCCCACCTTACTATATTCAATGCACATTGCATTAGAATCATCAGAGTATCTACTAAACTGTCACGAAACCCATCTTTTCCCCTTAGAACATCTGATCACAAAATGTTCAATTTACGAAGCACCCAGTTCATAGTATATACAATCAATAAAGCACCGAATCAATAAAAAAACGTGATAGAAATCGCAGCAAACTGATTTCACGATAGAAATCACGGTGATGTCGAGGTGCAACCTCCTACCGGCACGAACATTTGACCCTGTTCGATGAATTCAAGGCCAGTTAGAGCAGCAGGAGTCCTCGGAAGGCCGCGTTGCTCCGTGAGAGAGATCATATTCGCCGTTCGGTAGGTAGATTCCTCGCGGATGAACTTAAACCCCGACACTGGAGACCCCTTAGTACCTTCGAGCCACGAGGTGCAATACTTTCCAGTCACGTACAACTTATGCAACGTCGACGCTCGTGTGCGTATCGGCTCTCTTCCAACCACACGGATAATTAATAGCCCGAGTTTCCCTCTGGTCTATTTCCTTCCTCTTCCTTCTCCAACACCCTCGCCCCACGCTTGATTTTCTCCCTTTTCTGTCTCTCTGCGGCTTTCCTCGAGTCACTTTTATTCTTCCTCCTTTTCTTCACCTTTTCTCTCCCGCTTTGTTCACCCCGTTCTGCTTCTTCGCCTCTTTGGGCCCTCCTTAATTCATCCCCTAGTCGTCGACGTGATCCCTCGAGTATGTTTTCTTCTCATTTTATCGATCTTCTTCGTGATGCTTTCGACTTGCATTTCTAGCGTTGTCATCAGTCTGAAAATTTGAGTAAGTAAGACATTCGAAATATGTAACTTAAGGTGACTCGTTGGGGTGGTTATTTTATCTTGACTAAGAAAATTATGGAAAACTCAATGGGTAAATGTCTCTTTCGTGTATTAAGTCCTCGAGTAAAGGCTGCTCAAGCGACTCCACTGGGAGTAGCAATAGGTAGCTGTGCAGACGTATAATTACAAGGATTAAATTGAAAACGGAACCCTGGAATGTCGAGGATAATGATGTATAATGGAGGAAATCGTAGAATGTCCCAAGCCATGTCTACCGGATTTACTTAAGCGGGGAAGCATGATCTGCAGTAGAAACCTGTCTGATTCTGGCCTTGTAATCACGTGAGGATCGTAAAACGTCAAAGTTTATTATGCTGATCGATTTCTACTGGCAATACTGTTACCTTGGTGCCATTACGTTCGACATTCAGTCGATGTTCAAGGCTTCCTTTAAATTCCTACCTGGAAACGTCACTTTACATTGTCCATTTCAACGTAATTCGAATAGTTCCGTCAAGTAACAAATACTCTATAACCACAATTCAATTAGAATTCAATTGAGAAAACATAAAAATGTTTTATTACTTTTAATTTTAAGCCATTATAGATTCTAACACTACAAATGTCCCAAAAAGCTGTCACCGAAACATTCATCAATTAACAAAATAAATCTCACTTTATTTTCCTCTGTAGCGTAACATATCATTTAGCAGTTGAGCATAATTATTGCTAATGTTACATACTTTGATTATCCGCGTGGTATCGCGGTAAAGTTACACCGAGCACAAAACAAGCTCGCCACGTTGGAGAGGTGTGTCGACTCCATCGCTACTTGTAACAAGGCAGCGGTGATCGCAGCCAACTCATGCAATAAGCGTAATTTGCAGGCGAATTAGTATCGCTCATTATAACTCACGTACAAAAGTGAAAAAAGAGGTGTATCGATGATGCGCGCATCCATCGACGGACACTTCGATTACGCCCTTGCAAAGTGGCGCGTTTTGCCCGCTTGAGCCTCGCTCCTCGGTCTTCCTCTCTTATTTTGCCACCCGTTACCTTTCTCGGCCGAGCTGTTAAGCCGATTATCCCAGATTTGTGACCGCACGCGTAGGATTATCACGCTACGTTCGATATCGCTAATGCAACGCGGCAGTTTTTTAATTAACACGAGTGATACCACCGGCGACAATCAAAAGTACCGCTCGTGTTTGCTAAACCCAAACAACACTCAGTTATTTACAGCTGTAAATAACCTAGTTTCCATTCGATGACCGAACGAAACGCGTTTTACTTCCTAGGATGCTGGTCCCATCGTCGTAAATCGACGTCGGTCTGTCAGGATCCGCTGTTAATCTGAATATTCAGATTTTATCACCTCAACTGTTTGTCGCGCGCATGCTCGATGACCTATAAAATTAGCGAGACCAGGATCGCCTCGCGATTTCCATAAAATTCGGCGGAATTTCGTCTCAATACCTGTCGCGAAATTAAATGCATCGTTAAGCTCGTTTGTCGACATGTGTCGTTTAATTATCGACACCGTGGTATTGAGGTGACGAGTTCTGCTGTTAAACCAGGGTGGGTCAGTTCAACCTTCGCGAGGATTCTCGTGTAACGAGTGGTTGCGCAACTGCACCGCTGTTGCACCGTATTCGCCACCGCGTGCAATCCGCGTTGCACATAAAGCTGTCCTTCGCCAACCAACTGGGGATCTGGCGGTGCTCGATTCGTGTCCTATTAGATCGTCACGCTGTTATACCGTTCGTGAATATTCGCACGCGAATATTGGAGGCGCGCCTGTGCTTACGTAAACCTCCTCGATCCAAGATTCGTTTCATGAAATTATCCATCAGAGGAATTGTTGGAATCGGTTGAATTTGCTTAACTATAAAGGAAGAAATTTATCTTCGTGTATCCATAGTGCGTTAAGGGTTCTTGGAGCAAAGGAAAAGGTGATACAACTGTGCCAAATCCAGCTTCGGGAAATGGTACTTTAAGAGTGTGATTCAGGTTCGAAAGTTAAGACCACGTAGGATTCACAGAGATATTGTTAAGTGTTTGCTTTGAAAGGGAATAACAAGATACTAGCGATTGGTGCATTCCAGGAATTTAGCTTCTGCGCAATGACGTGACCTTTTAAACATTCCTCCCACTTATTTTTTCCTTCAGTCCCAAATTTTTGAGAATTTACCCCGCTGTTTGACTTTCATTAAGCCTCTCAATAAATTCGTTTCCACAAACTTGGAGAATTTTCTCGCAGAATCAAAGCAAACATTTCAGCCGGATAGACGCAAACCATTTCATTTTCAAGCCACTGACGTCCAAGGCAATTTTTTGCATTCTTTCAACAATTTTTTCACGGTTATATCACGCGGGTGTTAAAGTTGCTTTACAAAAAGACTGAATATTTCCGCGGGTAACGTAATCGTAATAAATATCTCCACCTGATTAACAAGTTCGTAGTTTGCTCCTCGGGGCTTATTAACACGGCAACGTAACGAATGTAACATTCTATTAAAGCCGCGGCAATAAATATTGGTCCCAGTAGCCGTATCGCCATTAATTCCACAGATTTTTCTGCCGCACGAAAATACGAGTTTCGCGAGTCTGTTAGCGATTAACTTTAACGGCTAGACCAGAGGTTGATCGGTTCACTTAACCGAAAGATAGATACGCACACGGTTGGAGACCAATTAACGTGCTGTCGTTTATCATACTACGTATTTATGTCTATCCTTGATGTTTCGAGCACTCGGCCATAGTAAGCGCGTCCTCGTCTTTCTTTCTCCTTTTGCAACGAATATTTCGTCGCAAACACCGACGATTTATCGCTTTGTTCCAGCAGAGCAAATTTAAAGGCATGAGTCACGAGTCTGCATGGTTAAGCTGCAGGATTAAAATTCCTCTGCTTCCTGATAAGTCTGATCCATTGAGTTAAGACGTCCATATTTTTGTTTTTATCATATTGTATTAGCAATTGTAAATTCTCGATTTCTTTATTATTTCAGAAACAAGCGAGATGATTTATGCGAGTCTTCCAGAATAATTGTTTTAATCACCTACAGATGCATCTTCTGGAGCTTTTTATTATCAATGTTGGAAACCTTACAAAGCGATAAAATAGATTAGCAGTCGGTATTAAAATAGTTAGCAGACCACGGAGCACCTGATTTCCATGAACATGAGTCACTCCATTTTGAACACATCGTCGAAACTGTAGAATAATTACTAGGAAATCAAGTGTTTTGTACCTGTCCCAGCAATCCCAGTGTTGAGCAACGCGAACGTGCTTTTGAAATGCTTTCTGTGTCGTGTTAGAAAGAGGAGACAGGTGATCGTAAATCGTTCCGGAGCGTCGCTAAGTATGATATTCAATGCGGAAAATATCGAGTGCTGGAGCTCGTTTTACAGTCGCTTCTTAGCGATTATAAATCGTTGGTATAAACATATTATTGTCGGTTTAAGTGGATCATTAATATCCCCGACATCCGTGAGAACGAGCCATTAAAGGTGGATCGATGACAACCCTTGCACCGATCCTGCGAAAACACGATCTAGCCTCATCAAGGATATTCTTCGTAATTCATTTGATCACGCTTTGCACAACTTCAGGAACATAAAGAAGCATTGCCCAACTCCGTCGTTTATCTACCCTACGTATTTTCGTTTCGAGCAACTGAGCTTCGTGTGCTTGATCTTCATCGGTTTGGGAAACACTCTGCATTTATCAGAATCGATAGCAAACGAGTCTCAACCACAGTTGGGCATTATTCCAATAAATTTTTATAAATTTTATTCGTTATTCTTGAATAATTTCGTTCTACTCGCAAATCTTATTCGGAATTATTCGAATAAAAAATGTATTCGTTGTCCTCGAATAACTTCATTCTATTCGAACTTTTTATTCCAAGATTATTCAGATAATGTCCAACTCTGGTCTCAACGCAGCTTTATAACACGAAGTGCATTGCGATTATGAAGCCAGTTAATATCCGTGCATCGCAAGACGTCCATCATATATATCTCGATGTTCGATTCATTGATAGGTGTTCGAACGCCCATAGTTTGAGTGATTGTAAAACAACTTGGTCATCCAGCATCGTTCACTAAAGCAGCAGATTATCGTCGTTGGCGAAAAAGGAGCAAAGAACGGTAATGAGAAACGATCTAATATCGTCTGGGGAAATCAATTTGAAAACCGCAATGACGTGGCGTATTACGCGCCCATTATATGCCTTATTTTCTACTTATCGTGTGTGTGTATATATATAGCACATGTGCGTGCGCGCAGGTCTCGTTAGAAGGTAAAAGTGTTTTTGCAAAAGCAGTTCTTGCGTCAGTTGGATGTGCGCTGGAGTTGCTTGAGCCTCTCGTTTCGTCACGCCACCTGGTTATCCGTGGATATGAATGCTTCAGAATTTTTTGAAAAAACTTATATTGATCCCGTGCTTCTTAAACACTCGCTTCTTCTTCGTCGAAACTATATTTCCCAATTTCTGTTCTTGCGCTATTATAAAATCCGAGTTGGAAGACAAATTTCCAGCTCGCGATTCACGCGAAATTTTTATCCACGCGTTCAATATGTTGCGATACCAACCGCTGAAAGTACAGAGGTTTCTAAATCATACTAGTACGTAGTTAATAACTCGTTTTGACCTTCACCTTCCCATTTATAAAAGCAAGCGTACATGGAACTTTTAGCGTGACAGCTTCGCCAAAGTAGCGAAGCCAACTTTCTAAACAATCTTGACCGCGTTCAGAATCCCCCGGAGTAATGTAAAATTCATTTTTTGCCCCTACCGTCGATCTTGGTCTCGACCTGCTTCGCAATTCGCCCGCCGCCCGGTTCCTCGCGGCCTGTCCGCGATTTCACACGGATTTTAATCGCTTCCGATAGCGTGTGCGTACGCAGCGCGAGACCTGGACACACGTACGTAGATGGAATTCGAATTACGTCGTGGTGAAAGTGCGTCGAATCGCGAAATCATTTCTGCAACATTCGTGGACGATGTTCGGGCAATATTTTTGCATTATTCATCTCGCCAAGGTGAAGAATTCTTCTTTTAACGTTTTTATTGCACAGAGCAGTGGCGCATTCAGGATTTAATATTGGGGGAACCGAGTTGAACGGATGAAATAGTTTTAAGAATTTATTTAATTCAGTTTTATTTAGTGCAAATTCAATAAAACTCATTAGGTGATTATAAAATCGATGTTTCTTTTCATTTTACAAAGCCCCTTCTTTGGGGGGAGCCAAGGCCCCTTACCACCCCTTGTAAGTGCGCCACTGGCACAAAAGATGGATATACAAGAAGGAAATAAAGAGAAAATTCAATCGTAGGACTGTTTTGCAACCTGCTTTCACACAAGAATTGTGTCGTGAATCTACTCGAACAGTTAATAATCAGTGTCCTCACTAATTGGTTACTTTGAGTGTTCGCTACCTGATTAGCGATGAATAATCGCTTTTCTAATGGACACGATCGATGCACGTTTGTCTAGGCACGAGCGCCTGTTCCGTTCTGATGAACGGAATTCATGTTACGCCCAAGGAGAAAGTGACTCGAATCACGAAACAATTTTTACGGATTCTAGTGGCGGGATGCATTTCTCACGGATGCAACGAGATCGAATTTTAATGATAACGTAACGTGGTGTTTCGCTGTGCAAGTTTCTGTTGTACTAATTGATACTTACAGAAGGTACACAAAAAGTTGGATAGCATGTGGAATAATTAATGCTGCTTTCTATATACATATATTACGTAAACAGACCTACATACGCACGAAACGTTTTTTAATATTTCTTAAACATATGGCAATAATCGTCTAATTGTTTCTTAACAACGACTAATTAAGGTCCAGGCCTTCTCCTTTTTACATCGATGCAGCATGCGATGCGTATCAGAGGCAGGAGTGAAATAATTTTTTTCATACTCTACATTTGTAGCGAAATAAAGTGCAAAAGCTTTTAGACCCTTATATTGTATACTTTTTTCTAGAAAAAATCATAAATGTCACCTATGTTTTCGCGCAATTTACCCGCGAAGTGCCTTTAATACATTAATCGCCAGAATTACGTATTCTACTTGGCCATCCCTTGATAGGTATTAGAAAAGTTATAATAATCACACATAAATATCAAGACCAAAAGTTCCATCGAATTTGAAAAAAAATCATAATGTCCATGCAACCAGTTTTAGCAAACCGCTAAATTCATTTCCACACCAGCGGAGACGTCACGAATTTCGTCACGCCGCGAAAATGAACGCCCGTATGCCCACGGAGAATTTGAGTTACGTCGCTGGAGAAAGTGACTCGCTCAGCGATTATCGCCCGATGCACGGAACGATTCTCACGGCTGCGACGGGAATAAATCGTCGACGACGGCGCGATGCCGCGTGTATGTATATGTATATGCAAGACGTTCGGTTACGCGGGGGCGGAGGGAGCTTAGACGCGCGTAACGAGGCATTCCGGCGTCCTCTTGGCTCCGTAACAGAGAGAGGACAGCGAGAGATCGCAGATTCGAGATGCCCCACTTTCTCGCGATGCAATTAACGTGGCCCGCCGCGCCGATAACTGCATTATACGGGAGAGCGCAGCTACGGGGCTTCCCCCGTCTGGTCTCGCGATTGCATACGCCGATAGGCTGACGTCTCACGGCCGATTACCGATACCTCTGCACGTAACAACCGTTCTGCAGTGCGCTCGACATGGTGGATATTTGGGATTGTGCGTTTAGAAAGGGAATTCTTTGCCTCCGTTAAGGCCGAACAGAGAAGGATGTTAGCGCAGTTTCAGTTTCAGTTGTCTCGCCTTGTGTCAGGTGAGTGATACTACACCGATATGGAAGAAGCTATTCTATTCTACAAAGTAAACAAAGATTTTTGAGTGCAGGTAGCTGTTCCTCTATCGTGAAAAAATTTAGATACACTGAGAGCTCCACCCAGGTGCGGAGTTTGAGATTTCGCGTCTCTAGGCTAACCGTCTGCCACCCTTTCCGTGAAATATCATCAAATATTTTAATTCAAAAGGGGCGGCTACGCACATGTAAGTTTTTGTTAATTTGGTAGATGAAAAAAATTTGAGTTGTTTTTAAAGTTATCCCAGGTCCCTGTGTTTAAACATTTTCCAATTTGTTTCGCTCAAAATTTGCTGCTGCCTATAATTTGTCACTCCCCAAAATGTGCCGCTCCCAAAAATTTGCTGCTCCCCAAATTTGCCGCCCTCCTCGAAATCGTTGCTCCCCAAAATTTGTCGCTTCCCAAAGTTTTTTGCCCCTCAAAATTGTCGCTCCTCAAAATTGTCGCTCCCCAAAATTTGCGACCCTAAGCTGCATCCTACTTAGCCTATACACAAATCCGTTCCTGGCTCCTCCTAGAATAAAATAAAAAGGAATACGCAACTCCTGCTACATTCACCACCGATACTTCGTGAAAGAACATTCAATCAGCTCGTTGTAAATGAATCAGGGCTGCATCGAAATCACCCCGTTTAATTCGACAAAACGTAGCTAACCCTGGACGCGGTGGGACCGTGTATAGGCAGCTTTCTCGCTGCGACTCGCTGGGTGGTTAATAGCCGGCGTTTGTGGCGTGCACGATTAGCGAGAAATTATATTTACGAGTGCTCGTGGGCGGCGCGGAATAAAGTCGATCACTCGCGAGCCGAGGAGACTTCCGCGACGATCTTTCCGCGAGGGTGTGACGGCCGGTCCCTTATCGATGATTTCCATCACGCCCCTCGACAACGATCTCCCGCAGCAAATCCGAGCAGAGCATACGCTTGACGATAAATTATAACAGCAAGGCGCGGGCACGTGGATGAACGCGATTCTCGGTCGTAAGGATACTGATGGATGGGTAAATTTGTTGCGTAGGCTGGAAGCGTTTCGCAAAATGTCTCTTGGATTTAGGTCTCAGTTCCTGTGCCACTTGCTTCTCGGTGAATTTTATATATGCTTATTGAGTTAGGTAGGTTGTATTGCTGAATATAATTAGGATCTTGGTTCTAGATTCTACACAAAGTATTATTTTTAAAAACTGATCTTTATTATGTTTATACTAAAAAAATGAATATTTGTAAATTTCAGATTTAAATTTTTAATTAAACTGGCACTACAATATGAGTTCAAAAAGGCAAGCGGACTACTAGTTTTTTCATTACTATATTTTTCTGAACCGTCACCCCAAAGTTAACCCCCTGGAGAAATGTCTATAAACTTTGCTTCTAGTCAAGCGATGAAAGTTATGAAATTTACATGAGCTCAGGGATTTCGTTGTGCACAAATTTTCAATGTCACAATCACCCTTAACGAATCAGCCGATATTAATTCTCTTATTCTTTTATGTTCCAGGTGGGTACCAACCAAGTTTCTCTTCACTGAGACCATGGAATACCTGAACCCTCTCGGACCATTTCATCTACTCTCCCAGTAAGCAACCGTTTTCTTAAACTACTTCCTTGTAATTCAACTTCTTCAACCACTATCTCTCATTCGAACTACTCAAACCATCCACGTATTCACCCCCCTTGCATCAACCCAACCAAGAAGTCTATCGCACAGACGGCTAATCACGCGAGGAAGATCGTTCGCGTTAATGATCGTTCTGCAATTAGATCGGCGCGAAACGACACAGGGCGAATACGCGAAAGTCGCCCCCGTAAATTGCACGAGCTGCGGCGCACGCACCGGTCGTGCGACGCGTCTAAAAACGTCGCTCGATTGGCAAAAAGGGTCGGCTTAACCGAAACAGATAGTCGCGCGGCGAAAGACACGCTCGAACGGATGCGTGGATCATCCGAGAGGGGACTTCCAGCGTGATCCAACAAGGCGAAGAAGAAGAAGAAGGAGCGGAGTAGAGCCGACGTAAAGTCTCTCTCCTCTCTTCTGAGGGAAGAGGGCATCGCCCTGACCGTGACCTAGCCACCGCTCCTCGGGCAAACGCATACACGCACGCACGTCTCCACACGCGCGCCGGGGAACGTACGAAGGCAGCGAAGGGCACTGAATACGGTTTCCTCCAGGCTTCTGATCGAATCGTTTATCATGAATTTTCGTGGCGGCTTGAATATCGGTTTGATTAGGCTTCCTGGCAACAACCACGCGGTTCTAAGGTCGGAGGTCTCTTGAAAGAGGAGATCGATCGATAGGTTTGAAACGTCCAAGCTTAGTTTTTGATCGTGGATAGTTTAGTTATAGTTTGACAAAAATATGTTTTGCCCCCTTTTGTGTATTCAGAGGGGATAGATCATCCCCTTGCGCGAGTTCCTTTCATAGAATTTCAATTGAATTGTTTGAAATTATAAGTGTATATGATAGATCTGTTCCATTATGATGTGTGAAGTGTGGAAAAGTTGAGTAGTCTCTGTTGTTTGAAGAGTTAGAGTTGGGAGGAGTTGAAGAATATTCGATCTCTGTGGAACTATTGGTAGTTTGTCGAAGACAGCTTGACGTGTCTCATTCCCATCGCTGAATCCACGCAGGCACGAAGATAATGTACACACGTGATCACGCGAATCGTGACGGGGAGCGTGTCTATCGTTGCCTGAGACTCGGCCTCCCCAGGACACGTTACTCGCGTGTGTTGACTTCGCCGTCTGCGTGGTTCTGCTGACAGTGAAACCTTGCAGTTTTCCTCTGAACACTGAACATCATCCCCTTGCAATTTTCTTCTCGTAGAACGAATCTCTGATCTGTGACTGGCAATAGGGGTCGATGATCGACAATTCTCGTTATTTTCCTTGAAAGAAAGCCAGTGCTTTTGGGTAGGAACGTCTATGAGGAGAGCACACCAAGCGTTACACAGTGGTTTCAATGAAATTTGTAAGATAAACAGGGAACCGATAATTCCATCCATAAGTAGAATAATATTTTATCTTAAAAATACTCTTGCAATCGTGCATCACATTTATCGCACTGCTCTTGAATGATCTTGAGAACATAGGGACGCTGCAAGTAGTATACGCCCGTATACGGCCAGACATCTCATGACGGCCCTTCAGTAATCATTTCCATATAAAGAAAACTTCCATTCCCTTATATAAATAATAATAAACACAGATAATTACATCAAGCTACACTAGAATTAACTGAATTACACGCACCTATTACATATTTGTAATTACTGAAAATAGAATATTTACACCACCGTTGAACTTCAAAGTGTACATCAGTACAAGCTTCGTGTCCATTAATCTGCCACGTTAGGAGCTCATTTGTGCCCCGAATGGAAGCTTCCAGTCGAAAGTTTTACAGAGGACATAATTGCAGTCGCATGATCTTGTAACCAGCAAGACAGATCCTTCTGGCTATTAGTGGCGCATGTAGTATCCCGCGTGTACGCGATCCGAGTCTTTAATCGGCGTAAATCTGCAGGTCCAATTAAATTGATCCGATACTTATTCCCTTCTCCCTGGCTGGTATAACTGGATTCGTTCGTGATGCGCTATCGCTGGGATCATTTTCTCAAGATGTAACTCCGATCGACTCCTTTCATTAATTTAGCCAACCCATTAGGTTCGTTTCCAGGCTTAGCACGAGAATGTCCTCTCCACTACAGAAGACGTAAATATCCTGGTATGCATAACACGAGAATCAACCGTGCTGTATATGATTTCCAAGCTTTTTCCATCATTCGTGCTACGTTTAAATTGTAAGGCAGCAAAATAGGCGTATAAAGGGAGGGAATTGAAACGGTTCGAGAAGGCACGCGTGAATTAATGGCAATGTGTACCTTTTCATTAGGGCGGTATTCCGTGGACCTTGAGCACCAAGGTGTCACGATAGAGACAAGTCACGAGGAATAGTTTGGTCACAATGCTGGTCACTATATTACAGAAATTCTGAGGATAAGTTAATCCCATTCTTAACAGTAGATCCAATATTGAAACTGTTCCTTTTAACATAGAATTTAAGATTACTTTCGTTAATCTTTATCACAGGAAACATTATATATATTCACTGTGCGAAGCCCTCTGCACGCCAAGTTTTAATAGCAGCCTGTAAAAGAATGTAATTACTCCATCATAGCGCATAGAATTCCAAGCTACGACGAAGAAAAATATGTCTCGTAATTTTAATCTCTACCGCGGGTTAATAACTTTCGATGAACGTGCTCTTAGTTGTTCGGTTCTTAAAACGAGAAACGTTGGAGATGCGAATTGCCTCGATTCCCTGGCGCTCGCACGCAGCCGGAATGTAATTCACGCAGGGCTGTGCACGCGCGGGGAACGCAGTAGAAAAGTGTCCGGTAATAAACGCTCGGTACAAATCGACGTCATAACTATTAATACTTGCACGATATATCGTGTCTCGAGGCTGAATCGAGAGTAACTATCCACTTTCGCTGCGTGTTTGATGGACTATAGGTAGGGTTGCCACCTTTTTTATAGGAAAATACCGTAAATTTGTTTTTGTGGAGTATAATACAAGTACGCTCGAAAAACTTAAAAGTACATTTTAATCTTGTTAATTTTTGTTTCTTCCAAACATATTTTTTATTGTTTTTAGCATTATAGAGAAACCTTTTATCATGTTTAAATAACTCAATGGCATTATTGCACTCCATATTCATATTAAAATATACAAATAATTCGTTCTTTAATCAATTAAGAGAGGCCTTGTTTCACATCCATGGCAGAGAAAACTTTCTCAATAAACGTTGAGGTGACAGGAATAGACAGAAGATAAAAAATTACTTTGAGATAGTCGTGGTTTGTGTACGTTTGGCAATTACGTATAGTAATATTGTGAATAAAGCATTTTCCCATTTTTTATTGTTAGTCAAAAGTATAGAGCACAGTAAAGTAAGATACTTTAGTTTAAGGTATACGGGTTGCAACCCTAACTATAGGGTTCCATTGTTCTCAATCATCGAATGAATTCACGTGAACATAGTTCTACCTACAGGAAGCTGCCTGGATATTGTTGTGATGTATAAGAAGTTCATTAACTTCCTTGAATAGCCCTGGATGCACATTTGCGCACAGAAGAAACTCAGGACGACGTTTAGCGCGTTAATAAAAATAATGGTAGTAAATTAAGTAAAAGGGGCCAGCGGCACGAGGGCCATGAAACGGGATTATGAAATGGAAATTAATTTCCATAATGTTTGGCATATTTCAACCGGCTGGCAGCCACTCCAGCTGAAATTCGACGACAGCACGAAGCTAGGCCAGCGCCCAATGATCGTAAAACACCATGACGCAGATTAATAAAAGGCCCACTTGAGCCCGTGAATCGTGCTAGCATAAAATCGCCGTTTTATGTACCATAAAATGTTACGGCACTTCTTCGAGGGGCATGTTTGCACGCCCGTCGCGTGAAAAAATAAAAACGAGAAAGGAAAAGGGGGCCATGCAGCACGGACGTTCATGGCTTGCTCTTAACGTAGGTCGGATTATACCATTCCTAGGTTCAGGCCTACATTCGAGTCTTGCTCATGCAGTTCCTGTTAACCTAATCCATCATCGGGTACACAAGATTATGGTATTAGAATTATTCCATAGAGAGCTCTAAACTCTTTATTTGCACCAGTCCGAATGAAAACAACTCCCAAACTCTGCGTCTTCTTTTACAAAAAGTCATTTCGAAAATCGTTTGGATTGAAAAATGAAGGCGACACGTTGGGAAAAGATCGAGAGGTACCTTGGAGAGATCGAAAGGGTTCGCAGACGGTCGAGCGCGAGGTCGCAAGTACAGGCGACGTTCTGAAAATATCGACGCGATTGCAGCTGCGCGCGAGGAGCTGAAAAAGCGCGCGAATTGCGCGATAAATCCACCGATTCGCCAAAACAGCCTCGTATTTCCGAGGCGTTACGAGCACGCGTTCTAACGGCAGGGTCCGCATCTTCTTTTTGCGCCGGAGCTTATTTCCTCCCACGTTTTTACGTCGTGATACCGACGTACCGCCGAGCCTTCGTTCCCCTAATATTGGAACGCGTCTTTGTGTCCCGACTCCCCCGACGCGGGCCTGAAAAGCGGTACTTTATACGATGAACGTGGCCTCCGAAAACACCGAGCCTGATTTGTGCTTCATGCGGAGCGTTTCCCTTCGAGAAAGCTCTACTTGTTCCTACTCTGTCGCAAATTGGATGGCATTTCTGCGCCGGCGAAGAAGCATAATGTTTGTTTTGCTAAGAATCCTACTGCGATACTGATAGGTGTTATAGATACAAAGTTCGTTGCAGCGTGAATCGCTCCCTTTTAGTGCGATATGACATTTAATTCGTTCGAGCAGGGGCAAGTGCATTAAAGGATAAGAATAGCTTAGAAATGTCTTTCGCTGTAGTTAGATACCCAGAGGGACAAAGGGGCAAAGGTTCGTTCGTATAAATCAGTACTTGCCAACATTTTTTGAGTCCCGAACCCATTTTTATAATATTCAAATCACCTGCGACTCCCCACCCCCGTATGAGGTAAGGTAAATTTTAATAAGATAAAGAAAACACTTTAAAAATAGCTACCTACTTCAGAATATAATTCTAACTTGATAATATTTAAAAAAAAACGTGGCTAACTAATTGTTGGAACTACCATCAGTCAAAAATCAAATAATAATAATAATAATTCTTTAGTGCACCAGTAGACATTACGAAAGTAACAATAAGATAAAAAGAAAATACCCAAATATATATATAAGAAAACAAGGAAGAGAAAATTAGTAGAGTCAGATATTATATAGCTAGTATATGTAAAAGTAGAAGTAGTCCAGCTGTCAGCTGTTGTTAACATAACCACTTAAAACTACTTAAAACTAACAGTGTATACAGAAAATAGATGTAGATAGCCGAATAACGTAATCGCGAGTAAGGACTAAAGCCATATATGCGTGAAGTCACTTCTGCCATTTATTCTTGTGGATAAGTGTCTTGAGACGAATACAACCCAAACGTAAAATCTTTCCCACTTTCAACAATGCTTCGTGAGCAATTATCGAAAGTAATAAACCCTACTGCATCCAGTTGTGGGAACGTTAAATCAACACTGGACGCGACGAGACCGACGCACGATTCCCCTAGGATATCTCGTACGTGAAAAACCTCGAATGGGAAGCTCCTCGCTCGTTTTTCTTGTCCCTCCGCGTCGTCTACGAATCTCGCCGGCGGATTTCTCGCTGCCTCCTTCCCTTCGTTTCTCTCGATTCGCGGCGTATCTTAATGCACGGTACGTGTGCAATATGGCATCGTCGGCCCGTATATCGAGGGTTCATCGTGGGGCCCCGAGGGGTCACGACCCAATCGCCAGAAATTCCTTTATCTTCATTCCTGCGTTTTTATTACACCCTCGCCGCCTCCTCCGTGCGTGGCTCGTTCGATGAACCTTAATTGCGATCCGCGAGAGTCTTTGTTGCGTCGAGGATCCTCTTCTCCAAACGATCACGAGCCCCTTTCGGGCGTGAACGAGCCGTGCAACGAGGCGCATCGTGCCAACGAATTCGTATATACAAGATAAGGGGAAAAGGGCGCGGTACTGAACACTTTTCTCTCGAATTTCAACGAGAGATTGATGCTTTCATTATTTCTGTCTGCCGTTATGGAAGCAATTGCGCTACAAACTGCATCGTCAAGCTAACCGAGGGAATCTTTTCTGAAGGGAGATTGCTGCGAACCGAAATTTTATTTCGCCAATTTTAAGGATATTGAAAAAGTTCTGCTACTTTGGCGCGGCGACTTTTTAAAGTCTCTTTGTAAGTTTTCTTCAATGGCAAGAGGATGCGTCGTTACTTTTACCAAGCCTCGCGTCGCAACGCTTCAGTTGATGTTCAAATTGCAGCCCTGCTTCCTCTGTTCTTCCTTTTTTCAACGTTTTTCCCCAGGCAGGAAGCTTCCTCGATGTTCAATTTCCTGCCTGGGAATGCAATAATGTTTCGATCCGGCCCGATTGAATTCTATGAATCCGAACGAGCTCTACAGGCCGCATTTATAATCGCCTATCGGACCATTTAATCTGTAAGCAGGGATCATGATGAATTCATAATGGCGAGATGCTTCCCACAAGAATTAAACCGATACCGCCGACTGCAGTGTCGAGATTCTTGCGATTAGGAACGCGGAACGATACCGAACGCCGGAGATCGAAAGACCCTGGAACGATAACTGGACTACCGTTAAAACAACGAGCGAGCTGCGTTGCCTCGCCGTACACGCGGAATACTGTTATTTTAACGCAATTTCGCGAATTAAAATGTAGTTAGAACGGAGATGTTACATGCTGAATTACAGCCCGCGAAGAACTGTGCCAAACGTTGCATTGTTTCCTGTTTGGTAGACTTAAGATCGAATCGTGTGATCCGATCCTGAGTATGTTTGATAAAACTCACTTGGCTGTCCGAGTATGTATTACCTTCGTGTTTCATTGACCCACTACGTACGTCATTAACCAATTTTCTACTTAAATTAATGTATCTGTCGACCCCTGAGTGTGTAGTTAGGACAGGAACGTGGCTCACTAAATCTGCAGTTTCAACTCCGTTGAATAATGCAAATGGATCTGCTGTATTTCAATATTTTGTAACTTTCTGAAGAAGCATTGTAAAAAAAGGAAAAATAATTTTACGGGGCTACGTGTGAATTAAAGGAAGGGAAAATTATACAATCACGAGAAAACAGAGCGAAGTAGCTGAAGAGCATAATGATCATTTTACCCTTCCTGTTACAAATCATTATTTTTATGTCCCCAAGTAGACTGAAGCTTGCAAATAATATACGCGAACATGTCGTGCACCGAGCGAAACGCGATCGTGAAATATTCATAATTGCGTGTAACGTTACGCAGAGCCTCGGAAAAATCGTAGAACTGTCTGTCGTTATGATTCGACACGTAACATCCTCTTGGCTGTTCTTATGTTTATTTCATTTATCGCGTTCAATGACTGTGACTCGGCACGCACGCCTCGTTATCTCGATGGGAATTACATTTATTCAGCAACGAGTGCAACGATGCTTTCCATGGATTTCACAGTTAGAGCGGAATAGTTTTTTACCAGATGTGACGAAAGAAATGGGGAAACGCGAGTTCATTCCCAGAGAAAATGGAAAATGGCACTATTGACACCTTCGCGGATTCTAAGTTTGTGCTTATGAATTATTCCGGAAGGGAATATTTCACTTATCATTTGCTTTAAGTAGTCGTGTCATTGATCATCTAGCTACGGTGTCCCAAACGTACATTTTCAAGCTATAAATTGAATTTGTTATAAATGACAGTCGTTCCTGGACGATCTAACGAGCGTAATGCTCACGGTTCTTATACCGCGCGGTACTAACGATAAGTCCGCGCTCGTACAAATAATGATCGGACGATTAGATAGATGATCGTAGGTGTAATTAAGGTTACTCATGTAGCAATTAGGAAAGCGGTTGGTTGTACCACTTGTACCGATTTCGATGTCGATCTTCTTCAAACGAGTGTTTACTCGAATCCTGTAACACTTCTGGAAATTTAGAACAGTCGTTGATAATTGTATAACACATGTTAAAGATAGTACCGTGTAAACCTTGACTCACGATTTTTCCACAGAGGTTCATGAATTACAAATTGCGTGGGAGGAAAATAGACGGAGGAATGACCTTTATATTAATTATGAAAGTTTAAGTTTTCACGATTAAATTAAATCGGAAGACTGTTTGTGTATATTACTGTTATTAGGAGTTATAGAATAACGAATCATCTTGTACTTTATAGTATACTTGGTATTCAATTTATCGAGATTATTTCAAAAGATAGAGATTTATGTAAATATTTTAATTACAACCTTGGAAGTTTCTTAAAAGGCAGAAAAGTTTGAATTTAGCTCTACTATATATTATATAAATGTCAGAGACGAGCAAAATTTGTATTTAAATAAAATTTCGAATATCGAATAAATGCTAAAAAAATTATTCGTCATTTATCGAATAAAGGTCGAATAAATAATTAACTTTATGCGTAGAATAATCTGAAGTTAAAGTAACTTTTATTCGATCCATTATTTAAATAATTTTTCATTTAGTTAATGCCCAACTCTGATCAATATAAGGTTCCGAAGCAATAAGCCAAAATAGGAAACGAATACTCTGAAATCTGATTCTTTCTACCCCTCGCGGAAAAGTATCAATTTTGTAGAACTGCCTACCAGAGTAGACCGCAGTGCAACAATTTCGCGTGCATTGAACCACGATTTAAAGCGTCGCGGTGCAAAGTACGCTCGTGGAACGGTATAACTCGCGCTAAGTCGACGCGCCAGCTTTCACGTTTAGGCGTGAGTTAAGATTCTCGCCCCCTCTTCCCCTTTTATCTCCTTAACGCGTTGCTCGCACCCTCCCGCGCGATATCGCGCGCTGCCCATTAATTTCCAAACGCTAACGCGCAGATCTGCGTAATCTTCTTAGGCGCGAGGCTCGCCTTAGCCGTTGGAAACGACAGTTAACACCTCGTCGAGGTCTAACGAATCCGATGAAATTGTGTTTACGACCCCGAACCCTTTAATTCCGCTTCCCTTTTTACATCTTCCTCGCCGTATTTCCGTCAGCGGTTCGCGCGGGACTGTCGCGCTTGGGACGACGTCGCGACAAAACGTCGGCCTCGGTACACCGCAAGTATCGGGGCTGCTCTCAACAGCCTATTTAGCTAAAGAGGATCGGCGAGAAACCTCGGCGGTTCTCCGGGCGATCTAGTTTAACGATAGCTAGAGCCAATCGCATTTTCATCCAGATGCACCGTTTGATTGGGTTTTCACACGGAGCGTAAACGAGGTCCGGTAGCGGGTGATTTCGTCCATCCAATCGTGCATGGGTAATATTCCTTAATGGACGTGGAAGGTAACGTTAGACGATGGAGGGTAATCAGGTTAGTCGTTCGAATTCCCTGTACATGCTTGTTATTAAATACGAATATGGTTTCCCCAGCTTGGCTATCGGGATCAAGGTGATAGTCTGCTCTTTTTAAATTCCAACGAGATTACGAGCAGATGCCGTGGAGCAGAATGTTGGTATGTGCTGAGTGGGATATTCTTTCGCAACTGTATCGCGTACATTACTTTCCAGTTACTTTGAAATAAGGGGATGAAGGAGGTCGAAGAATTCTTAGTACGTCCTGCGGTATTCGTAAATGTGCAAGTTTTCCATCTTCGACTCGTCGAAAAGCTTTGACTTTGGGGTCACAAGGATCACTCAAGCGCGAGATTTAAAGCCTGTCTATTAGGGTGGAGCTTGAAAGTTAAAAAAAAGAATTAAATATTTTCTTATAAGCCTTACCACCCTGATAAGTTCGTTTAGATATACAAACACTAATATAAAAACTTTGGAGAATACATTCTTATGTTTAGGGGTAGCTCAAGTGAGTCAAAGATTTTAGAAATTAGGAAAATTCAGCATATAATGACTATATTTTAATTTATACATTTACATTTATGTTTGATAATTTGTTAAATTTATTGTTCACAGAGGCTCAGATATCCCGGCAGTGTCTGTTTCTGCTGTCAGGGTACAATCTACTAATTGTTTGACTTAATTATACGTCAGATGGGGCATAAGGGTACCTTTTCTCAGTTTCTAATTTTCTTAATGAACAAATGTATGAATTTGAAAAAATTTCTAGCGTTTCATGCCCTTCCATATAATTATGAAGTACATTGAAAATTTCACCATCATTGAGCAACCGCTAAATATAGATCAATTGTGTTCATATTCTGCTCGATTGTATTTTTTATAAAAAGGAAAAAATTGAGATGGTAAGATCATATTCTCATAGTTGAAAAATGAGCTCCAGTTTCTAATTTTCTTAATGAACAAATGTATGAATTTGAAAAAATTTCTAGCGTTTCATGCCCTTCCATATAATTATGAAGTACATTGAAAATTTCACCATCATTGAGCAACCCCTAAATATAGATCAATTGTGTTCATATTCTGCTCGATTGTATTTTTTATAAAAAGGAACAAATTGAGATGGTAAGATCATATTCTCATAGTTGAAAAATAAGCTGCACCCTACTGTCTATCGCTCTAAGCTCTACGAGGGGTGGTCGTTTGAAGAATTTACATCCCCCGTGGCTAACTTTAGAAAGCAGATTTCGAGAGTCGCTGGCACGCTTGGACGGAAAATGACGATCGAGCAACGTTGCATAACTTTTCACGTTCGCCTGACCGCCGAGTGGAATGCCGAATCGGCGGGCACCGAGGTGGACGCGCATCGTGACTGGCGTATTCCCGGTTCGTGAAAGCCAGGCACGTTTGTTTCTTCTGGCAGAACTGATCTGCATGTCAAAGAGGGGAGAGGGCTGCAGCATATTGACACAAGAGGCCTCAAGGAGGCCCAAGGCCGGTTTTACTTGCCCCGAAGGGATTCCTGAGGAGTGACTCGTCCGGGAACACGTTCTTCCGCGAGCGTGGAGCCGGAATGTCAGGTACAACGTGCTCGTAAACGAGTCACGGAAAAGCGATCCGCCGCGGCACTCGTCTAACTGTCACCGTTCTTGCGACATTTTCGCGTATCTTGCGACGTCCGTACGGGGCCTGCTATCGGGTCAATGCAACTGTATATCTATCTAGGGCCTGTAAAAGTGACGTGGTCGCCACACTCCACTGTATATATTCCTTTAAACTATGTACATACCCAACTATTATATACCATACCCGGATATTTTCACTTGCAATTTTTTTTTATAACTCCAGAAGGTGATAGAATGAAGCTACAAACGTGCAAAATGATACGTCCAATACTTGTTTCTTTTTTTAATTCCCGAACCATTCTGACGATTAGGGGCGAATTGGAAATGCAATCGAAAGTGAGACGTTTCTTGATGTTTCTTGCAAAGATATGTCGAAAAGGTGAAGGAACATTTTCTTGTGCGAGCCTCTATTTTGGAGAAAATCAACGTTGAAGATCCCTCCACTGCAACCGAGTCAAGCCTGACTGACGTGTCTGTCTATTACGCGGTATTTCCACTAGTTGGCCTGCAGTAGTGGTGGTCAATCGCTGGCGTACTCTTTAGATTTGAACGAATAGGGAGTGTTTCGTTATTTGTTGCTAATTTTTATAATCTGTTGTATAATTTCTCTCTCCCTTCCTCCACAGTTTTTTCAATTTTCCTTTTAGAAACAATTTAGTAATAAATAACACATTCCATTTTAAAGCTGCGCTTCGTGCAATAGCTTCACATATTCTGTAATCGTCTTTCGATAAGATTCTCGATCACGAACAATCCTTATAAAAGAGCGTAAAATTCTGTGATCATCGAGGGGAATCAGCAACCACTTGCCAGCAGGAAATATAAATTTCGGGAAGCTACGCCGTGAAAAGTTCGCAAAGCCAATTAACACCACAGAACTGGTGCGGACGCGAGATAAACTTTGTTGATTACGCGAGGAGAGGCTTTGGATCGATAAAATCTCTGAATGTGGTTTAGATTTACGAGGATATCGAGATGGGCACACGTACGCGCGTTTCGGGTTGCGGTGTGCGTGCCCGTATCGATATCCCGAGTTCCGCCGACATTCCTGTTGGCTTTGATCGTTCTCGTCGATTCTGCCTCGGTGCCATCAGACAGAGGATACAGAGCGTGTCGGCATCATGGTTAGAAGCTGTCGTCGATTCCTCGGCTTCCTCTGCCCGCTCCCTAAATGCTGCTAGAGGCGTGAACGGCGGTTCTACTTCGTCTGCCTCTCGTGAAACCTCAACCTCCGTGGAACATGAATTTTCACTTTACTCTTTGCGCAAGTTTTTTCCGCTTTACTCGAGGTTCTCCACTTTTTCATGGCTATTGATTTCGCTCTACTTTTACTGGCTCACGACCCTCATAGACGCAATTCTCCATCATTTTAGTCACTGCACCGTTCAGAGATGTTCACAAACTTTTGATAGTTTATTAATCATTTAGGTGTGGGTGTAATCACAGCTTCTTTGATGTTACTGAAAGCGACTGAGCCAACGTTATCGTTAGATGATCTTCGCCACCGGTGCATTTTAAAAGCGTGACGTTCTAGTCGCGCAGTACAAAGGGGTTTTATTTTGTGTAACGTTTTAACAGTGAGTTTTATGGTACAGTAGCCACGCGATACCGAGAAACTTTTACGGTGAACAGAATCATCCATGCATTCAACGAATTGGATGCATTGAATCGTGAAGAACAAATCGTCCGACGGTGCTGCGTGTTCATCCGAACAATTCAGTGGTTGTAAACCTCCAGGTGAGGATGTAAATTCTGCACGATCAAACAAACGAGGGAAACCATGATCGTGAATCAGTTTGTGAATAAAACTGGAGAAGTGGCCTTGTGGGCTCGCCTATATTTGCAAATCCTCCGTGGGGGATAATGAGAAATGGGAGGAATTTATTAGTGCTACATCTTGGTACCAAATATGTGAATATTTAAATATTTCCGAATTGCTAGCAAATTCTGATTTCATTTAAAAATTCTAAACCAGCCTTTCTAATTCTAAGACGATAGACAAGAGGTTGGTTCCATTTCAATCAGTGTATCGTTCTTTAGGAAAGTTGAATGGACATTGATTACAGTGAAACGCAATTAATGCTAAACAAAGGAAATGACTGTGGAAAAGGATTAGGAAATTTATCGTGGAAACGTCGATATGATTCCCCAAGAAGTGAAACAATTAAGGGTGTGGTGGCATTTTTTCGTTCCCACGATGCACGCCTCTCGTAATGACCACTCCTCTACATGAATAAGTAAGACCGCATACGGTTACACATGATTTTGCATATTCTCGTTCTCAACGATTAGCAGGATACAGGTTGGTAGGCATTATCCTTTATCCACGCTATCCTTCGTTAGTTTCCTTAATTTCCTGGCTACTGTATGCTGATCAATCATTTTCGCAATTTTTCTGCGTATGCAGTTTGCCATACCTTTAGGTTCACAGCATCGTGTGTGTTTTTCATCGATCAGATAACTTCCCCTACTTATTTAGGCATTATTGCGTAGCGATTATGCAAACTTTGTCCACAATATATGTTCACCCAGAATCACGAATTATTTAAAATATTTAGTTGCGAGAAACTCCGCACTAATTCACTATGCATTATCTAAACAACTTATTGTACTCCTAATTATCATTGCCAGATAATTAATTAGCATGGAGTGGGGGGATACAAAATGTATTGAATTTTTCACTGCAATCCAATATATTCTATCTACTTATTTATTTTACTTAAATTCATAATGGACGCGTGCAAAAATGCAGGCCATTCTCCTTTTTTGTTATTTTTAACTACATTACTGGCGCTCTAAGGAATACGCCAGCTCGATTTTTTCGTCGGCGACCAAAAATCAACAGCCTTGAAAAGCTTTCAGCTGATCGCGAGCGCAGAGGTTGCGTTGGAAATAGAACGTTCGCAACGGATGCAACGCGCAAACATAGCCTCTCTGGAATAATATTTGCCCGTCGAACGATATGTGCGAGTCTAGTGAAACGAGGACCGGAAGGAATACATCCACGTGCGAAAATTTTGGAATCCTCTACTATCGAAACTTTGTTACCTCCGCCGAAGCAGTCACAAAACTTTCGTCGAGAAAATCTTAAAATTCCATCGCTTCTACCGTAAACTATCGATAACACCGATTACCAACGTGTCCCTATTCTAGAATAAACGTATCAGCAACCATCGAAGCATTATCATCTAATTAACACGGGTGTCAGTTTCCTATCACTAATTAACGCTCTCAATTTGCATAATACGCTGCAGGAAATTACTATCTAGTATCGAAAGAAAAAGGAGAGATGCATTCCTAGATGTGTCAGAAGTTATTAGTACCCTCGATTCCTTGGAGTATCATCAACATTGTTGGCATGTCGCATTTGCAACGCGACGAAATAATTACTACAATCGCCCTCCGTTAATTACTTAGAACGTAAATTAATTAGCTGATTAATGAAGGTATCTGATTTCAACCTCCTTCCGCTCCGTCCCGATAAAACGATCGGTTCTGCTACTCGATTTTCTTGGATCGACAGAACCTTTAATATCGCTTTACGCCTGTCGAGGGTCTTGAACCAGTTCCGTCGCGGTTTTTCCCTTTCTTCTCGTTGGCTTTTCTTTTTCCCCCAGCAAGTATTCCGTAATGAGATCCATTTCCCTGTCTCGATCTTCCTCTACCATCACGGTTACCTCATGCGCCAGTTGGACTCGAAACGTTGAATACTTATCAAAGTTTCTCGAAGTAATTTAATTCTATTCCCATCTTTCTCCACTTTTCTGACCCGTTTCGCCATTTTTCTTGCTCGCACGGTTTCCCTCGCTACCATCGTTTCAACGTTCCTCTTTTTGCGCCTTCCTCGAACGCTGTTAACGATCCCCGCATTCGATACTAGGTTTATGAATTTTTATATCGCTTTTTAGTCCACCACGCGATTTGCTCGAGTTTTTTGCGAAGTACGCCTGCTTCCCCCGCGGTCTTCCTCGTTATCTGGACTAATGGCTACGCTCTTTGTACGAGTAGCTTTTGTGCCAAGCCCTCTTTTCTATTTTCAAGTGTCTCCCTTTCTATTTCCATTACCCAGAAACTCAATATTCTCCCTTTTCTCAGCTTCATCTTCGGGGTAATAGTTCGTGGTTTTCTTTAAACCTAAATGCTCCCATCATGATGCTCCATTAAGAAACTTATAATACCTATATTGTAGATGTAATAATACATTAAAAAGAACACCTCCACGTTCCTCCGCCATTCAATTAAAATTCGGAAGTTTTTCTCCCAAAAATGAAAAAGATCCAGATTAACAAAAGTACGAAATTGCTCAATCTCAATGACAGCATTGAAATCACGTCTCCACCATAGCCTCCGTCTCTGACCCTCGACACCTCCATTAACGCTACCCTTCCCCACCCTCGTCAAAGCAACCCCTGCACAGCACCACTAAATCCAGATCTGCTTAAAAAAATCACGTCTTCGCGTTTCTGCGATCTTGGATTCCGCTAGAGAGAAACAACGCGATTCGTTCCCCGTTAGTTCGTCAGCTAATGAGATTTCCTGTGTTGGTTGCAGGGACGAGGCGTAGGATGGGCCCGACCGTGCGAGGAGTCGTGCTACACTGAAGAGGAGGAGCTCCCCGAAGACGAGAGAGAAGGAGGAAGGAACGAAGGATGCCTGCCTCGCAGACAGCCGCCACGGAGCGGCGAAATGAGAGGATGGTGAGTATCCTTTCTGCGTTTGTCCTTCCTGCGGGAAGTGGCGAGCCTTAGGAATACTAAGGAGGGCCATCCTGAGAGTGTACTAGAAATTATGATCCACTTTACTGTTAGAAACGAGAATAGGATCTTGCAGCGATCGTCTTACAACTTTGAATAGTGTGACAGGAAGTTGGTGGTTGAAACTGCATCTGCGTTATGGGTGGATGCATTCAATTATACTTGCTTTGGGGATGATTGCGCAATAAGCATTTCTGTGGTATCCTCGTGTTATCTTGTAGTCTTCACCTTTTAGTGATAGTTGGTGTGTGCGATACAGACTTTCAGTATCTTGTGTAGGTAACTGCGTTGAGTTGTACTGGAGGAAGCTGGAAGATTGAGATAGGACCATGTGTGGCAGATGGATACTTGTATTATTCTGTGTTATTAGTTTGTAGATATGGTTTCTGTTAAGTGAATCACTGAGGACCATGTGAATAGAAAGTGAGGCGTGTCTCTTGTCACTGAGGTGTTAGAAGAGGTTTTGCAAATCTTCTTCTCAGAACAAACAATTTTGTTGGATGCCAGATAGATATACATCACAAACATCCTAAGCACGTGCCAGCGCATCGCCACTACTTAGTCGCTCTTGCGAAATGTGAAACGAGAGGCGTTAAGGTGACAGTATCAGCAACGCTTCTATCGGATGCGAAGCGCATGAAAGGTTTAAAGGGACAAAGGGTCGCAATTTTCCGAGGACTCGCTTGACAATCGTCGTTAACTACCGCGCAGCGATTCGCGACGATACTCGTATTTGAAAAGCCTTAGTACCAAGCGTGATTCCGCTTCCGCTTAGCCGACGATGCCATAGCAACCGCTTTGCTCGGTTATCGACGTTAAACGAAAGACCATTCGTTATTTTTCCTATTTTCCACCTTTTGTATCTTGTCCTTCTTCACGGTGCATTCCATTTTTCTGCCTCCACTTCTCACATCCTCTGCCAACAGTTCTTTCAATTTGAATTTTTATATCGTCTTCTCAATCTCAGTTTGTTCAGCAAACATGTAATTCATCACTTCTGTAAACTTCAGTTCTGGAAGTGTTAACTGTTTGACTTCTAAGCGTACGTAGTTCAAATATTATTTTACCGGTGTGGAAGGTACGTTTAGTTTCCTTTTTGTATTTGAAAATATTTGATGAGGGTGATGGAGGAAGTTGAGAGGTATGACACTGCCACTTGTTCCTTCATTTCTTCCCCTTTCACCAGTCAATGTCCCATTTTGACCTATTCTTCCTCAAGTGATCCTCGAGGTGACGACAGATCGTAACAAGAACCCTTTGTCGAAGAAACTTCTAACGCTAGCAGATCCGAAGGGCAAGTCGAGTGGTGTTCACCACTTGATAGAGAAACTTTAACAGTATCGTTGACTGAATTGCAATTTTCATGCATTTTGATTCTCTTTTTCGCTGAATAATGAACGAACTTTGTTCGCTGGCTGGTAGATAAGAATGAAAATATAAATACGGAGAATAATGATGGAAAAAATTAAACATGATTTATTTATAATTCCAGATCACACATGAGCCGCCAAAATTAAAGACGACCCTAAAAACGCCTCCTAAACAAGCCACCAACCCTCTTCAGTTCGTCAAAGTTGGGCCATGCTCCTTGTACCGTACAGCGCAGGAGCAGTTGCAAAAGGTGCAGGAAGTGAAGAAAATAAAACAAGAGGTTCGCGATGATCCCGAAGATTGGCAGTCGGTGAGTAATGCATGATTTTATTCACCAAATAAGCAACCTTTATCCCCGTTACATGAATATCTAAATCCCTATCTGCATGCACAATTACAAGCAATATCATTAATGCAAATAACGACAATTCCTATTTAAATGAGAAAATGTCCCTAGCTTGAGGAACTACGTTCACCATCTTTCGATATACTCAATCGTACTCCATCTGATCGTGTTCCCAGAATTTGGACAACTGGAAGAGCAGTCGAAGGAAGCGTCAGGAGCACATAATCGAGCGGGTGGTCGAGGTGAAGAAACTCGAGCTGGAGGAACACGATCGGCAGCGTCGTCGGAGCAAGACTTTCTCGGAAATGATGGAAGAGAGGGGCAATAGGGGTCGCAAACTGAGCATCAGCTTGGCCATGTACCACGAGGAGGATGCCAATGACCTGAGCGATCTAGGTATAGGCACCAGCAGCGGGAAGAGCTCTGTTAGCGGCGACACTCACGACGACACACACAGTGTCCTGGTAAGATTAACGCTGGCACCGATCATTCACAAATCCCATCTCAATTGTCCCAACCTTCTTCATCGACGGAAGCTGAAAGTACCATAGTTATCGCGAACAAAACTTTCCCTTATTCACCAGTTCCATCAGCATTGCCCACAAGAGCTATATCCCCTTCCTCCTCTAGAAAAATAACCTCATCAAAACACTGTTAATCCCTTTCTCAACCCACTGCACGGGCTAACGGAAAAAGGAACTGGAAAATCTGTTACAGAGCGACAGAGACAGCGAAATCGAGAAGAACCACTCGGACGTGGACACCGTAGCAAGCGAGGGCGTGATCGTCAACGAGATGATGACGTCGTCGGTGACCACCATGGTAACGATGACAACGACGACGAAGAAACCGTTCGGGAATGGTTTCCACAGCAACCACAGTCACAACAGCAACCAGGAGTACGACTCGGCGACGACAGCGACGACCAGTTCCCCGGAACCAGAGGAGTACACCTACGAGGGAGCGATCCGCGGCTACGTGTCCCGCGTGTCGCAGAACATACCGAGGCGGTCGTTAGCTAGCCTGGACGCGAAGCTGGACAGCGCTAAGTCGTCGATGAACGGTTCGAAGACGAGTCTGACCGACGACGGTAAGTCCGCCGTGCCGGCGGTGAAGGTGGACATCCTGAAGAGGCGAGAGATCTTCGAGAAGGGGTCGCAGAAGGGCGGCGACGGCAAGGCGAACAACAGGCTCTCCGGCGATTTCACCGGGGCGAAATCGATCAAGGAAAGGCTCTCGAACCTGGAGAAGCAGAAGTTCGAGCCCGAGGCTAGCGAGAAGACGGGCAAGTCGCTGAATAGACTGTCAGGCGACATGAGCTCGATCCGCGAGCGACTATCCCATCTGGAGAAGCAAGCTTCGGAGAGAGAGAGCAAGAGCTCCTCCGTTCATCGTAAACTAAGCACCGAGGAATTGGAGACGGTCAGACCTATCAGAGAAAGATTGTCCACCCTGGAGAAGTACAGCAGCAGCGATGAGTCGTCGGCACCTGGCACAGCTCACGAGTCCAGGCACAACGGGGAGCTGTCAGCTAGGACGATAAAGGATCGCCTGAGTGCCCTGGACGCGGCCAGGAGCAAGGAGTCCGCCGACAAGAGGTCCTCCGTTGGCAAGCATTCGCTCTGCTTCCGGGACCAGGAGAACAGAATCGATACCTCCACTCCCAGTGAAAGAAGCTCCTCGCCCGACTCCGAATATCGCGTGCCGAGAGCTGCCTTCCACAGAAGCCTGGACTCTTTGGACGCTGACGCCTCCAGCGGTCCTGATACGTTCGAGCGTGTACAGAGCTTGGAGGAGCTCGATTATGGCAGACGTTACCCAGCATCCTCCTCGTCCGCCGAGCTCCTCAACGACACCGATCGCGAGGATTCTGGTATTCACACGGCCGACGTAAGCTGCTCCGTCAGCCAAGCCGACGAGCCGGTGGACGAGGACATCGTGCACGCCAGTACGGTCATCGAGAGGCAAGAGGTGATCGAGGAGAAACCGGAAGAGCCTCGCGACGTTGACGCGGCGAAGGAGACTGAAGCGGTGGAGAGCACCGCTGCAATCGTGAACGAGACCTCTACGATTTCTGCCAGCCAACCGGAAGCAGTAGTAACAAAGAAGGTAAGGCGTAATGATAGAGTTGCATGATACTTCTTTCTTTTGGTGGGTCAAGTTTATTCTCATCCGCGATCATGTTCATTCGATTGGCACAAGTAAAAATCAGTCTACCGATTTCGGGTATAAATTGTGTTGGTTGAAGTTCGCGGGGGACGAGTTTGAATAGCTTTTGATACTTGTGGATAATCAAGGGAAGATGATCAGCGAAATTATGAGTGTCGGGATGTTTTAGCTTACGAAGGACAGTCGTTGAGTAACTGCTTGCAGGAATAAATCACCTTGTTTTCAAGACACTCTTTTATTAGCAGAATGTATCGTACAAAGTGGGTCCTGCTATTTCGTGGTTAAAGTAGAGTTACATTTACTTCACGACTGAGCCTCGTACACTCGTTTAACAATCGCCAGTTTGAAAGCTAAACCTATTCTTGCTGTTTGGTTACGGGACGGCAGTTCGTACTATCTATCCAATAACTCTTTGGTTCTCTAGGGTACTGCTGACACTTCTGGGGAACTGTCGACTAACAAATCACAATCGCAGGCACACATAGAGGTTACTAACTCTATTACACTTCGCTCCTGCCCCGTCACGAGTCGCCCGATCGTATATCAGAGTCCCAAAGTACCTCCGCGACGAACTCCTCCCGAAACGCTTCCCAAACCAAAGTTACCTCTCTCCAAAGAACCACCTGAGCCTAAAGCAGACACTCTGCCCGCTAAAGAAGCGAACGTAGCATCTAGCTCCAAAGCTGTCACAGAGGAGCAAGATCCTACATTCAATACCGACGAAATAGCCCAAGTTCCCCCGAATGAGGACTCTCCCAAAACCACGAACACATCTTCAACGTCATCGGAGTCCACCGTCGTAGACAGTTGTCCCCTGTCACCTGCCAGGACAGCGATCGTTCCAACAACCCTCCAGCTAGAGCCTAACGCTACCTCCGCCTCGAGCTGTTCCGTGAAAGATGCCACAAAGATCACACCGGTCACATCGCCACGGGCAGCATCCAAGATCCCTACCCCGCTTTCTCGGAAAGCAATAGCCACCAAATCATCCCCAACGAGCTCCACGTCCTCCCTAAGTCCACCTGTCTCTCCATCCTCGCCGAAAATACTATTCATGAAGTGCAGACCGTCGAACGCTAAGAGTCCAACGAGCCTGCTATCTTCCCCGCAATTTCCAAAAGCGTCAGAGATACCGATCCCTGTCAGTCCCAGCGGCACACTCCCACCGACCACACTTCCATCTAGCCCTTTCACACCCCTGTCGCCGTCCTCGACTCCGGAGCAATCACCCTCGAGCTTCCCCCTGAAACACACCCCCTGCCCTCCGCTCAGCATGAAACACGAGGTGACGGTGGGTGAAGAGGCGCTGCCCGCGGAAAGACGCCGAACGGTGGTGGAGATTTGCGAGAAGGTGGTGGTACCTCAGGGCAAGACACCTACGACGCCTCCAGTGACGCCGTTCATCACCGTGGATCGCGTCAGCGACAAGCAGAGCCCAGCGACCGAGGTTAGGATCGATCAGCAATCTAGCAGCCCCTTGAGAAAGTCTTAAGAGAGACAGATGCCGAGAATCATCCGCCACTTTGGCTGTCGCCGCGTAGCGCGTACATCGCTCGCCCTTTGTTAGACCCAGCTTCGTCTAACTTCCACTAGATCTTGTACATAAAAATGGGGCTTAGAACGGGTGGCTAAGTGGTGGGAACCGCCTGTGGGCGATGAGAGAGGCGCGCGAAGGGACTCGAAATCGTCTTTAAACACGGGGCTGGTCATGACGGCCGGATAGAGAGTAAGATGGAGTAACAAAGTGACTAACGAAAACACTCGCACCCAAAGAAAGTACCTTTTCCAAAGGGTATCCTATCTAGTAACTAGTAAAGTGATTTCGTGGCTGCACTTGGATCCTCTGCGCTAGCTATCGATGCTCATTCGAGCCAGCACGCTGCTGATCCTTGCAAGCGGGCCAGGCTCGATGATCCCGGAAAGTCGTTTTCGAGTCTCGAATCTGTTCGATCAGGGAACTGAATCCTACCACTTAGGACTCCCTGGATAATATAACCCGTCTTCGCCTATCGCTTCCACACACGTATTTATTATCCGTCATTACGCAGAAATCTCGCTGGAAACGAAGGCGTGAGACCATAGCTAACGATGTAAATAGACGACGCAGGAGCAAAACGTATATAATAACCCCCTCCCCACCCGCCAGTATCGAGTAGAATTAGATCAGGTAGCCGGAAACACGTACTAGCCGGAGGTAAACGACGTAACAGTTTGGAGTGAAGTCGATGGTCACGGTGACTCGCGCGATACTTGCAAATTAGTGGCCTAACCCGAGCAGGGAACAGATTTTCGACCTAAAACGATGCCTAATGCGAACGATGGATGCCCGGCGTGGAAATCGTACGGAGAGGATGTGACGAAACCATCTCATCGCTCCTCGATCTGTGAAATCGACGAGAGGCCCTCGCGCCGATTTCACAGTCGCTAGAGCGACGCCTCTGTTGGCGAAACAACGTCGACTTGCTTTTTAACGACTGATACGAAACAGCGAGGAATGGGTCATGAACGAGGAAAATCGTGAACACCCATCGTACTTTGATGTACTCCGAGCGTAAGACATCATTTTAGATTAACTTGTAACCGATCTTAACACGACTCGTCGACACTTTTACGCGCGGATAAAGATCGATTGTAGCACTCGGTAGGAGTATACGCGGCTAATGAGATAGAAAATTCAGTGGGCAGAGAAATTTGTCGTGTCGTGTTTCCATCGTGCGACCGCGAACGCCACTCGGGCTTCCTTGTGAAAGGGATTTTGAAGCACGAATGAAATAGGCCCATGGGAACTTGAAGCTTATCCCGAAATTATTGTAGGTTTTGATACACTGGTGTCGAAGAGCTTTGGAATATTCTGTCTGGTGAAATTGGAACGTCGTCTCAATTCACTTTTTTTTTTTTTTTTTTCATTTGATATTTACTTTTGCTTCGAAAAATCCCAATTTCTGTTCGTCGAATTAGTAACCGGTAAACATAGCTGGTACCTACTCTTATCGAATACTTTTCGTATAAATCAAGTGGACACTGCCGAGAATTTGTATTGAATTGAAATTTCAACGCGTCGATTACTCTACCATTGTCTCCGTCATCCTGAATTGTTCGTAATAAAAATGGAAAATCTACTGAATATATTCGAAACGTCTGATCGCAAATAAAGGGGAAACAGTATAAATTTTCAAACTGCGTTCCAGTAATTTTTCTTCCACGCGCTGACTCGATAAAGGGTCTTATTCACTTTTCACGTGAAGTAAATCGTCGTCGTGATCAACGTGCAAACAGATGTCGCAACCAACATCGAAAATTACGAGTCTTATCGTCGGTTCTTATCGTCATACGGCCAGACCACTGTCGGTTTTTAACGTGCAGCTGCATTCCAAAGGCAAACGCGTCCAAAGTGTCGTCCTCGTGACCCGCGGATCGAAGGTCGATCAGAATGACATTTAATCATTAACGGTGAACTCGCAACTGACCCGTCGCAATAAAACTGCCCTGAATTGTTACGATTGATCGTGCAATTATCTCGAGTGGTCGCGTTCGTGCCTTCTGACACGTGATCCGTGGCACCAAGGAGGTAAGAACTTATGTGACTTATCTCGAAAGTAACAATAGTCGTGTGATTACTCATCAAGTTTGTTAATCGAGTGGCGGAACTCGATTTGGCCATTTGCATAATTCCTCGATCATTAACCAGGAGTGTGATTAATATAGAAACCTTGTTGACCCGCTGAGACGCGAAAGTAGTTCAAGTTGCCTGACCAATATTGGATTATTCCCCTTATCCCGAGTTTGTATGAATATTTCGGTTGCCCGGAGTTTGATCTTTGGAAAATTGCGATTGGAGAAAAGTGGCTGATCGATTCCTCGTCTAGACGACGTTGAATTTTGTATTGTGTTAAGAGCTTGTTTGTCATAGCGACGTCAGCAATTCTCATCGTGCAATCTCGAGCGAGTGTCCTAAATCTATGCTTCGCTACTGTGACGAGGTAAGACGACGCTTTCGATTGCTCGAGTTAGCGATAAATACCCCACAGACATGTGTTTTTCCCCCATTGTTAATTAGTTGTCCGCTTATCGATAGTGGTATTTGCTTTCGATCTACGATTTAGTTTATGCATGGCTCTCCAGCTTAGCTGATTTGGTCGACCCCTTAGTTTTCCGTTGATCTTCGTATTTAAACCAACGCACAGCCTTCTCCTGTTTTTGGAATTTGTTTAAATGGTGTACATATCCTCCCCTTGCACATTATCAAGGGGTATTTAGAATGCACTACAGTTATTAATTCATATTGTTTATGTTTTCAACTTCCACCGCAAAATATGTATATTTTAATGTGGAGGAATATTGGAGATGCTTGAAGCGTCTTTGAACACAAATTCTGTGATCGAATAGTCGTGCTACGATTCACTATGATACTATAGAGCTCGTTAATCTTTGTACATAGAAATAATTATTTATCAAGCAATATTCCAACTGAAAACAAGTGTCATCTGATAAAACTTTCAGCGGAACATCCGTTTCAATGTTTACCAAATGATCCAAACTTTGTGTTTCTCTTACAACGATAAGAAATCAATTACGAAAATTCTCAGCTTGTTTACATTCACACACTCTTGTTTATCTTATTAGCATTGCGACTATTTCACAAGAGGCGATCAGTGGGATCAGCATTATCGATTGTGGGTTTGTACAGCTTATGTTCGTGTTTTCTTTTTGGATTAATTAGGACTGATCGCAGTCAAGTATTTATTGAAAAGTTTAACGTTAAATCGCTCATCGCCTTTGGCTGTCTTTCAATTTTTCATTATAAATATTGCATCCATCTTGCGGTCAGCTATACCCAGAAATCTAAATTAATATGTCACTCTTAAAAAAGTGTGAATCGTGGTTACTTTCTAGCCTCGAAAGTTGAGTTTCTTTTTTCACTTTCGAGTTCTCACACACAAGAAAGTTTCCTGGGATATTTATCATAATTCCATCAGTAAATACAGGAAATACAGTTACTAAAAGAATCGTATACAATTATGAGTCCAATTAAAAGGAATAGTTTTCGTATTTCTCATAGAAATTCTAGCCTCGTAAATTACAGTTGCTACTTTTTATTTAAAATAACAAATAACACTTGAGGAAAAAATAATTTCCAAACATCACGAGAATTGATCTTCATTATAAGATATTTCAACAAAGCTCAGATATCTCGTCCACCTTAGTCTTATATTTCTTTTATCTTTTAGCCATAAATACTCGATGAAAGATCTATGAAAGTCAGTTTCGCTTGTTAGTTACACGCGAATCTGGAGCAGCCTGTAAAAATGGCTAATTTAGTCTCGCCCCTACTAGTAGGATTCAGGTAGATCTAGATAAACGTTATCATTGTTGCCGAAAGATGTTATCTATGTTTGCTCACAGTTCGTCAGTCCGCGGCAATAGCACATGACATCATATTTGTACGAAAACTTACGAAATAGTGAACTGCATGGAGAGCAAGCGTTCCCCTTTCGCTGGTGCATGCACTTGATTGTGACTAAAAAGCGTTTCCACGAGCGACGGTAGTTTAATTATACTTTACTCATTAACCAAAGTCTCAGCGAGACGCGTCCAATTTTTAGAAACACAGGATACGCTGTTTCATCTGATTTTCACACAGACCACTCTAAACTATTCGCACACGCAGAATTACACCCTACTTTAATGAGCTTCCTGTTTATTATTAACAAATTTTAATTCGCTTTATTTCAGGAAACTTTTGCGATAAATTAATATTTCCCATAACGTGATCCTCGATGATGAGTTTATTTTCGTTCACCCCAAGTTTGTAGCCTTCCCAGACTAACGTTTCGGTTTCGTACGTTCATTTCTGCACGGATTTTGCAAAAAGGAACCCTAAGACAGCCACGCATGAACGCTCAGTGAATCGATGTCTATCTAAAACACGTTGAACGTGAAAAAAACACAATAGACAAGCAGAACGGGAGACCCGTATGCAAAATGATCTTCCATCCGAAACCGCAGTTGCCTCTCAACTTGTTACTCGAAATCCAGTGTTTCTCAAGCTTCATTGTACCGCGACTATCATTCTCCGTACTTTATCATGATAAGGTATCTCCAAAACCTACACGATAAACTATCAAGATACATTTACTATCACGCGAACATTAATACCCCGTAAATGATACCCAAACTGACAATTTTTCCACTTTTACTGTCAATATTAACACCTTATCTGCCACTCTCCTGTGCGTATCAGTTCACGATTCCCATAAATTATTACTCACTAGTCAAACATATCTATCGCCCACAAAACTACACCCTTCAAAGATCTCTGTTCCATTCACGCAGTTGTGAATGTTCTCAGCGAGAAATTAATAGTAACTCTCCTCGGAAGCATGCCTCAGATAAAGTGTTAAGATAATAGTGACCGAGCCCTTTGAAGTTTGAGAAACCCTGCTGCACTGACGTCTAGATTTGCATAGAATGTGGCGTTGCAAAATTCGTGCGGTTCCTAGCCGCAAGCCCAGTTCCGTGCGGCAGAAGCAATAACGTAGCGCGCGTCTCTTCAGGAACCGATTGTTATCGAGAAAGCGGAGGAAGAGGAGGCGGCAGCAGCGATTTGCCAGCCGGGCCCGCCAGTCGAACACGAAGAGCACGAGGATAAGGAAGCGCTGATGAACGGGAAGATCGAGGCTCTCGAGGCACCGCCGCGACATCCAATCCAGGAGTCGATCGACACGCACGATGCTCCTGAGCGCAACGAGACCACGAACAACGTCCCTGCGCCCGAAAGACCGACGACCTTGGCCCTCGGCAACCAAGAAATCCCCATAATGCACGCGACGAACCTGCTCAGCCCTTTATCACCCATGTCTAAACAGGTAATAGATCATCTCGATCCCTTCTCGTCGAAGTCGATAAAATTTAATTGATGAGACACTACATATGTAGTCTCTTGAAGTTCCATTTCGAGCATAAAATCTTGTATTTTCTGACCTGACGTTTCTATTTAAGCTCGGTCTGACTTATCGGCGATCTAACTACTGATTTCTTGTTCCTTCTTTTCCGTGAATTTATTTTAACGGATTTGGAAGTGATGTATTGTTGGCGTTACATGTTCTCTGTAAAAGTTGATGTTCTGTGATGACAGATTTTGCCGCTGACCTTATCCAGTGATGAGGAAATAGTGACAGGGCTGGCTTTTCATCTGGGACCACCAACGAGCGTGGAACCCCCGAAGGAGAAACCACCACCACCACCCGTGGACGTCAGCGACGAGGAGAGTCTTCCGATAGAGCTCTTGAAGAGATTGAATTCCACTCGCAGAATAAAGAAGGAGCTACGCACGAGGCGTTCTGATTTTCTTGGAATCGAAGGGGTATGACACCATTTGCAGTAGTTTAATTCCGAGATTAACCGTGTCTCGATTTAGTTCGTTAAAATGATCCGGGAACGTAGCGCGCGTGATGTTAGAAGTTTTTCTTCCTGCGATAGAAGTCGACACTTTTTCCCTGGCACTTTCGTTTTTTCTCACGAGTTCCCACCTCCTCGGTGGCTTTCACTTGTTTCCGGAAGCTAATGTGTTCCGCGGCTGTTGGTACACCCGCGTTTAGCATGGCGAGAGATAGTATCGTCGGCGTAACATCGTTTAATGATATTAATTGGGGCACGTGAATGGATTTACGTAACGCACAATCGCAATTATGTACGTCGAAACATCCAGGCGTGAATATGCATGTTCGGTGGGTTCACGAACCGCTCACTTCTTCCAAAGAAGTGGGCATTCTTGAGTCCAAAATAGCGAAGTAGGAAGGCGCATGTGTTGAATGCGAGGAATTATTCAAACATTCCACCATCACAACGCAAGCGTTACACGAATCATTCATAGCAAAATTAGGAGGCCATTATTCAAGCCTTCTAACTGGATCTGTAGATGCAATTATACCAAAATTCTAAGTAGTATTCTAACTCCACTCACATGTACTTACTAGCAAAGTATTAGACTCCAAGGAATGTAGCTTATATGAAACATTCCCCCCAACTATTTCACACGCGAATCTCACCAACGTCCTGCGCCTCCCTCTCTGGCAGATAAACGACGACGAGCTAGAACGCGAGCTGACTCTGACGAAGCCACCAGACATGGCAGCGATCCTCGCCGAGGAAAGGCGCATCGAGCAGCTCCATCGTCGCTCCTACGACACCGACAGCAACTACGAGCAGGACTCCAGCCACGAAAGGGACTCAGGGGTCGAGTTGGGCCATGCTGAAGACTGGGCCAAGCAGCCGGTCAGCCCAGACATGTCTCAGCACAGCCGTCAGAGCAGCGAGCCGTTCGGCGCCAGCGTCACTTCCTCCGAAGAGGACGAGATCACGAAGAAGGAGAGGGAGATCATCGAGGTTCTCGAGAAAGAAGAGCAGTGGCGGTACGGCAACAATCGTGAGATGAACAGGTAGGAGTTTTCCGTGGGCAATTTCTATGGAGGGTTAGCGTTCTGTCTATCGACTCGAGGCTCGATTCTCCTTGCTTCTCTCTCTCTGGATCGGTTGTACATTTCCTCTTGAATTATTAGCCATGGGATCGGGGTAACGTTACTTTCACTCCTCTGTATTCTCTTTCGGGCTTTCTGGTATTTATTCACGCGGCTCTTAGGTACTCGCACTGTTATCTCTGTGGCCGTTCACCATACAAATGTCTCGAAGTAACGCGTGCTTCACTTCTCTTTAATATACTATAGTCCAAAAGCCGCCATTTCGAAGATGTCACTTCTGTAAACTCACACGCCTCTATTTCAAATCTACCGATTGCTGTACCGTTTCCTTTTGGCTGTGCATTAAATATGCAGACTCCTCGAAGGTCCGCAGAAATTGCTCCCAAGAGATGCGCTTCCTTTGAAGTAGAGCTTGCGGACTCGTGAAACTCGCGAACTGGCAGCTTCGATCACAGCAGCGATGCATCCATTTATCTCTAAGCGTGCCTTGTATGTATATATATAAAATTATAATGATTCTGTATCTCGGGAACAATGTACAAACGGTTATGAATAAAATAAACACTTTTACCTTTGAACGTATGGTTCTTTTCTGACGCTTTTACACTATCGCTGTCGCTGTCACTACGTTTCGTTCCTCTGTCTCAACCGAGCTGACTATCTCAATGCTAGCCTGTATATAGATAAACCAATAAAAAAAATGATCAAAAAGCGACAGGAAGCCGGTTTAAACGAGTAACCAAGAAATTCATGACAAAACAGTGACTTGGGGGAGAAATTGGCGCACAAGCTGCGCGAGCTTGAGGAGGAGAAGATGGAGCTGGAGCGAGAACGCGCCCAGGAAGCTGCCCTTCGTAGACAGGAAGAGACGCTGCGGAAGAACGAAGAGAACATACGCAAGCAGGAGGAGATGATGCGCAAACAGCAAGAGGAGACCGCCAGGCAGCAGGAAGCGGCGCGTGCCGAGGCGGACGCGAAGCGCGCCGAGGAGAAGAGGCAAGAGGAGGAGCTGAGGGCGCAGGCGGAACAGCTGAGGATCCAAAACGAGATCGAGGAGGAGCGGAGGGTGGCCGATGCTCGTCGCAAAGAAGAGAAACGCATCAGGGCTATGGAAAGTCAAATTCGCGAGCAGGAGGTACTACACTTTTGTTTTCTCTTAATTCCCCAATCTGTGTGGTTTTGAAAAGCATTGCGCATAAGTGTAAAGTTGAGAAACTTTGGTTTTCTGAGGTGTTTTGAAGTTTGCTGGCGTTGTTGTGTGACATCTGGTGGAATTAAGTTAAGGGTGGCAGGGGACAGACGGAGTAGAATGAATTTTAATTCCATGAATTTCAAAAGAGGCTAACATCCCCATTATTAGCTGGCATCTATTTTGAGATGCTGGTATTAACAATAGTTTGATGTAGAACGCCTTTTACCTTCTTTTAACCAACCGCCACAAAGGTTGCGTGGCGAAATAGGATCTGTGAAAGTGGCCAATCTTTGGTTTGGACGAGTTTGCACGTAGATAGTTTGTGTGCATGTTGTAAATTATGATTATACTGCACTGTAAGCGCTAACGGGAGTGTCGTTGATAATTATTCGCAGAATGGAGCATTGATTGGTGCTGGGTTGAACGATCAAGAAGACGAATTTGCTTCTGGGGTAAGGGAACATTACCTGTTACATTTCTTAATGCTCATCTCTATAAAGAGATGAGGCGATTATCAGGTTTAGAATACAAATTTTTCAACTACATCCACATTGCTGATTCGTTAAAATGATTCGTTAAGCATAAGATAGATCGAAGGTGTACAGACTTCTAGCATAAGAGATTTAAAGAGTGACAGCTATTGTAAAGAAGAAAAGTTGAGATCGCTAGAACGTATGAAATATTAGTGTGCCACAGTATGAATTTTCTTCGAGCAGGAAGTCCTAAGAGTGGAAAGAGAATTGCTCCAATTGGAGCAAGAAGAACTGAAACGACAACGCAACAATCTGGCGTATCGGGAACAGAAGCAACTGAAATTGGCGGAGCAGCTGCAGGAGCAATGGAAATCGTTGCAGGACGTCGCGAACAGTTCTGCGAATAACATCCAACAGTACAAGAATCAGGTGCCAGTGAATTATAGATCGTCGATGCCGAATCTTCAGCTTCAGGACGTGCAAAGAAGAAGACCTCCGCCACCACCGATACCACCAGCGAAACCATTGCGTTTGATAGAGCAGAGGCAAAGGGACGTCACTATCAGGTAATTAAATTTCACTACATCCATCTGCACTTTGAATGTCTGTATCTTGAAAGGCGGTTGATTCGTCAAACAGTGAAGGAATTCTCCTTTCACAAGGAGGCATCCTATGCACGTCCTCAAACTGCAACAGGACATCGTTATGTCAGCCTTCAAATAGCGCTTGCCAGCAGGAAATGCAAATTAGAGTCGGAATATAGTACCATTAATTGTGTCGCTTAATTTCCTGCTGGAGCTTTCCGCTTTGTTGAGTCTGATGTAACATTTTCTGCCAGGTGGATACGTAGCATTGATTGCTCCAGTCTTCGCTGGGAATTCGATCATTCTTAATGTTAAAACTCTTCAACTGCACCGTTTTTCTCATTCAAGCAAAGAGGCTTACACCGAGTATGACTATTAACATTTTCTATGAAAGAGCTGTAGTTTACGAGCGTGTGTGTTTGTGATTAAAAAAAGTACTGAGTGAAAAAGAGCGATAGCAGCGAAGGCCCACGCGAAGCATGGACTAATTAAGCGGCGATTCGTTAAAATGAACAGGAACAGCAGGATACCGTCCGCGGATTCTATTCCGCAACAAGTGGACGCGCCCCTGCGACACAGTGCGTCAGTGACGACGCTTTCGAGCCACGCTGGTCAACAGATGAGCAGACAGACGTTGCAGGCGCTCAGTGCAGTTCCTCGGCCACGAATCGTTCAAAGTGACCAGTGGGTCCAGCGAAGGAAAAGCGACGTGCCACGAGGCGCTCATGATCTGAACTACCAACATTGGCTCATTCAAGTGAGTATCGCAATTGATTGAGTGAAATATAGCTGATGTGAAACGAAATAGTAGCATCAGGTTATACATAGATTTGCTTGCAAGACACCATCTCGCGCGTTACAACCCAATAATAAAAATAATGATGCATTTTGCTGACACTGCGATATCATATATTGCAGGAAGCGGAGCAGAGAAGAATCAGCGAGAAAAATCAGCGATCACCGGCGCGGAAATCTCAAATGCACGTAACAGGAACGTCTGTTCCTTATATCACGACACCGACGAGGACGGACAGCAAGCCATTGCCTGACTCTATTATACAAACTCTTACGCAAAGAGTGCAGAACAGAGCGCAGGAGAAGCCTCTTCCGCCAAGAAGAAGGTTGGTACTCGGACATGAATGTGCTTATCTTGCGTGAATAAATAACTGATGTTACTTTTCGTGGGAATTTCACGGGGAATAAAGGGCATTTGTTTTTTCAGATTAGAACACAGCACGAGTCACGAGCATCTTTCCGCGTTGCAGCACCAATCGCCGCAGCATGTCTTGCAGCAACAGAAACCTCAGCAACCACCACCAATAAACCCCGAGAACCAGGAGAAAATGTTGAGTGTCAGTGGGAAAAAGAAGTGCTCGCATTGTGGCGATGAATTAGGTATTAATCAAATATACTTCAAATTGACCGCAACGGAATATCAATTACTGAACAAAGTCAACGTGAAAGTGGGAAACTTAAAGCATCACTCAACTCTACACTAGCATTACTTTTCCCATCATAGAGCTGTTGAATTAGTAGTCATTTGAGCTGTTCCGAAGAAAAGAGGTTGAATTATTTAAATAACTCTCGGGTGTTTTTTATTGTTATGTTAGGTCGAGGCGCAGCGATGATCATCGAAAGCCTGCGACTGTTCTATCATATGGAGTGTTTCAAATGCTGCGTGTGCCACGTGCGACTGGGCGACGGATTAATGGGAACAGACGTGCGTGTGCGAAATCACAAGCTTCACTGCCATAACTGCTACTCCAGTGACGACGGTACAATTCATTTGTACTATTCATACTCATGATTCAAATTTGACAAAACGTCGATGATTTCCCAGTGAAACTTTTTCCCGCTTCTCTTCTCTGCTCTCTTAAGTTCCCTCCTGAACTCACTGTGAAATCGCAAAACTTTTGAGACTTGGTGTTCATTGAAAATCTACATAAATTTTTAGCGCAAATCATATTCTCTTCGTCAAGTGTCTTGAAATGTCACGATACTGAGATTCAAGTAGGTTAACTGCACTAATAGTAATTAATTCTTGCCGCGACGTAAACATCAATTTCAGTTGTCATCTGCTCCTATTACGGGCCATTGATCACCCAGCACAGTGCGTAATTGGTCAGTTGGTCAATTCTTGTTTAATTAAACAAGAAACTTGTTATGATGCTCTAATATTTCCAGAGTCCCCCATTATCTTCTTCCGATAAGAAGCCTTTCGACTTGGCAATTAATCTTGCTCTTTACTTAGAACGCCATTAGAAGTCCTGACCTCGCCCACCCGCTTTCTTACGTTCACGCTGCATATTCCTTGTTTCACGTGATTATAACGTTTATGTTTCAGGTGTCAAGTTCAGTTGCGTGTGAGACCACGGGACAGTGGCGAATGGGACCACGCTGACTAACTTGAATATAGCATCTTCCGGCTATATTTTATAAGTTATAGTTGACCATTTAGCTGCAGGCAACACGCGACCGTGACACCAACAGATTTCCCGTTTTCTTGTACATATATACTCTGACAGACGGATCAGACGAAAAGAATATGGAAGAGTCTCCGTTTACGTAGGTATTCTTTGCACTCTAACAATCGAAAGTGGAGTATCGAGATATTGGGTAACGCCGATTTGTTTTCATCGACTAACCGTAGGAAGTACAGAGAGAACGTATGATGTAAATAAAACGTGTATTTATGTAATTAGCGTAAAAATAGGGAACCTAACGAGAAAAAAATCGCGAGGCATTTGTTGTCGGCCATTAAAAACGTGCGCGGACGAGTGGATTTAGCATAATATCGGCCAAGAACGGGTTCATTGTATATTTTTGTATTATAGTTATCCCGTGGTATTTATGAGACATCCCTGATGCGTGACGGTTATAATATAAAGAAACCTTCTCCCTTCTCCCTCCCTTTCCCACTGTTTTTCATTCCCCTTGGAGCCTCCTCCAAATGCTCTCGAATCGTTTAAATCAAATCGAAATAATCGCCTCCCCTCCCATCGTTTAGATTCTAGTTCGACTATTACGTACAGTGGTTAACTGTAGTTGTACGCAAAGCTGCGACTTTCAAAATGCGAGATTTCATTTTCTTCCATTCTTCGTCGAACGATCGATGCGCCGCGGTTGTGACGATGTCCAAGTTTCTCCTTGTGATCGATGATATATACCCGTCGTGTTGTGCATCCGTCATCTCATCGGAGATGCGCAGTTACTATTGTGAAATATTGTATGATACGTGTCTCGCGTTGTATCGCAACATGTAATTTTATATTATCGAGAATAAATGTTTATTATAGCGACCATAGACTACACCCTCTCATCGATTTCTAGTAACGTGAATATCCTTCGTTTACAGCAACGTGACACCGAACCCGGGGTTAATTACACGGTAATTTACGCCCTTAATTGCGCGGCAGGAAGCGGAATGCAAATAAATGCGCGAATGTTTTTTGTCCGACAGAGAATTGACCATGATACATCGATGGAATATATTTAGCAGCTTCGATGGGAGCAATCTCGTTCAGGAGTTAAAAAGAGACCGATGACGTCGAGAAAGGAGAAGCCAGAGGTCGTCGAACACTGAAATTTCAGATATCCTAACGCACCCTAATGCATTTGATGATAAAATTTATTCGTCGCAAGTCATTAATGTCACGATTTCTCCTCATTGAACGCAATAGTTGTAGTGGAAGATTGAAAAAACAATCGTATTACATACCATGTTACGATGCACACTAAACAGGGTAATTAGACGTGCAAATATTATAGTGCAAAGAAATAGAGCGTAATGCACGTGCACACACATATAGGAAAGCCGATATATCCGTTTCGCCGCACCCTACTTCGTTGAAAACAATTAATTCTAGGTCGAGTTGCATAATCGTGAAAAATTGTCGTCGATGGGAGAGACCGAATCGGTAGCTGGAACCACGTCACAGCCCGTCACGCGGAATTGAGTTACCAGCCACCTCTACGCCCGCTTTATCAGTTTCAGTAATTCGAGCATCTGTCCCTCTATTAATAGGTGATCGTTACTGGGGCCTGTGCGAAATGCACGGGGATGCATCGCGGAACTGCGAGAATCGCGACACGTGTACCGCGTTTCCGTGATCTTGATAAATCAATTATCGTGTCTCTATTCGTGTTACTTGCGACAGACACTCACAGAAATCCATTGAAGTAGTTTTCACCATTATTGGGGACAGTGATCTCTTGCCTCACAATTTCTGGTTGTGAATTTCACGTCATTTGAGATTATTTTAGTGTAGCGTTGAGAGAAATTAGGATAGATGCAAATTTAGGAAAACGTGGCGATTAATATTGGTGACTCGACATTAACTTGTGTGTTTCTAAAAAGAATGTGCAAACTTAGAGATTCGTCGATGCGAGATTCATCGAACGAAATTGATAGCTTGGAGAATTATTCGACGACACTAAACGATTTGGTTGTGAGAACTATAATCGCGTGTCAGCTTTAAGGAAGAATGTGAGAAACGAGGGAAACTGTTTCTTACACATAATGGAAGAACACTGTATTGCAATTGGGATGAATTAATTGAATCAACAGCTCAAAAAGCTTCATGGCTCTTGATACAATCTGAATTTTTTGGGTTAGTTTGTTAATTCAGTCACTAAGTAATCATCACAGTTGACGTAATCCATCCACTGGATTTACAAAGATGAAAATAGTCTGACACGTAAAAACAAATCATACATCATAAAACGTGCCGATCGCGTCGGTGTTTTTAGGATTCAAAATTAGCTGTTTATAATCCGAATAGTTGGAACTTATTCCTCCGTGCTCACCCGCCTGATATTTTCGCTGATTCCACCATTGGTAAGTATAGAGTAACATTTCTCCGCGAAATCTCTCGGCATCGTTACGCAGCGTGCGTGCATAAAACACGCGCGTGTCCTCAGTTCGTTAAACACCAACAATACGAATCTCGAACTGGAGCGTAGCACCTCAAGCCGCCTAGATCGTTGTCGAGCAGAAAATTATTAACCCGTTGAATAGATAATCGATTCGATACGATACTTTACACGCAACCGTGACTTTTTAATTTTCTCAAATAACTCGCCACAGATTGCCTCGCAATTGGCAGAAAAATCAACTGCGTACAGAATTTCGTGAAATTACACTTTGGAATATTCCTTTGCTGCTATCGTGTGAAAACAGTGCTATCAAAGAAGTAAATTTTCGGATAAGTGGAAAGATTGCTGGAAAGATACCGTTCGACCTCGGCAGCGAAACTTCGAATTCGAATCGATTCGCGTTCACGTAATGTCTAATGAATGTAAGCTGTTAGGGGAAAGTGATCTACTTTTAGGAACCCTCGCGTGCCACGAAATTACTCGTCCTGTCGAATCGCTTTATCGGCATCGTTAATTCGGGTACTCTCTATTAATAGGCGCACACCTGCTTTGGCATGCTCCAAGTTGAAGCGTTATCGAACGGCGGGAAACGAGCTACTTTTTTTCGATAACACACTGTACGTCTCTAACCAACATCGAAACGAGTATTTAAAGGGTAACGCCACGATCACTTTGGAGGTGATTTTAAAGAAATTCATGAACTCTATTAAAAATGTAACATAAGATTCTTATGATATGTATAAAGGAGAACCAAAAAACATTTTTTTCAAATTTTGTTAACAAAAATTTCAGCCATTCCACGGTGGAATTTTTCACGTCTGCACCGTTGGACCTAAACAAAATTTTTTGTTTTTGTTTTGATTGGTTTTTGCATTTTGTATAATGTATTTTCTCTATTCTGCAGTTTGTACTGCGGTTTCTATTTTATACTCGAGTTAGACTTAAAAACAGTAGATTCCTGAGTCTTGCCCATTACTACGTGTAACAAAGACGGATTATTATTATTATTGTTACTATTATTATTAAAAAGGCAAAAAGTTTTGTAATCTATACACTAAATCTTGAGAAGTAGAATGATTTCGAAAAAATATTGCTTTTTGAAGGGATGGCGAAAATTTCACGATGATAAGAAAATTCAAATGTCACATTTTTAATAAAGTTCATGAATATCTTCAAAATCACCTCCAAAGTTATACAACCATTCTTGGCCTATCACCGTAACAAAGTGATTCAACCCTTAACTACCAGCACTGCTAAATAATTCCATAAACCATGCACTGCTAAAGTCAACCACGACCTATTTAAGAATTTGCATATCAGGTCGTTAACATTCCATAGAATATATATTCCTAGAACCATTGAACGCATAAAAAAGAGTGAACAAAGCTCCGAAATTGCGCTCTTTAAATTTTAAAACTTTCTATAATTCCATTCCCAATATCATACCACTTGAAGTGGAGTACCTACAAAATTCGTAAGAGAATCTGGTATCTTTTACTGTGTATGGCATAACTCATTCCATTTTTATGCAAATAATATTTAGACGAACTAAAACTCGTTGTAGATACGGGAACAAGAAGTGACTGACGCGAAAGTATCGAACGACAAGAATTCCGATACTTTTCACCACGCGAGAGGATACGGTCGAACTCTGGTTCATCGATAATCCAGTTAGAAGTTTTGCGGCGAAAAGTAGTAGTTGCTTGACGCGTTGTGTGCGCGCATTGATCTAACCACGGAACCGTTGTTACTTGTCAAAGAACCACGACACGTCCCGTAGCGGTTAACGAGAGCCCTGGCCTCCAGCTTGGTTACATTGTAAGGGTAACAAGTTGGCTGAGCATATGATTTATGCACACCATACAGTGGACATTAATTTTACATTTAATAAGTATCATCAATACCTAAGAAACTGTTCCTTCCCTTCAATTTCCCGTTCCTCTATACTCTATGCGGGAAGCTGTGCGCGTGACTCCGCGCACATTAATTACTGCTCCAACTTCCCCTCTTTCATCAAGTCATTACTATGGTTATTTCAACGTCGTGGGAGTTAATTGTCGTGTATGATTAACATAAAACTACGTGAAGGATATCTGTGTCACAGGCTAATAATCGATGAGGTATACAATATCCATAGCAAAGGACACAAAGAAGAATTGGCAAATATATTTTACGGAGATCACACCTGAAACTTGATTGTAACAATCATTAGCACCTTCAAAACGCTGAATTTGAAATTTTCGAGAACCGTAGAAAATAGCACCACCTCCAATTTGAAAATCTATCCAAACCAATAACTACCCGCGAAAACAGGAACTACAAACTGAAAGTGAGCGAAGGTACTTACGAGCAAAAGCATTCGACTACTAGAATCGCTCTAAAAGCAGACGTCTGACCAGAGAAGATCTGTAATCGGTACTGACAAATCGTCGTGCCAAACGCGAGCACAGCTTCAGGGAATGCAACGGTGAGTAGCAAACGTCAACATTCGCTGAAGCATCATTAAATAGACAGATGCGCGCGTGTTCGGTGACGCTTCTTCGGCCCAGAATCAGGCGAACGCGCGCGGACAAAAGATCTTTCACGTTCTTCAGGTTTCACCGCGTGTCCCATTTTTAATTTAGTCTACCTCGAATTGCTGACCACCGCTGACTACGCCGTCTACCAATAGACCGGCGTCATATCCAGTATTATCCAACGAAGCTCGGCGGAGCCGGCTCAGTCGCGTGATAAACGTGGAGCACCCAGGTAGGTGCGTCTGCACATCCATCGCCGGCAGTGGAACAATGTGTTGCCGCTCGTGGACCCCGTGAAACGGAACACGACCTGTTCAATAGATGCTGGGAAGTGTTACGAAATCAGTTTGATTAGCCTCGACTGCCGTGCTTTTTCGTTGCAACTGTGCGCACGGTCGCGAGGCCGGCCGGCTGAAAATCAGCTTCGAAGTTTTGGTGGGAAACACGACTCCCGGGAGGTTCTAGGTGAGTTACGTCTTAGGAGGCTTAGAATGTTTATTTAGCATTTCATTGGTTCTAAAAGCAGCTTTATTGGCGGGTTGCAAGTGCAATGGAATAGATCGCGGTGGAGAGATTTAAAGTTTAAACTACTGGTGATAGGAGGTGGAAGAAAGTATTCTTCAATTTCACTCGGTTTCTGCTTTCCTAATTATACTCGGCGCGTTGGAAAGTGAGACGTGAATTTTAAGTAAATGTTTAGAAATTTGTAGGTTTGGTGCGCGTTACGAAACGTAGAATAGTGTCTCTGAGTGCTTTGAGTTTTTCATTTTTGCTAGATGAATTGCATCATAGGTAACGAGGAGTTTAGTGTATTCAGTGGCAGAGAGATGATGTTTCGATAATAGTGATGAGTGAATTTGTGAAATTGGAGTTTTGATAGTCTTTGACACGAAAAATAGTGTGAAAGATATTCCAACTAGATAGAATTTTTTAATTCTGATTTCAATTGATCGTTTTTTAATATTACATCAAATTGTATAGTGACAGACCCATATTCTACATGGTAGTTATAGATGAATTTTGAATTTATATAAGGATTGTATTAATTGGGACAGAAAGCTGGATTTGAACACTAAAATCTGTGATTGGACATTAACAGAGCGAAACCACCGTTAGCCCCTTGTACTCATTCTGTTTATTATCCTACAAAGAGGAGCTTCCGTACGCCATTTCAATGAGAAAAACAGAATTTAATATGCAATGTGTGTAAAGAGAACTACGTTACACGATATTTATTTTCATGAGACTTGGAATCGATTGTGTTAGACGCACCGTACGTTCACATTATGTGAATATCATTCTTTCTAAATAATACTATTCTTATCACCCTCTAACCTAGTATGACATTATAATTCATTTATTCAGATTTAACGACTTTCTGAACGTATAGGGTGTTAAAAAACTTTGGATCGGTGGAGATTTGTAAAATAACTGGCTTCAAAATTGTTTACAACATTGAAAATTAATACTAATTTTCTTTTTACGTCAACATATTTCAAAAACAGGAAAAATGGCTTTATCAAATACATGGATCACTTTATCCACGCCAAAACTTTATAAATTTTTTTATGGCTCCTTTTAGGCTTTCTCTCCTTTCAGCGAGCAGAATATGTTGACGTAAAAAAAAGAAATTAACAATAATTTTTCGAATATTCATTACAGCCCTAATCCAGGGGCATCGATTCACCCGTGAAAGCAGTGGCCATCACTTTTTTAGCACCCTGTAAAAGTTTTTACACATTATTCACACCGGTTTTTCGAGACAATCTTTTGTTTCAACGGACCGAAACTACCGCTAATCCTTAAACCGTAGCATACTCCGTTACTTTTAACGCTTAATCATTTACTTGTATTTTGTGATCTCCAAATGTGACGAAAGAAAATCTCGCCTGGAAGTGAACGTAAACAGAGGAAAATTAAAAGATGAATATTTACAAACTTAAATGCTGTTGTATTTTAGGGAGAAACGATTAATATGCAACAAAATCGTTGTTATTGATCGTTTTTCATCCAACCAAGACACGACGAATGTTCCAGAGATCAGGAGAGAAGAAACTACAAGAAGATGAGTCTCCGTTGGATCCACGAGAATCTGGAAGCACCGACATGCGACGAGGAATGCAGCGACATCGATGACAGTTGCAGCGACGACAGCTACGATTCCGATCTATCGATCGGCGAGGAGAAAGGGACGGTGAATGAAAAAGAGATCAACGGGGATCGTAGAAAAAAGAGAGAAACCAGGAGGCATCCGACCACCACTGTAAAGTTCAACGAGAACGGGTATTTGCCAGTAATTAGAAGCTATCGATAACTAAGAGCGGATCTTGTCAACTCTGTTGGAATATTGATCAAGCTAGAATCAGTTCAGCAAGTTCGACTAACAGTTGAACTAATCTACCACGAATTTTCCAATTAGAACACCGTCAATAATTAAACCGACTCCGATGTTGTTCGTCGACGAAGCGAAGTGTTGCGCAATAATTAAACCGGGAGTAATTAAAGTGTTTCTCGAGTAAGATTCCGATAACTTTGAAGGTTTAATGATTGCACGAACGAGACCTACAATGCAGTATTAAATCTGGTGTGATAATATCGACACGTTAAGTTTTGTGTTGTCACACAGGATTTGTAATCCTTCATGTTGCCTCGGGTTTGAACGGTCGGGGCTGAACGAGGCTCGTGCGATTGTTTGGTAGTAACGTTTGCAATAATGCACGAGTTCCTGACAGTGATGAGAAGGTAATGCATATTTTACAGCAAGTTTCCAGCTAGGCTAAGTCCGAGAACGTAATTTCCCTGTAACGCGTACGGGAACGTGCATTCATTAATCACTTGAATCGATTAACTCTCCACCCTACGAGCAGCGAAGTTAATAGTTTAAAGTTTTCTGTTATTCCCGAAGCCCCTGCTGTCTTGAATGTCACAGACATACCTCGCAACGGGATTAATTTATTCGTTGAAAGGAAAACGGGTCAGCGATGGGTTATAAGGGAGCAACGCGGAACGTAGGTGATTATTATGGTAAACAAGGAACCGTAACGAGTTCATCGATCACTTAACCGGATTTATTTTCTGCTTTACGCCGTCATAAAGTCAGTTTAAATTTATCAATCACCCAGGTGTTCTACTTTATAAGTTGTTGGGCGCCACGTAATTAAACGGTTAATTAAATAATCGAGCATTTTTATTGCGAAAACGCGGAAACCATTTTTCTTTTAAATTATTATACGTGAGAGTAGGTTCTTGGAATCATTTAAAGAAGAATACTCGATGGAAGCTAATTGTTCGATAATAATAGTGCCTATATAAAGCAACCTTCACCGCGTAATTAGGAAATTTTGGACCACGATCTAAGCACACAAATTCTACCTCTCAACTATTCCGTGAAATAATACCCCTTTCAAGAAAATGATCGATTTTGCATAGAGAAATTATTTATACGAAGATGCAGATACACGGATGAATCGAAAGCATCTAGACAATGCAATTTCAATAACTCTGCATCGCCCAACGAGTGTTGCAAAAAAAATACAGTCTCCCGGCGAAACGAGATGCACCTTGATCGCAACATTGACGAGGTACACGCGGTCACCCTTCGATACGCGTGGCGATATGCAATCATTGATCACTTGACTCGATTAACTTTCTGCTCTATATTGTTTGCAGGGTCACTAGGCGCAGTAGGTATGCTTCGTGTTATATATTATTACCCGGCATTCGAGCACCGTGGTAACCGCCGAGACTGCAATTCCGCCGCGAATTGCATTAAAGCGCACACGCACGGCGCGCAACGCAAAATTAGGATCGACGTGCACGGTCATGCTCGAGTTTCGACAAATAGATCAAGCACGTTTCCTACATTCAATTAACGGGGGCGTCTTCTTTTGCGCAATCTTGAGACCTAATTTCGCCGGTGTTGAATTTTAAATGCACGGAATTCCGATCCATATAAACAGACCCACTTGTTCTAAGTCCTTCTAAATACTTGTAGTATCATTTAGTTACTAAATTTTACTAAGATATCACTGGGACGTAGTCATACTGATTTCTGAACTGTTTTTTTAAATGAAGAACAGCATCGTCAATTTTAATTTAGGGTAGTTGGTTAATGTGTACCAGGATATTTTGTTTATTTCTGTGTAGAAGGTATGTCGGTGTCTTATCACTCTTAATAAGTGTATGGGAAATATTAATGTATTCTGGTGTCATTGTTGATGCCATTAGCTTGATTATCAATCGACGCTCCGCTTTTCGTGGATCGAGTACGTCGACATTGCTCTTTTTCTCCCGGAGCAATTGTTTAAAATTAACGGGGTTGGAAAATGTCCACGGTGCAACGCGGCACGCTTCATTCACGAAGCTTGCTGACCTGAAAAGCCGATCGGCCCATTTTTCCAAACGTAATGATACGTTATAAATAGCGCACCTCCGTCTGTCGGTTCACATTAGAGTTCAATATTCCATCGAACCCCGTCTTCGTGATATGTATTTGTTTCACTGGTCGCAAACAAGGCGTTCTCGACGAAAAGGCAGATATTATGAAACTTTATAAACACTGAGAACTCCATATCCAACAATTTAAACATCTAAATCCCTAAATCAGTTTATTAAACGCGATTAAATAAATATTTAAATGAAGGAAGTTTTACACATCTATTATAGAATGATTTTACCGCGTTATTGTCTTCAAAATAAATGTCCAGTTTATTTTACTCAGTTATGAGTAAATCAGTTACGAGTGAAATTAATGAAATCAATGAAGTCAATTCAAACTATATTTAATCAGTCAAAGTGCATATTTACTAACGAAATATTGAATTGTCTATTACAGGACTCCGCGGTACATCACATCAGAGTCAGTTAAACCACCGCTCTGCGTAATATGGGACCCGCGGAAACCAGCTCAAAATCCTATATACAATTGTCTGGTAATCAAATTATTCTGTCGAACTGGTTACCATCTTGCTATCTCTGATTCGGGACGTGTTCGTGGTTTGGGTAGCACTAACGAATCTCATGGTAATTATACTAATATTTGTAAAAACTCTGAATAGAAAAAGCTCCGCCAATAATTGCAAGTATTCTAAAAATAATGTATACATATGACATTTAAATGTGACGAACTGTTTCCCACATGTTTCTATGCATTTTCAGCACTTCTTCATATTATACCAGTGTCATTCGGGGTAATTCGAGTGCAAAGCGTCGAGACTAGTCTGTACTTGGCTTTCAACAAGAAAGGTCGTTTGTATGGAGAGGTAAGAGTATAAACTCGACTTACTTAAAGTAACGTCTTTAATTTAAGCGTCAGAGATATCGACGTGTTAGAATATTCGTAAATTCGAAGACGTTCATTGTGATGGATGACGAGCGTGTTTGTCGTGAGTCACTAAAGTGTCATAAAGTCTTATAAATAGCAGCTATCTTCCAAAAGTAGTATTCATCGCTGTGCTCACATTACATATTAAAGTTTAACTTCATATCAAGTTTATCCTGCTCATCTGGTAATTGGAAACTAAGGTCACCCCCACTAAGAACATTAATAGATATCCACGTGCATCATTCGTGATCCACGATATATACCAAAACCTAAACTGTTTTTAATGGTACAAACTATAGGTACTCCTTAATCGAACATCCTAGCAAACCATAATGGAAAATTATCTGTTTTTAATGTTTCACGTACAATCTGAAATTTTACGTCGTACTGAACATGTTAACTCAACTGAATAAAGCATAGGTATAGCTCGTCTTGTACAGATAGTACGGAATAAATGAGGAAGAAAGGTGTAAGACTCTTCTAATTTTTCACAGCCAAATATGAACAAGGATAACACAGAATGGGAACAATGGAACGTTGGTTCCTACGATGCGTTCCGTTCACGAAAATACGCCAGCCAGGGATGGTGGATAGGGATTAAGAAGAACGGACGAGCGAAGCCGGGACCGAGAACGCGCTGGGGCCAAAAAGCTATACAATTTCTAGCGATACGACAAGAATAATTGCTACGAATTGTAAATTAATCGTTTTATTAAGCCGTTGCGAAGATGACGTGGATCCGAATCGAAATTTAATAATTTGTATCGACAAAACAGCAAATGACTCCTTTGCGCGTCAATTCACGATGGAACGAAAATCAAATATGTCGTATACAATAATCGAACGAAAGTTTGGTACAAAAATCGCGCGAATCCTTTTTCATCAACGACGAAGAACAGCATGGAACGAGGAAAGACGATTCGCAGAATTAATAAATGACTTCATTCAGCTTCCAATAGAATATAATGTTTATTATAACACTGTGTTACTCAACAATGGAATAATTTGGGATTGTGCATTCTGCTTGTGCCCTTCAACTGAAACTCTGTCGCAAGTTGCAGTTTTATATTGCAGTACATATTTTCTTTATTCTTTTTCTTTAATCATATTGATCGTTGATCGATTATGCTGCGGGCAAAGTGTCGATAGAGTTTTATCGAGTTACGCGAGCCGTTTATAGTCACACTTCGCCCGCAGCATTCTTACGAACGTCGACCTATATTTTAATATATATACTATAATTATATGTAATATTTAATATTTATATGTAATTGTATATATATATATATAACTATTTCTTATCTCTTTTGTACACCTACACGCATTGCATACACGTATATCGAAACTCTTAAGCGAAAGCCTTCAATTAAAAAACGCTGGTGTTTGATTAAATACAGTAACTACAAACATTTATTACCCTTGCATCTTATTCCAGAATATCAAATACGCGGATAGCAATTAATATCAACGAATGCGATTGAATGCCAGAAATAAACGTGAGAACGTAACAATCGGTCATGAGCTTTACGAGTATCGTTTGATTTTGACGATTTAATATCTTTCCCCTTTCTTTTTTATAAATTTCTGTCGTTTTTATATCAGATCGTAGTTATTAAGATTCATTACCCGTGACTGAGTTGTATAAATGCAAAATGGATTTCTTTGGCAATATATAATTATTATAAGCGCGTTGCTTCGTAAGCTAGAAGCGTATGCAGTGACTAAAGAAAACTATTAATTCATAACGCGCAGATTCGATACCACAAATTTTTAAATGTACGTGATTCGTTTGCGCGTTCAAATAAAAACAAGCGATATCTCAACTTATAGACAACTCTGCCGTAAAAAGTATGCACGGATCGACGGAACATATATAGTACGGAACAAGCATGATATATTAAACGATATTTAAAAAATTGTTATATCTACAGCTATTTCTCTTTTCATTCGTCAAATAAGGCAATCGTAATTGTAAATGCACGTACATACCTTCTACGGCGGATTTACCAATCACATTATTTCAACATCCCTGTTTCTTGAATTTTGTGTCTAATTTTGGGACATTGATTCACTTTTTCTTAATGTTGGGGTTCGTAGATTGAAAAACACTAGACGCTGACATTAGATTCTCAATGTATTGGCTCAATACCTGATTCTCGCTTCGCAGTTTAAGGTTTTCCTCCTTGACACTGTCCACTCTCTGGGACAAATCTGAGCAACGGAGAAATATATTTAGAAAATACTTTACACTGTTTACACGCCAGTACTTTTGGGAATCATATATTTCATAAATTTACTTGCCATCTAAAGTGTTCTGAAGCTCGAGCACTTGTGCGATCAACCTTGCCTTCTCTTCCTGTTCGTCGGGGCTGATATCCGGATCTAGACCTGCAGCAAGATCACTTTTGTTACTCACTTAAATACATTTTCCGTTATTACAATATTTAATAGCTTGAAACTTACTGGTGGGGCTACAGCTGCCGTTCGTGAAAGTAGATGGAATGGAATCCATGCTCCGTCCTCTGCCTAATGCGTCAGATATGTGACAGCTGTTATCCAAGACCTCCTCTTCGGGAATAATCACTGCACGCAAAAATATTCACACTTATCGTCGCTCCGAGCCAAAAGAATTTAACAACATAAATGGAAATTAATTGGAGAAAGCGAAAGATTGAAAAACAGAATTTACTTTTAATTCTGAGTCATACATTTGCAATAGTACAAATTTATCAGATTTTCGAAATATTTCGATACTGTAGTAGTGTAATGAATACAAGAGGGAAGTACGAACAGGTGATGTAGCAAGAGTGTAATAACGAAATTAGGGAAATTGGGTCAAAGATAGACACGTGAATCTTCTTACCCTGAGGATCGTCGTCGGCCAATGGTATACTGTTCATGTCATCTTGAAGCTTGGCTGTCACCGACGCAGACATCTTGACGCCAAAGATTCTTCGTGGAAGAAATAACACGGAACAGGCAAACCTGCGCGCAACGTTCGACGTTCGACCTGAGTTTATCGATTTCTACGCGAAACCCGAACAAACCTAATAGCACGTTTCGCGTACGAACATAAAATATAAACGATCGGTGATTAGCTAGCTGATGGCAACTAGCCTGATCGTAAACTATCTAGATGAATGAAATTTTGTAAGTATGTGATAACTATTGTCGTGATTCAACGTAGTTTGACATGTCTCTAAGTAGTCGCCATTTACTTCTTCCCTGACATCTGCAGGTGCTTTGATCTACTATCATTTATACTTATCGTTGAGTTAGTTCGATCAGAAATTGTAAATTTGGGATAAACTGATTTACGAGGCGTTCGTGTCGCCATCGACGAAGTGTAAGATAGATATATCATCCGATATAATTTTGTGTCAAACGCTCGGAGGGCTCGCGAACCGCCTTACCATTTTCTGTCACACCCAACGTTATCGATTCAGAGCGGAATTCGAACGCAATCCTATAAGCGGTTAGAATTGCATTACAAAAGCACTTGTCGTTTTTAAACGTCCTTCAGTTTCTGAAAAAGTCTTCTAGGTAACGGGTATATCTCAGTGCAATTCGGTTAAAAGGCCTACCACATGGTCCAGTAATCGATGAAATTGATACACGAATTGAGAAATCACGAAGTAATATGCACTATGGCATGCACACACTTCATTGAACACTGAACCGATGAATTTCTCAGAGCTAGACAAAATTTTATTTCGCAATGCGGGTTTTAAAAGTAACTCGATTTGCAATTGTATCCATGCACCCCACGACACTCATGCATCATGAGTTTAGATCAATTAGATTTTACTGTAAATTTCAATGTTGGCGATAAACTAATACTCGGGGCAAATAGAATCCAATTATTATTACTTCACTGGAATGATTAAACATTAGAAACTTGCAGGAATGTCAGTAACAGCGTGAATTTTTAATACTTTTCGGCGTACGATACGTGAAAGGTTTCTACTGCACGCAAAGTACTAATAAACAATGTCATCTTGCAGTTTATAGCTTACACGGGCTTTAAAGAAATATCATTTTTGAGCACCATAGTTTCTTGATCCCCGAAATGGATTTTCGGAGAGAAATACGCGTGAGTCATTGACAAACCGAGCCAAAACAAAGCGTAGAAAAAGCCTGCCTTCAAACAAGTTACACATTGTGACTGTGGTTTTACCTGTGCTGAATTCCAATTCCTACCACACGTGGCGTTACAATCTGTTTCGAGACTTCACCGGTAACGTTGGATGTGATACTAAAATGGTAATGGAGTCCTTGGACTCCGGAAACCGGAAACCGGTGACAGAGCAATGCATAGGGTGCTATAACTATTACCCTATACCTCGCAAAGATGAGCACAAAATGATTTGAAATAAAAATTTGTGTACGAGATTTATTTCAAATAATTTTTTGTCCATCTATGATACCTCGTCTATGTATTGGGGTATCGGGGAACACATCGGTAATTCAGAGTTTCTGATAACCCTTAGAATGTAAGGTCTAATCTCAGTCTTCGTCTGTGACTCTATCTTATTTGATTTTCGAAGTTTGTTATATGGGTTTTTATGGTATTCTAAAGGAGGAGAGATAATATAAGTAATATATATTCTTCATTCACAATCATATTATAGGTCTGACAGGACGGAGATGTCAGTTTCCATTCAATCTGGTCTCTATCGATGGTAAAACAATCGCAATATGTTATCAGTCAAGTTCATTGTTTCCGTTCTTTGTCTTGACTTTATATATGTTAAACTTATCAGTAACAGCCACTGTGGGGCGATTGTTATCTAAGTACGTAAAACTGTACGGATAATCGATCATCGAAATAGCGGGCAGGGAAGAAAACGTTTTACAAATGTGATCGTAGAAAAATTACTGGCAATGGCAAGAATGAATCTTCGCCTTACACGGCATTAAGAAAACAAGGAAAACATTAATCGGGAAGAGTATCGAGTGTAGATTTCGATCTGTAAATATATAAAAAAAATTTAAGTTAAACGATTTTATTAAAAATGCACTAAAAATTAAAAAATAATTCTTTTCTTGTACTACAATTTCGATGATGTTTTTTCGCTTTAAATAAAATCGTGGGGCACAATGTGCAACTACAAGTTGAAGTATCGGTTGGCAAGTTGAACATCATCAACTACAGTTTACCAATTTTATGTCACATTAAAAACTATATCCTGTAATTATAACATTTTGTTTCATTAATGCGAATAAAAACTTTCTCACAACAAATTCATTTCAACGTTTGTTTCTGTATTAAAGTGATTCATATCCTGTTATGAAATATCATGCCCCAGATTTTATTTAAAGTGAATTATTTAAAGTGAAAAACACCATCGAAATTGTAGTACGAGAAAATAATTAGTTTTTAGTGCATTTTTAATAAAATCATTTAACATAAAAATTCTATTTTTATATATTTTTTTTATTTTCTAGTTTTTGGTGTATGTATGTGGATTTATTACATTTCACGTATTTTCAGTAATCGCGATGCAACTAGCGCCCTGAACGCAGCAGCTTTTTGTCGTTTTCGTAAGAAACGTTAGTGGCTAACTTCAAGTCGTTTGGATTTGTGGTTATGGGTTATATTTATTGATGACTGGGCAATTTTTTCACCCCCTCGGGCTTAATTTTTCTTTAAAATATTGTATTATCATCGAAACAACGCTCGCCTGCAAAGTTTCAAGACAATTGGGTAGTTGGAAGTGGGTTAAAATTGAGTTTCTAAATTTGAACCATACTAACATACAAGAAACAAACAGAGGATCGAAGCTAAATAAAATCGTTTAAAATCAGGAGGATTGCGTCAATTATGCTTCTAATTTGCAGTCGTTTATCAAATTAGGTGATAATTTCATTTTTTATCGCTTCCACACTGATGCTCGGTGACGGTGATACAGATAATATGTACAAGAATCTCGATAACAATAATCAAACATCGATGCAAAAGTGACAAATAACGTTGGAGTCTACATAACGAAGAGTTAAAATATAAAATTAAAATTAAACTTTGGATAATATTTCCACTGTAACCGTGCGTAACTCCAAGTGTTCATTAGAACTACGATGCAACAGTGCCGTTATCGATTTCGATACTCGACGGAAGTTGTATTCTTTTGGTTTTTTCAAAATATCAACTCCACTTCTTTTCCTCGCTAGACAATAATTTATCGCCTCAGCGTTGAATTATACATCGCTGCGCTTTAGTTCATCACCAGCACCACCGCCTTCCTTATCTTCTTCGCTTCCTCTCTTTCGCACTTCACTCCGCCGTCTCTCTTCATCATTCGAGGCCTGCGCGTCTTCCCCTGCGTCGCGCGTATAGAATAGGTCTCGCGCAGCGTTTGGTAGTTATAAAAGGGGCCGCTCGCGTCGCAACGCGCATTAGCCGTTGCGTCGGTCTGGTGAGCGGATGTTATTGCGCATTATTCCTCTAATAATAAAGATATCAGCAAGAATAGAACACGGAATTAATAACCATATTCTAACAGTCGATCGTTGCGTTCTACACGCGAGAAGCACGAAGCACAGCATAACCTAGCAGGGCAGAGGCATCGCCACGCGGCGTCATATACTGTGCGTCGTTGTGTAACCGTGTTTATCATTTGTGGCGGTAAAAGTGATCGAACTTTGGGAACAACCGTCGAGCAAGTACAAAGGGAAACAGAGACATTAATCCCTGCGGGTGGCGTTTTAACGTTAGTCTACAGTGGCCCTATTTCGGTGGTATGAGATACCATCGTGAAAAGCACGAGTCGAACGATCGAGGAAGAAGTCACGCGGCGAAGAACGAGAAAAGGAATAAGTAGAAGGTGGCGTGAAAAGACTGTCACGCGAGAGTGGATCGCGTTGCCCGACGATCATCGTCCCAACATTCATCGTACCAGGTCTGATACCTATGTTCTCGTACCCGCATCGCGACGGAATGGAATAACAAGAGGCTTGATCTGATCGACAAAACCGACGAGAGTAGAGACGGCGACCGACTGATTCGTAGCGTCCGTACTCAGTCCTCAGTGTAGGCTAGTCGGTCGCTCGGTAGTCGTTGTCTCGGCGATTTTATGTCCCTTTTCCTCCTCCAACGATCTATCTCGGGGCCACGACCCTTTTTTGTTCCTCGAGACACGGTCGGCCAGTAAGTGTCATCCCGGAATTTACCAAGAAGCATAACGGTACGCAGCTTTTCAAGGTGTTATCAGGAACGAGAAAGAGAGAGAACAAGAGGGAGAGAGGTTATCTTCGCGTAAACAGACCCACCGAAGAAACGTATTATTCTTACATGCTAAAGATCCACGAAAATTCTCACTCGTCCGTACACCGGGCAGTCTTGACAACGATAAAACGATATTAATAGGAGTGGTCATTCGAAGGAGGTAGAGAGGAACAGGATTTTGACAAGTAGTGTTCGATACACGAGACGCACAAACATGGCGGCGAACATGTGCATACAGAATTGCACCGACTCCGCTGGATTCCTCTATAAACTGATCATGGATGATATGTGGACACCCTGGGAAGCCGCGGCGGAGTATTTCGAGTACACCCCGTGGCTGTTCTCATTGCTGGGCAGCACTATGATCGGGCTGACCGGTATCTTCCCCCTGCTGATCATTCCCATTGATGAAGGTGCCGATTTAAAAACTGGAGGTAACGCATTTATTTACAACCGGCACCTACCCACCATCTACTGAATCTACTCTCTTGTTATGCTGTATACACGATTCCTGCGAGATCATGGTGTTTCCTACGCCGTGGGATCCTTTGGAACAGTTCGCTCGCGAAGCGAGGTTATGTGTACACTTTGACCACGCACGCGGGAAATAGTTCATGGGGGGTTAGTACAGGTGATCCAATTGGTCGATTCACTATCTCTCGACGCGCTGCCTGCGTTTAACTGGTTACTTACACGCGTTGCAATTTCTAATAGTCGAGGCGTAGTCGCGTGGTAAATTATCCTGTATAGATTTTCCTGTAATTCGACGTATTCCCGTGCTCACTGTTCCGAGTTCCAATTATACGCGGGAAAACCAAACTGCAGATAACGTACGATAGAATTAACGTCATTACCAGAGTTATTCGATAAGTTGGTTCTCTTTTTCGATCGACGCGATCGAGAGATAACCTCGATTAATCTTCGAAATAAAGATTGTGCTAATAATATGATAAAAAGTATATGCGAAAGCGAGTTAATCGACGCGCCACGGCGCAAGCGCAGAATAGACAAGTAGACATCGGCTTTCTTCGCGATAACTACACGATAACACTTGCCGGACGATTTCTGGTATAAACTGTGATTTGCTTTCGGCGATACATCTTTAATTTAATCTCCGAATTAAATTCCTTACTATATAGATTTACCAACAAGCCAAACTGTATCGAATACCGATGCAAATTACGTTCTATAGTTAAAGTGTCCTTGTTTCGCGAGTCGATACTTTCTCCTGACACAGTGTCTTTGCATATGTTTCAAAATGGAACGGTTGGACATTGTTAATTCTGCGTAGAAATTTTATTGGTAAATATTTCCAAGTAACCGATCTATTTGGATTTCTGTGTCTTTGGTCGTAGACTGCTAACGATACATATTTATGCCCCTCGTTCGAACGTAACTCATAATCTCATTCTTGTGAAAAATTACCCGGCAATCTGCATCGCGGCACAATGTTTTCATTTTCACGAAATTATATAACGTCCGCGTTAATGCTGTTTGGTCGATGTTCGATTAAAGCGGGCAGAGTTCGTAGCAAACTCTCGGTATAATGCTTGTGCAATAGGATGCGATCGTCTACCGTGATTTCACTAGAAATCTGTGGTCAATTGAATACAATCCTTTTTTTAGAACGGCAAAGTCACGCGCTACTTTCATCTCACGGTATTGTTACCAACATTTGCGACACTGTCGCTTAAAGTTGCAAAACGCAGAGTTTCTGAATCTCCTAGTTAGCCTTAGTTATACACACTTATCTTAAATCAATTTCACTTTCGTATAAAAATTGTCTTTCCAAAGCGAAGAACTTTGTCTTCTATTCTCTTCGAACCCCGATCATCAGAAATAATATGCTGAATAATTCGAACCACACTTTATATTTCCCTCAGCTCTTGATCTTCGATTCTTAGAACTTTGTCCTCCATAATAACAGGCTGCTACGCTTCTCAAATAATGTAAATATCAGAGTAGAAGACGGGATGAAAATAATGATGCGTTATTACGTCAGGTAGAATAGTTAGGTGCTTAAAAAGAAACGTGTTCGGCCACGTGGATGGCTGCTACTGCGCATATTGCTTCCCTTACCTACGTCGTTCGCTTCTTCTTCGTGCCAACATCTTCCCTGTAAGCGTATTCTCGTTCACTACAGGGAAACGCCTCGAATCGAGCCAAATATTCCTATTGTCGTCCGATACCTTTCTGATTCGACGTCATTCGAAGAAGCGATATAAAAATGGCACTTCATAGCTGTGCCAAACTAGTAATTGCAAATCGAAATGAAGAAATCAGGTGGAGCTTGCACCATCGACCAAAATGTCGACGAGAAAGTAAACAGTTAGAAATGACATTCTTGTTTCAAAACCAGTACAGTAGAGATTCATTTTGATCCCGTTCCAACAGTTAGGGGTAGTTAATTCCGAGTTCTCAAACCCTCTGCATTCAACGTGCACCGGCCCTACAACTTCCGTTATTCATTTACGCCCAGAAATCCTGTAAATGTGGGTAGACTTCCGGGGAAGTGCACATGGCGTAAGAACAGGGCGGTCCATTGTTGCGAGCTGCGTAAAGCATCCTCAGAATCGGTGCCATTCTTGTTAGCGCTGAATGCAGGCTCCGCGCCAATGTGATGCGAGCAAGGTCGTGGAACTTGTTCTCGGTTGCACGCGTTGCGACAATGGAATTCGTCGAAGAAGGAGGAAATGCAAATGCGATTCTGCATGCATCGTGATCGAGTCGGTGGTTAGACACAACCGAGATAGAAATAAAAAGGAAATGCGCAGAGTGTCCCGATCGAGTTGCGAAATACCTCTACGTCATTCCAGTCCCTTCTTCCTTTGTTTTTTCGTTGCACCGAGGCAGAAAGGGAAAGCTTTCTCTCGATTCCCTCGCATCTCGGTTGCCTGGCGAGAATTTCCGCGCGTTACTTCTTCAGACATCCTGCACGTTATAGAGCTGGATCGGGAGCACGCGAACCCGAATACTTGTACGAGAACCCCGAAATTAGCCAATATGAAGTGGCGCTTGTCGAAGACCATGGAGAATAATACAAATTAAAGTTCCAGCCACTTCGTAGGAGGAATTTACACGTACACGTGACTGTAGCGTGGTTTTAAACGATACGAGGGAATTCAAGGGCATCGTTACATTCCGCGGATCATGTAACGCGGTGGGCAAACATATTTTGTTTATTATATTTACATGGAAATAGATATTACGCAAGCGGGATCGACCTAATATCAATTATACGAGCAGGGAATGCGGCGTAAAAAATGTTCGCGAAGACAGAAGTCGTAGTTCTTGGTACACTTAAACTCATTGACTCTTGTCTACATGGTTGGCTCAACAGGCAACTTCCATTACAAGTATACTGTATTATTCACGAGAACACCCTGTACAGTTCACAGAATACGAGGCGAAACAGCAAGCTGGCGGTCAGCAATAACTCGACTCCTCTTTATCAGGACATTCCGAACCGTTGGGCCCATCCAAGAACTCCCTTCGTAGAAGCCTCCCCTCGCTTTGGATGTAGAATCTAGCATCCAGAGGCGAAAGAAGCAGCTGCACCACCTGGCTTTCACGCCACCACTTCTGATTACACCTGGAGCTGAAGCAACAGAAGCAAATCGATACACTTGCGAGCTTCTAGTTGCACTTTTTCTCATCCTGCCGTTGGAAACCCGCCTACGATACGTTTACTGCGACGTTCACTTTCACCCTGTCGTCCTGTAACCCACACTTTACAACGATCTCTTAGGGAACAAGAGGATTAGAGAGGTTGCCGTCTAGAATTTACTTTTAAAGGGCGATCGATAGCGGGCGGAGGTCATTTAAATGGTAAATTGCATTCGAAGTCGTTGGGGCTGTATTCCATTTAAATCGCCGCAGGCTCGACTAATTTTCTGTATCGCTCATTTCTTTACCGTTTCATTAAGTTTCTCCTTTTGCGAATTAAATGAAGTCTTTATCGTGGAAGCACGAGAATGGTCCGTCTGCTTATTCTTCAGTTGGAGCGCCGCGTTTGGCCGCTTGTCGCGTTGACCTTCGAAAACAGGCTCCTCGATCTTTCTTTTTTCTCCTCTGTCTGATATTTCGTTTACGGCCGGTGGAAAGATGCCCCGTTGTGTATTACGAAACCCTAAAACGATGGTGTAAGATTGCGCAAGATAATTGCTCGTGGTGCAGCCAGACTGCACTCTCGTTTGCAAATCACTGCAGATTTCTCCTCGAGCTAGACACGATCAACGTGTCCCCTCGTCTACTTGAATGCCATCAATCTTCTGCCTCGCAATCCATGGACTTTAGCTTCTTCTTTAAGAAGAGTTCACGGTGTCCATTTATACCGCTCCGTTAATTATATAGTAGAGGATCCACGACTGACTAGGTTCAATAACTATTTAACGCGCGATTCCCCTGGAGGATTCTTGAAATAATGGGACGAAACAACGGGCATTAGATCACAGCTCTGTCATGGCCTATCACGCCAACGATTGCCGCGGAATGAGACCATTATCAAGCCTGTTCTCTCGGTGTTTCCGCCCACGAGGAGCATCGTTGAGCGGAGGCGCGCGCTCGCCGTTTCTTTCTTGCCGGATCCGCTCGCCATTACGGATCCGCGAGACTTTAACTCGCCGCGATAGCGATCCCGGTATCGGCAGCTGCACGCACAACTTTGCATTTAAACGGTTTCTGCGAATGCTTTTCGCACGCCACCGGATCGATTTTTCTATTTTCAAGCCGACTGACGCGCTGCCATGTTTTAGGACTGGTATCGTGTTCACCGGAATTATGTTACCAGATCGCTGGAATGTACGAGCCCACGAATTCAGAATGGTAAAGGAGCACGGAGTACATACAGTTTGCTAAGCCGCTAGTATTGAAATTCTGCGGATGAAACGCCGATGAATCTTGGACGATATCTACCAACGACTTTTTCTACTGTGCTACGCAGTATTCATGAGCTGTTAGGTGCTAGACCGTCGAGGCTGTAATTATTTAGAAAGTTCGCGGAGTCGACGGAACAACGAGAACGCGAGGGGGTCGATAACAGAGCTACTTGGCGCGTTTGCATCGCGAGATTAATGGCTATGAGTTGCATCGATAACATGGTGTTCGATCGAGTATGTATGTTGTAGAGGGATCTTTCACGTGTTGTTGACGGATAGGTAGGACGTTATCTAGCAGCGTGTAATTAAATCACGAATTTTCCTGTAATTTTATTGTATCGCTGTACACTGGATTTTTATCGTGCCACTTCATGTCTCCGATTAAGAGAAATGCCACATTAACTGGATGACGAGGTGTCTTGCGCAACTACCGGTAGATGTGACGCACTTCTGAATGATAAGAAACAATGAAAAATAAGGGAAACAATTGGTTCTCGAAGTGTATTAATCGATCTTGATACGGTATCGAATTTGTTTGTTCTGCAAAATACTGTGCTTTCTTCTTGACTTCATTCTACAGTCATCCAGGCAATTCGTACTTCACATTGCGCATTATATTAATTATTACAATGGATTGATTCTTGCGTAGTAGATGCTTAATATTTCAGATGTTAAAATAAGGTTGGTGCATTAACGAAAGATTAATTATCAGCTAAATTTGGTATCGATATCGAGAATATCTCCTTGCAAAGAACGTGGAAGTTTTAATAATATCAATTTTAATATTTCAATAGAATTACAATATATTTGAAATTCATTGTAATATAGTTGAAACAAAATCAAGTGGCCACTGGGGCGGGGCTATCCCAGTTGCCCCATCTACTTATCAGTTTGATTCACCTTAAATAAAGTAATTTTCAATGCCCAGTTGAGTTTGAATAAATCGTAGCTTCTCTTTCCACCACCTTTTACTCTACTTTCGACCAATATCTACATTTCCTAGCTCCTTGGAGTCCAGTTCCTTGACGGCGAGAAAAAAATTTAAAGCAGACTGATATATTCTGATGAATGCAGGAGCAACAGTTAGGCGCAGCTAATTATACGTCTGATTCCGAGATACTGCTAGTTGCAATTGTATCACAATGTTTCATCATGTAGGAAAAAAACAAAGCGTATGATTAGTAAATTGTTCTACGTATTGCATATAGGGTAGTTGGCGATACGCGCTGATTCCGAGGAAAACGAGTCACCGTGTGACATAGAAACCAAAATTCACCAGCTGAACGCTTGCTTTTAACGATCCAGCCCATTACTATCGCATAATGCAAGTTAGATACCCGTTAGAGAAGATAACACAGATTCATCATTGGTCACGCGCAGCGTGACACACTCGTTTCCTTAGTTCACATGTTTACAGACGCCGTTTCTTCGCCGTGCATTCGAGTCACTGTATTTCCCAGCTACAAGGTGTTTCAAATGTTAGCGATCAAAGTGCACTGAAAATCTAAGTACAACTCGAAACAACACAAAGGGGCATTTTACAGAGCCTTACTTTTGTAAGTTACCGTCTAACCATGGATTCCTTTGTATACAGGGTGATTCAAATGTCCACTCATATCAAATTAAAACTAGCTTCTCCTAGCAAAATCAGAAATACACCGCGAAAGTGAACGGTTCTCGTAGATGGAGTTATTGACGCGCTATCTTTGCGTAAAGAATTTCCGTCTCGTAAACGAGCAAATGTTTCAAGTTATGCAAGTTGCGTAACTTGGAAAAATGTCTGCAAAACCTGACACCGGTCACCCGGTCGTTCGTGTATGTAAACAGAACAGTAAAACGGGTTTTCCGTCGCAGTAACAGGGTTATCGCTCGCCTGTCATCGTTAATTTTATTTATAATGAGTTATTGTTCGCCACGCCGCGGAATCACACTGTTGCAATTCTGTGTCGACTGTTGCAATGTCTATTTAACGATCGCAATGGAGCGTGCGCGCGACACGGGCCCACCGAAATTCGGGTACAAGTGGTAGGGAAATGTTAGCGATTAATGTCATTCGGGTTGTAGCAAACAGGGGCTTGTGCAACCCGCAAACATCGATTCGTTTCAAAAGAATCCACGATTTATCGATCGTACGAGGTCGGTACAAGGTTCGAGCGGCGGTGAAGCAAGAAAAAAAACGTGCGAAAGCTTAATTAACGTTTTAGATCACGCGAGTTATATATATTCGTCGAGACGAAAGACTGAAAAAATGATATCGCTTTTATTAACGCTTGACCGGCGGACTTTTCGCGATAAATATATTTGCTACTCTACTTATCGTCGATATTAATAACGCCGCGTAGGTATTCATATAAAACAACATTGATGTTCGGTTTGAACAAACTCGGCAACGATTGGAAGCGAATTTTACGGAAGCTAAAGGTTTCTGTCTTCTGATGATAGCAATAATTGCAGATGTTTTTTCTTTTACGAAATATACGGCTTGACGAATGGAAACGCTTCGAATCATTCCGGGAAGAAGCTTGACGAGTGAAGACTCTATCTGCTCCAATTTCCTTGGATGTTTGCGCGGTGACGATCGCGTGCGCATCATAATTTGTTTTTACATCCGCCTCGCGCCAGATAAATCGGTCGAGAGGGAAAAAGAGCCGAGGAGACGAAAGATTCTTGCGTCGCAAATGCTGTACGTTCGCAGAAGTGGCGTGTAAATAGCGACAATAGTTTTTCAGTAGCAGGTCGTTGCACCGGTAACGTTGGTCAGTTCGAACAATTATCGTAATAGAAATAATGCTCGATGATCGTTGTCTCCGGTAGAAATAAATTAATTGTCCGTTGACCCCATTTCGTGAATAACTAAAACGATAGGTCGAGTAACCAATCCCTTAATAAATACTGTAGATACACGACACGGGGCTCGAGGGTGAAAAAAAAGTCGAATAGCCACGGTCGAAATTTTGTAATAAAATCGTCAAAACGTCAAAGCTCCTTCCTAGACTCGTACGGCAAATAAAAAATCAAACGTTCCGGTAGGTCGTATGTTGTGGACAGCACATCTACGCACTTATTAATGCTGTCCACTTAATAATCCGTTCTACAAAGAGTGGATCAAGGCCTGCCAAGTAATCATCTTATCCCCGACCAATGTGAACATTCTTGCCTTTCGATTTTTCGAAGGAGGAAAGAGCGAATGGGTGACTAACGCAGAAATCATCCACGAAAATTCTCGATCGACCACAAGAAAACCATTAAGTTTATAGGTCGTTTAAGCTTAAGTCGTTTCGATTGCAGTCGTCGCAGAACTTTTGCGTAACAATATGTAACGGGATCTAATCATAAGGTTGCTATTACAAATGCCGAAACTGCTCGAGTATGTAGATCTAGATCGATTCGCGCGATCTGCGACAAAGATATCGACTTATAATAAATTGGAAGCGCCATTGACGCAGTCAGCCGCGATTTAATCTAGGAGACGATACGAACTCTTTCGATAAACATCTACAACGGAATCCTTTGCGATTGAGAATCAACTCCTTAGTCGAGGCCGTTTCAGTTGAAAGTTATTGGAGGAGCTACTTTATTGAATGCAGATAAGGGGAATTACGAAAATAAGCATCGTTGAGTTACCTATCGTGGCAACAGAAACGCTGGTTCTTTTCGTTTCTTTACCAAGACGATCGCGTTGGGATATGATCGACGATCATTGGGAAGGGAAGAAATACGATCTTCGAAGCGTAAGCCTCCCAATTGAAATATGACTCGACTGCGAGGTGAAGATATCAGGTGAATTGAATATTACTTTAACGCGGTCAGCGTAAGGCTCAATCGAGAGTAAAATTGTTAGCATCGCACGATTTGGCTTCGGAAGTTTATCGCCGCGGGGCACGCGGGAGAAACCTATCGCCCACGTCGATATTTTTATATTAAATGCGAGAGGCTCGTGCGTAGGTTGAAGTTCGAGAACAAGAGCATCCAGATCAGTTTTCTTCCCGATCGAACGATTGGTGCGCATCTGGATCGACTTCATCAACGCCCACGTCTTCTAATCTCCTTCGAAACAGATTATACCGATTCAGTAGATAGGAAATCCTTGTACTCCTATTTCAATAGCAAATCCATTTACACTCCAGCCCCAGATTCATCCACTGCACGTTATATCCTCTCAGAATAATTATTAATGAATCTTGATAATTCTGTAGTAAAGGCTGACTAGACCCAGGACATTTTACATCCTCGTTACCTTTCTAATCTCTTTTACTAAGAAAAACACTCCCCTTCGCTCGATTTTCCACGGCTTCGATGTTACACTCGATGCTTTCTAACCGCTCAGTTTCCATTTCTGTTACAGACAGCGCTGGTACGCTGAGAATACTATTGAGCTTCGCGGTCGGCGGCCTTCTGGGTGACGTTTTTATGCACCTTCTGCCGGAAGCATGGGGCAGCTACGCAGCGAAAACAGGTACGAAGAGGACCCTGTGGCTGATCGAAGGCCGCGGTCCTTCGCGAGGAGACGCGTTCCAAGGCAAACAGAACTGTGCCTCGAGGCAGATTCTAGTTGGCAGTAAATTAGCAGCAACCGGTGGCTCGTCCTTGCCTGCAATATCGTGGACATGGCCCGCGCGAGATTAAGCAGAGGAACAATCGCGCTACTATTCCAACTAACTTTAAAAATTAAATTCTCCGTTTGCTCGCGTTCCTCCTTTTTCAAATAACCCTTGCACTATCCATTCCGCGTAACCTCAGGGGTAATCAGTTTCTTCTTTCTGAGAAAACTTGCACGTGAATGGTGAAGCCAGGAATGATCGATGGACCATAGTTCTTTGCATACGGTTTAATGACGCAACGCAAATCGCGATGCTAAGTACGTAGGTACAAAGGTAAGCCGAAGGGTCAACGCAACTTCGAACGTGTCACTTATCGCGCGAAACGTGAGTTGAGAGATTGTAGAGCTCGTTCGCGGTCTAAGATATAGATGAGATAATGCCTGCGTATCGAGCACGCGTGTAACGCGACCGTTCTCTCTTCAGGGTTCGTTCAATCGAGAGTGCATGTGCGCTTCACGTGCGGCATCCGCAATTTCTTCGTGCGGTCGCGGCACGTGAGGCACACCGGTTTGCTTTACGAGCCCCGTAATAGCTTTTATTATGCTCTGACGACATCCACGCGTTTTTTGCTTGAATTTCGAGCCGCATAACCGAAGATAGCCTGATAAACTGTCGGGACAGTAGAACCTGATGAAAAACTGTGTAAAGGATCCCCTTCTTTCTTCGTTCCAACATCACGAAGCTGTTGACTCTTCGGCTACCATTATTCGTGTCCCAGCGAGCTTCATCAATTCTCATTCCGCACCGATCGCCGCGTGGAATTGCGCAGGAATTCCTTTCTAATCGAACTCCGCGTGTCTAAATTGCACGGCATTTGTGCGACGCTGTAACTCATCGCGTTGGATCCTCTGCTAAGCGATGCTTGAAGCGAGCGGTCCTCCACCTCGGTCGACCGCTTTGTGAACGGTTCAAGGGACGGTGCCGAACCCCATTGTGCTTCAGTTGCGGATTTCAATTGCCCTCTGTCTTCTCGTGAATTAAACCTATTCGATCCCGGTCCACCTACGATTTCTCCCCGCCACCTTCTCGCGCTCGTGAATCGTTCCAGTTAAAACTGGAGAAGTACTATATACCTGGCCCGCTTAACCGAAAGCGCTGACGCGTGAAAACGATGGAAACCTGGAAAAGTTCATCAATCAGAAACTGTTTTTGTTACAGCAGCGGATGCTGGTCATCCGTCAATGGCATGCGGCCTCTGGGTGCTCAGTGGCTTCCTGGTGTTCGTTATAGTGGAAAAGCTCTTCAGCTTTGAAAGGGAACCTGACGCCGGGATCGACGAGTCTGCGATAGAAGACAAGGGTGAGAATGCAAGCGTTGAAGAAGAGAAGGAAATGGAAAACAACAACTGTATCCCTTTAACTGGTAACAATCTGAAGAACGAATTCTCCAAGCGTTACACCAAGACTGACTTCTCGAAGACCATCGACGAGGTAATTATCATCTGAGGGAGAAATAGCTCCCTTACAAGCGTCCCTAAGAAACAAAATTTATTTAACAAACTACCCTCACAGATGCAGCCCTTTTTGGAGAAGAACGATCACTCGCAAATGTCAAACGGTTACAAGGACACGCGCAAGAACGGTTTCATCGCGAACGGTATCAAGCCGATGCTGATATGTAACGAATTCTCAAACACCTTGGGGAGAGGTCTGTCGCTGGACGATGCAACGGATTGCCTGAAGAAGCTGGCCAAGAACGGCTTCTCTACTGAATTGTCGAAGGGAAACTCCGAGAAGAAGGACCAGACTGCGAGCAATGTTCCTGGTGACGTAAAACCCGTCACGAAGCAGAAGTCGAGACATATAACTGGTTACCTGAATCTGCTGGCCAACATCATTGACAACTTCACTCATGGGCTGGCCGTGGGTGGCTCTTTCCTCGTGTCCCTCCGTTTAGGAATGCTTACCACCTTTGCTATCCTCATACACGAGATACCGCACGAGGTCGGGGACTTCGCTATACTGCTACGCAGTGGATTCAACAGATGGGATGCTGCACGGGCGCAGCTTGTCACCGCCACTGGTGGCATTCTTGGTGCTATGGCTGCGGTGGTGTTCTCGGGCGGTGAAGTAGGTGGGTAACGCTCGTAACTACAATGGTTAAAGCTTGAGTTAGCTTTATCCTCGCGTGTAGGTTCTAGACTTCTAGATTCTAATCGAAGATCGTTGCTTTTCCAGGGACGAAGACATGTTGGATATTACCCTTCACGGCGGGTGGCTTCTTGCACATTGGCATGGTGACCATTTTGCCTGAACTGCTTAAAGAATCTAGTCCCAAGGAATCCTTGAAGCAAGTCGCCGCGTTACTCCTGGGCATCGCCGTGATGGCGGTTTTAACGATTCTTTGCGACTAAGATCGTTTCGGGTTTTTCTTTTATATGATAGCGTTAAGTTCAGCGGTCGATCTACTGTATTGACGCGTACCGAGCGACGGATCTTTTTTTTATATTAGGTAACGTCTCTCAGTACGTGTCAGATGAGTAATTCGAGATTGCCATAAAGATGTTATTCCGTGTATAGTACTTGTTGCTCAATAGAAGATGATGGGTCTACGTTGAGAGTGAGGGAGCGAGGAACGACGATTAACGACTGACGAATATCCCTCCTACGAATTACGTAATGTTCTATGTTGAATTTAGGTTTGGAATAAGAGTAATGCAGTCATTTGTACTTTCGAAAGGATTACAGGACTGGTATTTTATTTTTGTTCATCCTGTCTAATACTGATTCCGAATTTCTTTGTGTAGTCGTCTTCAACTGTGTGAAGATGACTACACAATTTTCATTTTCATTCCAGTGAAATGCATGATTGATCGTCGATCTCTTTTTACGAAAAAACAATTAACGTATCTCAGATAGCGAAAAGAAGAAAAAACGCAAAAAATAAAGAAAAGGGAATATTTGTACGAATTGCTTTCATATTTTTCTATCGTTTATTGGAGGATCGTATTATTGCCAGTTCGCGATTATCGATTTATAAGAATACTTTAAGAGATACTGTTATAAACCTGGCATAGTTTATACTCGAATGTCTGTATGGTTCCTCTGTAAAGTAACAGTGAACAAATCGCAGGAAGCGTCATTCCGTTTCTATTAAGATCATCGCTTTTAAAACTTTGTTGCCTAGAAGTTGCACGCGCGAAACCAGTATTGACGTATGACTTTCACGTTCTGATACGAATCATCATGTACATAATGTTTATGCTTCCTTGATTACTGTTTAAAGAAAAGAGGAGAAGAGTATTGAGATTAGTAAAAGATTGTATATTAAGCACGGAAAACGAAGCGTACTTTTCGGACTCGGCCATCGATATTATTCGTTGTCTGCGCTCGGATAGATGTATATTTTAAGTTCCTACAGTTTGTTGTAAATAACGTATCGAACTTATCCGTTTGTCTATGGAAACAGCACGAAAGAAAAAAATGACTAAAAGATAAAGAAACCAAATTTATATATCGGATTACGAGAGCAACAATTCGCAAACAAACGTTTTGTAAAGTCTGTAAAATTGATATGTAGATATAGATTCACTGTGTTTAATAAAAAGAAACTTGGGAGATCATGTAAAATTGATAGATATTAGAAAGGCTGCGAGATTAGTCGATACACCGACGTAAGAGGAAGACTCCATCTCTTTTTCCCTATAGGCTCATGTGTCCCTCTCTAAAAAGTGCATATTTTATAAATCGCACAAAACTAAACACAATCCTTGTACTTAAAAGAAAAACAAGGTATTCCTTCACCTAAACAAGATAAAATGAAACACGATGCATGAGCATCTTTCTCAACTACCGTGTAAATAGAAAGTCCTAAAACTTACGAGGCTGATTTGCAATCAGCGATTTGGCGAGTATATTTTTTATGAACTACGACTATACGAGCAGATTGTTCATATGTAATCATTATAATTTGTAAATAAAGTATGTTATTCTGTAACACAGTTCTTGATGTCTGGGTAGCATTTTCTTTCCGAGCAAAACTGCAGCAGTGTAAATGGTATAAAATAATTTATTAAACGACCATCTTAAAACACAAGAAACGTAACAACATTTGTCCGCTATATTATTAGGCAAACTCAAACGCCATACACGCTACTTATATGCACAGACATTACACGACGCTTCACACCCCGCTCGAGTTATGATACACTTATGCATGCACTCATTAGAAAAATTCATCACACTTTATAGTAATCTATTTACAAATGACTAAGTACCGTTTCAGCAAAAATCAATGATTACATTGTTACTCAAAGAATAACAATACTTGTTACCAAAGATACAGCCGGTAACAAGTTTTTTGGAATAGTAATGGATACTCGACGTACCCGCGCGAGGAAGAGTTCCATTATACATAAGACTTTTATACAAACATAAATAAGAGACTTCACAACGAAAACTAAAATCCTGGAGCTTCTTCCTCGCAAACGTTTAATCTCGTCTATTTAATCCCTCTCTTCGCCTATAATTCATCGTGAGGAATTTCGGAAACGACTGTTTGAAGTTTCTCGATTAACAGAATAAGATTATTCAAAACCTCGTTCTCGTCTTGTTCAACAACGGGCTCCGAGTTCTGATAGAAAATCAATAAGCGTTGTATGACGGGAAGCAATGCGTCTTTGTTTTCTCTAAACTGGTCTTTACAAACAGGAACAATGGTAATCATGCTTTCCGAAATAGTTTCAAGGAATTCGTAGTTGTCGGTTCTATATTGATTATTAAGTTCGTCTTTAAAACTTTTCGCCATTAGGTTGCTTAAATGCTTGCAGTAATCGTACGTTAATAATTTCTGCTCAATATTTGCGACGGCGTACGCTTCCGTTTTCACCTTCAACTGTTCGTTATCGGTGACTTCTTGCAAGTTTTGCCTCTCGATAATTAAATCATTGATCAACTTCATAACTTTCATTTGTACTTGTAGCTGATCATCGAGCAGAATTTTCCCAAATATTTCTACTCCACCATGATCTATCCATACTTTCTGCGCCGCCGGGAATTGTCTTATTAAGGCACTCAGAGCGAAGAGGCACCTCGACTTCACTTCCATTTTGGTATTCGTGACCAATATATGCAGAAGCTTTTGAACAAAATCGTTCTGCAATGCCTCTAGTTGGACTTTAGGATTAGATTGAACTGCAGCGCCGAGAAGCCTTAGCGCCTCAGCCTTTATTTCACTGTTCGTTCCATTCAAGCACGGAGAGACAATTTTACTCATACTGTAGATAAAAGACATCTTTAATTAAAATTCTCCATACTGATTTTCTTGCTAGAAGTAATTATTCCCATACGTACCCTTCCATGTCAGCGAATACTTTGGCATTGTCAACATGATGAAGCAAATATTCCAGATTATACAGGATATTCAAAATTTCTTCCACTTCTAAAGCAGTCAATGTCCCCATAGCGACTCCATTCCTATGAGTTTGAAACTTCTGGAAGTAATTAGTTAGCAATTCGGAATCAGTTGTGATATCTATATCCATCGCCTGAAACTCTTTCTTCAGGGTCTCGTAGTCCCGGAACTTCTGCTTCACCTGCTGGGCATGCTCGTCCTAAAAACGTAAGATATGGGTATAGGAAGCTCTCTTTTACGTGCTATATACTCCGCGAAGGTAAAAGTTACATTTAACTCTGTGGTTGTTTCCGCCTCGTCGGACATAATTTTCATCAGTCTGGCTTTTAAATCTTTTATCTGATGGCTGAACAAGTAAGACTTCTGCGCAATAGAGGCAGATGCTTGCGTATTGGCGACCACTTTGTCCGGATGTAATGTTAAAGAATTTGAACGAGAACTGTTCGCAGTTTCAGAACCTTTCTCGTCCACGTCCTCGCTATCCATCAGTTTGGCCTCCGTTACCCCAGTTTGAAAATTGTGCCGCACGTGTAGCCCCTTAGGTATGGGTGTACCTAATGGAAGATTAACATTATTGCTGATGCAACAAGGTCACGAATTACATTTCTTGGCAAATAAACAATTAAATTATAAAATTGAGGACGTACGAATCTGTTAGCACCTTTAAATAAAATTCTGTATACGTCACTGTTGTATACGATTTACGAAACATCATACTTCAATATATTTAGGATATTTCGAAGTACGATAAATCGAAAACTTTTTCGACAATTTTTTCGCGGGAGTAGTAATATTGCAATTAAGCTGCGATGCGAAAGTGACGGATTCGTGTTCCTACGAAATGCGTAACGTCAAATTTGACTGACGTGGTCTTAGGAAGAGCATAATCAATTGCGTAAAAAGTAGTCCCGAAACCTGCGGTACGCACGGAATTAAATAAGGCTTGGCTTACCCTTTTTCACTGTTTGCCATTCCCGAGTGGGCACAAATGTCGTCTCATTTTTTTCGTTGTCACCGAGAATTACCGGCGACAAACATAAACAAGTTAGAATAATTATATTCGGTCGCATTCTGACGAGTTCCTGTCGTTGACCAAGGGCTACAGCTTATCCCAAGATGCGCCGATGACTTTCCCGCAAATGTCGTTGAAAATCGTCTACTAAATTTACAGAAAAGCTATGGAAACAATTTCTCGATTTTTCTATTAAACTCTCTGATCGCGGTTTTCTTCAATTTAAGTAATATTCACGTGTTGCGCCCGATATTTATGCCGTGAATGTGTCGATGCTAGTTTCATGCTTTTACCACCAGAGTGTCACGCAGCCAATCAGCATACGGCGCTATGTTGCCAAATCTCCCATTCAAATCAGGTATGACGATTCATTAAACGCGCCTTTAAATGATCGCCAAGTATATATGTCTGAGACAAAATCTTACATTCGAAAATCACGTGTATTTAATTTTTCTTTGTATTTCATGATCTTTAAGTCGAACGCCTTGGAAAAATCGTTAATAATCTCTGATTAAACAAGCCAATTATGTATTTCCCTAGTTTGTTAAGCGAAGCAGCGTATGGGGGTAGATAACACTCCTCGTAAAGCCTTCAGTGGTGACTTGTGAACGCTAGAAGTGGCAACAGCGCTTGTAATAGTGGCGAGCGCATGGACCAATGAAAGACGAGAACGTATTCTAGGCGCGCAAGGCCGAGTACGCGAAACTCATTTGCTACGCGTTCATCTAGCACGTGCGACCACTGTTCTTCGCGCAGTGACCGTTGTGCGCGCGGCGTCTTTAGCTTCTCCACTCTCGTACGGCACGCACACTCCAACAGGGCCCCTCTACACGTCCGCTAACGGGAATCCTTTAATATCAGATCGATCGCCATGGCAGAGGAGTATCTCTACGGTAAATATCAGCAACCGTGCCACCGTGATCGTCGTGGCCGCTTTATTTCGTAGCGCACGCGGATACTTTCGGCGCCGTTTGCCATCCGACGCGAGCGGTGCTATGGTCGAGACGCCGGCTGGCTTTCGGCCATTGTGACGAGCCCCCATTGTCCCTAAAGAGCTAACGAACGTTTCCCAATTTCCTGCCCAACTATCATTCGACGGCAAGCGTTCCCGATATTCTGTGCGCGTACTATCGTGATTTGTGTGTCCAGGAATCACCCTCGAAGGACCCAACTCCAGCGAGATATGGGATCCAGAGCACAAGAACGACGACACAGACGGGACAAACCAACATTTCGGTGCCGATCAGAAGCTTATCATAAAAATGGTAAGTCGAGAGATGTCGAGGAGTTGGTCTCCCACGGATTTTCCTATTCTTTGTCTAGCCTGTGTGCATCCCACGCCGCATCGCGGACTTCTCATAGTCATCCGTTACGAGCGACGGGTGCCCGTCGCCGCGCGATTTCGTCCGCAACGGTTTTCCCATTCCTATCCACGATGCAGCCTTCGATTTATCCGCTCTCTGCGGTCTCTAATTTCTACGAACAACGTAACATATCTCCCGATATAGTTCTATTTAACCATACAAGAATCTGCGGCCACTGTTTGGCGTCACCGCTAATCCCGATTTTTTCGAGCGCTTTTACAACGTCTCGCTACGTTTGCGCGCGAATATTTAACAAATGAATTGAAAATCATCGGTGCCCCTCGAGTATCTCGCTCTGCGAGCTGACTCAGCTCTCCTTGGTTTTCGAATTTTCTAGAAATTAAGAAACTCCCCCTGAAGGCTTTAGAACGTATCGATGGCGCGTTCATTAATTAAGAATTTATACGTATTCAGGCGCGGAGATGTTCGCTAATTTTACGTAAATTTAATAACGTCTGCAAACGCATATAAATTCGGAATGTTTGTTGAAAGGTTTTTAAATAGTTTCTTTCAATAGCCACAGCCGCAAGTTATGACTCATAACCTTTGATTGTGTAAAATGTAAGGAAATGTAAAGTTTACGGAGAAACCCAAACAAAATAAAAAGTTACTAGTATAGGAGCTTGTGATTTCTAAGTGGGCAATATAAGGTTTGCGTGCCTTTTTTAGACAGGTTAATGTTTTTCAAATCAACATCCACTTTTAATTGGTATATATTCGTCTGTTTCTTGTAGGCACTTTTAGGTCCAGAGGCTAAACCTGGCGAGCTTAACGTACTACAGGTAGAAGCAATGGGGCTGAAGGGTCCAACTAAAACACCGATTGCCTTGTTGGAGATGGGAAAAACCGCACAGATCATCTTAGATCTGAGTTTTCCCGACCCTCCAGTCACATTTACTTTGCTTAAAGGCAGCGGCCCTGTTCACATAGTAGGACACAATCTTCTTGGTAAGAGCTTGCATCATTTTTCACTTCGCATCGTATTGAAAGTTATTCGGCGAAGGGCGATAATTAAAACTGGGCGCCTTTTAATAAAATTCATAGCAAACTTTGATACAATTCTGACGCAAAATTATTAAAGGTTTTGATCGATGGATCGTGTCTTTGAGAAAAAAATTATAGATTCAGTTGGACAAGACTTTACGCTCGCATTTGTTTGTTGGGGGAAGATAGTCGTTTTAAATTCTTTATGTTGAAAAATCTGTTGTTGCGTGGCATCATTACGCATTCTTAACGGAGTTAAACGAACATCTAACGTAAGATCGAGTAATCTCATATTAACTCTGTTTTTTAGGTACGCATATGGAGGAGTTTGACGATATGGATGATGAAATGGAAGAGGAAAACATCGATGATGACGATGATGATAAGGTACAAACTATTTAATAATTTCTCAAAGTTAGTCGAGCGGATGCGTGCAATTTTGTACATGTACATATTAAAAGTTTCTCAAACGTTCACCGTCGAGAGAAAAGATTGTATTTCTGGCTGACATTCTGAATAAGACTTATGAGTGATACGAGACTCGAGGCAAAAAAGTGACGCAGAGCATTTTCAAAAAATATAAACTCCCGACATACATACATACAAACAGACCCGTCTGAAATGAATGGTTCTAGTTATACTTTTATTATGTATGTTGACAGAAGCCATAGTATTTCATATTCTATATATTAGGAATACAAATTTCAGGCGCCACAAAAGAAACGAAAACACTCTGCAGAGGGTAAAAAAAATGGCACGAAGCGTGCTAGGATGGATGAAGCTGTAGACAAGTAGAATGCTAATATTAAAATGCTGCTATTCAAACATCCTCCAAAAACGAGTTTTATCAAGAATATTTTCAAGTCACGTTACTTTAACATTAAGGTTTGGGGAGGGGAGGGCTCCGTACATCATTATCTAAGGAATAAACGAAAGTCGTGGATATACTTTCTGCGCTTGTGTTCTCATTCCATGTCTGTTTGATTTTTTTGCATAATAAATCATCCCATTTTGAAACAGTTGCTTTTATTCTTTATTCATCTTGCTTCCTCTTTTTCCATATTTGCGTTCGTAGTCACGATATTGCAACAGAAGGAAACGCATTAGAATGTCAGAAATACAATCTTTCGCCTCGATGATACAGAAGAAAATACGTTGATTTCTTTGATTTTTTTCTACCTGATTTACAGTTGTACTTATGAAATTGTTCAGTTTCTATATGGTCTCTTATTTCGATATGCTAGGAGCCAGAAGACGAGGAAGACGAGGACGATGAACCCAAGAAGAAGAATGCCAAATTAACAACTGCAGCCAAATACAAAAATCAAGCTAATAAGAACAAGAAAAAATAAACACGAGCCTTAAATACTATGGAAACACAAACTTTTAAGTTAGGCTAATAAGCGTAAGTCCATCATTATCATCCGCATTTCTGCGAATCTAGTATCGTTTCATCAGTTTATCAGTTTATCAGACGACATACGTTGCCTTCCACGTTTTTACAACACAACTGGACTAAAAGGAATACAATATATAATTTCAATTTCTGTTGGTCCGCGGACAATACATTTTAATCGGGCAGCGTGAACTCTTAATACGAGAAAGATAGGCGAAAACTTCTTTCAACATTTCGATCGTTTCTGTAAGCTCTATTCAGTCGGAACATTTCTCGACATGCCTTGGAGGAATGACCCTTAAAACGTATTAGACAAACTCTATGGGATATTAAAAAATGTGAATCAAAAATTTATTTTTTTGACAAAATTTTATGGAGTTAAATGTTCGGAGGGCATTCTTCTGAGAGCCGAATCGCGCACGACAACTTGCCCTTCGCCGTGTAACGGAATTAAACAGAGAAATAGAATCGAGATTAACAGGAAATCCGTGAGACAACGCGAGAAACACTGTCTTTAAGAGCGTAGCTGCGAGAACGTTTGGCCCAGTTGTTGTTAATAAAGTTAGTGGAAAGCGCGGACGGACCTACAGTGAAGGTGTACTTGTATTATTTCCTTTTTTGTCTTCTCCGATGCCGTGTTCACACATCGACACTTCCAGTGATACGCGAACGTACACTACCTTTAACCGTAGCCATGTAAATGCGATTCAGTAAACGAAGTTATTATACCGTTTAAATGAAAAGAAAAACCATTGCGAAGATAATGTTCCAGTGTAATTTATTATTTTCGTGTGTACAAGATGGGGGAAAAGGGTAATAGTCACAGAGAGGGAACCCTTGCGCCAGATTGTTATTAACGACTGTAAAGGGGGTTACAAAGAGAAAAAAAAAGAAGAAAATGACGATAAGGTCAGAATTAAAAGAAAGAAACATATTTACGCGTCATCTCGACATTCATTCCATTTTGATGAAAGGATTACAGAAGAGGAGGTTACAGGTGTACTACACAACACAATGTGATGCTCTTACATCCCGTGTTATGCGATGAAAGCATATGTAAAGCGTGTATAAAACGCGCCCATGCGATTGATAAGTAGTCTGTACACCTATTTTGTACATATACGATACAATAAAAAATTTCACAACTTTTAATCAGTATCGCACGATGTAACAGTTCTTATTCGAAACATCTTTCCATCTGTGTATGCAAAGAGTTGTTCATGCTATTTTGCTAAATCGAAGGCTGCTGATCAGTAGAGCTTCCCTAGGTTAAGGAATCTTGCGGTATCTAAACGTCTGTCATTTGTCGATGTAATTGGGCACGTCTAGATTAATGAAAATGACTTTTCGTCATTATGTGATCGAAAGAAATTGCTCGTTTGTACGGCTCTCAAGGTAGCAACTGAGAACATGTCGTTGACCTGTATTGTATAAAAATTACATATCCTTTATCCTGTAATAAGGATCCCGAATCTCTCTGCGAATAAACAGAACCTGAAAGACTCGTAAACTAGTTTATCGGCTAAATTTTATTTTGTAAATTGTGATAAGTCATTTACTAATCTCGGAACTAACGATATAATAGCACACTTTTGATGCAGTGCGATTTGAAGTTAGGAAAATTGTGTGATTAATCGTCAGACTCGTTAGTATGCAACATCCGCTATTATGATATGCAGAATATCGGATCCAGGGACAGTTTGAGTAAAAATGTAGATGCGAAAGTATTTTGTACAAATACGCAGTGCCAAGTTGCGAGCGAGGAACTAGCGAACTTACGCCAGCAGGTATAAACGCTTCTATCGATAATTGATGAACGAAATTAACACGAATAATTAAAAGGTGACAGATCTGAAAGAAACGGTTGTCTCCCTAGAGAATATCATAAAGATAAAGGACGTACAACTGGGGAACACGCAGCGAGATAACGAGCGCTTATCAGTGGAGTTAAAGAAACAACAAAGATGCGTGAGGAATATCAAACGTAAGACCTGCAGAGTCTTCCTTCGATTTTATTGTAACCTTTAAGCGTACGGAATTAATTTTAGAGCAGTTGGACGACGAAAGGTTCTTCTACCAAAGAGAAAAGGATTATTTTACTGATGAAATACAACGACAGAAAACGCGGTGCGTCAGTGGAACGTCGAGATTGCAGCAGCAACAAGAAGAGCTCGAGCACACAAAAGATTCTTTGGAGGAGGAAAATATCTCGCTCAAGGAACAGTTAAAAGAGAAAGCCGAGACCACGTACAATTTGTGTATAAAGTTTCTGCGAATGAAATACGCGAAAGATTCATTGAGGCAGAAGCTGGATCAATTGTTAAACGAGCATCTGCAAGTAATGGCAGATATGATGGAAAAACTGGACGAGGGCAGAGGCGAGCTGAACATCATTGTTTCCGAAAAATTTCAAGAACCTCTGCCTTTGAGTAAAGCGAAATTTTTGCAGGTCGGTTGTTTGTCAATGTAAAGTTTCTATTTGTTATAAAAAAGCTTGTTACACTGTCAGGTGGTGCAAAGAAACGCCCGGCTAGTTCACGAGAACGCGATGCTTAAAGTTCAGATACAGCAGCTCACGTTAAACATAGAGAAACTGAAGTGCTGCACTCAGAAACCCAAGTTGATTAACGTGGATGCGAAAATTATTACCAAACTGGCCGAACAAAGTGGGAAAAAGTGCAGCAGGGAATCCACGAAATGGCTGCCGTTTCAGTAAGAAAATTCTTCTCTAGTCATACGAATCTTTCATCTCCGTTCGACATACAAATTCATTGGATTCCCTTGTTGATAATTAGATTGAATGTAAACGATACTGAAAAGTGTTTGTCCCTCACCAAACCCTCCACCCGCCAGACTTCCGTGGATTATTCCGGAGACGCGAAATTACTATCGAAAATTCGAGGGAACCCTCCGAGAAAGTACGCGGACACTACGGCACGACAAATTCAAACTAAAAATGCGAGGGAATTACGAACGGAGTGCGTACGCAGCGCACCGGACATCGTGCGGATGGAAGCTCAACAAAGTTGTGCAACGATTTCTCGAACGGACTCGTTGGTCGATTTTCGCGATGCCTCCACGAATACCTGACAAGAGAAATGGCTTGAAAGCTCTTTTGTACAAATGTAAATGTATAGATATCCTTTTGTATTCCTGTTCTTCTTTAAAAAATAATATGTACCGACTGTGCATCGCATGCAACATATTTTAAAAAATGTTATGTATCGGCAGTAAAATGTACGATGTACCAGCTGCGCAATGAATGTAGTTCGCTTCAGTAAAACTTTTCGAGAACGCTGCACCAGATGGCGCGCTTAACCTCAAACACGACGTAGTTTCTAGTTTCGTTAGTTCGATGCTCGAATCAGTGCGAATTAAGTAGTTTAGTGCAGTTTGGTGTTAAATTTGGTATAAAAAACCGTCGCCGCAATTGGATGCTTCAAGTCACGGGTCATGCTGAGCGCAGTGCCGTCTTTAGGCATGAAGACACTGGGCAGTCGCCAGGGGTCCCATAATAGTAGGGGCCTCCAAATACTAAACATTTTTATTCCCGTGTGTGGGCAGAGGCCCCACTCCATTATTTTGTCCCAGGGCCTACAATGCTGTGAAAACAGCTCTGACCGAGCGCGGGGAGATGCTTTGGAACGATGGTACGTACTCAGCAACAATATTTATAACGACATTTTAAATAATACCATCACTCTGCTGTCGCTATCCTCGTCGAATGATACCATTGCGTGTAATCAATCAACGCGAATCGTGCATACATTATGTACTGCAGCAAAGTATTTCAAGTAATTCCTCGAGATACTCGAGCCCATAACGGATACTAGTTTCAATAGCCGTAAAATTAGTGGACCTAATAAATCCCCAATGCAACGCTCAACTCGTTAATTGGAATAATCATGCGGCATATACAACGCCACCCGAGGTTCAGGTAGCTTGCCAAACGGGGTGGTCGATGAGTTGCTTGAAATTGGCGCCATTTTATGAAATTTCTTCCCTACGTAATCGCCGCGTATTTCATGCTAGCAATTCGGGATATTTGGTCATATTATCGGATACTCAGTTAATACTAAGGAAAATGGTGCCGTTTTTTCTTCTGAAGAAGGCAGGACGCGATATTATCGTGAGAAATATCGCAGGGTAGCCTCAATTACGGCGTTCGTTCGTCGATACCCGCGAATGCGAGAGCCGTGGCGAGGAATCGTCGGGGCCCGGGTGCTTATAAACGTCATTACGACAGAGAGGCTGTGATTACGTTAGAACGACGGGGCTGCGTGGCGGGAGTGTGGGGTGGAAACGAAACGGTGGCTCGAAGAGGGCCGATGTATCCTCGTCTCTTTCCCTCCCGCTTCGTCTCGCGCGCGGCGCGGCGCGGCGCGGAGCCGGTTCGAGGCGAAGCCGGGTTTTAACGATCGGTCATTAAGTCGCGAAGAAAATTGAGACGTCCACCTCTCGGTGAGCTCATACCCAATTGAGTAGCGGCCTTAATACCCCTTATGTATTATCCGGTAGGCGAAGCACCTTGTTAAACGGATCCGCCATTTCTTCTTCTCACTTCGTGTTTTTCCATCGCGAGGGGATCGCGCTCGATCGAAGCCCCGACATTGCCGTAACAGTTCCTCCTTCCTCTTCGTCCCTTTTTTCATCTACACGGGGTTCGCTCACCCTTTCCATTCTTCTTTTCTCCTTCAAATGCTACGTGCAAGCGTATATAGTTTAGAAATAACCCAAATCTCGGGAAATCGATGTTACGGAAAAGTTGATTTTTGAGCTCTTCAGGAACTTGTTTCTGTATTTAGGAGTACGGAAACGGACATTTGATTTTTAGACCCGTTTCCAGTTTAGGCTTATCCCCTTCCTTGATTTTCGATTTAAAGGATTTAAAGGAAGATACTTCTCCTAGATTCTAAATTGGACTATTTGAATCTAGCCACGCACTCGTGCAACACCTGTGTACGTTTTCCCTATTGAAGCGTAATTCCCGTCGATAGGTTAACGAGAAATCCAGCATTCCGTGACACGCGTTTAATCCTCGTGTGACGTATATTTTCCCCCTCGGTGTGTCGGTACTTTGAGTAATGGGCGCGGAGAACGTAACCGTCGATCCTGATTACGGATCCTGATTGGGAGCATTAGTGCGCGCGCCCGTTATCGACCATCGGACGTCATGTACGGTGCAAGCTTGGCATAAATACGCCACGAAAGACAGTAGATCCGCGAAGGATTTCGATGCACGTCAAACGATAGCCCGCGATCGGTATACCCTCGGACATGCATTATTTCAAGGCTTCCCGATTCGCTTGGTAACTTGGTACCTAGACTAGGAAAAAATTAGCTCCGAGGTACACCGAATTGGGTGTCTTACTTATCCTCACGCACGTGCTACGATTGCATTTCGCGATTAGACACGATATGACACGTGTCGAGGAATAAATCGCTTGGCTAAATTGGGAAACTTAGGCGTTGCAGCTGTTTAGCTGATCTTTGGGTCTACTGATACCTAACTTACTTAAGTACTTACTGTTTTGCTGAAGTTCTAGGTTCTATAGGTTCTACGTTCCATAGGTTTTGGATTCCAGATTTTATAGATTCTGGGTTCTAGATTTTATAGGTTTTGGATTCTACATCCTATAGGTTCTAGGTTCCATAGGTTTTGGATTCCAAATTTTATAGGTTTTGGGTTTTAGATTTTATAGGTTTTGGATTCTAGATTCTATGGGTTCTAGGTTCCATAGATTTTGGAGTCCTTAGGTTCTATAACTTCCATAGGTTCTAGGTTTTACAGGTTCTAAGTTCTAGGTTTTAGATTCTAGATTCTATAGGTGTTCCATACGTTTTGGATTCCATAGGTTTTATAACTTCTATAGGTTCTGGGTTCTAGGTTTTAGGTTCTAGGTTCTAGGTTCTAGGTATAATGAGTATTTTAGGGAGTAAAAAGGAAGGAAATACGATAGGTGTTATAAGATCGGTTTGCCAAGGAAGAGGCACCTACTTATCTTCCTCTTCGGTGGGTTTAAAATTGTCCGTTGATTGGACCAGAAATGCCCAGGAATAGGCTTCCCGGTTGCGTATTGAATGTCTAGGTGGCTATAACGAATTCAGAAGCGTAAAAGCATCTCGCGAGTAAGTCGCATTAGCAAAGGGGGCATCCGTTATCGGCGATCGGGCGCCGCTGAACAGGGCGAAACCGGTATAAATATGCCGTCAAAGGACAAGCAAGATGACAGCTGCCGTACATACGTAATATTTCATCGCTAACAAGCGGGCAACGCGCGACTCGGGCTCGGTTATGCCATCCATTGTCGAAGATTACATCGTTATTTCATTGTTTTACCCGCCGATTCAAATTCGCTTTTTGCTCGCCGCCTCGCGCGGCATACATGAATCAATATGTTCCGTAATAATCGAGTTATCGCGGGACGCAACGTTTCCCTCTGACAACGCAGAGGAAGCGAGAGAGTTGTCGTGAGAGTAGCATTCGTTCCCTGCCTTGGGAACATCCTCCAACGTCGTTCTTCATCGACACGTCACCTTCAACCCTTTTCCTTTCAATCCACTTTCGATTGTTCGCCCTGACGACCTTAAGCAACTTCCCCTCGGCATAAATTACCCCTGAGATTCACCCCAGCATACCTTTCAAAGTCTAAACTTCATTTAACTGTTCCGCAAGATTCTTTCCACGCAACACACTTTCCGCCCCCGACTTTGAAAAGCCAAACTCAGTTCCCAAGCTGCTTCTTCCACCCGCGCTTCAAATTACACTCCTCGAACACTTAATACCGTGTCCCATCGCCGCGCAGCAGAGAATCTAGAGTTAACGATCCGATCGGTAGCGCCAGGTTCGCTAGAAAGGTCACAGGGGCCGTCGAATTTTCTGCGAACGGCCGCGAGTCGAAATTAATTAGGTCCTTCGCAGGAAGAGCTCTGCTGGGAAGGATATCGAGCGTCGAAGGGTGGCGGGGACGAGGCCAATCGTGCGCCTTCATTGCCCTCGACGCGTTTCAGGCCGTGAGCGTTAATTGGCCGGACCAATTAATTCCAACAAGTTCGCTCGGTGCGATTAGTGCTCGCGTACGTGGTGGTGTGGTGTGGCGGTGTGCTGCGCACACAAGTCCCTCTCTCTCTCTCTCTCTTTCCTTCATCTCATCCTCCTCCGCCTTCTCTTCTCCTCTCTGTCTGCCGTAACAAGCAGAAGCTGCGGACACCGATCTGCCCCCGGAAAACGAAGAACCTGTTCCACACGCGGTGGAGGTTTCTCGCATTCTCGGCTGCTCCCGCGACACCAGATACCGTCGTTGTTCCACCGTGCCTTCGGGTGAACAGGAATCGGACGCAATAACGAAAACACAAATTACGGGAGCACCGAGCGCCGATCGTCTCGGGACGATAATCTTCTTGGGGCTGCCGGTGGTCGGGAGATTACCGCCACAGTCTCTCTCGCGGATAACTGACTCCATGGGGCTTTCTTTTTCACCTCCTCAGATCCACAAGCACGTCGATAATTGGGATTATCAGCGGACACTCGCTGATTTTATGCATCCTTCATGAGGAGTAGAATTTGTAACTACAAAGAGAACTTGTTGCTGAAGTTACATTACACTTCCGATGGAGTCTCCATATGCTTCTACGTGGCAGCTCGAGCTAGTCTAGGAAATTAGAAGACGAAGATTGCTTTTGTTTCCTCGTGCACGTGGAATTTCTGATCTATTAGGTCGAGCAGCCCCCAAGCACGATTTTGGGTCAAGCTTCGAGCCTCTTTGCCAATGTAGACTCCTGCCAAGAGCATAGGTTCGGGTGCCGACTCGTGGACGATATTTACGATCCTCCCGTGGCGACGGATCCGTCTAAACGTCCCCGCAAAAGAAACTACAATTTTCATGAAAATACGGAGGAGGCTGTGTTCGAATATTTATCACGTCGGCACTCAGCTCCCTCGTCCGGCTATCGGCAGTGATCTCGATGCTCGCTGATAAAATATCTCCCTCGTCCTCGTTTGGACGAGCGCGCTCGCCTCGTTCTGTCCGGGACTTGATTGGTGCATTAAATACGCGAACGTATGCGTAACTTGGCCTCGAGTACATGAAAGACGATGGGAATAAAGTCGGGGAGTATAGTGGCAGCCTCCTCGCGGCACGTTCCGCGAGGAGAGCTGATCGTTGCTCTGAAACCTCGGGGCCCGAGGTTACCGTGGATGGGAATCTAGCAATTTCGATGTGTAATCGAAAGTAAAGCTAGAAGTGGCGCTTCTTGAGATTTAAAATCATTTCGAAGTACCTAGGTCAATTCTTTATTCGAAATTGATCCACAAATACCTAAAACTCATTGCTCAGGTGATAGAGGAAATTGTGTTAGGTATAATATAATAATTCTTTGTATCGCTGGAGTAACAAGGACACTTGCCTATTAGGCGGGAAAATAGTGCCCCTCGGAAATGTGGTTGTATCGTGAATTTATCCGAGCAACGAGTCGCCGTTGAAAATTAGACTCGGGGCGCGTGTGTACCTTACGTCCGGAAAGTCCACCTATGAGTCTAAAAGGTCCAGCGGTGGCACGGCGGAGAGAAGGTAAGCCGGAGGTTGATTTATCGGCCAATTAGTCCACCGTACCTTGTGCGCTTCTCTGCTGCGTCTCACCTTCCAGATGATATCCCGGCAAAGACCGGCACATGGGTTAAAACGGCGACCGGGCGAGGGCGAGAGGGGACAGGAGAGAAAAAGAGAAAGAGAGGAGTGCAGTGCCGTAACTATTCGATCCTTCAAAATGGAATCCTTCCCAGGGAAAATAGCTCCCTTGTCGATCTCTTCCGCGATCAGTCTCAACTTCAATTCCACTTTCCGTCCATCACTTCCTCTTATCCTACCAGCTACAACTCTTCAAACTTTTCTTCGCCCCTGCAAAAAGAAGCATCGAAACGTCCAAGGATCTTCTGATTTCGAGGGGTGGGTGAGGTGGCTGAATGTTTGCGGCGCGGTACAACCGCGAGCGGAGGAAAACAGATGTTGCGCCCCTCTGTGTCGTGGGAACGACGATATTTGTTTGACACGAGATACGAGATCTCGTCTCTTTTTTTCCCCCCGGTCGTCTCTTCTCTGGCCAGCTTACAACGGCTCCATTAGTCCCTCGGATCTATCCAAATCTGTGGCCTGCGGTTAATGGTACAAGCATCCGTTCGGAGTCGCGAGGCACTGCCTATCTGCTCCGTGGCGTTTGTCACCAGCGGTGCCGTTCAACGTTTAACCCAACGTTAGCGTCGTCGTCTCCGGGGGCGAAAATAGACGGCTGCCTGCCCTCCGCTCGAGTCGTTCCCAGAAAAATGCCTGACGCTCGGGGAAACAAGATTAAAAGGCACTCTCGGTGCGCCTGCACAACGGCCGACGCGCGTCACCGCGAGAAACCGAGGATACGCGCTTGAGACCGAGTCCCCAGGATAACGAGAGTGATTCCGCTTGATAAGGTGTCCCAGTTTATGAACTGGTCGCGGCGTAGGTTCTTCAACTGGCCATTCGATGTAAGGTTTACAGCGATAATCGAGAGCTTTGGTCGTTTCGAAGATAGGAGGCGAAGGCTTGGGAACTATTTTACCATTTTGGTTCAGGTACAAAGTTTCAGGGGCTTCGGTAAATTAATATCCACCGAATCTTTATTTCCCAATCGTTCCAATGGCGTGGTGGAGCGCGCGGCTCGCCCCCCGCGGAACGAATGAAAATGCAAATCGTGAGAAATGAAGGGCGGAAAGCGAGAGCCTCGACCTCGACAGTTATTACGCCCGATCTCGCCGCGTTGTTCCCCTTATATCCCCGTGGATATGAAAAATGCGCCGCGGCGCTCGCCGGGATATTACGCGAAATACTCGACAGCGTGGAAAACAATTACGTCGAACGAGGATTCGGGGAATCCACGATTCGCGGATCGCTACTACCGCGGTGGGCAACTCTGATAACAGTATTTCATCTTAAGGATGCTCCCGCTTTCCGTGGGATGCCTCGTGGTATCCCCCTTTATGTACGAAACACTTTAAGCGGGTCGTGAATCAAGCTGGGGGGTGGTTGGCGAAAATACGAGTGCCCCTTTCGAAACTCTTCCCTCGGGACTTCTTAACGCGGTATCGCGTTAGCTACTCGCGGCTTGATAAATTGCGCCCCGCCTTTCTTCTGCCCTTGAACGTTCCATGTGTTAATTGACGAACGCCTCTTGTTAAGCGTCCGCAATCCTCCAGCCTGAATCTCGAAGCAGATTTATGTCCGTTTTTGCAAGCAGCGTTGGCCCGTTTCTTTCTGCGAATTCTCGCATGCCTGCGGCCGCCGATCCGCGGCGCGATGACACGCGCGTTAGCTAATGCCCGCAACACGACACGGGGCCCTTTCGCGCGCTCGTGATTTCCATTCTCTTTTTCGTGCCCCCTTAACGGTGCCCCCACGGTGTACGTGATGACTCGCCACCGCCACCATTAGATCTACCGACTCGAATTTCAGTTGCACCGCTGGCAAGCCAACCTCGCGCTCACCTTTTCACCATTCCACGCTCGAATTCTGCCCGATTTCAGAACTCGATTCGCATTGCAACCGTTCGGCTACGCTGATCCAGCATTCGCCCCTTCACAGTTCTTGGAAAAACACTTTCTCCAAGGATTTCGAACCTCTCCAAGATCCAACGGTGCCTCCCTGTGCTCTTAAAAGCCGCATTAATCTCAGACAAGATTCCACTATCTGCGAATGACTCGTTATCAGTGAAAAATTGTTTGTAAATCTTCAAGTGGACGCCATTGCGAGCTCGCTTAAGCGATGCACACCAATGGAGCCTGGTGATCGCGCGGATAAGCGGCGCAAGAGGTTTACGATTTTACTTTATTGCCCCGGGGACGATGCATTGTCAAAATGTGTTATGGCCGCGGTGTATAGAGCCTAGTTTAATATCCTGTCTGCGTTTAATCGTACCGGTATTAGAGGAGGAGGCCATGGGTGGTCCCATTAACTGTCCGCCACGTTGAAGCGGCTTTGCTTTACCTACCTCTGAATATTATATCCGACCTGTATTTGCGTTATTAGTTCCCCGATGTAACATCGTCAAAATTTTTCTTCGCCGCGAGATTGTCGATTAAAGCGTCGAAACTTTGAGCCCTCCCTCCCCTCGGGGTCGACGAAATTGAGGGGGAAACAACGGGGCGAGGTAATCTCGTTTACCACCGTCGTTTAATCCTGTTCCTTCAGGAAATTTCTATGGCATCTTTAGCTGAAAGTCGTGGGTAATTACTCCCTCGACTGCTTCGTTAGATCTCGCCAATTTGTATGGCGATTCGAGTTGTACCAATAGAAACGGACGTTCTTGAGAGTCTCTTTCATTAATTGCTACCTTCTTCCGATGTATCGGTAAAGGAACAGTCACTCGCTGATACGACTCTTAAATGGCGCAGTATATTCTACCGCGGCTACAGTAGGAGCGGTTGATTTAGGTTGACACGATCGCACCGATAAAAACCGAGACTTTTTCAGCATAGAAGCCGTGGACATTTTCAATAGCCGCGGTGCGTGGCGTTAAGTAGTCATAGTCAATGGCAAAACGCGAGGTGAAAGTCGTCCATTATGGCGGGGCGTTAAAATCGTGATAAATTTAATATCATAGCCGGCGAGTGAACCGGACCAATCGCCACTGTGCCCAGATTTACGATCTGGGCGACAGTCCGTGCTTACCGCCCGTTACAATCGCCGATATTAATGTCGGGGCCGATAACAAATTAATGAAGTTAATTATCCCGTGTTTCGATATGCTCCGCCCGTTCCAGGGCTTTATTTCGAGGATTCGGGCTTCGCGGGATCCTCGTTTCGCGAGGGCTTCGGGCTTCCACTGAACGATCGACGATGCAACCTCCCAGCGTTAACTACATTGCGAATTATGGGAGGCTATCGCAGTGTTCCAGTATTTCGCTGCGCGATGCATCTCGGTCCGAGTGAATCGAGCCAGGCAGCGACTAGAATCGAAGGGTAAGAGGAGATATTCGGGAATGTCCATTTTTCGTGATTTTGCGATTTATAGCATATTTTATTATTATTATTGTTATTATTATTATTGAAAATTAACGGGCAGAGCCCATTCAACGACGTGATAGGGATTTAAGAATAAGCTTCTGTCGTCAAAGTAAAACAAGAAATTATTTAAGAAGAAAATTATGTAAGAAAATTAAATTCATTGAAGCTTGTTTCTTTACTGATGGACTAAAGTATTAAAACTTAATCTTCTCGATAACGTTGTTTTGTGACATTCCCTGTTTCCCCCCTTGCTCTTCAATTGTCACTTGCCACCTTATCAAAAACGCAGGCCGTTTTGCTCGCAGTCAAACGGTCCCACGTGCCCCGCACGCTAGTGACGAAAGACTCGGCTATAGTTCACACACCGTAAATACGTACGCGCGGTTTTTTGGTCTAAGGATCCACGTAGGTTGGCAGAGAGGCGAAGGTGCAGCAGATGCGCCGCCTGGAACACTATGTGTCGGTCGTAAAATGCGGGTCGCGGTTTAAATTTGTATTTGCAGAGCGATATAACTTCCCCCTGTTCGCTGTTTGAACCAGGGAGCGAATTTACCCTGTCTACTCCGCCGTCGATTTTCGGTTGCTTTGCGTGAAATCCGCGGATTGCTGATTGCTTGGATTATCCTTCGCGTAATCAGTGACTCATCATTCCTCCCGCTTCGGGAATAGATAGAATTGATTTTGAATATGTATGTGGTGATTGTGGTAATTAAATTTGAAAGTAAGATTTAGGATATGTATAAGAACATTAATCCTAAATCGTACTTTTTCAATATTAAAAACAAAATCGTTTTTACGAATAGAAGTTAAGTATTTTTTGTTGCTTGAGCTTATAGAACTGTTTATTCTATTAATAAAGAGTGGATTACCACTAATTTTCTTTCATTTTCGCTGTTATTTTTCATGTAATAAGCATTTGTTCTTAAGGGGTACGATTTAGGCAAGTTTACTCGTCTCCCTTGGGATCGACAATCGAATTATCGCCGGTTTATATAACGAGATTCTCACGTTGGTATTCGAGGACCTATAAAACTCGTCGGGCGCGCAGCTTAAACGATCGATAAAGTATTAACAATGCAAAGTTTGAATTTGTCGTGCCACTGAATCGGTTGTTCTCCAATTTCGACCTTTTTTTATCTGTCCTCGTCGAGCTCTCTTTCCTGTCTTTAATTATGAACCCTGGACTTGAAACGGGGGAAGGGGGGAGGAGGGTTCCAATCCTTTTTAAACAAAAAGACAGGAGGGAGACGGAACAATGGGAATTACCAATTTTAATTTCCATCGGTAACCGATGGAAATCGCATTCAACGTGGAAGAATTTATTAAACCGTGAACCCGCGCTCGGTCCCGGTGATTCTACGTGCAGGGACAAATAGCGACGATATTGTGTTTTTAATCAACTTATTATGCATATGTATGTCGACCGAGTCAAGCGAGCCGTCGAATTCGTTCGTGTCGAAACGGCGATCGGTAAATTTGATAAGTACTCGTCGGAGGATGTGCTTGGTAATCGTTATACGTCGAAATTGAATTAAACTCGTTAACTCGGGCATTCTACGCGACTGCGCAAGACTATTCCGAAGGACTACTCGATTCACAGCTCACTCTTTCCTCCATTAATAATTTTATTACTCCCTAATGCTGAAGTTACGTGACTTTATGTATAACCATACTTCGTTTTCGGCGATCGCGAAAGGTGGTGCATATTCCTTGACGATCAATCACGTTTCGTACACAGATTGCAGGTGCGCGTGCCCCTATCCTCCCCCTTGGCTTCCATCAGCCGCTCGTGCCCAGGATTACGCAAGATAAACGCTTTTAATTATTTTTCCCTCCCCCGAGGCAGCGAAACCCCGAAATCCCTTCGGCAAACACGGTTAATACGAATCAGCCCCCCGGGACAGGATGCAGTTCTTCACCCTCTATAGGCCGCTCTCGCCTCTTTCTCTCTCTTGCGCGCGCGTGTAAGTGGGTTTCAGGGGGCTTTGCGCGCGTACACGCACGCGCGTGTAATGCCTGCATCGGCGTAGACGGGTCCATTCACCGTGGGCTTCGACGCTTGCATTTTTTTGGCTGAGAGCTTCGATCGTTTCGGTTCCCAGAAATGAATTCCGCGCCCCCCGTTTCTGTCGAACATTTCCATTAATTTTGTGACTCGTGCGAGCAGAATCCCAGCAGTCTCTTCGAAGTGGTCGGAGAGTATTCGAAATATTCTCTGCTTGTGACTTCGAGTTTCTTGACAAGGTCGATGTGAACACACTCCAACGTCCCCAGTAAATGTTTTACCCCCGGTGTACATAATCGCGGTCCGATTTAACGTAAAGGCCAAGTGCCTCGACTTAGACGCTATCTGCTTGTTTAACGAGAGCGCCGTTAATCGGCCATCGAGCTGCACAAATTTCCCAGGCGATCGTTGGACTACGCCATTGCTTAGGAGATCGGGGCGCGAAGGGGATGCGAAGAAGGAGCAGAGGTGGAGATAGAGGGAGGCCGAGGTGGCTAGAGAGGTGCACACGTGGCGGGAGAGAGAAAGTGGCTCTTTTAACAGGCCATTATTGTGTGCCGGGGACATTTTCCCGGGCCATTATTGTATCTGACGATAAGTCGGGAGATAACAGAGTCGACCGGCGGTCCTGACATCCCCCGTCGTCCCTCTCGGAGCCGCGTGCGCGCGAGAAAATCGGAATCGCTATCGAGATTCGATCGGTGACTAAGCGTTGTTTGTTAAGTGGCTCTTATTATCGCCCTCGTTATTCGATCGCCTCCCTCTCTCCCTTTTCGCGAGTGAAACGTTCGCTCGAGCCATTGGGAGCTTCAGCGATACACTTCAGTTAGAAAGAATCATTTATCAACCTTATAAACCAGCGTTGAGTAGCTTTCCAAAGCAGCAACGAAGTACAGCTTCCCAGTCAGGAGATAATAAAAGCAAGTTGAATTAGAGCGATCATCTCGTGGCTGGCGATCTTAATTAGCCCTCCGGGCCCAAGGTGGTCCAGTCAGCCATAGATTAGGAAACGTGGATAGGGGCCGTAATAACAAGTGACATTATCCCGTGGAGTCATAATTCCGTCCGCTACCGATAGACCCGGCTCGGCAGAAAAAGGAGGAAAGAGACGGAAGAGCGGAAGGGGGTCGGGAGGGAGGGATTCGAGGGGGCAGCCCTTCAATTATCGAGCGCGGCTCGCCTCACGGCGGCCATGTTGCACGATCCGATGTGTCCAGGTTCGGTGTCCATTCTGGACACTCGGCTTCAGGACGGCCAGCGGACTCCAGCGGGACTATTGCATATGTATTATATGCGATTGTGTTCCGAGAAACTTCTGGCCGACATACGAGGACTCTGTCCAGGCTTCTCTCCTTCCTCCTCGGGCCAGGCCCGCGGTGCTCGCCTCTTCCTCTGCCTTCAGGGAACTCTACCAGAGTCACTTTGCACCTGGCTCGTGTTCGAGCTCGTTGCCAGCTCTCGTTTCGAGCCAAGTCCACCGCGCGATATCGTCTATCCCCCTGCCCCCGGTTCCTCGCGCTCTTTTTCTTCGCCCCCGTTTCTTCTTCCTCCGTCTCTTTCTCTTGCCCCTTCTGCTTTATTGGGGGGTTGAACGGCAGCCGAACAAGAACGGATCGCGCTCTCGTCCATCTCGCCGCGCGATCGTGCGACCACTGTCGACACAACCACGGCAAATTCGATTCGGGATGCTTTCTTTCCAGGGAGGATGATTGGGAGAGCACGTCGGAGAGAACACGTTGGACACGTTCCTTGAAGGGAGGATGAGATCGCACGCCGCTCTAAGTGATCGCGGTGGTCGCTTTTCACTTAGCGCTTGAAGCTTAAGATTTTTGGAGCGACGATTGGTGAGCGCGAATTCTCAATCGAAGTTCAAAGCTGTGGTGGCTGCTGGTGCTGAGGAAGCCGGCTCTAACTCCGGTGCCTGCTGTCCTTCTGCCGATTGACGCGGGAGTGTTGGTGTGTAAATGTCAATGCCTGCCCCGGGGTTGGCCCGAAGCATTGACCCTCGGCCCAAGTGATTGTATTCCAATTATTTTTCATTATACTGTGACTCAAAACGAATCGGCAATCGGTCCACAATCGCCGGAAGTATTACGCTTCGGCCGTGATTTCCAATACGCGCTTAGCCTGGTTAGTAAATCCTCGACTCCCATCGCGATTGGTAAACCTAAATAACGATTGAAACTTGACAAGTAGATACATGTATTAAAGTGGCGATAACGTTCGGTAAATTGACCATTCCTTGGGTATTATTTAAATCTAGACACCTCATTTTTAAAATTCCTAATTCCTATTTAAATGAATTCCACAGCGTTTCTCCCAGACGACCTGCTTAGCATTTTGAAGAAAGGCCTATTGTTAATGCGCCTTCGTATTCGAGTTGTTTGCGCGAAATTAAGCAACTATAAGTGGCTGGCATCGGTAATGCCCGCGGACCTCGATAAGTGACCTCATTAACGCCCCGGTGGAAAATATTCAACGCGGCCACAAATAATGGCCACTCAATCATGCTAATACAATTCGTAATCGTTTTGCATGTCGTTTAGCGTGTCGCCGCCGCGCGAACTTGTTACCTTGCGCGTCCTCGCGTTGCCGCAATCATGCCGGCGCGAAAGTAGAAATTCGAGGGAGCTTCGCCTCAGCCAGAACAGCCAGCAGAAGCTTAAGGAACTCCAAGAAGCCTCAGGGGTAATAAAGAATTCGTCCGAGGATCTATCAGAGGCTTTCCTTATCTCGAAGCTAGAAGCGCGAAGGGGGAGGGGGTGGGTGGCGGCGTGGAGAATTGAGAGACGTGGCCCGTGAAAAATCCCCCCTCGAAGAAAACACCTGAGTCTGGTTCCTTGGGTATCGGGACGAGGCTGCACAAAGGAAAAGTCGTAAGTCAAGAGACGGCAGACGGTTGCCGTGTCATTTGTCATCGGTCCAGGGCGCAATTGTTCGCCGTCCTCGGCCGCCATCTTGCCACCCTCCCGATACCTAATAGACCACCCTACGCATTCAGCGAGCTCCGGTGATAAATCGTGAAATAATCTCGTCCGGGCGGCATTATGTCGGATTTATAAACGGCCGAAAGAGCCCCGACCCGCGGCTCACTGGCCCGTGAGGCTGTTTCATTTTTCGCCTCGACTTTTCGCCCCGTTGCCCGCCTTCGGCTCGATCGAGAGGCCTGTCACCGATTCGATCCTAATGACGACTTTATGGGGAGTAATGCGTCGGTAATATATTTCCACGGGGAGAGGAAAGGAGCCTTTCAATCCCGCGTTTCGTTCGATTAGACTTGTTTTCGGATCACTGGACATGCACGGTACGAATAGCAGACATCAGAAATCCTTTCAGCCTCGCGTCTTCTGAGAATATCACCCCGGTTAGGAATTCGATACAGAATTTCAAGGAGCCACCTTGGAGATTGGATACGGTAGTTCGAAAGATACAGAGAACAGTGACTAGGATCTTTCCCAAAGAACCACCCTCAGACTTACCAATTCTGCTGTCGAGAAAAGTAATTGCTCATTCTGACTGAATCTCGACAATGAAACGGTGTCAATATTCTAAGTATCTTCAGCTAAGTATCTTCAGTATCCACACTTTCAAGAGCATCTCCCAAGAGACTGCAGTACGCAGCATCAATGAACCCCCAGCAATAACACGGATCGTCCTACTTCGACGACATCCTGAACGAGCCTTTCTCGTTCAGAATCGTTTCCTCTGTCCATCAATGAACGGGCAGTTCTACCGAATGAAAGTGGAAGGAAAGAGTTCGCTCGCAACGATGACAGGAGTTTGTAGCTTTCAGGGAAGAGTTCATTAATAGGGGAGCCACAAGAACGAACTCGAGGACGTGCTGCGGCGTGAATGCGTCGTGTCCCTTTCAGCAGAGCGAGAGATTTTGGAAAATCATTCGACGGGGGAAGATGTTCCACCGGAGCGCGGCTTTGTACGGGATTTCACGGGACGAATTCATTCACAAGAGTTTTTCGCCGGTGAATGGCCACTCGAGCCACGGTTATGATCTCGAGAGGATCGATTCTGCGCCACTCGGTCGAGCGTTTGTATTCCAAAGTGTTCCCCGATGCGCGAACGATCCTTGGCTTTGGATACATTTATGTGAGATCGTTATTGAGAGCGTCTTCCTCGTTTCGGGGGGCCCCTTGGACACGGGATGATACCCCGGGTACAATACAAACCCTCATCGAGCCAATGGCGCGGCATTATTTCCTGTCAAATCGTTTTGTACCGCTGAATTAAGGAACGATTTTCTTTGTAATCTCATCGAGATTTTGTTTAAATTCCTCATCTTGTTACGATAGATTATTTGTAGGTATATTTATCATTTCGCTCGGCTACCCCCAGCAAAGGGGTGTTCAGTTCTTGCTTACATTAATTGACTGAATTATTTGATAGATATCCAGGGTCAATATTCGATTTTTGCTAGCTACGGTCCTCACCAGTCCGGGGGTATCACTGTGAAAATGTCTCTCGACGCGTTTGAGGAAAAATATGAGTAACAGCTCACGGTAACGGCCTCGTAAACAGGGCTTTACGGGTATCGTAACTTTCGAATCGCGTAGCTCGCGCGTCCCAGTCGTAAAATCTCTATTATCTAAGGGCTCGCCGCCTTTCGTCGAGTTTTATAATAAATCTCACATAATTATTTCGCTCGCGTCCGCTCGAATTAACTTCTTTCCTTTGATCCCCCGCAAGAAATAAGACGATCCTGGAACGATTCCACTGTAACTTCCTACCAACCTCCGTTAAGCAAGCCTAAGTACGCTGCAACTACTTTGCCACACTCGAATACCAAGCACTGTTGTGAGATGTGTGGGACGATCAATTGAAAAGATTCTATTGGTCAAATTCTATATAGTATACCATTCTTACTTCCTGGAGGGATCTTACCCCCAGCTAATAAACCTATTTATCAATTCACTTTTTCTCTCCCCCCGCACGGGGATTTCCGCGGTATCTGCTCCGAGTATCCCCCTCTCCGCTGTGGCAGGCGAAAAAGAAGGGAAGGGGAGGCTGGAGGGTGGAAAAAAGATTCGTCGAATCGGCTGGAAGCAGCGGGCATGCCGATATCCGGTCGCATCGGCGACGGAATAAGCGAAAAGCGTTTTACAGAGACAGAACTCGAGGGGATGGCCTCGCCGAGATTTCGCTCGAAAATAGCACAATAGCTCATCTCCCGGCGTTGATACGGAGCCCTCCTGTGCTACACTGACTTATCGAGTGAGGCATATTTAATTTCCGTTCAACGCTGCCACACCGCGCCGCCCGCCCCCGCCACCCTCGCGCTTTACACACGCGTGCAACCGCTTGCACGCTCGTCCGTGCTCGTGTTCAACCCACACCGCCGCCGTTTTGCACGCCCATTCACACCTACTCGTCCCGTCCCCCTAGACCGCCACCCCCTTATCTACCCTTTTCCAATAAGGCTTCCTACTGCGGAATTACCCCTTTTGCGACACGGCACAATATTCGCTTTCTGCGGGACATTACGGCCCCGTGTCTTTTCCCTTCGGTCACTTTATCATTCCTCGAGGAACACCCTCGCCCCCTTTCACCCCGTTTCGACGGTAACGAGCTGTTTGACATTAGAGCTTCGCGAAGTCGAAGGCGACGAGTGTATTTCTCCTTCGAGGGGCGAGATTTTTGAGGGTGAATTTTGCAAGTATTTGATTGCTTTTGAATAGGCTCAGCTTGTTATTATTTTCATTTCTTCTGCAGGGAGAGGTATCTTCTGTATTGTTTCTAAACAACGTCCATCAAACGTCGTCAGCGAACGTTCGAATTTTCTGGCTTCTGGAAGTACTTTTATGGCACTTTACTTGGCGCGGACTATTCAATCGCTCGCTAATGAATAAACACGCGCATAATGGCGCCCCGGGTAAAGCAGATACCGTTTGTAGCTCATTTCCGAGTGGTCGAGAATATTCCTCATTAGTTGTTGCACGTTTAAATGTCACGTTCCTCGACGTATGCGCGTTTTCACACGCCGCGCGATAAGAAAACGTTTAACGTGCCATTCGATGACGTGCAAATGCGTTTGAATGTTCGTCAGAAAGTTGCCGCCTCGAACGTCTAAGTATTCAAGGAGCTGAATATCACGATCGAGAAACGCGCTCCCTCAAATTCCCCGAAATTTCATGGGCCGTCGGTCGGCAGATTTCGAAAGTCCAACCCTGATTCGAAGGCCAATAACATTTCCATAAACGTCCCGAAAATTCTCTCCGCGCGGGGGAAAGAATTACGACGGCGACGGGAGGGCGGATCTCACCCCGAACTTTTGATATCCATTTCTCGATACATCACGCTTAATCACAGTCATAAGTCTCGCGGGGGCTCTCGCCCCCTCTGCTTGCCCTCGGGCTCTACCAGATTTCCCCCGGTTAAACCACGGGTAAACCATACATAATAGGCAAACAGAGAACGTATGGGGTCCATCGTCGCGAACGCTTGACTTTTCGTTGTGTAACGCTAGGCTTTTATGGGGTGCATAAAGGGCTGGGAAAGGTTTGTCCTTCGCCACGCGCTCCGCGCGATCCCCTCGCGCGGCGAGGGGTGGACAGTAGTTAACCGAGGATCCCACCCCTAAGGATCTTGTCCACAGATCGTTGGGTGGCCGAGATTCAATTTAGGTGCGCGCAACATTAAACGCTTATTTATATCGTCGACCAGTTTTTATGGACCCTTCTGTATCTACGAATTGAAATGTCCTCGGAGGGGTTGGTGTTATCGGTATGCATATAATGTCAGCTTGATTGGGTGTTTTTCAAGTGGACGGTGTTTCAACTGCTCACGAGGTATTTGCATTAGTTTTTATGTCTACCGTGACACCCCCGTTTCTCTAACTGGCTTCTTATAAATCTCTTTTGTATCGATGCTCGCGTTGTTACAAGTGTTTTCTGTAGCTTTGTTCTCTGGATAATTTTCTTGACAGTTCTCAGGCGGTTTGTGAGACGTCTTTCGGTGCTCCTCTTTCACACTGAGAATTGCGCTGGGCTTGCAGATTACCTAGTTCGCTAATGGCGCTCGATTAAAGTACCAAGAAACTCTGCTGGAAGTCGATATCGAGTAGGACGAGACACAGACTGCGGTGTACGCTTGTTTTCTCGAGGAACGTTCGCGTTCCCGTTCCATTGTGCGACGATTCCTGGAGCAGCTCCTTTTTCCTTTGTCTCCAGGGTTGCAGTCGGGCACGGGGGGATCCTTTCTCGCCGTGGAACAAGTTAGTAATTAATTTTTGCGAATTACTCGGCAGTCGACGTGCTGCCACCGGTATACGTGCAACTGGAGCGCTATCTTTCCCCGTTCTCGTCGCTCGCCCTCTTAAATAGCGATGGATTCGAGGCGTCCAGCGTCCACGCGTTACACTGGCTGTGCCTGCTCATCGGACGGTCAAATTTATGGGATCTTTCTCCTACTTATCCTGCTTCTATTATAATTCTCTTCCTTTGGAAATTCGTTCTTTGTCTTCTTTTCCTGCTTTTAAATGTGCTGCCCGCTCCTTTATCCTTGTCCACTATGCGTAGCTCTCCTTGTCTCTTGTCCTTCCCATGTTTGTTTTTTCCTTGTTTCTCTCGCTATTCTGTTTTATATAGCTAACTTTATTTCTAATATTTCTTGCTTTGGGGTTAGGTTGCAAACCAGCAGGTATGCTGAACCTCGCCCTTTTATCCCTTAATTCATGTGAATTTGTGATAAATAAAGACGAATTATTATTATTATTATTATTATTCCACCCTTCCATCCCCTTTTATAAAATACCTCGCTAGAAATCTGACGCGGTTCAAAGTGGATGATAAATTTCTGAAATCCACTCTAACTACAAGGACTGTCTAAATATTCTTGTAAATTCGAGAACTAATCGTTGGACCACCTAGACGTCGGTCTCCGCCCATGTTTATCAGAGTCTAATAACGACAGCCAGATAATCCCCCATAAATTCCCTCACCGAGGCTCTAAATCCTCGAATAAAAGCAGCTTAACACGCAACGCGTCAACCAAGATTCATTCTCCATGGAAAATAGAAATTCAAGGAGCCGAACGGCAGAGAGGCTTGTTCGCCCACGCGCGTGGTTCGCGTCCATCGCGACGCCGCTCGTCGAGGCGTTCGGCCGCGTCTCCGCCGCCCCTTCCGTGCCAGGCATCCCCCTTTCCCCGTTTCAGCACAACTCAATTTCTCGTTTCATTCTCCAAGCACGGTGCTATCTCGTTCGCCCGCCTGAGTTCCCCCGACGGCCGCGTATAATACGCCACCTACCCAGTTATAATAATGGCACACGGAGGGGTTGGCACCGACACCACCGACACCACCGACGCCGACGCCGTCGCCGCCACCGACGCCGCCGCTGCCGTCGGCTCGCGGCTGTGCCGGGCCACTGGTATTGGTTGATATTTCCAACAGTTATGTAATTTCCTGGGTATTGTCGGGGCTCCAGAGAGAGCTCGTAGCTACTCCACTCTCTGCCTCTCTGGCTCGACTATCGTCCGCGAACGAAAGGGAAAGAGAGGGAGGATCTGAGGGGGGAACGGTGGAGGCGGCTTCGGTTGAACAGAGACGGGTAGCATGCCGATGCTACGAGTGGGACGAAGAAGCTAGCAATGGTAACGGAACGAGACGAGAATACGGGAACGAACCAGGCGACTGTTTGGGCCCAGGGGCAGAGGGAGCGGAGACAAAAGGCGAGACGAGAGGGAAGAAGGAGCAGGAAGAACGAAGCCGGAGAGACTACCCGCTAGCGACCTCTCCTACGTTCGCCAGCCTACTCCAGCCTACTCAGGAGTGTGCACCAAGCGACGACTCTCTTCTCGAGTTCTCTCCGCGAGATCCAGAGACACCGAGAGATCGCACGGACAGCCATCCCGTGGCTGTCACGGCCGGCGAAGGATCGCAGATAGGAATGTACGGAGCGACGAGTGGTTACTCGGTGTCACGGTGATCATGGATACTGTCACCGGCCCCTGCTAATTTGCACGAACGTCGCGGATCCGGATTCTTCGGCCGTTCTGCCCCAGTCTGGCTCGCGATTCCGCGAAACCGAGGGCCTCAGGCTTCCCCGGGGATCCTCTGATGAATTCTTTCGCCGTTCCGCTGGCAATTTCTTCTCCCTCCGGACGCGCTCACGGTGTCCATCCACTCGCACGCGGTGGTCGATTAGGTTCTCGCAACGACCAGGCTGCGCGTAACCATTACTGACACGTGTAGGTACGCGAGCGCACGGGGTGTGCGTTTTAAAATTCCAGAAACACCAAAGAACTTTAGTACACCGAGATACCTATCCATAAATTCTCATACCATGGAGAGGAGACTCTTTCATTGCATCTTTCCTCGCAAAAAGATGGTTACGATTCCGACAGAGGAAGGAATCGTAAACTTCTGCTCGCCATTTCGTTGCGCGTGAAGTTGAAAAAGCTGACTTCGCCGCGATAGAGATGGGTCGAAGTCCGGAATCTCTCAGTAGGGGAGAGTTTACGCCGCCCTTTTATATCCACTTCATACCGCAATATTTCTTTCCATCGGCTGACTCCGAAATTAGGAGTCCGAGGATTCCTGGGGCCAGCGGAAGCCGCGTCGGCCGAGCGACACACAATAGGGAATCGTTGCACGTGAGATGGTTCGGTGAAAGGGCCGAAGAAACTACCCTCTATCTCGCGCCTTTCACCCCGCCACTCGCCCCATTCCCTTTCGCGATGCCGCTTACGTTAGATAAGGCTCCACTATCGGGAAGAACGTCACGGCGTTCCTGCCCGGTAATTTCCTGCGTTTTATGGGTCGCTCAAGGGGCGCCGGGACGCTCGATCGCGGGAATTAGGACGGACATCGCGATCTCGGCTTGTAATATGCAATCTCGTGTAACGCGTTGCAACCACTCTTCTTCATCGAGGATACTGGAGTCTTCGATTCTTCTTCATCGAGGATGCTGGAGTCTTCGATTTTCAAGTGGGGAATACCGATATCGAGGGATAAGGGTTGCTTCACACAAGCTATGCCTACTCTTCAACCCCTAACAGTCAGCCCCAACTTACAATAACGAAATGGAGACGAAGAGGGTTGCAACTGGAAAATTGAAACGATACGTATATCTACTTACATACCGAATGATTACTGTGTACAAAATGAATATGAAGACTGAGGGAACACACCCTTTAAAAATTCTCCTGGAAATCGCCAACAGCATCCAGGAGCCGCCGCAGAACAGAGGCAGAAGAAGGGGTTGCGCGCGATGTCGCAAATAATTGGTCAATAATACTCGCGCGGCTGGCGAAAAGCGGGCTGGCTGGGGGTGCAAAACGTCGTCGGGGGCGTTATCGTGCACAGCTATAGCCGTGTTCAACGAATACCATCCCCCGTCCCTCGGTCGAGGCCCCACACCCCGAGGGCCGCGGCTGACAACTTCTCATTGTCCGGGATTCAGCTTGACGTCGCGGGGACGTGCTCATTGTTAATTAAACTACGCGTCGCCGCGCCATTGCCCGCACAACTCTCCGTGTTACCGATAACTGCGCCCTGTACACACCGCGCCGCGCCGCGCGCGTATCGAGCCGCCGCGCCGAGCGTATTTTCGACGCGCGCGTTTTCACCCCCGCGGCCAGACACGCTGTCTCCATCGAGCTGTCGCTAATAACGCTGGCAGTTTAATTACCAGAGCGAATTAACGTGTTAGGTTGCACGCTGCGACATTTCCTACTCCTCTACGAATGGAAATGTAACTTTTCTAGATGGAAATGGTATCTAGACTTGAATGATCTAGATTAATATATTTCGTGGCTGCTCTAAGCATCCTCTGTTTCCCTAGTAGCTGTACAGGTATTCTTTTCAAGATTCCAAAAGTAGTTTCAAGGTATTATAAGCGATTAGAGACGCAATTTTCTATCCAATTTCCGTTCCACTAATTTCCTAGCGTCGAGAGGGTGATTCCATTGGCGAAGTAGAGTGCCATTGGACGTGGGTGGTTTTTACGCCGGTGACACCGAAGTCTCGAGGCCGACTCGTCGGTTAATATTGACTGGCGGCGGTTACGCGTGCGCCAAAGTGGTTGCTCGCCCGAACAACCCTCCCATTTTAACTCGCATCCCTCGGCCGCCCCACCGAACGGTCTCGCGACGCTCATGGCGCGTGCTTTTCCACCTTCTATCGCAACCCCCCTGCACTGCCATGTTTTTGCCGTAATTTTCCGCGCTCGCGGTACATCCCTCCACAATTCAGACATTTCAGTGGTACATGCTCCGGAATCAGACACTCGGAGTATCACAATTCGAAGTCCCTCTACATTCTACAATAATCATGCTTCTTCCATCAGTGTAGTGTCGATTACAGAAAAGAGCATCGCCTCCCCATCGTCCTCCTTCGTTATCTCGTAATTTGTCCAATGGTTGCATAATCGATCCATCAATTTACGCAACGCGGTGGCGCACAATTACATAACGTCCCTGGCGTCGGTATCTATCCCTGTTTCCGGGCGAAGACGAAGTCGCCATTCTCGACGGCACAATTAACCGGCAATGTGCAAGTGTTGCCAAAGTAACAGCACGTCTAAACAATCCTGTTATCTTGCCGCGTCCCCGTTGCGAACTCGGCCAGGTCGTAGGCAACGCGACGAAGTTCAAATGGAGAGAGGAGAGCTTCCCCCTGGTTAATGTCACGATAAGCACCCAAGCAATTGCGATAACTGCCAGGCGGTGTGCGCGCATCGTCTGCCCGTCAGTCGCGTAAAAACCCAGCAAATTCATCGCGTCGACATTCGCTCGGATCGATCTTTCTCACGCAACAAATCAGCCCCGCCCACTATTATTAGCACGGATCTAATTGAAATATTCTTTACGATTTCGCTCGTTGTCCCTCAGCTCGCGTTAACGACGCTTCGCGGAGGATTACCCGCGTCTCAGCGTGGTTTATGCTCGTGCTTTCGTTTCTAATAGCCACGGGCAGACCCCCCGTAAATAAATTCTCATTACACTTTGCATTGTTTCCCCGCGAGGAGATAGGCACGCGGCAGAGATAAGTTTGAGACACGGGCATTTGTAGCCGGGATACGTGTCGGCCGATAGTATATACAACGATATTCGAAATGTCAGAAGTGCAGTCACGTTTCGCGCGCTCGCCTTTAAACGTGAGATATCGTCGGGCTAATGTGAGATTAAGTTGCTCTCTTATTTCGAAAGGCAACATTTGTACGGCGGGAAGGCGGTCGTTGTAAAATGGCAGCGAATAAAAATCACCGCCAGCGGCTTCCTTCGGGTCTCGCGAACCAGACTTTCTTCGTCGACTATTAAAGGTATCCCGTGTATAGTACATCAGAGTATCCGTAATCTGAACTAAAGCGGAGACTATAAACGCTCGAACAGGAGAGATTTTGATTAAGGGAAGCAGTGAAATTGACATTCCTGTATGAACTGTGTAGCAGTTAACCCCTGGAGCTTTTGCTCGCAGCAGAATTAATTTCAATAGAGGAAAGTACGTCCTTCTATTCGCATAACAGAGCATCGAGTAGCACAGCTTCCACCGTACCAAACAATTAAACTATCTCTTGGAAGGAATCCCCAAAAAAATGCTCGTTCAATCTTCTCAGCCATCGAGCAGACTGCCCCAAGGCTCATTTGCGAGGACAATCGGCGCCTAAACGACACCTAATCGACTTTTCCGCGCGGCTGTCGGGTCGTTTCGCCACCCGCTCGCGACGAGGTGGCCCGAAACACTCCATTCTTCCCCCGTCCCCAGGTATTCGCATTCAACTGTCGTCCTTTCGTAATAATTGCTACCGATTCCCAACCGCCATGCTGCATTTCCAGCTTTTTACCTCCGAGATCCCCCTCCGCTGCGCCTCGTTTCCCCACCCCATCCTTTCTCTCTCCTGCTCGCTCCTTCTCCCCTATATTCCCACTGTCTCTCTCTCTCTCTCTGCTCTCCCCCTCTTGTCCCCCTTCGCCGCGTCCCCCTGCAGCGCCGATCCCTCTTTCTCCCTCGCCCTTCGCTAGGTGCATCGTCTTGCCACCGCGAGCCGTCCTTTTCTTCGCGGGAACATCTTCTATTTACCTTCGTCTTCCTTCTTCTTTCGCCTTCTTCCCTCGAGCCTCCTCCAACCCCCCTACCTCGCGGATTATCTCTCTCTACCGCTCGTCCTCGTCCAATGTTCATCCCCTATCGAACTTCGCCTCCCTCGTGCACGCGCGCTTTCCAGCGACCGCTCTCTTTGTCCTTGTTCCAGCTGTGCGCGCACGTTGCAGGATGCTCCTGCGTCGGTGTGTGTGTACGTGCGCGCACGTGGAGGACGTGGTCCTGAGGATCTTCCCTCTCCGTTGCACCCCCGGCCGGGTAACATGGCCGCTTCAGTGGCGCAATTAGAGGAAGCCTGCGCGTGTGCACGCCGGCTACAATATCATTAAGATACGGTCCCTCCCCTCGCTTCTTCTTTTTCCCTCGCTCTCTCCCTTCCCCGGGGGCCGCCTCTCTCCCTTTCTCCCGCTCGTTTTTCGCCTTTTGCGCCACCGACCCACCCGTCTTTCCTCCTTCCCACCTCGTTCTCCTACCGACCGACACTTTCCCTCTTGTCCTCGTTGCTCCGACCACCGCGTCACAGGGATGAGGGTGACGAGGGGTAAACGGCCGCGGGAGAGAGACACCGGCGAAGATAATTGCTTAATTGTCAACCCCCGGCCCCGGTCCACTCGTTTCGCGAACACTCCGCGTCACGGCTCCGGCACAATAGAGTAAAGGTAGGTAAAAGTTCGCAGTGGGTAAGAGTTCGCACCATGCGAATTTCAGGGTTTGAGGTTTGACAGTTGTCAATGGTGAATGACAGTCAATTGTCAATGAAGGTAGAGTCACCAGAGTCGAATTGTGTAGCTGGGCTTCGTTTTGTTATCGTACAATGCGGTAAGTACTGAATTCGTTAGTTCTGATGTAATATTCTCATTTTTAGGAATTTATATTATGCCTATAAATTGATCAGTAAATATTGTAACTCATATGTCGTCTAAAAGAGCTGAAAGTCTTCTATTCAAAAGTGCCAATAGAAGTTTTCAATTCTCCTCACAGATAACAGGTTTGATTAAACAATGTAAAAGTAGCTGTGGAGGCAAAAGTTCGCACAATGCAGTGGGGCAAGAGTTCGCATGCGATATCGGCTTTTGTTTTTTTTTATTAATTTTTAATCTGCAATATTTTTCCAAAATACGTTTTTTATTAACTTTTTGATTAAAAAATATGACTTTATTTTATTGTCTTATTCATTTATTGTTAGAACTTATAAGAGAAAACCGATTAGTGAAGAGATGCTTCAGATCGCTCGAGACAAACTAGAAGCAGGACTTTCAAAAATAAAAATCGCTGCAAAATTTTGAATAACCCCAACTATGTATCTATGCAGAAAAATAAACCACTTCTTTGGATATTTCTCGTTGCGTTCTTTTATCTCACAACACGCGAACTTTTGCCCCACATATCGGGTAAAAGTTAGCATTTGACACATTTTGGAAATATTTATTTTATATAAATGGCAACAAGTAAATTTACATGAAGTTACTCTCTATCGAATAATAAAGGATAGTAGTTATTTCTCACAAAATGATATGACTATCAGTGTAATACCAAAGATTTTAGAGAAGTCTAAACATTAAGTACTTACTCTTGCCCCACAAAACTCTAACCGTCTGCTCGCCCTCTTTGCGCTCGGGGCCCCGTCTCGCCCTCGACTTAATCGCGCGGCCAGAGACGTCCTCCTAGTTAATTGTTACGTAATGGCGCTGAGGATCGGCCGATGGGACTTGCTTCTGGGAACGTTGCAATTGCCGGGGTTCCAAGGGATGCGACGGTTGCCCGTGTCTTCGGACCCAGTGGCTGCTCGAACGGTGGTCCACGAGATTTCGTTGCCCGATACCCACTGAATTTGGAACGATCCAGTTATCGCGGCTGGCTATCTCTGTGCACATTACTCGGGATAATTAAAAGGATCTAATAAGGTCGCGAGTTAAAGCGACGAAACAATATCGTATTTCGAAATCATTCGCGGCGCTGCTCGAAAACCTTAAACGTTAAAACCCTAAAACCCGAAGTTGCAGCTAACGATGAAGAGTCGGGGCCCATCGGGTTCCTTTTGTCGGACTTCTCCACGATCCTCTCCTCCACCCGCGCCTGTCCCGACCGAAGCTTTATTCTCCCTTTCCCAACCAACCTCGCCGTTCCTCGGCCACGAGGACCACCCCTTGGCGAAACGTTGGCCTCGCGGCCGGGCGGGGGAGGGCCGAGGGGGAGGCAGCGTATCCGCGGGTCGCTGGTATAAATCCTTATAAATTGACAAAAAAGCGGGGATATCAGCTGGCGAGATCTCGTGGTAACCCACTCGAGGGCTCCTTTAGTTCCCCATGCTAAAACAAAAGGCGACCCACCTCGCGGCACATACTTCTCCACACACCAGCGTGTCACGTGCACCCACACGCTAGCACACCAACTCGTGGGCGTGTTCTCTGTCGAAACACGTGTGCACGCGTTCGTTTTCAGCGCTCTCGTGCACGACTGTTGCGCGACTCGCGTCGTTCCCCACGTAGAATCGAAGTCAAAACTTTCGGCTACACCTTCGTCGCCGATACAGAACGGCCGGTGGAATCTTTCTACCCCGTTTCTCAACCCCGAAGTGGAGGATAGAAGCGGATACTCCTCGCTCGAATTCAATCTCGTCGAGCTTCCTTGGGACAAATCGTAAGGGGATGTAGAAAATGGCCTACCTACGCTGTTAGAGGGTAGAGTTTCCTGAACCTGCCGTGAGAATGCTCGACTAACCTTGAGTTATGGACACCGAGACTCGAGCATTCCTTGTCAGCGCTGCACGCTGCACAGCTTTTAAGCGTCTGATATATATCCCGCCACGGTTCGCGTCGATGCTTATTCGGTGCCCCGTGTCTTCCTAATTCGTCCCCCTAGTTACAGACTACCCTATTTGCATGGTGCGCGTTTAACGTCCAGAGGGACCTTTTCCGCGGGGAGTTAACGAACCACGAACAATTAACGAGTTTTCGCGCTAGCTTCCAGAAATGGCGAATCGCCGTGCAACGCGTTCGTTTATGGTGCTCGTGGTTGCCTCCTTGCACCACGAAACGTCTGCGTTGTTAAGTGAGATATCGCCGATGGTGCCTTTTCGCGGATACACCGCGGGGGCATTATGATCGATACAGTTCCGGGAGCAGAGAGATTTCGCGGGGGCAAGTATGTATCGCTGGCAGACGATGCTTCATTCCGCAGATCCGTTCCGCGGCGGAGTTCCTCAAACGGGAATGCGCAAAGGGAGCGAGCAAACGAGAGCTTCTTTCTTATGATATGCATCGTTATACTCGAGTCTGTTTTTTTTTCGAGTCCTTTCAAGCCGATAGCACGGATTCCCTTGCGTTTCGCAATGGCACTCGCTATTGTCTTCAGCGTCTGTGACCTTAGAAGTGCCTCGGTATCGCTTCGTTTACTTCCAAACTTCTCCAGAGTCCAATTTGAATTTACTTAGATGAGTGCCTTTAGAGATCTTCACAATTTAAGGAATTCTTTCAGTGATGATAGGGTAGCAAACCGCTGTAGCTTATAGCTACAAGTTTCAGTTCATCTCAAACGCCACTTGGAGTTCCAAATTGTTAGATCAAGATACTATCACTTGGAGAAAATTTTGCGGAGATGCACCGTGTCCCAGGACGAATGTAGATGGAACTATCGTACGGCCCTGAACGACCGCGAAGCGAACCCGAAGAAGGGAAGCGATCTGGCTGAGCGGTTCTTGAGCGTGAGTGCTCGGAGAGTAAGACAGTGGCCACGAAATAAGAAACCGGTTGGGACCCAATTTACTTAACAACGGCCGAGAATCCAACACTTACGGATGTCCAGGGAGTGTGCTCGCGCGCGCGCGCGCCTGCTCTCCAGCTCCGCCGCTCTGTTACACATCGTAGGGGGTAAATTTGTGTGGGTTCGCCAGCGCCATTACCAGCCAGATTACAACCACCAGCACGGCCCGATCGTTGCTCGCCGCTGACGTCCTCCTGTAACTGTTATTATCCCGCTATTAACAATGCGGTTTCGCGTTGCTAACTCCACCATCCGGAGCATTGTTCCCTTGTCCATGGAGCCGAGGTCGCCGGCGCAATTTACGGCTCGAAATTTCCACCTTTTTGGGGATGGCAGTTCTTGCATTCCATTGTGTACTGCACGGAGCTCGAGAATAGACCTGACTTAGGTAAGCTACGCTACAGTGGGAGACCTAAATTTAGGAGTACTGGAAAAAATCTGACTCTGATCATCTTAAGTAAGATTTTCTTTGGTTAACCACCCTCGCGATGATAGCTCGCGATATCCGATACCTCTCGAGAGAGAATTGTAATATTGCCGCACGGTGGGCGTTATCGAGAAATTTTTAGCGCTACAATTAATTCACGGGCCCCTTCTACGTGGAACGATCGCTAGTACCGGAACTTCGCCATTGATGCTACCACGAACAGCACGGCCCGCTATTGGCATACCGGCTATTAATATTGTCACGTTCACCGACGGAGCACATTCTCCAGGCATGCTGCGCTCACCATCACCACCACATAGCTTCCCTCCACGGCCTGGCTACCAGCACCAGCGCGGCCGCTGGTGAACGGTGTCATCACCAATTTTCACCACCACCATGGAACGGTCTCGCCGGGGCCGTGTACGGTAGCCAGCTACTAATTTCGACTTCATCGGCCAAGATAAGGCCGGAATTTTTGCCACTGCGATCCAGCAGAGAGAGCCGGCGCTAACACGGGCCCCGGGACTCCTTAATTTTCTGCCTCTCCCCCCGTCAGGTAATCCTGTTGCCGTTCCGACGTCGGTAATTAGTAGATTCTATTTTTGTGCGCGATATCGAATCGCGCTTAAATGCAGCAAGATTCTATGAAGTTATTAACCCAACGCCCCGTTGGTTCCTCAATTTATTGCCACGGGATGAATCTTCAAATTGCCTTGCTACCACGGTTGAAATTTAATGAGAAGTCCAAGGCGTCGTTGGGAAAATTCGAAGTAACGAGAGGGGGGATAACGAGGCGTCGACGGGGTGGAATTTAAGTGGAGGGAGTTAATACCCTTTGGGGGTGATGTAAACGGTGTTATCCTAATATTTCTACTAGATTTAAATCTTCCAGTGTTCTCTGAAAACCGTATACACTCGGAATTACTCAGTGTGGAATTCAAAATTTTCTAAGTGTTTCTATTTCCTTTCCTCTTCTCGTATGAGATCGTTAACCTCTCTTTTCTCGCGCGCGCGTTTGGCGAAAGATCGGATCAAAAGCCGCGGCGACACTTCATACATCGAACCGCTAATTGACGTGGCCGAAATCTTGATTGGTTTCACGGGCGGAGGTGGGAGCCGAGCGATCGCGCGATTCGTTTTGTCAACAGGGAAAGGTAAAAGCGACGCGATCGCGAGAGGAGCCGGCCCTAACTAGCTATAATTTAAGCGGCACCGGCCGCGGGCAAAAAATAAATGAACGCATTAAATTTGATTATTTTATCGGTCGCCACGCCGAGCCACTCTCCCGCTGAAGTATCCCCTCTAATTGCGAGCATAATTCCCGGTTTTTATTCAGTCCTACCGGGCGGCTCCGCGCACCGCGATCGCGCAGCTACTAATTTCGATCTCATCGATGGAGATAAGCCCCGGAATTTTTGTCAGCGGTCGCCGCCGCCTTCGAAATCCTGGACTTCTTCATTTTCGCGGCGGATCCGCCGAGAGATTCCACTCGGGATCATTAGGCCGCGTTCATCGAGAGCCTGTGCGCGGTTCTTGTGCTTTCAGATAATGCGAAATTAGTGAGCCGGGCCCCTGATCATGCTCCTCGATGCAGAGTTGATAAAAAGTTGTATTTTAATGCGAGCGAAGAAACGTAACTCCGCTCTCGCCCGTCATCCGAGTATTATTTTATCGATCATTGGACGACGTTCCTTTGGGAGCCTTAAAATTACAAGTGTCCACTCCACGCTTCGGCACCCCTCAAGTGTTTTTATCAACGAGGATTCCTTTACCGTCAAACTTTAATAGATATGGGATCAGTAAGGATGTATACTTCCATAGCTCCAGAATCTCTCAACATCAGAATTTCTCGAGCAGACCTAATAATTCTATTCGAATTGAATACTAGCCGAGGACAGTCCCATCTAACGCACGAACCCTTGTTCGCTTTTACTTTATCGTCGGTATCTCCGTCGACGATGTTCCTCTTCCTCGGAATTTTCAAACGACCCAGGAGCTATTCTCGATCTCCTCCCCTCTTCTCGAAAGAGATTTCACCTACCTAGGCTTGCAAGGGACATCCGACTTTCCCACCTCGGAGGATGCTTGGTGGCCTTACAACGTCGTACGGGATAAGCGTTCTAACCTTTGATCCCGTCGCGAGCAACGTCGCTAGAATACGAGGCCGTTCTACGTTGTCCGCCCCCTGTTCGGGGCCCACCGAATCCCGATCCAATTTGATGCGCACGGTAGCTTCTGGCGAGATACCGCGGCGCGAGGGGGCCACGGGGGTGAATGGTAAATAACCGAGCCGTCGGCCGTGGACACGGGCGCGGGAAGAAGAGCCTAATTAAACGATGTACAATTTATAACACCAGCCGGAAGGTCTAATGGCTCGCGTTCCTGGAAACCCGCTGCCTCGAGCGTAGGGACCACACCTAGCTGGGCCTTGCCGCTCAGAGATTGTCATCGCGTCTACCGAATGACGCCGCACCGCCTCGCGTTTCTTCCACCGATCGGACACAGTGCACCGAGCTTCCATCGTGTGCGTGCGTCGACGCTTCATTATCACGGTTAACATTAACGATCCTTTCGTTACAATGTAGAGCGTGAAGTGTCGGAGGGTGAATGTTGTATGAAAGCTTCTCGAGGTCGTATGGAAGATCAAGGAACTGGAAAGCGAACTTCACTCGTGGCATGGCAGGTTTATCTCTGCGAAATAATCAACATTCTTCTTTTTTTCTCTTGTTAAGTAATGTCTACTGTGTAATAAAGAATTGTTATTATTATTCCACTTGGATTGGAATTATCTTAATTTGGGAGTAGCGAGTTTATTTATTCCTTGATGCTTTAATCTGAGGCTTTAATTTTGGAGAAACCGAGTTGAGTGGTTAAAAATATTTTTAATGCAAATTCAATAAAAATTTATTTAAGTAATAAAGTCCAGTTTTCTTTTTTTCTTACAAAGTCCCTTCTTTGGGGTTGTCAGGGCCCTTTGATTCGGGCCTTGATTCATACATGTAATATTGATTACCGAAATCTTGCGAAAGTAGTAAGATAAGATTCCGAGAATCTACTTCTTGACCCAGCAGAAAATGATTTTCCCTTACCATAGATCGCTGAGGAAGCACCGTTCCCCTCATCGCGGCGCAGTAAAGCAGTCCTCGAGAGCGGTCTTGGCCACGGCCGAGCGTACCACTATTTAGATGTCTCTCGCATCGTGCAACGGTTCTTGAAACGTCGGCATACGCTTATCGGATTCCAATTAACCGCGCGATCGAGCGTTCTTCCCGTAAACGGTTACACCTGTGGTCGTAGTTGGCCGCGCGGAAGCGCTCGCGGCGAGCAAGAAATAATTAGAGCTTTCGGTCCGGCGGGGGAAGCGCGGAGAATGTAGGAAGCCCCTTAATGACCTCTGCTTACACGTACTCGCCCGTACGTACGTACGTACGAACAGGGGCCGGCTGTTTCGCCGGTTGCATCGATGGACCGAGCAACTCGATAACTCGGAACCGGTATGTCCGCGCGAAACGAAAGTGTGAATCGTGCCTCGCGCCCGACACGAACCCCGTCGATTTTCTCGCGACTCGACCTCGATTTGTCTTCGCTTTACATGGGCTTTCGTTGCTCGCGCTTTCGACCCGATTCCTGGTAAAATACCGCCGCTTTATCGGAACGCACGGCCTCTTTCACCTTTGTAGCTTGCGCCAAAACATTTCTAGAAGTCTTTAGAAGTCACTAGAAGTCTCTATACTCCACATCGAACTGTTTATCGTCTTCAAGTGAAGTTTAGAAGTAATCCGCAACGATTCTCGTCGACAGCTCAGGTTCCGGCTGTGAAGTTCAGCGTTTTCTAGTCTGTTGGAAAAGCGCGAGGCGCGAACGAGGAGTAGCGAGAGTGTGGGCGCGGGTGGATGGACGTTAAATTGGCGTGGCGAAGATTTAGGGGGAGGTTTCGCGGGGTTTTATAAAGTCTGCCGAGGGGCATGGGATCGCAGGCAAAAACCAGGCGGAATTGAGAGCACTCTCGAGGGTAATGCGGCATAAAGGAGATAAAGTACGTTTAATATCGTTGAAACAGTTATGGCCGCGATTATGCCTCCCGTGGACGTCGAGCTCCTGTGCATTTTGTATACAAATGTTCCATCGGCCAAGTGTCCGCCGTGAACCGGGTTAACGTCCCGGTTGCTTAATAACGCGTTATCAAGGGGGCTGAAACCGTAACCGGCGACCGTCGAAAACGATTACCCCTCCGGGGGTACGTTCTGATTACGGGAAACACTGGAAATTTTACTGTGATCTCGATGTAACGTTCGGTATCGCGGTAGCTCTTCTCTCCTGTCTTTTCTGCTTCATCCGAACTTTCTTCTGAAGCAATTTAGTAACGCTCGGCCTTAAAACACTGCCCCCTCTGGACAGCGAAACTCGTAAAACTAGAAGAGCTTCTCGACTCCTTCACCAAAGTGCGACGCAACGTCAAATATTCTCGATTCGATCAGGCGTCCTCGAAGCAGCGTATACCTCGGCGATACGATCGGCCCGGCTATCGGGCGGCGATTCAATTTACACAAAACAGTATTTAAAGGTCGTAAAAAGAGTACAGGAGGGGGAGGGGGCTGGTCTATGCGGGGCACGCTTGAATATTCATAGGGCGCGGTCATAAACAGCCAAATAAATTGGAGAGAGCGAGTGTAAACGCTAAACGGTTACACGGGGGTATTAACGGCTGGCGGGGAACGAAGATTTACGGGACAGTGTGCCGAACAAATTAACGGGCGGAGGGGTGGGAGGGGGAGTTTTAAGCAGTGAGGACAAGTCAACGGAGAGGGGGAGAGAGAAAAAAATACGTATGAATAAACAGGAAAAGAAGTAGAAAGAAGCGCGATCGTGCGATAAGAAGTCTGGAGATCCAGGCGTTCGACGAACAACTTCGCGACTCGTCGATCCTCGATCCACGATCCACCAGAGCCACCGGAATCGGGTTAACGTCCGTGTTATTTTTGCTGCGAGCTGTCAACCCGGGAATCCTTGCGCTAACAAGGTGCCGCACCGGTCGAGCATCCGAGTCCGTTTTTATCAATGGCCCTTTGGGAAGTGGCGGATGCCCTGGTCCTCTTCAGCGAGGATCTAACGAGGGCCTGGCTTTTTGCGCATTAAAATATCGACTAATTGCCCCAGGATTCTGGCCGACGTTTTTGCGCCACTGTCCAGCCAGGCCTCTCCCCCTCCGAACGTGATCGGCCGACCGAATATTCCCGAAATCTCGAATTCGATGGACAACTCGACGCGTGACATTTTTTCCTGCCGTATGCCGGTAACCATCGTTTCTCTTTTCCAGGAAGAGTCGTCTTCGAGCTAAGGCATCCTTCACTCGCGGCTGGATTCTGGATATAGAAATCGCTGCTGCTGTATTTTTGAGCGACGACTTTGGTGTACACTTGGTGAGCGTCAATCATATTTCTTCGTTGATGAAATCAGTGGTTTATTAATACCAAGAGTCTTACACGGATGGTAGAATTACAACGCGTCAGATTGGTGACGATTTCAATATTATCCATGGATCAGATGTTCGTGGAAGTCTCTTTAGATACGTTGAGCCTGTGCTTACACCGTTTTAATCACGACCTTCTTCGTTAATTTTGATGTCCCCTGTCACTCGTAGACCCAGCTAACGAGCCAGGCGTTGTTTAATCCATTTATCCGTGGCATCGCTGCTACCGCGTGCTGAGGATCTTTCTCGCTGGAGATGATGATTCTGATTCGATCTACGGGTTTAACGAGGTCGTCGGGTTCCACAGAGTTTTCGGAGATCCTCTCCTACCGTTTTACAAAATTCTGTATTGGATTTTTCTTTAACTCTGTGGCGTTTAAGTAGTTGAATCACGTGTCATTGAGGAAAATTCTGTCTCAGAGTACCAGTTGCGCTCGAGTGTCTACATCTGGAGCTATTTGTATTGGAATTTAGTCTTCGACCGTAAATAATATACCAATTACGTAATGAGTCCCATGGAAGAGGCACAGACGCATTAGCATACTCGTTTCCGTGGTGACGTATCCGAAATATGTTCGTCATCCGAGGAATCTGGCCGATGGCGCGATTAAGAAACACGCCTCTCGCTGGTGTTCGCGGCTTTTCACCACCAATTAATAGGATTTCATAACGATCGATCGTTTTTCTCCGGCGACGAGCCCGGGGGGAACAGGATCGCGGGGAAAATCGCTAGCGGTTGGACGATAGGTAATTCATAACACGGGATCGGCATTATGTTCTATTTAGAAACCGGTCTCGCGTCTCGAGAAAGATCGACATCAGCCTTCGCGCGTCCCTTAAAACGAGTCAGAGCTTCGATACCTATGTATGTCTTTCTTCCCTCCTTTTTTCTATTTTTCATAAAAAAAATTTCTGGCAAAATAAAGGTTGCCTTAAAACTATATATAAAAACCCACGCCCCTAAATTTGTATTTATACGCAGAAAAAATCCCTAACCTTGTCTATTGTTAGTTTCTTCAGGGTGGTGTCCCACTTATGGTCTAATATCTATCCTTGCATGAACTGCAATCCAGTCACATATCGAGTCACGCCTATCTACCACGAACCAGAGCTCCCAAGTATGTACCCTGAGCTCCAGTCCAACTACTGCAGACAGTGGTGACCAGTCTACCGACCCGACGTCAGTATCTATGTACATCTTCCTTGTTCAAATAGCAGACGATTGCTGGTGACAACGGTCCTAACTTGAAACACCCCCCGCACTATAGTCCCAAGTAACACAGGTTCCCCGACACGCCTTTCTACCAGCAACCGGTGCTCTCGAGCACCAGCAAAGGAAGTCACCTATCCGCCGAGCCACCACTCGGGCCCCACGGTTCGCCTAGCAAGCGACCAGTTCAATTTGTGTTAAGGTGCACGGGGTCCCGGCCCGCTAATTGCCTCTCGAATACCGCGAGTAGTTCGCGGAGAAACACCTATTTAACCTAGCATTCCTCGCGACAATCGTCTTTTACGCGCGCGGAGGCCACTCGAGCGGCGCGGCTCGTTGCCCCAAGCAAAAAGAGCGAGCGTCCAGTCGTGTCGGGGCCCAGCGAGGCGGCGATCACAATAATTGAACGGGGCGAGCCGAGAGAGAGAGAGAGAGAGAGACCAAACCATCGCCATCGGTATCTGACAAATTATTGCATGATTCCGGGGGGAGGGCCACGCGAATGCCTCGCCCCAACCCCCTTTCTTTGCCCGACGACCACCACCCGTCCGGCGAATTTATAATTTTCGCCGCGCATCCACAGAAGCCAACGGCGTCCTCTCTCTTAATCGGCGAATTTGTTATGCGGCCGGGCTTTTTGCGTCGCGGACTGGTATCAGTCGGCGCGATAACTCCGATCGTTTTGCCTCCCGAACGCCATTCCCACTTCCCAGAAGCGATCTTCCTTCACGTCCAAACGAAACTCGAAGTTGAAGGTGGTTGGAGGCGACGCGGCCACCGCGTGGGAGTTTATTGTATATGAATTCTGTTTCTCATTTCGCGAGAGACTTGCTCGCCCGTTAAATGGGAGGTATCGAGGGTGATGAGGGGCGAAGTGGTGTCCTTGATTCCGTGGAATGGACACTCAGGTAGTTTCGGGTACGAAAATCTCGCGGCCGAGGAACGGGAGAGAGGATACATCGATTGGGAAACGGGAAGGTGGGGAACGGATAAGCGGAATCGTGACAAATTGTCGTTTGGGAAGGCGGCAGGAAAGTCGGCCGCCTCTCTGTCGGCCGCGGCGGCAGCGGCTGATCTGAAATTTACAACTTTTTAGGGGGCCGTTTTATGGGTAGTTAGAAAGTTGTAATTTAGTTAACGAGGTAACCCCGGGCAATTGCATTATACGGAGATAATTTTTAATTTTATGCCTGCTATATTAAAGTTCGACATCGAGTAGCCGAGCATGAATAAATTTCACCGGCTACAAGCTCTACGGGGACATCTTCAATCTTAACGCGATCCCGTCTGCAGCGTAATAAAAGTTTTTATTACGGAACGCCATTTGCTTGGATCGCTCGCGTGGAATCCAACCGTACAGGCAGATGGAGAAATTTCGGCTGAATTCCTCAAATACCGTACGCCTTTCCATTTCCATCCCAGGCCACGTCCCCCCTCTCACCCCCTCCCTGATTCGAGGCGCGCCTCTGATATTCGTCTTCGTCTCCCGATGCCCTGCCGCCGATAAAACAAAACCACAAATCCTTATCATCCCGGTGATCTCGATTCCCGAATTGGAATAACGCTTCCACCGGAAAGCACGATGATGTTTCTCAAGGACCACCGGTCCACATCTCGAAATTACAAAGTTTGGCTCAACGCCCGCCTCGGGAATATTTTATTCCCCGCTACTTGAGAATTCAAGATCCTCGATAGTCTTCCTCGAGCTCCTCTATATTTGTCTCGTCCCCTACGAGCGTCCAGAAGCTTCGTTCTCCGTAAACTGAATATTCAGATGTTCTCGGCGGATCCCGTGATATTCGTCAAATCTTCGACTGGATGCTGCGGAAAGATTAATTAAAAGTAAGAGACGCGAAGCGGCAACTAAAGATCTCATTGTCAGCGGCGACGTTAAACGAGGCACCACAGGTGGAATTAGTCACGAATGTTAGTTACGGGGCGGCTCGTTTCCGATACGGTTCGACCGTTTTCGTGCGTGTAAGAACAGCCATCGTGTCGTGCCTAATTAGGAGCACGTATCCCGCGCGTGCTTTTTGAAGCGGGCCGCTCGCGCGCTCGCGTTTGCATCGGGCCGCGGCTTTCTTGCCGCGGAACTTTCTCGCCGTAAACGCTCGACGCGAGGCCCCGACCAGCACTCCGGACTCCTCCGGCTGCTTCGTAAATTTCCTACGAAGTCGGAAACGGGATTTCGTCTCGATTCATCTTGCCGGCAATTACTGGCAACGGCACATGATCCGCGTACCTGCCTACCGATGCGCTCGATTTATGGGAAACGCGTGTAAGCTTCGGTAGAAACGATTACTTTACTTGCGCGCCTTTCCATCGAAAGCCGAACTTGACATGGCGATCCTTCCCCCCACCGGCGATCGATACCCTGGCATTTTCCTTTTTTTCGCCGACGCGTACGTGCAGCAGCTATTGAAACCCCCTTTGACGAGCGACCGGCGTCCTTTTCCAATATATTCGATTAGGAACGATATAATTCTTCTTCGAAGGCACTCGGGTGAGATGCGCGAGGCCTGTAGCCTGGATTGAATTTTCAAGTTATCAGAGCTATTTAAAGTAGAAGACGCGCTCGAGAAACGAAGCGCCCATCGGCTACGGTATTCCGATGAAATTGTATCGGCTAGGGGTCCACTCGCAGAGGAAGGCTTTCCTTCCCCGAATCCATCGGGGCCCCTTTTTCTTCCCTCCTTAATTCCCTTCTGGAGGACACGAATCCGAGCATCGGTACACCCGTCGAAACAGTGGCTGGCTCCCAATTAGGAGGCCTCTTTTAAGTAATGCCCGCGATCTCTCTGCCCTCTCGCTCGGGCTCACGCCGGCTTTACCTGTCCCGCGGTCTCTGTCGGCTCGGCCACTGGCACGATTGACTTTCCGCGGCATCCTCGTCTTTCTCTTGTATAAATTAGTCCCAGCCGCCACATAATGGCGTGTCGATGCGCTACTGTCCCCCGGCTAGCCTCTGCCTTTTTAATTCTCTTTTTCCCCTCGTGCCTCAGGTTGTGCCACAGGGACCCAACGTTCTCTCTCGTCCCTCTCCGTTCTATCTACGTCTTCTTCTGACCCTTTCTCCTCGGGTCCTCCTCGTCCCACGCGCCCAAGGGACCATCGCGCTGTCCCTGTCCCCCACCTCGACGGGGCCCTCTCTGCCCCTGCGGAGATCTACTCTCTGGGCCTCTTTCCCCTCCACCCTCCTTCTCGCTTCGTTTCGCCGCACTCGTCAGACCGGCCGCTTAATTTACGACCAATTAATTTGGATAAACTGAATGAGGGGAGCCCTGCTTTCGATGCACGCGTTAACCGTGAATTTTTTTCCTCCCCCTCCCCCGTTCCGAGGCCTCCCCCTCGCCGCCTTCCGGTCCAGCGGCGGTGAGCGCACACTCGCCCCGAACCTTTTCGGGGGCCCGGGGCCCGACGGCTCTTCCCCGCGGCTGGAAACCGGCGAGCCGGGGCCCAACGGATGATCGTCCCGATGACACGGTTGTAATTTCTGATCGGAGACGACTTGATCGCCAGCGCTCGATAGCGATTGTCGTTAAAAGGGAACGGGGTATCGCGGATCGTTTGCGTGTGTCCTTCTCCCGGTAATTGGCATGGAACGTGGAGGATCGCCCGTTCGATAGATCCAAGGGGGAGGAGGGGGACTAGGTGACTTCGGAGATGGTGATCGAATGTTCGGGCACACCTTTTTTGGATTAACTCGCCAAGGACTTTTACCGAATGCACTTTGAACCACCACCTAAAAAGAGGAACCACTGTATGTACTTCCAAAATCCTCGTGTTTTACGTAGGGGAGACCGGGGCAAGTTGATACAGACGAATTATCTCGACACTGTAGCTCCTTGTGTGCGAGATATTTGAAGCTTCTTGATCAATTATTTATTACGATCTAGCGTACGTCTGTGTACTTGACTTTAGTAATCAATTTTTAACTGTTTTCGTTTCTATAGAGAAAAAGTAAATAGTTGTGTTAACTTTCCACTCCGTCTTGAAACAGGATAGAGAATTTTATCACTTAAATTAATTGGGCATCATATTGAGTCCTTTGAAGGTAAGGTAATTACGTTTTGTTATTTTCTTTATATGTTCTACATTTTTTTATGAAGATGTTTGTAAATAATGACTTCCTGTGGGGTAAGTTGATACGTTTTCACTGGGGCATGTTGATACTCATGGGGAGTGTATCAATTTTTCCCGACTACTTTTAATTGGATTTTTCCTTTTATTTCTAGGAAAATAGTATTTGTGGAAAATACCACAAAATATTTTTCAAAAAGCGTATGTTAGTGTAGAAAAGGAGTCAATGTCGTTAAAAAAAATATAAAAAAAAAATAGTTTTATTAAGCTACATTAATAAAAAGAAGCCAACACCTCATGTTAAAGTGGGAAGAACCAAAGTATATATTACCAAATTTGTTATTAAATAATTAATTCAAACAAAAATGAAAAAATTGAAAACTGAGAAACGTATCAACTTGCCCCGGTCTCGCCTACACCCTAGGTGACGGATTAAAATCGAAAAGGCGGCTCGAAGCAAGCGTGAGCCCAGGACGATCGTTTCCCCAGGCAATTGGATGGCGCGTGAAATGGATTCCGCTCGCCAGAAAATCAGCGTCGATCCGCGTTTCTCATTGTATCGTACGTGGGGGGAGGCAGGGGGGAAGCGTTGCAGCAAGAGCCCGAGGAACGGGAGAAGGAACGGTTAGAGAAGCGACGGTGAGGAGCAGCAAGCAGCAGCAGCAGCAGCACGAAGCAGACATCGAATCGGGGCTCGATGCCGTGGACAGGCCTGCTTGGTATTCCGTTCCCGTCCGGAGGCATAATTGGCCGCCAACTGGCGACGCTCCTCCGGGTATCGCGAAGACAAGAAATTATTCTTTAATTAATTGTCAGCGCTCAATGTGGCCGCATGCGTAGGATCGGTCGGCCTCGTACATAAATTTCATCTATATGGGAGCGCCGACTGCGCGCGTGTAAGAGCCTCGCATAGAGGGATATCCAGGAGAAAACGCCGGGACCAGAATGGAGAGGGGCAGCGGAGAATATAAGGAGAGCCGAGAGAGCTTCCGATCTGCGGAGGTAGCAAATACCTGGCGCCTGTTTGTAAACCCTTTAACGGTAAATCGTCGCTCTAAAGGGTCTCTTTGCACCTTCACTCCTCCACTCTCTCTCTCGCCTCCCCTCGGTTTCCTCTATATTCCTCTTAATGCTCGCGTAGGTGATCGCTGGGCAAGATGGAGCACCGTATAAAGAGGGGAAAGTTGCTTCAACCAGCTAGAATTGCAGTTTCCGCGCTCTGATCGCGCTACTGGACACTTTGCTTAGCGAGCGTGTCTTCTAAGTCGTCATTAAGCTATCTCTTTGCAAGCATAAACGTTTGATATGAAACATTGAAGTAAATAGTATCTTCGCGATCTTGGTGAATGCTGGAGAGGAAAGGCTGCTTAGGTTGCCTCGTATTTTGCTCTAATAGTAACGAGGCCACGAGGGCAAGGTTCCTCAGCGGTCGTAAAACAACGACAACTTCCGGCGATTTGGCCCCGTTTCTAATAACCAGTATATCAGGGGGCCCGGGTACGAACAATTAGGCTACCGGTCTCGGCCGAACGGACGACAGTTACGAGCCGGCCGAGGGATTCAAAGAAGGCGGCGAACTTCTTTGATCGGACGTGCCAGTGGAACGGATCCCCAGCCTTCTCGTTTTAGCCCGGGAAGGTGGCTTCTCTGGCTACCCCGTTCTTGCAGATAGGGAAGGTGGACCCCGCGCAAGTGTACGTGAATCCACGCATTGGCGTCGAGATCACACCTGTCTCCAGCAAACTTCTATGACAGTTTCAACCGAGTTCTATTTAATTCTTTAGAAGAATAAATCACAAGGGGCTCTAGTGTCTGCCTATAACTTGGAATTTCTCTAACAGATTTATAGGAAACAACCATTCAGTATAACCACTCAGACAGAGTACCCTAAAATGTGAAAGTTATCGGGTAGAGTGATCACTTACGCTTCGTAGCCGGGCAACAGAGATATTACGGTGATCAGTTTAGAACGGACACTTCTCGCAGATCGTTGCCCATCCCTTCTCGCCTAAAAGCGAGTAGCTCCGACGCTCATGGACAGATTATTCGGGACAGGTGCGTACACAGGCCCTGGGGTTCACGTATGTAGATACAAGGCGGTGCTCCGTGTGCGTGGACCCCGTGCACCGTATATATTTTATAATTAGCCTCGAGGGCCTCCGTTCGATAAATCAGCGCGCCGCCCGGGCTTAAGACTTAATTAAAAATTTAGTCAAAAACCAATTAGTGGCTACGCCGGATTAACATATTTCTAATTATCTGCCGGACACTTTCGGCCGCCCTATACCGCTGCCTCGACTACTTGCCATATACGAGGAGGTCGCCGACGTTCTCTCCTCCCTCCTTCCACCCCGTCGATGACTTTGCGATACATTTCGTTGCGCCCAGCGGAACTCCCTTCTTTTTTTTCCACCTTCATCGTTCCTTGGGACATAATACTTCTTTCAGGGAGGGATCACGCTCGGCTGAAAAAAAGGTCGTTGCCACGATCGCCGTCGACGCAACCAAGAGATTATTGTTTTCTTTCCCTGCTCCTTTTTTTCCCTTTTCCGTTTCCATCCGATCGATCGATCGTAATGACGATCGTTCGAGTGCACAATCCGGGTTCGATGACTCTCGACTTACCTTTCGTTCCGGCTCGTTTTCGTTGGGGGCGATCGGGGCTTGCCTCGTTTAATCCCGTCCTCTTTTATTCGATGATGTATCCAACTGCGCTAACTGCGACGCCTATGCTTGGTTCGCAGCCTACGTGCCCGGACCTTTGGGGTGTCTCGCGGGGATCTCGAAGAAACGGTAACAAGTCGGTGGTTAAATACTGAAATCGCGTTTATTTCACTATGGTATACTTCCATGGATAAATTATATATCATGTTACATTTATACAGGGCGCTTGGGTACAATCCGGGGACCTCGTCGCGCTCGCAATGGTTACCGATCGGTGCTTGCGTATCACTGTCTCCTTCCCTCGAATCGATCGTGGTACGCGTAGATACAGAATTTACATACCTCTTCGCTCGTTAAACACCCGCACGTATGTACACACGCTTCCCTATCGTTCCCTTAACGCTTAATAAACGAAACCATCTAACACACTCGTACCTCCTGACTTTATCTTAGGCGACGCCTTTAGAGCGTGCGGATCTCCGCGTTCTATTCGAACTCCTTTGAAAGAATACGCTATTTAGACTCGCGAGTTCGGCTGGCTAATTCTGAATGCTGAAAGGCTTCGACCGTTGGAGAAGCGATCGAATCAAGGCTTTAAGGGTGGCGTCGCGGGGGCCATCTGAGGGCAGAATTCTAGATGGGTAGCTGTTTTAGGGAAATTACCGGTTACGTCGCGCATTCCTTTCAATCCAGTCGATTAACTCCGCTCGTAGATTTCGCCCAATATGGTTCTCGCGTTTACAGAGTTCTAATCGAAGTCGAGTCTACATTTTCCTGTCAGCTTTTCATGGAAATCGAACGTCCTGTACACGCGTATATACACAACACGTCTATTTACAATATGTACATCGGTGTTATGGGCTTTTCCGTTGACATCAACGCCTTCGAAATGCCTTCTAAATGCTGTCACTCGCGACCTTTTCGCTCGTTGTTCGCGAATCCGTCGAGGCTCGATGCTCGAGGGCCCGTGGAAATTATAAACGATTCAACTCGAAGGCGAAACGCGGGGAAACGAGCAGACACGAGAGGCGAAATTTCGTTTCTTTTTCTCAACACACGCTTCTGACAGGCGACAGATTGCGACGATAAAAGTCATCGCCGATTTATCGTCTCGCGTACACTCGCGGCGAGCTTGACTTTTTACGACCAACGGGGATGAGTAATTCGCGCGTTACGAAGTTGCGGCGTCGAATAGTCGTATCCAATTTCCAAGATCTACGTTTGGGGTACACAGGTCTGTTGCTTGATTGGACCTCAACGATGCTGTGGAAACGGGGCTCCCAATTCCCTTGGAATTTTCACGGTTCGACTTAGACAATTCGGAATCCTCTGTCGAGCCTTCAATTTAGTCGCGAGTTTCTTCATCTCCTATCAATCTCCTTCAAATTCACAGATCTTCGTTTACTGGGGTCTGGAAACCCAGTTACATCTTCCATTCTTCGTTCTTCAACTCGTCATCGAACTTCATCCCACTGTTGCCGGTTCACCATCAATTCCCCACTCCTCCGGCAAATTCGAACACTTTCGAGTCACCTCGATCACATTCTCCTTGAACCTCGCGAAGCCTCCCCTTCCCCCACTCTGTTCCCAAACCCTCAGCAACGTCGTCCATTTAATCCACAGTTCACTCTCTTCAAGTCTGCAGTCTCTGACTCCCGTTCCCAAGGCCTTCAGTTCCTTCTTCTAACGACAAAGTCAGCTCGTCCCGTCGCCACCCCGAGGTCCAATCGATCTCCCTCGCTTCTGGATTAGAGGAGGCGATCTCAGGTCAGCTTCCCTCGCGGCTCGCTCGCCCAGAAGAGGCAGACTGGCCAGGATACAGGCGACTTGTTCTCGCGCCGCTCGAGTCTGCCTTATTAAGGCCTGTGTCCAGGGGGCCCCATGAACATGGCTGCCGCGGCCGCGACATGGGTGTGCCTAGCCATGGCCGCCGCGATGAAGGGAGGCACTCCTGGTGTTCCAGGAGGCCCCACTCCGGAGAACATCAGGCCCGAGCCGAAACTCGGGTGCAGCAACGGCCTCGCTGACAGCCTCAACTTCTCGATTTCCGCCTCCTGCAGCCGCTTCGCCTTCGCCCGCCTGTTTTGGAACCAGATCTTCACCTGGAACAGGGAAAACGGGAAGAAGGTGAGACGATGGGGCGATCAACGGGCACCAAAGCTGCGTGACCGCTTTAATTTCAGCCAGTTAAATCTGGCTGGGGTTAGCAGAAGCTAGTCGAACCTGCTCTGTTAGAATACGAAGAAGCAAATTACAATTCCCGATCGCCGAGCACTTTCCAAAATCAACTTTTCCCTCGCCATTGTCCTGTCGACGGCAAGGACGAAAATCGTGCACGGGGATCGACGCGGCGAGAACGATAGTCGATCGGCTACACGCGGGAGGGGCTCCGAGGCATGTAATTAAATAATTACGCTATCGATCAGCGGTATATACGCGGAGCGTTCTAACGAGGGACGCGCGAGTAGAAAATAGCCGGCCGCGGTGCAGCATGAACGGCCATTTAGCGCGTAATTAGCCGGCTCAAATTGGTGAAAGCAGCGATCGGAGGCGAGGCTGGGTGGAATTCGAGGCGAGTGGCGGCTCGGAAACTCGCCGCGTGGAAAAGTATGCGTCGCCGCGTCGAATTCGCCCCGAGACCGTGGGCAAACGTTCGTTCGCGACGGTAATTGTGTTTGCGCAGTCGGCGGACAATCCTTCTGTTTGGACAGTACACGCCGACGTGGATCCACCAGCCGAATCACGACACGCGTCCCTCCGGCGATAGGTACCTTACCTCCTGGGGAGCCACGAATCCCGGCGGTCCGTGCGACGTGGTTCTACTTTTCGAAAAACCCGCGTCGCCGCATTTTCCGTTCGCACGAGTCCCGCCGCACGATTAACAAGTCGGCGAATCAGCGAATTAGTCGGTAACTCCGGGGTCCGTTAACGCGAGCGCTAATTGGACTGGCATTCGGAATGACTGTTGCAGCCTCGTTACACGCGCGATCCGAGGATAATTATTCTTATTAATATCGGGGGCTGAAAGCGATAGTGTGGGCTTTCCATGAAAGTTTTATGAGCGACGTAATCGCGATGTGGCTGGAAATTGTGGAGGGTGTTTCGGAAGTGATGCACCAATGATTTTGGTATATTGAATTACGCAAGCTTCTCAGCATTTCGAATGAATGTATTCAGGGGGTAGATAGATTTACCAGGATAGATAGATTTCTTCATTCAGTGGATCGTGTTTCTATGAAATGTGTACAGTGTTGATTAGGGGGAACGCTGATATACAGATCTATGTATGTTCACATGCCACCTCATTTGTCTTCGAAACTGAGCACCCTTTCGATGTTTAGCTAAGCGTTTCAAGCACACCCTGTACGGTGTGCTGTTGGTTCGAGGGTTATCGAACGAGGTGCGCGTGTGCTGACAACAATGCCCCTATTACCATCATTCCTCCTCCCGTTATTATTATTTTTATCGGCGGGTAATGGCGCGGCGTCTACGCAGCTCCCATGGAATTAGCATTAAGCACCCCGTAGCACGCGTAACGAGTTCAAGGAGCCCGTAATCAGATCGCTAAAATGGATATAATGTTGCATCGGCGCGGGGCGGCAAAGTAAAAAATGTGGACGCCGTGGAAAAAAACGATATAAATCGCCGGCTCTTTAATAAATCAGACACGATGTCGGACAGAGGTACGTACACAAGTACCGGGGCGTTTGTGTGCGTAATCGTGGACGGAGGATACCCTGGGTATCGCTTAGAAAGTTAGAAATCTCGCGTCGCGTGACAATGCGCAATCAAATCGTTACTGGCTGCTCCCTGTGGAAAGACGTATTGCAATATTCCAAGAGGTTTTTCTCCACGTGCAGCGAGGCTTCCTGTTTTTCACGGCCGTGGGCTCACGCGTTACCACGTTTCAGCGCAATTTTCCAGGGACGCGAGTAAACAGCGTCACGCGTCTGACTCCCTTCGAGAACCCTCCTATTCTATTCGCCCTTTTCGTCTCAAAAGACATTTGCCAACGCCTATCATTATATAACAGAGGGTCTACACTCTACGGTGTTAAATACTTTGGATTCGTAGTCCAACGCGACCTCAGTGTCCATTGCTCCTTTGATCTCTGTTTAGTCTGCTCCCAGTAGCTCCGTTACTCAAAATCAAATGATCTAGAATTCCTTGAAATTCCCTGAGACTACCAACAATGCTGTCTAATTGCCTGTGCGAGGAAACGAAGGCGTTCGATCGATCTTCGGCCATCGACTCGAGGCCATTTCCACGAACAACGCTATTGCGTTCTAACGGCGCGAATATCGCCAGCCTAAATCGCGAACATACCTCTTCGTCGCGGGTGAATAATGAGAGGAGAGGGCGCGGGGCGTTTCGGTAGGGCGAAGAGGACAGGAGTGCGAGGAGATCGTAGCTTATCTAAGCAAATGAATACGACGAAGCTTCATTTCGTCTGATGCATTGTAATGAATGCGGAAAGTGTATCTGAACACGCTAACTGCACGATAATAGCCGCATCGCGACCGTCTTTTCGGCTGTTACACGCGTCACGGCACGACGAATATACAGCCTCGTTTGGAATTACCGTTCCTTTAATTCTATCGCTGGCGAGCTACATTCGCAGGATTTCTAAGCGACGGTGACAAAGGTATCTGGTCACCTCGAGCTTCTGTGATCTGGCAAGAAATTAATACTCATTTCTCTGATATTTTACTATTATCACGCAGCGCAAGTTGCTTACTCCACGACGCACAAATCAAAAGTAGATTCAGACTGTTACGGGCGGACAATTAATCACGGGCTATGCCTGAAGTGGAATAGGAACTTTATGGTCCGACGATTAATAACCATAGGCTATTGCTAAAAGTAGATCCAGCGGTTTATGGCCAGACACAAATCGCTACAACCTATTTCTCGCCATCTACAGAGTTTTTTGTATTCTCCAATTGTACTGTTGGGTACATTATAGCCCCCTCAAACCTTTTTGCATAAAACGCATAATTAGATTCTTTATTCTTTTCTATACCCTCTGAATTTCATTGACGTATCTTTAAAATTGACAGAGCTATGGTAAATTTTGTAAATGGATGTTGACGAACTGATTTTAACTGGTATCTAAGCCAAACACACGTCAACCTGAACGTGACACGATCTATGACTATTTTTCTGACTGTATTTTTTTAAAATTTTATGCGAATAATAAGTAAATAATAAAAAATAATGTTAAGCTGTCATCCGGTTAGCGCGCCGATAAATTCAACGATTTTCAGGAATTTATTGCGACGAAAATAATTATAGTAATGTAATAAACCTTTCTTCTATTTATTAAACTACATTTCTACAGTAAATAAAAAATATGAAAGTAATAAAATTATTGATGACATATCTTGATGACATGTTTAAAAATTCATACCTCTCTCGTCAAAGCGATTTCAGCTGTTAGACTTATCTGAACCCAAATATTCAAACAGATTCTTGATCAATATGACTGTCGCTATCGCTCGGACTATAATTAGTGATTTATCTTCAAAATTGTAATAATCCGACTATAAAGGAGATATATCAAATTTTTAAATATTATAGACGGTTTTACAACAATATCACTATGTATAAAAAATATCTAACTTCGTAATGTCTACAGGTACGTTTCTCGAAACTAACTTTTGGCACTGAGGCCCAAGTGAGGCATCAAGTTTGAAGCCTAAACCACACAGCAGAGCCAGCAATCAGCTACATGGATTGCCGCGCGGAAGGTCATGGATCTCCCCGAGCAGTGTCTGGTGAGTCCCAGCAAATACCAGCAAATCTTAACAGATACCACCTGGAAGGTCGTATCTATCCATTCGGTAACCCTGCTCAGTCGAATCAGCCTCCATTCGCGCATCAATATTGTTTCTTCCTCTCGGCTTGCTCGATGTCTTCAGCGATTCTTCCGAACCACATTCCCCGGGCGAGCTCGATCACCGTCGGGTAAATTCGTCGTCGCGTCAGCTTCGAATAGTATCATTAACTTCACGGGCAGGTGTGCAGGTTTTTGGAAAATCGGTGAGCCAAACGGTATTTACTCCGAAGCCTCCGCGACTCGACAGGTACACAAACCTACACTTGGCCAAACAATTCGCGACGCGCAAAACCGTGCGTAGCCATTGTTCGGGGCGGCGGTGGGGCAAATGAGCGCAGATCATTTCGGCTGATACGAAAATTAAGTATAATATCATTCCATTACGTTCAATTTAATTAACGTCAATCATGTTAATTGCCAACCGCTCCGCGGAAGGGTGTGTAATTACCCGGTTCGACGTGATGTATCTGATGCGAGAGGCGGACGAGAATTTGCTCGTTTTAACCGCCTCCCGGCGAGCAATTACCGCGAGGAGAAAGAAAGGAACCATATAAAGAAAGCACGGCACTAAAAAACGAATGCGTTTAAGAGGAATGAAATTGGAGGGTTTGAAGGAGGGACTTTGGAAAAACGAGCGTGACGTTCCAATTCACCACGATTATTCCGTTCGCGCTTCTGAGGGCGTGCAAAAGTGAGTGCACCCTTGGACTCGAGTATAACTATCCTCTTGCGATCAACAGAAGTTCTTCCGAAATAAACGTCCACTAACTTGCACGAGGGGACGTTTCTTATACAATCCCGTGGGATCTTCGACTCGACCTATAATTCGCTTCTAATCAAATTCGAATGAATGTTCGTGGAAGAAAAATTTACGTTTGCACGTTCTTAGAGGCACGTGCCAATCAGTTCTGTCTGCTGGTTAATCACGATCCGCGATTTCTCGAGGCTTAAAGGCTGTTTCTGGCGAGTCTCACCTGCGTTTCCGTGAGGTGAAGGGAGGACGAGAACTCGGCTCTTTCGGCGATGGTCAGGTACTGCTTTTCGCGGAACTTTTTCTCGAGGGAGAGCAGCTGTTGCGTGGTGAACGGCGTCCTCGGCTTGCGGTTGGGCTTGTGCTTCCTCAGGGTGCACCTGACCGGGCCTGGTCCTGGGCCTGGCAGCCTCAAGTCCCCTGAAATCAGCCCGAAAAACTGTCGATCAGCGTCGGGGAGTCGATCGTGGACGAAGTCTGAGGTGGACTAGCCTCCGTGGATTAGAAAGTCCCGCGGCGGGCTAAAGAAGATCGAGGATCTTCGAAAGGTCGCGCGTCCTCGAGAAGAATGCCTTCCCGAAGAAGTTCGTTAGCGCTGAGAAAGTTGGAATTGGAAGTTCGACGAGTCTCGATAATTCTGGACGCCGGCATAGGACGGGAATTTTTGGCTCGGGGAATTTATGGATCTCGATGGCGGAGGAGATGCGACGCGGTTTGAAGGATGAGGTGCGAAACGGGCGACACCAATGATTACGCGGAATAAGGGAGAGAGGATGTTGGGCTAATTACTGTAACGGCTAAGTAAAGTATGATACGGTAAGGCGCAACTGTTCGGCGCTACCAATCAAACCGTCCGAAGGGTACACGAGAAAATATGTTTACAATCGGTCGAAAAGTCCACGGTACACACGATTAAGCGATACTACGGCTGGGATAATTAACGCGGCCGATTATGCCGCGAAGGTGAATTAAGATATCGACTGGCAGGCCGAAGAGTATTTTCTCGCGCGGCCATAACTCGCGTAATTATTGCCCAACTATCGCTGCTGATAAATCGTTCAATGTCGGCACAGCTGTCGAGAGAGGGAGAGAGCGAGAGAGGGAGAGAAAGAGAGGCGACATCCAATTATTCATATATTTCTGTTGCTCGTCACGCCTGGATCGTCGACAAAAATATTGACAGTGTTTACGATCGCGTTTGCTTAACGTCTATTTATACGATTACGTTGTATCTATTATGATGCCTTTGATTAACCCGAACTTGGCCCCCTCCCACCGTTCACCCGTTCGGTATCGAGCATTCGGCGAATCGAGGAAAAATACGATGATCAAAATAAAGGGAGATGAAAGTTATCGTTAATAATAGGTACCAGGGATTGGAATAAAGATCGCCCGTGGAATATCGAACACACCGCCGCGAACTTCGTAATATATTAATCGTGTTTGCGCAGATTTGTTCGGATGGCGCAAAATTATCGGCTCGTTATTTCCGTGCGTGCATTGCATAATAATTATCTGGCGGGCAGCGATAACGTCCACCGGGCAGCGTTAATTAATGCGCCATGGACGGATCGATCGAAAACGCGCCTCCATCCCCTCCAATTTTCGACAGACTTTTCACTTGCCGTTGCTTCGTGATAAAATAACTCGTCTCGTCGACATAATTCGTTGTCGGGACGGTCTGGCCGCAGGCGATACTCGTTGCGAGAATTATTATCATTCAGAGTGCTGCTAAGGGATTTAAAATTCGCAATAAAGTAGGTGCGCAATAATTTCGTCACGCGGTGCAGAGAAATACGAGCAACTTCTAATGCAAGGATTTATTTCAACATACCCTGTTATCTCGCTACTATCCTCGCATTACAAATTCGTTGGGCCATCGAACAAGTGTTCTCAACCTACTTCCCGATTTCTAACAATTTTCAGGTGAATACGATACACTGGAAACTGCTTTCTTACCCAGCAAGAAGCACGGTTTCTCGACGCGAAAAACCCTCACCCGCGCAAAAATCCGGCCTCGTTTCGCATTAACGATCACGCTCCTCGCCGGTGTCGACATAAATTACTCGCTCGTCGATCGCACGTACGTTCCTCCGCAAGCAGTGCTGTTAATCCCCAATTTAAATCGACGGCCACCGCGTCTCGATGTCGCCCGTTGGTAAGGGAACGACCCAGAACGGCGGTGAAATTGAATCGTAAAAAATAAATTGTCCCCCTCCAGTTGCGCGGGCTCGCCCAGTCCTCCAATGATAATTATCGTCGCGACGATGGTCGATGATTAACTCGGACTCGCGTAATTAACCGATTCTCAGCCCGGTTTCATCTTCATCGACGATACCTCCGACGTTCATTTTCGCGTTGCTTTATGGATTCTTCATTAGCAGCCGATTAAGTAGGTGGGAACTGAAAGTTCGAAGAAATGAAACTCAGGCTGTGGGAAAGAATTTTATATTTTCTCGATACGCGCGCTTTAACACGCGCCAGCGATTTACTTCAATATCCTTCGATGCAGCTGAAGAAACCATTAGTCCGTCAACGCAAATAATTCGCAAGAAACATCACGGTTACCCAGAAACTGCCACCACGGACACGTGCTTGCGAACAGCAGAGTATCTCTCGATCCACGTTGTTGCTCCGATCGAAAAACCGTATACACGGCACCCCGTCGTTCGAGCGAGCACGATGTAACCCAGCCTGCAGCGATTTATCGGACGCAAGAGCGAAGGAATCGCAAACATCGGGTAACACGATCCTCTTATCCAATCGGGAAGCCTGTCGATTAATTTTTACGATCCAATTGCCGGTGTCCCGTTTCGCTGCTAATTACCGTCTCCTTGGCGAAAATTCGCGGTGCCCCCCGAGGTGGACGGAAAAAAGGGGGCCGTCGATCGGCGAACGAGAGCCGGTGGTCGATCGACGCGCGTACGAAGGTATCGGTATAGCACTCGCGAGCGATTTCGCGTGCTGGGTTCAGTCTGGCGAGCAAAAACCGAGGGAGGTGGAGAGGAAGTCGAAAGGATGACGATTTCGCGGCGAAACCGCGGGGCAACGGCGAATTCCTCGCGCTAATTAACGATCGGCGCGGCGCGCAAAAAACACGCAGCGGGCTGGCGGCATTGTCGAGCGGATCTGTCGCGACATCGGTATTACGTCTTCCATTCCTGTACGTGGTTCCCCCACCCTGTTTCGGCCCGTTATCCACCGCCGGCTAGTCGGCTAGTCCGCTCACATAACCGATCAATATGTTCCTCTTAGACGCTAATTAATTTCTGCTAATTAAACGCTCGCCTGGATCCCCGAGGAAATATATCTCGCGAGCAGCGAGTTTCTGCGTACGCGCGTGGACAAAGCACACCTGCGCTCGCCAACGCCGGAAGCTTCGCTCCCTTTCTCGTTAGTCAGTCGTTTCGAGGCATTGTTCGTGTGTTCGAGGCGACGGGGCCTCGGCTGCATGGAAGTTCGAACGGCGACGCGGTGAAGAGACTCATTTGCGATTTGTTTTTTTTTGCGGAGAAAGAAATTGTGTCGGGTTGCTGAATTACTTGAAGGGGTGTTTGGATGTTCCAGGAACGGGGTAAGTGGGGAATATTTACTTAGAATGTGGTAAATATTCTCCTTGGAAATGTGTGAAATCGGTATCGGCAATGCTCTTATTAATATTCCTGTTTCGTTGGAATAATCACCGTGGTGACGCTCCTTCTTCATCGACTGGATCGGCATCCAATCGGCTCGATTTTTCGCGCCAATTATCGACCGCGTTCGCAGCCAGGCTGCGCTCGGAACCGAGATAATTATTAATGCGTTAATTAGCGTGCTCGCGTGCGTTTGTGCGACTGGTCGATTAACGTGGCAGCGTTTCAGCGGCGTTTCTCCGCGAGACGCTGTTGGAATATTCGACAAAGAGGCCGAACAATGCGATCGCGCGCCTAATACAGCCGGCTGGCCTCGTTAGTCGTGGGGCCTGGCAATAATCGCGCGCACGGTAATTAACAGAAATTAATTAGGGACCGAGAAGTACGTATCGATCGGCTCCGACGCGGCTGGAACCGATCCCAGCGATCCGTGGAGACACGTTCGTTCGCTGGATCTCCTCGTCCCTCGAAATCGTTTCCAAGTGTGTCGATCGGGTGTTGCTCGCCGATTGCTCCTTCGACATCCGTTAATTATGCATTTATCGTGCCCCGATGCACGCCTCTTTGGCTTATCAGGGACCAGCTGCTGAAAACTGCTGTCACCTCGAGACTTTCAAATGTAAGGCGTATCCGTTTGCAACAGTCTACAGACATTCTGTCCGAATTAAACTCTTCCATAAGCCAGATCCTTTGGATCTCACCCTATAATCAAAGATCCAAACGGTTAAAGTATTTTAATCAAATCACAGTAGCTCATTACACCTGCCACGTTGTATTATCGAAGTACAAGCGTTTCTCCGCGCGCAAAAGAACAGCGAAAGTTTTACGACTCCTAGGCCACTCGTTAAGGTATCAAACGCTGGAAGGAAATCACAAGCGAAAGAATTCGTATTACGAGCACGCCTGTAATCAGCCGGGGATAAATCCCAATCAGCCGTAATTAATCGTAGGAATCACGGAAATCCGAAATTACAAGTCCGCGTAACGAGGTACAACTTAATAAACGCCTGAGATTTTTAACGAACGTCGTCGCTTGCTCAGTGCCCCGTCGTAAAACGAGAGCACCAAAGTACGAAGCGTCTTTGTTTCTCGTCGATCGTGCCAGTCGATCAACGGAGCTGCGGGATCATCGCGAGGGAACGTTTACGCGTACGCGTATCGATCATAAATCATGGGAACATTTAATTAGCAGAAATTAATTGGCGTTCGTAAGAAACATATTGAGCCGAGGCTCGGCCATCAGTAAGATAGGCAACTGGCCGCGATACAGGGCGAATTGTCAGCGCGATATCGCCGGCGCGAGAGACGAGGCACGTTTCCATCGGCGACCATTTTACTCCCAGGGTGGAATTTATTGCTCCCGTTCGAGGGACATTTATCTAGAGGGGATTCATTACTCTCTTCCCCCACGCAGATACCACCGTATCGCCGGGGCCCCGCCGATACAAATGGATCGCGACAAATCAGTAATTAATAACGAAAGTTTTTTACGCGAACCTGGCGATACGAAGTTATCGGGGTCCGTGGAAAGAAATGAAAGGATCGACGGCACTTTCGCGGGCCATTTTTCCTCCAACGGCGTCAGTGGTCATGCGCGATCGTAGGATGCTCCCCGGTTCAAACGTTAATTAAGCCGACCGTGACGATTTCATGGCCGTTTGATTTCGCTCGATCTTACATCGGCCACGACTAATTGCTTTCTCCTATCGGCCCGTGTCTCGATTGCAAGCGAAAACTCGGCCGATTCCGCTTGCCTGTCTTATCAACCACGTGATTCATTCCCCGTTGTGGATTTAATATTACCCTCCCTCCCTTGGAAACTAATTGCATACAAGCTACCGTCTGGCAGTGTTCGAGCGTCCGTTGACAATGCACGGTTGCAGTAGAATTCTCGCGATTGATCGTTAATAAAGTAGAAGAGCAAACTCGTTTCACGGCAATTAACGCGAGGGTACAATTTTCTTTCCCTGCGGAAAAGCAGGGGGGCACGACGGGCCTCAGGTTGAAACACACCCCCGTGGACGGTAATTAAGTTTGGTCAGGGATGATGAATCGTTGGGAATATTTTGTGGAGCGTCATTGGACGGTGGCTGGGCGTCGTTAATTCGTTCCTGGTCGCGGATCCACGGCAGATAAATGCGTGCGGCCCGACGGTGGCGTTCGAGCGTTATAAATGACGTCCGTATTCATAATTTTCGAAAGCCACCGCCCAGTGGCGGGCCTACGGATTATCTATCGGCTGGACAGCCTCGTATCGCGTCCCCCGCCCTCTGATAGCTGTGCTGGACAGGCTAATGAGCTTTTCACCATGCAATTTTACGCCGATGCGAGCGTCGAATAGAGGGGTGAGTTTTTCCTAGCTATGTAGGGTAGATGTACCATTTGTGGCCACTGCACCATTTGTGGCCACTGTCTTATTTATTCCGATATATTAAGTATTCTTAGTTCACTTTCATTACAATGAATTAAGCTGTCTAAGGAAGGGTTGTTGGCACCATTTCTACTGTTTTGTTGTCCCGTTTTATTTAATAATCATACGTGGCCACAAATGGTGCAAAACAGTCTGGCACGATAATATAATGATTTTTTAAATAATTATGTTTAAAACATTGTTCAACATAGAATATTTCAATTATCTGTAGATTTTGGATTACACTGATATATTCTTTATTTTTGTGTACATATTCTTTTGTAAGTTATGTATCTGTGAATGGTACGGAAATCCTTAAAGTGGCCACAAATGGTACATTTACCCTACCTCCAACCCAGTATTTCCCAACCTTTTTTCAGTCGCGATCTCCTTTTATAATACTCAAACAATCTACGACACCCTGCATATAAGATGAGGTAAATTTAATAAGATAAAGAAAACACATTATAAATCGATAGTTCAGAATAGAATCCTATCTTATTAATTAAAAGAAATAAGTGTTAAAACTTGCCAATTAAAAATAACCGTGGTGGCTCCCCACTGGTTAGGAATGACTGCTCTAACTAGAGCGCAAGTAAATTGAAGAACCCTGTAACGAGCGAAGAATCCAACCCACCCCTTTCCGTAAATAGCAATTTTAAAAAAATCCACCGTTCCATAGACACTGAGCCTCAGCTAACGAATTCACCTATCCCTCGTCGCACAGGGGCGCAGTGAAAAATGTCGGTCGAGGGATGTTTTTTCCAAAGATCCGTCTAAAACAGAACCCAGTGACTGGACAAACTGTCGCCCGATCCGATCACCCACGACCGCGAATATTCCGTTGGAAAAAACTGGTTCGCCTCGAAGGCTGTCTAATCAGCGAGCGTCCAGGGGGGACGGCAAAGAACCGCGCTACGGGAAAGACTGCGTCGGCCGGACGGGAAGAAAATTCGTAACGGACGGGCAGTAGTTGAAAGACGCGGGTAATTGGTCTCGCGCTCCACGGACGAAACAGAGAGTAGGGAAGGTTGGGATAGCAGCAAAACGTGCTGCCGGGGCGAGAGGGAGAAAGGTGGAGGGGAGGGAGGAGACAAGAGGCGAGCGGTTTGTCGTTATCATCGGCAAAAACGGCTGGTGGATGACGTTGGTCAGGAAGCTGGGTGTGCCGGGGCGAACCTAACAAGGGCAGTTTTTACCCTCGCTTGAATGCATTATGGATGCGGGCAGTTATGTATGACTCTATCATGCTTGGGGGAGGGGGGGGGGGGGTGGCTCGCGTACGGAGCTTCTCCGTGCACCACCCCCTCGGCTCGCTCGACGCAGAGAGAAGTCCTCTCCGTTCGCTCCTTCCTCGACTCTTCAACGCGCTCCGAGACCGCTCCCGTAATGGTCTTTAGAGAGGTTTCTTTCCTGGAAACGGCGCGAGTTTCCCATTACATGCAGCGCCGGTAATTCCTGCCACCGCTGCCACTGTTTTACACGCTGCAGGTTCGTTCCTCACGTCTCGCGGTGGATGCTAATAGCCAATGTGGTTTTCGAAATTGGGAGAAGGAGGTTGGAGGAATTCTGGGGCAGAGGGTCTGAACTCTAGTGGACTGGGATTTCAGAGGAGTCGAGAATTCCAGAAAATTTGGGGTAGAATTTCGGGAACCTAGGAATTCGAGTCGCAGAGATTTCGAGATCCTCGGGATCCTCTTACACGGTGGATTGAAAATGTATTGTTCTCCTATAAGACACTTATAGCGGGATAAAAATTTTAATTGGGCCCCGGGGTACACGTGTCACGGGAAAGGGACGAAAGCCACGAGCCGAGGAAAGGTATGTTTTAAGAGGCCTCTGGTACAAACCGGCACGCCGTTAAGGTAAAATCGTCAATTAAGTCCAACAGGCGTGGATGTTAGGATCGGTAGCGCAGGAGGTGGGGCCCTGGCAGCGATGCGTTTCAGCTAGATCGATTCGTGGATCGAGACCGGTAGCTGGCTCGTTTAATTGACCGATTATTTCGCGCCGCTGACGTATTCAGTTACGCTATCTCCGCGGTAGAAACAAAAGTCATTCCCGTCATTCACTGGCTTATTCGAGCGCGGTGAAACGGAGGCTCCGCGATGCAGCGTGCTGTTTGTTCTTTTCCCGAGCGATGTAATCGATCGAATATGAGATCCTTGAGAGATGTAGGATAATCTTGGGGGAACGACGTCCAGCCCGATACGCCACGGCGCTCGTTCTCCATCGCGATCGGGGCAAGTGTTTTATTACGACGGAATAGCCGTCTAACGAGCGATAAAAATCACCGTTTAGCGTTCGCCAGGAAACGCAGGATCGCCTGCCCTAATAGCCTAGATACACGGCGTCAGGTGATCGAGAGAGGTTGGATGGTAGGTTCGCGTGTGTTAGCGAGCAACCGAAGGCTCCGTTTGACGTTTGTAGAACGAAATCAAGAAAGCCAGCGAAATCTCGCGATAGCTGAGAGTAATCGACTTAAAGGGGTAGCGTGGATGGTGTTTGCAAGTGAAACCGTGACGCGTTCGATTCCTTGGTGCCCTGGATGTAGGCAAATATTTGTTACGGGTGCACCTTGACAGATTCAGGCAGAAGAATCGAATATTTAATGATATCAAATAGGAGAATCTTTCGTTTAATCATCCATCACCTGGCGAGTGATCTCTGCTGAGACTAGAATCTTTCCTAACACAATATTCTCGCATCCACTTCTGCTCTAGAAATCTCCGCTCTGGGATATCAACTCTCTCTCTCTCTCTACTTTTCTGTTTCCATTTTTATTTTGAATTAAGAAACACAATATATAATCTTCTGCACTGACATATTTTCAAATAGAAGTGCCTCTCTTCAACAAGCAGAAGCTTTTCCACCCCGAACAACTTCCGACTGCCAGCCTTCGATTATGCTCACGACTCCATCAGAGCACGGGTAAATACCTTAGCACGTAATTCCAATAATAACCGGGTTCTCGCGTGACCGTCGACACTAATATCGAGCGTTATGGGGCTGCGTGGCACGAACGCCGTGCCCAGCCACGCCATAGGAGCCGGGCAAGTCCTCCTAATCATCAACATTGTAAGCCAGCCAGCCGGGAAATCCTCGACGATAGGCGAAAAAGGAATGAGAGCAACGATCCACGGGGGCGAGTTAGTTACGCCGACCCGTAAATCGGTGTTGATAAGTAGCGTGTAGCCAACGCTCGAGCGGCTAATACTCGAGGCGAGCAAACACCGCGATGGCTTTTGACGCGGGAGAATAATGGCTGCTTGAAGCTCTAATCGATGCTCCTTGCCACTGGCCAAACGGCTGAATTTCCAGACGTTTACGCGAACTGGTTTCCCCATTTTCGCTGCCTTTGGTGGACGAAGCGTGCTCCATGATCCACTGTGTTTCGAGGATTACGCCCTCGTGCAGACTCATAAGTGGCTCTACGTCGCGGACTTCTTGCGCAATCTCGGTAACGCGTGTTACATGGTCGAGTTATAAAGATTCGAGGATATTAAGTCGGCTCTCGAAGGAGATCTTTGTTGGGAGTAGACGCGAGTCGGGGATCGATTCGGCTGTAAAATTGCGCGCGCGATTAGGGGCGAGCTGAGCGCGAGACACGGGATGCGTTACGATTCACGCAGTGAGTGCAGAGATCGCAGCACAGTCGCTGCGCGCATTTATATCGTTCCGTTTCGTCACTGCGGTTCATGCGTTCTTGAAATTTGAAAATGCTACTATGGAGAAAGAAACGTTGTTTACAATAACCTCGATACTATTAAATAATAGTGATAATGAAATCAGCAGTTGTGATTCGTCTGATGAAAGCGAAAATGAAGATGATATTTTAACTTGCCATTTAGAGTCGGAATTAATATACATATCATTAATTGTAAACGAAACACTTCGGACGGTTTATGTTTGCCTAAAAATTGACAGATTATGGAGAACGTGTCATTCCGGGATATTCGAGAACAATATTCGAAGAATATTTTCAGTAGATAATAAGTATGTAATTATACAATTGTATTAAAAAAGAAACATCAGATAAAGTTTCTTCAAAATAATAACGTAGAAAAATGGTATTGTAATCATTAGAGAATTAATTGTTTTTATTACTTTTCATTAAATTGTATCAGTTGAATTTCTCTATTGGAAATATAGAAATTCAAATAACCAAAGATTGTAGAAACAAATACTCATGCGCGCGCGCAGTGACTGCTTCTCCTCCGAATTTCTGCGTTTGCTGCACGCTCGCTCCATCGGAAGTGGCATCGTATTGGTGGAAAGTGAGAGAAATTCTAGGGAATCGTACGATGCCACCAATACGATGCCACCAATTCCACGCACTCACTGCGTGAATCGGAACGCACCCACGTTACGCGAGACTTTGAAACGATGAATTAGATGGTAACAAAGTGGTATTGTACGCTCTTGAGTCACGCTTCCACTATGAATCGCGAGTTTCTTAGCTGCACTGACCGCTGGGGTAGTCGAGAGGGGAGGATAGTCATAGAGGTGGACAGAGATCGGAGAGAGTGATAATGACAACGGTAAGCTCACCGTTTGGGCTGGTGGGTCCTCCGTGTGGCGTGTAAAGGTGTCCATGAGGATTGTGCGGGTGTGGGGGTGGGGGTAGCCACGCGAAGCCCGCGAGAGAATGCGGAAATCCTGCGGGGTTCCAGCCTGGAGCACCAGGTGCGCCGGTTAGGTAAGGCGGCCCCTGAGAAGGCCTCTGAACTCCAGGGTGGATCGGCTGAGGCACTACGGGGCTGGACTTCTCCTCTTTCTCCGGGTTGCCGTCCAAGTCCCTCTCGAGCTCGCAGTCCGAGTCCATCACGTTCAGATCCTCCGACTGCCCCACGCTCCTGATATCTTGGTCTTCCAGATCCAGATGATCGTTCCTGTCACCTTCCAGGGAACGGTTCGCCTCGGAGTCGCTTCTATCGTCCATCATTTCCCGTCTACTAACCGGCGACACGGACCTTGGGTTCGTGATCCTGTCGATCCTCTCGTCGTCGTCCTGGCCCCGCTCCCTTTGGATTTGTATCGACTCAACGATTCTGCTGGCTGGCGAGCTAGACGATAATCGTCGATCGTCGCGATCCCTTTGGGCCTCTTGGTCTATTCTAATAGGCGAGGAGGACTTGTCGTGACTGGTCGTCCTGGAGAAGTCCTTCACCGTGAGGATCTCCTGTCGGCCCGCCGACGGGTGATCCTGGTCCAGTCTGCTCGGGTGAAGATGGTGGTTGCCGAAAGTGAGTCCGTGGGGGCTCAACCTGGCTAGCAGCTCCCTGCTTTGGAGTCTCTGCTGCTCCATCAGCAGCTCGCGGTACCTCGCCTCCATGTCCAGGCTCTTCTCGGTCTCCGTTCGATCGTCGTTCTCTCGCCTGGCGAACGCTCCGCCGGTCACGGCGGTCTTCTTCATGTCGCTCAGCAGGGAGTCCACGCTGAAGCTTATCTTGCCGCTCCGTGGCTTCAGATTCGAGGATGCTGACGTCGGAGTAGCCATGTCGACGTCTTCGCAGAGGCGATCGCTCCCGGTGCTTTGGCCTGTCACCACGCCCTCGCTGCTGCTCATTACGATCCACTTCTTTCCTTATACCGTCGATCAATTAGCCTTTGACTTCGGTCGACGATGTTTAGCGTGATCCCTTTTGAGATTGTTTTGACAATTAGTTCTGAGGGATGATAAAGAAGGTCCGTCGAGGGTCCATCTAACTTAGCGATGCTTCAAAGCACGAATGTCCTAGCGCGAGAGAAGCAAGTCTTCACTGATGGTCACTTAACATGTATCCTGATTTACACTTTACGCTGCCTGGTCCTCACTGCGAGTAAAAATTCGCCTGTTTATCCTGGTAACGGTTCGTCTGCTCGACACCCAACACCGTCGATCTACGCGGTCATCGTTCTTTACCTCTGCTGTCCATCTGCCGCCCCGTCCACGCAAACTGCTAAAACACGTCAGCGCGACAACCACCAGCGAACTGTCATCGCAGCAGCCTCAAACGGTCGAATATCATCGGGAATGTCCACCGACTGCCATCCTGGCTGATCCCGTAGCCCGTTATTCCCGGAATCCGCCGCGTCGCCGCGGACCGACCGAGCCGGCACGAGCGGATCCCCCCATTAAAGTCAAAGCAGTTTCTTTACGAGATCAACATGACTCCTCCTGGTCTCTCGGCTCAAGCACTGAGCATTGTTCCGTTCCTCGCGCGCACTGACGCTATTTTAATTCCCGTGATCGTTCGGCTGATTGCTTCTTCAGAAGCCTGCACTCCGAACTCTTTCTACACTTGGCAGAGTAATCCCCAGGTATCCCGTAGTTCTGCCGTTTCGTCACTGTCTACAGACTCATGAGTGAACTTAGATATCCATCCAAGATCAAAACAGAGAAAGGTTCAAGTGTCCTGAATCGAGCCCAGTGACTGTCCTTTCTCAGAACTGGAGTATCAACGCGCACTAATTCAATGCTATTGAGCCCTTTCACGTCTTCGGGCCAGATGGGCTAGTAGAAGAATCAAACTGCTCATCACTCGTCGTCCTTCATAAATCTCAGTGATCGCACTAAAGCTAACACCAAGTCCCAATCACCACCATCGACTGTCTTATCCGAAAATCTTCATCACCCTGGCTGCTGGACCAGCTCGTTTCGAAAATAAGCTGACACTCTACTTGCAGCGGCTCGTATTATCTAGAAGAATCGAGAGGGACCCCAGCTCGCGTACCCCCAAAGCACTGTCACGATCCCGTCACAATCGTCGGCTCCGCGCGGGGGGAGTGTGTGTTGCTTGGCGTAATCTGCGTGTAATCTGCCGCGTGGTGGCCACTGCTGCCGCGGAAACGACACTGATTACCAGCTCGGCTGCGTAGAGGCCAGCCTCGGCGTTCTCTCTCTGTTGCCCCGGTGGCGGCCGGCGTCGCGGTGCTCGCCGCCGATGCTCGCGCGCCGCCCCCGCGGAACCCGTGGAACCGGTACCGTGTCGTGTCCTCGGCCAATGCGGACCATTCCAGTCACACCACAGACCTAACCCGGACCCCTTCGCGGTGGGCGTGCTTGCAACGGCGACTGTCCGCCAATGGGGCTGCTCTGTCTGGCCGTGTTCGAGGCTCTTCTCCTTCCAAGACCTAACCCACGGCACGGTCTCGCGCGTCCGTCGCCTGCCAGATGGCGTTTTCAGCATCGTGCAGTGGCGCCCCTGAGCAGCCGACACACACCGTTGCGCGCCTCGTGGGGGATGAAACGCGACGGCGACCGGCGGAGTGGGGGATGCTCGTTTCGAAGGGGGCTGAAGCGGAACGACGGGCGGGGATGATGAGGCAACTGCTCGGGGAACGTGACGACTCCTAATTGTCTAATTCCCGGGCGCGATGCGCGAATTGATTGGCAATCCTCGCTCTCGTCCTCTTGTGCGCGCGTGTGTGTGCTCGCGCGCGCCACCCTGCTCCCTCTGTTTTCCCTCCCTGGGCCTCTCGCCGGGCGCGTCACGGGCTTTCATGGGATAATGACGTGTTGCGATGCTTCGGCGTTCGGTTGCTGTTGCTCAACGCCGCCAGCTTTTACCTGGGAGAAGTTTCGCGGTGGGTGTTTCGCTCCTGGTGGGGGTGGCTGGACGCGTTGTTGGTGTCTGGGATCGGGGGTGGTGAAGGGTAAATGATTGATGGAAATTGGAAGCTTGATTGGCAGGTTTTCGACGTGGTCGGTGAGGATTTCGAGGTGGTTTGCGAGGTGAAGCCAGGAAATGGTGGTTGTAGCGGTTGTCTGTGGGAATCGTGAAGTGGAGAGTAAGGGTAGTTAGATGGGATTTTTCTGCTACTGCTCACAATGGCGTGGATGAGAATAGCGAACAACTCTGTTGTCTCGGTTAGATCATTTTTCTATGTGTAAAGCGTTGACACGCGAATATCAGAGGGGGTTAATAGTCAAAAGTGGTGTAACTGGTATTCCTGACACGATACTGATTCCACTAACTGATCCATGCGATAGGCATTGTCCACAAAGTTCCTCGTTCCTCTCACAAGGGAAGATCCCGAAACCGAAAATTCAAAAAATTCTGAAACCTTGTGCATACAGGGGCGTGCAAAAGTATTCGGCCACCCTTTAAAATCGCATAACTCTTTTAAAATTAATCCAAACGACTTGAATTTTTTTGAGATGCTAGAGGGATTAGTTTGCTAAATGATATGATTCGTCGTTTTGAAAAAAAAGCACTTGGTCGAAGTAGCAAAAAAAAATAGTGAAGGTCGTTTTTTAAACTTTTTTTTGTGAACCCTTAATGAAAATTTAAAAAACCCGCTTGTAGATTTAAGTAAGATATATACGTGTCTATTCAGGGGTTAATTTCACCCCTTAGAGTGAATTTGGACAGCAAAAAAATTGCGTTGCAATTAGGGGGAAATCCCCCACATATTTACAAAGTTTCAGAATTTTTTTTTTAATTTTTGGGTTCGGGATCTTCCCTTGTGAGAATAAGTGTTGTTGTGCACCAGCCGAACAGTATTTTAGGATTAAACTAATCCGATCGACAGGTTGGTGGTTGACAGGGTTCATACTGTCAGCCAAAACCTACCGGCGTCCCGTGGGAGGGTCTGGAAGGGGGATAAGGCGCAGACTTGGAGAGTCAAGCCGATTAACTAAAATCTTGTTACAACTGCACGACAGGAAGCCTATGGGGTGTCCTTTAGCTCGAAGCCACTGAAAACGAAGGATCTCTTGCTGAGAACCATCTTAGGAAGGCACCCTCGAACTATCTTCCAAATCTCCTTCTTAACCGCGAAATTTCTCAATCAGAAACGCCCCTGCGCATCTACAAGCAGCGCATCATAGCACCCTTTTCTCGGATTATTAATTTACCAGCCGTCCAAGACCTCAGCAACGGCCGCAATATCATCCCGACGCTAATAAAAGCCAACGTTCTTTCCAATTATCACTGTCAACGTCGTCGTCGTCGCCGGTATCTCGCATGTACCCAAATGAAGCGTCCTCAGGATCATCGGAGGACCCTCGTCCCGTCGAAACGACCTGAGGAACAGCACCGTTCCTCTCCCCCTCCGTCCCTCTTCAGGAGGGAGGAGTCGTCGCCGTCGTTCTAGCGTTCCCAAAGCCGTTTGCACATTAGCGGCGAATAAACGACACCGAAATATAGCGCGGATGCGCGATCGCCATAATAGGAGCAGCCGAGTAGTCTATTAAGCGTCCTCAAAACCAGTTAGTGAGTCGGCAATCCAGTTTAGGTACAAAATGGCTGTCGTTTAGCGAGGATTAATGGTCTCGGGAGTGCCCCGGGGCAGCATAATGGGGCAGATGCGTCCTGGATGAGGGGGAACGGATCCCCACCCTCCCTCCTCTTCCCACCCTCCCTCCCTTCATCCACCCTTCGCGTCCCGACCCCTCTCCCCTGGTGCCTGTATCAGGACGACAACCACCCAGCCACCCTCCCTTACTCCACCCCTCGACTAACCTCATTATATACACCTATCTGGCTACGGGGGTCCATTATGCCCTTTTTGCGCTTTCCTACGTACACATCGGGCTAAATACACGCGCTTCCACTGTCCTGCGTGTGTACTAAGGACGTCGGCAGTGTGTGAGCGGCGCTGCCGCCTAGGGGAGACAGGCTCTCATATTTGGGCCTCGAAGCGCCGTTTAGTTTGGCGTTTCATGGTCGAGCGACTCCCCCTAGCCTTCTATACAGCACGATCGTTTCGTCCCGACGCTCCTGGGAGTAAAGTAGTCGTTTCGAAATTGACTCCACGTCGCTCTCCCTCTCTGTTGCTCCTGAGGGCGCGCGCGACTCGAGCGCGTCGCAGAGGAATCACGGGGCTTTCGTTGGGGGGTTCCCGGCGCTGACAGAGATTTAGAGGACCGCAGTCGGTGAATTAGCGAAGGTGGCGGCGATTTAAGACTCGGAGGAATTCGTTAGAATTCAAAGTATCGACGCGTAGAGGGTGTAGGGCTAAGGATCTTTTAAGTGTCTGTCCTCTTGGTCACCTTCACTCTCGCAACATTGTTCTGCGTGTTTTGCGTTAGATCTCGGCTCGCTGAGAGGATTCTCAATTTTTTGTTCTCGTCCCACGGTAATGTTACCTAGCTGTCCAGACACTTTTTGCAACGGGTACCAGTTCCGAGTAGCACGCGGAAGCCCCGCAGCGTCGGCCTCTTAATCCAGGGCGTCCCTGGGGGCCGCGTAGCCCGAAATTCGCACCACGCCTACAGTTTAACGAAATAATGCCGGTCGTTTAAAAGGTACAATGGAATCTTAAATACCTGGCCTTTTGTCGTGCAGGGCACCAGCAGCAACTGGCCAGCGCCGGACATTCTGCAGGTGACTAACTTACTCCGCCTCGTTCCCTTCTTCCTTCGACGCTATCCAACGCTGCGTAAAACGCCAGGATTCGCATTCCGCGTCGCGCGGGCTCGTCGCCGCGCGAGTGGGCGATGCTTCGAACATCCCCGACCTCGAGTATTTAAAGAAAGATGACTTGCTCGGGTCAAGATGCATCTTTCTTGCCGTGACCTGGAAGAGCTTGTACTGTGGGGCCATTTTAACTCGCGGAGTCGAAGGGCGACGTCCGTGGCAACGGTTCTCGATATTTTCGGATTAGACCGGGGGTGAGAGCGGGTGTAGAGAGGATTTGTCGGTGGGCGTGCGTGCCAGAGAATTATCCGACGCGAGACGGAGGTGGAAAAGCGCCAGGCTCTCGTGGACCTTGGGAAATCCTAAAATAATCAAACACGGGCCTGCAACGGTCGGCTGATCCTGCAAACAGGATTAGGACGAGATGCACCGTGGGGTTACTGGCTCGAGCTGGTCGAAATCTGCCGCTCTACCTGTTCCCCGGAAACTTGACTTTACGACTTTCACGTTAACCCCCGCGTTCACCCTCCCGCTATGGGTCGAAATTTGTTTCCTCCAGTGAGGGCTGTTTGTACTCGCTGGCCTCGTGTAAGATGCCAACCCTTATCTGTTCGCGGAGCGACTCGCCACGTTCGATGGATTGCTCGCCAAACCGCCGCGTGTTTGCCGGTCAAACATTTTCGAATTGTTGGCAAAATACCATTAGGAGGTCCACTGGGAAGTTGGAACTTTGGGAAAGGGACATTTCGGGGTGTGTGACAGTAATCAATAGTTACCTAGGTTAAACTCGGGTAAATCCGTGGTACGGGTTACTCCGTGATACTTTTTCATTTATCTGTAACTCGAAATTGTCTGACTCAATTTAGATAGAACAAAAGTTAACAGACAGCGTTGATCTTCTAGTTTATGTTTTGGTAAAATAATTAGTTAATTGAAGTTAGTGTGATAGAGTGAGAGAACATTTTGTTCCAGCAGCGCATTATTCGTGAAATTTTTCGTGCTAGTTATGGGCGATCGCTTGTTTATGTATTATATGTGCTTTAGAAGATAAATGAAAAGTTCAACTGCAGGTACGTGATGGTAAAATGACACATTAACAAGTCTTACTCGTGAAATTATCATACAATAAGACATCAGTGTTATTTTTGCTTATGAAAAGTGACTAAATTCTTATTTTTCGTGCGTCCGATCCTGCGTTTCTGATTGTGCTGTTCGAGAAATTCTGATAGCAAATACCAGATACCATGTTTCCTTATGTCTCTGACATCTCACGATCATGAAACGCATAATTATACACAAAATAACAATAATATAAAATAATATAAAATAATGTAAAATAATTTAAAATAATATAAAAAAGTAGCTGATGGCCATATCACGGGCTAGCGAGAACTATCACGGAGTAACCAGAGTATGTCATGACAACTTAATTTTGTATATTTTCAATTAAATATACTTAGTAAATTTCTGTTAACCTATTATTTCTTTCTCTAATGACTAACCTATCATTATATCCTAGACTCACTTTCAGAATATGTAAATATTAGCAGTTATTAGACAAATTCTAAAACTATCACGGATTTATCCGAGTTTACCCTACTCCTATTTTCACTAAGGACGAAGAATCAAATCCCTTACTTACAAGCATCTACGCTTCAGCTCACGAGCCAAGCTCCTAGAATCTAATTCACCCTCTCCAGAATCTCAGCGTACCCCGAGTGAAAAAAAGAAGGAACCGTCACGCGTACTTGCTCCGTGGCATAAAAGGGGATGATTTGTAACCGGTCATTGTTCGAGGACCATCCAATGACGGAGCAGCAGATCTCCTATCCGCCCAATGGGGCTTAGGGGAAGCCACTTCTCAGACAGTTACGGTCGCCGAGGAGAACAATCAGGGGTGTCGAGCAACCCCCCTCGGCTGCATCGACGGAACCAGATGCGTCCCGCTGGCTAACGCACCGCGACGGCCCCCATTATGTTTGTTTATTTATTATTAATAGGAAATTCATAACAATCACATAATAGGAGCCCGCGTATAATGGCTTTGTCCGCGGTGGTTGACGGAGCTAGCTACGCGCGCGCATCGCCACGCTCGAGCTGGCTCCTTCACAATGCCGAGCTTTTCTCGGATATTCTCCACGCCTCTTCTAAAATCCTGCTCCCCGTCGCCGCGCGACGAATTTCGCTGCTGGTCGTTGTCCCCGCGGTCCCGCAGGAAATTAATCGGCCCCGGGACGTATCACGTCCCCGTCATCGTCGTCGTCGTTTCTCTTCCGCGTTCCAGCGCCATGAAGGTAGGGGAGGGCCGTATAAATAACGTCACCAGGGTGGAAAGGTGGCGAGCGAGCTCGTGTCCCTTTAGCGGGGGGGCTGGATTCGATAAAACTGTCCAGCGCGTGAATCAAAATCGAGCCCCTGATAAAGACAGTCGATCAGCGGGCGTCGCGGGCGCGTCCACGTCGCGCTGTCGAATTGAAAAGCCCGTTTCCATCGAGCTTGGATCCGCGTCGAAACGGATCGAAAAACGAGGGAGGGAAAGGCCGACGGGCGAGCGAGCGGAAAGAGCCGAGAAAGAGAACGTGCCGGAAAAATGGGGTGGTATCGAAAAATGGCGCTCGAAACGAGGACTCGGTGCACGATTTTGCGCGATTTTGCGCGTTCCACTCTGTCCCATGGCCGCTCGACGAACCAGCCACCCCTCTCTCCCTCCAACCACCCCCGTCTCTCCTCACTCTTCCATCGTCGCGTTGATGTGAACTCAAGGGTGCAAATTCCCGCTCGTTCGAAATTCAGGACAGGAAATTAGACGGGCGTCTCCCTCCCATAGAAATACCCGCGAAGCGTGAGAGATACGAGGGTGGTGCGCCGCGCAACCCCCTCGCTCCGTATCGTGCTAACAGCTATCCTCTGCCTCGCGGCCTCCTCCGCCCTCGCAGCCTCGTCTTCAATCCACCCGGCAACGCGTGCACCCTTTCAATGCCTCTGGATAAGTCGACGTAATAAGAGCGCCGGTGGCTCGTCGCGATTCCGCGCACCCCCTGGTCTTTAGGGTGCCGGAGGAAATTTTTAAGGCGACCAGCGTAAGCTGATTTCTCGCGAGATAGTCGCCATCTTCATAGCTACCGTTCTGCGATGCTTGGGTAAATAGAGTGGCGCAGTGATAGGCTTGAGTCGAGGGTTGATTTATTGCGATAAGAAAATTAATGAGGGGAGTCTTCTTTTAAGACATTCGGTGGTCAGTGGCGCACCCAGAGGGGGTGAAGGGCCCCTGGTACCCTCCAAAGAAGAAGGATACAGGAGATTAATGTAAACTCGATTACTTCAGTAATTCAAAAGCTTTCTAAACTAAAAAAAAACTGGGTCTTATTCATTAAATAAATTTGTATAAGTTCTCATTAAAAATATTTTTATCCCTTCAACTCTGCTTCCCCTCAAGATTAAATCCCGAGTGCCCCGCTGTCGATGGTAGTTTGCTGGACTCTATTGGTCTTTCACTCTTATAACTATATCCAGAATATGAGTAGAGTGTCCAACCCACCCCTCGTCGGTCCAAAGCGTTCTCCACGCGGAAACGCAGATACAATGGCGGAACAAATTCGACGTAAAATCTCAGACGGTGTCGTCGATTTTTATTTACTCGTTGCCCGTCGGATTTTCACGCGGCAAGCTTTCCCCGAGGCTATCCCATTCGAATCCCCGGTGACAAGTTTTGACAGGGCGGTCCGGTTCATCTGATCTCGGGATTAGGTCAAGACCTCGACAGGTTGTGCCTAGAGGATTCCCTTCGTTGTGTTTGGTCTTTCGAAAGTCACTGTCACTTCGTCACCTCGCTTCCCTCGCCCCCGTTTCCTCACTCCCGTTGTCCACCCCGCTCGACGACCAGTTTGCAAACCAGCAGGTAGACTCCAAGAGGCCTGTCTTAAGTCCAGCTCCTGATGCGTTGTTTTACACGCGCGCGTTCCCTGCCCAACCCTCTAATCCAATTTGCAAAATCCAAACACCGTTACTCTGTTTTGGGATGAAGATTCGGTGAGGCTGAAACACCGGGGGCGGGAAACCAATGGGTTTTCTGTGGGAATAACGGTACGGCCGATTAGAGTCTTCTCTCTGGCTGGTTTTCGTTGAATTTCGGCTTCATTTCTTCCGGCTCGAGTGTCCACAATTTTGCGGAAATATATTGTGGATACCTAGTCGAATGTTTGTGTCGAAGGATTCATCGCAGATTTAGCTGTATAATATGTCTGTTGGAATATCGACGCTTAATGGAAGCATTTATGCCGCGTTCTCGAGAGCAATGGGCGAGGGCACTCAAGGAAATTGAAAGGGGCGTGTTATTCCATCAAAGGCTCGTTTCAGAATCACAGCTGGCCGATCGAGGAACGGCTTCATTCTGGCTTCGAGGGTTGTCATCGATCCCCGTTGATCTCTGACCCCCGCGTCGCGTGTTCCACGAAAATATTACTCGAATTTCAGGAAACAGGGGTCGGGAGCGATGATCCTCTACTCCCAAATCCTTCCACCTCCCCTGTCAACATTCATTCCCCGTAACAGCCCGATTAAATTACCATCATTCAAATACTTTCCACCAGACAGGCGCAACGCGAATTCCGCGAATCGAATTTCATGAGCACGGTCTCGCGCTGGTAATTTTCTATTACCGTGCGCAATTAATAGCTCGGCGGGGTTCGTGCGAGGAACGGGTAATTGCCCGGGAGCACGTCAGCTCGCATGAAAACGCGTAATAAAAATTATCCTAAGTAGTCGAGGGGCGAATTTAATCCGCCGCGGCGTTTCCGCGTATATCTCGCTGCCCTCCAGCCAGCGGCCAATAAAAATGCAATTCATACAACGTGCAATTTCCTTCGCCGCGATACCCGCTACTTCTGTCTCAGTACAGTCGCCGACACAAGTAACGGAAGACGTCAGAGGCTGACAAACCGGCCACGGCGAAACCGTGACCCAACGACCGCTCGATCTAATTAACGACGATTATCTGGAACGCGTGTACAGAGTGGCGGTCCCTGTAATTTCTAAGCGTTACACTTTTAATCAGCGCTTCACGGGACACCGGCCAAGCGTGACGCCGTGCACAATGGACGATGGACCGTGCACGCTGCCGCCAAGGGTAGCCGCGCATTGTGCGTTGATTTAAGGATGCACGAACGTTGACAGTTTCCCATCTGCGATTCGGATGGGATTGACGCCGATTAAGGCGCCATTGATCCCGCTGTAAATGCTTGCAAATGGACGAACAACGAATTTACAGTGAATTAGTCGTCTCGGGGTGTTTAACTTTCCTCCGAGAGGGTGGAAACTCTTCCGGTGATGTTGTAAGTGGACGAGAGCTATCGAGGTGACTCAAATCAGAAATTGGGTTATATGTAGAAGTGGCGTACCTACTCAGGATTTCAGTAATCTTGGGATGAACCTATGTAGTTGAATGGATAAAAATATTTTTAATTCAAATTCAATAAAATTCATCAGATGATTATAAAAATTGATTTAAGGGGTAACACCACTCTAGGATCCATGTTTTTTTTTGCTTAAACCATACTTTAGAAAGGAAGGAGGAGACGAACATCGACCTAGATGGCCAAATGTATGGTGCAGGCATCGCAGATTAAAGAAAAACAAAAATTTAAAGGATTAAAATGTTCATAAAACTTTAAACGCGTTTTTCTCGAAACCATTTTTTTCAAACTGGGAGGACGAATTTCTCGGAAACTATCGCATGAATCGATTTGAAATTTTTACAGTAGCTTTACAACAATATCCTCTTTGGAAGTACGTAGCCGTTTTTTGATTGAATGTAAACTTTCTTTTTTATAACCAATTTAATGCTCATTTTTAGGGCAAAAAATCGATTTATTTCTTAACAACTGCACCACTTCCACAAAAATTGATTTAAAAAAAAACCCTACGTACTTCCAAAGCCAATTGTATATAGATTATAAATTTTTTTTATTTTTTGTTCCACGACTCATACATGCCGAGAAATCCGTCCTCCCGTGGCGGTGTTTTCACAAAAGCTGTTTCCGACGACGAGCTCTGTCGTCGCCATTTTGTATGAAAATGACACTAAAAAAATTATTTTTCATACTTCAATATGTGTTAAATAAACCCTCTGAAAAGAAATTCTATTCCGTTTGTCACACTCCCAAAATAAATTGTCAAATTTAGGTATTTTTTTCTGCCTCTAGAGTGGTGTTACCCCTTAAAGAATAAAATCCATTTTTTTCACAAGACTCTCGAATTACTTCATCCCTGGTTACATTGAACCCCTTTTACCTCTTTCTTTGAGGAGTGCCACGTGTGTAGATCACTTGAGTCTCTTGATTATTAAGATCCTCCACGGATTTATACATTAAATTTGGTGGAGTCGACGCTGTAGCGATCTCTATATCCTATTTATTAATCCAAAAGCTACGCGAAGAGCTACAGAACTCTCGCCGCAAGACTGTAGCATCAATAAAGTATTATTAACTCTCCCGTCACAACGTTACACCAGCGTTATCGCCTCACACTTCGAAACAGCGATTCCGAAGAGTCGAAAAGGGATTGGTGTCATCTGGAAACATTCCTCCATCGAACGTGCACGGCTCGAGAAGCCGAGAGCCCAATAAATCCGTATCCCTATCGTGGCAGCTGTAATTAAGAAAGAGTCTCGAACTTTGACCGCCGGTCAGCAGGCATCGTGCTGTCACGCATGAGCGCACGCGATAAGCTCGTAATCGTCTCTATTTACCAACACTTTAAATTCGATACAATGAACGCATTCACGGACAGCTGACGCGTACGGGTGGGCGGGAAGGGGGTTGGCGCGGAACGTGCACAAGGATAACGGGGAAATGTATGCACGCCTGTTACACGCTATCAATCGTATGAATCCAATTTAATCGGGCTGCTAAGTGGAGTAATTGGATAATTTACATCGCGAGCCCGTATTCCGCAGAACGAGCTATCCGAGCTTCCTCGAGCGTTCCATTAAGACCGACGTCCAATCATCAATGATCCCCATTTCTTCCTCAAAAATAGGCGAAACAGTAAATATTCATGTATCTCGTCAAAAATTTCATCTCCTTCGCAACGAGCACAGCGAATTTAACCACGCTGAGCAAATATCCCGCAAGACACTCGCAATTAATCTTAGATAAGTAATTCTGCAGTAATGAGGTGGAAGGTTTGGGCGTTTCCTCGATTCCCAAGCTTTTCCAGCGGCGATAACATGAAAAGATTGACGAAACGGAGCAGTCGGAACTTGCCCTCGCTCGAAATTCCGCTCGCAGGGGGTTAGCAGCCGAGGAATATATTTCGGGTGTTCGTAGACGGTCGAATTTCGTGTGAGAAGGCCGAAACGTCGCCAGGGCGTGGCGCGGGCCGCGTTTCCAAAGCCCAACGACCGGCGCGAATCTCTTTTTGTCTTCGAGCCATCCTTTCTTTCCCCAGAAGGACCACATTTTTTATCTTTCCGTCGCTCGAATTTTCGGCACGACCGCGGTCCATGCGCAACCGCGCCCCCTTATTCGTCCTAGCCTGATTTTCTCCCGTGCGGGGGCGAGTGATTTGCATGGAGCTGGGCCCAGAGGGCAATTAGTCATCGGTGTCATTGTTCCAAATCCGACACCGATATCCGCTGAGAGACGCGACTCGAGGCGCCACTTTTCTAATTAGAAAGGGAACGGAGAAGGAACTGGGAGTGGGTGGAGACTTTGTCGGCTTCGAGGGAAGAATTCATTATGTATTTCCTTTTGGGACCGAACGTCTGGAGCTCGGGACCATTTGTTGGGGAATTTGTTGAATAAGAACGTGAGCTTTTTGGCGGATAATACAAGGGAAATTTGAATCTTCTAGCTTGTTCAGGGTGTTAGGCATTACTCAAGTGTATATCGGGTGTCATTGGAGTTGTAGAATTGTACCTATTTGTTGAACAAGAAGACATGGATTTGAACGATGGGTGCTAGTTGAGGATGCTTTGGGTAATTTGAGATTTAGAAGCTTGTTGTGCATTCCGCGCTATGTATCTCGTTAATTGCAGAGAAGATAACTTACCCATTTTCTGGGCGTTCACATCGATTTCGAGGCCGGGAGGAAATCGTGTGATTTATGGCTCGTTTAATTATTAATTGAGCGATTACTTGATGGGGGCTGCGTAAACAGAACAAATTTCTCTAGAACGGGGCTGTTGATCTCTTGCGTCGCGACAATCTAATGCAAATATCTCTTTGGTACAGTGCTACTGAATGGTTCTAAATAACCAAATAAATCTCTGAAGGAACATGCGCGCGTTCAAGGGGATAGCAGTTTTTAATTGAAACGACGGGGAAAAAGTGAGCCGCTCGTGAATGGACGTTCGATAATTATAATCGTAAGAGCCAGCGAGCGACAAATGGAATGAAGCCAGCACGGAATTTCCACGTAACGAATGGAAGCGTAATCGTTGCTCGCGACAAGGGAGGCCGTGGCGAGATCACAAGAACGCTCGGTAAAAGCGTTGCGCGGCGATAACTCCTCGATAACGCCTTGTAATTAGTCACTGCCAATTAACAGCTGCTCAAACGGAAAACAACTGGGCTCGTTAGCGATATTAGGCCTGACCGTCTTGCCGGAAACGCTCGCGCACTCGAGCTTTTCCTGTCCCCAAAATTTTCCAGCAATCGTGGCCCACTCCAATTATCTCTCGACCAAACCAGCCAGAATGACGTAAATCGACGAAAGAGGATGTTTGCGCAATCGTTTCGCGCGCAACGTGTGCAAGTATATTTGACCCCGATTGAACGTCGGTGAAATATTCACGAATTAACGCGATCAGCGGGGAAAACAATCGACGAGCCGTGCCGTGATGCGACTAGCCGATGGAAATAAAAATCGGTGGAAATGCTGGACAACGAGCTACGATGAACGTTGTATGGAAACAGTAAACACCGTTGCTTGAATATATTGGAGCCAGAGGGGAGGTAGACGCGAAGTGAAGTCGCCCTCTAGAGCTTCAAAACATTACACGGTCGCAGTCGAACGGTGTTTCCCACGTGTCTGTCCACGAAAATATTAAAAGGTGCAAGGAGAAGCCGGGGAAATGGTGTTTGAAGACTTTCGAGGCAGCGAAACGAGTAAGTGAAGGCGTTGCGCAAAAAAGAAGGTGGGGTGGGAGATGAGTAAGTAGGGGACGGAGTAGAGGGGTCTTTTTCATCTTCCTCCATTTGTTTCACGCTTGTGTGTCAGGGAGTCGCCGTCTATAATTAGGCCGGAGATAAGGCGCACCGCCGTCTATCCGCAACAAAACAAGTTTTTGCAAATCATTAACGTATAATTTTAATTGCCCGCGTTGACGAGGCTGGAATTAATTACGGTGACCGGGAGCACGAAATGAATTTCACTGCGCTCGCGCGCAGTCATCCTGCTCCGCGGTAAATGTGTGCACAGAGGCGATGCTCACCGACGCGCCAGGCTTTAGTTTAGGGCTGCGAGGTGCAGGTGTGCGTGGACGAACGTGTGCAAGCCGCGGTTAGTCGATGCACGTTTACGACCGCCTCCGTTCCTTCCAACATCTCGTTTCCCAGTCGGTTATCTTGTTTTCAACTAATTGTACGTGGCATAGTTCAGATCGCGATAACGCTCCGAGCCGTTCTTTCGTTTTCAGACGGATAAGGGGATTTTAATGCGATTCGCGCGCTCCACGCTGGATTCCTTTCCTCGCGAGCGCAACCACCGTGCAACGAAATCTCTATCAATTTTTTTAGCGCTTATACTTTTCCAAATGCACCCTAAGTGTTTTAATGTAAAACTTGCAATTTAAGCCATTGGTGCAGAGTCATGCGAGGTTCAAAGTACGAGATATTAATTATTATTCTTTGGAACACCTTATAAGAAACTGAGTTGTGTTCGAGAGCCGTACGAACGTAGCTTCTGTTACAGTTTTCTGAATAATTAAGCCTCGACTGTATTATTGTTCTGGTCGAGCTCACTCTGAGCAACTTTATTCCCGGGTTGTAAGTAAAATTCTGCGTACCCTGCAGCACCGTGTAGTAAACACGATATCGACCCTTCTTAGATTCCACGCAGAACATTTCAATAACTTGTCGCGATAATGTCGATTCTCATTCGACTCCCGACGACCTTCCTCTAAACTTTGCTGCCCGGTATAATATGACGCGTAGAGGCTCAGCGTGGAAAAACATCGGTTTAGGAGAAAGCAATTCTCATTATACCGATCGACGTTTCCTCTGCCAATTTCCTCCGGCCACTCTCGCGACGCTGTTTCCTTTGAATTCTCCAACAAAGTCTTTCCACCAGCCTTTTCCCCTTCTTCACCGCGAGGCATTCGCTTTGGCCCAGGTTTCCGTGAAAATCGTTCATCAAGTTAGACAAGAGAGAACAGTGTCCAAGATCTTCATGGTCCAGGTCAATTTCGCGCGGTGACTTCTGAGACTCCTGGGAGTCCCTGCCTTCGACATGTCGAACATTCGCAGATGACGATCTAACGAACGGAAACAGGCTCGGTGGAACCTCGTGGTCCCTGTCTGCTTCGACCGAGAAAACGACCGCCAAAAACGATCCTCGAAGGGATCCCACCGCTAATTATAGGTTCGCCGGTTCGTCCACGATTGTTTGAACGTGTCAGCCCCTTGTTTGCGGGTTGTTAAAGGCCTCCCTTCCCTTTCTCCCGCGGTTTCCCCGTAACCGTAAAATTCCTATCCATTTTCCATTCTCGACGATGGTTCTCCCCATTCTGCTTCCATGTTATTAGCGAGACTCTTAATTGCAAAGCTCGCGCAACTCCCCCAGTCATCCTGATCCGAGGCCCTTAAAATAACCGTTCTACATCGTGAAATGTGCGATGACCAACTAATAACCCCGCAGTCCTCGTAAAGTACGGACAGCTGAAGCCGTCATTTCGGTGTGTCGCGCCCTGACTTGGATTACGTGTTGCATTAATCAGTGACAAGTCGGCTCTCCTCAGAGATATATGGGGCGAATAATTTCTCGGGCCTGGAATCCTTGGAAGAAACCCGTCGTTTCACGCTCCGCGGCTGGATATCCCTGACAGTCGGTCAACCATCAGCGATGCTGGGACCGGTAATAAGCTCGCCAGGGTAATCACGACACCGTGTCATTTATAACTGCCTACTAATTTGTAGTATAAACGACGTACACGTGTGCAGGTCGATAATCGTGGCCCGCCGTGTAGGTAAGAGCGCGTGCGTATTTACCTGCTCGCCCTTCCTGAGCAGCTTAATCGCCCTCAGGGCCGCATTCAGCGGATCACGCGTGTCCCCAGACAAATATCCCTGTCATTTCTCAGCCTTTCAAACACTATAACCTTCTTGAATAGCTTTGTGAATAACTGAATTCTTCAATAACCCTGGAAGCCTGAATCTGAGATCTTACTCGACTTTGGATTGTCACTAGTCGACCTCTAATATCAAAAACCCAGGTAGCTTGAGCTTGTTACATCTCCTTTTAGATAAGGAGCTTAACCACAGAGTTTTTTCCTCAGAATCATCGTTGTTTTAATGAAAGTTTTACTAGAATATTGGGAACGTACGTCCCTGGGCCGTGTTAGTCGCAGACCGCGGCCCATTAGCAGGGCCCGTTCGGAAAGGAGCTTTTGCTCCGTCCACGTCGCGTCGTTTCGAAAGCGAGGCATCTGAGGCGGCGAATGGAGGCAGCCCCGAGGGGGCGAGCAAGCAGTCAGGCACCGCGCGAGTCGGATTTATGAATTGCCCAAATAATTTATTAAGCGTAATTTTCAATGGGGCCCAAATTGAATCTGATTTAAGTACAATGCCGCATTGTGGCGGGCAGGCTGGCCGGGCGCAAGCAGAATGCGAGCCTTGATTCGAGAACGCGCGGACTTAAGAGAAGGTGCTAACTAGTCTCTGAACGGGCCCCGGCTATCTGCCTCGATCCCGCCGGCTCCCCCCTTTTCTCCTTCTCTCTTCGATTTTTATCACCGTCCCATCTTCCTTCCCTGTCGGCCCATCGGATCCACTGCCACCTCCCCCGCGCGTTTCTCTCTTTTGCCGGGCTTCACGCCACGACACGGCCACACGTCCCCGAAGGATTTCGATTTTCCTGGCCAACGTCGGCGCGAACGTGCCCGAAGAATGCCCTTTGATTGGGCCACGAATGCGGCTATCAATGGCTAATGAGCCCACGACCTTGATACACGACCGCCCCGGGCCCCGTGAATAGAGAAATTAATTTCCAAGGGTCATCGACACCTATACCCACTCCACGACTTAACGTCCACCTCGGGTAATTGCTTTTTTAACCCTTCCTTTTGGACGAAAACTCCATTTGTTTTCGCTCTCGCGTAATCCTCGGTTCGCTTGGCACCGTTGATGGGGCATTTATTAAATCACGTAGCAATCTTTGGCCTCGCGATCCCTGAAGCTGTCCTCATTTTTCGTAAGCGATGACATCAGCAGGATCCAGCATCGAGAAGAATCACTTCTGATTGGGACACGGTTTTGAGCAGCCGTGCTAGTGATCCTGGTGGATAACCAGTTAATTGGATCCGTCACATCGATCCACTTGGGGAATCGGTGTGTTTTGGTTGTGCAACCGATACAATAATGCGAATTACCGCACGATGCACTTTCTTTCAATTAGATCTGATTGCTCGTGTAACCTGCTGTTTAAAAGCTGTTCTTGGATGACATAACTTGCTTTCGAAATAATGGGCTAGACGCGAGAATGCTTCACTTACAAGTTTAACATCTTAATTTCCCCTCAAAATACCTTTAAATATGAAATTCACCGATTGATGCGATACAGATTCCACGATCGCCTCCAAACAAAGTTTGTCATCGTTTGACACGGACTGGGTACGGTGATTTCCTCGTGCAAATGACGCGATGGTAACGCGCCGCGACCGCGATGCACCGCTAAGTGGTGCAGATCGGGCCCCACGTATTGCAGGGGACCACCCATCGGCCGTGAATTGTCGACAGTTCCAAGAAATTGCCGAGCAATCGCGCGGCACCGTCCTCACCTGAACGAACTCCTCGTTGGGACGCCTGTCGTCGCGACGACGCGCTCACCTTGCCCCCGTCGCAATTATTCGCCTGGAATTTATCGATTTGGCTCGCGTCTCGGCGGAAAATTTCAATTACCCCGCGTAAAACGGCACCTCTCTTTGATTAATTCGAATGGCACGTACTGGGAGCATGTTCGATTAACGAGGAACTTTCGAAGCTTCCATGGTCGGCGGTCTCGCGGACTATCCAGACTTCCTGGATCATTTCGAAGCTGTTCTCGACGTCTCGCCATAACGAACTTAGTCAACTGACCAATTAAAACAGAATTCTCATCCATCTGTATCAAGAGCTCCGGGAGCGTATAAGGATAACGCAACCATGCTTGGAACAACATAGCCCAGACCTTTGATGCTGCTGACAAGTGCGCTATATAGATAATTCACTTCTCAATCGATCGTTTTTCTTCCCCCTGTATACTTCTTCCCCTTGCCCTAGCAATCATTCAGAAACGAAGAAAATGGAGCTGCAAACGAAGCGAACTCATACTCCTCGGTTTCTATTATCTATTGACAGCATCAATGGTATCGTTGAATCAGCACGGGAATCACTTCGAACCGGCTGCCTGCTCGAAATAATTTCGCTTAATGATCGCAGGTGTGTAAAATAGAAGGCGATTAAACACGATTCCTTGGCGCTCGGTGTTAAGGTGTGTGGCACAAAGGGGTGGGAACGCGGTCCGTGTTAAAGTAATCGAGAAACGGTAATTTCAAGTGAGCCGGGCCCGCGGGGCCTATTGTCCACTGACCATCCTTCAAACTAGAATTCAATTGCGTCACGCCGCGTTATCCTGAGAGAGGTACCAATCAAACGCCTCAGAGAGTTCCCGGTGGTCTTGTGTGTGGCCCTCGAGCCACGCGGTTCCCCCAACGAGAAAATGACCACAACGAGAGGCACAGCGAGCGAGGAGAGGGACAGAGAGAGAGAGAGAGAGAGAGAGAGAGAGAAAAGTGTTTGTACGTTGAGAGACACATTTATGGCCCAATCAACAGTGTATTCAAACATAGTCACACCTTCTTGCCAAGGGACGGTGTACAGCCACGGCGAAAAGCATCCTGCCGATGCGGCTACCAAGGGATCCGCTTCGAGAGCCTCGCGAGAGCTATCGTCCACAGGATCGATTCACCTCTGGTCGCGAGTCAATGATAGGAATACAGAAATTAATGGAATTAATTAATTTCGAAGATAAGCGCAGACTTACGCTTTGTACCAACTACCTATCTAAAATTTCGGGCACAGATAATCGTAAAAGACAATGTACTTATGGACTCCCCCAACTTCTCAAGCATCCTATCTGTTAGATATAATAATTTCTAAGCCTCTCAATCACGAGACAAGTACTACGTACTAGGTACTACGCATAAAGCAGTGGGAGATCCTAGAAAGAATTTCCACCGACCTCGACGGTAAAAGAACTCCCGAAGGATCGATCATCAGAGAGTCGTTTTTCGTGGCAGCTGTACCTGACTCCTTTGATTCCCGAGATCAATGGAGCGGCGTGAATGCGATACGGCATTTTTCTGCCCACGTACGCGCATCCTTCAAATTTCTCAGGCGCCTCGAAACACTCCCTCGCGCCTTTCGATTCGAGAACGACGACGGAATCAATTACATCGAATGCTGGCAACGTCCCCAGGCATCCACCCTAAATCACCGGTGAAAATGGAAATTACACGGAAGCAAATAATCCTAATAACGCTGCAGGGGTGGCAACGGACCCGTGAGGGGGAGGTACGATCGCGTAGAAAGATCACGGTCCCCCTTCCCCCGCGAGCACGCGGCCGGGTTGAAAATTATACGACACTAAATCAACCGGAAGCCAGGAATCGTCGTCCCGGCTTGTTAATCCTAATCTGCATTTTTATCCCCGAGGAGCCACCCATATCGCTGGAAACGGGCGGGGGGGCCGGTGACGGTTTTCGTGGCGACGCGTCGCTCGTATTTTCAAAGCACTTTAGAACCATTTAGCTGAATGCGTAGTCGGAGTTTATGGGGGTCCTCTGGTGGCGTAGGGCTCGCTGTTCGGCCACCTCTCACAAAGAGGGGCCATGGGACCAGGTGTCGGATCGTCCGCCACCATTACCGAACAGTATATCACTCTTCTCCGAGGGGGGACCATAGCCACAATATTGGCTCCCATTCGAGTGTCGGCTCGAGCATCGTGCACGCACTGCCAGTGTGCAGCGCCCTTAATTTTCATCATTAACCTGTTGAACGGGGTATGGCCTTGATTGGATGCGTGGGGAGCATTGGGGCAGCTGTGCTGAATGGTAACAGTGGTTTAAGGAGGGGCCGTTTTCATTTAAATTTCTGGTAATGCGATACTGCACGATCAGATTGAAATTTTCTGAGGAGGGAGAAGTGCTTGTTGTAGTAGTGTTACAAGCTCGGACATTGGACCATGAAATCCCCACAGAATGTACAGATAACTCGTTTTCTTTGGGTACAATACGTTAACCCTATTTTTATGGGGATAAATTAGTTGGTACCAGCCCGAGACTTTGGAGAGTCGACCAATACCGAGGGGAAGGGACCAGGGAAAGGGAAATTAATGCGTATCGAGCCACGGTTCGAGATTCCTCGAGGATGTTTTTCGAGATTTCGATCCTCCGTGCCCTTTCCATCGCGGTCCATCAAACCGCTCGTTAGCTGACAAACGCCGCGTTAATACGAACGACGGAAGAGGGGTCCCCGTTGATTTCGAGCCACTCGACTGGAAGAATACTGGTATTTAAGGGTGTTTTATTAAAACGTTGATCCTCGATCGTTGGGACCACCTTGCATACTTTCGCTTGAGATACGTCCATCCATAACGTTTCAAATACGAAATGATTCCCTTGGAAGAATTTGGTGGTGCTCAGAAAGCTTGCTCTCAAAAAGCAATGAGAGGTGATTGAAGACGAGAAATTTTTACGATACACAGTCCTCTAGGCTCTCCCCTTCTCTCTCGATCAGAAGAGCCCTTACAAACCTGTACCACGAGGAAATCAAAAGGAATATTCGACGAGAGAATTTGATTTTCCAGCGATATTGATAGTTCGTGGAGAATAGAAGATTTGGAGGGAAGTGACTGAGCCCTATTACGGTAATGCATCCTGGATCCATTTCAGGCTTCATGATTTTATGGTTCCTTCCTGGAAAAGTGGAGGGGGGTCCAGGAGGAAGTACCGAGCACCTGCTCGGCCTGCGGGTTTGGGTTGTCGGACTCAATTTCACTCTTTTCAAGGGGTCGACAATCGAAGCCACTCGAGAACGGAAAGCGACACCAGCGGTCGCATCCTCTCGAGCTTTACAAGGATTTAAACAACTTGGAATGGTCCATGGTTCCGCAGGGGACACAATGGCACAGCGTCGGATCTTTTACAACTGGATCCTTTACGGCGACGCGAATCCGCCATTCACGGGGACAAGTCGTTTCTATTGGATAGATCCTCGAGACAAGAACGTTTGCACCCCTCAAAGACCACACGCCTGGGTTCATTAAAACGCTAGAAACGATAGGTACTGTTCCTCTTTCGTTCGCTCAAGGAATTCCGGAACTTTGGCTCATATTCTATGCGCGTTTTCTTTGGAGTTCTTGAATGGAGTAATTCTGCAATTTATTTTGAAGCGTTACATCAGCTCTGAGTGAAACCGATCTGTTTTCAAATCTGTACTGTATTCTGGAGTAATTTCTAAGAATTTTCCTCCCTTTTTTATCAGACATATGTTTGCTTAACATTTAGAGTAGCTACGAAAGTATTTAGATACACAAGAAGCTTGGAACGTGCACGATTCTTTTGGTCAGAAGGTCGAAGGGAAGTGGAACGTGCACGAGGTGCAGAAGCCGACCGGGCACGTCCTCGGCTGGGCATTTCTCGTCCAGGTGAATGGCGTTACGGAGGAAAATGGTCTGTGCGAGGGCCTCACGCCCTCGACAATACGGCAATCTCGGCCGAACTGGGCGGAAAGAGGAGAAGAAGAAGGGCAGATAAAGGTAAGCCCGAGGGTCGATTCGTTCTGCGCCCATTGTCGACCACTTGAAGGATCAGTTTTTGAGCGAAACGCTAGAAAATGGCCCCCTCTCCCCGTTCTTTTTCGCGGCTCGGCGTGCCTCGCATAATTGCGATTTAAGAGGCCCCCGAACAGCTGCGACCGACCGACAATGCCGCAGCCACTCGAGACGGACAATCGAACAATTTGGACCCCGCTGTCGTGGTAACGCAGTAAAAGTCAAAAGTCGAGAGATTTTCCAGTGAACAGTCTACTGCAGTCTTCGATGCACCGTGGCCTACAGAAGGGACACTGGTCGCTTTTCGAGTATCTAGTGTCTGTTTAATTGCTCCTGGAGCCTGGAGAAAAGTCCTGTGTCCCCGGAAGGTGATACGTACAATAGCGTAACGAGTGCCTTAATTCTGGATTGGCAATTGTGAGCTAGTTTTAGAGGACAGCAAAGCAAACACCAGGGTGTTCGAGCACTCGAATTTTTATCCTAGTTAGAGCGAAGGTACTTGAGATCTGACCCCAAACAGAGGGCACCTCGGTTAACGTCCAGTCGCGCAGAAGATCCAGTGTCTATTACACAATTGCCACGATCAATCTCCATCATTGGCGTGGAGCGAGCCTCGGTATTCCGCGTTTAGCATTCACGGTCAATCCAGCCGCTTATTTCGACGAGTCCGGAGGCGCGAGCCGTCAGACGCTTACGACCCACCTAGTCAATTAAGAAGACAGCCGATCTATTAGGGGATACCCGTCTCCTCGCTTTTTCTCTTTCTCTCTTTCTCCCGCCCAGCCGTGTTGCTTTCTTTCCCCGCTTTTCTGCCGCCTGTCCCGCGATGAAATAAGAGAAGTAGAAGGCAACGGTGTCGGGAGAAAATTGGGCGACGAGAGGGGGAGGATCGCGACGGAAGAGCGGACGGGAGTTAATTGAAGGGAAAAGGAACTGTCGACGTTTTCGTCGGTTGCATTAGCGACGATTTTGTGGCGAGAACTCGAGACGTCGATGTTATATACGAGCAACGAGCTCCGACACGTCGCCTTGCCGAGGAAACGGACGATCGGATCGATAGCCATTTGGCGATATTAACTCCCTTCTAAACCGCCCAGCTACCGACAACTCGATCGCTGCCCTCTCTAATCAACAGCCTCGATAATTCCCTCTATCCTTGCTCGCTCACTTACCACCAACGACACAAAGCGGAGTGAGCCGTTCACCGCTGACAGTTCACAGTCGCTATCCCGTCGACCCGTTCCTCCGCTTCGAGAGGTGTAACTCATCGCGTGCTTACGAGCCGTCTAGTCAATTAAGAAGACAGCCAGCCTATTAGAGAATACCATGACTTCCCCTATCATCTCTACCCTCCTTCATTCTATTTCCGTTTCTTTCCTCCCCCGAATCCTCTTTGGAATCAATCCCTTCGATCGCCGCGAAACGCGCCGCCGACGAAGAGGAAAGCCAGAGGCTCATCCCCGGAGAAAACGAAGGGAGAAAGTGGGAAAGGGGAAGCAGGAAGAAGACGAACGACGTTACACGTGAAAACAGGGCCGCGCAACAGCAAACACGAGGCCGCAGAACAGCAAAGCGTCGAGATCGAGCGGTCCTCGTCGACTCGAGCCGCTCATCCAGCGAGATGACGTACGGTGGTGGCTTCTATTTTCGTTGGCGTGTCTCAGAGGGGAAGGCGACATGTGCTCGATATTTAGACACCGAACCCGCCTTCCCTCGGAGCCCCTTGTTCCGCGCGCGACAACCACAACTCTCCTCGCTCTCTTCCTCTTAAGCTTCTTCACTCTTCCTCCTGTTCCGCTTCCTCGTCCGCCCTTTCGAGACGCCACCCCTCCCCCTAACGGGGTATTTAGTTCCACGCCGTTATAAATTACGTATCATTCGCTCTCGAAACTGACATCGCGGCACGCGCTCGCGGAATGCGAATACCGGCTCTGCCTCCCTCGTTATCCTTTTTCTCGTTCCCCTCGCGGGCGCGAGCTCGTCGCCTCCCCCCGCCCTCTCTGGTACCGGCCACTTAACTCCCCTGTTGCGTGATTTAAGCTTTTTCGAGTGAACCGGCCTTCTTACGCTGCCCCGCAATTTGGGTTAGTTAGTGGCGCGCGCGGATGCTTCCTTTTTCTCTGCTGCCGTCTTCCTGTCTCCTTTCGCCTGGACTTAATCTCGACGGGTGTCTGCGTTAATTGAAAAGAATCGGGGACAGGCTTTTGTTTTCCTCCGAAGACGGCTAGTGTGAGTGCTCTAGAAAATGTTTGTTGTTCGAGTTATCATGTTGTTTAACCCTTTAGCGCACTGTGTGACGTATACGTCATATCATTTTCAGACGTATAAAAAATCGATAGTCGATAATTTTGGATCCCAAAACGGTTCAGTTCTCTAAGTGGCTTCGAGATGCAAGCCACTGATACGTTTACCGCTGTAAATAAGGTTTACAGTATCCATGGAAACGTTTCTGGTGAATGCATGTTGGCCATTTTTCGATAACCTGAAACATTGCTCTTGTTTTCTTTAAACAGTTGAGAGTAAAATTATTTTGTTTACATTTTATTTGGTAGATACGTGTAAATTAATTGTCATACTAAAAAAATAATGCTTGTAAAGTTTGATTTATGAAAAAGAAATCGTTTTTTCAATCCACACACACCCAGTTGGACGTATAAATTATATTTCGACTGGCTTTTTGGGGAACACAACGATGAAGTGCATGTATTGGGACCATTCATCAGTTAACTAATCGCAAGAGATCATTGTTTTCCGCCGAGAAAAGTATCTGGGCCTTAAAGGGTTAATACAGGGTTAATCCTCCGTACATGTAGAGTGAGAAAGCTTCTCTGGCGCAGGACCACCCTCCCCAAGAATGGAGCCAGGCTACCTAATTCTAAACACGTGTTCAAGCACCGTTTCCAAGAAGTGTTCCCCGTCGACGCCGCGGCCCAGGTTTACGATCCTCGCGAATTGTCGACGGAGCTGCGCGGCGAATCATCTGCGTCCGCGTTGCACGTGATCGAACTAGAGACAAAGGGGAGCAGTTGGCCGTTCCCAATTCCCTTCGAGGGTCTGAAATAGTGTCGCATACATTACTCTTCTATATTAGGCACCGAATTATTCCCAAATTTCTCGATGCAGGATACACCCCGTCAACCAAATACCTATCTACCCTTCGCCCTCTACATCCAACACTCCTGCTCGAAACGGGGCGAGACCTGGGAAGCTCCCCCAGAGTACGCGAAGCCACAAACGGGCCGGAAATAAAAGCGCGAGGAATTGTGGCACGACGACGAGTAAAAGGAGGAACGGAGGAGCAGCGAAGGCGGAGTGCGCCAGACGAGATATCAATTCTCTTTACGCGGCAAAACGGTGGCAGCTCCACTAATAGACCGAAAGATTCTCATCTGTTTAACGCGCGTACTCGCGGTGGACGCGTTTCGCGCGGAGGCCAAAGAAGAAGACGAAGGGGCAACGCGGGCCTGCCACGCGGTCGTGCAACAGGAAAGACAAAGGGCGGGCGGCAGGGCGGTGGACGGAGGACGGAGGGAGGGGAAAAAAAATATATCGTCTCGTTGCCGAGATGCCAGAAGCGAGACGCATACCTCTTAATTGGAACGCTTTGCTCGGCCTAAGCGATTTGGCCGGATTTCGAAGGAAATGGGCGTTTAAGTGCGCCCAGGAACCATTTACAACGACCGACATTAGCGTGGTGCGCTCCTGCCTGGCTTTCGGTCACCGTGCTTCGCCGTGGCGTGGGCCCGGACCATTTTTGCATACAGTCGTCCCTTTACTCGTCCCCTGGTCCATTTCCAACGACCTAATTGAGGCTCGTTTATGGAGAAGGAATCTCTCCGGGAAATTTGGGGGTCTCGTTCTCTGTACGCCGCTGGAGCTTGCATAAAACCTAGGAGCTTGTTCCAAAGACCAGCAGCGGTGCTTTTCGAGCGTGGCGTTCGCGCGCGCATTTCCCGAAATAAACGAATCGACGGGGCTCGATGGGCGCGCTCACAAATCCTGTCGCTCGAAAATATTAAGAATTCCACGCTTACAATGTCGACTTAATGGAAGCGCAGAGACGACGCCTGGATCGAGGATGAAGGGGAGGAAGGAGGAAAGAGGGGGCAGGCGTAAAAAAGGCGGGAGAAGTCTTTTAACAACCAGACTCATTAGGAGCATGCTGCTCGCTTTTTACACCGAGACATTTGTAAGCAATACAGACTTCAAAAAACAAACTCTCCTGTCGCAGCCACCGCTGCCTGCGCCGGACACCTCGGTTTGCTCTCTTTTCGCCATTCGCCTCTCGTCCCTCTCTTCCCTCTTCCTTTCCTCCTTCGCGGACGTTTAAGGGTGTCTGGGAGAATTTAAATTGCGAAACGGCCGGCTGCTCGCGAGAAACCCTCCACCTTCTCTCTCTCTCTCCTTCTCTCTCCCTCTCTTTCTATCTCTCTGCTTCTTTCATCGGGCTCCTGAGCGGTGAGTCCTTTTCTTCGTAATATCCTTGACGACGATGAAATTCATTCACGTCAGTTGCATCGGATGTCTTCAGTGTGGATTGAATCTAATCCAATCGACAGCTTGTAGTCTTCTAAATATTTACGCGCACCGGCCTCAGGCCCTTTAACTTGGATTATTCAACCATCAAACGCAACAGCTTCGCGCGTTTCATTGATTAAGACGTCCCCATTCTTCGATTACCCTGCAGGGGAGCAAGAACGGCGCAGCGCGTCAGCGTTGCGATTCATTATTGCCCGTCCGCTCGAGCCCACAGTTGTCCTCGCGATTCCACGCCGCCTGCTCGCGCTTATATCGCGATATCGACGATTACATCATTATCGGGAGGATTTTATTGACCCGCGGGGACCGGCGAGTCATCCCCGTCGCAGTTCAGCCGCTGTAAAGTCGTCGGGCTTATTACCATAATCGAGATAAACGGTAGATAAACTGGTGTCATCGCCGTAATTCCTTTGATAAACCGCGGGGGGATCGCTGGCTTGCCGGGCGTTTTAATGAATTTTTACGGGAAAGATAAACGCCACTGAATTAATAATGTTATCACCGTAAAATCCCGTAATCGCCGTTATAAATTTCATTTCAAACTTCTTCTTCTACCGAGCGAGATTTGGCCGTCGCAGAAACTGCTGCGTCGGACACACGCCTTCGAGGGGCTAAATCCGCGATTATCCTCAAAAGGACTCGCGAGGATCTGACAAATTGATCAACGCTGCGCTGTGGAGAAAATCTACCTGCAAGGTTTCAGAAATCTCGACGCTTTGCCCAGAGAAGAGGATCCAGCGTCTGTTAGCTTTTGTAAATGGAATCCAAGAGTCGATCGTTAAATTAAATTTGGACAGAAAAGCTGCAGGCAGAGGGGAGCCCAGACGTCCGAGTCGCCTGGACTATAATTAACAGCGAAATAACGAGGGAGTTGTCGAACGCGAGTGTAATCATTACGAACGCCCGCGAAACACCCGAAACATGTGTTCCACTTCGGCCAACACTTCCTGTCGTTAAACGTCTGCGCAACTACTTGCGTTTACGCGTGGCAGTCTCTTCAGCGTGTGTTTGTAACCACGCACGGGAAGACTGCGAATTGGCGACGACGAACGGATCCGTTTCTGCCCGCTGATCTCTGGTAATGAAACCAAGAATCGAGAGAGAAGATTATGCTTCTGCTTCTCAACTCGATTTCCATTTCCTCGACGAATTCGTGGACCTGCCTTGTAACTTTCCATGCACTGTGAATTCTGAAATCGAGGAACATTCCCATGTTTGATCTTGATTGCTTCCAATCGAGTGCCCCCCACCAAGCATCAAAATAATATTGCTCTTTGCGACACAGCCAATGTCAAATTTCAGCTCGTTAATCGCCGTCCGCTGTGCACACAGCGTTATGCAATGTTTGTCATTATAATTATTCACGGCTAGGTACCTATTAAGATGTATCAGGGGCAAGTGACGGTATCAGTGATATCGGTCGGTGTAATTTTTCATGGCCGAAAACAGATGATGCTAGCTTGACACCTCTAATTAGCGAACATTCTCGCAGGCCTCTTTGCGCTCGCAGCCTTTTCCCTTGCGAATCAGAGTAGAATAGCTCGTCGTGTCCTTCTGCCGGTAGAAAAAGATTCAAAACGAGTCTTTAAGAGACGCCCGGCGACCATTCATCTCTGAAACGTCCGAAGCTAAACATAGGCTTTGAAACGAGCCGAGGGACGCGTTTTACGAGCCACGTACCATCTTGCACCGATAACAGAACAAGGGGCATTCTTTCAACTCCACGGAATAATGACGATCTAACGTGCATGTGCATCTTGCTTCCACCTTGGCTGCAACCTGCATCGATAATGTCTCCGCTTGCAAACTCTTAATACCTTGAACAGCAGCCGAAGAAGTTTAAGAATGCGTTGTCGGTAAGAATTTCCTAAAGTGTCGTGGAATGCTGGGATCATCCGTGGAAATGGGAAAAACTGGCAGAGGAGAGTAATATGGTTAAGCAGAAGTGTCGCGAGTTCGTTCCGCGAAACGATTTCTGCGCGATTTCCTGGAGGCTACGGAATAATCGCGATCGGTTGCTGCCGCGCGAAACTAACGAAGAAAAGGAATAAGCGCGAGAGCTAATGAAGTGGGCCCGGGACAAAAAGAATTCGATGCGCGGGGACGAGCTGCGGCCGCTCGAGTTGCCGGCGTAACGAGGAAATTAGCGCTAATGCGACACGGTCTAGCTCGGGCTCGCGCTTTTTATTCGCGTCCCGGAGAAACGCTAACAAGCCCCGGCCGCGTTTTGCTAAATCACCGGGATGAAGTTTCCCCGCGGCGCTTTCCTTTTCTCTCGCAATTAACACTTCATTACCACTTCTCGTTTTCCGCGAAATCTATTTGGAAAAACCTGCACGCAGCGCTTCAGGTCACCTCGATGGGAAAAACTTGTGTTATTCGAAGAAAAATTTGGCTTCTGGGAGAGCAACACTTTGCTTGACTGATTACGGAAATATCTGAGATACTTATCTGTTGATATCTGAGTACCCGAGTGATACTTGAGTAGGTACTTATAAAGAAGCTGCTTCGACACTAGCTTACTAGAGTAGGTACTTAAGCGTGATCGAGGTGGAATGAAGTAGTGGCAAGTGAAACTCAATCAGCCAGTATCTTGTTCCCAAATTACCCCGGGCGGGGATTCGAAAAATCTCTACCCATCGGATTTCTTTCGCGCGTTTTACGCGACACTGGCGCTAATTACGACGCCTCGTGACAGGTGCAATTTGCGAGATGACCGTCGAGGCGGTCCATGAAATTCAAGAAACACGAGCGGCCCGTTGCAGCTGCGCCAGTTACGCCTCCGTAAACGTGTTTACGAAAACGCGACGGCTCATACGTCAGTCTGGTCGTTAGCACCGCGTAATTGCCCGAGCCGCGATTAATACATATAACGAATTAAGCACAAGCAACTCTTTGCACGTCTCCCTCTGTCTGCCCAGTTGCTTCAAGTTTGCAAAACTTTCGAGTAGAATGTTGCCTTCTGTGCACGGACAAATGTCGTGGGATAAAATTAGAATTGCAGTGCTGCAGAATTAAGAGTTTGAGTGCTTTCTAGGCTTTAAGCAGAGAGATTCACCATAAAAATGAGAAAGGGCCCCTAGCCAAACTACTTAGGTCCCAAATTCTAATTCAAAACACATACATCAAGGAAACTTTCCTTAAGCCACAGAATAACCACCCAGCCGAGCACCGATTCCAGTGAAATGCAGGCGTGTATCGTGAAAGGAAAGGCGAGTTTTTCGTCGGTAGTAATTTTCTGGTCGCTTGCCGGCGCGGTTATATTTAATGCTTTAATCTGGCGGGGCGTCGGGCGATCTAAACACGCGATAAATCTGTGGACGGGGCGACGTCTGAAAAAGCGGCAACAAAACAGCTTTTCCAAGCGGAAGCGTTAAGTGGCGTCGCGGAGAGAGCCTCACCGCGTCGCGAGCTTCCGTGCCTGGCCATTAACGATCTTCGCGCGCACTCTACTTGAGACACCCCTCGTCGGCCTCGATATTAATGATTTCCCAAAACTCTCGAGCCGTGTGAAAACTGCTCGCGACGATCATGGACTTGACGGCTCTCCTTTCACCACTCGAAGGCACGCCGGTCGGCTACTTTGGTACCGCCTCTCTCACGGGCCTCTCGCAGCTGCACTCGCGCCTCACAATGACTTTCCGTGCACCAGATCGGTCGTTTATGACCGGAGGAAAAAAAGAGGCCACGGGAAATGGGATGCACGGAAGGTTGAAGGAGCATACGATTCCATAGGGGAAGCGTACTTAATTCTTAGGAGGATACGACCGCCACGCGTCTGATTAAGAGCGGAGGCGATGCTGATGGGTGGACTCGAGGTGCATCGATGCAATTCCCGGGTTCCCCGGAAGAGAGGGGGCTGGAGAGAGCGGAAGCGGGCAGAAACAAATGAACTATTAGAGTTTCTGCGTAGCCTGGAAGAAAGGGGCGGGGTGGTAAGCCAGTTAAGGGCTAACAAGTATATACACGGTGCGCCAGGAACATATACCGAGTCGTATATACTTGTTAGCCCTGGCTGGCTAGGCGCCTCTCTAACTAGCCACGCATGGCGAGCACGTGTGGAGGTGTCGACTGCCCTAGCGCCCTCCGCGCGACCCTTTCCCTAGACCGTGACCCTCCACCCCCTTTCTCATTCCCATTCCCGTTCCCTGTTCCTCTTCGCTCGGCCCTTTGCGTCGCCGCGAGACGCTCCATTTCACGAGCCATGAAATCTGAGCGAAAATATTTGGGCGCCTCGCGCAATTGGCCGCGGCGACTCCGTCACGAGCTCTGTATCCTCGTGAAGCTATATTCTCGACGTCTTAGAGTCTCTCAGTGATCCCCTCGAGAATAATTCAAGGGGGGTAATCGTATTTGTTTCTCATTTAACCCCTTACATACCGATGCTAAGGTAGAGTGATGTTAAGGGTAGGTTTATATTCCATTTTCATCTGTATAGCTATAAACGCAAAGTTCTCGGTAAAAGGGAGAGTCTTAAAATCGAATACATGGAAGGGCGAAGGCAATGGGGCGCAAGGACGATGCTGCCAGCCAGGGGTGGCAGCACACCCGCCTCGAAAGTCTCGGTACGTCTTAAGCCAGTTACTCGAGGATTTCCCGCGGAACTCTTTGAAGTTTCGAGGAGAGACCGACTGGCGGCGGTTTTCTGCGGGGTGTATTCTAATTTCAGGACGGTGCCGCGATGAAATTGACCGTCTCGGAGGCGCGCCAGCCGCCAAAGGGGCGGTCAATTGTCGAGCTGCTCGGGGATCAGCCGCGCAGGGAAAGCGGCTTAGCGGGGAGGGGAAATGAAATTTAATTAACTTGAAACAACGGGAAATTATCGAGCATTACGCGGTGCTCGCTGTGTCACGCACGCGCGTAAGCCTTCCACGCGTCTTAATTGATTCTGAAGAGCTTAGGCATCTTCTTCGTACCACGTTCCTCGCAAACCATTAGAATTTACGCGGAAAGTTTCCCAAAACAGAAGGTCCCGAAATCGTGAAATTACTCGACGTGAAATGGCTCGTACGAACCGCGAGGGGCGCGAGAGGGGTGGAAGGACAAGGTAGAAAGGAGAGGCGCGGGGGTGGATCGAGCGGTAGGCCAGAGTAAAATCGACGAGGGGGTTGGAAGGTGGTCGGGACGCGCAGGTTCGCCAATACAAAAGGGGAAGCTGGAGATTACGATCTTTCATTCGTCCGCTCGTTCCAATTATTTTGTCCAATTAAAATATCGATTTTCTCCCCCATCGCGGTGCTCGCCTTTCGACTGCGTCCTCCCAACCCCCTGTCTGCCCCCACCAACGGTTCTGCACCCTGTTCTCCAGCGGACACCCCGATGGACAGAGGCGGACGCAGATGCTTTAGAGCCCTGTGTCGAAAAATTCCATGAAATTAAGCTTTCTTTTCCTTTTCCATCTGAAAGTGGAAAAATGTAAGATTAAGTGGAAATTTAGAGGCGAGTTAAACACTTCGTAAAAGTGAAAGATCTCTATAGTTTCCCTGATTACGAAAGCCCCTGTGTATCCTTTCTGTCTCCATTTTCAACCCCTTGCCTCACAGCAACCAACCGTGCCATTTCGGCTGCAATATTCAATTATTGGCTACGAGGGGGTGGAGTTGACGGAAAGGGGGGAACCAAGGCGCTTACTGTATTCTCGCTGGTTCCAATGACGCGGGAATAGCTATCCACGAAGAGACGATAGGCTTCCTGGTTGAAATCTGAAACAAACGAGGCACGTTCCGTCCGTCCGTCGTTGCGGTTGCGATCGAAACGCCGAAGGGAGTCGGATTCCAAATGGTCGTGGTGCTCTTCGCCGCGATGCTGGACGAGGTCTCGTTTAAATCGAAACGACCAACGGAACTAATCGAGGAGAGACGAGGGATCGTAAACTGTAATTTTTGGATCCGTCGTCCCCACGTGGGTGTCTTCGATTCGATTTTTCGATTCTCCTTGCCTCGCGGATGCGACGTGGGTCGCAGGATCAAGAACACCTTGTTCTTGCTTTGGAGATCCAATGACTACAGACGTTTATGTTCTTGGATTCGTTTAGAGTACCATCGACCGAGAATTCACTCCGGTGTCCACGCTAATAGGATTTGTCGAAACGACGATGTAAATTATCGCGGTGGCAATCGATCACAAATGTTTCGCGAGGATGGAGCGCTTCCCTCCAAACGAGCATGTATGCACTTGTCTTTTTACGAGGAGAAATTATCCCTCTAAACGGCTATTAGAAACGACCAGCGAGTGGAAGTCCTCTGAGAATAGACGATCTAATTCCGTGAACGGGAGGAAGCGAGGAACGGTGAAAGCGCCAGCAGATGGGGTGGCAGAGGGGCGGGGGAATGAGAGAAGCAGGAGACGGACCACCGTGATTGCAATTTTAACGCCAATTTGACTTGAATCTCTTCTGGACGAAAGAAATAGTGTTTTCATGCTCAATATAGCGGCGAGCTAATAATTAACGGCCAAGCCGTGGCACTTTGTCGTTCGTCTGTACAGGGTGTCCCTGCCGCACTGATTCAACAAACCGAGGAAAATCGCTTTCCCTCGTTGCTTTCCAAAAAGCATCATACCCTCTGCCTTCCCTCAGCGATCAATTCCAAACGAAAATTTCAAAAATCTGATTTGAAACACCGCATCATCGAGAGTCTAATATTTTGACACCGTCTACTCACAAGGTCCCTCTTTCAAACTTCCTCGTACCAGGCACAATCTGACAAGGTACAAGCACGCAGAATGTCGCAAGCAGACTTTTCTCCTAGAAGGGAACTGACTTGGCGAAAACAGAAAAGGTTAAGCGAAACTCGGTGACACACCGTGTACGTGTACCGAGTGGGTCTTACGGAGTTAGCGGGTGGTCCTCATTATGTCGGCTACCCCACCGCTCGCTCGTCCTATCTATTTAACGTATCGTTTGCCTTGGTAACCATCCAAATTGGCCCATCCCTCTCTATGCGCTGCCAGGACGCATCTCCCGATCTCACTCGTGTTCTCCTTAATTATTGGGAAGCCGATGTTTAATAACGGCCGTCCCGCCGCCGCGACCTTTAATAGAAAACACGCGTTTCCTGCGTGCTGGGCTTGACGTCAGGGGCAGCTTGATTGCTAGCGACAAGCCTCGTCTCATTTATAGAAACGATTAGCGATGGGATCAAGCTCGATCTTTGCTCACGAGTCGGAATTAATCCGATGCTTCCGCGCCGCTCCAGCGAAATCGAGTTGTACTCGTTAGGGTGGACGCTGGAGATCGATTGGATCGCGGGGTTAGTTATCGTGGGACGGATGCGGGAAGTTGGAACGATACAAGGGAGTTCTCTGGATCGCAATGAGAGCTTCTCGAGTTTATACTCGTCTTATTAAGGATCTGTGTAGGTGGAATTGGCAAGATGCTACTTGTGTCACTCTTAATTCCATCCCTAGAAATTCACACGAATGTCCACTGATTTTTTGCAAACTTCTGTGCCCAGGAATCACGTTTTTCCCCTCTCGCGGAGGAAAACTATTTCTGGCCGAAGTGTGACGTGATTTCTGCGGAATTTCATCAGTTTCGAATTGGCCTCGACTTGGTATTTCCTGGTTCCACTCGAATATCATCGCGACGGATCTATTTCGAGGGAGCTCCGGCGCGCGACGAGGAATAATCAACTTCTTACCCCCTTTCTTCTTTCCAATATTCCGTTATCGTTCCACACCCGGCCGAGGCGAGTTCGCCCATTAAGAATGTCGAGATTGATACCTCCGCGGGGAATAAATTCAGAAGTGAATGGCCTGTGAAGTGTGAAACGGCCGGCGGGGGCAGCGGAAGATAGCGAAGTGCTTTGTAAACCGCTTTACGAGCCCCTTTATTGCTCTCGTGATTCTTCGTGATTGACCAACGGGGGCCGTCCTCTTATCACTTGGTCGTGATTGCGCCTATTTGTTTTGCGGGCAACTCGGATCTAAGGAAACGCCTGTAGAACAGCGCCGTCGTACTCGGAAGAGCCGACGAGTTTCGCGAACTCGCGCGCAGCGGACGCAGACGCCGGGGGAGGGTGCTGCAAAGTGGAGCGTTGAAAAATTCAATAAGCCATAACGGCACGATAACGCGCGCATAAACCGACACGCCGGGGCAATACACGGGGCGATCTGTCCGCGCGAAACTACGGTACAATTACCGTTTTAATCTGCAGTTTCTAGCGCCATAAATTGCCGGGAGTTTACATCGACACCGACAAAGGGAGCGAGGCACGCGGAGCGCGGAGACGGCACAGGGAAGTTCGCGCGATGAAATTTATTGCCGGAGCCAATTCCGCGCAAATGGAAGAACGTCTATGAGGTTTTATTCCGCCGGCGTTATCGACAGCTTCAATCGGGCCTCCGGCTTTGCTTTCGGTTATCGCCGAGTCGCTTGCATCCGCGGCACAATTAATTGCCGTCCATGCTTCGCCCGCACGGGAAAATCCGTATATATCGCCCTCGGTCTGGGGAAATTAAAAACCTTCCAGGCGATTCTCCGCTCGCGCTCTCTCTCTCTCTGCTTTTCCATTATACGATGGATGTTAACTGCGACTGTTACTCCGGCGAACATTGAATCAACGTTATATAGTTGGCGATGGTGTATAGTTTTATAGAGTAACGCTTGATAAATGGCACGGTGATAGTAAATAGTCGCAATGGATGGGATGCCGGTCCAAGTATGTCTAGAGCAGAGAAGTAGAGCGGAGTTGGTCTTCGAGCACTGCGAGAAGACTGCGTAGAGTAAATGTAGGTAAAAGTTCGCTGCGGATAAGAGTTCGCACCATGCGAATTTCATGGTTTGAGTTGTGGCAGTTGACAATGGTGATTGACAGTTAGAACTTATAAGAGGACCACCGACCGAAAACCAATTAGTGAGGTGATGCTTCAGATCGCTCGAGACAAACTAGAAGCAGGACTTTCACAAAGAAAAACCGCTGCAGAATTGAGAATAACCCTAACTATGTACTTATGCAGGGAAATAAAACACTTCTTTGGATATTCCCTAGTAGCATTTATTGTTGGCATTTTGATGGCCAACTAATTCCCAACTTGGGGATACTGTGGGCCAACCAGAAATGCTACTAGGGTTTCTCGTTGCGTTCTTTTATCCCATAACATGCGAACTTTTGCCCCACATATCGGGTAAAAGTTTGCATCTGACACTTTTTGGAAATATTTATTTTATATAAGTTGCGACAGGCAAATTTACACGAAGTTACTCTCTATCGAATAATAAGGGATAGTAGTTATTTCTCACAAAATGGTATGACTATCAGTGTAATACCAAAGATTCTAGAGAAGTCTAAACTTTAAGTGCGCACTCTTGCCCCACAATACTCTACTCGAAAGTAGAATTCTGTCCAATTTCGAGCAGCTGAAACGTCTACAGCTCGAAAAGGCGACGCGCCTCGGTTCTACGGCGTGACAGACAGCTCGCGAGAATGGGAATGAACGGGTTGCATCGATTCCGGCAAAGATATCGATCCTTTTCGCAGCGGGCGGATGAGGTGCCAGTCGCGAGACGGCGGAAGTTCGCGCGATGAAATTTACGGCTGCAGCCAATTCCGCGCAAATGGAAGAGCGTCTATGGAGGTTTTATTCCAGGCCCGACTTTATCGGCACCCCCTATCGACGGGCATTTGTTTTTGCTTATCGCGGAGCTACGTGACCGGGGAGGTCCACCCCGTAAATATGACGGACGGATGCGACGATGGGATCTCAGCGGCGTCAGAACAAACGAGCGGGCCGCGGAACGGTGGCGGCCGAAAATCTCGACGGCTCGATTTAGGGGGATGAACGGCCGAGAGCCGAGCGACCGAGGCAGCCGAGGGACTGCTCTCGCGGGTTCGACTGCGAATCGATATACCTGGCTGCGCGAACAAACGAATTCCACGGAGGAAAGGGCTCTCGGAGCAAGCTACGTTCTTGACCCTCTTCAATCACCGATTCGACACTCCCTACCACCGCCTCGACCTGGTTCCTTTGGATTAAAATCCTCGCGTTGGATCCACCGTAGGTGAGCCGACGGTAAGACTCACTTGTCAGTTGATTATGACAGGGTACTCGACGCCTGAAAGTGCACTGACCGCGAAAATACAGACGACGGAGTAATTTCGCAGAGCCGTGGTTCCAGCTAGCGGAACGTCGAGGTAGATCAATAACGAGACGGCGATCAACCATTCCCCAGCCGAGCTCGCATTTTTTGGGCCTTAATCACCGGCCCTAATTGGTCAATTACGCTCATTACCGTCTCCGATGTAGAGAGACGAGTCCGACGATAAAATCTCCCCCTCTCTCTGTCCCTCTGCAGAACGAAGCCCCCCACCACCGTGCTTCCATCCACGGTAATCCCTGCCCTGTATGCCTCCCCTGAAACGGCCGGGTCGCTGTTTGCAAGAGAGAAACTTATCCCCTGGCTGGGAAAAATCAACGGGTCTATAGTCTCGTTCAGCTGGCGAAGTAACCCAGCCAGAGGGGCGGCGCTATCCGAGCCATGCCCCCTTCTGCTCTATCCAAGCCTCGCCCACTTTTGGATTTCCCCTTTCTCACGCTTTCTCCCCCACCGCGCCGCTCCCGTTATGCTCGTCTCTTTTCAAGCAACGCGTTCGGAGCCCCCACTAGAACGGCGCCTCCACCCGCAAAACGAAAAAGTCCGAGCGGCGGAGCCGACGATGGTCAAAGTCAGTCCACACGGAGAGCTCGAGTCGAGTAGAGGCTAGTAGAGGTCAGCTGGCCGTAGATCCATCGATCCGTCGATCCTGCCACCTGTCAAACCGCGCGACATCCTCTTCTGGACGAACTAGTGACACCTCGCGCAACCACCGCTCCAGACACTCGACCCAGCCGACGCTGTTCCTTCGGAATTCCATCAGCTAATCACGCCGTGACAGACTATCAGTGAGAGTATACCAGTCGTTGGTACATCCGAGTACACCTCGGCTAGCTTCCAGATATCAGTGAGAGACATTTCGCCGAGTTTCTGGGAACATGAGACAGTAGGGACCTAGAGTCTCCGATAGAGTGATTCAGTGAGGAGTATAGGTTTATCGAGAGTATCAAATCGCGGTTCAAGAATGACAGTAATCAGGATGACCTCCCCGGTGACGCCTCCATCGACCAGTCCAGGCTCAAACGAGGCTCAAGCGCCCCAGGCGACCTCGAAACCTGTGCATCGATTGAGCTTCTCCGTCGCTGCGCTGCTAGCCGACACCAGGAAGCCTGATTCCAAACCAGAGACCCCGTCAGTGTCACCTAGATCGTCACCGATTTCCTCCTACTCGCCGATCAGGCAGGAACACTTGATCACCAGCAATTCGACGCTGCAGAGGTACCCAGCCGACTATAGAGCAAGGTATCTTTCGGTGTCTCCCAACGTTCACGATTTGAGGACCTCGCAGTATTCCTCCTGCGAGTCGCCCAGGAGTGCGATCGACGCTAGATTATCAACCAGGTTTCTTGACACGGAGCTGGACAGGATAGACACCCTTGGCCAAAGATCTGCCTCCAGAACCCTCGACTACCTGGTGCAAACTTCAACAGACTCCACAGCGACGTCAGACACAGTGGCATGCTCATCGCCCCCAAAAGTCTCCGTCGTTAGTCAGTCAGAGTTTGGCTCCCAGTCGCCGAGAAGCAGCTCTCACGAGGCTCGCTCCAGGTGCTCGGAGATAGAGGACATCGAGGATGAGGATGAGAACAGCCTGGTGGACGTGGAGGACCTGCAGCATCAGCAACAGAGCAGCAGCCCCACACCAGTTAGGCCGACGCCAGCTTACATCGGCGGATTCTCCAGCTTGGGCAGCATCTCCGGCATTCCACCCAGCCTTCATCCGGCGGTTTGGGGTGGAAGTCATCAGGGTGCGGCCGCCGCCGCGGCAGCTGCGGCCGCCACCTTCTTCCCCTCGCACTTCTCTCATCACGCGCCGCTAAATGGTGAGTACTTTGGTCCGAAACGGAGGCTCACCGCTCTGTTTGCTCGTTTTCGTCGTCGCCGGAGCTATTTGCCATTTGCCGGGGCGACGACAACCGCGTTCGGTCCGTCTTTGAGCCGCTGGCTGGCCGCCAATCGACGCGCGCTCTTCTTCGTCGTCGGATTCTTTTCGTGGTTCGCGTCTCGCCCGAAACTGGTCCGATTGTAAACTCGTTAAGCTGCCCCTCGAGGGCCTCGTTCGGGGTCCTGCTTCGGTCGCTTGATCGTGAACGCGGCCCGCAGTCGCGGTTCGTTCAATGAAGCCGACGGCCTCCACATTCTTTGCTTTTCTCGTCCTGCCGCGGATATTTTTGGGATCAAATTGTACGGTTTGGTTAAACGGAAGTAGGGTCGACGTTTGCTCACCTCTGGGCTTTTTTTTTCTTTTATCTCGATTGGACTTACCCCCTTGGACTAGGATTTACTTGCATCCTGAGGTGTTGGGTGATAGAGGATTATTTTGGATTAAAGCTGTGATGTTGAGAATAGGATTTTAGGGTAGAAAGTAACGCGGAAGGGATGGAAGGCAATGGAGTAAAGGTGCGATTTTAATTTGAACTTTAAGAAATGCTTCGATGGTTGCATGTGTGCGAAGATGGGAAAGAGGGATCGCCAGGCGTTAATAGATAAATTGAAACGATCTATCGACGCGTCGCGGGTATTTGCAATTCAATTATGGCACGAAACCTACTCACCTAAAATCGCCGCGAAAGGAATGCAGTTCTCGGAACGCGGCGGATGACTCGTCGCGATTGAATCATCGTTAACACTAATTATTGAGGTCGCGGCTTGATAATTGCGGCGGGGCTCTCTCGTTAAAGTGGCAATCAAAGTTTTCTCGCTTCGTCAGACCGCCGTTGGCTGCACGGAGGTAGAATAAACGAACAGAGGGCCGGTTCTTGTCGTGCCCGAGGCATCCGGGCGACAGGAACAATGGACGATTATTGCAAAAAGGTGTTGCAATTGCAAATGGAACACCTAACGATGGAAAATCCATTCATTCCACTCGTTCACAATTGCTCTTTGGTCGTTAGAAAACGATAACCCGAGGAATTCCCACAGCTTCCCCCGAGAAAATAATTCTCCAAACGCCCTTTTTCTCTTTCCTCGAATTTTATGAACCTACAACTTGAACCACGTAATATACTGAACACTACGTGCAACAATTTATACACATACAAGAATTTATAAGATCTCTGTGGATAAGAATCGAATTCTAAGGGTCGAGAATCAACGTAAATGTGGACATGTTTTTTTAGCGAGGCTACGATATCTCCGTATCAATTTATAGATCATTGTTGGACAATTGTGCCGCAATTTAGGGTGACTGGAGTGTGGAATACAATCGACCATAATCGCCGAGCGGCGAAACCCGCCGGAGGCAAGGCAGACGAGTCATGTAGGGGGGAAACAAGCGTAATTTTGAAATATGGCCTCTCGTGGAGGGTGTTCTCCCGCAGATTGCGTAACCCTTCAAACTTTACCGCTCTCCAGCTTGACTATTCTCGAAAAGGGGCGGAGAATAGGGGTTGTCTTCGCGGATGGGAGAGGAACGATGATAAAACGCCATTTATGTCTTCCATAAAGGGGCATTCAGAGGGAATTTCCAGTAGAGACGAGGAGAGCTTTTTAAATTGGATAATAATCGGTGTACTGTTTCGAGAACTTAGATTTCCATTAATCCAGCGAGCAAGCGCTTATGCGTTACTGTTTATCGATCGAATCGGCTAATAAGAACGTATTAGAAATCGTGCCGCATGAAAACGTTGCGCAATTCAACAAAGAGCGGCCGGTCGGGGCTTCACCTTGCCTTTTTCCCAATACAATCGGCACTGTTTCAGATATCTCCGCGGGATCAGCTAATTATTTCAGTAATTTCCATTAAAATCGACCTGAAAGGGTAACGAGGGTTCTTTTCACCGTGTGCCCGCGGCTGGTTAGCATGAATCGCTGCATTCAATGCGATTCTTTACCCACTTCCAACAATTCACACCGCGGAATTCTAAAATACCGATACCCTCCCCGTCAACAAAGTCTGTGCACAACAGCTCCCATTCATCTTCAACTGCCTAAACCCTCGAATACCCTCGGGACTCTAAAATTCTCTGCGAACAAAAGAGCACGCTAACGATCCTGAAAGGGAAGACCGAGCGATACTCGAGATTCCCCCGATCAATTACAGCAAGCGGAAGCTCACGATGACCGACTCGATCGTTTGCTAAACGCTCGACGGGGATCGTTACGCAACGGTCCAACCAAGGATCTCTCCCGAGATCCGAGATCCTCCTCCGCTCCGGATCATCCGTGGATTCGCGGAACGCGATATCTCCGCGGGATCAGCTAATTATTTCGAGCGGCGCGTTCCCGATCGCGCAGCCGGATTAAAATCGACGGCCCCGGCGTTTTCGGTGGCCGCCGCGAACGTAGAAACAAACGAACGATGGGAAGTGGACGGGACAGAGAGGGAGAGTGAGAGATCCTCGGAATACCGAGACTAATTGGGACCCTTGGAAAGCCGTTGCGAGAGAGAGGCAGCAAACGAAAGAGGCAGAGAGCGAGAGATGAGCGCACAAAGGACGATTCTCCTCCGTGAAGAGTGGTTGTCTCGGAATCGCAAAGCCCTGTTCGCGAATCCCGAAGCAGGAAGAACGTGATTCTCTCAGTGGGGTTGGTGGGGCAGGAGAAGGCGGAGGAGGGTGGGAGGTCTTGGTGAAAATTTGAAATTCAGAAGCGACCGCCAAGAGGCCGAGGACGAATCCTCCCTGGCCTTTTGTCTCGTCTCGAGATCTCTCTCGTTTCTAGAGCCGTTCACCTCCGCTCTACAAATCTGTCAATTGTCTCGAGACAAATCTCGGGGAATATAACCGATATATCCTGACGCGATACTCTCCTCCGCCTATTCTCTTTCCCCAGCCTGTGAAACGTTTAGGTGCCTCGCTGTATTCGATTGTTTCGGTTCGTTGTATAAGCTGGGAGAAACTGTGCTTGAAGATCTCTGGAGGATCATTTGGTTTGTCGTTAGGGTGCCGAGTGGAGGGTGAAATTGCTGTACACACTCTTGGAAGTTTACAGTTTCCCTTTTATTTGGTACACAGGGAGGAATCCCAACATTAATCCTGACAGTTTAAAATCGACTTAGCAAACTTTCCCTCAATCGTTCTCCTAAAAATAATGAACAAAAGAGGACCACAGTTTCCGATCAGTGTCAGGCAAAATGTTCACCCGATGCCCCGTCGTCGAGACAAATTTCGTCGCAAAACGTGGCACAACATCGTCGGTAATTGTCAGATGCACTCGTAGTTGAGAGACCCGAGCGAACGCGGCGGCTAGAAAAGCGTCGGAGGCGGTCGTAAAGGCGAATTATTCGGTCGTCACGTAAATGGGCAGTGCGCTATTATCGCCCAGCAGCTTTCTACGGGACGATACCTATATCGCCGCTAATGAATACAAGCGGTAGCGTCGGCGGAACAATTCGCGGCCGGAATCTTGCGGTCGCCTGGTAAAAAGGTAATGAGGCCAGTTTGCGGCGCCGTTCCGACGGGAAAATTATGGATTGACCCCCTAAAAAGTGCTCTGACTCCCGTGATCGGCAAAAACAGGACGTTGCGGTCGGCCAGGGTTCACGGCGACTCCCCTGAACCCTTGGGAGTGACGCGTCTCGTTGGTCGTTCCGAGGGGGTGAGCGGAGCGAAGGGGAACCCTTCGCCTGAAAAGTGGACGTGTGTAACTTCGAGCGTGAACCATCCTGTGCTGTTTCCATTGCAGAGAACGGAGAACCGGCCAAGATCAAGTGCAACCTGAGGAAACACAAGCCGAACCGGAAGCCGAGGACGCCTTTCACCACGCAACAATTGCTGGCGCTCGAGAAGAAGTTCACGGAAAGGCAATACCTCAGCGTCGCTGAGAGGGCCGAGTTCTCGTCCTCCCTTCATCTCACGGAGACTCAGGTGAGTGTCGAGACGTTTCTGTTTTTCCCTTTAGCATACTCTGGTGAGTGCTACCCTGAATCCCTTGACTCCTTTTTCAAGGCACAATCTCGTTAGGTATAATGCCACGATATAGGTCATTTATCTATCGCAATTATGGCACACCAGTATGTCGACTCGCCTCGATTCCTAGATTCACATGGAGAGTTTCACGGGACCTTTAAATGTAGCCTCGCGTGGTTTATTATCGTCTACCGTTTCCAACGTGTCAGCGAACCTCCGACAATTACGTTTTACGATGAACGTTTCCCATTTAGCGGCGACGTTAACCGAGAGCTCCGTCCTCTTCATCCTCGCCGGCCAGTTCAAGGGTCTCTCATTTAAACAGAGATCTCGGCTCGATGTTGCCAGATGCGGGGTAATTAGCGCGCGTAAGCGTGCAGTATCCATGAACCGCTGGCGAAGAACACGGCTAATTTTATTAATAGAGTACAAATTGCCCTGAAACGCGCCTCACGATACCGCGCGATGACCGACCAATTATCTCTGGCCGGGCTCCCCTGTGCGCTCGATTCCCGAGATACGGTTTCGTTCGCGTGTCCGTCACCGCGGTCATCCGTTTAACGTTGCTATTGTCGTGAAATATCGCGCGGGAGACGCATGGGCCCTTGGCAAATTCGCTCTGAGCAGTGTCTGCACTTCGCGGGCTACTTAAGATTAGTTTCTAAGTGATTTCTGAGCTTCTAAACACGTCAGAACGATGTTACAAGTATGTAGGGTAAACTCGGGTAAATCCGTGATAGTTTTAGAATTTGTCTAATAACTGCTCATATTTACATATTCTGAAAGTGAGTCTAGGATGTAATGATAGGTCAGACATCAGAGAAACAAATAATAGGTTAACAGAAATTTAGTAAGTATATTTAACTGAAAATATACAAAATTAAGTTACTCCGTGATAGCTCTGGTTACTCCGTGATAGTGCTCTGGTAACTCCGCGATAGTTCTCACTAGCCCGTGACATTAGTTTACATTATTTTAAATTATTTTACATTATTTTATATTATTTCATATTATTTTATATTATTGTTATTTTGTGTATAATCATTCGTTTCATGATCGTTAGATGTCAGAGACGTAAGGAAGCATGGTATCTGGTATTTGCCATTAGAATTTCTCGAACAGCACAATCAGAAACGCAGGCTCGGCCGCACGAAAAATAAGGATTTAGTCACTTTTCATAAGCAAAAATCACACTGATGCCTTATTGTATGATAATTTCAAGAGTAAGACTTGTTAAAGTGTCAGTTTACCATCACTTACCTGCAGTTTGAACTTTCCATTTATCTTCTAAAGCACATATAGTACATAAACAAGCGATCGTTCACAACTAGCACAAAAAATGTCACTAATAATGCGCTGCTGTAACAAAATGCTCTCTCACTCTATCACACTAACTTCAATTGATTAATTATTTTACCAAAACATAAACTAGAAGATCAACGCTGTCTGTTAGCTTTTCTTCCATCTAAATTCATTCAGACAATTTCGAGTTACTGATAAATGAAAAAGTATCACGGAGTAACCCGTACCACGGATTTACCCGAATTTACAAATTTATGAAGTAGATATAAATATGATATTTATACAGCACAAAGAATCAGCCAATTTGTTGCATATAAAAATTCAAGACTCACAAAAAGTGGACATAGAATATTTCTGCACTAACCCATCGATGTGATCTCCAGAGTCTTTAACTTCCTTTGCGAAGGAACTTGGAAAGACGCTCGCGGGTCACAATAATTTCCCAAAGAATCTACACTGGACCAATTCATTCAACACAGTTCATAGATAAAACACATAAACTACCTTCACCCCTCCCATCATACAATTCTCTCCCAAGTTCTGACGTTAACTAAGAAGTCACAGTACAGTAACCCCGAACAAAGTCTCATCCAATGTTACAAGCCAGTTTCCAATCGATTTGCAACAGTAGCCGCGATTTCGAGTCGCCTCGTTCCCTCGATCATTCGAACCTCGCCACCAACGATCGTCGCGAAACCGCAAGGGAGCCTCGGCCCGCGTAAAAGATCTCCGGGCAAACTAGCTAGCACGTACAAATCGGAACTGTTTCATTGTTGCAGGTGAAGATCTGGTTTCAAAATCGCCGGGCGAAGGCGAAGCGCATGCAGGAAGCTGAGATTGAGAAATTGAGGATGTCAGCGGTTAGGCAACACCACACGGCGCTGTACGGCTCTCATCCAGGTCTGCTCGGCCCAGCCAGCCTCTACCCCGTCGGAATGCTGTCTCATCCCGGTTTAACGCCGCATCATCCGATCTCCCAGCATCCGTCCAGGGAATGAAAGCAACGTGCGGACCTGGAGCCGCGCAGCGACCGGTAGTGGACCGACCTGTCCCCCTCCAAACACATTACTATTTCCCTTGGGAATTGTTCTTCGACCGGCATTCGTGGCCGATTGTAGGCCGAGCCTGTCGATCCGCGCGACACGCGGGTAGCAAGTCGACGGAGAACTGGACCAAAGTGGAGCGGATGGACGGTCGCAGGGGAAGAGAGAGAGTCAAAGTACAATGCATTGTAGAGAGTAGTGAGGCGTTGGGTAGGCGAGCCGAAGTAGAATGAGTCGATTCAGGCGAATCGAAGTAGAATGAGTCGCTGGGAAGCCGCGTCGAAGTAGAATGCGTCGACGGGGGGTCGAGTTCCAAGGAGAATGCAAAGCTGAACTCGTCGACCAAGTTGCTGTAAAGAATGGGTAGCTTTCGACTCGATCATCTACCTAAAAGAAACAGAATCCTCTAACGCCTCTACGGCAAGGTGGAGTACATCGTGATCCTGTGCCAATTTCAGACACGTTCCTCTAGAACGTGTCCTGTACATAGAATGTAAATATCGTCGTCCTCGAATCGAACCCCAACGTAGTCTTGTAAATACGATGTTCGTCGAGCAAGGTGGGGCGTAGCCCGGAGCCTCGGGAGCGGTGGGGACGCGAGCCACCGTTGCCCTTTTCCAATTTTGTATAAATGTAAAGCGGACGGCCGAGAGAGCAGACGTGTCTATTTAATAAATCGCAATACCGAAGTGACGCCTGTTGATTCTCACTGCCAAGACACCTGTGTCCCAGCCACTCCCCAGCGCTGTCTTCAAGCATCCTCGAGAATTTTATAGGTAAGCGTGTCCAGGAATCTCCATAAATTTCATCCTTTAAATACAAGTTCCGCGCATATTTCGCCGGCGTTTGTCTCCCGTGGACTGTTAAGAGACGAAAGTTGGTGGAAGCGCGCGCACGTCATATTAATTAGCATGCGCCGTCGGCCCGTCCGGTGAATGGGTATTGGGAGAGGATTTGCTAATTGAAAAGCTCGACACTGGTTCCTCGTCGGGCACCGTTTCCCTGGTGTACACGCGCGATTAGAAAGTCGGAATAAATTATCCGCGGCAATTAAACGAATCGATGATCTCGCCGACTCGGAGATCGATAAATCGGACGAATTTATTTGGTCGTTAATGGCTAATAATCGGGCTGAATGGTGCGGCGGAGTCCACGCGATTTATGATTCGCGTGTTAACGAGCGGGACCGTCTGAGCACGGGAAGACGGGCTGAAGAGATTGCGTAGGCTTCGCAGATGTGGGAGTTCAGAGGCGATTTCGGAGGATTTGTTTCTGTTCGAGGATCCAGGAACTGGGGTTCAGCACCGTGACTCGTTCGAAGAGAAAATAACGTTTTCTCATTAGTCCCTCTGACGAAGAATATTAATCTAATCAATTGGACTTGTTAGCAAATCGAATACACGCAGTTATCTAAATTTACGCAACGATGACGCAAGTCGAGAACCTGGGGACCTCCTCTAGCGAGTTTGAGAATCATCGGGCCACTGATGAACAACAATATTCCCAATTCACGCTGGGTTTCATTCTCAACCTTACTATGAGTCATAATTTCCAGAATCCTAGAGTATTATTTGGTAAATGAAAGGAGCAAAGTGCGATCGAATTTTGTATACAGCTTCGCGTAAAATCTTTGACTTAGAGGCAGCGCATTTTTCTCCCTCGCAGATTAAAGACACTGTTGCAAACTGTCGTGCAGAGCTCTTATCAGAACAAATTGTCGACCTTGTAAATGCACACTTTTTCTGATACAGATGTTTGCTTAGTAGCTATGAATGGAAACATTTCTGTGCCCGTGTTTACGCAACTTTTTCTCGCTACTTAGCGTCCGTGGAATATTGCTCGGCAGAGTTGGTCGTATTTCCTCCAACTCGACACTTATGACGGTTGAAAAAACATGTCATACATGCTCTATAAGAATGTATCGGCCTTCTTGCCATCTGCGACTAGAACAATTCAATCATACTCCACAAGTACTCATTCATAAAAGATAGAATTACAAAGCTCTTCGATCGTAGAATACACAACACGGTCCTCAGAGATTAGCAGCACTTAAGTAACGCGTGTAAAGTGTTAATTAAGCCTTTCACGAGCATCCATACCTCCAGAATCTCTTCGTCCTCGATCTCCGCATGAACGAGTGCGTTAAATATTCGACATTAGGTTACCGAGCTCACCCCATAAATATCCTCCCTGCCGCGAAGCCAGACACCCTCGAGGGGTGGTGGGAGGAAAGTTGAAAGGACCTGGCGATCGGTAGTACGGGGTTGAGGGTAAGGTAGCATAGGCGACGGGAAGGTCCGATGGCAATCTCCGACAGGGTAAACATCCCCCTTCCCGTCGCCCCGCTCTGGTCCGCGCGATTACGTCGCGACGATTACGCGGTAGTCGAGAATGGCGTCTCTGTGCGTACATGTCGCGGGAATAAATTAGCCGTGGCAATTAGTTTCGGAATCGACCCGCCCCGGGCGGCCGGCGCCACCATCTTGATTGCACCCGTGGAGAACCTTTAAAGACAGTAGCCAGCACTGTTTGCCGAAAGGCCCGAGAGCGCCGTTCGCGCGGCCTAATTAGCGATGCCCACCGAGATATCGCCGACGTACGCTAATAATACCGGGCATAAATATTCCGAATTTTTTCGTCTGGTGGCCCCGTCCGGCTTCCTCCAGCCCCCTGCCGCCGCCCTTCTGCCCGACCATCCCCTTCCTGCTTCCTCCGTCGCTTCTCTCTCCGCTATCCAGCTCGCTAATTTCTTATTGTTGCTATCTTATCGCTTGCACGCGCTCCCCCCGCGTGACCTTTTCTTCGCGCGATTCTTCTCAGCGCAATCGGTAATTGCTGGTGCTGTTTGTTGTTCGCGCGCGGAGCATCAGCGAGCATCGTGTTCGACGAATTTATGGCTATCTGCGCGCGAGGGGATGAGAGTTTCAGTTGTGAAATATGGGCGATGATTAAGGATGTGGATGTTTTTAAACGATTGTGTAATCTTTGAAGCGTTCATTTAACTGCCACCTCGAGTTATTTCGCGGCTGGTATCGTCTTTCTTACACCCTCTATTCTATCGCCCCTATACGAGCACCCCAATCAAATCTCTTCACCCCTATCGGTGGACGTTAAGCTAGTACTTCTCCCTGTAATCGAATAATTAAATGTTCCTCTCGGTCTATTGAACCTGATTGAATCTGATTTAACGATACCCACCGAGAGCTACATTGCTCTGCGTGGTAGCTCTGCTAAACCAATTGTCGCTCTCCCAGCAGTTACCCCTTCGAGCGTCCAGTCCTCAAGAAAAGTCACACGCAGCATCGATTTAATCGTGTCCAGGCCAAAAACTACGAGTCACCCAGCGGTCCCCCCGCGTCGAGATAAAATTATCAGGAAATTTGTTCGATGAGGGGGCAAAGATCCAGCCGGACACTTTAATTTCTTCGTTTGACGGGCGGGGCACGCGCGGTATCTCTGCCCTTATCGAAATTACCCCTGTCCCTCAGGCTCCGCGGCTAGTCATCGTCCCCGGGCTTTCCGCTCGGTACGCTTGAATTTTAATCGTGTAATTAGTCCCCCGGCCACTAGAGATTGCCCCGAGTCGTTAGCTGTTTTGCTCGCTGTTTCATGTAACCAGATAACATCAATCAGATGATATCGCCTAAGCTACCGGTCCGCTTGTTAGGCTTAGCCGCGCGACCCTCGGACGTCGCGCATCATCCGTTCACGTTAAGGCCGCGTTATCCGGCGCAGTCGCGGGGACCGGCGAGGCAAAATCGAGCAACACGGGCCACGATCGATAAGCGAACGCCCGAGAATTTTGTACGTTTCCATCTTTACAGGTGCACGCGACACTCCACTAATTAACCATCTCCTCCCATCCACTACTGTTTCCTGGCAAGCGTATCGATATCGCGTGCTCGCTGTGTGATTGTTGCGATTGCACGACTGACTGATGCGCGTTGTTACAGAAAAAGCAGACGTACGGTGAGCGTAGTAGCGCGGCTCAAGTTTTGTTTAAGCTTTGTTTAGTACAAATTGCTCTAAGTTTCTCCCCGCTGTTCACACTTCCAGTCATCAAACTAACACGCGAGAGTCTTCGAACCACCATAGCCATCGCCATCCATCAAAGCTCTCCGGGCACACGTAACCCTGAACGTGACCGAACTTAAAATCGTTCAATTAGTCGATGACCATTTCCTCTCCGGTTATCGCAGCGATTCTACCAGGGTTCGGTATCGATATCAGCCAGCAGGTAGCTTGTTAGTCCTAACGACGAACGGCTGGGTCGTTGGTTTCACGCGCGACGAGAGGTTTCCTCGAACAAGATTATTTTCGTGCGAGATTACGAGCTGTTCGCCGGGGGGCCAGGCTAGAGGCCCCGTTCGAATCGTTGCTGGTGTTCGAGCTTCGTGAACGACGACGTTATCCGGCCGGATCTTCGCCTGGAAAATCGTCAGGGTGGAGGTCTCTCTATCGTGGAGTCGGATCGGGACTCTTGCTCGCCACGGTTTTCACGGGGCTTAATAAGCGACGGGGCAGAGCCACCTTCGGCGGCGTCGCGTCGCCACGAAATTTATTGTAATACGGGTCACGACGCCGCGTCGCGCCGCGGTTTCTGGGAATTCGCTCCGGCCGCCGTTCGATAACGAACAGATGCCCTCTCACGATTCGGATAATTACGTAATTACGCGGGAGAGCCGCGTATCGAAGGACTCGTTAGTTCTGGCCGCGACGGACGCGACAGACCCCGTTGTTCCGCTATCACCGCTTAATTACCGATAAGATGATTTACCTACAACGGTGGGCGAGCATCCTCTAGGATCTCTAGGTCTAATTTCGCTCCGAGTCTTTGAGGATGGCGCAGCAAGTGCAACGTAGCGATTCTTGGTAGATCAAGGCAGATACACTTTAATTACACACGGGAGGCTCGAGCTCCCTTGATCTTTTACCTGTGTCGTGACTCCCGTTGGTGCTTCAAAACCTTTTATAGACTCGCGAGTACAGTTACGGATCGGTTCAGCGCCAAGTTCTAAGTCTATCCTCGATTTTAATTGCCGGCCGGTAGCCCGGCTCACATTTACAATCTTCTTTCAGGATTCGTCCACGCAACCATCCCCAAAGATAGCCGGGCAGTGTTTTTTAATATCCCTCGTGCTTATCGTACATCAATGGTAACGGCAGTCAGGCCATATTTTGAGAGAAAAAGGAAGGAAGCGTGCCTGACCTAAGCAGCGCTCGCATGTTTTCTTCGCCACGGCTATCTGCGCGACGTCCCAATAAAACGGTATCTGTTGTGTCGAATTAAAGCGCCTCCGTTGAGCGGTCGGTGCTTAATGAGCGATTAAAGGCGGCGTTATGCAACGAAATTAATTATCTGCCGATAAATTCCCTCCACGGAGGGTGTATTAATGATCGCGATAAACCCCGTGGCAGAAAACACGCGAGGATACAGATTGCTGATTAGTCGACGCCGTTTGCAAGCTGCGGATCACCGAACGCGTGTACTTACGTGCACGCGAGTCACTGCGTCTTTCGACCTTTGTGTTCTCGTTAATCCTTGATTAACCCGTTCGTCACTAATTATTCCACTTTTCCAACTTTCCGCTTGCCATCGCACCACCTCGTGCAATTGTGTGTGCGACGCTCGTTGTGGTAAGAGTGGAATTTTCGACGACTGAAGCGTTCGCAAGGAAAGTGGAGGAAGCAAAAGGACTGTATTAAGAATTTCGATTAACATGTTTGAAACATCAAACATGTTAATCGGCAACAGCCAACCAGTTGGTACGTTATAAACGCGCTAAGTCACCCTGTAGACTAATTTACGACGACCAGTTTCTCAACTATGATTGCATTAATTTAGTTTTGATATATGTCTCATGGTTGTTAGGCTTCTTGGAAGAACATAGCTACTAGAAAATAGAGAAATTTGGGTGTACGAGGAAACTGACTCGGGGAATCTGAAGAAATTGATGACTAGTCTGGAGGAGATGACACAAACGAGTTGATGCATATTTCTTCAAGTATTTTTCCTCCTTTGACTCGATGGAGTAGTGGAATTTTTATTGACCCAACAGATTCGTCGATCCAACGCTTTCGTTATGTTGCGCAATTATTGTCAACCGAAGTCGTTTTTGTCAAAAATGAAGAATTTCTTTTTTAATTAATTACAAAGAAGTAAATTGGCACTGAGACTTGATCTTTGGCACAATGTTTAGTAACATCTTGATCTTTAAAAAAAACATGTTTGTTTCGCCAAGAATATGTACTAGGTATAGATGACGGTATAAATGAATAATTAAAGAGGCTTTTTAAAAAAGACTTATGTGTGGCAGCGATTTTAACGAAATGAAACGAAATTCAGGGACCTGCTTATAAATTTTACTTGAGAATATTTTCTGTATTGATCCTGTAAATGAAGCAAAATTATGAAAATGACAGCTACGAAATGGCGATTTTTAAGAAAAGTGCGATTTCGTTACACAAAGATGAAGTTTTTAATTTTGTTCATAAAGAATATGAGTTTTTATTAACTTCAATCTAGGTTCAGGCCGAAACGACACATGTTAACATTCTCAAATTTGAGTTGAATAATTGTTAATTGGAACATTCGTTTTTTAGTTATCACTGCAACACAAAACAAACTCTTTTAAAAAACACCTTTAATGATCCATCTGCAGCACCATCTAGAATGCATATTTTTGACTAAACAAACATGTTTCTTTAAAGCTTATGATATTAATAAACATTGCGTCAAAGATCAAGTCTCAGTTGCAATTTATTTCTTTGTAATTAATTAAAAAAGAAATGTTTTAAGGTCGACAAAAACAACTACCGTTAAGGAACTAGTTCTTGATCAGGCACTAATTTTTGATCAGTTCATGAAATAAATCGTTCTTTTCAGTTTATGTCATTAAATAATTGTTGTCTGTGAAAGCAGTTAGTATTGTTAGTTTTTGTGAAAATAAATGTGTAAGGTAGCTCACTTGAAGGAAGCCTCTGTTGAACGCCATCTCTTACTGTTCGAACTAAGAGATCACTATCGACGCCACAGTCGATTTCTTTACTGGTTATTGTGGTATTAAAGTTTATTTCCATACATTTTGCTTACAATAGTTTACTTTACAATGTAGCGAAAGAATTTTAGTATTATATGTATCATTTTGCTTTAAAAGTCAGTGATCATTATTTAGTTCCACTTTTTTCTTATGGAACCAATTTTTGATCACCTGAATAAAAATTAGGTTAGAACATTATAAAATTATAAAAAAAATTAAATTTAGATGGTTTAATACTAAAAATAAGTTTATTTGGTACTTTCTTTTTAATTAGTATTAGTATCTGATCAAATATTAGTTCGTTACCTGATAAGAAATTAGTTCCAATGTATTTTAGATGATCAAAAACTAGTTCCTGACCTGATAAAAAATTAGTTCCCATGTATTTTCAGATGATCAAAAACTAGTTCCTGACCTGATCAAAAATTAGTTCCCATGTATTTTCAGATGATCAAAAACTAGTTCCTAGTCATCTTATTCTTCCGTACCTTATAAATAATTAAATTATACTTATTTTCATCTTTTTAAAATTTTTCCTTAAAGTGTAAACCTTAATTCATCTTTTAGTATAAAAAAAGTCTATGGTTGAAAGTTTTAGTAGGTTAAAAATAAATATTAAAGCGGGAAGCCCTCTAAACTGATCAGAAACTAGTTCCTTAACGGTACCTACTTTCAATTAGTATCCCTAAAACATACGATTTTCGCTCCGAGCCCAGTTGAAGACACTTCCAAGTTACAATAGAAGACGAAGAGTACACAGAACGATTGGATGCAACGAATCTCCAGCAGAAGAAAAGATGCGAGAATGCAATAATCGTCGAGGATATAGCTTGTTCTGCTACAAATTATCAAACGCCAGCTCGTAGAATAGATGAATGCCCCGATAAGTGGTATTATCACTATCCAAGCGTTTCACAACCGTCATCTCGCCTGGCAAAAACAAACACGCGACTTCTGCTACCAATTTATCGGCACACTAACCTCGTTAAAGGCTGTTCGTTAACGCTAGTCGAGTCCCCCGATTGCGCAACGCTCCATCTACGATCGCGGATCCGCCCGTAATTGGTTCGCCATCGATCAAACCGCGTAAAAGCAATTTCCCTGCCGTAACGTCTATATTCGCGTGGAGCCGCCGCCGGTTACGCAACTGGCGGGCTAATTATTATTAATCAAGCCGCGGCGCCCGGGGATTCGTGAACCCGAAGAAAGCGGCGAAGGTGAAGAGGCGGGCAAAAAATTAATTAGCATTTTGATTGCCTCGGATCAAGCTCGTTGGCGACCATCGAAAATCAAACAGAACAGCGGGGGCCGAGAGGAGCGAGAGATAAGTGCCGCGAAGAAAAAATAAGGAACGGTTCCTTCGATACGTCGATGTAACTAATTCGTTATGTAACACGTGTTTTTATTCTGTCCGTGGCACTCGCTGATAACAATATCAATTCCAGCTCATTTGCCCGTAGTCGCTCGCTAATTATCCGCTTACGTTAATTATGGTGTAAACAATTTTCGCCCGACGATTGCGAAACATACGACTCCCGCTCAGGACGTGTTTCCTCGCCGATGATAGAGTCGGGCATGAGAATACGCTAGGATAAAAAAATGCAACTTTGGCATTATAATCTGGAGACAGAAAGTTGTGGATGACTGTGGACGAAAGTTTCCTTAAGAAACACTCTGGTAATTATAAGTTGCAACGGTACTCTGCAGTTTTTTAATCGACGCGCTTAATTGATGTAAATTTAATTCTGACGCGAAGGTTAACGCCAAAAGTGAAGAAGAAAAGAGACGTAAGGCGTCGCCACTCGGGCAAATTTTAATAATACTTTCCTGGTGTTACGAATATGCTGTTCCATTAGTGGTTGAATTGAATTGTCGAATTCACCTTTTACGGGAGTGAAAGGCGATGAGCTGAAGAAATGAAGTTCAGGGGACTCGGAAGAAGGCTACCACGCGCTAAAATCGAAGGATCGCCGATCGGAATCGCGAAATAGCGCGAGGCGTCGCGCGGTGGACGTCGCGAGTCATTTATCAGTCGCGGACGATTTAATCGCGAGGCCCTGAATTAACGTTAACTTGGACACGGCGTCCGAATCGATCTTCGTGTTAATTAATATTCCTCGCCGAGGAGCGAGCGTGTCGGCGAAAAAGAGTAGCTCGAGCGAGGGATCGGGCGCGAGAAAGAGGGAGGAGGAGCACGGAGGGCAGAAAAAGAGAGACACACCGATGGGAGCGGTGCGGCGAGTGTGTTGGTTAATCCTAAACCGGTTACAAACGCGTTGGTCATCGTGATATCGTTGACTTACTAATTGGATGGATAAAAGACAAATATATTTCGTCGAGGATGAAGGAGAGAGAGAGAGAGAGAGAGAGCGAGAGAGAGTGAATTGACTCGGGGGTTAATCGTCCGACTCGAGTATCGTGAAAATCGTTTCTGCCTTAAACGGAATTGGTCGGCGGGGCACCCGTAGTAAATCTAATTACCAGATGTAAATAAGTTCGCGCTGGCGGCTGCGTCGGTCGCAACGTAATTAAGACCGCTTTTTGTTCGTGATTAAACTTCACCGTGAGACTGCTGGGAATTGTTTTCATTCGAGTGGCGAACAATGACAGGGGACTTTCGAGGGCCATTTTTTCTTCTTATCAGAAAAAGGAAGACTTCGATCGAATTTTTCGAGAGGCGCCTCTATTCCTGTCTTCCAGCCTTCCTTTCAAACCTGTTCAATTATCGAGACGAGAGGATAAGATGTCAAAGCAGGCCTTCGACGTCCTCCAGCCACCTCCGCCGGAAGTGGAGGATTGGCGAACACGGCTTGATCCGAGGCACTTCGATCTTCGTTAAGCTGCAGCCTGGTCGTTCAATGAATCCATCAGAGAAACGTCCCACGAACTCGAGTCTTCGCAGTACCAGGAACTTTCTATCGGGCCATTTACGCGACATAACGTCGCGCCATAATTTCGCGCGATTTATTCGATGGCAGGGGACGCGCGCTGAATTGTTGCTTGTGCGTCGCCTAAGTGAGCGCAAAGTGGTAGCTCGTGTAGCTGGCCGTAGGTGGCCGATACGAAAGCCCCGCCGTATCGTAAACCACTTGGTTATTATTGTTCACGCTGGAGCACCGCGGTGTCACCCTCCGCGACGCTCCGTTCCATTCTGGACCTTTCAGAGGACTTCTAGCTCGCGCAATCGATGCCTCGAAGGATACTAATCATTGCGTACCTAAATAGTCTCAGCTAGTTTTCTCAGGTTTAATTATTTCAAATCATTCAAGAATCAATATTACTCATAAACCCTCAAATCTTCAACACTCTCAAGTCACATTGAAACCTCATCAACACCCTCAGCAGCACCCTGCCCAAAAGTAGACCCAATAAATTATGACATCTTCAACGATACACGTGTTTCTCCGTCTGTCGCTCGAAGGAAAGTGGGGAAAAAGAGCCAAGGAAGCTTTGTACCGTAGAAAAAAGAGAACTAGTGCATCAGGGGTTGAATGCGCCGTGAAAAGTCGCCGCGATAATAAAGAGACTTAAGCTGAAAAGCACGCGAGAGATTCCACCCGTGGTATTGTCACCCCTGAAGAGAGGGGAGAGTGTCTATTGAAGGAATTTCGAGGCACGACCCAATTCGAGACTCCCTCGCATTTCTGAATGCGTGCGCGCAGGGGTGAGCGCCAATGGCGGGGGGGATGAAACGTCTCATGCAGTCTATCGCGTTGCGAACGATATTAACTCCGGGGACAGGCGATTGTCGGCTGAAAAAAGAGCAAGTGGGAGCAGGGGGTTGTAAAAAGAGAGAAGGTCAAGGTGGACGCGCACGATTCGATGGATCCGTTGTAGTTACTCGTTCGACCGAGATCCCGTGGGTATCTTTACGCTCGATCTCGAGTTTAATTTCTGGAGAAGTCGATCTCGAGGGCTGACATTCTCACGGTGGCTTTGAACCGTGGATGCATGGAGGAACGAATTCTTGGGTAATTACTTTGAGAAAGATATCCAGATGTCTGAAAGATCCCTGTCTAAATCTAAGCTTCTTAATAACCACCACTTTTAGTAGTCCCTTTTTAAACTGACCGTCCAAAAACGCGTTATCTCGACTCCTCGTTATCCAAGTTGAATATCAAAGGAGCGGAGGAGCCACAAAAAGATGGGGCAGGATAGAAGATTATTTATCGCGCGTTTCCTCGAGCAGCCCTCGCCTATTATAAAACTGTGCGCCAACTGGGGCGGCAGAAAAAGCGATTAAATTAAAAATTTGTTAAGAAAGACTCGTAATTACCCGGGATGCCGCCCCCTGGGAGCCGGGTTCACTCGTTTTTCGCCGATAATGTCAGCCCCGGCAGCATTTTCTCCTCGCGCTTCGCCCATCCCTTGGCCAGAGCTGGTCGAAGGCGGTCGCCCGTGTACGCCGTTTATATCTGATTGTCCCTCGGGGGCTGGTGTAATTAAACTCAAACCAAAATTGCAGGTCGTCCCGGGGAAAGTTCTGTCCTGGTCTCGGTTACAGGCGAAGCCGGGCAATAACGCTTCCGTCCAGCCATTACACGGGCTCCTTTCACGACGGAACGAACGCCATCCGCAACCACGTGTTGGTGACATTCACTTTGATACACCCCACGATAGTGGCATTGGAAATTTGAGCAAATTTGTGGCGTGGTGCTAGACGAGATTGAAGAATCCTTTGCTGTCTTTCTATTAGGAATGCGAAATGGGACTTTAAGTAGCATAGATCAATATTTGCAAGTACCGTTTATTGGAATCAAGCATTTATAATTTACACTTTGAATAAAATTCTTTGAGAAATAATTACCTCGAGCCTTGTCAATTGAACTGAAGAAGTTTGTGACGAGAATTGAGAGGGAAATCTCAGCAGGAGTCACCTGCACAGAAATTCTTTACCTCGATCTCAGAGGCTGTTCCACCTCCTCGACCGTTGTATAACGACAAGGCGCGGAAAGGCGAGGAAGAAAGGGGTCGATTCAGGGAGGGTCAAAATTATTCCCGCCGCGCCACGTCCTACAATAATTAACGCCATTATAGCATTTAATTGCAGCGAGTGCCAAGGCCACCCTTCGCCCACCGCCATCTTGTTTTTCCCTGTCTCCCTCCGTTTCCACCCTACCGTCGGCCGGAGGGTGGAGGCGCAAAATGGCGGTTAATCCCGACGGGGGTGGCTATTTAAATTCCGCCTCGGTTCGAGCCTCCTGCGACGCCGTTTACGCTTTGCCCCCGGATCAAGAAACTCGGACGATGCTGGTATCCTTCCTTCGATCCTTTCTTCGATCCTTTCCGAGGAAAATCTGCCAGTGATCATGATCTTATACTTGGAATCACGCATCGAGGGAGTCTGGGTACGATTAACTACACATATGCATCGCGTACAAAGTCTTTCACAGCATCCACTGTTGCAAGGCAATCTTTGATAATTCCTCTTCTTTCTCAATATCGTGCAGCAGGATGCCTTTTCCCAATTCTCAGGGAAAATTTAACTGCAATGGCCAGCAGGCCCCAATAGACACTTCTCGTTACTGTTGGCACAGGGAAGAAGCATCTTTGCATGTTCGGGTCGGTTTCGAGCGATCTCGGCTGGGTGGTGCGTCTGGAAACGCGCGTGCACCGGTCCCAGCGTGTGCACTCGTGCACAAAGCGTCCCTCGTGCACGCGGATGCGGCGGTGGATCGTATATACGATCCGGGGCCCGGTGGTTCATAACTCGAGGGCCAGGCCGGAGCGCACGAATGAAGTTGTCGTCGTAAGGCCTCTGCCTGCCGCGGCGAAACTTATCGGCCAGAGACAATGCGACGCATAAATATCTCACGAGCTCTCCGTCGTACGTTGTCCAGGAACGTGTGCACGGTGCACACGTGTACCTGGGACGCGGGCACACGCGCGTGTTCCGCCGTGTTCCGTCGTCCAGCGGGTCAAAGTGTCGGGGCTGGGCCAGAAACGGATAGGGACTGAAAAACTGGCGCACGACCCTTTAGTCCCCGCGGCCAGACACGCGTGGTGTCCTTACGAAACAGGATAGCTATACATTTCTGGAGTGTGATAAGGGGGTGGTTTCGAGTTTAACTGAGGAGGTGGATGCCATGGAGTTTAGGCTCCATTCCCGTTTCTCTTTAATTCTTCAGTAACTTCACCCCAAACTTCCCAATTTTCCAACTTGCCCTCTGTAGAGTATTATGGGACAAGAGTGCGCACTTAAAGTTTAGACTTCTCTAAAATCTTTGGTATTACACTGATAGTCATATCATTTTGTGAGAAATAACTACTATCACTACACAGCTACACAATTCGACACTGGTGACTCTACCTTGATTAACAATTGACTGTCAATCACCATTGGCAACTGTCACAACTCAAACCATGAAATTCGCATGGTGCGAACTCTTACCCGCTGCGAACTTTTATCTACCTTCACTCTACCTTGGAAAGGACAATCCACAGTATACTCTATTTATTTTTTTACCGCAATGTAATCCCACGACAAGCACCAACCCCCAGCAGGCGATAATTCCCCCCGCCAAAGCTGCTCTGGCAAAAGATTCCCCGGGCGGGCGTCGAGGAGGGCCGAAGAGTCAAACAAAGGGCCAGCCGCAAGAGTAATTCCGCCGCGCTGACTCGGTGCCCGCGATCGGCGCTATCTCCGCTACGCGTAGAATGAGAATCTGTTTGGCTGGAAGAGATCGATCGTCCCCGCGCGTCATTTGTCATCGTATTCCGCGGTATCTGGGCAGGAGAGTGAGACGGGAGACGGGGGTGCTCGCGATGGGGCTGGGAAACGAGCAGAAGGGGGCGCCAGAGTGCACGTGGCCCGACGGCGTTAAAACGATGTATCGGTGGGCGATCTAAAATCATTGGACAATGACGCGCTAACTGGATAACTAGCGGGGTCTCCTTATCTCGAGGAACGATAAGCGGTGCCGGCGGGACCCCTCTCTAGCCCTCGTCATATTACATTAGCGCCCCGTGGAATAATGTATCGACGGGGCTGTTACCCCCGCGTGAGCGGGCCGACGCGACGCCCCCTCGACGGCAACGACTATACGACTATATTCACATGGTAATGCGAGAGGAGCGCGATATCGGCCGCGCAGGGCGAGGGTGAAGCGTTATTAACAATTTGGGGTATCAGGGAATCGGGGAATCGCTTGGGGTGTTTCTATTCCGTAGCTCAACGCCGCTACCCCCTTCGCCGGCTTCCTTCGGCCTCGTAAACGACTGTCGAGATCCTGTCGACCGATACCGCCACTTCTTTCACGCCGTTCCTCCACCCTGACGCGCTCTAAACGACTTGGAGGAGCCTCCCGCGTGAACCCTGCCATCGTGATCGGTGTTTGAAGAACGCTAGTCGGCAGGGGCGTGTAATTACACCCGAGGCTTCGCATTCTTTGGATCGCGAAAAGCTTCGTCAGGGTTCTGTGGCTATTATAGCGGTAGGTTAGCGAGGAGTAGGTTTCAATTGCTCTCTTAATTCCTCGAACGCTAGATTAAAGGTGTTTATTATATGATCGGTGTACGTGCAAGACAACAGCGCGAGAGATATCCGCTCTCTGTACTTGGCTATTTGCAGAGGTTCGTTTACACTGTTCACTCTGCTCGGATCCTGAGCTTCTTACCGCGAAAGCTCTAACGAGCCGCGGTGCCCGAAGCCGAGGCCCGTTCTCACAGGCGCGCCGTAAACAGGGCTGCCAATGAATTGTGCTTACTGTTCTTTCGCAGCGATGCGGGACGGAAACGGTATCGCCTCAGTGGTCGTCGTTAATTCTCACCTTCCGTTAACGGCGGCGCGGCGTGCCAGCAAACGCGAGGCGACTTTTCTGCTCGAGCATCGCTGGTAATTGCCGCCTCCTCGGATATTTACTGCCCCGGGGCTCCGTTGCCAGCCGACGAAAGTACACCACCGCGGATTCTGAGGCAGACGATGCGCTCCATTGTTGTATCGATAGTAACAGCGTTAGAAAGTTACGTGGGACGAAGGGGTTCGCAGGGCTGCGACGTAGGTGAACGTACAATTAATAGCTATTGCAATGGGAAAAGTACTGACAACCCCAACATCCCAAAACTCCCCCAAATATTCCAACCATCCTCCCACTCGTCGCCCATTTAATCCTAGAAAGACACAGTGACACTTTTAAATAGTACCTGACACTCTGGGGTCACAAGCACCCCAAATTAAAATTTGAATATTTCAGAAAAATTCTTTCGTATTTCTCTTTAAGACCGTCGCGCATTTTGGCGAAGCGAAATTGATAAATTGTTCAAAAATTGATAAACAATTGATGACCGTAATGCAACAACAATGAATTAATTGTCATCAATTTCTTTGCTTCGACCCGCGTTGCGCTTCGCCAAAATGCGCGACGGCCTTTAGGTGTCTTCAGAAGATATTTCTTCATCAGAAGATATTTACAGCACATGGTTTTCGAATCAAAATTTAGGAGTTTGATATTCTTCTAGGGTTAATTGCACGAGTCACGGTGGCTGAAGGGACTACTACGACCCAGCTAGTAATCGAGCAGCGTCAGGGCGCTCGAAACGAGGCGAAGTATCTAAATATCGATCGTTGGCTGGAAGCTGGCAGTAGATGAAAGCAGCCAGATGAAAGAAGGAGCCAGAGAGTGGAGAAGATAGCGGAGAGGCAGCCAGGGTGGCCCAATATGGCTCCGGTCTCGTTCGCCTGGAAGAGAGGCTGAGGTTCCTGTCCAGAGGGAGCCGGCGAGTTAAGGAGCGTATAAACCGACCATTAGTATCGCTCGGCCACTGTCCATTGTTTCGTTGTTTGCTGAAACAATTGACGGGGGCCAGCCGGTGTTCGGTCGTCTCGTTAGCGCTGCGCTTCCACAGAGGACAGCATTGTTCGTCGCTCTCTGCTCTCTCGCCGGGGCGGTTAGCACCCGCGGAAAAATCCTAACGAGCTCCCTCTCCCTCTCTCCATCCGGACGTTCCTCTTTCTTCCTCCCTCGCGCTGTGCCTCGCCCCACCGCCCTTGCATCCGCTGCCCTTTGGTAGCTTCGTCGCCGCTGTTAACACCTCGAACTGATTTTCGAGGCTGGCTTCTCTTGTTCCGCCTGAGGAATAAAACAGGAAGAAGGGAATTCGGACGGTAATTGCGGTAATGTCGAGGGTTTCTCGCGCTGATATTCCATGGGGGGCCTTGGAGTATTTTCTCCTGGATGGTTTGAGCGTAGGGGTGGAGTGTTTCTATATAAGAAGAATTATTTGTTATTTAGTCTGAGAACTTGTGACGGGGTTGAAGATCGTCGTGATCAATGTATGACTGCGATCTTTCCTACATTGAAAAATAAACGCGAGCCAGAGTGACGGGACAGAGATGGAGAGAGGGGTGTAAGCGCGGGGTGGGAGGAAGAGGGGCTAGACGAGAACGAAATAGGGGTGGTTAGAAATAGGAGCTAACCGAGCGTGAGAGATTAACCCCTCTAACAGCGGCCGCCCAGTATATCAAGGCGGGTGATAAAACGCCGCCTGGCCCTCTGGCTGTGTGTTGCCACCCCTAACTGCCTCTATTGACTACCAGAATCCAATATATTCTACTCCAACGGCGGAGAAAACCGACTGGGAGGCGCCGGAATTTCATACATCTTCTTTCGACGATCCATCGCATGGGGTGAGACCGACACGCTCCCCCCTACCTTCCCTCCTATTCGTGTACTTTTCATCCCCTCCTCTCCGTCGCGACCCTTAGAGTTCTCACGGATACTACGATAACGCCACGATCGCTGGGGATCGTGCTCGTTCACCCCCTCTGAATCGAAAACCAGAGCCTCGATCGTCGCTGTATCGATGCTCACGCTTACTTCGACCCTGTGCTTTCAAGGGGGTGATGAATTAGGAGTGGAAATATTCGTACCTAGGCTCCTTCGTCTATCGAGTACCTGTTCCATTAATTGCAGTATATCTTAGAGAGAAATTCTTTCACAGTGTAGCGACTTCAGCCCATTTTTCAACCCCATTTTTATCGAGCCTAGTAATTGACTTACCCCCGACATCAATCACCTCAAAATTACAACCCCAAATTCGTTACCAGATTGAAATTGGACGATTCCTAACGCACCCCTTTCGAATGCCACCACCGAAACAATTCACCCCCGAGTGTTCGGGAGGCACGACTAGTATCGGGTGTCTGGTGATCCTGTCGGAGTGGCAAAAGACAAATCCACGGTTCCTTCTCCGTGTAAACGGGGCGCAAGGGGTGGGGGAGGAGTAACACAGAGCCCCGTCTAATGCCTAAACACCCTAATAGCTCCGTAAACAATAGGGCTGCTTTGAAGTCAGGCGCGATTCCGAATTTTCGAAAAGATCCGAGGGCGGAAACGCTGGCTCCGAGTTTAACTTGTAAGCGGATAAGGTTGAGTCAACGGCTTATTGTTTCAGCGGGGTTCTGGATTCGAGCACGTCGAGGGTTATCGATGGGGTTGTGTTTGCCCAGTTGGACCAATAGGGCCCACTCCCCCCACCGAAAATATGCTCCATTTTCCCGAATCCCTCTGCCTCGGTGCACCTTCGAACGCTAGGCTACTTGCACCCACTCGTTTATCACCTTCCAATCGTTTCTCTTTCGAAACGAAGCTTCCAAAGCGTTCGCAGGGTTGCCCGCGATCGCGTGGAAGAATAAGAGGAAGTTCCGTAATCGCGGGCCATTACAAATTAATTTATGACGTTTGTTGCGCGGTCGGCCACGTTGCGCAAGCCCTCCCGTTAATTTGTCATAAACAATGGGCCTCATTGTCCGAGGCTGAAAGCGTGCTCGGTAAGTACAATTGGCATAAATACGCGAGGCGGCGCCGAATGCCCATTGTGCGAAGGCCTCAGACGAACTGTGGCATCTAATTGACACGCTTCGGCCCGATTATCGCGCGCGGATTGCCACACCGCGGCCGCGAGTGCGTTCGATTAATTCAAGGCGGTCCACTGTACAAGCTGGCGATCGATCTTCAAGGACCAGTCCGTTGCGAGACGATCGGGAAAGGAAAACCGGGCACAGGTAGAAGTTCAGTGAACGTTCCTGACTTTCTATAAATATTTCAAAAAGAATACCTCAAGTTCAAAAGGTAAGAAGCATCCCTAATAATCAGAAACCGATCCGAAACACCCTTCATCGACTAATATAACAACGACGGAGAGGTTGAACGCTGCTAGCCAGCAAAAAGATTTCGAATTAGCCAGTGATTCGCGAGCGTAATACCCGAGGCTCGGTGGCACGGGAGGGTGGAAAAGTCGGGAAGGTGATCCAGCAGTGAAATAAAGGCAGAAGGGGCAGGCAGGAGGCTAGGGGGCAGATAAAGGGTATTTTATCTCGCGGAATAGCCGTGAACTCTTCCTCATTTCAACCCAGTTCGTTCCTCCCTCATTTCTCGCCTCTTACATCCCCCGCTTACCTCCCCCTCCGTCCCCCGACCAACAGCCCCGCCGCTCTTTCTTTTTTTCATCCAGGGGCTGTTGGCGCTATCCGCGTCGAATCTTTCAATAAAAAATTTTGTAGCCCCGCGGAGTCAGCGCCATTTTGTGAGTTTAAATGGAAATCCGGACGGCAGAGTGGCAGGGAGGCCGGCGGAGCACTCTTAGCATGCAAATTAAAGTGCTGCCATTTGAATGCGAATAAAACGCCCTCGAGAGCGCGCGCCAGGGACCGAGCCGCGCGGAGAGCGCGCTGGAGGGAGAGAAAAAGAGAACGCGCATGTATACGTGCACACGGGGGAGGGGAGGAGAGAGAGAGAGAGACGTGCCACCCGACTGCCAGTGAGGAACAGGGACAGAGGGGGTTGGAGAAGATAGAGAGAGACGAAGTTGACAGATCGCGCGACAGAGGTGCTTACGTGGTCGAGAGGAAATTTCGAAAAGAATCCTTCTTCCACCCTCCGGGGCGAGCTACGCCCCTTTGGAAATATGGCGCCTCGAAGGCTTGCTCCTCGTGGCTTGCGGGAACGCGACTCAGCCGCGTTTCCTGCATTTTTACGCCGGCAAGAAGCCGGGGGGAAGGTGCCGCCGCCGCGAAAGCGGATTTTAACGTACGATTCCGCTATTGGGATTTATTGTCTTATACGGAGCTAGATCTAGCTAGCTCGGGTTGGCTCCGGCAGTAAATTCCGGACACTCGGGAGTCGCATTAGCGAGTAGATGAACGATTTCTTCCACCGACGCGCGATAGGACTCCTCTTGAATTTTGAGGAGTACGTACTTGGAATTTGCGGCGATTACAGTGTGGAAGATCTGGAAAAATCGCCGGGAGCATTTGTTACCGGTACTTCTGGAGGCAGAGTGTTTGATCGCCGCGCAGACTTCCGGGCTACGTGCTAGACGTTTCCAGGTTACCGGATTTAACGTGCATCCTGTGCAGAGCAACCTCCGAGTCACGCGCCAGGAAATTGCGGTAAACGCTCGGCTCGCGACCTTTCCTCGAGGAAAGCTGCCGTCGATTTCGCGTTTCCAGTTCAGCACGGGACGTCGAACGGTATCGGGGACGCTGGGTAGCGGAGACGATATTTTCATGGGAATTATTGCCAATCGTTTAGGCTCTACACGGTTTTATTTGGGACAGCGAGGGGTGGGGATAATTGAATGGTAGAATTCTCCTCTATGACGAAATTTGGCGTCATTATCTTTGGATATATTCTAACCCTAGGGAATATTTATTCGACACGGGGTTGCAAAAGGTCCACGTGGAATTTAAGGGAATTTAGATCAGAGTTTAGAGAAGGGATGGGAGAAAGAGATGTTAGATGAAATCGATGTTTCCTCTTATCTAACGCGTTAATATCCCAGTGTACGCGGAGCTTTTTAAGACATAGAGGGTGGGTGAGCAATGGGGCGAGAGTTTTTATAAGAACGCATAATTTTTCGGTCTCCCCGGCTGCAATTAAGACTTCTCGCGACGGTTTTCATAAAGCCGCATTAAATCCCGCGGCACGTCGGCCAGCCTCCACCTCCGCGGAGAGGGAAGCAGGGTGGAACGGCGGGGAGGAAATATTATTTCTTATTCCGAGTGAAGTTGCCAGCGCGGCTGGCATTAGGCGGGCGAAATAATTCTGCAGAAATTTCATAACTGTCGCCTGACGGGGTCCCCTCGCTATAAGAGATGCTCCAGGTAATAACCAAAGCGAGAAAAGCTGCTCTCCTGTTCGCCACCCTCAACCACCCCACCTAGTAGACGAAGGAACGTTCGGAAAGCAACGCTCTGTGAAAATAACCGTGATTTGTGGAAAGATCTGGGTACACGTTTCATTCCACCCCCTCGCGTCTTTATTCCCCCAGCTTCTTAAGTTACAACTCCACTAACCAGCTTCATGAATTCTTTCCTCCTTGTTCGAGGAACCCCGAAATAGTGTTTCTCCGATTCGAAGCCGCGGTAAAGTTGAGCATTCCGGCGGGGATAAATAAGCAAGGAACAAAGTTCCATCAGGAGTGTTACACTGCCGCGAGAGCTACAAGAGCTACGAGAGCGACGATCGCGATCCCGATCGAGGAAGCACCGAGGAAGTTGGAGGGAAATTTCGAGGCTTTATCGTAGACACTCGAATTCGAGAGGAATCCTGAAACGCATCTCGTCTGGCTCCCGCGGGAATAGCTCGCGCAGGTCTTCCCGACCATCTTCGCGATCTCTGTTGCCGATCTCGAGGCTGAAAGAGCGTCGTGAAACGCGTCTGCGATCAGGCCGGGGGAAGTGGCTCTTAAGGAGGGAAGAAAAATCGTTTTATAAATTCCATTCGGCTCCCGTTGCATTTCCCTTCTGTCCTAGCCGATATACCAGTTCCCCGCTTCTCTCTCTCTCTTTCTCCCACCCCACCACCCCCTCGTTTCTCTCTTTCGGCTGCGATCCACAGCCTATTCGCCCGATCTCTCCATTCCGTTTTTCGTTATCGCGTCCAATTCCAGCGTTGAAGATATCTGGCCGGCGATAAGGGCGAGCGGAATTTAAATAAAGCGAATCAATATTCAAATCCGCCGCCCTCGCGCGCGCTCTCGCCCCCGACCTCCCCTCGAAACGTCGCTCCTTCTTTCTTTCCTTATTTATTCCTCCGTTTCTCTGCGCTTTCCGCGTCGGTTTATATCGACGGTCTCATTTATTCCAGTCCCTTTGTCGGACGAGCTGATCTCCTTTCTCTCTCTCTCTCTCTCTCTCTCTCTCTCTCTCTCTTTTGGCCCCTTCGCCTCCAACCGCCCAAATGATTGCTTTGCACGCGGTCGATCGCGTTTGCTCCTGTCGCCAGGCGAACAGGCCACCAACTTTATTATATCCTAGTGGATTCTCGTGCACCATCATCCCGCCTCGACTTGTCAGGAGCCACCCACTCGTCGATCATCGCGAACCACCTTGCGCAGCAATATTTTGGCAACTACCGTCCTCCCCAGGGGACCACGCGTAAAGGGACTCGTCCACTGTCCTCCACTCGATCGATCTTCCCACGGAGAATACGCGAGCGAGGAATCTGGCAGCTCGGATAACCGTAGAGTGACGAGAGCAATGGGCATTTAATGCTTCTCCCCGGCGGAGGCTATCGTGGGACTGGCCGAACTCGCCTTCTCTGGCCAGAATTTAGCGTAATTCGACGATTTCTGTGCAAACGCGCCTCCAGCGTAGATCCAGAGGCGCCGAGGAGCGGGCAGGCTGGACTACGGTCATCCAGGATCCAGCGAAGGCGGTTTTCGGGCTTTATCCCACGGGAAACGGGCCGTCCGCGATTGAATTTTATCTGGCGGCTCATGCATGTATATCGGGAATACGCGCGGAGGGACATGTAAATCCGGGAATACGTTGCTGGACGGCTGGCGTTGCGTTAAACAATGGCTTTTGTTCGAAACACACCCCTGGAAAGGGACTGGCGAAGCAGGTCCGAGAGGGGCTCAAATCCAGGAGCGTATTTGACTTTCGATGCTGGCCAGTCGCTCCTTGAAGCTTCCTCCATCTTGCGAGGGCTGTAAGAATCGGCTCCCTAGGCGAGGGTGGAATTTAAGGGGAGAGTGGCACGATAAGTAGCCACAATTGGCTCTATTTTAGTGCGAGTGGTGATGGCTTGGAATGTCAGACTTGGGGAAGAATAATCTGACGATTGGAATACTTAATTTAATAAATTGTAGTAGTAATTTTCGAAGAATAAGACAGAAGACTTCTGTAATTCTCCTCGAAGGTCCCAAAAATTAAACTACATTGATTCTCTCATCGACCCAAGAATTTTGAGTTAATTACCCCCAGGCTGGAAATATTGCTTCTTAATCGTCAGTGACCATCGCGTGACAAAGCCCACGATCGATCTTCGTCGACGATTAATATATCCGCAGTGGAATTGGCAGGCGGGCAGAAAGAAGCTTCGAAGGGCGGGTAACAGAGGATTAACCCCGCAGACTGCATGATTGATAGGATTAATAACGCGCCTGGCGAACCCACCCTCCGCGAGCCGATAAAACAGCAGCGTGGAAGACGGAATACTTTAACCCCGGATTAATAGGCCTGTAAACGGCGCGCAATGATTTCCATTAATATTCATGGGGCCGCCGATGCGGAGCGAGCTTATGATTTATGGCCTTTAATTTTCGCGCCGCACCGCGTCGCGACACGCGCGCGCGTGCGTTTCCAATTTGCTGCGAACCACGCCTCGATCTAAGTGGATCTTAGATCCCTTAGAATTCAGAATTCAACTGATTCATTGGTGCAGTTCGTTGCGACAGTGAGCCACCTTGTTATTTATCATTTTAGGGGGAAGAACACGCTGTTAATCTTCGTTCAGTAAATGTTTGGTGGTTTAATTGTTTTTATTGGGAATTTTTTAATGAAATGGAGTAGGAGTTAAAGTAGACTCTCTTCTGTTTCGTGAGAAAATACCAGTGATACACTTGTGGCTATTCTGGTGCGTGGAAAGCGAGCGACGACGGGAAGGCCTGCGTCGTATCAACCCCTTTCCAGGTGCAGAAACGCTCGAAGACGTTGACCAAACATTTTCGAAAGGGCGCTGAGCGTAAAGCTACTTAAGAGGCGTTGTCGGCACCTTTGCCAGTGGCGAAACTCTGGGACAAGCGTCTTTCCCAAAGGAACCGCTACACCCTCCAAGTGCCTCTTGTAATTTGACCCTGCGGGGTTTGTGGATGAAATTTGCGAACACTTTCACTGGGTTTCTCAAATTCCTGAGACAGTACCTATTCCATAGAATACTCTATTTTTTTTAATCCTCAGTATCCCTTCATTTTGAGATTTAAGAACGCCTCCACAAGCAGAAAACTTCCCCCTGCTCGAATTAGCTCACTCGTTTATGCAAAATTCTTCCCCTCCCAAAATATAACATGCTTAAAATTAATCTTGCTTCAATGCAAGGATTCCACAACAGGTCCATGAAGACTCCCACAGTGTTGTTCATCCCCTAAATAATTCTCGAACCCAAAGATCTACAGAGTCTACCTTTGTCTTCCATCCAACAAACACATGCGAAACCTAACAAATATCCGTCTCTGGCGTCAGGAAAATTCACCGCCGCCGTCAACTCATTACGCGGCATCCTTGAAACACCCCTAGCCTCCTATCGCAACAAGGTCGCGAAATGGTCGTGGAAGGGGTAGGTAACTCGACGCGGAAACGTCCGCATTGCGCAGCCTCTGGCATTCTTTGTCGTTTAACGTTGTAAACGCGCGGGTGACAGAGGGGCGCGAGAAAACCGTGAGTGTGTTGGGAAAGGGTGAAAGAGGGTGGGAGAGGGTGGAAGAGGTCGGCCAGCTGGAAGGGAGGATCGGGAATTCAAATACCGCCGCCATTAAACTGAATAACGAGGAGAGCTGCCGTTCGAAATATGAACACGGCTATGATTTGCGGCCTCGTAAACCCGTTCATAACGAATAATAATGTCACCGCGCGGCGGCGCTCGTCGGCCCGTGTTCCCCCGCCCTTGCAAATCCACCTACAATATCGCCAAGACTTTTTTCATGTCTCATAACGCCCGACCGGCTGAAATTAAATAATAAAATATACCGTGAACGCCGGTTACGTCGTTAACTCGCACTCGCCCCGTCATCACCCGCCTGGCGCCCTCCTTAGCTCACCCCTCTGCTCGTCACTTCTTCAAGCTTATCATGAATTTCATTTGTGCAGAGATTCGACATACCGTTCAATTCGTTATCTCTCCATTAGCTCCACGTTTGTTTGCTCAAGTGCATTTACAATTCAGTGTGCTAATAAGTAACATGCAATCTATCTAAAGTGGGTAGTTTAAATTTCAGGCTCTTCTACCGAGAGGCTTGAGGTGTAAAAGGAATGCGAAGCGAGTTGGAAAAACGCTCGTTCAGTTGGTACATTCGTCCACAAAACGAGTTGATAGTTAGTAATCTTACCCTTATACTCGCCGCGAGTAACGCGTCCAGCATCCACGGAGCACGTCAGAAGCAACTCCCGAAGCGCTCCGCGTTAAAAGCCAACGTCGTTCCAGTTTTTACGCTCCGAATACCCTCGTCTTCTACGCAAAAGGTGTACGAACGGGTGTCCTTTACGAATAGTCACCGCCAGTTAAATGAAGACGATGATGAGCCACGAAGCAGGTTTGTCCGCATCGCAGGTAGGCCGTGGAACACTTTAAACGGCAGATAAGCGGCGCGGAGTGGCAGGTGCGTCGCGACGAATTTCAATAAATACGCGACGCGTATCCCCTGTATCGGGCCCGATCGGAAAACACGAAGCAATCGAGACAGATAAGGGGAGCCGCTCCGCAGCGAGTGTCGCGCACTCTTTATCGGCCGATTCTGCTCGCAAATTGGCGAGTTTAGCTCACGCTTGCTCCGAATAACGTATAGTAATTACGCTCCCGGCTGACACGGGAATATGAACGTCCCTTATCGGTTAATTGCGCCGGTAGTGGAAAGAACGCCACGGAGATACGTGAAACTTGAAGCGTATCTGCGCGTCGGGATCTACGATTCCTCAATAACGACGCTGCGCCGATAACCAACGGTACCTTCGTCGCCGAACTTGCTGGAAGCCAGCATAAGGACGGAGGGAGCCAAATAAGTCGAGGCGACGATGGGAAAGAGAAATCGAATTTCACTGATTGAGGAAACAGAACGATCGAAACATCAGCGTCCCCATTCGGAAGCGCAAAAGCTCTCAGGCGCCAGTATCAAAAACGGCAACCGACCAACCCGGAGCACCGTGCGGAGAAAAACATTGTCGGGCGCATAACTGCGAAGAAACGATCGGACATGAAAGCTCAGTGGTCAGCTGGATTCTCAGTCTTGTTTCCATTTTCCCATGCTTCCCCCCCACGGGGGTTGGTGCATTAACGACAGCGTGTATCACCGTCTCGACGCCATCCACTAAATTACTCGGTCGCTCGCGTTCATGCGGCTGCCGGGGGGGTCGAGGGGGGTTAAATAGAAAGGCTTTATCGCGGTGAGTAAATTCTTGCAGTCGGGGCGAGATTGAAGGCGAGTTAAGTAGCCTGGACGGTCGGAACGTCGTGATAACGCGACGGTAACGAGCCAGTAGCAGCGTGTGTTCGCCGAGTTATTCCGTTTACAGACTACCGGCCCCTGCAGCCACGGCCCCTTTCTCTCTCTCTATATACACCTAATAATGAAGATGTTGTTTTAATTGCCGGCTCGCGTGAGCATCCCGCTAATTAACGCACTCGCCACCGGTGACTGCTGCGGTCCACTCCTCGTCGTTCCCTCTCTGTCGCTCGCTCTCGCTGGCTTCGCTGCCCTCGCCGCAACTCCTTCCCCCGGGCTCAGGCTTACACGACTCCTGCCGACGGTACAACGGGCACCCTGATTGGCGTAAACCGCTTGCATAATCACTCGAACCCCTTAACACTACGCTGGCCGTGTAATTTATTTTTCTTTTCGACCACCGTTCCTGGCTATTATAAATTTCAGGCAACCGCTGAGCGCTGCTGATGGGGTTGGCGGCGGGGAATACGGGCAGGGTAATGGAGTTTGCGAAGTCAGAGCGAGAGGTAAGGACGTAGAAGGAATGGGAGGAGAGAATTGGTCATCGCGGTAAGTAGGGGTTGAAGTGATTCAACAATTCTGTGTTCGATTTTATTTGACACTCGTGCCAGTTTCAGTCCATCCACGTTCCTCGCTTAAATTTTCTAATTGGGGAGAAGCGGAATCGTAATTTCTAATAAATTGCAGGGGAAACACCGCCGGGCGCTTCCACGGCGATGTTGAAATTGAGTGGTAATTTATGGCGACGTGGTTGTTAATGAAACCGCGGCAAGCGTGATATTACGTTGGCTGTTTAAAAATGAATTAATCGGATGCATAATTCCGCGTTTATTACCCGGCCGGGAAAAGAATTGCATCGAGATATGAAGCAGCGTTGTACATATCGCGCCGCGCCTCGAATACATCTGCATACATTTTTACGTGCAATTAAAGCGTGTAGAAAATTAACGACGCCCGACATTTTACAAAGACGTCCGTCGTAGGACTTCTTGTCCGCAGATCGTTCATAGAGGCCCGCGACAATCGGGCGAATCGAGCGACAGCATGGAAATGAATTTCAATTACGAGGCGAGTCTGCCTCGTCCTACACCTTCGTCGAGTGCCCTCTTTAATTACTCGTGGGGTCATTTCCCCGTGGAATAAACATATCGTTACTTAATACGAGCCACTCGGGGCGCACGTAAAGGAAGATAAAAAAAAGGGTGGACGAAAGAAGGAACAAGCGAGCGGGAGAGAAAAAAAAGGGTACGAGGGGGAATAAGATCGAGCGTAATGAAACTCGCGCGTTGGCCAAAGGGAAGCGGACGGACCGCGCGGTAGTGGTATCATTCGTCAAGTCTTAATTTCTCAATGAATCAGGCCCGTCTAATTAAGGAGCTTCGGCGGAGTCGAGCATGGATGGGCATTAGCATCCAGCGGGTCTGTAATTTGTGCCTCTCTTAATTAAATCATCCGTTAGCCAAACGGGCCCCTCTCGCTCTCGGGGCACCGTCCTCCCGTTTCTTCGTCTCCCTCTTCGTTCCCTCTTGTTCTTCTGCTCCTCTTTTTTCTGCCAGCGCTTCCTCCGCGAGCGCTGGTCTCTTGCTCCCAAGTGTACAACCGTTTATGGCCCCCACCTTTTATTTCTCGTCGTTGCTTTTCCTTCCCTTCATTCTTTCGCGTGGTTCATCTACTCGAGGAGCTTCAGAGTTTTACTATTTCCCTCCTCATCCTCAGCTTCACCTCTTCTCCCTTTCGATTCCTCTCTCCTCCGATTCTCCTCGCTCCCCTCGTCCAACCTGCCCCGGGCCAGACCCGTTTTGGACCTTTTGCGCAATTAACCACTCACATCTCGGCTCCGTTGGCCCGCACTGAATTCGTGATCTTTAGTGGTGCCGGGCATCCGTAAAATTCGGCGAATTTGCATCCCCGCGAGATACGGGATCTCGTCGGGTAGTCTACGCGCGGTCGAACTGTTCGTGCCGATAATGGGACGTGATCGGCGATTACGGGGCTATTACTTCATTAAGCCCACCGAGACGTAAATTCCTCGCCGCGGCTTTAAATACTAACGAGCGGACTGGCCACTCACTCGCGGCGAATAATCGTCGCAGCGCGATGGCTGCTGGTCATCAAGCCCTCTTAGAGCTTACTTCGATAAATTTATACGGCTCTTCTCCAGGAACATTGATAAGTTGACAGAAACCAGTAACATTCTTCGAAAATTACAAGAGATTATCTCTCCGTGATTTTAGCATTTGGTATAAAGAAGAGATCGAACGAGTTTCTAGTGGATCCTCCCTTCCTCGTGCTCGCTGCGATCCGACGAGGAAGAAAGGAGTCCCCGAAAGGGTCATCTTCGCGATCTTTTGCATGGATGCGCACGCTCGAGGGGGCAAGGGGGCCTGATACGTTGCAGGGCCTTCCGCATATATCGAAGATCGGGACAAAAGTTAGCCAGGGGACACGGGGAGACAGGCGACAACAATGCCGAGGCCCCCCGCGCTTCGGACTCTAATATATTGCCATTGGCCGCCGCGGAGCAAAAGTATTGGACCTTGTTAGGCCTACCTGTATAAGGGCCTATGTAGGGCCAGCCCTGCTCGTTCCTCTACGAACAGCTCTTTCCCTGACTCCGGGGAATTTTAATGCGAAAAATTGGTTCTGCTGCCGTCACCCTGTGCTTTCCTACCGTTTCAAAGAAGTTACTTGACTTTTCTCCACCCCCGACTCCCTGATTCCAGGCATGAAATCCTGCAGAATTTCCCTCCGCTGGACGTTTCAATTTCCATCCACGAACGCCAACAAGAAAAACCGATTAGTTACGTCACATTCCCGCTCCCTCGCAGCGGCAATATTCCTTCACCAAGAATCGCTGTGGATCGTCCAAGGAAGATCCAGGACGCCGTGGAGGCCGTCTGGATTATTCGGCAGCGGGCCAGCAGATCTATTAATCTTTATGAGCGGCACGTATCCCGCAGGATTCACCGTTCGTGGCTAATAAAAATCCTGGGGTAATCTTCCGGCGGTTCGACCAGCCAACACGGCGATAAATAAACTAATAAACCAACCCTCCACTGGCAACGATTATTGACGCGACCAGAATTCCCTGGCTTGGCTTTTTAATAAGCCCAGCCAACTCCACCCCGCCTGGGTGAAGCCACCCTCGAAAAACGATCGAACGATTATACTGAGCTTTGGGCGGTGGGAAATGTATACAACCGACGGCGGAATCGTCGCGTGTAATCTCGGCCTGTAATAACATTCCTCGATTTGCATACGGGCGGAGGTTAAGTCATGAATTTATTGCCACCCCGTGTACACGCGTGCCACGCGCACAGTGGTGATGGTGGGCACGCGCACTAGCGCTGTATTAACGTTGACACGCGTAATATGCGTGTCCCGTTACCTACACCTACGTCGCGCACGATTATTAATTTCTGTGGGCATCGAAAGGGACAGCGCGAAAGGAGGGGGCGCAGCTCGGCTCCACGATATTATATGATAATGAGGCGTGGTTAATCGATAGGGGGATTCGTTGGGATAGCGCTCTATCAGCCTGGAGGAATTTCTGCTTGCGATCGCTAGGAGTGGATCTCTTATTTGCAATGTAGCGGCACTTCTGGCGAATGCTTTGGCTGCGTTCGTTCTTGGCATGCTAGGAATTTGGGCTCGTATGGTTCTTGAGGCTGAGAGTTTGATGTTAATTCATATTTTGTGGTACCCATCCGAAATGCGTGGTTTATTTGATGCGTGTAAAACTAACGGGGTTAGATGATGGAAAATTGGTATCTATCTACTAAGGTCTGTAATGTGGAAATGCTTTAGAATGGCAAATGAAGTGTAAAGTGTAAATATATTCATTTTGTATATGATTTAGTAATAAAATATTTCATCTTCTTCACATAGTTCATATTCATATTTTACATGTTAAAAGTATAGCGCGGCACATATCCTACATATCCTTTATATCCGACGCTTCTCACATACCTATGTACGATTTGATGAAAAATGAACGGATACAATTTCCAAAAAAATTGTTATTATTTCCAATGCTAAGTGAATTGCTATTAACCTTTCCACACCCACCGAACTTTGCAAATAAATATTAGCCTTACTTGCGAGCAGAAACGTGTGACAGAAGCCGGAAACTACAGCTGATCCCTGTGTCAAACTCACCCCCTGCTATGTCACAATACAATCTCCACCCCCCTTCTCCATTCCAATAAAATTCATAGCAACTCAAGCAGACGATCGAGCGTAAGGATTTTTCTCACCAAAAAGCCCGTCGTTCCTCGAATTTCCCCATCAATTTCACTTCTCTTTTTTCCACTGGTCATGAATTATCCGCGGCGTGCGAAAGGCAAACATTACGCACGGATTTTTGCTAGTCGACCGGTGGAAATACAACGTTTTAATCGTGTTTACCGGGGCTTTAGCCGCGGATTAACTTCCACAGGCCACTTTAAGTCCCCCCCATAGCGATGGTGGTGGGAAATGATGGCCCATGCACCCTTCGAGTCGAGGGTGGCGGCATATGCCACGAGACACGGGGATAACGATGCCATAGAAAAGCGTTACACAAATGCAACGCGCGATTCGAGGATATTCGACTTTTTGGGGGCGGCTGAGGGGCTACGAGAGGCAATGGGGGGACTAAGGGGGCAGAAACCCGTACTGCACGGGCCGCCAATTGACTCCTATTGTTGGCTGAATGCTGCGCGCGATATTTTTGGCGCGACTGGCATCGGGGCCTTGCTTTTGTTTGCCTCCTGATTTGACGGCGCGATACGTGCACGACACGTGAATGCTGGTGAAATTCCATCGTGAAATGAAACGTGCCGAGGCACCGTGCCTGACGTTTGGGAAAATATAAAGTATGTTCGTCGATCGTTCGATACTACAATAAATAGTTACAATTTTTCCCTGCGCCCAGTCAGTTGAAATTTATATTACACAATACCCTAATTTGCACGGGCGAACGATAACCTTAGAAACTTCGCTCCATCCCCAATCTTCTCCGTGCATCACGGGCTACTTAGCGTCGATCACGCTGCAAGCGATCTGGAGCAAATGTGAGAAGTGTTTCCGCTGATGAAGAGCACCGATAAATCGATGAGGAATCACCAGGAGCAGCCACTCGAGTGGCGCGCTCCTGTTCACGGGGGCAGTTTTTCCGCTTCCACTCGAGGTCGGGGCTATCACGTGCACCGAGGGTGTCACCCGACCAGGTCCTCCAAGCGCTCGTTAATTATTCCTCTGGACGGTAAGCCGATTTCACGCTTTGTTCCGTGCCGACTCGCGAACACGGGGACAAAAGAGGGAAATTGAGAAACGACCTACGTTCCTCCACCTAAAACTACTCGAGGGCCATTTATTCGTGCATCCTCCACTTGACGCCCGCGCTCCGCCACTCGAGGACATTCCAAACGCGATCTCTTCTCGCCTTCAACATCTGTCTGCGTCGAAATTCAATTCACTGGGCGATACATTAACAAATAATATCCAAACAACTAATATACCAATCTTCTATACTCTTTTGGGACTATTTAACCTTTTCAAAAGTGGAACTGGCGAATGTAGAAATCCCTTAAAATTCCTTGCTCACCTTCCGTCATCTGGCAAACCCAGAACCGCGTCTCATCCAGCAGCGAGAGCGCAAAAATGAGCGGCGTGCGCAAAACGGTCGAGAATGACTGGTCGTTGCGTTCTCGAGGCTCGTCTTCGGGGTCCTGGCGAGGGAGGAGAGAGAGGCGAGGGATGGGAGACGGTGAGACACGAAGATACAGGTGGGGTTAATGCGAGTAATAAGAGAGAAAACAAAAGGCGAACCGAGACGAGGCCACGGAGCCGGCATACGCGTCCGTGCTAATTACGAGGAGCATTGGCGCGGGCCCCTGGAGAAAATTAAGTAGGCTTAATTAAACCGGGGCTAACAATATGTATTTAAATTGGCCAGAACGTCTTGAGCCCTCGCTGCCTCTGGCCGTGGCCGCGAATGCGTAAACAGCGCCGCCAGCTTTCATTGTTCCGATGAAATATTCGAAGGGTAGATTGACAACTGAAAGGCCAGCGGCGGAAGGACGACTCTGCCTTTGGTTAATCATTTACCGAGCTTCCTGTTGGTTCGCGGTGCTTTTTACGCGCGACAACGGAGCTCGATGAAGCATTGAATGTAAATATTTCGAGGGTCATCGAGAAGCTACAAGCTTCAAGAGACTCCTCAGCCCAGAAGGCTCTAATCACTTTGAACCGCGCGAGGTCCCGTTCAAGCAGCTCGCAGATGCATCAACGCGCCAAGTTAATGACTGCGTAAGGGGGTTAACGATCCAAACATGCGAGCATGATGCACCGCTTTCGACCGCGTTGGCACTTGTCATTTCCTTCGCCTCTAATAAACTCCCTCGTCACGCTGGCAACAGCTTTCACCTTCCACGACGTTTTAATCACCGCCCCTCGCTTCGATCGCCGATCGATTTACACCAGGCCGTGCCGATGGCTCGCAAAGAATGCCCACCTTCTTAACCATGGGGATTTCATAGACCAACGACCACCTGTCCCGCAAACGAGCGGGCTTTCTCGAGTTGCACGGGATTCCGCGCGGCGTGGCGAAAAAACGTTTATCAGCCGTGTGGATCGGCCGTCCGCGGGGCTCATTAACGAGGGAAAGAAGAACGGCGCGGGGGCAAGGGAAAAAGTCTGGACGGTGGGGCCCGTTGGACGCGCAAAGATCAGGGGCGGCTTTGGGCAAAAGTCCGGCTAATAGAGTCGTAGCTGGTACAGTCGCTGTCAGAAGTGGCGGTCGACCGCCACAAATCATAAGATTAGAATTTTAAATTTCGCCGAGGGGACCTCTGGTTAGGATCTCTGCCGTGGCCACGTGGTACGATCCCGCCCGTCGTCGGATTCCCTCGAAATCTCGATCCACGATCTACCGTCGCCGCGACCCCTCTCACGAGCCAACTCCGACCAGACCCGGTGAATAAAAATCGAACGAGCTGGCCGGAATTTGAATAACGACCATTGTACGGAGCGCAAGCCCCGACCGACCTGGACCGGTCCGTTTCGCGGCTCTCCGCATCCTCGATGGATTGGAGACTTTTATGCTCCGCTGGGCCACGCCAGGCCCTTTCATGCGCCACGCATTTTATTTCTCATCATCGTCCTTACAACGCTCTGCAGCAGAATGGGGGTGTAATTAGAGTTGGGCGTTGCATATCTCGTTTGCGCGTTGCTTCCAGGCTATTCGTCTTCGACGAGAGATCCAATTGTGTGATGAATGGTTAGAAGAACGACGCCGACGTGGCGCGAGCATCTATCCTCGTCAATTTTGACGAACTCACCATTCGATACTCTGAAAAGCGTCGCGCCTCCAGAGTATCCCATTTTTCCAGAGACGGGGCTAACGGGGGTTGGTGCTCGCAGTGGTGGGGGCGCAACCCCTTGCTCCAGCAGCCCCGCGGCAGGGACGTAGGCAACGACCTGCGCGCCGCACAGTGGTCCGAATAGGGGAAGTAGGGGCACATTCGTGAAAATATTCGAGAAAATATTAAACAGGGTCGTGAGGGCATCTCTAAGATTGAAGCAGTTTTTTCTGGTGAAAAATGCTATTTTTAAAATGTCCAACTTTAAGCGTTCGTCCTAATTACACTTTTCATTAAATTTTAATAATATCTTCAGTTTCGAGACTGATGGACATTTGGGAAGTACACATTCATGTGTATACATTCATTAGATTTCGATAGGGGAAAGCTAATTTTTCCGCCGAATGTCCCCTACTACCCCTATTCGGACCACGGTGCGGCGTGCTCGCGGTGCCGTCTGGCTGGATTTTTTCCGATGGGAGCAGCAACGCGGAGGAGCGAGAGGAGCGCGGAGAATCGGTCGGGTTGGCCGGCCAGCAATTCCGTCTTTATTCCGCGAACGGGTCCGGGGCCCTCCTAATCAATTCCAATTAGAGAGCGGAATATTTGCGGGGCCAAGCGGAGGCCCGTGGAAGGGACTATTAGCAGTCCTCCTCTTACTACCGAGCGGACTCCGGAGCTGACTCGAGCTGGCCGTAAATCAAGCACCGGCCCATACAGAATCCACCGTGTACCACAGAGTCCAGCGGACGAGGAGAGACTGAGAGCCTCGGAGATTGAGAGAAACAGAGAAAGAGAGAGAGAGAGAGAGAGATTGTTGCGTGTGGGCGTACGTGTACGTGGAGCAAGGGATGGAGAGTGGCTCTGGTAGGGATGAAGAACGAGAGGAGAGATACAGCAGGAGGGATCAAGAGAGAGAGAGAGAGAGAGCCAGTGGCTCGGTGGATCGTTGACTAACGAAGCGAACATAACTCGGCTGATACAACTCAATACGCGATCCACGGTGACAGTCGGTAAAACAGAGTATTTCTAATTGGCTGGACGGGACGCATGCTGATTAGGCTTTTCTTTTACCCTCGTTGTGGGATCGCCTGCGAGGGGATCCTGCTCCGCGGCCGGGCCGCGGTGGCCTCGCCAAAGAAACACGCTGATTGGACACGTGGGGCATGCCATCCTTACACGCACCAGCCTGCTCCTCGCTTGCCCGCTTCCTCTCTCCCTCTCCTGGCCGTCTATCCCGCGGATCGGCCGATGTTAATATCGTAATTAGCCTGGCCGCTGCCGGGGGACCGATAACGATGCCTGGGAAACTCTGTCCCCTTCTTAGGAGAGGGAGCATACCCGATTCCCTCGATTATTGTTCAAGCAACTGCGGTGGGTGGATGGAATGTAGCTTGGGATAAGCAAGTTCTCGCTTCTGAGAATACACAGAGGCTACAGTGTACCCCAACTGAGTACTCTTTCACATTGATCACACTTTCCACCAGGCATCCCAGTAACATCTCCGCCTAGGCACCCATCGGTCTCTCCCAATGGACGCGGTACATATCACCGACGGCAGGAGGGGATCCAGCTCGAAGAAATATGCAAATGACGGAGCTCGAGCCTGATTGAGGTACTTCTGCTCTCGGCCGGGGCAGAAGCGAGAGCAAGCCAGGCATCGCGGTCTTACTATCCTCCTGGTCCGGCGTGCAGCAGCACGGCTCTCGCCCGGGGAGGACGTCGGGGGCCGTCTCATTTTATTTTCGCGTCCGAGGCGCGCTCGTTTGCTATCTCAGTTCAACGCTAACGAGCCTGTTAGCAGCAATTATTCTAATTAATATCTCCCCCACTCGTGGGCGACGAAGGTCCGAGAGGGAGCGCTCCTTCGCCCCTCTCTCTCTCTCTCTCTTTCTCTCCTCGCCGGAGCCTGCAACCCTCGTTGTTTCTTCCGTTCCTCTCACGCGGGCCCTCGTTTCGATGGAACACGAGGGAAGGACGAGGATGGGCATCAGCGAGCTTTACGACGCTCCTCGTCGAGGTTTTTGCGTTCCCCGCGTGATTGGCTATTACCGTCTCCTTCCTCCTCGGTTATGTAGCGCGGCGAGCCGCGCAGGATTGAGTCCTCTTCGCCTTCGCCCTCTTCCTCCCTCTTTTGTCTCTTCCTGCCGTGTCTCAGAGGGCCCCTGGGCCCCGTGTATACCGTTTTCTTCGCGTTTACGGTCAAACTACCGCCACTGGACGAGTAGATCGTCGGATGGGCAAGAAGAGGAGAGAAGCCTTCCGGCTGGGGCCTCTAATTGTGTTTGCTCGCGCGCCTTAAAGAGTTTTTAAGAACAGGCTGGCCCCGCGCGACTCGTCCTGCGCCTCGGACAGAGTTCAGACTCGGGGTCGCGGCTCATTCGTGCCTCTTCTTTATGCTTCGCCGCGCCTCGTTCTGGATCCTCGATTAACACTGTACAGGGTGTGAAGAAAGTAATGGTTCTGGCTTAGGTGGGCTGAATTCTCCGATTTCACACAAGTCCGGAGGAGTCTCCAGGCGAATAAGAAGCAATGGGTTACATTCTTCGTAGAATCTCCTTCGAAATGGGCCACGATTTAACTGGCGCCACAAATAGGTACGCGCGCAGAACAGTCAAACGGCGGATCAGATTTTCACGAAATAAACAGGCCGCAAATGCTACGGTAGGTTCAATTGCAGGATGCGTTCCAAACCCCCGCGCTAAACGGTAGCCAGCTCGACCAATAATCATTTTATCGGCGCCATTAAGAGCCGCGCGCAGAAGCAGAGGGCACTGGCGCGAGGGCTATAATTACTTCATTCCGAACAGCCATCCGTTCTGCTGTTTCAACCACTGCGATGGCCGAGCTCCGATGAGGATTATTAGCTGTTTAGGGTGGTTGTTCCGAGATACAGGCCTCGATGACCAGTTGAATGGTCGTTAAACTCGACGAAAAGGACTGGTATCTCGGAGCGAGATCGGTCTGAATCGAAACCGTGCATGGGTCGAACACGATGAAACAATCAATAATCGCGCAGGTAAATCATAGCGTTCCGCAGACTACGAGATTGAAGCCTCTGTAACTTTACCAAAGAGGAAAAGCCCACGGTTCAGTCCCTGAAACTATCGACTGCAGTAACGACAAATGTATCGTGGAAGCTCGCAAGCAAAGTATATCAGATTCTAATCGCAGCACGGGATCGAAGATGCTCTCGGTTCGGAATGGGAGTATTAGATAGAAAAGGGGCACGGGTCGTCGCGTCGCCGAGGTAGCCCCTAGACGTCTTTGTCCCTGGCCACAGTCGGGGAATTCGAGGCTGCTACCATAGGGGGCGACCCGTGGACAGGCTATGGTAATGCTGAATGTCATTTGTTAATTTAAATATCACGATAATTCAGTCCGCCTCTCTGTCCCGGCCGGTCTCCTCTTCGTCCTTCTGGTATCTCTCTGCGGCTCACCGCGCAGCCTACACCCACTTTCGTTCTCTCCCTTTTCTCCTCTTTTCATCTCCACGATACGCACTGTCTCACTTCATCGCTAGCTCGTCTTTCCCTGTTACTCCGTTACTCTGGTCCTCCGGTCCTCTCGCGGGACGCCATTCTTCTCCGTTCGTCCTTCTTTCCGTTCCTTCGGTCCCGCTCCAGACCGTTCTTCTCCTTCCCCTCTTTTATTTCCGCCGACCCTGGCAGCCTTTAAAATTTCAAATTAGCTTCAATCGCATCGGCTACGTGCCGGCCGTATCGCTCGCGAGGACGAGCCTCGTCGAGGATGCAATTGAGCTTCCGTTCGAGGTCCTGGCGCTTCGGCTACCAGCCCCGATAACGATCATTGGCGTAGCCTGACGCGACAACCGTTTCCTTCTCGATTAAACCCCCTGCAGCGGTGGAAACGAAGCTCGAGCTTCGCTTCTTTTAGTGGGGACGCTACAACACTGTATTATGTATTCTTCTAGGATTTAGTGAGAGCTCCTTTTAATGTAGGGGAGTGGTGCTATAAAAGGGACAGGTCTTAAATGGGACAAATAGAATTGCCAAATTTCTAAACGCATTATACATGCAAGTTATTTTCCTGTTTGTGGCAACACTAGTGTCCAGTCAGTTGACGTAAACTTCACTGCGGTCTCACTTGGAACAGAGTAATAATCATTAAGATTTACAATTATAATTGCAGTACTTAATAAGTTTATTTTTATTAAGGTATCCCCTTCATGACTTATAATGTCCCATTTGCAACCACCTAGTCGTAAAAGTGACATTTCCCATTTATTTGAAAATTGAAGATTTTGTTATTTTCTATTATAATTCATGAATTTGTAATATACTTTTATTGAAGAGAAATAAACACGCATTCTATTAATGTATTTGTTTTTAAATTCCTATAATGACATTGTCAGAAATAGGCGCTAAACAAAAGTATCCCTTTTATAGCACCTCTTCCCTATATACATCTCGAATTATAGTTTGAACCCCCAAGCCTGAAGCTCATCAAACTCCCAAACAGGAGAACCCACCACCCACTGGGGAGGAAGCTTTTCAGCCGAAACTGCCACTGAAGCATACGAGCGGAAAGAGTAAAATGGTGCCGTGCACGGGGCCCGTAGATTCCTTGAAGAAACGTGTCCTTGACGGTGGTAGCGTGGCGCATAAACTCGGCCGGGTTGCTCCGCCGACACGGTGGCTCTCTCGCGGTTGCCCACGTCGCGGCCACGTGAACAAAGGGTGGATACACCTACATACGTTCTCATCACGGATTCGCCGGGGACAAAACAAACCCGACACCGCGACGTCCCCCGCCTCGCTGTTCTTCACGACGTTCGAGAGTTCGGGAGGCGAGCAAGAGGCCGAGGAGAAGAGGAGGAAAGCCTTCTGCGGCAAGGAAGACAACGACGACGACGACGGCGACGAGCAGGGGAAGAGAGAGAGAGAGAGGAAGAAAGGGAGAGAGAGCCCACGGTGTGGGCTCTGGACGAAAGGGAAGAGGATCAGAGGAAAGAGGAGAGAGAGAATCGGTGGAGGCGAAAGGGAGGTTGCGCTCCACACTGCACCGTGGTGTATACCGAACTGAAAGATCTGCCCGTTCAGATAGCGGGGTGATCTGTGAGGCCCGGTGTGTGGTACCCCTTTCGCCAACTCCTGCACGCTTTCGCGAAGGGGGCTGCGATCGAAAGGGGCCATCGAACGAAACCAGCAACGAGGAACAGAAGGGAGAGACAGAGCCGGAGAGCAGCACGGGTGTACTCGCACAGGGGGGACACGTCCAAGGGAGGCGGAGGTAGAGAAGCAGAGAGGAGGAGGTGGAGGCGGAGTGTGTGCTGCTCTACGTAGCTCACGGACCCTCCAAGGAGCCTCGGATTGAGACGTCGTGGCCTCTTTGTACCAGCCGTGATGCTTTCGGAGCACCGTATTTACGAGTAACGCCGTGTAACCGTGCGCGCTTGCGACCGACCCATTCCCCTTCCTCACCGGGGCCCCTCCGAGGATCCCTCTTCCACGTCCGATTCTCGGGCCCAGAGCACTCGCCCGGGACGCGGCGCATTTGAATTCGAAGAAAAACCATCGCCCGCCACGACCGCGGCAAACGTAGGTCTGGCTTTAGGTCCTAGTTCTCGAGGATCCAACGAGCATCTTCTAGCAGAGGCTGATATCTCCTCGGTCTCTAAACTTCGACTATATTCACAATTTAAGAGATCTCTATTTATCGTAGTCTTGCAAAAGGCTTCCAAGTATTACGAGCCCATCGAAAAGATTCCGCTGAAACGACATTCAGCCTCTCGAAACTGAAGCATCCCTTCGTTAACTAGTCCGTGGGACTGGCAGTGAGCGCTGCGGCTGTTTCAACCGCTGAAAATGATCCGTTTCCGTGGCCTGACGTGGATAAAGCTCGCTGACTGTCGCGTCGTAGAGGACGAGCGCACTCTGTCGATCTTTCCACCGGTGGAAAAAGTCGCGATTGAGATATCGTGGCTCATCAGCCTACCAAAAGGCGGGTATCAATCTACCTCAGCGCTGCAGGCCACGGGAAGGAAAATTGAAGATTGAGACATCGCCGGTATACGGTGTATCGGCCATGATGCCTTCGAGGCACCATATTTACGAGCGTCGCTGAATAAACGAACGCTCGCGAACTCTCCTTCTCCACCTCCTTCTTCGCCTCCTCCTCTTCTTCCTCCCCAATCCCCCTGCCCTTTCCCCTCGTCGCTCCTCCAGCCGCTAGATCGCGGCGCATTTGAATTCGAAGGGAAATGTACGATCGGTTAGACGCGGGGACCGTAAGTCGTTCCGTCGTGACGAAGAAACGAGGCCCTGAAGAGCTTGACGCCGACGCTTCCCGGACCATGTCGGGCCGTTTTTAATGCCCCGTCGATCCTGCGGGGCATAAATCTGCGCGATCCACCGTCTACCCACGATATACAACGATATCCAACGGTTAATTAATATGTCCCCGTTGGTAGCGAGAACTGCTCCCCATCTGGGACTTCATTTCGCGCGAGACGACTATAATGCGCCGCGTATTAGCCGCAACACGATCTGTTAAGGGGAGCAGGCATTCGATAGCATCGACCGAGTACAATTTTCGTAATCTATACGGGTGGAAAGTGAAGATTTGATGGCTAGGAGGAAGTGGCTTCGTGAGAGATAAGGGTGAACATTATGGCTCGCCGCTCTCTTGAAACAAGAAAAATGGGAAGCATTTACGACTGTCAGTGACGTCGTTAGGGCACCTCGAGAACGCCCTAAAGGATGATTTAGAATTCTCAAGATTAACGCATTTTCGCGGGATCCTATCATTAGAAACGCGCCACGCCCTGAGCCTCTGTGGATCGAGGATTCGCGTCGACACCCCGCGTCGTTTTTCCTGGGACACGCTGTAATAAATCTCCTAAATATATAGTCCGCCAATATATCAAAGAATTCTAGAAACATTCCTGCTTTAAAGACACTCGCCTATCCAATATTCCACCCCCGAAACAACATTTTTGTCAGCGCCAACTACGACGCAACATTCCGCGGAAGGGATGAACCCGCGACGTCTGCAGCCCCGAAAAAGCTGTCCCTCGAACTAATCCCTCGCGTAATTAACCCTGCCGACGACATAATCCAGGTAGCGCTGCGACGACGGGGTGCATCGATCGAATCAGCGGCGATGATCGAGCGTGGACTATAAACGAGCAGTTCGGTGAGCGGGTCTCATGATCCCGCGTGGGCCAAGAGGATTAATTATTCCTTCTGAATCCCTTTTTACCGTCGAGAATGATCGGCTCAGGGGTGGCCCGGCGAGCGGATCGCTTCTCCCATCTCCGATATCGCCGGCCAGATCGCACGAGCGGTCGCCTTTGACGCGGATGACTGGCTCTAATCCGCTAACTTAGACAAACAAATGACAATGGAGATCGGTTATCTGCTAGCGCGGAGGGGGTTGATCGCGTGGATAGGCCCCGGAGGAGACAGGACGATTCGACTGGCCGTCATGTACACCGGGGCGACTCTGGACAGGTGGCTTTAACGACTCTCGACTCTAATGACTAATACTCCGTGCTAATTGGCGTCGATCCTCTCATCCCTCGGGAACCTTCCACGGGAACATGCGCGCCTTTGTTTTACGACTTTGCGAGAGCTTCTTGCACCCGCCTGGACGCTGAGCGTCGTGATCTCCGAGGAGGATGTAAAGTTTTTCGCGTTCGTAAGTCATAACACGTGAAGCGTACCGTGGAATTATAAAATCGCAGGTCGGAGGGGTCAGCGGCATAACTGTTCGCCGGCGCAAGTGTGCCAGCCGCGGTGAAATCGACGCAAACGAGGAAACACATCACCGGGGCCGCTCGCGAATACATTTTTCAGCGAGGTGATCCGCGGAGCCGCGATATTAACCCTTTAAGGCCCAGACACTTTTCTCGGCGGGAAAAATGATTTCTTGCGATCAGTTAACTGAAAAATGGCCCCAATACATGCACTTCAGGGTTGTTTTCCCCAAAAAGCCAGTCGAAATATGATTTTCTCGATGTGACGTATAAATACGTCAAACTGGGCGTGTGCGGATTAAAAAAGCGATTTTTTTTTAAAAATCAAATTTTACAAGCATTATACTTTTAGTATAACAATTAATCTACACGTATCTACCAAATAAAATGTAAACAAAATAATTTTACATTCCACCGTTTAAAGAAAACAAGAGCAAAGTTTCAGGTCATCGAAAAATGTCCAACATGCATTCACCAGAAACGTTTCCATGGTTACTGTAAACCTTATTTACAGCGGTAAACGCATCAGTGGCTTGCATCTCGAAGCCATTTAGAGAACTGAGCCGTTTTGGGATCCAAAGTTATCAACTATCTATATTTTTTATACGTCTGAAAATGATGTGACGTAAACGTCACACTAGGCGCGAAAGGGTTAAGTCGGGGATAGAGAGTGCCACGAGATCAAGCCGCTCGAGTGCGTTCAGACGGATGCTTCTTAAAAGGAGTAGGCCCCGAGGCGGTTACCTGAAAGGTGCCATAAACCATCGTCGCCAGATCCCTCGGATCCGCTTCGGCAGCGGTCGCTAGCCCTCGAGGGCCACGGAAAACAGTCCCCAAACAAAGAGAATTATTTTAACGATGACAAACGATGCCAGGGGTAGGTCACCTGCGCTGAGCGCCCCGAAAAAATTTAATTTTCCCGCCGCAACCCCCGCGGCGAGGCAAAAAATACAAATTACCCGGTCGGGGATAAACGTCGTCGCTTCTCAGCGGTACCCGCGAGTTAAAAAACAATTTTTCTTCCCCCCTCCGCCGGGGCCATTGTCCCGCTTCCCTCTCGAGTCTACCTGTTCGACGCCGCGAGCCTCGGACGCGGGGGCCCGCTCGGCCGGAAAATTTCCCAGTCGCCTGGTCGGAAGCTCCCACGTGGAGAAATGTCCTGGACACGATTTCATTAACCTCTCGTCCACTGTCGCCGCGAGTATTCCGCCCTGAAAGACGTTCCCATGGGTTCTCGAGACGATCCGCTTTGCTGGCTCTCGCCCGCCATGCTGACTCGCTCGAATCCGTACAAAGACGGGCCCAGGTCAGTGGAACGAGGCTACGAGGTGCTGATGCGTCTCTTTTCCGACCGAGCCACCTGAATGTCGCTGCATTCTTCGGCCAACTCGGCCCTTAATCGACCGTAAAAGCAGCCACTCGAGCTTTCCAAAAGGAGTCACTCGACCCACCCGCAAGATGCTGATTTGATTTACTGGCAGCTACGGAGCCTCGTTTCGAGTGACACGGAGGTGGATCGTAACGAGACCGTAAACGTGGAAATTAAAGGAAGACGAGTGTATAGACGACGGGGGTGTTGCTCGTTCTCCATTGGCCGCGTTCCCAGGGAAGATCACGCGGAGCTCGACGAGAGGAGCACGGGAAATGTGACAGTTACAAATGCGCGATCGACGAAATCCACAGCGAGACAAGGGAATCTTGGTTGCTTCTACGAGAGCAACGCCTAGCTAGTTCCCGTGTCGTGGCTAATATCAACGCGGCCGTTATTAACCCGCGATGATGCGTCCATAAATCAAAATCCCCTCGGGTTGCATCACGGGCTGGTATTAACATTTATATTCGCTAGAAACTCGGTGGAGGCGATCTTGCGAAAGATGCATTAGTTAAGGTGCATTATGTGTAGGTGAACTCGCGGAACGCGGCAGATGTAAGTCTCTTTGACGGCCACTGGACAGATTCACGAAAATTAGAGGATATTGTTCGATGTTTCTTGGGGGACAAGCCTGCGACATGAAGGGTAAAAGTTTCGTGAGAAATGTCAAAAATTGGGGTGCAGATAGAAAGTTCCACGAGTGGACAATCTCCTTTTATCCTACAACCCCTTCACATCAAAATATACAAATTCTTAATCCTTCCCCTCAACAACCCAACACCCCTCAATCTTTTGACTTCAACGATCCAAATTTCTTTCCTACTAAAATGTACCGCGAAACCACCTTCGCGTATTTCTAGCCGAACGTGTTCCAAGTTCCTCGCAACATCCTCCGCGGTTCAGCCAGATCGAACGGAGAAGAGCCGAGGGAGGGGAAGCGAGGAGGAAGGAGAAGAAAGGAGACGCAGAGGATCGCGAAAGGTGTGGAGGAGCGAGCCGCGTTGTTGCGCCGCTTTCTCGCATTGAGCAATCAATAACAGTTCTCTATGACAGGCCACGCACACACTCCGTTTCCGAGAGGTTGTGGGGCCCTGGATTCGCGCAGGTGTTGGTACCGGGCAACAGGGTACCAACGCAGAGCCGACAAAGGCCCCGGCAATGGGCGAGTTGCATTCGGCATTTGTTTCTGGGGATACTTAGATCGTAATCTCGCCGGGGTTCTGAGCATCGGTGGTGGGTTGTATGCACCGCCTACCCCCTCTTAAATTCACCCACAAACTGGGTCCCACCTACCCATTCTTCCCGCAGCCTCTTTTATTCGCGGCTTTCTAAGAAGCTCGCACGATTGCGATCGATGATATCGACGAGGGGGACGTTACGTATTCTCCGCGCACGATATTCGGCGTCATCTCGCTTGACGTTTCATTATGAAACTGTGAACTAAGGCCGCTGAGAGCAATTTGGAGCGATACTATTAGGAATTGCAGGATTTCAAGCAGTGATTTGAAATTACAAGATTTTCTGTTCCCTGGGAAGAGGAAGGGTTGAATTTTCGCGCGACCCAGGCGTCCTCCGTTCGACTTCGATCTGAGCAGAAGATAGAACACCCGCGCGCGCACCGGCCAGCAGAGATTCACGGGGCACCCTCTGCAACACTCATTAAGCATGGTAATGCTCGTTCACCTTGCAGATGCTGATCGGTAGGTACTTACTAATTACTCGGGGGCCCCGTTCCACCGGTGTCTGTGCTCGCTTTAAGTACGGGAAGGACGATTTCGGGCCCACCAGCGCGCGAGATCGACTAATTAATTCCTCTGGCAGCGTGCACGGGCTGCTTGCCCTCTTCTTGCCTACCAGTGTCTAGGTATCAGAAATGTTCGATCGTCCCTCTCGCTGGAATCTCCCTTAATTTCACGCGTTCCGTTTACACGCGCAATTCCCAGATAAAATGTGAACTTCCCAAGGCTTCTAATCCTGCTGCAGTGGACCCCCAGCAGTGTCGATCGCCGTCATTCAACCCCACCGAGACGACCCTGGGACAGTCGCCAGCGACTCGATCACTGGTATCGAAGCAGCGGAAGAGATCGCCACGGCGGCAATAATTATCCAGGAAAGGGTCAAGTGGCGAGTCGGGCACGGGCCCAGCGAAGGAGGGACGCGTTGATAATTGACGTGGCGGATCGACCGTTGAAACGTAGAGGGACAGAGAGGAGAGGAAGGGACAGAAGCAGCCCGCTAGCCTGGACAGAGAGGCTCGGCTCGGCTAAATAGCCGTGCGATGTTCGAGCGCGGCCTGAAAAGACATTCGTATCAATTATGGGAGGTAAAGTTTCAGTGCCCCGCTAAGGAGTCCGCGGCGGAGACAGACCAGCGCCTTTCGAACCAACTGGCCCGCTATATATTACCCAGCAGGGGTCCATCTTAGCCCCTCTTCGCCGGCACGCTGCCCTAACCTGCGCCCTCCGAGAGGAACGCGGTCTATCCCCCTTCCTCCTTCGTCCTCTTCCTCCCACTTACACCTCCTCATTCTCTGTCCTCGGTGTCGTTTCTTCCGCCTGTCTCACCCAGGCCGACTATTCCTCTCTATCCCTCCAGCCGGCCGCGGCGCTCTCTAGTACAAATTAAATTAATTTTCGAGGGGCCGACATTATTCTCTTATGAATTCCACCGACAACGGGGCCCTCGTGACCCGCTCGAATGGAGATGTTTTCACGTCCCGCCACGCTCGCTCGGGGCCCCGCGGCTACACACGTACACACCCTGGCTCACCGGGGCCATTAGTAAACCGTGCTTTCTTTCCTCGCTTTGTTTATACCTTGTTCATGCGCTGTATCTCCGCCTCCGATCTCCCCTCGCCACCCCCAAGTGACCAAGGTACCTATTCTGATTTATTCGATTAATCTGACGCCTCGGAGAATCCCGCACCTTCCCAAATGATTTCCAAATGATTTCCATCCTGCAGTAAGCGTCGATCCGAGGACTCAAGACCGATGTGGATTTTGGGGACGAAAGGGGTGAAATTTCATTCGCTCGATGCTGTGGACTCTGCCCTTTTCATGAGTCCCTCAGTGACCTCTACTTAGGCCCGCCTGGGTGTCTGGAGCAAACAACTCCGTGTTTCTTTCCTTTTAGCGACTGGTTCTTCGTTTACTCGCTTCTCCTCCTCGCTCCTAATCGCCCCGTCGAATTCCTTCAGCACCAGTAGCTCTCTGTCTTTGCAGTTCGTGTTAACGCGTCCACCAGCCACCCTTCGCCTTCGAATACGGTGCGTCGAGCTGTTGTTGCATTCACCGAGTGATCTCATTCTGAGTCTCGGAACTCTCCACCGAGGGTGGGAGAAGCGACATCCGTCAAAGAATCTCTACGAACCTCCACTGATAAAGAAGTTCGAGACGTGCGTCATCGAACTACAGATAACGCGAGTGCCGATTGCATCTCGAGTCGGAGGAGAGAACACCGCACGAGAATTAATTCCAGCTCGATTTCCGATAGCGCGCGGCTATGAGGATGGAAAGATCGAGAAAATCGGAATCGTCGGGGAGTCTAGCTGGGCGAGTCGGAATCTCGCTGGATGCGGACGGGGTCAAGCGCGCCGATAAGACCAGCCAACGAGCTGCCAACGCAGAGACGATAAGCAATTTGTAACGTTCAGGCCAGAACGAACGGAAAGGAAGAGGAAAAAAATAGGGGAAAAGGCGGAGGGAGGGAGGAAAAAAGAATCGGTCGGTTAGCGGGGCAAAGATACGGAGCGTCACGGCCCCGTCGCGTCGGGCCTGGCCCCGTGATGAAACATAAATGTTACGCCCGCTTGTGTAATTCATGTCTAAACTATTTAGATAAGCCGTTATCGCCTACAAACGAGCCACAAACTCCAACCTCCTCTCGCAGCCTCCGTGTGCGGGTGCCTCCGTTGCCACCCACACACCAGCGAACCCCTTTTCTGGCCTCTCTTATCCGCATTTGCGTAATCGTTGATCCCTCGCTCCTTCGTCCACGCTTTCCACCACCTCTTGCCGTTACCGCGGACATTGGCTGACGGTGGCTCGATTTGAGGGAAGTTTTAACCATTTTCGGAGACGTTGGTGGTCGATGCTTTCGAGATACGATGGAATTTTTACGCGTTTTCTTGAATTTTTGGGAATCGAGATACTGGATGTTGGATGCCGTGATTTTTCTGATAGAACGCCAATGGTTGGGGATGTAGAATGCAAAGATTCTTGTTAATGTTAATCGAGCACGCAAGCTACTTAGTTAAGCTTAATTACCTATTCAAGTTGAATAAGATGGCGTGGGTTATTCGGATGAAGGAAAAGCTTGTAAACGGCAAAGAGACCAAGAAATGATGCGGATCAAATCTTACGGCTCGGCGGACGTTAATTACATAGTACGCGAGCGAGCTTCGGCCGAGCAAAAACTGTCTCGAGCGCACCAGCAGCGGTTTCCTGATTACGAATGCGAGCGAAACGAGTTCTGCGTCGATTAATCATAGATCGACTTCCTCCTTGCCCGCTCGCTGGACATCCTAATATTTTACTTGGCCTGACGGACACGGGGGGAGAAGGGGGTCGAATTGGACGCCGAGACCGATCGATCAAACTGCATTAGAGCTTAATCGCTATATAATTGACGTCGCGATCGGAGATCTGACAATGTTGCAGCTTGTCTGCGACTAAAAGAATCGACTAATTCACCGTTATCGGATGCAGGTGAAAATTGCTGACATAATATTATATCCCTCGAGTTTTCTAAGATATTAGCAAATCAGCCGTGGTGATTCCTCGACTCGGAATCTCGTAATCGATGACATTTCTTGCCGTCTGCAGGCAAACGCACCGACAACAGTGCGTTCGTATGTAAAAACGTCGAGGGGAAGGATGCTGGGTTCGAAGGCTGCATTATTAAAGATGAGCTCGTAACAATATCGAACCGGCAGACAAATTGGACCACCCTGGGCCTACCCCCTGGTGCACTCGACGCGCTGTCCAAAACAAAAAGCATCGCCGAACGCTACCAGCCGAGATATCAAGATAATGACGATCCCGACAGAGGAGCCTGTCTTCCACGTGAGGAATTCGGCTACACTCGGCTTCAGGATAGTTCCGAGGGGGCTAGAGACCTTCGAGGATACGTCCAGCCCTGATGTTCCCGAGTCACGGTCCCTGGAACACCGACACTGTCTCCAACCTCTGACATAATCGGACATTCTGACCGTGTCAACCGTTGGTGGTATTGTTAAGGTATTATGTAAGGGCTGGTTCCATTGCCATGAACTTCAGTTGGAATGGTAGATGGACAAGGGAGACAATAATCCTCAAATCTTGCAGGCTTTTAAGCTAATAATGATTTTAGGAATGAAATATTAGGTACATTGAGACAGTAGGTACCCAAAAATGTGAGTTAGAGGGCCTCAAGGTTTACGCATGCTTCGACAGAAGACTGTGAGTGGAGATGGTTGTTGCTTGCAGCTGCAGCAATCGCGATGGAAATGATGTATGTATGTTTGCAAGTTACCAGGGTTCGTGTAATTACTTTGAATACTATAGAGATATCCACAGTCTTCCCTAATGACAGAAAGACAGAGGAGAAGGAATCTTAATGCTCCACTCTATTCATCTTCCGACTTTTTGACCCTCCCCCGTCGAGCTCCCGTTTCTGGGCCTATTTTTCGTGATTTATGATGCTCGAAAATGCAGGTCTGACGTTTTCTGTGGCGGTCGGAGGGTCCAGGAACGGCCAAAGGCTAATTTCGTAATATGGGGATTGGTGGCCGCCGTTGGAAATTCATTAGCGTCCGATAACACAGAGTCGATCGAGATATCGGACATTTCTCTCGTTAACGATCGACCGGAGCCATAGGTCGATCGTTTTTCTTCACGATAATCGCGGTCTTATTGAATTTCTCCGAGGCACAACCCTCCCGACGCTTATTTATGGGACACCCTGCTTCTTAAAACTCAGCTTTCTCGGTGACGCGTATCGTTTTGATCGTGAACGTAACGCGACACCCTTTCTAGCTTTCTCTGGTGAACCCTTGTGGCACCGCTTGGACTGAAGCTGTTTCTATTTTTCTCGTTTTAAAACAGAGGTATGTGGGTTGACGATATTGTAAGTGGTTGATTTTAGCGATGAAGACTGATACGAACAGTAGAATGATAGTTTTTTTTTAATGAAGGTTGAATGGTGGTGTTAATCATTATTCCAGGATGATCTGCTATATTGTGTGATGAGTTCTTGGGGGTGGAAAGTTGTGAGAAAAGACACTCTATCGCCATCTCTGTGAGTCCGCAGGCAACACGTCGGTTTAGACACTGAATCAACTTCTGATGGTATAAAACCCTAAGATCATATCGAATTTTTAGGACGATGTGTCTTATCGACTGTCGGCCAGTGCTCGATATCCCGAATTTATCTATTCTCTCATTCACTCAACTTTATCCCCAGTCGGTAAGATAGTTTTCCCTATACCGACTGTAGCTACCTGTATCTCGTCTTCAGAAGGAAACCTGAAGCTCCCGTCGGTAAGTTACCACCCATTTTGCAATTACAGTTGATAAACTTAAAGAATAAGGGGCGCAAACTTTGAATTTGAAACCCCAGGAATCGAAATAAGGTTTTACGAATCTCGACTTCATACTTTCGATGTACCCTTACAAAACACTTTATTCCATACTAAATTGACTTAGGATCAATCTAAAATGTTGCTTAATTTTTTGAAAACATATATTAAACACCCCACAGCAATATATTGTATAAAAACATGAGGCACTTTCGAGATCCCAACTCTTAGTCGATCTTGGGATATTTTCCTACCTAATGAAGGCAGCGTGCAAGCACGAGTTAATAGTCGACTAATCGTTTTCAAGGACACGAAGCCACCGCGCTGACGAAGAGGACTCGTATTACGAACCGTCCTATCCCAATACTGATCTGGAGCATCATGGGACAGAGAAAAGGGTCGAGTCACGGCGCTAAAAACGATAGGAGTTTGTTGACACGAAGTTCCAGTAAGGTAATTCAAGGATCGGGGGAGTTATCTTCAAGTACCGTCATAGACACGCTTTCCTTTTTTTCCCACAGAAAGAAACGGGCCCGGAGCGTGTCGTAATTTGACGTGGAATTTATTAACGGGGGCTTTGGCGTACCAACCACTTGAAAAATTACAGACTTTTTCGGGGAACGCGAAGGCGAGGCACTCACCAGTAATCTGTACTCCAATGGCACTTCAATTTCTCATTTACATGGGAATTAGTAAACTATTATACAAATAAAATACACATTTCAAAGCTTAACAACAAGATTATTAACGTTTCATTAGACACCCACTCATTTCCCAACAAACTGCCGATTATTTTAATCAGAAAGCTGATATTAAAGATGACTGACAAGGGTTTAAGTTACCACGAAACGCAAGTACTGCCTACTGTCCTATTTATTACTGTCCCAGAGTATCTTAGCAAACAAATAAACAATCGATGGAAAGATAGAAGAGCGAGATCGTAAATCGTGACCCGTTAAGCACAATGGCGGTAGCTCGGTTCCCACGTGTCCGGCCTCATTGGCGCGTAGAGTGACACTAACCAGAACACGTGGATCACCCCTGTCTCAGCATTTATGTTTTGAAAAACAAACAGGGGATCGATAGCGATCCAATTAATCGCTTGTCTGCTACTAATGCTTTGCAATCGTCCTATTCACGGTTCTCAATAAACGAACACACGATACAGGGTGTTTATAAAATTGTAAGACATTTCTTCAGAATCGGTTCTACTCACCAAAATAATAAAAAACAGTTGACATGCAATTTTTTTATTATTTTGCTGATTAGAATCGATCCCGAACAAATGTCTCACATTTTTATAAACACCCTGTATAATTAATTACATACAGTTGCGAGCTTACAGTTAAATTATAGGGAGCCCGTCCTGTTATTCTTCAAACTGGAGAGGAAGCGGGATTTTGGCAAGAAAGAGAGGAACATGGTCGACAGGAAGGAAGAAGTGGTCCTGGCCCCGCGATCCAAAAGCGCCGCCAAAGTTTCTGGCGAATAGCGGCGGCGTTTTCGGTTGCAACGTGGAAAATAAAACGAGGGATGCGCCCGTCTAGACATCCAGGCCCACGCAATTGTCTGGGCCACTCGTGAGAAAACGACAGAGGTCCTTCTCAGCCCGTCTGTAAGTGCAGAATCGAGCTTTCGGGACAGTCCTCTTTCGACACAATGGCCGAGCCCGTCTGCTGTCGAACATTTGGTTTCTGTTACGAACGTCCAGCGTAGTTTTCACTTTCCCATCATTACGTCCTTCGCCGTTGGCAACCTTCGCGCGCATATGACATTGCAAGCTTAAAGTAGGGTTAAACACGTGTAATACGCGCCACAGAAAACCCTTAAAAGGGTCGATTTTTATGGGACGACGCGCTACGAGAGGCCTCGTGCCGTATGAAATTTTGAGTGTTTGGCGCGCAATGCGCGCTGGTACACGTGTTTAACTCTTCCTTTATATGAACGTGAAATGGAGTAAAAGGAACAATAGGGGAGACCGGGGCTGGTTGGCACCAGGGGTAGGTTGACTAATTGTTAATAACTTTCCACCGACGTATGCTCTACCGCGGAGCGATTTTCTGTAGAAATAAGTCACTTCTACTATGACATGCATTTATGTCCGACCCCGCGATCGCACGTTTTTTAAAAGTTACCAGCGTTTATCGAAAAATTGGTAAGTAAATATGTTTTCTTAAAGATTTTATGTTTTCACGCTCTATATAGTTAGAGTAGAATAAATGTGAAGGGACTATTCTAAAGTTTGTTTATTAAACGACCTATTGAGACTGCGTTTTTGATTTTACATAAATAATTAATGGTTATATAGAGTATTGAAGTCAAAATGATCGTTCGGGGCTGGTTGACTAATAACGTCCGGGGTTACATGGCTAAGCTGGTTAACCAACCCCAGTTATATTAGTTTATTACGAACTTTTCGTTACTAAAGGTTAGTTAATAACTTATTTCACAGAACAATGAGGACATATCAAAGAAAGTCAAATAGAGGTTCAACCTCAAAAGATCTTATAGAACAAGCATGTCGTGAAGTAATTCTTGAAAAGAAAAGCATTCATGCAGCTGCCGTGGAACATAATATACCGTATAAAACTCTGTATAGATATGTACTTTTCTACGAGTGCAAATATTGCACATCAGGTTGCGAAGATAGTAATTAGTTGATAGAAGATGACGAATGTTTTTATAGTACCAGATATCAGATTTATTGCTACTATAAAGGTTTAAATTGTTATTTATTATTAAAAAGTAATAAATATTTTATAATGAAACAACTCTTGTGACATTGTGCTATTTTATTACCACTCAGATAAGTTGTTAACAACATTTTCTTAACTGATTGCACCTATAGTCAACCTACCCCATACTGTTAGTCTACCAACCCCGACCACGGGGCTGGTTGACCAGTATGTAAGGTGTTAGAAAAACATTAAAATGCCTTAAATGTTGTCACATTGAGTCAACATTAATAATTTAATCAGATAGCCAAATGTATGCCCTATCAAATATAGTAATCGATTTAATGATATATCGTCCACATAATTTATTAAAAATCAAAAACTGAAAAATTGGCCTACCAGCCCCGGTCTCCCCTATTCACTGCAAGAAAATGGTCCGACGGGTCGATGGCCTATATTAAGCAACAATATTTACTTTATGCGTGAACATTAAATGGGTCACGTTCCCAGCATTCTTGATAGATACTTCAAGCTTCCCGCGAAGGGCCTTCACCCACCCACTACTTGGTGCAAGTCTCGACGCTTTTCATAATCTTCGTGGAATTCCAGAAGCTACAGTTACATTACCACCTCTTAATTCCTCAGTTTGAAGAGTTGTACATTGCGCCCTCAATTAATTAGCACTACCTAATTCCCCCTTTGATCAGAAGTATTATACTCCATGAAGAATATTCGCGTTACAATGAAAGAAGGGTTTTCAATGGTGCAGTTGAAATTGCGCGAGTAATGGCGATTCCGGACCGTGCTAATTATATGCAACGAGGCGCCCCAACATCCGTAGTAAGGGGTGGAAGAAAAAATAGAGTCGGAAGAGCTACTTCCGGCGAAAATAGATTTCTGCTTCGGAGCGTCTGCCGAGGGGCATTGTCTCATTGTTGGTAACGTAGTAAACGGCACCAGGAGACACAGAGCAGATCCTGGAGACGTCGACTCGCCATGGGCGGCACTTGACCCCCCACGAGCCATGGGCAGAAGATACGCCACGGTGCCCACGGATTTTTCTATAAACTTGTGCATGGATAGGGCAACCGAGGCCGTGTGCGGCTATTTAGACGCGGGGCGACGTCACAAAGGGCTCTTTTGTGCGTGCCAACACGGACGGGCCGTGTTGCAACTGGACACCATCGGTTGCACCACAGCCTCCCTTTCTTTCTCTTTCCCGTTCAGACCTGCTCGATTGCACCGATCCTCGTTACACGCGGATTCTGGCGGTGTCGCGCGAATGTCAGTGTTCATCGCGAGGAAATTGCCGTTGTGAGAAGCCTTCGACGACCGTGAGAACGATTCTTACTATTGGCGAACGAAGGGGTTGATTTGGAGTGGAGATTTCGTCAGGTAATTGATGATTTGATAAAGTGACGAATTGATGAATAAGAGAGCTAATTTGGTGGGCATAATTGATTACAATGCCACTGTGCGGACAAAACAACAAATACACGGTTAATTAGTAAAGAAATATCATCGCTATGACATTCAAGAGTTCTGTGGCGAAGATAAGGTGGGGGTTTCATATTAGGAGAGGTCGTCATATTCGGCTACTTTATCCTACATGTTGAGATCTGTATCGATGCATGTTGCAAGTATCAGTATCGCGTCAGAAATCAAGGCATTGAGAATAAAAACGGACTAGCCCACATTTTTTGCGAAATTAAGTTAGTAACAATAGTATATTCCAATAGGCTCTATAAATCATATAAAATAGGAAAAAATAATATTTCTTTGATGTGGGTTGGTCCGTTTTCGCTCTCCATGCTTCATTTGACTATCTCAGTATCGATGCATTGGTATCAGCTGGTATCGTCGCCTGTATCAATCTACTGAAGCGTCGATACCTCGCGTGAAACTGATACGAATATCTGCAATTACTGTTTCCTTTAATAACATGTTTACGTTTCATTTCGAATCATATCTATTAATTGCATACGATTGAAAATTATGGGCATTATGTTTTACTAAATATTCAGTAAATCAGAAAACCGAAGCCTGAGAACTAAACTGATATCGTCTCATGATTCCATCTCATCAAATATATGTTGTTTGATACTTGACTCAAATCTCAGACACACGTATGGCGATCTGTATCGAAACACGTATCTATACAGATCTCAACATGTATCAGAGCCCCTTAATAGACTTCGATGCACAATGCAGCAAAGTTTCTGTTTAGAGACTATTATCGAACGAATGCATAAATATTTTCAGCCCTATTTTGTCTTTTTAACGTAGCAAAAGTTACAGAAAGCGTCGATTGTGCCGTCAAGGAGAACCTGGTGGAGATTTTCCAGAATCTTCGAAATCTCCTCGCTCGAGAATTGTTTAAAAATCGTGCGGACTCCGAGGCAGCGGCGCCTTCACACGACGTTGGTCCTCCAGACGCCGGCGCCGCTTTCCCACAATTAAGAAGGCGCCTTGGTATCTCTTGGCGCCTACCACGCACTACACAGCCACGCATTCACGCACGCGCCTCCTCCTCGTGTATGGAACCGTTCGTACGTTCAATGAGATTACGCATGAAATAATAAACATGCGTGTCAGTCGTGAAGGGTTGATCGCGGATTCGTCTCCACTGAAATCGCGACAATGACTGCCGTTGCGATATCGTGTTGCAAACTAAGTAAGATTGTACTTAGCGAAACTTGCCAGAGATTTACTTTAAAGCTTGGATATTTAGTGGAACCCTTTGGGAATGCATATTCTAATTTTTATAAATCAAGAGGTAGTGGAGTTATTGTTGTTCAAAAATTCTACGGAGTTCCTTCGATTTTTGTTCACTTTCTCTAACTCCGAAAAGAGAAATAAAATTGAGATTTCGATTGAAAGAATTAGAATTGAGCTGCTCGATAATTCGAAGGTTTTGCGTAAGTTTTGAGTTTTTTCTTTAAGTTGCAAAGGCTAATTCATCTCGAAGCATAAAAAGTTTACTTTATTATCTACATCAGACACTCGAAAGTTTGAGAAATTCTGCAAAGAGTTCAGCTAGACAGGGGAAGACAGAGCGATTCGGAAGGGTCGATTTTACGAATTCCCAGCCACGGGCGTCAAGGGTTCCCGTCGTTTCGAAAGGGGCGTCTGGATTATGTCACTTTCGACTCGTCGATGTTGCAGAGAAGATAGGTACTGATCTTGCTGCCGTCGGACCACGAGGAAAATGGATTGTTTTGTTTTCGTTTCCATCCCTGTTCCTCGGCCGATTCCACCCCCTCGAAATCGAAACCGCGAGATGATGGGGGCGCGTCATGCTTTTGACACCCCAGACTGTGTCAGTTTTCCAAAAATTTGACAGATACTTTTCCATCACCGCCCTTGCAGGCTAATCTTCAGGGCTGATCCGATCTAGAGCCTATAAAAATAGCTGATATTTAGGAATTAATTAAAGGAAAACTACTACATCTAATTTAATGGGACTTTTTGCATTGTATTAAGAATGTCTTAAGCTATAGAAATAATTTTTTGATTTATAAAAAATCATTGCAGACGACACTGGGGCGTCGTTAAAGTCGAGGAGACAAAAAATTCAATCAAAAAGGTGGAACCTCTAGCACCTAAACCATTGGTCTGAAATAAAAAACAATGCCAGATAATTAAAGGGGATGAGAAACGCGCTCGTGAACTTAGCAGTAAAAATTACAAAAAATGAATTTTTTGAGAAAATAACGACATTTGAAGTTTGAAATCACTTTTTGCCTATATTTTTCGTCCTTTCTACGGCTTTAAAAATAACAATTTTTTTTATTTAATTTTACTGATTTCTCCACGAGTCAGAAGTTTATTCCTCAAATTAAAAAAAGTTTCAGTCGAATCGGATAATAACTGTTCGAGATATAGGGTCCACCAATTTTAAGAACACTGTTTCGAGAAAAACGAGTTTAAAGTTCTACCTGAGCGCCGCGTGTTATCAATGTTATCATGCATTTTCCGCTACTCAAATGCCTATAACTTCAGGAATTTTACAAATTTCAAAAAATCCTTTTAAACACGCACCCTTAAAAGGTCGGACATTCGAAAAAAAAATAAAAAATCGGTTTGTAAACCGGAACCTCCCCTTAAAAAGTCTTTCTACTATGACAGCTGAAAAGAACTCAATTTTTCGGAAATTAAAAAAGAAATTGGCTCCATTATCTTTCACTCCATCGCTAAGCAACTTTCGTTGATTTAAAAGCGGAGAAACAGGCTATAAAAATTGTGCCATGCAACATATCCAGCGAATCGAGATTTAATCGCCGGTTTTAGTAGCATCGCCGAATGGTATGTCTGGATTGGTTCGGTTCCACGGTCATAGGCGGGTCTTCCGTTCTTCTCCTCCGCCCCAGTGTTACTCACCGCGTTATGGCTGTTCCCGAGGCAAAAACAGATTTGCACTCGCATTAATCGTCCCTGCACTTCCGATCCCCATAATTATTATGCGTTGCCAGGCCTTGGATCATTTTTTTTCAAATACCCTAGTGATCGACCCCCTCTCCCCAGATATTACACGAATCGTTGAAAAAACAAGGGTAGGAACAGTTCCACATCCCTTTACCTCGTCCCATTGAACCCTATTATTTTCTACCTCTTGCAAGCGTTAAAATAATAAAATTACCAAAAATTAAATGATAAAGCACAAAATAAAATTAACAAATTAACGACTGCTTAAGAATTCTCTAATTACCTAATCCAAGGTGTTATCGAAACCCTATCTAGACTCACCTTACTAATCTCCCACGACTATCTACATCAAGAAACAAACCCTCACCTGGTTTACATGGGCTGGACCCAGTACCAAAGTTCCCTCCCACGCATATACCGCAGTAAATATACAAAATTTGCATGCTACCACTTACGCGAGGCTTCGAGGCATCCCGAAAAAGGCGCGGCGTGGAGGGGCAAATAAAAATGTCCAATCAGAGGATCCCAAGTCCGACCACCCTGTTAGAACCCGTGCTTGCGGCGCGGGTGTGCTGGTAAAAATCTCCTGCCACTGGCTCGCACTCACGCACACAGAGGCGCGCCGCCTCGCACAGACGAGGAGAACGAGCCGTGGTGGTGTCCCTGTACCACGGGACCAACACTTGACTCCCTCGGATGAGCAAGTCACATTACACGTTTGCCCTCCGGCCTGACCGTTCAGCCGTGTCCATCCCCCGCGAGCAACACAACACGGGCTAACCGTTTCACGTTCAACTGTCCCTCGCGAGACGAGCCCCCGAGCAAGTGTTGACATCCTCGTAAACGGGACACCCTTACGGATTTTATAGTTTCACGCGGCGCGCCCTTTAATGACACCCCGAGCAAACCATTCGATGACTGACGGGTCGACTACCTGAGGGATCAACCCCTTCCATTGGATTGCCGACGACAGATCGATTTTTTCATTGCAACCTTGAAGAACCTGAACGGTGGATAATTTTGAAAGTGGTGGCGAAGATATCGCGCGGTGTTTTCGCGAAATTTCTGTGAGACTGACAGCAAAGGGTTGCGAAGTTGTAGAAGAGGGTTCGTTATCGGAGACTACGTGAGGGGTTACACTGGAGAACGGTGGAATTATAGAATTTCGACGGTGTGGATTAAGAAGCTTGGTTAATTTGTGGACCAGGGGAGTTTTAAGTGTACGTTGGAAGTGACAGTGTTGGAAAATTGTAGAATTGTAAAAGGGGAAAGTGGAGTTTAGAGATCGAGCGTGTGGGAAAGCAGCGAAAGAATTTTTCGAGGATGCGTTAGAATGCTTTCTTCCTCGATCTCGGGAACCCCGTTCAGCGTCCGTGACATTTTAAGTGAGGATCAACAGTTCGGCGCCATGGATTGCTACCCCTCGGCTCACCACCAACACCAGATCCAGCAGCAGCACGTGCCTCAGGACTTCTACAATTACAACATAATACCTGAGAACCAATGGGACGTGGAGAAGTTCAAGGAGCAGTCAATGGCGAGCTACCCCCATTACCCAGACCTCAGCCACGTCCATCAGTTGAATCAGATCGTCCCACCGTACCAGGAGCCGTCGATCACAGAGGATGGTGCGTAACAATTTTATTCTCAATCCTCCAACCCTTAGAATACCCACTTTCCTTCAGATCTCTCGTTTTCTGCAAGTAGTAGAACGTTCTGCATTGTTTATCAGGTAATGTGGTCACGTCGAGTAAGACAGAGTTGCGGAAGAGCCAGTCTGGGAAAAGGACAAAGCGGAAGCCGAGGGTGCTGTTCTCACAGGTGAGTCTCAAATAGGTACTTAATTTAAAATACCAGAATTTCCTCCGAATTTCCCCACCAATATTTACCTTAAACCACTGCTGCACAAAATCTCTGTTTCAAGCACCGCTAAAATTTCTTTTCAAACATTTCCAGACACAAGTCTACGAGCTTGAGCAGCGATTCAAGCAGCAGCGTTACCTAAGCGCCCCGGAAAGAGAGCTTCTAGCCCAAACCCTGAAGCTGACCAGCACCCAAGTGAAGATCTGGTTCCAGAATCGCAGATACAAGAACAAGCGAGCGAGGCTCGAGGACGCGGAGAAGCTGCAGGCACAGAACATCAAGAACCAATCCCTGAGGAAGATTCCAGTGCCAGTGTTGATCAAAGATGGCAAGCCGAACCTGCAGGAGGCTTACAACCCTCCGTACTGGCCGAACATCAGACCAGAGCTGACCATATCGATGCAACCGGACTTCAGGATGAACGAGATTCGCGTCAGCCCCGAGTTCAGGACCACCGGCAGCGAAGTGAGCATCAGCCCAGAGTTCAAGCACGACATGAACTCTGATTTGAGTGGGAAATCCAGCCTCAACGGCGAGCTACAGCCCAGACAGCATGTTCTGGCCACTGGGGAGTACAGCAGGAACAATCTGCCGACGAACCATCGAGCTGGGGTGCACGATTGCCAGCGGCAGATCAAGGCTGAGTACAAGGACGACGAGGAGTCGCCGTTCCCGGACCTGAAGAGCATGGCGACGGACACCAAGCCCGCCGTCAGCGACGGGAGACCAGTGATGGACGTCTCCAGCACCGATTATGGGTATTCAAACTACTTGACCCCGGCAAATTATCAGATGCAGTATGTAAATTACATGGAGCAGGTGCCCATGGACCAGAATTTTCAACGACTGTGGTAGAACCGACTGACGGCGAGGTTTTTGAGGGTTTGTGAGTTAGAATGGAGAATATTCTTCGCTCCGAGGGTTAGATAAATTTTAATCAAAGAATTGATTATCCCTCTCTGTGACTCAGGGGGAGGTTTCTCGCGTATTATTTTTGTAAGAAAGGAAGTTGAAATGATAGATACTGGTGCAGAGATGGTTCGAGGGATAGGATAATTACACCAAATAGGTAGCCAAAGATAATTCTTTTAAGATATGAGTTTTGAATCGCCGCGATTTAGTAGACTTAAGGTAGAAATATGTGGTAAGGCCGCGCTATTGGCAGCTGTGTTTCTCTTTTTTCTTCGCGTTCTTTAGTTAGGTAAGGTGCTCCCTTCGAAATAGTAACGCTCGAGAGGCCTGAACGGAAACCGCTTCAAGTGGCCTTTGAGGAAACATCAGTTACTCTGTATTCCGCGGACCTCGTGTTTCTCGGCGCTCTTTTCCCACTTATCCCCGACGATTTGCGCGGCAATTCCGTTCGTCGAGTAAACTAGTAAGAAGGCATACGATAAGCAAAGAATTTAAGGAGGATTGATTTAGGAAGAGATCGTTAACGCGTGGTTCCTTCTGGTTCGTTAAGGATGCGATCTCAAGCGTAAATTGTAATATCCTTTTCGACGTGTGCGCACGATTGGTTGCAACGATGGTTTAAATGACAATAAAGTAATAAAGCTACGAAAATAAAGGAATAACCGAGTCTTTGATTCACTCCATTCCACATCCATTCACACAATTTCCTCTTGCAAAAATATTTTCATATAATTAATATAAACTCCTACGATCCTCTTCTGATTCCACAAGAGGGACAACTTTTTTTTAATCTCTTTATCTTTTTAATCTCTCGATCTCTCTTAGTCTCATTACAAATTCTTGAAACGCTAGACTTTAAAGGTGGCCCGATCGCCCATGTTGGTTTTTCACAGCGCAGCAAGGAAATTCGCGGCGGGGACGGTGTCCAGGTCGATAAAATGAAAATATGGCGAAACTGTATTTATAAATAGGTAAGCTCTGACAGCTTGAGCGAAGCCATGGCCGCCTTTTAGGTTATCGCGCAAGCACGACGGGTCATCTGGCAGTCAAGTGCCTTCACATAGACGATTCACGTCGGTGTAATCGTTGTTCATGGTGCTACTGGTGCCATAAAGGGCCATGGGAACAAGCTGATAAAAATGTCGGTGCGCTGATATTAGAGGCCCCCCCTGTTCCCTACCCGACGTTTCCCATACGATCACCTCACTCCAGGCCACCCTTGCACCTGCGTGCACCTGCCTGCACTTGTTGCACGGGATCTGGTTAATTTCTCTGGACGAGTTCCAGAAGCCACCCTGGCGGGCCCGAAATACGCCGTAAATTTAAACCTCGCGCGAAGATGCTGCAGCGATAAAAGTCCATCTTCACTAATTGATGGAGTTCTAAATTTTTCGCCCTGAGAATTTCAGAGGAAATTGGTAGATTAGTTGCAGCGATTAATCGTTGTCATAGTTAAAATTATCTGGAACAGTGCGCCAGCAATTTTGAAGAAGTTCAAGCGAAGGCTATGCGGATTTGAAAGATTCTGTGGCTCCAGAAATCTAATCTTACAGTTACCTAGTCCCAACGATTCTTAAGTTAGCAAGCGGAAGGTCCACGGATGCAACGAACCGCAAGATGCAGTCAAGTTCCCGCGCTGAATTCCTTCCGCGCTTCCAAGCTCGAATTCTGAAAGCCCCCATTAGGTAATCGTGTATTCGCATAATCAATCACTGCACGTTAAACGGTGAAACGCGATCCTATTTGCCTACGAGGGAAGCTGAGGCTAGGTGAATCCTCGCGTAAGGGAGCACGCAAAACTGGATGCTGTTCAAATAGACACACGCGTGCATATGCATAGAATATAGAACGCCACCGCGGATCCTTTCGATTCATTTCGAAGCGATCGTACTCCCTTTTTTTCCTTGCGGCTCATTAATCACATCGTGTCCAGAACGTCTCTGTTCTCGGTTTCAGTCGGGGCTTTAAAACGATTCGTTGATTGATTTAGGGGCTCGTTGGACGTTTGGAAGAATTAAAGATCGATTGGGATAGCTGTTCTCTGTCTTTAATGCTAATTAGGCGATGTTAAGGCCTAATTGGCATCTGCTCTCGGTGGCAATCAATTTTACGACGGCGATGCAGAAGGTAGGAAGTGCGGTGTAAGTGGTAATCCGTGTTTAGTAGCAGGAAATGATTATGCGCGTGAAATCTGCTCTCTTACAAAGTTAGAACATGACGTACTGATGTATGAATGCACGTCAGGCACGCAATGTGACGTCACGGAGTACTAATTATAGTTTCCACTCTTTTTAATCGTGTACTGTATTTTCTTTAATATTATGTTGAATTATGGGTAAGACAAAGGTACCTTATATTCTTGGAGACATCTTTTTGGAATTTTCCTTGAGTACTGTTTCATCCAAAGTGGTTTTTGAAATTTACATTGTATCGATAGTAGATAAGTTAGCTCTAAACGTTCTTCCATGGAGGAATCTATATTATCAACTGAAGTAATAGGAGGAATCTTGAAGAATACTGCTTTACCAACCGTATATATATCCACGAACTGCCTTACCCAATTTTCTTGACCACTTTTTAGCGCACTCTATGTCGCGATACCAAGATCCACTTCCGTTTCTCGTTAATTTATGAATTAAATCATTTACTACAGAGGCTACGTTTTAATTCCTACTACCCTTATCAGTCATCCAATGAATTTTCATTAAAAAAGTCTTTCTAATCTTCCCACGCCACCATCATGTTTAACTAAACACTCGATTGCACAGCTTTCAGCATTGATTCTTTAATATCGATCCCGCGCAGAAAAGCGAGAGGAAAGAAGCGTTCCATCGTCAAAAATAGTGCGCCTGTCATTCGCCTTCTAGGCCCTCATTACAGTTAGAGTCGGCGTTCACAAACGTCTGAAAATAGTTTCAATAAACCAGCCAATCCACAAACTACCGCTACCGTTAAAAGAACAGGAACTGGCGGTGGCGTTTAAACGGCCTACAGCAATCAAGGGCTACGTTACTAAAATGATAAAGAACCGTCTGGTTAACAGGGGCGTCCGCAGACTTTTTTCCAGAGGGATGGGGGGGGGGGGCAACTTTGAGCTGATAATAAAGAAAAATATTCCTCTCTTGCTTTTTTAACCCCTTTTATAGTGCCAATTTAATTAAAATTTTAAAACAGAAATTTAAAAATATTCCCTTTTTTAGTATAAACTTAATAAAGATAAGTTTTGAAAAATAAGCGATTTTTTATAAAAACCAGGGGTAACTGCCCCTTTTGCACCCCCCTCCGAACGCCCATGCTGGTTGATCCAGAATATCCAGGTTCTAAAGAAGGAACTGAAGTTGCGCGAAAAGTGCGGCAAAGGAGGATGATTCGGTGAACAGAGAAACGTGGACGGGCGGGGGAGGGAAATGTAGGGGGCGAGGGTAAACGGAGTGAAGATGAAAGGAGAGGAGGTAGAAGTAAATGAGCGAGAGCGGTGGCGGCAGCCTTGTATACTAAGCACTAATATTACATCTCTGGACTGACAGACGTGCGGACTTTAAAACCCAAGACTAACAAACAGTTAGCAGTCATCCGGTCTTCTTGTTTTTATATTCTTATGCCCGCCCATAGAGCGCACGCTCCTTCGGCCACCGATGTTCGTTACTTTCGTGTCGTCGAGACGCCAGTTAACCGCCATTCAACAATTTCCTGCCGATTTTCGTGGAAACGCGGGCGACTAACTCGCCCTTTAAGCCTCCGCGCTCTACACACCTTTTCCATTCGCGAAACATTTAAACCTGCAATTCATTTTCCTAATATCCACTCAGAAAAAAGGATATCACTGAATCTAAAGAATCTAAAGAATCGATTTCACCGCAACCCGTTCGGCCTATTTATAAATCGGCGCGAGTTCACGGGGCCACGAGAGGAGAGAAGAGTTTAGGGACGTTTATTGTCACCACCACCCCCGTCGAGTGGTTCAACGAGATCGTGGATCCTCGGGTGAGCATCCAGTGGATCGATCCTGGCCGATATTCCCAGCGACTCCGCGTCCCCACTGGATGGGGAAAAAGAAATATCCAAGTGGCGGAATCGTGGCTCGTAAGAAAGCGAATCGAGGGACGTGCAAGTACAGCTTCGAAGATCAGGGACGTGGCAGGGGTGGTGGATGGGGTGTAGGGCGGTGGTCTCGTTCGAGGGTAACTGAAATAAGGTATAATTTTCCGCGCCAATTAAGGTCTTTAAGAATTGCGACCAATTGAGCGGGAGGGTCAGGGCTTAGCTTCGGGGGAGAGATGTACCATCGCCCCCCTATAATTTATTATTGATTAGATCGAATCGAGAAAAAGAGAGCCAAAGACGGGATAGACGGGGACGTCTTAAAGATCGCCCCGGAGATGTCTTTCTCTCTGGGAGGAGTAATAGGGTAATGGCGGACGTCGTTCTTCCGGTTCGATTACTCGCCACCTGCTAATTGGCGATTTTATATTAACACTCGTCTCGGCGCTGCTGTTTCAAGGGTGCGGAAGGATCGAGGAATGTTCGAAAATTTAATTCGCAAGAGGATATATATTCCTCTACTTCTCTGTATGTAAGTATCTACCTATTAATTGCAACATGAAGGTCTTCGTTTAAAAGTTTTTGTCAATTTTGTTTAAAAGTGGTGCAAGTAACTTCTACGCAGAGTGGAAAATACAGGAGACAGAAGAAATCGAAGCAAGTGATCTTTAAGATCTTATTGACGAATTATTATAATTGTTGCTTAGAAAGCCTACTCCACTTTCCCATCGAAATAACCGGCCCAGAATCCGAACCAGAATTCGAAGGAACACGGCGGAAGGAGCGGCGAAATGATTTCCTCGTCGATATCCGGAACGCGCGAGGCCATCATCGGATCAAGTGAGGCGTGATCCACGCTCCTGTGGTTCACACTTAATTAAACCGCCATAGGAACTCGGCACGGCAGCACGTGGCGGACAATGCTGCAAGTCTTTAGCGGCGATTGTTATGTAAAGCACACCCTATATATGCACCGCCGCTGTTCCTCTCGACTCGATACGAGACACGAGGAACGAAGTAGTCGCCTCTATCCGTGTCCACGGCCGGCACAGTCACGGATGGAGGAGCTTTTTGAAAGCGTCAGACTGCGATTCAAAGAGGAACGAGGGGTGGGTCTTTCGTCTGGGTACGTATCTCGTCTGCGAAATTGCGATTTTCGCGGGAACAGGTGGCTCCGAGTAGTCTTCAAGGCGAAGGAACAAGAGGAACGTGTTAAGATGATCGATACTGTTGTGTAATCTGTGATTGGGAGAAGGTATACAAGTTCTTTTGATACGCAACCCTTCTGTCCTGACTTTCTGATGTGTGTCACGCTTGAGACTAAGATTACGGGGTTGCTTCGATGTAATTTCAAAGGGTTGCTCCGAAATGTAGAGATTCATAGATCCTCAGAAAATATAATAGACATTCAGATTCAAGGTTTTTGCAATCTTCGGGCATTTACCCCTTCAATTTTAAGCTAATTAAAATTTCTTTCCGTGTCCCGAATCACGAGTGAATGCTTGCTTCGAGTAGCACTCCCTGGAGGAAAGGACTCGCCGAGGCACGACACCAGGAAGACTCGGTTGAAACGCACCCCTTTGTCGCCGCCACCCACCCCTCGCTCGACCCTGAAAAAAGCCGAAGGATCCCACTCCCAGCGTCGTCTCTCGCCACCTCGAGGCCGAAGGCTTCGCGGAACCGCGGATTGGCTCGATTGGAAAAGCGGCGTCGCGGCGAGGGCCGCGGATTGGTCGTAGGGCGAGGCTTGCGTCGTGACGGAAGCGTCGCGCGTCCGACCTGGAGGTCATTTCAGGCTCCACCTACGCCTCGACCCGCGAAACTCGAATTTCTTCGAATTGCTACAGTCGTTTCGAGGAACAAGAGCGTAGATAATCTTTCGGTCGTTGGAGTTGTGGAGTGAGGGAAAGAAAAATTGGAAAAATTTGTTTATCACTGTACCCGCAATATCTCGCAAAAAGAATACCTAAGAATAGTCAAGATCAGACAAATTCTCAAGCACCAGGTTGTAGACTAGAGTACCTACATATAATTAAATACATCTCATGGTACTTGATCATTTTGAGTAATGTTATTGAGAGTCCCTTAGGAATGTATACTGCCGTCTGAAGAATATTCGAGATCAGTGTACCTACTCCATCCGCACGGATTACGAGGATTCAGTTTGCAAACTGCACGGAGTACGCCTCCGAGTACTCAAGGATCCCTAATAAGCCCGCGAAGAGCTCCTTGGCGGTCGCTGATAGCAGTGCAAACATCGATCTACTTATTCATCCTCGTTTACTCGGGGCCAGCCAGTTGGGGGCTAAGGAGCGGCCAAGAGACGCGTAAAAAGCGTGGTCCTGAACGGTAGAGGAGGAAGATCGCAATCGTCGGGGGCCACAGAGTGGAGGGATGCTCAACTGGGTGGGGGTGGCTGGCATAGAAGGGGAAGATAGCGGGCGCGACGGGAGCAAGGGACGAAGGAAGCTCCCGGTTGAAGTGGCCGCAGACTAATTCGAAAAATAAGTCTCCACGCGCGACAAGCGCACTTGACCGAAGCACACTCGGTGCAGAAGGGTGCACGCGGCCCTCGAGTGCTCGCGGATGACAATTAATAACGCGCAACGGGGCATCGGAGGCGGTGGTCTGCTCGGATAGGAGATCTCGCGGGCGAGCAAGTTCCGTGCACGCGCCAGTCGAGCGGTGACTTTGATGGAACGTGGCTGATCGTCGGCTGTCCACCGAAATCCTTCATTTAGTGCGCGTGATAACGATTCCTCGAAGGAAAACTGTGAGGATTCACCGGAGGATCCACCGTTGACGTTTGAAGCTTGTGGAAGGAGAGAGTGATTAAATTAAATAGGCAGAGTTCGAGAGATGTTGGTCCAGAGTCGTGGTTGTCAGAGGGGATGGAGGATATCCGGTGTCAGCTGCTGATAGGATGGAAGAAACGGGATTATCTGAGCTGTGAAGCTAGCGGGGACCAGTGACAGAGGATCTTTGTACCAGAAACCGGAGGATCGTTGCTGAAACTTCGCCAGGTCTAACCCCGTTGAGTGAGACGAACTTGGTGGTGCTGCGAAGGGGTAGAAGTCATGTCAGGACGAGAAGAGATGATGGACGAGGACAAGAGAAGCGAAACATCCCCTAAACCGTCTCAGCCGACTCCCTTCAGCATCGCGGATATCCTCAGTCGGAGAAGCTCCAGCCACGAGCGACGATCTTCGGAGTCGGACGAAGCACAGGGTGCAGCATCGTTCATGAAGAAGAACCACCAGAGAGGCTACGACAGCTCGGAGAACGATCCCCGAGAAAGTCACCTGGACCAGGACCAGAGTCAAATGGCTCGATTCTCCAGGCTGCCGTCGCCTGACCTCAGCGTGGCGCGCGAGCTCGACATCCTCACGAGGAACCTCGTTCACGCGAACATCACGAACTTTGGAACTATCCCACACCTGGCTCAGGGGACGTTCAAGCACCTGGAGACGCTGGGGAACATGACTGCCTACCAACAGGCGAAGGATTCGAGAGAATCCTCACAGAGGCAGCAGGACGAGGCGCTTGACATGAGCAAAAACAAATATCTGGGTAAGTGCAGGAGAACTTGAGAACATCCCCATGCTTAGAAGATCTTTGAGTCGTTTAGTAGTCTTTGAGATATTCAATCAATACGGAGAATTATAGAATCTAATGAAGTAGGCGAGGAATTATGAGCTTCTGTATCGCGACGGTGTCTATCGTTACCGATAACTCGATAACTAGCACGAGTCGACGGGCCGAAGGTACTCGAAGGAGGAAGTGATCACGTCGCGGCCTGCTGCCCTTCTGGGGGATCGTGTGTCTGCCACGAGGATGTGGGCTTAAGAGATCATTTAGCCCACGGGGTATCCTTGTAACAGGCGAGCCTCTCGACGGCTCTTCTTCTTCTTTTTTTAAAGTTAACCCGAGCGCGCAGATAACGCGATCGAATGTAATTTTAGTAGCATAAGTGGTGCTCGAGGCTGGGGCAGACGTCACAAGTGGCCGGCACTCAGCTTCTTGCACTTGTTCGATCCCTAGCCACACTGTTGCTCTGTCTCGCGGGGTCGTCGAGGATCCACGGATCGGAAGCAAAAACAAATTTAGATCAAGGTTAACTGGGCCCCGACACCGTGCAAGTCACATTTCGATTCCTACTTAGCTCGAACGCGATAGTAGAATTCTGGGCATTTTAGCTAGCGTTGGATCGGACGGGGAAAGAAAGAGGGTCCGAGCTGATTCTCCAGGATGAAGCGACACCGAGCCAGCAATTAAGTAATTCCTTCGTACCTGGGGCTGTTTCGCTCGCGACGATTCCTCGGCTTGTTCGCCACCTCGAGGGTGAGGAGGCACAGGCACGAGCTGGCACCGTTTCAAGCCACGCTCACGAAATTACGAATCCCCTTTTCCCGGCTATCGTTCTTGGGAATCACTTAATACGGTAATGGACAGGATACGCGAAGCGGTTTTTTAATGGGGCCTTCAAGAATCCTCCTGCTTCCTGCTGCCATTAATCTAGCGTGGCTTCTGTTGCGCTGCTCGGGGTGTGTTAGAAAGAAGAGGAGTTTTCCTCTTGCTCTTCTCAGAATATCCAACCTAGCATATCAAACCTAGCACCTTCATCTCTGACCAGCTATTCTATCAATGCCGATTATACTCCATTTCAATCTTCAAGCTCCCACTCACGCAACTATCAAGCGTTCAAAATCTCAGCCTTCAGTTCCTCCCCAAGCTGACACCGTAGATTCAAGCAGAAAGATAGTAGTTTTTTTATTAAATACTTTTGAAGTACTTTTCTATGAGGCCAAGGATAAGTCTCCAGTTTCCTCCCAGTGGGGTAACGTTTCATTTGCACAGTATTTAGGGGCGATATGAATTGATTGGAAAACGATGAGCGACGGTTGGAGAAGGCAACGAAGGGTCATCGATGTAATCGGAGTGAGAGCAAACGGCACTTGCTCCTCTCGAACACTCTGGATGTAGGACGGCGATGTAGGATGTTTGACGAGCGTCAGAGGAGGGACGCATTAGCCGGACGAGATGGCATAGAGTTGACGTCGAAAGTGATCAAATATAGATCTCTCTAAATGCCCCGCGTCCCACCCCCGTCGGCAGCCACTGCCGATAAACATTGACGCAGGACGAAAGAGCGGTGTACGTACGAAATAATTATGATGTCACGCGACGACCGTTGGGTTCTTGCTTTTTCTCCGCGGCCAGACGCTGTTTGGGTGCCTTGGTCAATTTTAACATCAGTGTACGTCGAGAATACTCCACGTTCGACGGAGTGGAGGTGATCGAAGTCACTTCAAGTTCAAATTTAATAAGAATACTTGGTCGACACTGATTCTTACTAGATTTCAATTATTACTCTCGAGTAGATACTCTAGAATAAATCCACCAACGGATAGGTACCGCTAAAATCTACTAGGATGCGCCCACAGGAAGACTTAAAATTCGATTGATACTGTTCCAAAGGATCGTGCCAAGTAATAACTCGATAGTGATTCACGTCGCCTGAATCAGAAGCGATTCTCCCCGGAGTCTTCGCCTCAGAAAACAAAGTCTCGGGCAACCAGAAGCAAGTAGAATTTTAGGACGTACGGAGGCGCACGGATTGCACTCCGCCGCGGCTACGGTTAAACTTAGAGAGGAGAATTACCGTGGAACAGGAGCGTAAACATGTCGGAGTAGCGAGTGCACGTGTTAATGTTTGAAGACGGGACATCAAACGCAGACGGAACTCTCTCTCCTTCCCTCTCTGTTCTTCCAATCGGCAGGCCGCTTCTATGGCTGTAGGTGGATGGTTACACGCTCGTTGGTCCACCCCCGTCTTCCTCCCCCATCAGGCCCCGCGCCGAAAACGTTCGATTTATGATCGCGGTAGATCATCGGCTCCCGATCGGCGCGTTTGTTTGCTCAGCGGCTTTCGGGAACCGCGGACTTCTAACGAGATCGACGGCGCGCGTCGCCCACGCGAATACCTATCCGACGCACCCGCGCGATCAAAGCTCGAGAGTCTGACGGTACGTGAATTTGCAGAGGACACGGAGGAGGACATGTTCGAGCCGCAGAGCCACGGCCAGAATCTCCAGAGCAGGAAGAAACGGAGCAGAGCGGCCTTCTCCCACGCGCAGGTCTACGAGCTGGAGAGAAGATTCGCCGCGCAGAAATACTTGTCGGGCCCGGAGAGAGCGGACCTCGCGAGGGGGCTGAAGTTGACGGAGACTCAAGTGAAGATCTGGTTCCAGAACAGAAGGTAAGTACTCTACGGTTCTCGTGCTTCGCCCAACTTGGAGGCTTCGGTTTATTAATCCTAAACCTGCCTTGTCCATCCATCCACTGGACGTACGAACTATAAACAGTGGCTTGATCGGTGGTTGATGGATCACGAGTGACTCGAGTGGTTCCCTTGCAGATACAAGACCAAGAGGCGGCAGCAGCAGGAGCTGGGCGCGCTAGTTAATTCCGGAAACGCGAGGCGCGTGGCGGTGCGCGTACTGGTGCATCCGGACGAGCATTTGAGGGGATTACCACTTCGTGGTTCCGGCCAACTTCCCGGGCAAATGTCCGCCCCGCAAATTCATCCCGCGAACAAAGCCCTTGGCGGTTTCCCGTACTACTGCCTCCCCTATCATCCCCTGCTCTGCCCGCCCCTTCACTCCGCTCATATCCAGGTGCAAAACACGATCGCGCCGGACCTCGATCCGAGCCAGCTCTCGAAAATCAACGACGAGAAATAAAGCGCTCTGGGATTGCGCGTGGCAATCATATAACGATTGCATCTATCGAACAGTCGATCATCGTTCCCGGTTATCCAACTTTACTGGCTGAATTCTTGCGAGTCGTGTTGAATCGTCCCTTCGTTTATGGGTGAAAGAAATGAAGGGGGTTGATTTTCAACGATCTTTGGCTGTTCTTTGCGAGCATTTCAAGGCACTCGCGGTTAGAATCGAATTGGAACTCCACTGGGTTTTCTGATTCCATCGAGGCGATGTTACTGATTACTTTTTTAAGTTTCGTTTTAGGTACCATTACACTAGTCCATTCATTACCATTCTGCGGTATTCTTTTGTCGTTGTTCCCATGGATTGAAAAATATCGTTTCCATAGGAACAGTACTGTAATTCTCTTGCGCGTGGAATAGCGCAAGCATCGAAAGTTTGCGAGCCGCGTGACTATTGCGCTATCGGTCCTCCGTAACGATGATCGTGCACGATACTTCGAGATAACGATTGAAGAGCACGGTGTCGATTATTCTGTAGTGCCCGAGCGATTCACGAGCGTGAATAAATAGATACGTTGGTTATAAGTTTACCTATAGATATTATCGCAGTCTAGGAAGAGAGTCCTGTAAATTAGCGTGTAAATAAATGTATAAAAATGCAATCCGAGTAAAACGGTGTCGGTGGCTGAGGTATTTATTTATTCTGAATCCCGAGGGGTTTGAAAATTCGGATAGGACCGTGTTCAATCTGTCAGGCGCCCCGAGAAACCACTTTAATCGAGCGGGGGCGTTCAAGGGACTCCCATCGAACACTCCTGGTGGGCCGACGTGCAATAAAAACGAGCACCGATACCAATTAAGCGTTACCACATTACCGTAAGCCAGCGCCAGGCTAACTCCATTGTTCCCGCGCACCTATGTGATGATACAGATCTATTCAAATATACGTGGTTCATTAAGAAAAAAAGCACAGTGTCTCTTTCTTCCTTTTTAACCCTCCTTAACGAGCCTCGAACGTCTGCGTCACGGACGGATCGTAAAAACTTGACGCGCTTGACCCGGGCCTTCTCCCAAAGAAGCAGCTCTTTTTCTCCGGGGCGGTCCCGTCAGAGCTTTTACGCGTCTTCTCGAGTGCGCCACGTTCAAACATCCACTTTTTCCTCTTACGCAAACACACGATTAATCGCGGCGTTGTCTTAAAAAGAGGGGAGCTGACAATTTTCAATCGTAAACATCGGTTCGAAGAGCATCTTGTGGAGTCTTAATCAGGCGATCTTAAGAGCAACGATCTCGTTCGCAGTGCGATTCACTGGAGATCGATCGACAGAGGAGGATCTACCGCGATCCTCTAATCGCGCGATACGGTGGCTCGAGTGTGGAAGAAGTGTCGATGAGACGGAGCGGGGGAAAAATCCGCGGCCCCATCAGTCACGATGCAACTGACTTTCCCATAAGCGTTTTAATAGCCCCGTCTGGGTGGGCCCGACAGACATCAGATATGTTTATTCAGACGCGGAGACGAGCAGACTTAACCGACCGACGGGGGAAAAAAGGCTAGATCTGACACTCATCTGTTATAAACAAAAGAGTTACATTATGCTAGTCGAAAGGGCCTTTACGTCTCGCCCTACTGACTCTGCAGAAAAGGGCCACCTTGTTCAAAGAGATGCCGCGTTTCACTGTCTTCTTTCGAAATGGGCCCTGCCACCCTTATCGGAGGAAAAGTCTAGCCACTTTCTGTAATTTCTAGGAATTTTACTGCAGAATAAGAGAATATTTTTGGAGAAATTCTTTTATTATGATTTATTTTAATGCGTAGCAGATGATGTCGAATGTAATAGATGAAAGTGCTGGCGTGTAGAGCAGAAGGAATTGCTCATTGGTTCGTTCTCCCCGTGATGATCAATGACAAAGTTGACTGGCGCGAGGAACGAGCAAGGGGATCGGTCGGAAGATGGATTTTATAGTCGTTTCTGCAGTCCATTACTGCTACGTTTATATCACGTTCTAAACATTCGAAAGCCATAATGCTCTTGCGTTAAACGGAGCCTTGTGCTGACACGCGGCCCGTTACTAGTTTCGGAACTAGCAGCGATTACTTGCGGTTTCCATTAAGAAATTAACGTGGCCCATTGTACACGGTGTACAACCGGCCTTACGACTGATCCGAATCGAGTGACCTATTTTTGAAACCCCTCCCGCCATTCTGGATCCTAGAGGAAATCAACGCCGTTGCGCTCCGACCAAGAAAAATAAATCGAATTATTTTCATCGAGGCGGGGGAGGGATTTATGCAAATTCTTTGTAGGTCGAGCAGGAGTTTTGAGCGATCACAGATTATCCTAGACAATTTATTAGGAATGGTATCGAAGGTGAAACAAATACTTTTCCGCGGGAAATAAAGTACCTGACGCCTCAATTTTTTTATTTTTCACTAATAGAGTAATTTGAAGAGGACACGAAATAGTTTCCCTGCTTAAAACGAAATCGCGATACGAAGCGCAGACGTTGCCACGAATTCTCCAAAGTTCCCCTGCGAAATTTCTATCCTGCGAAATTTCGTGGGAAGACTGGAGTGACGACTCGAGTACTTGTCCCCTGGGAATTTCCTATCAGTAGAAAAAGGGAATAGGAGGACGGGTGCAATTGGAGGCGGGAGTACGTCAGTCCAACGACACCAGTGGCGGACTTCTCCGGCGAAACAAGAAAGGGACGATTTGACGCTCAATCAACCGACGAAAGCTAATTTTCATTAGCTGTTAATAGCGCTGAACGGTCTTCCTCCTGTCCAACCCTCTCGTCCGCCCGTTTCACCCCTTTCCGTGCTCTCGTTCCAGTGTTCGTCGGCTTTTACCGTCGAGCAGTCCGCGAACCAAGTAGACGAGCCCTCTCCGGCTAGGAGTTAATTCAGAAAGGCGCAAACCGTTTTAAAAATATTGTCGAGACGGGGTTCGTTAGCGATTCGCAGCAATTAGCAATTCCCTCGGCTCGATTCGGGGACAATAAGTGGCGAGCGATTTCCTTCTTTCTCGCCGGCTCGTTCCTCGAAGAATCCAGGAAACGAAGCGGAAGGAGACGAGGGCGTTAAACTGTCTCATAATTCTAGGAACGCGGAGGTTATTTTAGAAACTACCTAATGTCGAATAGGAAATATCGAATGCTGAGATCGCGGGATCGCCGCGGGGAATCGTAACAGCGAAAGGAATTTATTTTGGCTAGTGGCTACGTAGCAGCTATTATCAATTTCACACGAGCCATTTCAGGCGCGGAATAAAAAATTCCCCCATTTTTCCCCGCGCTGCCTCTTACAATGGCCGCGAAACGGGAATTTAAAAGTATAATCGGCTCGTGCAATCCCTGCGAAATACTTTTCACTGTCCAACGAATCCTTTATCGTCGATCTCTCGCGAAATACCTTGCGCGGGGATGAACGGAACGGAATCACTGGCCGAGGAACCATTAAACCCCATTCCCTGTATCATCGGACTCGAAATGATTCGCGATTTATAGAAACGCAGCGACAATGCTACAGAAGGTCTGGCAGGTTAGAGGACTCGTTCCCAGTAGTTTTCGACTAAAAAGGAATCGCAGTCCCCTTTAACCTCTTCAATAGTCCCTGTGACACTCTGGCTCCTAGGTTTCCCTGGCAACCATCCCAATTGAAACGCGTGTCAGAAGCTGGGAGAACGGTGTACTAGAGGGATGAAAAAAGGAAGGTGGAAGGCCGCGGCTGGAGAGACGAGAAAGTGGCGGCTGAAAATCTCAAACTTCGAACCGGTAATTCCGTCCGCCTTATGAGGACGCGGCGAGCCTCGATAAAACTTCCCTCTGTCTCCTTGCACTTCCGCAGGGCAGACAATCACCGAGACGATCAAATCTGTCGTAGATTCGTACTCTTCTAATTTCCAAAGGCGACCTGAAACAGAAAACTGCTATTCGGTTATTAGTAGAAACTACTTACAATTAGTGTTCCTAATCCTAAATGGAACTATTGTAAGTAGTGATTTTTTGTAAAAGAGTAAGAGGCCGAGCTTAATTATGTAAGGATAATTTGGGGGTTTCTTAACTTCTCCCTCCTTCAGTATAAGAATTCGTAAGATTTTGTATTCCAACCCCCTCCTCCTCCTTCCTAACGTAATATTTTTTACATTGTATTATTTTCAGTTTTAGAATTCTTTTAGAGGCTTGTATGTATATCTCATTTAAGGGCACATCCGGTCCAAAGAGAAAAATATTTTTTTGCATATTTTCATCCCATAACATGTAAAAAATGACCAAGTAAAATTTTAGGACGAAATTCCTAACGGTACAGATTTTATAGGCAGTTCAGGGGGATCAACAGTGTGACGGCTTTAAAAATAGGTGTTTTTTGAAGATGGATTGTGACGCAGGTATAATAGATAGAAACGTGATTTTTCTTATAATTAATAATACATTTAGTGATTTAAAAAAAGAATTAATTTTTGTTTTAATTGAATAAACGCATGGAAAATACTAGACGTTCGCGCTCAGCGTCAAATTTTAAGTAGATAGGGTAGATGTCCCAATTACTGCCACATTAAGCTCATCGCGTAACTTTCGTTAATTATTTCAGAAGTTATTTAGCCTCAAAATCATTCCAAGTTGCAGCATACTAATGCTTAAGAACTCTTTTATCTAAGAAATTTTTTTTTATAGTATAAACAGTATGTTTTAATTGCTAATTAATTGAAAAAGTATAAGGAAGTCCAATGTCCCTAAAACTGTCATTCACCTTTTAATATTAATTTATAAATATCAGTATGCAATGCTTCTCTATTATTATCTAACACGGAAACCTAATTTAACATTAAAAATTTTTTCCCTTACGATTTTGCACGCATTATTTCACTATTAAGTAAAATAATTAAAGTGACAGTAATAGGGATACTGTCAGTAATTGGGACATCTACCCTACCTACGTTTTTCTCGAAACAATTTTTCACGCACTATTGCCCACGATAGTGCACGCAATTCTTGACCGAATCTAACAATTCAAACGGATTCTACTCGTAATTACACTGGCTTCCGCGCTACCCTCTATTGCGAATTTTCATACACTCAATTTTTTTTATCGCCCAGTTGTTTGTTAACACTGTCTGGGGGTAGCGCGATAACCACACATGTGTAATTAAGGAATACCTTTAAGTTTTTGATTTTGGATGATCCTGGTGATAGTCGAGGCCAGTTTTTTTTACAATAAAGCAGCACGCAATGTATATCAGAGCCATGTGTGGCCAAAAATGAAATAAAAAAATTGTTTTATACTCTACATTTGTAGTAGAATAAAGTGCAAACAGTTTTAGGTCCATACATTGTATACTTTTTTCTAGAAAAAATCATAAATATCACCTATATTTTCGCGCCACTTGACCGGGGACTGCCCATAACTCAGTTTAAGTTACTGATATTAAAAAATAGGTTAAAAATTTTACCTAAAACACCATCTGCCTCCCTCTCCCCCTTGTAAGAAAATGTAAGAAGTTCACGATTCCCTCCCCCCTCAAAAAAAAGCATCACGTAATTTAAGGACGACCACTAAGTTTGCACGAACAAGTTCGTAATTTGCACTTTTTGCAACTATTCAAAGATGTAGGTACATATGTATGCCGTCTAATCAAATTGATTGAAAGCATTGACTGGTCGCTTTCGACAAGCAAAGTACAAAATTGAAAGGAACGTGTCCGCTGTTTAAAGGGAGACAGAAATTCGGGCGAAACGCGGCGGCTGAAAGGTATTGCTAAGCTGTAAAATTGTGGTCGAGCGAGAGAGAATCAGCCAGAGAGCGCACGGATCATCGGGCAAGCAACGATGCTTATCGTCGCACGGGAAGAACTCGCCGAACGAGCCACGGAGGAAACCATTTCCTCCGCTTTTCCGGCATTTCAAAGAAGCAATTTGCCGATTTTTCGTGGCGAAGCGACGTCGGGGAAAATTGGCGCACGAGCGGGCCAATCAGCGGCGTTTCATGCAGGTCCGCGGCTACGAGTTCAGAAAATTCTCTCCCTCGAATTTCCTTTTTATAGGCGCACCCACCAGCGGAACGAGTGCCGACTCAACCCCCAAGCGAAGGCCACTTTGTTTCCAATACCGTCGAATTAAGTGTCGTCGGTTTATCAAAAGACCCGCAACTTTAATTATAATTGCAAGAAAAATAAAAAATTAGAAGCCACAATGTTTCCTCGACGGAGGAACTTGAAGCTTTATCAACCCTCCCCTTCAACATGTACAGTGCTAGCAATAAGAAGACACATACGCTATCGTACTGAAATTCGTGTAATACAGAGAACTTTAGTACATACATTCGAGAATGAAGATGAATGTGGAGAGGGACGAAGGAACAGGTCCAAAGGGGTGGCCGAAGTCGATCGGAGGTGTCGATCCCCCTTTCCGGTAGCGAGGGAGACTCGATCAGAGCTACTTGGCGAGAAAAAAAGGAGGAAACGTTCGCCAATAGGTCTGGGTTAGGTGGGCGCCTATAAATAGGTCTCGAATTACTCTCGCGAGGGCCCAGGCAAGTTAGTTGGACGTCGGTGTTTTAGCGGCCATTTTGGAAAAATAAACGAGAGGGCCGCGTAGGAAACAGATGACTCGGGGGCTGCGGATGCCAACGCCGTCGTCGGAGTGACAGCCGCCGCTCACTCGATTGTTTTTCAGTTTACCTTAACGTTTCGTTTTCCTTTCGATACGGTCGTTGAACGTGCCACCGTGCTCGGCCCTTTTATTGCCGCGGCTATATCGGGCGCGCGAAGTCGCTTCCGACCGAATTATTTGATTTTATGAGAGATCTTGCGCTCGCGTATCCACGCAAGCCTCGCGCACGAGCAAAGCAAGAGTACGACGTGTTTATGCTCCCTTCCGTTTCCTCCCCGCTAAAGGGCGACAAACGAAATCGCAGCAAGTTTGTGAGACGGTGACAGGGGACTTAATTTCCGCTGAACGAACCTGCGTTTATTGATTCGGGGGTTTTTGGGACGTTAAAGGGCAGTGGAGGAACTAGCGACGGAGCTTGGCTGTCGCCTCTGCGGGTTTATCGGGGGTTGAGGTCTAATGCTGGGGTACTTCGGAGGAAGGGTTTTTTTATTGCATTGACTTTGTGGAAGTAGTTGCAGGATTGTTACTTTAGCAGCTATCGTTTTTATGAGAAGAAATTCCTGATTGTATAGTAGATTGACAGGAAGGTAGTGATAAGGGTTGAAGATTCTAATCAGTGTGAAGTCATAGACCAGGTATAGGGTAGACCACGGTGTCTATTACACTGTGGGATAGACTCGCGAGCCCCCTTACTATTTTCGTGTAACACCCAACGTTATCGATTCAGCCTGAAATAAGATTACAATGCTGCGATTGGTAGGAATTAAAATTAAATGTCATCGAAAATATTTAAAATCTAATGCCATTTACTAATAGATTTTCGTAGAAAAAGAATTTGTAGTTATTTATTTCCATAAATTTCGATCATAACTATTATTTAAATACAACCGCGGAATCATCATTTGCACAATCTTACTTATATACAAGGAAATCATATAAGGAAAATTGAATTTTCGTTCCAGCGGGACAAAAGTTCTTTCATTCATTTATATTTAGTGGGATAATAATCCCACTAAATATAAATGAAATCGTTTGTCGCGTAAAGGACATCGTGATTTTTCACACTACGTACATATGCTTCAGTTAAAGAAAGAAAAAAAGTATAAGTTAATCGATTACTAATTCAGTGATTCTTGAAAAATAAATTATTAGAGTGATAAATGTCAAATAGTTCTCCAACTCTTTCTTCTTTGTTACTAATGAAGTAACAAGACGTATATATTTAGAATACATGTGTACTGTAGTGATATGGGGTTAAATAAGTTTCTTCTCTTATCTAGTTCGGAGCCGAGTACCAATTCACCGATGTTACCGACATTGGTAGTTGAATTGAAATGTGATTCCCAAAGCCACCTCTCCTAAACGCAGAGGACGCAATAAAAGTTGACGTTTTTCACACAGTCGGTATTTCAGACCAATGCATTTTCTGTCACCGGTTTGGGGGTCCCAGGACCCCCTTACCATTTTAGTGTTGCATGCAACGTTACCGGTGAAGTCTCGAAATAGATTGTAACGCTACGCGTGGTAGGAATTGGAATTCATCACGTATAAAAGCACTGACGAGGTATAGGATAGACCTATCACCTTATGGATGTTCGTGTGGCCACCCAAACTGTGTTACCGACCCATAATTTTAGGACCGAATGTAATGGCATCTGCTCATGAACAGCGTCCAACTCAGCAACTACTCTGAAATGTGTTGAAATGCTGAAAGGTGTATGCGTGCTTGCATACCTCGTATGTGATCTAACCATCGAAGTCACTGGCGGCGCTGTGGTCGTAGTCCATTTCGAATTGGTAAGGTAGGATTCAACATGAAAATGGTACTGGAATTTGACAAATTTGCATTAGGTGTTAGGATTATCCTATATTCCCGTCTCCCTTAAAATTTTATATTATCTTTAGGATCGCAAAGCCAAATCTCAGGCAACCACTCACACATTCAGTTACCCACCGTGTTTTAACCATCCCCCGATTCTTTCTTCCAAACGATCACATCAGATGGCACCACTATCACTCCTAACCTCTCAAATCTAGATGCACGGTACTCGACATCCACTACACGATATGAGCTCCGACTGAAATCCAAGCATCGCCTATGAACAGTTTCATTACTAATTACAACTGTAATAACCCATACCATTAGAAGCACTAAACAGCCACGCACGCGTGGTTCCGTTGCGTGCTATCGCATCGCGAACCTCCTAACTGTATTCTGCCATGAAACATTAATCACGGCAGTTTTTGCCGTATATACGTAAATAGAATGTGCCGTCCACGAGAGGCTCGCAGCAGCGTTATTTCTCGCTTCATTACTCGCTAATTTGTAATTTCTGATGATTGCGTGTCCTCTTCCACCCATACGGGACACCGACTAGAAGCAAGTCGAACGTCATGTAGGTGCACGATTCAGTCTAGTACCCAAATATACTTCGTTCTTCGTTACACTTCGATCCCTGCACGCTGATACTTCAATCCTCTGAATCTAAATTCAAAGCCTCCATCGATTTCCCTAAAAGATTCCTAGATTACGATTTCCCCATTTTTCCGCAAAACCTCAGAAACAATGTCCCCAAGGACGTCTCAAAGGAACTGCCACCACAACGAGCCAAAGTTCTTGATGGCCCCGGGATTTCCCCGCGCGAAGGTCTTTTATTAACAACTCTCAGCGTAATATCGCCCAATTCTTAATGAAGATTGATTAAGGACAGTGTCTTCTGTTTAGCCAGACAACTCGTCTGGAACCGAAGAACGGACTCGGCTGGACGTTTAACGTAAACGCCGCGCCGCCCGAAATTCGCGCACGTGTTAAATTGGCAGGGGCAAACAGTTGCGAGCCGTCGAAATTCACGCGGAACATGCAACGACGCCCAGGCATCGAAAGCCTTACACTATTCAGATACTTTTCAAACGTAATAACCCTTGATGCCTGTCTTTATCCTCCTTTAATGCGGCAACGTCGACGCTGCTGCAAGTAACACGACCCGAGGAGCGAAGCGTTCGGTACAGTTTACAGGAAATTAGGGTACAGAGGCCCGATGATCGGGACGGTCACCGATGCATCATCGTTAATTTACCGTGTCCCGCGAGATTTCGCGTCAGCTGCCGAGATAAGGGTTCGCGACTTCCTCCGTTTCCTCGGCGCTGCAAAGGGGACGCGGAGGTTTAGAGACGGAGGGGGTTTAGATGGTTAAAAAGACGGCGATTAGTCAAGCGAAATCGTCCATCACGTCTGAACATACGAGGAACACATGCTGGACCTAGCTTCTGCCGCGCCTCTCGAAATAGAGGGAGAGAGCGGCTCAGGGAGGGAAGAAGCGGGGCAGAGGGTCGAAAGTACAGAGTTCTTTTCGGCTAACCGCCTACTTAATTAAAACAACATTAAGCCGGTCGGCTTACACGGCTCTCCATCGAGCGTGCAGCGGACAGACGAACCGCGAAACGCCAGAAAGAAGAGGCTGGGGGTAGGAGGGACGCGCGCGAGAGGAGAGGATAGCGGCCCAGCGTCGTTGTAGCTGTTAAATCTCGGCTGTAACTGCTGCCGTCCGGCTCCTGCACCGCCTCATAAACTACGTTCCTTATTAAATTATGTACATTTGGACGGCCTCCTTGCGCATTACGCTCCCTCCATCTTGGGCCGCAGTCGGTTGTCCTCGCCTGTCGATTCCACCTCTGCTCTGAAAACGGCGAGGATCGTTGGTTCGAGGTTAGTCCTCTCGGGCGACGTGCTTGTCGCCGAGGACGACTCGTTCCTGTTAACGCGTCTGTTTCAGTATCGCTGGAAATATGTATGTAGGTGCCTATTATAGTTGCAGATTGGTAGTCCGGAGTAGTTTTCTTGCTGTGGGAATAGCCGGGGATGATTACTTTCGAGGTCTGTTCCTCGCTGGCTATTGAGATGTTCTCAGTAAGTGGCTTGCACTCTGAGAATAGCTGGGGTTATTACTTTCGCGTCTTCCACTCGGATGGGCATTGAGACGTCTCCGTCAACCAATGGTACCACTATCCGACAATGAGTATAGCTGGGATTATTGCATCGAAAGAGTCTTCTTCGATGAATATTGAGCAGTAGTTAGCTTCAGTGGCTATTGAGATGTCTTTACGTATCGCGTCTCTGCCTGGGGATTAGCTGAGCTTGTATTTTTGGAATAGTCATTCCTCCCTCGTGAATATTGATGAGTTCCAACTGATGCTACCTTGGGAGTCTTGGGACAGTTGGAGATATCACCTCGGGGCTACAAATTTTCGATGCGCTCGCTGACGACAAAGTTGTTATCCCCTCTGGTGGCTTTGTTGTTCCATTAATCCACGGTGATTTAAGTGCTTGGCAGCGATTCGAGGGTTTGGAACGATCATTGGACGTTGATCGTGGTTCGCGTTCCATCACGCTGCTAGCCACATCGTAAAGTATCTTCCTTATTAAAGTAGATCTATTTCGACACTTGAATCTGTCCACGAGCCATTTATTAGCGCCCGTTTGGCAGGACGAAGATATTTCTTGTCGGCTTTACTCCATCTCGTAATCTCTCGGTACGAAGAGGAGAGCTCGTAATTCCAGTTGAAGCAACAAAGTTTAATTCGATGAAAATAATGATTGTCAATTGGAAATGGCCCTCAGTGCACGCTGACTAATTAACCACGAGGGTTCGTGTTCTCATTAAACACAATGGCGAAGCATCGCGAGATTTACAAGTGGCAGATGCTCTTCTTCACTCATCTCAGCTTCCTCTACCCCCTGTTCACAGTTTCTCAGCCTCTTTTCGATGACACCACAGCGTATGAGAAACTGATCAAGCTGTTCCTCCTTCAGCTCCGTTCCAACCAAAGTCGACGTCCGCGGAATTAACACAGTCGTCTTAAGTCACAGTTTAATTTAATCCGAAATCGAAGTCCATCAAAGTACACACGGATTTAAGCCCGAGACTAATTCGGCGTAGACACGCGCGGCGCATCACGAGTGAAGGCACGCAAGCACGCGCCCAGCCAATTAGGTGCAATGCCGAAGACGAAAGGGTGAGAAATGACCGTGACACTTAGCAGTCTTAACTAGCAAGATTTAGAGACGACAGGTGCCCCGATAGTCATCCCCCGCCCCCGTCCCCCGTGCCGTCCACCGCCGTCGGTTTTCCCTCGAAGGTGGCCGGGGCGGCCGGGAAAAATACGCGGGGCGCTGGCGTTTTGGCTCGCGACGCCACGCGTATTAATAATAAGCGCTTGACGCCGCGCCAACTGTCTTGCTCCACGGCCCTTTAACCAAATTACCGTAAACCACGGAGCAAGATTTGCCGCGAGTAAACGGCGCGGCGTTCTCCGTCGAGCGGGAACTCTATTTCAGTGAATTACAAACGAGGGTAGTCAGCTATTAGCTGTTATTGGGACGTGGAGACGCGGAGCGGACCGGTCAAAGTCTGCGTGTCGGTCCGGCCTGAATTACCCGAAGGAACACACGGCGTTTCGCGAATAAAAGAGAACAATGGAGCGCTCTTCCAGGGGGCAATTTAAATGGATCGATTCGCCCCGAACGGGAGGCCTACGCCGTGTCGTGTGCACCGTGCAGCAGCACACAAAGGAAACACGGGATCGCTCCGCGAAAAGTAACTACCGCAGTCGTAATAAAAATGGCGAGAGGAAGAACGAGGCGGTCTGATATCATGGGGCAAAATGACTATGTGTTTAACGTATTGTTAAGGAGCTCACCGAAGCGTAGCTCCTTCAGGAACTCGCCACGCTCGTACCAACTGAAGACATTGTGACCAGAGCGTTTTGTATCCGATAAGTTCGAGTAATTGTCGTTCCCGGGGCCCGTAAATGCTCGAAAATGATGGGAAACTGCTCCGAGAGTCCTGCTTTTCATTTTACCGCCTGAAACCTCTATTCGCGCGGGATCCGCGAGGGAATTCAGCTTGTAAATTAGATGAACTGGCGGACAAGTTAGCCCACACACGGCGAACGTCGCTGGGACGTCGGTTTATGCAAAACATTTAATTCTTGGCGCGCGTACGGCAGCTATCGTTCGACTATCTACCCCAGACATCGGGGCAGGAGGCTTGGTTTGGTAACGAGACACGAATCAGCGATTTACCAACGAGTTTAATTGGCCAGCGCAAGTTTGCTGCCTCGAGTTAAGTTTGGAGCGTAGAACGTTGATGGATGGATGCTTTCTTTGAGGCCCTGGGGTGTGGAAATCTGCAGCGGAGGAAGTGGGGAGAGGTATTTGGAAGAGTAAGGAAGGAAGCACGCGAATCGTGACATTTGGTGCGCGTTTCCGTAGATTCTTCATTATGCTCGGTGGACTTGCTATAATGCACCGCCAACTTTTGTATTTTGAGGCGTACTTATATTCACGTGTAGCTGCGAGGAATTGTCTCAAGAGAAAGATCCAGCTCTTTGCGGTCGAGTGTTTCTTCTTTTTTTCGGCTTTTTATTAGAGAATCAGCTGCGTCTGTCAGGTGTTCCAGTAAAGGAGCGGATACAGATTCCTCCCTCTTATTCCCTCCTCTGGATCAGCGCGTAATACGCTTCCTTTCCGAGCCCTTATAGTTCTAGCCCTTTTCAATTTCGCCTCGTAACGTTACGTTCTGGATAATTAATGGCCGAACTCGGAGTCTCCCAAATATCGGTTGTTATTCACTGCTCGATTCCTTTCGTAATGCTTGATTCATTTTCAAGGAAGCCAGCCTTCCTGACCTTTTGTATTATGGCTTTCGATCTATGGATCTGTGGTAGGTAGAAAGGCTTCTGTGGGCATCGTAAGTGTGAAATGTTGCCTCAGTCAAAGTCATAGTTGGGATCTTGGGAGTTTGAAGTTGGGACATTTCGACATTAAGAAGCTGTTCCGGTCTAGAGCTCATAAAAATAGGTGATATTTAGGAATTAATTAAAGGAAAACTACTAAACATAATTTAATGGGACTTTTTGGATTGTATTAAGGGTGTCTTAAACTATAGAAATAATTTTTTTGTTTTATAATTAATCATTGCAGACGGCACTGGGAAGTCGTTAAACTCGAGGCGTCAAAAAATTCATCCAAAACGGTGGAACCTGTAGCACCTAAACCATTGGTCTGAAATAAAAACAATGCCAGATTATTAAAGGGGCATGAAACTAAATCGTGGACTTAGCAGTCAAAATTATAAAAAATTACATTTTTGAGAAAATAACGACACTTGAAGTTTAAAATCACTTTTTCCCTAAATTTTTCGTCGTTTTAATTTTGAGTAGCCGGGTGTTACCCATGTATTTGTCGCTACTCAAATGCCTATAACTTCGGGAATTTTACGAATTTCAAAAAATACTTTTAAACCCGTACTCTTAAAAAGTTGAACACTTGAAAAATGAAATAAAAAAGAATCGATTTTTAGAACCTCCCCTTAAGTTTACGTTAACAAAACTTTTCATCATTTAGCTTCCCCATATTTCCCCTTAAATCGGACCAAGTTATGCAGAAACCTACCAACCATAAAAGATTAGTTAAATACTATACCTACGGATCTCATAATGTTGTGATCTTTATTTTGCAAAAAATTACTAATCAATAGAACAACTATTGTATAATTATTAAATTAATTAAAATAATATTAGTATTATACTACTCACTATTAAATGACCCATTAAAAAAAATTGTAAAAGAATAACACGAAATAAAATACACCTAATAGAAATGAAGCTACTTTTCTGTAAGAATTAAATCTTGAAACAAAATTTATTCAATTTCAGATCACTGAGGGTTGGTATCTTTCTGCGTAACTTAGCCCAATTAAATGGCATTGCATCCAGACTCATCATTTAAATTTAAACACGCCCAGCGTTTTAGAGATTTCTTGTGGTTCCCTGAAATTGAAGTTTCCACTGTATTCCCCATCCCCTATTCATCTGCAATTGCACACCGCTTGTGCGCGTCTGTTGTTACGGGGTTGGACAAAAAGCCATACAAGGCCCACGTTGACAATATCGTTTCTGTCTATGGCATACATGAACGGTGTGTCGCTGTGCCTGCGAACGGCAGCGTGACACCTGAGCAGCAATAATCGTATACAAACGGCAGTTCATTTTACAGTTTGTTGAGTCGTCCGTGGCACGGAGCTTAACGCGACGGACGCGTCCATTATTTTTCTCGTTCATTCGTATGCGCATGTTTATTGAGCAGTAAAAGGATTGATGCGTTACGTCTCGAATGTGCTCCTTCGGAAGCTGCAACCGGACTTGCCTGAAGAGAAAGAAGAAAAAAAAAGGAAACGTTCCGCGCGTGAAAAAAGGCACTTATCTGTGCTTCTGTGTTTGCATTTGACAGCTATTTTCACGCTTGGAACTCAACTGATTATAGATAAAAAGCTACCAGGTCGACGGCGATAAAACATTAACCTTAAACATTTCCCAGCAAGAGGCAAGGTACTCCAAAGTACAAGCAGCAGCAGTGATCAAGAGCTCTGATTAAATCTCCATTATACAGCAAAGAACAGAGAAGAAGGCAACAGAACAACCATCTCGTGCCTGCAGTGGGCTGAGACGTAACGAAGGGTTTTAAACACATTGTTAAAACTCTACTTAGCGCAACTTTTATGCATCCGGAGGGGACACGCCCCCGCTTCCTGGTCCAGGCAGCGGTCTACGGGCCGGGGAATCGAATTTTATATGGAGATTGCCGTTGTTCCTGGGAACACTAAACGGGTTAAGGGCCTCTTAAAATGGCTGTCGTTCGTTCCGTAAGAGAGGCAGCACCGTTCCCTTTCGCCCGTTCTTTTGCACGCAGCGGCGAGGGTAGCTCGGTGGTAGTATTATTATTATTACTACAAAGAGGAGTCCGTGGCATAAATAAATCGTAAATCAAGCCGGCGTCATAAACGTCGAAAAGCTTCGAGACAGTTCGGGCCGTGCGATCGCCGCACAATGGTGGCGCAATTTTGCAATTTGAACGCTTATAACTCCCCTCTCAACCCCTCGCTGCCATTCGCCCTTGGCGTACGCCCACCGTTCCATCCGCAGATGGGCGCGAGCGCCACGGATGAAATACGATTTTTCTCATCTCCCGACGAACGCGCTACGTCGTTCGCGCCTGTGAACAATTGATTTCGCGGATTTGAGTCGCGCTGCCGCAATGTTGCGCCCCGGCACCTTGGTCCGGCGACATTCAGGAACCGTGGTTCGCGCGCTTGGGACGCGAGGCTCGAGCCCGCTTTCGTTCTTTCGCAACGCGACGCACGGCTTTCTGTTCCTCGGCGAGTGGAGACTAATCTGTATTTTAACTTCCGAAGGATACTTTAGTGGCGCAACTATGAAAAGGTTCGACAGGGATTTCACCAGTTCAAAGTGGTCGTTGAAGTGCTGCATCATTATTTATTAGACACAGTGTGTCGTGTAGGTAGCAGCTCGCCCGATAATTTCCTATGCTTCAGGCTTGGGGAGGTGCCTTTTTACGCGGATGTTGCTCGACTTTGGCTCAGCTCCGATCCCTTGCCGCTTCGTTGTCTCCCCGACCGTCGGAACAAAAACGTTTAACGAAGTCGTTCCGATCGAACGATCCCATCCCACGTCGGCGAACGCGTTTTTCCACACGATTAGAATATAACGTGGAAACGGTTTCGGCGCGGGGTTCTGCTTGGAATTAATTAAATCCTTGATTGACGCGTTCACCGGTACCTTTGTACATAATCCCGTCCGGAGCCAGTGACTAACGTCGCAGGAATCGTAGACAATGGAAAGGTTTCGTCCAAAGTACCCTGACGGAGGCGAAGGAGATGTATTTTCGTGGTGGGAAGCGGCTGGGCGCGCGCTCTCGGTATTAAAGCGTGCGTCGCGGCCAATGCCATTTTTTTGCGAATTTCCTCGGGCGATGCTATTAAAGGATAAGCGTTTCCAGACCGTATCTTTCCCGCGCCACGAGTGACGCAACGCGATAAAGAGGGGCTAATTGCGAGAGACGCGGCACGGGCAGGGTGGCTCGGGTGTCCGAGCCTCGAAATAAGAGCAGATACACGCTCGAGGGTGCAATTAATCACGCGGGAAAGAGAGCTGCCTTCCGGGGGTTTTATTAACCAATTACCCGGGACGCGGTATATTTGATGCTGCGCGAATAAATAGCTGGCAAACATACGGCGGGGAATTCATTAGCGGATCATTCGGTCACCAACTCTATCCACCCACTTTGGCGCGAGTGGTGTTCTGGTGTCAACGAAGGGAAGGAAGAACTGAAGAAATTATAATTGAAGAAATTATTCAATTCCCTAATCCTACTAAAAAAATTTCATAGTTTATTTATTTCAGTGCCGTGGAAGCATTTGAATTTCTACTTTGTCTCTTCGTTACACAAGCCACGCTACATACAGTGGCCACGCTTTTTAATCATTGAACTGTTCCCAACATCAACGATCGTACGAGACAGAAAAGAGCACAAGCTCTAAAAATGTCTCGGTACCAGCGTCGCTATCGATCCCCCTTCCTCTGGCCTCCGTAAATTCCTTTGGCACCGTCTCACGGTTACAACGTCGCCGGGCGATAAGCCGACAAACCCCGACGCTCTGTAATAAACCCCCGTTTTCCAAGCTACCCGCGTTCTGAAAGAAACCCACCCCGGCCGATGAGCAGTGTTTTGGAGGAAGCTAAACGATCGCTGCTGGACATGCGATCCGCGGACCATAGGCAGGTACAATAGAAACGACAGATTGAGAAGTCAATCGCCACCGGTGCGAGAGGGTGGAGGGGAGGCGAGACGAAACGCATCTGTTCTCCGTTGAAATGGTCTGGTATCACGTGATTCTGTTCTGCGAGAAGTAGCCGGGCCCAGGACTGTTTTCCCGCGCTCTGGGGACCGTGATTTCGTGAACAGCAGAGGGACAAGTGAGTGCATTGTGCCGGCGAGGAAGGAAGGAAGGAAAGGACGGGGCGAAAAAGAAAGACGTCAAAGAGGATGCGGCGACGATCCTATAGAACGTTGCGTATTGCAGTTTAGAGGAGCGCGCGGTGTGCGGTTTAGTAACGCGTAGCGTGTGGCGTGCATACCACCGTGGTTGTATGTCCCGTCTGCCCTCGTCTCTTTCTCCCTCGCAGCCTCCGCTCGCTCATCCTCCCTATCTCTCTCTCCCTCTCTCACTCTCTCTCTCTTCCTCTCTCCTGATCGTTGGCGGAGGTACCCAGAGCGGCGGCACCCTTTGATCTCCCAAGCCACGCCCCCTTTTTTCATTTTTTCACTCCTTAAAAGGCAGATGGACAAAGTGTATTGTAAAGTGGGCAGCGCGCCCAAGAAGACAGTGCCAGCGTGGAAGAGGAAGAGTTGAATGGGGGGAGCGGGAAGGTGGAGAGAGAAAAACAGATAGAAAGATAGATCTAGGGGCGAGGAGGGGGTTAGCCAGGCGGAAGAGCAAAGGAGCGAGGCAGAGGAACGAAGGGGAGTGGAGGAGGAATGAGAGATAGAAGGAGAGGACGAGCCACGCTGTAGGTGAGGCTGCTGGCTCCGTGTCCAGTTACAATTATTAAGGACTCGCTGGTGCCTGGAACGGAGCGAGGAGGATGCCGCGGAACCGGAGAAGGAGGCAAGGAATCAGGCGAATGCTTCGCTAATTATCCGATCCCCGCGTCTCGGGGCTAATGGGCCGAGGAGGAGCGACGAGAAGAGCAGCCAGCAGGCAGAGAGAGAGGGCCCCGGCGGCCGGCAATATCCAATTGATCATCCGACAAACCTTGCTGATGAACGAGGAACTTCCTATCCCATCACGCTGGGCCTCGTGGTAAAACCTGCTGCTCCGATAGGCCGGCGATATTGGATGGGCGACTCTCTCGCGTTAAGTCACCGTAATTCCCCCCTTCACGCTGGTGTTTTGCCGGCCAGGGGGACGCGCGCGAGCGCGCCACCACGTCAACTGAGAAATTTTATGGAAATTGATTATTACATACGCGCGTCAAGCGGTCTTCTTCTTCATCCTCAGTATCGACTATTTTTATTGATGACTCGGGGTTTATATTTGAGGATCGATCTCGCGATCCCAACACTTGTCACCTCAATCGCTCTAGATCTTCGTTGACAGTGTTTGTCACAGGAAGCTTCCCTAGAATCCGGATAATCCATTTCACGGTGCAGTCGCGCAGCTGAGCCGAGACTACGCCACTTGGCAGGCTATTCAAATTTCTCGCGAATCACGGTGGTCTGTTGGAGGGTCTGGCCCGAGCTGCCTCCATTAAACGGTGCGCGCCCTGGACTGCCGGACTAATTCTTCCTCGACTCTCCTTTTCTCCCTCGTTTCGCTTGCAACCTCGGTCTTCTCCTGCCTCACTTCTCAGCGTGGCTCACGCAATTGTCGCTGTCTTTCGGTACCGGTTATCGACGTCCGCTTTCGCTGCGGATCACTCTGCCCAGGAATGATGTCTTAATTGGAGCATCGGGAAGGTAGCTGGAGAGAAAAACGGGACGTTGCGAAAGAGACCCATTTGTTAAACTGACAGACGGTAGTCGACGATCCTTCTTTTTTTTCTCCCCCTTTCTCTTGAATACTTTACCGTCCCGAGAAATAGAAAGCGCGGAATAGAATCGAGCGTTGGCTGTGCTTGACATTTATCCACTAGGAAGTCGAACTTTTTTTTTTCGTCTCTCCAGTTCTCTGCCAGGTAAATTGAAACAATCGCTCGATACGCGCGCAAAATGGCCCGCGGGAGGGCCCCGGGGAGATCAGTGGAAGTTCTTGTTGCGACGTTGTGCGCGCACTCGCTGCGACTCCCATGGGGATTACTTATTTAACCGTAACTGCATGCCGGGGAGGGCGATTTGCATCCGATACCCTTTACTGTCAGTGGTCTGTCAAGAAAGTACGGCAACTCGCGGCTCGTACCTTACCTACACGCCGTAATTAGCTTTCGACTGCGAGGAACGAGCGTCGCTAACGATGGCACGATAAAAAACAGCAACATCGAGAAGCGACTAGCGAACTCTAACGACGAGGGAGCACGGACCACCACCACCACCCCAGAGGGGAATCCTCGAATTTTTGCCTGAATTCCATTATTACTCCAAGACTCGATGGTTATCGTATAATGAACCGAATCGAATATAGACGACGGCTTAATGTATGTAATACAGCGGGCATACGATTCGAATGCCAACGAAGCGGCCAGTATTTCCGCGTTTCCTCCATTCCAGCTTGGTTTAGCCGCACCGGAATACTTGTTCCGTAATAGTTACGAAAGACGAGGCAGTAGAGTAATGCGGGGTTTCGGGGCAGGTCTGATGGCTGGTTTATCGCGCAAGTGGTCGGGGTCTATGATTTCGCGGACTTTCCGCCCGTGCTCGAGTCTATCCAAAGGGAATGCTCCTGTATCGAACACTTGCCTGCTGTTACCTGTAATCGTTGAGATTCTGCTACACAGAGACCTAGCCATGATATATTTAGAAGGAACCGAGTAGAACTTTAAGCACAGACTTGCAATTACATAACAACTTGAAAGCTTTGTTCTCAGCTGTCACTGAAGAATAAACCTTTTCGCCAACTTCGCAGTGGAAGTTTCTGAGTTTGCTAGCCTCCCAATTGCTTCAGGAAACTTTGCTCGATCCATGGCTGAGCCTTGATATCGATTTCATAGAAAGTAGGTACGTACCTTCGATAGATAGATACACTATACATATTCCACTTCGTCATCCAAGGACCGCGTCCCTTCGCATAAGTATCCCCTGCCGGAGCGATGGTTACCGCGTTCTGTCAATCAGACCGATTTCCCTGGAAATATCAAGAGGGTAATGCGCGAGGCATTACACACGAAATGCAAGTGCTGAAGAAGCGGCGCACACACGGCCGAAGGTAATTTCGGTCCACGGCGAATGCAAATGGAGTGACGACGAGTTCATTATGGAACCGCTGGTTTATCCCCTCGTGGTGGTCGTCGAAGGTCCTTCACGCGACGGCCTCTTCCTCGCTCGCGGGCCCCTCGAGCCAATAACTTCCCTCGATCTTCCCCCCGCGCGTAAACGGTGACGCAACGCCGCGAGGACGATCCTCGAGGATCCTCCGCCATCTTACAGAACGGCGAAGCGTGTGGTTATTAAAATTGCAGTGGAGGTACGGACCGGACTTCCTCGAGGTAACGAGCGAGCGGGAGCGTCGCCGTGAGAGTCCTCTCGTTGATATGGAAACATTTGCATGCACGCCCGTGCCCCGCTCACCCTCGCATCGTTACTCGCACGCAGTCGGACCATACCGCCGTGTGTCATTACAACCCCGTCGAGCAAAATGGAGCGCAGAAGTGTGTAAAAAGTCGTGGGACTCCGGGAAACAGCAGCCGCTCCCTGGCCCACCGCATTGTTCCCCTCTCGACATCGTCCGTCTTTTTATCAATGCAAACACACGAGCACGAATTCTCTGCCGTTTACCAAGCCAGCTTGGAGCAAATTGGGAGACTGTACCCACGGCAACAAAGGAACCGTGGGGACGGGTCTTTAGGGGCATTAGCCGCCATCTTGGGAACAGTCGCGTTCCACCAGCCCGGCTAATGGAGGGAAATCCAGCGGGAGGGTGGTTTCGTGTGTCGTAGAACGTGGAATTAAGGTGGTGCACGCGTGTGTCATTAGGGCAGCAGCGAATGCATTAAAAAATGGTCGCCCCGCCGCACCGATAATCGAATTCCACTCGCTTATTAAAACACGCTGCCCGAGGAGGAACGCTTTCTAAGCTGCCGGCGAGCGATTGCCTTGCTCTATCTTTAAATGTCAATTGCGAGCGTTCCCTGTCCCCGTAGCGGCTTACATATTTAATTGGTCGAGTTTACTTTATACCACAGCACGGGGGGAATACGCCGCTGGGTCGATAATGTCCTCCGCTAATTCGAAAAGTTTCCGGTCGCTCGCCGAGGGATAGAAGTTTCGAATCGGTCGATCTAGCCGGCTCGCGCACGCGAGAAACTAAGATTTTCCGCGGATACCAATTTATTGGCTATCCAAATCACCCCTCGGGTTTAGAAGAAGAAGCTTTTTTTTATTTGCGGGTGTTTTGGAGTTGCAGCAAGTTGGCTCAAGCTTACCCACTGTGCTTGTATTATTTATCCTACTCCGGGGTAGTTACCTACCCCCAGTTCCTCCCCCGTAGAACTTCTCCGTGGTACCTATACCAGCTCGCATTCAACCCCGATAGAATTCCGAGGAAAACAACGGCTAGCCACAGATTTCTCAGCATCTCCACCGCGTTAGGTCTGAAATTGCCACAGGGGTGGTGCACCGTTTAACCTAAGTAGGGTTGCATCTGCAACACCGCGACAATTACTGTATAGAAAGCAGTCCCTTCGATGCTCTGTATACGCGCTCGGTACGTACCTACACCGGTGTTAATGATACCGTAGCGATTACCAGCGTACACGCGAAATACTCGTAAGCCGTTGAACGCCGCGCCTGAGCAGTTGCCTAACGGTGACGTGGATAAACGACAGCTTTCCCTTCGTCTACGTATTAACGAGGCGCGGTGGAATTAAAAAAGAAAAAATATGGAAAGGGGCGAACAGATCGATTCTCGTCCCGTAGGCCAATCAACGCTTGCCTCAATCATTGAGGCAATAAGACTGAAGAAAAGACGAGCAGTCCAGGTGAATGCACCAAGACGGGGGGAGCACGCAACGTTCGCACTCGATTCTGATCGTTTCAACCTGGCCTTTCTGCGCGCAAAGTGGCACGAAGGTAGCTACAATGTTGCCAAGATCGCGTTCAGGGGGGCATTTACACGGAAGAATGGCCATTCAAACAGCGGGGTCCTATTTATTAGCGTTCCTGCAACTTCCACGCGGGCACAATGGACGACGGGGTAATGGTCCACCGTTCGCCGGCAACCGTCTGTTTGTTTGCACGAAAACGCCGGGACCGTTAGCGAAACAAAGTGTCGAATCGAGCGGAGAGCGCGTAACCGGAAGCCAATTACCCGGGAAATAACACGGTGTGGATTAGAGTGTTGCTTGGGAGAGGACGCGTTGCACCCCCGCCCCTCCCGACCCACATCGGTGCTTATTATTTCCGACGCTGTTTAATTTCCGGCTTCGTAACGGATCCCAACTCCGCGATGGACTCCACCGTTCTCCAACTTCGTGGCGTTTCCAGCCGTTGCCTGGTGCGCTACCACTGCGAGGGAACCATCTTCACCCGCTTGGCGCCTCGATTTCAGTTTAGGAGACCTAACCCTCTTGCTTAAGAATTCGAATGTTACCGATCAGAACTCTGATTCTCAGGGCGGTGAATTGTTTGCGCTTGCTGTACCTATATCCTGGCTTGTATAATATGAAAGGTCCATCTCGCGAAAATCGAATGAATAAGTGAATGCTCTACTGTATGGATAGGAGCGTAGTGAAATAAGCGGTCTGATCCAGCCATTTTATTAAACATGATAGGGTGGAAGTAGTACGCAAGCAAGGGACGCTAGCTCGATTCCTTGAATATTTGATGCGCCTACGACGGCGGCCATCTTGCGTGCCGTGCCGCGGGGCATTAAACAACGAGGGTTGTTAGCCTCTTTATCTATAGTCTTAGCTTCCATACAAGTCGTGCTCGCCTCGCGACAGTAACGACAACGCATTAAGCTGACTCGCGTGCGACTCGCCTCACCCGCCATCGTGCAGGCGACGTCTCTAATCGAGCCGCCATTTTGCGCCGGCTATTTGCAATTTTATTTCGTTTAACAACTCGCGGCGGCTAAGAGGCTTCGTAAAGCGCGCGGGGGGTTGCCGCGCTCCTTGGACGCGTTACCGAACGATTCCTCGAACGGTATCCGTAAAATGGCGACATCGTAGTTCACGGTGGTCTTTTCTCCCTGGTGAACACCGCCAGCGGATAATTTATGCTCGCCAACGATGACGTACGGATCGAGCGAAACGGTGATCGCGTAACGCGACCAGCGCCACTCTTGTGTACTTTATCGAACGACTCGCGGAGCGTATTTACGAGGGTACACCCACGTTACGATAAAATTATGGTCCTTGGCCGCGTCGCGGGATTGCATTACGGTGATTCGTGGCCCATAGGAAATGCACGTTGGATACCTGTCCTCAACCTATTATTCTTCCTGCTTTCTCTTTCGATAGCCCCGATTTCAATGCACAAGCGATTACCCCGCCCCCTACCCCGGGGACCACTGTTTTATTATGGCTCACAGACGTTGGTCAGCCGACGGAGTGTTGAGATCAACCGCGCTGTTTTGACGGCAGAGGACGGTTTCTCGGTGAGCCAAGTCGCGTTTCTTGTATTTCGGGGGCGGTTTCGAGGGGCTCTTCTACGGGAGATGGGGTAGATGATGGTCTCGTGACGGGATTCAGTAAAGTCCGAGGCGCGAATAGAGGACTGTAGGTGGTGGAAATTGGCTGCGGCTGGATTACCGTTGTTCAAGCGAATCGAAAAAGGTTTGAGGTGGACTGCTGATTGCCGCTGGAACTCATCTGCATCGGCGGAATTTGTTTCTAGCACGAACCTGCGTTACTATACCTTCGCTTATATCCAATGACATTAGGCTACGGTCGTCCGTGCACGGATGTAGTGGATGGTTATACATACTGGCTGAGTATTCTGACGAGCAGTTCGCCTTTCTGTGGTGTATGTATATCATACGAAATGCACATGGATTTGGCATCAGCCGTAGTACCTAATCATTGTGTTACTATGCCTTATACAATCGTGTATCAACCTGGCAATTCACACGTGAACTTTTGAAACACAAGTATCCACGTGGGGTGTTCATGGTCTCCCAGTAAAATGTAACATTGGTTGACAACGGTATAGAAAAATCTGTGTGTTTACGACTCTTTGTTAACACTCAAACAATACAGATCTAAGCGAACATTAACATTACTCCATGCCACAATTTTATATTACATTCGGAGAAGGTAAGTCTAATAATTCCGTAAATGCAAGAATATCTACTGGAAGAACCTAATTAAGGGGGAACACCACTGTGACGACCGGAAAAATGAGCCAATTTTTAAGATTTTTTTAAGGGACAACTTACAGTTTTATTATAAAATTGTTATTACCTATCTTTAGTACAATGTCTTAAGAGACTATAAAAAAAAAGTAATAGAAAAACATGCATAGATTTCCATATACAGTTAATCTCCTACATCCCTCACAAGAAAACATAGGTCGCTTATCGAAACGATATCTTTGGAACGGCAACTCTGAAATCAATTTTTTTTTTTAATATAATCGGTATGAGTGCAGTTTCCGTTGTACGTACGGATTTTTAAAAAAAATTATTTTTGTAAAAATGGTGCGCTTGGGAAGAAAAAGTTTCGAAAATCCGCAAAAAAATGGATAGTTTTTAAAAAAATATGTTTTCGATCACAAAATCGGTACGTACAACTGAAGATACTCTTGTTTTAAAGATCCTATCAAAATTTCAAGTCGATCGGATAAAAATTGACAGAGCTATTGATTCGATCAGTTAGAAAAATGTCGTTTCGAGAAAATCGCGTTTAAAGTTTGCACGGGAAAAATCACACTTCCGTTCGTGACGTTCACTGTCACTCGAATGCCCGATCAACGGTTGCATTTCTTCGATTCTCGAACGAACAGCGTACCGTGCGTAAAAACGGGAAAAACCCAAAATTTATAACCTTTAACAATGTGGGGGAACAGTGGGTAAGAAAAATGTCGGCGCGCTATTTGCCGCTAACATAGCGCGCTCGGAACGGCATCGTGACGCGTCTCACAAAATGCACTGTATCTTCGTCAATTCTTCGAATATCAACTTGAATTTTTCAGAGAGTATTTTTGAAGAGTTAAACATTAAGAAAGTGAAGAAAAAAAATCGAAATTTTTTCAACTTTCACAGTGGTGTTCCCCCTTAATGATGTACTTAAGGACTGTAATCGATTCAAATATTTTTTATGATGAAAATAGCGTTTTGCTTTTAGCAGTATGTGTGTTCCCAATATCACCTACCGTTAGTGTTCTCATCCGAACGTTAAAAATAAAATATTTTAAAAATCCTATTTCTATATTTTTGTAAAGAAACATTTTTTTAACCCTAATCCTCATCAAAGATTGATAAAAATAAACATTTATACAGCACAAAATAATAAAAACCCATGTGAAAATGAATTTAAAACCTCATATATACATGAATTAATCAATATTTCTTGAGTTGTACACTTTTTCAGGACCGGATTTTTGCATATCTTACGTTTTTGAGTCCCAATTAAAAATTGGTAGGTTTCAACGATTCTAACTTAAGCTACATAAAAGATGAATAATTTCTCTTTACTTTGAAACAAACTGCATGCAAAAATATCAATTATTATTCAATTGACAGCGATTTAACTTTCGCCTGGCGATATTAGGTACAGTTACCCTATAACCGTAGCCTAATTAGTCATACAACTACTTAACGCATCCAGTATAACCACCTTACTAGAAATTACCTTTCAACGAATCAGCCTCCATATTCGATTCTCTTCAAACATAAATTCAGAATAGAAGATATCCGATTTTTGGATACACCCCCGTCAATCCTTCCGAAGAGGCTTAGCCACAAGTCTTGAGGAACTAATGGCCCTCCACTGAAATCACCTCGCGGCGCGACCGACGAAACTGCTCCGCGAAGGAACAATTATTCCCCCGGCATGAAAAGTTCCCGAGCGCGAATAATAACTCGCGGTCTGCCATCTGCATTCTCCCCGCGCTCCCTCCGCCGCTCGTCGTACTCCACCGACGCGTCCATCAGACGCTACGTACACGGAACATTTCCAACAATTTAGTCGCAGGCCGGGATGAGACGAACGCAGCCACGGCCCCGTTCCCCCTTGTACCCCGCCTCTAATGACATTTTCTAATTTCGATTGCAGCGAGGCAGTTCACCGTCGCGCTCGCAGCATCGGAGAACCGCGGATTGGGGCGGAGGATGAGACGCTGACGAGGGGAAGCTGGACGAGGGTACGGGGAGGCGAGACGATTATAATCGACGGCGCACAGCGCGCTGTATCCCGATTTTTTCCGTGGATTAATTGCCACCGACGCCGCTTTTTCGTCATTAAAATGATATTATACCTGGAAACACGGCGGACAATTTACATGCGGGGTGGCGCGGACACGATAATGGCGAGAGAGGGAGAGAGAGAAGGTGTGCAAGACGTTACGGTATTTCGTTGATTACCTCGATTCGCCTTCGTGCATCAACGCCAGGTCCCCTGCAATCGTCGCTCGGTGCCACGGTACCTCCGCTGCCTCTGCTCGAGCTTGATCAAGTTTTAATTACCACTCCCGGGGATACTCTCGCGTTTCCTAGAAGCAGGAAGTTCGTTCGGCTGATAGAATAGGAACGGAGGATCGAGAGGCAGCCCGAGTTGAATTATAGCTTTCTCATTTTTCTAACGTAGGTACAATTACACTACAAATACACTTAGTCTCGCTATATGCACGGGAGCGAGCCCAGTTGGTCCCTATACATCGGTTACCATCGGATATAAGTTTAATCGACCAGAGACCAAAACATTCTGCCCTCTTCCTTATTCGTTACTTTCCACGGATAAGTGTTGCGATTAGAGCGAGGGACGAAGTATTACAAAAGTTCCAGCGAAATTACACCGACAGACGATCTAATCGAGGAAACCCCCATGGAAAAAGAGCGTCGAGTGCAGAATAAGAAATGAGAGCTATCCTCGCGATCGCGATGATTTACCGGTCGATCGAGCGGTCTGAAGCCCGCGTGGGTGTGCATCGCCCGAGGGCGAGTGCACAAACCCACCGAATAAAATATCTGCCAGCGCATAAATGTTGAATCGGCCCGATAATCCCGAGCGTTTTTAATACCACCACCCACGGCGCGCAGTTGGCTCCGTTCGTGATCGTTCCGAGAACTCGTAACTACTCTCCGGCGCGCGCGGTGAAACGTTCGCGGCAGAAGTTCGATCGTAAAAGCACTCCCCTACCGTGTAATCAATCTTTCGATAGCGTTCGCGTAATCGACGACCGCGTCTAGGCCCGTTTCCATCGCGAAACTGTAACGGTACCTAGCCGCGGTAACCGCGCTCCCTCTCTCCAGGAAGCTTCGCCGTATCGCGCGAGCTTTGTAATTGGAAGATGATACACCGCGTTAGGCTTCTAACCGAGCAGAGTAATTACCAAGCGTAATTCTTAATTTCACGTTACGCTGGAACGCCGAAAGTGACCCCTATTTTTCCAAGCTTTACCGCGGCACGCACACGCCCGCCAACTCGAACCCTCGCGATAGACAAACGCTGACACGCTTCGTTAACGCGGCCAGCCAGTGCCTCGCGCTAATTAATTCGTAGATAACTTTTAATTCCACGTTGCGCCGCGATCGTCGACAACCGGCTGATTTACTGCGCGCGGCTGGGTAATTAGCTGACCTCTCGCCGATTCCAGACGCGATAACAGGAAATCGTGGGACGATTCTTGAACGCGCTGGCACTCGCGAGGGTGATATCCATGCGCGTGAATTGATTTCGCCGTGATTCATTGCGTCCCGTATTTGTCTGCTCGACGAAACTGGTTTTCCGTCATTTGTCATTCCAAGTGTCAGGGATCTGTGTTCTGGTAGTGTGTACTTGGTTGAGAGGTTGATCGTCCTTAGGTTGTCTGTAGGCATTATGACAATTGGCACTGCTTGCTCGTGATTGATTGGATGGTGGGTTTTCTCAGTTTGATTGTTTCTTGCTCATCAGACGTTTCATATGTTTCTGCTGTTGATGGGTATATCGATCCTGTTTAACGCTTCAAAGCATTGGATACTTGGCAAGACAGTAGCTTTGCCTGTTTCTTCGTGCTTGATGGACAAATTTCTCCGTACTGACAGAACCCTGCACCTCTGCCATTTACACCACTCTAACCTCGCGCTTCATGCTAACGATTCGCCAGGCGTGATGCCAGCTTGTCCGTTCCTGTTCATCAATCCTCCAAATTTCGCGCATCGCTACTTTGCTGGTTATTATTAGGATCTCTACCTGTCCACGTCTCTTGGCATTAAGGGGATTAGACAGTCGAAAAATCGATTTTTTATTGTACTTTCCGACAGTACTATCTTTTCTGAATAAAATTCTGCTTGGTTTATATTAAAATTCGCGAAATTGTTGATTTGGCAGATAAAAAAGTCAAGCGGCAATCTACAGCGTCGCCTCTGCCCAGAAACTTTAAACGTGTTTTTCTCGAATATTTTTTTCTCTTGGTTTTCCCCTAGTTGCGAATGAACGGAGATTCAGATCGACTTGAATCGATCGAGTTGATCGAGTTGAAAAAATTACAGGATGTATAAAACATGTGCCATGTCCCGCGCAACTTATGATATGGTCCACAAAAATTCAAGATTTTCATAAAAAAATTAAAAAGTCCTGGATTTTTAGTAACCCACAAACACGACTGAAATTTTCTTGAAATAATCACCGTTTTCGGTCACTAATTTAAGAATTCTATTTTAATTTTAGTTTTTATTGGTTGCGCGGGAAACTACGGACGTAACAAACAAGAATCACACCTTGAATTTGGATTACGTCACTTTTTAAGACCAATATTACAGCAAAACCACAGAAGAACGTTAAAATGTTTGCCAGTCAGCACAGTCGTTTTTAAAGCACATGTATATTCCATACCAACTTCTTTTCAATCTCTATGATAATAACAAACATTGGATAAAAATATACATCTGGATTCGCTTCCATTTTTTTACAAATAAATACATTAAAAAGAAAGTGTTTCTCTCGCATTAAACGACTGCCTAAGTAGTCCCTTTACCTGCAACACCCATATCTAACTCGATTCCCATTCCTCCTTCGTCCGCTCTCGCAACAACGTCGCTTATAATGACAGGTAACTCCAGAGACCTGCGCGAGCTCTAAAGTCGCAGAGCAATAGAAATGGAAATTTACAGAGAAACGCACACGAATATGTAGCAAACGATCCCGTATCAACACGACCGGCAATTACCATTTGTTATCGCACGAGACTGTCGCAGAGTTCCATTAATCACGGCTGATTTGGCGTGGGCACGGATCTAAATATAGGTAACTCACCGATTAGAACGTCCGCAACGGTGCGGCTTGGCCGTCAGTTCCGCGTGTCCGTCAAGCAGGGCGTATTATTAAATGTCGAGACGCTAATGAAACAAATGCACGGTGCAACGATCCAACGACTAGCGATAGTACATAATAGCTGGATGCGCCGATAACCGGCAACGTACCACGGTATCCTTGTTCGCGCCACGGACGAATTTTTCCATTCAGTGGGGAATTAGATTAAACGGCCCTACCAAAGCGATGCCTATCGGAGAGAACCACGAGCTTTGCTTTTCTTATCGCGCGTATCGCGGCCGGGATCTCAGGTAGCCGGGCATAAAGTACATCGCGAGGCGTGCGTTGTTCGAAGGTGTAAAAACGTCGATGAAGAAAATGCGGCGGGAGGGAGAAGCGTGAGGGAAAGGGCTCGGACCAGATGATGCTCGAGGTGGAGAAGGAAGGACGAGGAGGTTAGCGTGGCGGGTAAAAGGGATCCAACGAAGGGTTGCCGTTGGGTGGGGGCAAGAGACGAGAGAGAAGTGACTCCCACCAGACGCGGGCAGGCACAACATCAAAGGGAACCGACTTCTCGTTCGCGAGGTGAAGAACCGGCCATCTCCGGGCCACACACGAATTGCTTTTATATACTTACTTTAAGTTCTGTACCACTAAAGTGTAATACCTCTCGTGCCACGACGCGAGGCGCGGCGGCGGACGATCCACGGAAATCCGACAGGTTGATCCATGGAGCTTATTTGCGAATACGTTTGCCGAAGCTGTTTCTCTCTGGTCGGAGTTGATATCCCGTGAACTTGAGGTAACTTCGAAGAGGAAGCATAGTTGGCGTGCACGAGGAATTAGGACGTAATGGATCAGGTATTATTTCTCCTCTTTCTGTTCTTAACTCGCTTAAAAAAAATTGCCCACCTAGCCTTCGGACTTAACTGTGGATGCGCGAGCACTACGCCAGGCCCCCCAGAGCGTGAGTCGCGACTTCGTGAACGGAAGCCCGCCGTGTTCCGCCGCTGACGTTGCTAAATTGAAATCTATCCGTTGAAACGTGTCGCTCTGATCTACATTAAAAACGGCGTCCCCTCCCCGTCGGCGTGTAAAAAAGGCAGTCAACAGCGAACAAAACGCCGACGGATAATACGGGCGCCTAGTTCTTCCGTGCACGTTTCAAGCATCAAGTCATCAAGGACTATTCAGTGGCCAGGCGAGGACGAATCACGGTTCGAGCATGACGAATCCGTGGATGTCGTTGGCACCGGATCGCCTGCAGGCACCTATCGGCCGACGTGTCGTCGCCACGATCGACAGACGACCCTCGAGTTGTGAGAAGCGAAGGGAAAGGGCGGTTCGAGGCGCGAGCCGGAATGGAAAATTGATGGAACGTCACGGAGTTCGCGGTACAAAAGGGCGGATGGGCAAGTTGCCTCGAGTACCGGTGAGCTCTCCACGAAAATCCACAAGCTGGATCCGTCTGAATGGCCCACGAACGGGGAGAAAGAGATCCCCCTCCGTCCGCCTCCCTTTCGAAAAGTGGTTAGTGAAACTGATTCGGGCTAAATGGAGCCTAAATGGAGTTGGAATTGACTGGCGCTGGCTTTTGTGCTCGCGGGACATCCCGAGTGTTTGACCACCCCGCAGCCTCGCGATTACAGGCTGAATGGGACTCGGTGGGCCTGGAGGGTCGTCGGATCCATGTCACCAGCTTGCCACGCGCTCCTTTCTTTCCCTACTGCCATCGCTCTCTGGGGCTTGCAACACAACTATTCCGTATTTATTTACACTTCAACTTGGAACTCCGGTTTAATCATTAAAGCACAAAGGAACAGGAAGAAGAAGGGATTGATAATCTGGTGTATTCTCCAGAAATATGAGATCCTGTATATCAGACGGTTAAATCACAAGTTTGACAGGGAAATTGCCAGGATTCGCAGCTCGCGTAATCCCCAAGCAGCGAGATATGAGAAACAGGAGAAGGTGAAGCAGCAATAGGAAGCCTAGGACGATATTTGCCAAGGCTCGTAATAAAGGACGTGGAGTGGCGAGCAGATACAGCAAACGAGTGCTAGTCACGCCCATCGATACTAATAAATCGCTGGAGCAGCTACCGGTTCGAACGGCCGCGGACTTAGCTCGGACCGTCGAAAGTCGTGGTAGAACTGGAAGCGACCGGCTCTATCCACGATTCCACCGCCGTTTTATTATCCTTCTGCGAGGGCCGTCGCCCCGAGGCGTCGCATTTAAATTATAAATTATTCGCGAATTACGAGGCGCGCCGTTTGGAAAGCGTGCTAACGCTGGGCGACTAATTCGAGCACCTTCTATCTCTCCCCATTCGTTCGCTCTAATGGAACACGAACGTTTCAATCTTAGGGGAAGAGAGATGGGATACTAATTATTCCAGGAGGGGTTCAGGCGTCTCTGGATTCTTTCCATCAACAATGTAACTCATGCCAACGTGACTCTGCTACATTAATTGTAAGTGGTGGTAGAGACGGTCTTATACCCGGGTATCTTCATCCACGAATATGCCACCTCGACTCTGGAACCGCCTAAATTCCCTCCACTCCTCATGCGCATCAAATGAAGCCGTAGAGCTCGTCGTGTGTGACCAATAGTCACGGACGATAACTTATTCTCGGCGATTTGACATGTCGTTCAAGCTGTTCGTTGGCCCAGGGGGGAAGCCGGATACTCCATCAGGCTGAGTTACATAAATCTCTTCATTGAATGACCCCGATAATTGGCCGAGGGGCCAATGGGAACAGCGGGGACCGTTCTCTTCCGGAGTTCCATTGTCGGTCTAGTTTCGGGGCTGCTCCGCGTAGGAAAGGGCGTGCATGATCTCCCGGGGTTGTCCCTCATCCTTGCGGCTACGTCGAATCACTGTTTCCTAGTGATACGTTAGGAGAATGATGCGTTCGCTCTATTTCGTCCTCTTCTCATGCTAATACCTAGGTTCTGATGATGCATCGCGGTGCATAAATTTCGGGCGAATGGTTTTAATGGTCATTGGAGTCGTGGCTGCTGAAGATGCCTGTCTATTTCGATACATCGATCCCAGGCTAGCAAGCGATATAGTCGATAGCAGCGATATTCCGGTCCCCAGGTAGCGTTCGAAGCTGCTCATCGATATTAACCGCAGTTCACTGTGCGCTCACTGCTCGGTTGCCATACGACGTCGTAAATTCCTTGTGTATTTCCTGTTGCGGTTACCGCCGCATCTCCCGGCGAGGTGGCCGCCGTCAGGCCAACATGGCCACGTGTGGAGTGATCCGGGCTAATCGACCCCGGGACGGATACGATTTCCAGAATTGCCCATTCAACAGAAAACGTTCGTAACGTCGGCTTCGGCGGATATTCTTTTTTGCTCTGCGGTGCGCGAGATGATCCTCCGCTTCGAATTCGACAGAAGCGATGTTCCTCAATGGCACCTACCGCTGGACACCTTGCAGATCCCTGGAAAGTTCGTGACAAGATGAGATGTGGGTAGTAAACTCCGATACGTTTCATCCTCGCGTTGCGCGTCTCGAAGCATAAATACCTAAATAATATTTTAACATTTCCAGGCGTCCAGATCCCCCGTGCATCTGCCAGAAGCGTAGCTCCCAGAGGGAAGGTGAAATTTGCGCAACAGTTCTCGCCCGCCGTGCAGCCAGTGGAGCCGAGGTGAGCGCGTTACAGGTGACAGGGAGATTCACGATTACGGTAGGAGCCAGTTCCACAGAGCGCCGACTCTTTCGAGGTATCGCGAATCGATCGGACCCAGAGTCACGCTTGCAAATAAACGCCCGTGGAGGCCTCGAGTGTTGTTGGGCATTCAACGGGCTCTACCTGCGCCCCGGTGGTTGTGCCAGCGCTGCTGTAGGCGTCGAGCACCGTCGTCCGGGCCCACCCATAGATACTGGTCGAAGTAGGCAACCGTGTCTAAATCCTATAGAGGTGAGGAAGAAACGAGATGCTTGCGAAAAAGAGGAGAGAGCCCAGGCCTTTCGTTTCCGAGTTCATCATCGATTTTGGATTTACATGTTCGCGAGCTGGCGGCGATTCGCTGCGCTCGCGTGGGCCACAATGCCGTGGGAAACGCCGCGGAAATTAATAATAGCGGGGCGAGTGCTCGTCGAATTGGCGCGACCTGGAGAATGGGCGTTGATTGGCCCCATTCTTCTGTAAACAGAGGTACCTAAGTCTGCTTCCTTTGGTATTTTACATAGAATCTACTGGACGCTCTTACGAGGTTTATAGAAGGTGGTTTATTCCTGAGGCAAAATTTCTCTTCGAGTCTCGAGTGCTCGATGGGGAATGGAATTTCTGTACACCATGGTGACCGAGAGGACGCCCGATTTGTCAGCACACTGGCTCCGCGGGCAGACGCTCTGGAGCTATATCGAATCATTTCTGCTCGATAGACCTCGAATTCCCTTTCTACTGGGGAGTAAGCAGCGCGTAGGAGCTGAGGACAGGCAGCTAGAGTCTCAGAATTCTCGACGGGGCGGATTATCTAGAAAGTATCGCTGGGTGATGCACGGACTTCGAGTCCTAGAATCGTGGAGGATGCTACATTCAGAATAAGTGTACGTAAGTTTAGAAAGGTTAAAAGAAGAAGAAGGGATTTGACTGAGCAAATTCTCCTAACACTTCTGTGTAGGGTAAACTCGGTAAATCCGTGGTATGGGTTACTCCGTGATACTTTTTCATTTATCTGTAACTTGATATTGTCTGACTCAATGTAGATGGAACAAAAGCTAACAGACAGCGTTGATCTTCTAGTTTATTTTTGGTAAAATAATTAGTCAATTGAAGTTAATGTGATAGAGTGAGAGGGCATTTTGTTCCAGCAGCGCATTATTCGTGAAATTTTTCGTGCTACTTAATTTTGGACGATCGCTTGTTTATTATTATATGTGCTTTAGAAGATAAATGGAAAGTTCAAACTGCAGGTAAGTGATGGTGAAATGACACATTAACAAGTTTTGCTCTTGAAATTATCATACAATAAGGCATCAGTGTTATTTTTGCTTATGAAAAGTGACTAAATTCTTATTTTTCGTGTGTTCGAGCCTGCGTTTCATAATTGTGCTGTTCGAGAAATTCTGATGGCAAATATCAGATACTATGTTTCCTTACGTTTCAGACATCTAACGATCATGAAGCGATTGATTAAACAAAAAATAACAACAATATAAAATAATATGAAATAATATGAAATAATATGAAATAATGTAAAATAATATGAAATAATGTAAAATAATGTATAATAATTTAAAATAATTTAAAATAATTTAAAATAATTTAATATAATGTAAACTAATGTAAACTAATGTAAAATAATATAAAAAAAAAGTATATGATGGACATATCACGGGCTAGCGAAAACTATCATAGAGTTATCAGAGTACTATCACGGTGTAACCAGAGCTATCACGGAGTAACCAAAGTATGTCATGACAACTTAATTTTGTATATTTTCAATTAAATATACCTAGTAAATTTCTGTTAACCTATTATTTGTTTCTCTAATGTCTGACCTATCATTATATCCTAGACTCACTTTCAGAAAATATAAATATTAGCAGTTATTAGACAAATTCTAAAACTATCACGGATTTACCCGAGTTTACCCTAAATAAGTTTGAAAAGGTTAAATGGAAGAGATTTCCTTCAGAAAATTCTCCTAACACTTCTGTGTACCCTCATCCCTCTTCCATCCTCCTAGCATCGTCTTCATCGCTCTTATTTAGAAGCGATCCTGTCCGTTGATCCCAGTATATCATGATGTTTGGAGCTTCCGTCAGCATCGGAGAACAGAGAAGGCCCAGTTTTTGTCCCCATTTGGCGTCGGCTGTTCTCCAACCTCGCCCCGAACGAACCCTTTCGTGGCGGGCCGCTTCTAGAAAAGCTGCGGCTCATTGTCTCCCATCCGCCTCGCAGCGGAGCCGCGGCCATCTTCATTCGACGAGGGTCGCGTGCCTAATAAGAGATGCTCCGGAGCCCCGACACCTTCGCAGGGGTTAACAATGGCCGGTCGTTTGTCCGATTCGTCGCGGCCATCGAGCAGCATTGTTCAGTCGCCGAAGGAGCCCCGGTCATCTGCAGGTATTTACCACAAAAGCGACTCTTCCGCCAGTTCACGTGGCCGCTTTGTGCCTGTCCGCGAGCTGACGACCCGAAACGGAAGCCGAGCGTCTATCGCCGTTGATCGGTAGCCACGTCGCAGGAGTAGGGTCCGTTGCTGACGCGCCGCTCAGTGGCTGACGACTGACGGGACGCATCTACTTATTTGGAAGTCACAGCTCTGCTTTCACGCGAGTTGGGATATTTCAGAGATACTTGAATACTAATGAGCACCCCAGAAAGTCATCAACTCCTCCGTACCCCTGTAAGCACCCTCCCGCATTCCTACCCCACGAATTCACCCCCAGCGAAACGGTTAACATCGAAGCGTAGACGTTGCCTAAACATCTCGCTGCAGCTATTACACAATATTTACCCTCGGCATCCCCCCATCCATCGTCGTTGAAGCTTCCCAGCGTCCCTTTGGAGACAGATTCGCCGGCAGTCTCCGTGGAAAGCTCGTTAAATCAACGCGGGGGCGCGTAATTCTCGCCGTGCGCGCTGGGGAGACGAGAAAAATACGTGACGTCGCGAGGGAAGGGGTGAAAGGGGGTAGGTGGCGGAGACGTCGGTGGCGCGCAACCCCCGGGGGGTGGACATAAAAATTTCGGCGAACGCGGCGGGTCGCGCGGAAGGGGAGAGGCAAGGGTGGCGAGATATAAATCGGTCCTCGGGGGATCGGCCTCGGGTTGCGCCGCGTCGGAGCCCGTTCGCCAATCAGAACGGAGGAGAGGCGTGGACTGAACGGAAGCAGCACGCCGTGGAACGACCACGACGAGGGTGGTGGTACCAGGAACGGGCGCGATAACCTTGAAATGGAGAGAGACGAAGGAACGGGCGAGGGCGTGTTGAGGGCTGCTACGGTGTCGCGCGAGTGGGGTTAATTCGAGCTCGCGTTCCCGCGCTGGTTGAGTACGGGCCGCGAGGGCGCGTAGAAGGGGAAAATGGATAGGCTCCCCCTACCCTTACGTTGGAGCGTCAGGACGAGTGGAACGAGTGGAACGAGAGAAACGAGTGGCGGCGCGGCGCACATGCGCCACGGCCTCGCGGGCTCCGAACTGCTATCGGAGCGGGGCTCGCGTGACTCGTCCACGGCTTCTTCGTCAATTATGGCTAAGTACACGTATCGCGGCTAACGCGGAGGACGCAGAACGTGATGGAATAGGTCGATACCGCGGCGAAGACGTCGTATACACATTATTAGCGGGCGTCGTCGCTCAATGTTTTCGATCAAGATCCTGTTAGCCCATTCGTAACGATCTCTGTACTCTTTTAATTAAAAACTTACACCTTCGCGGCAACTTAATCATCATCACTTCAGAGGTTCTTCCTCTATCATGTATCTGATATAGAGGAGACCGGGGCAAGTTGATACGTTTTTCAATTTTCAATTTTTTTCATTTTTGTTTGAATTAATTACTTAATAACAAATGTGCTAAAATATACTTTGGTCCCTCCTCTTTAGTGTATTGTAAATGAAATGTTGAGAAAATGTTATTTGGACGAAGGTAAAATGTATCAACTTACCCCACTGCGGGACAAGTTGATACTTCTCTGGGGCGTGTTGATACATCTGTAAAATATCCATTTAATGAGTAAAGGATGGATGTCTGGAATATCACACTTTAACATGAGGCGCTTGCTTCTTTTTATTAATGTATCTTAATAAAGCTATTTTTTTATTTTATTTTATTTTTTATTTTAACGACATTGACTCCTTTTCCACACCAACACACGCTTTTTGAAAAATATTTAGTGGTATTTTTCCGCGATTCTTTTTCTTGATATAATTTCGTACCATTTTCCTAGAAATAAAAGGAAAAATCGAATTAAAAGTAGTCGGGAAAAATTGATACACTCCCCATGAGTATCAACATGCCCCAGAGAAAACGTATCAAGTTACCCCACAGGAAGTCATTATGTACAAACATCTCCATAAAAAAATGTAGAGCATATAAACAAAATAACAAAACGTAATTACCTTACCTTCAAAGGACTCAATGTGATGCCCAATTAATTTCAGTGATAAAATTCTCTATCCCGTCTCAAGACGGATTGGAACGTGAATACAACTACCTAGGTATTTACTTTTTCTCTACAGAAATGAAATCAGTTAAAAATGGATTCCTAAAGTCAAGGAACACAGACGTACGCTAGATCGTAGTAAAGAATTGATCAAGAAGCTTCAAATATCTCGCACACAAGGAGTGTCCCCGTACATATACAGTGTCGAAATAATTCGTCTGTATCAACCTGCCTCTATATCAACTTGCCCCGGTCTCCCTATTGTTACAAAGCAAACAGTGGGCGTTTAGAGCAGCTACCTAGACTGCGTTCCACATTAGAGCGTACTCATTTCAGGGATACACTGTTGATTGGTAATAAACCGGCAAGGAAAGTACTACGACCAATCACGAAAGTACTACGACCAATCGCGTGTGTCAGACCCGTGGGACCTGCGCAGATCAGTCGCAAATCAGTAGGGGCCTTGGTACACTCTTATATGAAACGCAGATTAAGTGGAGACTGCTGGGATATAGTCTGAGACGAATGAGTCAGGAAGAGTAGACTATTTGCACCCTGAATATCCCGCAGCTGCTTTTTCTGTTAGTGCGCCTCGCGCTGTCGAATTTGTTGGGGTTGAATAGAGGCAGCCTTGGCGAAGAGAACGTAAACGAGTGTTGCTCTCCGAGTGGCTCACCGGATCGTTATTACACGACGAGACGCGCGCGGCAATTACTGTTAAGTATAGGTGTCCATTATATCAGCTGAAAGAGAGCCTCGGATTCGATGGAACGTCTCGATAAGAATCACGGCGTCCTGGGGATGGTTATTAGTGCTCGTCGCGTCGGTTTACCTGTACCACTGCCGGCGCGTCTTCGTGTGAGGCGGTCCATCAGCCTTAGGTAGGACGCAACCAGTGATACACGCTTCACGTGATTCCCTTAGATTCATCATTGGCCGTGGCGGCGGTAATTTTATCGGCTGCCGCGTATCCGCCTCGTTTCGCGCGCTCCAACTTACTTATTAAAGCGGACGAGGTGTTAACGAGGCCCGCATTAAAATCGCGGATACCAGAAAAACGAGCAAACTTTAGCTGGCGATATCGCGCGCCGCGATACGAGGAACAATGCGTTAACCTACCATAAAAGGTTAATCCCATTGGAAATGACGCCGAGACGCCAGCGATGCCCATATCGACCTCCTAACATTCCGATAAATGCCACGAATGCCAAGCGAAGGGAAAGCCGCGGGGCCGTTCTCCGTGCTCGTCGAAACGCGAAACACTTGGCCGTATTGTGAAAGGTCCCGTCCCGCATGCTCATTTATTCCACTAACGAATCCATCGTGCATAAACGGCGGGTACCCGGCAGATTGCAAGCCAGGCGCTTACTGTTAACGCACAAATGTCCCTTCATTAGCGTTCGGCCGCTAAACCTGGTCGAACCACGGCCTCCACCCGTCAGATTTGCAAAATAACCGCCGAGCATCTTTGTTTCCTCACGGAGGCAGGCTGCGTAACACGGTGTCCAAAAAGTATTACAAGATCGATTCAAAGTGGACGTTCGATTGGCTCGCGTGTGGTCCCCGCGAGCGGAGAGAGGCAGAGGGGCAAGGAAAGGAGAGTGTAAATTTCACGAAAAAAACGCTCATTGATGAATAGTTTATCGTGTCCTGGTGGCATGGCGGGGCCTGGCTATTCCCCGTCACACTGCCGTAACGATCCTGTGCGCGAGGTATCCCCCCTTCCACGGCCAGGACAATGGGCCCTACCTAAATATCGGGGGATCATGCTAAACGGCGGTAGATCAAAGGAACCGACAGAATCCAGTGGCGAGCTATCATAATAATTAGGCTCGGCTCGCGCCTCTTTGTATCGGGATAGAAAAGCCGACGGGAAGGCCGAGAGACGAAGAAAAAGGGACGGGCCCACTCTCCTCGGTTCGCTTTGCTGCTTCAACTGTACGATCTTCCTCCCCTTCCTTCAATCCTCCTTCGTTCACTAAATCGAAGTCACCGGGCACTCGGGCATTTCTCTCAATTTCCCTGAACGTAACACCGTGGTGTCGTATCCGTCTTCCTTTATTCTCGGTGCTCGTAAGCTTCGGGGGATCGGACTTAATCCTGAGGAACGGTGTGAGTCGTGAGTGGTTGTGTTCCAGGGGTGGCTCGAGGGTTTCCAAGTAATCGTTTCCTCGATAAAGGCTCGCGGTAACATTAATAACGATTCCGGAGTAAATTGGAGACTGTGGTCGAATTTGGAGCAGCTTTGGAATAGTCTAATCTCTGAATGTTCAGCTGAAAGAAACAAGCTGCCCGTGGTTTGCAGAGTGGTTGACGGTGATTCTCGAGCCCCCGTGAGCCACAGCTCCCTCTCAGTAGCCATCCCCACACACGAGAAAGCGATTATGAAGTCTTTGTCCCGTTCGATCGGTCGTTCCGCCGTGTCGTTTAACTTTAAAGTCACGCAACGCTCCTGGGACAGAAACGTCGCGGAGATTGGCGGCGCGCAAAAAAAATTGCGCGCAGGGGTCGGTCGGTGCTAGTCGACTGTGAAGAAATAAAATCGGGGAGGAGTGAAGTTCGATCTTCGCCGAGCAAGAAGCGGCTCGCAATCTCTGGCGACTGGGCCTGGATGGATTATCTTTCGTGTCGTGTCCGGACATCGGCTGCTAGTTGTCGACCAGATTGCTACAATTACATGGCTGAATCGATTCACGGGGCACTGGACGGGGTCGCTGGATAATAGTCTCTGTGTGTAATAGTCGTTCGATACCTTTCTAGATACGTTCTGGACGAGCGACGCTCGAAACGACGTCATTCGACCGTCAATTCTCCTGGCCAACCTACACGGCGACGTTTCCACGGGGATTCCGGAAACATGTTCGCCGGCAACGCTGCGGGCCACTTCCGCTTGTCGCTAGCCGGCCACTCCGACTGCGGACCAAAAAGAATTCCAGGAGGTGGAACCGAGGAAACAGCGATCTTCGTGTTCGACGTGAAACAATCTTCTAGAAAATGATCGCCGGGTTCATTCCGACGACCTTCCTCCAGCTCTACACCTTTTTTAGATACATTTGCAACCACTGTACTCGGCTGTAAGTGAGTTTTATTGAAAAACATTGAAAGACGAGAGAATATAAACATTCACGATTCGGGGACATAAATAATAGAATTATAAATTCAAAATGATATTAGGAATAGCTAATTGAGAAGAACTTTCAAGCTTTAACAAATCTCGGGGTATTGGACAGATGAAAGTTTGGTCCAAAACGCTAGGAGTGCATCAGTACACGATCCAGCCGCACAGTGTCTACTCGGTTTACCAAATCGAGTCACGGTACTCCATCTTCGAAAATACGCAAGCAAAACAATGTCGAATCTCGGCAAGGATGAGGGGCAGGGTAGAGTAAAGGTAGGTAAAAGTTCGCACCATGCGAATTTCATGGTTTGAGTTGTGACAGTTGGCTATGGTGATTGACAGTCAATTGTCATTTAAGGTAGAGTCAGCAGTGTCGAATTCTGTACCTGTACTTCGTTTTGTTATCGTACAATGCGGTAAGTACTGAATTCATTAGTTCTGATCTTCTGGGGCAAGAGTTTGCATGCGATATCGGCTTTTGGTTTTTTATTAATTTTTAATCCGCAATATTTTTCCAAAATACGTTTTTTACTATCTTTTTAATTAAAAAATATGACTTTATTTTATTATCTTATTCATTTATTTTTAGAACTTATGAGAGGACAACCGGCCAAAAACCAATTAGTGAGGAGATGCTCTAGACAAACTAGAAGCAGGACATTCATAAAGAAAAATCGCTGCAGAATTGGGAATAACCCGAACTATGTACCTAGGTGTGCAGGAAAATAAAACACTTCTTTGAATATTTCTCGTTGCGTTCTTTTATCTCATAACATGCGAATTTTTGCCCCACATATCGGGTAAAAGTTCGCATCTGACACTTTTTGGAAATATTTATTTTATATAAGTTGTGACAGGTAAATTTACATGAAGTCACTCTCTATTGAATAATAAGGGATAGTACAGGAAGTGCAGCATATTTGGAATACTTTTAGTAATTTGGAATACCGAAGTATCTAATAAACTACTAACGCTATTTAATTTGAAACACCGTAGATTATAGGGGTTAATGACCTGTTCACTAATGACATTTGTAGATGAACCGCCATTTTTACATTTTCGACTTAATCTACAGAGGAAGGAAATGTCAATCTGACAAAACTTTTTCACCAATCCTTCCAATCATGGTTAAAATATGTTAAAACTTTAGTGTTAAACACTTAATCGACTCATTTGCATGTTCCTTCTATGGTTCCGTGCCAGTTTTGCGATAATTTCGAGAATACAAAGTGTGACATGAAATTTTAGGTTTCAATGCCATGTTGCTAATTCGGAATACCGAAGGTGAAGGTAATTTGGAATATTCCAAAGCCTACCGATGCTTTTATTTCACGCGTAATGGCTACCACCGCGACGGTTTCATCTGTCAAGTAAATTTCAAGATTTTTAATTTATATTTACATAAAATTGTTCCTTAATTGTGATTTCTTAGCCTGATTACGTCATAAAATAAACTAATTTTATTATCTACATATTTTGTTTAAGTTTATAAAGTAATACCGGTACTCCAATTTACCTTTACCTTAACGAAATCGATACTTCTTGTCATTTTTCATTCAAACCAAAGTTTCAATTACTTTTTGTTTTTTATTTTTACTGACACTAAGAAATATGAAAGCTTATTAGTTTCCCTATGATATTATATAGTTTCATTTGTTCCCATCCTCTGTCGCAATTTTGTATTCATCTTAAACAAACTGGTATTCCAAATATGCTGCACTTCCTCTAGTTATTTCTCACAAAATGATATAACTATCAGTGTAATACCAAAGATTTTAGAGAAGTCTAAACATTAAATGCGCACTCTTGCCCCACAATACTCTACAGGAAGCTGAGCGGTTGTTGCTCAGCCTCGATAAGTCCCGTGAAGCGGAACCTAGAGATCGACAGTCCGGGTGGGATGGAATCACGGTGGGCCTCGTTAGGCGAGCTTTTCGTCGTGGAGGGTCAGTCCCACGTTCGGAGCAGGCTCCGCGAACGCTGGATCGAGGCTCGAACAGCCGTGTTGCAGCGACGGGGATAGAGCGGAGCCGTGGTAGAGTGACTTAACGGAGAGAAAGAGAAGGCTAGAGGGGGGAAGGACGAGAGGCCCCAGTACGTTGAGGCCGGTCGAGCAACGCCAGCAGGACGTTAAGTACGTCTCGTAAAAATTCCATCGGGGCAGCGTCATTTTGCCCGTGTCGTGGGGGCCAGGGTTAGGTGTTGCCGAGGAGGGCTGGAATAGGCAGGCCTAACCCAGAGGCCGCCCCTCGAGACCTAACCCGGCTGTGGTTAAGTCCATCCCATTCTTGCAGAGGTGGTGCGAAGCGTCGGCGAACGGCACACAGAAGGGGAAACGAAACGATCGCTGCCCCCTCCTACATGGGTAGCGGCGAGGCGGTCAAGAGAGAAGCGCCAGCCCCTGCCAGGAACCACCGAGATTCCCGTCCCCGTACCATTTCGAGTCACCGGCTTGGACTGGCCTGATAGCGAGTCCGCCAAGTCCCCGACTAAGCTGGTTTGCCATCGACGTATCGACGTTCCGTTCGCGCACCGATCACCCGTCTCGCATGCTCGCGTCTATCCCAACTGGCCTCGGGACCGCCACTATCCACGGAGGACTGGGGCTTGTGACTTGTGAACTGGGTTCGCGGAAGCGGCAGTGTTGGGACCCTCCGCGCGAGTGAACGAAACGTGCACGCACGCTTGACTTTCGAGGTGATTCGACGAGGCCTGTTGTTTATATCGCGTTGAAGAGCGAGGGAGAGGTGACCATGGTTGCGAAGGGAGGACTACCCGCTTCGTTGACAGTGCGAACGGTGCTTCGTGATTGATCGGAGTTTCTTGGAACTGTTTGATCCGAACGAGTGTTGGCGTAGCTTGCGCTTTTTTGTTTCTGTTGTTTCGGGCCAGGTAACGGTGGGTTTCGGAGGGATCGTTCGACGATGATAAGCACGAGACGGTGGGAGGAAGCTTGGGAGGCTCGAGGGGTGTCCGTGATGTAACTAGAACTGGTGAGACGATGACTGAGGACGGTCAGCGGGAAGTGCGATGACAGTGCGCCGTTGAAACGAAGAGCTAAGATCGAATAGACGAGAGAGCAGTGTGGAAACCGCGCGTGAAACGGGATGACTCGCTCGGCACGAGGGGATTAGCCTCCTCCGCCCCGGGTTTCGCGGGAAATTCGATGACTTCGGGTGAGTTAAGTGAAGGTTGCTCGAGGGAAAAGATGAATCACGGGTCGAAGCAACGTACAGTGATGCAGGAGAGAGATTGAAGGAGTCCGTGGACTACTTGCGTGCGTTGTATTCGAGACATCGCCGTCGCTTTTGGTGTTTCCCCCGGTGAACTCGACGAAATAGTGGCCCAACGGTCGCCCCTCAGGAATGTGCACCACGGAAATGACAGAATCGTACACGATGTCACCGTCGACGACGGTGTCTTCCAGTGCCACTACGCCGGGTTGCCTGGGCTCGCCAGCTCACCGACGGACACCGTGCAGAGGTTCCCCTAGCCGAGGTGACGTTCAGGACGACGAAGACGAGATCTCCGTCGGCTGCCCAAGTCCTCTGCCACTCGTGGTGGTTGCCCCAAGTGGCGAGGAGGACGAAAGGCTCTCCCAATCAAGAGAGGAGTACGCGGAGAGGCTGAGTCCGCGGAGGAGTTACGCTAGGGACTCGATGATCGACGATGAGGACAGTTACTCGAGGAGCGGCGACTACAGGATGTCCAACGGCAGGAGTCTGCGTACCCACGAGAGTAGCGGCGGTGATTCCGTGACGACGTTAAGGGAGGATGAAGAGGACGAAGAGGACGACGAGGAGGTGAACAGCAGGACCAGCAGCAACGGTGCTTCGGCGGCTGGGCCCACGGACGATTACTTCAAGCCCCTGAAACGGTTGAAGATGGTGCAGATGCAGCAGTCGGACGACGAAGATGAGAGGGACAGGGATGCGAACGAAAGGGGTGTGAAATCTTTCAGCATCCTGGATATTCTGTCGCACAGACCCAAGGCGAAGATCGTTCGTCCCTGGGACACGGTTGAGTCGAATTTGAGTCATCACCACCGTCACCATCTCCATCATCATCATCAGCAGCATCAACAAGGGCATCATCACTTGCATCACCATCACAACCATTCCACAGCGCCTAGAGATCTGTCTCTGATGGGCATGTCCTTGGCGTCTATGTCCGGCTCCATCAGCGAGCCACCTCTAAGCAGCTCCTCCTCGTCCGGGAGAAGCTCCGTCTCCGACTCCGGCAGCCCAGATCCCCTGGCGCATCACCACAGCCTGCACCACGGCATGCATCACGGCCTGCATCACCCGGCATTGCAACAGCAGCAGCAACAACAACAATTCAAGAGGAAAACGTCGCAGCAGCACGGCGCTCAGAGTGGACACCACGGGAAGAGAACCACCGGCCAGGGTAGTCCTCTGGACGCTTTGTTTCAAATGACTAGCAAAACGTTCGACGCTGGCGAGCACAGTCAGGGTGAGTACTCGAGTGGTGTTTTGTAAATACTTAGTCCCGTCACGCTACCAAGGGAGATACTTGTGGGAAGTTCCAATGGAAACAGAAACTAATTAAGCCTACCCTACTTAAGCTTGTAATTCAACGAGTATTGGGGGGCAAGAGTGCGCACTTAAAGTTTAGACTTCTCTAAAAATCTTTGGTATTACACTGATAGTAATATCAGTTTAGTTTATCATTCGATAAAGAGTGACTTCATGTAAATTTACCTGTCACAACTTATATAAAATAAATATTTCCAAAAAGTGTCAAATGCGAACGTTTACCCGATATGTGGGGCAAAAGATCGCATGTTACGAGATAAAAGAACGCAACGAGAAATATCCAAAGAAGTGTTTTATTTTCCTGCATACCTAGGTACATAGTTCGGGTTATTCCCAATTCTGCAGTGTTTTTTTTTATGAATGTCCTGCTTCTAGTTTGTCTAGAGCGATTTGAAGCATCTCCTCACTAATTGGTTTTCTCTTATAAGTTCTAACAATAAATGAATAAGACAATAAAATAAAGTCATATTTCTGAATCAAAAAATTAATAAAAAACGTAGTTTGGAAAAATATTGCGGATTAAAAATCAATAATAAAAAAAAATAAAAGCCGATATCGCATTCGAACTCTTGCCCCACTGCATTGTGCGAACTTTTGCCCCCACAGCAACTTTTACATTGTTGAATCAATCCTGTTATCTGTGAGGAGATTTGAAAACTTCTATTAGCACTTTTGAATAGAAGAATTTCATCTCTTTCAAACGATATATGAATTAAAATATTTACTGATCAATTTATAGGAATAATATTGACTCCTAAAAATGAGAATATTACATTAGAACTAACGAATTCAGTACTTGCCGCATTCTACGATAACAAAACGAAGCACAGCTACACAATTCGACACTGGTGACTCTACCTTGATTGACAATTGACTGTCAATCACCATTGTCAACTGTCACAACTGAAACCATGAAATTCGCCTGGTGCGAACTCTTACCCTTTGCGAACTTTTACTTACATTTACTCTAACATCAGAAATGTCTCGTAGGTCGGCGCGTAACAGATAGGTGTAAATTCATTAGCCCGTGCAAATGAAACAGGCAGAATGGACTGGAGGGTTTTTTTTATCAATGGGGAAGCTCTCTTTTGTAGCCGGTTCGAAGCGTTGCCGATGAATGCGAGCCTTAATTTTGATTGATGTTCTTTGTGGGCGTCAACGGTGCGCTACCCAACCGAGATCCTTTTGGCAACGCGATGTAATTCGATTTCATTGTTTCCTGTGTCCTTATTGAATCCACCACCATGGTGTTCTCGATCTAGCCTTTCCTCCTCGTCCCGGCAACTAACGTCTCTTTAAAAAGGACATAAACGATTGATCTCTGAGGGCGCTACGTTACCAGCAAACGTAAATAGCACTGTCGCTATACTCCCGAAGCCCTGCAGGCCGATGCAATGTCATTTGCAGTCTGTCGTAACGTTGATTACGGTCACATGACATGAAATCTTCATCTGTTCGTCGCCCATCTGACACTCGGTGGAAAGCAGCGCACGCGACCGTCGCACATTCGCACTTTCCTCGTTTCGAAAGTGAAAAATTAACTCCAGACGGACCGTCCTGGTACGTTCACCCCGTTTCTTCCCTTCCGAAAGTGCGTCCCAACAGCTGTCGATGGCCGAGCACGAACCACATAGTAGAAGATAGACAGGACCCGCAATGTTCAAGGGTAGCTGAAAAACCCTCGACAAGTTCTAGAACGACCGTCAAACAACACTCGCTCCACTTCCTCCCTCCGGAATCGATGTTCTAACAATTTCCACCATCTAAACGTAAACTGTCAGACAGTAGTTCGTTCGGTGGCTAGAAAAACTCGTAGCCGAGCGAGCGACCACTGCAAGGACCATCAAACACCATTCACCCCATTCCGTACCCCCCTTGCAAGCGATGTACAACGATTACTAGTATCCGAACGCGAGCCACGCAACGACAAGTCTGCAGCGGGGCAAGAAAAACGCTTGTACGAGCACGGTCTGGGCGCGTACTTTCCAGAAGCACGCTTCTACGAACGCTACTAATATTAGTATAAGCGGTTCGTGGCGGCTGTTACGAGGTGCTCAACGGTAATTGAACGGCGATGACATTTTTTCCCCGTCTGGCTCGCGGTCGGTTTCAGCCGTTGTCAGTCAACTCTCGCAGCGCCGATGTTCCTCGCCTGTTCGTCTGAACGCGTCGATCCTAGACACGGAAGTGTTAATCTCGAAACGGTTGCGGCGAGATTGCGGAGGACGATTGATGGTGCACGAGGGACGAGCGCGCGATTACACCACCAGCTTAATGGAATACATCGACGGCGATGCACACGTACAGGCTGCGTGCTATTGACGAGATTATCGAACGATGTCTGCCGGGTCTCCCGTCAATGGAAACGTGGTGGGACGATTTCTGTATCGCGGATCGTGGATTATTAACCGGGGGTAGTTTTCAGTATCGTTGGCAAGGGTTCGGGTGATTTTGGGGGGATACATTTTCGGGTGTTGGGTTTTGTTGAGTTTGATTTGAGAGTGGAAGAGACTGTGGGATTGGGTTGGTTGGAGCAGTTCTCTCGTGCGATGGGATTCCGTAATTTTATTTTGTATGCCTGTAGGCTAACTACTTGGGTTCAATTAAGGTGAAGAGGATTCTTCTTCTAAGAGGCTTTACAAGTTTTTTGTAAATCACGATAAATTCCTCGATACACTTATTCGCCTGTCACGGTTTAGTGGCAAAGTGAAAGGAACCACTGAACAAAGGGGACGCTAACAGGAGCGTTTACAGCCTCATGTATTTCTACGATAGAGCCGGCGAAGACAAAAACACGAACAATAGCGATTCATTCTTCGAGCAGGCACCAAGCAAACACTGACCGATTTTGTCAACACTCGCATCCTCGGAATAGCCGGCTGTAAAGTTTCTAAGCAACGCTTAATTGTCGCCGACCTTCGGGCCCCTAATGGAATTACAATTTAGCGCGAGTAAACGAACCGGAGGACGCAGTAAAACCGGACGGCTCCCGTAGAAGGAACGCTCGGGGCGTGTAACTCTAAAAAATTGGATTTACCGACGGACATTCCTCCGAAAATCGTGGCGCAAACACGGAGCAGACGGTCGGCCGCGTCGGCGATCCTTCGCCTGTTTCTTTAATCCAATTACCTGAGCAGTAAAAACCCGAAAGGGAACGCAAACGTGGCCCCCGCGGGTCGCGCAAACACGCGCGTAGCAGCGGGCCCCTTTTTCCGCTCGGGCTCCCTTCGCGTCGAGGAAAGGACTCGTAAAACCCAGTTTTCCGCAATTCAACGTCAGGTCCGAGCGGTTAAGGCCGTAGAATTGAATTCTGTCCATCGCCCGGCGGGATTAAGATCGTTGGCAAGAAGGAGAGCGAGAGAGACACTGGGGTCCCCGCAATAATCATCGTAAAATTAAAGGTTTATGAATCCGAGAATTGCCTGGCAGGGTACGAGAGAAGGAAGACCCGACCGTTCTCGTGATCGCCCATTGTTTACCACGGGTTCGGCAAATTGTTTTACAACCCCCGTCTAGCGAGCCGTGTGTTTGCCCGAGAAAAAGGGAAACGATTTCTTTTTTCCCTCCCCTTGTCTGCTCGTCCACGTAAACACTGAGTTTCTCGAGGGGTGGCGTAAAGAGGATTTCGAGGCACTTCGGAGACGTTATTGCCCACTTGGTGGCCTGTGCCGTGCTAGTGGATCATCCCGATAACTTCAGAACGGTTAAACAGACGACGTGGCAGCGTTATAGGGTAAGTGTGGGTATTACTGCGGATGCCCCGATTACTGCGGATATTCTAAAACAGATCATATTTAATGTTAGAAAGTACATAATCTCTTGAAAATTTTTAATAAAATTATTTTAAACTCTATTACAGGTAATTATTAATAAATATGTACAGCAAAGTTATTATTAATTCTTTTATCGTAGTTTGAAATTCGTCAAGGCGAAACTTCGGTCGATTCCCGATATGGCGGTCATGAACACCTACTAGGAAAACATTTATATTTTTGTTATTAATAGTAATACATGTAATGTAGCATTATTGCTCGGTAGAATAAGAGTTATTTTTCCAGAAAAACAATCAATCAGTCGTCTACATTTTAGTTTTAATTTTTATTTGTCACCGCAGTATTAGGTGCAGTACTTTACACCATGTGCATGTATTACTGCGGACCGACCATTGCGCCACCTAACCTTTCTTCCGACCGTATTCACTTCTGTCTACGTAACCTGCAAAGGTATTAAGGTTATGTTTCGCCTGACATCAGACCGCAGTAATACATGCGCAGTAACTGATGTTTCGTTAGTAACTGGCACGCAGTAATACATGCATGTCCGCAGTAACTCATGCAATGACATTGATCGACAAATCTCTGTGTTTTTAATTAACTGTACATATTACCCCGCCCTCATATTTTTTTATGGAATTATTAAGGTCCCACCTTTCTTTTAAAAAAAGAAGGAGGAACTTTCATTCATTTGAACGCCGTATCGAGGGTTCTAAAGTTAACCTACCTTAAAAGTCCGCAGTAATACCCACACTTACCCTACATGGACGCGCGTAGCGAAGGTATTTCGATTAAAAGCCGTGTATCCTTGAACGGGGGATTTCAATAGCGTTCGTCACGATACCGGCGCGGCGCGTTAATGACAAAGGAAAACGAGTCGCGACCTTAGGTGTACTGGTCGAGCATCGAGCCCTGGGTCGTTCATCATTCACCCGTCCGTGCGACCACCGTACGGATCGATTTCTCGTCCGCAAGTCTTGAAACGCGTAATAAGAGCGAGGCGCGCCGAAGGGGATGCGTGCTTATCCTTGGCCGCGCGGGGTTTCAATATTCTTTGTCGCGTTGCTGGCACGATAATAACAAGGAAAAGCCGTCGCGACCTTAGCGAGGTGGGCACCGAGGATCGGCGAGATCGGTGGCCATCGGGGACGTCGTTCATCATTCTCATACCGCACTTCCGTTCGCGTCCAATTACCGCGGCAGGGCGAGTAGCGAGAATGAAAGGGACAGGGAGAGAAATTTGAGGAACGGAGGCACGCGGAGCGATGAGTCGCCTTTTTAAAAACGCTGTCTCCCCAAACGAAATGGCAAGTTTGGCATTGCGACTGGGATGGTGGGGGACCGCCACTGTATTATCCCGTGTAAGACGCGGATGGCCGACAGACCACGGGGCTACACGCCTGTGCACGCGTATCCCTGAGAGGGCCCGTACGTAATTTTAGGCCCACCTATACACAGACCATCTCTACACGAGTAATTTATTATGTGCCGCGGCGAGAGCATATGTCTCATTTGCATATAGCGTGATACAGAAAACGCGAGCGAGGACTTCCGACGGCCGACCGCCAATATGCGAAACGCCTCGACAAAGGGACGTCCTCGGCGCTTTTTCTTCGCGCCGACTTGGGCGCACCGCGTCGATTGACCCCGGCTGGCTGATCGAACGCAAACGGGACACCGCCCCGGGGAGAAATCAGGGGCCTTCTTGGAGTCCACGAGTACGACATCCGAGAGACTCTTTCGTTTAACCCTTTAAGGCCCAGACACTTTTCTCGGCGGAAAAAATGATTTCTTGCGATTAGTTAACTGAAAAATGGTCCCAATTGGTGTCCCAAAAAAAGCCAGTGGAAATATGATTTTTTCGATGTGACGTATACGCAAATTGGACGTGTACGGATTAAAAAAGCGATTTTTTTTCATAAATCAAACTTTACAAGCATTATTCTTTTAGTATTTATAACAATTAATTTACACGTATCTACCAAATAAAATGTAAAAAAAATAATTTTACTCTCAACTGTTTAAAGAAAACAAGAGCAACGTTTCAGGTTATCGAAAAATGTCCAACATGAATTCACCAGAAATGTTTTCATGGTTACTGTAAACATTATTTACAGCTGTAAACGCATCAGTGGCTTGTATCTCGGGTCCATTTAGAGAACTGAACCATTTTGGGACCCAAAATTATCAACTATCGATTTTTTTTATACGTCTGAAAATGATGTGACGTGTACGTCACACTGAGCGCTAAAGGGTTAACGTTCGTCGTACGATAGCGAGTCGAATCACGATGATTCCTCGGTTGGAGGTCACCAGCCAATCTCTGAGCTATCTCGAGAATCTATTTCCAGATGGAAATGTTGAGGTATTAGACTTTAGCTTACGAAACCTGGAGATTTATGTTCTATTAGACACAGAGACTTATGGAGTTGTTAAGGATTCAGCTCCCACTGGATACAGATATCAACCTGATAGAAATCGAGCCTCGTAACCTGTCCGAAATTCTACTTTTTACCGGTTCTTAAGGGCTGCTCCCTCCCCCGTGCACAGAGGAGCGAAGAGAAAGGCGGGAGACCAGAAGGGGAACACGTTGCCTCAGGCTGCCTGGCATAAAACCCGGTGCGCCTTCGCTTTACGCAATTTATGATACGTTCTTTAAAAGGGCTAACATTAGGCAAAGAGGCAGCGGCTTAAACGAGCATTATAGGGTCCCGTGATTGGCCGCACGCGTATTGAAAACTGGCCGAAATTAGTGAAATCTCCTTGGATCCTGGGATACGTCTATATACCGAGACGAAGTTCGTTGAACCAGTTTCGGGTATCGATGCGGCAACCATAGCGCCCTTTGATTAAGACACGATCGTTCTGCTGTAGTTTTTTCAACGCTTCACGGTCTCAGGTACATATACACATCTTTTTCCCTGCCTGTGACAATCGTACTTTCAAGCACTCAACAACTCTAGCATCTCACCTACTCTAAAACCGAGAATCATCTGTCTGCTTATGTCAGTCACGGAATGAAAACGTACTTGGCTTCAGAAATATAGATACCTATAAGAGAGTGGCAGCAAGGGTTCTAGTAAAAAATTGCAGCGAGGAAATAAGATATTCCGAATGGTTACTTGACGCGACGATCAAAGGTGCATTCTCGACGACGACAGATCCCATTGTTGGCGAGCAAACGGTCGAGCGATTCCAGCGCGGAACAAGTGCTACCTAAAGGCCCGAAGCTCCTCTTCGAGGTAGGCAGTTGAGGTGGCCTGCGACGAGGGCACATATCGTCAAGAATCTAACGATTGGGTACCGCCGTAAATCGATACCTGCCTCGATTCTCGTACAGGGGCAGCGTTCGGAGCGGCTTGCGAAGGGAAACGGAGCGATCCGGGAGAGAGAGACGGCAAGGGAAGCGCATCGATGTCGAGGGTAGACGAAGACGAGGTGGACGAAGAGGCCGAGGGAGAAGAAGAAGAGATAAGAATGCCGCGTAAGTATAGAGAGCATAATAATCAGAAGTAAATTGCGGATACGTGAGGCTACCGTGTTGTAGGGGGCCTCAGGCCTCGCCGCCCGAGTCCGTCTGTCTGTTCCTTCGGTTCTTCTGTTATTTCTGTAAATGTGCTGCTCATGGACACCCACGAACACAGACCTGAGCGTCTATATATAAATACATATGTGTATAAATACAGGGTGGCTCGCTACTGGTGGTCACAATAACGTAAAGGGTGATTGTTTGCGAGTAAAATAAAATACATATTGGAACTGTTGAAAATCCTTCTACCTTAACAAATACTACTGAGGAAGTCCATCAGGTACTAGTACACCATTGTACTCAGAATAATATACCGCAGTCACTGTACAAGTAGTAAGAGTACATGATGATTCAGCCGACGCTATTGTTTCCCTCCAGAGAATGGTCCCTCTATCTTCGACTCCGCGCCACCGGTGGAGGATCACCCTGTAGATCTACAGTGTAGATCGATGGGTCGGAGCGCGTCTGCACGTAGAGCACACAGGCACGCGGTGCCCGGGACACGGAGGTACGCGTATGATCGGGAATACCTAGCCCGTCTGTAATCTAATTTGAATCCCAGGGCCCTGACTCTCGCTGGGTAATGGAACACGTATCGAATAATATCGCGAGCGATTCGATTCGATATCATTCGTAATTCCGGGCCCCCGTGACCGCAACGCTCGGGTCGAAGGAAGTAGCCGACTGCCGGGCCCCGGCCCGTCCGCTCGTGTGAACAACACACTTTACGCGTATCCCGGGTGGCTCGGGACCGGGGAACGAATCGCCACGCAAAAACCTTGCAGGAACGCACACGACGAACCCCCAGCGGACTCGACTATCCCAGGATAATGGAAATGATCGGATTCCTCTGCTACGTGAGAGTGAGCGGCGATTGGGTGGCTAGAGACTCCGTGGAGTATGGATCGGTAGTGACGGAGAATGAATGAATTAGGTAGCGATGGTTAAAGACGAGTGGGATTAAAAATTGCGGGTGGAAGCTTGTTCGTTTTAAAAGCTGAGTTATCAAGGATTCATTTATCGCGAGATGTATGATAAATAGTTTATGAAGCTTGAGTATTCAAGATTTCTCGGATCGACGATCTTTGGTATTCCCAAGCATCCGCGTTCGCTTTCGTTTTTAATAAGCCCAGTTGAACCGACGCCGATTCGCCTGGTTTAACTCGTAAACGAGGAATCGATCTGTGAATTGTATCCCCCGATCGATTCGCTCGCCGATCTTCCCGATCTCGAGGTTTTTATCGCTTCTTATCCCTGGCCCCTCGTGCTCCGCTCCTTCCATTCAATCGTCTCGCGTTTTCGTGCCCGCCTGAAATTTCAATACGTTTGCATTGCATTTTCTCTGGATTGCTCGTGATCGTTGGAACGTTAAACCTCAGGAGGGGCAGGGAAGAGAGGTTGAAACGCGCTCTCTCGTTCGAGGAGCACCCATAACACCCCGACCAAGTATCTTTTTATCTACCTGCTGGACTTTACTGCTCCACTAGTCTGCTTATTGCCAGCCATAGATATTACCGCGAGCATAGATTACGCGCGTCGCGAAGGCCGCGTAGTCTCGTGGAATAGCGTCCACGTGCGTCGTAAATCGCTCACTGTCCTGAGTCTACCTTGCTTTTTCGCTGAATCTAGCACCAATCAAGATCGAGGGCAGATACAAGCCTCCGTCGGACGAGTTTCGTGAAAAACCATGGCAGAGAAAACATCTGACGAAAATAGAGTTGAATCCACCCGAGCTCGTCGTGACTGATTATCGCTTCTGGAATTTAGCTATTTGTACGCACAAGATTACTTGCTACCTACCTACTAGAATTACCCGCCGTTATAATTACCAGTCGAAGCAACGATTCTATAATTACATAACCGTCGCGCAGTTGGCCACCTTCGACCCCATTAGCGTTTCATCGACACAGATTGCGTAACACAGTGGCAGGCTGCTGGACGAGCGTATTCTCGCGGTCGAAACTCCTTGAATGGGCCCCATCCTGCTACTGGCTCTGGTCTCCGGTCGTCCGCGACGTGACGTATCGCTGCGCCCCGCGTCCCGTCGCTCCCTTTTTCCCGGCTTCGGAGACACGCGTATTAGTCACGTTAAGGGGCCACTCGAATTTCCGGATCCTCGAGGTTAAACGGCCGCGGCTGTGGCTGGAAGAAAATCGGAAGATAAAGGAGAGTGGGCCGTTCGTTTCGAGTTGTTGTGACAGTTTGCCGAGCAAACAAAACACCAGCGCTGGCCCCACCCCCGCCACGAGCACCCCGGATGCCGGCGCAACTTTTTACCCGACAACCAGGCACCCCCGCTGCGTTAAGTGACCATTCGGTTTTCAAACAAGTGTGTTGTCCCGGGACCTCTTGGAAGACACCCGACTCCGCTGCGTCCCAACCCTCCTCGTTCCTGCTCGAGAACGGAGGGGAGTCCTGTTGCGCGACTTCGCCTTTTCCTCTTCTCTTCCTTCGGGGAAACCGCTTCGGAGGCTCTGGTCCTTTTACTTGAAGCACGCTGCGCTGGCAATTGGAGCAGCTTTGCCTTTTGCAGGGCACGTTCGTCGGGCACTTGGCGCGAGCTTTCAATGCAGAGGATCGTGTTGGGTTGTGGAAGGTAATCTGTGTGGATAGTATCGAAAACTTGGAGAAAGTAGAGTTGTTTTAACCCTGGATTACTAAACTACCCTGGGAGTGACGTTATTACTAAATATTCCCAAAAAATACGACTTTAAAGAAGAACACTATTTTCGAAAAAATGTATTTTTATTCGGCGTAGATAAGAACACAAGTTTTACTTCTTTGAGCTTAAGGGGTCAGTCCACTGTGACGGTTTGAAAAATAAAGCTATTTTTAAAGATTCTTTTGTTCGTAGATACAACATATAATGCAATAAATCTTTTTGATATTTATTAAGCTACTCTTATATTACACAAAAAAATTAAAATAATTTTTTTTATTGGTTTTAAAACTTTAAATGCGATTATCTCAAAACAACATTTTTCCAAATGGTGCAGGTGATTGCAAAAAATCTATTTGAGAAATTAGTCTGAAATTTTTACACGTTATTCAGCACTTCAGTGGCTATGGCCGGGACCACGGAAACCTTTTTCGATTAACAATTTCATACTTTTTACAAGGTTTTTGCAAGACAAAATGATTGAAAAATTTACCGTATTTCAACACTTCAACTTCAAACCTCCGTCATTTTGTTAATTTTTTATCAGTAAAAATAATCATGGTCATTTAAAATGGAAAAAGTAAGGTTTATTATCTTTATTATGTTTGTCATTGTGGTTGGAACCACAGAGGCCCCCTAACAATAAAAACTTGCAGAATGACAGCATTTTGAAAAAAAATGTTCGATTTTTGCTGATAAATTTAGCTTATTTCGTTCGGTAGAAATAATTTTATAAAGGATAGAAATTCGTCCGAGGTTCCAACCATAGCGACAAACACAATAAAGAAAATGAACCTTAAGCCGGGAATCCACCTAAAAGCTACGCTAAGCTATGCTATGCTATGCTATGTTTTAGCTTAGCTTTTGGTCGAAACGGTTCCATAAGAATATATAGAAGCTAATTATTTTAAAACGTAGCATTTCATAGTATAGCTTCGCATAGCTTTGCTGTGCTTCCCGGTGGATGCTCGGCTTTATATTTTCCATTTTGTGTGGCTAGAACAATTCCCACACCAACACCCGTCGAAAAAGAATTTTTTGAAGAAGCTTGCGGCACCAACTATATTCTATGTACATGTGCGATAAAAAAGTTCGACAAAAATCTGAATATATTCCTTCAAACAAACCTTAATATGCAAGCAAAACGCTACTATAAACTTAGAGTTTTTATTAAATAAAATAAAGATTGCGTTAAAAACGGACAGATACACTGAAAAAATACTAAAAAAAATGAAATGTTTTCTATTCAGCACATCACGGACACATGTTCATATTACGAACCTGACATATCGGTTTCTTGCATTTCATGTATACGTGGCATAATGACGGGAATATAGGTATAGCAAGGTAGACATCGTCGATTTGCTGTCGTAATTTCTAAAACAGTTTAGTAATATAGGGTTAAGTGTACGTTCTACTTCGTTACAAGAATCTACGGTGTGTTTACCTTCGCTTCAACTTCGATTCAGCTACGATCACCGACAAAGTACCCATGTACTGCGGCGATATTTAAAGGCACTGGTGGATTGAATATACGTATTCCGTGTACCGTTGCCCGCACACTTGCGCACCGTGGCCGAAAGCATCGACAGTGCACGCGGCTATTAACGCACGCAAGAAGGCCTCGATTGGCCTGGAAATTATGACGGTGCCGCGGTTCCGTGCAACTTTGTGTATTACAGGGTGACACAGCGTCGTGCCTGCAGAAATAAGCGGGTACACGTCGTAATGAAACGTCACGGCCGCTCGAATTGGACGTAAAGCGATGTTAATGATATCATTTGGCCCCGGGCAGGGGTGAAACTGCGGAAAGGGGTACGGAAAAGGTGGCGCGCTCGGACGTGACACAATGGGAGCGGAATCGCAACCGAATGGGGCCCGGGACTTATGGGGAATTAAATACTTTTACCCGTCGGGGGAGGGGGGTGGAATATTCTAGTTGGAGGTGGACTGTAACCTTGCCACTAAGTTACTGTTTCTGTGAAACACAATAGGCGCAAGTGGTAGAAACAGAGTGTGCCCAGAATAGAGAAGTATACACATAGGGGGTGATTAATGCAGTGGGACAGGTTGCGACTCTTTTCCAAGCGAAGCTAGAGATAATTGCTGGGGGAAACATGTTGTACTGTTTTGGGGAGCCGTATCTGCCTAAAGGTGCACCGATGCACCTGCGAGATGCAGCAAGAAATATTTTATAAAGTGAACGAAAATTGAGTGGTGGTTCAATCACTCGGCTCGTAAATTAACCCTTCGACATTAAATGCAAAATATCTCTTGCGACAGTAATTCATCGATGCCTACAGTTCGGCACTCGTACACAAAGTAACAAGAAGAATCCACACTTCATTTCCATATCCCATCTGCAGATTGTAGATACCTACTCCGTGCAGACCACGTAGCCGGACTACAGTAGGTAGACTTTTCGTGGACATCGCGTCGTGAGCATAATTTAGGAAACAAACTACTGTGACCATCGTCGACGGAGCAAAGGCTGTAGCCTCGTCGCTTTCTAATTCGCCGTTGCGTTCCGTTCTCGCAATTCCATTCAGGCCGCGTAATCCTGGTGCCGTTCCTCTCGACAGGATTTCCTCCGATAACTCAGTGAAATTAGCGAGGAGAAGCCCACGGCGGGCGCGGGGGGAGGAATAATTCTCAATTAGTCGGCGGTGGATCGCGAGAGTCGCCTCGCTAAGTCGTATTTATGTCAGTGGACGGCGCGGAGGTTCGTCTGCTCGAAGCCTGCCCGCTTCGGCTTTATATTACACCGTGCCAGGAGATTTATGCGATCGATCCGTCTCAGTTTGCCCGCTAGATCCCCGCGTCCAATAATCGTCTCAACTCCATCCGTCTACCCCTCTCGTTTCCAAGCGCTCTTCTCTCTCAACCCCCGGCCGCCACGGTTTTCCTTGGCCGATCATCCCACCCCTCCGCTCGCGTCCGGCCGCAAAGCTGCGAGACGCGTGTCGAGGAAAATCACTCCCGTGCGACGCGACCGCTGATCGAGGGATCCTGGCACCAGGGGCGAAAGGAATCATTGCCGACCCTCTTAGACAAATAGAAATAAATTTCACACGGATTACACAGCGCCGAGTCGGACGGGGCGTCGAGGGGGCGGCGGACACGGTGTTTGCGTTTACACGATTTTTATTGAGGTATTCGTCTTGATTGTTTGTTGCCTCCGCGAACAGCGATTTATTTGCTCCTGGGGGCCATTTGCTACGGACGACTCTGTGGAATTAGGCAAATGATGCCGGCAGAGGTGACGTTATTGCGCGTTTGTTCGAGTGTGGGGTGGATTACGAGATAGTACACTCTCCTCATTAGTTCAAACGTCCTATCTAGCATTTCGAAACATCCGAGAAAACTGTAGTTTAATCATTTCCTTTGTGCTGTCCTTGTTTTTCGTCATTTAATTTAAAAAATGTAGTCAATATTTCGTATCAGCCTAATATAATTTTTTGTCATAGGTGTATCGGCGTATAATGTATTGAACAGATACAAAATCCTGAAGATATGGTCTAGGAGAATTTTTTTTTAATTTGTGCTAAGAAGTGAGGTCTTCCCAATCAAAAAAATTATTGATATCCATTTCACAAACGTCTACTTTGGAAGAATTTGACTCCTGCGCAGCACATTTAAAATCATTAAAATCAAAGACCTCACGTAAACTTAGGACAATCTAATTTAGTAGATAATACATAGGACATTATAAACTAGTAAAACGATCTGAAAAGCAGTTAGGATGAATAAATTAGACTGTGTCTAGATCTCTACGAAGCACGTAGGGTTTTTCTAACTTTACCTAAAAGATAAAAGACATGTGGAACTTCAAATATTTCAACATAAATTGAAAAATTAAAAATTTTTAGATAGGACGTTTTAACTAAGGAGGGCAGTACAGAGAACGTTGTCTCTTAGATTCTGTTATAATTGAAAGGAATCGGGTATTACATCAAACAATTTGTAGCTAAGTAGTTTGAAGTAACAATTACTTTGCAAGCAGCGCAACCGCACGGGCTACTACCTCACACGCTTCAACAACCAGCGTTCCGCAAATTCCCAGTTTCTGCGAGCAGGAAGCGATCGGTGCAGCAGTCAAACATAAAGTCAAATTTGATACGGTGGTCGTGGGTCTCGGGCTCGCGGCTCGCGTCTTCACGGAGCGAGAAAAAGATAAAGGAGAAGGAGTAGCGAGGGCCCCGCGACGGTGCGAGGCGGAAAGAACGGGGGATCTTTGGAAGCCGATATAATAGCGTTCACGAGCAACCGGTACGAGATGGGCAACCACCGTTGAAATTGATTTTCGCGTGTCACGTATTTTTCGGCAGGGGCCTGATTGTCAGAGACGCCCGCAGCTCCAGCGGCATCTTTTTGCCTGCCGTCGTTCGCCGGCTTGGATACCGCTCCGCGCGTATATACGTACGAAGAGGAACGGTGGCAGGGCCAGCACCGCAACCGTTCCTCTCGAAACGGAAAGGGAAAGGCAGAAAAAGAGAAGAAGGCCTGTGCACGCCGCGAGAACGCGAGGCGAAAAGAGAATAGAGCCATAAAGGGGTTCGGTGGCTCGCGTCAAACCGCCTCGCGCGGCCCTTCATTGTTTCGAATTCGAGACTTCCGCTCGAGAAGTCCCCCTCCGACCCCACTGTGGGGGCCTCGTTAGATCACCCCGCCATAGACCGGCTCCTTCTGGCCGTAGAAGAAAGGCCACGACAGAATGAAGACGTGAAGCGGTTGAGAAATTGCCATCGAACGCGTCCGATTCCATGGAACCGTCCTTTCAGCCCAGAAACGCGCCTATTTTCAATGTAATTAGGCCCCCTGCCCATCCGCCGTCACCCTATGGCCCTAGGGGGTGAATTGGTGGTTGGTGCGCGCGTTCGTGCCAGCTTCTTCGTGCGATTCGTGGCCCCCACCGCCGTCGGAACGTTCGCTCCTCTTGTTCCCCGCGCTGTATTGTTTCGCTTTCCTTTCGTCCGTTTCATGCAAATCGACCGCAGCAGCCGGACGCCCGCCAGCGAGCTTTACGGCCGTGCTAATTCCTCGCCGCGCCGAGGTGCTAAGTGAAACAAAAGGCACGGCCGCCGCGGATCGGGCCAAGAAAACGCGGCTTTTTTTTCCTTCGTCCGTGTGCAAACGCTGCTATCTGGCCCGCAGGATCGGACGACTTCCTGGCCCCGCGACGCGGCGGCTTTAATTCCGTGTAAATTTCATTTGGAGGAATGCCTTCCACGTGTTAGCGGCTATTGTTGGCCCTTCGATGACCGATAGCCGGAGAAGTCGAGGATACAGTTGTTCGTGTTTCGTTGCTGGGCGTCGCGGGTCACGTGTCGAAATCGTTGTTGACGGGTCTGGGTTACCGAATAATATCCTCGTGCTGATCGCTCGGTGAAACGGGGTTACTTCAGCGTTACTCGGGAAATTCGCAACACCCGTGACGGGTGCGAGTGTCGGCGGGTATAATATCTCCTTTGTTCCATAAATTACGCGTGCACCCCTTCTCACTTGCTTTTACCCACGTAAATGGCACTTTCCAAGTGCCGCGAAACTTGAAATAATAATTCATGAGGTGTTCTATGTCGCGGCTAGGATCTGTGACAAGTATGCCAGCGGAAATTCTGTACAAATGCGAAGGTTGCGTTGCATCGAGCATCCCCAACAGGCCTTTTATCAGCCTTCGAAACGGTGCCATCGTGCGAACTGCCTGTGCTTCTTTCGACACAACCACCACTGTCATTGAACAGGCACTGTGGACGCTCTAGTCTCCAAATTGATGAATATACAGTGGGGGATAAAAGTATGTGGACACTTTTAAAGTCGTATAACTTGTTCAAAATTGGTCCAAACAACTTGCGTTTTTTGAGAAGCCAGAAGGATTAGTTTGCTAAGTGACGTATTCCGTCGTTTTGAGAAAAGGTGCAATTGGTCGGAATAGCAAAAAAAATAGGAAAGATCAATTTTTCTACTTCTTTGTCTGTGCTCGTAATGAAAATTTAAAAATGCCTTTTGTAGATTGAAATAAGTTGTATACACGCCTAGAATTTCATCAAAATCGGTTAACTTTGCTCTGAGCTATAAACGCTTGAAGATCGCAAAATAAGGTCCAAAATTGCGAAATTCCCGGAAATCAGCGATTTACGACCTTATTCTGCGATCTTCAAGCGTTTATATTTCAGAGCAATGTTAACCGATTTTGATGAAAATTTTAGGCGTGCATACAACTTGCTTCAATCTACAAAAGTCACTTTTCAAATTTTCATTACGAGCACAGACAAGAAAGTAAAAAAAATTGATGTTTCCTATTTTTTTTGCTATTCCGACCAATTGCAACTTTTTTCAAAACGACGAAACACGTCACTTAGCAAACTAATCTTTCTAGCTTCTCAAAAAAAAAACTCAAGTTGTTTGGACCAATTTTGAACAAGTTATACAATTTTAAAAGTGTCCACATACTTTTGTCCCCCACTGTAGAAGCATACACGATACCTGGACAAACAACTTGCTGATAATCAAAACACATAGGAAACAAACTTTCCAAAATCTTCATAGCGAGCTCTCGTCCAATTTCCACTTAAAGTCACTGACCTGAGTATCTGCCACAGATCAAACGCCTGACGGTCCCCGACCGGAAGTCTCGAATTCAAAGGAGCAGGCTGCTCGAACTCGAGTCCTCGGCCAAACGAGCCCTCGAAGGTGCACCGCGGAGCGGATTGTGTAACTTCCCTTTCAGTGTATAAAAATCCACGACTTCAGAATCGAGGGACACCTCTTCAGGTCCCCTGGACGCCCGGGAAAACGTGTCATCATTTAGTGACGCACAATCATACCGAAAATACCACCGCACGCCAGTGGCACGCGATAAGCACGACGATTTACCGTTAGCTTTACGGTGGCATACGTCCCTCTTAGCTCGAGAGGACGCGCGTTTCCTGTTTCGCGAATGGTACCCCGACTGACCCGCGCCAGTAGGCGCGTCGGCGCCTGTTCCTCGTGTACGTAGGGCCCAGCACGCCGCGTAGGTACTATACCTACGCGTAGGGAAACCAACAGGGATGAAGAGTGTAGAGGCTAATCGATTCCAGAGTCATTAGCGCATTATAGCCACATTAGGCGCGATAGCCTTGCTCGGGTACCCGCGACTCGGCCATGTTTGTTCTAGATTAATGCCCCGCGGACATGAACGCGCGGCGTTTCGCATTCTTTAATTAGACAGCGGGCAGCCGCGTAACTCACGTAGCCACCGGGGCCACCCTGACACCGACACCCTCGCCCTTCGCCTAATCTCCGCATCTCTTACGGGCGATTTTTAATACCTACGTCGCGAGCCAAGTGGTCAACGCTCGCAATGCGTCTCCGCGATCGTTGAAATTGATTCTGCCAGCCGGCGCAACGATACCGTGGCAAAGTGTCGCGATTAACGCGGGTGGGGGTGTGGCTTCAACGGGGCTGATTGATTTCGGTAATTTTAATCCTGCCTCGGGGGGTGAAGCAAGCAAGCGACTTCAATCGTGCGAGGGTTGAAACACGCCGCAGCGTTTCTTTGATTGTGTAGGTAGGTATGTACTTACTATTGCAACGTGGCGATTGGTTTTAAAAATGTTTTAAAAATTAATTTCGAAACTTTGAAGCAGTGGCTGATGAATTTGATTACGAAAGTTCTACGTCTAATTTTATTGTAAGTCTATTAATTCCCAGTTTCTATATTCTCGCGTTTATAACGCCTCACTTTTGTCCGTACGTGCATTACGCTTACATTAACCAGCCTACTTACCATCGCGCTATAGCCGAGCAATCGAGCAGGCCTGGCTGTAGGTGTAGTAAGTAAGAAGTAGTTCATAAGTCACACGTCTTACCCGGATATGTCCGCTTATAGACTATAATCGAGGGTATCCTTGTGTTAGCATAGAACACTCCATGCGGCAGCTTTGCAGTGTCTCGACAATGGGAAAAGAAGCGAATCGCTTGGTCCCCGCAAATTAACCGTCTACAATTACCGCTGGCATATTAACGATAATTGCGTCTATTACGCGCGCGTCCCGCGATTAAATTAGTCGAAGCAATTATTATCGACTTTATAGCCGATCAGCGGAGTGATTTATTCCCCAGCGAGGAGCCGCGGATAAACGAATAATCCGCGTTTCGTGTAAAGGGCGGGCTGTACTCGCAATTACAGCGAGGTCGTTAGGCTCGTTGCCGGTTAAAGATAGGAGAGAGAACTAGAACGGTGGCTTGTAATTTCAGGTCGTTAACTGCGGCGAAATTTTTAACGATCACGAAACACACTGGCCACTCATGCTCCCGTGTTATCGATGCTTCTGTTATCTACGGGCATAACGGCCACGAGCAGCGGCGACAAACAGGTTGCAGAGGGAATTTTATATTCTACACGAAAAGCTGGATCATCCTAGCCGGTTGTGGCGACGCGATTCGCGTACGGAAAGTCGCGAAATCGCATATCATCGGCGATCAGTGTCAGGGGGAACACGCAAAGCTGATCCCTCTTAGGGATTACATTAACAAGTGGTCCACGTTAAGTGTCATGCAACGATTTTAACGAAATCTCCAGGGTAGAGGGGTGGAAAAATAATTCACCTATTCTTGGATCAATGGTTTAACAGATACCTATTTAATAATGATGATCGCCTGCTTTTTTAAATGATTTTATTTTGATTCTCTGTTTACCCACGAGGTTCCCTAAAAATCAGTGTGTTAGATTTGCCGTGGCCCCTCACAAGGGGGAGGAGTCGAGGCTCCTTTAACAAGTAGCAAGGGAAAAGCAGGGTAAGGAACGACGACGTTTTATGTTTAAGCAAAACTCGAGGGCGCATCGGGATCCCGTTACATGATTGAACTAGAGCAAGGTTTCCCTCGCGGGGGTTAACGAGTGTTAGCTGTTGCCACATTATAACGAGATATCGAACGAACCGCGCGCGGGGTATATCGCGTTTCACCCCTTAAAGAGCGGATATTGCTGGATCCGTCGGCGGATGAGGAAGGGTGGAGGCTTGCAGAAGACGAAGAAAACATTGTAGTACCTAACCATCCGCTGTGGCTCGGGCATCCAAGGCACAGCCTACGTAGAAGCACACGCGATCCTCATTACGGGGGATGGCGTGTCATGATCGTTATTTCGCGCTATCTGCCTCGATATTATGTTTTCATATCGTGTAATAGGGACGATAACGCGACTAAAACGTTCTGCGAAACCATCCCGCGATTCCCCCCTGATACGGCCTGCGCCAAAGGTGTAGTTCCCTGGTAAATTCGCTCGTTCGCACCTTTAATCAAAGTTGCGCGTTCTAGAGAGTAGAAAATCCACCAAGCACTGCATCTCGTTGCGTCGTTATTTAATTTAAACTTAAATTCTCAACTGTGGAACTCGATAAAGAGCGATTAAAGGAAAACGAGGGAAATTTTTCGAAAGTTAATACCAGACGCAAGATTCCCGTAGAAATCGAGCGTGGGAGGTGGTGTCGGGCACCGACAACGTTCCTCCGCTATCGATTCGACGGCAGTGACAATGACAATGGCGTTGGCGCGGAAAACAAACGATCTCCCTACCCCTGTGCCAGCGGAGGACCGCGAAAATGAGCTTCTCGTGGGGGTGGCGTGGAACCCCCCGATCAACGACCGGCGTCGCCACCGTCGCTGCACAGTCACTTAGTGTCGGCGAATGGTGGCGGCGAAAATAGGCATCACCACCTCATTCTACCCTGTCCCGTCGTTGCCTCGACCCCGAAAACCCCGAAAGCCTCGACACCGAGGGCGTTACGGCACGACGTAGGGGATGACAGCCGCGTGGTGGGGATGCTGGAGAGGGTGGCAGAGGGTCGAGCTGGGAGGGGGGGATATCAGTGTCGTTGCGGGGAAATCGGCTGGAAAATGGGAAATCCAGCGGCCTGGTGACAAATGGTTGATCACCAGCGGGCTGGGAGGAGGTTAGCTCGTGGCGTACACGGTAGCAGGGCGTTAGACGAGTTTAGGGGTGGAGATGGGGAGCGTGAAAGAGGGGTGAGCAACGACGTTCTCTGGGGTGAATACGCCGCGGTCATTGGGCGAGAACGCGGAGCTATGTGGACGAGAAAGTTAGCAAGCTGTGCACAGGCTCTGTGTTTGTGTAAGTAGGTACTATCTTTTTGGAGATTTTTTTGGGACGGGTGGAGGGAGTCGTTGGTTCTGAGATGTGAAATGTGTTGGAAGGATCACCCTGATTAAACCTCTAATAATGGTAATAAAACCAGTAATATAGTAATTTAGAATTTTTCTACAAAAACTGTAATAAATTTTAAATAAAAAAACTATTGGAATAGATTCCAAAGACCTTGAAAGTGACCCATGATTTTTTTCATAACGATTGGATTCATTAGATAAGAATTGCAATCGATCAAAAATTACTCTGGGTGTGAGCCACCCAGTACGTCAAAGTGAATCGAATAAGAGGTGTGTCAACGAAGGGTTAATATTAATATAGGCACGTAATATTTGACTCCTTTTATGGGATTTTAACCGTTGTTGGACAGAGATTAGTTAGATTTCTGTGGTACATTAATGGTTAGTTTATGTAGCTGCAAAGTTCAGCTTCGTGCGTATGGTAATCGGCTAAACACGATATGTTGCGACATAAAGGATCTATAAAAAATGACGCAACCATGAAAAGAGCGTCGATAAAGTTTACTGTAAGCAGTGAAATGGATAACACGATAGTAGCCGACTAAATGTAACCTCAGGATCGCTACCTTGTAACGTAGCTTCTACCGTGGAAACTCTGCAAGAACCCGCGCATAGGTGTTCTCCAATTCCCATTAAACCAATAACAAGCAAACTACCAGCGTATAGAATTTCCACCGAGAATATATAGAACGTTAAAATCATTACGGAACCCGATTAAGGTCACTTCAAATTGCAAGATAGAATAGGAATGACACTGAAGGTTGTTGTGACTTATGAATATTTCTACCCTTCTTTAGACTAAACGCTAGGTGACATTTGTAACAATTGATACTACTTTCTTTACACAAAATGACGCAAAAGGGGTACAGACGAAACTTGTACCCAACTTTAAACATAGGGCAGCGAAATTACAGGTTATTAATACTCAGGTACAAGGCTCTTCTAGAACTTAGCCTACGCTATTAAAAGATGCAATATCCATTGGACTCTGCAGCAGTATTTACACTCCCAGCGACTATTTTTAATCACCCCTCGCGATCGAAGCCAACTTCTCCGTCTCCTAATTCAATTTCGTAAGCGAATAAACACGTATGCCCGTTGGATCGACGAAGCTCAAGTTCAAATATCGTTATCCCGCCCTTTGGACATCCAGCAGCCGCGCAGAGGGATGGTCTCTCGCCAAGAGGGTGGCCCGTGGAATACCCGAGGTAAATGCGTCGACATAGCTGAGATTTTATTAAGCGAGGGCTGCCCATAAATCGGTCCATTTATTTTACGCGAGCGACCGCTTCGAGCGGTATTGTTGCGTCCCTCGGAAAACCACTTTTCCGAAGGCACAGCCGCAACGACGCCACCATACGATCCCCCCGTGATAGGTTCGAGGGAAATGCCGCTGGCCGTTTCCTGTTTTCTCGAAGAAAGCCCCCGCGAACGTTGGGAGAGATACCGCGCGGCGATAAAACGGGAGATTGCTGAATTCCTGTGGGATAATTAAATGCCGCCCTTGGGGCGTCTAAAATACACGCTCACGCGTTCGCCTCGGATGCACAGAGAAAGTATTCCATTTCTAACGCGTTGGAACGGTGAGAGATGCATATTTGTTAGATAGTAACTTGGCCCGAGGAGATCTTGACAATTATGCCAGCGGGGTGGATGAAAAATTCAGCAAACCGCGCAACGCCGTTTTAAGTTGAGGAACACCAACCACTCGCGAAATGGAAGATTACTGAATTCCTGGGCGATAATTAAACTCCACCCTCGTGTAACGCGCGGGCGTGTCTCGAGCAGAGGTCACGCAGCATCTTAACACGAAGGAGATCCTTTAAATACTTTATTCGAATGCGAATGTAAACGCTTAAATATCCCTAAACGTTCGAGAAGAACTCTCTAAAAAGTGCCCCACGGTTCCATACACTCGGGCCCCCTTTAGAATGAAGCAGACGCGTCGGTGGAGAGCGATAAAACGGAAAATTGCTGAATTCTCAGGGAATAATTAAACGGCGCCCTTGGTGGGAGCTCGCCCTCGCCGGTCCCCGAATTTACTGCCGCTCTCGTGGATTTTGCGAGCGTTTCGAATCGGTTACACCTTTCCGCGCGAAAGCGATTAACGTCACCACCCCTGGCGGAGCGCAGCGGCTCGTGCTCCTCGGCGAAGATGCAGGGGACAGAGGCGCGGAGGCAACAAAGTGTGAAAGAGGGTGGCTGGCAAAACAGCGGCAGAGAGAGACGAAGGGACGAGGTGGACGGAAGGGGACAATGCTTTGGATAATCGCGAGCGAAACGATTTGCTCTTTTCACGGCCGATTAAGTCCGCAATCTGTTGACCGAGCGAGAGGACGACTGGGGTGGATGGACGTTGGGGCAATTCGGGGAGCGATCGGTGGAGGACAGTGGACTGCATCGACACGCCCACGCATTATTAGAAGTTTAATTCTTGGCTCACAAAACTATTTACAGGGTTGTAAACGGTGAGATTAGGTCATTGAGCTTGCAGAGGTTGAAAGTTGAAATGACATAAGAAGTTTAATTCTTGCTTCACAAACATAGGGGGTGGTTAACGCGAGACTAGATCATTAAAGAGCTCAAGCAACAGAGTACATAGGGTAATTGTGAGAGAGTTGCCGCACGTTACGCAAAATTGTCACCGTGTCTAAATTTTGCAATGAAAATGTTTTCCAAGGATATATCTTATTAGTTCAACATCTTGTGATTCTACTAGCATTAATGAAAATCAAAATTTTAATATTTGTCACCCTTAAAAAAATTGAAACTAAAAACATCCTTTGGTAGGAGAGACGCCGGAGATAACCTTTTATATAAAAAAATAATAAAAACAAAGTGAAATGAAACATTTTTACTTTATACAATTATAAAATTGGAAAATTAAATGGGTACAGTAGGAACAGATATTATATCTGCTTTTCGAAATTTTTTTTATATTCAGTTGGCATCTTCAGATTAAAATAAAAAAAATGTGAAAAAAAGAGTACATAGTCCACAAATATATTTCGATTATAAGATTATTCATTTGAAAATAAATAATTTGCCTTGAGATACCACGTTAGCTATTTTAAAAAACTTTTTCGGTATTTTAAACATTAAAAACATCATTTAAATCGACTTAGTTTCCGAAACAGTACAGTGTCAAAGTGCGGCATCTATCCCAAATAAAAGTGCGGCGTCTATCCGAAATGCCTGGGAGAGGCGCCGCACTTTCGTATTTCCACATGCTAAGTCGAAAGTAACCCATTCTGCCAAGGAAATATTCTACATGGTCCCCTTAACGTATTACAAATGTTGTATCAAGAAAAACTATGAATGTTTAGCTAGTATATTAGTAAAAATAGACGCGACATATAACTATTCAGGCAAAGTACGCTAAGCTTACCTCGAAAAACAGCAAAATCTTTAACAATAATACAGGAAACACGCTCTGGCTTGACAAACTAACTCAAATGAACAGTCTTAAACAAATAAAATCGGCAATGATGTGTTTTATTACCGATATCCTTGAAATACCGATAGTGCGGCGTCTCTCCGAGTGCGGCATCTCTCCCACAATTACCCTATCTTCTAATCTACCCTCTGAGCTTCAGCTTCTGAAGTATTAGAGCTACTCACGTGTTATGGTCCCTCCGTTTTTTGGAGTACCTCTTTTATTAACAGGAGAAGGTCGCAACAATTCTTCCCCCGAGCTCGTTCCGATGACAGATCGGGCGGACCTGCTCCACCGCGGCGGTCCCAAAAAAGGGCAGCCATTTTCCAGGCGGTGGACGATAAGCAGAAGTGTCCTGCGGGCGAACGAGGCTTCTGCTTCGAATCACGAGCAGATACTCGTGCGGGCGGCTCGTTTGAGGACTTATCTCTGGCTCTGGTCTAAGGCCGTTCATCCCCGTGTGCCTGGGCATGGGTGCCGTTAGCCGGTTCGCCGCGGGCGACCTCCATTCATGCATCCAATTTAGACGTCAATGATGCAAATAAAGCATCGTGTCCGTTAATCGATCATCCCGCCGATCCTGAAATATTTCCTCGGCCGTGTATCGCCCGGCATTTCCGCTCCAGCGCGCTCCACCGCCGCGTTTTCTTACTGGTTACGCTGCTTCTTGCTCCTCGACACCGTCGCCAATTATTAACGCGAAACGACGTTTAACCATGTACGTGTGTATGTGATACTATTCGAGATTGTTCCTTTAATTGGCGTAGCATCCACCGCTGTTCGCTTGCTCCGCGATATGTATTCTTCTACTTCGAACACCATTAGCTAGAATGAATAGACCCGCAACATAGTTGAGCTCAGAGGTTCGCCGATCCTATCGCCTAGCAGCCACCGTCTCATTTCTGTTACGTTCTACTCTCGTCCGACAAATACGTTCGAGTGTTTGAAGTGTCACGCGAATCGTTTGACAGAACGTGCCACTGTTCCGATGGCAACAATCCAAGCGAGCACCTACCCAACGTTGTTCCCATCAACGAGGACAAGTACACGGAAAAAGGGGAGCGGTGACGGGACGAGCGACGCGGGGGCCCGAGTACACGCGAATATCATTAGTCGAGGCAGCAATTAGGAATAACTCGGCGACGTTGAAGTCCCGGCGGATCGTAATTCACACGGGGGACAAGAAAATCTTTTATCACCGTGTCGTCAGCGTCATCAGTCCGCGAGTTGGCGACGCTCCAATGCCGAAGGAGTCATTACCTAATTACCCGTGCCGCTTTATGAATACTAACGCGTCCGAGTTCGTCGTTCGCGGTCGATTCGGGTGGGCAGGGAAGAACTGCGCAGGAAAAAGGACGAGCAAAAGGCAGGCGGAATAATAGTCGAGCTCCATGTCGACGTATATACCGATCAGTAAATAAAGCAGTTACTCCAAAGGAGCAGCGCTCGAGAAATCTTTTAAAGTCTCGCTGACACGAGGTCGAGGAGAATAAAGTCCAGGCCATTCCGAACCGCCGTCTGGAACGATGTTTGTCTTCTAGTAATAGGCCATAAAAGTAGGCAAATCGAGCGTGGTGCAGGAGGAAAGAAACGCGAGGCACTTGGGTGCAACACGATTAGCAATTTCACGAGCTAACGATGTTTAACTGTATCGCTGTTCAACGAATCGCACCAGGTATCTCCACGCACATATTTATCTAGCGTACCTGAACGCGCGACTGACGCGGGCAGCTTTCGAAAACGCTTCGAGAATCCATACGGCGACTATAAAAACTCGATTTTATTGTAGAACGGATGGGAGACAGAAGAATGGTAGGAAATATGCGACGTTTCGCGCGGGCACCGTCAATTATTCACACGCAACACCCTAGGCTGAAGTATTTTTCCATTACACCGAGACGGGGCGATCCTTCGTGAAACGAGATCGCGTTTCAACAGCGTCCTCGTCAGCAAACGCGGGCCAAACGATTCGCGTTTACCTTTACCGATGCTCCGTGGAACGACGGTGTTCTATTCTATTTTAAGGGGTAACACCACTCTAGAGGCAGAAAAAATACCTAAATTTGACAAATTATTTTGGGAGTGTGACAAACGGAATAGAATTTCTTTTCAGAGGGTTTATTTAACACATATTGAAGTATGAAAAATAATTTTTTTAGTGTCATTTTCATTCAAAATGGCGACGACAGAGCCCGTCGTCGGAAACAGCTTCTGTGAAAACACCGCCACGGGAGGACGGATTTCTCGGCATGTATGAGTCGTGGAACAAAAAATAAAAAAAATTTATAATCTATATACAATTAGCTTTGGAAGTACGTAGGGTTTTTTTTTTAAATCAATTTTTGTGGAAGTGGTGCAGTTGTTAAGAAATAAATCGATTTTTTGCTCTAAAAATGAGCATTAAATTGGTTATAAAAAAGACAGTCTACATTCATTCAAAAAACGGCTACGTACTTCCAAAGAGAATATTGTTGTAAAGCTACTGTAAAAATTTCAAATCGATTCATGCGATAGTTTCCAAGAAATTCGTCCTCCCAGTTTGAAAAAAGTGGTTTCGAGAAAAACGCGTTTAAAGTTTTATGAACATTTTAATCCTTTAAATTTTTGTTTATCTTTAATCTGCGATGCCTGCACCATACATTTGGCCATCTAGGTCGATGTTCGTCTCCTCCTTCCTTTCTAAAGTATGGTTTAAGCAAAAAAAAAAAACATCGATCCTAGAGTGGTGTTACCCCTTAAAGAAACATAGGTAGGGTAAACCAACCAGTGAATGACCGAATTGTTGAATGAGAAGCCCAGTAAATGACCGCATACTTTTATTAAGAATTGAACTTATTAATGTTTATTTAATACGTATAACTAAAAATATGAGATATTAAAAGTGCAACTACACTCCATTTCTAAACATACAGTATTTTTTAAATTTATAATTGACATTTCTTTGCCTAATGGTCATTCACTGGTATGCGGTCAATTACTGGTTGGTTTACCCTATACCGATTCCCCGTCCAGTCTCATTTCAGCGATTCCGATACTTTCGCCACCCACAATGTGGCAGCCAAGCCAGTTACAAAACAAATAAATGGAACGATCAGAAAAAACCCTCCTTCAACGATCGGTGTGTCGAAGCGATTCCGATGTCGCTCGATTGTGGGGGCCCCGCTCACTTACTTCCATTCCATTAAACCGTGTCCATCCGCAGCTAGAGCGAGTGGGGCGAAAAAAACGCGAATCCGTAGCTAAGAAGAATTGACTAATGGACATTAGCAGGTGTTTATTTCCAAGAGAGCGAGCGAGCGAGGCGGTACGGAGCGTTCTAGCTGGTCATGCAGCAGGCGCGCGTGTCCAATTTACATGGAATGTAGTCGAGAGGCTCGACTTTGGTCGTTTACCGCCTGCTCGAATTACTTTTATTGGCCATTTTTCTTCGTCCCCTTTTCTCTGTTCTGTCGGCCCGTGGCTTCTCCCGGGACGGGGATATTTTCTCCGCCCGACCTACAAATCTCTCGTCGCGTCGGGGATGCTGGCTGCGCCGCGAACAACTCCATTCCGCCAGGCCTCCGCGGAATGTTAGTTGAAACGTTTGTTCATAATAACGCCGACTCCGCCCCGTGGAAAATCGCGAGACACCGTATCACCGTACATTTCTCTCTCATCAAATGGACATCGTTGAATGAGAACTGAGGGGTATTAATCCCGACTCGTCTTGTGCGTCGCTATCAGCCATCGACACCTGCTTCCCAGGCAACAATATCGATTCCCAAGGAACCATCTGCGCGGCGATTAGTCTCGGATTACTCTCGCGAACCGGCTAGACGGTTCCTAGAGGCTGGAGTCGCCGGGGATTCAATCTAGTGGAAAACGGGGACGGAAAGGCGCGATCGGTTTAGTCACGGTGCGTGTACAGGTGGTGACGTTTGACACGGCGCACCGGCACGTTCGCGTCGCTCCTCTCTCGCGGCGATTACCCCCGATCGATCCAACAGGGGATCCTTCCAATTACCGGCATTACGCAACGCGCTCTGATCACCGCGCGATCGGCCGAACCCGCGGGTTTTCCGTGGAATTCCACGGGAGTCTGACCTTTGCAACAAATCACACGTACCGCCGCGCTCGTTTCGCGGATTCCAGCGCTTAATGGTGCCCCGTTGGAATTGAAAACTGCGCAGGCAATATGTGGGCCGCGCTAGGAATAAGTGGATGTAGAAACAAGAACCGAGAAATGTCTTCTTCGCCACGTATCGCGGGAACGAAATGGTGAGGATGACTCTTTGAGCCCTTTGTGTAATACAAATCTAGTGGGGGAATCGTGGAGAAGCGCCGCAGAAGTTAGCACAACTTTTACTATAACATCGTCGAAGACAATCTTCTTTGCAAAGTAGTTATAGTTTTAAACGCTCTGCTTGGGAAACAGAGAATTCTCTTTTCTAACACAGTCGCTGCATACGTGAACGAAGTTGCGGAACAATATCGAACGCTTGACTCCTCGGGAGAGCTGAAAACCGAGGTTATACACAGCGAGCAAAATTGATTGATCGAAGGATCCCCCCAATTACGTTTAATGGCGACCGGTCGCCGGTTATTGCGAAACGAACGGGTCGAGCTGCGACGATTACTCTACCCGAAAACAGCGATCGGTAATGTCTCGAGGAGATTGCATTCGTAAGCAGACAAGGCCTGGTGGACGCGGCGGACGCTCTCTTCCGTAATGTATTCGCTATTATTTTAATGCTCGCTCGACTATATCCGGGGAACGCGGCCCCGGACGCTCGGATCTCTGCAATTACCCCGTTGGATTGCTCGTTAATGCCCAGTCGGAGTCCGGCTCGGCTGCGAACTTTCGTCGAAAAGTGGAATCCAATTTGCGAGTCGATGGAATGATTAATCGCCGGCCGATTGTCGTTCTACGTTTATTAGCGGCGGGGAGGACGTGAGAACGCGATTGCGACGACGGTTATGATTTAACTCTGGCTAGTGGAACGTTGAGAGGATATGTTTGTAGGTATCATTGGCTTACGCGAATCTGAAGAAATTTATCGATTTAGTGGTAGATTGTATAGGGACAGGTAAGAGAAGGTTGGGATTGCCATGTTAGGAAATTACAGGAATTATGGTACATATAGCTTTGCGTTTTTAGTTCATGAAATGGTGGTAGGAATAATAGAGGGACTGTTGAGTTTTTCTTGAAGGAGGATTGCGTCTTGTTGGGCCGAAAAATAGATAATTCTTCGTGAATTTTTTATACAAAAACGGTTCAACAAATTAAGTTGAGGTTTGGCAGGCGGTTTTATTGTATCTTGAACTATTGTTCTAAATTTTTGTGTGACAGAGAAAGAACATGACAGATAGGTATAGCGAGAGCGTTGAAAAATAATCGGGTGGCTCTGGTGTTGAGAAAACGTACTGCAAAGGTAATCCGAAACACAAAATGGAAAAGACATTCTTAAAGTATATGAATGTGGCTATGGGTGGTAGTAGATGCATTAAGAAAAATAAAAAATGTTAAACTGGCAGCTTTTTGAAGAAGATGAAGCTTCCTCATTTGAGTCTGAGAAAGGTTTTGCTTCAAAATCGGGAAAACTTCTTTAAATAAAAAAGGAACGATAACAGATACGGTAATAAATATGCTCCGCCCATAGCCACGTTCAAATAATTTAAGAATCTCTTTTTCTTTTTGTGTTTCGGATAACCCTGACACTACTTTTCGTCAACGCCAGGGCCACGCGATTATTTTTCAACGATCTCTCTGTATCTGCCATGTCTTGTTTTCACTGTCACACAAAAATTCAGAAGAATAATTCAAGATACAATAAAACAGCCTACCAAACCTCAAAATAATTTGTCGAACCGTTTTTGTACAAAAAATTCATAAAGAATTAACTATTTTTCAACCCAACAAAGCTCAATCCCCCCTTAAGGTCATCGTTTTCCACCCTTCGAGATCATCCACTACCCTGTACGGAGCGTACATACTACTTAATAAATCACGACGACACGATACCAATCCACGATGGATATCGTGTACCACAGATCGATGCTATAGATAACCACAATAAGTTCTAGGAGCCAGCACTAAATTTCACAAAGCAGCGTACGCTTAATTATAATTCCTAGCTTCAGACTGACGAACAACGACGCCCCGTGATTCGGTTGCTCGCCTTCACAAACCATTAAGCCCCGCACCGAGGCGATCAAGCGGCTAATTAGCCTCTGTTTATTAGAAAAACAGGGATTCTGATGTCGTAAGGGATTAGGCGTGTTTGTGGAGCGGGAAAGCAGGCAGCAATCTTCTGGGACACCGAACAAAGGACCAAACGCATTAGGATCACGAATCCGTTGAAGATCTGACGATCTGTTGGCGCAGCTGTTTCTTCGGGATTAATCGTCCCATTCTCGTCGAATGAGAAGCTGGCGTCGTTGAAGGTACCCGCGGCATCGCGACGTGTTTACGCTGCTAATCGAAAACGTTGTTGGAAGGATCGGCGCGTCGTTGGTTTTTCTGATCGCTGATAGAGAAGCCGAGGGAACGTGGTACCATTAGTTGTAGTCTATTAGGCTCCTGGTTAATTTACGTCGGCTACCAGGCGATATTAGACGCTGCTAATTAGGCTGGGCAGCTTGTCCTGCAGCGTCCACTACATCCACGGCGACGAAACTAAATAGACGATGAAGAGGCGAGAGGAGTTCAGGAAGAGCTGGAAACGTGCCCCGTTTGCTTCCTTGTTTCTCTATCCTGTCTATCGTCTTCTTGGAATCTGCTTGGAGATCCTCAAGTTGCCAGGTGGTATTGAAAATTGACTTGCACTCGAAGAAAAATTGAAGTCTCTGACCACTCTGGGACCGAGGAACGAGAATTACTTCATTCAAAAACGAAGTTTAATTTCCTTTTAGCTCGAGAAATATGATCGAGTGAATTCCTGCGGGCCCCAAAAAGGCGGCAGCTTTGTAAAGCTCGGCCACAATTTCTCCACGGTTTTTGTGAACACCGCGGTGGAAGAACGTTCGGAGTGCAACTGTTTTTCCACTCTCAATTAAATCGACGCAAAGAGGGGTCCACGTTCGGACCGGCACAAAGAGGCAGAAGAGCGACCCACGACAATCGATTCGGACAGGGAATTAAGAACTTGATCAAAGATCGCTCCGCATTGTCTCGTGTCCCTTTCTCCCAACGAAGCGTGTCGAGCGGTGTATCAAATCTCCTGGAACCGAGTCTTTCGAGGACTCCTCCACGGAGCATCCTTCATTCTTATTATTTTTTTCCGCGTCGTTTGCCTATACTCGAGGTTCGTTGGGTGGGGATATCGCCTGGAGCCAGCTCCAAGAACAAAAGTGCTCCCTTTAAAAGTAGACGAAGAATGACGCGGCAATAGCCTTTGCGTCGCAACTTTCTCTCTCGCGTAATTAATTGTCCGATGTTGGACTAATCGCGGGCGTCGCTCCCTCGATCAATCACTCATTAGAACGGTAATTAACAATAATACCGTCGATTAATCACCTGAGTACTTATCGACATTTTATTCCCGCACAATAGTCGAGACAAAGGGCGCGTTATCAAGAGGTACGAATCCGTAATTGATTGATCCCGACGCCGTGAACTTTTCCAACGGCCTAGGGGCGGTTTTTCCTCGCACGGTGCCGCAGGTGCGTTAATAGCGAGCGTCATTAATAGAATCATTTGTCCGTCACAGGTTCCCTCGCCTCGACGGCCGCCTAGACGCTCGACGTTATTAATAAGCCTGCGTCAAACTATCGACTATCGAGTGTATCGAGTGCACAGCGTGTATTACCGAATGAGTAATGCGAGTGTTGCCTCTTCGGGACGCTTTGATCCTTTCACCGCCACTCCCGAGTCCATTCGCTTCTGCATCGCGCTGCTCGCAGATTTCCACTCCAGCGACCTCGCGGTCATCTGCCAGAGGCGATAGAAGACTATTTCTGGAGAATTTTCCTGGAGATCTGCTAGATACCATAGAACAAACACGCCCATGGAAGACCACAGGCATTGAAATCTCCAAGTTTCGCTCAAACCCTTTGAGATATTAGGGGATAGATTCGATGAGAGAATTGGGGAACTAAGTAGGGTAACTCGGGGTAATATGCCACAGTTAACTTTGAAACGCGATATCTCGCAAGTATAAGTAGATACAGGAAAAAAGATAAAACCATACGAAAGTGTAACTAATTCTGTGTATTGACTAATAAGTAGAGATATGTAACTTTTATAGTTCAATGAGAAACGTACAAATACAAAAGTCCTCGAAACTGGCATATTACCCAGGTGGTGGGTGAATATGCCACAAGGTCTGAGGTAATATGCCACAAGCTATGAAGTGCGAACTAATCACTCAAATTTTGGAGAATCAACAATATTTTAAACTATTTAAGCTATTAATAAATAAAAACAAATATTTTAACTCAATGAAACGTAAAATTTATTTGAAAAAATAGCTATTTCTTACAAACTAAACAGTCTCCAATCTCTACGCAGTCTTCATGAACCCACTTTTTGCAACAAGTAGTTTTTACCCAGTAGGCATGGTTCTGACACAAAAAAACAACTCGATGGCATTAAATAGAAAGAGTTATGAAGATAAGAGTTTGTCGGTATAATATGCCACTTGTGGCATATTATACCGACAAACATGTGGCATATTACTCCAAACGGCCATAAAACGAAGGATAGAAAATCTCTCCACAAAGTACATAGTTTTAACGGATGTTTGAGAGGTTTTTAAATTCGTTTGTTAGTATACTGTATCATAATCTATTGATTTTATGTAGAACCGTTCACACAAATGTATAATCTGCATTCTAGTTGGAGTGTGAAATTACATCAAGCCGATACTTTTATAACTTACCAGGATTTACTGAAAATAAAAGAAATCAAAAGCCAAAATCTGTTGTCGTCTTAGCAGGAACACTAAATTGAACGGAATAAGCGCAAATAAAACGCCATCTGTTCATTAGTTAAAAAATTATTGAGAAGTGGCATATTACCTACCGTGGCATATTACCCCGAGTTACCCTACAGAGCCTAAAAGAGATTCTTAACGTTAGAAAGCAAATGATTCAGATTACTCTCCCTTGTAAATGCTTTTAATTACAGCCTACGATAGCCAACAACCTAATCATCCATATTCTCCATCGCCACTTGAATGAAAGAGTTTACCGAATCCTCTTATTCAGGAAGCTGAACCTAAGCATCCCTTTAACGACTTCTAACAGCGAAATCGATCAGGCTTTTCCATCCCGCGAGCTATCGAACTTCCAGCCGTCGATGCTGTTTATCGTGCGCCGAGTTTCGCGTTACGTTTCCACGTGAATCATGCTGCTATTTCACGGTGATCGGGCAGAGAATTCAGGCCCGACGGGTCGCGAGCATCTTCATGGAAAGCCATTAAAACCGACCGTTCTGCTCGCCCACGGACGAGTCGACGAACGAGCTTTATTTAACGATGATGACCACTCGCCAGTTTTTCCCGCTGCCGCGGTGGGAGACGGCGGAGATAGGCCTGGTTTCTGCTTACCAAACGCGATTATAAACAGAGTGGATAATCCGCGCCTACCTCTCGATCGGAAGATGAGACTACAAATTCGATATGGCGTTGGACTTGGGAGCTATCGGAGGGACTCGGGACGAGGCAATCGCGGCAAGTATTTACAGGCAACGACACGGTTAACGAGGATCTCGCGAGCAGCGAATCGAGGAACGAGAAACTCCGTCCCGCTAATTACAGCCGGCCGCGGGATTAATTCGCCGCGTTCGATCGCGCTTCCTTTTAATTCGTCGTTCCATTAAGCAAGCTCGCGTCCCAACAATGGCTCCCCATCGTCCCATGGACGCGTTATAAATGCTAATTATATGGCTGTCAGCCACGTCCCTCTCCCTCGTCCCCGGTTCCCCTGACCTTTCGCCAGTCGACGAGGAAAAAGTGGAAACGATCGGTTTAATGCTAGCCCCGTGAATCATTATTCCACGGAATCGGCACACTTTGTCGCGAACACTTTGCTCTCGACGAGCCTTGAACTTTGTGTCTGCTGCTCGATGCCTCTCAGAAAGTCCGCGGCACGGATGACAGCTGAGGCGAAGAGCGACTTCTGTATCCCGTGTGAAAAAGTCTGAACGCAGACAGGTGTCGGGGAGGAAAGTGGCTATTCAGCTGGAAAACGATCGGAGTATTAATTTTCCAGGCCGACTGTTGCGTGTAATTAATATATCAAGCAGAGGAGGGGATTGTTTCGTAGTGGAAACACCGGAGTTAATTCGTAACCCCGGTCGAAAAGGCCGCTCTATCATTTGTCTAGTGGCCACCGCCCTTTGGTACGCGTCACGCCACTTTCCGCCCTTCTCTCGTTCGCCAGTTGCCGCGCGTTCCCCCCTCGCGTGCCCCACGAGCAGCAGGAACCACCAGGAATCGAAGAAAAAAAAATACACGACCGGTTCGCGCCACGGGCGATATATTAATCGAGGCTAATCGAATCAAACTCCGGAGTATCCCAGACCCGTCCATTCGTCGCTGTTTGCCCGTGAATAGATCCCTCCGTTTCGCAGGCGAAGCTCTCTGTTCTCCAGCTTCTTATTAGCCCGTTGTATGTACCTACATCGCTCGCCTCTGCGAATCGTTGTCTCCCGAGAAATTCTCGAGGCTGGACTAGCGCTGATTTATACGGGCCGAAAGTGTCGGCGGGGTAGTCCTGACGAACCAACCGCGAAGAGACGTTCGGGGAACTGCGGGAATGTGGACCAGCGACGACGGAAATTGTTTTCCGAGAAGCATCGGCTTACCAGCCGCGACCGTGTTACTCAATACCGTGAAAACCGCCTCCGACGGAGTATCGCACCCAGGGGAATCGCGGTTCGGGGCTTCCGGGGTTGGATACGTTCGAGGGAAACGACGGGTGCCTCCTACCTATCTGTCCGTCCACACGTGCGTTCATCCTAATGCGATTTCGAGCACCAGGGGACTCTGGAAATTACCTTGAGCCCCCTATCAGCACGCTGCGACTGGTGAAAGGAAGATCTGACGCCTCGCAAATGGGAAAGTTCTCCTGCACTTGCTTCTTAAGCACAGAGCAAAGGGACACGCGGGGATCTCTGCAATTAGTGTTTGGTAAAGCGCGCGGTGGGATGTTGGCGGTAGCTACGGAAAGGTAAATAGAGGCGGCGATTGTGCGCGTGGTTCTTTCGCGGGAGCAGAAACGAAAACAAGTTGTTGCAGTGGGAACAAGCGCGAGATTCGCAAAGGCAGGATGCTGCGTGTTTAATCTCCGCGAAAGCGACCCGCGACCGTCACCCCTCATTTGATACGAACACTTTGGGCCACAAGCACGGTGGCGTTAACGCGCTACCTACGACGAGAGACACAACAGAGAGAGGATCCCCTTGGGAAGTGCGGCGCGGTGTTGACTCGGGGCCAGGAGCAGGGTCGTAAAAGAGAGGCGAGGAAGGGCGAGGGCGCGCGGCGGGAAAAAATGCTTAGTGGCTTCTAATTGCAGAAGTGACGACGCCGTAACTAATGACCGGGAGACGACGTCCTGTCAGTAGTCGCGACGAGACGAGCGTCCTTGTAGGAGGTGTGGACGAGCGCGCATTTTAAATACTCCAATGAAAAGTCCGGGCTCCCCAGGCTTCTTCGTTCTACCGTTCCCTCTGCCACCCTTTGGGCAACTCAACGACTGTGTTTATCGTCGCGTTCTCGGGAATTCTTTTCTCGTATAGTAATTATAGAGAGTTTCACTGGAGAGGTGGTAGGGATCCATTAATTAGTCGAAAATTTTATTGAATACGTAGGGTAACTAGGGGAGTAATAGGGTAACACCTTTGGCGTTTCAGGGTTTTCGAGAATCTAATACAGCTCCATCGATTTTATTTGTTTTAGGCTGTGGATTAGATTTATATTAGTTACATTAAGGGGCCCCCCTAACTCCGTAGGGAAATTCTTGAAAAGAATACCATTAAATATATTTACTTCCAGTTTTGTGGCATTATTTTCCAATCTTTAGAGAATATGAAAAAAAAATTGAATGCAAAATAGTGGTTATATCCGGAGTTATAGTGCTTCAAATAGAGCGTCTTACAAAAATCATATGCGTATCGTTAGTATAAAATCAACCGTTGTAGTTGTCTGAAATAGAAAATTTAAAAATTTATGTAATCTTTATGAGTGTAGATTATGTAAGAAATACAGAAAAATAAAAAAAATGGCAGCGTCTAAAACAGACATGGACTTCTGCAATAAATTCCCTCGTTTTTTAAATCGCAAAAGTCTACTTTTGCAAAAACCAACTTAGTTTTAGTAACATCGAGAATGGGACATCTACTGAAGGTATATGTATACGAATTTTGAAGTAAATCGGGTGATTGGTTTTCGAGATATCATGCTAACCATTTCGAAAAACATCGTTTTGGAAAAAACGCGTTGAAACTTTTAGGTACCGTTTCCTGTAATTAATTTTTTTTTAAAATATTGCCTAAATATATACAAATATAGGCATAAAATTTTCAATTAATATAATTTGAGGATTTCTCTTAAAAAAAATCCCAAATATCACGCTCATTTTCAGGTCGTCAAAGTAGGGAGTCCCCTTAATATTTATCCTTGGAAAACGTTTCCATTGCAAAATGTAGATGCACTGACAATTTTACACAAAGTGCAACAACTCTCTCATAATTGCCCTGCCTATTACACTGAGCAATTCCATCGACGTGTGTTTGTTAGCCGAACGACTGTCAATAGACCGTTGAAATTTAGACTGTCTCAAATGCGATCTCCTATCGTCGCAGCAAGTAACTCTTATTATAGAATAGAGCCAACAAGCAGTCATCCTCCTCGACACCTTCATCACTCCGTCAGCGTAGTGATCTCGTCAGAGGTCGGCAATAATTGGAGCAGTAGAACATCGAGGCAAAGCGCCGACGTGTTTTGAAAGTCGGCGCTCTGGCGGCGATATTCCCGTTGAACGTCGACCATTTAGTCGGTACAAGGAATTTCTCTGATAATTACGCTAATCAGCGGCACGTGAATCGGGCGACTGTCTTTCGACGGTCTCAAAGCCGCTGAAAGCGAGTAAAAGGCGACAGGCGCTTGAAATAGAAGCTTGAGGGGGTGGACGCGCGCTCGTTTGAGGACGAACGAGGCTGCAAGTCCGAGAAAGAAGTCCGACTTAATAGAATCACAGCGCCGCGGTCAAACGGCGGTCTTGAAGTCCCTGTTATTTCAAGAGACGAGTAGAGCGCGCCATTCGGAGCAAACCTTACACACATTCCCCGTTACACCCCACGCGACACGACGAGAGGATACCGCTTCTGACATCCCCGCGGAGCAGTCCCATTTCTGGTCAATTCTCTTCCCCCCCGTTCGTTAATTAGATAGCTAATTAGAAGCAAATCTCTAGAATCTCTGCAGTGATGTAGGAAGTTCCTTAGATGTCCACTTAACGGGCGTCTAAGTCAAGAGGAAGACGTTGATTGGAAGCGCGGCGAGATTGATGGTTCAGCGAATCCTCAGAATCCCCCTAAGATCGCGAGAGGAGTGTTCCGAGCACGCGTGAGGGCACGCGCGGGGAAAATATATGCAGGCACCTCGCGGTGGGTGAATCCACCGGCCAGGGCGAGCGGAGTCGGCTGTTCAGGCAGGTCGTAATCCCGGACGAAGAAGACGAAGGAGAGCCAACTGTTCTCGCGTCTTCATCAACGGGCCCGCGAGGAGGGGGGACCACCCATCAGGAGCAATATCGTTTCATCAGTCGCTAATATCACTGCTTCGAGTGGTTCAACACCTTGTAACGCCAGGTGGGACGTTAACGGCGCCCCAGGAAGTCCTAATGAAGACAAATCTTGCCCAAAATGGCGGCCACACTTATTTCCTGCTCCGCCTCTGCCCTCTCCCACCTCGTCTATCCGTCCCTCTGCCTTTCGCCGCTTTGAATCAATTTGTCGCCCGTACTCTCCGAGAACGTCCGCCAGAGTCAATCCTTTCACTCCTGAACGATAATAGACGCTCGCAGCTAGCGATACTACCCTGGGTGTTTTCATCGACAACGTATTCGACGATCGATCGAAGCCACTCGTGGGGAAAGAACCACGAGGAAAACAACTCCTTGGTGGCTGAAAGAATGCGAGAGGCGCGTGAATAATGAAGAACAGGAACTGACATCGTCGACACTCGTTGTTTCTTCAACGTTAACGATTCGCCGACGTGGACGGTGAATCGTGATGGGATTGACGGAAACGTTACCACTATCCCGGTCAGGATCATTACGCTAGCCTCTGCATTTATACATGCACAGGGATCGCGCCCGGTGTGCGCACACGCGCTCGCGCCAGCCCAGGTCGTAGGTAGCTGCATACATAGATCGAGGCTAGAGCACACCACCGCGGAGCTAGCTTATCGATCGCGTTCTTGTCGCGCGAATGCTATGGAAATAAATGGGCGAGTAAAAAAATCATAGAAGCCTTCGACCTGAGTCACCCCGCCGTACGGGGCAGAGGGATGGCACCGCTTCAATCTAGTCAATGATTGTTTGTTTCACTTGGGGAACACTTTCTTCGCACTTTGTATTAGCGAGAATCTGGGAACGCAGCTGCGTCGCGACGAAACCTTTGTCTCACAGCCATCGACTGATCCCGCGCCCATTAATCCGGCACTAAAGAACGATGAATATTGATGAACGGGATATAGGTGACTTCGGGATCGATAGATTGACCCGAGCCTGGCAAGAATAGTCCCCCGTGACGTATCAATTTGCACCGCACAGAGGGAGGCGCTTCTCGTGTCAAAGATTTTCAATTTGCCGCGAGAGCGTCGGCTAGCTTCCACCTAAACCGACGAGACCTTTCGTCGAGGTCGTTGCGACACCGCCTGGTGGATAACAGAGGGCTGGGGGAAGGGGTGGGCTTGGTCAGAGAGAGGAGAAAAGCGCATTTATAAACCGGCGAAAAATCGAACGATAAATCTCGCCGCGGCGGGGCGAGCGTCCCGCGCCCTTGGGCCTAAACGACTAAATAAGTGTTCCAATTTCAAAATTACCCGCTAAACGATTTGTGGGCCGGCAGAAAATATATCGTTGACATGTGGGCAAAGCCCCTCGGCCTGGCCAGAGGGAGGAAGCCGCTTCTCGGGAGCCGGCGTCGCCCGCGAACGATGGAAAAAGACGACGCGGTCCGCGGGAGGAAGCCGCCTCAGACGGAGAAACCTCTTCTCGTGAGGAGCTGGAGCGAGATGGCGGGCACGTAAAAGAGAGAAACGCCGCGGATGGTTGCCCCCGGGAGACAAATGACCGTCGACCGACGGAAGACACTTCCAAATTGCTTGGACGGTGTCGCTGTCCCGCCTCTTTTTACAAGCGTCCCTTCTTGTAAGCGTTCCACGAGTGGCGTCCTCGTCTCCGCGAGCGAACGACCTATTAGCAAAATATTCGGGGAACCGGCGACGCGTGCCACCATCGAGCTTTTCTAACGAGTATTTTGATACCCGGCGATGCCTCGCGCGCAACCCCCGTCGCTGCCCGCTTGTCTTTATTTAGAGGGGACCCGCGCAAACGCTCGCGAGACAGTGAGGGGTATAGCTTTCCGTGGGAGTAATTAACTTTCGGGACTTGCCTCGTCTTCTTTTGGTAGGAGGGTCGAGGGAGTAGGGAGTAAGACAGTCATCATTGCCTTGTGGCGAGTAAATTAAGGCGGGATTGGTATGTAGTATGAGTTAAGTAGGGAATGTTCTGATTTATTTTGGAGTAGTTGCGGATTTAATGGAGCAGTTGCCGTCTGGGACCTATTTTTAAAGAAAATGTGATTTTATCTAAACACTATATGTTTTTTTTCCTATAATTTTTATACCATACGCGTGTAAATTTATTTGTTTATTTACTAGTGAAATACCCCGCGGTTCGCTTCGGGCTTAAGAGATATTAAAGACTGCATGAAAATATAGTTTACCCCTTTTCACACCCTTAGGGGTTGATTAGTTCAAAATCCTGAAATTGAGTTTTAGAGATTTGTGTGGGCAATATTTGTGAGTAAGTACCAAGTTGATATCTAATCGAACCTAAGAGATATTAAGGAATTCGAGAAAATGCATTTTACCCCTTTTCACCCCTTTGGGAACGGAATTTCAAAAAATCCTTCCTTGGTGAGCGCCTACGTCACGAATGCAACGTATCTTCCAAATTTCACGTTCCTAGATTAAACGGTTTGAACTAAACGTTGATGAGTCACTCAGTCAGTCAAGACTTCTTCTTTTATTTACTTGTTATTCTCTTATGTATACTGGGTGTCCCAAAACGTTGGCCACCTTAAAAACGCCACTGGTTTGGAGCCATTTCTACTCTTTAATACCTACTACCCCCTGTGCTTCTTCAAGCGAGATCTCCTTTCCTACAATTTCTCGATATATTCATTATCCAGCAGGTATGTAAAACGAATCTACATTGCGTATGCAGTCGTATCTAAGACGGTGGGATGATAATGCAGGAAGCCAGCAAATAAATTCCACCGAAGCCCGATTAAGATACCTTCGAATTTTCCAGTTATCACGGCACAATGAATTTATGAGACCGCAGCGCGGTACACGCTCGGCTCAATCGACCTGGCCACCGTTTACTGGATCCATAGAGTAATTTCTTTCTGTACCTTTTTCCTCGCGCGATTCATGCCTACTAACCGGTCGGCTAGTTTTTCGTCTCGCTCCAAAAATCACGTCGATGGGCTGGAGCAACAGGGACGTTGCTCAAACTCGATGCTACTATAGCTATACCCGTCAGCTAGTCGATAATTCCACGTTATACACGCCTCTGCTTTCTTTATAATCGCCTCTAACGACTGCTCGTACCTTAGTTCCCCGAGACACTACCGCCGTAAACGATTCGTGGCACTTTATAAAGTCGATATCGATTCCTTTCATGGAAAACATCGCGCGATGATACGAGTCGTGCACATTCCAGTGTTAGGTATACAAGTATTGGCTTCTGAATTGGCGTGGCGCGACCATGGCTACTTAAAAAGCAACTTAGTTGAACGCTACCACCGTTACTGCAAAGTCACCGGATTTTATTGAGAAACAAATATGCAAAAAGGCTGCCCGTCTTTTTCCAAGCGAGCGGACGTGGAATAGAAAAACAAGGCTGTTACTTAAAATTCTTCCGCAGACGGGAACCCTGTGTTTAATAGCGAATCATTTTTGCGCGCGCCAGTGACGTAAGAGTACCTTTGAATCTCTTCGCGGAAGAAAAGCCGCCGCTTGGTTTACGAGTAAGAAAAAGCGAAAGTGGTTTACGTTATGCCGTCTTAATCCACTTTGCACTTCTTTATTCTTACGAAATCTTTGCGGTGGTAAATGTAGCAGTTCCTTTAACGATTACGCATTATCAATTATTTAGTCTGTTTCATTTAAACCGCACAGTCTCAGTATTCGCAGAGCAAAAGTGAGGTCCAAGAAAATCGATAGACTTCGACGGTAATTTTATGCCGAACGAGTAACTTCGACCGTGATGCCGAGTTCGTTTTCTGCAAGTTTCTTTGATTGCTACCAAAGGGTCGTTAACGAACCGTCAAAGTTTCTTGCGGTCGCGACAGGATGTCTCTCGAAACGATGTTTACAGTTGGACTGTATTAAAGCCAGCTAACAAGAAACGGTTATCAAATAATCCATTAGATCTGTCGCCCGCCTTCTCAAGATCGTCGCGGCTCTTAACTCTGCTACTATTCTACTCGAGTGACTTCCGTCCAAGCGGAACCAAAATGGCCGCCGAGGTGCTCGTCACCCGTTCGCCTCGCGCTCCATCCTCTCCGCGTGCTATCTTTGCATCGGGTTTAATTCTCCGAAAGCTCCTCCAACTATCAAACGCCGATTCACAGGCTTCTCCAAACCAGAGGAGCATCTAATCGCGCACCCTCTTGTTCTCCTCTATTCTTCATCCTCAGTATTCTACTCAAGCGAACGCTACAGTCCAGCCATTACAAACTCGTCCATCATACAATAGCCAAGACAAACTAGCAGAAAGATCATTTGCCTCCGGTTCGTCACGTGTCGTTTGCCATTTCAATTTGCAGCCGTTGAACCAGCGAGTACGAACTCTCGAAATTTACGACAGCACGCGCGGCTCTCAGCGTTCCGACTCTTGACACAGTAGCCAAGGCGATCGATCGATCACTCTCACGTGGAGCTGCTGCGTCGCGTTCAAACAGCTCCGAGTACTTATGCATAGGTACACGTACGTAAGTAAAAGGGGGCGTACAGAGAGGGAAAGAAGAAAAGGAGGAAAATTAGAGGTGAAATTCCGAGCGCACCGGTTGCGTCTGGTATCAATTGCGAGTCGACACGCCAATTGGCGTGCGGAAACCCGGCTGCCAGCGCCGCATCGAGTGCCAACGTCGAGGACTTCCGCCAAAGGACGTCGTACGTCTGCGGATTAACGCGTTTAAATATGATTTACGTTGATAGCTTGTAAATGGACGGTACGCGACGAATGACGACGCTTGCCTTTAAAGTATTCGCGGCTATAATCGAGCGTGGTGGCTGCGAGGCGAACGGGCGGGGGATTTAACGAAGTTAATGACGCACGACCGCTATGAAACTTCCAATCGGCTGCTGTAACGCGGCTGTACTTCGCGTCTTGCGGATAGCCGCGTGGTTCTCTTCCTCGCTGGAGAGACTTATCAATATACTGTTGAAAGAAACGATCCTCCTCCCAACGATGGAACAACGACGAGGGACAGGGATAACAGGGCCCATAATGAAGCAGGATTTTCGGCATAGTCACCGCGTTAATCGAACCAGAGTGTTCCAGCCGCCTGTGGCCCGCGTAGGTCGATGTCAAAGGCGTCGATGCGGCAGGTGATCCTTTGAGATCCTCTTCAGGAGTAGGGTAATTGTGGGAGAGATGCCGCACTCGGAGAGACGCCGCACTATCGGTATTTCAAGGATATCGGTAATAAAACACATCATTGCCGATTTTATTTGTTTAAGGCTGTTGATTTGGGTTAGTTTGTCAAGCCAGAGCGTGTTTCCTGTATTATTGTTAAAGATTTTGCTGTTTTTCGAGGTAAGCCTAGCGTACTTTGCCTGAAAAGTTATACGTCGCGTCTATTTTTACTAATATAGTAGCTAAAAATTCATAGTTTTTCTTGATACAACATTTGTAATACGTTAAGGGGACCATGTAGAATATTTCCTTGGCAGAATGGGTTACTTTCGACTTAGCATGTGGAAATACGAAAGTGCGGCGTCTCTCCCAGGCATTTCGGATAGACGCCGCACTTTTATTTGGGATAGATGCCGCACTTTGATACTGTACTGTATCGGAAACTAAGTCGATTTAAATGATGTTTTTAATGTTTAAAATACCGAAAAAGTTTTTTAAAATAGCTAACGTGGTATCTCAAGGCAAATTATTTATTTTTAAATGAATAATCTTATAATCGAAATATATTTGTGGACTATGTACTCTTTTTTTCACATTTTTTTTATTTTAATCTCAAGATGCCAACTGAATATAAAAAAAATTTCGAAAAGCAGATATAATATCTGTTCCTACTGTACCCATTTAATTTTCCAATTTTATAATTGTATAAAGTAAAAATGTTTCATTTTACTTTGTTTTTATTATTTTTTTATATAAAAGGTTAGAAGTAACAAGTTTAAATCGAAAATTAAACGTGTTTCGAAATGCGGCACCACTCCCGCATGTGCGGCGTCTCTCCTACCAAAGGATGTTTTTAGTTTCAATTTTTTTAAGGGTGACAAATATTAAAATTTTGATTTTCATTAATGCTAGTAGAATCACAAGATGTTGAACTAATAAGATATATCCTTGGAAAACATTTTCATTGCAAAATTTAGACACGGTGACAATTTTGCGTAACGTGTGGCAACTCTCCCACAATTACCCTAATTATAACGACGACATCGATGCACAAGCATCCTTGTGATCCAAGGCATAAACTGTTTGGCGGGATAGTCACTTTGCTTTGCTACGTTGCTTAGTGGACGAGAAGGTTGAAGCGAACGGAAGCTAGAAAGGGGCCTGGACGCGAGGCACTGTATAATCACAAAGGAAGGTGAGAAAATCCGCGAGGAGACGATGGAGGAACGGCAGAGGGGAGCCAGCTTGCGAAAGGACAGCCGAAGCGGCGAATTCGTGAACATCAAACGAATTAAATCTCCGCGGCGAGGCGACCGCAGAAACTAATATCTCGGCGAGGCTCTTCCGTTCCGTCGTTTCTGCGTCGCGTTCTTCGCCGCCTTTCTTCCCTCTTCGACCGCGTTCGCCACTGTGTTTCTGGTTCCTTTTCAGAGCCGGACGACCACCGGCAAAATGGACGGCCGACGACAAAAATTCTTGCCCACTCCTCTCAACCGAATTAGATTCCCTTGGGAGGAATTCTGACGTGGCAGCTACTACTGCGATTGTAAAGAAGTCAATTAGTTTATTAGGACTTTGGTATTATTCTCTCTACTCTTGACACTTGTGTTTCAAGAAAGCTTGCTTCTCTAATCGAGTTCTACGGAGCCTACGCAAACATCTCCGCGCAAAACAGAGCGGCGAAGGTAGCCCGTCACTTTGAACGACCGCTTGATTGTGTCCCAGCTATAAAACGAGGAACAGCCGTTCGTGCGTCCGATAAGAGGCGCTAATAAACCGAGTGAAACGTCCACCTGAAGATAGCCGCATTTTTGCGGCTGGTTTTTCTAAACGGATGATGAAGTGCCACAAGGAGGATGTAATTTCCCAGGTAAACGAGCTGGTACGCTCATAATTAGAGCTGACACTTCTGCCAGCCTCGGGCTAGCCGCTTACAATCAGAAAATCCCCTAGATACACGAGCGAATAGGGGAAAAGGAATGGAGAGGCACGAAGAGTGTAAACGGCGCGGAGACGGTTGGTCCGCGTGTTTTACGGCAACGTAATAACACTTTCGACGAGTATTAAATGCTCCCTGGTCGAGGTAATTAAGTCGTTTCCGGCGCGGTTTAGAAAGGTGGTCGGACGTGTCCCGCGAAAAACGAGCAGTTCTTTGGAAAAATGAAGGAGGCGCGAGCTAGCCGGCGAATCTGCCCCGTCTTCCGTTGCTGGTAACGTAACTGGTGTCGTAATGGGTATTATCCTGCTCTCAGGCGTCGATATTACCGGCGAAAGTTTGGAAGGCTGGCTCGCGAAGAGGGAAACAGAACATCTATCAGAGTGAAGCCGAGAGTATCATCAGAGCTGTATGCAATTAAAGGATTTATTTCCTCTTCCCACAGATGAACCTTTCTCTTAAATAATCCACCTCGAAGTCACTTCGAAATTACTCCAACTGTCCCGAGGATTTCGACACATCAGGGGATTGATTGCATATTTAATTAGACATTCCGTTCCAGTTGTTTTACTCGAGCATAAACTGTGCAGGTAATCCTATGATCTATCGAGCTCGATTTCATTCAGAGGCTAATTCACGGGGAATTAAGTGGCCTGGCTTCATCGTAGCTTTTAATTTCTCCTTCAGTTTATTACTAATTTATTCCACGCGGACTTCATACCTTTCGCGCGAGTTCAGGCGAGCTGTATGAAGACCAATGGAGTCTCTTTGTGGAAAGGGCACATTCCACGTTTACAATTAGATCTCGACACGCTGGACGTACGGTGCCGTTTTATGAAACGCTCGAAACTGTGTCAAAAAAGGGTAAAAAGGTGGAATGGTGAGGGGGATACCAAGAAGCAAGGTCGATCGTTGGTCTCGGAGGTAGTTTTCAAGTGGGACTGTACAGTCGGGTTGCGCAGGTGTGACCGATGGCGGCGTTCTTTGATCCTGAAGGGACTACTCGGCTACCTTGTCCACGACTCATCGACCGCCTCTCTTTTTCGTCATTCCACTCGATTATTCCCTAATGGCTAACGTCGTCGCGAAAACGGCCCTCGATAATTTCGACACCGTTTCCCATGATTTCCTTGTCGCAAACGTGATGTCGCCTAACTCCATCACATAAAATGCAGATGAACGTTTCAGTCACTTAATTCGGAGACCACCTGCAGCTAACTTGAGATGTATACTACCGTTCATAAGTACCTATTAGGTCACCTACTCTGCGTGGAATAATTATTGTGAAAATCGTTGAAAATTTATCGAGGAACTCTCAGAACTTTTACTTCAATAGGTACTTTAAATTGAAAGCAGTGAAAAAATATCACAATTTTTTGCAAATACAGTGCACTTGCAGTTCTGTAATTATCATTATATATGGAATGCTCAGTTTTGTATTTATTCCCCTTAATTGTTGATCAATATTGTTTCCTCGATTACTGGAGATAACCTGCTCCCCCTTCTATTATCAGAAAAGTTCAGAAGAACCGGAGTGTTAGCGTCCCGTAGGCAAGAAGCTCTTGTGGAATTCGCCGTAACGAATAGGTAATACGATTTTTACGGAGAGATCCATTCCACGGGCTCGAAAACGCATCTGATTTGTGGCTGGAAGCTGGCTCGGAGTAGCTCTCGAGCATCGTAGGAGGGGGACCGTCTAGGAGCCGGTATTCAAAGACGCCCGAGGATGTCCGATTCGTTTTGCATTTCTCTCCTCTATCCTCTCGTTCGGAGATTAAGAAATTTCGATATTAGAACCGGCCATCCAGAGTTCTCTAAGATGCATATTTATTGGAAGTTCCCCGGTGGCGTCTAGATCTGGCTCGATACTCCGTTACCGATCCATTATTCGCGTTGGAATTTAGAAAAGTATAGGGTGACTGGATTCTCTTATCGACACTGTTTCACAAGTACCCATGTTGTGGTGCGATAGAGAAAGTAGAAATTAGTTGCGAAACGATTACAATATCCCATTAAATACTACTCCCATCACTAAGTCTTGACCTCGCTTGACCATTCCCAACAATGCCACTGCCATCGCACCAATTATCCCACACAGAACACTAAAGCCAACAAATTCCTCTGTCAGGAATTCAGCAAACCTAACCTCGGATCTATTCTCTGTTTCAGAGCAAGCGAACCACCTGAATCTGTTCAACAACCGGCAGCAGCCGAAGAAGAAGCGCAAGAGCCGAACAGCGTTCACCAACCAGCAGATCTTCGAGCTGGAGAAGCGGTTCCTCTACCAGAAGTACTTGAGCCCAGCGGACAGGGACGAAATAGCGGCTCAGCTGGGCCTGAGCAATGCCCAGGTGATCACGTGGTTCCAGAACCGAAGGGCGAAGCTGAAGAGGGACATGGAGGAGCTGAAGAAGGACGTGCAGACGGTGAACCCGTTGCTAGTGGCGCAACACCACAAAACCTTCCTGGAGAACGTCCAGGACCTTGGGATCCTGAAGAAGCGACCTCTGCCCAGCTCCATGGACGAGAAATCGTAGGGGATGCAGCCCTCCGGTCGTCGTCCCAACAAACACCGATTCCCTCGAGTTCAGAGGCTCGCAGAGGGAGCTAGATCTGTGAACGATCACCCATTCGAGTCTATCGATCGGTTGACGCGTTGGGTCGAACGTGGAGCCAGACTTTTGTAAGGTCAACGCTTAGGTTCCTTTCATAGTGCGTTTCGGAGCGACCAGGAGAAGGGTTCAGAGGAAATGTGGTCACAGGTTGACTATTGCATTGAAGGATAAGGATAAGAGATAGTTTGAACTGAGCATCCTTTTTAAGGCTGAAGATGGCAGAGAGGACAGTTGATCTTTTCTTAGCGTTGGTTCCTTCTCGTCGAAGAGACGCATGAATTCTGCGAAAGTCTGAGAAGTCGTGGACATCGTTGGAGTGGCGTGAAACGATTGTGGTGGACGGTCGAGGAAACGAAGGTGTTCCTTGAGCGTAATATACTTTAAAGGTTTTGTAAATTAAAGACTGCCAAATACTTACAGCCCTCGCTGACTCTCGATAGATCCGCTCTACCGTCGACTGCGATCACAGAGATGATATTTTCGATAATATCACGAATAACCGTTACAGTTTGATAACCCGATGCGACAAAAGGGAAGCGTTTAACAGGGGTTTCTGCGGCTCGTAGAACGAGAAATTCACGGTTTTGTGACAGGAGATGACATCGAACGAGACGCAGGTATTCACGAGAGGCATTAACGATTAGATAGAATTCGCGTATGACGTGTAGAGGAACGTATGTTCTGACCGGAGGTCTCTGGGCTAATCTCCTTTCCCTTAACGAAGCCAACGACGAACTGCTACGATCGATTAGCGGACACCCTGTATTATATTGTATTTATTGCGGCGAGAACACGAGCGAAAATGGTAAATGAAAGCCAAATGATCCGGGAGGGAATGCATCAATGATAAGTTATTGAATAAATATATATATATATATATATTATATTATAGCATATAAATTATACAAAAATGGAGGCCCCTCGAAGCGAGGCCAGGCGATTCTGTATATAAGCTGTATATAATACGTCGTTCTCCCGATAAATATTACGCATGAAACGAGAATAATAGAGTCGTTCGGACGCGATTAGTGTAATAAAAGAACGAGAGGAAGAATTATAAACGAATATAGATGGGACACTGCAATATACCTGATCATCAGTTTAATTAGTGAGCTTTACGACCCGCGTATAAGATGCAAATCCGTGTATGCGCTTATAGGTGGTTTACGAGAGGTGATAGACGACGGTGTGAAAGGAAAAGCCGAGAGAGAAAGACCGAATGAGAGAGGGAGAGACAGAGAGAGAGAGAGAGAGAGGGAGGAATGAGTGCGTGTGAACGGAATTAGTACTGTGTTATAGTGAGTCGAAAATAAATGGAGACATTTAAAATAAACGAAATGGAATAATTGCCCCACGTTCCCTTTCTTCCATAGATCCTTACACTTGAATCAATCGTGATCCAGGCGGACACGATTTAGGCAACAGGTAAGAATCTATAAAAATAAAAAACTGTCGATGAATCTCACTATAAATAAAGAAGAATCTTTCCTACTTTAAATTTTAGATTCTCCCAGTAGTCAAGAGTAGATTCAAGATCAATCTTCACAGAGAACCTCGAAACTTTTCATCATCCTTATTCATCGTCGCACACGTAATACCCAAACCAAACGTGACTGAAGCAGAGCGATGCAAGGTTTCGAAAGCCGTGTTCCAGACGGAAGCAAATTATTCGCCAAAAATAGCTCGATACACGCTACCCTTCCGGGAACCTTTTTGAAGCCCGCTCGCGAGGTTTATCCAGAGCCGTAATCTATTAAGATGAAGTCATTTCGCCTTTCTTTGACGAATCTGTTCGCGCGAGGTCTGCTACTCGTCATAACCATGCAGCTCCCGTCGACAGGTCGATGTAAATCTTATCGACATCTCAAGGATCCATTGGAATCGAAGCTCCTCTCCACTTCTCCATTAAAATCGGTATCTCCTCAGACATTAAGAACGCAGGAATTCTTTTCCATCTCTTTCTGAATGTCGATTTCCCGCGGGTGGTCGCGAGGGGATCGTAAAAGCCGCGTTAGACAGCGTGCCGCGGGATCGATGCTGTAAACGACCGTGGCTTTTTAATAACAGAGAAAGAGAGAGGCGTCGTTCGCCGCCTACTCGTAAATAGAAAAGCTAATCAGACATTGGACCGGTCTCCCGCGACCATAGACTCACGAGGAAGATACACCGCGCTGTGTATTACCGACCTACTTCCTGCTCGCTGGCTATCTGATGCTAAACGGAGCCATTTTATATCGAGGCTCGTTAATGAGCCCGTCATTAGCCTGTCGTCCATTATCTCGATATAAAACACGCGCAGGTTACCGCCGCGTTGATCGATTAATCGCCGCTGAATCTAGGATGTCTATTAGAAGCGTGATTACGCGCGACCAGCGTGTACACGCTGATTACACGTTTCACGCTCCGTCTCGTGTTCACCGACGTTGCTCGGGACTCGCTCGATAAGACGAACTTTCGCGAACCGATCTGGGGAAAAGAAAGGAAAGAGATAAATAACGTCACGCCCGCCAAAGATTACGAGCGGGAAAAGCTGAGCGAAAGAAACTCACCGTGGGGCCATTCTAAGAAGCTTCTATCCGCGAAGCAAGAAGCTCAGCATCCCATGCTTATTATACACCACCTTTCACTTGGATTCCTGACTCTTGGACTAAATTCTCTGGCGGTATATTTAGAGACATTATTCGTATAGGTAGGCACAGCGGAATATTTCGTCCCTTAACATTAAGCGAATAACGAAGCTTCTGTTTCGTGTTTGATGTAGTTAAGAGAGATAGGTGGTAAGAAATTTTCTTAAGACACGCACGATCATTTGTTCCGAGAATTGCAATCCCACAATGCGAATATATAGGATTGCTGATTGGCCAGGGAGAGAAGTGACGATGGTGAGCGTGAAATCGACGACAGGCCACTCGGCGGCGAGTACGGCTCGAAGTTGCCGTGGTGATTCAAAGTAAATCGCGGCTGGTTTGAATGGAGAGGCGGTTCGTATCCCTCGCTGGGATCGACGGGTCCATATATGAAGCAGTAAGCAAGGTAGCCCGCGCCGCCCTGTAATTCAGCCGCCGCAACGTCCAAATAAAGAATTCATAATGGCGATGATGACCACCGCCAATTTTCTCGATATAGCCGATACACCAATAACTCAACCGATATCCCCGCCGTAATTTCGCTTATTGTCCGTCGGATCGTACGGGAAACGAGGAATGACAATCGCGGGGAAAAACTAGACGGTCACCGCGGGCCACCATTGATCCCTATCGTCTACTATGCACAGGGGGGATGCACCTGTTATCGAGCGGCGCGCGATAACGCGAGCATAAACAATCCTTCGATGGTAATTAATCATGTCACGCGATCGTCCCCTAGTTTGTTTACCGTCTGGCTAGTTCGAATAGGTTGCGTGCGATTCGCGCGGTCTTTGAACCAGCTCTTTTTCTGCTCGCCGCTCGTAGCCTCCACTACGCAATCGCGGCGCAAAAAGGGCCCCTCGTGATCGAACCGCTCGCTCCTGTGGGAGCCTAGAGTCTGCGCAGGTTTTTGCAAATAACTCTTACTCTGTCAGCTCTTTTCAGTGTCTACGTCACCTTTATTCTGTAGGTATACAAATTCTGCTAATAGTAGTTCTTCATTTAGGTGAATTTTGATACATTTTCTATTTTATAATAGACTGAAGAGACAATAGTAGGTATTCTTTGCGTAGTTTGTTTTTCAAGATTCATCCCCTAATGGAAGCTATTCGACCATCATGCGCAGCATCCGCTACCGACGATTACTGAGAAGAATCGTTCGGCGCAAGAGATTCCTCGATAACGGCCCAGCCAGAGATCATTTTCCCGGCATTGACACGCCCACGTAATTCGGACTCATTTGCTCGTTGACTCGCTTAACCCGCGGCCAGTCATGCGTCAATCAGCTGCGGCCCCGCAGCGGATCCATAATTTCGGCGTGGTCCAGCACGCGAGAAACGAGTTTCCCTCGGTCCACGATGTAATTAGACAGCGTGAATCTCTAGGCCATGCCCATCAACGGGCCTCGTTAATACGATATGTCTCGAAAATCCGTCGAAATCTTTCGCCTTTCTTCCTCCATCCTCCTCCTCCGCTCGACTCGTTGTCGTTTTCTCGGCCCCTCCAGTTTTTAGATTCCTCGTAGACCGACTCCTCTTTCGCCCCGGGTGGACCCTACCTGTCGGGGTCTTTGATCCTCCTCACGCCAACGAGATTCATTTACACGGGAGGTGGACTTCCTTTCAGGTGTGCTGGCCCGCTAACGAGAGCTCGCGAGCTGGGATACCAGCTTTCGGAGCCACGTGGGTGTTGGTGAGGCTAAGTGGGACGTTGATAGCGTCCATACACGACGTGGCAATCAACATTATCCTAGCTGTACCACTAACTAAGAACACCTCCTTCTGTGTCCAGCATCCACTCCACCCTAACCGACGGATTAACCGATCCCCCTCCGAACGCTTCGAAATACCTTACAAACTTCCTCGTTCCACGAAGAAGATTCAGACGCGAGCCACGTCACATCCATCACCGGTGGCCTCGATCGACCGTCGCAAAAACGTAGGATCGGCAGAGAGTATGCCGGTCCGCTCGCTGCCGGGCCCGAATTCGGGGCGAGAGTGGCAACGGGAGGCTGCGAAACGCCGGCGATAAATTTCGCTGGAAACTGGAATGCCCGGGACCACCTCCACGCTTACGAGTCGCAACACTTCTGGTCGACGCTGATCGGACAAACTGGCTGGCCAAGTGATGTATAGTGGATGTCCAGGCCTGGGCTCGGTACAATAACCGAAGGTGAGAGCGAGAGTGTAGGGGATGCTGGTGGTCTGTAATCAGGATCCGAGCCGCTGGCCAGGCCCCGCCATCGTCCTGGGCCTCCTTACCATTAACCTATCCGGGTACCCGTTCCGTTCCGTCAACCTGACGTCATCCCCGATCCGAGATCTCGTTCCTTACGCGCGCACGCACGGCCCCCAGATTCGAAATCGAGTGGCGACTCTCGTCGGAGCCACGATTAACGATCGTTTCATTCGACTACGTCGAAACTCGCTCGGAGTGCTAGGCGCTGCTTCCAATAACGCGGCGACATGATTTATAGGATCCGAAATACAAAACGGGATTCTTAATTCGAGAAAAGCCTGCGATGCCAAAGGTTCGTTCACCCCGCGTCGCACTTTTCTCTCGTACTCGGGCGCCGCGCGGCACCGTTTTGGATCCCTGAATCGCGCTCGTTCGTGGATTAATGGTCTTCCCTTTCGCGGCGAACGGGACCGAGCCGAAGAAGGGGTTAATTTGCCTCCGGATCGGTGGAACGTCCAGAGCGGAGAGGGGCTCTCGAATCAAATCTCATTCTGCGGCCGCGGTGTGTCTAAATATCGGTATCGTTTGTCCGGTGTCACCGTAATTAGCGATCGTTCCAGACGTTCCCGTCGGACGGGTCTGGTTACCGAGAATGATCGGAGCTGGTAATCAGGATGATTGATTGACGGGTCTGATTTCGACGTTTACAGGCTGTCAGGCAAATGAAATCGACGTCAGATTTCCGCCACGGCCGCCGCGTTTTCATTTATTATTCCAGGCTACCAGGCTTTCCCTGTTATTACCCAACCGTATACTTTCGACGATTTCGAGCGTGGACATTTTTAATGCCGCTACGCCACGCACGGGATTCTCTGCGGGGAGGTGGGGTGTAATGGCAGTCGGCGATCGATAAGCGTTTGGACAGATCTAGTTAGTGGCTGCGGAGTACCGGGCAAGACTACTAGTTTACCGTTCGCGTTTGTTAAGCCGCTTAATTTGCAAGCCGGTGCCAGTGCCTCGTACAGCTAGATATATTAATGACACGTGGAAAATTGCACGGTACGGGCGCACGGTGAGCCCGATTCGCTCGATCCGCTTGTGAACAGACCGAGTGGACGCGATCGTGGGTTTCGACACCGTCCTCGGAAGGCAGGCACGCTCGGGGTCCTAATGGAGCCTCGGACTCGCGCGAGCAGCTAAACTAATTCACGCGAACGGTTAATTTGACTGTCAAACGGTGATTAATCGACCGACTCGGTTACTCGGTCAAACGGGTGACCCAGCGGAACTGCTGAACCGATTAAACTGTACAGCCTATTAACAGCCGCGCGGCCGATACAGCACGTTATCATTCACGCTAGCCAGCCCCGGAGTCTCCAACGCACACCTGCCTCCTTCTGTCGGTAACGCTCTCCGCGAGCCATTTTTCAGCCTCGTAAGTCATCGAATCTTCGAACCGCTCGGATCCTCTTCCAGCCAGCCCCGTAGAGTATTGTGAGGCAAGAGTTATTACTCCTTAGTCACTGATGGGTCTCATTGACACGCGGTGTCTAGCAGCTACTTCTGACAAGCATAACTCATCCACGCGATTACTATCCGTTTTAAAATCTAGATTCTTGTTCACCTAGTAACTAGGGGTCAATGTTATCTCTCCCCAAGAAACTTATCTCTCCACCATGTTTAGCGGGTCGTTTTAAACGAAAAGTTTACCACATTCTCCGTGATTTAATTGAGTTTCCGAGGAAGCATAGTTCACGTCACGACGCCCTCGACTTTGCCTAACCGTTCTCGTTGCAGCCCCCGCTGTATCAAGATACTGTCGCTGAAGTATGTTACATCGCCGCGATGCAATCGCGTCTGCGAGTTCCGCGCGCTGTTCTCCAGCAACTGCTTCACGCTTCGAGGATCTTCCAGGAATTATTCACTGCCCGGTACCCCTCGTCGGCCAATTTGCCGGGGAATTATGTGATTTTCCTTGTGAAATAAAAAGCCCCGCGCGAGCGTTACGCCGACGCCTCGGACATCGGGATGGCTCGAGTGGGGCGAAGTTGGTCCTTGGCGCGTTTCCACGATGCCCTAACAGCAGATCGCACGGTGCGAGAGTTCGTTAGCGTCCGACTCGGTTGAATATCATGGCTTTTTAGCCTGCAGGTGTCATTAGGGCGCGGATGGACGGCCAGACGCTGATTGGTCTCGGCCGATCGCCTGCGGGGACATCGGCTCATCAGCTGTCCCATTCGCGGCAACGACGAACAACCGACGTCCCTTGTAACGTCTATACCTCGCGCTGTCTCCCTGCACCTCGATCCCACTTTTTCCCCGCGGTGTCGCGCTAGTCTGCCGTGTTCTACCACGCAAAAACGTTCATTGCTCAATTTGGTGGCTGGCTGGCTGTCCCCGCGACAGCTTTATTGCCCGCCGGAGAGCATATGGTAAGTCGTACCACTATCAGCGCCGTTTTCCTCGCGATATTGCGCAAGATTGCAATAATGCCCAATTGTTACAGTAAGGGTGCCGCGTGGTGTATTATATTAAACACCGAAGGACACAGGCAAGTGCGTGACTGGTAGAGTAAAGGTATGTAAAATTTCGCAGAGGGTAAGAGTTTGCACCATGCAAATTTCATGGCTTGAGTTGTGACAGTTGCCAATGGTGATTGACAGTCAATTGTCAATCAAGGTAGAGTCACCAGTGTCGAATTGTGTAGCTGTGCCTCGTTTTGTTATCGTCCAATGCGGTAAGTACTGAATTCGTTAGTTCTGATGTAATATTCTCATTTTTAGAAATCAATATTATTCTTATAAATTGATCAGTATATATTTTAATTTATATGTTGTTTGAAAGAGCCGAAATTCTTCTATTCAAAAGTGCTAATAGAAGTTTTCAATTCTCCTCACAGATAACAGGATTGATTAAACAATGTAAAAGTAGCTGTAGGACAAAAATTCGCACAATGCAGTGGGGCAAGAGTTCGCATTTGACACTTTTCGGAAATATTTATTTTATATAAGTTGCGACAGCTAAATTTACACGAAGTCACTCTCTATCGAATAATAAGGGATAGTAGATATTTCTCACAAAATGATATGACTATCAGTGTAATACCAAAGATTTTAGAGAAGCCTAAACTTTATACTCTATTCTTCTAACACAATACTCTATTCGGTTGTGACTGGTGGAAAGTATGGAAGAAAATGTCATAATCCGCGATGAAGTCAGAGAGCAGAAGCCTTAGTTGAACTGGTTAAGGGAGATTTAGGTTTGGGGCTCGGTCTCGGGCCCAGGGCAGCGTCTACTACTCTACTAGGTGTATAGCGTGGCGTGTGTGTCGGCGCAGGCAGATTAGAGGCCCGCGGGATAATTAAGTAGCGCCTCGGACTAACGCCCAGCTATGGTACAGAACGATATCCGATATTCGTGCCTCGGATTTCCCTCGGAGAGATTTCGCCGCGCTGCTCTGCTCCTCGGCTCTATCTTGCCTCGACGTCTTCGCTCGGCGTAGCAGCGTATTTGAACGGGGCAATCCAATTAGCGCTGAAAAATGATACTCGGCGGCCGCGTGCTTCGAACAACCGTCCGCGGAACATATACTCTCCGCCCTTCTTTTTTCATCCTCGTCCCGGGGGAAAACACGTCGAGGGAGTCGCCGCGTAATAATCCTGCCTTGGCGAAAGTAAGGAACGGCAATTCCGATCGGACGACTTGAACGGAGAAATTACATAGGCGCGGAATCGTAATCGCGTGTCGGGCCATTCCCGAGATACATCCTTTAAACGTCCGACAGCTAGCCCGTGATCCTCGTACGAAGCGGGGAGCAACGTGGCGGAGACAAAAGCCCGGGCAGCGCGGCTGGCAAGAGGATTCCACGGAACCCGAGGAACCGGAGGAACCGCGTCCAGGGCACACGGGGGTTCGGATTATTAGTGAGCGGGTAGTCGTAGAAGGTGTGATTCTGACGTGTCGGACGCCTCTTCTCTCCGCAGGTGAGAGGCCACGAGCCTCGGCTTGGCTGTCGAACAGAGAAACGAGAGAAACAGAGGGGGAGGGGGAAGTGGACGAGCATCTCGCGGCTCGAAGCGAGAGGAAGAAGTGGCCGCAGGAGCAGGACGGGCGTCGAAATCGTACCGGACGAGCAGGCCAACCTGGAGCACGAGAGACAGAGAGAAACAGAGTGGGCCAGGCGGTGAGAGGTAGAGGAAGGTGTGGAGGAACAAGGGGGAATGAGGCTGTCGGAGGGGGGCGAAGAAGGTGGATCGGGGTGGGAGAAGATCAAACGAGCCGACAAGCCACGGGGTGGTCTCTACCCGCGCTCCTTTACCGCTCTTCCTTCTCTTCCTTCTCTTCGCCTCTGCCTACTCAACCTCCACCTTTCCTTCGTCCTTCTCCCTCCCTCTCCACTCCCACCCTCCCTGGCCCTGGTAAATACGTCTCTCTCCTTTCCCCCTTTCTCTCTGTCCCTCTCGCGCCTCTATATTATTCATATTTCCACGCTCATGTTCCCCGGACTGTGTGTGCATGTGGTTCGACGATCCGCGCGCTCACTCTCATCGTTCTTCTTCTCTCGTGGCCGCGCTCAGGCCTGGGACATGCAATCTCCGCCAGGGTCCGCGGCGGCAACATTGTCGGGGAAACTCGGTTGCCCGGTTCCTGCCCGGTTTAACTACAGCTGCAAGTACGAAATTCGCTTAGGTCCACGGCAAAGCTATCCGTTATTACAGGGCGGTCGCGAGCTGCCACGCTGCCGCCCGTGGCAATTTGCCATCGATGCCGCGGTTCGGTCGGATGGCAGGGCCCCGTGACAGCCTAACGACGACAAATGACACTCCGCGGAGGCGCAGGGACGCGCGATTAGCATCCTGGAATCCAATGACGCGGCTATATCTCGCCGCGGGTCTGATCGTCCATCCCCTAGCTCGCGCGTGGTGAATGAAAGGAAAATCTGGCAGGCTGGGGCAAATCATGCGTGACACATGAATGTATTTATCTTGGATGTACGGTGGGAGGATTCGAGAGCATCATCGTTCGAGCACCTTTTAAGCAGTCGTAACTCGGTTATTCTTTATTTGGGCTTGAAGTTTACGAGGAGATTAAGTTTCCCCAGCACCGTAGGAGAAAGAGGATGGTTCAAGGGCCGTTTCTAACGAGACTCCTTTATGTTTCGTGTAGAGTATTGTGGGGAAGTTTAGACTTCTCTAAAATCTTTGGTATTACACTGATAGTCATGTCATTTTGTGAGAAATAATTGCTATCCCTTAGTATTCGATTGAGAGTGACTTCATGTAAATTTACCTGTCGCAACTTATATAAAATAAATATTTCCAAAAAGTGTCAAATGCGAACTTTTACCCGATATGTGGAGTAAAAGTTCGCATGTTATGGGATAAAAGAACGCAACGAGAAATATCCGAAGAAGTGCATAGGTGCATTTTCCTGCATAGGTATATAGTTGGGGTTATTCCCAATTCTGCAGCGATTTTTCTTTTTGAAAGTCCTGTTTCTAGTGTACCTTGAGCGATCTGAACCATCTCCTCACTAATTAGTTTTCGCCCAGTTGTCCTCTTATAACTTCTAACAATAAATGAATAAGACAATAAAATAAAGTCATATTTTTTAATCAAAAAGTTAATAAACAACGTATTTTGGAAAAATCTTGCGGATTAAAAATTAATAAAAGAAACCAAAAGCCGATATCGCATGGGAACTCTTGCCTCACTGCATTGTGGCACTTTTACCCCTGCAGCTACTTTTACATTGTTTAATTCTTCTTCTATTAGCACTTTTGAATAGAAGAATTTCAACTCTTTTAGACGACATATGAATTAAAATATTTACTGATCAATTTATAGGAATAATATTGATTTCTAAAAATAAGAATATTACATCAGAACTAACGAATTCAGTAATTACCGCATTGTACGATAACAAAACGAAACACAGCTACACAATTCGACACTGGTGACTCTACCTTGATCGACAATTGACTGTCAATCACCATTGGCAACTGTCACAACTGAAACCATGAAATTCGCCTGGTGCAAACTCTTACCCGCTGCGAACTTTTACCTATCTTTGCTCTACACACACGCGTTTCCCATCTCTGACGAGTGAACGATTTCAGGCACCGAGTCCACCTATCGAGCATCTCGTTTGAAATAGGCTTAGAAGGTCAGGAACCCCCGCGATTTATGCTACACGCGAGACTAGCGGCGCGGAGGGACGCTATAACCGATCGTCACATTAATAAATTCGCAGCAAATCACGGGTGAGGACTGCGAAGCGAAGGGGGCGATTTTAGTTGCAAATCGCAGAGCGCCGCGAGACCCGACAAAGGCTCCATCAAAAGGACCGCTTTTCTTCTCTCCTTCTCCCTCTCGTTCTTCTCGCCTGCCCTCTCCAACCGTCTTCCTCTCTCGTAGCTCTCTCATTCCCTCTATCCTTCGCCCTTTCCCCGTCCCTCTCCCACCCCGTTTCACTCACTACTACATCATCTAAGCCCGTATCGTCCTAGGCTGTTCGCCAGGCACTCGTTGTTTCTCGCTTTCGCCCCGAACAACCCCCCACCTCGTTTCTCCGCGCCTTCGCTATTATCATACAAACATCGACGACGAGCCGGCCCCATTCCGGAAAACTCCTGCGGTCGCGACACCGCAACGCAACATTATCCCGGCTAATCGCGACGAGTGAGTCACCTTTCCTCGACTCGACGTGCCGAGCAAACGACTGTGTCGAAGGGAGGAAGATATCGAGAGTCCATTGAGGCATTGTGGGTGGCTCTGTCATCAAGAAGTGACAGTGAATATAGTGCGGCATTCGTACTCGACCGAGGGTGGTTTGGGGAGGTACTCGATAACGCGCGATGCACCCTTAACCGTTGAATTACGCGGTGACTTATCGCCGACGATGTATCTCTCGATCTCTATTGACCCCGTGAGCGTGGTTCCGCGGGGTGTACACCACTCTTCGTCGCAGGGCAGAGACGGGGAGAAGACTAGGTAGGTCGGAGGTGCTCCTCATCGACGCCCCGGAGTGGTAATAACGACAGGTACCACTTGAGCTCGGGAAGGATCCATTGTGAAATCGAAATCCCGTGAAAAAGGGAGTCTCGGGCACGGGCTTTTGCGGTGAAAGAGCGGGACCAGGTGCCGTAAGAAATTAGTAGTGCCAGTGCACAGGCGGACGAGGCCCTCAAGGCCCCTAATAACCTCACGCCGGATGGTATCGACGATGCTGGTCCACACCCCACACCCTTGCGGAACCCTCCTCGGCACCCCTCCGTTGCATTACCCTCGGCATCTATAGCTCAATTTGCCGACACCTCGCTAAGTATAGGTTGGGTGGGTGGTCCTTCCTGGGACCACGAGGCCCACGAGAGAAAGAGGAGCTCGCCTCACCCGGCAGGATAGGCGAGAGACAGAGCATCGGGGGGTGAGAGGTAGTGAAAGGGGGTCGGGGGAGGTAGAAAGAAGAGTTTATACATCGTATATATCTCGATGAACCATGATACAATGGGGCCTGACCGATCGAACTGGCCTCGTCCGCGCCACCCACCACTTCCTTGGATTTATTTAGTCCCACGCAACCCCTCCGGATGCTCCAGCCTGCCGCTTCGTTTTAATTAACCGTGCTATCTGCTTTTCAGTGAAATTTGTGAGAATCTTCTGTGTCATTGTGGGCTGGTCGAGGGTTGGTTGAATGGAAGTAGGGGTGAACGCTGTGCAGGCATTCGTCTACTTTTGTGCTCTGTTTTGCTACGATTTCACCGTGTCACCAGTGAATTTCGATTGTAATTTATCGAATTCGAGTATCAGATGCGCTGAGAAAAGATCGTCGGGCAAATTATCGCTGGTGTGATCTACTAACCGTCTTCTTCAGCGAGGCAGCTTTCCAAGGAGCGAACAGTCGCGTTCGTGCGCGTATTGGACGAGGAAACGCCGGCTATTATCGGGCCAGTAAAACTAATTGAAATACGAGCGCAATATTTCCTATTCATTACCAGCGGCGATGTATCTCTTCTTGGCGGCCTGACCCGTGCCAAATGCCGGCTTACCGTGAACGATTTCTTCCACGAACGTATATAATTCAAAATTAGAGCGCGCATGCCATTGGATCTTTACGCGCCGTTTCTCCGTCTGATCATTGATGCTGCTTTCCACGACCGACAATCGTAAAACGCGCTTCTATTTACACGCGTAACGGCGCTCTTACTCGGCCTTATCATTGCGAATTCAATTTCCAGAATGTAGAACTTGAGTAGAAACTTTCTTACTGCCCATTTGCAGAGCACTTAAGCCGAGGAAATCGGGAGACATCTTCAGTTCTATACTGTCACGATTGATTATTTTAAAATTGCACATTCCTTCCTTACTTCCTCCACGAAAATTCGATCTGCTCCGGACGAAGAGGCAGGCTTCTGAAGGCGGCTGTGCGAAATGAAGGGCGACGCTGCTCATTTCGCGAAGACAGTCGAAAGGAAGCGCGGTGCCGAGGACGTATCGCGAAATTGCATGACAAGAGCGAATGAATCACAGAGGGAAGGTATTCTGGAGCGGGACGGTGCACCCTTCTTGCTCTCCTGATTTTCTTTCCGCTTGCGAATTATCGTATAATTAATTCCTGTTTACGACGCGCTGCGAGGACCTATAAATTTCCGCCGCGGTGTTATTCTCCGCGCTCTTATCGCGGATAAGCCGTAATGAAACGTGAAGTGTACCGAGGCTCACCCCCCTCGCCCGACCATCCACGCGTGAGGCGGAAAAGCCACCTACGCGGCGCAAATGCTCTCCGTTTCCTGCGGTTACCAGGCAGCAGCGCTTCTTTGTAATTAAGACGGCCGTGAATTCGTTTGCAAAACGGTCGATCTCGATAATCGCGACACGGCGAGCCTTATCCGAAGCGATTGCACGGTCCAATTACTCCGGGCAAGCTTTATCGAGCCGTATGATCGAGTTCCATTCTAAGCGAACGCTCGATGCAGAGTTTATCGCCGTGCTCGACCCGCTAATTAATTAGATCCCATTAATTATTGGAATTACGGTGACGGTGCGCGATTAAATTTGCGATGCAAAGCGGTTTCTTCCTGTCTCGCGAGACCCAGCCGCCTTGGCGAAAGAAGCCTGCCTCGCTAATTGATTCAACGCGACGCTGTTTCCGCGACGACATCGCTCGGCAAACTTTTTCCACTTCTGCCTCTCGTTGCAAGGAAGATTAATCGGCATTGCTGGAGAATCCTGCTAATTGCTGTTGGGAACAAGTCGCGTGGAAGATGCTTTTTGGTGGACGGGGTTGAGTCTGCGGCTTCTTTCTTGGAAAGCAAGCTCGCGAAGCTCGAAGGTGGTGCAACGCGTCCGCTGATCGATCCAACGCAACGTCGTCGCTACAGCGACAAGGCGAGAGAAGCTTCTTCGGCTTTCAACTTCCCTTGTGACGAGAACGAATCACCTTTGGATCTTGGTATTGTCGGAAACAAAACCTTAGAGGCAAAAAAGTCATAGATATTCGATGCACGCATTCTGTATTAGGGTAGGGTGGACCTGAAAGTCCTGTTTTTCATATAAACCTATGTAAAATTTAGTAATTACAATCTAGAGATAGACAGTGTTATTTTATATAAACTACAACTATTATCCTTTACTTTTACAAACTTGTTGATTAATAGGTAGTGTTATTTTTTATTGAGTTATATCACAAAATGTGTGATTTCAAAATGGACTTTTTGCCTCTTTGCTTGAGGTAAGAAGTGCTTAATATTTTCTAACCAACTTTTCGTGTAACATAAAACGAAATAAGTAAAAAACTCTTTTGAAATCAACAAACATTTATTAACCCAATTTTTTTGGTATAAATATTGAAAGGAAATACTACAACAACCTTTTCTGAAACGAAAGAATGAAAATACAGGACACAGATTCAGCTTGAACAAAAAATTGCACAATAATCTAGACTCGACATAAAGATATAACTCTCTTTTAAGCAGTTTAGCCTTATTTCTTAAAGTCGAATTATTTTAATATAAAAAAACAGGTAAAGACATAGATAATTTATGACTTTCAACAAAGACAATCACTCATTTTAGTATTTTAAAATGATTTCTTTAACTAAAAATAAAAATATAAGTAAGGGCCTTTTTGCTTCCAATGGTACCTCTATAGTTTCGCCGATATATAGGTTCAAAAGTATTATCATTCAGAAATAAACAATGTCATGTACACATTACTAAATGACCATATAATCTTTACGTATTGTCCTTATAGGCTGTTAAACTGTCGTTTAATTTGAATAACACAAGAAAGAAGGCGTACTTTTTTCGCTTCTTGATAGACATAATGACAAAGGCGTCATATGACACGCACGAAAGCCGAAAAACGTCTGGCGACTCTACGTTCCACCCCATTACCCTTGCCATCAACATAGTTACGCTGCAATAATCAATCGATTGTATACAAAGGGAGATTTTGCATTCGGAACTTTTTACCCGCCACACTTTTAGCCCCACTCTACCCTATCATAGCTAAATACCTACATTCTGTTCCATTTCAGTCGATTCTCATTCTACTTCATTACCGGTCTCGTACCAAGTCAGACTACATCCAGCTCTTATTCCACTGGACATGCAATTGACGCAGTTTCATCAAACGACCATCGCACACAGTTCCATCTTTCCTCGCCTCCATTACCCGCAAACGTAGCAACGAATTTCTCCCCACCCCCCGCGTAATTAACTCTGTTACATTACACTCCTCCGTATCGCTCCGTCACGGATCGTCAGCGAGTCGATAAAGCATCCCAGTGACGAGGCCAGCGGGGAAAAAGAATCCGCGCCCAACGATAATCCACGAATCGATTCCGACTTCCCATCTGCTTCCGTGCCGGCCTCCGGGGCACACGGGGATCGTTAATTAATTTAAGCGCTTAATCCCCACCCCTTGGTCCCACGGCGGCCATCCTTTTTTCCATGCTTTCGTTCCAGCGCGGCCACAATCATAATTCTCGGTTTTAATCGATCTATGAGGCGCGGGCGCAATAATATTTTCGGTACGGCAGGGACGCGGTGCGTGCGGCCCTGTGTGACTCGTGTAATTGGCTCCCAACTGGACTTCAAAGGGCGCCGCTCGCCTTCATCCGCGCCGACACCGGCGCAACAGAGCGCGAGCGATCGCCGCCGCTCTCTCGTTCGCCTGTCCCTGCTGCTAGACGAAGACGGACCGCCGTCCCGGGCGGATAAGCTAGCAAGGGACGAGCAGTGGCGACGAAGAGGGGGCTACGTGAAAATTACACGCGCCATGCGCGGGCCGCGGGTGCGACGAGGACGCCGGATAATCCCTGTGGTCAATGGTGGTGGAGGAAACGGCGGGGTAGAGGTGGAACCAGTTGAAGGTAACACGCATGCGCCGGTGGATCCATCGGTGGAACAGGGACGAACCCTGAAGAAGGGATAGCCGAGCGACGGAAGAGGATGCCAGGTTGTCTCGTTGGAACAGGGACAAGGAGGGCACGATCCTACGGCGCACGGGGTAACAAGGGACGGGCAGAGGTGAGAGACGAACACGACGAACAGAATCGCTCGGCGATGTTCCGATATTGGGTAGATAGTGTTCGATACGGGAGACCCTTGTCTCGTTTGGTTAATCGTCGGACGTATGCGTGGAAATACACCTGTATCGGGATCCGCTACTTTTAGGCTCGCATCCAACGTCTACGCGTTCCATGGTATCGTAACGACTCACGACTTGTACCTCTTGCGTTGGCTATGGAGAGCTAATTAGAAAGGGATTAGATAGGGTGTATAGTTTTCTGGAAAACTAGGAAACACTGGGCTGACTTGATCTTTGATCCTGATCGAAGTTTCTGCTGAAGAAGCTTGGGTTTAGTTGCAAGGTTCCTGGTAGACAGGGTTTAGCTCGAGACTCAACTATTCAGCTTGTTACTCAAGGGTGAGCAGGGTCCAGGGTCAGCTTGATGAAAAATTATGCGTCTATTATTTTATGTGTCGGTTGATCGCGATGAGAGGGGAATTTGTGGGGCGCCCCGGCTGAAAAGCGGATGGCTTACTCTGCCGGTCCCGCCGCTAGGGATGGGATCAAGAACATGGTCAGCGTCGCCTGATCCCGTGTGATGTTTCCAAACGAGCACCCTAAAAAGTAGCAGCGTGACTTGTACATATAATCAGCGTTCAGTGGGAGGGCTCTGAAAGCCGGGTAATAAGAGTGTAACGAAGTAACATCCCTCCGAGGCGAAGTTAAACCGTGGAAGTTGGAGGTGGTCTGGGTAGAAAGGTTTAATACTACTTCGGCCTGACACTTTCAGCACGATGGCCAAAGTATACGGTGCAGCAGCGTTTCCATTCGACTTTTCATTTCTTACAATGAAGTTACAGCTGGCTTCGGTAGTTCCGAGCGAGTTGGAATGGAATTAAGTGGGTGATAGCGAATCCCAACAGATCCCAAAAGATCCCAACAAGTTTCACAATGGCTGCCAACGGACCCCCAGGTTTTGGAGGAGATTCAGGCGACTGGACGCGAGTTGGAGATAACCTCGATTCAAGGATCTATCACCACGGCTTTTTAGCCGTGTTGGTAACGAGGGAACCCCCTGGACTTGCTAGCGAATCCGCGGTCCATCCAAAGGGGAGCCGAACACCCGAGGACACGGGTCGTTTAGGCGGCTCCTTTCTTCGATCATTAGTCCGGAGCCGCAGTCAGCCGAGGGCTCGTAAGTCTGCGAGTGGCATCCTCTTTTTCCTCCCTGTCTCTCTCCTCGCCCCCATGTGTCTTTATTCGCGTTTCCCCCTCTTCCCCGCCCCTACCCCCTTTTCCAAGTCTGCCTCGACCTTTGACTTTTGCCTCCTCCGTCTCCTCTAGTTACCCTCTGCTTAGCCCTCGACACGTTTGTTCTTTGATCGTTCGTACGAGCCAAAGGATGTCGATTGATCGTATCGAGACGTCTTCTTCTACATTCGCAGATTTAAAGGATGTGGATCAGCCTTTGAAGAGATGCGTCCGTTAATCAGAATTGCTGGAGCCCGTGATGCGTGCCTTTGAAACGTCCGTTCTGGCGGTTCTTTGATAACCGAAGGTGTATTTTGACACGGGCTCGGGGAAGCCTTAATCGCGAGGCTCGTTCAGCCGGCAGGAAGACCGAGGAGGATGCGTCGTGACGTTGTCTGTCGGCGTCGATACGCGCCACGGAGCGTCGCAGATTCGCCGCTCAAAAGGCCGGTCGGCAGCGCCCTTTTCTTCGGAAACAACGCCATTTGTATAATCAGCTTCCTTTCGGTAGCTCGGTTAATTATCGTCTATTGACCCGGCCCCTCTCCCCCAATATCCCCCCACGTCTAGAACCGTGCTACTTTGCATCAGCTCGGCTACACGAACCGATGACTTAGGAGCCCACAAATTCTGTGAAACCACTCTTCCTCGGTCTCTTTTTACCCTGCCTAGAAATAGTTCTCGGTAAGAATTTACAACAGACACTTCGACACCCCTCGATATCATCTCCGTCGTATAATTCTCATTGCCGATTAGTCCCGAGCTTCAGGCTCCTCTTCTCCCACAGCTTTTTAGATCGGCATTCAAACATCTTTCCGCACATGCTCGAGACTTCTCCTCATCTATCACGCGGAGGGTCGTCCCCGCAGTTGACATCACTGGGAATTGCGGTTCCTCCCCACATTGCATTCTGCGGAAACCGTCGAGACAGGAATTCTGCAAGCTGTGCGCGCAAAGTGGTCGTTTCTGCGAAGCAGAAGCGGAGGCGCCGTCGTTGTCCCCCAGGTACGGTCCTTATCGTAAAACTCTCCCACTCCGAATTATTTAAGGAAAAACTGGGAAATCGTTAGTCCATTAGTGTTCTCGAAGGGAACGTTTAGCAGGGATGGGGTCGCTTTAAGTAGGAGATGAAGCAGTACACAGGAGCTTAGAGGATGTTGAAGATGTTGATCTATCCATCGGTCCTGCTTCGTCCCTTATGCCTGGTAAGATTGTAAAACTCGCCGAGTTTCTACCATTAGGGCTCACCTTTCAAAGTCGTTAGTGGATTCTTACGTTTTTACCGTGCCCCGTGACACACTTCCCGACAGATTCTCGAGTCTAAAAACTTTTCCAACCCTTCCACGCGCAAATAAACCACGGACCGTTCAATCTCTATCCATCAGTGTCTCATTGCAACGATTCAATTGAAGATATTTATGTTATTAAGGGACGCCAAAGCTTCCAAAGTAACGATCAAATAATTGTCTGAGTAACATACGAGACGCGACCGCTGACAAATTGACTCCCAGCGATCTCGATGCTTTTTAAACCGCGCAATACGGCCGCTCGTTAATTTCACTCTGCTTAATTTCCATTTTATACCGCGATCTTTCTCGTTCTATGACGCGCACCGATGCTACATCGATCACCGACATACCCTTTTAACGTTAATTAAAAGAATCTCCGTTTTTACGACAGGTCGGGAGACCGACAGGTCGGCGGGAACACCGGCACACCGGGCCATTGTGTTTATCTCCGTTCTGAAAGCTTTTTATTTGATTGCTGCGTCCACCTATAATGCATATCCCTAGACGTGTTCTTACTTTTATTACCGGGCCGCGTCGGCAGCCTTTGATTTAATTAGCTCTTGAAGCTGTTACTTTGCCCGCCACCGCCGCGGCTCTCCTTGAAGCGATCGGAAACGCTGAGCCGATCATCCGAAAAGCATACTCGCCTCTCTCGAATCAGCTGCGAGACACACGTATCCCCGAAACACCGAAATACGCTCAAATATTTGTACTGACCAATTTGGAAACATAGTTAAGAACCTAGTTGTGTGGCTCGGTGAAACGGATATCAACGGAGATATATGCTGGGAATCATTTCTGAGATTATTATGAAGGGTGGAAGAAACAAAAGCGCGAGGATCAGGTTTCCGTAAATCGATTATAAATATTCCAATAACACGGGAGCACGGTAGCCAGGGACCTAGTAGAACGTGAAATCGTTCGGCCCAACTTGGAAGCTGGAAGCAGATTTATGCATCCGTAAATTCACCGCCCCTTAAACGGTCCTCTCGTCCGAGGAACGATCGTCAAGCGCATCTTTCCTCCTCGGTCGTAACGAAAACCATCCCCTCCCTTCTTTTCCCTCCGTTGACTAACCGGGATCGCAATGTATTTATTAATAACCGCTTTGAATAAATCAGGTATGCGTTTGTATTGCCTGGGAATTAAGATGACGATCATCGAATAGAATTTCTGAATCCTGTTAGGGAGACTGGAATTTTTTGTGAGGCATAAGTGGTTTACTTGAATCTCGAATATTCGTCGTGCCTGGATGTTCTCGATAAATCGCGGTTTCCTGGACGGCAAGTTGTAAATCTTATCGAGTTAATTGCGGAGTGGCGGGTTCGCGCGCGTTCGGAACGATTTAAAATGCAAATGGACTTTCGTTGCCAGCAGCTCGCGAAAGCGGGAGAAAGACGGCGATAGCTTTCGATGATGAGAATTCAATCACATATCTCGGTGACCGCGAAATCGCGAGCACGGAGGTCCACCGATCTGTTCGATGGAACCGGAGGACTCTTCCTGCAGCGGAGGCTGGTCCGCGCAGCCTAAATTCCCTGCTCGCTCACCGATACCGAGGTGGATTAGCAAATAAGAAGAAAACTGCGCTGCTTTTTTACTCGATCGTCCTCGACTTCTCAAGGACAGCCTACAAGGAGGAAAGCAAAAAGGTGGAGGAAGTAAAGAAGGAGGGTAGAGCTGGCCAGAGGATCATGATTAATCAATTAACCATCTCTGGGCCCTTTTGAAAGTCGGGCTGAAACACTGGCGAAGCAAAGGAACCGCCGATGACGCTGCCGAACCCTTGCCACGGATTGTCAACCGATTTTTGGGAAGATTCGGTCGTCAGCTCGCCCGAGGGAGACTAATTTGCGAGACTCTTACCACTGGCTATCTAGAGTGATCTTATTTCTCGAATGTGAATTCGTGAGAAGGTAAGGAAGCTAAGAATAAGTAGTCATCGTGCCCCGGATTCTAATTCTCTATTGTACAGTGCTATCACTCCCTTCGCGACGATCAAACATCGAAAATTCTGCATGGTAACACCGAGCACCCCTTCGTTCGCCCCCGCGTCCCTCTGCAACGTTCCGTTTTTGCCGCTACGAATAGAACCGCGCCGGTTTCCTTCGTATTTAATTAATCCCCGGAGAAGAAAAAAAGCGTCGTTCACGCTTGAGATACGCTCGGTTTGTATTTCTTTCGCGAGCCCGCGTCGGTGGTGCGGTTCTTGTTCCACCGGTGTATCATTTCGAAAGGGAAGTCGATCCGTCGCCGATAACATCGACTTGTCCAGGTGGTCGCGAGCTCTTTCACCTCCAGCCGTTTAATCTATCTAGCCCGACTTTCCTTCGCTTTTCCGCCCTACCTCGCAGCGATCGTTTCCGATCCACCGCGGCCGCTGTCCCCTTTATTCGTACGCGTGGAACGCGCGGAGGGCAGAGAAAATCTCAATCATCTCCGGCCAGGTTTCTTTTGTAGTTGGCGCTCGCTAAAGGCGGTCACCGATTGGACGATGGGCGTTCAAAGAGCGCCGCCATGACTCGCAGAGCGGCCGTCTTTTGTTTGTGAAACAATGGTGCACGGTGCTCGGGGCTCACTTAGCGTGCCAGCCAAATGACAAGCTCCTCCGATGGTTAATCTATTAGGAAAATTAGCGGGTTGCGCGAGTGACCTGGCGGAGAGGTGCGAGACTATCGATGGGCCCGTGTGTCCCTTAGCGCGGGGTTACCCCGGCGATGAGATTCCTCGCAGATACGGGGCACTGCTGGCCCTAACGAAACCAAGTAATTACCGGGAGAGCTGGATAGCCTTCTTCTTCTTCTTCATCTTCTTCTTCGTCTTCTTCTGCTGCTCGGTGACAAGATCGATCGTCCCGCGTGAAACGTTTTTGTTAATCCTCGACGGCTAATTCCCCTAACCGGTCATTATTTAATTGCGCCCCCTCGATGGGGACGTTCCTTTCCTTCCCTGGCCTGAACTCCAGTTCTGCCCGTTCTGGGGAGCGAGTGCACTTTCGAGAGCCCCCGCTTCTGTTCCTTCGGCTGGGTTTTTTGCTTTCGTTAGACCTTGGGCCCCTGAGGTTGATGTCTTGATGATTCGGAGGGGGCGGCTACGAGGGACTAGTGCATAAAATGTTCCTGTTGGCAGATATGGACAGTGGATCGCACTGATTTCCTTTTTGGAGGTAACTTGTCTGTGGTACTTTAGCTTGAGGGTTTTCCGGGTGGTTTACCTAATGCTGTTACCAGTAGTTTTATGGCATACGTATGTTGTGGATTTTTGAATTAACGGATCTTAAAAGTAAGCAGGTCTGAAGTTTCCATGCGTTATTACGAGAAGACATCATTTCGGAAGACTTCCAAGTGCAAGAACGATGTGTTCGAAAAAAAGTTCCTCCGTGGTGGCCTAATTGCGAGTCAGAGAGATAATTATTCGATTCTTCACACTGGTTCGTACGAAAATGAGATAAAAAGAGTTGGGTGTCTACGAAAAAAGCGGGGATTTATGGGCCATTACGATTCGTTCTAGCAGTAGGGGTGAAAGGGTGAAATAACCGTAGGAATTATCTCGCCACCTATTGTCTACACGTTGAACGCAGTGTTCCACCTTTTCACCTGCTGTTAGTATATTAAAACTACAGTTTTCTTCGGTAATCTAGCTTACCGACTGCATCGAAATTTAGGAACTCGAGGAGGCCAACGCCTGAAACAGCAGGACTCTGCAGGGACATTTGGAAAATGTTCTGTATTGCCCATTGAAGACCGTGCAGAGGCTCAATGGATACTTCACCATCGACGAAGTATAGGATAGACCTATCTATCATCTTATGGTAGTTCGTATGACCACAGACGAGGTATAGAATAGACTTATCAACCAATGTACTTTTCTGTCACCGGTTTGGGGGGTCCTAGGACACCCTTACCATTTTAGTGTCGCATGCAACGTTACCGGTGAAGTCTCGAAACAGATTGTAACGCTACGCGTGGTAGGAATTAGAATTCAGCACGGCTAAAACTAGGTTATGTTTTGAAAGTCGAAGCCCGCGATTTATAAATGTTTCAGTTAGAGTAACAATTTAAAAATCGTCTTATGAACATATTCCCTTCAACGGAAGAGAAAGAAGGATGAAAATAAAACGATATCAAATTCGCCTTTTAACCTTGCTGTCCTAGTAGTCCGGTTTATTTAACGCAAAACAAATTTCATTCGCTTGGAATAACGTAATTTGTAAAAAGAGTGCTTTAATGTTTTTTAAGAGCACCTGTTGCTGAAATCACCCATTCATCATGTGTTTGCGCATACATTAATGATGGTCTATATAATATAATACAGACGTATAATAATAATAACAATAATAATAATAATAATACCCTTCCACTCTACTATATTATTTAAAATGGACATATCGAACCTGTACCACTGACGAGGTATAGAATAGACCTATCACCTTATGGATCTTTGTGTCGCCACCCAAACTGTGTTTCCGACCCATAATTTGAGAACTCAATGTAGTGGCACCTGCTCATGAACAGCGTCCAACTCAGCAACTACTTTGAAATGGGTTGAAATACTGAAAGGTGTGTGCGTGCTTGTATACGTGTGACTTGTTTGAAGGCAGGCTTTTGCTACGCTATGCTTTGACTCGGCTTGTCAACGACTCACGCGGATTTCTTGCCGAAAATCCATTTTGGGGATCAAGACACTATGGCGCCCAAAAATGGTATTTCTTCAAAGTCCGTGTAAGCTATAAATTGCAAGATGACATTGTTTATTAGTACTTTGCGTGTCGTAGAACCCTTTCACGTATCGTACGCCGAAAAGTATTAAAAATTCACGCTGTTACTAACACTCCCGCAGGTAGTGATTGGATTCGAAGTGCTTTGAACCGCTTCGAATCTGTCTTGAATATCAGGCGAGTACTTTTAAGCACTTTTAACAGGATTCGAAGCTTAAAACTCTTGAAAGTCTTGAAAAGTCTAGAGTCTTTATAGATCTTGAAGGTTTTGAAAGTCTTGAAACTCTTGCTTCAAAAGCTTGGTAGGTTTTGGACCCGTATCTACGTTCACCGACAACTCGCGGGACAATACAATCGTAAACTGCAACCCTGGCGAAACCCTCTGGCCGATCAACGTGGCTAATTTTTAGCAACCAGATGTTCATTTTCAAGACTTCCAAGACCTATAAAAACTCAAGACTTATTAAGACTTTCAAGAGTTTTAAGCTTTGAATCTTGTTCGAAGTGCTTCGAAGTTTTCGCCATATATGTAGATTCGAAGCGCTATTCATTTACACCCAGTTCAACTAAAATGTATTTATACATTATAAATAATACTATGTAATATGTATAAGCATTAACATTCATTTATCGAACGATTAAACATTGAGAATGAAAGAGAATTCCTTCAGCGTAGAAAATCATTTGCAAATCCAAGGCCAAATGTTACTAATTTCGTGATATCTCGAGTTGTATCGATTATAGTTAATAATTATTTATACTGGGGGTCAGGGTAAATGTTGTTAACATGATTTTTCATAGTAATAGTCGCTGGAATGAATATTTCAGTGGAAATATCAATTTTTATCGAATAATTAACTGGCTTTCGCAAATGAAATTAACCGTCGACCTTGTTGTTGCCCGAAGTGCCTAATAATACCACACGTATCTCCAAATGCTCAGTCGTCGTCAGTCCTCCGAGCCGGCAAGACCTCCGGGTATGCGGGAGCTCCTGAACACTCTGGACACTCTGGACACCCTGGACACCCTGGACACCCTGGACACCCCGGTCACCCCGGTCACTCTGGTCACCCTGGTCACTCTGGTCACTCTGGTCACTCTTGACACCCTGGACACACTGAATTGTTCCATTCCGGTTTTTGCGTCATTTATTCGATTTTATATATTTGTTCGATGGTTTTGCGTCATTTATTCAATTTTATGTATTTCTTCGATGGTTTTGCGCGATTGATTCTATCTCATGCATTTCTTCGATGGTTTTGCGTCATTTATTCAATTTTATGTATTTCTTCGATGGTTTTGCGCGATTTTTTCTATCTCATGCATTTCTTCGATGGTTTTGCGTGATTGCTTCTGTCTCGTGTATTTCTTCGATGGTTTTGCGTTATTTATGCGATTTTATGTATTTCTTCTATGGTTTTGCGTGACTTGTTCCCTCTCATGCATCTCATCGATGGGTTTACATTTCGTGCACAACCTTCACGTATTTCTACGATGGTTTGCATGCCCGTGTATGCTCTTTGTCGTTTCAAATCATTTCGATCGGCACGAGCCTAATATGTGTTTTCTTAGTTCCCTCTCAAGCATATTACATCATTGCTAATATAACGTGTTTGTTCCAGCTTTTTAGGTTCACCCTTCTGCGGGGAAGGGAGTGACAGAAGACATCTAAGGAAGCCTAAGTTATTATAGCATGAAGTATTTAAGGCCCCATATAAAATTGTCAAGTAGTCACAGAATTTTATTAACTGTGTTGCTCTTTCGTAGGCTCCTCAACTCCGATGAGGAGGTCGCCGCTGCTTCCGTTTCCGGAAGCAAGCGACTGAGCATGGAATTGGTATGAGTGGATCAGTTTCATCCCCTGGTGTTCTTGTCGAAAGGGAAAAGTTTCGGGCGTAGGGGGTGTGCCGCTTGGTACACTGCCTGCGTAAGTCTCCTGGTCCGATTACCCAATCTCCGCGTAAGCCGGCTTGAGTCAGGTCACACCTAGTGTGCTCCTGGCGGGTTGCATGAGTCGGAGCAACAGGAATCGCCTCTGGGAGACGCCGAGCGCTTTTCCCTTTCGACTCGGACATTAGGGTGGTAGGAACTGCGCCATCCAATACTCCTTTTATGCTCACCTGTAGTATTTCCCTCTTTGCTAAATTTATTTCAATCGAGTGATTGCTTGGCAGATCCCTAGATTCGATATCTAAACCTAAGGGATCGATGTGACTTTGTTTCCACCTATCTCTTTGGTTTAGTAGGCTAAGGTTTTCATGTACAGGGCCAAGTAGTCACAGAATTTTATTAACTGTGTTGCTCTTTCGTAGGCTCCTCAACTCCGATGAGGAGGTCGCCGCTGCTTCCGTTTCCGGAAGCAAGCGACTGAGCATGGAATTGGTATGAGTGGATCAGTTTCATCCCCTGGTGTTCTTGTCGAAAGGGAAAAGTTTCGGGCGTAGGGGGTGTACCGCTTGGTACACTGCCTGCGTAAGTCTCCTGGTCCGATTACCCAATCTCCGCGTAAGCCGGCTTGAGTCAGGTCACACCTAGTGTGCTCCTGGCGGGTTGCATGAGTCGGAGCAACAGGAATCGCCTCTGGGAGACGCCGAGCGCTTTTCCCTTTCGACTCGGACATTAGGGTGGTAGGAACTGCGCCATCCAATACTCCTTTCATGCTCACCAGTAGTCTTTCCTTCCTTGCTGAATTTCTTTAAATCGAGTGATTGCTTGGCATTTCTGTATTTCGAAATCGAAGAGATCGATGGAACTTTGCTTCCATCCATCTTTTTGGTTTAGTAAGCTAAGGTTTTCATGTACAGGGAGATCGACGGAACTTTGATTCCATCTATCTCTCTGCGGGTCTCGAAACGCAGCAACCTCCTCGTGGTGAGACCTGGTAATCGGTGAAAACCGAGCCGATAGCTGTGCTTGTCAAATATTCTAATCAGATATAAGAGTTGCTTTCAAAAATGCACGCATGCTGCATGCTCCAAACTTGCAATTTCAAATATCTATGGTATTTTCTTAAAAATACCATAGATATTTGAACTTGCAAGTTTGGAATTTGGATAGGAATATGTAAAAGGTATTTCTGAATTGTAATACAGTTTGTTTCAAGTTTCTCTCAATTTATTCGCCTAAGAGGCCTTTACAGCGTTACAATAAAGTATAAATTATATAAAATCACTATTTTCTTGTGTTCATTATTGAGGTTTCCATCATTTGGCCCCCATAAAGTAGCTTTCCACGTTGAAATATTCCCAAGTTTCACATGTAATAAGAAAAATATTTTTAGTAGCCTAACTTGTCTATTATAGTAGCTATGTACGAAAATCTATTAGTGAATGGAATTGTACAACATATTTTTTTAAATTAGTCATAACACTATAAATTTTAATTTTAATTCCTACGACTCGTAGCATTGTAATCGTATTTTAGATTGAGTCGATAACGTTGGGTGTGACTCGAAAATGGTAAGAGAATGCTAACAGAATCATTTGTAAATCGCGGGTTTCGAATGACCTAGTTTTACACGTGTTGAATTCTAATTCCTACCACGCGTAGCGTTACAATCTGTTTCGAGACTTCACCGGTAACGTTGCATGCGACTCTAAAATGGTAAGGGGGTCCTGGGACCCCCAAACGGTGACAGAAAAATGCATTGGTTGATAGTTCTATTCTATACTTTGTCTGTGATTAAATATACCAGAATCTCCAGTATTTTCTCGATGTAAGGTCGATTTATCTTCAGTGCATTATTTCTACATTATCATACCCCCTTCATCCGTTATTACCACCCTATTCCAAATATTTCTTTTCTACTCTGAGAATATTCCCCTTTCGCAAAAAATCCAATTACATTCGGACAGTCATTAACTTACGTATCCCTTAAAACTCGAATGCATCGTCATTTCTACTTTTAACTCAACGCGTGTAAGTACATACTACATACTGCCCAGTATTGCAGGCACTTTGCAAATCATTTTGAATAGCAAGAATTATTCAGGTATACAAAATACATTACTAACATATCAAAAAACTATGAACAAATTCAAAAGACTCGATACATCATTCAATACTTGACATTATACTATTTCCTCAAATACTTCCTTAAAATCTTTGACTACCCCATTCGACTTTATTTTCAATCTATCCTAAAAAGTATCCCAGTGTCTTCAGAGAAACGTTAAGAATCCAAAGCATAGTTAACTTTGCATCCCTTCAAATGCATTCCTAAATTCTATTTTAAATTTTCTTCTCCGACACACCCAGGCGATTTGATACCTAACTACGACACTGTCCCCCGAGTGGCGCATGCGCAGTGCCGCGGCTCGCTCGCCACTATAATGTCGGACGTCGAGCGTTCGGTGGTGAGACGGTCTCTCAAGTTTCCCGTGATTTTCTAAGTGAAACTCCGCGTGCGCGCCGTTCAGACCCGTGGCCAGTGCTATAATATGATCGTGTAACTCATCGTCCACGAGGAGCCGTGATCGAGAGCCATCGTAGCCCGCGCGCAGCCGAGAAAGATGGGTGAGTAAAAAGGCGGAAACCAAGTGGCCGAATGCCGGCTAGGCTTTTTTCTCTCTCTCTCTCTTTCTCCTATCCACTACTTCGCCAGTGCCACGGTGTGCCCGTGTGTGCGCCACCGTGTGCCCGTGTGCCTGCCAAAGTGTCTAAAAGCGTGTGTGCGTGGGGTACGCCCCAGTGCATATCGCTGCGTTTCCGCCCGATTTTCACCACGGGGGCACCGTTTTTCCTCCTCGTGACGAGCACGCCGAATGTTTTCCGCGAGGATCGTATCCCCGCTAAACTCACTCGGGGGCTCTATAAATAGGTGGATCCATCGGTTTGACGTTTCCTAGGGTGAGCCCCGATCCGCGCGCGCGTGTGTACCTACGTCCACCGACTCGTGTTTTTCCTGCTGGTTTTGTTTTCGCGCTGGTCGAGAGTGACCTGCATTCTCGAGCGGTGCTGGGTCGCATTCGATTCTTGCCTCGGGGCTGCCGCCTTTATCCTCCGCCGACGGTGAACGCGAGTTTTCCTCCACACTTTTACGGATCTCATTTTCGTCCGGCGGATCTCGCACTGTTCTAACAGCCGTGTAAGCGTAGGCGGACGGTGTACTAGACTCGGGGGCTTTTCAACGTGTCATAACTGTTGCGTAACCTCGCGTGTTTGGAATGCAAAAGTCGGCTGCCCCTTATGCACGCGTTTCAATTTCAAATACGCATAGGCGCGGGCTGTCGGGGATTTCCCTTTCTAATCGCACTGGAGATCGAGACAAGTCGCGTATCGGTTGGGCAAACCCTTTTGGTGCGTGCGACAAAGCTTCCAGGACGGGTATCTGAGGACGCCACGCTCGTAAATTCGCTCGCGCGCAATTATGCGTTCTACCCACGCAACCGTACCTTGCACACGATGCCGTGCGTGCGCTTCAACACATGCATCGTGTGCCGAGCGTTTCACGAACCAGCACTGCATCCTGCGACGAACATTATCCTACTAACGTGGCGTTTCTTCTTTATACGCACGAACGTGCGTACAATACTGCGCCGATTTATTCTGCTGTACAAATATGTATGTCGTTATTCATTGCACCTAACGGGCCCTACTAATCTGTCGTCAAATACGATTACTATCAATTCGGCGGAACTCAAATACGGTGGCAGATTTAATGAACTGCCCCGCGAGCTCTCAAGTGCGGCGCCATATGCGTCTGTTGGCTTCAGATATTGACTCGAGTATAATCACCCGGCTTATCTGTATAGCGGGAAATTGCGGTTCGTATTTGTGTGCTCGAATTTCGCGACATGCCTCGCGGGTACATAAGCTCTACAACACCGTTCGTGTTAGACCGTAACAAACTAGGTTCGTTTAATAACGACAGTGATAATTAATACTCTGATCTCTAATTGTAAGATACATACTAAGTCCCCAGAGGGTGAACACGAGCGAGTTTGAACTGCGTCCCGAATTGTACCGCGCAATTGACGAATGGTATTGATTTTTCTCGTCGCATCCCTTGTATATTGACATACATTTGGTACAAGGGTCTCACCCTCTGAGCGTCGTTAACTCCGTTGCCGCGTTTCAGTGAAACTGCAACCGCTGCAGATCGATACCACCCCCTCGTGTTCGATTCACACTGCGCCCGCCTGCCGGAAGGGAAAATCTCCAGCGACAAAACGCATTGGGATTGTGGGCGCGCGTTCTTTATGGCGCTCGTTAACGAGAAGTGGGGCCTCAGGGGGTTGGCAAAGGGTAAGCTTGCCGTGTAAATGTTACCCAGGGACTCGTCGTGAAAAAATGAATCTGGAATGTAGAACAAAGTTTCTTTAAACGGGGCTTCGAGGAAACTCGGTTCGGGAGTGTACAAAATATGCGTCTGATGAAATTTCGAATTTTTAGAATCTGATTTATAAATAATGATTTTGAAGTTGGGTGTTGGAAAAATTTAGATCAATGTGGGAATTTTATATTGACTTATTGCATGCTATGGACGAGCTCTACTCACGGTATCTTTCATTCGTGCCCAATCGCCCTTTAAGGGTGTGAAAACTAACCTCAAAGTCAAACAGGCACTCCCACTTTTTCGCGTATAATTCCTAAAGTACAAGGGACAGAAATAAATGTTTCAAACAAAAGTTTAAAGGCGCACGCAGCACTGCAAACCTGCGTTACCAAAATTTTGAAAAAAGTTTTTTTCGTCAGGTATTTGTTTTTTACACTCTTTCATACAGTTCTTGCTTTGAATCACTCCATAAAGACACAATGTTGCATTTAAACCGGTGAGGGCAGATTCGCAGTGTTCCTTGTCAGTTGAGTACTCCCGGTATATGAATTCGGAGCAGAGAACGGGGGATTGTAGAACCCCCTCTTTTCCTAGACAAAGGACACTCGCCCCAATCCAGCGTCTTTTCTCCCGAATCCTCCCAAATCGATATTTCACCTACCTACTGTATTCGGGTTAGCGGTAGATGGAGATCCTCTGAGGAAGTCTCCAGGGTGTATGTAACGTAACTCCATAGTTACGTAACCTTCGAAATGCGACAAAATTATTTTTATTATCGAATTAAGTGGACAGGATTACACCTGTCCCTCGATTAGTGATGTTCCTCCCTTATTATTTGAAAGGTAGAGTAAAAGTAATCAATCAAAGACTTCGAACAAGCATTCTCTTTCGAAGAAGTCGTCCCAAAAGGAAAGGAAAGCTGTTGGATGCCAAATGAGAAAATGAAAGCTTCTTTCTGAGGCTCGACTCTCCACTCTCACTGCGCGACAAAGTAACAACGCTAATAACAATTCGGGCGAACGAGGTTTCGCGCGAGAATCTGTGCCAACAAATGAAATATTTATACAACGTAGCGATCTTAGAAACTATATAAATATTTCAGAGACATAAATACCAGCCTGGGAAAAAAAGAAAGAAACGCGGACTTTGGTGGACAAAAACTACAAATCTGAAGGACACTTGAGCTTAATTAGTGGCAGCCTCACGTGTCTCTCATTAACTTAATCAAATCCGAGACCTACTCGTCCATACAGAAAAAAAACAAAAAGAAAGCCACGCCAGGTTTCTCCGTTTCCTATTCCACATTTTATGCTTGTCTCTCCGGAATAATAGCTTTACTTATCAGTAAAGCGGGTTGAAAGCGACAAAACGGGAACGCAGAAAGTATCGCGGTCATCGGACACCTTTCCAGCTAAACGGATTGATGTCTTGCGCAATCATCGTATCCAGTTCGTCTGAACATCGCGATCTCTGTCGCTGAAAGTCGAACCCGGAGACATCATGCCGTTATTAAGTAGATGTTCGCATAGCCACCGATAACGTAATCAGGCGAATTGCCAATGGAAGTAGTTGATAGCGAGGGGTTGGCGGGACTACAGGCGTCGACTTTCGATAACAACGAGTACGATACAAGAAACTCGCCTTAAAAAGAGCGATACGTGATTCAGTCACGCAGGTATTGACACTCGACGCGCATCAAGCGATCTCTTCTTATTTTTCCATCCCGTTTCGCGTTTCTCTGATTCGACGCACGATACCCGGCGTCACGCATTCCTGATTCGTATGCTGATCCATCATGGCCGAGCGAATCTCTTTGTACGACCTTTTTCCTATTTCTCGTCTCTTCCCTGCTGAAAGTCACATTTCAAGCTGGATTATTTTTTCATCGCGAGCATCTTTGATGGGAAAAGTCTCTCCTGCCATTCCTCCTGTGTCCCTTCCAATCCATCTTCTCTTATCCCCATTCTCTCCCCAATCCATCCACCCCTATTCATTTTGCTTTATTCCTCTCCCCTCCAACTCCCTCCACCCCATTCATCTCATTACACCCACTCACCCTCCACTTATTCTTCCTCTCCATCTACCCCGTCCCTCCCCGTCTAATCATCTCCACCCTCCTTGCCCTTCCCACCTGACCCACGTACCCTTTACCCTTTTCAACCGCTACCGTCAACCCCTTTCGCCCGACCCTCCCTTCGCTACCCATTCATACGTGGTTTCACTTGAAACGGGAGGGGTCCCGACTGCACGCCGCTCTTGAAAAAATTCTAGTAGCCGAAGCCAGTTCCTTGAGTCTCCCTGTAGATGCACACAAACCCTCCTCAAGTCCACAAACGTTCAACAAGTATTTATGACGAACCGCGCTACGATCGCGAGTGCTCCTCACGCCCGGCACGATCGTTATAAAAGGTTCGCGATATTCCGAGATCGTAATCGCTCGAGTGTCCTCCCAGGGCGGCAGCGTGGATCGTGGAAACATTGGATAGGTAGGCCGTGGATAGAGTTTCGTCGCACTCGCAGCACGCGAGACCGAACTTTCCGAATGCTCGTTGCGTAAATGAAGTCTTTGATTCCAAGGTATTTCTCGAGGGCATCTGTGCGCGCCTTGTAACGCATACCAGCTCTATCTGAAAGAAGATAAGCCCCGGCTGGTGTTGAGTTCCCTTCTCGGTGCACACAGATCTCGTAACGTAATAACACGATCTCGTAATCGATTTCAAGATAAAACCGCGTGTTTGCCGGGAAACCCTAATGACGCTGGTCGACGGCAAGATTAGGGGAGAATCGTTGCCCTCTCGCTGTTGCGTGCATAAGAGAAGGTCAGCCGCCTAGAAAGTTACAGTTTCGTTGGAGCTCCCGAATCGCTTCGGAATTCCTTTGATCTTAACGAGCTGACAGCTCGAAATTTTGCTGTCCGCGGGCGTATTTCTGCATACCGGAGCGCTTCGGGGAGGACTGCTCGCTGGTGTCCCTTGGAGAACAGGAGTAAACAGATATTTATGCGACTACCTACACGCTGTTTCAAGATGGACCTCGACCCTAGGCACCTCGCCTTGACTCTGCAGAATTCAGCTGCTCCCGTACGTGACTCGATGTTGCAAACAGTTCCGAGAAACCGTGAATGAGAACCGTGAAGAAAGACTGCCGTGTTTCCCACTCTGTTGATTAATTGATGACCGAGTACTACTTGTGTTTCTCGCAGTATACTTCTCTTCGCGGGAATTACGATGTTCCTTCACGAGTCGATAGCCCTGATTGCTTCGAAAGATTGAGACTTCTATTCGACTTCTAACCAAGCTTCCTTTCAAACGGAGCGCAAGGAGTTATCGCGAGCTATTTAAAGAAGAAACCTGGAGAAAAGACGCCAATGGACATGATGCAAGATACATCGTTCTAAAATAACCTGCAGGGTATCGTGCAACTAAATATACTTGCACGGTGATTGGAAACAGCTTGCGTTCCATTCAATACGCGTTCGATTGGAAATGTGCCATTTATTCATGGAGAAGATCTCATTGTTGACGAAAGATGCGCTGCTGTACACCTTTCAATACCTTTTCGTAACACTCACCTGCCTCTATTTCGAACCCAAAGAAATCGTCACGAAATTAATTTTAAATACTGTAGGAATAATCGAATCAGTGGCGCACTCAGAGATGAGAAAGATGCAAAGGACCCTGGCACCCCTCAAAGAAAGGAGAAAAAACAGATTAATGTAACCACGACTGAAGTAATTCACCAACTTTGTAAAACGAAAAGGAAACTGGATTTTATTCTTTATATAAATCTTTATAATCATCTAATGAATTTGACTGAATTTGCATTAAAAATATTTTTCTCCTTCAACTCGGCTCCCCCAAGATTAAATCCCGAGTGCGCCACTGAATCGAACATCTCCACAGTTTCTAATCATCAGGCACCGGCTAACAGATCCTTTTGTAAAATCGCGGCAAAGAGAAACGGCCGTGAAAAGTAAACGTCAGTGGAGTGGTGGGGATTGACAATCGAAACTCGACGCTCGAATCTCCGCGCCCCCGCGGTCACGATTGGCTGACGCTCAGTCAGTTCGCGATCGTCGGTCGGGTCGGTTATATCGCGCGCTGTGGACCGAGGAAATCGCGATAAGTTCGCGTTTCCCCAACGGAGCCCCAAATTTCCATCGTCACCACACATTCGTCGATCAGTGATTTACTACTCCCGCCTTCATTCCTCCACTAAAACGTCGATTTCCAAAATTGCCGAGGCCTCGATGCTCGTTACACTGTACGCTATCGAAGCACGTTAAATCAGCGTCTCCGCGAACCGGGAGATTTACTATCTTATCGGCGCCTGGAGAGGAGAAAAGGAAAAAGGTGTAGCACGGCTCGCGGCGGTGGATAGTTACGCAACAGTCGCGAGAAACCGGGACAATGAAGTCGAAGACCAGCCAGGATTTTATTGCGAGTGAAAGTAACGGGGTCAAGAGGGACCAGGAAGTGAAGCAGAAGCAGCTGAAAAGGGGTAAGAGCTTTAAAAACGAAATTGAAAAAATTATCACCCTCTTGCTGCGCGATATTGAGGGTGTCTGATGGATTAGGGGTTTCGTTTCTGGTTAGTTCTGAGGAGTTAACTAATAGAAATAGACGAAACACTTCGCATTCACCAATATTGAATTTGCCTGACGTGGATACTGAATATTGAACTGATAATCCTCCAATCATTTCGAGAAGCCTATCGCTAAGTAGATACTCTGCACTTGAAAGAACCAATAGCTTCGATTCCGCCATCTAATAGTCTACCTGGCGTTGAAAGGTGGAAAAATGGAAAAAACCTACTCGTTTTTAGATCATAGCAATTTTTCAAACAGGTCTGTCTTCGTACACAGATGGAACTCTAATTAACCACTCGCGATAGCGGTGGAGTGCACGAATGTGCAAAAATACACGTAACGTTCCTCGATTGTCGCGTGATGTCATTCGCGATTCGCTAGATAACTGCACGCAGAGTCGTACCTGTAGAAGGAAACGTTAAATTTCAGATCGACAACAACGGACCGTCGGAGATAACGCCGGTGATTAGATAAGGTGATTACAAATGGCAAGTAGCTTTATTAAGAAGGGAACGACTGTCGCCGAGACAGCGTTCGCCAAGTCACTCCGAAACATGCGATAGGTTCGTTGCCGTCTGGTATTTGTATTATTCAGTGATAGAGACCGCCACGATTTTCCCCCGTTCGTGACGCAACTGGCGAAAAGAACGTGACTGTCTGGGCACGATCGATGCATCCTTGATCAGGCCGGTTGGCAAGGAAGGGGGTTCTGCTATTTACAGTGGTGGTCAAAAGTAACTTGGAAAGCTAAAGTGAAAGACCTGCAGGATGGTAAAAGTAGTAGAATTATTAGAAGACGGGAACCTGTGGCTGATTTTAGGAAAAAGGCCCAAGAAACATAACAGAATTACAAATTTAAATTCTATTTTAATTCATTAGATTAAAATTTCTAGTTGGAGGCGCTAAATTTTGTTGAAATTTTGTCGAAATTTTCGTTTATTTTAATTGATCACTGTAAAATTTACGCGTGTGTGTTATGAAAATTATGGGAAACGAAAATAAATATAATTTTGGATAAATTCATAATTTCTTTTTGGAAGATGGAGCCCTGAGAGCATCTTCTGCTCATCGGTCGCCCGTTAAATCCACCACTGAAGGGGAGCTTATTTGCGTTATGTAACATCAAAGGGTTTCGGTAGTGGTAATATCTCTTTTATCGCAACTCTGTAAAACGTTCACCCTTAAAGTCTCCCTGTTCGTGATTCGTTGCTTCAATAATAGATCACTTCTAACGTACAACAGCATTTAGTTGCTATTTGTAGATCCTTCTCGAAGCAGCAATTAAAATACTATCATTGACGAAGGAGCAGATGCTCGTAACAAATTTTCTGCACCGTGGTTCGCGATTATTGCAATATTGTTTTGCTAATCGACGACCCTCAATGGGAGGTAGAGACACGTTGCTAACGTTGCACGCCAGCCGATTTGTAATTCAATTCTTCAGTCATTTCCCGTGGGCTACCAGCCCGCGATGCCCGATACATTATTAAATAGTTGTAACACCATTGCAATGCAGTTAATTACACGCCGAAGCCTGGTTACATCCTGTTGCATAGGCAATTGACAGTCTCTCGTACAACAATCGCGATGAATTACGTTTAATTGCCAGGGATTCGAGTACATTTTTCATTGCTTTTCCTCCGCAGCAAAGATTCTCTCTTTTTTTATATTGCAGCTTTATATCCGGAATTGAATAATAACGAGTGCGGCACGGAACAGTCTTTATCGCCCCGTAATGGTCGATTTATTACGTTTTTTATGGCGGTGGTCGTTGATACGCCCAGATACATCGTGCAAAAATCGCTGATAAGAGTAGAACGAGCTATTAAAAGAGTAGGAGCTGATAAGGACGGAATCTCGGTGGAGCTTTGGTCGAGAAATAGATGGGAGGAAGGAATCGTGGTCTCGAATGGTCATATTTCCTTCCTGATAGCTCGTTAACGATTTAGTGTTAAAATCTAGTCGATTTACTAACACGTCATAATCCAATCGCCCTGTTTATTAGCCAGCTCGCGTTCTGACGATAATTACACTAATAATCGTTGCCAGATGATGTGCCATGTCGGAAAGTTGAAAATGCCTCGCGCGTATTGTCCAACGCATAGCGTTGCAATCAGGGGTGTCTCCATCTGACCATATAAATCCCGGAGTGTCATACATTCCAACCCGGAGATACGAATATAAGCCCGGAGATGGAAAACGCAAAGAAAATTCTCGGATATCCGGAAAACAAATCTGGAATTCTTTTAAACATAAGTAATTGAGAATTTACAAATATCAGTTATTTTAATTAATAATCTTTATCTTTTTTCTTTACATTTTTTTATAAAATCAGAATCTAAATTTCGGGCGAAGTTGAGTAGTAAAGCCTGTTGTATATAAAATTGGTACCATATATAACTCTTCAGGGTCACATGGGGTGTATCGCACCCTAAGAAAATTTTTCGGGATTCTTTAAGAGATTTATCGCGAAAAAAAAAAAAATATCGCTTTTTTCCACATCCGTGGAAAATCATTTGTACATTTCTAGAAAAAGACTATTAGAGCATGAGTGTATGAGTATTACGAATCTACAATTACCACTCACAAGTTAAAAGTTCGAAAAATACGAAAATGGTAACTCAAAAATGACTCTCGGGTGCAGGGAACCACATGTAACCAATTTCTGATTATAAAAATGTGTGGCCACGTAGAATTAATACCACAATTTCTTATTATCACATTTTTCCTACAACCCGAAGATTTCTCCAGTAAAACAGGAGCTCGGAGATTTGCTTTAAAACCCGAAGTCTCCGAGCAAAAACCAGAGAGGTGGCAGCCCTGGTTGCAACAGTTCGCAACAATTGTAACAATAACGCTTCTTCATGTATCAGACCCTTGTGCAGTGTGACTGCAGGGATCGAATTAGCGTTTGCCTTACAGAAGCGGAGGTGAATAGGCGACGGTGAAAAGGCGAGGTACATATTCGAGGTAGCAATTATTCCAACCCAGATAACCCTAATTAGCCGCGATTCGTAAACAGTAATAGGACATACTCAATCGCCAGTCGATTCTGTGACCCAGAGCGCGTCTAGAGAAAGAACCCCGACCACTTATGGGTCGTCGTGTTTGACCCCACTTTGCGACATCCTATTTAGACCACTTGCGAATCACATTAACATACCAAACGACAGAGGAGAGCGTACATGGTACAGGACAGACTATTTCGATGATGAATTACCATTCCGAAGATGATTTATGCGACCGTGCAAGTAGAACCGGTCATCTTCTGCAAAGCGAATAGACGTACGATTTTTAAATCGTTTTTGTAAATCTTCTATGTCACTGAATGCTGTGAAACAGCGTAAGGAATATAGAAATATTAAAAATAGACAATAGTCGAAGTTTCCTTTTCTGGAAAGGAAGGTCTGAAGAGATTAGTCTCCTCAGTTCAATATTCTCGAGCTAATCTACTCAACCAACTCTTCTCTACACATAATACACACACTCGTACCTTCGTAGAAGCAAAAAGAAAGAATAATGACGAAGCAAAAAATCGTTACGCAAATAGGACGGTCATTTAAACATGTTTGTGTATCAAGATTCCCACAGAGGAATACTAATGCGCATTAAAAAGAGACAGATTTTACCACCTTTAAACTATAGAAAAATAGTGGAGCGACGCAGTGGCTCTTAAAAATACGAGCACGTAGCAATGCGGCATCGGCTGCGAAAAGTGTTCGGGGAGAGGAGAAGCGGCGATAAAGTGAAACTTGTTGTTCGTTGAACCCTGGTGTTTCAGAGGGAATTTTAGGTAGCCTGGAAACACCGTTTCGCGACATCCCATTTAGAACGGCTTATGAATCATATTAACGTGCTCTCTGCACTGGGGTACGCTGGATGTAGGGCACGCTGCGTGTGGGTGAACGACAGTGATGTAACTCGTTTCTTTCCCGACGACCCCTCGTATCTGCCGTCCGAATTCTAAGTTTCGTTGCCACCAGTCATTTGCGAAATCATGAATTTTTATTCGAGCGGAGGTAGTCCTCGGTTCTGAATAAACGGATATCAGGCACAAGTGGTTTCGTAGGTGTAGTAGGTTACAAGATTGTCCAGCTGTCGACGCTCGTTCCTCCTTATCATCGCTCATTAGAAATTCCAAGCACTCCCACGACAACTCGGGCCGGTCGTGTGTGCACGCGATTGCTGCGGAGTATTCGCAGCTAGGAATTCCAGATTATTAAGCTGCCGCGTGTGGAAACAGCAGGCGCGTATCCGCGATTGCAAAACTCCCGCTGGAGGCAACTGTACCTAATGGCTCTTCAGCGTTTAGTAATATCGTGTCGGCGACACTCGAGGTCTTCGTCCAACTCTGCTAAGAGGATGTTTTGAGACCCAGTGGAAGGTCTGCAGGGATCCTTGGACTCCATACTGAACGGTCCACGTGGATTTTTGGAGTGAAATTAGGGTTAGGCATTATCCAACTAAATTTTTATAATTTCTAATAATGCCCAACTTCGAGTGAAAAGACAAATTTAATACGGATTTTCGAAAGTGATTAAATATTAGTTAACTACACTAGATTTTCTACAGTTTCCATCATTTTCATCCGTCTAACTTTCTGTTCAGCTTACGCCGAGGTACATTTTAATGACGCGGTGCCCGTCGATCGAAAGCTGTCTTAAATTGAATCAGGAGTGACGTGCAGACGAGGGTGTGTCTCTTCGCGACAGACTCTGTTCGTTTTAACCAGACCTCGCCTCGCGTTGATATTTCTCATCAAGATACTCGCTCGATTTCCCATATCGCGTTTAAAATTGCCTCAGGGAGCTCAACGGAAAATGCTATTTCGCCACAGCTGTGGTATCTTCAATCTTCCACAGTTAATCTCTCTGAAATCGATGCCATATTCAATCTACAGACACATATCTTCCTTCGAAGCACCCAGTCCACTTGGCAAATAGTCCAGAGTCTCTTCCCATCGATTTTCTGCATTGTTCTTCGAGGCATCTTCTGCCGAATAGCCGAAAATTGCGGGCTATCGGTTCTGGGCACCGTTCTCGGGCGCATTTCCAAGTAGATAACCAAACATCATTAGTTATCGATTTCTCCTAAGCAATTGGAATCGTCCGGAGGAGAGCCGTTCGCTTGAAGCTTTTACCTCGCGTGACAGCGCGATACAGGGTGACGTCAAATATATGAACGGCACCGTGGCATGATGTCACCGCGTATTTTTAAAGTCCCCGCGGTGTGAACGTTTCGCGCGAACCACGAAATCTTGTAATCAACCGTCTTTCGCAGAGTTGTGAATCGTTATACAGCATCTGCACACATCGTGGTAATGCGATCGAGCTCTTGGGGACGTTATTCCAAGAGAGGCATTCGAGTTCGATTCTTATGAATGAAAGAGCCTCGACGAAGCGTATCCGATCGCTGGTCGGCTAAATCCCGAGGCTCGTTTCCATTCTAAATCATCCTCGAACGCCATTGTCACGTATACTCCTCCGCGAACCGCCAATCGAGCACGTACCGTGACGTTTAAACGAGACTAATGAGAGCAGCGAGAAAGCTTGATTAATATTTCCGGAAAAGACGAGAGTCATCGTGCTCGCGTAGAGAGAAAAAGTCAGGGCTGTGACAAATTGATACGTCTTTGGTACGGTGTGATTGCACAGTTCTAGTATGTACAGAGGGCTTTTCGAAAGTGGTGGCCCACAATCTGTTCAAGGTTTTAATTATTTAAAGTAGTATAGAGACACTCAAGCCAGTGGCGCATTCAGGATTTAATTTTGAGAGGAGCTGAGTTAAAGGGATAAAAATATTTTGAACGCAAATTCAATAAAATTCATTAGGTGAATTTATTAAGAATTTATTTAGAGAATAAAATTCAATCTTCCTTTCTTTTGACAAAGCTCTTGAATTACAGTGGGTGGCCAAATTATTATACTCAAAGAAAAAGGTTTATGTTTTGTAAGTTTGAGCGATGGAATAAAATAGTTGTCTCGTTTTTAATGTTACAATATTATTTTTTAATACTAGTATATGTATTTAAGAATGCAAATTAAATAACGACTTAATGGCGACTTGTATTCGGCGTGGCATGCATTCGATGCATGCTGTGGCTACTTCCTGTAGTTTTGGAGTGTTGTGCCATACTCTGATGATATTCTATTATTCCTGTCTAATTTGTAACAATTTTATCCCCGTCCTTTGAAAAACAAATGAGATTAATATGTTGGAAAATTACTCACAATGTTGCAAGATGTAGCTAATCAATCAATGAAAAAGCAATAACATTAATGCATTGTTACTTTAATTACAGCCACGACTTTCACAAATTTTGACGAAAACGTTTTGAGTATAATAATTAGACCACACTCTGTACTTCAATCGTGCTTATATCAATTTCCTTTTTCCCTTTTCTTTGAAGAGTGCCAGGGTCCTTTGGCCTCCCTCTAGATGCGCCACTGACTCGATCTGATATAGTATTATTTTTCAACCTCCTCCGGTTTTACACGTGACCTCACAGATACTAGAACAATAATTATCAAAGTCTCGGACTTATTCTTCGTCCTCTAAGCCAACAACATTTTTGACTCATCCCATATTTTCGTCCCACGATGACATCAGCTCGGATACAAGACGGGGTCGTATAAATCTGCATGAATCGTGCCCATCAACCGTGTTTTTCATGCAGTCGAAATAGACTTAATTACTCATCGGCTCAATGAAAGTGAATTACGCTAATCGCACTCCCTTTACTTACCAGCAGTTTCGCGATATGGATGAAAAGTTGTTTGCAAGGCGAGCAAATCGATCGGCTCTTCTGCCAGAGATAACCACAGTCTCGGGTTTTTCTATCGGTGAATTGTTTCTCGCAGAAGCAACCGGAAATCCCCATTCTTCCACGCTATTGTAATTCGCAGATAGAGGGTGATTTATTGACGCCGCGGACAGGGGATGGATTTCACGTTCAAAACAACCGATAACTTAACGAAACAGTGGCCTTTATCATCTGCTACTCCTCTCGGAGATGAATCATTCAATTCGAACGTCACAGCACACTATTCTGGACTCGTGATCTAGTTTAATACGGTTTGAGTCTCTTGAGAGTACAATTTTAATGCAAAATTAATCCTGTCTTGAAGCCTCACGTCTCAATGACAAGTTGCGCCACAGCTCCCCATTATTTCCTTTAACATGTGGCTATATATATCAATCTATACCTGCGGAGGTGATAAAAAGATGCAGTACTACGTTCAAAAATTCTCAGTTCAGCTTATGGAGTAGGCATATATGAGGTAAAGTGAGCTAAAATAAAATATGATTTCTGATTAAGGATATAAATATTAAATTAACTTTATCAGAACTGTTAAAATATTTAATTCTCTTCTCAAACAAATTTGACCCCAATGCTCACTTTACCCTGTCCCCTTCTGCATCCAGGGACTCCATCTTCAGCTTACAAGCGTAGCATTTCATAAAATGCTTACAACTTCGCCTTATATCCGACATAACGCTACCAACATTCACCACCTACAAACGTCGCAGACATAATATCGAGTCAACGGTCTCGCTCCCGTTAAAAACCATTTACGTAACCAAACTCATGCTCTTCTCAGCCGCAGCTGTTACGGCTACACATGGAAAAAGCTCGCGCGATGGCGTCGGTCGAGCGGTTTTACGATCTCCAATCATCGTGCCTCCTACCGTCACGAACCGATCGTCTCGCCTTCCATCGTCCCGACGTCGCCAGAAACTTTCTTCCGCTTCGCCTTCGTTTCCCCGCCTAATTGCAATCACCCACGCGATGCTACACCGTGGATCACGGCATCGACCCAGGACACATCGCTTCCCGCGATTAAACGCAGAAACCGGATCGCAGTTTTTGCGCGAGCGAGTATAATTGAAAAGTGGACAAGCCGCCGGTGGAAGACGCGCCGAAAGCTCCATTAACTCCGCTGAAAAGCGGCTGGAAATTACTATCGGAGCGTCCTCGAGCGCGCATAACAGTGTTTAATCGCTTCGAATCGCGACGACTCGCCCAGGGGAATCGTCCGCGAAGCGCGTCGCTTTTTCACCGCCGATTATCCAAGCCGCGCTGACAGGGAGCCGCTCACTGCCCCGAACACTCCTCTCGCTTGTGCGAAAAGATGGGAAGTATAGACGGAGGTCGGGAGCTAACGACTCGGACGATCGACCACACCTGGTTCGACCGCTTCCACTTGGCGAGTCGCGTCTGAAAGAGAAGACCTTCACCCCGATTCGGTACGCGCGGGTCGACTCGCGCGTAAGTGCACTCCGACAAGTGCTCGAACGGCCTTTTTCTCCAGCTCCCGTTTTTCGCTCGCATACGGTAACCGGTGTGCTAAGCGGCTCTTTGAGTCCCGCTTTACAAGCCCCACGAGCGGATTACGCGTGTAGCGCGCCATATTCGCGCGCTACGTGCCCGGCCTCGCGATCTGGCCCAACTCCATTAACAAGTTCGCACCGCGGGTCCGGTTAACAGGCGACGAAATTGAAGATAGAGAAGAGCAAGGACACCGACAAACCTAACGTTAGTTCGAGAAGAGTATTTACCTATTATTTTAATCTGGTCGTTCCTAGCTTCCTCGTTTTCACAAATTTCTTCATAGCGGAATCGATCGTAACCAGGTAGCGATCGAAATCGATTAACCGCAATTTTTTCTCACTCCCACGAGCTCTAGACACCCGGTAATCGACTGTTCTCGGATCGGCTAGAAAGGCGCGGATCATAAAAGAGAAATCGCATTCTTTTCTACGTTGGATAATTGAGATTCTGTGCTTCTCGTAAAACTTTTTGCGGAATGGAATCGTTCCGAATCTCAGTCGTTTTCACAGCTGGTTATTCTCAATCGTTCGGCTCTTTGATAGCTCGTGGAGCATAAACAGCTCCGCGATCCAAGCAGTCCGGAGACATCCGCGCCGGGAATGTTTATCCCCCCGATCTTCGTTTCTTATTGGATAGAGAAATACCACTTGGCATCCAATTAGCGCGCGGGATTAGGAACGATAGGGATCGACCGGCACTTTTAAAAGGAATATCCCCGTAAGAATGCGTTACCGCTTCCTGGAAACGGCAAATAGAGCAGGGAACCGAGCACGGGAGCCGTTCCACTCTATTTGCTATTAATTAGCGCAGCGTTTTCCCGTGCAGAAGCCCGAACAGAATCCTGGGATCCTTCCGCAAAGGGGGTAGGAAGTCCTTTCTAGGCGATCGCCACGGTGAGAGCACAGGTTCGCGCGAGACTTTTACCTTCGACGAGTGAAAGACTGGTTGCTCGTCGATCGTAGATAGAACCGCCGACCCGGCAAGAAGTTTCCTTTCTCCGCGCGGAAAGAACGCGTGCCGCGGGTTTCAAAGTCGCGGGTAATTAGACCCGACGGTGGGACTCGATACAGGAAGACGTTCGAGGCGAACTCCTCGCCCGGGCGCGATTAAAAAACGACGGTAATACATACCGCTGTTCGAGCCGAGATTGCGATCTCGAGCGGCCGATAGTTCCTGTCCCAGGCTTACGGATCACAGGGATCGGCAAAATATACGAGCGCTCGCCATGACGTGATTATTTCTCTGTTGCAGGTAAAACGTTCTGCCAGTCTTGCAAGAAGAAGTGCAGCGGAGAGGTGCTACGAGTGCAGGACAAGTATTTCCACATAGGGTGTTTCAAGTGCGCTCAGTGCAACACGAGCTTGGCGCAGGGTGGCTTTTTCGCGCGTGAGGGCTCTTACTACTGCACCAAGGTACTGAAACGTATAAATAAAAAAAAAATACTGCGGCCATGAAGAAAATAGGGCAGGTAGAAAAGGAAGCTCGGAGAGCAGAGGGTATTTGGAGCGCGTAATGCACCCGCGGTAAATAGAGGCTCACGTTTCCCTGCCTCGAACAGATCCTCGCGCGGAATTTGAAAAATACTAGTCGAACGTCGTTCGTCTTTAAACATCCAGAGATATTTTACAGTGGCGCGGTTTTGCACGATATTCTGGAGCTTTTGTATTGTTTCAGGATTACAGAGAACGCTGGGGCACCAAGTGTGCTGGTTGCGGGGAGTACGTAGAGGGCGATGTGGTGACTGCCGGCGAGAAACACGCGTTCCATCCGAATTGTTTCCACTGCCAGAGATGCAGGCAGCCGTTGCTGGGTCAAGGGACGAAAGTGTCCCTCGTTCAAGGTGGGTTGACAGGGAGATCGTGGTCGGTTGAATACGGGGGAATGAAAGGCGTACCTGCGGCAAGGTTTGACGCGCAACAAACGTTTCATTCATTGCCTTTTGATGCGCCCCGCGAGATTGGCGTACCGGTCGACCCGTTCAAGCAAATTACCACTTGGGTGTATCGCTGCCCCGGATTAACGAGGCTATGCACGCGCGGCCTTGTAACGATTACACGGTTAAACGGCTGAAAACACGTCTGCGCGGGGATACTCGAAACGATGGGTCCCTATCGCCGGCTAAACTGCTCTGCTTCAGATCGCTCCCATTGTCCGCGTGCAAATATTTATGCGCGTCTGCACGACCTCGGTTTATCGATTGTCCCGAATGCGCGGATACCGATGCACTCCGCGTATTTTTAGAGAACCGATTCCGTAAATACACTGGAGTCTTTTTATCGGGTATTTTCGAATTTCGCGAATGGTTAGCTGGTACTCGGAGGCTGGCTGTGTTATCCTCGTTCGCAAGGAGAATTTATATCTTTCGTATCAGTGATTCACTGCGAAGTGAAAAATCCGAGGCAGCCTCCGATGACCAGAATTACGGAGCTATTTATACTCTGCGCCGCGGAACGGGCAAATCGAACCAGTAAACAATCGCGAGACTACATACACGCTTGCTCGCGAGTAGAAACGATGAATCAGCCGTGGAAGATACGCCCTGAGTCGGGATAAAGGAGACAATAGAGTCGGGTGTGCGTCAGCAGCCAGATCGACGACCGGATCTGTTCAATCTCAACTAACCGCGGGTTGTCTATAGGTCAAGCTCTATGCCATCGATGCGTCGGTATCCCGGTTCGAGAGGCCTCGACGCCGGTTGGCAATAGCGCTGCGACCAGAGGACCTAGCGACGGCACCTCCGACCCCGGTGCTTGCGCTGGTTGCGGAAACCAATTACGGGAAGGTCAGGCTTTGGTCGCTCTCGATCGCCAGTGGCACGTCTGGTGCTTCAAGTGCCACAGCTGCGACACCGTGCTCCACGGCGAATACATGGGAAAGTGAGTAAGATGGTCTCCTCTTGTCAGCCCCTTACAATTAGCCACGGAGCACTAAGGGTGCAGAGGGTTAAACCTTGGAATCCCTGATATGAGTTTCTTCGTCTTGCCACTCCTTTAGAGTAGGGGAAACTTGTCCAAAACCGTATACTTAAGGTTCTAGGTCCATAACTTTTTAAATAATAAAACAAATTGGGTAATGAAAACGGTATTCATGAAAGGGTTTCGTAAACAACACAGAATAACAAAAATATAATTGAAAAGTTTGAATAGGTTACTAAATTGAACAATAAAACAAAACCTCTTCTTTTTCCGGCTTTGCTCACCCTATGGGGCAAAACCGTATAGTATATATTATCAGTCTAAATTAACAACGGTAGCATTGAAAATCGTCGATTTCTTCGGATCCCCAGCCGGTGCAACCTTCGTGTGCCCATCCACTACACCTTGTACATTGAACCCAATTTTGATCCCATGTTTCGATTGAGTATATTCATTATAGCCTTTTTCATATTTTCCGAGTTCCAATCTTGTCTGGTAGTGTTTCTTTTATAATTACGTGGCATTTTGCTGACACATTTAAACAAAAATGGAACACTACTAACAATAAGTTTACGAACCGTGCGTCGTTCGGTGTACGGTTTTACCCCGTACGGTTTTGCCCCAAGACTTAAGAACCCACACTTTTGGTTACAGCTAAATATGAAGTTGACAATAATCGGCCACGATCATCAAACTATAGTAGAAATAGAGACTGTTAATATATATCTTCATATAACTTACCTTCTAATTACCAGAACTCTATATAGTCCACTTGAAGTACAGTCGAAAATAAGATCACAGCACGTAGAAATATAATAAATTTAATAATTAGCTGCAGCGTATGTATTTTGCCACGAGGATCTGTTGACTGACAGTTCAATATGGTGAAAAATCATTGGCAAACGCGCGTGGGATTCGTTCATTAGTTTTCAGAAATAAGTACGGTATACGATTTTGCCCCGGTATACGGTTTTGGACAGGTTTCCCCTACCTATACTACTAGAGTACAGAGGGTTAAACTTTGGAGTCCCTGAAGTTGATTTCCTTGTGATGGTTGTCACGTGAAATATTTATTAGATGCTTGAGTTTGAGACTCGAATGGTAGAGAAGTTTGACTTCGATAAAGTCCTCCATTAGTAGACCAAACCTGGTGATGCTTCGATTCCGAAACAACCTCTAACCTCTGCTCTATCCATCACTCCCGATAATCTTCAACGCCACGATGAACTCTGTTCAACAGAGACGGGGTGCCTTACTGCGAGAAAGATTACCAGAAGCAGTTCGGGGTGAAGTGCGCCTACTGCAACCGCTATATCAGCGGCAAAGTGTTGCAAGCAGGTGATAACCATCACTTTCACCCCACCTGCGCCCGATGCACCAAGTGCGGAGATCCTTTCGGCGATGGGGAGGAGATGTACTTGCAGGGTGCCGCTATATGGCATCCCCGGTGCGGCCCGGGGCCCAGCGGGCCCAACGGTATCGTGAATGGTCACGGAGAGGCTCACACCCCTCAGCATCGAGAGTCGGAACGGATCTCTAGCAGCGCTTCAGAGATGCAGGTAAGACGGTGTGCGTCGGACACGGTGAAAAGGAATCGCGATCGAGGGTCGTCCTTGATCCAAGTGGAAACGAGCTCGAGCATCGAGGAGCAGTCGATGAGGAGCGACTGGTCCCTCGAAATGCGATGTTTGATCCCCGTTGAAGCTGCGTTTATCCTCAGCTGTACACCGGGTGCATTTGATCCTCGAACGTAGTCACACTTACACATTGAAAGAGCTGTTCTCTCCTAGACGCTCTCTATTTTTTCCTCGCGAAGGAGAGATCACCTCTTTCGCTGTACAAGCACGATTAGCGTGCAAGAATCAAACGCACTCGGCGTACATTTCATTCGGAACTGGCGAATTGTATAGCGATGTTGTAAAAGTCTGTACCATATCGTGCGAGTGTATATTCGTTGCTATTTGTGTGGATGGTGATTGTTACACTTGTTTCATTCGTGCCGTTGCAACATCATTAAAGGGAACACCATTTTCGCGGTCAGCAGTCCGTGAATTCGATCACGTTTCATGGAACTTCGTGGAAGGAGCGTTTCATTGATTCATTTCTTTTTGTACGCAGTCTAACATGTGTTTAGTTGCCAATCTGTGTCTTCACGATCATACAGACGTTCGATAAGTTAAGGATATTAACACTGTTCTAAATTGACACGTGCACGTCGCTCCCAAAGTCCGCCGAAATGCATTTTCAGCTGCATCGTACGCTGTCGAATGGCACAGCTCCGCACCCCCGTGCATACTGAATTGAGCTTGCCAGCCGACTGTAAACGGATCATTGGGGGATGGGAGTGTTTTAATAAACTCGCGATTGGAACGCGAGAGTTCAGCTTGCATCGTGCTTATTTTGAATTGTTATTGGACGAACGCCGACGTCCGTGCGAAACGTCTTGCTGCTCGGTTAATTCTCTGTCGCTGTCCAATTACTCCGAGCAATTTAGTGTAGACCAATCTAGAGCCTAAAGTACCTATCCACTTTTACTGGTAACAGCTTTGTGTATAGCTTTAATGTCCACTCTCTTCGACGATGTGTACATATGGCTTCCTTTAACCATGCATCGCTCCTTAACGTGTCGTTGTGTCTTCTCCGCACGCTTCGATGTCCGAGTTTCGATATTATATAGATATACATACATACTATACATATATACTTGAACAAACTTTACCATATTTGATTTTATTATTTTTTATTTCTATTATTGCTTCTTCTTAATCGTTGTTTACCTTTTTTTTCGCACGGTCATTGTGTATAGTTTTCATTGCGGTCACGCACGCCAAGCCTGAACGGATCACTCTGCAGCCCTTACAGCAGCCTCAGTCGCAAGGTATGCCACGTTCTCCTACCACGGACACTCTTTCAAGAAACTTCTGACTATCGCTGATTCACCGTCATGGAAGACTACACATAGAAAGGAGCTTTCCACCTACCCCTGCTTCTTTCGAGATTCTTAGGGCTTTCTGCGTTCTAGCGGATGGATATTGCTCAAGGCTTCGGAGCGTGCAACGTGTTCTTTTGGAAGCTCCGCGAGATACGTACTCTATTGAAGGCTGTTCACAAGCTTTGCATCGATGCGTCAGTATATGCAACAGTGCCCTTCCAAAAGGGCAGAGTCAAGGAGCTGCGAAGCCTCAAGCAATGCAAGCTCACCGTTTGATCCCCACCGATCAGCGCGTTTCTTGGAAGGGTGTCCAGCGCAATTGAGTTTTTATCTTCCTTTGCCGAGCACACAGCTAAAGTTAGCGATACGACAGACGCTCTCACGACACACCACAGTAAATGGCATAGCACGAGTCTAGCCGCGATAATATATGCGTTAATTGCCCCAGTATTACCCCGCGCGAACTGGCAGCCCTGGCCTGATATTGCGGGAGTACGGGCGCGGCGCATCCGAGGATGTGTCTAGGATTTACACTTACTCGTACTTGACCGAAACGCCCAGCCAAGGATACTTGAGACGCCCTATACAGCCGTACGACAAGCCTCCGACTAGCCCGCACTTTCATAGGCCCAGCTGTGAGTCCTCTCTTTCTCATCCTATCTCTATTTTTTCCGGCGCGGGATCGCCGTGAACCCGCTCCCGCCGCGCGGAGCCGATAAAAAGGTCTGCTCCAAGTAGCGGAGGTCGGCGACGGGCACGCCGCCACTGTAAATCGTATCGTCGCGGTATTTTAGCGTCCCGCTCGATAAGGAGCAGTGGAGGGCGCAGCAGCCGATCAGGAATGCGAGCCCTGGTCGACGCTCTCAGCGAGACCAGACCCAAGTCGCCGGCCAGCCAAGTAGATAATGACGAGCCAATAGAGCTGGCGCATTATCCGGACGCCATGAAGCCGCCTCCTGGAGCTAAACCGCCCATCGAGAGGGACGACTTCCCCGCGCCCCCTTATCCTTACACCGATCCTGAGAGGCGCAGACGATGGTCCGACACGTACAAGGTACGCAGCACATACATTTCCCACCTACTACTCCTGGGCGCCGGTTTTTCGCGGTTCGATGACGAGATTCGATCGTTCAGGGTGTCCCTGCGTCGGACGACGAGGACGAGGTGGACCACAAGGGGTATATAAAGGAGGTGGAGGAGAAGCTGCAGAAGGAGCAGGACGAGTTGAGCAAAATCGACACCGGTATAGCGAAGGTGTTCCTTCACGACCGTGAGAAGGACCGGGAGAACTTGAGACACAAGGCAGCCAACGTTGATCCTAGGAACGCATCGAGGACACCGTCCGCCGCCAGGGAACCGACCTATAGACTCCGATACGAGAGCCCTGTTGGTGCATGTAAGTCACTGCGAATTGTCTAATTTCCTGTGTCGTGGGTGGGAAGGATGTAACGTATGAGGTTGAGGGACACTTGAGTATCAGAGTGATAATGAGGCACAATGCACCGAATGTGTTTTGTGGTACCCCCGTTATGGGACTTTGAAATTTAAAAATGTTCTTATAATTAGTGTACAAATATCTAAGAACCTGTACAGAATCTCCTGAGCTCTAGATTTTGGATAAATTAATTATACTACTATCCATTCCTCCCCCCACAATGATTTCGTATCCAAGACACCGAGTTACAGCTCAGAGTGCATTTCTTCTCCACAGCGCCGTCGAGAAATATAGATCACGCCCGGCCCTGGGAGGACGACGACGGTTTCAGTTACAAATCGAGCGGCCCCAGTTACAACGGTAAGCCTCTTGAGCCGGGCAGATAGTCCGAATCGTATCACTTTTTTTAAATCATGATCGTTTCATTAACATAAGTGATAATAATATCATCTCATACATGTCCACACGTTCGCACATGACACTAACATAACCACTCTACCCGTTTGAAGTAACATCGAGCCGAGCATTAGATTCCGTGGGCGATTAGAGGGGGTTGGGCGAAGCGAGAAACGGGCCCCATTTCGTGCCAGATAATAGGAAAGAAAGGTTTGCGACGTGCGAATGTTGTTGTTGTAGGGGGAAGGGTGCCGTGCTCGATTAACGAACGATAAAGCGAGCGCGTGCGTGACTCGAAGCAGGATGTTTAAGCTTTTTTTTTTAAGTGGCATAGCACCCCGAACACCCGCACACACTGGGGCGTCCATTAACGTTTTAACCAGGTGATGTATGTTCCGCTTCTGCATGTGGCCGGCGTGTATATACCATCGATGTGCTTGCCTCTACTTATCATCTCTCTTGATCATTCGTCCTGTCAGTATCATGCCAAACAGTATACGTCGAAGATGATCCTTCGAAGTAGCCGTATGTCGACATATATCCCAGCTCTCTTCCATTCGTGATCATACCGTTGATTACCCTAGGCTATCGTTTTGCTGCTCCTATCGCATGGTACTACTACTACTATCGTCTCACTCTTCGCAACTGTTCATCATACACGAACACACATTGATAAGCAGTATTTATACATCATTCTCTCATATCTTTTCATTGTCTCGTGCCTGCAATGCTGGAAGATGCGATACACTCTTTAAGTCTCGTACACGTGTAACGTAACTCTTTCCCTCGCGTGACAATCACGTCTCCTTCGCCTTTGCACGTCTTTCTGTGGCCAGCGCGGAGCGAAAGAAGTAGTGGCTACGGCTTTCACAGATGAATTTATATAGAATTCGGCTCTCCGTCGAAAGTGACTTGATAAGGGGTTGTCCTTAAATTACGGAAGGCTTCTTGGGGGCGGGAGGGTTTTGCGAATTTCTTACGTTTTTTACAAACGGAGAGAGGAAGTCAGGGAGCATTTTAGGTAATATTTTTTAATGTGAAATATTTTCAATGTGAGTAAAATGAATTGAAAATCGAGTTAACTGAATTGTATAAACCTTTACAAGAATTTTAATAATTTAACAAATATTACGTAAGGAAGGGGGAGACTTTGGAATATAAAATCTTACAAATTCTTGTATTGGGAGAGAGGGGAGGTTCTTTACGGAATTTAAGGACGGTCCCTAAGGGGGTGAATACTTCGAGAGAACCGTTTCCTCGTAAAGGAGATCACACCCCTCTAACTTTTACCTTCCTTCCAAGTAGAACCTATTCAACCTTCACTTTCCAAGTTAAACTAAATCTCTACGCTACCAACTCCCCACCGGTCGATGCGTGAAAGCCGTACCTGCTTCTTCCACCCCCGGGCACAAGAAGGCCCCGCGGTGCCGAGCAAGGTGTCTTCCAACGTTGGCTCGGTCACTTAAAAATCGGATAGGGATACCGATGAATCTACGGTTAGCCGCCACCGCCACCTGTATCATCGTGTCTCTATTTGTGTTCTTGTGTTTGTGTTGTGTTTGCGCGGGCGGCAGTTGGGAGGTCATCGGCACGTTCCCCGGCTCCCAGAAACTATCCACCCGTTGGTACTCAACGCGCCTTCACTCTTCCAAACGCCGCTAGGCACTATCATTCGGTGAGTCCGTGAACTTTCCAGTTTCCACCTACCGTTGATCTCAAGTCAAACGAGCCAAGTAAGCGCGGCCGCTTCTTTTCACGGAAAAAAAAAAGAAAAGAAACGAACCAGGGCGAAAGCGAATTTCACCCGGAAACCCCAAAACTCACGAAATTCGCCTTTCCACGCCACGGTGGACCAAAGAAAGACTTCTCAAGAGCAGCCGTCGCGTAAACGAGAGGAATGATCCGACACTCGATTATGTATTTATTGACTTGTCTTCACCGGAGGCATGCTTCTCTCTCTCTGTCTCTCTATCTCTGTCTCTCTCTGTCTCTGTCACTCTGTCTTTTTTGTTTCGTAATCTCTAGCTTTTATTGGATACAACGTTTATTGTACTTACACACATACACACACAGGTGCTGGCTTCTTCCGTACGTAAATATATATATTATATATCTATCTATACTATAGTCAATTTCTGTATTGTACACACGTGTCACCATCCAGCACACGAGATACGCTTGTGCACCCTCCGAACGTCGGGTATGTTCCATCTTCTTGCCGCGGGGATGCGAGGGACGTTTGGATCTGACCGTAGAGTCTCATGGGATCGCACAGTAGCAAGTTCTTTTTTTTTTCTTCGTTCGCCTCTGAGGGACTTCTTCCCCGACACGTTCACTCGCTGCTTGTATTGAAAGCTACTTTCTACGCCCGTATAAAGAATACTTGAGTAGTGAGCGAGTGTTATGGAATGGCCCCCTTCAAGTAATCACTACCCTGAACGTTTTCTATAAGCCTTCCGTGTCGAGTGACAGCCCCTTGTGCTCGCGCGAAGAAGGTGCAAGTGAACGTGCTCGCGAGAAGAAGGCTCAAGAAAGCGGATAGGCGATAGTGCCGGTAGAAAGGTACGGGCGTGCTCCCTCGACGATTCAACCCTGTACACGATCGGCTCCGTAACCAAACCACTCCACGTATTTATAATATGTGTATCCATACAGACTGTGTTGCGATAAGAAAACGTAATGTTTTGGTGGCGAACGTTGGGCATTCGTATGGGAATGAACGATTCCAATTTTTTCTCCCGTTGGAACTAATTTAAGTAATATATTGCCGATTGACATTTGAAACCAGTTGTGAGCTCCCTTCGGCACATCCCGAAGCCAGGGTACGGTCTGGCACCGCGAAGTCACACCTTCTCCTCGACCGGCGGTTCTGTATCTGCTCTCCCTGTAAGTCTTGCACAATCGCGTCACAATCGACGAGTAAAATCGTCTCTCTGTTTCTCTTTCTTTCTCTCTATCTCTTTCTCTGTTTCTCTCTATTTCTATATATCTCTCTCTCTGTCTCTCACTATCTCTCTATCTCACTCTATCACTCTATCTATCACTCTATCTATCTCTCTATATATCTATCTATATCTCTCTCTTTCTCTTGCACCGTTGCTCTACTTAAAAGTGCTGTAGCGATTTATTCACTGTTACCGTTATCTACTGCTATAATACGCGCGGCGCGCGAACCATGACCCCCAGGCAGCTCTAAGATTTTACGCTTTTCTGTCGTCTAGGGTGATTATTCGTTCAGTGGGATGGGCGACAAGACGCACAGCACCGATTTCTCCTCCGGCAAATCGGATAGTGAGTAACGAAACCGAATGGCAAAAGACACCGTTTCCACACCGTTTATCTTTGCAGCATCCGTCGAACTGTTCGACCTGTACATGCTTCTCTATCGAGTAGACGTGCTCGTGGAACGGAAGCTCGCTGGCGAATACCGAGCGTCCGCACACAAGTCCCACGAGCACGCGACACCTTTTTTTTTTAGTCTCTCTCTTTCTCTCTTTTCTCGATCGCTACGATCAGTCTCGGCTTTAATACCTGAGCATGCTTTACTAAATGCATCCTCGCTCTGTAACACACGACACACACGTGCCGCACTGTCACTGCCTCCTCGACGCCGACGGTGTACCACCGACCGTTCGCGGAGTAGCGTGATCGATCGCGTCCGCGATTAAAAACGTTCAGGCCTGATCTCTGCCGCGGCCAAGTGACAGTCTCCTCTTCTACACAGTAACGTGACACCACGACGAACATTATCTTGATCATTGAGAGCTGACACGTGCCCGCGTAGCTTCTTCAGACACTGATCTCCGGTTCATACTGTATAATACGATCATCGGACATTCGCTTCTAGCGATCTCGTCGAATCGATCATGTTCCTGGTCGTCGAGCTTTCTTCTCTTTTCTTCTTCTGTTTTATTTCTTGGTTTTTGCGGATGAAGGTACAGATTGTTTGTTGTATGGATCATTGTGCTCCCCGTAGACCGGCACGGAACATGACCGATCGTATAGAAAGAAAGATCGTTAAGTTTAACATAACGAAAGTGGTTTGTGCAACATGGTTTGACGATGGTTTTCTTTCCCATTTTTTTTTCCCGAATTTTAGTATCGACAGGCAGCATCACGGATGTGGATCGACGGGCACTGGTATGTACCACAGCCCCATACTACTCCCGGCGAATTAGCATGGTTTGTAGCTTGTTTTGCATCTCAATTAATTTTAGCCGCATTACGAGCGCGTCGATCGTAGAATAGGCGTCCACGAGAATCGAGCACGAAGCTCTCGTAGAAGCGGGAAACACGATAATAGCCGAACCGATCGATCCAGTACATGATGATTGTACATACGTAATTACGTGGCGGTTCTCGCTCCCATTGTAATGTAAAATAATATTGTACATACAGCCGTTGTACACTTTTTGTTTGCGCATGCCTGCTGTACATTTGCTGCGGACTTCTTGATTGATTTATTCCGTTATTACTTTTCGTTCGCATCTCATGCATATTGTTTTATTTCTCTCGCCTTGAACTTTGCATATTTGACTCTGAGAGATCGTCGCGTTGCAATGATCTGCGATCAGCTTCTCTTCGATCGGTAGACAGTAAGATAACTGGTAGTTTCTCGTTCACGATACGATAACACGATGTGAGTTTCCCGTGCGACCGAGGACAATTAACGATCATTAACGTTCCACGAGCCTCGAAGCGGCTCGCTTCTTGAATGACCCGTCGATATTCTGACCGCGTGGCCCACGAGTGTTCACGTCACTTGACTGCATAACGCCTCTGCATCCGAATTGCATTTCTTGCATAAACTCTGCGCACACGAAACGGAACTATGTCTAAACTGAAATTGGTGCATGCCGGTGGATTACGCGTTCTGCGTTCGCTTCGTTCCCATCTTCGATCCGTTCGATCACCGTAACGGCGGCTAGAAATCCGATCATGTAAGTCTACGGGACCATTGCACGAACCGGCTAATCTGCGAGAGTGAGTTGAAGGATTTAATGATTACTAATAAATTGCCAGTTCCCGTTACTCGTTTCAGTCTAGCTGTAGTTCTGTCTCGCGTTGATCCCCGTTCAACAGACGCATACCGGGATATCAATGACAGTTCTGTTTTGCATAATGAGCCATTAATGAACGTGGCGTTTTTCGCTGATTCCCTTTTTCTTTTGCTACAACGTTGCGTCTTTGTACAGCGACCGGATCGACCATCCGTCGCGATGTTAAAGGAAAGCTTCTCGCACGGGATTAATCTGCTACTGGAGTCCTTTTTAAATCATGCGCAAGAGGAGCTGCAAATTGCTGGGTACACAGTCTCCTTTACCATGAATAAATTAGAATGAGTCTTCATCTCCCAAAGAATATTGTTAACACCTGAGATCCTAGAGGAGTGTTGGGACAACTCCTGCGAGCTTAATGGATCTCAGATAGATACTCCTCCGTGCGAGGGACTTTGTTTAACAAGTGCACCGCTATTAACGCTGATCACATGTTAGATGAACCATGTATTACGGTGACTAATGTTCGATTGGTGCTTCAGAATGATGGTGGAATGCTTCCATCATCCACCACGTACACAGGTGGCCTAGGTTCGGTGGTCGGAAGTCACGGGGGCCATCATGTGAGGAGATCGTTGCCAGACATGGGTACTGCGCCATCCGAACCACCAAAACTCTACCCATACCACTTACTTATCATCACTAACTATAGGCTGCCCGCCGACGTGGATCGTTGCAACCTTGAAGTAAGTAATTACTATAATAGCCCGCGGCGTTAATAGCTGCGATAGCATGAACTTCGAACGTCCGTAGATTCAAGTCCAATCAATCCTGCCCTCTCAAAGGAGTCCTGTCTAATAAACTATTTCAACCACGAAGAACTCTGAATTGTCAGATAAAATATGAGAGTCAATTATACTATCCCTTTTCCTTCCCTCAGGCGTTGATAATTCCTCGAAATCTGCGATATGGTTACAGGCAAAGGGCTAACGTTCGCCAATGTCGTTTATTTTCCAGCGACACCTTTCCGACGCGGAATTCGAGGCAGTCCTACAATGTGGCCGCGCAGAGTTCTACAGACTACCGCAATGGCGTCGCAACGAAATCAAAAGACGCGCCCGACTGTTTTAACCAGCGTTCGTACTGTTTCTTCACCTTTCGATCGTGTCAGGACCGTGCTACCACCGTGGCACAGAGTGTACATTCCTTCTGCGCGCGGCAGGTCTGCCATGGAACGAGAAGCACGCGCGGCTGGCGATCCGCGTCCGCCTGTGATCGCCAAACGCCGTCGTCGCGTACGAGAGAAAGAAGAGCCGGAGGATCTTCGGTGACACGCTGATACACACGTAAAGAAACGAACACGCGCGCGCGCATTCACACAATAAGACACACGTACACGAAAGCACTGCCATTTGTCGTCAATTTTGTTCTCTGAGCAACGAATCCGCCGGCAGCTTGGCTACGAGACCCCGTCATCCCTGTGACTTCGGCGCTCCTGTCGGGAGAACCTTTCGCTGCTCGTATCGCGCTGTCTGCTTCTACGATTAGCAGGGACGATCTGCTGTAAATGGGTAATGATTGGGGGCGAAGTAAAGTGAGGTTTGAGAACAATTATAGAGAATGTTAGATCCGATGGCAGAGAATTATCGTTAATGGAGAGATGTTTAGAGTATCGGTGGTAGAGTCACGAGGGAGAGGATTTTCCTGTAATCTAGCATGTAACGCTGGTCTTCGTGGCCACGAGTATCGTGTCGAGGGGGGCGTTAAACGGTAGATGGGTAAGAATGATGCTTCGGAGGGAAATGTAGCCGAACAAGGGACTTGGCATTCGTATCAAGGTTTTACCATTTTAACGAAGAAACATCGGTGACGTTTCAGAGCTGCGTGTTCGTTAGTGAACGAATGTAGCACACGCCAGGGGGGAAGTTTATGGGCCATCGTACGAAGCGAATAGTAGGGAATGGAGAGGATCGGTAATACTCGTAATGTACACGTACGTTGTTGTAAATAAACGAGGAAGATCGTATCGGGTGTTGATGGAAGCAACGGAAGTGCGAAGAAGCGGAGTATATATGTATACATACGTACCATTTTGAGAATTCGCTTGAAATCACAGACACACTTACTATTTGCGAAAAGGGTTACAACACGAATGCGCTACTATTATAGGAGCTATCATTATTATTATTATTATTAATTTTTAACTATTATTATTATTATATTTTACTATAAGCAACATGAGAAATTTAAGGTGTAAGTAGATAGGAAGTCGAGCTTGCCGAGTGACGTAATTATATGTCGTCGAATTTGCATGCTGTTTCTCTATTTTACCATGTTAACTGGCAGCGTGCCTGTTAATTACAATAAATTGTACAGGGTGTTCGTTCTTTTCAGGTGAAACCAAGACACAATGATCCCTCGTTCAAAAATGAGCGGGAACTCAGCGAATATACCTGCGCGAAAGCTTCATTCTACTATAGTTTCCACTCATTTCTGGACGAGGAGTCAGCAGCATTCGGTTTCACCGCGTATCGTACAAGATACCCCGTATAAAATTCCTCTTACCTACTTCTCTGACTCGCATCGACTATACAAAGGCGCTCTGCAGTGCGGGCGAATGTTGTGCAAATATCGCGAAGCGTATATCGTTATCCACACGTGGATAGAAATTAAGGAACGAAGGAAGAAGGAGAGGGTGAAATGATATTTACGAAGGCGGTTCTACTCCGCGGGGGCACGTCACGTGGCAAACTGCGAATGCTCGCGAGGAAAAACAGTAGAGAACGTTCGATTTAACTGCGAGCCGATGCTAATTGTCGTATAGTTCCGTGGAACGTAATTGTACGCGAGGGACACGGTCGTCGCGGCGATCGTAGCATCGAGAGGACATATATGTAATCACGCGAACAACGCGGGACCTTTCGATCGCACCGGGTGCCCCAGAAACAAGTCACCCGACTGTGCAAGTTTGTTTTGGGGTCGTTCGTACTCCACGGGGGTGGAGTAGGCTCTGGAAGCCGGGGAGTTTGTGTCCTGGGGCAGCCTGTGCATTTTCCACGTGCACGCGGGGGTGCGTGCTTGGAGAATCGCGTTTCACTGTACTACAATTCGCCTGTTACCCTAAGTCATGTGCCTATATATGTATATGTAAATGTCGGCGGACATTCGACACACGCGAGACACGAGAGTTGTTGGTCCTGTCTGTCAAGAGCGTACAGCGCACATGCGAAGCTGTGTAAAATCGTGCAATCTCCCTGCGGTTTCTCGTCGCCTCGCCGCGAACAAAGGGTGGAAACGTGCTCCATGATCTTTGCCGCACGCGACCGTACAGACACGCGAAAGACGAAACTGATGCACTCCCACGCGACAAAATGTATTTTACGACGCGTACTTGGAGGGGACACGTACAGACACACACATACATACTGACAGAAACCAATCAACTGCAATATTTATCTTTAATTTGCAGTGTTTCTATATGGTGGGAAACGTTACGTCGCTAGCCGAGGTTGTCTTTATTTTTTAGTTTACACTTGCCCTTCGTTCACCTCCGTCGAGCTGCTTCTCTTCTTTTTTTTTTTATAATTTAAGCTGTATTTTATTCACAACGACCGATCGTAAGCAGACCTAACTGTGACCACAGATCATGGTGCAACGTTGTCGTTTCACGTCGTGCAATGCGAACCAATGTACGTTTCTGTTGTATAGAGCACATCGCTTCCGCTAGTCCCTGAAGTTAAATAAATGCAAACCTACACAGAAAGCTGCACGCGTCCCCATAATCATTCTTATCGTTGCATCGACACGCGGTATCAATGGAACCTCAGTCCGCGTCACTTCAATTTCTCTTTTTCTTTTTTCCTTTTTTGGTACCTTTAAGCGAAACAATTTTATCAAAGTGATACGTTGCGAATACATGTTGATATTATCTTGTCTCAATGCAAGCTGCATTGGAAGAGTCGTAGATATTATAACGCATATCAGTCAGCTTGTAATTCGCGTCCGAGCGTTTTGGTTCCTAGCAAGCTCTTCATGTTTCTGTCGGACATGTCTCTTATTACTCTCGTGAAATAAAACCACTTGTCTCAATGTCGCCTTTCACCATCGACTATTTTATTCGCTTTCCACGTTAACATGCTATTGTAAGGCTCAATCTAAGAAGCAGCTTTCTCTCGAAGAATTACGAATCCCTCCAGCACGCTGGACACTGGCTTGTACTCGTCTAAAGCCAGCTCTGCCCTCTCGCCGGAGGTGAGCAACGTTGGAGTCGTGTGGACGTAACCGCCGGATATGGATTTGGGATTCCCAGCCTTGCCCACCACGTCCACGGTCTTGCCCACTCTTACAGACACTGGTAGACTCTAATACATAATGGATCTCTCTTTAAGTACTACAAACACTCGACTCTCTATCATCATTCATTTAAATTCCCCTTGATTCCTCCCCAAATATAGACCTTAACCTTAAAACTAATAAATATGCACCTGCAGGTTCTCATCCAAAGTGACCAGCCACCTGGGCTCCATCGCCAGAGCTAAACAGTACATCAGATAATGGGACTTCCCTAGGATCAGGTTCCTGCAATCCAGAAACGCGACTAGGACCACCATCAGCCCAGCCAAGGCAGCTTGATCGAGGACTTTAGACGCGTACCGTAATGGGGATATGGAAAGCGTGCCCTAGACATAGGATTACCAAAATCATTCACCGACTGTATGTTCAGATTCATAGACAGAGTGAATTCTATTAATTTGTTACTTTGCCTAGGTGAACCAGGCCCTGAGATATCCGAACGAGGAACAGATGCAGAGGATTCTTTGCGTGGTAGCAGGCCAGCTGCCTTAACATAGTCGCCAAACGCGCGTTGTTCGTCCCAGCACCGACCAGACCAAGAGCAAATATCGCGTTGTTGGCCACGTCGGGGTCATTATCGTGGCTGTATTTGTTCAGAACGTCCAGCACTGACAGGTCCGGGTTCGAGAGGGAGGACAAGCCCAGGGCCAGTGGCATAGCCCGTCTTGCCGATAGGGAACCATATCTTCCAATCTGAAGAAGAATCTCAGATGCAAATGGACTGATGGCAACTGCCACGTGATGCGAATACCCATACACTTTTGAGTGTATGGATTTCTGTCAAGGATTTCGCATTTAGGTGTCCCATTAATACTAATCATCCGCGTGGTGGAGAACATATTGAGGACTTTAAACACGGAATTCTGTGATAGCACACCTGGCCAAAGATTCGTGAGTCCTCCGTCCCTTCTCCCAGACCCACTGCCGCGACCCCCAAAGTAGCTATCGCCTGCGACGAACCTATTTCCCTGGAATATCCGAAACAAGTCAGTGAAAGATTGTTAACCCTTATACAGAATTTTAAAGTTACACAGATAAGTAAATTTGGGTCAAATTGATCGTACAAAAATAAAGCTCAGTTCATTGAAATATTACTGTGTAATATTTTAAGAATTTATTAAATTTCTACAGTGAAAAAAAGAAAAAAAAGAAAAGATTATTTAGTATTTATTATTGACAGTTATTAGTTATTTGAAGATATAATTGAGTTTCAGTCCAAATAATACGTTAGTAAACGAGTTGTTTTTGAGTCAAGATGACCCAATTTCCGTACAAGGGTTAAACAGAAGCGTAGAAGAGTAAACGCAATCACTTCGATTCTCCCTTCTTTTCCTCCGACTTTTCCTTAATATTCTTTATAGCGGACTCAGAGGTTCTAGATTTCGGATCGCAGCAGCAGGATGCGGGGCTACTTGCTGGAGTGGGAGACACACTCTCGCCTTCGGTTGGTTCCGAGCAAATTCGCAGAAGCTCCTGCACGATCAACACGTCCCCTGTGCCAGCATATGCGCACACCTAGACGTAATCATTACCCTTGGGGTATAATTTATGGATGATTCTTTGGGTGAAGGTAGTACTAGCCAATAAGAAGCTCTCGTTTGGTCGCTGAAGTCAAGCTACACTTGGTCTGTGCTTGGATGAACGACCAACCAGGAACTTCTAAGAACCAATGGCAGTTTGATAAATAAATCAACATTGCCTGTAACATAGTCTGCGAGGACAATTTATAGGGATCAGGTAGGGCCTCGAGAGCCGCTGAGGGTGCATGTATCGCGTCCCGACAGCCCATGTAGATCATCCCCAGGGATAGCGGTAGAAATCTACAAAAACCACATTCTCGATGCTTCATTCTCACAATTACACCGAACAATCATAATAAAGATCGTTTCCTGTAACCTGGTGTAAATACTTGATAGTTCTCCGGGGGTGAACTCTAGCAGTCTCTGCAGAAGCATCGAGGACAAGTCAGGATCACTGGAGCCAACGTTTATCAATCCAATTGCGATTGCACTGAGCGACACAACTTCCATGGTGCCTGAGGAGCATCGTGGTCTCAAAAGATGTCAATCTCTAAAACAACAATGTGTATACCCACTCTTTTTGTCCGCCAGGACACCTGCTAGTAATTCGGTCACGTCGGTCCTCCTTGAACCAGCGTAGGCTAATCCAAGTCCCAAAACAGCCCCGATTCTCAGCGTTCCACTGTCGGATAGCACATAATCACTGAGAAGAGCTAACGCTGGGTCGCATTCGTTGCGAACACCACAGTTTACGAGGCCTATAGCGAGCAACGCGCCTGATTTGATGAAGTCCTCGCTCGTGTAGAGGTATCTGCAATGTCCAAGTGTCAGAGCTTCTTCAACTAGGGTATTTTGTTACGGTGACGTAAATGGGATGAGATTCACTTGTCAATGGGCACCAGACCACCGTCCACGTCCCACATGTGTATCAGACCTAGGGAGGCGGTAGTTGAAAGCATCCCGCGATCCTGAAAAAGATTTCCTCACTGAAGATGAAGGTTTCATCCTAGTCTCCCTGGGTTTTTTTTGTGAATGGATACAAAGTGTGAAGTGAATCTACGCTTCGCACCATATTCTTGTAAACCCAATAGTCCTCCGTGTCCGCCATCAGCTTGTCCTGGCCAAATCCAGCGTGCACAAAGCCTGACACGAAGCTGGACGCTAGATTGGCCCTCGCCGAATCGTGCTCCGTGCGTCTCAAAGTGTTTGTCTCCAGCCAGGTCTTGTAAATGTCGTCCGGGTGCTTCGGTTCAAGGATGTCGAGCTCTCTAGCGAGCACCTGGAAGTGACCGTTCACGTGACTGTTGCTCAGGATCACTTCGATGTCTTTGGCATCGTCGCCCTCGTATTCCTTCCTCAGGGGGTTGTCCTGAAGACCGACGTTACTTGTCAAGCTCGGTCGTGTTTTAAGGGTCTGCTGCTAATTTCAAAGTTACCCTTTGCCTTGCTAGCATAAACGCTAATTGTTTTCGTGTTAAGCTGTCAGGGCAGGTTGCTAAGCAGTTGTAGATGAGATCTGAGTCGCTGAGCTGCAGGGCCACCAAAATGGCTTTGCAGAACTCCTCGAACCTCAAGTACTGGCCGGCCACGATTTGCAGGATTTGTCTTTTCTCGGTGTCCTCACTGAACGGCGCAAAGTAATTGGTAAGATTTATACAAAAACCGGTTTTCAAATTTTTACAAAAAAGAAAACAAAATATATTTAAAAGAATAAAATATATTTATACTTATTTTGAAAATATTTCAGCTTATTTAATATTTATGCCATTACACTACAAAAATATACTCTGGCTATACAAAACGAAATAAATAAAAAAACTAAAATTACTAAAATCCGTAGAATTTTTCAGTTCATTTAATATTTATGGAACTACAAACATATATTTGTATCAACTTTAACTATCAAGTATTATATCAAAATAAAATATACTCCATACGAAAGCAAGTAAAAAAGAACTAAAATCAAGACAAACCCTTGTAATCGGTTTTTGATAGACCGGAAATGAAAATTGAGTTTGGATTGATTCACCTATAGGCTGCACAGCCTTCCAAGTAACGGCAAACCCTTTCGAAATTCGTGCTGTCCAAACAGTCGTTGAGGAAGTGCAGCTGGTCGATCTCCAGGCACAGGTCGCATCCTGGTATCTCTGCGTTGTGCTTCATGTCGAATTCTATGATGTTTTTAACCAATGGAGCTAGCTGTAGTCTATTATCAAAAGAGAGGGAGAATCGAGATCATTTCCATTGACACAACACCATCGTCCCTCAGCCAAATGGCACCTTAAATAACCACCTAATTCGTTTCTCCTCCCTGATAGAGGCGTTAGTCCATTCGTCCACGATTTCGGCCTCCAACTGTCTAACATATTCGTGGCCCCACTCCCCAGGATTCGCGACTTTCCCTTGGATGCAATACTCCAGACACTCTTTCGATCCTGGGGCAGCTCCTGCCATCGAAAGCACGCTTAGCACTTCCGCGTACTGTTTCTTCACGTCCTTCGCCTGCACCCTCTTATAGACGCTCTTCAAGGTGTCGTAAGAGTTCCTCAAATACTTGAGCGGCTTTGGCACGGAAGTCATCGAGGTGGTCGACGTCTGCATCAGCAGCCGCAACTGGCTCAGCGACACCAGCATCGCGTTTTCGTCCTTACCCTCAAATACGATTACTGGATACTTTAGTGCAGGTATAATCCTGCGGTAGGGTTTCGAATCTTCCCTCCAGAAGTGTTACTTGGATTAAGTAATAAATTATAATTACTGTCAACACGTCCACTAATTGCAGCAGCTCCTCTTGTAGGGTTGTATCCTCTTCGTTCTAATGAGACATTATGCAGAAAGCAAAATCAACGAGATAACAAAGATGTTTTTGTAAGCGTAACAGTTTTACCATCTCTGATTCTTTCTCCTGACCGCGTTTCCCCGTCATTGTCTCGTCTCTTAGTTTTTTATTAATACAGTCTCTACGCAGATTTGAAATGTCCCGCTTTGCATTCTCTTTGTATACATTTGGCAGAAACAAATCTAATTAGGTTATGGGCGGCTTCGTCGTCCAGAAGATTCTTTTATTTTCATTATTGTCATTTGTTAATTAGAAGATTGCTGCGTCCATATTAATTGTAACATATCGCGAATTACCGACGCAGAATTAAACTGCACCTGGGGGCATGCAACCCGAGCATGCCTAACTCAAAGCTGCGTACTGGGTTGCATCGCGCCAGGGGCAGTTCAGTTACACTAAACTGTCACGCATCCTAGATTCTTCAGATATTTCGTATGCTTCGCATTTCCCAAGCACTTTCAACTCTGTGCTTATACTTTACAGTGCATTCTTCACATCTCCTATACCAGTGGTGGCGAACCTTTTATTTGCGCGTGCCAAAAGTTTATAAATAATATTTATCGAATTGCTGACGCGGAATAAACAGATGTAAAATTCCAGAAAAATTGTATTTATTTTCATTTCAATGTTCTTTACATTCTGATACAATGATACACATTTTCGATGTAGTTTATAAAATTTTTATAATTTATTCAAGGCCGAATTTGCATAGCAAAATATTGAAAGGAGCTCATACATACACATTCATACCCACATGTTCGATAATGCTTAATATTTCGCTTGCAATACTATTTTGTATTCCGTAAAAAACGGGGCCGAACACTTCTGTACAACACAGTACCACTTTTATTTTTATTATCATTTCTTACTACTCCCGTAAAAGTTACGCAATAAATTACAATTATACAGAAGCAAGGAGTAAAATAATATTAATGGCATTAGGAATAATTGTTACAATGTTATGTGGTTTTTAATTCAATATTAATTACGGTTGCGATAATACGAGGGGGAATATAAATGACAGTTCTACGTATAACGATGTCAGGCCACCTGGTGCACACGACTGTAAGATGGTTGCTCTCCTACAGGCGTCGCGGCACCGTCTTCGAGGGAATACAAAATTAAGCATTATTGGCGATATAAGTATGCATAGGAACTGCTTTCACCGTTTCAACGTTAACGTATAGAATTTCGTGTAAAAATATGCCACATTTTTATTAAAACTCTGCACACTTGGTACATTTGCGCTGGGGGTGTGGTGATTAAAGTGAAAACACATTTACTTTCAAGTAACGCTTATTATAATTTCGATTGTTCTTTTCTACCCTGACCGTTTAACATTATCACACACTCTCATTGCCTCGCATAACGTCATTCTCCTTTAAAAATACGAATCAACAATCATTCATCTAGTTATACATCTGGAAGGCCTCGAAAAACAGCGTCTTTTATCTACAATATTACGTTTAGGCACTCGATGCTGCTTTATCTAAGAAGTAATAATACGCACGATGATCATTATCCGTCGGTGGAAATTTGCAAACGGGGACAATGGAAGTTACATGCACTGGGCACGAAAATCAATCAGGTTTGTCTAAAATATTTTTTTTGCTTTCTCTGTCTTTTACTTTCGTCGAATTGCGGTTACTGTTGACTCGATCACGTCGATGGATAAAAGTAAAAAGTCTTATTGCTCGTGAAGAGGAACATTCCCAAGAAACATTTCTACGGTCCCCCCAGTGTCTCCGGACACTGGAACGAAAAACACGCGCGAGTGGCGATCGTTGCGTACAAATTCGGGAGGAATTATCGACGAGAGTTCATCCTCGTAAATATGAAGGCACTCGGTCACGATCGTTAATCGGTATACACGACCAGCGTATCACTCTCCCGTATACACCCCTGAGGAAACACTTATCGCTATCATTAACCCGTCTATATTCACGCAAGATCGTAGTAAATTACAATTAATTAATTTGTGCATCAGAGATATGTTGGCGGCTGACTTATATGCGTAAGAGTCGATTGTTGTATCGCTCCTGCTAGCGGTTAAATTAATTCTACAATACATTTGGCACTCTGTACACGTAGGTAAATGCAAAGGAAATACAAAGATCGCGTGGCCACCGCGACGGATGTCCTATGAAGTATATAGCCGATGATTCGAGGAACGTCGATCGTACAGTGTAGTCAGAATCGAACCAATTGGTCGCCTAATTGCGAGGCCACTTAGCGAGGCTCTCATTTCACCTTCACAATTTAATTCTCTTGTTCTCGATTCTTTCAATTCTTAAGGTGCGAATCCACGAGAAGATGTTACGCGAGACTTTTCTATCACGAGACAGAGATCTCAGCAACAATCAAATGTAAATAATGGAAACAATCGCGAGGGATGAGATTTTTAAAAATAGTGTAATTTCGTGAAACTAATTAATTAAAAATAATGAAATAATTGTCTTATGAGATTAAAGTCTCACGCGAGGCACGATATTTTTTCCTCGTGGATTTGCACCTTAACAGAGAGCGAAGATGTTACAAGTGGGCTCGAGCGACTAATTAAGTTTACTCCAACCGCAGCTCGCGAGGTAATCAAAGCGAGCACGTTCGCTTGAAAATCGGAGGAAAATACGATCTTTGGTGTACGTAACCCAACAACATAAGTACAATCCTAGCTGGATCGGCCGAACGAAACGAACGCACGCGTGATACGTTGAATTATCGATTGGTACGCGCGATAACCACTAACAATACTCCGGCGGAAGTCGTGTTTACGAGTAACATTGTTCTTGAAGCACAACTGACGCGTTAGTTGACGCCCAAGGGATACACGGGCATCGCGAACTCTCTCGTTCGAAAAGAATTAAAATCATTTAAAATACTACAAACTCTCTAAACAACTATACAAAGAACAAGACGTGACATCCTCGATTGTTAGGTGTCACCGATTCCGCCCCACCGTCTGACTCGAGCAGACTCGACAGGTGGCAATAAAATTGTCGTTCGATTAAAGGCAAACAGGAAAAGAATCGTGGGATACTGTAATTTCAAGGAATTACGAGTTTCAAACGTGGAAGTGGGTGTCTCTTAGTTTCTCAGTATTTCAGGCCTGAATCGCGTGCTTTTTCTTAAAACAAAAACACGATACGATCGCAGAACTCAAAGAAGTTGGAAGAGTACCGGGAAACTTCGCAGAAATGTGCGCTTTTCCAGCGTGCTTATCTATTCCTCTCCTATCCCTCCCCTAATCACAGAAGCTTTGCAAAATTGCACAGATGTTCGCAGATTGTGTATAAACATCTTCCCACTGCGTTGTTTTCGTTTCTCGCCTCTATCCATCACGACCACGTGCGCATCTCTAGTATCTCACCTCCGCGATCAAAATCGATCGTGCCCGCGGTTTTCCCGCGCGCGAAATTGCTCGATCCGCGCAAACCCGCTGTCACCGATTTCACGTTTCCGCGAGCGAGTTATCGCTGTTGTTTCGATCGAGCGATCATCGGGATTCGCATTTTTTCCTCGCAGATCGCTCGAGCGCGGAAAAGTTATCGTGGCGCGCCGGGATTGCTACCGATCCGACGGAATATCGCGCGAATATAAATCTGTCTCTGCTCGGCGCGGCGGAACTCGTTCTCCTACATCTACGTTTAAAACGAGGTGATCGTAAGACTAACGAAAAAAAAAGAAGAAAAGAAACGAAGACCTGCTCGATCCTAATCACACATAATACGGGGCGTTAAATATTAAATATCTTCCGAGGAGCGGGGAGGCCGCTCGACGCAGCTTACTTACAAAACGCGACGCGTACATTCGACGGTTATGGCTTGTCAGGAAATAAATACGCGTACGAAACGATTATTGCGCGGACGGCGGCGAGGGGCGGATGCAGATTTGGCTCATTATCAGCAATGCTCCGAAGCACAGGTATATACAGGATATCGTCACGATGATATCATTGACCATAATGAGATCTGTATCCGCATCCGCTCCTTCCTCCATCTGTACCATATATATATATAACGATATTAGTATTGCATCGGACCGTAGATTCCTTACACTTAATTTAAATCGTGAGCGTGGTCGACCCGATCTCAAAAGCGTCCATTCGCCGTGAATCCCCCGCCGGGGAAATGGGTTGGGGGATCCAGGGAACCGCGATCTCGGTCTTTGGCAGTATGAAGTCGTGTAACTATTAAAATAAGGAACGGGGCACGGCTGTCGAGATGATCGTCGCGCCGTTTAACCATTCGCATAATACTGCTTTCACTGTTTGAACGACGTTTGGAACTCGTCCATCGAGGGGCTCACGCCGTTCAGCTCGTCCTGGATCTGCTGCAGGCTCTTCCCCTTCGTCTCCGGCAGGATCATCACCGTGAACATCACTGCGAGCACGCAGAACACCATGAACACCCAGTAGAGGGTGTAAGCGCCGAACGCGTCTTGCAGGTTGCTCGAGAATTTCGTGATGAAGAAAGCCAGCAGCCAGCACATGCACACAGTGATGCCGGACGCCTTCGACTTCACGTTCGACGAGAACATCTCGCCCATCACGGTCCACGGCAATGGTCCCCAGCCGACGCAGTACGTCGAGATGAACACCACCAGCGCGATCACGGGAAGGATGGAGATGCTGTGCACGTCCGACTTCATGTAGTCTTGCAGGAAGAAGTAGATGCCCAGGGCGCCCTAGAATCCAAAAACAACCTTCGGTCACTCCGAGTGTAATATCGAGAGTTTAAAATTTCATGCGGGGAGGGAACTTGGACGGCGTGCAATTCTATGAAAAGGCGGCATGGAATTTTCTATAATAATAAAGTAACTTCGAGAGCGCGCAACAGCTCGAGAACAAATTTCCTCGATCTCCTGAAAGTCTCTAAAAGAAGGAAAAAATGACACCAACGTGTTCTTCAAGAACCAGCTCTTAACTTTAATGCGCAGCATCCGTATATAAATAAATGAATAAATAAATTTGTCATCTCTGTATTTTCCACGGTGTCCATAATCCCGTTGCATGCTCCGAGCGTAATTGATTGGTCGCGCGATCCGCGAGCAACAAAAGCATCATCGCCGTTCGATCGATCGATGAATTACAAAATTAGCTCGCGCGAATGGCAATTAACCGCATTCCACGGGAACGGCATCCAGTCAACAGCGCGAGACACCAGTCGATACACTATTTTTTTTCCTCCCTCCCCCTTCGCCTCACTCCCCCATCACACTGCACACGTGGTTAATGGAATTTAGATAACAGACGGGGCCGCGGGAAGATGCAACGCTCCTCCGTCTACACGTAACAAGACATTGACATTGATTACGGCCACGGATCGGTGCAACAATCTGCGACGGACAATTAAACGCGACCTCACGATTCCAGATGCGTGAAGTCACTCTGCCGCGGCGATTTCCGTGTCGGCGATGGATCGTGCACGCGCCACTGTTTACGGAAATATTTTTGTCCAGTGGCACGCTTTCATAGAACCCTTTGATAATAAGGAGCAAAGTGTTCGGTATCGACGGAGCGAATTCCTGCCAAGTGTGGAGTCATAGAGGCGGAGGAGTACAAATTAAGAAATAAAATTCCAACCGCGTAAAAGACAGCAGTGCTCAAAACAAGAAATAAAAAATGGTAAAATGCCTTCCAAATTCCCGAATATGGAATTGCACACACAGCAGAATCTCAAGTGTGGTATATTCCTCACATTCCACAGAATTTACGCCGTAAATCGTTCGACTGCAGCGTTGCTTTTAATCGAATCTAGGTATAACGAAATACACCTTCCGATACATGGTCGGCGATCGTTTCCACGCCGAACTTCCGGTAGATTGATAGAAATCGCTCAAGTATCACGGCGTGATGTTTAACATCGTCCGCGTGCCAGGGATCTTGCGTCATCCCGTAATTCCGATCCACATAATTAAAAAAGGATTTCCCTTCCCCCGGACATGCGCTTCCACATTGACGTCCAGAAACGGAACAATTATTTCAAGCAGCATTCCCCTCCGCAATCACTGGGAAGCCCCTGGCTAAGTCGGTCAACTGTTCGGAGGCGAGAATTCATGGGAATACCTGGCGAAATTCGTTGCGAAACGATCTTGACGTCATGGGTAACGAGCAAGAACGATGACGGCACCGATCGTGTTATTGTTTGGAAGAGACTTAAGAGAATTCAAGGTGGACCCGTGTGGCAAATTCCTAATCGAAAAAGGCGAAGGAAGGTCGCGAGGAAATGACCTCGGCGCATCCACGAGCGTGCTGCGTCGTCGATGGAATGCGGTGCATCAGGAGCGGTGCATCCGTGCGCACAGACGAGCCGCCGTCCCGTTCGAGAGGTTACATAAATCGATTTGAATAGCCGCCGCAAGGCCACGATCGATATGCTCGCGTTACGAAATAGCCACGAAACCCGCGCGATGGGCGACACTTGGGAAGCATTGCACGGGGGTTTGTTGTTTGTCAAAGTCTCCACAGAATATGCTAAAGACCCTTCTCATTCATGGACCGAATTAGGTAACCCGTGTCGTTAGGAATATCGCGTCGATGATCGCGATAAGGCTTGGAGGTATGTGCAACTCATTCTGACGTCCTCCACTTGTCTACGATCGCACTAATTGCCGCAAAGTAATTTAGGTTTCCCAAGTAATTTAGGCGAAGTCGAATTCCTCAAGGTGGTAATTTTGAAGGCATTAAATTTTGTAGGATAGTCATTTGCAGAGAGTAAAATAACTTGAGAAGGAAATTGCCTCAATTTTGTTAAGTCAGCGTTCTTGGCAACGTGGTTGATTTTAATAAAAATGAACTCATCGCGAAATTCCATGTTTTCAGTGGCTAGAATCGATTAAGGGGTCAAATTTTGAGCGGAATTTTGTTTTTGAGATTGACTATAATTGCTGATATCAAGTCTGGCATTCGAAAGAATATCGCTATTGTAATTCCGTTGACTTCTTTAATAATTCCTACAATTCCTTCAATCACTCTGCTCTGATCGCTGTTCGTATATCCCTTTCCCCGTAACTTTTAATATTGTGTTTTCTTGCGTTATTATACTATTATTATGATTCTTTTATATCTTTTTTTGTCACTATTATTAATGGTTTCTTTTGCGCTTACTTCCTTACTTTCGTTTCTTTAATTACTTTTCTTTGTACTTCCTAATTATTTGTTCTAGGCTTGTGTAACTATGACTTGTACTTATTATAACAAAGGGTTTATCCCGTTGAAATATATATAATATAATAAAAATAATAATAATATTATTATTCTCTTCGCGGTGTTTCTATTGCTCTATAAATGGATATTTTTACTTACAATTTGTTTTATAATCTCAAAGCTTGATAGACTAAAGTCACAAACATGTAAAATGATACGTGCAATACTTGTTTCTTTTTTAATTCCCGAAAAATTAAGTTCTTTTCAGCCCAACCCCTTGAACACTGAATTCCGTGCGGGTGCGACCTTAACCCTCGCCCCTCCCGTAAATCTGTGCGACGCGATGCAGCAGTGCGGCACGTCGAATGGACGGAATCGACGGGCAGGTGTTTCCTGAATGTCACGTAACTTAGTTAGGTAACAGGTCGAAAAATGCAACTGCGACGTTGACGAAAAAATCACGAGCGATGTAGACTCGGCTGGCCTCTGCGAGCACGCGGCTCCGGAAACAAAAACGTGGCTCGACGTTAGCACTAGCGTTTAACGCTTCAAATACACAGTCTTCGATGTTGACGAAGAGCAAACTAAGCCGTCTGTCATTAAACGATGTTCCCAAGCGTAAGATGTGATCTTTATGAAGTTATTAACTGCGACGTATTGCTGCCGTTGCACCTTCGGCAGGATCCGAGAATGCAAATTAATCGACATGTGTCGCTAGTATGTTCTTTCAGCGTGTAGCTTGAAAACAGCCACTGTTTGTATTATCAATCTCAGTTTTAGTTTACTGATTCGTACCGATAATAGACGAAGACGTAATCGCGCTCGTGTTCCAGTTCACCGATCGCCAATCAAACTTTCCGAGCCGATCGCTGCAAAACTGACGCAAGATATTTTTTTCGTTGGATGAAAAAAACATCTTTCATTACCATCTTTTGTGGCAAATAATCTTAACCGGAGATCGTTTGATTGCAGTGATTGCAGTGAAGAAACATTGTCATGCTGAAACTCGTATTGTGCTATATAAAAATTGAAGTTTAAAGACTCTATTTGCCACTGCTCTCCGATTGACCCATTCGCTCGTGGATTTTATTAAAATCCACTGAGACACGATCTAGGTCTCAACTTACGAGCTTCTATAACGACATCCCCTGACTATGGAAGTGTCGATTGAAAGATCTTGGAAGGGAAGAGGAAGCTCTATTTTCTACTCACCAGAGTGACGATTTCCCCTATACCGGAGAACACAAGCAGCATCTTCCTGCCAAGCCTGTCAACGACCACAGGCGTGACGCCAGAGGCGACCACCTGAACGATACCGACGATGATGGTCGCGACCGCGGTCGACAGCGACGTGCCCGCGCTGATGAAGATGGATTCCATGTAAAAGAGAACCACGTTTATGCCACTGAGCTGCTGGAACATGGCGAGGAGACACGTGAAGAGTAGGGCCTTGAAGTTCGCCTTCACTGTGAACAGATCTGAGACGCTGGCTTCGTTTCTGAAAGCCTCTTCCACGGCCGCCTGCAAACAAACGGGAACATCAATATTGCCCATCAATTGCAATGATTAATAGATTTCAAAATTCAAATCCTCGTTAAAAGGCACGCGAATGATCTGAGGATCCTCGAGGATATCCTTGCAACAGACCTTAAGGGGACTAGGCAGTCGAAAAATCGATTTGTTTATTGCATTTTCTGAAAGTACTCCCTTTTCTGAATAAAATGCCGTTTGGTTGACTGATTATATTAAAATTCAACACCGTCATTTTTAAAGCACATGTATATTTCATACCATTTTTTTTTCAATATCTATGATAATAATAAACATTGGGTGAAAGGATACATCTGGATTTGCTCCCATTTTTTTAGAAATACATTAAAAAGAGTGTTTCTTTTATGAAAATCGACTGCCTAGGCCCCTTAAAAAATTTTGAGACTCCCTTCTACAGGGTGATTCACTTCAACGCAATGTTATAATATGACTAAAAAGTGTTTCTAACAAACATGGGATTTTAAAATTCAGAAAATTTCTGTGGTGGGACCCTAAGCACGTATTTATTTGACTTATTGGTTAATCCAGCACTGTCTCTCATTCACGGAAAGATGCTAGATTAAGTGGCACGAGTAGCCAAATTCTAGTAAACTAGTGACTAGGGGGGTCCGATTGAGTAAAATTTGGGAAAGCGGAAGGTTGAGAGCGGGGCACTTGACAAGGAGGACGCGTAGCCACGCGCACGTGACGCGTTAGTCACTCGTGCGCGATTCAACAGCTACGCGTAGAGGCACGTTGATGGATCGCCGCTACCATTGGCGGATCAAGGAACGACCTTACCCCCGGCCTCGTTCATCGTACGTGACCCGAACGGCCGATAGTCCCGATACCAATGCCCCGTTCGAAACTTTACGATCGCCGTTTTATCGTCCACAGATTGCCGTTTCCCAGCGCAATTTTTGGTAAAATTCCTACGTTTAATGGAATCGTTGCTTATCGCCAGCAACGACTCTTATTACCCGACATTTTCGGTCGATAAATGTTTGCGCGCCCCAATAGCCTTGGCACGTTGCTTCGACGCCGAATAAGTGGCCAATGGAAAGTGGTAAATCAATACATTTTGCCTTCGTGCAAATAACATTTTCTCATTCATTTTGTATGAGTTTTCTCAAGTTTTCTCTTACTATATATTAAAGAGGAAGGACCAAAGTATATTTTAGCACATTTGTTATTAAGTAATTACTTCAAACAAAAATTTAAAAAACCGAAAACTGAATAACGTGTCAACTATCCCCGGTCTCCAATACTCTCTACGAAGAGACTCGTCAGACTTGCAACATCTATTAAGACTTTCTAAACAATTTAGATTCGAAGAGACAATTGATTCTCATCACCACCTAATGCTCCTGATCTTCGAATCTCGTTCGCAAGGTACTTCCACCTGGAAATTGGCGCGATTAAACGAGGGTTATTCTGGTCGCGCGATCGCGTCGAAATAGCTCCTATCGTCCAAAGATAGCGCCCAAGACGATAGCCTGTCGAACAGGCTTCCCATTACGCCCCAAGTCACGTGCTGTCCCTTTAATAGCGCGAATCTCGGTATCCCGATCGCACGACGTCCCCGGTGAACTCCATCAGAGAAGTACACGCTTCGATCTTAGATCTTACCTGCATCTCGTCAGCCTCCTTCTGCACGCTGGCTGGGGACTTGCTTCGCAGCCTGGCCAGCGCAGCAACGGCTTCCTCCCTCTGGCCGATCTTCAGCAGATAGTACGGAGATTCCGGCATCGTTACAAAGCAGACGAAGAATAGAATAGGCAAGATGGCGCAGAGGATCCAGAGGACCAAGTAGGACACGTACGGGCCGATCACGTAGGAGTAGAGCAAGCCTACGGTGATGAACAGCTGCAGGAACGAGCCCAGGGCTCCTCTCACCGATACCTGTGCCACGCGAAATATACAATTAGATGGTGGATCGATTATCGTTTGGCGGTTTGTATCCGCTGCTGCAAAGCGAAGAGGAACTAGGGCTGGGACTATTCGAATAATTTACAAGTATTCTAATGTTACAAATAAACTTCGAATATTTGAGTATTCGAATGTTATTATTCGAATACTGATGTATTGAGCAACTGAAGTATTCGAATATTCGAATACCGAAAAATTCGACAAATAGTCCCAGGCCTAAGAGGAACGAGAAGTTTACCTCAGCGATCTCGCCACAGTACATGGGTACGACCGTGAAGGCGAACGCCATAGCGAAACCAAAGATCAAACGCGCCACGTATAATTGGGCCACGTATTGTGCTGAGGCGACTAGGGCCCAGCCGATCGTGAACGGCACCACGGAGGACAGCAGCGTCTTTTTCCTACCCCATCTGCGTTTAATTGTGAACAATCGTTGTGGTTAATAGAATTAAGGGTTGAAATCGAAAGGATTGTAGAGGAGCTTTTTGAGGGTGGTTGACGAGGAATCTTCGAAACGAAGTGATTCCTCTGTTGGTCTCTTTCGATACAGTACCTTTCTGCCAGGTAGCCAGCAACGAAGCTGCCTATCACCGCCCCCATAGCAACCAGAGAACCGATCCAAGTGTTCTCGTCAGGAGTGATCAGCCTACCGAGGGGGTTGTCATCTAGGTGGTTCTGCAGTTTCGGTAGTACGGGACTCGTCCAGCCTAACATCGCGCCGGCGGCCACCGTGCACAGGTTCGCTGAAACAGCAATAAACCTTCGGTCTAACTTCCCTCGTTTTGCCACCCCACCAAACTCTACCAACCCCCGTCGCTGTCAGGCACTCTTAAAGCCTAAACTCAGGACCTTGTAGGTAGAAGTGCGCAGCTCGATCTTTATCAACTTGGAGTAAATTAGAAAAAACTGTTTATAAAATTATGGATTTGACTTAATATTAAAAAGAGAACACTAATTGAAAATTATATATTTTCACGCAATAAGTACTAGTTATTGAGTTGATAAGTTTTTATTTCTATTTTTGGGGAATTTTTCAAATCTGAATCTGTTGAAAACGAAAATATCACACGAAACAGTAATGGATGCAGGTTCAAAATTTACTTAAATCGCTAATTTGTTATCCGATTTGAATCATAACTCAGAAACTGTGGAAAATGGAGTTGCACCCCTGCTGCAAGGTCCTTAATTGGAAACCAATTTAGACAGTAGCATTATACAACAATGCCCAGGAACAGTGTCGACCGACAGCTTCGGACCAATAAACAAGGGGACCGGGAGGACGCGAGGAGGAAGAACGATAACAATTATCACCGACCAGAAGTGCAAATTTTCCGTGTACTGGATAATTGTAACCGCAGAGCCAGCCTCTGTGCGCGAATGGGAACAACGAGTGCTCTTAAATAGACTGTACGCAGAGGCGGCAACAAAAGCGTCCGTTCAGCCGGCTAAACTTTTCTGTCATTACTCGCGCACCGTGGAATAATTCCTGCCGATAAGGGGCGAGAAAAAATGGATGGACAATGAACGAGATACGTTGGTAATCAGGGACTTTTCCATTCGCCCGGCTCAAATTGCCTTATCGTCACTGTCGCCAGTCCGGGGACCCGTCCTAACGACGAGCGTCTTCCACCATCGTTATCCCATTGGTACATTATTACATAATTACAGCAGGCCTGATAATGGGTCAACGTGACTGTCAATCGTTTATTAAAGATTACAACATCCCTCGGGGGAGGCGAGAAGCGCGTTGAGTAATCGTCAGCCATAACGCGACTCTAACATCGGATCCACCTGTTTTGCTCCTTCTTATCCGTTCATCTCTGGCTTCACGTTTATAGCGATTTTTTTGTTTCTTTTTCTAATCGACGTCGGTGCACGTCTCAACCGCTCGAACGTGTAAAATAAAGTCCCTCGCGTGTTGTGTAAGAGCAATTGGCCTGGGCGGGGCGATAAACAGTGGCTTTTGAAAATTGCACCTGGGTCCACTGAAAGGGAGCGGTCGGAACAGGGAAACCTTAGATCCGCTTCGACCTGAGATGTAGTGGAAAAAAGTTACTGGGAAAAGAGGGCAGGTCCGCATTTTATTTAAGAAATTTGAAATCGCCAGAATTATTATTATTATTAATTTATTAATTTCACGTGGACTACCTCATACTTTATTTTGAAGAAAAACCCTGACATTGAGTTGCATGTTAAAATCTAAAAATGCACTTGGAGCAGACTCTGCGCTGTCGCCAGTCGTTCCATGTATTTTTATAGAGTAACAAAGTAGGAATTGGCGGAGATAAAGAGATTCCGAGCGTCCACCTCGACTCTCATTTAAAATTGCACGTGGATCCATTGTTGTAGAGCCACACGACTCATTTTTTAGTATTCCGCTAGCGATACGCGGTCCTCAAGGATCGAGTCGAAGGCGTTTCCGCGTGTGACACGGTTTTGCATGATTGCCAATTCCAGAGGCGAGACTCAAGGATCCTCTCTGATACGGAAGCACGAGGAAAACGATACTCTGATAGCGCGGATAGGATTGAAATTAGACGATAGCGAAGTTAGACTGATGGAGACACTTGGTGCGTTGATTATTCAAAGCAGCTTATCATTCAATAAAACACCTAATGCCCTGAAACATCTGCACACCACGTTCCACGAAGCAGCGAAGTGAAACATCTTAATCAACTAGAAGTGATCAATGATATCGTTGTGAGCGGTAGATTCGTGGAATTCCGACACGCTTCGACGAAAATTGCATCGATTAAGGTAATCGAGTGGTAGATCACTAATTTCAACAATGTTACTATGGGATGCACGATTGTTAGAAGACAATGCTGGCACAGGTTGCTGAGGAAATCAACGTGGACAGTCTCAGATCTATTCAAATACATCCACGTGAATATCTTTGAAATTATGTTTCTTTCTAATTATGTTAAAATACAGTGCTGGACAAAAGAATGAAGACACCATTTCCATGAAATTTCCACCATTTACATAACTTACTTAAATCTACAAACAGAATTTTTAAATTTGCATTACAGGCTCAGATAAAAAAGTTGAAAAAGCAACTCTCCTTCCCTATTCTGACTAAGTGCAATTTTTTCAACACGACGCAACACACCATCTAGTAAACTATTTAATCCTTGTACCTTCACAAAAAAATTCAAGTCGTTTGGATCAATTTAAAAAAAATTGTTCTGCTTTAAATGGTGTCTCAATAGTTTTGTTCGTCACTATAGATGAGATTAAAATTCACATTCCTACACCTCCACTTACGAAATAAATTATATCCCCTTTGCAGCCATTCAACTATTCCTTCAAATATGTACCTACGTCTCAATGTCATCAATAACTCCAAAGGTATTCCCCTGACCGATTTAAACGACACCCTTGGGAATCGAGATGCTTCTCGAAGCCCTTCTCGATCTGCAGCTTCGAGCCACAAGCCAGAGCCGAGTTCGTAGCTTCAAAGAGGCTCGTCCCGCGGAAAACGCGCGATTGTCGAACGTAAACGTAAAAGATCGACACGTCACGTTGCATTAGATTTACGTAATCCCTGCGGCATCGCTCTTATATCATTCTATCGCGTGCGCCGCCGGAACGATAATAAAAATAATCTCGTGCGCTCGTTACGGACGAATCGCGCGCGACTTCGCCAGTGCAAACCCTGTCGCGAAAAAAATCCATCTCCCGCCGTTCCACCCGCGAAATCGATCAACAATCCGCGTATCGACGACCACGCGCGTAATGGATCTAGCTACGCTGTCATTCTACTGGGAAAACATTGCATTTGATTGCCTACAAACAATAACACAGGAAATTGTTTTTTTTGTTGAAGATCGATTGAACCTGGTTTGCAATGGAGAAATTTGATTTTAGGGGATGCAGAGGATCGAAGGAAGATTCAGAGAGATCAAAATGGAACGAAATGGAGGAAAATTATTTTTGTTTTTGGATGATTCGTAAGATTTAAGTTTTCACTTGTACCTATTGAAAATTCTTAATAGTGATTTTTAATTTGGATATATTTGGTTCGAGATAAGCCTCACTTTAAATGGAAAAGAAAGGCGAGGAAGAAGCGATTAATGTCTGTTATCGGGTCACTTCCTTTAAATACAGAGTCTTGTGGCACCCCTATCACCCTGCATTTCCTCTCAGCTGTATTTTTCGAACAGATAAAACATCGCAGGAACGATGACATTTACGTAAACAACTGTGACAGTGCCCGACCGCCACTGTATTGTAAATCATTCCTCGCGGCGCAATAAATCCGCGTCAAGCACAGAGATATCGATCGAGATTACGGTTTTCTTGCTGATGGATCACGCCTCCGTAAACATTCAATTTCCACACACTCCAGATCCCGATTTCTACGACCCGTACGTCACGCGTGATATAATCTTTATTGACGCTAATATCTCCATGGTATTCGTGAATCACTTTGTAAATCGACGGTCAGCTTTGTAACACGAATCGGGGAAGAGATGGGGTGAATCTGAATTCGCCTTTCCCTTATCTACTTTCCTATATATTTTTACCAAAATTCGTAGATTCTCTTGAGAATATATTCCTTGGAAGTAAAAGAGACTACGAGTGTCTTCTTCTAATTTCTTAATCAAACTGAAGTGAACAGTAAATAAAAATAACGATACGGAGTAAGTTGCGTCGCAATGAACCGCGGAGATTAGAAACTAGATTTTTATCCTCGTCGAATGAAAAGCTTTCATGGCCACGTACAAGCGTGTAACTGAAAATTCAAGACGCGTAGTAGGATTTCGCGAGAAGATCCGAATGAAGCGTAGAAAAAGAGGCGAAGGGAACAGGGAGGGGAGGAAATAGTCGACAAAAACTATTGACGGGGTCACGTACGAAGATTGGAAATTTCCGTGTCGATAAGAATTTTCATAAACTTGCCAGCTGTTATGTCACAGTGTCGTGCGTCCTATTCCTACGATGTAGGTACCCAACAAAGCCACAAATCTCTGTTTTGAAACTTCATAGAGAAGATTCTGAAAAGATGGAGGCGTCGAAGAGTCTCAAGTGTCTACAAGAAATATCACTTAACAATCGACAATTACATCTGCTGGAATACTTGGGCAACAATTTTCTTAAAGCTTCCAAGGGCCAGCCACATATTTCGATCTTCAAAAACCTTATCATCGAGACAGATTCATCGATCATCCACGTCTGCGCTAATGTAAATTTCGCGTAGTGAGATAACGCTGTGTTTACAAAACATACATGACTTGATTAGAACACATATTATGTCGTTAATCAGAAAATGTTACGCCCCACGATTAAGAAATCTAAAATATCTCACTCCGAGCGAATCGATAACTGGCCATTTCGGTCGAACATCTTATCACTGAATTCTAGATCCATTAATCTGTAACACGCTCGAAGGTCTCGATACTAGGTACACGAATAACGGTGAACACTTGCAAAATAATTTCATGCTCCATTAACGGTGGTCGACACACTGCACGATTTCCGACCGCGTTTAAACCGATGGTCGTTCGCGTTCGGATCATCTTGGGACCGGTGATGGACGATTGAGTTAATGAGATGAACGAATCGGGATCCAGTGCATGATGCACTGTCGAGCGCAATGACCGCGCTGTCATATTTGGCATTAAGGATTCATCCCCTGTCTCATCGCCAATCCATTTCAATATTCCGCTTCTATTTTGTTATCGGTGTTAGCAGGAGATTAGCAATAAAAAGACACGATCTTGCAGGTGTCCACTATGCCCAGTCAAAAATTTTCAAAAGCAAATACCTAGTAAGTCAAAGACAATCTATAATCTACTCAAGGATAAAATCAGTGGCGTTGTTGACCATTTCGTGATACGACGATCATCGGAAAACGTCACCGGTGGGCGGATGGCTGCAGCCTCGCTGCGTTTTATCAGAACTCCATTAAAATGTAAATATGAAACTGTCAGATGGATTAATCGTGTTTAATAGAGTCAGCCGCAAGTAGTGACGTTTCTGGGATTGCGTTTCTCTCACATTCGTGGCGCTTTGATTTCTGTAGCTACCGAGGAATTATCCTTTTCGTCCTAATTTAGTAGCTTCGGTACCAGAAGCTACCAATCTATTCAGAGTTGATTAGAGACGTCATTAATTTCCTTAGGGAGGCTATAAAAATGTCTACCCGAGGAAGAGTTGCAATAAATCTCTATCAGCCCCGCACGACGATATAATTAACAAATCAGAGACAAAGTGATTAAACGACGCGTGGGCTACTGTAAACTGCCACTGTTTATCGCGCTATCGATCCTGATAGTAACGAGAGGATTACAGCAAATCGGAGCACGGTTATCGTCTAATTTTTCCGCCACGAAGTGTGAAGCAATCGTGTCGACGAGCGAAAAACGTTTCGTACATGAAAGCGGACCAATGAAAGTAAAGGAAACGTTTCTACTCCAAGAGTTCAGCAGTTCAAGAGTTCAAACAGCTTATCGCGGCCAAGGTGTTGACTATTTTTAGCAGAAATTCGGCGGTGATCTTGGAATATTTTTATCGGGAACGCGCGTGAATTATGCAGACAATAAGGCGCGAATTATAAACACCGTCGACGACGCGCCACTCGTTGCGAAATCCTCTGATTACAATTTCAACACCGACCGAGCCGAAAATATTTATCGCTGCAATGCAAACGTCACTCGTCCCTGTTGTCGTATTTTCTTTGTTTTCCTTCAATATCCCTTGCAATCAAAATTCTTTCTCTGTCATCGAAATTCACAGATTGCAAAAGAAATGACGTCGATTTCGACGATTTCGAGATTCCACGTTTCAAGCTATTTCTTCCGTTCGCAGTGTTTCCCAGGGCGATTCGTTACCAGGTATTGTTCCAAAGTCGTATCATAGATGTCCCGACACAGGCAATATCGATAGCAAATACGAGATTCTCGGAAATTCGCGACAATTTTTAAGAGAATAAAACCCAGGAAAAGCTTTCCTCGTGCTTCTTGCGCAACGCAATTATTTCTCAGTTGATTGCTGACTTAACGACACCACCGTCGACGGTATCGTAATACCGCTCCTATCATCGCGAAAAAGAGCCACTATCGGTGTCGCTGGTTTCATAGAATCGCCACCGATTCGCCGTCGATTTCGTCAACGATCGAATCAGTGGTCAAACAAGAGCCCTGGAAAGAAGTCAATCACGTCGAGACTTTTTCCATGGAATCCGAACGCGTGTCGTCCTCGCTATCCATTATTTGCTCGTCATTGCAACTTTATCGGTGCGTTATCTTGAAATCCGCGCGACAGTCGATTATCGAAGCGGTTCGTTATGTAAAATTCTCGGTCGATGGAAAAATGATCCTCCAGCTATCGTGGATAAGACAAATGACAGTGGACGAAACAAAAAATTCCCAATCGGCGTAACGAGGCCACCGACGTAATCGTTGATTGCTTTGTCATCGAGAACCAAGCGAAATGCACAAAACGGTAGCCGATTCAGGGTGCACTTATCGAGTGCAGGTTGACTCGAATCGCGAGATGACGTGCCGTCGTTAAAGTCACTTTAACGACCACCTCGACTTTGTTCTAATGGCGCATATTTAATGACTTCGTCGAGGCGAAGGTCGCGTGGCTCGTTCTCGAATTTCTGCGGTAGAGACACGGAACGATATCGTTCTCCCAGGTGAAATTGATCCAAAAAATAATCGGAGAACGGGCCATTTCCGCAAAGTAAAAAATCGAGCGTAGGAAAAACACTAGGTAAATAAAAAAGTGACGCCGTGAAAAAACGGTGAACGTCACGAGAGTTGAATAAGTAAATGGTCCCTTCGCGATGCTCCTAAGGAAAGAGCGGGATCGAGGGGTGCGACGTCACTTCGAGCACGTGGATCGAATTTTATATCTTTATCAAACGTTCGCTAGAACACGCAGCGTTCATCCACAAAGATTTCACTGGGAAGCCCCGTGATGTTTGTAACGGGAAAGCTGATATCCTCAGCCGAAATTTTTGCTACTCCTTAAATGTCCCGTCTTTCCTAATGTCCTTCCCATTTCTCGCCTGTCAGTCTGTTTGCTGCAGTTTTTACGACAAGCTGGAGTTCGAAGGGATAAATTCGAGGATACCAAGGGAGCAGATTTATGGGGTGTCCTTGGCGTTCGAGGTGGCCTTCCGTTTGATAAGGTGATCGATGGTCAAGATCCTTGATCGAGGTAGCAAGGATGAATTTATATAGAGGGCAGCGTCACGTCCGATAAATAATGGCAAAGAGGACAGCTACGACCTCGAATGTGACGAATATTAAAACAGTCAGCGTCCGGTGTTGAATCCAATGAAATTCGGTCTAACAAATATCGCAATCGGCTCCAACTACATCCTTATTAGTCGCGTGACTGCTGATGGGCGGAAGAACGATTGTTTCGATGTCCAGCCTCTGCGCGCGAAAATGTTGCTCGTTTCGTTTCTGCATTCGAACCTGGATGACTCAATCGCGATACCGCGAGGTTTCGCTCGTCGCCTCGAAGCAATCTTCCTTAAAGTTCGCTCTTGGGAACATTGTTCTTTTCTCCGGGGAAATCTCTTGGAGTTTTGAGTATCTGAAGGCAGAATGTTTGTTGGAATTTGGTAGCTGGATAAGGTGGAAACACCGGTGGCAAGATTCCATGCAAATTGAAGTTCTGAAAGGAGGAGGGCTGTGTATGGTAATTTTAAGGAAGGTACAGGGCTACAAAGTTCTTGCTAAGAAACTAAGAAAGGGCAGCGTTGTTCCGTGGAAAGAGAGTTGATGAGTTTGAATTCTGTGAGAATATTAATTTGAATTGGAGAGGTTGGCTTGGTTCTGTAGCTTGAATTGAGAACGAAGTTGATCTAGAGAATAAGTAGATACAGCATTTACGAAGCACAGCTTTAAACCAACAACTTTTAGTACTGAAAAGTTCAAAGATCTCAATGCTCCGAAATTCATCATAGAAATCCTGTTTCATTAATCTCGAGCGCTTCCAGGATCCACTGCAAAGACTTCTATTTTGTCACAGATTACATTAATACGACATTACGTTCTGCAAACACAGTTGCCCTGCGAGCTGATGGATAATTTCCCTTAAATCTTCCCAAATCCGCTGCAGAAACCTTTACTCCATCTGCATTACGCGACAGGCTACATTAGCACGTTTGTCAAGTATAATTCCCCTCGGTAAGTGTACCGCGAATGCGCCTTAATCCCTTTGAAAACAGAGATCTCACGTGAAGCTACAAGAGATACGATGCTCAAACAATCATTCCGCTAGCAAAACGTGTGTCTGACGAAACAGGAGGCTACCTTCACCTGCATGGCAGAGATCTCGTATTTACCCACGAGACCAGCGAAAACAAACATCGCTTCGTCACAGAATTTCCGCCAATTCGCCAAACGAACGTGACTCAAATTCGCGCGCGTGCATATTCTGCGAATTAACGCACGGATCGATACATCACGTTCCTTTTCTTTCCTTCTTCTTTCCAACGTCGACGAAGTCCCTTTTCTTTAAATGTCTTTGTATTTGCGAATTCAAAAGCATGAAATGTTAAATCGTTCGATCGCGACGAGAGGTGGCACGGAGAAATCGGCGCTGTTCGGCGAGCTCTCTCCGCGAATTTCCGTTGTTACAGCAGTGATCAAAGTTATTCGAGGCTCACCACGCTTCCCTGCACGTTTGCTCCTGCTCGCGAACTGTGTCGAACGAAAAGTTGCGGACCAAACGCACCGCGCGTGTCGCGCTACTGGCAAGTTCACCAAACTCGCTTCCCAGTTGCATTTATAGATCTCCCTGTCTCTATATTTAAACGCGCAACGATCGTGGCACGGAGGCTCTCGCCGCTTGGTGCGAGGGAAAGTTAATCAAGTTTCCAGCAGACTTTTCCAATATTTGATATATGGAAAAAATACACAGTAAAAAAACTGAGCAAAAGTGTGAAGTGACATTTTTTCATGCGAGGCTTTGTTGTCTAGCAAATCGAGTTTCAAAACGCAGTACTGCGTAGCGTGAGTGTTGAGTAGGTAAACGCGGGCATGGATGACTGCAACTTTGACGTCGGTTTCCTCCGGAATGGAAGCTCCTGCAGAAAAATTTTATTCTACGTTTCTGTTTCCTTTTTTTAAGAGGAATCGTTATCTGTCGGTTTGGAGCGCGCACTTTGGAAGCCTGCGCTGTAAAACTCGATATACTGTACGAAATCAAATTGCTTCGCATTCTAATTAAACGTGCCGTCGTAGTAACGTTCAAAGTCGAACGGAGTGTGAAATTTCGCGGGAATCGCGAGGGACTTCCGCCTCTGGGCGTCCGACGTCCACAAATGAAGCGACAAAGGCGAAGTACGAGGGGCGTTAAAGCGAATGAATGAATCAGAGTTGATATGGACAAAAGAGCAGTGGTCTGGGCTCCATGGGGGCGAAAAGGATCGCAGAGATTCCTCTCTATCACCTGGTGCAAATTCAATCTAGGTACTGCGAATTGAACCTTTATTGCAACTCTACGACGGGGTGCGCAATTTGAATCGATACTCGCAGCAAGAAGCTTCTAAGAATAGATTATTTAAAATGGACAGCTACCAACCACTCTGCCAATGATGTAATTAAATGTCGCAAATTATTAATAAACACGCAACGCGATTTATGCTTAGTTTATTCCCACTGTAGAAATTAATCATTTAATCCACGTTAATAGAGAAACGAACTACGATATTTATTTCTATTAATCAGTTACTCTAGATTGTTTTCGTGCAAGAGACACGAAGCTTGTTGCTGCATTAATTATTCATTAAAGCTCACTTGGCTCTGGCGCACAGCAATATTGTTTAATCGTTGCCAAAACATCTTAAGAGATAAATCAACCGAGTTCAAGCCGCAGCTTCGCGCCAAGTCAAAGATCCGCCCGATGCATCGCGGATCGTGTTTATTTACTCCACACGCTCCACGTGACTTTCCGATCGAGGAAAATTCAATTGCATGGCGCTTGATCGACGATGAAAGCTTGAAAGACAACAGGAAGGCCAAAAGGTGTGTCTTTAGCTTAACAATGGCATTCCAAGTATCGTAAATTGATCCCTGGAGTGGTCTTCCGTTGCGCGTTAATCACCGAAACAAGTACCCGCTCGTTCTTCAGACAAAATTCCTAAGATTCTTACTGAACAAACAGGGAAACATAATTTCCCCTCGTTTTTTAGAAGCCAGAGCTCGCGACAAACGCGTACAAGGATCCCTTTTCCTGGATCGAGAATCGCGGATCTACGGAAGGCTTCGTCTAGTGATAAATAATTGTTCGAAGGAAAACGACGCGTAATATTTCCCGCGAGAATTAAATAAATTATTGGTGCAACGTCCACCGCGTGCCAGAGAAGCCAGTGTTAAACACAATTGTGCTTATCCGTATCGCTGTAAATTAAAGTCCCCGAGTCCACGTGGCTGCATAGACCTCACGGTAATTGAATTCGGAGCAGCATTCTCTGCGATAGTGGAACACGATTACGAGTAGATTACATCAGAGCAATTAAATAGAAACACAAAAGAAATCATGGAGCTTTGCACCATTATCAAGGATCTAATCTCTTTCTCGTGTAGCGGTCTATATCTTTGCAAGCAGATTTTGTTATATAATCACATCAAAAGTATGAAAGGTAGATACATGCTGATGTTGGATGACTAAATTCTTTCGTTCATTTACTGCCACACGCATGGAACTTGCATAACTACTTGGTTCCTGGACAATCTCGATCGCATGCACCGCGACGGCGCCCGTTCAAAAAAGAACTGTAGCGCCGCTGCATTCGACTTCCGGAGAAAGCGTTATACAAATTCTTTTCCACAATTTCTTCTCAAATTAACTACGCGAGCTTATAACATCCAGCTGTAAATTGTTGCTGTTCGCGAAGACCATGAAACTGCACGAGTTCGACGCGTTTATCGATGTCGTCGCAAGCATGGATCAGTGTCTTATCCTACACGTTGTCCGAATCACTGGCACGTGTTGATTGGAAATTTTTAAACTACCTCAAAGCTATCCTTATCTTTCCACTAATACTTTCTTAATACACTAACTTAACAATCCTCAACCTAGACACCGGACACACGAAGCAAACCCCAAGTTAACTCAACCCTCAGTGCCCCATCACTCCCACGGTACCCCTCAATTAACACAATCAATTATTCATAACTCCCAGCCCATCTTAGAATTCCAAGTGTCCACTTCGGTGTCACAGTAATCAAAGTGCTCCCACCGTCTCACCTCGGTTTATACATCTATTCCAATTTCCACCCCATCAACGATCATCAACGCCCATTTCACCCAAGTACCGACTTGCAAAAAGGATATATACCAACGTAGTTAATCGTAGTCATCATCCTTCAACCGCGACCCCTCAACCTCGAATCCCTCGAGCACGAGTTAACGAACCCCCGACCTAGGCCACCGAAATATCGAGCCACCGAACGCTTGCCAAGGGGAGGAAAGCGAAGCCGGCGCACGAGTTCGCGGAAGTTCTCCGTGGCGAACCCGGCGATTCGTCGAAATTCGCGCCCTACTGGTTCCGAAGGGGCGCTGCGACGCGGATTGCAGATGTACCCGTTGCCACCCCTGCAGAGTGGCGGTGTTCAGCGGGCAACGGTGGTTGAGTGCACTTACCCGCGGACGCGGCGACGTACTGCAGTGTCGTGGAACCCTTCTCCGTCATGTCGCTGTCACGGTACTCGTCGTGCGCACCGTTTAAACTGTAATACTTGGCTGAATTGAAGCCGATCTCTCCAGGTCGCTTGCCAAGGGTGGTCGAACTGTACACCGCTGAGGAGGAACTCACTGGTACAGGGCTGTAGGCATACGCTTTATACCGCCCCTCTATCTCCTCATGGTGGCCGCGGGTGGGGGCCATTTCTCCCTCTCTTTCTCTGTTCCTCGCTCGATAAACGGACGGCCTCTCTCTCTCCCTTCCTCCTACCTCTTGCCACTGACGCCGACGCCGCCGACGCTGTCACGATTAGCGATTCCCTCGCGTCAGAAACCACTGCCCCGCTGAAAATCCGACCGACGTCCCGTGTCCGTGACTCTGCAACCGAGAACGACAGTGTCAAGGTCGGGCGCGATTTGATCGCCGATCGATTCAACGAGCATCCCGACCACCCCTAACTGAGGGGTGCACGTGGCCCATTCTGAATCTACGGGACGCTTACTCAGCCGGCGTTGAATCGACTCCAGCGATCGTAATCCAGGGGGATAGCTGGAGTTTTATTGCGGACTATTTGGGGGTGAAAGTCCGGGGATCAGTTTATGTTGAAGGTGGAGCTTGGGAATTTGAATGAAGGGAGGTATTCCGGGTGAAAGGGATGTAATGGAATTCCATTTTTCGAGATTGCAATTCGTGTGAAGATCGTTTTAGAATTGAGAACGTGGAAGGAGGATACTTTTGGGGTCTTTTAACCGGCATTGCGATTTGTTTAGTATGTTTTGTTCTATTCCAAAGTCCTTTGATTTAATAGGAGTAATTTGATTTAAAGTAATTTGATTTAATATTGCAATTATCTGATAGATAAAGGATCTTCCCATGACAAAAGTATTTTCATTTTGTAGCAACACTAATGCATGCCCAAACACGCCTAACTGAAAGTCGCTGCTATTTCAAATTTTTTAGGTTTTCTCGAAACGGTTTACCAAGTGCTGTTACCAATGACTCATATCTGTATTATTACATCTGAACTGATATTTATTCACAAACAATAAGATATAAGTATGTCAGTGTATGAAAAAATTATAAGTTTATGAAAAAATTATGAAAGGGACACACCTTTCCTAAGTGTTGCCTTCAAAATTTTACTATGATAAACTGAACATTGTTAATAAAAGAATATTTACCACACATCAAGATGTTTTTGATCAATTTTGGTACCGATTAAGATCTTTTAATTAACATAGCTTGGATTAATCTCAGTATTATCTTTTGTTTTTTAATGTGAGGATTATTCTTTGTTGTTTAATGTGAGGATTATTCTTTATTTGTTAATGTGAGGATTATTCTTTGTTATTTAAGTATATAAGCTTAATGTAAAGTTTGTTACAAATATTTTGACATTGCCGTGGTATTTATGTAACTTAGAAAAACGTCGTGAGAAACGCACTTTTTTAAAAAGCGAAAAATAAAACATGCAAATATAGAGATAAGCTTAATATAAGCATGTACTGTTACTGCCAGATAGCTGGCCTTTCTAATATTACCAATTAGAGCTCGAATAGTTATTTACTTAGTTCTTTTACTATCTGGTCCTAAACAAAAATGCCCTTTCATCCCACCTCCCCCCTAAGTAGTTCAGTAAAAGTATCTGTGTTCTGGTGACAACGAAGGTCTTACTCTAGTTTACTTCTGGGCAGAATAAATCACCCAACTTGAATAGACGTTGGATTTGCGTAGAGGTTCCAAGACCGAGGTTAACTAATCTGCAGTGTCCTACTGTAACCGGTTCTGGAGTAATTAATGACAGTAGAAATAGACTAAGAACATAGAACAATTTTACAAAGGAAAATAATATAGATTGAAATTCCAATTGAGAAGTTACTGAAAATAAAAATATAATCCTCTTTCCATTCAAAATAATTCTTCATCCCTAAATCCCACGTCTATAATCCGATACACGTTGACTTCCCGTAAAAGCTTCATATTTCTGAAATATAAAAAGCAGGAAATATTCCACCCATATTTATCTGTTCCTGAAACTCGACGGCACGAAAGGAATTCACGTCAAAGCTAGCTATTTTCAATGAATTCAACGATGTGGAACATCGATATCAATTGGAATAAATTTTCCTTTGCGTCTCTTTCTAGCCTAGCGTGCCTGGCAGGAAAATCGATAACAACAAACACGGAAAATCGTGACTAGCATATAATGAAACCTAGAACGTTTCCTAATGACACACTCCGCCCCCTTTTGACATTCAGGAGGAGCACTGCTTTCCACGAATTAGTAAGGGTGTTTTTCCACTTTCCGCGGCTGAGGTTCAGTTAACTCTAGTCGGTTGATAAGTTGCTGAGCTTAATCTATCGCTCGATCATCGCAGATAATTTCAAGGCCACGCTATGCTTGTTGGTCAACTGAACAAAGGTTCGCGGGCTGGTCTCACCTGTTCTTATCGAGCTACGTCAAGAGTAGAAATCGATAGAGGGAAACACGAAAGTAGCCGCACGGCTGTACACGTGCATCGCGGTGGAAAGAAACGAGCAGCCAATAGAACCAACGAAGCCACGCGGTGTAACATAACGAAAAACGATGAAAAAAAGGAGTAGGTAATTCCATCTTCGACGCTCTTTACCTCTCCGTTCTCAGGCCTTTTGTCGTTTGATAACATCATTTCCCCGAGCGCTACCTATTTCCCCCTGCACCTACATCGCATCCTATATCTAACGTAATATCGTCGCAGACGTTCATGGCTGTTATTGTGACTGAAAGTGTATTTCTCTCCGAAGAGCTCGTATCGCGGAGGATTAAATCGATCGATCGTAGCCGGTCGCGGAACATCCCTCTTCTCGCTCTTGCATTCGGCTCTGCACTTGCAATCCTAAAAATCAATAGGCACTCGTTGATGGAACTGTGGTTCCTTTGCACCACGCGTGTAACGAGAGAATTACTGACCGGAGACATCGGGAAAACGTCCACGGAGAAGCTTTTCGAAGAAACGAAGATTGGAAAAGGGGTTGGGGTTGCTAGTAACTCCATTACATTTATCCAAGTGTAGCGTTATAATTGGAAAGAGAAAATAAGAGATGTCTGAAGGTAGAAGATGATGTTTCCTTTGGTCGCGCGTAGAGATTACTACTGTGTTATTACGTTATGGAAGATCTCGACGAAATATGAACGTCCCGAGGAACTAGAGACGAAGATGATCCTCTGAAGTATCTACCTATCCAAGAAGATATGAAAGCTTGAATTTTTTATATTTAATAACTCCTCTGCTCTTGGAGTGCAGGAAAAGAGACTAGGAGGTTGAAGCAGGATACTCTGAAGAAATAAGAGCGTTGAGAGCTGAGCCTACGTGCCTCTCGCAAAGTGAACGTTGATCGATAAAGCGTTACGCTATTTCTATTAGATCGTCGCCCAGATTTACAATGTTTCCGATCGATCGATACGGAATGAACTAATTGTCAACCACGATATAATCGGTTTCAAGCATCCGGGGAATTACCGAAGGCTGCATCCATGAAAATGCATCGGACGAAGGGGACGCGCGATGATACGCGAGCAGGAATTTTAAGTCGGAAGGACTTTTTGTTTAGAACACGTTCGTGCGTCTCGATTGTTCCTGCTTTGATAATGACCGAACCGGAGTGGATTATTAAAGCAGCGATGAAAGAAACCACTGTGCAGAAACGATGAAGGAAATCTTCTCGTTGGACCAGAAGAAAGTACAATCTATTCTCCGATGAAGGTAACTCGAAAGGAATTCGTGGATTATTCTTTGAACTCCTTTTTATTATTACAAGAGAATTTCTTCTCCGTTATTTGAAATTCTGGTAATTAAATGCGCTACTGCTTCGATGCTATTACGCACAAATTCCGTACGATCCCTTATCTAAAAAATCGCGTGTCCATATTAGCTCGAGTAATAAAGATTTCATTGTACTTGAATGCCGTATTATCAAAAGTATTGATTGACACACGCACCCAGACACTTGCTTGGTCTTAAGACTACATATCGTCCACACTATTCCAAAGAATACTTGTAGATAAATGTTATGACGAAGGCTTATGTGTTTTCCCGCAGAAAGCATTACATAATGCGATTTTTCTTTTCAGATTTCGCGTCGAAGTGGACAGTAGCATTTATCTGTAGGTAAACACCACCGCAATTGTGTCAATCGCTTGTTCACGTGGTCGCGTGACACATTTCGTCGAGTAGGATGTTCGAGTACCCCACTGCTGCCCTGCGATAAACACGTGATTAGGGCGAAGCCGATCTCAATTCGCGATTCATCCAATTCCAAAGCCCAAACGTTGAATATAGAAACACTGAGGTAGGAAACTCTCCGAGTGAAATTCGAACCGATCGAACTCGCTAATTAGATATCCTAGTTAATTCAACCACCAGCAGCCTCTAGTTTGGCCTCGAAATTCGCTTCCAATCAACTCAGTGGAGAATATTTAAAAGAGAGAATTCTAAAGGGTCGTGCAAGTCTCTCGATTCACCGTTTTCAGTGATCGAACCAACTATTTGTCGCGACGTATAGCGGCCGTCGGAAGAATTTTATCGTCAGATAAGATCGAACTTGAAAAAGGCAATCAAGACAAGGATCAGGTGGGAGGAATATTAGGTCAGCATTGAGGGTATTTATCTTGTGAATCGTGATAAAAATCCATTAACAAATTATTCGTCTGGGCGACAACTTGATGATCGAAACAACGTCAACGCGTTCGATGAAATTTGCACTTAGTTCAATGTAATGGACCTTTGGTAATAATAAATATTGTGTTACAACGGGGAGTTCCCCTGTTGGACATTATAACGATTTTAACTAGATGAAGTAAACTGGACACGCAACACAAGAAATTCTAGGACCAATATTGATTAACTAGAAACGGTAATGTCGTGATAGATAATGTGATCTTGACTCGTCGCAGTGGCGTCTGGCTCACGAATGACAGTAGAGTAGATCAATACAGTCATCGTCTTCTCAGCCGCCTTCTTATCACTGTCGCGAGCATCAGCAGAATTTTTGTACATACGTGTCCAATATTTCACGTTCAACGATTCAATTTAAAACGGTGAAACTCGAGTAAGTTTATCAACCATCAGACTTGATTATTATTTCATTATCTTGAAAACTCATTTCCAATCATTTTTATTTTTTGTACTTTCAATTACTAATTGGAGAAAGAAACTGTTTGTTTGTCCAATTAGTGATTGAAAGTACAAAAATGATTAGAAATGAGTTTTCAAAATAATGAAATAATTATCAAGTCTGACGGTTGATAAACTTAGTCGAGTTTCTGCGTGTTAAATTGAAGCCTTGAACCTGAAATATTTAACCGGAATGTGGAAAACAACTACAGCAGGAGAACGAGGAGTAACTCGTTGAGGCTTAACGCGTCCGCTAAGAAATATCAACTTTTTCTTCATATTTCGATTAACGGCACCGCCCATCGCCGGAATGCGGGCAGAGGGACCGGTCTAATCTCGATACGGAGAGGGCAGGACCAAGTGTATCGGCGGAAATGCATGGAACACTTTCTGTTTGTCTTCGACGAAAGATTTGCAGGTCGAAAGTTTCCACGGAATCGCGAAACACGCTACTCTGAGCTTTTGAAGAAAAAAAAAGTGAACGGCTCCGCCTCGAAGATCGCGCGTTTCCTTGACGGTCTTAATTAAGCCAAGAGAACTACAAAAGTGATTGATCGCGGAGTAAATACAATTGTTGTTCCCTGAGAATTACGAGCGCGTCCAAGGAGAATGGAAATTGGTAGCGGTGACGCGACGGATCAGGAACGCGTACATCGTGGATCATCTTCCTTCGGAAATCGTTACGTTATCGGGAACTACGCGGCAAGATAAAAAAGTGTGGCAAAGGTACAGATACCAGTGGAATGAATCAAAGATCGATCGACGGTTACTCGAACATTTCGCGAATTAAAAATTCCCTGTGACTATTTTACATTCCCCCTTCGCATCGGTAAGAACGAGAAACGTCCATCTTCCGTCGAACACTAAGAGTCTTCACAACGAGTCTAGTCATCCTATTCAAATTTCACTGACCAAAGATTCCCCGGAACAATTCGCCCCCGAAATTTACATATCGAGTGGCATGAATCATCGACAATTCACCTCCGTTTAAAATTCGACACTCGCGTCGTTCTATCTACATATCCCCCTTCGGCTAAGAGAAATGAACGTGCCTGGAAATTCCAGCAAAGCGAAACGCTATCGTTAATCAGTTATCTCGAGTGAATTTCCTCGCGGCGGAGTAGTCGATTTTTCGTCAAATCCAAGGTTCTCTTGGAATCGATAAACCTTTGTCTCCTGCCCCCTCCGAGCAGCACATTTCCACGGGGAGGAATTATATGCCGCGATAGTTGCCACGATAATTGTTGATAATGCTCAGAGATTATCAGCTCCCTCGGTCTCAAAACCGGATTAGAGGGAAAGCGACGCGATTTCCGAAATTTCGAGTGGAGAAGAAGGAAAAGCGAGGGGGATGAAGGGGAGACAGGCGCGAACAACAGTGGGATAAAGATTCACGAGGTGACGGGAAAGAGCGAATGCACTTACCGGCGAGGAGCGCGCACTTTGTTAAAATGGCCTTTTCTCAAAGACACACCTGTAATATAGGCCCTCGATAATTCGTTATATAACGGGCACGAACTGCGCTCCGCTGCAGCGTATATACGAGTACGCGCGCCCCCCTCTAGGCGGCAATCATCTGGCACGAGTATCTTTTCCTCCACGTTTGTTGGCCCTTGATAACGCCACGTCCGTGCCACGCGATTCAACTGGCCGCTCGCGAATGAAATCCTAATTAATTATGAAGCGGCCTCGAGGCATTCGGGTAATCCGTCCCACTCGATGGGGATTTACACCTCTTCTGAATGGATGCTAGATCAATTGAAACACTTACTGGGCTGAGTAGTCAAGTGTGTTGGCCCCTCGCGGTTTCAATTCACTGGAGAAGAAATGTAATCTGCTTCACGTGGAACTGTAACATTTGGTTTAAGAAGAAACATGTTGATTAGTGTTTAAACAGGTTTATAGATGATCTGACATGATTGTACAAAAACAGATGATGGATTGATGAACTTATTTATAACGGAAAGTCGAAGTAATGTAAACGATCGTCTATGTTTGCGATGGTGTTCGTTGATTGCAGAGGAAAAAAACAAATTAAATTTGCGGGATCGTGCGTCAAGAGATAAATTTTCCCTCCCCCGTTTTGTCATGATGACATCTGACAACGATGCACTTCCCTATAGACGATTCTATTTACAATCAGCGACACATTCAACTGCGAATGTACTTTGCAGTACTATACTTAGTAGCACATCGTTGATTCTACGTTGGCTCCGTCACGAGATCTTCGAATATGCAGGAATGTGGACTCAGGTGTCGCCTTCGACGCACAAATCGAACAAAAGCGGGGCCATTTTCTCACTCGCCTGCGTTATTTCTTAACAACAACCGTCAAAATATGAGAACAGTAATACGCAGTGATTAAGAGTTCCCCATATTACTTTCCTCGGCGCGCTTCGTAGATTCTAAATCATTTAATTAAGCGGCACCTTGTCCCAACAGGCGTGATAACGCTGTTTGCTTCTCTATTCGAGCACATCGCGCTAAACATAATATTTGCGCGTTCAGCGTGCTGTTGTCGTTTCGCTATTCGATTCGACAAGACACTATCCAGCTTTATTTTCCAGGAACTGCGAGCAATGCGACGTACGTTTAAACACAACAGCGGAAACGACGATTACCTAAATCGAATTTCCTAACGACAGCCATCTTTCATCCCCAGCGGTTGCTGCGCGAAATTTTGACCGTGGGGAGGACGTTCCTTGAAATCTACAAACGATAGCTCGAGGAGAGTGACGAGCCGCGTATCAAACAGTAATTACACATGATCGACAGCTGCGAAAATGCCAGCCGCGAGGAAATTGCGCGTGCAAAATGCGCTCGCACTACCTGCGAAACGTTGGAATTCCTCTAGCACCGCGTCACCTCGAAATTAATTACCTCGCGCGCTGAAACGGAGTTTGCTTCGCACTTCCTACATCGAAATCGCTTCACAAATTTGCAAAACGTCTCCTGTGACTGACGCGAAGAGATTTGTCAAATTTACGCGCGCGACGCGAGTCCAAACATTGGTAGGGAGGTAGATAAAATTGTCTGGAGATATCGCTACTGGGAATCGAATTTGAATAATTAACGATCTAAAGTTTGGCGGTGTCGAGGAAAACATAGATACTGGGAGCTCTATGATTTCTGTGCGCCTAATTAATATTCCTTAATTTTAGAAACCGTCTTGTTTCGCGAGTTTATAAAACTGTGTACATACTACACGGGACAAGTGGATTCGTTTCCGATTTCGACGTGAGTCATTCCATGGCATAATGGATCATTGACAAAGGTTTTGTGAAAGTACCAACCGCGGACACGCGTGGAGAACGAATGAGAGGTTCGTGGAATCCATTAAGATTCCGTTCGCCCACGTTACGTTCATGATTTTGGGCTTCCCCTAAATTTCGAGTGGCCGGGATCCCCCTCAGGAAGAGGTTCTTACGCGTGTTGACCTGGATACCATTATTACGTTGTATATCGCAGGAAAGGGACGTGAGTGAGGATCGTTAGGTCTGGAGGAAGGGATATGATAATGAGAAGAGCGATATTGAGAAATAATAACTAGAGGGGAAATCTGGGATCAATGAATAGGAAAAAAATGACATCATAATGGCTCGTTATAATATTACGAAATCCCCGATAGAAGCATCGATATTTCGATAGTAGGTATCCAAAATGGATTGGGGAAGTTTGGAAGTCGATGTAGGTATACTACACATAATTAAAACCATGAAATAAGAGCAATTGGATTAACGATATCGTTTTATCGACCACCAGCTACTTCCCAATCTCCGTTCTCCCATTACTAAGATGTCATTTCTATTCTCAAACGCGGAGCCAGGAAAAATCATTCACTAAGTATCGCCTACCGACAGTGCAACAAACTATTAATACTCTGACACCGGAAGAGTGAACTAAGGCTGCAAGAAAAATAGAAGCTCGTTAGAGACTCGAAGCCAGAGGACGTCTCTATGACGGAGCTCGAAGCGATAAACCGCGATCGATATAATATCGATACGACGACGAAACGGTATCCATGGCGTAGCCAGAATTCCAACAATTCTGCGCCTCGGGCGACACACACGCGTGAACCAACCGTGTTATCAATATTCCAGACGATTAACCGTCCCGCGGCGTTCAAACGCGACTTGGAGGGGGCCTCGATTTACGAAAAAAGAGAATCGACGCGAACTAGTTACTCACGGTCCTAGTGGTCTTCGTCGACTGGTTCACTGTGCAAGAGAGGTCGCGAGTAAAGGACAGGAGCCGCAAGATCTACCCGCTTCCGGGGAGGAACGATCGCGGAAATGAGCCAAAAAAAGGCGTGCAAGTGGCGCGTGCCTTTTGCACGACGATTAAAGCTCCTGCCATCTTCAGGTTTTTTAATTAATCGCTGCTATAGGCAGCCACCGATCTGATTACCACGCGCATGTGTGATTACTCTTTAGCTTCTGGGTTGGCGAGGCGGAACGTGCCACGGGAACCGGATGGTCCCTTGACACGCGCCACCCCGCCTACGCTACCAGCTCCAGACGCGTCGAGCGCAACCGTGCGGTGCACCGTCTTGTGGGGTTGCAGTCGCTGGCTCGATGCGGCTGCACTCTTATTTATACGCGACAGCCGCGCTGCGGACTCCTACCCCCTTGTCGATTTCGATATCCTCTTCTTCACAGAGGATGATTTAAGGTAAGTATATCGAGAGATGCACTTCTTCTCTCACTCACATTTAAACTCGTCTACCCTCGACTTTGCCAATTAAATTAATGGATGTATAAATATGAGTTTGAAATAATAGTTTTTTTAATATGAATTATATTTTTATGACGGAATTAAATTTAAAAATGTATGGAAATTTAATTTAGTTATTAATTTAAGTGAAGGTAATTTTAGTGCCAGCAACTGCAGTTGAAGTAACTTTATATATTAGTTTATTTAATTTGTAAATTACTGAAATGTAAATATTTAATTACATTTATTAAAATTAATTTTTAGTTAAATTAGCAGTGGATCCACTTCACACACACACACACTATGCTTCGTGTCTCTTCCTCGAAGTAATCTCAAGGAGAGATCCGCCGATTGAAGTCGGAAAATTGTCAAAATGCATGAGAAGCACATAGGGAGATTAAAATGAGCCAGGCGAGGCGTAGTGAGAGCCTATCTTTATTAAAACTATTAAATTTATATGGTTATGTGTTCTTATTTCATCGAATGGGATTAGCAATTGTTGCCCATTTCCTCTTTACACGGTTAAACAGTTATTGGTATATACACAAGTCAATTTGCGAGATTTAGCAGTCGTGATCCACGAGAGTATTTAGATAAGAGCACTTTTATCTACGCTACTACAGTTTATGCAAACTTGAATGGCACTTGTTAAGAACTTTGATAAGCTATGTAAAGCAGGGTTTGTGTAACGTACTCACAGCAGAGAAATAATCGTGGTGTTCGCAGATGGCTGAGGAGCGGACTGACGGTGAAGAATCAACGAAATAGGGGACGAGGTCAAAGTGGTTGATACAGAACGAGGGAAAGAAAATACGATCGTAATTAGAGCGAAAAGGAGAAACACCTGTATGGGTCGTTGGCCTCACTCGAAAGTAATTAGGCACAAGTCCTCCCGTATAGTTGGATGTAAACAGAGCCAAGATTGTCTAATGGAACATGAAGGACTTAACGCAGCGAAGGCCAGTTCGAGCATTTTGGAGCCCGACCTCCATTATACTTCCCAGAGCCGCGCATTTTATTGCATTTTCCGAAAGTACTATCCTTTTTCAATAAAATACCGCTTGGTTTATAATAAAATTTGCAAAATTGTAGATTTGGCAGCTAAAAAAAAATATGACCCCTTAAGGGGGGAACCTGGTGTAACTAGCTGAAAATCGAGGCATTTTTCCGGAATTTTTTTGAAAGAAAGTATTTAATCGATCTTTCTGAAACTTTCAGGATATTGTATTAACAGGTTAAAGTAGGTAAAAAAAAATTTTTATTAAAAAAGAGCAACAAATAACAAAGTTATAAGTGCTTATGCCCAGTCCGTTGGCGACGCAATTGGTCCACTGCGGGCAACGTAGCGTTTTTTGATTTCAGATGAAACCAAAAATCGAACAATTTTCATTTAGTTTATGAGTGTACGGATGAATCGTATCAATTTATTTCTTAAAAGATGCAAAATTGAACAAATGGCGGCCTCTTGAAAAAAAGATCCCTCTTTCCAACGAAATTTTGCCTTAAATGTGTAAAAAAAAGTTATTTATTTAAACAATATCATTATACCCATAGCTTAGATCTGTAAAGAAAAAGTTCACAAATATCCGTGCACAAGGCCAAGTCGATTGGTTGAATATTTTTGGAGTTACATTGCCCGCAAATTGTAAAACTGTCGTTTCGAGAAAAACGCGTTTCAAGTTTTCTGGTAACCTGGCGCTCCGAAGTAAAACCAGCTATATCCGCTTTAATTTTTCGAATTTCGTTTTGCGGCTTTGGGAGCATATTATCGTGATGTTTAACTATTGATTTATGCAAAAAAAAATCGATTTCTTCGACCCGCTACACCAGGTTCCCCCCTTAAAGTTTTCTGGTAACCTGGCGCTCCGTTGCAAAACCGTCCATATCTGCTTTAATTTTTCGAATTTCGTTTTGCGGCTTTGGGAACGTATTCTCGTAATGTTCAACTATTGATTTATGCAAAAAAAAAAAAATCGATTTCTTCGACCCGCTACACCAGGTTCCCCCCTTAACGTGAACCTACCTGCGCTCGCAACTCTTGCCATGTTTTCGTTGCATGGACTGTACGTACCTACACCATTAATTTCAATCAAAATACAAAGCAAAACTATCGACCAGAAGCTGGGTTGGTGAAGCCAATTTTTCCCAAGTGTAGAGTTGAGTGTGTAGGGCGAGGAGGTATAACTTAAAAGATCGAATTTCATCCGCCTAAAAAACAGTAATACGCATACAAAAAAAAAATGGTAAAATGCCTTCCAAATTCCACAATGTGGAATTCCACACGCAGCAAAATCTCAAGTGTGGAATACTCCACACATTCCGCACAAATCACGCCGGCTCTGAACGGACGGTTATAAGCTCCATCTGGTTCGATGGAATTAATAACACGGGAAAATTCTAATTAAACCGTTAAATCTCCAATAAGAATGATAATAGTTCTCTAAAAGGTACATAATGTCCTCCACCATATTCCTGCTCACGCTCTGTTCGTCAGCGAGCGCATTCCTCCGTCACCGTCGTATGTTTTCCTCAAAATTCTTGACTTGTCACACCTGATTTGTACTAAGTGCATTGATTCAACGACAGGTGCGAGCAATTCCTCAAGTTAATCGTGCTAGTTGAGTTTTCCGAGCTAACAAAAAAGAAAACAACACAAGGGACTCCTGGCTATATTGAAATTTGCATAAAGATTTCCATCGTTACAAAACTGGTTCTGTAATCGTGCTTCATATAAATAGTTCAATGTAAACATCCGCGAAACTGAAGGATTCTAAAAACTCAGTCATATGCTTGCGCGTAGCTGTGTGGATTCGAAGGAACAGAAGAATTTTTGGCAGCATTGGGAAATCTACTTTGGGGATCATTCAGAGAAATGAACGGATCATGAATGACAGACGACGGAATAATTCAGGGACAGCGTGAACAAAAGAAAAGCACATTTATATGTATTTCTAAATTTTTATAATAATAAATGCCTGTGCATAGGTCCCCGCAGAATTTGCGATGAGCTTTTCGTGGACCGCGAGATCTTTTAAAGCGAGATCTTTTATCTAAAAATGCATAAACACCTAATTGTGGCTAAATTTACGAAGAAATATTGAAAATCAAAGTTACCCAGCTTGAACGAGAATTTACCAAGGTGGTTGAATGTTCTGCTGTGCGATCAAGACACGCGAGCAATCAGTTTTCCAAGAATCTTAAACAGTAGGTATAATATTTCTCTTCGTTTTCGAAGAAGACCTTCGGGTAATTCATATTCTCGAAGAGAAAGTCGCGTTTACGTCCCCGTTGTTTTTTAACGAGAAAAGTTATATTAATCCGAAGAAAATCGCAGTGAACCGTTCGAATCTGTTTTATCTCGACCCAGATAGACGCACAGGTGCGCTACAGGGAATCCAATATGCGTGGTCACTAGACTCTGCAATGACAGTTGCATCAGCCGAACGATAACCTAGGATTAATCGATGCACATTACGCGCGTAGCGTAGCGACGTGTGCTTTTTGATTTGCAATTATCCTTCCGCTTAGCAATTACACGCTCTATTAGCTGTCATAGAGCGAAGGAGTACCAGACAAGTTTACTTTGAATTCATTTCTTCCCTCCTCCACGAGAAATCAGTGTAGGACTTCATATGGGAAACGAATCGATTGAATATTCAACATTCCAGGGTCTTCCCCTAGAAAACACATTCTTCATTAATGTTATGACACTTGGAATTCGATCAATTTTATGACGTCCTATCAAGTTCACGATAGAGGGAAGGAGCTACTATTCAAATCGAGTGACATTAAATTATTAACTCTTAATTGTGCCGGTGATTATTAAGTGGTGTAATTCAAAGATTTGAAAAAATTGAATTTATCACTTATATTGTAAAGTAAGGTGGTGTAACACAAAGTAAGTGACGGATTTAATTTTTCTACATTCCTTACTTACACCACTTTCATAATCACCGCCACCACATTACCATTTTTCTTGAATCGAAGGACTGTTTCCTCGAGGCATACGTGCCCCGAGGCAGGCACCTGTAACCGTACGTCATCTTTTAGACGATTCACGTCACGAAACTTCGAGGCGAGCTCGAGGTAGTCTGACGAAAAGTAGATTCGCCGCATTCACGGCCACGGGGTCACAAAGCTGCACGCGATCTGAATGGAAAGATCCTTCTTCAATTCAGCATCAGTCTTTTATCCTGTTTCGTTGCCCCGTAACAATGTGATCCGCCGATCCGCGAAGAGAAGACTTCGATGGAGTTCCTTTTCCTTTCGTATTTCATTCAACGCGAACTCTATTGGTGAAATGGAGCGCAATTCCGTGGATAAATTGCTACGTTGTGTGGAAAATTTCGCTTGGTCATTGACTATTTTAGTTTGATAGATTTTAAAGCAACTGGCATTGGGCTACGCTGTATTTTGACGAGCAACTGTCCAATGTTTTGTGTTTGGTTTTGAAATTCTGTGACAAAGGGGGAGATTGATGGTGGAATATAAAACCGGGGATCCACCTGAAAGCTATGCGAAACTATGCTATACTTCTCTATGCTATGTTTGGCTGTGCTATAAAACAAAACATTGCACAGCTCACAAAGGAAGCTAGGCAACACCGAACTTCAGAAAATTATGCAACTTTGTTGTGCAAGTAGAGTAATTCATCCGTAATAAACCTAAGTTTGGAGAAAAATGCAGAGTTATCTTTATCGTGGAATATCTCGAGAACGGTGAGAGATTTTGCAAATAAATTTCAACAAAAGTTACATTTTTATTTGTATCTTCAAAACTGCGTAAAAATAATTATCGAATTTAAGGATTGGTAGTGGGGGTAATTCAAAAAGTATAGATTTTTCGATAATTATTTTTTCGCAGTTTTTTAGTTACAAAAAAGATGCAACTTTTGTATAAAATTCTTTTCAATATCTCTCACCGTTCTCGAGATATTCCACGATAAAGAAAACCTTACATTTTTCAAGGGGTGAGTTCACCACTTAAAACCCCCTATGGCACCCACAAAACCTACGTACACACAAGGTTGCATAATTTTCTGAATTTCCGGGTTGCCTAACTTTCCTCGTTAGCTTAGCTTTTAGTAGAAACGGTTCTATGAGGATGTATTGAAGTTATTTTTTTAAAAATTAGCAATGCATAGCATCGCTTAGCTTTCAGGTGGATTCCCAGCTTTAAGTGGAAAAGGCTGGAGTCGCTGTAATTCGCGGCACATGTTTGTAATTAATTGTAGAAGTAGTTTAATAGATCTTGTTAAATAGAACTTAGGATACATGCTTTTTCATGCAACTAGAATCGAGAATCTTATAGTAATCCACTTGATGCCAGAAACAGAAAGGAGACAGTTCCTAGAATCTGGTGAAACAGTTCAGAAGAAACGTACTTTCTTCCAAATCAATTGTCCACCATTGTGGTACTGAAGATTCTGTTTCCAATCCTGCTGTACCCCGAAACAGAAAGTTTCTCTAATCACGCACAACTTTCATTCGTCATCCATTAAATGTTCCCGCTATCCTCACGGAACTCTTCCGATGGCACCAATCTCTGCTCCATGATTAATTACCACCAAGCTAATTATATATGTCGATTGCGGAGCGTAGTCACCCCCTCCTGGCGCAAATCACAACCATAGTTCACCTTTTTCTTGGGGTTTCCCCCGGAAAGTTTCGATCCCACCATGAACAACCAGATTACGATCGACGAATTAACGGTGTCGGGTTCGTTGCCCGTAGAAAACCACGACTCTTGACCATTTGACGTCATCCTCTGACTCTCTCGATCGCTCATAGCGTAGCCTCGATCGAGAAGGAAAAAAGCGACAGCTGGATTCCCTCGAATCGTTGCATCAGCGACAGGTGTACCGCAAATTTCGATAATTGCTATGGAATTGCCGTGAGCCGCGCGATTCGATGCGCTCTCAGCGCGGAGGGGCGTTTAATTTGTTTATTTATCCTGCTCGCGGTCGGCTGACCGCCACGGAGCGATCGCGACGTGGTATTTTTATAACTAGCCAGCGAGGGTAATCATGACAACGACACAGAAGCGAGGAATCAACAAACAACGAGGCGGATAAACAGTATCGGTGGTAATTTAGTGTGTACGCGCGGGTTATCGATTGTTCTTAAACTCGAAGGTCAGAAATCCAGGGCTAAGAATAAAGCAGCCGAGCTTCTCTCGCAGAAGCCTGGATTTCTTTGATCTCTTAATGGCCGACCCCGGAACCACACACGATAAAGAAATTCTGTAAACGTGCACAAACTCTGCAAGCTCTGTCCCTAAGCAATAATATAATCCATACGCTCGATTCTTCGGGGCTTTATTTACGAGGATTATCTTGTAACGTCGCGCTCGACGTCAAGTCTAAGGGTACAAAATTTAATATATACATCTACTGTGAAGCATAAGAAAAAATGGTACAGAATAAGAAAAGCTCGAGTGTCTGGAGTACTGTGACTCTATCTTGCAGCGTGCACCAAAATGGCGCCTCGAGGCGTCGCGCACCAATGACGCTTTGATAAATGTGTCGATCACGAGCGATCGCGGAGGAGTTACTTAGAAACTTCGGCGTACGAAAGAGAGAGAGAGAGGAAGGATTACGCGGCCGATTTGTCCAAGTATCCACGGCTCGTAGATAGCCTCAATCGTTATCTTAGTTATCGGCACGAGGCACTGTGGGCGAGGAGAAAAAGGAAAATAAAAGACGATAGGAACGAGGGAGCGATACGCGACGGATTGGTCGCCGATGCATCGGGGATCTTTCCATTGTGGAGAGACAGGCATCGCGATATCGCTCCACTTACGATAGACGATATCGCTGGGGAGTTTCTGGCAGGAATTACGAAATTACGATCGAGAAACGCGACAGGCATGCTTCGGGTTACAAGCTCGTAATTAATTTCGCGAGCCACGGTACTCTCAAACGGAGCACCGGGCGCTCTAGCGGAAGGAGCTCGATAATAATTCTATCGAGTAGCATGTATATCTTGATATCACGGGGACCGATCAATTAGCAGATTGAGTAAATTAATTAGACTCGTCGAGTGGATAAGTAAGGGCTTCTCTGGGCTCCTCCTGATAATTATGATGGGAGTGAAGTATATAATGACTCGCGAATGAGGTAATGACGAATAATGCAGGCCAGGGATTTTTTAGAATGATTGATCGATGGATCAAGCTTCTGGTAGGAGGGCGAAGCTTGGCTGACACTTCGAGAAGGGAGGATGAAAGTGTCCGGGAAGGTGTCGTTCGCGATGAAAGCTTCTGAACTCAGATTGTGTCTAAGGAATGGACTTGCTGGGTCCACTGTCGCCCTGTAACTCTCTGTGAATCTCCTCGTACGTCTTCCCCTTCGTCTCAGGTACCAGGAAGTGGGTGAAAGCAGTCGCGCCAAGCATGATCCCGGCGAAGATCCAGAACGTCACGTCCGTGCCAAGCTCGTCGTTCATTGACGGGAATGTTTTAGTCACCACGAACACCATGAACCAGTTCAGCATCACAGCCACACTGGAGGCGAGCGCTTTGGTGTCGGACGAAAACAGCTCGCCCATCAGCATCCATGGCACTGGGCCCAGACTGCGAGGAAAATCATATCGACAAGTTTGAGAAGAGAAGTTTTAAGCTTTAGGTTTGAAGGACTTTTTATTAAAAGTCGAGGGGAATTTGAAATGAATTTAAGTTGGAAATGAAGTTGAAAATTAAGTAGAATCGGGGACCTCGCAGCGAGAAGGGTGCAGCTTCATTTTTTACAGGTTTTGAGTTATGACTGTGACGTGGAATACTAAAATTTAATATTAAATTTTATTAAATCTGCATTTACGCCTGTGACGTAAAACAAATTATACATCGTTTGGAGCACGTTTAATGCAAGTCTCATAACACATGTGTGTCTTATTGTAAATAAATAAAAATAGAAATATTAATATTTTTATACTAGAATATTTTTTATTAATCTACGCCAAAAGTAGAAATAAAAACTTATCAACTTAATACCTACTACTTATTGTATGAAAATATATATTTTTCAAATAGCGTTCTATTTTTAATATCAAGTCAAAGCAATAAGTTTGTAAACAGTATTTTTCTAATTTAGTACTAGAAATTGGTAAAGTTGGAGCTACACCTCTCTTGCTGCAAGATCCTCAATTCTCTGATTTTAACCGCTCCCTTCAGAGGCAATTTAAATTTATTCCTGTTCCCTGCCAATTTTTCCCTAATCGATGACTCACCCGATTGAGAAGGCGATCATAAAGACGATCAAGGAAGTCAGCGGCAGCCAGCCTAAGTTGCTGACGTCACTTCCGCCGCCTTTCTGCTTAAAGTAGTATCCCAGCGCGATCAGGCTGACTGACATAACGCCCGTGGAAATCATGAGCAGCGGCTTCCTTCCGGCGCGATCCACAATCAACGCCGCGACACCTGACATTACCAACTGTGACAAATAACAACGATTTAAGTGTAAACATCGTTTGCTCAAGCCTCTCGGTTAATTTCGTCGCGATTAACAGCCGAGAAGCAATCAAACGCCACCGGATGGGGAAGTTCTGGTACTCGAAAAAACAAACGTAGACAAACGTTTCCTTTTCAGCGTCTAATTAGCTGCTCTTTTTCATACAGCATAATTCCACAGACTTAGCAATTCCAGCTAACATATTTTCGTAACTGTTGGAGGGAAACGAACCTGAACGAGGGCGACCACGATGGACGCCACGTCCGGCGCCATCGAACTACCAGACGCTTTGAAGATCGTCACCGTGTAGAAGATGACGGCGTTCACGCCGGAGGCTTGCTGAAAGAACATCATGCCGAAAGAGGCTAGCATCGCCTTCCTCGTCACCGGTGTCTTAATCATGTCAAAGATAGTGGGCTTCTTGCCCGCACTCTCCTCAGCAGCCCTCTGCATCACGTTCAGCTCCTCGCCGGGGTTGTAAACCGGACCCCTCAGCACCGACATCGCCAACGTCGCGTCCTGCTTCCTCCTCTCGCCCTGATCACATGAATCAAACCGTATCGAGTTACCTCAGGACGCAATTAAGCGCGGGGCTAATTGCTGGACATCAATTTCTGCCTGTCGAATCGCGGCAACCGTGTACTACTTAGCTCTACAGGGGAGAAACCGAGTCGATCGGTGCGGTATGCATAAACCAGGGTCTTCCGTAAGTTTCTGCGAACTGTAAGCTTCTTTCTCTCGATTCTCAAAATTCTACGCGGTTACCCAGGGTGGGAATGAAAGACAGGGTTGAAGAGGCGTGGGTTTCTATACTCACCACTAACCAAACGGGAGATTCAGGCATCCAGTAGAAGGTGGCTAGGAAGAGGACGATGATCAGAGCGCAGACAATCGCGAGCGCGGTGTAGCTGAGGACGCTACCCAGAACGAAAGTCAGGAAGATGCCGACGGTGAGGAAGAGTTGGAACAGCGCACCTAGGGTGCCCCTGGTCGAGATCTCAGAGATCTCGGAGATGTATGTTGGCCCGAGGACGCAGCCTGCACCGACGCCGATGCCAACCACGAATCGGGCGATGTAGAGGAGCCACACCTCTTTGGCGAGGATGATGGCACCCCAGGATAATAGGAACGGTCCCCCTAGTATTAGCAGGGACTTCTTCCTGCCCAGTTTGTCGGCCATCGCTCCTGATGGGATGGCACCCGCCATGGCACCCAGCGCCAGGAGGGAGCTGATCCAGGAACCTTCCTCCTTGGTTATAAATAACCACGAGTCCGGCGCGTAAAGCTGGGGAAGCACTGGCGAGGTCCATGCTAGAGCGTTGCCCACTCCGACCACGAGCATACACGCTGGGCAAAAAGGTTTGAGTGAATATCGAAGGTGTTAGATGGCGCAGATGGATTTGGCAGGGTAGATTAAGGGGGTGGGTAGAGATGGGGGTGAAGAGGGTGGAAGAAGGCTGACGAAGCTGTATCAATTCTAGTGGCGCATTCGGGATTTAATTTTGGAGGGAGCTGAGTTGAACACATAAAAATTTATTTAATGCAAATTCGTTTAATTCAAATTCATTTAATGCAAATTCATTTAATGCAAATTCGTTTAATACAAATTCATTGAATGCAAATTCAATAAAATTCATTAGGTGATTATAAAAATTTATTTAAAGAATATAATCCGGTTTTCTTTTTTTTACAAAGCTACTTCTTTGGGGGGTGCCATGGACCCTTGGTCTCCCCTCTGGGTGCGCCACTGATCAACTCTAATCACTCGTGGAAGAATATTATTGAGGAAAGATATTGAACTAATGAAAAAGAGTTACTAGGTACTTAGGTTCGAAATGTATAGAAAGTTATGGAAATGTAAGGCTTCTACCGAGGCTTCAGAATCTTAGCTAGCTTCCTTTTCCTGTTTAAGTTTAATGTCAGAGATTAGTAACGAGAATCGAAAGTTACATGTTACGTAATAGTATTACGTAGCCACTCGATTGGTGCCCGATATCATTTCAATCGCCATTTACCATTGCGTATATCTATTACACATCAATTCAATTATTCACTTAAGCGACAATGGAGTATCGAGATACCGGAGAAAAAAAGTGTACCGGGAAACCCGCGATCCTCTCAAGAAATGCAGATTATCGACACATATAGTACAACTTAAATACTTATGGCGAAGAAATATTCGATCGAGCATTGCGGTTACCCAATCTTGCAATGACGATCGCAAGTGATCAAGGAAAAATATTATTATTTCCTTTTATATTTTTCCTGCCACTTCCTGTTTTTATTTTAGTTGTATCGCTTCCTTCTGTCACAAAATGGATCTTAACTGTTCATTGTAAATAACTAAATAAATAAAAAAAGACATCACTGTTCACATTTCAAGGATTTTTGGAGTCATTTTTAAGACACAGGGCCGACCAGTGTCTCCGTTGTCAAGGGAACATTTTCCTTCAGCATAAATTTCGTTCTTACTCGCGTGTCGTTGCCAATGAATCACTGCGAGATTCAGATAAAGTCACCGGGAAAGGAATAAAACGATGATGAAAGATTTCGGCGAGCGCCAAACAATACGGTCATTCTTTCCCACTGAAATTAACATCTTATTAAATACACCTACATTCTAAAATACAAATCTGCCCCGAAACAGTAATATCTGCCTTTTTTACCGAAATTTTTCTATTCAACCTACCACACTTTCCCTTTCACCGTTCACGTTCTTCCATAAAATACATACAACCCCAAAGGTGATTAAACTTACGCGACCAATGATCGATCACAAAACACTTCCATCAACGAACAGACGCGAAGGTTTGCCCCCAGACACCATTAGGCGCGATCGAAGCAGGATCAAGTGCGGAAGGGCTCCGAAATGAAGAGGAAACGAGGCGCGGGTTTGTGGAAGACGAGCTTAAATACCGGAAATAGAAGCCAAGTACTGCCACAGCTTCCTGCTCTCCTGGAGAATAGGCGTGTCATTAATCATCCCCGTGTCCTCCATTTCCTCGTAATTGGAGCTTCTTCAGCTTCTCCGAGGGGGGTTGGTAAGTTCGAACTCCCGCGTGTACGATCCCTCGCGAATGTGTCGAGACTTTTGACTAAAGATCTCTCGAAAGTACGCCTATAGACTCGATCACCTTTACCCGATGCAAGGAGGAGCACGTAAGTCACATTTCGACTTAAACAGAACCGATCGAAGGAAGCCGAATGGGACGGTGATTAGAACGAGGGGCCATCATATATCACGGTCGCCGCTATCTGCTCATCATTATCGCTAGTCTGAACTTATTATCGCTCACAATCGAAGGAAAAAGTTTAGAAATCCTGATTAAACGGCTATCAGATTTCCTGGTTGATCGGAACGAAAATCCACCAACGGGACGTGCTGGCGCCTGACTTTTTCTTTCTTCCCTCCGTTTCTGAAGCGTCGGCAGTGTTGGGCAGGAGAAGGTAAAGGAAGATATTTCTTCGCAATGAGATTATTATTATTATATATATGGCCCTTTTGAAGGAAGGGAGAAATTTGCAAAGTTTCCAACATCTAATATAAATACACTGTAAATTTATAAAATCACAGTGACTCTGGCGTACCACATACTTGTCGCGTATCCCCACCAGAGAGTATTTATTTCTGGGTCATTAAATTTCTATACCTCTCCTAAAAGTAAAGAATGTGTGTTTTACGACTTCTTGGCCCTTCTTAACTCCCGAGTTGCCGACCCCTGTGCTAGAACGTGATATTCCAGTTACCTTCTTAGTCGTTAACCCTCAGAGTCTGTTATCGGAGTACTCTATTTGAATAAATCTTCCTTGAAGCCTTCAAACTCCTTCATATTGCCTCGTGATTGGTTCTCGTTATAATTCATACTCGCAAGTTGATTCCTAGAGTAACCAGATCCTGCTGTGATCTATGAATTCTAGATGAGGAGGCATGCTCGAGGACACGAGGATCATGGAAGGCAACAAGGTAAACCCATCGCAGCGTCAAACGAATTTCGTCGTAGCCTCGGGCTTGTCACCTTTGCGCCGATCAGTTCGATTTGTTGTAAATTCCATTCCTGCTCGAGTTTAGTAAACACGATGGGCTGGTGGTTGCAGCTATTGTGCAATCACCGGTTCGTTGCACCGTCGAAGAATCCATGCGCAAAGGAAAGGAAGGAAGCCTGCGTTCAACGTGGATCACACTCTGCACGCGAACGAGAAAGATTTTTTCCGTGGAAGCTGCCGACCCACGATTAATCGCACAGCGTTCGAATTGATTCGTTACACCCGAGAAATCGGTAAAAAAGCATCTCCGCGTTACCTGCTCCCTGTTTTTCAATATTAACATCGACATTTCTATTGCACTGGATAACATGTTTACGATTATTAGCTACGACGCGTCATTCGTTCATCTAGAAAAATCGCGGTCCCCGCTTCCGCGTGACGATTCGAACAATTCCGGACCCAATCAATGGCCCAGCAATGAGTACAGCAGACAAAGAAATTCAAAATAAATCAAACACCTTCCCCGTCACTCCGCGTATCTCACACTAACCGCGGTCCCTTCCTACGCTCGATTAATCACTAATAAACGATCGATTTTCGGGTTCGAGTGTCCTCTTCACCGGTTAATCCCATCAAAAGCCTCGCCACCTGAAACCACCTTATCTCCCATCGATTTTTGGCGTCGTTGTCAATCACGAAGATCTGAGTCGTATCAATCAAAAAGGCCCCCCATATCGCGGCGAAATCCTCCAGTACCGATCGACTCCAACGTGTCCCGCCCAAGACCAACGATTTTACAATTTCACAGTGGAATAAAACAGACGTGTGGACGAATCCGTGGACCGCAACGCAATCGTTAATTCTGGCAATAATTTTCGTTGATAACTGGCGCGTACAGTGCCCGGCATTCGGCAATTATAAATTAAATCGGTGTACCGTAGTGAGATGGCATGCGGACCATCGTCCCGATGCTATATCAACGATAATCTTTCAAATTGGAGTCGCGCCGCCACAGAAATTTCATTGCTTCCACGAAACGTCTGGCCTGGAAACATTTGGCTCCTGATAAGCGAGAGAGACGGTAGAATTTGGAGAATCTCGCCAGGGTGGACAGCCGCGTTCATAAATCACTCGGCAATGAGACTTATCTCCGTCTTTGATTAGCAACGGCAATGGGCATTAACGTCAATAAATCAATGGCGATCGCGACATTGCAGTCTTTATCTGGCCGAGACGGTGAAAAAAAAGGAGCTCGGCTTCAGGAAGCAACGTCGGTAGGCGAGGCTAAGTCCGGAGAAACCGCGACGAGTTATCAGCGATAGGACAACACGCCAGATTTCCACCGAGATTGGATCTACGATCGGCGATCTTACTTTACGTGACCGGCGAGGTGGAGCGTTTCGTCGATGCTTTCGATTACGGGTGATGATCGAAATTCTTGCGACGCAGGTTCTGGAAACCGCGGAAACGATTGCGCTAGCGATTTTCTTTCGTCAACTCGGATGGTTACTCAGGCTAATGTAAATAGTAGACATAGATACGATCGTTTGCTGCGATAATGATAAAATAATGTTTGGTCGATGATAGTAACGTTTTGTCTAATAAAGTTCGCCGTGAAGGGAACTCGCGGAAGGTAACCTCCGTGTATATACGTTATGTCATTCCGGTAACGTAACAAACTTCCCTTGTGTACCGTCGAAATGAAGACAGACGACTTCCTCCTCGAACCTTCACCGGGGTGCAGAATTTTCCGAACTTTCCGCGACCTCTCTTCTAAGCTCCTTTGGTATGTTTTACTATGGCAATATTAAGCTCGCGAGTATTATAACAGCCTTGATACTTTGGCAACTAGTTTGCCATCGATAATATTATAGATTGGGGTAGTCAGCTGTGATTGTTTGAAGGGAAACTTCCCTCGAAGCTTTCGTGAAACTTGAACGAGATTTATACAAGTAGATGGATATTTATCGTCCCCGTTGAAAAATCACGCAGCATTTTTGGAGGGATCTGGAGGGTTTTTTGAAGAATCGCTGGCTTTAGAAAAGATAAACGCGGAGTATCCACTGGAGAGCGCCTGACTGGGATACGAATCGCGGACACGTGGCGCTTGGCAACCTTAGATTTACTTTCAAGCGTTCGTCTTTTTGCCGAGCCACCCGTTTTCTTCTTTGATGTTTTTTTTTACCGAGCTAAAAGGCTCCTGTATCGAATCACAATTTTATTCCTCGAGATGAAACCGGGGGAGTGAAAAACGTGGTGGTACTTTTACGGAGCAACATTCTCCTTTCCCACTTGTTCTTGCTGCTTTAACTTTCAGTCATTTTTTACGCGACCATGTGAAAAATAAAAGATCCCTCCCCCCTTGTTCGAAGGACAACGGCGTTCTGCGAAAATCTTTCTTGACGGAACACCCCCAATAATTCACCCTTTAAAGCGCAACTTTTTACGGAGCACTGGGACGTATATACCCAGCGGGATTAAAAGGAAGCGCAACATACATATTTCACCAGCAAATAATGGGAGCTTTTTAATTCAAGTTTAAACTGCACCGTGCGAACTCGATGCATCAGCGTGACGGGACCGTGACAGGAAAAAAATAGAGTAACTGACGTGCAAAAACGATGGAAATCCGCAACCTCGGTACAGCATACTGTCTACCAAAATGTCTGTCACTTTATTGTTCTCTATGAAGAATGAGTTGGGTTGCTGCGAAATGGGTTCTGCGTAAGTTTCTTCTACGATGGTCCAATGAATGTTCAGAAAAGAAAAGGGAGATAGGGTCCCCAGAATATTACTATGGATCAGAAATGGGCAAACATTTTAATTAAATACAAATTTCGAATAACGAATAAAAGTTAAAAAAAAGTGATTCGTCATGTGTCGAATAAAGTTAACCCGGGTAATTCTTTTGACATTTATTCGATATTCGAAATTTTACATAAAAATTTCGCCCATCACTGTTACGAATCTACGATCTTCCTAAATCTCTTTACAATCTCTACTGTTTACCAGAAAACAGTGGCGCACTCAGGATTTATTCTTGGGGAAGCCGAGTTGAAGGATAAAGATATTTTGAAATTCCAAATTTATTGAAAGAATAAAATCCAGTTTTCTTTTCTTTTTACAAAGCTCTTTAATTACTTCAGTCGTGGTTATATTAATCTCCTTTTTTCTTCTTCTTTGGGGGTTTGCCAGGACCCTTGGCCATCCCTCTGGATGCGCCACTGCCAGGAAGGGTGCCTTCGCTTTACTCAAACCAGATCGGACACACATTTGTACTACATAACACCTAGACGTACAATTGGAACAAGGAAGGAGGACCTAACTCCTCTCAAAGCCCATATAAACAAAAGAAAGGGTCCACAGTGTGAATAAACAGCCCTCCAAAATATCTGCCTTTATTGTTCTCCGAAAGAATCCACTCGATTCTTTCAGGATGAATCGTACATAGGTCTCAGCGATGGAAACGAGGTGAAACGGAGAATCGCGTGCCGTTCGAACGGAACGATCGAGTGGCCCCTCCAATGTGCGGGTGCAAACGAAAATGCGAAAGCAACGGCAGTGCGTAATTGTCGATCGATAGGGACGATAGCAACGGGTCGTTTGAAATATCGTAATCCTCTGCGTTACCTCGATCTTGCTTTTATCTATCCAGAATGCTGCGCGATAACGAGGTTCGCTCCCTATCAAATTAGGAACGATTACTTTTATTCGTCGGAACATAGGCGACTATCGTGGCGAATACCAAGTGACCGAAAATAAATTCGCTCTCGATCAGCGGGTCGTAAAAACGGCTGATAAACCCTGTGAACTTCATCGCGAGGGCAGAAGTTTAAGTATCGCGCTGCCGATCGATTCGCTGGCGAGTGTCACGCTGAACTGCCTCAGCGATCAAGGTTGGGCTCCACTTTCCACGTCGCGGGGTTACTTAGCCGCGATAATGAAAGAAATTATCTGAAGCTCGACTCCGCGCTCGGAAGATCGAGGATAAATGAAACAACCCCGTAAAGAAAAGATAACAGAGATCGGCGAGTATTATTATTCCATAGACTTTCAACTAAAAATAAATTACAACTCAAACTGTTAGGGCACGGCAGCTAAACCAAAGCGCAAACTTCATCCGCCCGTCGTAAAAGCAACGACTGCGCGGTGGTGGGTTCGTAAAACCGTAAACTTCGTAATGGAGCAGAGTAACCCTCGGTAACGAGCAAAGTGCACCCGACATTCTACAATACCTTAGCTAAATATCGACTTACGTGCTAGTAAGGCCCGTGGTGTAGGTAATCAGAGTAACTAATCGATTATCACTGCGACAGCTCTCGCCGATCCGCGACCACGATATTCGTCTCGATGAGCGTATCGCGAACCACGAGCAGACTTCGTCGCTTCTCTCACAAATAAAATCTACATTCGCTCGTAAAAAGTGTCTCTCCCTGGCTGGCTTGGTCTCTACGCTGGCTGAACGCGTTACATTAAAACCACCGCTACGCTAAAATACGAGTAAGAAACTAAATACGCGTCTCGCGTTTCTCTCTTCCTCCCGCGCTACATTGTCGCTTTCCCTTCGTCCTCTATTTGGTTCACTTCCTTAAGGCATACGCGAGCTGGTGATCCAGGCTCGATGCTCCACAATCACCAACAAAACAGCGCTCACAGTGTTCGTCGCGGTGTCCGTTTGAATCGATAGAGAAAATAAAAAGTTCCCGCGAGAAATCATGAACTGAAATGAAGAGACTTCGTCTTGGCTTGTTCTACGATCCAGCGCGCACGCGGAGAGGAACATGTTCCTGCGGGGAGCGTAAAGACGCGTTCGATGGTGCGCAAACTTTCCACCGACAACGAAAACGCGACACATGGCTCGTGATCGCGTTTCGTTTGAACAAGGATGACCCTCGAACGGTCTTCAATTCGCACCGTGGGAAGATGTGTCTCGTCGCGATTGGGTCCTGCGCGGGGAACGTGGAACGGTCCAGGGGTTGAAAAGTTACGGTGTGTCGTCAGGGTTAAATCTTAAGCAACGCGTTGTACAAAAATATCAGCTTCCCCGTGTCCGTGGTGTGCATGAGCTTGTATCTTCGGCTGGTCATCTTGTCGATCAGACTTTTCGTCTCCGCTTCGCTGTGGTGAGAGCTCCAGCGTATGGAGAGGACGGATATCCTCGTCGTCTCCCAGGGGATCGTGTCGAGCACCTGCGGCCAAATACAACCCCTGTAATCTCCCCTAAAAAGGAATCTATAGAAATCCGGAGAATCCATTCAACGAATAATCACCTGACCGTCTTGAGCGTCCGGGCTGTCCAGACTTAAGTAATCCAAAGTGGTGGCGCTGTAGGCCAGCAGGACGCTGTACAAAGGGAAACACTTCAATCTCGTGGTTGGCAGACCCTCGTCGGATGACACGAGACTGTTCGGACCCTCCCCCAGTTTAGTGACTTGAACCTCTGACTCTTGATGATAAGTAATCTGAAATTCGAGGACGCTCACTTCGCAATGTAAACTTCTCTTGCTCAGGAAGATCATCCGGAGTATCTACTAAACTAGATTCAGTCTACTTTTATCCACTTGCCTCTTTGGTATCCTTATCCGTGCTGAGGCAAGCATGGAGGACTCTAGTTCTTGGGTTCCTAGTGCTCCTGTGAGCCTCAAAGAAGCTCCTCGGATCGGTGAGTACCAGAACACCCCTCCAGCTCGAATTTCGCTCTAACCAGCCTGTGCTGGAGACCGCTCCTATCTGCAATTCGAATGATTTCACAAATCTCTTTAGCAATATGAAACTTAGAAGCTTCTTGCAAGCAACCAGGCCACCGAGTTGCGTTAGAGTGAAACAGGGAAGCCTCTGCCTGACGAAAAGGTCACTCACCCTGCTGATGTACTCTACGTAGACACCCTCGCGCTTGCCCTCGGTCAGACTCGACACGTACCTCTCCTCCGAGGTCTGGGTGGCGTTCAACGGGTCCTGCTGGGTGGTTGGCTTCAACTGCACCTCCCTGATGTACGCCACCAACTCTGGATTGTCCATGGAGACGCTGTTCAACACGTAGTCCCTGGTCATGTTAGCGTCGAATGCCTGCCTCCTGCAAACGGCCACGTCGACTTTAATGTGTGTACAGACGGTAAGCTGCTCCTCAGCCAAGCCAAACGGAAGTCGGGGCTGGCTTGCGGATGGACATTTCTACTCTCTTTCCCTAGCCCTCTCTCGAGCTCTCTGTTTCTGGAAAACACATCCCCGATGGAGCACTGTTGTCCAGAAAGCATGAAGGATTCTAAGGAAGAGGCTGCTCGAAGAGGAGCTTCAGAAATTGAAGGGGGAGAGTGAGCGAGACTTGGAAGGTGGAATAACTTGGCTGTACTTAGTTGGAGGGAATATATCTGTCAGTAAGCTGGTCGTGGTTGATTGAATTACTTCAACGAACAAAGTTACGTTATTTAGATGCACCGATGGAATAGTAATGAAGGCTTGAGTGTAATTAGTGTATGGTAGATGGGGACTTGGGATGTTTTAGCGAAACGCGGGGATGAGTGGAGTCTGCGCGAGGTAATTTGTCAATTAACGTGGCATTACGATCTCATCAATTAAGCGAGCTGCAATAATGTTACGTTGTTCTGTTAAACAAACAAGATTCATGGATTACCTTGGATCAAGTATTGTCAACAAGGCTATAGATCAGTTAACACCGCTTCATCAAAGGCCACGATCAAATATTTGAGTTTCTATGATATCGGTCTACGGAGATAAGACTGCTTGCGATGAGCTTTGAAATCAAAACGACGAGGGGAAAACATTTCGAGCAACCGTTCGACACACACAGATAACAAGACGTTAATTGACAAACTTTGATGCTTCGCTGTTAATTAAATCCAGGAATCCACCGGGAAGCTAAGCTATGCTACGTTTTAATGTAGTTTTTGGTGGACACGGTTGCATACTAATGTATTGAAGCCAATTTTTTTAAAAAGTAGCATGGAATAGCATAGCATAGCTTAGGTTCTCGGTGGATTCCCGGCTTTATAACGCGCAGCCACAAGAACCCCGCTCCTGTCGACACCGGCTAGTCAATGTAAAAGGGGAAGGTAATAAGGCTGACGGGGCGTTTTTAATCTCTCATTTAATCTGTCGTATCGCGCTTTTATGCACTCGATGAAAAGGATGATAAAAAGCAGAGGAAGAGAGAGAGGAACTGCCTAGCATAGACGGCTCGTTGAATTCGAGTCTTCATCTTTACAGGGCAACAAAATTTTTACGTCCCCCAGCTCGTTAGAAAATAACGAAACCGTGCAGCTTTCCGTCGAAATGCACTCGTAAAACCTGGAAAAAGTATCTTGCTCGAGGAAAAGAAGTGCACTTCAAACACTTGCGTCGCCATAAAAAGATCCTAATCAGCGGAACAGTGGCAGCAAAAGCCATTCTCTTTCATTCAACATTTATACAATTGCCAAGTCTCGTGAAATAATGCTGAGTGTTAGTGAAGTCGTTCATTGATTTACGGTCAAAGGAAAACGGACCAAGACGAGCGAGTCCCCGGTTCGCCGCGACGAGCAGTCCATTTTCCAGCACTTTGCCACCGCGCCGGTAAGCGGTGGCAAGAAACTCGACGCAGCAGTTAGAAGCACCTTTCTTTTACCTCGAGCAAGCGGCGAAGAAATTTACCTCAAGGCCGCAGCCTCGCTCCAGACGAGAAGCAAGGCCATGGCGGTGGAAAAAGCGGCGAGGAAAGCCAGGCAGGGGGCCACTCTTCTCCACCAGCTTTTCTTCTGACTGGATATCGTGCTCCCCGACAACGTGGAACCCGTCGGCGGTTGCAGGACACCGGTGACCGGGGGCATCCCTGTGGGGGCCATTCTGTAAACGTGAAACCGTCTCCAGTGAACGTTCTGCCGGGCTAACTGCCGAGTAAACGGGCTCGGGGGGCGATAAAAAAGTAAGTGCTGCGGGATAGGACAGTGGAGGATGTTGCTTACAGGGGATGAAACTAGAGCGAACGAAGGGGGAGGTAAAAAGTGCCATGTGGACGTTGGTTTGTTCCGAGCACACTACCCGGAGTTACGAGGACTCGAAGGGGCGCGACGTCGGCGAAGAGTAAAGTTCTATCGCGATTAAACTTCCAGCTTTAATGGAGCCTCCGCTGTTTTCTTCGACGTCTAGTAACTTGGGGAACAGAGTCCGCGCGATGTACGTTTATCGTGTCACGTTCTTTTCCCCTCGAGTACCGCGGAATTATCCCCTAAGTGTTTAGGGGGCGCAGCGAGCCCACTGACCAATGCAGGCCTCGGCACAGGCCGCAACGATAAGATCGTCGCGTGTGCAGGGCTACGCTGTGATCGGAGTTAATGCAGCGTTTAAATTCAGCCGAGCGGCTGAAAGCTCGAATGCATATTACATCGTGGTATATAGTAACGAGATAACGGGCACGAGAGATCCCACCGCGATTCGAAAGGGAACTCCGTTCGATCGACTGAGAAGGATATGTACTTACAAGCCAACGTGCGGAAGGTGAAACTCTTCAACCGCTCAAGCACGTTCTCCATAATGTTTCGATGTACGTTACCGCGGAGAACGACTCCACTCGCGACAGATGTATTATGAACTTTCCTTCCACCCTCCTCCCCCATTCTGCCCCTTGGCATTTCATGCAACGCAACGAATAGAGTTATTACAGAACGAGCTTAGATTCGCGAGGCTTCTTTGTAGCACTCGTTTGAATAAAATAATCATCTATTCAGCATAGAATCTATTCACGATCTTACGTGTGTATAATCTCTGTGATAGCTATGTGTCTATGCTGAACGATCAAAGAGTGATAACACAAAGTGATAACGGCGCATTAATTCGGTCAGTTAAACAAGTTTTTTTTTTAAAAAAAGCTAATTTGCAATTATTAGGATATAAATTCCTCCGACGTTTCGGTCTGTGTTTAGACCTTTTTCAAGGAAGATACAATAAATACTGCTTTCGCTTATTAATAAGTCACACGTTTGCTAAGTACGTGCAACCCGCGAGTCGGTTGGAACGTGACTGAAGTAAACAGTATAAATCTTGGGAACTTTTACATATGATTGAATCATTAATACATAATACAATAACATTATGTAATTATATTTCACAAACCTAAGAGTGTGGGCTTTTACCACATGAACTCAATCAGTGGTATTTTGATTGTGTGTTTGTGAGGTTTAAAATGTCATTTCCGTTTAGTTTTAAAATCTGTTCGTAATATTCAACGGTTCTTACTTTTGACTCCGGTTTAGCTACAGTTTGTTTTCACCTTTAAAAGTTCCCAAGATTTATACTGTTTACTTCAGTCACGTTCCAACCGACTCGCGGGTTGCACGTACTTAGCAAACGTGTGACTTATTAATAAGCGAAAGCAGTATTTATTGTATCTTCCTTGAAAAAGGTCTAAACACAGACCGAAACGTCGGAGGAATTTATATCCTAATAATTGCAAATTAGCTTTTTTTTAAAAAAAAAACTTGTTTAACTGACCGAATTAATACGCCGTTATCACTTTGTGTTATTTCTACAATTACGGTCGATATCTTAAATACATTAGATCAAAGAGTGAGATGAGGAAGGAAGAAGATTGATTATACGAAGCAAGGTTCGAGCAACTTCAACGATACACGGAGGAAAGTGAAATGTACCCGTATTTTCTACTTAGGTTCGTATGTATATCGAGTATCAAGCCACTTCGACAAGATCGATCGAGTTTGCGATACACGTTACACGGAGCCAGTGAATCTCTAAACTTTCACAGTATGCTGTAACGTAATTGCATCTAAAAGTTGCTAGGCTGGTGCAACGATCTCTCCTGTCACTGTGCCCCCGATCGATTCCCGTAATATCGCGAGGGTAACGTCGTTACGACTTTGATGCATCGCGCAAAAACATCGAGAAAAACGGCGGTCAACCGTGGTTGTTCGGCAAAAGGCGCTCGAGCAGAAGGATAAACGAAGGGTGACTTATTAGGGTTTTATTTGGGACAACGGTGGCAAAGGTAAGAACAAGAATCGCGCGAAGGGGGATGAAAAACAGCGGCAGTTACCAGTGCAAACATTTTTCATTCACCTCTTCGCGGCGTTCCATTTCTGCATAATGCATTATGCAGTTCGCTCGGTTGTTCTCGACCGGAGAAAACTTCTGGGACTTCCTTTTTCGCGAATCTTACCCTTATTTTTCCTGCCCTCTATGCTCGGCCAAGATGTTTGCAAGAGACGCTCGTTCCTCGCGGCTACGCTGACCCGCCGTTATAAAAGCAGCATTAACGCGGGAACAATGTTGCTACTTGGCGAACAGTGCCTTCGAGCCGAGAAAAATATTTACGCTTGCGAACATCCATTGTTCCCGCGATATTGTTCCGTGGACTAGGGCGGGAATAATTTTTCAATCTTGACCTGTTGAGGGACGAAGGAAGATTTATGGAGCGACTCGTGTTCGTGTCTTCTTCCCCTGTTTTCCGGCTCAATCCCAATGCTCGTCGTTAGGAGAAAATAAGGGAGAAAGGGGAGAAGAATTCTGCAGTTAGCTCTGGAGGTGTTCCGGGAGATTGTAAGCGACGTGCTCGACGGATCGATAATATTTACTGGCCATGTTCTTGAAATGGGAGAAGCTATAGCCTGTAGCGCGAGTCGGCGAAGTTCCCGGGTAGTTTGCGAACAACTTAGCGAGATGCGGGCAAATATTTTCTGGAAAAACAAAACTTGCGGAGAGTTGTGTTTATATTTGCGTTTCTATCGCAAGTGGCAGGCGTTTCAATTTGTTAATAAGCCACTTTGTGTAGCTCTCTATCTTCGACGAAGATTACTGTGGATAAAACAACGTGGCGCTGGGATACTGCAGGGAAACAGGTCCTTTTTCGTTCCAAGAACGCGCGAGAACACGGAGCGTTCTATATTCCAGCGGGCTCGTAAAGCAGAAAGGTGTGCACGCGAGTCGGCGCGCACTTTCTAAGCGATTTTTTTTCAGGTAGTATCGCGCGTGCACGCCCACGCAACTACGAAAAGGAGCAAAAGAAGGACCGCTGACCGGCAGGATTTATTTCCGCGTCCTCCTACACGCGAAAATGACAAAATGTGAGGCGAACAAAGGGATCCATTTCTATCCATGCGAGTGAATCCAACGTTGCACTGTGGCGGGGGCGAAAACAGAATTTCGCGTAAAGATTCTGCGTTCCATGGTTCTCTGTGGTCTATTTCGCTATGTCGTTTCGAATTTAATCAAATATATATGAAGGGGAAGAAGGGAGAATGGACATTCTTCGTGATTGCGCGGTTTATATTTTGTTGGTGGCGACTGGAACTAGTGGTGAATTGTCGAATCAGAAATGGTTATGTTCAAATACCCGTGTAAGATAACGTTAAAGATTTTATACACTGATTTAAAACAGGAAACTGGATGAAAATACGGAATATCCCCAGTCTTTAACTAATTGTAAGCAAAAGTTTCTCTCATCAAGGTAGAACAAGAATTATTTAAGAAAAAAATTATATAAGGAAATTAATTTCATTTAACCTTGTTTCTTTACTGATGGACTAAAGTATTAAAACTTAAATATCTTGATAACGCTGTTTTGTGACATTCCCTGTTTTTAACTGACTTTAAAAAGAAAGAGGTTACCAGTTTGATGTGTTTGTAGGTATGTTAGTATGTATTATGATCGTCCGAGAATTTCTCTAAAACTACTGGGACGATTTTCGTGAAACTTATTGCATTTAGTTTAGCTTCAATCAACTTAGGTCGTGGAGAAAGAATTATCAAAATTGGTTAAGTAGTTTTGAAGTTCTACCAAAAATAAGAAATGTGTTTCATTATTATTGGAATCGTCCGTTTCTAGGAAACGATTCTTTTTTTTCGAGCAGCTCCTTTTGTAGGCCTGCCCATATTTTTTAAAATAAATGTAGTTATACAACTTAAATAACTAAAACAAGGAACAAAATAAAAAATTAAACAAAATATAACCGACTTCAAAAAAATAAAAATGCAGTGAAAAGTGAAAAATAAGTTTTTTCCATACAGTCGAACCTCGATAACTCGAACTCGGACTTCCACTCCGCTGTAAACAGCTCTACAACTCGAAATAAAACTTCCTTAACCCGAACTATATTTTTCACGTTAAATTATGTACTTCACCTCTACAACTCGAATTTATAAGAACTCCGACCTCTACAATTCGAAGTTTACTTCTACATATGTATTACTACATATATCTATATTACATATATCTATATTATTAAAATATTGAGGAAAATGTTTTCTCTGCATAAATCACGATTAAAAATGCTATTGATTTACAATACACTAAGCCGAAATCTCTATAATTCGAAGATTTTTTCTCTTCCCTTGCGATTCGAGTTGTCAAAGTTCGACTATATTTAATCTATATCTCTAAATTTTTTATAAGTCGGCGCCAGATTTGCACAGTGCAAATGATAAGGCACCGAAATAAAATAAATTAAGTGTCATAGATTAAATAAGGAAAAAACTTATCTTCACTTTTCAGTGCATATCATATACATATATGAAGTCAGTTTTAATTTTTCTTTTTAATTTTTTCCCCCTTACCCTTCATATGCCACCGCGGCACAATATTCTCCAATGAAATCAATACTACATATCCCTCTTTTTCCCAACAAGTGACGCAATCAATACCTCCTCCATCTCGAACCTCCTACATTCCACTATGCACTCTACAAACCAAAAAGGCCTTTTATTCTTCCCACACCTACCTCGTTCCACCAACGAGCCGCTGCCTCCGCGTGAAAGTACACAGCGAGCAAAAACAAGCATCGCGAGTGGAACGCCGTCAGAAATTCCGCATCGCGAAAGGAAGAAGAATGATCGAGAGGGGAACGCGTTACGCGGAGCGGCACGCGCCGTGGTAGCCTAATTTCTGCGAGGATAGTTAAGAAGCTGAGAGCGTCTCGCGCGTTGAACGCCCTTTAAATTAACCGACCCAATTGTTCTGGTGGCTCGGTGTCTCCCCCGACATCAATTGCCACGCGAAAGGAAAGATCGTGTCGCCACAATTGCACGCTGGTGCCGTTTGCCCGTCGCCGTCCCGATCGACCGAGGCTTTCCCTCGCCACACGTCCCGAGGGGTAGCCCCCATCTATAAGGAAGCTCGTCTTACGGTGGAAGCCGCAGCAGTTTCCGTGGCCGAGCCGACGAAAGCCCCGGGGTGGCGTCGAAAGACGCGGACAAGTCGACGGGGATAAAAGCGGAAGGCTCGAAATAATAGATCGCATTTGGTGCAACGGGAACGGCTGCGGTCGCTTTTCGAATGGGGGCCTTTATACTGCTCCTATGCTTCGCCGGGGCGCGATCATGTCGCTCATTGTTCGCTGGCGAACGCCGCGGCCTGTTTGGACACAGCACGATGCCACTGCTTAATAGAATCCATTGTCATCGGACCTTGTTAATCGGAGGATTTATTGATTACCAAGTTGAGACGGAGGCCTGGTGGGACGGGCGGTTAGAAATTGTTGAAATTTCCACGCATCTATTGTACTATGCTGTGCAGAGGGGAAGTGGGAGGGTGATCGTCGGCAGATGCAACTTTGATGATCAAAGTTTTATTAAAACGCATGCATGCAGATTGTATGTAGTTGCTTTGCTGCAGTGATTGCGAAACGGTTGCGTGCTGGAGATTGCAACGGCTGGTTATCTGGTTCAAGTTTCTCTGGTGTCTCGCTATTTGGGTGGATTACTCGTGCCATTGTTCAACCACTACAAAGGGAGACTAATTAATAGAGAAACATAGTCGAGAAATAATGGTTTCATTCCAGACGCGTACAATTCGCCAGCATGGTTTCTCGATGCACGCAGACAAATCGCACGGATTCAGACGTGGATGCTGAGACACAAATTTCCAAGCGACCTTTGCGAGACTCGCGAGTGGGCGAAAACACAAAGACGACTAGTTTTATCAAGGATTTCTACGTCGTTTGGGTACACGTGTAGTAATGGGATCTCAAAAACATTGCAACTAATCCTCCATGCACTGAATCAATGTAAAATCAGACGCATTGTTTCTAAACTGAGGGGGACTGACGAGAAGCAAAGCAAGTGGTACAGTCTAAAAACTTTCTACCTACGATACATGCTACTTCTTTGCCAAATAGATGAGGAATCGAGCCCATCATCCTCTTACGTATAATGTTTTATCAAGCAAAATTCATTTTAGCATACTAAATAATAATTTGTAAAATTGTCACCATTGTCACTAGGCATAACTCAGTGGTTCTTCGACACAGGGGGGCCCGACATGCAACGTTGCCAAATTTCCGGAGGGAAGCCGATTTTGCCGCCTAGTGTACAGTAGACATTCGATATAAGTCCGTTTGTACCATGCGTTGTACGCCCGGCGACTATCCCCACCATTTCTTGGAATCCTTCGGACGAATAATGTCCGAACTGTGGCGAAATGTTCGTCGGGCTTATAACAAGTGCGTACTGTATAGAATTTAACTTTGACGAGCGATAACTGCCTCCAAGCGAGGTAACCATTAGGAATAACACAATGACCAAGAAAACTTGTATACGCAAGAAGCGGAGGAAGAGCAATGAATATAGGCGTGAATGAAGCTTGAATCAGACAAAGTCAAATCAGAGGTGAAACGACGAGTCGTAGAAATTTTTTTCTTCCCCTGTTTACCTTCGCAGCTCGTTTCCCGCCGAGCTTACGCTATTATTCGAAGCGAAAATCTCTCTTTGAATGAGTTCCCCGAGTTATTGGGATTTTTATCGAATCAACTCGCTCGAAACATGAAATATTTATGACTCTCTACACAACGAGAATGAAAAGCCGTGGACGAACGCATCTTGCCTTCGCTCGTTGCCATTCCCTGGAAACTATTGGTAAACTCCGCTCCATTCATCGCGTTTCACGGTTCCGCGCCCGCCAAACGGTAACATTGTGTTCGACACGGGCAAAAACGAATCCGAGGATCGGTTCTCTTTCCAGTCACGTCGGCCCGGGCGATCCTACGAGGATCGAGAATATCAAGATCAAGGAACCATTTAGAAGAAGCCATTAATCATCGGGATTCCATTTTCGATCAACCCGAACCACGAAAACGATACTCTTCGCGCAAACGTGTCGATCTACCGTGCTGATGCACGAGACTACCGAACGAAGAAATTCCGAAAGAATTCCTTCGCGGAAAAGAATCCTGAGCGATCGGAAACTATGTAGCTCTACCTTCGCTTTCAGGCGAATTATGAAATTACGACGGGTAGACTGTAAACGAGTTAGGAACTAATTTACAGCAGTCTCGGAGTTCGCGTACACTTGAAAAGTCAAGGAGCTTGCTCGCAAATTGGGAAACTCGATCGACGATGAATTGCTTTCGGTTTATGCAGATTTGTTTGGAAACAAAGAAACGTGGCTCGCTCGTATCCATGCCAGTGAAAACACAGCTTTCTACGATCCTTCTACTCGGTGCTTCGCGAACCCAGCCACGGAAGCAAGAACTTGGATAATTAGAGACTTTACAACCAGCTACGAACGTAAACACCAAAGTATCACTACGAAGTGTGAATCTCTTTTCTGTATACAGGGTGCGCCGAAATATCCGATGAAACTCCTTTCTTGACACTATTATCCATACCATTAAGGCCGTCGCGCATGTGGGCGAAGCGCGACGCAGGGAATCGATGAAATTAATAATAATGAATTAATTGTCGCCTTCGGTCATCTGTTATTTATAAACTCTTCTCTTCGCCGCGTTTATTCGTCTCCAAGGAGCAAACAAAAACATTGCAATTAAATTTCTGCGTGCGACACTTGATCCCATGAAAATCGGCCTTGAATGTGCGTGCTCCCACGCGCGCACTCTATTCAATGGGCGTCATTACAGACATCCATCATATTTACATACAATACGTCCAAATTATTACATATAATCAACACAGACACTGTAGAAAGTCCATCCAATTAAACGAAACGGGTAATCATTAAAAACTGAGGTAACTACCTGGTGTACATATCTCGCGCACATTTTCAAACATTTCAAAGCCGATTATCTCCAGAATGAAGCGTCGCACGTAGAAGCTGAAGGGCGCGTTTTCAACCGGTCCTTGCTTAACGAATCGGTTCGCGTTGATTCGCGCCGCGTTTATTAGATTGCAACGGTGAGAAGGGACTGTGTCGTTGCGGGGTTGCTGCAGCCCGGTTACGTACTTGGCTTTCACGGGCTCCATGCCGGTCCAGAATAATTCGCCTCGTGGAAAGGAAGGTTCAGCGGTGCGCGGCATTCACGTGGCTGCGTCTGGCATCCCGTCGCCCGGAAGACATCGGCCGGGCTGTTTCACAAGGCCATGAGCATCCTCTTCCCCCGACGCTGCTCGTCCACTGCACTCTCCTCACTCCTGATGCTTTATTCCTTGAAACGTCGACCTCGCGCCGGTCAATTCGCCCCGGCCGACGATAAAAGTGGCGTCGAGGGACGCGTCCGCCGACTTCTCTTTATAATCCGTCGGCGAGCCACGGGCTACGCGCTCGTCGCCTTCTTTCTTCCTCGTTCTCGCTCGTTCCTCGTTGAAGCGTCGTGGAATCTCCACCTCTTCCCAAGCCAGCGACGCGTCCTCTATTAGAAGGCAGACGATACACGTTCGAAGAGCAGGTACTCCCAAAGGGTTAGCCGTTCTCAGGGAAGGGAGCAAACGACAGAGACGGCGAGCGTGCCCAACGCGAAACAATCAACTGGCTTCGCGGCTCGCGAGGTCGAAGGAGTCACGAGACAGGGAACAAAGAGAACGCTCGGCGACGGAAGAAGCGTGCCAGCAGAGGAGACCCGTACCGAAAGTTTATTAGCAGCCGCGCGGCTGGATAGGGACGGGAAGTCGGCGAGCGTGTGTTGTCGAATGTCGCACTGCAGGCCAGCCACACACGAGTTATACAGCCGTCCCGTCGCCTCTGCTCTCCTTCTTTCCTTTCTTTCTCGCTCCCTGACCGAGACAGCTCTCCCACTGGCGCTCCGTTTAGCCGGCTGTCCCCCAAGTGCAGGCGACCACGACAACCACGGCGATCCAGTAGAGAAATGCCAAAAGACGAGCGTCCGTGTCGCCCCGTGTATTTCAACACGCGTCCAGACGTTGGAGCGTCGAAACGTCGGCCACGGAACCGGAGGAGGAAATGCAGGCGTATATACTCGTCCCGTGGCGAGAGCCGACTGCCCTCCAGCACCTGGAACGGCTGACGGTATATAACCGGGTACAATGCCTCTATATCGGGTGTCCTTCTTTAAACACCGGCCTCCATCAGCGTCCTCCTCGCTCTATCCCCTTCGATCTCGTGCTCGCCTCGCTCGCCCCTCTCGCTCTCCTTTACGCGAGGACATTCCGTGCTCTACGCTCTCCTATTAACCGGCCAGGTAGACGCCAGTGGTTCTCAGCTGGCCAGGTGAACCGCACCTGGGGGCCTACACGCGTTATTTCTCCCTTTCTCCTTTCCACCGTGCTTCTCCCTGGCCACGTTCGCGGCTGGCTCTCGTAAGGGGTGTTGTCTCGACACGAGGGACACGGGTCTACGGCTATGGTCATCGAGCACCAACCTCGTCCCCACGACCACGTCCGGCAGCTTGGTAAAGGCGTTATCGATCCCTGCCAGACTCGTGGCCCGCCTTTGTGTCCCGCCGTTTCCTACCCAGGAAACACAGCGCTCTGCTTTCTTGATTGATCGGGGGTGGTCCGTGGCTACAGGAGTTCAGCCCCGCGAGCATCATGAGTCTGCTTATCTTCTTTATCTCATTCATTTCCCTCGTTGGTCTTTATTACGGCCGCGGGGATTTGCTCCTTCGGGGGACGACAGGATCTTTGGGGAGGGGATCGTTTCGCATTTGTAAGGGGGGTACTTCCCCGCGTTCGAGACGCGCCACGCGCCAAAATTCAACTTGCAACGCTCGCGCTTACGGTACTGACGCGGGGTGGATGGTGAAGGGAACAGTGGCGCACGTGGGATTTAACCCTTAACTGGTATACTTTTTTTTCAAATGTAAGTGGTGTCTTGGGGTCGTGGCAGACCTCAAATAAAAATGGACACAGAAATTTGAAAAGTCGACATTTGATCAACCTCTATGAATATTTTGTTCTTAGGTAATGATTGAAATAATAGAAACGTAGAAAGTTAAACTATTATTATAAAATTAATTAGAAATTCAGTTTACAAACTTAGACAACCAAAAATTTTGCAACGAACCTTGCGTGCTTGGGGTCATGACTGACCCCAGGATACCAATTAAGGGTTAATCTTGGGGGAGCCGAGTTGAACGGATGAAAATGTTTTTAATGCAAATTCAGTAGATGATTATAAAAATTTATTTAAAGAATTAAATACAGGTTTCTTTTTTTTTGCAAAGCTTCTTGCTTAGAGAGTGCCACGGTCTCTTGCCCTCCTCTCTGGGTGCGCCACTGAACGGAAATATCGATATTTCGAATTGCGGGGTATTAAGATTCAACCCAAGGGTTATTTGAACGTATGGTTATTTGAAATGGGTTGACCTTTTTTCCAAATGCCTTTTCAACGTTTCTAGTACGCTGCCTCATCGGTTTCGCAGGGCTTAAAGTGTGGTACTCCGCGGCGGGTGTTTATCGAGACTTAAGTCCTTTACGTGCTCAAACCACATTTCCCAAAATTGAAATGCGAAAATCGATTCTGGTGGAACAACTCCTTTGAGGGCAGAGTCCCTCAGCAAATAGCTGCACTTTTAAGACATTTTACATAGTCATGCCTACGCGATGCAAGTGTAGGTAAGGTTGCAGAAATGGTCTGTGAATATTTCATCGAAAGGTAAAGGTGTCTCGCGCGACTGGCTCCCAGAGATGGAAATTTGGAGAAATGGATCCATTTTCTTCCTAGTTTATCCGAAATATCTCTTCGGAATTGATGGCCCTCGTCGACAAAGGAATATCCATTCGGAGATACCGTTAGCGTCTATGCATTTTCATTTCAATACTTTAACCCCGGGCGTGCAGTAACGATCCCGCGGTATTTCAGCGAAATCCATTTTTCACAACTCACTCGATTCTAAATTGACCATCGCGAAGCAGGCAGGCCTCCGCCACCTTCACCGAGTTCCACTTGAAGCGAAACTGCGAAAATAAATGGGACGCGCCGTAAATAATTTCTCGCTCTCAGACTTCTTTAAAATAGAATCCTGCCTGCGATCCTTACTATGCAACACAGCGCTCCACGTGTATACGTACGATACAGGGCGTCCCACACGCGCGGCACCTGCTTGGCAGATACATCACAAACTTTAATACTTAACTCCCAATCGGCTAGTAAAATCGAAAATGTTTCTACCATGCACAATGTCCCTTTCCAGAAAACAGTTGCATAATACAATACTATCTTAATCTAGCAAGATAGCGTCCTAATAAATGACTAGGTCACCTAGAACTAATCTAACCTCGAGTTTCCTCGACTTCCACTTGGAATCTCCTAAATCCACTGTTTACCCAACACCTATATACCAACGCATTAACCAAGGCTTCCAGGGGAATTCAAGGAACACCTGGAATTCTCCAACAGAAGGGAGGACGTCCAAGTAGGGTGAGGCAAGCTGAACAGCTGCGCAGAGTTTCCTGTGCAGATAACACTCCAAGACTTGAACTTGTCCAGGACTTGGAGCCAAGTCCTCAGACCTTGAAATTCCTTTCACAAAGGAATTCACGAAAACCCTACTACCCCTAAACACCGCATTCTCTCCCCAATACGAACTGAACTAACCCAGTCCACCCGCCATGAAGCAGCCAGTACCGAAGAAACAAAACAGAGTTAACGACCAACAGGTTAATTGTCCGCGTCGCGAGTTCTACGGCCTAATACGACGTTCCTCGAGCGGCACATCGCGCCCAGCAAGCCACGACCAGAGGGGATGAAGCTCGCAGACTCGCACGCCGAAGAGGAAAAGTCGTCGCGAAAACAACGCTCGCAGGCTTAGTGAAAGGAGGAACAGCGAGGCGTAGTAGCTCGGCTGTAGGTGAGCGTGGGTGGATGAGAAATGCGAATACGATTGGCTCGCGCACCTCCGAGCAAGGACTGTCTGGACGCGTGTGCGCGCGAAAGGAAACGGCGACACGGCAGCTGCACCAACAATGAAGAACTTTGTTCCGCCGGCTGTTTTGTTTATCCGCCGCCTTTTCGACAACTTCGCCGTCAGCTTTCCTAGCTTAATGAAAGCGCCTGGTCCCGAGGTATACCGGCGTTGAGAAGGCTACCAGGGTCGACGCGATTGTTACCGTTAGAAGGAAGCCTTATGTTCCCGCGTTTCCCGCTTCGCCGTGCCTTTGAGATTGAACCACGGGATAATTGGCGGGCAAAGGGTTGCGACTGTTTCGAAGGGAGCGCGAGAGAATTATTGCTGATGCTTCAGCTTCAACTGTTCCCTCGAACCCGTCGATCTACACTTGCAACCGTAATTCACCGTCACCCTGTAGAATCGTGCATGTCGAACGCGTGCGGGAAACCGCGAAGACGCCTCGCGTAGCGTCAGCTACATATGGCACGCGCTAAAACGCAGCCACTGGCCAAGGCGTCTCGGCGCAGACGCCGGGCGTAGATCCACGTATACTCGAGGCACGAGCGTCGTTTCGTTGAACCGAGGAACATTGGATACTCGTGCGGCGACCGCGACCGCGGCAACACGAACATCCGCGGCTTTCGGAGCGCGAATTTAACGTCCGCTCGCTTTTCCGTCTAGATCCTTGTTCCTATTTCCCTCGCGTCGCTGTACCATGCTCGATCGCGTTACAACTATCCACGAACCATCAACGGGAGCCACGTACGTTTTACTTCGCGCGCTCTTCGACGGTGAAACGCTGGACAGAGCGAGGAGATGTTCCTGTGCGCGCCACTGTTGACGATCTCTTCTCCTCAGGGTCTTCTTCCGGGTCTTCTTCAGGGTCCCGTCGGCTTCCTGGCGCGGGGAAGACCGTCGAGTAGCGTCGCGCCAGTGGACCCGGAAGAGTGAAAGTGGAGTTGAACACTTCGCAAAAGCGATACCGTTGATTAGGGTCCAGCACGCGGGGGAGTGAAGAGTGATAGCGGTAGACCGTGAGAACGTTCGGTATCTCGGCAGTGAGAGAGCTCTCGGTACACGTGAATGGGCGCGTTGTTGCACTCGATGCTCCACGATGATAGTGATTGTATCCTGTAGCTTCGTCTCGCTCCCGTGGATCGTGTAGCTTTCGTAGTCGACGGCTTCGACGGTGAAGTAAGTCCGATGGTCGACGTTTCATTTCAGTACTGACGGAAGTCGATCCACGTAATCCTATGTATTCTGTAATTTAACCCTACGCTGCCTTCTGTGCTACATCCTGCGCGTCTGTTCATCAGTTGCCAAGTGCACGCTTACAAAATCCTACCGGCTGCACGTCCGGTTTCTATTTTCGCGCCATCCACGATCAAACCGGTCGATTTTCCTTCGACCTCGCTCGCCACACGCACGCACGGGACACTCGTCGATGAAATCCACCGCGAAGAACTTTCGGAATGGGTGTATCTTTTTAATATATTAAGCAGAAAGTGTTTGTGTGTTTGTCTGAAGCTTGAAAAACTTTCGAACGGTAAACTCTGAGGTCACGAAATGTGTCCCAGCTCATTATGCCTGGCTAATCCAGATAAATGTGACTATTTGCACAAAAAAAATTAATAAAATATTTTTTTATAAAATCGGGATCTAAATTCTGGGCGAAGCCGAGTAGTAAAGCTAATATATGAGGCACTAAGAGCAAAAGCGGACTAACCCACATTGAATAAAAATTAATTTTTCCTATTTTATGATTACTACAGCTTATTGGAACACATTACTGCTACTAACACAATTTCGCAAAAGAAGTAGGTTATACCGTTTTTGCTCTGAATGCCTCATATCCACATTCTTTAATAGCCACTTCTTCTCCTTCGTTTCATGTTTTTTTTTCAAAGCCAGCCGTAACTTTGCGAGTTAAAATTCCATCCCGGATCTCGTTCGTACCATCCAACTTTTATTAAAGGAATAATTTTCCAAGCATCTTATATTAGGTACGCGACGGCAATTTGGAGCACCGCGTTATTTTGCATCGTGCTCGTAGAGGACACTATGCCGCAATACTGTTTTATTTTCCTTAACTTTATTGTTTAAGAGATTATGATTTTAGCGCTGTAACATGGTCGCACGAAATATGTAGATTTATAGAGGATCAAGTGCTCGAGTAAAACAACACTACTGAAACTTCGCAGTAAAAATTCTATCAGTATTAACTGCATGACACTGTACACTTTTACCCCTCGCAACTTATTCACTCCATCCCCTACCACCTTCTACTTTTTCTGCCTCTTTCAGACCTCCCCTTGTCGAGCGTCTAGATTTACATCCGCCTCAGGGTTCATTTCGCAGCATGCTCGTTAGAAAACTTATTTTATTTCAGCTTCGTCTTTCTCTTTATATTTTATTTTAGCTTCTTCTTTCTCTTTATTATTATAATATCGCTTCGCGACGCCGCGAGGGAAATAGTTGTCCGCCGCGCATTTGTACAACAGCTCATTAAAAGCTGCGTTACGTCACGCTCGCTGTCACGCCTTTATCGTTAAATGTTGTTCGGTATTTTACGTCGCGCGGTAATGCACGACGGGTCAAACGCGCCCCGCGTAATATCGCTGTTATAAAGCGTCGGTGGTTTTTTCCGCCAAAAATATAGATATAATCGTAATACCCTGCTGGAGCAGAGCGCGTTAAGCATTTAACAGCGCTAAAGAGCCATTCGTATTGTATAAATGCAGAAAGAAGGGCGAGGGTGGGTGGACAGCGGGGATCGGATTTAATATCCTTTAAAAACCCGATCGAGAGGAATAATTTCTGCATTTAATGGCAACATTCCTGCGTACAAAAAGCGAGCACGTATATACAGATATCTCGCGCGCGTTCTGCTGGCTTGTAAACAGGGACAAATGGAAACATTGATAGAGATTATTGATTCCCTTTGCAACTACACAACCGTACACGCGAGGTTTGATTTCCCAAAATGGTGTAGCAGAAACGTGAATCAAAAAGCACCGCATCGAGTGCAATGTCGACAGAGTTTCGCGTCGCCGATACTACAAGCAGCGAGAGATTAATTATCGTTTCACGGTTAGAAAAAGTTGAAACAGTAAACAATAACGGCGCTTGGAGAACGGGCGACAACGGCCCCGATGAATAATTCGCGCGTAACGAAGGCAGAGCGACGTCGGCGATAAATATTAATGCGCGAGAACAATAACGCAGTTCGAAGCCGGAAGTACGACGTCGGTAGACGAGGTCTGATCGGAGAAAGGAAGAAGCGACGATTGCGAGTAGCGATGCTCGTGTATCGTAACCGGAAACGCAGGTGGTACCACTTGAAAAATTCGCTGAGGATCAAAGAGTAACGTATGCTTCGCCTGACTTCCCAAATTACAGAGCACATTTCGCTCTGTCAAAAAGATTAACAGGTGTAAAAGGTCGCTGTATACAGCTCTGATATTAATTTACAATCACAGTAGAGTGTCCCTTGATTATCCATCGACTTCAGAAGCGACGCAGAAATTAATAAAGAGCGCTGACATTCGCGCGATGTAACAATCGATTGATATCGGCGTTCGACATCCACTTCTCGCGCTGAGAAGTCGCGGACCTCGCGCTCTCGGCGCCGCAGCCTATTCAGCCCGCTTCAATGCGCGTCCTCTCTGCCCCGCGTTTTCCTTTACCTTGAAAGGTTCACTTTTCATCGTCGGGTGGACCGCGCTCGTTGAATAGCGCGAGCAGAGAGAGAGGCTTCATCCGGAGAGCTCGAAACTGAAGCACGTCCTTTCAAAGGGTTATCCCTTAAAACATTAACCAGCTCCGTTTAGATCGTCGGCTGGGGATAACCGCGCGGACGCAATTTCGCTGATGAAAAATAGGGGTAGGCGACGGGAATCGATAGGACGTAACCCCAGCCGGGGGGTTGTTAATTGCGAAACGCTCGTCAACGCCGGCGAACCAGCGGTAATCAGGCGGTGTTTGCTTACAGAGTGTAAACAACGGTCTGGTGTAATTAAATAATGAAACGTCAACGAATGACGATCGCAGGTCCCTGAGGCCTCGCTTCGCGCTTTTCGGGGATGGATCGTGGGCGTCTCATCTGCTTCTTGAAAATATCTAATCTATTTCGTCGTCGACGGGCTCCACTGGGTTTAGCTTCTTTATCACGAAATTGTCGAACGAATGAGAAACTTGGAGGTTGACGGAGGACTTCTAAGAATTGGATGTTTGATAGATTCGAAGTTTTTGTCACATATTCGGGGCGAGTCGAATCCCGGGGATTTCCACGGAAAGTTTTCGCGAGTGAGGAAGGGGTAAACCCGGGGAGGATCGCGAAACGACAGCTGTCATTTATATCCTGCCACTTTGAAAGTTATGTGATATTTAGCCGGTGATATTTTGGGAATCTGGGGTAGAAATAATAAAGGGATTGTCGAGCGGATGCGCGTTTGCGTGGCGAATAAATCGCCGGATTAACAGCCTCGGTAATTCGCGCTCGCGGCAATCCATGGGGAATATTGTGCTTTACTTCTGAAACGTTTGCGCTGGCGATGTTTAACGGGGAACTTTTATTCCATGGATATCACGTTTGAAACGATTTTTGCCAATTCTTTTTTCCAATAACGTAAAAGTAGCCTCGAAAGGGATCGAGGGGGCTCGGGTAACGAAGACTTCCCTGAATGCCTGATTTACTTTCGAAGAGAAACGTGGGCGAACCTGGGGGAAGAAGATCTCACCCACGTCTAATACCATCCACCGCGACGAGATCAGACGAGCTGGCGATAAGAAATCATAACGCGTCTCCTTTTGTCCCGGGCTTTATCGATTCCCCTCGGGTTTATTGCGATCCGAGTGAAGCACATTTCGCTCGAGGAGGAGGTATAATACTGGTGTGCGTGTGTAACGTCTATCGATGGGCATGGGGGCTGTAACATACAGCGGTCAATAAATCCACGCTGGTCGGTACAATAAGCGGGGACCTCCTCCCCTCTCTCTCTCTCCGAGAAACGCGATTAAATATTGCAAAGGGATGGATGAACGAAAGAAATTGCCATCGACTGCGCGGTATCATGGCGGCGGAGTTGCGACAGCGGTTGCCGGGTTAAGTGCATCGGTCCTCCAAAGCAGAATGACTGCGAGCGATCCTGCGGCATGCTCCTGTGCGGGCTTACACAAGTTCCTATAAAAAAATTACGTGGCTCGACCGCGAGCGGATGAAATTGAATAAATAAAAGAGTAGAGAGCCGGAAGTAATTTGTAACTGAACGACTGCGGGACAACTAAAAGGAATATCTGGCGTGGCTCAACTTTCGGAGTAATTAGATTCTGGGATTTTCGAGCACTGTAGGTTGAGGGCGAAATGGAATTCGGTCTACGTGCCCTGAAATGGAAGCCAAACTTGAATACCTATAGGTGCAACTATTTAGTCACTTGATTTCTCCAAATTTTAAATCACTTTCAATCGGTCAAAGTAAAAGTACCTGCTGTCTCTCGGGAAACAATTACCCGAATGCAGGGGTAGTAAACTGCAGGGGCTTACAGTCGCTTTTACGATTCTCCCTTCGATCATTCGGAGGAGAGAGGTTTCTTTCGTGCCCCTTGGGAATCGAGGGAAATGCGCGTCGATCGAGTGAAACTTGTCCAAAGATGCAGATAGAACCGATACTGCGTTTTGCTGCTCTGCGCTGTGCTCGAAGTGGAAGGAATGGGTGAGCTTTAAAATGGGCTGGAGAAGTCGGTAATGTTTACGGTGTAGTCGAGAGATTCTCTTTGAAGTCGATGGAATACGAAAGTTTCGCTCGCTGTTGCACCCCGGTACCGTTCCTTCTTGTAATACACCCCCCTACTTCGAGGAGAATAGTAGAACGAGGATCCGAGATGCGCGACTCTCGTGAACGCCAACTTTCTCCGGCCGCCTCTCCATTTAACGACGAGTCCCTTTATTTCGCAAAGAAGTTGAGAGCAAAGCGGGATCCACGGATTTTTTAAACGGGACCACCGCTATTCAGCGGAAAAAGCCCCATTCACGCGGAGATTTGAGCCGAGTAATTTGTTCGTTAAATTTGTCGTATTCACGCTCAGCTTTACCGTGGCATAATGCCACGAGGAAATTAGCGTAACACAATGAGCGAGCTGTGCATTCGAGCTGCCCAGCTTTTATAAAAGAAAAGAAGTAGCGTCGCACATTATGCATGAACTTTTGCGCGACACCAATTCTGGCAGAAGCTTCACGAGTGACTTTAGCCTTTTATGTCGTTCTTTAATATACTTTATCACGATTTATATCTCCCTGAAATTGCACCCTCAGACTTTAATTGCTGTAGAAGCACGCTTCAGTGGTCCGTCGTTGCAACCCCCGAAACAAACCCACGATTTCCACTTGCCCGGCCTCGCAAATCCAACCCACGATCCATTAACCCCAATCGAGTAATTCTAGGACGATCTTTGCAATCACGGTGAATTTCTGCTCCATCGCAGGCGACCATCGAGCAGCGGCAACAGCAACGAGGCCTCGGCGAGCAACGGCCACGCTTCCGTTCCCCGTTATTCCCGCGAATTAGCGCGAGGCTGGCATTAATTAATGCACGATCCGCCGTGGTAATTAACGCGACCGTAACTGCAGAGATCGATCGATCAACGGGCAACAGTTCGTCGTGGATTTCTCGGCTTCTCGCAAACTTCCGCGGGGAAGGGCGAACGTTAAGTAGAAGAAGCATTCGATGTTATACGCATAGTGGAAGCGGAGAGAGTAATAAGAAACGTAGCCTAAGAAGAAAAGGGGTTGAGGAAAGCCTGAGAAGATCAAAGGGACTGGGGCAAAGTTTGCGGTGTTACCGGAAGTCGACGAAATAGAGGGTGAAACGAGGTAAGATGTAGGAAGTAGGATGGAAGGAGGAGAACAAAAGGGACGACTGGAAGACAAAACCTCGGGGCTATGCAGAAACTTGAAGAATTAGAAGGAAAGCAGGCTTGAGGGGGCGAGGGGGTAGGAACATCAATTAAAGAGCAAAGCGGAGGGCAAAGTAGACAACTGGTTGTGCTAAGGGGACAAGAAAAGGTGACACGGGAGGGTAACGAAAGGAGCCGAAAGAAGGAAACAGCCTTCGGGTAGACGTCTAATAACAACGGCTTGGTAGGGAGAGGTACTATGAAGAGAAAGAAAGAAGATTAAGTGACCTCGAGGACGAAAGAGGGCGAGGAAGGAGACAACTCGTCGCAGGAAAGGGAAAGCCGATCCACTGAACAACCAAGCCATGACGAGGTGGAAGCATGAGATTTCAGAGTGGCTGTCTTTCCACGCCTCGACAATGCTACATCGACCACCGCCTCTCACGTCACGTATCGAGATCCATTGAGGGGCGAAAATGGGTGGCGATCAGTCGACGCGGAGCGCGCCTACCCCCGGAGAAGAGGGTGAGTATTCTTTTTGCGCTTGCTTTCTGCCAACTGCGAGTAATGTTTCAAGGTGAACGACCGTCGCGTGCCTATCCTCTCGACCGAGAAAGGGGTTGGTATCAGCAGCTCGATAAGGGGTGAGAAGTCGAGCTCGTACGGTCTAGAAGAAATGTCAGTGTCGCCTTGTAGGCGCCTTTGCGAATTGCTTTGTCAGAAACAATATCGCCTAGGTATTCCACCCCTTTTACCGTATCAAGTGCAACTTAAGGGGGAACACCACTGTGAAAGTTGAAAAAATTTCGATTTTTTTTTTCTTCACTTTCTTAATGTTTAACTCTTCAAAAATACTCTCTGAAAATTTCAAGTTGATATTCGAAGAATTGACGAAGATACAGTGCATTTTGTGAGACGGGTCACGATGCCGTTCCGAGCGCGCTATGTTAGCGGCAAATAGGGCGCCGACATTTTTCTTACCCACTGTTCCCCCACATTGTTAAAGGTTGTAAATTTTGGGTTTTTCCCGTTTTTACGCACGGTACGCTGTTCGTTCGAGAATCGAAGAAATGCAACCGTTGATCGGGCATTCGAGTGACAGTGAACGTCACGAACGGAAGTGTGATTTTTCCCGTGCAAACTTTAAACGCGATTTTCTCGAAACGACATTTTTCTAACTGATCGAATCAATAGCTCTGTCAATTTTTATCCGATCGACTTAAAATTTTGATAGGATCTTTAAAACAAGAGTATCTTCAGTTGTACGTACCGATTTTTTGATCGAAAACATATTTTTTTAAATACGCTCGAAAAACTATCCATTTTTTTGCGGATTTTCGAAACTTTTTCTTCCCAAGCGCACCATTTTTACAAAAATATTTTTTTTAAAAATCGGTACGTACAACGGAAACTACACTCATACCGATTATATTTAAAAAAAATTGATTTCAGAGTTGCCGTTCCAAAGATATCGTTTCGATAAGCGACCTATGTTTTCTTGTGAGGGATGTAGGAGATTAACTGTATATGGAAATCTATGCATGTTTTTCTATTACTTTTTTTTTATAGTCTCTTAAGACATTGTACTAAAGATAGGTAATAACAATCTTATAATAAAACTGTAAGTTGTCCCTTAAAAAAATCTTAAAAATGGGCTCATTTTTCCGGCCGTCACAGTGGTGTTCCCCCTTAAGACTTCTTCAACAACTCTGTATTTGTGTGACTTCTCTCCACGTGGCCTCAAATTTTACTCCCACAAAATTCCACAACGAAGCAGTATCAATTCCCTTCGAGCAATCTCGAGACAACTATTCAAAGAGGGCTTCTAGGTCGCGTCAGAGTCGCGGGAACCGCTCGCTTCGTCAGCGAGGTGTTAATTAGATCTGATGCATCGTGTGTCGAGGATCGAAAGGCGGGAAACTTGGAGCTGCTCCAAATTTCCATCGCTCGAGATTCTCGCCGTGGAACGTCGGTTGACGGGACACGACGAAACGATTTTAGGCAGCGAAGCGCGTTGCGAACATCAACGATGATAAACTTCCACCGGCTCCGTTTAGTTCGCTTCTACGTAGCGAGTTCTAAAGCCTGCGCCTAAGTTTCCCGTTAATTGGCCCCTTTGTAAGGGACGTGCCCGACCGCATCCACCACCGAAAAACACCTCCATTGTTCCCTCCAGGTTAAGGGAAAGCAGGAGTTTCTATGAAACATTGACCTTTCGGATCGTTTAAAAAATTCGCTTCGCCGCCATCGATGGTTCTATTAAACTCTCCCCTATTGTTTCTCGTTCCAGTGAACTTCGATCACTTTCAAATCCTGCGCGCTATCGGAAAAGGCAGCTTCGGCAAGGTATGCAACCGAACCTTTCAATATTTTTTTCCCTTTAATTAAAACCTTTGTTCCCCTTTTCACGCTTCATACCGTTGCAACACAGTTATGTTTCACCACTTCGCAGTTTCCTTCTCATTTCCTTTCTCCGCAATGATATCGGCGAAAGGACGCGTTCGCCATTTAATAAAATCTGAGATTCTGAAATCGTCCCCTTTGGTGATCGAGGCGAATGCCGTTTAATTAGCAGATACTATTCAGAATAATTATAGAGAGAATAATGGCTACAATTACACAGAAAATATTAATTGCAAATACGTATTTCGTCTGTGCTCGGGGACGCGCAACCGATCGGCGGCGAAAGGTTTATTATACGATAGGCATATTGAATGGAATATTATTACATTTGGGAGCAGCACTCGCGCTCTTGATTAATAAATTAGCGCGTGATTAATCCGGTTTATGGCACGACTAATCGCGTTCACAAAATCGAAAATCTCCAACAGATAATTGCTTCCCTGCGCTGGAAGTATGAATTTCATTTTATATAATCCGCTGCTCGTTAATAGGGCAAGCTGGAAACATCATACCATTCTTTCGTCTCGAATTCTCTGCCATAATTATGTAACGGGGAGTTTCAGAAATGGCAAAACATCTACGCTGACTCCACTCATTAACGACCCAAATTTCCGCCAGAAAATCCCCGTCTTCCATTGTCTCCAAGCTGCACCGTATTCCACATTCCGCGAGCACTCGCCTCCCCAACGTGCTTTATTACCGAAACAAGGGCTAATTACCTCCCCCCACAGCCGTAATTCATCCGTCGCCCGGTTACGGGCAATTAATTACTTCTTAATAGGTGTGCATAGTGCAGAAGAGAGATCGGTCCGGGAACATGTACGCGATGAAGTACGTCCACAAGGGCGAGTGCGCCGAGAGAGGCGCGCTCAAGAACGTGGCGCGCGAAGTGGAGATCCTCTCGCAGCTGGAGCACCCCTGTTTGGTGAACCTATGGTTTAGCTTCCAAGGTAAGCCGATTGCTTTTCATCCACGTGCTCTCGAATTCCATACGGATCAGCCGCCATTAACGATACCCCCGGGGTAGATGTACGCCTGCACGACTCCGGATCGACTCGATAATCCACCACCCCCGCTCATTCTATCCACGATTTTCTGCTCGTCTCCCCTCTGCTCTCTTGATTAACCGCGAAACTTCGTTCCACAGCTTAAAACCCAGGCTTCCACTTCCTCCCTCACTGATAATAATCCAGGAGAGTTCGTTCGTATCCATGAATTCTTGAAAACAGATAATTGACAGTCTGCTTCAGTGGTTCTATGCGAAAGAGGGGTTTCTTGGAGGATTTATTTCGTTACAGACGAGGAGGATTTGTTCATGGTGTCGGACTTGCTGCTTGGCGGTGACCTGAGGTACCACATCCAGCAGGAAGTGGTGTTCACGGAGGAAAGCGTGGTGCTGTTCGTCGCGGAGATCGCGCTGGCTCTTGATTATCTGCAGACTCACAAAATCGTTCACAGGGACATCAAGCCCGACAACATCCTCCTGGACGAAGAAGGTAAGGGCAAAGGCCACGCTCTATTCGCCGCTTTAAAAATTCACTTCCTCTTTCCATCGCTCCTCGCGCGTCAGCTTCGATCAACCTACAGAGAACCTCCCTCTCCGTTCTTGCGAGCTGCTATGTAATTCAAAGCTTCCGAAACCTCTCCGGAGGGAAGCGCTCCCTCGTATGAAATCTTCAGCGCGACGTAGGCACGCTAAGAACGCAAATGTGAGGATCTAACCGATTTACCAGCGTCGCGAGTGTTATAACCCCTTGAAAGGAAAAGCTTGTGAAGAGGTCGTCGCTGCCCTTCTTCTCGGTGTAATCGTAAAACGCAGAGTCTGCGAAATTTCTCCTCGGTTCAGGGACTCGACGTACGTCTCGCGGGGAATTGAATCGATCGATACGTTTACCGATAAAATGTTAATTTCAATGTAAGGACGCCGGATAAGGATATGTCGCGGGAGCAATGACACGCCGTGAATTTCGCATTGTGCTGGGCGCTGGACGTGCGGAGGAATTCCAGCGAATGGGACATTCGAAGAAAATTTCGAGGGTGACAGGGAAATGTTATTTCCGGTCACCGGGCTCGACGCTGCTGTGTAATTTCGACTATTCGCGGAACGTTACCACTGGCGCTGACGGGGGTCCTCGAACCGGAAGATTGCGAATAAATCGCGTTAGACGATTTACTTTTAAGCCGCAGAAAGAGCGCGGGACCATAAGGGACTAGACAGTCAAATCGCTCGAAAATCAAGTATTTTTTTGCGAATTAATTACAAGGAAATGAACGGAAGGGCAGACCTTTTCTTTTACTCAATGTTTATTACTATCGCGTAGAGTAAAAAAGTCTTTTTTTTTGTCTACATAGGGTAGATGTCCCAATTACTGCCACATTAAGCTCATCGCGTAACTTTCGTTAATTATTTCAGAAGTTATTTAGCCTCAAAATCATTCCAAGTTGCAGCATACTAATGCTTAAGAACTCTTTTATCTAAGAAATTTTTTTTATAGTATAAACAGTATGTTTTAATTGCTAATTAATTGAAAAAGTATAAGGAAGTCCAATGTCCCTAAAACTGTCATTCACCTTTTAATATTAATTTATAAATATCAGTATGCAATGCTTCTCTATTATTATCTAACACGGAAACCTAATTTAACATTAAAATTTTTTTCCGTTACGATTTTGCACGCATTATTTCACTATTAAGTAAAATAATTAAAGTGACAGTAATAGGGACACTGTCAGTAATTGGGACATCTACCCTATCTATTTTACAAATGGGGCACATGAGGTTGATTATACAGGGGTTTAGAAAAAGTGTCGTTAGTTTTGCCCTGATATTGAGCTTAAAAATCGAGATACAACGGTTTCCTTGGAATAGTATGTTCCTCCCAGAACCTGTAATTTTCGGGGGGAAAAATTGAACCAAAATTATTAAAATAGCAAATAGAAGAAGGCGGTTTGTACGATAAATATCAATTTTCGAGATGCACAGATAGCTGTGCTTTCTTTTACCTCAAAAACTATGCATTGGAAAAACTAATCTTTCGATTAAGGACTAGATTTTTATGCCTATAAGAAACCTGCAAAATTACAGAAAGATTGTGGGAGCGATTTTCAAGAAACCGTGGTCACCATAATCGATAAATCCATATCTATTTCAAGCTCATACATTAGTGATTAGACCTTCCGCTGCCCCAAAATGACGAAATCAAAAAATCGTAATTTTCGTCTCCGCTGACTGGGAATAACCCCTTAAGACGCCCTACTTCGCGATATAAATATCACGCAATTTTGTGCCCAAAAACTGAGAGCCGCAAGAATTCAGCGCGTTCATCAGGACCTTAACGTGTCGCCGAACGTATTTCACTTTTCCGTGACTGTGGAAAGCGAAACACGTATTTCCAGATAATTTGTTGCAAATTGATCGGCCTGTTACAGGCAAACGACCCAAACGAACGTTGGTAAATCCGCGATCGTTACCAATGCTACAGGGAGGATTGAATCGAAGCGTCAACCGAGCGCTCGCCAACGTCGAGTTCGCCCAGCCAATAATCGAGCCCGGGTCCCTCGAAAATTCCCCGGAATTTCCAAACTATCGGAATATCGGCTTCGTTGCGCCCTGTTGCCGTTAAAATACGGTCACGCGAGGGAGCCGAACTAAGGCAGACTCCACTGGATAACGCGAATCTGCGCAGCTTTCGCTCCAGTTTCAGATAATAAATACGTTAGTGCAGCTAGGAATTCCGTCGTTACATACAGAAACCGCGGCAACCTGTTTCCCGCTGTAATTCCTGGGTTAACGTGCACCATTAACCGCCGAGGAATTGCCGTAACGCGTGGGATTTGTTGGCAGAAGAAAAGGAAAATGAAATTTTAAGCGCAGCTTTATTTGCTCTCCTAGGATGTACAAGCTGCACACATTTCCGTATAATTCTAGCTCGAACCTACAAACCCATCGCGTCGACGCCCGCGTTCCCTCTACCCTCACGTTCCATCTCAACGATGTCAGTAAAACCGTCGTTGATACGTTTTCAATTTTCCCATCACACCCACGGGGCCAATTGCTCTCGATACGAAAGATCGAGGGTGGCGTAGTCGCCATGGGGTCGCGGCAGGGAATAAAGCCACCCTACAAAGTAAATCATCCTAAATGAAGAGCGGAGAATCAAATTAGAAGGTTTCACGCGCTTGAAAGGGGCACCTCGCTCCTTTAATTAACGGCCATTGGATGTATTCGCCGAGCTCGAATATATTCAACGGCACGCTCCGTGTCGCGCAAACGTCAGCCGTTCGCGTCAGGGATCGTGAATCCGAAATTCTAGCAACGGTGGGGCGCGCTCCCCTCGCAGGAACCGGCAAACCCTGCTTTCGCTTCGTTTGCATGTCAACCGATCCGTTTACACTCGATTTCGACATTATCGCGGACAAACGTAGTAATCAGGCGAGGGACGTCGTGAAAGCGTACGAATAGGTCACAGCCGTTCGTTTACGTTCGGTGCTCGCGATCCACTTTGCCAAGGGAACCCTCTTGCAGCTCGATTTGCGGTCGCCGCAGTGGCTCCATAAAAACGATATTGCTTGTTATTATACATAACGTTATTCGACCGTCTGCTTTGAAACGTTCGCTGCCAGTGGACTGGAACTCGGTTCATACTTTATATGAGTGAGGAAACTCTGACCAGTTCGAAGACGTTCTTCAAAGTGGAGAGACACGTGTGCCGTGTGGTTAATATTAACTCTGACGGTAATTAAAGTGGCTGGTGGATGTAATTTCGGAGCAGATATCGAAGCAGATTCAATATCGATGTGGTTGTCTCGGCTTGGCAAATATGTAGCTTCTGGTTCCTGTATCTTCTGAATTATGCGCTACGTGACTTCTTTATGAGAGTCTGACCGCGGAATATTTTATGTTGAATGAAGCGGCTGACTGCCGTTGCTCTGGTTGTTGCATTGTTCAGTGGGATGCTGGGGCTCGCGGAGCTCGGAAATCAATAGTATTTACATGGAATGCTGCACAGCAATATCGGCAATTTGGCTGAGTAGATAATTTATTGCTGGCCATTCGTGCTCCCTATCCCCGTCTCTCCCTGATACTCTCCAATTTCCTCTTCTCTCGTCCCCGCCGTTCGAAATTCAGCTCCATCGCGAAAACGCTACTTAGCACGAATGGGGAATGCATCAGACGCGCAAGGATCCGTTTGACAACGGTCCCCAAGCGAGTCATCCTCGAAGACACGATGCAATTATGAAAATGGGAAACCTCTTTCAAAAATCAACATCCTTACCGGAATGGGGGCGACCCACCCTTGAACAGAGAGGGGAGAAAAGCTCAAGTTTAATGAGATGAATGAAGCGCGAAAATTGCGGGCTGAAAGTAGCTCGAGGAACGGGGACAGTCGAACGAGCACGATAAAAAGCTATTGCGTGCGCGGGTGTTCAGAAGTGAAACAGAAATTTGTAGAAGATGATAATTGTGCTCGAGTCACGGTCATGATCGAGTACTGTTCCCTTTTTCGTCAACTTCCCGATGTATTGGGAACCAATGGGATTGGCAGCCCGACTGCATCCTGGCGTTTGTCCATGTAGTTTGGAAAAACGTCCAATTTCCTCTCTGGCAACGGTGCGAGTTCTCCGCGGCTCTGGTTGTCCCAGTTGCACGTCTATCAGCATTGTTTCCCAACAAGTTGCGTGATTAAGCGACTGCTCGTCAAACTGCTCGAATCGTTCGCTGGCGTCGCGACCGATAGTTAGTCGAAGGCTGCGCACTCGATCGCGTTCAACCCTTCGGGAAGAGTGGAGAACCGCTTTCGAAAGTTCGCGAAAGGTCAAAGAACGGGGATAATGGAGAACAGCATTATATTCCGGTGACGTAGCTGGCCGCAGATCCGGTCAATTTTCCTCTCTCTTTCCTCGCGGGACGACCGGCAGAGGCTGACTCAGGCTATAAATAATTTCACGCTTTCCATTTGACCCTGAAGCTACCAAAGACCCCGAAATCCTCTCCTTTCGACCTTCCGCGATATACTCATAGCCAGCGCCCTCGTCACCCGTTTTAATCCATGGTGAGGGATCAAAGGGGGTTGAATAATGATGAAATATGAAGTACAACATTCAAGGGGATATCGATGGATCGAATTTTATCGGAAGAGATTTCAATGTCCATTCTGAGAATTTCATTCCTCACGGTTCTCTTAGTTCGATTGCTTTAAAAATTAATTCCTCTGGGAAATTCGAGTGGTCGAAGGAGACTCGGGCTACCTCCAAGTACCTTTCAAGTTTGGAATTACTTTTAACTGTTAGGAATCAACAGACTCGCACTTGTATTCGATGGAGGTATCTACTGAAGGGATAGGTAGAAAAAAGTAACATTTATGTGAAGGGCAAGGGGAAAAACAGGGAATGCCAGAAATCAACTTTATCGAGAGAATTAAGTTTGAATACTTTAGTCCACCAGTGAAGAAACAGGGTTCAGTGAATTTATCTGCATACTTCATAGTAGAAAACTTATATCAGGCATCAGAAAAAAATAAGCAATAAAATAATAATTGTGGTACATTATTTTAATATTTTTTTTAAGTTTGACCAGGCAGTATACTGAAACAAAATAAGAAAGTTTGACTTCTATTATTATCAAAACGAGGAAAGTTACTCATTTGATAAATTGTCACATATTTTACTTCTCATTTATTTGTTATCCTTTGTGATTAAATAAGGGAAAAAATTACTTTTTACTTTTGAACAGCTTTTTATTTTTTTGAAGTCGGTTTCAATTTTTTAAAAATTTTTTATTCCCTTTACCCTTCATATAACATTCCAAAGTTCTGGACAGAATTTTATATCAAAAGCTTCACCATCACCTAGATTCCACACATTTTTGAAAATTTTTTCTGTCGAAGCTGATGACAGAGGCAAACATGTTGATTGTTCTTTTCAATGTGCGCGGCTCGCATCATTCTCGACGTCAGAATCGCTTAGCATCGACAGGACGAAGCCCACCAATCCTGACTGATTAAAATCGGAATCCAGCAGAACAACGGAAGGGCTCAGCAATTTCATCAGTGAATAGAAATGATACCGACTGCATAGCGACTGCATAGTTCCAAGGGCCAAAATTAATCTCGCCCTGTGATGAAAAGCATCGTTCCTTTGGTTCATTTTACAAATTACTGCCTGACACAGCGTCATTCCGCTAAACGAGTTCACGTTCATACACTCGAAACCGTGTATCGCCGCATTTTCACCTTCGCCGAGTGAAATTAGAAAGTGTGCTTCCAGCGTGACGCAATATCGCGAGTCTTATCACGTGCCTGACGGACCCTCGGGTGTCGCTGCGAAAAGTTAACTTCGGGGAAGCAAAATTATTAAGAAGAAGCTGAAAAGAGGATTATACACTCTCGAATGATACCCGAAGCTTGCTTAAAGCGAATGAAGATCCTTAAGCTCCCGCGAAATTGAGAAACGCTCAGGTGAACGTGAAATCGCGGAGGCAGTAATTTAAAAGTGAAATCAAAAGGGGGAAAGAGGTGGATGAGAGTGTTGCGCCAAAAGTGGATGTCCAAGGGCATGGTAACCCTAATTTCCTGCCGCACCTAGTCGACAGCTGCTTGAACCCTGGAATTGCTTCTGCATCATTTAAAATTACGAGCCGACGTGTCCGCTCTTGCTGGCAGGCCTCGCGTCTCTTCTAGCCTGGAACGTTCCATTGTCCGTAAAAAACGTCCTACCGTGCACAAAGCCCCTGCTTTTTAACCCTTTCACGGTGAACGGCTGTTAGACGGAGTAGCCGTGCGATCCAGGCTTTTAAAAATTCCCTTGGAAATTACTGGGCGCGCGGGGACCGCGTTAATTCCATCTAGAAACTTTCTATTTGCCCTAACGCTTCATCCCTTGAAACGCTCGCCGGATTTCAAGCATCCCTGCCTTCTTTCGAGCACTCGCGTTTAATTTACAGAGCCCCGCCACGTTGCTAGGTTGATTGCCGGGGTACAAAAGAACGCGCGTGGGAAGGTGAGTCTCGCCCGGTGAATATTGAATTTTCAACTGGCAAAGGTGCTAATTACATGGAAGTTAGGACGAGGTAGCTATTAAACGCGGTGGAAGTTGACAGATAACTGATCTCGGTATGCAGTTACAGCAGCTTCTACAGACTTGGTCGAAGCAGAAATCAGATATTCATGAGCTACCAGGTAGCGGGGATGGTCGATACAATTCTCACTTGCAGAGCAACCGAAATAGCTCCTTGTTGTAAGGATCAGATAGTTGTCCTGTACAGAACCCGCGGGCGAGATAGGAACGTCAGACAAATGAGGGCACATTGCTATTTAAGTATGTAACGGACGTACAATATTAGACAAAAGTATATAAAATTTGAAATACTTGAATATCTACGTGTTACGCATAGTAAATTTAGATGTAAGGAATTTGAACGACAGTTGGAGTCTTATTCTTACTCCTAGGAAGGTATTTTTCACTTTGCAAATGGTTTCTCAAGCATTATTTGCTAGACTTTTGAAGAATTCACAATTTTCTCAAGTTATAATTTATTTCTTTAAAACGGTGTAGTGAAAATAATTGAAACTCTGCAGATATTTTCATCTACCCATATACTACATGTAACAAAAAACTGAAAATATTGGTACCACTTCTTCAACATTTTTTAAGCTATTTTATCTATCAAGATCGTCCATTTCCATAAGAATACGTATGAAATCAGTGAAAATTAAAATCATTATAACTCAGCAACCGTTTAATGAATTCGTTTAAAATTTTTGGAGCACACCAGGAATATTAGAAAGAGCAATCTTACAAATTTGCATTGACTTGGTACCATTTTGGAGATAGGTCCAATACATCCTTAAGGGGGAACACCACTGTGAAAGAGGAAAAAATTTCGATTTTTTTTTCTTCACTTTCTTAATGTTTAACTCTTCAAAAATACTCTCTGAAAATTTCAAATTGATATTCGAAGAATTGACGAAGATACAGTGTATTTTGTGAGACGCGTCACGATGCCGTTCCGAGCGCGCTATGTTAGCGGCAAATAGCGCGCCGACATTTTTCTTACCCACTGTTCCCCCACATTGTTAAAGGTTATAAATTTTGGGTTTTTCCCGTTTTTACGCACGGTATGCTGTTCGTTCGAGAATCGAAGAAATGCAACCGTTGATCGGGCATTCGAGTGACAGTGAACGTCACGAACGGAAGTGTGATTTTTCCCGTGCAAACTTTAAACGCGATTTTCTCGAAACGACATTTTTCTAACTGATCGAATCAATAGCTCTGTCAATTTTTATCCGATCGACTTGAAATTTTGATAGGATCTTTAAAACAAGAGTATCTTCAGTTGTACGTACCGATTTTTTGATCGAAAACATATTTTTTTAAATACGCTCGAAAAACTATCCATTTTTTGCGGATTTTCGAAACTTTTTCTTCCCAAGCGCACCATTTTTACAAAAATAATTTTTTTTAAAAATCGGTACGTACAACGGAAACTACACTCATACCGATTATATTAAAAAAAAAATTGCTTTCAGAGTTGCCGTTCCAAAGATATCGTTTCGATAAGCGACCTATGTTTTCTTGTGAGGGATGTAGGAGATTAACTGTATATGGAAATCTAAGCATGTTTTTCTATTACTTTTTTTTTATAGTCTCTTAAGACATTGTACTAAAGATAGGTAATAACAATTTTATAATAAAACTGTAAGTTGTCCCTTAAAAAAATCTTAAAAATGGGCTCATTTTTCCGGCCGTCACAGTGGTGTTCCCCCTTAATAAGACAATCGCTGGAAATCCTCCATTTCTACTGATCGTATCAAAAGAGGCGCAGAAATATGAGTGACCCAAATTCCTATTAACCGAGACCTTCTATTCGCTTTCCTTGGGAATTTTATACATTTCCATGACAAAGAGTGGAGCACCTGACTCGCGTTAAAATTCTCTCCGAGGGCCCTGTCTCGCAGGGACAGCGGGACACTCGATCCTGGAAGTTGATCGAAGCCACGCAGATGACACCTCAAGCTGACAGCTGCGGCTGATCGGTCGCCAGCTGACGATTAATCGATTTCGCGTCGTTACACAACGAGTGAAAAGCAATGGGACTCGTTCGGTGACGAGTGCGCCTGGCGAGCCGCGCTTTCGCGAGGGGTAATGTCCCCGATGAATTCGTACGGCTTGTGTAACAACGATTACGCTCTTCTGCCCAGGGCACGCGCATGTGACGGACTTCAACATCGCGACGGTGCTGGAGGACGGGGAGCTGGCCACGTCCATGTCGGGGACGAAACCGTACATAGGTATGAGTCAATTTTGAGGATGTCTAATCGGAAGTAAAATTCTGGGATAGTACGTTCTTAATCTACTGGTGGGGACATTAGAACATTTGATAATGGGTTATGCAACGATTAATATTTTCACGAGAAGCTTGAGTAATTAACAAAGTAACATTGGGGTGAGATTGGCATGTTTTTGGAACATTTTGTTATAAAATATAAAAATTGGCATTTTTACATTTGCTTTAAGGGGTCTCCCTACCTTGACCGACGAAAAACGATGCGAACTTTGGGATTTTTTTTTAAACAAAACCATTAAATATATTTACTTCCAGCTTTGTGGCTTTATTTGCCAATCTTTAGAGAACATGGAAAAAAATTTGTATGCAAAAATAATGATTATATCCGGAGTTATAGTGTTTTAAATAGAGCGCCTTACAAAAATCATATGCGCATGGTTAGCATAAAATCTGCCGTTGTAGTTGTCTGAAATAGAAAATTTAAAAAATGGTGTAATCTGTATGAGTGTGACTATCGTCTGAACTAGATGAAATGAGAGATGCTGAAAAGTAAAAAAAAATATGGCAGACATTGATTTCTGCAAAAAAATTCGCTGTTTTTTTAAATCGCAAAATCTAATGCTGCAAAAACCGACTTAGTTTTAGTACCAACGAGAATGGAACATCCACTGAAGATATATACCAAGTTTGAAGTAAATCGGGTGATTGGTTTTTGAGATATCATACTAACGAATTCGTAAAACTTCGCGTTTAAAGTTTTAGGTACCGTTTTTTAAAATTTTTTTTTAATGTTACCTAAATATATAGGCATAAAGTTTTCGATTAATATAATTTGAGGATTTCTCTTAAAAAGAATCCCAAATATCGCGCTCCTTTTCTAGCCGCAAAAGTAGAGTGACCCGTTAAGTGTTCTATTATAATATTACATCTTTTCTGATTGTACTACAAGTGTGAAAATGCACAAAATTATCTTTTTCCTTTTTTAATACATGATAAGTAGGTACATAACTGCCAATGTCACTCTGCTACCACTGTTCCCCTAGTTTACGGTACTTACGGCGAGTAGCATGGTGGCTTCTAAGGCGTTTGTTAGTTTTAACGATGCTTCGACACAGCTCCAGAGATCTACATGTGCTCCTGCGAGGAATACGGAGTCCTTGGCTACGGTTTCTCCGTGGACTGGTGGAGCCTGGGGATTCTTGCTTGGGAAACCCTCGCCGGGGAACGCCCTTACGCTCTCCACTCCACCACCTCGCACAGAGAAGCTTTACGGATCCTACAGGTGAAATTGTCGATAAAATCCTTTTATACCTTCCATCACCGAGACCTCTATGTCCACGGAGTTATATTTTCCCTTCGGATCGCTTCTCGCTACCCCGAGATATCCTTTTACTCCCGCAGAATCTTCCCTCATTCTTTCTCCATTCCTTATCTCGTTAATGATAACGTCCCCGTCTTTTACGAGCACTTCTGCCTGTGTTTCTATTTCCACTGGCGCCGCTCGAGGTTCCTTGCTGCAAGGTGTATCCTTCCGAAACGGACTTTGTCAGGATTAAAGACAGCTGTCATGAGGTGTCCAAGGTGTAACGAAATATCGGCTATCTTTCACGAAACAATATAGCTTTCGCCAGGAACCTTCGAGGAGTATCGACTCTCGCGTCAAATCGCGAAAGTCTCCTCGACCTTCCTAACAATAGAAACGCCATCCAGGAGGAATGTCCGACACCCTCTGGATGGAGCTCCTCGATACGCGAGCTCCTAGACAGACTATTAACCGTGGCGCCAGGGGCACGGGTGTCCACCTTGAAGGAACTGAAGCAAGTGGGTGTGATGAGAGACCTGGACTTCGATAAAGTGCTGAACAAGCAGATCAAGCCTGTCTTCATACCGCCGAAGGATCACCTCAACTGCGACCCAACGTTCGAGCTCGAGGAAATGATCATCGAGACGAAGCCACTGCACAAGAAGAAGAAGCGTCTTGCGAAGCAAAGGTGAGGGGGTGCGCATGTTCCTCTGTGAATGTAGTTTGCAAGGGAAGATCCTAAAATTAAAAAAGTTATGAAATTTTGGGGATATATATTTTTCTTACTGCCCAAATTCACTGAAGGGGGGTGAAATTGACCCTTGGAAATCCGGATATTCTCCGATTTTGTGTTATAATTCGCGAACTGTAAGAACTATAGGTTACCATTTGAATAGACCTAATTAAAAGAAGTGAGTTTCGTCTGAAAACTCTTTTCTATCTATTCCAGAAAATAGCCGAATTTTCAGGGGTCAATTTCACCCCCCTGGAGTGAATATTGGCAGCAAAAAAGATGCGTAATACATACCTATACGAAGGCTAAGGGGGGAAAACAGGGAATGTCCATTTTTCCTATTTTGTGACATTCCCCGTTTTCCCCCTACTCTACATACCCTCAAAGTTTCATAATTTTCTGAATTTCCGGGTTGGGAATCCTCCCTTGTTACACTCGAGTGAATGCAAATAGTTATCCGAGATCCCTCGAGCCCTGAACAATCTTTGGGTTTCGACCGGGGTTGAAAGCGATCTGAAACATCTCGAAGCCCGTGAGTAGACACGGGCCCGCGTTGTCTGTGCGCACACCGGAATTTTCTACTCGAAGTGGGGAACGGAGCTTCTCGAGCACTCGATTTCTCCCATTATCCATGCAGATCCCTGAAGGTCGAGCAAACTCCAGAGGATGCACTCGGGCTCGCGGATGCCGCGGGACCGAGCGGGGATCTCAGGAGATTAGCATTCATCCCGGAATACCGTGTATACAACCGGGAGCGCGAAATGGAGAGGCAAGAGAGGGAGAGGAGGGAGAAACAGTGGGAAGAGGAACTGAACACTGCCATGATGGGTGCCGAGGAGAGGCTCAAGTGAGTTACAATTGCAATCATACTCGCCCTCGTTGCGTAAACTCCATTTAACAAAAGTTTCTAACAACGAAATTTAACGCGATCGTTAGAAGGTTTAACGAGCCAGATAATCCTATGATATACGCTCCTTTCCTTCGCTATTAATTGGCAATTACTTTGAAATACCGATCAGAATACGATTCCAAAGAGCCCCGATGAATTCCGCGCCTCGACTTCAACCCCACTCAGAAGATTAACGTGTTCCAACCCAGCGGAAGTCGTGAAACTTACATCAGCCCTCGGTGGAACCCCGCGAGGAGCTACCCCCGCGAATAATCGATGCTTACGAAGAATCCTCGAGCTCCCACGGGAGATAAAACAAAGCTAGTGATAGGAAGCAACGTTTAACCTCCCACAAATTCTGCCTCGAGGAAAAGTTACGAAGGTTCTTTGCAAGTTTCGACCGCGATGCTTCTGGTCTGCAGCCAACCGTAGCAACAGCGAAACTGTGTCCCACCATTTAGTCTTGCACATGTGGGGACTACCCCTTCCATATCCTCGGAGATCTGCACCCCACATATTTCTCGAGTAGGTACAGTGCAAACCCCGAATTGTCGAAATGGAAGTTCACCGAATTTTTCCGGATGAATCGAGAGGTTCGCCTTATCTAAATTCCGAGTGTCTGTCGTTTCTATTCCCTCAGAGGGTGGTCTGTGATTGCAGAACGAAGCGGCAGCCAGCGCAGCGAGCCGGGAACCGGCTGAGCGTCTCGACGACGAGCGTCAAGACGCGCATAAGCGCATCCCCGCGGCAGGCCAGACGCGGAAGCACCGCGACGTCCTCCGACATCGACTACATCGACGCCAGCCCCGAGCCCTCCACCTCGTAAATTCCTCGGGGGTTCCTGCGAAAGCGGACGTCGGGGAACACATTTCCAAGGGGGGTGTTTCTCGAGCGTCGGCGGAACACATTTCCAAGGGGGGTGTTTCTCGAGCGTCGGCGGAACACATTTCCAAGGGGGGTGTTTCCCCAGCATCGTCGGAACACATTTCCAAGGGGGGTGTTTCCCGAGCGTCGCGGAACACCGCTGTCCGAATTTACCCTCGACCCTTTGTTCCCCTCCATCTCGCGACAAAGAAACACCCGGAGGGAAGAAAACACCTCAATTCGGTCGTTCCATTCTTTCATTTCATTCCAACAACGTTCTTCGGCCCCCCGCGGGCCAATGTGATACTTGTGCTTTCACCTTTCAGTAAAAGTAGAGTAGACATAGAAGATGGAAGTGTTTTCTTTCCGCGTTCAATTTTTCAACGATGAATCGAAAAATTCGAGAATATTCCTGCTTTTGTAGCGCGGGCGTCCGAAGAGGGGAGCAAAAGGACAGTCACCCCTTCTGGCTTTTGAGAAGAAATGGCTTATTTTTAAAACCCGATCTTTATTTAGTTTATACTAAAAAAGAGAATATTTTCCCATTCGTCGATGGCATCGTCCAGGGTTGTTTTTTCTTTACTAGGTATATTTTTCTTTACCGTCACCCCAAACTCGCCCCCTCTGGAAAAAGGTCTACGGACGCTCTTGGTTTGTAGTTTCTTTACAAAACTTTCTACAAAGTTCACCTCCACCCTCCTTCTGCCAATTGAACTATTTATGCACCCCGTGCATCTCCCTTTCTCAAACACCAATGTACCTACTGTTTATTATCGTAAGAGGTGGAAACTTGACCAAACGGAACACGCTGTTAGAGAGAAACCGAAGAGAGAAGCTGAGGGAAGGATCGGAAGTACTGTTTCCCACGAAAAAGTCCGCGTAAAGTGGTCCACGTGGGAGATCGAACTTTCGTGCAGCTTGTCGGCGAATAGAGCTCGTACGTGGTAGTTTAACTTTCCTTTTAGAGAAGCTACGACACCGAGGCAAAGACAATTTTGTAAGTAAGCCAGGAGAGAAGCAAGAAAAGAACACGACTCCTTCGAGGCTTGTAAAAGCGTAGATAGATAAGAATCTCACATTTTAATCTTAGACTATTACGATTCGTATCGCGACGTTATTCCTAACGAATGACATTATTCGATCGCGTCAACGCGTTATCCGATAGTTCATGATCCAATCGACGACTGCGTTGTGGATCATCGACGATGAACACCGATGTAATTTTGTAAACCGAACGTAAAAAGTATATAAGAATGTTATAACACGTGATTCAGGGGTTGGAGTATTCGATGACTCGGCGAACCTGCTCCCCTTTATCCGTCGCAATAATTTCCTCCGCAGGTTTAAACAAGGAAATTAAACGATTTCTGCTCGATCGGCAGATTGGAGGAGATCCATCTTCCAGCGGGGGTGGATAAAGCGCTAGTAAACTCGGCGTTACCGCGGAGTTCTCCCGATTCGTGACGATTGGTGTTTAGGTAGGAGGATTACAAATGGGAATTTGGCATAAACGAGCTCGTGGCTCACGAAGGAGCGCTGAATAATCGATAACGCGGCGCCGTTTCGCGGAAAAGGAGCTGAGGGTGAACCGAGAAGGTGAACTCGTCAATTTCTCCTACTTCTATCCCCGCCTTTGAAACCCCTTGACAAGCAAAATAATTATCGTCCTTCTGGAATTCTACTTCGATCGCGAAAATGATAAATCAACCCGCGACACCCTTTCTCCCAGAATTCTTTGAAAAGTGCCGCCAATAACGCGATTAACGGAACGAAAGCTTCGCCTCTAATCGAGGACGACAGATTTACAGGGCGGAGAGTCGATGGGGCGGACATTCGATTATTGTCTTCGTAGATTTTTTGTTCACACCCGGAGGCTTCGAAACGCTCGATTACGGAGTTAAGAAACGGTAAGGTTTTATATACTCGGTGCTATATTATCAGCGGAAAAATTATCGCATAAACTAGCAATGAATTTTGCCGAGAAACCTTGCATTGCGGAGGGACCGCGCAACACCGGGGGGCGGAAAGCATTGATAAGAAGACGCGGGGTACGATAAGCACGAAAACAGCTGGTTGGTATAAGGCACGAAAGGCAACTTGGATCGAATCGATACGGAAGTATTACGGAAGGCACGCAACGGTAGAAAATAGAAAAATACGCAAACCGTTACCGGGACGAGATTGAGAGAAAATTGCGGCGCAAATATTACCCCGAGGTAAATTCAATTTTCGAGAGGAAGTGTCTCTTCTTTTTCTCCATTTCACAAACTGGCTGTGAGGCAAATTGGCTTCAAATACGCTTACTGTGTTTTATTAAATGTACAGTACAAGGTATTCTGAGAGAGTGGCTCTAACGATGATGAACGAGCTAATTATGTTTATCGAACCGCGCCCATTAATTTAATTTAACACCGTGAAATATGCTTCTACTCACGGCCGCTAACGATTCCCGAGACTTCATGAATTTTCTTCCCTTTTCCCTCCGAGAAGCTCGCTGAAGCCGCGTCTTTGAAATTCAATCAAGATTAATGCAATTTTCTGCCCCAAGGCGACGCGATTCGACCATTATAGTCCTTCTACTCTCGTAAAATACTCGTTAACGCAGTGGACGACGATCGCGAAGGAAGCTGTACAAAATTTGCATAAATGTAGGTACTCGGTGCGGGTGGCCAGGTTTTCTTTCTTTTTAATGAAAATGAAGCGTGATAGCCAGAGGGAAGAGACATCGAAACGAACCCCGCGATAAGAGCTTCTTCGATGATTATATCGAAAGATTCGATCCAAGTTCTGTTAATTTCGTTATCGGTCGAGGTACGAAAACAGAAGCTCTCCGCGAGGGCTTCTTAAAGTTTCCTTGGGAAATGGAGGAGAGAACGACGACGGATTCGTCAAGGTGAGTAATTACTTTCTTTCCGTCGTTAATCATGGATCGTCGGCGCTCGATTCGTGGAAACTGAACGGGACAGAGGAGAACGAGAAGAATTAGTTTCGACGTTCAATCACCATGGAGCTTTATTTCTCGACCAAGCATCGACGCTATAAGCAATATATACTTCCTTCCATTTGTAGAAAATATATTAAACTATCTGCTATCTTAGTATTAAAAGGGTTAATTTATTTGTCTCTCGAGAGCGATTGCACAAAAGATGAACCTGTATTAAAGCTTCGACCCAGCGGATCCTGAAAATCGTACGTAGGTATTACAAGATGCCTCGTAGCAGCGGCGATAACAAAACCAACGACGATGATAATACAACTAATAACTACTTTATCTTTGTATTCTAACAGCTACGAATTGCGTTTGTTAATATCACAAAAGTATTGCCATTTCGCGGCCACCACTCTCGTTCGTTCCTCGGGCGGCGACGCGCTCCGAAGAACGACACCGTGAAAATAGAAAGAATCCCCTTTAATCCCTATCTACCTTCTCCGAAAATATTCTTCGAGAAAAATAGTGTATCATTCGGAATTAAAGAAACGTTGATTTATTTATTTTCGTTATGCCCTGGATATTATTTAAATATTTACTAAGCTATTATTATCAGTCTGTAATGTCGGATAAGCGTTTTATCGAATGCCAGATATGCATCTCACTTGGCCATTTGATCTTTATGTAACAGGCCTAGCAAGACCGTCAACTATTCTTTACGTAATCACAGCAGATATTATTCAGAGTCACGAAGAAATGTAATATTGTCGCGAGCCCGTCGATCGGCCATCAATAATAAAATAAATCTAATTCGTAATTTAACCTCCGTATCAACATAAATCAAGAGTCTCCATTTTAAACTAATCTCCTGGTATAGACTATCAAAAATATGCTGTTATAAATTAAATGCCTTAACGACTGATAATTGTACATGTTATATACAACATTGGTATCTATACGTCTACTTGTAAAGCTTCGCGTACCTTAGAAAAGTTACAAACAACCATTGATTCACGGAAGTAAGCAGTCTCAATCAGAACAAACTTGTCTATAAAAAATATCTCCCAAATAGTGGCACAAGCTGTACAATTAATAAAGCGACGTACGTCGCTTTAAACAGTCGTACATCTACTGAAATGTTCTTTTAAACGGAAGTCACGTCGGTCACTTCGATTCTGGATATCGGTTTGGCGGGCTCTACGATTATGAAGTCATCATCTTTACCAGTAGACTCGCCGATACGAAGTTCCCGCAAATTGGCCATTATTGAATCGACCTGTATCGGTTGCTCCGGCGTACTACTGTTCTGCTTAAGCTTATTGAAATGAAGATAACAAATACCGCGATATCTTTGCCACGTTATCTCGTTCGCCTTAACCCCGCGCTCCGATAGAGCATTTTTCAAATCGCGTACTCTCGCGCCTGACGAAATGTTCGATAACTTCAATGAAAATTCAATTTGCGATTTGGCCTTCTGTCTGAGATTCCTGCGACGTTGTTGCCCACTTTTATCGCTGCTCTCCAATTTCTCCTATAACGATATAAAGTCAGAGCCTCATAAAGAACACGCTTTAATCAATTGCATACTTATAAATCATATATCTACCTCTCCTTCCTTAGAAGGTGATTTATTATCGCCCTCCCGTTTCACTTTATTATGCGTACGTCTCCTCGGGAAACGTGCTTTCACCGCTGCCTCTCCTTCTCTGTTCTCTCCCTCTCCACAGGCATCATTAACATCAACACCATCTTTCCTCATCCTGGAGGATTTGTTCCTCGAGTAATTCGAACGACTTCTATAAGGCTTCGGCGCTTCAACGTCGGAATCTTCCTCCTTCAAAGTTATTATCTTACCGTCTCTAAACAGAGAATAACAGATCAATAAATTTATACGTGCCAGCCACCGTACACGGTGGAAAATTATATATATCTTACTTCTCATCCATCTCTTTCAGCTGCTGTAATACTGGCATAGTTTTAAGTCTCCTTTCGCTAAGCATATGCCATAGGATGCCGGTGGGTTTCTTCAGCCGTGGATTCACCATTATCGTTTGCGTGGGTGTAACAATTATATCTACAGGCACGTCGTACTCTTTGAATAATTCAGGCGGCAAGCTATCGAGTAATTGACAGTCGTGCACAGTCGTAATAACTAAGGTGTCTTGAGTCACAGCACCCATTCTCATCATCATGGCGAACTCCAAGTCCGCGAATCCTTTACCTTTACCAAGTCTGTAGCCGTCGCGGCTTACGCACACAGATCCCATCACTACAAGATCTATCTGAGAGACAATGGGAATGCAAAATGATAGAAATAAACTTGCCTAGCGACAAAGTGTTGTTAGAGTGTATACCTTTATGTTAGAGTCTACCCCAAGCGGTTTCCCGACTTCCATCAAGCCGTGAATCTTTGATAGAGTTCTCAATTCATTTTTGGTAGCGCCGGCGACTGGTGTAACGTGGAGAAACAAGCCGGACTTTAATCTCGGAATTGGGACCAATATTTCTTTGTTAGCCTCCAATGCTAAGAATCTGACTGGCTCTTGCGGCTTGTCCGGGTTTATTTTCACCGTCTTTGCCTTTTTGAACTCTTCCAGCTCCGCCAAACACAAGGCTGCTTCGGCGGCACCCTTGAAATTCGGTATACGGTCGTACACAGGCATAGGAAAATTTACCAGCTCGTTTTTCATCAAGTAGTCCCATACTTTCTGACGGAAACTATGTTTGGTAACTTCTTGCGCTGAGAGACATAAATGAAATTGCTGTGTTATTAATTCATAATTCATCTTTCCTGTGACTCATCGGTATGCCATCTTTTGCAATACACTTCCAAATCCGCTTAATTCTATTCGCAATAACGCGGCGACACGTAAAGCGCATACATCGCGGAGAAGTTTAATGAAAAATAAGGAAGATTTGGAAACTGCATTTAAAATCAAACTTTTCCTCGCAAATACTTCGGCTTGAATATGCACGTGCAACGAATGCGTGTTTATATCACGTCAAAGTTTTACTCACGTAATTGCTCCTCGGTCATCTTAACTGTATTGCTATTCAAAGCGAGTCCAATCGAGATACACCGATTACACGTGGAAATAAATAGAAAAAGGGCCGTTTATGAAGTTTCTATTTTACAAAAATAGATTATATCATTTATCCGTGATCCCTTTTACGCTTGTTTCTATTTCTATGCGGGGCCAGGTCAGTAAACTTGCCATGACAAAATCCACTAGAGCTTTTGCAAGATCGCAGCTTCTTAGAACAAACTTAATAGGCGATTCCTCCAATCCCTGGGCGCGTGCTTCGATCTCTGCGTATAATTTACACACTTCTCGAGCGATTGAAGCGGTGCAACCGCGTTTGACAGCTTTCGATCAGCTTGCAGGAGATACAGACACAGCTGGCGTATCTGTACGGACACAAGGCGCCAAGCGCTGGTGCGAGTTTCAAATGCGTGCCCTTGCGTGCCCTCTACGACTGCGTCCGTCGATAATTAGATCGGTGTAAAAGTCTAATCAGACTTTAAACTACGGTATTCCGCAGTAGAGAAAACGTATAAATGAGCTAGAGGAATTGTTTAAAATCGGTGGTAACATTGTTCATTACGTTTTCGAACGACGATACGTCACCGCACATATGTTCAACGATGCGCACCGGAAACGCACGAAGCGAAACGATCGACAATGGCAGGGCCGTACGCGTGTACATTCATAGTACCCAGAGCTGTTTGCAAATTAATCGGAGTCATTATAGCTCGTCGAGGTTGAATATTATCTATAAATTCCGATAATTGTTTTCGTGTCTCCTTCATTGTAAAAATGAATCGAATTGAAAATTGTTCGCAAGAGCGTCCCGATTGTTTCCAAATTTCATACGCTACTGGCGGGCAAGAGCGAGAGTGGGAGAGACACTAAGGTCCATCGTGGAAAAATGGCCTTACTCGCGAGAAACATCTGCAAGGTATTTTCGCAGGTAATGCATATTCGATTCGAATAACGAATCTCTATTCCCTGTATGATTCTTAGAATTTTCCGTATTCTACTAGACTAAAATATCATTAGTTTTACCAAATCCATTTAATTGCACGGTATACGCTAGTGCGAACGAAGACAGTGCCCAATGATTATCGCAAGGACGTTGCATACGAAGTAACTTTTTTGCAAATACGCGTGAAAACTTTAGTTATGCAGCAGTCAACGAAATTCCTGAGAAAATTAACCAATATTTCCTGCTTGGAATGCGTTAAAGCAAACAAGTCCTTGGCATTCAATTAATAAAATCGATATAACGAACGGGTTCGGCGATTGTGTTATTCAATCGTTACATTTCCGTCTCTATTCTCGTTATATATATATATCTTTTTAACGCGGCGCGTATGATCAAATTGTACGTAAGAGAAGATTTTGTGTTGTATATCTTTATTGCATTTAATCACTCGGTTTATGGGGCTGGAGAGTAAAATTCGAAGTATTTGTATTCGCAGACTGCTCCGAAGGGAGCTGTTAGAGCCTTGCACTTAGGGGTGGTGCGCCATCAGGAAGCGGTAAGTGTTAATCTTTTCTTTGATAATTATCGTCCTGAACAAGTAGGCTTGTTCATCGAAACTGGGAGGGAAGAGTAGAATCATCATCCTGAACCGTTTCTTTCAGGGAGTTGAACAAGAAGGGAAGATAAAATGCACCCTCATACCAGGAGACGGCGTGGGACCGGAACTAGTAGTTTCCGTTCAGAATGTTTTCAAGGCGGCAAACGTGCCGGTTGAATTCGAACCCTACTTCCTCTCCGAAGTAAATCCGACACTGAGCGCTCCGCTTGAACAAGTGTCCAACAGTATTGCAAGAAATCGAGTATGCTTGAAGGTACTCCCGCGTTCGATACTCGAAGAGAATCACTCCTACTTAACGATACTAAAAATGTAATTTATCTAATAGGGTATTCTAGCGACGCCGGATCACTCCCACACTGGCGAACTGCAAACATTGAATATGAAACTGCGCAAAAGTCTAGACTTGTATTCTAACGTGGTACACGTAAAATCTCTGCCCGGCGTTAAATGTCGTCATAAGAACGTGGATTGTATCATCATAAGAGAACAAACCGAAGGAGAGTATTCTGCTTTAGAGCATGAATCTGTGAAGGGAGTGGTAGAGTGTTTGAAAATAGTAACAGCTACCAAGAGCCAAAGGATCGCAAAGTTCGCGTTTGATTACGCACTGAAACACAACCGTAAGAAAGTCACTTGCGTTCACAAAGCCAACATCATGAAGCTCGGCGATGGTCTGTTCTTAAAGTCATGCCAAGAAATAGCTCAAATGTACCCTAGGTAACTATATTCTCATTTTATTTCATCACCCGCTAGGAAAAAACGATAATTATATATTTCATGTAATTGCAGGATCACTTTCGAGACAATGATCGTGGATAATTGCACGATGCAAATGGTGTCTAATCCGCACCAGTTTGATGTAATGGTATTGCCAAATCTGTATGGTAATATCGTTGATAATCTTGCGTCTGGACTGGTTGGTGGTGCCGGTGTAGTCGCAGGTGCCAGTTACAGTCCAGAATGCGTTGTCTTTGAACCGGTAAGATTATTTACAACATAGAATTGTCGAGATTAGAATATGAATTAACGAAACCTTGTTTATGATATAGGGAGCGAGACACACATATTCGGAAGCTGTTGGCAAAAATGTGGCGAACCCGACTGCCATGATCTTGTGCGCCGTAAAGCTTTTGCGCCACGTTAATTTGAAACGTTACAGCGAACAACTGAAAGACGCGTTGAACCGTGTCTTGAACGACGGGAAAGTATTAACGAAAGATTTAGGTGGACAGAGCTCTACGACAGAATTCACAGCCGCTGTGATCAGCTGTCTTCGCTAAACAGCTATTCTCGCGCGATCTCTGGTAATCTTCGAGAGACTTATGTAACATAGAATGATATAGGCGCATTGTACCCGTTTTACAATGTCGGAAACAGTTTAAATGGTCGTGTTGAATTGTATAGTATTATCCCACCACAGACTGTACCTAACTTATGCGTTGTAAGTCTAAATTATTTAATGAAACGTCGTCGTTGTGTCACTGTATTTGTAATTGAAACTGTACTTGTCACAAGACGTTCTGCCAGTTGTATGATAACTATGTAATACTCGAATTGTACATTAATAAATTGTACTACCTCCTATCGATCAACTATTTATTTACGTTTGATAACATAACCTCGTCGCAATGTGTTCTTATAAGTTACTACTGCATATAATCTGTTTATAATTATAAAAACAAGTTTGAAAAAATTGTTTACAAAACCTCTATGCTTCTTTGGACGAAACTGACGTCAATCTTCGCGACTATTTGACTAAAACACTGTGACAAAAGGACTGTCATTCGGAAGTTTCGGTTTAACAGAAACTCGCGTAAAAATTTATCGATATTCGGAAACTTCACTCCTGACTTACATGCAACGTATGTGTGTATATATATACCAATTAGCATTAAAGCACATTCCATTTTACATGCAACAGCATAAGATACATAAGCGAACTGTCAAAAAACACATGGCCCGATGGACACCGGAGATTTGGAACTGGAGTTAATACGCCAAGATATTGTAAAGAACCACCTTCACGTCACGGCTCTAATACAAGTAAATATTATGGGGAACAACATTTTTTATAACAAAATACAGCATAACCTCAAATACAGAGCGATATTAGAAAAAATTGATGCATTACGACAAATACACTCCGAATGAAACGTCCCGCTTATATAATCACTGCATTTATATGCAATTACCACTCGCTCAATTGCAGAATCGTTTGGTTTCAACGACATTTTTATCATAATAATAATTCTAACCTAAGACGAAATGTACAACAAACAATTGTCACTTTATTCCAGCGTCTGTTTATCAGCTGATATATGTGTTCTAGGATATACAGCAATGTACCGGTCCTCTAGAGTTACTCAACGAACTGAATGGAGAAGGCAGAGCAAAGATAGCGGCCTTGAAATCATCCATAGATAATTTAGCGTCCACAGCGGAAAGGGAGTTGTCCGAGAAGAAGAAAGCGGAGTTGCTAGCAGAAGTAGATACCTACAAGCAGCAGCTTAATACTTCCTTAGCCGCATTTCGTAAAGCCAATGTTGTCAGCGTGTGCGTGATAGACAAGCTTGCTAAGGAAGAGCTACTATCGATGCCAGAAGAGCACCAAGCTGCTGTTCGTAAGAGGCGTAACAAGCAAAGCCTAGCGAATACATCGAGTCAGTTGTCGGATAAACTATTAAGCATATCCAGACATTTAGCCGAAACGACTCAGAGAAGCGCGAACACCTTGGATAATCTAAGTATGTATTTTGGGTTTTATAAGCATTTCTCGAAACAACAAGATTTCTAACGCTCCGAAATGTTTCAGTGACCTCATCCGATAAAGTTACTAGCACGAAAGGCGAGTTGGAACATCAGCAACAAGTTATAGTTCAATCTGGAAAACTTCTAGGCAAATACGGCAGAAGAGAAGTTACCGATAAAGTTTTACTAGCACTAGCATTTGCATTTTTCTTCGCCTGTGTCTTCTACATCTTACAGAAGAGACTGTTTTAAAAGTACAACAAATCGTTCGCGTGCGAGCGACATTTGCATGGAAGAAGACACGTTTCCCGAGCCACGAGTGAATTACGAATAATTTTTCTCCCATCGTTACTTGTTATTTAACTTTTAGCAGAAGCCCCGTTTCGTGGCAATACTATTTTACGATAGAAATAAGAGCGTTTGAGAAATGAGAGGATTCCAAGATCGCATTTTTTAAGAGAATAATGTAGCTTAAAGGTCACGATACGCTCGTAGATCTCATCACCAGAACTGATTGAACATTGCCAGCTGATTTTGAATTATAGAATCCTGAAATAAAGAAGAAACATATTATAAATACCTAAGATTGCTGTTACACCACCGCATTAACTTCGCTAAATAGTTAAGTACTCCACAAGTCGCTGCACACCAGCTCTAAAATTCCGATCGAAAGTGAATCGCGCTAAGAAACGGTGCAATTTACTGTACATTTTTACAACTGTTCATAAATTCCTCCCGCGATATGACCCCGTCCTTATCGACATCCATCTTCTCGAAAATCTTGTCCACGTGCCTGTCGACCATTCGCTGAATCGTCTGACCGTTGTGGAGCATCTCGTAAATCGCGGACATTATCACCAGCATTTCCTTCCTGGTGATGTAACCGTCCCCGTTTAGGTCGTAAAACCTAATGAGAGGCAGGAATAGAAAGTAACGTTAAGCGACCGCTACGAACGATCCGCGATATCTGCGCGCTTCTGGGGGATCACCTGAAGATCCAGGATAGCTTCTGGTCTATATCTCCGTTGGTGATCAAAGCTATCTCAGCGAGGAGATCCCCGAAGCTGACTATACCGTCCCCATCCCTGTCGATGGTGTTGAAGAGGATCTGCGCGTACTTGGCCGGGTCTCCCAGTGGGAATAATTTCGCGTACGCCGGTTTCAGATCGTTCGTGGTCACCGCTCCTCGCGGGCAATGCTGCTTAAAAGCACGGTAGAGCTTTCGTATCTCGTCCTTCGAGAAGCCAGTTTGGCACGTTAGAGAGGAGAGCCGCTCCGGAAATATGTACGGCGGTTGCCTTTCGTCGTCTTGAATGTTCTCTACGAAAACGCAGTGAGGTTGAACAGTCGTCGAAGGTTCTAAAAGTATTGAAAATCATCTTCTACGATCATCTCTCTATCCCTTGCGACGGTCAATGATTTATCAATGGCTAATCGCCTCGGTATGGTATCTTTACGTAGACAAGAGTCGCGTGGGAATCTCGTTGAAGCGCGTTACAGACTTGATTTACAAAAAATATCAGGGTAGTAATTCTACGGTGTTTCGAGGTGGGGGATTTGTTGTTAGTTTCAGTAGCAACGTACCAGCTATCTTCTGAATGCTTCGCTTCATCTTCCTGAAGCTCCGTTGCATCTTCAACGAGAGGCTCGCTCGACTTCTGATCTGCTGGCTGCCCTTGTCGTCGGCATTGAGACTGTTGGACATTGTTAAAAATTTCTGGCATGCAAAAACGTGTTGGTTTTTAACGGAGAGGAAGTGGTACTTTCTTTAGCATAGTGTACCAAAGAGGAAAGAAAAGGAAGATTACTTCGGTACCGCCATCCTCGATCGCCAGGATACCAGAGAAACTGCGAGATGAACGAAGCTGCTGAAGGGGACGAGCGAGATGCAGAAGTTGTCTCAATCGCAAGTGAAACGGAACTGACGCACGTGGTGCAGCCGGATTCGAAGAGCGGCTTCGAGGAAGGAAACTGCTATTCAAAATATTTAGACGATTCGCCATGGTCAGTGTTCGTAAACCTGAAGGACGAGCCTGCCGCAAATACGTTTAATAATCAAACGTTTCGTTCTTCGGCGTCGATGTGCATCTGGTGTACGAAATCACGAATCTCGATGAATCCTGATATGCTCTTCTCTATCCATTTCCAGAACTAGAAACTAATTACCATTACTCCAGATATCTAAAAAATTGCTCTAATTTTGCATAATTAAAAACAGTATTACGCTTATAAAGTATCCCTCGACGCACATCCTATGCATCAGCCAAACTTCTTATTATAGAAGCCACTTGTACATTACATTCGCGTATCCCCGCGCGCGTCTCCCGAGGAATACCAATTAGGCAAACATACGCAAATTGGTCTAACCGCGTGATTCATCCATTCGCGTTGGGATTACCCAGTTTCCAGAGATCGGGATTCTTTTCTTATTTCAATGAGAAAAGCACAGACCGACCCTGCACCATCCCCTTGTGCCATCGTCCACTCGACCGTTATCAAAATGCAATTGACGTAAATTGAATCCAGCTCACCGTGACACGAATACCCCTTATCGCTCGATTATAACACTCGTTTAGATTTTAGACATTTATGGTGTGTACCACGGTGGACCGGATTTAACAGAGGCATGAGAAAATCATTAAGAGGATCGCGAAACCCCTTGGTGCAAAACGGCGGATCGCACTTTCTCTGCCAAATGCTATTAATAGTCGCCGAGAGCCTGGAAACCGGCTATTACGGTAATAGGAAATGGTAACGGCTCAGTCATGGTGAACCGTGACAAGAACGATTACGCGTTAGCTCAACACTTTTCTATTTACAGAATAGCTTGAGGTTTATCGGGAGCGATCGACATCTCTTGGAAGACGCGATTGATTACACTGGTCTAGAATTATTGTTGAACACGCAAGTACGGATTCGCTCTTCTTTCGTTTTCCCGAAAGGAATATAAAATTGAAGAGAAACATTTCGGTTATTCCTCGTCGAGGAGTACATTTGCGACGATACGTAGCAAAATATTGATAACTTTCTGTGGATGTAATTGGAGGCATGAGCCTTGACATGTAGGGCAGCACAAAGTAGGGCAGTAATCAAGTTCGTTATCGGCGGGAAGAGCCGCGAATTGAATGGCGGCTCGTGAATGAATCGACACGACTCTATGTCACTCTTATGGGATAAACGTCGAGAAAGAACGAGCCGATAAAAATACTACCGACTCCTCTTTTGTCCGACGATGATTAAGGAGGAAACAGAAGCGCAGTTTCTGCGTATCGAAATGCCGATCAAATGAGTAGCTACGATTAAGTCAGCAGTCCCACTGTTATCGTATATTTTCTTGAGATAGAATCCGTGCACGCTTGGAATACAAAAATAGGCAGCACGCCGGCTGAATAAGAAATTATGACTCGGTTCGCAGCAAACAATGAACAGATAGGGTGTTCCCCAAGTTCAATGTGACCGGAAGGAATACGTGCCCCGATAATCTGCACGCGCCAGTATCCAAAAATAATGTGGGATGCTCGGTTAAACTGAATTCCTGATAATCCCCGTAAGAGCACTATGATGTATATACAACATTTGCGTTCGCGATAGGCGTCCTCGGATAAACGAAATAAGTTACATGCGAAATTAAAGATAATATCGAGCGTTTAGAGTCTTCCTCGAGGTGAAAGCGACGTACGAGGGCATAACTTAAAGCGATTAAAAACACCGGTCAGAGGTCGAAGCTATCATCATCCTTAATCATCAGCGCTCTCAAGTTCGCGCTGTCGTCGAGGAAGACGCCGAACAATTACAAGCATACGCGTATTTACAAGTCCTCGCAGCGCGTTTTTCCCTGAGCGGTAGGGAAGTCTTAGTGTATAAAACAGCGGTAAGCATCCAGCATCTCTCCATTGGGAGAGTGTACTTGCCGCGCGAGTACAGCTCCAGCTTCCTTCGAAAGCCCGGAAAAGAAACAGAGAAGAGCAACAAAGAGAGGGAAGCGGGAAAGTGAGCGTAAACGATAAACGATTTGAAGAAAAAAGAAAGAAGCAAACTGTTGCCAGTTTAAGTGAACCGCGACAAAAGTGCCAGGAAACCTGAAAGGACACTCGTTGCTGATCGCTCTGTTCAGAAAGTGTGAATTTCGAAAGTAAAGACAAAGAAATCGTTAAATGTACATGTCGCAACCGCTTGTCATCCGGCGTTGTAACACGAAAGTTCGTCACGTTTGACTTAACACGGTACAATTATTCGTGCGTTCGCGCTTACATTCACTCTGAAATTACGTTCTTTTCCGGATTTTTGTCGGTCGTTAGGCGCCGAGGCTTAGCGGAACAAACGAAAGAGTGTGCTCAAAATGAGAATATTAGTCACGTTCCTGTTGTTAATCGTCGCTGTATCCGCGGCGCCATGGCTTAACATTCTTTTCGGAGGGCAGCCCGGCTACAACTACAGGGTACCCGAGTATAAAAATCAACAGTTCGAGCGTCGACAGGGGAAAGGTGGAAAAGAACGATGGAAGGAGATCTGCAGGACGATCAACGCCGATCCCTACGCCTTTCCAGGCCGTGCTCCTTATCCCGCTGGGCCGGTCTGCCCTTGGCGATGATCCGAACTTGCGGTCGAAACGAACGGATCGTACAGGTGCGTTGAAAATATGAATTTATTGTAACAATATCCGGGGAGTACGAATATATCCACTGGTTATGAGTATTTCAGTCGGTATACAACTTTACTGCTTGAGTAACTAACGATACGAAAGTACGGGGGTCCTGTGTACCAAGAGTATAAATTACGGTACCGGGGGCAACATTTCTCGCGGCGTCTTGTTTTATACACTGATTGTACATGACTTCTCTAGCGTATTATATCCGCGCAATTAGTCGTTGCTGTCACGCTAATCTAAGCCCTAAGTATCGTCAATTACCTTAAAGATTTCTTAACGTATAGGGTGTTCTCAAACTGTAGGTGTAAGCTTAACTGGCTCCACAGAACACATTTCAGGAAATAAGGAAGTCTTGATTAAGTCGTGAATTATTTACGAGATATGCAGATTTGGCGGAGAAAAAGATAACGGTCGCTTTAAATTAAGAGGGATTAGGAATCTATTCGTTCGGACTATCAGTCAATGTCGTACGAAGGAAACGATCTTTACTTTGGAACTGATGCAAGCTGAATACCTCGGAGACTATTATTCTGCACACCTGTGTCCATTACAAGTTTCAAGATCGCACCTACAGTTCCGGAACACCTCGTATTATAGTACAGCAAGCTCTTTCTCGTTCCCTTCTCCTTTCTTTTTCACGTAGAAAAATAAATCATTTATACTACACAAGGTTCAAGTTATACACGTTCCGTTAAAAAAATGCATGTTATCGTTATCGTCATTGCGACTGTCGATGGTCTTAATAAATACCGTATATATTACACATTATATACAAATAAAAAAAAATCACAGAATGACTGTAGTAGCACGCCAGTTCGTCCGTAAAAAAATCTCTCGATGCCCGATATCGTGTCGTTCCCCTCGAGCAACATCTGCGATGTGTTAGAGAAATTTGTACACCGCGCGCAGCTGTGGAACGTGACAGGACGAGAAAGAAAACAATCATTTCCACACTTGTATCAGTCCGTCTGTACTACCAGTGAGGATGCACGTGTTCGACATCGCCACGGCTGAAATAGTATCGTGATGACCGGACGACGGTGTTTCAGGACCCTGGCCTCCTTCCTCGGAATTTCTAGTTCGAACGCCGATGCCTCCGCCGGACGACGGAGTGGGACCGCCGCCGGCTAACACCTCTTGTACCACGTTCGTTCCATCAATCAAGCGTTGCCTGAAGAACATCAGAAACATTGTACTGCCCGTGGCAAAACCACTGGTCATTGGCAGAATGTAAATAGAGCATGTATATAAAGCATTTAGAATAAATAAGGTGTTTATAAAAGCATCGTGAATAGCAGCCTTTGTTTCATACACAATTACTAACTCGTATGCTAATGAATTCGGAGCAGTGACGTCGTTGGCTGCAGGCAGCGCAACGTACGACTCATTCGGCGTGTTCAAGTCCCAGAAGCGCAATCTCATGTCGGTACCGCCAGCTAGCAGAAAGCCTGAGCGATCAATGCACCCGGAATACATGGCGCATACACTGTGGCCGCCTTGGGAATGACTAAGAGGCGGCGCACTGGATGCCCAAAGAACCATTTGTCGGAAATCAGTCTCGAGGTTCCACATTGAGATCTCGTTGTTACCCTGTACGGCGGAAATTATCCACGAGTGCTCCGTCGGATGGGTGATTACCTTTCTCACTCTCGCACCTACTGCCAAACATGTTTCAAGTTTCACATCGATTTTGAATACGTTCATCTACTTGCGACGCTTTGTTCGTTTATAAATTTACCCGTGGGATGCTTGATACTGGTTATTGGCAATTGAAACCGCAAGTCCCAGCACGTGTGCACACCTGAGCTTGTACCCAGAGTCAACCATTGTTGATAATTATTTACACAGAACGAGGTGATCACCCCGTGCTTCAAATCGTTCTCCAGGCGCCACGTTGTACCAGGGCATCGCAAGTCCCAGCCGACGAGCGAGCCGTACAACGAAGCGTACACGAGAACCGATTGCGATCCGGAATCCAAGTACTGCAGATCAACCGCGCACCCTTCCTCCTGCATATTCAGACACGTAATATCACTTTATATCAATGATAGAACACAAAGAAGGCGTAGAACGATATTGCGGTGTGCATAGTTACCTGAAGATCCAACTGTCTGCTTCCGATAACACTCATTTTACTTGAATTCGATTCAATTCGCAAAACAAACACTGTGCCCGATTGGCTCGCAGAACTCGCCAACGATTGCCCCTGATCGCATATAGCCAGACCGACTAAAGGATCACCTCTGTGCATGTAAGTTTGCCTGGTGCAATTAAACAGAATTGTTAGATACGATGGGTAAGGTTGTTGGGTAAGTAACGCGTTGCTGAAGCTCGGAGAAGACTCTACCTAGAGCGATTAGCTATGTTTCGACCTTCCATCTTACTAGCGTCCCATATCTTGATACATCCATCCGCGGAGCTACTTGCAAATAGGCTACTATCCGGTATAGAAACTAGCCTATTCACAGCAGCTCTATGCTCGTGAAGATACGCTACTGGAACTCCTCGGGGTCTCCATCCGCTTGGCAGCAATCGTGACCCTTCCACAGAACACGAACGTTTTTATAACAGATGCTGGTATAATACCCAGGACGCCATTATCGATTATTACCCGTTTGCCATGCGATGTCATCAGCCCAATGCTGCGCCCTTAACGCTGCAGCGTGCTGTTCCTGCTTCCTATACGTCAGTTGCCTCACTTCTAATCTACAAGGAGCACACCTGTCTGAAAAATTACAAAAAGTTGTACCGGCTACAACGGAGCATTCCCGATAACGTTGAAAAGTATTTTTAGGTGAACGTACATTGAATGTACGAACGTTCGTGGAGAGAATGGTCGTTTATACTGTTCATGTCAGACAGACTGTGCTGCGGCGACAAATGTATCTCTCCTCCGTGTAAACTTTGGCTGGGACTCCCGCTGCTTCCAGTCATATCCGACATCTTAATAGTGTGCTAAGGTGCAGAGAAGCTCGATTAGTATCACGTAAAACTTGTCCGGTGAATATAGTTATTTCGGAGATTACTGGAACATTGTCCTGAGCTGCAAACATCGTACGCCATTCTTGGTTCATTGCCGCGTACGTGCCGACGCTGTCCGAGGTCCTGCGATCCAATCGTTTAAATGGTGGAAGACCTAGATCGCCTTTTGTATCGGGATACAGTATCACTGTATGATGCCGTATCCTTTCTTTCATAGAACTTAATTCCAATTTCCCGTCGACGGATTTGAATGTGTTTTGTACCGCGTCCGCCGAGTTACGGTATTTATTAATCTTCATTAAATGAGGCTTCATAATTAGCAACTGGTCTTCGACGGTCTCTGTCATCGATTCTGAGCTTAATCGTCTGAAAAGCTGAAAACATATCGTTTACCCCTTTCGAAATCTATGGGAGACACTTGCAAAGGGTCTTGCAACTTACGTTTCGCAACGAGGTGCTCATTTCGCTGTACTGAGGTACTATCCCTGTCACCGCTTTAGCTCGAGCCGTTTGCCTCTGCTCCAGAATTTGAAACAGTTCTTCCATATCGCTGTACTTGACGACAGAGTCGTAAACGATTCTTGGTATGGGGGATACCAAGGCTTCTAGTAGTAAAATTTCTTTCTCTATCTGTATCAGGGGGTGTTTTAAGTACGGCTGTATCATCGACTGGACTTTGCATTGAACGTCGACCAAGTTAAGCGTTCTCGCAGCCGCGGATATGAAACCGACGGTTGCGTGCCTTATCCACAAGTTTGGATGCACCTAAGTGAAGGATTTACGCGTAAGACATTTGGCGTTAAACGAGATTGTTTAATCATCAAATGCTGCCGGAGCGTGACTTACTAAAAAGACCATAGTCTCGAATAAAAGTTGATAGAGCGCGGACTTGTGCAACAGTCCTAATTCCGTGAGAGTCGCCATCGCGTTAATAGCCTTTGTCGTCACGAATTCCTCGGGATCCGCTAGTCCTTGCTGAAGGAGCGGCATAAGTATGGGGCTACTGTGCCAACCGACGTAAGCAGCCACGCCGACGATACACTCGAAGAACGAGCCTCTCAATTCTTTGTCTTCTTTATCATTTAAAAACGTAATAACGTGACTGAGCAGAATGTCATTGGCCTTCTGTTTGCCGAAAAACACGCAGAGCTTATTTATCCCACTTTCCATTAATGTTTGCTTTACTAAATTTTGTGGATCTGTCAATAACATGGACACAGATTGTTGTACCTAACAATATCACGCGATTTAGTATGTAGCAAATGTCAATCAGTTATTAATTCCAGTTAGTCAATTACCATTTCGTGCAGCGTTTGAAGCTCGCTGTCGTAACTTGGCTTTGGACCTTCTTTATTACCTAGATTAGACAAATGGGCATTCTCCAAGTAACGCAGCGCGATGTGCGCTAAATGCGCGATATTCTCCGCGTAAGCAGCTCTAACGATCACTGCCTCGTCCTGCGTGATATGCGCTAAACCTGGCAGAATGTATTCCGGGAAGATGTTCACGTCCGATGGTGGAATTAATTTTACGAGATGCAAGCATTTCGTTAAAGTGTGTATAGCCGATACCCTCACTCGCGGAGCGAGATCGTGAACTAAATGAAACTGTCGAAAAACATTGCATTAATTTCACGCCGGCAGTGTTTGCGCTACTAATCGAGAATACTTACAATGTAAGGCAGAATTCGATCCAATATCGTTTCGTCCGACGTGTTCTCGGCTAACTCGAGTAATATTTCTAAACTTTGTAACTTGGATTGAGAATGATGTAGACCTCGTATACACGAGGTAACAAGCTGAGTAATACTAACCAGTCCTTCGAGTGGTTCTGGGGATGAGAACTTTCTCTCGCTTTCTACGTCCAAGCCGTGTTTCTGTTCTTCGGGTGACCCATTCTCCGATCGCTGATTCGTCTGGCTATCAGATTTACTGTGCTCCGACGAAGCGGTTTTCGCATCAACCTGATTCAAATCGCTTTTATCGAAACTTTGATCGCTGTCCCCTTCTACGATGGTGTTCTCATCGCTATGAGCAGAATCATCTTTACTCGACTCTATGTTATTCTCATATTGACTTTTTTTCGCGGTCTTCGCAGCGCTTTTCATTTTATCAGTCTCTTCTGCTTTCAGAATATTGATAATATTACCGATATCCTTCTTCAGTCTATTTATTTTCTCATCTGGCGACAAGATCGGGGCAGCGGAGAAGATAAGCATGTATGATTGTAGAAACGAGTAAAAGTATTCTGGGAATAGTGTTCCACGAGCCTGTGCCAAGTAAATTTCAGCGCTCTTCCTGTTCGCTGGATTCCTTTCTAGCATAGATGCGAGCAGTTCGCGTATTCCCGGATCCTCTATCGTATCCAAATGCTTGCTCACTGAATACTCATTGTTTCTATATGCTTGATATATCACAACAAAATCATTTTTAAATGTTTGTTCACTGTAATACAAACGATCTTTCTATATACTACACGCACCTAATAGTTGAGAAAAGTCAAATGGCGGGTGTCCTTCGTTATATAATTCTGTTAAAGCACAGCCTGCAGAGAAAATGTCCATCATTGGGTGCAGATCACCTGTCTTTAGCTCTTGTTCCGATAATAATAGCGTGTTGCTCAATTCCGAAGATAACGTCTTCACGAACCGTTCGGGGGCTATGTAGCAGGTCCTGGAATGGTCGAGCGAAGAACAGTGTTACACAATAACCGAAAGGACGATACATGTAAACTGTATCGCGTACCTTCTCCTAGACGTGTCAAAGAAGTATGAAAAATCAGCAGGGTTGTCCTCTGGCAAATAAGTTGGCTTGAAACTTGCAAAATCTGTGAGTAAAATCCAGTTCCAACTGGTTATCATTATGTTCTCTAGCTTTATATCGCCATGGCAGACTCCAAACTACAATCGAAGGATAAGCGATATTATAGTCTTCTTTTATGAAACTACGTCGATGAAATCTATCATACGTTTTTTCAAAATAACTACGTTTATAACTAATTCATTTGCGAGATATAATCAGTTACTTAATAATAATATTATCTCACCTTATGAGCTTGGTGCAACGCGTATAAAACTTGAAAGGTGATCCATTTCTTTTCTATACTCGTTAAAAATGGTCTGGTACTAATTCTGTCGTAAAGAGAACATTTTACATATTCCCTCATTATTGATCCAGACTTTTCTGTCAGCTAATATAAAAGTATAAATATTTCTAATTATACAATGATCCATAACGCAACTGTAAGTCATACTTTGAATTGAGATACTTACAATCATTCTCTGAAAAGGCAGGCAATTCACGGCGGATGCTAATTTAGACCTAATGTCCTCGAGTTTATCTTTATAAGCAGACAATGGTAGTGTTGGATCATGAATAACAAAAACTTTAACTACTATGAGACCCTCTTGGCTCCTGGCTCGAGCCACTTTAAAAAATCTCGTACTTCCTAAGCTGTGGACGTTTAAAAGATGATTGTTAAAAACAGAGGTCCATGAAAATTGTACGGTTGGGTAACATGTCTCGTATAATTTACTACCGATGCCCTATGATTTGAATGCGTACAAAATAAAGGACAGCGTGACACTCCTTTCCAATAGTAAACAGTCCTCGATAGCTTTAATTTGCGTTTAGTATGTTTAGTAAGAGTTTGACAGAACTTGTTGTTGCAAGAACCGAGACTTCATTCGCGCGATACTGGATGGAGATACTTACTTCACATCGAATAATAAATCGCTATGGTCCGTCAAGTAATGTTCTACTGGAAATATTTGACTAGGGGCGATACCCACTAATTGGTTTCCCATTTTGTATATTGATGTCTAGTCAAAACTGATGTATTTGCAAGCAGCATCCATTTTGTGCCAACTTCATTCGATTCGATGGAATTCAATGCTGCCACCACCCATTGATCGCGGTACAAAAGCTTCCTAGACAGTAAAATAATTGCCCTTGATCACTTTAAATTCAAGGATAGCTAATAATTTGTCGCATCCGATACCGATCTCGCTTGATTCTTCTCAAGATTCTAGAAATGAAATTGCGTTGCGTCAGTTTTCTCAGGAAACCACAGATATAGTTTGTTTCTAGTAATGTTGGTAACAATATTATAGTGCTATCAATTTATGGCTATGTTCGCAATGGAAAGTTTGTTTTACCGACCGAGTTTATCATTATCATCATTACTCCTACGATAAAACTGACAACAAACATCACAAACTGCCTACTGGGGGCGTCTCGGAAGGCGGCAAGAGAAAGCGACGAATAATAAATGGTATTTATAATGTCTTGATCAACCAGGATAGATTTAAATAACTGATTATTAGTAAATAACAATTTTATGTTCTTTCATTCCTGGCTCTTATCAGTTGGAAACGTGTATTTTCACTGAAAGTAAGGGAATTAATAAATGTTCGTACCTAGGAATTTGTATTACAGATGTCGTTGTTCGCTTCGCGCAATAAGCGCGCGTAATATGAGTTTTAATTCGAAAACAATTTGAATATCTGCAGTTAGCAGAATCAAGGGGCAAATATCTTATGTTTTATGTATAAGAATGTCTCGCGATCGAATTCATAGGAGCGTTTACATCTTCTACGTGACTCAATAGATATTGTAAACAAGGAGCATTGTTAAAATGATATAAAACGCAGTATTTAATAGACTTTTTATTGGGTACTCTTATAATTTTCATGTCTGGTCCAACATTATCGCATCGGAATAGAACAGATCACAAAGCTATTAATGGTACAAATTAAAACTAAATATAGCAAGCTGGCAGTATTTCCGAAGTAATTACGTAAAGTCATTGACGATGCCGCATCTTCGAAGCCCGTACGACTTTGCATTATATTACTTTACGCATTATCGGGATTAATAGATCGCAGGTTTAGAGACTTTTGTTTACTGTCTCGCGTTCTCTTTCTAAATTTCTCGCAATGACGAAATAATATTTCAATTATGTACGATTCCACAGTTCTACGAAGTACTATCTATTAAGTACGACGGTTATGCTTTAGCTGCGTGAAATAACGAGGAAACGGTGAGTCTTAAAAATGCAAACAAAGGAGGAAAAAGGGTATTTAAACACTTTATTGAAAACCAACGGTATCATTTAAATAATGAATAACCTGAAATGCTTTTTCTGGCATCACAAGAAAGCTGTCCAGCGGAGAGTTTCACGGTTCCCACGGATACGAGTAGGTTCGCTGGAGCATCTGCAAGGAGCGAATGGACTCGAATTGGTAAGCCCAAACGAAGTATTTAATAATATTATCGCCATGGGCGTCCGGAGGGACAGTTGCCCTCCCCCCCTGGATTTTGAGAAAAAATCGCTCATTTTTAAAAATTGATCGTTATTAAGTTTATACTAAACGAGGGAACATTTTTAAATTTCAGTTTTAAAATTGTAATTAGAAAACCTAAAAAAGCAAGAGGGGTATATTTTTCTTTACCATCATCCCAAAGTTGCCCTGGAAAAAAGTCTCCGGACGCCCCTGATTATCACAACTGTATCATATATAAATTGCAAACAAACATCACCTCGCGTTCTACTCACCCACTCAGCAATTCCTCACCTTTCATCGTCCAATATGAATCACGTTATTCCATGAAAAAGATGTATTCCAAAAACGAGCAAGGTCAAGCGAAATGTCGGATCTAGCGGCATCCACAAAGAGAGCAACTCCATGACAGTGTCATTATCACCATACTGTCGATGGATAGCTCTCTTCATAGCGCACGCCTTTCGTCGTTATCTTCTTTCCATGTCCTCCTCGCAACATGCCACGTTCCTCATCTTCTCGATCAAAGTTGCCACTTTACAAACGAACTAATGAATAGATTACGACTATACCGACAGTCCTCAATATTCTATTTGCATCCTAAAGAAAAGCTAGATTTTCATTCTACTAATCACGGGGAACTTGGAACTTAAATCCCCGAATTAACGGTTTCATTGAAAGATTCAATTTGTTTGGAACGCTTGTCGGGCGTTAACCGGACCAGATCGGTTCTTCGAGAGGCTATGTGTACCGAGAGGTAAAAATTGTCGCCCGTGGTGGAGCGTAGCAGCTTTGCTCGTTATCGGGAAGGTGCGAGCAGCCTCTTCCTCTTTAGCGCCGCCACCTGATTGCGCGGTAAACATAACCTCCGGTGCGTTAGCTCGTGCCACGGTGTCGTTAACACTTCCGTCTTCCCCGGCACACCTCCCTTTCGAGCCTGGAACTCACAACGAACACGTCGGATCTAGATTCGATCAAGGGGGTAGCGTTACCGATACCGGGCACTGATTACGACACAAGAAATTTCTGGCAGTCGAACAACCGATTCGAATGGTCGGACCACGACCGATAATTCTATCGATATAAGAGATAAGTTTTAATAATTCGTTTCGTGGATAACGGTTATCTGATACCGCTGGTCGGTAAAAGGAATGGTGAAGATTAGTTTGAGGAGGCCCTGCGACCGAGGAAATATTGGAATAAAGCGAGAAAGTTTCTCGATAAATTGAAAAGTACATAGAGTACGCTCCTATCGCGAACGATCGGCCAATTATCATTAGGCGAGCGACTGTATTCGGATGGATCGCAATTAACGGGTATCATCTAACTTCCGAATAAACCGAGACTAAGTGAACTCTGGAAACTTGTTCGTTAACACGACGCAGAGTAGCGTTCGTATTTGTTCAGTTGACATTTTTACCGGTTTACGAGCAACTGCTTAAACAGGCAAACACCGGGGCAGCTCAGTTGGTATTTACATATTCCTCTCCCGTATCTTTCTTTTCATCTTCTTATCGCCCGTACGATAGTCTCGAGATCGCGATTGCCGCGACTCGCGTAACACCTCGCCTACCCGCGTAATTACGCCGAAACGAATCCAATGTCGATCGGGTAAAATTCGGGCGAGGAGCTTCGTATTACAGGCATTAAAATAGTAAAATATTACCCTGTACCAATGGAAACCGCTTTCCTCCCGCGAAATGCATTTGAGTATCGCGCAGGCACGCAATAAATCACATTTGCGTAACGTGCCGACGAAGTTTATGCCTTTTCTTAGTGGGGCAAAGATAAACTTTTCAGAGTTACACAATGGAATTAATGTCCTTGGCGATGACTCGATGAATATCGCGCGTTTCCACGCTCCTCCGTCGCGTTCCCGAAGGATCAATAAAAACACACACGTTTGTTAAACCCGAGGACAAATATCGAGTATCGTCTTCGGGAGAGAGAGGAGCCCAGCGATTACGCGTCCTTATCAGTAAACGATGCGATAACGCGATAACGAACCGACTCCGCACCGGTATTACTGAAAATCCATCTGTAATAGGTAGAATTTTTCTGCCTCGCTACGAGCCGATCCCACGGTCAAACGAATTTCGGGAGCCTCCCTTCGCCGAAGGTACAGACGAAAACGGTATATGCTGCTTGTTCAGCTTGATTCCACGGGTAGCTATTTCAAGGCACCTCGCACAGAGAGACCGTAAAACTGTCTCGAGCAAGATAAAAGCGAATAAAGTCAAACAATCCACTGATCCTTTTCGTTTCGTTCCTCTATTTACCGACTTTGGCCTTATCACCTTAATTGCGCGGCTCTTTGCAAATGAATACTCTTGTCTTTTCCAAATATCAACTTATACCTTACCACCTTACAGTTTCTATTATAACGAAAGGGACCTCAGAAGCAGAATCGTCACAAGATCCCCCTGATCCCAAAATCGCAACGATTAAAACACCTGACTTTCTTATCGCGTTGGTCGTAACAATTTTTAATCTCAAAGACGTCGCGTTTCTCGACACGGTTTGCTAATTGAAAGCAGCGTAATTAACCGAACAAAAGCCCGCCGGAAGGTCGACGCCGCGAGGAGGACTTCGAAATTTGCCATTCGATATTCGTAAAAAAGGGGTCACGTTAAATACAGTTTCTTTATATATTGGAAAGATATACCTGTCGAGCTAGCGGCGCGCAGCGAGCACCTCCGTCGCCAGGAAAATTTCAACATTGTTATCGCGGCCGGCTGTAAAAGTTTCATTGCCGGTGCCCGTACGGTTACATAATCGCCGTTTCTAGCGCGAACGCCACGCGTGTGTTCTCTGGTAGCAATTATATCCCTCGAATTTACACATGAAAAGGCCTCGGCGCGGGGAATTCCAGCTGTGCGTCGCGCGAGGACGCGGGGACGTCGCAAGGCGCCGAGGCGAAGAAACATTTTCCAATTTTTCCCCAAAAAAAGCTCCGAGACCCGCGCCTCGCACAGTTCGAACACTTGTCTCGGATCTCTCTATAGACGACAGGGAACGTGATCCCTGATCGAGGCAACGTCCCCGTGGTCCTCTGCGACTTACCTGGTCACAGTATCCCCCGGAATAGCAAGCACGTCTGCGAGTCGCGACGGACTTCCGGATGGACGTGCATTCCGCCTGGCGAGCTGCTCGCGCGATCCGGCCGTGGTCGAAGCGGAGGAGTAAACCGGTGGAAACTGGGGACACGCGACAAACCGACGTGGAAGAGGACGAGGGAGGGTGCGAGGACGAAAAAGTATGGGCAAACTGACGAACAACCTTTGCGGAACAAACGTGACGGAGGAGGTTCAAGAACGAGTGACGTGGATGTCTCCGCGGGGCCGACTCATATACTCTACCTGCGCCGATCTGACGTCACGGGTACGCTTCTTATCAGGCAGGAGCACCAACACCTGTAAGCTCGCACCTGTGCGGCAAAGCTTAGCGCCGACGGGAACGCCCTGGGCTGAATTCTCTTGCCTGCGAGAAGCTTTCGCGGAAGCTCCTGATAGAATTAGCCCCTTCCTCCCTTGATACAGAGCTCCCTCGATTGAAAATCTATCCCCTGCAAAGGCCCCCACGGGGAACTATCGTTGAAGCACAAGTGGGAGATTTTCGCAACCGTTTTGAGAGTTTGTAAAACGGAAGGGGAAGCTTAGGGCAGTTTGGTTCTTCTTTCTATAACTTTTATGAAGAAATCTCGTTTGAAGATTTCGTTTTAAGTATTGTCATTTTAATCGGGGTTACATTAAAGTTTCGGTGGCGATTAAATTGAGAATTTCCAATTGCATCGTGGGTGGAAGGCACAATGGGATAGACTCGGGAATGAGTTATAGTCGTCGAAGCGGTTTTTCTCAGAATCTTAGGAAACAGGATGAATTTACGGCCCCGTAGAACTGGCGTACGGTGCGATATCAATAGCAAGAGCAAACGCGGTGGTTCAGGGTAAACATAGGTTACGTGAACGGGAGGAGGAAGCACAGAACGAGCGATAGAAACGGAAACACCGTCGCTGTGCGACGGTGTCACGCGCGTTTACGTGGAGCCGTTGCACCTTATCTCGTGTCCCATTTACATCACCGTGCACGGAGTTTTGTACTTCTTGCACAATTTCGATCGGAAGGAACTAACAACGAAGCCGTCGACCAACTTGTTGCTCCGTCCAATGATGTTAAATCTTTCGTGTTTCGGTCGGATAGGATTATAGAATAGCATATCCTAGATTTCTTTAATTTCTTCGCTCAGGAACGTGTTCGCTTAAGCCAGCTTAAGTTACACCGTAATTGTAGAACGGCTGCCAATGATGCATTTGCCTCTGAAACAGAAGCATCGCGCTGTAGCGATCAGCCTTTTCTATTTATTGTACAAAATCACCTGCACGCGTCTTGAAAGATTTTCCTAACGTGATCGAGCATCTGCTTGTACGCGGCTAGGTCCGAAGCTTTGTCCTGTTGAACCGTCTCCAGTCTGGCCTTTAACGCGAGACATTCTTCTTGAAGCAACTCCATTCTACAGAACGAAGTGGGGATATTAACACTAATAGCTATATATCATAGAAAAAGTCATGCAGTAAGTTCAAGAAAAATGAAAACTTGGAATTTAATAATTTTGTTAAAGTCTCAAAAGCGGTCATTTAACCGCTCTGGTAGGTTTAGTGTTAAAGCGATTAGAGAGACACTCGTATTTAAGTTTTCGCAGATCTAACAACTATTTTAGACGATTTTTTGGCACTTGCCTGAGCCGCGCCTGTTCCATGTCGAGGAGCTCGTCGTTAGCCTTCAATGATTTGGGCAAGAACCTCCCTCTGTATCCAGTATCGATCCTCACGATCCCAACTCTTTCCGTCTCCACTTTTCGAAGCTTCGACTCCAGCTTCGCCGATTTGTTCCTCTCGCTGCGTAAAGAGTTCTGAGGAGGAAGAGTCCCACAGTCAATATATGTTTTATCAGAAGGTTGATTCACTTACGGAAAGAATATCGGCGTCGCTTCTCTCTTTGTCCAATCGCCTGTTCAATACTGTTACTAATTCCAGAAGCCTCTCCCTTTCAGCCTCAGCAGCTAAGGCCAGCGTCACGTATTCGTTAGGTTCATTGGAGCTCCGGAAACTTTGCGGGGGGCTGGCATGGACGAAACTATTTAAATACATCTCCGGCTGGAGGGTCCTCTGGGATTTCATTGGCCCTATATTCGGAACTGTTCCACTTCTGAAATTAAGGTCACGCGAGTTTAGAGGTATCCCATTCATCATACGAAACTTGCTAAGGATCCTAACACTTTATTGGCCACGCGTCTCGGTGGACTATTCGTTAAGATTGGCAGATAAAGTGTCAGGAAGTCTGCTAATGAATTTAAGCATCGCTGAGGAGAGACCTCAGTTTATCGATCTCGATCTCTCGTTCCTCCAGTCTCCTCCGTAGACGATCAATCTGCAGCTGAGCGGACTCCAAGTCGTTCTTCACGTTCATACACTCGCGTTCGCTCCTCTCCTCTCTGTTCTTCATATCCGCCTCACGTTCCTGCTGCTTCAGCTCCATGATTTTCAACCGACTCTAAGGTTCCCGATTCGCCAACCCGTTAACTTTCAGTTGATGAACGAATCCAGGGATATCGCGCATACTCACGTTGAGGGTTTCGATCAAGTGATCGTCGTGAGACCTTTTCTCATTGAGTACCGCGACGTTCCCTCTGGTTAAGTTCAATTCATGCTCCAGCACTTTTATCCTCGCCTTGGAGGCCTCCAGCTTCCTCTTGTAGTTCTCGATCGCGACCTCAGCTTGTCGGAGCTGCTTCGCTGAATTCTCGATCTGCTGTCGCCTCTCCTTCTCGATGTTTCGAAGATTGGACAGATTCTTCTTCTCGATAGACGCTGAGAAAGACGTGGGTAGCTTTTAGCGATGAGGATCTAAGCATTTACGAATTCTTGCTCAGTACCAATGGACGCCCTCTGAGTCCCTTCGTAGTCCGACAGTTTAGTTTGCAATTCGGTGACCTTCTGATGCAACAGGTGAATCTGCTCGGCCCTGCCTCGCCACCCACCAGGTTGGCTTGATAGGCTGCTAGTGCTCACGTTCTCGCCAACTTCGCTGCACAGTAACTACGTTTGTACCATTTAAAAGCTGCCCTATTTCTCGAATTTGAAACACTCTGCCGTAAAACTCTAACACCGAATTTTTGAAATTATTCAGAGAGGTGGAAAATGCCCTACTAAAGAAAAGAATACCTTGTGCAGTTTGACAAGTTCCTGCTTAAGGCTGGCGCAGGTGTTTTTCGATTCGTACAGTTTCGTCTGCGATTGCTGCAGCTTCTCGGTTAAATATTTCACCCGATCCTCGTCTTCCTTCGCTTGGCTGCTCTCACCACCTTTGTCAAGGATACTAGCCTGGATCTCGATCACGATATTTTCAAGTATTGGGATAAATTAAATTGCGAGCTAGGCTTCGCGACTGCCTCATTTCTCTATCGATTAGAAGCGTTCAATGTAACTCACTCTCCTGAGAGGAGTCGAGAGCTTTCGAACCAACCCTCTCGCGCCTCTCGTTCTCCAGCTCAGCCTCTTTGTTCGCCACATTGATCTCGAGACTTTTACATTTGGATTTGAGAACTTCGATCTCAGCCGTTTGCTCCCTGCATCTTTTGCTAAGCTCGATGATCTTCGCAGCAGCCATCTCGCTCGGCTTTCCTAAGATCGTTGCCGATTGAATCACTTCCGCCGAGCCCTGTTTCTTCTGCATCTTCTCTTCCGCTTCCTCGAGCGACCGGCGCAAGCAACCATTCTCAGCAGTCAAATCCTATCGTTTATTTTCTCCGTAATAAAATTCTATTGTACAGAATCGGTTTATTTAGTTCTAGGATGCGCTCACCTGGATTCGATTCCGTAAAAATAGATTCAATTCTTTGGGGAAAACAATGTGGTCGGGTAGTTTATCCTAGGGCACGTGAAAATATGCAAGTTCCATTCGTGATACTTTCAAAGAGGCTAATTACTTTACGCTTGTTTTATTATTTTTAATCTTGTACCTCTGACAATTCGTTCGCCCAAGAAACTGTCGCTTCAAAGTCTAAGGAATCATTCGCCTCGTTTTGTGCAGTTACGCGCGCGATTCCTAATTTAGACATTTCTCGGAGCAAGTCATTAAAGTTGATTGGCTAACCTGCTCCGAATTAAAAATCGGAGTTGTCCCTTCGCTCGTGACATATCGTTGAATTAAAATCTACGCCTTGAACATTGTCGGGATTATCGAAAATTTGTGTTACATTACGCTTTATGTTGCAACATATGACGTTATTGTTGCTACAAATTCTGCAACGTTCCGGGTACGTTATTTGAGACATTGTCTGGTCAGAATGACCATTAAATAAATTTTACACTGTTTAATAGATAGATGGTTTATCTATATCATTCCGCACATAAACCTTTACAATATCTCCATTACATAAAAAAAAGGACTTAATTCTAGATGTCGAAATAGAGAAACAATATGAGGATGACATTTAAAAACTTAAATTACGTCAACCGTACAGATTCAACAATTATGTTTTCGTCTTTTGCATGTATGGCTTCCCTCCTTGCTTTCCAGCAGGTCTCTGGAACTTCTTGTTTTGTCCGCCTGCCAATTTTCCTGCCTTCTGGAGGGCTTGCAATTTGTGATTCTTCGCGGCAGCTTCTTTCTTGTCATTGCCGCCGGAGTATTGCACATTTATCCTTCGCCCTTTGACGAACGAATGGTTCAGCGATAGTGCTTTCTGTTAACGAGTAAATACAGGTATATTTAGATGCGTGTTAACTTCAATGATGAAAACAACAATGTCGTTAGCGGAAAGCTTACCTCGTAATCTGTGTTATTGGCGAGTTCCACATAAGCAAATCCACGTGATAAATTTGTGTTGTCCTTTTTAGGTATCCTAATGTCAACTATTTGGCTAGCTTTCGTCAAGAAGTGTTTCTTAAGCTCCTCTTCTGTAATGCTAAAATTCGAAGGTTTATTTATTGCATACTCGAACTAATAATGAATACTCCACTGGACTAAAGTTAATAGGATATATTCTTACCTGAATGGCAAATTTCCTACGAAAAGAACGTATCTCTTTTTCTTCGCCTCCTGCTCTTTATTCTGTTGGGGCTTTCCTGTTGCTTTTTGACTTGCAGCAGTATTTACTTTAACTTCTTCTTCCTCGTCATCTTCCTCTTCTTCCTCCTCATCTTCGTCATCTTCATCATCTTCCTCTTCCTCCTCATCCTCATCATCATCGTCATCCTCATCCTCCTCTCCTTCCAATTCACTGTCATCTTCGTCTTCGCTCACATCATCGTCGACATCAACTTCATCCTCGTCGCTATCCTCGTCATCTTCTTCTTCTTCAGCTTCAACCTTTGACTTCAGAAGAAGGATATTACCCTGCTTAGCGTCTTTCTTTTTATTCGACTTGGCGTCTCCTTTCTCAGGCGACTTCTTCTTCTGTGCCTCGTTAGTTTGGACTTGCTTCTTCTTTGCAGCTTCCACTGATTTCTCATTTTTTACTTTACCCGGCTGTTTCTTTGCGACTTTATCAGTCGCAACAACTTTGCCCTCCTTTACGAGTAATAACTTTCTAAGCATCGCTAGTTTCCTCTTAGCGGTTTTTGTGATTTCTGCTCGCGCTTCTATCGTTTTAATCTTCTGTTTTAGAACATCGGCGGATAAGTCAGCCTTCAAACCATGGGCAGTCTTATTCTTCCTGGCCAATTTACGCTTCTCGCGGTATACCTCTCTCTGTTTCGCTTGCTGCTCTTTCTTGTCGCTGTCTGGGCTACTCTGCACATTTTTCTTTTCGTTTTTAATTTGTTTAATTGTCTGTCCATTTTGAGCAGCCGCATTGTCAACCTTCTTCTTCTTCTGCGCCTTATTCACATTATTTGATTCTTGTTCCCCCTTTACAGCTACCTCGCTTTCGCTTACACTACGCTTCTTTCCGTTCTTAACCATGATTGAACGATTGATATAGAAATCTGAATACAGAAGAATAATGAATTATTTAAAAAAGTTTTAAGTTAAAGAATAGTAATATCATATACATTCTTTTATATTATTAATTTCTATGGAAAAATAACTACATATAAGCGTGTCGCAAATAAAAGAACCAATTTACGAAATAGATTCGAGGAACACAAGAACCGGTAGCACGTTTTCGATTTAAATCTACACGCGCCCAGGGGTTAACTGAATTGTACCTTAGGAGGTGAAATATAATTTATATTTTACATTTCTGCAGTTGAAACTATACTTGTTAATACACGCTCTCTGATTTAGCTCGACAATACCAGTGAATACTCGAAAAAAATTGGAACGCAATGCTTCCAACCGAAACCAAGGTTATTATTGTAAGTCGATATTTCTGCTTTTTATATTAACTCGAAATAAAAGTATGTTTACCTAACTGATCAGTAATTTGTCGCTTAATAATTGCTTCGTTTAAGACGATTTAAAAGGCAAACAAATAGATACTTACTAGTTTTATAAAATTGTATTAGCAAGCCGCCTCAAACGTGGTCGTGGATGAAATCGTGAGGTTAAGATTACCACGCGTCCCTCGTGTTACTTGCTGTTGCTTGGTGTTACTGCGTAGAGACGAGCATTTCCGATTTCGATTTCTCCTTGCCACGCATGCGCGCCTCTGTATAATCTTGGACTTTCCCAATCCAATTTTATTTGTCTCGTATGAATTACAAGCATATAACATTAAAAAACAAACTACATACATCGATTTCACCGAATAATCACTGAGACATTCAAAATAAAATCAAATGTCGTTCGTTATCAACGTTGGGAGTCTAAAATTGAATGATTTTTAAGAGCGTCACTTCCGATCCACCAAATCGATTTTAACATTTATTCAGAAAGTAGTATTATGTATTCCTAAATTACTTAGTTATAATAGAAAATAAATCAATAATATTAATATTGCTGTACTAGGAAAGCAATTCGTAAAATTATTCTAAAATATTTTCACGGAAATGAGTATGAATATTGATTCAGCATGGCGCCAATTACGAAGATGTGGTAATATCGTAATCGTCATATGGATTTTATTCTTCTTTTATATTCAGAACAGAAAACATGAAATGGCGTGTATTTTTGGAAAGAAAACATGCAAGTATTATTTAATACTTGTTTATTAGGCAGTCAGTTTTACAAGTGTTTCACCACTTCGAGTAACGTATGTAGATGTTTCGTGTAAGTAAACATATAAAATTGTCTGCAAAAATATATTTCATTTTTCGAGGAATGCTGAAAGTTGTCGGAGTGAAATTCGATACAATTATAAATTAATGAAATACAAGGGACCGGAGTAGTGACGTATATGATTGATAATGTTGTTTCGTAATTGAATTTTTGGAACGGAAATGTCTGTGGTATCCGTGGAAGACATTTAATAATTGTCGAATAATCCGGCTATGTTAAAACACTAATAAGTACTGCAGATGCAAACAGTGTGCGTAACAATTGCATGCTCTTTTATAAACATATATATTTGACTTGATATATAGTATATTTTCATGAATATATTAACCTAAAGTTTCGCCTATAGAATTAACGTTATAAAAATTTCATACGATACATTAAATGCAGTCCTTACGAGTTATTTACAGTTACGAATATTTGTTATTGCATTAATAGTTTTATTCCTGTACGAGAATGTATAGAGATACGGGAAGCGAGTTTTCGAAATATGCTAGAAATTCAGTCATGGAATATGTTAAAAGTCTATTATATCGCGAACATTCGTCTTCTCTTTCCAGTAATAATTCTACAAATAATTCAAATCCAGCCCAAGTGATTTTTCTTTACTTGCCAGTATATTAAGTGTCGCATACAAAATTTTACAGTTATATAAAAACAGAAAAATGCATTGTACGTAGAATACAACTTGCGTAAAAAATGTTAAAGCTGCTGGGCTTATCAAATAAATTCTTAATTATTGTCAAAAACCCGAACGCAAATACTTTATGCCACTATAAAGAAAAAAACAACACAGTGTTTCGTATATAAATAATACATAATGGTTCATATACCTCGCAATATTGCATGTAGAAGTTATAAATAAAAAGTTTGTACAGGAAAATATATTAGTTGTTTAGAATTGACTATGATTATTAAACATTTATATTGTAAATTTATGCAGAAATCCTTTGAGAGCGAAAGTATAAAGAAACGCAGTCGAAAGCGATTAATCTCTTCTTTGTCGTAGCTATTATCATAGCTAGCTAGTTATCGGTAATAGTATAATGTATTGGTAAGACAATTTACAGCTTTCACCTGCATACGTAACGGGGAATTCGGAGCAAACGTTTTCCTCTGTCTGGAAGCAATAATTAATCGCGTAGTAAATTTACAAGCGAAACATCCGAGTATTATTGTTCACTCGTTATAACGATTACTGTCCTAAGATTTTATAAAATAATACCTGAGGTGATTTTTATATTTCAAGAATTTTCATTCTTACGCGAAATCAAAGCTTTGCTGTCATATTCGAGAGTATCTCGCGTGTCTCGGATCGACTACGAGTTGTCGATAAAACCTAGTACTTGCATCTTTTCCCATATATTCTTACAATTCTTCGTCAAATATTAATTAGGACAACTGCAACGCTATTTCCATTCTGTCGAAATGAATCGACATCACAAACCGCCAAGTATCTTTCGTTATTCTTCCCAGATGTTAAATATTTATGTACATACAACAAGCCGGTATGTCTAATCGGCTTTGCGTGGCTTACGTTTGCGCACATTTGGACTACTCGGTTCAGCCTTTGAATCTTTCTCCGTGTCTTTCTCTCCCTCCTCTATCTCGGTCCACTCTCCTTCGGATTCTTCGTCTACTAAATCATCTTTAACATTCTCGACGATTTCTTCGTCCTGTATACTCTTCTCTTGCATAAACCCACCCGACCCATCTTTCTGTTTTGTTTTCCCTTGATGCGCCACTTGCTTCGGCGGATATATGAAGTCGATCAGGCAAACGATAAACTGTAAAACACGAATAACAGATTTTTATTAAAGTTCTTACCATTGTGTTACATTCAAACTTACCAATCCCAAGATAGTGCCTAAAACAATAGTCGCGATAGCAAAGATCAAGTAACTTCCCCAAGTAGGCAGTCCAAAGTCTTCCATCAGTCTATTTTGTATTCCCTGAGGACAGTAAACGAATCGATTAATACAGTAAATCTGTGATATTTCATTGATTTTAATACGGATCGTTATTTACCCTTAACACTTGCGACATTTTAAAGAATTGACTAATAACAGACATCTGGATAGAAGTTGGACTCTTCCAACCAGGAATAGGCTCAATTTTCTCCCAAGTCTTCTCAGACACGAATTCGGTCAATGAATCCTTATCTCTGGGGCTCTTATATTGCCTGAAGATACCATCTTTAACGCTGAAACATCATGCGATTAGGTTTTCCTTTATCAGTTTACTCTTACGACGTATATTAAACTTGAATTTAGATTATCCTCTCGTGAACGCAAGAGAATGCTTACTGGTATATCGTAGGCAAAGCTGTAACCATAAATCTTCCACTGAGCCCTGGAGAATCAGTCACGTCAACTTTCCCGACATTGATGTTCAGACTTTTCTTTTGCGAAGCGAGATGCTCCCAAATTGGTTCGAGTACTTTGCAGGCAGGACACCATGGCGCGTAACTAGATCAAGAAAGCATCCAAATTGCAAATTTATATGGGATTATCTTAATTTACAGTGTGGTTCTTCGATGAATTAAGTCTATAGTGTGTGATAGGTCTCCTGTATTTGTAATTTTAATTCTAATGGAATTGAATTCTTATCTCTCCCGCATTTAATTTCATTCGTTAATTTAGATAAGCTCAAAGAAGATATCAAAACGTGCGATTTTCTTTAACAGGACTTTTGACACGCCATCAAATTTGACGACATAGTATCAATGCAACTTACAATTCCACCATCCATTCTCCGATCAACATGCGATCCCAATTTTCTTCGTTGAGTTGTTCCGCAAAAGCATTTTTCGACGATGCTTGAGTACTTGCGTCCGCAAGACTCAGGAATAAGCAACAGCTTGTAACATAAAACGCAAAACTCAATTTACCGTGCGACATTTTACTTTTAACTGTACACACCGGTATCGTAGAAACACGCTGCCGGTAGTTGGAAGAAACACAAATTCACACAAATTTGATCAACAATAGTCGGCAACAGTTGGCAATCTGAGTAAAGTCTCTTTCACACGTTCCTATCTTTTCTTCTTTCTTACATGAAGCTTTACATTCTAAATTATCATTCTTTGTTTTTTGTAATTTGATATCAAAACGAAGTATCTTTTCTTACTATATTGTTGTGGAAATAAATCACACTTAGGGCGAATTCCACTTACACCCAAATCGTACCTAATTTTCATTAAGCTAGGTTTTCCTGTGCGCGACTACATGCAACGTCAAGAATTTCAAAGTCGATTTTCTCGAAAATGAAGCGCGACATGAAAAAAAATTACTCTTTCTTTTTGATTTATAACAAGTAAATAAATCGAGAAAAAGGAATAAAACTTTTTGTTATTGCGCTTCATTTTCGAGAAAATCAACTTTGAAATTTTTTTTATTTTCTTCTTGTACGATTAATTTTATTCTTATCGCTCGGTGCGGATGAACCATAAGCATATTCGTTATCTTTAGGCTTCGTATATATGAAAATATGCACGTATTTTGCAAACGTTTACGAATCATATGTTGATGTGGTTCATGATCAAAATTGAATGATCTTCCGAAAGCACGTAAATAAACAGTAAACATATTTTAATTACGTATACGTGATTGTTATTTGTGATTTACTCTTAATATTTATTGCGAAATAACGAATGTTTCGATATGCTACATTTGAAAAGTAATTTAAAGCAGTAGTGCGTAAAAAATTCCATACAAGAGATAATTTTAACGCAGCTCTTATACAGCAATCTATTATACATTTTCCTATTCTTCGTTCAATTTTATGTATTACATACTTACGAATGTAACAACGAGTGTAAATTATTTTCATTAAATGTTCATTCATGATCGTAATAAATTATCTATCACAAATACATTTTCTGATTTTATTAATTTAATTCCAGGAACTAAATCAGTGCGATCGCACCACAAAATATGTTTATGTGATTTTATTACGCTATAAGAAAGTGTCGTAAGCATAAAGATTCTATAAACCAAGAAATATGTCCGCCATATATCCGACTCTGCCTAAATTGGCTGTGCGAGACGGCTTTGACGAAGAAGATTTGACAGATATCGACGACGAAGTATTTATCAGAGATGGGAAAAATGGCAGCCTAAAAATAGACGAGGATGGAGGAGTTAAACGGCCTTTAATGGCGCCTCGTAGGAAATGCAAGAAATCTTATAGCTTTGAAACATATAGATTCTCAAACAGAACTTTCTATGTACCTTTTTGCTTTGGGCTAATGGCATTGGTAATACTATTAAGCTTAATTACGTTATGTATATACGTCATAAACATAATTCCCATGCCAATGTCAATTCTAAAAAACTGGTTGTCACAAGATTTTAAAGACGCGTTAAATGAATCCACTATAGTTCCATGTACGTCGCTCGCAACAAAGATTTTATGGACTAGATCGTTACCCAAATTGACATCTGAATCTCCGTTGAGGAGCAGCGATGTTAATGGCGATGGAATTGAGGATATCGTAGTCGGATTTAGTACAGGTTCTTATCTACATTGAAATAAATATATTTGCTTATTTGTTTTTGAATAATTTTTAAACGTCTATTTGCAACTGTACTTTATTTTCATTAAAATTATGTTCTACCTTACAGATTTTAGTTTCCTAATTTTATGATTTTGTTGAAAGTTCATTAACAAGGTAAATCATTTTTATTACTTTCTGAATAGTGATGAGAAGATTTACATGGGACACTAATGTTATTTAAAAAAAAACAGGTTTGGATATGATCGATACTCCAGAATACGTTTGCGCATTGTACTTTGAAGGGCAATTTCCATGTTTTGGCGGAGTTCTAGCTTTGAACGGTAAAACAGGAGATACTCTTTGGACACATTGGACTGCTCGTGCAATATTCTCGGTCGATTGCGATCTGGACTTAACGAACGATAAAATTAACGACTGCGTTATATGTGGACGTGGAGGCATACTTCATGCGATTAGCGGACAGGATGGATCCAGCATATGGGAGATACCGATTCAAGAATTAATAGCTTCGGAGGAGTGGAAGTTCTCTAATATTTATGATGCTAGATTTATAGCGGATATCGACGGCGATGAAGTTGGAGATGTTATTGCGTCGCACACTGTACAATCAAGAGAAATTCATTCGAGTGAAATTCTCATAATATCGGGAACCAATGGAAATATTATACATCGTTCCGTTTTACCAAATACGGAACAACTATACCTAGCGCCTCAAAAGCTAGTGCACCCAGACGGGGAAAGTATTTTTGTTCTAGTAACGAGTAGTCAAAAACAATCGGGAGGATTGTACGTAGTTCCTCAAGTGAATTTAATGTACGGCGACTTGGTAAGTTACTCGCCTAACGTTTAGAAATAAACATACGAGGCGTACTTAGATAGAAATACGTTTGTATGTTACAGAAATTGCGAAAACTTCATCATAATTCGGGGAAAGGAACGTTATTGCCTCCGATTCTGGTGGATGTAACATTAGATGGCGTTGAAGATATCGTCACTGCTATGTTTAACTCTACGATAATAGTTTACGACGGATTAACATTCGAGCCTATTTGGAATTACACCGTCCCAAACTCCGAAGTAATCAGCGTGCCTATACCTGGTTATTATAACGACGACGATATCCCAGATTTTATGGTAAAACATCAAATAGGCTCCGGTTACCCTACGTATTATTATACTATCGCGACAATTATAGACGGAAAAACTGGAAAATCTTTGCTGGAAAAGCCGATAGAAGACAGCTTAAGCAGACAAATGTCCGGTCTATCCGTCACTGTTGAAGGCTTTGGGAATGATTGGTTTTTGTATTGGTCGGTCGATTGCTTAAACTACGAGGGTAGCAAAGAAAAATATCAATTTCTGAAAAATGACGATCTTATATCCGAGTCGCGCGCTGATCTTTGTAAATTAAGATTTAACTCTACCCTAACTACAAACCTATATGCGCTGAGTCAACACGTCGGACCACCCGGTGTGTCGTTATATTTTTCTGAAGACTGGAAATCTTTGGAATTCAATAATTCCTTGAATTCTAAAACAGAGCTTTTTGGAAATATCCCATTTGTATCGGAACGATCTCCGAAAAGTTATAGAAGTCACAATAAAGAGAGAATCTCGAAGCAAGAACGTGGAAATGAACCTAATGTTCTGGGTAACGAACCTTATGAAACATACGGAGAGTATGTAGCGCATAAAAAGTTAGCCACAAATGATTTCCAGAATGATAATCCGGACAATTTTAACAATGATTATGCTTGGAAGAATGCAAACAAGTGGACGCGCAAGAATGTACAAACAAATAAAGATTATGATATCTCGTACGATGGTGATAGTAATACTATTGTTAGAGGGGAACAGCCTATGGACTATTTACAAGCGGACGAAATACGAGAACAAAGAAGTAATGTTAATGGTAAATTTATTAATGATCTCCGTAAAGATATAGACGATTCTACGAGAAATGTGATTAATAATGAATCGGACGTTACAAATGAAACGAATAGTTTCGAGCAACTGAATAGCTATTCTGGGAATCTCGATACAAAAGACAATAGAGGACCTGAAATGGAAACGATTGAATTGAAAAAGAGAGCGGTAGATTCTTCGCAAAGTACCATAAACAATGCAACAGGATCAACTAAACAGATTCCTACGGTAATATTATTCATAAACACTGTTGAGATTTATTTCTCTCGAATTCTAAAACGAGAAGGCACTTAATGAAATCATTATATTTCAGGATGTTAGACAGGATTACCCTCGCAGCTTTCCTACGCAGAATAAAGAGGAAGAAGCTATTATAGAAAAGATTTTTAAACGGGAATCGTTAAAAAACCAGGATAAGGAAAATATGAAAAGGAAGCGAAAGGTTCTAGTTAAGTTAGCGAATAAATTTAAAAGAGAATTAAACAGGGAAAGGAAGAAACGAGATGTAAAAACTGATAAGAGTCAGACGTATCAGGTATATGGCGTACAAAAACAACCACCCACTGGGATATTGTTGCCCTCTATTTTGGAATCGAAAAGTTCAACCCCTGTAGATTTAGTATTCTCGACATTTTGGTTACCATCCTCTGAAGTACCCATAATACTAATCCAAGAGGACTTGGATTGCATTCATAGGAAAAAGATGCTTTCAGAAAAGAAACTACAGTACAAACAGAGCGATGATATTATTAAGGAATGTTTAGCCGACCGCGGTGTCGATTACAAAATATATCAAGAAGCGACCGACAGAGAAAACTTTAAAATTTCTCTCGGCCAGATGACAATATATAGAATGAAACTGGAATGTACGTGTCCAGAGGATATGTTACCCAATCAAAGTTGTAAAAATATATCCTCGCGTCAGAGTTGGCCTGAATATTTAGGTTCTCATGGAAACGGGTATTTCAAACCACTTCGCAAAACGGACTCTTAAATAATCCTTGTCTTTCTTATCTCAAGAAATGAATTACACATTCCTTTTTAATACATCTTTAACGGTATATTAAAGTTTGAACGACGGTGTCACTGTAATTTATGGTTCGGTATATAAATTATAAATAACAATCGATATCTTGAGCGAATGATATTTACGCCTAATTGATATATGACATATATCTCGTTCGTATAATGAATCCTCGTGTCTTTACATATTTATAATGTTATAAGATTGACGGCTGTCATGAAATTCATTTACTTCTTCGCTATGTTAATTCTACAGATTTCACGTTCCTATATTTTGGGAAAATATCTACAAGATTTAATGTACTTGCAATGAAAGAAAGTAAAGTATGATTACTGTTAAATGTAAAATATTTATAGAATATTAAATACATATTACAAAGAATATAAATCTTATCGGAGTTTGTTAGAACCTTATTCACGTGTTATTTCTAAAATTCGATATGCTATACGTAGTTTCAGAAGTTCTGAAGTTAGCGTTTGATCAATACTTGTTTGATGGCCAAACGTTTGCTAAACAACCACTGTCAAATGCTTTCTTCTTTGATAAAAGGATGGTTACACTTTTGCCATCTTCATAGGATTTAATTAATTCTATTGAAATATCGTTTACAGTGATTGATTTCCAGAAACTATGGCCAAGAAGCAAACGATAAGCCGTAAGTTATATACTTTGCAATATACTTTGTACAATCAATATAATGGATTTAATGTTTATATACAATTGCATACGCAGAATGTGTCATGTGCAGTAACAGACCGAAATTTAAAATACCTCAAGCACAAGGAGTTTGTGCATTTGTGAGTCTCTTTATGTCCTTACTTCTTTCTTTCACTTTTCTATTAATAGCTGGAACATTTTCATGCCTCTCATTTTACAGAATACCTGTCACAATATTATACTCGCATATAAGAATCACTTGAAAGGCTCAAAACCTGATACGAGAAAACAGTACAGCAATGAGAGAGAGAACTGGATTTCGGAGTTTAAGTAAGTCAACGTTTCTCAAAATAATTTGAAATTGATACGCTAAAAATTATAACGTTTTCTTTTACAGGTAAATAAGAGACAAATGTTTCTATGTATTACACAGTAATCAAGGAGTAATTGGAGTACTTATAATTAGTTTTATATCTAATACTTATAGGATAATGGCTGGGCACAATAAATCATCCGAAATTATGTGTCGCAGTAACTATAAATATTTTCGGCGCCCAATTATACCATTTTTAGTACCAAAAACTCAGGATATAGACATCCCCGTCCGCTTTAATCATAATATTCTAAATAATGTAGTAACAAATGCACAAAAGCAATGCTACGCATTCTCACCAACGTCAGAACCGTACAGAAACATAGGAACTCAAACAGATTACCGGGATAGCGAATCCCAGACTATACCTTGGGAACCACCGTACAGAATTAAATCAGGTACGAACCAATATATTCGATTTACATTTCCATACACTGCTACTACATATAACGATTATTATTTTAGGGCATGATCCTGAAGTGTTAGCAATAGCACATTTTACTTGGAATCATGGATTACCAGCCGGAGTTCACGAATTAGAGATTATTAATAGAATGAGAACGAAAAGAGCATGGGAAGATATTCTTCCCCCTATGGACACGCCAGCTAACATAAAATTACGGACAGCTATAATAACAGCTTTGGAAGTGGATGAATGGGCATTTAGGGAATCGGTAAGTGTTTCATTAATTAAAAGTATAAGTAGCAACGACTAATGATATACTTTGAAATAACTTTAGGAGATCCAGGCAATAATGGATTATAGACTCGAATTAATGGATGAAATACAAAAGTCTCGCGAACACGAGAGGCAGAAGAAAGTGCAAGCTCGTTTCGATAGACTGAAAGACTTTCTATCTACGCGTAGAGATAAAGAAGTAAATAATATCAAACATAATCTTGGAAGGGAATTGAGAAAGCTGCGTAAGAGGCATCAAGGAAAACAGCAACCAGGTAAACGCGATATTATCAAAGATCATGCTGACCCGTTATCTGAATTACATGTACCGCGAGTGCATCGCGGGGATCAAATGGAAAGGCACGAAGTAATACGGAAGGAGCTATTGAAAGACAACTTTATCCAAAGTAAAGACGAATACATATTAATCTGACAATGTAGCTTCTATGATAAATTTACCACTGTTCGTTCCTTCAGGTGTAGACGATATAAACACGTTACCGTGGCTTCCAACGCATGAAGAGCTGAAAGCAATTAAACCGAAGCCTAAGCCATCAGACCTTTGTATCAGAGCGACAAGGTGGACAGAAGAGAATTTGAAACAGTTACATTCCGAGTTGAAAGCGATTAGATTGAACGTGAAACCAATAGAAGCGTCGACATTATTGAAGCGCAAATTCAAGCTACCATCTTTGCCTCCTATACCATACACAGCACATACAGAAAATGTAAAAGACACACAACTGGATGAATTGTGTACTCTTATTCAAAAAATAGTCAGAGGTAGAGCTGTCCAATGCATGGTAATTATTAAGTACAGCTCCCTTCGTTGATTCAAAGTTTCTGATAGGACGAATATTCTTGTAGATGTTTGAAGGCCGCAATAGGTGCCGGGAATTGATCGAGGAATTGCAATCGTCTCATGGATTAGAGGAGCGGACTAAAAGGCAACGTCAGAAAGAGAGAGAACGGATGATAGATTTACAGCGTTTACAAAATGAAAAGTCCGTGCAAGAAGATCGTTTGTGCGAGGTTCTCAATTCTTTAGAAGGAATGACTATTTCGGGGATGCTGGATTTCCTTAGTAAAGTACGATTCACGATGTCATTGCTGTTTTAAACATTTTCCCCACGGCATTGATTTTTTTTTTAAGCAATTAATAAGATTGGAAGATGAACGTCGGATACATGCCTTTGCGTTACTGGCTGAAAGAGAGAGAGCTATGAGAGAAGCGAAAGAAGCTGGAAGACGCCAGTTGGAATACAATCGACGTAGAGAGTTCGATGAAATGTTCAGGCAAATTGTAAAAGTGCATCAAGACTCTGTGGAAACTTACTTGGAGGATATTATAAAAGAGGGCATTGAATGGACGTCTGACGAGGCAGCGAAAGAATATATTTTAGATTTGTGCGATAAAGTGGACAGCGCGTCGGAATTCGCCAAAACTAAGTAAACCATGTCGAATATAGTTTCCAAAGCCTTGAGGGACTATTTGTAACTCGATCGTTTATTAAATACCGTTTAGCGCGACTAAGTTGGCAGAAGAAGAACTGGTGGCTAACATGGTTTATAACTTTGTATTACCTGAGGTGGAAAAGAACACTGTACGGAAAAATATAAGAGAAAGGCAACAGAATTATTTACGAGATGCGCATGCTGTGATTTACGAACAAATAGTGAATTTACCACCTGTCGAAGCTATACATTTATCAGATGTAATATATTGCAGTAGTACATTGATGCTTAGGATATTTTGGGTATGATGGTTTTTTACCTTCAAATTTTCTAACAAATTTAGGTTTGTACAGCAGCGCAGTGTACAGAGGCACAATTAGAATCCATGAACCCAAATTCTTTGAGGGATGTTGAGGGAATTTTGGAAAGCATCATATCGGATATTGTTCCACCAGATGTATGATGTAAGTACACGTATGTCTTATGCTATCACCTTCTATATATACAGTGCACTTTACCCGTATAATTTGCATTATAGATAACATAAAATTCAACACTTTTTTAAACTCCATATTCTACGAAGCAGCTGAATACAAAGGTTTGTATTTAAGGTAGAATACATGTATCGTTTTATCAACTTAAAAAACTGAAAATTATGGACGATCGTGTATCGCTGGGATTTCCATAGAATTCCACTAAGTTTACATAAACCTTTTTAACGGGTAATTTATGCACGGGAAATTATACGTTACATGCAATGAAAGTCATTACGAATTTTAGAAAAACTTTTACATTATATTTTAATTAATGTAAAATAATGAATAGAAGAAATATCATAAATAAAATAAAGCGAGTTAATACAGAAGTTACATTACTTCGTGCAGTTGTTTTAATATATTTATTAGTTAAATTATAAGTTTATACAATAATTTAATATACAGTCCATTACATTTATTCACATATTCCTTTTTAATAACATGCTTGCTTTGAAACGAAACAAATTATACGGAAAACACTCGCTATGGGCTCGCAGCTTCGAACTGGCGGCAAGCAGCGCGAGTGATTCCGAGGCGCCGATGGCTTGAGTGAGAGAAAATGAGCGCGGGTGAGATACTCGAAGAAATGGTGGGGACAGCGATGAGCGCTCAGCGCAGGAGCCGAAGCGAGCTCATAGCGAGAGGGGATACCATAACATATTTTTAGTTTCGGTATCCCTTATGAACATGTCCATAAAGTTCTCTTTTTTAACATAAAAAATTGAACTCGTATGATTGTAACGAGTCAAAGATACTTCAACAAAATAAAATACAACCTACGTTTTATGTGCTTCAGTACTCTTTTTATTCATTTTCATCACTATTATACTTTTAAAGTAACTTGAAATCGCATATCAAAGACAGCTATATAGGTTGAATTTAAATATGTAAAAAGCTTAAACGCTTAAATTGATTCAGTTAAACATAAAAAATGCAAAATACAAGTAGAATAATAATGATGCTTTTCATATACAACCTTATTATGTACAAGGGACAAGTTAATGTGAAGTCGAAGGATATCCTTCGATAGAATTTCCCGCAAGAAGATCGGTCATAAATTTTTTGAATTTAACATCTTTCGCGTCGGTAGACGATATTCTTTCTACTATCAATTTACGTTTCTTTGCTTGCAACTCTTTTGTCTGCAAGGAATCGGGCTCCCGTTGATTAATGATATCTATATGTTTCCGTTTGCAATTGTCTATAGAATCCGGCTTTTGTGTCTCTTCTCTGGCGCGACTTAGCTCGGCCGTTAAATCAACTATCTTTTGCTCCCATTCCTCCAAATGCTTTCTCATTTCGGCCAATTGAGTGTCTTGATCATGTATCTTTTTCGCCTGCTCTTGCAACTTTAAACTTTGCAATCGCATTTGGAAGCCTTGCCTTTTCATTCTAAGCTTCACCTTGGTTATCTGACCTTTCATAGACAGGACAGACAGCTTATTCTTTTTAGTACGACTATAAATTTTCTTAAAAGTCAGATTCAGTTTCTCGGAGTTAAAATTATGTGGCAGTGACGCGCTGTTTGGGCTCGTGGTATGATGAGAGATCATCAAACTCCCGCTCGGTAATTCGTACGAGCCTACGTTGCTAACAACGGACGTGCAAATACTGTGCTTCAAATCCGGTAAAATCTTTTCATCAAAGTGCTCCATAGCCATGCTACTGATATCTCTTAATTCCTGCAGTATTTCGTGGGCTCTGGGTGGAGTTTTAGAATTGCGAATCAAGCGTAGAACTCGAAAGATTTCATCGATTACCTATGATAAACGTCGAAAGAGCATAGATTAAATTTCAGTGTAACATGTATAGTTTATACTTCGCTCTCTCACCTTTCCCGGAATAAAACAACATAAATTGAGGTCCACGTATTTGATAAACGTCATGGACAGCATAGATATTCTTGTTTCTATCGCTGTCAGGATATCGCAATGCCGTGCCAGAGGATGACTCCTTCTCTCCGACTCCCTCCGGGGCAGTTGACTCTTCACTGCACGCAAGCATTGCGCGTGGTACTTCTCCATCAAATTGAAGCCTCGGTTCAATAACTTTTTGCATATTCGATCGAACTGTTTGCAAACCTATCGGGACAGAATATTTGAAATGCTCGTTACACAGTTCGCCAGCAAGTGACCAACGAAAATACGAGGAGTGCGATAACAGTCTTACGATTCTGTAACGAGAGATCTCGTCGTATGTGAGGTTAGACAGAACCGTTTCCAGAACAATGTCAGGAAGATTTATTAACTGCAACATGTCACTGTTACGGTAGCCTCGCGACTGGATTCACAGCAGTTTTATTTAATTATAACTCGCGAAACGTTGCTAACCCCGTGTATTTTGAAAACGACACCTCGATGCATTCGCACGATGCAACCCCCGACACTACGGTGCATACAATGTTACGCTTACAATGTTTTGACCGACCGATGACCTATAAACAAATATAGCTGTTGCATATGTATCTATTTTCCCAAACGTGGTTTACTATCTATATATCGCTGATTCGTTGGATCAGTCGGTTTCCCGTCTATCGTGGCCACGGTGTTTAATGGCCGGATGTAACGCAGAGGTCAGCTCTAGACACCGCCATATTGTTGTGTCACGTGACGAGGGAGTAGCGAGGTGAATGCGCCGGGTCGAATTCGTGAGGAAGAGTCAAAAATTTTTCGACACCACCGACACAGAAGGAAACCGATTACGAGATGGACGCGCGAAAAGTGACAGAATTGTTGCGTGCCACGATCGACCCAGCGCAACAGAAGCAGGCTGAAGAGCAGCTGAATCAGGTCGGTCGACTGGTCGTGAAAACGTGCTCAAATCACCGACACTTGGACAGACACATGTGCCTCCGCACGATCATTCTTTCTCCGTTATCATTCGTCCCTTCGTACGTTTACGATCGAACGTTTAAACATGCTTTTCGAAGATGGTCCCCTCGCGTTAGCCGGAGCCAACATTTTCTTCGAATTATCTCGTCACCTTTCTCTCCCCAGGAATGACCTTTAACCAAATTCATCATCGTTTTCATTCAATTTTTTTTTAATCGCAAGCTCATTTATGTAACATTTTTTTCCGCCAGATTATGTTAGTCACACATTTCTTGGTATTTAGATATTGTTTTGCTATCACAACGTTATCGAGTATTTAGGGTGACAAAAGTCTGGGTCTAACTGGTTTATGGTATATAGTTCCAGCTTGCGTAACTTGATCAATTATTTATGACTCGTGCTTCGATTATTGCATTGGATTAATTGATATTCTGGCTAGTCTTTATGGCGTTATTAATGGCTCTAAAATATACATATATTTGTTAAAATGTAATGACAAGCGTGAATGGAAACAGATGGCGATTATTATATCGGAGCGATGGAGATAGATTAGCGTGTAATGTATGCAGTAATGGCAGAAAGGTTTTATCAGATCTGTAACGTAGAATACTTTTTAGATTCACAAAATTATCGGTTTCGCGCCAACATTGCTCCAAATCGTGATGACCGCAGAGGGGATGCCCGTGCGACAAGCTGGTAACTAATAAAAGTAGCCGTTGTGGGAGAAGCAGGGATTAATTAATAATATCTTGATATCGGTTCAGGTGTTATATATTTGAAGAATTTAATTACGTCGAACTGGGCTGACAGAGAAAGTGAAAATGCTCCAGCCGAGTTTAGCATTCACGAACAGGACCGTGCAATGATTCGTGATGCTATTGTTGATGCTCTTGTGCATGCGCCGGAACTTATTAGGCAAGTAACAAGTCTGATAGTTAAATGACATTTTGAATATTTTTGATTTTTTAAAAGCGGTCTTAATAAATTTCCCCTCTTACCGATGTAGAGTACAATTGGCAGTTTGTGTCAATAATATCGTAAAGCACGATTTTCCTGGAAGATGGACACAAATAGTGGACAAAATCACGATATATCTACAGAATTCGGATGCTTCCTGCTGGCCAGGTGTTCTCCTAGCACTCTATCAACTTGTTAAAAATTTTGAGTACGTTCTTGGTATTTTTTATCACGCATTATCGGTATATAAAAAATTGGAGCAATAATGTAATTTCTCGGAATATTTACAGATACAAAAAAGCAGAGGAAAGAGGGCCCTTAAACGAAGCGATGAATTTATTGTTTCCTATGATTTACCAGTTAATGTTGCGACTTTTACCAGACGACTCGGAACAATCGGTCTTATTACAGAAACAGATATTGAAGATATTCTTTGCCCTTACACAGGTGCGTAAATCATCGTTTCCGAATGAACGAATTCATCTCCGTAATTGGTCCCTTTATTTTCCTTGCTTTAGCATTTAATTGATTAGCCTTTCTGTACTCGGTGTCGTTATCTCTCTTTTAGTACACGCTTCCCCTGGATTTGATTTCAAAAGAGGTTTTCTCGCAATGGATGGACGTGGTGCGGCAAGTGGCCGACAGGCCTGTCCCGCCCGAGACAAACAATCCAGATCTAGATGACGACGAGCGAGCAGAGTTACCATGGTGGAAGTGTAAGAAATGGGCACTTCGCATTCTCCACAGAATGTTCGAGAGATACGGCAGCCCTAAAAATGTAACCAAAGAATACAAGGAGTTTTCCGAGTGGTACCTGAGAACTTTCAGTGGAGGTATACTCGAAGTCCTTCTGAAAATTCTGGACCAATATCGAAGAAAGATATACGTGTCGCCTAGGGTGATACAACAATCGATTAACTACATTAATCAGGGGTAAGCGATAGTGTTCGGCGATAGCACGGCTCAATACCGGGAATCCTGCAAAGCTGCGGTTCGAAAAGTTTCCATTGCAATTTTCAGAGTAAGCCACGCGTACTCGTGGAAGTTTTTAAAGCCACATATGTTCGAGATAATTCGGGATGTACTCTTCCCGATTCTTTCGTATTCGGCCGCGGACGAAGAGCTTTGGAACAACAATCCGTACGAGTATATCAGAGTGAAGTTCGGTGAGACAATAATTAAAGCTTTTATGTTATTGAAAGACACGCTTATTTAATAGTGGAAATTTGTTTCTCTTCAGATATATTCGAAGACTTTGTGTCTCCGGTAACCGCGGCGCAAACATTGCTGCACTCCGCTTGCAAGAAGCGTAAGAATATGCTTCAGGAAACGATGAGATTCTGCATGGAGGTGTTGACTAGTCCAAACGCAGACCCCCGGCAAAAGGACGGCGCACTGCATATGGTAAGCATCTCTGTAAGGGAAAGAATTCATTTTATAAACCTCGACTCTAATTTAGGTGGGAACTTTAGCGGACGTGCTGTTAAAGAAGAAAGTCTACAAAGGACAAATGGACAAGATGTTATTGCAATACGTCTTTCCTGAATTCAATAGTCCCCATGGACACATGAGAGCGAGAGTAAATAATATATTTGCCATTTTAATTCTACGACATTGTAATCGTTATCAACTATTTAACTCGTGATTTTTTTCTATACTCCAGGCATGTTGGGTCTTGCACTATTTCTCTGAAATAAAGTTTAAACAAGAGCAGATATTAGTCGAGGCAATTGGACTGACGACGAACGCGCTCCTGACGGACCAAGATCTGCCAGTTAAAGTGGAGGCTGCTATCGCTCTGCAGATGCTGCTTTCTGCCCAGGAGAAAGCTCAGAAATACGTAGAACCTTTAATTAAACCGATAACGCTTGAATTATTAAATATCATACGGGAAACGGAGAACGATGACATAACGACTGTTATCCAGAAAATTGTTTGTACATACTCGGAGCAGCTAATGCCAATTGCGGTCGAGATGTGTCAGCATCTGGTGAGTATAATCCATCTCAATCTTCTCGCAAGGTCTGTGCCCAGGTGTGAGAGGGAAAACTGCTTGCTGTTTTAGGCTGTAACGTTTAGTCAAGTGCTTGAGACGGACGAGGGCAGCGATGAGAAAGCTATCACCGCTATGGGGCTGTTGAATACGATAGAGACTTTGTTAACGGTGATGGAAAAGCAGCCGCAAATCATGACACAGTTGCAGCCGATAGTGCTTCAAGTCATCCTTCACATTTTCGGGGAGAGCGTTATGGGTAAGATGGTGGCAGTAAAACTATCGGATTCAAAGTAATCATTTATAATAATAAATATATATCGTAGAATCGATACAGAGACATTTCCTTTTACTATAGAATTCTACGAAGAAGCCCTCTCGCTAGTTTACGATCTGACTGGAACCACGATTTCGGAAGATATGTGGAAAGTTTTAGAATGGATATACCAATTATTTCAAAAGGACGGTTTTGAATATTTTACCGACATGATGCCTGCGCTTCACAATTACATCACAGTCGATACCCCGGCATTTCTTTCTAACGAGAACCACGTGCTGGCTATGTTTAACATGTGCAAAGCTGTAAGTTTATCGATCTCATTCTCACTCGAGATCGCACAAACATTTTCCTGTTAAAAATAATCCTATTCTCACGGATCAGGTACTGACCGGAGACGCTGGGGAAGATCCAGAGTGTCACGCTGCCAAATTACTGGAAGTTATAATCTTGCAATGTAAAGGTCACATCGATCAGGTATGATTCTCTTCGAAAATCAATGTATAAAAACATTCTTCGATCTCTACGACTCCTTCGAGATTTTCCAATTTACTTGCGGAGCGAACTGTACATTGACAATCATTTTGCTAGTGCATACCTTCGCTCGTGCAATTGGTGCTGGAGCGTTTGATGCGCGAAGTGAAGACATCGGAGCTGAGGACAATGTGTTTACAAGTAGTAATCGCAGCTCTTTACTATAATCCGGCGCTTTGTCTGGAGACGATGGAGAGATTGCAAGGGAACTTTGGACAGTCGACGGAGCCGATTGCGTCTCACTTCATTAAACAGTGGATACACGACACAGACTGTTTCTTGGGGTAAGTCTGTTTAGTTCAGGGCGCAATTACTATGATCAACGTTTGATCGTGACGCACAAAGATTTTCTATATAAAGTATCGTTGCGTTGTCCAGCTTGCATGACAGGAAGCTTTGCGTTCTTGGACTGTGCACTTTAATTAGTATGTGCCCGGCGAGACCACCAGCGGTGAACGAGTGCGCTCAACAGATCATACCGTCTTTAATTTTACTTTTCGATGGCTTGAAGAGGGCCTACGCTGCCAAGGTATTGGACACCGACGACGAGGAGAACGAAGATGACGACAGCGACATCGACGAAGGTAATTATCAGCTTGGCTTTCTCCGCATTATTTTTAAGCAATCGTGACAATGGTCTTGTCTCTGATAGAAGTGTTATCATCGGACGAGGATGAGATCGACGATGCTAGTCAAGAATATTTGGAAAAGTTGCAAGAAAAAGTGTCAAGATCGTCCGCGCAGCACGGTGGCTTCAATGTGTCGGGTGCGATTCAAGACGGTCATGGTGACCATGGATCGGACGATGATGGTGACGATTCGGAATACGATGCCAACGAGGAGACTCCTCTCGAGTGCTTTGTCACGCCTTTAGATTCTGAGGACACGAACCAGGACGAGTACATTGTCTTCAAAGAAGTTATGCAAAGTGAGCGAACGTTTCATGCTTCTTTCCGCTTTGATACACTTGGGATTAATTTAATCGACCTTTGTTCCTTTCTCGTTCGCTTTCAGATATCGAAAGAACAGATACCGTATGGTACAGAGCGTTAACTGGTCAATTGACTTCGGAACAGCAGAAGGCATTGCAGGAGATCATCTACTTGGCAGATCAACGCAAAGCAACTCTCGAAAGTAAACGAATCGAACAGAGCGGGGGTGAGTATCGATAAAAGTGAATCTGTAATAGGATAGATGTATTCTTAGATAAATTTTCGCACGATTCGTTTTCTTTTAGGCTACGCTTTCCACTCGCAGACTGTACCTACGTCGTTCAACTTCGGTGGAACACCTCTGAGCCAATAAAGACTCCCGATCGTTTATATTTTTAGCTTAAGTAAGTAAATAAATTGCGAAGCATCCGAGTCGAGTATCCTTTAACTAATGCAATAGACGTCCCCACTCCGTTTGACAAACCGAGTTACTACATGCACATATACGAGCCAAATTAAACATTGAGAGCGCCTTTTTTTGTTTGTTTCTTCACGTTTTCCTGGCTTTCCATGACCATAGCTCTCGGTACATACAACAATGGTAGCATCCTTTCGAGCGTTTGGAAATCCATTCCACGATGGAATCTGCGGAGAAGCACGCTTCTTCTCGTAACACGCTAGTAAAACGTAATAATTACATCTCATAATACGAAAAAAAAGAGAAAAGAAAGTATTATCTGAAGTAAATATAGAGAAAATAGTAAATTTGTATTTCGTCTTGTCAAAGATATTCCTCTCTCTTGATCACCTATGTGTTTCGATTTCCAGATTCCAGGGAATATGTTCTGATCTCGATTTCCAAATCGTCGTGCTTCTTCGCCGAGCTCACGCGCCAAACCATCGTCCAGCGCGATCGAATCTTTTTTTTTTGTACGAGAATGGAAATGATTGTGCGTGCGAGAATGGAACTGAAGGTATGAATGGGACGAGAGAAAGAGAGCGAGAGCGTGATACACCGTGTGCATGCAAGAGAAACGGAAATAAGAAAGGAGAAAGTAGAGTTCGATCGCTCTTGAAGCGCTCGAAAAAGTGCCTTCGAAACACGCTCGACGCGGATGGGACCTAAACTTAAGGACCTTACCTTGGATCGAGGCTAGGACGCTTCTCTAGCTCGTAAGTTTCGTAAACACTGTACTAAAGTATAATAAATTAATGCTAATTAAAGAAAAGAAAAAATATTTAATTCAGAACTTTCCAGCCTTGAAGCCATTAAAATCGATATAAATTTCACAATTGTAATAAAATTTTCACAAGTACCGCTAAAATCCGTCGTGTAAAACAATGATTGTACATTATGTTTGAATTAAATCATATGTAAGAATTTGGTGTCGTTCTGTAGAGTTCGTGTCTGTGTTATTACAGGAGAGTAGATCTCTAGAATGCGACAACAGCTTCGTATAGCGGAGTGTCCAATTTTCTTCGAAGAGGATAAAACGAAGATTGAAATACATAATTGTTTTCCTTAACAGCCTTATATTCCACTTTCGATCGATACATAAATTAAGTTACGTGGTTTCCGATATAGCAGGATATATATCCGTTCGTGGGTGGAGTTACACTTACGAAAGGAGATGCGACGATCGCAAATTGCAGATGCGTTTGCAAATCTCATATACACACACATCCTATATATGTACATATCCCTTGTAATAAGACTGGCAACGATCGTGAGTAGCAGATATCCGCGATACCATTTCAAAATCAAACCTCAACGATCGTAAACTAACAATTGCAATAATTTTGATTCCATACTTTGCTAATCCGAGTGCGATTTTGCAATCAAGTTTAGACCGCGGTCATAAATATGCCTGCGAGAGAATTTAGTTGAATTGTAACGACAAAAACACGCGTCTACCGTGATACGCAGCAGCAATATCGGTCATCACAGATACACGTTTAAGGAAACCGTTTTATCAACCGTTATATTCTACAGAGTGAGTTGCGCTGTAATTGTGTCTACCAATGAGTCGATGGTTACGAAACTTGCAAGCGTAAACGCAACCTCGATCCTCCGCCGAGTACTGAGTGAAGAGAGTAAACGAGATAGAAGAAAAGAAAAAAAGTATCCCACAACTCCGAGAAAACAGCGCATCGGTGGTATTTCTACCGATGGTTTTTATTGACCAAAGGTACGAAGCACTCGATCGAGAAGACGCAGAGAGGCACGTCGACGGACCGAACGTAACAGACGAGAGTAATGCGTTCAGAGCTGGGGGTAGTTCTACTCTCGGTTTCTTCCTCGGTGTGTCTTCGAAGAAAGCGAGCGCTATATCACTTGAGACACCGTTCAAAGTAAAAGCAGCCGACGCAGCCTCCTTTCATCGCTTTCGCTACATTTTGTTCAAATGCTCTCCTGTTATTCTGCAACACCTCGGCAGCATCCTTATTCAGAGGATCTTCCGGATTTGGCTCCTAAACAAACAACAACGCTCCGTCTTAGCGTATAACTCTCACGTTAAATATAAACGACAAGTGTTATAACGAAGAAATTTCTGTTCTTTTAAATACCAGAAAAAGGTATTGGAGCCCATAAACGATAGAGTTAATCGTAAGGACTGGTTTCCAATCTTCCCTTAAAATATTTAGACACACATTGCCGTCCAAGTCGATGTTAGGGTGATACACCTGTGTCTCGCACTTTACTTTAGGTGGCTCGTGCGGATAGTTTGGCCCGACTTTAAAACTAAAGACGAATCTACCGCCCCTATAAAATCCCTAGAATAGAGAAACAGAGAACCAAGTTTTCTTTATCAGGGGTAACACCGTCGTGCGACAAGCCATCTCACCTCATCTGGACAAATAATTAGTTTAAAGGTGAGAAGATCGTCCGGATCAGGAAATTCTGTCCCACATGTTTTTGGAAGATTCAACTCGTTTATGTCTATAAAAAACAAAACATATGTTTCAGCAGTCTTATTTCTTATGTTAGCGTAATCCTAATCCTTAAAGTATTACAATTAACATTTTTAACTATCAAATTCGGTAGTATCGAAATATCTTCAAGTACAGGAAAGCATGTACAAAAATAATATTCCAAGATCAATGTTTCAAGGTCGTTCAAAGGTTAAAATTTTGTACAACTAAAACACTACATTCCTACTTTAAACTTTATGAGTAGCCTCGAGAATATTGCATTTAAAGTCTATTATAGACACTTTTGTTACATTTTGTATTTGTACAACCGAGAAGATTGATTTTGCAGTGTTTTTCGAGAGTATATTACTATTATTTAAAGCCTAACAAGAACAGCTCGGAGCGGAGGAGGGAACAATGCGAATCAAACATTTTACACGCTCCAACATTTACGTAGCTGCGTTCTACAGAGATAAAAGAACAAGTCTCAATGAACCAAAGATGCACTTTGATTATCCAAATCTAACAGACTCTGCGGTAAGCCAAACTGGTAAACCAAGTGGCACGATAGCCGACAAACTCAAAGTTCGTGTATTTAAATTTTGGCTAGCTATCCTTTCTATTAAAATTTTATTCTCTATAAAACTCTGGGTAGGGAACTAAATATATAGCATCGTACGTGTAAAAGCATAAGTCAAAGTTGGGAGAAAGAGTAGATTGACTGTATGGAAATATGAAGGTTGTAAGGCCGAGAGTATGAAAACCTCGCGATACTTCCATACGCAAATCTGCTGCAGCTTTATCGCTTTACTGTTCGGGCGTTAAGGAACGACAATAATGTTAACCAAACGAAACAAAACTGGCAGGAAGGCAACGAGGGGGTTGTCGATAAAACCTTTTGTGATTCTCAGCTGTGCCGCGGATGCCTTCTTTTGGGTGCCAGGTTTCGGCGACTCGCCATCCTTTTTCGCCTGTTTTAACGAGAATAATTTGATCATGATAGAGTGGCGGTGCCCGGCGTGGAAGGCATAAAAAAAAGTCTCTTCTTCCTCGAACGGCCACGCGCGCGGACTACGATGCACGCAACAAAACTCTCGTTTTGACAATGGAAACAACTACTGTGAATTTACGACTGATTTCACGTGGACGGAATGCAACCCGTTTCTGTTACCGTCACGGTACTGAGGCTCCTATTTTTCATGTTGCACAATTAAGCCCGTATCCCAATTTATACGTAGATTCGAATCGCGGGCCCAGCTTTAAGTCAATTTAATTCCTTTCGATCTGACGAAAAGGCTCTTTAACGTCGCAATTAATGATCCACTTATAACACCATGGAGCGCAAGTCGCACCAGTGCATTTTATATCTGTTCTAATTCCATTCGTAGAGTCTAAAAATGTTGCATTTTTAAATACTGCATGGAATCAACTAGACGCGATCTGTGAAAATCAGCCGTTATCATATTTATTTATACAAAGTGTTTCGTCATTTCGTGCAATGTGCCATGAGCGGATCTCGATTGGGAATTGTTAGAGATACCGGGAAATGTTGCTTTTCAAATTTTAAGGCACCTTAGAATTGGTTCTCGGTGTTTTTACGCCAATGCGACAGGGAAATGATTGACCGACGCGGTCGATCTAGAGACATTTCAGACTAATATTATTATCGCATAAATTTCATCAGGTTTAATGAATTTGCAGGGTATAGATATACGGGAGTACCATGCTCTTAATTAAAAAAAATCGCTGGTACTCTTCAATCTACAGTGTTATTATTATAGAGCATTAGAATTGAATTGTTCGAATAATCGTTTTTAACGACTGTTCCATGTATCGACCGCGGAACGTTCTAGCCACCTAGCGGCAGAACGTGCGAACTGAAATGTTCATAATTCGTTGCTAACAGGAAAACTCGCACGGGTTTACAGGATCACATGACGATGACAGTGGAGATATTAGAAAAAGATAAAGATACCGAGTGTAGTTGGCAGATTTCACCGCCAGATAGCCACAGCGGTCCTTGCTCCACGAACTGAACAAATTTTTAATACTCTTTTAAAAATAATAAATATTATTGAAAGTAATAAAAGCGGCGTGATACGGAACGATAGAAAAGAAATCATACCGCAAGTATCAAGTACAAGATAAATTGTCCGTACGCGTATTTCGTATCGTTTGAATATGATTGGAGAACACTTATAACGATCTACGGTTCCACCAATCGTAATTTCTCGCTTGTTATTAGAGTACTTTTAGTCGAGAAGTGAAAATATCTCCCTCGATATCGCCCGATATACGAACAATTGTTTGATGTCGCAAAGGAAAATATATAAACACTATAGATGGTTCAATGTTCGTTTTAAGGCAGCGTGAGGTTTGGTGAGGTTTAACATCGATGGCTTGCGTTCATTGTGCGTGTTGCTTGTAACGATTCAAAGGGTGATAAAAGAAGCTCTCGTGGCTCGCGTATTTGCTCAAGTTTGACAGTGAAACGAGGACACGATGGCTGGACTGCGGGATGAGACTTTGGCTGACTTTCAGGTGATCTATCCGGACTTTGGTTGATCGCTAATTTCAAACACAAATAAGACTTTTTAGGTTATGATGTATGCGTTAATGACATTGATAATAGTTGGGATCTATGAGTATAACGCGATATTTCTCGACTTGTTTTGTCTCGAATCTGTCAAAATTCTAACGATGGCTGCGAACGTTTGAGAGAATTTCAGTAACATTCTATAATATTCGATATTCTCTATCTTTAAAAGTCTTTTCATGGATATGCTGGTTTCTTTGTCTTTTACACGATTTCTGTTTATGAGTCACGAAAATTTGTAAGGAAGATTGCAAAGCTGGATATGCGAGAACAGATTACGAATCGTTCCATCGGGTATTAGTTTTAAGTAGCCTTCAGAATTGCTTTTGTTTCGATGTTATTCAAAAGAACTATTCGGTATTAATACGAATGTATTTGTTATGCTGTTTCAGGCATGCACTGGTATCGACGATGTTGGTGATGCTATGAAATATTTAGAAGAATCAAATTGGGATTTATTGGTAAATGGTTTCGTAAATATTCTGGTATAGAATTCTGTTAACGTACTAATTGTATTAATCTACCGTTATAGGCAGCTGTGAATCTAGCCATGCCTCGTGGTACGCAACAGTTACCTTCCGAAATGAGTCCAGATATAGAAATGATAGAAGAAATCGAGAGAATGCCTCATTCATCTTCGTCTACTTCTCAAACGGTTCATGAGCCGAAAGCCAATTCAAAAATGGATGTGGTAGAGAATTCGAAGCCAGGGACGAGTAAACCTAAGAATTGTGCGAAAGGAAGAATGCTCACATTCCATGTTAACTATCTTAGTACCGTTTATAAAATAAATCTGCCCGAGTTTTCGTGTCTGAGTAAGTAATTGCTACGCTGCTTTTATTATTGCTTGCCGGAGATGGTATTGCTTTTCGAACGAAACATATTATTTGCAGGAGATCTCAAACAGCTGATATGGGAGAAGACAAATATTCCACCTTGCCAACAACATCTTCATGGATGGAAAAAAGTACCAGAGACGCTTTATACGCCGTTACAATCATTATATCTACCTAAAGAGAACACTTTGTATTTGTCGTCGACGACAGAAGAGGTCGATGTAACGACTGATAAGTAAGTATATCCGTGAGATCGTGTTTCGATGTTCTATTCGCAGTTGCAGCACGTTCGTTATGCTTTCAGTTCAAGTTTGTCGGAGCATATGACTCAAACGTACACCTTAAATATAAAAGACGAAATACATAAGAAAACGTATAATTTAAAGTTTCTTGGATCGAGCACAATCTTGGACGTGAAGTCAGGTATTTACGCATTAATAGATGTTCCTGTTCGGAATCAGCAGTGGAAAGGCTGGCCCAGTTCGGTGCAGAATGACAGTGTTATGCTGGCCCAAAGTGGGATTTCTTACCCAGAGCATGATCTCTCCGTTAACGAACTTCCTATGAAAGAGGAGAAGAAGGTATCATTGATAGTAACAGGATTGTACGTGACAATCGAGTGACGCTTATTTATTTGCAGGATGTTATAGACTTAGCTGGAAGCGACAGTTCGGTAGACGAAGCGGACGACGTAGAAGAATTCGATGTTCCCGAGTCGTTTAACATCGAAGACGATATTTTTGTAGACTTCAAATCTACTAAAATCGAGCGTCTTAGTGAGTAAATTTCAGCTCTGATAAGCTATCAACTAATTTAGCTAATATAAAGTAACGCGCAAATTCATTATCGAATGAATGCTAAGAATGCTGATCGTGTCTTTCTTGTAGTGCCCGAAAATGTAATAGACGAGACAATGGGTACGCTACATTTTGCGGAGGAGTTTGAGAAACGATACGGGGCAGCACATCCAGAATTCTTCACTGGCAAATTTAAAGATGCCGTTAAAGAATCGTGCTTGAAGCCAGCAAGAGAGGTAATTTAATCAGAAAGCGCGTTGAATACGTGGGGTATATAAAGTTTCATGTATTTCATATATGATTACAGAGAAAGTTGTTGGCTGTGTATTTACATCACGATAATAGCGTGTTAACAAATGTATTTTGTACGCAATTGTTAGGGTTTGAAACAATACTCCAAGTTTTGTCTGCGAATTTCATTGTATGGGGTTGGGATATTACCTACGAGTCGAATAAGCAAAGGTATATAGCGGCATTGTGGAAGAAATTGTTTATTATCCTACAACCACTGTTCTCTAAAACGAGTTGCTCTTGATTTACAGGTTTCTTTTATCCGTAAAGCAGACACTAGGATCGGTAGCAGCGTTAGCTATGAAAAATATAGACGTCGACACCTTGCCGGTTCTCGTGATTATAATGAGAACCAGATCTAATACAGAAATATTTACGACAGTTCACGGCAATGTGGGCGTAAACGAACTGTTAACCAACCTGATTCACGCTGTGGATGTATTTGAGGTAAAATAATAGTACAAGTAACGTTATTCTGTAAATTCGTTGATACATGTAGCGTCGCATTTCGTAGGAGCAAAGACGAACTGATATCGGAGTGGAGGAAGAGAGACAAGCTAGAGAAAAAGTGAAGCAAGAACAAGATAGGGCGTATCAAGAAAGTTTAGCCGCTGATAGGTAAACGGGAGATAATCGCACTGATCGCTTCGATGGAAATAATTTTCCGCGATTTCTTGATTACGAAGGATACATGCGCGTGTATGATTTTAGAGCGAAAGAGTACGCAAAGTATATGCAAGAGGAACTAGAGAAGAAAAAACAAGAGCAGGAGGAGAACGAGAAAGCGAGAAAAGAAGCTCACAGGCAGGCCGTGGAGTCGAGTTTACCTCCTGAACCACAGCAAGGGGCTGGCGTCGGTGTGTTAAAAGTAAAAGTACGACTTCCAGCTGGGAAATTCCTGGAGCGTAGATTTCAACCCGATACCCCGTTGCAAACGCTCCTTAATTTCCTCATTGTGGAAGGTTATCCTACGGAAGAATACAAGCTCCTAAGTAGTTGGCCTCGAAGGGATGTAAGTAGATGATGTAAGCATTTGAGTTCTCATTATATAGATATTTCCTTTACGCCATTCGCTTTGTGGAGTTAAATGCGAATAATGAATATCTATGCCCGCGCACCCACCATGAGTTTATGATATTAGATTGAAACTTTCGTTCGATGCTTCGATCGAATTCAGAGTGGCTCCTATCTGTTCCAGTTAACGTCCATGGATTCGAAGCTCACTCTCATGGATCTAAAATTTTGTCCTCAAGAGACAGTAATTTTAGAAGAACGATAAGTAATTTGTTGTAATTAAATTAAAATGTAGGAATTAAGCCATCGCAATATTCTGAAAGTGTTATTTATTTAACAAGTTTCGAATAGTTGTCAGTTAATATGAGTTCTGTTTATTATTATGTAACTACATTTTTATGCTGTAATTTTTCGTACTATTAATTCGTACGACAAATGTAGTTTTATATTATAAAGAAAAAAGTCCTTTCCATGCATGTGCATTGTGTATTTTAAATTTTCACGAATAAATTACATTCTGAGAAACCACAAACAAAAGCTGCCTTTTGTTTGTCGTTGCCGCGATTGCAATAAGTATAAAAAAAGAAGTATATAGAGAAGAGTTTAATTCGTTGAATATATAAATGGAACTCGTAATAAAAAAAAATTATATATATATATTTTAAATAATGGCGAATCTCTTTGAGAACTTTTATTATAAATACAAAGATGCGGCAAATACAATATCGCGTTTTATAAGTTTAATTGCTTCGCTAAATTTATTCTCTAAATCCGTGTTTCCAATGTTCTTTGCTGCTTGGCACAATTGTCTAAGAACTTCTTCTAGACGGCGCATGCATCTTATAATTGAACCTAGAAACGAGTAAGAGATTAAATACAGAAACATAAATCAATAATCTCTGACGAGAGGAATTAAAGTTTTTTTTTTAAACGTACCTTCGAATATATCTGTCATTTTGCAAATTTGTAAGAAGGTGGCGCCTTTGCACCACGCATACACAACGTCCATTAAGTACGGCTTGAATCTTTCCGCGTACGCGTCTTCGTCCAATTCTATATTAGCCTCGGTGGATACTTTCGCTATTCTCCGGGCCAGATCTTGCATCTGTCTGAGCGGGCCACTTAATTCATCGGTGCTCTTAGGCATCTCGTTCGATTTTTCGTCGCAAACAAAGCAGCTGATCAACGCCACCATTTGGGGAACGCTTAACGAATTAAATAATCCGTTGAAGATCATCTCTGTCATTAACAGCTCGTCCGCTCCATTAAGCTCGCAAGCGACGCGTCCTTTCAATTCTATAACATCCGCTGCTGTGCAATAAGCCATTCGTCGTAATACTCGTTTCCTACACTTCAACTCTTCCATTTGAAGGATCGACTTGGCACGCTTCAACTCCAGTTTGCTTTGCTTCAACTGATTAGCCAAGTCCTCTTTGTGCAGAAATTGTTCGTACAGCGTGTCTACGTTTGGATCCTGTGTTCGATCGAAATAATAGAACTCGGTGCTATTAAAATAAGTGGCATACAGGGACAAGAAATTTTGTTTACCTTATGTAAAGGATGAGCGTATAGTCTTTCTTCCAGCACTTCGATCTTCTTAACGATGTCTTTAAATGCTTCGTCCTCTATCCGCATGTCTGTAATAGGATTCAGTAGCGGTGGTCCATCTGGAAATCTTTTTTTCACTTCCTGTATCGTTTTCAATACACTTTTCCTGTTATCAGACGGTCTAAGATCCTTCGGATAGTACAATCGAAGCGAGCTGATCTGAGAAATTAATGTGTGCACAACGGGAACCACTTCCACCTCGCCATCTTCTCCCTCGCGACAAGGTATCGGGCATCCTTCGCTGGACTCTTTCGAGATATAAAGCAAAATATCAATAACGATAACTGTGCTCTCTTTCGGATTTTTAGGATTCTTCTTTTTAAAGTTCACGATGATACCCCAGTCGAACGTTTCGTTCTCGTTTTTCACCTGTAACATCGTTGTCAGAATTGTTGAATCCGATGCATCTCGAATTGTAAATAGTACGTATAAGCGCTTACCTTCACTAGCCTTCCAGGCTGTAAGAACGGAAGCAAATATTCCGGTTTCGTCAGGTACGATCTGAATTCGCTACTGAGACGTTCAAGTTGTTCACGTATATCGTGGTAAGACGATATTTGGTTATACTTATCGATAGTCACTGCATTATACAATGTCTGCAGATCTTTCACCTCTGTAATAATTTGTAAGGATAGTCATTTTATACCAAACTGTAACGACCGATTGTTAAATAAATAGTCTACTCACTGTTGTATAAATCAGGAATAGAGGCTTGATTCTGGAACTGATAGAAGCTCCTTTCAAGCATGTATTCCGGATTGATTTCTTCGACTCTCAGGAGATTCAGTACCATGTTGTACGTTAAATGAAACGCTGAATTGATAGGATCGGGTTTCCCCTGTACTATCGCTTTACCAACAACTGGACTCACTTGCTCGTCAATCATTAATATTACTATTCCTTTCTCGTCCAAGCCTCTTCGGCCGGCTCGACCAGCCATCTGTATGTACTCTCCGGACGTGATCCAACGGAAATCTTTGCCATCGTATTTTCGCGACGCCGTGAATAAGACAGTTCGCGCTGGCATGTTCAGCCCCATCGCGAATGTCTCCGTCGCGAACAGCGCTTTTATCAAACCCTCGCCGAACAATATCTCCACGGTTTCTTTCAGAATCGGGAGCAGTCCACCGTGATGAATTCCTATTCCACGTCTTAAAAGTGGTAATACGTTTTCAACTTGCGGCAGGCGCCTGTCTTCGTCGCTGAGGACATCCATAGCATTATTGAAAACTTCGTCCACTAGTTTCTTCTCTTCTATCGTGTTCAAATCTAATTTAGCCATTTGCATCGCGTAGATCTCGCAGTCCTTTTTCGAGAAACTGAATATGATTACGGGCGCAAAGTTCCTCTCCATAATCATTTTCACCATTTTGAAGATATTCGTCTGCCCAGCGTTCGTCGCGCGAAGACCCCCTTTGCGACCTTTCGTGTCGCCTTTAGCTGCGTCGCCGTGCTGCAGGCAAGCCATCGCTCTGTTGAAGTTTTCTTCTTTAAATTGTCCCGTCTCGTCTACGACCTACGCGTTAATAACCATCGATAAGAGTTTCTCGTTATATTCCAACGGATCGTTCTATGTTATATCTTACGAACCAAATGTATTCCATCACCGCCAACGGGAAATATATAATGTTGCAGAGGAGTCGGTCTGTAGTCCGTATAAACAACGTGACACGGTTGCTTATGCAAGTGCGTAACCCACTCAACGAACTGCCGCGCGTTGGGTATCGTAGCAGAAAGAAATACGTAATGCACATTGTCCGGTAGTAATATCAATGTTTCTTCCCATACAACGCCTCTTTCTTTGTCACGCATATAATGAATTTCATCGAATATCACCCAACCAACTTCGCGCATCACCTGCGAACAAATTAAATACACTTTTCACAATTATTATTACCGCGATAATAATCGTTTGCGCAGTCTTAAAAGCAAACCTCGGATCCCCTGTACAGCATGTTCCTTAAAATTTCGGTGGTCATGATGAGAACACTAGCTGTTGGGTTAATCGTAACATCTCCGGTCACTAAACCGACATCCTTGAATTCTTCGAAGAACTCCCTATATTTCTGATTACTCAATGCCTTTATAGGAGTCGTGTAAATCACCCTTTGTTTATCTCTTAACGAGCATGCTATAGCATATCTGTGAAATTTACAAATTAGTAACAAGCCTACCCAAACTCCTATCGCTATCTCGCATCGTGATACGCACTCGCCAACAACAGTTTTACCAGCCGACGTGTGCGCAGAAACTAGAACGGACTGATTGTTCTCGATGCACAATATCGCTTCCTTTTGGAAAGGGTCTAGTATGAATTTATACTCCTTGGCTAGTTTCTTCTGTTTACGTTCCAACGGCACGTAGTCGTAATCTGGTGGAACTGCGACTTCGTGGGTACACGATTCGATCGTTTCTATCGTATGTATTTTGATACGTGGTGTTATGTCATCTATGCTATTAGAGAAGAAAGTAAACATGTATAATTTTTTAAATTCCCAGTTAAATAATCGTAAACTGCGCTCGTATTAAACCGAGGTGTTGTTTAGAAATGATACTGAACGCTGCCTTACTTCATATCTTCCAAGACCGGATCCGGTCGTAATTTCTTGAAGAACGCTGCATCGGTATCGGTTTCGTGCTCTCGTTTCAACCCACTCTCTGCTTCACTTTTCCTACGTATTTATACGTTATGATTATAATCGATATATAATTCTTTAAACTTATTTTGAGGTTATCTCGTGCAAAGGTTTCGGAAGAAACTTATCCTTACTTTTCATTTAACGGTGCGAGTGACTCCTTTTGCTTCGCTGGAAGCGGAATCACTTCTATTATATCCTCTGTTTCTTCGAAAACATCAAACAACTCTTCGGTAAAATTATTCATTTTAAACGTATATTATATTTACAATTAACCACAATTTACACAGCTTCCCATAAGAAGGTTAATGTTTACTCCAATTTACAGCGCCTTTCAACATTGTATATCGAATATCGACTTACATCGAAGGCACTATCGATCACCATTCGACTTTAGCTTTCGATATATAGTTCGAAACTTTTCAGTTAACGTGGAGGTTACTTCGGTCACTTCTTCGAACGCCATGCATCGCTTTCCGCTGTAATTTCTCTATTTCTTAACCGTGCATGTTAATCTTGATTCAAATCGATGCATTAATACAACACAGCGAAAGGTACGGCAAGTTCCTAAATACCAAAATAGTTCCCTTCAGTTAAGAATGCGCATGATCAAAGTGCAAGACTGTCTCGAGTGTTATTTTCAAATAATTCTCTCCGATTCATTGTTATGCCTCGCAAAAATGTGACAGCAACTCGCTATCACCTGTAACTACGATCTTCCAACATCAGACGATCGAGTTACAATCGTACATACAATCTCGGACACCTGTAAAAACCATAAAATAATCCGTAAAATTCTCTCAAATTCTAAAAAGACGTCAGCATCGACGTAATCTCCACCCCTGTACCACGAAACAGTCTAGAATCTGCGAAATCGAATGCAAACGTCGCGGATCGAGCGCGGGAAATTTAAGGAGCACCGTGAAAGGTACGAAAGGCACGAGAAACTAAGTTCTGCAATCTATATCTATACTATTATATAAAATTGAAGTTGCATACTTTGAAATGCGGTTTCTCAGTAAATATGAACTGTAGCCACAAGTGTGTTACATCACTTTGTTCAGTCTTGACGAGAGGAAGGTTCTAACGTTTTTATTTTTTTAAATAATGATTTGTAAAAGGGGTGGTGAAAAGGGGTGAAATGTGTTTTCATGAAGTCCTCAATATTTCTTAGACCCGAAGCGAAGCGCGGGGGTATTTTGCTAGTCTTAGTAAATAAATTACTAAATATCGCGAGTGTCCCTTAATTAATTTGGATAACCCGTGGTTCAATCGCGGGTAGAAGGGGCACGTGATTTTCGGCGGCGGTGGGATCAGCGGAACCGATAAATAGTGGGGGAAGCCTCGACACGGTCGGACAGAGCCCTCGACGCGACGGTGGGGGTTAAGGAACCCGCGTGCGAGACTTTCAGTTTCTTTTGGGCGTCCGCGAGTGTAACATTGTGAGTGTAACGGTCGCGCTGGCACGCGCGTGAAAGTCGTCGTCGTCTCCCGGCTCGCCCAGCCTCCTCCGCGCACAGAGGCGATCGCAACGAGGAGAGGGACAGAGGCACAGGTACAGGTACTCGAACATGCGTAATACGAACTTCATTTAAAGCCAAGTGCGATTAACCGTGCGAAATATACAACGAGCAAGTCATATCGCGGGGTATTGAATTTTTCACCGAACGAACCATTCTCTTCGTACGAATATTGCTGAAGACACTCTTCCCCTAAAGCGCTCTCTACTTTTACCATCTATGGGATAGATAACATTCAAACTTAGACGTCCGTGGTTAATGTAAGATCATCCAGTTTTGGTTGATCTTATTAGTTTTGCTTTTGAATTGAATTAATATTGTCAGAGGTTGTATTTGTATCGAATAGCAATGTAATGTATAATTCATGGATCAATCTCGAGATCTTGTCGAAAAAACCTTACTGATTTTCTACAGATAAATTATCAACTAGATTGTACTTTGCGGAGCGAATGTATCGATAGATTTAGACGATAAATCATGCTCGTCTCGCCGCGACAACACCTGCATTACTACATCCGCGATGACGCGGAGACATCAACGCGTGCATTGCACCTGGCTAGTAATTTCAAGAACTTGATTCATCTTTCGCTCGACATGTTTGATTTATAATTTAGCGAGCAGGGGCCTAAAATGACTCAGGCTTGGCTGGACAAAGTCAATGAGTTCCCTTCATTCTTAATTCAGAATGTTTAATCCCGGATAATAGAGTGGGAGTTAACACGACCCACTCTATTATTCAGAGACTAACATTCGGAATTGAAGATGAAGGTGCAAGGGCGGACATACCTATGACTTTTCGGTGCCAGACTCGCGTGGGGGCAGAGTGGGAGCTAAGATGACCCACTCTTCGGAGCTTAATACATTACGTCCTACTCTAATTTTTACACTGAACCACTCGGCTCTCAATTAGTGGCATTATTAACCAGGACCTAACCCACGCATTTATTCTCCCCTCGAGCAATTACGTACTCTGCCTCTGTCCGTTATCGAATTCAGAATTGCAGATTCTTGAATTTTGAAAATGCAAAGGAGAGCCGACGTCTCAAGGACGGAGTAAATTGAATATACAATTTATTAACAACACTTTACACAAATTTACTCGCCATTAACTGTATCTTCCATCTTCCGAATCGACTTGGACTTGACCTTACCCAACCGCCTAATGCTTACGCTTAACATCTTTCCCCGTTGTTGCGAAACACAGGCGACAGCGCTCACTCGGCAAAAGGGGGCGAAAATCGTCAAGGACGATAGTAGCGAGGAACCCACACACACGTATATTTATCGAGGAGTCGAGCAGCGGAGTATTTACGTCGCGCGACCCTCCGTGGTAACGAGGGTTGCGAAACGACGCGAGTCTCGACAGGATGGCCATATGTTAGAGCCGAAGGACGAGGATATAAGAACATGAGACGATCAATGGTCTTCGAGTCATCGTGCCGCGGGTCGAAAAGTCAGGGTCTGTCCACAGTCGATCTTTCTCAACCACGGTGCTCGTCCTCTGCGGGAATCCTGGTCGTTCACTTTCATGATCCGGTTGATCTTCGCTCTTTTCGTAGCTTAAAATCGGTCGTTTCGCCTCGCTGTCGCGCTCCTCCGGTCACAGGCGCCACCGCAACAGCCATCCAGGTCGTTGCGAATGCGCCTGAAACGTCAAAATTACCGCAATTAATCAGATTACAGCTTTGGCGCACTCAGGATTTAATCTTGAGGGAGTCGAGTTGAGGGGATTAAAATATTCTCAATGCAAATTCAATAAAATTCATTAGGTGACTATAAGAATTTATTTAAAAAATAAAATCCAGTTTCTTTTCTCTTTAGAAAGCTCTGGAATTATTTTAGCCGTGGTTACATTAATTTCCTTTTTGTTTGGGAGTGCTAGGCCCACCTTGTGGGTGAGCCACTGGAGTACAATCGAAATGTCGTTTATTATTATTATTATTAAATTTTCAGTCAAGAGCGACATCCTCTGTGTCCATTGAATATGTAAATGCCACGCTCAGTGACGGTAATTCTCTACATAAAAATCATAGACGATTTATGGGACGAATTTGCCCACGCAGGTGGCACGCGAATTACCATTCTGGTTAAGGATTTAAAGCGGTTACGTGCGCTTATTAAAACAGGTAGTCGTTCAAGGTACACAGTGGAGCATTCTGAGTTTGGTAGGGGAACGATGAAGGTAAACGGAGGCGCCATATAATTTAGTTTTGCTCTGCTGATTGTTGCTTCGAAGTAACGGTCACCACTTGCCGCGTTACCGCTCATTGTTTTCGCCGAGACTCATTCCAAACAAGCTTAGCGATGTCGAGCAACATCCAATCGTGTCTACCGTCGTCTCCTATTACTCGATACAGTGTGGTGACCATTTCCTCTTGATAGTTGAACGGACGGGTTACTTAGAATTGCGCCGAGTAATAGAAGAAATTAGTGACTTTAGAATCAAAGAATTGTGCCGTCCAAGAGCTTGTTAATTTCGCCCTGAAGAATCTCTTATCAGTTTCAGCGAGATCCTCCTGTGCTACTTTTCATTCGTACGGATCAACTCGTACACCCACTCCAAAATTTCACCGCCTTACTTTGTACTCCGCGGTCTTTATTATTCATTCTTAATAATACCTACTTGGACATCGACGTTTTTAATTCCAAGCTGACCTTCGCACAAGATCGCCTGACTTGTGCACACACCGTATCCTGAATTCAGGCGATTCGTAGACGTCTTCCGTGAAGGAAGGATCCTTTACTATTGCAGTGTACACCAAGCACTTAAACCTAAGGAAGTTGAATCATCGGTGTCTCTTTGAATAAATAACGATCCAGGCAGGTACTTAAGCGCGCGGGCCAGTGTACTGACGTAATCCACGGGCATACACGCTCATTGCCGCGAAGCAATTGTTATTTTTGTACTTTCTCTGGCGAAAAGAAAAGCGTATACTTGCCCCGTGGACATATCGAGCCCGGCCGCGTGTAGCTTATATACCTGTTCGACCGTATACGAAACATGAATCTGCGATGCATGAAAGTTGCGCGCCTCGCCCAGGGCTATTTTGCCTTTCTTGCGCCTCCGAAAGAAAATTCTCTCCGCCGGGATCGCGCATGGATCCCTGCCCTACATATCGGCGACCTCAAAATTCAATTTACGCTCCAAACATTGCGCACCAAGCAGCCGCAATAAATACTCCGTGTTTAGAATCTTCTTCTTCTTAATTCTTTAAAGCCCACGCGAGATTCGTCTAGAATCAACCTTTAATGCCCCTCGGAGCGCGTGACTTTGTGATCCCCAGTTTCCTGCAAATCATTCCGTCGCCACGAGCTAAGTAGTCCTCGGCTATGAATTTTGTAAAGGATCAGACAGCGACGAGAGAGACAGCGCTTGGGTCCCTCCGATTAGAAATCACGGCACCGGCCGCTTTCGATACCGTGAAAGCGGTCGCGCGAATCTTTTCGGACGGGCCCCTTAGATAGGCAAGAAGTTGGCCCGGTGGCGTAGCGCGTCGTAGAGGAGCAGGCGCAACGGGGTCGGGTGGCGTTTTATTTTCGAGTCCACCAGGCCCGAGCACGTTTTCACGGGACGGCCCTGAATGAGTGCGAGTGAAAGTTCGCGAGTCAAATATTTTTCGCGGCTCCGTTTCGTGGACCGCTCCGATCTTCCTATCAGATAAGTCCTCTACGACGCTTCGCCACCTCGCCTCCTCTTTAACTCGCTCCCCTGGCACCCTGCAACAAACCGCGCTCGACGATCATTCCTCCTTTCCTACAATTTGTTCGCACGTAGTTGGACGAAAGGACATCCTGGCGCGCCGCTCGATGGCTCCAGCGCTTAGCTACTACATCCTGTTTCTACTTTCTAGATGTCGTCCCCTCTCTCTACAATTTACTTGCGATCGATAACACACCTGCCACCGATGCTCGCTCCCGGTGTACCGCGCCGAGGACTATGCAACCGATCGGAGTCGCGCGATTAAACGGTGATGGATGATACCGATGATTGCTCGTCGCGCGTAGCCGATACGATTACTCATCGCTATATTCCATCCCACGGAGGCTTTTAGAAAGGATCGAAGGGGGAGGGAATAAAGAAGCAAAATTCGGGAAAGGGGTCACAGGCATAAATTACAGAGAAAGCGAGGCGGTGCAGCGGCGCGTCGTTTTCGGCAAAAGTTTTCTGAAACAAGAACGGATAGACGATCGGAAGCCTGGCGTGTCAGGCGAACCTCTCGCGGCCACGAAGTTTAATCCCGTCCATTCAGTAATGTTACCTCCCATTAGCGTTAACCATAACCGATCGCCCGGCCACTGCTTCTTTCTTCGCCCTTTAATTAACCGGCTCCTATATCGGGGAGGGAAAATCAACCGGTTACGTAACAGAGCGTTTCTATGTAACGATCCATATCCCCCGCGTAATATCGAGCTTCTGGCTCTCGCCAGTCGCATTCTTCTCCAAGCACAGGACTTTTGTAACGTCAATCGACATTCCAGGGTGCACCGTGTGTAATACGTGAACATCGAGAGGAGCGGGGCTGTAAGCGACGTGAAAGTGGCCTGCTGGAAGTGGCGGAATGCGGAGTGCCGGGCGCTACGGCGTGCACGCCGATCCACGGTACTAGGTAATTGGAGTACCACGATTACCTGCGTGTAACGCGACGAGCAAACAGGGTACCTACTTCGCCAGCATCTCGCGTCCCTTCGCCCTACGCCACGATCCTGGATCCCTCCAACGCTCGGGATTCAATCTGGCGCGGGAGTGTCTGGCACTTTTCGTCGACCTAATTATCCCTGTCTAATTGGAGTACCGCGTTTATCCGCGATTCGCGCGGCAAACAGAGTATTACAGGACGAAGTAATTACGCCTGATTCATTCTTGCGTAGAATAATGGCCCCAGCAGCGTTTCGCGAATATTATACTTTCCACTGAAATTTTTTATTAAAGGACATCCTGTGAAAAGGTCGCTGTTACTAAGCGCGAGTTCCTTTTGCGAGATCCCTTGTTGTAGAATTTCAGATGCATTGCGTAGTGTTCGCCGTTCGCGATGATGAAATTACAGACTCTTCTCACGCGCTCTGTAATATGTTGCCATAGTTGTTGTCTATAATATAAGCAGAGTTTTTCAAACACCGAGGAATTATGTACATAGTGGATTCCGACCGGAGACTTTCCTACCGCTGATGACTCGGTAAATAAACTCTCCTACTTAGGCGCTCTTTAAATTTGCGAAGAAAGTGCCGTCTCGCAAACTTTCTTCTCTTTTCGATGTGCGTGTAGAAATATATTGAGGGGCTTGATAATCCCCCGAGGGTCCGAGAGCAATTCCAAACTATTTCCATTGAAGAGAGAGACCGAATTCGCCGTCGGTGTGGTTATCAGATTCGCTTTTAAAAGTACGTTACATATCTCGCGTTGTCCGCAGTCTGGCAATGAAGATAACATCGATGGCTCTTTTAAACAGGCATTACTGCAGAAATATAACATTACCCTACATTCTTGCCGCGGAATGTCCTGGATAACGTAATACCCGTTTCGCGTTGTCCAATTTCTTACGTGAACATGACGAATGTGAAAGCGACCTTGAAACGTGGATCATCCACCGCGTCAATACTAAACGGGGCCCGATGGGATACCACGGGCAGACACGTTCCTCCGTTAATAAAACAGAGTCCCCTCCCTCCCGGTCCTCGGGGAAATCGGTGATTCGGAAATCGAGGGTCTACGTCGCGGCCGGCGAGTCGGACGGGCGCCGAATTAGAATTACAAATCCGTCGGGCGCCGAGGCGAGAGAGCCGGTGAAAACGAAAGGATAGCGTTAGAGTGACGAAACGGCTGCTTATGGACTCTTGCGAAATCTAAGCCGGCGATAATGAATCGATCCACCATCCCCCTGGCATTTAGAGAAACATTCCCTTTTCATTAACGCGCGCGACAGCGTTGTACTCGCGCGGCGATCTTGCCGCCTCGATGTCCCCATAGCGTAAGCTACCTGTTGTTTCGATTGCTATGCGAGACGATCGCCCGGGGATCGCAGGGGACCGAAGGCGCCTCTCTCGAGCCCCGGTTGCGCCAGCCTGCGCGTTAGGCCACCGAATCTAGAAGGAGGGACAGGCGACAAGGCGAGAATACAATAATCTCGCTCGATTAACCCGCGATATCGCGTGTACGCGAGCGATTACGACACTTATGGCTTCGTGTGCAAAGACAAAGGTGGAGGAAAACGCGCGGTGCTGGAGGGGGGATCAGGAGGACCGGTAAGAGGGTCCCGAGGAATCCAGGTTGATCGTCGATCAGAAATCTAAAAATACGCGCATGCAGATGTCCAGCTGCTAATACGATTTTACCGGGCATCGACGTGGTGCCCTCGCTCTTTAGAAACGATAATCACCGCTTCTTTGGCCCTTCGAACCACGCGGCTCTTTCCCCCGCGCGTTTTATTCTATCCTCGATAACAAGAGACGTACTCAGGTAGTCCCATTTAATTGCCTCATACCGCGAGAGTAAAGCAGGCCACCTGACGCGCGCGGTTGTGAGGCGATTGCTCTTCCACAGGCGTTACGGAGCCGTGCTTTATTGTTAGGGAATACTGAACAGCGCGTAGCTAAGAAATTTTGCGTTATCGGGCTTGTATAATGATAGTAGGTTTTCGGTACATTCTCGTCTGCATAGGATTAAGAAAAAAATAGGTATGTATGTGTATGTTTTTTCAGTAGAATCGATTTTGAACAAATGTCCCGTGTTGTTTGTTCACTCAAGTGCTCGTTGTATCGATTATTTTAAGGTCTAAGGTGATACCGAGCTTGTTAATTTATTTTGACAATGACTTTGGGTGTGCGAAGCTTCTACCGCGAGATTGCGAATAGCTTGATTAATTAATAGCTTATTGATTTCATTTGCAGCGGTACGAGTGACGAAGAGGGACGCCGAGATGTCGGTGAGAAACGAGAGGCTCGAGAATGATAGCGTGCGGCGTTTAGCCCGCAACCGATCATTCTAAAAGAGCATGCAGCGGTGGTTATTGGCCCTGGACGAACCTGCGTCTAACCCATGCGGTAGCACCGTCATCAACCACGAACCATCGGGGTACGAGCACCATTAGTCAATCCTATCCGTCTGGCTGATATCGCGCGAAACTTCCCCCTGTAATCATCTTCGATGGGAAAACCACGCTTCATCTGCGTCGATTTCGATATTTAAGCTCTGTATAATTCTCGGATTTAACGTTGTTCAAGCAATATTTAAACACAGGCCTCGCGTTTCATCTCGCCAGGCAATCCTGATAATCGAAAGTCCGAAGATACGCGATCGTAAAAGGCGCTAGAAATTCAGCGTTAAACACTCCAAGGTGACTCGCTAATCGCCAGGCTGTTTCGCATGACATATTGCCACATCGGTTCTCGACAACGTATCGAAAAGAACGATGCACTTACGGCTAAATAGTTAATGCAACGGCACGAGTAATTTTCCACTTTCGCACAGACGGGTGCGTGTGCCCGAGCTCGCGTTATTAGATGCTACAGCGATCTGCACGCGAGGCAGTCCTGCGTCAGGGTACTGGAAGGATGAGACAGGCGTAGACTGTGTGTTAAATGTTGCGATGATACCAGAGCTTTTTAAACCTAAACGCTACTCTCTAGATACTCTCGAAGCTGTAATGACTGTCAGACAGTGGCGCACTGAGGATTTAATCTTGGGGGAGTAGACTTGAAGGGGTAAAAATATTTTTAATGAACTACAAAGTTATTTAAAGAACTAGAAAAATACTCCGCGCTTCACTTCGGGCCTAAGAGATATTAAGGACTCCAGGAAACACAGTTTACCCCTCTTCACCCCCTTACGGGTTGATTAGGGCAAAATCCTGAAATTGATTTTTAGGGATTTCTGTGGGCAATCTTTGTGAGTAAGAACCAAGTTGATATCTAATCAGGTTTAAGAGATATTAAGAAATCCGAGAAAATACATTTTCCCCTTTTCATCCCCTTGGGGATGGAATTTCCAAAAATCCTTCCTTAGTGGGTACCTGCGTCATAAAAACAATGTACCTCCCAAATTTCACGTTCCTAGATTAAACGGTTTGAGCTGGACGTTCATGAGTCAATCAGTCAGCCAGGACTTTTCTTTTATATACGTAGATAAAATCCAATTTTCTTTTCACAAAGCCTCTTCTTTGGGGATGCAAGGACCCCTCTGGATGCGCCACTGCTCTTAAAACTCACTACGATAATGCTTTCTATCTTCTTTCCAAAGACTGAAGAAATCTATCCTACAATTCTGTGCACTCGTGAAACGCTGTATAGTGTATGTTGATAATTGGTCGCAGGTGATACTGTTGGACCGTATCAGGGGATGCTGGAACGCGGGAAATTCTGTTCCAGTGCCGCGATCGCAACGGCCTTGGCAGTTTCAGCCGGGAACCAGAACAGCAGCCCCGACGGTGACGGTATAAAGCTGGCCTTACATCTACCCAACGAGCGATACGCCTGCAATCCCGACAATCTGTACGCGGTGCCTAGAACCGACCTGCATGAGGCGGAATGGTAAAGTGCTCGTTCCCCGTCAACGGACCGTGAAATTAAAAAGTGGACGCGACTTGCGTAATTGCCGCTGGTCAGCCGAACGAACGTGCGCTAGCTTGGTACTTTTGTCGTCAACTTTCGCGCTGTCGGAATCGCGCGCCGCTCCAACGCGATTGAAAGATGAGGAGCGGGTGTCTGGTATAACCCGGGTCAAGACCGGGACATTAGAGATTACTAGAACGAAATATCACCGGGTCTTCTTTTTCTTTCACGAATAATTTCTGTCTGAAAGTTTAACCACTGGTTTAATGGAACGCAAATTATACAGGATAGAGCCTGACTCGATAGACGCCGAGGTGTCAAGGTTCGTAGCCGACTCGACGACAACGACAGCGCGTAACAATCCGAGAAGATGCTGCCGAACCTCGACCAGTTCCGGCTACTCCAGCCATTCCCCGCCGTTGTCCGCTGGCTCTTATTCTTGTTACGCGTCGGCAGCCCCTGGCCAGAGCTTTTTTCGAACCGTGCCTCTGTCGATGAAAGACCAGTTCGGTGGAGGGCTCGCTGTGATTCACGAGAGCGAGGCGATCCCGCGCCCGATCTGGCCGTCTGCGTTTCCCAGCCCCCGTGACATTTACCATGGCGACGAGAACCCCGAATACGATGGTGAGCATTGGGTATTCCGAGTGTATTACGGGCGGAAGGAATAGAGGTGAGGTGGTAGCTATTAAATCTATCCTATATTAATTGCTATTCAGAAGATTCTATTAATTCGAAATACCTCTTCATCGATTCTTCGATCTCTCTATTCTGTATTCCTTCTTCCGACGATACAGAACGAGCCACAGAGCTTCGCTACCCTAATCCACGTACTTTGTAGTTCCTCTGTTTAACGCTGAGGAGACACACTGGTTTCTTCCGAGCAAAGATGTCTGCGAGCTCTGTGGCTTGTTCTAGTAGAGTTTGCTCGCGCCTAGGAAACGTTCCTGGTTGACTAAGCACGATTAAATGTTACGATTCACCGGTAGCTTTGTACGCGTGCTGCGGATGCGGTTGCGCGTACGCCTACTCGTACTGCGACTGGGATTGTGAAAACTCTGCAGGCACATCGGCCCGCGACGTCCTCCTCGAATTATCTCGAACGCTGAACTCTGTGATAGAAGGCGAGACCGCCGTGACGCCGGAGGAGATGTTGCAGAATATCTCGCAGAAGGTCGCCCAAGGGATCGGATTGAAGGGTGGGATTTACGAGTACGTTTACCACAACTCGTCCTTCTTGCCCAGCAAACGGCCGTTGCCGAGCGAGCAGAACGGCGGCGCACCGTCCGCGAGGATAAATCCGGTAAACTCGAAGCTCTACAGCAACGCGCGGCACTTTTACGTGCACAACCCGGCGGCCTGGTACACCTCCCTATGCACCTGTGAACACGCTCACAGATATCTGTCCACGTCGTCCACGTCGTCGAAGGGTGACGAGCAGCCGAGAAAGAAAGAAAGCTCGTGCCCGGTGTTCCTGGTGGACGATCAGCGCCGAGGAACCACACCGGCGAGCTCAGCGCCGCGGAACGATAAAAGCATTTCCGTGTCGCGCGTATGCAAATGCTCGAGCCGGTCGGGCCGGCGTGTCCAAGGTGCGCAGAGCGCGTACGCGAACGGTTGCATCGGGGCCGACGCGAAGGAAACGATCGGTATGAACGGAGGGGCCAAGCAGAATCGAAGCAGGCTCGTTCCCAGCGAACCGGAGTACGCGACGGTGAGTCGATCGGCCGTAATTAAAACGTAAATGTATTTTTTGATAACTCCGTCGCTTGATCCTTTTGTAAATCTGCTTAAGACGATGTATCGCGAGCATTTGTGTCTTCTTAACGTGGAGGATACGCTTCGTGGGTCTTTCTCCGTGGACCGAGTCGATTCTTGTAAATGTCAATGTAACCAACGTATCAAGACCGATGTTTCAGCAGCTGGAGTGCAGCGATGGCGGCTCGTCCAGCGAGGGTATGGTCGTGGCGTCGGGCAAAGGCGACTGGGACCGTCGTGCGCGAGGATTCGCCGAGGATCTTGATTTCACGCTGGACGTATCCCATGCTGAACGGTTGGGCCGAGCGATCGCGCGATCCAAACGGAAGCGACAATGGTGCAGAGCTCTGACCGCCTTCTTCGGACTAGTCTTCTTCGTTTTAAGTGTCGTCGTTGTCTCATTGTCTGTGACGAGAGGTCGTAAAGTATTCGGAAGCATGTGAGACCATCGGTCCGCGAGTCGATTTCTAACGGTACGAAGGAGTAGTTGGACGTTATGGTCGACGATCGCGGCGATTCGGGACATGCTCAGAAAGACCACTTCTACTCTGAGCGGATAAATATTGGCTACCCGATGTCGCTCCCCTCGTTATGGACAGAATAGTTCTCTATTTGACAGACAGTTAAGGCTGCACCGAATTGACGCTCCTGATAAGCATTCAGACTATCCCCAGATACCTTTTGCTGAATTGTACTTCCATTTGGAAGACAAACGGCTCGCGACTGTAGGTTTCGTGGAGTATAACATCACTTATAGGCACCACAAAGATGCATGGCGCCATCTCAACGAACGTTAAAGCGTAACTCAACAGCTGTTAACGATGAAGATCCGTTTAGGTCTCCACGATCATATGTCTAGCTTGAGTGGCCAATATTTTCTGCCTCAAGTGTAATCGAGTCATTCAGTCAGAACGCTCTTGTAACGGTTATTATTGTAAAACCACTGACTGACACACTCTCGCTTTATGTATTTCTCAGTACCTTATACAGTTAAGTGAAATTAGCAGGACTTGGACCCTGTTAGCAATATCTGGCTGTGACCATGTTCTTATGTGTATGAATATTAATATACAATATATACCCTGATCAAATCGTATGAAATGGCAATTACGTGAAAGTCACATAATCCATAAAATTGTGTATAATTGAAAAAAGGGCGAAGCTTCGCTACTTCCGAAATCTGCACGACGAAGTAGTTGCGACATCAGTTTCATTCGTTTATTCGAACGTGTTTTCATATCTCGAATGCAACCGATCATGTGCGCATGCTCGTAACAATCTTACAAGGGGAGTCCACAGTGAGGTGTACATCGATTTTGATGAGCCTTGGCACGATGGATCTATGTCGAAAATAAGTAAATACATGTCCGAGCGTTTGTGCCATTGGGCCTTAATAACAGAGATAATTACATGTAAATTATTAAACATTTCATAGCGCCGATGGAAACCATAAAAGCCATAACCACAACTTAAGAATATGCCGTGGAGCGTTCGGTAAGACGTCAGCGTGGCGTTGTTGCGGTGGTGAGTTCGATTCCGCCTGTGTCTATATATTTTTTCATACTTTATTTTTTCCACACTTTATTTTTTCCACACTGTATGAATAGTGAGAAAAAAAGGTAACGGTAGTAACGTTCACTAATTCTTTTAAATGTATAAATACAATTATTATTTTTTTTTTTTTTTAACGTGGGGAAATCTTCAAAAGACACCTCCAGAGGCGAATCCCCCGAGGGCGCCAGGGTAGTGTGGGATTTTTACCCACTAAAACCCCACGGAAACTTCGATAAGACTTCGCAGTACTGTTCCTGAATAATTAATATACCTATAACATAAGAACTATTATATAATAACGAGCGGTAATCTCGAAAAATTAGCATCCCAAAATTAATATTAGTACACAATTCAACTTACAGTAACAAAATGAGATATATATTTATGTTCTTACGTTTCCATTATCTACAGCTCTCCGGGTGATATTGGTCATAAAATCATTCGAAACATAAAATGTTCCTGCATGCAGCACACTTTATAAATCCTGATTTGCTACATCTGCAATTCGATCGCCTCAGGTCTGTTGGAAAGCAAACTTCATTCACATTTGCGAACCCAGATCTTGACGGAATTAATTTTGACGCGAACCAGGCGTATTTAATCATATCTTCAAAAATTGGAGCAGACAGTTGGTGGTGTATAAGAGAATGAATTTTAATTGCATCTTCCCTCGAAGATAAATGTTCATTTTTCTGTAGGACATCGACCGAATTTTGTATTTTTTTAATAAAATTCTTCATCTGCCTAAAGAAATAGACGTCCAATGGTTGGCAAAATGGTGTGCAGTGTGGGGGAATAACTGCTATTTGGGAGCTGCAGTTCCCTTCCTCATCCGTGAAAATTCTATTTATTTCTTGCAAATCTGTCTGACCTCCCCACGAGGCCAGGAATTTCTTTTCCTTACGTTCCACGACATCATTCGCTATATTGTCGAACGATCTCGCCTTCGTCGTTGCTAAGCAGCCAGGGAAAACTAGCCTTTTTGTGTTTTCAATATCGTCGATGTAATATTTCGTGTACACAACATAAGAGGTAAGTACTAATTCTGAAGCTTTTTTTACATTTCAAGATTACGTAAATATAGATATACTATCAAGGCAAAGGATTAGAATGAAATTTAATATAAATATATTTATTTTAAATATGTAATCTTCAATCTTATCAATGAACACGTATGCAGGCAATGATGTTCACTTGACTGTTAGTGCCTGTAACGTGATTATCATTATTCACTAGTGTAAAATAAACAAAACTTTCTTCATTAGAATGACCAAAAGATCTCATCCATTTGAAAACGACGAAGATAACGATATAGGCAAAGCGGAAAAAAAATTAGAAGAAAATAAACGGAAAAAAAAATAAAAGAAAAATTTGTAAAAAAATTAAGCTGGAGAAGGAAAAGCCCAAAAGACCTCATCCATATGAAAACGACGAAAATAAGTGCATTATTTGCTTTCAATTTGGCCATGACAATGAGATGTGGTTCCGATGTATCTCTTGTGGCCTCTGGGCTTCTGAATGCTCTGAATGGGACTCAGCGGATGGATACATTTGCGAAAAATGTAGCAGCCCCTAGACGGCCTAGACCGCAATTGCCCGCAACGTGACCACTATTACCCGTAGGTGTAGACGATGACGGAAAAACACATATTTTTTGTTTTTTGTAATTTCATTGAATAAATCAATATAAAATTAATTATTTTCGTATCCTACGTATAGGTTGATAGTTTAAGTTTACAAAAAAATCATTTTCAAGAAATATTGCACCTTATATCTTCGTTTTATTACAATTACCTATTGCTTAAGTGACCGCCATTACACATTCTCCCCTAACCCTGACGGGTCATTATTTTAATTAACGTGGAGCTTATCAGGATGGAAGAAGTTTATTTACAGAGAGAGTACACACGTTACTATGTACACCGTATACATATGTATATCCAAAATTTGTGTTAATATCTGTTGTATGTTCTGAGATATTTAACGTGTTACAATCGCCCCCGGACCTACCATACTCAAGTTTAGAAATAGAATTATATTCGAAAAGATCATTTTCAATATTCGAATATATTCAGATGCGGAGGTACTTCGAATGTAATTGCAATATTGAAGGAATATTTGTGCCGGTGGTTATAGCAGTGGTGTAAGTCGTGTATTTTTTGTTTTCAGATATTATTGTAAGTCCGGAAGAGTTTGACCTCTTTTTGGAAAAGAAATTGTAGCATCGTTGTTTTCCACATATTTGTCATTTTTGCGAACATTAAAGCAAAGCCCAAGCAATTTAAGGTATATATAAATTATAGTGTGCAATAATTTCAAATATTTATTTTCATTTTCAACGAAAAACATTGGCACTGCAACTGGTCGGTCTCACCCGCATGTCGGGGTTACACCGTCCACCCACTACGGGTGAGTCCGACCTTGAAAAAAAACCAAAAGTGTAGCTTCCCATACAGCACACTTCGTTGCGGCAAAGTTGCAGGATGGTTGCAGTAACCTTGCGATGTTGCATGGTTGCAGTGCAATGTCGATGTATGGTTGCTGCGACGTTGCCGTGCAACATTGCACGGGGCGGACATAGAATTGTTTCTGCATAGTTGCTGCATAGTTGCGTTGCAATAATGCACTGCAACTTTGCCGCAATTATGCCGCAACTATGCAGCAACTTTGCCGCAATTATGCCGCAACTATGCAGCAACTTTGCCGCAATTATGCCGCAACTATGCAGCAACTTTGCCGCAGCTTTGCCGCAACTTTGTCGCAACTTTGCCACAACTTTGCGGCGTTAGCAAATTTTAAAACATAATATCTCCAAAACCGGCTGAAATAAAGTGTATACATTATACTTTATTGAATTCGTCTTGAAACGCACTATCAAGTGATCTGTTAAAAAAAGAGTTCCGTAGAAAATTTGCCCCCTCCAACCACGCAATTTCATGTAAACAATTTCTTTTATATCTCCAATACGTTAGTAGGAAATATCCAGGTGTTTACTGTTCCCGCGGACATCCAGTATAATGAACTAAAATATAAAATATATGTCGGAGAAGGCAACCATTTAATCAGTTCCAAGCATAAGTCAGAATCTACTTTACTGGTGGCACGTGCCAAACTGATGTTTCCGTGAAGGCGAGCAAGGCGCACAGTGCTTTTGGAACGACAATATATGGGGGTCGTAGTACTCATGTAGTATAAAAGTTTTTAACGTACAGAGTAATCAATATATATACCATCTACAGTACTCTACATCCAAGAAAGTTTCGTGGCCACAACGGTAGCGCGTCAGATTGTCATGCGGGCGGGCCGGAGTTCAAATCTGTCGTAACCAATAACTTTTTTTATTTTTTTTTAACAGTTTTTCGTTGCCTCAAAGTTGCCGTGCAAAGTTGCCTCAAAGTTGCTGTGTAACGTTGCAGCAGGCGGACATAGAATTATTGCTGCATAGTTGCGGCAACGTTGCGTGAATCGTTGCAATCTTGCACCGCAACTATACTGCAACTATGCTGCAACGAGAGTGTGCTGTATGGGTTATAGAAAGTATAATACACGAATAAATTAATTCATATTTTATATCTTCTTCAGTTTTCCACATAAATCACAAAAATTCTCGTATTTGGTGCATCTATCGTGAAAGCAACGGCTGCAGCGCATAGGGTAAAGGCAGGTAATATGGAACGGCACGTAATATGGAACTTCGTAAAATTTCGATAAATAAATAACGAACTCTTCAGGCAATCGTGTATATTAGATCCTTAGATACAATAGACAATGATACTGTCAATTGAGCCTCAGTCGGGCATCCATCATTGAAAAAGAAACGTTTATATTTTTCAAGAGGTGTAAAAGTTTCTGAAAAGTGCATCAAATAGTTAAATATTGTAGTGAAGGTAAGTTATAAAGTATTATTTTGGTATAATTTATCAATAAATATGTGTGTTCATGATTATTTAACAATAGTTAACCAATAAAGTTAATTTTTTCTTAGTATAATTCTTAATTTCTTATCAGAACAGGTGTGCACGTAATATGGAACATACCGAGTAACATAGATGAATTTGATAATGACGATGTCGGCGATGATGCGAAATGCTTATTTTGCGATGGTAATTATAAAAATAATGACACTGAAAAGTAGACCCAATGTATTCTCTGCATTCAGGGGACACACGAAGAATGTGGAGCTTCCAATGTATTTATTTACGTGCCCAACGTGTAGGACACGCAGAAAACAGGAATAAATTCCAAAAATGACGTATATTTATTTATATATATATCTTTTACTTAATAAATCTTCATTTTTAATAAAAGAAAACAGAGATTTTTTTAGTTTTCTTTACAAATTTCCTAGGTGTTCCATATTAAGACCCATTTTTTCGAACAGCTGATTTTCACTCTTTTTAGTTTTTTTATTATAACTGCAAAACCATTGGATTTTTTTATATTTGACTATGTAAATATGATTATGCATTAGTTCCTTCGTCCCCCCGTGTCAGCTTTATTAAAAAACACAAATTCCCCTGCTTTTGATAAGCTTTTGAAATCAGGTGTTCCATATTACCTGCCTTTACCCTACATTTAATCCAATAGCCGCTTTCCGAGGTTTCAAAATAGTTTTCTCCGCATCCCACGCATTCATTTTCGTCCCACTCTTTTAACGACATATCACTCTCTTGTAGAATGGAATTTTCGCAGCCTGAATCTGAATATGGGTTTACAATAAAAAAGACATATGTACCTAGTGTTTAGAAAACGTTTCAATGTCAATTACAAGAATAAGAAATAAAAAATACGAGCATGCTATGTATCCGTCGAGATCCTACAACTTTCGTCTGAAAGAAATTTTCGTACCATTCATATTTTCCGAGATAGTTGCACTTTTTCAGATACAACGGACACACTGTATATTTAACTAATGTGGTCGGCCTGTCCCGCATTAATGTAGGCCTGATATAGATATACTGAATTCATCCCAAGAAAAATTCCGTTCCGCGCAGGGATGATTCTGAGGAGGCGCTGGTTGGTCCGACTCCCCACTTAACCGAAGTTCATTCAAACTCAGATTAATATATACTACGTACGTCCGGCTTTATAAAAAAAATTGGTCCTGTGGATTTTGTCAACCAGATTAGGAGCTAATTCACATTATTTGCCGGAACTATTTTGTGACAACATACCCCGAGATCGGATTTGGTTGTCACAGTATCTGGATAGCTAAGTTTATAAAGAAAAAGTCGATTTAATTAAGAGAGTAATATAATTACCCATACCCATACCATACCCGGTCTCCTCTACGTTTCCAACTCCGAACATAGGAAGTCGGAGCCTTCATAACAAATACATAGGAAGTTGCTCAAGGTAAAACATGCCTAATAATGAAGTGTGTGTTTAAAAATGATTGGAAGCGCGATACTAAAATTAGTATCGCCTGAACGGCGTTTTCTCTCAAAGGCGTTACGTGTATTAGAACGTCGGCAGAGCGCAAGCAAAGCGGTCATCAGCCATGTTCGTGAACTTATGTCGCTTTTTCTTCAAAAAAGTATCCACAAATTGAAGTGCTGTGTCTGTTAGGACAGCTCCCCACGAAGGAAAATTCTTCCCCACTGTAGCTGACAGCCACGCTATGGAGGTAATGCAACTTTACTTTATTAAACACTGTCATAAAATCGCAACAGCAATTGTTGAATTGTTCGACAGGAACGAAAAGTTAAGGTAGACGGTATTGTTATCAATTATCTGAGAGTTGGAACCGGTGAACATCCAGTATTGCTGCTACCTGGTGCTGTGGGTGAGCAAATTTGTTAAAATATACACAGACATAGAGTATTGTGGGGCAAGTGTGCGCACTTAAAGTTTAGACTTCCCTAAAATCTTTGGTATTATCTTTGGAACTTACCGCATTGTACGATAACAAAATGAAGCACATCTACAAAATTCGACACTGGTGACTCTACCTTCATTGAATTGACTGCCAATCACCATTTACAACTGCCCCAACTTAAACCATGAAATTCGCATGGTGCGAAGTCTTACCCTCTGCGAACTTTTACCTACCTTTACTCTCTGCTTTCACGTTGGGCGCGCATTAGGTTCGCGAGTACCTACTGCTTGCCGGTAACTGTGTGAACATAAATGTGAAAGGCTATCTTTAGTATCGCTTAACATTGAAGCAGTAGCGCAGCATTTATATAGTTCAAACACGATACAGTAAATAATAATATTCGTACACCATTCACGATAAATTTTATTCTGAAAGTGTGAAATAAAAGATAGTTGGGTTAAATCTTAAAACTATGGGATGGAGTAAAAAATTGATATGTATTCATTTCTACCGAACATAGGAATATATTAGAATACAGTGGTCCCCGGATTATCGAGAAAGATTCGGGTCTGGGGATTCTCCATAAACCGGGGCAGGGGAAGTAGTTTGCGCCTAATAAACTGACCCTTGTCAGGACCCTCGCCCGAACCTTTCGACAAGGAGAGTGAACGACGTAAACCGAGAGTGAGTGAAATACCGCACCCGCGGGAGACCCTCGGTCTACGGCGAATTGAGATTCAGTATTGAATGTGAAAATTTTCATATTACTGATTACACTTTGATGGGAGTACTACCAATGGATTGGGGAGTTTATGTCGACGAAAATGAGTCCAAACACGAAACAATTCGGTCAATTTTTTATTATGATAACACAATTAGATTCCAGTTCCCCGGTTTAAGGGAAAAGCACGCTTCTGGTGATTAACTCACAATTATCTAAGTAATTTGCCAATTCTTGTAGTATTTGCAGCTTCGATTGGAAGATTGTCCGTCATATGTGTCTTTCCTTGGATATTGAATAACATTTGATACTGTAAAAACATTAATATTATTTGTTAGTGAAATAAAGAGATCGGAATATCATACATTTTAAAAACGATTAGATACATACTTTTTTGGTATTATTAACGTAGATTCTTGTTGTGTTTGTATGTATGTATGTACATAGTGTGTAATGTAGTGACATTCACTAAAAATCAACCGAATTTCTCCATATTTGAACTCATTTTCATTGGGAAATCCTAAAAAATCCATTGGTAATAGTTTCATGAACTTTTATCAAAAACATGAACATTTTATTTTTCTTTACTGGGTATTTTACCTAGCCCAGCGATTTTATTGCTCTCGGCAGTCAACGGGCGGTCTACCTGGGACCGAAGGCCCTCGCTCGCACCGAGGAAGCAAAACTGTGGGGTGGGTAGGTCTTTCCTGATGATCCGGGGAAAAAAGCTTGTCAATAATCCGGGGACCACTGTATAATGTCCAGAGGAGTTCTATTCTGCATTCCACATTAGAGCATACCGATTCCGCGCAGGCACGACCCTCAGGAGGCGTTGCTACGCCCGACTCCCCACTTAACCGCCTATGTTTTTCTTCGTCGCACGACCCTCTACTCCAGGCCTGCCCCATTTAGCAGTTATTTTGAAGGAACTTGAAGAATTTATTTGACATGCATGTAAACACACACACACACAAATGGTATTCCATTTACACACCACTTTTTTTGTATGCACATTTATTTATTAATATAGTGGTCCTTTTTTAGTCAAGTCATCCAGGATCTTCACCCTGGGATAGGGATGTTGGTGGTACAAGGAGTGAATACGGTGCTTTTTTTAACGTGGGGAAATCTTCTAAAGACACTCTAGCGCCTGCAAACGCCGGGGTAGTGTGAGATTTGTACTCACTAAAACCCACGGCTACCTTCGTGCTTTGGGAGGGGGAGGGAAGGAGTGTGCAGAAAAATCTGTAATACAACGATAAAATATAAATTTACGTAATACACAAATACTACATAATATATAATACATACATTTACTTAAATATCTTCTGGCAACTCCCATTCGTGTTGATCCAAGTGGGGGGAGTGCGCTGGAAAATCTGTAATAATATGTCAAATATATAAATTTGCGAAATACATAAATAATATATAATACGTAATACATAATATAAAATACATACATTTACTTAAATATTTTCTGGCAACTCCTCCCTCCTAATTCGTGTCGGATTCGTCCGAATTCTGAAGAGCTGGATTGTCCACAAGATTTGTGTCGCTCATTTCATCGACGATGTGGCCCTTTTCCATGAACTTTTGTGCTACGCTTGTTGTATGGCGGACAAAACGTTCCCAATTTTCGGCAGATATACGATTGATACCTTCGATGAGTAGTCGTCGTATATCTTCGAGTTTGTAGGTCGTGTTGTTCGATCTCAGATAAATCTTGACCATTGCCCGTGCCAACTCTATCCGATTAAATTCGCAATGGTATGGAGGCAGAAGAAAAACTGTTCGTCTGTGAGTTTCTGCGTACTCATCAATGACATATTTATCATATTGATGTTTTATCAGATTCACCATATTAATCAATTGTGCTTTTACCGAGCCTAGGAGTACGACTTGCCCTTTCGAATCCAGCCAATTTATAATGTCTTGCCTCCGTCAGCTCATCGTTGGGCACAGCTCTGCTTTTACCGAATGGTAAGGTGCATTGTCCATTACGATAACGAAGCTCTCCTTCAATGACGGTAGCATCGCTTTAAACCAATCCAGGAAAGTTTCCCGTTCATTTCATCGTGGTAATCATCCGTGTTTTTCTTGGATTCGAAGCATTAAGGTCCGCGCACACATATCCGTTCCGGCGTGCCAGTGGTAAGAAGAAGAGGGGCGTAGAGGGTCTCTTCTTCTTACCACTGCTACGCCGGAACGGAACTGATACGGAACGGATATGTGTGCGCAGACCTTAAGAGGCCTCCGGGTACAAACCCCTCGACCGATCCAATATGTAGGATGATGAGCCATTTACCTTTGCTGGTGGGCTCAGGTACGCCGGTGGAGAGTCCTCGTTCTTCCGCGTCCCAATGTGACTGCACGCTGGTGTCCACCCATTTCTTGTTGTGGCATTCGCCTGCATTAACCCAGGTTTCATCCAAGTATTAAAATGCTTATTTAAATAATTGTGCCGCCAACACACAATATAATATTTCTCGATGAGGGCGCTATTTCGGTGTTTCGATGTAAATTTGAATTTACGCTGGAGGAGGATTCTATATAAGGTAGTCCGTGCGTACGTACCGAGGGCAGGGTCTTCGTTGATTGCCCTGATAACTTTGGTCAAATTTGGCACTTCTCGCCGAAACCAAAACTCGTGCACTTTCTGTCGAATTCTATTTTGCTCCTGTTCACATACTTTTTCTGTGGCATTTGATCTATTACGCTTCTTCGGTGGAGAAGTCACTTTGCCGGTACTATTATATTCGGCAATGTTTTTTTTTACAGTGAGCAGCCCTATTCCAGTTTCTTTAGATAATCTGGATATAGCCTCATGATATTTGGTCGACAGTTTCTCAGTGAGCATACGTTTATATAAGTTCACCACGATTGTTTTCTGTCCTGACCGAACGTACTGTAAAACTCAAATTTACAACTTTAAGAAACTATGATAGATTCAAATTACGATATTACGATGTTACAAAGGCTTGGTAATGTTCCCCCACTTTACGGTATATATTCTTGAAACGATTAAAATAATTAATGTAGGAAAATTAAGTTACCTTTCCTGGAGGATTTTTCCTTATCGGTGAGGTGGAAGGTCCAGGCTGCTCCTGTTGCTCCTGCTGCTGCTGCTCCTGCGCCTGTTCATGTTCCGGCTCCTGCTACTGCTGCTCCCAATCCTCTTGCTATCGCTCCTGCTGCTCCCAATCCTCTTGCTGCTGCTCCTGTTGCCGCTCCCGCTCCTGCTGCTGCTCCATTTCTTTCCTAAGCCAGCCTTTACTTAAAATCGGGCTGAAAACTGAGGTCCCGACAATCTCTCCCGAGCTGCCGGGACAGATGCTTCTCGTCGTTATAAGAGATTTTTCGCGTCTTTGGGATAAATGACTCACATAATTATTCAAAAAAAAATAACAAAGAAAAAAAACTCAATTTGTTACGAAATTTAATCTATCCCAATAACGATTGGGCCATCTCTCTCCTGCAGGGAGAGATGATCTTCTCGGTAGCTTTGAAATGAAGGGTTAACTCATTTGCATCACACATGTAAATTGTATGACCATCCCTTATAACGACAGTAGTGAACCTGACGATGAACATGTATCACGGGAATATACTGTGGTTTGCAAAATTGTTGGCAGTCGAAAGCTGCGCGGGGCAAGGGGACTACCTCGCTCGCGCCGCCCCACTCTCTGTCGCGGAACTGCCCAATTCCCCACTCGTAGGACCTTAGCGGCACACGCTGCATAGTCGTAGAATTCCTATATCTACGGGGGACACGTTCTATGATCTATTACTTACCGCGAATGTACAAAATCGCGGTTGGGAGGTCTTACTGCACTACTTAGCAAAACGTGATTACTGTCAGTTATATTTCACAACATTGAATGTATCTTTAATATAAGCATGAAGAAAAAAAATTATGACATGAACATTATTTTTTATGCAATCTGTAGGGAAACATGGTGCTTAAATAAATATTAATGACAACGTACTTATGCTTAGTGAATTCGAATCCTGTGCATAGCACGATTGTCACCTGACCATTATCAGGATGGTATTACATATTACCAAATTAAAATGCATTTTGATTTTTCTGAAGTCGTTAAGAAACACATAAACTCAGCGATGTTTTCCATCCGAATTAGGAACCTGGATACAAGTAACATCCTTTCATATTATGTCGTTAGACACTCGGGTAATGTTTTTCTGTCACCGTTAACACTTTCGCTGCCGGCGTGCGAAAAAATGTTGGATGCCGGGTGCCACCGACTTATTTATATGTTTATATGCCTTTATACTTTTAATGTTAAAGTATATTCATGATATTTGTTGAAACGACTCCGATCGGAGCCGTCGCGCTGGCAGCAAAAGTCTTAATGTGTACTCAATAGTGCAACATTGTTGGCAACTTGTGTCCAAACACTCTGAGACGTCTACGCTATTGCTTTTCGTCGGGTCCCTGATATAGCTCTATTTCTCTCGATCTCGCCGTGTCCCGTTCGCTCTCTTCGTCACGCGGTGCTGCTGACCGATTCGTTGCCATGACGCGTCGGCCAATAGCGACAATACGTGTGCCTTACCGCCACCACTGTGTTAGAGAACGTGGGCCTATGACGATTCACTCGATCGGACCACCAAGTTTCTGCCGGCAACATTTTTGCAAACCACAGTACACGACTGAACAAATGTAAATTATCAATTAATTAATTTCTATTTTGTTTATTTCTTACAAAAAATCAAGTTGCGAAATATTCCACTGCGGGGATATCGGCCAGCCACTGCCCGCGTTTGGTGATACAGAACAGATATTTTTCGCGGAATATTTCGCTTTGTGATGCAAATAGGTTAACATGGCCAAATAAATTCGCTGCATTGTCCTTCAATCCCTCTATTATCTTATTATACAAAAGCAACTTACACAGAAGTACATATATTGTAAATATGATTCTGTACACTACAGTGTCATAAAATAGGTTAACTAATAATAGATTAAACCTTCACTTACCTCTTGTAGCCTATAAATGCAAGAATCACAGAATGTCGTGAAATCACGTTATGTATTCATTCAACTGTTTCGCTCCAAAAGACGCACTATGACGCGCTCGGTCGTATAGAGGCAGGGCTGGCGCGAGGATGGTTGGCGCCCTTATGTAAGAAAAAATTTGGCGTTCCGAAATTTTTGCACCTGTTTTCTATTTAATATGTTTTGTCTTTACAGGGTACAATTGAAAAACGATTTACATTTTGTTTAGGTGGGAGTTGAATTTCTTTATTTTCAGCGTCTCCTTCGCTGGCGCCCTTATACGGCACATAACTTGCATAATGGTTCCGTCGGCCCTGCGTATAGCGTCCGAAATATACCGACTGGGGCAACTTTCCTGCCACACCGACTCATCCGACATTAACCTTATGTAAATTATTATAATTATTATAAGCTTGATTGGACGGTTTTGTCACGTTAACTGTTCCGTTCAAACTAACGATCACCTTTCTTTTCACAAACACGTCGATTCGAGAGGTACCAGGAATGTCGTAAATTATATTAAATTCAATTTTATTATATTTAGGTAAATCATCCTGTACAAAACTTCGGGTGCTCGCCTGCAACCCGGACGCAAATAAGCAATAAAATCATAACGCTGATAGATCTGCAAACTATATGGACGTTAACTATGCCGGTGATAATGAAAGTGGTCCAAGTAAAAAATGTGAAAGAACTGAAATTATCTGTTATTTTGTATTACATCGTTTACACAAAAGTAGAAGTCTAAACATTGCGAAACGAGGAAAACCATATCTTATATAGAAAACTTTCATAATCACCGGCACAACTGATGTTATATATGTTCGGAACCAAAGAATTACCCGGTAAATACACTGTTTACGTTGACAACGGTCAGGTCCCGCGTGTGGGATGTACCAGTTATTCCTGAGAAACCACCACGACCAATTGCTTCCGGCTCAAACCGTGGGTAGTAGTGCGCAGATCGCTCGCAAATCGGTAGGGGCGCCGGTATGCTCTATACTGAGTCCATCCTAAGAATAATCCTGTTCCGCGCAGGAATGATTCTGAGGAGGCGCTGGTTGGTCCGGCCCCCACTTAACCGCCTACGATTTTCTCCGTCTTACCGCCTGTTACCTCTCTGTCAACCGTTCCGCACGCGTAGTGGGGGCTGCGTAGAACGGTCACCAAACGGTCTGGGCGTAGGAGTATTCTTAGGATGGATTCAGTATAGTATGGAATGCAGTATAGCATATTTATCAATTCGCGGATAAATTGATCCGCCTCTGAGGGATCACTAGCTATATAGTAGTTGTTACGTAAGGAACCTGCGTTACGAACAACATTGCAATTTCAACTGAAGTTATCCAATATACATACATACGTGCTACTATACCATGCTACAGGTACGATCTGGTCGGATTTTAAACGGCAAGTGCAGGATCTCGATAAAAGGAAATTTACAATAATCGCATGGGACCCACCTGGTCGTGGGAAGTCCAGACCATTCGACAGAACCTTCCGTGACGATTTTTTCGGACGCGATGCTGTACTAGCCTGTGGCCTAATGAGAGTTTTGGGTTACACGAGGTTTTCATTGGTAGGATGGTCCAATGGCGGATGTACTTCCCTGATGCTCGCTGCGATGTTCCCCGATAACGTGCGAAGGATAGTAACCGTTGCTGCAAGGGCCTTTGTGATATCGGAAGAACTTGAAGTTTACAAGAGTACTGCACAGTTTTACTTTCTCCCACTACATGCATGCCCGACACTTTGTCGGGCGTAGGTTTAATAAACTGACGGTCCTTTTTTTACGTGTGGCTTTCGCGTATTGCCAGAATTGAGAAACATCGACACTTGGTCAGAGCAAATGCGAGAACCAATGATAGCTATCTACGGGGAGGAATATTTTCAAGAATTGTGGGCCGGCTATGTGGATGGACTTTCTAGAATTTATGAGACGCGAAACGGCGACGTGTGCATAGAATCTCTGCCAAAAATCAAATGTCCTACGTTGATCGTTCACGGAAACAAGGATACAATGGCTTCTCCCGAGCATCCGATTTATTTGAAAGAGCACATAGCCAAAGCAAAGTTCGTATACTGTTACCATTGATATCCACATAATTATGGCCAGCTTGATAAACTTTCTCACTCAAATCACGTTTCAGGTTGAAGATTTTCGAAAAAGGGGCGCACAATCTGCATTTACGATATCCCGATGAGTTCAATGAACTCGTCACACAATTCTTAAGCGAGTAATTGTATAATTGAACGAATTTACCAAGTAAAGTTCGATTCTAATTGTATAAGCGCCTCCTCCGAAAAGATCAAATCGTAGTACCCCTACTCTATGCTGGCATGGTCACATCTTTAACATAAAATAAAACACGCATGCGGCGTCGGCCGCGATCCTAATTATTTCAAAATGCTGCCGTAATAGATTGGGTTTATCTAGTGTAATAGATAATGGGTCTTCCTGAAAAAGAAGAAAGGGTGGGATTGATCTTTTCGGAGGAGGCGCTTATACAGGGTCATCGTTTAATCCTGCAACCCGCGCGCGCGCGAACTTGTAAAATGGCAACACCGCCTCACGGACGCATTCCACTACAACCATGCACCGGCCCAGCGCAGAGCTGCCTGCGACCGCTGAACAAGAGTGATGCCCGAGCTTCGAAAATGTTAGCGTCGCAAAGAGCTACTTAGGTATTGGGAATTTCCCGGTCCAGGTAATCGAGCCGCGCGCTCCGCTTTTATGATCGGTTTACAACTCGAACCCCAGATTACTGTAATGAGGTTTGAAAATAATGTCAACTGATCTCGTACCCGTCTCAATTTCAAAAATTTTAGCTACGACAGGGTTGACCGCGGCGCTATACCCTTGTACGGAGAGATTTTTCGTCAACTGCTTGTAAAAGCCACAGTAATGGCACATCGTTCTAAAAAATGGCATTAACGGAAGCCGGTATATGCGTGGCGTTGAGTAGCTAAAAAATTCAAACACAAAAATTCGAAATTTGAAGCTGCACATATTTTCTTGTTGTGAAAAAATGGCAAAGTTAAAAGCGGTTGTATTGTATTTTTCTTCGACGTCTTAATACGCGCAGGATTCGTTATCTCTATTTTACCCGCGTATATCCTAATGTTTTCTAACTCAATCAGAGAGAACGTCTGTATCCGGTGACCAGTAATTAGCGCGAGAAGAGTAATTAGTTTTTTGGATATCGTACTCAAATTTAACTCTCCGATCGCCAGCTGATTCATAAAATATTCGAGGACAATCTTCGGATTCCAAGTAAAGTCGTACTTGGGCCTTGCAGGTCGTAAGTTAGAGATACCTTTCAAGAAACGTTGAATTCTAAAGTCTTGTACAACTTTTGATACAGCTATTAGTGAGATCGCTGATCGAACACAACTTATGGTGCTGTAGGACAATCCTTCTTCATGTAACCGTGTAAGAAACGCTAGAACCTCTGGAATGGATGGATTACATAATTCCATTGCATTACTGCTGAAAAATAGCCACCATTTTTTTAGGCCCACATCATAATTTTTTAGCGTACGTGCGATAATTAATGGCATCATAATAGCTAACAATGTACGTGGAATTCCTTCCGCAGTTAATGCTTGTCAGAAAATCTGCCTGCCATCAGGGTAAGAAGCTTCCAAAGTGGGTGCGGTTCCCTGTTAGAAGAAGATAACAGATTTATATTCGGTTTTAACTTGACTGGCTCTGCCTCTAGCATTGACTGAAAGAGTAGGCAGCATGGCCGAACAGGCCAGTCCGGTACCACTACTATTCCCTCCGCTTCCTCCTTCTTAAGGACAATGTTAAGTCCTAGTGGGGATTACTGACCCAAGAGCCTACAGCATATGCTATACACCGTTGGAAAGGTCTCGCCAAGACGAATCGATTGATACCATTTTTACCTTCGAAATCAGATGGGATAACCTCGCAAAATGCCCTCAAAGTTCGAGATTTTGCGGTTTTGAACAAAAGAAACTGGTAGTAAAATCTCAACCGGCCCGACGGATCTCGGATAGGCACCTGAGGGAAAACCGAGAGGTGCAAGCGATACTCTAGCAGGTTGGGAGGACACATATGCCCCACGACCTTCATTGCAGTGCCGTGTTGGGCCTGCGTTTGCCGCAAGGGCCCCGCTATGTATACCTAATAGTCTAAAAATAATGTACGTAATATGACAAAATTTTTTAATTACCTGAAAAATAAGAAATCAACTATGAAAAATAACTTTTGTCGTACGGAAAACTAGGACTAATGTTAAACGCATTAAAACTCTGGTAATACTAACAAGGAGAGTCCACAGTGAGGTAGTCATCGATTTTGATGAGCCTTGGCACGATGAATCTATATCGAAAATAAGTAAATACGTGTCCGAGCGTTTCTGCCATTGGGCCTTAATAACAGAGATAATTGCATGTAAATTATTAAACATTCCGTAGCGCCGATGTAAGCATAAAAGTCGTAACCTCAATTTAAGAATATGCCGTGGAGCGTTCGGTAAGACGTCGGCGTGGTGTTGTTGCGATCGGGAGTTCGATTCCGCCTGTGTCTGGTATATTTTTTTCATACTTTATTTTTTTCACACTTTATTTTTTCCACACTGTATGAATAGTGAGAAAAAAGGAAACGGTAGTAACGTTCATTAGTTCTTTTAAATGTATAAATACAATTATTTTTTTTTTTAACGTGGGGAATTCTTCAAAAGACACCCCGACACCTCCAGAGGGGAATCCCCCGAGGGCGCCAGGGTAGTGTGGGATTTTTACCCATTAAAACCCCACAGTCACTATCTCACTATTCATACAGTGTGGAAAAAATAAAGTGTGAAAAAAATAAAGTATGAAATAAATATACAGACACAGGCGCAATCGAACTCACGACCGCAACAACACCACGCCGACGTCTTACCGAACGCTCCACGGCATATTCTTAAACTGAGGTTACGACTTTTATGCTTACATCGGCGCTACGGAATGTTTAATAATTTACATGCAATTATCTCTGTTATTAAGGCCCCAATGGCAGAAACGCTCGGACACGTATTTACTTATTTTCGATATAGATTCATCGTGCCAAGGCTCATCAAAATCGATGACTACCTCACTGTGGACTCCCCTTGTTAGTGTGCCACGAAACTTGCGATGACAACTGGATATTGACAAACGCCCTGAAACACAACGAGGAACGATAAATACGAAATTCAAGTTTCCGGGATATTACCAACCCGTTGTTGTTTCGTTTTTGTGCGTAGAGGATCAAAACAAATCGATATAAAATTAAAGGTTGAATCTATATTGCTTGTCTCTCGACTTAATTTTGAGGTTATATTCTCACTTATTTCGTTTCATTTTGTCATTTATCTGTTTGGAGTAATCACGAGGGAAGTATCTTCCGTTAGCCTAAGGTGAAGTTTCTAACTTTGCTTGCATTAAAAGAAGAATAGGTTACTGCTCGAATATAAATCTGTAATTGTTACTGAGCTATGAAACTCAGAATGTATATTTTTCTAGGTTCTCCAGTAAATTCTTCTAAAATGGTATGTGTACCATGCGTAGCTATACCCATATTACTCATTATATGGAGATTCCTGATACAACCGTTGTTATTGAAATGGTGGCAATTTAGACGTAAACAGAACGACGTAACAAAAGGTGAACAGCCTCCGCAGTTGGTAAAAGAATGTACAAACGGAGTTTGTACGTTATCTTGGAAGAAGAATCAAAGTGATAACAAAACGGATTAAGAATTATTCAAATAAAACCTAGCAAAGAAGTTATTTTGTATTTTATAACATCTCTTTAAAAGTACAACACAAGTAGAGTTATTCAGAATTATCAATATATTAGTACACTTTCTGCGAATTGATCGTTATTGTTTTACACCGATCGGTGTAACACTTGTCAAGAAATAAAAAAAGGTATGTTGTGCATATACACAAACACACACATATAAAAAAACACGCTTTTATTTGAGAAGTACTTTTAAAATCATTGTACATTTTATGATACGTATAAGTCACACGTTTTTATTTTCAACCAAATATAAAAGTAAAATTTTGATGGACACTTCGAAGTAAGTCTGATTCTTTTCTGTCTTTTATGATTCACACTAAACGCACTCAAAACTTAAAAAGAACTGTTACATGATCGAAAAGCGCGTAAGTGTGCTTGTAAACGTTATTTATTAATTTAACACTAAGTAAATGATCTCAGAGTTTCCAGAAATATTATATATCTCGATATATGTGTACTCGTAATTAAAAGCTTCGGTACCACTAGTTCACTTACACGCATATGTCACATTTAAACTATAAGAATATTTTCTAAGTAATAGTACATAGTATAAAATATATTAAAAACTTGAAGCTTTGACGAACAATAAGAGAAAGGGGGATGATCTGTTCACTGTTCCAAAATACAATATGTATCCTTCAACAAATACTCAGGAGTTAGGGGAATATTTTTAATCTTCAATGAACATTCCTAAGTTCGACTTCGAAGACAAGTGTACTGTTGCCTGGAATGACCGGTGGTGAACCCCTCGCTCCGTACCTGCAACGTATATGTCTTGCATGAGAAATTAAAATTTTGAAATTTATGTAAAGAGAGCTTACCAACATTACGAGTAAATCTTTAATTTATAGATAATGGTACGTACGCCATTGCAGGTGGTATTGTGATTCTCCGCTTTCCACCGACTTTCATTCCCGCGATACCAATATCCCATCCTTTGATCACTTCGCCCTTTCCGAGCCTAAACTTAAAACCTTCCCCTTGGGTCGTAGAGTCGAATTTCTTTCCATTCGTGAGGCGGCCTACGTAATACACAGATACGAACTTTCCAGATTTCGCGGGTATACTGTTACCGACTTTTAATTCCTCTATTTGCACCCCACCCTCAACCACTCTCTTTTTCGGCTCGCTTTGAGCGTTCTGGTCATTCGACTGCTGTTTCTCTCCTTTGCTCTTTTTCTGTTGTTTATTTTGCTGATCTTGTTTCACTTCTTTCCCATTTACCAATTTCTTCTTATCCTCCTTTTTCTTTTCCTGCGGCTGCTTATTCTTTTTCTCTTTCTGTTGAGGCTTCGCTACCTTCTTTTCCTTCTCTTCTTCCTCCTCTTCGTCTTCATCATCCTCATCTTCGCTGTCTTCATCTTCGTGTAAGATTGTCTGATCATCTTCATCCTCGGAATCATCAGAATCGCTCTCTTCGTTTATACCATCTAGTTCTATATCTTCGTCTGACGAATCCGATTCGATTTCCTGTTTAGGGCGCTTAACTTTCTTCTCGTTCTTCAGAGAATCCATAGCTTTCCTCTTTGATTGCTTATCGACAAGTTGCGGCGCTTCTTCGTCTTCCTCCTCCTCCTCTAATTCGTCCAAATCTAGATCTTCGTCGGGTATCAGGTAACCAGTTAAATGTACATGACCGTTACCATTGCACGTGAACGCGATTTTGGTTCCCTCTTGGAAATTCAAATCAAGCGGCACTTGCCATGTTGTGCTCTTTTTTAAGCTACAGAGCAAATAATTTCTATTGTCGTAGCACAATGTCACGTTTACTAAATTGTCATCTGTAACGAACGAAATTTTTATTTGCATTAAGTAAACAAAATAAATCAGAAGAAAAAATTTATGACACTCTACTAGAGAAAAAAAGAGAAGTAAGAAATGTCAATTCTTTCGAATGTATTTGAAATTTAAATAATACTTCACAAGCTGTAACAACAAGTCCAGTTTATGCATATAAACGTTACTCTTTAAATGCAAATTGAAACGTTAAGAATTCGAGAATATTACACTACGCAGAATATTTGAAAAGTAACGTAAGACTGATGTTCGATTTACCGGCTTTCGTGAGATCTAAGCTCGCCATTGACACGTGGAATGATTTATCAACGGTCTGTGTGTACCGTTTGTTTGATTCCAATATCAAACCTGAAAAAAAGAACAATTACAAAGGTAGCATTATTGCGCAACAACGGGCCGCTGCAGTTTCATGTTTTTAAAAGGCGGACGATCGCCTTTCGCGACCACATGGCGACGCCATTCCGAAACCGTTCTTTGCCGGCAAATTTTGTATCACCGGATACGTGTGTAACCCGTTCTGCATTGGCTTCTCCTTACCCCAGAACATCTTGGCTGCCTAAGTGCTTAACTTCCGCTTGTATGAAATGAAAATATTAACAATCCTTTGTAAACGTAAAACGGTAATATGTACACGCAAGGTTCTGTACAACAAATCTACAATATAAATCAGGTACCCCGTACGGCCTCGCGCCAACTTGCAACTGCTTGCAACGACCAACTACAATTCTACTGTGCAGCGCCGTCGTCTGGAAGTCGATTTCTATCACGAACTGCTTTTCCATAGAATGGACGCAATACACGTCTTAACAATAACTGCTGCGACATATCTCGAACTCGCCATTAGAGGGCTACTAAGCGCGGTTTTTTCTCACTAGTTACTCTACGATACTTTTGAAATAGCAAAATCGAGCAAAATCATTTCACATTCAAACGCTCCTATCAAATTACCTATCACTCTTGTGTGGATAGTAAGGAAATTACGGCTTCCAAAAACATTTAACAATTATGTACTTTTATACGAAGCATTTACATTTGCGCGCATTTTTATATTTTTGCACCAATTGAAAGGGGATGCTTTAGTTTACAGGTGTCACCGACAGATGGTTTTAGCGTTTCTGTACTTTTTTGGAGCAATATATAAATAATTTTATTGTTAAATATGATTGCATAATGAGTTATTGTCTGTTTGCAGTAGGTCTACAATCTCTGATTGCTAATAAATAGTAAAATAAATTGTTTCACCTTTGCGTATAACTGTATACATTATAAGACAGTGTGCCTACTAGCAAGTGCATAGTTTTTGATGTAAAATGGTGGTTCGTTGTTGATCGTGCACACATATGTAATAGATTCGTACAATTTTCTGCAATTTACTAAATTTCTTATCACGTACTTGAGCGTTGTTTTATAAATCATCAAAATGATGATGGATTACTTTGTCACAAATAATTCTTTAGCACCTGCTCCTATGGGGATTCAAAGTACAGCGGGTGCTGTACCAGTAAAAAATGATAAAGGTTAGTAATACAATGTCATAATCTTGTAATTCCTACTTTGTATTTATTCTTTACTATAAAATGTACTACTACTAATTCAACACTTCGATACTTTTCGCGAAGGATTGTTTCGTAAGGGACGTCGAAAAATTTTATATTACGTTCAAGTAGTTATTTGGAATGGTTTCTTTCATTACAGGGGAACTGTCTATGAAGAAAGTGAAAGTACATCGTTACGTCTCTGGCAAACGTCCAGATTATGCTCCAGCAGCTAGCTCGGAGGAAGAGTCCGAAGAGGAAGACTTTCTGGAAAGACGAGTGCATAAGAATTATGATGAGAACGAAGTTTCTACGGATATCCCAGCGCAATCGCAAGTCAGAGTACGAGACGAAGATGATCCACGTATAAGGAGATTAACGAGACTGGAAAGACAGAAAGAGTCTACCACAGAAATTCGCGTAGAGAGGCATAGACACATCCACGAACCAGAATTAATAGAAGTTGAGCCAGAAAGAACTCGCGAGAGAATCAAACTAGAAAGTTCAGACTCGTCCGAAGATGAGGAATTATCAGATTGCGAAATCGAAAGGAGACGCGAGGCACTGAAACAGCGAGTTTTGTCGAAAAAAGACAACGAGGAGGAATTGATCCATGGCGAAGAAGACGAAAGATCTGGCGATAGTTCGGAGGAAAGTTCGGAGTACGAAGAATATACAGATTCGGAGGAAGAAACCGGACCGAGATTGAAACCAGTTTTTGTACGTAAAAAGGATAGAATCACGGTAATGGAGAAGGAGAAAGAAGCGATGAAGCAAAAGCAAGCGGAAGTCGAGGCGAAGAAGATGGTAGAGGAGCGGAAAAGACAGACTTTAAGGGTAAGATTAATTATTTGAATAGGCAGAAAAGGTATTTACCTGTACGTTATTCTGAGCTTATTTATCGTACAGATGGTAGAAGAAGCAATAAGGAAGGAAACGCAAGTTGGTAAAGGCGCTAATGATCATGAAGGAAAAATTGAAGATGTTTGTACAGAGGATGAAAACGACGAAGTAGAATACGAAGCGTGGAAGTTGCGAGAACTGAAGAGGATTAAACGGGATCGCGAAGAGAGAGAACAGTACATACGGTTAAAAATCATGCTTATTATTGTACATATTGTTTGCTAAACGTTTTTATTTTTCAGACTCGAGAAGGAACGACTCGAGATCGAACGTATACGTAACATGACCGAGGAAGAGAGGCGACAAGAAGCTCGATTAAATCCGAAGCTCATCACGAACAAAGCGGCCAAAGGAAAGTATAAGTTCTTACAAAAGTATTATCACCGCGGAGCGTTTTACTTGGACAGAGAAGACAATATATTTAAACGGGACTTCTCCGGTGCAACTTTGGAAGATCACTTTGACAAGACAATCCTACCGAAAGTTATGCAAGTAAAGAACTTCGGCCGTAGTGGTAGAACTAAGTATACCCATTTAGTCGATCAAGACACCACTCAGTTCGACTCGCCTTGGATTTCCGAAACGGCGCAGAATTTGAAATTTCATAACAATCAAGCAGCGGGAATGAAACAAGTGTTTGATCGACCGTCGTTAAAAAAGCGGAAAAGTGAAAGTTGAACATGATGTATTGATATTAAACTTCTCAATTATATTAATTGCAATAATTAATAATATAAATGGACTTAAAACAATAACGTTTGAAATAGTACTCGATTATAATATATATCCTTTTAATATAATTAGAAGATGAGTCCGAAATCGAGTCGCAATATTCACAGGCATATTCTACATGCTAGAACTAACAAAACAGTTTTAATAAACTTGGGTCCCAAAACCACTGATTTTTTAAATACAGCTGCTTTATATTATAACATATTACACGCAAGGCTTCGAAGTTGACAGGAAGTGGAATGAATGCGAAGGAATTTTGTCAACTTCATCTAACTTATTCTCACGTAACATCTATGCGTGCAAATTTGGAAAGATATCGGGCGATGCTTCCAACTAAAAGCAGCTATATCTTCAAATCAAATAGTTGTGGATCCGATGTTTATCAGAATTTCTTTGCTAGTTTTCAGACGTAGAATGCGTAATGTAAATTTCGTGACACGACTTCGAACTCACCCTACATAGATTAATAGACCTGAACATTTTAAAACAAAGCATAAATCTTGCATATGTAAAAAACTTTCATTATGTTAAACATTGTACAGTAAGCTTTTCAGCGCTTGCTTCGCGGCAGCACATTTAGCTTGCTTTTTATTCACTCCAAATCCATGGAAGAGCTTCGTTTTTCCCGCGATAATTACTTTCAAAGGTACCATGACACTCCTCGTGCCTTCCACTACATTCACGGTTCTGAAAAGAATCACACATGGGCGCTGAACTTTTTTAAAAATTGACAAGAATAACAACAAACTGTTGTACTCACGAAAATCGTGGACACGCCCCAGGAATTTCATACAACGCACGAATTGGTTGTTTCGGAATATTTTTACTAAATTTGTCTGAAACGGAAGTTAAATTATTTGTGATAAAATATTTTGAAGCGTTGCTATCTCCATAGATTCTCACCAATTTCTCTGTGCATAAGGCAATATATTATTTCCCAAACTGTCTCAAGATTTTTATTACAATCCAGATAGATCGCGCCTATCGTAGATTCGAATATATCGCCTAAAGCTTTAGGAACATCTACGTATTCAGCCATCTTGCATTCATCTTCTTCCAGTAAGATCCACAGAAGCTGCAAAGATAAAATACACATGTACCGCGTATCTAAGAATATGTAACTTATTGTTACTTAAGACATTTCTATATTAATGTAAAAAAGTACCTCGTCATTAACTTCATGACCTCTTTCTTCTTGAAACTTTACGAAGCGGTATATAGCGTCGTTTAATTCTGACGCGTAAGCTAATAATGCGGTATGCAAGCCATATCGAACAGCCAAGCATGCAAATGTAATATTGTTGACAAGGGCGGATCTCAGATCTGTTAAAGCGCCGGGATTTAAGTTTCCGCAATTTTCATAAATATAACACGTGATCAAAAAATCTAAAACAATAAGATGTTTGTAATGGCACGTAAGGAGTTCACAATAAATTAGACAAATGCTGAAGATAATTGCGAGGATTCTTACCAAGAATTGCATCACCGAGAAATTCTAATCTCTGATAACATTCGGTCAGGTTATTCGCTGTGTACGAAGGATGCGTAAAAGCCTAAAACGTAAACATTGAAAATTTGTATTGTTATAACCGATCATGATTTTGTGGAGCTCATTAACCGACCTGTAATAAAAACCCTCGATTTTTAAATTTGTAGCCAAGCTTCGTTTCTATTTCAGACGCCCAGGGCATAAAATGGTTTACATTTCCTTCGGAAAGTAAAGGATCTTGCGGTACACCATATAATAATTTGTTAATATTCACACTATTCGGCAAAATCTCAAACCATTGTAGTAGAATTAGGGCCCCTTTTAAACCCATAGTCTGTAAAAATGGAGGACAAGTTATATTTAAGGACTGCAATTATTAGAAAACGATGCGATCGAAATTCCGTGAGAATTAAATTAAAGTAAGGGAATTAAGTATGATGGAATTGAAATCTTGCCTCCGTGTACTTACTGTAAGATATACACCAATTAATGCTTCCACACAGTCAGCTACTGATTTGTCAGAAACAGTTTGCACTCCAAGATAATGTTCCATACCAGTTTGTGATTCCGCTGGTTCCCAATCTAACACTATTTTCTCCATTTTATTTTTCGTGCTTTCGCTTATTCGGCCAGTAAATTTTTCCTCCTTGGGCACCTCGATTTCGTACAAAACGTTCGGCGATATCTTACATGGAATATTATGTACATTAATAGGGTAACGATAATAAAAATAATAATAACTTAAGAAGTAAATCACGCATGAAAACAATATACCTTTCGTTATAAGATTAGCCTACGATTCGAGTTTTCTTTCTTACTGAATAATTTAATGTATTCATACTTTAAGCATTAAAATAATAATACCTCCATTTCTAACAATATTTTCTGAAGTGGCCGGAATGCTGTATAAGCCGGAGCAATGAAATTACTAAAAGGTATAAAATCATCAACTTTCATACGGCCGGGAATGTGTTTATTAGTCCCACAGTAGTAGAGATTACGGTTTCCAAGTATCTTTCCTTTCAGTGCTGTTAAAGGGCCTTCGCTGTAGTTCGGAAATGTATTATACAAAAACAAAGACGTAATAAATTTTAAATACGAATCGCCTAAAGTTTCAAGTCGTTCTAAATCAAATGCGTCATGTCCCAACTTGCTCGTCAATGCCTATATTAAAATCATAATTCTCTGAAATTGCGACACTACATGCAGTGGTTACGATCCTAAGGGCGTGAACGATATACTCACATACATAATCTCGATAGGATTAGGACCGTGTGAATCTTTCACCGAAAAAATTTTCAAAGGTGGCACTGGCACCACCGGCTTATTTGTGAATTTAATTTTTTTATTCTCCTGTAAAAACATGTTTCACGTGTAATTGAAATAACAACGCATAGAATAACTTCATCACTTACATAGAAATGATGTAATGTTAAATCGAATTTGTAGCTGTTTCAACCTTACTCATTCAAATAAACATTTATTCGATAAATTTATACCGTAAAGATTTATATTGAATATTTCGTATCGGAGAATAATAAGTAATATAATTACCACCGCTATGTCCATCTTTTGATTAGTCATTCCGGACATAAATTGACAATATTGTTCGATTTGAATGACTTGAATGTCTTCGATATTTCTATATACATCTGGTGGCTCTTGATCCTTTGTCCATGGATAATTATATGCTTCTGTATCCAGCACTGCACGAAGAAACGAATTTAGAAAACGTACATAACAGAGGAATATTTTTTAATTTGACATTTTGAAAAATGATAAATTTAACATATAAGACATGTACCATCTATTTCTGGGCCACTTAATACAGGTTCTATCTGTGCACCTTCAACAGTTTCATCGAGAGGTGCTTCTATTGAAGGTTCGAAGGATTCTTCTCTTTCTTCATCTACTAATTTTAACGGAGGCCATTTAGTATCGTTGACCAGTGATCCTAGATATGCTTCTGTAGCAATAGTAACTCTAAGGTCTTCCGCGATTAAAAGCTGCGAGACTCTGTGTAAAATGGATGGTAACGTCGTTGCTTTAAGCCAGTATAAGGACGGGAATTTAATTCGAATGCATAGCTCTGGAACTAAGTGCTCCTTCAAATCTTTAGCGGAATCTGCACATTTACGCCTCTTTAACTCAGACTGCATACCTCTGCGCGAGAAAAAAATATATGCTATTTATGAATATAAATGTTATTCGCGTGCACGCACAGATATTTATGTTACCTGGGTTTTATACAATTAATTTTCCTTGATATCGGCTTCACTTCCAACATCGGCTGCGCTAAATCATTTATTTCCAAACCGTGCTTTTGCTTATAATAATGACCGTACGTAAAAAAGTTGTCGGTGGGGAAGCACGACCCTGGTGTAAGATTTTCGCAAATATTCGTGACTATGTACACATCTGCAGCCGCTCTGTAATTGGGCACGACTAATGCCAATTCATAATCACTATTCTCGAATTGATAGGGAACTGGTGCTATATGGTCTATATATTTATACTGCTTGATTACCTCCCAATTTATTTCCCAGTTTTCGGTAACTGAAAAGTGGGTAACTTATATCAAACTATGTTCTATGCTCAAACAGTTTCAGATTTTTTTATATATATAAATACCATGTATCGTAAATCTTACGTTACCTGGTGCGATTAGGAAGCAATTGTCAAGATTATGATTATCAAATACCATAAAAGATTTTATAACTGGCACAATTTGACTGAATATTAATGTATGGAAGACTTGTATACTCATAATTTCTTCTTCGGATAAGTTCATTGTCGCGTAATTTACTTTAATGTCGACGTTTAACTCGCCGACGTTCATAAAAATTGGAAATGATGGTATCTAGAAGGGAGAAACACGTACTACTAGAGTATCTTTTCAAAAGTATGAAAGAATTTCTGATATCTACCTGTGGCATTGGTTTTGTAGAGATTATTGCGAATCCTGCATTGCTGCACAGCAAATTATAAAATATCAAGTGACGATTGTCGTGATGCGGTGCTGAATACGTAGGTTTAGCATGAAGAAGATGAAGGTATACTAGAGTATTTGGTAGAGGATATGTACCATGTAAAGCTGATGGGAACTGTAAGGAATATTCGCGTTATAAAAGCTTTACAATTCATACACATATTTTCGAAACAAAGCGGAAGTAATAAGTGTATGTTCAACCCTACTTGCAAATCATGATGTCGTTTTTGCTTGTACGTCCCAATTAATGAGGTCTTCGTTGTATCTTCATCTACCCAGTGTGGGAATAAATAGTCCGTGTTTTGTGTAATAGCATTGATTGTATTTGGAGCTAATCTATCAGACAATTCACCAATCTTGTGCAATTCAATGCAGACTTTCATAGCAACAGATCTTTTTGCAATATCAATCGAAGGCATAAGATCTCCAAATATTACGGCTTTCAGCGGCGACACAATTGGTAGTTTCAGAGAAACCTGGGAAAACATTATAACAAAATAACGACTGAATAAAGACTATTGAAAAAACTGAATGGGTTAATGTTTCCAGCACCTTAAACAGTTTCTGTTGGTTACAAGATACATCATTATCAATTGTATGCAATTTCCAAATTGGCGATAAAGACACATATTTGGAATTCAACAATACAGAACAATATCTATTTATTATACTAATGGCTGAGTGTTCGGTTACAACACTGGTTATTCCATTTTTATCTACAACCCTGTGTGGTTCTATATTGTATGTGTATAATTCATCTTTTATGTTATCTATCGTTGGTTTCTCGCGATCGGCAGTTTGACCCACTAAAAGCTATTTAAATAAAATAGTAATAAACATCGAGCATATATTTAGCTGTTCTAATAATAAATACAATTGCTAATGTATATTTATTAGAAACATTCAGCCCCAAAGCAAGCTACGGGTATATTTAAAAAACGATTACCTGCTGCACATGTGATTCTACCAGTTTATAATTATTATATCGTTTTAAATACTGTAGGTCAGTTCTTGGTACTAATAACGTGTACTGACTGGTTATATATCGCGCTCTTCCTTTGCTTTGGATATATGCTCTAATATCCATTGGCAAATTATACCTTACAATTAATGTGCATGTCGGTATGTCTATACCTTCATCTATAACATCTGTCGCAATAACACAATTTGATAAACCATTTTTAAACCTAAACAGAATTAATTTTTACTGTGCATACTGTGCTTAGTAAACGTGCCTGTGCACCTTTCCTATTATTTAAAACACAAAAAATAAATCACCTCGTACCTGACTAACACCTCCTTGTTCCATTTCGCGATGCATAATGTTTCTCTAGAATTTTTGTAAGGATTATTTGAGAAACCAACCAGAAAGTCAGATTGCAGGAATTTATATTCTTCGTCGTATACAGATAGATTCTAAAAGGATAAAACTCATAGAACAATTACAAATCGAATGTGAATTATGCGTATTAAAGCTACACTTTACCTTTAATATGTGATACAACACATTCGCTGTAAATCGTCGTTGTACAAAAATAATGCAACAGAATTTCTGATCTGCGGACTTGTTGCTATGGAAGTTCTTTAATATCGTGAAAAGTTTTCGAACTTGATCGGACGAATACCTGCAATTTATCGTATTGTAATTGTCGCGTAACATAGTTTCCAGTTTAAAAGTTAGCGTCGAAAACTTGATAGCAGAATTCAAACGAATGAATATAAATACAATTCGAATTAACTGACTTGTGAATTTTTTGCATATCTGTAGAATCTTTCATTTCATCCTCTAACAGCTTTCTAAATTTCGTCAATTCTGTAATAAAATATTCCAAAACGTACGCAGTTTCCTAAACATAACACTTTGTTAGAATGGAATAAAAGAATTACAGGGTTGGTTGAAGTTCATTCGCCCTCTTTTCCATATATGTTTTGTTTTCGCACATACCAGTTCCTGTGTATACTTTTTGATGCATTCTAGTTGAATTAGATGGAGTAGAACAGCTTTACTTGCGCCATATACTCCTGTATCAAGAATAAAATTTAATGGAATGCGTATAAACTATGTGCAGCTATATACATATAAATACGTTTCTAACAAAACCTACGCCTATACCTGAATTTGCAAATTGTTCTTGAATATCTCTCAATATGGATGACAACTTTTTGTTCACAGTCTTTGGTCTGAACGCTTCGCTAGATTCCATACACTTTAACGAACTCTTCAAAACTATAGCTTCCATAACTACCTCTATTTCACTGATGATCTCATTTATCTGCTTTCCGATCTCAGGTATTTCATATTCATTGTACTGGACTATCACTTCTTTCGGAGTCGCATAATAATTTTGTACTTGCGATGCTGAATTTACTGTGGCCACTTTTGCGTGAAATGTTATTTCCAAAGACTGCAATAACACTCAAATGTTACGCTTTATTTATTCGAGCGCAAAGTTCAGAATAGAATAGCATCGTTTAGTAAATGCTTAATAAATAACAAGGATACGTAACGTACCTTAATAGTCGATTCTACTTTATCCATGGTCACGTTAGAATTTAATAACGAAGCCGTCAAACCTAAAATTCTTGGTTGATCTTCTATAGGGCATTTTTCGAATTGCTGCATAAGTTGCCTCATTGGATGATCATTCACTGCTCTATGACATTCATCGAAAATTAACAAATTTATTCTACTTAGTAACATATGTCCGTGACTGATCGCGTCGACCAATATTGCTGTGGTCATCACTAAAACCTATGGAACAATGTTATTATAAACAGACCCAATGCGTTGGACATTCTATATAATGACAATATAATAAATAATAAATTATACATGAATTACATTTTAAATTTGAATATGAATTATAAGTTTAACAGAATACTGATATTGCATAAAGTATGATGAATTTATATTACCTGGTGCTGTTCCAACTGTTGTTCCCATATATTTCTGGTCCAGAAATCAACATTCATGTCGCCACTAAATTCTCCGCAGGATAACCCTGTCAACCTTCCGATATATAAACTCTGTTGTGTGACTAAAGGTACTGTATTAACTAAGAATACAGTATGTTTCCCACCTTCCGAGTACGGTCTACGTATAACATAATATATTTAAGAGGAAATAAAACAGATTTGTATTTGACGATTATATCTGCCTACCTTCGTATATCCGCGCTTAATTCTTTTATAAGCATAACAGCTACATATGTTTTTCCAGCACCTGTTGGTAAGTAGATTATAGTATTTTGCTTGAGTGCAATTTCAAACATATCAATTTGATATGGCCGGGCTACAAATTCATCACTGTTGTCCGCCATAATTCTAAATGAAAAGCAAAATGTGTTTATGTGTTACTACATAAAAACAAGTAATATGTTTAGCTTGAACACAACATACCCGAATTGGTAAGAACCTCAAACGGAAGTTTATACAATTTAATTAGCGATTCGGTTACTTATATTTTCACTGCTTCGAAATATATACCGCAATTCGTACATTCCTTAAGTTAAAGGTTTGTATAAATCGGTTTGAATTCATTCAATTCTTGTAATAATTGCGTATCTCTTCGCACTGCTCCAAACTGTTGCTCCAAAGTATGGAGTCCAAACAGAAGATTGTAACGAAGGAAATGGAAGGGAACTCCAGGGAACTCCCAAACGAACTGGACAGTGAACCTCATAAATGAATAATAATACTTTTATAGATAAGTACCTCTCCCGGTTTTAATGAATCATTTCGCAGCGCCATAAGCAACAGGCACCAGGAGATTATTAGAATTAAACGATTTTACAATTTACGTGTAATAAATGATCACAATTCACACTTCTCGCATCACGCATTATACATCACACATCACGCCACACAGTTCACGTCAGTGATGCCAGAAAGAGGACGGGTCCTCTCGAGAATTTCCCCCACCACGCATGCACACTACGCCGGAGCGGCGTGTCCGTGAGCTCGGCGCTTCGGACAACGTCGGGAAGACGAGAGAGAAAACGAATGTGCGTCTTTCTCTCTCGCTCTTGAAACGCTGTGATCCATGGTGGGGTGCAAGCGACACGCGGCCGTGCGCGATCTTCTTGAGTGCCTCGAGATTCACTTTTCCCTTTCTGACATATGTATAATACTCTTGTAACGAAAAAAAATTTGGAAAAAATTTTATTACGGAAATCACGTTTTAAGACCTCCTGATCACGTTTTGGCTATTTAGAAAAGAGCTTTTTTTAAAAATATCTCATATATTTGTTAACACGATTACGTTTAAACGGCAAAATGGATTTCAATGAAACTTTATATTTAAATTTTATATTGTCTTAAGATCCGATTAGATCACGAAAAACCATAATTACCCGTTGTGGTTCTTCGATTTTTCAGATGTACGAACTAAATTCTACATAAAAAAAGGTTAGATAAAGTTCTTCTGTAACTTCTTTAACAAAGAAAAATGTACATTCATAATTTCTTGTTTTCATTTTAAATTTCCGTACTTTTTATTCGAGCTATTTCTATTTTTCAAACCTTAAAATGAATTTTTTTATTAAAAGATGAATATTTTGATACTATAAATTGGTGAACTTTGTTAACATTAGAATCCACTCTTGGCCAGTAGCATGGACGCTATAGCGCCTTCGATAAAAAATATTTTTTCAGAGTATGATCTAAAATCTAAACGTAATCACATTTCTCGCTAGATTTTTCGATAATTATATCAAGTTGCGACAAAGAATCACGCACTATTTACAAATTTATTACGCGCAGCGTCCACGCTACCGCTCGATGGAAACTACGGGAAAGTGGTGGTCTCTTCCATCGGGAGGGAAATATAAACGATTCGTTATGCAAAGCTAACATCGCGATATACGGTACATTAAAATGTGTAAATCGGTATGAAGGAATATTCCTTATGTCAGAAAGGGAAAAGTGAATCTCGAGACACTCAAGAAGATCGCGCACGGCCGCGTGTCGCTTGCACCCCACCATGGATCACAGCGTTTCAAGAGCGAGAGAGAAAGACGCACATTCGTTTTCTCTCTCGTCTTCCCGACGTTGTCCGAAGCGCCGAGCTCACGGACACGCCGCTCCGGCGTAGTGTGCATGCGTGGTGGGGGAAATTCTCGAGAGGACCCGTCCTCTTTCTGGCATCACTGGTTCACGTTAACGAAAGTGTAGTAAAGTTTCTATAAACAATTTTGCGGCCAACCGCTTCTTTGGCAGGTGCACGCCGAGAATCTGCTTCACTTGCAGGTGCAGCAACTTGAAAACGGAATCGATCGCGCGATTTCTTGCACCTGCAAGAGAGGCGAAATTTCGCGCTGCGCCTGCAAGGAAAGTTGCGCGAAAGAAAACGAGCTAATCTCAAGAAATGATGGAGAACTGATGGAGACTTTTGACGCAAGTCACCTCATTGGTTCTAATATTAAGGTGCATTTACAATGCTAACGAGTAGCAAGTTGATCGTTTCTATCACAGATGGCAACAGAAAAATAGTTATCCTCCCTTATACTACTGTCAAATCATTGTTTGAAAATCAAGTAATTGTTAATAGTACTTGAGGGGTGGGAGGAACGACGAAATAAAGTACGTGATCTTAAATTGCAAGATTTATTTAATATATTTAAATACTAAGTTCTCTGTTGTTTTTCGTATCCTACGCGTGTCACTTACATCGTAAGATTTAACTTCTGTGATCAATCGGAGGTTTTGATTAATGATATTAAATTATTCCAGAATTATACAAAGATGCGATTGGGAAAGAGACACGTAGAAGTAGCTGCGAGGTGGTAAATATTAATTTTCTACTGTAAAAATCACATTAATTTAAATACATAATAATGCATTTTGTGTTTGCTACGATTTAACAGTCACATCGATTACATAATACTTTTTATCTACTTACTAAACTACAATCAAGTTCGTGATTTATACATTTTACGCATTCTGTATTGATGTACAATAAATATTCTTAGAACTCTAACAGCCTTAAATACGTACATATATCTGTTCGTTAATCAGGTTACCATCTGCGATCATTTACGGAGGAGGATCTAGCTTGGCGTTGGTTTATTTCACTGACTGGAAATTAATAGCTGCAAATATACCTTACTATGGAGGGAAGTTTAAATAATATAATAGAAGATACGTTAACAATGCCATGATATATGATTTAATAAATCATATTCCATGATAATTAAATGTATTATTTATTAAGTAAATACATATAATGTTCAAATAGATATTATTACAAGTACGTATAAGTATTATCATTCCATTCCTACGTTGCTCTTTTCCTCTTTCAATTTCTCGTAAAGAGAACTCGCGTATGCTTCGGACCTTTCATACCGCCTGTCCGTCATGTATCTTTTTCCATAAAGTCTGTTAAAGAAATGGTATTAATTACATACTTGCTAATATTACAAACGTATTCGATCTTTCTAATAAAATATATTTACCCATAAGCTGTTGCCAGTACCATTAAACCGACAAAGTTTAAACACAGCACCGCAGGTAGTGGTAGGGGGGGTCTTCTCTTAACACTTGCCATTATTTAGGTATACTCTTTAGAACAATAAAATGTGTATAAGAATTTCACATGATATTTTCGTAGTATTTCAATAGCATTCCACCTTAGCTAATCACAAATTTTTACTTTTCAAATAAAATCGTTTATTATACGCGTTAACCAGTTGAATGAACTTTAATACTCGTTAACCTATTCGCCGTTAAAATGATTCTTCTACCGCGACAGACTTACAGTGTTTACAGCGTTTGTATTATCAGTGGGAACGATTTCTTTCATGTACTTCCTCATAGGTTCTGCCCATACAAAATAACCCGTAATACAACCCAGGGTAGTAATCAAGAAAAGTTGATCTTTAGGTATTTTCAGAAATTGCATTTTAAAGAAGCCAATTCAATAGTTAATGACTATTATCGATTGTGAATTGTAAAATTCGAATATACCCTTCTTTCCACGTAATCCACTGAACCTTTGTAATGAACTTTTTGTAAATATAAAACCTGCTGGCTATTTACAATCTTATATATATGGTACATGTGCTGGAACTTGTAGTCGGTGTGAATTCGCCTTTTTTTATCACGAATGGAGACGCGTACGAATTGTGGCAATAGAAATTAAACTCAAAAGCAGGAAAAGGTATTTGTGTTTCGCCTAAAATCGTGATTGCAATCACGAGTAAGAATTATTTACCAAAGTCCGCTTGAAAATGCATCGATCACAGATAGGTTTGATTCGGTATTATATTACATAAGTGATGGTGCTATACCTACTGTGCTATACTGATAAGAATCGCGAACTATTCGTTGCCCTCTAGTAGAAAGTTTAGCAAGCATGCGATGGTCTACTTGTAAACAAATTTACCACGAGTGATAGGCGGCAATTGATACATTTTTAATTTAAAAAATTATTCATTGTTCTAGAGGAACGCATTGTACAAATTTGAACACATATCTATACGATGATTAAATCTTTCCAGAGAATTTATAGAATTTGTTAAATTCATCTAGCTGAGTTTTGAAAATCTCTTGCATTGAAATTGGCAATGTTCGACATAGTAGAGCGGTCCCATGTTGATCGCATATACTAATCAACAGATGTATACAAGTCTGGATAGAGGCCTAAAAGAAAAAGTTGTATAGTAAAATATACAATTAATAACTTTTCTATAATTCAAATAATTTATCAATATTCATAATATCTAAAGACTCTAGTAAATTACCTTTACAGAAGCTGCTATCGAAGCTTCGGAAAACAATTGCAACAGATCTGCTATTAAATAAGGAGTCAATCGAATCACATCCTTTTTTAACTTTATCAAAGCACTTGTAAACCTGTATGCGAGATGAAACAAGTTAAACTACGTTGCATACTTCCATGTAATAAGTGAAAGATTTGTAACTTACTTCTCTATATCCAACGCGAGACACTTAAATACAAGTTCTTCGGATCTAATGTCTATATTCTTCGATCTATGTACAACAACATTTAATATACGTCTATACAACACTAGTAACGCAGGCAATCTGTCTGTGATTAAACTCGTTCTCGTTCTCAGCAGCACGTTACATAATGCCAATGCATCGTTGCACGTTAATATTGTGCTTTCTTGCAATGATTTTAAACCAAGGAATATGCTAATGTCGATAATATTACCAGGAAGATATAAATGTTTAGCAGCAAGAATGTTCTGCAGTAATTTCAGTAAACTCGGCCAAACATTGTCCGATATATTTACGACATGTATTACTTGAATTAATTTATTGATCGCTACTAAGCGTAACTTACTCCTGTCAACAGACATATTCGTTTTTAATACAGCATTCCATATAATGCAAACATTTTCTAGTTCATCTTTTTGCACGTTGGAAAGAATTTGTACCTACAATAAAATAGAACTTATAGTGGCAGTATAAAATATTTCCACGTACGAGGTATTTTGCTGAAAGTATTTGCACCGTACCATTTGATTGTGCAAGTATTCTAGGAATTCCTGAAACTCTTTTGGCTCGCTTGATTCCAATAATGGTAAAAGTACGTCTATACATGGATATCGGAAGAGAGCGTACCATATTCCCTTTACAGTTTTGTTGGTAACTTGAAATATTTTTCGGTTACGGAGTATAACGACTGCTAATTGTAAGCCCTCTTGCAACAACTCGTTTTTGTTATTCCTATCGGTATCATTCTGTTCATAAAATATTTTTCAATACTATCACCGCAATCATTTAGGACTGGAAGCTTCGGTTTAGCTATATTATATTTACCGCAAATATGTTACGAAGTGTTGTGTCCACTAAATCCTTCATGTCTTCGTCAATGTTTTCATTGGTAATATTAAATTTCAATATCAAACATAATGCTTTTACATCACCCGGTCCTATAATCCTAGATGGTAACGTTTTTATTATAATTGTACTCAATTTCCTCTCTGCTTTCCTAAGTATCGCCTTTTGGTCGACATTTAGCTTTGGTTTAATGTATTCCATACATTCCAACAGAAAATACATGCTTTCCTTAGATAGAGTGGAAGACTTTATTAGTTTTTTTAAAATTGAATACGACAAATTATTCCTGAGGGATAGTTCCACAGCTTTTTGGATAATTCTATTGTGTGGTAATTGTTCTAATAACAAAGAGGGGTCTATGTATTGAAATGTGTCAAGGCCTGGCTTTTCTAACAGATCTGAAAATGAAAAACTATATTCATATACTAATAAACGTAAAGTACCTTTTTCTACGTTGAAAAAGAAACGCACCTGAGAATATTGTATTACACAACGAAATAATTTCATCATCTTGATTACATTCTTTCCTGAGCGCGAATACGAACATAAACGTTATTAATCTTATATTGGCATCCAAAAACATCAGAGGCATATGAAGTAACACTTTCAAGAGCATTTTTATTGTACATAGAGATGTACTTTCTATTCGTACCCATCCCTCTTTCGACAATTTTTCTTTCATGTACGTCAATATTTCATCTATCTTTCCATTTTCAACGTGCTCAACGTTAAGTAAAGCTTTCTAAAACATAATAAATAAATATTACTCGCACAATCTTACTTATATTTACTTCTCGACGACATTTAAACTTACCGCGGCAATATGTTTGCTCAGAGACTTTGTTACTCCTTCTGTTGTCAGATGTCCAATTTGCGTAATAATGCAACATAACAGACATATTACAAATCTTTTGTCCTCTTGTATAGTATCTTTATGTAGCACTTCCAACCACTCAGAAAAACTGTCCCCATTGGACGTCATATCCGTGAGTAATAAATGTGCCAGTTTCGACACCTCTTTATTAGCAAAAAGTGATATTACATCTGTGTTGAATTTCAAGATAAAGCGCCAAGAATATTCTAAGCCGCCAATTAAACTGTCACGTTTAACGAAGGATTCGTCCAATTCGTTTCGGGACATTCGAAGTTGTTGTAAAATAAGTTTATTCTGAAATAATATCTTCATATACCTAACTGAAGTACTTGAAGTATACATATTTTATTACTGAAATAAACGATTAAGCTTTTCGGAATCATTATTTTTACCGATGAAACTAATAGCAGTGATAGCAATGTTTTAACGTACCATACTATTCTTACAATTGTCCTTGCCGAAATTGGTAATTCTCTGAACTAATTGCTGCCATTGATCTTGCGATATTGGAAACGTTAGATCGCGCGTAACCGCTTTTGGCACATAATATTTCAGTGCTTTCTGTGCCGCGTTCCATGAGAATATAACAGTTAATAATATTACAATAACTTTCTTGCTGTGGTTCAAATGCAAGGTTTTATCTACCAGAAGCGACAAGGTAATTCTTAAATCGTCAAGAGCATTTACAAACTTTTGATGAGAAGTTAATGTTCCTGTATATTCAAAAATACACACGCCATCTAATAGTGTGACGAGTAACTCAACAGTTGCTTGCATAATTAATATATCTTTACCTGTAATATATTACAAAACATTAAATGGTTCTGGAATAAAATCAGGAGTCACTAATATTACTTTGCCTATTATCTTATAAACATTACCTTCGCAGATTTCATTAGACTGTAGAACTTCCATACAGTCAGTCTTTAAATGATAAATCAGAGTTCTCAATATATTTACACCTTGGGAATTCGTGATATTGTTCACTATTTTCATGAACTTTCCCTTGAATTCATCTGGGAAGAACATATCGACTTTTGCGTCCGATATCTGATTCAAAGAATGCTTCAAGGACATTAATATCGCCGATATTAATTTCTCCTCTTGTCTCAAATGTACAGTGGCGTCCAAAATAGAAACCATTAAATTTGTATATTCCAATGTTGGAGCTCCGACAAATATTCTTCTCAATATATTTGGAATTCTTTTCTCAATTATCAGAGGATTGAAAGTACAGAACTGAGTAAGGAGCTCATAATCTATGCTACTCATGTCTTCGCTTGCTAAAATATCGTCTATTACCTTCTGACAATAGTCGAACAATGTAACTCCATGTACTTTATTATCGAAATCAAATGCTGTATCGTTCAAGTGTCTTAAAAGAGAATTTAAAATCTGTCTTTTATGTATTCCAGCACACTCTACTAATTCTCTTAATAACAAATCTAGTATACAGCTGTCTGATTTAAACGTGCTTATCGCAGCGCGAAAAAGAAAAACGAATGTCATCGAAGTACTCTGGAGATCTTTTGTTGTTGCATTTTCAGTCAGAACAGATATTAAATCTGCGAATCGAGATGTATTTTCATCTGTTAGAATTGTTCCGCTCTGCGTGTGCTTTTTTCCAAATATTATTTGCTGAATACATTTGTGGGCTACTGCTCCTAATCTATTTGTATTATCAGTGTGCTTATGGTCAATTATAACGCACAGAGGATATAAAATATCATGCACGAATATGGTTCTCAAGCTATCCTTTGTAGCAAAAGCAGATTTAAATATCTGGATTGTGTTTTCTATAACACCAATCACTGTGTTATACGCTATCGATGTTAATGCATTGCTTTTGCTAATTAACGTTATGTCTATTCCATCAGTCGATCCCTCTTTAATGCTGAAAGTTTCTTTAAAAAATTTAAGCGTGTAATCCAACAAAGATTTCAGTAAAAGTCCTAAATCTTTTGGGTTGCTAATAAAATATTGCTGCATCCCATTATTGGAAACTGATAATCTACAGCATTCGAAAATCTGTTCGTCTACGTCATTTACATTTTCTTGTAGTCGTGTAACAAGCGCCTCAATCAATAATTTTTTTACATCGACCTTCACGTCTAAATGTGTAGTTTTTAAACAGCGGTTCAAAGAGCTCCAAACATTTTGATTAGCAAGGCACATCTTGCAAAGCCATTGCAGAACGAGATCCTCTTTACGCACTATTGGTATATCGTCGATATAGAAAGCATTTTCGGCCAGTTTCAAACGTTTCGGCAGAGGTTCTTCGTCCGAATTCAGTCGTTTTAATAATTCTATTAACAACACATGTGCGTGAATTACCTTTATAAACATTTAAAGAAGGTTAGAACTAATCACGTGTTGACTTACCTGTTGATAGAGCCATATTAAATAGTTTCAAATTTTACATCTATTTTCTGAGTTCTTAACATTCCTCTCAAACTTTTTTCATACAATTCGTAATCCTCACTTTATTTAACATTCTGTTTATACATTTAAAATGTTGTAAATGTTTGAATGTATGTAGTACATCGACAAAATATGTACATATGATAGGTTAGGTTTATGATTTCGCGTCAGAGATCATCTCATCTGTAGTGGTACTTCTTAGAAGTTGTAACTACCGCCCTCTATGAAGTTTTATATAAAGAAGAACTAAAATCAAATATATATGAAAAAATAAAAAATCATTTTTTCCCTTATTTAATCTGCGACTCCCATATTTTTTAAGTCGATGCCAGATTTACACAGTGCAAATGATAAGGCACCGACTTGAATAAAAAATTAAAAAAAAAAACTAAACCGACTTCAAAAAAAATAAAATTGCACTAAAAAGTAAAGAATAATTTTTCCCTTATTTAATCTACGACTGTCATATTTTTTAAGCCAGTGTCTCATCATTTGCACTGTGTAAATCTAGCGCCGACTTAAAAAATATGAGAGTCGTAGATTAAATATGGGAAACAATTATTTTTTACTTTTTAGTGCAATTTTATTTTTTTAAAGTCGGTTTTAATTTTAAGTTTAAGAAATATGCACCTGAATATTGTAAGAAGTTTCACATTAGAAATTAGAGAAAAAAGAATAAAGTGCCATGTATTATAATGCAGGTACTAAATAACAAAAATAACATTATCAAGAACAGTACTGACGTTTACATGTATTACTTTATTCAAGATGTAAGTATGTACGCACTTATAATGTAATATTTGAATATGCTTTGCAGTGCTTAAGCATTGTTTTATCATATTTCATGCACATATATATTTACTGTGCAAATTCATTATTAGAATTAATAATATTAGGATTACTTTGATGCATTTCTAGCGTAGATGAATTGTGAGTCATTTCATTAGGAGTCTCTTTTGCATCATTACATTCTTTGTATGAATTGCATTGTTGCTCTGCCATATATGGTTCTAAGTTTTGACTGTCAATTAGATTTTTATGTTCATTCTCTTGATTTTTACCTTGTTCGTATTTTTGCATTACGTTATCGACGGCATTTTCTGCTTTATTTTTCGCGTCGTATGCTTCCTCGCGGCAGAAGTCATTATCTAATGATTTATTATTTTTCTGATTCAATTTATTTGTTTTCGTACTGCACTCCTGATTAACTGTGACCGGAAATGCATCACTTTGTGCCTGTATTAATGAATTTGGTGATGTGTCGTGGGAATAACTTGCTAAAGATTCCTCTTCATTTTCGACTGGCAAGGCTCCTAAAAAATCAAGCTTATAATTTTGAAAACAATTCTAACAACTGTACAAATATCATTTCACATTATAAAAACTATTACCTTGCTGATTACTAATGGTACTTTGTATCTGGTTCGATAAGTATTCTATGTTGCTCTGTAGGTTGGCCATTTCTTCCCTAAGAAAGAATAGATATTAAAAATGTCATTCGATTAGCAACTGAAAATGCTTCTGTGATTCTTAGAGTCACACTTATTCTATACGCTTGATTTTTCATACGCTATTACTGTGCTGATAGAGGTACCTCTGAAAACTCTCACTTTTGTTTTGGAATTACTTTTACTTTCAGATCAACCGTAACAGTACGTTTTTTGTTCGAAGTTGATGTAGCTTTTCCAACTCTTGTTACATCTCTGTCAGTGACTCCCTCTGTCAACACAGAATAGCCCTAGGTATATTCAAAGAAATAATTTCAATGCTTATTAATTATCGATACACTAATGAATGTACATAGAATGTACTATAAGCGTTAATAAACTGTTGTGAACTATTTACGTGTAACGGTAGTAATGATAGAAATAGAATAAACGATCACTTGCTACTAATAAAACATAAAAGCAATATTTTTCAGGGTATGGAACTAAAGATATACTTGTGCGTGAGATTGTTAGCTTCCAAACGCTGTGTGAGAGATTGGCATTCAGCAGTCAGTTGAGACACGAGCGTAGCCTGATTATTCAAGGCGTCTTCTAGACCAGCCACTGTAGCAGCTAAGAAATGCCATCTCGTTAGTCAATTTTTAACAAATTGACTAATCTCATTCCTCTGCCCATGCTAGGCATAGTGTCAGCATGCCGATTTCCCACACGCAAAATATTGTTAAATAATATTAATACCGTTTTACGCAACTTTCAAAAGACAATATACCTAACATAGGCATATCCGAACTAATATCTTACCATGTTTAGTTTCCATATCCATTATCATAGAAGCTAATTCTTTGTCATTTTCTGATTTCGCCGGAGCCTCTGCGGAATAGTCCTCTGAACGTATAGGTTTACCAGCATTGATCTAAAAGAACCTTTACTTCTATTAAAAGTTTTTATTAAAAACAGAAAGCTGTGATTGATTTTAATAACGTTTAAGGTTCAATGTCTTGCCTCCTTTTCCAGACAAGCTATTTGTTCCGATAGTCTTGAATTCTCCCTTCGTACATGAACTAAATCAGCCTCTGTTCTTTCCAATCGTTGTTTGTACGAATTCACTTCAATTTGCAGTCTACTTTGTTCCTGACGATTTTGCCTTTCGCTTCGCTCGGCAGCTAATTTCGTAGCTAGAACTTCTTGCTGGGCAACGTCTTTCTCCGTTAGCAGTTGATTTAATTCGCTTTGCAAATTTGCTACACAAATATAAATGACGAAGTATTGTAACTTACTACATTCATTCCATTATATTCCACCAAGTCTTATAAGATTAACAACTAGATTGTAAAACTTACCTATCTTATTTTGAAGTTCCTTCTTCAGATTATCGATATACGTTTGCTTCTGAGACAACTCTTTCTTAAGTTCCAGTAACTCTTTTCGCTGTTTATCAGATTCCAATTGAGATTTGTTAGCTGCATCCCAATGGGAAGCTATATCAGCAGACAGTTGGTCAACTTGTTCACTGTACCTGCGTTCGGTCTGTTGTCTCTCTTCAGCTATACGTTTACTCGCTTCCTGAGCTGCCTCTCGAAGTTTCTCATGCTTTCTATCCAATTCTTCTTTCAATTTTTTAATCTCCGTTTCACACTGGCTCTTCTCGAACTCAACTTGCTGCACAGCGTCTACAGATCGTTTTGCTTTTTGCATCGCTTTAGCCTCCTTATCTCGTACTAGAGATAGAGATTTTTGTAAATCTGCTATTTCCATCTCGGCTTCGTGTCTAGCGTGTAAAGCTTTCTCCAATTGAGCTTTTACTTCCGATGCGTCATTATTCGAACAGCTTTCAGACAACCGCTTCAAATTACTCTGATTCTCCTCTTGAGCTTTGCGCAGCTCTAGCTTCGCTTGAGTAAGTTGCGCTTCTAATTCGCTTATTCTCGATTCGAATATTATGTTGGGGCCTTCTAAAATTTTGGGCTTTCTGATTTCAGTAATCTCTGTCTGAATAGACTTCTGCTTGATATCCTCATTGACGTCTTCATTATCATGCGCATACTCGTCAAGAGCACACTTGAAGAATCCCGTTTTGTTTCTGTAATGTAGCGCTTCATTTTCAGCTATCACCTGGAATCATTAAATTCAACTGTTGTTCGATAAGTTACTAAAACTAGCTACCTAAACGTATTCGCTGCTATACCTCTCTAACTTTATGAAGTAGATTATTCAATTGGTCCCTACAAAAGTGGGATTCCTGATGTAATTGTTGGATGTACTCCTCTTGCTGTTCGATAAAAGAATTCAGTTCTGGAGGAGCAGATTGTAAATCTACAGTCGAAAGTGCCGAATTGCTGAATGCTTTTGCTTGGCGCATAGTTTTGCACGAGGCAAAGCGTGGATTTGCAAGCGTATTTATATCTTCGTGCAAATCCTTTCCCTTAGAATTGTCGATTTCCACACTTCTATCGTCTCTGTCTTCATCTACTTCATTAATCTTCGTGCTACTAAATCGATAAGTGTCCTTGATTCCATGTGCTTTCCTGTATAGAAATTCTTACTTGTACATATAAGAAATACACTGTGTACGATGAGTTTATAAAATAATAATATTTTATATTAAATTACCCTAATGATGGCTTCGAAACATACGATTCGGCTAGCAAATATTTCAATTTCGAAACAGCCTCTCTATAAGCCATTTCCGTGTAATCTATAGATTTCTTTTTATTTAAATCTATCTTCTGAATTCCATTTATTTTCCTGCAAAATTATAAGGTGCACATGTAAAAGACAATACAAAAATATTTTCCATACTACTTGACTTAGTTTATCAAATTAAAAAGAAACGCACGCTTACTTGGTCTTTAAGCTCAGCCTTTTCATTTGTCCGAAGTCTGTAGAATCTGTATAACGCGAAAAATTTCCTTTTGTCTTTAAACAATTCCGCGGAGGAAGTTTTATGCGTGCTAAATAAGTATCTAGGCTCCCAGTGATAGTCGGCGACGTACTAATAAAACGCCGTTCACGTCCGCAGTTGGCCGTTTCAAACATTCTGAACTCGTTCCGCTGATACCGCCGACTCGTTATATATAAGAGGGTATGCCGATCAATGGAGTAAACACATATTCACCTCCACACGCGTTAACCGTTCGCCGAGTACTATAGTACTGCTTAAGAAAATCGAAGTTCACCTCAACTGAGCATAGTCGGAGCCTGGTAGTAGATCGCGTGCAGGATGGCCGTTCATGGTGTACGGGCATAGGCACCGTACCATCACGCACGAATATTCCGTGACTTATTATCAGCTAATTCTCAATAGCGTATTGGCATTTCTGTCACCGTTGGAACAGAGAATGATAATGGTCATACTTTTTCCCCAAAATTCTTAGAATTACGTTTAAGATTTCTTAGGCACGTATTAATACCGATCATCTACCGATCATTCAGTATCAACTTCTTAATTTAATCAGATTATGGATACAATAGACAGTTAGTATAGGAACTCCTCAGGTTTCTTAAATTATAAAATATTAGAAGTAAGATGAAAATATTTCGTTGTATTTATGTTATAGAACTATGGAAAAAGAGCATTGCGCATTATATGCGAAGCTTTCTAGTGGTCATAATAAATGTATGTATTCGGTAACTTTATCATATATTAAAACTTTCGTTTCTGGATTACGTGACGTGCTCTTGCCCTAAGTTGTCAGGTTCTGTTTCTGGTGCTATGGAAACAAATCTGTTATCGGGCTCTATAGTTTGCTCCGAAGCCAATGTATTGTATGCTGAAAAGGAGTTGCACCACTTATTAGGATATTGTAACTTGCGAAACTTTAGTTTTATAAATGATATTGGTATGCGACTCGTACCTGGACTGGGAGAAAATGGTTTTATCCATAATATTACTAACAAACCGAAGATTGCCGACGCGCCGCACGCATAAACCAAGACTCCTGTATAGTAATTTTTGCAACTAATCCAAGATCCTCTAAAAATATTATAAAATAATACTTTCGCAGAGGGTTTAAAATATAAAATAATAATAGTCACCACTGAAATCAGTTTTACTTAAATGTACTAACAGATATTGAATAATCACAACTGCCAATCCATTGCAAAGTTTATCCGTGAAACTCATAATGCCATATACAAATGCACCGCTATCTGTACTTGGCCCAATAAAATCTGCTGTAACGCCGAGACTAGTTACTAGCATAATAGACCCTGCGGCTCCTGTAACATAGAACAATTAATATTTAGTAGCAATTTAAGCTGTTTAACTTGATATTTAAGAAAACTGTAAAGCATTACCTAATATTAGAGATACTGGATAGATTTGATATTTCGTATAAGTTGCACCTGTACCAAAATGTATCCAAATACAAGCGCACAAGCCTAGCATAACACCAAAACAATATGATATCTTTCTGCCTAATTTTGTATTTAACTTTTCGATAATCAAAGACATTACGAAACTACTCAGGAACATTAATAATGGTATCACAGCCAAAGATGTAGCTGGCATACTTAAGGAGTCATGTAAATACAAAGGCACGTAAATTTGTGATAAATTTACAAATAAACGTGTGGGCATATATATACAGGCTACTTGATATAATTGTACATCTTTTAATAATACTGATATTGTTCTTGTACTTCTACGTAACGATCCTAAAACAGATATTAACGTAAATAAAGTTTCAATCATTATATAGAAAATGGATGAACAAATAAATGCGACATTTATTTTACCATTAGAGTTATTGAAAACTTGCTCCTTAACGAATACATGGAATAAAAGGGATGTTACAGAGCCAAATCCTATTCCGATCAATACAACCTCTTCAAATTTCTTTGCATCGCCTGGTCCGATTTGAGAATCAGAATCTTTGTTCGTTAGATGCAATACTGCCCATGTGAGGCAATAAACAAAAATGTTTGAAAGAACAGTAAAGCTATATCTAAATAGAATTACAATAAATATTATAATTTTTCTCTAAATCTGTACATAATGCTACACTGTCTATTCCAAATTGCGAAGCCTGCAATATCACTAATTAAAGCATCTCGCTTCAAATATACCTGATAGCTATGAGCTCCGTTCTTTCGTGTTCAGTGGGTGTAAGTTCTGGGACCAACGATAAATGAGATATCTGCACCGCAGCCCAACCAAATTGGAAGATTATAACAAATGCAGCATAATAAACTAATTGAGCCCACTGAGTAGAAGTTTCACATCCGATGCATCGTAAAAATATAAAAGGAAATGCGAATAGTACACAGACGGTACCTGAAACACATTTTAAAACAGTTTTATATATTTCTATTACAATAGAATACAAGAAATAATACATATAATTCATATACCTATTAAATGCCATGACTTTCGTCTTCCATATTTGCATAGCCAAAAATCGTCGCTTTTATCGCAATGAAAACCAACGAACGGGGTGGCTAAAGCATCGGCTACTTGACCGATCAGTAAAATCACTCCAGCTACCGTCGCGTCGAAGCCCAATATCAAATGGAAAAACACTAACAGATAAGTGAACCACATGGAAGCACAAATGTCATTTAAGACATGTCCTATCCCGAACGCTAGTTTCAGGGAAGGAGGAAGAGGTTGCATTATTTCTGTGTAGTCGCCGATCACGCTAGCCCGTTCACTCTCCATTATGATAGAATTCAATACAACAAACGAGATAAAATAGTTTAAAAATTAAATTTCAAAGCAACTACCAGGGCATGTCACTTTTCGAATTATGTGAAATTCCAAGTGTCGTGGACATACACTTTTGCGACTTATAAAAATATCTCGATATTTGCCGCTTTCATTTCGTCATGATCATTTTCTCGTTCTCACTTTTGAAGGTACTTCATTTTCGCCTTGATTCATTGTAAAATATACGAGTTCATAACCTAAAGAACTGTTTATATGTCACACGTCACACCTCCGTCCGTAGTTCACGTGGCTTTAGACTTTTTCGACTTCCCTCTATACATGTGCAATGTCGTTGTGAATTATATATTATGCGCCCTCCTTTTAATGTATTAATTCAAAACTTCAGATTTCGTTCCTCCAGTATGTGTCATATGTAGAATTAGCGAAGAATCGTAAATAGGATTATTAGGAATGTTTTAAAATGAGTCATTGTCACAGATAACTACATAGTTTATAGCTACCCACCGCTACTCACACATAGAAATACATACACGTGACTGTATTACATAGCAAATCACAAGTGTAAACTGTTGGAAATTTAGATTTCATTTATCTTTGTTTTTAATCATTAAAGTAAGATAAAGTTTTAAGCATTAGGACTTTATATTAATGCAAACACCATTATTAATTATAATTTGAGAAAGTATGAATGAAAAAGTAATTGAAAAAAGAACAAAGCATTCTGAAATTAAAACTCTTTATAAATGGGAAAAGATAAAGTACTACATGCCAGTAAAGAAAACAAATTCAATCAACAATATTATTATACATCTTTATACATATATATATATGGTAGTATGAAATAAAAATTTATGCTCATATTTGATGGATGTTACAGTAGTTAAAACTAGGATCATGTTTCTCAAACATACATATCTATAAATTAATTTTTAATCTTAAAATGCATTGGAGAAAATATCTGTATTACCATTATTGCGAAATCTGTTATTAACATTTGTAATATACGTTTCAGCATAATCTAGGATATCGCTAAACATGACATTTCCTGTTTATAATACAGTATTGTTTAATAAATTTATACATATTTCTTGTTTGTTGTACAATGTTGCTAATGATATTATTTTAAACGCTAAGGGATGACCTTGAATTTATATAAAACTGATGTCCAGAAAAGAGGAATGTGAGTACATAAATACAAGCCGCAATCCAGCAATTATACGCATTCTGTTTGTAGCCCCTGTCTGCTTCCGCATAGAATTCTTTGGGGCTTGAATATAATCCTTTTAATGGAACATCTTCTACCAGAGCTACACTATTAACGTAGAAGAATAATCCCATCAGGGCCTGAAAATTCAACGCAATTAGCATTTAGCTATTATACGATAAATTCTAAAAAATGTATATATAATACAGAAATATGTCAGCTCGCTCGAGTATTACGTTATTAATAGGAAAGAACAAGTAAAGAATAAGATGATAAAGTGATCCAGACTTTACGGAATAAAGGTAATAAAGAAAGTTCACTTAGAAAGGATTTTCGAAGGCATTTTCGATTTAAAATGAGACTCTTGACAAATTTGACATCCATTAAGATTAGGTAGAAGTGGATTTAAAGAGTGTCACTTACTAGTTGAAATATACCCCAAACCGATAATATTAAGCCGCACAAGGCATACTTCGGCCCACATATCTTCATTTTTCCGTCTGAAAAGTATCTTGTTTTACTTTCGTACGAAGTAACCTAATGGGCAACGTATCGCGACTGTTCTATCGCTACGCCCTCAGTAATCATATGATTTCCATTGACGGAGCGCTATCGACTATCGATATATCGAAGGTGCGCATCCGGTATTTAAAAATTCGTGTTCCACATCGCTTAAACTTACGAATATTACGAAACTGTTCGTATTCAGTAGAGAAGAAGATGCAATCGAAAGTTCCAACGAAGAAACAAGAACGGAATAATATAATTTCCTTCCTCGCGAACGATACTTGTTCAAAGAAACATATATCAAATTCTACTATTCCGAAAATCTTGTTTCAAGTATCTAAATAACTTTTAGTTTATAACTTGATGGATATAATAATCATCCTTTCTCGAATACTTTCAATATAACGCACTGAAAATATGTCAAATAGCGAAGCACATAGACGTGAGACGTGATTCATACTTCCTGTTGTTGTCAGCCCTGATTCATAGGATCATGGTTGACCGATTGGGTTAGTTTGTACCCCATTTATTATCATTTAATTAATGTTAGAAATTTCACGAGAAATTTCACTTATTTCTCACGCATCGTCTCGACATTTGTGATATCAACAATATCCTGGTTTAGAAACAGCAAGATACTGGGCGTATTCTATGATCTGTGACGTTTGTGCATCGGATAACGGTGTAGCTCTGTAGCTTGTGTTTTTGACAGTTAAAACGAGTACATAATATATGCAAACTACTTGAAAGGAGTAGCTAATATTCCGCCGCGTTCTGTTTATCAGCGTATACTTCGCGAATGGAGATCGAGCGTTGTTCAATTTTTATATGATTTGCTGCAGTGAATAGAGAAGCTGAAGCGATTTAACTTATTTCTGACATATCGTTTTAAGATATGCATTTATTCGTGTTCAAGGATTTAAAGATTCACAGCTCGCATATTCGCATCTTGTGACATTTACATTGGGTAGCAATATAGCTCGAGAACTTATGTTTCTTACAGTTGAATCCAACATGTATTATATGAATTATTGGAGGCAAATACTTCAAATTTTACCATACTTCTCCATGAGACGGATATTCGAAATTGTTTGTAGTTTATATTATTGTTTATTGTTTATATGATTTGTTGCAGTAAACAGCGAGGCCAATGCCAGGCGTATCGCTATGGTCGAAAACTGCTTTGGCAGTTCTGGCCAGGTGAGATCAAAATTATACAATAGTTAATCCTACCGATTCAACAATCATATTTCCGCAAAGGCATAACTAGCAAAATTGGAAATATAAATTTAAAAGTATAATTTATTTAGAATTATTCTAATCGTATTATTTATTGCAGTCACTTGCGGTACCTGGAAGAGTTTTAGTAGGAGAAGGCGTCCTAACAAAAATGTGTAGGAAGAAACCGAAACCAAGACAATTCTTCTTGTTCAATGACATATTGGTTTACGGAAACATTGTAATGAACAAGAAAAAGGTATGTTGACGATATCTTGTTAACTTATGTACATGCGATTTCATTTAATTCGCCAATGTGATGATTTAGTGTAATTTATCGATGTATTAAATAGGTGAAAGTAAATTTACATTTTTTATGTTGACAGTACAACAAACAACATATTATACCACTCGAAGAAGTCAAACTTGAGTCTTTGGCTGATGAGGGTCGTATGTTATATTTTTACTTTCTACTTTCTTTGTAATGCCCTTTGTTCGTTTATATCGTATTTGACAGTTGGAAATATTGAATTACTTTTAGCTATGTATTTTAAGTACAGTAACAGTCTAACAAAGAGAAGCAGTAGTAAAACTTTTGTTGCATTAGCTAGAACACTTTTATCTAGCTTTGTAGCGTCAGTTCTTATTTATCATAGTTTCAGGACTAATATTGGGACTACTAATCTCGACCACGTTATGTGCATTCGATGTAGCAGTGCTCAAAATTACGTAGAGATAGTGTAGTAATTCATCATTATTTATAGAATATCGCAATGGCTGGCTCATAAAGACAGTAACAAAGTCGTTTGCTGTTTATGCTGCCACTGCTACAGAGAAGCAAGAATGGATGGCTCATATTACAAAATGTATCGAGGATTTATTAAGAAAGAGTGAGTAATCGTCATTGCTTAAGGGGACCCTTATTTAAGCCGCTAGGAATAAAGTGATTCTTGGGAATTTTTTTTCTAAGAAACTGTTGACCGGATCTTTTCCAAACTTTCAGGGTATTTTAATTCACATTCAAACAATAAAATTTAATTTTTATAACACAAAGTGTTTGGTACAAATGAAGATATATGAACATGTTCGTTAGGACTCGCGCGCCGAAATTGCAAATTGGCGATTGTAATGGTGACCGTAAAAATTAATTTTTATTGTCTGAACGTGAACTAAAATACCCTGAAAGTTTGGAAAAGATCCGCTTAACAGTTTCTTAGAAAAAAAATTCCCAAGAATCACCTTATTCCTAACATCCTAAATAGGACTTCCCCCTTAAAAAATGTAACATATTCAAGCGTCTCTTTAGGTATATGTACATTGCATTTATAATTCGAACATGTTTTCTTTCGGTAGGTGGTAAAAAGCCAGTCGAAGTTCACGCGGCTGTGTGGGTTCCAGATAATGAAGCTACAATTTGCATGCATTGTAATAAAACACAATTTACAGTCTTAAACAGACGGGTACATGTATTCGCTATGATTTCAACAAAATTATTGACACAATGCAGTTTCGATGTACTGATTGGTAAACATAAATTCTTTCAGCACCACTGTAGACAATGTGGAGCTGTGGTATGTGGGCCTTGCAGCAATAAGAAGTTATTATTGCCTGGGCAAGGAAATGGGAAAGCAGTTAGAGTCTGCTTACAATGTTACGATGCAGCTAGTAAAGTAAAAGCATCTCCGCCTACTGTGGACAGCTTGAATAACAAAGATCAGCAACGTAATTCAGCCGACAGTTCGGGGGGCGATAGTTCTGGCGACGATGACGATGGAACCAAGGAAGAAAACCATGACGAGGTGACTAGTTGTGTTAAAAAAGTTCTTTCGCGTCAATAACATTGCCGATTCATGTCTCTTTTGTTACAGCCTAAATTTTATTCGACGCTTGGCCGATGAAGTTGAGAACATCGAAGCAAAGAACGATACAGACAGGAATATTATTCAAAACAATATTTTTGAAAGTCAATAACTTGAGATTTGTCAGTAATTAAAACCTACAGCGATGTAAAAATTGTAAAAGCTATTTTTAAATTATATTTATGCAGAGAAATAAGAGAAATGTCTGTGTATAAATCATTCAAATGATTTTATATTAAATTCTGAAAACTAGTATATTTGATATGTATATCTAATTTATACGAACAACTTAGAAAGTACGCTTGACGTTCGGAGTTAGTCGAACTATTCTAATGTTTACACAGACACTGAAACAAAAAAAAAGACTACTATTTTTAAAAAGACTACTCTTTATATATAGTAAAGAAGTAATTCACGACAAGTGAAGCTATGAAATTTCGACCATTTATATACATGGATCTTGTTATATTGTAATATTTCGATAGTTACGATAATTAGATTCTAATTTTCGTTGATACGATATTTTAAGAATATATGCCGCATTGTGCCTTTCCAAATAGACCATTCGTTCTTTTTTACTATTTGTAAACAATTCATACGAATCTAATGTTAATTTCAGAGAGGATACACTATTTTTAGAGACGTTTAAGAAATTTTAATCGTATGAAATCAAACTTTGTTCAGCCGTTTGTAATTATAAGATTACATAAGATCTTTGTGAAATGCGACGATTGTAATAAAATATAATAAACAATATACAATTTCACCCAATCTTTTTATGTGGGTCACTTCTTAATTCCAATAAATACAGATGGCGCTCATAAACTAAACTTCGAATAAACATTACAAAATTTAGAAACAAATCTCGAATGCATATTTATTTTTACGAATTAACATAATGCGCTATATTTTATCTCTAACAAATTCACTTTTCACGAAATGCTCGTACTTCCAATTATTTTCCATTAAAGCTTTCTGAGAGCCTCCATATTTGTTAATGTTAAATAATATTTTATAGATTAATAAACGAATTTTACGCGTTTGAATATGAACTGATATATATTGTTTAGCAAACCAAACTTTGTGCCGAGGAATGGGGCAGAAATTACGTACCCGATGGCATGGTTAAATATTTGAGTTATGGATTCTCAATATAAGTTAGTATTCTTCACTTTATATATCTTTTTGTTCACATAAAAGTACGTGCACTCGTTATTAATTTTATTTCAACAAATAATAGGAATCTATTACACACAACAAAACTAGAAACTTACGTGCAAAATACTTGATTACCCGAACAAGTTTGTTTCACTTAAATATAACCTGTTCAGCAGTGATTCCTAAATAACTTCGTATAATACATAAATATATATATGTAAAAATGACTGTAATTTGTTTCGATACCACTCTGCGCCGCGCAAAAAATATCAATAATTATGTTCCCAGTTCATTTTCACAAGTTCATTTATGCTGCAATTAAACTTCATTGAAAAAATGTTTACAGGATTATTCATCCTGTAAAATATTTGCAAGACCACTTGGTAAGTCTGTATATATATTTACGCGTGATATATTGAAATTTATAATATCTATAATTTTCAGGCTCAAGAGGTTAGACCAGATGGAAGGCAATTTGTATCATTTCGCCCGATAAGTGTAAACATTTCATCGATTACTCATGCCGATAGTTCATCGGTATTTAAAATTGGCAGCACAGCGGTTGTATGTGGTATTAAAGCTGTAAGTACTTTTCATCGAAGATTGTTAATCTTATTTCATTTGTTCGTAAACAAAACAAACTAATGAATAAACTTTAAAAGACGATTCATTAATATATATAAAATTGCATGTAGATTTAAATCTCGCTTAAAAATTGTTGCAGGAATTAGCAGCGCCTAAAACGGAATCCCCTGATTGTGGATATGTTGTACCCAACGTGGAGCTTTCTCCATTATGCTCTCCAAAATTTAGGCCCGGACCACCGAGCGATCAAGCGCAAGTTATTTCGAAAACGATAGACAACATCTTATGGAATTCAGCAGCCATTGATTTGAAAAGCCTATGTATCCACAGAGGGAAACTTGTGTGGGTACTGTATTGTGACCTTTTATGTATTAATTATGATGGTTCTATAATTGATGCTTGTATCGGAGCTTTGACGGCTGCACTCAGTACTCGTAAGTTATACGCTGTAAGCAAAACCTGAATGTATCTATATATCTTGTTTCTTTAATCATACAATGCATTTATTCCCATATAGTGACCCTACCTGAAATAATTTACAACGCAGAAACTGCAGAAACCTCTGTACATTCTACGAAAAGGAAACAGTTTCCAATTAAGGCGTTGCCTGTCTCTGTAACTTTTGCAGTATTTGAGGAGTAAGTGAAAGTATTTCTAGTTTCTAAATTTACTTTTCAATTATTGTTACATGTTACTTTGTTGTTTTTCTTCAGTCAGCTACTGATCGCAGATCCTACAGATGACGAAGAAAGTTTATGTTTGGGAAGATTAACGATTGTAATGGACGAAGAGAAGATCTGTTACATACATAAACCTGGTATGTTGTGTGGCTATTTAAGAGAATATCTTTGAGCATGTTGTACGATGAAGAAAAATTCTAATTTTATATGTATATCAAATTACTTATTTAGGTGGAATCCCAATTTCCCACAGTTTATTTTTTGAAAGCTTAGCAAAGTCTAAGAAAAGGGCGAAATTAGTCAGATCGCTTATTAATACCGCTATATCATCAGCAAAGGAGCAAAATTCAAGAGAATGAACGTTTGTATAAAATTCAATTACGTCGATAATAAAATATTTTATAATTATTTTGTTATGTTATTTAAAACATTGACTTACATTACATTATGTACCTAATTAGATTTTGATTTAATAACTTCTAATGTATTACATAAATCTTTATATTGCAACTACTACTTGACGTTAGTAGATTATATGCTTATAATTAATAATTAATTACAACAACACATGAAATGTGTTAAGTGGAAAGAACCGATACCTCAAATGTCTGTACAAACAAATCACGCGTGAATCAACTTACAAGAAGTTAATAGAGACTGGTTTTTTTCATAATACGTAAAAACTCTTCTTGAGAAATTTCTCCATCTCCATCTTTATCCGCCTCGTCGATCATTTCTTGTAATTCTTCATCCGTTAGATTCTCACCCAATTCTCGAGCGACTCTCTTTAAATTCCTAAATGTGATCTTCCCTGTATTGTCGTCGTCGAAAAGACGAAATGCTTTTAGTACTTCATCTTTCGTATCTTTCTCCAACATTTTTACAGACATCAAGTTTAAAAATTCATCGAACGATAATGATCCAAGACCGTCTGGATCGATATCGGCTATAAGCTTCTTCATTTCTTCTTTCTTCGGCTCAAATCCGAGAGCCCTGATGGCCACTTTAAGTTCCTTAGTGGCAATCCTTCCAGTACCGTCCGGATCAAATAAATCAAATGCTTCTTTTATATCATCTTTTTGTTCCGCGGTCAACTCCAATTTTGGGGGACCCTTTCTCTTGACACTAATAACAGCTTGTTTCTTAGATGTTGAAGCCTGAAAAGTAATTATTGAGTTAGCAGCATTTACTAAAACTTAAACATTAATACAGTTAAGAATATATCTAATACATACCATGTGTGAAAGTTAATCGCAGCACTTTAAAATAATGTTTATAATTAAGAACGTTCATGTGATAGAAAATTTTATTAGTATCAATTTGTTATAGACTTAATTCGTGGTGTTAAATATTGCGCGATAACTACTTAAATATAATATTATATACATTCCTTTTGAAGGGAATTTGAAATATTTTCTAAGTATTATTTGTTTGATAATCTCGAGTTATCATAAATTTCATAACGTATCAGGTAGTGATATCGTAAGACATCAAGTTGTCAAGATACTCATAGACTGATGTTTGTTTGTTTGTGCATGGCATGGTGAAACATAATTAGCGAACTTATGACATCAAAGTTTCATCGCGTTCAAGATTATTTTGTAAAACGGACAACAGAGAGCGTGGCGAAAGGTTAAAAAGTCTCTATTAAAAAGAAGCATGATGACGATCTATCTTAATATCTAAATAAATATTACTTATTTTGTTTTCAAAATAAAATAATTTAGTTTGTAGGTACTTTATCGTGGCAGCACCGTTCGTTGCGAAGACATTACGTACATTGCAGTACATTATAACCGTTTTCTTAAGATTACACATAATGTACGAACCGATAGTTTTGAGGAAAAAAAAGCCTCACAGTCTTGTAGGTACACCGGCTGGTAAAGTTAACCTAATCGTGAATTTCATGCTGACCGTGATTCCTTTTGCAGGTGTTTTGTTAGTCAGGTAAATAGTTACATGTTTCCCACGATGTATATATATATATAGTCCAGTTTCTATACACTCGTGAATCAAAACTTTATTGTAAATTTGCAACGGTATTACGCGTCAAATAAAGTGCGCGAAACTATAATCGCGATCACTAATTATTCATAGTTAATACTTAATTTACAATTTAAAGATCTTAGTTCACGGGCATAGATTTGTTAGAATTTTTTTTGCCTCTTCTCACAAGTTCTATTTTTTAGGTAAATCTATGCATATAGTTTTGAAACACTCGGTGTAATAAAAACATTTTCCACTGTATGTATAATAAGTGTTTTATCTTGCGTTCTAGTCGTTATCTTATAAAGAAAAAGCAAATTATTTATGATCTTGAGGGACCTCGTAAACCGACTCCAGAGGACGAGTTTATGGAATCCAAAGTTTTCTGGTCGAAATACAGTAATATCGCTGCACGTGTAGTGCAACGACAATACGAAAAAGAAAAGCAATTTGCAGAATCGTTGGACGCGTCAAGTCCAGAAATAACTGAATCAAATAGTTGAATTGCATGTGTGCTCATGTATTTGGATGATCTACCGATTATCAACAAACGTATCAAATTTCTGTAGTGGAAAATAGATTGTATGAAAGAGGGCGAATGTATAAAGGTATGATTAGTGCAAAATAGTAAATCTTTTAATACTCTGTTCAATATATTGTCATTTTGTAATTCGATATATTGTTATTAAGTAAAATAAATGTTTTAAATATATGCAAACTGTACTGGAGCAATCTTTATTAAATAACATTTCTCTGTAAAATATTTATTCATCTTCGATCTGATATTTAATATAAATACTTATTACAGCACAGATAAATGGTTAAAGGTCAATGTAAAGTATTTTTTGGATAAACATAAAATGGACGAAGAACCTCGAAATAGTAAACTTTCACGTGAAACTTCCGACGTAGCGGAGAGCGATAGCATTTTAGATTTTAGAAGTCCGGAATCAAAGATTGCTAAAACAAACTTCAGTGTATTTACCAAGTCCAACGTTGCGAAACAAAAAAAGAAAACAAGTACAAAGTTTAAGAATTCTGTGAAAAGTCATAAAGAAACACAGCTTAAACTAGATTCGGAGAAAAGAAAAAGCTTACAGAGGCCTCAAGCTTCGGTAGAATCAACTTTCTTTAAGGCGAAAGATGAGTCTGATAATGCAGAACGTACTACTGATGTCAAAGTGGCGCTTGTATGCCCCTTATGCTTCAAAACGTGCAAAGATCTAGACTCTCAAGTATTGCATATGAAAATTTGTGCATGTAAGAATAATATTTCAACGAGAAAACTATTAGATGCTATAGAGCTGCAAAAGCGTCAAGCGAACGAGAGGAAATTATTGGGATTACTTAGCGCACCTATAATACAAGATAAGAAGAAGCAAGTACCGCACAAAACAGTATGTACCTTCGGCGTTACTTGTTTCAATGCTAAGACTAGATACTTTTCCTAAAAATTTAATTTTCTTTTGTTAGACTTCACACGTAGATTCTGACCTTCAACTTGCATTGGCATTATCAAGATCTCTTCAAGAAGCAGAAGAATTAGATGAAATTAAGGAAATAGAAATATTATCTGAGATACCAAATCAATCTACATCGGAAGTAGTAGAATTATCAATTTATAAAAAGCAATTAGAAAAGGTTGGGTTTGCAAGTAAAGAACCTGCACCGTTTATAAAAAGTAGAAGAAGTATGTACATATCAGACTAACACATATGTTCATTTCAATGAATAGTTATAAACTGTACTTCTAAATAATAATTTTCTCATCAGGAAAATACAGTACAATTACTCCTCTCAAAACACGTACTCAAGAAGAAAGAAATCGCATCTTAACAGAAAGGATTGCAGAAATTCTCATGGGGAATGAACCAATTACTCAGAAACAGACAGATCAAAGCGATTGCAATCAGGTGATCAAAGCAGAAATTGTTCTAAAGAGTCATTCACTTCAAAGACTTTGTCATAAGGTATAAATACAATTTCTATCTTGTTATTGTATACTTGATGGATCGTGCTGATTAAATTCTGTATTATCTAATGCAAAGGAGGACAAGTTATGGGATAAAGCAAGACTAACGCCAAGTCAAAAGCGTTTTCATGTAACGAATCTATCAGAGTACATATTTCCGCAAGAAAAACAAATGGAAATAGTAAGTAAAATATACATTAGATGTATTAAATATTGGAGATTAGTTTTAATTTAGCATCATTTCAATCGTGTTTACAGGAAGAAGAAAACATTATACAGCTTACAAATACATGTGAAATAGATGATAAAAAATCGAATGAAAAGGAGATAGACGTATCGAGTACATGCAGTACCGAGAAACAATTTTTTGAAATATCTCAGACAGATTTATGTTTTAAAAATGAAAAATGTGAGAACTGTGGAGATAGTCAGTTCACTGATTCTTTAATAATGATTTGGGGAAATGCATTAAACGAGAGCTCTGCAAGTGATATAATAATATTTGTTAATAATGACAAACATATTTGGGCACATAAATTAGTTTTTTATGTCCGATGTTCTAACATATTACTTGATGTTGTACCCAATGATACATTGTTGTTTAACGCAATCAAGGAAAAGATTTGTTGGTTCGATGTGCCTTACGAAATTGCTTTAGCATTTTTGGAATTCATTTACTGCGGTGTAATTAGGAAGTATTCGAGTATTTTTGAAGATTCGAGGAACTTTTGTTCTTTAAGGAATTTGGCAAGGAAGTATAAAGTACAAGAATTGTTTGCTTATTTACAAAAAAAGGAGGTTGAGACTAAACGAACAAAGGCTGAAATACGCGACGTTGAAAATACTGAACACGAGAGAACGCTGATTGTTAGAAACGAAGATAGTGTCAAATTAATTAGAAGTAGTTCGGAAAATTTAATTCGTGATAGGGAAGACTTCAAAGTAGATGAAAGTGAAGAATTAAATAAGGAAGACTTGGAGAGATATACTGTGAACAAAAACACATCAGGAGCTTCTGGAAGCGGATTGAAACATACATCTATTTCAAATTTACAATCATCAGTAATAATAGATCTTAACACGCTAGACTTAAGCGAAGATATACGCGTAGATCAGTCGATTGAAGAACAAATTAATCATCTAACTCAGATAAGTAATATCCGCCACTCCAATGTATCTCCGGATATGTTTGACGATGGTAATGACATTACACTGAGGTACGAAGAGAAATGCACTGATCAAACGGCAGATAATGAAGAAAGAAAAAGAGACGCAACCCCTGAATCTGTTATTCTCGACTTTGTTAATGATATAACAGTTGATACCGATACTTCCAAGACTATAAACACTATTTCATCCAAGAATGTCGAACAGCGTATAAATTCATTACCAAACACACCACACTCCAGCACATCCAAAATGACAAAGTTAAAGAGTAATCTGAGTTTATTTATCGAGCAATTTCAAAAAGAAAACGCAAAATCAGATTCTGATCTAGATTCTGAAGTTTCAATATTGTCTGAACGTCCTAAACTAAATAGGAATCCATTTGCTATAATACAGCATGATAGTTATAATGATAGCGATGTATCAAATGAAAATTCTTTGAAGAAACGAGCATTAAGAAAACAACAACGCGTCCCGAATATGTTAGATTGCAATACTATAAATTCTAAATCAGATGTACAGGCTACATCTGACGAAAGTGATACAGATATGTGTGTGAGTCTTGGATCAATGGAGATTTTAACACAATCAATAAAAGACCAAGAAAACGGCGCAGAGAGTCATGCAAAGAATAACACAATGAACAATGGTGTAAATAATGCAGAAGAAAAGGATCAAAATAATGTAACACCTTCTGCAACAAAGAGTTTACTACGGAAGAGTATGCACCTTAAATATTTACAATATGACAGAGACCCAGATAGTATTACTTCAGATACTGATGTAGACGAAGATGAAATGTCTATGTATACGAGATATAAAAGACATCATCGTAACAATAGCATAGTAAAATATCGAGATTTTGTAAAGGAACATATACTAAATAATTCCTCGGAAAGTAGTGAAGAAACTGAGGAGCACGAAAAAAGTAATAATGTAGATAACGAAGATGTTGCTGTACTGTCGGAAATAGATATAAACTCTGACTGCACAGTAACTTCAGAGGAAGGGCACGATGGAGAAAAGAATCCCTTGTCTGTTGATATTACAACTCCAGTAAGTAGTCAGAGAAAAGGTCTGAATATCCAAAAGGGGAATAATTCGAACAAGTTACGGCACAGCAAATCAGAAAGTAATATAGATGTAGGAGTTATAAGAAACAATTCATTGGTATCAACAACCAAGTCAAAAACGAACGAATCGGGATCAAGGGATTCCCCTGTATTAATATGTTCTAGCCCAGAATTTGACTGCGAAGCGTTAAATGCGAATACAAGCAATGAAAGTAACGCGCCTAATAATATCTTAAATCTTATAGAATCTCATGATAACACTCACATCTTTGAACGCGACATTTATTTGGCAAATGTTCACATTAATGATGACGATGAAAGTAGCGATTCACCTGTTACTAAAACAGCAAACCGGTTGTATAAATCTAATTCTACCTTGTCGTATAATAAAGGAGAAGCAACTTCGTCCACCGCAACGAATAATGAGAATAACGAATTGATTAGAAGTAAAAGTTTGATGACAAGCGACTCACGACGTACAGAGAAATCGTTAACTGCGAAGCAATGCGATAGAAAGTTCCAGAGGAAATCTAAGTCAGAAGCAAGTTTAAACATTAACAAAAAAGATGTTAAGAATAATGTGTCTGATTTGAACGAAAGTTCAAACCGGGACCTATGTAAATGCGGTCGTAAAAGAAATTTCACTGCTGCATCACCTATAATTGTCAGAGACAATGTTACTCCCCCTCCAGATTATGATGGCATGAAGTCACCTGAACTCCATGTAAGTTAATAAATCATACCTCATAGGCAACAAAGAAATGGGAAAGTAAAATCTGCAATATATTATTTTGTTCCTAGGTAGCGTTGAAGAAATATGGATTGAAGGTGCAGAAACGAAAGAAGGCTGTAAAATTATTAACATATATCTACAATGAGTTGCACCCTACACTCTGTACAACGCCAAAGAGCACAGAATCCGAATTTGCAATTATAAGTAGCGAAGATGAAGAACCACCGACGAAAAGAATCAGTTACAGGAAAAATGTGAATTGTGTCAATGACTATGAAGATGAATTAACACATTTTCAAGCCAGGTATAACAAATAAAGCCTTCGTTATTATATTCCCACTAATGATTAAAATAATCTTTTCTCTGCCTTTGACTGATATTCTTTTGCTTGAGTTTATTAACATATCAATTTCGCAACTCTATAGCACTGTTACTATGCAGTCACCAGTAAATGTAATCAATAAAGAAAGACCTGATAAAATGTTAAATATTAAAGATGTGTTCCTCAAATTGATCAAAGTTAAAAAGGAACTATATACTAACATTTTGGCTTATGAACCATTATGTATCGAATCTGTACATTCAATGTTGAAGGAAGAAGGTCTGAAATGTAAAATGAATGAAGTCATGGACTTTTTAGACAAGCAGGTAGTTTCCTCATTTTTAAATCGTATATGTGGTAGTTGAAATATTTCAATATAACAATGTCATATTCTTTGCAGAGTATTACATTCTATTTCAACAAATCGAAACGAAGTAGGATTAGAAAAGCATGAGTTATATATAAATGGATAAAATACATATTCAAGTTTACATGCATGTATTTTAAGGAAATAAATTTCTCGAAAAATATTATTTACGCGTAATGTTACGCTGTTGATAAATTTTATTAAAATACTATACAACTGAACAAGTAAAACTTCATAATTTGTATAATTTTTAAACTTATACTAATATAATTAAATTTTATAAATTGTAAAAACGTGTCTAAATAAACCTTTCAACGAACAAAAAATCAATAACAATCGAATAATTGAAAATAGATCAAACTTGGTTCCCTTCGTGTGAACTAGGTTGAAAATCATTATAACGCAGTTATTTTGATTTTCATCATAAATTATTAATTACGAACTACTTTGATCACAATGAACAATATTAAATAATACGAGAATATTTTATTAGAAATCCATTATTTTAGGTACGCGTTTCGTTATATTACTTTTGTAAGAAAGAATAGAAAAAAGTATAAAATTTAAATGCATCACGTACCTCTCTATACTAATATTTACTATACTAACTTTACTTTGGAAAAATGTCTTCGTATTATTTGCTGCAACTTCTGATCTTACGTAATCCATAATTTAACTGGCGCGAGGTATAAGTCCATTTACTTCAGGTTGGAGAAATTCCACTACAATAGCTAACACCATTTCTTCAAGTGTGTTTTTTAACACTTTAACATCTCTGAAAGCAGTATTGGCAGTTGATTACATCCAGCAACGTTAGCACACTTAGTTATTCTCTTTTCAAACAACTTACTGTTCCTCGGGAGGCGCACATAGTTCACTATAATATTTAATTTTAGGTTCAGTGCCGCTAGTTCGTAATGTAACGACCAAACCATTCTTGAATGTAAATGTTATCATCTCACTGGATTTTGAAACGGGCAGTACTGCCTTATTTTCTGGTTTTGTATTATCATATCCGGTTGTTAGATCGCGGACGCCTACTATGGGGTATTTCCCATTCAGAATGCTTGTTGGATACTGAAACACATCACAAGTTAAGACAAGCAGCACAAGCTGGCTGGGCATAAGCTTCGCGAATTACCTTAAATTTTAGGTACTCTTAGATCTCCGTTTGTAAAATAAATATTGAAATAACGTAAAGGTACCAGTTGTTAACGCACATTTAAAACACTCACAATATATATATTTCTGGAATTCCCTCCAGAAATGGTGTAAGAGAGTAAAGAGTTTGTACAGTTGGAAAAGTTAACATAGCGAAAAAAATTGATGGCAGAAGTGGTAAGGAAAGGATTAAAAGATTTGTACACATGTTTGTCTCAATACTGTGGCTCGACATGTTTAAAAATACAAGTAACTGTATATAAAATACTATAATCTGTGTATATCTCACAAAACTAACAGAGTTTCGTAAAGTAATAATATTTGCATACGTGCAGTACTATGTCTGTTCAGTTACTAGTCATTGTGCTTTTGCATACACTGCAATTATGTCGGTGTTTGTTGACCTTGTGAGCTAGCAATACTAGTTTCCACTGCATACGTTACTTTTTACATTTTCTATAGCACAGGAATGACTGGCATCTTTAATCAAACTTGTTTTGCTCTTACCGTATTTGCTTTGCCTGTGTAACTTCGTAGTCTTTCAAATATTGACTTAATTACATCTGGCTCGTGACAAATCCAATATGAATTCTTAGAAATGTGATGGCCATACCTAGACGAAGCATATAAATTTCTTTAGTCGAACTCAATCCAATTTAGACGAATAATTTAAATTCGAACCATGGTAAAACATACAGAGAATATATTTCGTCCAACTTATCGCGAAGAGTAAGTCCCATAGTCTCGAGGTAAGCCGCTAACTCTGCTACATGCATTCCAGCATTAATGCCGTCTTTATCAAGGGCATTAGAACCACACATAAAGCCGATAGCTTCTTCGAAAGCAAATATAACTGTTTTATCTTCTCTATTCAATTCCACAGTTCTATTACCCATCCACTTAAAACCTGTTAAAGTTTCCTTTCGACACATGCAAAAAGTGTTATAGTTTTCGAAATCAAAGACCTGATCGCAATTGGTTTTAAAATATGCATACTTCAAAGTTAAATCCTTCTTGTTTAGCCATGGTGGCCAAAATTTTACTCGACACAGTAGACGCTAGCATGTATACATTTGAAAAGTCTGTATCAGAATGTTGTACTTGATACGTATGCATCATCCACCATCCTAATAATGCTCCTAATTCATTGCCAGAGAATATGTACCATTCTCCGCTGTAAATAAACATCGAGGTATGTTAAATCGTGATCTATGTACATTAATAAAAGACCAGTGACTACATACTTCTTCAATTTTGTGGCACAAGCTAATCTATCCGCATCGGGATCATTAGCAAGAATAATAGAAGAAGAATTTTCATTCGCTACTTTTATACTGAGGTCTAAAGCACTTTTGCCTTCCTCGGGATTTGGATACTTCACAGTTGGAAATTCTGGATCGGGCAGCTTTTGTTCCTCGACTACTATGAATGGCTGCAATGGATGAATTACGATCATTTACATAGCGCAACAGAAATGTTAAACCTGTTAACAATACCTTTAAACTAGCAGCATCAAAAGCGGCACTCATATATTCATATCCAACGCCATGCATAGGGGTATAAGTAAATTTTAATATCGTATTTCTATTCACTTCAGGATACAAAACCGTTTCTTTGAGGTCGCGGAAATAGTTTTGCATTATATCGTCCCATGGATCTTTATATAAAGGACTACCATAGACTTTAGTTACATCCCAGGAGGACTCGGCTGGCTTAAGATTTTCAAGTATATGCTTTTGAATCTTCTTGTCATGAGGCGAAATTATTTGCGCACCGTTCTCCCAATAGACTTTGTAACCATTGTCATCTTTAGGATTGTGAGAAGCCGTAACCATTACTCCAGCGGCGCATTTAAACTTTAATATGCCATAAGGTATGAAAGGAGTTGGAACGACTTTTGAGAACAGGTACACCTTCACATTCTGTGCTATAAAAATCGCAGCAGTTAATTCTGCAAATCTAAAATAATATTGCGGAAACTTTACACTTATGCCGTTACAGTGCAATTGCCTTCTAATATAATGTATGTAATGCATATTTTACAGGTAGTCAGATCTGTAATTAAAATGTTCCTATTAACCTTTTACTACAGTGACGTCCATCGTATCCTATTATCACACCTTTCTCAGGTACATTAAGTACAACGTCGATTAAGTACTTCGATAAACCCTGAGCAGTTTGAACTATAACTAAATCATTCATTTGACTATATCCTGGACCCATACAACCTCTCAGCCCAGCTGTACCAAATTCCAGTCTTTTCATAAATAAATTAGATAAAGTCTTAGCGTTATCGTTACGAAGGAGTTTTTCAATTTCACGCTCCGCATTTGGATCCTACAAAAGTAGTTATAGACGCACATTATGATCAATATACATATATCGAATATCTAATGTAGAAATCAATTATATAGAAAACCTTGTTCCACTTTAACCATTCATTGATTTTATTGTCCAGGTCGATATTCCCAGTGGTAACAGGACTTTTTGTACCCATAGTGTACGATAGTAAGAATATCTGTATAAAATAATCCAAGGATTAATAATTCTTCTATCAAATACCTTTTGTTAACTACTTTCTCATCAATTAATTTCATTAATACTTTTCTACTATATAAATACTTTGTTAACAAATTATTTGTAAGCAAAATATTTAACGTGTTAACAAAATAAAAATCAGTATCTACTAGAATACATATTGCTTAAAATTTCGTACTTTATTTTGTATGATTTATTAAATACAATATAATATAGTATAAGTACACAAGGGAAGAAAATATTCGAGCAATCCCTGTAAAACGAACACCACCGCGGGAACAGAAGTAACGATTCGGTAAGGATCGTTAGCAATAATTAGTAAGGTACGAAGTCTCAGTTTTTTCTTCTTTCTCTAACACGAAGTTAAAATATACGAAAACAGCGAGAAGGAAATTAAAATACAATTCTTTCTCCGATATTTAAACAAATGACATTAAAGCTGTCAATGTCATATACAATCGCAAAGGCGAAATATATGTATCATACATGAAGTCGCATATGCGATGCAACGCAACGCAATTCACGAGTTCACCGTAATTTAACTGATAATCAATGTCCTACTCACAGATCGAGTTAAAATATTCGTCGAGCGAGTAATAAAATGTCGTTATAATGTGAAATAGAAAAATGAAGCTTGCGATATGGCACGCAAGTGAAGATAATCGTAGCGGCGATTAGGAAAGATAAATCCTATAGATGCCGACTAACCTATCCTTGCTGCACCGTGCCGGTGACGCAGGGTCAGTTGGTCCATTCGTTGAGAAAGCACGATAAAATTCGATTTTCCTAATCGTTTTATGGAAATCCTGGACGGTAGTTGGAAGTTGAATACACATGATATGAGTTGTCTCCGACCCGCAGAGACGTACTTCTGCGGTGAAAACGGTGATCATTTTACGGTACAGAAGGTGCGTATCTGCTGTATATACATACGCAGGATGTTCATTCAGGTTATTGTGTTTTTATCTTCAAGAATACAGTACGCGACTGTGTTTATGCGGGCGGTTTAAATTTTTCCCACTACCTATGCCTATTTCATTCGAAAGCGATTAAAATTGTCTATAGAACTTTCTTTAATTAACTGCCCCACATTTTTGAAACCTGTAAAGAAGTTCATTGTAATCCCATTAATATGTAAAATTCAATTATTTCTGTAATGATTAATTGCATGCGCATCTTCTAACACATGCGATTTTTACTTCTGTTTCAGTATGAATGAATCATGTCGACTGTACATTTAGTTATCTTTGGAACGACAGAGCGATGCTCAGGGTTATCCAGAAATTACTTCGGCATAAGTATAAGGCCTATTACATAATAGAACTAAATATGTTTAGACTTTTTATCAAAGTGCTATGAACGCTATGTCCAACAGGTGATTTCGTAATTTATCTTTTATTATTGTAATCTTATCGAAACAGATATAGTCCGTTCCGTTCTCATTATCGTATGTGGGTTCTGTTACATTTGTCTTTCTTATTCCTACTTTTATCTTTTACACAATGCTTTCAAGAAATAAGTATGTTGATTGGTTTATAGGAAATATTCTACTAAGATGGATATTGGGATTGTTAAAATCGCCGAAGACAAGGATTTCGAGAAACTGAAACAGTTGTACGATGATAATAACGAGTGGAGGTTGGATTACAATAAACCCGACTTGTCGGTTTGGACAAAAACTGTGCCAGGAATTAGTTTTAGAATAGTGAAAGTATGTGTTCCCTCGTCGTAGTTAACCGCTGCGATGTTAATGTTGTAATATTTTGCAGATTAGAACTCGCTTCTCTGACGTTTTACCAGAAACATTGTACGATGTATTGCACGATCCTGACTACAGGAAAGTATGGGATACTCATATGATCGAATCAAAGGACATAGGTTTTTTTAATCCGAACAATGATATTGGTTATTATTCCAGTGAGTATTACTATCGTCGTTAGGTATAACATTATTTGTATGTATGTATAAATTGGAGCTGTTTCAACCGAATGTATACCGACTAGTGGCCTGTCCGTCTCCGTTGAAGAATAGAGATTTCGTTCTACAAAGATCATGGCTCGATACCGGCATAGAACAGTTGATTATAAATCATTCTGTTTTCCATAAGGATTACCCACCGAGAAAGCAATTTGTGCGGGCAACATCTTACCTTACAGGTAAGATTCGAAAGTGAAAATAGAGATTAGGAAACGTTTAATTATTTTACTGTATTTCATTATTGAAATCCTTTGATTCAAGGATACATCGTGAGACCATCACGAAATGGCGATGGTTCTGAACTGGGTTACGTATCGCACACAGATCCGCATGGAAAGCTGCCAGTTTGGTTGGTCAATAAAGTCACACAAATATTTGCACCGAGAGTACGTGTTCTCGTGCATTGATTACAAGTAAACCAATCTCGCGTCAGAGCGCAAACTCATTAACTATATATTTCTCTTTCAGATGGTTAAAAAGTTGCATAAAGCTTCTGTCGCTTATCCCGATTGGAAGGTGCTGAATAATCCAAATTACAAACCATGGCATTTCCCTGAGCAAATTGCAGCGCCGCGAATACGAGTCATAGATGTAAGTATCGTTCTTATATAATTTCATGGTTTACAGGATAAATGTGCTACGTAGAGGAACAGGAGTTGCGATCTCGAATTATGACCATTGTGTTAATAAACTTGTAGTGTGTAAAGTCTGCAGAGGAAAGAAATTCGAAGAGTCATTATGTTGATGAGTCAGAGTTAAGGGATTCTTCTACAATGGATAGCGATTAGATTATTTTCAATATAGACCTTCGTGTTGTTAGGATTACTAAAGAATAATTCCAACTATTAAATGCAGTATTATAAAATTTCAGGATATCAAGAAATCTTGATAATATTCAAATTTGTATGCGTGTACACTCGCACACTTAATTAAATTTTATTAATTACGTTAGTAGTGGCGATGTAAGGTTTGTTACTATAGCGAAGCTTATCGTAACGAACGACGGTGCGAGTAACAAAGTACTTTGACCTGCATCGTGTTAAATACTAGTCGTGGCTTGTTATTGAGCCGAAGGAGCTGTATGTGTGTTGAAAATGTAATTTATTATATATACTGCAGCCTCGAATATATAACGCACAATACGCAGGTCGTAATATCAAATTTCTGTTTATATGCATTTATTTGAGTCGGCGTGTAAGTACTATATAAATATCGTGGATAGCTTCTGTGAGATGGAAACGGTTACTAAAGGTACAAACCTTGTGTATTATCTATATCGAGGATTTCTCGAAGCTATTGAATTATATCTTGGCGCGTAGACAATGATTGCAGCATTGTGGTAAAAGAAAAAAAATGTGATTTTCGTAATGTCAGGGATACCTTCAGATAAATACAAGAACATTAGTCAAACACGGATAGCATTTCTGTTACAATTTTTCGAGAAATTGATTCTAGTCAAAGATATTGATCGAACTTGAAAGGATTAAAGTATATAAGATATGATCGATAATGTCTATCTTAATTTCGATAAATACTATTTAACTGCTTCATATTAATAATAGTGTAACTTCTTGTTCCATGAAATATTTAAAATGTTACCTAGTACTTAGAATATATCGATTAGTTCGTTCGGAAAATAGGTGCAAGTAATCAAATTCGTCAACTGAATTAAACTCTCTTAGTTTTGCAACAGTAGTTCCTGTATCTAGAATTTTCTACATTTTTTTAGAAAGAGGATAAAGATTTACCGTATTCATCAACTACTTTGTCTAAACTAAAACAGTTAACATATCCGATTTATAACAATTTCGACTGATACATTCAAGTTTTTATTATAGAATATAAATTCATTCTTTTTCCTATTTAACACAATTTGCTTACATACACACGCGACGTGTATGTACGAATTAACAAATTTAAATAATTTTCTGTGAGACGTTTTTAGAATATATACAAGCAGTTTATGTACGTATCACTTAATTAACAATGCAAATTTTTATGAATTATACGATAAACGTTCAAATAAATAGCTAGAATATTGTATTATTACGAGTCTTTTAAAGTTATTAAAATAACTTAAACGATTCTATCCACTAATCTGACTAGTCGTTTTTTATGTGAGTCAACTATTTTGTGCTAAGTTAATAACTTTGTTAAATCGCAGGGTTCTTATCATCTTGCCTTATTTGTTGCAAATTTGATATGTTCCCATTATAATTTATAGAAATGGGTTCTTACTTCCTGAATTACAGTGTCAATTGAAAGACAAATAAATAGCTTAAAAATTTCTCTACATGCTCTTGCACTTGAAAATATAACTTTAACATTATATATACATTTACGTGTGACCTTATCTAGTATAATGCAGGAACTGAATCAAAAATATGTATATCGCTGACGTTACGTTTATTAATAATTCTTAAAGTAATAAGACACTTTTTAAAATCTCGTACCGTTATCTTTGTATAAAATTTATCAAGATATCAAATTCTAGCGTATCTGCTCCTTTCGTGTTTTAAATTTATGCCTTTATATTGTGCATTGCACATTCGGTGTACATGTTTCTGTGTAAGTTTAGCACTTTAAAACAATACGCCTAAATATCTAATTTGCAAACTCGTATGTTACATATAAGTATATGTATTTCTGGGGGTTTCATAAGTGATTTTTATCTATTTACAATAGCTTAAGTTCCGATTCATATAATTCAATACTGATGTAAACACGCTATTGTCATCTTTCCAGTGTACGACCTATTTTCAATTACAAATATAGAAGTCTTTTATATCGTTTCCTTATGTATACAACCAGCAATTCACTAAAAAACAAAATATATAATTCTACGATTTTCGTAGTTTACATAAGAATTGTTCTTCTAAAATAGCCACGTTACTCGATGTATTTCATAGATTTTATTTAATCGTTGACATAATTGAAACAGCTGAATGTACAATACACACAATTACTACACAAATTACTTTGTTCCGAGTTCTAATTTTACCGTTGAATAGAGTTCAATGAATTTGAAGTTCCATGCATAACGAATTCTATGAAATACATCAAATTAATAATGCATTATACTAGTCGACATGGAGAGGCCCTGTACTCTTACCTATAAAATTGCAATTCCGAGCTTAAATAGTATTCCTTTTGTGACGCTATATTTTTTAAAACTTTACGTATTTTACTAATATACACACTTTCTTAGCTATATTACCATATCTTATCAGACATTGTGATAATGCCGCATCTGCTAATGTTGCGCTGCAGATATTGATTCACTTTGTTCATAATGAATTGTATGTAACATAAAATTGTTAAAATTTTTAATCGACTAATCTGTTTTACGTTGCACCCCCTCTCCCCTTTTTTATACTTAAATTCTCTTACAAGATGTTCCTTCTCATCTCCACCTTAAACGTACAAAAGCCCTCGGAATCTTGTAGCAACATTTAGTTACAGGGTGAGAAACTGTAAAATTTCGAAGTAATCCTTTAATATAAAATATTATTTTTATTGTATACCTATTTTAATTATCACGTTGCGTACGATATAAAAAACTGTACAATTTTTTGCCATAAAGATTTGTCTTCGAAAATATACAAGAGATGCAGAGTGATTCTAAAAGCGTATCAAAATATTTTCGGGCTTCCTCTGAAACTCAAAAGTAATCAAGAATCAATACTCGTGTATATATAAACATTTGGTCTCCACGGCATAACCACTTTCAATATTTACGTCAATTTTCCATCAGATAACCGCAATGGTACATGACGAAGCTATTCCAAAATAGACCGCCGCTATCTACTATGTGCACTATTAATTACTGCGTGAAAATGCTTGCCACACAATATACAATTTGTATAAAAACTGCAAGTGGTTATAGCTTGGAAAGTAAAAGATCTATGCCCACTAAGATCATTATTTTGTGAGTTCGAGATAATATGTATCTACGAATTTTTTGACACCATTTTAGAATCATCGTGCATAATTACAATGTGAACACCACATAGTACGTCAGGTCTATGCTTCGATCGATCGCTTCTAATTATTTTGACTCTTCAATGCTGTCAATTGTTCCGTGTATTCAAGGTACAACCTTTGCCAACGAAGGTGTCCGCCAACAATGGACAATACATCTTCCAACAGCTTATGTTTCTTTATTCCCTGTGTAAATGAAATAATAATAATGGTAGTTAGATCTGTCGTTCCACCAGCAGTTGATACAATATGTAGAAAAAGAGTAATTACCAATATCGAAGAGTCCCATATACTTTTAGAAGCTGATGCATGACTTGGGCCCAAAAGTTCGTCTAAGATCAACCTCAGACGTTTCTCCAATCCATCTGAAAACGTATCAGTTCGTAAAATAGAAGCTAACTAATGAGTAAATTAAGAGTCGAAAGTGCATGTACACCTTGTGTCAATAGAAACGAAACTAAAGCTACGAGCCAATGTACGTATTCCTGAGCACTTCCGAGAGCTTTGGAAGCGAGTAACTGTTGTTCCAAGTACGACACAACGCTCGGAGCGCTATGGGGCAATCTTGGATTAGGTAAAGCATTTCCGGCTGTTCTAAGTAATCCTTCTTGTAGAGACGAAAGCGGGCCTCTAGGAGCTCTGCTTCCGGATGCGATCGATGCGTTAAACGACGCCCAACGCCATATGGGGTCTTGACTGTCACCGATTAGTAGCCACGTACCTGAATATCACACTTCCCGATAAGTTTACCATTTAAAGATCCACCAAGTTACAATTAATCTACATACCCATTTCTTTATGGTATATGTACGCTCTGGCATTGGTAAAAGCCAAATGTGGCATGCCATTGTACAAAGTACACGACAATAAAGAAGTACCAGGCGCCGCCAAATGTGCAGCAGACGTGGAAACTATCATTCTACAAGAATATCCTATCTCCCAGACACGCACAGCCCCGCAACATGAGATGACCATTACCTAAAAGCATAGTTGCTACATAATGATCACCTTTCGATCAAAGTTGCTTATCCTTTAGGGGAAAGAAGAGTTAGAGAAGGAGTTAGTACCGCGTTTCCAACTGCATGAACTTTCGCGAGCGGCGCAGGCGGGGCCAGAGGAGGTGCCGGTCGACTCCCTTTGGCGGGGTGAAACGTGTGGAGACTCCCGTCTTCAAGACCGAGCGCTATAACCGCTGGCGACGCTGCCAAGGCTACAGCACTGTATCCCAAATACAGATCCCAAGTTGGCTCGGAGTCCGTGCCTCTGAACACCTGCAGATGCGCTAAACCTTGGCTGTTAGTCACCGTCACCGCATAGTGCCCAGCTTGCTGAGACAACGAACTAGACGGTTTCAATGGGGGAAGTATAATTTGATTTATGCTCCTCTCGGATGTGATTTTCGGTTTCTTATTCAGCGAAGTGTGATGCAGCTTTGGCGTCACCTGCTCGCGGCGCTTTAGAGTAAGCGTAGATAACGGAGTATTTATATTGGGTGGGTCTATAGAAGTAGTAACGTTCGGCGCCACAACGTCGTTTCGCTTCTCTATGACAATTGAACTTTTAGCCTGACTCGTAAATGTCGGTGTTCCCAGCCTACCACTTGGCGAGTCCCTAGAAGTGGATGAAAACAATTTGCTTTTGCGTTAAGAATACATGGAATTGTCGTATATGATTTTAAATAAAGCAACTCGGTTTACATGGTGTCTGATGGTGGTGGTATAAACATTGGAGTTATCCGTCTCTTGCCATCCGATGTTCTTGTTTCAATTTGTTTATTGATAGGTCCTTTAGCGGGAGTGGTTGGAGTAGTCGGAGGAGGTTGCACCGAGCTTGTACTTGTTGGTACTTGCGTCGTTTGAATCGGAGGTGCTGATGTTTTTAAGTTAAGAAGTTCGGGTGCTTCCATCACAGTGCAACCACCTTGAACTAGAGGTTTACCGTACAAACGTTCGTGGAGGCTGCTCTATAATGCAATGATGTGTGTTAACAGTTGAATAAACAGGAAGTTATATAAGTATCGGTGTATTACGATGATACTGAAATTCTTACTTGTTCAGCAGGATCTAAAGGTTGACCCAATTCCTGTTGCGTGAATTCAACAAGCACAACAGATCCATCCCAAGAACAAGCTGCTAGTCGTAGACCACACGGCGACCAACTAGCATCTAAGACCGAATGCGTAAACAATTCATGTATTACCACCAGAGGTCTTTTTAACGACGTTAACCATACAGAAAGAGAACGATCGCGAGACCCTATAGCAACACAACAATATTGCTGCGGCTTAGACGAGCCTGGTTGTTTCTTTTGTAAAATATTGCCATTAAATCTCTACAAGTATTAAAGAGTAGTTAATAATACAGTTTCTCGACAAACGATTACAAGTACACCAACCATATTTGTTTTTCATACATTTTTTACATACCACACATGTAACAGCTTTTCTGTGCCCAACAAAATCCTTATCCTGAGTCCAGCCATCCCTTTCAATTATCTGTGCCGTTGGGCCACCGCCATTCATCGCATGAGCCGATACTAAATACTGACCATCCGGACTCCAAGAAAGTCTCAAAACATGAGTCGTTCCACCGCACTCGTCGAATGGCTCTGATATTAATGCTGCTTCTGTCCAATCTGTAGTACGCCATACTCGTAACGTTTTGTCGTCGGATTGAGAGGCTAAATATTTCCCTACAGGGTCCCATGTAATTCCCTTCACAAATCCTGTGTGGCCTTTCAATACAGCTACAATGGCTGGGAACTTCGAGGCGTCCCATACGATCACGCTATTGTCCACTGACGCCGAAGCTAGCCATGGACTGTGCGGCGCCCATGCAAGGTCAAGTACGTCAGCCTCGTGCGAACGTAACGTAGCTATGCACCGCCATGTCTCGACGCTAGACTTCCCGCCAAATATCGAACTACCACCCGCTCCGCCAGATAATCTCCAAATCATGATCAGTTTATCTACACCACCCGAAGCTAAGAGCCCGGTATTACTCCATCTGACGCAGTTGACGCAAGCTACAGAAATAATATACTTATTAGTGATTTATATGTAAATTTCAGGAAAGTATTTTAATTTTGTCTTAGGCCCATACCAAGATGATTATCTAATTGACACAACATTTTTGGAATATTCTCGTCTAATTCTGCAATTTCATTAACTACTGGTTCCATATTCCATATAACGACCCTTCCAGAATCTCCACCTACAATTACAGGAATAAGAATTAATATTATATTGAAATATTCGTCGAACTGCGTTATACATATCCATATGTTCTAAGTTTACAAAGGATATTAACAGAACATAAGAAAACTGTAATTTGAATACTATTTTCATACAGACATGTTAAATACAAAAGAAAAATACCTTGACCACCAGTGGCAAATCTTTTTCCATCTGGATGAATATCCACGGAAAATATAGAGTAACCTGAAGAACAATTAAATCATAGTAAGTAAACATTCTAAACAGAAAATAAGATCGAAATATCCACTGAAATAATAGATTTTACACAGACCATCGTGAGTTACCCAATTCGGTTTTACCAGCTTCATAATTGCCTAGTTAATAAAAAACTTCGTGAATCCCAAGAGTTACTTTATAATTCTTAAAGCGTGGTTCATCTTAAGTACATCAATATTAAGTGCTTTCCAGAGCCTTCATTTCTTTTAAACACAATAGGCATTTAAGTAGTGTAACCCGCGTAACCTCACATCAAGACACAAACATGATTCCGCTACCGGCAATGTGTTTAGGCTAATTTTCATAAATGCATCCAGCTTAGTATATTGCAAAGCACATCTCACAAGTGAATTACTTTTTACACTCGATTACATGCCATTTGTAATTACAATAGAAAGATAATAATACAATCTATCGCATCTTTGTTTACTTTTCGTATATTTTATGTAACGTAACTTTTCTGAACTTTTTGGCTAGCTACTAGGTCACTAGGGACTCCGGATGCCATCTCGGGCCTGATATATGTCTTTATCCACTCGTGGCTGACTAGTGGCTACTAGTGAGGAAAATATTCTTATATTTCTTTCTCGTCGTGTAATTGAAAAATTGAATAATATTTTATTATATACTAAGTATAAGTTTCAGTTCTAGATATGTGTTTCAGCATGTACATAATTAATGCTTTGTTAATTCATTTGCATTTTAAGAATGCCGGCTCTACGTAATCGGAGTCCCTTCGTTATTGTCATGTGCTTCGGTTAACTTTGTTTTACCGACTTTGAACAAATGAAGCACAGATGAGACGTAGGATAGACCTAACATCCAAAATCTAAACATTAGATTCTAAGCAATTCTAAGGTCAAATTTGTTATTCGATTCGGGGATCGTGCACCCTTTATCATTTTCATGTAACACCCGATATTATCGATTCAGAACAGAAACAGATTATACCGCCAACAACGGTGCAAGTTGAAACTAAATGTGCCGGTTGATAATGAAGGAAATATCGACACTAATAAAGCTTGCATTTCATTCTCCGAGGAACAACCACGAAAAACGAATGAAATATCGATTTTTAAAAAATGATAATTATGTACATATTTTTGCAGTTTAATTTTAAAATATGAACCCTTTATTACGTTCTTAAATATTTGTGATTATTTCGTATATACATACATACTTCCCCCAGTTCTTCAATGACTTATGCATTTTCTAGAAATAATGTATGTTAATACTTTTTAGGAGAGGTGCATTGAAATGGAAAATTCGAAATAAAAAACAACTACGTTAACAATATTACTTACAACTTTATGATATAAAAACATGTATGAAGTGTAATTTTAATGTAAACATGTTCAAGATTTCATCCGATAGATATTTATACATTCCTAATCAGAAGATAATCAAGCAATACTATTAAGCGAGAGATGAAAGTATATTTCTTTCCAAACATTCTGGTAAATAGTCAGTTCTTACATTTATTCGCTATCGTATTTTACACAATTGATTTTAGGAATCGGGTGTGCGACTGTTGTGCACAAGTAGTTTTTTATAACGTTCAACCAAGTCGCCGATCGAGCGCCTTCGTGGTTTCGGTTTTTCAATTTCGTACGTTGTAATGGCACAATTGTTTGTGAATTCTACTTCTATTGTTTCACATATATCTAACACGTTAGGTTTACACGGGAGAGGATTTACTACGTCATCCATTTCGGATGTATTGCTAGACTTACTATCTTGTTTCACGGTCGATTTTACAGGGGTGACATTGTCTATACTATTGTTGCAAATACTTTTATTCGAGATATTCAAAGAGAGTTCCGAAATATCGTGAATTTCTTCAATTGCGCTTGCAATCACAGTAGAGTTCGCCTTCGAAGAACAGGGTATAGACATTATACTTGAGTTTGCTGTGAAAAAGAAAAGATGTGAAATCTTAGCGTCCTGCAATGAACAGTTAAAAGAACAGAAATTCTATATCTACGAACCTGCTCTGTCATTTCTTGCTACACGACTAGAAAATAACCGAGAATATTTTTCCGCTTGTTTGCAGGAGGATAAGTTCTTTTTACACGACATTGTGCGCGTATGTAACGACTGTTTCTCACTGTTTATAGATGAAATTGTATCGTCAAAATTAATTCGAGATACCATAAAGTTTCCTCTAATCTTCGATTCATGCGAAGCGTGATTTTGTTTCGAACGTTCGTATCTTGAAAATAACGACTTGTACGTAGCTGAAAAGTATTTTTATACATATCGTATGCATAATATTTCCAACACTTTTGTAAACTATACCAATCCTACCTTCCACCGGAGTAAGTTGTAATCGTTTCAGTAAGTCGCTCTCATCGTCGTTAGAATTGATATCGATTTTAATAAGAGGCGACGAAATTAAAACCGCATCGTTTATTACAGGCAGCTCATCGTCATAAGTCTGTGCTATATTCTTCTGACATAAACTTTGTACCTCCAACATCATCGTTGTGATATTCGACAAATACGTTTGAAAAATCTCTAACGCCGAATTTGCATCTTTGCGACTTGCCTCTATTTGCAATAAACATTCCGAAAATGCTTCTAGTGTACACAATTTCAATCGCTGATGCAATTGGCTTAGCAGTGAATTGAATAGTAAAATGAAATTGTTTAATATCAATCTATCGTTTTTATATAACTGGAATAGGAGACACTGAAATTCGAAATGACTTTTTTAGTACTTTGTATTTTAATAACAACTTCTGTTGACTTGCTTGTTGGAGCACTTACTTGCATGTCACACGAAAATGATTCGGAGACTTTCGAATAATTTACTTTCTGGAATTGCTTCGCATCTAACACGTTTATGTCACTGCTATTGTCTATTATTATCTTATTTGCTTTATGACTAAGTTCTTCTATTCTTCTTAACATGCCATTCTTGTTCTTTGCATGACTCATCTCTTTAACTATATTCTTCTTCCACACTAAAATTAACATATAATTATTACTTGCAGGAATTAAAATTACGATATACATTCGTAATAAACTCACTTTGTATCACATGTGCATCGTCTACATCTAGTAAGCATTTCTTAATTGAAGCGTGAACAGGAGCTTCGTTTGAAACGGTCGTAATCAACCGTTCTTTTTCAAAAATATCTGTTATAATGTTAGCCAATTCTTTCTTTTCGCTCCTGAAAATTGAGACAGAATTAGATTTTCAATTAAGACCACGATACTCATATATGAATACAAGGAGGCAGATTACTCAAAAACAGGTTTAACTGTTTTCTCCATTTCTAATAACTCCTTTTGCCGTTCCAATATACTAGAACCAAGTTTTGCATTAGTTTCTTGTAAAAATTTCTTCGTTAAACTCCTATCGGTCCCTATGTGAGGCATGGTCATAACATTATAGGTAGCTACAAAAAAACAAGTGATATGAATTATAGCAGTATGAAATTTAAAATATCAAGTACTATTACTCAAGGGTGTCCGCAGACTTTTGTCCAGGAGGGGGCAACTTTAGGGTGACGATGAAGAAAAATATAGCAATGAAAGAACGAGTAGCCCGCTTGTTTGTTTGAACTCATTTTATGGTGCTCATTTAATTAAAAATTTAAATCGGAAATTTAGAAATACTCCTCTTTTTAGTGTAAACTTAATAAAGATCAGTTTTTGAAAATAAGCGATTTTTTGCACAAAAGCCAGTGAGGGGCAACCACCCTTTTTGCATCCCTTCCGGACACCCGTGCTACTACTATTTGCTGAATATATTTGCCTATCTCCCGCGGGAAGTATCTTACTTTCTCGTGCGATATACTTTCTCACTACGACTTCGGACAACTTCCACATAATGATCGTGAACTTATTTCCACCTGCGTGAATTAAGTGAGACGTAAGTATGACTGGGAAACCGATGTCAGGATTTTCTGCGGATATACTTGTTAAATAGTCTTTAACAATGTTGCGATATTTCGCTTCGGTTTTCTTGCACGGCACCGGCCATTGCACTAGCTTCTGAAAGCGCTCCAAATCATACACACTTAGCAGGTAGTGAGAGGTGTGTAAAAATCCAGCTGTATTGGGTTTATCGAACATACCCTGAAAATAAAAGGATTCGTGACAGAAATCGGTAAAAGGTACAAGATCGGTAAAGTATCTTCCGGTATGTTTGTTTCGTTTCATTAAATATATATTACCTCACGAAAATGTTTTTTAAACTCATCACTGGGTAGAATTCTTTTAGACAACAACAATACATTGCGATGAAAAGACGCGCTTACGGCCATCGCATCGATATAAAATAATTAATGATTGTCTATAAAAGTATGTAACGTTAAATAAAATAATAGTATCGAATAAATTATTTCAGCTGGTATGTATTTCAATTAATTTACAAACACTTAATAAATATGACACGTACGAAAATCGTAACCGGTAATATAACCGATATATGTGAAAACATTTGAATTTTAAAAGCTTCTACATACTGTGTCATAGAAAGGAAACTGGCGTACTGTCTTTGTACGAGTTCGTAGGAGTTTTCAAGGGATTTAAATACAGGATGTCGAGTCTAGACACTTGCGAGAAATAGCTATTGTCAGTTGCCCTCTGGCGGCGAGAGCTGTTAACCATTTGAAGCGCAAAAAGATTCGATTTGAATTTTAAACTTTCGAACACCGCGCTCAAATAATACGTGAACGATTAATTAAACGCGGAATGAATTCGTTAATATTAATATTTTTAAGTATTTCATTCTGCGTGAATCTTTTGAGATCAAATGCATTTTGAATTTATATTTCGCCAAGCATTTCTTTGAAAGATATTAGTATTACTTTTCTACAGGTAAATTGAATAATCACAAGTTAACAGTACTTTTAGTATTACGCGCATGCTATCGGAAAGTTATCGTACGTTTTGTTTGTTGTCAGAGTAGGGAAGCTTAAGACCCATGTGAATGTTTCAATGAGATTTAATTACGTCTGTTGTACATGAGAATTACGTTTTGCATGACAATAAGATTTTGATGAAACCGTCGAGTTTCATTAAAGCACAAGGTGAATGTGTGAAAATAGAAAATGATACAGTATCCACAGAAAAGACAGAGTTATTTATATAAGAAAAGAAAAATGAAGAAATTTACTAACTGTTTATACATAATGATCTCAGCAAACGTACGAAGCGCTATTATAGTGGCATTTTTTTTTATTTTATTAGTAAGTATTATTAAACTCTTTACATATTTTTGTGGTTATAATGAATAACTGGTAGAACTCTTAACTTATACATCCACTCATTCAAACACGCGTGACGGACCATTCCATAACTATGTACTCAGTACTCACAACTATGTCACATGATCCCCGACAACTTATAAGTTTAATGCCATCGTTCAACAGCTTACAAAATCTATTTGTTACTTCCTCTCCAAATTGAACGAAACTCCAGGGAGAGCGAGAGATCTTCCTCAGATCGATCATCACTCGGAAAAATCCACATAAAACTGTGTCGATGTCTTGCAAGAATCGTATAAACGTAAGTATCAAAGTATTTTCTGATTGCTGTGCACCGATTCGAAAGTAAATTGCAATGTCTATTTCAATACCCTGGCTGTATAAGAAAATTTCATCATAAAGCTTGAACGCTGACATCGTTTCTTGCGTTCATCTAAAGATCAGAATTTCGGTGTCTCTTTGTTCGCGGCAATATAGTACACAATATTATGCATCTCTCATGTATGCGTAGTTCTCAGTTTTCAATACGGCCCACCAAATCTCCGCCCCTGTTTACGTTAATTTGGAAAAACGAATCTGTTCCCACTGTTCTGCACTCTCCACAAAACATGTCCCAGTCGGTCAAAGATCGGTTATACGTAACAAAAAGGATACACACATCGTACCATTTTTGCGTCTTAGCTGTACTTATTTACGTCCAAAATCACTTACACTGTAAAAACCTTCTTACTAAATTTAGGACTCTCTTATAACAAACGAACAGCTTTATAAAACATTTAGTTGCAGTTTTATTCTTTAGATACGATTATTATTTCGATATCTTACGACTTTTAAGCACTTTCTTCATTACACGTAGTCTTATCACATACACAACTATGTATGACTAAATACATTCTGTAACTTATTACATCTATTCGTACAAATAAATTTCTTTGCAATAAAAAGTTTACACAAAGTGTACCATGAATTGTTTGAAAAATGCCGTCAAGTTCGTTTTTTTTTCTTTTCGTTTATTTTGCAATACCGGTTGCAAATAAATACAGCCTACTAAATAAAGAAGAAAACAATGAAATCAAGTTACACTGATATTCTCTCTCTCTCTTTCTCTCTCTCGCTCGCTCTTTCTCTCTCTCTCTCTCTTTCCTTTCAATCCTTTTGTTTGCAGTCATAGCTGCCTAGCTTGAGACCCGAGTCGCATAGTATCAAATGTAATGGCTTCGGGGTTTCAAGCAGAGCTACTTCTCAAAATTCATTTGTATGATACAAATCGTTGACGTTTCATTAATAAAATGCACCGACAATATACACATCCGTTACAATTCTGTTTGTGATATCGGTTTCATATTTCCATCCACTCTAAAAAAAGTGCGATAACGGCAGTACGTATCTCCATAATGATAATGCTACCCTCGAACACAGGACTTTGTTAAACAGTAGAGACTTCAAAATGCGACTCCCGAGAAACAATTCTTCATTCACGAACAGAGCCAAGCATGTTATAATAATCGTTTTACGTTTATATTTTCACGCAAAGAGTTGTTCTGTTCTTCCTTTTTTTAATGAAATTTCTTTATTTTTTTAATCGTTTACCACCTTCACAGTTCTTCTATAGGTCACAGACCAATGTGAAACATGTATTAGATTGCGTTACCATGCGGTTAAGATTATTTGTGACTTGTAATTTAAAGCTCCTGTAACATTAATTGTGGAGGAGGCAAGCTCGAACAAAGGAAATTTGTCTTTCTTTGAGACCTGGATTTAAACGTACGGATCACTGTACAAAATATTCAACGATACTGAAGTAGCTGAAAAGTGCGCAACATAAATTGATCCGATCCAATTAGATTTAGCTTCGAAACATTGAGATTCTAATTAATATTGCATATCATCCGACATAATACTACCTTTCATATTGCAAACAGGACATAGTTACGGAAAATATCTTTTACTATTTTGTCATCTGTATTCATTCAAATGTCAAGTTCATTCAACACTTTTACGTCCTAGATTTACAAAACTGGCAGCGATTGTACGAGTAGTTCTGTCGCGTTGGAAACTGATAAAACTAATCTCTCGTGAAGCGGAAGGAACAAAAGTTTTATATTAATTAACATAATACTAACGCGATTTCCTTCTCGCGGAGTGCGGTATGTAAAATTTATGTACTGTTTTCTTTCGAGAAAGTCGAATGCACTTGAACGTATTGAGAGAAGACAGACCCTAAGTGTAGTTATTCATTCGTTTTACTTATATTTCGTTAAATATAACAAAAATATACTGTTTTACCCTGAACGCGTTCACGATCAATCTATGAATATATAGGGATTATCAGAGAAGTGAAACCTAAACAAATACTATGTGTGAAATTTCGTTTAATTTACAAAATTCTTCCGTATGACTTGCAATGTATCATATATCTATATATCTATATATAGTAATAATAATAGCATTATCATACAACTTTATGCAGATAAAAACACACATATACGCGTAACATCCTCTAGAACCGCTGAAACAATGCTATTTTATGCGTAATACGCGCCGCGCAGTGCAATTCAGATTCAATTTACTTTGAAAAACAGTTTAACAGCTTCCAATTTAATATACATACCGGTATTATACATAGTATTCTTGCGATACGATTATCAGTTAATCAGAATTACTTCTGAATGATAAAAAATACAACCTGCATATATAAGATTTTGTTTTTGCGATCGAGAAATGCTTTTAGCAGAGGTTCTTTCCATCCATTATTTGAAAATCATGGTAATCTTCGTGTTATACTCGTTTTGTAGAGAACAGAAGCCATTTTATCGCATTAAATAGTATTGGTTCAGCATGTATTTCGCTTGTTACCCACAACAGAAGTTTCAATTCTATTAAAATCGCATAACAGACAAACAATCACCACGTTTCGGGCTTACCTCCTCAACAAGAATGTTATATTGTAAACTCGGCTTTAAAAAGTATATAATAATGTATATCCATTTTGATGGTAGTCGTGGTACATGTTGCGGGGAAAGTTGCAGATCAAAGGATACGATAGACTCTGTAACAGAATGTTTCTCATTGAGATGTGCAGGAAACGAATAACAAAGACGATTGGTAATTCAGTCCTGCATTTCTTCCGGTATCTCATGGGGATTAAGTATTCCTGGAACTGCCATTTGTTGTCGCCTTTTCTCTTGCTGCGCCAACTGCAATGCATTCTCTCTCTCTTCTAAATACAGATCAGAATCATCCTCACCAGTGTACTCCTTAGAAATACAGAAAAATATATATATATGTGAATTAATTTATTTACGTCAATCAGGAAGACAATGAAAGAGAAAAGAGCACTATCAATACTTACTCTAATCTGAACAAGAAAATCTCTGAGATGTTCCTTAAACGCAGGTATGTCTTGGTCAAGATTAAACAAACCTTGTACAGTTATTTGTATCTGATTATCAGTTAAATGTGGAAACGCTGCTTTAAGCAATCTTGCAACAAATTCTTCAACATATAATACATTATCTATTACAGGTCCCAACGGCACCTGAATCCGCCCGAGTTCCACCAAGGAGAACATATATGCCAAAATAGTCGCGTGCATGGTAAGACCTGGACAATCATAATCGACAGTTAATTAATTATGTACAGAGAAATAAAAATAGTAACACTGTGCTATATATCTACCTGCTATATGAGACGTGTCCGTAACTACGCTAAATATGTGTTGAAGAATATCTGTGAAATAGGTTTGATAGAAACTTTGAGCAGCCTGCTCGTTTTCGATATTTTGCAAAAGCTGGAACAGTATTTGTAACCCCGTGTCTGCAACGTTTCTCATCGTATGTTTGAAGGCCCAAATTATCGAATCAAGAACAAGTTTAAATTGTGCTGGCGGGATTGAAAGGAACGCGGGGAAACAGTAAATATTCACTGCCTGAAATACAGAAGAATTTAAGACACTGCAATGTACATATTATAATAATAATAATAATACTTGTAATATTTACCTGCAGAAGTAAAAAGAAATTCGTTCTATGTTCTGGAAATTCTTCGAAATCTTTGTTAATCATTTCTAGAGTGCACTCGAATACAGCGTCAAATATTTTCGGCACTTCACTGGTGATGTGGCCTTCTAATTTATTTACGATAGTGGCCATAGCACTGAGCACCTCTGGTTCTCGAGCACAATGAACATTTGTTTTCTGATAATCCAATAATACAGCATCTAATAGTGGTGGTATAAAGTTTTCTAAAACCTGGCAAATATATACAATGCATAATGTTACTTTGATCTCATGCATAAAGTATAATAATAACTAAATTACGTAGTTCTTGTGTGCAACATCTACGTGTACTTTAAGAACTACGAGCGGTCTTTTGCATAAAAGAAGAAGTATTTTACCATTTGATGGTCGGTTGTTCTGTTGACCCAATCCGAGATCAATTTTAATGTTTCTTTCTTGACTACTCTCATACTTTTAATTAAAGATTGTTCCATTACCGTTTCACCATTTAAAGCTATTGCAGCACTTATATTCTCACTCATAACCTGCGGTAAAAGTTACATACAAAACAGTTGAATAAAACATCGGATACGTTAACATACGTTATCGAATGTTACGAACATACCTTATAAACGTTCAACATATCTAAATATATTCTTCCTAATTGTATCACGTATGGATGCCCAAGCGCTTTGCAAGCCCTGACATTTGTTTTTAAAATGCTAGCAAGTTGTTTTACAGCTTCTTGATCTTTCAGCACATCTACATTCTAAAAGGAAAATATTTATATTACGCGAGCGAAAATCAAGAGGGATTGTAGACGAATGCTGCGTATTAGTTGCGTATTACTCACTTTAGACGCCTGACTTATGATATCGTCCCAAACTTGATTTGGTAGAAGCATGTACTTTTCTATTAACTGTTCTTGAATTACAATATCAGACTGCGCGCTTATCATGTAACCAACTGCTTCATAAAATGTGTGTACCTAGATTACGATTGATGGAGAGCATTTAATAAGAAAATCTTCGATTTCATAGTCCGCTATCTATTTTATAAAAAATTACGGTTTCTGTTCTTTTATTCCATCGTTTTACCTGCTGCGTTTGAAGGTCACAGATAATGCTACTAATAGTAGAAAGGATTTCTTCGATAAATGGTAATACTTCTCCTAATTGTAATGTAACAAAATGTCGCCTGCATTTTAGTGCTATTTTTATGAACGTGTCACAGGCCATATCTTGCACACCATCGTGGGTTTCTGTAACAAATGTTTAGGAATTACATAACAACATAATCTCGCTCTCATTATTTAGCATTCATTTACATTTAGTCACGATATACACTAGCTCATTCGTATTCCATAATATGTCATGTATGACACAATAATTCTTACCATGCATAAATTCAAACAGTTTATTTACAACAGTCTTTAAAAATTTCCAATGTGCTCTGAGAAATCTCGGATATTGTCCGACTACATACATAATATTGCTGGCAATGATAGCTTTGTTATCTTTGCCTTTTTTCTGTTCGCAAAGACCAAGGAGGTCCTTGATCACAGTTACTAAAAATCGCTTTTCATCTTCTTCATGCATCGCGCCGGAAATACTACCTATTGCCCAACATAACTAGTAGGCAAAATGATAAAAATTGTTAGCATAAAGTGTCACCCTCGTCGACAAGTCTGTCCATTTTACATCTTCTAGCAGGTACTCACCGCATTGAGATTCTTCCAAGACCATTCCGATCCATTTACTTGATTCTGTAACTTTTCTGTCATTATTCTTTCAGTATCCATATAGTCAAGATGAGTAAGATACACAAGGGTCTCCCTCATATTTTTATATAAATTAATAGAATCAGTGTCCTTCATAAACTCTCTGACCACCTCGCCGTTCTCGTTTTCTACAACAAGAACTTCCTCGGGTTTAGCCATTCTACTAATCATAATGTACCGCACTTTTGTCAGAACTGGACAGTAGAATAATCTCCTAGGTGGAATTGTCATGTTCTTGGCCGTAAATAACGGTGCTGGAGTCACAAATGGATTTTCTTTATACAAATCAATCGCCAATGCGCTCCAATATTCCAGACAAATTTTGAATATCTCAACCTCTTCGACTTCAGAGATCAATACGAGATAATGCAATGCCTTCAGCAGCATTTCGTTTAATTGCTTCTTCTCTATGAATTGACCATGTTCCTTCAAGTATGTGCAAAGAAATATAGCTAGATTCTGGATAAAGTTCTGCTCTTGATCTTGGCCAGCTGCGTACGCCTCGCGGATATTAGTGTCATGCGGTAGAATTTGTTCTAATTGCCGCATCACATTAATAAATAACATTACAAATACGTCGTCGTACGTTGTTATTGTGACAGCAGCGATTTCCGTTAGGCATTTTAGCGTGACATTTCGGAATATCGGTACATTTAAGAACTGCAAACAGAGTAACAAGGATGGTTATATTGAAAAAGGAGTAGAGAAAGCTGGTAATATAGAAGAATAAGAAGAAGAAAACGAAGAAGAAGAGGAATGATGTTTCAATTACCTTGAATACTAAAGTACTTATCAGTTTTGTTTCAAAAATATACCCAAGGGGAATCCAATTTAAAAACCTTAAAAGAGTTTCTAATGTAACTGCTACTAGTGGAACATTTTGCGAATTATCCAATACAAACTGACAAAGTTGAAAGATTTGCGAGAATTCACTGCACATTGTATCCTTTAAGTGTTTTGCTTTCGCTTGTGTCATTTGTCCGCTAGAAAAGTCAAATACTTCTTCCGACAATAGTTTCAAAATTGTCATATTGTTTTGACAAAGACTTTCGTTCGTTTTACTCGCGCCGACAATATCACCGATAAAGGATTCCCAGTTTCTCGGCCATTCTCGTTTTAAAACCTACGATAAAGGAGAAACATCATGATTCAGATAAATGATAAGAGTTTATTCTTTTCCGAATAAACTTACCTGGACTAAAATCATATTCAGTTTATTAAGATAAACTTTAGACGATTCCATTGTTTCTGGATCACTGCTTGTTTTTATGATAAGGCCTACGATATACTTTTTTATACCTTCGCATTGATTTCGTGGTAATACTTTCCATCGTGTCTTTATTACTTGTTCCAATATTTGTAAAGCATAATACTTTGTTTGTTGGTTCTGCGTTCAAAACGATCATGTTTCAGCGAGCAAGTTCCATTAGAATAGTAATTTTAAATATAAAGGATTTACCTGTGAATATTCTAGAATAGTATCTACACGTGTCCATGCATTTGGATGTTCTTTAAGTGTGGTTAATACTTCCTGCGCAACTCTTTGTTGCTCGCCTATCCCAGTGTACATACAACCTACTATGTTATCGAGAAGCGTTATATCAAGCTTCTGATTAAAATCCAAAAGCTTAGATGCTTGTTCTGCTAAAGTTGCCATTATTTATTGTAAAATGTTCAGCTTTCATACACTCTATCTGAAAATAATTACGTTAAATATCATTGTTCAAGATTCATCGAGATCAAATATACATAGTGCATAAAATTCTTATTAGGCATGAATGTCATAAAGTACCACATTTACAAAGAGACTAATTTATTGCATAAATTGGTAAATATTCTAAACATCACATAGTTCTGTACAATCGAGTAAATTAAACATTTCTGGTGCTGGGTCTTAAAATACGATCGAGATCGTAAAGAAAAGTCTGCTCTCTCCGTTGGTAAATATCGTACGCTCTGGGCACGAGTTGGTTCGTTATTTTAAAGAAAACATTTCTCTTACATTGTCAGAGCCCTATGGAAGAGGCATCGTAGGGATTTCATAAAAGACAGCGTTATCAACTAATATTGCTTTCCATTCGCAAAAGATCATTTTATTTCTGCTTTTGTAACAAAGCTAGGGGGGTTCGATAAAGAAACGTGAAGAAAAAGGATCGAGTGTAATGTAAACAATGAAGCTGAACAGAAGCAATAATAAACGAGGAAATCGCTGTTAACGTGTAGCAAGGGAGGTCACCGCACTGCGACCGCTCGACCTAACCTACATTTGACAATCGCAAAACAAGGTTATGTGGAAATTTATTGTGAGCGATGTTTATAAATCATGGATGAAAAGTAGGCCCGCGGGATACATTTAGTCGAGTATAAGCGAACGGTGATAGAGATGTATGGATATCGATAGACAGATCATCGGAATTTGTTGGTTTTTGTTGTCCGGGTGCACTTTACTCATTGCGTCGTTATCCAACGTATAAAAGTGTGGCAAACGACGTTCCAACGTACCGCATCAACTGCCGCACGTAGATTCTCGCTTCTTAAGTAAAAAACACACGTCTCGCACCAGCAATCACAATCTCTCGCAGTAAATCACAAGCAGAAAAAGGCCAAACACACAACAACCGCTGATTCCCGCGCGCGACCAATTTCGTTCCTCGTTTCACACACTCTCTCGCTGTTCCTCACCGTCTCTATCTCTGTCTCGCTCTCTTTCTCTCACTCACTCTCTCTCTCTCCCCCTCTCTCGCAAGTTCTCTCGCTAGTCTCTCCTGTCTCTGCTCCGTTTGCGACGATCGTCAGCGAAGAAGAGCTCCGTACCCGTAAAATGTACGATACCCACCGAGGCTGCTGTTCGTCGTAACCTTGTCCCTTAAATCCCATGCGGGCTTCTTGTTTTTCTCCGTTCAACTTTCAACGTGGAACGAGAAAAGTGGCCGCGGTTACGTCGTCCTTAAACCCAACCTAAAGATTTTCGAAAATAATAACAAAATGGCTGAACACGTTACGCGGACCATTGCGGAGAGACGGGCCATTTCATTGGCCCCGACGATCCCTGTCGCCCAATCAGGAAAATCCTAGTGACTCTTTCCAAACGTCGCAAATTACGTCACGTGATGTCATGCAACACGTGTTCTCCATTTTGACTTGAAATGTACCTAACGTTTCCTACGAATAAATATTCAATATCCGCGCTCCGATTCCTATGGCCAAATATTGCCCATAAGTTCCCATGCCCTTTCCAATCCCTTTCTTCATTTCTTCTTGCTAGTCGAACTATATCGTCGATGCGATAAGAATAGGTAACCGCTCGCGGCTGCGGAATTCCCATTCTTAACTGAGAATCTCTGCAATATATACTATCCTGTTTACAAACATGCGGCAGCCTCTTATCTATTATCTTTTTGTCAGACATTCATGCGTCGTTGTCGACCGGTTGTATAGCTTGAGTCAAGCAGCTTTGACTGGTAGCTGGTGGTAGTACTTCCAACCTTTCGACGTTCAAGCAAACGGAATTCTAAACCGTTTGAAGAAATTGCAAATCGTGCAGTCCGTTAGACATGTCTTGTCAGATCAAGGGAATTGCAAATTTGACGAACACGAGTAATATCAAGGAAGTACTTTTTGGCGATTCCATCAAAAGATGTAAGTTATCATGTTTTGTTGTTTGTCATGTAAAAGAACGGCTAACGTCAATGTTAACATTTTACAGCTGACATTCCGCAGAATGTGTTACCGCTTCAAGACTGCTTCATATCGCTGTCCTCCACAGGCGATGTCCTTGCCATGGCTTATAATACAAAAATGATTACGCTAATCTGTACGTATCGTTTCATATGTTCATGTATCTATACATATGTATCCTTTGTTTAAGACGTAAGAGCGAAACTGCCAATACATTAATATTTAATATTGTAATTTCATATCAGCAAGGTGGGATTCGTTAGAGCAAGACGAGACAAAAAATAAATTCCACATGATATGGTATGGGGAAGTGGCGAAGGAGCCAAGGTGAGCCCTCGTTACGATAACGTTGTGCCATATTTAGTCCTATTCTAATCTTACAAATGTCTTTGAAAATATGTTCGTATATTGAAAGTGTTTTTTAGCGAATGGATAACATCTGTGATTTGTTTACCTCTATTATCTTTGGGAAAAGCCAGTGGCGGTAGTAATCCAGATTGGACGTGTATTATAGTTGGTTTCAACACTGGTTTTATTAGGTTTTATACCGAAGTGAGTTGTATATTCGTAATCGTTGTTGTTGTCTTTGTACTTATATCGATGCTGTAATATAAAAGTTGTTTCTGATTTAGACGGGTGCGTTATTGTTAGGAGAACAGCTACATAAAGAGCCAGTCATAGGAATAAAATGCCAGTCTTTTCGTGCGGGGGATAGCAGCTTGGCCGAAGAAGTGTACATTATTTATAATAGCGTTGTATGCGTATTACAAGGTTTCCCATTATTCTCGACGCTAAGAGCTTGCAGAAATTATTTGGCCAGAGGTATAGCGACGGGATTGAGTGGAAAATTTGAGATTTGTAATTACGAAGAGTCAACACGGATAATAATGTTTCTCTGTTGCAGTTCAAGCGAATTGCGACGATCTACCGCCTCTCACAAATTTGTCATATAAGAAATGGGGCTATAAGAATCAGGATGTTGTAAATGACTCGGAAGTGATAGGCACTACTTCTGTAAATAGTTTCGATCATCTAATGACGGCTTCGATTTGTGGCGGATTCAATGCGTCTTACAGATCCAGTGCGCCGCAGCACAGTTTAGTTATTGCAACTGGTAAAAGGCCATTTGTTGGTTTCCATTATGCGTTAGAAGGCTGCGCAGCCCCAGTGTTATCTGACGTTGCGATAGCAATGGCCAGCAAATTAGCGAATGCTATTGGAACTGCTGTTCCGTGAGTGTTGCATAATAAATTCATGTTATGCATTTAGTATCGAGGGATATATCACCTGTAAGAGAGCTTGTGAAGTACATTATTTGAATAACCTGAAACGTAGTTCTCGCAATAATTATATCGAAATTTAATAAATCATATATTAGTACCGTCATTAGTCTCATTCTAAGAAGTCACGATTAGAGAGAACCGTAAATGTTCTATCGAAATGTTTTTTCCAATTTTTCCTAAGAAATCATCTATGGTGTATTAAATATTTCCTTTCCATTTCTTTTTTAGTTGGTTCCCACTCAGCTGGGGGAATTCAAAGCACCAGGCGTCAAACGAAACATCAAAACCCAGTGCTCACGAACCAGTCGAGCCAATGACATGTAGGTTCGGCTTAAGTGATATTACACGACAGGGTTATTCGGTAACAGCCAGTCCAAGTAAACTGTTATCAGTAGTAACCGATGCGATGGGTAGAGTAATTTTAATAGATAATAGACGTGGTATTGCCATGAGGATGTGGAAGGGATATCGTGATGCTCAATGTGGGTGGATTGAAGTGGAGGAAGAGAAACATTCTGGAATGCACAAAGCATTTAGCAAATTTAAACAAACGTCGCAATTGCGCTCCGCTTTGTTTTTAGTCATTTATTCTCCAAAGAGAGGCGTAATAGATATATGGGGCACCCAACAGGGCCCTAAAATCACTACGTTTACCGCTAGTAAACATGGGCGGTAAGTAACGCGTCGTTTATTCACACGATTTTTAATTAAGAACCAGCGTAAAATGACTACCTTAAATTCTTCCACGATACAGATTGCTTTACATCAATTACGGATTTTTTGGTATGAATGATAGTACACATTTGTCAAAGAATAAGCCTCAATATTCATGTATTTTTATGGATCCCCTCGGAGGGTTGAAAGAAATTACTGTCCCGTTTCATTTCGCACTCAGTAGCAAGAACGGGAAAAGGGCACGCGACATACATCTCCTAAAAAATTTAAAGACGTTTTTACGCAAAGAAGAGTATGACGATGAGAAACTCGCGTCAGAGATCCAAAGTGTGTGTTCAGACCTGAAGACTAATGAAATAAAAGTACAAATAATAGAAATGTTGATGACAAATAAAAATATTACACCCGACGCTTTACTCCTAGCCACAAACTGTTTCATTAAAACGTTAGGTGCATATGGTACGTATACATTTCATAGCCAACATTTTTCTCTTGGTCGAGATAATTCGAGGCAACATTTAATTATGCAATCTGTACATATGTCTACAGACAAGGAGGACATGGAAGCCGCGGCGAAAACACTGTACTTCTTAACAACACCATTGCAACAGGTGATTGAATTTTATAAACATATCAGGGCTCAATTCGATTGCTCGAAGGATCACGAACTTACTACCACGGATAATGATTTGAGTAGCAGAGATTTAGCCTCGATCTTGTTAACTTCCGAGAGGGAAGTTCATAGAATTTTTAAATTGTTCGATACGATAAATAGCTTTAAAGGTAGAAATACTAAGACAGAAAGTAAAGTGAAGTTCAAAGAGGATGGCAGAACTTTCGTAGCCTTTTTATCTTGTTTCGAATTTGGAACACCGGGATTGATAAATATTAAAAAAGGCGTAAAATCAGAGAAGAAATATGAGATTGGTAAGTAACTTAATATACCACGTTCGAAATATGTATTATATTTATTGATGTTGTAATTGAGACTTTGTTAATGTCTTTCTTATAGCTCGGATAATGTACGAAGATTGTATGTACTCGACTGATAGAATCGAAGCTTGGAGGGAAGCTGCTGTGAATAGTAATATTGAACCATTTGTTTTAATGGAATTTGCTTTGATATACTGGCTAGATAAAAAGAGAGATACGTGCTCAGGAGTGGAGCTGAAACAATTTACACAGCTGTTAAGTGCTATTTGTTCGATAGCTAGTAAGTAATTGAATTTGCTCGTCGATTAACACGCGCGATCATCAATTTGTCACTTTTTTAATGTTAATTGTATTACCCACAGGCGTTGAAGAGATATGCGCGGAATATAATGAAATATCCTTATGGTGGAAAAACGTTCGAAATATTCTTTCGGATTCAATGAATCCTTTTAATGCGTTTATTGCTGCACTAGTGTGTAGAGCTGTTGCTATGTCCGTAGAGAGATTGAAAGAAAAGCGTAGTAATAATGCTCAAGACAATAATGCTAAAGGAAAAGGTGTTAGCAATTCCGATGATTTACTAGAGCGAAAAGAACTCGAGGATAGCGTTAGCAAATTAAAGTTAGACGATGAACTGTACAGTTTACCAGGCGAATGGGAAAATGTTACTAAAGATAGTTGCTATTTTACAGTACTTATTGGGAATCTCGAAGATATTACAATCCTAGACGCCATCCTAAGGTAATTGGCATTGAAATATACTGCTGATAAAACATTGCAGAATTATTTGTAACAATACGTGATTTCAGTCAACAACCACTTTCGGATAACACGACACAATTTTTTGCATTACCATTCGAAAATTTCGATATCTCCTTAGGGTCGCTACTTCTGAAAGGAAAAGGTGTGTAGTAACATGAGTATGCTTACGCATAATTACATTTTCGTGTGAATTATAATGTATTAATTTTGTTCGCACGTCGTTTCATTTAGGTTCCGTGTCAGAGATCGTTGCGAAATGGATTGCTTCTACGGGTATCGATCCTGCTAACTTAGTAGACACAACAGATATCGAGTTTGATCAAACGCAGTTAACTAATGACTCTCCAAAAGTAACGGGTGCCTCGAACGAAGCCCTTAATATCGACGTTCCACAAAACGATCCAGAACAGGCTCCACCTACGCCTGTTGAAATCGGAACTGAAGTGAAAAGTGATGCGACTGCCAGTACATGTATTTTAGGTAAAGTATTTTTGCTATTTCACTTCTCTTTAACGCTTCTCAACTTACATAGTTTTTAAAACTTTCAGAACGACTCACATTGTTGAAACGCCACTTTCCGTACAGTCTAACAAGTAGCGTACTGTTAGCTAATTTATGCTGGGAATTCGCAATGTCGTGGAATAAAGATATTTCGCAACTAAAATCTCTCGAGGCAGCGTTATCCGTTTTACGACAAATACCAATGAAGCATATGAGACACGGTAAACGAGTTAAGAATTTCTTCTGCCTAAAAATATACGTTTACTGTAATCTTTACAAACAAATTCATTTTTAAATAGGTGTCTGCTGTCTATTGTGGACTGTTCATATAAAAAAGCGAATGGAAGCGGTTGCGAAATTAATAAATGAGTTTGGGAGGCTACCGAAGGAAAATATGTGCGTGCAAGAAATCGGGTTGTCCGATGCGCAATCAATTACATTTTTGCAGAACTGCGTCGTGTTTTTCGAGATATTCATTGACGTAAGCATTTCGGAAATAAAAATTGTCTGCAGTTCGACAGCGTCGCAAATTATTTGAATGATTTTTGCTGCAGTCGGAAGTATTCGAAGCTGGAGACACTAGTATAGTCAAGTCTGAGGAATTATGGGATGGTTGTACTTCCGCGCCGCAGCCATTCGCTGCGCTAGCTATCTCCCAAGCACCGGCCTGGTATGACCTGCTACTTCTACATCTACAGTTGGCGAATGTGTTATACATGATGGCATACTTTAATCTAAAACTAGTGAAACCGTTGGAAACTCTATTCGAATCCGTGGTGAGCAAAATACTGATATTACATGGGAACCTTAAACCGTAGCAGCCAGATTGTGTAACAAATTGAAATTTTCAACGTACAGGAGCAACCTTGTTTCTTTCAAACTATAACAGACCAGGTGATGCTTAAGTGGTATAGAGACGACAATAGGGACCGCGTGAGAGTCATGTTTTTAAGTCGGGTAATCACTGCGTCAATGGATTTAATCCATCAAGAAACCATGGACAGCGACTTGTTAAATTCAACAGAAGCTATTCAGTGGATGAGTAGGTGTCAAACAGTAGCGTTCACGTGGAAAATTAACGACGACGAATTAAGGATACATCAAGTTTGTAATCTGTATACGAAAGGTTTCGATCGATTAGCGGAAGAGGTGGGTCCAGTAAACATAATTATAATTGACCGTACAATGTTTCGCCGCATGGAGAAAGTGCACACTTAATATTTGGCAGCTTTGAACAGGTCGCTACAGCAGTGAACGATGTCGAAGGATTATCGGTAAGCCTTCTGCCAATCGCTGGAAGAAGAATGATGGCGTACCTTTCGAAGACACCTGATACTTTAAAGGAAGTTTCAAATGTAAGCCCTGCGCTCACCGAGTATCTGCAAAGTCTGGTAAGTACTACGCGTCGTGAAATGTAGTTCAAGTAGTAACAGCATCCTGACCAATTGCAAATCTGATTAATCTGCTTCAGGGTATGACGCATACGGTTTTTACAAATTGTCCAAGATATGGTACATATCACTTGATAATACGAATTGCTACGCACTTTCCCGCCACCCACGAGAACTTCCGTCTCGCTCAACTGATGCTGGAAGCGTCGGAGATCTTCAGAATCTTCTCATAATGTACAGTCCACGCGGAAAGATGGTGCTAATTTGGAGCAAGCAGCGAGATCAATAGGTTTGCCCGTGCTTCGGTTTTGTTTTAAGGGGTCATTCTACTTAGATCGGCCGAAGAATTAAGCTATTTGTAAATATCTGTTTCTGAGTAAAAACAACGTATAATGAAATAAATCTTTTTGGTGTTTATTAAGCTACTCTTATATTATAGAAAAAAATACCAAGAATTTTTTTTCACTAAAAAAGAGGTATGTTCACGGCGTAGATGATTTCCCGGCTCAGGCTTATCCAAATTGCAAAAATTCTTTTTAATTTTTTCATATTATATAAGAGTAGCTTAATAAATACCAACAAGTATTTATTTTATTATATGTTACATTTACTAAGAAAAATATCTTTAAAAATAGCTTCATTTTTCGGCGGTTCAAAGTAGAATGACCATGTTATACACAGAATCTTATATTTTACGAAGGACATAAAATGTATCTGTAAATCACGTATGTACGTATCGCACTAGACTTAATAAAACGCTGAACTAAAGAACTAGAATTCCGTGTCTCATTAATTTACTTATATTTTGGTAAAAATCGATGGCACATTAACAATATTACTTTTCAATTTCCTTATGTATTATGTCTTACACCAGTAGCAGCATGGTTTGCGATTTGTACATATCAATATTATATAGTTTTGGTGGTATAGGGTGACTTTACGCGAGAAAATAAGATGAAAATCAAAAGTGCTAACGAAATTTCGGTGGAGGTTTCTTTTTTCAGTTATTAATGTGCGAAAATTCGGGCGAGGAACGCCCGAAAAACGGCAACTGTACGCGCTCCCAGTGATCTACGCAACTGGTTGTCGAATTGCCGTTCCGCAGACGTACCTGACTCGAGTTTTCGAACATTAATCACTAAAAAACGAAGCATCCACTGCAATTTCTTTACTCTTAATTTCTATCTTACTTTGTCACGTGGAATCACCCTGTACACAACTATTTTGAGTATAAGAGTTTTATACGAGCGCATAATTTTTGCAAGATCTTTCGGAAATTCGTGAAAGTAACTGCACAACAGTATCGCGCGAAACAATCATCCGCGTTGTTAATAGAAGAGACTGCCCTCCATTTTCAAAACCCAACATATACGCACTAGAAAAGACTTTTTTACATAACAGGTTATTTACAATGCTACGAAGCTTCTAAAATTAAATTTAACGCATAATTTCCTATATTCGAAACATAAATAATATAGAATTTTGAAGATCCAAAGGCGCGTGCCACGTTACAGAAAGATCGTACGATACTTAACGAATGGACGTATATTTGAACGAAGATCGCGATGGTATACTAATTCCGATGTTACTAATCTTTCAATAGATCGTTATGTAATTCCTGTAATTTCTAAAACAAGTCGCTGCCCTTTGGCCTGCATTTCCAGAAGGCACCTTGTTCATTCAATTTGTTTGCCGAAGGTACGGTAAAGTCAGAGAGGTGTCGTTTTATTAAAAACGTATGGCATATCCTTTGTACTGTAGCCTACTGACGCCTTCCCAGTTCGTGAATTCACAGCGATCAATTTGGCTGTCCGGGCTTCCCACTTCCGTTAGCCACTGTGCCCTGCAACAACAATCGTTTCATTTGCAACCAATTCTGCTTTATATTTCTAGGGTTCGACGGAGTTCCAAACGATTCTTCGATTCCTGTACAGTTCTGCCACCGATAGAAGCGAGATAAGACCGAGCTCCTCGAGTTCACGCGCCATGGGAGACCGTATTCGTGAACTTGGCGTATACGTAGCGAAGTCCGACGTGCAAAAGCACTATTCATTCATTCTGCGGATTACTCGCCAACAGAGCTCTGCGATCGCTTGTCTTTTCCCCGAATTGAAATCACTGTCCTGACGATTGCACGGGTCCTTTGCGCACGATGTTTAGATTCCCGCTGAGATTAATTAGGTCATTTGGTGGTGGATGTTTCCTCGGCCGATCGACGACCACGCAAAAGTTATCACTGGCCAAAATAACGATCGGCTTAAGGTTGTACGCGCGCCTATCTGCGATGCCTCGCGACTACGGTCTCACATGCTACGCGATTATAATTAGCGGCTAATCAGACCGAGTTCAGATATTTTAAGCGGCTGTATCGAAGTAGGAGCTTTAAAGTCGATCAGCTGTCCCTTGACAACAACACGGGGGCGAGCTGACGCGGATTTTTGTCATCGGTATTCTAGCCTGAACTCGAGGAAGCTGGATATCGGCGGGATATGCTAATCGAATTGTTGAATTGCGCGTGATAGAAGTTGTTCTCGGTTACCAGCACGTATTCTTAAATAGAAGGGCGATGGAGAGTTGAATGTTCGAGAAGACTGCACTGTCTTATATTATTATTATTTAAGCTTGCTATGCATTTTTGCTAAAAAGCAAATTTTTCATCCCCAAAACGGGTGAAATGAGCTCTCACAGTGCGGCCACTTGTTCCTCAGGAAGGATACTCCAAGGATGCCTCGAAAGAACAGTGTCTTGTAACTGTACAGAGATTGTCGCTGTTGCGTAAATATCGTTGAATAGATCCACGCGGAGAAGCGATAGATTCCCTTTTGGGGGGAGGCCAGAAACCGATGTTCCGTCCTCGACCGAGCTATTTTCTTCAACTTCAGGTTCACGAACAATGGTGAATCCGACCGCGAAACCAGCCTCGTGGGACGTTCTCCAATTATCCGCGTCTGCGTTCGCGTTTATATTTATTCGCCTAACGACATTCCCTCTTGATGAGAAGTAATTCGTCTTCCTATCGCTCTTGTTTCGCTCGTGCGTAATATATGGATCAGTAGGTCTGGCTCACATCTCTAAATAACGATTACACCCTTCCCACCTTATTCTTTCATCGCGCGTCCCTTACCGAGAAGCTCGCCGTTCTTCTTTCGCGTTATCTGATTAAACAACCTATTAAACAACATGCGACATGTGAAGGCAACATCTTCCTCTATTACAAGATCAATGGATTTCGCGGGAAGGTCCCGAAGTTTTTTGTAGTTTTTCAATTTTAACCGATCGTGGTATCGGTATCATTTCAGCGCAATAAGGGCAGTACTATTTATCAAAGAATCGTTCGCGTAGACGGCTTCGAAGCAGTTGGAAACGCGTTCGCGTAATTCGGCGATAGGTCACGAAGGAAAGAGACGACGCGCTACGCGCCATTATTTCATTAAATCGTTATTAAAGTCAGGCCCAACTACCTAATGGCCGTTGCTCGTCAATTCGCTGCTAAGGTCATGCGATTTTAAGGGAGCAGCGAGTCCGTAGCGCGTGTCAGGGATTCATGGAAAGAAGGAAACGCTGGATGTACCATTAACGGCCGTGATTCATCGAGAGTTTAATCGTAATCGTTACCGTTCGTGGGAAACAGCACGGCCTCGGTACGGCCGATACCGATTCCGCCTCTTCCTTGCTTGTTTTCTTCGACGCGCGCCGAGGAAAGTGGAGCGTGAAAGATGCCCGTGTAAATTTGCCTTATTTTATCTGTTTCTTGGTAATCAGAAACAGATAAATTTCAATAAAAATGAAGTTTCGCGCTGTTTGCCGTTCGGCGCCCGACGGTTTGCGAACGCATCTCGATCACGAGGGATCGCAACTCACATCTGATCGACGAGCGCCCGTGGCCCCTGCATCTTCCCAAGGATCGTGCCCGACTTGCTGTTCTTCACCCAGCCGCAGATCCCCAATTGCAGGCACAGGTCCCTCACGTACTTCGGGAAATATACACCTAGAAATTGGCCAAAGTTCGATTAGATTCATCCACCCGTTCCTCGATTCCGTTTCTACTCGAGCGTGTTGCTTAGGTCACTCTGCGGAAACACTCCGCCCCAGAGAGTCTTAACTAAACAGAATTCGTCTTTACACTCGATACGAAATCAATTAATACAGTACTTTCTCGAGATAGCCTCCCACCGAAGACATTATCCACTCCACGTGGACAATAATGTCACTTTTCTGTTACTTCATATTCACGCCACGAACGCGGCACAGTGGAAGGCAGATAGATTTCACAGAAAAATGAACGTAGCCGTGTGCGTTAACGTTGTTACATCGCTCAAGGCGACTTAGAATCTCACCTTCTCCTCAACCAAGTACCCAATATATCAAAATAGCCATTAATTTGAAAATGACAAGAGGAGTCACGTCATCGGTGACTCACTGTTCTGGACCACGATAATTGCCGGTTTCGCGAAGAGTTTCCCAGAAGCAGGGATACTCAACTAATGAGTTGAAATCGCGTAGATCAGAAAATTGGAAGTCATCCGTCATTGCCACGTGATCTAAGACATTTTCTAAGAAAATTCAGGATTCAACAGGAAGCAATTCACGGTTCCCTGTACCGTTTTGCTTCTCGCATATTACTGTCGCTATTTCAATTATTCCCGAGGAAAAGGCCACTGCGGTGGCCCATAATCGACACGTCCCGGAAACCGTGGACAAAGGTGAGCCCCCAAATCGCGTCGAGCGACGACGACCAACGATAAGCTGGCTCGAGAAAAGAAACGGCAACGCGAATCGAGTGCACCATCGGCGATCACCTCGATAAAGCTGCGCCCTTACCCTGCACTTTGCCAAACACCTCGAACTCAACGGAGACTAACGGTTCGTCGCGGAGGGGGTCGTCCGCAGCCATCCCTGTCACCTGGCGAGCTGCACTCCTTCAACCCCGCGAGAGCACGAAACGCGACGCCACGGGAACGTGACTACCGTGCGGCGAACAAGTGCGAGATAATCTTATCCCGTTCACGGTGCGACGGCAACTTCACCTTTCTCCGTGATGCGACCTACCGACTGATTCTGAATCGTCGCACCAAGGCGTCCCGACGCCTCAAATAGACTCCCCACTCCGCGGCGGAGAAATCCAATTGCGATCGATCCCCGATCGATCGACCCGCGTCGCTCGTACCCTCGAGCATACCGACCCTTCACAGTATTTTTAATCGCCCTTCGATTCCGCGCCCTTCCCATCTCGCGTCGTCGCTCTTCTAACGTCCAAGGTACTCGAGGATAGACTCGCTGAGAACATAGAAGATTGCTAAAAAGAAACATAGGAACACAACGGTCATCGATTCACTTCCCTCGTTCATCTTCCTTTCTCTGTTCTCCTTTATTTCAATCAACGTCGCGGTGTTAAAAGTCGCATATACGAGCGTATATAAATTACATCATTGCTCATCTTACGTGAAACACCCTGTACATGTTGGCTCGCGGGTGCGATCTCGGTGGACAAGAGTGGGCTAACGAGCGAGGCTCGTGCGAAAAATTTCTGACTAGGTTCGATTCTCAATCGCGTCGGCCCTTCGGATCGCGGCGACGATCGATTTCTGGATATCCCGCGGGAAGAGAGAGGGAGTAAAAAGGGTGGCCCAGAGGGTATATCGACTTCCGGCGCGACGGCTGGCACCATTGTCCATTGTGGAAGTATTAAATGTAGGCCAGGAGGTCGGCCGCTCATCGTCGAAATTTAACCACTTCCCATCGATGCGCCAGCCGCCCATTGTCCCGTCATTATTCCAGTTAATTAATTATTAGTACGCCGGTGACGTCGTAATTGGTGTACAAGAGCAAAAACTGCGGGGTGTACAGGATGCGGGGGAGAAGGTTATAACCCATTTATAATGATCGTGTCCAGTCTATTACCATTGTCATCATCAAGGTCTCATCTAGGCCCTAGGATCGCGGCTGGTGCGAGGCGCGCCTCGGTACCGATAACAGATGAGCGTCGCGAGAATCTCGGACGGGGGTTGGAGGCTTTGAGGGAGGTGAATGAGTTCGATGTGCCTCTTAGGGTGGACAGGGTGCCGACGATCAAAGCGGGACTAACGTATCGATGACTAGAAATCCTACAAAATCGACGCTGGCCGAACTTCCGCTTGCGCTGTCAACGGATCTTACGAATTAATCTCCGTGAGATCGTTCCCGCTCGACCGGATCCTCGATCCGGTCGTAGCCGATGACTACACGGTCGTATGCGTTCACGCGCAACGAGTCCGTGTCTTCTTGCGTCGTTCTGTAAATTGCGCGACAGCACACATTCTGGGACGAAGGGAGCTTCTGCCGAGGGGGTGGCATTCTTGGTGACATACGCGACCGAACACAGTTAATTATGTACAGCGAGTTCGTCACGCGCAGATCGATCCCCGCACTCGTTCACAGCCATTCACTTGAACCTTGAACCGCAGCCTCCCTTGCGTCCCGTGACCTTCGCCGGTGTCGTCCTCGTTCGTTCGCCGATCCTCCATGGTCCGTGTCTAATTTAATCGACGATCCTAATCGTCTATCTGCGTGTCTACCTAAATGCGTCGTCTATTTGCCGATCTACGCACCTATTCGCGCTACTCGCTTATTCGATCGCGATCTACTTGTTTATCGCTGGACGCGCTTTACAGTGTCTCGGTTCCTCGACGGCTTCAATATGAAGCCACGCTCGCGGATCGTTCGCCCGACGATGCTCGCGATCAACTTCACTGCACGATCACCGACCAATCTTCTTTTTCCAGGCTCCGCGCTCGACGTTCGGGATGATCGTTCGGTTTAGAGAGGTTCCCGCTTGTCGAGGGGGTTCGTTTCTCGACGCTCGAGTTAGACGAGAGATTCAGGATTCGCTGGCAAGATCGTGGTGGCGGTGCTGTTAGGCAGTAGGGCACCGTTCTCGGTGTCTTTGGCGTTCCCGTCCGCTCGCGGCCGGAAATCCTTCGAGGCGACTAGCAGGTTTCGTCGTCTTGCTTCCTTCTTCTCGCGTTCGACCTGAAACCGAATGTTGGTCAGTGGTGTCTCTTTGTGAATTTAACGATTGCGGATAAGTATCTTTGCGGTGCAACTGCCTGGTTCTATTCGTGTTTATCGCTTCTAATATTTTATTTATTTATTTATTTATTTATTTACACATGAACGGGCAGATACACATTTAACAAGAAGAAGATGTGAAAGACCAGAGTAGAGACACATAGTTACAGCACCGTAGACAACATAAGAAACGTCACAAAATATACACAAATATAAACATATAATGTAATGTACAAAACGTGACGTAGGTCTTATATAATGTTAGATGAAGTCGCTCTGTAAACGCTAGCTTTAAACGCAGGAAGTGATCCCTGGAGGAGATCAATCTCGGACCTAAAGAGGTTTAGGCCAGATTAGAAATCCTGTGAAAGGGGTCAGTATGACCAAACTTGGAAGTGTAGAGAGGCGGTCTAAATAGTTCGGCTTGTCTGGTGGGCCTTCTAGGGACATTAAAATTAATTAACCGATTACGAATACTCAAAGTTATTTAACCCTCGTCAGGCGGCATAGGTACAATTGTAACTTTTGCGTTTTTTTAAATGGGATAACTTTTTTTCGAGAAGCCGTGGAGAGCTGATGTTTCGTGTCTTCTCTAAATATTTGGTCTAGCTTACATAGACCAAATTTCAGAATAATATCTCTACCCCCTTCCGAGATAGGGGATTGAGTTCAGGATTGCAAAAATTGTGCCGCCTGACGAGGGTTAATTTACACAACAGTTCGGAAACAGAGATACTAGCTTTACTATACTGCTTTGTCCGGAATTAAGATTCTGATTTTATGATTTATTTTTTGTGGAAATAAGAGCCGAGGGACATTCCACAATCCCAGAGTTTACCGATGGAAAGTTTTTAGGCGACAAACAAACACAAAGATATAAACATTAACGCGCAGCAAATTGCAATAGGTCCTCCGCAAAGATAGTGTGAATCTATTGGAATGAGTGTAAGCAACCAACCTTGAAGAACAATCGAAGATAGTGGCAAGGGAATACGACGCACTTGCCGTCGTCCTCCTCGGCGTCGATGTAGACGCCGCGGACGAGGATGGAGTTGCTGCAGTTGAGGAGCACGAGGAAGACGAAGCAACCGACGTGGGTGATCCAGCAGGACAACTCCGGGTTGTCCGGGACTAGCCAGAGGTCCAGGACGTTCCAGACGCCGCGCCAGACGTTCACCGTGCCCAGGAAGCTGAGCAGCAGGAAACCGTCCGCGGCTATCAAACGCGGCAGACCCTGAAGCCGTGCGCACACGTACCGCATCAGCGGTTGCAAGGAGAACGTCACGGTCACTATCGCGTATCCGATGGCCTGCAATTCAACAAATAAACCGTCAGAACGCAATCATAGAATTCGATTCGCGCCGATTACGTGGTAACTACAAGAGAATTGCTTTGGATTGCGTCGACTCGCAAATTTGCTCGCGCAAAGTCGAAGTAGCTAGGTAGTTACTGCCTTGCTTTGTTTCTTCTAGTCCCTCCTAGTCTCTTCTACCCTCTGCCCAGTTACTTCTATTCTAGCTCACCAAATAAACCTGCAATCGCGAACTCAATGGTTCTCCGTCAACTAAATCCGTGACTCATTGCGCGGAGTGACATGTGTCCCGATTCGGTGGGGCCAATTTGGCGATGATATCGATAGGTAGCATTACGTTAGATTAAAAAATTGTTGCTTCACGCGTTACGTTCCCACAGAAAGGCAATGGTACTTGGCGCAGAAGCTCCGTGGATCCTGCAGGATATACTCTAGCGATCTTTCTCGTTTGATCCGGTCGAGCGACGACGGGAATGAGGAAATCGGTCGTCGATGACGTCGACGTTCCCGTCGGCCAGGGATCCCAGCGAATCAGTACACCGAGCAAATCGTCGTTGTTTCACGGTTTCGAAGCGGCATTGCAAGCGAGTAAATGCGTGAATTGGATGACCCTCGCGCAATCATCGACCCTCTTGAGAATTTACGTTGTCGCGCGTCGACCAGCCGCGATCGAATCGATCCGCCTCCGAGCGCCTCGTTTTTTCAAAAAGGAGATAATAGAACGGAGAGGAGAGTGGAAGAATCGCGAACACGAAGAATCAGGATTAATGGCTCGGAATCGTTCAATTAATGCCAATCTAGCCGCGATTCCGGCGCGTTGCCGCGACGGAAAAGTTCCCCGTTCGTCGAATCCGAGCGGAACAGCTGATAAATCGCTACCGAGTACCTGTCTGGTGGAGGGACAGCCTGGCGCCGTTGAAATTTGTTTACGAGCTCGCCAGCATGATCCCGCGGTTATCGAAACCGCGGAGAGTTCTGATCGACGACGTCTCCGATCGATTCGCGAGCCGAGCGGCGGAGGCCGTTTAATCCGAGGCCTCCGAGACGACTCGATCACGGTGCCCCGTCGATCCGCGATAACGAATTCGCGGTGTAGGCCGTCTAGCTGGCTGGCTCCTAGATCTTATCGACCGTCCCCTCGTCGGCGAGACGCCCGGCGCGTCGAAACTCCGCGGAACGCGGACAACTCCGTACGCCGATCGCCGCTGGTCATCTGAAACCCGCGGTGATCCCGCGGATTCCGTCGTGGCTTACAAGAATGTTATTATTATCGCCGGATACGTGGCGCCGATTGAACGTCATTTTGCAACGGAATAATCCCCGGCTTGAATGTTAAAATATTTGTGCGGGCTCCCCGGTGTTTGCCAACGCCGCGCTGTTTGAACTGCGCGAAAAGAAGGAGCCGCGACGATCGCTCCGCGAGCCTTCAAGGTAGGTTCTCCCATGCGCGACTGGACGCCACTTCGAGAAAGTTCAAACTCGATTTTCTCGAGAATGAAGCGTAATATCAAAAAATTGTATTCGTTTTTCTAGACTTATTTTTTTCTTATAAATCGAAAAGAAAGAGTGACTTTTTTCGATAGCGCGCTTCATCTTCGAGAAAATCGACTTTGGAGTTCTCGACGCTGCGCCTAGATGCGTATAGGGAAACGTACCTATCTTTAGAACCGCGGGCCGATCCGAGATATGATGACTCCGCGGGGGAGGTTGAAGGCGCGGATGATCCTCCTGACGGTGGTTTCGACGGCCCATTTTCGAATGGAGCACGGGCGAAACGATTGGCTAATGGCGGGCAAAAGGGATCAACGATCGTCATTATTGAAAAATTAAACAAATCCTCTCGTTGACCGCGTTCTACGCAACGTATTCAGAGAAGTAAACGGGCAGGCGGTTGTAATAGAGTGTCTTACGCACACATCAACAGTTTTGTCATGTGCCCTCGCAATCATGCAATTGGCGAATATTCAATTATACAATCGGACCAACGGCGTGCCGCTCGCGCGCACTGCGTAGGTGGCACGTTTCAAAATGTCGTTCAACACGTGATTTGCTAATGACGCCCGACGACACGCGTTCATCGATAGGAGAGGCACCGTCCAGTGTTTTGCACGCCGCTGCTGCTTTATTTATTTACTTGCACTGCACGATGGTAAATGGGCTTCGAGGCGCATCAGCTGGGAGCAGCTGGATCTTCCGTCGGGACCACGGTGACACCATTCCAATTGTTCTACTTCCACGTATCCTCAACGCGCGGAGAATGGGAACGATTCGAAGTCGAGTTCTTTCTGTGCCAAAATTTTGGGACCTCTACTATCTCACGGCGCAGAGATGAATGATAAAGGCATCATCGTGCTGTCGTATGTGCACGTGCTTTTATTTACATAAACAGACACGATGGAAGATTTCGAGTCAGTCTTGAAGAATGTGGTTGTAAATTTTATTCCTTGCGTGTATGAGCTTAAACACCCCAGAATGAAAATCAACCCCTTTCAAATTTGTAATTTCTCGTTTCCCGAATAGAGTCTACTATTTCTTCTATAACTTCTAGTATTTATTCTTCTGTGTTCACTTTCTTTGTAGGTACCCGAGTATTATTGAATCTTCTGCAACTTTCTGTGTACTGAATGCGACTAGTATTGAGTTATTAATCGTCGAAATGAATCCAGGGTCAAGGGATGATTCTTTTTTATTAAAGAAAAAATAAGAATATCGACACTCACGAGGGATCCAATCGCGGAGTACTCTCGATCGTCCGGGAACAGGTAGAGATCGAAAAGTATCCAAACTCCCCTCCAGACGAAGACGACCAGGGTGCCGACGACGCCGACGCTGAAGGCGCAATCCAATAAGTACAACGACCAGTCCCTCGTGTTCTGCAATCAAACAACATAAACAATAGATAAGCATCATCTACGGATGAGAACTCGGGAAATATTTGAAGAAGCACGGGAACCACGATAAGGTAACGCTCCGCGATTGTCACTCCGCGCTGAGCTTACGTCGAACATTTATTTATGAGGAAAGATTTTACGTGGATGTTACTTTAACTCCCGGCAAAACAGTAGCCGAGGCTTCCCCGCCAGTGGGTAGTAATAAAGGTGTTCTCTCTTTCGCGTTAACGAGATTCTCCGATATAGATCTTCGCTGGATCGATCATTGCTTTAGAAATATCGAAGGAACAACGATACGAATTCCAGGTATTTTTGGACACTTTTCTCCCAAAGTCTTTGCGCATCGAAATTAGTCGATCTTCGTTCTAATCCCGATAAGATTGATCGAACGAGGCGCGATCGACGGTGAATGCATTTGTTGCGTCAGCAGCGCGTGCGTGCTTTTCGCGTGGATCGCCAAGTCACGCTTCCCTAAATTCACTGATTCATTGAACGGTAAATTGCTGGCGTGCCGAAGGGACGGGGACATATTGCGACGGCACAGCAGCATCGGCAGAAGTGAAAATTGTGGAAGATAACAGCTCGCAAAAATTGTAGATCCAGTGGTCGAAAAGAAGTTGAAGTTGAACAGCTACCTTGCAATTCGCGTTACTCGCTTTTTCTCTTTTTAAATGGGATATTTCTTAATCAACGAAAGCAGAGGATTACATTGTTCTTTGAGGTGCAAGGACCACTTTGACAGATCGATCCCCGAAGGATCTTCCCATCGAGGCACCCATTCACGAGGCGGAGCCTGCATCAGAGTGCATCACTCGGTTACTTTGCGCGACACCCTTCTGTCCTCGATTTTTAAGTGACAGAGAGGACTCAACTGGCGATAGCTAATTTAAGATCGTCCCACTGTCTCCGTTGATTTTTCCAGCGAATCCTGAACACAATTTTCCAATATGCGCCAAGCAGAAATGGTAAATTAAAGTCACAGAAGGAAAGCAACGCTTTCAAACGTTGGAGAGTATAATCTACTTCGAGGGACTTCTCTGTGGGTCTTCAAATTAGAAATCAAAATTGAAATCATTCTTTGTGGAGGGTCAAGGTACATAACACTGACGGTCCAATGTCAAAAGAGGAACATGATCATCTTTAATTCATATAACGAAGGAGGACCGTTCGTGTAGATTTAATTTCGTCGAGCAGGGGTTATTTTCCAAAATTTCTGTCTTTGTTTAACGAGGAGAAAGCATGGAATATTGCATTGGCGTAGCTTCTGGCCTGCCCTCGTGCGTGTGCATACTGCACGGACGCGTTGCTGTTCGACTGTCGGGAGAGACAGCCGGAAACTGTGCTTATACCTTGCACATCGATACCGTGCAACACGCAGCTAGAGCTCTACTGATGCGTCAAAATATGCTGTCTAGTTTTTTACGTCTCCCACTTAACGTTTACAGCGATAAAGTCAACGTTCCCTTAACACTTTCCTACGATCTTTCGTTTAAAAATACGAAAATACTGGAATCTACAGGCCTGGCTATTGGAAAAAGCGCGCGCCAGTGTCTTGGCTCTATTCTGATTTCAGCTAATTTCGATGGGCGATAGAGTGGACGAAACGGAATTGCTGAGAACTGATAATCGATGAAGATAATAGGGTACACGGTCTTATCGTCAGAGAGACAAAAAACTTTCCGCAATCTCTAGTCACAGAGACATCGGATGTGTTTGAATTCCGTTCGAATGACCGATATCGATTGCGTCAATAGCGCAATTTGCATCGCGGGGAGAATTAGTTAGACACTGGGTTTAATGAAAGTGTATGAAAGCGCAGGGACGTGGAGGTTGCAGTATGTATGACGACCAATTGGAAGGAAGAACACTGGAGTACATTCACGGGGATGCTTCGAGATTTAAAGAAAGTAGGGTAAATCCGGGAGACGTGGTCAGGTCGGAGAGTTGGTCGAATCGCTATATTTCAGACTCTACAGACTTCTAGACTCGGAAAATACATTCTGCCAACTGTTTAACCCTTAACTGGTATCCTGGGGTCAGTCATGACCCCAAGCACGCAAGGTTCGCTGCAAAATTTTTGGTTGTCTAAGTTTGTAAACTGAATTTCTAATTAATATTATAATAATAGTTTAACTTTCTACGTTTCTATTATTTCAAACATTACCTAAGAACAAAATATTCATAGAGGTTGATCTAATGTCGACTTTACAAATTTCTGTGTCCTTTTTTATTTCCACAAGTCTGCCACAACCCCAAGATACCAGTTATGTTTGAAAAAAAACAGTATACCAGTTAAAGGTTAACTCCTCTAGATTGTTTTGAAGCATAACACGCTTTTGTGTATATAGAGTCTGAATTATACCGACTTGACCAACTCTCCTGGTCTCCCGGATTTATCCTATTCAAATAGATTTTCCCACAAACAACATTTCCCAACACCCACCTAAGTAAATTACAAAAGCAAGGGCGGTTGTTCTTCAGCCTTCCACTTCCTCTTCTCGAACCCTATCCCCCATTCATCCCCCATCTACCTTCGCAACCTACACCCAGAAGACTCTTCGCCCCCTAACCTTCGTCCATCCCCCATCCATCTTCGCAAACCTACACCCGGAACATTCCTCGCCGTGCGCAAAGCACAGCCGCGGGATGCCAAGCTACTTACATCCACGCGGAACATGGTCTGCACTTCGAAGTACCCTGGACAGGAGTCCAAGCAGAGGGAGAAGGGTGGCGCGGAGATGTTCCTGACGGCGCGCATGATGGCGAGTGCCAGCAGACTAACAGCGGTGGTGGCGAAGACAGTGCTGGCCGTGAGTTCTGTGTACAGGTCGAGGGCCTGCCAGGCGCCGCGCCAGGCGTTCACGCAGCAGAAGCCGAACACAGCGGTGTACAGCCTGGAGCCGACGTAGTACAAGAGCCGGTGCTGGTCCGGGTGCAGTTGCTCGTTGAGAACGTTCTGAGACACGTTGAACGCGTACAGACCGATGAAACCGATCACTATAGAGGCGAGGCTACTTAGCACCGGGTCCCCGGGGTACACGTAGACGTCGCTGAGTCCCCAGGTGCCTCTCCAATAGCCGACGACCGCTGGCGCGGCCACGGTCGCCGAGAACACCGTGTCCAAGATCGTGAGTATCGTGTAATGGAGACGGCTCGATGAACGACCGCTCAGACCGCTCGTCATTCCGGTGCCACCGCGTAACTCGACCATTCTCATCCAATCCTGATCGAGCCTAGTCGCACCGCTCATCATGCATGACTCGAGGCTGTGTCGGTACGCTCTCTCTGCTGGTGCATGACTTTGGCCGGGGCTTTCGACGTGTTCCACGGATTGCCCGGGATGGTCATTCTTCGATCAACTCGCGGCTTCCGTCAAGTGTCAGCAAGCTGTGCAGCGGGGCAGTTAGTTGATCGTTAGAACTTCTCGCGCTGTGCCCCGAGGGACGTTTTTGGCTCGTGTTTCAGTTCGGCGAGCGACGAAATTGGATAAACTCTCTCCGAGGGTTTCAAACAGAATCTGAAGAAAGGCTTCTGGACGTGGACACCAGCCTACCGATCCCAGAAGCTGACACTCGGTTTCACACTTTCGACGACTCTGGCCATGGTACTCGCAGGTTCACTCGAGCTCCCTGCAGGATTTAACGTCCGCGAGATCCTCCTAGCGTTTGCAGCGAATCTTCTTGAAGTAGTATTGCCTCTGGATCGCAATGATCATCCTACCCACTGGACCTGTTCCTTTTGACGCTCTCTCGGGACGATTTCGGTGGCTGTTGCTCGGTGCTCGACACGGGACGATCCTCGCGGACTGGTTGCAAGCAATGGAGATAGGTATCGTGACTTCCTCCGGGCATCTTCAGACCCCCGACGGCACCGTGATCGCGCCACGCGTCCTTCTTGACACAGGATGACGTTCGTTTGCCAAAGCGACGATCAGATCCAGCGGCTAGCTCGCGGTGGAGACCGTTCGTCTCGGTTATTTTCGAGAGCTCACGTAAAGCCGTCGGTGGTTTCGTTCACTTTTCTCGACGATGGCCGACCGACTGCGTTGCGGATGGTGCACCGATCCACACGGGGCGAGTACGCGGCTGTCAGCCGACAGGTCGGGCTGCGGGTGAGTACTGGCATTTGTTCAGTCACCGCTATCTTTTATCAAGTGCTAAGCACGGACCAACACTATCGCATTATCATGAACGGCACCGTCATACGGGCCATGGCATAGAGAATAGTACGGTGCTCTGCTCTCTTCCCTTCCTTCCTCCATCTCTCTGGCCACCCCCACCCACGTGTCCGCGTAAAGCCACGGTTCGTATACGGTCGATTAACGATACGGGGGGGAACGAGCTTTCGACACCCACCGAGCGACGTTCTAAGAAAGTCCAAAGGGGATCCCTGTCGCAGCAGGAAGTAGACAGGAGCGTTTCGGTGGCTGGGCCAGTAATTGGAGGGCGCGAGCGATTGTCAGGAAATTTTTGTCGATTGGTCGTTGGACCCGCGGCCACCATCCGCGGGGGTCTCACTTTGACCTTTCAGCTCTCAGTCGGTGAACCCGAATGAATGGCGGCGAACGCTGATGAACGTTCATCGTTACGGCTACTGTTCGCCAATCTGCCCGCTGTCTAGCCCCTGGCTCCTGCTGCGCTCTGCTGCAACGTACAGGGAGTTTAATAATCCCTGTATAGGTGCGGATCCCACTGGACCGAGTATTTTAAATTTCATGCTACATTTTTCTGGGATTCGTAGATTTTCGAGAAAGGAATCGATCATCCTTGGGTGGGGGTGGCAATTTATGAGTTTTCAGTTCTGGAGGATGAAAGAAGAGCAAAAAAGGGGTACAAGAATTGTGATGTTTGAGGCAATGACTGTTGGTCGTACAAAATGTGCGTACTTCCACAGATTTCAGCATCATCTTTTAATTTGGATTCACATGGTCAGATGCAGACAACAACTGTGTTTGCGTGGTATCGTTTACTACTTTTGTTTGTGAATCAGCAAATATTCGATATTATTGCTCACCATGTGTAACGTTCAAGTAATCGAGGGTGTAAGAAGCCTGTTCAGGTTTTAATAAATCTTTTATAGACTCACCGGTCCAGTAAAACGTCCGTTCGTGAAACAGGGTGGGGTAGTTGTACAGTTAAAAAGTTTCTTGAATCAGTTTTACCTAAATTAGGTATAATAGTTCGGGAATCAAATAAGTGTGGTTTAAGTCGTTTACAGAAAAGCCGCGAGGTTACCTTGAATTTCATTATCGTAAGCTGGCAGCAAAGGAAAAGCCAATTAAACCTTTGGAGCTTGATGGAAGTCGACCAACCAGCAATTTTTACTATCGTGATGGACGTGCAGGCGGTAATTAACAATTCAGGAACCGGCTGGTGATTGATAAGAAACAAGATAGTGGCCGCAGAAGAGGCGACAGGCCACCTTGAAGCCTGATTTTTCTGAGTGGCGTTTCCTGTCCGCCAGTTTCATCGGGCTTTTGTCGTGCCGAACTCATCGCTAATCGGCACCTTTTTGTGCACCAATCAAGCTTGGATTACGGCGATCCTCTCACCTTGACCCGTCATCTGGTTTTTTTTTCTCGCGACAGGCTTTGTTAGCGACGAAAAGTGAATCACACCATCGCGTTCGATCACGTTTCTCCTTTATTCAGAGCTAATTCGCTGCTCCATGCGTGCAGCTTCCGTTTCTCTGCCACCTTTCGGTAATTGGCGCAGCTAGAAGTGGCTGGAATAATCGTCACCTCGCTGCCTTCGCGGTAGAACGTCTCGAGGTAACGAAATCACAGAACAGATTCCGCTTTCAAAGCTTCTTTTCGATAGAGGGTCGTATTTTGCTGCACGTGAAATCTGTCACACAAAAACACACGAATTTCGTGATTCCTGTAGGCATCAATGAACGTCGCACAGGTAACGCCCCCGTCGCGATAAAGTGATAAACCGTGTTGCTCAACAATAGATTCGTTCCTCTCAGCATATCAGAGAAGTTGTACTACGAAGTTTACTAACAATGTTATTCAACGATGCTCCAACATGTACAACCTGAATTCGATATCGGTATCAATCGTGAGGCGTCCAAAAGTAGCATCGATATTAAGCGATCCACTCAGATAATCAAATCAATGCAATTGGATCCCTGATTATTACTTTGTAAATACAGAATGAACCTGGGAAAACCCGAAATCAGAAATTTTCATTCATAGTTCGTTTTCCAATGTGTAGATATTTAGCACCTCTCATTTGCAATATTTGTTCGCGACTTACTCAAAGTGTAGGAATCTTATTGATCGCCTGAAATTAGTAAGGAGTCACATATATTGAGTATTATAACTGTGGGAGGGTCTCCATCCAAAGTGATTGTTTCGAGCGACGTTACAAAATAGAGGCACGCTGATACATTATCGATGTATCATCCAGCGATCTCGAAATTACATGTATAGATAGACCGTCGGACGATAATTGAACATTTACTTTCCTCATTGACACTGGCACCGACGTCTCCATCCACTGGGGATGTTTCGTTTCGCAAAGTTTCAGAGAAGGCCGTGACGAAAGTTGTTAATCTTTTGCGAAGATACGAAGGGAGATTACTTGCACAAATTTCTAGAATTTCTATCACTTTCCTTAACCCTTCATTTTCCTGCCGAACGTGGCTAGGGATTCCCTGACAATGGAAGAGCTTTGAAAGTGCACTGTGAAAGTCTCGAGGATCTTAGGAAGATGGTTTTTACCAAAGACTAGTGAAACTGTAATATATTCTTTTGGAAGTAATATAGTCCCTAATGGATATTGTTGGCGAAACTTACCAATTTGTATCTCGTTGGGAAGTAGAAGACGTAGGTGAGTTTGTCTATAAAGACCACCAGGGGAACTGCTATGAGATTTCGCACAGAACGCAGAGCTGCAAGAATTGCTACTATCGCCAACATCGTGCCTACAATTATCCTGCAACAAATTAGTGGAATCAAGTTAACTGTGGGCATTTTTTTCAGAGGTTGACCGTGGGCATTTGAAGGAAACTATTGCAACTGTTCTAACGAAGCAGCATGCTGTAATTAATATTCTACTTAGTATTACACTTGAGCACAGGAGATATTATCTTATGGTTGCTATCAGCTTGAGATTAGCATAATATATGGAAATGACCGAGACGATTAGCAAACTCATCAGCTACGGCACCGGTAATCCATGTGCTCTGAGCTATAAAAATACAAATAAACATGTTACATTCCTACCATCACTTCTGTAAAAATTCAATAATAATCGACTTTACATAGTTCTAAGTAATGCACGTTTAAAGATAGAACAGAGACTAATGCTTGGATTCACTTTAAATTTCTGGAGTTAAGAGGTGAGTGCCTATCTAGAAATTTTGGAACAATCGATTTTTCGATTTTTATATTTTCTTGAAGTACAACATTTTGAAAATACTTCCTGAAAGTGTCAAGTTAATCCGACCAAAATTGAAAAGTTATACACATGTAAGTAGGTAGGTGTTCCTCGGTGTAGCGCTCAGACCCAAAACTTAAAACGCGTTTTCCTCAAAATCATGTTTTCAAAGTCGGTGACACACATAACTCAAAAATTAATGAACCAATTTACTCGCGGCTTTGCAGGCTTATTTTAGGGTTAACAATATAAGCGCTATTGTGAGATTTTCCCTTTTTTGCCTAGATTTTTTTACACTCGAAAAACGATCGATTTTTTGTCAAATATCGATGCTTTAACTTTGCACAGCAGCCAATTTGTCTCAGAACAATTTTTCCAAAATCGGGCCCGATAGCGCTTAGATAATCTCATATATTATGTAAAAAAAATTGAATTTTCCATTTTGGATGATCCTACACCGAGCTACACTCACAAACCTTTGAATACTTTTTACCACAAAAAATACTGAAATATCCGCGATCTATTGGAAAGATGTACTCTCTCCAATAGACTAATGTTTAATAATAAAAGTTTATCGGTTTTTCTAGAAAAAATTCCCAAAGAAGCATGTTGTTTTGACCGTTCTAGGTAGGCCTCCACCCTTAAGGGACTCACCAACTGTGGCCGCCGAAGAAGTGGTCGAAGATCATCCATCCGCCTCTCCATTGCGCGTTGCAAGCGACCCCAAACACGTACGTGTAGGGAATTTGCGCGATCTTAAATAACGCATTGTGCGCCCAACTTTTCTTTCGCCATGCGCAGAACACATAAGCGTGCAGGTAGCTTTTGAAGATCGCGAAGCCAGTGTGCACTAAGCTGCCCAAGACGAAGCAGAGAATCCCGGGAAACCTTTACACGTCATATAAAATCGATTTTACGAGATCTAGGTCAGATATACTCCACTTATTCGCTCAATCACAACAACTAGAGCTCACCTGTCGTTATGCAGATCCATCAGGCCCCATATTCCTCTCCAAAAACCGACAGTCAATGGAGCAATTAATACCATCGAGAGGAGCACGTCAATTAGTGACCAAATTCGTTTCTTCTGTTTATTTCCTCGCGTGCTATCGTAGTCTCCTTCTTTGGCCAGCATGCGCACGAACTTTGGCTCGTCGAGGGGGTTGATCTAATTCGAAAGGCAACGTGGCTGAGTGTTCAGAAAAATGGCACGCTTTGAAATGGACCCAAGTGGCTGGATAAGTACCTTCGCATTATTTTCGAATTTTTCTTTGCTATCCACCGTGATCGTCGATTCTTCCGAGACGTTCTCTTTCAGCTTATCTTCCTTACAGTCACCCTGGCTCTCCTCATCGTCGATTTTCAGTAAAACCAGAACGTACCTCTCGCTTCTGCCCAATTCTTCGTAGTTCCTGGTCTTCTTCTCGGAGGGTTTCTTTGATATCTTCAGCTCGAGGCTGCGAATTTTGTTATTTCGGAGGTTGAAGACCTCAGGGATGTCGTCCAAGCTTCTCACCCTTCTTTCGTTAAATTTGTACATTCTGGGATGCGGCTTAGAACGCTCGCAGAGTGCGATGATACCACGGCCTACCTTCGACTGTCATTATCAACGAAATGTTCTTTGAACGAATCCTAAAATGTTAAGTGTCGCCTTTCGTTATCACTAGTCATAGTGCGAATGAGACGCTTGCGCATAAACCTGTTTCGTTTCTACGCTGGACTCCTCTGTTTGCGTCCAGGCAGCTGCGGATAGACTTTATTAGAATTGATCCCGATGCACACGTGTAAACTCCATTTGGATTACCATACCGATACATGTAATTTCCGGTTTTTTTCTTCGATCAAACTTTGCATAAAGTTAGCTCCGCGTGATTCTCATTTCATCCGGCTTTGAATCGTATTACCATGGTTGTTTTTTTTAGAAATAGATTAAGAGTGTCGATAGAATTCTTAGAATCTTGAATACCAGGTGGTTCATTCTTAAAATTTCTCATTCTCCAAGCTCGAACCAATCGACTCCACTTTTTCGTCGTTGAACGAAAAGTTCCTTTCGTCAGGTCTCTGTTATTGTTTCTGTCACATTGTTGTGACATGTTCACGCTCCCTGGTGCAGGGATTTGTCGACGGTAATGCCGTTGCTCAATCGTCAAATGTTTGATCGGCAGTGATCCGACGATAAATATAGAAAGTCTCCTGCGGGTGGACCGAATGCTTAATAAAGGCACGAGACGGGTAAACAGATTCATGCTCCGCCGTTAAACGTCGAACCGGTGCGATAATTAGCCACGTTTATTTGTCAATTCACAAATGCAAACAAATTCGAAATATTTAGGTCCAAAACAGACTTCACAGTATGGAGAAAAAAGAATACAGTGTTCAGAAAAGAAAATTTGCGACCAATGATGAAATACTGCGGCGGCTCTGCATTTGTCTGGGGCTGTATGAAGGCAGCTGCAGTGGAATCTCTATATTTCATCGATGGTATTATCCTGCAAAAGCACATCCATGATAGTGCGACTAAAATAGGACTTAATAACAATTTTATATTACCATGTTAATGATCCAAAGCATTCTGCATATAATACTAGGCAGAGGGTCAGAGGCGGATTAAAGTCGGTTGAGGCCCCGGGCGCAAAAGAAAATATTGGGCCCCTTACAAAAGTTACTGATAACTGCAACAGTTACTTCAAAATTGCGCAGCGTTGCACAGTCTTATACTTTTCCCGCTTACAATTTTACGATCCGCTTACAATATGAAATCAAATTTGGTGTCATTAAAAAAAAGTGGAAAGTTGGTTTTTGTGGGGCCCCTCAGAATTCGGGGCCCCGGGCGCGCGCGCCTGGTGCGCCTACTGTTAAATACGCCTCTGCAGAGGGTTTTATATAACACAACAAAATATCTGAAAACGTCGCCATAATCACCACGTATTAATCTCATAGAGCAGGCCCGTCCAAGGGTTTGCTCGTGCGAGCAGCCGCGAGTTGCTCTTCGCTCTCGGAGGCACGCAGCCAGGCCCAAAAGCGAAAGGCCTTCTTGGAGGGGGAATCTATGAACGCTACCTATCCCCACTCTTTTACGGCTGTCGTTCTTGCCATCGCTCTTGCCATCACTGATGCCAGATTCGGGACGGGTTCCCTCGAGAATTTCCCCCACCTCGCGCATACTACACCGGAGCAGTGTGTCCGTGAGCTCGGCGCTTCGGAGTCCAACTCACGGACACGCAGCTCCGGCGTAGTGTGCGCGCGGTGGGGGAAATTCTCGAGGGAACCCGTCCCGAATCTGGCATCAGTGCTTGCCATCGCTCTTGCCTTCGCTCGCAACCACTCGCGACCGCTCTTCGAGGGCAAGAGCAAAAGTTGGACGGGTCTCCCATAGAGCATCTATGCGATTATCTAGAAAAAAAAATACGTAACCCTAATATTAGTTTTCCGTTAAAATTTATTACTCACATGGATATACAAAGTATTACTTTATATTGGTCGTTTTACGAATACTTTGTACACTGACTGTATTTAGATTGAGTTTAATCTACTTTTAAAATCGAAAATTGCAAAAGAAGAAGGTCGGAAAACATTTTTCTTGCATTTTACTCGCCATTTGGCTAATTTTGGAGATAAGTTACTAATTATCGTCCGAGTGATAACGAAAGTCATAACAAAGTCATATCTATAATACCTACCTATAAGGTCATACCTATAATTATTTTCGTCGCAGCAAATTTCTGAAAATCATAGAATTTATCGACGCGCTAACTGGAATGACCCCTTAAAAAGGGAAGAAGAAAGAGGAAGGAAGAGACTGCGAGGGATTATGCGAAGTGCCCGTGTTTGCCGAAAGACGTCTGGATGGAGGGTATAATGAACTTCGACAGAAGTGAACGAGAACTGTCAACAGTGGGATATATCTCGTTTACGAAAGCAAATCGAGTGCTCCTTCAGGTAAGTATACTTCCTCAGGCGCCACTGATAAAGCGAGTTGTGGCGCCTGTCCAACCGTAGCGTCGTGGCGCGATCGCAAACCGCAGCGTTCAACGAGTCGTCTTTAATTACCGCGATGTTCGGACAAATTCAGAAGATGCACGTGTGTTTGTTCTGCCACTTAGTCGTGCAACCTGACGGCGAGTTTCGCGTCTGTGATCCAAGGTGATGCAGGTGACGATCGAAGAGTCAACAGACTTACGTCTCGGGTACAGAAAAAATTCATTTCGATTTTTTTTTAGAGTATCTGGGCGTAGGTAATGGAGAAGTGCTATGGCTGGGGAGTGGTATCTTTATTTGGGGGATGAAATGTGATTTTATTCTGTGATGGGGTGCGAGTCCACTGCTGGGTGATCTGCTTCTCCTGGCGTACTTCTAATGATGGTGTATTTCTAATAATTATATACTCCCAGTGGTGCGTTTTTGATGGTAAATTATTATAGTGGATCTATTGAATAATGATCTATTGCAGAATCTTATTCAGGGCCTCGTTAACCAGTGGGATAAATGGGTTATAACCCAAGGGCGCGGGGATGTAAGCAGGCCCGGATTAAGATTTTTGGGGCCCGGGGCTATCAAACCTTCGAGGCCCCCTCGTGGTTGATTTTTGGGGCCCGGGGCTACATATCAAACTTTCGAGGCCCCTCCGTGGTTGAATAGCGGGGGGGGGGGGGGGTAGTGAGCTAATCGCTTAGAACGGGGCCCCCTCGGAAAGTGGGGCCCGGGGCTATAGCCCCCCCTAGCCCTCCTTTAATCCGGGCCTGGATGTAAGGGTGCTTAAGAATCAAGTATGTTGAAATCCTTCTTTTTTCAATTTTTCATGGGAGGACGTTCAACACGACAATCGTTCAGTCCATACTGGTTCATTAGGAAGAAACTGTAATTTGTACGGTGCATAGAGTTAGTACCTGAACGTTAGAGCGCCAAATCTTTTTAGCCCAGAGCGCTCAAATTTGTTAAGACAGCCCTGATCTTATATCCTACCTGAATCTTTAATGAACGTAGAATACTTACCCCTAAAAAAGATGGAAGGATACACACCACTTCAAAGCTGATTGTCACCAACACTTGGTGAATTGGAATTACTCGAGCAGATATCTGTATACGTTTCAATTTATTGTAATTACATTACATCGACAGATGTACACCGCTTTCGGAAAGCTCTGTCCTTATAAAAATACGTAACAAAGCTCGATCGCGCGCAGCAAGCAGGATTACCGATAAATTAGGAAGCGAAACTAGCGTAGGGGGCTCCGTATAAATACGGTTCGTTTCGTTTTTCACATTTCTCTTCTTCTTTTGTACCTCGCGAATGAACTCTCGTGATCTGTTTTGTGCGTAATCCGGTCGTGGCTCCCCCGCGAAGGAAAACACCTCGTCCTCGTGTAAACAGCTAGTAACTTCATCGTATTATGCGATACCATTATGCGATACGTGTCTTTTCTTCTCGTTCCCTTAAATAACCGTAGAAAATAAAACGAAAGAAGAACAGATTCGTTAGAACTCGATCATAAATCGTACAATATATTAATATATATATACGTATATATATATATATATTATTATTATCATCCTTTAAACCTCTATAGATGGAACTAGCACCAATGACTATTCTCGCGTAGCGATTCCGTTAAAGTACCAAGTTCGATGGACATTTCGTTACCTCGACGTACACGTCGGGTGCCGCTCACCCTCTCTCGACATACAAACGCAACGTATAAAAAATAAAGTCGGACAAGTGTGTATTTCTTTCGTCCCGTACAGCGTCGCGAGAGCACGCGGAAAGATCCACCTCGGGCACTCTGCGTTCTGTGTGCTCGCCAAGCGATCCGTTACGACTCGCAGTCGATAAATCGTTAATAGAATAAATCGTCAACGTTTCCACGCGCATTCCATGTGACATTAAATAACCGCCACTCCTCCCCCTCTGGACCCGTACGGAAAGAAGGGAGGGAAAGAAAAAAGGAAATCACCGGCAATCGTCGCCAACCGACGGAAACGATATCTACACGTTGCACCCTAAGCGATATAAATAGAAACGCGGTAATGTTACATGGAATGTCGGGCTAACAAACAAATCGGAACAATCGGATGCACCTTGCCCGCGGTAGCCGTGTCACGTCGTCGTGGACCCCAGCCTCTTGCCGATCTCTTCGCGGACCCGCGGGCCTACAGGAATATAACATTGCACGAACATCACGAATGTACAGGAACGGACAGGGGTAGGAGGGGCAAACGTATTCTGGCGCCTTTGCAGCGACGATCGTTTCTTGGTCCGTGCAACGTGCTCGGTACAAATACAAACATCTTTATCACACGTGTAAAATCGTTATCGTCCATCGTGTCGTCAACGATTCGAAGGGGGTTGTTCAAGGAAGCGAACGTGGATCGAGGGGCGTTCGATTCCCTGTACGATTGGAATCCGGAGGCGGACGCGCGTCCCCGTTCGCTCCAGCTTTTCTATATCGATTGTTAAGTAGAATAGGAAGATCACCGCGCGACAGACTAGTTAAGTAGCTACGCAGGTCGTTGGCAGCCTCGCGTCTCCGCCTAGCTCGGCTCCTTTGACCGTGCCGACCGAGCGGCTTTCTAGGGCTGGCGTGATCACCGCGTCTCGCGTTCAGCCTCTTCAGGGCTAGATCGGCGGCGGGCCGTTCGGGTAGACGACCATCGGTGTGAAGCTTCTTGCTAGACTGTTGGACAGCATGCAGCTGTAGTCCTCCTCGGTGGATGGTACTAGCGAGGCGACGCCGAGCGCCAGCAGCATCAGCGCCTGGATCGGCAAGGAAACGCGTAACACCCGGCCCAGGAAACGGTATCCCCGCGACAATACCGTTCGACTGCCATTGTCACCACTGAAACAAGTCCATTTACAACATGGTTATCGTGGTCACCTTCCTCTAACCAGCGGGGAATGGTACTCTTCATTTTTGAGAATGTACACTGCCGCTTCTAAGCCTTTGCCCACTTCTGCGCTCTCTGCGTTCGTTGTTGAACGTTCAAGGAAGGGTTTCGATAGAAAATTAATGTACGATTTGAGAAATCAAGTTGAAGTTTCGGAGCTGCATAATTGGTGATTATTTGCTGGAAGCTTTCTTCGAGAATCTTTGTTATTATACTTACGGGAGAGGCTCAGAAATTGTATCAAGCTTTCTATTTAGGCATCTAGTAGCGCTAATCATTGTTATGAATTAGTGCGACAGTAAACGATATGGGCAAATACTCAAGAGCGGTAGCGCAGATATGTATATACGTACGAGACGTCGAGTCTGATTGAGTCAACGTTTCCCGAAGTTTCTATTATTCCTCCGAGCAAATAAAGCTGGGAGTGCGAGGTATCGTTACTGGGGAAACGCTGCTCGGGAACTAAAAACAGAAAATGAAAGAAACGTACTCTGTGCCGGGTGCGTCGTGGGGCCGAACGGTTCCAGAGGCAGCTTCGTCGAGCAGCTACAATACAGTAAAAGAGAAAACACAAACAATAAGGTACTGTGCACGTGAATGCTACTGTCACGAGTCACGGGTGCGATAAAAATTCTGAGCGAGTCGATCAGAGGCTTGAAATAAACTGTCAGGAATCATCTTTCTAAACGTGTACTGTCGACAGTTACACCATTTGCATTCGCCAATAGAATATATTATTCGCCTCCGTGCCTCGCGTTTAAAGTATCGATTAACGTGATCCCTAGACGTAGTGCGTGAGTCTACACCGAAGGCTAACATTTAAGAAGCATGAACCATCGGAGTATCGGCGAGTAGCCACAGAGGACCGACGTTCCCTGGCGGTTTCCGTCTGAAAGCTACCGCCTATGGCTCTCTAGATATTCGTACGAGACGTTAATAGCTCGAATGTTACGATGTTTCAAGTTTCTCGGGGGATAGACGTAACGGGAAGGACATTGGAGCTTACGTCGTGAGAGAGGGATGCTAGAGAGGAGGTCGTGGCCGCGAGTCCGACGTCCCGGGGGTCCATTCCGAGCGCAGCTCCCAGTTTCAGGGCGTAGATTCCTGTTAGTCGTCGAAGGGACTGCAACCTGAGTCGCAGCTCCTGCAGGCAAGCTCTGGTGTCACCTTTCTCGTCCAACAACTGATTTGCTGACTCCTGCAGCGACAGCACTCGTGGCTCGCATCGCTCCAAGTCGCTTCTCAGCTCTCTGAAATGAACGGTGTTGAGTATGTTACTAAACGTATTAAATTCAACGAGAATTTAGCTGTGTCCCTTTTTTACCACTTCATTTAAAGTGAAAGTGTACTGACAAGGAGAGGTTCCCAGGTGTCCACCTCTGATTGCTTTGAATTTTGAATATGTTTTAAAGTAACGAAAAATAAGATATACGTGTTTTTTTATAGGGGCCCGTTTTCATATTTAGGGGGTGAAACCACCCCAGGTATAAAATTTTTAGATGTTCGACTCCGATTGCTTTGGTTTTTGGATATGTTTTAGAGAGCCGAAAAATAAGAAATGTATGTCTTTCTATTTTGGTCCATTTCCATGTTCAAGGGGTGAAACCACCCCTTATAGTTACCCCCTAATAACGGTGACTGACGACAAGAACATCGTCCATACAACATGTTACGATGCAAATTAAATTTATATCAAGTTTTACTCAACACAATTTTGTACCCCGTAAGAACTTTGGGGGATGGTTTCACCTCCTAAATATGAAAACTGGCCGCTATAAAAAACCACGTATATCTTATTTTTCGGTCCCCTAAAACGTATCCAAAATTGAAAGCAATCCTCTCCTTGTGAGTGCTATTATTATTTACTATTTCCCTATACAAAGCTGTTATTTTAAAAGAAGAATGTTTAATCTAATTTCTTCTTTCTCTGACAAGACACCCATACGATAAATAAGACGAAAAGTGAACCACAAAGACGTACCTAAATTTATTATACTTGGCGGTCATGATTTCAGGGGGTTCGGTCAAGTCGACAGGCTCGCTGGCTCGTATGCTAACTTCCGTTCTCTCGAGCCAGGCTAGCAGTTCCTCTATCGTGCGATGGAACTGGTGGTTGGACATCAGAGCAACCTGTAACTGTTCCTGCCACCGTGCAGCCATCAGGCACACTTTGCTCCACCTTTCGTTCGCCACTGTCAATCTTTCTCTCAGCTGCGTGGATCGACGCGTGTCTTCGTTGTGGTCAGTCAGGTGGGCACCAACGGTGTTGAGGCTGACGAGGATGCTTTTGTGGCTGTCCAGGTCCAGCTGGAACTCACGATGCTCCTGTATCACGTCCTCCAGTTGCTCGATATTGCTAGGTGGCGAGTGCTGCTCGCTTTGGGTGCCTTCGGCGAGCTCCAGCCACTTCTCCAGTCTCCAGAGATCGTTCTCCAGTTGCGCCCAGTTGCGACGCGAGCATAGGGGGCACGTCAGCCTTCCATTGTCGCTGAAAATTCAAACACATTGATACACTCTTCTGTAACGATCTTCCACCAATGGTCTGACTTGATTCTTAAAGAGGACTTGGCTAGTTTCAGATGAAATGAGGGAAGAGAGATTAGAAGAGAATGGTTGGGTACTGAGAAACTGTTAGTGCGAAATAGGGAACAGTCACTGATGATAAGTGACCTGCGTGTGAACAATTCTATCTGTAAAGATTCTACCTGAGTTCTCTGATTTGTTGTTCCCGAGTCCTCGCCAGGATGAGGAGATTTTCGTATCTCTCCGTCAACGCTTCCACCTCGTTTCCTTTGGCGGCCTGTACGCTCAGCTTGCCATCCTCTATGAGCAGACCGTGGAGATGACGGGCTAGCTCGATCGATGATTGACAGCTTCCGATCAATTTGCTCTATAATAACGAATTGGTCAGAGTATAAAATGAAATCGAAAAATAGCCCAATATTTAAGGGTTAATTTCACCCACATAGAGTGAATTTGGGCAGCAAAAAAAATTGCATTGCAATCAGGGAGAAATCCCCCACATATTCACAATGTTGCAGAATTTTTTTAATTTTCCCTTATCAGATACGTTATACACTCACAATGTTCTTAGCAGCCGTGTTCAACCCTGGCCCAGCGACGGGATCCGGGGTGACAGCTACCTCCAACGTGTCCAACGCATCGCTGCACTCAACGAGCGCTGCTTCCAGCTCCATTAAGTACGCGTCGCTGGATGTCATCCTCAGCAACCTGGGTAACGTGTCCACTTGCACGGCAGAGTCTTGCTCGAACTTAAGAGTTTCGACCTGCACAGCCTCGTCAACCTCCAGCTTCTCCTGCCCCTCGATTTCCGTTCTCAGAGAAGCCACTCTCTTCTTTATATCCTCCCACAGTAGTTGATACTCGTCCACCAATTCTTGGATCGTGGCTACCTCATCCGAATGGCATTCTTGCATTACCTTCAAGGCCAGTTGATCAGCCTTCTGTAGCGTGATGTTCTGCGTCCTCAGCTCTTCCTCGATCTCGTTCAGCTGATGCAGCCTGTGCCGCGTCGACGCCTTCTGCTCGGGCGTGGCTAGATGCTGTGTCCTGGTCAACCGAACGTCGACCTGTGTTAAGCCGACCACAGCCGCTCCGTGTACCGTGATGAAGTCCCGGTAATTCTTCTGCCCCTGCTGTAGCGACAATAGAACGGCGTTCACTCTCGGTTTCAGCGTTTGCCACTTATCGATAAGCCGCCTGGTGCCGCTGATAAGCGACTTCAGATTATCTGGATCTAGACCAGTCCTAGCCAATCGGCCAAAGTGCTGCTCAATCGTCTTGACCACCGACTCGCGCGCCTCCACGTCCGCCGCGATGCTCTTCGCCCTCTCGATCACCTTCTTCGGCTCCTCCTTCGACACCTCGTCCTCCAACTCCGAGAGCATCTTGTCCGTCTCCTCAAGCCAGTCCCCGTGCTCAGCCTTTATCTGCTCCAGCTCCTGTAAGATCTTCCAAGCGAGCACGATCTTCCCCTTCCTCTCCGCTGACTTCACGCAAGTTGCCGTCCACCTGCGTTCCAAGCCCTCCATCCCGCTCCTTATGGCATCCGTGTTGAAAGAGGCCTTCCAGGCGTCGCAGTCGCCGAGGAGTATCCCGCAGAGGTTCAAAACCTCGCCAATATTTCCGCTCTCCGCTTCGATGTCCTTCTGGAGGTGGTCGTGGTCCTCGAGCTTCTTGTCGATGCAGCTTTGCGCGATGTCTTCGATGACGAACGTCTCAGAGAGCTGAGACTCGACGCTGGCCAGCCAGGTCCTCAGCTCGTTTATCCTCCTTTCCAAAGTGGCCATGGTTCTCATCAGGTCAACCAGCTTCGTCGCTCTGGCTTTGCCGGTGGCCAGCAGCCGGTCCCACCTTTCGTTCGCTTCGTCCAACGACCTCTGCAGCCTGTCTCTCTCCTCTTCCTCAGCCACTTGGATCAGATCCTGGCCGGTGACTTGCAGCCACGAGACTTCACGCTGCTTCAACGCTATCTCAGCCTGTAGCTCGCACTCCAACCTCTTCAGGGTCTCCTCTGGTTCGTTGGTAGCCATCGAATCCGACATCTGAATCCGAACTTCCGTCTCATCTGTCCATGCTAGAAACCTGCTCAGCCTGCCTCTCCAACGATCGTAAAGACCGCAACGCTCTTCTAGCCTATACACCAGCAACGCTGCTTGGTGCTCGAGCTCCCCGTGCTGCTGGCAAAGCAGCGACCGCTGTTGGTGCAAGGCTTTCATGTCCGATGGACTCAAACACTCCCTCAGCTGTTCCGTGATCACTCCGAGGGACTCTAGGTCCGCGGTCATATTCGACAGCCTGGCCTGTTGTCGTCGAATCGACTCTAACTCCTCCTTCGTCGTCGCCAGACTCGCAGCTTTCGCGTGGAAAGTAGTGCTAAGGATCTGACTAATTTCTTCGAACGTTGCGGTGATTCTGTTCGTCTGCTCCTCGTACTCTGCGTGGAGCTTCTGTATCCTCTGGATGAAGTCCCGCCAGGTTTCTAAGCTTGCGTTCAGATTGCCGATTCTCTGAGCGTCAGCGGCGTGCTTCATTCGAATTGACACCGCCAGCGCCTCGTCGCAGTTGGTAAGCAACGAATCCTGTTGCTCCTGCAGGTACTCCAGCTGGGATTCTCCCTGTGGTAACTTCTCCAGCAGCGTTTGTATCCTATTCAGGATCTTGTCCAGTCGCCGCAGATGGATGAATCGAAGTTGTAGCTGGCTTCGCTCCCTCTCCACCTCTTTCAGCCAGGCTAGAAGCTTACTTTGGTCCAGTTTGTACCTGTCCCATCCCGCGAGCCTGTCGCGAACTGCCGCGTGCCTCTCCATGATCCTGGCCAAGGTCTCATTGTGCAGGTTCGTGAGGATGTTGAACTGCTCAGTGGTGGAGAGGTTGCTACCCTCCTCCGCGCGCACTGTCATGATGAGATTCTGCTTGTCGGTCAGCAGGTTCCTGTGCACCTCGCACAGGTTCCTGTGCTCCGACAGACCGTTGTAATCACCGGGCACGCCGTTTGACAAGAAGTCTTGCACATGCGTCAGGTACTCCTGCCAGAGCTTCAGGGCTGTTGCACCGTCCTGCGTTTTCACCAGACGAGTGGACAGACGATGGTACTGCTGGAAGGTCTCTCTGAACACCTTCTGCCACAATTGCAACACCTCCACTACCGACGGCTCCTGCGTAGACACCTCTAGGCTGCGCTCCTTGATGGACTGCAGCTGGGGCTCCGTGCAAGTGAGAGCGAGTAGGTGATTTCTCAGTAGCTTCAACTGCTCCTTCGACTCGCCTTGGCTCACCGCGGTCAGGCTCTGAGGAGGAAACGAAGAATACGTCAGCTACGCGATCTACACTCTTGGTTCCTTAAATAGCTTGCACTCGTAAACGATCGCAAGGGAGTTATTACATTACATCGATCTTTCCAAGTAGGGGAGACTGGGGCAAGTTGATACGTTTTTTAATTTTTTTCATTTTTGTTTTAATTAATTACTTAATAACAAATATGCTAAAATATACTTTGGTCCTTCCTCTTTAATATATTGTAAATGAAATGTTGAGAAAATACATACAAAATGAATGAGAAAATGTTATTTAGACAAAGGTAAAAGTATCAACTTACCCCACTGTGGGGCAAGTTGATACATTTGTAAAATATCCGTTTAATGAGTAAAGGATGGATATCTGGAATATCCCACTTTAAAATGAGGTGCTTGCTTCTTTTTATTAATGTATCTTAATAAAGCTATTTTTTTATTTTATTTTATTCTTTATTTTAACGACATTGACTCCTTTTTTATACCAGCACACGCTTTTTGAAAAAAAATTGAGTGGTATTTTTCCGTGATTCGTTTTTCTGACATAATTTCGTATCATTTTCCTAGAAATAAAAGGAAAAATCGAATTAAAAGTAGTCAGGAAAAATTGATACACTCCCCACGAGTATCAACATGCCCCAGAGAAAACGTATCAATTTACCCCACAGGAAGTTATTATATACAAACATTTCCATAACAAAATGTAGAGCATATAAACAAAATAACAAAACGTAATTACCTTACCTTCAAAGGACTCACAATGTGATGCCCAATTACTTTGAGTGATAAAATTATTTATCCCGTCTCAAGACGAATTGGAAAGTGAACACAACAATTTACTTTTTCTCTATAGAAACGAAAACAGTTAAAAATGGATTGCTAAATTCAAGGTACACAGACGTACGCTAGATCGTAGTAAAGAATTGATCAAGAAGCTTCACATATCTCGCACACAATGAGCTACATATATACAGTGTCGAGATAATTCGTCTGTATCAACCTGCCTCTGTATCAACTTGCCCCAGTCTCTCCTACGTAATATGAATCGATGCGAACTTATCCCAACTACTAACTACCCTCAAACTCCGCCACTCTTTCTATCCCCGTTGCTCAAGCAATTCCGACGAGCTCGAAGCGTCTTCTATTCCCGGTGCAGGCGTCCTTGGGGATTTCCATCGACAATCAGAATCACCGTGGAGGATCATCGCCGTAAATTCTATCGGGGAGGGCCGTCGGAGGAATCGAAGGCGAGTCCTCGAAGGGGTGGCGTCGGAAACTTTCGGCCAAGAGGCGAGGCGGCGTAGGTGCACCGTCCGGATTCAGCTGTTGCGGATTTCGTGACTGATGCAATTGCCACCCCGGGTTAAGCCCCTCGGCCTTGACACAACAAATTGTTTCGGAACTAACGCGATTAAAATATAAACGCGCGTGCGAGCGGAGCTAATGATCCGCGGGCCTGTGCCAAGCACCAATAGTAACGCGCTCGGCCTGACGGACGCTCAAGAAATCACCTTGAGGGGTAGCGGACGCGCCGTGCGCTGGTTCCTTTCGAAAAAATGTCGAGTGATCAGCGGAATCGGCCAAGGTCCTCTCAGCCGCGCTTCCTACTAGGCTAGCCTTGCACGATCATAAAAATAACCGTGGGGCTTTTTCTGACGCGTGCACGGTTATGCCTCCAGCTAAAGGGTTGCGTCAAAAGATAATTCGCTGTCATCCGGGCTAACGTGATCGTTGCTTCCTTCGTCCTCGAGTATGCGGATAACTCGCCAGGAATTTCTTTCTTCGCGTCATGGAAATAGTTTTGTTTAGATAGTTCAAAGTGCAGAGGCTTGGCAATTTTCCCCAATTCATTTAGGAATTATATATTCAGCCGCACAGGTGCCGTATGTTTGGCTCGAAGAAACTGGAATGGCCTGTAGTCTGCACGGACCATCAGAGGCATCCAGACGAATCCGCGAAGGCCAGAATAAGAGAACACGAAGACAGTGCGAGCACGTCGTTCTTCAGCATATGAAACTTACAGCTTTAGGACCCTCGTTTCTCAGAAACACGCCCCGTGGAATTCAGACGTCGCGCCGAGACTCGATCTTCACCCGATTCATTGATCTCGGAATACAGTTTCCGTTTGGTTTATCGACTCCGATTGTTCATTTAACGTGGTGGGGCTTTTGTGGCGATAAGAAAATAGAATTTTAAAAATAGGCTTGCTCTCGCCCTTCGGATTCTAACCGAAATGCTTCAGAAATTTTAATAGAATCTACGAGATATCGTTTCCACAGCGTTTGGCTACTAAGCCAGTAAGAGGAAGTGCCTCTAAAGCAGATGCAGCGCGTATTGTTGAAATATCTCTTCGAGTCGACACACGTCGGAGCGAGTTTCTAACAAATTGTAGTGCCGTAGCGAGCAGTGACCTCAGCTGAGGAAGAGTAGCCGTGTACCGAGTATCGTCTGCCGCTAATTTAAATAAACACGGTGGGGCGCTAACTGGGCGACGTTAAGCGCGCATGTCAACACGTTTTCCATCGATACACGCCGCCAAAATATTTACGGCGTGACGCTACTGTTTACGAATTTCCCAGAGGAAGGCCTAAGAAACTCTCCATTCTTCAACATCTAACCAGAAGCTCTGCTTCAGTCTTCACGTTCCAACTTATATACTCCTTCCCTATCTTCCCTTACATCCAACATCCACTAAATCCCTCTACCAATGCTACTTTTCTAAAAAAAAAAACAGCACCTACTTGACCTCCCCGAAAAACTCGCTGCGCATTTTATCGATCGCGTTACGCGACCCCCGAAAAACCCGCAAAAGAAATGAGCTCGCGAAGCGGGAAAGGAATTCGTTCCGTGTCACTGCCTCCCCCATCGTTTTGCAAGATCTGCAAGATTCTCTAAAAAAGCCGCGACATCCCGCGGAAAGATTATATAATTACTTGCCTGTTGGACCGAGTCCAGGAAATTTTTCGTCTGGCACAGATCGCCGCGCGCGAGCTCCTGGTTGAGGGCACGGGCGTCCGCCGCGTCCGCGAGGCAAGACAAGGTCTCGCGGATGTCTTCGAGGCGTTGTCCCAGGGCCTCCACCTCGCCGTGCAGCGGTCCAGTTGCGTCCAGCCCGACATCCGACGCGATCTGCGCCACCAGGCCTTGAAGCTTCGCTAGCCTCTCCTTGTGCTCTGCCATCGTCTCCTCGCAAATCTGTTGAGAAATCGCAGCAGTCAGAGAACCATGTGCTTCAATCACGCCTCGTGCTTCACACACCCTCCATTGTTACCAGACTATGAGGAAGAGTGAGTTTCTTGAATCACAGCGTCGACACTTTGTGCTACGAGACTCTCGAGAAAGAAGTCTCCCTTTGAAGGAGCATTGTGAGAGGATTGGGGGTGGGAAGTGAACGATGGATGCAAGGGATGCACGTGACAGGTTTTGCACCGACGTTGGGGAGGAAAGGAGCGAGCGTCTGAGTAGCGAATGGATTTCTGAATGACGTCCAGAAACTTCTGCGACTCATGCTCCGCGTCCTCATGCATATGTAATGCGATTCTTTGCGTTTCAACTACTTATCGTTGTCTGGTATTCCTGGCGAAGGAGAGTGCTTGGGGGAACGATGGGATGGAAGCTACTGTCAGTTAGATACCGCGAGTGCGATGACTTTACATGTTGACCCGGATTTTACTGCTTTAATTCGAACCCTTCGCGTCTCCGTTTGGTGTGAACGTTAATTAAGAACAGTCTACCAATTTCACCGTCAACATCATCTCGTTTGCAGGTTTTCAGAAACGTGTTAACCACGCGTCGCAAATTAACGGGATTATTTGTTGAAACGAGAGTATGTTTGACGCCTCTATGAATAGAAGCTTGCGCAAGTCGCGCGGACGTTGCGTCGCTTCTATGCGTCTCGAATTCAAATTTCATCTATGACACGAAGCGATCGCAACGCGCACACACGCACGGGGGAGCACGTGAATGGGTGTCGCGCGGAAAAGTGAATGGCACGAATGAATGGGCGAAAGACAGAGACGGAGCGATGGTAGAAAAACCGCGAAACGGGCGCGAGTGACAGATGCTTCAGGCGGATGCAATTGGACGGAGTCTCTGAAGAGTCCTAAAGTCTGAAGTAAAAAGCATCCTCCCACTCGACGTTTCCCTTGCAGTGACGTGAAATTCTGAAAGTCCAATCCGCGAGCATTTTATCAACGCCCCAGTCCCACCTTATCTGTATTTACTCCGCTGAACTGAGTCTTTTGATACGCGAAGTCGCAGGAGAGGCGAGCGCGAATCCAGGATTTAGTAGAGCCCACTGTGCACAAAGATTCCACACACGATTCTATTCCGGTCCACGCCGTCACGTTTATATTAGACACCACGCGATTCGAACACAAGAATCGTGCTGCACTTGATCGAAGGCAAGGGTTGAAGCTCGTGCGTGGCTGAAGGGGAGCTAGCATTGGGGGGCAGAGGTACCTACGCCTCGCGTGTGTCATTTGGAGTCGAGCAGGGCACAGAGAAAGGGGATGGACTCCCGGACAATATATGAAGACCAGCCTCCGCGTAATCGATACACAGGATCCCTTGGATCGTACCTTTATCTCCTCGGGCGTGCACATGATCCTCAATTTAGGTCACCGTTCATCGTCCCTATTTCTCAGAAGAGCGCGTCACGCCGTGGCGTCGCCCCGCGTACACGTGCCGCTCCGAAACGGAGCACATGCTCCGTGCGCTCGCTTGTAACCGGAAACAGGCTGTCGGTATGGAGAGTGGCACATAATCGGGTCGCGTGCTTGCGAAATTAGCGGCCTTGTTTACGGTGCCCTGCTGGTTATCGCGCGATAACCCCGAGAACGAGATAGCAACGCGAGAGAGCGTCACGGAGAAACGGGCGTCCCGACGCTCTGGACCAGACTGCCGTCCACAGGGGGGGATCGATGCGCATACACCGACCCCGAGTGGTGGGAGACTCCCTTGCCCCGTATTCCAACGACCTACCCCCTCGCAGACTCACGTTTCCACGCACTCGCGTAGGGCGAGCCCCACGGTGCCCCGTTCCGACCCGCATTTGTTGCCAGATAGCACTGGCCTCGGTGAGAATCCCCCATTCAGGGGGTTGGATACTAGTGTCAGCGTCCCTGTCTGGCATCTTACGCGCGATGCTTTTGTTGGGCGGGGTGGGTGTAGTGGTGTGATGCTGGATGGAGGTTGGTTCAAGGGTGTATGGTTGTGCTCTAGGCTACAGTCTTTAGCTCTGGGTGCACGTGGTAAGAAGACGAAGGGTGGCACAGGAAACTGGGATGAGGAGATGAGGGGATGTCGTTGGTTAATAGTTTGAATAATTGTTTGAAGAGGAGAATGGTGGAAATTGGTCAATTTTGGAGTTGACTGGCAACGAAAGATTTTTATAGGATATGTTCCTATAGGTCTTAAAGAATCTGAAATGTATAGGTAATTATTTACCCTAGAGGCGATGGGAAAGGTATAAATAATTTGTGAATACAGTCAACCCTCCTATAACGCGATTCATTCGTACCGCGTTATATGGGAACCACATTATGAGAGTACCGCGTTTTAGGTAGGACTGTCGCAATTTTTGCTCCGCGTTATATGGAAATCGCGTTATGAGAGTGTTGCGTTATAGGGTTTAAAAAAATAAACCGTATTAAAAAAACTGTAATAAAAAATTATTTTTTTGAAAATTCTTTCCGACACATATAGACTTTCAGAAACGGTATACAATTTATTTAAATGTTTTCTCGAAATCTTTTGTACTTTGCGAGTTTCAAGCACCTAAGTAAAAAGGTAGGTAAGTGAGGAAAGCGAAATGCAACTTGAATCTCCACGCTGGTGTACTCGGTTATTATGGTATTGCACAATAAAACATTCACTCAAACGGTGTTTCTTAACATTATTATTATTTCTCTGGCAAATATTGTCTGTTATTAGGAATATCTTCACTAACGAGGACATTCCGAACTTTACGCTTATTTTTTATAACTTTCCCACCGTCTCCAGAATAAAGAATTTTACATTTCGGATTCCTTAAGACCTGTAGAAACATATCCTTAAAAAACTTCCGTTGCCAGTCAGGTCCGAAATTGACAAATTATTTAAAATTCTCTTTTATGAAAGAAGGATGGTGCAATGTGAAGCTTCTACATATTACCAGGTTGTTATCTGAAGTTTTAGTATCGATCGATGTTGGCTGGGTAAATCGCCGAAAGTGCAGAATTTACCGCTTATCTGACCACGATAGACAGCTCGGCTTGTTTGGCAATGTATACAATGTCACTGATCGATCAGCATGGACGTTTCACGCGCGATAACGATGACTCTTGCTACTCAGGCTGCACCTCCAGGTGTTTTAGAAAGTTCTTTTTTCCAGCACGGTATGCTGATTGAATAAACAGCTGAAGGTACGTCTCCGAAAGGTGACGTGCTAATGTTTAAACGAAGGATCACGTAAACACGTGACAGCCAGGTAGAATTCGACCGGCGATTGCAAAGTATTTAACACATTTATTGCATTTGCCTGGAAGAATTTACTTTCCTTTTCACGACTTCTCTCGTTACCACTAATTCACTAATCGCCTCCGATGAGTCACGTCTGCCGGAGCAATTAACTGAATCATACCCCGCACAACAGGATTTCGGGTTCGCCGTTCAAAATAAAATAATCACTTAAGGTGCAAATCCACGATGACACAAAAATATCGTGACTCCCGTAAGCCAGCTATTTCATTATTTTATTGTTTTTCAATTATTTTGTCATTACTTTCTCGAAACTAGACTCCCCAGAGACAAGTTTTAAGATATACATTCAAAAATCTCTCGCTACTATTTCCATTATTTACATTTAATTGCCCCCTAAATTGTCTCGTGATAGGTAAAATCTCATCGTGGATTCGCACCTTTATACCTACTCATAAAAACAAAAGCACGCGAAGCATTGAACGCAGTTCACACTAAGCACATACCTAGCCAAGCTATCTCACAGTTCCATTGGTACATAATTCACGTACTCCGAATCTTTTATCTGCTGACACGAATGCTAAATATAAATTCGTACAAACTTTCCACTTCCACTATTCCTACACTTTTTCAGTCCTCGGCATTCCTTCTCCTTCAAGTTTATTTAAAAAAAAAAAAAAACGTCACTCGCGCGATACTTGTATTCTACGCTACTTCTCTGCCCAATAAAATGTACAGAGAAGAAGAGAGAAGAAGAAGGATGGCGCAGAGAAGACGAGCGTGGAGATTTAAAAGAGGGAAGAGTGATACGCGTACCTTGATGTGTTTGACGGCCTCTTCAGGTGGCAGGTTGGCGACGCTGTCCATCTGCGTGTCCACCCAGGCCTTAACCGCGGCGCTCGAGTCTTTGTACTGCTGCCACAATCTGCACGCGTGCTGATACTTGGTGCAAAGGGTATCTAATTCGGCCCTGGTGTCCTCCCAGGCCTGTACCGCCTCATTTACCGCCGCTTCGACCTTCTCGCGGACCTCTGCAGCGCAACCCTCCCGCAGAGGTTCGGCAGCCTCTCGCAATTCGCCAATGAGAACTTCTCGCACGCCCAAATCACCGCTGAGACCCTGAAGCCAGAGACACATAAAACAGCTTCTTCTCATGTAGCCACTCGTAACCAGCCTCTCCTATCTCCTTCCGTTTCCTGTTAACTCGGTCGCCAGCTGAGTCCACGCACTGCAAGTCGACTGAATTTCATCGCGACAGTGGGATGAACTTGGAGGGAGGCATATAAAATTGCTTAAAATTTGAAATTCAATAGGACTCATGGACGAACGGAAATTGAATGGAAGATGCGAATTTTATGCTAATGATCTGTTCTGCTGAAAGTGGAGATATCCGTGGCAAGTTTGAGAGCTCTAAAAGCTTACAGAGGATACAGTATCGTAGATATCTGAAGCTTCGATCGCAGAGGGTCAATAAAATTTATTAGATATCAGGCGTTAATTTACTAAGAACTAGCTTAAGGTAGCCGGCGTTGCCCGGGTAAAACTTCGGTTATCGCGGGGTGATAAGAGGGTAAAATAAGGGGGAAGGGGTGGGATGTCCAGATTTCATGGTAGCCTATATTTTCCGCAGAGTTCTAGAGAATAATTATGTAAAATTTGGTCCAGATCGGGTAAAAAAATCGGGATAAAAAGTATTCTATGTAATATTCCTGGTCCTAGACTACGTATATACCAAATTTCAGAAAGACCCGTTGCGTAGTTGCAACGTGATTGAGTAACAAACATCCAAATATCCAAACACATTTTCGCATTTATTATATTAGTAGGATTGCTGAGGAAGGCGGAAGTAAATTGGAAATTGTAATGGCTCTCTTTTCCAACGAGGTCTATACACGTGTCAATTAAGCGTGTGCAATCAAGTTCACTTAATCAGTTTATTTAGACGCGTGCCACTGGGCAGATGAAAGAGGCGACCTCACCCGCAGAGGCTTCTTTTATTCGCCTCGGAGTTCAATGAAACTTGAATCAATTTGGTAAGGACGATCGCTCGTCTCCATCCTGGCTTCTATTGCTATCGTTTCCCTCAATGACCCCGATGATCGATATCCCAGCTCCGTATGCTAATGCAATAACAATGCAACGAAGGAGAACGCGCTGCTCGAGCATGATTTAATCGCGCGAACCTTGCAGCGTGTATTAAACCAGCCTAACGAGGGAAATTGCACGCGTTTCATGCTTATTACCAACGATTAAAATTGCCTGTGACGTGGTCTCGATGATATTCTACGTCGATACGTGGCGATTTCGCGTGCTGCTTGCGATCACGTGGAATGGAGCATGGCCCGTTATGCAACGCAGAGTACAGGAGTAATGGATACGTCTCGAAAAAGCCTCGGACATTGTTCCATTGTTCGGTTAAACCGAGTGATTGAACGAACGTGTATTATTTGCTCGATAATCTTCGAGTTAATTGCGATCATCGTAGCCATTAACCCTGGATCTTCGAGATACGTTTCCCAAGTAATTCCTCATCGTCTTCGACGTCGCTGGTATTAGCATACTCTGTTCTCCTCGGCTCAAGCAAATACGTATAATGCAAACGATTAAAAAAAGGAAGTTTGCTAAATCTAGGAACTCTGACCTTAGCTTACTATAAAATCTTCAATATTTATCCAATTCCTTTCTCTTCTCTTACAATAAACCGAGGTCGTAGCATTCAACTTTCCCGAAACTTCCTTCAGCGTTTACCAAGTACATATTTGCTCGCTAAGAAGCGTTAGCAATAATTGAAGAAGAATTCTTAGATCCCACGTTAACTTGTGAAACTTCTACGTAAGATTCTGCTGTTTCTCACGAAACGAGGAAGAAGAAATTGAAAGAACGCGGGAGAGATTCGATCATAGATCGCTAGATATCGCTTGGAATTCGGATAGACGAGTGCGTATGTCCCTCAAAGAATGCACACGCTAGGTTTTCCTCAAATACGAACTATAAATAATTTTGAGTCACGAGACCGAGCACGTTTCGAGGCTCGAATTCGGTCAGAGCGTGGTTGAACTAATTCTGTGTAGTGTACTCGGGTTCGTTCACCTGCCTGAGAATTTTCCGACCAGACCGTAAGCGGAAATCGAATCGCCGCGAAATTCTCGCTTCACTACTCTGCCGAACTTCCTTCCTCGCAACGCTGCTAAATATTCCCCGACAAACTCGCGTTGCAGCGAATTTAAACAGTTTACACTTTCCTCGGATCTCGATTCACCCATAAATATAGCCTCTGCATAAATCACGATTCCAGAAATATTTTTCATCGCAACCTATTGACATTCAATTCTTCTTTACACTCTTAACTTTTTAATAAATTCTTTTGTCATCGAAGCATAGGTATCGATAAGAATTAATAAATTTCAATTCTGAATGTTTCAACTCCAGAATTGAAAGAAACTTTCAGAATTTGGACTTCTGAAAGCGAGGCTACTGTTCACATTTTTGTATTTTTTCTTTTAGCGAGTGAGAATCGAAAGGCAAAGGGCTTCGTGATCCAGGAAGAGAACGCTCTAAACGGTGCTCCCGCGATTAATCCGGATAACCGAGGTGTCTGCCGGTGTCTATTTCAAGAAGCTACGTGGCACGCGCGCGACGCGACACTTGTCGATTTTAACGAAGCCGCTCGCTCGATTTTTCGCAGACAGGAAGTCGCTGCACCGGGTCCCTGGATTGGAATTGTGGGCGCGGAATCGCGATAGGCAACGAGTGACAGGAAGCCGCGGTTGGCCTCAAACTTCCGCCCGATGCGTTAGCCGCTGACGCGGCAAATTCTCCGATTCGCTAAATGAGTGCCAGCGTGTCGCTAACTGGGAAAATTAACGGGAAACCTCTGGGAACTCCTTCCGATTCTCCGCGCGCAATTACTCTCCAACAATCTACCAAATTAAATAAAGATTACATCTAACTAAACTAACAGAATATGAAAAATAGTCCAAAAAAGTCTCTCGCTAAATTCTTGAATGAAAATCTTCTAACTCAGTTGTCTAAATATAAAAATATTAATGTAGAAGCTTAGAAGTTTAAGCATATACAAAGAATCGTTCGTGATTTTTAAAGAAATTGTTGGACTTTATTATGAATGATGCCAATGGCAACTGGACGAAAGATCATAAAAAGGGGCCATAAAAAGGCGCAGCTGGGCGTACGTGCTCGTGGCACGTCTAAATTTGACGGTGAGCAGAATTTGGTAGGCGAAACATAGTCCGGAACGAGCGTCGAGGAAGGAAATCGTAAACACGCGGAGCGCGCTCCGAGGCTAGGTAAACCGGTGCTTTTCCACGTGGCATAGTTTACATACCGTATCACTGCGTCATACGTCTAGCCGCTTTGGTCGTTTGTGTCATCCGGCGTAATTATATCAATGTGGATTAGCGAGCGTCACGTCTGGCCAAGTGTTTCCTTCGTTTCCCTTCATTTTAATACACGACACGTCCATCGCGCTCCATATGTGCCGCGCACTGGCAAACGCATTCTCCAGCACCGAGATCCTCGCATTTTTATATTAATTAACCTCGTAATATGCTATTACTTTCGGTTAATAAATGGAGCTTGATGAACGACGCTAATTGAAACAGTTAGTGGAGCTTGTAAGTAAACACCAAGTAACTCGACTCTTTAATTAATTTAGTTTCTCATAAGGCACGTTAATTTTTACTCAATTTCCAATTTTCACGGCACGATTGAACTTTCTACTATCACGATAGTGCTGCGTAGAAGAATTAAGAAGAATATATTACGATTACTGTATATTATGCATTAAGATATCCCCAATTATTTATGTACACTGAAATGCCTGTGACCGTTTATCATTCGCCAGACCAATGCCACTGCGAGTTGTTTATCGAAACTGAAAATGCCTGGCTCGAAAACACAGCTGTATCTATACTTTCTCTAAAACGAGTCATCTGTTTTTGCACGTTTGTGTATGTATCCGTCTCGGTTCTAGTTTGTATGTACAAGAGATTACGAGCTAGGGGACAACGCGGGGAAACATAAGTTTCGGTGGCCTTACATTGTGTTCTTCATGCTTCCACCTACTGTACATTCCTCAACTATGTAGATAAGAAAGAATCGCTTCGAATTCCAAGTGTAGGCTTAGAACACAGAGTGCGTCAAGAGAATTGAGGACAAGGTGGATGAATCTATTCACCTCCTCTTATATTCATTAAAGACACACACAAGAAGATGATTCTTAAATTAGAAAAGAAATCAATCGAAAACTATACAACACGAACTTCTAAATAAACTAAGAAACCCGTCTAACGCGGCACTAAGTTATCCAAAGCCGTCGTCGAGTTTCGCGAACAGTTCACCGCGGACTCGTCAGCAAGAGTGGGTCCTCGCGACATGAATATTCAAGGTACTTACTTCCGACCAGCCGATTCGGTGCGTCGGGGGCAAACATACTCGGCTCTCCGCGAATCGACGTATCGCCGATCGTCCCGTCGATCATTCGCGTGGATCGCGTCAACGCCGTTCTTCATTCTTCATCTCACGGTGCGTCGGGTGTCGACGAAATTTTGGTAACGGCACCGCGAAATCGGCCCTCTCGACGAGGGGACCACGAGGCACCAGTAAAGACAAATAAAAAGGAAGCAAAAGAAGGAAGAGAAAAAGCAAAAACACTCGCGTCGCGGTGTGCCCTCTGACGCGGGAGGATCGAGAAGAGGAAGTTGGCGCTCGAGCGTTCGCGGCCGATGCGAACGCGACGACGGGACTCGTGCCACTGATAGGCGACCCACGATAACACCAATCCTGCTACAGAAACACGCATGCGTGAAACCGACCGCGCTCCGCTCGCACGTGGCGAAGGTTATCGAGGTTGAAAGCGTCTTCCGGTGAGGGAGTCGATCGATGGATCGTTGGCTGGTGCATTTAACGATCATGCACTTTCGGCTGAAATTTTCGGGGTGTAGAAATGTTAATGCATGGGCTTTTTGAGTTCAAGAATTGCCAATAACAATTTTTGACGTTTTTGCGAAATTGCGTAATTAAGAACAAAAAGAAATCATTTCTACCGCCAGTTAGTTAAAAGCGTCAGAAACTTTCCCGTTCAAGTTTCAAGTGTTCCGAATGATTACTTTCAGAGTCTCTACGATTCTCGAGGATTTGATTATAAGGGCGTTAGGTAGATACATGTTTCTGGGTCGAAATCTGTCGACGATTGCAGCGCATGGAGCTCCTTGCTTGAATAGTGTAAGAGAAAGGGATAGATGTTCCCTCAGAAGTATTGGAAGCCACTATGCAAGAATGCAGGCCGCTCGATACCTCGGAACTGCAGTTATTCAGAGTTCTGAAAGTTTCAGCGCATTCCAAAGACTTTCAACGGTTCGAGGAATGCTCGACCAAGGAGTTGTAAATCTTGGATGCTTCGAATCGTTCCATTACTGTCAGATTAGCTCTTGCACGAACCGATCCAATTCTCTCTACACAGTTCACCGCTTTAAAATTCAATTAAAATTCTCGCCTAATTAACGAATTCTAGTCCTCGCGACCTGTTTCTACATACAGAAGCTCGAGCTCCCAAGTGATACAGCTTCGAATTCCTCTCTTAGAATCCCAACAATCTTACCTCTAGTCGTTCCGTAGCTTTCAGCAATCTATTATAATCCACTGACCCCTGAACAGTCAACAGCTCCATCATGTAGTCAGCTTCCTGGACAGACTGCTGCACCATTTCCAGCTGACTCTCGAACCTCCTCCACAGGGCAAGCCTGTTCCTCAGCAACGCTAGCAACTGGGAACACCTAACCTCTAGATCGGTATGAGCGTCCTGGAGGTTGGATATGTCCCGTTCCACGCTGACAGGCGAGACGGAGACTCTCATGACAGTTGGCACAGTGTGAAGAAGCTGTCTGAGGCTCATGATGTCCTGCCACAGAACAGCCAGCTCATCGGCGACCGTTTGGCAACGATCGACAGCAGAAGCGACTACGTCGCTTCCCTGCTTCTCGCTACCCTCACACTGGTCCAATATAGACGATTGCCGTTGATGGGCCTTCCTGACGCGACCCAGTCCACGCTGAATCGCCTGGAGCCTCTCCCTCAGCAGCTGAGCTGCGTCTAGCTCCTCGCTGATCTGAGTCTCAATGCGACGAGCCGAGGACAACAGGACGCCGACTTTCTCGCTCTCTGCCACGGGCAGGAGACCGAGTCGACCCAGCTCGTCCTGGATCAAAGAGATCCTGTCGAAAAGAACAGTCAGACGCTCGATATAGAGGTCCAGCTCCTCCTCGGTCTTCAGAACACCGTGGAAACCGTCAATGGTTATCCTCAATTCGTTCAGCTCTCTCTCAAGCAGCTTCAACTTCTCGTTCGAGGAGATCTCCTCGGAGGAGATGTTTCGAGTCACTTCCTCCTGGATGATGTTGATCTTCTGCGTGACATCTTGCCAACGATCTTGGAGCTCGCGATGGAACTGCCTCTGCAGCATCTCATCGGAGAGAGGGATGATTCTCAGGGCCTGCTCGAAGCTGTTGTTCGCTTCCTCGCGTATGTTGTTGTGAACCTCGTACTGTGCTTTCAGCTCCTAATGGGATAGTATAAATTCAGTGGAAAGATTGAAGTCGTGGATCCAGAGCCGGATTTACCTTTCAGGGGCCCCAGGCTGAATATTTGGTGGGTCCTCGGTTAAACGTAAAAAATAAAATGACGCTGATTTGATTTTTTTTATCATAATACTCGTATAATCTAAATAAGAATTTAATTTCAAAATTAACATTGAATATCAAAACTAAACATGACATTAACAAAAATAAACATTAAAGATACAAGTTAATAAAGATAATATAAAAAAATGCTAATTTTTTGAAGAAAATATTCAGAATGAGGGGCCTAAGGGTAAATCCAGCACTGCGTGGATCGATTTATTTTTTTAAGGAGAATGCATTTACCCAGAATTGGCGTATGTGACCGCCAGATGGATCGCGTAGCTTCTCTAATTGCCTCTCGACGATAGCCATCCAGTTCTCCACGCGATTCATCTGCGTCTCCTGATTGTTCCAGCTCTCCTTGAATGCTGTCAATCTCCTCAGCGACGACTCCACGTTGTCCCGAAGCTTCACGATCACGTCCAACGCCTCTCCGTAACGATCCTCTGGATCCTCGATGTTGATCAGCTCCTCGAGACCGCGAGCAACGTTCAGCAGTTGAATTAGCCGAGCGTGGTGGGTCGCCACGTCTGTCACCAGGGACTGAAAGAAGATCGGGATCGCCTGTTACGAAGTGCTTCTCTATTGCCGATGAAACCTGATATGTGCTAATCCGAGACTCGATCCTATTACATAAATCCCGAGCTATCTGTACCGTCCGTGAGAAAGAGAGCTTGATTTCTTTCGCTAGTTTTTCTGTCACAGCAAACTTCTTATACCCACGTGTCTCGGAATGTTTTAATCATAAACACTGTGACTCACCTGATACAAAGAGATGTACTGATCGTAGTCGGACGAGGTGACTGTCTGCAGGTCAGGGACTCGCTGGTGGGCCACCTGGAGCCATCCTCGTTCCTCCTTTACCCCCTGTTCCAGAAGAATCCACCTGGAAGCAGCCAAGGCCATCTGCTGAGCCCTGGATGCCGCTTGGTCCAGCAAGGATATAGCTCTGCTGTGCAGATCCTCGTGCAGGTCCGAGTACTTGGTCCTGGTCTCAGGATCCAGGTTACCCTCCAATGATTCCAGGATCCCTCTGCAGTGATTCAGATTGACGAAGAACTTTCTGTGCTTCTGCATCTCTTCCTGCAGGTGCTCCAGGCTCATCACAGAGATCGGGCTTTCTAATAGATCCTCCGCGATTTCGGTAATCTGAGCGAACTCTCGCAGCGTCTGCTCGTACTCCTCAGCCAGAGCCATAAGTTGTAGAAGGCGTTCGCGCTCGATGCAAATACCGTGCTCGATCACCTTCGTCATCTCGTGGGCGGCGTAGGTTTCTTCGGGGATGTGCTTGCCAGGGTAATCGCGCAGAAGTTCGTGGGATGTAGTGAGTAGGGTTGCTGTCTTCCACATGTGGCAACGGTTCATGTTTTCGAGCTTGTCCAGCTCTTGGAGCTTCCACCTTGTGGACGCTTCGACCTCGATGATTTCGTTCAGCTGGTGGCGTTGCTCTTCGATCAACCTGGTACGACAATTACAATAGAAATTTAATGAGTGCACTTTCGTTTGAGATTGTTACCATTTTTGAAAATAGGAATAGTCTCCTTACCTATACATGTTGTTCACGCTGTTTATGAACTCGTCCCATCTAGCTAGCTCACTAGTCACATACTTCTCGCCCTCGCTGGTGACATCCTCGATCATCTTCACGTGATGCATGAGTACATCGAGGCATTCCTGCAAATTAGCGCGATCCTCCCCTGGATAATTAGCCTCCACTAGCTTCCAAATGTTGTTCAATTCATGGATGTTCTCCTCTACGTTCTCCACCTCGTCCTTCAGCTCGGCATAGGTCTTGTCGCCGTGGAAGGGTCCGCTGGGACATTCTTTGTCCAGGAATATTCTGTACTCTATCGTTTCTAGCCACGTGGAGACGGTCTCCACGATCACTACGAGAGTTTCCTCCACAGCCATCGCGTCCTTCTCCTGCACAGCGTCCCTCAAGTGGGACAGTTCCTTTCGGATATCAGCTGCGCGCTCCTCCGCGAGCTTCTCATTAGCTACCTTCTCCAGCTGCGCAATGTGCAGGATGTTCCCCAGGTGACTCGCCTGCTTAGCGTTTCTAAGGCTCTGCATTCGCTCGGATATCACCTTTGTGGCTTGGTGGCTCTGAGGCATTGGATGCGGGGGCTCGTACTCAGTGGTCTCAGCGAGAAGGAAGGCCTTCGAGCTGGCTCCCTTTTGAGGAACCGCGTGATGGGCCATTTCCCAGGACGCTTCGTCCCTCTCCACCTCGTCGTACTTCGAAGCAGACGGTTTCTTAGAGGATTCGCTAATTATGTCCGCGTAGGTCTTGATCTTGGGACGCTCTTCCTCTTGCAATACTGACCCCACTGGGGACAGTTGTTCTTCAGTGGTGTCCATGGGTTCAGGAGAAGGGATCACGACGATTGGCGCTTGTTGCTGAATTTGAGCTTCTGATGACGGATCGATCTTCTCTTTATCCAGAGTCCACGCTTCTTGGGTGCCTTTGACCGTTGCCTCTGTGGCCATTGTAAGTGGCGAGGTGGTACTCAGCGTAGCCTCCTCGATTTTCTCTTGCGGTGTAAATTTAGACTGTTCCTTCGGCGCAACATCGTCCACTTGTACGGGTACTTTCTCGAATTGGGCATCGCCAGTGGGAGATCTCTCTTTGCCCGCGTTCTTCTTGGTCACGTCGGAATAGGACAATTTTAATGAGACATCTCGCGACTCTATGGGTTGGCCGAATATGGATTCGAGATCCTTCTCCCCTGAAGAACAGATTTCTATGGTCTTATGCCTTCTTTTACGCTTCTGCCTCTTTGCTGCGTTGGCATCATCGGCTTTTCCCGTGTTACTTAAATCCTCTATGATAGTTGTGTCCTGCGAAGTGTCAGTTAGCTTACTCGTAGTGTCAGTGGTGTCACTGGTGGACAATTCTATGGTAGCTTGCAAAGATATCTCGAAAGCAGTGTCCCCAGTTGAATCTCTCTCCAACATGGTGGGTATAAATGATTCCTCCGTCTCTATTTTAGGCTCTACTTGTTCCGGGAGTCGTTGCAGATACTCAGTCTTCGTTCCCACTTCCCGATCAACAGATCCTTCCGCTTTATCGTCTTCCTTCGGTCTCGAGTCATCTTCAGTTTCTTGTACTTGTACATCAGGTGCTACTGGAATTTCTGTATACTTTAGAGGCGTCCTTATTTCCATCGACGCGTCCACCACATCCGTGGATATGGTTCTTATCAAGTTTTCTTGCTCATCATTCTTAGCCGCTGCTTCTTCGACTTTACTTATCTCTACAACTGCGTCTGCAGGTTGCAATACCCCATTCGTTTGCTGGGCAACGGTCACTAAAGAGGGTTTTCTTTTCTCGGCACTTGGCTGTGTTTGTGCGCTTTCGTCGCACGTTTCAGGGCCGATCTGCGAGCTTTCCTCGACCTGAGGTACCAGTTCCATCGTCTTTATCTGCACAGAACTGTCCAACGTCTGTACTTTATCCGGAGAAATAGTTTGCGATGCTTCGTCAATCGCCTGCGTCGCTTCCTCCAAGCTGGTCTGCGCAGACAGCTCGCAAACCTCCGCTCGAACAGGGGAGACACTTATTGGACTGGTCTGGATCATGGTTTCTTGGGTGGGTTCAGGCAATACCGTCTGAGATTCAGTTTCTTGGGTGTCAGCCTGCCGTGGGCTTTCTTCGGGGGTGGTTTGCGTTTCCACGACTTCCACGGAAGTTTGCTGTAACAGATCCGCCTGGACATTAAAGTCTAACTTAACTTTCTCTGGACTTGCTGGCTCGCTCGTCTGTACTTCCATGTCCATGGTCTTGGACTCTTCTGGGGTCACTGTCTGCACAGCAATGCCAGTGAGAATCTTCTCCTCCACTGGTGGCGGAGTTGTCTGTTGCTCAGCAGCAACTAGAGCCTTCTCTGCAGTCTGAGTCTCCATTTCGATGGATGGAGCTGTTGGCGAAGTCTGCGCTTCAATGGAGACCACTTCTGTAATTACAGTCTGAACTTGTGTTTCTTCGGTTTTTGGTGGAGGAACTGTCTGTCCTATGTCTTCTATCGGACTGGTTTGAGCACCATACTCTTCCACTTGAATCACAGGTGCTTCCGATGTCTGAGTGCTTGTTTCCTCAAGCTGAGGCGCCTCTGCGGCAACCTGCGCGCCAAAGTCCAAGGCAGGCAGCGGGGAAGTCTGCATTTCCGAGTGCTGGGTAGTTGGTAGCTCAGGCTGTGGTGTTTCTTCAATAGTTTGCGTGCTGAAGTCGAAGACAGGCAACGGGGACGTTTGCATTTCCGTGTGAACTTCTTGCACCTTAGGTTCCTCGATTTCTTCTGCATCTTGTGGCGGAATCTGTGGGGAAGTTTGCACTTCTTCGTCAACTTCTCGAATTTCCAATACCTTGATTTCTTCAGAGGGCTGTGGAGAGGTTTGTACGCAGATCTCAGATACCCCTTGCAGTTTTGGGGACGTAGCAACAGAGACACTCAATTCTGGAAGACTAGTCTGAGTGTCAGCTTCGTTTAAAGTGGGGTGAGTTTCTTCTTTCCCCTCCTTCTTCTTTTTCTTCTTCTTCTTCTTCGTCGCCTTTGCATTCTCACTCTCCACTGTTACCAGACTATCCGTGAATTCCCCTTCGTCAGTGGTAGTCCTGGGGAACTCAGTCAGCTCCTCCTCCCTGGAGCTCCTGATACTCTGCTTCCTCTTCTTCCTCCTCTTCTTCTTCATGACAATTTCGTCGTCGGGAGTAGTCGTGGACGCCATCGTCCTATCGTCCGCTTCGTATCCATCTACACCTTCCGAGGTCTCGTCTTTCTGAGTGACCTCCAGCTCCACTGACTCGATCATCCGCCCGATGTCAGGCTGCGGAGCTTCGCTCGCCTGTTTCGAGGAATCAGACAGAGGGATGCTGATCTCCACTGAATCAGTGATGTTCGAGATGATAGAAGTGCTCGACTTAGCCTCTATCGACTTGGCCAATGATCCAACATCTTCTTCAATCTCCTTATCCACAGCGACGACCACATTTCCTTCCGATTCCATCGCGGGCTCGGTGTGACACTCGTCTTCTTTCTCCGAGGTGATCACAGACTTGTCCGAAGTTTCTTCCTTCTCCGACGTGATTACAGATTTGTCGGAAGTCTCCTCTACCTCTGAAGCGATTACAGACACGTCAGAAGTGACCAGGTCCCTTTCCAACGCCATCACAGACTTATCCGCTGTGGTAACTTCTTCCTTTGATACAATTACCGATTCGTCGACCGTGGCCACTTGCTCAGTTACTGTTGGAGAGGTTTGAACGATTTTATCATGGATTACCGAAGTTTCCCGGTCAGCTGGCAGGCTGATGTCCACATCCTCCTTCACCATGCGATGTGGCGCGACAGTGGGCTCGGCCTGACTCTTCACCGACACCGTGGGTTCCATTTCTTCTCCCTGCTTACGAACAGCCAAAGATATCTCCACTTTGTGGAAGACTGGCTTGTACTCTGGCTTCAAGGCTTCGTCCACGTAATCGTACTCCGTTTCAGGGACGAAGGAGTCTTTCACTAGCTGCTGCTTGGTGTTGATAGGCAGGGCATCTGGCTCTTCCTTCGTTCCTTCTATATCAGGCTTCTTGGTGTCTGTGATTGAAGCAAGTGACTGCTCAGCTTGCACAGGCTGCTCTCCTGAAATTTCAACTTTCTTTTGTACTTTTCCCGACGTGACATCCATCAGTGTGCCCTGTGCTTCTATTACTTCCATCGAAGGCGCTTCTTCCAATACGGAGGCATAAGATTTGCCAGCATCTATGGTGCCGCTACTGTCATTGTGCGTTTCTACATCTACCGTGCGACCTTCTAGCTCGATACCAGGTGTTCCGTGCTGTACAGGTGCATCGACAGACTTACAGGTCGCTTTCGGGATGGTTGGCACATCGTCCGATAAGATGGAGTCTACCTGAGGCTTGGCCAGCCTCTCCTCCGCCTCTTGTATCTTTATATCTTCGATCGGGCTCTGCAAAGCAGAGGACACTTCAGCATCGATGAACGACTGGCTGCTCACAGCAAGTGACTTTCCGCCAGTTACCTCGATCGTGAACTGCTCGTGCTCATACTTGTCCACCATGTCAGCTCTCTTCTCGAACGCGGGCTCCGATTTAATACTCTCATCGCCTTCCAATTGACTATGCAACGAAGATACTGAACTTTCTGGGAGCTGTTCAACATCTACAGGTCGTTGACAGACTTCCAGGTCCTGTTTCTTTAAAATATCTATTCCTAGCACCTCTTCCTTCGGTACATCCGTATCTGACACCACTTCTTCGATCACCACAGCGTCCTTCTTAACCTCAAGCACACTTCCTTCGCTTTTACCTTCCGTGTACCCCGTGATCGGATGCATATCTTTAGCAAACGCGCCAAAGAATGGCCCCTGCATGGGAACGTCACTGCCTACCGACTGATTCACCTTACTTCCTTTATCCTCCATCTCACCCAGAATTCCACCCTCCGTTTTTTCCTCCACTATCCCCGCGTCCACTCCGAACTGCCTTTTCTCCTGTTGCTTCACGACATTGATACTTATATGCGGTATATTCTTTTCATCTATCTCCACCTCCTCAGGCTCCTCTATAATCTCCTCCGTAGCCGTCTCCTTGCCGTCGATGATCGTCACCTTTCGAATGATCCTCCTGGTCTTCCTCACCACCCGTCTGGTCACTTGCTGAACGACAGCGTGCACGCTGGACGTGCTCGCCTGGAATTCTCCACTCTCCATCAGGATCCCTTCTCCCAAAGGCTGCGGACTGACGTCCCTAATCTGGCCCTGGGTCACCGCGTGCGTGTACCGCGGCGTCGACTCGAACTCTTCTACGTCCACGTCCGTGAAAGGTGTTCCCGTGGCGATCCTCCCTCCGTAGACCTGCTTCGTGGTGGTTTCAACGGTGCCGTTCGGCTTCGTCGTGGTCACCGTCACCTGTTGGCCCCTCATAGTGGCTTCTGAGAACGCGTGCACCACGGAGGGAGCGTCCCCAATCGCGGTGGACATGGAGGCTAGGTGATGCTGAGTGGTTTGTCTGTTCGTCGTCGTTGTTCTTCTGAGTTTCCTCACGATGATTCTCTTTGAACCGTCCTCGTCCACCACTACCTCAGTGGTTACATCGTCTGGCTCGACTAGCACTGTCTCGAACGACTGAGGGGCAGCGTGGACGATGTTTAATTCGCTGGTGGTGTTGTCCGTGTTCTTGGGATCTTGGTACTTCATGTCCACGACGATGTCTTCTGGTATTGCGTCTACTCGTTCTTGAATAATTTCCTGGGCAGACGCGGCGGGTAGGTTCTTCGTGGCGATTTCGATCACGTCGTGTTCGCCGTCGGTGGTCTTCAGGATCTTTATGGTCTCTTGGGTCTGAGGACTTTCTGCCGGGTACGAAGGGTCCATGGTCTGCGTAGTCAGTGAGTGACAGGTGGTCGGCACTGGGATCTGATTCGTTGAGGTCTGCTTGGTGAGCTGTTGAGGTTTCTCAACGATATCGTTCGCTAGCAAGCTCTGCCCCGTTTGCAGAGAAACGTCAGCCAGAGATGGCATGCTAGTCTCGAGGGACGAGTAAAGGGAGGGCGCCTGATCTAGGGTAGCGTCGTCTCGCTCCGACGTTTCGTCCGCCTGTGCCTCTTCGTCGCGAATCTCCTGGAAAATTCAAAATTTGCCTGACTCAAGCTAACCGCGTCGGTGTTCCTCCGCGCGATTCCTTCGGCTGCTCTGGCACTGGCTCGTCAAGTGTTTCGTGCTGTAAATCTCTTGCGTCTACTTTGTACTATACTCTGTACTATATTCCAAGGGGTGGTTCGCAGGGAGCTTTATTAATCGGTAGAAACTAAGCCTCACGATTTTAAATCTAGCGGTCAGTATGCTAGACTCGTGAACGATTCTGTTTCATTTCGGTGATGAGAGATGGTATTATGTAATGTGCCAGAAAGCAGTGGCGCAGGCACCAGCAGAGCCCCCTTTAAGTGACTAAATCTATTAGCTACCCTGTTAATGCGTATGTCGCTGAGTTAATCACTCGTTTGTTACGTGAGAGTCGATGCGATCGGGTTGTTACGATGATACAGTGAGCTTTTGTGTTTGAATGGTCGGCGCACCTCCATCATGGCGTCCACGGAAACGGACACGAGAGAATCATTTGAAAAGCATGGCCGCCGGGAGCGAGAATATCCGCAGACGAGAACGCTCCGCGTAACACTGTCGTTATTTTTAGCTTCAAGCGAACGCTGCGCTCGACTTTATTCCGACATTTCTATTTTAAGCACACTTATCCTACATTCGTATCGCAAAAACATATATAAAACAAGCCAACGATCTACTATATAAAATTTCTGACGAAATAGAAAGAAGCTATGAAAAAAAAATTAAAATTAAAATTAAAAGCTTGCAACTTGAGGCGTACACCGAAATATCTGTGCATTTTATGAATTTTGAACAACTTTGATGTTGAAAGTGCCTCAACTCTCAAACCCGTGGTTATTTTACAACTACACATATACAGTTTATATTCGTACGACCGAGAATAACTCTTGTCACCATAAATAAGAATGTACAGCGTGCGGCTACACGTACGATGAACAGGGGAGAATAAAGGGAGGTGGTTCGGTGGGTGGGTGGGGATGAATGAGAATACTTTAATTGCATGAAAAAAAATTACAGTAACAATGTATATTAACATTCCTTAGAGACAAATGCTGCGCCTATTATATTACATCCATTACCTTAAGCTAGAGGAACATAAAGTGCTAATGTTGTAAATAATACACGATGAGATACGACAGACGGAGAGACAGAGAGAGAGAGAGAGAGAGAGAGAGAGAGAGAGAGAGAGAGAGAAAGAGAGAAAGAGAGAAAGAGGCAGATAGAGAGAGAGAGAGAGAGAGAGAGAGACAGAGATATAGAGACACAGAGAGACAGAAAAAGAAACAGAGTCGATGACGATGAATGAAACGTAATGGTTGTGGTGTAGCGTGGTGAAGAAGCTTGCGATGGATGATTAAAATTATGGTGCTGTGCGACAGAGAAAGGGGCGAGAAACCATACACCGTTCGTTAATTGAAATTGATACATCAATGATATCAGCCACCTAGTTCACCACCCATACCCGCGTTTCGTGCAGAAATGAAACGTAACGAACATAAATTACTACGTCGAAGCAGCGAAAGGAAATGAACATTACATGCTTCACCGTTTCACGTTCACCCTGCTCCCTTCTATGGTACAGAATACAAGCAGTATATATATGCATATACTATCCCTTCATATACATACTGTGCACACATTGTATCGTTCTTCGATGCAGCTCTTACATTGGCAAGAGATCGAACAATCGTATCTTCGTTTCGTTTAAAAGAGAAGTGACTAGATAACGGACTAGAACGTATTGACTAGTAATTTTGGTTTAAGCTTCTCGAATTATCGTTGGCAAAACAGAGTTGACTCGTCGGTACTGTGCTCGTCTGCGATCAGCGAATTCTTTTCCGGGTCGTCAAGTTCGTATTATTTCTTTTCCTTGGTTTTTTCAAGCTTCGCTCTCTACCATTGTACACTTCACGATACTGTTGCGCGAACACCAGCGAGGTTTGCGAAAGCCCCTGAACATTGGAAAACGTTGGATACCTGCTGCCTTTGCTGCAGACGGGACATCACCTCCAACAGCGCGTTCTTCAGCACCTTTGCCAACGTGCTGATCTCTGGCAGCGATTCAAGCTCCGACACGCGTTGCGCGTGGCTGCTCAGCTCGTCCTGCAAAGCCTGCTCGCGCACAGACACACGCGAGCGTGTACAATTTGGATTAAGAATCATCCAGAAACATAACGCTTCTTCGATCAAAAATTACAATATTGGAGAATTGGGAAAAAATCGCGATGCAGATTTGAAGGGTGTCGAAAGATCGTTCTTGGTACTCAGAACTTACAATGGGTGGGTACCAAGTTCTGGAAGAACGCGAGTAGGCTGCTTGATTTAATAAATTTGAAGCGTAATGGTAATAATTGAAAGAAATAAGGGATACTTAATTAGAATCATTTCCTTATTCATTTTCGATTATAGACGCACCTTATTCGTAGTGATAGGTTGTTGCTCCCTCATACTAGCTACGATATTCTTCAACCAAGCGTCAGTCTCATCCAAGAACTGTTTATAAGCGTGAATATCGTGGCCACGTTGCTCCTGATGGCCTCGTGATCCCTCCAGGGTGGCGAGCCCTTCTTCAGCCTGTGTCAAAAGGGTGGCGATGCGCGTCTGAACTTCCCCCAGGTTGTCCAACAGTTTCTGGGACTCGGTGTCAGCTGGGATTTTCCGCAATTCCTCTTCTAAACGGCAAGCCTCCTGCTCGTAAGTTCGGAGCTCGTTCAACAGGGCCTGAAATTCATTATTTCTTCCTCGTTTCACTATGAATTTTCGCTAACGCGCAAAAAGATTCGACGCGTCTCCTTAATTGTGCTCGATATTTTAGTACAGAGAACAGCAGACTTCTTTTACTCGCTATCGATTCTCAAACTTCACGCTTCTATCGCGCGCAATCTCACCGTGAGGGCGGACAGCATGGAGGCTATGCTATCTCGCGGCAGATAAGTTCCCTTCAAGTTCGACAGACTCAGCTGCAGAACCATTAGACGCTCCTGTATGATGTCCTGCAACACAAGGATCAGTTAACCAACCACGTCAAAGCCCTCCGGTCAGCTCATCAAATGTATGCCGTGCACAACACGAGCTCAAACTCCAGTCGGTTAATTAAACGGATTAGCCTCGGGGAACTCACTAAACCTCTAGCAAATCTGTATTTACACAAAAAAACATAAAAAAAGGAAACTGAGTATTTCACTGTGTCTTCTGTGTTGTCTGTAAATCTGTGTTCGGTGTGTCTGTGAGTAAGAAACACGATTCTCATGCAGGCTTGACGAAAACACAGGGGGACGGAATATTTTACTCTTCGTCCGAGGAAGTGTGATGCTCAAAAGTAGAAGAAGGAACGAGTCAAGTACGTGGGTTCGTCTGTGAAGCACGTGACTATTACTTCTTCGTTACACCCAGAACGGATTTAGGCTTTAGCTAGCATGGAAGTGAAACATTCTCTTCTGACTGTCAAATACGGAATCAGAAAGGAATCAATTAAACGTTAAGACGCTTCTAGCATCCCAATCTCATCAAGACCGCAACGCAAACCGAAAATCAAGTAACGTTACGCATGTGCATCTCTAAACTCTACTCATGCAGGGTGAAGAGCGAAGTAAATCCCCTCTGGGAGGCAGGACGGTAAAGCGGTAGCAATGTACAGCAGGTACGAATAGAGTGGAAGCGGTAGCTATTAACAGTTGCCGTCAGCGAATGGGAAAAGAGATACGCTCCAAGTACAGGGGTCGATAGAAAAAGAGCGAAAACGATCAACAACAGTTAAGAGAGAAGTAGAATGAAAAGCAGAGGAAATGTACAAGAAAACGGTACACATAAAACGCTATGCCAAGATCGCACACATACACGCGCACACACACGCACGCAATACGCGCCCGATCCAACGGGCGTGTACGTACACATACACGCAAATCCGCGCAACAGAGCTGGCCAGCGAACTCGTTCAAGCTCGACTGGGTAACGATCGAGAGCTGGTCGTGACGTGATCGCACCTTGATCCCTCGTATCCTTTTTTCAGCCTCATCTTCAGCTACCCCCGTCTCTCTCTCCGCCTCCACGCTGGGAGTCCGCCGCTGCATCGATCCCCATTCTCTACCTAAATGTTCCATGGGATCTGGACCGGGGACGCTGGGAGTCGTGGACGATTCGATTGGATCGGAAGAACTGGAGTCTACTTGTTCGTGGGCCGTTAGATTGGAGTCAGCAGGCGAACCACTGGAGTACTGATCGATAGAGCACGCGACCTCGTGGCCTGAACACCGAATCTCTCCACTCGAAGCGGATTCTAGCGACAACGACATCGACTTTGTCTCTTCGGCTGTGGAAAAGGATTGGGGAGTTTCGGGGTACTCTGAAGACGACGACCTCTGCTTGGAATCGAGTCGTTCGTCATGGAGATGGAGGGAGGGTTCTTGAGAAAGGGGTTGATCGATAGGAAGAGTAAGGTCTGAGAGTGGAGCCTGGGTACTTTCCTGATCCGTGCTCTGCTCGGTTTCGCTCGACAAGTAAGTACTGTAATCGCTCCAACTACCTATGCCTCCCGGGAGGTCAGCGATCAGACGCTCTGTATGGGGTCCACCCATCAAGTACGGGTTCAGGGGACCACCGTTCCCCCCGCGATCGTTTAAACTACCGTCCCGATCCCCGTCGAAATCGCCGCGATCGTTGGAATCGCGTTTGGTACTGTCCGCGGGTTTGCCTTTGGTGTATGTGGCTAGATTTTCGAAGAGGTAGCGCTCAGCTTCGTGATAGGGGTGCTTGTCTGGCCAGAAGCCAGTATCTTGGGAGAGGAACTTCGGCGTGCTTAGTTCTGAAAGGGTTTTCAGAATCAGAGGGGGCTCAACGGGTTTCTTCTTCTTCTCGGGACTCAGCACTAGGATCTCGTCTGCTATGTAGAATTGCACTTTTGGCTTTACTGGCTCGATCACGATGTCGACAGTCTCTATTTCTGGCTCAGTCGATATGCATCTTTCGAATTCTTCCTCTGTTTCAAGCTGAGCCTCGATTGAGTCTAATATTATGGGTATCTCTTCGATATCATCTTCCAGAAGGTCTATGGGCGTGCTTTTCACAGGGATTCCGTCGGGTGCATCTTGGATTATGCTCTCGAGTTCTTTTATGATAGAAGGTTCTGCTTCTTTTATGCCTTCTTTTTTATCTACTTCTTCTTTTGTGGGTGGAGGGATTATACTTTCCTCGATTTTGGTAGGTTTTTGTATTATTGTTTCTTCTGTAACTGATTTCATTTCAGATATGATGTTTATCGCTTCTGGTGATTTCTCTTTGATATTCTTGGATGCAGGTTTTTCTTCTTTGGGAAGTTTTTGTTGTGTAGGTATAGATTTAAGAGTCGCTTCAAGTGTCTTCTGTTCTTTAACGATTGATTTTTCTACGTTTTCTTCAGCGATTTTCTTCTTTCCTTTTTTACATTCAGACAATTGTTTTTCTTCAACCTCCAACTTTGGTGGCTGGGGAATTGCTTCCACTTTCTTTTCAGGGATTACGTCAGTCTTCCCTTGAATCGCTGTTTCTTTTGGAGTGTCTTGAGTCAGTGGAGTGGTAGAATCGATACTTGAAGCTTTAGTATCTTCTTCATCCTTCGAGGCTGGAGTTTGTTGAGTTGCATCTGCAGACTTTGACGTCTCCTGCTCATCACGTTTATCTTTGTTCGCCTGTTTGTTCTTACGTTTCGATTTCTCCTTTGAAACAGGTGCAGATTGTATCTGTGTTATATCTTCGATTGGTTTTGGTGTTTCCACTTTTTCTTCAGTTGATTTTGGCGTTTCCACTTTTTCTCCAGCTGGTTTTGATGGTTCCACTTTTTCTTCAACTGGTTTTGGCGTTTGTACTTTTTCTTCAGTTGGTTTTGGTGCTTCCATTTTTTCTTTAGCTGGCTTTGGCGTTTCCTCTTTTTCTTCTGCTGGTTTTGACGTTTTTACCTCTTTTCCAGCTGGTTTTGGTGTTTCCACTTTTCCTTCAGCTGTTTTGGATGTTTCCATTTTTTGTTCAGCTGGTTGTGGCGTTTCTGTTTTTTCCTCACCAAGTTTTGGTGCTTTCACTTTTTCTTTAGCTAGTTTGGGAGGTTCCACTTTTTGTTCAGCTGGTTTGGGAGTTTCCACTTTTTGCTCAGCTGGTTTCGGTGTTTTCACTTTTCCTTCAGCTGGTTTTGACGCCTTTACTTTTCCCTCAGCTGGTTTTGACGTTTCCATTTTTTGTTCAACTGGTTTTTGCTGTTCTACTTTTTCTTCAGCTTGTTTTGGCGCTTCCACTTTTTCTTTAGCTGGCTTTGGCGTTTCCTCTTTTCCTTCAGCTGGTTTTGACGTTTTCACCTCCTTTCCAGCTGCTTTTGGTGTTTCCACTTTTCCTTCAGCTGTTTTGGATGTTTTCCTTTTTTGTTCAGCAGGTTTTGACGTTTCCATTTTTTGTTCAGCTGGTTGTGGCGTTTCTATTTTTTCTTCACCAAGTTTTGGTGCTTCAACTTTTTCTTTAGCTAGTTTGGGAGTTTCCACTTTTTGTTCACCCGGTTTGGGAGTTTCCACTTTTTGCTCGGCTGGTTTCGGTGTTTTTACTTTTCCTTCAGCTGGCTTTGACGCTTTTACTTTTCCCTCAGCTGGTTTTGACGGTTCCATTTTTTGTTCAACTGGTTTTTGCTGTTCTACTTTTTCTTCAGCTTGTTTTGGTGCTTCCAATTTTTCTTCAGCTGGTTTGGGAGTTTCCACTTTTTGTTCAGCTGGTTTGGGAGTTTCCACATTTTGTTCAGCTGGTTGGGGAGTTTCCACTTTTTGTTCAACTGGTTTGGGAGTTTCCACTTTTTGTTCAACTGGTTTGGGAGTTTCCACTTTTTGTTCAGCTGGTTTGGGAGTTTCCACTTTTTGTTCAGCTGGTTTGGCAGTTTCCACTTTTTCTTCAACTGGTTTTGGCGTTTGTACTTTTTCTTCAGTTGGTTTTGGTGCTTCCATTTTTTCTTTAGCTGGCTTTGGCGTTTCCGCTTTTTCTTCTGCTGGTTTTGACGTTTTTACCTCTTTTCCAGATGGTTTGGGAGTTTCCACTTTTTGTTCAGCTAGTTTGGGAGTTTCCACTTTTTGTTCAGCTGCTTTCGGCGTTTCTAGTTTTTCTTCAGATGGTTTTGACGTTTTTACTTTTCCCTCACCTGGTTTTGACGTTTCCATTTTTTGTTCAGCTGTTTTTTGCGTTTCTACCTTTTCTTCAGCTGGTTTGGGAGTTTCCACTTTTTGTTCAACTAATTTGGGAGTTTCCACTTTTTGTTCAGCCGGTTTGGGAGTTTCCACTTTTTGTTCATCTAGTTTGGGAGTTTCCACTTTTTGTTCAGCTGCTTTCGGCGTTTCCACTTTTTGTTCAGCTGCTTTCGGCGTTTCTAGTTTTTCTTCAGATGGTTTTGACGTTTTTACTTTTCCCTCACCTGGTTTTGACGTTTCCATTTTTTGTTCAGCTGTTTTTTGCGTTTCTACCTTTTCTTCAGCTGGTTTGGGAGTTTCCACTTTTTGTTCAACTAATTTGGGAGTTTCCACTTTTTGTTCAGCTGGTTTGGGAGTTTCCACTTTTTGTTCAGCTAGTTTGGGAGTTTCCACTTTTTGTTCAGCTGCTTTCGGCGTTTCTAGTTTTTCTTCAGATGGTTTTGACGTTTTTACTTTTCCCTCACCTGGTTTTGACGTTTCCATTTTTTGTTCAGCTGATTTTTGCGTTTCTACCTTTTCTTCAGCTGGTTTTGGTAGTTTCACTTTTTCTTTAGCTGGTTTTGGTGTTTCCACCTTTTCTTCAGCTGCTTTTGACGTTTTCATCTGTTTTCCAGCTGGTTTTGGTGTTTCCATTTTTTCTTCAGATGATTTTGGTATTTCCACTTTTCCGTTACCTGGTTTTGGTGTTTCCACTTTTCCTTGAGCTGGTTTGGGTGTTTCCACTTTTTCTTCAGCTGGTTTGGATGGTTCCACTTTTCCTTCAGCTGGTTTGGGTCTTTCCACTTTTTCTTCAGCTGGTTTTGTCGATTCCATTTTTTGTTCAGCTGGTTTTGGTGGTTCTACTTTTTCTTCAACTGATTTTGGTGTTTTCCCTTTTCTTTCAGCTGGTTTTAGCGTTTCCCCTTTTCTTTCAACTGGTTTTGGCGTTTCCACCTCTTCCTCAGGTATCTTCGACACTTCTACTATCTTTTCAATTAATTGCAACACTTCCATCTCATTTATAGCTGATACAGTTTCTTCTTTAGGTATTAGTTTAAGCATAGTTTCAGGTGCAAGTTTGATTTCTTCAGTAATTATTGTAGGAGATTTTTCTTTAACTTTGTCAACTGTCTTTTCTTTATCTGCATCTTCTTTTTTCAGTTTAACATTCTTCTCCTTGATACTCTGATCGGTTAGATCATTTTTTGATTGATCATCTTCTTCTGATTTTGCAGCCGTTTGATCTATTTCTTCTTTCTTAATATCATCTTTAGTGCCCTCTTCAGTTGGAACACTGTCTTGTGTAACTGTTTCTAGTTTCTCGATCGTCTGTTTTTCTTCACTCATTCTACGTGACGCTGACTTATCTTTCTTCTTCTGTTTTCTCTTCTCTCGCTTCGATAATTTCGATTTTCCTTCAGCTTGAGAGTCCTCCTCTTTTCCTTCTTCCTTCTCCTCTTTTAATACTGCTATAGTGTCCACAATTTTGCCGTCAGCAGGTGTTTGTGGAGATGTGGATGGTACTTCAGGAGACTTCTCCTTTATTTCTTCTATTTCACATGCTTTTGCAGACACTGGTGCATTATTTTCAACTGCAACTACGTTTACTTTGAATTCAAACTGCAGCTGATAACCTTTCTTCTCCTTTACTTTCTGTTGTTTTCTTTCTACTTTCACTTTTTCTGTCGATATCTTTTCTTTGCTCTTCGATTCAAGTGTTTTCTTGGTTTCATCTGGTATTTCAATCAGTTTTTCAGGTACACTTTCTATATTTTTATTTTTGGACTTCCCCTTACGCTTCTCAGAAGCTCTCGGTTTTTCTGGATGTCTCTCAGGAGTAGATTCAGGCTTACTTTTATCTTCACTTTTCGTAACTAACTTGACTTCTTCCTTAACTTCTTTAATCTCTAGCTCCTTTGCACCTGTAAGGTGTTCGTCTTTCAGTTCCACTTTCTTCTTCTCCGTGCATTCTAAGGTCTCTGTAGATGCCTGAACAGCATCCACTTCTTTCACTGGTACCTTACTTTCACTCGGTTCCTTCTTTCCTTTCTTAGATTTCTTGCTCTTCCTGGATCCACTCGCAGGCTGCTCCTTTGTTTCCAGTTCTGGCTGGTCTGGAGCTTTCTTCTTATCTGTTTCGACTACTTTATCTATCTCTGGGATTTCAGATGTGACAATCTGCTGCTTTCCTTCAACTTCTTCTCTTGGCTTAATCACTTCCTCAGCTGACTGTATTACAACAGGAGCTTGCTTGCTTTCCTTTCCTTTATGCTTCGAGTCATCCTTCTTCTCTTCTTGTTTCTGCACTTTCTGTTCACTCGGTTGCTCTGCTTTCTCTTCCTCCACTTCCTTCTCATCACCACCACTCGTCTTTCCCTTATTCTTCTCTTTCTGGGGCTTCTCTTTACCCTTCCCTTGCTCGACTTGTTCTTCTCTGGTCTTGCTTTTCTCGTTCCTGCCTCCCTTTTTCTTCAATTCTGTTTTTTGCAAACTTCCCTTCTTCTGCTCTTCGCTCACAGCTTCATCAGGGCTTACAGACTTATCACTGACTTGCTTCAAAGTCGTTTCCATTACTGATTGGGCTTCGTCTCTTCTAGCACTCCGAGATCGTGATCTGGATCGCCTGGATCGTAGTTCTCGTCGATTCAAGAACTCCATGAAACCTTGTTCGTCGACTCGAACCACTTCCACGATTGGTACTGGCCCGGGAGCTTCCTCCACGAAAATTTGCACTTGAGGGGTAGAACGTTGCTCAGAAAGTTGCTCCTTCTTAACTACAGTTTGCTCAATAGTGGGCGTAGAAGGAGGTTCCATTGGTTCTACATGTTTGCCAACTACGGTAGCCCACGAATCCTTGGATTTCTGTGGAGCCTCAGCTTCAGTTACACTCTGCATGCTAGATTTTGCATTAGTTTCTGCTTCAACTTCTTTTTCGATTTCTTCTACCCAAGAAGATGACTCCACTGTAAAGATTTCCTTTTTAACAGTTGGTTCCACAGGCTTCTCACTCGTAATTTCTTCAGGTTTATCAGTTTCTTCTTTTATTTCCTCTACGATCGTTTTCTCCGTGGTTATTGTTTCTTCAGGTGCAATTTCCTGTCCCAAATTTTTACCAGATTTCAGAGGAATAGGCTTGATCAGCAACACATCTTCTTGAATTTCTGGCGTGGGCGTTTCTCGACTGAAGGCTGCTACTTGAGCGTATGATTTGTTGCCTTCCTTGGCAGACATTTCCACTATCTCCTCGGACTTCTCAGCGAGAGTCTTCTCTATTTCACTATCACTTTCAGTGGGGACTATCTTCGAATCGATACCACTCTTTTCTTGCCTCGTATCTTTCTTTTTTTGGTCCTTCGTTGGCTTCTGTTTCGTCGGTGGACTTTGATCTTCTTCTGTTGCATTCACTTCCATCTGTTCCTTCTCAACAACCTTCTCGACTGTGGAAGTCTCGATTGTTACTTCTTCAGTTGTATCAGTAGTTGTTTCCGTGCTTCCTTTCTTGCTGACAATGGAAGCCCAAGATTTAGTGCTTGGTGATGGTTGCATATCATCTTTGGGAATATCCTTCACTTCTGATGGACTTTCTTCTTTCTTGCTTTCTTGCACCGGGGCATCAACTAGAGTTTCTTGATTAATTTCTAATTTCGAGATTTGCTCCTTAGAGTCGACAGTCTGTAGAGATACTGGCATTGCAACTTCACTTCCTTTCTTTGATTTTCCATCACGTTTCTTCTTTGTCTCAGGAAGATTCACATCAACTTTATCTGTTTGCTTCTTTGTTTCTTTCTCTGCTGTGGCAGACTTCGTTTTACCTTCAGACTTTTCCTTCGCCAATTGCTTTTGCTTTCCAGACTTTGATTGAGCTTTTGTATCTTCCTTCGACTTGGACTTGTCTGTAGGTTTAGCCTTGTCTTCTTTCACTGGAGGTTGGAGCACGTTTACACCTGTATCTTTGGGTGTCTCGTCATGGCTTGTGGTCTCTGGTATTTTATCATTTACCAACTTCTCAGGTGCTTTGCTTCCACTTATGACAGTCGATTCCTCATCTGGAAGTTTCATGGTGTCTTCAGCAATTAATTTTTCTTCTTTCGTTGCTGTTTTAGATTCTTCCTTCTTTTCAGGCACTTTCGATGTCTTTTCCTTCTCAGGAACAACTTTATCGACATGTTTTTCATCTGCAACTTGATTTTCCTTGCTGCTAGGTTTTATTTCTTCTTCTACTTTGGAAATAGTCTTTGTTTGAACCTTCTGCGGTCCTGGAACTTCAGCTATAAGTTTCGGTGGTTCTACTACACTTTCTTTTTGTTCCTGAATGATTTCTTCAGTTTTCTTTTCTTCTCTCTTAGCAGTGTCTACTTCAGTTTCTGTAGGAAGTTGTTCCGTGAGCTGCTTCAAATTTGGAGTCTCCAAGTTTTGTGGTTTTTCCAGTGTGATAGCTTTTGCAATCAATAAATTAACTCTACTGATAAAGATCCCTTTACTCTCTTCTATTCCACCTTTCATTTCTTCACTCAACTTCACCACATTTTCTTGTTTCTCCTGGCTGTCAGGCTTCTTCTCTTTCTCTGGCTTGGATTTTGACTTTTTAGAAGCTCCCTTTTCTTGTTTCTTCTGGGTTGCAGGTTTCTCTTTCTCTACTTTCACTTTAGATTCCTCGTCGACCAGTTTGACTTCTTTCTTTTCAGATTCAGGATGCTCATCAGTTTCTTTGTCTTGTTTCTTTGCAGTATCAGGTTGCTTCTGTTTCTCTGCTTTCTGCTTTGACTTTTTATCAACTTTCTCTTGCTTCTTTTGAACTGCAGGCTGATTTACTTCGTTTATTTCAGCCACTGGTTTTTCTTCAATTACTTTTTTCTCTTCTTCTTTAACTTTAGAATCTTCCACTTTCTCTACTTCGACTTTTGATTGTTTTTGAACTGCTTCTTCTTGTTTCTCCTGAGGTGCAGGTTTTGTCTCTTCCTTTGTTCCCATCTGCGATTCTCTATTAGCATCTTCGTGTTTCTCTTGAGTTTCAGGGTGTTTCTTTTTGTCTGTTTTACCCTTTGATTTTTTATCAACTTTCTCTTGCTTCATTTGAACTGCAGGCGGCTTTTCTTCGTCTATTTCGACAACTGGTTTTTCTTCAATTACTTTTTTCTCTTCTTCTTTAACTTTAGAATCTTCCACTTTCTCTACTTCGACTTTTAATTGTTTTTGGACTGCTTCCTCTTGTTTCTCCTGAGGTGCAGGTTTTTTCTCTTCCTTCGTTCCCATCTGCGATTCTCTATTAGCATCTTCGTGTTTCTCTTGAGTTTCAGGGTGTTTCTTTTTGTCTGTTTTACCCTTTGATTTTTTATCAACTCTCTCTTGCTCCATTTGAACTGCAGGCTGCTTTTCTTCGTCTATTTCGACAACTGGTTTTTCTTCAATTACTTTTTTCTCTTCTTCTTTAACTTTAGAATCTTCCACTTTCTCTACTTCGACTTTTGATTGTTTTTGGACTGCTTCCTCTTGTTTCTCCTGAGGTGCAGGTTTTTTCTCTTCCTTCGTTCCCATCTGCGATTCTCTATTAGCATCTTCGTGTTTCTCTTGAGTTTCAGGGTGTTTCTTTTTGTCTGTTTTACCCTTTGATTTTTTATCAACTTTCTCTTGCTTCATTTGAACTGCAGGCTGCTTTTCTTCGTCTATTTCGACAACTGGTTTTTCTTCAATTACTTTTTCCTCTTCTTCTTTAACTTTAGGAACATCCACCTTCTCTACTTCGACTTTTAATTGTTTTTGGACTGCTTCCTCTTGTTTCTCCTGCGGTGCAGGTTTTTTCTCTTCCTTCGTTCCCATCTGCGATTCTCTAGTAACATCTTCTTGTTTTTCTTGAGTTTCAGGGTGTTTCTGTTTGTCTGTTTTACCCTTTGTCTTTTTGTCAGCTTTCTCTTGTTTCTTTTGAGCTGCAGATTGCTTCTCTTCTTTTACAGGTACCTTGGACTTCTCTTCAAAAAGTTTTTCTTTTATCTCTTGAGCTGGTTGAGCTTGAGGTTGCTCCTTTTTCTTTCCATCTAATTTTTTACTTGCATCATCAACAAGGGGCTGATTTAATGCATCAACAGCTGGCAATACTTGAATTTCTCCACTTTCAGGTCCCTTTTCTTCACTCACCACCCCTGCCTGTGAATCATCAGCGGCTGCTTTCTTCAGTTCTTCAATTTTTACCTCCTCTGCTGCTCCAATTTCCAAAATCTTTTCTATTGCCTTAACTTCAGTGGTAATCTTCTGAGCAATTTCCTTAATGGCTTCACTGGCATCAGTCTCTGAAATTTTCTGACTTTCTTCAGAAACTGTTACACCAATTGCGTCTTTCGTCTTCTCTGAAGCTTCTGAATTTATAGGCTGCTTACTTTCTTCGCGAACATCTGCTTCCTTCCCAGTTTTCTCTTCCACTTCAACAACACTCGTCGTACTTTCTTGCGAAGAAGTAGATATAGTTTTCTTCTCTTCAAGCTGTTTAGACTTCACCCACTGCGACTCTACCTCATAGAGACTGCTAACAGGATATTTAGCAGATTCTGCAATAAACGCATTCCTCCTGCATTCTTCCTCAGACTGTTTCACCTCCTCCTCTTCTCCCCTCTCTAGATCAGGCTTCCTCATGACCGATTCCTGAACGATTCTCTCAATACTCATTATTCTCGACGGGGCAGAAGCGGGCAAATTCTCCTGTACTAACGGAACCACCTTAAAACGTTGATGGAAATCACTTTCAGCCTCGCTATAACAATGATAATTCACCCAATACGGCTTAACCAAGTCCGCATAATAATACGAAGCTACATCCTTCATTTTAGATTCCGAATCATCAACCTGAACAGAAGCTTTCGGTTGACTTTCAACATCACACGATCTTCCCTTAACCAGAGTTAGTTTCTTCTCAACCTTAAACAACTTCTCCTCCCTTTCTTCTTCCTTATCTACATCAACAATGGAAGATACATCAAAGATTTCTTCTACCTCCTTACTAATCTCCTTCTTCCCAACCACTTTACATTCACCTCCTGTTACCAAAGTACCCAAATCCTTCGCCTCGACAGATTTTACACCCTCTCCCTCAACTGCAAGTTCTTCCCAAGAAACTTTCGTTTCTTCTTCAGAAACATCCCTACCCTCTTCCACCTTAACACTAACATTTTTCGATTTACTATGCAGAACCTGTTCATCTCCCTGTTCATTCGCTAACACCCCGAGCTCCCGTTCTTTCGAACCTTCGACGGACTTGGACGACAGAGGTGTCGCGGAACGACCCCTCCTCCTATCCTGAACGCTACCGAACAGAACCTGCTGACCGTCGTCGATCAGACCGTCGATGTAAACCGCGTATTCGGGATCGTCCGATCTCTCAGAGGTCGCCAACACGTCCGACGACGTTCCCGAGGGGACAGGGACAGTCGAATCATCCGATACCCTAGCATATCTGGTGGTTAGGCTAGCCTCTACTGTTTCGGGACGCAGGGTGATTAGTTCGGTGGGTTTGGAGCCTACGATCTTGGGTAAGGGGATGCTTTCTAAGATCTCGACGGATTTCACGGATTTCACATTGGGTGCTTTCAGTTCCACGGAGCCGGGGATGCTGGTGGTGGTGGTCACTGTGGTCACCAGCTTCTCGATGATCAACGCTTTGCCTGTCAACGCCGTCGAGTCTTCAATCGGCGAGTCGGTGCCTGAAACGTTTAACTGACCGACTTCCTCTTTTATCAAGCATTCTTCTACGGCTGGTGTATCTGGCTTTGATTCCGTGTCAGGTTTACGAGTGGATTCTTCGGCTTTCTTGTTAACTGAATCACTCTCAGACTTGGTAGATGGAATCTTGTCTTTCAGTGCTATTGCTGCTTCTTTGGGCGATTCTTTTGGGGAGACTGGAGGCTTTTGATCGGTTGGAGAGTTCTTTTGATCGTCCTTAGTGGAGACTGGGACTTGTAATGGTTTCTCTTCTTTTTCTGTAGGAGATGGTATCTTTTCAGTTGCTTCCTTAGGTACTTTGCTTTCAGACACCTTTTCAGAAGGTTTTGTTGAAGGAACTTCAGTTTTCTCGACTGAGTCCTGGGGTTTATGTTCTTGCTTCTTTTTCTTCTTCTTCTCCACTCTTGGGGAACTCGGTTGACTCGTTTTGGGCTCTTCTTTGGATTCGACCACGTAAGTTGGTGCGATTTTCTCTGTTATCACCTTTTCCTTCGATGTACTTGGCTTCTTGATCTTGGATGGGCTTCCAGGTGATCGATTCTTTTGATCTGGATCTTGGTTCTCAATTCCTTGTGCTGTTGCTTGCTCAGTAGGCTTTTCTGGAGCTTCAGTAGGTACTGGGATTTCTTCCTGTTTTGTTTCGACCTTGATTTCAACTTTCATGGGTGATAGAGGTTCTGAACCAGGTAATTTAGGTTCTCTATCAGTCTTATCAGGTGTGGTGACATGTTCTGCGAGTTTGTCTCCAAGAGCAGTTTCTTCAGGTGTCTTTTTAATGACAATTTGGAGATTAGTTTTATCTGGTGCAACAGCAACACTTTGCTCAAGCTTTTCTTTACTTTGAATAACACAAATTTCTTTTCTAACACTTTCTTCAGCAACAACTGACTGCTCTCCTTGTTTCGCAGTAGTTTCTTTTACTTCTTCAGGTGTAACAAGTTCAGGAGCCACTTTATCTTCAGAAGTAACTGCCTTCATTTCCTCTTTTAATATTTTTGATACCTCTTTGCTGTTATCCATGGTATCACGCTTATCTTCCAATTTGGCCAGTGGTTCTAGTGTCTCATTTTTCTTCTCTGGCTCTTCTGTTTTTTCTATTAACAATGCAGGTGTTTCTTTTTCCTTTATAGGCGAGGCAGGCTTTAAAATTTCTTTCTTCAACGCTTCTTCAGCTGGCTTCTCGCCATTAACACGTTCTTCTTCAACTACTGGCTCGACTCCTTTGTCCACGTCTTTTCCTGGAGCTTGTTTCACTTCTGTCACTGGTTTCTGACTAACATCAGCCTCTTTCTTGGATCTCTTTCCTCCTTTTCCTTTAGCTTGCTTCTCTTGTTCAGTCACTTTCCGGGTGTCTTCCTTCGATACATCTTTCTTTGATTCTTTCTTGGAGTCTCTACCATCGTTCGACTTCTTCTCAGTAGCCTTATCCTGCTTCTTCTCACCTTTGCCTGTTGTTTCCTCTTTTATTAGTGTTCCTTGCTTCATGGACTCGTCAACTTCCTTCGATTGAACAGATTCGGTCACCTGCATCGCAGATTCTATTGCACGCTCCAGTGCACCGATCACAGCTTTTTGTTCTGCGTCGATGTCTACTTTTGGTTCTAGTTTTGAGTTTGCTTCGCCTTTCTTCTGATCTTTATCCTTTGCTTCGTCAATCTTCGGTGGTACATCCTTCTCTGTCGCTTTCTTATCTTTACCATCCTTTTGCATCTCGGTTTTGGTTTCTCCTTTTGCCAGTGGCTTATCTTTCGTTACTTCTATTTTCCCCACAGCTGTTACAGTTTCCTCCCGTTTCGATCGATCTGTTTTCTTCTCTTCGACATCAATCGTCTGACTCGGTTTCTTGGATGCCTGATCCTTTGAAGCCTCCTGCTCCTTCGCTTGCTTCGTTTTCTTGCTCTTACTCTTACCACTCTCCTTCGTTTCCTTTACACTCTCTGGTTTACCTTGCTCTTTAGGCTTTACTGCTTCATTCGCTTTAGCATCAGCCTTACCTTTATCCTCTGTTTGTATTTTTTCCTTCGACTCGGGTTTAATTTCAGGCGTTTTCTCTATTTTTGTTGGCTCACCGGCCTTCGCTTCATCTGCTTCTTTCTTCACTTTAGTCTCTGATTCCTTCTGTGTGTCTACTTTCGTTACATCATCTGTAGGCGCAGATTTCTTCACTTGCTCAGAATCACCTTTCGAAGGTTTTACAGCATCTTTGCTCACTTTATCCTTCCCCACGTTCGATTGTTCTTTACCTTTCTGTTTCTTCTTCGATGTAGATTCCTTCTGTGGTTTTTCTTCTTTAGTATCAGGCTTTCTCACCGTTCCCTCATTCGTCGATTCTATTTTCGTTTCAGACTTCTTCGCCTCGACCTTCTCACTCATAGCCTTCGTTTCCTTCTCGTCGACATTATCTTTAGCAACCTTGGCGTCATCCTTGCCACTCTTCTTCTCGGAATTCTTATCCGCTTTGCTTCCTTTTGTGTCCTCCTTCAATTTAACCTGCTCCGTTGCAGTTGGCTGACTCGCCACAGCTTCCACAACCCCCGATCCATCTTTAGCCCTCGATTCAACCTTAGACCTACCCTGTTTCTTCTTCTTCTCGCTCTCCTCCTTAACTTTCTCTGTGGTCGTGGCACTGCTCTCTTTACCCTTAGCCGGATCCTTAGACTCACTGTGCTTGTCCCTCTGATGCCTAGTTCTCTGTTTATCCATATCCTCGATCTCCCTGAGAGCCTTTTCAATCTCATCATCCACCTTCTCCGTCTTCTTCTTCTTCGGCTTACGTTTCTTCTCCTGCGACGCGTTTCTTTGCGCCGCCTCAACTTCTTTCGCTCCCTGAATTTCCACTTGCTTCTCCTTCTCATCCACAACCAGTTTCTCCCTCTGAACATCGTCCTTCCTATCCTTTGGCGTCTCTGCACCCTTGTTCTTCGCCGGACTCACCGACCTCTCCACAGAGACTTCTTTCTTCGCCTCAGCAATCTGCTTCGCCTTCTCCTTCTCCTTCTGAGGCTTCTCCTTCATTTCAGGCCCTCTGCGAGCCTTCTTCTCCGGAGGCTTTGACTTTGGCATCTCCTGGTGAGTCTTCCTCGTCTCCCGTTTCCTCGTGGTATCCCAGGCGACTTCCTCTTGCTTCGTCTCCTGCTTCGCCGCCGAGGACTCCCTTCCTTGAGTTTGCCTGGTCTCTTGAGGTGGAGTAGCCTCACGCGCCGAGGAAGTGATCGAATTTGCGGGTGAATGGGATCGTTCCTTCTCCGGTTTCACCGGGAAACTAGTCATCGTCGTCGAAGGTGGACCGGCCGTGGATGCGACACGGGGTCCAAGGCCCTGTGACAATATCTGAGCGTAGGAGAAGGCTTTACTCTCAGTCACTACACTCTTCACCTTGTCGACGCTAGCTTCCGAAGTTTGCGCAGACACGAGCTGCTGCATCTGCGGTTCCAGGGGTTTCTCAGGCTCCACAGCTACAACAGGCTCTACTGAAGGTTGGACAATCGGCGGAGCGTCGATCGTCGTCGGTGCACGACTGGGAACACACTTCTCCTCGGCAGGTTGTAGGCTAACAGGGCTCCTAGCTGGGTTCTTGAATCTCTGTTGATGATGCTGTCTCTGCGGCTGTTTCTGCAACTGGCTCTGCTGGTACATTTCAGCTTCCGGAAGATAACTGGCCTGTGCCACGTACGGCTCCGCTGGGAACGCTATCTGGCTGTCGGTGTAATGTGGCATAGGCATCTGCTGAGGGGGCACAGCTGGCATGTAGACGTAGGAGCTGACTGGATAGGCGATCTGAGAGCCAATGAAGCCCACCAGCTCAGGCATAGCTGGGTGGATGTAGTTGTAGACCTCGGGGACGGGCTGTGGCCTGGGCACGTTGTCGTACCTCTTCTCCTGCAGGAGATCGTACTCTCCCATCACCTCGTCAGCCCAACTCGGCTGCCCTTCAGGCGCCTTCTCAACAAGCTTCACTGTACCGCTTACATCAAGCTGCTGCTGATACTCCTCCGTCACCTCCGCAACCTGCTGAACAGGTTGCTCCACGGGGGCCTCTGGAACTCGCGCACCCTCCTCCAATTCGACTCGCGGAAGCTTGAAGTCCAGCTTCTCTTCAGCTACTTCCAAACAAGATTGGTCAACGGCGGTGTCTTTATTAACCGAATGGGCGTTTTTAGTGGCCTCCACTGAAGGGCTTCTGGAAGTGTTGGCGCTGCCTCGAAGAATATCAGCGTAGGTGGTGGAGCCAGGCGCCCAGATGGGGCTGGCTGATCTTCCTCTTCTTTCTTCCCTCGGTGCTAGCGTGTGCCTGAGAGACAGAGGTTCCCTCCTTTGCTCCGCGGAGCGAGGATTCTCCGCCACGTTCTCCGTTTCCATAGACGACGTCTCCCTGAATACAGGTGTATCTGAAGAGTTTTTCCTGTTAGAGGTGGCTCTCCTCGACTGTGGACGGTGCTTGGGCGAACCTTCCAGCTGGTCCACCTTGGACACGTGTTGTCTGTGCACCCTGGTATCGGGTTCTTTCTGCTCGGGCTCTATGCGCTCGCTGGGAGCCTCGATAGGCGCCAGTTCCTCTTTACTAGCCGCCTCCGTCCTTGGTGCTTGGGACGTCGGGGCGTCGAGGACTCGTTCGATCGGTTTCTGAACGGTGGGTCTCAAGACCTGAATCGCGAGAGGCGCGGACGTGGATGGGAGCTCGTCCCTGGGGTTTCTAAAGGGACTGGAGCCCCGCGAGTTGGGGCTGGTGCGTCCAGCCGCGATGTCCGCGTACGAGACCTGATTGATGAGCCTGGACTCGTTGCCCTGTACATAGTACGGGTCCACAGCGTATATCTGATCCACCAGAATCTTGACGCGCTGCCTCCACTCGTCCATCCTTTGCTGCAGGCTCTGCTTTATCCGCCACGGAGGAACAGCCAGGGCACAACAATGGAATACACATACGTCAATTTTTTTTTTGCTGGGAGTCTCTTTTGTTTGATATTGATTGTTTGTTTTTTTTGTTTCTTATTTTTATCTCTTTTGGGGGGGTTTCGGGGGCGGGTGGGTGGTGAGAAGTGTTAGTAAGGAATCGGGGACTGGCGACGGGGTGATTTGGGGCGGGGGTTGGTTGGGGGTTAATCTTTTAGAGTTTTAGTATATGCGTGTATGCTAGATTAACGTTATGATCAGCGGTGGTGTGAAGAGAAAACTGAACACCGTTCCCAAAGTTGCTTTTTCTTTTCTTTCTCTTTGGCAAGAAAGAGGGCACTTTATTTTTCGTTCAATTACTTGGTATAGTATAGCAGCACGGGCGTACAGGAGATGCCTCTCTATAGTCGACTGATCGGAATACATTTAGGATAAGATTCGCTTAATAATATCGTACGGTAATACGTGTATAAAGTTCGCTAAAAAAAAATGATCCTGAGGTATTAAAAACGACTGGGCCACCATTCGGGGAACGAGGACAACCGTCGGCTCCGAGGGGTCGAGAAATCGCGGAGAACCACAGGGAGTTTCTAGACATCGTCACGAGGAACTCGATGAAATCTCAAGAAACTTAATAGGACCTTCGAGAAATCTTTAGGTATCTCGAGAGATCTCGAAACCCTAGGAAATCCCGAGGGAACCTCCGGAAGTTCCAAAAAATCCCAAGAGAACTTGAAGTTCTATGAAATCCCCAAGAGATCCCCACAGATCTGCTCGAAACGAAGCCCGTTGTCGTCGTTCCGAGTGGAACGCGGAAACGAAAGAACGCGAGGATCGAACGGCGCTAAAACAGCTGCGGCGAGGAGGATCGTTTCCAGCCCGACTACCGTCATGGATCCAACGGTTCTAGGTCGGGCGTGCCGCGTTGCGCGAGCATCTTCGACCTCTCTGTACGCGCTTGGATTTTGCTTTGCAACCCTTTGATCTTCTCCCGGCAAATCTGATACCACGATCCGCAAGAAACACGCCGAGCGAGCGAGAGCAGGATAGAGTGTTTTTTATATATTTTTTTGTTCACGATCGATGGTGAGGAAGAGAGACAGAGATCCAACAAACCAAAAAGAACGATGAACCAACGAGGACGCATGAAGAGAACGACGACGATCGAAGCAAAGAAAAAACGAAACGGGGTAGGGGAAACGAGGAGGTGATGGTACGGAGTTTTTTTGTAAGGATGATGGGTGAAGAGGGTGCGGCAAAGAAAATTTCGTAAATCAAATGGCCGATACGATGGATTAAAGAAAAAAAAAATTGATAAAAGAAAGAGAACAGAACACAACAAGACCAAACATACGAACGCGAGAAGACGGAAACTATAATATGTAACGTGACAGTTGAACGGAATTAATATAATAGTTCGGAGCGTTCTGGACTTGCGCTCGCTGCGTCTCTCACAAGTCTCGACCCGCGTATACGGAGGTCACTTGATTTTCTTGCGTATCTTCCGTTCCCGAGCGCGTCTCTGGCTCCGCGATCCAGAATCCAGATTTACCAATCAACGTGCGCTCGATTCTTTCGCACAGGTGAGCTCTACTCGTGACGATCAAGACTCGACAATTACAGGCAAAGCCTACGGTGATCGTGTGTACGTGAGACTCTCTGACGTGTGTTCGTGGTGATAGAGACAATCACATTTGCAAGACAATCTGCTGCTGGTATGTACACACAACGCGTGTACGCGATATGTACTCGGTGCGAATGCTGCTACGTACTTTCTTCGCGTACTGCCTTCCTACGAGCAGACGCCCGTCGCGATCCCGTGGTCCGAACGCCACGGAAACACGCCCGCGATTGCCGGCGCGTGCACGCGACGGGCCGCGCGCAGTCAGGCAGCGGCAGACGTCGAGAAAGGCGAGAGAAAAAACGAACACGTGAATTACAACAAAACGAAAAACAAGCAAAATCAAGTAATCCCCCTCTGGTACAACCAACACGTGTACACAGGTGTCGTTAAATTGTGAGACGTACACGGGAACAGAAAGAGAAAGAAACTAAACTCTATCAAGTAAGACTTGAAACCAGGAACGTGCGTGAGAGTGACGAATGATCTCGTACGGTAACGGTGAGTCAGAAACAGAAAGAAAGATGTGACAGAAAGAAAGAAAACCATAGTCAGAGCGTGATACCAACCAGTACCGCGTAACAGATGTACCACCACGATGATAACATGCCTCGCCGGAGTGATAACGCGGTCGATCGTTCCCCCTTTGCATTAGAACAGGAACGATCGACTCTGATTGACAATCGCGTCAAGCGTGAGTTTACTATCGATTTGTTTGATCGTAGATTCCTTCATTTTTCGCCAATAGAACAAATTACGTGTAATGTATGCGAGAGAGAGAGAGAGAGAGAAATAGATAAAAAGGGGAAGATTGAGAAGGTAATTTAAGGGTTGTTAACCTTATCAAAATTCAGCTATTCATATTCGTGATTAATCGATTTTCGGTTAAAATTAAAGCGTTAGTCTAGTCACTAGTGGGTACAAAAGCTTGCTGTGAAGGGTTTGCGAGTTAAAAAGCTTTGATGGAAGGTTTACGAAGTACAAGACGAAGGTTCACATCATTGACTGGAATATGTGGTTGTTGGGTATGGGTTAAACACGATGGAAACACCTTGACTGAAACCATAATCAAGCACAATACTGTTTCGATCTCTGTCTCCCAATGAAAAGCACCCCTTTAAGTGGGTCATCAAAATGTTTCCAATTCTAGATAAATCTTCTTGTATTAGTGAGTCACAGAATTCTATCGGTTGCTTCCCTGCGCAAGAATCTAATTTACGATAAATCAGTTTCTGCACAAGACCAAGCAGTCAATAGAAATTCCAGCTGGCCCTGGAGGTTGCGATTAGTGATTAATTGGTGGCTCGGTCGACGGTTAATTGTTAGTCACTTCGAAGTGGTTAACGTTACTGGAAGACATTGGTAATCTACGGAGTAATTCCCGCGCGATCAAAAGCAAAACTACCCCCCGACGTGACCACGAAACGTGGGAGCTCTGAAATAGGTACAGTTCGATCGCGGAATACATATCCTGGTGGTGGTCTTCAGTTGGTATCGAGCAAAAGATGCAATAAAAATCAACTTGCTGCTTTAGCGCGCACTTGTGCAGGGTGGTGAGAAGGTGGGACCAAGGCGAACCTACCTGTTGCTCCTGCAAAGCCTTCTCCTTGTCGCTGGAGAGGTAAGTCGGGCTGAGCACCGTCCTCAGCTGCTGCTCCACCTGCATGATCTGCTGTCTCAGCTGCTGTATCTCCTGGAATAACAAACACACACGTCTCAGCCGTATCCTTTTCGATCCCCCAGACACGATCACCGATCCCGTTGCTGCCTCTGCACTATCAAATAAATAAAGAAAGAAAGTAGGAAGGATATACGCAAGGGGCTGATCAATTCTAGGTTCCTCTACTTGGAACATTCAATTCTGTTTGTTGAGATGGATCGGTGATCGCGTTTCAAAAGAATACAGCCACGATCGACAGAGGGGAAGAATGAAGTCCCAGCTGTTCCCTAACCTGTTGGTATTGATCGATCTGAGCTAAGCAAGCCTCCAAGGACGTGGTCTGCTCCTTCACGTTGCTGTGAAGATTGTCCAGCTCGACGAGCAGCTCGTCCACGGTCTCGCCTATTCGACCGTCGCCGCCGATCCCAGCCCTGAAGTGCACCTGTAGCTTCTCCATCGATATACTGATCTTGGTCTTCTGTATCGCGACGTCGCTTAGCATCTTCTCGCGCAAGCTGTGCTGATCTCTGAGCGGTTTCTTTTTGTTCTGCGGCGACTCGAGGCTCTGTTTCGCCTTCTCGATCCACGTCTTCGATTCCTTCAGCTTCCTCTCGCATTGCTCCCATTCCTCGCTGGTCTCTTGCAGCAGAGCGTTCTGAAAGGAACAAGTTCCCTAGTACATCTTACGCCCGCCGTAAACCCCCCTAAACGATCACGGAGAAATCGAAGCACGAACCCTTTCCAACAGCTGACCCTCCACCTGAACTTTCGCTTCCTCAGCCTGAAGCAGCTTCTCGGGCAGATCGCCCACGCTGCAAACCTGACCGATACAATCGAGCTCTTTGCTCATGTCGCTGAGATTCTTGTTGATCTGCTTGCAGCTCTTCACGGCTGTCTGCAATGCGACACAGGGGGGAGTTTAAGGGTTAGTAGGCTTTACGACCGTTTTAGAAGAGCGTTCCTCAATTTCTTTAGTTGAGACGTGGTGGAACGTGAATTTCTGGAGACTCTTGAAATTGAGAGTTTACAATTTTATAACTTTTATTGTAGATGTAGTTGAAGTTTGAGGATGTTTCCCTGCAACGTGTTACCTATACAAAAAAATAACCCCCTTAACTTGCAAGGGAACCCACGTTCACCACTCTCCACCAAGGAAACCAACGAATGCAATGAAAACCCCCCAGCGGATCGGTTCTCCACGTACCGAATACTCGTGCAGCCTTTGCCTAGCCTGCACAAGGGTGATGAGCTTGAGTGGCTCAACCAGGAACTGTCTCTTCTCCTCGGTCCATGCCTTCACGGCTTCGTACAATGTGAGGAATCTCTGCCAAGCGTCGATGGTATCAGCCACCACTTGCTTCCTCTCTTCGAGCCAGTTCCTCACTTGACTCAACTGCTCGGTCACGTTGTGAACGGTGCTCTCTATCAGCTGTTTCTCGGTCTCGTCCCTCGTGTTCTCGCTAATGGTACGGCCGTTTCTCGTTAGTCGTTCGAGCTTGTCGGTGATGGTACCCAGCTCCTCCTGCACCTGCCTGAGCTGCTCTTTTAGAGGAGTCGGCTCGACTGATCTGTCCTGCACCTTCAGCTCGGCCTGCCTGATCCATGCCTGGACCTCGTCCAGGTCGGCCAGATAGTCCGACCTGACCGTCCTAGCACGCTTTTGTTCCCTCTGTTTCTCCTCCATGGCCTGCGCGGTCGCCTCGGCGCAGAGCTCTAAGGCCGTGAGGTGCTGAGCAAGATCGCTGGGGACCAGCTGCTGGCTAGCTTGGTACCGCGCCTTAGTGCTTCCTGAGAACTTCTTCGCTGCGTCGAGGTGGCCCTCGACGTTCGACCGTAGCTCGTCTAGCTCCTCCTCGGTCGCGTCCTGGTCGGGACCGTACACGTAGAGGATCGAGGCGCGTTCGCGCGCCTCGTTCAGACGCTTCCTCAGGTGCTCGATCTCACGCTCGGCGTCTTCGAACGCCTCCAAGTCCTCGTCCGCCCTCTCGGATTTCTTCTGCAGGGAGTCGACGAGCCTGCAACCAGTACTCGTCTGATTTGCTGCGCTAACGTTGCCGATCTAACGTCAAAGCGCTCTCCAGCCTCCCATAACGAGACCGAGTTTCCCTTAGCATATGTTAGACTACTTGATTGAAATGAGACACTCTGTTGGAGTGTCTCATTTCAATCGACAATCACTATACACGAAGAGCCTTTAATGAACAAGTCCTGTTCATTCTAGAATATCTCTTTTTCATCCCCCTAACATTATCTTATATCACTGACAGTTTCAAGGTTCTCCACGTGGATCGATTGAAATAGGACACCCTATTCACCCGGTACACCCTAGCAGCCATTGTAAATGGTAAGAAATGCGCTTCAAGAGAGATCCTACCGCAAGAAACGTCGCGAATGTGTGTTCCCAATACGCGTCCGCAAATCATAGGGCAAGTTCGACCTAGGGTGAGGTTTTACGAGCGTGTTTACAGGGCCGAGAGAATACCAACGTCACCGTCAGCAAATCCGGTCACCACTTCACTGACGGAAACCGATTTGCCCCTTAGCGGCGTGCTTCTGCACGGCAGCGAGGCGTAAAAATAGATTTCAGCATATTTCCTGTACGAGCTCCAATAATGCGTGCCAGCACCGCGACCGTTCGGCGTCGCGGCGCTTGGGGCAAAGGTTGTCCGCGGCGAAAGAAGGATCGAAAAGGAGGAAAAAAAGCGGCGACTATTCGGCGGGATTGATCGGCCTTAAGGAATTGTCCGAGGCAGAGCCGCGACAAATTTAGAATCGGAAATGCGTGTCGCTGGTACGGTCGTAGCTGGCTTCACTCCAGCCGGAGCGGAGGACGCTTCGTCTAAAAGTAGACGAAACGATCTGCCCGCGTGAGCGTCCGTCTCGCGGGCAACTCGCTTGTTGGAAACAAAATTATTCTTTTGCCACCGCTGGTCCAGGTCTATTCCCATCACTCCCGCCTATTTTCTCCTTCCTTCGACGGGCATACCGAGCCGCTGGACGTCGCGACGAATGCGGGGAGCTATCGGGTCGATACAGGCGATACAACGCGTTGTTGATCGATCGGGAATTTGAGCTACTTGTCGGTCATCCACGCTTCATTGTAGCCGAGGGGATCGGAGATTGTTGGAGCCTATTGCCAAGTGTTTTCGTAAAGATGACAGCATCGACGGTACGGCTGAGCCGCGAGGAATGTCGCAACGAGACGTCTTTTCGTTTGCATTATGATACACGCGGGTGCATCGTGCTTTCGCAGCGGTTCGAATCCAGCAACGGTGATGTCAGCGTTGAAATCGCGGGCTCGATTAGTCAGTGGATCGGTGCGCGGTAGGGGAACTGCACTGACTACTGAGATTCATCGAGATGTCTGTAGAATCGATGCGAGAGTTGATAAGATTTTAAGCTTCAGGTGTGGAAGATTCAAGGGGGTAGATGAGGGGAAGTTGAGCGATTTAACCAAAGTTTTTTTTAAATATCAAGAAATGATGGAAGCAACGCGATTTTAAACTACAGGATAGGTCCGCGATGTCAATGTCAAGTTTCAGGTACAGGCAGCTCGTTTCTTTTCGCGCGATGACATCACCGGTGCTAAGAATGAACGGTGTTTAACACGAGAGTAAGATAGATAGGCGACCGGTGTAATATCACTCGGGAGACCACAGAAATTCACGAAACGCGTATTTTATCTTGTTTAATCGTGTATGACTCGTTACTTTCACCCAAAGCTCTCGGTATTTTGTAACCCTTGCTACAGAAAGATGTTTCCAACCTCAAGTACGAATATATATCCCAACATTTCTTTACTCAAGAATCAAAGAAGATAACTGAAAGCACCCTCGAAGCGACAAAACCAGAACGAATTATCAAGTAAACTAGCTCCCAAGGTAGATACACACGAGAGCCATCTGTTTCCATAAATATCTTTAAATCGAAAGAAAATTCCAATTCGACGATCCCTCGATCACTGGCGCCGGTAGCAAGAGGCGGAAGTGCTCCACGTGATGCAATCCTTATGCGGGCATGCGGCTCGAGCCAATGCGCTCTAGCGACATCACCGCGGCAACATCATTCTCCGAGATATTTCCGTAACATCCACCAGCGGTCCTCGAAATTCGTGGATCGTTCACCGAGAACACTGAACGTTTACCAATAAGCGATCTACAGGTATCCGAAGAGCGAACACTATCCTTCCTCCACACCGATCCCCCGAGCACACTGTGCAGACTCCCAGAAACTTCCTTGAAAACCTGTCTTCCCCAGGAGCTTTCTACTTCTTCGCGAACCACGAAACCAGTCGCGATCGGCAAACGAAAGAAGACAGATTTATTAGCGGACGAGGAGGATCTATCCAGTGGCCGTACCTATCCAAGCGAAACGTCCGATGTTCGCGAGAGGATCGATCTCCCGAGTTTCTCTATCGTCAAGTAGCCTCGTGCTTCTCCCTGCCGATGATTTCGCGGCAAGTGATTAGCGATAGAGAGACGATCGCGTGGATCGGACAACAGTATGGCGCGGCACGGTCAAGCTAAACAGCAGCGTTCGCGGTTCGAAACGTTATTAGAAGGGCGTAATAGCGTTAGCTTTGAATTTTCGTCTTGGCGAGGCGCCGCGACGCATGCGGCTTAGGCTTAAAGGCCGGCCAGCGACGAAAATCGACGACAGTCCGAAAAACGGCGCACACCCGTGGTCCTAAGAATACCCTCGACGCTTCTTCGAGGGAGAGACAGAGCGGGAGGAGGAACAGAGACGGGGAGTTCATTGGCTCCGTAGATCTTTGCCATCCGCCACTTTTTTTCCACCCTGTGGCTTGGCACGACCTTACGATGCGTGATTACTATGCGGATCAGAAAGGTTGCGGTCGATGTCGCAATCTTGTACGCAGATATTTCGCCTGGAGTGTTTGAAGATCATTGCAGAGTGGAGAAGATTCGTTTAGACTTTAGAATAAGAATTGAAGAAATTGAAGCTAACGAAGATTCTATTATACTACCCCTATCAGAATATTAGTTTGATGTCACTGTGAATCGATCTATTCAAGCATTGCCCCTATTATACTAAGATAACAGCTGCGGTTTAATACCCACGTAGTTGACACATTATCTAGATAACTACGCAATTATTCATCCTCCATGTCCAACAGCTTTATACAAGCTTCGCTTTTAATAATTGAAAGCGGGAACCTTGATGTACAACTTTTGAATTCGTGGTTCTTTAAATTCACTTCCATTAATCGAAAATGGCCCTGTCGAGTCATAGAACTACCAATTTATCACTCCCTCTCCCGCAGTGACTAAAACTCGACGTATCGCGATCAATACCATTTCCTCGGAAGCTCATGTGTCACTTGAAAAAGAATCTTTAATAACTTCTTCACAAGCACTGGCTCTACTAGCGCGACGTTAGAAACGTGTTAGATTCGACCGACAGCCGAGGCACGTGTACCGAAACACGTTCCACCGTGTCCCGCTTTGGTATCGATCGATGATAGAGGGCCTACCACGGTTGTCGGTCATAATATTTAAGCCAATAACCGCGGCGCAATCCCACTAACCCAATAAAACAACCGAATAAGAAAACAAGCCAATTCGATTACGTACTACCAATCGACATGCCGCGATCCTTGAATCCTCGACCGCGTGGACAGCGTCTACGCGCTACTTCCGCCGCGCGGTTACCGAATCTTGCGCAACTTCACAGCAGCCCGTCCAACACTGTCACTTTCCCGATCCTCCGCGATACCAAAATATCCCTTTCACTGAGATCCCCCGGGAAACAAGATCGCGATTCACTCACGACAAACCAATCGATCGCTCCGGCAATCGCGAAGGTAGAGAAATCTGCGAACTGTTTTATAAATCGCGTCGAGACTGCGTACGTACACACGAACCGTCAGTGTTGCGCGAACTCGCTTGTTATCACGATCCTCCCGCTGGCGATACGTGAATAAGCGAAGTTACTGGAGGAACACGCGGATCACAGTCGTAATAAAGTGACGTAGTGGCGAGCGGTCGTCATGTTTTATTTCCAGTGCACCGTGCCGCGTACAGATGGTGACTGGCGTGCAGGTCGGCCCGCGGATATTACGCCATGGAATTCAGAAGCGGGCCAAACGTGACGCCGCGGCCGCCACCGCATCGTCTGCCTTCCACTTTTCTCTGGCAAATCTATATTTAGTGGGAATTCGATCGACGGCCGAGGGGAACCCCACTGATTCGCGGCCGCCGCCGCGAGGATATGCTAGCCGCCCCCGACGCGAGAGGGTATCGTGGCGTGACCGCCCGTCATCCCGCCGCCAGGCAATCGCCGCGAGGATCATCGAATCGATGGGAATGCGGAGAATCCCTACGGTTATCTAATGCAACCTCGACGCGTCTTGCGTAATAGTCCAACGGTGTTTACAAACAGAGGCTCGTGGGGACGTCACTTGTGGGTGTCGCGAGGATTTCGAATACGTAATTTCTGGAGTAATATGTGTTTTATAAGCTTGTGATTGGGGGTGGGTACATGTGGAATGCACACCGAGAGCTTTGTATAAATTCCTTCTGTTAGATAATTTTGTAATCGAGTGGGTATTATTAGAGCAGAGTCATGCTTGCAGATAATGAGGCTATTTTTGACTGTTTGAGCATGGGTCATCGGCATTGACAGCACGTCGTATAGATAATAATAGACTGTATAGTTGTGGTGTATATTGTTGATGACATGTAAGTTTCTCTTGGAGTTTATCAGCAATGATTTAATTTGCGACGAGACTCGTATTCTAAGTAGTTGAATCTTAATGACGACAGAAGTAATCGCGGGATACATTCTGCGGAACTTGACTTCATAGGATTTCATCTACCGAGAGTTGGGAAAAGGGACCAAATTTCCCAAGGTTTCGATTCAATAATACGCTTGCAGATTTCGCCAGCTTGCTTTACCTCGTTCTTTGTTATTAATTCCGCGACGCGGGATATCGTAAGGCGCAAGGTGCACAACTATTTACAAGGCCTAATTACGTCATGGGACCAATTTGGGTATGATGGAACGCGATGGGACACGTAACGCGTGCTAAATCGATTCGTGCCGTAACCCATAAGGCATCTACTCCTTGTCAAGGAACTCAGCGCTCGTCCTTTCCCCTGCCCCGCCAGACCACAGGTCTTCATTTCGTAACTTCAACTTCTTTCGTAAAGGTTTCACGCCTGACATTTCAGTGAAACGTCCGAGAAGTCCGAGAAACGCCTTACGCGTCACGACTATCTCGAATTCAGGAAAGGGAACGGCGTGCGTAAGATGAACGAACTGTTTTTCATTATACTTGGTGCATTTAGTTAACGACATTTCATATACTTTGCTGACTAATGCCTGGAAATAAGGATTGTGTAAGACGACCTGAAATGAATGGAACGTTAAGGCACATTTATATACGTGATCGAAGTGTCGGTGTTCGGTGCGAAGAGTGCCTGAAACAGAGCTTATGAGGGGCTGATGGGAGAAGCGGGCATTACCTCCCCCTTCGGGAGGGATGGTAATCTGCACAAGCGGGAACACACATGCACATGCTTCGAAACTGCACACAAGCGCACCGCATGATTCCTCTATCGATGATTCCACGTGATTCGTAGTGGAACGATGTGTAGGTACCTACACCCCTCTCGAAGAAAATAAAGAACCGATTTGCAGGAGGGTGAATCGACTTAGATAACGGAAATGGGGGAAAGATAATAAATCTAGGAACCATTCTGCAAGTTCCAAGGAAATCTGATTGATTTCTGTAACGAAGCTTGATTAAAGTTCATCTGTTAACTCGGAATAATTATGGTTCTGTAACATCGTACTTGAAATGCAAAATAATTATGCTTTGAAAGAAACAAGAGACGTCGACGAGTAAGATGAGTTTGAAATTAAAATTGACGCGTAATAAATGCTTGTGCGATTGTACGTGACTTTGGAAAGAATATGTTCGCGAACGGAGGAATGTAAAATATTTGCAATTGAAGCCTCTCAATTGCTTCGGAGGAATAGTGACACCGATTCAGTGTCTATCAGGTGTTCTCAGCGGTGCTGCAACATTAACAAACGGTAGAAAAGTGTATGTCGACTCACGTTTCGACGGAACTCTGCAATTTTTCTAGTTTCTTCTCGAGTACGTGGGCTGGTGCCTCGGTGAAGGCTGCGAGGTAGGCTAACACGGGTCCTACCAGTTCTCTTACGTCCTCTGTCATCGGTTTCAGCTTCTCAGCTTCCTTCACCAGCTCCTGCACATTGCGAGAACCAGGATCAATAAACTATGTTAAATACTGTACTCTACAAAATTCATTTCACTCGATAGATTCCAAACTACTTTGTGCTCTTCCTATATACATATGTAGAACTTTGCAATCTCAATTTCTTGATATTATTTGTTTTATCGATATTATAACTACTATCGATATTCACTTATTCATATTATAAGTTTTCTCAATATTTCCACAATTATATAATACACCTACATGTAAAGCTTTCATGGTGTCGCGCAAGTGCTGTTTGGACCGAATCACAGTGTCCAAGAGCTTGCTCTTCTCCTCGGTGGCGTTCAATCTGCTTTCGATGAGAGCCCATTGCGCCTCCAAGTCCTCCCAGTGTTTCGATAGAGCCTCTAGAGCATCCCTGCGCCCTTCCAAACCAGACACAAGTTCCTTCCACTCGGCACTGGTCTCTGAGATCTGTTCTTCTATCGTCTTCTTGTTATTGGCGTCGGCCAATCGGAGCACCTCGCGACCGCGTTCATTTAAGAGGTCCAGCTCGAATTGTTGATTCTAATTGTATGACAAACAAGCCAAGAATGAATTATAGGGCATATGAAACAAGTAGTTTAGGAAAAGAGACAGAGGCAGTCCTAAATACGCGCAAGGAAGAGGATCGAAGTGCTTGGGACGGTGAAAAGGACCAACGAAGCGCAGCAACGCGTGCAAAAAGGACGATGGAAGCGCATCGAGGCGAGTAAGGAAGGAGAGGGACACCATAGACGGGTGCAACAAGGACGAGGGATGCTATTTACGCGGGAGAGACTAAAGGGTGCCTCAAGTCTCGGGGCAACCGGTTTTTAGGTGTGTGAAAAGGTGTGTCTCTGGGAAAAGTGGGACAAGGTCGCAGACGAGCCTGAGAAGGATGGGCAAGGCCGTGGACGGTGCGAGGGGGCAGACAAGGTCGCAGCAAGCGTAAAAAGGATATACGAAGACGTAGAAAAGGCGGGGGCAGCTGAGAGAGCGCGGAATAAAAACGCTGAATCGAGCACGCGCTGTGGCGTTCTTCTACTTCATCGATGCTCAATCAGTGGAGGATCAAGGTGTTAATTAAGGGGGTATACCCGTTTGAACCCTCGGAAAATGTATACATTTTGTGTATTTTTTTACAAGTCAACGGTTTGATGCAGATTTCCCGTTTTTTTACTATCTTTACATAGTATTATGAACTACTCGAGAACAAAGTTTCAGTTAAAAATCTATTGTTTTTATCCGAAAGTCTTTCGATTTTAGACCGCTAAACGGTGGTCCTGAAAACAGCTGTATGCCGTGTCTGAAATCAAAAACCATAAAATTTTCTTATAAAGTATATCAATAGCTATCGTCCAACGAAGCCGATTTTGAAAATTTTGAAAAATAAAGAAATGGTGAGAGATCAGAGGTAAAGTTAAATTTTTCTAAGAGAAAAATCCACCTTTTTTCTTTATAAATAATAAACGGGGAATAGGAATAAAAAAAGGCTTTGTTGGACGATAGCTATTGACATACTTTATAAGAAAATTTTATGGTTTTTGATTTCAGACACGGCATACAGCTGTTTTCAGGGCCACCGTTTAGCTGTCTAAAATCGAAAGACTTTCGGATGTGTATGCATAACTTCCCAAAAACAATAGTTTTTTAACTGAAACTTTTTTCTCGAGTAGTTCATAATACTATGTAAAGATAGTAAAATAACGGGAAATCTGCATCAAACCGTTGACTTGTAAAAAAATCCACAAAATGTATACATTTTCCGAGGATTCAAACGGGTATACCCCCTTAAGTGTTTTACAAAGATCGATGTAGCCTTAGATAAGTGTGAAAAAGTCGAGAAGAAAAGCGAATGGGTTTCTTGGTGATGCTCCATTGATTAAGCGAAACCAGTGTAAAGAAGTAGAAGATGTAAAGAAGAAGCAAACGTTGTACACTGATTTTTTAAGATTAACATAATATACTGACCGATGTAGAAATATTAATAGAAGTTTCCGTTTAAACTATGAGTTAGCATTCCAATGTCTAATAGCCTGACTAGCAAGCCTACCTGTATGTCATTGAGGGCGTGCGTGATCTTCTGAATGTTAAACTGCAAGCCAGCGAGAGTGGTGACAGGCTCGTCGGTAAACCTAGTTCTTGCGATCACAGCACGAACGCGTTCCAAGGTTTGCGTGTAGTCCCTCCATGTTTCAGCACCTTGTTCCAGCCTGGCACGTTGCGACTTGGCGGTGTTCAGGGTGTTCTTCAGCAACTGCGTGTGCTGCTGCTGCTCAGCGCCCAGTTCCTCCTGTTCCGAGGTGCTCAACGACGGCCAGATCTTGTCGGCTGCCTGCTGAATCTGCTGGGACACCAATTCGCGGATCGATGGCTCGCTGCTGAAGTAGATCTGGAAGCAGAATCGATAAAATTATCACGATCAGAATTCCTATTGCTAAGAGAATATCGATAGAGTTTTATTGCGCGAACCTTGTGCTCCTCTAGATCGCTAAGTATATTCTCAAAGTCAAGTCCGTCCTTGTCACTCTCGAGGCGAATCTCCGCCTCGCGTACCCAGCTGCGAAGCTTGTCAGTCAGCGCGGCGTACTCGAGCCTGAACTTCATATTGCTCTCCAAGTAATTCCCACGCTCTTCCATTTCCCTGGGTAAGGATGACAGCATAGACACAGCCTCGCTGAGCATCTCCTTCAGCGACCCAGGCATCCCCTCTTCGTAGGGTATGGAGTTCTTCAGGTTCCTAATTCTATCAAGGTGCTCATTCACAGCCTCGCAGAGTTCGCTGTGCTTCTTCAGCTCAGCCTCAACGGTGATCGGATCCCTTTCCAGAAGAGGCCTCGACTTCACCTCTTTCTCCTTGTCTTCAAGCCAATCAAGGATCTCAGCTAGCTCATTCGCTAGTCTCTTGTGCTCCGCCGCAGCTAGTTCGTGCTGTTCCCTCTGAGTCTCCACGGCCCTTCTCAGGCCTTGAAGCTGTTGTTTCAGGGCCTGCAGTTGCTCCGTTATGTTGTTTTTATCCACAGTCGAGCCCTCGGCGGCAATCTGCTGGCCTTTATCCGTGGCGCTAGCCAGAGTAGCCTCACATTCCTGGATCTTGAGGATCGCGTCGTCGTACCTCTTAATCTTCTCCTCCGTTGGCTGGCCAGAGTTCTCGATGTCCCTGATTATCTCTGTGTATTTGGCGATGAAGGTGGTGATTTCGGTGATCAGGGCGATGAACTGCTGCCGTAGAAGCAGCAGTTGACGAAGCCTGGCTATCTGGGACTCGATGGCTTTTATGAGATCGTCTTGCTGAGTCAGCACGCCGTGAAGATCAGCGACGTTCACTGATCCTAAGTCGGACAGCTTCGCCTTGTTGGCCGTTAGATCGTTGAGGATCCTCTCGTACGCGTCCAGCATCGCTTCCACGTCTTCTACGCGGGAGCCAATGGGTTTGTTTAGCTCGTGAAGCTCCTTTTGCACGTCAGTCATGTACTGCACCGCTTCAGCTACTCGAGCCAAAGATTCCTCAGCTTCGTCGATGTTCTTCTGAAGAGCCAGAGCTCTCTCGTTTATGATACCAGCCACTCTGCCGTGGGCCTCTTTCATATTTTGTAGCTGCTCGTTCAGCTCGAGCTTGTCGGCGTCGCTTACAGTGGGGAGGATGGATTTTCCTTGCTGTAGTATCTTCTCGATATCATCCGCGTACTCCTTTGCCTCCTTCTTTAGACGATCGTACTGGGGAGGCAAAAAGCAAACAGGGAGTGATATTTTATTAGTGCTAATTTTATAAATTTAGAGATTTGAAAAAGATAGTGTTGTAAGTAAAAATAATTGTAATGTCGAGTACGCAAATAATCAACTACTTCAACACCCGAGTATTTTTACCCTCTAGTAGGTTATTAGCACACGACTTTTATTAATATAAAGAAATATCTGTATGAAACTGTACCTTGGCAAGTTGTTCTCGCAAAATGTCAATGCTGGACGTTCGCAGGTCCGAAGACGTAGCCACTTCAGCTTCGTTGATCCACCTCTGGCACTTGTCTATTTCACTCTCGAACGCCTTTCGTCCCTGAAGAAGATCCGCGAGCGCAGCCTGTTTCTCTTTAGCCTCGCTCTTCAGTTCATCGTAGTCCTTGTTCAGTTCATCCAAAATGCTCTCTAGCCTGGCGCGATCTTCTTCACTGCACTCCTTCAGCAAGCTGTGCCCTTGCTTCAGAATATCATTAAGATCCTTTTCGCTGAAGTCGTCGATGTCTGTCTCGAGTTCACCGTGTTGCACGATGTCCTGCTCGACTTTCACTGCCTTCAGAGGCAGGTATCCGCTCAGTTTCTTCAGATTGTTGCTCGTGGACTTGATCCAGGCTCTAGCGCGCTCCAGGTCGCCTTCGAACTTGCGACGAGCGTCGGCTGCAGCCGTGGCGCTGGAGATTCCTTCGGTTAAGATTGTGCAGAGTTCTGCCTGTTCTCCGCGCAGTGCCTTTGTCTCGTTCTCCAGTTGCTGCTGCTCGTTGCTCTCCAATTCGTTCTGCATGTTCCCGACGCGTTTCTCCAGCGTGTCGATCACCATTTGCTTCCCTTCAGCTTCCTTTAACATAGCCTGAAATGCCACAGAGATTTCACGGTTCAAAACTTAAAAATTCTATTCTGTAAAACCGAAACAATTGAGGAATTTCACTCTACAAATAGCCAAAGATTGTTATCAATTACCTTCAAAGCAAGAAGCCTCTCCTCAGCCAGCTTGGTGTCGTACCCAACAGGCTCTGTCAACTGTGCCTGTTGCTTCTTCAGCTGTATCCAATCTCTGTTCTCGTCTATCTCCTGCTTGGTGGACTCAATACCCTGGGCAGTCATATCCAGCACCTGTGCCTTCCTCTGCAGCTTCTTGGCGATATCAGCGTATCGTCTCTCCACAGATTTAATCTGCTCCTCAATCTGCTGAGAGTCCAAGTTGCTCACAGAGTCCATCACCTGGTCACTGAGGCCCTTCACCTCGTTCAACCTCCCAGGTCCCTGAGACTCGAACTCTGTCGTGATCTCCTTCACGTTCGCTATCTTCTGTCCAATCGTCTGCCCGTTACCCTTCTCGATCACGTCCACCTTCTTAGACAGAGCGTCTAGCCAGGCCTGAATATTTTGAACCTGCGATCGATACTTCTGTATGAGTTCCTGAGCAGCCTGTTTCCCAGCAATGGCATCCGTTAGCTCTGCTTCCAGCTTGTCCAGGCCCTCCTCGATATCCTTATCGTCCTCGTGGATGGACAACTCGGTGAGGGCGTGGGTTCGACGTTCCCCAACGTTCCCAAGGAGATCGTTCATCGCCTGAAGCTCCGTGTGGGCAGCCTCGGCTCGCAATTTCGCCGGGCGAGACTTCCACTCGGCGCAGAGAGCTCGTTGCTGGTTGATCCAGGTTCGAAGGGCGTTCTTCTGTCGAGTTTGCTCCTCCAACTCGTTCACTGTCTTCGTCATGTTCATCAGGTGTCCCTGTGCCTGTTAACGTGGGATTAAAACAGTGTAGGATTAAGTATTCAGAGTTACAGAGTTAAGGAACTTGAAACGTAGAAGGTTGCTTGATATAAAAAATCTAGATTAAATTCTCACGTACCTGGTCGATAAGTTCCTCGAGTTTGGTTCGAACCTCGACCTCCCTCGCTGGAATCTGCACAGGCGGAGCGTCCAGGGGACTTCCAGGTCTGGAGACGCAGGCCACAGCAGCCTCGCAAGCTTCCACAGCCAGAGCCAGTCGCGTTTTCTCATTCTGTAATTTATTGTGCAGTGCACGCGCATTGTCGAACCTTTCCTTTGCTTGCTCGAGGGTGTCCAAGGGTGCTTCCATCTCTTGCGCGATCTCAGGCTCGTACACATCTAGATTCTTCATGATGCTCTCAAGAGTGTTCTCGTACTCCTGGAACTTCACCAACGACTCCGCCAATCGTTTCTTGATCTGCACCGCAGTGTTCAACAGGGAATTGTAGCTCTCTTGGACGTTCTGCAGCTGAGTTTCGATGACGGTTTTGATCTCGGGGTTCACTGCCACGTAGCGACCAATTTGCCCGTTGCCTTTTACTTTCAAGTCGTCCAACACGCTCGTGTAATTCTCGATCTCTGACAACAGGGTCTCGTGTTGCTTGATCTGGGCCACTGTCTGCTCTTTGCTGGTGATGTAGAGCGAGTTGTGAGCCATCAGCTGGAACGATATCTGCAGCAGCCATTTCTCAGTCTCCTGAAGAGCCGCGTGGTAAGCGTTGTACTCCTGCATCTCGTTCTCTACAAGCTTCTTCCTTTCTTCCACACGGTCGCTCAACTTCTGCCAGCGTTTCAGCAGGCCCTTGGTTTGATCCAGAGGAGTGTTCTTCTTCGCCAGCTTCGAGAGCTCGCTGGCTTCTTCCAGCAGGTGGTCCAGCTCGGTCTTCTTACCACGAACTTCCTCTTGGATATGCTTGTACCGCTCCAGCATCGTCTTCATGTCGCCGAATTCCCCTTTAGTGTCTGGAAGCTGTTGGATATTCGTCTCAGTCTCTTCGAGCCAACGTTTCAGCTTCTCGTGGGCCTCGGCGTGATCGTCCCATCGATTCAGGAGAGATTTCAGCTGAGCTTGTACCGTGTTGAGATCGATGCTCAGCTGCTCCCAGCTGGAACGAAGCCCAGCCATGTCCGACCTCAACTGATCCTGCTGCTCCGGTACTGATGTGTCGATGGCCTTCGTAAAGGCATTCTGCAAGGTCGAGAGTAGATGCTGACCCTCGGTGATTCTTGTTGCGACGATCTGTGGAAGAAAGTGAATGAGTGAAGCGCTACACTAAGAATTATTCTTCCAGTACCACTGACGCATATAAGAACCCATAATCCTACTCACTTTGATGGTCTCCAACTTGTCCTTCGCCCATTCCGCATCCCCAACGCCCATGCAATCCTGTACAGAGCCACGAGCGATGCGCAGCCAGTCCTCCATCTCCTTCTTCGCCTTCAGGAACTCAGTATGATCCGACAGATTCTTCTCCACCCTCGAGACCAGACCCTGCATGTCAGTCAGCAGCGACGTGTAAGCTGATTGCAGTTGCACGGTCTTGTCACGGGCCCAGCTGCAAGCGCTCATCTCCAACAAGGCCTCGCACTTGTCGTTCAGATCCTCCAGAACAGGCTTCTGCTGGACAGCCTCCTCGACGAGGCTCTTGCAACGAACCAGGTCCTCCGGAGTCTTGTTCTCCTTCGATTGCTCGTCGTTCACCTTCTTCTGGAAGTGGTCTATCCACCTCTTCATGCTGTCCAGTGCAGCAGTGAACTGGGACCAGCTGGAGATGCAGTTGGACAGGGTGTTCTGCGACTCGTGGCATTGGGCCTGCAGGGACTTCCAGTTGGCTTGCAACTGCTTCACGTCCTGTTTGATGGCTTCCTGGCCCTCTGGACCAGTACTAGCGATCACAGCGTCGCTCAGTTGGATCACCTTGGAGATTAGAGCCTCTCCTCGTGGCAGGGAAGCGATGATCTGGTTCACCTTGTTCTCCCTCTCGATTATTCGTTCCTTTTCACCATGGGTGTCGCAGTGCTGTTGTAGCTCCAACTTTGTGTGACGCACCCAGTCGGATGCCTCGTTGTGGGCTTGCTGGAATCTTTCATGGTCGTTCACCTGGTCGTCCAGATCCTGAAAGTTGTATTGTAAAAAAAGATTGCAATAGTTGTCCACAGTCAATTCATAAAATTTTGGATTTAATATTGAAGAGTGGGAAAATGGGAAGATTTGGGGATGCACAGGGTGATTCAGAAGTCCTGTCTTCGAGTGAAAGGGTAGAAATAGTGATCTATAGTAAGCAGCCGATCCACGTGTACAATAAATAATCAAAGAGTACTTACGCGTATCTTCTCAGAGATGAGTTTAGTCAGTTCGTCATACTTCGCGATGGTGGATTGGTAAGGACCCACAGGAATGCTCGAATCCTCAGCAAGACGAGCCTTCAGACGATCCACTGTCTCGCCGTGACCATGTATATCCCTTTGAACCGTCTTATACTTCTCCAAGACAGCGCGTTTCTCACTCAAATCGTTCTTGTACATTTCCCCTGGCTGGATCTTCCCCTCGATCTCTTCGATCCAGTCGGTGGTGAGTCGATGGATTTTGTTCAGTTCCTCCAACGCGCTGGCCCTGGCGGACAGCTTCTGCCTGATGTCCTCCACGTTCACCAATAACTTTTCGAACTCTGTCTTCAGGTTCTCCGTGTCCTCCTGGATCTTCGCTGCTCCGTTCTGCTCGGTGTTCATGATCACCTTTTCCTTCAACTCGAGAGCGTAGCGTAGCTTGTTCTGGCCTTGTTCAAGTGTCTGTCTAATAGCCTTGCAGGTATGCAGTTTGTTGTTCACCTCTGCGAGCGTGCTTGGAATCTCTTTGCACTCGCCTAGCTTGTCGCGTGTCCTTTCGATCCAATCCTGGCACTCTTGGTACAAGGTGTTGTGTTGCTGGTGTTCCTGAAACCAAAGATGAACGGTGTCAATGATTAAAATATAATCTGATACCTGGGAGATCGAAATTCACGATATTTACCTGGTAATGCAGTTCCAAGCGTCTCATGATCTCCTTGGCGAGGGACAGGAGCGCATTGTACTTGGTGGTCAGCTGAGTGATTGCATTGGAGATCCTTGTATCAGCACAGGTCTCCAGTAGCATCTGCGCCTTCATGTTCAAACGGTCGAGCTCCTTCTGCCAGTCGAACAGCGTCTGCAGGTGGATCTGGAACTGTTCCAGCACGTTCTTCTTCTCCTCCAGGCTGTCCTGTAGTTTGTTGAACGACTGCACCAGCTGCTCCGTTTGTGTCAGCCACTCTGTTGCTTCGGAGAACTGGTCCTCGTACTCGGTCCACTTCACTATTCCCACCTCCAGCAAGCTCTTCGTGTTGTTCAGCGAGTCCCTGCATCAGACAGGTTTATTAACACCAGATCCTCCACTTTAATTTCATAAATCTAGATACTTACACATAGCTGTCGTACTCTTCCTGTAGCAACGCCACTTCCTCCTCGATGATCTCTTTGTCCTCTTCATCAGCTATCTGGCAAGCAGCGTTGCCTTGCTCCAATGCATGCTGGAGTTTCTTCTGTCCCTCTGGCAGCTCGCTCTGCAGCACCTTCAGCTGAGTGATCTTATTCGCCAGGGATTCTTTATCGCCAGTAGGCTCTGAACACTTTCCAAGTCTCTCCTTGGCAGCTCGGATCCACTGGATGAACTCATTCCCGCTGTCAATGAAGGCCTGGTGCTGCTCGACGGTTTCTTTCTGCTTGGCATACAGCTCCTGAGCCTGTTTGCTCAGCGTCTCGTACTTGATGGAAATCTCTGTAGCTGGTGTGGCCTGTCGGAGATCCTCCGCCTTTGTCGTGACAGACTGTATCATCGGCTCGAAGGCAACGATATCTTGAACGATACTGTTCGTCTGCCTCAAATTAGCTTTCCTCTCGCCAATGGCCAAGGAACTCAAACCAGCCAAACCTTTCCTAGCCTTCGACACCTTCTGCTCGCAGACTTGTTGCAGCTTAGCCTCGCGATCATTGATCCACTGTTGCAGTTGCAGGTACGAGGAACTGTAATCTGCCCACTGCAGCAGGCTTGTCTCCAAATGAACTTTCGTTGTCGAGATCTTCTTCACCAGCCTCTCCCAGTCGTTCTGGATCTCTTTCAGTTGAGCGTTGATCTCTTCGCGACCGTCTGACCTCGTGTTCCTCATCACCTTCTCGCCACAGTTGACAGTCAGGTGCACCAGGTTCTGACCCTCCTCTCGTTTCCTGAGCAGCTCCTGAATATTGTCCAACCTGTTCTGCAGTTCTTCGCGACTGCTCGTGGATGCGGCCTCCGTCCCCTTTCTGATAATCTGCTTCGCGTTCTCGATCCACGCGTGCGTCTTCGCCAGATTCGCTTCGTATTCTTTGTGCTGCGCCAGGTTCGTTTCCACCTTGTTCAGAACGTCCTTGGCTAAGTTCACCTGTACTTGGTACCTTGAATTCAGGTGACGAAGTTGATTGTTTATATAGGTGTCCAGATGGGAGGAGAGAAGACCGGACGCTGTCTTGTTGAACCTGTCGATCTGCTCCTGCCCTTTGATCAGATTCTGGAGGATCTCCTTCACCTCTTGGACCTGCTTCTCTTTCTCAGCGACGTTCGGGAGCAGAGAGTTCTTCTGAGCCTTTATGAGGATGTCGAACTGTTGCAGCCAGTCGCTGAGCCTCTCGTATTCGTCCTTATACTCGCGCCATTGGCTGACAGTCTGCTCCAACTGGTCCTTCTGCTGTTTGATTTCTGAAAGCAAGGAAATTGGAAGATTGAAGCTCTGCCAAAAGTGAAATCGTAGGAAAGGAATTATTATTATTATTATTATTATTTATTATATAAACGGGAAAGCCCTTTAGTTACATAGTCTAAAGTTAATTAGTACAAGATAAAGATAATGTGAACAATAATTACAATAAAATAAAATAAAATAATATAAAATGAAGTAAAATACACTTCAATAAAATAATATAAAATAAAATAAAATGGGATGCTCTTACCTCTGAACAGCTCCTCGAAACTCTGAGTCAGGGCCCTCACTTCGTTCTTTATGATTTCCTGCCCTTGTGGGCTGGTGTTCGCGCAAACGACCTTCCCGGTGTGCTGAAGGTGTTCCACCAGCAGTTCACCCTGAGCTTTCTTATTCAACAAGCTCTCCAGTGGAGCCACAGCGTTCTCGATGGCCAGTTTGTCGCTCAAGGACCTCTGTTTCATCGACGGTATCTTTTCGCGAGCTCTGTTCAGCCAGTTAATAATATCGTCGTGCGCTTCTTTGTAGAGTCGATGGTCCTTGTACTGTTCCTCTCGCTCAGCCAGCAACGACTTAATCTTCTCGAACAGGGTATCGAATCTGTTCAAGATACCCTGTGCCTGGGAAGCAGCTAGACCTTGAGGCCCACTGGCGATCATCTCAGCAACCTTGATCTTCAGAGTGTCCACCTCGATGTTCTCGCATCGAACCTTCTCCTCAAGAGCCTTTATACGCTCCAACTGGCACCTCTTCTCGGACATAGTAGTCTGGAAGGGTGTGAAATCGTTCAAAGCCGACTGCATATAATCCACCGTCTTGTTCATGGACTGTATCTGCTCGAGGAGACCAGCCCATTTATTAATTGAGTCGTCTAGGTTGGTCTTCGCCTCTAGCATCTTCGAGGCAAGTGCACTCCACTGTTCCTGAAGCTTGCCAACTGCATCGTTGATAGCTTTATGCCCAGTCGGCGCCGTATTTGCTAGGACAGCCTGCGCCAGCTCCACGATTCCTTGGACCTTGGCGAAACCGTCCTCTTTGTACAGCAGCAGGTCCTGCACTATCTCCATCTTGCTTTCAAGGTCTTTCTGCGAAGAGGCGCCGAGGTCCGAGCAGTACGCCAGCTTCTTCCTGATGTCGTCTAGCCATCTGGTACACTCTGCTACTTGGTTGTCGAACTCCTGGTGAGTGGTGACGTACTGGTGCCAACGACCGTTTAGATCCTTAACCTTGTTCGAGATCTGCTGGTACTTGATGCTCAGCTCAGACATGTGAGTCGTACGGGACGTGATGTTCTTGTGCAGCTGCTGCGCCTTCTCAGTCACCGCGTCGATCTCGAGTTCCTTCGCTCGCACCTGACCCTGAAGAGTACGCAACACCTCCAGCTGGTCCTTCTTCTCCTGCAGAGTAGCCTTGAGATCCACCGCGTGGAGTATCGTATCGGTCTCCCTCATCCAAGCCAAGCACCTCTCCTTCGACGTCTCGAACTCGTTCCACTGCTGCAGCTTATTCTCCAGGGTCTCAATAGTGGTCCTCACCGCAGTTACCAAGCTCTCCCACTCCTGCTGCGAGTAATCGATCTGCGATCGAATATTGATTTGTCCAGACTCCACGGTGCCGGGTATCACCTTCTCGCCGAGCATTCTGATCTGCTGAACCCTCGGTTTGTCTTCCGGCAGGCTCTGCTGTAGGTTCCTCAGTCGGTCCAGATTGGTGTGAAGGGATACGCGTTCCAGTTCCGTGTCTCCCCAGAGTATCACCGCGTTGTGAGTGGCGTCTAGCCACTCGTGGGTGTCCAGAACAGCTTTGCTGTACTGCTGATGATCGCTGACGATCCCTTCGTACCGTTCGACGAACGCGGCTGCTCGTCTCAACACTGCGGCGTGTCTGTCGTTCAGCTTCTTCAGGGTCTGGTTCACCTTGTCGGTGGAGTCGGGCAGGTTGTCGGCTTTGTCGCGAAGATCTAGCAGATCTTGCTGGTGGGACTGCACGTCGTGTAGGAACGTCCGATAGATTTGTAGCTGAGCTCGTTTCTCGTCTAACGTTGTCTTCAGTTCGATTTCAGGCTTCAGTTGGCTCTCTACACCTTTCAGCCACTTGTCGAACGCTTCGTTGGACTCGTCGAAGCCGAACCATCGGGATATCTTCGACTGTAGCTCGCGCTCTGTCGAGGCGATACTGTCGTACAGCTCCTCGAATGCTTGCTGCAGGTCTAACAGCTGCTGGCGAACGATTTCTCTGCCCTCCGTGCCAGTGGTCGAGTACAGGCGTTCTCCGGCTTCCACTGTGTTGTTTATCAGAAGGGTGGCTGAGGACTGGCGCGCTAGAAGATCTTTCAGAGTGGACGCGTTCGAGGCCAGTTCTCGACGAGTGCCACTGAAGTCATCCTTGATGGACTGATAGGAAGTTCGCGTGTTTGATAGCCACTCTGAGCACTGCTTGTAGCGCTCGTGGTAGGCTGCGTGGTCTGCCACTGCTTGTTCGCACTTTTTAACCAGTTCCTAGAATCGTATGATTATAATGCAGGTGCTTATGATCGTTCCTTAATTTGTTTTATCGTACACCAGTGAAAGAAGGAAGAGGATGGGTTGTGGTTTAATTGGAGCACGTAATTTGCGTTACCTTGGCTGTTGCCTGAATAGACTGGAACCGAGATGTAATCTGCTGAACACTGGCAGAGAATCTGGTCTCACCACTGATTTGCATCAATTCGGAGGACTCGTCGCTCATCCTGTCGAATTCAGCTTCGTTTTGTCGCAGATTGACGATCAACATCTATTTCATAGAAGCATTATTAGAGGACAAGAGTGTCTTATTAAGAACATGAAAGAACATGGTGTGTGTCATTGTCTGTTAAAAAAGAGTTCGGATAGAGGAGGACGTAGTGTGAAAAATACAAAAGTGTCACAAAAAAAAACGTCGAATATTTTTCATATCTACCTCCAAATCCAGTCAAGTCTTAAATCACACCAGAAGTGTTAAAAAAATAGTAGAAGTGAAAAAAGGAAGACAACGTAGAGAACAGTGAGAGTAGAAGAAGAAGAGAAAGGGGACAGTAACGAGAGATCTTCACAAAAGCGTCCACACGCCTCGAAAGAATTTTGAAGGTTTTCTCCTTACTTGGTCGAGGTGGTCTCCGAGGGCCACCAGTTCCGTCACTTCCGTCTCCCACGACAGGGCGATTTTTTGCAGTGCCTAAGAAAGTTTTTTTTCAAATACAATACGCCCGATTTCCTTCTCAATCCCGTCTCTCTCTCTCGTTTTCTCTTCTTGGTGGGCAAAAAAACTTAAAATTCAAACTGAACAAAACGCGTTGCATCTACATCGTAGTGCAAAGACCAAAAAATTGTGTCCGTAACGTATTCTCTGATTCACTGTGACGATGAATTCAAAGGTAAAAAATCAAAGTGGCGCTTTTTCGCGATTGAAACACGAAGTGTGCTATCGACTGTGACGTTTAATTTCCCTTGAAAGTGTTACCTGGTACTTCTCCAGTTGCTCTTGCTTTTCTTCGAGAGTGTTCTTCAACGAGTAATTCTTCAACGATGATTCTGCGTCTGCCAACCAGGCTAATAGCCTTTCCAGCGAGTTCTCGTATTCGCTCCATTGCTGAATCCTCTCCTCGATGCAGCGAACGATGTCGTTCACGGCTGTGGCGAACTTCTTGTGCTCGAATCTGTCGTGAGAAGTTCATTTTGCTTGATTAGATCGAGGTATGTATTTCTATTCATCGTACACCAGCTGAGGAACTTAAATTCTCACACTAATATTCCCTATCATTATCTACAATATTTAATTGACACGTTCTTACCTCAACGTAGTCAGATCCCGTTCCATGGACTCCAAGGACCTAGGTGTTAGATTGTGAGCGCTCTGCGCGACGTGTTCGCCCAGGATATTCAGCTTCAGCTCTCCTTCCCTCTGTCCATCCTGCAGCTCGATGATCTTTGTCAACTGGGCCTGAAGAGCAGCCTTATTGCCCGAGTAATCGCTGTAATTGGCCAGCTGCTCCCACTGCTGCTTCTGATAGTCCTGGTAAGACTTCTGAAGGTCGTAGAACTGTTGGAAGGTGTCTAATAGAGTCTCCAGATTGGATATATTCTTCTGGGACATCTCGACTAGGTCCTCGTATCTTCCAGACACCGAGGCAGCCTTTTGCTGAGCGTCGGAAGGCGGTTGGGCAGTGTGAGACAGTGCGTTTGCCTTTTCAGAGACGCCTTCGATGATTCGTTTGTACGCTAGGATCTCCTGGTGCATTGCCTGGAACAACGAACATTTCATCATATCAAGTAAATTCTACAAATTCTAAAATTCTAAGACTATGAAAAGGGAGAAGTGTTTACCTTGCTCTTCAGCAACTTCGATTTGATTTCTTGAAGGGAGGACCAGGTGATGGTGGAATCCTGCTTCACGGATCTCTCCATCGCGTCTAACCAAGCCAGGATCTGCTGCAGGGTCTCCTGATAGTTGGACCACTGCAAGGATTGAGCATCCTGCCGCTTCTGTTGCTCAGCTATGCCTTCTACGAGCTTGTCCCACCGTTCTCTAGCCTGCCTCAGCTCGTGGCGAATCAGTTCTCGCCCCTGCGCCGAGGTGTCAGCCAGAATCCTCTCGCCGAAGGATATGAAGCTTCCCAACCGGTGCTCGCCTTGCTCCTTTTCAGCCAGAAGTATCTGCAGACGAGAAACCTTTTCTTCCAGGTTACCACCTGCCTCGTCTTTCTTCAGGCTAGACAAACTCTGCTCGAGCTGTCTGAGCCAGGCGTCGAAAGCTTTCAATTTCTCTTCGTAGGCGCGGTGGTCGTCCACGATACTCTGGCAGCGAGTGACTACCTCTTTACTGAGCACGTGCAGCAGCTGGTATCTGAAAGAAAGGTATTTGACCCCGATTTATCGCTATCCATTTTAACAATTCATTCGGGAAGCTTTGATAACGAAGAGGTTGAAACAGAGAAGAATCTTCTTCAGAATCACTCACCTATTACTGATCTGTGAGATCAATGGCTTGATACGCTCAACGCCGCTGGCATGAAGCAAACTATGAGACTTGTCAATGAACTCATCGATCTGGGACTCTTCCTTGAGTATTCCATCCCGCTTCTCTTTCAAGACACGCAATCTAGCCTCTTTATCCTGCAAAGTGGGCTGCAGCTGTTGGTCCCTGAACGCAGCCTCCATCGTGCAGAACCACTTTGTGTGGGCTTCTAATTTATCCTCGAAGTTCTGCCACTTCTGCAGGGCTGCCTTCTGCTTATCCTCCACCGATTCTGCGAAACAGAAGAGTCCCATACAGAAACTGGCACCCCGAACAACACATTCATACTTTCTAACAAATATTCACCTATTTCGCTCAAATACTGACGAAGATTCCCCTCCAAAACGGCGATCTCTTTATTAATAGCGTCCCATCCTTTGGGCGCTGTTCGTTTGGTCACCGAATCGCTGAGTTCCTTCAGCTTGCCAAGGTGCTCTGCCCCCTGTATCTGGTCGTCCTTCAGCATCGCCAGAGTGGCCAATCTGCGAGTGATATCCGTGCGTTCCCCGGTTACGTCATTGCACTCGGCAAGCTTCTCCCTTTCCCCATTCAGCCAGTCAGAGAAGCTCTTCACTTGGAGATTGAAACGATGATGCTTCTCAACACAGTCTGCCAGGTTCTCCAGTAGATCCTTAGACTTGGCGACAATATTGTGGAACAGTTGCTTGATAGACGGTAGGAAGACATTGAGAGACGTGTCCTTGGTCTGGTCGACCAGCTGTTGGGCTTTGTCGCAGACAGATTCGACCAGAGACTGATGGGACATTATCTCCTGGTGCATGATCTTGTGATTCTGCAGCTGTGCTCTCTTTTCCTCCAAGGTGCACTTCAATTCTGTGTGCTGGTGCATTGCACGCTCCACATCTCGAAGCCAGGCGGTGAGCTGCTCGTGGGACAGCGAGAATTCAGCGAACTGCATCAGACATTGGTCCAGTTTCTGCATTGTGTTCTGCAGGTCCTCGGAAAATCCGTCCCACAAGCTACGCAGGTTCCTCAACTGTTGCCTGATGATCTCCCTTCCTTCAGGAGACGTGTGCGCGTAAAGCTTCTCGCCGAGATCAATCACGGACTCGAAACGAGCGTTCTCCTTGGTTCTGGTATCGCTGAGATCGCGAATGTGTTTCTGCCTGCTCTGCAGCACAGATAAATCGCCCACGATCTCGCTGTGCTTTTTCAGCTCGGACTGAATGTCTCCGATCCACTGCAGCAGCTGATTGTGCTTCACGTTGAACGCGTTGTGCTCCTTCGCGAACTGCTCGTATCTCATCACTGCTTCCTTTATCTGATTTTTAATCGCTTGGTACTTAGTCGTCTGCCTAGAGACCCTCGTGGCGAGGTCCGCTTCAGCCTCGATACTCTGGCTCTTCTCAATGGCTGCATTGAACTCTGATCCCTTCGCTATGATGCTCTCCTCCAGGGACTTTAGTTTCTTCAAATGAGCTCGTTTCGCTTCCTCAGTGCTCTTCAGGCTCTGGTCCTTCAGCTGAGTCTCCATCTGCTTGATCCAACCCTCCAAACCTTCCACGATCTTCTCGAACTCAGACCACTGATCGAACATTTGCCTTAATCTATCCCTAGCAGCGAGACATCGCTTCAGGAACTCCTCCCAGATCTTCTTCTGCTGCTCGAAGTTCGTCAACAGAGCCGAGTGGCCAGGCAGAGATGTCTGCTCTAGAACAATATTCAACTGCTGATTGCAATCGGCTAGAATTCTATCCCCTTCAGACTTCTGCTGCAATAGGTTCTCTATCGCGGCGATTTTGTTCTGCGCCATGTCGCGTTCCACGGAGAAGTCCTCGATGATCGGTGTTCCTTCGTTAATCACCGTGCTGATCCAGTCTCTTGTCTTCTCGAAGGTCTGGAGGTAAGCCTCGTGGTTCATCACGTGCTTCTCCGCGATGTTGATCCTTCCTTCCACCTGGTTGGACAGCTTCTCGTAAGCCTCGATCACGTTGCCCAGCATGTCGCTCGCATCGTCGTCCGGAGCTGTGCTGAGTCTGTCCTGGAGCTGCTGCAGGATGTTCTTGTGAACGCTCACGTCTTGTGCCACCGCTCTGTAAAGATGAAGAGCTAGCTTCTTCTCCTGTAGCGTGGGAAGCAGTTCCTGTTTCTCCCCCAGCTTGTTCCCAGCGTCCACCAACCACTGTTTCACTTGCGAGAATTTATCCTCGAAGGAGGATCTGTGCATCATATCGCTCTCGATTTTCTTGTAAATAACGTTGGCGCGGTCTGCCATGGCGTCCACGCGATTTCGGAAGTTCCTCAGCTCCGTTCTGATCATCTCCCTCTGGTCGGGCGTGATCCTCGCGAACAGAGCCTCACCAGCTTCGGCCGTTCGATTCAGTATCGCCTGGCCCACTTCGCGTTCTTCAGCGAACGCTTTCAGCTCTTTCAAACGCGACTGGTAGAAGGTGATGGGTTTGGGTCCAGTAATCTCGTCGAAGGCTTTCAAGGTCCTCTCAGCGTTCTCGAGCCAAGCCTCCAGCTTCTTCTTGTTTGCCGCGTACTGATCCCTGTTGTCTTTCAGCTCCCGAAGTCTGTCCAGATGCTGGGACAGGAACTTGAGAACGTACTCGTACCGGGTATTAAGGTGTCCTATGTACTGGTTCACTCGAGATTCGGAGCTGACTTTGGTGATGTCTTCGGCAAGCGCAGTGAGTTCCTTCAGTTCGCTGCTGTACTCCATCACCGTCTTCTTCACCTGACTCATCTCAGCGATTTTCTGCTCTATGTCGTCCAAATTCAGGAGTGCCGACGCTTCAGCCCTGATCTTGTTCTCGTTCTCCTTCAGCCACGAGAGTACGTTCTCCGAAGTAAGCTCGTAACGCTGCCATAACGCGATGTTTCTCTCCAAATCGTTCTTGATTTTGTTGTAGCTGGACTTGAGGGACTCCAGGTCAACATCCACCTTGTCGCGGTCGGCTTTGAGGGCCGCCATCGTTTCAGCGCTTTCGACGGACGCTAATAGTTTGAGGGAGTTGTCGGTGTCCTTCTTCCTGGCGGTGCAGTCGGCGATGCCAGCTTCTACGTCCATCAGAGACGCCATTTTCACTTCGAGGTTGTAACGATCGCTGCTCTGCTCAGGCTCGCACCATGCTACCTTCTCCTTCAGAGTCACCACCATACGCTGAAGGGCGCCGAACTTCTCGTGGTAAAGCTTCGTGAGGAACGCTACCAAAGTGGCGATCACCTTGTTGGCGTGACTAGCCACGCCATCCCTTCGAAGCTGAAGAGCTTGCAATTCCTTAGGCAGACTGGACCTGGAGATACTTGGATACTCCGTGGACATCTTCGTTAAGGTCTCCTCGACCTTTGACAGAGCGTAGTCGCACTGTTCCAGGTCCGTCTTCAGCTCCTGACACTTGTTCACTCGACCTAGGATCTTCGTGTTCTCGCCAGTCAAGTCGTCACACTTGATTATATCCTCTCTGATCTTCGAGATCAGGTCGCCACATCTCTTCATCTCCTGCCTGATAGTCCTTTCCCTTTCGTTCAGAGTCGATGTCAACGACTCCAGCTTCTCCGCCGAGCTCTTAACGAGCTTGAACTGGTCGTCCAGCAGCTTGTGCAGAGAATTTAAAGTCGGAATATCCGCATTGTTGTTCAGCTTGACCAGCTGCTCGATCTTCGTCACGACGTTCTGGTAAAGCTGCTGGTAACCTGGCAGCTCTTCTCTGTACCTTACCAATCTAGCCTGGCAGTTCTCTGCGTCAAGTAGACGTTCACAAGCACTCGTGAGCGCTTCATTGGTGTTGGTGAGCCACTTGGTCAGCTCTGATTTCGATTCCTCTATCTGCTTCCAGATGATCACTTGACTTTCACAATCCTGCAGTTTCCCACTGATATCATTGTAACTATCCTGATATCGCTGTCGGACTTCATTTAAATCAGCCTCGATCAGCTCGGAGTTGAATCTGGGCATCAAGGATGCCTCCTTGGCGAGCTGCTGCGCCTTGGAGTCCATTTTGTCCAAGAACTGCCTGCCCTTCTTCAGCACGTCCAACGCCTTCTTGTGCTTTTCCAGAGCCATGCTCGCTTGAGTGATGTCACAGGAAACTCCCTTCACGGACTGGCACAAAGCATTCGCCTCCTCGATGGACTTCTTCACCTTCTGCCTGGCCTCCTCGTACACCTTCCAGTCAGTGTTCATGTCAGCGTACTTCTTTCTCTGCTCCCGCAGGAGTTCGTTCACTTTCTCCCAATTGGCGTCGACGGAGGACAGGACCACTTGTATATTGGTCGTCGACCTTTGGTCCTCTTTCATCAGAGAACTACCTTCGAAGTGGAGGATCTCTTTCTCCTGCTCCCTCTTCTGGTGTTCCTCGATCAATCGATCGATCTTATCCACAGCGGGCGCTAGCTGCTTACACGAATCCACATTGTAAACCGTCTCCTGAAGAGCAGTCTGAGTATTCAAGATCTTCTCAGTGATATTCTGCTGTAGAGTCCTGAAGTTGTTCCACCTGGCGCCTAGGTTCTCCAGTTTGTCTCGCTTCACGGATATCTCGTTCTTCAGCGCGAGAGCCTTGTTCTCCAAGTCGATCAGCAAGCCTGACGCGGAGAGAGGCTTCCCTTGCTTGTCTCTAACCTGAATCCCGACAGCCGCATCAGGAGGAACGTGCTGCTTCCAGCCATCGATCTTGTCGTATATACCCTGCAGCTCCGCGGAGAATCGCTCTAAGTCAGCTATAGTCGGTTTCCTAGCCTCTGCTTCGTACTTGCAGTGGCTCAGCTGAGCATTGGCGTCGTTCAGCCAGCTCAGTAGCTCTATCCACTTCTCCAAACCCTTCTTCTTCTGCCTCAGATCATCCTCCAGCGCTTTGTACTTTTTAGCCAGAGTGGTGTACGTTTCATCCAAGGCAGCTGCCTCCAGAACAGATCCTCTGGATGATAGCTGTTTAACCTCATCGTAGATGGCTGTGAAAGCTGGCTGCTTCTCAGAGTGCTCCTGGATGTACGCATGGACCGCTTGTAAATTGGTGTCGACAGTATCAACTGTGGCTTCGCTAATTTCAGCGATATTCGAACGGAGTCGCGACATCCAGTTCTCGAAATCAGTGATCTTCATTTGGAACTCTTGGCGAGTTAATAGAGAATCAGAAACCTTGTTGATCTGTAGCCTGACAGTGTCTGCCAGCTTGCTCACCCTCGATTTAATGTCCGACACTCGAGCTTTTAAATTAGAAGCTCCTTCTAAGGATAATCCGTGGCTGATGTGGTCTGATACCTGAGTCAGAGATATTAGCTGAGCTTGGTGGTCTGATATCGTCTTGTTGAAGTCCTTGAGTCGAGCAAGCTCCTTCTCCAGAACCGACACTTCTGGTGTCTGAGTGTTAGGCTCCACCAGGACTGTCTTCTCAGATTTCTCTAGCCATTCAGTGAACTCCTTAATCTCTGACTCGAAACTGTTCCACGAAGTGACCAGCTTGTCGAGCTTCGTGGTTGTTTGCACGGCTACGTCGTGGACGGAGTTCCAGCGCGTGTGGACAGCGTCCACTTCGTCGGAAGCGGAGGTTTTCCCAGAGATCCGTTGGCTGACGAGGGAGAGGTCTTGGATTTGAGGGAAGTGCTGCTGGCAGCGCACCTCGAACGCCTTGGCGGTCTCCAACATCTGAGCTGCCTGAGCTAGAGTGGTGGGCTTGCTGCCTATGGTAGCTGCCTTCGATTCAGCCTCCTCGATCCAGGGTTTCAGCTGCTGGATTCCCTTCTCGTACTCCTTCCATGTTTCTAGGTTCTTCGAGGCTGTTTGGCGCTGTACCACGATGCTCTTCTTCAGAGTTTCAATAGTCGTCTCCAGGTTTATGATATCTGTTCGTAACTGTTTGCCTGGGAGGCTGTCGCTGGCATCTGTAAATGAAGGCGTGGATGTCATAGAGTTAAAGGCAAGAAGATTATGCACTGGGGAAGATAAGAACGAAGTGGGTGGTCACTGTAAAGCTTTCAGGGATAAGATTGAAGGGTTAGGCAGAAGTGGAAGTGTTTCAAATAGCTTTGTGGTATTAAGATAGTCTCTAAATATAAACTCAACACTTTAGATACCTACAGAGAATTCTAGGTGATCTCTTTCTACTAGAAGATATAGAGAATGCTCACCTTTGACAAGCTTCTGTGACTGTTCCTCCAAGAACTTCAGCGTCTTACTCTTCTCTTGGATCTCCTTCTGCAGGCTCTCAGTCCTATACACCATCTCCTCAGGCGTGGTCGACAGGTTCTCAATATCTGCGATCGATTGTGGAGCGATCTGCTGGGTCCACATCTGCATCTCGTTCATCTTGGCCTGGAATTTGTTCCATCTGGTGCTGTGCTCCTGAAGATAGACAACCTTCTCCTGAACAGTCTTCAGAGTAGTCTCCATCTTCTTCTCCGTCTGCGTGATTTCCTTCTTCAAGATCTCCTTCCTTTCCTGCGGCGCGATGTCCACCAGGCTGCTGTAAGTTTCACGCAGCTTTTTCAGCAGCTCTTCTGCTGATTTCCTAAGGGATGAGCTGAAGTCCTGTTTGCTCTGAAGGTCAGAGGACACCTGGGAAGCGTCGTAATAAGTGGTGGACTCTATTTTGCTGAGTTCTTCATGAGCTTGCTGGATCAGTTTCAAGATCTCCTCTTTCTGGTCGAGATAGGTGTTCCACAGCTTATGCGAGCTCTTTAGGGACTTGAGCGTCTCCACGCTCTGTCCGTACGTGTCGTTCCAATTGGATTCGAGCTGCTGAACCTCCAGAGAAACGAACGGAGGCGCGTGTTGGTCCTTGAGAAGATCCTTGCCACGTTGGAGCATGCTGACGATGTTGGACCTCTGCTGCTCCAGCTGGCTCAGACGACTCTCCTGATGACCTACCGCGCTCTGCAGGTTCTCAGGACTCTCGGAGACCACATCGATCTTCGATTGTTCGCGAACCTTGCGCAGCAGGGTGCACACCTCGCGAACTTCCTTCCTGTAGGTGTAACTCTTTGAGTAGATGTCGGTTTTCGTCATCGTGATCTCTATGGTGGGTATCAGGTTCTTGTAACGGGTGATTAGCTGCTCCAGATGGTTCTGCTCGGAGAGGGCCTCGTGGTCTGAACGATTCGAGGTCAGGCTGTCCAGGGTTTGCACTAGCCACTTCATTTCCTCGCGCTTGCTGTCTGCTTCTCGGCATATTTTCTGGGGAAAAGTTATTGGTATGCTTTAACGCACATTCTTGAGAGTACAATCACTTGGGAAGATACTCATCAAGAATTAGAACACTGAGTAATCCTATTTTGTATATTAAAAATAGGGAAAATGAACGCCATAACGTGGATGGGAGAATAAAAGCAATATAGCAGTTGTTACAACTAATTATTCTATCAGCTCTATACAGAATAATTTACGCAGAGATAGTTACCGTTAGAAGCTGGACCTATCCAGTACAAGGAAAGCAGAGACAAAGGTACAAGGGTGTTTCACTATTTAAGTTCGAGATACAAGGTACTAAGCACAGTTCCTTGTTTCTTAAAGCCTCCTTACCTGGAATATAGTTTTTTCCGTCTCAAATTCTTCCAAAGTGTTCACCTCGTGCAGTATGGTTCTGAGGTTGCTGTCCACGTGGTCCATCCATCTCACCATCTCGTCGAACCTAAAGCAGAAGGTTTCATACCATCGACGATTAGCAAAAGAGGCAAAGGAACTTGAAGAAGTTCGATCTGGCAGTAAATTCATCCTAGAGTACTAACTTCTTCTTGTAGGTAGCCCACTGCTGAGGCACCTGCTTCAGTTGCTCCCTCAGACGTTCCACTCTCTGAGCGGAGTCCTCCCAGAGGCGCTCAGCGTTCTGGGCAGCCTCTGCCAAGCTGTTGTCGCTAGGTTTCAGTTGGCTGTAGGCCGTGCTGATCTTCTTCAGGGTCTGCAGACACTTCTCCACCTCGAGCACCGTGCCGCGGTTCACGAAGAACTCTCTGTTCTTCTGAAGGATGCTCTCCACGTTATCATTCTTCATCAGAGCCTGCTGCTCGGAGTTCACCTCGACCTCGATCATCTTGAGGTACTGCAGGAACGTGGCCTCGTCCAGACGGAACTCGAGCCTCATGAGGTGAAGTGGCGCGAACGTGAGCACCTCCTTCCACCTTTTCTGAAGAGCCTCCACAGCCTTGATAATAGGAGCTTGCTGCTCGACAGGCAAAATGTTCTTCAAGTCCTGGCCAGCGTTCACGAAGTCCTGTATCCATTTCTCGTTCACATTGCTGAAGAAGGTCTTGTGTTGCTCTATCGAGCGTCTGTTACCGGTGTGTTTGTTGTTCATCATGGTCTCCGCTACCGACAACCACTCAGACACCTGTCTCTCACATTCTTTGAACTTGGTCCAGCACCTGACAGCATCCTGCAGCCGTTGCTCCCAGACCTGAGCAGCCTGGGACACTTTATTGAACCTCTCGTTCAGCTGTCTCAAGGTTTTCCCACCTTCAGCTGTGCCGACATCCGCGTGGCTGTCCACGGATTTCACGATGCTGGTAAACACTTTGTTCTTCGACTCCAGCATCGATTTATAGTAGAGGGTTCTCGAGAAGAAGGCTTTGTGGCGATCCAACTGTGCCAGGATGTGCTCCCTGCCACCTGACAGGTCCACGCTGGTCAACATCCTCTCCGCTTCGTCCAACCAAGCGGCGATCTCCTTCTGTCCAGCTTCCAGGGACTCCTGCTGCACTAATAGCTGATGATACAAGTGCAGCTGCATCGGTATCAAGGCTCTAACCTTCACCAGAGCCTCCTTTTCTTTCTTCAAGGTGTTCATCATCTTGTCCACTTCGTCGCGGGACAGGTCTTGAATGAGGGTCTGGAACTTCTTGCTGATGCTTTTGAAGAGATCCTCAATACCCTCTACCTCGTTGTGGAACACTTGCAGCTTCTCGCCGTAAGCTTTGATCTTCTCAGTGGTCGTTAGGTCAGTGGCTGCTAGAGCAGACTCGACGTTCCTCAGCCAGCTCTTCAGGGCCTCCACTCCTTGCCTGTAGTCCTTTCTGTTTCGTATTAAGTCGCCGGCGTGCATGTACTGCTTTGCTTCCTGGAATAATGACTCCCATCTGGCCGCCAGGTTCGAGTAACGTTGCTTCAGCTGCAGAGCAACGGGCTCGTCTGAAGTGGCGATTAAGAAAGTGACTGTGTCGGATAGTTGCTGGTGCTTGTCCTTCCATACGCTGATGTCTTGGAAGAACTCCATTCGCTCCTCTTCGGGGAGCTTAAGGGCAGGTTCGGCGCGTACCAACCAGGCCTCAAACTCGTCGGAGACCACGTTCCATCGGCGCCAGTAAGCTACCACTTCCTCCAGCATGCTTTGCACGCAGCGCAGGTCCATCGAGACGCTCTTCCACTTCTCGTTGGTCTCGCGCATGAAACGGTCGATGCTCAGGCTTTCATCGTGATCTGCAACATTTAAAAATCGTATGGAAGATTGTTCCACTAAAGTTTGGTACAATTTAACACTACAATCTACAGTTAAATATTCTTCACTCTTCTCCAAAATTTCCATCGCACAAAATGTCCCATAAAAAAAAGCAGAAATCTAAAGAAATATACCATATTCCAAGTGCACATGCTTACCAACATTCCCCTCGCGTTTATAGTCATCCACGACTTGCTGCATGTCCAAGTAAGCCTTCTGGAACTCCTGGAAGATTCTGTTCCGCGACACAAAGTTCCTATACTGTTCCAGCATCTGGTGCACCTTCTCCTCGGCCCCGTACTTCACGCTCCACCCCTTCAGCTTCGTCTCGACTAGGAACAGGAAGGCGATAAGGCAGCACTTGTGCTCTAGGAACTTCAAACGGATCCTCCGCTTCGCGGCTCGGTCTGGGAGGCTCTCGAAGCGAGCCGCCATGTTGATCAGCTGCTGTTGCTGCACCTGCAACGCGAGCTGAGAGTTCCTGACCGCGTGGAATCGCTCCGTCATGGTTGGCAGATCCAGGAAGAACTTCTTGTGTTCCTCCAGCTTGTTCGATATTATATTGGCGGTCTCCTCTGTCATTTCTTCGGGTATGTCGTTGTCAGACATTATGAGGGCTTCTGCGCGCGCTAGCCATCTGCCTGCTTCGCCCAATTCGCCTGGGAGAGCGGAGTCCAGCAGCCAGAGCCAGTGCAACATCTGTGGATGTTGAAAATGGAGTTCATTCGATTGGGAGGATTTGAAATGTGAGCTGTGTCTATTAAGATTCGATTTTTCAAAGTTCTTGACTGAAAGTTGAATGGGTACCATATGGAATCTCAATAAGGGAAGAAGATTCATGAAGAATTAGAAGAATTTCACTTTTCTAGTGGGTGCAACAAACTCACAAGAATTTCAAAGGTCTTCCACAGGTTCTGTATGGTTCTCCAAGAGTCTCTGGTGATGCTTATCATACTGGGCGTCTCGACGAGGCGCTGCAGCTTGTTGTACACCAGCAGCTGCTGGTCAGCGTCCGTTTTCAACGCGGCGAACTCCTGAAACGCGAAATCAAGCTATTTTTTATTCCTCTGAGGAATAATGTCAGTCGAATTAATAGTAGGGGCTTCGAAGCAACGTACCGCGTAATTCAATGGGTAGGAATTATTCCTGTCAAACTGCTCCAGGTGTCTGACCCTGTCGCTGAGCCAGCCAAACAGCGCGTCGTACTCGTGCTGTACAGCAGCGAACGAATCTGCAGCTGCGGAGCCTGGCTCTGGGTATTTGTGTAAAAATTGCGCGACGTATGTCATGATCGACTTCTCGTCGGGCTGGGGAACGTCCACGTCCTCGGGATCGAGGAGTCTAGCGATGCCCAGCTCCACTTCTGCTACCTGGAAGGCAGTTTCCAGGCGAGCCCTGTTCGAGGCCTCTCTCATCGCCGCGATGTTCACCAAGTTCGCTCTGATCGCGTCGATGATGGCCAGGAAGGCGTTGCCGTCTCGCCAGCTCTCCCCGAAATCGCGAACTTTTATGCCCATGTCCCTGGGACATTAAAATTGAAAGTGTTTTACATATCCCTTGATCATCAACGCTACATTACTTGTTTCACTTAAAACTGAAGGAGCTTGCGAAGATAACTGTGACTCGATTATATAAATGATCTGTGAAATGAATATGTGTGTGAGCGATTGAGGGTAGTTGATACGCGACACAAGCAGAGTGTGAGTGTGGGATGGGAGTCTGTTTTTTAATTTTTTATTGACAATCCAGAGATTGCTGTTCCTGTGGATACTGACTTTGGCAGGGCGTTGGTGACCCATTGGAGCAGTGTCTTCCTTGCTCCTTGCTTCCATTTCTCGCTGCTGATGCGCCTTCTTTCGCTAGCCGCTGAGCCCTGGGTGCTCAGACTCTCCAGGCTGCTCTGGCTGCCCCACGTCTGCCCGAGATACTCCAGAGCTCTGGTGTTCTCCTCGATCTAGAAAAAGGGGCGATCAGCCGACCGAGGAATCGTGCCCGATCACGGCGACCAGAGGGAGAATCCACGGATGAGAAAGGGGGTATTCTAGCGTGCGTACTAGTGTGACGCGTAAAGATCATGCAGGTGCGTGCTATAACGTCGTACTCTCCTCTGTACACAGAGACTTTCTCTACGGCTTTTCCGTCTCATCGAAGAGACCGTACCAGTTAGACAACAATCTTTTCTTTGGTTTTTGTCTTTGTAGCCACTCACCTTCCTTCGATCCTTCGATCGTAGCTTGTTTTTGTGGAATAAACACGGTTAGCAGAGATGGAAAGTAATTCACTTCGCTCTTAACGAGGACTAATTTCTTTAGAGGATTATTGGCTCGACGGACTATCGCGTCAACGACCCCTTTTCTCTTAATGGGAAAAGTCGAAAATGCTTCTCGGCGGGGATTCGATAGAAAATCTTACGATACAGTCTACTTTTTGTAGCGCGCAAATTAATCCCCGCTGCAAACGATTGCAAGTGCTACTTCGTATATCGCAACGCGCTGATTCGACAATTGATACGTGGGCACGAGCGTCATATTTAAGCAACTACCGCATTCTAATTGTAAGAGTGCTTTTTGAGTAGCTTCGACCTTAGTCCATTCGAACGGAGGAGTATTTACCTGGAAGTAGAGGATGATAGTCCATATCAGACCCAGCACTACGGGTGGTCTTCCGTCCACCAGGTCCGATGAATTTATGTTCACTAGTTTAATCTGTGAATAATATCAGAGAAAAAAAATTACAAAAGTGGTGGATATAATTTCCTCTCAAATATCAAAGCTGTTCCCGCACTTTAAAAAACCCCGCGGTCCACAAAAAGCTCATCGTAGATTTTGCAGGGCTCCATGCAAACATATGCAGTATAATTAAATTTCTTTAAAAGGCCCGGAGGTCTATCAAAAGCTCATCGAAAATTTTGTGTGGCCCTATGCATAGATATTTATTATTCTGAAATTTAGTAGCACAATATATGTAAATGGCAATTGGCCATGAAAAAGTTCACCTCGGCCCTGACACTCATTATTATCGAATTCCTACAGATGCTAGCACTTCAAATTTGTTTTCCTTAACTTTCCATTTATTCCGAATATGTTTAAAGGAAGACAGTGAATTGGTATCTTATTTATCAGTAAGAGGATGGAAGAATTGCTCACTTTCTTGCTCTGTAAGAATTGAAGGGCGGTGTTGGCGTTGCTGAGGAAATGTGGTCTCTTCAAGTTACGGCCTCTCTCCACCGGCTGCAAGCAGAAACGGGTCCCTTACGTGTTAAGAGCATTCTATCGATCTGAATTACGGATTTGCGAGCACCTATAAAGACTCACCAGCTTCTCGCCGGATAGCACTTCGAGCAGCGCGAGTAGGCGGGTCCCATCTTTCAGGTCCTCGATCAAATCGTCCACTCGGAGCGGTGGAATTCTCTGCAAGTGGATTCGATCATCGCTATAAACCTCTTTAGTATTCTACGAACGACACATTGCTAAAAAGAAAGTCTTAGAACATGTCCTGGCATTGTCACGGCGAAGCAAACAATGGATACTTCGTAGGGAAAGATTCTCGCTTCTCAAACCAAGAATAAATATATAAAATTACACCACCACAAATTTCTGCTTCTGTTTACATATAAATAATGCATAAACATACAAAGAATTTCAAATCAAATTTACAAAAGATTCTTGTATATACACTATGCAAAGGATTCCTGGAATAATCCAAAGATGAAGTCATCGCGACAGGTCCAAAACTGCGAGTCGAATTCTGTCGAAATTTACGGTCTCTTGCAATTTTTAACACAGTGTTGACCTTTCTCGATCGACCGAATCCCAGATGCTTCGCGAGAGGGAGAATGAGAATTCTTTAAAACGATCTTGCGTGGAGACCGTAAGTCGGACATAAAAACGTCGCCACTAATTGTAAGATGAGTTCTGAATCCACGGGACAGGGTTGAACGCAATGTCGTGCCTCCCTTGGCGCATGCATGTCGCAAGGAAGCGGGTCTGGGATTTCTAATTCAAGTTTCCAAGTATCCGGAAGTGCGGAAGTAGGGGGAAGCGGTATCGAGACTGGCGAGCCAGGCACGAGTTATCCCAGCCAACTTCTGATATTCGTGATGAGGGGTAATTTCACCGATGCCCTTATTATACAGAGGGGACGATGAAGAAGAAAGAAGTTTGCGTAACGTGCTGTGTACGGGCAAAAATATTCCCTGGGAGCTGCTATCAACGACCTCTTCTCGAGGAACGGAAGTATTCGTAGTGTCGCATTCCTTAGAATCTTGCTGGGACTACTGGAATTGTCCTCCGATAGAAACTGAAAGTTTCACTTACCTTGGAGAGGTAGGAGTTGATCCAGTTGACGAAGGTCTTCTTCTGCACGCGTTCTTGCTCGTCTGGAAAGGAAAACGGGGTCCCATAGTGAGATTTGTTTACGTGAACTTGATAGTGTATTCTACATCTTAAATATTAGTGTAGCGGGAGAATAAGGGACTAGGTAATCGGAAATAGCTGTTAATTGAAATATTACTCTCTGCCTATTTGCCTAGGAAGAAGAGTGAAATTGTTTTTTCAAACGTTCTAATAGGCAGCTGGCTTTTTCCAATGTTTGCAGAGGCTCGTGTATCCTATCCTATTTTCCACACCTCGAAGACTCGAAATCCCGCATGCGGTTACCGCTATTAATCTTCGAAACGTGCCGAACCTCAAGGCTGCCACGTCTAATGGCTTCCACATGAATTCGCTTCGCGGTGTCATCCGAGATAAATGAAATATTTTATGCATGGTTACGTAAGGGTGTCATGTCTGTCCTTGCAGCGTGTAAAGGCGCTCGGAAACTGTATCTTGCTTGTGGAAATATATATTCCCTGTTATGTCTAACAGACCCTAGTGTGACTGCTGGAGATAGAAAGAAGTCGTGGAGAATGGAAGCTTCATAAATTGTGTCCACGACGTTAGAAAAATTGATATCCGTTTCGAGTACAAGAATAATAGTGGTGCGACGCCTTGCGATATCGATAACAGAGATGAAAAGAAAGCTGTATATGTGTACGCGTACAATTGTGTACGCAGTGCCGTGGCAAGTGATTCAGTCTTGACTTACATTACGTCATCGACAATTGCGTAGTCTCGCGAGCGTTACGGAGTGTATGAATTGCAAATGACGGCGGGCACGGTGCTTTTGGAAGCTATCGAGTGAAAGTATTAGGGAAGTGTTGCATGAAAAATTCATCGATCGCTCGTTGCAGCCAGACTCATCACAACGTAGTGGATGAGATCAGTTTCTGGCGTTGTAAATTTAGCTTGCACTTATACCGCTTTGATTGGAGTGCTTCTATTGGCAGTAAACACTAATATTCTTACGTAGACCGTTAAAATATACATCGCTCTTCAGCCACGGTCATACATAAAATTACATCTATTACTCTGCGAAAGTGGCACGCCGATTCTTAGCGATTCCTACACTATCTTCATACATTCACTAAACGAGAAGTTCTACATTATCCGAAGTTTTAGAACAGTTCTTAAAACACAGAGGAAAATGGAAAACATGTGACAAAGTACTCAATTCCTTTCGACCTGGCACTCCACTTGACCCAAGAAAATTTGCAAACCAGCCCTCCCTGCGTTCATAATTTATGCACCCCTGGTCACGAAACGATAAAAAACCAGCGCCGTCCGCAATTACGTAGTCTCAGCGAAAAGCTACCAGGATCCAGGGCGGTATCGGCGTGATCTCGATCGTGGATCGGATTATAAATTACGTTTCATGGGGCCCGCGGCTTATATTTCGGCACCGGTCGCCAGGACGATACGCCTTGGCGATAAAAGCGAAAGGGGAGAGGAAAAATTGAGAGTCCGGCCGTCAATTAAAAGGAAGAGGCACCGTGCACACGCACAGGTTACGTGTTGTTGGCACGCATACGTGATGCGAATGCACGTCCACGCTGCTCTGTCACTTCGCGCGTCACAAGTGCAGCGGATGCATTCTCTCGGGGAGGGTGCGTGAGGTGCACGAGATGCGCCAGTTTGGATAGTGTATTGATAGTGTAGACCACGTACAATATATTCAACTGGGACACAGTAATACAATTTTTGCAAGGGAATCGGGTTCACAGTTCTTTTTTAGAGTGTTTATCGAATGCTGGGTATTTGGCAATATAATAATTAATATTAATATGTGGGAAAGAAATTATAGATAACGAGGGCTTAATGATTGTAATGGAATATAAAATAGTTGTAGCGTATGATGGAATGGTTAAATCACTTTGAATTCTACTCGAATTTCAAGGATTTTAGAAACCTTCATGGGTTTTCAGAATCGCAACGAGTGTTCTTCATTCAATGCGCGATAAAATTAGAGAGAAATTGGCAATTCGCAGAGACGAACGAAACACCATGCTTCATTAATTCACGGCGCATTGCGAGATTACTGGAAGCGGAGGATCGGAGAAATGCACGTGTAACGCGCCATGAAATTACACGCTCCGGGTGAAGCATGTAATTTAGTTGTTCATCGTTTGCCCGAGTCGCTAGACGGGACAAAAAACTCGGTTGAAGAGATAAACGGGGCCTCGTCGATTCCCATCCAAAGGAAATGGGAAGGAAAAAGAGAAGGAAATAAATGAATACGAGGTGCGAACAGGTGATTACGTCGCTGTATCTGAATTACTAATGCTGGGTGCTTTATTAGACACTTAATGACACCGCGATGGGTGTCCCGGATTCAGATGAAATACGAGCTTCGTGTATCGATACGGTTAAGTGCAGCGATGCTGAAAAGAAATGTACAGGTCGCATGTAAAGCTTCCATCGTAAAACTGCTGGTCATTAAGATGACAGATGAAAGACTGTGAATCTTTTCGTACCTACACCGGTTCAGAACATTCACGACTTTTACGATGGCCCTGATCGCTCGGTTGCTCGCCAGAGGAATAAAATGCAAGTAGATTGAGCCCGTACGAGACAGACAGCTGTCTACTGCGAGTCATGTGGCGGCCATACAGACTGGCGGCGCTCATTAGTAGGCTTGTAAATGAATCTATTAGAGATTTTATTTGTAATCCGAGACATTTCGTCATATGCTGCATCTCTTTGAAGAAACTCGTAACCACGACCTGTGCTAAACATCTTAAGATACTGTGACTTCTTCTGGAAAGTAATCACCTTCGTCGATATCAATTCCTCATTTTATACTGTCGTTAAAAGTGTCATAGACAGAATGATTCATTAATGTACGGAGGTCGATATTTTCCATGTTTTTCAGCTGAGTGCTCAGCTGAGAGTTCTTCGAACGCCGCATTGGAAGACGTGACATCGCGTGAGATAAGGTTATCAGTAAGAGCGCGACGTCGCGAGATAACCATAGCTGGCTGAGTCGAAAAATCGCAATTAAAAGGGACAATTGATGCAGAGGCTGCGGTCCAAACGAGCGTTACTTAACCTCTGCGGAGACAGCCGTGCATTATAATCTTCTCCTCGAGCAGGAGACGTGGAAGAATCTTCTTCGTCGTCTCTTTCACCGTTTTTCTTTTCCTCATTCGATCCCCACTGACATTTAAAATTATCTCGGCTTTCTCGTCCCACACCTCACCCCCACCCCCGCCCCTTTTTTCCACGAAAAGAGGTACACGCGCATAAGGCGGGCGCGCGTATAAATTCGTATTTTTAGCGCTTTCCCTCTCGGAGCTTGCACGATGTCGAAAGCTGAAGCGGCGCGAAGAGGCGGGAGCCGATCGGCTGAAGTGGGACAGATTCTCGCTGATGAGCTCATATGCTCGATAGCGTGTTCCGAGGGAGAGGAAATCGACCGTTCTTCTTCTCGGCATCGATCACCTTCCTCGACTCCGATTTCGCGAACTAATTGGGAGTTCTCTGGAATCGATCTAACAGTAGATGGAATAGTACGTTGGACGATGTTGTTTGGAGACGAGGGAAGTTGTCTAGGCTCTTGGGATTATCCTTCTCTGCACTGCAGTTCGCTATGATTCGATTCGGGACCTTCTTCTTGCCCCTTTGCTCGAATTTGGCAGATACTTTCATTGTTGAACTTTATTCTCTTTTGTTCGACTCAAACACTGCAGCCAATTCAAGCAGTAAATCTGTCCATGTATCTAATAATATCTTCGAAAGCAGAGAAGATCGAGATCTGCTTCTTCCTTCGTCGCAGTATCCCACATCTCGAGTAGACGACTACGGAAACTGAATTAGTGGAAGGGATCCTGTGCTGGTGTGACGAGAAAGAAATCATGGCCATCTGCGTTCCCTGTTTGCAAAGGAGATTGAATTCAAGTAGGGAGGGATACGATATCCGTGACGAATCTACGATTTCCTTTGGTTCATCAACCATGTATTCCAACGTGGCCTTTTTTATTAAGACTGTGTTACACTATATTTACGCGACGCTGTGTTTGAATAGTCCCCGGGGAGGGACACTCTTTCGTTTGCGAGACGAAGATCAAGGGAAATGTTGGAGACCACGATCCTGTCACGAGTTTTACGACGCCAATTCCAACTGTCATTTACAGCGAGCTCTCTAAATATGTTTAATTACAGCAGATCCTTCCTCTAAATAATTGAAAGACCAACTCGATTTCCATCGAATCAGTCGAAGAGATTCGCACGCGAAACTAACGAGCGAGATAAAGAACGTCAACCTTGACATTCGTAACGCGATAAGGGGATTGCTTTATACAACAGGCGAATAAAACGGCCGAAACGATCGCAACAATCATAATACTTGTTAAGCTTTACTGCTTTGCTCTTTGCCAATACGATCGCTGAACATTCGATATACTTATGCCAAGGTGAAGTACATTTAGCGCTGCTTAACTTCTGTTTTTAGCGATGATTGTGGCTTAAAATAGCTGGCAGCCAGTTTCAGCAACAAGTTTACACAACGCGATAATAATGTTCCCTGCAACGACTTTCTAAAAGGGCTACGTTCGCAAGAACGTAGAAACCTGAGTTCCAATTATCGAATGGAACTGCACGCCATTTGCCCATGCATGCAGTCGCGTACACGCGCCTAATCGGCTGTTCGAGGGTCGAAGTTTTAAGGGTTGAAAGCAACGATTGTCTGAGGACCTTGGCCATCTCTACGTCCATCACATTCAAACTGTATCAGAATCTTTAAAGAGGAATTTTATCTAACAGACATCGATGGATCTCTTCGATCGTCTTAAGGGGGAACACCACTGTGATGGCCGGAAAAGTAAGCAATTTTTAAGAATTTTTTTCAGGAATAATTTACAGTTTTCATAGACAAATTTTATGACCTACCTCTAGTACAATGTCTTAAGAGACTATACAAAAATAGAAAATTTTTAATTAATTAATCTTCTACACCCCTCACACGCTCTGTTAGAATGTTTAACTATGGAACAGTAAGTCCGAAATCAAATTTTATTTTTATACACTATATGAGTGTAGTTTTTGTTGTACGCATCAATTTCCTAAACAAATTATTTGCAAAAATTATTTTGTAAGGGTGTTCCCCCTTAAAAAGGTAAACGTAACAAAGTTCCTTTTCAATGAAACTTTCTTCTCCAAAATATGAACCCTGAATGCATTACCAAAAACTCTAAAACCATCCTCAAGTCTCCACAAATCCTCCCATACACCAAACGTTCAAGAAAGATCAACACCACGATCATCGAACCGCGCTCGGAGCGCAAACAGGATCCGTCGATGAGTCTGCCCGCGATCATCACGATCACTCTCCATTAAAAACGACCGACCATGTGTTTGTGCGCGTGATTGTTTGTTAATTACTTCCTAATGAGCGTGCAGAGGGGGATGAGGTAAGATCGCATGCCGCGGGGTGCGCGCGCGCGTGCTTGTCAAGCAAATTGGCGAAATCGTGGCGTGCGAGCAGCCGACTCGTGCACCTCTCGCGCAAATTCTCGATCGCCGTTCGAGCCATATCCCGCGATCGCACTTTAGGCGAAATCCTCGCCCGCGTGTCCTCGAACAGATCGCGGATTCTGCTTGTACGCTAGCCGATTGAGGTCGAGGGATCGCGAGCGAGGCATTTTTCTAGCGCCGTCCCGCCGATCGCAAGGTTGAGTGCGCAGAAGCGAGGCTCGATCGCGATTCTAGGATCTTTTAGGTCGACGCTCGATTCTTGGAACGTGCAATCGGCATAGCTTAAGTATCGCTACTATAAATAGAATCACCGAGGCTTTCTAAATATAGCTCGCGCTATTGTGTTCAATTGCAACGGTGATTTATTACAATTTTGCGCAAACAGTGTTCACGAATTCGCGAGGCAAGTCATACCGGTTCTTCAATCCGCGTGCATTTTTTTGAATGGACAATCGAAGAAGGGAGGATTTTCGGAGTGCGCGAACATTTTCAATCGCTATTTGCCGCGTGAATTTTAATTGAAGGTTTCCAGTTTTAACTGGTTAGTCGAAGTGATAGATAGTCGTACCGATTCTTCGGTCCGCGTGCATTTTTTTTAATGGACACTCGAAGAAGGGAGGATTTTCGGAGTGCGCGATCATTTTGAATCGCTATGTGCCGCGTGAATTTTAATTGAAGGTTTCCAGTTTTAACTGGTTAGTCGAAGTGATAGATAGTCGTACCGATTCTTCGGTCCGCGTGCATTTTTTTTAATGGACACTCGAAGAAGGAAGGATTTTCGGAGTGCGCGATCATTTTGAATCGCTATGTGCCGAGTGAATTTTGATTGAAGGTTTCCAGTTTTAACTGGTTAGTCGAAGTGATAGATAGTCGTACCGATTCTTCGGTCCGCGTGCATTTTTTTGAATGGAAAATCGAAGAAGGGAGGATTTTCGGAGTGCGCGATCATTTTGAATCGCTATGTGCCGAGTGAATTTTGATTGAAGGTTTCCAGTTTTAACTGGTTAGTCGAAGTGATAGATAGTCGTACCGATTCTTCGGTCCGCGTGCATTTTTTTTAATGGAAAATCGAAGAAGGGAGGATTTTCGGAGTGCGCGATCATTTTCAATCGCTATGTGCCGCGTGAATTTTAATTGAAGGTTTCCAGTTTTAACTGGTTAGTCGAAGTGACAGATAGGTGTGTGATGAAGGTGCTTCTGCTCGCTGTCGTTGCGAGTTAACCGCGTCTATCACGCGCATCCAGCACAGACCACCGCTTAATGCAAAGTGCCGGGTCTACGTCTGGTCTAGTAAACGGGTACTCCATTCAATTTCCAAGACGTTGCCGGTGCCCATCGGCGATAATTGCCGGTCGTTCCTGAATGGGAACGCACCTGCACGCAATGTGCGAGCAAAAATGACGCCCCGTCTGTGTGGTGTACGTATTTCGCCATTCGATTCTATGGTTAATGCATTCCACGCGCCTCGCAGTACCGCGAATCGGGATTGTTTATAGTTGAACGAACGCTGCGCCCAATTTAAGACGGTCGAAGGTTGCAACGATCTTCCAGAGCTCCATGGTACAGAATCGAATCTTTGCTGCGCGGAGACGCGCGACGACCGGTAGAAGGGATCTCCGCTGCAGTTTATTAAACACCTGCGCGACCTTGGTGAAAAAATGAAATCCGATTAGCCAGGAAGCGAAGCCTGCGTCGATACAGCACACGTGCCGAGAGCGCGGATCGAATTTGTCTTTCATTCGCGATTAAAGCCTCGTAATATGAACGGTGGCTCGCGAGCAGATTATCGACCGACCCAATTGGATTGGCAGGTCGCAACGATTCCTCATCAGGAAGTCGTCCACTCTCGTTAATTCGCGCGCTGCAATTCTGCGCTTCTCGTTCCGACCGGTTCGATGCCGTCCAAGATAAAAGAGGACGGATTGCGGACAATCAACGGGAGAGACGGACGTGTCCGAAGCGAGACGAGGCAGAGCGAAACAGGAGAGATCTGTATCGCGAGGGAAAAGGTTGCGGAGGGGAATATCGAGTGGCAGGATCTCTGAAATATCAGACACGCGGATCTTTGCGACCTTCACCTTATCAGCGCTCTGCAATCGCGAGCCACTGGGATTTTTGCAACTTCAATAAAAGAAACAACACTTCCTTTTCCTATATTCAATCGTGTCTCACAATAATGACGAAGGCAGCTCGAATGAAAGCAGTGGCTCGGATACAAACAACTGGGAGACTAAAAAAAGGACCAGCAGAGACACGGCCGATACATGGCGAGGCAGCGAGTGAAAGGAGGAGGGAGAATGAAAGAAACACGGGCCCGAGAAAGGCAGATAGACGGAGGAAGGAAAAGGACTGATGGAGAAGAGAATAGGGAACCGGGGAAGGAGAGACAAGGAGAGACAGTGGCAAAAAATGTTGCAGAGAAGGAGAGCACGGTTGGGAGCATAGCCTTGAACTGACGCCTAATAACGTCATCGTTTACTATTAGTACGAGTTACCACATTAAGCTTTATACGCGACACGCTGGTAATGAACACGCTTCATTACGCTAGATCCTGCGATCGTTACGCGTCGTCTGTTCCTACGAATCCTACATTTTTACAGGACATTAACGATTTTTTGCATAGTCCATCGCGTACGAGATGACCTTCAAACCTCCTCGATGTTCATCCTCGTTCATTCGTGTTGTTGTTCCCGATTTTGTCTGATATGATCTTCTATTTTTATTTTTATTTTTCCCCCGCAACTGTAGATTCTCTGTGTAAGTGAATTCTACAGGGATTCAAGTATCCTTTCACTCGAACGAAGTGGCGGAGTGTAGTTCAGCTGGGCGCAGCTATTCAGCCGCGATCTTTCCACGAATTTCTTTTTTCCCTCGCGGATCAGGTCGCGCGAATTTATTCGCGCCGCGTTCCCAGCGATCGTTTATCGGCGCTCGAGCGGGCAATATTAGCAGTGACGTAAGTTTTTTAAATGCGCGGCTACGCGACGCCTATAAATTTCAGCGAAACACCGCGACTTTTGATCGCACGAAGGACGCGTGTACGTACATCGCGTTAACGAAATCCGAATCGTGGCCACTAGTGATGTAACCGATTTAATAACTGCAGACTACCGGTGGCCGTGACCTCACTCTCGCTGCCACTCTTTCTTAACTCCAACTCGTTCTTCTTCGTCCGCAGATGTTGCACGGTTCTCTGTTTCAAATTTAAATCCTGCAATCTTCCATTTCAGTGGAACATTCTTATCACTGGAGCTTGAAATCGAGCAGAGAATATCTCTGTAATTACTCGAGGGTGTCTTTCATTGCAATTTGCGCGGAATTAATCATCTTTAAATGGAATTAATAAAGCAGCGCATATAAGTCTCGAAGAGATAAAGTTTACAGAGCTCTGAACTAGAATTCCCAGCTGCCGGTTGTATTCTTCTTGTTCGACAATGGTAGATACATGAAATTGTGAAACAGGGAGAGGGTATTAAGTATTGCAAGCCGCCATTGGAGGCGCCGTGTCCAGCGAGCGCTGACACAGGGCGCGGGTGTTTCGTTCATACGGGTCTGCTCGTTATCTTGACCTAACAGGCTTCATTTTATTTATTCGCGGGGAACAGATCCACGGTTCGTTGCCCCGGTTCCCGATCATTGAGTAATCGTTTACGTACGGGGCAACGTAGTGCCGCCGTCGAGAAAGAACTTGTGCCAAAATGTATCGTGGCACGTCGAATTCGGAGCAACTCTGCGTCCGAACGCGGATGAACTTTTAAACCGCTGCAGGGGCAACCCTTCACTTCCGTGACAACTTCGTTCCACTTTTTCGCAATTTTTTAATGAGAAACTTCTTTAACCAAGGCATCCTCTACCTGCTGCCTGTCACAGTTAGTGACTTCCACAAATTGTTTAAATTACGACGCAACGAATAATCGATGTTGACAGCTTTGGAACGAAGCAGATGTTTATATTAATTTCGCAACGCAATTGCAATTATGTGAACTTCAGTCCGATCGTACGAATTCTGATAAGCACGCTGTAGTGGCAAGTAGAAATGTTCCAAAGAATCTAGTGACTAAGCAGCATTCGCAAGAAGATATCACGAGCACGTGTCGTGTCGATTTCGTTCAAGAAACCATCTCTGTCAGCTCGCGGGTAACACTTTTTCCGTCGTGTTTTCTTCGGTTAAAGGTTGAATGGGAGCAGCGTCAGGATTGCTAGCTCTTTTTGCGCAACGTTTACTTTCAATGTCAGTGTACTTTTACTTATACAATCTCGTTAGAGTATCGAGGCTATGTAGAAGGAAACTGCTAGCCTCGCCACTAGTATCGACATTTTCCTATCTGTGTCAAAGATTCGCTCGTTTTTTCCCATCCAATTTTTTATTTAGCTGTAGTAGGGGAGACCGGGGCAAGTTGATACGTTTTTCAGTTTTCATTGTTTTTCATTTTTGTTTGAATCAATTACTTAATAACAAATATGCTAAAATATAATTTGGTCCTTCCTCTTTAATATATAGTAAGCGAAAACTTGAGAAAGTACATACAAAATGAATGAAAAAATGTTATTTGGACGAAGGCAAAGTGTATCAATTTACCTCACTGCGGGGCAAGTTGATACATCTTTAAAATATCTGTAACTAATAAATTTGAAAAATATAATTTCAATCTAAATACCTTTCCAACAGTCAAAAGTTCAAAGATCAAACAGATTTTTAAACAAACATACCTAGAAAAACATTTTTATTTTCATTTTTTTTATGTCTGGAATATCCCACTTTAACATGAGGTGTCTTCTTCTTTTTGTTATTTCAAACCATTTTCCAAGAAATATAAAGAAAAAATTCAATTAAAAGTAGTCGGGGAAAATTAATATACTGTATCAACATGCTCCAGAGAAACCGTATCAACTTACCCCACAGGAAGTCATTATGTATAAACATGTCCATAAAAAAATGTAGAGCATATAAACATAATTACAAAACGTAATTACCTTACCTTCAAAGACTCAATATGATGCCAAATTACTTCGGGTTATAAAATTCTTTATATCGTCTCAAGACGGATTGGAAAGTGAACACAACTATTTACTTTTTCTTTATATAAACGAAAACAGTTAAAAAACGATTGCTAACGTCAAGGTACACCCACGTACGCTGGATCGTAGGAAAGAATTTATCAACAATTTTCACATATCCCATTGAAATGAAGCTACATATATACGGTGTCGAGATAATTCGTCTGTATCAACCTGCCTCTGTATCAACTAGCCCCGGTCTCCCCTATAATATAATAAAGACACTGATGATTGGCAAAACGCTGAAGATTCCTTTCGCATTATTCAGCGAGGTATAGGATACTTGGAAGAATCCAATATGCTACTTATGTCACGTATTCCGTGAAAATATCTCTACAGCGTGTTTTTTAAAACCCTGCCACGACTTCGGAGATAAATTCAGCCCGCAGTGATAATAAAAATGCGATCGTTTGTCGTTGTTAACCTGCTGCCCCACATACTTCCGTTTTTATGTTGGACCAGCTGTTCCTGCTAAACGCGACCGCAATTTGGAAACGAGATCAGAGCTTCGAATTCTCTTCCACGCCGAGATTAAGCTTTATCGAACCCAGACGATCTTTAATCCCCGACGTTGACTTCATCCTGCTGAATTGTCCAGAAACGTGATCCCCCAATTATTTCGAGCACCGTAATGACATCATCAGACTACTGTACCGTGTCCAGACACCATTTCGCACGACAGAGACGAGCGTTTGGTTAAATGCGAAACTGCTTCGTACCGAACGACACCGACCGTGGCCCTGAATGCTCCATTGCAACCGATCTTTCCAGTCTGTCCCACGTAATGCACAGCGGCGAGCGTGGGCAACGCGATTACCGAACGCAAACCGCAAATTAACGTAATCAATCAAGGTGGCAGACAGAGCAGGTAGCGCACGCTATTATCCGCTTCATCTACCCCGAGCGATCCCTCGATTCTCAAAAATCATCAGCCCCTTTCTAAACGTTCCCATCGAAATTTCGCGAAAGCTACTAAAAGCTTCTCGCTGGAACGAGAACCAGCGGAGTCACGTTGCGGCTTGCTTATCTAATCCCGGCAGATTATTTCTCCACGGCGCTGCGGAAAGAAACGCGGCTGCGTGAAATATTCCTAAGCGTTTCGTAGCGTTCGCTGACACTAGCGAGCACGATAGCCGCCGGCCAAGAAAACTTCCACGGTCCCCGCGGCGGAATTGCTAATTCGCTGCTTAACAACGGCGAATAACTATCGATCGCGAAGTGCCTGGTTCTTTGTTCACACCGCTTCGTTGAAGAAAAAAGCGTATGACTCGAAATTGTGCGGTGCTGAGCGCCAGCGTGGATGGGAGAGTGGTCGATGAAGAGCGGAAGAATTTAGCGGCGTTAACGAGGCGTGACGTGGTGCGGAGCGTCGTTGACTTGAAGTAACGCGAAAACAAGGCCGATGCTGCAGTGTGCCAGAAGAATTGGGGAGCCGAATGGAGCGGCTCGAAGACGAAGATTCGAGATCATTGATCGTAATGGCGGCCGGCTCGCCTGGCTCTCCCTTGGCGACGATGAAGAGAGAAAAGTGGAGTGCACACCGCATTCGTCCTTTCAGTTGGATGAGTAATGAATTGCCACCGTGTGTGGTCGGCGAATGTGGGTCACAGTTGTAATTTTATTTCAATTTCCACGGTGGACGATCGATGACCGTCGCCGGAGGATGCCGGTGCTCGCGCTTTGTATCGGCGGAGGCTTATTCGACCGTGGAAGCATCAATCGCTCTTTGATGGCTTTTTGATTGAGAATTACTGGCACGCAGACAGAGGGGCCGTGAAATGTTTAAGCTGATCTTGTCTACTTGAACCGGTGTGCTGTTTATAACGCGTATTTTCGTGCTCATTGCGCGGGCAAGTATTGACTGGCATAGCTACGCAGAGGCTTGGCGATTTTTTGCAACGATGGGAGGCTCTGACAAAGGGACTAGAAGTGGTTTCTTTTAAACTTAAGTGACTTGCAAGAGTACCAGAGGGGAAGCATGAGTGTAATTCATGGTAGATTAACTGGCATGAGAATTTGCGTACGATGAAACGAGAGGACTGTTATGTAAACTCGATAGGTCCCGTTGAGAGATTTAATTACTCAAGTCAATTGAAATTAGTCATCGTGCTTAGGGTTGCCACCTTTTTTCAGAAAAATAACGTACATTTGCTTTCGTGGGGTACAGAAAAAAGTAAGCTCAACAAATTAAAAGTACATTTTAATCTTATTAGCTGTTATTTCTTCCAAACATATTTTCTATTGCTTTTAGCATTACAGAGTAAATTTGTATTTTTTTTAAATATCTCAATGTCATCATTGCACTCAATATTCATATTGAAATATATAAATAATTCGTTTTTTATTAGATTGAGAGAGGCCTCGTTTTTTTCATCCCGCCACTTCATATTCATTAATTATGAAATAAAGTATTTTCGCGTACTTTATTGTTATTCAAAAGTATAGAGTACATTTACCTATAATAACGTAAGATACATTATTTTAAAGTACGGGTGGCAACCCTAACCGTGCTATCAGGGATTCTTATTCACAAATTCTAAGGATGTATTAAAAGAAGCCTCATTGTCATCAGTATTCACGCGTACAGAATTAAATATTCCAACACCAGCATCGATTCTAGCCACCCAATCTGTTGGAAATCTGACGAATCCACCGAATAAAGCGCACTCTCAGGCGTGCCCCTCCGAGAGCCGCAACCCACCCCGCCTCCACCCCGGAGCAACTCCCGAACTCAGGAGAAACACGGAAAGGAAAAAAGCCCCAAAGAGTCGAAGAAGAAACCAAGGCAAAAATACCTTTGATCTCAGCGATGTGTGCATCGTACTCGCTCTTACTGCGCACGTATTCGATCCTAGACGCATTGTGGAGGCTCTGGCTGTGAAATTCGGCATACCACTCGGACGGGGTTCGATCGTCCGGCCCGAGATGCTGCTGAGGGCTGCTGCCCCTCCTCTGCGACAAGTTCTCCTCGGACGGGAACCTCGTGAACGAGGTTACAGAGCTGGATTTACTCCCATGGCTCGGGGCTCCGTGGCTATGGCTCTGATAAGCCGAATCCTCGAGGGCGTGCTCCTCACTAGGCGTCCTGCTGGATTCGGTGAGCACTCGGTGGTGATGTGACACACCGCCGGCACCAACCTCCCTCACACTCTTCCTCACCGTGATCTTCTCAAACTTCACCACTTTGGCGCCGTTCAACTCGCCCTCCTCGATCAATCTCTCGTAGCTCTCCTCGAACGAGGAATCGCTGGCCCTAGACGCGGGCCTAACAGCGGTGGGCGAACGAAAACGGCCCACGCTTCTTCTTCCACCGTCCACCTCCTGGAACAGCTCCTCGGAGCTGGCAGCTCGCCCTTCCGACCACACCTGCTCGAAGAAGTTCACCCTGTCTCGTAGCCGACCACCACGTGGCGTCCCAGGGCTGCCGCCGCGGCCGGCGGGGCTTCCGCTCCCGGTCGGCGTCGACATCGCCCCTCGCCACGCTCTTTTCACCTGCTCACCAGCCTCTCTCCTCTCTCTACTTTCCGCGGCCGGCAACGAAATTCATGCCGCCGCGACACACGGCCCCGTGGCCCCGTCTGTTTCCGGCTTCTGCTCGTTTCACGGCCGAGCTCCGCTCGTGGACACCTGTTCTCCGCACACCACACCCTACGCGCACCACCACCGCCGACGCGTACCATCGGCAGCCGCGCGATCTGCGCGTCCCTCTGGTCTCTTGCCGCTCGCCGGTCGAACACCAGCGAAATGGGTAGAAAATTAAAAAAAAAAAAAGAAAATGAGTCGTGTCAGACTGTGCGACGAGTAGCGTGGGTGTATGTGTATGCACCGTTGATAGTTCTTACTCCGCGACTCTTGCGTTACTACCTCGCGTACAATCCACGTACCTACGACGTACAAATTCGAAGCCGCGGTTCACCTCGAGCGTGTCACGTAGCCACGCATATCGTTCGCGAGACTAGGAGTTGCGATACGCGCGTCTACCGTTCACGGAATGCACTCTGGCCGCGCACCACGGCCGTCGGTTCGATATTGGTGCCTCTCTCGTCGACCTCTCGCCGGGTCCCCACCTCGTTCCTCCATGCGGTGCCCCCCGTGCCCTCCAGTGCCCCTCGTCCATCGGCCGCGGTGCCCGCGACGATCCGCATTGCACGATCACGAGGAGGAGGACAGCCACGACAACGACGGCCACTACGTCGTGGAGGAGGACGATGACGAGGTCTGTGACGATCCGGAGCCATGCGCCGCGACGCGACGCGACGCGTCGCCTCCACGCCTCCGCACCGTCCGTCTAGCCCTGTCTGCTCCGCTCCTTACTGCCCTTCTCCGTCTCTCCTCCCTCGTCCCGTCAGCTCTGCGTTAGCCAGAGCTAACCTTCCTGATGGCAACACGCCGGCCGCCGATCGATGCCTTTATCCTGCGTCCTTCTCCTCCGGCTGGTTTAAATGTCACTTCCCGCGGCGCTGCTTTGAAACACGCGCGCCTCTGAGCAACGTCAACGTCTCTAACAGCGCTCGCGTGCGATTGTCGCGGCTTCCGGTTTACAGGTACATGCTCGATGAAAAGGAGGTGGTTGGTTGGATGATCTTGAAGGACCTGTGAGGAGGAGTCGAGGTTCCAGAGACGAGATGGGGAACGTCGTAATTGGGCGTAAATGTTGAGATTTTTAGCGGTGTGATTTATAAGCTGCTTTGTAAAGGAGCTTGAATGCTTTTGAAGAAGGAAAACTGTGGTAATATATACCTAATCCGAGTTGTTTAGAAGTGACGTTTTAATGAATGTCTGAACAGTCGTCGATAATGAGTAGGTTTGCACGCCTCGTTGGCTTGCCAAAAAGCTTTTGGCACTTTTGCAAGTAACCACTGGTGGGTGTCGTACGAGTAATACTGATTATTTGGCTGATTTTGAAATCGCGCAGCGGCGTTAACATTGAATTATATCTACGGTTATATTCTATATTGTTTAGCGACGTGGCGTAGGACTGGTAACTGGAGATGTTCTATTTTCAGATTGTCCTGATGGGCGAAAGTGAATTGCTGTCAATAGGGGTTGCGGATGGTGAGATGGAATTTTCTGAGGAGAAATCCAAGGGTCGCCCACGTTAATTGTCTTAAGGATATTTTTCCATGGAGAAATCTGGGGGAGCCGCGAAGGGGAAATATCACTGCGCAAATACTTAAAGGTACGCAGCTATAACCTGCGCAACAACATTTCTCAGGGCCAATATTTAATTGAACATGTTTTCACACTTATTCCTAGGAACGTCGACTCTGTGTGTACGTGTATATATATATATATATATATATATATACATTCGACGATCCAATTCGAAAAGATTTGCTTGGAGGAATTTGTGAAAATCAGTATGTTTACAACATGGAGAAGAGACAAGTGCACGGTGCTATCACTCGTGAGAAATCGTAAGAAATCGTATATGTTTTATCGCCCATTTCGCGAAACATTCGCGCGTTATCGATACATCACCGTTGCGTAATGCACATTCGACGCGATAATCGTAACTGGTAAAGAAAACAGCAGAATTGTATTCGAGGTTTCTAGATCAACTTAACACAATTATCTTATCAGCGTGTTGAACATCCAACTTTTTTTTCATTTAAATTTCAAGCTGTTCGTTTTACGCAACGTTAAATTCCCCCGTATCTACCTGGATATTATGTTTTCAAAGAATTTAATCGTTCCAGATGGAACCATGGTGAGCTCATGCTTGAATATTTCCTGCTTCCCAAGTAAGTATCGACAGGAAAGGTATACTTAAAGCGCATCCAATGATTCGCTTATATAGATTATATTTTTCTTATCAAGAATTCTCAGCTTACGTCGTATTTAAAAATAACATTCTGCTTCGATGCACGTATTTACGTCGAAGTCATATTGTGCCGATTAAAGATTACCCTAATTCTGGCTTAAGCTCTTTATTGCTCGTGTATCGGAATTGTATTCGTTTATCGGTGGAAAACACACGCGTTCGATAGAAATATACGAATACGTGTGCTCATCGATAATAAACTTTCCTCTCTATACAGGTCGTTTCAAAAGAAGTTACCAGAACAAAGTGAAGCTGGCTTTTACAAAAGAAAAACAATCTACAACAGGTAGTTCCTTGAACCCTTCCTTGAACATCTCTTGAACCCTACTTCTGCCATTACAGGATGCAATTTCTAAACAGGGACTTCAACAATTACCATTGAAATGAGCTCCCTAAACCTTCCAGTATAATCAATAATAGAATCCATAACGGTACATGGATGCAAACTTCCTTCACCAGTGATCGAAAATGTCAAGCGTCTCACGCGGCGTTTGAAGTGGCCAACCATGGAACCGGCTGATTTTCTTAAATCGTCAGGCAATGGAGCCCTAAGGCCGACAACTTTTGCGCGGCCAAGGAGAAAAAGTCAGTAGCGGCAATTCTGAGTATACCGCTGGCAGGTGATCGTCACATCTATTTATAAATAGTCGAGCCATAGTCTTCTATTTCTCCTGCACAGTTCAGCAGATAAGTATGCGAATTGCATACACGATCGAGCTACCGATCTCGATCGATCCTGCGATCGGTGAACGCCGGATTCTACGAATTGGGCCTCGATTCACTCTTCAATCTTCTCCTACATCACGTTTGAGCCAGGTCACGTCGTAGAACATTCTGGAGCACGATGATGAACCTAATTCTCAAAACACCTGAGACTTTAATGGCCTGAGACTTTAATGGAGATGGCTATCTAGATTCAACTTCTTTTTTGTATTATCGCACCAGAAACGCGAGTTGCTGTGACAGCACATGATGCATCTAGCAAGCGATAAACTGGAAACATCATTTGTCATTTAAACCTGGACAGTTCGATGATATAAGTAATCGACAATTATATAAATATTCCTGAGAAACAAGTCTCCGATGCATTCAACGTGCGCATAAATCTTGTGCACTGTTCGAAACTGTTGGCAAGATAGCTGTGCTCCTACCGAGCCGCAATTGTTTACATGCAGGAGAAAAATGGTTACACATGTCGACGAATAGTTAGAAATCTGATCGTTTCGATAAAACTGTATTTTCGGGGAGAACCTTTTGCAAGGATTATTCGAAAGATTTCATGCATGGGTTGCGTAAGAAACGTTTCCATTTCTGGGTGTTCGAGCAAATGGAATAATAAACGGTCGACTCGGTTGCATGAATTAGTAGTTCCCCGCTAATTTTTGTGTTTATATTTAAGCTAAGAAAAATGGCGAGATTTCGTGTCGGAATATTAATACACGCAAAGTGGAGAAGTCGTAAGAGACGCCGACGCAAATGGCCACCTGTTCCTTTCGCGTAAGGTCGATTAAAATTCAATCGAGCTGGGCCGAGGCGGAGAACGTTTCTCAATTGCCAAACCCATTTTCATTGACTTCGGTGTTGCCAAAAGTATCGTGTGACCGCATCGGAAACATCGGTTTTCGGTTCGTTAGGCGAGTATCATTGTCAATGTCCGTCACGAAAGCGACATAGCCCAGAAATAACGTTCCTCGACGCTGGCTGCCAATGAAAACTAATTTTGAGATAGGTCGACAGAACTTTGCTGTTAATTTACATGTACATGTATTCGTAGCTATCGGGAGACGTTTCTTGGAACGTTTAGTAGACAGATTCACGATTTTCTCTATAAAATATCTAGGATTTATATTCCACCCCTTCTCCCCTCTCTCCACCCCATCTCCGTTAATTAGATACACCATGAATTAAAAGAATCAAGCAATTCAATCGATAGATTTCCAAGTTGCAGAGAGTTCTGCATTTAGAAATCGATTAACCCGATGAGAAATTATCAGAATAGTCACAGCTTCGATAAACTGTGACGTAACGTGCAGCAACGTTGATTACAGTTAAATTCCTTAGTACGCGTGGTTACGTGAAAGTAGGAGATTGCCAGGAGAAGGTACTTACTTTGAAGCTGCTGTATAGTAGCCTGGTACTCCGCGAGCTTCTCGTCCACGTAATCCTGACTCTGGTTGGCTATTATTTCCGCGGTGCTGGGACCGCTGGCTTCCTCTTCTGTCTGAGAGTGATCCAGTGGAACGCCAACGTATTCGTAATCACCGGATCTGTACGGTGCAATCATGTATTCTGGTGGTCCACAGACTAACGGCGACGATGCGCCACTCTCCATCGAGGTCTGCTAAAGTGGAGAACAAAATATTGAACTTGCAGCGAGAGCACACATTCTAAGCGAAAATGTACTCCTCAAGGGTTAAAGACCTCTTGCAAATCAAACACACAGAGCGTGCATTGGCACTTTCCTGGGAACTCTGTTTAAGAAACATTCGTCTACGTTCTCTAAGATTAGTGTTGGTGTACATGGAAATTTCGTACGCGTGAAAAGTAACCGCGAGACCACTGTAAAAGTGCTGCTCTGTTTATGTTTCTTTCCCTGCCGCGTGTTTATTGAATTTCTCTGCTTTTCACTAGCTCATAGGCTGGCTAATGTTACCTCGACGCAGTTAGAGCTCTTTATCACCCAATTTGATTCTACTTCTAATCACCTTCCCATCAGCATATATTACTGTTCAAACGAGCATTCACTTTTACAGCCACATACATCTCACTGACCACTTCCTAGTTGACTTTTCAGCTAACCAGCGTCCCATCGTTTCATTTCCTCGAACATTTACGTCCACTGTATGTTAAATTTGCGAATGGATCCTCGAGTACAGTCTCTACTCGTAAATTCTGTCCCTTATTAGCAGATGTCACGTTTTACTACTCTTGCAACTATTATATTTCAAGCTTTCTAAATCCCTTTACGACCAGACACCAATTCTTCAATATCTTATTACTATCCTGCTTTCCTCTCCGCCTTCCGACCTATGCGATATCAAATGATACTGCAGCATTTTTCCCACATCCGAAGTGCACTCTATCTCCGCGCGCACGATCCTGTCGGACAAGTTGCATCCATCAGTTGCAATGGTACAGCTCGCCAACCAGCTCGCGAGACGCCCTCCGAGCCTCTGCGTGCACTTTATCACGTTAGCAAATTATCACAGTGCATTCACACCTGGCGAGCATCGCAGAAACCGGTCGCCGCTGCTCGTCGCGGCCTACATTTTATTTAGGTGCGCGTTTTCACGACGCCACGCGCGTTTCGCGACGCGTGGGCGTCGAAGACCGTTGCGGATCGCGACCACGTGCTGAATCCAGCGCGAGAAAGGTAGGTACTTCACCTGGATTAACGAGATCGTAAAATTCAACGCGGAGGTACGGAACAAAGGACCGCCTTTCACCGCGGCGAAACGACACGCTCCAAGCTTCGTGACTCGAAAGAATTTTGGTTCTCCACGGGGAACCCTCGGAACGTCTGGTCTTTCGCTGCCACGTTCAATTCCGTCTGTGCTCGCGAGAGTTGACACGTGCCTCGTGCCACCAGCGTGATTTGACACGCAACCCGTCCCGTTTTGTAAACGATTTTCCGCGGTTCTCTTCGAGGTGACGAGCGCGGTGAGAGATCTACCTAAATACACCTGTCTAGATCTATCTACATAAGTCTTTCTAGGTCTATGTAAGTCTACGTTCAGCTTAAACCTTAAGGGGTCTTCCTACTTTGATGGCCTGAAAGGGAGCGCGGTATTTGAGATTTTTTTAAGAAAAACTGTAAAAATTATACTAATTGAAAACTGTATGTCTATATTTGTACATTATAAATAATTGAAAAGGGTACTTAAAACTTTAAGTCGGTTTTTTGCAAAATTAGACATTTGCTACTTAAAAAACTAGCGACCTTTTTTTGCAAAAATCGATGTCTGTTTTAAACATTGCCACTTCTTTTTTTACTTTTCAGTATTTCTTATTTAATCTAATTCAGCCGGTAGCCACACTCATACTGATTACACAAATTTTTAATATTCTCTATTTCAGACAACTGCAACGGCTGATTTTATGCTAACTATGCGCATATGATTTTTGTAAGGCGCTCTATTTAAAACACTATAACTCCGGATATGAACACTATTTTTCTACACCATTTTTTTACATATTCTCAAAAGATCGACAAATAAAGCCACGAAGCTGAAAGTAAATATATCAAAGGGTTTGTTTTAAAAAATTCCCAAATTTCGAATAATTTTTTATCTGTCAAGGTAGGAAAACCCTTTAAGTTTACTTGGACCTAGACCTATCTAACGCGACCTACGTTCTATCTCGCTCAGATTCACCTACATCATTTCCCTAATACCATCAGAAGAACCCTAGTTTACAAACCCTAATCCTACAAATCCTGCAAATCCTCCATATATCACTACCCAAACTTCCAAACTTCTAAACTTCCACCCCCGTTTACAGACAATTCATCACACGTTTCAGGCCACTGTCGATCATGCCGCACGTACCTGGGCCGGTATGAAGGGCCTGGGTGCCTGACTTCCCACAGGAAGTGGCGACGGCCACCTGGGTCTGGGGCACTGGATGTAGCCCGATGGTGATCCAAAGACCGGCGACATCCCAGGTGAAATCGGCATTCCGATTGGTACCGGGCTCATCGGGTGCATCATTCCGGAGTACGTCAGTGGCGACGTAGGATGAGCATGATGAACCGGGGTGGGTGGTCCACGAGCACGTTGCGGATGCGGCGAGCTCGAGGGGCTGTACGGCGACGGTGGCTTGAAATGACCGGGCACGTTCGGTCTAGCTGGCCAACCACCCCCTGGCCCGGGTTTTCCATGGGGTTTCGACGGCGGCTGCGACATCTCTGGCTATTTCGAGGCTCCTCGCGTCGCGTTTCGATCACCTAGCATCGCTGCAACAACGTACGCGATGCCTCGTTGATGAGCCGGTTCCGTTCTGGGAGATCGATTACACCTTGACAGAGTAATTGGACGAATACCGATTCTATTCTGTTCTAGTTATCCCGTCTCAGAGGACTGGGCTTATTCTGGGGCACTACGCAATAGGAAGCTGATAAATCCGCAGCTTCGTTTCACGGAATTTCTGAATGGCCATCTAGATTGAAGGAGAGCTGAATGACGGGGGATGCAAAGGATGTCGGAGGTGATGGATGAAGACGCTTCTAGTTGGAGGATTTGTTAATTTTCTGGGGGTAAGATCGCGATATCAAGAAGCCGTATCGATCAGGGCGGTATTCGACGATTCCATGGAAGCTGAAGTGTCTTCGGGGGGCTTAACGAGCTCTGGGTCGCGCGGTGGCAGTGAGTAGGCAGATTAGAATGGGCAACCGGCCAGAAATCTCTCGAAATAGGCGCTTAGATTGTCTGCCTTTCCGCTGACTTGTGCACGTTAGCGTGTGAAAAATGTGTAATGGACAAATTCGCGGCGCCGTGCGTGACATTACGCGATGGTGAACACGGGAAGTTAAATGAAACGATTACGCGATAGCGCTCGTCGCGGCTCTTATCGGTCTGGATCGTGCTCCCGTTCAACAACAGGTATCGCTCGAGTGGAGGATTCAACTAAAAATTCTGTTTAATCCTCTCGAAACTTTGTTCGAACGCTTGTAGCTGCAAATGTTTCTCCAAAGTAGGAATTCTCTGCACAAGAGAGAACCTCGCTCTACAGATTGCAAGATCCGCAACCCCTTTCCTCTATAATTAATTAATGACAAAGGGAGAGATAGATATCGAGTCTCTGTTGATCGTATGCAAAATTAAGAGGAAGAATATTTCTCAGCAATTATTCGGAAATATAAGGAAGTTAGCAGAGTGTGGTTACACGGGTCGAAGGTCTAAAGGTTTTTGGCTGGATATCGAGTGTAGGCCGTCTAAATATAGCGAGAATTCTATTTTAGAGGGACTCGAACGGTGCCCACAGACGAGTCCGACACGGCAGGTATATTTGCAACGACTACGTCAGATATTTCAGAAAGTGACGCGAATATTAACACCTACAATTAGCCTTGCGGCCAGAGACGCGCGTCTACGCGGGTGTTCGCGGTCTCTGGCGCCATCATTGTTCGCCTTTCAACCGCCACGCGAATCCATTCAATACCTTCCAGGAAAAGAAGCGAATTTTACTGAACGAAGAGTAACGTGTCCCGAGCCACGTTCGATTCCTCCTCAGATTCCAGCCATTCAATATCTTCTTCGATGTTAGAAGACTTTTTCTATGCCGGATTAGGTTGCTTATTACATTTCACTCCGCCCCTCATCCAGATCTGTACAAACAAGCACCGGAGAACGGTGCATCTGTTCCTTAAGGAAAGATCGTCAGAAATTTATCCAGAAGCTGCAGCGCACCGGGATGCCCCTTCAAAACCAACAAACGCCCTGGCCAAAGGGACGCGCCCGTTTTGTTCTTGTTTAAAGTTCAGGAGCGTCGTTGCGAGCCAGAGATTTCTACAGCTCGCCGCTTCCCTCGAGTTCGTTCCACCGATTTCAATAAAGCATCGCGAAGAATCGAGCCGGCTGACTATTTATAACGCGAGACCACTCGACAACGGTATCACGCAACTTCAGATACGTGGTCCAGGTGCGGGGGTCTCTCTCGAAGCGTTCGAGATACGGAACGCGTGCTTCCTTTTCCTCTGTTTCCCGGCTCGACGGGGATAGAAATGCTAGAAGATGTTTCCCGGCAAGTAGCTCGAAACGATCCGAATGCGTGTCAACTGTCGTCTAAATGGAGAGAGCAGTGAGTACCGCGCAAAACGTTCCACGAGGAATAAAATAACGTGGAACGAGGCGGGACTGAAATTCTATCGTATCGAGAGAAGAGGCACTGACGTTTTCTACAGCGAAACGGCTGTTAGCTGGATCCTGGACCTCGGATGCTGCGTCCAAAAATAAGGTTACCGCCGAATTAACGAACAGAAATAGTCCTCGTTCAGAAACGGATGTTACTGACACAGGTTGCTCGTGCCGGTTAACCCCGATGGGCGATTACTGTTGGAATCCTACCATCGAATCGCAGCGGCGGGATTAACGTTAAGATCCTACGTGGAAACGAGGGATAAAAGACCGTAGACTGGCCGGGGGATTTTGGGGGAAATCAATGGTTCGTGAGATGGCAGAAGCTGAAGGAAATTGTAGAGCATCAATTCTCTGTGGTAGCCTCGTAGTTTGATTCTAGAATCGTGCTGGGTACAGGGATGCCTCTCTACCTCGTGCATTTCTAAATTTGAAGTGTTTCCTTTTCACTGATGTCTATGCGGAGTTGTAAGTTCTAGGTAACGCCTACGAGTTCCAGTTGCGCAAGTTCACGTATTGACGTTGGAAATTCTGAAGCTGCATCTTGGAAATGAAGAAAACCTCGAGACTGAGGAAAATGGAAAAAATTCTGGGAAGTAAGATTCTAGAAATATTATTGAAAATGGAGTATTATCAATCTTTCATCTCGATAAAATTATTCCCACTTGAAGCGACTTGGTCAGAACTTACATTTCCCTATTTCCTCCACCCTGCTTTAAGAATACCTCCGAAACACCCCACGAATCGAACTGAAACTTCTCTAAAGAAGCTTGAAAAATGAATAAAAAAGTAAACAATGCGGTCCAATGAACTCGAATAAGCTAAAGGAATGCTTTTAGAGCGCGGTACGTAAGAGAAGAATGTAAAGGAACAATACCGAAGTGACGTCGATGCGAGGGCACGTGTGATCCACGAAATCGGTGTTCGTTGTTTTAAAAAATCCAAAAATCCCAGCAGGGGCACACTGTAATCGTGGCGGAGTCCCGATGCTGTGGAAACGGGTTCGATCGACTTCCGTTCAGGTCGCGGCTCCTCGAACTCTCATCGGCGGTCGCGTACCCCGCCGTTCGGTGATCGCGGCGATGATCGAGGGAGATCGACGGAACGGGAAGAGAATCCTGCTTGCGGAACGCGCAGCGTCGGATCGTTGGTCGGTTTTTCGTAGTCGGTCCACGACGAAGACTACGAAGAGACTGGTCGGCGGGCTGGTTCATCGGTCCAGGACGCTTGCCGCGACATTTATATTTAACTTCGGCGTCGCTCGACTTTCGTCTTGGGTTTACACTCGCGCGATTCCGCAGCCGTTCCCGTTCTACATTTCCTCGTCCCTTTCGCCCTCGATGCGTTACCCATCCCGAGCCCCCTTTTCACCGTGCCCACCCTGATCACGGGTCGCTTCCACCGCGGTCACGCGCTTCCGTTTATTATCGTCGGTGAGGTAAGATCGTGGGACGCTCGCTTTCCCATCGAAACTGCTGAGCTTCGGCTCCTCGATGTACAAGAGTTGGCGCCGACGAGCTGACTCGGGGGTTGGAAAGGGGATGATTGATTCATTTTGCGTGAGTGTTCGATTCAAGGATCGGCGTGGTGTGAATGGGGTTGAAGGTAGTAGATGGTGGATAGAATGAGCGTAGAATTGAAAACCCTTTCTTCTCGTTTTAGCGTGAATGTTTATTGTAGCGTTGAATAGCGCTTTCAGGGAAATGGTGGCAGCTTTTTTCGGCGAGGTTGGGAGGTAGTGGAGGTGTAGGAACCACCACCGGAAGTTGCCAGCTGGTGCCCATGAAGTAGATGGTCCCCTTGACCTCTTTCTTTCACTTGGAAGCCCATTATCATTCATTCACAGTGATAGATATGTATTTTCCATTTGCGCAGAGTACTGTATGGATCTTGTTCCTGTTTTGGGGGATCTGTAAACATAGAAATAAGATATGGTTTGTTTCTGTCCAGGAGAAGCTGAGGTATAGGAAGATAGAGGTATGAGAAGTGATATTTTGTGCGCAGGAAGATTACGATATAGTATCGTTGCTTTTGAAACCAGATTTTCAGCGATTCCTTAAGAAATTTGCATTCACTGCTCCCTTGATGATGTCTCAGTATTTTTTTAAACGATTTTATTTTTTATCATCATTGATAATTTGGCACCGTATCACAGACGAGGTATAGAATAGACACGAAGTCCCACTAAAGACTCTTTAAGCATTATAATTAATACTTTGCAATACGTAAATACGTATGAGCATTCACAATTATCGAACGTTTAAACATTGAGAATCAAATATAATTCTTTTGCATAGGAAACAATTTTAAAGTCTACTAATTGTTACTAATTGCTTCATATCTCGAATTTTATCGACCATAGTTAATAATTATTCATACTCGGTGATTAGATTACACGTTGTTAACATCATTGTCCACAGTAATAGCCACTTAAATGAATATTTTAGCGGAAATATGAGTTTCTGTCAAATTATTACCCAGCTTTTGCAATTGAAATTAATCGTTGACCTTGTTGTCATCGCGTGTGTTGTTCCCTGACATAGGTGAGCTACCGTCGTAGCTCTAGAGCTTTAGTGTTCGTCGGTACTCCGGGCTTGAAGGACCTCCGGGAACCCATCAGCTCCTGGACCTTCCGGATCACCTGGGGAAGCAGGACTGGCTGGACCAACTGAATCTCGAAGAACCCATGACTGGCTGGACCCACTGGACTTTCTGGGCACCCGGACAGGATCGATGGAATTTTGATTCCATCCTACGAGTCTCGAAACGCAGCAACTTCTTCGTGGTGAGACCTGGTGATCGGTGAAAATCGATGACTGCGATTGTCAAATATTCTAATTAGATGTAAGAATTTCTTTAACATGCAAAACTTTAGTATTAAGGTAAATGGCCCAGTGCTTAAACAAGCCCCAATAATTAAAAATTGAGAAGAAAATTTGCTAATAATAACAGTTTTACTAATTTGCAACGTTTAATCTTATCGAAATATAATTGCAAAATGTATTAGCTTTATATAGATACAATTATATGCTTACATCACTGAATAGTTATGTCAAGAAAAAATATTATTGTACAGTAAAGCTTCAACAGTTTCAATCTCGCTTCTTACCTAATGGGCTCAAGCAAGCAACGGAATATTTTTGTTAAGGTTGTAATTAATTAATATTTTATCGTTTTTTAAATAGTACAGTTGTTTTGGATTTATTAAATATTGAAGATTTGAAAATTAATTGGATCTCTTATTAATTTTTGGTTTTTAATATTTAAATTGTTGCGTTTATTCACTAGTACACGATAACATGGCACGGACCAGTTATTAAACGCATGTTTAATGGTGGTATGGTGGTTAGGCGCCGGTACTTATTCACTGGGCCATTTACCTTATTTTAGGTTATAAAGTCATAGCTTTTATTTTATAAGCTTTTATTTTTACTTTTTATTGTTTTCGTATTTGTTTTCGAACTTCTTAAAGTTCTGCAATATAAAGAAAGGTTAATTATTGTTTTATCAACGATTTTTATTCAATTTTATTTTATGTTCAAACACTGGGACAGCTAAGTTTAATCACTGGGACATGACGTAAATTCTGTTTAATCACTGGGTCAATTGGACGCTTTTATAAATTATAAATTTTAATATTTTTCTTTATATAAATGATACTCTATAATACATCTTTTGAAAGAAGAAGACTCGGTCTAACGATTGGATAACCATTTAGATCAAATTATATTATTTTTAATTATAAAAAGTCTTAGTAACCGCAACCTTTGCCTTAACTGTTTAAACATTGGGCCATTTACCTTAGTGCTGGAACAGATGGGATTTTGAAAATTTTCAATGTCCCCTCTTCTTCATCACCTTACTAAAATATACCAAGTTCCAATTCTTTGTTGAAATATTCCCAGTTACACCTATTGAAAAGAACCAGGATCCCACAAACCCGAGATAGAAAATTGCATTTCATATTCCGCCTACTCTATACCTAGTCTGTGGTATTTCTTTTATCGACGCTGGTAATCTGGTCTCATAGCCCTGTACCACAAGTTGATAAGAGTATTCCAAAGCTCTGAAATCATATCTGAAATGGGAAAGATGACGACACGAGGTTGTTCCCAGAAACCAACTACGATAACAGCAGATCCCTACTTTGAAATCCTTTCCTACCAGCAGCCGATCAATACCTCAGCACGGCAACCTATCCACGATAAGAGGCGCTCGATTATCCGCGATTTGAAACGCCTTATCACAGAGGAGCTTTTAAATATCGATTTGCCAACATTTTTTTTATTCTCAGCCTTTTAACGAGGGTCTGTTTTATTCCATCCAATCCCATTATTCCAGCTTCTACCCACCTACCCCAAGTTTAACTGCCTCGTTGAGTGTTTCTGCAATTTTCTTCCCGAAGATACCGAAACGAAGCAACGTTGAATTTCCATCGAGGCTCTCATCGCCCCGAATTCGCGAAGCCTGACCATTATTTCGCGTCGAGACGATGAACGACCACTACCAGCTCTGAGATATGAAAACGCAGTAAAACATATATTCCCCACCCTTCGATCGCCCCACCCCCACACGGAGAAGAAGTTTTACGAGCATTAAAATATATTGGGATCCCTGATATTGCGGAGAGGGCCATCCGTAGCTTCCTAGGGAACCGCTGGGCTTTTCAACGTTTACGATACGACGTCGTTGCGACGCGAGACGACGAAAATTCATAATCCTCGAGCTAATTATAATGTATAATTTTTCACGACCCATGCTCCAATACGCCGACCAGCACCACCGTAAAAGTATTCGAATGCCTTTCGGGGTGAAACGGGTGCGTGGTTTCATGAATACTTGCAGCCTTATCGTTCGTCCACCCACCGAATTTTACGATAAGGGAGCTAGTTCTTTCGCCATGGAGCTCGTTCACGTCGCAATCTTTCGACTTTGCGAGGGAACTTGTTATAGGGTGAAGAAGGTCAACGTTTACAAATGTTTCCCAGCGATGAATAGCAATCTGGTTATTATGAAATCAGAGAAATTCTACTGAGGTATCTTTGCTTGCCTCCGCTTTTCGCCAACCCCCTTTTCTCCGCGATACGCCGAGATCCACCCCCTCGAAATTAACTAAGAAACTCCTCGGGAACGAGGGGTCGTTGTAATCACTTTTCCAAGGGGCGTACAGATTTCAGATAATTATACCGGCCCTGTGTATAAGCTTCACTGTTTTAATCCTCGCTTACGACTGTAAGTCCTCCATGAACTTCCGCCCGTCGAGGAACATACGTAGCCGCGCTCCATCGAGATTAGATCCGATTAGAAGTTGGCCGCGTCGGGCGAAGAAAGGTGTTAAAATACTGGCACAGCCCCGCGCGTAATTTAATAGAAGCGAGTTTGTTGAAGGAAACTTGCGAACGGGGGACGCGAAACGTAGAACATGCATTACGCGTATTAAACGTCGAGGGGGATGCTCTTCCTGCGCGGCACGTTTCGCCGTGCAATCTGGCTACTGGAGGGTTAATTAAATATTTGAGTCACTGATGCAGAAACTTTTTAGGAAAATGTTCAACGGACTAGCTTGGACAGGTTAGTCAGACTGGGACGTTCATCTTCAATTCTATAAAACGTCAAGCCCCGTGGTCTGGGAAACGAAAATAAATAATTCCTGGAAGTTAAGAAACTACGTAGGATGTTTCCTTAGCTCTTGCTCATCTCTGATATTCCAACGCTGCTTACCTTGATCTTTAAGCCGACGGTCCTCTGTTTACATTCATACTTCATCAAATCGCGAAGCAAATAATTTACTGGAGGTTGCGTCTCTGAAGTAGCAATCATTGAATCACATCTTTTGAATCGCCCCGAGACAGTTGCCTTTCGAATGTCCCCCGCGAAGTCGAATCTTTCAACGAACGCCGCAACATTTTCGCCAGAACACACAATCGCGTCTCTCTCGAGAAGAATTTTTCCACTCCAGTTCGCAGTGTAATTTAACAGCAACGAGCCTCGAGTAAGAAATATTTCCTTATCCACCGCCAGGCCCTTTACTGCGGGATCGAAATAAGGAAGAAACGAATCGCCGTTGGAAAGCCCTGTAAGCGTGGTTCTGTCGGTGAGCTTTTGAACGGTGGCAGGCTCGGTTGGTTTTAAAGAGCAGCTTATTATGTTGGCGCACGTTGTTTTCCCCCTTCTCGGCGATGAATTTTTGCCATTGAACGCACATCGTTCCACAGCGGCCTGCCGCAATAATTAAGGCGCGCGTCCGTCTACGTCTCGTTCGCGATTCCTCTTATTGATCTGAACGCGGGGGCTCGATGTTAATTACCAGCTTAGCCAGCCCAGTTCCACTCGACATTTCCATGGTGATTAAGGGTAATTCCATATACGAATCGAACGCAACACGGCTCGATCGCAATTGCATCCAACTTTCCGGCGAAAATCTCGTCCGATCACCCATTTTCACCCTTATATTATTCGTGCTATAAATCACACTTTAGAAGAGGCTTTTAAAGCATTCTTCCAACACTTCGCTGGTGAAATTTGCAAGGCGCGCGGAAGTCGATGAAATTTTCGCGTAATCGCGTTCCCAGCCGGCGCCACGGTATCGAATTAGCGTCAAAGATTGATCCGCGCGATACCATGGCCTCGCTGTAATTAATAATTAGTGGCCAGCCAGAAAATTATTCACCATTATGGTAATAGCAATTAAATCATCGGACGCGCGTTACCGCCGGTCCCGATTTTCCGCAAAGCAGCCCTAAGCTTTTGTTAATTCCCATACAACGCGCCTCACCGTTTATCGTTCCTCTTCCGCGGCCGTGTAACAGCTGATAGCAGAAACGTGTCCAATAATTTCGACGGTCAGCCGAAAGCGGGGACGAAGCTAAAGGTTGCGGTGGCGTGATCAAACATCCCCCCCGGATCCGCTTCTATTTTTAGTCACGGACGAAAACCACCCCGTTTCGTTTTGATGTCAAACCGTCGCCACTACCCCTTAAAAAGCTTCGTTTCCCTGGATTTTTTCGCTCCCGCGTTCACTCGATTCTTTTATCGCGAGCCGCGCAACCGTTCCGTTCCGATATCCACCACCCATGAAGCTTTTTAATCCTCGCTTCGAGCGGCTCGCTCGCGAAGCACGAGAATGAAACGAAAGACTGTAGTTCCCCTCGCGATTGTCAAATCGAGAGACACCGGGACTTGTAGGAACGAACAATCACAGCGAAATTTTCCGTTTCCCCAGCGTCCCTTGTTTTTTCACTTACCTCTGAATCCCTTTCACTGACAAGTCTCCCGTTCTTTGCTGCGTCTCGAGTTTCATCTCTGTTTGGCGAGGCTCTCGCCGAGGTTTTGGAGGCAAGATACACAAAACCCTTTTGGTAGGAGACGAGATCCATGCGTTTTACCCTAGTCATCTTTATACATACGTAGGGACCAGTCGCTGGATAGCAACTAAGGGAAGTGAAAGATTAATATAGAACAGAGGGATGTATGTGTCCTCTGTTCCTCGTTTCAATGGAACGCGGCACAGAGGGTGCAACTCGTAGAAATAAATGCGTCGATCGCACGGAATAATCGGGCCACAAATCACGCTCGTCCTCGCCAGGTCGGCGTTTTCAACGGCGTCTCCACGTTCCATCTTCCGTTCGCGACTGCGGGAGAAAGAGCTCGGGACAGGAATCGCGGGGGCCAAAGGAGGGGCTCGTGGTCGCCGTTTTGAAACGAAGAATGATCACCAGCCATTTGGACAGTCCTCTTTCCCGCGTCTCGTGGTCCCTTCATCGTGGCTTCTCTCGACTCTAAGAAGCCCTGGGGGACCTGACGTTCGAGGAATTGTAGGAACGGCTTAAGGAACCTCGTCAAATAAAAGCAATGTTAAGTATATAGGACGTTTTATTGGTAGAGAGACGAAGCAGGTAGAAAGTGAACATAAAATCGATAGATACCGACGAGGTCAGCCGGTCCTATTTTCAGGTGTGAGTATTTCGAAGACAGACTGTGTAAGTATCATTTGCTTCTTCATCAGCATCGCGGTTACACGGCAGAGGATCGGTCAGTGGAACGTTATTCATCGCGCTTTTCAAGGGATTCCATGTTTCTCGTCCGGTTGGAGCCGGATTACCTCGTATGAACAGGTCGGGAACACGACTGTCGCGGGGCTTACACACCCTACGGCAAAACAGGAAATACGCGTGCAGCCTCCGTCGAAATGACTTTGCATAGCTGCTGGAAATGCTGCAACGCGCGGCGGGCTTGTTTCCTCTGCAAATAAGCAGCCAGCCCAATGATCTTCGGGGTAACCACGCCACGTTTCCGTAGTGGCACTAACAGCGCTGTCGATTAACAGGATCCACCATGTTGTCTTTGATTTAGCTCTGTACCCGACGGCAATTGCGACGGTGGTCGGGGTAAACCGATTACGGTGATCGAACGTATGAAATTTGTATCATTCTGGATGGTTGATGTCCATTGATAATGTCCACCTCGTCTTCATTCGATTCCATGCTACGTACAGGGAACTCGTATCGTTTAAATCAGCACAGACTGAAGTTTAGTGCACGTAAGTGGAAGACAGAAGAATTCAATGGTAATAATAGTATTGCCTCTTAACTAATTGCACGTCCTCGAATGGAAGGACTCGTTTCATGTCTTTCCATTTCCAAGTGCACTTTTCCGATACCATCGTGTTAGACGCTCTCCAGCGGGAGAGAGAGAGAGAGAGAGAGAGAGAGTGCAGTAAAATAAATTTCTGGGAACGGTTACGAGGGGCGAAGCCCACGCGGGTGAAATAACCCTTTGAGTGTCGAACAGCGATATATCGCTGGGCTGTATACAGGTCGAAAATACAGGTTACGACGCGTCGTTGAAAACGCCCAGAGATTGATGCCTCGGAAATACTGTGGAAAGTAACGCGAATAAAGCTAAATGCGTATAAATCCGAGCTACAAATAATAATAAATCTGTAAGACCTATAAATCCTTCGTGTCCAGTGCACACGCAGAAAAAAAATATCGTTTCGATCCATATCGATATCGTAAATATCTAACCCCTCCCCCCTTTTTTTTAATGCGATAACGCCGCCCGCGATATTTCACAATCTCCTCGGATCATTTGGGCGCAGCGTTAACGCGCGGTCACGATTTTGGTTTACGAAACAGAGTAAATATTGCGGATGGAATTGGACCGGCGATAGGCTCGACGATTCGCGAGTAGTGTTGGTTTTCAAAAATGGGCTCTCAATAAAAATACTGACACGGTAAGGGCGGTCCAACGTGTCACGCGTTACGGTTGCGCGCGTAATTTAAATTTCAAATCTCCCGCGGCCGCGCGATGGAAATGTTAATGCATGCAAAACACGGTGAAAGCGTTTTGCGCGAATTAATACATTCGCGAGGGGGGAGGGGGTGATGGGACACCCTCCTATGCGTGATTTCTCCTTTTCTCCTTTTCTCCCGGTAGCATTGATACGATCCGCAGTTGTATCTTGCGGCCGCGCAAGTTACGTGTGCGGAGACGTTTGCACGCTCGACGTGCGTACATCAAAGGGATGTAAAAATAAAATGGATTTCAGCGAATGGACCGTGTGTAACGAGGGGAAGGAATGACGGACGGGGGCTGCACTTGTTATCAGCCTTCTAATAAGCGCGTATAAAGTAACGACACGTTATCAGCGTTAATAAAGCGTCTGTGCTAATTATAAGGTGGGTGTAAAAATAATGGAACACTTTTCTACATAGGTATGTGTGCACTTCTTTCTGGCTTATTCTTCTTATTTCTGTATTCTAGTTGAAGAAGCTTGGACTCTAGAAATATCCCACCATTGACAGTTCAATTTCCTATTCCTTTTAAAATTAGGATCGCAGCAATAAGTCAATCTTCGACCACGCTTTCACAACCCCTATCGCGACGCGTGCAAATAAAAGGGGTGCAGAGAATCCTATGAAAACTGCACCGCGACGCTTCTATCTAATAACGAATCACGCGGCTGTAAAAAATGCCTCGAATTCGGCAGATCGACTGGCCACTGTTTGACGCGATCCGAAAATAATGTTTTGTCGACCGCGTCACCGCGAACGATGCAGAAAAATCCATTTCGAGGTGCAAAACGGCCGTCAAAGCCGTTACTTGCTGATCGTTGGCCGTATTTCTTCTCCCCTTTTTTGCCCGCGGTTTTCATCGGATCACAGTCGACGTGTAAATTCGACTAATTGAGTGGCGCGACGCCGGGAACGGCGAGGGGCAGCCCGGGAACTGGGGTATCGTATCCATCCGCTTAATTCCATATTCGCGAAAGAAAGATTTCAACGACGGCGAGACCTCGTCGAAGCACACTTCGCTTAATGGCTTGCTGACTTGGTAATTACCGCCGGAGTACTACGTAATTTAGTCGTCCGTAACGAAGTGGCTGGGGGAATATATTAAACCCCGCGAGTTAGGCCTGATCCTCGAGCTTCGTAGGAAGCTACCAAGAAAAATAACATGCTATAACTCTCGATAATGCCTGGTGTACAAATTGACCCACGTCTACAGACGGACCACAATTAATTTTCCAACCATATTAAAACAAACCATCTCCATCATTACGTGATCCTCTTATCGAGACACTCTATATTCCCACACCCAGTTCGAACGTTAATGCTGTTAACAGTCCATCAATGTCCACTCATGACGCCGTAAACGTGCTCAGCCGCTCCATTCATTCCAGAATGATAAGTGTAGGACGTAAAGGTGCAAGAACTTCCACCACGGACCCCTTAATACCTTTCTCAGGCAGTCGCTTAAAGGAAGAGTTCGTTGCTGGTTTGAGCTCCTCTTTTTCGCGGACGACGAGCGACGGGATACGACCAACGAAGATTCTCATGGAAGACAGCTTTCGCGGCGTTAAATATTTATGAGTAGTTACTGTTTACCTTTGCTCATTTTTTTCACCATCTACCTCCTTCCTCCTTTTTCTGCCTCAGGCGTACGTGCCACCGAAAAGTTTGCAACCCCCGTTGGTATTTGTCGGTGCCCGTCCGGCACAGCATCCGGGTCGACGGGTCATTTGTTACAAAAATGGCGGCGAGTTATAACCAGAGGAAGGACGCGGAGCGTGTACGTCCTCGACTAGTATTTTCCTGTCGACGGCTACCGGTGACCAGCAATTTTCCGAAACTTCTCAAAAACCAAGCTCCACCGGACCGGAGGCGTCGCCGTGTGTTCTTCGCTATTCCCGCGGACGACTTCCGGCTCAACGTTCACCGGGAAGCTGTTACAGGACGAGCAAATGTTTTCAACTTTCTAGGTACGACAACAAAAGGGGAAATTATGTTCAACGAATGCTGGACGCTGGAGGATTTGTCACTGCGATTGCGTTCGTTGTTGCGGGGCCGCGAGTGGGGTGGGTACGTTGGTGTAAATCGGTCAGCAAGGATTCAGTCACATTGATTTGTTGAGACCAAGAAGAACGCGTTTCTGTTGTCGAAATAGTAGATTAGGGTAGATGTCCCAATTACTGACAGTGTCCCTATTACTGTCACTTTAATTATTTTACTTAATAGTGAAATAATGCGTGCAAAATCGTAAGGGAAAAAAATTTTAATGTTAAATTAGGTTTCCGTGTTAGATAATAATAGAGAAGCATTGCATACTGATATTTATAAATTAATATTAAAAGGTGAATGACAGTTTTAGGGACATTGGACTTCCTTATACTTTTTCAATTAATTAGCAGTTAAAACATACTGTTTATACTATAAAAAAAATTTCTTAGATAAAAGAGTTCTTAAGCATTAGTATGCTGCAACTTGGAATGATTTTGAGGCTAAATAACTTCTGAAATAATTAACGAAAGTTACGCGATGAGCTTAATGTGGCAGTAATTGGGACATCTACCCTATTATGAAATTTTTCGGGGAAATTCGAAATGATGATACCAGTCACGGTGGGTTGGATGGAAAATTTCGTGAATGGAATGATAGGGTCAACTTTTTACATTTAACATTCGATGCGTTCGCCTCGTTAAAATGAAAATGGTAGAAGTTCGGCGGATTTATACATTCATTTCATAACAATGGACGGCAGGGCGAGCACGCGACCGGGGAAAAATTAGAGCAGCCACGACGGCGTAACTTCGGTCGCCTTTAAATCAGCGCTTTGTTTCGCGGGACAAAGTGAAACAAGCTGGTAATTTGCGCCCAGCTTCCTTCTATTTGTCGGCGTTACGAAACACTTTAATGGCTGGTGCTGATTTTATTGCGTTACGTGCAGACGGCGAAACTTCCGTGAATATTGTGCCAGAAAGGAAACGCAGGTGGGAGTTACTTAAAGCCCTCGTTCCATACTGATTCGCGAGAGAAATGCGTCCGTATCGATGCTAGAAATATACATATGTAGGTATAAACCGATGGGAAATGTTACTAACACTTTTGTCTAAAAGCCTGCCCATTAAATTCGAGGTACAAGCACGAAAATAAGTAATGGTTTCGCGTCCAAAAGCTGGAAAACTTAGTTGGAAAAATATTTCATGTTGCGCTTCAATTGTTCAGCCCTTCACCACCATTAATTACGGATGAATTGATCAGTGGGATGAATTCGTCTTTCACTCGGTTCGTTTACCCAACCTGCTACTCCACAAACAATTGTTTGTATCTGGCACGAGCAAGCCTGGTAATCATTTTTCATTGTACGTTAACTAAATACTTTTTGTTTCGTCTGATTCCTATTCATCGTATTCGCCATCTTTATGCTCGCTTCCCCTGTTTCATGGGGAACAGCAGAAGAGTTCAACGGCGCAGCGTTATTAATAAAATATCATCGTTATACCGGCGCGGAAACAATTACTCGTGGAATTATTTCGCGACAAATGGAACGGACAAAATGTATTAAAAATATTAATTTCGAGTGCCATTTTCGAGCGTCCGGGCACTGGACAGGTGGACGTGTAACGATAAATTGCTTTATCGTTACGATAAAGCAAAGCGAGATACAATAAAAAAGAGCAAAACGAGTGAAAAGACACGAATGCAAATAACAGAGGGGCTGAAAATTTTCAACAAAGCATTGTTTTCGATTACCTGCTGTGATTTGACTGTTACGTGCTCGATAAATTCACATCCTAAGTGATGCCATAAATGCAATGATTTCGAGTTCCCATTACACGCACGTTTTAACGGAAACCCGTGATTTTTGGTACACCATCGAGCACAGTTTCACTACGATATATTTATCACCCTAAAAACTGTTTCAACTTGAACATTCTAAAATATCACTCCTAACTATCAAGTTACCTATTACAGGCGCCATAAAAGAATGTGATCTTCGCACTTGAGATAAATTATCTCATACACCCATGCCCCGCATCGTTGCGTTTCATTGCAATAGATCTATGCATCAGGGTGCACGCTTTAACTCCGCCCGTCTACCTCCAGTAAACCAGCATATTTCCCTCACGTTCGCTTTGACTTACCGCCGGATCGCGGTAAATACATTTACCGGTTTGTTTCCCGAGCGGAATATGCATGGAAATTACTGCTTCCCGTGGCCCGATGCCCCACTAAATCACATCTCCGGAACAGTGAAAATTGCGTTGGGAAAGAAGGCAGATAAGCGTACCGTTGGGCACCTTAGGAGGGCGCAGCATCACCCTTGCCAATTCCACCAGCGTGCTTGGATGTTCGCGCGGATGTAGACCCACGTGGCCGGGCAGGAATATCTCGTGGAATATCCCCGACAGAGTTCAGACGAAGATACTGCTGCTTGAGAAAGAACATTCGGTCGGCTTGTCACTCCTGCCGAGTCGCAGGTCTGGGGGTAGGAACGAGCAGGAACTGGCGAATACGTAGCAGAGATACGGGGGTGGTTGCGCGCAAGCACGATCTCCAATGTTTCCAGAATATATTGGCTTCGTATCGAGGCTGCATTTAAGCAAACATTTTCCCAGCTGCACGGAGGGCAGCATGAATTATTTATCGCTACGATCGGCGCGTTTGTCATTGGTATCGTTAAATCGAGGGGGTGTTATTAATTTCTGAGCGCAACGTCTTCGTGTCGTATGGTTACTGAGTAAGAGGTTTTTTTATTTGTGGAGACGAGAAGGGGTGCGAGTGGAGTGTAAGGAAAGTGGAAAATCATAAGGGAGGCACATTGCGAATAAAGAAACACCCTGTGTGTTGTGTCATCTTGTTGATAGAGGGGTTGAGCCTTCTCTGCATAAGGAAACGAAAGGTTTTTATATAGTTTCAGGTGGCAACCTTTTTGCACGATGTTGCGGGCATTAAAGAGTGCTTTGGTATCTCCGCAGAAGAATACCAGAATGCTAGGTATTATTTTTCATTGAAGACGTCACGGATATCCGTGGCCAGAGGTGCGAGCAGGCGTCGCGCGAAAAGTAAACGATTCGTCCAATTATTGGAGCGGCCGTAACATGAAAATGAAATGGAAGTTTCTAGAATGGGATTCGATTCGAAGTGAATGGAAAACACTCTTATCGGGAGATTTCGAATTCGATTCGAGAGGCTTTATAGACGGCCTGGATCATGCGGGATTTCTTCGAGGACGCGGAATAAAATTAATTCGAGATGTGGCTCTATAAAAGTAAAATAAAAGTACCAACAGTGGCACTGCAATAGTGCCCAATACCATTACAGTATTGTTACTATTAAAAGCAGATCTGTTCCTTACTAAATCACCCTTATTCTCTCAATTTACAAAAGTACAAGCCAATCCAAATAAACCAGCTCTGAAAACTTTCAAGATACCTAAATCCCATCAAACTGCACAACTTCCACTAACCAAACCACTTCGAAAATGATATGAAGCCACTAATTCCACGACCCCTGCAAATTTTGATCATCGAAGCATCCCCGCGAAGCCCAGCGTGAGTCAAGTAATTCCCCATTATGAACCGAGACATTTATCAGGGCTGGATGCTCAGAGGATGAGCGGCGATGGTGTCCGTTACGAGGATCTTTCTCTTGGTTGTTTTTTACGAACGGGGAAAATACCGTACGGCGAGTACGCGCCGTGGAAACTGGCTAATTGGTATGTCGCTACCACGAGCCACGTTCTATAAACTGCGCCGCCACTGCGTTGGAATACGGAATGCACTTTGACCCTTCTCCGGCGTCCTCGTTAAATGGGTCACCCTTATTTATCGAGGGGTGATATACACGTGCATCCCCACGATCACAGTGTCGCATGGGGGAAAATCACGATAAGATTCCACCCCTGTGGTCTGCCACAGTGGCGTAGACACGGCAGGATTCTTGGACAAAACTTTCCAAGGGTGTTCTTTGGTGTTGGATAAACACCCCTAAATCGCTCCGCATTTAGATCTCGTCTTGATCACAGGGAAAGAAGAATCGCGGGCTCAACGACCTTGTACGATGATGGAAACAGGAATTGGATAACAACCTGGTTGGCTATTGTCGAATTACGAGCGTGGGGTGAAAGATTCTACGATGAGATCACTTGGTTAGATGGAGTAGGCTTTTTTGTATGAAGGGAATCAGAGTGACGATGGTTTTCTATCAATGTGTACTAGTGGCTTTGTAACACAGCGAAACGAATTCAGCGAGCTACGTATTGTTGCAGATTTAAGGAGGCTGACAGGTAGATTTATAAATGTACAAATTAGATCTGGGTCAGATTTGCCAGGAGAGCCGCATAAATTTCCTTATTTTTGTAACGTTTTCCCGCGGATGCTTCTGCATTCTGAACGCGCATCCCCGAACTTCGAGATCTGGAGGGCGGTGGGGGAAAATTATGCGACTCTCGCAATCAGTGATAGATTAGACGCTCGGTTTTGATGGATAATAAAGAAGCTTATTTACATAAGCGGGGAAGTGTATTTGCAATGCAATTTCCCGTCGAACGTCGAGCACACGCGTCAGAAATTATGGAAAACGTTCGTCGAGAGCGTGTAATTATCGATCATCGTACACAGACACGCTCGCTTTCGATACGAAGGCGTTATCGACACGAACGGTTGAAATTACTCGGGGGTGCTGTTCTGCATTCGCCATCAGCCCGTATCGAGCCGCGGGGTTTCAGAATTTCTTAATAAGCCCCGGCCTTTCTTCAGCGGTGACGTCGTTGTTTAAGCAAACAATATCGCCAGTGTCTGTATTATGCGTGTAATGCATTTTAACGTTGCACAAAGGAAGACCTTCCAGTGTCTTTGTTTGCGCTGTGGCTCCGCGGGAAGCCCGAGATCAGGTACCACAATCGACTGTTTTCACTTGCACTACTTTGGGTAACAATGTGTAATAGAAACTGCTCACACGGTTAGAAAAATTATAAAGAAAATTCTCGTGTAGCATCTAAGAAGGCATTTCTGCTGCATGGTCATGTGTATCAGGCACAAGATTCAGAAACCCTTGAAATCAATCCTTACTACTTCCACAATCAACAAGACTCCTTGAAGAAGATTACTGTTTGTAAAGAAGTCTTGTGATTCACTAAATCTGTACTTCCTTCATATGGGGAGCTGAGAATCATAGTGGTATGTGTCCAAACTTTGATAATTTGAGTTAATAACAGTTTTTACGTCTTAAAGCCTCACATCAGTTTACTTTCATAGTGAATTAATTTGTAACTTCATTCTTAATTGAGAAATAAAAACATTTCTCTTTAGCACTCAACTAACAAAACAAGAGCAGAGCGTTTCGAAACATTCTGGTGTAAGTTACTCGCGCGGTGTTCCGCGTAAAGTAATGTTTTAGGTTTTCTGTTATAAAAAACTGTACGTATATATTGCAGTTGTGGGAACACATATAAATGCTCAAAATCCTACCAATACAAATATGTATATATTTAAACAAAAGTTTCATATAACCTAGGAAGGAATTATACACTATTCTGTTTATAAGCATTTAATTTGTGATCTTAATGAATACAGTTTTACGAAAATAACATTAATAAGTAGTTAAAATGATATGTGCTAATTGGTAGACTTCAATATTCTTAAATTGAGCAGGCTGCGATGTGCAAGAGAATGTACGATGACGGTTTGGAAGGCAGAACAGGATCAGGCAGGGGTCGACGAAATTTGCGGTTAAAACTTGCCGGAGGTGTTGGTGCATTCTCAATAAGTAGCCAGGAACTCGGGAAATCTCGAAACTTCGCCCCCAGGTATATCTCCTTATTCTACCAGCGCCCGATACTTGGTCGTATCTCGCTAGCCCTTCTAGATTATTTCGGAAGCAACCAGGTCGAACTTGTTTATTTGAATTCAAATTAGTCCTTAATTCACGTAGCCGCCGTTCTCGTTCTGGATCATATCTCAGTTATACCGGCTTGAATACGTTGCATTAAGCGCCCTCGGTCATTATTAGCAATTTAAAAAAGTTGCAGTAATTGAGCTCTTCTTAATTATTCAACCCTCCATAAAGATTATTATATAAAACGTCGGAAGCTCGATTTAGGGATCGGTTATTCTCATTAAGGGCGCTATATTTGTGAGTCAGATTGTATCTGATCGTGCTCTGTTTTAATTTTACTGCGCTTTCAAAAATTCTTTGCTAACTGATCCCAGTTCATTCACCCCGAAGCATCTGTAGCCTTAATTCTTCCCAACAGTACCTATTTAATATTACAAAAGCTAAGGGAAATTATGCAAAGTAGAGTGCACTTACCTTACTTTACGTTCGATGAACTTTCAGCACACGTATTTGCCGGTGTATCTGAATATTCGCGAATATTTAAACCCTCTCGTTTTCCATAGCTCCCGGGTCTGCTAATTAATCGGCAGGAAAATTGAAATAACCCACCGGTCATAATCGACAGCTGGATATAGAATCACATTTTCCCACCTCCGCCGAGCAATTATGGTCGATCGTGATCGATGACATCGCAACGAGTGCCGGTAATGAAATTTCCTCGGGAGAAGGGAAAGCGTGAAAAGCGTCGTTGCTCCGTTTTAGTTTACTTTTTAGCCGGCATCGGCGGCCAGAAAAAGAGACGAATGCAGATCCCCGTCGATTTGCATGTCGCCGTTACCGCGTAACTCGATTCTGTCGCAGCTGCCTTCGTATTTTTTGACGCTCTAGGCCCCGGTCCAGCGATCAAGTACACGGCACAGAAACGCGTCCCCGCTGTCCACGAATACCAATGCTCTCGGCATCACCCTCGTTCCAGCATAAATTTGGCAAATCGCGTTTCTATAACGACACGTCGCTTCGCCGGATAAAACATTGAATTCTGGGCCGCATTAATGCGCCGTGGAAATAAATCCAGCCACCCCGAAAATGGATCGGCCGCAGCGCGTGGGTATCTGCGCTCTCCCCAAAGCGATCGTATAAATAAAGCAGTTCGAGTTGCAGCTTGTTGCCCGGCCTCTGGTATACTTTCTCGTCCACGATACCACGAAACGGGGAGGACCTACTGACTAACGGAAACAATTTCTGAATTTTATGAACCTCCACTTGGGGGAGGGTGAGTCTTCGTGACGATTCATTACTATCGTCTCTATTAATAATTGCTATTGCTTGACTGTCATATGTAAATCCTAAGTATTTTCCAGTTGAAATCCTCGGGTGTTAATTTTTAGTAACGCTGAGTAGTCATTCGTTAATTTACATTCGCTAGCAGCGAAAGGCCAGCGGCGAGAGTACAGAGGGGAACGAAAGGTCGAAACGAAAACGGATTTCGCTAAACTAGTCGCCTGCCATTAGAAACTACGGTAGGAAGCTCGCGCACCGGAAGTTCATTGAATTGCAGCCCGTGCAACGGTTGAATGTGTGTACGACGCGCGAAGGCATTAGCGCGTGACGTATTTAAGTTTCGCGTATGAAATCCGTGGCAGTCTGCGCCGAGCACAGGCGCTAGCAGCAGCTGGCATTACAATTTGGAAATCCTCCATTAAATAATTCAGCTCGGGGAAACTTCGGCTCCAAGCGGCCGTCCTGGATCCCGATAGGCGTTTAAGATTTTAATTAAGACCAGCCCCCGCTTGCGACGGAGATTTTCACCTTTTATCGACGCCCGTTTATAGACCTCGTTCACCACCTAAATACCATTCCCCCCCACAGTCTCGTGAAACCGAGAGCAGGGGTTGTTTATGCACGATACGGGGGATATTTCTTGGAGTGATTAAACGTTTGTGGCTCTTGTGTCTCACATTTCCTCGAATTCAGACACAGAGGCAACATGATTAATTAATTACAGAGGGCGTTAACATCCCCTCGAATTTCATCACTTTCCTCTGACTTAAGGGGGGAATCTGGTGTAACTAGCTGAAAATCGAGGCATTTTTCCGGAATTTTTTTTAAAGAAAGTATTTAATCGATCTTTCTGAAACTTTCAGGATATTGTATTAACAGGTTAAAGTAGGTAAAAAAAATTTTTATTAAAAAAGAGCAACAAATAACAAAGTTATAAGTGCTTATGCCCAGTCCGTTGGCGACGCAATTGGTCCACTGCGGGCAACGTAGCGTTTTTTGGTTTCAGATGAAACCAAAAATCGAACAATTTTCATTTAGTTTATGAGTGTACGGATGAATCGTATCAATTTATTTCTTAAAAGATGCAAAATTGAACAAATGGCGGCCTCTTGAAAAAAAGGTCCCTCTTTCCAACGAAATTTTGCCTTAAATGTGTAAAAAAAAGCTATTTATTTAAACAATATCATTATACCCATAGCTTAGATCTGTAAAGAAAATGTTCACAAATATCCGTGCACAAGGCCAAGTCGATTGGTTGAATATTTTTGGAGTTACATTGCCCGCAAATTGTAAAACTGTCGTTTCGAGAATAACGCGTTTCAAGTTTTCTGGTAACCTGGCGCTCCGTAGTAAAACCAGCTATATCCGCTTTAATTTTTCGAATTTCGTTTTGCGGCTTTGGGAGCATATTATCGTGATGTTTAACTATTGATTTATGCAAAAAAAATCGATTTCTTCGACCCGCTACACCAGGTTCCCCCCTTAAAGTTTTCTGGTAACCTGGCGCTCCGTTGCAAAACCGGCCATATCTGCTATAATTTTTCGAATTTCGTTTTGCGGCTTTGGGAACGTATTCTCGTAATGTTCAACTATTGATTTATGCAAAAAAAAATCGATTTCTTCGACCCGCTACACCAGGTTCCCCCCTTAAGGGGTGCCGTTTTTCTCCCCCATCGCTCAATACACAGGAATTTAACACCAACCTAGCGTCTCACGAGATCAGTCGAGCCCCAAGGAAGTGCCTCTGATAGATCCCCATGCGTTTAGTTTACGCGGAGAGCAGGGAGAGAGCAGGTCGCCCGTGCGACGCGTGCAGATGCTCGAGGCATGCCTAGAGGGTAGCGAGCTCCCTGCAAAGTTTACCGAGCACAGAGTGGAAAAGAAGAACGCGATGCTCGTAAGTGCATAACAATAAAAAGCGGAGGAAGCGACGGCCATGAATTACACGGGGCGCGAGCCGTTCTGTATGCATATTGCAGGGTTGGCCCTGGCTGTATGCAGAGTGCATTTTACAGTAACGCGGCCCGACATATCCCTGCGCTTTCAATTTTAATTACACCCTGCCCCAACCCCCCATTACGTCAACTACAGCCAGCTTCGCGAAGCGTTTATCACTGCGAGTTCCTCGGGACGCGACTCCTCGGCTGCCCTTTGAAAATCTGCAAAGATTAAGCTCCGAGGGCTTAAGGTTATAAGTATCCCACCCCCGCCCTCTCCTTCGCGTATAACGAATCGAGATGGAGGAGAGAAACTTCGCGTTCTGACGATTTACGATTTTTTTATGTCAAGTTTGCGCAGCGCCCGACGGCTTCGCAGCTCTGATTAAAGAAGACACGGCGAGACAATCCTCGTAGTTAAATTCCAAGGGTCGCGCTGCTGAATTTTTCACCGGCGAGCCTCAAGACTCGGCGAAGTTTGCCTTCCCCGTAGCTCCTCTAATTGAACGTGAAATCTTTGTTTTCGAACGTACTACGATTATATTTCAGCGTGCGCGCTGAGACTCGCGATCCCCGTTGCGTATGTAGGTCGCGTCTGAAATCTACCCACTTCCGGTGCCCGTTATCCTTCGCGGCTCTGTTTCTTGACGACCAGCGCATGGAAGTTTCAAGCTTCCCACGGAAAAGTTACGCTTCTCGGGATACGATGCCTCGAGTATAGAGAGGCGAAACGCGAATTAACGTGGACCGTCGAACGGAACTGCAGCGTAAATGGCTGCTGTTCGATACGTTTGACAGCGCTCGTCCTTCGCGGGTGAAATTTACGTAGCCTCTTCGAGATTACGCGCTCGCCGCGTTGAATATTCATGATCGAACGGGACGGGGCTCCTTCAGGACGTCAATTCTGCTATAATGGGGGAGAGTTGCTATCTTTGTAAATGACAGGTGTACGGTGTTCTTCTGAGAGTTGTATCAAATTGCGCTCATAAACAGAGAGCAAATTGACATGGCTCGTACCGTTAGAACAGGAAATTAAGCCAAGGGTTGCTGGTTGCAAGCACGATCGACGGCGTGCTCCCTTCGCTTTGAATTAATTAAATAGAATCAGCTCGAAGTTTAGCTGTTTTATGTGCGAGGAAGATTGAGCCGCAGAGGACATCAATATGGAAATTGCAATAGCTTTTTGTATCTTTGATGCACGAACTGTTCCCAGTTTGCATCGTCTACGTGCTAGAGTTTTTGTATCAGACTGATTTCTAGGGATTGAATCGTTCGGGCGAACTAATTAGTTGGATCGGACGTGTCTGATTGGTAAAAGGGATATTTGCGCTCGTAGGAGGATTGTTTGAAACACTGTTGTTGTTCCCTACTAGCGATGGGAAATATTTACAGCGGCCAGAAGAGATTGGAAACTCAAAGCTCCCTATTATGTTAGCTTACTTTAACACGGTTTTTATAAAACTTTCTACCAAAGGCAGCTTTCAGTTTCTATGGAAAACGCATTTGAACTACCCCTTCCGTAAGCCTACGCCTTAGGCTCTGCAGTACACAATTCCGCGATAACGTTAGAACGAAAAGAAGTTTTCTAATAAATCAAGGGTTTATCTGCTCCCTGCCAAAAGTCCATCCGCAAAATTCACCCCCAAAGTGCTACGAGCAGGTTCACACGTTAATATCGAGCTTCTGTCGCGTTCTACACCATTCACGACAGAATTTCACGCTACTTCCGCAAGCTTGAGCGCGGTGCATGCCCCGAGAATTCCCAGAAATGGCGGTCGTTGTATGGAACAGAGGGAGCGCAGCGTTAATATTTCGCAACATGTATGTAATTACCACGTCCAGCTGTCTGCTGTGCAGAAACTCAGCCGCCACATGTAGATTTACCCTACGGAACTTCATCCACCCGCGAATACATCCAGGAACATCACGTCCCTGACGCGTCAACGAACTCCACTTATTAACAAGAAATCGTTCCACCCGTTCTCTATTTAAAAGTATCATCCCCAATCGAAGGCTCCCTTATAGAAGACGCCGTTCAATCACACTTCCATTTCCCTTCATACTTTCGTACGGTCAGGTTCGAGCTGGGCACGTCTCGGCCGCGATAAATGCAAAGTATGTACTAACGGTAACAGAAGGTGGGACCCGGTTTCGAGGAGGCGTTCGCCGCGGCCCTTTCCCCGTGAAACGGAAAGGAACCAAAGGGACTCCTTGATAAACCGGACACGTGCGTCCTCTTTCCGGTGGCCGCGCTCGAGACTTTCGCGTAGAACTACGGCTGCACGCACGCCTACCAGCAGAAAACCTCTCTGTTCGAGACGGCGAGCCCGCTATTTCCGGTGAGGGGCCGCGATTTTCGAAATTGCCTCGGAGGTCGATACGCGGAATTACGAGGCGGGGCTGGCGGAGATGGTTTGCCGGGAAACGCGCGCGATCCGTGTACGAAGCAAGGTTTGGCGAGTCCGTGGTGAAAATGGAAAAATGATGATTCTTGGTGGAAAATGTGGTTGGAACGGTGGAGGACACTTTTTCCGTTCGAGGCTTTGTTTTGCGGAGATAATCTTAATAGGGTAAAGACACCAGTAGTCGACCATGTATCAGTAGTCGACCACTGTCCGAAAAACATGAAAAATATGGTTTTTAGAAGTGACGATCTTTTGAACAAAGTGCAGTTCTCTAACTGCACTCCAACTGCACTCTCTTCAAAAGATCGTCAATTCTAAAAACCTTATTTTTAAATACATGAAAAACATGAAAAATAAGATTTTTAGAAGTGACGATTTTTTTAACAAAGTGCAGTTAGAGTACAGTTAGAGAACTGCACTTTGTTCAAAAGATTGTCACTTCTAAAAACCTTATTTTTCATGTTTTTCAAAGAGTGGTCGACTACTGATACATGGTCAACTACTGGTGTCTTCACCCTATATTAAGCAAAAAGTGTGTGTTTGTCTGTCGCCTAAAAAATTTTGAACGCTAAACTCTGGGGTCACAAAATGTGTCCCATTTCATTATGCCTAACTAATTCAGACGAATGTGACTATTTTCACAAAAAGAAATAAATTTTTGTTATAAAAGTAGAATCTAAATTTCGGGCGAAGCCGAGTAGTAAAGTTAAGTAGTCTAGCAATAAGCTGAACGTTGCGTTAGGTAAAAGTGTAGTGGCAGTAGGAAATATCCGTCAGCTTTCGACGGTATAGTCGATGGAACGTAGATAATTAGAGTTCATGCGTGGTTGGACAGAGGAGAAACGAATCAGGGGAAAGGTGAGCAATTGAGAAAATTTCCCGGAGATTCCTCTTCGAGGTTCGTCGAATAGGCCAGTTTAATCGGGCTATGGATCGATCGACTTGTTTGCCCACGCGTCGCCGATCGATCCTTTCCTCTCGACGATGCGCCTCATTCGGTTGCAGTTGCTAAACGCACCTACTATGCAGAATTCGGAATAATTTGCACGCTAATGGGCGACGTTTATCTGATTGTTTGGAGAATGCTTGCAGAGGAAGGAGATAAATCATTATTAATTCGCGGCCCGTGAATGAAATGGAGCCGTTTAAGAGGGTAGGTTGCATTAATTTGTGAATAGGGATCCTTGCTGGCTTCCCAACACTGTTGGGTTCCTGGTGATTATCGTTACACGTTTCTCAGCGTATTTAGCTAGATAACGAAATATAAAAATATGGGAAACGGCGAGGGATAGAAAGAGAGGGCAGATGTGAACACGATGCGACAGCGTATGTATGTAAACGGTAATTGCGAAAGTCCGCGTCCGGCTCGAAACTCCCCGATGGTTAATCCAGTTTATTAAGTTTCATCAAGTTTTCACGAGGGGAAGTTTTGTAACTAATTATTATAATTATCGCGGCAAACAACTTTAAGTACCTTTCTTGTTTCGATAAACCGCACTCGCCTTGTGTAATGTCGAGGATTCGGCCAGCTGATTTATGCATGTTAGTTAGACCAGACCACTGATTAAATAATTTCAAGTTGGAGGCCAATGGACTTTCGCCTCTGCTGCAAATGAAACGTGTCGAAAGGGTATTAACCCTTCGTTGACACACCTTCTTTTTCGATCAACTTTAACAATTTTTTGAAGACTGCCATTCTCATCTAAAGAATTCAATAGTTATGAAAGACATCATGGGTCAAACTCAAGGTCTCTAGAATGTATTCGAATAGTTCTTTTGATTGATATTTTATCACAGTTTTTGGAAAAAAATCTAGATTACCATATGTCGAAAAAACATGAAGAAAGTGTTCAAAAAATTGTAACTATTACAAATTTCAATATTCGAACCGAAAAATCTACAGAGTTCTTGTTCAGATATAATATTTTGAGAAAAAAAATAGTTTGTAAGTCGGCTTTGGGGAAAAAGTATTTATTTTGCATATAGATGGTACAGAGCGTCAAAATCAGTTTATGGGTGGCTCACACCCAGAGTGTCACTGAAGGGTTGAAAGTGTAGAGAGGTGTCCCCGTGCACATTGCTGGCCATGGGAATCGCGGTTAGATATACGTTTGATCTTCTGTCGCGATATAGTTGTTACTTCCGCGATATTTTGGGTGGAGGGGCGATTCAGAGGTGGGTGTGGCGAGTTTCAGATGTAACGGGGGTTTGGCGGGATATGTGTGCAGGGGTGCGGAGGAACTATAGGTCTCTAAGATACTCGGAGCTTCATAAATCTTGGAACTTCCCAAGACCACCTAAACCCCCAAGAACTTCTTAATTTTTGCAATCATTGATACTGCTACTGAAACTACCAAGACCTACGAAACTCCCGAGGAGCTCACAAGACTCTTCGAGGTTACTGAGACCTTTGGCGTCTCCTGGAATCTTCTGAACACCCTCTTCCTCAAGATTCCTCGGATCTCACGAGTTCCCCACTATCCTTATCCCAAATCTGTTGGATGCATCTTATCCCCTGCGCCTTTGGAAGCCCACAGAATCTCCAGAAACTAATGCAACTCCCAAAATCCCGATGATGCGCCCCCGGTGATCATCCCGTGTTTAACTTGCGTCACAACGCGCACACGTAGATAGAGCAGCGCCTCCCGAGATAGCGAAACTCCATTGAATGCGCCGTGCAGTTGCATGCACGGACAGGAAATACGGGATGCATAGGTTTTACACGATTATGTAAATTTTTGATTCCGCCACGGTCAAAGTTGGAGCTTGCGAGCCACGCTCCGCGCCTGGGAGCACGAAATTGGACACGTACGAGCGGAGCAGAACTTCCTAGGAGGTTTTTGGTCCGTCCGACGGTTTTACCCACGGGCCTCCGGGCAAACAGAGGTGTTCGATGCTGCGATATCCAAAAAACATGATTTTCCACCGACACGTGGGAGTGAGTATCAGGGTGTAGCCCGCCGAGACGCCGCTGCCTGGAAATTCGTTCTAATAGAAACGTTCTACCTAATAAGCAATTTCATGGAACGAAGTGCCAGCCGTACAAGATGAACACCATTCTTCTCCACGATTTCAAGTATCGAAATCTTTATTCAAGTAGAATGTAGGTATTAAGGAATACAATCCCGGGATCCCGGCTGTTTTTTGGATTTTAAAAATCCCGGGATTTGATATGACTGATCCCGAGAATTTTGGGATTTTTTAAAATTTGAATTTCTTTATGAACATCTGACAGATATAAAACAATAATAATGATTTATTTAAATAATAATATTAAGTCGCATATAGCTAACTAAATTAAATTTATTTTTACAATGATATCCTCACGTTCCACTATTTCGAAATTGCTCGAGTTGCAAATCCCAACTTGTCTGAATTTTTAAAGTCGAAACATTGTAGGTATGAACTTTTGGTGCTTTGCTATTTCTTACTTATTCAGACTTTACTATTTTTCATTGTTTTACTGGTTTTATTATTAAAAATGATTTTAGTTTATGTTTGAGACTAATGATAGAAAGTAAGTTTGTTTACTTTCAATAAAGATTTAGAATATCATCACCTAATAAATCATTTTAATTACTGAAATTTTGTATCACCAAATCCTGGGATTAGATCCCGATGTAGACTTAAAAAAAATCCTATAGTAGTAGTAGATATAGTTTTATAGATAGTAAATAATGACCGGGATTGTATTCCCCAGTAGGTATAGACGGAATCAAGAACCGATGAAGAGGGGATGTTTCACGAGAAGTTGAGAAGAGTACTCTTTTATCTGTAATTTGGCGTGAAGAAATAATAATGGAACTTTCGTTCCTGAGTGGTCCAACTTGCATAGTTTTCTGTTTTCGTGTCAAGGAGGATCTCGCTAGAATTTTCGGGGCGGCGTAAACCGAGCTGAGTGGGCTCCTCAGCGGGACATTTGAAAAAGACAATCTCGTGACGGCGCACGGTCACTGGGTTTCTCTTGAACGCGATAGAAGTAGAGAATGGAACGACAGCTGGACGCTCGACGCTCCTCGGAAGTTTGAAGCAGTGCAAACAGCGCGAATTAATTGTCATTTGTTGCCTTTCCACTGTCCCAGGAGACTTCTACTCCCGCGGGCACGCTTCCGTGGAGTAAAAGTAGGTAAACACTAAATAATGAAAGATGACGGGCCAAAGAAATGACACGGCTTTTGTACGCCGCGCTATTAACGAGTATTATTAAATTCGAGATACAAAGCGGCATTCGAGGTATGCAGCAGCTTAAATTCTCTTTTTCTACCAGCTAAAACTCTGCAGTTGCGAGAGCTTAATTCTAAAGTGCCCTCAGGCGGTGCGTGCAGTCGATATAAATCCTTCTTCGTAGCCTCTCATTCTTCATTCTTTTATTAATCACCATTTCGACTTGATAAGACACTCGAGGCTAAAAGGGACTTAAATTAAGCTCACAAGGGGACTTTCAGGTATGGCAATTTCAGAATGTGTTGATACTTGGTGTACTTGAAGGTTTTTACCTGGACATTAATTTCCCAAAACAGTAAGGCGCGCTTTTCGGCCAAATTCGAGAATATTGACTTCGAAAAATTCTATAAAAAGTACGATTTTTTAAGATAGAGATAATTTCAAATAAGATGTGAGTTTTCAATTGGAAATATTTAAATATCTGTTAATTCGTACGAATTTGGTAGGTGTTCAAATGAATAAAAGATAAAATTGTCAATAGTAAGACTAGTCGTGAGTGCTATGTACTGATATCAGAATTTTTCAAAGTCGATTTTCTCAAATTTGGCTGAAAAGCGTGTCTTACTGCTTTGGGAAATTAATCCCCGAGGGAAGATCTCCACGAACACTAATTATCAATATTTTCTGAAATTGCCAAACCTGAAGGTACCCTTGTCAGCAGGATGATCTCAGGTCATTAATACGTTTGCTATGCTCCGAGAATAAACTTGTATCCTCCAGTAGATACAGGAAGATGCTCGAAAATATAATCAGAAATATATCGAATACTTTGAATCGTTGAACGTCTCAGTTTCTTAGAACAATGGTCCAGCAGACGCGGAAGGAAGCGTCCACTTCGAATCACAGAATTCCCCTATAAACTGCTCCATTCCACGGGAGCGTGACAGACGTAAGACGAGCCAAAGGGTTCATTTCGAAAAACGGATCGGGACACACCAGCTTCCCCGGAGGCTCTGGCATCCGACCGGGGCTTTGTGCAACTTCTGAGAGCAAATGGGCTGCCGCGAGAGTTCAGAGCCCATGGAATGCACCCCGACAAATGGCGGGCATTAATTGTCCATTGTTTTCCTGCCGTCCTAGAATGTCTTACACCGAGTTCTGTCGTCGGCCTCGTTGATTAATATATGCGTGCCTGCGGGATTCGCTGGAAAAATGCAGGCAACTCAAAGGGAAAATATGCGGCGGAGCTCTCCCGTCGCTCAATTGAACATTGGTATTCAACTTTGCGCCCACAGTCACTGGCAAACTTGTTCATAAAGACCATTAAGCGCACGCTGGCCAAATTATGTCCACGATAACAGTTAGATATTAAACCTGGAGAGGGACGAGATGAGTTAATGAATGCACATAGTTGTTTATGTGATTAGCTGTTCTACTGTCTTTGTGCGAAGGCATTTATGACTATGTAGTTGTAAGTAACGGGTAGGATCACATCTTAAAATTTAATTTGCTGTGAGAAATGAATATGTTATCTAGTTGATTACTATATCTTTTCATTTTCATACGCAAATGTAATTTTGCAAATTTTTTTATAGCACCCAGTAGTATCCAGAGAATTATCTAATGGATATTGTTCAGTCGAATGCAAATAAGCGTTCTTTTCGCGTACCGAATGTCAATAGGGCGAGGGCAGAGGGCGAAAAAGTTGTCTGACGCGAGGAGGCGAAAGACGGAGGATAAAGGAGGTTCAGCATCCAATGAACACGCGCGTGCACACGTAGAAATTGGAAATGCTTTGCATAGTTGCCGCGGCAGATTCAGCCCGCTCCGTTCGCGGCCAATACGCTTCGATGGCGGTTTCAACGGATATTTGTTTTCCGAGGAACTGCGGGCCGAAATTTCAGGATTTCACTTGGACGATATTATTAATTTTATCCCGCCCGCACTATCGGCTAATGAAAAACGATTCGAGCGGAGTTCGCCGAGGTAGTTGGGCCGTGCTGTTGAATGTAATAACAATGAATCATGGCGGCAGACTCGGAGATCTTCGGAGCAAATATGCAGATTGAAGATTGGGAAGCAAAACTAACTCATTATCTCACCTACTCTTTGTTGAATATACAAATTACTGCGGTCATAGACCCAGGCGCGTGACTTTCTGCGCAAGAGTGAATCGAAATGGTGAAATAAGGTTTCAGCTTTCAGCGAGCGAATGCTTGGCTACTTTTCTAAAATTTTCATGAGTGGAATTTGAAATTCGATAGAACGGAGAACGAGGTGCTTCAGTCTGAAACTTTCCAGACGTTTCTACTGATTATTAATCACGTTCGATCATCGTGGATCCGAAATCCTTCACGATACACGTTCCCCGCAGCTTCTCCGAAATCGCACGCCTTGTGTATGCATAATGTCCTCGAAGGGCGCGCATGTTCGGCGGTGTGAAACACCAAGGACCAGCGAAATGTGGCGTGTCTCTACGGTGATACGGAGTGTTGCATATCACGACAGCTTGCGGGGCAAGCTTGCCTCTGTCAGAAGACTAATTCTGCTTCCGAAACTTCTATGAATACGCTGTGTGCGGCCCGTGTAAAACTGTTGGGGGCTCTGGAGTCGCGTAACGCGAAATTAAATTTCTTGGCGTGGGGAGGGAAAAAGGTCGAGTCAAGCAGCGTTCAAGGTATTTCTCGCGGAAAACTTTATAGAAGGACAAGCAAAAGAAACGCCACCCTCCCTCTCTCGTGAGCCGTAGAATTCTTTGGAGGTTAACAGACCCTCGACCCCCTTCGCGCTTTCTTTAAATTTTTGATAAGGACGCCCATTGGACGTCGAATAAAGGCGCAATTGAACGAATTAATATCTGGGTCGAGCACGCCGCGAACGCTCATTGTCGAAGGCGTATTATCTTTGTTTCACGCAGGGTCATATAATAATCGTGTATTTCGAGGGAGGCTGGTATTCCACAGGTTGATACCACTGGCTGAGCAATATTGGTTCACTCCACTGGCATGTAGACCAACGTATGTACGCGCTAGGTCAGCGTAGTTTTCCTCGATGTTTTCCAAGATAGCTTTGCAAAGGAACTCGCCCCTCGTCCAATAACGGCCTATAAAAGCGAATATACGAAAACGACCGCGTAACGATTACGCAGTATCGAGACTTCAAAGCCACGAGGTCGTTTCGAGAAAATTGTTGAAACAATTCCCTCCCCCGTTCACCCTTTCCAAAGCGGAATTGAACTCGGAAGTGTGCTCGTGATTGCTGGAAGAGAGTGTTCGACTATCTGAATCCTAACTACTTGGACTTTTCCTTGAATTATTAGAACGATATAATTTTTGCTAGAAAGGGGGAGCGTGCACCCCCACAAATGGTATACAGAGTGTTCTGGTTCACCTCGGATGAACCCTAAGGGAAGATAAATAATGACAGGCGAAATCACGATACGAAGGGGAATACGTGAAGATAAAAGATACAAAATCCTCGGATGAATTTTTAAACGCTCAAGATCCCCCTACAGCGATAAAAATTCCTCTGCTTATCGTCCCGAAAGAAGGAAATGCCACCCTCGATGATATAAGCTGATCTTCGAGTCACGACCCTTCTGCTTCGACCTCCCTCTTCCTGCTCATCGACCTAACTCAACATTGGGGTGCTTCATTCAGATAACTCCGGGTGATAGAATTTCACCTTTGGGAGGGAAACTTCAGCTCTCAGCATCTTATTTAACACGTAACCGCTCTCCATAAATCACAGAGGCTACATTTCCTTAGACCCAACGATAGGATCCCAACCCTTCACATTCTAATAAACATTTCCTGACGCAAGGTGCGAGGACCTAAACTACCCTGACACTAAATGCTACAATCTTCCAACAAATCCCCAAGTCACAAACATCCCTTAACAGCTACCCTTAACAGTTAACCATATCCATCAAGAAGTATCCCCAAGAATCTCAAAGACCCTCGATAAAGTAAAAATGACCAAGTGAAAGTAGACTCCCTGGACGATGCGTTAGCAGCTGGAGAAGCTTTCCCTGCCTCCACCTATCATCGAAACCGTGTTGAAGGGAGCATGCGGGGCTCGTATCCAACCGGATGCCTCTTGGGGTAGGGATCAGCCGCGTGGTTCGAAGGGTCATCTGGGGTGCAATAGCCTGGCCGCGGATTGAGGATGCAGGCTGCGTTTGGGGGAGGGTGAAAAAGAAGCTTCAAGTTCGAGTGTCTCGCAGGAAGCCTCCGAGGTTAGGCGCCCCTCGCTCGCATCCCTGGCACACACTTCTTGTATACAGAAGGGGTAGGCGTGGCACTCGCCGCTGGCTCGTCGGGGATGCTTGCGCGTGCACAGCGAGAAAAGGAGATAGAAGCCACACACGCGTGTGATACGACGAGGGGGTGGGTGCACGGGGCCAGTGGGTGGATGGACGGGGTGCAACGTGTATCGTAAACAAGGATGGGTGTAACAAAGAGCAGACTGCGCGACCGAAACGTGGTTGCGACGAGGATGAACAGAGAAGAAGACAGAACGTAGAAAGGGAGCGAGAGAGACAGCTGTATGTGAAGGAGTGGAAGGACAACGAGGACGGAGCTGTGATAAGGGATGTCGAGAGGGAAGGAGACGTAGACATTAGGAAATTCCTAGGATAGGAGGAGACAAAGTCAGTGGAGAAGAGAGACGGCGCGTTAGAACGACAGAGAGATGTTGAAGAGCGGGGTGGTGAAGGGACGAAGAGACGAAGAGACGGACCAGAAAAAGAAGATTTCGCTGGGCGGTAAGTGGGAGCGAGACAACGAGACCGCGAGCGCAATAGGGGCTGAGTTCTGTGCGCGCGAGAGAGAGGGCGATAGTGAGCGAGACGGGATGGTGGTTTCAGTCACCGCCCGATCCTCGGCGCGAACGGTTTTCGAACGGGTGCTTGTCTCGTCCTCGTCACGGTGCAATCGACGATTAATAGCCTCGTTTAATGAGTGGCTCATGCCGGGGCCATCGGCTAATCGCGTTGCCAATTTCCAAAACCATCGGCCAGGTACCGAAAACCGCGCGCGGCCTCGCGAAAGTAACGCGCTTTCTAACCGCGGATCGTTCATGGGTTTATCGCGGGAAATTTAGTTAAAGTGGTGCAACGACCGACTGTGACGTTTCGAGACCTGAGCGCAGGTATACCGGGACGATGTATCGATGAGAATGGTCTCACCTACGGCGAGGATCCGCTGGATTCGCAAGATTTGTCACCACTAACCGCGACGCACGATATTTCACCCCTCGCGACTCGAACGTAAACGATAACCTGACGTCGGTCGCTGGCAGCAGTGCATTGATAAATCGATCGGAGTGATCACGTGACAGATCGATGTAGTTTTGAGTGGACGCTACGGAGAGGGGACGCTACAGACGTGTGTGTGCGCGGTTAAAAAGTTTCGTTTGAAAGTGAACTGATATTTTATCGTTCGTTCGTTGCACCGTTCTATACGATGATCGTGTGAGGGACAATTTCTGCTGCTGACTCGACGCGAAGTCTCTAAGAGCCACCTTCTTCTTCCACGGATTCGTTTGGCCTGCTGGGAATGCGGGCGCCGCGGTCCGCGGACTGCTGCCGGCCGTTTAAACGGATTTAGGTAAGTCCAATTGGAAGTTACGTTATTACGAGTGGCGTTAGCGTCGGATAATTAATAGCCGCCAGAGTTATGAGTGAAACTCGGCTTGCTGGGTGGGTGTAATATTTTAATGGGCACGTTACACGGTTTCCTTTGACAAATGGCTTCGGAGTTCATTCTCAAGTTGGGTGTGCTTGTACCTAATGGGGGTGTACCATGTTGACGGGAATAGAATATGCGCTCCAGCTCTTTTACCTGTACAATTTGAAAGTCGAGGCATGGTCTTACGTGCCTTGGCTATAGCTTCGAAATATTGGAAAGTATTTGTGGTTTAGTGTTACGATTCAATCAATTGCTGGCTGGGTTGTGGAGTTCTTTTTTAGAAATTTCTGAAAAATTGAGGATTCAGTTTGTGACTACTTCTACCTTCGAAACGCTGCACGTATTCTGCGGTGACTTGCGTCATTTTTATTGTATTTCGATGGTAGTGACTGTACCTTCTGTACTAGTATTTCATATTTCTTTGTACTAGTTTTTTACTCATTTTATATTACTCTTCCTTACGTTAGTCTTTATATTACTTTTCAATCTATACTATTCTATAAATATTTTTTACCCCTATTCTGCTTAGAAACTTAATTTTTCAATTGAAAATCTACCCTTTATACCTGACCCTTACATTATCGAAATATAATAATATTCTATAGTTACAATTATAAAAACCCTTTGCAAGAGCGCCCGAGGGTCTTCTCCTTTGTATCAGCAATAGTGATTACAGTTTCTTATGCAATTTGCATCGTTCCCTCTTTGTTACGAAACAGTTGCCATCCAGGAGGACTTGTAAATACGGTATAATGGCATCGGAGTATTGCAATCGCCGCAATGGCATATGCGTTCCGTAATACACCGTAGCACAGCGTCCCCTGTTCCAGTAATAGCGTCCCTTATAAAACTGCAAATTTCATTATTGGCTATCGCGCACAACAGTGCCATTATCCGGCGTAGTTGCAGCTTTAACGTGGCTGAAAGTTTTCGTTGGCTCGACAGGCGATATTTAATTACTAACAAGATGGACATAGGTTTAAACGAGAAACTAAGGGAAAACGTGGAAAGTAAGATAGGGTAGAGTAGGATAGCGTATCTGAAAATGGCGACCAAGCGAAGGAGAAACGTTATTTCGCTAATGGAAAGTCAGATCCACAAATCGGCAATACACAACGGTGGTATTTATGTCTTTGTGTTTTAAGATCGTTACAGGGCTTTTCAATCGGGGTCAGTCTCGCGTTCCACCCTGCTCTTGGATTCGATATCGAGCGAGCACGGGGGCCCCCGACAGCCCCCTCGGAAAATTGAAATCGTTACCGATAGACACGTCATCAGGTACGACAACCTCGCGCAATGCTTCTCTCCTTGTTGCACTCGATCGATCCGCCTCGACTCGCGTGTTTTTATGCGAAAACACCAAACGATGCTGTCGATCTTCAAACATCGAAACAAAGCTCACCGCGACACGAGGGTGCAGGGATTAGATATGTGCAAACGGAGCACGCAATCTTGCAATCTGTTTGCCTGATTCGTTACGATATTCCGATCGTTTCGAATGTCGAGCCACATTCGCGGCGATCAGAGGCAGCTCTTTCACTGGCACTCTTTGCAAACGAGCACGTGTTCCATCGCTCGTGAGACACACCGATCCCTTCGTTCGTTTCGAGAGGGAGCTGTGTGAGGCTTGATTAACGAATCGAACGTGAAAGAACGTCAAAGGGTCAGCGGGACGGTTTTCATCGCTGTTGCTCGTCTGTTGTCGGTAAAGTGGGTCCGACTAAAAGCCACTCGACCCTTTTCAACGGAAGGCAAAACAATGCCCGTACTCATCTGCCGGCGTTCTACGGGGGTGGATTGGGAGAGGAAAAAAGCAGTCGCTTCAGGGTAAATACTTTCCTGGGGATTCGAATGTCACTGCGGTACGCGACCACACGCAGCTGCGCGGAGTTATCGTGTGTGACCGCAGAGAGAGAACCGTGTGGTCGCCAGCATCCCTCGCAAACACCGTGTTGACGCTCTGCGGTCCGATTTAAGGGTTGTACCCCCGTGAATCAACAAATCGCGGAACGGACTCGGGGATATTTCGAGCGGCGCGCATTTGGCTCCGGAATTCTGCGCGGGGAAAATGAAACTGTTGCGGGATGAAGGAGGTGTGGCATTTGTTGGTCGATGGAACAGTTTAGGGGTCGTGTTTTCAGCTAGTTGAATCGCCGAGCCACTGGATGTCATACAGATTATAGCATGGACGTTTAACCGTCTTTGCTAAGGGGTTGAATGAGCGCAAGGGTGGTATTCTCTGTCTGGTGCTCGTATGTAGATTTTAATTTGGTCGGTCAAATTTGTGTTCGATTTACATGTTTCCCGTATTTCCTCCGCTGTTATCGTGATGTCTATCTCGATGCCAGGCTCCATGCCCTTGTATCACCGATTCGCTGCACCGATCGCGTGCAGTTATACAGTTACAGGTAGCGGTAACATCGTTCGTACCGTAACGTTATGAGTTTACTGCGGTATCGGCAGATGCGAGGATTTCACGCAGACAAAGACACGTTTCAGCGAATTCTGATTAACGCTTCATGCGCGCGGTGTTCGAACACCGGCGTTGATATACGCGGCAAATCGTGATACAATGCGTTAAATTCTATCAGTTCGGGAATCACGAACGCTTGAGTCTGCAGGGTTGGGGATTATTATTAAAAATGAAGGATTGTGCGTGACGATCCACGGATTACCAATCGTCTTCGGAAAGCAACGGAGACCAGGTGCGTGCAGAAATTAAACTGTACCGTGGGGGGAAACGTAATAAAAAGTTTCATAGATGCTCGTCATTACGTGAAAAGTTTGCTTCACCGTTTCGACGAAAGGTTTCCTCGGCGTTTTTTGTTCTTTTTTTTTGGGTCGCCCCGGGCTACGGAAAGCTAAGGCTTCGGAAAAGTTTCCCCGGTGACTTTTGCTTGACTAATTAACGCCAGGGCAAAGGGAGGCGCCGCGAAAGTGGCAACGCGCTCGAGCTAACGACAAAAGATTGTACCTTAATTCAGAAAGCTGAGAACTTTCATTCTGATTTGGTCTCCAAGCTTCCTATTTTCTTCGATTCTTAGCTTCTTCGCGGGAACAATATCTTGGAACTTACTTTGTTGCTCGAAAGTTTCGATAGGTACCAGTGTGCTGCTGATAAGAAAATTCGGTTGTTGATAGATAGTTGAGGGACTGTATCATATCAATTACGACTTCATTTGGTTTTCCTCCATGATTCAAACTTAACCACCGCCGCGATTATTTCAACAATTACGAGTGAAATGAGTCTCAGTGCTGCATCTTTTATAGTGCAGCAATCGATCGATAGTAAACTCTGAAATGCTCGGTTGAAATGCAACAAACGACCCCGTATCTTAAATTAACCGCAGCACGTACGGTCCCATTTCCTATATTCGGTGCGCTTCGTAAGTTTGCAGATTTGCAGGAGCCCCAAAACACGCATCACGTACCAGGGAAATATCTCGTGGAAATATCTTGCTGGTGCACACGGGCAGAAGGGGCAGTTTTTACGAGCGAGCCCGAGTAACTATGAGAAACGAATCCTGGGGCTCCGGAATCCAGGGGCTTTCTATTATTGTTTCGATATTTGTGGCGTGCACGAGAGTCGTCGATTCTCCGTTTTCCCATCATCAGAACGATCGTTTGGTCGATTCGTTTCTTCCTCGAGGAGGATCCTCGGCGGTCCTCGGGAGCTTGTACTATAGAAAAATAAATAATTCGCGCGCGAAAGCCAGTGGGAGTCAGGGGAGAGGCGTCTCGCAGGAAATACAGGAAACGCTCGACGAGAGTTCGAGTGCCATCGAATAGGATCGTAGAAACTGAGTGGCCCCATATCAAATCGCACCCCACGTTTTTCAGCTTTTCCCAATACGCCCCCGCCATAACACCAGGAACCCGTTACCCGTTCGTTGTTATAAATTATTTAAGTTCCATCCGGGGGGTCAGATTAAAACGTGGATATTAATCGGGTGTAATTCTCGCGGAGGGTTGGTTCCCGGGTTACAGGCTGTCGCGATTCTTGCGAAGTTTCGCCGATAATCAGATCAAAAGCTCGTTAACTATTGAAAACTCTTGACACGCCGATAATGTCTCGCGTCTCGATCATCCCTCGCCCACCTCGGACCGCTGCCTCCCCGCCCATTTTCTCGCCCTCAATTTTCTTCGGCTTTTTTCCCTGGGACTTTGGAGAACGCTGAGATTTCAACTTTTCCGTCGTCGAGGGCAGGGGGTGGTCCCCCTGTAATTAAGGGTAACCAAACTTGCAAGTTTCCGGCGGCTTTTTATCGAGAATAATGCGCCCAGTCTACGGCGTACTTTAAATTGATCCTCGGCGACGTATTGGATCACGCTCGACGAAATCGTTGCACTGTGGTCGATTAGAGTCACGATGAGAGGCAAATATACATAGAGAAACTATCTCTACACCCTTTCTATATTCTGCTGGGAAGGATGTTACGTTCTCAGGAGTATATAAATATAGAAAATAATAATTATACAATTACACAATTTTTTCTTAAATTTGTATTCGGAGGAAAGGGTTGAAATCGCGTGGCAGTAAAGGCTGGATGAGTGAGAAACGGACATAGAGGACACGCCATGATGCTGGGCATTCGTATTACCGACAATAATTTATAACGCAGTGAATTATGCATGACTCTGCGCCGATAGAGTATGCATTGGGGGGCTGCGACGTGGGTAAAACTCGCGAGAATATAATTTTACCGAGTGTCCACGGCCATTATCGAGCATTAATTACCCGCCTCTGTAATTTTATCGTATATGCGCGAGTAATACCACCAACCAGCGTTCGCCTATTATTGTTCCATTAACGGTGCCGCGACCGGCACAACACACGCCGGGAATCAATAGGCGACTTTAATCCCGCTGTAGATGGGTGCATACTTTCCGAAACATCCCCATCGCCGCGTCGCGTGACGGATCTGTAAACCCCGGATGCTCCTCTTCAGTCGCTTCCACGGAATTTCATAACTGTGCATGGCGCGGGACCAGCCCCGTGGAATTCTCATAACGACGTCTCCGTGACACGCGCGGAATCCTTTGAACGACGCGTTTTTTCGCGCCACGATGTATCTTCCCGTTTTTCCCTTGCGAAAGCGTCGGCCTGCGCGAGTTCAAGTCTGATTGCTGGCTTCTCTAACGAGGAACACTCGCGAAATCTTTAATAATAGCTGCTATGAAACTTGAGGCTTCAGTAGAATAGGCAGAGTGAAGGATATATAGTCCTTCTTCGGTGCGGGATGTCAGGTTTAAGGGATGTAATTACTTTTTGAAGCTTCACCCTTCTGGCGTTGCTGTGGGGGGTGAGGAAAATGGGGGAGATGGTTAGATAAATGTTTCATGGTCCTTTACAGTGCGCAAGCGTGATTGCTTTCAATGGTTCTTGGTAATTTTGCTCTATCTTATAATATATGGAAGCTGAAAAGTGCTTGCAAATTTTGCGATTTGCATTGGTTACTACAGTTGATAGTTTGGTTGTGACAGAACGTAGATAGAGCACGACGAGTTTTCAATCCACTGGTTAACTCGCGCGATTCAGCCGCGCGTGTTTAACAGAAAGTTAAGATTTTCTCCCCCAGGAGGGTTGCAGTGAGCGTGATTCACGTCCCTCTCAAGATTTTAACGTTATTTTGGGGAAAATCGTCCCGCGAACGCATTCAAATTGAAGCTCCAAACTGAAACAGTATTTCAGGATTTAACTTGCTCCCGAGTTACTGTCACGAAGGGAGACGAGTCTCGCCTGCCGCGAACTGTAATTAGTTTATCAAGTATCGTTACCATCATACAGCTCGAGAAAGTCTTACGAGTGTATATTACTCTAGAAGGTTGAGGAGTGAGGCGTGTAACGCGGCGAATGTGACCCAATTCGTTGTAATACGAAATCCTTGTACTCCTCCTTAGTTTATCCATTACCGGTTCCAATTTAGTTTTCAAGTGTACCATCGTGACGGGTGATACTGAATCACAAAGCATATTTCAAAGGTCCTCGGTTCGCGCATTCCTCTTGCGTTCTTGGATTCTGAAATATCGAAGCAAGTAGCGTCGCATCGACACAGAAATAACAACCACCCAGAATGGCGATTGGAAAATCGGTTCCGTAATAACAACCCTTCGGTTACACTATTACGAATCGTAGATCTGCAGCAAGTAGATTAAAAAGATTTCATTGATCAAGCTCGGGAAAGGGCACGAATATGAAGCCCCGAAGCACGACCCTTCAAATGCAACTAGAGACTCGATAAACTCATCAGGATTAGGGGTGGCTCTGCTCGAAGGTAGCCCATTCTAGGGGATTTCTCTAGCCAGATCGAATCGAGCCCCAGGATCTCTGTAAAGGCGTCGAAAACGAGCTCTCTCGTGGCTGTTTCGGCGAGGACAGTTTATCCGTCACGAAATTATTCGCAGTTATCATCGTTCTTCGCGGAAACAGGGTAATATTTCGGTTCCCAGCGGTGGCCGAGCGGTAGCTGCAACGCAACCAGAGCAAAACGCCGCGGGAAAGCCAGTCGTCCAGGTCACGCTCGGGATTTATCGCCGCGTACTTCTTACCAACGAGCTGCACATTTTGTGCGCGTGTGCGCTATCATTTCCCATGTTCTTATAAAGTCGTCAGAAACTTCTTGGACGGGGTATTTATAAAGACCCACCCTGCCGCATGTCGCGAAACAGCGTGGAACGACTGTCCACTTCGAGAAGCCTTCTTGATCAAGCTTGATGTTACACGATAGACTGTGTAATCTGTGATTTACTTTTTTTCGTTGCAATTCAGGCTACTTTGCGCCACCACTGTCTTCCTACAGTCTAAACAAGTATTTCTCGTTTCCAAAAATCATATTCGAGTAAACCTCAAATCCTTACTCTACAGATGATTCATAGTTTAACGCTGGATTACCCGTTTCTCATCCGCGGACTTTGAAAAATGAACGCATCGTTCCCCCGGAGGTTGGGAAGCACGTAAATATTTCAGCTGGCCAGGGCTGAGCGCCTGGCGGACGCCACCAAGTTCAATCGAATTTCCAATGGAATAACGAAGCTGTCAGTGCACCGAGGCTGGTTTATCTGTGGCCCGATGCGAAGCTAATCACAGCATCCTGGTTGTCCGCGGACTGCTTTCCTTATTTACGTTTCGCGGGGTAATTTCGGACCATGACCGATCCGAGGGGTTGGAAGTAAAGCTGTCGGGGCTCGGACGAGGGTGTCTGGGATATACGGTGGAGAAAAAACGGGTTGCTTTTAACCGTCGCCACCGTAACGGATCGTTGCGGTCACGGCGACGGAGGGGCAGGCATGCCGCGCACGAAGTGGCTGGAGTTTCCGCTTCAAATCCGGGTCGTAGTGGGTATTTGTCACGAAGCTGGGGAATTCCTGACGAAGTGCGCGTGTTCCCACCCAGTCCGCGAGATTCTGGCACGTTCCTCGCATAAAGCGCTTGATAAAGTCCTAAATAACCGACACGCCCGTCGAGACACCACGCACCTCGTCGGCGATCTGAATTTTACAGATGATCGTCGCCTTGGTTCGCCACGATCTTTCCCTTCGCGCACGGGCTCAGGTGAGCTTCCTGTCGGCGCCTTAAATAGCAAGGATTGTTCAGTTCCTATAAACGAGACGGAAAATCGCCGCGAAGAGAAATAAAAGTGTCCTTTTCTCGCCCGAAATCTGCGTCAGTTTCGCGTTAGTTGGGGGCGAACTTGTACAAGGAGTTTGGTTTAATGGAAATCTTAAGGGGTCATTCTACTTTGAACCCCCGAAAAATTAAGCTATTTTTAAAGATATTTTTGTGAGTTCATGCAATATATAACGAAATAATTTTTTTTGGTATTTATTAAGCTCCTCTTATATTATACAATAAAAATTAAAAAGAATTTTGCAATTTGTTTTAATTGTTCTTTTACAGTGTCAATATGGTACCTAAGAAAAGAGGAATGTTCACGGTGTAGGTGATTTCCCGGCTCAGGCTTATCCGAAACAAAAAATTCCAAAAGATTCTTAATCTGTATGAGTGTCTCTATAGCCCCTACCTCAATCAACAATTTTTGTTGAAAAGTAAAAAAATGGCGCTGGTTTGAAAATAAAGTTTGACAATACACTCAATAGGATGTATTCTCGGGTGTTCCACGAGAAAAATCTCGGTTATTTCTCGACATAAATTGTTAATTGAGCTAGGGGCTATAGCGACACTCATCCAGATTAAGAATCTTTCGGAATTTTTTGTTTCGGATAAGTCTGCGCCGGGAAATCATCTACTCAGTGAACATACCACTTTTTTTAGGTGCCATATTGACGTTGTAAAAAAAAGAATTAAAACAAATTATAAAAATCCTTATAAATATTTTGTGTATAATATAAGAGTTGCTTAATAAATACCAAAAAGATTTATCTCATTATATGTTGCCTTTACTGAGAAAAAAATCTTTTCAAATAGCTTAATTTCTGGGCCGACAAAAGTAGAATGACACCTCAAGCGGACACTAAGATCCAACCTAGGTACCATGTGTTCAATAATGTGGATGTGGAATCACTGGCGTTCAGTTTCTCGATAATCTCTTTATAACTTATAATGTGTAATATTTCAAGCTCCGAGTTACTCGATAATTATGTTAGTGGTTGCAGAAACTACTTCAGTGGAAGATACTATCCGCCACTCGCAGTAGATTAGTCCTTCGTCCCTTGCTACGTCAGACAACGTTGCTCCCAGCGCTCGCTAGCAAACTCGTTAGGAAACTTCTCAGCCGAATTCGCGGCGTAAGGCAACGCGGGCCGGAGTTCTTTGCCAAACGATCGTCGAATTCTCGCGTGCCAGTTTAATTGAAGGGCCGCGCGCCATTGAGAGGAATCGAGTCGAAAACGCGCGTCGGGTGACGCGGGACCAGTTGGATTCACGGCAACCGGTCCGCGAACGTTTCCAGAGCCTTAGCAAAAGGAGGCTGATAGTCAGGCTCGACGGTGTACCCCTTAAAGCTGGTTCCGCGGTCTGATAATAATTCCTTTCACGTACTTAGTTTTCGTGGCTGCGAATGGTAGTCCCGGATTACTTCTCGGCGCCGAGCCACATGCTTCTCGGAATACTCGCACATGTGGCGGCTTAAGCTTCCTCCTCCGCCCACTTTAGACCTTCATTTCACAGTTTCCGTCACCGTCTTTGCTGCCTACCCTCCCGGCCAGCGCACCCTCGAGTGCTCTGTGTAAAGGCCGCGTTCAGAGGCAGCCGAACGAAACTTTGCTCCTTAACCGAGGCGAGACTTTTCTCCGCCGAGCGGTGGCGGCCTCCTTTCCCGTGTTCTACGAGCGAACAGTGCTCGGGACTCCTCCTCGGGATTACGCGAGGACTGTGGCAGGACGAGTCTGGGCTTCTTGTAGGAATGGAGACTTTTCTTTCAAGAGACCGTGTGTTTGAGCTCGAGAAAACGATATTGAGAATGATACCTCTTCTCTGTAACATTATTGGTAAATCTCTACTGGTTTTTTAAAGCTTCTGGTATTTACGCGATTTGTTTGAGCTTCTTCTGTAAGGCTTCTGCTATGAACTAGAATTCTCTTGTTTGAGTACAGCTCGAGCACTCTGCGCATTAGTTGTACGAATTTTCTGTACCAAGTGGCATCGATTCGTACCACGTTGTAAATGGAAAATATAGGGAGTGCATCGACGTCGAGGGGTTTGAAGCGAGACTAAAGGTGTACAGGGATGATACGAATGAAAGGGGTTGCGAGGGGCTCGGGAGGCAGACGCGAAATCTAATGGCGGGCGGTGAGAAATTAAAAATGCCCGTTGGGCTTGCACGCAAATAATCTTGGGGGAGTGTTTTGTGCGCTACGGGAGAAAGAGGGAGTGATTCCGCGATGTTTCGGTTCTCGTAAATGAAAGAAAAAAAACCTGTAGGTTCGTGCCGGAGCGAAGGTCTGGCGGCGAATAGAGATTGCCAGGGTGGTTTCACGCGATGGAACCATTCTCGTTGGTACATTCTAATCGTCGAAGTAAGTGCTTCGGTGATTTATTCAGTGCCCTCTACTCGCGACCATGCTGATTCATTAAGGGAAGTTTCGATGCGCTACGACGGGCATTTCTAATTCGTTTCATTCCAGGAATGAAATAATTCAAGTCCAAAGTAGATAGAGGATGATACACTTTGAATATTCCAGGAATATTCAAACTGATTGAATATTCCTTTGAAGTTTCTTTATCGGCAACGCAGCAAATTTATGAACTCCTCGGGGATATCCTTATACTCATTACGCTACCATTCAAAGCTCCCAATAGTTAGTTAGACCTCGAACTCCATCGGGCATACCAATAGCGTTCAGAGGAGGGTGTTTTTGCGCCTCGACGCCCGAACGAACGAGGTATCATCATTGTCGGGACGTGGATTCTCATTTCCTCTGACTCCTGATAATATTTTGGTGGAGAATTCTCGGTGAACAGTCAAGCACAAATATTGACCGTCTTCAGTCCATTGGGAGGAAGAATTTCCTCTTCTCTGATGAACACTGCTCACCTTTCGCGCGTTCCTTGCGTCGTATCATCGACGCCAGTATTAACAAAAGGGGATTCAAAACTCGTCCCTCGTCTCCTGCTCTTTCGAAAGTCCGCCCCCGTGTTTAACACCCTCGTGGAAAACTTGCCTTCCATTTCCTGTCTGAGGGGACCACGTTGCGCCTCCACTCTACTCCTTCGATTTAAATTGGTTTGTCTACCGTGACTTCCTCGTTCTAAATTCGCATCAAACACGCGTCACTTCATTCAGAAAATTCTTGAAACTAATACATAGGAAATTAAGAAACTTTCTGATTGGAAGATTCGTCATTTAATTATTACCTCTATGATTCAACCAGTGTCCCAAGTGTCTACTCGATTAATATTCAAATGCCTGCACAAGTTCCATTCCGAATTGGTCAGATGGTAGCGACTGGATCCGATCGAATTAAGGCAGACCGATTTATCCTTATCAAGGGCTGCGTATTTATCTGGATATTATACAAGTTCCTTCGGCTCGGTGTACTTGCCGACATAAATTCCTCTATCCCGGAAATTGCTCTTTTTCCCTCCCCGCTGCTTCTCTAGCTTCGTCTTGCTGTCGTCCGTCGAACACAGATATGCTAATAGACCGTTGGCCGCTTTCATCGCCTTGAAAGTAAATCTCGTCGAGCCGTATGCTCGAATGGAAATTCAGAGCGTCGAGGATTAAAGAGCGGGGCATTAGCGCTCGCTGGCAGATAAATAGCGCAAAGGGAACACCGTCGTCGACGGACTTTCGAGTTGGCTGCTGGTTAGCCATGTCCGCGAGTGATATTGAATATTTAAATCACCGTTTCGAGCCTTTTCTGACGCTTACGCTGACACCTCGTTGTAGTTGCCAACAATCAATAGCTCCACAAGTCTTGACGTCGACTAATTGTGCGCAGACTATGGATAGCTCGATTTTTCTTCTATCAGTCTCTCGTCTTGCAAGCTATCATAGCGCAAGACTATAAATCGCGAGGTGATAGGTTCGCCAGATTTTGCTTCGACTATAGGACACATTGACGTCAACATGTACAGGCACACGAGGTCCCGAGTTGGCAAGGTCGATTATACGGGGCTGCTCGTCGAGATATCACAACGTGTCGCAAGGGGTACGTGACTCAACTTACATTAGTCTTATCGGGAGGACATTATACCGTCAGCGGGACTGAAGTTTCGTAGACCCAAATCGTGTTCGAGGGGGGAGGCCAACGTGCTGATCGCGGCTTGACGCGCGCTCGAGTTTGAAATCGGCTTGCATTTAATACAACGCAGATAATACGGTACCTCTACTTCCGTTTCCACCCCCTCCCCCGTAGTAGCTGGGATTCTCGCAGAAAATCGTGACTTCACGCTCGAGCGGAGTTATCGAATCTGCTCGCTCGCCGGAAAGATATACGCGGCGAGTAGACGACGAACTGCCTGTCGCATCGAGCGCCCGGGAAATATATATCGAAATAATTCGAACGTTAAATATGCCGCTCGCTGCGCGCAGGAAGCCACCCTCCTTCTCTGCTTCCCACGCGAAATTCGTGCTCACCCCGCGATTGATCCTATCAAATGCTCTACTCTTCCGCGAAACTTGGCAAAATCGTTGCCTCACGCTAAAAGAGATCGGTGATTGGGATGGTGTAACGACAGAATTTCATCGATTTCTGCTGATTTCGTTGATGCGGGGTCCGTAATCTGTATGATGTCGAGTGGAAATGAATCTTGGGTCGTTAAGTGAATTAATGAGAGGGAGAGATTGGAATATTTAAGGGTGTTGAAATAGTGATTTTTTACTGATTATTTCTGTGTGGTCTTGGATAGTAGGTACTCGATTTAATGAATGTGATATCTGTGGTTGCAAGGAAAAACGACCCATGTCACAATTTCAAAAAAATTGAGTTTATGCATTAATTCAACTGTAGAGTATTGGATGTATGTTTTCATCAGAAAAAAATTGCATGAAAACGAATTTTATACGTTGAAAAAATAATGCAATTTAACCTAAGTCCAATATTCAATTAATACGCATTTGGCAAAACAACGTAAGTGTTCTAAAACAACGTATCTTTCCTTTGTGATCGCTTTTTATTTTCTATTTTTATTTATCTGCATGTACTATAACGTATTTTGTGTAAAATAAAATGAGCAAAATTATATTTCATATTTTTATTTTACTAGAAACAGCACACTATGAAATACCAGTGATACATAAATGTGTAACTTGTATTTTACAAAAAGCAACGCAAAGCACAGAAGAAAACGGAAGAAGACAAAAAAGAAAGTAAAAGAAGGAAAAGTAATCAGTAAAACTACTTAACTGCGACACGTTCAAGCAGAACAATACAAGTCCAGTGGACTTGTGTCGTTCTGCCTAAAGTGTATGTAGATTATTACTATTTTGTTTATTATTATTTACGTTAATTGTACGAATAGTGAATATTGTGCAAAGTGAAGGAAATATACGTTTATATCGTAAGAAGAAAACAAGGAAACATTGCTAATAAGAAGAATTGGTGTTTAGAACAAATAAGTGACATGGGTCATTTTTCCTTACAACCACAGATATACATATCTACGTCTGTTCGAGGTGTTTAGTCCGCAGTAGATTGGGTCGCCAAACCGTGCTGCGTCAGACGCAGAGTGTTACTGTTCCAGTCGTAGTTAAAATAAATCAAAGTTTTCCAGGTATATGTTTCGGCAGACTAACGAGAGTGATTTGGTACGAGCAGTCGTGGTTCTTTTCGATGAAATATACGTATAAATATACAATTGGCGTCCACAAAACCCGCGTGTATTCGGGGGATTCAGCAGTTTTCGAGTTCCCTCTCTCCTCTTGCACTGTTGAAAAATTTTCAATGCGTCGAAACGATTTATCACTCGGCACAATGAAACGTACAACATCGAAATTGTAGCGGTGTAGACAGGCGGGAATCATCATCAATCCACGCTCGTCCAATTATTTCGTTTTCATCCTGCGAGTTCATGATTTATGGATGACACTGTGATCGAGCTCGATAGCTTGATTTCCAAAAGCAAAAACCGCTGTCCCGCGACAAGCACGGAATATCCGTACAGTAAACTGTTCCGTTGTCACGGTGAAACGGGACCATTTCATCGGTGGAAACTATTTAAACGATTCGAACAGCAAGATGAGGCTCGTTGACCGCAACCGTGGACTTGAAACAAGTTAGATCACGTCGAGGGGGCGCGCAAACGAATTTCATTCGATCAGTCATCCGAAAAGTTTTCGAATCCCGTCGAAACAGCCGACTAATACCACGACAGCTTCGTCCAGTTTCTTCCTGTGAAATAAAACTCGACGATGGCACTGTTGGGAGCGATGGAAGAGTACTTGGAGGCAGTTGATTCGCAGTTGAGGAGAAATGGAACTGGTGGAACGGTGTTCTCCAACTTCGACTCATCAAGTGTAAACGAAATTCTAGGACATGTGAATGTACGAAGTGGGAAACTTGAAAATGCCTTTGTTGGCTTTTGAAAATGTACCGTACTATCCTCAGTTTTCGCTGTTTTATATTCATCTGTCAAAGGTACAGTAGCTAGGCAGAACTTCAAATATTTAAACGTGAATCAGTAAACTATCAACGTCGACAAGCGATTACTTCAGTTGTTTTTCTGCACTCGCTTGCATAATAAGCACCGTATACAGAATGTTACACCCAGTTTCGCGGGTTCACGGATGCCAGGGGCAAGCACACTATCGGGAATCTCGAGGAAGTGCGATCGTTTGGATTCATTTCGAATGGAAATGGGGTCTAGAATCAGGTGTCCAAGCAGCGCGCCATCGACAGTCGGCTTACGACTATACTTGCGCCCTTCTGTTAACGACGAGCACTAACCAGCTGTGCAGAGTGTGCATAGTGGACGTTCAAATACTGCTACTGACAGCTTCCGACCCGTCATGTCCATAATTAGATATTAATTCCGGCGTTGAATAATCTTTGTAGGCTCGGACGTTTCGATACGCGCGACCAACGGCGCCGCCTGTATATCTGTGTCGGAACTGTGTTTGCAGAACGGGTGTTCCATGGATATTGCCCGAAGACGAGAGTTTAATATTCGATGTTTATGTAAATATTGATTATTAATGCTGTCTGGTGAATATTGGCTGACCTTTGCGCAGAATTAGTTCCCATGAATTGATGAAAGCTTATCTGGAGCAAAGGAAACGATTCTATGTGTTGTTGAGTTCTCGACTTCTCTGATGATGATAGTTTAAGTGACGCTGGGCTTAACTACTGCTAAAAGATAGAAATATTCTTCCGAATGAAATATTCTTGCGTCCAGATGCAGTAGAATACTGTACCCACGGCGCTAATAACAGAGAAGTTCGAAGAACGATTGGCAAAATTTGTGGGCCCACGTTTACACGGCAGAGCCACGAATCTCTTCGCCCTTGTGTTGCTCAGTGACTGGTGCTCACAGATCGAAAATCACCTCGACTGCCCCTCGCCATCGACTCCGAGAACACAGAGGCGTAATTGGAAAGTTGCCCGGTGTTTGATGAAAGAGCGAACGTCTTTCTGGTCCTTTGATCGAGGCTTCGGGAGCGTCCGACCCGAAACGGGTTTTATCTACTTGCCCCTTTTTTCCCGGCCGCACAATGTTGCGGCCGGGCTGCTGCTCGTAATTATAATTCCGTTTCGCGCTGGAACGAGATTCGGCTCGTCAACGCGTTGAGATTGGTGTGGGGGCGGGATTCATAGGCGGCGGTTGCTCCTTTTAATCTTTTAAGTGGCGGGGTTCTTAAATAAATCCTGCCTCCCTTCTTCTTTTAATTCCCCTTTATTCTTGAAGCTCGATAAAGAAGGGTCCTACGTCTGGAATTAAAAATTTAAGGGGACGCGAAAGGGAGAAACCCTTTGCTAGAAATTAATGATCGATAATTCCAGATGATTGTGGTAGATTCTCCCGAAACGACTCAATTCATACCCTACCCCTACGCTTCCCGCGACTGAGCCACAGGGGTCAGAATGTTCTCTATCGACATTCTCCTCCGCAGTTTCCTCAACTCTCTCAAGCCAGACTTAACACACTTAGGACTAAAGGAATCTTAAACTGAACTCATCCTAGCTGAATAACAGGCCACCAGCCAAACAGCTTCACCGTTACGCAATGCTATCGAATGGGGATAAGGATATTCACGCTCCAACCCTTGCTGACGCAACGATTTCTTTGGTAGAATCGACGGGAAACAAACGCCGCGGTTATTTTTCCGCGAGGAGGAGATAGTTGTCGGCCGTTTCGACGTATGGACGTTCTCGAATTACCATGCCGCCTCCCGATAGCGTATCGTTGCCCGTTGCTCGTATTTCTGATGCCCGACTGAACGATTAAGCCCACGCCAGGCGAACAATGAAACGTCGGCCGACGAGGGATCCGCGCGGTCGACGTCGGTTTGCTTGTTGCGAGAGGGTGCAAGTTATGCACCACTAACATTCACCCGCCCTTGGACGTGATCCAACCTCCGCGGGGATAGTAACAGTTCGATGCTCCTCTTTTTTTCTGGGGCCTTCTTCCGACCAGTCATCCGGTTGGGGAACGCGGCAAGCGAGAAACTGCGATGGCACAGTAGACAGACGTTGCGGAGGGGATGTTCTGCCACGGGGGAAAGAAATCGGGGGATGTTTTACCGTGGTCAAATGCTGCGTGGACGTTGCTAGTCATTCTACGGTCAATTGTGGACTTTTCGAACGGTTCTTCGTGACTTTCGTGGTTCTTATTAGAGAGAGAGAATGAGGGTGAAGGTTCAACTGGGGTAACGTTTGCTCTGCCCTGTGTTTAACTTCGTAGAGATGTTGTAGATAAGCGACCGCCAAGTGAAACCACCAATTCAGGACTGTTCGCTTCGATTGGGGCAGGGGACGAAAGAATTTTAATTAAAGCATGTAGAAAGCAGGACACTGAAATATGCAAGGTCCCATATAGAATTGCACGAGCAAAAGCGTCAAGATAAAATAACTCCGGGGTAAAAAATGCACGATAAGATATCGATTTCTGGTCGCCTGCAGCGGCGACTACCCTTGCCTGCTCGTTTTCCCGCCTTTTATCGGGTCCACGGAATTTATTTACGGTAATGCATTCTCGATCGCTGGATTTGCAACTCCGGACGCGAGTACGTATATCGGGATACACTAGATAGACCGCAGAAGTTGCGAATCTAGTCGATCCTAAAGGGAGAGAGACACACTTCTGTTCGAAATGATTCTGCTCCTGGTAAATTAGCCTTCGAGAGGCTGAATACGGCAAATATATGATCGACAAATGGGGTTCGTTTCTGTGGAACGAAACGACGCGTGGATCGTGTCATTGGACGAGCAGAATGATGGTAACGGGTCGAAATGACAGAGAAATGAAGGCGGGGGCGATTGCCGAGGACTCGAGGCCCTCTGTGATTAACAGCTTCCATGGATCGCTGGATCGGCTTGCGTCCAATTTGTGAAATAATTTTTCCACTGGTCGCGATTAGTCGATGCCAATTGCTCGTTGAATCACTGTAATTGCCGCGGACGAGATGAAAGATTCGCGTTTTAATTAAACGTGAAATTCGTTCGTCCAGCGAGTTGAATTAGTTGAATCCCGGCTTCATAAAATGCAATTGTTCCTCGCCCTCGATAGTCAAACGTGGCGTTTTTCTCTCATTTTCCACAGAATTCTATTTATTAAAATCTGTGTCGACGGTCGTACTTAGTGGGTAGACTTCGCCAGTAGGTACCAGAGCGTATTAATGGTACAATGATCGAGGATTCCATTCGGACCGCGAAAAATTCTCGACACTGCTGTAACACAGGACGAAATTCAAATTTCCCCAGGAATTTCCTAGGCGTCCAGCCGTCATAAATTAGAGAATTGTCCAATAAAAGCGTCTTCCAGGGACGCGAGGCAACGCGGCTCAGAAGAAAGGACTTTTGTATAGAAAACGATAGATCACGCCCAAGAAACGCGGACGTTCGATACTACGTTTCGCTCGGTGAAAGGGATCCGAAATCCTTCTCTCCATATATTTCCCTTCGATCGTCCTTACACTCGATCAGAACGAAAAAATCGGCCTCTGCGCTGGCCTTTCAGTTCGAGTTATAGCCGCGTATACAATTGCCCCTACAATTTATGGCGTCTACCGATAGAACGGAGGCTCTGGCCATCCATGCGAAAGAAGGCGATCGAAGCAGATTTTTTCCACGAGCTTCCATCGCGTGGGAATGCTCCGAGTACCTCCAACCAGAAGATATGTCCTCGTAAATGCGACAATTGGATTTTAGAATATTGGGGAAGGAGTCAGTCTTTTAACGGCGTCGTAAACGGACAGCCAATGGCGGCTGTGTTTCTTCAGTGATCCCGATTCCAGTGGAAAGTAGGCAACAGATGAATAAACAAAGTTTGAGAAATTTGCCGAGTATAGTTTCATGAATTCTGGAAATTTCTTCCCGAAACTATTAGTTACAATGTCATTTGAACGCGAGCCACTGTTACGCTACGCGGACGTTTGAGAGCTGTGCCTTTGCCGGAGGCAAACGACAAAGTTTGGAAGACTTTCCGATAGTTCGGCGCAGCCAGCGTGCTCAAGTTAAGGGCAATTAGAGCAGAGCTGAAAATAGTAGGCCGATAGAAATGTTTATTAGGCGTGCACGTGGACGGAATCGGATGTCATTAGATGGCCCGTGCGCCAATGTTATTTCCATGAACGAAGAATAATGGGGAATCGGAGGAAGCTGGGCAAGCGGAAACGGCCCGATGAACTAGCCTGCTACGCGAAATCATGAAGACGAATGGGAAAGGAGCCGAACCGTGTGTCATCGTCGTCGTCCTCGTGGCGAAGAAATTTGAGGATTTTCTGGGAACGTCCCTGCCATTACAAATGGACCTTCCCCCGAATGGAAAGGCTATTGGTCTCTAACAGGGTTCTTGTGGACTGCTATGGCCAGTAAGAACATATGTATATGCTCTTCACACTCCTCTAAAGCAGATTTTACATTCCTATTGTCCGTTTCTCACAAATTCTTCAACAGGCATCAGAAATCTTTTTGAATTAACTGCCCTCTATATATTTCACAAGTTTTAACGAATCACCTGCATAAAGCAAACTAGTTCACTGTAATGTTACTAATTTTACAGTACCTAATAGAGATTCGAAAGTAAGTCAGAAGACTTCTGAGAAGAACCATAACGAAGCGGACGAGTGCTTCACTCTATTCGCCAACAAGTTTACAGGGGCATAACGTCAGAATGGTAACGCTCATGGTTGCCATTCCGTGACATAAATTCCGCCGTGAACGCACAGGATAGAACTCGCGAAAATCGTCGCCAGCCATCGAGCACGCCTCTTATCTGTGACTACTAAGTAGAAAGGCGAGGCTGACGCGTGGAAATGACGCGTTATAACGATAAAGCTGGACATTTCACGCGCAGTTTCTTGCACGGTTCGCGTGGTTCCTCGCCTAAACCGTCTACTCGGAAGGGAAAAGAGAGATTACGGAGAAGTCTCCAGTGAATAAGATTCGCAGATTCCTAAGACGGTTCCCGTAACGATGCAAGATCTGCGAGAGTTCCGCTGCGATTTTCAGAGCGGGGATCGCCGAGGGCGGAACAGGAAGAGAGATGTTGGAGCGAGCGTCTTCAGTCACGTCGAATCCCTGGAATTCGAGGCTGGAACGCGATGTTTGGCCTACGAATGGCAATATACCCGGGTCCATCTGCCCGTGAAACGCGATCGTAACCCATCGTTGCTCAGCTGCATCGGACACGTGATGCTAACGTTCTTCCTGCGAAGCGTTTAGCATTAAATCGTATTGCCGGCGAGCTCGCAAGCTCGCGTAATTGCGAGCTGCAATATCTGTGAGCCAAATGCACGATCTCCTTCGTCTGTAGACAGTGATCGTCGTGAATGTTGGTTTCAAAGAGAAAACATTTTCCTTTTCCCTTCGCAGCTTGTACATTTCCCTCGCTTTGTTAAGTCCCCCATTACTTCACGTCGTTGTGAAACAACACAGAGTCCATGAAATCGCAAACATGGAGCTTCGGGGCACCCATACGTAAATTTTGGACGAACATTTCAGGCACTCGAATGCTCGTTTGATTACAGTGTGCATCGTGACAGAGAAAACTGTTTTGATAACTTCGCAGGGGACACTGAGAGCAACTTTCCCTAAATGGGGTCCAGAGATTAAACTTGCACGCACATATTTTGTCGGAATAGAGAGTCCGCCTTCGCTCCGCGGGACACGTGGCTTTATTACGTTCTCTGATTGCGAACGCGCGTTTTAGCCGTCCCGTTATCAAGGAATAATTAACTGGCTCGGCTATTTGCACTTTAATCGTGCCCGTAAGCAGGCAAAAATTGAGATTAAAGTCACGTTAGTTCACGGTCGACCGTTCAACTTCGCCCAGCTGTATTCGCAAACACGCGTATCAGAAAACAATCCCTGCGGCTGCCGCGGAGTTTCTCGCCGCCGCTGCGAAATTTCGAACCGCGGGGGTAATTAACTGTCTCCCCGAATAACAATAAGATAACGGGTTCGTGGTAAAGGGAGAACAGAATCTGGGCGTTCCGTGGTGAACGACGCTGTAACCGCTTGTGTTTCGACGTAGGCGCTGTTAGGTGTATCGTGTAATTAGAATTTCTACATCGAATCATTCGCGTCGTAACGTTTCACTGTCGAATTTGGATGTGTCTGCAAAGCCACGCGCGATTCTTGATGCTCGTAACTTTGATTAGGTATTTCACCGAACAGTGGTGCTTTATAGCCTCATCTTTCAATGTTCCAATTGCTAAATCTGCGTTACTCTAGCAAAGTTTAGTTCTCGAGGTGTGGGTTACTTGGATGGAACTGTATGCAAAATCGAACAATGCTCGATGGCGCGTTAAGAAAGCCCGCTTAAGAGGAAGTAATCTTTGCGGGGTTGGGAGATGCATCTAGAGCCACGGCGAAAATGTCTTTCATAGACAATGGAGCTTACCAGGGCGTAGTGCGAAGAAGCGGCCCACTAGATTCCTACGTACCGATTAAAAGTGTCCCAGTTCCCCGGCATCGTGTTTCTCATTGTGCCCGCGAACTTAAAAGCCGCGATCGATCACATCCCCAACGACACTCTTTCGAAACCAGAGTCACGAGGGTGGCCACTGTTTTTCGCCCGAACTTCGCGACTGTCCTCCAAATTCCACTACCACTACTCCGAGTAATTAATACGAGCGTCGACGTTGTATTGCATTTTTAAAAGCGGGTATACAATAAATTCAATCAATCACCGTCCGCCAATTTATTTGCATCGCGCTGCCGTTCGAAAAATCGAGCGCGGAATTTATCTATGATATTTTTTCATCGCGCGACCGTTGCGCACGCCAGAATGTAAAAGGGTAGTAAAGCGTCACATTAATAAGCCTTTATCAGCGGAGTGACGACAAAGTCGCTCTGAAATTCGAATAGAGCTCATAGAGAATCGTTTTTCACTGGACAGAGGGAATCGATAGGTACGCTCTTTTTTTCCCAGTCGGATCAATCGGGCATTGTGTAGAACAATTCCAATTATTCCACGGTCCGACACAAGATCGAACAGGCCACTGCGCTGGTTTGTACACACAACACGGCCCGCTTTTGTACGGGCGATCGTTTAAACCCGATATATTTGGATCCGACTCAATAAAGATCTCAGCCACGGTGTTACCGCGAGATAAATGTTGTACCAAAATTACAGTCGCAGCTGACCTCGTCCCGAAAGTGCAATATATTTCGCGGGATCCGGCCAACACGCCAAAACGATGTACCTACTGTCCGGACACGATTGCACCCGACCACCAGCGTGTGCACCCACGCCTGGATATTGTATGAATCAAATTGCTTTTCGACTTGTCCTAGTCCTGGTAAAATTTAGACCACCCTTCGTCGTTTGTTATCCGATTGAAAGCACGTGTTTCGTTGGGTTTCGGAGCAACCCTTTTCTTCTTCGCGACTGCTTCTTCTTTATCATTTCAGAAGGAAATTCTTCGACCCCGTTCTCTTGTGTGGATCTTTGTTCCACGATGTTTAATATCAGGTAGTTTGTATAAGGATGACTATAAAGGAAGAACTTCTTGCATTTACGGAATACAAGTTTGCGAAACTCTAATTTGTATTGAAATAATATGGCCTCCTATGAAATTAGAGTGTTCCTCTGGCAAAATTTCGGCCATGGTACCTCGACCACGATCCTCGCGCTGCTACCAACATTCGAAGCAGTCGGAGCTCGTAACTCTGATCTGTCTCCCGGCTTGTTCGACACGTTGCATCCCCAAGATGGATTAAAGATTGTTCGGCTGCGGGTCGCGGCGAACGAGTCTAATGAAAAGACGTTTCAATTTCGCTAAAAGCTTTCATCGATTGTCGCTGACGCAGCCCGACGTGGCCAGCGGCGGGGAGTTTAACACGGCGATCGGTTAAACAGACCGACGTGGCATAATTTATGCGTGCGTTTGCGGCCTATCGCTGCAGCAGAGGGTAATGGATACTCGACAGCTTCTGTTGCTAGATTTGATTTCATCGAAATCACTGGAACACCGGTCCCGCGACAATAGACCGATATTCGCTTGGAAATCTAAATAGGACTCTCGTGTATTTCGACTAGTGATGGAACTGATACCAATACTATTGATGATATTCAATCAATTCGATACCAAAGTACTCAATAGGAAATATCGATACGCATCGAAATGTTATGTACTTGGTACCAATCATCGATACCGATTCTTCTTCAACCGATACCATATCAATACTATACCGAATCAAAACCGGTTTGATTCTTTACGAAATTATCGATACTTGTCTCAGTCATTTGGTAAACATTTAATATTTACACTTCAGCGTGAGGTAAAGATATTGCAGGTATCGATATTCTCGTATAGGTATCAGGTAGGTACCGATATTTTTGTGTAGGTATCAAACAGGTATCGATACATTCTGATATGTAAGTATCAAAGAAGCATCGATTCCTTTTGATACCTTTGATTTTGATATGTATCAATACCAGATTGAAATTTGTAGAAGGGTATCAATATGTATCGATACGGTATCAGTCCCATCACTAATTTCGACGGACACACATCATTATTATAAATACCTCTGCTAGCACCCCTTATCATCCTGCGCGTAGTTAACAATTCACATGGCCTCTAGTTCCTCCTAATTATATTTCGATCTGTTACAATTCTTCGGAGGACCCTTGATCTAATTCACGTCCCCATCGACACTCTCTCTCTCGCTTCCACTCTCAAGATCACCGCCGCTGGAAATTAACTTTACCATCGCGGCTAATCCCTCGAAGAACCTCGGTGGTCCCGCTGACAAGTGGCTCTCCAGTTCGAGACCCACGAATTTACCTGTTGTACGACGGCGAGACCGTGTAACTTACAGGCAACTGAGGGCTGGGAATTGCCTGTAGCTTAAACGCGTATCCGGGCGGACTTTGACTGGGACGGAACCGGTGGAACGGCTAACCGACGCGACGGCTGCAATTGAGGCAGCGCAAGGAGTTAGACGCGCTGCCCTCGTGGCTCCCATAGCAGTAACTGCACCGAGGAAATCTACGCCGCTGCTAGACGAGGATAGACGAGGATATACACCTAGCTAGCTCGTACGCTATCCGCTCCGTCGACGGTGGCTGACGTTCAATTTTCGTCGATCGCGTATGTGTGACCGCCCCTAGCCACTTGCGCGCTGGAAACTAGCCCCAGGACCTGGGTCATTCGGAAACCGAGGCAGTTTATGAAATGTACTTTCTTCGATGTTGCCCCCGTGCCTGTTCCCTCGACGTTTCCCTATAAGATACGAGCTTCCTCAGCGATCGTTGGCGGTTGGGTCAGAAGTTTTCGGGGGAAGATTGTGAAAGGCAGTTGGTGGGTTTCGGTGGCTAGAGGGTAGAGTGGGTTGTCGATGGTGAAATTTTAGATTTGCAATTTCCAGTCTATATCGCGTGGACGGGAACGGTAAAGAACAGTGCTGGATTCTGTGAACATTTCAGGGAGAGCTATAGAGTATCTGTTAAAGCAATCGAGTTCTCTGAACTGTAATATTTGTACGCTGCAGGGATGATCTTTGGATCACAGTTGAGTAGATAGTGCTTCCCAGAGTTCTTCTTTACGATACAAACAATAAATTGCAGGTATCCACTAAACTGTGCTCCAGAGGTTCTGAAAATTCTGCCTTCGAGTATACTTAATCTTTCTCGTCTCTTGGATTTTCATGTAGATTCACCGTTCTGGAGCTACTCGGTTTGCATACAGTTTTATCCCTGCTTATCTGTCGGATATGTCTGTACCCCGAGGTAAGATGAGGGATGTAGGATTCGAAGATGCCATGTATTATTCCTCTGAGTGATTCCCTTCAAGACCCGCAGATCCTTATGTACGTATTCAGGCCATCTTGGCTAGCGTATTATTATAGTCGATACTTACTCTGGCCTCCGAAACCCTCTATCCGCCTTTCTCCACTTCCATAATAACCTACCCCGCTCCTAAAGTTCTCAAATATCCCAGGGGAGGTGTTGCGAGCTCGCAGCCAGTGGTACCCGTGCAACCCTTAATTTTCTCAAAGAGGGACTTGAGCATTAGATTAAGCATCCGAATGCTTCTCTGTTTCACTTCATATTTGAATCTCGCATAACATCTCTTTATGTATCTCCATGAATAGGTACTTCTCTTCTATTATTCATCGCTCTTCAACTTCTATTTATTGACGCTACGTTCTCCCTTTCACGCGAAACTCGGTTACCCACATTTCATTGTCCATTTTCATCTACGTTCGTATTATCTCCCAACACATCAGTTATCATTAGAGTGAGATCAAGGGGCTCGATGACTTCGCTATAAATTCTAATCAAGATTTGTTACGATGAAATGTAGATGGATCTAATCCACTTGAAATAGAAGGAATCCCAAATCTGCGTTTTCGTCGTTAAAGGGTGGAAATACGTGCCACAGAAGCAAGATTTAATTCTATAAACGTTCACGGGGCATGCATTCTCCCCGAAGTTTCTCGCTTATGAATTTGCCGCGACGAAAGCCTCGTCCATCCCCGTCCCTGGAGCGCAACCCCTCCTACCGGCCCCTTTCGAAACGCTTCGCCCTTTCACGGGTAATCCCATGAGCTCTTGACGACTGTTTTTCATTTGAAATCCCGCAACAGATAAAAAACGTATTTATAGGCGATATAGAAGGGTTGCGCGCGGACCGGTATTTATGGAAACGGCGTATATATCCCGAGCGCAGCGCTCGTAAATCGATAGCGTTTTGCCTGATATCGGCCTGGTTATTTTCAGGGGAAAAAGAATTATCCTCGATGATGAACTGGTTTTCCGTTCGTCGAGCTGGCTGTCGCGCCGAGGGAACCGCGAGAACAGATTTAAAACGAGCTTTGTTGATTCACTGGAAGTCTGTGTGTGTCACCTGATATTGATTAAGACCACGATACAGTAGTAATCAAACTTTTTCATTATTAGTATTGTTGCTATTCATAAGGTTTTTGTTGGATATGAATTTGATAGAGGCGTGGCTTTCCACCAATGATCCCAATATTCTTGTTAAAATCAAAGTAGGGTAAAGGGTCCAAATTTCATCCCCACGCCTAATTTCGTCCCTTTGCATTTCTCGATTTCTATGGTTGCATTTTCAGTGGCATCTGGTGGTAAATATTGTTTTAGTATACGTCAGTATTCTGACAGACTTGTGAGTAACAGGTTAAGTGTTTGTGCGCTTGCGAAGGAAAAGATGATTTCCGAGCACGGAGAGTTTTTACAGACTTCAGTATGATAGCACGTTACTCGTAGAAGTGAATATTATTTCGAATTCAAAGTTGTACCAATTTTTCGGGCAAATCTTGTAGTTTCTTATAACGCAATAACTTTGATGGCAATCACTCGCGTGGTCTGTTAGAGCGATCACCATATTGAGATCAATTTTCTACCAATTTGTCATCTGAAATAAAAAACGCTGAAACATGAACAGTTACAGGTGTGAATTATCTGTTATCGGTTTTCAAGCAATTTTAGTAGAAACGTTTCATGTTTTGTAGATGTCGAAACGAAAACAGTGGAATAAGGAGTCCATGCGAAAGAAGACGTTCATTTGCCGTGATTGCTCGCACACGTAAACTTTAAAATCACTTGTATCAATAAAAAAATTAAGTTTTCAATTTATTTGCTGTTTTACAAACATTTTCTTGAGGGAGGAAATTAAGAACGCATGGTTCAGATCTCACATTATATTTATTATCTCGTATTGACATGGCATAATTACATTTTGCGATTCGTGGATACATACAGAAACGTTCAAAGAAAATTCATGCCAAGTGGCAGCTCATTCTAACATTTTATACACCCTCTACAGGGTCAAATACAAAGAGTGGACAAAATTTGTGCCCTTTACCCTATATAGGATACACTTTCAAACTTCCGTCGCTTCTTTCAGCTTCTTCTACATATCCCTCTATCAAGCCATCTTCATCCCTTATACACCCTTGTACACCGTGTTTGCCCGTTACTCTAAATTTTAAGTCCGCCTCCATTCCCTATTCCACTCGACCTAGAATACAACCACTCGAAAGATTACGATCAGACGCAAGCGTACCCACATTTCCCTCGTATTCCTTCTAATATCGCCAAGACGCTGTTTCCGCTGGCTGATAAAAATTTTCCAATTAAACCGTGTCACCCCTACACGAGGCTCCTCCAACAGGATTAAGCGCATCCTGGACGCTCGTGAACCCGATCCTCCAAGCAGAGGGTCTCGTTAAGCCGTTTCGAAGAGAAGGGGAAAAAGGAAAACGAGCACTTGTTCGATTCAAAGGTAGCCAAAGTTCCCTGACTGCCAACGAAATTGTTTGCACAGGAAAGTTTCCTTTTGAACCCGACCCCTGTTAGCTTCTTGAGGCTTCTCAACGCGGTAACTTCTCCTCATTACTTGAGCAACGCGGCAAGGCCGACCTTATCAATTCTCTGTATCATTGAGAATCGCAGTTCCAAAGATTGTAAACGCGTATTTCCTCCTGGCGTCGCGACGTAAATAGAACAGTGCGTTCGGAGACAGTGCCAGGAGAAACGCCGAGCTGGCGTTTCGTCTGGTGTATCTAACTTTGCCAGTGGATGACTCTGGTTTGCAAAGCAAATATTACCGTAGCGCCGAGTAACGTCGCGCGCGCCCGTCGCATTTGTTGTTAATACAAATCCGTTTGCGGCGGGGGCTGGTTTCGCTCAAAGGCGTCCGTCGTCGAGCAACGCGGGCGGGCGGCTGTTGTTTCGCTGGCTTGTTTTTCTTTGAACCCGCGGAAATCCATTGAAGCGGCAAAGCAATTTGCATTATACGCGCGCCACCGTTTCCAAACATCAAAATCTTGCACGCTTGTCGGGCACAATCGCAGCCACGCTGCCAGCCATCGCAACAAAGGAGCACTTAATCTTACATCAGTGGGCGGGGGATTGAATTGATTTTCCAGGGTGCTGCGAGCGCACACTCTTAATGGACGTGCATTAATTTTCCAACCGCTGTCGGCTGTCTATCGATGTTACGCGTTTGCTTCGCAGCGGTCCAAAACTCCCCGCTCGAGGGCACCCACGTAGCGTGGCAGTCATTGCAGTTCGCCACAGAATCCGAGGAATCGAGCGCCATTCGCGGGATTCGCGTAAGTGCTAACCTGTTAATTGAATTACTTCTGCGAATGATTGAGAGTAAAGGTTCGCGCTGTGGTTATAGGTGCACTGTAAGTTGGCGATACTCGAGTCTGAATTTTCCAGTAATGTAGGGGAAGCCCGGGCAAAGCGGATGTGTTAAGGTTTAGTGAGAAAAATAACACAGTTACAATTAAGATGAGAAATATTTTTTATATTATATTTCTGATACAATAACGAAAAAGTTGGTAACTAAAACATTTAAAGCATTGTAAAATGAAAAACGTAAATAAGTCAATCAATCCGCTTTGCCCTACCCCCCTGGGCAAAGCGGATGTTATTAAATAACGCAAAGTCAATCTTGGCATTCGTCACAGAAGTAACTGCCAGATCCTTCATATACAGTGCAGCATTCATGGGCCCATCTGGTACATTGGCTGCACTGGATCCAGTCTTCGGATGGGTGGTCGGGGTATGGCTCAAAACACACCAAGCAGAAATATCCGATATTTTCCTTGGGTTGATCTGTTTTACGTTTGTACTGGAAAACCATGCTAGAATAAAATAAAACGGCAATAATAATATGACCGAGATTAGCAGGGCAAAGAGGATTGACCATCCGCTTTACCCCCATCCGCTTTGCCCAAAGAACCCACTTGATGGAAACTTGTAATGTTTGATAAAAGTATGACCAACAAATTAAAAGTGTTAACCTCTAATAGAATCTTAAGAACACAGAATTCTTATAAAAAATATTTACTGTGGTAAATACCGATAACTATTAATAATCAAGCCACGTACCTACCTGAGCGAAATGTGTAAGAAAACGCACAATTTTCGTTTTTTCTTCACAAACGACGCACTACAGCAATTACATACTTTATTGCATTGTCATGGCGTCTACAACCGGTCGCTTTCTAGATCAGGAAAAACTCGTGGGGCCATTTTTGATAGCAAAGCAAAAGAAAAGACTATCCGCTTTGCCCAGGGCATTCGCTTTCCCCTACGCTTTTAAAAGCTTGGTATTAACAAAGGATGTTTATTATATTCGAGGAAGAGAATAATGGTTACTTAGGGGTTCTAAAGCGTTGTCCGCTCATATTCTTATTTTCATCTCCTCGCTCCACCCCCTTGTACGCGGAAACTCTCTATTTTTCATCTAAAACGTCCCAATGCTGATGGAAATCAGTACCCAGAAGCCGATAAAGCAGCCCCTTTCCACTCTTTCCCCCTGTCCTCTTAAACGTTATACCGAAATTTCGATTCGATCGAGATGATTCGTTTCCAATCGGATCGACAATGCTTCGGAATCCCTATCTTCGGATACGGAGAATAGCGCGGGTCTTCGCTGCCGCGCGATAGCCGCGTAAAACTCCCATGAAAATCCGAACTCCATCTGTAACAATCTGCTTGGCTGTTTACGCGCCACCCCTTGGTAATACGGGTCGTCTATAAAAACGCAATATCCCCGACAATGCGCAGCTGGGAGGATCGTAGGAGATTTACGTCGCTCGGAAGCACCTTGATTTTTGATTTGACACCTCCGCCGCTCCCACGGACTTGCACCCCCTCGATAAGCATTCCGCGAATGGCGAGCTTCGAGGGTCGCGGGCGCACGCACAGCGCGAGCGTTCCTTATTTACGAGCCGCGGGGAATTTTACAGTGCCACCGGTTTCCTCGCCGGTATCCCCGCAGATGTCCGTCGTTTCATTCGGAAATGACCCCGTCGAGCACCGCGAGGAACGCCGCGGAGCCTTTTTATTCCTGGCCATATCGCGCGCACTTGTATTTATGATGTAGACGCGGAGATCGTAACTTCCGTTGCCCCCTATCGCGCAATATACAGCTCGCGGAAAAAAGTGCAATCGGTCGGTTGTACCTTGACGCTTTCTGTGTAGGAGATTTCGCGAGCGTGCGCCCTTTCGAAGGGGATGGTGTGCGTTTACCAACTGCATATCAAGGTAGATCGCATCGACGATGGGTTGTTATTGCTCCAATAGAGATTTCCGATAATTAATTTGATATTAACGAGGGATTGCCTGTCAGTCAGGTAATTACGTAAGTTCGCTGCCGTGTTTATTTATTCCGAGATTGAAATCGAGCGCAATTTGAGGGGAATTCTGCATGGATGGAGATGGGGATTCATGCTGGGTGGTCTTGTAATTATTAGTTGAAACGTGATAGTTTCAGGGCGATTCCATGTGCGACTCATTATGTTGGTAATTCAGAGCAATCTTCATAGGTACCTACTTAACAGTTGGCCAACTTCGTTATAGCGCATTGCAGAGTTGATCAGCTTTCCGAGTATCCGCCGATCAAGCGGCCACCCCGAATAGATCCCGATCCTGTAAACCGATCAGGATATTTAATTAATTCGCTTGTAAACTGGCTGCAACGATTCACGGTTCGGTTAGGCGACTCGCCAAACACTCTGTCCCGTCGGTTGTGCCGCGATTCGGGATCGGTACACGCCATCACGATGTGGACGATTGGTTTCGAGGATTACCTAATTCCTGACGAAAACTATTTGGGGTATAATTTCGTTGCGGTGGCCACTCGACGATAATGATTATGTCCAGCGTAGATGTCGCGCCGGCGGAGGAGCGTTAATCGAATCGACACACGCTGGCACGCGTTAATTACCGCGTTCTCGCAACGACGGGTCAAGAGAAAAAGTCACATCTGACGGCACGCGCATCTCTCTGACCCCGTAATTATTTAAACTTTCCCCGCGGCGGGAAATCGGTTTTAATTAATACGAACTCTTCGCCGGGGCGAGCGTGTATGCACGCGCGACGTCGAGCACGAATTTAATAAACTGAATTTTGTCGGCGGATTCGTGGGGAAAAGGTGTCCATCCACGTGGCTGCGCATTTCGACGACCCTGACTCGCGGGGGGATTTCAAATGAATCTGGTGTAACTTCTGTTCCATAGAGAACACTGCAATTTCCCGTTGTCTCCTCTAAGGAAGGAAGTTTTCCCAATTAATTCTATGTACAGAGATAATCTTGTCCCAAGGATCGACAGAGCCTGTCCCTCGACTGTTCACTTGGCTCATCCCGCGAATCTTGAGCAGGCTCGTCGAAAGTTTCCGCGTCTTTGATCTCTCCTCATACAGCAGTGAAAGTGTCACGGGACGAATGAAGGTGTTCGCGCGAACAGTTTGACAGTTAACGCTCTTTTTCCTTTCCTTTCCTCTGGTAATAGAGTTTCCCCCGGTTCTCCAGAATCCTCAGCTCCGGCGGCAGCGGCGGCAGTAATTAAAATCTTCAGGGCCTTTGATCGACGAGCGTGACTGCGTTCCGAGAACGGACCTGCGCTCGTTCCAAGCGAATTCACGCCCCTCTCCAATCGCTCGGCATACACGCGTAAATGAAAACTTTCACGGAAGTAGCTCTAATTCTATCGAGGCTTTTCTCTTTTATCCGAAAATCTTCCATTCTTCCCCTCCTCGGGCCCCTTGGCAGTCGAGTATTATTCCTGCTAATTAAGTAGTTTAAGTTACGAGCACCTTCTCCCCTTCCCATCGTTCACCCTGGCTTGTCAGAGCGAGACGCGGAAAATTTAAGGGCGTCCCACGGGGAAATTGTTTCAAATCGCATTTCGAACTTCGTTGTTCGTTCGTTTTTCCGAATGAATCCCGTCCTGTCAAACGTAGGGAAACATTTCACCTGGCGACTCGATGCGATTTTTCTCAAACCTCTCTCTGCTTTTAAAGAACTCTGAGAAACTGGAAAGAATTGGTTAGCTGCGTTTCTCAGCTGCTTGCGAATGAGTTATTTCACTGATGGCGTAGAAAATCGCGACGTTGCTTTTGGAAGGATGTAATTAGTGTAGCCAACTTTGTTGCGCCGTGCAAGGTGGACCGTTTCCAACCAGGACACTTCGGCCGTTCTTCGATCCTCGTTTTGTAGCTCGAACACTCATCCTGGAATAAGCGCGACGCTTAATAACGAAAAATGCACTCGCCCCTTTGTCGCGGCGTTAATTGTTCGTCCCCTGGCGCAGCGAGCCACCTGTGGAAAGCGTCCGACTCGCGTTCATCCCCTTGCAGCCCCATGACAATCAGCTCCGCCGCGTACATAATTGTCGTCGAGGGGTAAATCGATGGTATCTCGCGTAAACGAAACGGATCGCCGCGGAACAATTAATCCGCCTCGTTCACGAGCCTCGGATTAACCCTCGTTTCCAATGACTTCTCTTTGTCCAACCCTTCCGCGCGTCTCTTTCCTCCACTTCGTCGTAAATAATCGTCGAAACATGGACCAGCCACTTCTTTCGCGTCGAGGACACTTTCGATGCTTTTACGGTCGATTCAGCGACGGAGTGTCTATCACTCGTTGGAGTTGATATTTACGAGGGTATAAGAGGACGCTGTCGCGTGAGCAGGATGTTTGCGCAACGCCTATTAACTGCTTGTTTATTGCTGGCGTGTGTAGGTAAATGCGGTTGATCGATCGTTGTTACGCCGAGTGAAAGTTGAAGGGTTGAGTTCCGAACGAATTGAGTGGACTTTGGCGAAGGTATTTGGGCAACGTTGAGAGGAACTGTGGTAGCTAGATTGTAATCTTCAACGCGTGTTATTAAAATTGAGGAGTGGTGATTGAAACCACACCCCTCTTCGCTAAAGCGTCGTCATCAAAATCAATGCGTCGAAAGCAGTCTCGACAGGTGTACTTTCCTGCAGGGGCGATCCGTAACAGCAGGACGCGCCCAGGGGGCATTAATTTGACGGTCTCGAAAGCAATTTGCTGCCTTGTCAGGGGAAGACGAATGTTAGAGACGACGGGGCCTACGTTTCTCCCGCGTCTCGAGTAGCTGGCGCTCCCTTCCTCCATCGGGCAACTCAACCCCCGACTCCCTCGATTCCGCGTTAATAAATTGACGATGGATCGTGCTGGCGAATCGCAGGAATCCTTCGCGTGTCCAGATTTCACGGGGCAAATTGCTTCGAGTACGTTTCTGCGATGGACTTTGTCGATTGATTCTCTAAGTGGACGATTAATGCATCGTATTTAAATACAGCGAGCTACTTAGGGCTTTTGAGGCTCGATGAAGTTTCTACTTTATTCTTAACGCTAGAATTCTAATGATTTATATGATTTATATGCTTTGCGACACCCCACTGACAGTTGTGACTGAGATCTTGGACCTTGGTGTTATGTTTAATTCTTGTTTAGATTTTCGTAATCATTATAGCATTATCACTCGTAAGGCGATGAAGACCCTTGGGTTTATCGCCCGTTTTGGCAAACATTTCAGACAAATCCGGACACTGAAGTTATTATATGTTGCACTAGTTAGGCCATTGGTTGAATATGCTTCAGTTATCTGGTCCCCTAAGCATAAGCAATATGTTAACTTAATAGAAAGGGTGCAGCATAAGTTTCTTAGACTTGCCATGAGACTTTCTGGTAGCCCTATGAGGTTTGACGATCATGATTATGTGCCTGCCTTGCGTAAGACTGGACTTGCAAGTCTTAGCGATCGCCGTGTCTGTACCGACTTGTTATTTCTCTATAAAGTAATCCATGGTCTGATTAACTGTCGGGATCTCGTTGCATTGATTTCATTTCATGCCCCACAACGGTCGTTACGTCCGAGACCTCTTTTTGTAACGTCTGTCCCTGATTACTTTCATTATGCTGTTGATCCCATTAATCGGGCCATGGATGCAATGAATCATTGCCCGTTAGAAATTGACTTTTTTGCGGTCTCATTTGCGTTGTTCAGATGTCACTTATTTAAACGATTTTTGTCAAAGTAAAATGTGTTCTATTGTTTCTTTATTATGTTTATTTTGTTTTATTTTCTTGTTATTACTTATTGTAGTATTTATTTTCTTTTTGTTGTTTTCTTTCTTTGTTTTATTATCTTTGTTGTTATAATCTTTTTATACTAAAGGGCCTTCCCGTTAATAAATAAATAATAATAATAATAAATAATAATAATAATAATAATAATAATGATTCTTTTTTGAGGGGGTACGTAACCCTTTAAATATTCGAAAATTCGACTTTGGGTTTTTGCATATTCCGTTAGTTACATGATTTCTACGTGTTTTAAGCGTAACCGAGCTCTGAAATTCTAAAAATTGAAGGAATTGCAGCCAGAAATGTACGAACCGGCACATGAAATCGTATAACGACAAAACTGCGTGTCCAATTTTAAACGTGATTTCCCAGAAACTACGTTTTTCGAAACGGTGAGCATAAAATCTCGAAAACCGTTCCATCGATTTGAATGAAAATTTACAGGGAGGTGCGAAAACTATTGCCTACAATGTGCCGGGAGCACATTTTCAATATAAATTAAAAAAAAAGATAACGAATAGTTTTCCCACAAAAGAGGGATAAAATCATATACATCAATATAATTGTATTAATTTGTTTATACAAGATGGGGACTGTCTTACAGATTATAAAAATGTCTTTACTTTGAATTTTAGGTAATTCACCTCACCGGAATCGTGTTCACCATCAGACGGTGCATCGCGCACACGTCCTCACATTTATATTTATAACTTTTTTCCTGCAATATATTTAAATTTTTCATTTTATGCATTGAAGTCAACGAAATAACGCTTAAAAATCAAAACAAAAATTAACTCTATATTCATTTATTACTTCAGAATATGCATTTGAAAAAGGGCCTGATTTTAGGTTGAGGCTGTTGAGGGTTACCTACCCCCTTAAGTCTGAATACATCCAAGCGTTTTCACTGATCAGTATTCTCGATCTCTCTACATCGCGAGCTAGCTACTGCTCGTGTAATCCAGAGCATAAAGATTTCATGGATTCCCGTAGTTTGAAGGGAACGAAGACAAAGTTCACGCATGTTAGATCGCTGTTGGTGGAAAGTTACGGTCCCTTCAGAACCCGATAACGATTAAAATTCCATGGTCTCGCGTTCGAAATTCGCGGCGCGCCCACGCCGATGCATTAAGCATACGTACGCTCGAGTTGGCCAACTTTCAAGCTCGCTAATATTCGTAAGTCAGCGGCGACGGTGCTTTATCGGGCGATTAACTTCGACGCAAACGGCCGATAAGAGTGCCCGGCACGGGGAAACTTTAAGACTTGCCAGCGTGTATCCGGCTACATCGCATTCCGCATACCATAAGATTTCCCACGAGCCTCGTGGCTCATCCAGACACTGGCGACTATCTCTCCACCATCCCTCCAGCGACTTTGTTTTAGTATTCGAAACAATATCCCCCGGAACTTTCCGAAGACACGGCACACTTGCTGTTTTTCGCATGAGAAATGCTGGCGCTTCGCGGCAAGCCAATTCCTTGTTCGTCTTACCGCCATACTGCTGACAAGAAACTGCGCGATGCTTCTACCTTCTTCCACAGCGCTCCGAGCTCATGCCAATTTATTCACCTCGTAAATTTCAAAGGAAATTCGTCATTTTTCCTTCTGCCGCGTCGATGAAGCTATTAACCCTTCGTGGTCACACCTTCTTATAATCACACATTGGTCACACGGGGTTCACTGTACCCCAGTGTCATTTTTTGAGTTACCATATTCGTATTTTTGAATCTTTTAACTTTTTAGTGATAATTGTACATTCGTAATACTTATACAGTCATGGTCTAATAGTCTTTTTCTAGAAATATAAATTTTGATATGATAAAATTCGTAGTTGAAAATGAGCGATTTTCCATGGTTGTGGGAGAAACCGATTTTTTAAAAAAAATTTTTTATTATTTTTTTGCGATAAATCCCCTTTGGAAGACGTAAAGGTGCGACATTTCAAATCGAAAATTGGTCTTGGTGTACAATACACCCCGTGTGACCACGAAGGGTTAAGTATTCGCTGAATAGTTGGGAAGGGTAGCTTGTCCACGTGTCCTCTCGCGAATCCTTGTGAAAAGCAACGAAGGAAAGTTTCAAAATACCATACGCAGGCAGGAGCTGCAACAAATCGGTAGCCTTAATTACGCTATCTGATTACGGGCATCGACCGATCGAATTTCCGCAGGCGAGACACGTTCGACATACAGCCGCGTCAACGTGATATACGGCAGGAGCTCGCGCTATTGGGATTCAACGTGTTGGCACCTATAATCGAGTGTACGTGGAACAGAAGGAATCCAGGCTGACGTCGAAGGAGGAACGACACTCGAGCACCGCGCCAGGTGCTGTTCGATTCGAGATACCCGACAGAAATTAGCCCGCGAACCGTGATCACCGGCCTGTCGCGCTCATTTCCACGATTGAGCTTGCGGTGTTCGCTCCAGGTATAATCTGCTCGTAACCGAGGCTTTATTGGCTACATTAATGAAAGAGCGAGTGGTGGAGAGCCCCAAGCGACCGATAGAAAGTTCCACCTCGCCAGGAAATGGCCAACTTGCCCCTCACGCCGATGGGCAACTGTAAAGGCCAGCAGAATTTTCGATGCGCGCGCGTTAATTCAAAGCGTCGATTAACGTTTGATGTCTGCATGCCTGTGGCATATGGGATGGGCTATCCCACGCTTTCTACTGTAACATTATTGGGGCGAACTCGTCCAAGATGTAGATAATGATTATTACATCACATATTCGAGATATCGCAATTTCAAACAGTTTCATCGCGGGGAATTCTAAAGCGCAATTAAACGACAGAGATAATACACAGTTCGATCCTGTATACTCCACCTACACGAACAGAGTGAAAATAAAAAGGTTCGTGGATACAGTTCCTTTCCTCAGTACAAAAGCAAAGCAAGCTATAACACGAAACGTGACCCATTCAGCTTTCACGTAGGTCTCCACTTAAAAACGGTGGCGAAAGTACGCACGCTCACCGTGACGCTATAAAACCCGCGTCCCTTAAAAAAGGAGGACTGAGATCCAGAGACCCAAGTTTTATTCGCTTACCGGAGGCGAAACGGAAGAGGCTGACGAGCAAACTTCCAAAACTTCTACCCCTCATAAACCGCGTCTTTTTCCATATTAACCGTGACTCCTAATCGAGGACACTCGGAAAACTCACCAGACTCCATTCGCAGCGACATTTTCCACGAACAGGATAAAGCCCTTCCCTTCTATTCCCTCGCGTTTCCACCCGTTTGCCATCAGCCAGCACGCGCTCGTCTCCCCGCGGGCTCACGTAACTAAATTACGTGTTTTGGCGAGCGTCGGCCGTTGGAGGGGCGAAACTTTTCCATTTTAAATAAGAATAAATTCGGATTCCATCCCGCGGGGAGACGAGGTTCCGACGTTCCGTGCCGACGGAATACGCGCTACCGATCAAAAGTTTGGTAGCCAGGCTGAAGGGTGGTGTTTGGAGGGAAAGGAGTTGAACAGCTCGTCGCGCGGCGTATGAATTTCACGCGGGCCAACCAGAGCCTCGTGTGCACTGTGCACCTCCATCCTGTCCAGACACGCTGGAAATTATAACTCGCAGGGCGAGAGTCTTCTCCGGTTTTCGTGGATGCAGAGCGAGACTCGTCGAGTTGTCGTTGTCGCCTATCTCCCGCGGGAGATCCTCCGGCTTCGTTGTCACGAAGTAAACCCGAAGTTACAGGGCGTCGCGATGGTTTCGCCGTGTTCCACCACCGGTGATGAAGTGTTTCTTTGCAGTTTTAGCCGGTTCAACTGCGAAACTCTCGGGCTCCGCGGCCACCACGGCTCCAGTCGAGTTTCAGTTCGCGTCGTATGGCAGGCTTCGGGAAATTACTTCGGGTCGCATTCGCGGTTTCCTTGGGGAAGTTTAGAGGGGTATGTTCTGCCCACGAAGTCGTTCGAAACCGTCCAATCGGCTCTTATATTTCAAGCTTCCAGATGTATGTACCCGGAGTCTGGTCTAGTTTATTAACACTTGGATTCGAACAATAAGATGGATCTCGTGTTAAAGAGGGAAGACCTGTCGTGCTTTTACTTTCCTGACACCATCGCACGAAATATGTATTTCCACCCCTAAGATATCTGCCTCAGGAATCATAAAGCTTCCCCTGGGAACCCTTTCTTCATACCACGAAAATAGAGGAAACGTTTCGAGCAATAAAGTTGCGTGAGCCACCTCCTCGCGGCAAACGAGAAGGTAGAACACAATGGATCTGGCGGATCTTAAATTCCAGGGAAATCCCAGGCGTAATGGCGTTTCCCTGTAAGAAAAAAGGCGACCACCGTCTAGATGAGCATTCGACGTCATTTTTCTCTCGCATTTCGTCGCGGCGAGAAATTCGCCACCGCTGAAAGGGGAGAGAAAGCGAGTCGGGGCGAACTTTCGTGTCCCGAGCTTGGGCGACTTTTTTTCCCCCGCCACCGACTTGGATTCGCTTCGAGGTCTGTCTATCCAGTTGCGCGCGAAGGTTTTTTTCTTGAGCAGCGGTAGTTGAGTTGCCCTAGCTACGTTCCTTTCTTTTTTCAAGTCGAGGCTCCTGCAAGCCGCGGTGCGCGCAAAAGAACGAGATTTAGCAGGCTAACGGCACTCGGGAGTATTGTTGACCAGTTGGCTGTTGCGTTACGATTGATCGTTGCTGCAAAAAACCGGCTTCTGACCAGCTCCTTCCCCGTTCTATCGTTTCCCCGTTGGGGAGCGAGCGCGTCGAGAAAAAGGAGGAGGGAATTGAAAAGCGTCCAAAAAGGCCGATCGAACGGCGTTCCTTCGACGCCAACAATGCCCGGCGTCGCCCTTGTTCCTGTACAGATTTATCACCCCGCTTGATGTCGAGGGGACGAAAATTTTCAATCTTCGTTAACGAAAGGAAGCTCGTGGAAACGTGTATTACACACGGTGTGCACCGCGTAAAGCCTTTCAGTGGAATCTTCGACGTCTCTGAAATCGCTTTATTATAAAGCTACGTCATAATCCAGAGTTCCTGCAAGATCGCACCGTAAACTTCTTAACCGACAGGAATAACAGGGCCACGATAAAGCTCCCAGGCCATTTCTTGGACTCACCGTTACGTTTCTCCCTCGACGATCGTATACTAGACTTGACAGACCAACTTTCTTACATACGAGCTACTTCTATCTTCCGCCCTCCTCGATGACTTTCAAATCAGCTGAATCGCCAACTGAGAACCACCCTTAATAAGAATACCTACCTACTATTAATTCATTTCTGAAACCCCTTCGATGTAATTTGAAATTCTTCGGACAGTAATGCAAAGTCAACATTCGTTCCAAGCTCGATATCAACCCCTGCAGTTCTCCACCCCCAAAGGAACTCCCGTTGGAAATCAAGTTTCTGGGGATAGATTAGTGTGGACAAACGTATCTCCGGCGATCGTTTCTCGATAGGGGGATATCAGGCGATTCTTTGGTCAGGGCGAAAGTTGCTGGATGGCTTTGATCGCAATGCACGCGACTCGCAGGAGACGCTGACACACGGTATTTGCGTTAGAACGAAACACACGCTAATGGGTTTAACTTGCTCGGTGCCAGCAACGGGCTGGAAACTCTCCTGGCTCGGTTCTCGGTCCCCTTCCGTCTCGTTTGTCGCTGCACCAGCGGCAGCTTCCTGACCTCCATTCTCTGTAGCAGAGAGCCGCTGGGCCGTACCCACTGGGACGCATCGCGTGCTCCCCGGGATCTCGTTGCTCGATTTAACGGAAACTGATTACGAGGACGAGCCCGGTAACAATAAAACCTGCAGCAGGATAAACGAGTGGAAAGATCCTACGGCGGGGACTGCCTTCCGGCGGATTTATGGGCTACGTTGCGTTTCTATACGGTTACAAATTTCCCCATTTATGCGGGCCATCCCGGCCGAGGATTTAGGGCCAGCACGCCGATTCGTTCGTTAAATAAAATCGCTGCCTTTAAACGGGCGAATGGCCTACATAAAGGAACTAGAATCGCGTTTCCATAGAGTCAGCATTCGATTTGCTGTAGGTATGTGCGTGTCACTGGAATTTCGGAAGTACCCTATTGATGTGATAGGATAATTAAGTAGCAATCAGGAACGTTCGTGATACTGTTTAACCCTCGTCAGGCGGCACATTTTTTGCAATCCTGAACTCAATCCCCTATCTCGGAAGGGGGTAGCGATATTATTCTGAAATTTGGTCTATGTAATCTAAACCAAATATTTAGAGAAGACACGAAACATCAGCTTTCCACGGCTTCTCGCAAAAAAGTTGTCCCAATTTAAAAAAACGCAAAAGTTACAATTGTACCTATGCCGCCTGACGAGGGTTAAAAAGTAAAGACCTCTAAGTGGCGGAACAAATCTGTCGCTGTAGTTTCATTGATTACTTCTGTACCGCTGATTCATTTACGTGGCTGCTTAAAATTTCACCTCGATAATCAACGAGCGATTAGTGTAATCCCTCGGATCGATGCTGACGACGAGGGGCTCTCCTACATCAGTGCCATCGATACTCGTTTCGTGCCCCGTTTCAAACAGCCGCGCGCGCGAAAGTCTTCCCCGGGAACTTTGAACCGAGACAAAAGCCGTGTCTCCTCAATGCTTGGTCCGATTGCGTTCGACCGTTGGTTCTGTGTGGTTTTAAGGTTCAAAGGGAACTCGCCTGACAGATGGGCTTCAAACGGGAACGGGTAAATAGAAACGAAAGGCGTTGCCAGTATCGTCCGACCATAAAGTCTCGTTGTAATCACGAGTGCGTGAGAAATTTTTAGTGTAATAGTTGTTTAAAGAAATTATGTCGAAATTTTGAGAATTATTCGAGAATCACTTCTTCTTCAATCGTGTAAAGGGTGTATCTTAAAAACTGATTCATTATACGTTTGCAGTTTGGATTACACTTGTGCTATAGAAATCATCTGCTATATGCCGAGTTCCAATGCAATCTTCCTTGGAAATTGATAGAATGGAATGGAATATGAGTTATTGAGCTTGTTATCAGTTTCCAGTTTTCCAGCGAGGGTATCGCGGACGTGCAGCCATTTCGCCCGAAAACGTATGGAAAGTGGCTATCGATGATGGCAGATTTTCCTCGACGTGTCTTTGGTGAACGGGGCTGGTCGGAAATGGATTAGGGAATAAATGGTGTGTGACGAGAGTTTGTCGTTTTGCGGCGCCGGGAATATCGTGGCTTTTTTCCCTGCCGCCTGGTTTTCGATTGTAATATTTTGCGGTTCGAGGGGGGGCTCCGTTTGATATAGAATTCGGTGTCAGGATGCGCTGTGGATATGAAACAATCTCGATTTTGATAGACACACGGGCGTTATTGGATTCACGTGAAATTTAAGCACGCGAAATGTCATCACGCTCCGAAGTTGCTTGGCGAATTGAAATTTTAAAATGCAAAAGATCCTGGGAAGAAGATTAAATCCTTCGTCGATCTTGAAACGCTCGATGTCGCGGTCTAATCAATGAAACGGGACGAAGGTCCCTCAAATCGGTGTCCCGTCCAATTCCTTCGCGGAATCTCGTTCCCAGGATCGAACAAATTGCGCGGAATATCGGCATCGCGTCGAGATTATTGGATTTTATTAAGGGAAAGTACAGAAATTGCCTCGACGGTAATGCTCTGTCATTTTTCTCGAGGCGAGGGTGCAGGACGCGACATCGCAGTGTCGTCCCCTGATGAAATTATCGGAATTCCGTTCCGCGATTAACGACGTCGGGAGTCGGCGGAAAATGGTTCACGCTGATCATTCTGCTTGGAGGATCATCCGATCCGATCGCGCGATCCGTCGCTCGTTAACGAATTGTCACGAGTTCGTCGGTTTCAATCCGTTTGAATAGAAGTGCTCGGGTCCTAAGAGGCATCGTAGCTCGCAGTTTCTCAGCTTGGATTCCAGTTGACTATCTTGCCGGTGAACGAGCAGATTGTTCAAACAAGAAGAACGACCAGACGGTCGCATGCGAAACCGTATCGAAGCACGTTTCTGGTACGCGCGGAGACGTCAAACACGATTAGAGGTATCTGCCGCAAACACGGGCGCAAGGAACTCCCCTGCGGCGCTAAATGATGCGGGGAACCTCAAAATCGACTGATTTTGGTCAGGCCGATGGTGGCTCAAGTAATTACCGTACGTTACCCCCTCGTCGATGCTGCCTTATTCGTATTCGCCAACACGCGTCCAAGGCTGGTTAATTGCAAGACAAGCAAAAGCTCTCTGGAGACGCTTCAGGCTTGCTACTCCGGTGTCCCGTGTGTTCTTTCCTGATCGACGAGTGAAAATACCTCTACTGAAACGTTCCGCTTACACTTGGCTTTTCCATTCTCACTATTTACTCATCTCGAATGGGTTGACGCATAAAAGACGTAGCTATAAGAATCCTAAACCAACCGATCCTTGAAATACACTTCGCAATACATACCACTTCCACGTCATTCTGCCTGAATCCACAGGAAAGGGACTTTTCTATCCCCAGTAATATTATAGGTAGACCACAGCAAGTTCGCAAATATCGCGGGATGGCAGTTTCGATGAACTCTTGCCCGGTCACGTCGGTCCTCGCGGGTCGAGCGAATCAATCCGTGGCGCACGTTGCGCAAACAGACGCGGAATCCAAAACAGGATTCGAGTAGAGGATCAAGCGTGAGCTGCGGTGAAATGGAAGGCGGGGAAAAAGGTAGCGAGGGAATTCGTGAGAGGCCTTCTATCCCGGGCACAGTACGTTCAACGGGGAGGGAACAGCAATTAGCGGTGTCGTTCATCAACATCGACCAAAGCGGTGGTAAGTTTTCAAGGCACGCGTCGCGTGCACACGCGTAACACGCGTGGGCCTGTCGTGTCCGGTTCATCAGCGTGATTGGCACACCTCTGTCCACTGTCTGCGGCCCATGATCGAACGGTTCCCCGCGAATTTGCGATGTCGATACCCGCCATTCCCGTGTCCATCCACCGCGATCATCTCCCGCTCCAAACGTTCATCCCCATAGTTATTTTACCCCCGGCGAACGTTAATTCGAACGACGCAACGCCCTTGCAGACATCGATTGCCACGTGTCTGACGTATCTACATCGGCCCACGACGGCGAGCGGCTTTGCGACGGGATTTTCAGCGATCCCCATCGCACCTGCGAATACGTACGATCCTGCCAGGCTGACGTTGACTCGCAATAACGTTGCGGTTAGCTGGCCAGAGCGATAATTAAGTTTCAACCGGGGCTTACTGAGCCCGATAAAGTGGTCGAGTCTGCTCGGAGAGGCCCGCGAAACGTCTATATTCGCAATGCGAACTTTAGGGGGTCTATCGGTAATCTATAGCGCTCTATCTTGCAGCTAGCAGATACGGCGAATGTAGGGATTGCACCCTGGGATTTTAGGATTTCGGCATTAAGGACCTCTAATCTTGTTTTACTACCTCCGGCCAGTTATACCTCAAATTTCTGCGATCCACGATAACGCCGCGTGATCGATATACATCGGGCGCGGTACGTTTATTCTTCGTTTATATCGCTATTGATCGATCTTTCGCGGGAAACTTGCGAGCGTTCTGATCGAGCGAGCGGCAAAGTTAGAGCCCGAACCGAACTCTCTATAATTTATAGTTCTGCGCCGGGCACCGAGTCGAGTCGCGGGTCATACTCGACCGGTTTCCAAACTCCCCCGCAGCCGAGGCGCGAGATCAAAGTTAGCTCTCGGGCTCGGTGGACCGCAAGGCGATAAAACGCGCGATGTCGAGAATAGAGCGCGGTATCGGGGTGTATCCCACGTGCTGAAGTAGCTTCTGGACTTGGTAACCCGCGCTGCTAGCCCCGCTTGCAGATCAGTCTAGGAGGGATCACCTTGGAACAGAAGACTGAACATTGAAGGGATTTTAGATGTCACCACGGCAATATAAATGAAATGCAGGGCAGGTTAAAGTTACGGTACGCGTTGAATGATCGTTATTATTTTGTAATCCAGGCGTTCTGATCAGGAGTAGTTGACCGCAGAGTTCTATACTGCTGTATGAAATAACGACTGGAAACCTACGTGACATCTGACCGAGAATTCCAATTTCAAAAGCCAGCTGCTTCGGGGCGAGATCCGTGTCGGAAGACTTTGGCTTTTCAACTCGTGTTCGTGACGCAATCGAGTTAGGTGATGGGGATTCTGCTGGATGGAGGAACGAAAAGTGGTCCTTTTCGGTGTTTTTCGGGGCCATGAAGGTCTCCAAATTACTTTATCACTTGACGATATTGCGAGCAAAGATCTTCGACCACTTAAAGATTATTATTATTTTATTATTATTAAATCAACGGGAGAACCCTTCAGAATACAAATTATCACAGATAAGTACAAAGATTACGAGATAACATGAAATAAAATAAAATAGGGTAAAGACAGCAGTAGTCGACCATGTATCAGTAGTCGACCACTTTCAGAAAAACATGAAAAATAAGGTTTTTAGAAGTGACGATCTTTTGAACACAATGCAGTTCTCTAACCGCACTCTAACTGCGCTCTGTTCAAAAGATCGTCACTTCTAAAAACCTTATTTTTAAATACATGAAAAACATGAAAAATAAGATTTTTAGAAGTGACGATCTTTTGAACAGAGTGCAGTTAGAGTGCAGTTAGAGAACTGCACTTTGTTCAAAAGATTGTCACTTCTAAAAACCTTATTTTTCATGTTTTTCTGAGAGTGGTCGACTACTGATACATGGTCGACTACTGGTGTCTTCTCCCTACAATAAAACAGAAAACAGAAAATTAGAAAGTAAACAAAACACAACAAACAAAAACAAAACATAATACAGTCTACATAAGGCTGTATCACCATAACAGTGATACACAAAAAATTACGCCGGTGGCAGTCGCCTGAACAACTGCTCTCTGAACGACGCGAGGGAGGCAGTGAAGATGAAAGTAACGAGGAATAATCCTACTTATAATAATACTTCTTATATAAAGAATATTCTGCACCGTTCTAACGAGACTAACATACCTTCTCGTTTACTTTCTGTTTCAGATCACAGAATGCGGATGTAGTGGCACAGTGATCCGTCTCTCCCGATGTTCCATTCATCCTCGGGGCAGCAGAAGATCGGACAGGAAGAATCGGGGTGAGTTGATGTTCCCTTTCCTTTGATTATTTTTCAACAAGCAACACCGCGACTCGGTTACCAGCGGAAAGTTATCGGGCACGAGGCTCTTCCCTCGTGTCCTTCAGTTTACTCGAAACTTTTTGGCGTGATTCCACGGCTGGGTCTCGCAGGGTTCGAGGCTGAAGAGAGGGTGGGTGTATCATTGTAGGAAAGCTCGGTATTCCGGCAGCGATCCTTTAGCGGCGTTAAATGATAGCGATTTGTCGCGGACGGTAACGAGCACGGCCTATTTTCACGTCGAACGACGGGGAACGATGTCTAGGGGCTCGATAAAGCAATGTATTATATCGTGGATGATTTCTCAGGCTGATATATAGACCCAGTACACACGGCAGCGTTTTCTCAAACTGTCTCGCGGCACAATGGACCGTGAAATTGTTGGCAGCCCTCTTAATAACTGCTCCGTTATAAAGCGAAGCTATACACGATATTTCATCCCTGTTAAATTGCGACGAGCAGCGGCGCTACTTTATACTTCTGCCGCCGTGGGGTGAGCGGGCTCCTTCAACCGTATGATTAATTGTAAAAGAAGTGGCATAGATTTCGTTGGCACGTTAAACGACGCGATTTAACCGTGGGGATGGTAGTCTTCTAGGTAACTGCAAATCAAACGATTGCATTCCCATCACGCGCCCTTGTTTCAATGCTCCGCAGTCCCCTAGGCTTTCGGATACTTTTCACTCCATGTGTTTGACCTGATTCGACTCGGCCCCTCTGGTTCGCCTGTCCCCCGACACTTGATCGAACAGAACAGGTAGCTTCCAACGGGATAACGTCTTTCATTAGTATCTTCGAAGTGGAAACTTTCGTAAAGTCGATCCGGTTTCGCCCTCATGGATTCTGACGCCAGCTCTCCGGTCGAATGATCACGTCTGGTCACTATGTCTGTTGGCAGTCACGTTTCTGCACTTTGTTAGATTGCACCTCCTTCAATCTCCACTTGCGCTTGTGTTGCCAATATAGAAACAGGTGCAAGGTGGATGGAAAAACCATCGCGTTGGTTGAGAATCTGTGAAGCAGTCGCAGTTGATGCTCTTTTCTTATATTCTGTTCCTTTCTTTGCTGTGTAATCGATATCTTGGGTATTGAGATATCAGGGCATCTTCCATACTTTAGTATCCTAAGGCCCAAGTATTCCCATGTCATCGATATCCCAGCATCTCGAAACTCCAATATTTCGATTCCCTATTGTCCCGATTTCCCAATGCCGTAGGACCCTCGTGCTTCGATTACCCAATGCTCCAGGACCCCAATGCATCGGTACTCTAAGTGCCCAATATTCCAAGGCATCGACAGTTGAATGTCTCAATACTCGAAGGTTTCGATAGATCAGGATATCGGTACCCTAAACTCCTAATATGTACATCAATATCACAATTCACAGTACTCCTGTAATAATTCACACCCCTATGTTCCACCTACATCAGAGAATATTAATTATCGATACCAGGGTATCAGCGAAGCCTCGATATAATAAAATTCGCTATTGCAGCTGTTTCTAGTGCGGTCTAAACCGTTCGTTTCGCGTCGATCCAATTTATTCAACGTTCGGTGTCCGTTCTCAAATGCAAATGATAAAATTCATGTGTCCGCGTTTATCGGACAGCAACTGGACGGCGCAACACGATCCCGTAAAGCACGCGCGTATATCATGCAACGTCAATTACATTATCTAGCAATTCCATTGATTACGGATACACGTTTCCCCTAATTATGCACTTTGCCGGTTGTCGAGGAAACCGCAGGGCAGTTTACGTAGCAAAACGAATTGGTCATAACGCGTATGCGAAACCGGTAACTTATTCCCGAACAATTTATTCCCATGCACTCATAACCATTATTTTCGGTAAACATCCACCCGTAATTACGATAAAAGATTACGATAACGTCAGACTCGTATTCGAGTGTCCCGTATTTTCCAAAACGTTCAAATTTATCACGATTTTCATCGTTTATATCGCTCTCGCCCTATTTAACCCAAATGCTGACCTACTTAATGGCTGTCCAATTCATACATCTTCTCTTTCTCGAACAGTTCGACTCTAAAAACAAAACACTGAAATACCAAAGTATTCACTTACAAAGAGAAACATAGAATCCTCGAATCGTCATATTATGATTAAACCTTTAATTCCTCGTAACAGGGAACTCGGCTACCAAGTAGAGCAGCAAGAGGAATTTAATTCCAACTTAAATTGTTGTTTTACTGCTTTAATACTCCGCACGCTTGCACTCAACATTGTTGAACTTTGCTACCGTGCCCTCGTACTTTTACTTTAGACAAACAAAATTAGCATGTCTACTTAGCTATCGCGCCTTTAGTTCATCTGAAACGTCGAAATTGTTCCGATCCCCGCTCAACGAGGTCCGACGTATTTTCAAGAATTTTAATCCCCTGTTGGTCGCTGTTGAATAACGATGTGCCATCTTTTCTCGTCCTCCACTCTCCCTCGGCGCGTTTACCGATCCCGAGGAAATATGACTGCGGTGTAGAGGACTTACGAGGGCATTATCAGAGGGTAACCAAGATCAAACGCTGACGCGCGACGATCTGGGACGTTGGACGAGTACGTATTGCCAGCCACAACGCCCTCTGGCCCACCCGAGAGGGCACATAATTTTCCATCCATGTAGGTCAATCCTGATCGCGTCGATTCGAACTGGCGGCCAGGCTGGGCTCGTATGTGCGTTACACGAAACTAATTCTTGTACACACGCTTCTGGCCCGGAGAACGGTGCACGCGGACAGGCGAGCTGTGTGCTCCAATTTCGGAATTTCGACGGCGAGGAGCCGGGTGGGATGAATGTAACGATGTATGGGGGCTCTCTTGCTATTGCAAGGGACTTTAAGGTATTACAGAGACTAGGCATGTAGTTTTAAATCAACTCGTGTTGCCTGCAACGGAATACACGAACGCATCTACTGCGGACTCCAATCCGCGGTCTCTATTTCCATCGAGATACCAGTTCCCAACCATATCTTATCCTCGATTCTCCAACTGTGAGGTATTCTACCACCTACAAATCCCAAAATTCAGACGACTCCGCAGAAGAATATAGATACCAAGAGGATTCTCCTATCTGAACTGACAAAGTAGAATCGATCCACAGTATTCCTCCACAGAGGGTTGAAATCTGAACCACATCTCCCCTCTACTGGGTCACCGATCTACCACCTGACCTATCCAATCTGCCGCCAGAATCTGACAATCGAAATTATCCTCCACCCACTATCTCACATTTCCAGCCAGGTCATTTAATCACTCGTACGTCCAGACTCTGCAATCACGTTAGAAATACAATCTTCGTGAAGGGTGAAGAATCGACGGGTCCTGACAGTAGAAAAATAGAAAATCCCTGGACTGTTTTAATTCCCGGTTATCGTCCCGTGCTGTTCCCCGTCGTAACAATCGGCTGTGACAAGCTCGATGACGGGCGCACCCCCGTCGGGCTTTAAAATCCGATTGGATTTATAACGCGTATAACGCGTTAGGCTCACGATAACCCCGGGCTGGGCCGTGAAACGCAGCTGGACGCAGTACACGCGCGAAACGCGACCCAACTGGTACAGTTTGCTTGGAAAGCACGCAGCTGTTTGACGCGGCCGGATTAGCAGAGGCGGGCACACTGCACGCGCGTCCTAGTTCACGGGGCGAGTGTGCACGCGTGGAGGGTGGTCTGCCTTCCGCACATTTTCAATACCGCCGGTTAATTTGACAGTCGCCCGCTGGAATATTTACTGGCCCATCGGAAGTAGCGCGTGTTGATCGGCCGCTGTTGGTGATCCCGCTGAATTACCAGACTGTTAGCCATTGTCAGTGGCCGGTCGTATGAGTGACTTATCGATTAATGATCCGACTCGGCGGCCTGGTCAATAGGATCCAATTATGGGCGACGATGACGGAGTGGCCTAATTGGGCGATCAAGGTGTAACCAATTTCAACTCGGGTTCGTCGTCCTTGGTGCGTATAATATTCAATTGTTTTCTTGGACACTTGGCAGTTGGTTTTTGTGATATGAAGGTTCATTTCTTCGTTGGTCTTTGGAGGGACATTTTTCAGGGAGTGTTTAAAAAATTCTCATCTCGATGGCTCTGTCGCGTGGTTCAGAGGAGTGTTTAGGATTAAGGAGTGTAGCTATGTAATCGTGCAATTGTCGTCGATGAAACATGATGATCGAAAGTATTTAATATTTTATTGGGTGATACCTGGAGTTAAGCTAACTAGGATTCTGAACAAGCTAGCCTTGCGCGCGAATTACATGAAGTTCTCGCTTGTTGTTCATCGACGCCCCAGTCACCAGAGCTAATTGATACTGGCATTGATTTACTGATTACCAAACCGATCAGGCCGCGATACTGTTTAATTAATTTAGCTCCGAGGGACTGATTGGGAAGGATGGTACAGTGTCCGATAAGATATTAGGGGGTCAGTATAATTGCGTGGCCGATCGAATCAATCAACGTGTGATTATATCCGACTTGATCCGTTCAATGACTTCGGAATAACGAGCTTACGTGTCAGTTGCTGCGTCTGATGAACTGGGTCAGTTACGGTAGCGGACGTGGTAGGATACACGCAGGGATTATCCTAGTGGCGGGAATATCTACTTCCCTATTAAATTTTTGTCTTCCACTAGTCGATGTTGATTTCGTCGCACATGAAGCAGTCATTGCGGACCACCTCCCTCGTGTCGTGGAAATGTATCGATCTGCATAAATCTCGAACGAAGAAACTTCTAAGAACCGCCCAATTAATTGGTCGCATGGTTGGAGGTAGTAAAACGTTCTGCAGTTTAATTAGAGGCGCCTTAATCTGAAGATTCTACCCTCTCTCTCTTTTTCCCCATTCTCTACGGAATGACACGGAATCGTCTAATTTGCGTGTAATTGGCTTTTGAATTGATACGTCCCCTTTCTAATCCCCCACACTCCTGATTCGTTTAAAGCCCCCTGATCTTCATTTGCTGAAAAAATGTTACGCGCCTGTTTTAGCTTGCCCGTTTCGTAAATTCCATCAATTTCATTCCTACCATGTCTTCATTTTTTAACGAGCCCTCCCCTTTTGTCTTTATTTGATTCGCCTTTGAAATGTTTTAATTAATTTCGCGTGCTAATTGGAATGTAGTTAGAAAGTTGCTCCTTCAGTGGTGGCGTGAATTTAACGCGCTGATGTAAAATAACAATTCTATATTAAAAACGACGTTGAATAAATTCTTGCTACAATAATGACATTCGTAACATTCTCCAGTACACCACACCAAATTCCACAATAGTTACACTCACTGCCTGTACTGTCTTTACTATCAATACTTTCCAAGAAACCTCAATACGTCACTATCCACTGGTTACTCCGCAACATTTCTAATCCGCTAACGTAACAATACTACTCCGACACTCCAATATCCCCACACCCTCGAGCACACGAGCAGACCAGCCCCTCGACACAGTACTGTCTCAAAAGCCCAACGCTACAATGCTCTAGACCAGCGCTGCACAAGGAGCTGTTTTCGGCGCCTAGCGGCGAGCAACCCACCTTTCCTATTGCTAAGGTTAGAATCGGTGAGGAGAACTGCAGTAGTGTATGTGCGTGTTCGTAGGCTCGTAGCATGGGTATATATGACTGGGTTCCTTGTGGGGCCCCAGTGCAGAACAGGTCCCGTAATAAAATTCGGGTTATTTATTTGTATATTGTTACGTGTACAAATTTATTAGTTATGTAATTTTCTTCTTGTAAATATCGCTAAATGTAATGACGAGCACCAAATGTGTGTACATATGTATATATTTATTTATATATAACTTTCCGACTTATAAATGATATATATCCTTAATTAAAATTTGGTTTTCTTTGAGTCAGAGTTATTTATTTGTATAGTATTAACTTTCTATAGTATATTGCGTGACAAGGGAGAGAAGTAAGCGATTCCGACGAACGTGAAATTTGCTGCCCTCGCTACGCTCGAGCAGCATTTCACGCGAGGCGAAATCGCTTCTCTCCCGTGTCACGCATTATATTTTTTTCAACACCTGCATGAAAGGTGTGTTTTTGAAAGCCTGCTGAGCGATTCGCAAAAAATATGCATGTTCGATTGCTTTTTTTATTCTGTCAAAATTAATAAATACGTGTATTTATTTTCCAACAAATCGATAACGATTAGTCGAACAACTGCATCTTCATACCATAGGGTAACGTCATACTCCAGTTTCTTTGGGAGGAAAGTAAGAAATTGCGAATACGCATACGCGTAAAGTCTTTTTCCCTTGGGAGATAGACTTTACGCGAATACGTCTGAAATTAGTCATTTTGCTCCCGCTCAGCAGGCGTAAAAAGCACACATTTTCATGCAGGCCCCACAAGGAACCCAGTCATATATCCCTATGCTACGAGCCTACGAACACGCACATACACTACTGCAGTTCTCCTCACCGATTCTAACCTTAGCAATAGGAAAGGCGGGTTGCTCGCCGCTAGGCGCCGAAAACAGCTCCTTGTGCAGCGCTGCTCTAGACCCAGTAGCGTTCAATCTTCAAAGTATATATCCATTGCCCAACGATCAATCTCTATCTTTCACACTTCCAAAGATATTAACCCGGGTAACATCCATACCGTTACACACCCCGTACAACGTAATAAAACCATTTGTTACGATACCCGTCACTCCCTTAATTTCGCGCGGAGAGAACGGACAGAATTCCCTCGCACGCGAAATAGAAGGAAAGCTCTGTGCCCTCCCCCGTTCCGTCAAGCCTTCCATCAAGCCCGTTCACCCACCGCATCGATCTTCGATCCTTTCATCGCTTCGTTCCCTAAGAGTCCGTCCACCCACTCGCCACCCCCCACCCTGTCCCCGCACACCCCATCGCTTTTATATTAATCACTCAGCAGACGCGTTTAATCGTTCTCCCGTTAAACACTATATACATGGACTGGATAGAGAAGCTCGCAAGGTGACTATAGCGTGGCTCGCTCGTGGATTTGACGTGCAACAGGGAAGGGCCCGCGTAACGAGTATTGTTCGTCCGTTGCCCGGAACAATGGGCCACGGGTACTTCATTCATCCGCCTACAATTACATGAAATTAATGGAAATGAAAATCGGGATCCCTCTGCGACGAGGGTGGGCCGCGGTAACGTGTGTGCGCGGCTCAGAAGGTGTTCGGTAAATGGAACGTTGGTGTTTCATTGTTTGTTACGCGGCCGCGTTCCCTGTGATCTTGATTAATCGGAACGGCGAGGTGCACGCGTATTATTTGCAGGCACGGATAGGCAAACCCGGGGCAGACCGGGTGGTAGGGTGTAGCAGAGAGACTCGTCAAATATTTGCCGCGAATATTCGATTAATGTCGAGGGAACGAAAAACGAGGGATCGCGCGACCGCGTTCCTCCTTTCTGCCCTCATTTCCCGCGAGCCTCTGCCTTTTTCAATCGCGGCGCGGGTTCTCTCGGCCACGCGGGCGATCGATCGCGAAATCTTGCACTCCATACTCGCGGCATTACGCAAGAAACGATGTTTTTACGAAGCCCGAAAGCGCATCCCGCTTCTGTAAATAGCTGAATGTTTTCGCAGTTGCTCGCACGGGGTGAGTAATCGCGGGACAGTGGAGAGATTCTGTGGAGGGGCGGTGACAGGAATTCGGTCCAAGATTCCAGGCAAGACTATAGATTTTAGAGATTCTTCACCGATTTTCGTCGTGTTCAGCGATGGTGGATATTGCCAAGAAAGGTTGGTTGAGTGGTAGCGTAAATACGAGCCACTAGTCACTGATAGAGCCAAACAATTCTGGATAGAGGAGCTGGGGGTGCTGTGTAGGGATCTTTCGCGACTCTTTGTCGAAGAAACAGCAATTGGAAATCTGTTTAGATCCGTTTCGATCTGCTTCGCCTCTGGCAAACAGTAATTCCTGTTCGTTGCTTTGGGCGGCGATTACATCGCTTCCATTTCAGCAGTTCCATCGTCAGGTATTTTACCGTGTCTACAGAGGCAGACCAGATCCCTCGGATGATAATCTCGAATGCCCCAGTCTCTTGTGTAAAAGTGCAAACGAAGTTCCGTGCGAACAGAACTTGGAGCACAGAGGACGGATAATGGCTCGAGTAACGTTTTAATTAGAGTAAAATGTTGCACGGTCCCCTCGGTGGGGTTGCTTTTGTCTGCAATTTTTCTCTGGTTAATGACAACTCGCCTCGATCCATTCCCGCTTTTCCCCGTTTCTTCTCTGCCTGTCGGGGAGGGAATGAGGAGTGGTACGAGTTTCGGATACTTTCGCGACGTCGCGTTCAAGCGAAACAGAGGAGAAATGAACGCTGCTCCAGTGGAGAGCACGAACCGCGCCGAGGACGAAAAAAGAGCGGGTCAATTTCTGTTCTTATGGGTCACCGTTACAACGAATTTCCATGGAAATTTGCGAGGAAACGTCGACCGCGGAAGACGCGAGCCTCGCTTGTGGATTTATGAAACACTGCGGTCCACTTTCCCAGCGACTATTTTGTACATTTAAATCCGGGCGAAGTTTAACTTGCAAATGCGGGGCGCGTTATATTTAAATGCTCGAGATTTGAATAGTCTGCGTGGCGATTAGTGAAAAATCTCTGCGCGTCGAAAGCGACGTGTTCAGCGGTCGCGAACCGAGTAAACCTTCTTTCTCCCACGCAGTTCGCCTTTTTCTGTCGAATGGGTAAGCTCGAAATTTCTCGCCCGCTGACGAGGGGTAACGCTGGAAATACTAACCGTTTACAGCGTGACGAAGTTAAATACAGTCATCCGCACGAAAACACTCGTGTAAATTCCTTTATAAAGTATCGAATGCTAGTCATTACTACTTGGCATAAAGTTTCCTGTATAATAATAGCTCCGTCTTCGTTACTGTGGGGAGCTTCAACACTTGTTTTTCATTACAGTACACTATAGTAGGGGAGAATGAGGCAATCGCGGTCAGTTGGCAATGGCGGTCAGTATTGTTATTATAAAACGGTATGTCCGAAATGTACAATTTCTTTTCCTTACGTTCCACGACATCATTCGCTATATTGTCGAACGATCTCGTCTTCGTCGTTGCTAAGCAGCCAGGGAAAACTAGCCTTTTTGTGTTTTCAATATCGTCGATGTAATATTTCGTGTACACAACATAAGAGGTAATTACTAATTCTGAAGCTTTTTTTACATTTCAAGATTACGTAAATATAGATATACTATCAAGGCAAAGGATTAGAATGAAATTTAATATAAATATATTTAATTTAAATATGTAATCTTCAATCTTATCAATGAACACGTATGCGGGCAATGATGGTCACTTGACTGTTAGTGCCTGTAACGTGATTATCATTATTCACTAGTGTAAAATAAACAAAACTTTCTTCATTAGAATGACCAAAAGATCTCATCCATTTGAAAACGACGAAGATAACGATATAGGCAAAGCGGAAAAAAATTAGAAGAAAATAAACGGAAAAAAAAATAAAAGAAAAATTTGTAAAAAAATTAAGCTGGAGAAGGAAAAGCCCAAAAGACCTCATCTATATGAAAAAGACGAAAATAAGTGCATTATTTGCTTTCAATTTGGCCATGACAATGAGATGTGGTTCCGATGTATCTCTTGTGGCCTCTGGGCCCATTCTGAATGCTCTGAATGGGACTCAGCGGATGGATACATTTGCGAAAAATGTAGCAGACCCTAGACGGCCTAGACCGTAATTGCCCGCAACGTGACCGCTATTACCCGTGGGTGTAGACGATGACGGAAAAACACATATTTTTTGTTTTTTGTCATTTCATTGAATAAATCAATATAAAATTAATTATTTTCGTATCCTACGTATAGGTTGATAGTTTAAGTTTACAAAAAAATCATTTTCAAGAAATATTGCACCTTATATCTTCGTTTTATTACAATTATTGCTTAAGTGACCGCCATTACACATTCTCCCCTACACTTCCATTATAGTAACTTCATTTCTAATTGTATGCCACACAGAAGTGTTGGATACGATGATCATTTTCGCTGCTCGTTGTAGGGAGAATAGCCCTTTGTTCCAAGGGCAGATTTCATCCATCTGAAATTATCGTGGACGCAGGGGAGTGATCCTGTCGGTAGATCCGTAGTAATACGACGTGGACGTTATCGGTGTCGTAACTCGGTTGTGTACATCGATACCCGCTCGGCTACAGGATTGGATAGCGCCAACCCTGAATTGGTCGTGGTGGTGGGACAGCGGTTTGGTCATCTCCAGATTTGATCCCCGGTGTCCACGTCCCTACGGGGACACGTCAAAGCTGTCGTACATAGATCGGCAAACACACGCCACGCGGCCCGTCCACGCATTGTGGTAACGTTAGAACGGATCAAAGCCGATGCGTCGCCTCGACCACCTGACATCCTTGTTCCCCGTGTCATCCACGACAGTATCGTGGTAAAGAGTGCAACGACAGTGGTCACTGCGGTGAATCGCCGCTTGAGACAGTTGATCGAGTATCGATCAGCTAGATTCGAATCCTCCGCTGAAGCTGGTCGCAGTTTCTGGCCCTCTGGCAATTGATTGGATCTTTCAAGAGGCCATAGTTCCCATGGTCTTCCAGATGTTCAAGTTGAGTTGATCACTCCAGCAGCTCCACTCCCCCGGAGATCACGGTTTTGAATACTCAAGTGGGGGTGTAATTAATCATCCATTGCATCGAAGGAGGATTCAGGGCAGTCGAGTTAGAAATAGTAAAAGTGCATGCGCTTGGTTTTTCTCTCTCTCTATCTGATCTCTCATTGAATATTTCACAGGCGTAACTGGGATGACCATCCTGTGAGAATATATTCCAATGCCGTTCCCGCGAGAAGGTATTCCGAAATAAATTTTCCTGTCGTTTGGCACGGGGCGTATTCGGAATTGCCGCGACTCTCGGTGCAACGTGACGCTTGTTTAGACATTCCCATTCCGGGGTGAACGGAACAGGGTATCAGGATCCCACCCCCGTCCACCAAGTAATAATACAGATACGCCCTTACGATCCCATTCGGTCTAGCGACGCGAAAGAATCACGCAAATTTGATGATAGCAGCATGCAAACGACCCGCCATTCTCGTTCACGGCCGAATCGAAATTTCCCTGCTTCGCGTTGGAGTAATCGCATCCGCCGCGAAAGTCTTTTATAATCAGCACAACTTGCAGCCCCCGACGAGCGGCAAGAGCCTCGAGACTTACTGGAACTCCGCAACCGAGAGAAATTTCACGTTTGCAGGATCTCGTAAAACTCGCAACTTCCGTAAGATTTTAACTTTCTTTCAATTCCACCGAGCCCCGATACCTCTGTTTGCTCCCCTTACGATCTACCATCAAAACTCGCTGAATTCCATTTCTCGAATGAACCGCAATTCGTTGTCGAAGTACGGAGCCATAGAACGATCGTTGGATTATACGGAGACAACATTTGTTACTCGTGTGTTAATCAGGACAAAGTGTTATTAAGATTCAACCCGCCATTTCGTTGGTATTCCCCGCGATAAAATATTACATCCCCGCGAGGGACACTCGAGTAATCAAGCGTCTCGACGGTGCTGCACTGTGGCAGTGGAATAGGCGCACGCATAGTCAGACGGCGGGCCAATTAGCCACGCTCAGCCAAGCCGCGTCGTCTTCGAGCTCGTATCGACACCCAGGCGATACAGGATTTAATTCCGCCCGGTGCTTAGCTTTTAGTACAGCTTCTCGCGAGCAATTCCACAGCGTTTACGATTCATCGTGCATATATTCCGCGCGCGAGCGGACACTTATCAAGCGTATCGCGTGCAGACCGTCTACGTCGGGTATAATGCATCGGCGAGTATTAGACGACGCTTGGAATGGATCAGAGAGATAACTCTCGGAGCAGCTTCCATGATACATGCACACCCGTTGCCCGGCGGAACAGCGCGAGAAATGGGAATCAGAAATTGCTTTTCTGGCAGTATCGTGGCTCCATTTATTGGAAAAATTCTCGCTACGTGTGTCCCTCAACGTGGACGGTTCTCTCCTCTTGGAGAACGTCTCTCGCTTCCTCAGGCTCGGTATCGATCCTTCATCCCCGTGAAACTTCCACTGCTTAATTAAAGACTCACCTCAGAGTGCTATTTTTCACTCAGCCGATCGAACTCCGCTCCGGCGTACCTCGAAAATCCTTAGATTACGGTATATTCGTTGTCTGGAGGAAGGTGGATGCTAATGGGGGAAGGTGGAGGAGAACGCTTTTGGGTTAGAATATTTTTGAACAAGAATGGAAGCTTCTGGGAAAAGTGTCGAGCTGGCGGAATTTCAGGGACAGGGTCTCGGGTGTCGTGACTTATAAATCGCCCCCCTGCGCGGGCGACAAAATTGAAAACGGACCAAAGAGACGGCACGTGTGTTGGGCCGCGTTTCCGTAGAACTCCGACCGACCTGGGAATCGCAAATTGCTTCTCCAACGTTTCTACGTTCCACTTATTGGAAAGCCGATTTCGGGGCGGTACCACTGCGCCCCTGAATGGGCCAATAAAGCTCCCTTATTCCCGGCTCGAATCTACCTTTATTAAAATAACTAATGGTTTTAAAGCGAGTAAGCTTCGGGCTCGTTTACGTGGCTACTCGGCCAATTCGTCGACCGGGAGGAATTCAGCTGCATGTGCAGAAATTACATGATATTATTGGTCCTGCGGAAATATCGCAAATGCAACATCCAATTTACGGGCTCTTGTTGGGTGGAAGTTTTCAATCAGTTTACAGCGCAATTACCGGGACGCGTGAAATTGACAGATGCTTGAGTGGTCCTTACGTCGGGGTGCTTGTTTTACATAGAATTGTATAAGGAATGGAATCGGAATTTCTCTGGCAATGTGTAGGTATTGTTGTTTATTGGCAAAACAGATTTTCCGGACACGAGCGTCTCTACTCTGCGGGCTTGGGGCAATCTCGTTGTCCACAGAGAAGGCTAAGTGTTCATTACACAGAACGAAGCAACTTCAGAAAGCTGCAATCTACATTTTCCACCGGTCATTTCTCTGTCCTCGTGCAATTCTTTAATCGACGAGTGACGGGGATATTATTTGCCATACCTGAACATTTTGTATTTCGTTTTCGGAACTCGAGTTAGTTGGTCATCGATCACGGAGGTGTTAGTCACAGAAAGAAGTAGGGACTTGAAATTTTTCATTGTAGTCAATTCGGTGTAAAGGAATGATCGTTTCAAGGGGAAGTAAGTAGAACGAGAAAGGGACTTGAACAGAAATTCTGACGAAGATCGATCGTCGGGTGATCGACTTTTCGAACCCAGCGAGTAATTTGGTTTTTCAATTATCATAGACGGCACAGACCCGTTCACGTCGAAGTATACGGTACAACGAATCACGATGGAGACGCGACGGTGAATGGAGTTCTTATCGATGCCGCTTATCGGTAACAGTATCGCTTTGAGTCAGGACCTTTTCGCGAGTCTGATACCTGGGTGGGTCACAGGATTTGGCCAACAGTGGCTAAGGACTACTTCGCGTGATATTCCTGAACATAGTAGCACTAGTAGCATTCAATGCTCCGGTAAGGTGCATGCGTTCTAGGCCTCTCTTTGTGGCAAGTGTACCTAAATATCGTCATTACGCTGTTGACCCAATTAATAGGGCGATGATTATTGCGAACCAGAATTTCAATGGCATTGACCCCTTCCAATGCTCCTTGACTTCGGTAAGGACGTTGCTTTATAGGACTGTAACTGACTTACATATGAGTAATTAGTATTTAGTACTTTGTATTTAGTATTTAGTTTTGTGTTCTTATTTCTTGCTTATTATCTTGTTTAGTTCAGATGGCTTTGTTAGCCGTGTTTCTTTGGCGAATTTATTGTATAGACTTTTTAGTTAATTTCTCTCCTTTTTTTTCTCTTGTAAATCATGGGTATTCCCCGTATAATTATTAAATAAATAAATAAATAAATAAATAAATAAATAAATAAATAAATAGTATCCAAGCAACGCCACAATTCGCATCTCCTTAATAAACTACGCGCAGATCCTCGATACTCCGCGGATTACCTCTAATACCTAAATATCTTTTGACCCACTTTTTCCGCCACCTGCTCGAAATAGAAATCGTTCTAAAACTAAATTTCCATCCAGTCTACTTTAGAGATTCGATCTAGCTACTAATTGCCCGAATCCGCACAAAACTTTCCCGGCACGGTACATTTCAGAAGTGAACTTTACGTACACCGCTGTTGCCGAGATAGCAGAAAAGTGCAGTACAACGACGGCCCTATCAAAAATTAATTCCCAGAGATAATATTATCCATGGCAATGGTCTCCTTCGGGCTCGTATCGTTCCCAACAGCGTTGAAATAAATACCCCGCCGTATCTGTTTTCCCGAATAACTTTCGAACACGCAACTTTCATTCCGCCAGCTTTCTGTACGCGCGATCTGCCGCGATTAACGCGAGCCTGCGTGGCTCCGAATCGTCGCTCATATCTCGCGTCAGTAATATGCACGGCTGTTTTCATCGTATCTCGCGGCCAGTATTTCGCCCGTCACGGAAAAGTGTCAGGAAGAATAATTGCATCCATTTCTATATATATATCCCCAAACGTGCACACGTAATTATCGTTAAATTGCGTTATCTGGCCGGGCCAGGACGTTCGACAATCGCAATAAGTACGCCCCGGAAACGGCGAAAAATTACAGATAATGTATCTGACACCGTATTACCCTCCCTTCCCCCGCCTTACGAACCGATTACCATTATTAACACGCTTTATTGGCGGACGGGTTCCCGCGGGATCGTTTTTCTCCCTCCCAACCTCGTTTCACCCTTTTTCGTCCCCGCTTTCCTGTAACTTGTCCCGATTCTCCGGGAATATTTGCACGGTCGTCGAGCACTTTGATGACTGAATAAACGTATTAATCCGTCTACTACTGTGCAATTAGAAAATGAAATAGAATCCTGAAGCGATCACGATTTATCACCCTCTGACATCGTCAAATGGCTCTGAGAAGTGTGCGAGGACTTGTATTTTTAGAGTTTACATATTTCAGATGTTCGTGACACGTGGCGATATATTTCGAACGATGAAGCAAGCGTTATCTAAGAGAGTGCATACTCTCGACTTATTCAAGGAGAGAAACAGACACTGTGGAATCTCTTTGGCCTCGGCCCGTTGCATTATGTTGCACGAAATTCGGCTCGGACCGACTGAATACTAAACTCGCAGGCCAGAATTGAAGTTGGGGCAAATTGAAGCCGCTGGCTGGAGAGGCCACGCGGCGTTTCGTTAGAGAGAATTTTGATAAGAGGCTAAATGGAGTTGCAGACTGAAATTAGCAGACCACCGCGTGCCGTTTAAGCGAAGTGAGTGTAATTAAACGGTACCAGTTTGATCGGAATGCGCGATTAATTGACCGGAAGTGGATTACCCGTGCACGCTGTCTGGCGACATTACAATTCTCCTTAAATAGGCCAGTTACATTAAGAATTTTCACCGATCCTTGGGAATTCTTTGCGCAGATTCAATGCCCCCGGTTCCGTTTCTTGTCCCTCCTTTTGTCCCCGACGAAACCAGCCCCGTGATTCATCCGAGTTGCGTGATTCACCCCGTTTATACAACCCCCGCGCAGTCTCTGTTATATTCGCCGTCGCTTCTGGAGCACCTCATAATCGTTCTTTTGTTTTTCGCCAGCTCGCGGCGGAACTTCGAATTCACGCGTCGTTTGCGTCGGGCCAGCTCGTCGCTGAATTATCCCCGTGAATCCGCGCGTGGAAGTAATTACTCTTCCGTTGAAGTTGAAGCCCGCGGCCACGGGCAATTAATCACGGACTTGCTTATCATAATTAATTGCAGCTCGCGCGGCAAGGTCCGCGACACGTCGCGTCCACCGTCGATTCGCGGGCCAGCGACGAATTTACTCGACGCAGTAATCCTGCCCCTCTGGCGGGGCTTCGTTAAAATGCGTCGCGCAGAAGTCGTTAAGCCGTTCGTTTTTTCCCGTTTCCATTAAAAAGTGTCGCGCCTCGAACGAGTATCCTGTCAAATTCGGTGAATTCTCGTCGTTTCGAGAAACGGTGTTTATCCAAGTGTTATTTATCCAATTTATCCAGCTATTCAATTACGTGCGTCTACGGATGTTAGTAGGTTACTGTATAATTCCATGTAATCTACACCAGCCAGCGACTGGGAATTCTATCCGACGAAGGTGAAGGAAACAACGTTCCGTATGCTCGAACTCTCTGCTAGATAAACTTCGAACAGACTCCCTATCTTTACGAAAGGGCTTAAATCTAGCAGCAGATACCCAGCGATCCATTGTGCAGCGCGCAAAATCGCAACGGGCCGCGCCATTAACCGATGCACCAGCAACGTAATTGCCCTTCTACCTCAACCCCTTGTTTTACGCAGCTATTTGCCCGACGATTATGTCGCTTTTATGTCAATTCGTGAACGCCTTGCTTTGTGCCCCGCCGCGACCCCTAATTGAGATTTTGTCGACGGATAGGCGGGTTGGATTTTCGACGGGCTGCGTCGAGATTCCAGATGTGTTAATTACGCTCCAACAATGGCTCGCTAACGGGTCCCAGGTGTAAATTTCACTCGCTTCGCGATAAGTCGATGCTGCGAGCAACGTCGGGGCTGGGACTCTACAATTTGATAAGGGAGGAGGGTAGACTTTTGCACATTGGATTTCGATCTACATCCATCTTCACTCCTGATGACGAGGCTCTTTTACGAACATTAACTGCACTTTGACTAAGGTGGTAAGCTTACTCAGAGTTACAAACTTCAATATTTGAGAGAGCAAACATTTTCCAAACAAGTTTCCACGTGATTCCAAACACTCGCTCTCCGACGTCTTTGCCTTCTTCCCTTCCATATCTCGAATCTTAAGTTCCCATCTTCGAACTTCATCCACGTTAACGCATACCCGTCAGCTTTCTCTCCATTGCTATAATAATAAAGCTCGCGAGTATCCCGTCGCAGCCACTTCGCCGTGGGTGTACGACGTCAACGTACGGGTATCGGTATAATTTTTTAATGACGCGAAATGAGAAAGTCGACGGTAAATTGCCCTGGCGCGATAACGCCTCGCCGTTGGACCGTGTAGCACGGCATTCACGGTTACCGGCACCTCATAGGACACGCCGGGGACCATAATTGAGATTTTATCGGCCCGTTAAACGCTACGAAGTTCCGGTGCAACACGTGCCAAAGTTTGCACAGCGCAGCGGCCCGTGGCCCGGCCAGCGCGCCTCGATGCTTCTTTAAACCGGCTTGATGCTGGCTGCGTCAAACGGCGCGTTCAACCATTACGATTTCAACGATTTCCCGCCCCGTTGTCGTTTAATTGGCAAACAACCTCTCTGTTGCAGACCGCTGATCGCCGAAATTTCCTCAGCGTGCTGTACGATGACTGCCGCGGGAGGCTTCTGCAGGCAGCGACGAAAGATCGGTAAGTCCACGGTCTACGTAGGGGAGAGGTGGGATGAAAGGGACACTAGTGTTTAGGACCAGAGTGTAAAAAAACTAAATAATCATTCGAGTTCTAATTGGTAACATTAGAAAGGTCAGTTATCTGGCTATAATAATACACGGGTCTATTAAGCTTCTCTCTATATTTACATGTCTTATTTTTCGTTTTCTAAAAAAGTATGTTTTGCCCCTTTCATAAATTGGCTGTATTGAAAGGGACATGGGTGTTTATGAATGGGACAGTGTAATAAAAACAGGTAATATTAATATCATTTTTTTAATTATTACTTATGCAGGTATCGAAATCACAGTAGCTATTTTAATTCTTAATAGGAACTAAAAACTCGACACTTAAGCTTATGTAACTAAATGATCTTAATAGCTATAAATAATGAATTGTCTACTCGCATCCTAACCCGAATTTCAGGTGGCATATTTTCACTGAAACAAGTGAAGAATAGTAAGGTTACGAAGGTGACAGGTATGAAAATGACGTCCCCTTCATAAATTTTTGTTGTGTCCCTTTCATAAATAAGGCACCAAAATTGGAAATCTAATTCCTACAATTACAATATGACATAAAAAGGATCAGACATTATACGATATCGTTCCTAAATAAATACCTGTTTAGATGCAGTAATAGAGAAATCAGTCGCTGGTAACAGCACTTCACAAGACAGTTCAAGGAAATACTAAAAGTTATACTTTGAACCTCAAAAAAATTCAATCGTGTATTTCTGTCGTCGTAGATACGATAGCGGCTTAAAATTTGGCTTGATTACACATGAATGAATGTGGCTACAAAATAACAACACTTTTGGCCTGGGCAGATCCTTTATCTTTGAGATAATGACCATGTCCCCTTCAATACGTGTCCCTTTCATCCCACCTCTCCCCTACCTAACATCAAGATAAAATCGTAGCGGGAGCTAAGATATCGCAGCGGACGGAGGCACGCTAAGAAAATTGTTTTCTGCTTTTCTTGAAGATCTACTGGTATTCTTTGTAATCCGATCATCTTGGCACTGATTAGATCAAGCGTCCTTCGAAGAGAGATTAAATATCCCCGACAGATTCGCAGTTTCGACGCGCTTAAGTAACCCCGCAGGGGGAAAGAGATAATAGGGTTCCGCGGGGAATCGCTTTAAGGTCTGTTTGCCAAGCAGGAAATAACTTTATCGAGTCTTCTTCGCGACTCTGCCGTGCCGCGAAACACTTTACCCGAATTACTAGAACTTATAATGCGATCCCCCGCTCCGGTGAACGGCACGCTTAAAGGCCGCCTGCTTCTGAAACGGATTATCAGACCGGAAACGATGCTTCCAGCCTAATAACTCGATAATGAAGAAGCAATATTATTCGAGAGGGTATGATCCAGTTCTTTTCCGGAATCGGGGCGAGAAGGGCTGATAGAGCCGCGGAAGAGATTAATTTCCGATAGCGTGGCCGAGGGAAATCTCGTCGATCCGCTTCCGGTGGCGGGGGTTGGTCGGTCGATGGTAGTGGCCGTGTATTCGCGTCCATGATGCACGCATTAGCAAGTTTTTCGACGGTGCTCCGCTATAAATCATCGGCGAGATGAGAGGTTCGCCTGTGAAAAATGGCAGTCGGACGTATAGGGGTGGCGGTGATCAAGGAAACACCGAAAACATCTTTCGGAAATGAGCACGCTTTCGTTTCTGAATCGTAGCTATTGAACTCGTGAGATTGTAATGTGAAGTTTGAAAATTCCTTTCCACTTGCCACCCTTCATACAGGCATTCTTATAAACTATTATAATGATCTGGAATAATGAATTGGAATTTTCGCGCGTTGATGCATCTTTTTCTGTTTGTCATGCAAAAAGATTGGCATGGTGTAGAACGGAGCGCATGATGGATTCGCGAGACGAGCTTCGACTCTTAAACGTTCCTTTTAAGCAGCCCCCGATTAAAGGCGTCTCGCATTGGAGCGATAAGTATTTCAGGCGTAAAGTCAGGCGACACGCGAGGGTTTACGTGGCGGAACGAGCGCATTCGTCGACGCGCGGACAAAATATCGAGCGTGGAACAAGAAAAGCCACTTGGACGACGGAGCCGCTGCGAGCGTGCTACGCCACCACGAGCCTTCTCTCTAATGCGTTAGTCGACGTTAATGTACTCGCGTTTCTCAGCTACCCCTGAAACACCTTCGGGAAATGCGGCACATGTTGCGGCCGTTTTGGGAAATTCGCTGATATGGAGACGCGGTGGAATTACTTTTCGGAGCATCTGAAGCTGGGAAATACCTAAATATTTCAACTTCTTCTTCCTAATACTTGAATATTCGGTTAAATATTCAGAATTGAAAAAGATTCCAAGGTCCCATATCAAGGGTCTCCGTAATCCCCCAAATAATTCCCCCACGGCATTAGACGAATCTCCATTCCGAAGTTTATCCGGCAGTTCCAATATTCCTTATCCCTCAAACATTACACTTTATATCCCGCCTTCTGGAAGTTTTAAAAGGGTTCCAGGCGGCTCGCATGCTCCAACCGCTTACCTCACCCTTATTGATAAACTCGGGGAGAAGTCTGGGACTAACTTTCCGTCGCGGGCGTCATATCTATCGCGCACAATCGAGATCGACTTTCGCCGCTCCGCAAAGCCCTTTCAATTCGTCCCTTTTTTCACCACACGCGAAATAACGACGACGAAGCGAGGGTGGATTCAGAGTTCTTTCCATGGACAGAATTCTGGAATCCAGCACATCCGATGCAAGCAGTAGATCCCTCTGTCTCGCCTGCTCGATATTTTCTCTTGCGACAAAAGTCCCCCGCGCGAAATATATGCATATTTGCTTGAGCCACGGGCAAATATATTTAACTTCTCTGACGTGGGTCCAGCATTCGCTGTGTGGCCATAGGTGATTCAATATTATACAAATGTCTCTGGAGCCAGCGTAAACGTTCGATGCACATTTTACAACTTCCAACTCATCCTGTCGTTTCATCTGACCTCGGTTGTACACTCCTGATTTACATTCCCAATTGAAAATTGAAAGCCATCGCGGCTGCCCGTGTCTCCAGAACTTGTTTGCGGAAAATCTCGCCCGCCACCGATGAAATTCAAATACTCGTTCCAACTCGCGGGGGCGGTTCTCGCTCGTCAGCGAATCCATGAGACGAGGATTTTACAGTTGCCCCTTATTTAATCGCCATGGTCTAGGGAACCAATGGAAATGCAGGGATGTGTCTCCACGGGACGAGAACTCGTAAGAAACTTCGGTATTCCCTCATAGGAGGGTGGGAGGTAATTTAATTTCGCCAAAATAAATATTAGCCGAAGGAAAGTTCTCTGACGTTTTTCTACCAGCGTTTTTTGATACGGCATCGCCGGTGGCTGAACGCGAGAAACTCCGCCACGGATCGGTTCGATCGACGAGATTGAAGGCGCCGCGAAATCACACGGTATAACGAGGAATAATCATTGGGGATTCGATTGAAAAGTTCCATTATCAGCGCGAAAATGGCCCCGGGAGTACCTACCCACTTCTCTTAACAAGCGGCACCGCCCACGATCGTGCGCGTAATTGCCGGATGAGAAAGGCGAGCGCCTTTTCAGGCGACTAATTCGTCCGACCGCTTGACAAACTTGTTAGCGGAGAGCTTCCGAAAGCTCCACCGCCACTTCCATTCCAACTTCTTATTTGACATCGAGACACTCACATTACGAAGTGCTTGTTAAGTGCGCCGTTAGAGTATCCCGATCGCACCACTTTCGAGCGCTGCGAGCGATTTTCAAAGCGTCTCAAGGGGGGAGACTTTTAAGCTTACAAGGGGAAAGTGTTACTGAAAAGTGTACTTTCCTTTGATATCTCTAAAGAAAACATAGACAACAACACCACCGCCGAAACACCCCTTTTTGGAAAAAATCGATGAAAGCAGAGGAATTTTAACCCTTCGTGGTCACAACTTCTTATAATCACACATTGGTCACACGGGGTTCACTGTACCCCAGCGTCATTTTTTGAGTTACCATTTTCGTATTTTTGAAACTTTTTAGTGATAATTTTACATTCGCAATACTTATACAGTCATGGTTTAATAGTCTCTTTCTAGAAACATAAATTTTGATATGATAAAATTTGTAGTTGAAAATGAGCGATTTTCCATGGTTGTGAGAAAAACCGATTTTTTTAAAAAATTTTTTTATTATTTTTTTGCGATAAATCCCCTTTGGACGACGTAAAGGTGCGACATTTCAAAACGAAAATTGCTCTTGGGGTACAATACACCCCGTGTGACCACGAAGGGTTAAATTGTGACGTAGAAGAGTTCGATTTTTTCTGAAAAATTATTTCTAATAATCTACGCGTAGTATTAGATTCGCTATCTCATAATCGACAAAGTATAAGCGTCAGCGGATTCGTGGATTCGGGGAACGTACGACAGAGGGTTTGGATTATTGAAATTTTTTTCAAGAGAGGGAAAAGAAGACGGGGTTGGAACGTATGAATAGCGAGGCAGGAACTGGCTCGGTTTCAGACACTGTAGTTATGCCCGGGTCATCCTTTGGCAATGCTTTCGACTTCTCAGAAGGATACGCCTTTTTCGTGTCTGGCCATAGCTGGACTTAATTCACTGTTCGTGGCCGCAGTAGTATAAGTGCACCTGAACTGGCCACGGCACGCCTTTTTGCGATTAATATCAAGCAGTCTTCTGCGTCGTTTGCTCTGTTTATCTGATATTTATGTAGCACCGATTCCCGGCTTTAATTACCGAGAGCCTTATTAATACGAGAAACTTCAGCAGAATACGAGACCCTCGCCAAGACCTAATTTCCCGCACGAGAAATCGCAAAATTCTTTTTATACCGTCCTTCGGAGTATTTCAACGCAAATTGCAGCGCGTCCTCGTGCTCCGCGAGCATTGTAAAAAATCCTGCTGGAAGACAGCGACTTTTATGTCCAGGCGCCTCGATCTTCAGGGCTGGACCACAGTACCGGTGCATCGAGGATCGCAGAAATTCAGTTTACGGCTGGCCGAAGCTACAAAAGCGTCTAAATTGTACCGCCGCGAGGGAAATCTACCCTTTAAACCCCGAACTTCTAGTTCTCCTAGTTAAAACGCACTGCCGACATCGAGGCCCCCTTTGTCCCGCGTGATTGCACGCTTTTTCAACCCTCCTACCGCCGAAACGCCAAAGAACCGGCGTACACCTCGGATGTTTCTTGTTTCGCATCGACCGCGAACTATCCCGCTCCCGAGATCCCACCCACGGCATAACACGATCGCTTTTGCTTCATTTTCTCTGGCTGGAGTTTTCCGAAAAGCTTGGCGGAACTTTCTAGCTGGAATAGCAAACGCACTGGCTGAAACAGTATTAACACGTTCGGAGGCAGGATTTCTTTTACCGGCCAACCAGGAAGTTTAGTTTTCACGGAGCTCCCGTTGTTCTTTCGCTGCTCCCTGGACATTGCCGTGTTAATGACTAGTGATGGGACTGACACCGTATCGATACATATCGATACCCTTCTTCACATTTCAATCTGGTATTGATACATATCAAAGTCAAAGGTATCAAAAGAAATCGATGCTTCTTTGATACTTTCATATCAGAATGTATCGATACCTGTTTGATACCTATACAAAAATATTGATACCTACTTGATACCTATACGAGAATATCGATACCTGCAATATCTTTACTTCACGCTGAAGTGTAAATATTAAATGTTTACCAAATGACTGAGACAAGTATCGATAATTTCGTAAAGTATCAAACCGGTTTTGATTCGGTATAGTATTGATATGGTATCGGTTGAAGAAGAATCGGTATCGATGATTGATATCAAGTACATAACATTTCGATGCGTATCGATATTTCCTATTGAGTACTTTGGTATCGAATTGATTGAATATCATCAACAGTATTGGTATCAGTCCCATCACTATTAATGACTCTCGGTTGATCTGGCATTGATTGTTTTTTCGTGGAGATACTACTCGTCTTTTGTTTTCCGCGGCGGCGTTTAATTTTGCTCGATTCTTTCTTGGGTGCACACAGATTTCGTTGCTGATCTATTCACATTCTCCCGAGAGTTAGTTGAACAATTGTAGCTGTTGGGATAGAGTAGGATTCGTCGACACGCGGGAATGCATTATTCGGCGTGGCTGTGCACACGTTACGGACTTCTTGCTGTTGCAAGCCCCGTGTAGACACGCCGCGTGCATGCCTATGACGTCTCCGTCCATGTAAGCCGTTGCAGGGTGCATGCACGGAAGCGCATTCGACAAGCATGAGCGCAGCGAAATGCATTGGATTAGGCGGCCGTCGGTTTTCATGCTAATTCCGTGCCAGAGACCGCGTTTCGCGGAGAATCATCGTCCCCGTTGTCGACAGAGGCTTCGAGCAGAGTCAAAGCACGATTTTGAACACACCAGGCCTGCGGGCAACAGTCACGTAATTTTCAATTCGAACAAATAAAAGAGTAATTGAGATCAAATGATAGTTAATAGCTGATTCTTCTACTAACCTTTGTACCAATTTTCAATTTTTCGTAATCCAACGCTTCTGAAATTCGGGAAACCGCGTCAGGTGATTACGCGTTGAAATTCGTCGATTTTCGCAGCGCGACGATGCGGAAAACACGAGCGGAATCGAGGTTGCAACGATGTAACTACGGTCGCTGTCGGCCGCGAAACAATGCACTTGCTGATATTTAGTTACCCGCCGTCAACAGCAACCGGTTACGCCGAATTCACGGCGACGCCCGGGACGCAAGCAGATTACACGGAATTGGTTGTTGCGTCGCTCGTCGTGTCGCGAGCGAAATCATTTTTCCCGTGTTCGATCCGCGGTCTGTTTGCCTATGGGAGCTCCGATCGGAAAAGTAATTCGTTCACGCTGGATCTTGGGCCAAGTCACTTCGCCCCCTGACACTTTCGATGCTGTGAATCGCACGCGTGCTTTTCAATTTCTGCAGCAAGAGCGGGGAAAGCTAGCTCACGTGACCTCCGCACAACCCTGCGAAATGGTTGCACTCACTGGTCAACGTCAACATCCCCCTCATCGTGATTAAAATAATCGGGGAACGTTAAATGGTTGCACGTTTCGTGGATCATAATTCCCAGGAAAAACGCGGTGTAATTGAACGACTGAAATTACGTAGTGAAAGCAGCTGAGAGTGGTAATCGTGAATAAATGTGGAGCAGCTTAGCCGCCGGACTGAGCCCATTTCAGCCGTCAATTTTTCATCGATAGGTATGGCTCGCGTGTAAAGGGCGGCTAATTGAAACGAGCGTAATTCGTAAAAGCCTGTGGTTCGGTGGCTGATTGGGATTACATGGATTATGCAGGCGGCAACGTGTCGCCGCTTTTGCGAAGATGCGTCACAACCGGTACAAAGCTGATTGCGGCTATTATTCGGTCAAAGCTCGCTTCAGCGGCGATCGTGTTCCGTGCATGACTCCCTGTCTGTCCTGCAACGCGGTGCATCCACTGGCGGAACTGCACTGGACGCGGGTGCAGTTAGGGTTGTGCTCCAAGATGCTTCGTATTAATTAGCACGTACATGAAATTCGAACTGTATCGTTGGAATTCCAGAATTGTTCAAATCCTTGATGCAAGTTCAGGTTTTTTAGTAATTACGAAGAGATAGGGTAAAACTATACAATACGCCCCATTTGACAAAACGCCCCACCATTATTTTACGCACATAAACCAGGATGCATCAACGCGATCACCAGATTCGAACTTGCCTCAGTCGGCCACAACTGCCGCAATAAAAATACCAGCAAATATTACGGCTTTTAAAAAAATATACAAGAATTTATATTTTCGGCCTTCAGACAATTTGCGGTTAGTATGTGAGAAATTCAATTTTCTAAGTCGCTATTGTATTTGCGATAAATTCACACATATATTTCGAAAGTAGACAAACTAACCTCTTTAAATCGTTATTGCCCGAACCTTTTTTCACTACGTTGTTGCTAAATTAAAGCCGGGACGTTTCGTACTCCAGAATTTACAATGTGCCCCAGCAAAGAATTTACAATATGCCCCACCTCAAAATCATATTTTTCATGAGTAACGTATTTCTTTTCTTTTTCCTGGATAACAGAAACGTCACATAAATATACATACACATATAAGGAATACATTACGGGCGAAACTAACACATGTTTCGTTCGTCAATCGCTATCTTCACTATGCAATCTAATCCAAATTTTGACAGCTTACAGTCAGGTTATAACCTGACGAGTATTAAATAAGGTAAGTTGTCAAAATTTGAGATGCCACGTGTTTTTACAAATATGTATCGTTGTACTATTGAATTGCAAACAAAATGCAGTCTCAAACACATGTTAAGTTGGCAAATTTTTACTTATTTATGTCGGAGCGTTTTGTCGCATAGATGGGGCGTTTTACCTGACGACTGTGTTACAAAACGTCCCATGTTATTTCCAGTTATGTTTTTATCACAATTTCGGTGTAGTTGTGAAGAGTAATGAACACTTAATGTGTTTACACAAAAAATTTAAAGAATTATTAAAAAATATAGATTTTATAGATGTTTCTTTAAAAGTGGGGCTTATTGTATAGTTTTACCCTATAGTGTTAAAAGAGGAGAAAGTCTAACCAGCGCGACCGTTACGCCCACGCTCCGTTGTTTATAATTCAAAGAGGCGATCAGCTGGTAATAAATAACGCATTCTCCCTTCCCCATGAATATTTAACGCCGCGAAACCCGCCGGAAACACACCGGGCCGTATTTCTTGCGGGAAATAATGGTCGCGCTGTGAATTAAGCTTGATCAGAATAAACGTCCGCTGTAGATCTTCGTAACAGCCGCGGGGGAAAGCAGTGAGAGAGGCTGGTCATCATAGTGGGTGCTTTCCAGTTATGAGATTCGCGGTTTTCCCTCTTTTATAAGTGAAACGGTGTGTCTTCTTAGCTGTGAGACGCCTTTAGGGGAAGATTGCGAGTATCCGTAGCGGCAAAGTTATCGCGCGACGTTAATGTCTTCGGCGATCGATGGCATAGTTGCCCGTCCCTTTGTAAACTAACCCGAGGAGGGCTTTGACGTAATACTACGCCCTTTTATAACTTAAAACTAGAGGCTTTGGTGCAGTGCTACGTGAGGCGACATTGCAAGCACTCGACGCAGCGATACGGTCCCTGGTATCATTTAACGCGATGATACGTTTAATCGTAATCTAAGAGTAGAGGAGATGTGGGGCAAGACGAACTAGCGGGGTAAGATGGGAAAGCATTATTTATAAAAAATGGAAGGTACTACCGTATACACGTAAACATATCAGCGAGTTCGGTGCAAAAGAGCATCGGTCTGAAAATAGCAGTGTTATAGATATTACATTTTTCTAATAACGATATAATTGTTCAGGAAGTTTGTAATAAAGTAAATGGCCCAGTGCTTAAACATGCCCCAATTATTAAAAATTGAGAAGAAAATTTGCTAATAATAACAGTTTTACTAATTTGCAACGTTTAATCTGATCGAAATATAATTGCAAAATGTATTAGCTTTATATAGATACAATTATATGCTTACATCACTGAATAGTTATGTCAAGAAAAAATATTATTGTACAGTAAAGCTTCAACAGTTTCAATCTCGCTTCTTACCTAATGGGCTCAAGCAAGCAACAGAATATTTTTGTTAAGGTTGTAATTAATTAATATTTTATCGTTTTTTTAAATAGTACAGTTGTTTTGGATTTATTAAATATTGAAGATTTGAAAATTAATTGGATCTCTTATTAATTTTTGGTTTTTAATATTTAAATTGTTGCGTTTATTCACTAGTACACGATAACAACGCATGTTTAATGGTGGCATGGTGGTTAGGCGCCGGTACTTATTCACTGGGCCATTTACCTTATTTTAGGTTATAAAGTCATAGCTTTTATTTTATAAGCTTTTATTTTTACTTTTTATTGTTTTCGTATTTGTTTTCGAACTTCTTAAAGTTCTGCAATATAAAGAAATGTTAATTATTGTTTTATCAACGATTTTTATTCAATTTTATTTTATGTTCAAACACTGGGACAGCTAAGTTTAATCACTGGGACATGCCGTAAATTCTGTTTAATCACTGGGTCAATGGGACGCTTTTATAAATTATAAATTTTAATATTTTTCTTTATATAAATGATACTCTATAATACATCTTTTGAAAGAAGAAGACTCGGTCTAACGATTGGATAAACATTTAGATCAAATTATATTATTTTTAATTATAAAAAGTCTTAGTAACCGCAACCTTTGCCTTAACTGTTTAAGCATTGGGCCATTTACCTTAGTGTCACTTTAGTTATGTTTATGTTATTTAACTAAAACCGGTAAGTTAATTTTCCTTATTAGTTACTTTTTCATAAATTCTGAGTTTTCACTAAGACATGGTTAAGGTTATTTTATAAAAGCATGTGAAGTATTAAATACGTATTGGGGCAAGACGGGATCGGATGAGTGGGGCAAGATGGGACGTCCCCATCATTGGGACGTGCCATATTACCTCATTTAACGGACTTTATCTACGAATCTTGTCTTTGTTGTAGATCCATATTTTGTAAAATGGTAAGAACATACAAGAAAAAGACAAATAGAGGCGAATGGTCTAAAGAGAGTATGAAGAAAAAAAAGTAGCCGAAGAGAAAAAGACAACAAATTCAAAAAAACGAAAAAGGACTTCAGAAAAATCAAGACTAACGTCAATTAAAAAAAGAAAATAGAATTTCTTCACATTCAAACTTGCTTCTTTATGAAATGTGTCAGTAAGAAAACATGTTTCGTCTTGCCCCCACAGCAATCCCATCTTGCCCCTTATGCGGGGCATGATGGGAAAATTGAGTTACTTAAGAAAAAGATGTTTATTTTAGTTTTTGGTCCTTGTGATCTCCTTTCTGTTGCTGAAATTTGAAGATGAAAATATACTGATTCTAAAAATGCTTAAATAAATGTTAAAAAAGAATATATTTGATTTCCTCCACGTTTCTGCTTAGCTATACCGTCTTGCCCCACATTCCCCTAATACTTTTTAATTTCGCGTACTTGAGCGGTGAGAAAATGAAAGAGATGTATCGTATCAACTGTTTCATCGGTACAAAGCTAATTGCAGCTATTGTATCGCGCGCGTACACCTGCTGTAACCGAGACCACGTTGTTCCGTTGCTGCACGCGAGTCGACTCGCAACCGGAAATGCACTCGAGGTGGTGCAGCGCGTGAAACGCATCCGATTAGACGCTGCACCGCGCTTGGCTCCGTTTCGCCACGAGTCGCCGCTCGTAGAATCGCATCGCGGCTCGCTTCGCTGCCAAAATCCTTGCTCGGTCTCCGTTGCCATCGCTTATCTTCAGCGAAACACTCGCGCTCGTGGACAGAGCTGTACCTAGCCCCCGACTCGATTCAATGGAACTGTGGGACACTTCGGGAAGGACACGTTTCACCCTTCGATGGAGAAAAATGTTTCTAGCCTGTTGGCAACTCGGTAGAGCTTCCTCGATTCCTTTAGAAAGCAACCTTCAAGCTGGACACCTCGAGTGGTTTTTCCAAGTGGTCCAAGAGAATGAAACACTGCGTTACTCTTCAGCTTATCGTTCCATCTGGCTTGCTTTTAACTCGCACTGAAATATTTCTGTCCCCGTAACCCCTTTCTCTTCGGTTCTACAACCCCCAGGACCCAGTTGAATTCGTTTTCTTTTTCTTTACCATGACGTTCGTCGCGCCAGAAGTGAAATTCCGCGTAGAAATCTTTACCACCGGCTTCCTGGCGAATAGTCAGCAACTTTCCTTTCGTGGAATCGCGGTGGCGCTCGTAGAAACTCGATTCTCCGTCCCGAATTCAAACAAACTCGAAATCCACCACCCCTACCTCCACAATGCAGACTGGAAGATTTATGTGCCCGAAAAATGCGCAACGTCTCCACGTCTCAACGTGTACCGCGAGCGCCGTGGAAAATTTGCGTGCATCTCGGCGCTACGTTCAGCCGCTGACGCAGAGGGTGGAGGACAGTAAATAATAAGAATTCGGTGTCTTTAGACGTTCAGCAATTTGGGCTAATGCCAGCTTGCATTTCATATCCGTGAAAGCTCGTTGCGTGTTGAAGCATTCGGGCCATAAATCTCGCGGGGAAAAGCGTTACCTAATATCTTCCTTACTATTTCGAGCTGCTAAGGGAAGGGCTGCGCTCTCCCCCTCGTGACATGGCCTCTCTCACAGAAGCTTGGGAAAATAATTATCTGTCGACTTTCGCCGAACGAAACAACCCCACTATGATATATCACCCTCCATAGCCCATTTTACCTTCTGGTAGATAATATTCTTCCGGCCACTTTCCCTCACCCTTCCTGCTTTTTCTGTGCGTCGGAATTTTTTCCCGCCCCGCAGCCACTCATGGCGATTAACTGCTAATTGAGGTCCACCCGGAACAGAAACTCTCAAAAAGCCTCCGGGAGCCCTCTGGCTTCTGGGTTCCAACGTGTGTACGCTGACACAGATGTCATCCTTTCAGTCATTGGCGCTCCTCGTTGTTCTCTCGCTTTTCACGCGTGGAATTTTGTGGCAGACTCTTCTCGTAGACTACCACAGGTGTCGCATTTCAAAGCTTTCAGAGGTAAACGCTGCTTGTGCATCTGTTTGAGTAAGTGTATCTGGCAGTGCACCACTTTATCGCTTGATAATCGCGCTGTTGAAATTCGAATTGATATTGATGGGAATTTGTACAAAATGTAAGCTGAATCCTGTCACTTGTTACCCTTTCAAGAGAGTTGCACGATTCGTTTGCAAAGCTGGGGTCGGGGCACAAATTCTCCGACTGTAAAACACCTCAGGGATGAGAGTGGAGCTCGGAAGGAATCCGAAAGGTAGCTGGTTCCGTGGCTCGATCTATCGTTTTTTATTTCCATGGGATCCTACGGTCGACGCTAATGAGATTTGCAGCCACGAAGGAGCCGATAGTGGCGTCCAAATTGGCTGCTTCGATTATCTCCCATTCGACCGTGGATCCAATTAGGACGATCAATAGCTCGCCGGTATATAATTATAAATATAAGTCGAGCGCGCCTCCAACCAGCGTTTTCTTCGATGCAGATTCGCGAATTCGGCCAGGGGACTGCTTTTATGTCGCGGAAAATCCTCGGGACAGCGTTCGTTAGGCGAAATCCTCGTTGGAATATCTCAGCATCCTGAATCCTCAAACGCTCCTCTCGTAGATCGGCCTAATAAGTCTCGAGCATCGCGCGAATATAAATAGTGCAGGGCAATTTGGAAATATCTCCTCGAACATAGCCAGGGAAGATGAAAAGATTATTTCTTATTTGCGAATATCGAGACGACGATGTAACGCAGTAATGGTCCCTGGAAGCTTCCAAGAAAACTTGCACCATAATTTAGTCGAGCAGAGTGGGACTTTCGGCGGAGGAAATGGAGCGTCACGTATGAAATTTTGCAAAATACCTAAATGTGTAGAACCTTCTTCTTTCTGTCTCTACTAGTCTCTCTTTCGTTCCTCTTCCACCAAAGTAAAATCTCCCCCAACGAGCAATTTTAACTTGCGTCCTCGCCAGTTCGAAAAGAAGCGGAGTAGAAGGATGGAATTACCCCGATTAAGTTCAGATAGACAAGCTAACGAGATCCTCGATCTAAAGGAGGATTTGCACGATTTCAACTTGCACAATTCCTCGCGTGACTCGGGAAGTAAACGTCAGAAAAGTCGAAAGGGTAGGATCAACGACCTGTTCCAAGGTACTCGGATAATTTTTTAACGGTGAAACGCTTCCACCCCATTACGGACGGTCGTAAATAACCTGGCGTACTTCCGTTGCGCCTCGAACGACACAGAATTTTATAGGTGGCACGATAAATAACAGCCGGTTGTCGATTCCATTATACGGGTAATAAATCCGGGATCAGTTTGATGCGTGATGATTTACGAAAATTCGAGGCGCAGCCTCTTTCGCCACGCAACAATATCTGTTTAACTCGACGCCTGTCGGCGTAACCGTGCCGGCTAAAAGTGGCGCCGTCTGAAGCCATCCATCTTGCGGCCGACAGACAGGTATTACCCGTGGAAAGCAGCGACGAGTAAAACGAGAACAAGGCGGCGACGTGTAAACAACAGTATCACCGAGACTCGGTAAAAATGGCAGGAAATTTCGCGGAGATTCCCGCGAATCAGTTCAACCGAGCTTCGAAAGATTCTGGCTACATTCTAAACTGTACTAAGAATTGTAGAAATCAGAGATCACCGAGAATTCGTGGAGCAATCGATTCTTCGTTCCGACTTACTTCAATCCTGCTACAGTCCCTATGGTTCGCTCTATACTTCAGCTGAGCTTGGATTAAACTGGATGAATCATTGCATACCGTTTACCAAAGTCACGAGTTCAGAGGAAAACTGCTCGCGCGTTCATGCATCATTTTAATGGCTACGACGGTTGGAAAAGGAGGTTGAAAAGGAAGGGTCAGGCCGAGGAGAGGAAGATTTTCGTTCTGGATTCGACAGTGGACTGGTCTAGGAAGTCTACCTGCGAGACCTGTGGCTTCACCGCGGGGACATTTGGTGCTAGAGCGAAGGATTTATTCGGAGGAATTGGAGACTGCCCCGGTACAGACTGGAACAGGGGGAAATCCTGTGGTAGGGAGCGTGGGATATGCTGTCGCGATAATAAATATGGATCTCCAGGAAGCTGGTCTGCAAGATGGACTCAGTTTCCTGTGTTCAGTCCAACTTGTACGATTGCAGACTGGGCAGTCTACACTATTCAGTCTACATATAGGAAACTTCGGAAAGTCTAATTGGATAAATATCAATCACGCTCTTAGCAGCCTTTATAAAATTTTGGCTTCACAAAGGGAAAGTATAATGCGTCTCTAATGTGGGTCGCAAGAAGCACGAAGAGAAGAGACCTATAAATAGGCTTAAGCACAAAGCACACAGCGGGCTTCCGGTTTGCCTCCTGTCGTTTCTTCTCGACGAAGATCAAAGTTGCAAAGTGCCACTTGGCCGAGTGGATACGTGCTGATCTGAAGGGCTCAAAGCGACGGTGCAATGACGGTCGTTGGGGCTTTTCATAAATGCTGAAGATGCGAGAACCGAGCTCGATCAAAGTGGCGGGGGTGTGATTATCCTTTGGGCGGTGAATTTGAAGAATCATCGAAAAGCTCGTTCTTCGGACCAACTCGCGGTGGATTGAGCAATATTAGCTGATTGTAAGTGAAGGTCCTATGCGATAAGCTCATACTGCATCATATGTAACCAGGCACACATGCGTATATTACCAACCAACCAGACACAGAATGTACACTAAAAAGCCGATAGTTCATTTGAACTTTCACGAGGCAAGCGTCGACAGGGGAGAGGATGGAAGCAAAAGGACAGAGGGTTGTTTTGAAACGGATGGCTCGTTTCATCGGATCTGTCGAATAAATACGCAACGGATTCGCGATTTTTTTTCCATTTATTCCCCGTTTCAAATATGTGGATTCACGGAGGATGGACGCGCTGTATATTTCCTCCCGAGAGTGGATGCAGTGTTTTTCTCATTTTAATTATTCGCGCTGCGCGGATTACTTTGACCCCATATTCTCCAACAGCGATTCGTCGATAAATTCGTTCGGTCACGGACGAACGAACGCTGCGCTCACGTGTCACGATTTACACAGAAACGAAGGATACAATGGCAAAGGGTCGCTGACATTTTAACGCGTCCTGCGCGGCCTTGTGCAAAGAACCGCTTTCGGAAACGTGTGTGATCGAATGAAACTGTGTCGTCGACTCGTACGTGGAGTTCTCCAAAGTACCATTACGCAGACTCCGCATAGGATAGCAATTTTTTACTGCCCGATCGATTTACTCAACGATCTTCGAACCTTTCGCGATGTCAAGAGCCTCAGAGGTTCGATATTATACCGTCATAAAAGCGACTTCAATATTTAAGAGGCGAGAAAGCATTCTCCTCGCGATAAAAAGTAATTCCGACGGTCTGAGCAGCTATAAACAGGTAGCGATTATCCCCTTTATGGAACCCTTATCCACGATTTTTTCCCATGAAGATCCATTTTACGAGCACGACCCTCGAGCGCGTAAGTTTCGCCCAGCACGAGGCGCTAAAAACCTCGCCAAGTTTTCTCCACTGACTATGCGACTCTTCCGAGCAGAGAAAGCTTTTCACCGGTGTTTAGTCGCATTTTGATTAATTGTTGCACTGTACGAATATTGCACAGAGCTTTGTATAGGGGAAACAGGGGCAAAGTGACACGAAAAAAGTTTGAAGTCGAATAAAATTTTCCCTTTCAATAAAAATGTGTGGAAATAGATTTATAATATAATTTGAACATTACTATTGATAAATTACGAATAGCAATACTTAAAATAAACTTAAAGTATATTAAAATTCAATTTGAAAAGAAAATGCCAAAACTGACCACTTTACCCCATGTATGGGGTAAAGTAAGCTACTATCCGGGGTATAGTGAGGTGCAACAAAATAGGAACTTTAATTAAGGATATAGGTAAATATTAACCCCTTGTATTGGAAGGACGTGTGTAGCACGGCAACTTGTGGCTTTTTTGCACCGTAGTTGTCAAAAACTGTGGCAGATTTTTTATTTTTTTTTAGGTTAGATTCTGTTCCATCACGCCGCGTGGTTTTCTAGCCAGCTGACAGGTTGGGGATATTGCGCACATCACTTGCGCATTGGTTTTTAGCAGCCAGTTGCAGCTCAGTTTACCCCGGTCACTTTACCCCGAATGTGCACTCAGTGGAAAATGAATTATTTAATAATGTTAGGATTAATGTTTTCTCAAACGCTTGTGTATGTATGTTTATAAGTTTGTTATAAACACGCAGAAAAAATTTGGAGTTAAAAGAACACATTTAAGACTCATTTATCCAAAAAGCTAAATTGAAAAGAAAACCAATTGGAAGTCTATAAAACTTCATTTTGAATTTTTTAAATGAATTTCTATTTTTTGATATCTGAATGTGCATAATTATCATTGTGGTATTACACACATTTATTACATCACCAAAATTTGTAAATATATTCTATTGTTAAAGAATAAATTAAGGAAGCTCATTTTACCCCGAGGTTCACTTTGCCCCGGTCTCCCCTACTAGCTGAGGTTTGCCTCGGCAAAAGTACGGACGCAACGTATTAACAAATTTCCTTTGGAAACTTACCCCGTTCGTCACTTCGAAACGTCTTGAAATTCACCTTTCTTTTAATTCGCGAGAAGGTTGGGATACTATCTTCGAGCCACGTTTCCCAGCCACCTGTTACGGCATTGAAAATTCAAAGCACTTATCCGCGACTCAAATTCGCCGCAAAATAGACCTCTCAGTGCTGTGATTCTCCTACAAATGCTTTTCAATTGCTATTGTTTTCGTCCGCCAGCAGCCGCGAGTCAACGGAAACCCATTAAACGCACAATTTTCATCTATCTCGAGAGCCTCGGGATAACGACCCATTTTTAAGACAATGACCAGAATTTTTAACGGCCACTGCGGATGCAACAGAAGCTTACAGCGACCGCTTCCAAAGAAGCGCGGAACGTTGCCCGCTACTCGATTAAATGGGACTGTCTTAAAATTATTCTTTCAAATTTCTCCTCCGCCCTGCTTTCCTCTCGGTGATACTCCCAGAGTCTCTCTTACTCCGGGGATTACAGCCTAACCCACCGAAAGAGGGATCGTTTTGAACGTCCCTTTTACGTGCCTCGTAATAAGAAGATTGGCTTTCATCGGGCAAGTTAGTCGAAAGATAAAAGGACATTTTCAGTCGTGAAAGTCCCTGGGATTCGTGATCCTTGTACCTTTTCGCAGTAATAATTGTGCTATGGTTGCAGGCTTTGTCTCTATTTCTACCCCTCTTTTCTCCGAGCCTCTTCTGGATCCAATAATAAGATTCTCGGCGGGGACGGTTACGTTTGTCCTTGAATCGAGGCCCGGGAAAAAGGATTTGCCCGATGCTCGCGATATATGTATATTGGCCCCTATCGGAGTCAATTCGGTGCAATAAGCCCTCGGGAACAAGATTTTATCGGGGGCGAGGGCAATTGCAAGATCCCGAGGCAATCTTTCTGGCCTCGGATGCCAGGGCCGGGTTTTACGCAGCCACGTGCAACGAATCTCGCACACGGCCGGTCCAATCGTCTTATCGAATGCACGTCTCTCGCCCCGTTTTCCACGACATCGTTCATTGGTCTGGTTTGATTCTGGTGACACACTTCGCTGCTGCGTTTTCGGCCTTCATGTAGGACCTATTCCCGCATTTCTTTCGGAGTTGAATGGCGTTCTCTGGATTTGAGTCTCGAGTGGTGAGATTAAATAGAGGGTTCAGAAGCCAATCGGTGTAAGTTCGTTATTATTAAAACTGAAATTTACACTGTTTGTGCTTTGAATAATTTTGTCTATATAGTAATTCCATGATCAATATAATTACCGCCATTTATTAATTTATCAACTGAAAGTCTTAACAATAAAGAGATTTTTAGAATACATAACTCATTTTTAAGGAAAGTTGGACTTACACTGATTGGCTTCTAAACCCTTCAAGTCGAGGTAGTTTAATGCCCAAGTAACGAGACTAATTTTGTACTAATTCATTAGAATATCAGGGTGCGAAGTCTATTTGAATGACGTAGGGTGAATGAAATGCAATTTCTTTCGCTCCATTTGCCTTTTAACCCTTCGTGGTCACACGGGGTGTATTGTACCCCAAGAGCAATTTTCGATTTGAAATGTCGCACCTTTATGTCTTCCAAAGGGGATTTATCGCAAAAAAATAATAAACAAATTTTTAAAAAAATCGGGTTTTCCCACAACTATGGAAAATCGCTCATTTTCAACTACAAATTTTATCATATCAAAATTTATGTTTCTAGAAAAAGACTATTAGACCATGACTGTATAAGTATTACGAATGTACAATTATCACTAAAAAGTTAAAAGATTCAAAAATACGAAAATGGTAACTCAAAAAATGACGCTGGGGTACAGTGAACTCCGTGTGACCAATGTGTGATTATAAGAAGGTGTGACCACGAAGGGTTAAACGCAAGTCACTCGTAGGTAATCGCACGGTAAGAAACTTCCCCGCAGTGTGCACCCTTATAACTATCTCGAATAGAAACATCAACAAATATCGACGATCTAAACCGCTAAGAACCTCCCCAACCTTCCCATTGTATGCATGGTTTTCAGCAAAAGTGCAGTCCGGAAGGATTGACGGGGAGTGCATCGCGATGCATTCAGCTGGCAGATGTTACGATGCCACGTTATCGATCCTACCCACGGAGCACGCAACGATGGATATATTTTCCTGGCGTTTCAAGCAATCTCCATCAATGTTTTTCTTTCCTGTTCTCCTAGAGTCCTAGACCTCTCCTTGATCCGCATTTCTCTCTTACACACCACTTTGCACTATTCCCTTGTCGAACCCACGTGTCTGCATCACGATCAAATCGATTACAAAATCTAGAAACTTGATTCTACACGCGTGTAAACACGAGAACGGAATAAGATCTACGATCGCCCTTGGACCGTTTCGTTGAGGAAGCTGGTTCCGCCGAGCTAAAACCAATGCTAATTAATGAACAGCTCCTGGTCCCCAATATTAACCAGTTCTCTACAAGGAAAAAAGGAAACCACCCCGAAATTGGGATTTAACGCGAGGTGTAAGGCGCGATTAAGCTGCCGCGGCACGATGAGAATCTAGTGGTCAATGAATCGTCGCGTTAATGAAATTTTCCACAGTTCCTTGGCCGCGGAGGCCAGTTAACCGCCCTGTGAATATATTCAGCAAACGGGTTCGATGCTCTACATTAATTTGGTCGGGGGAATCGTCGCGTAAAAGATCGTCGTGACATAATCGCGACGGAAGTGCACGGTGAATTAATTCCTTTCAAGGGGAAGAATGTAATACGATAGAAGCACGCGAACTCGCGAGCTCGCGGTCTCGTTCCTCCCTCCACGGGGTTCACAGCGCGGAATCGTGGCCCCCGTCGTTTGTTCACGGTAATTGTAATTATTGTTCATCGTAATCTACATGGAACAATAAAGCAATGACGCTCGGGCCGCGTGGTCAACATTCCCCTGCAGCACGCGAAATAATATTCATTGCCCTCTGCGAAACAATAATACACTGCCAGCTGTTGGACCGCGTAATTATTGTAAAGCGACCAACAGGACTTTCCCTTAAATTATTCACCGTGTCGGGGGAGTGTAATTACTCTGCCACGTCGATTAATCGATTTAAAACAAGGGGTATCGGGCAACAGCGGCTGGATAGTGTCTTCTGGTACGTTTGAATCGCGCGTCGACGTGGTTCATTGGTTCCCAGACTCGTTACGAGACACGTCGCGTGCGATTATTTAAGATAAAGGCTGCTGGTGACTAGTCGGTTGAGCGTAGAAACGCAAACTGTTCCTCACGGTTTTTGTATGCAGTCGCGCGATCGTTTTTCTATTTACCATGGAGAAACGAGGCAAGAGAATTATTGGATTTCTGTCGGCCGTATCGCCAAGCCTCCAATGAAATTCACGCCCAGCCTTTCGCTCTCTTCATTTCACCCCGCTTGCCTGCCCCCTCGAGCCGTCTCCGTTTCCTCGTTCGACGTCGATCCCTTCGAAAAAATCCGCGGCTCACAACCACCGGGGGTGGAAATATTGTGGCGTTCCTCTGGCTCGCGACGTCACGTTCTGCCCGTGGCGCTTTTTTATCTTACCAAGTAACGCTCCGCCAGCGAAACGACAGAGTGACGTGGCGCCCGTCTCTCTTTTTTGTATCAATAATTGCAGAGAAAATCAAATACCCCCGTCGCTGAATCTACCAGAGTGACGGGAGGAGGGGTGTCTTTGTTCGCGTTGGTCGATGACCTGTACTTTATTCCAACGCTCCAGACTCCACGAAATTAGGAAACCTTTGTCGATCTTTTATACTCGCGGCAAAAGCGTGTAATTGTGCCAGGATTGTCTTGCAAAGGGATGCGAGGGGATGTCGATACTCTATTCTTCTTGATGGCTGTTAAAACGCGTGGTCCGGTGCATCGCGACTCGCGTCAAGCCGTAACTCCCACGGGCAGCTCGTAATTTCCATCGTAATCAGCTTATCCGCTGTGACAATTCTAAAATCGCCGTGCCGATGGATCGGTTTAATATTCTATCAGGCCCAGTCAGCGCGTCCATTATTCGAACGCGTGTAATACCGAGGCGATTTACGAGGGAATGTCCCCACGTGCTCCGGCTAAAAACTGCTGATTCGTTGCTGGCAACGTTGTCCCACTTTTCCCAGGCTTCTTCGGCAATAAAGTGAACGAACGATATCCTCGAGTCTCGCTGTCTGTGTCGAGGAAACACGATTCCCCCTTCTTCTCCTTTTTTTTGTCACCCACTGCGATAAAACAAGGGCTCGTCGCGATAACGAGGGAATAAACGTCACAGTTAGGAGCACTATTGATTGCAGAGAAAACATGTAGTTCGACGTTGGAGTGACTTAACTGCTGTCGAAACTGTGAACAGCTGTTGACGCTGTCCCGCGTCACTCGCGAGACTTTAACGAGTCGACCAGTTGTAAATCGTGCTCGGGGCACACGGTATTTGGTTGTATATGAGTGCAACGGATTATACGAGAACTTTTGTGAAGCAAGCGTTCCGAATTGTACACGAAACGTATGAGTTTGCACGGCTGTATAACGAATCAAATGCACATGCAGAACGTTTAATTCAATTCGATTGAATAAGCTTATACGTTAATCGTTTATAGAGCGTTTCATGCGACACTATTTAATTAGTCTTGACACACAGAATATCCAAGTACCTGCGTGCACATTTCGTGCGCAAAAAAAGGGACATCAGAACAAAATACCAGTGAACCACATTCAGAGAGGGAGAAGAAAAGGAGACAACGGTGAATTCGTTTCAGAGGGCGTGGGAAGATAAATCGCGCTCCGGTGGAAATACACCCGGAGTACGCGATGCGAAGGAAAAGTCATTTTTTCTCCGTTTCCCGCGGAAAAAGCATGGCGTAAAACGAAGGATACCGCGGCGGGCGCTTTCGTGCATCCATCCTGGCTCGACGGACGCGTCGGATCCGTTTTTATTTCTTCCTTGGGCAACGTGATCGCGAAACGATTTCATTTTCCGTCAGTCTGGAAATACGGCATGGAAATTATCCTCCGAGGATGGTTAAAGATTCCGTTGTTTCCAGATCCTTCGCCTTCTCGTCTGACCCTCTGCGTTTTCACTCGTGCATTGTTTTGTTCGCGAGATGAACAGGTATTCCTCTGTTTTTTTCAGCCCTGGAAATGGGATAGCTTTGAGGAGTAACAGACCGAATCTGATGCTAAATATCTGCTTACGGTATTCCTAATGAAAACGTGTACTTTCTCATTTCACTCGCGCTTTATCTCCACTTGCTATCATTCCTTTGCCGCTCCTTATCCAATTTGTCCTGCTTCATGCCCCTCGTTGACTCTTCTTTTCACTGAATTAACAATCACCTCTCTTTTCCCTGCTCCCATTGTATTGCACGTATGCTGTTCTTATCTCTCGCATAAAGCCAGACACTCACTAGAATCGTGGACGTAACGATAAAGTCTGTTTAAGAAAATATTATTATTATTTATTCCACGGGTAAAGACCCTTTAGCTTACAATGAACAATTCATAAAGGTAACAAAGAAACAATGCGAAAGAAAAGAAAAGAAAAGAGAAGAACAACTAGGTCATAAATAAGAAAACAATAATAAAAGAAAAGAATAGAACTAATGAACTAGTCAAATTAAAATTAGAATTAGAAGCAAGTCAAAGCCCGCAAACGATATTTAAAGGTGGCCAATGAACCATTAAAAAAGTCGACATGTTCGGTATAAAGATTCGCTAATTTACATATCCTGTTAATGAAGCTATTCATACCAAACGCACCATTATATCTCAATAATGATCTGAGAGAAATAATAAAGATTACCCAGAGCCAAAATGTCGGCAGAGTTCATACAACCATTAATAATGCTGAAAAGGCAAGTAAGCTCAGATAGAGATCAATGATTTTCCAACGTGAGAAGACAGCTGACTTCAAGAATAGAACTATATTCATGACATAATCGAGACATCGGTGTGCCAAGTTTAAAAGCCAGCAGTCGCAAGAATTTACGCCGAACGCGTTCCAATAATGCAATATATATTTCCTGATAGGGATTCCAGACAGGAGACGCGTACAATAAAATATTAAATTATTATAAAGTCTGTTCAGGATTCGTATTGTAAGTGGTAGTCATTCCCATCATGAATACTATTCTAATTCCATTTTACTGCGATTTTCCCTCCTGTATATTCGATTTTCCCTACGTTTTACCCTCCATCGCTTTAATTCGATCATGAATGTCCGTTGCTATGTTTCCAACGTATACAGAGCCAGGCAACGACGTCAATTTGTCACTTCGATTCTCCCACCGCGGTGGACATATAGGGGCTCGGGGAAAAAGCAAATGACAATGTTCCCCGTGCCCACTTCCGGCCCCCTTGCAAAAACCGCGCGACTTTGTCTCCCTCTTATCGCTGGCGATGCGTCGTAAAATTAGCGCAATTACTTGTACGGCTTCCCTCCCTTTTGCCGGCCGCTTCTTTCGCGCCGAATAATTTATCACTTTAATCGCCCGACGACGATCAAGATGAATATGGGACACCGACAAAGGGCCACCGCTGTGCCAGTCCCTGCGACATTGTACCCAGGAGAATCTTTCTTTTTTTTTCGCTCGAAACGTAATAAATCGTGGTCATCGAACGTCCTGGGCGAAAGCAATTTATAACGTGACTCGGTTATTATACGAGTGACGGCCGAAAGTGTGCAAGTTTAATGAATTGGATTTCTACTGAAATTCAAAAAGGGTGAGGTGAAGGTTCCAGGTTAGCGAGGATTAAATTGACAAGTGAATGATATGGAGGGCAGGATAAAAGTGTGTGAAAGAATTTATTCATCGAACAGTAGAATATTAAATCCCTCTGATTTAGCAAATAAAACACTCGTCAGAGTTTCTTCGTTAGGGTAGAAGGTAAAGGTCCTGAACTTTGGTGTACTTGGACAGTTGACACTGCCATCGACGTTGATGCAAAAGGAGCAACCATTACTTTCACCCGTCTCGGTTACACCGTCCTTCACCGAGAAAGACTAATTTGTCAGTGGACGGTGATCAGAATCAACAAAGAACGCCGACAAAAGGCGGACGACTACCTCATCCTTCTTCCTGTCCTCGTCCGAGGTGGTTTGACACCGCGCTACTGTTCTTTTTGCACGCCGTATAATTAATGCCTTCCACCCTACGCCACCGCCGCGAAAGATCGTGCCGCGGCCAGGTAAAGGGCTAATTGTACGGCAATATTAATGTCATTTTTAATTAAAGTCCCGTTTAAAGCCTCCCTCGCGAAAGGGTAGCTAGAATCTCCTTCAAAGCGGATTACAATGGGTTTACGTATTCACGGTATCTTCCTCGGTCTGATACTCGATAACCGTGGCTTTGATGGCTCAGACACGGTGGATTACACTCGATTGCATTAGATTTTCAAATCGTAACGACTCGGGTTTGTAAGTATAAGGTTCCTCGGAATTACATTTCCCCATTATCGCCGCCCCATGAATATAAAAGTCAGCCCGTCGAATTAATTTAGAGTCCCTGGGAAAGTAGCGAGCCGGGGACGTGGAAATCGTTAAGGTTTCCGCGAGGGGGTGACGATGGCCTCGCCGTTTCAACCGAAGAAATGCTCGCGTCGTTCCAGCCACCCCCCACGGGCGACGCAACCACCGGAATTGACCATTTCTTGCGGCACACTACCCCCGCGATACATTCCATTTTCATTCCCCTCGATATTACCATTGTCAGTTGCCGCGTCTACGTAAGATCTACCGGTCGACTGTCGCTATGCATCTCAATGCACCTCGCTCGGCGCATCCCTCTGCTCGAGGATCTATACAAATCCGACGACTGGCACGGATAGAGGGGAGGGATAGATGTCAGGGGTGGAGGAAGATTTCTTATTTCCCTGGGAACTCGGTTGCAGTGACGTGTAATCGACCTGCTGGGCTACGTGCGTCGAATGCGATACTAATGCGAGCTAGTCGATTTTCTTTCGAAATGAAATAAACGCGTAACGGGCGTGGCTCGGGGTGGAATCCCTGACATTATCCCCTTTAACTTTACGTCGCCAGGGGATGTGCTTCCGCGCTGAGATATGGCCACAGTGTGTCTGAAGTCTGAGGCTAATCGACTGGTGGAAGAAGAAATCAGCGATTAGGGCATTAGAAATCGGACGAATTTGGAGTATATTCCGAGATGGAAGAATGTAGATCGCTGAGTTTAGGAAGCCTGGGTTAAAAGCTCGGGTATCTCGTTAAAAACATTCCCCTATGAAATATTATAAGGGCAAAGAAACGTTTGATATCTACCCGCAGTTGCGCGTGTGGTCCAATTATCACGGATGCACAAAGGGGAAATATGGAGAGCGCCGGTAAACAGATTTCGAATAATCCTCGCGGAAATCGGGACGGAAGGAAAGAAAGGATTTCGTTAAGCAACGATAACGAACGAATTGGCCCGCGGCAAGGTGCACTTTCCCTCTGCAAAGACACAGTCTGTGTTTACGGCCGCTCGGTCGTACGTTTAAATTAAATACTCCTCTCTGTCCCGTGGAACGTTGAGCAAGAAGAACGAGGAGTCACGTCTGCTCCTGCTACGCTCGCCTCGCCGCGCGACTAATTAGCATCCTCGTTTCCTCGTGAAAACACCGCCGAGTACACACACGACTACTGGCTGGCCGGTTTTCCGCGACATCAAACACAGGCGAACGCACACGGCCACTCAGAGTCACGCATCTCGGCTGGATAAGCCCGATAATTATTGTAGACGAAATGGGCCCCCGTCGCTTTGAGGATGCATACTCTCGAGCGATCCGAGCTTTCAGCGCTGGCGCCAGGCACCACGAACGATCGCCGACTGGATCTTTGGATTATGGCAGGTCGCATCGGCAGCGGCTTTAATTAGCATGCGGAAAATTAGACCCGTGCCACGGCGTTAATGAGTTGAACGACATATACAACCAGCCGGTTACTCAAAATCCCGCAATGAAAACGGAATTGTGTAAATACTGTTGCGCACAGCGTTAGTTCAGATATGTTGCATGCAGCTAATTTATTTACGAAGTGAATATGTTAATTGCAAACGCAACGTATTGCTTATCAATCGTAATATCAAAGTACCCATCACGATAGTTAAGTGATGGGTACTTTGATACTACGATTAAAATCCTATAAAATTCCAGCGAATATGTACAGACAGGAAATTGAAAATACCTATTACGTAGATTATTTATCCGTTCTGATTGTCAGATTCTGATATTCTTGGCAAAGAAACCGTTTTCTTTCTTTTCTTGCGTTTCTCAACACCATTGCTTACTGATCTTGGACAACATCCACGCAATATCAATAACTACCCGCTGAATATCAAACGATTTACTTTATCTTTGGTTATCGATCCACCCCCGATAACTAAGACTTACATCCACAAGACTCCGCAGGGAATAAGCTTCCTCCAAGCGTATCCTCCACAGCCTACTTCCAGCGTGTAATTGTAAATCTATTTGCGCTCCCTCCTATCTTCGAGCAAGCAGAAGCGAGTCCTCGCAGCCGTGTCCTCCGTGTTTGCCCTGCGCGTAGGCGCAGCCGAACGTAGCGTCGTGTTTCCCAACGCAAATTTCCTCCAGCCACCCTTCGCGTTCAGCAACGTATCGTACGGAAACCAGCCTCCGTTCGACCGCGAATTTCACGGGCGACACAACTGAAAAGCGAGAATCCACGTCGACATGGCAAATCGGCCTCCAGGCTCCAATCGTTCAACGCCGGGGAAAAAATAGATTTTCGGAGCCGCGAATCGACGCCAGGCAATTGATATCGCGCTCCAACGTTTTACAGCCGTGTGCACATGCCAATTATTTCCTCCTTTTGCCTTCGATCTCGCGCGATGGCATCGCTATCATCGACCGATCGGGGCCGTTCAATTCAGGCCTCGGGTGTTTAAATAGAGACAAAGTATCGACATTCGATTCTCTATTTTTCAATGTTTTCAATATTGGCACTCTCGGCGTCGAGACCCGGCCGTGCGTCGAATGCCTGCGCTTCGTTCACTGTATCGAAGCGAGGTTCGTTGCGTTGAAGTAACTCGAAAGAGTGACAGCGAATTACGGTGGACTAAAGAGACTCCAAGTTCCCAGAATTCTAAGCAGAGTTTCAAGTCTCCATCCCCCTTGAGCGTACAAACTTGAGTCACAATACCGAGTGAGATGTACAAAGGAATTGTTAATCCCAGAAACAACGGGGCACGTATGCTTCGCGAAACATACCCGCGACAAAAACTGTTTACGTACGTAGTCACACCTAGCGACGACAAAGGGCCTTTCGCCGACTGCGGAAAGGTTAACCGGTAAATAGAAGGCAAGAAAGGCGAAAGACGAGAAAGGGGGTTGGAAAGGGGCCAACACTTTTGTGTGGAACACGATACAACGGGGTCGCGTCCGACAGCGTTTCGTTCCGACGCGCAGGATATTCGATCCCCGAAAAACGATACGTAACGAAGAGCGCGATCAGGAAACAGATACACGTCGGCGAGCGCAAAAGTGCAACGACGAGGGTGTGTCCGCGTTCGTTCCCTTGGCGCGAAGGGTATACCCAGGTCAGATCTCTGGGCGATACGTTTGTTGGTTGCGAATTGCCAAGTGTCGAATCACATGAAGATATCTCGCGGTTGGACAAGATTCCTCTGCACGTGACAGCAAACATTGATGACAGAATATGTCTCCTTTTTCTGAGAACGAAACTAAGCGGTTGACCTTCCCTTCGATTAATCTGTCACCACGTTACACAGTATACTCCTCTCCCCCGGGGCTTGAGGCTTGCTTCATGGGCGATTATTCCCAGGAAGCATGCCCTCAAGACGGGAACTGGCGATCCCAGGGTACATGAGCTGGCTCACTAGTGTTGAGACTGCGAGCGTTGTGTGATCGCGACATCCTCAGCCAGGCTTAATGAGGAGCGATGGTGTCGTGAATCGGGGTTAGACCAGAGAAATTCCTCGGGCTGCCTCGTGCGAAAGGTTGTGGATTTCCTTTCGTCTACTAACCTTGCCACTATTCAGTGCGTGCATTCAATGGTGCTGAAAAAAATTCAGTAGACCACCGAGGAGCGGCAAGAAACGGGGTGCTTCATAAAAGTAACTCTCTCGAGGAACCTGATATCTTCATGCACTTCTGCTCTCGTTCACTTTCGCTGAACGCGTTGACCCGACTTTTTTTTATTCAAGCCTGCCACTTTCCTCTCGTTTTCAGCTAACTCTTGAGGACTCTCTCCTTTTGTCAACAATCTTCGTTTTCACTTCTACGTGGTCAGTTCCCTTTTCGAATTCCTGTTCGAAGATGTCCAGCTTTACTTCTTCGTTCTCATCCTGACACGTACCTGTAAATAATTTATAAAGCTCGGCCCTCGGAGACGGATTTCACGGTGCGACGCTTCAGATGAAAAACTCGAGCGAGGTTGCTGGTCATAGTCGATCTCTCGATTCGCCGTGGCGAAGTGTGCCATGCCGGAAATTGAGCGTTTTCGAGGCTGATTCTCGGTTGACCGCTGCGAAACTGCTAGGGGAGACTGCTCCACTCGTCATTCTAGGGGATTATGGCTTGCTTGAATGAGCTTCATTCACTTTTATACACTCCTTGATCGCGTTGTTATGGTTGTACATAACGATGCCTCGAGATTGTTCGAGGGGTACTTTTCCGAGAGACGATTCGCGTGCTGAGGATATTCAGAGTGATATGTTTCCTCTAATGTTGAGACACGTATAATCGTAAATGCAATTAAAAATTTTGTATCGAAGAGGAATCGGTGACGAAAGGCACATTTCAGTGCCCCTTTATCAACCTTTATAAACACTATATTTCTAAAAGCTTATTTCGTGTTTCTACAGTGTATCGAGTGACGCGATAAGAAAACTATCGCGATACTTTTACCCCATATCGCGAATACCCAAGAAGGTTCGAGAGGTAACACCCACGCCTTATCTCCTTTACGTGCGATATATTCGAGTTGCGGTGATGGCACGAGGAAACCCCTCACGGAGACAATCTTTCTTCGTGGAATATCAGATTCAAACACACCTCAGACCTAACATATCGTCTCTTACGCTTCGTAAGTTTAACCCTTCAAACATCGACGATCTCGTCGGATAATCTCCCCTGTGGAGGCAGTCTAATGTCCGCCAACGAAGCACAAAGTCCCGCGGCAGGGTCGCTCAGAGACCCAGAGCCAGAGACAGACGCGAGGGACATTAGTGGCGACATTTAGAAGCTTTTAATGTCCAGGCGTAGGTCTACTTCGGTCGCCATGTCACGTTCGGCCGCTCCAATCCCACGTAACCTCCTTCGAACTCTGGCAGCCACGATAAAGCACGATGATTCACGTTATTACGATACGTTGTTCGGTGCTCGGTGGCAATCAATGAGCCATGACTTTTCTGCTTTGTGCCAAGACCTCGCTAAGAGTGCACCTAATGGGGTTTGTACGTGAACGGAGAAAATCCATCGGCGCGTTATTGAAAACGTCAGGAACCGCTCGCCACCGTGCTCTTCCTTTCCCACCCCCTTTCTCTTTCGCGCTCCTACCGCCCTCCCTCTTCCTTCCATCGACCGAATTCCTTCTATTTTTTTTTGCCACCCCTTCTCCGCAGCAGACACCCAGCTGCCGGCCGACGGGAGCTGGGAATGCACTTTGACGAGGGAAACGGGGGATAGAAAGGAATAAACGAGGGAAGAGGAGCATTGTGGGTTAGAAGGTAAACCTCCCTCGAAGTGGTCGTGAAAGTCGGACATGATGGAAGGAGGTCGAAACACGGTAAACTGTATGAAATCGAAATCAGCGAGTTCTTGCGTCCGCTGTCGAAAGATGAACAATTCAGGGGGAGGAAATTGGGTTTCTTCTTTGATAATGTTGATTTAGAAGCTGGGCACTTTGGTGATCGTGATATCCTCGTTAAATATTAATTTCACTCGGTCTTTACTTCTACAGATCTCCACGTTTTCTCATTAATTTTTCGGTTGAAGTCCCGAAAAGTCAAAGTGGAACTATAGATCCGTAAGGCCACCCTCCGCAGACCCTCGAAGAAAGACAGATATAGAGGATAGAGATTGGATGAAACGATCGGCCGTGCAATGTCCAGGTGTAATTGCGGCGTGTCTTGGTCCAACGAGATCACGATTCCAGCCTAGCAACCTTTCGTGGATTCTCCTGATCTTTGGCCTCAATTCTTTCTGCCTCTGTTCGCGTCTCGCGAAATTCGATTGTCGAACTGCTGCTCCCTCAAAGGGAATTAATAATCGAATATTTAATAGCAGAAATTTCGTGATCATACGCGGAACTGTTCACCAATGGCAGTGGGAGGGCCCACTTTCTTTTCTCCAAGCCGACAGGCCCCGGCTAAATGAGTTAATGTACGATGAAACAAGTGGGAGACGCTCGCGTTATTTATTAACTCAATGCTGTTAACGTTCGAGGGGTGTAGTCACTGTTGAAATTAGCGCAATTGGAATCAGCGGAATTAAACGCAAATGAAAGTACGAATAGAATTTCGACCTGCGGGGGCGGCTGTCTAACATGTTTATTTTAAGAGCGCTCTTAGCTCATGCATAAAAGATTAAAAGCGTTTAAAATTTAAATTCAGTCCCGAGTGAAAAAACTAGAAGAGGAGCACAGAACCGAGGGACAGAAGACTTTCCTCGAGAGTAAATAATTCTTCTGGCCAGTTCCTCATATTTCCCTGTTCTACGTGATGAATATTTCACCGGGCGCCCCCTTTTAATCGGAAAGACTGCTGGTCCGTCTCTGGTGGCAAGAAAAAGGAGACGGTGGCCCTCGGGGGCCAAGGGGATTGATTTACAACGAGCCCTTACAAATTCCTCCGCGAGATAGCGGCGTTTAACGAAGCTAGGTGGTGTGAGGCACGTGAACGCGAGCGATGCGAAGAAAGTGTGAAGAGATCCTTTACGCAATCATGAGCCTCGTAACCGTTGTCGCCCAGACTACGACAGTTTACGCGGGGGCAAAAGAGTCTTCAGAGATTTAGTGGGAGTAAACGCGCGCCCTTCCGGTGTCCCTTGCATTCACGGAAGCTGCAGGTGGCGTAACTTGGCGGTTTAACGGCTTGACGGGGGTAGTTTCTAAGTGAGAGGCCCGCCCTTGGTCGGGAGTGCGTGACTAGCGATGGGAGTGAGCGAATCGCGAGCAACATCACTGTCTAGACGAATGCACGGAATGATTCAGGGAACTAAGTAAGTCGAAGTGCACGTGTTTCCCGAGGGAGAGCAAGGCATGGGACATCTGAGTTGCACGGTGTACGTGACGCAGAGGAAGGATGTTGCGACTCTCTAATGGAGGTGGTATTTGTTAATTGCGCGAAGTTGAGCAGTTTCGGGAGAGTAATGTTGAGAAACGAGACCATTTGGGGAAAGTAATTTGGTTGCTTAGTCGAGCTGCTTCTTTGCTTCCAACAGATCTGCCGAGGTTTGTGGAGTTCAGGTACTCTGCAGTGGAGTAGTCCCATCATTGGTCAGGCAGCTAGCAGTTGAACGTGGGTACCCATGAGGTTCATTCACTGTTCAAGCTCAAATCAGCATAAGTTGCTTTCTGATTATCAGATAGCCTTCTCCTGTAGCCTTTTGACTATATTCCTCTCTGCACGAGCATACAAGAATGTAGACGAGTAAAATTTCCTCGTGATTTTAAATCCTCGCACCTCGTCGGCCAACGCGTCACTGTCCGCTGGAGACATTTAAAATAGAGAAACCTCCATGCATTCCGGGCCATCGGGACTCCGAAATCAAAACTCTATTCAGCCACCGTCTCCGCGAGGAGTGACTTCGATTTCCTTTTTTCTCTCGCCCTCGAAATTACCCCCTTTGTCCGAGGACCAACGTGGCGGAGGAACGACAAAGGAACTCACCGCCGAGCCCGTTATCATTTTTTATCTTTCCCTCGTTATCGGGACGACCGAGGAGCCGTAAAAAAGGGCCGAGGGGACCGAATTCGTCGCCCGAAATCCTTACCGCGAATCTCTATTTCGCGAAGCTGTGCGATTCAGCGGACGGTAACAGGGGTTCGTGGGTATCGATTCGACGAATTACACGATCCGTGCCCGCGATTCCCCTCACCGCCTGATTACGGGGTAATGCGACCGCGGGTCCTGTGCGAGGGCAGCCGGAAAACTGTTTTCCTTACGCCCGCGCGACGTGTGTCCCGGCAAAAGTGTAACGAAACGCGCGACAGCGGCAGCGAACGAAGATGGATGCGTGCTGTATGCTGCCTCTGGTGGTTTACTTACCATTAATCCTAATATTCTTTGACGTTGTCTACGTCTTAATGTTGCCTCTATAATGACTGCATTTGCATCGTGCCTCGTAAATTGACGTGAGACCTCTGTACAGCTGCGAAGCTGACGGGTGATTTTTAGGGAGACTGTGTCGCGAGATTCCTAAGGGAACGTAAGTTTTATGCGGAGTTCGTGGATCCGTGAGTGGATGTGAAATATTCAGGGGGCTTACTGAATGAAACACAGTGCTTGGTATATTTCGTGCTATTTTTATTAAAATCCAGTGGAATTTACAATCCAACAATTCTCAGATTACAGTTACAAGTATTTATATTAAGTATTTAATATTCAATCCACCAGCTGTGTATTTCATTCGCGTCACAACGCAATGCCCACAAGTTTCTCGCAATTAATTCGAATTCGGTTACGGTGCACTGTAATTGATTACAGTTACCTATTACTTTGCGCCTCAACGTACGATGTAAGCAATCCGTTGGATTAGGTAGCATTTGACCACCGCGTGATGATGGATTAAATGCTGTTCCTAACTTTGAGCGGACCTGGGGCAGAGAGGCTGATCCGTTTAAGTGTATTTACGGGGTCCCATTTTAATGAGAAACTCCAACTCCGCGTCCTTCAAATAACTCGTTCATCTAATCACACTTCTCCAATCCAGAATCCACAGACTAAAATCTTCTACCGTGATAGAATTATCAGGCTTCAACATCAGCTTCCAATTTCCGTCAACCATTTGACACCTCCTGGCTGAAGCTAATCTGAACGCTCTATTGAAGTATTGCCACAGAAATTGAGCTCGCCTCTGGATCCCAAACGACAAGAGCAAACTTCCTGTATTCGGCATGTTTGCCGAAAGAAGGTCGCAATTTGTGGCGGAATATCAATCCTTGGACGCGTATTATTCCGTGGGGCAGGTATTATCGACTACGTCGCGGCAAGTAAATCCGTCGGGGTCAGAGCAAACGGTGGCTCATTGCGATTTCACGGGGTCCCTGCCCGCTTGCCGAATCGACACGCGAAATCCAGCCACGTTATTCTGCTCACGTGTCGTCCGAATTACGGATTAATTCGCGCGCCGCTCCGTCGCTTTATATGTTGATTGCGCCAAGTTTCCTCGTCAGTGTTACGTCAGAACGTGGAAGACGCGTTACGGAACTTTCCGTGAAACTTGCAGATTATAATGCTCGTAACGCCATACGTAGAATATTATCTGGCTTCCAAGCTCGGCGCAGCGCAGAGAGGGGCCGTGAGACTCTCCAAGTATGGCGCGTTTGTTAACTGAGCGAAGTTAAGTAGTTTCTCCGGGTGAATGGTGAAAAACGGGTCGACCCGATGTACCTAAGTAAATTGAATGTTGAGTCGAGTTTCTTACTCGGTTTCAACAGACTTGGTAGTCTTCGAGAGTTTGGCCGCTAGGCAGTAGAGTAGACTCGTCATTGATCAGCCTCGCTGTAGAGGAACAGGTGCAATTACTCAGGAGATACCAGAATATGGTCGACTCGCCGTATACACTATAGAATAGAGGATTGAAATCAGTATAACTCATTGTCGCCAGTACTCATTCAAGTGGAATAAATTGAATTCACTTCCAAATAGAAGCCTGCTGAAAGAGTTCGACTAGGAGAACAGGCTTATCATAGTTCGTTAATTGACGAGTAGCTAATTAGATCACGACAACCTACTCAACTCCAATTCCCTTGTAGAGATTTCAAGCGCGCGCTCGAGGAGAAGCAATTCGGCGTAACAGTATAAATTCCGCGCGATCAATTACGCGAAGTTGCCGGGCGATTAAATTAGGAGCAGAGTAATTGACGGCGTAGCATCGCCATTTGAATGTTACTTAATCAACGCGTCGAGTTGATACACGCGTTTCGCCCGACAGCGTATTAATTTCAACAGGCCGCGAGCTTTCGTGTTAATGAAGTTTGCTCGTAGGAGCTTCTAATAAACGACTAATAAAACAGGAGCGCAGAGTTTTTAATTAATTCTGACGCACTCCTTCCTCCCATTGTTTGTAATGCAACAGATATGTTTACCAATGAACATGTATATAGGATTATTAGTGCACGACACGAATCGTGTCGATATCAATTCCTCGCATACAGGGACTATTACTTTAATACAGAATCTATTTCAATGTACAAAGGATCCCGCTTGGATCGTTGATCAGAACGTTTCGAACAGTTTCGAAGCAATTTCCCTCGCCACGTGTAATTTCTCTTCGAGTAGATATCCCCTGGATCGCGCACGAGTTTTTGTCAGCCCTGTACTCGGTCCCTGGCCAGTAACAACTTCGCGTGTAACCCACGGAACTTGGCCCCGCCTCTGTGCATCGCGACACGATAACAAACAGCGGCCACCGTAAGTCCAAATAACTTTCCCTAACTTTCCCGTGGAGTTGGCGAGCTCCGTTGCGATTCCGTTTGCTCGGTGGCCTATGATTCATCTCTGGCTTAAATAATCGATGCTGTTTAAAGTCGGCTCGCGCATCTTGCGCCACAGTTGGCCCGGGAATGATTAAGAAGCGACAAATCTAGCGAAGCACAGTTGGACAGCGATTGATGATGGTGGTACCGCAAATTCAAACGGAATAGAATCCAGTTGAAATAATAGAATTTGATGGTGAAGTATTGTAACCAAGTTGTAACACATGTTCCCAGCTCTTTTTCTCGTGACATCCAGAATTAGAACACCTAATCGTATCCTTTAATTTTTGTCAATTATGTTTCAACTATTCGAATGTTGCACAGCCAGAATCGAAAGAGATATTTGGATAAACTGTTTCTGGGAGGCCGTGCTGTGTAGTATCCTTTATTTGTCAGTGGTTACTCGATCAACATAGAATCGAGTTGGAAGCAAGTATCGAGTTGTTGACGGTGGTTAGATTTTCACCTCCATTCCTAGGGATCGTCGGTCGAAATCCCGGCTTACAGTTTCCTCCGGGCCCCACTCAGATTACACGTTAATTCTTAGTATCTGCACTCCTCTGCCGCTCACTGATTTCCACTTTGCATGTTGATTGCCGGAAGTTTCAACTGTAGAATTACATCGAGACATAGCTCGCGCTGTGACACAGGTGAATACCTTTCCGTAACTTTCCTCGGAACTTCCAAGTCGCTGTTGTGGCACTGTTCATTCAGTTGCATACCGCTCTTGCACGTGTTATCCGCCCCCGACGCGGTACTCGTGTCGCGTTTGAATCGCGCGTTTCCTGTATTCGACTTCGCACAATGTATTCCATAATCTCTGCTTCGTAACATAATCCAGATTGCTACACAATTTACACAGCTACGTATCAATCTTGGTATTTCCACTGAAAAGGTTGGCCCAGTTTGACCTGAATTTGCAGTGGCGCGGTTGTCTAAGTTTCTGTGAACGTGATCTTCGAACTTCCGTCACGGTCTCTTGTCAGAAAGGGGAAACTTGCCGGATAACTTGTGATAATTTGCCGCGTAACTTGGAAGGCTGCTTCTAATTCTATTCGTTCGTCGCATACGGAAGTTTATTACGCGCTGGGGCCGCCCACAGCGCCCCAACACGCGTCCATCTTCGCCCTGTGCTGGCTCGTGAAAGTTACACCCCCGCTATAGGCCGGCGGGGCCGAAGTTGCCGCTGCAAGCAAGGGAACTCGACGTTTATGAAAATGACCCGTACACTCTGTAACTCCGCCCGCCGACGGAGAGAATTAATTCGTTTCACCCTTCCCCTCGTTATTGTTATAGTTGAAACGTTAATGCCCCGCCTCGATGCGATGCAAATGGAATAATTTCATTTCACCGCCTCGTATCTAACGCTCCCAGTTAAGCGGCGTTTACTTGGCCAAAGTGAAATGGGACTTTAGGTGATCAGACGGCTCTTTTATGGGTGGAGAGTAGAATGAACCTAGCTATAATCAGACGTGGTGGTTAGCTGTATATATTAATACCGCGGGTGGTAATGATACGATTAGTTATTGTATTAAATAGTTCTATTAAATACCCGATCAGTAGCATAGATCCACCACTGGTCGAACACTTTGACTAGTGGTATAGAACCGTTACTGGCCAGACGCGCGATTACTGTAATTGGACTGGACACAAGACTGGGAAAATGGGTCACTGGTGTTTATCTGATGGAGCATCTATCTGATCCATGTGATCGAGCTACATAACTGCCTCTGTTATTGGTCAAACAAGTAAGTGGTAGAATACCACTATATCTGGCCAGACACTGTTTCTAGGACTATAATTCAGGTACTTGCCAGCAGAGTTGGGCATTATTCGGCTAAATTTTCATTCGGATACGGATTCGTATAAATCCCCAAGATTTATTCGCGAATAACAAATGACGATTTTATTCGTCGAAAAATTATTCGTTATTCGCGAATAAATCTGTACCGTTATTCTAGCCAGATTCGTTCGAATAAGAATTTATTCGTTATTCGACCTGAATGAACGACGAATAAATGTGATACCCTGTCGGGTATCTATCGATGGAAGTCTGTATTGTGTTCAACATACGTTTGGACGCGTGGGTCTGGAAGTGTGCGTATTTGTATGTATTTAAAAACGTTCAATGAAACGCTTATCATTTGAAGAGATTGATTTTTTCATTAGTTTAAATGGATTGCCGTGATCAAATTTTATTTAAAATAAATCAAAACGCCACTGTATGTAATACCGCGGTCATACATCTTTCTGTAAAGTGCGAGCTATGACAAGAGTTATCTAACTTAAAACATTAGGTCTCACGGGTGTCAGTCAGTGATGTCACGATACATCGCTGAAACCATGTGATCATTTTATTCGTCCGTTAAGTCGACTAAATTTTTATTCGAATAAATTTTCAGTCAAATAAAAACTTATTCGTTATTATCGAATAATTTCATTTTATTCGAATTTTTTATTCGAAGATTATTCGAATAAAAACTTATTCGCACAAATGTATTCGAATACGTATTCGAATAAAAATTTAGCCGAATAATGCCCAACTCTGCTTGCCAGTCACCGAGCAATTGGAAAAGAAGCCACATACGCTACTGAGCCCTTTCCAGTGAATCGAGGTGCTCTAAATAGGAGTACGATTGAAAAGTGAAGTCGTGTCAAGGAGTCCTCGATTCGTCACGTTGAGTAGCGTCATTGCTGGAACCAGGGGACCTGTTAAAAGCGATTGCATCGTAAACGTTAACTGCTCTCACGGGGCATTCGGTGGACTTGACTTAAAGGTGACAGCGCGGACCATTTCGAGTACACGTGCAATAGTTCCTGCACTGGCTAGTATCGGCGTTTCCTTTACTGATTGCAGCATCCATTCTGAGGGTAATCGGGTTACTGGAACGCAGCGATGCTTCCATTTCCATTTAGCTGCTTTCGGCCAGCCACGACACATCGCGATAGTTTCACTCTTCCTGCAATAATTATTATTATTATTATTATTATTATTATTATTATTATTATTATTATTATTATTATTATTATTATTATTATTATTATTATTATTATTATTATTATTATTATTATTATTATTATTATTATTATTATTATTATTATTATTATTATTATTATTATTATTATTATTATTATTATTATTATTATTATTATTATTATTATTATTATTATTATTATTATTATTATTATTATTATTATTATTATTATTATTAATATACGGGGAAAAACCCCATAGTATACAAATTACCATAAAGTAAAATTACAGAGTCTGAAACACTATTGAATAATCAGTCTCGAGTGTGTGTTATTGTAGCTCTATGCGTTTATGTAACAAAGTCTTTAACGAATTGAGTGACCCCAAAAAAGGGTCCACATCATTAAAGGTTTCATTGGCTATGATCATTGCTTTATTAATTGGGTCTATCGCATAGTACTTATATTTTGGAAGACTCGGGAGAAAGAGCGGCCTAGTACGCATATGCCTCACTGGGGCATTAAAGGAAATCGAACCAAGAAGATCAGGGCAATCGATGTTACCATTGATAACCTTGACTAAAAAGATCATGTCCGCGATATGTCTACGGCTCTCCAGAGTGGCGATGTTGAACATTCTCAGTACTGGTCGATAATCATGGTCATCTCTATCCATTGGGTAGCCAAGAATACGCGAAGCAAACCTTAGAAATTTATGCTGGACCCTTTCGATTAATTTAACGTACTTCACATGCCTAGGGCTCCAGATAACCGAGGCATATTCAACATGAGGCCTAACGAGAGCTACATATAACAGCCTTAGTGAATCCTTATTTTTAAAGTCCCTGCAAAATCTGGAGATAAAACCCAAAGTCCGCATTGCCTTGCCAGTACAAAGTGCATAGTGAGATCTAAAGTCAAAGCACGACGTTATACGGACACCGAGATCCATAACTTCGGAGACTTCCTCAAGAGTTACATCGTTTAGTTTATATGGATAGTTCACGCAAAACCTCCTACGCGAGGCCCTGAGTACCACAATAATAGCATTCTTTTCCTATTGCAGGTAAGTCGAGACCACTACGAAGAATTTCCTCCGCGATTTACACCGTAAGCCAGGCAGTTGGACACTGGTGAGTTTTATTCGTCTGAATACTTGTTCATTTGCCTGGAAATACTGCTGACGAGAGATTTCCTCGAGACAAAGATTCCTCTCAATTAGCACGCAAGAGTTTCACCCTCTGTGTCGCGCTTCCATTTCGTTTGCTCTTAACTCGATTACGAGTCGTCTCCCCTCGCATCCTCGTGAATCGAGGAACGCCGGTGAAAGAAGGCAAGCGATACTATTCCGCGACTCCTCGAGGATTTCCCCGAGCCACGGAAGTCCGTCCGAAAGTTTACTTCAGGGGTTTCTTCTCGCGAAACTTATGTTTTACGCGAGGGCCTTCTTGTCTTCTTGAAAAGCTTCCCGCGATCTCCATTTCCCGCGCGTTTCCCTCCCGCCAGCCTCGCTAGCCATTCTACTTTTCAATCGGCCCTGCTTCTCGCCGCTTCTCTTCCTCTTACGCTCGACTTAAATCATTCAACTTCGTCACGCCTTCGGTGATGCTTAAAAACTTTCCTCCACTCTCACCCGTCTCTTCCCACTTTCCCCTCGCCGTTGAAATTCGTCGACGAGAGGAAGTTCTGCCCGATCGTTCTCAAAGGGCTTCAGCAGGCTTGATCGCGATAGAAACGATGGGAATAAACGGGCGAAGTGGCGAACAAAGTGACAAACGCGCGGCGAGTTACTTTGAGACCGGATATCGATTTACAACCACATCGGGCGCGTACGAACGCACCTGGTTCGCGAATCTAACAGCCTTCACCTTTCTGTCGATCTCTCGACAAATTTCACTGAAATTTCATAGTGGGTGACTCGGAACGTAAGCTTACCAAAGTGGATTTCAAAAGGTGAGTGTCCCGCGTGTCGAAAAGCTTCTTTCCCAATTGTGATTCTCTATCGCGAAGCATTCATAAACTCTCCGCGAGTCGTCGGTAACAAATAAACTGCTCGGTGAATGAACACTTGACCAATGCTCCTCGGTGCTCGAAGACAAGTGATCGAATTGAATACGTTGGTCCTCGATGGACCTCGAGTGCACCGGGTTGCGTATCGAAATAGACTGCATCGTTTTTCGATCGAACAAAGGGTGGCTCGTTGGAACGATGTAGAAAGACGAGTGCACTCGTGGCCTGCATGATAGTTGTGGTTTATTAGCAATTAATAGAAGCAATCGACAGTAATCGGAGCAACAGTTCGCGATACTCACGCGCGTCGAGTGGCACGTGACGGTATTCACGTGATCGTTTACCCGTGTCTATAAGGACTTACACGTTAATATTGTTAACACTCCGCGTTTGTTAAATCCCGAAAGGCATCCTACTCGATGGTGGCACGTTTGCAGTTGCGTGCTAATTGCGGGGTCGGTTGTGCACGATCGTCGAATAATTATCTGTATAAATTATTCAGGACGTAATGACGCTTCTGTTTAATTATTAGTGGGGGCGAAACAAATCGTTCTGGTGTCGCGGCCTGTTTATTCGGCAACAAGGGGACCTGGTTAAGGAAAGGGGTCTGCTGGAGAATGTTAGCACGATAAGAGGAAAAGGGGAAAATAGCTGGTGGCTTGCTCTGAGATTTTCTTCCGAGACCGTATCCTCTTCGAGATATCTCGGTTTGCACTCAGGTACAAGTAGTCGCGGGGAAAGTTCGACGGGCTTGAAATTTCGCCCACGGCGACGCGGAGAACTCTTAATGGATTGTATCATGCCGCGTATTCACGGGCTTTTAAGCGAAAATGGAAAGAGCGCGAAAGAATGGGCGAGGCGTTCGTGCGGCACAAGCTTAAGTTCGATCGAGGAATTTTGTATAACAGCCATAATGCAATTTTTTATTCGTCAGGGGACGATAAAACACTTGCCCTGTTCCTCCAGCTTCTTTCTGCTCTCGTGATTCTCTGCTTTCCCATAAGTAAGCCGTCTCTTCGTATTCTTTCTCAGAACTCCTTCTTTTTAATTCATCCCATAGGACTCTCTTCTTATTGCTCCAACCATCTTTCATCTTAACTGTCTCTTTCGCTGTGCGACTTTCCTACCGTTCCTTCAACGATTCTTTCCTCACTGTTTTCAATTTTCAGACAAACCGCCTACGCATTCACGCATTCAAAATAATCACTAATTGGATCACGTGTATGTTCCAAAATGAACGTTATTAATGGGCTTGTTTTTCATTTTAAAGTCTAAAGAATATCTTGTTTCGCAGCCGCATGCTACATGTTTCAATGCCCTCATTATATTGAAGTAAATTGTTTCTGATACCTCATTGTACGAAATTTTGAATACAGTGTTTCACAAAGAAGGATAATTAATTCTTAGGTAATTAGTTATTCCTTATTATTCTCGCGGCTCGTATTCAAATGTGTCGAGAATCGAGTGTAACCCCGGGGCCTCTTTTGTTTCTGAACAGGAGATAACGCGTGGTCGGGGTTAATTAATACAGATGGAACAGCCTGTCGAAAATTTCGCGGAGGCCTGGATTTTAATGAAACCTGCGCTGTGTTCTAGAGGCCTCGAGGCAAGATTAATGTCGCAATATTAGCCACTCTAAAGGTCGGACCAGCCTTCCAGGTCTTTCCTAGTCGCCACCCTTAACGGTGCTACTTGAAATTCTCTCAAATAGCATTTAAGTTAACCACAAAAATGATATGAGCAGATATATCCTCGTCAATCTTGGCAAAATCTTACAAAGTATTCTTCTAATCTTCAACCCGAACTTTATTATCGATTATCCATTTATAGGAATGGCACGCTCATTTCGTCGTGCCATATGAAATTTCACTTAGCCAAAAATACAAAGAGGTCGACTCTACTAACTAGTAGAAAATGTAGCATTCATTTTCCTTGCATAAGTGCTAGGAACCTGTACCCCAATTCTCAAGAAAGAAGCCTGAAATCATAATACGACCTTAGGTATTTGTCGCAACACATCGAGGGCCACTTGGAAGCCGGCCGTTTCGCCCCCGCATCCATTTATACCGTCTCGCTCACGACTTTTCAAGCCCCCAGACGAGTGTCCTCTTCCAAACGCGCCGCCGACTTTCCCCCGAGTTTACCCTCCGCTTAGGCCTCTGTTTGTTCACCCCGTCCTCGCCCCCGTAGGGCTAAGAAGACCGTTCCCCGCGGAGCACCGACCTTGTTTGTCAGTCATAATATCCTTGGGAGCACGATTGGCTCAGCGATCTCTCGATCAAGCACGACGCCGACAAATTCATATCACGGCTGGACGCTCGATGGCGTCGTTCTCTATCCGCGTGATCGATGTTCCACGCGAAAGGGGCTCGAGGAACTCGACAACGACCCTCTGGCATCGTTTCGTGTGCCCCATTCTGCGAGAACGACGTCGACAAGCATCTGAACGCCGCTCCACATTCCTTTTTCATGAAATTACGCGCCCTGTTGCGACGCACTGACCCTCGTCACTGAGTACTCAGGCTTGAGAACTTTATGAATGGTTTCCCTGTAGCGGTGTCTTTCGCTGGAATTCAGGTCGCACGAACGAGGCCGCCCCATGCAAGTTTCTGCATGGGGTAGCCTAGATGTATACTACTTGTCAAGTATCGAGTGTGTACGTATATACAGGGGTAGGTCGTGAAATATCAGAATCCCTGTTTCGTCAGGCTACTATCCGACACTTTCGGGACGGGAAAGCGGGGGCCACTTCTGAGTGGATCCCGATCGTAAACACGCCGAAAGTGGTGGAGAGGACCCGGGAGCAGTGGAACTCTGAGCGATCAACGTCGGAAGCGGAAGTTTCTCAGCGATTTCGCGCGCGTGCAGCTCGAGGTAACTACGGCGTCGCTTTCGAATCGACTGGGGGCGGCGTGCCGGAACGCGAGGACGGAATATATCAGAGCGACAGTCTGCGAAGTTGCGACGAACGGACGGAAAGTTTCGGATACCGGAAAATCGAGGGCGACGGAGGGCGCCGGTGGAAATTAGCTGGCATCACGCGGGCCACGCTGCACGGATTTCCCGCGAACGCTGGAAAATCGGGAAATATTACCGTTGCTTGTCGACAAGCCGTGCACATCCATCGACGCCCCGCTTCGCCAAGCCCCTGTCCGCCGCGGCCGTCGCCACCGCGACGAATGAAAAATTCATTTCCGCCGTTCCGCGGCACTTAACCCAACCGACGGAGATGAATTCGGATGCATCCTCGAGTGTGCACGGGCTGCTACGATTTTTTCGGGGATACTCTGTCCTATTTTTGTCGCCCTACGCTTCGGGTTCGCGACTTCTTCTCGCGTTGTTTGCTGTTCTTATGTGTGAAGGTGGGATTCATATTGCAAAAGTGCTTTGTTATTTTTGTGTGTTATTCTAGAGTGATTTGGGATTCAGAGATTTCTGTGAACTAAGACACTGCCTCGTTTGCTCCCGTTCTTCATGTACACGGGGTTTATGAAAATTCGCCTCGTCGAAAATCGTTTTGTTGCTCGCGTCGCCGAGTCGAGGAGGCGAAACTGAGCCGATGAAGTTCCTTAATTCAGTAAACGTTGAACGAAGTCTGCGCGAAAGGAAATGAGAGAGCCCCTCCCCCTCTTCTCACAGTTCTTAACAGTCCCGTTGATCATTTCGCTCGACTGAAAGGGACTTGGGTGTTTGTTAAATGTTGTCGACTCGGAATGGCGAACGGGACGCTTTGAAAGTTAAATTTCACGAGCGAAACCTTTCTTCGCGACGTTCATCGAGTTATATTGGCTTTAATTCCCGTCACGTGAACGTAATTCCGTCTCTTTGGGAGGAATATTCATTATCATCCACTTTTACGGTACAAAACTATCGAACACATTCAATCGGAAGTCCGCTGATTCATTCTAATCGTAATGAACTCGACTTTGTGTGAGATTCACTGTTTTCCGCTGGATGGAAATCGGGGAGATCGATTCCTTTCGTCGAGGGAAAGGAGACAGATTGAATCGGAGGTCCAGTTGGGAAAAATGCACGGTTTTATAATAACGGGATCGTTCGGAACTCGGTCGTGACGGGTGCCGCGGTGTTCCGAGTTCTCGAGAGAATGCGCCCCGCGTATTTCCGCTCCTCGAATCTAAATTAGTTTCCTCGAGTACCAACACGTTCCCCTTGTTCCTCGTTCGCCCGTCTGCGCGACGAATTTTAATATAATCCAGGTCGAGTTCCGGGAAAAAGGCGCGCGTACGCTCGCGAGCAACCCTCGAACGGAAGTTCGTATTAGCCGCGAGTGTGAAAATTTCCGCGATTGTCCACCGCCACTCTGCTGCACTTTCCAGGGACGACGAGAATTTTGTTTTCACGCGGACCGTGAGTTTAAGCTACGATGGAAGCAGTCGCAAAATGAAGCGATGGTGAGATTATTCGTGTCCTTTCTGAGGTAATTCCAAAATTGGTACGTCTACATGTAATGAACAAAGCTTCAAAGTGTATTCTCACCTTTGGCGTGGAACAACTGCGATTTATAGGCGTAAATATCGTTAGTATTTCACAAATACCAGGAAGTCAACGCCTCTTCTAAATCTCCTTACACGTGTCTGGCCATACGCGGTTGTAATACTACTTCCTCAGCGTCTAATCCCACGCGACCAAACTCACTTGTCCGCTGTCTGACTACTCGACAACCTACTCCACTAGATACGAGGCTATTATGCTCGAGAATCTAGTAGGGGTGGAACTAAATATAGGGGCACAATTTTTTTTTTATTATTCACGACTTCTAATAGTTAACAAAAGTTTTTTTTATAATAGTATTCAAGTTGCCAAATGCTGAACTTCATGAGTAAATGTTTTGTGCTACCACAAGTTAGTTAAAAATTATAATTTTCATTGAACTTATGAATTTTCTTTTATCATACGATAGCTTTTCTGTTTAAGAGCACTCCCGCGTCAAATCGCGCGAAAACATAGGTGACTTTTATGATGTTTTCTAGAAAAAAGTATACAATGTATGGTTCTAAAACTTTTTACACTTCATTCTGCTATAAATGTAGAGTATAAAACAATTTTTTTATTTCCTTTTTGCCTACCCATGTCGCTGATTCTGATTCTGCCCGCAAACTTCACAAGAGGAGCAAAAAATAATTTTTTCCGTTATTTAATCTACAAGTTCCATATTTTTTAAGTCGGTGCCTCATCACTTGCACTGTGTAAATCCGACGCCGACTTAAAAAATATGAGAGAAAAAAATTTATTTTTTTACTTTTTACTGCAATTTTATTTTTTCGAAGTCGGATTTAATTTTTTTTTATGATCTTGCGTTCCATCCTAATGTCTATCCACAGAATCATTTCTGAACTTTACCAGTTTTACTAACAAATTCGCAGCTAGATTTCGTATCTTCCCTTCCACTTTATTGTCAATCCAGCCCTGCAAGCTTCCATTGTCATAGTTAAAACACAAAGAATTTCCACAAAGCGCGTTCTTCGAGCGTCGCTATTTACCAGCTCGTCGAATCGATATTTCAACAACCATAGCTCCATCGATACCCGAGCTCGTCCAGGCGACGGTATTTTGAACGAAATACCAGAACGCGGCGAGACCGCGCCGCATTTAACACGCTGTCCAACTTGCTGATCCGTGGGAGTGCTCGGCGGGCCCGTTTGCAAGCTTGCTTTAATGAAGTTCGCTGGAAAACGAGGCCGTCGCGAGGGAAATCGTGATTCCATGAAGCGTAAGAAACGGCGGACGCGTTCCGCGCGGATTCTTCGGCTCGTTCGCGACGATATCGACCGCCGTTCGCTGCCGCGACAATCGGCCGTGGAGCGGATTTAATCGGCGGGTAACAAATGAACCGATCGGGAGGGCCAATTAAAAGTTGTCCAGGGCACAGTTGGCGTCGGCTTAAGTTTGGAATCGGCGCTGAACACGGGGGGGAGGAAGGGAGAGAATCGATTCGGCGGGGCAAAGAAATATTGGACGCGGACTTGTGCAGGGTTCTCCACTCGGTAATCTACGGTCCATATTTACTTGTTGGTTGCAGCCATGGAACGCTGGAGCGACTTAAAAGTTGCCTGCCGCCGACTCCGTTATGTGGAAGTTGGAGATTTCGAGGGTTCATAGGAATACCTAGTCCTCGCAATTCATTCGTACAGTCTGGGAAATTTACTTCTCGCGAATGGTACTTTGGTCTCGTGTAATATTTAGCCACTCCTGTTACTGTAGCCTGCAGCTTCAAGATTAGGAACACTTTGAATTCCAATTACGAGAGTAAACGTGTGTTCCCCGGAAAGTACACGCTGCGATTGTGACAAGTTTACTGGTTCCATACTTATCTCGAACGCTGTTGCTAGTTAAGTGAGTGCTTTAATATCCAAGTGCCCATTGACAGCATCGCGAGGAACGAATTTGAATGGATTAAAGCTCGTCGGCGCGTGGACGAATTGGAATTACGTTGGACGCGAAAGGAGGAGCAATTGGTATAGAGATCGCGAGCACATTCTGCGCGGGGCTGGTTGTATTTTTCATTCTGTTTCATCGAGTCGGAAGGTTTGTTTGATCAGAACTCGCCGGATGGGAAGGGAGGACAAAGCAACATCCGTGAGCAGTGGTTAAGCTTGCAGACGGGGAATGCAAGAATTACGTTGCAAAAGGTCAAGTGTCTTTTTCACTCGGGGGTGAACAAGCGGCCGCATAATGGAATTTGTTTGAGAAACGCGGACATAAACGGTGCAGGTGCACTTGAGCAGCTTTAGTAGCAACGTGTAATTGACGTAGCGACTATGCGTTTCCCTCTGCTTATCATCCGCCTCGAGTTAATGTCATTAATTCCGCTCCCGCGACCACGAAATAAAACTGGTGCCGCGCGTTTCTCCGCGATTATTGCCACCGCCGCAGTCGCATACACGTAACTGTCGCAAAATGGGACGGTTGCATTATAAACAAACTCGCCCTATTTTCACTTCTCATCCGACTCGATGGCCTGGGGGATTAAGTTGAGTGAAAATAGCCCGTTTACTTTCTGCGGAGCATTTTCCAAGCAATTCTCTCCCTCAATTATATAAAACGACTTCTACCGTGGCACTTAAACGAACTCAACGAAAAGCTCCATTTGGTTATCCAAAATTCCACCTTGCCTAACAGAACATTCCCATCTCAAACGCCCACTGTTACGTCTCTCCAATCCATTCAAGAAGCTTCCCAACTACACCACCGAAACCAACCCCCTCGATCACTTCCAAAACTTTCCATTCCCTCGAACCGGGCACGCGTAAAACCATTCCACCCCCGTGAATTCCCTTCTCCCTCGGCGCAGCGCCGTTTTTCCCAGCCGAGGTGCATACCTTCGGCCCGTGGGGAGGCACGAGGGTCAGGGGGATGATCCAAAATGTAGGCGCAGGTGTGTGGGGAGGCTGAGCGAGCAACGCAGGCACGCGGCCCTTCTGGCGGCCAGCCAGCCCTACGAAACAAAGCTGCAACTATGTAAAGCCCGCTAACTTCATCTTCGCGGGTTAACCAAGCGAGCCGGGTATTCACTGCGGGGGCAAACAGACACCCCGCCTACCCTCCCTCAAACTTCCCGCGTATTTACGCGGGGATCGATGACCCGATTCCTGGCCGTGGCGAGAACCGATCCGTGGAGCCGCTTAATGCCGAGAAGAGTCGAAAGTCCTGCTGACTTATGGGTTCAGGCTGGTCGCACATTCACAGAGGATCCACCTTGCTCCACCATCGCCACTCCCCGTAAAACCGAACGTTCGCAGGATTATGTGCTTCGAAGAAGCTCACCGCGCCTCTTCGGGGACTATCCCTTTGGTTTTTCCTCTTGCCCTGTCCGGCAACGGGAGTGTGTCGGATAAAGGAGTTGACCGAGTTCACGTTGTAGTTTGTACAGCTACTGGTGCCTTCAAGAGGTTCTCGGTGTCTTTTCAGGTTCTTCTGATTTTTAGAATCAAGGAAAAGTGCACGTGGCACGCGTGGGCATTGATGTTTGAGGCTGGAGAAGTTCTTCTCTGGGTAACTGTGATTTTTGTGGGGTGTTTCCAAGGGTGTCTCGTGGTAATGGGTTCTGTCAGATTGCGGGGATGGAGATTTTCAATCCTCGAAAGTGGGAATTTTCGTTCGCAAGATGGGTTTGAATGCTTTATTGTGGCGAATCGAACAGGATTGAGCGCAGTTCTGGCTTCCACTTTCTATGGTTGCTCGCGAGTTACTTTGAATATTTAAGAATACTTCTTTCCTTTGCAGAGAGGAGCACCCTCGACTACACGTTCACGCCTTCCCGCTATTATGTACATCCGCGAACACTCCTCCACACTCGAAAGTAACTTTCCCATTACTCCTATGTTCGCGGCGGAACGGAGGAATATTTATATTCCACGGGCATTCTTATCCCTGCACCCCACTTTTCGGTGTTGCGCCGCTACCCGAGAATTCATAGGCTGCGAAACTTGCGAAAGTTCGAGCCACTGTTTGTTGCAACCCGCCAGCTCGCGGGAGCCTTTCGTATTTTTAATGAAAATTGATGCGCTCACGGGAGCCGGAGTAATCTCCTGATTTATAGCTGCAACCTAAATGAACGTCCAATATAATTTACCTCGTCGTCAGGCTGAAAGACGAAGTAGCTTTCCTATTACGCGCGAAGGTGCTGGAAATTTACGTAAAATCGCTTGTCCCGTTACTTCATTGACATTTAATCGAAACTATTTATTCCGAATCATTGATCGCAAGGGCTCGACGAAGCCGCTGTTACAGCGAAACTCACAGTTGACGCTCTTCACCGACGCTTATCGTTGTAAAGAGGGATCCCACCTCCGCCAATGACGTCGTTCTACCAATTTCCGTCATTCCCGTCGCCCTTAGGGGAGACCGGGGCTGTTAGGCCAATTTTTCAGTTTTTGATTTTTAATACATTATGTGGGCGAAATATCATTAAATCGATTACTATATTTGATAGGGCATACATTTGGCTATCTGATTAAATTATTAATGTTGACTCAATGTGACAACATTTAAGCCATTTTAATGTTTTTCTAACACCTTACATGCTGGTCAACCAGCCCCGTGGTCGGGGTTGGTAGACTAACAGTATGGGGTAGGTTGACTATAGGTGCAATCAGTTAAGAAAATGATGTTATCAACTTATCTGAGTGGTAATAAAATAGCACAATGTCACAAGAGTTGTTTCATTATAAAATATTTATTACTTTTTAATAATAAATAACAATTTAAACCTTTATAGTAGCAATAAATCTTATATCTGGTACTATAAAAACATTCGCCATCTTCTATCAACTAATTACTATCTTCGCAATCTGATGTGCAGAAAAGTACATATCTATACAGAGTTTTATACGGTATATTATGTTCCACGGCAGCTGCATGAATGCTTTTCTTTTCAAGAATTACTTCACGACATGCTTGTTCTATAAGATCTTTTGAGGTTGAACCTCTATTTGACTTTCTTTGATATGTCCTCATTGTTCTGTGAAATAAGTTATTAATTAACCTTTAGTAACGAAAAGTTCGTAATAAACTAATATAACTGGGGTTGGTTAACCAGCTTAGCCATGTAACCCCTGACGTTATTAGTCAACTAGCCCCGAACGATCATTTTGACTTCAATTCTCTATATAACCATTAATTATTTATGTAACATCAAAAACGCAGTCTCAATAGGTCGTTTAATAAACAAACTTTAAAATAGTCCCTTCACATTTATTCTACTCTAACTATATAGAGCGTGAAAACATAAAATCCTTAAGAATACATATTTACTTACATAGCCAATTTTTCGATAAACGCTAGTAACTTTTAAAAAACGTGCGATCGCGGGGTCGGACATAAATGCATGTCATAGTAGAAGTGACTTATTTCTACAGAAAATCGCTCCGCGGTAGAGCATACGTCGGTGGAAAGTTATTAACAATTAGTCAACCTACCCCTGGTGCCAACCAGCCCCGGTCTCCCCTACAGCTGCCATTAGCTCCGGGGCTCTTTTCGCCGTAACTTGTTTATCTTACATCGAGCTGCATTTATTGAGTCTCGGAGAGGAAGCAGTATGGATCACATCGGTACTTTCGCAGCGCAGTGCAGTCCTCCGCCCAGTCGAAGTTTTTCCTCGAGTAACGGGCGAAAAATTCGATATCTGACCGGTGGGCGGAAGCGTGCAAGCGAAATAGCGTTGGTCAGTTCGAGTCCAGCAATTACTTTTCCGCAGAAATCTAATTTCCGCGGGTCGACGCGGCCTGGGAGGGCTGGGTGGTATGGGAGGCGGTGTTCACGAACGCGTTAAATTATTCCGGCGTTAATTTCACCGCCTGAAGGCGACGTACGTGGCGCACGGTGCCGAACACTCGTTAGCCGACGGGAAATTCAAAAGCTCCGACTGATTACACCACCGACGAAACTTTTCACGGTGCCAGGCGGTGGCGGTTACGCCTGTGACGCGAGACTTGAGAGGAAAGAATTTATCGATGGGCCGACAGTGGATCAAAGCATCGGGCGTGATAGTCTTATTGCAGCGCGGTTTTGCTTATTTTTTTTGGAAGCGATTGGCACGGCACTTTGGGCCTCTTTCCTGGGGCCATTCAACGGGGCACTGCTCGATGTAGTCGCGACTATTATTGGGAAGCCCCTCGATGTCCCCCATTAATTCCCCTGCACTCAGTAGAGGCAGTCAGGCCTCGTGAATTGGATTTTATGCCGATCGCACAACAATTTTCCGCGTTGCTTCGTCTTACCTTCTTCGTGGCTCTCAGAGTAATTGCAGGTGCGGTGAATGGGTCGTCTGGGTAAATGCCTTCCAGCCCTGATGCAGGATATGAAAATAATGCAGGCTCCCGTTGGCTGAATAGGCCGATCTGAGAACGCGTCACCCCTGCCCTCCACTGCTAATGGAAAACAGAGGGGCGGGGGTGGTGGAACCTTGGCGTCGGTTCGCGAAAATTCGGATTGCAGTGGCCCTCGTGGGTGGAATAAATTTAAACGGGATTGGTAGGTCTATAGTGGTACGTAGTGGTGGTGTGTTTGTTGTATTTGAGGAGGTCGAGGGGTTCCTTTCCAGTGTGAGGTTCGATATCTTATTTACGGGGGTTCTATTTTTGCTACATAAAATACAGCTCCTCGCAACCATGACGATATTTGACTACCGGTAGCAGAAGTTTCGTCACGCGATGGTATAGATACAGAGTTATAGAGCCCTGTGGTAGGGTAACACAAAGACGCCGTCCCCACACGTTGGACCTAAGCAAACACTGTGCCGTCTCCAAACATCCGGAATGGATATCACCGTGTATATCGAGGATCCGACGCAATATCCGTAATATTTGCCTCGTGATATCTGTAAACACTAACATTCTTCTAAATCATCTACGTGGAAAGTCGATTGTCCCGTGTTTGTCCAAGCACGATCTAATCCTACTTACCAGCCACATGGTGTTTACATACTCCACTTGCGCGCTGTCTGACTTCACGTGGACACGGATCACTCGAGCGCAGTCCGACTTCTCACCAGGTTGATGTAGAAACACTATAATAAAAGTCTGTCCACGAGTTGATATCTATCATGTTTTGGCTAAATCCTATGAGAGAAAAAAAAAGATATACACCATTTCACTTTTAACAACTCTTAACAACTCCTACGTTTATGGCGATATTTTATTTCGTGCAAGTAGGTCATACATGTCGCAATAATTTCGCAAAAAGAAGGTTACGTTATGAAAGTGTTTATGAATATATACATTATTTTTTACTACCCAAATGCACAGTTTCAGATAAACAGATATTAAAAACAATTAAAATAGTATGACAAAAAACGCTTCTTTTAACTCTCAAACATATATTTTTTAAAAAATATGTTACCATCAAGATTAGTATAATTGACAGATTTAAAAATCAGCAGGAATAAACGAGAAATAGTAGACCAATCAAAAGTGTCCTTTTCATGTCAGACTCTTATATTATAGTGTCTCTAGACTGATCTACTGGCTGCAGATTAATCAAACCGCGATATCTCATCTCTTGAATCATTACATACGATCCGAATCTATTCGAGAAACATCCAAACGTCTATTACACATTCCGCTATCGTACTTTGTACCTCGTTTTACAACTCCCTTCCCTAGCAAACGTTCCACTGGCCCACATGCCCTGATCGATGCAAATTACTTTCATGCGAACTTTCTAGCAAATTGCAGTAGCTCCGGGACCGTTTCAGTGCGCCCCTCCCAGCCCCATAAAACATCCCTTTTCGCTGAATACTTTCGATAGCTACGATCGATATTCAGCAATCAATCAACGTTTACCATCCCCTCCCGATGATGTCGATCGTTCCTCGAGAAAGACTTAAATCCCCGCCTCGGATCACGCGAAGCCGACGCACACGGATCCTTGTTACTGTACGATGTATACGGTTGAATGAAAATCCAGGGTCCTCCCAACCGACCGGAAGGGAATAAAGGGCAGGGAAGGTGCAGCGAGCCAGTGAACCGTTCTGATGCACTTTCTGCCACTTTACGTCAGGATTTACCGTACGATAAGGACGGTCGACGGAAGCTGTGCCGTGGACTTGCCGGAAAAGCCCGTTCTCCCTGTGCTCTGTCGCGCACACGCGCGATCCTGTGTTCGTACGAATCGGTGCAGAACGAAACGAAACGAAACACGGAGCCACCGCTGAAAGATACACGCGCCGCGAAAACATGTAAACTGCCACGGACTATCGGCATCGCGAATCGAGCCGGTTCGACCAGCTTTATCAGTCGAAAAGCAGATTTCTATTCAAAATGATAAAATACGAGTAACGGCGGATCCGACTGCAGCAGCGAGCGAATTCAATTCCTGAATAGCTAGGATTACCTTCTATTTAGAGCCGCTTTTTCTTCCCGAACGGACCTTGAGGATCCCTTGGAATATTTTTATTCTTGCGGGATGTTAGCTACCCTTCACGTTCCATCCACCTTTCCCCCCCCCCCTCTATCCTTTCCGCTTCGCTGCGATTACCTCAGATCGATCCTTCGAAATTGAAATGCTAAGTTGGAGAGTAATCCCTGTATTCTGGGGCAATATTATTTTTCAGAAAGCCCGGATTTCTTATTTCAACGTATGGCCCTCGCAGTGGAGCGTGTAAGGATTCACTCGTAGGAAACGTATTTCGGGACCACGGACTGTTTCGTACGAGATTAAATTAGTAGTTGAGGAATGCGATGCTGGAAAGTCGTGAATAAAGTTTTGGAAACGCTCGAGGCACGCGGTGGAGATGGGGGTGGATTTAAAGGGGATCGATAAGAATTTCTATCGCGAGAAGGAAATGCTTCCTCCGCTTTTGCCCCTGTACATCCTTGACGGTATCTGGGCACACCTAAGCGTGAACTGGCAAAACCGCAATGCCGCAGCAGCGAGTGCATGATCCTCTCTGGTAGCTGAACTTCACGCAAAAGACGGTACGCGCAAGAAAACGGGCAAACGAGCTAGTTAATTTCACGCGCTGCGGGAGATCCTGCGCCGTGTATCTGGAACACAGTTAATTCATTTGTCGTGGTTCTCATTGATTGTCGAGCATGCCGAGGAACCTATCCTCCGGAGCATTGTCTAAGAAACTGTAACGAAGCTGCAATTATTGTCTTCTAAATAGAATAAATTTGTAGAATTTAATTTTTCCCTTTAACATTCGATCGTTCCAATCGTTCAATATTGCTCGACTAACGACGCATTCAGGAAGTCTGAGGGTGGTTGCATCTTTATAATCGCCACTTAATACCAGGCGGAGGTCGTTAAAAGGAGGAAAAGCGGTTAATTGATAGAGGAAAGCGTCGAGGTTTACGATTCGTCCGCTTGGTTTATCGTCCTTTCGCCCCCCGAGTCCTTCCATTCTTCTCCTTCCTCGGTGTTTTTTCATTAACCCCCTGTCCCGTAGTGCCGAATTTTACGGTGGCTCGTAAGAAGGGCGGTAAATTTTCTTCTTGCCTCCTCCTTAAGGTGCATCGCGAGTATCGCGTTGTCGGTTACGACCCGGGGATTCTTTCCCTCAAGGAGCCCGTCTCTCCTCAAGGATCTACCGTGAAACAACGTTATTTTTATGGCACGCCCACCGCGGACGAAAATCACTCTTGGAATAGAAGAAATGGTAATTACCGCCCCTGCCCGTTCGTTGTGCCCATTGTACAATGTTGCAATGTCCCTGTTCCATTTTCGGGATTCCTGTTTCATCGAATTTGTAATCGGTCCTTATTCAACGCTTGAAAGGAATTCTAGCCAACAAGTTTTGAATGTACGATCGTGTAGCACGTAGATTTACTTGACCTATTCTACTCGAAGGGAGTTAGGGCAGCAATAGAGCCATTCTACTTGCTCGGCTCTCGATCAAGGATGATCATAATCCTGTTATGGGTCGCTTGATCAGCGGTGGTCTTGCTCAGATAATAGGATGTTTGCGCACAAGTGGCCCTATTCTACTCCGGAGACGGCTGACCGAGGCGGCACCATTCTACTTAAGTAACGTTATATACTTGATAATCTAGTTTCCGTTGCACGGTTACGTGCCCTGTTCGCGGAGAACAATTTTCCCACCATTTGTAGATTTCCATCGGTGTTTCATGGCGCGTGGCTAGTTGCTGCCAAACTATTGTGGTATACCGAAAATATTTCTCGGAAGCTCACGAAACAAGCATCTATCATTTCCCACGTCGTTACCCCACTCCGGAAAACCACGATTTCACGATACACGGAGTTTTCCCCGTTGCCCGTTATCGTTTCGAGTATCTTCGACTCGAATTTCCTCGACTAATAAGCAGAGAATTTCGACGTTGCGCAGCGCGAGAGACCACGGCCGCCCATAATGAGGGGAATTCTGATCTTGGCCGATGTAATTAGAGGAAAATTGCCAACACAACCCGGTGTTCTCGCGATCCTATAGACCGCCGTTCCCGCGCACGTACAACGAACGCATCCCGGCGAAATGAAGTGCGCCGAGCAAACTGAATTACCGCGGGCACAACAATGGTGTTGGACGATCCTCGATCGGTTATGCTGATGGGTGATTATACAATAGTAGACGCGGGCCCACCAGCATCATTATGCTACTTACATCCTGCTGTTGTGACTGCACACCGACCGCCCCACACTCAATTAATTCAGGATCATTCTGATCGCTAATTGCACGGCCTCGATCGACCCCCTTTTGGTAGTCGGCTTTTCGTCTCCGTGGCTTCGAGCGACGATTAGATCGAACCGCTTTGCGGCGGGAATTACTCGGCTTATCTTGTTGATCGACGGATATCGATAGGGGGATATTGGCCATAGCCTGGACGAATTTAAGTTTCGCTCGATATTCGATAATCTGGCGCCGATTTACGTCGAAGGGTTGCAGGCTTCGTATTCTTCAAAGCCGCGAAATTCAATGACAGAAAATGTAGAGGAATGAGAATTCAATGAACTCAAAATTAAATGGAAACCTAAGTGTTTACACAGAGTCGAAAAAGGGCCGAGTAATTCGCCAGTGGACGTTCCATGGGATTCTGCTTTCAAGAACTAATTTAATGTTGGATGAAAGTCGCTCGAAGATGCTCTTGAAAGGTCGCAGATAGAAATGGGGATGTAAAAATATTAAGAGAGAGCGATTCAGACGGAAATAGGAGTATGAAAATGGAGGAAGTGGATGTTCATCGTTAAGCGCCCTGCTGAGAAGCTTCCCGTATCTCTTTCCCAAGCTTTACAGCTCCAGCCTCGAATTGTCGAGTTTATTATTTGTAAACGAAGTTAAGAAGCGAGTAACGATCGCACTGCCAGTGCTCCGACAATTTTCTGCTGGCCCTTCAGAGATAGACAGTGCTTTTTACAGACGATTAAGCCGTGCTAGTAGCTCGCTTCCAGCGATACCCTGCAATTGTCACTTGGAGAAGAATCCTCTTCACTCCCTGCTATAGAATCTCCTATTCTACCCCTTATTTCTGCTCTTGCAATCTAGATATCTTTAGAACTAACGCGCACAATAGACTTCACCCTTATCCCCCAATCTGAAACCTACAATCCTCAGCATAAAGTCCACAAAACTGATGGGAATTACAGTCACCAGTTTACGTTCGAAAGTGAACGCCGCAGTCAGGTGGTGTAAAGTTTCCCTCTGGTTTCATCTTCGAGGGAAGCCTTTCCCAGATACCGTTCAAACGACCGGCCACTTCCATGGCGAACTTTTAACGCGCGTAAATATCTTCTTATTGGGGACGCTCGTCGCGTAGGAGGGATCCGTTTCCCCGCATTGTCCCGGAAATTAAAGGGCGTTCCGCAGGAGGCACGAACGAGCCCTGGGGCCAGACAATCACCGTCCCTCATATCCAGAGACGCCCAGCCCCAGATTTCCACTTTTATCGCGGCGACGACTAGCCAGACGATGGCCGGGGCCCCGCGCTTTTCATTTCGAAATTACTTATTTACGGAATCGAACCGCCAAGGGGATCTATCGGATTCCGACCACGGGTGTGGGAGCTTAATCCTGCTATGCTACGGCGGAGGATGACCGTGTCCGTTGGCCGCGCGGAATTCTCGGTGAATCATGCCCCGCAGCAGCGTTTAATCTCCTACCCTCCCGAGGAGATTGGAAAAATTCAGAGCCGCTGGATTCTGGCGCGGGACACGCGCTGATCCTCGTCGAGAAGCTCGATGTCGCCTCGGAGGGGGATTAAGTTTCCAGGGGGAGGCTTTCGCTGAATTCAGACCGCGGTCGCGTTCGAACGCTGGGGGGATAATTTCAGCGATCTCTAGGTAACAGGTTTGTGGCGGGTTTAACGTGAAATCTATGCTAACAAATGCGCCAGTAACGCGGAAAGAACTGTACAAACAGGAAACACTTGTCTTTGGGATCTATGTGACTCGGAAGCTTTCCGAGGGCTCTGTCAAAACTCAGATTCTGTGTCAAGTAGGGGAGACCGGGGCTGGTAGGCCAATTTTTCAGATTTTGATTTGTAATAAATTATGTGGGCGAAATATCATTAAATCGATTACTATATATGATAGGGCATACATTTGGCTATCTGATTAAATTATTAATGTTGACTCAATGTGACAACATTTAAGGCATTTTAATGTTTTTCTAATACCTTACATGCTGGTCAACCAGCCCCGTGGTCGGGGTTGGTAGACTAACAGTATGGGGTAGGTTGACTATAGGTGCAATCAGTTAAGAAAATGTTGTTAACAACTTATCTGAGTGGTAATAAAATAGCACAATGTCACAAGAGTTGTTTCATTATAAAATGTTTATTACTTTTTAATAATAAATAACAATTTAAACCTTTATAGTAGCAATAAATCTTATATCTGGTACTATAAAATCATTCGCCATCTTCTATCAACTAATTACTATCTTCACAATCTGATGTGCAATTTTTGCACTCGTAGAAAAGTACATATCTATACAGAGTTTTATACGGTATATTATGTTCCACGGCAGCTGCATGAATGCTTTTCTTTTCAAGAATTACTTCACGACATGCTTGTTCTATAAGATCTTTTGAGGTTGAACCTCTATTTAACTTTCTTTGATATGTCCTCATTGTTCTGTGAAATAAGTTATTAACTAACCTTTAGTAACGAAAAGTTCGTAATAAACTAATATAACTGGGGTTGGTTAACCAGCTTAGCCATGTAACCCCGGACGTTATTAGTCAACGAGCCCCGAACGATCATTTTAATTTCAATATTCTATATAACCATTAATTATTTATGTAAAATCAAAAACGCAGTCTCAATAGGTCGTTTAATAAACAAACTTTAAAATAGTCCCTTCACATTTATTCTACTCTAACTATATAGAGCGTGAAAACATAAAATCTTTAAGAAAACATATTTACTTACCAATTTTTCGATAAACGCTGGTAACTTTTAAAAAACGTGCGATCGCGGGGTCGGACATAAATGCATGTCATAGTAGAAGTGACTTATTTCTACAGAAAATCGCTCCGCGGTAGAGTTATTAACAATTAGTCAACCTACCCCTGGTGCCAACCAGCCCCGGTCTCCCCTATCTTTGCGTATGTTCTCTTTGAAGACACTCCAATGCTAAGTAAATAATGCACTTTAGCCGCGTTTCTAGCTAGCTTAATCGTTTTAGTGTCATGGTAGAATTGTCAAATTTAAAGCTGTTCAATTTTCAACGGTGACATTTCGCGGGGTTCTGTGTTAATAGTTATCGAAAATGAAGATACCTTATACAAACACGTCGAAATATGCTATCTCCATGTTGGATAATACCGCGAGGGCCGGAAAAAGATTCATCATTCGGTCAAACAATTCGCGACGTGCCCGATAGACTGAATCCCCGTGCAGATGTAAATTTTTCGGAATATCGAAGCGAATTGCGGTGTGCCGCGAGGATTGCACAGATTTATAAGCTCATTTTTAAATCGAGACAAGGTTTGCCTTCTCTCTCTCTCCCGCTGCCTCCCTCTCTTTCGGTTCTCTGCCTACGCGATAACAAACTCTCTGTTGGAAATACATTTCGTTTATTAGCGTCGGCATCAAGCATGAGCTACGGTGGTGCGCGAGCTGAGCCGAAAATTCTATAGAATCGGAGGGCAGTAAATATTTGACCGGGCCCATTGTGTTTGATTGCGATTTCTCTTGTCTATGTATCCCGCCAGTCGAGGGTTTTCGTGCTTTAAAACATCACGATAATGATCACGCGGCATCCCTGGGAAACGTTTGCGCAACACGCGGCGATTATTGAAACTCTGAATCAGCCCATCCCTGTACTACTCCGTAACTTTTGTGTTTGCTCTTTATCTCCGGGCATAATAAACGCTGAAATATCATAATAGCGCGATGTAATGGCAGAGCTAGGTCGCATTGTTTCAATTTTTGCCGCAAGGAACTCCCTCCAGCCTTCCCCAATGTTCATTTAAGCGGTTAAAACCGTCACTTGTTCCCTGTGTTGGAAAATACCATTATCTCTGTTTTTTAAGGTAAATATGTTTCAGTAACGAGATTTTGCGAGCGAGTAATTTGAAAACTCTAATGTTCTGCAATATTGCTCGAAATGTATGGGATGCATTTTCCCCTGTCATCTTTATTCCGTCCCTTTTGATGAGATCGCCAAGCAATCATTGATATATAGAAGTCTCTACCAAAGACCAGAGTATTTAAATACCCGCCATTTCTAATTTATCAATGCAGTGCAAACGGGCGTGGAATGGAAATTCACAATACTCAAGCGTCACAAAATAATCCTCGATCTCCTCCAGTTTTCCACAGAGTTGGCGGGGAATTTCGCCCCCGAAGGCTTCATACCTACTCGAAGGAACGGACGTTGGAAGGCGAGAGAACACGTCGTTAACCGGAAATTACAACGACCCTTTTCCGGGCTAGGCCCTCGGGCGCCAGGCTCCGCCGCTAATCGTCGAAATAAAACGCGGTCGTGTGGACGAGCGTATCGACGCTCCGTTCGCTGATTTCCCAGGGTGATCTTCCAGCTGGTCATTAAGTGGTGACCGTTATCCCGAGAACGGCGAAAGAAAGCAACGAGGCTGCGTGCGCGAATAAATTTTCGCAGACCGTAAATAACGGCCGGTGATTAAGGCTGGTGTGTGGAAATTGAGGCGTTCGCAGCGAGAAGAAGGGTACTCGTAACGAGAACCAGCGTCAGACGAATAATTTACGAAACGCGTGGGAATCTTTTGGTCGACGAAGGTTGTGGGGGTATTTATTTTAGGGGGATGGTTTTGACTAATTTAGTTAATGGTCGGGTTCGAGGGTATTAGGGGCAAGTGGATCGAGCCGGAGAGAAACGAGCGCGAAAGAGTAGTTTAACACAGGACTGTTTTATCAAAAGTAGACCGCTGAGTTTAGAAACTTCTTAGTTGTTAATTATAGTAGCTGTTGTTTTAATTTTCACGGTCTTGGGTGATTCACATGGGCAGAGTTTGCGAGTAGCAGTCTCTGAACTATCGATACAAAATCCAGAAACTTGGTTGCCGAATTCCATCGGGCACTAAAACGGTCCCCAACTTGCGAAAGAATTTAATTTTATTAACCCCCGAGTAGCCTGGAGCATACCAAAGAACGCTCGCGCTCGAGGGTCGTAAAGCTCGTCGTAAAACGCTGGACCAGGATAATCAACTGGTATCAATCAAGCGGAAGGTACCTTTTCCGCTCCGCTTAGTCGAAGACGATCATCCTAGCATGTCCTCGATTTGAATTCCAGCCAGAGAAAAGGGGTAACAGAAAACGTATTCGCGGAGCATGGTGCCGTGAGCACTAACCACAATCAATTTCAAACTTCAATGGCTTTAATCCAGCGATACATATCATTCGAGAAAAGCTACAATATAGTGCTCAACACTATTTTTTGCCGAATATATGATTATGTATACATTAATTGAAACATAACTGACCACGAAAGGGCATATACAATCTTCTTAAAAATCATGTAAGAAGAAAATAAGACAGAGAAAACAATTTGCATACACGAAATTTACGTACAATTTTAGAAAACTTATAACGCAGGCTAATTTATTGCGACACATTTTTTTTACGATAAAGTTTATCGCTTTGAATAATCACTTGTTTACTGATTCTTAAATTTGAAACAATACGTCATTTTCTTTTAACTAATAATTGATAATTTAAAACAATGCCATTTATGTATCAGATGATATACTATTCATTTTACAGGAATTTCGTTTAACTTTTCGCGTGACCGATCGGCAAAAAATAATGTCCAGCACTATAACTCACAACCCTCTTTTCTATGATCCTCTAATTCAACGTTCACTGTGGCACGACCCTTCTATTTTCTATGACAACGAATCCCATTCTATGTTACATTCCCGGCAGTTTCCTTGTGTCCTCTTAGTTTACAAAGCTCCCAGCACGCAGCCCCTCCAGTTTTACGATACTTCTTACAACGTCCACCGGTGAAAAGCCTCTTTGAACGGCACCTCTGCAAGACGTACAAGGTTCGAGCAGGCGGAAGAGCCGGAGCGAAGAGGATCCGCCGTTGGCGAAAGTTTTTCCACGGTGGCGTTCGTTTCTGCGGAAATTGCCGTCGCGCGAACGAAGAACTTGGTCCCCTCAATAGATGGGAAGGAAAAAAGAGGCGGCGTCGGTGGCTGGTAACACGGTTAAAGGACGTGGACGAAGGAGGAGCGTGGAACCGCGGGACAACCAACTTTCATCATAACTGTACGCTGCTATCATTTTTTATGCAGTTCGATGAGAGGCAAACCCGGCTGCGAATCCACCCACGCGAGGGTGAAACTTGCTCGGATCTCGTTCGCGTGTATAAAAAAGTTTTTCTTTCGAGACACCAGCCCCACTGCCCAATCTTTTCGCGCTTCAAAACGCGAAACCACATTGTATACTGGCATCGAGTTTGACATCCGCCAGCTACTTTTTGATTCTCCGTGGAAAGGTTTTAGCTGGGGAATCGTTCACGAATAACAAGCTCTTCTTTTTCGACCATGATAACAACAATGTTCGTAGGATGGTCGAGGAGGTCCTGTTTCGTCCTTCGCTTTCAAGCCCGGTTCACGCGAGCGTTCAGCTGTGACTTTTCGCCGGGCGCAGTGCAGACGCGCGGTATCGAAACGGTCATATTTTATTCAATAAAAGCTGCGGCGCTGGGGAACTCGGTCAGGACATTCGTGGACGTAAGCAGAAAATCGAATGGACGTCGTCAGCGTAGTTCGAAAGCTCGACAGCGGAGCCATCTTCTATTTTCCCGAATAATATAGTGTTGGCGGTGCTCGTGCGGCACCGAGTGTCGTCCCGTTTTTCTTGAATACGCTGCAAGTTTCGGTGTGACGGGGGTTGTAAGTGATAGTTGCCACGTTTTTCCTTCTTGCGCCGTTTGAAGCGGTTTCGAGTTTGCTTGGGGAGATTTCTTGCACTATCCTGGAGACTTGTTGCACTGGGGGACTCGTGCAAAATCGGCGCGGAAAGTGATAAGAAATAGTGATCTTCCTATTGTCCCAATGTAGGTTCAGGTACGTTTGAAATATCGTGTAAATAATTTTACTTAAGTATGCACTATTAACGTTGAGAGTTTACAATTCTCTCGTAACAATATTAGGGGAGAGGTTTGCAGGTTGCCACCCCTTAGCTTTTTTTATCATAACTCGTCATAAAATTAATGTATCGTTGATTTATGGTATAAGTTGGAAAGAGGAAGTGTAGAACTACAATCCTGAGCTAGAAATCATGTAATCTCTCGAAAAAGAAAAATTATACTGCAAATTCTCGAAAGTATCTAAAATTGACTCCTTGAAATTTTGGCTTGCAGGTTGCCATCCCTAGAAAAATTGTTGAAAGTGTAAAAAAACTCGAGTCAAAACATGATTCAGAAAACTTTTCAACATTTATTAAATTTTATTTGCTGTCAGTGGCTGTAAACATGAAAATATGAGTGGAATTGCTATGAAAAATCAGATTTGCAAAATGGTATGGAATCATTCAAAATCATCATCGGAATCACAATTCGGGCAAGTGTAAACACTGTAGCGCATATCGGCACATTTCGCGTGAACGGCTGTTTTGCATTCGTGACACTTGATAGAGTTGTTTCTATTGAAAAGGAAGCAAGGTGGCAACTTGCATTCCGACGCATTTTTGGAAAATATGAGAAAAAATTATCAATTCATAATATGTTTGGAAATGTGTTTGGCATATGTAAATTAGATAAAAAAACAACACAGTACGAATAGTTACCTTGAATTGTCGATGAAAATGTTCAATTTACGAGCACAGGGAAAACACACAATTTCAATAATTCAATTTCTTGACAAACACTATATATCACACTTCGCTCAGCAAACACAGTGATATTGCGTCTGTCCGCTTCAGAGGTTAATAAATAGTGACAACTACTATTTTAACGTCGATGTGAGCCAGAGTTGAGCTTATGACACTGTTAGAAAGTCGAAATACAGCAGGGGTGGCAACCTGCAAGCAGTGGCAACCTGCAAGCCTCTCCCCTAATGAAAGTCTCATAAACTTATTTCATCCCCAAGCTCTTTTCTCTAAATGCAAATGAATTCGATGAAATAGGAAAACAGTATTTCGTTTAAAAACACTCCGCAATCGTACCAAGACGAGCGTGCATTGTCCCGCGTGCATTTTAACCTGCGAGTGAAAAGAATTTGACCGCGAGAAATCCGAAGTTGCAATTAAGGTACAAAGATACAAATCCCTATAGGATAACCATTATGCATCGCGCGATTTTGACGGTGCATACAATTTGAAAAATGTGCATATAACTTCGCCACTCCTCGCCCCTCCTCTATACACCACGAGTAACGGGCCGTATTAATTCATTCTAACTTTAATGACGAAATTCCTTGCGGTGAGCACGATTGCGCGGTGCATCGTGCGCTGAATGCATCGCGCATAATGCAACCTGCATCTCCACCATTCCGACCCCCGAAAACTTGCAGACAGAACGCTTTGCACGGGAAATTTTCGCTACAGCATTGGTGCAGGTGTTATTCCACTGCTCGGCGTTCCACGAAGAGCTGCCAAAACTGTTACGCGTGAAAATTGTGAAGAATAATAGAACCACGAACAAAATGTACACTTAAAAATTTCAATATTAATAAATTCCACGCATATCGTAGCTAGTGTGTTCTAGTAAACATATTATATTATTCAAAGTAGATCGCGTGGAAGATTAAAAGATTAAAAGAAAATATATAAATTGATTGAGGGTAATTTGGCTAATATTCTTCGTTCTTCTTGCGATTTTTATTTACTGGTGTCAATCGCAGAGTTTTTCATGCCACTATTTTGTCAGTCACCCTCGTTTGAACGTAGGAGAAATATTTTTTCCAGTAATGGCCGATAGAATGCCCGGTAATCTTTTATTCAGAAAGAGGAGCTCTATCAAAACAATTTCCATCCCGTCGTTTTTAGCAACGGTATCAATTGCAATACTTCGCCGCGCGATCCTCTATCGGGCGCTTTCATCTCCCCGAAAACATGCATTGTTATTCGATCGTTTCCTTTTTTGTTTTTTGTATATGTGTTTTTTAACTTCGTTCTATCTCTATCCTGCCCCTCTTTCGCGCACATACACGCGTGAGATCTACGGCCGGCGGGAGCCATAAAAAAAGAGGGAATAGGACAAGCGTGGTTGTTCGGAAATATAGACCGCGGTTACTATGTGTTTTAACATTCAATACTTCATACCTGTGTCGCGTTGACTGCAAATATTTTTCGTCGACGTTCGATGGGAATCCGGTCAAAGGTACTGAGAAGTTCCTTTGCCAATGGTTACTTTGTCCGCTTCGCTAAATTCATTTCCCTTCGTCAAAGCGCACACTGTCCAGAAAAAGAGCGGTGCTGGGTTACAAGTTTCGAAGCGTTAATAAAATCCTCTAAGCTTGAAACAGCGACGATCGGAATGAATGCGATATCGATATCCATGGCGTTAGTGGGGAAACTCTGGGATTCTAATTATAGGTGATCGATGAACTCGTATTTTATCCTCGCAGGCTTATAATATCCCCGCCTCTATAGCATACGCGTGTCGTTGACACCGTTAAGCGTGTTTTATTAACGGGCCTATGTACGTAAACTTGGAAGTTGACCAACTTCTCGCTGGCAGTTTGTAGCCAGTTGAAAGATACTAGGACGCGCACTCACCGCGGCTCGAGGGAATCTCGATTCTTCACCCTTGCAAGCTTGCACCTTACACCCTTGTGAAAAGGAATACATCTCCCCTGACTACCGATCCCTTCTTCAAATTTTCACCAACCACTCGTAGAAGAGTTTCCCAGTTATCGATAATCAGCAAAAAATCCAACTATCCCAACCAAAGGGTTATCGAATCGAAAGTTTTGCCTGTGGAAGCGACGGAAGGGCGGGAAATATTTGCTGGATAACGTTCCCTGTTGTCTGTTCATTCAGAAGGGACTTGGGAAACGAAGCTGAGAAGCGGCGATGAACGAATTGGCTTGGATGAGATAATGTCGAGCGGTCGTCATCGCGTTGCATTGTGGCCTATTTCCGCGGCGGAGCCACGCGAAAGATACACACAAAGGGACGAGCGGGATGCACCAGCTTGAATTGCAGATCGGCCATTGGACCGTGCCGCGAGATTTATCCGGGCATCCCGCCGATAATTTATACAGTGCAAAGGAAACGTGCGCACGAGGGGCCATGGAAAAATGCCAATCGCGATAATTCAGACGTCCGCGTTCGGTCGGCTCGCGGCGAGAGGAAAGCGATGGAAAAAGGAACAAAAGCAGAGCGAGCGAAGGGTGGGGAGGGCGGGTTACGAGAGGAGGAAAAGAGGCCATCCGGTCAAGGCACTTTGCACACTAGAAAATAATGGGGTTGGGTTTAATCACGGTTATTAAATATACAAGTCGCAACTGTTGGAAATAATAATAGTCGATGGGGTGAACTGGGGTCAATGTCTAGGGTTTATTATCGCGACGAGGATGTTCTAATGAAAATCGTGGCGATGATTCGCCTAACGATTCGATTTTGTTTTGTGAATCGACGAATCAGTCCATGAATTTCTAGCGATTTTTAGCGGAATGGGGAGGAAGTGATGTAAGTGTTTGAAAATTTAGAATTATTTCATTCGTGTGGATATTTAATCCTGCTATATGGGATTATTGAAATTGACTTTGGAAATAATTATCGATGTTCCGGTCGATACCCTCAGTTTGGTGTTTTCGAGGGTTCGGTTATTAACGATGATAGGAGAACGCCGCTTCCAGTATTTGAATAATTAGATTATGTACCTATATAAATATCAGCGGCAAAGAGTCCTGGAGGTCCATCGCATTCAGTGATCGGAAAATTAATCAGACCGCGGTTTCAATTATAAACAGAATCGCGATAGAAACACCAGTTTAATTCTATTCCGTATAATTCGTGCCTCTGATAAAACTTTGGGCATTTATTCGATTACTATCCAATCGGGAAACTTCGCGGTGTGAATTTTCCTCGGAAAATGCTCTTGGGGAGGACTTCGATCAAATTTTCCACTCTGCTCCCGTTGAACGAGCTCGTGCGCCTTTCGCTTGAATTTCAGAGCAGTCGATTTTCGAATCGAGGAGAATCAACTGTTTAATTAAGGTTAAAAACGGCGGCGGAGTGTGGGAACATGGAACACTCTTTCACTTTCGCGACTCGTCATTAAATTAAGTACATCTCTTCTGCTAGCACATTTTGCAATCTCAAGCCCACGGCATACCATACAACAATAATTTTTCCGAGTGCAGACGCGGTGCACCCGCGGTTTCCTGGAACCAACGCGGGACAAGAGTGGCGGCATTGAAATTCAAATTAATGCCGCGCTTAATGACGCTTATACGGTTTAACGGAAGAGGGTCAGCGGAGCGCGAGGGGGTAGTAGCCGCGTAACGATTCACCGAAGGGAAGAGAGAAAAATTGCCACCAGCTTTGATCGATGCTGGTGCAGCAAAGAAAAGACAGCATTGCATGGAAATTAATAAAAGTAGGTACAGCACGCATTTTTATAACGATAAGAACAAAGAGGCCAACATTTCGCATACAACTTTCGAGCGAGTTACCTCGTATCATTCGGGATTAATTAATCATAGAATTACACACAGTCACACGTAGGGGAGACCGGGGCTAGTTGATACAGAGGCAGGTTGATACAGACGAATTATCTCGACACCGTATATATGTAGCTTCATTTCAATGGGATATGTGAAAAATGTCGATAAATTCTTTCCTACGATCCAGCGTACGTGGGTGTACCTTGACGTTAGCAATCGTTTTTTAACTGTTTTCGTTTATATAAAGAAAAAGTAAATAGTTGTGTTCACTTTCCAATCCGTCTTGAGACGATATAAAGAATTTTATAACCCGAAGTAATTTGGCATCATATTGAGTCTTTTGAAGGTAAGGTAATTACGTTTTGTAATTATGTTTATATGCTCTACATTTTTTTATGGACATGTTTATACATAATGACTTCCTGTGGGGTAAGTTGATACGGTTTCTCTGGGGCATGTTGATACAGTATATTAATTTTCCCCGACTACTTTTAATTGAATTTTTTCTTTATATTTCTTGGAAAATGGTTTGAAATTATATCAAAAAGACAAATCGTGGCGAAATATCGTAGGATGTTTTGGAAAAAGCGTGTGCCGAAATAGAAAAAGACTCAATATTATTAAGGCCATGCACAAAAATATACAATCATGACACAATGAGTTTATTAAGATATAGTAACAAAAAGAAGAAGACACCTCATGTTAAAGTGTGATATTCCAGACATAAAAAAAAATGAAAATAAAAATGTTTTTCTAGGTATGTTTGTTTAAAAATCTGTTTGATCTTTGAACTTTTGACTGTTGGAAAGGTATTTAGATTGAAATTATATTTTTCAAATTTATTAGTTACTCATTAAACAGATATTTTAAAGATGTATCAACTTGCCCCGTAGTGGGGTAAATTGATACACTTTGCCTTCGTCCAAATAACATTTTTTCATTCACTTTGTATGTACTTTCTCAAGTTTTCGCTTACTATATATTAAAGACGAAGGACCAAAGTATATTTTAGCATATTTGTTATTAAGTAATTGATTCAAACAAAAATGAAAAACAATGAAAACTGAAAAACGTATCAACTTGCCCCGGTCTCCCCTAGTAGACGCTTGGTATTTAGGAAACGGCCTAGAGTGTGAATTGGCACATACCTAGATGTCGTCCATTAAGAAGAGTTTAGAAAACAGAGACCTCGCAGAGTCGGCGTGACAGAATCGGTTAGACAGCTGCCCAGCACGCGAATGACTTGGGTTCTCAAGTTCCAGCCCCGCGGCTCTTTTTTCCGGGTCCTATAGACATTATTACCTCACCACCACCATATCCTCTCACCCCCTTGCAACTAAGCGACCATTTTTCGATCCCCAAACATCCAAGACACGACTATTTCCATCTCGTTCGGTTTGTCATTGGGTTTGTCGTCCCCAGCGTGTCCGATTTTTCAGTTTCACAGAAATTCCACTCACCTCCTTTGGCGAAGTAAAGTCGTAATGGGAGCTCGTTGTTTGCGAGACACGTACGTTTGTCGAGTCATAGCTAGGGAGATTCAAACGGAAGGGAAAGCGTTCAGCTTCTCCCAGAAGGCGCATGGAAATCGCCTGTACCCCCAGAGGGGGTCTGAGGGTGGAAGAGGGTGAACGCGTAACCTTCTTATTTCGACTCCGTGTTTCCTCTTTTCTTTTTTTCTCCCCGTCTCCTTTCCGGAGGATATCGTCGCGACTGGTGCACCCGCCGCGATTCCTTTCATCACGAGGCGACGCTGAAGAAGTTGTCTCGCTGGAGACGTCTTCGTGTCCCTGGATCTGTCTGTACGCGCACAAAGGCGAGCAATGTTCGGCGAACAATGCCCCCTGGCGCTGACCTTCTTTCCACCATCCCCGCTTCACACACACACACACCCTGCAAATTGAATTCCCACCGACAATGCTCCGCAGCAAATTGCGCGTTCGATTCTCAGCGTTTTCTTCTAATCTGTCGTCTCTTCGCTCGCTTCAACTTTGTTTTAATTATGAGGGTACTATGGGCGCGTGTGACCCTAAAATTTCACCCTGCCCCAGATACGTTGCCAACGCCCTTTCACTCTGCTGCGAGTTGTCTATTGTTTTAGAACAGTGCTGCTTAAAGTTACGAATTTTGGGGTAGTTTTCCAGTGTGTTCTCGTCCGACTCTGGGGCTAAATAGCGACTAGAAATTTCATTACTCTTGGCGAGAGCCTTCCACTGATGGACAATGACGTTAGCAATGGATTTTGATCCGGAATGCTTCCCAGAGATTCATCTCAGTGCTGGATCATCTCATTCTCCCCACAGATCAGCTGATGCTTACAGGCGCTCGTAAGAATCGCCAGAAAATTCTGCCTTCCGTGACTGCAGTCGTAGAAACTGTGCTCCGGTTTCGCTAGTTCCGCTGTCAATTATAAGCAGACACGAAACTTCCGTTCGTGGTGCCGGTACCATTGTCCGAGCACGGTTCATTGCGCGGGTATCTCGATAACTGTACGAAGGTAGAACGAGAGTTTCGTGGCGGCTCCGTCGTACAAATTGGATTTCCTCCCCGATCCGTGCGCGTCGCCCTGAGTTCCCACATTCAATTCATCAAGTGGCGTCTAGATAAAATCTTGACGAGTGGGCTTGCAGCTTGAAACACGGGTACTCCTTTTCCACCCGCATAATACAGTTCCGCTTTCCATATTCACCTTCCTTTGAAAACTCTGACGCTACTGAGTGGTGCTACCAGGCACAGCAAAACATTCATTCACTCGTCTAGTGGTCGCAATTAATTCTCCCCCAAATCACGAGGATTAATACTCGCAAGTTCTTAATTACGTTAAGCAACTGTAATTGGACCAGTGCTTCCCCGCGCGTGCTCCTATATCTGTTTCCTCCATTTACCATCACGGTGTTGACTTACCACCCACGTGCATAGGCTAAACTCTGACTCTGCGTCGTCATATTTCGAGGAGCTATCGAGTTCCATTGCAAAGGAGGTCAGAAACGTTGTAGATTCTTCGATTATAGGTCCTTGAGGGTAGTGACTTTTAATATCACAATTCAATTATAGGGGAAACTTAAATTAATTAACGTCGGTGTGATTGAGTTTCCGGCCAAGCGAACAATTCGAAAGGATGGGTGATTGAACATGTAAGAGCAATCCCCCGGTGTTGTCGCAGATCTCGAGACGGCGTTTAGACGTCAGTCTCCCAGAAAAGCGTCGTTGCGAACGCGCGATCCAATACGATCGCGAAATAACGTTTCGCGGGGTGTCAAGTAAAGCGGCTTAAATTGAATTTCGGCGTCCGTAGCGAGTCGTCGATTCGCAGTTCCTTTCCCAGATCCCGTTCCCGCGTGGCCGTGTCTCTTCGGAGGGCGAAATGAATTTTTGAATCGAAAGCACTTGAGCCAATTTTCCCCGCGAGGGAAAGGGCGACAAAAGCGGCTCGCCTAACGCCAACGAATCCGCGCCACTTTTCGGTAAACGAAGAACCTTCGAGTATCCCTTTGAAAGATCCAATAACCAGAAATTGCACGGTGTCTGAACTCAGATTCGAATGACAGACATTCTTTAATAACTCGAAAGCTTCTGCTCGAACAAATTACCGCACGCACCATCGTTCTAATGAACCTACAATTGCATCTGGTTCCCTCTGATCTACCGTCCGCCGAGAACGATCTCTGTTCATCCGCAGCCAGCGAACAGAAACGAAAAAAAGCTGGCGAGGTTGGGGGCGGGGAAAAAGTGGAGCAGAGAGAAACGAGGGTAGCGAGTGCCGGCTGCAACGGTCATTCATCAGGAACGCTCACTGGTGGCATAAATACGAGGGGCCATTGGGCGAATCAAGGATGATTTGCGATTGTGCGCGATCGGTAATAACGCCGCGTGGATCGCAATAAACCCGAGACACGGGGGTGGATGTTAATGCAGCCTGACGGCGAGCTCGAGGACCCATTTAACATACAATACGCGGCGGCGTATACGCGTCGGAACGACCAGCCACGCGGGAGGCGATTAAAGTGGCCGAAGCTTTGTGAAAAACTCTGAGAAAACGGCTTTGTTCCCTTTGGTCCAGAGCTGGGGCTCCGACCGCGCGCACTCGGCCCTGTTTTAGCATAATGTGAATCGAGACCGCGTATAAATCGTTGCCAATCGGGCGCGAACCGAGCCGTAAAAGTAGAGATTTTCGGGCTGATCGGTTGGAAGGGCGAGGGAGATGCCGTCGGATACGTCGGGATTGAAACGAATCGAGGAATTCGATTGAATCGTTTTCAGAGTAGCTGAACCTAGTCCGCGGGTTCGGTGGGTTCCCATGAAATTTTGGGGGAGGATAACGGGGCCACTTTGCGCGTCGTTCTCGCGGAAATTAAACGTAAACGTGGCGCGAGAGCTAATCGCGAAGCGTATCGTTTGCGTTAACGCGTTGCTCGAATTGCTGGCAGCTCCGGGGTATTTTATTTTCCTGGGCAGGTTTTCGTGCCAATGGAGCGCGATTGTGGCGGGGGTTCTCTTTAACTTGGTCGACTTGTGTGCGGGTAATTTGTGTTAATTTGATAAGGAGGGTATCGAAGCTGGAATAGGCGAGAAAGTTGCAACGCGACGGAGTAATTAAGAATAGCGAGGAGCGGAGAGTAAGTGATCTCATCCTCTTTGTGTCCGCGCCGCCATCAAGAATTATTCGCAAGGAGGACGCGGTGGAAAAAGGGTGAGCACATCCCCGTCGATTAATGCACTCTCGAGATTGCGATCCTCCGCCCTCGCAGCCCTCATTGCGCCGGACACCTGCTACGGAGAGAAGAAAAATGGGGATTGATTGAGTATCGATTAAATAGCGACCGTCCCGGGCGTATCAGGTTCTTGCGGCCGCTGTATCTGTAACACTTGCTCGCTAAAAAGAAAGATAAGCCTTAATTGCACCACGCCAGGCACCCCCGATACCACTCCAGCTGCCAGTTTCCGCTTCACAATCTCCTACATCGCCCCAGATACAAACGTTGTCAGCAGCTATCTAGGTCCCCAAAACTCCTCTAAATTGAGTCTTAAACGTTTCAAGGGAACGTTTCTCTCGGCACGGCTTTGCCGTGGACTAACACGTTCGAGGGTATTTAAGAACGGTCAGAAGACGAAAGGCAGGGAGAGGGATCAACAGACACGCTAAATTAAGCGCTTAGCTCCGTCCGCTTGTGTCCCCAGCGACGAAGCTGACTGCGAGCACGGGGAAGAAAGGGGTATAAAACGAAGCCAGAAGGCCACCGCCACGAAATTTCTATTTTTTCCTCCCTTCTTCTTTCCCCCGCCCCTCTCTCTCTCTCCCACTCTGCTGGACCCGCGTTTACCATTAGCGCGGGGTCGGGATGCTCGTGATGCAGAAGTGGAATGCAGATGAGGTCGCGGCGGTGGCAGGCCAGCGAGCGGGGAAATGGGAGAAATAAAAAAGACGGCTGGGGAGGGGAAAGTGGCGCGCGAGAAATAGGAAAAGGGGGCCCGGAGGGGGAGGGTAGAGAAAGAAATGAGACGAAAGTCGACGGAGCATTTTTGAGCGAAAGCGCGGAACGGGCCGGGAATGCTAGCGTGGAAAATGCATCGCTGCAGGGGGACTGCAATCTCCCTTCGGCCACGGCGCAATCGACAGTCACCGGTGAGAATGACACGGATACAGCCTGTCTCGTGAATGGTGAATTACCTGGTAACAGGGAATTCGACGAGGAAAGTCTCTCGGATCGTGCACGTCAAGTTTGACGCCGGTCGAAGATGTTACTGGTGCTATGAATGCTTGTCCCACAAAAGTCACCGCAGATCGCGAGGGTGACTTTTATTCCCGTTGTGACGTGAAACGAAACTGACACAGAGCATCGTGGGTTAGAGTTATATGGAGACACAATCTGCTAATTATTCTGACCAAGTTTATAATTAGGGGAATGTTGGTTGTATAGAGAGAACTCAAAAATTGTTGAGAATAGTGCGGTTTATTGAGATAGAGACTAGATAATGAGGTGATACAATAGAGGTGTAACGATTTCGACGTCTGTTGTCGAGATACTACTGCTCTGTATAACCGAGCACTCAGGTCGGTCACGAGAGCGCGAGTGTGTGTGAGTGTCTGTGTAGAAGAGTATGTATGTATGATGTCGCGAGAAGTAAATAAGAAGTCCGTCAGCTGTTCGAGTGAAAGAGAAAGGTAGAGAAAAAGAGAGATGGACAGAAAGAGATGATTTTGCCGAAACATTGGTAGTTTTAATCAGATGCACTGAAAGGAGCCACTGGCGAATGAAGAGGGTGGGACATTCGAGGATGCTGCAGTAGCATTCTTCATAGGTGGCTCGTAACCGCTGAAAAAGTCGAACTGCAAACAACGGCCGACGAAAAGCGGGCCGACGCCGTTCCGGCCGCCTTGTAATATCCTCGCGAAGATTTATCGCGGCTTTTTAGAGTCGTTGCCCGTAATGTGCCACTTAGCAGGTAGCAATACTAGTTTAGTTCTTCCATGGGAGCGAGTGCAGCGACAATATTTTTCTCCGCGCGAACGTAAAAGCGACGGGGCTAGCTGCGAGCAAACCTTTTATGCTTCATAAGCGCGCTGGCTCTCGCGCGGCCCCGCCAAGGAATTTATTGCCCCTTGGCCGGGGCGAGGCCCTGCGGAATACGCTGCTCTCGCCTATCAAAGACGACCACGTAAAACCGGAAATTCCACATACGCTCCCCCTTTCGACCATTCCCACGGCAGAGATCGACGATTACTCAAAGACAGCCACCGCGAGTCGCGAATCGTGGCGCGATGCGATTCGTCGCGCCAATTCATAGAGGACACTACTGCTAGATCGTTTCCGATTAACGTCGCACAGTGGTTCGAACAGAGGAAAAAACTCATTTTTTGAATGCTAAATATACAGAATTTTTTCAATACAATTCCATAGTATGATAGTTGAAGCACCAGAACCTACAAGAATTTTCTGTAAATACCATTAATTTGTAAGTAAATTATAATATGAAAGTTGGGGAACAGAATACCTGCAATTTTGAGTTATAAACGTGCTATCTTACAAGTGAAATTTAAAGTATCTGCAAATTAAAAAAAATCGCAATTTTGTAATTTGCTTATGTACATACTGAACAAATAAATTACATGAATTAAGACAATGACACCATCGTTGATTTCAGTAGGACACAAATTGAACAAAGAGGTATTTTTAATAGTAGAATCGAAGTTTAATTAGACATAACTTTTTTGCAACAGCTAGCGTCAAGGTAAGACTGATTACTAGTGGTGCGTTATACCTTTGAGTACATAATCAAACAGGTTTCAGCTGCGTAAACCTGCGGCTTTAGTGTCGGGAGCATTTTTTCTATAACTTTTATCAGTATTTAGAGTATCTTGCTTTCGTTTTTCATAATATCGAAAAATATTTTAGATAAAAGTTGAATGGTTCCTAGGAGGCCATAATTTAATGTAATTAGTTTTTTTATATGTGGACGCATAGAGGACATATGAAGGTCACCGATGTTTTTTAAGCGGAATCACATATTTTTAAATACATCATTAGATTTAGTTCATCATTTTTTATGACAAAGTATTAACATACTTCCCATACAGCACACTCTCGTTGCAGCATAGTTGCAGTATAGTTGCGGTGAAAGATTGCAACGATTCACGCAACGTTGTCGCAACTATGCAGCAATAATTCTATGTCCGCCTACTGCAATGTTGCACAGCAACTTTGAGGCAACTTTGCACGGCAACTTTGAGGCAACGAAAAACTGATAAAAAAAAAATAAAAAAAGTTATCGGTTACTATACCTCTCAAAACACCGTTAACGCAGATTATTGTGTCACTTTGGATTAGCCATTTTGTTTTTAGTAATTTTGACTTCAGATTTGTAAACAGCGACCTCAAAAACCCCGGGATACCAAGTTTGGTATAAATTGAAGGTTTTACATTGATGCTATCATATTTTTTCCTTGATATCGGGTTTTCAAACCACTGTGCGTCGCCTCGTCAAACGCGAGCACTCCGCGAAGAATTTAATTCTAATATGGGATAATGTTTTTTATTGAGTCGAGAAAGGAGTGGAGAAAAGTGTTTGAGGTGTCAAACGGTTCACCTCGAATGGACGCGGTATCTCGCACTTGCGTGTTTAATAATTACACTTTGGGGATGAATAAGAAGAATGGAGATAGAATGAGACGGAGCTGAAAGAAGAATCTCTGAGTACATCTGACTTTGAATTAGTTTCGAAGTGGAAAGAGTGTTTAACGTTCGCCCCGGTTTTGTTCGAGATGCACGCGCATCGCGTGCAGGGTAATCGCAATTAAACGCGACGAGGCGTCAAACACGCGCACTTAATACGGTAAATCGTTGAATCCCCACTTTTACGAGGCCCACTCGGACGTTTACGGTCGCGCTGTAAACTGCGCTTTTGTGAACTAGAACGAGGCGATACGCGGAGTTGATGCGCTTAATGCGCGTGCTTCGGTGTTTAGAACTTTCCTGATAACACCCCCGTAATGCCTCTCCATTGCTCGTCGGTTATTTACTGCCCGAGCCAAGTAACGCATCACATCTTTGCGAGATGTTTTCTCCGCCTGCACAGTACCTACCACTCGCGCACTTCCAAGAACCCGAGCTTACGATTAAGGGTACGAGAGAACGGGATTAACACCGAGATAGAACGACTTCTCGAGGCGATTTTCGTGTAAGCAGCTAGCTAGAGATGGATCAAGTTCAACACGTCTCCCATTCAGAATACCCCAGGGAGGAGCGAGGAGGAGAAAAAATAAGCACACCCACTGTGCGCAGCCGAAAACGGGTTACGGGGGTAGAATGGCTATTAGCAGGTGCTGCGGGCGGAAAATTTGAAAATAAGAAGCCCCGTTACTTGAAGAGGGAACCGCTTTTCACGGAGACGCGGTCGCCGAAAAGTAAAGGAGGACGCTCCCCGCTCGGGAATAGTCCAATTCAGTCGACGAGCTCATTATACCGAGCCCTTCCCCTGCGTCGCCAACCCCCGCTGTCGCGTCCCCATCCCTTACTTAAAACCTTAAAATTACAAACACCATTTTTCGGCGCTGCCTCCTCCTGCCACACCCTAATTGTAAATGAGTGCAAACCAGTGAATGCGGGCCGAGGCTTTCAACGGTTCGCGACGCGAGAAATCGCGGTTGCCTCGCGAGAAATGGATATAATGATAATAAGATCGCCAGTTTCATTCTCGCCCGAGAACAATCGAACCCTTTTCATGATGAATGAGCACATCTTTGAAATAAACTATAATTATAGCGCGTAATTTTGCTTGCTAATTTTCGTCAATATGGAATCAGTTATTAGGAAGTCGGTATAGAAACAACTTCCGATGGGACACTTTCAAAGTGTTCGCGAAAAGGACGAAGGGATTTTCGAGGTAGGGGTAGGAAATTATCAAAGGTACGTGTGAGTGATCGTGTCAAAAGGGTGAGCGCGATGAAAGGGCGTTGATCAAAGCGATTTTCAGCGAGGATAGGGGAAGGGAAATGATTACGCTCGCGGCAAACGAGACAAATGGAAATTTATATCGGGCGAAGCTGATATTTATGCCGCCCTTTAAAGCGTCCCTCGTCCCCGTAATGTTGTTGGAATAATGGCGACGACGGTGGTGCAGCTCTGCGCCCGAGGCCAGCCACTAAAACAACTTACCGCTGGCCATCATCCTTTTTCTTCTCGGACCTGGGGCCTGTAATGGAATAAAGAAAAGCAGCTCCTCTGTTTTCCTAGCGCGATGTATACTCGCGTTGCGGACGATTCGATTGGGGTAACTGGAACGGATGATGATGGAATTTTCGAATTCGGGACGCTCGTGCCCTGAAACGGCGGTGATATTTGTCTCTTCCGAGGAGGAAGCGTTGAGGGGGCACATTTTCTTTGACACGAGACGGATAACTTTCTTTAATTTCCGTAACAGCTGGGCAAAGTGTGCGGAACGAAAGAACGCGGTGAGGTATTTATTCGATTAGTCAACTTTCCTTTTAGCGGCTGAAGAACAGTGGACTCTTGTAATTCAATTCTGATAATTGTCACGATTTACGGGTTGGTACCTCGAGGTCTAATCAAATGATGAAACTTTCCGAAACCTAGCTGTTGATACAACAATAGTACTTCTCCCTGTAACATACAATGAAAACTAAAAGTACTTTTTCAATCCTCGAAAAATCACATCGTACATGTTCAAGATTTGCTCTCGTCCTTCCGTTGGCCAGTAGTGCAGCTCAACGATAAATAAAACCATCACTCTTGTATTCTTTTCCTCCGTATCCAGAGCCTGATACGAATTTCCCCACTTGCTTTGACCGTGAATTCTAACAAAACAAGAAAAAGGATCCACACAGAACATCCCTTTCGACCTTTACCCAACCCTTTCAAGACACACTACACATTCGACGTTGGCTTTCTTCTCAGTGATTCCTTCAAATTTCCCACTGACTCTCACGAAAGAGACGGCTACAGTTTCCTCGAGGAACGTGCTGATTCGCGAAACTCGATCGCCAGGGGATCCATGGCGCAGGCTCCTCCCATCGTGAATGTCCCTCGTATGCAGATCCAGACGGTGCATCGTAGCGAGCTGAGCAGCGAGACACTTGGGCCGGATGTCGTAGCCTGACGGAAGTCCCCTGGTTATAAAGCCTCGGTCAGTATATCCTGTTTTCGCCCGGAGGCAACGGCACGGAACGCCTGTTTTATTCCTGGCAACCAGTGGCCAGCGGCTTTCACGACGGATAAGACCGACTGGAACCATAGTCAGCTGCGGATATTTCCACCCCCACCGCCGCTGATAAGCTTATCCCCACATCTTTTTGAAGGATGCCCAGCTTCCACTCTGTTACGTGCTCGAAATTTCTCTAGAATCCTTTGAAGACTGACGTTGACCTGGTACGAAGGAAAATTATGTTGTTTTGCGCTCATCCTCACCGAGATGTACTAACATCGTGCTTTTGTTCCCGTTGTGGCAGATTTACTTTGGTGCGGCACTCTTGGAGCATTTCCAAGGGCCAGTGTGATTATTAAGAGATTAGATTACACCGAGGAGAACTCGTTTTCCAGTCTCTTTAGCTTGGAGTGGAATTCAAGCTAGATTCACATGCTCTTAGTTGTGATTTCACTGGTATTATTCCTACGTGGAGATCGGAGTAAGAAAGAGAGGAATATTTATTAAACATATGTGAACGAATATATTTCATGGGGAGCACCGAGCACGTGTTATCAAGCCTTCAATGGAATGGAAAGCTCGCAGGACGGATTTGTACAAATCTCTTTTAATATACCGTCCCTTGGCGTCCTCTATTTTTCGCAGCCCGCTGGCTGCCACCCTGAAACATTTTCCCGCGTGAATTTTCATATAGAGGAACCTTCATTAAACTTTTTCCACGCTGCGTGTATTTTAATAACAAGCTCCGAGATTCGCCACGAGCGCTGCCGCACGTTTATTAAACGCAAGGCAGAGAGCACAGTGTCTGCTCTAGAGAATAGAGAAATGGAATAAGCACGATCTTGGGACGTGTTCCCTGTCCTCGAATATTCCTCGAGGACGTCCCGAAATATTCGAACGCTGCGTGTCCGCGTGCATCCGACTGTTTTAAAAGCGGATCCCTGTGTTTCGTTTAGCCCGGAGGAATGCAGGGATTCAGCGGTTTTCCTCATCGTCGACGACGGTTTTTCCGCGGCGCGTTCCCAGAAATTCAAGTGGGTCAGCTTTTTGTTTCGGCCGTTCGCGTCGAGACGCCTTGTCAGCGATGTTCCTTCTTCTCTCGTCTGCCTCCCCTTTCTGGGGATTCTATATGGGTCAGTGGCATTATTTAAAGCGTTTCTATCCACGTTGGAAACTTTATGCAGTGGAGAATTATTTGGGCGACTTAACCGAGCTTGTCGCAAACGTAATGACGCGCTTTCGCGCCGAATTTAATATGGTAAAATCGGAGAAAAACTAGCACACGAAGCCATTACAGAAAGCATAGGGCAATTTCCACGGGAAATAAGCTACATTTCAACGCGGAAGCACTAGCCTTTCTTCAATACAAGTTTCTAATATCGTCGAAGATACACACTCCATGGTAATCCTACAAAGTTTCAGTCAGATCTTCTTAAACACTTGGAAAACTTAAAGAACTCTTGGACTGTTGCACTGACAATCGTATATCGCCGAGTATATTCCATGAGCGACTCGAGGGAAGTTTCGTCCCTCGATAAGCAACGATTCCACGATTCGATCGTATCAGAGATGCATATGGCGAAGTTTACCGGCGCATTTGCCACCGAAGGGAGTAAGGGGCGAGGAGTGAGCCGAAAGAACTGAAAGTTTCTCACGTGCGTGCTTTATGGTGGATATCGGAGGGGCGGGCAGCATTCAAGCGCCTGATGGAGGCTCCTTTTTGCCAGGCGAATAACGATAGACCGCTTTTATTCTCGCATGGTCCTCGCGCACGCGTCTCTTTCCTTTTATTCCCCGGGAGCGAAGTGTCTTATAAACTTTCTGCCTTCGGCGCGGCTGTGCCAAGTTATTCCCGTCAAATATACGAGCTGGATCCGCGACGGGGCCGGGAAATTTATAGATGCACTTTGTGGATCAATGACGACGGTGTGGAATCGTGCCTTGTTGCAGTAGCTGCCTCCGATGTTTGTTCGCGAGACTCTACTCTACCTTTCGATGTTATTCTCAACACCCGCACGGTTCACAATGTTCATCACGGTCAAAAGGATCGAAAGAATCGAGTTATCGAGCAGCCTCTTCTTTAATTACGTTCAAGGCGAGATCCATTCCGTCCCTCGACTCGGGCGGTTAATTTCATTACTGATTGGAGCATTAAATACCCCGATCGCGGTATCATTACGACTAAACGGTGACAATTAATTAACGCTCCCAAAGTGGCCGTTCCCCATCGATCGTCGAGCTCCGCGCATCCAAGGGGCTCGTTTATTAATCGAACACGCTCCCCGGCTGAAATCGTCGGGAGTCGATTCGTCGTTAACTTGACGCGTGACTGGGAAACCGACGACGATCGTGGTGCCACATTTTCACCTATGCACCGCGACTCAACTCGAAAACGGCTCCCCCGAGGCGTCAGCCAGCTGCAACGCGCTTCGATCGGTGCTTGCAGTGGGTCCGCGCGTCGCGTCGCGCGCAAATTCCTCGGGGTGGACTGATTTGGACGTCGTGTCGTTTGGCTCGTCATTCAATTACCGATCGCTGTCGAAATAAGAAGGGAAGCCTGCGTGAACACTAAAGAACGGCTTCGTTGAAGGGTAAGAGCCCATCATCCTCCCCGACTTGGAGAAAAAAAAACCTGTCCAGCGTCTACAAGTTCGCTAATACCTGGCGACGAACTCGACGACGAAACGTCATTATCCAAGTTACCCCTCAAGGTGGCTAAGTTTTCGCACGAGGGCTCCTGTAATTGGCAGTGGCAGAGACAGAAGGCAGGCAGCCAATTCGGAACTATTGTGTAACGCGGGATTCGCCATATTAATCGAATGTGTCTGTCTGTAGCGAGCTGATAATCACGCTGGAGCGAAATCGGGGCCTCTAGTTTCGTGATTGCTGCCGAGAATCCAGCTTTGGAACAGAGGAATTGATCGATAGTGGGGGACGAGATTCCTCGTTGTGTAACTTGCTTTTCTTTCTTGAAAGATGCCTTAGGATTTTTCTCAGATTTCTAAATACCATTTGCGCTTTCACATGAAAGTTAAGAACAAACAAATTATCACTGAATCCTTCGTTCATGGATTATAGTTTCGAACGTCAATATATCGTCTCATTGTTAACGTGCCTCCTGATATACCCTCATCTGCTACTAAATTGCACTGTGGCGTCTTTTTAACAAGATAAAAAGCGAGGGGTCCGCGTTAACGCGCCCGATACGGCGAAGAGGTTCGAGAACGCTGACGTCTCTCATTAATATTCCTGAGCAGAGTAAGCAAGCTTAATCAGGGAGTCAATCTTAAAAGCAGCTTATATCTGCAAATTAATCTTCGCTTAGCAACTCGACGCAACGCTGGTCCCCGGTTTCATCGTCGACTATGATCGAATTTTATGCGACACTCGTGATCCTTGCCAGGAGATACGTATTTCCTACTCTCCCTCCTATCCTCGCCTACATTTTTTACAGTTTGTCGTTTGGAAAAACAAAAACAACGCCATTATGCGCGAGAGAAAGATGCGAAACTTTTTTACGATCCTCGGTGTATTCAGCCCCGCCGCCACCATATATTCGTTAGAGCATCGCGGAATACACTTCTGAGAATAAATACGCGTGCCAGCCGGGCCGACGGTGAAATTAGTTTTCTTCAGCCTCGGCGTCTCCCCTTTCAAGCAGTAAGATGAAACTTTGCACAAAGGACAAACTCAAATATCACGTTTAATTAGGGGAACGTGTAATGCAAACCGGGGATAACAAGAGAGCGGCGCCGGCGTCGTCGCGCGGGCAAATTGAACTGTGCACAAGTCGCGTTTAGAATTTTTCCACAATAGCTGGCAAGTATCGTGGATTTCTAGCGAGAGAAGGGAATTTCGCCGCATATTGTGAAGGCTAAGGTAAACTCAAATCTAGCGATCGTTTATATATAAATAGGAAGCTGTATCATCGTGAATATCATAGTAAGTAGATCGAAATTAAATTGCTCAGACCGTCGACATCAGTTTCCATCAGTTTTGTTGCCGGAATGTAAAGTATGATTTAAATTTGCCCACCCTGCACGAAGTTAAGGCTGTTGAAGGAAAAAGTTGAAGTACCTTCGCCGCTGAGCCACGTTACGAGGCCTTCGTTGCAGTTAAGAAAACTTTTTTACGCCTCTTAGCCAGAGCAATATATTCATTATCCTCCGCAGGACACGTCCGCGGAAATGGTTACACGTGCACGACAGGCTCGAGCAAAATTAGATCCTTCCACTGGGGTGAATCTGGTCCTCGTCTTCTGCTCGCTTTCTCGTCCATCCTCAGCAAAGAGAGTGCACCGTGGGGAAGCTGCAAGTCCAAGGATGTTTAATTAACGACTTAATTTTGGTCTCTTTGTAGCCATTTGCTCTTCCTTCTGTTCGATCCTGACGGAGGACCCTCGTCGACTCTTAGGGGATGAAATTCATTAGAATCTACATGGATTTTTCTAAATATTATACAAACTGGGAAGTGAGCTTTGAAATTGAATTGTTTAAACAGTCATTCACTTTATCAAACCTGAGATCTAAATTGTACACGTTGGAATGAATTCTCATTTCCACCGTCTACGAGATCTTTTATCTGAATTCTCCTCCAATTTTTAATAACAAGATCCACTGTAGTGATTCATATTTACTATAGTCCATCAAACGAATTGTAAAAAGCAGCATGGACGTTCGTGGGAGCTTGAAAGCTTTGCTGTCACCGTAAACGCGACGAAATCCAAGAAGCGTCTGTTGGTAAAAATGGAGGAACGGCTTGAATTTTGCCGCGATCCCTCCTTTCCACAGGAGCATAAATTTTATCGACCGTGAAATGACGATGCGTGAATTATTCATTCCCACGGTGTGTGAACGTAATCCAACGTCCGTAGTATCCACGCTCGAGGATCGATCCTCGGTTAATCCTGGAGCATCCTGAAACCTGCTCGCGCGACGCTCCGCTGACCCAGATTTCCCGCCAACTTTCCGAATGGCGGAGCCAACAAATACGAGCAGCCGCGGACCGACGAAATTTATGAATCGTTAAAACGACGTTAGCGAGCAGGGGAGACGGAATCGGGCGAGTGTGCCTGTGACGAGTAGAGGGACGAACGTGGGCGCCCGTCGTCGGCAAATAGGATTAAAGGGATCAGATTAGGGGACGTTAAACACCATGTGGGCTGTTTCATGCTCTGTCTCGAGGATGAAACGCTCCGGAGGCTAATTCATGCGCTGGGAATTCCGTACGAGTTTGAATCCCCGATGAAATCCCTATTTCATCCGCGTCTTACGCACGCATAACGTAGGGGGATTTTTAATTTTTATGTCTCGTGCAAATCAAATGCAATTGCAAGGGTGTAGCTATGCCTATATTTTTTTTGACAGTGGATGGTAATATAGGAAAGCTTTCTTTAAACCGTGAGTTATTCAATTCGCGAAACGTCATTCGATTAAAAAAAAAATAGAAGATCGTCGATTCTGTCGACCCCTTCAAATTGATAAGCTACCCAATCAGTCGTGTTCCAAGGGAATGTCCACAAAGTCTCGCGATACTTTTATCCAGCGAGAAATGCTCCACTTATTCAGCTAACGGACTAACGCGCAATCAAGGAAAGTCAAAGTTCGCGCTGCTCGAAATCTACGACCCTGGAAAAGGTAACCCCCTTCCCCCATGTTTCCTGTTCCATGAACGAGTTCGTTACCATGTGTCTCGTGAAACAAGAAGGGCGCAGAGGGGAAGACACGCGATGTTAACGCGTTCGTTTCATACGAGAACGCATTCCATTACCTCCAGACGCAATCCGACGACTCTTTATGATGTTGCGCTTCTTTGTCTCGGGATGAATTTTAAATTGCTGACGTTTGTGCTATCACGGAGAGTCTGAGAGATAGCAGCAACCACCCACGCTGTCTTGAGTCTGTAACATGGACGCGTAAAGTGGCGTAGAAACGTTTCATAATGCTGTTACACTGTTAAAGCTAAGTGGTTAGTATTCATATCTCATTTCGCTTTGCAATCACTTGAACGCACAAAATACGTTTCCCATAGTTTCTTTCTATATAATACCGTATGCAAGATATCCGAGAAGTTTCGACAACCTGCTGCTATCGGTTGATAAGGCATCGGGAACTTGAGAAGCGGTAGTAAAGAATGTCGTCTGAATGGTTGATTATACTACTTAAAAGGGGTTTTCCCGATACTCTGCACATTCTATGCTAAAGTATTTCAAATATTCTCTGGCAGAATATGGAACGTCTAAGGACATCTTTAGTATTTCACCACCACCATTTCCAGCTTTGCCGTTTTCCCATCAGCACCACGAAATTCCCGACCCTGTGTCGCGAGAACGTCGACGGAATTCGTATGCGTGCACGTGCATCGAGATTAAACTGCTGCTCGTCAGATAGATCGAATACAATTAAAAATTGAATTTTCAGAGCGGGGGACCACCAGCACCCCGCCCACTTTCGCCCCTGCAACGAAGGTGGACGGTGGCTGGACGAATTCGGTTATATTGTTTCCTCTGCGCGGATACGCTGTCGCTTTTTCCATTCCCTTCCGGTACGAGGGCCACGGAAAAAGCGTCTCGAATCGACAGGTTTTATTATTTAATAAAATCCGTCACTCCACTCGGGACAACTTGTCACTGACGAATATAGTCGGCCCGCGTGCTCGGGAATACAGAAAATCGCGAGGGAGGAGGAGCTTTTGTTTCCTTTCGTTTCCGTTTCCTTTTGCGATAGAAGGGGTCGCTTTTCAAGGGGACGTCCTCGTGCATAGGTATCTTTATTCAACGACAACGAGCTCCTTTGATCGATTCCACTGAAGAATCAGACAGGTCGAGTGCAGAGAAGTGGTTTCAAACGAGGATGAAGTTAGAATTCAAGCGTGGAATCACTTCGGTGTATTGAATGCAGAGAATTAAGCGTTCCCGAGGTTTCCCTTCCCCTCGAAACATAAACGAATCACCCTCTTCAACCTCGACAGTATAAAAACCTTACAGTTCATTTACTTTCGCCCCGAGGGGACGTACAACGTAAAGGATTTCAGCCACTTAGCGACGCGCTTTCCTGCCATTAAACGATAGTCAAGCTTCCTCGAGCTTCCTTAAATCACAGCTGCCAAATGACGCGGCTTTATTTGAAGATCCAATTATCCAGCTTAAACACTCTTCGTGGCTACAAATCGACAATACGTCCAAAACTTTACCCTGCGCCATCGGATCAGCATTATTCGTAATAAAGCAAAATCAAGTCCCATCACAACCAACCCCTATCACACCAAACCACTTAATCCCCTCAATTTCAAAACACCCTTGTGCTAAGTGGAATTAAACAATCACCGCAAATCAAGACAAATTGATACAGCGTGTCTGATTGTTACATTAGAGACCCTTGGCTGCTTGTCTACTCGATAATCGTGATTGCCACTCGCTGTCTGGCGATGGAAACATCGCGCAGACACGTAGTTCACCAGGGTGCACGCAACTCGCGAAACTTCTTGGCACAGGCCACGCCGTCGCATCGCCGAAATTGCGTCTGATATTACGTGTTACGTCCCTTTGAAGCTCGATTATCTTGCACGTAATTTCCATCAGTCAGCCGCGGTCTCTCCGCGGAGAATTACCATCAACTCGAATATCGAACCCGCCCCCCCCCCTCGACCCCTCTGTAACTCGATCAGAGAAGTTCCCGTCGAATCGTCTTAACTAACATCTCTGCAGGGACGCACGCTCCCCGTAACTCGACGCAGACTCCGGATCGCGCGTGGATCGGTCGTGATCGACGAGTGGAAACTTTCACGCGAGTCTCCGGAGGAATTTCCGATGATCCTGATTAACAGGGCGCCGCGCAGGGCGAGTTTCGAACAGGCTGTGCTTACTTTATTTCTTCGGGGATACATCGGACAATTTGACTTGTAATATTTGCGCGTCTAGTTTGGAATTGGTATCCCTACTTAGTTAGCGCACTCGAGTTTACTTGGCGCGCCGTGTCGGCATCCTCGGAGTTCGGAAGTTCCTGCGGTGGCAGCTGCGACGCCAGATTTGCTCTCGATTCCCCCGAGTTCTGCCAATACATGGGAGGAAGATGTGTTCTGGGGTTATTAAGGGATATTAGCAGAACCACAGGCCCAATTTTGGGCTCCGAATGGCAGGATATTTGAAGGGAGTGGAGATTATATTGTGAATAGGTGCACGGAGGGAAACGTACTCGATCTTCTTGATATGAGCATTCTCATTTGCCAGGCAGCGTCCATTGTGCTCAGTTGGATCTAAACTTCGTTCAGTCGAGTTCGAGTGTCTCGTCCCGCGAGAACCGATCGGGAAAGGTTGCTGTATTGTTCTAGCGAGCATAAAGTGTTGAGAAAGGTAGAGGTATATGGGGACAAGTTGCTGGCAGGAACTGTGAGATGGGAAGCTTTGATTGCGCTGTGTCTAAGGAGTCAAAGTATCGACCCCCTTAGAATCTTGGTCACATTGGTTTCTTAGCAAAGATTCAGTCAGATTTTTACTAATCTCGATGAGTTTCACTTGGGACAAATTTGCCCAAAATACCATCGCAGAGGACTCGGAAACAGGAACTCGAGAGTTCGAAGTTTTCTGTTGATTAAACTTGAATGAAAATTGTAAAGTGGAAGGGTATTCGAAACTACAGTTCCACTCCCTAGATGGTTTTTCTGTATTTACATTGGGGATCGACCTTCGAGTGTATATAACAGGGAAAAAAACGAATAACAGAAGGAACCTCACCCGAAGAAGTAGCTTTTGTAGACAGAGAAGTTAACAAGACTCCTTCCAGTCGGTTCTCGATTTAAATTAGCGGCCAGACCTCTATTTTGACGCTCCTGAAAAAACAAACCATCGACTCTCTGCGCCCGTCTGTCCGAGAACTTGTTAAAACACCTCGAAATCTCGAGCACCTTACCCCTCGACGGGAGGAAACGTATAAACTTGGGAACTTTTTTAAACTTTTCTAATAACAACTCGGAGAGATCTTCGCTCTTTGGCTAATAAATCAAGCGGAGAAAATTCGGGCCCGGCTCTCATAATTTTCGTCGAATCGCCTCTGCGAGGAAAAACAGTGAAGCAGTGCTCCCACTACTCAAAAACAATATCCCTCTATCGTTTTCATCAAACTTCCTAAATCAATATGAATCAACTTAGCTCGGGTTTGAAAAGCCACTGGAAATAGTAAAGAATTCAGAAACAACTCAAGAGGGATTAAAGGACAAACTCGTTGGCAAGATCCTTTTAAAAGCTCCGACACCAAGCGCCGCGATCTACGCGTGCTTACCAATTAAAGTGCTCTTCGGTGTAATCAAATAATCAGCCAGAGAGTGTCTGCCGTAGGAAACACTCTCGGGTTGGGCCTCATAAACGTTTATTACATGGACGTAGAAGGGAGAGCGGCCGGAAGTGTGCATTGAAGCCCCGGAAGCGGCGTGCAGGACCGTGTTAAATCGCGTAATCGCATTCGCGCGAGAGAATATTTGACTTTGCCGCGCTCGGCAAATTTCATCCGTCTACGGTTGGCAAGTGGCAGCCGCTGCTCCGCACCGTAGACATAATTACACGTCTGATTAAACATTACAATTGCGAGTCAGCCGAGATTTGTCACGAGGGACTGCGGCGGGTCTTGCGGTGCCCCTATCAGACGTGTCTGTTCCAGCCCGTTGTAATTTGGTCACGGAAGAAACGATGGGGGGTTGAAGACTCGCAGACTTGACGGGTAGAGAATTAGACTAGAAAACGCTCCGCGAAATGAGAATAACGAGCTCGTTCGAGCAGCGAATCTGGTGACAGTAATGATCCAGCGAAAGCTTAACATAGATACGTCATATAGCTAGATTTCATCCACCTTGAATCGCGTTACAGGCGAAACGAATCCGTTTTTCTGAATACTAAACGCTAGCCTCGATGGCGCGGCGGTAATTGAATCGCGCGTGTTTCGATCGAGCCTCCCGGTGGCAGGGATCGAGGTTTCCACAGGAGACCGATCGATTTCGCCCGTCATTTTCGAAATTACTATATCTGCCCAGCGGGGCAGGGGAGTGGACGGATCGTTAACGCGACGTGGGACGTTTATTTGGGCGGTAGCACGGCGGGCAGAGAATTGCGGCCGCGTTAGATGACACCGACACGGAATCGTATATATCCCGAAAATTTCAACCGCACGCCCCTCGCGGGAGTTTATGAACGGCCAGGAAAGCAACAATGTTACCGTCCCGCGACCGTTTGTACGTCGCCAGACACCTGTAACGTTATTGCCAGGCCCTGAGCAATATATCAGCCACATAATGCGCCACCAAGATCCCCCTGTTTACGCTTTTCTGCGAGCAGCATCGGGATCTGATTTTGTAAACAGACGGATTTAAAGTTTAAGTAAGCAGGTGGATCGAAAACGAGAAGCTTTGATAAAGTTTTCAAAGCGGTTTTAGACGAAGGAGCCGAGTTATCGAAGCAGAGAAATGTTTATCTACAATTAATTTCTAAAATACGATTTCGATGGAGTATAGAATTGTAGAATAATGTAAAATATCATTCAAATTGGAAATGTTCCCAACTGCCACGGGAACTATCTTCCACCCCTAGAAAGAATCGAGGAATGCAAGCAACCCCTAAACTGTTCGAAAATACGCTACACCCATTCCCGTAGCCGAGGGTGGTTCCGATTCGGTGGAGAGTTTAAAAACCAGCGGTCCAGAACGGGCGAAAGTTTCTCTCAATTAAATGTTCGCTGGAACGCGCCGAAACGCGGAACGACCGCGGAATTTAATTAACATCCTGCCGCGCGCATTTAGGAGACGAACTCGTCGGTTCTATAAATTAAGGGTTGGAGGGGTACAAAAAGGCGTCGGTTGGCCGTCTGGTGTCGAAGATCGATCGATAATCGTCGTCCATAATATTTCATTCCAACGACAGCTATTCGTTTTCACTTGTCACTCTATATCCGACGTTCCTCCGAGTTCCAACTGAAGGGATGTTTCCTGAAAGATTTAAGTCAACCTGAACGGCGCCCGCGTTACTTCGATAATTGTCGGAATACCGCGATATACTTCTCCTGTACGGTGACACGAAGTGTTCTCGACGCGAGACTTTCTTGCGCAATTTCATTCATTAGCAGAGACCGCTAACTACCGTCCGAAACTTTCGTCCTAACGAACGTTTCGGCTGAACGTTCCTCTGGCTCTTTGGCGAGTGGCGCGTTTGCTTTCGCCAATTAGTGTCGCGGATCGAACTGTGCTTCGCGTATCGTGTTGCGAAGTTTTGCGAACTTGTTTGGGTCCTTTGCGGTATTCATGGAATTATCCGGCTCCAAAGAGGGCAATCATTTTCTCGGCAAATTCGGGATGCGGGTTGATGGAAGGATCTGTAGGTGTCAAAGGTTTAGGATCGATTGTCCAACTGAAGGGTGTTCGCTAAGAGAAATCGATGACTTTGAAAAATAGAAGACGTCTCGTCACTTCTACATAAGGTAATTGTGGGAGAGATGCCGCACTCGGAGAGACGCCGCACTATCGGTATTTCAAGGATATCGATAATAAAACACATCATTGCCGATTTTATTTGTTTAAGGCTGTTCATTTGGGTTAGTTTGTCAAGCCAGAGCGTGTTTCCTGTATTATTGTTAAAGATTTTGCTGTTTTTCGAGGTAAGCCTAGCGTACTTTGCCTGAAAAGTTATACGTCGCGTCTATTTTTACTAATATAGTAGCTAAAAATTCATAGTTTTTCTTGATACAACATTTGTAATACGTTAAGGGGACCATGTAGAATATTTTCTTGGCAGAATGGGTTACTTTCGACTTAACATGTGGAAATACGAAAGTGCGGCGTCTCTCCCAGGCATTTCGGATAGACGCCGCACTTTTATTTGGGATAGATGCCGCACTTTGATACTGTACTGTTTCGGAAACTAAGTCGATTTAAATGATGTTTTTAATGTTTAAAATACCGAAAAAGTTTTTTCAAATAGCTAACGTGGTATCTCAAGGCAAATTATTTATTTTTAAATGAATAATCTTATAATCCAAATATATTTGTGGACTATGTACTCTTTTTTCACATTTTTTTTTATTTTAATCTCAAGATGCCAACTGAATATAAAAAAAAAATTCGAAAAGCAGATATAATATCTGTTCCTACTGTACCCATTTAATTTTCCAATTTTATAATTGTATAAAGTAAAATTGTTTCATTTTACTTTGTTTTTATTATTTTTTTATATAAAAAATTAGAAGTAACAAGTTTAAATCGAAAATTAAACGTGTTTCGAAATGCGGCACCACTCCCGCATGTGCGGCGTCTCTCCTACCAAAGGATGTTTTTAGTTTCAATTTTTTTAAGGGTGACAAATATTAAAATTTTGATTTTCTTTAATGCTAGTAGAATCACAAGATGTTGAACTAATAACATATATATCCTTGGAAAACATTTTCGTTGCAAAATTTAGACACGGTGACAATTTTGCGTAATGTGCGACAACTCTCGCACAATTACCCTACCTCTACCTGCAAGCATTTCGTCGTCTCCAATACAGGAGCCCGGAAAAAAAGGGAAAATCGCGGTGCTGAGAGTCGAACCCAAACCGTCTGCATAATGGCCAGCTACCTAACCGATTCCCCCACGTCGGCTTTCGCAATATCTCTCTGTTCCGGACTCCTCTTAAGGTGGTAAGGACTATTAGATACCTGAAATCGTTAGCTTCTTTCAGGCTACATTACTTTGATACCAAATAATCGTTATAGTCGTGCATTTTACAATCTATTGTGGGCATGTTTGCGAGTAATTACCCCAAAAAAAAATCGTCGGAATATATAAAATTGTCGAAGTTATTAATCGTTGAAGATAGTCCTGTACGGCGCGCCGCTGCAGGTTGTGTAAATCGATTCAGGTGAGCCAATCATCTGAGAGCAAAATGTTTTGGCGCGAGTACTTTGCACAAAAATCTACAGAGTGGAACTTTGCGAATGAATTTCAACAAACATTGTGGAAGTTACACACGAATCAATTTCTTCCCCACATGTTTACAGACAAAAATCGCCTTTAATCAGTTATAAAATGTTTTACAAACATCCAATGTTGATGCGGGAATTCCACTCTGTAGAGGATGGAATTCTACACGCCCAGCAAAAATTTAAAGTAAACATATTTATTGGTTCAAGAGTTATGATGTACACCGTGTCTGAAAATGGTGTTTCGAGAAGTTTACTTGACGGTGCACTAAATTACGTTCGCTGCTATAACTTCTACGATTATTTGAATTTCTTCACAAATTTTGATTTAAAATGTTGATAAAGGATAAGACTTTCAGAATCACTAAAAAAATCGATTTTTTTAAGCTGAAATAGTTCTCTACCCCCTTATGGGGCCCTATGGGCTTCGCTCTCACCATAGGCCATTTTCTCTTAACCTGCGAAACTCCTACGACGGCCAAAACATCTGGTGAAAGGGATTAAAATACAATCGTTGCATTATCAGTGACTAAGTAGTAAAAGTCTTCATAACCGCGAGCTAGCCTAAGTTAATCTGCCGTGTATCCGCATCGACGCGATCTCTCTGCAGGAATAATCGCGGGAAAGTTGCGCGGGTACGCGCGAACTTAATCGCCGAAACTGTGGGTCGAAGTCTTAAATCTCGTGGAACGGTTGAAACTAAGTTTCGCGAGCGGCTTTACGAGAGCTGCTCCTTAACAACGCGGATTGGCGGGAAAGGTAGTGGGAGGCGTCCGCGAAAACGACGACACTGGTCGTAAGACTTTAACGCAGCTATTTCGTGTTTCTGCGCAGAGGGAAGATGAACGAGATGGAGCAGATCCCCGAAGGCTGAGAGCGAGCGGATCCTCGATATGACCGGCTGGAGAATGCAGCCGACCGCATCGGCGCTCGGCGTCATCGCCATTGTCTCCGTCATGATCACTGCCACAGCGTCAGGTAAGCATCTCCCCTCTCTATCCTCTTGATGAGTTGGGTCTGAAAGTTGAATACCACCAGAGATACAGAATGTAGATACAGAATTTCCTTTGAATTTAGCATGGACGTAGGTATTCCAAGTTATCTACAAGCATATTAAAGTTCACTGTATCTAGGTTAAAAGTCCGAAACCTCCACTCACGGTAACTTGACACGTGAACAAACACTTGTATTCAATTTCCCCGAAATATCTCGTTCGGAGTGAATAAAGAAACACTTGAAGCGCGCAATGGAAATGAAAAATAGTCGATGACACGTGATATTCTCCTCCAAAGCGAGAGCGTTCGGTAGCGAGCTATCCCCGGTGTTAATTTTCCGTTGTTGTTACACCCTGGGTCCGATAACAGCTCTTCTGTATTGTTTTCTCTGTGTCGTCCCTGACGGTGAAAATTTCCCAACGAACGCGATTATTTACTCGATTCGCACGTATCGCCACGTAAGCGATTCCGGCCACGGCCGGCAGATAAACGGTTCGATCGTTTACCGTGCTCGATCAGTTGGACCAAAAAATACATAACACGGGGAGATCGCACACAGTTCGACGCTTTTTATCAGGCGTCCCCTACTGGCCGGAAATAATCTCTGAAATTCGTTTATGCGGAAGCAACACTCGCGTACTAGAAATCAATCGCCACTGTGGTTGGAAAACAGTGCACTGGGAGGTGTTTCTCATAAAATCAAGTGAAAAATACCATGGAAATTGCATTCTAAACTTAATCCCTTCTAACACACTCTCTCACCCCCTGCTTCTTTATGTAGGGGAAAGTGGGGTAAAACGGAACGGGTGGGTAAAACGGAACACCAATGTTTCTGTTAGATAAGAGCTGCGAATGAGTTAGTATCGCGTGACATGGAACCAAAGGGTCCTCATAGCATTTTGTGATAGACCATAGACCTCTGCACAAGTTATTTTTTCATTAAGAGAGTTTGAAAAATTTTCGGTATCGACGTTTCAATATTGCGTTGGACTTTCGACCACTTTTCGGTACTTGGATTTCGAAAATTAATAACGGCAAGTACATCGTTGGATTCTATAGTCCTTACGCTACATTTTGATATATATAAAAAGTTCTTTACCTCACGCTGAAGTGTAAATATTAAATGTTTACTAAATGACTGCACATGGGGCAAAATGGAACACTTTTCGCGGGGTAAAACGGAACGCCTATTATACATGGGGAAGAATGGAAACGTCCCTTAGTATGTGTTTATTATCTCTTTTAATTATTAGATTGTAGATTAAACTTTTAATTACTATCCTTGTTTTCAAGAAAATGGATTTTGTATAGAAAATTATGATGTATGAGATACATCTTTCATTCGATCAAACTGTTAGTTTAAATTGTAATAAATAACATAATCATTTAACGCAAATGTGTTCTCCATGCAAATATTGATATTCATGGAAAAATCCACGTGTAGGGGAAAGCGGGGTAATTCCAACCAGCGCTTATTGTTCATACAATAATAAACAAACTGTATTAATCTATTCATCTTTTACGATATTATATTTATATTTTATTATATTCCGTAATTTTCATGTTATCTAATAAAATATTTTCTCTTATATGTATAATATATATTTTTGTTATATTTTATTTACAATAGTTATACCTAAAACATATACTTATAGATTTTAACATAAATTAATACATTTTAAATCATAGAAATAAAGATTTTGTACTTTTACACGGTCTTCGAGTGGGTGTTCCGTTTTACCCCACCATTTGAGCGAGGCGAAGATTTCAATAACTCCGGCAAATTTCATTTTCCGTCGTTCCCAAAGATTTTTCTTAACAATGACCTTGATTTTCTTATAGTCTAAGGTCCACTGAAGACTCCTGTCGAGGTCTCGTGTCTTTTTCTCCTCCCGATTTTAAGTTATCACCCTCCAAAGTTAAGCGTTCCGTTTTACCCCACCTTCCCCTACCCCTTGAATATTTTTCTAGATTTCGAATTCTGGATTTTCTGTTACCCCAAATTATTTTGATTCTTCACCCTGGTATCCACATCTGGTAGTTCACACGATTCAGGCAAAAGTTTTCTGGCAACTTGTCACCCATGCTTCATCGTTCAATCTATAATCAACAGTTTTGCGTGATATAGGTACACGCCACCTAACGAGCAGCGCCGAAGAAGGGGATAGGAAAACTCGCGGCCACGCGGGTTGGTGGAAAAAGTTTGGAGAGCGCGTTCGCGAAACAGGCGTCGCAAAAATAATCCGTGGAATTGGCTGGTTCGCACGTGCTGTAAATCCAGCCACGAGATCGGTAAATTATGATCGATGAGCCGCGCTTCTACAATTAAGCGAAGTTACGTGACCGATCGCTCGTACTTCGGCCTGTAATTAGGAGGAAATTAGCGCTGCTTTTTCGCGCTCTGACCCCTTCCTTTTGCTCCGTCCTTTTTTGTTGGGAACCAGCGTACAGGCCGCAGAGAATTTAATCTCGGGCGTTGTGGCAGAAATAGCGAGTGCGCCTCGCGAGCACGCGTTTTAGAAGATTTTTATGCTTCGGCCCTTTGATAGGAAAAACGGGAGCTGCAAAAATGTGCTTTATAAACAAAGGCTGCATTGCATTGGTATTCTTCTCGCAAAATTGTGCCCGTAAGATCCACCCTTGGGGGTTTCAAACTACCACGAAAATTAATTTACTGATAAGTACAGTTGTTATAAAAAAAACGTGCAAAAGTATTTTCGCTACTTCAAAGAAAAAGAAGCATAGTAACAAAACCGAATGGAATAAAATACCGTATAATAGGCTACAAAACTCGAGCGGAAGTTATGTCCCACCACGAAAGCCACAGCACAGTGGCGTCCTCAAATACGCGTTAGAATTTCCGTACAGAGTGCAGGGGAAACGAACGTGACAGGCAATCGAATAAAATTCCAGTTTAAACAATGCCGTAGAGGAACGAAACGTAACTCTGCCTTTGATCTTGCGTTGAAATGTCGTCGAAAACATTAACAGGATCCAATAGGAATCTATCGCTGACTCCTGCAGGAATCTAATCGAAATCTATCAAATATTGTGTTCCGACAAATATTACTTCAACCGCAGCACTGAACTCCAGAATTTACCCAGCAAGCCAAGCTCAATGAAAATGAACTTGTAACGGGGCTGCTGGAATATACCCTCCGTTTTTCTTTTTACCTCTTCTCCGTTTTTCCCCTTTTTTCCCGTAGTCGATGCTCCCGTTCGCAGTTGCGCTCTAAAATGAAATTCCCGCGGCAATATTTTTTTGGGGGAAGGCGAAAGCGGGGTGAGAGAGTATGCAAGGCCCGGGAACAAAGAAATTAGACGATGGCATTGTTACCGCGCGGCAGCGTCTGGAATTTTTCCGGGGCGTGGCGGATATTTCGTTCCAGGAGGAGCATTCCAGCGTGGAAGAATGCGACGAAATTTTAATCCGCGTTATAATTCCTCCGGTAAATGGCGCGAGCGGCGAGCGAGCAACGGTCATCGTTCGCGGAACGTATGGATGGAATCCGCAATGAGACGAAATGGCCCCTTTCCCGCTCGCTTCTCCGCCATTTAGTTTGCGGCAAGTAAGACGGAGAGTGGACCAGCGAGCGAAATCGATATTATTCAACGCGCAGCTTGCCCGGACAATTGGCCAAAGCTTCTCCGAATCGAGGAAACCCGCACAATCCTCGAAAGAAACGCGAGAAACTTCTCGGCTCTCCGCAAGATAGAAACGCTGTTTCCAAATTAATTCTCGCGTCTCTTCGCTCATCGATTCGACGTCCGTGAATTCGAAGGCTCGGCATCGAAATCCACGAGAAGCCTGTTTCGACGCACGCCGGTTGGTTCTTTTCACGGACTCGCGGATTCTACGTTCCCCTTTGTTCCGCAGAGCTACCGCGGGGAATACTTGCTCGGAAATTCGCCCGTTGTTACGTCCCGGTATCGATGCATCTTTTAGTGCCCATCGAAAAGTGACGTTTTATCATCGCACGAAAGCGACCCGGTGCCAGCGTTCTGTGAATGCGTAACTCTCTCCCCAGCCGTGTGCGCCGGCTCCACAGGAACGGGGAATAGCGCGGATAACAAGCGGAAGGGAATATTGTAGCCCCCGGGCCGACGGGCTACGGTGTGCTCTATACTTCTCAGGACTTTGAAAAGGAATACGCGTCATTTGTAATTTTACGTCGAACAGGATCTGGCGAGCAATATACCCGTTGCCCGCTCTCCTCCCCCCCGTGCCCCTCGTCTGTTGCAAGTAGGTTGAGTATCGACTTACTTTTTACCCCTGTCTTGCGTCCGTAACACGTACTAGCGATTTCCTCCCCTCGAGCTTGTATTTTATCCCCCTCCTTTAACCCTGCCCCTTGTTCTCGCAACGACGCGCAGGATAGCTAGTACAAGATGGTACAACCGTTTAGAGGAGGTGGTTTCGATCGAGATTTGTGCCTCGAAAATTCTCTTGGAATCTCTACGCAGCTGGGAAAGAGACAAAGGGCGGTCTAAGAAACGATCCAATTAACGAGTTAAGCATCTCGCCTCGAGAAAACCGAGCTGCATCTCGATAGCGAAAGTACAGCGATTTACTGATCCTCGTGGTTCGTCTGTTGCAGGAGCGGAGAGCGGCGCCCTCGAGCACAGCATCAATCCTACCTCAGTCGACGATGAGGATCGACGCCTCCAAGAGGTCGCGAACGGGACCTTGAGCGGCTACTGGACCACTCCGACCTTCCCAATCCCCAGAAACGACACTGCCAGCGAGCTGACGTTACCCATACCCTCTCCCCGCGTTCCCATTGATTTTAGCCTCGCGAATGTATCGCGCGTGGACCCAGAGGCGAGCCTCGAGCCTCAGGGGGATCAGAGCGACTCCCTGTCGGCGCCTATGGCACTGAACGATGTTCACGACCCTGTGGGGTTGGAGCAGAGGCTATCGGAGCAGAGTAGCGCTGGGAGCAAGGTTCAGGACACGAGCAAGGATTACCTGCCGTCGACTCGGTCGAGTCGAGTAGAGAGCTCGTCGAGCGGTGGTCAAGTCTGGGATGGTCAACCGCTCGACGCGAAGAGGAGGGACGAGTTGGACTACGTCCAGGTGGACGACGAGGGACTTACGAATGTCGTGGAACACGGGGACGCGGTGGTGGACGGCTTCGTGCTGGAGAAGCACGGTGTGGACTCTCCGAGCACCACGGTGACATCGATCAGGGAGGCGATCGCGACGGAGGCGGAGGCGAGGCCGATCGAGCAGAAAAACGTGGAGGACATCAGGGCAATCTCGTTCCAAGTGCCGTCGCCCGTCGACGAATCGGACGGCCGGCAGGAGGCGAATAGACACCGGGGGGACGAAGAGGCGGGGAAGCTTGCCGAGTCGAGGAAAGATCATTCCAGGCCGGTGAACAATCTCCTGCTGGGCGGCGGCAAGTCCACGAAAGCGTTCTACGAGATAAAGCCCTCGATCAAGACCGAGATGGAGAACGATCGCGATCAACAGCCACCGAGCAGCACGCAGAGGACCTTGGCTGGCAGGAAATTCGTGCTGCCCAGCGTCGACAGCGCCTTCGGCAAGTTCGGGCCCTACTTCGAGGACGGCGATCAGGAGATTAACATCACTGCCAGGATCGGGAGTACCATGCTTCTGGATTGCAAGATCGGCATGCTTAGCGACAAGAAGGTGAGCTTCTACTCTTGCGTGATATTTTGATTTTCTACGGTGTTCTGTGAGTTGGAAGTTGGAGGGGTCATTCTACTTTCATCGGCCGAAAATTGAAGCTATTTTTAAAGATTTTTTTCTTAATAAATATAACATATAATGAAATAAATCTTTTTGGGATTTATTAAGCTACTGTTATATTATATAAAAAAATTTAATTTTTTTTTAATTCGTTTCATATGTTTTTGTTTTAATGTGATAATGCGACACCTACAAAAAAGAGGTATGTTCGTGACGTAGGTGATTTCCCGGGTCAGGCTTATCTGTAATACAAAATTTGAAAAGATTCTGAATCCGTATAACTGTCGCTATCGCTCATAACTCAATTAACAATTTTTGTCGAAAAATAATCGAGATTTTTCACTGGGAACATTCGAGAAAACACTCTTTTGGAGAACTTTCTCTTTCAAACCGGCGCCATTTTGTTATTCCTCATCAAAAATGATTAATTCTCTAAAGAACCTATCCGAATTTTTTGTGTTACATTGACGCTATAAAAAACATGTGAAACAAATTAAAAACAATTTTTTTAATTTTTTGTTGTATAATATAAGAGTACCTAGCTTAATAAATTCCAAAAAGATTTATTTCATTATACGTTATATTGATTGAGAAAAAATCTTTAAATATAGCTTCATTTTTCAGCCAATCAAAGTAGAATGACCCCTTAAATACAGTGTATCCCAACGAACTGGGTCTATCCCTCGTCTGCACTAATTAGACCACACTCCACGTTTAAAGAAATTAACGTCTTAACCTATATAACAAATTCTATGACATCGCGCACAGAGTTCAGAGCCGTAGTTAGCTTTCACTCCATTTATCGACAGCGAGACGTCGCTTGAAGAGTTTTCCTTCCATTCGCACGTGCAGTCTGAAACAGAACCTACGCGTATCGCGTAGAATATACCTACCAGTCATCGCGGCTTTTTCATTCAGAGCTGGGGGGAGTGCGCGACACACCCTTTGCCGTGGCGGAAGTTTATCTATTTTGCGATTCGCTCCTCCCGCCCCCTAGCTCTCGCCCCGTTGTCTTTCGGCTACCTTCATTATTCCGTCGCTTTTACGAGGGCCGTCGTCTGACGCGAGTCGGAAAATAGGATGGGTGATGACATGATGAAAAACCGGCTGCAACGGTCTTGTTATATTTTTATGATCTCTGCGCGCCGCACGATAAAAAGTTCTCTCCGGGATGATGATGAACCGAGAGGCGAGAACACGGATCGATTTTATTCTTTCGACACCCTACACTTTCACTTCGAACCCTGGTATTGTTCCCCAGGCTACGTGCCCCATAAAATGTAATATAAAAATACTGCCAGAATGTTGTCACTTCTCATATGGCACACGTCAGGAGGTACGTACTCACTGACCATGTCTTCAAGTTTTCTTCAAAATTTCTTTAGACGTCAAAGAACATAGGAAATGATCTAATAATGACGAATCAAATCTACTGCATCCTACAGACCCACGCAAACCTCTTCGTGGTCGACGCAACGATATACTTTACCGTATATTAGATCTTCAGGAAGTGCCTGGTCACGCTACAAAGCGATTAAAAATTGCACAGTTCCGTACAGTTCAAACTTCCCCTAGAAGTCTGACATAACTCGTAGCCCTTGCTTCAGACACTTCAAACACTTGAAAGCTCAGGCCCAATTCCCAAACACCCAGAACCCCCGCAGAAACGACCCAAAGCGTCGCTATTAACTCTTGAAGGCAAACTTCAAGTTCTCACTTCACCCCAAAGCCTCAAGCAACCCCTGTACTTCAAAGAAGCACAACAAACCTGACTCAAGTCAATTACCAATCTCAAGTCAAACATCGTGAAAGTCGTTTGGTTCACCCGTTAACGAAACACAGGTTCCAAATATGAGAATTGGGGGAACTTGGAGATTTAGATCAGCAACCATCTTTCGTTAGGGTCGTCAGTGATCGACGGTCCCGTGGAGGAACTTCCCCCATCGTAATCAGTGTTGGTTCTCATCGAATATCACGTCTTCCCGTTGCTCTCGCCTGCTCGCCAGAAGGGAGACACGATCGCTTTGGGATTCCAGGTGGATTCATATTCGCTGGAATACATAATGGGAAACCGATGCCAATGGCGCCGAGGAGAAGAAAAGAGAACGCGGTCGGTCGTGCGCGTAGATACGCCACAAGAATATCGAACGAGTTTGTGCGGTTCTCGTCGCCCGCGAATTTAATCGCGAAACAACAAGGCCAGCCAACTCCTTTGTCCCCGAATCTCTGTTCTGGACGTTGATACGATCGACACGGGGCTCGACGAACACGGGCAAACTTCCACCCCCGATCATTTGTCGATAAGGAGTTTTGTACCAACTTCTCGTTCTTCAACGGGGAATTGGATGTCGATGGTTCAAGATATCCTGCATCCACAACTCCGCAAACATATAAAAGTACTAGCGAATTCAATGAACTGTTTGTAATTATTATCGATACTATCGTTGGTCTACTTGTTAATTAACCCTTCGTGGTCACACCGGGTGTATTGTACCCCAAGAGCAATTTTGGATTTGAAATGTCGCACCTTTACGTCTTCCAAAGGGAATTTATCGCAAAAAATAATAAAAAATTTTTTAAAAAATCAGTTTTTTCCACAACCATGGAAAATCGCTCATTTTCAACTACAAATTTTATCCTATCAAAATTTATGTTTCTAGAAAAAGACTATTAGACCATGACTGTATAAGTATTACGAATGTACAATTATCACTAAAAAGTTAAAAGATTTAAAAATACGAAAATGGTAACTCAAAAAATGACACTGGGGTTTAGTGAACCCCGTGTGACCAATGTGTGATTATAAGAAAGTGTGACCACGAAGGGTTAATACTGCGCCTTTAAAGGGTTACTAGTGCCTAGATTCTTCATCGAAATGTAGAAGCTGCAATGGAGAGGTTCCGTTGTGAAAGCGAAGCCAGGTGTTTGGTGCACCTTTGTGTAAAGTGTGAACAACATTCCTGCGAATGGTCTCGCAGGAGCTTGACATTTACTACTTAACTGGTTGCAATGCGACCTGGCAGGAGCGTGTAACTCTACGTTACAGAGTAACCAGAGCTCCAATGAAGAAATTAAAGTCTTCCACTTCCGTTTCGAATACCTTTCCACACTGCCAGCAGTTTCCGAGGATAATAGCGTGGATCGTTTAAATTCCACCATGGCTCGCGTTTCGCCGGGGATTGTTAAACATACTGTATTTAAAATCGCCGTTTGCGGGGCCGTTCGCAGTCGATTAATTAACAAATCCGCCGCGCTGATTCTACGGGACATTTGCATAAAACGTTCCCCGCTTTAATGGTGTATAATTTTCTCGCCGTTCAAAGTGAAGCGGCCCCGTAATGTCGCATAACAGAGGCAGCGTAAACGATACAGCGCGAAGCTATTATTGACCATATTTGGGCGGCGAGCGTTGGCATAATGTCAACGCGAGGTGTTATTTAATGTATTAGGTCTGGTGGCTCACGCGCGATAAAATCGTTTAACTCTGCACCGCGGAATATATCGTCGCACTTTCGTGAAGTTTTGTTGGTTTACGGCGTTCCTGGGGCGCTAAATCTTTCCGTGGCGCGAGAGTTACAATTCCCGTTATAGAACAGTGCGCAGAGTCAATAAGGGAGGTTATCGGGTGCGGAGCATTTATTCCCTCACATACTAAATGGCACAGTGCGAAAGAAATCAATGATTAGGCAAAAAAGACGCGAGGGATGGTACCCTCGCAATGAAAACTCTTCTCGTGGAAAATGTTCTCGGCACACAGGGTTTCAGCCCGCAGAGACAGAGCCTGATAAACTCGTGGACGTTTTCGCCGCGCGTGTATCCCTCTATCGCGACACTCGACACGTACAGTAGGAAATCGAGTTGGCTGGCGAGGGTGAGAGAGAGAGAGAGGAAAAATGACAGTCGAGCCTCGGGAAAAGCAATGAAGAGGGCGACCCGAGGGAGCGAGAGGCGTAAGCCGGTCTTTCTCGAACGCTTAGCGAGAAATTGCCCGTTGCATTCATTCGCGAAGGGCAGACTCTTCGCGGAAGGGCTTCCCGATTCCTCGCCGTGAAATTATTAATTTCCAACGAGAAATCCCGTTTAATTTCGCTGCGCCGCCGAAGACAATGCGACCACCTACTTGCCCCTTGCTCCCTGTGTGCTGGCGTTTTCCACCCCTCGGGAGAAATCCGTGATTTATGAGGTAATAACGAAGGATACTTTCTCTGTGGCGTTTCAGGTGACGTGGCTACAGCAACACAGCAAGGACTCGTTTCGGCTGCTCACCGTTGACAGGATACCGTACAGCGTGGACCAGAGGATCAGCTTGAACTTCAGGTAACAGGGAATCACGGAATGCAATAAATTTTAGGGGTGCAGGTGTATAGAGTAAATAACGTACCTGTTCGAGGAATTTAGATGGGGATTTAGTAGAACGAAGGGGATACTTGAATGAGCCACTGAGGATGAGAGTATCGTATTCCCATTTCACTTAATTATCAGAAGCTACTGCTCAAACGAACGAGATTATGGAGCCTCAACTTTCCAACTCAATTTTCCAACCGTTTCAACGCGAATCACGCACGTCCTCGGGGGTTGCAAGTGTCTCTGGCGATCGATAACGTCGATGGCAGGTAAATTAAATTTTCTGTCTGTTTGATCCTTCAGGTATCCGAGCAATTGGAGATTACAGATACAGTACGCGTCCCCGAGGGACTCTGGCCTGTACAAGTGCCAAGTTGCGACGCATCCGCCGCTGGTTAAAAAGATTAACGTCATCGTCACGGGTGAGTGAACCTTTTGCTCGTGTATCTGGCTAACCATGAATTTGACGACTTCCATTTATTTGAATTCACAGTTTAGATACTTATCTAGCGATAAAAACAACAGAGAGTCCTTAATTTGTTGTAGCGTATGTTGCATAATTGTTGGAATATTGTCAACGAAGTTTCCACTGCAATTTTCAGAAGTCGGTTTAGCAAGTCGTTGAATTACAACAGCAAGGCTTTAAATTAACAATATGCCTGGCAAATCCTTCGAAATAGCATTAGCTTGCATCAGACATCTGGTGTCGGATTATCTACAGACCTATTCTACTTGACAACCGTGTGTTTGCCTCATAACTACTTGCATGATATTTGTCTCCACTACTTATCGGATGTGCCTGAGCACATATGGGCTTGCACCACTTACTGCTTGTTTACCCATTACATGGTCCTATTATCACTCGTGTATCCTCCATGCCTCCCACATGCATCCCCATATATACAATCTTTAATACTTCATAATCCCAAAAACCTCTCCATCATCCATTTCTAAAAATATTTCAAGGAAAGAACAAAATCCCACACTCAAACAAAAGCTTAAACCAAATTTTCCTCCGCATCTCTGCAATAGCCTGCCTCGCACCTGGAACCATCTTCCCATCAACCCCCACAGTGTCCAGCAATCGAATCCAAAGCTATGCGACCAACCACTCTTCTCAATCTCGAGCGCACCGTCATTCCGCCTCCCAGAATCCTCCCTCCTCCACCTATAAAGTAATTAGAAGAATCCCAGAACGTTCTAATCCACTCCCAAGGCCCAATTAGTCCCCCGCCTCCCCCAACAAATGACCAGGCCGACATCAAAGGGGGACGTAAACAAAACCGCGCGTGGCGCCCGAGCGGAATTTCACCCGCAGAGCATCGAAGCCACTTTCCCGTCCTCTCGTCTCATTTTCCCGGGTCGTGTCCATCGAGCTGGTTCCCCCTTCTGGAGGGAATCCCATCGACGTTAGGAGCGAAGCTTGACCGAGACGAAACGACAGACGGGGTGGAGAGAGCGACATTGGAGACTGGGAAAGGGACGGATGTAGCCAGAGAGGCGGATGGAAAGGGTTAGGGTCCAGGATAGGTATTGCCTGGTGGGTCTCGCGACCCTCCAATCCCCTTACGCCGCCAATTCGGCGCAATGGAAACCCGCATTTCCTCGGCTAAAGCGTCTCGTGGCCGGTAATCTGATCCGATCCGAAGAGGGCTGGCCCGCCGTCGAACAAAAGCCGCCGTAAGGACCAAGTAGGGCAGAACAAACCCGGATGGACCGACGCTGCTACACGATTCCTTTCCCCGTCTCTCCCTTCTCACCCTTGCCAAGCGTGCGTCGCGTTCTCCGTCGATCGTTGGCGCGTCTTCCGCGACCCGGGACAGCTGGAATTTCTTTGACCCCCCCTTGGTTCGTGCCGACGGGGTCACCGGGGAATTCAGGGTGGCTCGGTAGTTTCGGGCACGAGAGGATCGATAGGCGACACTCGTTGCTCGTCGATTAAATAAGTTTCGCGGGGAGATGGCTCGTTCGGGGATGATCGATGGGGGACGGCGCCTCCCCCGAGCGAAGTGATTGATCGTACTACTTAATTCGGACGATTCAATGTATCGCTGGGTTAGATGGGCTGGTAGTGACAGGTCGGGATGCTGGTACTTGGGAATTATTTATTCCCGGCTGTCACAAATATGCCCGCGCTGGAGATGAGGAAGAAGCTGAGGTCGATGAACCGCTTCGAGCGTACACTTGCAGCGACAGCTCGTGATCCTCGGCTGACGTGGAAGTGGAAGCGAGGAACAGTGTCGCGTTTTACAGTCGCCGGTACAAAGATGCAAGGGAACGGAAGGAATCGACTTAAAGGGCACTCAAGCTGCTGGAAACTTTCGGAGATTCGACCGCGTTAAATCTCGCCAACAACGTACCGTGGGAGTAAACAGTTCTGGGGAACAAAGTAGCAGTTTTACGGGGACACTTCTGTTTTCTCTTGAACACAACAAGCCCGCTGAGCTACAGGCCACGGAGACGAAGGAAAATATAAGCACGATTAAAGAAGAGCCTCATTCTTTTTGTGTCGTGCTGCTTACACGTCGGGATTGCATGTTTGTCAGTGGGGGTTGCAAGAACAACGAAACGATTGCTGGAATGTACAGTCGTATGTCAACGGACAAACCTGCCCGGTCTTTCGGCTATCGATCATCGAAACGATTAAGGCAGAGATTGATACGCGTTCGTCGGGCTCCATTTGTTCGGTGGCGAAAGCTGCGACAATATTTTCAGCGCAGAACCCCTGTTTTCGCGGGTAGTAATTTATTAAATCGTTTATTACGTCGCCTCCTTGTACGATGTACCCGACGGGGTTGTGGATAGCAGCAGGCTTTCTTCGTCAGATATTTATCGAAGCCACTCGAGGGACCTTGGACCGAGCCTAGAAGTCACGCGCTCTTATGAAACTCGTGCATGAGGTGGATACGTACGTGTTATCTTGGAAACGAGTAACTGGTGACACTGTGGCGAGCAAACCGGACCAGCTTTCTCTTTGAATGTTTTATGCATCGGGATTGTAATTGCATCGAGTCGTTATGAAGTCTATACGTGACCGCGACAAGAAGAAAACTGGACGCGGGGAAGCTTAATCCCGTGAACGGTCGATCAGAAACAGTGGAAATGACACGGGCTGCGTCAATAAAGTACGACGTCCATCAATAACGCCGATGAATATTCAAGCTTCATGAATACCGAATTAAATTTATTTAAAACTCCATTCAATATTCATGAATTTTTATCGACTGCCATATGCTGACAGTTGACGTTCCGTCGTTGATTATCGATTCCTTGGCTTCCTGGCATCCGTACGATCGTTTCAAAGTCTTCCACCCCTGGTCTTGAAAAATCATCAGAAAATAATAGAAGATCTCGGAGTCTCTACTCATGCATCGGAATAATAATTCTAGACCAATTACCAAGTAGCACATTCAACCTCTAAGAGTTACTACCACAGTCACCATCGCCCTTCTCCTCAATTCGACTAAATTTAATTACGAACGACGCAGCATCCTTCCAAGGTGGCCGATAATATTGTCAGAAAGGAAGGGCTGCTTCAGAACCGATCGTAAACCATGGTGTACGTGCTATTGGCCAGAATGGCGGGATACTTGGGACAGAAAGGAAGGGACGACGATGTTTTCCAGGCCTGGTGTTGTTGGAGCCATGAACGTGAGCCCTGCTCTAATTAAAGGCGCCTCGAATCCCGTACTTGCTGGCTTTTAATCGCCTCCACTGTCACCGGGATGGGCCGTACGTAACGTTCCACGCGAGGGGGTTGCTCATGAAATTCCCTTTGTCTCGTAGCAAACGGAGGAACAATGACTTAGTTGCCAGGAAGCCCCTTGTATTTAACGAAACTACTTTCCTTCCGAATGTCCGCGTTGCTCGCGAGAAAAAAGAACATATGCGCTACCATCGAGCTTAACGCACTCCGCCCCTATTTACATAATGAGCTATCCCCGGAGAAACGCTTTGCAGCGCGCACGTTTTAAACAATCCGGGTAACAAGTGGAGAAAAGTAACTCCTCTGTCTTGAAACAGGAACGTTGAAATTTTATGGATCCTTTTCAATAAATTCGCGTCGTGTGAAGCGCGAAGACTGAAAGAGACAGAGTTAACTGTTACCTCAACTACCTTGTGTGTATGTATTTTTCCCTAATAATGGAGGAACAAGAACGAACGCTCGTCAGCTTGGACATTTATCTTGTTCGCATTCACCGTCGATACAGAAAAGTATCGAAACAGCCGTTCAGCGACAGCTCGAAGTGTTTCATAGAAATACAAGAAGTTTAAGAGGCTCGATGTATCAGCATCGAAGGGAAATCGATTCGCGAAATCGCCGGAGAATACGCGGACGGAGACGGCGTGGAAGCCGCGCCATACGGAGTCGCGGAATCCAATTTAAATAATACTTGCCTTTCTTCCCTCCTTCTTTGCCGCGACTTCTGACGTGCCCATGGGAAAGCATCCGGCTGGATCCGCACCCCCACCCCCGTCGCTCGCGACTATTCGTCCCAAAGGAGCTTAAAAAATGATCCGTCGAAAGAAATTTCGAACGCGACGCGACCGTTCGTCTCTCGCCATCCTGTTCCGCTGGATTAAATTCTCTATTGAATTCCACGCTGCGTCCGTTCGACGATCCGACGCTTCCGTGCCGTGAATGGCTACCTCCTTTCGTCCAATATTCCATGGGACCGGTGTTATTCCGTGGATCGTCTTCGTAGGGAAATACGACCGACATCACGCTCCAAGTAAGCCTTATTACTCGCGATAATGGAATAACGATGATAGTACTGGTGATCACGTACTACCAGTGAATAGTGAGCGGAATTTAAAGCTCTTCTTATCGTGGCAAAGCAATTCTAGAAACTAGAATAAAAAGAGACAGATAACACACAAAAGTCCGTAATGAATTAGTAGCAGCTGGTGCCAGCCTACTTTACGCGAAATAATTGCCGCCACAGCAGTGAGAACTGGGGACAGGATTGAAATAGGGGAGACCGGGTATGGTTGTCACACGGGTTGGTTGTCACAACTGTTATAATAAAAAAACTATAAACAATAGGAACGTACTAATAATTCGTAGCGATGCGTAAGCATATCGCCGCCTCCCCCTTCATCGCACAAGTCGTTGTTGAGTCGCATGAAGGTACGATGTATCATTATTTGGTTTCGTGCGCTCGAAGTAAATTTTGCCGTATTTTCTATCAAGCAAGTATAGGTTGTTTCTTAGTATTGACTATAACATTGTTGCATTATTCTCGTAGTTTAGAGTTTTTTCTAACTTACTGTAATGATTTTTTTGCATTTTTTTAACTTTTTAATATATGAATAGAGAGGTGAAATTGTTTAACGGTTTGGGGCAAGTTGTCACAGAACATTTGGGATTAGGTATTTGCCGCATGTGACAACTAATCCCAGTGTAACTTGCTGTATCTATCATGTGATATTATTTTCTTGTTTGTTTGACAACATTTCTCAATAATAATGCCGCAAACTTACCTATAAGAAGAATTAATGTTACGTGCGGCAAGAGAGGTTATAAAAGGCAATTACATAATAAGAGGGATTGCAAAAGATTATAATATAAATTACCGCACTCTAGCGCGATATTGTGAGAAATAAAATACAAAATTATATTACTCTCTTAATTGAATCGACTTTTTCTTCATAAACTTAGCTATTCAGATACTGTGACAACCAACCCGGCCTCGGGGTACGTTGTCACAAAATAGTTCCTGCAAATAATATGAATTAGCTCCTAATCTGGTTGACAAAATCCACAGGACCAATTTTTTTTATAAAGTCGGACGTACATAGTTTATATTAATCTAAGTTTAAACAAACTTCCCTGCACCTATGACCCATAAAAAAATTAAAATAAAAAATTGAGACAACCATACCCGGTCTCCCCTACTTGCTTTCGTCGCTGGACATTATATCGGTTGAAAAGGGTTCGCTGAGCAATTATTTAACCCGCTGCCATCAATCGGCGAGTTCGAGGCGCTCGCGTGACGCGGTGAATCGCTTGGCCTGTCTATTTTTAAGTGATCCATCCGCGTGCACTTTGTGATACGGGGTTTGGTTTTTCACCGGGGAGGTTTGCCCGCGGGGAAAGCCGCATCCTAGATACCGTGATTCGCGACACGCGGCACGAGCATCCGGATCCAGCCGATCTATCGACGTTACAGCCTTTCCGTTTTCGAGTGGCTGACAGGCCGGATCCATCTGCTTCCGCTTCATCCTTCAGCTTTGGCCCCGAACAGGCCGACGCGATCGAGTTTACAGATTTCCCGGGCTTCCACCGTTTCGGCAAAAATGCTCCGGGAAATCTGTCACTCCCAGTGTCGGCCCCTTTAGCAACGCGAGCAGCTGCATATAAATTGAAAACTTAGGAGCAGCAATGCAAATATTGTAATAGATTGATCACTCCGTTTCGAGCAAACATGAATATCGCGTGGGGAAGTATATCGAGGCTTGCCTTTCCAATTTTCCATTCGAACCTGGTAAGAAGGCGTGGGTGGGGAAGGGATCAGTTGGTTTTAGAGTGAACTGTCTCGGTTAACCCTGCAGTGCTCTCCTTGTGTCATTATCTTGTGATTTAGAGATATTAATCTGGGGCTTATCTTATGTATGGTGGAACTCGTCAGAAGGTAGAATCTACTGTCGTGGTGTCTGAACACTGATCGCATTAAGGCAAGCTTCTAATCTGTGAGTTCTACTGCTATTTGACACGTCTGACTAGTGGCGGGCCTATTCTACTTATCCCTCTAATAGCTACACTGTTCGATAGTCTGGCTCTTATTTGTACGCTTGGTGAAATTTTTTTTAAGATTTTCTTCGCGGCACCCCCCAGAATAGTTCGAAGTAATACAAAAAAAATCTGTGCAAAGTTTGAGTCCGATCGAATAACAGGGAAAAGTGCCCCTGGGCTCTTGGACATCTAAATAATTATTTAATATTATTTAACTCACAATGTCGATTTTATATAATATCCTCCAAGTTATTGATTACATAAAAAAATATGTCAAACAAAAGTTGTAGATCCAGACAAGGAGCATTTTTTATATTCTATTACTTTTTCTCGTGCGACAAACGGTTTTCGAAAAAAGTCAACCGATTTACTTCAAACTTGGAGGATATTATATAAAATTGACTTTGTGAGCTGTTAAATAATTATTTAAATATTCAAGGGCCCAAAGACACTTTTTCTCTTTATCCGATCGGCTCATACTTTACAGAGTTTTTTTTCTAATTATTTAGAACTATTCTGGGGGGTGCCGCGAAAAAAAATCAAAAAGTCGAAAATAAGAGCCACTCTACAATACAAAGAGTGCGAATAAATTGAATTTGAATCTTAAACATTAATTATGTTTTATCTGTACGCATCCCCATAGAATTTCCAACATTTCTTCGCTTGTTGAGGAACGTTTCACCAACGACTCTTTCAATGATCATAATCTCACTCCTTCGTTAAAACTATTCACCGAAGTGGTCCCCGTACCGCGTGACATCACTCTTTTGAACAGCAGGAGGTGGAAATGTCCACATGGTCCCGGAGGCACCATTTTAACACTGAGAACTGCGTGCTCTTTCTGAGCCATGGCCTCGTCGAGGCTCCCGGACATTTCAGGGTTCAGATTAGGATCGCCGGGGTACGCAGATGCTCGCTGGCACAGAAATTTTATTAACATAGAGACGTCCACGTCCAATGCTTGCCCGTGTCCCTTAATTCCCAGCGTCCCTCCGTGTTTGAAATTCTCAAAAAGCGGTGCGAGAGTTCGTGAAAGGACCCCGCGCCGGTACTGTGCACCGTCACGGAATAAAATTTCAGTTTACGCGCGTGACGCTTTGTTCCTCGTCGACGTAACGGCGACTAAGTCTTTGAAACTCCCTGTCACAAAGATATGTTTAGCAATCCGCGAATGCATGTCCACCTAGCTACGGATCTTTTCACCGATCCACGTGAATATGCCCCAAAAGCCAGCCATTCCTCGCGCGCTCATCAAAACGCCCTAGTTCGTTGAATTATTACAAATGCCGCTGTGAAACAGCTAAAATTGAGAAGAGCTTCCATTCACACATCAGTGGCACACTTTCGAACCACCGAATTCCTCGCTCCGATACCTCGAGACATCGCGGCTTGTCCCCATTTCAACGACCGGGAGCATCGATCATCCAGCAAGGAAGATCGCTGAATTATACGAAATCCGTGTCGAAGGAAAAACAGAGCAACGGAAGAAAGGATATACCTCCCCTGTTCTCTTTAAAGTCCCTCATATATCGTTAGGTTCCCTCGTAACTGCTGTCGTCGATGAAGTCGAAACTGCCGTTCCGTCCTGGAAACTGTCTCGACTTGGCGAACGCCGGTCCCTGGAACACTACCCTCGTCTGTGAATAGCATGGTAACGGCCTGAATCTCGCGTCTGTCTGGTGAATTACGACGGCGGATCGTCGTGGAAACGACGCATCGGCGCGCAAGAGGACTGTTACGTCTATCCAAGTAGCTAAACGAGAAAACGTGCCGCGGTAAACAGTCTCCCGTCCGTGGAAACGAGAAGATGAACAGTCTGAAAGTACTTACGAGGAACGGCAACGATGAGACTCCAGCCCAGGGATGAAACGTCAATCCGAGCAAACAAAATGAAATCATAATTCGGAGCGCGGAAGCATCGAGCAAACAAGACGTCCCGCATCGCGTCCGGGAGGAAAAAGATTAATTCAAGCGGGATACCCCTCCTCGGCCTGAAACACTCGTCTGCCCGTGTGTAAACGGGTGGGAAAGTGGATGGGGCGGAGGGTGAATAGAGGCAGCGGGGGGCGCGAATTTGCATAGCGGTCGACTCGAGAATCGCAGCCGCGACGGCTGCGCTGAATCCTAACGACGACACGGTGGAAAGAGTCGTGTCCGAGGGCGTCGAACGTGAAGATCCAGGGTCGAGACGCAGTTGAGAAAGCAGAGAGAGAAAAGGAGAGATCGTCGGCGTTTAACTGTTTCGAAACGTTTGCGCTGCCAGTCACGGACGCTCCTCCACGTCGATTTCCTTTCGCGAAACCTTAAAGCAACCGGGGTCCCACCCACGTTCCTCGAGCTTCTCCCCCATCCCTCTACCCCTGTTTCCCTCTCTCAACCCTAATTCGTATGGGCGATCACGTGCCGATAACCTCCTATCTGTGCCCCATTTGTCACCCCACGGCTTTCTCCTCGCGAAAAGATAGCAGCCTCCTGATAATTTGTTGGCTTCTCGCTGAAGGTATCGTCGTGATTCTCTGACAGTATATTATCAGCCGGTGCATCTGACAATTCGGTGGAAAGATCGATGTGGCCCGGGTCACGGAGTACGAATTCTTTGTGATCGGTGAACGCCTCGTTAATGAGAACGTTACTGGGGATGGAAATCGCGGGATGGTTTAATTATACGATGGAAATTAGCTGCTGGAAGTTTCGAAGAAGCCTCAGTTTTGTAACTCGTTGGTTATAAATGCATTCGTCGAGATGCAATGTAGAAGGGATTCGTGTAATTGCGTTCTTGACGAGCTCGTTGGAAACTCGTTTGCGCAATTCGGGAAGGTTAATGGGCGGTTTGCCCCGTTGATAGTGTTTTGAAAGTTGTTACTAGGTATAATAAGACCGCTCAACTGTTACTTTCCGAGCAAGTTGTTTATTGGAGCCTCGATAAGCTGGAGAGTTTCACAGTGGCGGTATCATTCACGGGGTGTGTCTTGAATTTCAGCGCCGGAGTTGACAATAACGGACGATTCCGGGCGAGTAGTGCCTAAGGAGAGACACCTGAAAGCGGGGAGCGCCCTCAAGCTCAGGTGCGAAGCCAGGGACGTGCTCGAGTCCCTCAAGGAGTCTGTCATTTGGACCAGGGGAGATGAAACGCTCACCGACGACGTCAGGTAGATCTCTCTGGTGCTTTCATTCTCCCCAACCTCTAAATTCTCCCACCCTTCCCACCATCCCTCCAAAGACAGCCAAACAGTCTCTGTTTAAATCTATCCAAACAACCCTGAATACAAATCAATGAATCATTCGTTACCAAGTACGTTGCGTTACATTTCGAATTTCCGTGAAGCACGAAACGCGGACGGTCGTGACCCATCCTCGGAGAACACTTTCACGGAATCAGACCAGGCTGTCTTCCTCGCCACTCCGAGTTAATGAAATTATCAGGCACACCGACTGTAAATGGAGCGCAAAAACACCTCGAGACCCATATCCGCGAAACGATAGGAGACTCGGTCCCGCCTTTCGTCAGCTCCTACCGCTACCAAGAAATCCTGGTCTCCTTTCCTCTGGACCATAACGTGGATACGTATTCCTGCGCGGCGGTATTACCGCGGTACGTGAGCCGGATGTGGGTTAACCCCGGATATCTCGTTTGCAGCGAGAACAGGACGACGGAGATCTCAGCTGGCATGGAGGTCCTGGTGATAGTCAGCACCCTGATCGTCGAAAGGGCCAGCCCGAGGCATGCTGGCAACTACAGCTGCGAGGTACCCGGAAAAGCCAAGACCACCATCGCGGTGCACGTTCTCAACGGTGAGTATTCTCTCATTCCCGCGTGATTTTCCAGAAAAGGTAAAGGAAAAAGAAGAAGAAACGGGATGTGGTCAGCTGGGTCCTAAGTCGCTTCATTAACAGCTTGTTCCTTAAGTTATTCGCGCTACTGGCCACCTGTAAATGCGTTCAAAGGAACTGGACCAGAGGATTAAATTACCCCTCGTATGAAATTTAACGCGAGAGGATATTAATTACTATCGAACGGTCGAGTAGCTTCGCATGGAAATTAATGCCTTCGCTACGTTGGCTCGGTCCCGTTGAAAAATTCATTAATTTAAATCGCGCGATCGTATATTAAAGCCTTCGAGAAGATGATAAAAGCGATTCCTGTAAAAAATGGGCTTGTTCCGCAGTGGGAGGGTCGCGATTTATCGCGTCGTCCTGTTTTTCCCTTACAATTATGGTGGGAGGCGGACATCTCGACCGTGCAAAACTGCTCGCGATCCTTTGTACCAGCGATCGCAACGAGTCGAAAAGAAAGCAGCAGGTGAAAATATGACCGACTGAATACCTTTTACGCTGTAATTGATCAGCATTCTTCGTCCACTCTTTAATTACAAGAGATAAAGGGGAATTGCAAACATTCTAGGGAGGAACGCCCACAAAAGAAACGACTGCACAGCTGGGCGGAATAACGGTGCAGACGTTTAAACGTTAAAGGAAGAAAAGCGACAATATGTTCGCTCTGTATCGACAGAAGTCACGTGAATCGCCGAAAGCACGACGAGAACGCGACGAACTCGTCGGCATTATAACGGGGCTTACGTTTTCAGGATGAAAGGAGCTGAAAGCTCTCGCGAAAAAGCGCTTTTTCGCCAGAGATCCTTCCGGTTTTTAGATACAGAGAGAAGAAGTTCTCTCCCCTGTTCCCTCGTTCCCGATTGTGCGATCGCAGACATAACAGACGTTTCTACTTTCACGGGGAGGGGGCGGGTACACACGACCGCGAGTCACTTTTTCCCCCCTCGGTGTTCCAGCGCTGCGGAAAATGGGACGGTCACGATCCACCCCAACCCCCTGGCCGTCGCGATGCCTTTCGATCTTCGTCGACTCGAGCCCTAATAACTGGGCTTCTCGTTGGAATTACAAATGGCTTCCGACCAATGTCCCAGTGGGTGTAACCGGGGGGATAACGCGAGATTAATCTGGTCGTTAGAAAGGTAATCCTCGATCGAATTACTTTGACCCGTTTCCATTCTGCTCTTCGATTTTTTCGCCCAGTCGTGACACGAATGCCGCGGTTGCTCCTCAGGAGCACCAGAGTGGCAGGGGTTACTCTGCGGAATATGTTGGAATTTTGCATGAAATCCGATCGATATTCCCACGTTCTGGGCATAAACGGTATCCATGCACAAGTTGCACTCGAACGTATCGTCAGCATTGCAGCTATCTGCTGCGAGTATCGATTGCTTCACTGACGAGGGGACGTAACCCCCTCGAAAACGTCTCCAGAGGCTTCCGTTTCTTTTCTATTCCTCCATCGTAGTCGCGACGAGTGGCTTTTCGAACTCTGCACCGAATGAACGGAACAGTCGTTCCGCAAACGGGGTCAGTCGCGATACTGATTCCGGGGAGCTTGACTCCTGCTTTCTCTCTCAAGCTATGCCCATTCTTACACGAAAGCTCATCGCTTCTCCCAAGCAACGGCCTACGCTCGTCTCCTGCAAAATCAAAAGCGCAATTCCCCCCGGTGCCACCATCCACTCTCGCGGCCGTGGCTCTTTGCAGCCCCCTAATCAGGGTTCAGAAGCGTGAATCGGGCCAGGCTGACGCAGCTGGGGCGCGATAATGCAGATTAACCGGTGGCGAGGTCGAGTCGACGCCCACGGATGCAATCTTTATGCGCGCAGCTTGGCCTCGCCGTTAGCGAGCCGTCGTTCCCGTCGACGACACGCGTTTCATGAAAATGGAAGCGCCGCCAGTCTAATGTGACGGCGTGGTTCAGAACGAGATGACCGAGCTGCCGGTTGAACAGGAGGAACTCGTTGAAGGGCGGTGCGAGGCGCGACGGGGGCAGAGAAAAGCGCGAGCTACCCGGATGAAAGCAGACGTCGACGGGAATAGGGGAGCGTCGGGGGCTGAGGGTGGCGGGCGTTATCGTGCGGGCCACTTTTTTCCCCCCATTTGCAAGCTTTATCCGCCGTGCCACGTAGGCTCCCCTGGATCTTTGACGGTTCGTGACTGTGCGGGCTCAGGGGGCAGCTTCTAATGCTTCCTGACCCTAGGGGCTCCGCGAGACCTGCCATAAGAACAACTTGAACCGGCATAATAAAGGGATGGAAGGATGGAAGATGGACGATCCCATGGCACGTTAGACTCGTACCGACAGAACTCTGCCTCTTTTTCGGCAAGCAAAACCGCTGGGGCAGAGCAGGGAAATGAATTTTGATTGAGGATGTGGGTGAAGGGGGTCTATGAATATCGTGTTCAACGTCTGAGAGCTTCTTTGGGTATATAATGTTTTAATCGACCCGCGCGGAATCCCTGTGTGTTGGTGGTATTAGGAGATGAAAGTTTTAAGTGATGAGTCTGGAATTATTCTGAAGGGGGTTTAACTTGGCCCTAGTGAGCGTGGAAGTGTAACAAAAATGCAGTAAGGTGGGGTCCCACAGAACCATCGAAATAATGTATGTGGAGAAACTACGCTGAGGCACGACTCACTGTCGCGTATTGTTAAAAAGTTATAGGCAATTTAAAATTTGTGGAGTCTGTGACATCCCATCTTACAAACGCCGCGTTAGGAAATCATTCAGGTTAGCGAGACGATAAATTCAGCGATTTTCAGGAATTTATTGCGACGAAAATAATTATAGTAATGGAATAAAACTTTTTTTTAATTATTAAACTACATTTCTACAGTATATAAAAAATATAAAAGTAATAAAATTATTGCTCTTCAAATGCTTTGAAAAGCGGTTTTAATAACATGTTTAAAAATTCTGAATCCAAAAATCCAAACAGATTTTTGATCAGTATGACTGTCTCTATCGCTCGGACCATAATTAGTGATTTATCTTCAAATTAAATTAACGAAATTAAATATAATTAAATCAATTAACGAAATGGCGGGCAAAATGCAAGAAAAATATTTTTTCGGCTTTTTTCTTTCGCTATTTTCAATTTTAAAAGCAGGTTAGACTCAATGAAAATACTTAGTTTTAGTCCCTGCGAGAGCCACACGTGTGCAGAATTAGCAGTAAAATTTATTAAGTAATCGGTTCGGTAGATTTTGAGTTTTTATCTTCACGATGTCGACAAACGACGTTTCGAAAGAAAACGCGTTCAAAGTTTTCATCTATAAAGGCCTCTCTATAAAGGAGTCTCTGCGCTCCCTACAAAATGCCTCTGTAGGAGCTAAAACAATTTGGAAATTTTCCATGAAAATTTAACAGTACATTCTTGAGGATATGTACTTTCGAAAACTGTTAAAAAATCGATTTTTTCAACCCCTCTAACCGGAATTACCCCTTAAGGTAACTCTAAGAAAATTTTGGGATGTGGTCCTGAAAAGATCTTGAATTTACTAGAATCGTGTTTGTCAGAGTGTACCTACTGCAGGCTGAGATTTTCTCGGCACCTTGGTCACTTATTCATCCAAGAATTGGAAGGCATGAATGAACTTCAAATGAGTCGTACATCGTCTTGGCGACACCCCTCGCGCCGTCTCGACTTATACACAAGTGAACACCCGAACGAGACAATAGAGCACGGATTAGACACGTCTGTAATTTGCTGAATGTCAAACGCTGGAGCATCTTAATTGCTCAAAGCTTCTAGGGTAATTCGCGCAATTACCGAATTAGTCTAATTTCAGTCGGGATCGCGTGCATACCGCGTAAGAAGATTAATTATCGACGAATAGAAGATTGATAATTATCGGGGTAGTCGACGTCTCTAGAAGCTTGACACGGTGTGTAGATCGGATCTCCAGTTAATTTCCAAATTGAATGTGCCACTTAATTGACTCCAGGTTTGCCACTCACCGGTTTATAATTAAATTTTCAGCATCTTAAATCGTCGGAGCCATTGAAGAAGGTGTCCATTATAAACTAAGGAGATTATTATCCAACGGACTTCGCCTTACGATGCTATCGAGTAGGTCAATAGTGACTCCCCCTTCGTCACTCGTAACGCCTCGATCGATTCTCATTCAGAAACTTCCTGACCTCTAACTACGACTACTCAAGATCATCAATTTCACGCGAAATTTCAGCATCAAACGCGAATCCCTGCCGGTGAAACTCGCTCAATTTCGTTCAGCACGCTCAACTTCGCTTCTGAGGAGCGATAAAGTCGTTAAAATTTTACGTGGCTCGTGGTGATCGTGCTCTAATGCCGATCGTCGCGATATATACGCGATGGCCAAGTGATTTCGATCCATCTGACCGGTCCCAGGCGCAAATATCGCAGAGCTTTCGGCGAGCAAACAGCCACGAACTGCGAACTACGTGGCCCTTCGGGTCTGAAACTACTCGCGAATGTGGGTGTGCCGGGTTTTACGGCGTTGTTCCCGGTGATACGCTACTGGTTAAACTCTGAACCACTGCAAGAAGCTAAATTCACGTAAATCGTGGTCGCTAATCCTAGCACGAGCAAGATCTGTAGGATGGTGGCTCCAATTTCCCTGAAATTTCAGTTTTCACCGTTACATTTCAATTACACTGTTGCAAAATCTCCGGTTACGCGGTCCGGAGCGTAAAATAGAAAGCATGAAATTGAAACTTACTGCATGGTAGAAATAAATGAAACCAATGGGATGCGAGGGCCGCGTGCCCTCTTGTTATGAGAGTTCGATCGATCGCCGATATTTTCGCGTGATAGATACGTATCACATTTACTTGGCAATTTCATCACTGATTTATTATGAACGCGCATATAAAACCGGAAACAAAGTAAAATTTATCAGATACTGTAATGCTTCGCATCGAAAATCCATTATAGTTAATGGATAATTGGCTGTTCTAAACGAACTCGTTAACGAGCGAAATCATTACCAGTTGCACGGCTTGGCGGAAAAATCGAGATCCCGAATATTAATTTCGGATGCAATCAAGTAGCACCGGGGCTACCGTACTGATTAATGTTGCATATTAATTTCCTCTTTACGATCGCTGCTGGATTCGAACGAATTGGTCGTTCGCTTTGCTTTAATGTTTTATACGCCGAGGAATGTTATTTTTACCATCTCTGAGGAAATATGATTCAGACCTATGCTTTCCTACCCGTTCAAACAGAAATATACTGAATCGACTTATTTTCGACCGTACCTTCTCTCACAGACTTTCTAATGTATGTACGTTCGTGGATAATTGTGCACCTTGCAGGAAAAGTGGTGCAACTCCATTTTTAACACTTTTTGTCAGTTTTACAAAAAATCTACATCGTTTGGTGCACGTTTGACGTATACCCGATTATAAATGAACAATTTATTGCAAATTTGAAACCTGCACCCTTTAACTTTTTGTGCAATATTTTTGTTCCGGGCAGCTCTATATTTGAAAAATTTTGCCAAAAATAGAACTGAATACTGAAAATATATATGTTTTAATTAGTGTTCTCTTTTTAATCGAAAAGTGAAGAATATTCTGTTAGTATATGAGTTTATCTAATTCGTGAACAAAAAATTTTTGAAAAAAATGATTTCACACAAAATGGCGAGCGTTTAATGGAAAATCATGATTTATCGATGTCTGAATTGTTCATTTTTCGTGAATTAAAAATAGAATTTTCATCAAAAACAAAAATCCTTCGTTTCCGAACTAGATAAACTCATACACTAACAGAATTTTCTTCATTTTTCGATTTCAAATAATCTGACTCTGAAAAATCGTTCTCACCGCAAAAAAATAGCTTCCGGGAGAGTGGGTGTTATGCGTTCATTTTTTAATATTTTTCTATAACAAAATTACTAAGAGTTGCTGAATATATATACTTTTAAAATAAACAAGTATTTGTAAAAAATATCCATTAGATTTTCCACAAAAAAATCTCGAAAATCACGTCTGCCAACTAGGCATGACCCGTTAATGCTGTTGCAGACACGTTTCAGTAATTCAGTCGAGTAGCGAGTAATTTAGTAATTTACCATTGTTTTACTAAACTACTCGAGTAAATTTTAGTGCCGACACAAGGTAAATTACTAAACTACTCGACTAAATTACTATACGTATCTGAACCAGCCTTCACTACAAGGTCCCCAATTAATAAACTTCGTTTGAGCTCATCTCATGGAACGATTCGCGTTTTCACGCGCGTTCTAAAGAAAGCGAGAGATACTCCCCTGTTTAAAATGTCGGCCACGCGTGGCGTCATTTTTATTCGTGCTCGAGCCTCGGCTATCATCCACCGGCCCCGAAAAATCATGCAGCTAACGCGTCACGTCGACTCTTCTTAAACGAAATAACTTACTGCCTGTACGTGCCCCGGATCCGAGGTGGCCCGATAATCGAAGCGGAGGCCAGCCTGCGCCTCCGTGCTCTCCTACCGAGCTGGCTGCTTTATTTTCCACGAGGTGACGAAAGGACCACTGTGAACTCCCGCCGGAGCTATTTCCAGAGCTCACGACCGCCTCGTAGAGAGAAATCTTACGACGACGGAGGCCAGTCTGTCGGCGCCGCGACTTAATCCACTAATTCCTCTTTCTTCGCGGCCGTCGCGAGGTAAATCAAAAGGCTGCCGACGCGAGCATTGCGCGGGTCTAATTAAGCCGCGCTCGGGGTCTCGATAATTTCGAGTCTCTCCTGTAATTCGCGGCCCCGCTTGATTAAACCGCAACGTGCTTAATTCGTGGACACAGCTCGGGAATTATTCTTATCGGGGCTTATCGCAAAGGTATATCTTGTCTTCTCTTTCATTCAGATTTGGCGTCAAAGCGGTTCCCTTTTTTAATATCAAAAGCAAATGAGATAAGAACATTTGATGAAGAACGACAATTCTAGGTACTTAAGTGTAGGGGACGCGATGTTACACCTGCGTTTGAAGTGCCGCGCGTAAGGTACGACCGCGCGTGGTTCCTTTGTTTTTTTCGATGCTCGCTTGGGCGGGGAGCGCCGAGCCGTCGGCGTTCGACTCTGAGAGCCGCAGTTGTCCCGTCGAGCCGACTCGAGAAGGTTGACCACTATGTGTAACTATATTCTAATATATTATATTACATTCTAACCTTGTGAGGAGAGTTATTTCTTTCCCCACATAAGAGAGAATTGTATCCTCGTATCCCAGCATCTAGACCGTAGTTATGAGGCCAGGAAGTGGCCAATACTAAACTCTGCTGCGTGATTCCGAAACGAGGGTTCCGCCTGCAGGAAGTGTGGCCGCATATGAGCCGAAACGGCCTTTCTGACCCGTGACCTTCCGTTTTATCCCCGTGTGCCGTCATTTTGACAAGTTTATCGCCGGATCGCGGATGATAGAACGCTAACGGGGGGTATCCCTTTGTCTTTATCAAAAGGGACCCTAGCGCTGAGGGTGACGTAACTCGTGATATATGCGGTTGCGAAATTTTTAATAAAACTTGGGAATGCTGAAGGAGGATACTTTTTTTAAACACTACAAATAGAAGAGGTTGTATATAGACGCCAATCATTGGAAAGTAAGGGGAAGAGAACTATGGGTGGATCTCGTTTATAATTTCAATCCTGATAATCCACCTGATCTCGTACTAGTAGAATCCTAACGTTTGTGTAAGACACCTAGTGAAACAGTTGATTGCACGTCGTTTGAAGATCGATAAGTCAACAAGCAGCCGTGTAGTATCACTGAGGAAAAGAAAGAAAAGAGCGCGCACTATATAAGAGGACTGAACGAAAGCCCTGTACAGTGAAATCCTCGACTCGAAGACAAACTTGCCCGCGGAAAAAGTCAACATAACAGACACACCGCTGCCAGGATAAAGGATGAAGGAAAACTCGGGTATATCTGAAAAGTGGCCGGCGAAATAGTTTGCGGCAAAACTCCCTTGGCATGAAATGAAACTTCCCGCGTCGTATAAGAAGTTAACCGAAAAATAGAACACAGAGAAGTTAAGGGAAGCGTCGATGCGCCAAACAGAGTTGCAAATTCGAAAAACCAACACAGGGGTGGGGGGATCCCCGTTGCGGCGCTGACCGCGGCTGGAGGGTCTTGGAATTGAAATTCCTGACTCCGGGCCGACTAGGGGGCGAGGAAGTGGTCAATAGGAAGTTCTGCTACGTGCACTGCCGTCCCAGAGCACTCTGCTGCGTGCAGGAAATGTATCCAACAGGGCTGAATCGAAATAACAATGGAGAGTCGGCGGACGGTCGAGCTGCGACTACATTGCCCAGTGAATGTGCCGCTGTTGTCCAATGATTAGTAAACCATTCATGCCAGCCAATTGCCGCGACCGTGCACGCACACATATCTCGTTATTTTCTTGTTTTCGAAACGTCACACGCCATAGGTTCGACGAGCACGCCGCGTTATCCCAATATTACTTTTATCGATCGGCCCGCGAACCATCGAAATTTTCGAAGGTGCACGTCGAGAATCGAAGCTCACCGTCTGCCAAACAATTCCACAAGGAATTCCGCCAAGTTTCGATTCTAGACAGGATTAATTAGCCCGTTGGTTCCGTTCAGTGGTTTATCGAGGGTTCGATTATCGCGTGAGCTAATACGCGAGCGACGACTGTTCGATATTGTTATAAACCTCGGAACGCGAGCATACCGTTGATATTGGGTTAATCAACGCACACTGCGTCGGTACCTCAAGTAGGTGTACCGTTCCCCTTTGCCTCCACGTGATGAGATAGATTAAAGTATGCTTTGACAAGAGTCGAAGGGAAGGGTAGCTTTTTTTCAAGCGATCAACGAGCCTCTTCAGCGTATCGTCGATCTGCTGTCGTTTGCCTCGATATCTTCACCAAAGCACGCGTGGCAACGCTAGACTGAGATTAAGAGGGTCTACGTGAATTCCAACGTTTCCATCTGGAGAGGGGGCTGAGAGGAAAGCGGCCAGATGAAATTGGAAGAAATGGAGGGAAAACGCGGACCACGGCGACAGATTTAAGGAAGATGAAAGGTGCCCGCTGGAAGCGAAGGGAGCAATGGCGTGGAAGAAGGAAAGCTCGACGTGGCTGGTGGAAGTCGTTTAAAATAGCAGCAAGAAGAATCGGTGGGAGGGTAAAATATAGAAAGCGAAACAGGAAACAATGATGGGGGAGCTGGACCCACGAGTTCACGGACGAATGTCACGGAAATCGGTGGGATAAATCTCGAGTTCGAAGGATGAGGGGGATGAAATTGAAAGATCAAAGAGACAGTCGTGGAAACGCTGGGGTGCGAGAATTCTCGGAGGGAAAAAAAAGTGTAAAGTGTACACGCGTGTGTTAGAGGATCGAGGGGAAGTCGTGAGAAGCGATGAAGGAGGTGACGCAGGGACACGAACAAGCAACGAATTGAAAAATTCCAGGAAGAAAACGAAAGATGCGGAAGAAGGCAGAAGCTGGTCCCGCCGGAAGAGGGGAATCAAGAGAGACAAATTCCACAGCGATCCTGGACACCGGCCAGGAGCACGTTTCCTATCGAGACGAAGCGGGAGGACGTTCCGTCGATCCTCTAGAGGAATCGGATGATCGATAATCACGGGGGTGGCTTCTAGAGCTCGACAACGCACGGACAGGTATTTTTCCAAGCCCCGGGAATCTCGAATCTCGGACGCTGATGATTAAGTTCCGTTTCAATCTGTGCTGCAGATTTTTTTCACGATAGCTCCTCGATGTGAGACAGCGGGACGAATTAAGTAGATAAGAGATTTTCCCCGAGTCATGAAACGTTGAACGTAATTTGCAACAGCTTTGCAGTTACTGTAAAGTAGCTCTGACTTGAACAGTCCTTCTACTTCTTAGAGATCCACTGCTACGTTCGAATGTACCCGCACCCGACAATCAGTAAGGTGAAATTATAGCGAGCGCGTCAAATACGACTGGAAAGTTGCGTGCAGCGTTAAGCCTCGCGCGTCGAGACTGAAGTCGAGGTGTTTCCTGTCGAACGAGCAAGAGCTGAGAAAGTGCTAGGCTGGTGGCGGCGCGAGGGCCATTAATAAGGACTGCCTAATTTCATGAAAGCCGGCAGCCTCGAACTATTATCTAGGAAACGTAACTCGGTCGAAGAGCGATTAAACGGACGCCACCAAAATACGTCAAGCTGCGGCGGGCTGCGCCTGACAGAAAACCTATAGACGGAACAGCCATTAATGAAATGACAAATGTGTTCTTGTCGGCGGCACGAGCAGTCGCGCGCGACCGTTTACAAGCCTGTCGCCGGCTTAGCCTGCAAAATAAAATACATTCGACCGCGTGATTTACGAACGCGACTCTATGATATCTCTCGCGGCTCTCGACGCCGCGCTACGCAGCTCGATTGATCGCCGCTGCGATTCCACGTCGCTGGGAATTCGTATCGGGGGTGTTTGCGTTCGATTCACTTCGGTAACACGATCGATGGGTTGCGAGGGTGAAGCGTGCGAATTTACGAATCTGAATTGTGATGTTTGGTAGCCATAGAGGTAAGCCAGGGTCTAAGGGAGTTCACTTGGTTCTAGTAAGTGTATCTGCGATTTGTTATCGTGGAAGATGGTATTACTTATCCTCTTGTGGAGACATTGGGAAAGAAGGGGTAGGCGATTTTAGCACAGCGGTGGTCTCTTTGAGGCCTTCGATTCGAACAAAGTGCAACTAAGAGATTAGAAAAGTCGCAGTATGGTAGTCGGGGCTGTCGCGATGGTGGAAAAGGATCCAATAAGAAATGATACTTTAGTTAAGGGGTTATGCCCACCTGTGACGTCTGAAAAAACATGTTGTTATTATTATTATTATATTTACGGGAAAGCCCTTTAGAATATATATAATACATTGAAACAAAGATAAAAATCCAATAACAAAAACGAAAACGAAATAGAAAAACAATAACAAGAAATATACATAACTAAATTAGATTAAATTAAATTAAATTAAATTAAATTAATTTAAATTAACAAAAAATATATAAAAAAGAAAAAATACTACAAAAACAGACAGAGCACCACACAGATTAATATTAAAAGAGTCTCGTTAGGAGTTGGGTCCTGAACGAGGCGAGGGAGTCGGCAAACAGATCTATCTCCGCTGGGCATTGGTTCAACTCCTCCATTGCCATGTTTATTCGGTAATTTTTGGGGTAAAAAGTTGAAGGCTTTTTTAATAAAAATCTTTATGTATTCGAAAGCGTACATCTTATACTGCTTGTAGTAATTATTCCAATGAAAAATATAAATAAATAAAGGAAATATCAGTGATCTCTCGGCAGCGATTTTTTTGTCAGTAGTTTGCTGTGACCACTCTAATTTTGACCTGATTTATCTTAAATAAAAGTTTCGAAGGAATTTAGGTAGTATATTAAATTATCTTGTCCTTAATCGTTCATTATCCCGAAAAATTAATTTGCTACAAAATGACGGTTGTTCAAATTAAAATATCGATTTTCGCCACAACAATCGCTCATTTTTCATCTGTAAAATAAAAACTACGCAACGGAAATGAAAAAGACACGATTAAGGACAAGATTTTTATATATATAATAAGCCTACACAAGCTGAATTCATTCCATGCAGCGGTTCTCGAGATATTTTGGTCACCGATTCTGAAAATGTAGTTTCGAGAAAAACGCGTTTAAAGTTTTAAGTTAGATTTCCATCCTGCAGGACATACCTATACTAAAACTCGCACAGTTCCGCCAATTTTGGTCGGATCAAATTGAAACTTTCACACAATACATTTGAGACGTTGTACTTTAAGAAAATATCAAAACCCCAAAATCCATTTCTCCGGATTTTGCAGGTGGGCATAACCCCTTAAATCTTAACCGCGCGAGAGTAAAGTGCTCAGACTACACCAAAGGAGACGTATTACCTAGAAAAATGGGGAAACCGGTTAGTATTAATCAAATTGCTTAGCGGGTTCATTCCACCAGTCACTCACCCTCCCATATATAGTTTCAACGAACGACACAGCAAGTTAATTCAATTTTTCCTATTCTCTCGTTTCAGGAGAACTGCCAGCCGCGGTGCACGACGGAAATGGTGTCTCCAGAGCTTTCCTCAACCTGTGGCTAATTCACTTAACGATGAGCTACGTGTTCTCCAGATGACAATACTAAGGTGAGTCGATTCTTCCAGCTTAAATAATTTTGACATAGAAGAACTCGACTGCAAACAGGAAATTGCGTGCACTCGATTGCTCCGTAGCATAGAACAATTAGACCGAAATAATTTCGTTAAAAGCTTCTTTTATCGGAAAAAGACAAGGTCATTGTGGAACGCTGTAGGGTTAGTCAGTGAGTGTGAAAGTGGTTCCTTCGAAATTCGGTAGCACGGAAATTGCGGCGAGATTTCAATTTCGCCCCGAAGTCGTCGTCAGGAACGAAGAAGATCCTGTCGAATTCGACGACAGGATCTAGCTGGAAATCGCAGTGAATGCTCCGGTGCAAACTCCCCGCTCGCAGGCTGGTGCTCGCATAAAACCGCCCGCGAACTATGATTACGACGGTGGTCGAGGTATTATTACATCCGTCGGGATTTCCGCTAGAACTTTGTCGATTTCCGTAATTATTAACGCCACGACGTCGTAAAGCCCTTAAATCGTTCGATATCCCCGCCCACGCTTCGAACATCGTTCCGAACCTGCACGAGTTCGGCAACCCCTCATTCAATCGTCATCGTCCCCCTGTCCTCTCTCCCTTCCCCTCGTTCACTTCATCAGACCTTTTGTCATCGCAGCTCCTCCGCTATTTATCGTTTAATGAATTCTTTTTACTGCTTTTCGTCGTCCAGTCTCTTACACCGTGGGAACTCTTTGTTCACCCCCTTGAGCTTGTTTCCCCGAGTCCCTTTCCTTCCGCGCGATACGTCTGTTTGCGATCGAAACTCGTTTGCTGCCTTCCCACCGCCTCTCGTCCTTCATTTCCGTCAACTTTCCTCGCCGCGCTCTCCTTTATTTTTCCCCCGCGCTTTTTTCCCCCGGCCGGTGCGCTTTTCCTGGCTCGTTTCTCTGGGATCTGGAGATCCCTTGGCAACTCAGTTTCCATTTCCTTTCTTTGCCCGTTTTTTGCCAGCTCCCTCTGCCCGCCTCCTACCCTCTCTCATCCCTTTTTACCATTTTATGACCTCCCTTTTCGGTTTACCTTCCCTTCTGTCCGGGGATCTGTTCAATTTCACCTCCCTTTATCTTTACATACTGGACTCGCCACTTTGTTTTCCTGAGGAACCTCTCTCCGTCTGTGATTCCAGTAATTTCTCCCTTATCTTACCTTCTCCCTTGTATATTTCGTATTTTCATTTTACGGAAGTTTGCTCTCGTTCCCTCGATTCAACAAATATTTCTCTCCATTTGTCCTACGATACTTTAGAATTCAAAGTTCGCCACCCCTGGTTATACGCTTTCCTCCTGCTCAACTAGCTTGTCGCGTTCTCTGTGCACACTTTTCCCACCCTTCTTCTGTTATTTTTTCAACGGGACACCCTAATCCGAGTTTTAGATGAGTTTCCAGACGGGCGCTCGAAAGCCCATCGGGTCATAAGAAAGTTGCGTCTAGTTTCCGGGTTAATGCGAAATCTTGCTCGAGCTTCCGTCGCCGCGCCTGAAACCGGAAGAATAACGTGACGCTTTAATGAAGAACAAATTACCTCACGCGTCACCGCACGGCATTCATCTTTTTATTCCCTTGGGGCACACCTAAACACGAATCGCTGAATCATTGATCGGGATTGGAATGGAGCACGCAAGATTTTTCTTGCAAACAAAGCTTCTTCGTTAATTAAATTCTCTCGATTGAAGTTCTTAGGAATTAAATTTTCTCGATCAACATTTATTGAAACTCCTTTCACCCTGGGGGATTACTCAGTAATAAAATTGTCGCGAGTTTTTGCTTCTCGCTGGGAGAAAGGAAAACAAGGAAATTAATTTTACTGTTTGCTTTGCGTCCGCGTAAAAAGCTGCAAGGATAAACCGTAAGGGTCGATATGATTTAAACGAGTAGCTCGAGTCTTGATCATGGGCCGTTACGAGATCGAATCCACGTAATTGGATTTTACACTGGTTTACGTTCCACGGTCCCCAGTCGGTGGAATAAACACAACTTCAGCGAAAAGGGTGGCTGAGAAATGTCTGCGTCCACGTTTAATAGAATTCTATCGAAGCGTAAAAGCACTAATACGGTTACCACGGCATGAAGTGACTAGAAACTTATTCAATGAATAAATTCGAACAACTAAAGCGTGTCTGGATTACTTCCAAATCGAAACAATAAATTTCAATCGCAGATCCTTACCATTTCTCTCAAAATCGAAGTCGTTCCCATTCTCGATAAACTCCAATAGAAATTAAAATAGCGCCAGGGCACCCCTCTTGCAGCGACTATATCAAAGAAACCTCATCTTAATCGTCAAATCAAGATGCAAAATTCTAAAAATTAACACGAACACTTTAATCCTGCGTGAAAATGAAGAAATATGATTGTCAAAGTTATCGTGGCGCGTTATCTTTCGATTATCAAGTCACTCGATAACCATTTTTCGTTTCCATTTCACAATGGAACAGTTGATGTCACGATTCGCGGGTAATATACCGCGAGCAAGCGTATCGAAACCGATAGGGGCCGTGAATTAACCGATATTCATAATTCAAGCTTTTATCGCGGGTGATCGCCGTATTGTGAGGGTGTAATTTCAGTACGGCAGCCGAGGAGGAAGCTGGGGTGCCACGTGACGGGTGCCGCGGAAACTATAGCTTATAGCCACCCCTGCGCCGCGGTATCTGGCCTTCCGTGCTTTCATTATCAGTTACCATAGATCACTGCACGGTCCTCAATGACGTTGCGTCCGTTCATCCCTCATTGCGAAACATCCCTTGGCCAGTGACACGGCCAAACATCCTCTTTGTCGCGTTTCCCACTCCCAGTTCCCACGAATAGAGTACCATATTGGGAGTGGAAGAAAGTTTTCGTTTGCGGTGCGCCTGGGTAAAGCGCAAAGGGAATTGGAAATTTGTTGATCGACTGTAGAATCAAGAGGAATTGGATACAGTCGTTCAGGAAATCGAATGCTAACAGGATCGACTAGCATCTCAACAGTCTCGAAACACATTGAAGTCGATATTCAAAGTACGTAAAAGAGATGTTGCTTTAGATGTTAAACTATAAACTGTAGTCGTATAATTCTGTTACTCGACAACGTTTACGACCCAACACGGCAGTAGTGTAGACTAGAGATCTAACTGAGATACGAAACAGAAGTCGTGTGTATCAGGCTTAATATCTACCGTTACGCGAGCAAAGCCCTTTTATTACGCACTCGAACAAGGGACGTAGGAACGAAGGAATGCAGAAGAACACTGATCCGCCGCGTAAACAGTTTAACGACCGTGATTCATCGGTTTAATCCAATTACGAGGCGAACCCGTGCTATCTCGAGAGACGCAGACCGGCTTTAAAGCGAATTCATAAATTTTCATCGTTCACCGTCGATTCTCACCAGCTCGAATATGTATTCCTTAATCCTCGGCCGATGGCGCGGGAGCGCGCGTAAATATTGTATCAAATCCTTTGTTTGTCGGGCTAAACCATACACGGATTCAGTAGCGGGAACTTCCAAGTCGCGCGAGTCTTTTAAACGATCCCGGAAACACTTTAACTTACTGGATCGATAGGATCAGCGTAAAAGCACTGGAGCTTCTCGAAACGAAACACGACATGTACCATTTGAATTTTAAACAGTCGATCTTTAAAAGAGCCAAGGGAATAGGTGTTTTAATTATCGAAATTTCTCTCCGGCCGGGTATCACAGAGCTCGCGGAGGAATCGAGCCCAAAGTTAGCGATAAGCCTGGGGAACGATTCAATTAGACGATGGCAGCTCGATTCAAAAGTTTGACTGTGATTTTAATACGTTTATCGGGGAAGAAGCAGCGGCAAATGGCTCGGGCATTAAGTGTAACCCTGTTCCCTCCAGTCAATTTCTCATAATCTCGATAAAGGCGCAGAATGAATCTGTCAATTAGGCGTGGGGGCACAGTGCCAATTACCCGTGCGAAAGTGCGCAAAGCGGATTCATCGTTAAATCCTGTGGCTGGTCTACTTCCGCTCGCGCTGTCTACTCGGCCTAACGAGAAGGGGATCGGAAACTCTGAGCCTCGAGAAAACATTCCCTTTGGTTAACGACGTTGCGAGAATATTTCGCGTTCGATATCCAATTATTTCTCCCGACTCGCCAATGATTTCTGGCATCTCTGCAACACGTTTAAAACTTTCGAACGTAAATTCAATTATAAATGAAGGTTTCCTCGGAATACTGGCTCTATAAGTAACTCTCTGAAACACCGTGCTCTTCTATATAGAACAGAATAAATTATTCCTGCACATATTACGAGTGCAATTAATCGACTCTGTAAATCTGAGGCCACGAATTCGTCGGCTGACCGAACAGCCGCGTTTTTCGCGCGCATTCGACCGCGTCGAACTCCTTTCTTCCACCCCTTGCTTTTCTCCACCCACCCTTGGCCGTCGTCCAAAAAAGTGACCGCAAATGGAGAATCGATGGAACAACAAGCGCATTCATCGGACACATTAATTCTGTAACCACGTCGAGGGGCGCGCGGAATCGCCGCGTATCATCCCCGTCGGCGATTTATCATGTTACGAAGGAAAATATAAATAAATCGGGGCGATGGGGTATCGTTCGCGCGGCCAAATTTATGTAATACTCGGTTGTGTGAGTGGACCGTGATCGTCGAGCGATAGAAACGTGGGAACGGGAGTTACTATCGGGGTGAAATCAAACCCTCCCCCATTTTAAATATCTGGGCGATACCTCCAACTATCGAGCCACTAATAAATGTGCTCTAGTACCTTGTGTCGAGATACGGTTTCTGATTCGAGTTACCAGTATTTTTCAAAGTTCCCTCGAAAGAAAAAGTCTGCCCCTGGTGCGAGAACTTTGTAACTTCTTTCATGAAGTTTACACCGCAAAGATTCCTTCTTACTCGCTCCAATTGATGTGCGACTCTGGTTCGAAGTTATGGTATTTCCAACACCCAATGCGAACGAGAAACGGTGAAACGCGTGTCCCTAGAGAAAATTGTTTATTTCGCCTGGGGAAACGCGTTGCGTTTTCCCTATCGATTTTTGTGTTTCACTGGAAAGTTTGAATAGCAGATTACAGTTCATGACAATTTTCGTGTAAATTCTCGATGCGCGAAAATCGTCGAACTGGCTCCGATTTCTCATGGAAAAATCGCAGGAATTTCTGCGAGCGTCGCGTATGTTGGACTTCAATTTAAAACAATTTTGTCACCGTGCAGTATATGCAAAGCGAAATGGAGATACCCACTTCGCGGCATCTACATACGCGTTATAAATATTTAAGTAATACCCGAGCGTACTCGGCAGCTTTTAAAAGGGAAGTTTGACGCTCGCTCGTCAAACTACCATAAATCTCCGCGGAAAGAGTTATAACCGACGCATTCCATTGTCCGATCGCGTTTTATCTTCGTCACCGGCTTCCTCTGTGAACCACTCCGAATTTTCAATTTTCTTCCACCCCCATTTTTTTCATCCGTCAGCCCTGCAATCGTGGTGGCACGCTGGCGTGGGGTTTGCAGAGTCTGCAGCGAGCGCGGCGATTATACCGTTGCGCCGAGCACAGTGCCACACAGTTCGCCCCCTTTCCTTTCCGTGATATTCGACGTTGATCGAGTTTCTAATTCGTCGAATCGGACTTCCACCTTCTATCGAAAATGACGTGCTGTAATTACGCCGTTAATCAACGACCCTCGTATCGAGACCCGATTGCTGTATTCGCAAACAATTAAATCCCACCGCGGGGAATAATTGCTTTCCTTCGAGCAGGCGCGTTCAAACAATCGCGCCCTCCAGTGGGATATCAGTTCCATCGGGGCGAAAATCAGCCGAACAGCGCGTGGCTGGGAATGCCAACACGATCCTCGACTTCCTGTTGCCTCGCGCGTTCTGCGAGTGAATTTGTTCGCGCACCCGTGACCCAAACAGAAATATTATCGATAGTCGATGAGATCGGTGGCCGCAACACGCGCTCGTTGCATTCTACCGACCGCGGAATTTAAATATCTATTAAAGAACGCGAGCCGCGGGGGAGGAATCGCATTTCCGCACCGATGTTTTTTTATTCTACACCCTCTCACTCTACCGCGTTGGAAATCGGAATTTATTATCGTTTTATTGGCTCGTTCTCGCGACCGCTGACCAGACAATGCCCCTTGTCCAGTGGTTTGACCACGCCAGAATCGGATACGTTCGAACGTTAGGCTTTAATAGAGGCGGTTGCATTCAGGGCTCAAGTGCATCCAGGGGTTGCGCGGCTTTCGTTTGATTTATACGTGGTTGCCACGGTGACGTGGTGATAAATGAGCGCCGTGGATGGGCTCAGGAAGGACGTGTATCGATTCTCGCGGTTATATTCAGAAAATAAGGGGCAAGGGGGATGAATTGTTTGCGATAGCACGTAAAGTGCAACTGCATTTCGATGCACACTCTACAACAGCGCTGCACAAGGAGCTGTTTTCGGCGCCTAGCGGCGAGCAACCCACCTTTCCTGTTGCTAAGGTTAGAATCGGTGAGGAGAACTGCAGTAGTGTATGTGCGTGTTCGTAGGCTCGTAGCATGGGTATATATGACTGGGTTCCTTGTGGGGCCCCAGTGCAGAACAGGTCCCATAATAAAATTCGGGTTATTTATTTGTATATTGTTACGTGTACAAATTTATTAGTTATGTAATTTTCTTCTTGTAAATATCGCTAAATGTAATGACGAGCACCAAATGTGTGTACATATGTATATATTTATTTATATATAACTTTCCGACTTATAAATGATATATATCCTTAATTAAAATTTTGTTTTCTTTGAGTCAGAGTTATTTATTTGTATAGTATTAACTTTCTATAGTATATTGCGTGACAAGGGAGAGAAGTAAGCGATTCCGACGAACGTGAAGTTTGCTGCCCTCGCTACGCTCGGGCAACATTTCACGCGAGGCGAAATCGCTTCTCTCCCGTGTCACGCATTATATTTTTTTCAACACCTGCATGAAAGGTGTGTTTTTGAAAGCCTGCTCAGCGATTCGCAAAAAATATGCATGTTCGATTGCATTTTTTATTCTGTCAAAATTAATAAACGTGTATTTATTTTCCAACAAATCGATAACGATTAGTCGAACAACTGCATCTTCATACCATAGGGAAACGTCAAACTCCAGTTTCTTTGGGAGGAAAGTAAGAAATTGCGAATACGTCTGAAATTAGTCATTTTGCTCCCGCTCAGCAGGCGTAAAAAACACACATTTTCATGCAGGCCCCACAAGGAACCTAGTCATATATCCCTATGCTACGAGCCTACGAACACGCACATACACTACTGCAGTTCTCCTCACCGATTCTAACCTTAGCAATAGCAAAAGGCGGGTTGCTCGCCGCTAGGCGCCGAAAACAGCTCCTTGTGCAGCGCTGCTCTACAATATTGTTTCGCCAAGTGCGCGGAGTGTTGAACGTGTACTGTCAAGTGATTCAAGAATCGAAACACTGATGCTACCCAACCAGCCGAATACTTTCGTTTCGCGTAACCTCAACCCGAACCCCATTAACAGACATGTTACACCGATTCAGTTTCTTTTCCCCCGACAGCTGTAATTAGTATACTCCCATCGTTGCTCGTGAACGAGGCCAGCGGATAATCGAGTTCCCAACACTGTCCCGCGATTCCCCACTAATGACGCATTCAATAATCCGGCGCACCCTGGAATCCGCGGTGTTCTCATTACACCGACGTATCGGGCCACGCGTCGGTAGGTAATAAATCGGAATCGAGGTTCGATCGTGCCCGAAATACTTAGGCAATCGATGCCTCGCCAGCCTGGCTGATGGGGGTTGGGTTGGACCGAGAGGGGCGGGATGCGCGCGATGCTAACGCGGCGTGTAAAATGAATAATTAATATATTCAAATGGAACACACTTAAACACTGTGTAGTGGCACTCATCCGACGGCTTCCGCGGCGCGACGTACACCTCTATCTGTCCAAATATCCATTACACGCATACATCGGCACGCGCACGGCCTCATTTGAATTCACACGTACGCACGTACGCGCCAAGTGCACGGATGCGCTTCTGTTCAATATATTCATATTCGAAGTTACGTTCCTCCCACCCTGCCGGTCGGCGCTTCAATCTCTGCGGGAGATTTTACCGAGACACGGCTACCTGCGTGCGAACGTTTCACTCCTAACGAAGCTTCTCGAAATTCATACCAACACCCTCGAGACCAGCCACAGCGGGTGCTTTGAATTTTTAATCTCGCAACTGTCAAACGGTTAAATGCGTTATCGCCACGTCCAAGAAGGGGATGCGGCTTCCTTTCCCCCGGTGTTTTTGGCCGAGGGGGTGACTCCGTTTCGTTGGAACGGCTCGCTTATTTCCTGGAACGTCGTTACCCTCCTCCAAATAGCCGTCAAGTGGAAACGAAGGGGTCTATAGGCGCTAGAAAAAATCTCATCTCTGCACCCTTGTATTTTCTCTGTTAATACGTTGTCTCGCCTTTATTGCGCTGTTTCCGTCGGACAGGATCGACTTTGCTCGACTCGTAATAGGGTGGGTGTCCGAGTTATTGGAATTCTCTGCGTGGGAATTATTTTGGAAATCAACAGCCTCCAGTTGGGCTCTCGATCTGGTATCCCCAAACGTCAATAGACCCTTGCAGGCGTGTATTCAGCTGCAGCGAACTCTGCATGCCCGCAGCACGAGTCGCAGCAGAGACAGCTGTATTTATGCCCCCGGAATCCGCGGCGAAAGTACACAAAGCGACGGTTTCATTTGTTGCAGGCCGTTTTACCAGCGCCGAGGGGTCCATCGGCAATCTGGATTCAATCTCGCGACGCGGAACATCGCGGGACACACGTGGACAGCTGGAACGGTGGAGCGGTGCAATGGTGCAATGGATGCTGGAGCGTGCACTCGGTGAGATTAACGGGACGCGCAGCGATCGCGCGCTGTTCGACTGGTCGCCATCGTGGATCATCCCGGACCGATCGATCCTCAGCCACGCGTGGCACAGGGGCCGGTGAATCGTTTTTACCTTTACTAAATATCCTCTCTTCGATTGATCAGTAGCGAATCCTCGACGGATCTCGGCGATCGTTTTGACGGCGCGGGTCAGCTTTTGCGTTGTCGAAGGGGATCTCCTCGACGGGCCCCGCTCCTTTTCGCCGGGGCAAGATCGCCGTTACACAAAGTGGGCCATTATTGTACAGTCTAATTTAGGCGGACGCTGTAGAGTGCGCGACGATTCTTCAAGATTATTCCTAGTGTTCGTTGTCGCGGTGGTGGGGCTATCTCGCGGGTGCTGGCAAGTGGACACCCGTGATTAAAAGTACGGTGCGTGGAAGAGTGTGTTGAAGAGTGTTTTGAACGACGGAAAGAGTGGAAGGCTGATGGGTACAGTTTTGAGATGTTGCGTCGATGGGAAGTCAGAGATTTATCGCGTGTTAGGGGGATGAGAGAGTTGAGTGGTGGATTGGGCGTTGTGTTATAAGTGAGTGCTGTTTTTATCGTTACTGGTTGTGTGATGGATTGTTTGATGCTGTAATTGTATTTCCTCCGCATTCGTGGTGTCTCGAAAAGAAAAATACAAAGTCTGGGAGAATAGAGTTAAAGAGGATAAAAAGGTTGATCCTCTAATTTCGATTGTTCCTTTGTTTAATCTAAATGTTAAGCAGTGCTCGATATTAGAGACTACGAGCCCTCGGAATTCAGTTGTCGGATGCACCAACGCGGGAAACACTTGGTAGGTGAAGTGGCGCTTCTGACCCTCCTAGATCTGTACCAGAACTTTCAGTTTAACCCAGATCCTGCAAGACATCACTGGCTGCTGACTCCCGAATAGCTCGCCGAGAAGAATGTTCGGCGAGTATAATTAATCAGTCGAGATACCGAGATTCTTTCCAACTATTTCCTGCCGTATGGGAAATGCTAGTTCCACAACTCGGTCAAAGATTGGACGGTGATGGAAATTTATTGCCAGATTTCCTCTTTCCTTTCGCTTCTTGTCAATCTACTCACCTTTTTCACCTTCTTTCCTATTCTTGTCTGATTTAACGTCTCCCTTCCTTCTGCCTTTGAACTTTCAGTCTCGAGGTATTTCTACGCGAAATACCAGGTTGAATTATTTGTATACCACTTGCTACAGCGCGCCCTAGACGGGCACGAGCTCGGTGGAAGAAAAGAGAGAGATCGCGGCCTGGTTCGAGGCCCGAAAAGACAGGACGATCGCCACGAGGAACTGGCGGTGGTTCTATACGAAGAACTCCTTGGAGAGCGTGGCTCGAGAAGATGGTACTCGCTTGAACGAAAAGAGGGTGCATTCGATCCGTTTGAAAGCTGCGAGACCTCGATCAACGTGAAATCCTATTCACGGAACACGATTTCTTGCTTGAAAATATCTTAAACGAGCAGCAACGAACCACCGATCAATCTCTAAGCTTCCCAATTTTATATACACTCTTATTCGATCAAAGATATTCAAAACGTGCATGAAGAACCAGTTTCTAATTCCGCTTCTCTTTCGGTCTTCTTTTACTAAAGTCAAGAATATCGAAAGCCACTTTTATGTAACGTTTACAAAGACAAATCCCAACCATTGTATAGAATATAATACACAATAAAATTTCAATTGTACGTCGAATTGTACGCAGAAATCGATGCAAAGAATGCCACAAGGAGGAAATACAGTTAGAGGAACGTTGAGCTTAAAGAAAACATCTCCGCTGTACATGTATGTATCTAAAGTTCACGGAATTCAATTTTATTTACCCTATGTCGTTTCGAATCGTGGATGTACGTGCAGTTTAACTGAAAACTGCCGCGTTGATTATGTCAGGGCTATGATTTGACGTGGCCCGTATATGGAAGAAAGGGACTGGTCCAAATTGAACGCTCCAGGATGTACAAATCTACCCCTATTCTTGCCCCTTTTTCGAGGCTCCTGATGATCGCGACACTCTGTATTCAAACCGCGCCAGCGTTTTCAATATCCGTGATACAAGGGGGACAGGAGTGCCAACAGAGAACGCGCGCAGTTTGCCACGACGGGGATCAACGGAACAGCAGCCCTCGAGGACGAGGTTCAAGGCAATAGAACGCGCAATTTCCCAGGGAGAAGTGCTCCTCCACTCGACCTTCAGGACGGTAAGGGTCGGTGCAATATTCTCCGAGAGTAATTCAATCATCGCAGGAGCCAAGGTGGTAAAACGTAGGTACGTTTGTTGTGTCACGCTTCCCCAACACTTTTTTCGCCCTCTATCCCCAGAATTTATTTCGTTTCACTTTAATTCGTAACGAATATGTCTCTCGGAGGTGGTGTAAAGGGACAACTCTGCGACAATTTAAATTGAAAATTCAAAGAAAAATAGAGGTAGAATGTAAGAACGTTATTACAGCATCGCGTTTTACGTTTACCAAACTGAAGTCCTATTAAAATTTTCACGGTCAATTTAACGATTTTTCCTGTAAAAAATCCGCTCGCTTTACTTAGAAGAGGATTAACTTCGTATCAGAGGTATTAATTTGTATGTCCCTCGAGGTATTCCTCGTAGTACTCCCTTTCACAGAGAATGATCGTTATCGGGAAACGGATACGTCCAGGCAATTAAGAGCGTATCAATTTATACCAGACCCCTTTTACCAATCGTCAGAGACGAGAGTTTCCATCCGATTACGGCGACATCGATCGCGTTCAACGGTACTTTCCACCGTCGTTGCTACGATCCCCTTTTTACTTACTCGCGACACAGGAATAGGTGGATAAACGCATTGGTACGCAGCGTCCAGTGAGCGAAGATAACGCGACGCGCAGAAAAGTATCAAGGCTAGGTGGAGCGACCTTTGAAATTGGGAAGATTTTATTCTATACATAATTATCGCGCACACGATATACATATTATAAATAGGCCCGATCGATCGCGATAAGATTATATTTTTATATGTAAATATGGCGTTCCTTCTTGTTATCTCATTTAAATGATAAAATATCGACGAGGCGGTAGATAGAGTACGCGACGAGTGCCGCGATCGACCAGATCGGTGGACGCTAAAGGAACGATCCCTCAGAGTGTGAACGAAACTGGAGAAGGGAGGGGGTGAGAAGCATCTCGAAACGGACGAATTGCTTTGCCCCATGAATGTTTCATAAGAAACGAAGAGGCAGGCAGGCGGCACCGATTTCAAAGCACAGACGTCGAGGCTTGTTGGGCACGATCGGTATTCGTCTGACGCCGGTAATATCTTATTTCGCGTGGAAAACAAGCTCGTTCGCGTCTATCGACCTCCGCTTATCTTCCTCGGCGAGCATTAATCCCTGACGTTTTTAATAAGCGCGCCTCCCCTTTCAGTCACAAACCCTTTGATCACGATTCGCCGAAATGGTCTCTGGGAGTTCGATGAAATTCTCGTCGAGCCGCTTCACCGGGTATTTTTTATTAGAAATATCTTAGAAATATCTAAAGGGTTTATCCCGTTGAAATATATATATATTATTATTATTATTATTATCTTGTTTCGCGCTTCGGGCAGCGACGATCGATCCGAGTTTTAATCGGACAGGCATTCGTTTAACTTTAAGACGTTCGCGCCGGTTGGAATTGCTTGTCGAGCGAATAAAATGGTGGCATTGGGTTTCGCGGAGAAATTCCATATTGTTTTTTTATTATTAAACGTCGTTTGGAGGAGCTTTCGAGAGGCACGGCGGTAAAAAATGTTTTACGCAGATTCACCCAACTACTGCATGTAAATTTTGCCCTTTGGGCGTTTTGCTGGTGACGTTTATTCCATTCGGATGGCAAATACTCGCGAGAGAGCCTATATATTTTCCGCGTGTTCGAATAAAGATACTCGATCAAACGCAGATACTTCTCCGCGGAGTGGAAACGGTGTTCTAAGCGTGACTTTCCGAAAACAAGCTCGAAACTTTGCTTACTTCCCAATTCGTTCGGAGAGGCTTTCGTGACTTGTCGCTGTCTCTCTATTCATTAGCGGAAAGTACCGATCCTGCTTAACAGTCGGACGCAATGGAACGTCGATTGCGGGCAAAAATGAAGGGTGTGCGAAGCGTGTACCTGTTAAACAGGCTGGCGTGATGGCCATCCGAGTTGTCGGGGCTTGTCGTGCTCGTAATGAGATTATGTTTGCGATGCAGCAACACGATGCGACAGGGAACATAGCGCGGGAGAGAACAGCGCTGAGATCTGTGCAACTGTGTCACAGCTATCGGATCAATTTTGTTTCCAATGAATAATCAGTAGCAGGACGTGTAAGTTGGAATGGTTATCTTCGAATGAACGTGCACGCAACCTTTATTTAAAAGGTGTTTTATCGTGGACCACTATAGATATAGATTAATCATCTGGCTGAAATTCTAAAGACCATTTAAACGCGCTGTGTAAGAAAAGTAGGTATCTAATGCAGTGGGTGTTCAGCTTTGTCACATACATTTTAACATGCTCCTTTTTCTCGACAGCTTTCCCCATATTTTCCACCATATTTTTCGTGCACGTACCGTCGCCCGAGTCAAAAGAAATATCTCTATTCCAGCCTGGACTAATGTCAAATGGCGAATCGGGGCTCAAAATTCAAACGGCGCCTCCACAGGCGAGAAAACGCACGGCCGCGTGTGATGCATGCGTCAGGCTTTCGCGAAATTGTGCTGTCAACGGAGTGACACGATCGTGGCCTCTCCTGGACCACCTAAAAATTGCGAAAAATCCGGTATCCCGCGTACCGAGGCCAACCACACACACACACACATGGAAGAAAAAAGAACGCCAGTTTTTCGCCATTTATTGTCGTATCAAACGCAGTTAAATCCATATATCCTATCTGATCGCGCGCCCATGCAACTCTCTATTTCTTCCCTACGATTTCCCAATTCGAGTCTCTGCTCAGAAGCATCGAGAAACTCTCGCAGTCGCGAATTCACGCGCTTCATTTTGGAAAATATCCGACGATTTTCACGCGATCGCTGGGTCGCCGTGCGGCAGCGTTTAATTCCCGCCGCTGTGGCCCCGGTGGAATCACGTTTTTTTGTTCCGTTTCCGCTTTGGACGCGAGTTATTCGAGGAGGAAGGAAGCTATGGTATGGAATAATTATTTATCGCTTCGTTGCTGTTATTGCAGCGGTGCGCGCTGTCCCACGCGCGATCGTTAAATTAATTCGCGATTTATCCCCGTGAAGTTACGACTTCCGCTTCGCTCTGTCTCGAAAGCCCCTCCAATTCGAAGCCCCGGCCGAAAGAATAACAAGCGAGGCGCCGTTCCGGAACCCTCAAATAGAAAACTACCCCCGGTATTCGCAATAATGCGGGAGACACGGCTGATCTGGAAGCACCTTTCGGTCGGATGCAATCGCGAATTCTTGCCGCGGTTCTGGGCCGATCTTCCTCCTACTAGTTGCATTCCTCGGATGCACTCTTCTTGCACCGAGAATTTGGTCGCTACGGGGGCACCAATTTCTCGCGTTCGGGGTGCTCCTCGTTTCATTGGGCTTCGACTGCAGCGAAAGGTAATTGGAAATTTTTGCGACAGGAGACGGGGGTGGGTATCACTGATGTGTGCCCTTGTTTGATAGAAGAGGGATTTTTGTGAGCAGAGGGGGTGTCCCTTGTTTGAAGTGGCACAGGGAAACTTTAATGGAAAAATCCTGTGCCAAGTTATTTTGAAATTTTTACCGTGTTCTACGAAGTGAACTCTTCGCTACTGTCACTGTTTTCTTCGTTTTACACTTGGCAGTATCTCAGTACTTTGCATGGGATGTTGTAATGTCCTGTGCAAATCTTATCGCGCTATGGAGGATGGACGTTGAAGCAGTGAGAACGAAGACGCAATCGTTTGCTAGATTAAACTGATGTTCCCAGGAACATAAAGAGAGAGGTGGTGGCGTGTCTGTGTTCTAATTTACGCGAACGTATTTACTTGCTGTGCCAGATGATGCGTCCAGATGTTTAATTAACAACTCCCTGTTACGGTGGCCACGTTAGAGGAGTCGTTGAATGTGCACCGCGTTGTGTCTCTGGGAACATTAAGGGTGAAGTAATTACGGGCTGATACACGGTCGTCTTTTTAATAAAATATTTGCATGAAACTTTACTGGGATATTTGATGAGAAATTGGACTCTGGGAAATGCTACAATTTTCTATCGGATTCTGATCGAGTGTGTGTCTGGAACGTGTAATTTTCCATTTAATCACTGTTAAATCTTGTTAACATTTGTAATTTGGACGTTCTTCGGAGTGAGCCTGTCTTTGGTGCATCCAGATATCAAACTGAATCTCGATGGAATGATAAAACGATAAATAATTATCAGGTGATACACCTCTCTTGAAAGCAATAATTTCACAAAAATCGCTGCAGAATCACAGAAAGTGAAGTCAGGGATATTCTTCTTTAACGATATATCAAAGGTGGGCCATTCATCAGCGGATATGAGCGATATAAATCAGTGTTGCCTGCCTGCAGCGTGCGAGAGAGTAACGAACACAGGATAGAGGGGAGATTTAACGACTACGAGCTAGCGAATAAGTTGTATAGCTGTTTATATATAAAACCGTACTACGATACGATAAGATAAATAATACCTTAAAGTCCCTCGCACTTATCGACATCACCGCTGTAAAAATGACGAAGAAAACGTTACGACGAAGTAATTGGACGCGTCCGTGATCGAGTTAGGGGATGAAGATCGAACGAGAAAGGCGTGAAGGAGTACGAGTCAATCACAGGAGCGAGTGGACGCGTCTGATCCGAAGCTGTATATGTAAAGCAACTGTCAGTTATTAAATAAACGAATTGAAAGCACCATTCCAGCTGGCGTTTCCTCAATACGGAGAGTAATCATCCATTTATATTAGCCCCATCTTCCACAATTCCCTTCTGATTATTAAAAACTTCATTTAATTTTCATTCTTTCAAGATGCATTCTTTCTGTTTCCCACGGAGATGAGATGCTGCATAGTCCACCAAGATCGATCTTTCGAGGTAAATGTGCATTTGAATAATTTAACTACGGCCATACCTCATCAAAGTTTACATAGCAAGTTCCCTCCTTTCGCTAAAACGCATTGTGGAAATTCTATCGTAGATGTTGGACAATGTCTGAGCACGGTTCCCTCGAAACACGTTTATTTAAGTGCAATTTGATTAATACAGCGATCAGGGGACAGCGAGGACCATCGACAGCATTGCTGAAACTTTGCGCAGATTCCACACGGAACTCTGTGCACGTTCGACAACTGTGCAAACTCCGGCGAGTGGACGAGGAATGATAAATATTCCTCCGCGCGGTATTAGTTAATGAATCAAATACGAGAAGAGATTTCTCCAAGTGAACATTGTCCGACCAAATCTTGCGCGCCGTCTCCCTCATCCTATCCATCTTAGCCAGCCACTTCGCGGTGAGATCCTACTAATGAAACTCGATCGATTACAAGATTTCTGAAAATCCACGGCGAGCCCGTCTGAAGTTCAGGCATGACACGTCAACTGAAATATATATGTCACGCCTGAAAATCGGAGCAGTGATTCATTACGATGAGATGCAAGCTTGCTGCGAATAATGGTAGCTCGGTGCTCCGAGAAAAATGCGCTGCCCTCTTCGAATTACGACCACCCATCGTCTACGTAGAATGTAATCAGATTACTCCCGTCGACTTTATTTATTCGCGAGGCGAGAGCGCAGCCTGTAAATCGATAATCATGAAGGATCGCAGCGGTGGAACTTGATCCGCGGAAATATAGGATCACGAGGTATTCTATTCAGTCGCGGGTGAATCGCCAGCCGGGATTATCCGGCGGTAATGTGCCCTCGCGATTCGCGGAATTATAAAACCGTGATGAACGCGCGAGCGCCACGGTGTCCCGTAATCGAAAACACGCTGTTTAACATGGAATTATCCGCTTAACGCTTTTATTAGCGATCCGACGCGATTAATCGCAAACGTCCGGCATTTCTAGCGAGGGCTTTTAATTTCGCGCGCGATTAAATTCGTACTTAACCTTTACGCGTACAGATTGACGAGTTGACGTTTCGCTCTCTCTCTCTCTCTTTCTCTCTCTCTCTCTCTCTCTGCCAGTATGCCTGCGTTTCGTGACGTTTAATATTTCATTTAGAGTTACTCGTGCGCGAAATTCGGAATTGGAACAAGGCACAGGTCGTGCTCGAAATGTCACTGGACGATCGAGTTTCTATCGAAACTGGGATAAGGAGAGTGTAAATGAAAGATAAAAGAGTGAAAATAATGGCAATCGGGGGCGATTGGGTGAATCTCAAACGATAATTGTGTGAGAGTCTATAAAATTGAGGTGGGCAGTAGAATAGGTCGGCCACTGGTCGGGCGTCACCATTTCAGTAGATTAAGCTTGGTCGGCTTCAACCAGTTATGTAATTCAAACGTGGAATATAATTGCATTAGTAATACAATCTACGCGTGGGAGCACATTATCGACATTATGTCGCCATTATTTAAATTCCAACATTGCTGGAACATTAAATAAAAGGGAAGATGGGAAAGTGGACAGATTCTCTATAATTCAGGCCATTAATTTCTAGCACACCTCGTAGATATTTTTCCCGGGGACAGCAGGAGCTATAAGGATTTTCGAAAACACCCTGTGCAGGCAGTCGAACGACTTGGCTGGAAAGCGTGGAAAGTTTATGGGGATCGGCAACGAATCTCACGATCCTTCCGCTGGCCCGTGATTCCGAGTCGCTCAGCGGAAAGATAAAGTGCCGATCGATGCGTTCTGCTCGTGGAAGGATTTATACCCGTGTAGAACGTGCTTTTTTCCCCCTCTCTGTCCGTGGTAACACGCCCGACGCGAGTGTTTGTCCGAGGTTGGCGCGAACCGATTTGTCCAGGATCGATCGGTCGTGTGACATCCTTGTTAAGTCCTGCTATCGGCGATACGATATTTTGCACGCTCGTCTTTCCAGCGTCACTCGACTCGACGTAACATTGACGGAACGTCTATGATTTACGACAGCAATTTTCGAGATACCCCATTTCATTCCACCGAGCATTTTAATCCACCTGTATTAAATCCCTGAAGCACATTACTCTCTCAGAGCCGACAATTAAAGCACTGATAAATATTATGCCGGACTTATTACTTTATCAAACTTCAGAGTATCGTTGTTCTCTCTTTTGCCTGTTCCCGTTCGCAGTAAACACTATCGAAGCGTGACGAGCTTCTGAACTGTAGGGGTTCGAATGAAGACCGAAAAAACGGTCAACCCTTCGTCGATTCTCTCCAATTTAAACCAGTCGTGCACGTTGCCTCTTTTTATGACGTTTTTCCAACGTAAAAAAAAAACAACGCTGGGAAGCAATTCGATTCTTCTCTCGATGGTACGCGTGCAAAGATAAAATCAATCGAGGAGCCGATCGAATCGCAGCTCCCCCCTGCGTGAGAGCTTTCCCAGCGAAAATAGCCGTGTTCCCTTTCGTTGACGAGGGGAATTAATCGAAATTTTTTGTCAATTTCCCTTGGAAAAATTTACAAAGCTTCGAGTAAACGAGATTGACTGGCTTGACTGCTTACCAGATTCTCGTGAAAGTGGCCAAATTATTCGCATAATACAGCCCGTAGTATTTTTCGCGAGCTGACTGTATCGACGTCACGTCAAATTTGCTAGTGAAAAAACTTTCGCTGAGCGTGACACACGACGCCAGCCAGCGATTATCAAAGCCGTGGAAAAGTGCTCGAGCGTTCCGGATACATTGGAGCTGGAAATTTGGGACAGCGGTTGGGCGGAGGGGGCAGCGGGTGGTAGTAAAAAGCGTCAAGCAGGCTCGAAACTTCGTGCTGTGTAGCAAAGTTTTCGGGTACGGCCAGTTTGAAAATTTATTCACCGCAGCCGCGCGCGGTCCTGTGTTCCACCGAAAATTAATATATTCCGCTTATGTAAGTAACGCTCCCCGCCGTCCCTCCACTCTGTGCCCACCCATCTACCTTGTTCTACATTTCAAATCAGCGGCAATCCTTTTTCCGCATTAATATTAATAATCTGTCCAACAGTCGCTAACGATCGTTACGAGATCAACGTATTTCACGTTCTGTTTAATCAGCTTACGTACCTCGGTCGTTTTAATATGATTTTGTGTAATTACCGCGTTTTATTTGTCGTTACCCAGGCCTTTTTAATCCTAGCATATTAAATTTACTTTGCCTCCTTTTTCATCAATTAATCCCCTGTAAAATATGCAGTGGATTTCATCCGCTGTTCTATTCGCTCAGTCGTAATTCCCGGACATGAAGCACCGCGAAATCAAGAACAAATATCCTCCTCCGTGATCGCGTTTAGTACTTCTTTGCGCGGGAGAAATTTTCATTTACTTCACATTCGGCAGATTCTACACCGTAATCACCACTCACCCGCTCTTTCTCACCCTCCGCTTTTCCACCATGCATATCAAATAACCTGGGATCGAGTCCCGAATTTTATGCGCGAGGAAAAAGAGAATGCAAAGGGAAAAATCGGGGTGAATCGATTTCAAATGGGGAATTTAAAGATTGCAGGAGCTGTATCGCGGGTTCGTTCTGTGTCTATCAATTAATTAAACACGAGTTGCTAATTTGCTGAGAATAAACAATTATGAACAAAGATAGAGCCTCGATATTTTGAAAATAATCCACCAATGGTGATTTCCCTTCTCTCGCTCGAGGAAACCTCAGTTCTCTGTGAACAAATCTATTCACTTTTCCAGATCTCCGAATCACTTGCGTTTCCCGCGTCGTTTAACGTCCGCAAACAAATTTATCGTCCCCCGAGCTCGGAGCGAGAAAAATTCCCCCATCGGTGGGCAGACCGATGTCCACGATCGTATCGACTTCGAATAACGCCCGAGACCCCTCGAATATATTCATCCCCCGCGAAATACGGGCTTATAAAGATACACGTGGAAGGGTGGCCTACCCCTGCACGAAGAGAGGGGATGGACACGAAGCGTTGGAAAATCTCGCCACTCTACCAAGACCGCGGAACAGGCATCTCTCTTCACGGCTGGAAATCCGATTCGAAAAGGGTGGAAAGGGGTGCGCCAAGTGCGTCCATCCTGGCTGTTTTCGTCGGGGTTGATCGCGGGATATATGCTCGCCAATTTATCTGGCATTTCGCATGGGGCTTCCGCGGCGGAAAAAATAGAAATTCATCCGTTGACCCCGGCAGAAATTGAAACGAATGTTGCGTCATTAATTGCAACGTTAAGCCTGAAACGATCTGTCGGCGTGAAACATTCGGAGGCTCTGTTTCGCGGCAGGAAGACAATTCCTGCCTGATGGACGTTGTAAAAGTTGGTTGGAATAGATTTATGTACCCCGCGGTCTTCGTGGTAAAAATTGAATCCGTTATACGCGCTTCATATAGCGAATTTATGCTCCGTCGATGAAACTTAACCCTTCGTTGACACACCTCCCTTTTCGATCGAATTTGACACACCTGGGTGGCTCACACCCAGAATAATTTTTGAACGACTGCCATTCTCATCAAAAGAATCCAATCATTATGAAAAAAATCTTGGGTCAATTTCAAGGTCTCTAGAATGTATTTTAATGTTTTTTTTTATTAAAATTGTATCACAGTTTTTGTAAAAAAATTCTAGATTACCATATGTCGAGAAAAAACGAAGAAAATCTTAAAAAAATTGTAACTTTTGCAAATTTTAATATTAGGAGCTAAAAATGTACAGAGTTATTGTTCAGATATAATATTTTGGAAAAAAAAAATTTTGTATGTCCTCTTTCGAAAAAAAGGTATTTATTTTGCATATAGAAGGCACAGAGTGTCAAAATCAGCTTATGGGTGGCTCCCACCCTGTCAAGGATGGGTTAAGGATTTGAACATTTGAGATACGAGGCAAATTCAAGCTTGTATTTAATTCTGAAGGGCAGTCTGCACGGACCTTGGATGAAATGAAATTCTCTGTGCCAAAGTGTCGTTCGAAGTGGGAGAAAGCTATGGTTAACCTTCATTCTGCGCTTCCTAGGGAATTTTAAGATAATATGCAAGCAGCGATGTGCTCGCGAAGCCACTCGCAGAAATATCAACGTTCTCAGGTGGTTCTTTTTGTAGCGATCCAGTCGATACGAAGGGGCCTGAGAGCAACCGAGGAACAAAAGGACGCATCTAGCGCATCGCGAATGAAGCACTTGACTGCACCGCCTTTGCCGTAAAATCTTATCAAGAGAAGCTCCGTTGCTGGGGGTAAAAACCACACCCTGCTCTGTTCGCCACCTCGATACGCGATGTCGTAAGAGAACGAAGACGAGGAATCCTATTCGTCGCGGTCGTAAAGTTGAAGCTAGTGAGCTGGGCGTGATTGGAATGCAGCCATTTGCAGAAGGCAGCCGAAGGGAAAAGGGTGAAGCTGAGGGAACGGAAATAAAGAGATGAAGATAAGAGGCGATGGTGAAATTGCAAGGATGACTAAAGGGAGGTGAATTTCACGTGGAAGCAAAGAAAATACAAGGGCCGGGAGGTAGAAAGAAAGGTAAAGGAGGAAAGTGGACGAGGAAACATTGTAGAGGAATTGTATGAGTTGGCGAAACATAATACTGTTCAGGAAAGCCGGAGAAATAGAACAAGAAAGCACAAAGTAAAAATAGAAGATGATGGAGGAACGGAAGGGATGGGAAGCTATAAAGTGGCAGGAAAGACAGAAACGCTGGCGCGTGCACCGATAAAACTTTGTAGGGTGTACACGAACAGGCGAGTAGAGGGAGTGAACAGCAAATGATCGGAAGCTGTAGAGAAAGAAAATGGAAGGAACGTGGAAAGCTAACAGGCAGCTCGCGAGTGGCTGATTAGGAGGAAACGAATCTGTGGGTCTGCTCCGATACTGGCGTGTATAGAGGCGTCGATGCTCTATTCGATCACTACAAGGGATGTTTTACAGAGTATTTGCACCTATAAGGGGAGTGTGATTTGTTAAAAACATTTAAAGCAAAGATTTAAAAAAGTAACAGGATCGAGAATTTTGTGCAACTTTAAAAAAGGAACGTCAAAAATACCCTTTCCCCTCGGAAGATGTTTAAAAAATTAGCAATGAAGGAATTCCAATACCCGTCTATAAATCAGGAACGTGACATCCCCAGGTGTGCTTTATGCCCCCGTGCGTTCTATATTTATGGAAACGTATGTGCATACCTTTATAAGGAATATCGATGCTGCTTTAAAGTTAAATCGAGATCTGCATCGAGGAGCTCCGAGTATTAAGATAGACGGCACATTGATTTATCCTTCCTTTACATCTCGTCAAAAAGGAATGTCTGGTTACCGTGGAACTGGAGTTCGCGGTTCGATGCAGAGAATATTATACTCGCCAGATTGCATATCTCCGATGCAACTTCTCGCTTTTCACATCCACCGACAAGTGCACCATCTTCGTTCATCGTTGCACTCATTTTCGAAGAGGAACAGCTGTTGCAGAACAGCTCGAACAAGAAGCCAAGTGCACTCGATTGATGTAGATTGTAGGTCACACGAGCCTCTCTACAAAATATGTCCGAGGGTGAATTTCTGCTCTGTTGCAAGTTTACCGAACTTTAAAGAGAATCTCTACGGCCATCGATTTTCCAAGAAAATTGGTGTCAAAACGGATGGCCTAATTGAATCGTGGCCGAATAAAGGGTCTCCCTTTCCCGGCACGCGAAAATCGAACATCGGATATCCCTTTCTGGTCTGCAAAAGGAGGGGGGCAATAAAAGGACAGACGACGTCTAGAATTGGACGCTACTTAAACGGACGTTTAATTTAATTCCTCCCCTGGACTGGAGAAGATCGGCGATCTTTTTACAAGAATCCTTTCTGTGCACTGATACGTCGCATCCTGAATTTCTAGTCCCAACGTCGACGGCTATTGGATTTGATCGAGGTCTGAGCCTTTGATGCTCGCGGATCCATTCTTTGATTGCGCACCGCGCGTGTTCCTCCTCGAGATCGAGGAATACGGTAATACAATAACCCGGCGACAAGGGATCGCTCCTGGAATGGCCTCCAGTACCAGAGGAAACGCGTTTAATTCAAGAATCTCCGAGTACTTACATATGTCAGCCGTGATCGTGGAATAGAAATCTTGCAATGCAAGGGACCGAAGAAACCTCACTGAAATTCTTCATGAGCTCTCCTCGTCGCTGATAGAACCATATGGGAATAATTAATGTAGCCTCGCTAACGTTTCCCCTTCGATTCTACGGTTCCTCATGACGAATTCAACCGAATGCGACATTTTGTTCGCAATTGGACGGGACTAGAAACCTCGACGTGCTCCATCTACGGAAATTTCTCCTCTCCGGAAACACCTGCGGCGATTTCGAACGACCGTCGAACAGAACCGATGTTGCGAGGCAATTTGTAACGAGGGCTACCGCGTGCAGGGCAATTCAGAGCGCGAGACAGCGGATCTCCGCGTCAGAGCCCAGATAAATTACTTTGTTTTGGCGGGGAAGAACCACAGCCCCGGGGGCTCGCAGACATCAATATCAACGACTGATGAGTTATCCCTCCTCGGCTCCGTGGCCGCTTGGATCCTGCGAGCCTCGGGACCCAGCAACTTATCCGCAACCTATCGTGGTTGCTGCAAAATTGCTGCGAGATATCGCCCTCGGGAAAGCGCGAGGGAAGTTGAGAAAGAATCCGACGCGAAGCGTAGAGAAAGTCGGCGGGCAGAGTTGGGCATTATTCGGCTAAATTTTCATTCGGATACGGATTCGTATAAATCCCCAAGATTTATTCGCGAATAACAAATGACGATTTTATTCGATGAAAAATTATTCGTTATTCGCGAATAAATCTGTACCGTTATTCTAGCTAGATTCGTTCGAATAAGAATTTATTCGTTATTCGATCTGAATGAACGACGAATAAATGTGATACCGGACATCTATCGATGGAAGTCTGTACTGTGTCCAGCATACATTTGGACGTGTGTCTCTGGAAGTGTACGTATACGTCTGAACGAGCCGAGGAAATCCCGCCTTAAAAAAGGCCCTCTCTTCTGGAGGCGTCGGCTCGTTTGTCATGCGTATGACAAGAGTTACTTAACCTAAAACATTAGGTCTCACGGGTGTCAGTCAGTGGTGTCACGATACATCACCGAAATCACGTGATCATTTTATTCGTCCGTTGAGTCGACTAAATTTTTATTCGAATAAGAAATTATTCGAATAAATTTTCAGTCAAATAAAAAATTATTCGTTATTGTCGAATAAGTTCATTTTATTCGAGTTTTTTATTCGAAGATTATTCGAATAAAAATTTATTTGCACAAATTTATTCGAATACTTATTCGAATGAAAATTTATCCGAATAATGCCCAACTCTGTCGGCGGGTAGGTATTGTTTAACGCGTAGTTATTTACTGGAAGGATATCTGTGCACACGTGTATTATGGAAATTTTCGTTCTAACGCGTCCTGACGGAAAGTTTTCGGATGGAGAGGAACCGCGGGAAAGTTGGGCGCAATTCTCATTTCCCTCCCCGTGAATCGCTGCTACCAGCCCGAGGAGGGGTCTCAAATTTTATTGCTCCAGCCGCCGTTGGAAGACGCGGATGGTTATCTTCCGGCGTGTACACAATGCCGTCGTTTTGTTTGCTCGTACGAAAATTCTCGAACGCTCTCCGCCAGCGGAAAGTTCGAATTGCATCGGGCCGGAATTGCGGCGAAAGTCGTTCCGCGATATTCTGACGGCGAGTGCCCGTGTCTCCGAGCGGTTTCGAGATCAAATGCACGGGAACTTGCCGAGTCAACGACTAATTCCTTTTCTGAGCGATTTAAGCCACCCGGCACAGCCCCGGGATACAGATAACGCGATTCTGGATTCCCGCTTTGAAATACATACCGATTACTCCCGAGGAAATTAAAGTTCCGGGGCGGACTGAGCTAACATCGCGTCGAAGTTTAGAAGAGGCTGGATTAATATCGAAAGACACAAGAGCTTTTGATACTGCCGCGCGTTAAGTATCGTGGGGCTTCCACGGTATCTCACGCTTCGATTGAGGGAATGTTTTTCCGAGAGGGATTACTTAAACGCGCGGTATAACTTGCCCGCTCGATATCCTACGACTACGACCGAGGATTATTACTCTTTTAGATTCTTGATAGCCACATTTGTCTCTCGCACATCCACCATCCCGTTCCCTTGACCCGCCATCGGTAGCGCAAGACACGTTTAGTACGTGTCTCGTTAATAACACCCTCTTGCTCTCGCTGCCATCTCGATCTTCCTTTATCATCGCTCTGCGGCGAAGCGTTGCGCTCCTTCCACCGGATGGGAAAGTTACGGAAACTCTTTGGGACTGCATTCGTCTTGCGGTCCGGAGTTATACGTTCCACCATCAAATGCTTGGGTCCAACTCCGGCGAATTGTTTCCGCGAAACTGAAATTTGTCGGCCATCAGAAGCTCAATGTCCGCAATTTTTATCGCCGGAGGTTCTATCAACGGAAACGGGCTTCGATCTCGGATATTCCGAGTGGAACGACGGAATTGAGACTCGCGCGCGAAGGGTGCATCGAATATTCATCGCCTTCGTAATTCTTTAGCTTCGTCCCTTGACGAAATTCACGCGAAATGGAGACTCGTTTCAAGAAAATACAGGGGAGACTTGAGTGGACGTTTAAATGACAATGATACTTTCCTTCGTGCAATTTATTACAATGTTCAATGTAAACGAGAGCGGAAATACAGAAACGTGAGGAACATTTAGAATAGATCATCCCGTCTAAATTTTTTTATATCGTTCTTCGAGCGCGGAAATAGCTCGTTCCAATAAATAGCTTGTATCGAAGGCTGGCTACGCAGAATTTCACGTTCTTCTATTGCCTCGGGGCAAGGGTCAGGCTCCATAAGCTTCGATAAAACGAGAACGCTGAAATAAAACAGTTCCACGATGCTGATGATGCTGAAGCCAACGAAGAACGCGAATATACCACCCAAATCGCCTGTAAGAAGATTCTTTTAATTCCTGGATCAAATAAAACTTGTATTAAATTAAACATCTCTAATTTCTGCATTCATAGACGAACAGGTCCGGCTGGAACCTTTTCCGCCTGGAGGAAAATACATTTATTCGAGCTTTTATGATGACCTTACTCTGAATTTATATTCGTAGCTTAAAACATTAATAGGGTAAACCAACCAGTGAATGACCGAATTGTTGAATGAGAAGCCCAGTAAATGACTACATACTTTTATTAAGAATTGTACTTATTAATGTTTGTTTAATACGCATAACTAAAAATACGGGATATTAAACGTGCAACTACACTCCATTTATAAACATATAGTAATTTTTAAATTTATAATTGACATTTCTTTGCCTAATGGTCATTCACTGGTATGCGGTCAATTACTGGTTGGTTTACCCTAGTACAACCTGTAATATTTTATTTTAAAAAATGCAAAAAATGAAAATACAATTTTGCGCCCCTTGTCAACTTCACGCTCTAAATAGGCAGCTGTTTAATTTTCCTTATAGGTACGAGCCGGGCCCGCAAACGAACACCAAAATAATTACTCCACCCATACTTTCTTAAAATTTCCCGCCCAGTGCATTCAGCATCCCAACTACTACGCACGCGCGACAGCGATCTTGCCTTGCCCAGCCCGAAGTGCCAGATGTTTTGAACGTGACGCCTCGATACACAATTCCCGGTATTTATGGGCTTCCGGGTCGGTTCATCGAGCATAATAGCCTCGGGCGCTCTCGGTCGTTTAAGCAAAACAAATTGCCCGCTTCGCGCTCGGTAATCAAGGGGCCGTCGAAGCGTGAACAAGGTGTTGGACCGACCTCGCGAAAATTAACGCCTCCGCTGAAATTTGTCGCGCTTTTAATAAGCATACGGATAACGCGCCGTGTAACCTTCACGGTGCCACTCTTGACTCTCGTTGTACGCGTTGCCCGCCATAATTGTGGCGCGTTTCGACCGCGCTAGAAGCTCGGTGTGACAAGTGTGTGAAATAAAAATTCAGTTTTTCCCAACGTTCAGTTGTAATTCTCGCGCGCGTGTCGACGACGAAAGAGCGAAGGGCACAGTATGCACTGAGAGGATGAATATTCGAATCGATTATTCTTTGGAAATAATAGAATTTCAGCTCGCTGGCGCGCATGCTCGGTTGGATGCGGCGAATTGTTGAGGAAAAGTGTTTTTTGTAATTCCATCGATTGAAAAGGGGATGTGTACTCACTCATGTACTCGTACCAACGGTAGGTCTCGTCTCGCTTCAAAAACACGGTCCCCAGATCAGAGAAGTATACGTGGAGGATACTTTGATCCGTGATATTTATGCCGGGGCTGGGAGTTATATTTATTAGTTGCAGTTTAGTTGGAGGCTTTTACGAATTAGAGTTTGGCGAAGTCTTTGAATATGTTTGGTCTTACAGTAATGATGGTTTGTAGTAACCGGGGTTCAAAATGGATACCGCTGATTTCGCCTCGTAACTTACATCGTCGCACGAAAGGTAACAGTTGGGACAAACAAATGTGTCGCTTGCGGTTTTCATCAAGTCGTCTACTGTTTCGTCTATGGAAGGTATAAAACTCCGGGTCTGGTCTGTAATTAAAAATATTTCGCAGAACATTTCAAGAACTCTCGTTAGATGTGATAGTTAGTAGGATAGAGGCGTTAGTTTGGCGATGTTGAGATACTGACAACTGAAACATTTGGTGCATTAAGGGGGAGCCTAATTTAGGTCGCTGAATGAATTGATTTTTTTTATTTTTTTAATCGATAGTATTACTCATGGAGAATGTATTCCCAAGATTACAGACAGAAATTCCAAGTAACTTCATAGATGCACAGATATCAAAAAGTATCGCGCAGATAAATCAGATCAAATAATTCTTAAATATCACCCTGTTTTCAGTATCCTAAACCAGATTCCCCCTTTAACACATTAGTCTGTTATCTAATTAGAAATGATCAATATAGTATTACTCACTTTTGTGTTGCGCTATACACAATATATCTTCCAGGCTGCAGATTTTGTAGAACTCTATACAACGATAAAGAAAAATCTTCATTCTTTATACAGCATAAGAGAACAATTAGACTTTTTAACATATAACTTCCCCTCACCATCCCCGATAAATATAAGCATCCGTTAGAAAAGAACGAGAATTCATGCCGACATGGCCCCATCCACTTTAACGCTTTAACAGTTACCTACCACGAGCACAGTTCTCCCGTCAAACATCTCTTTCTTCCAAAAATACCAACCCCTCTAGCTTTCAGTTAAAATCCACGGGTGAAAACACGTTTTAATTCCTGCAGATTTCAGCATTACCTTGACCTTCTCGCTGCTCCACCTTCAGCTTTCTAAAGCTGTTATCCTCCGAAAAGCACGAATCTAGATCTACGTACATAAAATTTCCTTCTCACATTTAATTGTGCAACAAATCGACACAGTTCCCTCGTTCATTTCTGGGACAAGGGGGCGCGCAGGCCTCCGTCGTCAAGGGAGCAGTTTCTCTTTAATGTTTCACGCTCTCAATACCCCCCCACAATGATGGCACGCGTGCGAGGGTACGTTTGAATTAATTATGAGAGCAACAAGCATGGCTTTCAGCTTAGCCGGAGTAATTAAGAGTTGTAAGGGGAAAAACGAGGCTCAGCCTCTTTACTAACGCTCCCCGGACCCTTGGGTCGGCCAGAAGAACGGCGTGCAGTTGCAGGCCCTCCATATATCCTCGATCTTGCAGGCAAGTATGCAATCGCTTCCGGTGTACGTCGTGGTGATGGATCGCTTCTCGTGCGGAAAGAAGCATCGGCGTTTTTCTATCGGGAACGATCGAATGGCGTCTGTGCTGTGCAATCCGAAAGCATGCATGTGCACGTACTTTTCGGACAACGGGGACACCAAGATCTCCGTCACCCCTCCGCTGGCCATGTCAGGGAAATCGTAAGGGTTGAATATCATCACCTAGAGAATTAATACTTCGTAATTAGAATCGTACGAGGAGCCACCGTTCGCGAAAGAAGACAGACGACCAGCTCTATATTCGTACATAAATAGTCTATCTCGCGGTATATTGTCAAGTTTCTCCGTTTTTCTGTTGAAAATTGTGGCCGGCTCGAAAAAGTGCACCTTATCGCGGGGAATCGTTAAATGGGTCATCTCTACGCTAAACGTTGTACATTCTGGACGGTTGCTCGGGCCAGGGTTTTTCCAATGTAAAGGGAAATGTTGCATCGCGCTGCTAATGACTTTTCCGGGCTTTTTATCGGCGGACATCTGCACTACGAAATGCGATGACCGTTGATGACCGAGGCGTGAAAAAGGGGAGCGATTAGGGGCACAGTGTCGCGCGGCAAAACGGGCCGAATGATTTCTTTCGCGAATTTATCAAACGACCAATTGCGAATTAGGGATAGCGAACGGAATTAGGCGATGCCTGACGTAATAACGTTTGGGTGTAGTAGACCAGGGTGGTAGAAACGATTACATGAATAATACTTGATGAGAATTACCTTCCATCCGGTAATAGGTAAGAGACGATAAAAATAATCATCCAAAAGTGGGTCCAGCACCACAGATAAGCCATATGCCCAGCTAGCGTCTTTTATTTTATACACTTGGGGAGGCTCCGTATTTTTATCGGCTCCGCTAAAATTACAGAAAGCTGTTGATCGTCAATGTAGCCTAAAATTATCTTAAACGTCGAGGGATATAGCAAGCCGAGCAGAGAATAGATTCAACAACGACGTGCAAAGTTACATCAGTAATAGTTCAGCTAGTCTTTCTTGGAAATTGTGAATGAGTAAGTTTCTGAAAACTCACGTCAACTGAGTTTGGGCCACGTAGTTAAACGTGCAGCAGAATCCGTCCTGCGTTTTTCGCGTTTGAAATAGATTCGAGCAATTTCGAAGCTCGCTGTGAAAGAGACAGAGTTGAAGCACGGCTGAGCACGGTGGTGTTAGCTGTAATTTTTAATCAAGATCAACTCGAGTTTCTTCTAAATCGAGGATGTTAGGTATAAAACGAGGTAATAATATGATAAATCGAGCCTACTTACGCGTTTCATTATATTAGTAACATCGTAATCTTTTCCATACATTTTTGTAAAAAGGTCAGTGCTCAAGGTATAATCTTCATCTCTCCGGAACGACGTGTCGTACAAATCACCGAGCTGTCAGATGCTTATGATCACCTTTTCGATGTTCAGGGTAGTAATATTTGCGTCCAATCTGTCCACGAATAAATTGGAACTCTTTCATGAAGATTGAAATTTCTTCATTGAACAGGTGATACTATTTGTTAGGAAGCTTAGTATTTAAATATAACCTAATAAAAGTTGCAGGAAGGTGCCCAAGCGCGATCGATACAAACAATATTGGAATGATTATTCATGCGCAAGTGAGCGATTCAAATTCACGCAAATTTTCTGCCTTCTGAATATAATGCGTTTAAACTTGTTATTAAATTGCTCGAAACTAGTCCCATATAGTGTTGGTCGTTAATTTAACGCGCGAATCGATTACTATGCTCGCCCTCGCGGTTCGATCCTCAAACAATGAACACGGTCACGGTGATTATCAAAGTGATTAGGCCGCTCAGCTCGCGCAGTGTACGTTCTTCGTCGCGGTTACGCTTTTGAAGCGCAATTGTCGAAATTATCTGGTGCAATTGCCTGCATCGCGACGAAACGACGTGCTAACCACCCACGTGCAATTGCGACCCCTGCGCAGCCCCTGAAATCTGCGGTGCATTTTCATTCTCCGTGAAGCGAACTTCGTGTTTGTTCAACGCTCGAGTGCCCCTCACATTTCAATCGCCAATTCCATGACCGCTCGCCGACTTAATCTGTTCACAGTGCAGATAGCAACGCCTGGAAACACACGGAAAATTAAATATTCGATCGAGATCGAACTTGGAATTCCAAGTTCCGATTAATTCAGATGAAACCTGCAGGGAAAATTAGCGTAGATATTTGAATATTTACCGGGAAATTCCAACTTCTCTGTGGGAGAGTATTGTTCCTCGACCATGGTTGTTATGGCCATATTTGCGAAATCCTGATAAAAGATCGAGGTAAAATAGATAACTACGCAAGCGGTGCACGAGTATACTAGGATCCACAGAATTCTGGAAACATTTAAAACGATGCTCGATCATTTATGGCAGAAGGCAATTATAGGCGTCGACCACGTGAATGGTTACTTTTTATTACAAAAAAACTATCATCGATAATGGGAAATTTTTTAATCAAGCTTTCAATATGTTATCAAGTCTCGTAAAAGCAGCTAGTATCGGGGAACGAGTAAAATAATTCCCAACTTTTTCTTCTCGAGGAGAGCGTAAAACGCGTTCCGTTGCCATTAAAAGCGAGCCTGATTGCAACGCGAACTCCTATAAAAAATAATACTTAAAGTCCTCCCGTAAAGCGACGGGAGAAATGAGGAGGCAGTTTATTATCAAATTTGCGTTATAAAAGTCACACGACACGTTGCTTTACGTTCAATCACACTAGTCGTTCTGTAGCATCAGTATCTGGCAAAGCTTCATCACCTGTGCTCCCTCTTTGTTTCTATCGATGATTTGTGACCACCCTCGTCTCTAATCCCGCTATAAATCTCGCATCTTCCCCCGGCTGATTTAATCAATTCTTAAAACAATGCTGCTGCACATTTTTACACAGATTCTAGCGTGCATATCCCGCTCGTAAGATTGGACGAGATTTACGGTGTGTGCTTTAGAGCTTCAGAAGGATCATACGGTTCGCGCGAATTTTTTCCTAAACTCTAATCTGATAATACGAAGACTGTGTGCTTGAAGCTACGTATTTAGAAATCAAAGCTTCTGGAATATTTTGTTTTAGAATAAATAACTGAAAATTGTTGTATCATTTTCGTTTCCTTCGAATTTGAGCAAGGAGCAGTTATTTTAAAAAGGAACGAGACATTGCAGCAATTGTCGATTATAGAATCCAAGTGTGTAGGTATATAAATCTGATTTAGAGAAACGCGTGAGTTGAATGGCACATTAGTCGTTAGATCGTGAATTCCTACCTTGGCGAATTTCAATTACCTCTCGATCCACGTTGCTCGATCCTCCACGAGATACTTGAGGCCGACCAAACTGGAATGTCTGCAGTACAGCTTGAAGTATTTTATTAATGTTTGAAAGCAGCTTGATTGCACCGGGCGTTTGCGTGTAACCGGCGAAGCCCATCCGTACGAAATCGCGGCGAGTTTTCCCGTATGCTGCGCTCTTCTCCTCGACCCATCGTCGTTCTTTGTAGCCATCGTTTCCGCTAACGGCAGCCAGGAATCTAGAATGCTGGATTTCGCCGAGGTATTCGTTTGAACTTCCCCGCGAATCGTGACTTCGAACACCCGTGATCGTCGACTGAAATCATTCGGAGTTACTGCAATAATCACACGCATCGGTGAAAAACAAAGCCCCAAAGTGATCTCACTTCTAACAAGTTACGTGAATGCTTCGAAGGAAATTAGAATCGATGAATAATTCACTGGTGCCTGAGACCTTTCTTCCGATCAAAGAAAGGATTCTGATTGGGACCTCGATGACACAAGATACAAATGCACTCAATCCGATGGTGTACAGTGTTGCGCGAAGAGACACCAACGAGACTTACTCTACGACTGCACACGGTGCAGGCTTACTTCCTGTATCGTAAAACGCCCCCGGCCTCGTTCCGCTTATTACACGTGTCGGGCGCGTGACGGGGCGGTTCCACTTGCAGTAGATCGCGTATCTCGCGTCGTTGAGTTAGCGATTCACCCTGCTTATCTCACGCACGGCCAGTTACTTGTCCTGTTGCTGGAAACTTAAGGGTTTAGGTTGAATCTGAAACCTTCGTATACGTTTATTGTCCTTGATATAAGTATTCGCAATTTCGAAAATGAGAAGCCAATAGTCTCGAATTGGAGTTGCTAGAGATTCTATGCAAAATTTCTGCTTTTAATATCCTCGGCGGATATTTGTCCATCATGGAAAGAACTCTTTAGAAGCTTTAGGAGTGAAATCCCAGTGTTAAATTTATAATCTTGGAAAAATAGAGAAGCCCGGTTAGGCAAGTATCTCCACCAGACGATGAGAATTATCGCAGCGACAAACTGCCCTTGAACTTCTCCGCCAGCCAGTTATTAAGCTCATAATACTTTGGAAGTTCGTCAGGTGTCGGGTTCGTGACTAGAATGATCCAGCCTGCAAGGTCTCGGTGGCCGTTCAGTCCCACTAATCCAGCCGCTGGATATCTCACGTTAGATCGTTGGAGGGCGCGGGTGCTTAGCTGGTGTTGCGTACGTGTGCCGTTATGAAAATGCGTCGCTCGTCGGACGTGACGCTTGTGAATATGTTGCAAGGGCGAAGGGGGATGCACGTGCAGCCGCCGCTAGCAACCTTGCAACCCCGGTGCGCAAGCCAGGAACCAGTGAGTGCACGTAAATTAGATCAAGTTTACACGACGTTAATCGAATCTCCATACTCGACCATTTTCCCTCTCCTGGCGTCGCCCCTCGCGCTGTCGATACGTGAACGTCTGTACGTGGCTCCTGGCACTTCCTGCCCTTGCAAACTTCTCTGCTGCATGCCTGCGAACCTTCGCCACGTCCTCCGTAGCAATTCACGCGAAGATTCGGGAAGCAACAGGCATGCGAACAAAGGATTTTCTTGAGAGATGTAGGTTTAAGAAATTTGATGGCATTTCTGTTGATTAGTTTGCATTCAACACTGACACGGTGTGCATAATTCTATCGCGGAAATTAATCGTTTCGATACTTTATTAACCTAGTTGGTCCATTCGTGTCGCCAGCCGTGGCTGACTAACGCTTGACCTGTTCTACTTAGACCGTGACGGGCTTCCAGAGCCAAGTTATTTCGAATGGAATTTAAGAGATTGTAGTATTTATGAGTCCCTTAATGCATCGTGTAGCCCTTTGCGAGGGTGTTTTCTAACCTTCGGACCATTGTATGCTCGTAGTACTTGCGATACCGCGAATCAAAGCGAGCTTGAAATCAATAATTAATAACAGTGTTTCGACGCTTTGCATCCCACATGCGCGTCCACTGGGCTTTAGATTAGACCGGGCGATAATTCATGGAATGGAGAGTTGCATACTTCCGACTACGTAGTCCTTTGTAGCTCTGTGCAGCTCTGCGAGAATCGATGTAACTGTGTTTGTGCAAATGCATCGTGAACATATCGTGAACGACACGTCGATTCGCGTATGTTTCCGCGTTTAGCCAGTGTTTACTTTCAAAATTCATCAACGCGGAGGTAATTAGAAGCTAGACGCGCTGTGACAGAGACGGGCCGATTAACAAACACCCCCAAAGTGGGAACGGGAGGCAATTTAATGTGCAACGAAACGCGTGTCCTGCTCTTTTCCAGTATTCATTGTAATTCGTTGCGGAATCCCTTGAAAACGTTCCCCGAAGGCACGCGTAAAACGTTGCTAATTCGAACGGCAGCTGACAATGAAAATTGAAACGTAACGATTTCATTGTGCCACTGCCGCGGCTTTGAATGCACGTTTCACTGCGCCAGGATGCGCTTTGGCAGTTTGCTTTTTTCCACATTTCGTTCGTTCGCGTTTCTGCTTCTGTTCCATCCCCCTCCGCAAATACGTGTTTAAGGGCAGTGGGAATTGAATGAAACTGACGCTATAGAACCGGATCGAATGTGACAGTAACACGAATGTGGTAACACCGGAGCGATATCTCCGGAAAAAAAATTGGAAGCTGCAATTTTTGCACTGTTTCGAGATAATGATCCCACCAGTGGCCCAAGTTTCTAGTACCACTGCCTTTTTTTCAGAGAAAATTTTACTCCACGATACTCCCTGCTATCTTCAAGAGCCACGGAGGTATTTCAGGTTTTATCGTTAACTGACTCGCCCTCCGCACTGAATTTGATCCTGAATTTTACGCGAAAAGTTGGAAACGGAGTGTTGGTAAAAGAGAGTGGATAATTCGATGGAGACGTGGGGCAACGTTGCTGGAAGGAAATTACAAAAGCTATCGTCTACCCCCCTCGACTTTCGTATCGGGTAAAAGGCAGTCCATTGTGATACTCGAGCAACAATTAGGAGATATCGATATCTATTTCCACAAAGCTCCACTGGCTCTCGAGCCCGGCAATAATTCACTTGGCTGGATCGCCCGTTCACGCTGAATTTCATCTTCGTCGGGGGTTCTCCCCGGTGCAAGTCGATCCTCTCGAAACCTCGAGCACGCCTGGAACGATCGAGTTTCATAACAATACCACTGGCAAAGCCAACTGAAACATTATACCGTCCTACGTGTCTTCACATCGAGGGTACAAATTGGAGACCCGAAAGAGTATTGACACTGAGCTCCCCAATTGTTTTCGCTTCCCCTGACGTTTCCAACAAAGCGAATAGGGGTTAGGGGTTGAATTACAGACTTCAGAGGATGCAGTTGAAGTAGATGTAAATTTGATACAAGTTAGAAGGATTAGTCGTGCATTTTTTCGTAACAATCCCTTGAAACTTTTATTGGAGTTTATGAAACTAGTATTCAACGTTTGATCGTAGATTTTAGGTCTGAACAAAACGTTCACGAATTTCCGTGCTTATTCTCGTTGAGAAGCTACGGGATTAAAACACGTTCCTCTAATTAAAGGTACATATGTGAGCTCACTTGAGCGCAACGAAGAATGAGAAATGAAATTGCCAGTACCCCCAGAGTTATTTCAATCCTATTCATCATCATGGTTTTCCGTCTCCGTAATTTTAACGGTGCAATATGTATCAATATTAAAACTCGATGTTAAAATACCGAAGTAACGTTAATACACGGTTATTGGTCCCTCCCGTTAATTCGCATGAATATACAATCTCCATGGAAACGGTGAAACAGCTCTCACGAAGTTTCGTGCAATTTGCCATGTGATTAAAGATTCCATTTTATACGCATAATTAAAAATAACGCCAGCACCCGCTGGCAATTAATTGGACGCGTTAGTATTCTCGGCAATAGCAATAAATTTGATTAACCTCGTTTCTCCGCAATGTGCTTTATTAAATTCCTCTCTGTTTGCTTTCGTAGCTGGCGCGCTGTGTGACCATTTCCTTCGGTACATTTCACGATATCTTTATTAAATCTCGAGAACGTTTAAATACCTGTTAAGGGAGATTGAAAATTCGGAAAGAGAATTCGCCGAGAATTTTATAACAGACACCCGCGTTTAGGAATCGTTTCAAGTTTAGCAGGACTTTTTTCCCTCGCGTTCCGTGAGTTCTGTGCCACGCTTGGCACGATCCGCTTTAACCCTTTAAGCTAACCCACGACGAAGCCTCGTTAGAAAGCTCGCAAGCTTATGGTGCAATACGGTGCACGGCGTTTCCTCGCAGATTGCTGGATCTCCTTCCACTAAATTCCAGGGAGAAAGAAACGAGAAGGTTCGCTAATTTCTCTGAGAGATACGTCTCTTCATCGTGGACCTACTTGCAATCGGAAGCGAAAATACGAAATAATTTACCAAAAAAAATTTCATCTTCTATAATCTAGAACGATTTACCAAATAACCCTTCCTCATTCCTGTGAAATCCTACTCAAACATCCAAGATTACATTAATACTTATCACGATTTCCACCACGCCGATGTGTCATCACGTTAGGCCTCGTGCTAGGGTACAATTCTCCCCAATAAATCGACTGTATCTTCGGTCGTTTAAGCTCAGCCTGAATCTGGTTCGCTCTCGAAGAAGACGGCTCCATCCAGAGATCGCACACGAAGATCCAGACGAAGTAGACGAGCTCCATCACGCCGATTAGGCTGAAACCGATGAAGATGCCTCCGATGCCGCTGGCGTCGCCTGGAGAGCACAAGAAACCGATTCTAAACTCATTTCGCTCTGCGAAGCCCAAAAGGGTGGAACTGAGAGACGCGAAGCATTCTCGGCTGAAATTGAGAAGCATAAGGCTGAACGAACGCTTTCGCAAATATAATCCCACGCGGGCAAAAGGCAGGAGTTAATCTCCCGGCAGCCTCCGCCGTTTTTTATTCAACGGCGAAATTTACATCGAATTTGCGTATCTAAAACGTTGTTAAAGGCGTGCAGCAAGGGCGGTCATATTTTTCTGTTACGTAGACGCGGAATTATGTACGTCATCGCGCCGCGGCACAAAAACCGTTGAGCCCCTCTCTCTCTTTCTGCACGGTACGTTGCGCGCCGGGGTGGAAGTGGATTTTCGTGACAAAAGGAGGAAAAAAAATATAAGTCTTTTATCCCCAGAGCGCATTACAGCACTTGTAACGCGTACCGAGGCGAGCGTGTCTGTAACATAATGGATCAACTCGTGGCGGAGCAGTTTCGTGCGCTTTTATTTCCTCCCCCGGCTCTCCGAGGCAACAGATTACATTCGCGGGCGCGGAAACTTTACGCTACGAATCCCAACGTTACACAACGGAATCCTCTGTGTCGCGATCTTTGCCTTCTTGCCTCCCGAACTTCCCCTTCGCGGCCTGTTTCGCGGCAGAGATTCGAAGCTTCGGCTGGAGAAATGATTTAAATCATAAAATGTATTCGCCGCGACACTTCTCGAAACAGAAGATTAAGATACGATTCTCCTTGTCGAAATGTATTTCAGCATACTTTAATATATTCCTACTACTTGCTCCAGTGCCTTACCCCCGCTTGAAACTTACCCCAAGCAACAGCTGCTCACTCGTTGCAATTTCAGAAGCTGCTCATTCTCACCACGAAGTTATCGAAAGTAATCATTGGAAGTGAAGAGTTTACCGAGTCAGTTAAAACTCCACGTTTCGAGTAAATTGTACAAAGATCGAAGCCAAGTGGGCGATAGTAAGACAATCTGAATGCGCGCCACGAATCTGTAACTACTAGTGGGCAGAATCGATTCCTCCCAGGGGAGCGATGATAGCGCTACGTCTTCTTTAAAACGCAGGAAGCAATGGTACTCACTGAGGAGTTCGTACCATCGAAAAAGCACGTCCTGTCTGAGTTTCACCGTGCCGAATCGGTTGAAGTACACGTGCAGGACGCTCTGGTTCTCCAGCTGTATGCCGTCCCTTGGTATCGTGTAAACGCAAACGATTAGAGCAGCAACGCGGCAGAATCGCTGTCGAATACGTACGACATCGTCGCGTTCGCTCACAATAGTTCTGTGTTATGGTGACCGGGCGCCAGACGAGCCTCGAACATCTTCGAGCTGTATCTCACGTCGCTGCACTCCGGATAACAATTAAGGCAATGCAACATCCACGTTTTGTTCGTGATGTGGTCTGTGTCGTGATCTTCGTGGGGTACGACGGAGAACCACTTGCCTGGAATTTAAGGAGCATGAATTAATTAAAAAATTAACACGGGAGAATCATCGAAGAAGCGAGTACAAGTTATTCGATGACGGGGGAACTTGACGTTGATTAGTTTCACTTGAAACGGGGTGTAATAATCATAAAAGTGGAAACCAGGGTAAAGGGAAACTGATCGTTGATCGTTGAGCAAGAATTTACTTAATTCGATTCGCAGTGGGTTCGTTAATTGGTTAAACGAACGATACTGCTATGAATACTGAGCAGGGTGAATTTAATTTATACCGCGCGAATTTCGGTAGCGCTTACTTTTGTGTCGGTCGAGGCAGGGTACATCCGGCAGATTGCAGACTCTCTTGGATTCTAAAACACGGTAAAAGGAAGGCTTGAATTACTGGGAACGCACTGACGATTAATTGCAATGGTGGCTGATGGAGTAGCTTTAATCGAGACTGGCAACCGCGAATGAAACATATAGAAAACAGCGGGCGCCATAAAAGCCACCCTTGAGCCGCTGAATCCCCGAGGCGACTCTGGATTATTCGAGTAATACTCGCGGCGAAGCTCACAATTACCTAACGTGGCTACCACGAAAAATATGTTTGAGTCTCGGGGCGCAATATGCTAAAAACACTCCGAATTACAGGAGCCACTATTTAGCTTCTCAGCTCGCGAACGGGGTGGCCATGAATAATTCATAACCCGCCATTAATAAACCACAAAGTTGCATAATGAAGCGGCTTTATCTACGGGCAAGTTTAAACGTCGGGTATAAAAACTGTTTAAAGTGTTCCAGGTTACAAAATCGCGCCGTTTCAGCTTCTGGACTCGCCGTGCTAGCTCCAGACGTTTCGTGTTATTTTAATAAGCAACGAGGAGGCTGGTGGCCCGTCTCGGGGGTGTGCGAGGGTGGACGGGACGCCTCGAAGTTGATCTCGGATTCGCGACGGTCTACAGGCTCCGGGGCGTCCCTTTTTCTTCGGGTTTAATTCCGCGATCCGCTTTAACGCTTTAAGCCGAGCCTCTCGTTAGAAAGCTCGCGAACGCTGCGGTACCAGTTCCCTCGCGGATTCCTGGATCCTCATAGCTTCTAATCCCTGGAAAGCAGAGGTGCAGGGGATTGTTAAGTTCTTGCAAAGAGTTGCTTGACTCTGCGCTGCGCGGTTAGTCTCGGCATCTGGGGTTGAAAGTAAAAATGAGGGGTGCAGACCGCTCCGAGGGGCTCGACCTTGACCTCGCTCGATCGTTCGCAGGGGCATTTCGCCCTTTAACGTTTTAAAGCGTAGGATAAAGTGGATTTTATCCAAGACTTCGCTTCTTAAGCTGTGGTAGCATTTTGTAATGAAACTGTGTAGCAATCTGATCGTAAAGTGAATAATCGGGACAGTTGAAATAGGGATTGTAAAGATTGTGAGACATCTTGCGAAAGAAGGGAGATTATATCTCTTCATTTTCTTAAGCAAAGTGCATCAAGAATGCATACTCTCCGTGCACTTTTCGCAGCGAGCAAGCGCGGTTGGCGCGTTTCTATTTTCAAGTAAGTTGATCCCTCGCCGAGGGGAAACTCGAATTTTGTCAGATATGGCATGAAAAGCTAGAGCAGCGTCGCCTGGTTTGCCTCTGCAGGGAATTCGCTGGGTAAATAAACTCGCGTAAAATTAATCAAAGGTTAGAAAACGTGTACACACTCGTTAATATTGCGCGGCTTCTGCACCGTGCTCGAGTGTAATCTAGGGTAAAGCGTCGCGTGTGGTTTCCGTGTAAAGAAGATACTTGATGAACGAGATAAAATGTAAATCGCTTACTCGGGCCTTGTGCGCATCCCGCCGCGGTCACGAGTGAAAGGATCAAGACACGAGTACAATATAAGTAAAATCAGTTCTCACCCCGGTTGGGCAAGTAGAAGGGTATACACTTGCAGACTCGCCACACGTCCGCGATCTTGCAATCGACGATGCAGTCGCTGTAAGTGTACGAAGACCTGAACTCGGCCATCTCCTCTGAGAACACACAGTGCCGTTGCCCTAACGAGTACGGTATAATGTTCTTCGTGCTGTAAGACACGATCCCCTGAGTCGCCACGCTCATCTCCGTTCTCGGGGATACGAGGACATCTATCACACCTCCGCTTGTCGCGTCTGGATAATCATGGGGATTGAAGAGAGTCACCTGTCGAACAACAAGCGCGAGTTACCTGATTTGACCGGTCGGAAATGTTTCGTCCCGATTATCTCGGCTCCACCTCACGAGGTCGTAAATCCCGTGTTAGATTACCGGAAACAAATATTCTATTGGACACTACTCCAATAGAACTGGTTATGGAATGAGTAACTGAGTCGTGGGATACACTTAACACAAATATATTTTTCAAACGCAATAACCTATTTAATTACAAAAATATTAAGACTACGAAGGTGCGGAGGTGTTGTCGTTTTGGTGGTTCTGAGTTAACTAACTGCTAAGACGATTCCCAAAAAGCTTTCGGGTCGCAAGGAAGGGATGCACCCGTGGGAAAGAACGAGGATGTACGTTGGGGACCTCCTGAGCGAGGGCGTAAGGCCCGAGTCAAGGACAGTTACGGTAAGGGTCGGTACTCGAGAATGCAGAAAAACGAAGGACCGGCAATCGGCCGCATGACAGTAATAAAACCCTAAACGGCGCGACGCAGCTACGTGGCTACAAATATTTCACCCTAATTAACGGAACGCCTCGGTAAGTGGTAAAACTCTTCGAGAGGGATCGGTTTGATGTAGACCAGGCAAACAGAGACTGAACAGGAAAGTCGAAAGAAATTTACCTTCCAACCAGTGATGGGGAGCAAGGAGTGAAAGTAGTCGTTTAGAAATGGTTCCAACAAGACGGACAAGCCATTTTCCTCGCCCAAATTGTTCACCTTCAAGGGTTCCACTCTGTGATCGACGCCATTGATTCTGTAACAGTAGAACGAGAAACGTATCGCGCAGAGCAGTGTGGGGAAGAGGATGAAAAAGCAGATATTCGCGTGCACGAGATACCGCAGTTATCTGGGATACTGTAATTCCGAGGGAGCAAGAAGCTCGGGGGATAAAGGTAAGCTGCGCCGTGTTTGGAAAGGATGGAGAAGCAGAAAACCTCGAAGTTCACGCGCAACCTCTGGAAATGAATCTGCCGCGGCTGAGGTCGGGGGAGGCGTCGCGGCGCGAGTCAGCGTGAATTATGAATCGACAGAACGGAGCGGGGATTAGGGACCCTTGAAACTCACAACGGTATGTCGTCCCCTTTGGTGGCGTAATTGAAAGTGCAACAGAATCCGTCCTGCGTCTTGCGGAACGTGAATATTTCCGAGCAGTTTCTTTCGTCGGCTTGGAAGCGACACCTTAAGAGTATGTCCTCGCATTGCGGCGTCAGCTGAAATCCCTCCGGTATTGTCAAGTACACCTCGTCACCCGCGTATAGAAACTACGCTTCTCACAACGGGAATGAAACATGAACTGTCGCCATGAGATTCGATCAAAGAAAGTGGAGAACGGAAGATAGAGTAGTTACACTTAACAGTACTCACACGCTGCATTACGTCGGTGATATCGTAATATCCGTGATAATAACGTGCCAAAAGTTGATCGATCCGGTACGATTGATTTTGCGTGAGAAACTGGGAATCGTAAAGGTCACCCAGTTGAGAGATCATGGTGAGAATCTCCTCCAGCGAGAAACGAGAGACGTTTGCTCTGAATCTAATTGAAAGAACACTGGACGTTTCATCGCGCATTTAAACCGTTAAAGAAAATAATTAGGAGCATTATATGGTCCACGTGCAAATTGAGAATGGCACAAAAATCCAACGGAATGTTTCGAAAGCAACGTGCAGATTTTTGTGCGTGCAATTTTTCAATCCACCAGCGAATTTGTGTAAATGGACGCGGTTTGCCAGGGATCTACGCAGACACGGTGTGAGGGATGATAAAATAGCGGAAAGAGGTGGAGGATTGCCGTCGAACTTTCGAAACGCTTTTGGTTAGAAATTAAATTAAAAATTCTATCCCGCGCGGGAGTGACAGAATCGCGAGTTTGATTTCCGTGGAAAAAATCCGTCGCGAATCCGCGTTCGGATGGGATTAGAGGAACGGGGTTAAATATTTACCCTTTGTTGTCGGGGTCGCGATTAAGTGGGACCGCAGTCACGATCTCAATATTAATGGACATTTTTGCGCGCTGGAATTAATTAGAGCCGCGACTGTACGCGTTGCATATTAATAGAAGATCGTTTCTTTCTTTTTGCTCGGGGGCAGACTTAAAGTAGGTCTTGCTGACTGAATATTAATAGGAGTTTTCGTGGATTCGAGGCTAATTAAATGAGTACGTTTATGGATTCTGGTATTCCGAGGGTCTGTTGATAAAAATTCAACTAGACTTCTCCGCCTGGATCCACGTTCCGCGAGTAGGTACACAATATTTCGTGATAGAATGTGGAAGTATTCGCGAGCTTCGTCACGTGTTCCTTGGGATTGAATTTTTGCCAGGGGGATATTGGAGGGATCTGTTTGCGGACGAAAGCCGACTGCGGCGCGAAGTGCAGCAGTGCACGGTCAGTGGGCGATGCAACGTGAACCGCAATCGAAATTATCCATGCAGTGCAATTTGGTGTTGCCCGATGAACCGACACCCAAACCACCCTCCACTCGATTGCACTCTTTGCGACCACTGCGACCGCGGGCGTGCTACTCCTGAATAGCGCTCGTGTTCATTTAACACCGGAAGCTTTCTCACACTTCATTCGCCAATTCCATAGCGGCATGGCGACTTATACGATTCACAGGGCAGATGGACACGCCTGAAAAGGAACATTTCTGGTCTGATGAAACAGTCTTCTAACGAGTCGCCTAGCTAAAACTACAGCAATCTATGCACGCGTGATCGAATTAGTAGTTTAATGATCCACGGAGCAAACTCACCTGGAAAATATAAATTCTGCGTGGGGAAGTACTCGGTCTCGACGCTCGTCATGCAGGGATGTTGTATAAAATCCAGATACCCGTGGTAAATCGTGTAAATCATCGCGGGCACGGTGATCGCGTACAGCAGGGACCACAGAACTCTGGAAGCGTCAGAAAATTCGATCCTGCGAAGCTTTCGCGGCACAAACACCGGACGACGACGTGAATTTTAATTAACAACTCCTCCCCGCCCGCTGTAAATTCCAAATATTTACCGCGAACGGACTGTCGTAAACAGTGTCCGGCACGACCCGAGGCACCGAAAGTTACTTTATCGCCGGCGCGTCCAACGATTAAAATTTCCCACGTTTTTCATCAAACACCGTCGTAACGAACTCGCGTGCTCGCAAATTACCTGTCGAACCATGTCGTCCTAGAGTCCACGATATACTTGAATCCAGCCAGCTTCGTGTACTTGCAATAGAGCTTCACGTGTTTCACCAACGTCCTGGAAAAACGCGACCTGTCGTGGCGTTTTCGCGTCTCACTCAAGCCCCAGAAAGCATCGGGCTTCCTTCTGTACTCTAAAGACTCGTTCGCTTCGTGAGTTCGCATCTTATCGTTAACCAATAATTCCCTCGCTATTCATCAACGGTACAAACTGCCGACACGAATTAATTGACACCGCGAAACCGGAGTGAGATTACGAAATTGGAATCACGTTTCACGATACAGAATTTCTCAACGAATCATTCTCTGCGCGGCAGAGAAGGACAGAACCGTGTTATTTGCATACAACGATAAAAAAATAGATGCCAAATGGAAGAGAGACATAGGTAGAAAAAACAAGCTTGGTCTTGTGAATGCACGAAATTTCGGTGTTTCGAAGTGACTTGTGTGATTGCGTTATAGCCACTGCCACACAAGCTTTGGGTGTTGCCAGTTTGACTGGCGGTCCGTGGCATTTATATTCGGCCTCGTATCACGTTGTCGTGCTTACGATACAGGGATCCACGAGCAAAGTCGTCGTATCTGTGGCGTATCGTTCGCCGCTGATGGGCATCGCTTGTTTCACGCACGTCCGGGGCTTGGAATCCTCCACACAGTCACGAAATTCGCAGTGGCTTTTCACCTACTGCTCTGCACAGTTTACGAACAGAGGGGAAGATCGCGTGCGATAGACGAGCCGTTCTGTGTGTAACGGTAGAGCTTGTTTTAGCTTCAGAGGAAGCTTGGTCTAGCGGTGAAAGCAATCTTGATCCATTAGTGATTAGAGATACTTGTTCCAATCTTCGAAGCTGTTCGATGGCATTTGTTGATGCTTCAGTTTTCATGTACCATCTAATTCAATTTAAGTTTGAGGAGATTTAACGACACACTACTTCAAAATGCCACCTGTTTCTACGATAATTCAACCCTGACTGAGTTTCTACCAATAAAAATACAAATTGCATTCTTGGATTCGTTTTGTTTTCGAACAGCTGGCAAGCCGAAGTCCATCAAGATATCGCGAAACATCGGCGGTACTTTTTCAATCGCGAATCCCGACATAGTTATCTTCGCGCTCGATCATTGGGAATGAATTATGCGTCGAAGCATCTATGTGCATCAGCGTAAAAAGCCGTCGTCGCGCGCTCTTCGTGAATATTGCAGTGAGATAATGCAATATTCAGGGGCACTGGTGGAAATGCTTATCGTAACTTTAAACGAAGTGTGATCGCGTTTCCATTTTCATCGGGTCTAGTGCACGCGAGGTGCGTTTCTACAAGCAAGATGCACCCTTAACGAACCGGCGAGTCGTTCTGTAATTCTCGTTACGCGTCCAACCGTTGATTACTCGATTAAAGAAGACGGCTGGGGCTGATCGATCAGACAGTCGAGTAAGAAGAGAAAGGCGGAGGGACGAAGTTGCCGCAAACTTTCCAGACCGTTCGCGAATCGGTGATTTCAGGAGCGCCCACTTCCATTAACGTGCTTACCTGTCGCGAGGAAGTTCGTTGAGCCTGCTGAAGTCTAATCGATATAGGTTTTCGGCTGGCCGTGCTTCGTTAAATGGCCCGTGACTGTACGGCCATCATCAATTAGGCTGCACGAATCGGGCTTCGTTACGTGCGTGCACTGGCGTGATTAACGACAATCATCGGTGACAATCGGATCGTGATATCGCAGAGCGGGCTGAAGCTCGAACGATGATCGATCGGTGAAGTTATTCGCCCGTTACCCGTGAATTATTAATCGAAAATTTCGGCCCTGAAGGGATCTTTCTGTGGGCGATAAACGATGGAGCTCTAACGATAAGTGGAATATTCTGGATCCTAGAAATTCATTATTGAACCGGTTAGTATCTCCCTGCGGAGAACATGTTTAAGGGTTATTTGGACGCACGCAAAGGCAGATGAGAATGATTATAATTAATAGGGGAAGTCGGGGTATTGTGAGCCACGGGGAATCGTGAGCCAGTGTCATCTGTGTTTTACTGGTAAATAATGACAGCTGCAACTATTTTTGAGTTGTCTCATATATGAGGTAATATTTCCACGATCAGTTGAAGTACGCACCCGCATCATTACTTTGCTCTGTTAGCAGACAAAAATTTGCTGCGCTCGAAGTATTATTTTCATTTCGTGTTTGGTCTATTATTGTTACATTTTTCTGTGGATCTAAGCAGGTAACTGTGTTTATAATACACGTGTGACTTCAAGCTTTCGAAATAAATAAAGAAATTTGACTTTGGTGAGGTTTGTGCTATTTGTTTGGGACCATATCGTAAAAATAAGGGTTCGGGGAATTATGAGCCACTTTTCTCGGGGAATTATGAGCCACTTTTCTCGGGGAATTGTGAGCCACTCGATTTTTGACATTTAACGAGCTAACCTCACATGTTTGATGCTTCTCAATGATTGTTTATGCAATATTCGAGCACGATATAAATTTTTTGGCAATATCTAATAGATATTTTATCTGATTCAATTCTTTTAGTTACGATGCCACGTTATTATGCCAAAAATGACCATTCGCTCGATTTCGACAATATTTTTGAGGCAATAAGGCATGTGAAAATTCATAATGCATCGGTCAGGCAAGCTGCCACCGCACATAAAATTTCGAGGGGCACTTTGGGACGATATATCGCCAAATTTTCTAACATCGACGTTGCTACAGAAAATGAGGATTTCAGATTAAACAAATATTTTGTCATTCAGATACATGAATAAACATTTCATAACAAAAATTGTAATTTTTATTTGATTTTTTAAAGTGGCTCACGATTCCCCGAGATTTTCAAAATTCAAGAAAATGCAAATTTTTTGTAATAGTCTTAAAATCATCTAATTTGCAGATATTCGATTAAACTATTGTGTCTAAAAGAAAGGTAAATCTTCATACTACAACATTTAGCGTTGAAATTTGATGAAAAACTTAATTTAATAGCAGTTCTTTGGCAATGAAAAAAAGTGGCTCACAATACCCCGACTTCCCGTATTAATGAAAACTTGTGCGGATTCCGATCGGCAATGAGTGGAGGCAACGCTGTGTACTGAATATTAACCATGACACCTTTCGAGAAATAATTCTTCCATTAAATAATTAAATCGTATGCATTCTGTATTCGAATCCCGTCAGATATGCTAAACAGATAGTAGCTTCATATTAAATCCTTGTATTACTTTCATTGACGTATGTTTATCCCGAAATTGGAGAGCAATCAAAACCAGAAGTATTCCAACCGTTTTGAAACTTTGACATCCTCTCCGTAAGACGCATGCGGCTCGTTAATCCCCGAATTCGCGTATCGCGGCAACACAGTATCGTTACGCGCAACATTCCATTAAATCACAATGCGCGACGTTGTGTTTTCCGCCGGCATTATGGCATTTTCTCGCCCCCATTTCCTGAGCCGCCGTGATTTGCGAGCCGCCTGATTTGCGACTCGCCACCAGCTTCAAGCTTTCCTCTCCACGGTAGAATCGTATTTTTTCCCCAAGAGAGGAGGGGGGACAGATTATCGCGACAATTTTATTACGAGACATTAAACACGTGACCGCGCGGACGCAATTATAACCGCGGCTCGGCTAGCATCAGCGTCGCCAGGTTCGTTGTTGCTTCCTATTTATCCTCGCGGCTGCAGTCGCATGGATTTCAATTATCTCGAGTTAGCCAGTCTGATCCCCAACGAGGAGGAGTAAACCGCGACGCCTAGCACCGTGGACTGGAGATATTTTATTAACGTGCCAAATCCCGCCGGATTTCGCCGTGGATTCGCGCGAAATATCAGCGCAAGAGTGCATACGAAGCACCGACTTTCCACCTGGCGTCGAGCTCCGCGCGTTTCGGACCTCGGTGATCCTCGAGCGATAGAAACTTACGGCGCATCGAGACGGGGGCGCCTCGAATAAGCAACCCTCCCGCTTTCTACCACGGCTTAACAGCCGCCGTTTGTCTGAACCGTTACGCCCCGCGAAAAAGGAGAGAAAAAAAACGGGGAAAGAAACGGGGACGTAAGTGGCGGCGAGCAGCGAGCGCGACTTTCTCCGAGCAGAAAATTTCAGTAAACCGAGGCTGCATTATGCCTGGCACCATGGTGCATCCGACAGCTGCGTGACTACCTTCCACCTCGAGCAGTGTCGTTTGCCTTTGAGATTCTAAAAAGCTGAGACCACGCGGGGGCGTGTGCTGGCGTCACCTTGGAAAACGAAGGGTGCCTGAGGAACTGGGTCATGGTGGAGGACATTGCGTTGGTTGCTGATAAGTATTGATCATCTCTTATGTATGACAAAGTTGGTGGGGAGCTTGGAGAACGTATCATCCCTGTTCAAATTTTGAAAGTTCAAATATTTGCTAAATTCTGTTTCAGGGGTTGCCCATGACGCAGGGGTTGATTGGGATCCCAAGAAATGTCAGTGGATTCAACAATATCCACGAAACACTAAGGAGTTCCTTTGCAAGATCGTTCGGGAGCTTGGGATACTTGCGAGATCGCTGAGAATTCTCAAAATTCACAGAACACTTTGAGCTTCCCAAGACTCCGAGGATGTTGCATCGATGCAGGAGGATGTGAAGGACGCGTAAGAAGTGACGCGGCACGGTCGTCGTATCGCGAACAGCATCATCCCTCTCGTCCTGGTACGACCGTTTAAGTGTATTTTCCCTAATTAATCTCGAGATTAATCCGCGTTTACACCGGCGTACTGCGGACAATCCAATTTAAATCGCGTGCGGCAGGCGCGCTCGCTACGCTGTAAATTGCATGCAACGCGGCCCCGGAATGGAAATTACGGTGACGAGATTCCTCGTCGCGAGGAAGATGCTCCCCCTTTTACGTACGGTGGGAATTTCATCGTGATTCGCCCGTAGACCGGGACCGTTGCTCCTTGTAACGAAATCAAGCCGTAGGCGGTGCATCGTGTCTTTTAAACGCCCCGCTTCCAGTCTCTTTAAAATCCCTTTAGATTTAGATAAACGGGCCGTTTGGCAGTGGGTGCTTTAATCTTCAAGCACTCAGACCCTATAGACACTTGAGTTGAGCTTTTAATTCCCCCTCGGCAGAGTAAAAATGAAATGTTTCATAGCATTTTTCATTACATTTCCGCGTCAATTTCTTACAACACCGATTACAGCTTTTATTCCTCCCTAACTGAACGATTGCGTTATTCTGATTAGTGAAAGGGGATTCACTGCGAAATTCAATCGTCTCGCGCAGATACATCGCTCTCGCGAGAATTATTTTAAACAGCCACCGCGTTCGATACCAACCCCTCCAAAACGCTTTGGAATCGCACTTATCCGTGCATTATGTATCGACGCGTTAATCATACCACTGCAAATAGTTTTGTCGCCGCTATTAATTTACAATGCTCTAGTAATATCCTCCTATAAATTTACACGTGAATGGGGGGAGGGATGTGCGCGTAATTCGAGGGATTAAACGATGCGTCGGATTCGATAATTAATACCAGCAATCGGGTAGCCTGGCATCGGTATCTGGAAAACGCACGAGTTGTTGCACACCTTTGTTAACACTTTTGCGGTGGATAATTTCAATGTCTAGCATGTAAAGCTGGGGATTCTATCGTTGAAACAGTAACCGTGAATTCGACAATTTTAATTGAAACCACTTGTTCACACGAAAATACGTAACAGTGTTCTATCAGCCTGGAAAGTGTTGAGGAAGAAAGACCGAGGAAGCAGAGAGATGGGAAACGACAGAAATGCTAAAAATGTACAGAGAGGAGGCGAAAGGAAAAACGTTCTCGAAGGAAGCAGCGAAAGGAAGGGGCGAAACGTGGCGTGCTTTTTCAGTTCGGCGTTTAATTCCTCCGCGGCTCGATGCGTACCTACTTGGCGAACGTTTCAGCGAGAAGTCGCGGGGAACAAAAGAGGCGAGTGCCGGGAGCACAAAAGATTAAGCGGGGAGTTAATTACGGTCTGTACGAGGGTGGACGGGGGTCTCGAAGAACGCGTACGTAGTCGCACTGGGCGGAGGAGAGATAAAGGAAAAGGAATTAAGAGAAACACTGGGCCATTTTCCATGCACGACAAAGAGGCAGCCCCTTTGTTTGCCTCTAATTGCGTGACTAGTCGCGTTACACGTTCCACGTCCGTCTTATCTCCGCCTTTTTACCATCCGCCTTTCCTCCCTGGCCTTTTGTTTCCGTTGCTACCGCGTTTAAAAATGGCACGCGCGAGCGGAAGAAGTCACTGTGAGATCGCTAAAAATTCAGTAGCTCCTACTCCCGATTACCGCTCAACTCGTTCGTGCTTCAACTAGAGTCCTCTGGATGGGAGTACTCGAGGCCCTGGTGGCTGATATCTCGAGCGTTGAATTAGAATCTTTGAGAAACGATCGGCGAATATCTTGCGGGTATTATTCAAATCGCGAAGAATTGAGCATTGAGTGAATGGAATTGCCAGTGATCGAATTACGAGAGAAATTTAGTGACTTTCGCTGGGGTAGGTGCTATTTTTATTGGGGATGGAAAAGGAGGGACGGTGGGTGGGGAATAAAGAGGAGACTCACGGCTTCTCATGCGCGAACGAACGAGGCATGTGGCGAATAGCTGTGGAAGACGATGGGAAGAAAAGTGAAGCTTTGTTAAGCGCAAATTGAATGGGTGGTCACACCCTGGCTTCCTCTCGTCGCTTCTTGTAACCAAACGTGGCTGGGTTTTTAACCGACGAGGATCGAGCTGGCGAAGATCGGTTCGATAACGTACGTTCGATGCAATTTGCATGAAAAGATTGTGAGAAAAATGACGTGGGCCCCGATGGGATTGGAAATTTCGAGTTGCATTACTATTACCTACCTACCTCGAGTAGATAAAGTGCAAAACTACTAGCAGGATGGTATTTATTTTAAAAAATTTCGCGCGAACAACTCCTAACAAGCTCGTTAGCGACATTTCTTTAATTTCACGCTGGTGATTAAATTCTACGCTTTCGAGCAACTTCGTGACATCGGCGATTAATTATTTGGCTTACCAAACACTCGAAATTGAAAAACGGGAAGGGTGGAGTTTGTGACGCTCGAATTAATATTAATGCCGCTGACAGTGCAAACGCGTTCAGACAACTCGTAAAAAGTCACGATACGTGGACAGAATTAATAAATCATTATTATACACAAACATGTGCTTCCGTTCCGTTGATACGGATAAACAGGGCGCTGTTTGCTCATTTCGACGCATGCAGTCGCGTTAATCCCCTCGATAAATAGAAGGTAAACATTTAGTACGTTATGCTTGAAGGTTTGAAAGGGAATCGCCGGAATGGGATAATAATATAACAAACACGAAACCAATGAAACGTGATGTTTCAAAAACACACGGACATACCTACGATCCCACAGAAAGCGAGATGAAGGGCGAAGACAAAATGTGCCATGAATGGAAAACGGTGGGAAACCATTTCAGACTGCTTCTCCCATTCGTTCGACGACTTCTCTCGTCGTTAAGCCAACGGGCCCTCTCATTTTTCATGCATTAAAGTACGTCGCGGAACAAGCCGCGTCAAGGGACAGGAATTCTACAAGAATCTATCAGAAAACGATAGGGGCAAGGGGTGCGGGAGGGAGGAGGAGCCGATCCGTGTCGAATAAAAGTGGATCGATGCCGAAGGACAGGATGATAATAAAAAGGATACGAGCGTGTCTACGTGTGCCAGAATATTTAGGAAAAGGAGAAATTTATTTCTGATCGAATGGAAGACCAAGTGATACCATTACATGGAAGAACGTTCGTTTTTTATCACCCTTACTCTGGTCACTTTATTTCAATCGCGCTGGAGAAACGAAACTGCAAAGTCGAATCCGGTGAAATTGGGAGGGCTTTCAAAGGACACCGATGAATTCTCGAGAAATAGGGAACGATGGGAGGACGAGGTGCACGAGTAACGAACGTTCGCCTCGTTTCTGATCGGTCCGCGCTCATTTTTAATGCATTGGAAGCGACGTGGTTGGCAAAAGTCGAGGAGCCATGGATCGGAGGTAATCGATTCACGGGGTAGCGTCGCGAGGAATGTTCAGGACGGTGGATATTGTCGCGAATTCAATTATGTCCAGGAGATATAACGGCGAACGTAATCATTGCGGGATATCGCGTCTCGCAATCTTGCCTCGCCCCGTGGCCGCGCGATTCGCAATTACCCTCTCGCGTTGTTCGGAATAATGCTGGCTCCGGGTGTAACCTAATCCCATCGCGGGGGTGGTCTCCTCTTATAGGGGTGCGTGCGATTGCCTCGGAGAAGCTGCTGCTTGGAATCCGTTACGATTCTTGTTGTTACGAGAACAGCGGCGCGTATAAAAACTCACAGTAATGCGCCTCAGCGGTTGATTATCTCGAGCTTCGAATTTAGCCAAGTGCGCGCTGCTGTTGGTCCTATAGAGAGACGAAATTTAGAATTGGAACGCTTCGCAGAGGAGCCTCGCGTTATCTTCAAACTTCTTCGTTGCTCTTTTTCATCAACTTGGATGGCTCGATTTGAAAAAGCAGTGTACAAGGGTATTATTTGCTATCAGTTTGGCCATGATAGTGAAATGTAGTTTAGAATTTTAGATGCATCTCGGACTCATTCTGAATGTTGTGGATGGCACTCGGTGGATGGATACATATGCGAAAAATTTTAAATTAATCCAGGTGTGGACAATGGCGGTAAAACACATATTTTCTGTATATTGTAATTTTATTGAATAAATCAATATAATATTAATTATTTCCGTATCCTACGAATAGGTTGATAGTTTAAGTTTTCAAAAAATCATTTTCAAGAAATATTGCAACTTATATCTTGGTTTTATTACACTTATTGCTTAAGTGATCGCCATTAACCATTCTCTCCTAAGCTTTGATTCTAGAGCGTAGGACACTATCAACGATTTATGTAACAGTGTATCATAATCCCTAATCAGTGGACGTGAATCGAACCCTGCCTCGATTTCTTACCACGGTGCGTCAGGTGGTAGTCTCAGTCGAGTCACTGTCCCGAGAATTTGTGCATCTCCGGGGACAGCGTGTCACGCGTCACAACTGTCGCACCTTTGTCACCGAAGTAAGACAAGCAACGTCCCCGTTAATCTTCAGCAATCTAGCAGGGTTGATCCCGGTCGTGCCGTGGATCCCTTAGGAATCGCCTTTACGCACCATACTTGCCGTTTACGCGGCCGTATAAGCTGCGGGCACGCGAAGTTGGCCCTTCCCAAGTGCGATACGGTCTCGATGAGTTCACTTTACGAGTGTTTGACGACGACCGGATCGGCTTCCCGCGCAATCCTTTGGATGGTATACCTAAAGGTGTCGGTCTTACATCGCGTCTCGTAAAAATAAATAAGAGAGGTTTCGCAGTACCGTGGCCCCGGAGTCTTCATACGAATCACCGTGGATTCTGCACGGCTTTCACGTGGATCGCGATGATTTTTATAGTACAATCGCGGAACGTGGGAAGTGTTCTCTGTTGGTTTCGTACGATTCGATAGGATATTTGGAACAATTGCAAGCGACAAAGGGATGGAGCCCGCGTTGGTAACGTTACGCGTTCGCGAGATCGTTAATATTCCCATTACGCGATGAACGGAATAGCCGGCAGCGTTTATTATTCCGAAGGGAGCCGGAAAATAATAAAGAGGATCGCGTGACAGCCCCGCAGCGTATACCCGTTCGCCTCTAAAATACGGAAAACGCTTAGTTTAGCACGCGGCGTCTGCCCGCGGCGTATTACCACGGTGAAAATATTACGAGCCAGGGAACGCTTAATCGGCCGCGGTTCGTTCGAGCATACGGCCACTTAGAATCTGTCCGTGAATGCTCCGCGGCCTGGGGAAAAATTATTGGGCCGCTTTTCCAAGCTGCCGGCCCCGCCGGAAAGTCGAACGCTTACTTGCACGTACACGTGCTGTGCTTCTTCGAGCTTGTTCCCTTATCCCCTTAAAATCAATTCCAAAGTGTCTTCTAAACAAGAAAAATATCCGAGCTCCAGCCATCGAGATTAATTACCTCTGCCACATCAGAAATCCTCAATTTCAATATTACAACTGTTCAGGTCTTGTTTAATGAAAATTTTAAACCGTCAACGATACACGCTGAGGTTGTTTCAACTGCCTGGCAGTAATAAGCGATTTCAGTGGGAGTTGAGTAGCACAGCACCGTATTTGAACCGACGCGATCGGTTCGCCCTAATCTGTGGCTATTTCGCTGGTCCGTGCACGTGTATCTGATGCACCGAAATAGTGATTTGCGGGCATCAGTCAAACAGTGCCACATGTTACCAGTCGCCGTCATAACCGTGCGTCATATCGTTGTCGCCGGCTGTGCGCCGCGCGTCCCCTCGTTTCCCACGGAGCTCCGAATCGCGCGGGATTGCGCGAAATTTCACGCGAGCGATCATCATCGTCGTCATCGCGGCGACCGACAGCCAGGGGACGATCGCTTCAGCCAGCGATTCGGGATTAAAAGACGTGCCAACTCGAACCGATCGCGCGGAGATAATTCGCGCGTCTCCAGAGGAACGGATCGAGTCATCCGGAAAACGAAATGACGCGTCGATAGTATTTTACTCGTCCCCATCGAGCGGAAAAAGGGCAACCCGCGAACGTTGAGGGGGCACGCGGGAAATTGAATGCAATCGAATGCACCGCCGTGACTTCGTTCCGGCAACTTCGTCGAATTTCGGGGATTCCAGGGGACCTTTATAGCAACCGTTTAAAAGGGCCAAGAATTTTCGTACTCGTCCGTTTGAAACTCATCTACTTTGCGCGACATGAAGTTCAGACGTTCCTTGCTCGGCTCTTACGTAGTTAGAACACGCTGATGCGTCGAATTCCTCTATTTCCAGCTCGTCGAATACGCTCATCTCGACTGTTCCACGTGCAACGAGACGTGAATCTTCGTCGCGAGGCAGAATCAAAGTGGTACATGCAGAGCGATTTATTTCGTCAAATGTAACGACGTGACTCGGGCTGCCCTTTCCAATAATTCGAATAATTTCTTATTCGAATAAAAATTTAGTCGACTCAACGGACGAATAAAGTGATCACGTGGTTTCAGCGATGTATCGTGACACCACTGACTGACACCTGTGTGACCTAATGTTTTAGGTTAAGTAACTCTTGTCATAGCTCGCACTTTGCAGAAAGATGTATGACTGCGGTATTACATAGAGTGACGTTTTGATTTATTTTAAATAAAATTTGCTCACGTCAATCCATTTAAACTAATGAAAAAATCAATCTCTTCAAATTATAAGCGTTCATTGAACGTTTTTAAATACATACAAATACGCACACTTCCAGACCCACACGTCCAAACGTATGTTGAACACAGTACAGACTTCCATAGATAGATACCCGACAGGGTATCACATTTATTCGTTGTTCATTCAGGTCGAATAACGAATAAATTCTTATTCGTACGAATCTGGCTAGAATAACGGTACAGATTTATTCGCGAATAACGAATAATTTTTCGACGAATAAAATCGTCATTTGTTATTCGCGAATAAATCTTGGGGATTTATACGAATCCGTATCCGAATGAAAATTTAGTCGAATAATGCCCAACTCTGCTCGAGGTTCGCTTTTAGGAGAACGCTATAACCACAGCGAGACGTGATATCCAACTACATAATCGTAACGACCAGCCGCAGTAGACTGATAGTTTAACTTTAATTAATGCAAACTGCATCCCCCTGCTTTTCTTTGTAATTGCTCCGCGGGGTTGCGTAATTCTTTACCACGCGAGATACGCGTTAGAACGGGGGTCCTTTTCTCTCGCTCGCTACGGAGAGGGAAATACCATCTAGCTACGGGATGGCATGAAATTTTAACGCGACGAAACCTGGTTAGGCGAAAGCGTGCTGTAGATGAGAGAGGAAGTTGACGCGTTGGGGGATGCGAGGGAAACAAGAGTTCCCAAACTGGATGCTCTTCCGAGGAAGCTGGAAGGTGTATGATAAATTCCATCGACAGCGTTTCAAAGTAAAGGCGCGTAAGTTATCTCTGAGCGCGAAGGGGTTGATCTAGAATTTTGCAAGATTTCATTAACACAGACTACAATTACAAGTGCGCATTGTAAGTTATCAATGTTGGGAAAGCATCAGTGGGAATACCAAGCAGAATATACCGTGAGGTTGGTCTGATACAAATAATATTCGTTTAAAAATAATATTCGTTTAGATTCGTTTCGGAATATGCTGTTTAGCCAACTTTCTGTGTAACCTGTCAACTGCGTTGCTGCGTTTATGTTAGTGTAGCGAGCGGACTGTTTGTACCATTGTATTATCTGTTTATACTATGTACTCTAAAGGGTCTTTACCCGTTAATAATAATAATAATAATAATAATAATAATAATAATAATATCGAACCAGCGACTAGAACCACGCGTCGTGGAAGCTTCTCTTGAATCGAGGTTCAAACAACTTCCACTTTGCCTGGAAGCAAACCCATGGACTTTTCAACCGACTTCGAATCGTGCTTCGTTGCCACCACGATAAATCTTGTGGGGAAAAAATGTGCGGGGGGAAAGGACGAAGGATTTCACCGCAGAAATATTTGAGTGGCTCGATAACGCCGCAAGGATTTACGTGCTCCCCGTCACCGAGGGTTCTCCCCCATCTGAAGATCGAGCAACATCGCTGGCGAGAATCCTGGGATCATCCCCTCGATGTTCGACACCGATATAGGTAAATGTAAGTCCGCGAGAAGACATTGGATCATGACTAGGAATGAAGGCGAGCAGAATCAACTGACTATCACTGAAGCTTACTCGTTTTTTTAATCGAAGCTACCTAGCACTTCCTGTCAACGAGCCGCAGATGTAGAAATTGCACCTATGAGCCTGTGCAAACTTGCTCGAATGGAGTTTGTGAATTTTTTATCTTCCCCTCGGCTGTTTCGATTCCGCGGCTATTGTGCTTTAAAAGTGCAAGATCCCTGGGGCTCGTCAGACTCGATCAGGCGGTGATGCATTATTCAAATGACGTTAATAAAACAAGCCTCGTTCATAGCTCGTAGGGAGAAGGAATCGTTCCTAAATCGAGATGGAATAAATTATAACGTGCATCGCGTGGGGATGTAATCACGGTTCGAAAGTTATTAAACGTTTGCCGCGGATCCTGTTACGAGCCAAGGTAAATACAATTGCTCGCGTCCATTGTACGAGAGCCAACCCCGGATGTTATAAGGTACGTGCGTAGAATACGTCGGGATGAAACGTCGGAATATCGAGGTTTTATGGCGCGCGATATCGGCTTGGAGGCGGGATGAGTTATGGCGAAGGAAACTACTTTTTTTCACGCCGCGCGTCCTGCACGTCGAGAACGTATCGAGTCGTTATTTCGATGGTAGACATTATTGACGAATAACTGTCCGCCCAGAAGCATAGATCACCGATAGCTGCGCTGTCGTTTTAAAACACTGACCCCTCGGTCTTGTATAACAATACTTTCGGATCGAAGTAATGAAAGTACAAAAGATAGACGAGGAATACTGAGAAAACAAGCCCGCTTTCTGTTCTAATGTTCCCCCAGCCGCTCTGCCCACGCAAGTTTTCCTCTGGAGAAGAGGGACAAACACTTTACGTAACTCGATCGAAACCAAGGCGAAGGAACCGTGGCGATCTCGCAGAACGAAGGACGTCGAACTTCCTCGATCCTCGAGCACATCCCATGACCCGTGAAAAGTTATACCACGGCGCGTCGAAGATTAAATAAATACCAAAGAGCCAATTACAATATCAAACGGGGTATAAAGTAGCTTCTGTAGCGTTTGATTAAAGTGCAAAGCCCATTCAATTCATTGAAATTCATTAGAAACGGCTTTAACGTCGCGTCGCTCGTTCGTCGCTTCCGCACGATAAGCGCGGGAAAAGTGAAACGCGAGCTACCATTCGCGAAGAGGGTGGTTTAGACTAACCCTTGAAAAGAGACCAAAATAAATTCCATGTGACTTGTGGCACGACGATCTTTAAATCCACTCAGTGTCATCAAGTTTCTTTGTATAAAAAGACACTGAAATATATTTTTTTACTCCCTTAATTGCTCCCCAAGGGCTGCTGAATTGTACCAAGGGATCTCTCCAGCTAGATCAATAAACGCAGAATACATCAAAAGGGGTGACAGTGGATGAACTAGCCTCGAGCGACCAGCCGAGTAATCCGAAAATTCCATTGGCTCCGGTGGCTGTTTAAACAACGACGAACCACAGGGTGCAGCTTCCTTTTGCCAGCGGAACGATGACAATACGCAGCTGGCAGCTTGGAAACACGTCCGACAACAGGGGTGTTCGAACTGGGGGACGAGGTGAGGCGACACGCGCGCATACACACGCTCGGCGATTTCAAAGCCTATCGATCGCGTGGCCGCGAGGACGGCAATTCAATTCTCCCCCGTCGACACTTGCCCGAGCGAAAAAGCGCGAAGGTTAATCGCTGTAATGCGGATTTAACGCGTTGCCTGGCACACGCGTCCCCGGAAACGTTGCCACCACTTCAAATTTTCATACGGTCCGGGCCGGGGTCGCGAACTTTTCTCCACCCGCGGTAATGGAGCGCAATTTTCCCCTATCTCTGTCCTTCGGGCGAGACGAACTGTGGGGGTGAGTTCACTTCCGCCCTACTCCAGCTGAATCATAACTTTAATATCGTCGTAGCGTGCAATGTCTTATTGTGGGATTTTAAATGTTTTATCTTGACTGACTTTGGAATATTTAGCGTGGACTCGGTTTAAGTTGTAATAGGGGGTGTAAGATTCGGTTGAAGAATTAGATGAGGGTTTGAGGATTGCGAGGACTGAGGAGTGTAGGAGGGGAAAGTAGTGAATATTGAATTCTTGATTTCGAGAGAATCTGTTCTGTTAAAGGGGAGTTTCCTGCGTTTAATCGCATTAATTTCGCGAGCATTAAAGAAGGGCGAAGGAGGGAATCTTATTACGTGGATCTGCATGGCTGGCAACCTGTTAAAACTGACATTCCAGTCACGTGGCGAATAAATTGCTCCGATATTCGTGCGAACGACTTGGCTGATTTTAATTCGATTTCCTGGGCTATGCGACTCGATTCCCTGGCGATCCACATTAAATATAGGTGGTTCTTCGTTGCCAGGCTTCCGTGCTGACGTGTGTTTGATCTCTTTTAAATAATAGATTCTTTCGGCAGACGATCTGTCTGCTTATTACGCGGACTTTTTGCTGGAGAGTTCTACTCATAAACGATGTTTCGACAATTCTGATCCATGTTTTCACGTTTTTTGGGTAATCAGTGGAGAATAATAGCGAGGGTGTGACGCATGGCACATTCTAATTACTGGATTGTTCGCGATATAATGCATTCGCGGTGTACAGAATAGATTCGAATCAGACCTGATCGCAGTGATCAAATATTTGAACGTCAACATTTCCGTGAAATGCGTTGACAACAGAAATTCATTTCGACCCCAGGATATTAACAAATACCAGTTCATATTAGCGTTAAACCCTAAATTCAATGAACAGATTGGGAGAGCCGTGCTATTTATTAACGAATTAACGATGATCAACATCATATAATTCTCAATTTCACGATTCCTCTTAAACAATCAAAGCAAAACTATCTCACAAATTCACCAAAACTTAATTCTGTCCCCTAGAACTACTTTACACACCCATACGTTGACCTATACTACTTGCCCATGACCCAGTCACAGGTTACACACATCCCCCACATGTACTTTTTAAACCAATAACCTATTTCACTACACAAACCCCTTTCTTTACGATCCACGACTTACTCCGTACCCCCTAAACACAAACAACTGAAAACTACAATCACCATCCCGGAAAACTTTCCATGAATCAAGACACGACCGCTACTGGCGTCCACAAGCGAAAACCGCAACACGTAGCTCACTTGACTCCGTTTCGCGGTCCAATTTCCACCCCCCGCGATAGGGAAAGCACCAAGCTGTGACGAGGGTGAGGTAGGGCGGGAAACACGGGTGTGTGAACGAAGGGGGAAGTTCGAACAGGTCGGAGGAATGTTCCTGCTGGATGAGAATTCCGCGCGAAAGCTCAACCGACGTAAAACGAACCGCAGGCTCCGGGTATTTCAGCCATTGTTAGCGCAGCCCTTCCCTCTCTTATTGCACACCCTTCGACGTGAATCTGGCGGCTGGAACGGCAGCGATCATAACACAGAGGACGAAAGGATCGGGGCGAGACCGGTTGGCACGTTCCCTCCGCCTTGGGGAAGAGGTTTACGGCCTTCGTTAAAGGATTTGCGCCCCACGACAGGCATCTTGCTGGCCGAGATCCGAGGGGGGTCCAGGGGCGTGGCTTTTGATTTGGATCGTCTGTGCCTTGAATACCCCCGAACGAAGAACTGATCTTGCGGAAAATTGAGATTATCGCGGGTTGACCTGGTTCTTTGTAGTCGTCGCAACCGACACCCTCGCCCGGTCCCTGGGATTCGAGGGTTCGTGTGGCGGCGGCGGTCTGGTTACGTCCGGGGTAGGTTCGCGGTAATTCGATCTCTGAGGGATAGCGAGCATCTTTGGCGCGCCAGTGAAAAGTGTTTTTTTTTCAACACCTGCATGAAAATGTGTGCTTTTTCACGCCTGCTAAGCGGGAGCAAAATGACCAATTTCAGACGTATTCGCGGAAAATCTTTCTCCCAAGGGAAAAAGACTTTACGCGCATGCGTATTCGCAATTTCTTACTTTCCTCCCAAGGAAACTGGAGTTTGACGTTACCCTGTGGTATGAAGATGCAGTTGTTCGACTAATCGTTATCGATCATGTGTGTTTTATCGTATATTACAACTGTCATCGAAAACAAAGTACGAGATGGTATATAAAAAATGTATGGAGTGGCGAGATAACGAAAAATAAATGAGCAATTGAAAATGCATATTTTTTTGCGAATCCCTCAGCAGGCTTACAAAAAACACACATTTTCATCCAGGTGTTGAAAAAAATATAATGCGTGACAAGGGAGAGAAGCGATTTCGCCTCGCGTGAAACTTCACGCTCGTCGGAATCGCTTACTTCTCTCCCTTGTAACGCAATGTACTATTAAGGGGTGGTGCAGTGAGAATGACGAACGGGAACGAAAAATCGCAGAAACTGTCAGTTAACAAAGATCAAGGGTAACTTTATCCTCAATTTCAGCAGATTATCCTCGTTTCAGTACGAGATGCTTTATTTGTGAAATTCAACGTCTCCTCCTGCGATCTCCTCTCATTTCTCTCCGACATGGGAACGATAACGTTATCTCCTCCGCGTCAAACGACATTGTCTTATCATTCTTTATACGAGCCGTTCATATCGGGAAAGGACGCAGCCGAAATGGACCCCGCGACTCTGCTCGGCCCGTATCTCACATCTTTACCGTTCAATTTCGGGATATAACCCTAGGCCGGATGAGAAAACTTTTATTTACCCAGCGATATTATCCAGACCGCGGAGATGGCGAGCGACCCTCGTCCGAATAACGTCGAACCGTCGTGATCGTTTTCCACGCAAGGACAGCTTGATCTTACGGCCCGACCGAGAACACTCCTCGTCGACCCCTTTTTTCTTTTTCTTTCCTCTGACAGATACACGAATTCCCTCGTGAAGTGATTGACCAGCGATCGCCAGGGGAAACTTCATCATTTTCCCATTCTCCGGCGACGGGGTAGTCGTCCCCTGTCCTTATCGCGAGGGTGACTAGTGATTTCCCAACGTGCGGCTACAACGATCTTTAGAAATTCCAGGCGGGTAAACGCGGCGACTAATTAAAACTAACGATCGAGGGATAAAGTTGAGGAACTAACGAGCAGCTTACGATTTTACAAGTCCCTCTCGTAAAGCTCGTGATAATACTTTGCTAACTGTCTGTGCTATTTCGGAGCCAACGATCGGCGCCGATTTCCACGGATAACGATCGTCGTGTTAGCTCCGGGCGTTCCGGCAATTACGAATTCCGCGTAAGTATGGCGAGACATTGGCGAGTGGCTGCGAAATCACTCTTGGAGGGTGAAATAATTTGCCACAGTGAAGTCTGCTCGCTATTTCCCGCACGTTCCCGCTTCGCCTTGCCTCGGCTCCGCTTTCTTACTAGTATTTTTCAAGCGGGATTATACTGAACTCGCGGGATCCTCGAACGTGTCCAAAAGGTATCGAGGATTTGTTTAAAAACGCCGAGTTACGGAGCCACGGAAATTCTCGCCCGTCAAGTCGACTTGATTGCGAATTGGAATAGATGTTCGCGGCTGTTAAGGGTTCGTGACTGCGCTTAATGCAGCTCTGACAGTCTAAAGCGCTGCATTAAGCGGAGGATGTTAACCGACACCTCTACTCGAATTAACGAACGCCTAACACCATCGAAAGCGTCGACGTGCCAACGTTCCGTCACAATCAAAGCTCCCTGGGAATTAGTCGGGATTCCATCACGTCTGTGTAAACAATCTACCATAAGTTAATCGAGGTTCTACTCGAAAATCATTAGCTACAGGTGTTTTCTTTGCGATCCAATCACGCCTCCGTCGCGGGATAATCGAAATTCTCCAAAGTACAAGAGATAAACTCTCCGCCCTAAGTTTCCCCTTTGAATCGACTAAGCTTCGATCAAAGTAGACGGCTTGCTGTAAGTTTCTCGCTTAATACATTGGGGTGTATTAGTCCGGGACGATATTCCTGAATTATATGCTTAGCGATGTTCTTAGTACGAACCCTTTTAGTTGTAAGCCTAGTTGCCTCGCTAAACCTTCTTAGGCAAGTTCTCAGCGGCTACGAAATGTTGAAATAATTAATTCCCTATTTAGTACTTAGCTTCTAAACGCTTGAATTATTCACAAAACCCTTCCGCCCTTGGAGAATCTCTCGTAATGGAAAAGTAACTCGTCTGATCAGTAGATGGGTGGTTCTACTGTGAAACATTCGTCCAGGGACCACGCGAGCGTGCCCCAACATTGTCACGGTGTAATTTGCGCCTCACTTATCGGCTCGCGAACGGGAATCACGCTCCAGCACGCGCTTTATGCGCGCACGGGAAGGATAACGTTGCAACGCGAAACCGCGGACACATAGGCTGGTGTGTAACGGGCGTCATTGATCAACGGAACGTTTCATTTGCTCGATGCGGGGACGAGAAGTCGCACTCGTTCGCGTTTGTTGCACCGTGACGCGACCCATTCAGCCGTGGATCGATCCGTGGCCGCAAAACGGAAGGCATGTTCGTTCGTGTGCACCGTTAACGCGATTACGTGTTAATCGCCTCGAGGTGAGAAGTTTGTCGCCCCTTGTGCGAACATCGGCGATGGTATCGCAACTCTCAGGTCCCCGACACCGTCTTGCAACAGAATTCGATCGTTGCACAAAGGACTGTCATTCATTCTACGTTATTGCGAGTCCGCAACTGTCGGGACAGGTCGATGTAAAAAGGGCTTTCGTAGTCAGAAGTTCGCCCGTAACTTCTACTTGACGAGCAACTCCGTCGAGTGGAACTTTCGTCTGAAAGAAGCCTGACAGTGGGGGCGAAGGAAAAAATTGAGGTCGGAGAAACGAGGGAAGGGAGGAGCAAACGTAGAAAAGGGAGAAGTGTCCCCGAAGAAGCGTGCTGTCCACGTGGCACCACTCGAAACTCAATTTTCCCTATGCGCTCTGCAGCTTTCCTTCGCGAACAAGGTTACCCCTCGTACGAAGGATCGCCTACACGCTGGTTAGAGTGGAATCTGTGCGAGCGTCGGTGTGCACGAGTGGAAAAGCATCGAAAGCTGATTAGTATCGAGGGTGTCCCCTGTTTTCGAGCACAAATTGTGTTTTCCGTGGATGGAGGTTCGGTGTGTTAGCAGGAATGCAATCTCACGCTGTACGATTTCAAGGAACAGCTCCTCGCCCCACCCTTTTTCCACGCTGGCAAGTGAAGAGGACACTACGAACTATATTAGCGCCTTTAGACCAACAATTATATTGCAAATCGAAATTCCACTCGATCAAGTACCTTGAACGGTAAAAGTGGTGCCAAGGGACGAGCACAAAAACGTCGTTGCGAGTAACGCGCAGTCTATCGTGGGAGTGTAGAGGATAGAAGAGCCAGAAGGGGTTATAATTACTAGGAATGCTCTTCCGCGTTCGGACCGAAGTCGTCGTGACAGCTCTTTCACATCGTCCTTCTTCCACCCCCTTGACTATCTCGTCTCGACTGGTCGCTACGCTCCAAGGGCTGGCCCTCTCTCCTTTGTTCTTCCATCCCCTTTAGTCCCGATAGTTCTCTGGCGCAGGCCATCCCGCGGGAAAGACAACGGTGCCTAATTCCCATCGGGAGAATCGTCGGAGACAAAGAAGCCGCCGATGATGATGTGTCTGGCGGGCCATTCGGCTGGATAATCTGGGTACCATTCCAGCAATGGGATCGATGAGGAAGAGCGGACGAGGATTTCATGGTGGATTTCGTTTTCTGCCGGGGCAACTGGAAATAGGCGGAGCTCCCGTTCCTTGTATTCTTTTTCCGTCGTTTAATAATTCGCTAAGGAAAATGTAACTCGAGCAAGTTCTTGCGCGAGGCTTTAACTTCTGGAAGATAGCGGTTGTAGAGGGTATTCATGAAATTTCAGTGGTGGTCGTTTCGCAGAAGCTTGATGAAACAGGTATCGATTTATTATTCGAGTGAATAGATCGAAGGAAGGTAATGTCAGTGACAAGCAGATGAAGATGAATTTGAGGGTAAATGTGAAAGGGATGAAACGGAGTAGGCCCTCAGTAGGAATCAATGGATACGTAGAATGAAGAGGGTTTGGTATTATTTTAACCACGAGGCCTAGGCCGATTATTTGTAATGAGGAAGTAGCGAATGTCAGTGAATAGTCGGACGCTCCGCACTGCACCATTTAAGTAGTGATATTTCAAGTATAACTACTCAATGTATATACCGATCAAAGGAATGCTTGTTAGTTCCATCATTGAGTTTAAGTAGTTTTGCTCCTGATTTATCAGACATCCATAAGCAATGTATCTCTCGCAAATAATTCTGCTGATAGAATTCTAAATTTCAATCGTTCCATTGATATTTCTTCACAATTATCACAGAGGCTAACAAATTCCAGCAATATTGCATACACCGAGTGTAATTAAGGTCTGAAAGTGTCTCATCAGAATTTTCGAGCAGGCCATTCTCTCCTAACTGCATACAACAACGGACACTGTAAAAAGTGATATGATCCGTGCTAGCTTCACGTACCTAAGCTCCAGCGCGTTAAATATTTATTGACTTCCTCAACTTTCCGCGTACTCATTGTCGAGAAAGCCACCGCCAAGATAAATCGGTCCTCGGTGGCGTCCCGCTCGATGATCCTCCGTTTCTTTCATAAATAATCTACATCAGCATCCGTTCTCGATCTTAGAAACTGTCACGAACATTCCTCCGGTGCGGTTGAAGCGTCATCTTCTCAAAGCCCACCGTTAGTTACATTTAACGAGCATCTTGTTTATAAAAGCATTCTCATTTTCCATTCGCGACAGCACTGATAGCTACGTACTCCAATCTCCGACCCTTCACACTCGCGTCTTTATCAGGATCCAGAGACGTCAACCGATCGTCATTCCCAACGAACACGTCCGTGATTACGAGGAAACCTTCTTAGGGAAGAAAGCCCCTTTTACTGCCCAGATTTTCGTAAAAGCCCGCACACTTTGCTCTCCCCTGCTCACCATCTCGTCGCGTTTATCGCGAGGAAACCGCACCACGTATCTCCTTGACGATCGTTTCCAAAAGTCTCCGTAGAACGTGCAGAAAAAAGCAGTCGTCCACTCGAGTTGATCCACAAACAGCGTACGCGCTCTGTGATCCGCCCTGTAACCGACGTTCATTAATCCAGCCGGTCATTTTGCTCTTATATGCGTAACGAGGAATCTATCTTAAACGCTTCGAAGCGAAAGAAGATCAAAAAGAGGGTGCATCCACAGGGCGGCTAGACAGGAGAGACGCTCGAATAGCTTTTTATTGGTTCTGCTCGTCAAGCACCTGTCAGTCGCTCAAACACAGTCGTAATTACGAGCACGCCTCATCGAGGGCCCTCCTTCTGAAACAGATCTTGTTCAACCTCTTTACCCCTTGCCCTTTATCCTCCTATCCGCCAACCGTCTCCTCCATCGGTTAAAAGACTCGTCGAGACCGCTTTCAAACTGCTCGCGTCGACCGTGTCCCCTGAACGCGACCTCTATTTTCATCGTCAGACAAGAGCTTCTAAATTCTTCCAATATTTCATTACGCTCCACTTTGAAATTTACCGTTCATTACTCCGCCCGCCTTTTGCTCGGTCGCTCCTCTATCGTAGACACTTTATCGGATACGTTTCTCCTCTCGCTCGGTCCTCGGCGAACGTCCATTCCAAGCCCCAAGTAACGTACGTCGACTCGTACTACTTGCGGGATACTTTTCCCATTTCAACGTGTACCTACCACGAACCTCCTTCATCGATCAGCAAGCTACTTGCAATGAGAAGTAGAAATTTGTCTAGCAGTGCGAAATTAACCAGCGAAGTAGCGACGCGCAGTGCGCTCTAGTGAAGGACGAATTTCAATCGCCGAGGAAATTCTATAAAAATCGGCCTGTATAAAATATCAAAGCCCGACGCAAGCCGGCTGTTTGCCCATCATTCACGCTGAATAATGTACAAGTAAACGCGGTGGATTCAATTGACAAACGACAACACGCGCGACCGGAGCGCATTCCCGTCGGCCGTGTGCGTCAAACGACACCCAGGCGGATAGCAGGAGCCGGTTTCCGCAATAACATATCAATTTTCGGGGCCACGGAACGCACAAAGCTGACCCCGCCATTTAATACGATTATAGCTGGTTATAAACGTCAAACGGCATAAAGCGCTCCTTTTTGGGGGAGGCTGCATACGCTCCGCGATACTTCCGCCACATCTCGCGCATATGCGCGAACCTGCATGCCGCGCCGAATGGATTTTCGATAATAACCGAATTTACGACGCGCGAGAGAGACCCTCCGTGTGCGCGCTAGCTTTCGGCGTGTTTGGAACCTCGACGAATGCGTAGGAGGTACCTTTAGGGAGCTCGAGCTAAACGGTGGATAAGGGTGAATGAAACGTGGGTGGATTTAACGCTAGGAACTGTAAAAACTTTGATAAACCTGCTGAACTCTCAAAGTTCGCTACAGTTGCTCCGTATCTGTTCCTTTCGAAACTCTCTAATGGCTGATCAATCTTACATTTTAACTGCTACTTTATTCACACTTGAAGGGAATTTCTACAGTAAGGAATGAAGGATTTCAATCAATTTTCCCTTTCTAAGCGTCAACTTATGGCAAGCATACATACAGCTCGAAGACTCTCGCGACAAGAGGACCAAAATCCGCTTCCCCGTCAAAAAGGAAACGTCCAGGGACACCTAAATATTTTATAGCCCTCGGTTACCGGGTATCGTTACGCGGTGATATCATCGATTAATTTCGAGGCTAACTGAGGGAATAATGGAGGTGCCGTGAGAAGCGGGCGCTGGTGTGCTCGCGGGACCAAGAAGCCCCGAGGGTGCTTTGTCAAATGTGGCGCTGAAGAGGGGGCGGAACGGACGCTCGAGGCTCCTTCGTGGCTTGCACAAAAGAGGGTTGTAACCCTTGATGCACCGTTTAACGGTGCCCTCCCCGCGCGGGAATTTTTCGAGGTGTACTGTGTCGTAGTCGGGAGATTAAATCAGCGCGGGGCAGGAGCTTCTTTATTGGACACTACAGAGGAGGAACAGAAGGGGCGTCTGTGCTAGATGAGGTGGACGCGCTGTTTACGAGCGTCTGCGACGATAAATCCATCCTTGTTGCTTGGATTTCGATGTAAACAGCCGTGGCGCGGGTTTAAGTGCTTAATAAATCGGTGTTGCTTCTAAGCGACGCTGTTCGTCCTTGGTCCGGTACCTCGTGTGTCCATTTTCCCCATACCACGATTCTCCTCTCAGCTGCAATTACACTTTACCAGCATTGTTGACTGATGACTCCCCTCTGTCGTACGAACAGGCAAAGAATCATCTTCATTAGTCGCTCGATCGAAGCGCGCCACGTTTGATCCCAGGGACACGCGATAGGATCCAACAATTAACAACGTCGACCTGGATCGGCAAGCCACGACCGACGGACTCTTCCGCGAGACACAGCGCCGTCCGTTATCGCGATCGTTCGGCCGGGATACCCTCGAAACGACTCGGAAGCAACGGAAACGCGGCAGACAGGAGACAAAGGGCTGGCTGGAGACGCTTTAAAAATGTCTGTCGTTACGGGGCGAGGCCAGGCAGCCTGTAAACAGATTATACGTACGAAACGTGCCGATAATTTATGTGTCGGGGACCGAGGGGACAGAGGAGACCCGTGTACCCGCTCGTCGGCCGGGATAAAAATCGTTCTCAGGGGCAATCGTCGGGGCGAAAACTTTTCCCCGCGGTTTCTTGCTTCCCGTATGCATTACCAGCAGGAAGTTTCGGAGCCAACGGCGTGCCACCTTGAAATTATTAAGTGTTTCATGAACTTCGGGCCGGATACTACGGCGACGCGCGTCCTCGTTCTCGCGGCGACCCGGCTGGATCGAAATTTTCGACTATTGTGTTAACCTGCCACGTGTTTCGCTAACTTCTGGCCACCTGGGCACTCGAAGAATTGCGTAATGAGAAAATACTTTCTTCGGGACGAGCAGCATACGTCGGAGGATTGGTTACACAATATGGATGATTAATTGTTGATTATTACTACTTGATGTGGGGTGCAAGTTATAGCCTCTTCTGTCAGTCGTTGAATCTCTAAATGTACCGTTAGCGCGTCAAGACAACCAACCATTTTCTGGGGGATAGAATCGAGCCGATACCACCCCACGCTCAGACACGGTTAGCATCCGATTCAACCCCGTACTGGTGTCGACCTATTTTTCACGCTGATTCCCCTCGAGAGGCTCGAAACGAGTGCGCGACAAGGTTCGCCGGGGTCTTAGCCAGCCGGCACTCGCGAACGATTATCGATCACCATCGAGAGCCGACCGGGTATAGATTAGTTTGAAACTCGAATCAATTATACGCACGGGGAGAAGGCCTGGTCGGCGTGCCGAGCTCGGTACACCGAATCTAATTAGTAATGCCGATTTAGCAAACCCTAATTGCGCGCCAACATATCAGCCGCAATTTATGCGATGCCCGTGTTATGAATCGCCCGGCTGGCCTCGTGTTTTCCTAACTGCCAGTGTAACTACCCAGCGGATCGCCTTTCCACTTCGACCCTCCCTCTTTCTCCGTGAGTTCCTATTAATTTCCATATTTGCCGATCGGAATCGTGCAACGCGAGCCCATTGTGGGCAGGCACCTTGCGCAGTATATTCTCTGTTGCTTTAGGATCAGTTTCTAGCGTGTAATAATACTGTAACTTGGAATTGTACCATTACACGAAATAACGAGGGGGTGCGCGTGTTGTTCCTTTGTCAGATTCTATCACTGCTTTTGCGCTTTTGCGGTGGATTGATATCACGGTGGATGGTTGTCTGGTCGAGTATCTTGGGAATTGCGCGCGGGTTAGTGGATATTCTTCGGGCAAGAATGTTTTGTTAATGGCCCACCGTTCTATTTATTAACGCGGTGGAATCGCGGAGTGCAAACGTTTGAACGACGGCACTGGTGCTCCGACCGCTTTGTCCACGCATAAAACTCATTAACAATGCATCAGGAGCGATGTCACGCGGCTGAGTTTGCGGTCGATGACGGGGGATGTCCACTTGTCTCGCTGTTGGTCACGGTTTACCTTCCCTTGCGCTTTGTGACTTTGATCCCTCCTCGATTAACAAAAGATCGCGCTGAAATTTCGTGCAAAGTGGCCGCACGAGTGCGGTATTCTGATAATACCACTGATATTCAGTGGCTATCAATTACCTTCGTCAGGGTTTAGTTGAAAAGGGAGTATCAATGGGGATTAAATAGCGAACGATAACGAACAAATCGTTGGTAGATTTACAAACAAACTGCCATCGTTTGTTTTACATGCGTGGTGTTAAAGTTTATTCAAACACGGTTCGTTGGTATAATAATCAAATCAGCATAGAATCGATCGACTTGTATGGCCATCGATGACGCGGCGTTAAACAGCCCCGGCGAGCCTGTGACAAATTTAAATTGATGATTGCCGCCGGTCGATTTTTCGGTTTATTAACTTTCCCTCGTTGTTTAATCGGGGGAAATGATTAATTGATGGGCAGAAACCCTCGACGTCCAGCCGTTGAAACGTCGGAATTTCAGCCTGTTACCGGGTACAATCGAATCTGTGTAGGGATATATCGATTTGTCGCGTTATTGGTCACGGTTCGTCGAGGGCCGATTCCCGTCGCGCGGCAGAAAAGGGGAGAGAGAGAAAAAAATGAAAATTAATTGTCTCGGCAACCCCATTTCGGTTTATTAGCTTCCTTTCATTAGCCCTGTCCGGGGGGAGATGATTAATCGCCGTGGAGGATTTGATGGCTAATTAATTAGAAGCCAGAATCTATCGACGTACCTATCCCGTCATGAAACGCGACTCATTGAACATTCCCTTAAATTGACGTTACAAATTACGTAGCACGTCTTCCGATATCGAATATGCCTTTCCCGCGGTGGCTTATTCGATTCCCTGTCAATCTTCTGGGCGAACCATAATTCCATTCGTGTAACAAAGGAAACTAATCAAAGTGATAATAAAAGGTAACGATTCGATCAGATCGGGTGAAACTATTAAAACTGCACAGAACTCGGTTGATTGAATCGCGAATTCTACGCTGAGTAATTGCGAAGCGACTTTCTCTTCCTTCACCAAGCAACACATTCGCTGTTGTATCGATCATGTAATTCCAAAACTTGAATTCAAGAATCACATCTTCAGCCGCGAAAGTTTCTCTCACATACCTATTCTACCTATCTATCACTACCCAACAAAATCTCCCGTAATTTCGCATAATTGGAAACTTTGACGAGGAAGAAAACTTCTCGCAATTCAATTCGCTCCGTCCAATACTTTCCCGAACATCGTGACTTCGCTTGCCTTAGAAAAAGCTGTTTGTTTATGCATTCGACCCGATTGAAACTTCGACGAGAGATCTGTGAATCCTTCGGCCTCGGGGAATCGGAGAAGTATAATCAATTTTTTAAAAGCCACGAGGTAAACGTTATAAGTCAGAGGTCAACTCTTACCTATCACGCGTTTCAAATATGATCAAACGATGTCTCCAACAACTGTTGCGCAAACTTGCACACGCTCGCGGTATCGCCGAACTGCACACAATCGTCGACACGAAACAGCACGTGGCGTTTAAGCTCGCGCAATTTGTCGCACGTTCTCGGTAGCCACGAAAGATTATTACCGCGGTACAGAGTGTTAGCTGTGGTTTTGCATCGAAATAAGGTGTCGGAGTTTAAATTAGAATCTCCAACTCCGGCCCATCCTTCTCTCCTCTCCCACTTTTCCCTTTTCTTCGCGGGCCGTTCGCACGGAGCCCGCCTACCTCGCCGGGCTATAAATAAGCTCGATCTTAACTGCGATATAGACAAGGATATATCAGTGTCAAGAAGACGGTCCCGTTTTAAATGCAAATGGACGGGCCGCCTCTCCGCGCCTCGCCCATCTCGCCGGCAACCCCATCGATTCGGGTAAACTTGCATTAATTCTTAATTATCGCCCATCCCGCTCGCTGGCTTCAGACGATTTCCTCAAACCGCCAACTTTTCCCGCATAGTTTAAGAACAGGGATTGCGAGAGGCGGTGTCTGGGAATGTTCGACGCGTGATAATTGATTCTGAAAGGGACGAAACGTGCAGCGTGAACATCTACTTTAATTTTATAATTTTAAATCACTGTAAATTCGAGAATAATCGCGGACATAATCAGTGGAAGAAGGTAAGACTATGGTTTTATCTGTACCAAAAGATAGGAGTGGAATGGGAGTGTCGAATGAAATTCATATCCTCTGTATTGAAACACGAGATTGTCTCGGTGTGGCACAGTCGAGGCACACGTAGATATCCGGCGTACACGGGCCGTGGCTGAGCGCATAATCGTCTTACAGTAAACTACGTGTCTGACCACATGCGCTCCTAAACTACTTAACTATATATCCACGGCAAACGCGGCGATACAATCCACGGCTAGACTACTGCAACCGTTTACACGATACTTACTGTTTGCCCAGCTCTGATTTATCCACCTAGCAATGCACATTTCCCTCCGTGTCTGTAGAGTAAATAACAAATAACACTCGAAAGATATCGCTGAAAGACAGCCCCCACTCTGTTACCTTCCTCTTTGGACGTCCGAGAAAAATGTTCGCGTTTCGAGCGGGGAAATGAGCCGTCTGGGACGATTTTATTTATTCAGGACTCTGTTCGCAATAAGTATACTGCTATACTAAAAATGTAGTCCGTCTGAGATATCAAAGACAGCTCCACTGAAGGTGCTCGGTCGCTTTGATGCGGGGCAGAATCGATAGCGTAGGTACTTGAAATTTATGATATTGATTCTAACGGTCGTTTGACCAATAATAAGGGGCGGATGATTTGATCAAGGGATCGAGCACGGTTCAAAGCCTCCTTAGTGCATATATTTACAAGGTGAATTGCGTGTAGCGTTTCTTATTAGCGCCAACTGCTCCGTTCTTTATCAGCGTCGGGCAACGGGTCTCAGAGGGAATCGAGGTATTATATCATCGAACCGTGGTTATCGACACTTCTTGGCTTCATCCGCTGGTGTGTTCGAAGAAACCTAAAGGGTCAGCGCTTGAGACGAGGACTCCTCTCAATTGATTTCACGCTAATCGAAATTAATAACCTGGAGAATCCCGGTGAGAGATCAACCCCGGTCGTGTCCAAATTGAAATCACGAACGAGATAGTTTGACGAGGGTACGCCGCGGTTTTAAACGTTAACGATACGACACCGTTCGCCAGGAAATAAAAAGTTACCATCTCTATGGAGGGCCCCGCGTTACGCACCCTCCCCGCGATGAGCCATAACGCGAGACATTCCGTTACGCTTTATTATCATTCCTTCCTTTAACTACGATGATATTCGCTTTTTACGCCGCGCCCGTAAAACTGGACTTTCGTTTAACAAGGGGAAGCATTTAGTGCGACGCGGTTTATTCGTGTTACAACATTCAGCGGCAGAGAGAAACAGATTCCATGGAGCGCGCGTTTAAAAACCACCGCGGCCAATTTCTATGCAGATTTTTTTGTACTTTATTGCTTTAGTGTGATGGAAGGTATACTCGTTGGGTTTTATTGTGCCCTGCTCTCCCCTTTAATCAACTGAAACGCTCTAATAATTCGATCTCTGTTTAATCACCCCAACGAAACTTAGTGATATTAAATACGAAGGGTAACATTTGTCGTACAATTCTGTAGTCGGCCCGGCTCGTGATACCGGAGGAATCAGACGAAAACAAGGTTGAAATTTCAGTGGAATCACCCTGCCTCGCGTAGACTAACTCTGCCTCCAATTCTCCACTGCATCACGATGGAATTGAGGGGCAATTTGGAGACTCGTAGGCGAGGGGGCTTTGTAATACGCGCTCGGCAACGTTGCTGGGAAGACAGGGGGGATTATAAAGGGTTAAATGTCACCAGGATCCCGTGGCTCTTTTCTTGCTTGACGGAAACTTAGTTTATAAACTGCGCCACGATTAACTCGCGCTATCAACGCCAGCTACGGGGCACGGAAAACGAGGAACAACGGTAACTTCTCGGCTCTAATACTGGCATTCCATCCCTCAGCACTGTTGGCTGGCTTCCTAGCTCTGCACAACATGGTAATTGCAAATAAAACCTTTGTCTCCTAGTCCCTTCCACGCGAAAATTATTGCAAGAAATTTTAAAAATCCGAGTCACGGAACATGGATCTGTAGGGTGTATGCAAAGGAACGAGCCTCTCACTTTAACAAACGATACCTATATTCAACTTTGAAATCAACAAACAGAGTTCGATTCTACACTGAAATATTAGAAATGTCGAAGCTTAGGAGCTCTCCTCCGGCTACTTCGTAACGCAACCTCAACGACAGCCGTAGTTCTACCAAAACACAGATAAAAGTTTCGCGGAGAGCCAGGAAATCCCCGCAGCAAAGGATGCTTAGCACCAGTAAAGCGTCCCTTAATCACACTCAGCGGAGAGTCGCCGCTTTTTCACCCGCGCGACTACTTTCCGCGAGTCCCCGCGATCTCGTCCACGACTCGAACCGCACTCTGGCCTGCAGATTCTTCGTGTGAAACTTCTGCAGCATCATCGCTCCGTAAAACTTCTCGAGATCGTCCAGCTTCCTGTGCACGTTGGCTTCCGCCGCTGTTAAGAGAAGGCAGTTCCACGGTGACCAATCGACGTTCTTCCGAAATCTTAGCAACTTCAGCTGGTCGAGGCAATCGTTCTCCGAGATCGCGGATTTCCCGTGCCACACGTCGTTCACCAAGTGGTAGACGATCTTGGCATCGATGACGAAGGCCAGACTCGCGTGGCAATACATTCTAGCCTCGCTACGCCTAACATCGCGAAGCAGCCTCTCGTAAGGGCCGTACACGATCCTCGGCCCCGTTTGCACTTTCACGTACAGACAGTAATTGCAGGATTTGGAGCGACGCCCTCCCTCGTGAGGGAACTTCTCCGCAGGCAATAATCTGCCGCAGCTGTTGCAGATCGTTTTACGACACGGTTGGAACCAACCGATCCAACCCGCGTCCTCAAAGTCGTTCGCCAGAGCATCCCTGGCCAGCATCAGGAAACCGATCTTCAATCTTTCTCTCAGCCAGTTCAGCTTTACGTGATCCACGTCGCGGGATACAAGATCGATCTCCTGATCGAGCAGGCGTATCAGATTGTTAGACGGTTCGCATGTGTGTGGCTCGATGTACTTCCTCAGCCGTGACAACGTCTCTAAACGTTCCTTAGGACTTCCGCTTTGCTTGCAGATAGCATGGTAAGCGTTTTTGAAGCTTCGAGCACGCTGCACGCGAAGAGTCTCGACGAGGATCGGTTCACCGCGACGGTCTCTTCGGACGAGGGGTGTCGATAGCTGGTCGAGGAACTTACTGTACGATCTCTCTGTGCTTCTCCGCTGGACGTTGATTTTCAGGGAGTCTATGGCTCGCAGCAGCTCGACTTCCTTCGACAGGATCAGCCTGCAGAGAGCGATTCTAGAGGGCTCGAAGAGCTGCAGGCTCGCTCTCTTCGTCTCGCTGATGCGCCAGCGGTCGAGGAGATTGTACAGCAACTCGAAGTCCGTCCTCGTTCTCGGGGACGTGCGGTTTAGTATCACGAAATCCTGGCTGCGATAGGACCTCGGCTCCGCTGAAATTCCCGGCTCCTCTGGGTCCTCGCTGCGCGGTGAGACGGTGGTCGCCTGCATCGTGGCTGGTCGGCCGCGGTGAGCTCTGTGAACAGGGTTCAACGGCGGTTCAACAGTGATTCCTTTCGCAGGCAAGTTTATGGTATAGTCTGCTACTTGTCACAGAGATTTCATACTTCACCAGGTTCCTATAGACATTATAGGGTAAGGCAGGTAATATGTAACGGAACGTAAAATGGAACTTCGTAAAATTTCGATAACGAAATAACGAACTCTTCAGACAATCGTGTATACTAGATCCCTAGAGACAATAGACGATGATACTGACAATTGAGCACCAATCGGGTATTTATGATTGAAAGAGAACGTTTATATTTTTCGTGGGGTGTAAATGTTTCTGAAAAGTGCATCTAACAGTTAAATATTATAGTGAAGGTATGTTACAAAGTATTATTTTGATATAATTTATCATTAAATATGTGTGTCCTTGATTATTCAAAAATTGATTACCAATAAAGTTCGTGCAACGTGTTCCATATTAGGACCCATTTTTCGAACGGCCGATTTTCACTCTTTTCAGTTTTTTTATTATAATTGCACAACAATTGGATTTTTTTACTATATTTACATATTTGACTATGTAAATATGATTACGCATTAGTTCCTTCGTCCCCTCATGTCAGTTTTATTAAAAAAAAAACAAATTCCCCTACTTTTGCCTTTACCCTACTGCTCGAAGAACTGGCTCGAGTAACTTGGTATTCTCACCAGGCTTACAACATCGTTTTTATAAGATGCTCAAAAGCAAAGTTATAATTGTGAACGTAGCGCTCTCAGAGCGAACAGTAACGATCCCCCTTAACGAAGGAACGTTACACTCCAATTTACGAAACTATTGCAAACTATCTCCAACCACAGCTTCATTATCAGACTCAAAAGCAGAAAGATATGAAAAACGTCCAACGAGAAACGAAGCCAAAAACTGGTTTCCACCCTCCAACTTCGACGCTGCTTTAACTTGACATCGTCCATTACTCCACCTGTAAAACCTCTGTATCTTTACGACGCTCTCCGCGATCTTCTCGTTCGAGGGTTCCTTAAAGCTCGTGTCCTGAGAAGGTTTCCCGGCTTCCATCAGTCTATCCCTTGCGTCGGGGAAGGAATCCACCTGCACGGCGACGTGGCGTCGCGTGTCCGTGCACTTGTCCGCGAAGGAGTCGGTCTGCGAGTTTCTTTCGCTCGTCACCCGACCGCTTCTCGCTGTCTGCGTGCACGCGTTGCAGTAGACTGCGCCAGTGGCTTTGCTCCTCCATCCGCCGAAAAACGGCTTCGCCTCTCGGCTGCCCGTTTGGTCTGGAGCCACCAGGACCATGGCGATGCGCGGTCGTTTCCAGGGAAGGTTCGTCCACCTGTGGAAAAAAAAAGTGGCGCGATTCTGAAAGGATAACTGGCGGAAGCTCACGGGGATAATGGTAATGCGGGCAGTAAAGGAAATTACTATGCCGCGGTTTAAAGGATTCGCCCAGGGACTGCATGGTCCGCCGTTTTACAATTCCAAACGATCCTCGGACAGCGGCGGGGGAGCGCGGTCGAAATTGCCCGCTACACGGGATCAAGATAATCGGGAACTTGTTTTCGAGGGAATTGCCGTCGACGTCTACCACCCTGCATCCACGGCCCCGACGACAGTCGTTTAGCTTCCCCGGTGGCTTTCTTTCAAGCTCTGGCTCCCTCGGTCGCAAGGAAATACTCGCGGGCTGTGTTGCAGTGAATAATTCGCGGGAACTTTGTTTAGTAGCAAAGGTTTGGGGTCCAGGGATGAGACTACTTAGATATGGGGTGTGCTATAATTTGTAATTTACTGTGCCTGGGGAATGTAATTAAGAGCAGTTGCAAGTGCATTAGGGATTGGGAGCCACGTGGCGCGACGTGAACACGGATTCCGTGACGTTAGCGCCCACGTGGCGCATTGTAAACATAACCACGCGCCATTCGGTAGACGTGCACCGTAATGCAAATGCTGCTGCGCGACATTAGAAATCACTCGGAGCAAATAGAGCCAGGTCAACTTGGTAGCCTCGTGAAGCGCGGGATCGTGCACCATTAAGGACGGAGTCTGTGGAATGCGCAGATTTCATTAGATCAGCTCATTGACGTTAACGTTTTAATGAGTATCTCGATACCCGTTGCGTTGAATTTTCTGTTATTTTCACCGCATTTTCTAATCAGAGATATGTAGATATTCTACGTTTAACAAGGTTAGCAAATTCGATGGATATTTATTTAGCTCAGCGCCATTTGCCTTGGAAATATTGGCTCGCGTTTGCAGCTCGGCTTGCCGTCACCGATGTAAACGTTGTATTTTCTTCGCGCTAGTTGCAAACTGCCGTTACAACGTGAATGGGAAAAACGTGGAAGCTTGCCCGCTCATCGACGGCCAAAGCAAACGGCGTAAATATTGCAGCGTCAATCATCGACGCTCGAGTATCGCGCCGTAAATTCGACCATAAATGTTGCGTATCGGTGACCGCTTAGTGCGGCATAAATTTCACTCGTGAAACGAACGCGGAGTGGCGCGATTTCGATCATAAATAAGTGTATGGCCGACGTAAATTCGACCGCGAGTAAGTAGACCTAACAATTACGACCAGAAAAGCGTCCAAGTGGCCGTAAACCCGACGCGCGATCCACGAGTTTCACCGAATCAAGTAACTTGACGCATCGGTCATTGAAATCGTAAATATTGCAATGTAAAACACGTTACATGGATCACGGTCATAGTTCATTGATCGCGAGTTGGAAACAGTCGCGGGAAAATGTAAACCCTTGGAAATGTAGCGCGAAAGTTTTCCAGTAGTAGAACACTTCATTAGTCAGACCAATGGAGAACACAAGGAAAGGGGTGAAAAATTAATGCCCCGTCCAGGGGTTCTCGAATTTAAAGTCAATAATTTTTACCGGATGTGAAAGTTGGACCCTTCTAGCCGTTTATCGGAAGCTGAAGGCAGTTTTGATCTTCCGCTGTCCGCGTTGGAAGGATCGCCTGTGACGAGCGGGGACACCGTCGCAATTAAATTGCATTTGCGCGAAACAATACCCCGGGTAACATCGAAAATCAATTTCGCATTGAGGAGCGGAGGGATTACCCTAAACGAGGGCCTCTTCACCGCGCCACCCACCCTCTCCCTCGTCCCCACTTCCACTAAGTGTTTACGTTTTTGGTTATTAAACGTTCGCGCCCGAACGAACGCAGAAATTTAATTCCTGTTTAATTGGATCGCGGGCGGCTGACTGCGCGTACATCTGTGCATGGAATATTCATGACACCGCGACGAGAGACAAAGTCAAAAATGCATGAAGTGTGCGAGCACGTGCCCTCACCCTATGCATCGTTTCTTCTCGTTAAAAGGCAAAAGGGTAACCGCGATTCATTTCGCGACAGATTCGACGACTCAGTTTTTATACCCTCTCCTGTTATCTTTTTGAACTACAGCCCCGATTTTAAGGGTCCCAAGGAACGCGTCGAAATTATCGAATGAATGCTGAACGAGAAGGGCTGATGTAACAGCTCACAGGGGTGAGAATGTGCATATATCAGGGTCTCTCCCCTATCCCCCACCCGCGGATTTACATTTTAAAAAATTCCAATGTAAATATTCTGAAACAATATTCCGAGAGCTGATACGAGTGGCGACGCGACGGAATTGTATTAAAATTTAATTTAATTCGAGAAACTTTCATAAACCTTGAAATAACACCGACGAGTGGACACCGCCGGGATCGACACCGAAATTTAAAAACAGATTGAAGAAGTGACAGAAACAATTACGCCGCGATTGTGCCGTCTCATCGTCGATGGCGAGAATCCGTGTCAAGATAGATAATTAATAGGAACGATAATTGAGGACGAAGCTTCCCGGAGCAATACCGTCGCGAATCATTGAAAAATCGGGGAATTAATTCGTTGCTACTGTACCAGTAAGCAATTACTCCGAGCGTATAAATATTAAAGAACCCTTCTCGTTAAAATCGCCGCCTAGTAGTAAATCTGTAAATTGTCTTATTCCACCTCCAACGCGACGTCATCCCTCCTACAGGATTGATCTTTTCCCAGGGATGCTGAACATCGCAACAGTGAACCAAATATTGAACCAAAAAATAGATAAACCATCTTTACATCGTTAGAACGTAAAGAGGTACAATTCCAGTGTAATCATCGAAATTAGGGCAAAGGAAACGCGTAAAGCACCCCGCATAAAATACTACTGTTTCATCGAGCAACATTTTCAGTCAGAAATAAAAGTAGCTCGCTCAAAAGAAGAAATACGATCCGTCGAACAAGTTTCTCGGCAATTCTGTCCCCGCTGAAGTCGCGATAAATACAAATCTACTTCGTGCTCCGACTCACCGCCCTCCGTCTTCAGAAACGTTTCCGCCCCCGGCTCACTTTATTGTTTATTTCCTCGTAAATTACTTTTACAGCGCTCGTGTTTATCAGTTACGGTCCGGTACGATTATTCATCGTACGACGAACGACTCGTCGTCACCGCGGTAATTTATCGTCACTCTACCCCCCGTTGGTCCGTAAATTAGGGGATGTCGCGGAGCGTCGCGACTCCCCACCACTTTCGTTGTACGTCGCGCTGTTGCCTGGAGCGAAACGCTTGCTATTAGATTTATCGAAACAGACACAGGACAAGGCGAAAAGGAAGGCACCGGTGCCGGAAACTGGCCTGGCTAGGCAGAGCGAAACGATCAGAGCTTTTAGCGCGACGCGGCCCATACACACGGTGACCCAGCGCGCGCCACCTGAAAGCTCAAAGCCTTAAATCCAGCGTTACCAATGGCAACCTGCTTGGTCGATCGGTCAAAAGCACTTTCTAGTCCATTATTTTTCGATTTTATATATCCCTGGGCTCAAAGGCCCGATCCGTACTGACCGTCGCTCGTGCTACAACAAACGATACCTAAACCGCCATTGTCCATTTCATCCTCGCCACTCCCTTTCTTTCTCGATAAAAGGAGGAAGTAATTTTGGCTGTTTCCAGGAAGGTGCTTCCTTTCATGCCTGTCCCTGCCAGCTTCCATATTACTTCCTTGTGACTATTCACAGTTTGCATGAGAAAACAATGCAGTTGTGGAGTGCAAGTGCATCGGTGCATCGTTTGAAACAATAGGGCCATGGGTCTTTACTTAGAAATAAAATACAGATGTGACATAGTTAATAAAAAATATTACGGATGTAATGATATTAATACTTTCTTAAAAAACGTTTAAAAGAACGCCAGATTCTGAGCCTCTCTACTACTAATTTTGTGTAAAATTTAATGCTTTATTCAAATTCAACTCGGCAATACAATTTAGTAGAATTTTGAATTGTAAAGAAAGATTCGTATCACGTAAAAAGATAATCATTCAATTTAATCGTCGGCTTATACTGTACCTTGTCTTCGATCTTCTGGAAGGTTTCTCGAAACTCTGCCTCAAACTGTCCCAAGTGTCTGCAACGAATTACTTCCTCTTATCACCTCGCCAATCATTTACGGAATAAGATCAAAAGCTTCCATCACCTCTCCCCACGAAATTGTCAATAGAAACAAATATACGCTCACTTGAATTGGTTCTTCGCCAACTGGTGGAGCAAGGTAATTCGCTCGATCAGGTGCTTCGAATAGATATTCGCCAGGTCCTCGATCCTGCGATGAACCTCTGCCTCCGCATCAGTCAGGAGGATGCAGTTCCATGGCGACCATTCCTCCTTCATGTTGTATCGAACAATCTTCAACGCGAACAAATCGCGGTTCTCGCTGACGGCTGAATGACCGTGCCAGATATTGTTCACCAGATGGTACATGTCGTGTTTTTGCATTATGAACGCAATGGCCGAAGAAGAACCCCTCGCCTTCTCTTCGGAGCGCACACAGTCCAGAAGAACCGTGTAAGGATCGTAGCTCACGTGAGCAGTGTTCCGCTCGCGCAACCAGGTGCAACCTCGAAACAATGAAAAGTTGCTTTCCAATAAACCTCTATTTCAACCCCATTATCGCTAGCAAATCCCCTTTGCATTTCAGTGAACAGCTACAAAAATAGATGGACCATTTAAAGAACAAGTACCGACGCAAATAGACAGCCTCTTCATCCTCCCATGAACAGTGAACTTGCTAAAGGGGAGCAATTTCGAGCAGCTCGGGCACACTCTCGTCCTAGCATGGACAGGTTCCCGCAGTTTGTCGACATCGACGCTTTTACAGAAGTGTTCGTCGCCGTTCTCGCAGCAGCAGGAGTGCGACGACCGTACGAAGTACAAGTAAGCGTCTGCATCGTCGAACAAAAAGAAAAGTGACATTTTCGAAGTGTACTCCTCAGATCATACACTCCGCGGATTGTCTTCTTACAAACTATCCTTTCCCTGAAGTAATCCAGCGGCATGTCCCCCATTCCCCTTGCCAAGTAGGCCAGCTCCTGGTCCAGAAGTCGAATCAGATGGAACGCCGCGACACAGTTGTGCACCTCCAGAGACTTCTTCAGCATCGTCAGGATCTCGACGCGCTCGCCACACGTCACGTTGTAATTCGTCAGGGAGTCGTAGACAGCCTTGAGTTCCCGTGCCTTCTGGTTTCTCATGGTGACCATTTCCACCAGCTTCCCCTTGTAGCCGTGCCAGATCACAGGCTTGCAGTTGGCGGTGAGAAATCTCACGCGACTCCGCTTCCTGTGACGCGCCTGCACAGCCTGCCTCTTCTGGTCGATCACGCCCAGCATCTCCACGGTCTTCTCCACGATCAGGTAATTCTGAGCGCATCTCGCGGCTTTGAAGAAACGCTGCTTGGTGCAATCCAGGCGATCCAGCCTCCACTTCTCCACCAGGTCGTACAGCAAGTCGAAATCCAGGCGGGATTTTGGTTCCATCCTCCGGAGGATCTCCTGCTGGTGCCTTTTCCTAAAAACAATCATGCGGGTCAATGCAGTCCAAGGAATCTACTGGCGAATCCTCTTGAATTGTCGCGTTAAAGAACGCACTTATACATCACCAGCTTCTCGTGCTCGTACTGCTCGCAATCTTTCACCAGCTTCCGATACTCCCTCGCGTACTTCTTCACATACTTTAGTAATAAGTAGATCCTGTAGTTTCTCTGAATGATACGCGCCTTTCCGTCGTAATCCAGCCGCAACATCATCTCCTCGTATGTTTCATAGGGCTTCGACGTCAAGTACTTGTCGGACTCGCTCGATATGAAATAGTCTGGTCTAATTGGCGATGAGGAAACAGTGGGAGAGATGCGTTAAACATGCTGCGTTAGGAATATCAAAATTCTTCAACCCCCATTGCCAAGGTGTCGTTATTAAAACGACGCGCAGGTGTCGGAGAAGAAAGGGACTGTATCGTAGAAGCTAATGAGATTCCACCTCGTGAAAATATCGGGGCGTTTAATTTAAATGATAAGAAGGAGGGCGCGCGAGATGATGAAGAATTTTCAACGCTCAAGAGTGCCGGGGTAGTTTTAATTTCAGCAAAGATTACCGTACCGCCACATCTGCGTTGGATGATCGCACGGCGACTGGGTGAATGCGTCGTTCGTCGCAATGTATTGCACCTTTTTGCTGCACGTGTTTTTCGCTGGCATCCTCAGTGGCCCCGTTTGAGACTCGGCGTTTAAATATTCCACCTTGGTGGCTCTGTGCCGCCATCCTCCCAGATAGGGTTTCTTTATCCGTCGATCATCTATCTTAACGCCCCGACAGCAAACCATTTTGCAGGATATTCTTCCCTCGGCGAGCAATTCAACATGTATCAGATTAAAGGTGGGAAGTAATGGTTTGTCTGTAGAGTTCAGTTTTGGTCCGCAAATAATCTGCTCTTCAACTATTTCTCGTGTAATTGATGAATCTGTTATCTTCAGGGGCATTGATATTTGAAGCTCATTCAGTAATCCTTGGATTAAACATTGCAATTTAGAATTGAGGTATTTCGATTGAATCAAAACCCTCGCTTCCTTCTTGACTATTGTTTTTATTAGACATACATATCACTTTCTCACATGAATTTTGCGATTTACATTGGGTGTAACTTTCAGTCGTATCTATCGTTTAAATTTTACAATCAAACGCAATGTATTTCGTTCCTATATGATACAGAATTTAACAGCATATAAAACGTAAATGATGCTCGTTTAAATTAAGGCAAACATAAAACTCGGGCACGCTAACGAATCGTGAGTTTAACGAAATTACGGGATTGTTATTGTAAAAAAATGGAGAGAGATAAAAGTACACCATATGTACGGGTATTTTTTAGCACAAATCTGGGATAATATTGAAAAATGTTTGCACGCGCCGCTAACAAGAATCGTTAATAGTGTTACTGGCAGGGTGTAATTTACTATACAATATTTCGAGGCTATACATTCTACATTTGTATTTACATCTCGCAACGTTCCGTAAATTTCACGAACCTTTTCCTCGAGCGATCGAACACATTCATCCTTAACATCCATATTAACTCACTTAAAACATATACAATATGTGATAAACTATATACAAATATCGTTTTTCATTTAGCATAGAAATTTATCCACAAAATATATACGGCAAATAATACAATATCTGTACAATGAAGGGGGAGGGTGTTAAAGGAAACAAGAAAATAAGTGGGGAAGAGGCGGGAGAGCTTCAAAGGTTACGGTAAACGCAAAGAAAGGCATCCAGAGTCGACACAAAAATATTTTTCGTACGGTTAAAGCTAAAATAAATTATATGCAATTTGTAGCTTGAAATGAGATCTATTACAAAGTTTTCATTTTGGTGAGTTTGATCAGTGGGAAGTGTTGATGACACGAAAAGTCGAAGACCGGGGGCTCTTTCGAATCCTTTTGATGCCCGTCAGCGAGCAACTTCAGAACCACAAAGTTCGTTTTAGCCACTTTCAATAAATCGTTAATCTGCGAATCAGAGAATGCACGATAAGTAGAGAATTCAGAGGGGCAAAGGGAATAGCTAGAGATACGTTTAGAATCGTTTTACTTCGTTCACTGTGCTAGCGTTCGGCGGGTACAGAGACAACGCCCGTTCCAATATATTCCTAGCTTGATGGAAATGTCGACAGCCAGCCAAGTACTGCATTTCACTAGTGACCTTCTCCTAGGAAAATTAGTAATTAACAACCGATCAATTGTACATAAATAAAGCATCGCTCCACTCACATTCTTCTTATGCATCTGCGCGTTAGTCATATCTAAGAATTCTTGATAATGGACTGGTGGCGGTGTCAGTAACGAAGAGAACGGCAGTAACCTGTGCTCGTATCGAACCCGCTCCGAGTCGAACTGCATTTCCGGAAGTGGTATTTTTCCATCCATACGAAAGCCAACTAAAGCCTACGACACAAACAGAAGTAATAGTTAAAATTACATTCCATATACATATTACCCCAAGAAACTATAAAACATTTACTTTATAGTATCCACCGCATATATTTTGCATAGCCTGATACATCCATATCTCCAAGTCGAACGGTCTAGGCGTTGACTTCTTCTTCTTATTTTTAGCACTCTTCTTGGCGCCTCTGCCTTTATGCGCGTCATTATGCGCATCCTGGTCTATTAGAAATGTATCGGCCCGCGAAATAGCCGATACAAGCCACCCGTAAAGGAACTCGTACAGGTACCAAAATATATAATGATATTCGTGTACCGAGTACAATTCGAGCTCAAAGCCACTTAACAAATACATCACCATCACTCGTAATGTATGATACAAGATCCATGTTCCGAAACAAGCTAGATGCGACTTGGGCGGAACACTTTTCACGAACAAGGTCTGCAAGTATCCGTCCACTCTTTCAGCCTGTCGAGAATTCAGAATTTTTTAGACTACGAAAGTCTTGAGCGTTGCACGTATCTGTTTAAACTACTTTCAAACTCACTTCGTCTTGTAAGGTCGCAAAGTCCTCCAGTAGGTGTGCCAATTTATCTCTCTGCCTTGCTCTGTTGTGACCAGTAAGCTGTAACAAGTTACCAAAGAGGCTTATACAATGGGTCATGAAACTATCAACGTATTCCTTGGCTTGATGGTTCTGCAGTAACGTGGTCTTCGGCATCAGAACCGGCGGCGCGATAAAGTTCCGCGCTGCGTCTTTCAAAACGTCCGCGAAGTTATGCACGCCGAACACTCGGTTTGTTGTAGGCAAATAAACTATTTGTAGCATTGATCTAGATAATATACATGGACTTTGTCGTGAGAATTCTAAGAAAAAGTCCTAAAAAGAAATAAGTGTACTTGGTATTTATGCCGAGAATTGCTGTGCTTGTAAACCGTTTCTTACCAAAGCCGCATGAAATCCGTTCTGATTAGTGATCATAGTCACCGTTCGAAATCTATTCAGTAAGTCATCTAGATATTTTAGAGCCTCTGTCCTCGGCTTTATCTTGGTGTATCGCGGGAATGTTGGTGGCAATAATCTTTGATTTACCATCGGATCGAATCCCATGATATTTGGATAATTTGCTAAAATCAGAATAAGATACGTTACTTTTATGAATAAACAAAGCATTCAAGAGGAACTTACATATTTCGTCAGCTTTCTCCCCACGATTCACAGTCTTAATCATAACTTGAATCATGTATGAACACTTGGACAACAGTCTGTGGCAGTCATTTAAATTCTGTTGCAGCTGCTCTTTCTTCCCCATTAACGACAATATTTGATAGAATAATTTGGTAAATCTAATTCTCGCGTAGAGCGCTAATCCATCACTATACTGTGAATAAATAAAACTTGTATTTTGGCAACTACAACACGAAAGCTATTTTACTTTGTTCTAATCTTTAAAACATTCACCCACTTCTTTCTCAGTCTCCATATCAACCGGCTTTATTCTACTTTTCCTATGCAGTTCTTCTTCGACCTCTCGCAGCATGGCTATAGTCTTTTGTTCCGTGATGTCTTGCTGCAATCTATATCCATAGGTGAGACTCTGAAAGTCTTCTTCCTCGAACACTAATGCTTTGTTGATGCAATATTTAATTATCTCGATTATTTTGTACACAGCGTAGCAAAAGGTCTTCAAAGGTTTATCCACTATTTGACTGGGTTGATGTAAATACAAGTTAGTGAAAACTGTTTGTACCAAACTATGACCTTCGAGCCACGACACTATACACGCGTATGTCGAGTCGATTATTCCTATGACCTCGGACGGGGTCAGATTGTCCAATTTCAATGCACCCGAATCAACGGCCTGCGTAAAAGTACACGGCTTGCTGTTACCCCGATTGCAAAGCATTCCAGCGTCCATTTTCGGATCCATCATTTCGATCGCTGACATTGCCTCGAACAACCCGAACAGTTCGTCCCGTAAAAGTTCCCCCAGTTCCAGTTCTAGATGAACACATCAGTGAAACACATTACACTCGAGAACCTCAATCCTCCCCGTTAATTTGCATCGTGGAATTCGACAAACGACTGCCTTAAATGCATTCGCTCGAAACGAATGCTCAAATGCAAACAGCGTTTGACCGAATGAAATTGTAAAATCATTCAGACGGAAGAAGTTGCGGAGAAATCGAGTTCTATCAGTTTACTTCTAACAGGACAAAAGAAGCAGCAGGGATAGAAAAAGGAAAAAAGACGGGCAAGCGTTCGCGTAGGAGATAATCATTTTTTGAAACAAGCACCTGTAATGGCTTCGAAAAATTCTTGGGTAATGTCCACCCAATTGCAAGTGACTGTGTCGCATCTGCAATATAAATGGATGTGTAAATTAAAAAACATCGCCGAGTAGCTCGGAAAATGTTGAACGTTAGGTTAATTTCCACTAGTCTGATCCGGATGATGGCATTATTTTTACAATATTTCTGCACAATTGCGCGCAACGCGTGGATCGATATTTTTCTATTATAATTAATATTTCATAAACTCACTGCGGCTCCTTATCTTCGTTCATGTCAACCGAATTCTGTTCGTCCACCATAGCCGCCATTCTTGCAGACTGACCTGTCACATTAAACGGCGCTGCCAACACCGCGAAGTCCAGATATCGTTTTATCGAGAAACTGAATCTTTCAAGCTCTCCCCGAACTTAACGATTTATTTTTAACCTCTAGTAATCTACGTCCCCAGGGTCTTCAACTTTCACAAGAAATATTTATTATTTACATTCGCACGAGTTATTTGCAGCGGACCAAATGGAAATGAACTTTAAGCATGTCTGAGCGAATTAATATGCTTTTAGGAATACTCGTGTATTTAAAGATTCGAATTTGTAACACTTTCTGTTGATGAAGCGTCGGACGTGGTTCGGGAGTTTATGTTTTCAAACTTCGCATGTTTCTGCTCTTACGAATCTGTAACAAATGGAAAAGCAGGTATGACCGAAGGTGATTGCGTTTATGCGGATGTTTCTCGTAATTTCTAAGTTAACATTATCTACGCCACGCTTGCAGGATCTGAAAGAACTGAACGCACTCCAAACAGTAGAGCATGAATTGCAGCAATATTACACTTTGTTACGATTAATGAGGGCTGATTTGGAAAAAATGATAAACAACTTCAGATCGTTAAATGGTAAGCAGTTTTATTTATGAATTTATTAATTGAACGAACAGAGTCTAACACGAAACCAAATAATACACTTTGTCCGTGTAATTCAATCTTAAAAGTAGTTTAAACAACCTTGTAGTTGGAAAGAATAGCCACTTTATTTGTTAAGGCTATAACGCATGTTTTTATGTACGAAGCATATCGAAGCACACATGTCGGAATGTTTCTTTCAGAGGAATAAGCGTGTATGCTTGTGAAGACATAATCGAGCAGTGCGTACAACTCTAAAGTGGCAAGATGGCAACTCTCGAAAATGAAGAGGACAGTTTGTTAGGGTCCAAATCGCATATTCCCGCAAATTCTACCTCGTCTTTACGAAGGAAATCTCTCTGCAAGCAAAATGCACCGTCTCTTTCTTTGTCAGAAAACAATGACGACGAAGAGCGTTCAGCTCTGCGCCGTGAGATAAATGTCAGTACGTCAGCGAAGAATGTGACTACGAACGCGAGACGACATTCTTTCGGGCTTGGCTTCTTAGCGAACATGCCGGCACCCGAAATAACCGATCGTATATCTGAATGTATAAAACTCAGCGCTGAGAACAAGATTAATATTAAAAATGCATTCAGCCTTGATATCATTGATTTTATGACTTATATGATCAAGAAAGAAGATTCTAACATGTCTAGTTTGCAAGTAGCCAGTACATCTTTAGATGTGAGCTCTAAAATCTATGGATACCGCGTGGATGGCGTCCATACAGAATTAATGAAAATGGTTGCCGGATCTGATAAACACGGAGATGAGGATGAAACCAATGATCAGCAGAAGGATATGAATGCTACACAAGGAAACCAAGTCAATGGTTTAGAAAAGCAAGGAAAGAGGAAGAAGAAAAGAAATAGACAACAGATTTTCAGTACTGTGAACGATCTAAAAGGAACAGTGGAAGTAACGAAACCTTTGTTCTGGATGATGGAAGATGGAGATTCGCAGACCACAGATGCGTTATATCAAGTGACGCTACCAAATCATGCAAACACCAGGTTTTATTTGCATTTATATAATGACGTCATTGTTGATACTGTTGTAGAACATAATGCAGATATGAAAAGCATGGAATTAAGTATCCCAGAGATAGGTGACCTCTCCGGGCTTGAAATGTGCCCACCTTTAACTAATTTTGAATTTCATGACTGGAGCAATGACGATAAAGGAGAAGAAGATAAGCTAACGCAACCAGAAGAATCCAACGAAAATAGATTTCAATTTGATATGAATGCTAGTTTGCCATCGGAAGATGAATCGGTTCACGTCGATATGAATTACCTCGATGAGGCGCCCGAAACAGATGCTGAGGTCGCGTGTGCCGAAGCGCGGAAACCAGTAGAAAAAATTGTAGATTTTTGTAAAATTGTGACTAATACTGACGCAGCAACTGTGTCTGAATATTCTTTCCTGCAGAAAAGCACGAAGATGCATTGGGCTGGCCCATCTCACTGGAAGATAAGTAACTACAAGAGGTTGCTTGGGGCGAGTAAAGTCATAGAGACTTGCCATCAAGAACGGACCAGGAAAAGGAAAGAGATAGAAATAATTTACGACGAAGATAGACGAGAAGCTATAATGCCGAAGTTTGCTTTGAATAAAGCTACGAGAACGGAGGGTAAAACTGCCAAAACGGTATGGCAGGAAGAAATTCTCACGTTGCCACGAGATATGCATTACACTATTATGTACGCTTCTAAGCTTTACCTGCACAAATTGTTAAACGTAAGATTAGAAGACAAGGATCAGTTAAATGTCACTGATATGGCCGGTGGCATAGAGGATTATAACTACAATAATGATAATGACACGTCAGATTATTGTCCTAATGTTCATACCGACGATTATGGAGCAAACGAAGATGATAATGATCATGAAGCTGATGGACTTGAGAACGGTGGATCAGGAACGCATATGATCTTCACTGGAGATAATCTAGTTTCCGTTCCGAAGTTAACAAATAAAATATGTATCGGGTACAGCGGTCGCGCGAAAAAAATCGATATGCGGCAATTGAAGAAATCTATTTGGAAAGGTCTGATTTCAAACGGCAATAAAGAAGATCTAAACATACAAGAAGCTGTAGAACAAGAAACACAAAATGAAATGAACGGAACGAAATGTTTTAGTGAAATTTATAAAGCATTGCCGGATACGTTAACAAAGGCTAATGTAGAGGCATTAAGTTTCCCTATTTCTTTCGTATCCTTGTTACATTTGGCGAATGAAAGAACATTAAAACTGGAAACTTTTCCCGATATGTCTGACATTACTATAGCCGCGAATTAGACATATTTATATTCTAGTTAGCCCGGTCAATTGTAAAATGTTATATTATTATTAAGTACTTGTAAATAATTGCCTTGAGTATTTTATACATGCGAGTTATAGTTTTATACTTTTTCAAAGAAATATGTAAAAATATATAATAAACAAATCCTATAAATTTATGTTGTTATTTATGTTACTCTTTGTCATAATTTAGCGCGGGACATAATACAAATAAGAAATTTATTCAAATATGTAGTTGCTTAGAAAGTAATCATCATTTTTCCAGATATTGAAGCTGAACACACCACAGCCAAATCCAAACTACCTGATACACAGGATCAACGGTGATATTAAAATAAAATTTCGCAAGATTTTGTCTCCGACATTTGTATAAAGTTGTAATACATTTCATTTATACAAAATCATTCAGTTGTTCGTTATATATTTATACTAGTTGCCACTGTTGCCAGTAACCTAAGTGTCCATAAAATCGGATCTTCCCGCTATTTCGTAAGTTTGCATAGTGTTAAAAAATTATCGTCAATGATTCGCGTTGCAAGACAAATGGTCGAACATGATTGTAACACATTGGTGCTTTCTAAAACCTATTGGGAAACGCATCTTTCGTCGTGTGTATCGAAAGATATCAAACATTCCGATTGTGAATGGAGAGACAAAGAGTACAAAAAGCAATGAAAATCCCGAGGAACCAAAAACAGAAATCGATACTAATAGTACAAAGAAATCCAAATTAAAGGAATACGATTTCTTTCTACCAGATCGCAAAGGTGATGTAAAAGTCTGTATAATTGGAGGAGGCGAGGCATCGATTCACACGGCAGTTCTCTTAAAACAATCCCGAATGATAAAAAGTGTGAATTTGTTAGATACAAAAGATTCAATGGCTGGCGACATTTTGGACGCCAGTCATATCGACACGTCTACTCGTATAAAATACTTCAAGAGAAAACATATAAAGAAGGCCCTCAAAGATGTACGTTTCCATTATCTTTTTCTAGCATTATACACATCCTCTATCATCTCTGCAGTAATCTTATAATGTATCCACATAAATCATAAAATGGTCCCATGCTACTACTGCATCATTCCTAAAATACTCTCGCCCATTTCGACAGAATATTTATGTCTTTTTTGTGTCATACCCACACGACTTCTGTATCACATCGAATTCGCTACTCCCACGCTATTCACACTGCTCCCATAAGACTACGCTATACATCACGACACTATGCTACTCGTCACGACGCTACGCTACGCTACACGTCACGACACTACGCTACACGTCACGACACTACGCTACACGCCACGACACTACGCTACACGCCACGACACTACGCTACACTACATAGCTTCGCGCTACACCTGCAATAAAGTTGCAAACCGAATTTTGGACTCTCGCGGAAACGCATAAAGTTGCAAACCAGGACTTTTGGTTCCAAGCGTCGAAAATTCATTTGCAACATCGTTTTAAAAAAAATTGTCATTTGCAACTATGTTACATTTTCGTGGGGCGCTGAATAACTTACCTGAATATGTACTTGCCATGATTTGCGAAATCATTAGTAGCGGAAAGTGTGTTGCGTGGAGTGTGAATTGTGACGTGGATACGTGTGTGTGAGTGTTGTGGAAGTAGCACGGTAATAGTGTAGCAATGAGGGAGTAGTGTGTAGGAATAGTGTGGAGATTGTGCGATAGTAGTGTACGAATATCCTGAAAGTGACTAAAACTAGTATGACAATGGTGTGGAAATAGAGTGGGAGTAGGGTGACTGGTATAGGGGTGATGTGAATAGTGGGTGAGGTAGAAAATGTATAGAGATAATGTGAGAGAATTGTGTAATAATTTGGGGTATGATATATATAAAAAATAGGGGACTATAGTTTCAAAAATATATATTCACTGGAATGAATTTAAATGGATCATCGTTAATTGAATACGATCAATACCCATCATTAACTGATATCATCCGCAGACAAACATTATCGCTCTGATGGATGAAACCGATACAAACACGACGGATCTAAGCCCCAAGGCTCAAATTGAAGCTGCGGCAACGTACGTACACGAAATGGCCGCACATATGGTACACTGCTGTTCAGAGTCTTTGGTAGCTGTTTTCACCCGGCCAGTTACAGCCACTGTTCCCATGGTATCGGAGGTCTACAAACTCGCTGGATGGTGGGACCCAGATAGGATCATCGGCTCCACTGCTCTCGATCGTATGCGAATGGAAGCAATAACAGCCAGCCTTTTAGATTTGAATCCTGCGTTCTTATCGATCCCCATGGTCGGCGGAGCAGACCCGTACACCATTGTGCCTCTTTTATCGCGGACTACTCCAATCAACCAATTCACCCGCGTACGAACGCACAGTCATTCCGATTAAACTTTTCTGTCAAAATAAATATTGACCGAATAGTAATGATCGAACGGTTATTGCATATTGCGTGATAAGCTATGGACGCAAACATTCTCAAATACCGATCAATCACTCGACAGACATTCTGTTTCTTGTACAACTGTACATACATAGATGTTTCTGGTCATCCGATATTCTGTCAATATCTATTCGTTTTATGTTCGCACATAATTGCTTAGACTTGCATCCACACGTTTTTACTTGGATAATAAAGAAAAAACGTTATGTGCAGGCGCAACAAGAGACGATGATGCAGTCGTTGCGCGGGGCAGACCAACAAATGGCAAATATCGACTACAGAGGCCCGATATTATCTGCAGGAGCAGCCGCTGCCAAGTTAATTCTCTCGCTTGCCGGCGGGCTTAGCGGATTTGAAAACGTCATCACCTCTGCCTACGTGAGATCGAACGTTTTGCCGGTCTGTCGATTTTTCACGAGCGAGTTACGACTCGGCGCCGGCGGTGTGCAAAAGAATTTCGGCCTGCCGAAGATGTCAAAATCGGAAGTGCTGATGGTGGAACGAGCGATCCCGTTCATTAATCAGCACACTGACATAGCTATAAAAGCGATTCAGTGTAATAGACAGATCACACTGAAAACTGCATAAGATTTTTCCACATAAAAATTGTATAATTTAATGAAATATTCTGTACTGTACCAAGATATACCTGGTCTTCTTTATTATCCCTTGATAAGCGCCAATCCAATTACGATTTAATCAACGGAAAGAGATAAGAGTTTAGCTGTGAAACGCATATGTATTTTGCCGTACGTACTTCATAAAAATAGTAACGTTAAAGTATCGATTTTTCTAGACGATCGAGCACGCACGTAATTTCTATTTGTGTATTCACTAAAACATTACGTGCAGATGCTGAGTGGCGTGCAAGTTTTTACCAATACAATACTTTGCAGAAAAAACAACCGGGGCTAACGTTCATATCGCTCTTTGCATTCCCTTCTTTATCGATGCGGGAAACGAACGGTTCTCCGAACAAAGTGTTTATCGGTTCGTGACTCAGTTCGGCTTGCAGTTTCAAACGGATCAACGCTTGCGATTCCGGTTGATTCGCGGACAGGCAACGTCTGCGGGGCGGTTGTCGGGTCTACGCTGCTCGTTACAGTGCGCGATCTCGTGCGAACGGTGCTGACGCGATCCAGAATAATATTTCCATGCTCGATTGGTTCGCTCGCGTGAAAGTGACAAGCGAAAACAGGGATCCTCGACACATCTGTTGATTCGCCGATACGTTTTAGCGTTCGCGCCGGCCGAGGCTAACAGAATTTCTATCCGCGGTACGATCGCGAATCGCTCGCTCGTACGAAAAGTGTTTACCTCTATAGATTATCAAATCTATAAATATCGGAACAAAACCGCGGAGGGATTTAAATTTGGGTCGCACGAGTACACGTAGATACCACCCGGCTAGGCTATTTTAAAATTTGCACGAATCTCTTGTTTTGACTTTGACACCTTGCTTACGCACAGCTTTATCTTCGCCGAACAACAGATTCCTCGTTACGTGGACGGCTCTGTCAGAATACCGACAATATGGGGATAATATTGTCACGATTTCGCGTAAGTGTGTGTCAATATTTACGAGAATAATATCACGGTTGTCTTGAGCGTTTTTGAGGTTAACGTTCTGCCATATCATCATACTCTGCTGTGCATTTAGGAATTAATAAGTAGCTATACCCGTCTATGGCGCGCCAGGAACCGTTAGCTCTCAAGATTTTACGTTTCCTTGATAACAAGATTAAATCGAAATAAAGATACGGGTTTACGGTTGACAGGCTTTCGAGGTTAGCCGCAAAGATAAGAACGGTTTAAACGAGCTTAAGGAATAGTAACATATGTGCTTTCTTTTGAGAAATCCGTTACGCGCAAATTTATAATTCTGTATCACCTTATTTAGCCTTTACCAATAACTCGATCCAGCTGAAAGCCCTAACGTTCAATGATTAATCAAAAATGACTTGTAATTTATGCAGTAGGATTATCATGAGGTGCAAAATTACCATTCAATGACATTTCACCCGTCCTATTTGAATTCCTCATTGCTGAACCAAAGAGACATGAAAATATATTAATATGCAATATTGTTCGCCGATCGATACCTTTATATAAAGTATTTTCTTTTAAGAAGCTGCAGAAAATGCTCTATGTAAGATATACACACTTTTTTGAAGAAGTAAAAGAAGTGAAGACATGATGAGATGAGCTGGCACTGAGTATGAAAAGCTGTGACTTAACATTCTGTGCATGTAGTTATAAGCTTGCATTTTAATTACTATTCTATGAACATGCCTGATTCACAATGATGAATTCATTTGAATTTTATAATTGAATTTGGTTTCCTTCTACGTATAATTTCTGATCGTGTAAACTATTGTATGTAAAATGTAATAAATGTTGGCAAAAAGCTACTGGGCTACGTGATATGACAATATTTCATCGTTTTACCTTGCAGAAAAAGAAAACGACTATTGAAATTTTGGAAGACCTCGATTCGGTAAGAAATTTATGTTAGAAATTACAGCACAAGGGTGCGAGCACTGTAACGAATGTTTTTCCCAACAGAAAATTAAAGAGATAGAAAGATATGGACACACGACGGAGCAGAGGCATAAAAAGATTGTCGGGACCCTTATCCTTTACAGCGTTATACTGTATATTGTAACAGCATTCGTATTTTATTTCTATTTCTTCCCTGCGTCATTGTACAATCAAATATTTTACATCATTCCATTGTTGATCTTTCCAATTCTGTAAGTACATTATCTTTGCACCAGGCGTATTACTTTGAAATAGTAGCATAATTTGATTTTATTATCGCAGAATACTCCTTACGAAAAAGATGGTCACGTGGTATTACAAGCGTAAACTCTCTGAAAATCAAGAGAAATTAAGTACAATGCATACAGAGAAGAAGAAAATTCTAGATGAAGTTACTGAAACTGAAACGTATAAAAAGGCTAAAGAAATTCTATTAAAGTTTGCACCAGATCAGTTAAAAATGACACCAGTAAGTAAGATGAAATATATAGTTTAAAACGTCCGCTGTTCCAGTTTTTTTATTATTTCAATTACTCTATGTGTTTCCCATTCATATTTGTTTCTATTAACCATGTTTCTTTTCTTTATTTTGCAGTTATCTCCGCAGGTTTGTAGTTTTTGCGCCTTGAATTTTTTTCCACCTAAAGAGATCGATATATCTGTGCACGCGCGCACGTATTCGTTTGCGGACAGAAAGTTAATAAAAGTAGTAGAGACGGCGACGATAACAGTTATAGTAAAAAGAAACTTTCATTTTAGCAAGCTTATAAAATGTCAACACCAACAGAAACACCTCAACGTTCTAATATACCACGAGGTGTAATGTCCCCATTGCCTAGTTCTGGAGAACTGAGAAGACGAGTAGTGACAAGTCAAAATCAACCACTAAATGTGCAAAGTGGTATGGCCACTAACACTGACCTTGTCCCAGTTGGCTTAGCTCCCATTCAGAATCCAACAGTTACTCCTTTCCAGAGTGGTATTAGATCAGTTAATACTCCAGCCATGGGTTGTCGTTAGTATCGTTAGGAGTACAATTATTAATTTTATTTTTTTTTTATTATAAAAGTATTATCATTACTTTATGTGTTGAAAGATATCATACGTATTCTTTAAGTATATAAGTTACGTAATTCTTACATAAGTACGATTTTCCTTGATTTTCATTTATGAAAAACATACATGCTTTTTAATAACGAAAAATAATACGTCCATAGATATAGAATTTACGTGAAGGAATTATAAAATTATCTGTGTAACAGGAACGCCTTTACCGCGCCCGGTATTACCTCGGCAAAGGAATTACTTAGACCGATTAATCGACTATATAATGGGCGATGGTCCATCCAATAGGTATGCGCTAATCTGTCGGCAATGCGAGTCGCATAATGGAATGGCTTTGAAAGAAGAATTTGAATATTTCGGTAAACATTTGTCATAAACTACGAAGAAGAGTTGAGTATGAAGACTAAATCGCGACGTCAAATGTTTAAAGTATATGTGTTCTTGTCTTTTAGGATTCAGATGTTGTTATTGCAACTTCTGGAATCCAGCAAGAAAGCAGAAACCTTCCGCGCCGAAAATCATGTATGATGCACACCACAGTTCGATATCTTCGAATACTCCAGAGCATGTATCTGCTGCTTCGAACATAGAGCCACTAAAACATGCACAAATCGAGTCGTCAAGCCCATCGGATACAGGTTCGAGAACATTTACCCGGCCTTTTATTTCCCGCTATTATTCATAACTAATACAATTAATTTACAGACTCGGACATTGAAGTAGTCCAGAGAACAACGGAAGTATCGGAAGATTCTGAACATGACTGTAAAGATGAGACGAAAAAGGAATGTGGTAAGTAATGATTTTATCAAGCACTTTCGTAATTTAAACTGTTTTCTGATCTGAAGCGACAGAAGTCATAGATGAGCCCGATGGTACAAAATCCGATTCGAAGGAAGAGGAGAAACGCGAAGAAAATGTTGAAAAAATGGGTATCGAGGAAGCCTTCTTCTAACAAGGATAAATTCTGAAGGGACTCGCGACACGAAACTATTTGTTACGAAGTGTACTACCATTGCCGTGTAGTATATAAGTGTATAGGTAAATATATATAGCAGGAATGTAAATACTATATTACTTAAGTATCTTTGTAAAAAGGCAAAGAATATCGTACTGGGCAATACACGGTAATATGGTATTAACATAAGCTATATAAATACTATTTTCTCGTATCTCGAATGAACAGAGTCATTCCGAATTGTTCTTATCTAATTCTTGTTAGGATTTTGCGTAACTGCAAAATGAAACAAAATGATCGCAAGTACTTACGGAAGATATCGTTGAGCGGATATCTTGTTGAACCTCTTCAAGCAATGTTTGTTTCATCTACCCGTTACGCCGCAAAATCGCGAGATTTCGTAATATATCGACGAACTTTCAGAAATCGTTTATTCTTGTAAAGATCGTAAATTATCTAAAGCATTATACAAAAAAGAATCCCTCGTTGAAAAGTGTAGTCAATAATATTTTATGCAAGACTGCTTATCTTGTCAATAGAGAGCATTAGTATTTATATTAGGAGAAATCGTTACTCTTTCTTTTCTCTCTAGAAAGTTCCAATAAACTTAATTTTTTCTCGGCATTTCACATGTCACACGATTTTTTTTCACAATTTTATCAGGTACATCGTTTATGTACTCGTAAAACGCTGATGAATTATAAATTGCGTGCTCGACCATATCGTAGACTACGTACATCTTTTGATACCGTAATGTTACGTGCGAGATATGGATTTCTTTACATTCATATTTACGTAGAAGAAGGAGAATAAGGAAGGAAAAGCTACATTCTTTCCACTAAACAGTCTTCTGTTACACTCTTTTTTAATATAAGTAGTATTGTGATAATATGTATTTTGTGCCCTACTAATATGTGTCGATAACGAATGGAGTTCGATCAGACGCCAGGAGAAATCTGTGTTCAATGAAACACGCAATAATTACAATCGATTTTTAATTTATACTCAACCGAAGAAGAAAAGCCATGAAAATAATCCTCTCTTTTAGAAACAATTGTATTGTTTTACCTCCCCCACCAATACTTTCATTTAAACCAGTGCTTAAAGCGTAGTATTTGATGTAAAACTTAATGTGATTAAAAGTTTGTATTTATATAGCGATCAAAGCTGTTTGAATAATTGTTAAAGGAAATATACTTTTGAATAAAACCACACGAAGTTAACATTTCCCTCAATAGTAATAAGTAATGGATAAAGAAACGAAAATGTATATACGTAATTTGCGCCTAACGACGGCGATAACAGGTCCATAATTTTTTTAAACTTCAAACTGTGTTACGAGCACTTTACTAGCCGTGATTATCGAGCTGGGTCGTTACCAAATAAAACCCGCCACTTTTCCCGTCGCGCAGCCAATTGCGGATGCTGATTTAACGAAATATTCTCGCGCCCTGCGTTCGTAAAAGTGCAGAACTATGCTCGCTCGGGCACGCGTGTGAATTGGTCTCAGTTTACATGGTAAAAATAGTGCTCTGCCGCCGACGGACTATCGTTCGAGGTAAATCTAACGATTTTTTCGACATCGTTCCGCAATGACGATAAAAGAGCGCGAATATCGCGAGAGGAATAACCAACGTAGCTTTCTGTGCGAATCGTATCGCGTGATATGATTTATTGTCAACGATGAGCGTGTGAAATGTTTGCGCCTCGACGTTCTTTATTCGCGAAATTCACCATGCACGATAACGACATAAAGTATCGTACACGATCGTAAATAAACTCGAAATGCATTAACTCGGCCTTATCCAGACCTGTGTCGAACGTGTCGCGATACCTGAGCTCGAATAACGAAGAAAATAATAGTCGATCGCATTGCTGCAAGTATTCTTCGACCACCTCTGGTGGGCGCCATAACAACGTCCATTTGTCTGTGACAATCATTGTGGGATAAGTGTTTTTAGTTTCATAGAATCACACCGCGTTCGTAAGTAATTATTCATTGGACGGAAAATTTCGTTAATTCTCCGTTCGCGCACGTTAAGTGGGACATTTTCATTGAAGATCATAGCACGTCTGAGAGTATATTAGGCGGGGCGGACTTCGTTAACCCGGTATCAAACACGTGCGATTGTATTCCGTAGAATAAGCTCCAATTTATAAGTCACAGCGGAATTTTGATCGTTCAGCAATGAGAAATATGTTCGATCGTTTTTAGTAACTAACGGTACAATACAAATGGGTAACATGGAATTTTACTCATTATAGATCAATAAACATGCCGGAATTGACTGAACTCGATAAAGCCGCAAGCTCCGAACCTACCAAGGTCGAAGCTGCGGCAGCGGGATCTGGAACTGATTCAGACTCCGACGATACTTTGCCAGAGTTGGACGATGCAGGAGCTGGAGGCACCGTTGGCTTTCCAGGGACTACCGTGACCGGTCTCCCCATCGATATGGTTTCCAAAGCTAAACAGAGCCGTGGGGAGAAAAAAGCTAGGAAGCTGATGAGCAAATTAGGATTGAAGCCTGTACGCTGGATAGATTTGCATGTTTATTATATTAATACTCGGTGGAAAAAATTGGTACTCTAATTTTTCTTTGATCTCCTGCAGGTTCAAGGTGTCAACAGAGTAACTATACGCAAATCAAAGAATATACTCTTCGTAATCAATAAACCAGATGTGTTGAAGAATCCAGCCTCTGATACTTACATAGTATTTGGAGAAGCCAAGGTAATACTCGTGAATCAAATTCGTGTATTGTATACTTATGATTTCTTATTTTCCACTAAATGATGATCCACTATTGTTTCGCAAATGGAGCAGAAAGACTTTGTTGAGAAATTCCTTGGCAGACTGATATTTAGCAAATACTTCTCCCTTTCAAACAGTTACTTTGCTATTCGCGTGTTACAAACAGAGAAATTCAATTTTAGATCGAGGATCTGAGTCAACAAGCCCAAGTAGCAGCGGCTGAGAAGTTCAAGGAACCGCCAGTGATCCCAGCAACCGAAGCCGGCGGAAGTACCACGGTAAGATATATAAAATTCGCCAAATTGGAACTTTGCATTGGAATATCTCAGCTCATAAGGCACGTAGAATCAAAACGAATACACTTTTCTTATGTAAATCAAACCCAAGCTATCCATTAAGACCATCCAAAATCTAATCGGATCAACCATTATTAAGATTCGATAATTGAAGTGTTCTTGATAGCGGGTCGTGGCGTTATGGAGCATTTGTGTCTCGTGCTGCGCATATACCTATATATACTTGGCGCGAGACACTGCCGTGTCTCTTGATTCTTTGATTCGCAATAGGAAACAATATCGATCTCATACATTTCATTCGTATTTTATCTTGCAACTTCGTGCCGTTATAGGTTGTTGCGCCTATACAAGAAGAGTCGGAAGAAGAAGTCGATGAAACAGGCGTCGAGGAGAAGGACATCGATTTAGTAATGTGTCAAGCCAACGTGTCCCGAGGGAAAGCTATTAAAGCTCTGAAAAATAATCAGAATGACATTGTCAATGCTATTATGGTAAGTGATCGTACAGGAATTCAATGCTTCGTTTCGGAACGCTAAATGATGATTCATAATATGGTTTCGTAATTTTCATTCAGAATCGAAACATGTTGCTAATCTTGGCAGACTGATAAAACATTGTCTAAGATACAGGCGCCATTGTGTGTAGGTTCAATGAAATTCACTTGTTTATTCGTTTTTCAGGAATTGACAATGTGATGAAGCTGCGTAACAGTAGGGTGCGCTACGTCGTAGCTCGCATTTGTGAGGTCATCTTATTTTATCATCTGCATCACCAGGGAAAACATCATCCTTCTTTTTGTCTCATTGCATTGAAAGGATAAGCTCGAATACAGAAAGACCGGAGTTTGCACGGAGACTATTATGCTTGTCTCAAAAAAAAATCCACATGTATATACATAATTCATATGAAAAAAAAAATAAATATACTAAGGACACTACCTTGCTCGCATTTCCGTTGGCCACCTATTTTATCACGCGACGATAGGAACAGAGAAGTTTAAACTTTGCGAACGTACCGACACGGACCAGGTACAGGATAGACACATCACGCAATGTAATTTCGTGTCATAATTTTGTGTCACACGCTCGGGGGACTCGCGAGCCGCCTTACCATTTTCATGTCAATGTTATCGATCCAGTCTAAAATAAGATTGTAACGCTACGCGTGGTAGAAATTAGAATTCAACACTTCTATCGTAACACTACATTCCTGTTCTGAGGTCCGGTAGGAACAATGGAACAATATTTAAAATTACATATTTTATTCTTACATTCTACCACAGTATTGCAAGAAATTATTATATCTAATTAGAATATTTGACAATCACAGCTATCGGCTCGGTTCTCGCCGATTACCAGGTCTCACCACGAGGAGGTTGCTGCGTTTCGAGACCCGTAGAGAGATAGATGGAATCAAAGTTCCGTCGATCTCCCTGTACATGAAAACCTTAGCTTACTAAACCAAAGAGATGGATGGAAGCAAAGTTCCATCGATCTCTTCGGTTTCGAAATAGAGAACTGCCAAGCAATCACTCGATTTAAAGAAATTCAGCAAGGAAGGAAAGACTACTGGTGAGCATGAAAAGAGTATTGGATGGCGCAGTTCCTACCACCCTAATGTCCGAGTCGAAAGGGAAAAGCGCTTGGCGTCTCCCAGAGGCGATTCCTGTTGCTCCGACTCATGCAACCCGCCAGGAGCAACACTAGGTGTGACCTGACTTAAGCCGTCTTACGCGGAGATTGGGTAATCGGACCAGGAGACTTACGCAGGCAGTGTACCAAGCGGTACACCCCCTACGCCCGAAACTTTTCCCTTTCGACAAGAACACCAGGGGATGAAACTGATCCACCCATACCAATTCCATGGTCAGTCGCTTGCTTCCGGAAACGGAAGCAGCGGCGACCTCCTCACCAGAGATGAGGAGCCAACGAAAGAGCAACAAAGCTAATGATTCAGTGACTACTTGGCAATATTACATGGGGCCTTAAATACTTCATGCTATAATAACTTAGCCTAGGCTTCCTTAGATGTCTTCTGTCATCTTCACTTTTCACTATTATGTCTCCCTTCCCCGCAGAAGGGTGAACCTGAAAAGCTGTAACAATCAAACACGTTATATTAGCAAAGGTGAAATATGCTTGAGAAGGACCTAAGACAAGACATTAGTCTAGTGTCAATCGAAATGATTTGGAACGACAAAGAGCATACACGGGCATGCAAAACCATCGTAGAGATACGTGAAGGTTGTGCACGAAATGTAAACCCATTGATGAGATGCATGAGAGGGAACGAGTCACACAAAACCATCGAAGAAATATATAAAATCGAATAAATGACGCAAATCCATCGAAGAAATACATAAAATCGTATAAATGACACAAATCCATCGAAGAAATACATAAAATTGAATAAATGACGCAAATCCATCGAAGAAATACATAAAATCGTATAAATGACGCAAAACCATCGAAGAAATGCATATTATAGAAGCAATCACGCAACACCATCGAAGAAATACATAAAATCGAATAAATTACGCAAAATCGGAATGGAACAATTCAGAGTGTCCAGGGTGTCCAGGTTGTCCAGGTTGTCCAGGTTGTCCAAGGTGTCCAGGGTGTCCAGGGTCCCGAGGAGCTCCCGCGTACCCGGAGGTCTTACCGGCTCGGAGGACTGACGACGACTGAGGATTTGGAGGTACGTGTGGTACTAATAAGCACTTTGGGGAACAACAGCCGCGATCACAACAAGGTCGACGGTTAATTTCATTTGCGAAAGCCAGTTAATTATTCGACAAAAATTGATTTTTCCACTGAAATATTCATTCCAGTGACTATTACTATGAAAAATCATGTTAACAACATTTACCCTAACCGTCCAGTATAAATAATTATTAACTATAATCGATACAACTCGAAATATCACGCAATTAGTAACATTTGGCCTTGGATTTGCAAATGATTTTCTACGCCGAATGAATTCTCTTTTATTCTCAATGTTTAATCGTTCAATAAATGAATGTTAATGCTTCTACATATTACATAGTATTATTTATAATGTATAAATACATTTTATTTGAACTGGGTGTAAATGAATAGCGCTTCGAATCTACATATATGGCGAAAACTTCGCAGCACTTCGAACATGATTCAAAGCTTAAAACTCTTGAAAGTCTTGATAAGTCTTGAGTTTTTATAGGTCTAGGAAGTATTGGATGTATTAAAAGTCTTGAAAGTCTTGAAAATGAACATCTGGTTGTCAAAAATTAACCAGGTTGATCGGCCAGTGGGTTTCACCAGGGTCGCAGTTTACGACTGTATTGTCCCGCGAGTCGGCGGTGGACATAGATACGGGTCCAAAACCTACCAAGACTTTGAAGCAAGAGTTTCAAGACTTTCAAAACCTTCAAGATCTATTAAGACTCTAGACTTTTCAAAACTTTCAAGAGTTTTAAGCTTCGAATCATGTTAAAAGTGCTTAAAAGTACTCGCCTAATATTCAAGACAAATTCGAAGCGGTTCAAAGCACTTCGAATCCCATCACTACCTGCGGGACTATCAGTAACAGCGTGAATTCTTAATACTTTCGGCGTATAATACGTGAAAGGGTTTTACTACAAGCAAAGTACTAATAAACAATGTCATCTTGCAATTTATAGCTTACACAGGCTTTGAAGAAATACCATTTTTGAGCGCCATAGTGTCTTGATCCCCAAAATGAACTTTCGGAGAGAAATCCGCGTGAGTCGTTTCAATGCATTTCAGAGTAGTTGCCGAGTTGGACGCTGTTCATGAGCAGATGCCACTACTTTTGGTCACAGTTTGGGTGGCGACACGAACATCCATAAGGTGATAGGTCTATCCTATATCTCGTCCGTAGTACCGGCCATCAATAATTTCTTCGTCGGCAACGTAGAAACCTGTATAAGACAGAAAATACTTACCGAGCATTTTATGGAAATTCAAAAAACTTCACCTAACAGTGCACAGATGTCAGCATATAGTATATTCCACAATAATCCACCCTTAAAAAGCAACCCTTCTTTCAAACGTGTATTGGAGCACTTTGGAACGATGGAAGAAAGAAGGAATGCACTTAATTAATTAACCAACAATAGGGAATAGATCTACAACCGCATCAACAAGTTCTCAAGAAGAAAAACGAACTAGTACAAGGTAGAACAAAAGCGGAAAAGTAATGACTTTTCTAAAAAATTACCATCTGGAAAGGAGGGGTTAACGATGATCACCATATTTCCTTCCTCACGTATCAACGTTCGTGATCTCATTGGTCCACGATGGAAGCACAAGGATGATACGTCGCGAGGCCAGTGTTGCGGCGAAAGTTTTATAAGCCGTTTCGCACACGTGTCGCGACGGTACACCGCCACGAGGGGCTGGAAAAACTGCGATATTAGAGCGCGGCCGTGCCATCCTCTCTATTCGCCCGGGAATCCGCTAATATTTGAGATTTCGGTCTCGTATATGACGCTACCCACGGTGACATCTGGCAAGGATCTTAAGGCGCTTTATTGCCGGCGAGGAGCGTTCGCAATATTGTCACGTAATAAAGGACCGCTGCGAAGGAAACACCTGCGGGAACCGGGTATAATCGAATTTCCAATTCGACCGACTCTGCGGTCCATGCAGGTCCCTTTCACCGTCACGACGGAACGATATAGAAACGATAAACAGTGGGAACAGAATTTCTTGATAACTAACGCATAAAATCGAGCCTTGACTCTTCTTCAAACCACACTCTATACACCTTCCTCATTTGCAAAAGCGTTATCGTCCTTCTTAAAATTCGCGCTACAAATCTGTCCCCATAGCCCGAGATTTGAATGGTCAGTCGTGTTATACACTCCCTTAAAAAGGGACTCTTCGGAGGCGGAGGACAGGTCCCCGTGGGTTAAGGAACCGGATGGCTGCGGGAGCGGAATAAAAATAGTGAAGAATAAAAAGGGAGTTGGGAGGAAAGGGGGAGAGGTCCGCGGCAGTCGATCCATCTGCGGCGTGTCTGATTGTTCCCTTAACGATCGACTGACAGCGAAGACGTATGTCGGTGCCATCAGATAATGCATCCGGCCGGCGTCGATGTGCGCGCGCCGCGGCGGGCCCCGCTACGCGTAAGCGTTTTGTAAACGCTTCGCACGTCCCCGTTCCTTCGGCGACATCTTCATAAACTTGCTCACAAAGAGACTGTCATGTCGCGTCATGCCCCCACGAACAGGGATGGGGGCCCGAGTAGGGGACCGTTCGCGCTCCCTCGGAACCGATATTCGACCAACTTTTTTAGAATATCAGAGCACATGCGCGGTTCATCAAGAGAACAGAGGCGATTTCTAAGCCGTCGATTTAAGTGAATAACGATGGAAATGGCTTGAGGAAAAAGGCCCCAGGTGGCAAACTTTGCGAGGGGCCCATTTTTTTGGGACAATGAAGAGGAGGTGGTAGTTTACTAAAAACGAGGTTCAGTCGAAGTTCAGTCGTGCAGAAAAACAAAATATACTGTTTGGATAAAATCATAATTTTCTTCCTTTGAAGATGGAGGTCTGGGGACCTTTTGGGCCCAGGCGGCAACGCTCATTGGCCGCCCGTTAAATCCGCCACTGGCTACGAGTGACTAAGTAAGAACTGGAAGCGTTGCCATGGAAGAGTTTCATGACTCCAATTAAACGATAGAAGAGTTACGAATTCAACGATCCAGGTGGTTCTGGGCTCGCCAACTCTTCACTGATACATTTGCCGGTGATTTAGGGATTAGACGAATGCAGAGACGAACTTTGGATCGTTGCTAAACGCTGCATGCGATCCGCATACGAGCAGTAGATTCGCAGCCGCGCAAACGAGCTTCGAACTCCTATTGAACTTTACTTAGCCCAGGGTACATCCAATTCGTCAAATTGACGCTCGCGCGTTGCTGTCGCTGTTAATCAGCCGCTGACGTCGTATGAACACGTCTGCCTTCAGCGAGTCTACGCGTTGCCGCATCGGGGCCCGCTGGCGCGCAACTTTGACGCGCTACTTTTAAATCGGATTGACGAGCGTTCACCTTTAACGAGCCGGTTTGCATAAACCGACGGACATTCCGCGAATCCACCGTCGCGAGGTTAATTTCGTTCATGTAACTGGTGAGCGATGATATACTGGTTCTTTCATTTAGGACGACCGCGGTCGACGTGACGTCTCCTAACGCGCAGAGGAAAGCGAAGAGTAAGAGTCTTGGCAGGTGTTGTCGTTCAGAAGCTTGAGAAGGTAAATGGTAATCGTGGGACGAAGTGTAACGGAGCACGATGAAGAAGAGCGAGAAATCAGCCAAGAGATAATGGTAAATTAGATGTAGACGGAAGAAAAAGCCAGGAGGGAATAAACGTTCGAGAAAATGAGAGAGTGTATTAACGGCAGATTAAACGGGAGGGAAAACAGATTCCTTCTCTGAAAACGTATTTCCTTTACCTCAACGTTACTTCTTTTCCTGTTAATCTTACACCGCCTGAATTAATCCTTCGTCGCTATTACACACTCCCGCTTCTTTCGCGGGATAAGAAGGAAAGGCCGAAAGGCGCGGTAAAAGGAAGCGAAAAGCGCGAAGGAATAGAACGAGAGGGAAAAAGAAGGAAGGCCGCGAGAGGAGAAGAAAAGATCCATCGAGCCATGTGGCAGGCGCAAACGGTGTGAGTAATGGCGTCGACCAATCGCTTCCAGCTCTAAAACACGAACTCGCCTCTTATCCATCTCTCACTCTCACTCTCTCTCTCCCTCGCCTTTTCATTCTCATCCCTCGTCCACCCCCTCTCTCTCTCTCTCTCTTTTTCACCGATGCGTATAATAACGAGCGAGCTATCATCAACCAGGATCATTATCATCGATCGATCGATGGCCTTCGTCCACCTCCGCTTTCCTTCTCTTCTTTTTCCCCCTCTGTCCTGGTTCGAGAGCGTCGCGCTGATCCCCCGATAAGTGGTGTGCATCCAGGGATGAAAGGAACCGGGGCGGGATGGCCGAGGAGGGGGCGGGGGTTTAATGACGAAATTATACCGGCAGCGTAACCTCGGTGTCCATGAAGACGTAATATTTTTCTGGTGTCCGCAAACGATCGTTTACCTTCGATGATCGCCGTGCGTGATTTCGTGCCGTACGAAAAACGATGACACACGCGTGCGTGCCTGGGGATTTCCGTCGGGCATGGATCCTCCGTTGACCCTCTGGGGCACGCTCGTCCCCTCGAATTAAGCAATGAAATTATCCGTACGCTCGCCGCCGCGCCGCGGCCACGGTGAATATTTACTGCACCCTCGAAAACGCTCGATAAATATTAATACGCGGGGCCGAGAGATATCGGGCCATCCACCCAAGGCGGAACATCGTTCCGTCGGTTTCAAGCACACGTTGTTTCTCTTTGTGCTCGTTATTTGTTTCTTCTTTAGCAGCGAGCAAGCTGAGCAGGCAATGATATCGAGACGGGGCGATGATCCCAGCAGTTTTTAGTCTTTTATTTTTAACTGTGCATGTACTCGCTGCTTGTTATAGGTGGAAGGCTTCGAAGTTAACGGATACTTCGTTTGATTAAGGCAAATGGTTTGAACTTTCCAGTGTACGTTTGTAGAAATCTGACATTCTTTGGCCGAGGTGTGACGAATTCTCACCGATCAGAGGATAAGAACTATCGTTTTAGATTCCTACGTAACCGTGCTTCTTATGCTCGCGGAACGCAATAACTGATTAATAATTCGACCGACAAGGGGGAACGGGATAAAACAGTGAAGTTTTCGTTGCGCTTAATTCGATCGTTAAAACGCGAAGTAGCGCTGTCTTAATTGCATTATTGGCTAAGGTTCTTTGCGGAAACGGGGGCAACGAGGTGGTAAGAGGGTAAGAAGCAGCGTTAAGGCTTCTCGTAAATGGCTGCCAATGATTCACAGAGATAAACCTCATCGCGCAGTCATTCTCTCCTGAGGGAATAAAGTCTCTAACAACATCTGAGCAACCATTCGCGATAGCGGAAACGCTTAAGGTACAAATCCACGATGAGACAAAAATATCATGTCTCACGTGTTCAATTATTTCATGACTTTATTAGTTTTTAATTATTTTGGCATTAGTTTCATGAAATAAGACTCTCTTGACACAAGTTTCCTGATATATTTTCAAACATTTCATCTCTCGTGACTATTTCCATTATTTAGTTGTTACTGAGATTTTTGTCTCATCGTATAAAAGTCTCGTGAAAAATCTCTTCGTGGATTCGCACCTTTAAAGATGTAATCGAACGAACAAGTGTTACAACTAGCTTCGCAGCTCTGTTTACCAATCATAACACTTGCCTTAAATGCACAAAAGACTTCTTTCTGCAAATATATTTTAAAAACCAACTCAGCGGTAGAACTCTGTGCACCGATCTCGCCTGTAGGTGGTCCTTTCCACCGACGATCGTCGAAAAATCTGCCAATGACGAGTTACTTCTTTACGAGACTGAAATGACCGCAACCATAATGGTGGAGAGATATCGGTTACGACCACTCGAGACTTTTTCACCGCAGCTCAAGGAAACGCTCCGGATCCGCAGTAAAACTTAGGATGGGCGTGGAATTAGCGAGCTGCAGTAAATGATGATGGTTCGGCGATTGCAAGGCACTCGGACATCGTTTGTTTCTTGCGGCGGGCATCTTAAGAAGCGGCAGTTTTCGCGACACGAGCTCAGCAACATGGCGGGCTGTTGCAACAAGCGGGACTTGTTGTATAGTAAGATGTCCTGTTCTGGGCTCTTTTTTAATTGATTAAGGGTAGTTGAGCGAAGGAACTTATGAATTGCGATTGAGACGAATGAAAGTCGAGGGGCAACTAAAGTGACTGCCGTCATTGCTGGATCATTCTCCACCAAAACCAAAACAAAGCTAAATATATTTGCACGATTCGATATACCTATCAGCTTTTAATATTAATTCCCCACCATAAATAAAAGTGTTTCTTTTTGTTTAACCCTCCGTGGTCACATTTTTCTCTAATCACAAATTGGTCACATGGGGTTACCACTGCACCCTAGAGTCATTTTTGAGTTACCATTTTTGAAGTCTTGAATCTTTTAACTTTTGAGTGATAATTGTACCTACACTTGTAATACTCATACAATCATCCTGATAATCTTTTCCTAGAAATGTAAATTTTGATACGTTAAAATTTGTGTTTGAAGAAATAGTTGTGGATAAAAGCGATTTTGTTGGGTTAAAATTCACCAGATTTTATTATCGAGGTCTAAAAATATATTAGAAATATTGGGAAATACATATCCTGGAGCGCGACACACCCCGTGTGACCATGAAGGGTTTAAGATAAGAAAGAGACAGAAAATTTAGGGTCTGTTTGATGCAGCGACTCCCCTAAATCCTGCCGGTGGAGCGTGACCACCCATCCGAGTCACAATATTTAAGGCTTCGGGGCCAATCGCGAAACGAGGATAATTTCCTAAGCGAGCTTTCGGAATGTTACCTGGGAGAAATGCGCGCGGCTCCTTTCGCCGCTCGTTTAGCCGCGCGCCGTAACGAATCGCTAAAGTATCAGTTTCCAGATTTGGCGTTTTCTGCGTTAAATATCGTGCGGAGGTTGTCGGGAAGTTTCGAGCTGAGAGATACCTGTCCATTTAAGGCCCGTTCGCCAGATTTTCTTTGAGATTAGGGGAAACGTATCGCCATCCCTGTTCCTTAATCATTTCGACGGCGTCACCCTTTCAATAAGAATAACAAAAATAAACACGACCGGGAAAACGAGGACTCCAACGATCGTAAAGTATAATTCACAGCGACGTCGGCTCTCTCTTTTCACCACTTGCACACCCATCTCGCGATAGAAATTCGATCGAAGAAATTCCAAGATCCGTTCGTGGCAAATTGAAGTCAGACTGACAATGAGATCTGTGAATCACTCGACCATTCGTTCTCCTCGCCTGGCAGAGCGAACTAAACGTAGGAACGAGGTGCGTGGGATCTTCTAAATAGAATCCCGGATTGATACGTCGGAATAGTGTTACCGATCCTCCGGAGTCTGCCGCCCTCCGTATCGTTAAGTCTTCAAGCGGTCCCGCAATTACAGTCTGTCGCTCGAAGGCGACTCGTGACCGTCATAATGGCGATAATGCCCGCGGGAAAGTTCGACACTCTGGTCTCGACATATTTATGGACGTATTGTGTCTCTGGCCGTTGTAACGCCAACGATTTAATCGAGTAGCGGAGGCTGCTCCCAGTTAACCAGGAATTAACGCCTGGAAATATCGCCAGCCACGCACTCGCCTGAATAATTACGCGGTTCCCGCGTTCGTCGAGCGTTGGAGCTCGAGAACAATCGATAATCTAAATATCCAAGTAGTAGCTACTTGTCGGTAGCTTTAAAAGAAGACAAGGAAAATCGTTGGTCTTTGGTTCCATGGCTCCGATCTGACACAGATTTTTTCATTAGGTAAAGCGCGCTGGATATTTCAGAATGGAACGTGTAATACATGTTTTGCTACTAGAACAGATGTACCTCAGACGGTGGTTTCACACTTCAAGTCCACGAACCGAGGTACCACCCTCCGCCCGGTGTTAGGTAAAAAAGCCCGCGCGACAGTGTGCTAGAGCGTGCTCGAGCGTGGGGCAAAACGCGCGTCGACCGAAGAAGGTAATACGGTCGAGGAGCAAAAGGGCCGAAAGACATCGTCCGTCGAGTAATTACATGCCCCGGGAGAGGCCGGCAATGGGATCCGAGGAACCCGCGCGGTTAGAAGTAGGTGGTTAAGGGTTTAGGTGTGCCGCGAAGGGACGGGGACCGCGAGGGAGGGGGCGGCGAGGGAGCGAAGAGGGGCCCTCTGCTCGGTGGCTTCAGCGAGGGAGAGAGGACTTTACCTCTATATAGGCTGCCGTGACGTCCCCGTGGTGGGATAGCCGGCGCGAGAGCACTATATTACATCATTGGCGGCCATTTTGGACCACCCAAGTCGCTGTCAGAGCATAAAAAATATGAAGTTCTTTTAGGGCCGCCTTTTTTCCGTGCCGCCAGCGGCGCGGCTCTGCCGGATCGTACCGTAACGCAGAAAGGCGGCGCGAACGGGGGAGGGTAAGAGGGAGCGAGAGAGAGAGAGAGTCGGAGCAGAGGAGAGCAGGTTCGTGGAACCGAGAAGGGAACGTGCTCCGGCGGCGGTGAAAACGAGATGGAGGAAGAGGCCGAAGAAGAAGAAGGAGCCACGGAGGAGGTGGTGAAACGGCGCAGAGGCTGGGGAGAACCTCTAAACAGAGACAGTGAGACAGGTGGACAGGGGGGAGAAACGGAGTGGAGGAGAGACCGCGAGCGGCTTCGGAACGAGCAGAGGAAGAGCGGAGTGGAGCCGAAGAGAGGTTTAGAAATTGAAGAAACGCCGGAGAAAAGGTGTTCCCAGGGGGTAATAGAGTGGGCGAGGATGGTCGACGTGAAGAGGAGATGAAGAGAGTGTCCGAGGCACGCTTCGAGAGCCTTGGAAAACCGAGGAGATGGCGATAAAAGGGGAATAATATCCGCCGATGAAAATATATATATCCATGGAAACGTGGGAAAGTGTTTCCACTCCGAGCGAGGTTAGGTCTGGGTGAATATTAACTTCAGTTCCCGTTTAGGCTACGTTGACCTTCAGTGCGCTTAAAAACCACTCGCGATTATTGTAATTTACCTACTACGGGATGATTTCGCGCAATTAGAATTAATTGAGGAGCAGAACGAGAGCACTGACAAAGCGAAACAAGGCTAAAGCGAGCGTAAGGGAGAGAAGAAGGCGTAAGCGGATAAGTCGAAGGAGGAGGTGGCGCGAGAGAGCGCGAAGGACGAAGGAGGCAGGAGGCCGCGGGGCCTTGCTCGCGAGCAACGTAAAAGAAACACGTATATACTCGTATAGTCGTGTATAGTTAAGCCGAGGTTAGATCGTTTCTGTCCGCCATCACCGCGCGCTTTTTAAGCTCTACGATTACTTATCTTCCCCAGTCCTCCTCCATTCTGCTCCGTTCCAGCATGATGAATCGGGACTATCTTTCATGCTGCACGTATGCCCGGCGATTCGACTTTCAAAGAATCCTTCGAACTTCCACCTAGACGCTCTTTCGGTATCTGATGGCGATTCAAACGAAATCCAAAGGGTTTCTCTTTCGCGGAAACGGATCAGCCGCAGTGGAAAGTGTTATGGCGCTCGTGGTCCCGCATCGATGGAACTATGAACTCTGATCGCGAAGATTAAATGCTAGATTAATTACCATTGACCATTAAAAACATCCTGCAGAAAACCGATCCATCGCGTTTTGTGTTTGGTAAGGGAGGGTGGGGTAAACACGAACGTGGGGTAATTGCGAATGCGATGTTACAGCGTTTTCATAAATAAAAACGATGTTCCCCTCTCCACTAGCTAATAGTTCAAATCGTATCCAACGCCGGGCAGAAAGTAATAAATACAGAATGCTCACGCTATTCAAGATAAACACAATTTATTATTTTCATCAAGTTTAAAGTAATATTTTGTCCATTTAAATTGCATGTAATTACTTTTGAATTGGTGATCCAATTGTTTTTTTTTTAAATTGAAATAAAGCTCTTTTTTACCAACATTTTGTGACGAAGGCGTTGTTTGAATTATGGTTCTAACCTCTGAAATAAATTCTATTTTATTTTTTAATGTCCTGGGGACCTGGGGCATTGGCGAACAACTCGGATGGAGTAATCTCGAACCTTCAAGATTAGCAACGTTAACCAATTTTGATGAAATTTTCAACATGTATAAAACTTACTTAAATCTACAAAAGGGATTTCTGAATTTTCACTACAGGCTCAGAAAAAAAGTTTAAAAAACGACCTTTACTATTTTTTTTTCGATATTCCGACCAATTGCATTTTTTTTTAATTTTTGTAATTTGAAAAATACATTAGGTATAGGTTGTTGCAACATTTTTTATGGGTTGGCCATTGAAGTCGCGCTTTCTGTGCGACTTCTGCAATATTTACCACTCTGTTCGTGATTACCCCACAGCAGTCGAGTAATCACAAACACCAAGGGTTTTGCTTTTCCACTATAAAGTTGACTTTTATTATAATTTTTCAGAAATTCGTCACAGTACTTTATAGATGAATAGTTTAAGAATGTTTGTAAATACTAAACAAATTCATTTTTTATAGTATAGTTCTCGTTTTGTTTGCTTTTTTGCTTAGGTGTTCGCAATTACCCTACTCTCCCTTACCAGTGAAATTGTTATTCTTAACATAATTGTGCCAATGTCATAGCTTTCGCGTTATGCTCCTCGACCCTCGTAACTCCAACGACCAGCGATAAAGCGGAGACTAATTATTTATCAAACAGGCGCGTTCCGCGGATTCCCCGCGTCGAATTACGCAGACACTTCGGTTAATGGAGCGCGTTCCGCGCGTTTATTAATCCCACGAAACCTGAAAGGCCACTCTCGCCGCACCCGTTGTCCCTAATAAAGCGTAGACCAAGATAAGCACCTCGATCGTCAAGTTATAACGCACGCGTGGCCGAGGTGAAATGGTCATAGACATATTAGACATGCAACCGAGGAATCGGTCACCTCTACATACTCGTGTCCACGCGAGACGACCGCATAGAAACGTCCTAATGCATCTTTTATAAGATCAGTCCTGGAACTTTCCCAATCTAGATTAAATGCAAACTGTTGCACGACCCTGTGTCCTCAGGATAAAACGAACAAGCAAATACCATTTTACCTCTGTCCTGCGGAATACTGAAATCGCAATGCAACTGTCCAGTCCGCATCGGAGATCTGTACCACCTCGGTCAGCTTCTTAACTCCGTTTTACTCCGCGCGATGATCAACTGGCTCTCACAAAAGAATACTTTATCGCTCGAAAGTAGGTATCTCCATATTCATTATTCATGATCATTTCCCAGATGCCAACGAAGCAATTGCTGCTAAAGGGGGCGCGGATCTTGGGCGCAAAGTAATCGATTCTGCTTCTTCGAGATCGCGGGATGACACTGTTCGTGCAACGGAAGCGTCGTAAATCACGAAGGACGTGATCGAGGCGATGCTAATATCGGCCGGGCGTTACGCGGAGACGCGACTGGTAAGCGAGCGCTCGATAAAACGATGAGAGGAGCCGAAGAGAAGCCGGGGATACAAATTTATTCGCGGGCTGCTTTGGTAGGCGTTGGAAGTGACGCAGCCCGCGCGGCCAATTTATTCCGGCGCGGTAAAAGGGCCTTGAAGGTTGGTAGACGGTGCAGCGAGCGAGCGCGAGGATCAAGCCTGGTGGTGCGATCAAGTCATTCCATTATCTGAATTGAGTGCTGCTCTCGGGTACCTGCAATCAGCTTTTTTTTCACCCCCTCCGCGTCTTTCTGCCTCGCGTCTCTCGTCACGCCCTCGAGATCAAGCCGAAATCAACGGAGCTACGAGAAAGAGAGATGGAGAACGGGGTCTGCTCGGTGCGACTCCGTTTTTCCAATCAGTGGATATATAGGTACACTTTGGGGAACGATTCTTTTCTAATTCTCTCGCGTGTACGCGGAGTTTTAAGTTTTTGTCAACTTTTCCTGGTATTTTGTAATAAAGGACAGTGTTATCCGCGTTGGAAGTTTTTCATTAAGGGCTGAGCAAGTGTAGATGTCCAACAGTGGTAAAGGAATTGAAGAATTGAAGAATTTATAAATTAATAAATTAAAGGATTAAAGAATTAATAAAGTAAAGATTTAAATAACTAATACACTAAAGAACTAAAGAATTAAAGAATTCAAGAATTTACAAATTTATGAATTAATAAATTAAAGAATTATAGAATTAATATGTAAACTTTAAAGAATTGAAGAATTTAAGAATTCACGAATTCAAGAATTAAATATCTAAAGAATGCCATGCTGTCGTCTGATTCACACGACACTACCAGTATTTTCTAAATCTACCTTAAATCAATACACCACGAGCTACTCTCGTTTGCCACCAAATAAAGAAAGGCAACTCTGCAGCAGCATACCCGCATCGACGATGTCCGTTCGATCAGGCAAATTCCAATTAAGGTCCAATTAAGGTCACGAACCCATCGCACGAGGGCCGCCGTTTTCGGAAAGACCGCGGTCCGCGGCACTGCGCATCGATCCCGTTCGATATTAAAATAATCATGGATTTCCGTGGCGGCGATAATTGCGGCTAATTGCGATCGTCGGGCCCGGTCGTAATTTACGTTGATCACGGCGCATTCAACCCCGTCTCTGTCGGCATTCGACGTCTCTGTTGTTTCGTGATCCAGGATCGTTGGTTGGATCGACGGAAGGCGCCCTCGATCTCGCCCCAGAGCGGCAATAACGCAACCCGAATTACGGGATCATTAGATCCAATTTGGGATTAAAATATTGCCTGCTAATAAGAATCGCGCCATAAGGGCGCGCATGCGGCTGGCGCATAATTGCATTATTACGCTCTGCCTTTTAGCGGACAAATTGCCCCCCGGACTCTTTGCAGCGAGACCGACTCGCCCCTCCTCACCCCTCGCGCTTGCATCAATCCATACTCTTCGTTTTCTCCTTCGTCGGCCGCTCCGCGAGTCGGCCGAGCATCTCGCAGCTTTCGTGAGAAATTATGCAAGCGTACGGGGCGAGAAGAATCTGGGGGGCACGCTTCGCGAGGCTCTGGGAACGGGCGGCGATGAAAGGGAGAAGAATGCGACCGATCAAAATGCGATATTTACGCGGAGAGTCGGGGAGAGGATATCAGCCGGCGGATTGTCGCGGGATAAGAGTTTTAAGATACCTACGTTACGTGGAATTAACTTCCTTATTCCGATGCAGACACCACGGAATTACCTATTATTATTATAATTTGGCAGCGTACTGTATCGCGCAATTAAAAATACCCTGCTAAAGATACTGCACCCCCACCAGCGCGTTTCCCTGCCTCTTCTTTCTCCCCTTCTTCCTCGTCTCCTCCTACTTCCCCGCGAGCCGAGCGTGCACCGAGTATCGGCGCTTTCGTGAGAAATTATGCAAGTCCCTGCGCCACTTTAAGCCGGTAATTATTTTGTCGCTTTTTATTCGAGCCACCGTGCGTGCTGTGTTTTACTCCTTCGCGTGTTGCCTTCTTTCTTTTCGGTTCCCTCCTCGCTCCATCTCCTTTTCACTCGTCCCTTCATCCTTCTCTCTCCTTCTACTCCTTTTTTGCATCTCCTTTCCTGGGCCACCTCTCCCCTCCACCCCTGTTCATCTCACCCGGTCTGTTTTTCCCTCTCCCTCCCGTCTGCCAGCCAGCTCCTTTCCGTCTAACACGAACCAAGGGAGGACGACCAGGCGACTTTTTCTGTTTTTAATGGCATATTTACCGAAGTCGATCACGCTAACGATCGAGCGACGACGTGGTCGCTCCGCGAGAACTCGGACCGCCGTAATCGCTTCGGCCTCTCTCGTGCGCCCGTTGACGGAAAAATTTGTGCTAATGACGCTAATGACCGCGCGCCCGCCGGCGGATAGAGCGGTGTCGACGCTCGTCGCAAATGAAATTCGCTCCTTCGCGGAAAATATTATCGTTAATTACGACCTTAGACATCCGGGCAAAAAGCCCCCGCGGCTTTGTTTCCCTCGGCAGCGAGTTCGAGGAACGTGATCCGCGGACGTGACGAAGAAGAGTAAATGGTGACTCTTAATCGCGCGTCGGCGCTTCGGGGGGTGAGTTCTGTCGTAGGGATTCGAGAGTCGAGAGAAACTCTGCCTATCCACAGTTCGCACAATCACATGGGAACGTTCCCAGAGCGTTTAAAAATCATTACGGACGAATTAACTCCGAATACGATCCAACGGTGGATTTAGTCCGAAGAAGAGATAGATTCGAGCGACGAGTCAACTTGCAGGATCCTGTTAAACTGTCCCTTTCACGACGAGATTTCTAAGGTACCTAAACGTGGAGAAGAAAGGAAGACAGAGGGGGTTGAAGAGCAGTCACCCTCTAGCGCGCTCCTCGAGCAAATGATGCAACAATCATCCAGTGAAACGAGCCGTCCGCTCGCCGGGGGAGAGCCTCTCGACATTCGTATAATCACTTTATCGAAACGAGCCGGAAGCAAAGTTTCGACCTCCCGTTCGCGGGATCGCGTGCGCGCGAACCGGTCGATTTTCAATCGGCCATCGAGGGCCGCGTTTAATCGGTCTTGTGCCTCTGTCTACCTGTAATTGGCTGTAATTGCCAAGCCAGCCGGGGAATTCTTCCTACCGTTCCGATTGGGTAAGCACGGTTAGCTCGAATATGGCGAGCCGGCCGATTAGCAGCCTCCTTCCTCGTTGTAGAAACCGTTGCAGTCGACCAATCACGGGATTACCAACTTCGGAGCCAGCGCTGAGGATGCACCACATGATTTTCAGCATAGAAACATCACTACTTAGATTCTTTTCGATAAAAGCGTTCCAAATCTCCACGATTAATACACCCTCTGACCAACCATGTCCTTTATCCAGTCGTTTCCATTCCACCGACCAACAATCGTAACAGTTAAATTCCGTAGGGAAGGATAAGAGCGCAAGGTGCAAGGAGGAGGCGCTAGGATACCCAACCGCAGGAGTTGAGGCGAATATTGCGGTGATCCAGGTGGTCAGCGCCATCAGGAACGACGCGACTAAAGGAAGAACACGAAGGGGTGACGGGGAGGGATGGTGGTGGTGGAAGTTTAAACGTTAAGCCGAAAGTTTCACGAGTCTGGAAACTCGAGACTTGGGCCCACGATCTAATCTACCGGGGATTTATCCTCAACGGCCCCCTTTCGGCGCCATAATATCCGCGGCCGCAGCTGCTGCCGTTTCGGCTATCCTTTCTGGTAGGCGGCGACTTATCTCTACTTTACGACTGACTACGTTCGACGCTTAACGTCGAATCCGGCCGGCGCTGCTCGCCACAGATAAAATGGTGGTCCACCGTGCCCCGCCGGTGGCCATTTTGCCTCTAATTAATTGGCGGGGCCGTGGCGTACGGCCACCAAAAAACCAACCTCGCCCGGGACCGGGGCCCGATCTCCACCGTTTCCAGCTTAATGTATTCGGATACCTATCTTGGATACCTCTCGCGCTCCGAGCGTTCACGTTTAAATTTCACATTGACTGACGATTCAATGCCGCGACGATCACCGTCGCCCGATCGCCGCTCGTAAATGTAAATCCGGGCCGGAGGAAGACGCCACGTTCTTCGGTCGTGTGTCACCGACCCTTGTAACCCGCGAGAAGCTCGTCTCTCCGGGGGTACGCGCCTTGACGCGTCTTCGCTCGTCACGTCCACGTCTGTTCCCTACTTTACAATGTAGGTACCTACCCCCTAGGGCTGTTCGATTCCGATTCGATTCTTTAGAAAATCGATTCTTTTGGTTAAAAGATCGATCTTTTGAATCGATTCGATTTTTCCCAGAATTTATTTGATGTAAGAATCGAAAATCGATTTTTTGCCGTCTGGGAGATATACTTGTCACTGGTGAAAAGACTACACAAATTGCTTGATGCGTAGATTTTCCTGGTCTTATACGTTTTCTGTCATTTATATACGATTCCCGTCAAATTTATATACGATTGTTATGTCCTAGATCCTACTTTACCATTCTTTATTGTGGCGTAACATAGTGCACTGCACGTGGAACGAGTTGTAAGTGATCAAGCATTAAAGTTTTACTGAATACAACAAAATAATACAGAAGTTAGTACATATTGAATTATAATTAATTATTGCATAGGTAAATATTCAGTAAATTATTCAGTAAATATTCAGAGGATTCAATTAATATGCAAGGTGACCTTGAGAGATTGGAGAATTGGTGTTCAATGAATAACATGCATCTAAATATTGCGAAATGTGTGGTACTTAGGGCCTCGCGTAGGAGGTTTTGCGTGAAGTATCCGTATAAACTAAATGATGTAACTCTTGAGGAAGTCTCCGAAGTTATGGATCTCGGTGTCCGTATAACGTCGTGCTTTGACTTTAGATCTCATTATGCACTTTGTACTGGCAAGGCAATGCGGACTTTGGGTTTTATCTCCAGATTTTGCAGGGACTTTAAAAATAAGGATTCACTAAGGCTGTTATATGTAGCTCTCGTTAGGCCTCATGTCGAATATGCCTCGGTTATCTGGAGCCCTAGGCATGTGAAGTACGTTAAATTAATCGAAAGGGTCCAGCATAAATTTCTAAGGTTTGCTTCGCGTACTCTTGGCTACCCAATGGATAGAGAAGACCATGATTATCGACCAGTACTGAGAATGTTCAACATCGCCACTCTGGAGAGCCGTAGACATATCGCGGACATGATCTTTTTAGTTAAGGTTATTAATGGTAATATCGATTGCCCTGATCTTCTTGGTTCGATTTCCTTTAATGCCCCAGTGAGGCATATGCGTACTAGGCCGCTCTTTCTCCCGAGTCTTCCAAAATATAAGTACTATGCGATAGACCCAATTAACAGAGCAATGATCACAGCCAATGAAACCTTTAATGATGTGGACCCCTTTTTGGGGTCCCTCAATTCGTTAAAGACTTTGTTACATAAATGCATAGAGCTACAATAACACACACTCGAGACTGATTATTCAATAGTGTTTCAGACTCTGTAATTTGACTTTATGGTAATTTGTATACTATGGGTTTTTTTCCCGTAAATTTATAATAATAATAATAATAATAATATTTCTGTTTGGTGTGGATTTTTTTATTTCGATTATTTAGAAGAATCGATTGCTTTATGACGATTCTTCCAAATTCTCTTTTCATATCGATTCTTCCAAATTCTCTTTTCATATCGATTCTTCCAAATTCTCTTTTCATATCGATTCTTCCAAATTCTCTTTTCATATCGATTCTTCCAAATTCTCTTTTCATATCGATTCTTCCAAAATCGATTCTGTGATTTCGATTTTTTAGAAGATTCGATTCTTGAAATCCAATTCTGAATCGATTCGAGAATCGATTCTTTGAGGTGAATCAAACAGCCCTACTACCCCCGTGAATATACGGCCGTTCTTCCCTCTCTTGAGCCACTCTCAGTACGCGAGCGCCTGAATACCGCTGCGCGATAGGTTCACGAAGACGTTGGATCGCATCGTGGGATCCCCGCCGATGGATATTGGTCATATCTTTCGGTACCACAGGAGGCTTTCACGTTTCCAGAGTCGCATCTTTCAGTGCGATTCGAGTACGTTCTCTGATCGGAATTGTAAGAAACGAAAGGATCGTATAATGGACTATGTAAATGCCTGAGGATCGAGTGGCTGTAGGTCATGCGCAGCCTCCGCGTCAGCTAATAGCTCAACTCGAAAGGTCTCCCCCACGTACCCGTTCCCCATTATCCCGTTGAGTGCAGTTGCTGCTACGAAGACAAAGGGTGAAGCATCGGTTGCCGCAAAATGGTAATAACCCTTTCGCGTCCTGTTACGCGGGCCCCCGTAGCCCTGGACGCCGAAGGTGTCGCGGCGCGCTCGCGGCCCCGATTCCTCGGCGGTACACGCGCGGCTGGAACCGCCAACAATAACCAGCATACGCGGCTGCTTCGTTTTTCTCGTGCCTTAAACGGCCGCGGCCGCCTCGGCACGGCCGCGTCGCTTAGAAAGGAAGATCGTAATCTGAATGGGCCTCTCTCGGTGTTCTTCCCGGCGTGGCGGGTGCCAGCGGCAGATAGGAATCACCAGCAGCAGTGAAAGAGAGAGAAAGAGATAGAAGGCAGTATGTATGTGTGTGGTTCCCTTGGTGCACCGTGTGTGTGTATACGTAAAGGCGCAATCCACGCCGGGATATAGGATAACGTAGGGCCCCACTTAGCTACTAATGCTGTCGCTACTCGCCCTTTCCCAGCGTAAATTATGTCCTCGGCCAGGATCGTCCGTTTCGCCCGCGTTCTCCGCCCTCGCCCACGGGGAATATAACACGATCTCCGGGCTAATCGGCCCTCTCGTACCGTGCCTCCATCCGGCAACCGCTACCAGAGAGGACGCGAAGAGGACGCGAGGAGGACGCGACCGCTTCGATCCACACGAGTCCCTTTCTTTTTCTCTCGCCCGTGGACCGCTGATACCGCGGGAAAGGGGGCGTCCACGGTAAACGGACACCACCGACGATCGTGTCCCTTTTCCACCACTGTCGGAGAAACTACTGTTCGACCGTCGAGCCGTTTTTCGGTGGTCCCCGATGATCGCCGCTCCGCACGGAAATAAAGAGCGGAGAGGATTTAATAGCCTCCTCGGAAGGTCCAGATAGCGGCGAGATTTGCTTTTTATTTCTTGCTGCCTCTCTGAGAAAGTCGAGTCTCGGGTTATTGGAAGGTGAAGTCTAGGTGGGCCTCACGACCAACGTCTTCGGGGGAACTTGTAGTGGAAGAGGATACGAGTTTACGGCAGCTGGCTAGCCACGGAGTCGCAGGTTTTGGTTTAATACGATTTATCAGGAGATATCTTCATTGAGCTGTGGAAATACATATCGATATTCAAACGTCTACTGAGAATCGAACTCGGAGGAGAAGCTAAGGCGCGTGTAGCGTTTATACAAAGTGTCTTGTAAGTGACAGCCTTCTGCTCGTCCTGCATGGCCAGGAATCTCGTTAGCGTCGTTTTAGATCGAAACGTGCTGGCAGCGAGATCGAAGAATAGGGAAGAAAAGGAAGAGGCAGGGTGATTTGTGGCTTTTCCTGGCGACCACGCGACGCCCGCCAGCTCCCCTTCGACAATTTGTATTTCCGATTTCTAAGCCGAACGCTTCGGGGCTGCCAGGTGCTGGAAAGGTGGCTGTTTGGACGGCTCACGCTGCTCGTCTCATTGTGTCGGCGACTTTTGAGACACGGAGCGGCGAGTTCTTGCGTGTTACGAAAACCACGAGCGGACCGATAGAGAGCAGGTAGAAGGAACGGCTAACGAGGGACGAAAGCTGCGAAGTGAACGCGATAAGAATATCTCTGGTTCTTCGGAGATGAGGGGAAAAGAAAACAAGTCAAATCGGAAGTTATAGACGAGGGAAAGCACGCGTGCAAGAATGAACACAGGATTTAAAAAAAAATGTGTTGGAGAACTACACTTTCTTATTCCCAATATTCTAACTACTCTCAATAACAGTGATCACTAGGAGACAAAAGAGGTTAAAGCGTCCTCGAATCCTCAAACCACCCCCGTGAACCACCGCGTACGTCGAGGAGCGCTCTATGCGTTGCGTACGAGAGCGAAGAATCACGGGTAACAAATGGCAGAGGACGAAACGAAGAATGCGAGGGGAAGAAAAGGTAAAAGCGGCCTTGTGAGCGCGATGGTGGGCGACACACGTGGACTTTCAGGACGCATCCTCCATTGTGACGATCGCAGGGTGGTCCCTGAGGACAAATCTGAGCCTTTGTCGGTGGCCGCTGGCGCGCATTGTGCGCTGCGGTCACGTCGACAACGGATGCACCAACAGCAGCAACAACAGCAACGACAATGCGCCGATACAAACGATCGAGTGGGCGGTAGCCGTGTTTTCGGTTGTCCAGGCCCTTTCATTGTCGCCCCAAGGGCGCTGCTTCCTCTCGATTCCTCCTCCGACGGCGAACACTCTGCGTCCTGCTGGCAGGACACGCGCATCCATTCATCCTATGAGTCCAACGATTTTTTCTCCCTGATAGGACTCGGGGGAATCCTCGTTGCTTCTTCTTTACGCGACGGAACTTAGCGCTGGGTCGCGTGCGCTTTTCAAACTGTTCACAAGTGTACTTTGAAACGAAAGGTGGTTTCTATAGGTATACCTAGACGTGTTCATATAATTACAGTGAACAATCTCGATCCCGTGCTCGCCAGAGTAGAAGACCCACCGAGAATCGAACGTTTCCATGCCCATTTAGAGTACATCACCTCTCGAATATCCCTCGCAATAAAGTCAAGCCGGCCCAGCAATCACGGATTCCCAAGCTACGTTTCCCTGCCGCGGGGAATCTGGTATCATCCGCCCGGACCGTTGTCTTTTTTTCCAACGAAGCACAAAACGCGGGGATGTAAAGCCGGCTTCCATCGAAATGGAACATAGGTATCAGCGATGATCCCCGTGCGAGGCGCCAGCTGGCTCATATTGAAACCAACCCCCTATCGTCGTCGGCCACTGCCCTCCCCACTACCCTTGTACAAAGAACCTAAATCATTTTCAGCCCCTCTACCGCTGCTTCCTGCGTGCACTAACTACCCCTGGCTTCCTCAGGGGCCACACCCTGGCTGGCCAGGCTCCACCTACCCACGGCTCTGTCGTTATTACAGTCCTCCTTCGCGATTCAATGCCATTCGGCTGACTCTTCGGTTCCTTTGCTGCTTTGTAAAATTGCGTTCAGGGTAGTCCAGGGTACTTTGAAGAGGAGGGGGTCGTTGATTCCTCAGTGGAAATGTTTGGTGTCGCGAGTCGATATTTTAACCAGAACGAAATGACAAGGCGCGCACCTTGAAACGTCAGAATTTATAGTCTCAGAGTTGTTGGAGATAATTAATTGATTGATAGGCAATGCGCCGTGGAAGACGAGATAAAAGATCACGCGGAACGGGAATCTTTGTGCTCGCGACGGTAGGATTGTTGCGGGAGTTAATCCATTAGATACGCTAGATAGCTTTGAATTTGAACGGTGCAACTTGACAGAACACTTGAATACTTAGTTCCTCTATTATTTCCAGCTATCAGCCTTGGCGTCGTCGGAGTAATCCAACCGATTAAGCAATGACTCACAAAGTTAACAAGCCCAAAGACTATTAGAGGAAGGAAAGTAAAATCGTTAGTCAAGAATAAAGGCAATGACGTGCGTAGAACGGCGAAAGGAACTGTGGATTCAAGTGTTCCTCATCAGGGTACACAGTCGCTGTCAGAGGCAAGAAGATTGATAGCGCAACATACTTGAATAAGAAACATTCCAGAAATTATGATCGTGTAACTTTCGTTCGCGAGATGAGGACTTATTGCAATGTAAAATGAGACTCGGAGAATCGAGGCGTGGCAATGGGGATAGGTATATTTTTCAGCGTCCGGCAACTGTACAAATATGGAGCGGAATGAGCAAACCGCGTGGGTCAGGTAATTCAGACTTCATTTTGCTTAAACAATATTGACACGACGCCTCATCTATTACGTGGCCCACTTAATTGATTTCGGGCAGCCATTAATCGAGCTGTCTCTCGAATGTTCGCGTCGCTCCTTTTCATTAATCATGCCTTTGCAGTTGTCTTACTGATCACGAAACAGCTGTACGAATTGACTTTCTTCCCGACACAGTAAACTCTGTTGGCGAACGGAGTCGAAAATTGCATTACCACCGAATTTTCAATCCCTAACAAAGTAAAGAAGCCCACTGAGCACTCGCGTACTTGACTCAATGACTGAATTCGAGTGGTCAAATTGTTGAAAAGTAGTCCACGACGTAATAGAAACGTTCGATTCATCGCCAGTCACGAAGCAGAGGCCAACGAGACGCTGAAGACGTAATTACGTAGGATCGAATTGCCAGGAGGTCCTGACAAGCTCCTTGGATTTCACCGAGGAGAAAGCATCGCCGTCGAAATTGCTGCTTTCGCAAACGTCAGGCCGAATACGAAATAACGGCGCGGTGGATTCGACTTGCCAGCCGTGTCTTTAATTATATATGCAATTAGGAAGAAACATTTTGGCGTTACGAACTGGCGTGAAAGTGACAAGCCACGGTAAATGGAGGTGAACTGGGAAACGGAGGTCTCGAATGCCAGGGGGACTCCGCGATGCCCAATGTCGGATTGACGAAACGACCGACGAAAAAGGTGCTCGGGTAGAACAAGCCTGGCCGGACGTCTCTTGGGAAGAGCTGCTAATTACGGGGTTTCGATTGCCCAGGGATTAATCGGCCGACGAAACATGCAGGACGTTTCTTCGGTCCTTAAAAAGAGCGACGCGGGGCAATTATGTTGGCAATTGTCTGAATTAAACCGAGGGGAGCCGCGATCCAAACGAATTTATAGGTTGAACTAGCTAATTATGTGAACGAGTGCCGCGTTTGGTCACTGAATCCTTAACGCGGCTCCCCGCGAAAATCGTGGAATCAATGTTTAATTAGGCAATTACGCCGATGGCGAAACAGCTTGTGTTTTCCAGTGGAATCAACCGGTCGATGGAAATGAGCGAGGCAGGGGAGCCGAAGGGAGAATCTCGAAAGCGATGATCGCGAGTAGGTAGGTAAGCTACTCATCGACAGGCTCGCGCGCGGCGCGGCGAACGAGCGGAAGACGAATGATCGTAGCCAGTTCCAGATTCCCTGATCGATCGTGACGAGCGGCTATCATAATCGATAATACCCTGCTGGCAGACAAGCGGCGTCGAATAGCCACGGCGCTGATCGTTATTCATTTCCCTCGCGGACCGACAGCACGCTGCACGCGCATCGTCATCGCATCGTCATTTGCGAGCACTCGTTCGCTTTTTCCCCCGTGTTCCGCGCTCTTTTCCACCGGCTTCCCGCTCCCGCTGCAGACGAGCCCAGCTCCACCCACCCGCTTCTCCCCTATTACTTTCTCATTTTCCCGGGGAAATGGACGCCTGGACCCCGCTTCCGTGGCTAGACTCCCAGCGATCCGCGCATCCAGCGATTTCTGATTCGTCATATTCGCGCGAGCAATTGCCTGTTCCGTGCACGTGAGCCCATGTTGGACGCGTCGAGTCGATAGCGTTGCCTGTGCGATCCTCTGGCTGGATTATGGTCCGTTCTGGGCATCGAATTGATTAAGGAGCCGGAGGTAGAGTAAAGGTAGGTAAAAGTTCGCAGCGGGTAAGAGTTCGCACCATGCGAATTTCATGGTTTAAGTTGTGGCAGTTGTCAATGGTGATTGACAGTTAATTGTCAATCAAGGTAGAGTCACCAGTGTCGGATTGTGTAGATGTGTTTCGTTTTGTTATCGTGCAATGCGGTAAGTACTGAATTCGTTAGTTCTGATGTAATACCTATTCTCATTTTTAGGAATCAATATTATTCCTATAAATTGATCAGTAAATATTTTAATTCATATGCGTTCTTTTATCCCATAACATGCGAACTTTTGCCCCACATATCGGGTAAATGTTCGCATTTGACAGTTTCTGGAAATATTTATATTATATAAGTTGCGACAGGTAAATTTACACGAAGTCACTCTCTATCGAATAATAAGGAATAGTAATTATTTCTCACAAAATAATACGATTATCAGTGTAATAGCAAAGATTTTAGAGCAGTTTAAACTTTAAGTGCGCACTCTTGCCCCATAATACTCTATTCGTGGCGGAAATCGACGAGCATGGGGTTGATGCTGCGAGAGGTAGCTATCTGAATATCACACAGGGATGGAAATAAATTTGTGTGGTGTTACCGCGGGGAGTAATTGCTCGCCAGACAAATTTAACCATTGCGGCGAGGTACAACTGTAGCAGAAATGATGTATCCTACTCTATTAATAGCAACTCTCAACCAACAGAAGGAACTCTTATTATCCTTGATAGAATAATGTTCGATCAATCATATTACCATGTCGCTCTGACGAATGATCGCGTTCGCAGTAACCGTAACAGATAACCACCCCGCAGGACCACAACTGGTTGATGTATCGCGCTGGAATCGAGCGTTCAATAGCTGGGTTTAATACACCGCACCTAGATCACCAGGATCCCCGCGAAACCGAGCACAAGATCGGCTCTGAATCAGCTCGATCCGCTGCAAACATCGAGCAAGCAGATCCCTCAGCCATCGGAAGAAACAAGTTCATCCCACGACACCGCGAAACAATGCGCCCCTCATTAATAACGCGACCCGGTATCGATCCGATCCTCCCGTGTCGCCCACGTCCCGACCTCGACGGAACAACGGACCGATCGAAGGCCCGCCGCAGGAAGAAAGGCTCCCGTGGCTTCAATTAACCCGTCGATCGATCCGCGGGGATGGCGGAAGTCGCGAAAAAGCCGATGGTCTCGCGTTTACGTGGGCGAGAGCGTGTCCCGGCGGCGCGGCAGTTAGGCAACGCGAAGGGATGGAGGGGGTGAAAAATAGAAATTAAGGGCCGGTGAGTTATCGCGGTTGCGTGAGAAGCGGCCCCAGATAAATCAAACCGCAGCTCCGACCGCAACGCCACCCCGAGCTCGGATCACGAACGCAAAAACCCCCATGGCAAATCCCCCGGGATTAATAGTGTGCCACGGCTGGAACCGGTGCCCCTGATTGGTCCAATTCCCCGGCGCAACGCGCACCGGCTGTGCTCTTTTTTTTTCAGAGTCCCCAATCCCCTCATCCCGCCCCCTGTTCCCGTGTCTCCTTGCGCCGGGAGGACTTCCCTTTCGCCTGCAACCCTCGTCGAATTTTAAATTGACCGATAGCTGAACGTCATCGGTCCCGCCGCTTTTTGCCCCGCTTGCTGGAACGGGGACAGCGGGCTCTGGGCCCGCCATTTGCCGATAGAGACGTTCGAGTTCGGCCGCTCAACGATGTTGATGCGAAACCTGGCGAACGTGGATCCTCGAGTACGATTCGATTCTGGGTGTCTAGGGGTGGTTTTCAGAGTGACAGTTGCGGTTGACGTAAGGCTACCTTGGATTAGGCGTTGATTAGGTGACTGTCGGTCATTAGGAAGGAAGATGAGGAACGAAGGAGGACTCAAAGTGTTTCAAAAATCACTGTGTAGGTATTCCTCTAGAGTATCTAGAAGCTTTACTGCGCTCGAAAGGTGTTTCATGGTTTTCTGATACGTGGAGGAGATACAGGCTACCACATTTCCGTCCGATCCATCGATCGTTCACGTTCGTGTCTCTTGACACTTTCCACGAGATTTTTACTTGCTGCAGGGCGCGATAGCTGGTCGATACCCGGCCGTTTCCGCCGACAGAGTTTCGAGGGACGAACGAGCGGGAGGAGTGAGACAGCCGTCGAGAGAATTATGATCTTTACAGACTATTAACGACGATCCGGCCACATTCCACGGACTTGAGTTTCTCCGGGGTCCGTGGGCCGTAGAAAATGCAGGCAAGATGGTTAACGATTCGGTCGCGTTTACATATATAACCCGAGTTAAGTAGGAACTAAAGCTTGATGAGGGCTCTCACGAGGGGGCCGCACGAGCATCGGGGCCCACCGCGGGGAAAATTCATGTTCCCCTTCTTCGACCGTCCAATAAAATGGCCGCTCACGGACCTGGTGTATATATTAAAACTATAGGTGTCACGATTTACGCTTAATATCGAAAAAAGGGACACCGAGGCGCGACCGGCTTCTATAAATATCATCGGCGACGCGCATGTTCGCTTCAGGGAAACGAAACAATATACAGAGGAGAAGCTTCGTAGCGGAGGATTTATATCCCTCGGCGGGACCAGTCTGTTTTTGATGAAATATTTCGTCCACGGCGCGCTATTGGAACCGTGAACGCCACCATTTTATCGTGAAGGGGTAACAAACCGGGGGAAATATTTATGCACCGCGGGAGGCTAGGTGGATATTACAAGTTTCCTGCTTTCTCAGATATCTAACGATCATGAAACGATTGATTAAACACAAAATAACAATAATATAAAATAATGTAAAATAATATAAAAAAAGTAGCTAGCAAGAACTGTCACTGAGTTATCAGAATACTATCACGGAGTAACCAGAGCTATCACGGAGTAATCAGCTAAGTCATGGCAACTTAATTTTGTATATTTTCAATTAAATATACATAGTAAATTTCTGTTAACCTATTATTTGTTTCTCTGATGTCTATCTTATTTGTTTCTCTGACCTATCATGACTCACTTTCAGAATATGTAAATATTAGCAGTTTTTAGACAATTTCTAAAACTATCACGGATTTACCCGACCTACCTTCGATATACAAAAAAACAGCTACATAATACTATTCACGGCTTCAGGATGCAAGTCTGTGTTCTTTTGCTTCGATTCTCCGAAGACGCACTGGCACTCATCTCTCCATCTATTCATGCATCCACGCTCATGATTACAGATCACCACCTTTTTTAAGTGATCGAACCACCGAGAAAGCGGACGTGTCTCGTTAACGCGAACGCAGCAATTGCAAGCTTGCCGGTGGTCTTTCCAACCGCGTCTTCATCCAGTTGATGACCTAACGACAACTGTGCCCAACAATTCAAGAAACACGCTTAAAGAGGCCAGCCAATTGGCAGCCGGATAATCAACCGTTTGCTCGACCCATGAATTTCCATGGGAGGTGTGAAAATAGGGTTTGGAAGGGGCGCAGAAAAACCGTGGGGCAAATGAAGCTCGTTTTGTTGCACTCCGCCAGATCCTCATCTAAATTACACTGTCCTGTTACTGTGCACGCGTGTGCGCATTGTCGCGTGACACGGACAAGTGTTACGCGTCGATCTTATCCAGCGCTAATAAAGTACGAATGTTGCACCTGTCATTATCTCATTACGCGACGATTCAAGACTTCCATCAGCTCAGTCTCGTTGCCTCTGCCGGCTACGAGCCTCCGATTGTAATCAATTAAACGTGGCCCACCTCGTATCGCGGCCTCCATCGCGTCTGGTTAGTAATTTCGAGGAAATAATGAGTGGAATTATTAACGACCCGCGGGCCAGGCTCGGGATCCTGGTATCGAAAGAGGATGACATGATTGTGCCTCCCAGTGAATTAAACTGCCGCGGTATCCTTGCAAATTCGATTAGGGAGACGTGGAATCGTTATCGGGGAATAATACCACTGCAAAGAAACGGTGGATTTATGGAGCCTCGTCTTTCTGTAATAGATCCATACGAGAGTAAGGCTTAAGGGACGGTTCACGGTGCTCGATCACTGATCAGATATCCCTTGAGCGAAGCGAACGGGTAAGTACAGGCTCGTTCAAATACTCGGATCGTTCGGTAACGATCAAGCGGCCGCGCGCAATTTCGCAGATTATCAGGAATGGTACCGAAGAGAACGGCACAAAGCCCCGCGTGCTCTGAAATCATCGGCGGTTCTAAACGGCGTTCAGAGGATCGCACGGAACGTCTCGATTACACGCTTTTAACCGTGAACCCGTTTAACACGTACGATTCCCCGTCGAAGCTGTTCCCAAGGGCTGCGACCACGTCTCACTTAATCGGGCAGAGGGTCGGTACGTAGGAAAAGGCACCCTGTGAATCTAGAAAAGAGGGGAGCAACGGAACGTCGAAGAGAAAGCAAGGTAGAAGAAGGTGGGGTCGCGGTATTATGTGACCCGGGCTCTACTTCATCTGGACACGAACTGGTAGACACAAGCTGGGCTGCGTGTCCGCCATTATCTGATCCATACGTGGGGAGCTCGGTGACCATGCGCAAAGTCCCAGCGAAATGCAGTTTCAATCGTTGAAACTCGGCTCGCGATTTTCGTGCGCCTTAGGGGTTGTAAAGTTTGCTGCAGTTTCCCTCGCGGATATTTACGTCCAGGTTGAGCCGATTACTTCGCAAGATCGTTGAACCGTGCTGCTTTTTTCCATGAAACTGGCGAGCCACTTCGTGTAGCTTTGTTCGACAATTTACTTTGGAAGAAAATTAGCTCAAGATCTCGAGCGATTCGAGGCACGAGGGTCTGTGCAGAGAGTTACAAAGAGGTGCCATTTTGTCCGGAGCACGTCAAGACGTCGGAATGTATCGATTCATCGGGCAGGATGTGGTCGGATAAAAAATAACGCGCGGAAGGTAAACGCGGGACGAAATTCGGGGCACGTCGGTGCTGGCGGACGATGAAGATCGCACAAAGATAACCAGATCACGGAGCTCTTCATTCAGCTTCGGCAAAAGTCGTTGGCTCGCCTTCGCGCTCCCTTGTGTTGCCCCGCGAAACAACCGTGCCACGTGAAAAAGGGGGGCTAACAAAGGCGAGAGGGGCACAAAGGAGGATCGAAACAGAAGCGTTCGGAACGGAAGGATACGTCCAGCGCAGAAACCGCTGGGCAAAGAAGCGCGAGAAGGTATGTTGAAGATGGGGTGCGAAGAGGGGAAAAAGAAGGAGAAATAGAAGGGACAGGATTAAAGAAAGAGTAACGACGTCAGAAATCGCGAAAGATGGAATTGAATATTGAAGAGATAGAATATAGAAGAGCGAGGAATATTCGAAATTAGATGATCTAGGGGATGAATACGATTAAATTCGCGATGGGAGGGAGTAGAGTACCTACGTCGATTCCTCCCTTTCATAATTCACGGGAAGCCGAGGGCAGATAGAGACAAGCAGACGGGAAGCAAGATCCCAGAAGGAAAGAAAGAAGTTGCGAGGAACACGGGGTGGAAGGGAGACGCCGAAAACAGAAGAGCGTCCAGAAGAAGGAGCAAAAAGGGGCCAGAAAAAAGGATCCCTGGTATTATGTGGTCGGGGCCCCTACTTCATCGAAACACGAGCGGGCAAACAACAGGCTGGGGCCCGCGTGTATCCGCCATTGTTTGGCCCATGTGAGGAGGCATGCGGCCATGTTTCCCCTGGTATACCGGGCGACCGGATAAAAAGAGGACGGCGGAAGGGGAGCAGAAGGTGTATGTGAGGTCGACCAAGGAGGAAAGTGGGGATTCGAGGAAGGGTGGAGGCGAGGAGGGCCTGTCGAGTCCCTTGAGGCCCTCGGGGCTACGCATCCACACGCGCGCCTCCACCGTCTGTGTAGACACTAACGATCAAAAGTTTTGGCGCGTCTATCGCGACGTTTGCTCTTTCAAATTTCACAGAAATTTCTCAGAGAAACTCGAGTCCAAATCTCGGGGTCCTTGATTCTGCAGGAACAAGTTTGAAATTCAATTGAGAGCTCGTGAAATCGCTGAACAATTAAGTACAGCTCCGATTTATTGTATAAAAATGATTTCTAATGTAAATACTCTTTCATTGGCGTGCATGAATGTTCAAACTTTTGAGCGATAGTGTATCACGAACTCGTATATCCGCAGTAAGTATCTGTACGTGTGTGTTTTAACATTAATTATTGGGTATCGATAGGAATGCCCGACGTATGTACTTACATTACACGCGTAACGCGTTCCCCTGCGGACAATCCTGAGCGTGTGCTTCGATCCTTGTGCTCTACGTTCGTGCGCGTATCGATTTTTATATTAATTATCAGAAGCTCGGGGGCCGTGGGGCACTGTAAACACTGTAAATAATGGTGCGCGGCGATGGAAACAGCGATAGTAACTGAGAGCAATGTTTTACAAGTATCTACTTATAACGTTCGTTACGAACACATTTGTCACCAGGACGGAAACCCAAATAGTAGAAAGGTTGGAGTCAAATAAAGTTAAATTAACTCTCTAAATTAAGATTTAGAAATGTAGGTGGCGTTGTTTCTTGTTCTAAGGAACAACACAACCTAAATTTCTATTCTTCTCATTTCTCTAAATTGTTTGTAACTGTGGTAGAATTATGTGTACATCTGATGATATACACTTTTTCTGAACTCAATCTTAAAAAATTCTACCCCATTTGCTCTAAATTCTAATCTCATCAGCACCCACGAAACGCAATTTGTTCTTCCACCCACGCTCGAATCACCAGCAATCGTGTCCGTATTCCAAGATATCCACTGCTCACGCGTGCACGGTAAATTAGCGTATTGAATTTTTGCCCGAGCAAACATACGTGTACCCGTAATCACGTACTCGCGTGTGCATAAATACGCTCGCGGATATATTCCCATAAATTGACACGTACGTGGACGCGCTCCAACACACGTAGCGCGCAAGCTACGCGACGCTAGCCGACGTTAACGCGCCTACGTGCTTGTGTACGCTTGTATGGAAAGGACTGGTTCGGCTTGCCAGGTAATTATAACCCATAACGATCGGTCCATCAAATCTGATCACCCGGACGGAGAAGATCCCCGAGCGGCTGGCCGCGTATGGGTGACCACCACCGGCAACCCGACCGCCATAACGTTATCCACTGACGTTGGCAATGCCACGGCTAAATGAAGCTTTTACGCACGCCGTTGGATTGAGTTTGTTATGGGATCAACACTTCCATCGCGCCGCGCCGCGTTAGGCATACGTTGGACGAAGGCCAGCCATCGCTCGCGTATAATCGCTCCTTAAGCGTGGACGTGCCACTTGGACGAGTGAATCGGCAGCATCTTTGTTCCTCCAGAAGGAAGCTTCTCCCTCCCCCGGACTATTTAGCCATCGTTCGAGTCCTTCTTGGTCGAGAACCGTCTTCCTCTGCTCCAACTGTTGTCTTACTCTCGACCTCCTTTGTGCTCTTCCGAACGTCCACTGCATTGGCAAACCTTTTATTCACCCTCGTACAACGAATGCAGGGTCATTTTGATCCAACTCTGACAAAGTCGATCACGATGTTATATTGGTGACGGCAATGGGAAAATATAGTATAAGATGCCTAAATTGCAGTAACATTATTTGTAAAAGTCACACAGAAGATAGGGTAATTGTGGGAGAGATGCCGCACTCGGAGAGACGCCGCACTATCGGTATTTCAAGGATATCGGTAATAAAACACATCATTGCCGATTTTATTTGTTTAAGGCTGTTCATTTGGGTTAATTTGTCAAGCCAGAGCGTGTTTCCTGTATTATTGTTAAAGATTTTGCTGTTTTTCGGGGTAAGCCTAGCGTACTTTGCCTGAATAGTTATACGTTGCGTCTATTTTTACTAATATAGTAGCTAAAAATTCATAATTTTTCTTGATATAACATTTGTAATACGTTAAGGGGACCATGTAGAATATTTCCTTGGCAGAATGGGTTACTTTCGACTTAGCGTGTGGAAATACGAAAGTGCGGCGCCTCTCCCAGGCATTTTGGATAGACGCCGCACTTTTATTTGGGATAGATGCCGCACTTTGATACTGTACTGTTTCGGAAACTAAGTCGATTTAAATGATGTTTTTAATGTTTAAAATACCGAAAAAGTTTTTTAAAATAGCTAACGTGGTATCTCAAGGCAAATTATTTATTTTTAAATCAATAATTTTATAATCGAAACATATTTGTGGACTATGTACTCTTTTTTCACATTTTTTTATTTTAATCTCAAGGTGCCAACTGAATATAAAAAAAATTTCGAAAAGCAGATATAATATCTGTTCCTACTGTACCCATTTAATTTTCCAATTTTATAATTGTATAAAGTAAAAATGTTTCATTTTACTTTGTTTTTATTATTTTTTTATATAAAAAGTTAGAAGTAACAAGCTTAAATCGAAAATTAAACGTGTTTCGAAATGCGGCACCACTCCCACATGTGCGGCGTCTCTCCTACCAAACAATGTTTTTAGTTTCAATTTTTTTAAGGGTGACAAATATGAAAATTTTGATTTTCATTAATGCTAGTAGAATCACAAGATATTGAACTAATAAGATATATCCTTGGAAAACATTTTCATTGCAAAATTTAGACACGGTGACAATTTTGCGTAACGTGCGGCAACTCTCCCACAATTACCCTACACCTATCTGTATTTTTTATTACCTATTTAAGTGTGATTAAGTCATTTTATATTAAATTTTTTCGTCAAACCCGTTTATCATAGAAATGTTGCTATGAGTCAAACTGACCTTGCATTTGTCTTACGGGACCATATCCACCATTCGTCTTCAGAGGGTTAAATGCTGACTGAAGGAATTGAATGCACCGAAATTGCAATCACTCCGAAACCGACGCGTAAATACCTACGTGTCGCTGAGTACCCCCGTCAATTATCTATCGTTCTCATCCCATCCCCCTTAAATCAGCGCTAAAAAAGAACGCAGGATTTCATCATCCGTGACTATCATCGGAGGATCAGAGCCTAGCCGCCCCGAAACATTGCCGTGAAACTAATATGAAGGACAGAACGAGGGCTGACAGGGGCAACCGTCGATAAGCGATATTATCACCCTCCACCCCAAGCTTGGCTCGTCCCACTGCATCCAGCGTTCATGAATTCGCGTAGGTTCATCCTTCTAATGGGGTAACAAGTTAGCCATGGCGGACGTCGAGGGGTGTGCTGCGACAGATGTTCCAGCCCCGCTGCTAAGGGGATAATTGAGTATTGTAAGGCGACAACAAAATCAAATTTCATTCTGTGTACACACATTAGCGTCGCTGGGATTGTCACCTCCCTTTTCATGGCGAACGTAACCTACCCCCGGTTGAATAAGAAACGACATATTTTCAGGCCCTTCCAGCGGACACATCTTTGTTCGGGGCCTTGAACGTCATGTACAACGGAGGAGCAATAAATAATAGCGATAAATAGAGACAAGGATACTCTGTGCACGTTTTGCGAGTAATTGTTCACCTGAACCCGAGGAAGATTGATTTCTAAATTCTCAACTGTGAGTACTTAAAGCCAGATTACATGTAAAGTAACAAGGATAGGTATTTAGGATCCTAATGTGTCTTCGTCGAGATTTCTGCTTAAGGAGACACCATTTTTCTCAGCCAACTGTCGCAGACAGATACGCCCAAAATGATGTCGCGTTTACGCGTGCTTATTTGTGGTCTCGCGTCCGATTTCCACGCGGTCCGTCGGGGGACATCCGTCATCTCGTGCTCGGCAGATGGGATACAAACGATTCAGCGGGACGAATCGTCCTCCTCGTTGGCAGATGTCCCCCTCGGCGGTGGCGAATTCTGACGTTTCGCGGCGGAGGATGCTCCGAGCGCGGCGCGATAAAATGTAAATCGCGAGCGATGGACGATGGCTCAAGCAGATGAGCAGTCGATCGTAAATCACGGGCCTACGTTTCACTTACCACTTTTTCTTCAACCACCACGCCGGACGGCTGACCAGCCACCAGGTTGCCCGGACAGCCAGCAACGTAATTCCTTTCGATCGGTTCGGAGATTAACCCTTAAACGGACTTATTCTGACAGACACGCGCGATCCCTTTTTTCTCACCTCGCCACGCTTCGCGATCCATTCCCTTCTCGGTGGCGATCTTTTTCTCCGGCTGACGGCTCATCAGCCAAGAATTTCGGGGAAACCTGCAACGATATACCCCCTCTCTGTACGATTTTTAATAAACCCGGGACAGGGGCTATTAAATCTTGTAAGCCTGGTCGGTTGCAAGGCCGTTAAGTTTCTTCTCACCTTTTGCGCGAAGAAACTGCAACGTCTCAGCTAACCTGCGATTACGATCGCTAAGAACCGACTTGCTCTATTATTCGAGAATAGAGCGATAACGCCTGTAAAGACACGGTGTCTTCAGCCGCTTCTGTAATCGTTTCCCCGGAATCCCTCAGACAGCCAGAGGTTTCTTAATTCACGCCACCAGGAGCTAGCAATCGTAAAATCGCCCGCGTAGAACAGGATGCCGTTTTTAGGATCGCAATCTCTGCAATACAGTGGATCCTCGTTACGAGAAAAGCTGAGCTGTGGGAAAGCAGGAAGCGCTAGATCCACGGAGCTTATGGGTTCCCCGAACTTCGCAACCGGTTCGCGATCCAACGACGTTCAGGAGCTTCTAGGATCTAGCAACGGCAACCTGACTCTCGAATTACGAATACCTAATTGCTCATTTTTTTGTCGAATTAGCGCCGTGGAAGAGATCGCGACAACGTTCGAGGTCCGAGGTGGCGAGCGACTAGTCGTTTCCATCGTGGTTTTAAGGGCCGCCTCCACGCACTTCCGCCTGCTCTAATCAAGCGGCCGTTGATTGTGAGCTGTGTTATTACGCGAAAAAGCCCGGCCCTGGGCAAGAGCGATGCGGTGATAAAAACCGCCGACGAGATTGCTCGTGGAGCATTAACGTGCACAGAAACGCGCGTGCACACGTAGCACGTAGCACGTAGCCTGAACCGAGTTGCACGCACGTGCAAGCTTAGATGCAGACGCGGTGCATCGGTGCATCGGTGCAACGAGCCGCGAGGCCAGCTTATCGATTGCGCTGCTGGCACTTCGTCCGCTTCCACGCTGCCCTCGACCACCCTTTCTTACGCCTCTTTTCCACTGATTACGATCCAGTTTGGATTTTATCGCGACCACTTACGACAAGTTGTTTCCGATGAAATAGACGGTGTCCGCGGGCTTCCATGTCAAGATTCCTTTGGTAATTCTTTCGTTGAATTCGTCAATCCAGAGCGGAGTTAATAATGAGAGACATGAAAGTGAGGCTTTGTGGATACTTCAAATTATATTCGATGGAGATTCTAATTCATAGAAACACTCGAGCTGTCCCCTGGTTCTTCTACCGTCGCCTGCAGCAACGATTCCTCCCAAGTCCCATCCCCCAAGGGGCTTAGCTTTCCGCGAGTTACCTCCAAGACGCTGGTCACGTGACCGCTCCCCATTACCGTGTTCTCCACCGTTCGCCGCGGCGTTCAACCACGCGATCTCTCTGTCACCTAATAACGCTCCTCCTAATCGGCCGATAAGAGGACACGCGAGTGTCGTTGCATAAATAAAGCCCAGATCTGCCCGCGTGCTTCCCGCGAGAAGTCGAAGTTGAAGTCTACAGGGTGAAGTCACGCAGACACCAGAGTACCCCCTGTTCAACGTTGAACGCGACATAACAAGCGATACCGGCGACAATTAACACGTACCGCGAGTGAATCACGGGGTCATCCAGTTGTATAGAGAGAATTGGTGGATGTTGAGCGTTGATAATTCGATCAGCGAGACACTCGCGCCGCAGCGCCGGCTCGCTGAAAAGCTGATATGTAAATGGTACTCGTAAATCAACGGCAACGATAAACACGTTCTACGCGTCGGGCTTTTTTATGGGAGTTTTATGAAAATCGGACAATTGAGAGATAAAGCAGGGAACACCCGAGCCGCTGAATATGTACCCGGCGGGCCCAACTACCGAAGTCACAACACGATGAATAACAGATTTCCAGTAATCCTTGCGGAATCTACAAAGGAACACCTAAACTCGGCGAAACTCGAACGAATCGCGGCGTTCCGCTGGCACCGAGCGACGTCTCTCGAATTAACGCAGGGTGGAGGATTGCTGGGAGTTTCCGTTTCCCTTTGGAAATTGGGAAGCTCGCGCCCTCGGCTGGGAAAAAGAAGAGCGTGGGGGCCAAGGATCTGCGCTTTCCAAAATTCGAAGGAGAGTAATGTTGCGCCGGTGACTCGGCAAACAAGCTGCGTTCGAGAGCAGGCGAGAGCACGAGCTGCTCTACTCTCTTCCCCTCGAGCTCTACCTGGAGCTTCTAAACGAGCCATGGGGGGAACGTGATGCATCGCGGGGCGTGACTGGCCGGCCAAAGAGGATTTCGTGGCCAGGATTGTGTTTTGACGTGTTTTGACAAACGGGCGCCATTATACCGGCACCGGGGCCCCAAAGGCGCTTTGAGTGCTACCCGTCCAACCAGGCGACCTAGGTGGCCGTGTTCGAGCAAGCAAGCAAGCCTGCGCACCCAACGATCCTACGAAACAATTACACCACCGGAAGCCTCTACTTTGAGCTTCACCGAACGCCAATTTCCCGACCAAACCGGAGCCATAGCTCTGCGGATGCTGCCTTCCAAGGGCATTGTTCCACTCTACGGAGGATGCTCTACACGCGTCGGGGACCCGAGAATCCGTTGACCGTAACTACTTGAAATACTTGAAACAGAGACGCTCGCGTGTTAATTTGGCTCTGAGGGACAGTCCACGAGCCTTCGTTCCAAGCTGGTATTCTTTAATTCAATTTCAAGACATTTATCCTGGCTCGGGTGATTAAAGGATAACAGGTACCATTTGAGTCTGTCTTATACGGATGTCACTGGGGAAAACAAGCAGGATAAAGAATGCCACCGGTGGCCTCCGGAGGATGTAAACCGGGCGATAAGAATTCCCTTGTAAATTGAAGCGTTACAGTTTCAGGTGGCACCGCGCTAGTTGCTAATTAATATTAATGCTGCACGGTCGCGAGAGAATTCAATTCGCGGAGGCACGGCGAGATAAATTAACCGCTTATCGCCATCTCGGTATTTCCAATTAATTACGCGACAGATTACGATCTTCCAATCGCGCGGACTGAAATAAAGCGGGTAGAGGGGGACGACGTGGCGGCGGTAATAATATTATAAATGAAGAATTAACGTAAGAGCGTGGCAGCTGATGAGCAGAACAGGCCGTCGCGTATCGTTAACAACCTTCTTATAATCGATTGACGAGGCCTCCCCTCGTTGCCTAAATTATACGGGGCGAAACACGAGTATAACGTCTCGTATACATTTACGAATCGATGAGAGTCCAGTGATTCTCGTTAACAAGTGTGTCCTCGATATTTTGTCGTAAAATCCTCACGATCAGGGAAAATTCCTTTTGTGCAAAGCTCTCAGGGTTTCGACGCCACGGGGCCGTTTCACGTGGAAACATGTTTTCGAGACGCCTCCTCCACCCGAACGCTCCACCCTCCGGTTCCATGAGAGCCGAACAACGGACGATCTTACGAATCTGTAAACTACCGACTAACATCGTGTCTGGCAGGCTATAAGTCGACCAGGGATCCCCGTCGAAATTACACGGGGTGAACCGAGGACCATCTCTTAATATCCGGAATACGAGGCTCTCCGGGGAATTGGTTTTTTAAACCTATTTGGTAATTTCAGAATCCTAACGGGAACCGTGGATCCTGCTCCTTCCCGCCGTGGAATAATCCCACGTGTGAACGGCTCTGTAGATAATCGATTTCAGCTAGCAATCATTGAGAGTCGATCAATTTATGATTCCCCGAAAACATGTGAAAATACGCGTCTTCGGCCGTCGTGCGTAGTCATGCCGATGGTGTAGTACAGGAACCGAATTCTCGGCGTCGTTTATCTTCAACAGGATTATAATAAACGACAGCGATTTAGGGAACGAGCGAAAGGATGTTGCATGGGAATAAAAGGATAAAAGAATCTGTATGTTTTTCCTGCCGTCTCCCTTCGGCGACGCAGAAAAGGGAGAAGGGACACAGCTGTTGGCTTCCCAGTGCTTTCTTTTTCGTCCCTAGCTACATCTCGCTGAGAGAGTCTTCGGCGGTCCTGTCGATGCTGCCCTCTACTCGGAGGCGGCTGCATTAAGATTCCCCTGTCCTTTCAGGAACTCTCTGATTAAATCACTGTGTAGATTCGATCTGCTGTATAGGAATTATTCAAACACTTACTTTATTGTATTGTGCAAGAATAATTTTAAAAAATGTTACAATTTAGAGAAAGATAGAATACGAAAGAAATCAAACTTAAGGGCCAGTTTACTTCACTTTCGCGGAAAGACCTCGAGAAGGAGCTCCGCAACCCGCGTACGATTCAAAACGAATTTTTCCGAAGTGTCTAATTACCAACGGCCACAGGGAAACGCAGTCGAATATTTACGACTGGCGAGCAGAGCGGCAGTAAAGATTCGAAGAGAAGCAAAGGAAAGGAGCTCCTTAATTTCCCTTAACGATCGTCCACGTCGACCGTTACAACGGTCAGCCGCGGCGTAATTACGAAGTCACGGAAACGTAAGGCTCGCTATCAAACGTCGCGGTTTAATCACCTCCATATTGAGGCTCGATCACGTATGCAGAAAAAAAGGCTGGCTACCGGTCTTTCGAGGGGGCACTCGTCGCGCTCGTCGACCACCGTCCGCGGTGTCGACTTTCCTAATCACGCTTGCAAGGGGGCCCGGTTGGTCGATGCTAATGCGTCCTGCTGCCTCTCCAACGAACAAACGCCACCAAGGTGGCTCGGAGCGTCTTCAAGACTGCCAGGGCGTAACCGGGCGATCGTTCTGATCATTAGAACCATCCGCCCTTACATGCCAGCGATAATGAATACATAGTTCCACGGGGGTGGACCGATTGACCGGGCAGAACCGAGTCGATGCAGGATGATCCCTTGCATGACTCTCGGAACACGTGTTCCTTGTTCCTTGCGAGGCGAGAGAGGAAGAATCGAACGTTGTGCTCGGAGGTTGTTAGCTCCCGAGGAACGTTGCGAATGATTCCTATTTTCTTAAACCTACGTTTCAACACGAATCGGGGAAAGGTATGCGAGGGGGCACTGGGAAAGTGAAGTCAACTGCCAATCACCAGAAGCGAAGCCATTTAAGAGGCAGAGGTAATGAATACATAGCGCTTCGAGGTGTAATAACTTGCCAGCGAATATACGAGCCGCGAAAATTGCTAGGAAGAAACGCACGAACGTCTTTCTGCCACTTACTGCAAATTATCTAGCGGGAGATCGTGATCTCAAGGTATTTGAGGTGGTCGGGGGTAATGGTCGAATTTCAAGGGTAAGGTTTTCGCGTTTAACGTTAGGCGAGATTCAAGGATGAAGGGGAGGAAGGTCCGAGGAAAAAGAGGTTTAGTTTATTGCCTCGGATAAAGAGGTTTTCGAGAACGTGATATCGTGATGGTGGGACGCGGCGGGGAAAAGGGGACGAGGTCAAGGAAAGCACGCTCCGACTGCAAAGGATGCCGCAGGACCATCAAGGATATCGACGGTGGTCGGTGTCGGCGGATCAAGAAAAGGATGTTACGGTATCGCCAGATAAGAATCGATAGGACCCTGGCGAACGAAGAAAGCAAAGGGTAGACGGGTGGGCTGCGCGGACAGGCGAAGCAACTGTCGAACAAAAGATCCTGCAGAGTGAAACCAAAGACGTGACTGAATAATTACTCTACTTCCTAGAAACCTTTCCACAGAATCCTCCACTTTCTCAATTCAATGGTCCAAAAATACCCAAAAGGAGAATTCAAACTTACAACTTCAATATTCAATTGCGATATAGGTAAATAAATTGTATTCGTGTTAGAAACACTACTTACTCACAATTTTTACTGCTTGTACAGCGGTGACATCAATAGTCGGATCTCTGGATCGCCTTTAGATCCAGGTATACAAAGCTAGCCTCCCTTTTTTTGGCCTTCCAGTCGTGTAGATCTTTTCAAAGGTCCGCACTTAATAGACCCCGGGGACCCTGGCGACTTGTTTGGACGTTTGTGGTATAAACAGAGCGACACCTGGTGATCTATGCACTCGCCTTGTCGGGATGAAACGAGCCGCGAAAGTCCACGAGCTTTCGGTAGGTATTCCAAGTGACTCTGACTACACAATGCTGGACCAAGGACGCGGAAAAGTCACCTTTTCACGGGGATCTAGGTGAAATCTATAGATCAACTGACTCTCGTGTCCTTCGCGTCACATTTGAGCGCGTTACCTCGATCGAATCTTCGCATTGGTTTCCCTTTCCCTATTCCTGATAGGATAGCTGCAAAAAATTTAGGAAACCACTACCGCCTGACTTTTCAAAGCAACCGAGCTGTCTAAAGAGAATCGCTGAGCAACTATTCGCGAGGAAGATTAGCCTGTTTCGTGAGACATCGCGGAGTGTATACAGTCAGCGACTAAAGTAAGCTATTAAATTCTTCAAATAAGCCGCCACGGATGAATGTGATCGCCAATTAGGCAAGCTTGGTACGCTTTTATGTAGACGAGATTATTCCCGAGCCACGGGAAGATCGGTAAGAACGCTGATACATAAGGAGGACGCGCGCGCGTCAGGAAAGGAGAGGCTCGTTCGCGTTGCATTCCGTCCTTCCTTTTTCGGCCGACGGCAGCGATTTTTCCTCGGCGGAGAGGCCTTTTTTCCCTCGCTAGGCTGCTGCACAATTGGGAGCGCTTCATATATAGTTGTGTGTCCTGCATAATATCAAGAACGCAACGCGTTTTATGGCTACGACCACCCAGGATGCGTTTCAACCTCCGCTCTGACGGACGCAACATTCGGGATGATTGCTTACAAGAAGTCCCTCCTATTGACGTTTCTATATAACCGTGCAGCGTGACGTTCTGTCAGCTGACGATTAACTGTGTCGCAAATTAGGTAAGCGTCGACCTCGATTATTGTTTGTGCTACTATCCGAACAGCTTCACCAGGTGAAAATATGTGGACGCTTCGTTTTGGGAATGATCAGAGAAAAAGCGTGCATATTTGTGCTTCCAATGGTGAGTGGCGGATTTAACAGTGCGGCTGATGAGCAATTGCCACCTGGGCCCTTGCCCAGAAGGCCCCCAGGGCCCCATCTCTAAAAAAAATTATGATTAGGTATAGGTAGACAAACACTACATTTTTTTCAAACTGCTATGCTTATCCCGTTTTTAATAAACTACCTCTTCATTTTCTCGAAAAAATGGGTCCCTCAGAAAGTTTGACACCTGGGCCTTTTCTCTTAAATCCGCCACTGCCAATGGTGTATCTATATTCCACTTTCTTCTACCACGGAAGATGTGAAGTGCAGCAACAATTCCGCGATGGAACAATGAGTATCGATGTAGCAAACAGTAAACTTCCCACGAAGACTGTAGAATCGAAGTGCATTCTACGAAAAGGATCTCTTACGTACGTTTACGCGCGCCTAGAATTGCACTTTTATCTATTCGCTTAAGATCGTGGTCGTCGGCGGCGACCACCCAAGGTGTCCGCTTCAGTGTCGCGCGAGGAACGTCTCTCAAGGTTTTCGCGTATCACGAATGGCGTTGACAATCTTCGAGCGATCGATATACGACCGGGAAGAGGGAACGAGAGAGACGGAGGGAGGCAAGTCGGTGGTGAGACTCTCGGATGTAACCGTAGGAGGTCCTCCATTTCGATTCACAGCGGTCCTGAGGATCTTGTCCTGGGAAAGCCATAAAAGGTGATCAAGTCGTGCTGATCCAGAGACATCGACCGTGGCACGTAGCCGTACGTCGCATGAAAAGATGAAAAAAATTCGCCGCCTCGCTTCGTCGATTGAAAGGGCCATTTCAGGGGAAGGGGTTGCGTTCTTCTTTATTCACGCGCCCTGGGTGAACGGACATCGAATCGCGACCCAAAATCCTCGGGGTCAGGAGCTAAAAGTCTGCCGCGTATAATCCAAAGAAATTCGTGATAAAAGTCACGTTCTTTCGCTAATGAGTAATCGAATAGAGGATTATCCACTTTGTGACGAATTTTCGAATGAAACTCAATCGCAGGTGCGTGAATACTTAAGTACCACTCATATGCACGAGGAAGCTTTCGTAGAATGTCCTTAAAAGAAGGATAGATAGAAAGAGAACACAATAGTGGGTGGGTGGGTGTAAAGGGACGACGACAAAGGGGCAACAATTACTTTATTTTGACTTTGCGGCTGGTTTGGGGATGTTTGAGTCGTCCCGCGGCCCTTTGTCCCACAGGCTCCGTGTCGGGACGTGAAAACGCGGCAAAAGGGGATCCCGCGGCGCATTTACCTGTTTCGTACCTGTCAACTGGGTGGCAGAAGATCGCGCCGATCTCCCGTATCGCGACAAATGGTCTTAGACGCCCGGTCTTTACGGCACCGCCGAATTCTATGCTCCGCACCCATCGAGTCAAAGGCAGAGTCATCCAGCGCCGAGTCGGAAACCCCTTGGAATCTCTGCTTCCTCCTTTCAGATCACGCAACGTTTGCAAACAATCCGTTCGGGGGAGATTTATGACGGCGGGGGTGGATTCTTCACGTGGACGTTCGAGTTTTAAGTCCGATGCGCGAAGCTAAGTTTGCTGAGCGAAAAGGGAGGAAGGGTATCGAAATATTTATGTGGAAAAATCGATAATTTGGAATGTGGAGAGGGATTTCAGAGTTTTAGAACCGCTTTGGGTAAAGTGTAAATTTGTGCCTGAAATTTAATCTTGATAGTTATCTGTAATAGAAGCCTACGGTATTTGTAACTTGTCCAGCGATTCGTTAAGAGCCGCTTGTGAATGGAAAGAATAGAAGAGTCGAAATTCCTGCGTGGAATTCGTGGCGGCGCGCAACGTTAACGTGAAACCTTCCCTCGAAAATTCTAAAGAGTCGTTTCAAATGGAAATTCGTAAAGCGATACTGTGACGATTTCCATGCTTCTCGACCGAAATCCGTAATTCGGAAAAAACATAGGCGACACTGAAAAATCGACTCGGAGCTGCCACGACGACCTGTTTTACAATTGAATGATCCAATTTCGAGGGTGGGACAGGGTTCACGACATGCGTGACCACGGTGGCAAACAATCGATGAGATGAAGATTTATGAGTAGAAGTTCTCATTGGACTTCATCGTCGACTAAATAGTATTTTGAAAATAAAATAAGCTAGTAGATAATAGATCAGTGACGCACTCAGGATTTAATCTTGGAAGGAACCAAGTTGAAGTTTACATTTTCAATGTAAATTCAATAAAATTCATTAGGCGATTATAAAAATTGATTTAAAGAATGAAATCCAGTTTTCTTTTCTTCTTACAAAGCTGTTGGATTACTTCAGTCGTGGCTACATTAATCTCTTTTTTTCTTTTTTTTAAGGGGTTGCCAAGTGCCCCCTTCTCTGAATCCACCACTGTGCAAGATTACTTCTGCAATGACTTGGTACACAAACCTTGAAGAATCTGCATCTCGAAGACAGATTGACGGAAAAGATGCTCAGAGAACGTAGCCTCTCGGAAAATCTCTTGAGAATGCATTGAAATTATGGAAGGACAACCGTGTCACCCTGTTTTGCACTTGAATGACCCAATTTCGACCCTCGACGCTTGGACCTTACGAGGTGTTCGCGAGAGACCGATCCCATTCGTGTCTTTGTACACAATAAAGGAAGCCCATCCTCCTTTGCAAATGAATGGAAAAGCACGGTGATGCTCGAGCACTCTGATTTTCCGCGGCGACAATCTCGTTGACTTTCTGTCACGTTTCCTCATTGTGAAGCGACCGTGCGAGCTCGAGGGCTTTAAGGTTCTCCTCATAATGCAATTATGCGGGTCTACGAGCGGTTCCCTAAGATTTCAACCGGAGGAAACGAGATTCAAAAAGCTCGTGTTATGGTAAACGAGCCGTTTAAGTCGTTTCTTCATGCAGTCTGATCATGGTGCACCGTGGCGTTGGGAAGTCCATGGGCGCTTTTATGCTCCTGAAACCACGCGTGAAAAGGTGTTTTCCATGTAATGTGCAATCCCCCATTGTGTACTAATTTCTCTTACAATCGTCCAGATAGGTATTCCAATACACTCGCGGTAAATCGTTCAGCTGCCAATGCGCAGGCAAGCCGGGAAACAGATGACGCTGCCTACGTGATGCATGCGACGTTCAACATCGAAAGCATGTTACAAAATTACCGCAAGTATTGACCGCAATTTTGACAGCATGTTGCACAAAGCAGTAACTACTTCGCCTGAAACGATGATGCCGCATTCCGCTACGGAAGTCGATGCCACAGTTTGCTAACGAAGAACGGGTGAAACCTCGACGTGGATGGCACGTAACCTATCAACTGTATACAACACTTCCTTTACCCAACATTCTTTTTATCCCGTGGGAACAAATATCGCGTATCAGACTCGCTGAACGTTTATCGTACCTAAGAAAGCAGACATCGCTGCTGAACCGATTAAAAAGAGTAACGCGGTTAGTGCAGTTGCGATTATTCGTTATCAGGAACCAAAAAGAGCATGTTGCGCGCGCACTTTCTCCCCGATTTCCACTCCTATCGGTAATCAGCAACAGGCCAGTCGTAATCACCTGGCGATCAGAAAGCCGCGGGAGAACTGCGACCTGAGAAAGTGCAAGTACGCAAAATCACCGGTGGAAAATGAGTTCTGCAATACTCAGAGGCTACTGGACAAGATCCAGTATCTGAAGAAAAGCATTCAGGATTTGGAGACCGTCCAGCAATGTGGCAGACAGGTAAACGATAGTTTAAGTGATCTAAATAGAGACTACAGAAGCTAACGCGAATGTAGGAAGGTCCGAAGAAGAGGAACGTCCCCACTCAGACGGAGGATTTAACAGTGACGGACCTGAACACTGCTAGGGAAGTCTTAACTAATTGTATAACTGAGATGACGAAGTTGAAAGCGTTCTTGGACGATGAGAACTGTTGGTGGAGGATATTTAAGAATAGAGAATTCAGCTGTTGCAAGCAGAAGTCGCCTCATCTTCACGGGGTCTTAGATGGGACCATGGTTACTTTGAGAATGTTGGAGGAATCACTCGATGTGTGTGTTCCTTCATTTCAAAGAAGAATATTATTAACGTGGAGTAGTGTATACACTGTGTTTTGATTTTAGACGGACATCACGACTCCCGCGCAGGTCAAAGGGACTTCCACGCCGATCAGAGCGATTTCCTCGCCGGTCAGAGCGACTTCCTCGCCGGTCAGAGCGACTTCCTCGCCGGTCAAAGCGACTTCCTCGCCGGTCAAAGCGACTTCCACGCCGGTCAGAGTTGGTTCGCTAGAGTTATCGAGCATTAAACCGGATTTCGAGCAGAAGGAAAAGTCCAGGGAGCAGTACACAGACACTGTCGAAGACGATAGCACAAAATACAAGGACCTTCCCGATGGATCTATTCGAAACGCAAAATTTGACAGTTCAAGGTAAATCTAAGCTGTAATATAAATCAAACGAGGTTCTTTACTTTGGATATAATTGCCATTTTAGACCGAAGGATTCTTGCCAGCAGCATTGCCCCATGTCTTGTACGTTTGAAAGCCATAATACTGCGGTTGCTGGAAGTTCGAGAGATACCACAGACTTCACGATGGATAATAAAACACAATTCGATACCGACACGGACACAATGTCCCCACAAGATGAAACGACTATGGAAATGCCGACCAGCACCAGTTTTTTTGGTAAAGTTTCATGGGGCAAGTGAAAATACGACTGATCTTTGAAGACGATTAGGGTGAACTTTGAAATTTCCCTTTCCAGCTAAGCCACCCAATAGTATATATTTCACGAAAAGCACGACAGATGTCGAGTATAGATCGAAACCTAAACAGACGTTTAGCAGCGAAAATACAGCGAGTAGGAGAATTATTGCCGCTGACGTCAGTACCTCCATGGACTTTCTCACGGTAATTTTGCCAAAAAATGAAGAGTAAGGGGAACAAATTGTGAATGTCACAAAACAGCGTTACCGAGAAAATTAAGTTTTAATACTTTAGTCCATTAGTAAAGAAACAAGGTTCAATGAATTTTCTTACATAATTTTCTTCTTAAATAAAATAAAAATTTACCTTGACGATAGAAGCTTATGCTTAGGCAAAGAGTGGGGACATTCCGTATTTTATTCCAGTGGAGAGAGGACATTTCCTGTTTTTAATCAGTATACCACATCTTTAACGTTATCTTATGGAGATACTTGAACTGTACCTATAATCCTTCGTGATTCAACAGTTCTGTGGTCACAGTTGCCACCAGAAAATCTTAATAAAACAGAAAGTGTTTGTGTGTTTGTCTGTCGCCTAAAAACTTTCGAACGGTAAACTCTGAGGTTACGAAATGTGTCCCAACTCATTATTCCTAGCTAATCCAGATGAATGTGACTATTTTCACTCCAAAAAATTATAAAATCGTAATTTAAATTTCTAGCGAAGCCGGGTAGTAAAGCTAGTATACTATGAATCACAAAATCACGAAAAATGGACATTCCCAGTTTTTTCCCTTTACTCTTCAAATATATTTTCAGTGTTTCGCATGTAATCACATAAATATATAACCACGTCTGAACCTGTAATCTTTCTTAGGATATTCCACGCGACAGAATCTTATCGACAACGAAGGTTATCCAGAACTCGATCGAAAAAAGTTTTTCCCTGAATCCATCAAAAGTGATCGACAAGATTCGAAGCGCCAAGAGCAAAAAAACGGAGACATAGAATGTAAGGCAGTGAAATAAAAACATAAAAAAAATTGACATACGCGTGTTTCAATGGCACCACCCCAGTTAGAAACAACATTCGTTTCACTTCAACGGGCAAATTTTAGTTCATCGTTTCTCTGATCACTTTTATTGCAACATGCTACCGTTACGAATCAAGTGTATAATTGGATAATTTGCGCCGGAAACTATTGAAAAGCTTTCGGGCTTTGAAGAAACTATGGAGGAGAATACGGATGAGAGATAGAGACGAGGTTAGAATGTTAATATCATTGGACTCGACAGATATCTTGCCCGTTTTATTTTGCGATCTGTAGGTATTTATCTATTCGCAAGTTTAATTTCTGTTCCCTTTGATTCCGACACTAAAGGAATACGAAATGGATCGAGTCATCACAGTAGTAAGATGCCCTGCACCCTTCAGCGACGCGACTTTGCCAATGGGCACCAAAACGATATTGATACTCCGTGAACGAGCGTTACTTCGATCGCCGTTATCGTCCGCTGCCAGCTCCTCTGAAAGCACGTACTCTAGCGACAGTGATAATTAATCGCGACTGGTAGCGTGCGTCCTCAACGTATCATTACGAAAATTGGGCCAGCAGAGTCGAAGAATCAAGGGAAAAATCAACAACTCTAGCGATCTCGTTAATCGACGGGACGCGAAGCTTTGAGAGTAGCCCTAGAGATGAATGGAGCCGAGTTGGACGACACAGAAAAGGCGCAAAAAAGTGGCGAAATAAGCGATCAAATTTGCAGACAAAGGGGCAGGTCTCGTTAAACGGGGGAATGCACAAAGGGTCGAGGAACGACGACGACGAAAAAGAGAAGAGAAGAATACTGAAAAGGTATCAGGTATCAGAGACGCAGGAAAACGAGCAAACATTCGACGCTCTGTTCAGCCAGAATACCGACAAACCGATGACTTCCGGTGGACCAGTTCGCGAAGGCCAGACAACGGAGAAATCACGGAACACACATGGAAGCCCATCGAATAAAAGACGACATTCCAACAATCTGAAGGATTTCGAAAGAAGAATCAAATCATCTTTCGTCCGGGCTGGCTGTTCGAAGCATTGCACTGGGATCAAAGACGCGCACGCTCCAAGGTTTGTCATTTTATTTCTCTTTCATCTAATGGAACGTGGCACTGTTTATAGGTGCTGCTAATTAATGTTCCAGCTACAAACCGACGGTATGCACTTCGGTAAAGAAGAGCAGATGGGAGTCTAGGCTAAAGAGAAGCAAAAGGAAGCTGAGGCAAATTTCGAACCAATTGAAGGTGAGAGATAAGGGTTTGCTTATCGCTGTAGTTTTTACGATGCTTGATGCTTTTAAAGAAGACGACAAACAAGTCTGTGAGGAAGATTAAGAATATCTACAGGAACATTGTAGCGAGAAGGGCGCAGGGATTCACTTGTGATTTGAAAAGATGCGAGAGCACTTTGCAGGACTGCTCCGCGAGATCTTGCACGAAGCCCCACATGCTTTTCAGTAAATTACACCAACAGAATGAGAAAATTACGAGGAACAAGGACCAGAGGCGTTCCACGGTATGCCGTTCAAAGGTGCCTCGATCAGAGAAACTGGCTAAAGAATTGAACACACATCGCGAATCAAAACGAGTCAAAGATAAATCGATCGAGACAAAAACCGACAAAGCAACGAACACGTGAAGTTAATATAAAACCTCCATTCGTATAAACAGTCTGTATCAAAAATCTTTTCAAACCAGAGTCCTTCACAGTGCGTTTCAATGTATATTATTTCTTAAACTACTTTCATAAAAAGTCGACTTGTGTCAACAGCAATTGGTGTCTCTTAATAACCCGCGGATTTAATCTCGGCTATCTAAAGAAATTCTCGGAAAAAAGCATAAAGTGGGCCCGGAATAATTAGCTATTTAACAACGAAGTCGGTAAAGCAAAAACTTCGCGAATAAAAGTGGCCACTTACGAGCTGAGTTTCCGTCTTCTTCTCGATTGCTTCACTTTTCTGCCATTCGCTGTCCATTACGTATTTAGCCAGTTAATAAGTGATCGTCCCGGGGGATCGGGTAATCAGCGGGGAATCAATTTGTCGACGGAAAGTCGGCGAGATTGACGAGAATGATAATCAGGGATCGCGTCTCGGGGAACGTTTCGCGTGTGGCTCGATGATTCGATAATTCGACTGACTCAGGGCGAACGAGTGTGCCGAGACGAGCGAAAAATAAATGAGAGGGACAAGATCGCTGCCCACCCCTCGCCCCTTCAATCGCTTGGTGCGCTCCTTAGTTACGTGGGCGCTAAGCAGCGATATATCACCAGCCGGTATTCACCAAGGCAAATCGACTTTTATTGCTTTATAGCGGCTGTAAGCTGGCCCCGCTCCATTCCGAGCCGCGCGTGTAATCTGGATGTAAGGAGCTCGTTATTACGGCCGGTCCATTCACGATCAAACTTCCTTTTCACCGCGCAGCCACCGAGTCACCTGGATTAGCTGTCTCCCATCGATGACGTTATCTGGCATTTTCATCTTTCATATCGTTTCTGGAAACGCGACTATGAGGGACCTGGGCAGCCGAGAAGGATCATCGAATACAAAGCCACGCGTGCATCGTAATTGAGAAGCAAGATTAACCCTCGACTGGTAGAATGAGTCAATTGACTCCAATCGAAAGAGTAAACAACGGCTTAATCAAAGTTCAACGACCCATTGAAAATGGAGTATATAGAGCTTCGAGGTGGATCAGTTTAATCCTACACTACTATTTAGGTAATTGAAGATCAAATGAATGAGTGCTACGCGGTTCTATAACAATCGTTACTCAGCGGGTCTGATCGGTGTTGACTAGCGTTATTTCGACACTTCAGGAAATCAAAGGAGAAAGTTTCAATACCTTTCATATATGTGGGAAAAAGGACATTTCTCCAAAAGAAGTCGCGACTGTACCACAGTGCCTCGATACACCGACTCGCGTGCTTCTTTTTCCGTGGCGAGCTGTCAGCGCAACCGCTCAATCCGCGTGATTAACCTTCGACAGACCCTGTCGAGGACAATTTTCCACGATCGCAAGTTCATTTACCAGTACCCTCCTCTGGTACGCGTATCACGAACAGGCGCGCGCGTACAAACGCAAAGACATACAGAGGCACACATACACAGTTAGAGCACCGACCGCCGCATGAATGGCGTGTTTTCCTTATTGGCTGATTGAATAATACATGTAACCGAATAGTATTAGACCGGTCGAGCGCGACACGCGATGCCCATGACGCCTGTCATGTCGTGCGGGTCATGTGTCAGGATTTTGACGAGTTGTTTAGCCCGGCCGATTTATCGACCGAGATGTTGTAGCGTTCCGCGTATATGTACGAGCTGCTTTCTACCTCCAGCCGAACGATTAATGACGCGAATGGAGATAAGGAGCCCAGGATTTATGGGGGATTTTCTTTGACGATAAATTATATTTCGCGAATAGCTAGCTCCGCTCGCGCCCCTGGATTCGCGGATTTCAAGGGCGATCCACGAGCTGGAATTACTCGTTCGGTGTCCTTCGTTCTCCTGCGATCGATACCCAGCAACAAGGATGACTTGGAAGTAGCATTCGATTGTTTAAAATTCAGCGTGGTCGCGAATATTCAGCGCGGTTAGTGTTATTAATTTCCTTTTGATTGGAGCGTCGCGGGAGGACCTTCAAATGTATCGTTGCGACCTGTTCGTCGGGAGACTCGCAGCGAGGAGAACAGGGGAGGTGGTTTCTTGACGCGGGGCACGCCACAGAGCCATGGCATAAATCACAATGAAACGCGCGGCTCATTATACTTGCAGGCACTCGTGTAATTGCGACGGGCGTGTCCACGTGTGTTTACCCGTGCAGATCCAGCGTTTCGGTGTGCTCGCACCCGTGTATCGCGTCTCTTTCCCTCTTGGTCGACACGGCCACGGCCGTGTCGAATCCACTGCTTTTCGCGGGGCGGAAATACACGACCGGATATGGGCGTGACGCGTGGCGCGGAGTTAAAAACGGCCCGCGTCGCTCGGATTATATGTATGTACAGCTTTTTCGTATGTAGCAATTGTACTCACCGTGACGATGTCCCCCGAGCTCTGGCGTACAGGCAAGGATGTCCTGAGTTGTGGGCGATAATTTTCAGCCATTCTTTCGCTTGGGATGCGTACAACTGGTTTGGTGGCTAGATGGAACCTTGAAAATTTAAATAGTAGGTGAATAGATGGAGGGAATTATTTAATGTTGATGGGGCTGAGGGTAAATGTAGAATATTTGTGTTTCTATGATAACTAAAAATTGATGCGAAATTTTGGAATTTTTTAAAACAAAACTGTTGAATATATTTACTTACAACTTTGTGGATTTATTTGTCAATGTTTAGGGAGCATGGAAAAAAAATTATAGGAAAAAATAGTTGTTTTATCCGGAGTTATAGTGCTTCAAATAGAGCGTCTTAGAAAAATCATATGTGCATGGTTATCATAAAATCAGACGTAGTAGTTGTCTGAAATAGAAAATTCAAAAATTTGTGGAATCTGTATGAGTGTGGCTATCGTCTGAACTACTTTGATTGAATGAGAAATATTGAAAAGTAAAAAAAATGGTAGCGTGTAAAACAGACATCGATTTCTGCAAAAAAATTCGCTGGTTTTTAAGTCGCAAAGGTGTAATTTTGTAAAACCCAACTTAGGTTTTGTACCAGCGAGAATGGGACATCTGGTTTTTGAGGTATCATGCTAACCAATTCGAAAAACATCGTTTTGAGAAAAACGTGTTTAAAGTTTTAGGTATCGTTTTTGTTAAATGTTAATTTTTTTTAAAGTATTGCCTAAATATGTACAAATATAGACATACAGTTTTCAATTAATATAATTTGAGGGTTTCTCTTAAAAAAATCCCAAACATCGCGCTCCTTTTCAGACCGTCAAAGTAGGAGATCTCTTAATGCAAGTGTTTTAATATCATAATGCACTAATATGTTGACATAACACGTACAATTACAATTAACAATTACATGGAGAAAAGGCGACGCTAATTTAAACTTCACACAGAACCCCTACCACGACGTTCCCTTTAAAACACTTAAACTCGACTGAGCCGTGTTATCGCGGTGCCCGCTGCGGTTTGCACCGATAATATTTACGGCTTGGTGGGAGGGCGAGAAGTCGGGAATACACTAGCAGCGAGCAAAACAAAGCGGGGTGAAACTAAGCCCGTAGCTACCTGCGGTGAAAACCGATTCAGCGGCAAAATGTATACAATAGATTCAACGCTACCACCAACACCATGGAATTTATCCAACAATTTCCACTCGTCTCATTAAAAACACCCCCCTCATTCTACCTGCATACTTCCATTACCAAAAAACAATATACTCACCTTTAAAGGTATCGTCACTCAGCGTAAATTCGACTATCAAATCGGTGCCAACCGACGAGCATATCCTAAGATGTTAAATACCCGAGGAACCTACGCCTTTCGTCGACCACCGATGAATTACTGTCACCGTTGTTTCCATCCGTGCGGTTTACAACCCCCTCCCCTGTAACCGAAACCGTAGCGCGATCAGCCGCGAAACAATAGAAAAGGTGAAACGTATCCAGCGACGAGGTAGGTACCCGCTGAGAAAGGGGAACGGCCACCCGCGGTCTTTACACCGAGGTTCCGCAATTTTCACGCTTTTCCCTCGTTCTTTCTCCTCCCCCTTTCGCCCGCGTCTTATGCAAATGGAGCGCCACGACTGGAGGGCCAGGGCCTCTTGTCCATCGAGCAGGATTCGTCATGGATCGTTATTCAACGGTGACCAGAAACGGGGCTCGACACTGGAGGTCGACTATTAAAACGGCGCTTAACACCGTGTACTACGTTGCTTATCGATACCTAGCCAGCGATTTATCGCGGAATTTCGCGTCTCGGCGCCTGTCGCCTGTTAGTTCGACAGGGCAGTTCTTTCTCCTTCTAATTTCCGGATAAATGGATGATTAATAGTTTTCGAATCGCAGAATGTTCCTTATTGCGTGGATAAAATTCGCGATCGGTCGAGGAAAAGTGAAACATTTTGCGCATACCTCATTCCCGTGCTCCTACTTTATCTTTCTCGTTGATTAAGAATGTCGATACCGTATCTCCACACCTTCGGTACACAGGAAATATTCTTCTTAATTGAATTCTTTCGCAAACGGGAACAGCTAAAAACGCGACATACTGCTAAATACCAAGGTACTACACGTTTTGATATCTCTCGGAATGTAATTGATCCGACGCCCGCAATGTTTTCACGAGCTGCATGCCAGTAGACGAGACAGAAATTCCGATTCATGAAAGTAGGTCTAACAAGCGTGAAAAGACGAAAACCGTCGTTCCAGTGTACACGCGAATCTCCGAAGGAGTAAGGTAATAAATGTATTTAAAAAATAACAACGTCCCCCGTAATCGACGGCTCAATTACATCGGAACCAACTCCATCAACCGAGCACCACCATGCGGCGTCCAAATTACACCCATAAAGATCGCTTTTAAGCGGCTGAAAGCCCCATCAAAGTCGCGACGTCGTTCCGCCGTAAACAGCTAACGGAACGGAGGAACTTGATCTCGGTGAATTGGGCGATCGAACAATGGCTCGGCGCAGGATCGTTGCACGGCTTCGTGAGCTCGCGAAGCTTTCGAGTCGAGGGGCAGAAATGTCGCACACGAAACCACCCTGCCGGGGCATTCCGCGCGTGTCTCGTGCGCCGTGAAAAATGGGGAAATTACGAGGTTATTCGACGCGGGATTCGCCGAGGCCCCGGACGAGCTCACCCACACAGTCGCGCGGCTCGCGATACGCACCCACACCGAGGGAACCGGCGCTGGTTCGCATGGTGGTTTCCACACGCGTAATCACCTGTCTCGTCCATCATAAGCAGCGTACCTGGCCAGATGTAATGCGCGCCGCGGGCCCACGCAAAACCCGTCCGACATCGCGACGTTTCAACACACGCCCACGAACGGTCGGCTCGCTTTCAAAATGTCGTAAGTCAAATTGCCTCGGCGCGCACCGTTTCATCATCCGGATGCGGGCCATGGGCTCGTGTGCGAACGCCGCGCGGCCGCGGTGTCGATCTGTGCGCCACCCGATGAAAAATGGGACAATGGGACGGGGATGCTTTCTCCCCCCGTCGTGTAGCTACGAGTCTATTACGGGGTGCAGAGAGGATTTAGAAAACCGCGGGGGTGGCGGGGCGCGAACGAGGTCTGGGTATTTTTTGAAGCTAAAAGAATCTCGAGTAGGTAGGGCAAACTCGGCTTAATCCGTGATACTTTTTCATTCGTCTGTAACTCGAAGTTGTCAAACTCAATTTAGTTAAAAAAGACATCCTTCTAAAGTTTATGATGCGGTAAAAGAATCTTTCAATTGAAGTGAGTGTGATAGATTGAGAGCGGTTTAGTTATTAAGGACATTCTTCGTGCTAATTGTGCACGAAGTGTACAATTGTTTATGTATTATATATGCTTTTGAAACGAAATAGAAAATTAAAACGAAAGATATGTGATGGTTAGGTGACAATTTAACAAGACTTACTCTTGTAAGTATATTTCAATTAAATATACTTACTTAGTAAACTTCTGTTAACCTATTATTTGTTTGTACGATGTTCGACCTAACATTATACTGCCCTCCTTAGTTAAACTGTCCTATCTAACATTTTTTCATTTTTTGAGATATGTTGAAATATTTGAAGTTCCACACGGTTTTTACCTTTTAAGTAAAGTTAGAAACTTCTACGTGCTTCGTAAAGATTTATAAACAGTCTAATGTATTTAACCTAAGTTCTTTCAAAATGGTTAAAATATCTTATCTGAAACAATTAATTAATTGGTACGTTAATAATACATTCCCTACCGGTACACCTATTACAAAAAATGATATTAGGCTATTACGAAATAATGACAACATGTTTTAATTTGAATGAAGGAAAATAAGTTAAATGATAAAACTTCAGTTTTCTCGGTTGTTTCAAAATGCTAGATAGGACATTTTAACTAAAGAGGGCAGTATACGTATCCTAGATTCACTTTTAGAACGTGTGAATATTAGCAGATAATAGACAAATTCTAAAACTATCACGGACTTACCCGAGTTTCCCCTAAAATAAGATGATGTTTTCCGAGGACTCGTGGGCAGAGTTTATCGCATAGAAGAATATCGTAGAGGCGTAGATTCGTTAACGGTTTCGTTCCAAGTTAAGCCAGATAAAGCTTGACCAGACAATTTTACGAACACAGTGCAGAAGTTCATTTTATTCCTTCACGGTTCTTCACGTGGATCCAATTGCTCGTTTTTACAACGATCCCTGTAACAGCGTTGTGCAAACGCCCGCAGCATGTGGTTGCGGTGATAGTTTTTTTGGCACGAATCAATTTCGGCAGCAGCGGGTTCGATGCTTATTGATTCTGCTCGATACGGATCGATTTACTTCTTTCCTCACCCTTCGATCTCTCTGAGCCCCTACTCTGTATCGTACGTCTTCCAGTTTCCATTTTTGCGAAAGAAAACAAAGAACATCTTGCCCTGGATTTGCTTCTAGACGTGCTAAGAATTAATAACCACTGTGCGCTCCGTTGAAACAAGTTCTTAGATTCATCTCGGATCACGCGTGGAACTGAGTTGTCGGTGGACACGGTGGTTCAATTAATTTTTCATCTCGACCGAGGGAAGCTGTTCGTTAAATTCGTCTCCGGGACGGCAAATTTATCTTCGTTCGCCCGGACCCGCGATGAATCCGTCGAGCACAATGACGACGCACCGAAGATCGATTCGAATCTCGATTTCGCCGGCGCACCTGCGGGAGACCCCCTGGACGAGACGACGAAGCGCGCGACCGGCCGATCTCGCGATGGGAATCACGCGGATCCATCGTGGATCGTTAATGTCCGCCTGTCAAGCTGTCGCGCGAGTCGCCTACGTCTTCCTTCGAAAGTCCAAACGTCCGCCGATTATCCCGTCGAAATTTTAAACGGCGCGAAGGGGGAGCGTGCAAAGTGGACCTGATGCCCGACGCTTGTGAAAGTGGAAAGCGGAAGTTACCTATTCTCCCGCAGTAGAATATTCTATGGGATAGTTAGTGGTGGATACTTAGTTCAAATTCCCCCTGTAAATGTCACGCGCGACGGGGCACGGCGAAGGATAAACAGAGTGGAAGGACGAAGGACAGAAAAATGCTGCTACGTAAAAACTTAAGGACAATTAGCGACACGTGATACGAAAGGTAACAGGGGAGCGGAAAGTTTCAATGTTAAACGAAATTGCAAAAACCAAGCGCCAAGGCGATCAATTGGTCTCGGGGCCGAAGGTTTCGAACGCGAAGCAGCAATTCGAAAAATTTGAATGGCAGGTGACGATTGGGGATCATTTGTATCCCGTTCTCGTTACGCATGCCCCGAGACGGCCGTCGAGGAGAAAAGAAATCGTTCTTATGCACGGCCTCGAGGAACGGGGCACGTACGGCCGCCATTTTTGGTCGTTTCGTTAATTAATCCCGAGTGCCTAGCGTGAAAGCCATTACTTTTTGTCTTGGAGCGAGCGGACACGGCTAATTTCATCGCGAACTGGACTCCCTGAAAGCACGCCGGTCATCTACACGCGAACCCTTTTATCTCTCTTGCTTCCCTCCTCCCGCTTATCTACGTGCCTGTCCTCTTCCCTTAGGGCATAGTGCACGACCGTTTTTGCCAATGGAATTCCTCGTCCAGGTGAAAAAGGAATCCTAACAGAATTTTTCAGAACGCCCCACTCGATCTCCGCCTCTACGATTGGCTGCGCCGGAGGATCTCCTTTGTCGCGCGGTCTTGAAATATTAATTTTTTACCCCTCTCTGCTGGGTCGTTAGAATTAGCAGCAATTAAGCAAGCGATACAAGAAACGACAGTTTTTTTCGTGGATGGCCCCTGATCGTTCACAATAAGTCTTCGGATCGGGAATGTAAAAGTGGCGAACGCAGAAGGCAAGAGATATAAAGAATAAAACTTCCTATTGGCATTTTCTTATTTCTGCTACGCAATCTGGTGGCGAAAATTAAAGCAGTCTAATCGGGTTAGCTGTCACATGTAATTAGCAGTATTGAGAATTTCAACTGTTTGTTGATCGATTTTGTAAAATTTTACAGACCATTTAATGACAAAAACATTATTGCACTGTTTCAATAGGGGAGACCGGGGCTGGTTGGCACCAGGGGTAGGTTGACTAATTGTTAATAACTTTCCACCGACGTATGCTCTACCGCGGAGCGATTTTCTGTAGAAATAAGTCACTTCTACTATGACATGCATTTATGTCCGACCCCGTGATCGCACGTTTTTTAAAAGTTACCAGCATTTATCGAAAAATTGGCTATGTAAGTAAATATGTTTCTTAAAGATTTTATGTTTTCACGCTCTATATAGTTAGAGTAGAATAAATGTGAAGGGACTGTTTTAAAGTTTGTTTATTAAACGACCTATTGAAACTGCGTTTTTGATTTTACATAAATAATTAATGGTTATATAGAGTATTAAAGTCAAAATGATCGTTCGGGGCTGGTTGACTAATAACGTCCGGGGTTACATGGCTAAGCTGGTTAACCAACCCCAGTTATATTAGTTTATTACGAACTTTTCGTTACTAAAGGTTAGTTAATAACTTATTTCACAGAACAATGAGGACATATCAAAGAAAGTCAAATAGAGGTTCAACCTCAAAAGATCTTATAGAACAAGCATGTCGTGAAGTAATTCTTGAAAAGAAAAGCATTCATGCAGCTGCCGTGGAACATAATATACCGTATAAAACTCTGTATAGATATGTACTTTTCTGCACATCAGATTGCGAAGATAGTAATTAGTTGATAGAAGATGGCGAATGTTTTTATAGTACCAGATATAAGATTTATTGCTACTATAAAGCTTTAAATTGTTATCTATTATTAAAAAATAATAAATATTTTATAATGAAACAACTCTTGTGACATTGTGCTATTTTATTTCCACTCAGATAAGTTGTTAACAACATTTTCTTAACTGATTGCACCTATAGTCAACCTACCCCATACTGTTAGTCTACCAACCCCGACCACGGGGCTGGTGACCAGCATGCAAGGTGTTAGAAAAACATTAAAATGTCTTAAATGTTGTCACATTGAGTCAACATTAATAATTTAATCAGATAGCCAAATGTATGCCCGATCAAATATAGTAATCGATTTAATGATATTTCGCTCACATAATTTATTAAAAATCAAAAACTGAAAAATTGGCCTACCAGCCCCGGTCTCCCCTACTTGCGTGATACCAGTCCTGTAACGCGATTGACCCGATTACAGAATTTACTTTAGTAGATGGCGCTCTCAGAATATTTCCCAATAGGCATAGGGTATACCCTTAGATCCTTACTTCTAAATAACAGAATACCTTGAATTGGATTTTCCCTAAATTAATAACCAAAGATCGAAGGAACATCTCTCGTTTCTGTATCAGATGCGAATAAAGGGCAAGGATCACCATCGAAACCCCTCGTTCCCCGCCAAAGAGGCCGTGGTGAGCAGGATGCACGTCCGTGGGGGCAATAAGGCGGCAAGCCCCGCGCGAAACGATTATTCGACTCGTGCGGGCTGCCGCAAAATTGAGAGTTAACGAACCTCGACGAACCCGCTGACACTCGGCGGGTTGCGCAATCGCGGTCACGTCTCTGCACAGGTTAAATCCGCGCGCGGCTGACACACGCGCCAGAGGATGCGGCTACGATCCGTGAACGGCGAACCAGCCCGAAAAGTTGACAGGCAATTTATTCAGCCGCGCGAAACACTGGCGCGGAGAGGACGGGGCGGCGAGTTTCCGCGGCACGTCGCATTTCTAATTGCCTGCTTAACCGTTTAACGGTTTGTTTACGTGACGGCCTGGCAGCTGGATCGTTTACATATGCCTTCAGGTGTCGATTCGTTTGGCAGAGGCTCCACACACACACACACACACACACACACACACACACACACCTCTGTTTGCTCTCTTCCCGCGGTTATGTGTGTGGCAGCTTGAAATTTGACTAAAATACATTCACCTCTAGCAAAACTGAAGTGTGTAAAACAGTAGAGCGTTCCACTATTTAATACAAAAATCTGTATTCAACGATTGATTTCGCTGGGGCGACGGTGCGAGCTAGCTTGTGGCATCCTGAGCGTTCTCGCAAGGTTTTTAAGAGCCGAGGTATAGAATCTCCGGTCACGCGCGAGACAATAATTTCTCACGGACGTGCCAGCACCGAGAGCAGGCCGGATCTCGCGTATTTTCAGCACGTGGACGCGAACAATTATATTGTTCGATCGTAATACCTGCCGTTGACCGTGCCGCGCTGCTACCTAACGTCTGTATTCGCTTATTTGTATTCTACCGTTGCTCGTATGCTTCCGATTCACCGTTACGTACCACGACAATAAAGCCGTCCGTAATTGTCGACGCGCATTTTCTTACCCGTTCACTTTCTTGGCGAACGCTTCCAGCGAGCTGGCTCGCGAAAGAACGCGATATATTTATTTCTACAAATATGGCGAGCCACGGCGACGGTTTTATGGAGAATTTCAGCCGTGGCCCAGTTACGGGTCCAATTAATCTTCAGCGCGGAGACGACTGTGCAATAACGATTCGATTATTCAGTAAAAACTCCAAAGAGAATGGGACGAGTAAGGATTTAATCGCTGAACTCAGAGCCGCGTGTTTTGATCGCGCTAAGCGATTCTTAGAAGTTAACGAGCGGACGGAATCGTCCAATTTTCGAAGCCCCGTGGTCATCCATGGTCCAGCTCGATGGAATTCTGAGTGGAACATCTGCTGGACGGTTCGTAAATTCAGCCGCGTCAGAGGCTGCGCGCGACGAAATCATTTCCAGGGCGGTGCGCGTCGGAGACTGCATTATCCGTGGGTGCAGCGCGGCGGAAAGGACGAAATTGGTGTCCCCTATCCGAATATAAATTGTCGAGCGGCAGTGGCTGTTTCTCAGCACGAATTGCGGTGCGGCAAACGCAGCGGAAGGCGTTCTTGTTTCCTATGGGGCAGGATCGATCTATAGTCCGCCATTGGGAGAAGAGGGAGAGCCAAGAGGGTTTTCTGGTATCGCCGTATGGCAAACAGCAGATGTGCTGTACACCCGTGCCACCCCTTTCCTCCCTTTTCCTCCCTCTTCCCTGTCCTTTTTCCCCCCATTCCTCCCCATTCCCTCCTCCACCACCTTTCTGTTTTATGGACTCATCGTGCCCAGAGAGAAACCCCGGTCTCCGCATTCGGCGTGTTTACCATAAGGCAAGCATTGTCGAACCCAGCCAAATGACACTCATAGATATGTCAAGTTTTCTTCCCTTTTTAATGCAGGCATTCCTCCACAGATATACGAACAATCGATTTACGAGGGACGCTACGAAAGCAAGATGTAATATATCTTATCGTATAATATACGCTTCCTTTCTAGTTTCCACGGCGAACGAATGGAACTGCGTGTAACGCTGTAGATCGAATTCTAGCGGCCGATTTTCAGCTGATACCCGTTAGGGCTAAGTCATAAGGGAACATCCTGAAAGTTTGTGAATATGTAGGGAATTTCCTTCTGACTACAACGCAATTTTTGTTTGCTGTTCAAATTCGCTCTAAGGGGCTGTAATTGACCCCTAAAAATCCGGTTATTTTCCGATTTCGTGTTATAACACGTGAACTGTAAAATAATTTTATTACCCAATGATAGATCTAATTAAAAGAAGTAACTTTTGACTTGAAACTTTTTTTTATCTCTTAAGTTCGCGAGTTATAACACAAAATCAGAAAATAGTTGAATTTTCAAGGGTTAATTTCAGCTCCTTGGAGTGAATTTAGGTAGCAAAAAAAATTGCGTTGTAGTCAGTAGGAAATCCCCTCCATATTCACAAAATTCCAGAATTTTTTGAATTTCCTGGTACAGTTTTTGGTCGTCGATACGGACTTCAAACGTGGTTGATTCCAGCGACAGCCCAACCATTGTTTTGTGTTTGTAATGGGCTTCTAAAAGTGGTCCGTCTGAGTTAACCCCTAGGCGTCAGATAAATCGATTAATAATGTGGTGGTTATAAACGTAGAGGCGCAAGTAGATCCTGAGAAGGAGATTATTTTCTGCGAGAAAAAGTGTTCTCAATGCGATATCGGACAAATCAGAGGTTCATTTTCATTAAATAAAGAGGATTTCGTATGGGATATTTCTCATCCCCTTCGTAGATCACTACGCCAGGAATGACGTGGGCAGATCCCAATCTCTTAGCGTGATTTCCCTATCGGTTGGGGTAGTGGCTGGGCCAAATACGTTTCAACCCTCCGCCATAAGCGCGCGAGTCAGGGTGAAGATGCAGAATAAAGATATCGATATTTTCTACCCTACGAAAGTTTACGTTTAAGTTTCCGATCCTCTGTATCCCACGAATGTCCTTTAAACGAGCTTGTTATCGACACGGGCGCAGTGTGACACACGAGGCTCCGTAAAAAGATACGGTTAATTAAAAAACACGCTTGACCGACGGCTCGAGACTCAGCATCGATAAGCAGGGGACCATTTTGTTGCTTCCAATTTAGGAAGGAGGAAATGATACCGCGGCTCGTCCCTTCTCCACATGGAGTCCCATGTATATTCCAGGCAGACACAAAAGAAAATAATTAGCTCTCCTGCCGATGGATAGATAAACGTACGCGTTCAGACAATTTTGGTAGACAACGATTATTAACGGCCAGCGGGGTGTCTCGGTTTGCTGTCTGTATTCGAACCGCTCGGAATTAATTAGCCGTTAAATCAATCCCAAATGTGGCGTACGGTTACACTCCTTTAGAGTGCAGTTCGCCATGTCTGTCTTCTGATGTTTAATTCGCCAACACTCACGCTTCTGTATCGCACACTTTAACGATGTCCATATTATTTACTCTATTCCTGTGCCTGTATAATTTTAATTACCAAGCAACTGACTCGAAATTTGTGGCTTCTCAAATTCCCTAAACTTTCAGAGGCAGGAAAAAACTTCCAAGATTCGAGATCATCGAATAATATCATAGATAATACTTCAGCCTCAGGTATACCTACTCTGAAACTCGGTGATCAGATCCATCGTGGAAGGCAACGGCATAATCTAGTAATTACGGCCAGGCCCGCGCCAACCCCTGAGATCATCTTTTTTATAGTGGGTGGGTCCTAAAATGGAAACCTCGTCGATGGTTCCCAGAGGAATTAGGTGCGCTTACGAATGATGGTTCACGGTTCAAGGGTCTGACGAGATGATTTTTATACCCCTTGGTCTCTACCACATAAAATAATACAACATTATCAACGCTGAGCTCTTCTATTTCTCTAAGAATCTTACACGCGGACACGCGTTCTCAAACTATACCTACGCAATCGGCCAACATCCCGCACAAGTAGTCGCAGAAAACATCCCAGACGGCGAGCAATTCCTGCGCAGCCACGACCCGCTCCCCTTTTTCGAATTCAATCAAACCCCATCGCGCGCAAAAAACGCGAAAGTTCGAATCCAGTCACGTCAGGCTGTCCCAGCGGATCGAACGATTTCAATTCGTCCCGTTGGCCAGCTTTTTTCATAACGTGCCCGCCGCCTGCTTATCGTGTCCGGCCGAAAAATCCGGGTACAAGGTGTACCTTGCGCGCATTCCGCGCGTGCGTCCGGCGACGACAGAATCTGGACACGTCGCAGACAGACCTTGAGGAGCTCGCGAATTCCGCGCTGCTTGCTGGCGCAGCCTGGACGCACGGCGGAGGAGCCGAGTGTTCCAGCTTCTTCTTCTTCTTCTACGGGATGGAATAAAAAAATGGGCGGCGCTTTGGACGCGACCGGGACCCGATCTAGGCCCCGAGACCAGGCGAGCGAGGCTGGGCCTTAGATCCGTCGGACCCCTTCCCCTTCCCAACGACCTTCTCCTTTCTCCTCGTCATGTCTGCGGAGAAAAGAGGAGGGACGAGGGGGGCGAGAAAGAGAGCGACCAACCATCGGCAGCCTGCGCGGCGACCCACGGGAATATCAACAGATCTAGCGATGGGCATTCGACTCTTCCCTCGATTTTCCACCTTCTGGCGTGCCGCGATTGTAATTCGTCCAGAGATCTTGAATGCTTTGCAGGACTCGAGAAATGTACAAATACAGAGTCCCCTTTAGAATCAACTTCTGTGTTAACTGCATCTTCTTTGTGATCGTGCCTGAATTACCTATATCGCCTGGAATGTTTATTTTGAAAAATGTGAATGAGTCGATTGTAGATACACATGCACAATGCGAATAAAAAGCCTTGAAACGTCTCGCGCCCATCGCTAGTCCCAGCAGCCACGCAACCCCTTCTGCTCCTATTGTTCCTCATTGTCGCTAACGTTGTCCTCGACGTTCCCTCGGACGAATAAAGTTATGACTCCCCCTCTGGATTTCGGACGGTTCGTTCTTGTCAGGAGCTCGTCTGGTCCGAGAATTCTCCAACGATTCTGGCGTGGAATCGCCGAGAGATATTGGTGGGTTCGACGCGCGTTCTCGTTGCCGGTCGCTGGTGAAAAAAGCAACCACTGCCGCAGCCGCCGGCATGATGGATGACAAAGAATTTGTTCTGCGCTTCGACTCGTTATTGGATTAACGCGCGCTCTGGGAACTCTTTATCGAGTTATCGCTGATTTTGGTGTCTGATCCCTGCATCTAGGAAACCTCGCCCAGTGGCGGATTTAACAGGGCGGCCGATGAGCAGTTGACACCTGGGCCCCTGCTCGGAGGACCCCACTAGGGCCCCATCCTTAAAAAAAATTGTGATTTAATCCAAACTATATTCTTTTTCTGTATTGTTACACTTAGCCTTTTTTAGTAAACTACCGTTTTAGAGTCCCAAAAAATGGGCCCAGTTCAGAAGGCCCACCCCCTAGCGCCCTGTCCTCAAAAATAAATTATGATTTTATCCAAGCACTTTTTTTCCTATACTTTTCTGTACATTTACGCTCTTTTAGTAAACTACCCCTTCATTTTCCCGAAAAAATGGGCCCCTCAACGTTTGCCACCTGGGCCTTTTTTCTTAAATCCGCCACTAACCTCGCCTTTCGTCTTGAAATTCTTTTCGGTTTGGTACCACAACCACTCTACTCCATTTCGCCAGCAAGCTTCCCAAAACTCGTCCGAAACGAATCCTGTAGAAGCTTCGGATCGAACTCAATTAATTCCAGCCCGATATCGGTAATCTTTAGAGTAGCATTCGGAGGAGCGCCTCGAGGGTCTCCAGTGTCCCGTTCAATTTGCATTCGGTTACGAATATCGGCTGAAATGGCGGTGTTCGGTTACACGAGTCCCAGGGCCCGCTGATTACAGGTGACACTCTATTCGGGTCCTTTTTCGTCGGCTGACAGCCACCCTGGCGACGACGACGGAGAGATAAGGCGGCGCAGCGAACGGGAGGCGAGACAGAGACACCGTCCCGAATGAAATATCTCTCTCACGAACGCTGACCACCGGTAGGAAGATTCTCGTTTCGTCGGCCGAATACTGGCGCGTACGCCGGGCCCACCGCGTCGCTGTGCACGTGTCTGTGCTCGGTCTGGTACGTATTAATCACGCGATTCGTCCATAACCGTATTTCAACGCGCGGGAGCAACGGGCTTCGCGGATTCTCTTATTCCCTCTTCGGTAATTACTCCCCACCCGAGCAAGGATTTTTGCTAACCGATCGCATGCACCGTGACTTCTTCAATTTATCCCGTGACTTCGCTTTCCGCGTTATGCTCGGCCCTCGCTCGAGTGCTGCGGGGGTCCTGGGAGGGAGGGGAAGCCTCTCGAGATTATCTCCGTGGTCCATCGAGCGAACCTGAACGAGTTTGACTCGCTTCCACGGAGTCCCGGCTCAGTTTCATCCGAGTCGATCTCCAGCGATGACTCTGTGACTATGTAAAATGGGATTCTCCAACGCCTAACGCTGTGCCGCGAACTCTGTGGACCGCGTGGGCGTGATGCGGAGTACCTAATTACGCGCAGAGAGTGAACTGGCTGCGAAGCTTTGGGAACGCTCGGTCTCCCAGAAACAGCGCGAGTGGACTTCAAATTCCTCTCCAATATCACAAATACCCGGGGTATTACCGGTGACCATAAAAAGACCCGTGTGGGACGAGCGTTGCCAGCTTCCAGGCTCGAGGGCCGATCGAGGTAGGGGAGGGTGCTGTACAGAATCGTTATCACCGCGGCAAAGGCCCGCTATCCGAAACGAGCGTGTCGAATCCCTCGGCTTTTTCCCGTTCTCCGAAGCGCCGTGGCATCGGGTGCTCGTCGGATGTCACGGCGTGCCGAGTCGATTCGCTGGCGAACGAAAGCGCGAAACAGAAAACGAGGAAAAAGGGGGCACAGGCGGGGGAAGAGAAGGAGCGCGGGGCAATCGACGGGGGACGGAGAGAGAAAGGGCGCGAAACGGGTCAGAGGAAGAGGGCCCCGTTGGTCGAGCGGGAGACGAGGATAGCCAGAAGGGTAGACTGAAAACGAGTATCGTAACCGCAGCGAGCAAACTGTAGTGAATTTCGACTTGGGTGGTCCAGGATCGGCAGCAGGCCCTGTCGGTTCCCCGCCACCTCGTCAGATCAGCTCCCTTCGGCCCTCTTCTCTCCCGGGGCCCTCTTCTCTCGCCCCACTTCTCTCGGGGCCCTTCTCCGCAGACACGACGGGGCCCCTCTTCCCGCCTCGGAATCCCCCTCCATGACGGAAGCCGCGCCAGCCGCGAACCACTCCTGAAGCTACACTATCGACCATAAGTATTTGCCCACCTTTCGCGTTCCAAACCGTTCCTGTTTTCCCAAGCTGGACCTTTAAACGCCGATTATTCCGCGGCTCGTGCATCTTGCTTGCCTTTACCTCACGATCGCACAACTTGAGCTACTCGATCACAGGATTATATAGTTACTCCGATGATGGGACGTTTCCCCGTGGGACAACCTCTCATCGTTGCGCGTTGTTATGTTCATGGAACCCTTTTCTGCGTGGAAAAATTTAATGCGCAGTTGAGTTTTGTAGAGGATGGCATTGACGATCGGTGAGATCGCTAGGGAATCTTGGGTGCAATTGATAGAGCGGAATTGGATTTCATGGCTGGGCGAATACTTCTGGACGATAGTGTATAGAGTGGCCGCTACCAGCGAATACCATGAGACGGAGGATTCGACCAGACGGCCTGCCGTGCTCATTTGTATGCCTGTAATTAGGGAACCACCCCCTAATACTGGTTCCTTGCGCGTGTTATTGTTCTTGTTCCGATCTCGAAGATAGGGGGAGATTCTTTTTATACCTGGTACCCAATTATGTCAGGGTCAGAGCTTGATATAACTCCCCCTACGTGGTTGCAAAACGAACAAGCCATAACCTGGTCCCAGGCGCACAAATTCTCCCCTACTCGGCGACAATTTCAACCGAAGGAACATTGTTATCGTTAAAGAGACAAACCCCAATTTTTTTTAATTCTTCTGCCAAGCCCACCTATCGTTTTTACCCATCCTGGCGACCCAGTTGAATAAATTACACCCATTAAAGTTTCGTCACGACGGGGATTAGATTAACCCGCCGCTCAAACAATGGATTCAATTAAACGCCGTTAAAAAATGGAAGCCGACGGAGTCACGGTGTACGTAGACGTCACAAGCGGGCGGTGAGCTCGTCGCGAGCGATAATTTACGATCCACCGAGCGACCCCCACTTGTCGGATTAATAGAGGGTTAATTTAGGCGAGTAGCTCGACGCGCGTGTTATCTCCCACGCAGTATTTGCACAGCTCATCCCAAATCGTACGTATCTCCCCCATCGGGTGAATAATTATTACCGGTACGATCGTGTCACGCTTCGTGGCTGTGAATTTTGAATCCTCCCCGCCTGTTCGCGTAATCGCGACGCGGGCATGGCCTCGCGTGCGCATATCTTCGTTACCGCTCGTCCTTTCCACTTCTCTCCTGTCTTCTATTACGCGGCCCGTCTGTTTTTCCCTCCATCACCATTCCTGCGAATCCACCACGGTCCGTGGAGACACCGCTAGTCACTGCTCGGCGAATTACCGCTGGTAAACTATTATTTCCGAGCAGTAAAGTTGCGCCAGATCGCTCAGACTTTGGCGAACCAGGGCTCGCGAGATCTTCGCTGGAATCTCGCCGAGTTAACGAACCACGAACAATGGGATGCAGGGTAGAGCTCTTAACTTTTTGACCCGTCGGGTACCCGTCTACCCGAAACAACTTCAAGCCATTGAATGTGGTATAGTTCAATAATTTTTGGCTAACATCAGACTATATCACAGACAATCACAGACAATATTACATTCAATTGCTTGAAGTTATTCCGGGTAATTTTCGGGTACCCGGGTACTCGACGGGTCAAAAAGTAAGAGCTCTAATGCAGGGAATGCGGAAAAAAACGTCGTTGCAATTGATTCGATTATTACGGGGAACGGTGAATCGTGCAATTATATTAATTGACATTGGCGTACAGTTTGCACAGCTCGCGTGACCGACCTATCGTTAGTGGATCTGTAAAGAGTTAACCCTTGACCTCCCCTACCCAGATGCATGAAACACGAGTACAGAGGAAACGAAGAGATTAAACGGGGAACCACCGGAGACGGGGCGGTGGATTCGACGCTTTGAAGGTTCATTTACGAGCGAGAACCGCAAACGATTCACGCGGAACGGGCGCAGCAGTCATCCAAGAGTGCACACACCGTAATGGCCGGCTCTAATCGATGATTAGAAGCTACCGTTCGTGCACGATGCAATCGGCACGTCGTGTGTTTGCGATTCCAGTTGGTGCATCGATAACGCCTGGTGCTTGCCAAGAATTGGAAAGCGCGCGTGTGATTCGTGGAGGGAGTTTCTTTGAGCAGCGTTTGACGAGGTTCAGGACCTTTGAAAAAGTCTTTAAGGGGTAACACCACTCTAGGATCGATGTGTTTTTTTTGCTTAAACCATACTTTAGAAAGGAAGGAGGAGACGAACATCGACCTAGATGGCCAAATGTATGGTGCAGGCATCGCAGATTAAAGATAAACAAAAATTTAAAGGATTAAAATGTTCATAAAACTTTAAACGCGATTTTCTCGAAACCACTTTTTTCAAACTGGGAGGACGAATTTCTCGGAAACTATCGCATGAATCGATTTGAAATTTTTACAGTAGCTTTACAACAATATTCTCTTTGGAAGTACGTAGCCGTTTTTTGATTGAATGTAAACTTTCTTTTTTATAACCAATTTAATGCTCATTTTTAGGGCAAAAAATCGATTTATTTCTTAACAACTGCACCACTTCCACAAAAATTGATTAAAAAAGAAACCCCTACGTACTTCCAAAGCCAATTGTATATAGATTATAAATTTCTTTTATTTTTTGTTCCACGACTCATACATGCCGAGAAATCCGTCCTCCCGTGGCGGTGTTTTCATAAAAGCTGTTTTCGACGACTGGCTCTGTCGTCGCCATTTTGTATGAAAATGACACTAAAAAAATTATTTTTCGTACTTCAATATGTGTTAAATAAACCCTCTGAAAAGAAATTCTGTTCCGTTTGTCACACTCCCAAAATAAATTGTCAAATTTAGGTATTTTTTTTCTGCCTCTAGAGTGGTGTTACCCCTTAAGTAATGGAGAAGCCTAATTATACTCTGCGTTTGAAAATGTTGCACTGAAAAGTTATGAGCATCACGAAGAAGTCAGCTTGAAAGAAGGGCCTGACTCTTCTATCACAGAAATGGTCTATCACTGTTGAGCGGAACAGAGAGTTACTTTAAATTATGCAACTCTAAACAACACGATGTAGGAGATCGGAGAAGGAGAGCGCACCAAACGCCCCAACAGAAACGAACCGACATCAATCCTTCTTCCCCAACCTGCGCGTCTTTCTCACAGCGAGTAACTCAGCCGATGTTTTCCACTTAGCACTCGATATACATTTAATTGCAGCTTCCGTGGCAGGTGTGCATCCCCCGAAGAATGATCCCCAAGGTTCGCTGGGTTGCGAGCAATTCCCTCGGTAAGCGTTTTTAATTATTTCTCGATTAGAGTCACGCTGGCTAGTCCTCCGATGGCAGGGCATCGTAATAATCACCGATACGATTATAAATCGCCAAACGGCGATGTTAATAAGCGGCTGCGAAATTCTGCTGGCCGATTAATTGCCCGTAATTGCGCTTGCGCCGCTCGGTACGCCGTGCGACGATTGAGAGGCAACGCAGGCGGTTTCTGCCTCTTTGCCGATGCAGGCTTTGACGTTTCAATTTTTCTTCATAATTGTGGTAAACGATAATATTCCTCGCAATTATACCGGACGCCGATATGAAACGTATCAATTAATTCCAATCGCCGTTGGCCTCCCAAGTTACCTAATCGAGTGATCAAGTATCCCACCGCAAAGCTATTTATATTAAACGTCTCGCTCCAAGGTGAGGCGGATTTATATAAAATATGAAACGTCGCCGAGTGAGATCGATCGAGAAATCGAGCTGCCTCTGTGATGGTAATTTTCTGAGCTTTCCCTGGAGGGAGCAGGATGAGCGAAGGAAACAAAGGTGGCGGCGAAGGAACACGATTCGTGAGATGCTCCATCCATCGAGAGAGAACGCTAGAGCGCGTATGGTAATTACGCGAGCTCTTCAGATCGGTCACTGTCGTCGTGGGTTATTAATAAAGACGCAAGCTCCGGCTGGTATCCATCCAATCTACGACAGGATCGGACCGATGTCTGCGCAGGCTTCGCCTCGCGATAATCATTCATTCGGACGTTAATGTACGAGCGCGCTAATTAGTCCGCGTTGAGTGTACAGTCGGTAGCACTGGCACCGGGATCATCTCGACCTAGATCGAGCCTTGTACAATGATTTCTCTCGGATCCTCCTATGTGGGGGTGCTATTGTTATGATCACAACGGAACATTACCTCCCGGCAGGGGAACAAGTGTCTTTGAGAATCTGAGACAGCTTGAAACTGTAACGTGTTCCTGGTTGATTTAAGAGAAGAAGAAGCAATAAGAATTACCTTCGTCCACGACAACTCCGAAAACTCAGCTTCCCCCGCAGCGAGCCATTGCAGAAAAGAAAAACACGTGGACTTTTTGCGCCGAGGGGATAATTGCCGCAAATGATCTTAATCCACGAAGGTGGCAGGTGGGTATCGTTTGGTCAACGACCACCACGATCTTTCAGCGTTGTTCCAAACGTTTTTCGACGGTGGGAAGAATGGCGAAAGGCCGTCGACGACTCCGTGGAATCGGAAACACGTGGGACATACAATGCGGCTCAGGGTGGCGCGGGGACGGAGGGGGGTCGATTGAAATATTTCTCGTTCGCGGAATCGCCACTCGTTTAATTTCATTACCGGGGCCGTTTAGAGAGCGCGACACTAATTTTCTGTCGTTGGAGCGGCGCGTTTACCGCTGGCGAGCGTGGCGGGGAATGCCGCGCGTACGAGCGCCGATCGGCGCGCGAGAAGCTTCCCTCTCGGCAGGAAAAAGGCCCTGCGGAGCCTCGTTGCCAACGCGGACGCAATTTACGGGACCGCAATCTGAATTAATAGCGGTAAAAAAGAACGCCCGGTCGGCGGTTTCGTGGATTTCGCGGCGATGTTAAACGAACCGTTTGCCGGTCTCTCTCCCCCTTCGGTTTTCTTGCCCCCGGAGGTGTTGAAAGGGGAGGTGAATGAAAGCTACTCGCAAAAACTCTCCGACCACTCGTTAATCATCTCTCCCGTCGCTGGTCTACGTTTATCTTAATTCCGTGGTAGTCCCATTTGGGACGCTCCTCGATATGCTACCACGCGAAAATTACTCGTTACTTCAACGTTGTTGCGCCGCTGTTGCAATGTTTCCTACATAAGGCAGCTGAGATTCGAGCAGGTCCGGAGCAAATCGCTCCTGTTCACGCGAAGGGATGCGAACGGACGACTATGTAGTCTCATCATCGACAATTCTTATTTCACTGGTCAGGATTGAAGATCTTTCACCTTGAAACCCAGGATACATTTCTGTAACGCTTCCTTCGATTGAAATCTTCGATTTCTCGACGACCAGTCGCTTCACACGGAGACTATACTACCCACGTGCGCAAAATTTACCAAAAACACATCGTCGGGCTCTCGATTCCCGGTACTTAAGCTACCCCTCTAACCCACCCGCAGTTCTCATGACCCCGCGGATTTCCACGACTGAGAAACCGACGTTGCTCGGTATTTCCATCGAAGGACTTTTTGCCGCGTGTCCGTCGAAGCGGGCATGGGTGGTCCCAGCATTATTCGTTCGTCTCCGCGGGACTCGTCCTCCCTCCGTGGGGGTGAGAGAAACATCGGAGGAAGGGAAGAGGGACGCGGATCGCGGCGATCGAAAGAAAGACGAGACGCGAGAGGACGGCCGAGGGGGAAGAGCGACAAGGGCCCGTGTCTTTTTCTCTGACGTAGTTGATTAGGATTTTATGCCGGCAAAGGGTGCCCGTCACGGCGACCAGGCTCGTTTATGGGAGATTATGGGACGCACCGTGGTGCAGAGGGGGTGGCAAAGATTTTATCCCCCCTCTTGTAGGCCCCGTAAGCGGGAACAACAAATGCCGCGGCACGTTCGATCAACCGACGCCTGCCGACGGCCACTCCACGGGCGAGCAACGTTTCTTCCGTAGAAATTTGCATTTTCAACGCGTGACTCGAGGAGTCGTAAGCGATACCGTTTCGAAGGCGGCGGGACCGCGGCCACTTTGCCGCGAGAACGTGTTTATTCGCGGCGAGACGACGCCTGTGCTGGAGCGTGGGCGAGTTTCGGTGGTTAGAAGGTTCGCGGCGGCGTCAAAGGGTGCGAACCTGGGAATCTTTCTAGAGAATGGTCAATCGACGGAGGCCGGAAGATTTCGGAGGCCTATCGAAGCTTGGAGGATGTCTATAATTACGGAGGACTAGATTTCGTACGACGTTAGGGAGGGTGGAGGCTGTAGGGGAGACCGGGGCAAGTTGATACAGACGAATTATCTCAATGTATATATGTATGTAGCTCCTTGTGTGCGATATATGTGAAGCTTCTTGATCAATTTTTTACTACGGTCTAGCGTACGTCTGTGTACCTTGACTTTAGCAATCCATTTTTAACTATTTTGGTTTGTTTAGAGAAAAAGTAAATAGTTGTGTTCACTTTCCAATCCGTCTTGAGAAGGGGTAGAGAATTTTATCACTCAAATTATTTGGGCATCACATTGAGTCCTTTGAAGATAAGGTAATTACGTTTTGTTATTTTGTTTATATGCTTTACATTTTTTTATGAAGATGTTTGTACATAATGACTTTCTGTGGGGTAAGTTGATACGTTTTCTCTGGGGCATGTTGATACTCATGGGGAGTGTATCAATTTTTCCCGATTACTTTTAATTCGATTTTTCCTTTTATTTCTAGGAAAATTTTACGTACGAAATTATGTCAGAGAAGCGAATCGCGGAAAAATACCACAAAATATTTTTCAAAAAGCGTGTGTTGCTGTAGAAAAGGAGTCAATGTCGTTACGTCAAAACACGAGAATATACGGAATAGGTAAAGGAAATAGAGGAAGGCCCAAAGTATATTTTAGTATATTTGTTATTAAGTAATTAATTCAAACAAAAATGAAAAAAATTGAAAACTGTAAAACGTATCAACTTGCCCCGGTCTCCCTTACCTATTGTTTAGAAAGATTTCAGGTGATGACTGTATATATTTCAACGGCGTCGCACTGTCTTTTTCACAAAGCTACTCGAATAGAAAATCAGGTCCTCGACTGTTATCATCGCCGACACGAGACACTAAAAACATGGAGAACCGCGGGCCTCAGCTGCGATGCCTACACACGCGATTCAATTAAGCGCGGCGACGAACTCACCGACAAAGAAACGGAAGAAAACGCGGAGGGGTGAGTCGGGGTGAATTTCCGCGAAGCCGCGGACGCGCGGATCAAAAAGGTCGGCTGCCTAAGCGGGAGATCCGCGTGGAAGGTGCGCTGGGCATTTTTAAGAATTCGAGTACTAAATAAAACATCACTCGCCGCTGCTCCCTCTCCCTCTCTCTCTCTTCCTTTATCCCTGCTGTCCCCTCTGCTCCTCTCTCGCTCCTGTGAAGCAGTCGTCGTTAGTACGAGTGACGTGTACCTCGTGCACACAATCTGGTTCGTCGTACCGCGGCTCCCAACTCCTCCTCTCGCTGTTGCTGCTGTTGCTGCTGATCGCCTTGCTCGTCCGTTGTCGTGGTCGTCTTCTTCTTCGTCTTCGGCGGCCATCGTCGGGAGCGCGGTGATAGAGAAGCAAACCGCACGGGCGTCCATCACTGTCGTCGGCTACGACCAGGTCGACACACGGTGTGTACCCTCGCCGACCAGAAAAATCCCGGCCAGAAGAAGAGGAGGAGAACGGAGGACGTAGCCAAGGATCGGAGACGTGAACAGCCTGGTCGCCTGGCTCGTTGTACTTTACATTCCGCGATCTTGTTTCGGATGATGTTTACAGTGGTAAGTGGGAGACCACGTGCGCGGACCGACCTGCCTGGCGATACACTTCGAATCGGCCAGCGAAGTTAATGAGCTGCTGAGCATTTCGTGCAGATCTATGCGCCGCTCGGTAATTGGGCCTCGTGCAAACTTTTGGGGACAGTCGGGTCGTTTCGAAAACTAGTCGAGTATTGAGTATCTTTGGGTAGGATCTTGGAAGAGAAATTCTATTGTAATGAAAGTTAACTAGCTCTCGGGTATGAAGTTTTATAAGTGGTCGAAGGTCACAGAAGGTACCTTCAGTTTTTAAAGGTTAAGTATCAGACTTCAAGGCGAGTCGATGGACAAAAATTTAGATTACACTTCGTTTTACAGAGATACAATTACCTACCTCGCGGCGGTAGCGCGGAAATGTTAAAGTCACATTATTTAAATGTACAGCAACTCGATCATCGGATAATGATTCTTTCTGAAATTGATGGCTCTGCAAACATCAATCGGAGAAGTAAGTATAGGTGACGGCGAAGCGTACACGGGAGGATCGACGGTGGCGGTTAAGAGGAGAGTGAGCGAAGAACACCGTGGGGGGAGGAGAAATACGCGAACCATATACTTTGCATTCCGCGATCGCCATCGGAGTGATACTTGCGGAATTAAATGTTTCATCCGTCGCGTCGAGGGCATCGTTCAACGGTAGCTGTATCAATTTAGCACATACTCAATCACGTTAGGCTTTCGAATGAAGCTAAAGGAATAGCGCAATGCCCATACAATCTCCACATGTTTGGCAACAATTCAGAATTGAGAAAAGATTCCAAGAGTTCCAAGATATCAGGTGGCCAATTCCTGGGAAACTCTGCTAGCCAGTTCGAATTAATCTACCCTTCTGTTTTACAAGCACCTCCTTATACAGCAGCAAGAAGGAGGTCGTTTTCCCCAATTCCAAGGAGAACGATCGAACGAGCATCTTGTTCCCTTGTTCGGGGTTCGGCGTTCCACTCGCCGGCTGATAGGATCTATAGATTGGCAATGCAATCGACAGTGGCTATTTACGTTAGATCGGTGGAGAGCTGATGTGGCGTATAGACGCATCGTGTGGCAAAAATAGCCGTGGACTAGATTGGACGAGCCGATGTCGGGGAAGATATCGCGCGTGCTTCTCTTTGCCTCGATTTGAATAACAAAACGCTTCACGTCCGTCCGGCTGTCACGCCGCCTCGGGAACGTGTGTGACGTTTCCACGGCGAGGCGAGTCTCTTGTTTCGAAGCTCTCGAAACGCTGTATAGCCTTGATACGGGGAGCATGCTCCTGCCCCTGCATTCTTGCAGAGATTTCATTGGAACCGTGATTCGGTCAAGCACAGCTTTGTCGATCGATGGTTTCTGCCTCTCAATTTAATTAATCAATACTGCTCTTGTTTATCATAGCTACTAGAACTCATCTAATCATGCGTAGCTCCAAATTTATTGCCAGCTGTGAACTGGCAGAGATTAATTCCTCCGCGTTAATTCTCGCGGTACCAAGTCGTCGCACAATCAGTTAATTAATGATAGTGCAAAGAAGGGAAGGATTTAAGGTGAATGCGAGTAACAAGTACCGCGAGCAGGGCATCGCCATGGGAACCGATATCGATTGTCGAGAGGGGCAAACAGCTCCGGCAAACGTCGGAAACGGATTCGCGCTTTTTTTCACGCGCGATTCTCTTTCGAACAGCGATATCAGGTACCTAATTCAATCCGCTGGACGAGCCACGGATCGAATGGCGCTCGAAGCTGACACGAGCGTCCACGTTTTTTTTCCAACGCCTTTCGACCAAAATTTCGAAACGAGACTCTTTGAAAAACGGCTCGGCCTTCTCGAAATTCCTACGAATTCCTCTGATTGTCCTAGAATAACAAAAGCCACGGGAATGGTCAGAGACGCGTTTAAAATCCCTCCCTCTGTTTTTCCATGTGGCTTTCAATTGCACGTTTATAAACCCAGTGAATTCGCGTGAAAAGGTCCGCAGAATGCGCGTGGAAGCTTCGTTTCGTTCTGAAGAAAGTAAAGCGACTGGCTTCCTCGACTACCAATATCGTTTTTACGCCAACTCGGGGATTCTATTACGCGTGTTCCAACCAGGCGATAAAACGCGCTGCTAATTTCGATGCAATTAATTCGCGGAGTGCCGCGTGGCGTCCCATCGTCATAAAGGGGAATGAAAAATCCTCGATTCATTACACGCGCCTTCGGCCACCCTCGGCGCCTTCCGCCCCACCCGAGAAGAAATCAATTCACCGAGCGGAATAAAAGATAAGGCGAGAGAGGGCCGGCTAATGTATCAATCATTCTGTTTGCGTAACCTCTGACACGCGTTTCTTGAACGGGCATAAACATACGCACACACCGAATACAGAGGTCGAAGGTATATACGGTCAGGAGAGCCCAAGGGACGAGCGAGGGTGCAGGGGAGTCGGTGAGAGAAAGGGAGAAGGGGCGAAATGGAAAGGGTGAGGAAGAGAGAGAGTAAAGCACACGAACCCTCCCGAATCAATAAGCCTATGCCCTCACGGCCTCTTCGTCGCACCTTCCGCTCCGTTCTCTCTCCGTTTGACCCTCTCTTAGCCCCTCTTTAGTCTTTCTCCTGCTCCCCCTTCTACCTTCCAGCACCTCTCCACGCCTTTTCAAACCGCCGCGGCCGTTTCCTCTTTCTCTCGAATGCTCACCTTTCCTTTCTTCTTCACCGTCCAAGGAGCGGCTCTCTCTCGGCTTTCCCCCGTTCTCGGCAACGAGGTGGAGAACTTCGACACCTCCATGGCCGACTGCGGCGCAACTCTACCACGAGGTTTTCGGAGACCAGTGTATCCTGTGGTTAGGGGTAGCTATCGGTGACTGTGACTTCCCTGAAAGCAAATGAAAATGTTTTTCAAGTAATTGGATTTAATGATGGTGATGATTCGTTGCTGTACGTGGTCGTGTTGAGAAATCAAAGAGGAGAAAGGGTAGATTGTTTGTATTTCGAAATTGTGTGATTTGCAAGAAGTTTGCAAGGAGCGAGCAAATAACGAGGTAGGGGGAAGGCGAAAATCGTTCGATCTGGACCTGAAATACGCGCAAAAGATCCGGAACAAGCACGGCGACCTCCGTGCGATAGGGTGGCGCGATACGCGGCGAACGAATATGCTTTCGTTCGGTTCGGTTCGGACCGAAAGGTGAGGCGCGTTCTCCATTCATTAAAGCCCGCTGCCTCGGCCTTATCGGATCTCTCTTCCCGCAATGAAGGCTTTTGCTCGGCCACACCGAGGTGTTACAGTTCACGTTTAATTAGGGGCAACGCGCCGGAATGAATAAGTTAATTAAACGCTCGCTAGTGCGCGCTCGAGATGGCGGATCGAGGAAAAAACAACAGACTAAACAGAAGAATTGTTTCGAACTAAGTAGTTTCGAAGACCAGAATTTTCTAGGGGAAACCAGGGTGAGGGAAACCTAAAAAAGTTTGAAGTAGAATGAAATATTTCCCTTTCAATAAAAATAGATTTATAATATAATTTAAACATTAATATTGATGAATGACGAATAGCAATACTTAAAATAAACTTGGAGTATATTAAAATTCAACTTGAAAGAAATGATTCAAGACGCATCACTTTACCTATCCCATGTATGTACTCGGTGGAAAATTAATTATTTAATAATGTTGGGATTAATGTTTTTTTAAACGCGTGTACATGTATGTTAATAAGGTTGTTTTAAACACGTAGAAAATTTTTTGAATTAAAATAACACATTTGTGACTCATCTATGCGAAAAGCTAAATTGAAAAGAAAACCCCAATCGAAGTCCTTAAAATTTAGTCCTTTAAATTTTTAAATGAATTTACATCTTTCGATAGGTATCTGAAAGTGCATAATTATCATTGTTGTACCTATTACATACATTTAGTGCGTCACCAAAATTTGTAAAATATTCTATTTTTAAAGAACAAATTAAGAAAGCTCATTTTACCCCGGTCTTTCCTATCCTATTTAATAAGACCAAATAATATCTGCAAAACTCTACAAAACCTATTAGGCAATTGGGCAATAAATATCCAGAGGCATGCCTGTATATACGTGATTTTCGAACGGAGTCAATCGATCGGAAGAACACCGAAATGGAATACCCCAATTCTTTCTCCCTGATCGAAGTACATCAACCGTTTCCACGTTTTCCATTTGCACAAACCGAACACTTATCTCTGCCCGATTCTCCCTCCCCCGTTTAATTCCCCAAGCTACCCGCTAATCGAAATATCTCGGATAGCGGGAATGCCTGCAGGTTCTTCCTTATATCGAATTTCCATAAGCGATCGCTGCGTCCCGAGGCCGGCCGAAAAATGCCAAGCCGCATTGTTCGCCGTCTAATGGGAGTCCCGGGTCTTTCTAGCCATTAATCCGCTACTGTCGAGTTAACTCGTGCCGTCCGTGAGGCCCTTTTACGATTTCCTCCCACGGATTCGAGTGCGCTACGTTTTCTGCAACGCTTTTCTGCACGCCTCACGTGTGATCGTTCGCGTGACTCCCCCGTCTCTGTTCGCCTCCTTCTCACTCATCGAGGATCTCCCTATACACCCGTCCCTGTTCATCTGCCAAGCTCGAACCACTCTGCCCCGGCTCGAAAGCACGTTCCTTATTCGCCCGTGCACGGAGCGAAATAACGAGCAAACGACCAGGTCGGTCGTAACCTCGTGGTCAAGAGTGCAGTAACGTGTCTGCTCGCCTACCGCCTCTGTGGAAACAGCGCCGCGAAGAGGCGCGACCACGCGTTTAACCCTCCACCTCTCCACGAATCACCGAGGCTCATCGATCTTGCTCTCGATCCACCCAAAACTCCGTAAAACTCTCCGCCAAGCTCTGCTTACTCGGGCAGTTTGAGCTCCGAAAGCTTATCCACGCAAAAGCTGTCTCGAGGTTTAGTGTCTACTATCCCTATCTCGTGAAATGCGTACCTATCTTCAGTACCTACGATGAAACGGAGAAGAACACAGCTACAACGTCGATCCCTAAAATCACGGCAACCTTCGCGCCAGCTCATCAATCGACGTTTCTTCCGACAGAGTCGACGAGTTGTTTGCCGGGGACCAAGGAGGTGAGGATATCAAGAAGAAAGAGGACGAACGAGGAACGAGCAACGGGAATTTTATTATTTAATGGTCGAAAGAAGGGAGCGGCGAAACGAAAGGAGAGCAAGAATGCCGCGGTGGTGAGAAACAATCGTAAAGGGGCGCCCACTCACACGCCCCCACGAAACTGCGAGTGTGCCCTGCACGTACAGGCACCAGCACCCACTCCTAAGGTAAGGGCGAGCACAAGGCCACGGGCGCCCCCAGAATTCAATTTTCAGCTTGATTTGTCAGGCCGTCACTGCCAGGAGGAACTCGTGGAGCCCATTTCGCGCGGCCCGACCTGCACACCACCGGCAGCACCTCTCGCCAAGCAGATTCTTTCGTTTCGCTTTTTACGACCACGCGCGCGGGTGGAGAGGACCCGACGCCGCGAGAAAGGAAAATCGATGGTCTCGTGTCCACCATTCGATACGAAGACTTAACAATCCCCTGTCTGGCCCTGCTGCGTGGCGATCCTGCGGTGTAGCGTGACCCTGAACCGAGTCCATTCTACTTCTGATATACGGGGATGATTATGTTATTATCTTGTTATCGAGTGTCATAGGAAGATTGCAAGCAAATGCAATTGGTTAACCCTCATTCGTCCCTCGTGTCAATTTGACACAGTGCTCCCGTAATAAGTTATACTGTTCTGTTATTTCTGATTTTTGTATCAAGCAGTATGCCTGCATATCGTTTTATTTTATGCGGAAGTTGTAAAAAATCTAAGATGTAAGTGTTAACTCATCAATTTGAATACAAAAATATCGAAATATAGGGGACGGTTGCCTATGTCGTACCACTTAAGACATTTTACTTTATATTTCATATTTGGTACTAATTTGAACGTAAATTACTATTGGAGATTGTAGCTTGATCTTTTGGGCACCTACTATTATACGCTTAACCTCTTGTTCAGAACAAATTATTTGTTATTAATCGTTTTGTCACATACTGTCAAAGGTACGATTTAAGCAACCGGGATCCCAAATCGTACCTCCACTAAAAATAATATTAATAACAGATAGAGAAGAAAATATTCAACATAAAGTAATGAATATTATGTATTATATATAGTTGGTTATACATATGTATATGTATCACACATAGGCCACAATAACCTATGAATATGATATATGTACATAACCTATATAAAATACGAGATGTCAAATCCTACTGGTACGAATGTAGTGGTACGATTTAGGAAACATGGTCAATTTATTTATAAATATCAATTTAAACTTTATAATGAATGTAATATGTACTTAAAATGAATGTAAACCCGCTTTTAGAAATATACAAAAATACAGGACAAAATTGAATTGTTTGATTATTACCAGCTAATATAAACTGGTAAAAAGTTACATCAATCATACCTGATTTATTTATTTATGTTTATAGCACCCACAAAATATGGTGTAAGCTCAAAAGGTTTTGTTTCTATTTCCTATTTCGCATTTACTTGATATTTTTATCATCAGATGTCGTTTATATTCATTAATTACTGTGAAATTGATGAGGTACGATTTAGGTGACCAGTACGATATTGTCAAGTCTTCCCTAACTGTTTACCTTGTCATTTCATCGATCATTTACCACTCTGTCAATTTGACACCGAGGGACAGATTCAATTCGTCAAACGAGGAACAGATGAGGGTTAAAATATTTTACATATCGTGCATTTTTCTTCTCCCTCCAAAACTTTTCCAGTAGAGTACTTGCTCTCAAGGTGTTGGTACAAAGCCGCTTCTCGAACATTCAATTTCCAAGCCGAGAAAGAGCACGATGCCCCGCAGTTTTGATATGCACATATCGTGGTAACCCATCGTCGGCCGGTTTGCAGGGAGGGGCGATCGTTTCGCCCAAGTACATTTTGTACACCCCGCACTCGGTCGCGGCCGGGACATAGGGCGATCATGCCAACGAGAAGAGGGTCGTTGTGTGAAAACCATAATCTGCCCGACGACACGGCTTATCTCGGTAAGCCGTGTCCCGGCCCGTCACGCGATCCATAACGAATTTTCATCCCCCTGCACCCTCAAAATACGGAGCAACGTACGGAGGAGCACGACGATTTCATCCTCCAACCTAATTGCATTGCACCGCGGAAGAATCTCCCCGGAAATTATCTTGTCGAGCATGCGCGCGTAGCTGGCTGAAAGCGCGATAAAACTTGGCGAATCCTTCTCATCGAATCTCGGCCGCTACATTTGTAAGCCATTGGTCTTCGTTACTCTCAATAGCTCTTATCTACAGAACGTCCTTTAATATCCTCGCCTCGATGAGACCCCCAATTACCATATCTCTAGAAATAATCGACCCATCAATTCCCTTATGGAAGCTTTCAAGATCAGCCACGTTTCACCATTACCGAGCGAACAAAGTTGCACCGTCCGCATTGCGACCGCGACAGCCAACATCTCACCCTGGTTCTCCAATTTTTCAACGTCCAGCTGGGACATACCTGCTGCTGTTTCTCAAGCGGTCCAGGAAAAGCAACATCGACCGATTCTTTTTATCCGAGAGAACCAGTGTGGCAGCACTCTCGTGGCAACGTCGATCGCGCTCCCACTTCACCCGGGCATGATTCACGGTAATTATGCGGACGAACGAGTTCGCATATCTTGTCCTAAGCGGCGCGCCGCCGCTACCGGAGTTTCGAACGGCGCAAGAAAACGCGACCCGACTGCCTATTCTAATGGCAGCTCATTAGGCTTCTTTTAATCACTGACATTACAGCAATCCAGGATAATTGCCGTTGCTCCGTGCCACGACGCCTGCCGCGCGTTTATTACGAGTATAATGAGCCACGAACCACCTTTCGGACGAGGGACCGCCCGAAGTTTCGAAAAGCCTCACTCTGACAGGCACCATTTTTCCCTGCGAGCCGGCCGCAGAGCCATCGATCGATACGCAGACCCGAATTTTTCATTTTCAAGTCGATCCACGGACGCCTGCGCTGCGAGAAGGTCTTGACCAGTGAGAGGCTCGAGGAGGTTCGAGGAGATTGGGGAAGAAGATGCTAAGTTTTACTGTCGAAATAGGTTGGTAATAGGAAAGCTGAAAGACAGAGGACACGCTTCTTCTGGAGTCTTTTATGCAAACATGTAATGATGATCCTAAAGTGACATGGACCGCTCGGGGGAGGCGAGAGGCACGAATTCAATTTGACCTGAGGGTGGTGATTCGACGACAAATATTTTCGTCGGGTGCGCGTCGGCGAGAGAGCCACTTAGGCATTTTACATAAGGGTGCGACGCAGGAAGGGTCCGGTATGCCAGACACGCGCCGTGATTTGTTTTCCCTTACCCCGACCGCCCATCCCCTATCCAGCATCCCTGGAAAATATTAACTCGATTCGCAGCTCGTCGAGGAAACTGCGAAGCAGTCGATGCTACCTTTCGGTGCGAGGAAGACACCCTTTGACTGCGGATATCGACTTTCCTCAATCTTCTCCTACAATTTCTTCATTGATCACTAAACAAATGGCACTTTAACGTTGATGATCCCCAATCGCAGAAGCGCTCCGCTTCAAAGCAGACGCACCAGTGATATCAGCGTGGCGATCTCGACGGAAAGCGCGAATCGGATCGCGAGGTGTGCGAGGAGCGTTAAAAATCGCCCTCCTCGAGAAGGTCAAGCGGGGACGAGGGCACGAGCTGCTCGTCCAGGCTTAATGAGGCCGGGCAACGCGGGCTCCTCGCAGCACTTTAGTGGAGCGCATGCCCGGCTCGCGTACGCGCATGTGCCCTCGACCGACCGGCGATTTCAGGCGAGGCCCCCGTACCGCGAATCTATGCAAATGAGCGGCCAATTATGTTGCGAGGCCCGTAAAAACTGCGCCTTGTTAGAGGGACGTCGCGGTCGTGGCGTGACGTAACGACGGCCGGGGACAGCAGCTCCACAAAGACCCGCGACAAAAGGGGAGAAACCAGCCGAAGGAAGATATGGATCCCGGGCCCGTGTCTCCCGCTTTTTCCAATCCTCCAGCCCGCTGGTCCCTACGTGGCTAGGCCTCGTAAGATCCGTCCAACAGATTTTTGGAGTTCTACTCGCGGGGACAAAGGAATGCTTGCATGCCAGGCCGGGAGTAAGTTAGCGAGGTTTAAGCTGTCGGTTGCCTTTAAAGTTCGGAGCTGTAACTCCCTGGATATAGGGGAAGTAGGGGCATGACGGGGTAGCGAGGGAAGATGGAGTATCTCCCTAAACCCGAATTAAAAGATGCTAGGCACGTGACAAATACATCATTAAGAAGCCATTATGTTATAATAGTGTGGTCGCTGGTAGAAACAAATGAGGGAGCACGCGTTTTTTTATTTATAACTGTGAATCGTTTGCGTGCTGCGTCGATGTTATTTTGTGTGATAAAATGATTTGAAATAAATATATATTTAAGAATGGTAAGTCTATTATTTTTCTTCTATGATAATCTCCATTTCATCTATTTTAATGTGACAAATTCAAAATTTCAATACTTCTTTATTTGTTGTATAAATATATTGATCTTTGGAAAACGATGCTTTGACGCAAGATGGGGTCCTTGATACGGGGAATGATGGGGTACCTTGATCTAACCCCTAATGGGTTGTTCATGTGAGATTAACCAACGTCATCGTTCTCTATTATAATTTAATTCAAATAAATCTTGTTATTTTTAGTTCGAATTTATAAAATGGTCAGAACATATACGAAAAAAATCAGAAGGGGAGGGGGCATATTTGTAATCCACAGAGGGTTGGGTTGCCTGTCAACTCTGTGGACGATGGTCCCACAATTTCTGTGCAAGGGTTGACGAAAACAATGAGGAAGATGACTGCAACTTTTTTCCACCCGTGACGCCACCAGCACGCATTCCCATTTATACGAAACATAAATGAAAAATTCGCGCGCAAACAATTCACACATACGCACTCGGGCACAACCACAAAAGTTGCGCTAGTGGCGCCATCTGCGCCGAGCTTTGCGTCATCTTCCCCATTGGGAAGAAATTCACATTTGTATCGAGTGTGAAAATACTTATGCAGGCAAATCATTTCGGTACACCATTTTACCCCATTTTAGGTACTCCATTTTACCCCGCGGTAGGGGCAAGATGTTTTTTTTCCATCTGTTTTGTAAAGTTTAATAACTTAAACGCCTGACCTCAGATAGTCCGAAGTGTGTAACAAATGTTAAATCATTAACTTATAGTTGTATTTGGAGTAATGAAGACTTAATTAATAGATACAATCATCTCTTTATTTGCATTTTTCCTTAGCTTCCCCATCATATCCCTACTTCCCCTATATGAAGCAAGATCACAGCATCCCGGTGGAAATTTTCCCAGGAGCTTTGCCAAGCTTCGGCTAAAGTTCTTCAACGTGCAACCCCGCGTGGAGGCCAAGGACGCTAAGGAGTTTGAGCGAAGGATCGCTGAGAACCCGGAGACGGTGGCTGCGCAGCACGAAGGGAGGCTCGTCATTACCATCATTTCCATCGTGTCCGCGACTGATTTTCGTCGGAACCGGTGGTTGCCAGCGTTGGATTAGCAATCCAGAAGCCGGTCGTTCGAAGACGTCCGAGATACGAGGCGATGCGAGAGCGCACCTGAGCGTACCAACCGGGCCTAACGAGTGCGACGAGGACGGGATTAGGGGGAGCTCGGTAATAAGCCGTGGCGATGGGAGGGTCAGAGCTGGTAGCATGTCCTGCGGGACAAGTCTGAGGAGGACGCGACGAGTCCTCCTAAAGTAGATTCGTGGCGAGCGAGCGGGTGAACGCAGCGCTGGTGTATAATGACGCGCTCGCGCGCCAGACGAGGAGGGACGAAGTAAGAGGGAGGTCGCGGAGCGGACGGGAAACGAAGCTGGACGAGGGCCGAGCGAACGACCAACAGGGCCAACAGCGTGTTGTTCCTCCTCGTCCGACGCGACGGGCCCGCTTCGCGAGCAACCGAGACGCGCGAGGGGAGAAACGCTGCTAGAGTGAGGCTAACAATGAAGGGCAGAGGAGAGAAAACAAGAAAAAACGCGACGAGGAAGAAAGAGAAGAAGAAGAAGACCACGACGAGCAGCGAGAGGGGGAAGCTTCGAGTGTCGGCACCTCGCCGCCAGAACGGACCACACACGTCGACGAGTGGCTCTCAAATCACGGATACTTTGGTCCAGTCTCGTGCTGATCGAACCCCCGCAACGTCAGCTGGAAGGACTTCTTACCAGAGGACTAGGATTTTACACCGTACTTTTATTATTAGAGCGTGGAAAAGCTGAGGAAAGTTAGACTATGGAATGTACCAGCGGAAAACCAGAGATAATGGTGGCGAGGGTTACTTTACAGGTCGCCAAATGTTCGTGGGATGTGCAGCGGGGATTCGCGAACCCGTGGATGGTGCACGCATGATTAAATACACCGGGCAGCATCGATTCATCGGGTTACAATTTATGCGTGCATAAGCAGGCGCACGATTCTGGTGCTCGTTGCCAGTGGAAAGCAATATTTCCATGGCGTGACAGTTGAAATCTCAACGAGCAGTGTCCGGTCTCGCCTCTTTCCTCCGAAGGGTACGTACATACCCAGCGTCTCGGGCTCGCCACGGTAATTTCGCAAATCTTGCTCGCCGGCAGATGAAATCAGAAAGTGCATTACGTAATGACGGGTCTCGTCTCTGGCCGGAACTAGACAACACGCACAATACTCAGGTGGAATTATTTCCTGGACGAGCGTTGACGCGTGTCTCGGATGTATGATGATAAGTCGGTGGAAATTGTGCGCAAGAAAATCCTTGGGAGCAGTCAATAAAGTAATAGTAAACGGTCGAATAGAGTTATTTGAACATTTTATTAGACAGAGCTAACTAAACATCTTACTTGCATAGGGTATCAAAGCTTTTGAGTGATAAATTCATTTGACTAGGTAACCATATCGTTCTCAGCAATTTATTCAACAGTTTAACCATCGGCCTCACATACGATCGTCAATAAATCACTCTTAAATTAATTTTCCAATACGAAACACATATCCCTGCTTGCGATAACGTGGTTTGACCAACTTCTACCTCCCTCGAAATCAACTGGATTATTAATACGCAATTACCTGGAGGACTTCCGCGAAAGTACGTTACTGACGGGTACTTAATAACCCATTCGCGATTTCTTTCTGCGATCAACTAAAGAGGATGACATTAAAGCATCACGAAACGCAACAAGCTGAATTTCACTAAAGCGACCAATACACTCGTTCGTGTTTTACACGATCTCTTGGCATCTCGTTTCATTTGCACCGTAGTCATGTCGTCGCCGAGACAATTTGAAGAAGGAAATTTCACTGGTCGATGCAATCTGGAATCAAGGAGTCGCTCACGCAACGAGCTCCTCTGTATTTTTGCGTTCCGTCGCACGCGTGAAATTGCTTGCTCCTCTCGCGAAGAGACTCGCACGAAGTTGCGTTAGCAAATTGGCGATTCAGATAAAACCTACATGGTCTATAGATTCTAGATTATACACTGCAAGCTCTTGACGTAGTTCTACGTCTCAACCATCTGAGCAGACTTTCTTTAACGATCCCATCGCAACAAGGTGTGTGATGGTGACCAATTTTTGCCAGCGAACAATCCCGAATTGATCGAAGTGGCTTCTCGAGGCTTTCACGTGCAGAAAGCGACGAAATGCTAATTCTCGTTGTCACGCGTCAATTAACGCGCCAAGTACCCGGTATACTATTATTCAGATTATTTGGAATCGCATCGGACGCGTTTACAGCGAGCCCTCCGCGGCGTTAACATCGGCCCCGGTAGTCTGGAGTTCGCGAACAGAATTTCTCACGTAATCTCTCACGTCCACTCGTTATTTCCAGCGGTGGTTAATAGCGTTCGGCTGCGCCGTGGTCGTGCGAAAAGACGATTTATTACCCGGCAGACTCGCTTGGAATTATTCGATGCGCGTCGACTACGTGTTTGCCGACTGTTCTTCAAACGGGAAACGCAACGAGGCCTCGGATAGAATTAAAGGTTACCGCGACGCACGGGGCGTTCCTCCCATCCCCTGGCTGGTGAATTTGTAGCGCGGTGTTTGTTAATCCATCCAATACCATTTAAACGTCGAAACGTGCCCGACGATGTCCCGCGCCAAATAATGTATGTATTCAGGTAGCCGGGCGACGCGTTCGCAGCAAGACAGAGTGGAGAGTTCGAATCGCACGGTGACATTAACGTGTCGTCACCTGCGCTTCGTTCCTGGGAGCCATTATTATCCGCGCAATCCTTCTTCGACTCGTTATTCCCATGCCTCGTGATTCCATCCTCCCGGCTGTTCGCCTTCTTGTACGATTCCACTAACGAACTTACAGACAGACAGAGCGGCGCAGTCGCCCCGTAATTGCGGGAAATTTGTAGCAATTACTTAAGTAACGACTCCTCGTGTTTGCTGTTACGATTATCGATTCTGGTTGCCGAGGCGCTGCCACTTGTGGCAGCTAAGATTGACCGTGAGTGGTCAGGTGTTCTAATTGTGTGTGCCGAGCGTAATCACTGATCATCCTACAATCGAAGGCTACCGTTTTTTAGATCGTAGCGAGAATTCCGTAACAAGCGAACGACGAATTGAACCATGGGAACGTTGCGCAAAAGTGGATAGAAAGGAATGAGATAGTATCTGTCGAAGATATCTCCGGGCAGAAGTCCCATTTCCTTTTTACTCTGTTGCTCCCAGTGTAGATGTGCGAGGGAATAAGAATTCTGTATCGAATTTTACGAACGTTAGAGCTTGGGAAGATATCGCCTGCGTTGCCTTGGAGAATCCAATCGAGTGCAAAGGATTAACAACTGCCGGTAGAAGGCTCGAAGCAGGATCTCCATTTTCGATCGTTCCATCGGAGGAAACGTTAGTTTTCTCCTTTTTCTTTCCTCTTTTTCCTCCTGCCATCGTTTTTATGTCGCTGGAGCCTCGACGAGGGTCCGCGATTCCTCCTTGTCGAGCATTTCGCTGCGCAATACGTCTTGTTCCTCTCCTGCCTTCCTTCCTTCTCGTTCCGACGGCCGAATCGCCGCGCTCGTTCTGTTCTCCACCGTTTTACGCTGCGCACGGCAGAATTGCGATTTCTTCATGGTGTCGAGCGAGCCGCTCTGCCTCGTAAGAGCTCGCTATTTCAATTAAGGGCTCGCGTTTATTCGTATGCCCCATTATGGCGGTTCAAAGCTGGCCTACCGCGGTCGTTGTGCCAAGATCGACAGGAAATATCGCTCGGCACGCGAACTACAGCTCTTGCCTCTTACTCCTAGCTTTTGCATCGTTCGCGGTAACCTTAGAAACTATTTTTGCGCTTCCATTAATACTAAACCTCAATCAAAATACACTTCACCTCTCGATTCACTTCCTTCTCTACAAGATTCCTACATATTCCACGAAACGAGTAGACCAACGTCCTGAAATGAGAATCTAGAACTGATTGAATAACCAATCAGCAGGGTTGTCAGGGATCGATGGTTCCGCGAAGGGACAGGAGATCCTTGGAACGGGCGCCGAGATAAAGGCGTGCAACGCGCGTAGGCAGAAGGTTGTTTGGCGAATGAAACAAGATCGACCATCGTAAACGACCTTTGTAAAACATGGGACAAGGGAGGCTGCCAGAAACCACCGTGAACGATCCTTTTCACGGATTTCGGAAACATCCTGGCTAGGTGTATATACACGTTTATCCGCGGGATTCGTTCCAGCCGGGGGTCGAAATTTCCTGGACGTCGAGAAGTCAAAAAGTCGACCCTGACCTACTGTGCTGGTGGAAAGGATCACGGAGGTTCACGGGTACCTTGAAAGCTAATCGGCAAATCCTGTTTGCTCGGGGCCTCCGCTTTCGACACGCTCGTCCTTTCGCTCCTCTAAACGCGCGTTCGCTCTTTTCCCTGACACGCATCGTCACCCTTCGCGATCCTCCTGTCAAAACAGACCAACGCGATCCGTTCCCCGTTTATTGCACCGCTGCGATGCCTTTCGCGCGGCCTTATCGCTGGCATAATCCAAAACGAACAATCTTATTGATCGGTTGTAAAGTGAGGAAAATAAACACAAACTCGAGGGATTTATGTTTGCTGTTCGCGTGGAAAGATTCTGTCCGGGGTTACGGTCGTCGCGCACCGCAAATCGCAGGTAAATCGGGTGTTAGTTTTAAGGCAAACAGGAAAAGTCAGCCCACGAGAACACGAATTTCCGAACGAAGGTGGCTGCACAGTATTCTACCACTTCGACAGGGAACATCGGATTTCCTGGCAGCGCCGGGTAAACGTAAACACGACTTATGACTTTTTAAGCCGGATAATCCGCCGCTGGATAAATATACCAAACACCGAACGGCAAAACCGAGGATTACTGTAAATCACAGGTAGATTTTACGATGCAACGTTGTCCAGCTGCGACTGTAGCCAGTGTCCATTCTATTTTCCACCGTCGAGTCGACGTTAGACAATCGACGTTGCAAATTCAGAGTTGAATCATTTAAATTCCACTCAGAACCCAGTAAGCATAAATTTCCGATAATAATATTTAGAAAAAGCTTCAGACAGTTTCCAGCTGAGAGATCTTTAGAAAGTGTTTTTATCTGCAGAAACAGTGAAGCAGGCAATTATTTTCGCGTCCTCCAGGAGCGAAGCGAATCAGGCTTCCACGAAATTCTAGCCAAACAGCTTCGGGCGCCGTTGGACCAAGCTGTCAAGGGCGACACAGTTTTGACATCTCAGTCACGGGAAATCAGATTATCTCGGCAGGATAACGGACCCCCGCGTTCCGTATCCACAGCGGCTATGGTTCTCGTCTACCTGTAACGGCTACCTGAAAGTATTTCTCGGTCCAAGTGCGCGCCATGTCCTTGCGCGAAGAAACGTCCAATGGTCCCTTGCAGAAAAAGTCGGGAACGAATCGCTAGTGAAGCATGTTTACTCTGGCAAGCAGAAAGATTCGAGTTGAGAGAGAGCGGAAAGAGGCGCTGGCCCAACTCTTTGGCTGGGTAGAATAGAAGTGGAGTCGTGTTTTTGGGGACGCGGTCACTGGAGTAAACCTCTGTTTTCGATGGAAGAATCTTTTAGCGAAAACGTTCTTAATGGTTCGTTTTAAGTGTGTAAAGTGCTCGAAGATAATGGTTGCAGCGCGAGAGTGCGGTTGATGGTACAGGTGCAGTGAAATTGTAATCAGTAGTTATGTAGCGCCAGCGATTGAGGCGGAAAGTTTGTGTGTCGTTGATTCTTCAATGGAAGTAGAAAGAGAAGGAGAAGCGAGAAAGCTTACGACCCTAAGTAATGCTCGGTTCTTTGTTTTCCCACGTTTTTTTTCGACGTCCTTGTCTCGAAGCTCGAGGTTGTTTACTTGTACGTCTGGGATGAAGGTTGACCCACTCCCCTATTCCTCTTCCACTCGCTCTGCATGCGTAGTCAGCGATATCGCGAGGTCTCGGCTTTAGTCGCGCGTTAAAGTAAACAATCCTCGGGCGCCGAGACAATCGACTCGAAAAAAAACGTGGGAAAATAAACGAACAAAGGAGGTTTGTAAGAAGCGTCTGTCTCACTCTATATACAATTTCTCGCTCTGTTTCCATTGTTCTTTGACGAAACGGCAATTCGAGCGTGTTCGATGGGTTTCAGTGGAATGATCTGATTGTCTAATTCACAGGTGGAGAAGTTTTGAGGTAATTCATTGGAAGAGTGGAGAAGGGATGGTATAACAGTGTCGAGATAATTAGAGGGAAAGGAATGAATAATTTCAGTCGAAAGGAGACGGGGAATTTATTCCACAGACAGGATGATGGCTCTCCCAATTTTTCTGCGCCCTCCCCGAGACATTTTCGGTCAAGAATGAAAAAGAAGAGCGCTTCCTGAGCCGTGGACCTCCTGGGGCGCAATTGGTCACAGCGAACAATGAGGCCCCCCGTAAAGCACGAGTATAAACAAACCCTTCTTCGACTACCAGGCCCTTCTCCTGACTGGTGGGCCGCAGAAACCCTCACCGCAATGAACAATGAGACACAGATCCCTTTTGTACGCGTGTCGGTCAACCTTAGTTTCGGACAGTCAAGAAATGGGGGCGGAAAGTCACTTCTGAAATGTTTCAGCATCCTTTAGTAAAAGAAAGGAGGGAAATGAAAGTATTTCTCACACACTATTATGCAACCGAAATTGCAAAAGAATTCTATAGTCTTTAAACGTTCCTATCTACTATCTGAGTATAAAGGAAAATAGTTTCATAAGGGTCGAATTCCCCAGGGGAGGGAAGAATTGTGGTAGCTCCCATTGCGAAGCGAATGCTCGAATTGGGTGAATTGTGAAGGGCAGTTGCGAGAAAAATCCTACCTCCTGGAAAAATTACTCGGCTCACGGGGTCAGCGTGACGAAATCGATGGGCTTTTCGGGTCCTGGCCTGCCCTTTCCGGTGATAACAATCCGGCTGGAACGAATCGTGTTTTCGAAACATGGTCGCCTTTCCACGATTGTCGAAGACTCGCCGTGACGAGCAGCCTCGACGACACCTGCGCCTGGTCTTCGAGCGAGACTAATCCGGGGACTTGTATCTCGGATCAGCCTCTGCACTCCTGACCAGTCTCCTTCCCAATCAATATAAATATATATATAAAACAGGTCGACGAGCCAGAGATGGTAATTAAAATTCCGCGGAGTTCCAGCAACCACGTCAAGAACATGCAAAAGTGATATCTCCCTTGAGAGGCGTTGCAAGAAAGAACTATCGCTGAGCGGATATCAACATCGACTGCGCAAGAAAACCTGATTAATAACGAGCAAAAAAGCGACCACTTCCATCTCCCTGATTCATCACGTAATAATCGTTCCAAGAATTCTTCATCGCGTAGGTAGGTTCTCCCGAGCGATGCGTCCTCTCGCGTCGAACGCAATATGTACCTAACCTATGCGTGGAACAAACGCTCACAATCAAAGGGACTTCCCCAGACCTGGGCTTGCCATAACCGTGAACTTCTTTCCGCGCTTGATACATCCACTGTTACACGGGGAACCTGTTTCCCCAGACCGTGGTAGGCCGCGACAGCGACATCGGCTAATTTTCTTTTCCGTCACGTGTTTTTTGCAAAATATACGGCCGGAACAGGGGGAGAAATATCGACGCGGCCGACCAGGTGGTCGCCTACGATTCTCGGGCGGACGAGGAAGAGACGGTAGAGATGGCGCACACTGCACAGCACGATCCTCTCTCATCTACTTAACTTGTGGCGAGCGTTGCCTCGTCCTGGCCGGCTCGTTACCAGCCGGCAGAGCCACGACCATTAGAATAGAAGGCACCGGGCACGGTTCCACCGGTGCGGTCGGGGCGGGCAGCGCCATATTCGGCCGGACCGAGGTGCTGGATTACGCAGAACACGTACCAATTTTACATTGGCTTCCCCGAGGCAGCCTCGCTCCCCGGGTCCGTACGTATTCGTGCGTTTTTCGCTGGCTGCCCCCGGTGTACACACACGGCCCCGCTGGCTCGCTCGTAAATGGATTAATGTGATTAACGGGCAACGGGGGAAAAAGTTCGCCCGGTAATTGGTTCTCTTGTCGGGCTAGGCCGTCTCATTGTTCCCTTTTGCCTCGGGACACGACGGTAGAATGCAGCTCAGGGGGTGAAGGTAAAAAAAATCGCTGAGTGACGAGGTGATTCTGCCTGTTTCCCCGGCCGTTCGCGGCGGGACGGTGAAGCTGCGCGGGGATAGTGAAAAAAAATTCCACCGCGGAGCATTCGAACGATCTCATTACTTGGTTATTCCTGAAATCTCTCAACGTCTCCACCGGTAGCCTTTGGAATCTCGCGAGCATCGGGATCGATTGTCGCGCTGCTATCTCCTTCGATTTCTCCATGCAACAAACGCAATCACGTCTACTCCCCTCTTTCTCCACAATTTTTCGGCAACACGGCGGACTCAGTTTCTCCCCGCAGAAGATGCTACTTTCCCCGGAACAACCTTCCCCTCGAACAGGAGGAGAGGGAGCCGAGGAGAGACGCGTCCTCCTCGTTCATCACCTCCCCGCCGATAAATCAGTACACTTTGCGGTTCCCCATCGTGTTAGAACGGTTCATAAGCAGCATACCGCATCCCCAGGGTGCGGTTATCTCCGCGTGTACCGGGTGTACATTATCTCAGCCGGGCGTATAAATATATGTAGTGGGGGCGATCGCGGGACGCGGTAACAGGCCGTGAAAACGAGCGGCGACGGTGCCGAGGGTAGGAATGCATCATCCCTCCGCAGCGGGGGAGGTGGGAGTGGTCGTCGAGTGTTTATAAACGGGATTAGGGGAATCATCGACGGTGTCTCGTGTGGCGTAGGGGTGTGTCTGCCTCTGGGTGGAGGGTGGGGAGCCAAAGGGATGGACGGCACTTTCCTGGATGTACGACAGGCCTGGCCGTCGGATACTTTCAATCAGCCCGATTGATCGCGTAGTTATCTGGATTCACGCGTCCCGTCGGCTGTATTTATTACCGACGCCCTCCACGAAAGCGTATTCGTGCAACGTAGTCGTCCATCGGATATGCGGATCCTCCAGCAGATCAAATGGAACCGTTTCGATTTCGAGATCGAGGTTGATGTACGTCTCTGTTTACGCGCGCTGATGATCGGCTGGAGGGGGTCAGTCAAGATGATGTTACGTTTTGAAACTGTTTTTTTGGGCAAGATGACTCGATGAATGAAAACCTGACTCAATTCTGTGGAGTAGTAGTAAATCGATGAGTTGCACGGTATTATGTTATGGTCTATGAGCAACGAAATAAAATAATAAAATAATCAGCTAGAAGACCGAGCTGGTGTACGATTCTGAAGATTACGCCAGAGAAGCACGAGACTGCGGGAGGGTTGCGAGATATCTCGTTCAGACGCGCATGGCTACGCGCAGGCTTCTGCTCTAGAAAGTATCACGGGTCCCTCGAAAAAGCAGCGAAAGAGGGGCGATGGAGCGGCGGAGGGGAAAGCGGAGAGTTTGCACGCGAGGTTGCATGTGGATCGAGCGGAGTGGGCGGTGCCATTTCTCGGCCACGACCCTTGTTTCCCCTCTGTCACGCTCGCGGAGGGGAAGCCTGACGCGCGATTGGCCGAGAACCGGTTCGCGAGGTCGTACCTGCATTAATTATTCTAAATAAGTCGTCGCCCCTGCGGCGGCTGATTATAGAGTTTGCAGTGCCATAAATAGAACCCGTTTACAAATCGCGTTCGGGGAATAATGATCGCCGCGGCGAGATCCCGGGTCCCGTTCTTCCTTTTGCAAGCCCAACGAAAAACCCAATCAATCCCTGACGTACGAGACTCGCGATTGGTCTCGCCCTAGGCGTTTTCTCTTTTGGAGCGGAGTCCTTCGGAGATACGCGCGGGGATCAGCGGATTCTAACGAACGAATTAACTGCGTTTGCCCTCCGATGAACCGTTCTTGTTGGAATACATTTCGCCGGCAATCAGTCACTAGATGGATGACAGTGTTCGAGCATCGACGCAGAAAGCCCTCTGGCTCCTCTTCTTTCGGAGACCCGAGTGGAGAATCGTCCTCAGCGAAGATTCCAATGAATTAACAGCTGAGCTGTTTTTGTTGAACCACGACCAAGCTGCGATCAATTCACGATACCTATGCGTCAGAGTGTCAGGAGCCGCGGGAAGAAGCGGGCACTTGCTTCGTGAGTGCTACAAACATTTCCACTTTCAAGGCCCACGGGAGCTGTATTTCGATGGTGTAACAGCGGGAGAGAAATGAGCTGGGAATATTATTAGGACAGGTTGGATCTAATTAATCTTAACAGATCAGTCCCATACACAAGCACCAGGAGTCTAACGGTTAACGTGGTAACGTGATATTTTCGTGACTCTTTCCGAGTCGATTTCGCCTGAAGCGAGTTTCGCGCATACTTAACGCCGAGTGTCAGAAGGCTACAAATTTTTAGCATAAAATTTCACTGCCCCCCAGGCGAAGTGGATCGATTATTGGATAAATTCCTCGCGGTAAATCGTTCCCCGACAAATAACTGAGTGTGTTTAGAGCTGAGGAAGACGGTGCTGAAAACTAGTCCAGGGGATCGGTCCCCTCCTGTGGATGGTGTTCCGGCTGGAAAGTAGCGTAGAATGCGGCCCCGCTCTTTGGACGGGGCCTCTATTGATGGATAGACACGTTAAGGTTATTTATAGCGGCTATCTCTATTATTGTTCATACACGAATCGAGGCACCGTCTAACGATCGCTTTGTGGTTCACGTGGCAGCTGGTATCCCTGGGTGTGGTCATTAATAAAACCGTAGACCGTAACAACGATCTTACACGTTTCTTCGCGAGCTTCACGTTGGCGGAACAAAGGAGTATTCGCCTTCTGGCTGGGCCAATCTTGCCGCGGTTAGGAGCGGAGTTGCGAAAGTTGTTGGCGCAAATGTGTCGCTCGCGCAAATCAGTCAACGAAACAGGTGTTGTGTAACGCGAAAAATGGTTAAACAACCGCTTTATCGTTAACGCTGCTTACCCTATTTGCATTACTAATTAAACACACCGCAGACTTTGTAACTTATCTCTGAAAAAACTTGTCACATTTCCATGATTATCGCGCCTCTCTTGCTTGCTCGTTTCACCTACGAACGCGCCTCAGTATTACAATTAGCCATTATCTTGGATGAATTATTGCGCGTGTCCCTGCAAATGCAATAGAACAGATAGGCTCAATTCGACACTCCTACATCGAGCGGGTCAATTCAATCCAATAAACGCGTGGATTACGATCTCCGCGTGGGAATCTTAAACAATGATAACCTTTTACATCATCTAGAATCTAGGAGATTGAACGAGAAGATAAATGTCTGATCGTAGTCGATTAGGAATCGAAATAGTGACTCAATAGCTATCGCATCGCGTGTGATTCCTTAACGAGATAAATTTGTTTCTGCACTAATTTCGCGCGTTTTAAAACACGGCTCTTTATAAGTCTCGCGTGTTTCTAATGCATAGGCGCGATCCCTTCATGTCGCGAGCAAATAACGTCCCCGGAGGACAAGAGAATCTCCCGCGAGTAGACGTTAAAGGGTTTAATAGCTGTAATTTTCCTTCCACTGGCTAATGGTCGAGTGTGTCGTCACTGTTTCTAATGACACTAATTACGCTGCCGGAGTGTCCACGAGTGGCTTAACAGAATCGTAGCAATCTGTACTCGCATGTACTATCAGTTCCATTTATCATTCTTAAACAGAGTGTTTAAGCTCCCAGGTACTTTGCAAAATTGAACTTTCATTACGCCGATTAGAAATTCACAGTTTCAAGGGACAATATTTGGAAGTGAGTCGGTGTACGTTACCGATCAACAACAAGGAAACAACCCTTCCAGTGAACATCGTCATCCACGAATCCACCTCTAAACAAACGATCAATTCACTCCCGCGGTTCAAGCACAAGGGATCTTAACGATTAAACGATAGTAAGTCACGTGACGAGGCGCAAACGGAAGTGGAGAAGGCAATAAGGATGGAGCGGATGCGGAAGGGAGGCTGCCGAGCAGCATCTGCCGCAGAATGGTTAATACATTTGTTGGTTAACCGTCTCCGAGCCCCACCCAAAAGTGGGAGAGAGGCGAGGTTGGAGAAGCTAGATGCTCGTGCAAATTTTTCTATAAAGCGATTTCGACGGTCGGCACGATAAAATCCACGTCAGCGAGAGGAGCGCTCGTCGACTCGAAGAAATGAATTAACTGCCTCTGGATGGGAAATCGGGGTGGGGAGGAACAAAAGTATGGAGTAGTGGGCATCGGGAAGTGGGAGAGGAGGCAGAATGGGCGTGGCTTCGCGGGGAGGGGCAAGAATGTGGGCGAGATCTCGGCAGGAAGCGGTGGTGGGGAATCGAAATGGGGCGGGGAGAGGCTGGCGATTCTACTGTTGCTCGCAGTGGCGCAGATACCTTGGTTTTTTCAACTCAAACTGCGAAACAGACATAATTCTCATGCGAAAACGTGCCAAATATTTCTTGTTTTATCCGATTCGCACCAATTGCTTTTTAAAATATTCATCGTGTAATTTGCAGTTGTGAATCTTTAATATATCTCCTTCTAGATTACGAAATTGTGTAAACACAAATTCAATTATGACACGTAACATTTTATTAAGTTTCGATGTGCATGTGGCTTTTCAAAAGTGGTTGATTAATTTAGGAATATTGTACCAAGAAACAAGGGGATCCACAAGAATGTGAGATTAGACCATGTTGGAAATAGGGGTGCGCTGGTGAGGGGGAAAATATGGACGGGACAAAAATCTCGTCGTTGTCGTAACAAGACTGGAACGATGCAGTGGCATCGATCGCGGTAAACTGTGGCCCCAGCCCCCTACTACCGGTGCCAATGGTGGTGGGGAGTGAGAAGCGGAAGGGAGTAGGGTAGACCTTACGCCAGTGGGCGGGGCCTGTGACTGAAGAGTTAATAGAGATACAATCGAGGGTGTCTAGTGCACTGCACTCGAGGCTGGGGCGTAGGAGGAGTGAAGGGGCGAGGGGGGAGGAGGGGAGAGCGGTAAGTAGGGACCACAGGTCCCCTAGTTTAGACATCACTGAGCGACGGATGGACAGCCAGTCAGACCCGTCACAGCACTCGCTCGAGTCCTCAGAAAGCTCGAGAAAAGCCAATACCGAGGAGACTTGTCGCTCTTGGAGCAGATCCAGAGTGGAGCCGTTAATCTCGCTTCGGGCAACAGGGGCATCGGACGCGACAAGATTTCGCGAGCTGGGCGAACCTGCCACGTGATCGACGCCGCGAAGGATCATCACGGAGATTGCTCAATAACGCGGGAGGGGGCAGTTGAGATTCAGTGACAGGAGACCGAGGAACGAATCTGTGTTTACGGGCGACCAGTGAAACAGTTGGCTAGTGACACGTGCGGTGCTCTAAAGCGAGACTGTAGAGAGCGAGCCTCCTAGCCGCGAGTTAGTGTTCCGAGCAGTGACACTCGTTCGACTAGCTGTTAAATCTGATTGAAAGCTAAAAACAAAGTGACAAGTGTAACCCTGTGTTCCTTCGCGAATATGACGACAGAGGGCTAGCGGCAGAGTCGAAAGCTGACCGCCTGATTAAAATAAGAGCAGATATCGTTGGAAAAGGATAGAGAGGCCGACTCGGTAGAGCAAGAGATGAGCGTAGCTCTCGTCACGATGGATTCGGCGTACGGTCTTCGACTGGGGATCGGTGGCCACCATCACCATCATCACCATCATCCTCATCGGGTGCGTTCTCCCGAGAGTCACGTGCTTCCGCGCCAGGATCAGCAACAGGATCACAAGGATGACGTGGAGACCCCTCTAAGATTCAGCGTTGTGAACATTCTCAGACCGGACTTCGGCCGGGAGGCGATTCTCAATACGAAAGCCCCGAAACAGGCCAGTTTGCCCAGCGGACACTCGACGACGATACCAGTCCCGATTCCACGGCACAGCCCTCTCCCCCTGCCGCGAGACCTGAGCTTGTCCTCCAGCAGACTGTCGCCCTCGAGGCCTCAGGCGACCAGTTTTTCGGTGCACAGAGACAGGGACCTGTTTTCTTCTCACTGCGGCCTGACGTCGCCTCTCCAGAGGACCACCGGTCTCAGCCGAAGCGGAAGCCTCGAGAGCTTGGCCAGCAGCAGAAGCTCTGTCACCGGAAGCTCCGTCACCGGGGCACCGACCTTGGGCTCCACGTCCTCCACTATCAGCGGCGACTCGCTGAGCGGAGACAGCAGCTCGGCTAGTACGCCCAGCCCCGCCACGAGCCAACAGAGCGGATCCCTCAACGGACAGAGCCCTTGGCCAGCGTGGGTTTACTGTACCAGATACTCGGACAGACCTTCATCCGGTAGGTTTCCTTATTTCTCTACTCTTCAACTTTAGATCCTACCGATAAACGAATCTTCCCCAGAGATTGTGTTACAACAGAAAAGGATGCTCCGCGATGTCAAGCGTTTGTACTTTTTAGGATGTAATGACGTGTTAGGTGACGCCCATTAAGGGGAGGTTTCGGTCTAGAGCCCCCCAAAAATAGGTGATTTGTAGGAATTAATTAAAGGAATACTACTATATATAATTTAATGGGACTTTTTGTGTTGTATTAGGTATGTCTTAAATTGTAGAAATTTCAAAATTTCAACAAATCCTTTTAAACACGGATTCCTAAAAGGTTGAACCTTCGAAAAATGAAATTAAAAAAAAGTCGACATTTAGACCGGAACCTCCCTTAACTCCTTGAAATCGTACAGAACAACCCGTCGAGTCACTTAATTTACCAAAATTTCCTTCCACCGCTCTCGCCTTCGATCAACCCGATTGGTCGTCCTCCCCTCCAGCCATAAACTCACGTCGATATTATGCAGATGCGCGAAAGAAGTAATAACGTTAATTTATTCGAGCCGCGAAACTGATCGATAGCCGGGGACCGGTCAGCCATAAAAATTAATTCTCCGACCGTATCCACTGAATCCGTGCGGCACGACGGACAGATACGTCTCAGTTAAGAGTACAGAGGAAGTCGGCTGCGCAACTGAGTAGCCATACTGGCGAATCTCGTTCCGCCGTCCCTCCGTGCTCGTTTAATCAATTAACCGCCGCGGACCGTTACACCTGGGAACCAGTTTCTAATGTAAATCAATCGCGGTTTCCCGCGAAAGATAGACGCTGGATCGAAAAATCCCCAGGCGCATAGAGGTCCCCCTTGATTACCGTGCTCCTCTGCCTCGCCGCCAGTTTCCACGAACAGCTACTACTCAGTTTCCCCGAACCGTCGTTCTAGTTCCGATTTCAGCGTCGCCGCGATCTCTAACTGTTACGCGGATTGCGAACGGGCTGCATAGCTTATGTATAATTGCAAGTTCGAAGGCTGTCTTCGAGCGGGTTGAACGTACCCGACTCGATACCACCTGCGCCCGTTCGCAGAACCTAATTGCGCGCAGCCTACATCCGCGCATCTACCCTCCGCAATCGCCGCGTCCCAGATACCGCTGTCTCTAAGGTCCTGCGCCAGGGTGGTCCGCGGACCTACCACTCGATCGTCGCGTTACTAATTACCACGAATCATGATCTTTCGCCGTGGCCACTCCGCTCTGCTAATTGGAGAGTGCACCGCGCTGATGGGTGATCGATGGTCGTCGGTGGATCTTGATCGGCGAATTTTAGGGGGAGGTTCTTTGGATAGAGGATTTCTAAAGCTCCCAAAGCACTATGAAGCAGAGCTGATTAGAGGTTAAACGAACCGTTAGGAATCAACGCTGGTAGTTAGAATTTTCAACACTCGCAATAATTTATCTCCGCGGGCGACTGGTTAGGTCCCTCGTCGGTCACTGATAGCGCTCGAGTCCCGCGTGTTTCGATATTATGCCACTTATAAATATTCATCGCGCCGAACATGCGCCGGCTGGCGGGGCAGCGGCGTCACGACGGCGAATTATTTTTCCGTCTCCTCTAGCCGCGCGCCCAATTTGGAAGTACACCGTAACATAATCTAGGCTTGGCTGATAGTCGCGACAGATAAGGTCGGTGCGCGCACCGGGACTAATACGCGGGGCCCGCGGTTAGGTAAAATAATCCGCGGGCCCCGCAGATAGCCGCCGGACGCCAAGTATGGAGTCAAAGGAACCTCATTCTGTTCCGCTTAATTACCATTTACATACTTGTCTCGCGGAAGATTGGCCGAACTTCGCCAATAAATCTCGCGCCGCGCCGGAGCAGCGGCGCGCTTTCCGCGCTCGTCGTTTGTTCAAACAGGATATACGGACGGTGAGTGCGCGCCGTTGCGAATTCGAGCATAAAGCTGTTAAACAAGTCCTATTGTATGATAATAATTCCCCCGTATTCCCTGTTTTTTCCCTTATCTCGGCGGCGAATCGAGCACCAGCCGAGAAGCCGGCGAGAGGAAAACAGAGGATGCCTGTTGGTCGATTCGTAAGAGAAATTCAAGTGACCGAGCGACGATTAACGGACGTTTAACTTGATGTGTTTCAGGTCCACGGACGCGCAGGGTGAAACGGTCGCCGAGCGTTAGTAAAACCACCTCCCCGGAAGAGAAGAGACCCAGGACCGCGTTCAGCGCGGAACAACTGGCCAGGCTGAAGAGGGAATTCACTGAAAATCGATATCTCACGGAGAGAAGAAGGCAGCAGCTCTCGAGGGATCTGGGATTAAACGAGGCGCAGATCAAGATCTGGTTCCAGAACAAGAGAGCGAAAATCAAGAAAGCCAGCGGGCAGAAAAATCCGCTGGCACTCCAGCTGATGGCCCAAGGTCTTTACAATCACTCGACGGTACCCGTCGACGAGGATGGCGAGGAGATCGTGACTGGAAGCAATCATTCGCAGTAACGATGAAAAACGAGGAGGTCCAACGTCGCGAGAAGTTCCACGTCTTTTTCCACCTTTTTTCGCTGCGAGCCAGCCGGCTAGCCTGCTTGGCGTCGCCAACGAAATCGTTCCGAGTAATTAAAACACCTTATAAGTGATCGAGAGCGAACCAGAAGTCGGAGTGGAGGTCGAGGCGTCCTGAAGTTTCCACAGCACGCTATTTGTCGGTAATCGACGATGGATCGATGCGCTGCTAGCTGCGTGAAGTAACTACCAAATGATTTTCTACGTAGCTTAGACGTAGCTGCAGGAGTGAATCTGGAAACGGTGAAACTACGATAGCCGTAGTCGAAGAGCCTGATTGCTTTTCGTATGCGACTGTGTAGATCGCAGACTGAGACTTCATATTTATCGATTATATATGTATATCAGAGTAGATACGATTCTAGTGCGCGAGCTCGATACGATCCTTATCGATTAGACGCTTAAACTATTTATTTCCCTGTACATAGTTGTAAATAGACATGCCGGTCGTAATGTGTATATGTATGATACGAGATAAACTTAATTGCCGCGCGAAGATTATATGTATTATTGTGTATGTGCGAGTGCGCGTCGCCGCGTGAATACGAAACGATCTCACACTGTATATTCCTAATTACTGTACGAGCATAGAAATATATACATATATATATATTAGACTCGTATGCGTGTATCCCAGTGTCTCACAATAAGTGGTCGATATAATCTATGTAACCCGCTTACATGTTGCCACCGATTAAATCGAATTAAAAAATACACGCGCCTTCTACGTGATTTTCCTGTCCTGGAATTCCCCGCATGGTTTCTCCGTGCTACGCACGCATCTCAAGTACCCAGCTACTCTCTCTGGAGGAGGCGGGACACCTTCGACTTTTCGGATCATAAATATCATTCGACATGAATTCGAGCGTCGGGGGAAGGCGATTGTTCTCGATTTTCGCGAGCGATTCGATCGGGTTGCAACAAATTTGCCTCGCGCTGATGGTCGGCAGAGTTAAAAGCACGGAACGAACGTTTATGGACGAAAGCGGGGTCGGCTTTAATTAGTAAAATTTACGTGGACGAAAAATATGCGATCGGTGGAAGGGCGGAGGACACGGACGTCTCTTTGCACGCCACATTCACGGCGACACACCGTGACGCGCTAATTGTTCCTAAATTAACGAGCTATTCCGTATATCGAGCGCGACCGACAAATGGAACGTGGCGAGAGGATGACAGTGCGCGACTAGATGAAACGCGCTCGCGAAGCACATGGCGGTGGCGATCGACAGAGGATAAGAGATACGTGCACCTGTTAGACGGTGCCATACGCGGCCGTCTGCGAACAGATTTACGAACCCGCGCCTTTGCCGCTCGACACGGTGAAATTTGTTTCTGAACGCAGATCATGCGCGGCACCGAGTGGAAAGAATTCAAAAATGCCCGTGGAAATTAAGTGTCTCGTGCTAAGGCGTCCGCAGATTTTTTACAGGGCGGGAGGGTTGTGGTTTGAACCCGTTTTGTAACGCAGATTTAATTGAAATTTTAAAATTGAAATTTTAAAATTGAAATTTAAAATATTCAATTTTTTAGAATAAACTTGATAAAAAATAATTTTTAAAATTAAGGGAGTCATTAGGTTTGAGACGCCGGAATCGGGAGCAATAATTGAGAGAGTGGTGTTCTTAAGGAAAAAAAGTTGAATGAAGAATTTCAATTCGGGGAATACCTATGTAAATTTTTGAAAATGTTTAAAAGTTAAAGCGAAATTTCCATTTAGCAGAATTTCCGCGCCGAATGGCTGATCCCGAATAAGCCGCGCAAGCGCTGAACGTTATTAATTGTCGTTAATTTGAACGCCGAGGCCGCAACGAGGTTCAGCATCCAGGGGTACACAACGATACTCTCTTCCGGCGTTCGAAAACAACACGCAAACGGTAGCCCGAACCGGGGATAAATTACAGAGTCGTTGTCGTTGGCCATTGTATTTAACCGTGACGATCCCTAATTGGTAATTCTATCGCACAGACCCGTTGCATTGTCCGACGTAATTGCGCGCGGTGGTATTTTCGCGAGCAATGGTAAAATCGATTTTACAAACTCTTCCAGCGTTTATTGAACCAAAAAAGGAAGACTCGCTCGTCGAGAACACGTTTCTATTTCAACGTAATACGTTTCGCGAAATTAATCACTGCCTCTGATAATGAGAGGCTTGCCCTATAAAATATTGATGCTAATGCTTGTCCAAACGACTTTACCACCGCGAACCAAAAAGACATTACCAAATCGTTATCGTTGTCCGTCGTATCCATCCATCCCCTTAACCACCCTAATTTGCAATTTATTTCATCGAGCGTCGTATAATGCGATAAGCATGCCCTAGCTTACGGACTTACCGTTCCACTCCCGCGGCCATGGAATCCCACAAAATGTTCCACTCACCGCGGAACCACCCCAATTTTAATATTCCTAATAAATCCTTCGGGGCGCGAGGTTCCCCGCGACGCTTGCGTATTTCACCGCTGACGAACGACGTCCATACGACTGGCCGTTATTAATTATCATTAATTTAAACGCGGAGGACCGCTGGCCCGAGGGTCGGGGGGTAGTTCGCGCGGCAGAACGACGGGAAAGAGACAGAGAAAGGCGGTCAGAGTGGAGAGAGAAAAGGAGAGAGAGAGCAGAGATAGTCGGCGGCGTTCTCTTCCACCGTTGGAAACAAACGCACGGACGGTGGCCCAAACCGGGGATAAATTACAGAGTCGTTGTCCTGGCCATTGTATTTAACTGCGGCGATGCGTAATTGCTGGAACGCCGTTGCATATACGGCAGAGAGGCCAAGTGTGCCGCGGCAGGGTGGAGAAAACGAGTTAGAAGCCGCGGGAGGGGGCGAGAGGGTGCAAGAACAGGAGGCAAAGGGATGGTGGAACGAAGTTGCCACTGTGGTCGAGAACCATAGTCATCGGAATGGCCATTAGGGGTCTCTACGCTTCCACCAGTGGCTCACTAAATTTCACCTTCTTGCGCCGTTCGTCGACCACCTTGCGATCCTCCGCAATTAATGGCTCCTCCGCAGGCTGTTTATTACAATATCAGCCACCGAGGAAAAGCTACGCCCGCGGCCACTTCCGGTGCTCTGCGGCCTGCCAGTTCCTACGAGGAGTTGGGAATTAAACCCGACTGGGACATTCCGTGCCCCGCACCGTCGCGAATTGCCATCGCCCAGCGTCGAGAGCCAAGTATCCGATCAACCCTGCGAATAAATAGCTATCTCTTGCCGCTTCCTTAAATCCACGCGCGACCGCGAAGAATTACAGGGTCCTCTGTTCACCTGCCGCTCTGGACACGGTCGAAAGCGTAGGTATTCTCGGTGCTTTCGGGGAGCCGGGGCCTCGCGCCTCTGCTTGTCGGCGTCAGGTCCTCGCTGTTTCCTCTCGCTCTCGCTGCTAACGAGTGTAACGAGCCCCGGCCCGTCAAATTAAAGGCGGGCCGCGCGAGCGGCGAAGCGAAATTTATCGCCCCGCTTTCGGGAACCGCGGGTAAAGGCCACTTAGCTGCCCGTAAATGCGTCGTCTCTATGACGACACGGCGGCAGATGTCCCGCCAATAGATCACCCCGTACGAGGAGAGAAAGAGGCCCGCGGACGGGCTTTGTGAACGCGTGTCTCTCATCGCGAGGCTCGCCGATGGACGTGAAAGGGCTCCGCGTATGAGTTATATCGTAACGAGCCGCGGCCTTTTTCTCGTTCGCCCGCCGCGCGGGGCATTAAAAGATTCCTCGATCCCGGAGAGAAAGGTCAAGATTCATTGCGTCCCGGGGTACACCGTTCATTTCTGCAACGAGTCTACCAATTACTCGCGCTTTAAATCTTAACCCTCGGTTGTTAGAGGATCAAGCATTCGTTACGTCACTGGGCTGAGGGGGTTAATTTAACCCCGATCAGAAGAATATCAGTGTATTCAACTGAGTAATTCGCTCGCTTGGACTTTGGTAAAGCTGCACCTTTTGCAATAGGTAAAAGATGTCTAATTAATTGAAGAGGGGAATGGGTTATCTTTGTATCTTCACAACACGATCGCAACGCGGACCCGCCGAAAGATGCGTTCCTCGGCCCGTAACGCGTAATTGGCCGGGCTGTGAACGCAACATTAGATCCTCGTTATCCTAACGAGCTGAAATAGCGCAGCGGCACACGAGAGAGGCTCGATGAAAATTCGCATAGCCTGCGCACAGCGGAGGAGCAACCCAACAGCTCTGCTCTATTTTTCCCTGGCGAAGAAAGATTTACAGCGGCCAAAGAGGAGGGGCGTTGCGATTAATACGGTTGATGGCACGGCGAACCAACGTTTCCTATTTCATTTGTTTTACGAAACCTGATGTAGCTACCCCACTCAAACACTACCCTCAGTTACAAGTTTAGAGTAAAGTTATAAATTATCCCGTGTAGAAACCGCAGTATTAACGGAACCAAGACGTAAAGGTCCCAAGGCAGGCGTACACGGTCCTCTGTGTCGATAAATGTCACAGGCGAGAAAAGTGCGTAATGCATTGTCGAAGATCGCCCTGACGAAACGATTGGTCTCGGTGCATGGGGAATCGAGGGGGACACAAGTCGAGGGGTGGCGAGTTAAACCGATGCGAGTGACATTTTACAGACGAGGACCTTTCTCCCTGTCTACGTGATGTTCACGCATGGTCGACGATGAAACGTCACAGGACATTTTTGTTAAATAAAAGCAGCTTCGTCACGGTGTAACCGGGGTAGTGGTGGCTAGTGTTCCTTCTCGAGAAATTTTATAATTTCTTATTTCTCATTTCTCGAGAAATTACAGTGTTTCAAGAGAATCTTCAAAGTAGGAAAATTATTATAAATCCCATTTCTTTTCAGAAATGAATTTTCAGTTTGCTCACATTTTATATTAAATAAATACATTTATCAATTATATTTAACCCTTTGCGGTCGGATTAAATTTGGAGATGGGTATCGTACTGGTCGGAATTAATTTCCGTCGATAGAGCAGGGTTACATAACACGCAAGTTTACGATGTATAAACAAGATTTAGTAATTCTTTTGTGAACTTTAGATATATCTTTATTCAATACACTCATCTTGTGATATGTTTTTGTGATACATGAATGCATACAGTATACGATTCGTATAGTTCCTTGCTGTGGTGGCTGAGAGCAGACATACGACCGGAACGGTAAAAAGGCTTTGGTGGCTGAGAGTAGACATACGACCGCAAAGGGTTAATATCTGTTGTTTTCATTTACACAAGTTTTGTCTAAATTGGATACGAATTAAAAATTTAGATAAATATTATCAATATTACTCCAAAAATATATATTCTGCGATATTTTTTTAATTTCTTAAGAATTCTCGAGAAATATAATCTGATTTTTCATTTCTCAAGATACGAAAAATATCGAGAAATCAGGAACACTAAGTAGTGATGGCAGCGACGAGCCTCTACTTTCCAAAGGAACAAGCGAGTCTACCAATTGTTCTGACTTCTGACGATAAGATTTAGCGTGCACCAGGAGCACAACTTCCTTTGCGAAGCTAAGCCAAGAGAATCGCGACGACATCCGGCAGTTTGATGAAAAACGGAAGAGAAAGAGGAAAGGGTTGGAGGGTGGAGAAAAGGGGTTCCGGAGAGACGAAATACGCGGACGCATCTGGTTACCTCGGCCTCCCACGCACTCGCGCTTTGTCGCGGCTAGCTACGATGCGTGAGCGCCTCCTCGCGTTTAAGGTATAAGGGCATAAAGGTTTGCTTTCGGTTTGTCTGTCGTGAAGGTCCCGAACATGGTAGAACGTGCGCACGTCTCTCGGCTATATGGGACCGAGAGTCGGTAAGAGTAGAGAGACCACCCAACGCGATCGCGCGAGACTTCTGAAGCGGGAGAGACCCAAAAGGAGTGACAGAGGGAGAAGATCGCGAGAGAGACGAAGCAGTGGAGTGGGGAGACAGCGGAGGAGGGACGAGGAGGTAGCGAGCAATGAAAAGAGGAGGAAACGAGAGGAAGGGAAAGAGAAGATTCCAAAGGGACGAAACGAGAGGGGATCGGGCATCTGGGCAAGGAATGCTTGTCGGGTCATTAATGCTCCTCGCTATGCACGCTCCTTATGGATCTGACCAAATCAGTGACCGATTGCCCTCCCCTCCTTCCCTCCGCCGATCCAGCCGCAAAGTGGACCGCGTTGGGCTGCCGGGGAACTGGTATTATTCCGACGCGACGCGAGGAAGCTTCTGGAGATGCCCCGATTGCTTCCCGATGCTTGTATTTCCTTCTCCCTCCGTTTCACCTCGATTTTTAATTATTGCTTAACGAATGGATTGCTCCGCGCGCGTAACAGTGGCTTCTTTCCGTTCTCCCCTTTCGCACCCTCCCCGCTCACGGCTCCAAGCACACGATTGCCCGCTTCCTGACAACTTTCTTCAGCCGTATCGCGGCGGCGACGCGACGCGAGGCAGCGAAAAAACTTGTATCCCGCGCGGATTCAATTGAAATCCGCTCGCGGATTCGGTAGGAGATCCGCGATAATTTACCTTTTAGCGGAACAATTAACTTTTTACCTCGCCGGTTCCCGCGAACGAGCAAGAGAGAAACCGCCGCCCGTTCACACGGCTCGCTCGAGGGGCGCAGCGCGCGGTTCTTGCGCGGAACAGGTGCTGCCCGCGATCGTAACGGCACGCATTGTTACATTGTAACTGGCCTTAGAGAACCAGATAGCTACAACGAAGGCGCGCGCAAAGGCTACGTGGAACAGGTGGGCCGCGGGCCGGCCAGTGACGGCGACACGCGAGAGATTGTGCCGCTCGTTTGGATCGCGCCGCGGCCGCCCGGGAAGGGGTGAGAAAAACTCGGCACTCGCATGGAAAACCGGCAAACAAAGCTGACGATTCTAGGTCGGGCCTAAATAAAGCTTCACGCGGCGCATCCATTTCATGCGTAATTGCAGCGCCGCTCGCAAGGGTGGTGGTGGAGTGGTGGCGGGGCGCAGGATACCTGCCATACGCGCCGGTAATTAAATTCTTTGAGAGAACGATCGTGGAATGTACAGGCCGGAGCGTGCAATTAAAAGGGAAACGTTTCGTTTCGTTGCCCCAAAGGACTCTGGTAATTAAAAGAATACGGCCGGTAATCGAGCCGAATCCTTCGCCACTTTTTCTTTCTCTACCTTTCTCGCCCTCCCTCTAACCTCTCGCCACTGAGCTGCCTTCTTCTCGGTGCTTAATTTCTTCCTTTCCCTACTATCACGCTATCACCGCCCTCCGTCGTGCCTCTCGCTCCACCTTCTCGCGAAAATCGTGCCGGGGTGAGGGCGCCCGTGGAAAGTCGCCGAGCAGCATGCTAATATTCTTTTTCCACCCCTCCGGGGCCATCCCTCGGCGCTCGAAGCGAGTTCTCTCGCCGGTTCTTAACAGCCGTGACGTTTTTACGGGCCGAGGGCAGAGCCCGATTGAAATAGTTCCGAGCAATTATCACGCGAGAGCCACCCCGTCGACGACTGTTTTCCACCCTTATCAAACACGGCCCCCTCGCCATCTGCCTGACCAATGGCGCGAGAGAAAAAATCATTATCTCGGCTGGCTGTTAGGCCAACGCGTGAGAAGGACCGTTCTCCCTCCTCGTACCGAAGCTCGATTTACGATAAAACTTTTATGCTTTCCTTCGATTCACCATCCCCCTCCTAGGAATCGTTTTTAATTCGCTGAACTTTTCCAGCGCGTACCAGCGATACCGCTCGGCCGTGGAAGCGAAAAAATCTGGAGATTATCGACGTCCATACTACTTCGAAGCGAGCGATTCCATCGAATTGCTCGCCGAGGCAATTAAACGCAGATAAATTCGAACGACTGCCACTCCCCTAATTGGAAATTCAAACAATTTTTTTTCTGCTCTCGAGGAGGAAGCTGCGACAGGGGCTGCGACAAGCGTTTAACGTAGGGTGCCATAAACGACGGAAGTACGAGAGAACGCTGGAAGAAGAAGCCAGCGGGAGAATTCTTTCGAGTTTTATTGCCGTGGCGTGACTGATTCGTCACGCTTTCAGGTGCCGCTCAAAAATCCGACTTGATTAAATTTTTGATCAAATTACTTCGAGTTAAATAAACATCCACTGTGCGCCACTTCGACGCCCTCCCTTCGGTTGAAGCCAGGAAGAAGGGGATTGACACCCCTGCCGTTCGAATTCCGCGCATTCGTTCACGCGACACCCCGGCACGATTTAAAACCGGTGTTACAAATCTTTCCTCGGAAGATCCTCGTGGGATTTATATTTTCCCGAAATCCTATCAATTGGACGTTTAATCGAAGGAAGCATACCTCTGCACCGATATCAATATCAAAGAGGATCAATAGTTCCAAATTCCCTTAATATTCAATTTAAAATCTCCCATTAGCGTGGACAAAAAGCAGGCGAGCACATTGTTCATCGCTAAAACGAAACGTAATTACCTTCCCCCGCGTCGTCGGGGAGAAAAAGAACCGAGAAAGCCAAGAATCACCGGAAGATAATAGAAGTCGAAGCGAACCGGTAGAGACTAAGACGTACGTCGGTGCAAGAAAATTGATTTACCGGATCCGTTAATTAATCATGAAACTAATGGCTTGCGAGAATAAAGCCCCTGTCGGGCCGGTATCGCGGCGAGGAAGAAAAGGGGGAGAGCGGAAGGAGAGGAAGAAGGAGCAGCGGAGGCAGAAGAATAAGAAGAGGAAGAAGAAAAAGGGGTGGAAAGAAGCTGCTCCTTCGACTCACTTATTCGCGCTCCGTGCCGAGGGTGGAGCGTAACGCCGGGTAATATAACGGGTGGCGTCGTTTTCCACCCCAAGAGGGTTGTTCGTACCAGCGACCCTCGCCGGCTGAGGGCTGGTAATGAGACTAATAGACACGTACCGCTCGTAAAAAGCGCTTCCGCGAGTTCCTAAAGTTAAATGCGAGGAGGTGAGTGGAAAGGGGGCGTGCAATTTTATTTTGTGGTACTCTCGCCCTGCGAGTGTTGTATGCTTTTCCACCAATGCAAATTAACGCGACTTCGTTGGTGCTTTGAATGAATCGTTGGTGCGTAATTAACGACGATCCTGGAGGCCTGCGTGGCTCGCGTTTCCATTCAGCTGAGTGGTGGTTTTATCGACTATCGATTATCGTCCACCGTTTCGCTGCGATGTACAATTCTGAGTAATTCCCATCGACCCTCTGCGAGCTTCCGAGTGTTCCCGGGAAAGGCCATAGAAACAGGCTACTGTCATCAGAAGCTGGAAATTAGCTACCCTCTTTATGTCGACCTTTTACGCCGAGGGGTTGGCAGGCAGTTAATTAAAAAGCAGCCAAGTCGAATCATCTTCCCAGAGGGCGAAGATTCTCGTCTCGAAACGAACACTTACTTTTCAACACGGTGTCCGAAAAGCAATCAACGTCACGATACGAATATTTCGTCGACTCCACTTTTAGTTTCACTGCCAGATTGTTGGACCAAACGGAAGACTAAAGATCGATAAAGAACGAGATCTGCTTTTCCTCACTGATCTCTGTAATACCGAATACAAGGTTGCTCCCGAAAGAAAGTTCATTTCACCCAGACATTTCTCATTGGCGATGCACCCCCTCGAAAGCACAAGTCATGCACTTCATCGCTCGTTTCAATTCATCGCCGCGGTTATTTAATCAAACATTTCGAGCAAGCCTGTGTTAACACCGAGAGGGTGCGACCCTTTTCAACCCCCACGAAGAATCGGAGGGGATGGGAAGCATTTCGCCCGCAGAATCCGACCTTCCATCGGCAGTCCGCACCCCCACGCAAAGACTGTTACCAGTAGAACCGCCCGATAACGTTGGATCACGATACAACACTTACTTTTCCGGCCATTTGTCGGGATTTGTTCGGCCTGGGGGTTGGCGTAAGATTCATCTCGAGGTTAGTCAACAATATGCTACCCTTCTCTCCAAGGGCTCTCACCCCATTTCGTGCTCACACGCAGTGAAAACGGTCGCGGACCGCAAAGTGGATTTACTTGTTCGCTCCACGATTCCCCCGAATAATCTGATTAAACGATATGCATTGATGGACTTTCATTAGCTTCGCGGTAATCGGTAACTGTCCATCGGTGAATCACAACTATTTTGATAACCTGACGTCTTTTACTCTGTCGAATTATTTACTCGATTTTCCTCTTCAGCTTCTGGGCGACGATGAAAACGATTCGAATATTATGGAACATGGAGACGTAAACACTGGTAGAAGTGTGAAAGAGAGGCGTAAGAATTTCCATACCAAGTCGTAAAGGTGTCAAGTTAGAAGACGGTCTGTTAAATATGGCCGAGCGGTCAGGAGAATTTGAAATTCAATCACTGATGTCATAGAAACGATGACGATTCTAGGAACGCTCGGCGCCAAGTGAAACTTACGTCCAAATTCCGAGTGGTATTCTAGAATTCACGCTGGTCTCGTATTTCTACGGAATTTATGTCTACATATTTCCATAGTGGCTCGTAAATAAGTAGGTCCAGATTCGAGGGGAATGTTTAATTCGACCCTGGGAGCGATGCTTTGACGACGGATGATGGTGGCTCGCTTTTACGATCAAAGCCCCCCTTGGATCTTTGAGTGACCAGGAAGTCGTCGCAGCTCGTCGAATCGTTCATTAGCCGTTATTAAGCGTGCTCGTAAATATTAATTAATAAGAGTCGCATGTGTGGTGCAGTAATCTCTAGCGACAACGCGAAAGGATGCGACGTGACGAACCAATTAAGTCGCCAGTAATTTACGATAATCCGTCAGCAGTTTAAAAGTTTCACTAACCCCTAAGCGACCGTCTTTAAACCCAGAATAAAAATTCGTAAGATTTTATATTCCAACCCCATCCGCCCCTTCCTAAGGTAATATTTTTTACATTGCATTTTTTCACTTATTAAAAATCTTTTAAGGGGTCATTTCGCTTAGTGCGCCGATAAATTCAGCGATTTTCAGGAATTTATTGCGACGAAAATAATTATAGTAATGGAATAAAACTTTTTTCTATATATTAAACTACATTTCTACAGTAAATGAAAAATATAAAAGTAATAAAATTATTTCTTAACTTCTCTCCTCCCCTTGTAAGAAAGCGTAAGTAATTCTCAACACCCACCTCCACAAAAAAAGTCTGACGCAATTTAAAGACGACCCCGATCACTCGTTGCAGAGATATTTGTACCTCGTAGAAGAATCGAGCACCTTTGCGTTCAATTCACGTTCCAAAATCCTCCCCCATACCATGATCTAATTATTCTCAGCATCATCCCCGATGCTCCATCGACATCGGTGGACCAAAACGTTTATATTTATCGATTCGTCGAAGACGATAAATAGTCATCGACCAGGCATAACGTCGCGACGTCGCGCGTTCGAGAACCACCCAGCCACGAGATCTCGCGGAGCTCGCGACAATCAGCGCGCCCTCAAAGGGAACATTGTGGCGAAACCATTAAACCTCGTTCGGCGACGGTCCGCGAGGGGGGATTTTAATACGTCGAAAAGCATCGTCCGGTACGCTTTCGAGCGAGCATCGAGGAGATCGTGCAAAACCAGCGCGCGATTTCCGCCGATAATTTATGGCGATTATTATTTTCGCGCTCTCGAAAGGGCTCGCGAGAGAGCAACGAAGAGAGAAAGCAGCACGGGAGGGGGGGGGGCGAGGAGGGAGGTAAAAAGGACCTCGGTGAATCAGATTTATCGCCGGTTTCTGAGTTATAAGGCGGTATAGGAACCGAGTCTAAGGCTCGTAAGTCATTCCACGTGTACGCGTGTACAAGCTGGCGCACGGACACGCGCGCGTCTCTTAGCGGAGCAGAAACGAGGGATCCGCGGCGGGGGCAAGAAGCTCTTTGTTCCTGATTGCCCTGTCGCGCTTATAATTAGTAACGGATCGCGGGCTATTCGCCCGTGCAAACTATCCGCGTGTCCGCGAAACAGGGGACTCGCTCGTGTACGCCATCGAATCGTTCCACTGTCGTCTGCGAACCCGCGTGCCATGTACCCAAGATAAACGCGGAGCAACCCTCGCCCCATCGACTGGCTGATTTTTCCAGAGAGACGATTCTGTCGCTGATCGTTCCCGCCTCGATGAAAGCGAATCGCCGAAAGGAATCGACCGCGTGCGCGGCGGTTTCGTGGAAGCGAGGTCGATCGTCGTAAACGCACTCGGGGTCACGATCATTTATCACCCCTCCATTCACCCCTCCCCCTCGATGATAGATACCCAGACGGAGCGCACCTCGAATTTTCATCGAGGAATCAAACGCGCGTGTATTCTTCTCGCGGCGGCGCGATAAATCGCGGGAAAAAAGCGCGCGGCGAGCAGAGAAAATCAATTTCTTTGATAGATAAATCATAGCGGCCCGAGCGTAGAATGCCCACGGTGCTTCCCGAACAAATGATCATAGAAGCCTGTAATACATAGCGATCCATCGAGATACAGAAAGTCAGTCACTTATCACCGGGGCCCGGTGCAACGAGAGCTTTCTTTTCTACCCAAGGAGGATAAAATTGGCCCGCCGCGGCGTCGGGACTGTCGGGGCTGCGTGAGCCTTGAGAAATCGCGGGGGCGGCACCGCTACACAGCCGAGCACGTCGGGCAGAGGGGGAGGAAAGTCTCTGCGAGCTTTACAGGTCGGTGAAGTGTAAGTTATTGTTTATGGGACCGACGGGATGATCTATCGCGATGGTTGCTGGGTCACGATAGCGCCCAGCGCGAAACCTAGCCAACGCGGCCACCGTATCTAACCCCATTACAGAGTCACCGATGCCGGGACACGATCTCAAATACATAGTCCCGGGAGGGGAGCTTCTTATCAGGGGAGGAACAGTCGTACACACCGCGAACCTCGTCATTAATCAGCAAGAATATTGTACTTTCCGGGGGACGCCAGGCGTTCGAACTAACCGGCCCTTCATTTTCCAAGGGTAGCGAAGCTCGAAGGTCGAGGGTGAAAAGGCGAAAACGAATGTCCACGTCCGCCGAGGATTCCTCTCTGTGCAAACACCACAGACCTCGCTTCAGAATTGCAATTTATTCGGGTGCGCGTCAACCATAAACGTACTGTGTTGCAGAGAGCCTTTTATGTGTCATCACTGCACGTAACTCGAGAAAGAAGCACTCGAAAAAAACATATATGGCCTTGTGCTGAGGCAAACTGCAGAGCGATCGTTGGATCGCATCTACCTTGGATCGTAAGCTTTCTAATTTCGGCTAATAATCGTTCTTTGAATCACCGACGCGGCAGAAGAAGCCGAATTCCAGGACAGTAAAGCCGCGGCTTGGCGAGTCGAATCGATGGCCCGTGACGAAGAAACGCGAAAATCCGAAAAAGTGTCGGGAGGGCCCGGGACGGGATACAAATGCCAAGTGGCGTAGGAACGATCGCGGTGCGGCGCGGCGCTCTCGCGAGACCCCTTGTGAAATACGAAAGCACGTGCGCGTCGTTGGAGCATGAAAATGGCTTCGCGGAAGGCGAATCGGGGCCACCGTGAAGTGGAAGAGTCGTTCCCTCCTGACCCCCGGCAAGCCGAAAAAACCTCGTTGCGTGTACGCGAGACGCCAGCAGAGACAATCAAACGGAGGCGCACCGAGTTTTCGCGGCGGGTTTCTTGCGGTCGTTCCGCGCGGGAACAGCCGTACGTTCCCCGGATGACACTCGAACGCTTTTATTACCCGTAATCGGCCGTACTTAAGGCTCGTTCACGTGCGCGATAACGCGCGGCGCCTTGAAAGAAATGCCAACCCCCTAATTCGTCCTGGCCGCCAGCTAAGATGGCGGAGGTTCCCAACCACGAGATCCCTCCACAATTTGGGGTGGGGCATCGGACAATTTCGCGGGTAGAGATTAATTTTGGCCGCGAATAAAAAGGGGGAAGTGTCTCCACCACTCACTTACAGATATTCCATTCCAGCCAAAGTTTCGATTTCAAGATTCCTTCCTCGAAGAAGCAAGTATGTAACGACTGTGCCCCGTTCTGGGCGCAGGGAATGACCGTAACCAAAATGATCGACGACGAGACGAGAAGAGGGACGATAAAGCGGAGGGAGCGAGATCGGGACAGGCAAAAATTCTCACGCAGATCTAACGAGTGGCACGAAAGAGCGGGCGCATTCCAGCTTTCAAATCTCACCGCGAGACTGTGGTGGGGGAGGGGGCGGTAATGGAATGAGATTTCGCGTGTAGCAATATTTAATAAGGTCCTTAGTAAGGGAGCCACCAAGGGGTATAATAGCGAGAGATGGGTGTTGTGAACGCGTCAGCGGAATGGGACCACCCAACCGGGCCCCGTGCCAAGGCCCGCATGTATACGCGCGTATGTGTGCACGTGCAGCGGGGCCGGGGGCCGGGGCCGTAACCCGTGGAACCCATGGGGTCCCATGGATCACTCCAGCTTCTCTTTCTTCCGTCCTAGCTGGAGGGAATGTCACTGGAGTCACCTAAGTCGGTAGCCGAATTGTTTCCATGCAAACGAACGGGCCGCGATTAAGAAAGTGTCCGGGCCACGGACTGTGGAATGCCGGGCGGCTCCGCTCGAAAGAAACTTATCGGGATGTTCATCTTCGTCGTCCTTTTGCGTCTTCTTTCGTCGTCCGTGGGCCCAGACTGGCACGAGAAAATTCCGCGACTCGACGGACGCGCGTTTATCCGTTCAGACGGTTCTTGAAACCAACTTACGCGAGGGTTTTGCAGTTTTAGCTAAGAAGACGAGGATGCTTTGAATGGTACTGCTCCTGCTAACGATTTCATTGATAATTTTCTATGTTTTCGAGTATATAGGGGTCTGGGTTCGATCTCATAACGAAATTCTGCGGAGGTTTCACCGAATTTGCGAATTTGCTCGGTGGGTTTCGGTGTGTCGTAACACTCGTGGAACGATAATGGCGATCATAAACGACGATCGTCGTAAATAGGGAGGAAAACACGCTCGAGACCGTTTATTTGACTTGCAAATGCGACTATTTGGTCTCGATACGCGACGATTAGGCGCGAGAAATGTAATTGCTCTGTAAATGGCTCGTCGAACGCATAAACAACACGCGAGCAATTGTTCGTGACGCGATAGCAACGCCCGCGGTGGCTCTGGTCATTCGAAAATACTGCTTCGACGTAACATACGACGAGATAGCGAAGTGAATGATTGAAAATACACGATGGAGCGTGTAATTTCGATTGTTTGGTAAAAGTTAGGGAAAGATCCTTTGGAATGCTTGCGTTTTTCTTCGCTATTGCCAATCGATAATCGAAGGAGGCAGGGGAATAAGACGTTACCGTGTCAAACACGAATTCTGTCCGGGTAGTTTCCGAGCGATAACTTTAACGATGCCGAAGTCTCGGAGCGGAACGTGTTGGCCTCTTAGGAACGCCTTGGCAGCGCATGCCGCACGCCGGTAATTAAACAGAAAATGGACGTTAATAAATTCTCATGAATGTCGAGTGGTCAGATCGACCGTCGTAAAATGCACCGTGGGAAGAAGTATGCGCTTTCTCATTGGCGATACCCTCCCAATACGCATTTAGGTGGTCGAACACCAAGCTCGCTGGTACAGAAGACTTATACACCAAACGAACGAATTTATTACCGATCGACAATGTTGCAAGAAATCGTGACGAGTGCGTCTCAATTTTCAGACGCTACAACTTCGACTAAAATACCCGTCTTGCAACCAGTAGACTTAAAACTTAAAAGACACAGGAGCCGGAAAAAGGAAAGGCAATGAGTAGGTGCCATTAAATCGACCCCCTGTACCGACGACACTCGGCTATCATGGAACCTTGTTTTCCTCGCTTTCCTCGTCTTCCTCATTTTTCCTCGGCTCTGTGCCGACGAGGAAGGCCGTCCGGAGGGGACGGTAATCGTTTTCGACGGAGCGGTTCTCGCACGCGAGCACCGGCGGTGTTCGGTGCGCGCCCGAGACGGGTAATTGAAAATGTAAATGCCGGACGAATTAACGATCCGAATTGAAGGTATCCGGAGAGGGCGGGCGGGCGGGCGGATCGACGGGCGCGCGGCGCGGCGTCCGATGATAATCCGCGGATACCGACGCCGGTGGTACTGGTTCTGCGGCGGATAAACGATTGCCAATTACGGAGGTGATAAATTCCGCCGGGGCAAATCGCCGGTTATGCGCTATCGCGAACGTGTACTATGTGCACGCCCGTAATAATTAAGCGATGAACAGAAGAGCGGACGATAGGACGATCCGCCGCGCCGCTAGCTTCGATACACCGTGGGATCGATTACGGGTATCGATAGATTGCGATCGGGCGGTTGAGGCGACCCTCCCGAAGCCGACGGAGTCTCAAGGGTGCGTTGGGCAACGCTCGCTGCGTCTTCAGTGTTATGAAGAATCATGGAGATTCCTCGCGGAGTCTTTCAGTGGATACAACTGATACGTGTTATATTACTGGTGGATACAACGTATGCATTATCCGAGAATCAACAATGATGGAGAACGCTCCTTACCATGTAACTGACTTTTTCTAGTATCGTTCAATCTCCACGAAGGGGGAACACCGAAAGCACACATGTAGGGACGCGGCGAGGAGTTGGAATCGAGAGGGTGGGGGTTTAAACAACGATGGAAGGATGCAATTTAGAAGGAATCCACTGTGGTGTCGCATACAGCGGGCGGACGTATTGAATCGCTCGCCGGAATCGATTGTTTCTCGCAGGAAGGACAAGGGGGTTCGATAAAAATCGGCGCGAAGTCGACGCGTGAAATTGCAATTCCTGATAGAAATAATCATTTCACGGGGACAGACTATATATAGTATATCGGGAAAATCTAGGTTAACGAGCCTTCCATTCTCTGTGTATGTTTGTGTGTCTGTGTACGTGTGTGCTGGTGTGCCACGCCGACCGCGCTAATTAACCCCGATGCTACCGTTCGATCTCGACACCAACGGAAACGATATCGCGAGTGTAACGATCACCGCGAGGGCAAAAAGCGCGACGATTCCTTTTTCGAAGTCACCGTGCGCGCGGTATGCGACGAACTCGTAAAGGCTCGACGCTGGGAACACCTGCTCGCGATTAGCGTGCATCGTTAATCGACGATCAACCGACAAACGCGCTTTTCAGGCAAACTGGAGCGTGATCCGACCGAAACGCGTGCAATTCAGCCTTGAATCGGTGCGTAAGGCAGGCAATTGTGTATCCCCTATGTCGGAGCAGTTCGCATTCGAAGGTCGAGAGATTTTCTCGCGACAATCATACGACAGAAATACTGTAGGGGAGACCGGGGCTGGTTGGCACCAGGGGTAGGTTGACTAATTGTTAATAACTTTCCACCGACGTATGCTCTACCGCGGAGCGATTTTCTGTAGAAATAAGTCACTTCTACTATGACATGCATTTATGTCCGACCCCGCGATCACACGTTTTTTAAAAGTTACCAGCGTTTATCGAAAAATTGGCTATGTAAGTAAATATGTTTTCTTAAAGATTTTATGTTTTCACGCTGTATATAGTTAGAGTAGAATAAATGTGAAGGGACTATTTTAAAGTTTGTTTATTAAACGACCTATTGAGACTGCGTTTTTGATTTTACATAAATAATTAATGGTTATATAGAGTATTGAAGTCAAAATGATCGTTCGGGGCTGGTTGACTAATAACGTCCGGGGTTACATGGCTAAGCTGGTTAACCAACCCCATGCAGTTATATTAGTTTATTACGAACTTTTCGTTACTAAAGGTTAGTTAATAACTTATTTCACAGAACAATGAGGACATATCAAAGAAAGTCAAATAGAGGTTCAACCTCAAAAGATCTTATAGAACAAGCATGTCATGAAGTAATTCTTGAAAAGAAAAGCATTCATGCAGCTGCCGTGGAACATAATATACCGTATAAAACTCTGTATAGATATGTACTTTTCTACGAGTGCAAAAATTGCACATCAGATTGCGAAGATAGTAATTAGTTGATAGAAGATGGCGAATGTTTTTATAGTACCAGATATAAGATCTATTGCTACTATAAAGGTTTAAATTGTTATCTATTATTAAAAAGTAATAAATATTTTATAATGAAACAACTCTTGTGACATTGTGCTATTTTATTTCCACTCAGATAAGTTGTTAACAACATTTTCTTAACTGATTGCACCTATAGTCAACCTACCCCATACTGTTAGTCTACCAACCCCGACCACGGGGCTGGTTGACCAGCATGTAAGGTGTTAGAAAAACATTAAAATGCCTTAAATGATGTCACATTGAGTCAACATTAATAATTTAATCAGATAGCCAAATGTATGCCCTATCAAATATAGTAATCGATTTAATGATATTTCGCCCACATAATTTATTAAAAATTAAAAACTGAAAAATTGGCCTACCAGCCCCGGTCTCCCCTATACTCTGACGTGTTCTTATTAGTCTGGATCGCGACGGTACTCATATAGACTCTTGGTTCTAAAACCATGCTTCCCCCCGTGCAGAATTCGAGATCGACATTAATCTCCCAATCACGGAGCGGGATAGCCCCGAATGGAACGCTAAACGCTGGAAGAAAAATCGCAGCGGCAGATATTAGGAGGGCGATTCGCGGCGAGCCAGCGAATTCACAACGGATAGGTTCCCGAGTAACTCGGATCCATGGAGCCCCGGCCGAGAGACTCGCGAGGTAATGGCCGATTTTTTGCTCGATCCGGAGACACAGCCCGAACCGGGGCCTTTTATTGGGGCTTAAGCTGCCGAGAAAAGAAGGTGGCTCCATGATAGATGCGAGCGAACAACGGCTACATGGGTGGCCCTCCCGTCACACGCGGCCTACTAGCCACCCCGAAGACATTCGCTGTGTCTCTGATATCAGAACGCGTCCTGCTCGATACCGCCCGTCGATCCTGCCGACGAATCTGCGTCGAGTAACCGCAGAGGACCAAGGCGCCGGCGCCTTCAAGCTCCTTGCACGTGGACGCAGGTCTAGTTACGGTTAGACCAGAGGAAACTAGAATTTGATTTGGGATCTAAGACGGATTCTATACTCGAGCTCATTTTAGAAGGAACTTGCCGACCGACGAATCGTTGGCGTTCATTGGTGCCGAAACAAATTACTATTGGCTATACCCCAAACAAACACTTCCTCGGAGCCAATGAGCTCATTCTACATGTGCGAATAAGTTCCTTCTAAAATGAGCTCGAGTATAGAACGAATGGGGTAAATTCGATAGGCTTGGCCCTAAGAAATAGTGGAATTTGATTTTCAAAGAGCAACCCAGGACCTTCAGGTATCCCTTTACTTACAGCTCAAGCAATATGTATCTGGGTTTCATCGAAAGCAGTGGACTACCCTGAAATCTCTTTGATGTTTAGGTCGAACGTACGAACCACGAAGTGTCGATAAAGGGATGCCTACAATTTGTACGGGCATAGGGAATATATATAGTCCCAGCGGTGACTAAGAAGTTTTTATGAGAATAAACTACGGGCAAGATGAAAGGACGGGGCGACAGAAAGTTTTGTCAAATTTCCATGGGTGTGTCGATAAAGAAGAATGATCGAAAAATCCATTATGGCGTAGAAAGATTGAGGCGTCATTCGATGAAATATCATGGGTCACAGTTACTGTCATTCTCTGCTTAGTTTCGAGAAGGGTAAAGGAATCTCTGCTCGTGGAATGGCCGAGCAGTATGTATTTTTGAGGGTCGCTATAAACCGTGAACAGTTAGGAACGAAAGTGAAACGTTGCAATATCTGTGCTCGAAGTAGTACCTACGTGAAAATGCACGCGAGTCCATGTTTATTGCCTCGGTCCATCGGACCCTTGGCAGGCGATTACCCCGCCAAGTCGCGGAGGAAATTGTAAACAGTAAACAGAAGGTTACGAGGAGTGCTCACCGTGGCCGCCGTAGCGAATCCGTAATCCATAGTCCAAGTCCAAGTCCTCTAGCCAGTGCTTTTCCTCGATTAAACGGCCCGTCTTTGCTACTCTCGAACGAACACGCTCGTTACGCTATCCATTTCCCGCTGCCTCTGCCTTGATTCCTCTCACAATTGCACACTGGTATCACACTGTGCACTTACTATCCTCCAAAGTCGAATCACAGCAAATGCTATCGAACCCACTTAACCTCTTTGCTTTGTCTGCCGCGAGATTGGGGACCTCTCGCGGTATACGTATACCACTAAACAGCTACATATATGAATAGTAGCGACCAATTGAATATTATTACTCTGTTAAACTACTCTACTGAATATTATTCTGATGATGGTATCTTATATCTCGAATACGTATATACGCGAGTACTTCGAAGTATTTTGCAAATACACTAAATATTGCGTTTAGGAGAAAATACTGCTTAGATTTAAACTGTTTTAACACAATAAGGTGAGGTGTTTAGACGCGAATTCGAGGTTATGGGTTCGTACGACTGACAAGTATTTAGCAGCGTAGAATACGCGGGACGCGACTCGATCGGCCAACGAGTAGATCGGCCCCGGAAACTGCTCAATTAGCTGATACTCTTTAGCGGGCGCATCATACTGATCGTTGTTAGACGCTAATGAGTTTAGTAAGTCGCGGGAATACACTTTTCGAACTCGACGCCACGTAATTCTATTCAATTTCACAGGTTTATGGAGCGAGTGATACCTCGGGACTTGGTACAGGCACGGTGTGCGGAAGGACTACTGAAAGTCACGTGACTAGTATTGCGCTATATTTATCGATAACGGTATATGTCGGTATTTGTATGTCGATATATCGATGTTTTAAACTCTAATGCTAACTACAGGTATCGATGGTTTTGGGCAAAAGTCAAAATATCGATAATTTTTACTGCACCTTCTTTCGTCCCAGCCAATTCAAGCTAATAGTTTTCGAATTACTACGTGTAGGTAAGTAAAATTCAGTAATTCTTTTATATAATATGTTTCTTATTAAAAAATGAATTCTAGTTTCCTTTATAAATACGATTTGAAAAGTAAATTACTTGTTTTCAATTTAATACGTTGAATCTTAATTTAAAAAAATAATTTTCTAATACTGTACAAACACTTTTATCTTAGAAAATTCTTTTTAATCCAAAATGACATCCTCTTGAATATAAGTGGCTTATTTTTAATTGGTAAATTAATACGATCTTCGTATCGATATTATCAATATACAACAAAAATATATATTATACACATAAGAAAAAGTATTTGACCAAATAACATGAAAATTACTGAAAATTATCAAACACACATGGATTTTTACACGAATATCAACACGTGCATGGCTTACTTTCCGCGGGAATTTTTGACTCGAATTTTCTTCCTCGTCTTTGACGAAATGTTTCGCGCTGCTAAAAGAATATTCATGAAGAATATTCCGATGTATTTACGGTGAAATTCAACGTAGTGTAGGTGGAAGTTAAAATTTATATAGCCCTATAGGGATAGAGAAGATAACGTTATTCTACTGGTAATATTTCTTTAATTAAAAGATTTGATTTCTTGCGCGAATGAAAATAATCCGCAAGAACCAGTACAATTCCATTCTATCCTTATAAACGATACGACGATACAGTCATCAATTCTTGGACGGCGGTTTTAGGACATCAGGAAGTTTTTCAGCGGACCACCATAAACGTGACGATTGAATAAACTGACATCAGTCTTAAGAGTCGAGTGGAATATAGCATCTAACAGTATTATTCCCAAACGTGTTGTGCAGGGATTGACAGAAAAAGGCGAGAGTCACTTGGGAATCGTTAGCAGGATCTCCGACGAGGCTCCGCTGGCTCGTCAGGATAATGATGCGACACAGGTGGTGATTCAAAGGAGTCCTTCTCATTTACAAAAATGATCGCCTGTCACGCGTGAAAAACCGGAATGCAAGGTATCCACGTACAACATAGTGGTCGTTACATCCCCATGTGCACAATACTCGGGTAACAGATAAGTCTGCTCGATATCATTAAGCGTTTCGTGTCCAGATGAATTTGTTTACTAAACTCCCAACCGGCCTGAGAACACGTGATCCCATACAGCATAGATAAGGTCCAAAGCTCGTATTAAAAGAGAAAATGAAGCTTGTTTTGCCGGTTTCGGTAGGGTTACGTAAGCCTATCGGGAGGACAGCAGACATCCGTGAAAGAGGAACGGACAACGTTTGAGGAATGCCGAAAGTGGAAGAAAAGGAGAGGTCAACATGACCGGCAGAAGCCGCGAGGCAAAAGAAGGGAACGACGAAGCTCGATGAGATTCTGGTTTTAATTAGTTGGAACCGCCGCGTCGCGTCGGGAGGAACAATCGATGGCATTAATGATGTCGCAGATAAGAAATCAGCCTCCGAACTCTTGTTCGGAATCACGGCCCCCAGCGCTTCTGTAACGACCCCTTCGACCCCTCGGATTCCTCCATCGACGCCCGAACAGATATGATTAAAATCTTCATAGACACCTGCTCCCTTTGCTCTTCGATAATAAAAACAGGCCGCTGTAGTTTCTCTCGCGTTGTTATTCAAATACATCACGCGTATCAAGCTTAAGCCCCTTCGAAGAAAGAATTCATACTCGAGTCGTGTCAAATGATGTAGACTTCAATCCTGCTGCCGTTGTGCATTCCAAGACCCTTCGTATTATCTTTTAATTGCTCCATTAAGAGTGATGGAAAGACGTATTTGTAAGTGCATCGATGCACAGAACGTGAAATTCCGATTCCCTCCCGCTGGCAGGGTTGGAGAGCGCGGTGAAGTGGAGCCGATAAGGTGAGCTGAGGCATGAGAACCACTGGGCCGTTTACAATTAAGCAATGTAACCAAGTCGCAGACGCGTGGAGCGTCGTGTGTGGTCTCGGGGTTCGAATCCCACCTCTCCCTATCCACTCTTTCCACCCGGTACCACCACTCCACCATTCGTGTCCCCACCACTTGGAGGTTCTCTTCAGCATCTCTCGTCTTCGTTTTTCTCTCATTTCTCCTCTCCTGCGCCGCGGCTCTTTACCTTCTTCGCTCGAACCGAAGGTGGTGACTCATCCGCCTATCGGCTACCACGGATTCGGGAATTCCTCTTCAGGTTCACCGACGTTTCTCCATCCGACGCGGAATCGTTGCGAAACGCCGGAGATTCGTATCCAGATCACGAACAGCGGGGATCGATGTCGCTGTAATTGGCGCTGAGATGATCGCCAACGCGATAGGTTACGTTGATACGTTTCCTCCGGCTTTCAAATTTCCTTGGTGCTCTTTTCTAGCTAACTTGCCTGTGACTCGCACGTTCGAGTGCCGAGCGGACCAAGGTTTGAGAAACTGGTTCCGATCGTCGAATAGAGCTGTGACGCGCGAGAAGTGTCCTCGGCCAGGCATGTTTGGAGTTCGGACTTGTCCGGAGGCGCGGACCCGTAAAGGTGGACATGACACTAGGAAACTAAATACCGGTCGGCCGATCCTATGATTCCCGTCGAGTCCGTGCCCTGTCAGAAAGTATTGGCCCACCCGGACCCATCTCACTTAATTTTCGTTAAAGTCACCTCGATCGGGGGATCGGATCATCGACAGTCCGGTATCGTCTTACCGACTTCATTCTCTATTCACACTGCACAGCGACCGTTTCGGATAGATTGGATTCGACGCTTTGAGAGAAAGATTCCCACAACCCACGAATTCACTGAACTTTTTTGCACGCGCTTTACGGTGCATATTTTACGTGGCGTCGATTAGAATGGAAATTTATCGGGTAATGGTTTAAGGACCGGGGACAATTTCGGGGCAGATACAATCCTCGGTATTCTCTGCAACCCTTTGGACGGTTAATGAAGAGTTCGCCATATCCCTGGATGGCAGCTGACGTTGCATTCATGCATGAGAGTGGCGCGTCCCGGTCATTTGGCCTCTCGCGCGACTAAAAACAAGCCAGCGCTCGAGTTTTGTCCGATCGGTGCTCGGTAACGCGCCTTCCATGGGGACCGGAGCAGAAGAAAATTTCAGGAGGGGACCATCGACCCGCTGGCCCACACATCGAGTTGCCGGAACACGCGGATTGAGCCATTAAAGCCCGCTTCGAGCTGTTTCGGGGAAATCCGCGAGACAGAGAGTTCGTTATTGTTCCTTTGCCCGCAAAGAGAATCGCTGTCTGCTCGCCACGGTCCGCTGAGGATAGCCAGCCCCTTTTATCAAGGAATCTACACGATCCTCTCGCTATTAACGTTTCGAATCGGTATTCAAGCTATTCGCGCTGTCTAACCTAATCTATACTCTCCTCTTGCTCTGCTCTGTTTCGAGATTTTCAAGCATTCCAGGGCCGGCGTTATCTTCGTTAGTTGCTTCTACACTCGTTTCAAGTTTGGTAAATAGTAGCTTTAGGGATCCACTCTGATAGATGCTTCCTAGCCGGAGTGTTTTCTGCAGATCGGGAGGAGAGACCAACGAATTGTACAACGGGTGGGATTTTTACTCGAACGAGCGAAGAATCGCGAGAACATCGATGCCCAACCACGCGCGAGACCTTCCACCAGATAATTTATTGGTCAATCAAAATGACGCATGGAGGTATAAGGTGACACGTCAGCGTACACGGCTGACCATTAATTTTAATACCCGTCACCATCAGATCTCCCGACGCTGCTTTCCACGTTGGCTCCCCACTGACGGCCAGCGTATCCATCGGCATCGGCTACCGTACGACTAATGCCCCGTTCACTAACGACGATCATCCTTGAAGATCTCAGTCTACCGATCTCTCACGGCCGCCACGAATTATTATCCTCCTCTTAATCCCGCGTAGCCAGCTACCACGAGACCTAGGAGCCTTCTACGTACATATGTATAAGGCAGCCGCGAGAAGGAAAGTGGAGAGATGCTGCGAGAGAAAGGGCGAGCGTGACGGCTAGAGTAGGGTAATTGTGGGAGAGATGCCGCACTCGGAGAGACGCCGCACTATCGGTATTTCAAGGATATCGGTAATAAAACACATCATTGCCGATTTTATTTGTTTAAGGCTGTTCATTTGGGTTAGTTTGTCAAGCCAGAGCGTGTTTCCTGTATTATTGTTAAAGATTTTGCTGTTTTTCGAGGTAAGCCTAGCGTACTTTGCCTGAAAAGTTATACGTCGCGTCTATTTTTACTAATATAGTAGCTAAAAATTCATAGTTTTTCTTGATACAACATTTGTAATACGTTAAGGGGATGTAGAATATTTCCTTGGCAGAATGGGTTACTTTCGACTTAGCATGTGGAAATACGAAAGTGTGGCGTCTCTCCCAGGCATTTCGGATAGACGCCGCACTTTTATTTGGGATAGATGCCGCACTTTGATACTGTACTGTTTCTGAAACTAAGTCGATTTAAATGATGTTTTTAATGTTTAAAATACCGAAAAAGTTTTTTCAAATAGCTAACGTGGTATCTCAAGGCAAATTATTTATTTTTAAATGAATAATCTTATAATCGAAATATATTTGTGGACTATGTCCTCTTTTTTCACATTTTTTTTTATTTTAATCTCAAGATGCCAACTGAATATAAAAAAAATTTCGAAAAGCAGATATAATATCTGTTCCTACTGTACCCATTTAATTTTCCAATTTTATAATTGTATAAAGTAAAAATGTTTCATTTTACTTTGTTTTTATTATTTTTTTATATAAAAAGTTAGAAGTAACAAGTTTAAATCGAAAATTAAACGTGTTTTGAAATGCGGCACCACTCCCGCATGTGCGGCATCTCTTCTACCAAAGGATGTTTTTAGTTTCAATTTTTTTAAGGGTGACAAATATTAAAATTTTGATTTTCTTTAATGCTAGTAGAATCACAAGATGTTGAACTAATAAGATATATCCTTGGAAAACATTTTCATTGCAAAATTTAGACACGGTGACAATTTTGCGTAACGTGCGGCAACTCTCCCACAATTACCCTACAAAGTAACGAATGAGGATTAAAGTGAACGGAAGGTAGACCGTGCCCGCGGAGAAGAAGAAAAAGATCGCAGTGAAAGTAAAGGGAAACGCGGACACTGAGGAAAGCAGAGGAAGGAAAACGAAGACAAGGGAACTTAGAATAAACTGACTGAAGCACAAGAAGCTGCACAGTGGGACGAATCGCGAATCTAGGTGGAAAAAAATAAGTAATGGCCAATTTTTATACTTTTCAGGTTGAAAAAGACGGGCAATATATTTTTGATAAATACAGAAGTATATATACATATTTTTATTGTTTCAAACGCATAGAGGGTTATAACTCGTACGATGAGCTGGCCCATTAAACCTATCGTCATTTTTATTAGAATAGGGATCGTTTAAAATTTCTAGTCCTTTCAGCAAATGTAATGTACCTTTTGGAATAGCTTCCTTCTTTTTACATGGTAATTCCCTGAAAAAAAGAAGCGCTGCGCAAATTAACTTCAGCTTGTGATACTTTTGCATATAATTATATTTTCAATCCATTAGCACATATTAGCAGTTCAAATTAGCATAAATCGAAACTATCCGTAGTAACCTTACAAATTATAATGGAATTACAGTGGCATTTTGTGGCATTGGTTAGTAATTAAGTTTTTTAAAAAAAAAAGACCTTTTAAATTTTGCATATTCAATGCCCCATATCTAACATTAATAGAGGTTTTTCCAAGTAACCAAAATATGCTAAATTAAGAATATATATTAAATTTTTATAATATACAAAGGTTTTTAAATATTATACTTACCTTAATGCGAAAAAAGCTCTAATTTCGAAGCAATTTCCTCAGGATTGACTTTTTGTCTTCAAACATATGAACTTGAACGAACCGATTTTCGAAAACGGTGTACATTAAAAAGATAATATGCTGGATTTGCTCTAATTAGACATTTTAGAGCCAACATATCGATTCTTATAAATATTGGTGACTTGAATTTTTTCCACCTAGATTCGCGATTCGTCCCACTGTGAGCTGGTGCAAAACTCACGCCGGTTCAGATACGATCGTACCGAACGCCTCTATGCCGGCGTCTGGTTATATCGGTGGTACGCCAAGAACGCGACGATAGGTATGCAGCCGCGGTAAGTGCAACGTCGATTGATAGCGCGTCCCCTTATCTATAAACCATTTCCACTTTTTTCCCCAGCGGCTTATCGCGCGCAGCTCAGTATCGGCGCGGCTCGAGAATTCTACGATGTTATTTACGGCTGATTAGCCGGGCCCAATAATTTCCTTCCGTGTTACTTTATTGAGAGTGGCGAACCGGCGCGCAGTTTCCCCGCGATTTATGGCGGCAGATAGAGGAGGCGATAGGACGCACGGGCAAGCCCGACGCGTCCGAGTGAACTGACCCCGTATGCAAACAGAGCCCCGGGGGAAAAGAAGTCGCCTGGCAATTCGACGGAAAATTTGTATGATGTTTCCCTGGTAGTAGGTCTGCGTGTTGCATGCATAAGAGAGACGTACAACCGAACGGCAAACAGGGCTGCCCGTCCACCGATCAGATTGTCCCCCGTCGAAACGGAAACGGCTCGTTTCTCAACGATCCTCGTATTTGACCCGCATCTATCACCTGGCCATCATCGACGTTTCAATCGATGACCCCGCCGCTCGTATCTTCGGCCCACATCGGCCCCGCGGCTGCTTTCCACGGACTTTTCCACAGAGCGGCGGTAACGTCCGTTGAATGAATCACGTGGACGTCGAGACGGATGCATAATTCTGAGGCTGCATGTGGATGACTGGCCCCTGTCCGCGGCGCGTCACCGGAGACGCACGGCTACTCAGGAATGTCGAACGGGTCGGTCACAGGGTTAATGCCTGCCGCTGCCTCCTCGCGTGCCTGCGACTTTTCCCCGCCCGGTTTTGTATCTCATTTGTAAAGATTCCGGGACAAAGGAGCCAGGAGAGGGAATCGTCTTTATGGATCTGCGGCGCGCTTGACCCCAAGCTGCCTCGCCACTGGGCCCTGGCTGCCGGACAGACAGAAGCGCGAGTCTGTCAAGTGGCGCGATTCTAATCTGACAGGGACGTATCGGCCACCGGTGGCCTCTTCGTGGTCCCGGGCAATCGGGGAATACGTTTCGGACCACGCATTACCAGGCAACGAGCACCAATGATTTACATAAGTTTCGGACCAACGAATCGTATTAACGCCACGTATCGATAGCCTGCCCTCCTTACCGTCATCTTTTATTCGCTCTCGTTGCACATTCCCAACGTTCCGTCGCGCTGCTCAAACACTCTCCGCTTGAATCCTATGTAGAACAGACTTTCAGCGCACCTTTTGCGTGAAGCAGTTGGTTAGCCGATTCGTTGTAAGTCGGAGATCCTTGTAGTCAATTTTGTTGCAGAAATGGAACGGTTGTTATTGGAGATTTATGGGGTTTTATTGAAAGGAAACCGAATGCATCGCGAGAAAGTTAACAGCAATTTAGTCGACGGAGTGGTTTTCGAATGAAACAAGCTGTTTCCTTAATCAATTTCGAATATCTCGCGCTCGATCGTCGGTATACCTGATTTGCGAAGGTCTCCTTTTTTTCTAACAAGCCCTGTGAAATATCGTGGGACAGATCAGGTATCGACGAACACGGCGGACTTCCGTCTCTCAACAGAAGTTCTTGTAAAAAATAATCGTCGCTGATTATTCAACGCGCCGGTTTCTTTCCCCGGACGCGGCTTGTACGCTAATGTCGTCTATTACTTACCAGGTACGTTCCCCGGCGACGCAGGACCCTTGGAAATCCTCGGCGATCTGTTTCGTCGTCGAAAAAGAAATATCGAGGAGCACCGGCGCACGGTAGACCGATGAAATTATTTATCTCCGACGTCCACGTACTCTATCTTCGATCTTCCCATTCTCAATCTTAACTTTTACGACTGTCGTTCGAGCTTCGCGTGATTTCGTCACCAGTCGCCTAGAAATTTCGAATAGATACTGTATAACCCTTTCAATGATTCGCGGAGCTTCTATTTCAATCGACAGTATCAACGCTCGTTAATGAGGGCTGTAATTCCAATTTTCCAACCCTCTCTGTCGTTGCAATTAATTTGAACAGAGAGGGCTGCTCTGATTCGTCCTGTATGTATCGCGACTTTCAATCCACCGTGTGCCGAGGGGATTGCGAAAAATGTGGAAACGATTGGTGGGACAGGCAAAACACGGCTCGTCGAAACAGCTCCGGGCGATGGTTAAATGAAGTATAAAACGCGTTAACCGACACCGCTCACCGTGCAGCACACGCGCCGCGTTTACGGTATAACGTAGGCGTGGCTGGTTTGATATCAACGATGGCCACCTTTCGACTGTAAATCAATCGATATCGCGGCAGCAGGAGGGGCTTTTCATGGGGTTTGCACGAGCCTGAAATACGGCTCGGCTCGGGGGTGGAAGCATGCGCCAAATGCTGAATGCGAATCGACCCGCCCCGTACCTTTTATCCGGACACCGATCCTCTCCACCATCTTTCTCCCGCTTTCCACCCGCTATCTCGCGTCCGCCGATGCACTCCGATAAACATCTGGCTCGATTGATTTCGTTGCCGGCGTTAATTACCTAGCGTCTAGTGCCGCGCTTTCACAGTGTCGATTGCTTGATTGCGTTAACGACTCGAGGGTACCCGGGCGATTGCTTTTATTCCCTCTTTAACTATCTCTTTGGCGATCTCGGTCGTTAATCCGGGACGTTCAGTTGGAATTATTAAATTGCGCAACAAAATGTCAATGTATAGGTGCTTCTGGCACGGTTCGTATCTTATTCGCTTACTCGTTGATCACCCGAATAACTCGCCGATATCGTGCAATTATTTTTAATCGACTTTTTATCCGGTCGGTGCTCGGAAAGGTGCACTCGAGCGATGTAGAAACCTGCAACAAACTCTCTGGATCAGAGGGAGAGGAAGATCGGTCGTGGAGAGAGAACACAGTCGTGATACGTGGCTCGTGATAGTGGGAATATTTAATTCGCTTTTTTAAATAATCCTTACAAGGTATTGGTACTCGACATCGTGTCGAGCCTTTCCGTATAGCATAGGTAAATAAATAACTAAGTTACTTTTTAAACAGTCTATCGAGACGACGTTCTCGCTAAGTTTCGCTTTATTTACACGACGATTTATCAATTTATATATATATATATTTATATACCTATACATAGGTCGTTTCTATTTACTTCTCTCCGTATATATATATATATATGTTCTATTGCACATCGCAATTGTACGATATCTTACATTTTTTACAATAAATTAAACGGAATAAAACTAGCTTCTCATCCTCTCCTCACACGTTCTTAGTAGACTTTCTTCTCGTTCCGCTCTCAATACTGGTTTTATCTTTATATCAGAGAATGATGACTGTTTAGACCTGACTGTTCTGGAGAAAACTGTACAACAAATGGCACTGTACAACCCATTTCACCTGACTCGCGTGATTCGCACTTGATACATTCGTTGAAATGGTTCGATTCTTCCTATCGTTTCGGTTTTTTTCTTTTAATATCAAATTACTAATCGCTAGGAACGTGCGTGCTAAGTCTTTTCTCACAAAACGATCGCGGGGAATGCTAATTACCGTTGCGATTTCTGCGCGAACGGTGATTAGCATTCGCGCGGATTTTGACTCCGGTAACTGAGCTTTTTCACCTCCTGGTCTCCTTCGATCTCGATCAAATAGGAAGCTCTAAGACAACGAACACGTCGGGATTCGTCGAGCAGTCGTTCAGACGTCCATTCAGTGGCACTGAACGAATACCCGGATTTATCGTACGAAAATGAGAACGACGGACTACAAACTTTCATTCGACAACCTCCGAGCTTTCGAAAAGCCTTTGGTGCGATGAGGTCGGTGATACCGATCCGTCGAACACCTTCGCCTCCAAGGCGAAATAACGAAAATGTTTAATCTTTGGATTGTAGATCGCTGTGACGTTACTTTTCATGGAATGTAAAGGAGGAACGCTGTACAACACCTGGGATGCTAACAGGCGTCGCGAGAAATGATAAAATGAAACGAACACTCGTGCACTTACAGAACATTCGTTTCCACTTCTCAATCGTCGAGCAATCCTAACAGATACCCTCTCTTCTCCGTTTCTATCAAGACACAAAGCGAGAAAAAGTTCCTCCTTCCAAGTTTCGCGGGATCCCGAAACAGTGAAGCTTGTCCATAAATTAAGTTCAACCAGTTGACTGATCCGATTGCCGTCACTTTGCTTGCAGCTCAGCGGCCTGCTCCTCTTCCTCCTTGGTCAGCGGCACCGTCGAGTGATTGTAGAGACCCTGGGCCATCAGCTGAAGAGCGAGAGGATTTTTCTGGCCACTGGCCTTCTTGATCTTCGCCCTCTTGTTCTGGAACCAGATTTTGATCTGCGCCTCGTTCAAGCCTAGATCCCTCGAGAGCTGTTGCCTCCTTCTCTCCGTGAGGTATCGGTTCTCCGCGAACTCCCTCTTCAGCCTGGCCAGTTGCTCGCCGCTGAACGCCGTCCTTGGGCGCTTCTCTTCGGGGGTGCTGCCGCTGCTGCGGCCGTCCGACCTTTTCACCCTCCGCGTCCGTGGACCTGGAACACGTGAGGACCCTAACGTTAGCTGCTATCTGCCAGCGTGTCTGATGAATTCTGGCTCGATGCGAGTGGCATTAAACGATCTCAAAGAAACATTGCCCAATTACACGGGGCTGAAATTTCAAATACCCGATCTAAACGGTAGTTTACTAGAACCCCGGAATAACTTATCGTGTAAAACGACACGCTAATTATCTCGTAGATACCGGTTGTCGGTCAGACGCGCACCAACGACGCGGATTTTCCAATGAAATTCTAAACGAAACGATCATCTGTCTCCCGCACGGACGTCATTCTAAGGACTACGAAGGGAGGTGTATAAACCAGCGGAGATTAGCCTTACATAACGATTCGTAATACCCTTCCGTGGCCCGCGGAGGACATTGATTCAACAAATTTACGCGTCAATAAATCTGAGAAATTAACGAACTGCGCGAGCAGTGACAAACTTTACGACAACTTTTATTGTCTAGCCGGTCTCTTAAGTGTTTCCCCGCGGCCGCCCGTGAGCACTGCCTACCGCTAGCGAGCTGACTCCATAACGAGGGAGCTTTAGCTGGGAGGAGTCGACGCCTGGGATCTTCCTCAGGACCAAATAAACGTCTGTCTCGAGACGTAGGATAGCTAGCGCGAGGTCCTTCCCGCGTTTATCGTCCTGCGAGGCTACCGCGAGCCCTTCGGACTCCGCTGGACTCAGCTCGCACGGACTTAGGCAGCCAACGACTCAATCGTAAATCAAACGCGTTATTACACCGCGCAACAGTCCCGCTAACGCCGCGAATCCTCGCGGTTCAGTCGCTTTAGGAACGCAGACGAGGTAGAGATTATTAATTATTTCTCGCGAGACGATCGGTGTTCGCGAATCAACGCGAAAGTGATCGGGGCAATCACGCGAACCGACGGTTCTTCGACCGCGAGAAGCGTCAGTAGATTTTCGTATTTCTACCTTTTTTAGGCTCTTAAGGTAATCTCTGTACGTAGCAGTTTTCTACTGTAGGTATTAATTTGCTATCCGCGTTGGAAGCTCAGTTCAGCTGATGGACGCGAGGCTAGACGAATCGAGAAGTTTCTTGCGTGCTGCAAGTGCCGGGATGTGGGGCCAAGTAACGTTTATACAAATCGCTACAATTTATCGATCTAGCTAACGGCGATGCTTCTTCGTCCTTTAATTCTAGCGTAGAAACCAACAAACGGACGTTGATTATTACTTTCCTCGCTGCCGGCTAGTAGTGCGATGCTCAAGATAATCTCTAGAATGATAGGAGATAACGGATTTCAGATGAGGCGATGAAAGCAAGCCTGAGACAACCACTACTCTCAATCCACCATCAATCTTCTCTAATTTCTTGCTCAATTCTTACTGAGCTGGTGTAACTCTAAGTGGTACAACCTGGACATAAAGCTTTGCCCATCGGGAAGTGGCAACAGTTTCAGAGATCGACATTTCGCATTTGATATTCCTAGACCGAAGAGAAACCCCAACGACCCCGGATTTTCCTCTCCCTTAGCGAGGCCTCCGCGCTAATAATTCACCGCGCGCGATGCAGAGACCACGATTCAGCAGCAACGCCGCGAGGGTCGTTCGTAAGCGGCAAACGCGAGTGTAATTGCAAATAAATCAAATCGTAACGATCAACAACGGTGTTATCGGCCACGCTGATCTGTCTGGGTGGATGTTACGCGGAAATCCCGCTTCCAACCGCTTAACACCGTCCTCCATCATCCGCGGTCCAACCTTTATTCGCCGGCTTTCCATCCACGCGAAACGAAGGACCTCGCGAAATATGCCTGGTATTAACGTTCCTGGTGACTCGGGAAGATGTACGAGTAGCGCGGCGAGAGACACTTATCTTCAGATTGCTCGAGCCTCGAAAAGAGTGGATTTCAGGCGAAAAGTTGGGGCACTGAAGTTGTGAGTGCAAGAGGGTGTGCGCCATGGAAGAATAAAACGATGCATGAAAATAGAGGCGTGGCAAGTGGGCGATCCACTGATTATTACACTTGTATTTAAGGATATCTACGGTTCTCGCGGCTGATCGGATCGTTCCGCGGTCGTCAAATGGAGGAAAGTTTCCTGGAGCCTGTCACAGGAAACATAAATTAATCGGCTGGCAGAAAATCCGCGAGCTGGCACGTGCGTGCTTTGCGGTGAAAGTCATTTTGCTAGACGCGATCATTCAAAGTGAAGATCGCGGACGGAGGAGAGCAGGGGTTTAAATAATATTATCGGAAAAGCAGTTTGTTCCGCACCATCGAGCGTCGACGTAGCCGAGGGGCTGACGTTAGTTAGTTCCTCGCCTCTGATAGGCTCCTTGGAACGAGAATAACATCGATTCCTAAACGCACAGGCGTGAAAATCCATCGAAGGGATTCGTCTTCGTCTAATCCTGGAAACGGTTGTAGAATATTCCCTGGGATTATAATGCCGTACCGCTTGAAAACCACGATTTATTGAGGAAACCGAGCACGGACGATGATCGAACCTGTATCGACGGTCGTAAATTCCGTCTTAGCTGGTTTCTCGGAAACGTTATCGTCCGAGAGTTTACAGTTTCGCGGTTTCAATTTCATTCGAGGGAATAACATTAAAGAGACCACAAATCAGTTTTTTTCACGCGAAGCGCAAAAAACCAGCAAGGAGAACCTGGAGGTGAAATTCTACGTCAGATCTAATCCGAAGCTATCCGAGCGATTCGTCGAAATCCCTGAAATTATTCGCGTAGGATACAAGGGTGCGAGGGGAGCGCAAAAATATCTAGAACGTTGGGAATATCGCGGAGAGGGAGGAAGGGAGAAGCAGCTCCCGCAGTTTCTCGTTCTCCTCTTCAGAAATGACTGAGGTAACGAACGGTCGGCAGTCTAATTACTTAAGCGAAGTAGTCTCGTTGTCGGTGGTAGGAAAGAGGCATTCAGAAACCCACTTCGCGCTCTCTCGACTTCCACTCGCTTCCAGCTTCTCTCCCGTGTTCCTCGGCTTCCATTTAAGGAGCCACCCCCTCGCCCCCCGACTCCTCTACCTCCCCAACGTCTCGAGGGTAAAACCAATAACGTTAAGACGCCCTCTCGCCTCGCGGGAGTACATCCCCCGAAAGTACCTCGCATACCGAGGACGCGCGGCCGCCAAGGAGCACTAATTTCCTCTCAAGCTATCCTTGAGTTAGACGTCAGCTACCGGCTGGCTACGTTTGCTCCGCCGTTTCTCTTTAACGTGCCGCCCTTGATTAACGCCACCAGCAACTGTCAGTTCTAGCAACGCTGCTCGCGAGCCACCGCCTTTGTTCTCCCTCAAAATTACTTCGATGAACTTGCGATTTCGCCAATTCGCCGAGGGCTATCGCGGTGGAAGTACGTTCGCGAGCGAGCGACAAAGGGGATGCAGGAATTCCTATTGAAGAAGCAGAGTGTATATTTAAACAGATGTTCGACAGAAGGCAAAACAATGCGGCGGTTGCTTTTTCCCCCCGTCTTGCGGAAAGACCATTCGAACGGCCGTCATTTATTTCTTGCCAGGAATTTCATCGATGTAATTCAATTGACGGAAAAACTGGTCGGGATCGGGAACAATTAAACTGCTTCATCATTGTCCTGTCATCACGGCGACAATCCAGAGAGCATTTTGTCGCCGAAGGACGCGCTGCGCCGCGCCGCGCCGCGCCGTTTCGTGCCGACCGCGGCGTCCTCTCGTTCTATCCTTGAGCCGGATGACAGCCAGCGATTCCGCCTCCTCTTCCTCCGGCCGTGTTCCCCCTTGACACGCCAGGCCTTTGCGTAACGAAACGTAGAAACCGCCTGATCGGTGTTTCAGTTTTGCTGCTTGGCTCGCTCGTCACGTTGCTTTTAATTGCACGTGGCATCGACGTAGAGTCAGGGAGGAAAGGGGCCACGATCCGTGGATAGAATCGGGACAGAAACGATCGGCTGGATTGTCACGAGAATCTGGCGATTGGCGGAAGAAAAGGCTAGGCGAATCGGTTTTACTTCAACTGCCGCGAGGATTTAGCGAAATCATCCTGCGCTTAAACGACTAAGAAACATTCGATTTACCTGACGAGCAGCTTCTACCGTGATCGAAATTTATTGCTAACTTCTTGCGAGAGACCGCCGAGTTTTTGCGATAGCTTCGCCGATTCAGTTCGCCCCGAGGAACGAGAAGAAGTAGATACTTAGTTTCGAAATGCCCCGCTCTCGAGTTTCGGTCGCGTCCGAGTGACGCAACCGGAGACACTGGGGAAATTGTTGGACGTGTGTGACAGACGTCGAGACGTCGAAGAATGAGACTCGGCCTGCTAAGGAAGGAGACCATTTCTAATAGATTCCTTGAAGCGAGTGTAAGAGGAACGCGCAGGTATCAAGTCCTCATAAATTTGCCAAGTGCGTTCTTGCAAAACTCCGCCGCGGAGAGTGGACATAACTCCAGAGGACAGCGGTTATGGACCTTTTTCTCAGTCCCAAGGTAAATGGAATGTACAACCAGGATGATCACCTATTTTATCGATCGCGTCTCAATTGCCTTGGCTCGTACAGTCTACTCCAAATGTGAATATCAAACCACTAACATCTTCTTTAACAGCTGTAGTCTCCAGAGCCTCCAACGAACCTAGATTCTAAAAAAGTCACGAAGCCTTTGAAGTTTCCTCGAAAGAACTGGGGCCCAATACGATCGCACAGTCACGATCTCGAAGCACGATCGTCTCGTCGACGCCGAGAGATCGGCTCGGATCGCGCGTTACGCCGAATACGTGAACGCGATCGGGGAACGATCGTCGATAGTCGCGCGAAGTAAGTCGTACGACTATGAATTGCGTCGTAGCACGTACGTGCAACGATCCGGCCAGCTCTTAAAGCGCCACTAAACTTGCCCGTCACGTTCCTTTTAATTACGTCTGCCAAGCATCGACGCTTGGCCACGAAACGGCAGAGGAGCCAAGGGGCCGCGAGGGGAGACACTAAGAATTCATTAACGATACTCTGTAACCGAGAGGAGCTGGTCCGCGCGGCGAAGTGGGACAGGTGCCGGATCATACTTGAGAAACGGCGAGCAAAACTGTTCCGAGTGGCGATCTAAAAGACACGGGGATATTTTTGCAACCACGCAGGTGTCCCGAGGGCTGGAATGTTTGCTCTGCCGCGGCGGCGAAACTAGAAACGAAGGCGAGTCTCTCTCCTGTCCAAGGAGGAATCGAATCGTCCACGGTTATCGAGAACGAGAGTGATCGACTCCTTAAGAGGCGAGCCAGTGCAGTGGCCACGAGAACGATATGACACTTATCGAGACCAATATGTTACTTCCCTACCGAGAAAATCAGTTAACCGATTGGAGCGCTGGATAGGAATTCGAGCCGCAGTCTATCGTTCGCCAAGGTATCAAGCCCGATGGATTGAGCTATCGGGGCAGCAGTATTCCAAACGAACTGGATGTTTCAATGATTCAATCTGTAACCTCGTCATTCTTCTCGCAGAAATCGATTAAGAGGTAGGAAAAAATTTATAGCGCGGCTGGATAGCGTTGCAGGAACAATTTCTCAATTCCGCGGACAGCGGAAGGCTGGCTGTACACTGTCCCGTGGCCGTGTCGCGAGTGGCGACCGTAATTATCAATTCTAATTAACGACCGTCGATTCTCGCGCGGCAGGTTTCATTATTGTTTTCAATTACCGAGTCGCCAGTCGTTTCTCTAAATCATGGTTAATGGGATTATCCCCGCGGTACACGCAACGCGGCAAAATCGGTTTACGCCCGCCGATCCGCGTATTAATCGCGGGGACGCGTTTGTCGCCAATCCCTCGCGCTATCGTCGCGGCCAGAGACCCGAGTAAATCGCGGTAAATCAGCGTCGACAAATTTACTGGCGATAATTATGATCGTGCTGTTCGTCGGATATGGCGACGGGGTTAAATTGGAACGACAGTAGAAAGGACGGTGCCTGCGTGGTTAAATCGTTAAGGACCTACGATACTATCGTCGAAGACTCAGTTGGATCAATTTCTACCGATTAGCCACGCTGCACGGTAACCGAAACCTAAGGGAACGCGAAACGGGCAGGTTCGCGACCATGGCATGGCTGTTATTAAAATATTGACTTCATTGGTCCCCCGCGTGGAAGGGAACGCGCGTAATTAAAGACGCTCACTCGCCACGGGAGATCCTCGAGGTCCCACGACCGGGAAACCCTCGTTGGATTTTATACGGATTCGCGCGACTCGATGTACGAGAAATGAATTGTTCAAGGCTCCAAGAGGATCGAACGGTAAATGTAGAACCGCTGCGAAAGTAATCGGGTAGCAAACGAGTGGAACCACTGAATCGCGAAGGTACTACTTTGCGGGACACGAGCAGGAATCAGGCTACGAGGGACGAATGAAACGTAGAAAAGATTGAAACGTCAGCTGCGCAAAAAGCGAGACGTATTCCCGTCCGCTTCGGGCAAAGTACGGCAACGACAAACCCTCGTTTCGCGTAACAAAGAGCGCTGGCAGATCTACGACTTGTCATCCGATCCAGCGTTCACCAGCTCGCTGGCGAGTCGCTGGCGGTGGACCGATCGAAAGGCGGGTTTTCACCGAAGCTACTGGAACGATTGAAACCGATATTGGCTCTCGGGCTGGTTGCGCGATCGTTCAAGGGAAGAGGCTCGATCGACTGGTCGTTTCCGTGAATCTGATCCATCCTGCTCGCTCGCTCGCTCGCTCGCGTGCGACCGTCACACGGGGCAAGTAGAAATGACTCGAGTCGGCTCAGACCCGATCAGACTCGGACTCGAGCGAAGTGGAGTCGCGGCTGAGTTATGACTGCGGCCATTACTCGGGACAAACGAGGCTAAGCGTGTCGACACGGCCGACCGATCGGCCTTCCAGACTTCTCTCCAGTCATTCTCCATCCTCGAGAATTACGAGCTAGCTGCATCCTCCAGCTGAGTTTGATCCGCGGATTGACAGTTTTAAGGCTGAATACGCGTCGAAGCGGCTCTCGTTACCTCGTGACAAGAGGATCGCTCGTATCCATCGTCCAGGTTTCCACGGTGGAAGGCAATATCCCCAGGCCTCGCGGAGCCATGTAACCCACATCTTAACGTAATTTATGTTGAATGGGCTGCTCGTTTTCCACGCCGATTAAACGGTTGCGCCGTGTACGAGGCTTCGCGGAAACGAACGGGAAACGCGGCTGTCTAACGAGTGAAATGTCATTCGAGGAATTGAGACCTTTTCTTTAGCCACCGATGGGCGCTCGTTCCCTCGCGATTTCGTTCTCCGCGATTTCGTTTTTGCTGCACTCGGAATACCTGCCCGTGAGAAAGGGGGGCAGGAGTTTTGAGTAATCGACTGACTATTGTTTCGAGGCCACGCGGCATTCTTGTTCGTTAGAGTTCAGAACTAATTGGTGAAATCCGCGACGCGTCGTATTCTCGCGTACCGACAACCAAGATACCTATATCGGTGAAAATCATCCGGATACGATCGACCGCGTGGTCGCGGGATTCCGCAAGCTTCCACAATAAGCGTGAGTAATAATGGCTTCGGGAAAGCTCACGTTCTCTGATGCCGTTTCGTCATTAGTCTCGCCTAGCTCTCGAGTGTACGGCCTGTAACTGTCGTGGGTCGTTACTTACTTCGTCCTGCGAACAAAAAAGAGAAAACACACTGGTTAAAAAGCATGCTCGTTGACAAGGATTTCATTAATAATAATCAATTATCCATTCTCGCGTGCGTGGCTCGCCGCGCGATAAAGCGACAGGGAAAGAACCACCGCTTGTCGCGCCATTCTCATCGGGCCCTAACGTCAATTAATGTAACGACGATAATGATTTACGATCCCTCCCTGCATTTCCTTCCTTCCCTCCCCCCGGTCGGCCGGCCGTGTGCGATAAATCAGAAAGGAGATGTAGCAGGTTTTCTAATTGCTGAATCGTTGCCTTAGCTGAGCTTCGATCGCTACAAATTGTTTAAGACGGCTAGACCGTTCGATCCTCGGATTGCGTGGCTGAACAGCCGAGAGAAAAGAGTTTTCTGCAGAGAATGCAGAGGCACACGTGAACGGTTGGTCGCTCTCAGGCACACGAATCGCTTCGCCCGGGGAACGAGATATCTCCGCGGCTTAGGACCAATCGAAATTCCTGGACAAAAAGGCACCGGCGTTCCGAATCCTCGGGCAAGCGACAATAACGCGCCGGAGCGGATCGAGGCACCGTGTGACCGTGGGACAACGACCAGAAGTCGCGAGATACCGCGGCTATCTCTTGCCAGCGAATCGGCGCGCAGCGCCGCGATTTCAGCCGCTTTGCGCGCTCGCTGATTACGGCGGTCGGCCACATTTTTCCAGGACCCGACTCGTTAAGGTGTTCGCCGGGCCCACGGAATCGCACGAAAAGTAGCCATGCCCTGTGGCCATACCCATAACCATAAATAATGACCATTGATTGGTCACTCGTCGATCGTTACCCGCGAGTACGTGACTGCGTGTACGTTTCCACGGGTCGTTAGCTCGTTTCCATTAAGGCGCGGTCTGGTCTGTCTCTCTCCACCTCGATCGCGCATTTCTTTTCATCCCTCTCCTCGCCACGCTCGTTTTATTCCGACCGCCCGTCGACGGGACAGATTCGATAAAACACGGTCGTTCTAGCGACAACGAGACTCCAACATGTCCTTCGAGGTGCAAACTCCGAGACGTTTTCGTCGCTTCTGCGTGTCTCCCTATTTCTTCCCCTCGTTACACGCGTGTAGAATCTCGCACCGCTGTTATTATTTTTCATGTTTATTTATTGCGATAGGGGTAGAAATTGAGTTTCACTGGGAAGCGATTGATACTGATGGAAGCATTGAGTACCCGTGAGGAAGATTTGGATGGCGCTTGGTGGGGGGTTTCGCTGTTAAACGTGGGCAGGTGATTCGAGACGCGTAACACATTAAGAATAATGAGAAATGGAAATTCGTAAATAATATATTGCTCGAAAAGACGATTAATGACTTCATTTCTGGTTCTGCTCCTTCGGTGGAGCCGGTTCTTCCGGTGTACTCGCCCCCGACTACTCCTCCCCGTTGGTCCCCCGTGTTTGTGACTTTTTCTGCACGTTGCAACAGCGGGAGGATCGATTGAATGCGTGTGAAGCGAGGATTCTCGCGTGAGCGGTGCTTCGTGGAAAAAGTGCAATTGAAACATGAATTTTCGCGGGACCAGAAGTTCGCAGCTTCCATTGAAAGTCAATTATAATATTAAAATATGATTTCGGCGCACAGTTTCGGTCAATTAAAAGGAATAAAAGCTAATTTGCAAATATAAGAAGTATCATCTTCCAACGTTTCGGTCAGTGTTTAGACCTTTATCAAGGAAAAGTTTGAATAACTAAATACTGCGTATGCTTTTAGTCAAGTATTTCTATCAAGGGTGAACAGGGATGGATTTTAATTTTGAATATCTACTTCGTGTCGTATCTCTATCAGCGATAAATCACTGTGGGAAGTGGTTTGAAACAGATCTCACAGAACCACTGCTGGCGCAGGGCAATCCAGGAATCATAGGGTTAATGCACAAGCGCGAACGATCACCCTTATCACCATCTGTCGTCTGCAAGATGCTATATAATCGCGGCTCTCTACAGAGCGGTCGTGTTAAAAATAGATAGTGTCATTGAAATCGATTGGCCCGCGGTCGTGCACTCAGTCTGTTGATCTTTCGTCGCCGTCCGCGATATCCATCGCTCCCGTGGCGAGATAACAAAGATACCAGATAAGCGTGCAGTAGGAGTATCTGCACCCGAAGCGAACACAATTCACGGCGCAACCGCGGTCGATGTTCTACATTGTTCCACTTACGCCGCAGAGGCAGAGAGTACCGAAAGGGCACAGTCACTCTCGTTATTAATTATTACACCGAACCACGGTGCTATCGCGCCGGATCGTCGATCGTCGATCGCTACCGATATCAGCAGTATCTTTGCTCGTATCTGACCATCTGATCTGTCGACGAACATACCAGATAATCGAACTCGTGTTTCTAACGTCGAGATCACATCTTAATAAGGCATTAAGCTGCAGCTATGCCTGCGTTGCCTCTCGCATCCAACTGTATTCCCAATTTTCCATTAGAATCTAATTAGTCCCATCGAAATCTGTGGTAAAATATACGACGTAATTGCTGTGTCACTCGCGAAACGCGAATTGCACAAGATCGAGCTGAATCGTTCACTTCCTTTCGCTACCCTCCGAGCAAAGAAACCTCAAGGTACTCGAAACCTTTTCCTTTCCTGCGTAAACGTGCGGTTACTTAATCCCACATTGTTTCCCCGTCGAAGCCACGTCCAATTATCGAAATTTTCTTATTGTTTTACGCGATCCGGCTCGATCTTAACCGATACCCGAGCCCCATGCCCGTGGTCCGCTCGATTTCTAAATCATAGCCGCGTATCATGCGGATATCGTCGATCACGGAGTTCAAGTTACCCAGCCAGATATTAATAACCATCATCGATAGCAATTACGGTTCCCCGCGAACGATGAATAACTGTCCATTCAACGTCGACTGATAGTTGTTCCCACGATAGCGTAAACGTATTTTCTAACAATCTCCACCACCCCCAGGGTGGCGTGCACCCATGGAATCGCTAGTTAGATTGGTCTTCCAAGGAACGTATGATGAAATGTCGATCATACATAAACTTCGCACAATACACGCGAGCGTATTGAAGATTCCGCGAGGTAGCTTCAATTTTTTTGTGGGCGGTTGTTGAGCGTAATTGTGGCCTTTTAATCGCACGAGGGGCCTTAATAAGCGCATCTAATGATTAATTCATTTGTGCCGACTACCGCTACGATTTAGAATACACGTTATCCACGCAGAAGGTGAAATTAAGGGCGATTATATGATAACTGAGACGCAGCAGATGGAAACGTACACACGTGACGATCCAAAGACGAAGTCGTCGCGACGATGGCCGTTTTTTTCCGTTCTACGACTCCCATTGTGCAGGATTAATTGCAGCTTGATCAATTAGCTACACTGTCATTAATTCGAATGTCTTGTAAGCCAGCGCGTTCATTACCGACGTTTACACGTGTCGCGGCACCATTTAAGCCCGTTTACAATTACAAATCGCCCGGGAGACACCAGCTGCCTGTCATCGCGCGACGTTACTCGCGCTTTCCACGAATCTGCGTTTCCACGCGCGCCGTTACGTGCGATACAGGGGGACACCGAAGGAAATATGGTCGCCGGGGGCAGCGATATTCAGTAACCTTTTCGTGCCCGAGATAAATCAACGTCTACAATGCCCGCGCTGTTCCAGAGCTGCGCGTTAAACGAGCGTACCGCCGTGCAAGCACACGCTTCGGTGGACCAATTGGGAAAGATCTACGACCGAGAAACGGAAATGCGAGGTGCACGCAGGGTAAGAGACTAAAATCGATTTCCAGGGATCACCATCCCGTCGAGCGAACATTCGCCAAGCGTCTTGCGACGTGAAGAGGCAAGGAATCAGTGGAATAGCTCAGAGCTAGTCAGACACAAGCAGGGAGCATAGATAGCGAGTTGCAAGGACCATTTCGGGTGGAACATTGCGGTGATTGACGATCCATGTGTTAGAAGCGTATGTAAAGTATAGCAAATGGGCTACTAGGATAAATAACACGGTAGAAACCAGCGAAAATCGCGTGCACGCGAGCATTCTCCTCGATGCGAGCTACGTAACGTCGAGCGCGAAGCTACGTGGCAAGTCTTATTAGGAGCACGAGGTAACGAGCACCCCCAGGTACTAGCGATCCACGCTTTCCTCGCCGCGGTCCATTTAACGCGGCGATTTCGAGGATCGACAAGATCGTTGCACCGCCACTCGCCCGGAAATGCTGACGATGGCTCGGTGGAGATCGGTGGATCCAGCACGTGCCTTCGTCCCGTTCTTCTATTAGACAGAGGATGCCGACGGTATCCGTCTGTAATTACCGCGGGCCGGTCCGATGAGTGGAATCGAGATGGTTTCGCGCGATTCTTTCGAACGTTTTCATTAAAATGTCTGCGCAGAAGCGAAGCGCGGCGAGCCGCGCGAAACTGGCCGGGGGCTTCGCGTGAAACGGACGTGATTTATCGCGTTGCACGCGAATCGGTAAAGCCATTAGTGGTACTATGTAGGTAATTAGTAGTACAGGGAATTAGGAATTCCTCTAATTTGTGGGAGGAAAGAGAGTCCAATTCAAAGGCGGATCTTTCGTTTGCTTAGTATTTATTACCTTAATGAATTGAGCCGTTCAACTCTTCAGACACCCCCACCCCGAGTCTGATAAGCAACCGACTGGGATTAAGAATACTGTAGGCTTTCGAAATATTTCTTCCATGCATCGGCTGTTTTCGTGTACCAAGATCAAAGGGGAGGTCTGAGGGACCTGGATTGGTAGATCAGTCACGTAGAGAATGGAATAAAGTACGGCTAATGCGATACAGGGAAACTAAATTGGACGCTAAAGTCCACGTCAAGTTTCTCGATATCGCTATCGCCCGGAGAATTAAAACGCTCCGTTGTATTCGTGTCCGCGTCCCAAGCAATTACAGGACCGTGCGTTTTGTTCCGCGGACGTCGATCTGTCGGCGACGCTCGATCGATAGATCTTTCAGTCATTGCTACGGTCACTCCTCGGCTCGATCGTACAGCGTTTTCGTCGGATCTCGCGAATATATCGCGCACTGTTCACTTTCCCTCGAGTCGAGGCTCGGCTTATCTGATCCTCCGTCAGGTCAATACCATGGGAATGCGGTGCAATTAGAATCTCATTAGACAGTGCGACTGTTCTAATTCCTCAGTTTCGCATTAGAAACGTCATCCTGTCTCGGAGCGTAACGTGACATTCCCCCGTTCGACTCCTGCTCCCCTTTGCAATGTTACCCTTCCAATTTTCCCAAGCATCCGGAGAAGGAACTTGGGTACGCATCAAATTACTGTCTCTGCTCGAGCTTCAAGAGGAATGACATATTCGATCGGGGCTTGCAACTCGTCCGCCCTGACAACACGGAGATCCACTCGATTCCACCCCTGTAGCGTGTCGAAATTTCACCGTCGAGTCGCACGCGCGACATCGATCACAAAAATATCGCAGCCACTCTGGTCGTTCCGCTGGCACAACATCGCGCCTCTGGAGAGAGAGAGAGAGAAAGAGAGAGAGAAAAAAGGGACACGCTCGCGTTTCGCGAAGCGTGTGGCGAGGAAGTGGATCCCGCGCGCAAAGTAAACCACTTCTGCTTGTGTACAGAAGCTCGAGGCGAATTAGCGGACGCCCGCGCTGCGCGGCCTGTAGATTGCGGGTATTAGCCGGTGTCGTGTGTGAACGCGAACAGGCGGCGGACACGTAGAGACGGAGAAACGGCGAACGGGGACGGGACGGCATGCAGAAAAAGAGCCAGAAAACCGGAATGAGACGTGACGGAGTAAGAATACGGGAATGGAAACAAATACGGGGGGGCTTTCGTTCGCTGGATGGATAAATATAGAAGTTTCGTTGGAACAACAAACGTTTCTCGGCGAGCAAGAACGGACACCTGGAAAGGCCTCTGGCGAAAACCTTTTTTCCCCCTCGCTTCGAACAATTTGCCGTTCTTACGTGCGCCGTTTCCCGCGATAACGCTCCTGCGAGCGCTCGGGTTCACCAGGTGAGAAAACCCAGGAACAAATTGACGTAAAAGACGACGCGTGCGGTTTTTGCGCCTATTAACTCCATTCATTCAAACGATTCCGCTTAGCAGCGCGCTGGGAAAGAGTCGTCAGAGAGTACAGCGGGGAAAAAAGTTGATGCCCGTTTGAGAATAAAACTGAAGCCGTGCGCTGCTCGAGCCTGAACCTCTCTGGTTTTATAATAAAACGTTTACATTTGTACTGTAAGCTTGGCGAAACAGGGGCTAGATTCACTTGGCAGCTTGTCGCGAAACTTTGCAGTGGCAAGTCGATATAAAAGCTACTAATAATCGATCAGCGAGGGTAGAGTGCAATAGTAACAACGCGCACTTATTTACAAAGTGAAGAATGCAAGCAGAGCGGTGCGCAGGCTGTATCGCGTGTGTGCGTGCGGAAGAACGAGTGGAATGGAACAGTACAGAGGGCAATGGGGGAACGAGGAGAGGATCGTATCGTGCGGAGAGTCGGAGAGAGAGGCAGAAGAAGGGAGAAGGAGAGGGTCGACTAAACGACGGGTGCAGGAGAGAAGGAGATAACCGCGGGGTCGGACCGGGTGGTTGAAATTAATGTTGCCCGCTTAATTGGAGCCACCGAGGAGTGTGCGTGTGGTCAAAGGGGTTCTCAACCACCGTTTTTCTGTCGCCTCTGTAAAAAGCGATCCGTCCAAACAGCAACCGTTTCATAATGTTTCGGAGCATTCTCCCAAAAGTTCATTCAAATCTCGATATAGTTCTTTGCGGTGGTCGCCGGCTTTGGTCCGGGCAAATATCAGTAGGAACACACGTCCAGCGAAAAGTTGAAAGAAACAAACGGTCCCCGGGAGAATCAGCGACAGGTGCATCGCCGGCTGCACCGAGCAGATCCAACCTGTACACTTCAAAACCTGACACGATAATTTTCGGGCCTTTTGCTCCCAGACACGTTTACTCGCGTGAAACAGAATAATTTCACCAACGATGTTGCCGTTGGGGCCTGGATTCCTTATTGAAACTGAATTTACAATCGACAGGTTTCGAGTGTTATAAAGCGTCTTACATTTCGGTTTCTATCAGCTGTAATTGACAGCCATTTCTTGACTCGTTGGAACGAAACGGTACAGATACGCAATTTTAAACTCACGTTACGTTACGCGAGGCTAATTTTGAAAATGTCGAAAAGAAAAGTGGCGGGTTGTGTGGCGTGACGCGTGTCGTTGCTTGAAATAGAGGAACAAGGAACGGAAAGCAAGTAGGTACCTACGCACACCATGCGTATTCGTGTCCAGCGTCAGAACCCTCCCTCGAGACTCCCCCACTTGCTCGATCTTCATCTCGCGATCGTCGAGAGGGGGCCACGGCCCTTACTTATTGTTACTTACAGCTTACGGGGTTTTGGCACGCGAGCGGACCTAATGTGTTAATATAACGTATGGGGGACTGCCAGGCAGTCACGTATCCGCGCCTACGTACCCCGTGCACACGCGGCGTGTATTGGCCGCGCCATAAAATCGACCCACCCGATCCACGCCACCATTCTATCGTCGAATTGGATTCGTGAAGATTGCATTCATGGGGGTTAATCGTCCCTCACCTCTTCGAATGCGGAGTCGAGGTTGGACGCACCGATGCGCACCACGAGCTTGTGGGTATAGCACTCAGCAATGTGACTTTGTCTAACTTATCAATCCCTACGATCTCGAATTCTTTAAACAACGAACCCGTTGTGCGAACGAATGGATTCAGTCACAGAGTCCTGGTCACTGATCATTAAAATGCGTTTCCGTTCTGGCGAATGAAATTCTTTTTCTAATTAATACTCGGAGACACCTTGCATCCCACTTCGTTTCTTCGTGGTTGCCTTTGTTATTTAGGACAATTTTGTATAATTCGCGTCTACATGAAATCCCTATCAAGATTAATCCTCTCTGTCGCGATGGAAGAGATTGAACGGGCGCATCAATCATAATTTTGTGAAATTATGACCGTGATGTAACACTCCTCCGTCCCAGCAGACAGACACTGCGTTACCACGGAATTTTATTTTTGAAGATACCATAGATGAATGCGACAACGATAAAAATTCACGATTCAGTACCACTGAGAGTAAAGAGTTACGTTCCGCAGCAATTAAGTGTCGCGGAAGCGTGAGCCGAGCGAACGATGAGGACGAAACTAGATTTTCTGGGCATGATACGCTCGATTCCAGTGGACTACTGCGTGGCTTTTTAATTTGCCGTGTTATTCCCGGTTGCTTTGTGGTTGCGCGGACGAAGAGACGAGAAGAGCGTCACGCGACGATTGGTCACGGGGCGTGGATATAAAAATGAGAATAAAATCGAGCGTGTGTTCTCGCGACGTAGGACGGAGTCCCTCTAAATTCGTCCGCTCTTAAATCCGTCACGAAGCATCACGCTGATCGCCCTATTAATCGCGATCCTCCGCCGAGTGACACGCGCGGGCTACGTACAAAAATCACGACACGAATTGGACGATGACACGTGGACTCGTTGCCCCGAGACGCCAAGAGTTTCCGGTTGTTAGAGCAGATTCGAGCTGTCCTACGCGTTCATTTTCGAGCGTGCAACAGCTCGCCTCGGGGCTGACGCAATTTCGAGGAAAATGCGCGCGAGCAGCTGCGCGGAAAGATGAATCGGGGACGAGTATTCTCCATCAACGGAGATTTAAATAAAGGACGATAATTTGCGATTTCATAGAATGCCGCAGAGAGGCAGGAATTAACGGGGGACGGCGGGGGTTTTAACAAGCGAAAATCATGGGACACCGGACACGTGTGCTCGAGGGATTTTCAAGGCTGACAGGGCGGTCGATGTTTTAAAGAGTTTGCTGAACAATCGAATAGGCTACGAATGGGTGTGTTTGGGCCGCAGACGGGTGGGCCCCGAGCGCGGAGGCGGAAAGCCGCGTAGGCGTCGCGACGGATGCAAATTACCCGCACCAGATTTCGACGATACATCTTAATTTCGTGCCCCTGCCAAAAGCGCCGACTCGTGTCGGTTATATTCGCGGAAGAATTTCGCTTAACGACCCGATTAGATAGCGGGCGAAACGGGGACTTTTTCAAACCTGATACCTCGTCCACGTGGGAGGCATGTCGGGATTGATTTTTTTAATGCGACCGTCAGGGAACGACGTCTATATCCAGCAACCTGTTTCGACTTCATTGGATGTCTGAGACCAGAATATCTCTGCTGATTTCATTAGATATTATACACATCTAATAGATTAGTAGATATGTGTAATTAAGACGGCATGGTTGGCTGTTCTAAAAATATCAGTGAGATATTCAAAGATTACAGCGAGGCAAATTTTATATTTAGAAAAAAATGTTTCGAGAGAGAGAGAGACAGGCAGGGAAGAGTTTTTGGAAACACGTCTCCTGGAGGCCGTGAAGACTGTGAAGTGGACAGTTACCGAGCACTAAACGCACGTCGCCGGCGGTCGCGTGAGAAATTACTTCCTGATAGCTTCAAATTAAGCTATTAATTATCCTGACCAGCCTCGGGCTACTGTCGCGCTTTTCCCTCGCGAGTCCTAGTCGTAGGAATTACCTACACTATTCAAACGACTCTTCTTTCATTACCCTTCGAATATCGCGTGGCTTTCACGCAGCCACGCAATATTTTCATTGCACTCTGAAATCTCGAAGTAAGTACCTGCTATTTCAACCAGATCTGAGAACCATCCCACGCGTGTAATTCATTTCTACTGTAAGATTTTTAATACTCTCAATCGTCTGTTAATCAAGAAGCCACGTAAAATGAATTTATTACTTGTCTCATCTATAATTCCAGCGAAGATCCAGGCATAAACGCAATGAAGACAGAGTAACACGTGTGATCGGTCTGTTTCTGATTTCCGCATCGGAGAAGTCGGTGACGAGCGAGTCCCGCGTTTCGCGAATACGGGAACGGCCTCCATGGAAGCGAGTCCAGGAACACGGTTTCCTAGAAAGGGCTCTCTTCCTCGAGCGGCTGCACTGGCATAAGTGGCCCGACTTTTGGGCCTCGGATCCACTGCTCCGTGTCTCCCGGGTCTTCCAAAAGCGACTACCAATTACGAAACGTTTTGCCACCGCCCCGGTGGTAGGTATCGTCGAGCGGCAGCTTCGAACGCCTCGAGGACAGATGATACATCTGTAATGCCGGTCCAAACACGGCAATCGCCGTCCGTGTCCTTCTCAGCAATTTCAGTCAAGTTAATTAGCGGCGTAACGTCTTACCAGTATTCGTAAACTGGGTCGATGCGCGTTCCTACAATGGTACTCGATTGTGCGCTTTATTTCTTTCGATCAGTAATTAAAACGTTGCGCGATCACGCCGCTATAATTACGCTGTTTACGCGACACTGAGAGGATGGAAACGATCCATAGATGCTTCACGAGAATTTAAGATTACTCCCGCGTCCCATTCCTTTCCCATTTGGAAATAGCCTGGACTCCCAATGAAGAAACGCTGACACGAGAGCAAAACGTTCTCGTCGGCGTCATCTGTTAGCCAGGAACAGCAATTATAGCCGTATCGAAACGTGAGTCCCGTTTCCCTCGACATCAACGTCGATACGTCTTAGGCAAATGGCCCCGCGGCGGTGGTCGGCGAGATTAAGTTTAATTGGCCGGTGGACCCGGCTGAATTGAGATTTATGAAGTAAATTCATTGTTTCGAGTCGCCACCGTGGACCACCAACACCGATCCGCCCCGTCCTCCCGTGGATCCGCTATCAAATAATGTCCCCTGCAACCAGAGGCACAACATCTGACAGTCAGGCTACTGTCGGCCCCTCGAATAAAAAGGACAGCACTAACGGTTGGCTCTATATCATCTTTATTCCTGTTACACGGCACACTTGCATCCAGCAAACTTTTTTGTCCCCCGAACCGACTCGCTTCTCCTGGTCCAGCGTCTTCATTTTCAACCGACTATCCAGAAGGGCCGTTCTCTCTCGTCCAAACAACGAAATATATCGCGACCGTAATGTTCGATCCTCGACAAGATCCCGAAATTTACGTGTCCCGCGATCAATTGGCGCTAGAATTAATTGCGACGATCGGGGACGTTCGATTCGGGGAACGATAACGTTTGCGCTCTGAGGTGATACGTTAAATTGAGTGGCGATGCTGGTTAGTCGCGGCAGCTGAATCGATTATTGCCTTATGGAATTTTTATGCAAAGGAGGTAGTCTCTAAGTATCTCTAAGAGCGTACGAACAAATAAATTTCTTCTTAATCGGTTCTTAAAAAACTTGAAGATATTATGGTCGCATTAACTTTTACGAGCCCGTTAATTAGGAAGAGTGGATCGTATGAAATCGCAGCCTTTTTTTCTACGAACTTGGACGACGAGAGGCTACGTACTGGGTGATCGTAGAAATCGAGGCGCAGCGGTAGATACGTCCCAGTTTCGAGAAACATCCCAGCGTTTAAATAGGAAGACCCTCGGCATATGGCGTCTGCACGCGTCGTTCCGGTTTTCCGTCTGGAGAATCGAGGAACGCGCGACGAGCGGGGCGGAAATGTTATACGCTGTCGCGCCGGATTAATTTGGAATTAATAATCCCGCCGGTGCTCGCTTAATTGAAGCTCGCTGCCGCGCCGCGAGAGCTGCGTGCCGCGCTCTCCACGTGGTCCCGCGAAATCGCTTAATTTCGTGGCTCATATGAGGCCACGGTGAATTTAATATACGCGGTTCTCCGGGATGCTGCTTCCACGGACTACTTGACGATTGCCTGTGAAACGTACAACGAGGAAACCTACTGTGTCGCAGCGACAGTAAAGAGAAATGTTGGAGCATGTAAGATCCAACGCGCAGAGGGGACAGACGCCACCTTCTACGATTTATCGTCAACGTCCACAAAGTTATCGTCGAGTATTTTGAACGAGTCACGAAAACGTAACCATTAACTCTGTAGTATTCTGTTGAGGAGGAAGTAGTGCGTAGTTTATTGGACGAGGGCTCGAATCTCGAATCCTTTATTTGCTTAATATCTACTTCGACAAACGGTCCCCAGATTAGTCGGTCCAAACGACCCTCGTTCACGATTAAGATGGCTGGAAATGTGTTGGGACTAAACTTTAGGGGAATAGAGGAAAGCTAACGAGATCGTTTTCATTGATACTTCGCGAGCTGATAGACCCTGCTACGATAAGAAAGAATACCGCGCGCTTCGTTGACTTCGCATGCCGGATGACATTGTATTGCGTGTCGACGGAAGCGCAGTACGCGCGGCGTGCGGGCCCTTAAATTGAAGCAGCCTCTGTTATGAGCAGAGACACGCATGAACGCATAAACGCACGGCGCCACACGCCTCGTGGTACCGCACGCACGCCGCCACGCAACTTCGTTTCCACCGACATGCTCTATTTTTTCCCCTCTTTCTGATTCTGCGTTTTGGACGCAGGATAGTCACCGACGCAATCGCGTGTAATTTGTATCGTAGCTCCGCTGGAGGATGACGTCGTTGTCTATGATAATGGGTGTCACTTATCGAACAGTCGACAATCGGTTTCGAGTGTCTGGCCAAGTGTCGCGGAACATCTCTTTCCACTTAACGCGCTACTTAACGTCAATCCCAGCTTGCAACAGCCGCAGCTCGATTTTCTTGCAGGAATATTTCTAATTCCTCGGAGCATTAAGAGCAGAACCCCTGATCAGGCCCGCGTGTAACCAAAGAAGCCTCGAGCCGACTGGTTACACTCTCGCGCGAGCTCTTTCGGCGAGGCGTGAAACGCAGCGAAGGATAAGAAGCCAGGCGACAAGTCCAGATCGAGAGGGGGGGGCGAAAATATTGTGCTGGATCGTGAGACGCGGCTACCAATTCAATGGCAGCTTCGCCTCTAATCTTCTTTTCGTCGATCCAGCTACGATGCTGGTGGATTAGCCGAGTATTAGGTGACCGGTCGTGCCTGGAATTCCCGTGGAATTTCGGGGTTCCTGCGGCCACGTGACGCCTCGAAGAATTTGCTACAGTCTGCCCGCTGAGGGACTTCTATGGCTTGCGTTTGGGGTGCACTAAATTCATTTCGAGAGATTCTCCCTCCGCTGGCATATGTATATCGGAGATGCAGTAGATACTTAATACAACGCGAGACTCGAGGAATCCTCGCTCGAAGAGCACTGACAAATCGGTGTGTTTGAACATATTTCGGAGAACACGTTCCCCGTCTTACGAGCCGTCGAGTGCAACGTAAATTCATGCGACAGTAGCAGCGAACGGTAGCTTCGCCTCTTAACTCGTCGACGAGAGCAAACAAAAGGACGGTCTTGCCAACGACGTGTCGAAGTTAAGACGTCCCCGGGTCGTCGGTTGACAGGCTCCACCGACCTCGACGAAATAAATTCTTTTCGCGGAGAAGCGCAGTACTCGTTGGCCCGCGCAGCTGACCCAAGGCACGTAGGGGTCGTCGAGTGGCTCGTAGATCCTCCTGTGGTCAGAGCAGGCTTTGATACACAAAGTACCTCGTAACGCAGTCTGCAGCGAGCCGGGGAAACGACGAACCAGCCAAAAAGAGCTGTCGTCGAAAAGGGAAAGGGAGAGCGCGTCGGTTCACCGGCACCAGGCGAATAACTCTTCGAGACTCTCGGCCCGGCCAGCCCTCTTTCTCTTTCTCCTGACCAGCAGCTTGACTTAAATGTCGGTGAACAACGAACAGGACCACGCCACTCGGTGGCCACTCTCGACCTCTTAATAATATCTTCCACCACTCGAGGAATGCAATCTCCATAAAACTGCTTCCGCGGCGGGCTATGCAGAGTTCCCTTGCAAAATTTCAGTTAGGCCCTCCCACCTCCAGCCCCCGTGTATTTATCTTCCTCTTCATCTTTCGGTTTATGGGGCTTCTACGCGCCCCTCTGTACTTGGAAAAATTCTGCCTTGCAGCGGTGTGACGTAACGGATACGTGGAAGCTTGATGGACCACGCTTTTGCGACCCTTTTCGTGTTCTGATGTTAGGAAGATGTTGCGGAGAGAGTGATTAGGGAATGCTAGGGAAGTCATGTAAGGTAAAAGTACCAATAACTGGACACGTCCCAATACCTGGACACCAATGACATTTATATTTTTACTAAGCTTCATAGAAAGTTTTGAACAATATTGTTGAGAATATATGTTATTTTGCAACTTGATCTCTTATATAAAAAATTAAGAAAGTCCTAGATGTAAAGTTTAATATATAAAACAGTCTTTAAATATCGGAGGTGCATGCATTTGAATTCTGCGTAGATTTCTTAAGTAATTCTTAAGAAAAATACAGTTAGTTGTTAAGGTGATAATCATCGCTATATAACGTTTTTCTGAGAAAAAAACGTATGTACAGAATCTTAAGAAGTTTTTTGTCACATACAAAACAAAACATTGATCGGTTAATGTTGGTTTTAATTAAAAATATACGTGTTCATGTACCGGTACATAATAATCTTGCCCTCTTCACGCTGTCCCAATAACTGACCAGCCGTCCAGTTGGTCGGCCTGTCAGCATTTTGAACGGTTAGGTGAAATCCCAGTACCTGACAGCATTGTCAAACCGATAATGTGTCTGTGTTTCCTCAAATTTTTGTATATCAAAAGTGTAAGTACAAGTATACTGTACATAAATTAACAGCTTTCTATTTCCAAGTCATATTTTTATTCAATTGCGTGCTACATTTTCAACATAACCATTGACACAAACACTAGTGGCGCCCTCTGCCCCGAGCTTTGCGTCATCTTCCCTATTGACCAGGTATTGGGACACCACAAATGGGACGCTGGGACAAATCAGAATTCTATTGTCCATGTACTGGTACACATAACTACTTGTGTTTTTACTCAATTTAATTAAAATAACGCACTGAAAACAAGGTTTTAGTAGCTCATTTGATAGAAAGAAGTAACATTTATCTCAATATTGACACTTTTGTTCAAAAGGACATTTATTTTGTGTCCATTTTTAAGATATACAACTTTGATATCCTTAAGTGTCCAGTTATTGGTACTTTTACCTTAATTCAATTTTGTCTAGAAGAAATCGTAGCTTTTATCCATCGTTTCCTATATTCACGAATCCCTCGATCTTTTTTACTCTCCCCAGTACACGAGCCCAGCTATGTCCACGGACCCACGCTAACGAACAAAGGAACGAAGTACTTTAAGGGCCCGTTCGATCGCGCGACACCAATAAAACGCTCGTCGTTTAAACGACAAGCCTTTGTACCTCGAGGACCACCATCCTCGACCAGTTAAAGTGGATCGTTTTATTCGTGGGCCAAGGACGGTCTCGATTTTCGCGGTTTCAACACCTTCACGCGAGCCGTCCTTTGTTCACCCACGACTAGATAGTGTTACTTTAATGAGCCGCGGTAGAGTCAACGAACGTCGAGAGCGGGGCACGTGGAGAGCACATTTTCGCAGTCTCTCGCAGTGTGGGATAAAAAACACGCTTCCGCGGTGAGGACCATTACGAGTTCACTTACAACGGCCGTGGTCTTCCCATTACGCTATTGTAAATCATAGCATTTAATACGGTCAATCGGTTCGCCTTTACCGCGAATCCTGCACGATCATCGTTAATTGTACGAATCAATTTGCATCTATTTACCCTCGAGCAGCGTTGATACCCGTCAACCAGCCGTCCACTCTAATACACTGGCTTATCATTATCACTCGCGAAAGATCAACGCTCGTCCCCTAATTATCAACGTTCTCATGATTGTCAATAATTATCCGTTCTATTAGTAGCGTACACTCTGCGCTGTGGCACGATGGTAGCGGTACCCAGCCGAGCGAGCGCGCATACATATAATAAAACGGTCGATTCATAATAGATCGCATAAATCATCGGCTTGGCTCACCCCAGCGACGTAACCTCTGTGATCTACGAGCATTACCATTTAATTGCAGCCCGTCCGAGTGTAGGTGCATTACCTGGGAACGCTTCTCTCCGCGTACGTTACCGGCAATTACCGCGGCGAGTCCCGATAGCGGCGTATTAATACATTTAACGTATCAATTATCACGGATTCCGAGGTGGAACCGTTTGAGCACGCGGAACCCCTAGACTGATCGGCAGCGAGACGAAACTCCTGGTTGCACCTATTTGCGCGTGCATTAGCGATCATTAGCGTCTCGTCGTTAGAGATCGCTGGGATGATCGCTGGAGGAGCAGTTTCCTCGATCTCGGGGACGATCTCATTAGGGACAGGGAGGAAGATTCGCATTACCCGGATCGCGGATAGCCTCCTCCCGGCATCGATTAGCAAACGCACGCCCATCCCCTCGGTTTTTCCCGGGGAGAAGAAGCCGAGGACTCGCTGATGCCCGCGAAATTGCGATTTGCGCCGAGAAAAAGAGGATCTGCTTACGAGATGTGGCATTATCCGTGTCTACACCGGCACCGAGCGGTCATTTCGTCGGTGCTCGATTATCGTGGCGAAGAGTGGGCTGGTAATCAAATACAGGGGAATACGAAGAGACAAGACTGGATGATATTTTGCGGGATAGACGTTGATATCCTTAAATCCGATGGACGTGTTGGAGAAAGATACGGGGTTTTAAAAGGAAGTTAAATATCCGCAAAGTGCTTGCTTCTGATAAATCCGACATGGCTTGTGAAGCTACACAGTCAATAACGATTCCCCGGGATTCTCTGTACTCGTAAGAGACGATTTGTCCCTGTCGCGTATCCGGAGGATGCATCGGCGCTGCAAGGTCGTTGCACCGTGGCCCGTTCCCTCGGTCGTTAACTTGCACGGTTCAAGTTAAAGCCGAAAATCCTCCTATTACGGAATTAGCGAGATGATAGACCCGTCAATAACGGAGCCTGGCTTAGCCTGGTCGTTCGGGGAACGCCGGGGAGTGATCCAAGGAAGAGGAAAGGAGCAGCCGCGGCGTACGATGAGAAATAGCTGTAGCCGAGCTGGGAGCGCGAGAGAGAGTCCACGGGAAAGAAAGAGAGACGAGGCTGAAAAAAAGAGAAGCCAAGGCTGACCCATAAAAACGTCAAACTTCCCCTAACCTAGAGAAACGTCTTCATTACGAGGCACGGCTCCCACCGTGTAGGTCCGTCGGTTATACCAACGATGAATAGTGACTATGTATAGTCCTGAAAAAGGAGCAACGCGAGCCACGGGACGAACTTGTTCTCCACGAAAGGTTTCCAGTGTGGACCTTTACCATCCGGTGCCCTCCACGATGTTTTCTCCGCTCGGCAAACACAGCGTGGATCACCAGTTTTTGAACAACTAGCCGAACGTTGCTACTCCCGACAGAAAAATCTGCTGACCGAGGAGCTACTGTCGTTGAAGCCTGGTACGTATCCAGATAGACTTCCGAGAAGATCGATTCGTCAAGAATTTCACGCGACACCTTGTCCCAGCAACGTGTGAAACAACGTCGACTGCGTTTATCAAGATGTTGGCGGCGAATTCTTGCAAGCTGTCTGCGCCTCTTATCTTTTCGCGAAAATCGCGGTCGTTCATTTTGGAAATGGCTCGAAAAAGCTACGAGGTCCCCCAGGTATCTCGATGTAAAAAATTAGATCATCGTTTCTCGTAGGGGGTCGGTGGTTTCACGGTAAGATAGCAGATAACGCTTTCGTTCACGCGTGCACAGAGGGAAAGAAGGAGGAACGCGTTCCAGGTTCCGTTAATAAAGAAGTCGACGTTTTAATACCGTGTCTCGACAGGGCCTCAGCGAATGCCTGCTCCCGTCCCGTTCCCTCTCGCGGGCCCTCTCTCTCCGTCGTACGAGTCGGTTCCAAGCGGCCTGAGTGGCCGAGGGAGACGGTTATAATTAAATCGTGCAATCAACTGGCTAATTTGTCCTCAAGCGTATTAATAAAACCCAGCCCAGTTATCTCCGTCTCCCTCGGTCCTCGTTTCCCTTTCTCTCCTCCACCTCCGTCTTCTCCCGGTGTTCGCGTCTCCTTTCTTTCCTGCCGCGACCTACGCACGCGAAACTATTCTTACCGTTTCGCACTTCGTCTTTCCGCCCTGCGTGCGCTAATTTTTCTTTCCGCGCTCGCGATTCCGCTCCGCCGCTATTTTCGGAGATTTCCATTAGCGCGCGGGCGGGGGACGCTATATCCCGTGATTCATCAAACGGCTCCTTTTCATGCGATCAGTGGAATGGTTCCTTGATAGTCGGACGGTTTAAAATATTGCCTCCTGTATCGGAGCTACGAACTTCCTTGATTTAAGGGCTCTTCATCGGTGGAATGTCGTCCTATCAGGAGCCCCCGTTGCGATTTTTCGACGGGCACTAATTACTCAAAAGGTCAGATAAAATGAAGCAGCATGGCTTCCATTGCTGGTTAAGAATCAACAGGAACAGTTGAAAGGAGCTTTCTGATGCTCGATGAAGGATTCAATTATAATTAAAAAGTAATTAATCGACATTGCGAGTTTCCTCGAACTGGGAAACTTAGAGGGGACCTATCAGAAGCAGAAAATAGGGTGGAATGGAGAAATGTCTAGGTTGGAAGGGTCGGCAAATTAGTCAAAGCAGCAGCCGCGGCAACAGCGTGACACTCGGCTGTCGTCTTGGCAGACCGAAACTCGGGGACCGGTTTGGGACCGTTCGCTCAATTGAGCGATACACCGTCGACCACACGTGCGCGTCCACCTCCACCTCCAGCAACCCTTCCAGTGATTCTTTCTCTCCCTGAATGCTCGATTGAACGAGTACATGATCCGCAAGTGTGTCATACACCGTCAGTAAGCAAAGGATCACGAGAAGCCCATCGAGGCATCGATACACTTATCATTCGCGGTGTCAATGATATCCCCAGAAACAGCAGCCTCTGTCACATAGACTCTAACGAACATGGAACGCCAATGCGGTCTCACTGACACGCACATCGCGTGTGCACATTCCGGCAAATCGCGAATCGCGCGCATATGCGCCGTCACGAAACACGGCTGCGTGGAATATCAGGGATCTGCGTGGTGCATTAGTTGATGATCGAAAACAAATAGTCAGATAGTGGTGTGTAACAGCGAGTGCATTGCGTGCATGGCGTACGCAAAGCGTGGAAACGATATGGGCTCGTTTGATAGCGTTTCTGCACACAGGTTGCGGTTACTCCGCGATATGGAAAGCACTTTCAGATCTATGTTTATTCGCCAACCACCCAAGTGTACGCGTGTGCCTCTGCATGCTTTACCGTGCACGTGCCGGGAATATAGGTAAATGCGTGGTCCATCAGACTTGTGAGAGCAAACTAGCTGCAAATGCGCGATATATAATTCCCAACTGTTCCCGTTTTTCGCCACGAAATTTTAAATACCAAGAGACATGCGGAAACATAATTTCACGGGTCTTCAAAAATCATCGTTTTGGAAACCGAGGAAACCTTATACGGCAACATGAGGCAAGAACGAAACGACTACACGGGCGAAACGGTGAGATAAAAAGTGTGAAGAAATTTAGAAAGCAGGGTGCTATGACGAATGCAGGGGGAAGAGGGGGGGAAGAAAGACAAAGAGTAAGAGAGAAAGGGTATATAGTGCACATAGCAGTGCCCGTAGCATAGGGGAGTGCCTTGGCAAGAGAACGTGGACCACCCACACGGTGCCGCGAGACCACCGTGCTAGCCCACTGGCATACATTAGGCTCCACGGCTCCCCGAAAACTATACCGTGGCCCTTCTCTACCGATCGGCCTGTAGTCCTCCACGCTGGCCCAGCCGTTAGGTATTTTGATACAGTCGACACCCGTTTAATTAGCATTCGATATGGACGCCGCGAGAGCAACTGCCGGGCACCACGACTATTCTTCTCGTTTTCTTCTTTGCCCTGACACGGTCCGCGGCCGATTTTCGTCTTCCTGCTCGTCCCGTCCGTCGCGTCGTGGAATTTTCGTCGCTCGCGTTAAGTAACGGGTCAAACGTTTCGTTAAGCTTCGTTGTCCAACGGGCATATCGGGGGCTTGGTCCCCTCTCGCTCGATGCCCACAAACATTAACTTCTTCTGCTCGATTCTTCGACGCGAAGTTTTAGACACAGCAAACGTTTTTCGGTACGAGTTGCTTTACGTAACTCGGTGAAAACACTTCTATCGTGAAGTTAATCTTACTTTCGAAGGTATGAAATTTTCCAGCGATTCGGTGAAGCTTGAGAAAGCGGAGCGAGCTATTTATAGGAGGCGGAAGGTACAGTGAGTTTCGTGGGAAATTTCGGACCCCGCAGAGTCTTTGATATCCAGCGAATTCCACTGTTCACTTCGCGCTCGGTTATGGATCACAGCTCGCCGGGGGACATCGATCCGATACGACGTATCGCACAACGGAGTGCGTCAAAACATCGCCAGGCGAATGAACGATCCCGATGGGAAAGAACTTACGCTGATGGACTTAGCTGATAGTGCGTTTCGGGCCCTCGGACGTGACTCATGATCCACGATCGTTTGCCTCGAATAGATCGAAACGGGCTGGGCCCCTCGCGCGCGGACACCGACTGACGTCATCCCCAGCGTTTGAGGTCAGTAGAACGAGATGAATTGACTCGTCAGCGTCGATGCCACTTTTTTAACTGGCGTCGATGAAATCACGAGGGTGCCGCGATCCTTCTACGTGGCGGCCCCCTCCGACACTGTGACAGCATATGAATCGAGAATCGGCCAACATTATATTTTTCCTGTCCAGACGCGTCCGTCTTTCTCTTTTTAGAGAGCTGACCGACGGAGCGACGAATAAATTTGGATTCTCCTTTTGGCCTGTAACGTCTTGATTTGCGGTCGAGAGTTTTTGCAAGCTGCCACGAACCTCCGTTCCCCGTATTTCATTCTAATCACGAATCTGATGAATCTGGTCTCGAAAACTCTTAATTCTTTCATTGGCCGCGGGGATCGGACAGCGCTCGATGATCTACGGTGGAGGGAAGAGCGGCGACTGTTACCGCTCCGCGAACATTTTCCATTCGAGTCGACCCGTGAGGGATGAGTCTCCGAGCATCGATTCGCAGGTAAACGAAGGAGAACGATATTTCGCAATCACGGTCGGAATTAACCGGCGAGTTCGACGAGTTCGCGTATTTACGCTGGCCCTAATGCGACGCGCTCTGGTGCGATCGTTACTCAGGATCCTCGGGGTGGCCCCACAGGAGCACCAGCTTTCCACCTTAATGGTGATTAACCTGGCCATCGGTCGTGGCTCGCCCTCTCAACCTTTCGCAAGGACAGACTAAATCTTGCCGACGTTCCCCAACGCTTACCGTCGATAAACACTTCCAAACCTTTTAACAAGGTGTCCCCCCTTTTAATGAGATATGTCGAGCTTCGCGATGGCGTTTGTACGCATCCGATTGAAAAGCTTGAGCTCTTTTTCGCCTTATTGTGGACTGGGTACTTTAAACTTAATAACGAATACGGGGACTAACAGAATTTTATACAAAATTTCCTAGCTAGAAGGATGAAACGTAATTTTTTAAAGAATCGATTTTCCTGTCGACGAATGTTTCGTGGTAAATGGAGCACGTGGTTTATTTTGTGCAGCCACCAGCGTAATTAGCCAGCGCGTAATTAAGAGGGTACATGGCAGCGTCTTCGCGACGCGCACGAAGCCCAATGCAATTGGTTTAACGACGTGCAACATTGTTATGGCTGGAACGCACGGTTGCCCGTTTAAGGTCCACTGAACAACTTAATTCGTGGACGGGAAACGCCAAAACGCTCCGGGGAACACGAGACGCGTTGGACAACCCCATCCTTCACGTCTGCGCGAATTGCACTAACTTTCTAAAGCTATTTACACGCGAGCCGAAATAACACGGTCTTCGTCGGAGTTTCAGTGCTGCGTTCTTAGATTGAATTTTTTATTTTAAGGCTCTATAAAGTCGGCTTGTTCGCACGATCACCCCATTTCGCGGAAAAAAATGATGGCGGCGATGGGGAGGGCAACACGCTCTGACTTAGGTGGCTGATCAGCGCTATCAGGACTCCCATTAAGGGCCACAACCGGAAGCCACCTTGTTTTCAGCGGCAGGCACGATTAATTACACGCACATTGACTGGAATTATGAGGCACGTTAATTTTAGGCCGCCTTATCACGGTTACGTGATTTCTTTTTGCTGTTCTTACACCGCTCCGCGATAATCTCTAGTGAAACTATTAGCGTGTTGCTAATTGAAAATTATGAAAGTTTGAAATATATTCCCAGCTCTCCATTGTTTTTAAGAACGACGAAAGTAGGAAAATCATTCACTCGGCTAGCTTTTATATCGAAAGAATTTAATATAATCGCTTGCGAGACACAGTACATGCACTTTTATTATGCATAATACATAAGAAATTACCGTGTAACAATTTGTCGGCGTATGAAGGCCCCGAGAGAAGCGTATGCAAATGACGGGAATATATATGAAACAAAAATGCCGGTTTGGCCAAGTGATCTCTCGCTGAAACGATATAGTTTCACCCCTTATATAGCAGTCAATTGCCTGGAAACTTGAACGCGTAACAAAGTTACAATGCAATCACAGCAGAATGCCTTGTATCTCCCAACTAAACCTTTTTATTAACAACCACATAGCAAAACCACTAATTCCCACAAGAATCAAAATCATAGAAGAACAGTTACACTTTTCCCCTCGATCATGCGTGAAAAGCACCCAGTCACTCGGAGCCAATAGCGTTTCGCCGAGCCGCGCACAATCGCGCTTCGTCTCGCCCCGGCGAGCAAAAGATACCACCCCCATGATAGCTTACTCGGCGCGCAGACTCCGAGCAGTTAATCCCCGGTGAAACGCGAATTTATTTAGTATCGGGGATAATGCGCGAAGGGAGTCTGCCGTGCACGTCCGGCGTAACGTATTTTATAATTATCCCCCGCGAAATTGCCGTTTCGGTGGAGGCGACGGGGGAGGGTGGAGAGTCGCACACATGCGCGCATGATGCACGCGGCGCATTAACGCTGAAGACGTACGGCGAACGTACCGGCGAAGTTATGCGAGTCGCCGGCTATGTCGGACCATAAGTGAAGAGAGGCAATTGCCTTTTACACATCTCCTCGTTCCCATTTTCCCCCCTGCGAGCTCGCGCCCGCGAGAACGGGTGCCATTACGTCTCCTAAGAATCGCTTCTCGCTCCTCCGTCCACCGGCTCTCTGTCTTTCCCCCTCTGTGTACGTGTCCGTGTATCGGACGATTGTCAGGGTGGTGCGTGCGTGCCGCGTCCCTGCACTCGCGGATATCGATCGACAGTGCAATACCGCTTCTTCAGGAATGCCGGGGCGCACTCGACGAGTGCCGGCAGAAAAACGGTTAACTGTTAATCGCGATGCGCTACCGAGTGACAATATAATTCAATTCCGAGAAGCCAGAACGGCTCGGATTTGCGGGAATCATTGGTGGAGAGCGTTTGCCCGCTTTGGGGATTCGCGGGGGTCATATCGACGTGCGTTACGAAAAGTAGCACGTTTCAATTTTCTTACGAAAAGTAGCACGTTTGCCTTCGTTCTCACGAAAACTATCACGTTTCGGTTTTCGCTGCGAAAACTAGCACATTTGAGCGGTTTGCCACGAAAAATAGCATGTTTCGTCTTTCGCTGCGAAAACTAGCACGTTTGAGCGTTTTGCCACGAAAACTATCACGTTTCGGTTTTCGCTACGAAAACTAGCACATTTGAGCGGTTTGCCACGAAAATAGCATGTTTCGTCTTTCGCTGCGAAAACTAGCACGTTTGAGCGTTTTGCCACGAAAAGTAGCATGTTCGCGTTTACCCCGCGTTCGCAATTCCTGCACCCTCCCTTACTTAAATTATGTAGATTAATATTTTCATATGTGTTGTCTTTTGGAGATTAGATGGAATTATTATTTATTAAACAATATTTTCAACAGTTGAATTTTTTTAAACTGCCCACGCGCTGAAACGCGATAGTTTCTGCAGTCTGCAGTATAATTCAAAACGAGCTATTCTTCGTGGCCAAACCGGATAATATGTTAGTTTTCGCCATAAATTCCCAAACGTGCTATTATTCGTGGCGAAACAGTATAAAGTGCTAGTTTTCGTCGCAACAGTACGAAATGTGCTATTCTTCGTGGCGAGGCAGTCAAATGTGTTAGTCTTCGCGGCAGAAGACCAAACGTGCTAATATTCGTCAGAAACGATGGAACGTGCTTCTTTTCGTGGCAAACCAAAACGTGCTACTTTTCGTAAGAAAATTGAAACGTGCTACTTTTCGTAACGCACGTCGATATACTCTGGTGACCTCTATTGCAAGTGCCCTTAAGATTTAGGAAGAACAATTTTTGGAGTAATTTCTCCAATTTTGAATGGGTTAAAAAATCTCCAAAAATTTATTCTAGAAGCTGGTCCAGTTCGCCACAACTCCTTAGCAGTATTCATTTATATGACGATTGAGGATGCACTCTAAACACTTATACCCAAAAAGAAGCGACCTCTAATGCATCGCACCCTTCATGCTTGCCTCGAAACGAACCTCTTATCGAACGATCATTTCCTACCGCAGCACGACCTATTACGTTCGTTCCCGACACGAGGCGTTTCCCTGATAGAATCGCTACCAATGATAAGGTGCCCCCGTCGATTAACGTCCCTCTACCGAATAGAGTTTCTCGCGTTTCTTTGCTTCCTCGACGGTTCGTTCCAAAACCGACCGTCGGCTGCCCGTAATGGTCAAGCGATCGAGAGAAATTCCAGTCGTACCTGGAATCGAAGCTGGGAGTCATTAACACTTCTAAGTCGATCGGCGTGTAACGAGAGAAAATGGGAGAGACGTGGAAGGAACCATAAGTAGGAGCGCTGGTGCTCGAGGAAGCGCGGGCTATCTCGGCGACAGTGGTGGTGGGGCAGGAAAGGGGGGAGGGCAACGAGTTTAATTAAACACACTTAATTAACTCTAATGTATGACAGCAAGCACGTACGGGTCTCTCGTCTCTCTTTCTCCCTGCCTTTCCCATCTCCCTTCTGTCTCGCCGTCTCTGTTAGCGGGCGCACGTAAGACACGCGTGTCTACAGCTGTAGCCCGTGTAGAAACGGGCATAAATGGCTCGGCAGTACACGTGCTAGGTTCATGAGAACCGGTCAAATAGGCGATCATCGATAGCCATGCGATACTGCTTGAATCGTTATTACACCGCGCGGGGAGGAAAAACTCTCCCGCTCCTATGTTAGACGAGGTTTCCACGTAAATTCGCCAGCCACGTAACAGACCGCTTTTAACCGACGCGTTTTCCGATTTTATTTCTTCTTTACCTCGGCGGAGGGGCTCGCCTGTTTCTCTTACTTTCAACTTTGACGCGTACGCGTTTATGGTGAAATTGTTGCGTGAAAGGTGTACACTGAACTGGACAATATTCGATTCCTGCTCGGGGCGCGCCGTTGGGAACGGTGACAGCTTTATTGCATCGATGATTTAGACGGCTACGTGCGAGCACGGTTCCTTATAAACTGTTGATCCGCGGGTTCGTTACACGGGGAGCGGGCTGAACAAAGAATTGTAAAACTCCTTTGTTCAAATAGACAGCTGAACGCGGCTCAATGAATCTCGCCGTGCATACGCGCTCATGCAATAGTAAAACGCGGCACAGTTACCGGCGGACTGTAAGAAACCAAGCGGTATTGTACGTTGTGTAAATCGGTCGCAAGTGGGTCTGACCTACAGGTGCTTGATTCATGAGTGCCGTCCATATCGGCGATCATCGATCCACTGGCGCAACTCTCCTCGAGAATGATTTCTCAGAAACGAAGAAGAATGTTACTCGAACTGCGCCTGCTAGTTGTAAAAGTGAAAACTCTTCCCTTGAAGGAAGAGAAAGGTTCTTCTTACGCGCTCTGCTTAGGGTAAACAAGAATATGAGGAAACGCGGAAGAAGAGCAATGCTGTTCTACTAGTCCATTAAACAGAGTGGAATTACGCGATAACGGGGGTAACGAATTCCTTCGAGGAAAGCTTCTCAATAATTGTTCCCGAAAACTAATTAATGCATCGGCAGTTTTCGCGGTAATTAGACTTTCCCTTGGACAGAGAACGACGTCAACCGCATAGCATCGTGTATGTTGACGAATTCGATAGCTAAGCACCAGAGTAACTATGCACGGGGCACATTGTTTTCAGTTGTCTGCTGAGTAAAGTAGACCTCGTAAACCGTTGACACATGAAAACGTGTTTTCGCACCGCCACGAATTTCCCCGTCTTCCTTTTCCACCGATTAACCAGTCGTTTGAGTGCAGCAGTCGAACATCGACTACCAAGTACCAGACTCACTAATATCGAACGCCACTTAAGGACAATTGCTACCTAGTCGAGATCTCTGAGACTCGGATCTTTCCTCGAAACAGATGCCCCCTTATATACGAGCCTGCCAACATTTTTCTCCAAACAAGACCTGTATTTATATCCGTTCGAAAGACGATAGACGAGAATAATAAGGTCCATTTGGACGGGGGAACATCCCCTGAGCACGGGGCTGCAACTCGACGACCACATTCAGAATCAATTTCCCCTGGAATTACACTCGCAGCCATATGATTTGCCATGTACGCTAATTAGCCGTCATTTAGACGGTAAACGGACGAATTCGTCGCTCCACCGTGCGTACCGATGCAGTTGGTAAAGGATCGCGTTTAAGGAGGCGCTTGTTCGTGGATCAGGTGGGAGTGGTCGAGGAACCTCTGGAAATTTACGATCTTCCGGTAGCTGGACGGGAACCGAGTCGAAGCTATCATTTGAGAGAATCGAGAAGGACGCTGGTCTACAAGAAATTTCGAGGCGAGAGGGTTTCGCGGGGCGATCCAATTGATTGTCGATGAGTTCCAAGGGAACCGGAGATTGCACGGGCCCCGTTGAGAATCGTCCGATAACGAAAATATCCGTCACCCTTTCGCGGAGCTGATTCGATCCAGCTCGCAGAAAAGATCGTAAATCCACCTTTAGAAATCAACCTGGCTTATTTCTTCGAACGATAAAAGGACCGTCGGCGAGGGCGAGATGGGAGCGGGAGAAAAAAAGGGCGGAGAAGAAACGAAAAGGGAAGAGGAGGAGAGATTTAAAGGCAACCGGCACTCGGTGAATCTGGAGTCAAGGTGCCACGACGGAAATAGGTGGCTTGAAAATCGAGGAGCACGATGAGCGCACTTCGAACTCGAACAGAGAGGGGCCTAGAGGGGGTTGGCAAGAAGACCAGGGAAAAGAAGAGAAGGACGACTCAAAGAGCAGAAGAGTCGAAGGAGGACGGGTACCGGTGTGGCTCGTCGTAACTCAAGTCTAGTTAAGGGAGCCATAATTCAGGGGATAGCACCAGGTCCTCAAACGGCCCATAAATTATGGGCTTTTAATTTCGCGATATTAACGGGACGATCGGGGCGAATGGCAAGGCGAGCGCGCTTCCTCGAGCTTCCCGCGTACTCTTCGACCCACACTTCTGCCTTTTTCTCCCCTTCCCTGTCGCGAGAAACCTCCTGCGTTTCTTCTTCAACTGTTTTTATAAATAAAGCTTCTCCTAAAGATAAACGCTCGATTAACTTCTACGGCGGAAACGCTGCTGAGAGAACCGCTGAGTCGTCGAGGATAGATTATACATTAGTGAAAAGAAAGAGCTTGTTGCGCACCGAGGCTCATTGCGCAAAGTGGAAGCGATTGACATTTCGTTAAACGTGAACGCCGTCCTCGCCGGTAAATCAAGCCGTGATAAAGAAATCCTGAAAGCGCGAGAGGCTTTACCAGGCACTGGGAAACACGAAAACACGCGAGCCACGAATACTTCGTCATCGTCCCGCGGCAAACGCGTTCCTCATTCGCGGCGAGCATTCAGTTTTTAACAAGCGAACCGGACTTACACACGCTCGCCGAGGAACGCGCGTGTCAAGTGGATTCCCAGCTCTTAATTATTCATGAGGACGGGTCGAGGGAAATTCGGAGTCGCTTCTAAACGCCGCTGAAAGCCAACTTGTCGTGCTGTATATACCGAAACATTTAAACCCGAACTCACACGTCGCGATTCTCCTCGACGAAGTTTTCCGCGCGTCAACTACCAAATGAGTGCCAACACGGTCTCTTTTCCGACTTGATTCCGTAAAGTGCATGGTTGAAAAAAGCAGGAAAGTCGTCGACACTGCGCGACAGCCTCGTAATGAGAAACTTTTTATCGCGATCGCTAACTTTTCCCGAGACATGCAGTTTTCGTCGACGGCGACGCGTTACTTTATTTTATATGCTGCCTTGAACTGTACACGAACCGAAGACGAGTGTTTTATTCACTTGCTACGCGCGCTCACCTTTGGGATGACCTGCTTCTCTGGCGTAAGTAACTTTTCACGAAGTGCAAACATGCCGAAGTGTACACCTGCGTGACAAGTTAATGTGGTATTAACGCAAGAATCGCGTAATCGCAAGTCGCTTATTGCAAAAATTCATGCGTATTTAGAGAACGATAAGTGTAATGGGAAAGACAGAGGAGAGAATGAGATACAGATACAACGCGGCGGTGTTTGTAAACGGACAATAAATTGCTGTGATCCGCGTGTCGCGCGCAATTTACACACCGTTCCCGCGCGAATTAATGGCTTCAATAACAATTAATAATACACGCTAGCCGTCATAAAAGTGTCTGATCCCTTCTCGGTAATTGATAATGTATGATAATCTCATGCAACTGGCTGCGACATGGTTTTATGAATGGCGTGAAACAAGCATGTTTAAATTTCTTATACTAGTCTATCGAGAATAATCGATTGAATACATGAATACAATGAACACATTATCTAATTGACGACTACTCATTTCCCCTAAGCTTAATGATCCTCGAAGCAACGCCTGACGACAGTGGAGCCTCGTTCAGATTAGTCAAGTAATTTGACTTCAAGTCGCTTGAATTCAAGTAACTTAAAATTATTTTACCAGTGTGAATCTGCTATTCACTTAACTTGAAATATTCTTTCAAGTTTCCTTTGAGTTTCAAGCAAAGTAGAGACTCTTTCGACTTTTCTTGCCTTGAAATACAACTTGAATAGTGTGAACGTATGTACAAGTGTGAACTCGAAGTCACTTGAAGTAAGCTGAAGGTCTATTGTTTTTGAAAAGTGAGGTTATAATCATAAAACGATGACTAAGAATAGGTGAAGTAATGACGAGATTTCTAAATTCTTAGGAATGTATGAGAAATATTATATTTTATGGAATAACGAAGGAAACCACCTCCTTTGACGTCATTTTAGATATCTACTTGCTTCGAGTAATCTTAAAAGTAACTTGAAGGCAGCTGACACTACTGAACACAATGTTGAAGTCAATATACTCGAAGTGAAGTAACTTGACTAATATGAACGAGGCTTAGGATACTTTTACGACGAGAGGCAATTGGAAAGCACGTGGACTCGATCATTAAGTGGAGTAACGTTCTCCAGGGCAAAATTAAGACCGGTTTTAATTGCCTGCGAGGCATTTTCGGGCAATCGGAAGTTCGTAATGAAGTGTTCGTCGCAGGGTATTCGCGGCAGCTTTGTCGGTGGAGCCAGGCTTATCTTGCCGACCGTGAGATAATAAAACCGTTCCTCGCTACGACAATCATTTAATGGCTCATTATCGCGACTACGTTCTCGCCTGGCCCCCGCCCTCACCCATCCCCACACAGCCAGGCCGTTTCGCGTCCCGAAATTCACATAATTAACTCGAGCACGAGAATTCGTTAAACCGCCGCTGAGCAGCCCCCTCTCGAGATTGCGTTAACCCGATACTCTTTGTCGGCGTAATCAACGATTATCGACTACGCCGAATGTCTCGGTAAAACAGGTCCCTGTAACAAGTCACTCGACGCATCGACTAAGGCGCTTTCGTTACTCTCATAATTAAATTGGAATGCTACCGTTTCCGTACACAATCGAAGATAGTTGCTTTGCTACAGCGGTTCTAAAATACACGGTTATTCTTTTGCATTTGCATCGATTGGTATAGCAGTATTTTACCCTTTGTCGTAAGTGGTGAACCCAGTAGTAGATATTTCCCCAAAACAGGATCGCCAATACCCTCGGATTCCTTGTGTCTTTCTTCCTCAATCAGTCCAATATCCGTTTCTTGTTAAACGTACACTATTTCGCCACGGTAATGGCGCTCCCAAGATATTGACGAAATGGAAAGCGAACCGCGACTACATAACCTGTCTCGCGTGGAAACTCGTTTCGGTTCGCGCGTGTCGACGTAAGGTCAAACTGTAACAACAAAATATCGAAGCCATTCGCGGCCCGGCAGTTAAACACTGCGAAGCCTGTTGCTCTACCGTTGCTACTTGTGTTTCTCGATCGAACTCATCTCTGTAAATCACGCGACACGAGCATTAAGCGCCAGAACTTCGCGACAAGTAATTGAAACAATCATACTCGACGATTGTGGCGCCGCGGGTGTCATGGAAAAGACAGCGTTGTTTCGTCTTCCCGCGAAATTAATGTCTCTGCGTTCCGGTCCCGCGAGTATCAGTAATCATTGCGGTTTAAATAGTGTAATTAGTGGCAAAGTGTGATGACCATGCTGTGACTGATGACGGGCGAACAACAAAAGGTCTTTGGAGGCGCGGTTCAAGGGATATGAAGGCAAAAGACGGGGAGGAAGGAGGAGGCCCTTGGTAAGTGAGATTTGCTAATGGCTTATAATATACTCTATTAGATATACTACATTGGCAATATTACATTTTGATTGGAAATGTATGGGAAATGTCACGAAATAGAACAGCTTCTCGCGAGATCTACTGTACTTGTGTATTACACAAGTGATAGGTACAATTATTCTCGATATCTTAATATATAAAGCAGAAAGTATCTGTGTGCTTGTCTGTCGCCTAAGAACTTTCAAACAGTAAACTCTGGGATCACGAAATGTGTTCCAGCTCATAATGCCTAGCTAAGCCAGGTTATTGTGACTATTTTCACAAAAAATAAATAAAAAAAAATTTTTTCTATAAAATCATAACCTTAATTTAGTAGTAACGGTAGTATGCACATATATTTAATTAGATTGTCGAACCAGACACGTCAGGTACAGCTCCATACCATCAATTCGAGTTTGTCTCTTTATCTCAAATCGAACTACACTGGAATTCAATGATTTTTTACTGCTCTCAACGATTGTTCTTTGACTTCGTATCTATAGTTTATAATTTTCGACGTAGATTCTTGCCTATCCAATTACGTTGATCTAACTGTAAGGATGTTGCGTCTTATTTTAAGCGATCGCGGAAATTATCCGAGAAATGGGCCTGCCAGGGATAATCTAATCAATTTACACGTGTCAATCAGAGGGTGAACGATAAAATATTCTCGTTTGAACGTCCTTTTACCGAGGTTTCACGGTCTTCTCTGTCGCATTGGTCGTTTTAACCACGGTAACGGCGCGGGATGAAGTCGTAAGGCGTATACCTGTGCAAAATTGCCATCATCTACCTCGATACTTATCTTGTCTATTCCGAACCATCACGCATGCTCTAATAAAAGGATCATCAACTAACCATTGGCAACTATGTACCATATACACACAGAAACCTAATTCGAAAGGAGAGTACGAGCGAATTTAAATCAATTCCTATATTTCGAACCTGGTTTAAATTATTCACCCCCGCGTTCAATTTTCGTACACGTGTTATCACAAAACCTACGTCACTGGAAAATTCATTAACGTCGTTAAACGAGCTGGATAAGCACATCTCGACGATCATGATCGAGTATATTAGAAGCCATCAGTTTTACTTTAATCCACAATGAAACTGTTAGACGCCAGTTCAATATTCATCCTCTCACAACTGTCCAAGTAAAATACTTTGTCCCTGCGCGTCATTATCGTTAATAATCAAGCGACTGGCTAGAGTTTGGAACTCAACTCTATTTCGTTTAATCGTCGAATCGCCCCCAAGATGAAGCCATAAAAGTTATACATAATAGGTGACCGACTACCAGCCGCATATACCTTACTCCTTAGCCAGCAGCTTTTACCATGCAGGGTCCGAGGCAGCAGCTATACAGTCTTCTAAGAACGTGTACGCGTACATCAGATTGTCGTACGTGGCGCACTGCTTTGGGATCGCCGCCACTCATTTTCATATTCATTAAGGGTAGCCCGAGATTAGCATGCTAATTGCAATAATGAGCGGCAGCTTTCCGTGTCCGGGCTTCTCCTCTGCTTCTCCTTCCTCTCACCTTTCCTCTTTGTGTATTCGGCGTAGGCCACCTACGCTCTTGTCCCTCTGCCTCGCTCTCCAGCTACCTGTCTTACACCGCGGTGTAGCAAGGTTTTTGTGATCTGGATCATGGAGGTGTAACACGATTATTGCCTGGACATTTATCCGTGTAAAACGCGAGACGGGGAGAAAATCACTCGAGACGACTGGCGTCCGGGAAAGATGGCCCGTCCACGACGCCAGCCCATCAACGACCTACAGCGTCGAGGGTCAAGGGTTCACCCGTGTAAAACCCGTACGTTACTACCGGCTGGATACGACGGCTCCTCGGACGTTATAAAGTCGCGTAACACCTGTTAAGCCCGCCACTCTGCGAGACGGCACGAAATTTCCATTCGACCGCTAATGATTTACTGGCCGGCGGCCGGCTCACTTCCAAGAACACGGTCGTTGGACCCTGGAAATGACTTTCCACCGTAGAAATCCATGCGCCCAGGCGCGAATGAAGTCCGTCACGAGTCTTATCCACGCGTTAGCTAGGAGTGGTAGCCGGCTGTTCGTTTCGCCTTATGAGCCTTCTTCTTTTACGACGACACTGGTGAACGAGAAACGTCTGTCTCTAGGTGTCTACGTTCCCCTGAATTCCTCGGATGAAGAATTCTGAGCATCTTAACTTTTACTCAAGCTTTGATACCAGAGTCACTTCATTGCCATACAAACCTCCGATTGCTTCGTTCAACCACTAGGGATAATTTCACCTTCACCCTATCATTGCAAGATTAGGTCCTCTTGAACTTCCCTTGAACCCTCTTAAAGCACCAATCCCTCGCACTTTCACCGACGCAGGTGCCCCGCAAAGGGGATCTATCTCCCCAAAGCCACTAAATTCCGCTTCTCAAGCACACTTTTCCCAAGATCGTGGAATCGAACTGCCAACGGAAGGACGAAGAAGCCAGACGATCGGTGGTATCGGTTCATTCATAAGTGGCCGCGGTTCGTTTCCGTGCGAGTGTCTGTCGGGTTCGCCGTATCCGAGGCTAGACCGCGCGTGCACGTGATCGAGCGCGCTCGTGCGTGCTGGCAGGTGTGTAGGTGTAGCCCTGCCACGTAGGCGAAGGTGTAGGTGCTCACACACGATATTGGCCGTGTGTATGGTCGGCGTAAGCCGGTCTACTTGGGTGGTCCGTCGAAGAAGGGACCGCACGCAGAGGCCTATCCCCACCAGAAAAACTCCTCTCTCCTGCTCTCTCTCTCGTCCTCTCCCGTAGCGTGGCTCGCGCGCGCGCGCTCCCTCTCTCTCTCTCGCCCGTGCACGCTATTGCTCGGCAACGGTCGCGCACACCACGTTATCCCGCCTCGTACGCACGCACTGACCGTCACTTCTGTGTGTGTGGATGGCCGGAATATCTCTCAATCTAGCCGGCTGAATTCCGGCCGGTACTTACCGACGGCCAGGACTACTCTCTAAACACGGCTGAGTAGCGTTTTAACGTTATTTGTGTCCGCGTTGGAATAAATTTCGAGCGGCCGCGTCGCTGGAGGTCGGTGCCGCCGGGGTTTCGCGACGATCAACGACGACCGCGTTAGCGATAACGCCCGATAACGCGATATTACCTCACTTTCCCGCGGCGGCGGCGGCGCCGGATTCTCCTCGCCTCGGTTCTCGGTAATCTTCGAGTTAACTCCTCATCGGACCGCGAAACGTTGGGTATTGTGCTGCGCTAGGTGATTTCTCAGGGAGAGTAATAAGAAGCTCTGACCAGTTTATTGGGGACGGTTCTAAATGGAGGAGTTAATCTACCGGGGAACTTGGCAACGGATAATGCGCGACGTTCAATGGGTTTTTACCATATACATATCTCGCTTTCTGTCGGATCTCCGCCGCCGCGGAGCGTTCGACGAAGGGACCACCCTCTAAGCCCGCGTCGGATATCATCGATTCTATGCCCTCATTAATCATACGGCATCGCGTAATTCCACGTGGCGGGGCGCGTCGCCTCTTCTCTCTCGTCCCAATTACCGCCCCGTTTAATTCATTAGGCACGCTTTCGTTTCGAGGCGTGATCAACGTTTGCGCAGGTGTTGCATAGATTGTTTGCGGATGATGTAACGTCATTAAGGGGGTACGTTTATCCATTACCACTAACAAGCCTCGCTTCGCGAAAGAAGCCTGGCTACGCGAAGGCACTAGCAGTTACTTTCATACCGCTGGCACCGGGTTTGAAGTGTAGTTTGCGCGAGATTCCACGGTTGTTCGCGAAGATCCCCAAGGAACTCGCTGATTAAACACTGCGTCACGGTATGCGCGCGCGTGCATAGCCTGTGTTGGCACAGACATGCGCGGGTGTGCGTAGACGTGCCGCTTCATTACGCGGCGCGGAGTCAGGAATGCCAAGCTTCGTCGCGATCTAATGACTCTCACTATTAGTCAGCCGAGAGTTTGGCGAATCTGCCTAATCGGGTTGACAGTGTACACGTGCGTGTGACTCGCCCGAGCCTGTGTATGCCAGCGCGTTCTTCGCGGAAGGTGAAATTGATCGAACTATCGGTAGATACACATAGTTTGTTGTTCTTCGAGACTTTTCGAAGTTTCAGTAATCGGTATAGAAAACAGCCCTCTCGAGTAGGGCTGGGACTATTTGTCGAATTTTTCGGTATTTGAATATTCGAATACTTCAGTTGCTCAATTATTTGGTGAATATAATTCGAATATCCAAGTATTCGAATACTATTCGAATATCCAAGTATTCGAATACTATTCGGATATTCAAGTATTCGAATACTATTCGAATATCCAAGTATTCGAATACTATTCGAATATCCAAGTATTCGAATACTATTCGAATATCCAAGTATTCGAATACTATTCGAATATCCAAGTATTCGAATACTATTCGAATATCCAAGTATTCGAATACTATTCGAATATTTAAGTATTCGAATACTATTCGAATATCCAAGTATTCGAATACTATTCGAATATCCAAGTATTCGAATACTATTCGAATATCCAAGTATTCGAATACTATTCGAATATTTAAGTATTCGAATACTATTCGAATATCCAAGTATTCGAATACTATTCGAATATCCAAGTATTCGAATACTATTCGAATATTTAAGTATTCGAATACTATTCGAATATCCAAGTATTCGAATACTATTCGAATATCCAAGTATTCGAATACTATTCGAATATCCAAGTATTCGAATACTATTCGAATATTTAAGTATTCGAATACTGATGTATTCGAATAGTATGGTGTGAATTATGAATCAAGTTCTTTAGGTTCATTTGTCAGGGTGAAATCTTGTAAGTTAATTTTGACCCACTTGACACTATATTATTCGAATACGTCGGTATTCGAATAATAACATTCGAATACTCAAATATTCGAAGTTTATTCGTAGCATTCGAATACTTGTAAAATATTCGAATATTAAATTATTCGAATAGTCCCGAATAGTTTGTCTCGAGGTGTTGAACAGATATCAGGGCCGGAGTAGCCGTAACCCTGAAAGTTCACCTACGTGCATCGTATGTTTTTCAATACCGCGTCCGCCCCTATAGCGAAGGAGAAGCCCGCATATCAGCCGTGAGATCGAGGTCGTCAGTGCAATTAAAACGACCGCCTTCAGCAGCGAGATAAACGGATTACAGTAGCTACTTTCCGTGACTGCTAACAATAGTAATCGCGTTTAATTAGAGTGATGGTTTCATTACGTTGCCTCGAGTATTACAAATTCGTTTACTCGCCGTGCAATCATCTAAGCGCTATCGCGGTTGGAGATGCGTGTACAGCGGCGGATGGATATAGTCGGTAATTAAATCTTAGATCGCTGTGACTTTCGTCGCGTCAAAGTGCACGCGCGTGCATCAGAGATTTAACCTCCCTAATCGACCGCCATCGCCTCTGGAATGCTGCCGGGTGTAAACGTATTAAACGCGCCGATAAGAAAGCCTTTGCATTCAGTCTGACTTGGCGCGTTTTGCGGAACTCGCGCGGCTAACCGGCGTATGCAAATCGGCGACCATGCACTCGCCAGCTGTATTTTCACTCTTGTTGCTCGCAATTGACTCGTCTGTCATATTAGTACGGGAGGATTTACTCCGGGGCTGGTTGTTTCTCCTCTGACGGGGGACTCCTCGCGACTGGGGAACCTGTTCCGCGCCGTGCAATAATTTACGCGAGCTACAATGACATTAAACCACTTATTTTGTGTATAAACCCTGGCTGTTTATGCGAGCTATTAATAGCACGCACCGACGATAATGACAGGAACGAGGATCCCGTGGAAAACTTCCCCCGCGTGCAGGAAATTTATCTTCTCTCCTCTCGCTCGACGCTTCGCGGATTAAACGGTCGCGGCCCGTGCTATCCTTTTCGCGCGTCGATCTGCGATAAACCGGTTCGATCATTCATAAATTCGCATCGGCGTTATTGATATCGTAGATTACGGGACTCTCTTTTTTTGTCTCCTTTCTAATCCAAGGGGGATTGTCTCCTTCGCTCAGTGGTCGCTTTCTCTTTCTCTGCTAGAACCGGTCCGTTTAAATTACGCCTGCGATCAGGGCAGTCAAAGTGTTTCCGATCGCGTTACTTGGACGATTAACGATCAATCTTTGGGATCGAAGCTTCTTGTAGATAGATACCACCAGAGTTTCCATATTCCTGAAGCAGGTTAGGCGAATGTATAATAGTATTGCTAGAGTATAAATTGTCGAAGAAATCTTCTATCTGGCACGAAGAAAAGGCTGTTTCGGTAACTTCTTCTTCTTCTAATGAAAGAACGGTACTGGATTAAGGGAGCAGCACGAGGATTATTTAAAGTGTACGAGATTATTTACGACGTAATCATCCTGGTTTCATCGTTTCCATCCCGAGGATGGAATCACCGAACACGAATCCACCAGGTTTACTCCCCGAAGAGTGACTACGAGGAAAGACCCCCGGGGGTGATACTTGGCTTAATCACCAGCTCGCGGTCCTTTATTGCCAACGGTTACTTTGGTTAAGTACCAGGGTCATTGAGAAAATTGTGGGTCTGTTTGCACTGTCAGCCAGTGGACTGGTTTCATTCGGTTAAGCCGACGGACAGCCTATACTTGAACCGTGCACCGGACAAAATCGCTCTATCAGCTCCGGCCGAGACACACGGAATGTGGATTCAACGACGTTCCAGAAGGAATCTCAAAGTACCTTGGTATTACCTTCGGCTTGATTTTATTTCAATTAAATGCCTCCCGTGCGACGTAGCAGCCGAGAGATGTGCAGCGGCGTTTTATTCGTCGCTACGCCTAAATACTTCCTCGCCAAGGAATCCCGCGATCGCGGCCGTGGGATTCTCCAATCCATAAACGTCGCTGAAGCTAGCGCATCGACAAAATCATCTCGCCCCAAGGATGCGCAGAATTTTCTCCCCCACCGTCGTATCTATCCGCTCACTGTATTCTCCTCGCTCGCTACGATCCCGCCGAGAGGATTAGAAACGTACCCTCCTCCGATCGCTTGTCCCGTCTCGATTTTCCTGAAGCAGACAGGAAACCCGTTCGCCGTGACCGAACGGGGATCGAAAGCAAGAGTGACAGAGGGATAGAGCTCTCGTTTCACGGGGATAAAAAGAGCCGTCGCTGGTTGGGATACGCGTGCGTCGTGGTGGACCCTCACCTCGGACAACAGGTTATATAAGGTCGGGGTCCAAAGTAACCATTATCGAGCACGATATCTTCGTACCTGGTCGTTAGAGGGAGCAGCCCCCGACCACGAAGAGGAACACGAAGAGCGTACTTGAAGAAGACTCGTTACGTTACACAGAGTGGAAAGAGCCCGGCCGTAAAGTGGCCTTTGTCATTGGAGACTTCCTTGAACCTGGGTCTCTTACGGGTCTCTTTTCGCGTATCGAATGTTTTTTAACAGGGATGGGGGAAAGGAGTTCACCCCACCTCCCCTACTCTCGCTTTTCGAGAAGCAGTTTACCAGTCAGTTTCGGCCCGATAATTATTGCAACGACCGCCTGCGCCGGGCTATCGAGCGATCGCTCTGGAACGAAAGCTTTTTATCGCCCCGGAGAGGATTACGAGTTTCGTCTTAAAGGGCCCCGTCAGTGAAAGTGGACGTCTACGGTCAGACCTAACCGCAGCGGGCCCGTCGAAAAAGAGTGGCGAATCGTTGGGATACCAGTCCATTTAACAATGTCGAATTACGTGGAAAAACGGTTTTCAACGGAATCGGGTACATCGGAGATTAGTATCCACCCACTGGCAACGCGTAGGGTTTCTATTAGACCGAATTGAAGTGCGTAACGTTCGGGGAGGTTCTCAAGATCGACACCCCGCGGGGAGCGTAAATCACGCCGAGGGATTTGTCTCGCGGTCGAATTTATTTCGACGAGGCGACAGAGCGCGTAAGTCCTAACAAACCGGTGGACGCGTGTTTCTTGCCGATGAAGACTCGAGATCCGTGGACAGGATGATCGACCGATAATGGTGGCAAGGTAGGAGGAGAAATATTAAGCTGGGTTCACGTTGTACATCGAAGGGGCGTTACTCCTTGCCTCACCTGTCCTCTCGGCGCCGCTAATTGTACAACCTGAACGACGTTTCATTGTCGGGTCTCGCTACGATTGCTCCGCACTATACGGCGTCGTTACTGCTCGCGATACGTTCCTGGAGGGCATTGGAATACAAATCTGGCCGCGGAGGTTTATCGATGCTGCAGATACAGGTTAATCGCCCGATCTGCGCGCGGTCATCGAGCATGAAAAAAAGTGCCGACAAATTTGACTGCACGGTACGCGGAGTCTTCGAATTAATTCAGCAAACAATCAGCACAGCCGACTGGGCCGTAAAAGGAATGACAGAAAGCTGGCTGGAGGTGGAACGAGGAGGAAGGACGAGTCCGAGGGAGAGGGAGCTCGGCTGATCATAGTCTATGATTATGTTCTTGACTTTCGCGGTCAAGCTCCTTCATCCGTGCTTCCACGGTTCCCTCTATGGTGTTCCTTCCATGCGGCTCCGTGCCGCTATTTATAGAGGCTTATTACTTTATTGCAACCCGACGCTGAATGCATTCCGCCCACGCGGTAGTCTAGCTATACGCGAAATTTCTTTCGACAAAAACGTGGCCGTTGCTATAGAACGAAATCGTCTCTGCGACTTACGAGACTCGTAAACATAATTTACCGATTGCAATTAGCCGGGCTTTGATTCCATTCGTCTGCCTTGGTTTCTCGCGTTTCGCTGTAACAGGAGAACTTCCACGTAAAACTGGATATTTGAGAACGCCTTGAACGTCAACCAAAACTGACTTCTTCCGAAAAACGTGCATTCCTGCTCGCGGGTTAGATCGTAAAGTAGACATTTGCGAAAGTATCATATTCTCGGTCTGGAAGTCGAAGAGAAAGAACTGTAGAAGATTCGTCTTCGACCTGTAGAAGATTCGTCTTTGAGGACCTCCTCACAATGTACAATGGACAAGGACGGGTATTCTCGTCAATGAAACCCGTCATTGTTGTTCACCTGGTGGACGAGGGGAATTTCGCGGCACATCGATCGTTTGATCGTCAATCGATTAATAGTATGCAGGGACTTATTCAAAGTTGGTGGAGGCCACCCTGCAGCCGACTTTCGCCACACACCTTGCTGGCATCTCGCCGTAGGCAAGAAGGCGGTCGGCGTCTCGGCTCATTAAAGCTAATAATGTGGATTTACTAATCTCTCTACTCTGTCGGACGGATATACCTACCCTCCGCTCATTTCTCCATGTTTCCTCGTCGAAGCTCTGTGATCCATTGAAACCTAGTGTCCCCCGAACTTCAACGGCATAGTGTTTCTGGGTTTCTACAGTAGCGGCTCGCAATGCCTCTTCACAATGGCACTTGCGATACCGTGCGAAGTTTCGTCGACTACAAAGGACGCGGCTCGCGTCGTGGAACGAGGAACACGGATTCTTACGTTATGGGAAATCGATGCTACGATAAACGCGAAACAAGCCATGGCTCTTGGAGGGGTGCGGCGTTTGGCTCGCACAAACACGACACGAACCACCGTCGTATCCATTCATTTCCCCGTCCATTTATCATCGCCGAGTTTGTCGTAAAACGTGAGAAAATTGTTGTACTTGGCTTGGGACAAATTAGCTCGGTCCCGCTCCACTTATTCTTATGGGGAAAAAATGTAACAGTCCGGCGCATGAGTGGCGATAATGCTAGGGTCTCGAGTCCGACGTAATTAACTAGCTGCGAGCTACGGTTAACAGAGCTGTGAGGAACTTATTATGGATAATGTAATTTGGTTGGAAAAACATAATCGTTAGTTAGTTGAAGTAGCGGGATCGTGGATCCGCGTGCTGTGTATACGAACGATCAACGGAAATCTCTGTACTTCGTTTACACATCCACCACAAATTTCCATTTCTCCGTCGTCTAAAGTCTTAAGGCTTACTCCCGTGCAGAGGCGATTGTTTCATTAGGGTTTCGTTTTCTCAAGTAGGGGAAGGTGGGGTAAAACGGAACGCTTAACTTTGGAGGGTGATAACTTAAAATCGGGAGGAGAAAAAGACACGAGACCTCGACAGGAGTCTTCAGTGGACCTTAGACTATAAGAAAATCAAGGTCATTGTTAAGAAAAATCTTTGGGAACGACGGAAAATGAAATTTGCCGGAGTTATTGAAATCTTCGCCTCGCTCAAATGGTGGGGTAAAACGGAACACCCACTCGAAGACCGTGTAAACGTACAAAATCTTTATTTCTATGATTTAAAATGTATTAATTTATGTTAAAATCTATAAGTATATGTTTTAGGTATAACTATTGTAAATAAAATATAACAAAAATATATATTATACATATAAGAGAAAATATTTTATTAGATAACATGAAAATTACGGAAAATAATCAAATATAAATATAATATCGTAAAAGATGAATAGATTAATACAGTTTGTTTATTATTGTATGAACAATAAGCGCTGGTTGGAATTACCCCGCTTTCCCCTACACGTGGATTTTTACATGAATATCAATATTTGCATGGAGAACACATCTGCGTTAAATGATTATGTTATTTATTACAATTTAAACTGACAGTTTGATCGAATGAAAGATGTATCTCATACATCATAATTTTCTATACAAAATCCATTTTCTTGGAAACAAGGATAGTAATTAAAAGTTTAATCTACAATCTAATAATTAAAAGAGATAATAAACACATACTAAGGGACGTTTCCATTCTTCCCCATGTATAATAGGCGTTCCGTTTTACCCCGCGAAAAGTGTTCCATTTTGCCCCATGTGCAGTCATTTAGTAAACATTTAATATTTACACTTCAGCGTGAGGTAAAGAACTTTCTATATATATCAAAATGTAGCGTAAGGACTATAGAACCCAACGATGTACTTGCCGTTATTAATTTTCGAAATCCAAGTACCGAAAAGTGGTCGAAAGTCCAACGCAATATTGAAACGTCGATACCGAAAATTTTTCAAACTCTCTTAATGAAAAAATAACTTGTGCAGAGGTCTATGGTCTATCACAAAATGCTATGAGGACCCTTTGGTTCCATGTCACGCGATACTAACTCATTCGCAGCTCTTATCTAACAGAAACATTGGTGTTCCGTTTTACCCACCCGTTCCGTTTTACCCCACTTTCCCCTACTCCAATCATGCGTCCGATGACGCGGCAATGACAGGAACGTCACGAAGCGCCAGAATTTACGTCCGTGCGTCGTTCGGCCTATTACCGAATGCTCGTAAATTTCGACCTCTCGAGTAATCACGCGAACGTCTCAGGGTTACGTAAAGACAACCGGATATTTATGCCCGTGGGCAAGTATCACGATAGGATACCGTCTTCCACCTGATGGCTGAAAGGTCGATCATCGACCTGCGCCTTTTATTCCAGGCCGCCTGACCTGGTTATAGAGCTGATCAATTTTTTATTTGCCACGTAGCTCGCATATTTCGTCACTTGCAGTTGAACGTTCCGGTGGCTTGCTTTCCACGACCATGTTCCTTCGATTGTGTCGCATAGACGCGAGCCGCGCTAAAGCTTGTTACCCTTATTTTGTTACCCCTTCCGCGGCTACCAGCCGCTTGATCGATAGCCTATCGACAGATTATTCCCGTTCGGTGAATTCTGACCGAAAACTACGGTAGCAACTTTCCCGCCTCCGCGGGGGGAACAGATTCGGTCGGTCGTAAATCGAACGGAACCGATCGACACGATAGCTTTAATAAGCTTTAATCAACCGTGACTCGAGAATTCCTTTCGCCGACATTCGAAACAACGTGTCGATAGAATTTCAAGCTCTCTGATCCTGTGACCTGTCAACCGGTTCCCCGGCGCGTTTTTCGGCCGCCTCGGGGGGGAGTTCCCCTTCGATCGTATAAATTCATTAAAACAACCCTTCGCTGGTGTCTGGCCGCGCAACGTCAATCGAATTCCAAACATACTCGGGCCGGAGGGTGTTGCCTTTTTTCCTCGCCGCCTGGATCACCCGAGTTTACGCTGGGGTTGCGTGCCTCGACCCACGATATTTGCATTCGGTTGTCTCATCTTTCAGTCGTCTTACTTCTTCAACGGTGTAGAAATACGCTTCCCAGGGGTCTGAAGTGTAGTCTTCCCCGAGTTTGCACCTACGATTGTGAAGCATCCTGTACTTCAAGGCGCATTCTTGCATACACCACTTAATTAACTAAATTCCATGGATCATGCGATAGCCCACAGCGATGCCTGTGTAAGCGAGGAATATTTCACGTACCAAAGTATCTTTATAATCTCTGATACTTTATGTTCCACTATCGGCATCCCTCGCGAGCTTGAATGCACCTTTCGTGGCTGAAGAAGAGGCTTTCTTAAATATCGAGGGAGAAAAAGAAGGGACTCCACGATGTTCAAACTGTTAACGATTAAAGGTCAACTTCCCACGTTATACAGTGGTTGTTTAAAAATCTCGAAGAATGTGACTCACAGTTTGCTGTACAATAGCAAGCTTAATATTGAATAGAACAGATGCAGCAACTTTTAGCGTTATAATTCACCGAAAATCAAAGTAATTGAACACGTGCACGGTACACTGGTAGGTACATACGTTACCGCGGAACAAAGAGAGAGTGAGAGAGAGAGAGAGAGAGAGAGAGAAAGGGTTGGCGGTAATTACGTAAGAGAATCAATTAAGCACTTGAATACCTGAAGAGCCTAGCTATATCCATTCCACCTACCTACCGGGGGTTATTAATGAACTCGTCAGATATCCGTTAAACGTTCCCAGCTCGAACTCGCGGCCACCTCTGCCGCTTGATGCCGCATCAAGTGATTAGTCGCCCCGAGCGCTGCCGGTTATTTCGAGGGTAACGGGGACGAATTGGTAATTAATATCTAGCCGACGGTGCGCGCTGAGGGTGGGTCCAACGGTTTTAGCGAATAGACCGTCAAGGGTGGATCCATCCGGGCGCACCCCCTCCGGAGATGTTAATAGGCGTTCTCCAGGGAGCTCCTTCTCCTGTTTGCTCCTTTTATTTTCCCTGTAAACGCTTCGCTTTATTGGATTTCGTTTGATCGACGCTCTATCCGCGGTCGGAGATAAGGATTCCAGGAATAACTCGAAAGCCTCCCCTGTCGAGAGCGGAACAAGTGTACCTACAGGGTGTTTTATCGTTTTACATACGAAGGGTCGTGTTTGAAGGGATCATTGAATCCCTGCTGCGGGGTGTTATATGTTTCGGCAATTAGGTGGTTGATAGAACGGGGATTTGGAAAGGGAAGGTTAAGCTCTTGGTATTCCCTGATGTCTCGGACGCGGTATTAACGCTCCACTCCCTGCGATTATGTGCCGTTACATAAATTACATGGTCGAAAACGGAGATCTGCGCGAAGTTACAAGCGGCGTTCATTGTTTTATTATCCAGCGTGAAAATGTGACTGGCCGGTTACGGTTTGGCGTAAAAATATAACGACCGCGTCGGTCTGTAAGCTGGTTACGAGCGGGCAAACGAGCCGGTCATCGCTACGCTCGCCTCGACGTGGTCTAGCACATTTTTCACGAATTTCTCTTATCGCGGCGTGTACTCCTTTAAACCTAACGAGCTTCACGGACGTTGAGCGCCGCACCGAGACGAACATAATAATTAATTTGACGATCGTGTAAGCCACGCATCGCGGCATCGTTCCGCAGATAATTCGTATTAGATAATCGCGAAATAATCGTGCATTTATGCGCGGTACTCGCCGGTACGGCCGAGCCAGCGCGGCGGGTGTAATTAACTTTCCACGGTCCCTCTATCGTGTGGCCAAGGTGATTAATCGAGACGCGTCTATGAATTTATGGATTTCATTTAATATCTCAATGCGCGGTAGGCGAGGGCCATAATTGAAACACGGCCTTTGTCGATCGTGAGAGGCAACGCCTGGAATGACTCGGGTACGCAATCCTACTTAAGAGTTTGATAAAGTAATTAACTATAAAGTACCTTTAATCAGATAATACGTTCTACCGATTAGCGTCCACCGACCGCCGCGCCGCGTTTCCACGAGAATTACGCCGGCCAAGATAATATTAATTGCGCTCCTTTTTTTTTCATGGTCCTTCGGTAATGTGTTTACCGTCCGATCGACCTCGCGATATCTACGCGACATTCGTAAGAAATGCACGGCGGTCTGTTCTACTCGATTGTCGGAACACTCCGGGACAGGTGTACGTTAAACGATCCGCATTTAAACGCGCATTCGCCGTTTATTACGATGCTCGTTTCTCTGGCCTCTTTTCAACGCTTTTTGCCATTTATCGCCGTGAATTGTGGCGAAATAATGGAGAACGCGGCGCGAGTGCGGAACAATGGCTGGCTCGTTTCTTCGAAAGAGGTATTGTGCGTCAATTTCCACTTAAAATTAAAACGATCAATATTTCTTCGGAATGGGGATAACATTGTGAAATTCAATGTCCGTAATAGAGGGCGATACGAGTGGATGGAGATAAACACAGATGTACAGGATGCAGAAATTTCCGATTATAGCACGGCAATTGTGTACTCAGCAGGTTCTTAATACATGATTAACAAAGAAACTCAGAAATATAATCTCGCGTTAATCGCTGGAGACAGCGGAAGGGTCGATCACTCGCATCCTTTTCCTTTCCACTAACGGCCAGTCAGTCATTTCAGGATAAATTGTAGTCGTAAGGATGGAGCTTCAGCCGTTTTTTTTTTTACTTCACTAGTGTGGGTGGCCTCGTCGTGTCTCACACGCTCGGGTAGTACACATATTCGTGCATCCACAGGTTCGTAAGCGGGCTCAGCTTCCTTCCTATTAAGTAATTCATTCGATGCACAAAGTAGACCGCGGGTAATCGTTTACGGCGTTACTTGCATAATTCGCTTGATTCTAATTTTCTGATACGCGTGCAAAAGTTCACGCCAAATTAAGTGGCCGTGAGTGAAGTTTCCTCGGCATGTTTGTAATCATCGGAGCATTGTTCTATGACTCCGTAACGTATGCACGCAGAGTACATTGTACGATGCGAGTAACTACTCCTTGCATACGGTGCCAGGATACAGAATGGAACAAGTGCATAGGTAAACACGAACGCTTCTCTCAGACCCTCTTTCCAAGATACATACAGTAGCGAACAAAAAAGTTACCACTGTTTCGGACGACCTTACTTCTATTACTTTTCAATATTAACTCAAAACTGCAGTGTGTGCCTAATATACATATTCTGAAAGAGAATTAAAAACTGTATAAAATCCAGTTACAGTTGAATTGATTTAACTAACAAACAAACCCCCTACATAACATTAAACAAGACGACACATTATGAAAATCAACAAAAAGTTACCACTTTTGAACATTACCTAATAAAAAAAATCTAATATTATGTGGGGGCATCTCTTGCTTTTAAGATAATCTAAAATATTACTAAACGTGGTAACTTCTTTGTCGGCCCCAAAAATATGTTACCCCGTTCAAAGTCATATAACATTATTGTTTAATAATTATAATAATAAATCGTCTTTTGTCGTTATAATAATAATAATAATCAATTGTTTGTCAGTTAAATAGATTCAATTTTAACTGGTATTTATACAGCTTTAAATTCTCTATCAGAATATGCATATTAAGCATACCTACCCCAGATCACATATGTATCCTAAAAAATAACAAAAATAGAACAAATCGAAAAAGTGGTAACTTTTTCGTCCGCTAGTGTAAATATTCGTGTTGCTTGTTACAATGACTTCGTCGTACATGAACTCGATTTGCGAATTATGTACATTGCGACACGTCCCAATTATATACAGTGGCGGACGAAAGAAAGTTTACAACTTTTAAAATCGCATAACTTTTATAAAATTAATCCAAACGAGTTGAGTTTTTCCGAAAAGCTACAAGGATTAGTTTGCTAAGTGACGTGTTTCGTCGTTTTGAAAAAATGCACTTGGTCGGAATAGCAAACAAAAACAGTAACGGTCATTTTTTAAACTTTTTTTTGTGAGCCTGTATTGAAAATTCAAAAAACCCGTTTGTAGATTGAAGTAAGTTGTATACATACCTAAAATTTCATCAAAATCGGTTAACGCTGCTCTGAGCTATAAACGCTTATAGATCGCAGAATAAGGTCGAAAATCGCTGATTTTCGTGAATTTCGCGATTTTCGACCTTATTCTGCGATCTATAAGCGTTTATAGCTCAGAGCAGCGTTAACCGATATTGATGAAATTTTAGGTATGTATACAACTTACTTCAATCTACAAACGGGTTTTTTGAATTTTCAATACAGGCTCACAAAAAAAAGTTTAAAAAATGACCTTTACTGTTTTTGTTTGCTATTCCGACCAAGTGCATTTTTTTCAAAACGACGAAACACGTCACTTAGCAAACTAATCCTTGTAGCTTTTCAGGAAAAACTCAACTCGTTTGGATTAATTTTATAAAAGTTATGCGATTTTAAAAGTTGTAAACTTTCTTTCGTCCGCCACTGTACAAAGGTATCACTTGATTACCTAACTCATTCTTCACCGAAGAATCTTCATCTTATCCCACGAAGGTGGTACTTCCCAAACAGAACCACCACAGAGACCTGACGTCACTGCAGCATACTGGAGTCATAAACCGTGATGCCTACAGGAGTGTGTCGATACTTGGCATCGCGGAAGGTGCAGCATGGGACTGTACGCGATACCACGTGTACTGGCGTCCGCCGATATCGTCGCGCGGATCTGCGGTTGCGCGACCTATCCGCGCAACAAATTTCCACCTGACTACCGGCTAACGATCGCGCCCGATCACCGTGATCGGATATTTTTGATCCCGCCAGCGGCTTTTTGTCTCGCCTTCCGCGAACTCGCCGGACCGGTTGCGACTTTCCTCTCGATTCAGCCGTTCCGTCCCTTTCGTTCGCCCCGACCGTACGTCATCCGTCATTGGCGGCGATCTCATTGCGTTCGCCGACGACACGTCGCCTCGCGGCGTGCGGCTGATTTTTGCCATCGGTATCCTCAGGAAGTCGAGCTTCAATTTGCTCGCGACGCAGGGACGATCGAGGGACGATCGAGAAGCACCCTGCTTCGCAGTCATCGAGCAACGATTCGTCTTGGTTCGTGCGTCGGCGAACGTCAGGCGTGCTTTTCATTTCTATGGAGGAAGGTAATTGCGGCATATCCCGGTTTCCTTCAGCAGGGATACTCTCGCAGGATTGAATTATATGTTTTCGTTTCTTTTATTTTTCTATTAGATGTTATTGCTATCCACGTTCGCGTGCAACGAGGTATGGACAGCATCGATTACTGTATCTCCCCTGACTGCCTCTCCGCATAACAATTTCCGCAATCTCGTTAACAATACCGCACGCAACACGTCCGCGTGGTTGTATGCGTGACGTAATGAAACGACGGATCGGACGCGGCTACCCCGAGCTTTTGACTCCGCTCGTCTGCCGCGAGAGTCGCCAGACCGGTTGCACTGTTCCTTCAATAAATACCCCGATCCTTCCCGTAATGGTGTCGTTCGTTATCAGCAGCTGACTTCTTTATTATATCGTCGATAATAATATAGATGTACGTAGCTCGGGCGTCGCTATTGGCGGCTCAGCTTGGTCGACGAGCGTTAGGCGAAATATAAACACTCGTTTGCGCGCGGGCAACGAAATTATAAAAACCGTGGAAAACGGAAATCGCGCCAGCCGCGCTGTGACGTACGTATGTTGTAAATCACTGGGATCCCTGTAGTGTATTTAATAATTCGTGGGCGAACGTACAGCTGTAAGTAAGATGAGAAACATGGAATAAATCAGGGGAATAGCTTGCACACCCGTGCTCCAATCTTAATTACAAATCTACGAATTTTTATGTAGGTAACGAGGATCGAGCAACGCTCTAATGCGAGTATCCCCACTATGAAAGGATCCCGAGGAGTCGCGATAATACAGACGTCAGGCGAAAAATGGTGGCGACCGGACAGAAAATCTCGTTAATAATTTACCGAATCTGTGAACGGTGCCACGTGTCTCCTCGCTTTAAGGGAATACCCTTGGTGCCAGAAGAATCCGAGACACGAGGCGGCCCACCCACGTACATGCTTGTAAGCCTCTCTGCTCACCCCCTCTTTCCTCCCCCTTTTCAACGGTGGATCATATAATACACCTACACCCGTCACCGAAGCGAGCGCAACGTATACGCTCGAACCAGACGAGAAGAGGCGTTCGTCGTGTCGTTCTCGCCGACGACAGGTCCACTTCCGGCCCGCATTCGTCGCTTAAACGCTTCCTCGTGCAGTGATTTATTCGTTTCGGTGAGCGTGGAGAGGGAGAGGGCCACTGTTGCGTACACGCGCGTTGCTCTCTTACAAACGATTTCGCCAGCTTTTCCATTAATCAAGCGGCGGAACGATTTCTTCGCCACGGCCGGGTCCTTGGATTCTCCGGCGTCGCGCACAATGGACGATAATTTAGTCGTAAAACGCGTGGCATATCGAAACGAGGCGTTTAATCTGCGATTTACGGGTCTATTGGACGATTCGAATCGTGGCGATTGAATGTGGAAAATTGTTAGACGGCTTTGCCATCTCGTTGAATGCCCGCCGAAGAGTTTCGCGTTCGACGTACAGGCGAGAGAGGTAATCAGCATCCCCCAGTGCTCTGGGTCATTCGTACGGGTGACCCTGAAGAGATTGATGTGCTCGACCACGCTTAATCGCGCGCTCGTAAAGACGTATGACGATCAACTTCCTTCCGGGGGCCACCTACGCGTCTCGATTTGTAGCCGGCGTTGAAGCATCATTAGCCGGCGCGCAACAGCCCGGCGAAATTTCTCGGAAAATAATTATCATAAATTCCGTTTCTGCGAACTCAATCGAGTGTATGATAAATGCCCGGCGAACGAATCTTGATACCTTTCGCAATACCGTCGGGGGACGGTGGAGGTTTTATTGTTCCGAGAGAAACGGTGCTCGTGGTCCCCGTGTCTCGTACGCACGCGGATCGCGGACCGGCGAGTGCGATCACCCCTACCGATGGAGTGCTCGCTCGTAGATCCTTTTCGAGCGACGCACGAAAGTAAACCTATTAACGTGGATCGTGTATTTCGTAACGGAGAGCTAATCGCCGGCATCTCGCGCGATTGGTACCGTCGAAGAAGCCTCAAACGTTTCGTGCACCGCGGCAAAGAAAAGCTCACCGAAAGAAAACGGTAGCTCGTTAAAGGGATCTTAATTGATTTAATGGCAGAAAATCCCTGGCCGGATAATCGTCGGCCATATTATTTCGACGTGAAGTAATCCGCTGTCGGTGGCATTCCCCGCGTTTCAGCAATGCGATTTCTTCGTTGGCTCAATCGCGGTGACTGGGTTGCCCGCTGCCGGAGCTACGACTTCCTTTCACTAATGGGTCCTCCGTTGTTGCTTGCCCGCAGGACGCGACCGATCGCCGACGAATTCGATCTGCCCCGCTCGCACGGGGATACGTAAGTACTTACGTACGTCGCTTTGGCCAGCCGTTTGTTGACGTTATGCCTACAAACTGTCCGTCCCACGTCCGTCGGGTCTGATTCTCATTAGCGGACCCGCGGTGTTCATTCCGTTGCTTATTAACTGCGGAAAAGCACGCGGCGCCGGCAATAACCACGCGAGCAAGGACGAGCAAGGCATCGCGCACAATTAATTTAAAAGTTAAATGCTTCGGAACCCCGCGCCGGGGCAACGCTGGCATTATTAATTACGCAATATTACGCTCGTATCTTTCACGCTGTTACGTTCAAATTATCGTCAAAGAAAGCAGGAACCTGATTCATCAAAGTCGCCCGCTTCGCTCCGGCTAAGCACGAAAGCTCGCCTCTCGCTTCCTTCTACGTTCCATCGCGCCTGGATCGTTTGTCAACATTTAAGCGTACAGGGAATCGAGTATAGCCCCGGTGTATTAGTCCGGCGCAAGATAATAATTCTGCAAATACATGGAGAAAATCGCACACTGTAAGTAGTTTATAGCATTCGATGTTGGGACAAGGGACAGTCGTCCCCCGAAATTTTCAATTCCCCTCGAGGCTTCGTTGAAACGCGCCCCCGTCGCACGGGCGAACGTCAACTGTAATCGAGTCGAATGGCAGATAATCTCGGGGCCCGTCTTCTTCGCGGCGAGGAAGACAGGAAGAGAGAAGGGAATGGCGTTGGCGGTGCTTATCGGCGCAGTGACCGTGTAAAAGTTTGCTCCGTGGCGCGTTACGCCCATAAGTCAGGGGATATTTGAAAGGCGAAGCAACATTCTGGGGCCAGCGAATGGATCCCCCGCGGTGCCATCCGCCGGCTTGTTAATCGCCCAATGGACGTGCCGTTTCGCGGCGCGGCGTTTCTGCCTCGGAAACGTTCCTCGTTCTCTCCGCCGCGGACGGTCTGGCACCGCGTTAAGGAAAACCACGGTATGGTCTCGATGTCGCCGATTACTTTCGCGATAGCCCGGTCCCGGATTAATGCAACGAGATTTTAACGACCACCTCGGCGTTGCCGCCTGCACGTTTACGTTAATTGATGGACTTAACGAGGTTGATCGAAACGTGTGGGAAATAACGCAGCGTCACGCAACGGGGACAAGGGGCACACTCGTCGGTTTTGATAGCTGGGATTCGAATCGAATGGAATATCGCGTCCACTTGGTGGACTTCGTGTAACCGCTTCCAATTAAACTCCTCTTGTCGGGCCAGAGGCATTGAAAAAAATGTTCAGAGTACGAGTACCGGGTAGAAAACACGGCTCGCGGTAACGCAATCGCACCTAACGATAGAGCTGTCCGCAATTCGCGTGCAAACTCGCGGCCGCGCCTCCTTAATTATTCGCGCGTGGACGTTTGTCGCGTCATTACGCTTCCATTCGTCGCCGACAGCGTAATTTCTCTTGGCTGATACGAGAGGAACGGCGCTAACCGACGCCTCGGCAGTTTCCGTTCTCGTGTCGAAGCCTCGTTCCATTCACACTGGGGCCCCGTGGTTGCGATCTCCGATTTTCCACCGCCGACCCAAGTCGATGCGAAAGAGAGAAAAGGAGGGTCGAAGCTGCGGGCCGTTGGCTCGAGGCACGCGTGATGACATGGTAGCGAAGCCTCGCGATCAGACAAGAATGATAATTACAGGAGTCGTTAATACGTCGTTAGAAGTGATTTTGTTTTAATGGTTCTACGTATGGGGGGCGGAAAAAGAACAACGTCCGACAGAACGGAAGCACTCTGTTTCCTTTACTGTCGCTACAGGTCGATCGGAATTTCTGGGAGCTGGGGTAATTAGCGTGATTAACATCGCGGCAGTTCTACCGACGGAAATCTATTCAACAACGGTGGAAAGCTCGGAAAGAGCGATTTATCAAGAAAACGATCTGTCGCACTAAATCAGCTGTATCAATAGAAATCAGAGGCAATGGGGACCTATAGAAAAGAACGTTACGATCGCAACGACCGATCGCTCGAGAGTGCAAGGCGCTTGCAAGCCCCGCCGTTAACGGCCAAGTTCCATCGTTCCGTTATACCGCGAGCCACGTCCACCGTCTCTCGAATGGGATCGATAAATCTCCGCGGTATTTATCGCGGGGAGATTTCTCATCGCGTGTCAGCCACGAGTTTCGCCGGGTCTTAACAAATCTCCGCGTCCACGCCGGTAACACAATACCGCCATTTGTAGCGCGACGCGAGACGAAAACGATCGTTCCAACCTATCCGCCGCCACTATCTGAAAATACACTTTGCGATATCTGGAACGAACGGAAGCCATTCATAGGTATCTGTAGCTGCCTCTAGGCCACAGGGACCCAGCGCTATTCCACGCGGATGGTGGTGGTTGGCTCTGGCCGGGTTTGTTATCGTGCCTCGGCAGCGGAGAACGGGAGGCACCTTCGATTTAACCTTAATAAGATCGATGGATCCCACGAGGCTGCCCGATATGGAGCAACCTCTCGCTCTTCGACACACGTAGACTACCTCGTCGCACGTATGCGTGCATGTATGGAGCGCAGAGTGATTCAGACGTGCGCGAACGATGTTCAACTATCTTTTTGAAATTCGCAATAATCTTCTCCGTAATAGGTATCGTCGTTGGAATTCTCCATTGTAAATGGAGAAATTCGATAATTTGCACCGCTTAGTACTACATAGGCACTTTAATTGAAAAATGGAACGCGATATTCCTGACATGTCTATAAGTCTGTCGATCTTATAGATACCCTGTACATGCATCGCTTGTCTCGACCAATCAGTTGAACGAGAGAAAGAGCCACAGTTGGCTAGAAGGGGAGAGCAAGGACGAGAACCAGGCCTGCAAATTAATGTCTCTTTATTTCGCTGCGAACATTTCGTTAAAGCTTGATTTATCGCTATATAGCGAGCTCTACCTTTTTATCGGCTGATCGCCCGCGGCCTCGATCGCTCCTTTAATTATGCAATGCGGTACAGATCTCATTCCGCGGCTGGGAATTGATATTAACGATCGTACACGCTCTCGTTTTCTTCGTTTGGGAATCCAAGGGACTCGTTCACGAAGTTGTCGTAGGGTGGAGACTTTACAATTCCTTTCATCAAAATTTTTCACTTCCTCCAAATTACCGTAAACTGGGAGAACATTGGCAGCATGAACATATAAATTCGTATTCGAGATTGAGATTTCATTATAGCAGATTTCATCAAACGAGAAAACTTTGTTACGTATTAAAAGCTTATCTTACTGACTTCAGATTAGTAAAACTTAACCTGTTAATGCTATTTATATGATGTGCCAATGTTACAATTAAATTTTAGTTAAGATGTAAAAACTAAAATACAATAAACAAATTTAAGTGTCTTACTGACTTCAAATTAATAAAACTTCACCTGTCAATACAGTCAACCCTCCTATAACGCGGTAGTCTCATAACGCGGTTTCCATATAACGCGGAGCAAAAATTGCGACAGTCCTCTTATAACGCGGTACTCTTGTAATGTGGTTTCCATATAACGCGGTACGAATTAATATGATTTGTACTATGTAATTCTGAGCCTCTTATAACGCGGTTTCCATATAACGCGGTACGAATAATCGCGTTATAGGAGGGTTGACTGTACTATTTATCAGATGTGCCAATGTTACCCCGTACCGGTGGTTTTTAACATGTATTAAAGAAGAAAACGAACAAAAATTTTATGCATTTTGAGACTTGTAGTACAATCACAAAAGATGCAATGTTATGATATGATACTTAAATCAAATGTAAACATGCTAATTTCTACATTACATAACAAAATGTTTCAAAAACCTGCCAATGTTCCCCCAGTTTACGGTACTGTACTGCTGACTCCACTTAAAAGTGCTGCACTTTAACAATTAGTTCGGCCAATCGCAACAAGCTCCCAGCCCCTTCTTCGCCGTCAACCGACGGTATCGAATCTACTGCGTTCTTCTCGATCATCGATGCATCTCGAGCAACGATCTCGTTGCGCCTTTCCCACCGTGGCATGAATCGTGGTCGACCGCCACGTTAATGGAACTATCTTCCGTGTGCGTTACATACTCAGCCCAGAAAACTAATTAACCATAACTTTCCGTAAATGGATGTAACGCGCGATACCCAGCAGTTTCGTTGCTCGCCGCGGCGTACCTGGTAATTAATATATTCCACGGCGGCGGGACAGACCCGTTAGCGTGCCTTTTTAGCGGGAGAAGTTTGTCGCTGCCAGATTCGCGGCTAGCTCGCCGAGCTATTGCCTACTATCAAGAAAATCGACCGTCGCGCGCGAGCCACCAAGTTAAACGTTATGTTCTAATATCCAGCGATTCACGAGCGGCTTCCTTAATGAGCGAATGCGCGAAACAATTTCTCATGCCACGCGAACGTTGCATAATCCGTGGCCTGGGGTAGTGCACCGCGAGAGACTGCTGTATTAATTGCCCCGGCGATGATCGCACGTGGAAAAATTCACGTCGGCCTCCTCTTCGGCGTATCCTCAGCGTTGCGGCGCGGCTTTTGTGTTTATCGGGGAACCGTAAAGCGTCAAGCGAAGACGGTACCGCAACAAATTTATTCCCCGTGATAACGCGGTGCTCGATGTATCACGCGTCGTCGGTTCGTCCGAGCGGTGCGACGAGCAGCGATAAAGTACACGCCATTAACACCATCGGGGCATTTTTCGCGGGCTGGAAGAGCGCTAAATTATGAAGCCACCGATGGAGAACCAGATCGAACGCGATATTTCTTGCCAGGCCGCTGGCTGCTTTTCCCAAGGGAAACTGGATGTATAAAGCGACCCGCCGGCGATTATATACGCAGGGGCGATCGCAGGAAATCCATTCTGCCTGGGTCTAGGATCCTGTTGATTTTTCATTCATTTGGAAATCGATGCTGGACACGGCCGCCGGATATTGGCGCACGCGAGAGCGCAAAAAGAACACGCGCCACTCGTTACGCGAATATCGTGCAATAACAGTGATTAAGCTTTATCGTTGCCGTTTCAGCGGACTATTTATCTGTCGGCCGCGAAATTACGCGCTGTAAAGACATAATAGGGACGTGATCTAATATTGTCGCTGGTCCGCGGCGAAACTCGTCGCGTGGAACCGGCCCCGGGGGAAAAAAACTACCGGTTATTAATCGAGAATTTAGCACTTTTATGTGTTCCGCCGGCTGTACGACTTCCCATACAGCACACTTCGTTGCGGCAAAGTTGCAGGATGGTTGCAGTAACCTTGCGATGTTGCATGGTTGCAGCGCAATGTCGATGTATGGTTGCTGCGACGTTGCCGTGCAACATTGCACGGGGCGGACATAGAATTGTTTCTGCATAGTTGCTGCATAGTTGCGTTGCAATAATGCACTGCAACTTTGCCGCAACTATGCCGCAACTTTGCCGCAACTATGCCGCAACTATGCAGCAACTTTGCCGCAATTATGCTGCAACTTTGCCGCAGCTTTGCCGCAACTTTGTCGCAACTTTGCCACAACTTTGCCACAACTTTGCGGCGTTAGCAAATTTTAAAACATAATATCTCCAAAACCGGCTGAAATAAAGTGTATACATTATACTTTATTGAATTCGTCTTGAAACGCACTATCAAGTGATCTGTTAAAAAAAAGAGTTCCGTAGTAAATTTGCCCCCTCCAACCATGCAATTTCATGTAAACAATTTCTTTTATATCTCCAATACGTTAGGAAATATCCAGGTGTTTACTGTTCCCGCGGACATCCAGTATAATGAACTAAAATATAAAATATATATCGGAGAAGGCAACCATTTAATCAGTTCCAAGCATAAGTCAGAATCTACTTTACTGGTGGCACGTGCCAAGCTGATGTTTCCGTGAACACAGTGCTTTTGGAACGACAATATATGGGGGTCGTAGTACTCATGTAGTATAAAAGTTTTTAACGTACGGAGTAATCACTATATATATCATCTACAGTACTCTACATCCAAGAAGGTTTCGTGGCCACAACGATAGCGCGTCAGATTGTCATGCGGGCGGTCCGGAGTTCAAATCTGTCGTAACCGGATAACTTTTTTTATTTTTTAACAGTTTTTCGTTGCCTCAAAGTTGCCGTGCAAAGTTGCCTCAAAGTTGCTGTGCAACATTGCAGTAGGCGGACATAGAATTATTGCTGCATAGTTGCGACAACGTTGCGTGAATCGTTGCAATCTTGCACCGCAACTATACTGCAACAATGCTGCAACGAGAGTGTGCTGTATGGGTTCATTTGCGAGGCGTGTTGACAATAAGAACGCGCAGGAGAAACATTTCGTACCGGGACGGCCGTCTGTCGAGCTCCGTATCAAAACGGAGCATCGCTGTCCCCTCTTTTCACTCTGTACTTGTACAAATGGGATATTCGTTTCATTTGTGAGCTGCATCGAACTGTCTAGGGACATTCGTTGGGTATCAGGTTCAAGTCAAACTTCGTTTATTTAACTGTTTAACTGGAGCGTTTCTTAGAAAATAATTAAATATCACTTAACCACTGTTCACTCGTTAACAGGTTATCTGTATTCTCAGTTAAATGCTCCTCGATACCAGAAACTGCGAAGTAGATCCGCGATAACATATTCCAGCGACTCGCCCCGTATGGAAAGCGCGCAAAAGCGCGTTCGTCAACGGGGAACAAACGCGCTGTGAGAAGTTCGTGGCATTATCCGTTTCCCGTTGCGCCTTGCAAAACCATTAAAATACAATAGGGCTGCAACGCGACGGCACGGCGGGCCAGTTAGGTTGTCCGGAATTTTTTTCTAACACAATACGAGATATCGAGCGGACGGTAATAATTTTCACGGAACACGCATCCGCGGCGCACGGTGGACAGAGCGCGAAAAGGTACACCGGGAGACACTGTTGGAAAGACGCTCGCCGAACGCGAGTCGGGTGAAACAGAAAAGCGTTCTAATAGGGTGCAATTATTTACCGATGGTTTGCATAAGAATACGACAACTGAATGACCTATAGGAAATTGTTGTCCGCGATACAAAGCCGAGAAATAGTTGGTTGCATATCGCGGTTGATTTATGGGGCAGAGAGCAGCATATTCCTCCGAGCGCTTAACAATTGTTTCCTGACAATGAGCGTATATCAGATATGAGTGACACGAAGGAACGTTTTCTACCATTCATCAAGCTGGCACTCGGTCCGCGGGTAAAGTAATTACACGTTTTCCTGTGTCGCTTGAAAGGATCATCCATCTAAGCGAAACCGGGGAAACAATTCCAATGAGACGACTACGCGCGACAAAGTAAATCTTTAATTATGCCTATGGGATGGTACGTGTGCACGCGTTCGGCTGGAACCAGAAGAATGCTTCGAGAGCTCGTTGAATATTCAGAGATGGAGATTGATCGAACGTGAATACTGGAGTCGAATCTTCCGCGCATAATTCTTTAGGCGTCCCAGCATAATTATCGTACGAGTGTCTTGTAAAGCAATTAAATCGCGTGTTACTAGTAGGTCTTAATCGATTAATGACGCAATGTTGTCTGTTACTGTCTCGTTTTACTAAATTTTATTCTCTAAGCCTCGATCAGTTATGAATATCTCAATTAAAAGTCAGCGATCGTCTATCTCGAGCATGGATCTGACTCGAGCTGTGTTCGGGCAAGTTTTATTTATGCCGGGAATATCGTCACGACGCGTGCTATTGCAAGAACTGTGGGATAATTAACTAGCCGTTGCCCGCAAGAAAAGTATGTGGAATACAACAACCGATAGCCTAAATAAAATTGCCGGGATCGTGACGGAGCAGTTGCCAAACAACGAACGTTCGCTTACATAATAACGAGAAGCTGTTTCTCCCTGGGCGTGAAATAAGTTCTCTCATGCAAAAGAAATTTATACGTCGATGCACTCTGGCCCGTTATTCTGCTCTAATGAGAAAGTCTGTCATTAGGCAACTGCCTTCTGACAATGAACGTGTATCCGCGAAACGTTCGGCCGCTTATATTCCTCCGTGAAAATCGGTCGAACGTTAAGTACACTTTGCCAACATTCGCGGGAGTAAATTGAACGTGGATCACGATCGAGCGTCGAAAAAAGCAACCGATCGTATTAAGTGACCTTTCGCAGTGCGCAATAATTATTTCCCATTCGATGAAAATCTACCTCTGAACTTGCAAAGCAAACGTGGGATTATCGAATCTTTCATAAGTCGAACGATACCAAACTCTGTTTGCCGGTTACTAGCAAGCTCAGAGTATCGGTACACTCGAGCCTTACACGCTGCGAGTCTGGTAGTAAGAGTTTTTCTTGTCTACGATCTACAGATGTTAATGACACTAATTAGAGACGATACGATACTGTAGTCTCGTTTAGAAAACAAAAAGGATGAAGAGAACTCACCAGACGAAGGTCGGTCCGAGTATCTGGTGCAGTAGACCCAAGCAGGCCAGGGCAACTGCTTGCCTGCGTCGCTGGCAGGTGGTCCAGGGGCGTTGGAAGCAGGATTCCCAGTGGTCACACTAACGGGCGAAGTATTAGTGGTGGAGGTGGTCTCTGAACTGTTCTTCTCCGAGGTGTCGGAGGAAGACTCCAAAAAGTCCTTGGTGAGGTCTATGGGCCTAGAGGCGACCTTCTTGGGCCTAGACTTTTTCAGGGAAATAGGATCGGTGATCCTCCTGCCAAAGTCCGCCTTCAGGATGTTGTCTATACTGAACTTCAAGCCAGCTTGATGCTGCAAGTTGTTGTTGTTGGTGTTGTTGTGATGGTTACCGTTATTGATACCATTGTTCTGCACACCGTTGGCACCAGGCATAGTTCTCCCGTTCTCCTCCCTGGCCCCAGGTGAGGCAGGACTGCCGGAGTCTCTCTGAAGGATCTTGCCGACCGAGAGTCGATGCTGATGCACCGAATTCGCCGGCACGTGTTGCACCTGGGACGTCTGATGGAGGTGAACGTGGCTGTTGGCGTGATGTAAGTGTTGGCCGGGATGCGGCATCAGCGAGGCGGTTTCCCTAGGGTCCCTGCAGGCTGTAGGGTGGAGAACAGGGGTCGTCGCTTGAAGACCGGTAACTGTCATGGCCGACGGCGGTGACAACGACAGCCTCGTCACCAGCGGGACGCTGATCGGTGTTCGGTGCAGCCTCTCCACGGTCGGGTAAACGATCTCGTGGCCGAGGCTGTGTTGCACGCGCGTCGCGTAATCAGGAATATCGGATTCCCTGGACGAGTACCGAGGTAGCAAGTGTTGCGGGTGACTGGCCTGGTACCTGGGCACTATGACGTCCTGGATTGCTTCAGGCCTACCCGGAGACGAGGCGGTGGCCGACGAGGATGCCGGTGACCTCACCGAAGACGCCGTAGGCGACGACGGCGGCTGACTGTAACCCGGTGGGCTCGGAGCCGGGATGTGATTAGTGGTTCGTTGATAAAACGCATCGTTGCAGCTCGTTGAGCTAGAAGGCGATGGTGTCGCCGATGTCCTCGTGTTCTCCTCGTCGCGAAAGTCACCGCGACTGCTCGCTGATTCCTGGTCATACCGGACTGAGCCACAACCACGGATTCCGACGACGCTCGTGGGCGTCGGCTCGCTACCGACGCTCAACACCTCGCTGGTGTCGCTTTCGCAATCGCTGTCGAGGTTGTTGCCGTCACTTCCTCGTATCTGCTCCCGTTTGTCCGAGTCCGAGGACTCTAATCGAGCCGATAGGTGAGTCTGCCTGATCTCGTGGAGATCGCTCGAATCTAAACCAGCGGACGATTCCGGTGGCGTGTTCGACATTTCTTTTTCCCTTTGCCTTGATTGTCTTTACGAAATTCCCCCCCGATACTCTACCCAGTTGAATCGACGCAGAGTTACGCCTTTGTTAATCTCGATCTTTTCATCGTGACAATTCTCAATTGCCTCGCGTCTACGCTTTTTCTTCTCAAACTACTCGTTCAGAAGTAGGATGAATCGTTCGTTCAGGTACCTACCTAACGGATTCCGCCCGTTTAACATTGCCCGGGGGAATCATTTTCGAGCAGGTTACCTGTCCAGTCATCGGCTGACGATCATCAAGCAAGCATTCCCGGCATCATCGTTGCGTAGTATCGTGAACTACTTAGCTCATGGGGTGCACTCTTCCGGACAATAACTTCTCGTGCACGTTCTACCTCAGTCCCGCAAGCACTGAGTACTCTTCCCTGGGTTGCTTGCCGACGGACACTGTTTGGCCCTACTCATGACGGGCTATCACAAAGATTCTCGAGTTCATTCTTCATTCTCCCCCGTGAACAGTCCTCCCAGATGCAGCGCACTAAGAACCAAACCCGCCGAGCCGTCAGCTCATTCATCCAACTGACAGCCCAACTGACAGTGAAGCGTACGGTTCCCACGAAGGTGTTGAAGCCCCGCTAGCCAACCGTGCCGCCTCGATATCTCCTCGATACGTCCATAATCCATCGCACTCTCACTTTCCCGTTGCTCCCTCGGTTCGACAGTCCTCGCGTAACAGGAGAACCATGGGGAGAAGCAGGTCCACTGTAGCCCCGGAGCCAACAGGAACGCGCACTGAACTCGGCCACCAGTGGCCAGGAAACCGAGGCAAAGATGCCGGCCAAGAGGTCAGACGAGGCAGAGACCGGGGTGTAACGGCTTGGACACGGTGGTCCAGGTGACGATCGGTCGAACGTGGAGTCCTGCACGGCGCTGGTAGACGCGGGTTTCAACGGAACCGTTGTGCGACGCTGTGGATCCAGGCCGGGCTGGTTGTCCAGTTGGTTGCCGCGGAGCGTCTGCGGCGAGGAAGCGGCGGGAGGGCCGACGATGGGCGTTCCTGGGCGTCGATCCCACGACGCTACGCCCCTCGAGTGACCTTTTCAGGGGTGAAGACCCTGTCTAGGGGCGCGTCCACTCGACATCTGCCGGCTGTCACGGGAACTCCGGAACCCGTAACGCCCAGTTTTCCACCACCCCGCGGAGCCAACTGCTGATAGGTAACCCAGCACCCGCTTTCCCCTCCTCACGCTCCGACGTGTCCCTCTTTCCTTCTCACTACCAACTTCTCCCAGCTGTCTCAGTTGCGCGCTCAGGCCTCCTCGTCCCCACTTTGCTCGCACAGGCCTCCAGTCTCTCGGTGTTTACCTCTGCCCCCTCTCTTCGCCGACCTTCTCCCAGTTCCACCTGGACGGAACGTTCTCCGTTTTACTCCTGGCTCCTCTATCCGCTCGCTGGTGATACAGTACGCTGCCCCTGCGCTCGCTTGTCCTTTTTAGTCGGACGGCGCGGCGCGACGTTCGTCTTGCTCTTGCTCGCACTCGATTTATCCCCTCTACGGGGGTTATCGCGTTGGCTTTCCAGATTGTTCTTCGTCTCTCCTCCCGCGTTCCTCTGTCCCCAGCACGTTCCGCCTGTTCTGTCTGATTCCTCTATCTGCTGCTCTTAGGTGATCCGGCTCTTAGCTCCTGACACGTTTAACTTTTCTCTTCTCTTCGCTCACTGGCCACTTCTATTCTCTCCTCTATTTCTCTCCCCCTTCGTTCGAGCTGGCCGCTTTCCTCGCGCGAGTCCCCCCCGCGGACGAGTTCTCTTCGCCAATTCGATCGGTTCGTTCTACCGTTTCTGCCTCTCTTCCTTTCCCAATCGCTGTGATCCCAGCGTTACTCTCTCTCGAGTGTTCGTCGCTCTCGCCCACCACTTCTTCTGCCTCCCTCGATCGTTGGCTGCGTGGCCGCGATCATTTCCCGGCCAGTGGATAAATCAATTGCGAGCCATCGCGGCAACCACCCTATGATCGCTGCTATTACGGTAATACGCTGTTGTAACAATGCCCATTCGGAACATTGTATAGCACTATCTAGCCAATTTTATCTTTAATGCTGAGTTATGGGGGGATTCGAGTGAAGTTGCCAACAATTTGCGTGCATTCTTAATCGGATGGAGATTGAAACAGTTCCCCGAGCAATTTTTCATCGCCTTCGCGGCTGTTTATCTGTAGCGAACCTGGAAAAGGCTCGGTAGAATTTCGTGTGACCACGCTCCATTTGCTTGGCTAGTGATACTAGTGAAATGAAACAAGCAAACCCCAATTACTCGTACCGAGGTAGGAGCAAATGAATAATAAGGTAAATTTATAATCCCAATTTCTGCTCATTTAAGAAGTTACTCGTCATCAAGAAGGTGTAAAAAATTTTAGTTTGTGATCGAAAGTTGCAGAGTAATTGATTAATTGTTTAATAATAAATCAATCAAGTCGGAAACTATTTAAAAAAGATATTTCAAGATGTTTAACTATTAGTAATTTGTAATTAAATACAATGGTCTAAATGTCCGTATTTCTGCTCACGAAAAATAGCGATGTACGTATTTCTACTCACCATTTGTACCAATTTCTGCTCACATAATAGGGTAAAACACCCAATTACTGACATCTAACCAATTACTGTCACCTTAAGCTATTTTACTTAAAATAACGAATAAATAAACTATAGTATACAATCTATAGTATAGATTATAGGTTGAATTACATAATTCTTTTTGTGTATGACTTTACAGCGTTTATTTATTCGTTATTTGTTGCCTTTTTACGTTAAAATAAGTTACATCTATTATGGAGGGATTTTATAACACAACAGTAAAGCATAAAATAATCATAAACAAAAGATAAAATGCCTGTCAAATAGAAATAGAGGTTACAGCATATATTGAACTGTAAGGTTATATTACTAAAATTTTGGTGAGTAGAAATGAGGACATGACAGTGATTTCTACTTAAAAAAATTAAAAATAGTAAAAAATCTAAATCCAGAGCACAATACGGTATCTATTTTTGTTATTAAATAAGAACTTTTACTGCAAAAACTATTTTCTGCCCAATTATCGAATGCCAATAGCGACTCTGTTCCTTAGCACATCCAGCTAGAACACGATCGAAAAATCATGGGTCTCTCGTTTTAAAAGTTTTTCGTTGCATACACTGCTCTTTGATTAGCCCCAATCTCGTGCAACACTCGCGTAAATGTTCAAATAATTTGGAATTATTTTGTTGCAACTGTAGTACAAACGTAACGCTTATAATAATAAGAAAAATACGAAATGAGCAGAAATGGGGACACTCATTTTACTCCGAAAATTGTCATATAAGAATCTAGAATGCGGCGTTGGATAACAAGTGACTGTACCTGAAAAGAGATGCAGACGTCTGACTTGCACGCGGGGACGTTACCACCGGGAATATCGATTCCCTGCACCGCTTTTTCTCCCTCGAAAAGGTGGCGTGCATGCGCGCCGTGAATCACGTATTCATTTTTCGTCGGGTTCGTGAGAGGATCTCGGCCGCGCGTCAACGTGCTCTCGAGGCGATCGTTAAGCTTCATTATGGGCCGATCTTTGAGCGGATACGACGTATACCGGGGAGGGAAGAAAAAAGAATGTCAGCTCGTAAATCGTCGGTCAGGTGAAGTTAAAGTGCGTCAACATCGATCGGTGCGCGTGACACGTACGGTTAACTTCCCCTATCCAGCCGGGACGATTTCCTCGCGAGACGCCCGGCTCCTTTTTCACTCCACTCAGGAGATTATCAGACGAGGCGATGATCGATAGAGATCTAGGGGGCTCTTACACTTGTAGCTTTCACTCGACGCGCTTATCGAGCGATAACGTTAATAACGTATGCACGGGACATCGACGCGAGAGATGCTAATTACTTCGCGCGACTCCTCTGACCTAGCATCAACGAGCGATTAAAAAGTTTCGTCCCCAAGTCGATGGCGCTCGTGAATTTCGTTGACGGCGGCATGTAGGTACCGTTACTGGAGACATTTTTCCACCTGACTCTTTGAGAGATTAATTATTGAGGCTGGTTCGATGTACGAGCAGGCGCCGCGATATCGGTCCCCCGTCTTTTTTCTCCGTACAGGCGAAATTTATTACCGAGTAATTCCGGATTCACCACGCGCCTTTTCCATTGGGGAACGCGGAAACCTATGCTAATCCGATCGAATCCTACCGGGATAGTATCTGACCACGAAGACGCGCGCGAAACCTTTTACGGCCTCCTTCAATGGCAATTGTCGCTTATGGGAATTAAAAGGGTGGGAGTGACTTGGATCGACGATTGTGTCGCGCTTAGAAAAACTCGACACTCGTAGGAACGAGAGTAGATCAGCCTACCCTCCTTTCTCCTCAATTTTTTTCTTGTCTGAGAAACCCAGTGCATCCTTGTAAAGCCTCCCGAGTTCTTTGTTCCAAGACGGATCAGCCCACCCTGCTTTCTATCCCGTCCCCTCGCAGCGAATCTGGAGATCGCGGGATTAAGTGTGTTCTGGGTCCCGATTGGCGAGCCGTGGCCAAGAAACCCAGACTCGTTACCAGCAGCCCCCTTCGTAAATTTCGTTAACGCGCTGTGCCTTGCTACCTCGCATTCTCGCCTTAACGAGCGTCCACACGCTCGTTAGTATCCTCCGTAGGGCTCTTGCTTAGCTGCACCCCGCGACTCGAATCGATTCGCGAACGGCCGCTCTCATTCGTCGAGCCGTTGCGACCAGCCACTCCTCGCGACGGGCTGCATCTGGAGCCGATTAACTAGCCTGTGGATTTTAATTGCACCCTGCGTTCAGCCGAAACAGAAGCATCTGGCCGCTGAGAGCGAGAAGTGCAGGCCAAACTCGTACGCAGAATTAAGTATTTGTTTTCGCGGGTAATTTAATGACTGGTTTCCCAGTGAAATAGTAATGCCTCGGACGCACAAGTGTGCCGACTGATTAGCCCCTGACGCAATGGGAAATTATCGGCGGCGAATTAGCGCGTTGCCAGGCGGTTGCGTGGCAGCCCAATTTCCCTCTAAAGGAGTATTATCGACGCGGCGTTGCGCCTTAGCGACTTTCGACGCTATCATTTTCGCGATCACGCGGCTGATTTTTTTCTCATTAAGATGCTATCGTGTCAAGAATAATTGGCCGAGCCGATAACGGGCAGACCGGCCCCGGCTGCCGTGTACGTATCGATTTAAGGTGTATCGAGCTACCCAGCACCATTAGCATGGAAAAGAAGGTGCCAATTTGATTTTGATAAGCGGCCTCCCTCGGGCCACTTGCGAGGAGCGTTGTTCTATTGCTTCTTTCCCACTTTCTTCCGTGCTTTCACTCTCCTACTCAATATTCTCCCTCGATTCTCGCAGAGCAAACCATTTCCCAAATTCGATCCCGAGAAACCGCTGCAATCTTCGAGCACATTTTTCTCCCAGGGCGGTCTCATTATCGCTCGGCGATAATCACGCGAAATCACGCGAGAAGCCTTGAGTTATGCTCGCAGATAGGTCACGGTGGAAATCGTCCAAGAGCATCTATCAGACTTTATCTGACGTTCGAGCTCCCTCCGCACGGACGCAATCTCGTTCGCAGATCGCACCGGGAACCAGTCAGCCGTATTCAATGAAATGATTTAATCAGGGGTAAACGTACGCGCTCCGGGCCGCCGCAAAAATTCCGCTCGAGGAGCTGATATCGTTGTTCTCGAAGATCGACGAGCGATGAAAGCCACGGAGAACAGGCTCGCCGTAATTCCTTCCCTATCTGCGCGCTTTAAGTATTTGCTTTATTAAATATGCGCGCAGGCTGCGCCTCGCCACTCAAAATAACTCGAGTATATTCGCGTATTCTCCCCCTCCCTCGCTGCAATAAATTTCCACTCGGATAAACCATCTGTCTTCGCGCGGAGAGTTTGTCGCGAAGTAAAACTGAATTAAAACCGATTATCGTTTAAATCGTAAGCAGCAAGGGGGAAACGGGGGAGCGGCGGGTGTCGTCGGATTATGCGCAGCGTTTACCGGGCAATAATTCAACAAACGTTGCCACGCAGGGACCGAACAGCAATTCCGGTCGGACATAACTTCCGCGAGCCGCTATCGCGGAACTCCACACCTCTGCTTTATTAAGTGTACATACACGCAGCGTGCTTTGCCGTGCGGATACGGATACACGGCGATACTCGGTTGCGTACCTACCCGTAGATGTTGGCGAAATAACGAATCCCGAGGGCCCTGACAGACTCGTTTTGTAATACAATTAGGATCTCCTCGGGCGACACATTGTTCTGCGCTCACCGACTCGTATCTTGAATGTATTTTCATACTTTTCATTCGTCTGGAGCTTGTTTTAAACTCCTCTGTTCCTGTCAAGTTGATACGTTCCGTGACACGCTTCGCCGGAGGGATGTGATTGGGATTTCGTAGGCTCACCCCGTATAGTTTCGTAGATCGAAGAGAGGAAACCTGGTTTCTCGGTTAGCATCGCGCGATAACAGAGTATTTATTAGCCTGCGAGATTTCATTCTGATACTCGCTGCAGCACTCTCCCATCTTTCTACCAGCGGAAGTTGCACGTTCAGGAGTATACATGCTCGAATTCGCGACGAGATATCGCGGGGGATTGAAATATTGAGGTGTCTGACCACATAAAACATACTTTTTCATGGATCTCTTGGCATGGTAGGGGCTAGTTGTGACATTTTTTGGTTTTTATATTTTTTTGCATTCCATATTCAATACTACGAATGATTCACTTAAGGGGGGAGACCACTGTCTCGGCCCGAAATGTAAGGGTATTTTCGAGAATTTATTTCAACTAAACAACGCAAGTAAATCAATTTATTGCTTAGTATAGTCAATAGTGTATATATCGTAGGGTAAGAAATTTTTTTTTTAATCAAATTCATAAATCCGTTTTCTGTATACACTCCGTCAAAATTTGCGCTCCGAAAAAAACATGCTAGTCGCGTTGACAGTCCCCAGACCATATGGTTCATCGAAATTTAAAAAAATAATAACATTTAGAAACTAGAAGTCTGCCTCTATTACGTGACGATCGCAAAATGTCGAATTTGTAAAAAATAACAAAATGGCGGACCACTGAAAAAAAAGTCGTATTTTCGGGGTACAAAATTGGGGAAATGTTGCTAAAAAAAATAGAACCAGGTCGAAAATTGAAAATGTCTGATCGTCACGCAATAGCGACGGGTTTTCCGTACAATAAATGTCCTTGATCATGCCAATTGGACGTATAGTTTTCTCTGTAGACTGTCAACGCGGTTGAAAAATGTCATTCTGAGGAAATCGCGTTCAATGTTCCGCGTGGCTCATTGTCAGTCGCGCGTTTGACACCGCTTCACGAAAAACACCATATCTCCGTCAATTTTGCGAATTTTTTCATCAAATTTGGAGAGAACATTCTTGAAACATACGCCTTTCAGAAAATGTAAAAAAAAATTTCAGATTGGAGACAGTGGTCTCCCCCCTTAAAGTACGTACGTTCCTATACCAATTACCGCTATCATATATAATTAAACGAAAACCATGAACTTGAAAAAAGCAAACTTGTAACAAACTGCCGCTGTCAGATCTATTTATCTCCAGTCTCCCCTACATAGCTGTTATCGAACGAAAGAATATGGTTGCAATCGAAACTTTCACCTGTATTCCACAATTTTTACAGTTCATTATCATACGAGCGTCATACGGGCAGAAACTTTCTCAGCCCGGTAATGGATATTAAAAATTAAAATGCATCGAATCGTTCGCGAACGGGGGGTCTTCGACTCCCGAACGATTTACTGCGTCCTCGGCGCAATTAGTACTCGAATTAATAAACAGTATCCGCGTCAGAGCGACAATAAAATTGCGCGGAACGATTGCAGGGGACGCAATATTTCGCCTGCCGTCCCCCTGCTCCCAGATGCATTAATCCGCTCGAGGATCGCCCGTCGTTCCGCGCCGATTTATTTATCGTCGCGACTCTTTTTAATGAAATTAAAAGCGAGAGTCCATCGAGCGTGGCCCGTGGATCGATCGAGATACACGTACGTATCGAATTACCAGCGGATTATCGTCGAGCGTGGATCAACGCGCTTCGCCCCGGCGGACGATAATTATTTCTGCGTTAGCCATAATTATTGCCGGGATGGCAATTAATTCCTGCCGGAGCGGCAATTAATTTATTGCGGCTTGATTAATTGCCGCATGCTGGCCGCTGAGAGACAGTTCGTTACTGTTGCACAGGGTCGCTCTTTCGTCGTGCAACGAGACCGAGCATCGTGACGGTTCTTGGGAAAAATTCGGCGATACGCGAGAACAGACCGTGTTCTCTATGCTGATTCTTGAAAGTTTCCAATGCTCCAAACTGTACCATTTAGTTTCGTATGGTCTTCGCGTAAATGTTACAATCTCCTTGCTTGCGACATTACTGAAACAAATTAGCCGTGAATTATTAGTCGCCTTACACCTGAGATTGATCTAGCTTAACTTATGCGCGATGCAGCTAGAAGAATTCGTGATGAATATCGAGCACGCTAGGCTCGAAGGACTTAATGAGCCAAACGACAGAGAGGAATCGCGGACACGCTTAAACTTCCGTCGTAAAAAGCTTCTTTCATTAACCGTCCCAATCCTAGCTCCGTCGAAATCGTTTTTCCCTGTCGAGGAAAAGTGCAGGCATCGATAGTACGTAACCGTCGGCGAAGCAAACGAACTGCCGCGTATTTTTCTTCCGTTATCGAAGGAGGATCGAACGGGACAAATGGCGGTCCCGACTGATTTTGCGGATGAGATATTGCGTAGATTTTCACTTTTCACCGGCGATTGGCCATTTGCGGCGATCTTTGAGAGCGCTGCAAGAGCGATGCCGAGGTATCGGTGAGGGATGCGCTGTTTGGGAAACACGATTCGTTCCGTGCCCGGGGGCATTGTGGTCCAGGACACGTCGAATTTTTCAAATTCGACCAGGTAGAGTCCTCTTTCGTCACGCTGGTTTTTCGCCCGCCCCTGAATATACGCTGGAGACACGGTGGCTGAATAAAAATGTCAGCCTCCATTCTCCTCGTGGCCATCTCTTTGTGATACACGAATTCTCTAACTACAACTCGGATGAACGTGGCAAAAACTATATCCGACCTTCCCTCCGTTTCTATTCTGTATCGGGGGCAACGGAAGAAACGCGCGGCCGCCTGTTCTCCTTCTACTGTTTATTGGAAACCTTGATACACTCGAGCTTAATCATAAATATTATGCATCGTACGATACTATTATTTACAAGTAATTCGATCGAGCAGGTGGATCCCGTTTTGCCGATTGTCGGGTCTGTATGGTAGAGCCTGAAGGGTTGTCTACTACGTTCGATCTTAGCGAGAACATGTGTGTGTGCGGCTGTGGAACGGCCAGGAGGGGAAATTAATATTTCACACGTTGGCGAAAGGTCGCGCGAGATCGGCGAAATTCTGGCAAATAAATATTAAGACGAGAGCTGAGCTACGATTCTTTGGCTCCCCCGGATATACGCGCGGGGTGGTCTCGCAAAATATTATTTAATCCTCGCTGGCCGTTCGCGCTCGTGGCAGTTATGCGATGCTCCTGCTTCTCGAGAAGAATACAAAAAGACAAAAAAAAAAGGAAGAACAGAACGAGAGGAGATATCAAGACACAATTTGACGCTGTATATACCGTATGCGTATGAGTATAAACCTAGATTATTGTGGCTGTTTATTATATAGCGATATGTATATCATAATCGTTAATGCATTATTCGCGAACATTCAGGAACCTTGGGCGCAGAACGCGGCCAGTCAGTCGAGTTTACATTACCCCTCCAAGATGCAGCTTTCACCGAAGACAATTTCAACTATGTCTCGACAAACCCTTGGAAAGTTTCCCCTTAATTCATTAGCGAATGAGAAGCTCGAAATTCAGTAAATCGTTCACCTTCCAATCTCTCACACGTTTTCTATTAATTTCAAAAAACAGAACTCAACACCCGTTGTTTGCTCAGCTGCAGCTCGAGATCCCATCAATTTTTGCGCTCCTGAATATGGCGAGTAATCTTATTACACATACTTAAAGTACTGAATCTCATCAGCGGCATCAGTCGCCTGTATCTAGTTTAATTATTTCGATCTCGTGTAACATCGTTCGCACGATGGAAGAACAACACAAAAGTTCGTCCGTTCGCGCGGCCAGCACAGAGACCGGTGGCAATATCCTCGACGTCTAAATTCGCCTCGCGTTATTATCGACGGGCGGCAACTCGCTCGCACGCTCGGTAAACTCGCGCGTTTACCATCGGTTTTTAGCAGGGAGAGAGAGAGAAAGAGTGAGGGAATAGCGTTGTCTGAAGGAAGAAACGCGAACTGAATCGATCGCGATTTCCCTACCGCGGGAACTACTTTACCAACGGTGAATGAATCGTCGAAACAACGAACGTACACCCGATCGCACATTTATCACAATGCTTCGAAACAGTTGGATCTCCTCGCTTCGATTTCACGACCTAAATCATCGCCGTGTTCCATGTACGAATTTCCAAGTACGTAGCGGTTCTGCGCGAGCTTGATTTAGTCACTGTTATCTACCGTCGAGTAGGTTTACCATGAATTTCGTTTCGGCGAAGTCAGCGCCAGCTTGTACCGACCGCGTGGTTCTTTACCGACGCTACGAACGCCCTCGCACCGTCAAGAGGGAAAGTTTCTCCGGCGAGTCCGTCGGTAACCGACGGAAAGTCCGTCGAGAAGAGAGGAAATAGGAGAAGCTCGCTTGTACGTTCGAGGGGGCCGCGGTTTAATTGATTCTACCCTTGTGGGTCATGTAGCTTATGCTGTCAGACAGCAGCTTCTCCCTGGCTTGTCGTCGCATTCGCGAGCACATGGCCAGTATCGTGCCTGCCATTATGCAGAGGAAGCCGCAGCCGATCCCTATGATCGTGCTGAGGACCGTCGATCTCAGGCAGACTCTGTCGTTCGTCAGATCGCTGGAACCTGTGAAACCATAGAAAAGAACCATTATCGAAACCAACTTCCTCCTCGTAATTGCCTGATAATAATCAAGTCTTATCGGTAAAATTACCACTTCTGAAGGCTGTAGTGGAATTTTGGAAGAATTCCGTGTCAGCCTCGCCCTCCTGGAGCACGCGCAGCGACTGGAACAGGTTCACGTTCTCCGACAGACTGGTCGCCGCTGTGGACGGGCCCCCAATTTCTGGCAACGAACGTTTCGCCACGTTCTTGGCGTTCCTCCAGTGGCACGGCTGGCTCTGTGCAATCGCAGATTGCAACAGGTGATAAAGCTCGAATAAGTGGGACACCGATTAAGAGTAGGGGGATGCGGAGAACAATCGTTTCGAGTACTCACTGGACATCGCCCGTGGCACATCCTGACGTCGCACTCGATATAAAGAGCTGGGGAACCAGTGAACCTGAACGTCTTCATGTAGGCAAATACTTGAGTCTCGAAGAGGCCGCTCTCGGACCAGGATCCACGGAATCTGCTGATCAGTTTGTCGTCCACGGGGCATCCGTATTGATCGATCAACTGGATTCTCTTGTTACCGCCGTTGTGGGCGTAACAGTCGTTGACTACGATGTCGAATCCGTCTGTTGGGTACAAAATCATTCGACTCTCTTTCGATGTATATAATAGATCAGAGGAAGTTGATGGAGGTGATAAGTCCCTTCGAAAATAGCATGGCTGGGGGTAGGAACCCTTTGCCCAGAGTATCGATCGTGGGGTAATGATTCAATGCCCGTCTAATTTTAGTTCTCCCAAGGGAAAATCACGTCGAAAGCAGGGCACCTCCCGTTACTCCACCGTCTAACACCCGTAACACCCAGCAGATGTTACCTACTTCGCGCTGCGCGATTAGGCCTCTTAGCGAGCAGAGGCGGTAACCGGGGTAGCGTAAAACGAAAATGTGTGCGGTTATGCGGGCGTACCGTATTTGCTGCGCATGTAGATAATGAGAGTCAGAGGATCGCCAACGCGAACTGGTCCAGCCACTCTAGTTCCAGTGGTCCCGTAACCGTATCTGATTTCCATGTAGCACTCCGGTGGCTGCAGGGTGAACACTACGGGATTTCCCGTCGCCACTCTGGAAGAAGATACTCGCGTTAGGATCCTGGGAGAGCAGGCTGCCCGTTATCTGCCAGTGGGTCGGCGATATTCCATCGGTTCAGTTACCGAATTCGTGGACCAAGGTTTAACTTACTCGACGTCGAGAAACGGAAAGGTGACGGTCTTCCAGAAATCATAGCCGTACTCGCAGGTCACTTTGAAGTGCTCGTCGAATTCCTCCTCTATCAGTGGGTTGTACTGCACCGTCACGGTATTCCACATTAGGTTTTTCTGTAATGCACGGGGTAAATCGTGAAACGAGAAGAAAAGGTTAACTGCTGGCTATTAAGACAGCTCTTTGGCTGGACTCTAGTTGAGAATACACAGTTCCAGCAATCTTCCCCGAACCATCGTGAATTTCGATTAATTGCGGTTCAAGCAAATAGATGCGCGCTAGAGCGGCGGTATAAATCACGGGAGGTTCGCGGGTGTTTAATTAATCATAACCAGGAGGTAACAGAATTATTAACCTCGGCGTTCCTTTATGATCCGCAGCCGCTCTGAGCGGAGACGGGACGGTTGCGTGTATTAATACGTCGTGCCCCGGCACGCGGTGGATCGTTAAACGCCAGGCAGGGCGGACGATCGCGAAATAAGAGTCGAACGAAGGGAGGATTTTTCCGCGACGCGTTAATCATTATTATTCCTTGTCAAACGTGCCCGGTACTCACGCTGAGATCGTAACGACTGTTCCGAGGAACACGGTCGAGTTTACGTACCGTAGGATTCTTTCTGCTGTCCTGATGATGAGTGTTCTCGCCGAGGGTGCCGCACCGATTCAGCTGAATGTAGAACTCGTAGTAATCGCGGCCCGTCCCGTTAACGTACATGCAGTCGGGATCGTACGAGTAGCCTGGAATTAAAATCCATCGTCCTTGGTCACAGATTCTTAATCATTCGCCCGGAACTCCACGACATTCTCCTCTACCGGAAAAATATTGTGCTCCTCAAAGCGGTATCCGTCTCAGAAACGAATTAAGGTCCCCCGCGTGCCATTCGGGGAAGAAATCAATATTCCCTCCCCTGCCTCAACCCTTCGTCGCAGCGCGAAGGAAGCTCCGGGGAGGAACGGTAACGAACGGTAACTGTATGGAACAGCAATCGCTCGTTGAGCCTCCGAGAGACACGCACAGAGTAGAATAGTTTGGAATCACGGCGATGGTCAACAAGGGCGTGCTATTTCCAGGCGCATCGCGTGCACCGCGGCGCCCAGATGCAACGCGTCATACTTGTTTCAAAATAACGGAAGCGCACCGTCCGACCGTGGTGCGCGGACTGTTCCGCCGCGGACGAGGAGGAAAGAAAAATGAGAAAAAAAAAGAAACGAGGGGAAATTCTCTGCCCTCGAGAACGAGATAGCTTTACGATAATTTCTGCCATTAGCTCGTCAGCGTGTAGCAGTTCGATCGTTGTGTGTCCGCAGAGATAATTGCGGATGCCGCGCCGTGGCCGTGCGGTCGTACGGTGTCAGACGTGATATTACGTCCGTTCGATCGACTTTAATGCGGCTGCCCGCGCGAGCACGTCCACGATCCTCGTCGCGATGTTAATTTCGCGAGGGGTTCTTCGTCTTACCTGCCGAGTAGAGCAGCCCGGTGAAGGAACCGTTGAAGCCAATCCTGATCTTCATGTAATCGTCCTGGCATTCCGCTTCGATGTCTGTAACAGAAGCGCAGAGGGTTGTTTTTCGTTAACCCTTCGTGGTCACACGGGGTGTATTGTACCCCAAGAGCAATTTTCGATTTGAAATGTCGCACCTTTACGTCTTCCAAGGGGCATTTATCGCAAAAAAATAATAAAAATTTTTTTTAAAAAATCGGGTTTTCCCACAACCATGGAAAATCGCTCATTTTCAACTACAAATTTTATCATATCAAAATTTATGTTTCTAGAAAAAGACTATTAGACCATGACTGTATAAGTATTACGAATGTACAATTATCACTAAAAAGTTAAAAGATTTAAAAATACGAAAATGGTAACTCAAATAATTACGCTGGTGTACAATGAACCCCGTGTGACCAATGTGTGATTATAAGAAGGTGTGACCACGAAGGGTTAATCACCAGTGAAAGCGTAATTTGGGACAATGTAAAATTTAGAGCAGGGTCCTGGTAACTTTTCAAAAGGGACGAGATTATAGATTACTCTCTCCCAATAACCTCAATTATCAATGAAATGGTCCTGGCGATACGCGAGCCAGTGATCTAGCCCGAAAGTCCGGTGTCGTAACTGTCGGAAAATCGGGTATCCGGTGGGCGAAAAGCAGCGGAAAACCGGTCGCCGATGACGAGTGAAAGTAAACCACCGAGCCCCGACTTATAGGCGCTCTTCGTGGTAAGGGGCCGTTTCCATCGTAAACGACGTAAACCAGCGGGAGTGTGGAAGATGGACTGCGCTAGATAGAGGCTGGCGATAGTCACAGTCGAGGTGCGCCTCGATGATACAACTTTTCGCCCGGCTCGCGCGTTCACTCCGCTGCTGGTCTGCGCGTGCTGGTGCACGCGTTGCACGCGTTTTCCACCGGTGGATGGTATGCACGCACGCTGATTAGAATTGCGGATACGTGCTTTGTGTTCACCGGCCGGTAAAACGTCCGAGTGTAAACAATGGAGGCTGTTACGCAACGCCGATACTCGCTCGAGTACTTACGCGACGACCACCAGCACTTCGACTGCGGAGCAAAGATTTTTCACTCGCCATTTCGTCCGTGACTTTTAGTCTCTGTAATGGAGGGTCGATTGGCGATACTATTATCGCGCGCACAGATACAACCGCGCGGGGGGAAAGGAGTACAACGCGTAGGAGGAGCAGAGGCGAGTGAAGTCTCGAGGTGCTTTCAAAAGCCAGGCTATTAAACATCGCAGAAATTGATGCCCGCTGTTGGGATTCAATTATAGGAATACCAGACATCTGTCTCACTCAATCATTGTCCCCTTTTTCTCGTCGGTCGTTCAGAAGCTGCGGTTCATCGCTGAAGAATGGTTCCGCTAATCGTTCGCGTGCCCTTGTCCCCACGAGGGTATGATTGCAATTAGGAACGCTCGATGCGTAACCCTTTGGCCCGCGAACCTAATGCCCCGTTCACTTTCGATAAAAGCTTCCTCGAGTGGGTGGAAATAAAAACGTGAACACCGGGGCGATGGAAGTCGGCAGAAGACGGCGACGATGATGATGAAGAGGAGGCGAGGAAGAAACGAAATGAAGTCGGACCCCGAGGTCGTAGACTCGACTGTGCAGGGGAGAGGATACATTAAACCTAATGGGCCTTCTTTCGCGTAATTGACGATACCGCGGGTGGCCGCGTGTGCCCCGCGGAGAGGGGCTTTACGACTTCATTGAACCTACGAACACGGCTATGGAGAACACGTGGAATTCATCAACAATAATCCTACTTGCCTCTTCGATTTTTCTTCTTCGAAATCGGCAAATTAAACGAGTTGTCGAATCAAATTCCCCGAGGAATTGCGATCGTAACGATTGAAGGAGAGCACAATGAAACATGAATTACAAAATTAGGAAGATTACTGGTTCCGTGGGGAAGAGGTGGAATGCAAAGGTGACTTGGATCACCGCGATCCAGGAACGGATAATGGCGATCGAAGGATCGAAGGATCGAACGAGAGGCGTCGTCGACGTAGACGCGTCGTCGAAGGCGTGCTCTCGATGTCGGGAGTGCCGTAAGACTTTCCGACACCGTTTTAATTGCGTCCACTCTAACGGTAGCCATTCGCCATCGCGTTCTGGATCCCGGAGTGTCGGGACGCTGACGTCCAGCGACGCTCCGGCCGATTCTGCTGGACCGATCGATCAGCGGGCCTGGAACGTTTCCTGGCTTGGGGCGAGTAGGTACACACTACGATTCGATCTCTCGACAGCCACAGAAATAGCAATAATAACGGGTCGACTTTGTGTAATAACGGTGTCCGAGGGTGAAAGCAATTGCCTTCTTGTCAGAGCTGAAGTGTTCCTTTGTCTTGTCAAGGCTGACGATAATGGAACGCGAATGCGATGAAGTTTGTTTCTAAGGTACTTGGAAATCTTTCTGAACAAACGAATCACGTGTATTGCTTTGGGGGGACGTTGCATTGTAAACACCCTTTGATTAATTTGGAAAAAAGGGAAATGTCTAATGAATTTATATCTTAGTGGATGGTAATAAGTTGCGTAAGTTTTGCTTCTGCAACTTGTCATCTCCCCTGTTCTATTAAAAATCTTTAATTCATCATTGATTTACTCACGTTGCACTCTCGTTGTGTTGGGTCTGTATCTCCTGTGCTCGCGGTCCCAAGTTTCTGGGTGTCTCTTCCAATCATCGTCACCAACCACGCCCGTCCCACCGCTTCCAGCGAGACCTTGCAAACCCTGAAGTGTCTGAAGAGCCTGGAGGTTTGGACTCAGAGGTCGTCCCTTCAACGATGGCACCGGAACGTAAGCTGCACCCTCGCCAACGTACACCACCTTTGTATAAAGTAATGAAACATTAAGCAAACTTTTTACTTCCTGTCAACTTTCAATCTAAGGGGCCATCCTTAAATTACGTAAGGGTAATTTTGACCATTTCTTACCCCCTCCCTCCCCCAGTATAAGAATTCGTAAGATTTGATATTGCAACCCCCTTCTTACGTAATACTTTTTACATTGAAATTTTTCAATTATTAAAATTCTTTTAAAGATTTATCTAATTCATTTAACTCGGTTTCGGGAAATTTAAACTAAAAGGATTTTCTAGAACATTAATAATAGAATTTGTATTTATTGAAAATTAGATTAAAAAATATTACGTAAGACGCTACTTTACTCCCCCCTCCCCCTTGTAAGAAAACATAAGAAATTCACGACCCCCTCCCTCCCCAAAAAAGCCTTATGTAATTTAAGGACGACCCCTAAATGAGGAACTTGATCGAGTTAGAGCATTAAACAGGGGATAAGGGAAGTGATAGAATCAATGCAGGAAAAGAAACTGAGAAAAGGGAAGGAAAGTGAGTAACACTTTGCGAGCTGGTTCTTTTCGAGTGTGAACAGCTCGAAACGTTGGTTAGTATACAATTGCGATGTACACTGGCGCAAGATAATACATGGTTTCGCTTGTCGCGAGAATGCAACTTGCGGCTTCCATCAGCTTCCTTCGTATTCCTTTAAGTTCCTCGAAGGAAAAGAAGAATGAGAGGAGGAGTTGCGTCTTGTGCTTGTCAGCGGAACGACATGCAATGCAGCTCGAACGAAAAAGAGAACGATCCTCGCGAAATAAACCTTCTTACGGGACCTCAAAAGCAATCGCAATTATTGGCTCCATGAATGCACGAAGAGTTGTCAATCCTGACATCCTGGAGAAATAGTTGCGCCTCCAGATGACGGTTTGCTGCGTGGTGCATACGATTAGGTTGTCACAGAAACAAACTCAAACGAGTCTGGTATTTACGTATCCATTTTTTGCGAGCTCCTACGTCTTCTAATCAGCAGCGATATGAAAGTGAGCGGCGGACAGAAGAATTTCGTTCCTCCTTTTCTGATTCCTTCGCGCCGTGCAGCTGTAGGTAGACGCGTACTTGGACGAATCAGGTAGAAGGAGGCACGTGGTTAGCGGTGAACACGAGCGAGCGCTAAAAACTCGCAAACAACCTCTACACGCTCGCGCTGGTCGAAACAATCGTGTCGTTACACGCTCTTCTTCTCTCGCCTTTTACCTCTTTTTGCTTCGTTCCTTCTTCTTTTGCCTCCTACTCGTTTCTCTCAACCAGTCCCTTCTTCGCCTCCCTCGCGGTTCTTGCGTGTTTTCAGGTGAATCTTCCTCGTTGCTCACTCCGGTTGCGCAACGCCTGACATGTATCATCGCGTACTAATCTGCTCTCGTTCCACCTGGGAATGATTGCGTTTCACGGTTTCCACTTTTCAGGAATCTCTGGAACTCGAGCTTCGCGAGACAAGATGAAGAGGCCAGCAAGCGTTTATGGGCCACTAGAGTAGTTAGAGGATCGTTCCTCCACTGTATTCTCTGTCCCTCCACTTTACGGAGAGCCAGTGAACTGATCCTGAAGGTCTTTAGAGGTATCGTTTGAAGGAACATTTTCAGGATGGAATGCTGCGAGCGGAAGAGAATTACTAACTCATTGTCGGTCAATTTGTATCGGATTCACTTGAAGTTTTCAGTTAAGCGTACAGCTGTTTCGATTGAATAATTCATCTATAGATGATTTTAATCGTAACATTGAAAAAAACATCTTGATCTTTTATACCATCTTTTCCAAAGTCCGCCGTTTCTTAAAAAATTAATATATTTTTAAACGATTTTATTCAGCTTCAATCCTCTGTATGTTTGTTTTTATATACATATACATATGTACGATTTAAATCTGGCAACTTAAATTAAACCAACTTTCAACTGTTCTATTTTCTTGAAACTCTACAGACGTGCATAGTTAATAAAATATTTAAAGTGTAAAAAACACCATGGAAATTGTAGTACAAGAAAATATATATTCTTTTAGTTTTTAGTGTATTTTTAATAAAATCCTTTACCATAATTTTTTTTTATATATGTTTTAAATTTGTACACTTAAGGGGGAACACCACTGTGAAAGTTGAAAAAATTTCGATTTTTTTTTTCTTCACTTTCTTAATGTTTAACTCTTCAAAAATACTCTCTGAAAATTTCAAGTTGATATTCGAAGAATTGACGAAGATACAGTGCATTTTGTGAGACGCGTCACGATGCCGTTCCGAGCGCGCTATGTTAGCGGCAAATAGCGCGCCGACATTTTTCTTACCCACTGTTCCCCCACATTGTTAAAGGTTATAAATTTTGGGTTTTTCCCGTTTTTACGCACGGTACGCTGTTCGTTCGAGAATCGAAGAAATGCAACCGTTGATCGGGCATTCGAGTGACAGTGAACGTCACGAACGGAAGTGTGATTTTTCCCGTGCAAACTTTAAACGCGATTTTCTCGAAACGACATTTTTCTAACTGATCGAATCAATAGCTCTGTCAATTTTTATCCGATCGACTTGAAATTTTGATAGGATCTTTAAAACAAGAGTATCTTCAGTTGTACGTACCGATTTTTTGATCGAAAACATATTTTTTTAAATACGCTCGAAAAACTATCCATTTTTTTGCGGATTTTCGAAACTTTTTCTTCCCAAGCGCACCATTTTTACAAAAATAATTTTTTTTAAAAATCGGTACGTACAACGGAAACTACACTCATACCGATTATATTAAAAAAAAAAAATTGATTTCAGAGTTGCCGTTCCAAAGATATCGTTTCGATAAGCGACCTATGTTTTCTTGTGTGGGATGTAGGAGATTAACTGTATATGGAAATCTATGCATGTTTTTCTATTACTTTTTTTTTTATAGTCTCTTAAGACATTGTACTAAAGATAGGTAATAACAATTTTATAATAAAACTGTAAGTTGTCCCTTAAAAAAATCTTAAAAATGGGCTCATTTTTCCGGCCGTCACAGTGGTGTTCCCCCTTAACTGAACCTATTGTAATATACTTTAAGAAAACGTTCGAATTTCTGATTTCACAACACACGTTGGAAAGTGACACGACCGCCCGTTTTGTAAATTTTGTTTGCGGAGCCTACCACTCAACATTTTTCCAAACTAAATAGGAGCTTAAAATATTAGTTAAATATAATATTTTCAGATGGTAATACATATTTTTCGTAGAAAATTACACTTCATTATAAAAGAATGCCTTGAAAGTAGCCTTTATTATCGACCGTCACACTCTTCCCCCCTTAAAGAGCGACCCATTTCCCTGAAGCCACACCGTTCTTCTTCCCCCATTAGTCGCATCCTCCTAGATGCATTAAGATCGCGTTGAATAATCCCCTGCTTCTCGAAAGTGTTCCAAGATGAAACATTCTATGTATCGATCATTTACATGCCTGTTCGGGGATTTAGCTCGAATTAAACTCATCAAGCTGCGCTGCTTCGAACACAGGATGTATAGTGCATTAGCAGCTGCTATCTCGTTACATCACGTTCACGTTCGCTTGTGTTTTTCCAATCTCAATACGAATGTTCACGAGCTCCGTTAAATTCCGCTGCGAAACCAGCAGGCGTCACCGTAAACGCGATCCGACGTCCGCGTACGGCGTATTCCTTTTAAGCGGATAATTCCCTTCCGTAGTCGGTGCCTATGGTCTCTCCAGTCTCATCATGACACGCGCGATCACGCGATGATTAACGGTCGCGCGGTTACGGTGTCGAAAGTCATTAGTCCAACTAGGATCGGTCAGATCGACCAGGTGAACGCACCTAACGCGTCGCCAGGCTGGTCGCGCGCTCCTGTCCCTGACCTACACCTGCTTCGCCGCGACAATTGGATTAACCTTCGTTCCACCTCGCACAAAAGCCTCGCAGTCTATAATTCATGGCCAAGCAGCGATAAGGAACACGTCGATTTCTGTATCCATCAGTTGGACAATAATTGGCAGTTCCAGAGTAACCGTTGCTTGGTCGATTAACCACCGCTCGATTACCAGGCTTGCTGTACGTGCTGGCAGAGATGTGCGAAGTTATAAATTCTGCAGCTAAGTGGCGGCTGAGAGCAGTGAGAACCAGAAGGTTCTATCATCTCTGCCGTGTCCTATTTCAGCGTTTCGTTGATTCTTCAAAGGGGGTAGTAAGAGAGGAAGCAGCGAGATAGATATAGCTTAACTACGACCCTTGCTTTCCCGCGTCTTTTTTTCGACGGCCTTGCCTCGACGCTCGAAGGTTGTTTACTTGAACGCCTGGGATGGGGTTGACCCACTCCCCTATTTCTCGTGCACTCGCTCTACACGCGTGGTCAGCGAAATCGCTAAGGTCGCGGCCCAGTCGCGTGTTAAAGTAAACAAGCTTCGGGACAATTGACTCGGAAAAATGTGGGAAAATAAAAATCCAAGGTAAAAGAGAGTCGTGAGTCGTAAGGAACGTCTGTCTTATTAACTCGCACCGCTCACTTTGCTCCCATTCATTTATTCAACGAATGCATCGAGTCCTTAAGTCGGATGCTGCAGAATAGGGATTGTTGATTTTTTAAAATTTTTAAAAAAATTAAAATTTTTTTTTTTATAAATTTGTGAAATTTGAAAAAATGCTTTTAAAATTAAAAACAGAACGGTTTTATATACCAGAATTACTATGTAAAAATGAATTAATTATTTAATCATAAACAGTAACATTTTGATTTGAAATCGCCTCGGACACAAGCATATTGCAGTTTTTTGGGAATAATGGAAGTCGATAACCGTTTTTTTTCAAAAGTCGGCTTTCGTATAAACCCTACTGCAAAATATATTGTTTCGCCTTGTCACTTTGATATAGCTGCCGAGTTTGGGACTTTCAACGGCTTGTCTAGATAGGTACTTCATGTTCGTTTTTTTTCTCTTTAACGGCTGATTGATTTCACAGTGATAATAGTAGATGCATTAAATGCCTAATCCTTTCCCTTCTTAATTTTCCACGTTCCTCCGTCCCGCGAGTAATCGATGATACACGGGGATCTTCAGTTCGGATCTTTTCATAATCGATGCAGTTTGTGTAAAGGCCGTCGCGCCTTTTGGCGAAGCGCAGCGAAACGAATCGCAGAAATGAATAATCAACTGTTTATAAACTTTTCTTTTCGTATCGCCGTGGGTGTCGTTTTTATACAGAGTTTCTATTAAGGATCACGCGAAACTCGCAATGAATTGACAGGAAATTTGAAACGTTTCAAGTTGCTCGTACACAATTTGATATTTGGATAATAGGTACTTACAGCATCGTGATCGCTGGCTTCGTGTGTCAACGCTTCCCTAGTTTCGTTGCGAAGCGAGTCATCTTCTTCGGGGCCAGATCCGCTCCCCGCCCAATAATCCTCAGTAGTTTCATCGAGCACAGGCTCCTCTGCGTTCCCCTCGCCCTCATTATTCTCGTGGTTGGTCCCCTTTAAAAATCACCTTCATTTCCAATCTACCATTCGGAGGATATTGTCATCTAATACTTGCTCGTGTGTGCTTACCTGGCATCTCAGTGTCGCGACTGACAGCAGCCATACGATCGCGTATCTGTAACAAAAAATGGACCATCCTCCTTAAATTTTATTGAGATCTTCTATGATAACTATCAGTGTTTTTATCTGGGGCAGCTTATTAGAGATCGAGCAAAGGACACAGCAATCGTGGAATCTTACTATCTACTTGATCGAGTGGCTTGTACCACTCTCTCTTCCCGATGTCACAGCTCTTTACAGAATCTCGTCGATCTCCTTGGGAACGCGAATTCAAGAAAGTCATCATTATGCAAAGGAATCCTCAGATTTGGACGTAGATACCATGAAAAGCGAGTCCAAGTCCTGCCATACCCTGAGAACGTGGGATTGCTTGAAAAGTAAACCATGACCACTGCTCGTCTCTTCTTCATGCGCGAAGGGAACACAATCCCCCGTGTACGTGCACATAGGTTTCCCAAAGAATCCTCCATTACCCCGTGATTTCCCAAAGAAACGAGTGGCCTGAGAATCGCGCTTGGCCTCACGTCGCGGTCGCCCGAGCGATGCACGTCCGTTTGCGCGGTGAACAGCCCGCGGGCAGACGCGTAGGTACCCACGACGATAAGGAAGGACAGCAGCCGATAGAATCGCGGGAAACCATAATCGTATCGTTGGGACGCGTGACTCGGTGAAATCGCGGCTGGAGATCGAGGGAATCCTCGTCGATGCGTCATGCGAATGCGTGGCTCGCATGCGAAACCGTGTACGAAGAGGCTAGACCGAAAATGGCCTCGGTCCACGAGGCCGTCAAGCCGTGGACCTCATGGGAACTTCCCATAGACAGTGCAAAGCACGATGGAGAAGCTGGATGAGTCACCAGGAGGAACGCGAAGAGGAACGAGAGACAAGCAAAAGGATGCTCAATCTTGTTGGATGAGACTCGTTCCGATCTGTGTCACCTCGACTTTCATAGAATCAATCTACGAATTCGTTCTTCCTCCACCCTCGACGAACTTCCTCTTCCATTTGACTTTTCCTCGCGGCTACCGTGCTCTCGTCCGCGTCAGCACTTGATCGACTTCCTCTTTACACTGTAACGGGTTTCTTTCTTTGACATCGATCTCACCGGTGTGAATCCTCTGCGGTCGGTCTGTCTCACTCGATCGACTTCTGCCGCGAAGTATATACATACAGTGCTTTGAAGTCTAAAAAGAACGCTTTCAGTTCCTCTCATCCTTCCCGGAACATTATCCCTCGCGCCCTTCAATAAGCTGGCTATAATCGTTACTATATTACTGTGTACCAACGTGGCATTTAGGGCCCCGTAATCTCTGCTATTCGGTTAAACGCGCGGTAGCATTATCTCCTAATGGCAGGAACGAACTCGCTCGCCTTCGCGCCTTTTAATTGCGAGCAGTAGAATCTTGCAGAACGTCTGCAGCATCCCTCGGCCAGGATGCCTCGATTAAAAGCGTGGTCTATGAACTGTAACGCCGGACTGTTTCCACGTATGCACATCGGCGTAGCGTTTCGCGGGAGCAACGAAACTGAGAGAGAGATTCCCGTTCTTGGCGCGGGGTGAATGATGCATCCTGCGTCTTTCGTGTGCTGCCGCGAAAGAAGCCAGTAAGCAGCGTATCTCGGGCTCGTTAAGACATTTCGTGCGGTTTTTCTTGTTTGAGCCGCGCGAACGGATCATCCTGTTCGCTCGGTGTAATTATTATTTGCTCGAAGGCAGTGCAGGTAAATGGAGCGGAAGGTGTTAGTCGTGGGACGCGCGCGCGGATCGTTGCACGGAACGCCAGGATGGCAGTTAATCACGCGGGGTCGCGCGAGCTGCGCACTCCACGGACCTCGTATGTAGCTCATCTTTTCATCGTCGCGTGGGCGGACGTCCGTTCACTTCGTTTCCAAACCAAACGAATCCCCCCACGCCACTCTTTTCGTTGTTCGACATCGATCATCGATCGACTCCTACCTACATACCTGTCGATGAATGCTTGATAAACTACGTTACTCCTACACTGACTCCAGTTAGATTTCGATCTGGAGGCACCAGATTACTTGGATAAGAAGCACTTGCTAGCGTAGGTTAACATAACATTTCTTTGTGAATGCCTCTGCTAGAACACGCTGCAATAAAGTTTCACCACAGAGTTCAGCAACACCCTCGATGGATTCAGCCTGGAATTACGTACGTGGTTGGGCAGCGAGGAGGAAAGTACCCCGAAGCTGTATCGAGGACCGATCGTCGTTCGATTCCGTTATCCAGCGTCAAGTAGCGGATGCCTTGGAACGCTATCAGTCGCCAGAAGGCACGGCGCGGCGGAAAAGCTAGAGATAGGCCGTGAATCCGCGTCATCGTTCGCGAGAGAGAAGCGTAATTACGTTGGGTTCGTGGTCAGGGCGTCGTCGTTCGATCGAGCGCCGATTATCGCCGCCGACGCCCGCGGGGCAGTTCTTCGTGGAAGAAACTTCAACCTGGGTGAAACTTAAAACATGCTTGGAATCGTATAGTCAAGCACTCGAAAGTTTGATTGTCGAGACTATGTTTGCGTGAGAGATATTAATATTTTGTTAAGGGGTAATGCCACTGTAGAGCCAGGAAAAGCAGCCTTATTTTGGAGAATTTTTTAAGCGAGTATAGTGAATGGAATACAAAATCTGGTTGAAGGCCTTTATTGTAAATATCTTGAAGTATGATCCCAATTTTTTTTAATTTTTTAATACAAAATGGCGGGCACAGCTCAAAAGGAACTTTTTTTGAAAAACAGTGTTTCGCGGCCGGAAAGATTACTCCTTCAATTTTTGACCTAGAACAATAAACCAAAAATTTTTTAGTTCTATATAAGATGATTTCGGGAAGTACACGAGGAAATTACAAAATACTGCTTTTTGTAAGAATGGTACGGGATTGAACAAAACGTTTCAACAATTTCGAGGTTGTGGTTATTCCGCGTTTCGTTCAATCACGCACCATTTTTACAAAAATCAGTATTGTTTAATTTCCTCGTGTACTTCCTGAGATAATCTTATATAGATCTGAAAAAAAATCGGTTTTTTATTCTAGGTAAAAAATTGAAGGAGAAATCTTTCCGGCCGTGGAATACTGTTTTCCAGAAAAAAACGTCTTTTGTTGAGCTGTGGCGCATTTTGTATTAAAAAATATAAAATTGTGATCATACTTCAAGGTATGAACAATAAAGACCTTCAAACAGATTTTGTATTATATTCACCATACTCTAATAAATAATTCTCAAAATCATGCTGCCTCTCCGGGGTCTACAGTGGTATTACCCCTTAAATTATCCTGAAGGGTTAATAGAAATTTATTTCCTTTCTTCCTAGGGCCCAACTATGTTAGAATCTGACACACGTGACACGTTCCAAGGATTTGTAAGGGTCTGTTGAATTACTCTGCTTTCTCCGACGAAAGAATTCCAGCGACACCTTTATGCGTTTCAAACTAGAGCCACCGTAGCCTCATTACATAACCATAATCCCATCCTTAAACCCCTTCTCATCGAGTTCAGTTAATCAGGACCTCCAAGGAAGCATCCAATCCCCGGGAGAAAAACAGAATTCCACCGTGTACGCACGGGAAGTCCTCGCAAAACCTCCTTACCTCGCATAATCCATAAATACCTGCTCAAGAAAGCACAGCGTCACTGTCGAAAACCACCGCGGGCGCAGCCCTCTTCACGCATGATTAGGAATCCCACCATACGAGCAACCTACTACTTAATAGAGAATTCTATGAACCTAATTAGAAACACGAGACCGAGTAGCGGTCGCAGGAGCGTCTTAATCAAGCTTTTAACATTAAGCGCGAGATACGGTCGCCGTGGTCCAGTCCACGGAGCCTGGAAAAGTCAGCTTCCCCTCGTAACTTGGAAAAGTAGTAGGCAATTCGGAGCGAAGGTTTATCCCCGCGAAGTGCGCGGATGCCTTTGCCCGCGGCGATTAATAAGCTCGCCGCTCGGGTTGAAACTGTGAGAACCAGACGAAGGACAGGTTCAACGCGAGCTCGAATTTCCAGCCTCCTGAAACGGTAACGCAGCTTCGTGCGGAACAATTAACCCCTTCTGGGTACGACCCTTTCTATTTACCCGCGAGGCCATGGCTGAAAACAGCAGGATTCTTTCTACGTAAAGTGGAAACCGTTCGGTCATCCCAGCAGCGATAAGATTGAAGGTTGAAGCTCCTAGAGGCTACCCTGACTCGTTAAACTAATCCCATCGTCCGAAACCTGCGCCTGCCTATTTGCTAAGTAGTCAGGATATTTCATGGGAACCTGGTAAGTTTCCCAGAATGGCCAGTTTCGAGTGACGTTCGAACAGCTTTTACCCTGCATTCCAGGCGTCCGCAGCTCGTCACTGAGCCTCGAGCGAAAAATCCCGCGACTTCTTGCAGCCTATAGAGCCCCTGCGCCCTGAAAAACGAGACGCTAATTGCTCGGCCGCGAACGGGAAGCGAGCTTCGCGATGTTTTCCGCGGTTAATGGCTCTTTTACCGTTCTTAATCAATTCCCTGGTAATCAGGTGTCCGGGCTTCACGGTTTCGTCTGATTGCGGGGCTAAAGTCGTTCAGTCTACGACGGGCCATTGTACCCGACGTTTCAGGGAATTGCACGCTGTGAGAACCTGGGCCTGGCTTGTGAGAATCGGGACCCGATCGAGCGAGACAGAGCAAGTCGAGACCGCGATCGACGATTTACCCTCTTATGTTGAACGGGGGAGAATGCCATCCCCCTGCGGCAACCGTGCGTTGCGAAACACCTCGGACTTTGCGGTGACTCTTTCTTTGGCTCATCTCGCGATGGGAGAAGTCATTTTGTTTGTTCTGGCGAGTGAGAAGGTGTCTACTGTGTCCCTAGTCACGGAAGAATCTGAAATCCATTTGCAAAAATTCCAGCTGTCGATGAAAGGAAAATTCTGCAAGAGAAAGTTTTCCCTAAGAACTAAGAATCTACTGTGAGATGAAACTTGCAGCACCAAGATCAATCGAAACCCTTTGCGGCAGGGAAAGAGGGGCAATCGAGATTCCTGTCCTCGTAAATCCCGCGTGAATCTCTGTCTACTATACACAGTATCAACATGATTCACAAGGAAAGCCGCTGATCACATAAATTTCTTGCTGACCAGCCAGAGCGTGTAGCGAAAAAACGGAGCCGCGCGAATCGACGACATAAATTCATATTTCCCAGCTTTTACGCAGGATAATACGTACCTGTAAGCTACGTGCTTGCCGGCCAACAATCCATGATTTGCGGTTAACCGCCAGCTGCCGAGGGTCCACGGCGCTGTCCTACGCGACAGGAGTTCAAGGGGGATCGACGAATCGTAACTCTGATCCGTAACAAAGCCGGGACCACGGCGGCCGGGTGTAAAATTGAACGGTATTAGATCAAGCTGCGTCGTCGTTAACGCCTAACGGCTTCTACTCGACTCGTTAATTCCCAATATCGCAGTAAAACAGCCGCTAGTTGGCGGTCGCGCGACTTTAATGCGCCGTTAATGCGCGCGATTTATAGAATTATTCAGCGCGCGAGACTAACTTAATGCCTCGTTCGAACGTCCCGCTTGTATTTGTATAATTAAATCGAACATATTCCGTCTATGGGTCAGCGAAGTTCGCGTGACGAATGTGAAACGAATGCGAGACGAATCTTCTTCATTTAGCATTTATTTTCTCACTTGAGATCGAAAGAAGTTAGAATCACAGATATTGTTAAGTGGACGCGTCAATGTGTAGTGTCTACCTATTCAAGGAGACTTGGATTCTTAACTCGTCTACACGGTTTCCAGATTTGAGGTGCGATAGAGTGAGAGCCACTCAGTTCTGAGCGTTTCACGGACAGGTCCTTCAAAAGTGATGGTAATGAAGTCTCGGTTAGCCAATGACCGAGCGCTGGAGTATCGCGAAAATATTCAGGGTCGTGGCCTCGTCGATTAGGGTCGCCAGGGATATGTGAACGGTAGCCTTAAGCCGAGCATTAATCCACGATCGTAATTCGATGTCCGCGGCCGTGCGTCATCGTTCGCTATTAGCTTGTAATGATGTAACTACCGGTGTAGCGCGACCTGAGTAAACGCTTGGAAATAGCGGCACCGTTCGCCGTGTATGCGATCGATACACGATCGTATAAATACAGGTTGGCGATCGTAGGATCGATGACCTTGAACGATCGCACCTGAATCATCGGATCGATCCCCCGAAGGGATTCCGGTGATAAGGTGCCGTTGCTTTCGTCGTGGATAATCTCGACGGCCTTGGAATATACGGTGTTCCCGAGCGATATAAAGAGATTGCCCCGATAAATTTTCATCCCCTCGACAGTTTTACGCTTTTATCCGAAGGAAATTTAATCCTTTCCGCGGCGACGGTAATTTACGACCGCTCGCGCCACTGGACCGTCTCTAAATTCAATCTAACGCGATTTGAATAACTCTCGCGTTTAATACTTCGTTCGGGTCTATTTATTATCGCGATTCGAGTTAATGAGAACTGAGGATTCATCGCATCAGGTGTTACATTTCTCGTTAATTCTACGTTGAATCTGTTTCCTGTTGCAGGCATCTTAGATGGAGGAGGATTAACTCCACGCAGCCTGTTCTTCATCCTCATGCACCGTAAGTACACGCGAGTGCGCGAAACAAACCCTTCTTTTCTTCTACTCGCCTTTCTAATAAAGGAAAGCCCGTGACCAGGGGCAATTTACGCTACTCGAAAGCGGCTAACGACAGATAAAAATGAACGGTATCAAAGGCCCCGGCGGTGAACGCCTCTTATCGTCATTACGCTCATTACTTGAGAAGCGTTTTAGCCGGTGTCATCGATATCGTGATCGTAAAACTCTGGCCTCTCTGTGTCGCTCCTAGGTAGCTATTACGACCATTACAGCCCACCGCGCCGATTACAATGTTCCGTGTGTCGCATAATATCATGGATTTACGCCAGCACCTAGGCACCTAGTCTCGTTCTCCGCTCTTCCTTGGCGCTAGTTCCGCATTCTCTTTGGGGGGTGACTGTGTCTCATCCAGATCGCGTGCAATTGGGGTTGGCCGGTGACCCTGATTCCATTCTTAACCTGCAAACCCGGCTTTGCCGGTAGTTCCCTTCTCGATTCAATCCCGTTCCACTTGAACTGCGCGTTTCGACGCCTCATAACAGGTGTCGAAGAAGACATCAATCGAATACTTAGCTTTCTCTAACTATCCAAGGTATCAGGGCCATCGAAAGAACGATTGATTAAATTATCAACGACGTCTTGATGGAACCTACTCACCTTCCCTCCATTTATCCCAGCGCACAAAGTGTCCATTAAACCCACACTTCCATCGACCCCCATCTACATCAACTGTAATCCTACCAACGACTCGCTAAATCGTCAATAACGCCTGGAACATCCCGCCGACGGGTTCGATTTATCGCGCGATACCTATCTCCGGGTTACATTGAACCGGCCCCTGCCAATATCCTCGGTCAGGGTAAGATTCGCGGCAATGAATCACCGCTCGCTCAGCATCCTTTCCCGTTCCACCGGGTCGGTCCTGCAACCACGCTGCAAAACGTGGCAAAAATTCCCATTACGCAAGCCCGTCTCCCGTTTAATTAATATGCGTCGCGGGGCAGCGGCGTTGTCTTCATTAAGCAGTCGCATGAATCTCCGTAATCGCGTGCGAGCTGCGCCATATTCGTCCTGTTGGTCGATTCCACTCCGTTCGCCTTTCTTCGATTCATTCGCTCGTGATCGCGGCAGGCGCCGATTTGCATCTAAGCTGCAATTAAGCTACGACACCTTGCACGACGCGTTAGGTGAAACGAAGGCGGTGAACATCGAGAAGAGAAGACACGGGGGAACGAGAAGATCGAGTGGACCGAGTGGAACCAGTTCCGAGCTCCTGTGGTTATTTTTATTCGCTAAGTAGGACAAATCGGTGTCGATCATAATGTGCGAAGATTTCTGGACAGCTTCAAGTAACTTGGACGATTATCCCGCGTTGCCAATGGTGCCCGCGACAGAGTGCATTCGGATGGTTGGAAAATCGTTTTGACCTCGTTCATGGGAGATGAGTTAAGACGGCCATCGGAGCGTGGATAAATTATACGCGCGCGCGGTTCATATTTCTTACGGACGTAATAGGAATAATTTCGCCCGGTAATCTTGAGCTGGATTTTATTCGATCGCCACGATAACAGAACCCCGACGGAATTCAATTTTACTCTTATCGCAGGCTGTTCATTAAAACGAGAGGCGCACGCGGTTCTTTGGGGCACGCGGCGTTATCGTCGTTCTTGCGACGGAAGAATGAAATAAAACCCGAACGACGCCACTGGCAGCGATGAAAAACCAAGCGTGATTGAGCGAGCAGCGCGGGGAAACGGGGAGCTAGGAAAGACGAACAAATGATGCAGGAGACGAGTTACCGTTGCTCTTAACCGTGCCCCGATACCACCGCGAGATTAGGCTAATGCGCCGTTCGCAATAATTATTATATTATGTCCGTAGGCAGCCGGCGGGGAAAAAGAGACACTCGACCGCGTAGGATAACAAAAGTTCGCTTCAATCAATTCCACGCAACGTTGTAATTTACCAAAGGGGCTAACAGGTGCAATCACCTAACCCTGGCAAAAAATCATCTAAATTACTCCCGTGGAATTATTAATTGAGATGGTAGCAAAAACTTGTTTGTAGTAACTCCTTGCAACACTTGCAGATGCAAAGCTTCAATGGGCTCGGTATTGTTCTCTTTTGAAGTTGCAGTATTGAGTAAGATGTCTAAACGGCTGCGCGTCGATGGACTTTAACTAGCCAACTAATAGATAGTGTGTTTAACGCTTCTCGAATAGTGCCCATTAACGCAGAAAATATTCGCAAAAAGGTCTAGGAAACACGCTTCGTCGGGTCTTCCATACTTCTCTCATAAACAAAGAGAGCACTGAATGTAAACACTTATTTTCGATACGTCTCGACATCTGCTCCCCGTTCCAGTTCCCAGCGGCTCAAGTGGCGAATGCCGTCAGAAACCACACGCTTTCCGCGGAACCGATCTGCGTGTTCGTGTCTCGCGAGTGTCCTCTGTGTTCGATCCTAGGAAGCCGAGTTCTTCGTAGGCGGCTGGGCATCATCGCGACAATTTCAACGCGCGCATTTCGCGGTTGTTGACTCCGCGGGATCGCTCGTTTATCCGCCTATCCGCTTATCCGTGAAATCAAAAGGCACGGAACGCGGCCCTCGGGGACGTATCGCATCCGGAAATCATCCGTCGCTGCGGCAAGCATTATCAGCCACGTTTGTGGAAAACACGGTGGGGGGTGTGGGGACAAGGGGGTAAGAAATATGAGCGGTTGCTCCTTCGTCCCGTTGAAGTTAGCGGGCACGGGTTTACATATGTTCACCGGATGCGCGCGCTTCCCGTGTCACTCGATTTCTACTCGTTTTGCAAACGAGAGGCAAATCAACGTCTTCCTGCGGCCGCACGCGCCTTCTTCGCCTTCTATTGCAAAATTTATCGCGACCAGCGGTTTCTTTTTTCCCGGCTCTTCTTGGAAAACTTCGGAACCGCGAATTTTCTCGCGAGGAAAGAAGAGTAACCCGGCGTTTCGCAATTCTATTTCCTGGGGATGTTTAATAGGGGAGACCGGGGCAAAGTGAACCTCGGGGTAAAATGAGCTTCCTTAATTTATTCTTTAACAATAGAATATATTTACAAATTTTGGTGACGTAATAAATGTGTGTAATACCACAATGATAATTATGCACATTCAGATATCGAAAAATGGAAATTCATTTAAAAAATTAAAAATGAAGTTAGTGACTTCCAATTGGTTTTCTTTTCAATTTAGCTTTTTGGATAAATGAGTCTTAAATATGTTATTTTAACTCCATTTTTTTTCTGCGCGTTTATAACAAGCTTCTAAACATACATGTACACGCATTTGAGAAAACATTAATACTAACATTATTAAATAATTAATTTTCCATTGAGTACACATTCGGGGTAAAGTGACCGGGGTAAACTGAGCTGCAAATGGCTGCTAAGAACCAATGCGCAAGTGATGTGCGCAATATCCCCAACCTGTCTGCTGGCTAGAAAACCTCGCGGCGTGATGGAACAGAATCTAACCTCAAAAAAATGAAATATCTGCCACAGTTTTTGACAACCACGGTGCAGAAAAGCCAGAAGCTGCCGTGCTATACACGTCATTCCAGCGCAAGGGGTTAATAATTACCTATATCCTTACTTAAAGTTCTTATTTTGTTGCACCTCACTTTACCCCGGATAGTAGGTCACTTTACCCCATATATGGGGTAAAGTGGTCAGTTTTGGCATTTTCTTTTCAAATTGAACTTTACCCCATATATGGGGTAAAGTGGTCAGTTTTGGCATTTTCTTTTCAAATTGAATTTTAATATACTTTAAGTTTATTTTAAGTATTGCTATTCGTCATTTATCAATAGTAATGTTCAAATTATATTATAAATCTATTTCCACACATGTTTATATAAAGGGAAAAATTTTATTCGTCTTCAAACTTTTTTCGTGTCACTTTGCCCCGGTCTCCCCTACAGCGGAGGTGGTATACAATCAGCAAGCTGTGTAGCGAAAAACGACTAAGCAAGAGAGAAACTGGGACGACTGTCCATTTAACTGTTCCGCAACATCGCTTTAATAATGATAAAGATTCCCGTTGAAAGTTTGCAGAAGTTCGCAACGCGCCTACACGCCTGTCAGAGGTGCCGCCGGGGAAGTTCGCTCGTGTACCCGTTTGCTTGGTTCGCAGAGAGGCGAATTACCGGTACCGAAAAAAAACGACGATTTGCTCTGCTAAAGGGGTAACGGTCACGGGTTTCGTTGGTCGCGGCGGACAAAGATGCCGAGCGCGGAGCAGATATCGAGCGCGTCCAGAAATAGACCGTGGACGATTCGGACGATAATTGCGGGCATCGATCGGCCGTTCAGGCCAGCCCCGATATCCGAAGAATCCGCTGCTAACGACGCGGCTCCGTCGGCGAATTCCGGGCCTCGATAAATCCAGCTGGAGCAGGAGACGAGCGCGGAAGAGAATGTTTGGTCACGCGTGGTTGCGGCCCTTTAGAGCGGACACGGGGCTCGACCGACGAACGGTTGCCTCGCTGAATCGGCATTAGGCCCCCGATTTACATGTTACATAAATTACGCAGCATCGGAACGCGTTCTGCGAGGGAAACAGTTATCCTCCGGAGTCGTTTCATTCTCCTCTCTATCGGTTAAAGTGGTGGAGTCTTCACAACCCACTCACTTTATTAGGTGAAATCGTCCAGTGGCGTTTATCGACAGTTCCTCTCACCTTCTCCCCTCGCCAACCATCTCGACTTTGCTCAGAAAATTCTGGATACCGATTTATAATAGAAGATGAATGCCATTGGCAACTGTTCCATTTGCTCGCCTCATTGTATTCCCTCCATTCGCAATAAGGCACCCGCCCGTAAAGTTCGCGCAGCCACAGCTGAGATGTAATTCCGCTCGAAAATTAACCCGCATTCGTGGAATTCCACCGGGAATGCTCGCGGAGGAATCCGCGCTCCCAGATGTCCGTGTACTTTCGAGCAGACGGGAAAAGGTGGCTTCGTGACAGGAAACAGAAGAAGGAAGCGCAAAAAGTTACACGGTGCATTTTCCTGGAAATTCGTTTGATAAATCAGCGGTGGCGATCGCGGCCGGGCGCACGTCGCGCGATGATTATCGGGTTCATTAATTTCTTCGTCGCTCGGCCAGCGCGATTAGTCTCCTGCGATCACGCGCGAGGAAATATAAAGTTTTTATGGCCACGCGGTTCGCCAGCAGTTTTAGGTGGATTTCTTGTCAATGCCAGGTATAATAGCTTCGCCTGAAATCGTAAAGGACGCTTCCAACTGCCGTGCTCGTCCTGCTCTTCATTCCTCTTCCTTTTCTTCGACTACCTCCGCGTTCCCGCGATACGAGTCCAACTGGATCAGAACCCTGCCGTTCTGAAGACGACGTTAACACCTCCTCGAGGCGTACGGCCGCGTACATCCGCGCGGATAATTTTAACCATTCCTTCCTGGTGACGATACTTAACGGGAAGCTTTCCTAATTTAGTTTGCCAGGTGGAATGCCCGCGAGACAGCTCTGATCAGCCACTGCAGATAAACGAAGTTGCTCGGGCAGGTGTTGCTGGCGACGGGTCGCGTGAAGTTTTTCTATAACTGCATCAGTGACTTTACTGAACACAGGTATATCCTGTAAGCCGTAACTTGCGCCAGTTCTCTGTCGTGGATAAGATCCTTTTTCTCTCAACGATTCTGATATCGCCACAGCCATATATCAACCTTATTTTCTTAGTCTCGATTCACTTAAAACCTCGACTAGAAAATAGAAATAAATTCCTGCATCCTACGGGTAATCCTCTGAGAAAGTGCGTCCCCTTTCCCTCCGAATCGAAAGCAGCAATCGGAATATCAGACGTGGAGGTTCGTGATCGTCACGACGATGTTACACCGTCGGTGACCACGTAGTCGTTCCCATGAAGTCGGTCTCGATCTTCCGTCAGAAATCTCGAGCGGGCATCGCGGGGCGAATCACGGGGCCCAGCGTAACGCAATTACTAGCACGAAGGAAAGTATCATTATCATCCGCGATCCGCTTGTCACGCCGCAGCGCTGTACGGAGAGGGTCAGAGCAACGTGGCGCGATTCACGGGGGCGCGATTAAAGTCCGCGAGAATATTCGCTCCCTATTGAATTCCCCGAGATAAAGGAACGATCCACGGTTAAACAGTGGGCTGGGAAATGGGTCGGAGCCACGTTACTCCGCCAGCTTATCTCATTTCGCATAGTAGCTACCTGCCCGCCTTTTTCCTCGCCCCGTTCCCTCGTTTTCCCCGCTGCCGAGGATCGGATATTATAACTGTTTATTTTAATCTACATCATCGGCATCTACGCAACGATAAATCTCGCTGGACTCCCTGTACCATCGCTCTTCTTCTATCGCTTCTTCACTCGCTCCACCACCATCATCCTTCTCCACCGCCTCGTCCCTCTCCTACCAAGGTAATTTGCCGTACTTTCGTTCGTGCCTTGTTACGCAGGAAACCGACCGCCGGAACAATGCACGGCCTTATCTACTTGCGCGATCTGCAGATCGACCGACGATCCACCTCGCGAAATGACCATTAATAACGAATCACAGTAAGGGTGCTTTTAGGCTCGATACGGGGCGTTGATTTCTTCTCGCGCCCCATTGCGTCGTCGAAATCGACGTGAGGCTTTTGCGGAGGAGAGCTGTCAGTTTCGTTTAAGGGGTTTTGAGGAGCTTTGGAAGGTTATAATTTGTGGTTAGGTAAATTATCCGCCAAATCGGCGCAGTTCCCTCGCCTATTGCGTCGTCAAAATCGACGCCAGGTTTTAGCGGAGAAGCTAGCTGTCAGTGTCGTTTCAAGGGGTTTCGAGGAGCTTTGGAAGATTATAATTTGTGGTTAGGTAGATTATGCGTCAAATCGGCGCAGTTCCCTCGGCCTTCGCGGCTGCAAGCATCAATTTCCCGCGAAACGGACGTCGCGTCCACCGTTTCGCTCTGCTCCGAACGGAGGAACTGTATCCTGCCCGCGCGCAGCCGATGAGGCGTCTCCATACCGTTAGAAGCGTACCTTCCCTTCTCGGTCGCGCACCTGCGTCGATCGTTAAACACAAAATCACATCCATAACATTTGAATCCCGATTTGAGATCACGCCAGCCTTCTCGCCGCTGGAAACCGCTCTCCAGGTCTCTTCTTAATCGCCCGTTTACCGTTGCCAGCGGAAATCTCAAGGCGAGGAAAGCGCCAGTGAATCTTTCTCCAAGGACGATCGACACACCTCGTCAATCAAATCCAGCATTAGTCACGGTGCATCTCAATCGGGGAATGTATCGTTGAATGCTACCAGCTCCATATCTTCAAGATGAAACCATTTCCCGTCATCCCGAATGTACAATTGGAAGAACACGAATTAAACGAACTCTCGAGAGGGAGCGTTGATACGGGTCACTCTCTGGTCATTCCTGGAAGCCCGGTATCTCGTGAATTCATCTCGTGAGACGAGCCACGCTGCGAGAGACGAGAGCATTGCAGGTAATAATACCGCGTGTTGCACACGTTGCAGGTAATAATAGCGCATCTCGAGCACATTGTAGAGAATAATAACACATCCTGACCCTCGCGAGATTTACTTTTCACGGATGCGAAGCCACCTTAGCTCGAGTTGTACCGCATTGTATGCAGGGAAAACGGAGATATCTACAATAAAGATTGCGAGTCGGTTTCCATTGAACCTGAATGGAACTCGCAGCCGGATAACGTTATGCTAATAAAACAATTAAAACGTACAAATCATCGTTCTCCCTCGCTTTGTCGGCGAATGATAATCTCGGGACAAAGCGAGCGAGGAAGGAAGATCATGGAGAAGGTGAAGAACAATGTTACTTGACCCGTGACGATGGAAATCATCCGAATCATGGAACAAGCTTCTTTGAGGACGAACGGAGCTAAATAGTCGAGACACAGAAGCACCGTCCTGACTCCACGTTTATTCCTGGCTGGAGAAACGTTTTTCGCAGTTTACTGCGTGGTGATAAATTATTCTCGTGGCACGTGGCTGGCTCTCGGATCGCTCGTTACTATTTCAGCCGCATACGGTAAACGCTCATTAGTCTGAAAGCAACGCGTGCGTCCGCACCGGCCAATATTTCCCGCTAACGATCAGCCGGCTAGTTCTTTGTAATCCTCTCGGGCCGACCGGAAACATTGAAACCCGGGAGCCGAAGACCTCGAGGGGAAAAAGAACCGAAACTCGGTCGTTTCGATGAACGAGCCACCATTCGACCCCTTCTATCACGATCGTTACGACGCATTTTATTTAACCCTGCTATTATGAGCGATTCTTTGTGAGCCAATTCCGTGGTTATCGCTCTATAATTTCTCCGCGAAATCTCGTTTCTTAAAACGGACAGTATCGCGAGAATATTGAACGCGAGCGATGCGCAGTTTCTCACGGCGTAGCTGAGGGACGAAAAACACTGAAGAGGGCAGAAGGGATCGAGCAAGAACCTCGATAGAGGCAACGGCTGCACAGGGGGCATAGCCGATGGTTAATTAATCAGCAAATTGATTAATAGACAACGGCCGCGGGAGAAGCGGCGTGAGAGAAAAGAAGAGCGAAGGTTTGAGGCGCAGTGAAAACAACAAAACGGGCAATTACGCAAAAATCTTGAGCGCGCTTAATCACTTACCGGGTTGATTAATAGACGGCTGTCGAGGGAACGTCGTCCGTGAAAAGCGAGAATCGGAGCCGCGCCGCCGCGATATCATCTTTCATTCCTAATGTATGTTATTATCGAAGGGCTGTTAAAAAATTCACGAGCCTTCTCGCTCGCGGAGCTGTAAACATGACCGCTCGCTATAGCTGGACGTAATCGAATCTGCACGACTGCAAGTCGACCACAAACGAACGGTGAACGTGCAACGACGGGGGAGTGAATAAAATCCGAGAACCCGATTAACCGGTGGATTATGTGTTGGGATTTGAAGGAAGAGGCGCCAGAAAATCTGGGCCAACGAATCCACCTCGGGGCACGGATTCCAATTGGAACAAGTCCCCCGGTGAGAAAGAAACGGAGCTAATCAATTGGCAAATTGTTGCCCGTTACTCGAAACGACCCTGTCCGATCGATTTTCTCGCTGGCACGCTGTGGCAGCTTTCGTTCTCCGCCGTGTCACTTCTCATGCTCCCCCGAGTGAGATTCCCGCGCGATTTAATCGAAACGAGGCACCCTAGGACACTCGACGCCGCGTCGTTTTCCAACGGTCAGGCCACACGACGCCGCTGGCGATCTGGATCGATCGAAGACGAGCAATTATTGGATTCCCAAGGATAGAGTCGTCCCGTCGATCGTGCCGCACGAGGAAACTGGCCGAGGGTCTGGGCTCACGAGAAATCGCCTAAAGTCCACTTTATCCGGGAGTTATCGTTCCGGTTCTGCTGGCTCTTAGTTATCGAACAGCTGTTACAGAGCTTCTGGCATTTAATATCGACGGCTAATCGGTGATTGTGGTATAGATTGGGTAGCTACGAAGGGGCTGGGATAGCGTTGACTTGTACTACTGAAAATATTTCCCCGCGAAGGTTCCAAGAATTCCCACTTTGTGATCTCTTCCTATTCATCAAATTCGGGGAAGCGATTGTCGTGATTGGTCAAGTGCAGCACGGTGTCTCCGATGAAATTATGTTAGAAGTGTAGGCTCGCTCTGACAACTGGAACGAGGGTAAAGTAGAGTATAGCGTTCGCGGTAGTCCGAATTCCCCGAATCGTTGAAATTCGCATTGTTTTACGCCAGGCAGAATTCTTTGTAGCGACGCCGGTCTGTTCGGTGTAACGTGACGTTTGCCCGCGACGGTCTATAAAGCCCGCGGATCTCGATACCCACGGTGTCCTTTCATTCCGAACGGCGCCGTCGCCGATCCACTCGCCAGGACGTCGAGGCAATCTGCGAAATTCCTTCGCGATTCCCAACCTATACATCTATCGAAATTAATTAGCGAACGTCTGTCGGAATAACTTACGGTAAATCTGAAATGCAAAGACAGGTCAATTAAGATGACGTGGCAGATAAGGATCATTACTGAATTCTAATTACCAGTAATCCACCTGCAACGATTAATCGATAAGCCACGAGATTTATGAGATTCCTGTGAACAATCCGAGGATTCTTCAAAGGTTATCGGTTCGATTCGAGTGGCCGTACTTATTTGGAGCTCGTTCAATTACGCTCAGTATCCTTCTACTCGAACAGAACGAAATATAAATGGTCGTTCCATCCTCGGAGTGGAGGTAAATTCAATCATCCCGGGAATATAGATAGGAGATATAAATAGACACGTGCTACTGATACGCGGTATTATTAGTATCACTGCTTCGCCACCTGTCGATTGCATTTTAGGAGCAACCGGATGTACGCAGAAACTCCGCTTTCTCAAGTTGCGAATTGAGCCATCTAATCAGTTGTTGATTAGTCCTCTTATTGCACGATTATACCGCTACGCCGGGGAACCTGCTCGGTAACAGTTCATCGGTGGAGATTACACGTTCTTGCGAACGCACGTCGATGCGTTAAATTTATCTTAGGAAGTAAACTTCGTGACGATCGTATTAACGTCTAGCACGTAACAGATTACCGTCAATGGCTATCAAAGAAACTCAATTCTATCTAATCTCGAGATAAAGTATACATAGCAAGATCTTGTTTGACATTCATAATATATCCACGCTAAAGAACCTTCCACGTTCCCCAAATTATAACTTGCTCTTTCAAATATCAAATTTCAAAGCCCGTCCAAAGTGAACTCCAAAATTGCCCGCTGCCAGTAATGAGTAGCAGTGGTGGCAGAACCTATCGATGACTAACACGGCTAGGAGGGTATTTTTCCAGAAGTCACTGCGGTGGTATTTTTTGATCGGCGCCGATCTGGCATCGAGAGCAGCAGGATGTCTGATGAGACACGGGACTGGTCGTAACGCGATCCTCGTAACCGCGGGCTAAGATAACTAGGTAACGGGTAGCAGGCTCTAAACGCGTTCGTCCTCCTATGCCGCATCCTGAAACCTTCACCGACTATTCAGGATACCCGTGGTCCGCATCACCTACCGACTGATATAGCGGGACGACAACGATGACCGTGAAGGCATCGTCTCTTGCCACCAATTCCCTAGAAGCACGTTCCACCAGATAAAGGACACGCTCGCTCCACTATTTTCATTAATTAAAACGATTAACAGTATACGCAGTTAGCAGCTCGCCAACCTGCCCGCTATCACAGGGGGCATTCATCTATTTGCTTCTGCGCAACCATCAGGTTCGACAACATCTGCCGAGGCTCCTCTAGGCCGGTTCCCTTCAGACCAGACGATTCTATTTAAATGCGTCTGATCCGGAGCATAAATAACAGCGCATCCTGCGCTACCTTTTCTCCAGACAATTTCGCAATCTTCCACGTTTTCGTTGCTTCGATTTATCTCCGGCTAATCACTCGCCGTAGCGGTAACGTGTTTTTCGATGTAGCAAATTTCTAATAAATCAGCAATCTAGATTTCTTGACTTTTCCACTCCGAGACGTTTTCTGCTCATCCTCTGCCGCCTCTCGGAACTTGCCTGTCGATTTAGCTATGAAGCACGGCTTCATTGGCATTGCTCGTTTATCAATTACCCACGCTCATTAGCATGGAGCATTAGCAGATTTCCGTTACCAACCTGTCCGCAAGACTCGAGCCTTCAGGTAATCCCGTCTCCCTGGTAGTAATCTCGTCCACTTTCTTTAATTTATTACGTAACGTTCGAGAAATTTCCAAGTCATTTTCGATTCCTTCCTCCGGAGAAACGATGTTCGTTCGTCCTCCGTTAGTCACGGGCAACTTTCCCGTGCAATTCCGGTTACGAGCTTGCTCCTCTCGTTTCGTTTACACGGCAGAGCGGATTTCCCCAGCGCCCGAACACCGGCGAAATTAATCTCGACCCACTCGACGGCGTTGGAACAAATCCCCCTGGCTCGCTGGAACCGTTCTTCCTTATTAGAGCAATGTGTTCATTTCTGCCACGGCGATTCGTGTAAGAAGACATTTTTCAGCTCGATAACGCCTAGCACCTGCCGAGTGCGTCGCAGGTGGCCCGTCCTTGCGTGTTATCGCGGCGCAGATGGAGAAACAAAACGCTGCAACGGGAGAGTCGCGAGAGAAGGAGGACGCGAAGGAAGACGAAGTGGAGGAAAAGGATGCCAGGAGTTACAGGACACGCGTTCTGTCACGGAGCTGGCCGAGGTGTTTCTGTGTCCCTGGGCTCGGGGTTAAGCGGATCTATCGACGAGACGACAGAAATCACGTCGCGTTAACAGGTTCGTACTCAACGAACCGTTATCACGGTCTCCGTGCGAGGACCTGCCAGCTCGATGCATCCCACATTCTTGCCCAATGTCTATCCGCACGCGGTGGATCGTCGACGATAAGGCGGCTCGTAAATTGTGCTTGAATTGGTAGCAAAAGGACTGTATCTACTATCGCCGCAAATCGAGGATTCGAACACCCTCCACTGGTTAGTGATCCGGGCGAGACCATGCTGTTACGGTAATGTTAGGTCTGCTGATGACCGCGCGAATATGTGGGAGGAATGGATTCCTTGGGAACATACTTTGTCGCTCTTATTCGGTTCTGAGAGAGACGATTGCTGGGAGATACTGCAAAGTAGCTTCTTTCGAGTGTTCTAGATTGTGAGTGGTTGCGCTCCATTAGGAATAGGCGTTGGTGTTTTTTAAACTGAGTGTACAGTTAGGCACTCGGTATATACAGAGTTTCTAATGATCCTTCGATCTTGGTCCACCTGAGGAATGCCAATGAAATCCCCTCTCCGTCGACAGGAGGCGAAGTTGACGACACATAACTTTGTTTATTCTTAACGGAGAATACATATCGCGTTAATATGCTTGTCCCCGGTAACGAAGAGATAAAGATTCGAGCAAGAACGCGGCTTACATCCATTACGGTGCACGCGGTGATTGTGACGAACGACGCGGAACGGGCCCATGTAAATCCAGCTTTACGCGGGGAGAATTAAAAAGTCGCACGGGCCCCGTGCAAGAAAAGTGGGGCAACGAGCTGCCGTTGCTTCTGCAAACTCTCGGTTGCCAAAGGCACGGGTGCAGCTTATGCAAGAAACCGAAGATGCATGCGAGAGAGGACTGTGAATCGGCTGTATCCGCGTAAACGCGTTCTACCGCGATAAACCCAGGCGCTGTTTTATGCAAAATACCGCTCGCCCGGCACCGGAACAGCGGTTCTATTCGTTGCCACCGAACCGATTCGCGTTCATATTTAAATGACCGGTCGATAGGTGAAAATCGAGTCTAACGAAGGGTTGTTCGACGCAAGGGAAACACGGACGGATAGATCGGAATTGCATTCGCCTTGGATACAGGAGGGATCCTGAACGTCGATACCAGCACGAAGGCTCGGCTTGTAGTTGCCAATCTTTCGTGTAAAAATCCTGAATACCACTTAAACCCCTTCCACTCGTCGGTCTCACTTTTGCATCGCTCCGGAGCGGCCGCTTCTAGGAACGAATACGTTCCAGAGGAAGTGTTTGATGCACGGTTGAAGGCTCCGTATTGAAATTACGCCCGCAGAATTCAATGAGCAGCTACACTGTGCTTCTTTCTTTACGATCTTGAACTTGCGATCTGCAACTTACACGAGCGTTGGACTTGATAATGGAGTGCTCGGGGCTCGGGCCACGCAGTTGCATAAATTCAGGTTCGGACTGGGTCTCCGTTTCTATTTTCCATTCGGAGTCCCGTTTCCTTGCCAGGCTGCCAGTTGGTCGGCATAGAGAAAAAGGCGGAGATGTGCAAAAAGTAAAATCCACGGGGATGGACACTTTATCAGGCAAGTTTAAACGCGGCCAGTTTCTTCGCAGCATCCTCGTTCGGCAGCTTCGAGCGTCGATTAGAGATAGAGGAGACGGGGAGGAAGGCGAGTAGGAAGAAGAAGAAGAGCACGGACGGAAGAAGGGGGAAAAGAAGAAGAAGAGGAGTAGGATGAACGGGACAGAAGAAGAAATGCATATTTACTTGGTCGCATGACCGCCCAAGAAATTTAATCCCGAGCGATCGACCGCAACGACGAGGAAACGAGGCGACACGGAAGAACAATGGCCCCGTCTTCGGCTGGCGTCCTCATCCTCGTCGCTGCTCTGCCTGCACGCGCTCCGGAATTCCAGTGAGAAAACGTCGATGGCTTCTTCGCGAGCTGGAAAAGCACCGACGAACGAGCCAATCGATGTTACACTCGTGACGGGACACGTGCTCGCGTTCGTTCTATCTACACTCGCCAACTCTTAGCTTGACTCTTCCCTTATTTTCTAAAGTCTGATTAGAATTAGCACCTTGGTGGTTCCAAGCTTGCTATAGAGCAGGGGGCTGCCACTCTCATTTGCGATTTTGGGACAGTGTTTCGACTGACACCTAGGCAGTTCCAATTTTTTCGAACTTAAATTAAATATGGCCATGCACTAGTGTTTATACTAAAAGGTTTCGTATCGAACTGGAAACTCCCATTTGCTTATTACTTGAGGCAGTCAGAGCAACGACGGACCAACCTACATTAAAATTTTTTTTTTCCATATTTTATATGGTTAGTAGAGCCTATTGGAATACTAACCTACATTTTTTTCAAAATCGAATTAGTAGCAATAACGTATTCAATACTTATTCAATACGTTATTGCTACTAATTCAATTTCGAAAAAACTGTAGGTTAGTCCGTTGTTGCTCTAACTGCTTTATTTCACAAAATGCAAGACGTCCTCAAATCAGTTGATGCACTGCATCAAAACTGTTGTAAAAGCTGTCGAAGAAACGTGACTTATCACCCTCAGTATGGTTCTCGATTAAAATACAACAAATATTGCAGCAATTAATAGCTTATTACTGGATTCGCAGACTATGTTGGACGGTATATTGAATTTTAGTTCGACAAAATTGAAACTGCCTAGGTGGCAGTTGAAACACTGTCACAAATTCGCAAATGAGAGTGGCAGGCCTCTGCTATAGAGCCGAAGCTTCCTGCTTCGAAAGTATCGAATATCGCACGAGATCCCACATTACTCAAGCACTTGAAAGTTCTACCGCAGCATCCGCGAACATCTTGCAAATCTGCAACGAGGCGGTTGAACGTCGGACTAGCGGGGCGCCACATCAATCAACCGAAACCTCTGGTCTCGTTGCCCACTCGTTAACAGACAAACGATCGGCCGAGCCTCGCCGCGGCAATTTTGCGCCAATAAAATCGTTCGTGATAAACGATTACACGCCGGTAATCCGCCTAGCCCTCGTTTAGCTTCTCCTAAGGCTAGCCGGGACAGCGAGAAGAAACGTTCCGAGGGGCATTTCAGAACAAAGGAATCCAGCGGGCGCGCGCCACAAGAAAGCCTCGCGTAACGAATCGTCCTGCAACCGCCTCGCCTTTTTCTCCTCTGTCCCGCTCGATCTTTTGCAGAACGGAAAGCCCTTCTGACGTGTCTCTCATTCCAGGAGCCAAGGGGGACACGAAGCCCTCGCTTTCACGCAGCGCCGTTGTTTATCGCTTCGTTATTATTATTTATTTATTTACTCCTGCGAGGCCTAATGGGACGTAATGACGACGGGCGCTGGGGCCCTCGCAGGGAGTAGAATAGGCTTGCTCGCGATGCCCGCACCGGGGTCGTTCGTAAATCAACCCCTAGCAGCGCGAGCCAGCCGGTAGAGATCGTAAAACCGGCTCTATCCCCCTGTTAGCGGGGTAAAGTAAACGTCAACCGATCGTTATTGCGCCCATTTAGCCCGCTGCGATCGCGGAATTGATGACGGTTAATTGATAGACGTTATCTTGAGACTCGATGAATCGACCTGTGCCACGACTCGTTACATTTCTCTGCTTTCAGCCGATACGGTCTAGCCGAGCGTGAAATGAAACGCGTCGTCGATATGCTCGGTAAGCGTCTTCTCCTCGAAGGCGAACTTCGATGAAGTATGTACCCATTCCGAGCAACGTCATCGGAAACTGTTGCCCTACTTCGATCGTCTTTCTGGATAAATTGAGCGCGCTGGTTCATCCGCGCGCAATAAAATCGAGCGATCGTCACGTTAATTAGATTCTAGGAGCTTCTAAATATCGATCTAGAGACATTCCTCATAACAGACGCTAACGCGTGATTCTTTGCTCTCGGTCGATCTACATCCCAGATTAGTTTCGTGAATTCTCATCAATAACGAGCACGTCCGTTCGACTCGCATCCTCGATTATTCTCAGTCGACATTCAGGATAGCACCGGTGGCCGAGTGAATCATTCGGTCTGCTGCGAAAAATGTTCGCTCGGCAACGCGCGTCTATTTATTCCCGGGCGAAGCGTTCGCGGAAGATCGATGCGAGAGGAGCGCGATTAACCGATCCAGAGACGTTCGCCGCGGATTCAATCTTCATTCTGGTAACGGGCAGGCGTTTTCAGCTGGTGAATAATCGCTGTCGGATGGCTGGCGCGGATCGACGGAACAGCCACCAGGTATAATGAGAGAATAACCGAGGACATTTACTCGGGGCGCCACATGGAACGGACCGTTATCCTTGGTCCGCGGCCCGTCGTCACTCTCCTTCTTCTTCTTATTTCTGCTCTTTCCCCCGTCCGTTCGCCGGCTAGACAAGAGTGAATTCGGATTTTCCAGCGGTCCCCTGGGTCTGATGCCCCGAGAATTGTCACGGTAAACGATTCAAGGGACGAGAAAGTCGTGGAACGTTGCAGGCTTCCTCTGGATGAGGCAATTTTCTAGGAAAAACACCTGCAACCTCTCCTCCCATGTAATTCTCTTGTTTTCTAGAAGCTGTCAGCAGCACGGCAAGCTTGAATCTACGGATTCCCCTCGCTTAAGTACCTCACGGCCTATTCGTACACCACGTCATACGCATAAACCACATAAATCTCGCGCTTGAACGATAACGATTTTCGCTTCGTCTATTAACCGCGCAACTGTTTCGAATCTCAGGTAGGGGCGATCGAGGCAAGTTGATACTAGAGACCCTTTAAGTAGAGTCACGCAAACACAGCCTCGATTTTGATTGGTGCCGCCATTTTTTGTCAAAGGTGTGAAAATACAAATGGCGGCACCAATCAAAATAATGCTTTCAAGCAACGTTGTATATACCGCCACTATACCGACATTTATATTTTCACACCTTTGACAAAACATGGCGTCAAACCGACCTAACTTAGACGTGATTGCGTGACTCTACTTAAAGGGTCTCTAGTTGATACGTTTTTCAGTTTTCAATTTTTTTCAGTTTTGTTTGAATTAATTACGTAATAAACATATGCTTAAATATACTTTGGTACTTCCTCTTTAATATATTGTAAATGAAAAGTTGAAAAAATATATACAAAATTGAAAAATATTTTGCGGTATTTTGCCGCGTTTCGTTTTTCTAACATAATTTCGTATTTGCCTAGGAATAAAAGGAAAAATCCAATTAAAAGTAGTCGGGGAAAATTGACACACAGTATCAACCTACCCCAGAGAAAACGTATCAACTTACCCCACATGAAGTCAAGATGTACAAACATCTCCATAAAAAAATGTAGAGCATATAAACAAAATAACAAAACGTAATTACTTTACCTTCAAAAGACTCAATGTGATGCCCAATTAATTTGAGTGATAAAATTCTCTATCCCGTCTCAAAACGGATTGGGAAGTGAACACAACTATTTACTTTTCTCTATAAAAACGAAAACAGATAAAAATGGATTGCTAAAATCAAGCTACACAGACGTACGCTAGATCGTAGTAAAGAATTGATCAAGAAGCTTCACATATCTCGCACACAAGGAGCTACATATATACAGTGTCGAGATAATTCGTCTGTATCAACCTGCCCCCTGTATCAACTTGCCCCGGTCTCCCCTACTCGGTCAGGTACTGAAAGTCGCCTAATTGTCGTCGACCGTTAGAAACAGACTATCGCCGACTGCACCATCTGTTAGGCGTTCCCAGTGTTCGTTATTTCCAAGTGGAACGATCGGGTTCGCCCAGCCCGACCTTCGGCAAATTTAATTGACCGTGGTCCATGAAAACTCCACGATCGCGGTTAATAGGTATATCAGCGTGATACGCGGAGGTGATACGCATCAGCGATGGGCGTGAACAGTGTCAGCTGGTTAATCCAGAAAAACACGAACTCATCGCGCCTTTCGCTCGAAAGCGCGATACTAAATCACGATAAACAGCCTTTTAGACGAGTACCCTGGAACTATTATTCCTCGCGGCACAATTACTGGTAATATCCGCGGTGGTCTCGAGGTGCTTCCAAGCTGTTCTCATTGTTCAGCAAGGATCACGACGCGCAGCGGAACACGATGCCACCCAGAAATCGGATTTACCCTCGATAATTTCTAAATTACCCCGTCTTTACCCGCTCCATCGTGATCTGCCCCGGCTCACACGCGACACGGCACCTGACGCGAATCACCTAGTTCAAGGAAATGCATCACGTTCCGCGAAAGAAATTGCTCGATCAGATCTACGTGCGTATAACGGTGCGGATTTCGATTTCGTTGGATTCAACGGTCTCGCCGTGGACAGAACGATATCCTCCGATGAAACTAGTCGGTGACAAACAGTCGATGAAAAACTATCGACAACGAAACACGATCGATCGTGGCTTTTGCGTCGTCGACTTAATCATCCGTCGAAAAGAACCGCCGGCAAAAAAGGATCCGTCTCCCGCCGATCGGTATCGAGAAATCGACGAGTTCCCTTGTCTCCAGTGTCGGCGTTTCGCTTCACGGCTCCTCGAAAAAATCCCGCTCTTATGGACGTGCTGAGCGAGGTTCTTGCGGCACGCGGCCAATCGCGCCGCGCTCTCGCGTACCCCTGTTTCTTGCCTGCTCGCGCGACCACGCACTAGCCTCCTGACAGCTTCGGCATCGAATAATTTGTACTACACGCTCCGAGGATGCTTCTCCCTGGGAAACGGCCGAAGAAGTGCATTAAGACACTGTAAAACGCTGTGTCGTTTGAAAGAAGGAGCGAAGCGGACGGGCGCCGACCGCCCAGCCGAGCTGCCTCGGGTGTCGTTCTTCTTTCGCGACGTGCTGAAGGCGCTCAGCGCGAGAAAAATTTGTAATTAGCCGGAGAAGGCTCTGCTACCGAGCGGGATTCGCGGTATTAGCTTCTTTCCCTATTAGTGTTAAGGTACTAATGGGATTCCTGGCTGCGCGAGGTGGGATTAAGTACTCCGGTGAAAAAGTAAACATTTGAAGAGACTCTCCTAAGCTGGACTTGATTTCAAAGGAAACGGGGTCACTCCAAAATGACACTCGCGGAGATGGTATTTCTAATCATGGTTTTCTGTTTGCAAACACAGCTTTGCTGACTCACGTAGGCGAATTCTCATTACCTTACAACCGCGCAGTAATTACGCGATCGGTACTCTGAGCTCGCAGATGCTTTAAACGGTCTTTGATACGGACACGTCGTTCGAGTCGCGCGATGATGTATTGCGGAGCTTTTCCCATCGCACCTGCGATAATTGTCTTATTTTACGCTTGCAGTATTTATTGCGATGAGTACTGTGATAACTGATCGCGCATTTCCATGTGTTAGTAGACGGCAAGGAATGAATGGAGAGGATCGTATTTTATATTAGCATTGACCTCGACAGAATCACTTTCGTTGCATCAGTCTTGTGTTCTATTGGATTCGGTTCCACGAGTACAAAGATGTCTTTCTTCGATCGATGGGAAGGAATGTCTTGCTTGTCGACATCGCGCGATTCAGAGCAGAAAACAGAGACGCGTTGTCGTTCTCATGGTCGATGACATTCAACGTCAGGCAACAGCTATAAAACAATACGAGTTTCATTCTCACGCGTCGATTACGCGATTGTTTGTCATTTGGAATTATGGAACGAGCGACGTATATGAATTTCATGTACTTCTTGTCTTTTATACGGGAAGAGTGATCAATTCATTTTATGCACGCAATGTTCTAAACTTAAATCACCGTAACATAGAAGTGTCACAACTGAACAGATCACCGATGAAGTATAATAATTTAAAATTTAAAGGACGACACGCAGCGGCGAGAATCAACGAGTTCTCCAATGAGATTCGGCGAGAAATCGCCACCCACGCGAATCGACTTCTTTCGCGAACAAAATAACCACTTCCAAGAGACAATTAACTCAGTGGTCGCCCCCGGTTCTGCCTCGAAATTGCCAGTTGCAGCCGCAACGAGCACGCAAAGCGACCTGAGAAAAGAGTCGTCCAGCTTTCTGGGTCCCCTGTTGTGCGCTGCGGGGAAAAATCGGGGACGTAGAAAGAGAAAGATGTTATTAAAAGTACATTACAAGCGTAGTCGACGAGTGGTCTGCTCTAAAGACCCCTAGTCATCGCGTATTTGCAAGGCGTGCTGCAGCCTTTGAAAGGCGCACAGTTGCAGGACGCGCTTTTCATCGACTCGAGTCGATCTCGTTGTCAACTCATAGAACGTTGGAAAGGTCAGGTTCGACGATCCCGAGAAGAATAGCGTCCGCTGCGTCATCGAGAAACAGCGGAGAGAAAGAGAGAGAGAGAGAGAGAGAGAGAGAGAGAGAGAGGTCTCGTTAACATGCGGGCTTGTCATTAATCACGCTTAATAATTGCAACGCGACCGAAGCATCGACCCCCGGTGCTCTAACTCATTGTTCTATCCGCGGCTGACGTTTCCTGTTCGCCACTTTTTTATAAAACCCTCTCACGATCTCGGAACGCCGAATGCCAGGCGCGATTCTCGCCAGTGGGCCATTTCCCGGACGCATATCCCGCGGAAACGGCGAAAATCTCGGTAGGCGTTCCGCGGTAACACTTACGGGTAGGTGTACGAGGGAGAAAGGTGAAGAAGGCGACGGAATCGAGCGGAGGAAGAAGAAGTAAAAAAAAGAAAGGAACCCGTTAGAAGGACTGACACGTTGTTACCGTGGCGTCTGCCCGCTCTCTGTTATTGGCCGAGTGAACCGAGCTAATGAATGCATTGCCCACGGCCTACCAGGGCATGGTGAAACAATTTCAGGCTATTTGTTCGTAGTAGGTTGGCCTTGTCCGCCCGAGGGCCACCGTCGCCGTATCGGTCGCAGCGCCTCGCGAAATTAACTGCGATTCCTGATATCTCTGGCCAGTCCGGGCGATGCGATACGACGCGATATCCGCAAGCCACGGGATACTGTTACCAGCGCTGCATTAGCCGACCATTTTGCCTTCTAACCGGGAAGCTCGCGTTAACGATGCGCGAGCTTTCTGGCATCGAGTCACGACTGACCTTGCATCGCGCCGCTAACGGATCGACCTTGCCTGGCACATTGTTCCCAGTTCCTTTCCGCGGGTATCTGCGTTCCTGGTGAACGCAAATGGAACGGCGCAAGTGGGCTGCTAACGTGGGTAGCGCCTGTTGTGCGACGTGAGATCGCTGCCGCAAATGGAAGAATGCATTCTTCGTAGGAGAGAGAGAGATTTAAAGGTTGAAGCAAGATTGGAGGTATCCTGGTTTGGATAGCAGGATTCCCAGTTCTCTTAGCTCTGTTGGCTCTGTGGAACAGGAAAGCACGGGCTGTTGAACGACCTCGCCCGCGACACCGCCAGCTATTTCCGTCAGGGACAAACCGCTGGTTTCTGGGGACAGCATTGCGAGACGGTAGGAGACAAAGGGGCTCGACGTCGTCATCCGTTTGCGGTTTTCGGGATTAATGGGTAATGCGCTGTTATCGCGACGGTATTTCTGTTCCGCTTGAATTTCATTGCGGCCAGGGGATACCCCTTAACGGAACTCCGCGGAACGGACAGCACCGTTCGCTTCCTTCAGCCTGCTCCTCGACCTTCTGAATAGACCGAGACCCTGGCAAAAACGCGGCACGGTGCCACGCGAAATGGTGATCAATCAGAGGCTCCTCGATATAATCGGCGACCGTCGGAGGGGAGCGATTCGATCCCCAGAACGCTAGGCGCAATTCTTCATAGAGTAGGTGGGGCAGGTTGTAACACGGGGTAAATTGTAACATGAGGAAAATCTTTTGAATGACAAATCTGGTAATCCACAGCATGCGAGATCTGCTTGACGATATTAACACCATTGGTTTTAGTGACACTAATGAGCGTTATGTATTCATTTTGTAGTTATAGTCTAGAATTGTAGTATTTTGAGCACGTAAGTAAATGTTGTCTTAGCACTTTCATTTCAATTAGCCGTCATTAGAAACCGTTTGAATTTTTGCTTCTTTGTCGCAAACGAAACAGTACACATTGGTTTATTATAATGTGTATGCATTTTAATGATTTGATATTTAGTTTCTCGTTTGCTGAGATGAAACGCAAAAATTCGACCTCAGGGTAAATTGTAACATGTTACTATACTTACTCCGCTCCAAATGGTGATAAAGCAAGCTATTTGTGACACATCGGAAAAAGATGCTCTAGAGTCTAGGCGAACAGCAGAATAATCGAGAATCCAAAAAGTAAAAAAAAAAATTTAAAGGAAGAAGTAAAGAAAGGGAAGAAGAAGATTTTGATAAAATCAGATGAATAAGCAATGATCGTTTAACTCATGTATATCAAATGTTTAATAATCATCTGTGTTTTCATTTATATTCTTTAGAAATGTTTATTTGTGTTCATATTTGTATTTAAATAAGTAAAACAGATGTGTTATAATTTACCCCGGACTGGGGCACATTGTAACAAAAGTTCAGATTTGTTTAAGCTGAAGCTAGATATCTAAGTGTCCAAGATTTTGTCACGTACTTTCACGCAATTAGTTCACCACATACGTAAGTACTAAATCAAGCAAATTATTTCCTGATTGAGGAAAACTTTTTCGAGAAAAGACTGTGAAAACTTTTTGTTACAATCTGCCCCGGTCTTCCCAACCCGGTAGCTATTATAATCCTCGTAGTTGACCGTTCCGTTTATCTCTGCCCCGTCGAACGTAATTTCAATAATTTCCATCCGCGGCGAGTTAACGAATTCCACCTGCTGTTCTCGCGTTAAGTAGGCCCGTCTTATCTGGCTAACAGCTCGCTTGACTGGTGTCCGGCTGTATGGCGCCGTGATTCGCGAAATTAACCGCGGTAAACTGTCAAGTGGCATTACGCGGATACTGTTACCGCGATAGAGGATCCACGGCGGCGTTCCTTGCCGAGGTAAACGCGCGCGGCTGCATCCTCCATCCCCTTCGGTTTCTGGGACGAGGACGTGGCCGACCTCGAAATCTTTCGAGGTAACGGAACGACCTTGCGCCACGTCGGCCAACGCCAGCTGCTCACCGATGACGGCTGCGGATCCCAGTGAACGGCCAATGTCGTTCCCTCGACACGGACGAGCCTCGTGAACTTAGACGCCGTGGAGAAACCTTCGCGACGCTGTACCACCAGGGACACTCCAGCAGGGGAGTCTCTACATCAAGTTCCTCAGTTTTATCAAGATTTTCCTTGGATTCGTACGGAAACCACTGAAACGATTTTGACAGGTCGTCTCACGGCTCTTTCAACGGTCAGGAAACTCCTGCTAAACTATCGTGCACGGGACTTCGCCAGGAGCCTGATCGATGCCACTCGCGTGTCTAGTCCGCGAGCAGCGGAGACCACGACCGAAAACAGACCCGCGAGCGGTGTCTATAATTCCCGTTAAATGCACACCCGTGCATTATTCAAATTTCCTCGGGTTTCGCAGCGTACCGGCGCATACGAGTGCCTGCCGAGTAACAGGCGCCGTTGAATTAGAATATCGCCGTGTATCGATCCGTCTTCGCGGGACGTGACACGGAAATCGTTACCGCGCCGACGATTATTCGAGGGACGGGGGCTCACGAGGCAGCGATGGATCGCTGGCCGGGGGGAAAAAGATCGCTCGGCATGCAAATACGAAAGTGAGAGGGCCCGGACTGCATAAAACGAGACGGGCGAGAGTGTTTCCTGTTCGCGGGCATCGCATCGGGGGAAACGGTGGGTGGCGAGGCCTGTCCCGAACCGTTAAGGTCAACGTACAAACACAGACGTACAAAAACAACGAGCCGTCTCGTGTCCAAGCGAACGTGCTCGCCCCGCGGCTCCTACGTGAATATTTTTTTTTTAGAGAATTCGACGCCCCATCGTGACCCCCGGACCCTTGATTGCCGCGAGGATCGACGCGGCTCTCGCGCCGAGGGTCTGATAATTGATAGGGAAGATAGACGTAGCAGAGTAACAGCCGCAATTTATCGAGGCTTGTCAGAGCCGATCTCTCGCAGGGACAAAGATCTTAATTATTTGCGAAGGGCGGATCGATCGAGGAAGACTATCCGGCGGTGATGCGAGATAAGCTCGACATTTCGCGGGGTGATAATGAAGAGATTGCACGGTTCGAGAACAGTGACGGTTATTCATGCGGTTCTTTTGTTTTTTTTTTTAGATAAAATCGGCGGAATCGATAGCAGGTTTTCAGCGCGCGTGCCCGGTAATTTCCGTCGGCTGTGTATCGCGCCACGCTCATTTGTCATTTAATATGGGAATGGTAATGCGTATGTTAATGGGCAGAGTGAAGTTCATCGGGAGCCCCCGGACGATTCTGCCCTCGGCTTCCCATCGAACCGTGTTTCCAACTTTCCACGCGTGTTCGCGCGAGCTGCACGCAATATGGTGATCCAGTGAATCGCAGAGGTCTATGGTTAAGCGGCAGAGGGAAGATTGAAACGTCCCGCGGCGGGATGCGCGCGGAATTCCGCGATGATGCGAGCATGGTCGCGACGAATCGATCGAGGCTGGCGTGGCGCGGTATGCTTAATCTTTTGGAACGCGTTGAATTTAAGTCTTGACTACTGGTACTGCTCCCTCGTCGGCAATTTCCACCGCATCGCAAAGGCATCGCCTTCCTTTTCTGAGCAATATTTCTTCGGAAGCGTCCATGAATCCAAGATTAGAATTCCAAGTCTCCCGTGGTTGTAAATAATCTAATTACAGGCCCTTCAACCCAGTTAATCTCATAATCCCGATTCCATTCATTTCTCTTCAGGCATTCCCTTATTTATATCGATCTGTCGATAACTGCGGCATACTTTGTCATTACCTTATTCGTACGTAATCCCCCAGGAAGTCTTTAAAACGGTCTTAGAACCGTTCGAACGCAATTATCGTATTAGAGGCCGCGTCGGTGGTTGGATTAGCATCGCAACAATGTATCATTACAAGATGCACGTTGTTTAGCGCGCGAATAAACTACGTCCAGGGTCGGTTAACGTTGCCTCGCCCTAACGGCGGCTACGGCGAAGAAATTTCCTGGAGTTATTCTCGATCTCACGGTAATCGTTAAGGTTTAACGAGCATCGATACCCTACGAGACGTTTTCGGAAAGGAGAATGTCTCTATTAAAATTCCGCCATTGTTCTTTACGAGCAGGCCGGTGCCCCGGTGCGTGCATCATGGAGCCCTCGCTTATACTTATTTGCTTCCTTACCGTACGACGCGTAATAGTACGTAATCCTATAATATACATATAACGATTATTGTCGGCCGCGCTTTCATCCCTCTTCCTACTATTAAGCCCGCTTACCGGCGATCATGCTCGTTCCTTCGATCCTTCCCGATGGAATTCCAGATATCCAGCGATCTTCTGAACCACGACTTCGATCACTTGCGTGGAAAGTACCGGTTACGCCATATCGACATATCTGAATAGTCTCTGTCACGATTAGGGGGTAGTGAAATAGGTTTTACGACATGGAGAAGGCGGATGGATGTTTTTGTCAAATTATTGAGCACCCTTTCCGCGTTTTTCATGGGCGCGCATATCTTGCAACTGCCGTGCAACTCGCTAAGCTCCCACGGAGATAATTCGATTCATTCTCTACCGTGTTCCTTAAAAAAACGAGCACAGAATTCGAAAGCATTTGCACACAATAAGAGCAATTAATTACGTCATACGGGTGCTGCAATGTTGAAACACACGACGCTGTCGATTATGAAGATTCACGGCTGCGCGAACAGAAGCAGACGCGAGTCCTGTCCCACATGCTTGATGAAACTGTAGCAAATATCCCACGTTAATGATGAAACGAACACGCTCGAGTTGCACTCGCAGATTTGTATTCGTCGATTATTCATACGATCTTACTGCTCCATCTTCGAAAGGTCCCGCGGTGCGCTGGCAATCGATCTTTGACGCGATAAACACCGATAATTACCCCTGTAACAATCGTTCCTTCTTTCATCGTGTCTCATCAGTTTGATTCGTCCACAATGCTAAGCTACATGTGCCAGGAGGCACATTATAGTAAACGATTGTTTGAGTGTATTCACGTCCGACCCCGTTACATTTTACTGTTCCGGCGTTATTTATCTGCTTGTCAAAGCGGTACTCGCGTTCCGTAATGAAAATTACGCCACGCGATAGAAATTTATGTACTGCCAGATGTCGTGGCGGCGAAGTGCAGCCTGGGGGCCGTGGTAGTTTCATAAATTAAACATTTCTCTCAGCCGGCGAATGAATAAAGAATCAATGCCTCGTTAGGGAGCAGCGTGCGAGTGCGTAGGATTCCGTAACGGGAACCTCTCTGTGTTTCGGTTTCCTAAAAATCCGCAGATACTTATCCATGTAGGAGCGCGAAGAACACCAGCCGCGGAACCACACGAAATTCCCAAGGCGTTTCTTACCCCTCTCGCCCAGCAATTTCGAGTGGCGATCAACCGAGCCACCATTAGCGGAATAGAACGCGAGGATAATTGCACGGTAGTCTGTCGAACAAAACATCAGGTCGCCGCGAATGTAAACCAAAAAGTGGAGAACGCTAGGGGCGGAGGAAATGATGCGAAATCAGGGAGCGTGTAATTGAATAGGATTCCCTTTAAAGCGGGATTACTGCCAGATGGGACGTTCTCTCTGGGGGGCGATTATCTTTACGAGGGTGCTCCTGTGGGTAGCCTGACAGTGGTTTGATGGCACCTGTGCCGTCCGCACAGGGGACACCGACGATCGGAGCACCATAATCTTCTAGACACTGGGTGTCGTAATAGCTTCGAACGAACTGTGCGATTTTATTGCCCTAGATTTCTTAAAAAAAAGAACGATGCTTTATTACTATTGCTACCTACATTTATTATCAGATTATAGGATGTAAAACGTAATTCGTTTAAAAAAAAAAAGAACAAACAGTAAATCGTTTATGTATGTACATTGATCTAAAGTCGAAAGCTGTTGAAATGCAAATCGATTTTCTTTTAATACTCATTGGGCCCTCGATTCTTTCCGCGACGTTCTAGTTGCCCCTGCGAGCGCTCGTTAAATCGAACGCACGGTCTGACTTTTACGATTCTTCTTCGAGACCGGAAGACTCCTTCCCGGGACGTGGTGGATGGACGTCTTATCCATCCCCCGTGATGCCCGAGCGGCCCTTTCGTTCATCCGCGAGCTTACGATGCCGACAGACAGCGGGCCCCTTTTACGAGGCTCGACCCCCTCGGTTGTTCTTCTGCTTTCGTTCCGTGGCAGGAGGAGGCTCCCCGTTTCCATCGGGTGAAAAGCCGATCGTTAAAGGCCGAACGATCGGCCATCGTTCTCACCATTATTTTCCACCGAGTAATCTGCGTCGCGCCGCCAGCATCCCCGCGAATAAACCGTTTTATTCGCCACCCCCGTGGCTCATGCCGCCTCCAGCTTTACGACTACTCTTTCATTTAGTCCTATATTGTTTATCCTCTCGCGAGCCAGTCGCTTCGGCTTCCTGTTTGCTCCGTTCTCCGGTAGATATGCAGAAGGGAAACGAACGAAAGAAGGAACGATGTAGGAAGTGCTCTGGTATTTTACACGGGGAGAAAATGTAGGGTTGGGCTACCTTTGCGCGGCAAAATGCTAAGATCTTAACGCGAGTGCTTAGAATATTGCTTCCTGGCCACTGTTTTCCCTCGGTAAATAAAATTCGTTGACTGCACGGCGGAGTATCGATGCCGATATTGTATTTAGAAGCACAACTGGGTAGTTATATTGAAGAGGAGATGCAATGCTACAAAGATCTAACGCAGAAGGCACGTATCCGCGGCGGAGCATGATTGTAAAAAGAGGAAGCGTTTCGAAGGTTTTGTGCCTTTCCTTGCCTTACGATCGCCGTGCTTCCGGCCCGCAGCGTCTAATTTCCAAAGTTGCCGCGTAACGATTACACGCGTTATTCGCCGATCGAAGGAAAGCAAAATGCCACTTGCGCAAAAAAACGATGGAAAACGTGGAGGGATTTTAAGTGCTGCTTTTCCTTCAAGCTTGAACTCTATGAATTATTGAAACAGAGGAGGAGGATGAAGAGTTTTAAGAGACCCAGCTTTATCCTTCTAGTATCACTTTCCCCAGAAAAAGTATCTACTTTTTAGGGTTTTAAAGATTTTCATCGTTTCATCAGAATTTCATACAAACGTGATGTATTCTCCATGATCCGTGGAATACCGAAATCGCGATCCTCGAAGGCACAGAGGGGAATATCAAACAACACCCGATAAGGATCTGAATAAAAAAGTATATTTCCATAGAATTCAGGATCGATCCACCCAATCTCGTCGACCCATCTTTAACACGAGCAGTCCGTGCAGGATGAATCTGAACGATCTTCGCGGGTACAGAGGGCAGAGGCTGGAAAATCGCGGAACAGTAAGGAGCATCGCAGGAAGCGGAAGTTCAATGCCGATCCAGCTTGTACATACCAAGATTCAGTTGTAATCGTGTAGGAGGAAGTTTGTGCCACGCTGATTTTATATGTCGACGCTGAATACCAGTATAGGTACACAACGTAGGAAGGGGAAAGAAAAGGGGAGAGAAAGAAGAAGAAGACTGTTTTCCTATTATCCAACCACCACCAGCTTCCAAGTATTCCAGGCTACCAAGAATCAGTCCAGGAAGCAGCCCTCGGTGGCCCTCTTTCTCTGCTTCCGTGTTCCTTGCCTTTTCTACACGTACACGATTCTACGCATTCTTTTCTCTTTCCTTCTGCTGCATAGTCCGTCCGGACCATTTCGAAATTACGGCGCTGGTGGATGCCAGTGATTGCAGTGGCGGAATCTTGGGGCGAGTCTTCCGTCACGAGGTTATTTCAGACCCTCATTGGAGGATCCTTCCTCGGAGAGAGAACAGTAGAGTTCTCTACAATGGATCATCAATTAGAGACGAGATTCCTGACGGATCCTCCTGCAGTGCTGATGGAACCTCGCGGAATACACTTGAGCTCAAAGAGATACAGAGATACGGATGATCGAGCTGTCTGGTGTCACGCGACACTCGATCCAACCGGTTACAGTTACATTGTTACCCCACGCAAACAAGTGCTGCCTACGCAACGCATTCCTGGCGGAGTCTGCGGCGTCGAGTCCTGAGCGAAAAACGGCCGATCGGAGCGGGACAACCGTTAGGGCACCGTGCAAGATAACCCTGTTTCGATTCGATCCTGATCAGGCATTCGTACCGTCATTGCTGAAGGTCAGGACTACTCCGAAGGTCAGCCACGTCCAGCCCCACGGATATCTGCGATCGACTAGCAGGGACCAGCGACCAGCGAGTCAGCCTCTCCTTCTAATAGTCACGCACGAGGCTCGGCGATCCAAAGTGGTCGAAAGGGGAAAAAAGGACCGATGACTGGTCGGTCGCTCGACTGAAGACCAGATCGTAATTGCAACCGTGCCGAGTCATGCTCACGACGACACTCAATGCCGTTGTCCCTTCCTGGCTACATGCACCCTGGGTCTCGAGTACTTGCACAGCGTCACGAAAGGACTAGCGGCGACAGGATCCTTTCGGTAGGATCTATGGGCGGGTCTGCTTCACCTTTTGTAGTCTCTTTTAAACCATCCGTCTTATAGGAATTTCATATTTTTCAAATGGGAGTGGTGAATGGGGAATTTTCATCCGGTTTCCATGCTGCGAAATATCTTCGTCGATGGATATATTATTTAATAATCCACACTCGATGCGTGTGAACGAACGTAAGTGCTCGCGACAGGATGCATAAAGAGGATCATCGTAATTATAAAACGTGCGTCGTATTACAGTGATTAGGAATGGACGTAATTACCACCAAGTTTGTTCTACCGGCAGACCTGATTGCAAGCTTCCCACTTGGGGTCTTTCTTCCATCTTCCACTTTCTGTTTTTCGAAGTTCCTCGCCCTGCAAAGATGGGGACGATAGGCACGATAGGCGCTTTAGTATCTCGGGGGCCAGATTCTCTTGCGTCGCTAGCATTTCTTCAAGCAATGACAGTGGAATGAGGAAGGGAATGGACAAGGGATGAGCTTTATTATGGTTCATAGCGATGTCTGGTTAGGCATTAAGAAAAACGAATGCCCGTGTCATTTCGAACGTAAAATGGGAAGAAAATTGCTGCAAAACCTTAACGCCTGCTCCGGGAAAAACGCTGGAAAGCTAACGCGGCGTGTCAAGCATCGATAATGAAATCGGGTTGAAAAGTTCGTGCTGTTTTTTTTTCGGATCCTGTTATTCAGAGAGGTTGAAAACTGCGAAGGTGAATAGAAGCCAGCTGGTGACAGAGGGGTGCAGAGAAAATACAGCGAGCAGAAGACTGGTTCTCGTAATTAAACCCTTATCAGATTAGCAGGTACGCTCGTCATTATCGCCTTTCACAATGTAGGTACACGTGACAGGCTTGGTCATCGAAACAGGTAGCGCGGTAATTATGAAGATTCGTTCGTTTACACTGAGAACTTGTCCATTACGTTAACGTGACATAATCAGGCGTACCACTTTGTCGTAACCAGTTCCCGCGATTGAGGGACCGAGGGAAACGTTGTTCGTGTCTGGATTAATAGAGGAATTATTGAAACGAGGGAATCTGCCACTCGAGATGCGAGACGATTTATTAACTCCGCAGGATCCCAGAGCGAGACTCACGGTTCTGTTCGAGAACATTGCCTGGCTGCTTGAACTTTCTTATCTAATCGTAATCGCAGAGGCCATCCAGAATTTTGTCGCTTTTTTAAAACTTAACGGCACACCCGGAGTCTCAGCTAGTTGAGCACCGTAATGAAGGCACGTGAAATTTAGTGTCTCGTAGTCGAAACTTAGTGACGGGTAATCTTACGGTACTTTTCACTCTCGTCCGTGTATGAGAGACAATGAGACGTTTCAACCGTCCCATTCATTGCTTCTTCGCCTTCTTTCTCTCATTTTGCACTCTACCATTCTAGCTGATTGTGAGCAACGGTTTAACATGAAGCGAGAAAGATAATATCCAAGCGTCTCACTGCCACTCATTGTCAGATTTCCATCGATAAATCTCCAATATTTACCAACCCTACTCCGAGCCCTTTTCCAGAAAGAGAAGTAGGCAAAGCTCGATGAAATTAGAGACCGTCCCAAGAATGCAATCGATCGGATGCCCGGTGAAAGAAATTAGCTGGATTTTCCAACGTTCGAGGCTCGGTCGATCTAACCGTCGTGCTGGAATTTATATCGAGGAGGCTGCGATCCTTGACGATTCCTATGCTGAAAGCATCTGAATAAGGCAGACAATGCTGGACGAAATTAGAAGCGACCCAGCGAATGCTAGCGATCCAATAGCGGAATTCAGTAGAGCAAACGAACCGGGCTTTCCACGTTCAACGTTCGCTGGATGTTCGCCATCGTGCTGGAATCTCCCGGGGCGCAATCATTACAGGAAACGTTCGCGTATCGAGACGTGGATAGCTTCGGGACACGCCACGAGCCAGGCCGCTCTTCAAGATGCACGCGTACGGATCGAAACGCAAGTCGACGCTCGTGCGTGACAATAACGCGAGCCGCGCTCCCCAGGACTTTTCCTTCTCGCTGATACCCGCCCCAGCGACGGAGGCTCCATCCTCATCGAGGTCGTTTACCGAATAACTGCTACGCGTCGCTCGTTCAACCGATTAATGGTCCACTCGATCATTCCGAAACAGTTACAATGCCGTACCGCTATTCTGCGTAGAACGACACGCGAAAAGGTTCCATTTAAACCGCTGTTATTGACAATTGAGGCATTTGATGGAAAAAGGGCACATAGGCTTATGTGCCCTTTTTCCGTAAATCGGTTAAATCGACTCAGGAATATGTTATATATATATAATATATCAAGGACATTTCTTCTCCCACGTTTAAATTAGCTAAATGTTGTTTTGTTACGTAGCGTGAGCGACATGCAGCTACATAGCCCCTGAGCGGTCGCGCTGCCGTGCTGTCTATTGTCTGGTCGTGCAATACGTTTGATTTAATGTAAGGGAGGAACTATGGAAAGTGAGGCGTGTATCGAATCCGCAAGGAAATAAGCGAATTTAGGAAAGATGAAATTGATTTTTAAGATAGCTTGCTGCAAAAAATCGAAGAAATTAATACTTACTTAAAACATAACATTTTTTGTTTAGTTTTGCCCTTCATTTTGTATTTTTTATTTAAGAAATGTATAAAAAATTGGCAACGAAGTATGTAAACAAAATTATATGTAAATAACTAAACAAAGAAGCAATTTTGTTACGAATTTACCCTATTTACGGAAAAAGGGCACATAAACCACTTGCATAAAACTATTAAATAAAGACACATATCATTTTCAAATCATGACTTCTGTTTACGAAACGTTTGAAGGATATGATACTACATCCTTAAAAAAAATTGGAGTTGATTGCATTACTTTTCATTAAGTTATACTATAATGAAAGCTTTGAAACCGATTTACTCGAAATGGTATTTTGGCGTATGTGCCCTTTTTCCATCAAATGCCTCAATTCCTTCGATCTAAACGAAACGAAGGGAGCCGCACCGCCCTTTATATTCTAAGAAATTTCATTGCGAAGGACCTTAACCGTGCGAATAACCTTAGGTACCTATTAAGTAGAATTAACAGAAGCCTTGTCAGCCTACGCGCCAGAAATCATTCTCGATCTCTCTAACATTTCTCGAACCTTTCATCGTCCACAGAAACCGAAAGCAAACGTAACGAACGACGACGTCACTGGTGGGGCCAGGAATGAATTAATCTTTTAGGCGTGCTGGCGGGAAATCACGATCTTAACGCCAGTTTTCTAGGATCGCTGCGCCCGCGGGGGTTGCAAGGTCGGGCTGGTAATGCGCAGTTGCTCGGTCACGTTCGGCAATCATTTCTCCGTTATGCATATCAATTTACGTCCACCTGTGCACCCGAGATCCATTGCGTTCGATTTATAGCAATCCAGACTCTATGATAGCAGAACGGCCTGCCGATCTACCGGCGAAGGAGTGGCCGACCGTGTTTTCAGCGTGGGCAGGGATACATTTGTCCTGCTGGTAAAACGCTCGTATCCCGATATTCGATATTGCCGGAAGTGCATCAGCGCCGGGATCGTTTCTCATGCACCGCGGAGAACGTTGCGCGCCGGTTTCGTGATACGGGATCGGCTGGTGGGACATGTTTGAATGGCCAGCTCTTCGTCGCTTCGAGTACCAGTCGGGATGATTAGTCATCTCGAAGGCCGCGGTCTAATAGGCCACTTCTGATTGATAAGACAGGCTACCCGGGCGTGAAACGAATCGAGTTGTATCTTGGTCGAGACTCGAGGGTCTGATGGTGTAAAATCATCGAAGAATCTGGTACCCGCCTTGTTTTCTAGGAAATTTCTTAATAATTCCTTGGAAGAGGCGCATGTTTCTCGAGCCTGCAGCGAAACAGACAGGGTGGAGGCTGTGTTTGTACGGATGCCCCGGATGGAAATGGTGTACCAGTGATCGGTCAAGATTCGCGCATTCAGCTGGCGGAATTACGAGGCGAAATCGACCTATAAATACACGTTTCAGCTGCCACTTAACATTCCTCTTCTTCTGTCTCTGTCTACCGTGCCTCGAGTTTAGCGCGAGGAACTGGGAGAGAGAAGCAGGAAGCGCAAGGAAACTGTTCTCTAGGAACAATAGCGACGTTGCAGCAGGAGCACCGACGTAAATGCTTGCAACTGGGGAATTGAATGAAGAACACGCCTGAGATTAATGATAATCCCCGTAATTAAACGTAGCAATGACGATTTTGTCGAGAGAAAAGGAGTCCCTCCTAAAATGCTCGTAATTATGCGCAGACGAATCTGTGTCCCTTTATCTAATAAACCACTTCGTCTTAATTACAAAGCGGAGTAATTGATAAGTGAAACGGAGTGAGCGAATCGGGTGCCTATGTCTCGCAATGGCAAACGTGAGAATCGATGCTTTTTAATTTCCGATTAAGGTTCTTCTCTCCCTGTTTCTTCGCGTTGAACTTTGCCATAGGAAAGCGTACCAATAAGAAGCTACAATTGCATCGATCGAGCTCGAATCAATTCCGCGGAAAGAAACACGAGCAAAGTACAGCTGCGGTGATGGCTGCTCGAGGCGGGAAGACGAATCGAAATCTCCTCCTTTCGACGCGCCTTTTTTGCCCTCGTTTTTTCCAAACACACCGGGTACAGATTGTCGAGGAACAAGCTAATCGTCTGGAACGCGAGTATCTCGTCGCGTTCGAAGGCACGACCGAGGCAGGACGAGAGGAACGGGATCACGGAGCATCGAAACAACACCACGAAAGCATCCTAGCGGAAGATCGTGGATTTTTACGCGACTTTTACGCCTTTACGCCTCATAAAGCTGTGCTATCAGCGTGTCAACGCCTGCTGAACCAAAGACATCCCCGCTGCTTTCAACACTTCACTAATTGTGGTACAATCCGAGTGAGAGTACGAAACAAGCGTAACACGTGGTGCACGAATTTAATTCACAACCGCAACCGGAAACGAGCCAAGGAGCGCGTGTATTCGCGTCAGCGGGACATTCGTAACATCGAGGAGAATCAGAGCTCGTGCCCGACGAGTCCACCTATCGATATTTATCGCGCGGATGGTGGCTCGTAAAAGTCGCGGCTACATTCCACGGGCTAGCCGAGGCTTCCGTGTCTAACAAGCTGGCTGTTAAAAAATCCTCGCTTTACATCGAATTCACCAGACACGTTCTTGTCTTCGGCCTCGTAAAGCCGAGAAATTATACGACCAGGGCTCCTCCTCCGACTGAGGATGATGCAACGCCGATCGATAACCCGTGGGCTTCCTCCGCGATTCTGCGGCTGATTTATGATCGATCTGAAGCGCGGGATCGGCATAAACGCTATTACGAGAGCGGTGGAATTTTTACTGGGACCAATTAGAGGCTTATCGACCGGAAGGACGGGCCTGATAGCATGCTCTGATCGCGGCTCCAGATTCCCTCGGCGCGCGCTTCCGGGATTACGATCCCGCGGCAGTTGACAGGGACGTCATAGGAAGATACGATGCTCGAGATACGAGGAGGATACGAGCTGTAGAACTAGCTGTAAATTAACCACACAACCACGGGGCCCGGTGTGTTCTCCCTTGTCGGTTCGTGTTCTCTGCTTCTGTGTGCATGTTACGTTAGACGCGTCGTATAGCTCACGTATCGGGCTGCGTATACACGACCGGCTGGACCGCGTCACGATTTCAGATATCGCCGTACGCATGCACGCGTAATGCGGGGATGCATTTGTGCAGCTTCCCATGGGATCGGTAACGTCGCGAGTTTTCATCGCGAGGCTTGTGGCGTTCGAGGTGGAGTCTGTGCTTCTAAACTTTCAATGCTACGGGAGAGGGAGATTATTCGCTTTGCTACTGGAATCCTGTAGACGTAGCTCGCGGATCTGTGTAGAAATGTAGGGCAAGGGTTTCCTCTGATTTAGCCTGCGCGTAGATACGAAGGATCACCGTAAGAGATGTTAATGAGTTAATTTCCCAACGCGTACCACGCTTTCGTGTACGCACGCGCGTTCGTTTTAATTACCCGTGGCTGCTTGGCACACGCTTCCACGTACGAAGATATAATTCACGCGTGCACACGCAGCAGAGATCGCAGGCTAGATCTGCCGCGATCGCTTCCTATCGCGGTGCATGCAAACCAGCCCACGATCCTCCGCAGCGCTGTGGTTAATGTCCCGTTTGATTGGTCGACGCTCCGATCGGCGACGATCGATCAAGAGATCAAGGCCAACGCTACGATCCCCCGATCGATCGTTTTTCGTTGCCCTCGGATAACGATCGTTTCCGTGATCCACTTATTACGCCACCTCCCGTGCCCAACGACCGGCAATAATTACCTAATTATTATCCAATCGTTATTCCGTTTCTTGCCAACGTCCCGGCAGATTTATGAAGCCGTTTTCAGACGTGCCGTTCCTTTAATCATCTGTGTCTCGCAAGAAAAAAAGTGCGAGATTGCGTGAAAACAAACGATACGTCGCGACCTCGTTGTCAAGTTACTACTTATGACATAAGAGTAACTACTCCATCGTCCGAGAAGGAATATAAGAGACCGACGTTGACTTTTCACTGGAAATCGTTTCCTCCGGAATGAATTGAGTTTTCGAGGAAAGTAACGCGCGACTGCGCGAGGAGGAACCGAGACGAGCTCGTCGCGATGACAAGGTTTCGCAGTCGCGACGTCGTAAAGGCGCGGAAACAGTAACTCTGATTCGGACTCGTAACGGGAAGATTGTATCTCGGCCGCGTTCCATCCAAAAGAAAATGGCAATTATTATTTGCCCCGGCGCGGCGCGGACGATGTTTATGCCGTTTCTCGTTTCTCGTTTCTCGGGAAGATCGAATACCAAGGGGGCAGCGGATAATAGATTACGGAGATACGGGGCGTTTCACGGTCGGTGATTCCGCTTCTAATCGATTATGTATTTTTGGCCGTACGTTCGTGATCGTAGGCTTCCATATCGGTTGGGAAGATCGAGCTGGCATGGGGCCCGGATCGCGAGGGACGAGCGATATTATTCTTGATTTCCCGTAAATGAACGAGCAATCATCTCTTAATGCGATACGGAGGAATAATCTACCAGCCCGATCGATTCGTGCTTTCCGCCTTTGTCGATGATAGCCGCGCGGATATTAATCCATCGTTTAATTGTTTCCTTTTCTAGGAGCACGCGATAACTCTGCTACGTCGTGTACGCGTCGTGTGCTCAGCTGCGTTGGGAAATTACTTGCATTCGCCTCGAGCTTTTTGTCGGCTATCCAAACCCACCTTGGTCGCTCTATTCTAATATAATTGAAATAGACTCTGTTGCGCTAATCTCACAGTGAACCTAACTATTAGCAACAAATGAATTACTTTCCTTTAACTACTCTATTCAAAGTATAAAATAAATAAAAACATCAGTGCAGGAGTTGTGCATGATCGAGTGCAACAACTACCTCGCACATCGTTCCATCTACAACTGTATACACTTCACAAGAAAATCGCAAGAAACTGGAGATAAAGATATACCGTTCGAGAGCGTCCGGGGCTCCCGGACGGAAGAGGAAATCAGAAGAACTCGATGCACAAAGTTCGCGGTGCACCGTTGATCGCGCTCAACGAGCGTCCCCTTAAGCAACCAGAGCGGAGTAATAAAAGTAATCACTTACAATCTAATCTTCCAGTCCATCCTCGTGGCAGCCATGACGCGCGGTGCACGGTTCCCCGGACCTGCACGACCTTCGTTCGCCCTCGAGCACGCCGGAACCAGTCCCTGGAAACTCACTGGAACAGGGTCTCTCACGAAATCACAAGTGCACTGTTCTCCCGTCGAAAACGAAAGCGCGCGCCGGCTACGTAATGCGTGGTTCTCGCGTGTACGAAATACAGCCGCGTTGTCCCGTTCACCACCGGTTCCAGAAATTCTGCCGTACGGCCGTGCCACGAACGGTCCGTTTCCACTGGATCGCGCCAGACACGGGAGTCCACTTCCACTCGGGAAGAGCACCTTGTACGCAGCCTTCCCCTCAGAGCCTGCTGGCTACCTCGTCGCGAAATCCTCCCCCGTTATGCCGTTTATCGTGGCCAGAGCGATCCACACCGATCCCGATCGGCTCGATTGCGAAAGTCAATTGGGAGTCTCTTTTTTTTTGTCAACGTCCGGCCGATCGAGGAAGGGAAGTGCTTAGACGTGGAGAACGGGGCGTGATGCACGAAAATGGAGCAACGTGCGTTCTGTGCCACTGTTCTCCGTTCTCCGTAACACTCTGCCAGGATATCCGCGCGTGGCTGCTCGTCTTCCACGGCCGCGAAAGGTGGGAAGATGAGGAGGAGGAGGACGAAGTAGTAGAAATAGAAGAGGTTACCGAGGTGGAGGCGGTGGTGGTGGTGGTTTAGTGCTGGTGGAAGTGGTGGCGACGGTGGTGGAAATGATGGTGGTGGTGGTGATGGAGGTGGTGGTGGTGATGGTGGAGGTGGTGGTGGGTACTCGTGAGAGGATCCTCGCCGTGTGGAGTACTAAGCCGTAATGACATGGTCTAGGAGATGCCAGTCAGTTTTGTAATAACGCCCGTAAAAAGTGAATTTCCAGGCAAAGGTGGGGAAACGTGCCTAGGGCCAATCCGAGAGCCCTCGGGTTCGACAGCCGGCCAATCGGAGCGCGACATTCCAGAGCGCGGCTTCTTCTTCTTCGTCTTCATTTTGCCCTTTTGTTTTTCCTCTTCGATTCGTGCTTCTTCTTGGACAGTTTGCGCGCCTTTTTGAAGATCCAGGAACAGGATGGCACGAGATAAGATCCTTCGCGCTGACGATCGACCAAGCTGTTTGGCATCCTTCGATTGAGACGTTCGTGGGAAGGTCAGGGTCTCTGATAGTACTCGCGATACCTAATTTTACGCGGCGATTTTATCGAGCGAGACGGGAGTTGTCGAAACGGCGCGAGACGCGAAATCGTACGTCTCGATGCGCTGATTCCATTTACGACGCGGTATTCATGCACGATCAGTCACCCGGTACGCTTAACGGTGAACAATATCTCTGATGATATGTCAATAAAGTGAACGGCTCCGTATCACCTCGGCGAGATAATCGTCACGGGGATGCATGCGATGAATAGGTGACGAAAAAATTCGTAATTTGCGTGATGATATATGTTACGAGGGGATCAATGCTTCGCGGTGATAACTTCTTCTTTATTGCATAACAGTAACTTACTTCTTTCGGTCACGGTGGATGCCGCTGCACGCCTCTCCTTAGTCCTTGTTACTACATTTATCACTGCGTATCGCTGGCGCGGTTCGTGGCTCGCTCTTTCCCGGACAAACCCGAGAATTCTGGGACTCGTGTGGCCCACGCTGACAACCTTCATTTGTAACTTTCCAGCTTTGATTCGATTGCGATATTATTTAATTAAATGCACGGTTGAATCGTTGATGTTTCCACGGAAAGAAGGGAGAAAGTCAAAGCCGCAATTTGCGTGTAACAGCAGAAGGAAGATTATCCGCTCCAATTTCGAGCAGCACGTCAGTCAAGAGCGAGCGAATGGAGATGCCCGAGTGGCTTGTTTCCAGGAGCAATGAAAAGGGCTATTGTTGAGCAGGAACAACTGTCGCTTCGAGGAGCGTTTCCGCGAAGATTCCGTTTCGCACTCGCCTAACGGCACCTAGCGCATCCTCTGCAGGGAAATCGTCCAAGTGGCAAAGAGAAGAAAGAGCAGAAAGAATCCTACGACGGGCTGGTTTCCCTGGCCGGCGCGCTTGGGTAAGGAATCAGAATTTTTCAAGTCGATTTCCCATGCTGCGCGCCGCTAATTGCCTCGATTGCGCTCCGAGGACCCACGCGTCATTAGTTCGAGATGCTTTGATAAAGGAAAACCGCAAAACCAGTGGCAAAAGGGAACGTAAAAACGATCGATAGCGGACGAGTCTCACGATCTACGGATCGTCTTTTACTTCTGAATTCGTTGCCTCCCCTGGAATTCTCGATAACTTCTCCGTTAATACTTTGCATAACTAAATGCAAGATGGGTTTGCCCCAGAAATAATCCGCGATGTTTATGCAGATTATCTGGAGTGTGTTCTTTTCGCGCTTGGAATCATCAATTTTCCCGGTGCAGAGAAAGGACTCGCGCTGTTAAGCAGTGAAAGGTTAATTGAAACGATACAGCCAGACGGGAAACGGTGGATCGACGGTGTTGCATTGGAAATAGACATCGGAAAATGGAAGGACTACCGTTGCGGCGAACGTTTCCGCGAAGAGTGTGCTTTCGCGTAACGGTATGCGTATCCAGAGAAATTGACGAAATTGTCCAGAGTACTTCGCGATGAGGAAACTTCCTTGCGCAAAGCAGTTTCGCGAGTTGTAGGGATTCGCTGGAAGCGAATGAAAGAACGTGGCGCAATACAGTGGCATTATCTCATCTTCGCTGTATATACAGTGTACTCCATGATTCGTTTTAAGCGAAAGTGTTGATGTTATTTCAAGCTTGGCCAATTGTAACGCGTCTCGTTAACAGATTCCTGTAGGAAGGAAGACGAAGCTGGTGGAAAAGAAACAGGCGCCACGTGAAGAATTGCAATTGCATCCTTCGTTCGTGTAACGGAAAACGCATCCAGCGAAATGGACGAAATCGACGATGGGATAACTCACGGGGCAGTTTCACGGGCAGAAGGCACAGATGGAAAAGAAGGAGCCGTGGTTCCGGGTTCGATTCCCAGGACTGACTCGAGAAACGCCGCTTCCTCCGACCAAACCGATCTAGATTGAGAGAACGAAGGCGCCTACCGGCCAGAAACACGAGCTGGTAGCAATAAATTATTATAGTACGGATGATTTCACGGGCAAGGGTCAAACGAGCCGAACGGAACGGCCACTACGCGAGCTTGACCACGATTATCGGGACCTCCTGTCTGGTTGGAAGTTCATCAGGCTTTTCGTGCAAAGTCTGTACATACTGCATTCGATATGATCGATACAACGCTGAGGGAATTATAAATTGCATTAGAAGTCTGGAAATATACTTGTACACAATGCTTTATTCTATCAGATGAATTAGGATAAGGATTTGAGGAGTCATGACTACTTGTGAGATCTGAAAACAAGTGTATTTTCGGGATTTCTGGGAGGAAAACTGGAAGACTGTTTTAAATAGAGGGTTGTGTATATTCGAAAGTATATATTTTAGAGTTCTTGTAATTTTTTTGCAATGCAGTATATTAATACATAAAGGAATGAATGTAGGTGATCTCGCGGTAGGGTTGTTTTATTTAAACACTTTACGGTGAACAATGTAGCTTTGACTATTTTACTTTCGAATATTTATTTAAGAAAGTCTTCAAGTTTTACAAAAGAAATCCCAAAATACATGTGTTCTCAGACCTCACAGGTAAGCACGATCCCTTAAGGGTCATAAAAAAATTCTTTTAATTTATTTTTGTATCATATAAGAGTAGCTTAATAAATACCAAAAAGATTTATTGCATTATATGTTGTATTTATGAAGAAAAAAATCTTTAAAAATAGCTTAATCTTTCAAACCGTCACAGTGGACTGACGGAGAAAATAAGGCTATAAGACTATTAAGGCTTAATACATATTTTCTCCTTATTTACACACTATATTTTCTGTTTAACGAGTAATTAAATCGAAATAATAATAATAATAATAATATTAATAATATTTCGAAAGATCAAAGGAAAACAACATTCTTTTCGACCACTTTATCTTCTCAAAGATAATCATCTCTCTTACTTATTGCGAACTACTTGAAGACAGTGGTTGAGCACTGGAGCCTGTCCCGCAAAGGATATCGCGAATACTTCATCCATATCCGAATGCTTTTTCCATGAAGCCGCCCCGGATACCGCGATATCTCGGTCTCCCAGGTGTTGCAGGTGGAATACATATCGCATAAAGTAGCGGGCAAGCATTTTTCAGCCCGCTTCTATGAATATCGTATTACAGCGCATTACCGCGGTGAGAGGTTTACCAGAAGTTGAAGTAAACGGTGCACCAATTTCCCCAGATGCTCGCTCCTCGCCTAAGGAACCGAAGCGGGGAGAGGCTGATTGAACCGGAGCGCAGCGTCGCGAGAATCCCACGAACAGAGCGGCGGTAAAAATAGGAAGGTGCAACAGTAACTAAAGTGGAACCGTTCTCTCACCTTGCCTCCGTCAAATCTTTTGTCCGCGCCAAATTATCCGACAGCGATCGCGTGGCGGATAAAATCCCGTCTGTCTGTGCGTACGGCCACGAGATACCTAATTGTTAATTTACCGTCACGAAACAGCCCGGTAGCTGCCTTCTTGTCTCCGTTATTATCAGCGTCCATTGAGTCCCTAAACGGGACGGGGCCCCGACAGCCGCAGCTCGAGCGTGGCCTCTAACATCCAGCGAGAGGTCGATCGGAACCCACGATAGCCTCGTTGACGCTGCATCTTTCGCGCGCATAATGCAACAGTTACTGCGCTTCGACTGCTGCACGGGGCCCATTGTTCCTCGCTGTGCGAACTTTCGGGGCCGTCGACGCGTAAAAGGACGGCATACGCTTCTGTTTAGCACGCACCACGCGCGCACTTCGACTTTCAAGCCTTTCACGGACCGCCGTTCTTATCAACGGTCCAGACTTCCGGGTACCAGCTCGCGTCTCCAAGCGAATTCACTTCAGAGTTTCGTTAACGACGCAGTCAGTCTTATCGCCTACGCGGCTGCCGCGAAAACCAAAGACGAAGTCCAACTTCGCGGGGAATCTTAAGTTGTACATGGCATTGAGCGTGTTAAACCCACGATCGATCCTGCTCCGACAACTCCGCGGCTTGTTCGATGCTGTCGGGCCTTGGCAAGGTGGGGTTTAATGGAGATTGTAGGTATTCTTGTCGGGAATTTGTAATGGAATTAAGGAGGCACTGTAGTGGCGTTTGTCCGACGTGTGTTTCACTGAGGGGGTGGTTAGGAGTCGATGGTATTTTAGTTCCGTTGCTTTTATTCAGCTCGGTTTCGTTCTGTTGGTACCGTAAAATGGGGGAACATTGGCAGGTTTTTGAAACATTTTGTTATATAATGTAAAAATTAACATGTTTACCTACATTTGATTTAAGTATCTTATCATAACATTGCATCTTTTGTGATTGTACTACAAGTGTGAAAATGCACAAAATTTGTGTCCTTTCCGTCTTTAATAAATGTTAAAAGCGTTACTGTACCGGGGTAACATTAGCACATCCTGTAGATAGCATTAACGGGATAAGTTTTATTAATCTGAGGTCAGTAAACTTAAATTTCTATATTTTATTTTATTTTTTGCATCTTAACTAAAATCAACTCGTAACATTGCGACATCATATAAATAGCATTAACAGGTTAAGTTTTACTAATCTGACGTAAAACAACGTAATTTCGGCGTATGTCAATGTTACCCTATGCTGCCAATGTTCCCCCATTTTACGGTATCGTGGAGAAGGATGTACCTATTTAGAGTGTCTCAGGATGAAAATCTCGTTGTTACACTGCGTCGTTAGTGAGCTACGTCGAATCACCAGTGATTAAGAAGATTAGCTTTACCTAGAAAACCGAATTGCTAGCGCGTACTTAGAAGCAAGGTTGAGGCGACGTTCCCAACTTTGATCCACGCCGACTGATTCTTAAAGCTCCGAGATTACGTGCACGCAAGGACAACGTATTACCTAAGTCGACCACCTGAAGAGGAATCAGGGAGTGCGCATTCAGCTTCGTACACACAAACAATTACGTGCGGTGGTATTTAGCTGCTTCTACGGCTTCGTGCTGGGTCCGATCTCGATTGTTCTGCCCCAGTGTCACTGCCAATGAGTCTTCCCATGGAAAACTATGCAGCCACACGCGTGGCCTCCTTCGCGGGTGGTGCAAAGCGCACATTCCCCGCGCGGTATCCCGTTTTTCTCGCGATCCGCGATTTTCGCGTTTAATTCTCTGCCATGCTGCGAGTAATAACTCTTTCACTAACACGCGAGAAAGGATAATATCTCACTCGGCGCAGCAACGTGCCTCCTCGTAAACGTCCACCTTTTTCCCGCTCTTCGATGTGGAGCGGGGAATCTCCTTCTGGTTAAACCAGGGACGAACTTCCAGGACGATCATCAACGTCTCCTCGGACCTCGTACACCATTTGTCTGCCAGCGAACATAATCTCTGCAAGCATTTGCAAGGTCGGCTCTGCTGCCTCTGGGATTGGGAGCTGCCTACTACCATTAACCATTATAAGCTTTCTATTCCAAACTCAAGATAGTTTTGCTACAGATAATCTCCATAGATACAGATAATGGGACTTTCCATTTATAATAATAATAATAATAGTAATCGTCATCTAAGCGATACTTGGAGCCTACAAGCAAGAATGAAGGATGGACTTTCGTCAAATAAATTCCCAAGCGAGTATCTTGACCACCGTGCAGTTACGACATCCTGGTGGCTGAGGATAATAGACGAGAGCACCTGAAAGGTTAGCTTCGAAACTCGAGGGAATCGCCGTGTTCAGCGAGCCGCGCTTCTGTTACGGTTTTACCGATCCTTCCTGGAGGCTACTAGCCTCTTAAAAGTCTAATCCACTCGGATGCTGCCCTTCGCTGTTCGTCCGCCTCTTAACAGCTCATTAACCGCAGTCCCGCCTCAACTGACCCCGGTTTGCATAAACCACAGCTGAACTCGGAGCGCTATGAGCTTCCAACTTCCCTCGAAGACCTGTCTGTTACCGATCTTCAAGGGGAAAGTGGATGCTCTATCATTTTTTACAAACTTCATTTTTCAGGAATCTGTGGAGCTCCTTAGCGTTAAATTCTTGCGGGTCTTCTGTACTTGCAATTGATTAATGACTGGGTAAGTAGGATCCGTGATGAGAGTATGATGAATGTTGTTGAGGTAGTATCACATGGTTGAATTATAATTGCAAAAATTTGTACGTGTTTTAACGTCCTGGTGAGCCACGGGACACTGTGGAGAAGAAACGGAGGCCGTTGATACCGTTAAATAATCTTGAGCTCGCGAGTAACAACAATGCAGGTAGGCTGTAGTGGGAAACAGGGCGCCGTCTACTTTCCTCGATAAGCGAGCCAGATAAAAATCCGCGGAGATGAATCTCGCGCAAAAGGCTCGTTAAATTTATCAAAGGGGGATAATTAAGATACATATTTCGTTCGCACGGGCCCGTCGACTTCACCGTTACGTCGTTTACGTTACTAAACGCGTAATAGGCAAAGCACGCCGCGACATAACAGACGATGGGCTGATAAGAATAAAAGTAAGGTATTAAGAGAAAGATACGAGTATACAGGCTAACTTGGAAGGCTAGGCTGGAACAGGAAACAAGATGAATGTGTAATGGGGACATAAGTTATTCAGATTCTCCTTTCAGTGTTACAAGTGTAATTGAAAAGAATATAGTACTACACATAGCTCGCACTATTCTTCATGTAGAATGGGTAAGAAAGGTAACTTACGTTCCTCAGGCAAATTCGAAACATCAAGAGACTAACGACTCACGTTTACTTCGAATCAGACGCTCAGACACAGCCAAGAACAGTGTTCAAAGTAACGAGTCTATTACCTAAGCACAATCGTACTGTTTCAAATTCCTTTGCTCCTGGTTCGTTCGATGGGAGATCATTAAAGGATCGCTGACAGGATCGAAAACGGCGAATGAGGTGCATATTCCTTTGACGAACAAAGGGAATATTTACCGTTACGTCGTTTACCTCGTAGAACCCGCGCGATAGAGGGACCAAGGGAGGAAGGACGCAACAACCACTGGCTTGGATAGGGACCAAAGTAATGGACGGGGGAGGGAACGGTCACGCGATCCTCGGCACGTCGAGAAATCGATCCTCCTCGAGGATCAACGATCCTGTTTTCCCACCGCACGCCAATCTAAACTGCATTTTCGAGCTTCCGTCAACGGTAGTTTATCATACCGCGTATACTCTACATCCTCTGTCGCGATTGTCCCTCCGTTACCGTGTCACTCGACCATTGTCTTATCGTAAACTGTGGTGGAGCCTTAAAGCCTCGTTCGCACGTCACGTTTCCTTTTTAGGTGGATTCGTGGTGACACGGCAAGGCGTGGATGGAAATTTGCAGTCTCGTTACTCGAAGCAAATGGTCATTTTGGTGATCCAGTAGACCCACTTGAGTTTACTGTTTCGATATGAGACTTTGTATGGCCAGACGAAGGATTCCCTCAGCTTCTAAGATACTAGAACTGATGATGTTGTTGAACGCTTGTCGGATCGCGTCTTCCACGAAGATCCAACGGTGGAATAGCGATCAGCGGCGATCCCTTTCGTGGGAGAGTCGGACCGATTTCATGGTCGTTCGCTGTCACGGTTCGATCGTCTCTCATCTCCCGTCGGCTTTGTTCTTTCCCTGCTCCTCCAGGCCGTTCGCGTGTTAATTGCATTAGTGTAGAACGAGGCTTCGGGATGCATCGATCGTTGCAAAAGTTTCCGCGAAACTGGGAGAGATTGATCGCTCCTCGTGGCTGTTGCAAGACGCTGCCAGATGCATCGACACTCGGAAAAGTTGCGGCGAAAGATTATGAAACGAATCGAGATTGGCATTTCCTGTTGACCCTTCAACCGTCCCGTTCCTCTTTCTTCCCCGTCGCTCGACGAAGGATTCCACGAGACCCGTTCGACGATAGTTTTTGTCACAGGAACGTCATTTTACAGTAAACACTTTATGGTACTTGTGTGGCAAGCTTATTAATAATTATCTACCCGCGCAAATTGGTACAACTTGATTAGAGCATCGGGATCCCGAGGAGCGATCCGTAATCACGGTTATGGGTTCATTTCCTGTCGCTGCCGAAGGATGCGGGGAAGATAAAATTGTAATTATTGTATCCTGGTAACAGTATGTAGTGGTTATTGACTCGATGAGACACATCTCCGTAATCCTTATCCTCGTCTACGTATTAATACCTTAACGGTCTCACTTACAATCAATTTATACGCACCTCGAATTGGTTAATTATCTGTATTGATTGATTGCGAGTCGAAGCGAGCGCAGATTGAGCTCGCGTAGTCTATGGAATTATTTATGAATCCTCTTATCGTCGGGGCAGAATCTTACAAAAATTCGAATTAAATCATGCTCGGCGTAGCTGCGATCATTAAAGCGAGCCGAGCCCATCGATCGATCAGATTGCATAAGTAAGACCAACAAATGGAAAACGTAGTCCGCACTGACAACCTCTGACCTTGGTGCTCGATGTGGAGAACGATGCGGCCGTGGGGATGATTCCGCGGATATCGATTAGCTCCATCGATAATTCGTCTCGCCTAATTCACGGGAAATCGTTAATTATACCTTGGTTTGATGAAATCGAATATGGAGTCTGCGAACGCGAACATTCTTGGAATATCGCGCTGCGATCCGTGGAATTTAATTAGTACGTAAAATCACACGCTTGTTACTTAATGAAGACTGCGGAATGCAGCGTGATGATATCGGTGCAACTTAGTTAACCAGTAACTTAAGACGCGTGTCACTTTTTTTAAAATGCCTTTGTTTAATTAAGAGCGTTTAATTTCACTTGCAGAAATCGAGCTTTTTCGCTAGTGATTGTTAGCGTGAGGTATCAATTATTTCTAAAATCTTGAGGAGCGTAAATTGGAAGCAGGATTAAGTTAGTGAGTTGTTTAATATCGAAGAGAAGGTGCCAGGTTAAATGTACCAGTGCTCTGCTGAATCCGTCATCGGTATCCGATTTCGCAAGGGTGCTCGGTGATCCGAAAAATCACCAGCCATTGCGGTTCAGATTTAAAACCCCATTGAAACGCGGCTTCCTCCACGGTCACTGTAACCTGTCCCTTTCCTATTGTTTTTCTCGGCACCGTTTACCAGCGGACTGTCATCTCACGCTCCCACACTTCGTGGTCAGCCGACTGTCACGATCGACCAGACGTCGCAAATTCGTCGACAGCTACCGAACGATTGTTTCCGCTTAATAACTTGGTTTTTGCTCATCTGACCACAACTATAGTCGTTTTTTACTTAAGGGGTTATACCTAGTCAGGGGACCGAAAAGAGGCGAATGTTTGTGAATTTTTTTTGAGAAAGCGGAAGCATGTATTTTGACAGAACTTTTTGCACTTAGAAGAGAAACATTTAAAGAACATTTGGTAATTTTTTTCGTAGAATATATTTAAGTTTATAATAAAGTAAGAACCGACATACAAGAAGCCTTTTGAAGAATTTGGTTTTGCAGTGAGCACTGCCATTCGGAATCAGATTCTCTAAAATAAAAAAGAACTAAAAAGAATTTTCAAAATATTAATTTAAAATAAAGTGGTGGGTATTTAAAGTTGAACACCTGATTTTTTTCGTGTGATTTTTGCACGAAAACATTAGGTTTTGAACTTTAAATAGCCGACATTTGGTTTTAAATTAATATTTTGGCAATTCCCGCCGTTAATCAAAGGATACATTAATATACTAACGAAATCTTTATTTTTTTTTTTTTAGATAACCCCTTAACAGCTACAAGAATGTTGAGGTATTAGCCTCTATCAAAAAACATAACACCCAATGATAATAAGATATTGTTTAACATTGTTCCACGTTCCATCTATTTTCGCAAAAGGTTCTGTCGTATTAAACACCCCGTCCACTGCCTTTGTTGAACGAAGCAAACTCCTTTTCCGTGTATGTCATCCGAAAGCATCGTACAAAGCAGCAGTACCCCGTAAAGGAATTATGATGTCATCCAACGGGTCATCGGGTCTAAGGTCTTCAACGTACGCGCGTGACGAACACCGAGAATGAACGTTGTATCGCGGTAAGACGAACGTTCACACCACCACGATTAATTATATGCTCCATCATTATTTTTTAAACGAGCCCCAACAGTTTCAATTAAACTAAACAGCCAGTTGAATTAAAAATACGTTAAATATGCTAAAATCGAACGATTACCCTTGCACCTTTCACTGATTCTTATTTAACGAGCCGAGAGCACATGCCAGGCGCCGTTCCCAAGGCACCACGCACGCACGCACCTTTAATTTATTAATTTATTAAAAAGGAATTCACAGATTTTCCTGTTTGTTTGTAAATTTGATTGGCGCCTGAAAATACACGTCGGTGATGAGCAAGGTCTTGCGCGTGCACAACTTCATCGCCGACGAAACAGTGTATTAAAGGACGTTAGCTCTTTAACGGAGGAGCGATCGTGTCATCCATCGGGTCGTCGGGTCGAAGGTGTTCAACGTACGTGCTCTTCAATTAACCCTCCGCGGCGTATCGACAGATCCGATCGGGTCTGTGCGGATCCCTCGAACAATCGTGCTTGTAACATTCGCTGTGCTCGCAACGTAGGATGATTCGATATTCTAAAGTGCCTCTATCCGTGTATTGTCAGCGGATCGCAGCTCCCCCCCTGTCAGTCATCCATGCCCCAAAGCCACCCACATTTTTCCAATCACCGCCACCCACCTGCCTGTCTTGCTGGCTGATGCGCGAGACTCGCAACCTGTAGCAGAGTCTTCTTACTTATTAAGAAGACAGATTACGCGATAGTAATCAGCGTGACTTTGGACAGCCGTCGTCCACGAAAGAGAAACCGGGTCTCGATTGACTCAAGGTCCGAGCGTTAGCCAGAAGTAACGTTGCTGGATAGCCTTGAACCAATTACGTACGCGAATTATTTCGCAAACTGCTCGGTTTACATCCGGAGACTACTCTATTGGAGCCTCAGCTCTTTTATCAGAAGAGTAATCTTTGTAGATTTCAGAAGCTACTTTCATGAACTGGTTTTCATATCTCAATCTTCCTCCATCGTAGATTGAATTGACTCGCAATATTGAAGAGGCAAGATTAGAAATAGAACGCCTGAGATTGAGACAAGAAGGTGTAAACCACTGGAATACTAGGAGGCACAACAAGTGCCGTGAAATTATATATGAGATCCTCGAAATACCCAAGGAATGTTCAAGATAATATAAATATTAAGCGGTCGCTAAACTCGTCGACGCTCGACAATTAACTCGCTCGGTTGCTGGATGCTATCTGAATCTAGCGAGCCAGGTCTCGACAGAGTCCTCTCCAAACAGGTATAACGTTTCTTTCTTCTCACGGTTGTATTCCGCACAATCGGCACCTCGCCTAACAGAGTCAGAGGGACAAAGCATAGATGAAGAAAGAAGAGGAGAGAATAAATCCTGCTGTCAGGGGCCATTGTTCCCATTTTCGAAACGACACTCTTTGAAACAATTGCAAGATCTGCTATTGAAACAGCCTCCCGATTCACATCTTCCTTCTGCCACTTCTATTTTGGTTTATACCACTTGTTGCTTCATGCAGAAACCACTGCTCATCACACATACTCACCTTCATCATCGCCACTGATATTTGGTTAACTGTACAAAATCACCCACAAGAATGATTTCTTAATTGCTTGGCACAGCTCCACTGGTTCGTGCATTCATTTTCCTCACGGCCACTCGAAGACGCGCGTGACGCAATCGACGGCGAGCCAGACAACGCGATTCTACTTAATTACGAGGAACACCGTTAACGTCCAGGTACCGCTCGTCAACTTTCAATGTCGACCACTGTCCAGACCGTCGACTACCTACCCCCGCGAAATTTATGAGGCACGCTTAGAATTTCCGCGCTCGTTTCAGCCTCTCTCCACCTCGCCCTGATGATCATAGTCTCAGCTAGAAACGTGTACAGTTAGCGGGACGGGGATTTAAGTATCCCCACTTGGCTGTGAAAAAAGTTCCTTCGCGAGAAAAGGGAGCGCAGAGTGGCAGCTGTACGGTGACTTTGAGCGAGCTTTCTGTTCTTTCGGTGAGATATCCATATTCCCGTAATCTGTTAAAAGTTTGAAGACGTTGACATGACATTTCAAAGAGGCCTTTTTAATGAACACTGTCAACTACCTATGGGTTTGCCTCCGCACAAAAACATGATCGTAAAAGGCAACCCTAGTAGAATTTAAAGCGATACTAAGAAATGTTTTGTACGCCGGTCAGATTGGAATCTGGACACGCGAATGTCATGTAACAGGAAGCAAGTTAGACGTTATTCAAATGTACAAAGCTATGGTTCACACAGTTTTCTGGCCAGACCTACCAGTCAGCGGCCGAACGGGTTAATTACCGAGCGCAGACCAGTTTCGCGTTTCACTGGTCAGCTGTTGCCGCGAAAACTTTCGCGACCCCCAATAAACTCAGGGATTGCTTGTTCCTGGAAGCGTAATTGGATTTGAGCGTTAAAGTACTGCGTTCGATCTCCACCCGTGAACCACTTGAGGAAAATGAAACCCAATGTAATAGGAGCTTATCAGATAATCGTTGCGCGTTAGCGTTTTATCATCGTTTAAACTTCGCCGTGATATCGATAACTTGTCGGCCGATGAAAAGACCGCGGGAAGCCGGTAAGCCATTCCTCAAACGCGACGAAACGCGTTTCCACGCGGCCACAGACGCCAGCCAGCCAAGACGTGATCCTGGCTTGCGCAACTGCGCTGCCCCATTGAAATTCATCTTTCACGCGAGTCCTCGGGGCGACCGTGAAATTGACACGGGGAAATGATAACACGCAGCTACGTCCGGCGGCGTGCAAAACCCACAGGAGGGGCGCCCCGGTTCGTTTAGTCGGGGGCAACTATGTAACGCGCCGCGGCGATCCTCCATTAATTACCACGGACGTCTATCAGGCTTAACTAGAAACGGTGCGTCCATTCATCGGGCCCGACGCAAAATCAAAAGACTCGATCTCAATCAGGCTCGCGTAAAAAGGGACAAGTGTGCGCGGAGGGGGGCGATCGAGAGCGACGAGGAAAGGGGAGCAATGAACCGCGTTCAACGTCCACCAGTCTGGGATCGCGTGGTCGCTCGATAATTGCCTTTTCGATAGACGGTGGTATAGATTTCGACCACCACCGTGCGCTTTCCGCTAGGCGAGACTCTGCGGCAGATGATGCTGGATATTTCCCACGAGCGATTCGATTCGACACGTTCGTTATTGCTAGACAACAGGGGTGTCTGGAGGGGGAAGGGGTTTAAAGGGGGTATTGCTCCCCCTGGCTTCTGAAAAAAATAGATTATTTTTAAATACTTAATCTTTATTAAGTTTATACTAAAAAGAGGAGAATATTTTTAAATTTCGGTTTTACATTTTTAATTACATTTGGCACTACAAAATGGGTTCAAAAAAGTAGAGGGTTATTCCTCTCGCACCGTGTGTTTTATGATCCGATTCGTCGATATCATCGTCAGGGTTGTTTTTTCATTATTATATTTTTCTAATAATGTATTTAAGATATCGACCGTAATTGTAGAAATAATACAAAGTGATAACGGCGCATTAATTCGGTCAGTTAAAATGTTTTTAGTTCTGCAATTCAATAAAAATATTTTTCTATTACTTATCTTGAGTAAATGTGATTTTTGGATAAGTAATAGAAAAATATTTTTATTGAATTGCAGAACTAAAAACATTTAACTGACCGAATTAATGCGCCGTTATCACTTTGTGTTATTATATTTTTCTTTACCGTCACCCCAAAATTGCCTCTTTCCCTGGGAGAAAGTCTGCGGACCCCCTTGCTAGACCACGTATGAATCCTCTTGAATCCTCTGCAAGTTCCTTTGAAGTGAAAGTGAGTGGACTTTCGACTCATCACCTGTAGATCACAAGAATTCATTTGTTACTCTTATCAAGAAGAGGAATTCTTTATTTAATTCAAAATTCAAATCCTCGGGCTCCTGCAGTGGTCAGAGAAATTAGATTTTATCACGGCTGGCTTGAAATACATGCAAGAGGAACGGAAACACAGATTGAATGAGATTATGAAGTACATTGCATTAGAAGCAATCGATACAGCACTATCAGAGCCCACGACATTACATCACAGATCGATTACGCGCATGAAGAGATTAACGAGGCATTTGTATGCTGGGTAATGACTGTTCAAGAACGGTAGAAGAATAGAAGATGTGTTATAACACAATGATACCTTTCATCGAACAACTCGATCTCGCGCCATCGATGCGCATGGTTCAATGCCATCTACGTCTCCGTGGCGTTCGGTAACAATAGTGAATACTTACTCAGAGCATCCGGTGCAAGCAGCTTCGAGTTTGAAGCTTAGAAATTGAAGCTGCGCGGAGAGATGTTTTGCTATCTTCATCGGGATTACAATGTTCTTTCTGGTAACACGCCACTCGATCATATCTGCGCAGCCAAGTTCTTCTAACAAGTATTCGCTTAAAAGCTGGGGAATGCCTGGGAGGATTATCGGCTCGGAGTAAACTCAGCGGGAGAATATTCGCGACAAACGAGGATGCATTAAATTTTAATTATCGTAGATTTCTTGCGACAGTGGCGACGTCGCTGTATCCGTCGCAGATTGAGTCGCTTCTTCAGGATGACGATCTCCCTCTCGAGACGACTCGACGGTGGTCCTCAAGGACCTGTCACGGGGGACTGCTTCGTCATTGTCACCGGAAGCAACGTCTTCACGGCGGCAGCAATCAGGGATCTCGATAAGTGCGAGGAACTATCGAGTCGCCGTGTTATTTTCACTGGATCGTGAAACGACAGAGACATTCCCCCGTCCGTTTTATCTTTGCATTTCCTGAGCAAGTATTATAAATATGTTCAACGCTAAAGCGTCCAACCGCAAGTGACAACTGATGGCTCGTCTCCAAAAAGCGGTACAATGAAACTGAACGGAAAGTGTTGCTATTCTTCGCACCAGCGATAATCCTTGTGTAAAAAACTGTAAAAGAAAGAGGGTGCGCAGCGTTCCAACTTTTGGTAAATCGCCAGAAAAGATGGGAAGGCCAAACTGAGAGATACTGATCCTCAGCTTCCGCAACACTTCTTTCAATTCACTGGCTTCGAAGGTAACGACTTCCTCGCATCAGTGGCGGAATTGAGACGTCCCCGCGAATCGTCAAACAGCAATCGTTACCGGATGCAACGTGCACAGATGTAGAACCGCCGACGATCGAAGCAACAGTAAATATCCGCGGGAGATAGGTACTCGAGAAAATCGCAAGACATAACTTGCTTTACACCCTGGGTTGCAGCATAAACATCGAGCCAGCGCGCTGGCTGGAAACTGCGATGCGTTGGCAATCTCGCGGGCAAATCTGGCGAGCGAGGAAAGTTGAGCGCGAAGAAAAGAAGAGTCAGGCGAGGCGAGAGATGCGCGGGCGGGCAAGGAGAACATGGACGAGGAATGAAAGCACAAGCAGGAACCACCGAAAGACAACGATCAGGAAGAGGTCGCGAGCTAGACGGTTGAGCAACGGGAAGCAGGGGGACAAGGAGAGGAAGAAGCCTGCAAAGGATACGAGGGAGAAAGAATTGAACAAGAACGGTAAGGAGCAAAGAGTCACACGGTGTTCCATAGGCATAGCGGATCCGACCTAGCGGTAGATACTTCCAGATAATACTCTGATTTACATAGGTAGGCGCATAAATGAAAAGTAATGCGAGGCATCGTAGCGCGCATATCGCGTGCGTATTATATCAGGGTAAATGGATGCATTAGGTAGCTATTTAGAATACACTTTTTCTCCCCACCGTGGAGCACGTTCTTTTTCTAAGCACGGCTTTATTAATATACAAAGGAAGTGAGAAAAGACTTTCTTGGATTTTTATCTCGGCGGAGTCATCTATGCCAAGTCCTAATTGGGCCAAATTATGAAGAAACTTACCAACCCCCAAAATGACAAAAAATTAGTTAAACACAATACGGATTCCATAATTTCGTGATCTTTATTTTGCAAAAAATTGCCAACCGATAGAACGACACCTACGTTATACAATCATTAAAACTATTAAGCTATAGTTCCATTTTAGGGTTAACTAAAAAAATTAAAACCGACTTCAAAAAAATAAAAGTGCACTAAAAGGTAAAAAATAATTTTTTCCTTTATTTAATCTACGCCTCTCATATCTTTTAAGTCGACGCCAGATTTACTCAGTGCAAATGATGAGGGACCGACTTAAAAAATATGAGATCCGTAGATTAAATCAGGAAAAAAATATTTTTTACTTTTTAGTGCATTTTGATTTCTTTGAAGGCGGTTTTAATTTTTTTTTAAATTTGATTATTTTTAACTTTTTAGTTTTATATATATTGACACAACGTGCTGAGGGGATATACGTGTACGTACATGAAATAATAATAATTAGGTGACAATAGTCTTTATTATTAACCAGAACTGGAAAAATGTTGGGCCAGTATTGATGGAGCGTAGGATGGGACCACCAGGACATTGCCCTCTTTCGAATAAAAAAAAGATTATTAAAATTGGTCCATATGCTGAGGGACAAACATAAAAAAATACATTCGGTTCGAATCTATAACCTCCTCCTTTTTGAAGTTAGTTAAAAACAACAGTTAGTTAAAAACAACTACAGAAACTTTAAAATAATATTAATCATACAACTGCCTATAAAATAACCCATTAAAAAGCAATAACAAGAAATAAAATACACCCAATAGAAATAAACCTACTTTTCTCTAACATTTAAAATCTTCAAACATTTACTCAATTTTAGATCATGGAGGGTCGATAGGTTTCTTTATCACTTGGCCCAATTCATCCAGATATTACCTAGAAACTGGAAGGAAGCCACTGTAATTCCACCATCAACGACTGAAATTCGCGTGGAGCTGTGTGATCGTGGCGGCGCGTTGATTAATTAAAGGGTAAAGGCGGCACTTGAACGCGATCGTTGGAGCGGCGGCGGCGCGCGGTCGTTTTACACCTTCCTGTCGTTCCTTGAAGGTATTCCCCGCCTGTGTCCCTGTCGTTTCGATGAAGAATCTTCACCTAACGCCTGTTTCCATAAAGCGACGCACACGAAGTGCGGATTCTGCCCCAAGCCCGGGTCGAACATGAACAATACAAGGATACACAACTCTTACATGCAGCCTCCCACAAGTTGTTTCGTAATCGAAGCTTAACTCGAACCCAACACCGAACAGTCGGTCATAACGCGGTGTTATCGGGCGCAGAGGAGAAAGGCAGCGGATGTGCAACGGGTGATTCGAGGATTTCGCGGGAAGAGCTAACAGTATCGAGCCGATGTGGCTCCGATGCGACTGGCTGCTGTTGGCCGTACCCACGGCGGCCCGGCCGTTTTATTTCTCGTGGAAAGAACGATCGGGCGAATAGCGGCCGTGAAATCGCGATCCAACGTCTTCGGATCCGTAAAGAATTATTAGAGAACCACGCGGCCGCTCTCACGAGAAGACACCCTGCCACGGTGCTTTGCTTTTTCCCGCTCGCCGACTCGACGCTTCTGTCTGCCTCCTGATTCCTGTGTCGAATTAACAGACACGGCACCGTGATTTTGCATCGACGCGCTAGCAGAGAAAGGAAGTCGCTGTGATTTAATTGAAAACTTTGAGAGACGCTGGGAACTTTCCCTTTTTACCCAACGAGCTTAGTTTTCCTCGTGGGAAATAGATACAGCGACTTTTAGGTCAATATCGGTATCTAGATGCGTCTTGGAAGAGTTCTGTTGGGTGAAATGGAGAGTAATTCCTTCGCTCGCACGAGTGCAAGAAGTTACTTCTGTAAGGCCCTTGAAGGTGTAAGGACACGAATGAGGGAAAAACGCGGGAGCGATGCCAACACGTTTTTCCACGCGCACTGCCCGCATGCTTCCCTTCCGCAATTTATTTGGAATGCTGTCTTAGGCGCCATGGGGTTCTTGCAGCTTCGGCGTCGAAGAAACGCAGAGGTATTTTGTACTCGTTGGTTCCTTCCTTGGTAAAAGGGAATGGGATATAATTGTTTCTCGGCAAAAAAAGGAAACAGTTTAATGTACATTGAATTTAATTTACACTCTGAATACATTTTTCTATATTTAAATCTTCTGCAAGCGTACCTATGAGCATTTTTCTGCTCAATATTTTGCTATCTAAATACGTATGTATGTATGTACATATAAAGCAGACCTTGGGTCGACCAAATCTACTATAGCTGGAACGTAGTCTGCGACAAGTAGTCTGTTACTACTGCGAGTTTCTATCGTTCATATTCGGTATGAGCTCACGATAGCCTCATCGTCGCTCCCGAATCGTTTACGCCGACTCCACGATCGGACCAGCATCGAGGAAAATACATACCGTGAAGGAACGGAGCGTCGCAATCGCCGGCGTCCGAGGCGCCTTGACTTTCTCCCATTGTAATACACCCGCGATGTTTTACGGACACGCGTAATTACTCGATCAACGTAGCCCCTGCTGCCACGAAGGTGTCGAGATCCCGGGCGCGAGATACAGCTTCGTCCACACGAAAGCCGAACCGAGGTGTGCAGACGGGATCGAGAAGAACGAGCATGTGGGTGAAGGCTGGAGGGCTCTCCAGGATGTGTCGAAAGTGAAACCCAAGGCCTCGGTGCACCTTCTTCTGGCTGTACGCTAGCGCGTACGAGGAACCTCGTGGCCGTCCTCGGCGCGCTCGATCATCGTTTCGGATCGGTATCGATCCTCTCCCACCACCGGAAAATCTGACCGTGAACACCGTCCAGCGAAGGCTGCGAAATATCCAACCCATGCGCCAGCGTTGTGTAACGCCCTCATTCTTGCGTTGCTTTCGAACGTATTCCTCCTTGCTTCGATGAATCTTCCCCGTTTCGGTGCTTTATTGTCTTCTTTGTTGTTTCAGCAACGCCCGCGCGTCTATCAAATGGACCCTCTTGCAACGATTCGACGGTGAATAGCGACTATTCGCCGTTGATCCTTCGAGATCGGGGAACAAAGTCTACATACGTGAAATTCAGGCAGGATACGATCCATCACATATAGTCCAGGATACAGGGCAACGTTTCTTTGATAGCAGCTCCTCTTTTGGCTAACCCAATGTGGCGACGCAAACACGTATAAATCTATCGCATCCGCAACCATCGCCCTCCACTTTGGCCCGGTTCCTTAACTTACATAACAATTCTTTCTCGAGGTACTGAAAACTTTTCTAGCTCCTTACTTCTTGGTCTCCTTCGAAAGGGGCAAGATGTAGGTCAGAAGGATGCAGCCTGGAATACAGAGGAATTATAATGCCGTGCGAAATACGTCCAACGATTTGAAATGGTATCTAACTTACTTAAGATGAAAGCCGCCAGTTCAATCACTGGTGTCAAGCATCCGTACTGGAGCAAGACGGGGAACAGAATGTTTCCCATGATCGAACCTGTTCTTCCCGAGGACATTACTAGACTCACTGCGCTCGCCCTAATTCAGAAAAGCAAGTGCGATTGTAACTTAAGAATTCTCTGATCGTCTTTCGATAAGTGGTAATCGAACCTTAAGGATGTTGGGAAGAGGACAATAGTTGTGCCAATAACGACGTTGACAGCCATGGTCGTCATTCCGACGAACAAGCACGTCAATAATAATGTTAACCACATGTTGGTCGACCAGTTAATGTAGATTATACAGAAGAATGTCATCGTGTAACAGATAACTGCAATAAAATGACTGTGAGGAGACTAATCCCTCGATGAAGATTAAGAATATTGTTGGTACATGTCTGAGCACTCACATAGTAGATTTTTGTGGTTCAAGATGTTCAGTATAAGACTAGCCATCAGTAGACACGTACATCCAAAGATGGATACGATGATAGTGTTCAAATAAACCGTGCCATTCACGACAGACTATTAAATGTTTACGAAATTCTTTCAATCAGAAAATACAAGCTGCAAGTCAATGATAGTTTGCGAATTAACGTGTCTCACGTTTACACAAGTCGAGTTTTCCACCACTGTAGAGACTCCGTCAGCAACTGTCGAGCTGTCCAAGATTTCGCAAAACGACAGATCTTCGCCCGCTGTTGCATTGTAATTCAAGGAATTGTAATTGTCCAGTATGGTGAAAAGTTGCGGCTGCCACAGGCGAATAGTGTTCATTCTGCAGAACAGAAGGCACGGGGTAATTAGACGCGACAATTGAGACGACTCAATTGGGGGAGATAAAAATCGTGACAGCGTTTCCTTGGATTGTACCCATCGATCCAGTCGAGCATACCCTTTTCTAACTACATTAGCACGGATTAAATAATCTTTCCCTGTGACGTCAAAACGACGTGTGTTTCGATGTCCTTGACACGTGTTAGAGCAATGTATTTGTATAATAGATAAACTGAACGTGTCATAACGGAATTGGTTAGCAGATATGTAACTCTTTCGTCTTGATAAAACAATAAACTCTTAATTGCGTTCTAACTAATCTTTAATAAAGAATTCCGCTCTTACGAGGCTATCAAAACTGAATAATCAAACGGGGAAATGATGAAATAAATTTGCAATTTACACTCACGCTAACATCGATCCAAACTGCATGGTAGTGACCAACAGAAGTCGACGCAGATGGGGATGAAAGAAAATCGCCGTCTTCTGCGACTTTCCACCTTGGGTCGATTTTTGATAAGACTCGTCCTTCAAATGTTGGATCTTGGACAGAAATTGTTTCCCTCAGTTTCGAGAGCGAGACAAGCATCTTACTGCACCCCAGTAGTTCTACGATCGTGCCCTTACTGGATACTCCTCCGCAGGTCTTCCCGTATTTACTCTATAAATCAATTTGAAAACTTGCAGCGCTTCCTGAGTACGACCCTGTGACATCAGAAACTTTGGACTCTCTGGGAAGAAGGAGAGGCAGGCAACGCCGAAGAGCATCGGCGCGCCACAAAGCGAAAGAAAAAGTCTCCAGGAGTTGTAGACGAAAGCACCGTCCCAGAGGACGATGGACCAGGTTTGTGGAACGACTATCCATGCGAGTGCTGGAAAATAGAGTGATTGCAATTGTAAAGAAGCATTCTGATGAAACCATTGCACCATTTGCACCATACCTGCAGTCACGATATTTCCCAATGCAACTGACAAGCCGAAGATAAGTGGGATTCTCACTCTGTCTTTGACGCCATAAAATTCGGAACAGTACGCCACGATAGAAGCGTGGGGGCCACTTATTCTACGATAAAACGTTTATGTTCAGTAAATACGACTTAGCCTCACAATCAGTGGCGCACTTAAGATTTAATCTTAGGGGAAGTCGAACTGAATGGATAAAAATATTTGCATTGCAAATTCTATCAAATTCCTTAGCAAATCATAAAAATTGATTAAAAATTGATTTCTTACAAAGGCGGCCCTTCTTAAGAGGGGATTCTCGTGTAACAGCTTCCGAAATTTGTGATTTTTTTAAAAAAAACTATTGTTAATACTGCATTAAATTATTTTATTATTTTTTTCTATGTCGATCCTTCTTATTACTTATTAATTATTGTGCAATCGTGTTAACCACTTTGACGATGTTCGCGTCAAGTGTAGCACCTGTCTCAGTCATCTGACTGCAAAAAGAAAAAAAATTCTTAAAGTTAAATAATTTACGCTGTGACTGGACCTAAAATTTTAATTTTAGTTTCTATTTATAATACTTTTTCGTCGATATAAAGAATAATATGAAAAATTTGTCGAAGGAAAAAACTTACTTTTTCTTTCAATTTCATTTTTTTTTTCTTTAAAGTGGACCAATCCCACCATAAACTATCTAACTTTAAGAAACTTCTATTTTTTTGCAATTAGATGACTGTGATAGGTGCTACACATCCCGCCAACAGGAGTTACATCGTCGAAGAGGTGGACAATATTCCACAATAATTAATAAATAATAAGAAGGATCGACATAAAATAAATATTTTCTGCAAGTTTATAGAGGCCTCCTTATATCTCAAAAGAGTTTACCCCACTATAACCAACAGTTTTTTAAAAAAAAATTCTTAAATATCAGTTACTTTTGGAATTGTTAGACGAGAATCCGCCCTTAAGGGGGTGTCAAGTCTCCTTGCCCCTCCCCTCTATGTGCGCCCCTGCGTACAATCAGTATGCACTCACATAAAACCGCTCAGGTACTTGAAAAACGCGAGTGTCCAAAAGTTTTGCGAGAATCCCGAGAGGACGTTGCAAATGCCATCCGCCATGCAGCCATAGATGAAAACATTTTTCCTTCCCCGAACGTCGGCCACGTAACCCCATAGGTAGCCACTCGAAACCATGCCTGTCGATGAATTTTCATATCAAACGCACCCTCGACGACGAGGGTGGACGGTGAGGAGTTACACACCTAAGAAAGTGATGGCGTTCAGAACGCCTTTCTGGAAGAACGTTATTTGCAAATCGCATTCCACGGAGGGTAGGATTATCGCCACGTTCGAAGTGTCGATGCTGGTTGACCATGACACGGGAATGATCGCCAGGAGGAGAAGGTACTGAAACTTTCTACATCCAGCAGCGGCGATCGCTGTCTCGAAGTCTGCCGGCTTCTTCTGCCCCGTGTCTTCGCCTGTACAAATCACACTGTATGCTAAACTTCGTAGAAAAATTGCAACAACTTGAAGCCGCGTCTGCAGAATTCAGTGAATATCGAAAGCTTTGACCTGAGTTTATTTAGACGCTTGTTTCTCTTTCACGCTTGTTATTGTAATTGGTAATCACGTTTCACGCAGTTACTTTTTTCTATCGAAAAAGAAAATTCCACTTGCCTGCACCATTTTTATTTATTTCCACGCTTCTGTCTGCGAGGGCAATTATACTGATCCTATTATTCTGTGACATCCTGAGGTCAATCCCACTCGTCCATTTGATTTCGACGATCTACATCACTCGCTGAGCGTCGTCGATTTAAATTCACGGGAGACTTAAAGCGAATCAGTTGACTGAACTGGTGAAACTGATTGTGAGTCAAAATTTTCATCCTCTTCGCGTACGATTCCCTTGTCTTTCCGCACACGCGCGCGCGCTAGTGGATTGTTCGTAAACAATTTTATCTCTCACGCATACCTGTTACTCAGTTCTTACTGGAATTTTTAAACACAGATATAAAACTAATTTGATCCAGTCAGCTGGGAAAACTGTATGCATAGCCGGACATTAGATAAGGATTTTAATTTAGGTAGCGTGGATATCGTGCTGATAACCCCAAGATCATTGGGAAATGTGGTTTCGTCCCATAGATTAGATGCTCGTGAACGCAACACTAGCTCCTACAATTTATTTAATTATTCATTCATAGGGTGATTGGTTTCCGCTTCAACGACTTCTTACAAGTAAATATCGCTTTATTTCCGACATCTCGACGTGCCGGTGGAATTTCAAAAATGTAAACAGTCTTGCCTGTGCATCGCATTGTACTCATTCGCGTCATTGGATTCAATCTCTTGAAAACAATTATTTGCGCAGTTGCCACAAATCTGTCAGTCGCGTGTGCGTAATGTTTCATCCTACTTTTTCTGCCGCCGTTCCATCGTCGCTGAAGCGTTGAATAGGCTGAATAGCAGCGCGTTATAATATGAAAGCCAAGAATGATTATTGAAACACTTACCGTCTCGAGTGACTCACGTGCTTTTAATTATGCAATTATCCTTACTCATTTCACGACAGTTGGGAAGCTACAACTTTGCGGATTCACGCTTACGATTTTTATCAATTAAATCATGCTCTTCCGTTCACGAAAAGTACTCTCTGAAAATATTTGAAACCCGAGGGGAGCAGTTGGTGTTGCGTAACAAGCATGCAACTTTCATTCCGTATGAAACCGCTACTTAGACCTAATTAAATATTCCAATTAGATTTATCTCGACTTGATACATTTTTCAAAATCTGCACTTTCATCGCAACCTTGATCACGGTAATTTCAAGGTCCTTTTCTAATCGCTTATCTAATTTCCTCGCAGATGTGTCTCGGAACAGGCGGCACGGTAGCTCGCTATATCATAAATCATTGCACGTATCGCAAGCCGATAAAAGTGCGCGTAACTGCACGCGTCAGTCCAGATAAGTTCTCGCTGTACGTACAGCGGAAACGGCGTGCAACCTATCAATTATACCATACCCAACGCGTCGCGAATAAACGATCAGCTATTTCACCTAAAAAGCTTAATTCCGCGGAGAAAAGAGCAGCAAGCTTTGTCCCCTTGCCTCTACTTAGTAATTAACATTGCAGATTCCACGACGTTAACGATCAACAAATCGTAGTCATTTCTCTTAACCAGCGGCAAGTTACACGCTTGGCGTACTTCGACAGCAGCTTTGTTCCTTTGTTGTGCCCGATACAGGAAATATCATGTCCACCCTGACCTTACGTTCACGATACTCGCCGCCAGATAGGTACACGTTGAAAATTATCGAAGTTCCTGCGAAACTAACAGCCATTGTTTCCGCAACAATCTCGACGCTCCAAACCCGAAACGCGTAAACTTAAGGGGTAACACCACTCTAGGATTGATGTTTTTTTTTTGCTTAAACCATACTTTAGAAAGGAAGGAGGAGACGAACATCGACCTAGATAGCCAAATGTATGGTGCAGGCATCGCAGATTAAAGATAAACAAAAATTTAAAGGATTAAAATGTTCATAAAACTTTAAACGCGTTTTTCTCGAAACCACTTTTTTCAAACTGGGAGGACGAATTTCTCGAAAACTATCGCATGAATCGATTTGAAATGTTTACAGTAGCTTTACAACAATATTCTCTTTGGAAGTACGTAGCCGTTTTTTGATTGAATGTAAACTTTCTTTTTTATAACCAATTTAATGCTCATTTTTAGGGCAAAAAATCGATTTATTTCTTAACAACTGCACCACTTCCACAAAAATTGATTTAAAAAAAAACCCTACGTACTTCCAAAGCCAATTGTATATAGATTATAAATTTTTTTTATTTTTTGTTCCACGACTCATACATGCCGAGAAATCCGTCCTCCCGTGGCGGTGTTTTCACAAAAGCTGTTTCCGACGACGGGCTCTGTCGTCGCCATTTTGTATGAAAATGACTCTAAAAAAATTATTTTTCATACTTCAATATGTGTTAAATAAACCCTCTGAAAAGAAATTCTATTCCGTTTGTCACACTCCCAAAATAAATTGTCAAATTTAGGTATTTTTTTCTGCCTCTAGAGTGGTGTTACCCCTTAACGAACTTCTCCGATTCCGTCCCCTTTCTTAATCCTCCCCAGAACTCCTTATTCCTCAGTCAAACCAGCCCCACAAATTTTCACCGTTGCGTTCAGATCTTGATCGATCGGATCACCCAACACTCTCTCCGTTCGTTTCGCCACCAACCTCGACAAAGAATCTCTCCCCTTTAATCTCGATGCCCTCGCGAGGGTGGGCATTGGTCGGAGGAGAATAGCTGCTGGTTGCTCTTCATCAGGTTGACGCGGTAGTCCTGGCTGGCCTCCCTCGCGCGACGATACTCGAGCGAACGCATGTACTCCGACACCTTGGGCGCGGGAAAGAGGGAAAAGAGTTACAAGGTCAGGCTGTATCGCAAGAACGCGAGGCTCGTTTCACCGGAGTAATTAAAGTTTCCTGTTTTTTTAAAGCCGGCATAGGCGTTGCGTGGCAAAGTGGCCTGCTTCCATGCCGGTTCCAACGATTCCCGGACGACGCGGAACGATCGCCTTCCTGATAATCCTTTTAGCCCGAGCTAATTAGGATCGCCGTTGATTAGCCCGTTTAACTATCGACGGCTTAATAATCGAACCGACCCGATCCGATCTCGTTACATTGTGCCGCCCGGACAGGCAGAGGGAACGCGCAGCTGATCGCGAAACAGCTGAGGAACGCACACACGCGGTGGAACCAGGGCACAGGAAACGCTCAGGCTCCCCTCTTTCTTCCTCTTTTTGCAGCCCCCTTCCCCACCCATTCTGTAGACGCGCATTATCGCGTTCCTCGCTTTAATTCGCGCACTCGGCATTTAGCCGCCGTAAGAAATGGTTTTCTGTTATTCGACGGGGAGCGTTTGATTTCGATCTAATGTTTGCGATCTTTCCGGCGTCGGGGCTAGCGGGATCCGTAGCGGTAAAGGACGATTAATATAGGCAGAATCCCATCGGGATAATCGGTTTTTATACCCAGGAACTCGGTCAACGCGGGGGAAAAAGAAGGAAGGTGAAGACGCGAAACGGGCTCGATAAGATTGATATCGAGCTTCGCGGTGGACATTCGCGCGTGGCTTCCGCGAGCGCTGAAAATTAATCGTGTCGCGCTGCCGGCTAAACGCATCGCGTCGTCTTCCCTGGTACAGAGAAGGCTCGCCGATGATTTATGCCTCGCGGGATGAATACTTCTTTGAATTCACGGGGCAGATGCCAATTTCGAGCCTCGCGAGCCATCATGCGAGTTTTTCAACATCGGGCGGTCGAATCGAGTAATATGCACCTACTCGCGTTCGTTAAGGGGAGAGCGGGGGGAAATAAAAATTGGACGCTTCCGTTCCGTGTACGCTAATTAATATTGGACCTGTTTCGCTGGCGCGTATCGTGCGAAACCTGATAAAATTCGATGCCGTGCCAGTCGCTACGTGCATTGTGAAAACGTTTTATTAATTGCCCGTTCACGCGAGAAATGAGTAAATCGCCGTTCGGCTGTGCACGGTGCATCGCGTGATATAAACATCCGGTATCTGTACACGCATCAGCGATACAATAATGTCGGCTGCGTTACGTTTTACACGCGGAAGCGCGTGGCGAAATATCGCGGCCCGTCGAAGTCGCGTAAGTGTAATCGAACAGAATGATAATTAATTGTGCATCGCCCGCTATAAATCTCGCCCGTCTTGGCGCGCATTAAACCGAGACCCTTTTATATGAAACATTTTACACGATCAATGCGCGCTCTAATGAGCGGACTCGACGCGATGAATTAATGACACGGAATGTTAGCGAGTCATTCCGACCGCGCTCGCTCTGCCAACAATTAAATCGAACGGTGATTTATGGCCGCGATGATTCTGCATAGCGGAGCTCTCGCGTTCGATATACGGTTTTCGGAAATTATTCGATTATATGAGCGAATTTGTTATCTCGCGAGAGATTAATCGCTCGTGCGAGATAACTGAAAAGGTGATCGCGGCCGGTGGTAAATGAAAATAATAGTAACCTGTCTTTCGTAGTTCATGTGACCTTTCAATATTCCGCATGAAATCACGCCGACGATGGTCAACAAGATTATTCTTTGCAGCAGAGTTTTGTCCGAAGGCCATTTGAATTTAACCATGGTTTAAGTGGAAATGTGCACAAATATTGGTGCGGGTCCCGAGGAATTTTATAAAGTGTATATTGAATTTCTTCGCGATGAAATCGCGGTTCTATTCAAACACGCATTGCCGAGGAAAATACTGGGAAACACCATTAACCGGTGAAATTAAGAACCAGTTTTCGAGCGACAGATAATTTACGCGTTCATCGCCTGGCCAAATGCATAACGTTATCTATCAAGTTCACAGTCGATATTAGTATCACCTCCTACCACGTTCACGTTAATAGATTTACGTTACTGTTTCTGTAATACTAAAGCCACACAACATCGGACAGTAACGTTTGAACATTTCAATGTTATGCCTCGCACGTGTAATCAACTTCATTACAATCGATCAGTAAAACCAATTAAGGGGGTAGACTACTGTGACGGCCCTAAAAAGTAGGTAATCTTCTGATGCAAATTGTAGAGAAACTAATCAGTCGAGTAAATTGCGGTTTAGTACTTGATTTTGGCTTATTGTAAAGCATTAAAAATCATTATAATAATTAAGAAAATATGCATATATCACCATGTGGCTTGGAACTGATGGTCTTTCTTAAACGGTGTACCTCCTAACTCAAATTTGGATTGTCTAAAACAAAAAAACAAAAGTTTTCTATTAAGTATAATGTTATTCCTAAGCATTAACGGACCCGTTTTTTAATATTTTGAAAATTCGCTGAATAACAGCGTGTTGAAGAAAAGGATGCGATGATTCGTCTGTAACTCCCGTAAAAAAAGGAATTTTTAAATAATGATCCGTTAATGCTTAAAGAATGCCACAACAAAGGTACCTGCAAAATTTGGTCACAATTGCATTAATATAGATTGAGAAATTATGTACACGGTTTTAAAAACTATCGTCCGGCGTGCGTTTGGCTCTGTATTTCCAAAACTAAGCTATATTTATATTTCAAACTTTTTGCATATCATTCTAGAAATTTCAAACTAATATTTAAGTGAAAAAATCCGATTTTTCGACCGTTTTACAGTAGTCTAACCCTTTAATACCACGCAAATTCGTTCATCGATGAAGAAGATTTCCACCGTTACTTACATAACATTACATTTCAACATTCCCCTCCTATATTCCATCCCATCCCCGTTGGTGAGACAATTTCTATTTCAAGTCGGATGCGGTCATCGAGTCATATTCATGATCTTCCGGCGGAGTATCTGGCGGGAAATCTACCGTAGGTAAATATCCAGCAAGAAACATAATTTCCTCTAAACACTCTCCCACCATTCCCAGTACTCATTCATTTATCCCCATACCGTCGAATGTGTCATTCGACTCGCTCGAACACTATATATAACCCAGCGAACGCAACTAAATCAATGAACCGTACAGAAATAAAGGAGATTCAAACTAGGGTGTACACCGAGGCGGCGTACAGTTTGAGAGTTGCGCTCAGAGATGGCGCTACCGTCGTGGCAAGATGGCGTCCGGTCAATAGACGAATAGCAGGGAGGCCGGAGGCGCTCTCGAGGTTCGTGGGTGTTCTCAGCCCGGAGCTGGAGAGGTTTTCGGGGCCGCGTCGTATCGCTGACATTTTTTTCTCGCCCCCTCCGTGGCCGCGGTGAAAAGGTTGGAACGCGCGTAGTGCGAGGAAAATGTTCGCCGAGGGAGTGCGCGTGACGTACGCGTCGCCCTGAGTGTACCGTGTACGATTCACCAGCTCGGAAAGGAGATGCTGCTGCCGTGCAAAGCGACGACAGAGGAGGCGCGTTCGCGAAACTGTCAGGAAGATCGTGGTCGTCGCGGTCGTACGTGAGTCAGTGCGCTCTCGATGGATCGAAAGAAGGCACGCACGTACAAAATGGCTTCGGGCGACAATGTGGACGAGATCGAGGTGGTCGAGACGAGCTTCGCGGTGCCGACGCAGGCCACGGAGGATCATCTGAGGCCGGAGCAGTCGACGGACGAGGACAGTGAGTAGCTCCCCCCGTTCGAACAGGGCCCTGGCGTCCACACGGCCAAGTGTCACGCAACCTAACCTATAAAATGGGGGGAACAGCGCGAACCCAGACGCTCGACGGGCGTCGTTTCTTCCCTTACTCGATTCACGCGACCAGACACGACGAGACCGCGACGCGACGAGACCAGACGACACCAGACGCGACCAACGGATAGGCGTGATCGATCGATTGCGCCCGATCGGATTTTCGTCCCGCTTCCGCATCGCCGCGCCGCGCCGCGTTCCGTCACCGTTCCGTCGTCGTTCCTTGGACACGGGAAATCGTACAGAACACGGGACAGAGCGTAGCGCGAACGATTGATCCTTCGGGGCTACCCTCTCTGTTAATCCAGTTCACTATTTGACAGTTGATGGGTATCACCCGTCGCGTACCATCAGCCTCGTAAAATAGTACGATAGATTCATTCTCTCTTTTAAGTTTCTTCCCTCGTCTTCTTGTCTTCGGTACCTACTCAGCGTTGACGCACGGGTATTAGCGTCTTTCGTTTTTTCTTCCGCGCCCTTAGTCTCGCGCTGAATCAACCTTGACGGAAATAGTAGTCTTAAAGTGTATGTACGTGGAGCCGAGACTCATGGATGATCGAACGAGACAACGATGGCTCACGGGAAAGCTGAAATTTCGCATTAACGGGGAACAACGGTGGATCGAGCCCGTACATGTGTCAATAGCGAATCCGTTGCAGTCGGCGTGTGCACGACTTTCGTTTTTGAACTCGGTTAACGTTCCACTTTCTCATTTCTTTCCCGGAATATGCATCGGACCCGACCGATCACGCTCGAGCCCCGTCGGCTCTTGTTGCGCTCTTTGATCGGTCGCATTAGAAACGGGACTTTCGTTCATTCACTAGCACGTAAACGTCGGTGTATGCGTGCCAGCCGACTGTTACGTGACCTTCTTTCACACACGACAAACACCTTGTTTTCGATATGTTACAGATAAATCGATCGGGGATAAGGTGACGGCACTAGACGTAAGTAGAAAGAATTTCTCTCGCATGCAGTTTCGGAAAACGGGCGATCGAGACGAGTCGATTCTCGTTTCGAGTAGATACAGGAATATTGACAATTGCACGCTCTGAGTCAGTGCTAACCACGAGCCCAGCAGATAACCGGCAAGCAGTTTTACGTGTAGGCGCATTATCGAAAATTCTCGAGGCGACTCGTGTATCGCTCTTCCGCTCCGTCGCTTTAATTATTCCCGCGTTTTACTCGAGAATCGTTAAGCTCCCTACTATTGCCTCGGTAGTAACGTAATTCGAAATAATGTTTCTCAAGGGTCATTGATTGTTCAAGAAATATCTTCTACTGTCGGTTATCGTGTCGCTCGATTATTATATACGATCGAGCTTATTCGAAGCGTACAAATGACGCACGACGACCTGCGCAATTAATAAGCATTATCGAATCCTGTCGTATCTCTGTCACATCGGAGCCCGTGTTACATTCGAATCTCAGCGATCGATGGGTGTAATTAAACGTTACATAAAGCAGGCCCCTCGTTATTTATGTAACTCGCGCGTTTGAATTCGCACTCCGGGCGAAAAGTCTCGACTTGCCGAGCCACGTCGAGCGTTATGTAAGAAAGATCCTTGCAATCTCTCCAGTCTGCTCGGCTCTCGCATTTTCGCACGTTTCGTCTCATTACTCCCGGTATGTCTCGACAGTGACTCACAGATTTATCGCGCGCGCGACTATTGTCTGGGGTTAATCGCGCAGCGAGTCAACGAAGGGTGAACGGTATCGATTCCCTTTAATTTCCTCTCAACGATCGACCCGCGTTCCTCGAAGCCTCGTACGTCGAGGTTCATCCACGAAGTCGCCTATATTTTTCGCTCTCGTCACGCGTTAATCACTGCTGTCGTCAATGTATTTCGCGACCATGATCGGGTCGCGCGATTACGAAGCTGTTGGTAATAGGCGTGATTGCGCGCGTGTATCACTCGCGTGTTTCTCCAATCGACGCTCTTTCTTATCGCTCGATTCATAGACCGACGCGAGTAACATACATAGGTCAGACAGCTATAGAGCTAATTTTCTGAGAAGCTCGCGCGGGAATAGTCTGTTGGAGGACAGGATTCGAAGCGTCGCGTGGCAAGTAGGTAAGTCGCGATCCAACGAGATGAACCGCGCGACTCGCACGGACGAGAATAGTCGCGTAATTATTCATTCGAATGACGCATAGCCGTGTGTTCCTTCGGGCACTTCCTATCGCGTTTGTCTAGTCGATGAATGTCCGGGGGAAGTGTGTCAGAGCTTTAAAGGGCTGCCAGAGCCGGGTTAAAGTTGGGATGGGGGAGCGTTTGGGGTGTCGGCTTTAAGTTACGACCGCTAGAGAGAATGCTAGTCGAAGAACGTTAAATCTCAAGCGTGGGATGGAGACTCGAGGGATGAAAGATAGTTCCACTGAGATAGGCTAGGAACGAGGAGAAAGTATCTATTACCGGCGAGACTAGAAGGATTCTGTGATATATTTTACAGAGCTCGGTAACTCAACATGGAACCACCGGGCCCAAAACCCCAGTGGGGGTGTCCAGAAACAAGTCGGAGCGAGAAAGAAAGATTGGCCACCGGAGAGTTGGAGTGGGAGGTGAAATCACGTACAAAAAGGTGAAATAGAAATTCAAGTCTCAACGAACTTCATCGCTTGAAATCCTGATGAATTATATTGCCATCTATAATTTCTGTCCGCGTATCCGTTCAGATCCAAACGACACAAATTATGGGATCCATCCAATTGGGCATACAACACGCGGTCGGCGGTTTGGCGAGCAAACCGGAGCGTGATCTGTTAATGCAAGACTTCATGACCGTGGAGACGACGAATTTTCCTAGCGAGGGCTCCAATCACACTCCCGCCCACCATTTCTCCGAGTTCAAGTTCAAAAATTACGCACCCATTGCATTTCGCTACTTTCGAGATCTCTTTGGCATTCAACCAGACGACTTTCTGGTGAGTATAAGCGAGCGCGCGATCGTCTCCCAGAGAGTGACGAAGGAACCACCGATTTACTGTGATTCTTACGTTACTCTCGCGACCAGATCCACCCTTCCTACCCCTCTGTACCCCTCTGACACGCGCGCAATCTAATGAAACCGCTTGGATATTCAGATGTCGATGTGTAGTGCTCCGTTACGCGAATTATCGAACCCCGGCGCTAGCGGAAGTATCTTTTATCTAACAGATGATGACGAGTTCATCATAAAGACTGTGCAACACAAAGAAGGAGAGTTTCTGCAAACGCTTCTTCCAGGATATTATATGGTAAGTCGAGATGATTACGTAAAGCGCGCGTTTTACCACCGTTCCTTTCGCACCGATCACCAATCCCATTTCTTTCTCGTTGCAGAATCTGAATCAGAACCCGAGGACGTTGTTGCCAAAATTCTTCGGGTTGTATTGCTATCGGTGTAATAGTAAAAATGTTAGATTAGTCGCTATGAATAATCTCCTGCCCTCGGCGATAAAGCTGCACCAGAAGTACGATTTAAAAGGGTCAACGTACAAGAGGAAGGTTCGTAAAGTCCAGCAGAATTCTACCACGCCAGTTATCTCTCTGTTCTATTCGATATATCACCCCTCGATGATCTAGGCGTCGAAAACAGAAAGATCAAAGTCGTCGCCGACTTACAAGGATCTAGACTTTATGGAGCATCATCCCGAAGGAATCTTTCTGGAAGCCGACACGTATAACGCCCTGGTTAAAACCATTCAAAGAGATTGTCGGGTATTAGAGAGCTTCAAGATCATGGATTACTCTTTGCTCGTTGGTATTCACAATCTCGACCAGGCTGCACGGGAAAAAACGGTGAGTACGCGGTACAGAGATGCGCCGGAAAGTCGCGGTTCCACGTGAATATATATTTAAATGCGATATCTGTGGGCGCAGCAGGAGCAGAGGTTATCAGCGAGCGCGGACGAGGATGTGGCGGATGTTGGAGGCGAGAGCCTCGGATTCATTCAAGCGGAACGGGAGAGGGAGAGGGATGACAGAATAGGAGCCAGCGCTCTGAACCGATCGCGCAGCATAAACCGACAAAGGCTGGTCGCGCATAGTACCGCTATGGAGAGTATTCAGGCTGAAAGCGAGCCGATAGACGAAGAGGACGATGTACCGTGAGTATCGTGTTTCGATTCTCCCGCGATTCTATACAAAACGGATGCTCCAATAACGTGTTTTAATTACGTTGGTGTTCCTAGCAGTCCAGGTGGTATCCCCGCTCGCAACGCTCGTGGTGAACGCCTGTTGCTCTTCATCGGTGTTATTGACATTTTGCAAAGTTACAGGCTTAAGAAAAAGCTCGAGCACACGTGGAAATCGATGATACACGACGGTGTAAGTATATATCATTAATATCGTCCTCGTAACGATGATCTGAGATTGTCTGTTCGTGTAAGGTTGTCAGTGGAGACGGTATAATGCAAGGGATGCTCGTGTTTCTTTTTACAGGACACCGTGTCCGTACACCGGCCGGGATTCTACGCGCAACGTTTTCAAGATTTCATGGCCAAGACAGTATTCAAGAAGATACCGTCACGTAAGTACCACCCTAATCAGCCTCTTCTAACAAATCTGACCTCAATGTTAACACTGAACAAGGCTCATTCCTAATTTGTAAGCGATCTTATTCTTCTTTTTTTATTTTTCTAATGATTTAATTATCGTTATCATTCGGTTGATCAATCTCTTGACTGACGTTTACCCGTCTATTGCCGCGCCAAGATCGATTTTTGGCTATCTCGTTGTAAGCATAAAGTACAAGGAAAAATTTATAGGCTTTAAGTAGAGTAGTAGGACAATTACAAGTATTTTTATCGCCAGCTGATCGTGTTTAACGATATATTTCTGTTTATAGTAATAGCATCAATTACTGTGATTCAACTTATATACAATGCAATGTTATCGCATAGTACCTTTTACAAAGAAATGAGACTTTGAGACATATTTTAAACGTACCGGGAGCGGAAAAGAGTTTGGAAATTTGTTTGCTAGGGCAATGAACGCTCAAAAGCGGTACTTATATTACGCGCGTTATTCTGCCGTTTACGATTAAGTAGCGAACGTAATTAACGTGTTACTTAAGATTCCAGTTTGTATGGAGCAGTAAGCTATAAGCTAGAGTAACATATATATATTTTTTAGCTTCTTTGTTATAATCGCCATAACCGAACGTGCAATTCTCGTTCGATCGATTTCAGTGAGGGTCAGTTTGCTCGCTCGCGATGCATAAGTTCGGTACATATATCGGGTCGCGTTCATGGTGGATTAATCGGTCGTATAATAATTTCCGGATCCCGTTGATCCGCGATCGACTTAGAGTGAATCGATCAAAATTCTTTTGTACAGCATATCGTTCGTTTATCCTTATTCTAAGATGCTCGAAGCGAGAATGGGCGAATCAGTTTCTTTTTGCCACCATACCATTATCACAGACAAATTTAGCCGTCCAGAAAGATTCTAATAATCGTAATAGTGACATAAGGTAATTAAACGACTGCAGAGAATGCGATTAAATTCCGTGCCGATATCCGAAAAACTATAGGGCGATGGTCTGCACTCGTAATCGATTCTAAGGAACCGTGGAAATTTCATTATTCCTGCTCACGTAGCCTCTCTGCGTCTGATATAAAACGCAGATTCGTCGTACATAGCAGCCCCAACGTCCACTTTTCGGATACCTGCATTCCTTTATGATTAATATTGTCGATAAAACATCCTGGGTTTATTGAATGTCAGTTGGTCACCTTTGGGTTTTTTGTATTGGTGTAACTAATTGCTAACACGACACACAGTTCGATATTTTTTTTACTTTTTTATCATTACATTCTCCAGTTTATTTGATATTACTTTTTAATTGATCTAGTTTGACCTGAGTATTCGTTTTACAATTTGCTTTCGAAGCTGACTATTGTCTCGAAATGTTTAGTAAATTCTATTCTTAACGAGCACAAAATGACCGGTCCACTGGTGTCCACACACGTAGCTGAGTATTTTGTCCGACGAAGACAGTATCGCTCTAGGAAAGCACAACGCGTAGCTGTTTGAAAACGGAATCGCGGATAAACGGGTCGATAAATAGGTGTAAGGTATAATTGTAAAGGCAATTCCATATGCATCTCGCTGCTAAACGCTGCCGTCCTTATCTGCACAGAATTTCGCCAGGCTATATCGAGTGATTCCCAGTTCAGATTCGCAGTATCGTAAGTTCCTTGATCGTTGATATCGACGTGCCAAAGTTTTGTAAGACTATCTTCCTCCCCGTGTTCCTAGTAGCGTACAGGGTAGATGACTCGAGGTTTCCGGGGTGGGTTTCTATTTAGCGAGCAGGAAAGAGCGATCGACGACGCCTTGCCTGTGAAGCGAATTGTCATAGATCGCACAAAATTCTATTTTTTCCGCGTGCTAAGGATGTAGCTCGCGATTTTTAACTCCGAGGAGGATCGTATTCTTCTGTGAAGCATTCACGTCGCTCGCGCAGGTGTTTGAATAATTTTGTGCGATTTATAGTCGGCGTAGATGAGTCCCCAGGACGCGTGCAGTCGTGTATATTTTGGCAAAGCTAGCGTTAGTATAGCATGGGTGTGTCAAAGAATGCGAGATGACGCGAGAGTGCGAGAGAGGGATGAAAATGGTAGAAGTAGAGACACATTCTTTTATTGTGAAAATATTCAGCTATCGGCTCGACGTGGACACCAATGTACATATTTATATATTTTGCAATAAACATATTCGCTGTTTACAACTTCATTTCATTTATGAAGCCTACCCGTACTCGTTTAGTTTCTTTTCAAACTCTTTCCGATACTGTCACTTCTGTTTGTTCTTTCTACACATTCTCTAGTCCCATTGTACTGTTTACTGTCACCACTACTAATACTACTACTACTGCTACGTATACTATTTACCAGATATTACTTTTATCTACTGTACTCTTCACAATCCCTGATCGTAGTATGGATTCATACCGAGTTTATTTTTGTGCACTTAACATCGCGTTAACACTTTGTGTACTGTCTTAATTAGCGTATCATGCGATATGTGTTTGTCGTTTGTGTTTTACCGTGTATACGTTTGGGTTTCACCTCTCACCACCTATTACGTATACTCTGCGATGCGACCAGAAAAGTACAGAGACCTCTGATCGATCACAAATCACCGGGACGATTTATCGATTCACCATCCCTGGACTCCACCGAAAGAATTTCCTTTCTATCCCTTATTTTAAGCAGATCTTTCGTTCACCGAAACGATCACGTATTCGTTTGAATTTCCTTAACTTTGCATTTCACTCACCACAGATATTCCATACCGATGGGATCCGGATTATTCGAACGAATTAACCCGTTCGAATGGAGAATTTTATACGAGTACCTGAGATTTTTTCCTATACCATGTAGCTAATGTCTTAACTGCAAAGCTGCATCGTTTATGGCGAGTACTACACGCAGCTATTAAAATCACATTAAAATTCTATCATGCTTGGATTGAGATGTAATTAAAATCCAGTCAAGGTCCGTGGAATGCAAGGCTGGGAAAAAATAGATTCTTTGGAAAATATGGTAGCGAGACTAATGAGTTACCATTTAAAGAAGCAAAGTACATTAAAATCTCCGCGATTGAGGATTCGGGTCAGTATTCCACCAGTCCGGGCTTTACAAACAAAAAATTACGTTCGAGTGGTCGTGATTCCATCGCGACGAGAATTCCAGATACCATCGTTCAAAGGCAAATTAATCCCTGGTAGGATAAACGATACACCGTGACTCTTTATCATATCCATAACGACGAGAATGATACTTGACCATCGCTTTTCTCTCTATCTCTCTATAGAAAGGATATCCCAAAGGTATGAGACAAACATTGAAGAATCTTTTACCAATTTGCAATCCGAGGCTTGTTTTTCAAGATACCCTTAGAAAAGAGAACAAAGACATCTAGTAGAGTGAACGTGGATAAATAATTCTTTCCTCTTGTACAGTCATAAATTTTATAAACAAGCGACCGTGTCTCGCGACTCTCCTCCTGCCTATCCAACCTTTGTGTACATATTCCGAATTTTAAAATAATCCCCGATTACCTTGCCAGGCCTAGCTTCGACGAATCAATGTTTTTCGAGCCGTGATTCCGATAACAACCTTTAAAAGGACATTACTCGCTACGCGTTCCTTACTAAATCGAGATACACAGTAGAATTTGAGTACAAATATCTGTGCCTGTGCGTGTTCCTCACGTATATACATATCTATAATTGCTACTGACATTCTACCAACATCTTGAAAGCAAAGCCTCAGATTGCGAATCGGTAAGTGCATTTTCGGTTTCTTCACACGAGGAGTATGTATGCGTTTGGTATGTCTCATGATTTTGGGACACCCTGTCTGTATCTACGAATTATATCTGAGGCAAGAACGTACCCCCGCTTACCCTTTGTGTTGCTGTTTTATTCTCGGCAGTCCCTGTGATCTATCGATCGTTTTAAATAAGCCCGGTATATATACAGATGTTAAGTACGGAGTTAGCTAAATGTTGATGTTTTTGTGTCCCGTGCACTTCTTTCCGTGTCAACCCCCAATGACCTGATCTGACCTGCTACTACCGATCGAAACTCGAAAATCGAATACCAAAAGTGGACCTGCCTGAGATTAAGGGGAATCATCGCAAATTCCGTAACCTCGTCACCAGCTACATAGGTAACTTTGTCTGTCTGTTCGTCCATCTGTCTGTCCATTTTGTATGGTTGTATACGTACGTTTGTTTTTTACCTCTCTTTCTCTTTTATTTTTCTTAAATACAATCGTCTCTCTGCTTGTATGCGAACTTTCCTCTCTCTTGTATATTGATCCTGTATCGTCTACGAAGGTTAAAGACGATCGTATTGCTTTTGTTCCACAAGTTTCAGAGTTTCTTCCACGTGCTGCATTGTCCACGATTCATTATTTTAGACGCTTCATCCCCCCTTATTTTTTTCTTTTCGCCAAGTACAATCTTTGCTCGAAGCGATTCATCGCGCCACTCACGTCGTAGTACGGTTTACGAAGTACAGAACACGTAGATGATTGTGAAACGTATTGTCTAGATATCTCTGTGTCTATTGTGGCATGTGAATAACTCTAGATTGTAAGAGGTTGTGCTGCCTCGACAGTAGGAGAGATTGTAAGTGCAGCAAACTTCCCTACCACGTTCGACATTGAAAGTCGGATAGCGTGTAAGTGTGATTTGTATCCATTGAACGTTGCACATAACATTGCTTGTGGTTTGGAGATTTGCAGTTTTCTGTTTCATAGCGTTTACTTTGTCTTCCTCCCTCGTTTCGTTGACACCCTCTTCCTCTGCCTACCTGTTAGTTGAACCGAACGTATATTTTGCACTTGCGTTACCTCGCGATAGCAGCGTGGAACATTATCTTGCAACGCTTCTTTGATTATCTTTCTCACCTGCCGTTAAGCAGACTTTGTAAATATGTGTGTAAACGTTTGATCATGCGGGTGTATTTCTAGATGTTTGCATCTCTCCACCTCTTGTACCGTACGTTTAAAGAATACCGAGAATATTTTTGCTGCGAGCACGGGAACAGTCCGACGCTGGGAAATAACAAGCAAGCAAGTTCGATCAACTGTCATCCCCCGTAACCGGCAAAAGTATCGATGTGTAAAATGATAACGAATTCCGCCAAGTCCACTCTGTTACTCTCTAAATCTCCTGTTGCTTCTGCGATGCTCGTGAGATCTGTGTGCCTGGTCAGAGTTTCTTCTTTTCTCGATCACTCTCTAACACTTCTCTCTCCTATTACGCTTCGACACGTTCACAGATTTTTTCAGAGACACGTAACCATCCACTTCCACCCGAAGACCCTCTTGTTTTGCGTGAATCTAGGTCACCCTCCCCTCGAAAGCTACCAATAACCGTTCCCGCGTATGAATTTTTAACATCGATCCCCGCCTTTTTTCCACCCGGACCACGTGCGTCCGTTCGTCGAATTTTCACCAGAAGATGCATCGTATTTTTGCCTAGATCGTGCCAGCAATCCTTGTCGTTTTCAACCCCATTTTTACTTAGCCAACTATGCGACAGGATCCACGAAACAGATGACCCGTTTGCGAGGGACGAGGAACGACAAAGCTTCAGTGACAAAATTCGCTCTCGACTCCTGCATAATTGCATAATTCCGGCGTTTACATAAGAGAGGCTGAGCCATCCCTGGAAGCGCGGACACCTTATATAACCGAATTAGCTCACGAAGCGAGCTCTCCGTCGAGTTAACGCCTCGTTACGCGCCTCGACTCTGTCGTTCATTTTCCCTTGCATCAGAACACTTTTCGCAGATCCGTTGCATCCCAGAGACCCGCCTCGTTCTAGTTAACTTCGTCGTGTCCGGGCTTTAATCAGACCTGAACATCGCGCGGCGATTATAATTTAGCCCGGAGAGACGAGCCGCTCGCAGGAACGTTCTCGTCGGCGCCCGTCCGCGACTAACCGAACGTTTTCTTTCACAGTTGTCCACGTACGTACGTAATCTCCATTGTGATAATATTTCATTGCAGAGGCATGCGTACACGTCGAACAGTAGCGTTAACCACAGGCGGCACACGATCGTAACCAACGATTTTCTGTCCGTAGAGAAAGCTCTCTCGCTCGACTCGATCGCGAGGGACATAGAAAGCTTTCGGTGTTGTCGGCTTGAATTATATATATTTTCTCTATAACCGTAATTACAATGTGTGTTAGACGTTGCCGAGGAAACTAGCTCCTCGCGAGAGTCGCCACGCGACCAACCACGCAGAGATTCGCAAGTAGTTTTTGCGCATTTCCCCTCCGTTCATGTAGAGAAATCAAAGAAGCGTAGCTGGACGGTGAAGAAGTTACATATTAGTCTTGGCAAGCAGTGCTGTAGCGAGATTCAATTCACGTGGGGCTTTCTAAAAGTTGTCTGCTCGGGGAGACTCCGTATTGAACCACGGTGTCCAGAGAAATCACGGGGAATACATTTCGCACGCTAATTGAATCGGTATTTAAAATAGAGTCTTGAATTCTACCCCTTGCACCGTCAGAAAATCGCACTGTTCTCGATGACGAAGTTTTCTGGTAAATGACGATGCGAAAATAGAATCCCCGCGTAAAGGTAATAGAATTCCCGCGTAATTACCTACACGGTAACGCGATTTCCGCGGTGACGCAGAGGATCGCCGCCGCGTGAAAAGTTGCTCGGAACAAAGTTACCAAAGCTTCACGCGTAAGCTAACAGCTTGCTACGGTACTGGCGTCAGCTTTTGTAGAAGTTAACTCGTTTGATCCTCCCTCGATAGGCACCGGTCTGAGATTTCCAATTGATCATTCCGATTTCCATTATAAGTCGATGTCCCCTGCCTCCACCCTGTCGCTCCTCCAATTCTAATTCGCAACGATTTGTGTTTCAGCGTTGAAACATTCCCCGTCGAAGAGAAAAAGCATCACAAGGCCGCTCAGGCCACTGGACGGCGACTTCGATTCAACTGGTGAGTTTGTTCGCACATTTCTCCATGTGATAACTTTCGAATTATTTCTCTTACGCTTCGCGTGGTCTTACGCGACCGAAACCTGACCGATTTTCGGAACCAGCTGCAGAAATCCGTATACCTCGGACTGTTTTACTTTTAACTTGTTGATCGGCACTGGGAATTTCTCCAGAGAAAATACGCGCTGAATTGTTTTGACATAGCGTAATATGAATTTAACGTGTCGAAGGAGAAATACGGTCGACTTTGTTCCGAAAATCGAGCGTACGATTCAAACGAATATCTCCACGGTTCTATTATTGGCTTTGCGCTGAATTTCACGTGTGTAGCCAGGCACAGCGATCAGTGCAGTAAACTTAGATGCGGCATTCCCACGTTACCCGCTTCCAAAACATTCACCAAGGTTCCCACCCGTTACTGGTCCAAGAATCCTTACTGAATCATCCCTTATCAGCGAGCCGTTCCTCTGAGGAGATACCTTGTCGCTTTTACGAAGATTGCTCGCACGTGCTTACACGTGCAAACGATGTACACCTATCACGTTTCAAGTTGGTAGGTAATCCAGAAAAATTCTCATTCAAAGTCTTACAAACGTTTGCCACGGAAACTATAAGATTCGAAACGGAGAAAAAACATTAGTTGCGCGGGGTGTGTCATTTCACTTGGCCAGTGGAAACGGTTAGGATTGCCAAGTTATCTGATAGCACCCCGCGTAACAGTCAAATTTATCACGCGTATTTGATAATTCGACTCGCAATGCATCAGGGATAAAGAGTTCATGCTCGCGCAGAGAAAGTATAGTACAATTCCATTACATATTGAATTAACTGCAATCTGCGAACCCATCAATTGTCCAATCTCTCCAAAAAACCCGTTCGATTCTGTCTACGGATGCAAAGAACGTACGTATACAGCTTTCTATCGTGAATGTCAGTCGAATGCGCGCATTCCGACCATTGAAGCCCTCTGTTTGCCTCGAACGTCCCTTGCTCGAATCCCTGTTTCGTTTCGGTACACCTTCGATCCGCAACAGGACAGAGAGACTTGCGACCGACGGAGAGCTTCGCGACGTTTCCCTCCGCGGCTCGTAACGAGCAATGAAACAGAGAAATGGGGCGACGGCACCCGGTACGAAATATCCAGCCCACGAGCGTGCAAGTTTCTCTGTCCGATGAAGAGTCGCACACATGGTGAATACGGTAATGGTACATGGTGTTATATGGTGGTTTAGCGGTGCCGACAACCGGAAGTTCGACAATGCATGCTACGTCACCCACCAAGGCCGGTGAGTCTCATACGATCACTTACTTTCCTAGTGTCCATAGTCAGTTTTATTTCACGCGGTCACTCTTGATCAAGTCGGTTCAGCCCGGGAACGATTCTTCGTTATTGCGTTGAGAGAAACGATTGAGGCAGCGTCGGGACAGGAATATGAATATCGAAGTTCGCAGTAGTCTCTAGAAATATGCTCGGTTCCATATTCGTCACGATAATTCGGTCTTGATCATAGCCATCCGTTGCTCTATCGTTGCGTATTAATATTTTCTTCAGCGAGCTGTGGAACGTTGCTTCGGGATCGTCGTATTTAATTATTTCTGCTAGTGATAGCGCTTTTAACGCAGAAGTGCCGTGTATAGATGTGAAAGTAACCTTTATGGCGGAGGGTAACATAAATAAATGAAAAGGCGCCCGAAGTAGAGGAGTCGGTGGTTCTTGAAGTTGAAGCAACGTTTCACGGCTCGACCGTCCCACAGTGTGCGATTTTGGACAAAAATCGCTAGACAACGCAAATCTTGATCGATTTCAATAATTTCTTTTTAAATACTCGTAAAGGACTTAGCAATAACTGAGTGCTGCAGTAAAACCTATATTTTTTTGTCTAATCTATAAAAAAACATTATTTAGCATAACATTTCATGCATGACATTTCAATGCATGTAACATAGTACATATAATTCATATTAACAAATTATTATAAAATTAGTTGCCACATCAAATTCTATTCTAATTACAATTCCTAAAAAAATTTTAAAAAAAAATAATATATATATTAAAAATAAAATCAAAACTAATAAAAATAAAATATAATTTAAAAATATTAGATTTAAATCAGCTACACTTACAGTTTATATTTAAAACATAAATTTTGTAAATTTTCAGTAATTTTTTTATTTTATAGCTAATATTAAATTTACAAAAAATTAATTTTTAATATCCTTAATTTCCAAAATTTACGTTTTTATGTTATGTTACGCTAAATAATGTTTTTTATAGATTACACCAAAAAGTATAGGTTTTACTGCAGCACTCAGTTATTTCTAAGTCCTTTACGAGTGTTTTAAAAAAAATTATTGAAATCGGTCAAGATTTGCGCTGTCTACCGATTTTTGTCCCAAATCGCTCACTGTGCGTCGCCGCGACCTCTCTCTCATCCAGCCTCTCTGTTTCTCTCTGGCCCGTCTCTTTCTCTCTATCACTGTCTCTTTACCCCCTCGTCACCGCGTTGCTGCACACGCAACCCTCGCGAATCTACCCGATCCCTGGCCGACGTCGAACGACCTTCGAACGACCGTGGACCAAGCAGTGAGCCCGATAGACCCTGCGACCAGCATGGCCAGCACGGTGATGACGGGTTCTGCGCCGATCGCCACCTCCACCCCGGTGAACTTCGCAACGGGTACGGTGAGCCCACCGCCGTTGACCTTGGCGCCTGGTCCAGGTCCTCCTCATCAAGAGCAACCAGTCCAGGCGACCCCGACGGCCAAGGTCACGACATATCCAGCCGTCCTGAAGGGCAGGACCGCCGCCAGCCCGCCGAATCCGAACCTGATACCCTCCGGCAAGATTCCACCCCCCGTACCGCCAAGAGGCAGCGGTCAATCGAGGACTGGCAGGTCCTTGGAGGAGCACCGTGGCCCCGGAACGGCCACCTCCACGTCCTCGATGGCGTCCAGTCGAGGTGACGAAGCAGCCATAATCACCAGATACCGCTTGCATGAAAGTTCGAGCCGCATCCTGCACCACCTCCCCTCACCCGATAACATTTCTACTTCTGCCACCGTTTCTGCTGAGCCCACTGCGACTACTAACTCCGCGGCTACCCACGATACCGTCGTGCCCGCTAACACCGCGATCTCCGCCTCTTACTCCGACCTCTATGCCACCTCTGCCGTTACTCGTACATCATGCACAGCTGCGAGCCCAACCGCGTTCCACGCTCGTGCCCGTCAAACAACACCCGCCAACCTACCCCCGCGATACGACAGCCTAGCCGAGAGGCCGAGGAACACATCGGCAGCGGAGAGCATCCGCGAGGAGAGGCCGCCGCGACAATGGAACCACTGGACGGAGAACATGGACGAGGAGGAGGAGTTCGTCAGCGTGGAGAAGGTGAACGGTTCGTACGTGATCAGAACCAGCCCGTACCCGTTCCGGCCGGAGAGAGGGAACTTCAAGCACCCGAGGGAGAAGATGACGAACGAGACCGGCAATCCGGAAGCTCATCGGAGCGTAGACGAGGGACCGGCCGCGGTCTCGAGGGCCGAGCACATGGCCAAGTTCACGTACTTCTTGAACCCCGCCTCCAGACCCGAGCTAATGAACTACAAGATGTCGCGGAAGGACAAGAAGCACTCGGAGACTTACAACGAGAGGATGAAGAGGAAGCAGACGGAGCTTGAGTCCTCGATCACGACGATCACGACGCTCACTCGCCGCGGCGAGCACGCGAGCAAGATCGACGATGATAGAGAGAGGATCGAGGCCTCTGCAATGGACAGACCGATGGCGTCGATAACGAGGCAGGAAAGAACTGTCGCGGAGAGGAAGAGCGACTCGCAGACGTCCAAGTCCGCGGAGCACAGGCGGGACAGCCGATTGCTCAGGAAGATTAAGGAGAAATCCGCTCAGAGGAGGAAAAAACTTGCCCCCGAGCCGTCGCCGGTGCCGCAGCCCTTCGCTGCACCGGCGAGAGTGAATTATAACGTTGATAGCTCTCGGAGGAAGGACAAGACAGAGGCGTATAAAGAGATATCTTCGAGGCCCAATTATGGCAACGCTGGCGACCAACGTTTGACCAAGTCGACCAGCGACGTTCGAATCCCCGCGAACGAGGAAGCCAAGGTTGCACACCACAGAACCGAGAACAGAACCTTTCTGGTCACGAAAGTCCAGGAGGCTGCGTCAGCGAAATGCAAGAGCGTCGAAGTGGTTTATGCTTCAGGAATGGCGGCTGTCAGGGTTCAAGAATCGAGTTTCAGAACAATTAACGAGGCGACAGCGTTTACGAACACCCAAATTTCTCGATCCAATGACGGAATCTCCTATCGTTTACCAGAGCGTTACAAAACTGGCACGAATTCGCAGTCGAACTACAGTCAGACCACAGGAGATGTTCAAGAGACATCGAGTTCTCGGTCCAAGGTGCAATCGGCGAAGAGTAAGCAGGAGAAGTCGAGAATTTCAAAACAAATGGACGTTCCGATACCTAACAAGTCATTTTTGCATACCTACGATAAAAAGCAAGCAAGGAAATTTTAACTTGCTTCGAGTTAAAGACGATTCAACAGTGCCTTTCTTAATCGATAATAAATCAGTCCATTGAAGGGACCAATGAATCCTGCAGAGATACATCGAAGTGACGGAAGTAGACAGTGCTCGAAAACAATCGTTACAGCCAAAGAAACTACCCCCAAAGATTCTTTCTTGCATGCGCGAATACACGTTACTCCGAGTTATTTCTTTATTTCGCATCTCATTACTCGATTTGTCGTGTCAGTTTGTAATAACACGTCTAGTTGATGTTCTATTGGAAGGAATCCTCTTACTATTACGTCTAGAGAAAGAAAATGCAAACAGAGTTAGTAGTTCGATGTTACGTATTTTCTACCTATAGATGATGCTCTTTATTCTTATCGTACCATTGTATTCTATGCCGTTCCAACGTCGATTTTATGGCGTCGACAAGGTATCGTTTGCAATGTCGAAGCATACACCCGACACACCACAATTCCGCGTTTTGGAAAGTAGCGCGTAAGGATTCTGTTCTTTCTTGTCTCGATTGAAAGTGTGTGTCTCTCTGCATGCGTAACGATCTGTCACATTAGTAGAGGAAGAAATAGACGTAACGCACTAACGTCAGTGGCATTTGTCCTGAGAATAATATTAATCGAGATTGATTTAAGAGTCTGACGACAAAAAGTGAGAATTTTCATGAAAGATCGTTGGTGCACAGTTGCGTCTATCTCTTTAAAACGATATTTAATCCACACATCTCTATCGAAGTACCGTGATTCCATCGCGTAAACGGAAACGAAGTTACAGGTGTGTTTGTATGGTGTGCTCTCTGTATCACAATAAAGGGACGTTCACACGAGTGTGCTCGTTACAGTGCAATACCCTTGTTTGAGCAAAAATCAGTTCGCCTTGTGTCGTGCTGGCTAAGTAGTTTTGCTATTCATGTGCTGCCGTAGACATGCTAGTAGATTAGTCGTGAGTAGTTGTGTCTCACTGTCTTGTGGAATTAGAATGGCTTATTCTGACTGACTTCAGTAGGAAGTGTTGCTGAGTTTTTCAAGTTCCAACGAACGATCTGCGATTTTTTCAATTTTAACTCCTACCATGCGTTCTTTGATGTTTGACGAACGTTAGAAATGCTGTTAGTGGTGTTTTAATAACTGCTTACTGTAATCACTGATAACACAGCGTCAAGTAGAACCCAGATCCCTACTTTTCCCCCAACCTTCGAAACCATACAAAGTAAACGAAAAAATAATTGTAAATTTGCCGCGAACAGTCTTCTACACTTGTCTCTTTTTGATAGTGAAATTTTTTTAGCATTCCGTGCGCACAACTTGCACATAGTTTGTGCTTAGCTTGTTATTCGACTCGTTCGTTTCGAATAATTCTCTAATTAGCACGGTCTATCGGGAGTCGATCGAGACAGATGTTTTTTCCGGCCTCTTTGAGCGAGGCTCCGCTGCGCTAAGAACTCTACCCCCCCTAGAATCCTGAATGACGAAGCCAAGCACACTGTGTTGTGTTCATTAGGGCTAATTGTAGTGCGCTTTTTGTAGGTGGCACCCTTCCTTCCACCTGCTCCACCCCGCCCCCGCCCTTTGACGATGCAGTGCGCTCGAACGACCAAACCCTGGCCTCCGGTGGTCAACTTCAGCAAGCTACAACCACCACGATCTTAACGAGCAGCCTGAGCAGTGCTCAATCCAAGCAGAACAGGGTCGTGCATCACGTCACCCTTACGAAGACTTATCACGATGCCGTGAGGTGAGTCCACGTTTAATTCTTCAATCAGAAATCTTTTTCCTTCAATTTTCTAGTTGAAAAAGAATAACACAAGAGTCTCCCTATTCTTTGCTTTCGTTTAATTTCACCCCTCCAGCCATTGAAATACATAAAGTCAGATGACTGATCGGTCTTGTTCGTTTCATCTACGTTTCAGCATATCTGACGTGCACCTGGAGAGCAGCGGTAGCGGGAGCGGTAGCGGCGGAAGGGAAACAAAGTCGTCGCTGAGCGTGGAGAGCGGCGGTAGCAGTCGAGGGGGTGGCGGTTTGACCTGGACACCGCCTGCGGGTAGCGCCGAGGGTTCAACCCCTACATGGACCGAGGGAACACCGTCCTTCACCGAGAGCTCCAGCAGCGGTGACGCAGGTAAGTTCCTCTACGCGCTCAACATCTACTACAGCTCCTGAAGGGTTACCACTGCGCGCCTCGAAGACTCCTTCGTTCTCTTCTTCTGCTTCTTCTCCGACCTTCGCGGCGAAAGGACTTGCGCATCGGGCGTCGCTGTCCCGTTGATCGCCCCGCCACATTCTAGAAACCTTTCAAACAGACTTAGACCTCATACGAATCAAAATCACGCCAATGCTTATCGAGTTTAGATGATCGAACTTTAACTCGCGACACAAGAGCGTTTCGATCGATCTACACGAATTATACTAGAGTTGTAAACTCGTTGCAACGGCCCCCGGGCGTAATTAATATCATTCCTGAGACGAGGATCTTAATTAAGATAAGTCTCGCTGAGTCGAGGTGGAAGTTCTAATCGTATCGAGTTACGGGCAATCAACGCGACGCCCTCGCCAGCAACCGGAAGTCTGATTAACGTGCCACGATTTAAGGTAGTGTTCCGAAACGAGCGAAAGCATCGGTGCCCGTCATATCGTCGTTATTCGAATAGTCGAGAGCACGGAGGGTATTTACGCGAAGAGTATAATCGCTGTTCTGTAGTAAGGGAGAATCCTTGCGTGTATCAAGTATGTAAAGTGGCTATCTCGTACAGTAGATCGTATTGAGTTGACTGCACACTGTATAATCGTGGTGATAAGTGATTGTAGCGATGAAGGTAATCGTGACACAGATAATACGCTTTGTTAGGTACGTTGTACGTACTAACGATGTTACATCGGCAGGGAACTAAATAGATTTTCCAGCAAATTGAATTAAACCTCTTGGTACGCGACGCAACGACTTTCGCTGCGTTAGTGCTCGAATTAGTTTCGTACTTTAACCGTATTGATACTGATTTGTACCGATTTATACCAGAAGGGTAGTGCTGTACTCGCTATAATCGCACCGTGTTCATAGAATCCAGTCGAAAGGAGTATACGATAAATTGATTAGAATTAGTTAGCTACCTGCAGCAAAGGACTGTGAAGGAAGATTGAGAAATTGAATACGAATGACCCAGTGCCTAAATGTAATCTCATTGTATATGTGTTCTAGATTATATTTCAAGGTTGTCGACCGTAAGTGTTACTTAAGAGAGAACGTTCTTAAGTATTTAAACTAAACGCGGAGAAAAGTACACTATAACACACGAGTTGGTGAACGAAGATGCTCGTCGCGCAGTGAGATGCTCTCAAGTTGCAAGAGTTTGATGCACGCGGAAGTGAAAGTTTGACAAGCATCTTCGTCGTACAATTAATTACAATACAATCAGCTGATTGTCTCGGTGTAGCCAATGAATTCCGACAAGTACAATCGGGCAACAGTTGCCGGTGTTCCTCTAGTCCTGTTTAGGTGACTTCAAGAAAAGCCTTGTCAACGCACTCGAACCTCTTTTCTCGACAATGAGAGCGACAATAAAGCGACAATTACAAAAACACGTGACCTCACTATCATTAAAACCCGTACACACGTCGTTTACTTAGTTCTTTTCTGGTTCACACGCACGTTGTCGGCAACGAACGTCGCCTAGAACCGATCTGCCTCGAGATAAGTTTCGATTTTTCTCTCTTTTTTCTCTTTCTCTTACCGCCATTCTTTGCTACACTGGCATCTCTCGTTAGCTACACACGCTTTCTGTCACCTGTAGACACCGATCCGTAGGAGTGCACGCTTATCTATTTACGACGCATCTTGAAGACCTTGATTGCTCGAGAGGATCTCGATTCACGTTATATCAGAATATTGAAATCTATCGAAATCAGAGACAGTCAGTTGACACTGTATGATTCACGAGTCTCGTAATTGCGATCCTCTCGAGCAGACCACTTGAATCCACACGTTCTACCCTATAGATTGCCAACACGACTCGACTCGAACACTATCGCTAGGTAAACGCGTATCTGCGCTCCGGTGTCGTTGAGCAGCTGCAAAAAGGCTGACCTTTCTCTTGCACTATGACGACTAACGATAATTCTAGGTTGCCCGACGACGCCGATCAGGGGTAGCCAGCGTCAGGACGACGGAGGGAGGGTCGCAGCCACCGTCGAGGAGGCGCTAGCCAGTCTCACTACGGAAGTGGTAAGTTGGTAATCGTAGCTTTGGACGATCGGTTACTCGAGAAGATACTGTCGTGCTCGGTGGTCGTTTGCTGTAAAATAATCCGCGAGGATCTCTTCGGAATCCGAGCACTTGAAATACATGAAACTGTTCGCTTAAATCCCTGGATCGCGAAGCTCTTAATCGCGTTGTTGTACTCACTTACGATCGCTGTCGCGACCGCCGATCACCGCGACCTTATCTTCCTCGACCGATTCCTCGAGGCGGTAAGTGCACCAAAATCGGTGACCGATCGATCGGACTGTGTAAATGTAAATGTTTCCCCGAGTGGCCGAGGGTTTTTGTAACTAATAAACAGCCCCCCAGACGACGACCCATCATGAAGCGAGTCGTCGGCATCGCGAAGACAAGCTGAGGTCTCGCGCAGTCGAACCTTGACGAACAGTGACTTCAAGTTAACACTCAGTCGACGTGTCTCTAGCCTCCTCTGTCCAGTACATCTTGCATTTGAACACGCTACGAAATTCACAAAGAAGCGTCGCCGGTTTGCTTGCGCGCGGAGCGTTCCAAAGCAACGACCCTGTGTTCTGGGTCAATTATTAATTACTCGGGGAGTACGCATTCGTTGAGGGCTGTATCAAGGAAACAATGCATGGGAATTCTCTTTGCGTTTCTCCTCATTGCTTCTTAGCACGGGTCTTGGCATAGTGCGTTTGCTTGGCAATCAGTTTCAGGCCTTTTGGATAAAAGTTGGATAGATCAGTGATTCGAGGAGCGAAGTAATCTTCGGTTTTAGGTTCGAGTATTAAGGATTCTAGTCATCGATTTAGGCGAGAGTTTCTCGAGTCACTCACGTCCGACTTTCCCACCCAACGGCTCGCAATGAATTCTCTAATTTCGCGACGCAACGAACGCACTCTCGAGTTTCTGCATGCTTGCGTCGGCGTTATTATCTTCGCTGGGCTGCGCATTTTTTCTAAAGAGGTAAACAAGCACGCGACACCGGGGGCTTGCGACACGCGAAAGAATGCCAAGCGCATACGTACGGCCGCGTGAAACGCGCCCGGGTAATTCCATATTAACCCAGTATTAGCCCGGCGAGAATTCTCGGTCCGTGGTGAAGCATTTCAAACGATCCTCCCGGTACAGAAACGTGGGCAACGTAACGGAAAGTAAAAAAGAAGTGGTGTTTTAACTGAATTCTCTGCTCTCTTTAAAAGAAACATGCTTAGTGCCATCGATAATGGAATCGCAGTGGCATTTCCCGTGGTCTCTAAGGAGCCTAAAAAAGTCAGCCTCTGTCAAGATGACCTGGAATAAACCGATAGAACGCTTTGGAACGCTCCGCGCGGAGAGGCGAGACTATTCGAAAGCCTTCTTTGTTCCCTCAAATCAGGAGATACCGCGGCACGAGCGAATGCCCGACTCGCCCCTCTAACTTCCGTCAGTTCGCGTGCCGTTTAGATGGCCTGCGCCGTCGCAGCGACGAATCTTCGAATACGAGACGATGACACGATTATTATAAAGGGAATCTAGGCGTTGTGGTGTCTTGAAGCTTTGCCGCGAATCAAGACGGATCTAATCGGCCGGACTCGAGTCGTCCCTTCTTTCCACGGTTTAATGTGTCACAGCCGCTTCTGTACTTCATTCCGTACTTAACGATAGCTTGGTCATACGTCGACGTGTCGTTTACCGAATGGTAGCGAAGCATTCGTCTCGATTCGCGTGTTTATCGCGCGTTAATCATCCACCGTGTTAATCCTGTGTACTCGCGCGTGGCAAGCTTATCCAGGTAAATAGCTTCTTCCCGCGAAGCGACCGAGATTCGGCAAAGGCTACCGATCATTTCAGTAACGGAAGACTCCTCTCGGAAAGGCCAGGGAGGGTGTCGTTCGCGTACATCGTGATAAAACTCGGCCTACAGTATTAGACGACTGTACAATACTCGACGCTCGTTCAGGATTCTGATATTCTTACGGCGAGTAGATCAATCATCGTTTCCAGTTATCTTTCTGTTGTGTCAGGTCCTATCGGCGTAGGAGAGTCTCGAGGATTCTGTTCTCCCTAGTCGAGACTTGTATTAATAATAGGGTCGACTGTGATAATGGCGTGCGCTTCGCAAAACATTCCAATGTTCGTGGAACTTTCTCCGTGGTATACCGAGTTCCTCTCGAACAATTTTGAAACTGCGTAAAGTATTACCAATCCCCATAATAATAATAATAATAATAAAAAACTGTATTATATGTGATACGATAAACGAGAGTGATTGACGGAATTCTACCGCGTGTACGTATATATATATATGAATGAACAAGAAGTTTGCATATATATATAGAAGGGGAGAGAGAGATTCCAGTAGTCACAGAGCAAAGAATATGTAAACCCGTTGCTAGTATAATAATAAGCGTGAGAGTTATCGTGAACGTTTTGAAAAACCAAAATGTTGTTCAATTACACGTACATATATACATATATATATATTGTCCTTAAAGAAACGCTTTCGACAGTCGATATATTATATTTAGGAGTGGTGGTAAAAATCTAGTCGCATTCTCGGTGATCGGTCCGTGTTTTTCTTTCTCCGAGAAACATTGCTTCACAGCTTCAATGTCGTACCTTGCTATCTCTATTTTTGATTTCGATCTCAGCTTCGTTATTTCTCGGATAATTCGGTTATTTAGCCTTCTCTATCAATATTCAGTCCAATATTATCCCGAAAATCGATGTACAACGACAATTAAGTAGCCAGGAAATTGACGAGCTTGATTTTGTGCCTTCTGTTCTCCGCAGTCGACGATTTAGCCGTTGAAATTTTGTATCGAAGCGCGACACCCTTTGAACTCCTCGCACTCTGCACCAATTTGCATCGTGACGCGTCCCGATGATCGTGTTTAAACTTAAACGTATTTGTACATATAGAAATTTGTGGAATCATTCGAGTACAAATTGTGACTTACAATAATCTAACGTGTAACATACTAAGGAAACGTGTCGCGGCAAAACATGTGGCTGGTCGAGCGTGTAGAATGGAAACCACTCGGTCGATGCTGCTGGATAAAGAGCAATAAACATGCGCCTCCCAGTTTCAACGGTTAAATCGGTCGAATCGAAGCTTTTACCGCGGGCGCAGATCGAAGGGCCGAGAGAAAAAGGGGAGAAGTGGAGAAGCTTGACGAGCACGTAGCTTTGTTAAGTCGATACTCTTTCCACGAGTACCATGTATTATCATTATTGTTATCGTAGCCATTATATGGAGGACAGTGCAGTCTTTAGTAGCGATCTTGAAAGTGTGATATTTTTTTAACAAACATATCGCAAGTACGTTCGAGCTCTGCGGGTGATTTCAATGCTTGCGCTTAGAGAATGATCTCCAGATAGGAGTGTTGAGGGAGGATTAAGACGAGAAATGTTTAGGATCGATGGGAGAGAGCGCTTGGAGTAACAATCGTGCCAATACAGAAACGTCGCATTGAGATCGACGAGTCGAGGGAAAAGATCGTTGTTAACATCTCCGAGTGCCACGGGTCGAAGATCCGTCGCTTTCTACGCTTCTATTTGTCGCTAGTTTCAATGTCTGTCGATGATCGTTCACAAGCTGTTAAACCGGCAACATGCACGACGTTTCGTTCTGTGTTTCGTGTGTGCTTGAAGAAACAAGGGATTGCATTAACTTCGAGAATTAACCCTCCCACCGTTCATTAACCCCCCTCGTGACTCAAACGTTGTGTAATTCATCGTTTCCTTTGTGTGCTTCTTTTTAAACCTGCCCTCTCGATTTTCATTAGCAGGGGATAGATAGAGACTTTAGACGCCTTTTAATTTCAAACTTTGTTCAGAATGCATTCGCCCCTGTTTAATGGGGGCGTGAGTTTTACGGGAACGCTGGGGCCAGTAAAGATGTCGGAACTCACCTTTTTTGTGCTCGAATTCAGAGACGAACGAGCGACCACGCGAAGGATCTTGGGGAACAAAGAACATCCCTTTCGATGTACAGGCAAGTGAGAACGAGTTTCAAACGAGCCAGTACGAACCACGCGTCGATCATGAGGAGCATGCAAAGAGCGTTGAGCATTCAGCGTCGGGGGCCATAAGGATCTGGACGAGATCGGGAATAGAATCTTTGCAATCTCTTAGAGACAAGTCCAACAAGCATCACAGTACTTTCTGTACAAACGGGTATAACATTTAGGACACGAAACTAAGAAACGATTCGGAATTATCGGCCAGATCTGTGATCACGTAAGAACGTCTACAAAAGAGAAGATTACATTCTCTTCAATATTTATCGTTTAGTAAGTGATATTATTAGTATACCTTCGCGCGTCCTTGATAGCACAAAGTATCTATCATCGAAGCGCGAACTTACTAGCTGTAAAAAAAATTGTGCGTCCCTCGTCGATAGTGGGAAAGGATTACGCCTGTTTAACCGCTTTGAACGGCAATCGTGCACAATCTTTGATCTTAATCCTCTCGTGACTGTAGATCAGCCTTGCGTCTAAATGTCTACTTAACTAACTGCGTAAGACTTGATTTTCTTTCGTTGCATCAACGTCGTCGCGCCATACGTTTCGAAAGGGAAACGAAAGAAAGGGTACCTCACGCTAAAGGAATATCAAAAAGCAATATCACGCTCGTCTCCTATACGCAGGCGACGAGAGAAGTAAACGAAGCTCGACGCGATTTCGGTTTCACGGAGGCGATGCATTCCGCTGAGAGTGCACGCGCTCGATGGGCACGACCTTCGCGTAATTTCGTAATCTCGGTGCAAACGTGCCAAGGAGTTGGCAGGACGAACGACGATTCGATGGAACGACTCGCTCCGCGAATACTCGCGGGCCTCCTTCGTCTTCCTGCTCGAGAATACCTCGTTGTCCCTGGATTAGCGGGTCCCCGGCTCTTAAACTTTCAAGCCTTCGCGTACCTTTCGAAACATCGCTTTCGAATGGGAGAGAAGACGAAGGACTCCCGTCCAAATGATAGACTATTACATCTTGGACCTCAAAAAAACGACACCTTAACAGTATTCACTACGTCTCTCATCACTTCGTATCGGATTGCATTGATTTCCGTTAAGTGAAACGGTTCGAACGTAGCTTACTCGTGCCTACTTCAACCTTGACTAGCTTGGTTATCAAAAGGTTCACCCACAGAACGTTAAAGAGACGCTGCCCGGAGCAGGCAGATCTCTGCGACGACGCGGCGAAATTTGTGGAATTTACGTGCCATTGAAAGCGTTTAGTTCGGTGCGAAATACGTACGGAAATAGGGATAGAAGAACAGTTGGGAACGAAGTGGGGGACTAATTAATTCTTTAACTGAGTACCATGACTTTGAACAGTCTTCATCGGATTACTTTTAGATACTCGATAGCTTTATTCTAAATTTCGGTACATATTTCTAAAGTGTCCGACGCGAACTAACGAAACATATTATTTTTGTTACACAAAGCGATTATTAATGTACGTTAGTCTGAGAGCAATTACACAATTAAAGATTTAAAGACGAAGTATCAAAGTGGACAGCGATGGACCAGTCGCGGCGATACGAATATTCCTCGACCATTTTTAGCGTTTGGTATTCTAGTTTCAAAAGCACCTCGGAGCTTTCCGATACTATTTTTATTAGTCACTCGGTAGCGGGGGAGTTTTCTATTCCAGTTGCACGCGGAAGACGGATTTCCCCGGAGATATCGCGGCACGCGGTCCATTCCTGTCCGACCGAGGAGCCGTGTAGCAAAAAGAAAAAAATAGAGAAACGTATAAACTTACGATACGTTGTCGCGTTGAAACGAGCAACCGATGAACAATTATCATGAAACTGCGAGCGATCGTTCAACTGTGCTGTTACGGAACGAAATTGTCACTTGACCGAGAACTTTCGGCAATACATACTAATTACGATTATTATCATTATCATTATGATTATTACTATCACCATGATTACTGATATTATTTAAATAAAGCAGTTACTATTATTCTTACGATTGTTTCTGTTGCCGTTGCCGCGGTGTTCTCGCGGCTGGCCACTATCTCGGGAATAAACGTTGTTTCTCGCATAATAATTGTTGGCTTTGTGCGAGGGTGTGTATGCGCGCGCAACAGACTTTTCGCTGCATCCCCCGCTTAACCGTGATCGATCGATCGATCCTCGAGCCTTTCACCCTCGGCGCACTATATCTTTACCATTTCTTTCTTTTTTTTTACCGAACATATATCTCTTTTTTTAATCCTGCTTATCCTGGTTTACTTTATTTGCACCCGTTTCAGACCCACCTGTAGTCGAGCGAAACGAAGAGATAGTTGTAAACGAGTACAATACATTGCAAAATTTGTATGCACGAGAGAGAGAAAGAGAGAGAATTGACTGCGGAGCCTGTGAACCCTTGCTGTCGGCGCATTTAGAAACCCTCCCACCTCCCCCTCTCGGAATTAACGTGAAAGCGCGTTAGGGGACGTTGATGTAAGTTCAACACGTAGGCATAAGCGTGCGCGTTTTCTTACTATAATTATAGGGTGTTCCGAAAATATCCAACGACGAATGCGGGCTCACGTCTCCGTGAGGCCATTCAGCGAAGCTCTCGTCGGGAGAAATGAGGAAATGCAAATAGTTACCTCCCAGTCGAAACGTTTCGTGTGCACGGAGTTTGCTATCGGTTAGTTAATTGCGAAATCTTTGTACTATCCTCTTTTAAGGAAGAGGATTTCTTGTCAGGCAGCTTATATTTCTAGCGGAGCAGGATAATTTTGGAACACTTTGCATTAGCTAATAAGGAATCGGTCCGAGGCGAGCATTTTTTTCAGTCTATCATTTTTTAGATTTTTTTTTATGCCGTTTGAAGGAGAATCGATTTAACCGTCTCGAGCCGATATTAGATCATTTAATTATTTATTTTGCCGTCAGTTTTTGTGTCGTGTATCGCCAAGAATTTTCAGTTCCCCTCCCCAGGACTCTGATTCAGGCTCACGTGTCTCAACGTCCTGGTAAACGCATAATCTCTAACACCCTCTCTTGGAAAGACTGCGTGCGTTTGTTAATTTATCACCATCGTTGTCTCCGACGACCCTGTGACTGTCCATACTGTGCAATAGAGTACGTGCCTCGATTTCATGGTCCCCGAGAAGATATTCACGTATCGTGGAGTCCCGAGACGGGATGTTTAAAGAAGTCATATCGATGCCATGGCTGTAAGTGTCTCCCGTTTCATTCGTTTTCTATTTCACCGTGATCTGAACTCGTTGTGATTATATTTAAAAAGAAAGTGTTCATATCTTATTTATACGCGAACGTTTGACGAAATAGTGCAGCTGTAAATTGAATAGATCTATTCGAAGGAAGTATACAAAATCAAACCTATCGAAAACTAAACGAGCACAGTGAAAAGAATTCTTTACGATTGCCAAGGTGGACTCACGAATACCTGAACGAGATATTCCATCTTCAGATACCAGCAGAACGTCCAACTTGGTTGTGTGTTCAAACCATTCCGTAACTTAAGAAACGCCTATAACAAAGCACTCCAAATTCTGCTTCTCATTACCCACGCGTTTCGCGTGTCTAAATATATTTTCTTCGCTCGACGAAGAATTGAACAAAAAAAGCGAGCATTCGATTCATTTGAATCCCAATCACCGAATCAAACGAATCGAATGCATCTCGATTGAAAGGCGATCGTAAAGTGAATCATGGAAACTCCGTATCGTTTCGTTTAACGAGGAAAACTCGATGTGCGTCGCGACGCGATCGCGTGTAATCGTCGCGCGTCGAGATAAACGGAATCGTTCCAGCGTCGATCGTGCTTAAAATTCGCACGAGAACTCGGTGCACTTGAAGATATTTCAAGTGGCTCTCGCGATGTTCCTCGTAAGTCTCGCGCAACGTTGTATATATTCATTAGAAGATGTTACGTGCATGTATAAAAAAGAAATCTATATATAATATATATAAATATGTTTATACAATATGCTATATAAATATGTACACATTTAAATGTCGGTTCTTATCGTGTACATCGGTGCATCTACAACTACTCGTGCGATCGTGCATCCCCCTGCATTTCCTTCGATACCTCAGCGTGCGCGCGTGCACGGCAGCGATCGCAGCGATGTACAATAAGGGAGAACAAATAAATTATTGTTGTGTTCTATTTATTTATCGGGGAGCGGCGAGCGTTCCCCGTGGAAAAGTGGCTCGACCAACGTCGAGCGTGTCCGTCGCGGGAGACCCCCGAGAGGGGAAAACCTCCCTGGCAAATAATTGTTGTAACAATAAAGTTTCCGAAGAGAATCGTCTCGTTGAGTAACACGTCACACCTTCCGCTGTATGACTTTCTCTCCTTATTTTAGGTTTTACGGTCTCGGTGAGCAGAGGTGAGTCGAGCATGAACTTTGGATCATCATTGCTAACTCGATGCACCCTGTTTCGTCCACTCGCCAAGCATGACGACTTTAATCTTTAATTAAAGAATCTTGAACGTATTTTCGAGGAGGTATTCCAGAGAGTCTGAGCTCCACGTTGCATCGGATAATCCGCGAAACTAGAGTCGAAGCAATTTGCATTTAATTCTCCCTGCTGTTACCGCTTTGATGAGTAATCCAGGTCTCAGTGCCGCTGAAGAGGACGAATAACTCGGTCGCCGTTCACCTTCGATCAAAAGGATGCTTGGCCGCCCGATTTTATTGCTTTACACGCGCAAATTCTAGCGGAGAAATTAAATTGTATGACAAAGTAGAGTCTAACGAGGAGGTGACTCAACTTACTTATAAAGGCTTATGTCCGCGAAGTAGAATTAGGACAGAAGGTGCCTCGACCTCGTAGCTGCGGTGTATCCTGCATAAGGTAAGTACTAAGGACGCTTGTACACCGCGCATTGAAGTAATGAGGTACTGTGATATAATAAGCATTCGAACTCTTCCGTCGAGGACATCTATCTCGTTAATTACGGAGACACTCCAATTAAGATAATCCGCCGCTTAACGCAGCGAAAAAGATTGAGAATATTGTACAGGCGTCGAGAATTAAAATTCATCGAAATTTATAAGAACTACTTTCTGCTTTCTATCCTCAATTAACCACGAACATTTGAGTAATCCCTAATTTCTGTCATATTTTCCAGCCCAGTCTTTCATTCCTCGCAACAAAAGACACAGATCCCCGCAGCACAATGGCACAGTAACTCGATCAGCTCTATTTTCCAAGCCGCTGATCTCGTCGACGGGAGCGCCTATAAGCATCGCATTCATTAGCTTTTCGCCCGCGATTGGTATTTAAAAACTGCGCTCGTAGACGCACACGAGCCGGTACTTAAGTAAGCGTTATATGAGTCAAGGCTGCGCAGGGACCCTTACCTACTTTTTCCTTTTACGGTAGCGAATCGGACCGATGAATGTACATATAGGATGTGACGACCGATCTTACGCAAAGGATCTCAGGCGTGGACAAATCGACTCGCGCGAAATTCTCGCGGCTGGCACCGCGAGTCGTTATTAATTGGACTTTTCGTCGTGGAAGCCCCGCTTGGAAATAAAACCCGCCGCGGCGCCTAAAATGAAAGGGAGCTCGCCCGAATTCGATGGAGTGGCATTGGACTTGGTGTGCAGTGAGACCCGTAATTTGGAAAGTGCTCGAATTATTCGATAAATCTTGCAATAATTGCGCAAGCAGCCGAGGCTAAAAGCGTTGCTCGACTCACCGCGAATTGACCATGACCCGAGTTGACTCAAGGAGATCGAGTGCACCGCCTATAACCCCGATCCCAAAATTACCACTGACTGACATTAGGTCTTTCCTGCTGGACACTGCGACAGACACCGTTTCCGTCTCTCTATTTCCGCTTTATAGACAAGATAGATCTTCTACGTGCTTATTAGTCGCGGCGTCCTTTTCCTATGAATCATCGGTTCCGACTTCTTTTAGACTGCTCGGGACTCTAGATCTTCTTCTCTTTAAATAGAACGCGTACGTCTTTCAGTTTTTAATGGTGATAGTTGGAGGACGCTTAATTAAGGAGTAACTACGATGCACCGAGAGCGCGCCAGCCTCGGAACAGTTTTGGTGACTTTGACTTTGCTCGATACCTACGGGCATGCGATACATCGAGATCTAGATCAAGGAATCGCCAGCTTAATCTCACATGGATCTCTTTCCGTGGCGTACGGAATCTCTCCACTTTCTCTATCGAGTTGCAGCGCCTTTAATTCGATACCTCAGCTGCTTAAACAGCCTTTAATCCCCCTAATCTTAGTCCCACCGTCTGCTCAACTAACATCCTCGCTTACTCTCTCGAATTCCCGATTCAGCTAAAACAAAAAGGTGTCGCTTACACTTGGGAAGGACACAGTATCGCAGGAATCTACTTCTCACTGTGTCGTTGAACCCTTACCCCGACCAGTTTCTCCTATTTTCATTTAGAAAACAGCTCTCTAACTCATCCCGTTCCCGGAATCACCCTCGCTTCTGCACGAGGTGCCTCGCGGAGTTCCTCGGCACCCGGGAGCATTCCATGCCCTTGGTATCGGCTCGGGCATCGGATCCTAGGCGGCTCCATTGTCTCCGTTCGCTGGCCTTTTTCCGTTTCGCGGGCGGACGCCTCTCCAGGCTGTGGAAATAGAGACCGCGGATGATCTTTGTCGAAGCGTCGCCGATTCTAAAGATAAATTCCGCGGGCGGTGTACGTTTTCACAGGCCCGTACGTAGAGTATCCGCACCAGGGGGGCATTGTCGACGGTGGTAGGGATCGCTGTCGGGAGAGAGAAGCGTCCTCCCGCGACGTCATCGTCGTCTTTTACGATCGCCGAAGAGGAGAGAAGCCCGCGAGAAAAGGTGGGAGCCGCGAACGGTGTAGCCGTTCTGCTTTCAGCGACCAGTCCAGACTTAGCCTGCGAGTCAGACGCATCCCGGACGACGAACGAACCTGAGTACTTGCCCCGTGAGTAAGCATGTGCATTTTTTCACCCGTTACTCGAACCGCCCGGGGCCCGTGCTCCGCTTGGGGGCCCTCGTGCCTTCCTCTGGCTCTCCGGTCGCGCGGCCCGGCTTTTGACGAGTGAGTGAAGGAAAGTGACGTGAGGAGGACGTGTTCTCTCGTGGCACACGAAAGTGAAGAGGGTCGATCGTTGAGTCGACGAACGACAGGGTGTCGATCTCGAAGGCAGACGGTTGGTTCGCGAGTTTAATTCATTCTTGATCCATAGAATCTGTAGTAACACTTGGATAATTCGAAGGTGATTCTTGTTAGGGTAATTGCTTATTCTTAGGAGACTGTATCGTTGCTCGGTTTAGTAGATCATGCTCGTCTTGTGTAATTGAGATCAGTAAGATGTGCTCGTTCTCCGTTGGTAATTAGAACGTGAATATTTTCGAATCTAGGCTTAACACGATTTCGAGCCACGGTTCCGTAGTATGCAAATTTTCAGCGTTCCTTAGCGCTTGCGTAAAGTCTGCACCGCCTAACGGCGGTAACGCAGGCACATCGATACCGTCAGAAAAGTCGTGACTCACGAAAAATTTCAGGCATTCAGGCGTAACCGCTGTGACAACATTGTACAGGCGGCCGATCTCCTTTCTTCGAGATCTAGAGGCAGGAATTTCTGTTGCAAGTAATGAGATACCATCGTGCTCAATGTTGTCCCAGGGCATTAACTGATAGCGAATTCTTGAAAGAATATGAGCAACTGCGAGCGTTGCGATATTTTTGTCTTCTTCCTAAACAACTGACGAGGTCAGAAATAATCTAAGACTTCCAGAGCATTCCATTGCAAACCACCAATTTATTTTTTAATTACACCACGAATATGATGGAAACTACAAAATTTCCTGTTTCATATATTCGTTCGTAGACGCAAGTTGTATAGCTTCGCGATAGCTGTCTTCAATAATCAAAGATGAGATCCAAAGAAAAATAGTTCTCATTCGACATTTCTTTTCCAATCGCTCCAAAATGAAGTGCGGTGTGTTGTACGCGTGGGTTGCGCAGAAATCTATAGATCGTGTGTCAGAAATCGTCCGGATATGCGCGCGAAAGGAGGGAAATTTTCCTTGGAGCGTAACAAGACACCGATCCGAATGGAGTAACGAAGCTCGGCTCTGCGTAACCCGAAAAGGTTCGACGGCTGGCGGTTAGCGACGGTTCCACCCTCTCCTCTGGCGTATAAAAATAACCCTCTCCGCCGATACGCGCGTCTTTAGGATCCAGTGGCCGTGCTTATTTTTTATTTCACGGTATCCTGACAACGCGGTTAAAATTCCCGATTGCTCAACTTTTCAATCGTCGCTTGGCTTTGGACTTGGGAAGAATAAAAGAGCAAAGGAAGTCGGTCCTCCATCTTGGCTCAGCTTCCACCATCCTCGAGATTCCGTACGGTTCATCTCGTAATTCTGCGCTTTTATTACTCTCTTCGTTTCACACAACGATTTTAATAGTTAAAGAAGAACTCAACTAGATGAATCTCAACTATCCAGTATGTTCGTTCAGGAGGAATGCGAGTTTTATCAAGCGCCGTGGGAGCCAGTAGTTGATAGCCAATTTCTTCGGAACATTCTGTCTAGGATTTCCTCTTCTTCGAACCCGTTCAGGCACAGTTTTCCTTTCGTTCCGTGCTTACCCGGCATCTCTGATTACCAGCGAGCTTGGAATGGTGCGCGTTCGCTCACATGGGATACCAATGACGCGGATGCTGGGGCCCATACAGTGGCGTAGATCCGAGCAATGTTAACGAGCCCTTCTAGAAAAGCTAGTACAGAATCTCACGATCGGGCCAAGTGCTACCTCGAAACGTTATGTGCATCCTCGCGCCACGGACTTCGATTTCGCTGTCGAGGTTCCTTAACGAAGAGAGCAACAAGTAGACGATCGGGCTTCTCGGTTGAGTGCTGCTGAAAATTCTCTAAATCGTAGTGACCTACAGCCTCCGCGGGAAGATATGCAAATGGTCCGATCGGCGAGAGGATTGCACGAGAAAGAACGCGAGGAATTCTTCCGCGAAGAAAATTAACTCGTTCCCCCGCGTCCAGCCCCCTGTCCTCTCCGCCTGCGATGCATCGGTTTCGCCGCGGAGAGAAACGAGCGCATAAAATGCGGACGGAGCCGCGAAGGATCCTCTCGTTTCGCTCGGTTCGTCCTGGAGGAATCGCATACCTGAGCGCCTGACGTCACTAGAGGAAGAAGGACGCGCGTCGGCCAAAGACGCTTCTGATTTTATATATACACGGACACGGTACAGAGCCCGGGCCCTCTTGAGCAAGCAACCTGCCTCTATAAATAGGATATCCGGTCGGTCCGCTAATTATACTTCGATGCGTGCTGTCCGCATCGCGAAACTTTGCACGAAATCTCGGCCGATCCGGAATTTCCACGGCAATTATCGCCTCTAGGAAGCAGCGCGGAAAGGCGGGGAAAAATAATTAAGACGGGTCCCCCGTTAATTGCGCCCGCGGCATTGTCTCACGGTCGTTGAAATCCCCCGGCGCGGTTAGCGCGCGAGCCGAGGCTTTCTTGGGAATCGATCGCCTCGCGGAAGGGAGGCACGGGGGCGGGAATTAAAAAGTACAATTCGTTGATGAAGATAAGCGCATGGGAGAGCGCCGGACGTCTTTGCTCTGCCATCATCGGGGAATTGACGGGGGCGCATTGTTGATGTTTCAGATACCATTCTTTTTCTCGTGAACGAGTGAAGAAACAACACCGCCACCATGGACGCGATCAAGAAGAAGATGCAGGGAATGAAGCTGGAGAAGGACAACGCGATGGATCGCGCGTTGCTCTGCGAACAGCAGGCTCGTGATGCGAACGCGCGAGCCGAGAAGGTAAATAAGAAATTACTAAAAATGACAGTCGATCGAGTGGCAGTCTCGCGAAGATAAAACTTGCCGCATGGGGTCCCTTAAATAAATAAGAGAAAAAAAAGTAACTCGATACACGTGAAAGTTCCAAAATTGTCCGTTCACGTCTGTCCGAGGCGCGGGGTAAAAATAGCGATGAAGTAATCGCGCCGTAATAAAAATGCAATATAGAATTGGCAACCGCTCAAAAATTTTAATTATAGATCTGGAACTTTAGCGTGCCTCGGGAACTACCGTAGATTCTATATTCCGTCGTTCTAATCTAATCTACTCGTTTTTGCAAAGGCTGAGGAAGAGGCTCGCGCCTTACAAAAGAAGATCCAGACCATTGAAAATGAACTCGACCAGACTCAGGAGGCCCTCATGCAGGTCAATGCTAAGCTGGAGGAGAAAGACAAGGCGTTGCAGAACGTGAGTACTCACCGCACATATCACCCGATGAATTCTCAAAATGAATTATAAAGACAAACTATCAAACATACTTAAAAACAAAAGTGAAATTTCGATTCGACGCTTCGAATCGATTTTGCGTTTCTTCCTGAGTAATCCATAGTTTCAGCCACGTATAAACTGCACAGAAATAAACAAATACAATATTCCTTGTGTATAAACATTGATCTACGAGTACAGCGAAAGTTGTTGCACGAAAATGCTTAGAAAAGTAAGCACAGATGAAGTTTTAACGCGGAACATTCAAACTGTTATCAATTACCGCGCGCTATTATCGACAGCAAGTTGACTATTTAGCTACGAGATGTCGCGGCGATCCCGCGCAGGCGCCTCCACCGCGAAAGAGCGGGTTCCCCGCGAAGCGAGCGCACAGTCGAGCGTTAGTACGCGGTGCCGCCGCTTCGTTGGTTCGGCGGCGCTCGGCGAACCTCGGTTCCGCGTTGTTAGTAGTAGTGGGGCCGCGTGGAGAGGGTAACCTGGATCGCGCATAGAGCAATAGAGACGGGGAAAGAGAGAGAGAAAGGAAGATAGAAATCGGAGCACGGACGGTGCAGCGAGCGGAGACCAGCGTGTCTCCTCTCGTGCATGCGTTCGGCGGTGCCGCACTGTGTGTGCGTGCACACAGAGGGAGCGAGCAGAAAGGCGTATGCGTGGCGCGGTGAGAAACGTGTTACGAACAGTGACAGACAAGATGGCGGTGCGCCTTGTGCGGTGGTAGTATCGGTGGTGCATAGAGCACGTTGGAAAAAAGGAACGGTGGAACGAAAGGGGTTAGGAAAGGGTTGGCAGCTGGATAGCGCAGCATGGAGCCAGCTCTCGCGTCGTCCACGAGACGTCGCGGTCATCAGCACCATCCTCGACACGCTACCCGTCGACGTCTCGACGCATCCAGCAGAGGACCCGCGCAGTGTGGCCCTGCTGGGATTGTCAAAGGTAACAACAACGACACGTCCACCACCACCGTTTCGCCGAGGCTCGAGGAAAAGAGCACTGTCATCATCGACACGGAAAGCTCCCCGTCGGTGACACGTTCCAAGATCGTCGGCGGGAGGTGGAACCGCGATCCGTCGGCCAAGCATGCGGCCGCGCAAGAACGCACGAACAAGGGCAACAATGATCCCGAACACGATGACAGACGAGAGAACGTCCCGCAAAGGCTCGCGCAGTGTAGCCCGGACGTTCTCGACGAACGACGCGAACAGCAATCGGTTCGCGAGAGAAACGAGAAGGAGAGCTGTGACAGCATCGAAACCGAGACACTATCGGATAAGTCTCGAGCAAGACCACGTGGGAAAGCGATACCCGAGGACGAGTCGATCGAAACGAGAAACAAAGACGATCCACTGCAGCCTGAGCACGCGGTCGCGAGGGCTCGCGGTGATGGGAACTCCGACGACGAGTCACAGAACGTCGAGGAGGATCCGGAGCTGGCCGAGCTGGCCAAGCTTCGATGTCCAAGCGAGAGAGCAGAGGTACAAGCCGAAAGAGAGGCCAAACGGGGAAGAAGATGCGCCGATTATCCTGGATTGGCGTTCGGTTCTTCCATATTCTCCAGCGACACGATGATGAAGTTCAGTCTCATAAGGAACGAACTGCAGAACATTATGGGCAACCAGCTGAAACGGGTCAGTATCGCATGCTGATGCACCCGGTACATAGACGCGTTGCGCGGTGGAAGGTCACCGCGCGACGTGACCTTGGCGCATCGTGACGTAAGCCAGTGGACCCCTGGGGGTCATTTGGCCCCTCGATAACGAATAGCGCTACATTGCCGGTCAAAGTCTCGCTCTCTCTCTCTCTCTCTCTCTCTCTCTTAAGCTTGCCCCGTACTCCGTTGCTCTTCGTCCGTCTCGCGCTCGGTTCCCTCGGCTTTACTGGTCTTGTCGCGTCGAACGAGGTAATCTTCGTGAATTCGATACCATATAAGGAGGAGAGCGGATAAAAATACGCGTCGTTGAGTTAGGTGATCTAGCGGTTACCCGCGACGACTCTACAGGCCGTTAGATCGAAGTTTGTTCCGAGTTAGAATAACATGCCTCTCGTATTGCCATCGCACTTTTCTATCTAACTAAACGCTCTTTTCCCTGCGTTCATCCTGGAAAATTACCGAACCGCCACGAATACTGATTAGAGAAAGGCGTGAATTAAGGCCAGAATTTCTCGCTGCCACTTGGAAATCGAAATCGCTTCTCGGCGCGTTATCGCGTTAAATGAATAATGCACCAGTTGTCGCGGTCTTGTAATAATAATTAAGAGACCATTGCGGAGTGCTGCTCGAGCGGCAAAGGCCTCCTTGCGGAGCTTAACGACGCACGATCGCCCGACAAAGAACGCTTATTGTTAGGGTTAGTGAACGGGGACAATGGGTGTAAGCCTGATTCTTTCGCCCGACATCGACGAACATTCTTGCAGAGACAGGTCCCAGGGGCCTTGCATCGAATGGCGCGAATCTTTAAATTATTTACGAGCACGTATGTGTGCAGCGACGTGACGTTTTCACTTGATCGTTTGGGAGCAGACGGCCCCACCTTTCGTTTAAATTGTATGACGTGTTCGTGCGTCGGATACGGCACTGCTATTCTTTGAACCATTATCAGTTTATCGCGGGCACACATCGATTGAGAAGCAATACAAATATTTTAGCAAATACTTATCACTAAGGCTTTATAGATAATGTTTGAAAATATTTCATGAATTAGCTCAGTATTTTATATGCTCGTGTCTTGTAAAATGTTTCTATCCTCGATTTAATTTTAAAGCGTCCCATTGCATAGATCTTTCGAATAATACTAACGGATTCTTGTGCATCCTGAGTAAACAGTATTTTCAAAGAATTATTTTCAAAACGGACCCCTGCGCTGACGTTGCTGGCGTGCCTTGGAAAACCAAACACAAGTAGCACTAACATTCTAAAAATACGTGGCGGCTGTGTACGGATCCAGCAGCTCTTTTATTCGGCGCTCCAAGGGCATTGCGTAAGCGTATTGCTCCCGGAACGCGCTCCCACAAATCCGCTTCGTTTAGAAGCGTTTAAAACGGCCGCGTTAGAACGTTGTAGAGCGATTGCAACACGTCCGTGCCGTGTTGCACGAATTCAAAACGCGCTCTATGCATACGTGTCCGTTCTGTCCACGACCTTTGGAGCTTGGATCAGTTTCTTTGGCTCTTTTATCTACGATGTTTACGCATCGCGTTCCGCGATTTCTCACGAATCAATATACTGCCATCTACATCCTTATTATTCGCATAATTCACGCGACGAGCTATAGGTTCGATTTGAAACTTAATTCGAAATCTGATTGGACATCACTCGATTCGCCTTCATTCGAATGCACGCCTGTACGTGATATTTGAATTTGAAGTAGGGCCATCGATAACTAGGTGGAGCTGGTAGCTGTAGTTGTGCGCGAGCCAGACGCACACGCAATCGCTCTGAGAATTTAAATCATATGTTTACTCCAATTTTTCCGTTGCATTTGTTCTTAGAAACTCAGACCGGTTTCATTAAAATAACGAAATACTTTCATTAAAATATATACTTTATTAGAGTCATATCAATTATTGAATATATCCTCGCGTTTACGATGAACTGACGTCATGTCAATTTAAGGTGACACGCATTCCCCCGATTACGTCACGTTTCTCTTCGCGTCGCTACTTAACACCCGAATAAAATACATTCAAACAGTTCATTACGCGTCCCTGTCAATTTCAATATCCGATTACATCCCGCGGTTCATAGATGGCGCTTTGACATCGGTATCTCTTATTCCGTTATGTTTTATGAGAGCCGGCCAGATAATTGCGTTACACTTTGACCTTCGAGTCAATGAATCTCGTGTATCGGAACAAATTGAGCGTTCACTCTCTAACAACCCTCGTGTCGTTGATCCCCATTTTTATTTAAATATCCGCTTCGTACGTCCATCTCGCGATTAGCAGCAATCTACCACGCAACGCGCAGTAGAGTGATTACTGGAAAGGATATATTCACGATGCCAAAGCAGAATGATCGAAACAACGCAGTGATTGTTGTCGAGCGTCGATTCGAACGGTCGGCCGCGCTCGGGACGGGCGCGGTATTTCCGGGGCTTTGCGCGCGACGACACGTCGATTGGCGTAGCGATACTCGGCGTGCGCATCACGATTCGTGACGCGGTCGCAACAACAAAAAAAGAAGAGGCATCTAATCACTGAACTGAGTTACTCGACTATGATTCATGATCGAGTGGGGATCCTCCAAGCAATATGGATGTTAAATTCTTTACCCCGGTGCACATTTCCGCGAAATAATATCCAAGTAGCGTCGCAACAAGGGCAAGGGACTATTTCACGTCCCCAGAGTATTAACGCGCATGCGCGCGAAGGCCGGGGGCGGCCATCTTGCTTTCCAGTCAACAGCAGCCAGTGGTCGTCAGTGCACGACAGCTCGGTGGCTACGAAACTCTCTCTCTAACACGGGTGCCGGTCGCCTATCGTAACCCCGACATACTTCGTCCTCGTTGCGTCGTGTTCACCAGTTTATCCTTGCAACCCCGATCCTTGTGTCCACGCGTCTCGAGATCCACCTCGATCCCCATTCTACCCCGTGTGTACGAGGCTCGCGATCGCGGCGTTTATAATACGGCGAGGGAACGCTACGCGCGTGGATTCTGCCAGCATGTCGACGCAAATGCAAGGGACCCTTCTCGACGTGCTGAAGAAGAAGATGAGGCAGACCAAGGAGGAGATGGAGAAATACAAGGACGAGTGCGAGGAGTATAAGAAGCGGCTGCAGTTGGAAGCGATGCGCCGCGAGGAAGTGAGTGAGAATTCGACTCATGACCACCTTCTCTTCTCCGTGTTCCCCCGTGCACGCCGTGAAACAACTCGGCCGCGCACCATGTAGCCCCCATCGTCGTTGGGGACGATCTTCGTCGATCTTGCTCCTACCTGTGCCTCCTCCTTCTCGATCTCGATTTATAACCTGCTCGAACGTGCGTCGCACGCTCGGCCCGATCCTTTCGCGTCACCGCGACAGGAACAGGAACCGAGCGCACGGAAGACGGGAGAATTGAGTGAGGTTTTCATCGAACCGCACGGGAACGAATGCGGGAGCATCGCGAGCGGCTCGCCCCGTGGATGGAATCGTGTCGGTTTTGCGGCCCCGATCGATTCGTCTCGCGGCGAACCTTGCCGTGCGGTTAATTTCATCGGGGACGGACCACCGTGCACACGATCCGCGGCGTGTCTTTACCGGAAATATGGTGCTCAACTTGACTTGGTGCCCGTTCGGAAAAGTATCGATCCGCGGCGCGAATTTAGTTAGGGGATATGGACAAGTCGAACCGGGTGGGCGGTAATGTAATTTCGACTGATGAGGGATCGTTGAGTCGTCGAACGCTGTGCGAGGTCTATTTTCATGCATTAACACGAAACGCCGGGGCCGGCGTCCACACGGGTATAGGATCGATCGTGAGTGTCAGGCACGTCGTCGTCAGGCTGGGTTGTGGCCGCGGGAGGGGCGAGGAGAGGGTACATGGAGTCGACTCGCACTCGAGACATTCTTGATACAACGAGGACCGGCTTGAAAACTCACCTCACCCACCCTCCTCCCGTCCGCCGGCGATCCTCCGTGCATCTGAAAATATTGTAACAGTAACATGGGGGAGAAGTTAATAACGGTGCGCAATGCGCTAAACGCTCGGTCGCTGCCACGCTTCGACTCGCATTTTCGATGCTCAGGTTGGTAGCGCCCGGTACATGGACGATTGCCGGTCGATTTTTTTAATTGTGCGATCTGGTAGCTCGCTCGCGCGGACCTTTCATGAAAATTAACCGCAGGATAGCATCCGATAGGCGTTTTTCTTTCCAGGGCAATCGCATTTATTCCTCTTGTGTCTGTCGTGCGGCAGAAGCTAACGGAGTGTTTTTTTAAGCACTTTTGAAATATTATTACACGTGAGACGGTCGTTTCTTATACTGGTAACAATTTTCTTTGTAGTTGGAATGTTCTTTAAGCTAGATAAGGAAGTTTCTCGTACTCGGTATTTGAAATATCGAATTCTGTAGCGTATAGGCGGAATTGTTGGAGTGAATCGTGAATCTTGGCACGTTAAGTTAGTTCAATATTGAGTTCAATAGATAGGCGCGAAGGGATAGGAGTACCTACCCTTGATTTTAGCATTGCAAGCCTCGATCTAACAAGTTTCCAGCGTACTACAGATTTTTCTGCCATCCGTGCAGCAATCGCTCGAGTTTAATCCAATACTTGAAATGTTCCAGTCGGTTTGGAGTAATTTTCGAACGATTTCTAATGTTCACGAACGTGTGACTCGTTGAAATTCTGGGGTTGAACACCACCTTGAGAGAACCTCGAGTATGATGACGATGCGACAATAAGATGCTTACGTACCAAAAATCATCGTTCCTTTTTTTAACGACGAACCGCTGACATTCCAACGGTGTGCTATTTACACGAGTGACATTTAACTCGCCAACACGTAAGGTCGAAGAAATGTATTTTTTTCATTGACTCTTGTAAACTTCGATATCCTCTCGTCTACAGTAACAAGACCATACAGAATTATCGATTAAAGAAGTAACTGAAGCAGGGCTCCTAAGCGGGTATATTACTTTACAAGTATTTCGTAGAAGTATCTTCTGTTTGACTTAGGCAAACATATACGGTGCTTCATGATTCAAGGAAGCGTAGGTAATTTCAACATTACTTTCTTATTCCTTTCACAAACTAGCCACGTAAAATCCTTGATTAAACTTCTAACTTCTCCTATTGGCCCCTTTAATTAAATATCAAAGAAGACACCAGTACAATAGAATTCCTTGCGCATCACCTATTTATTTCTCCCATCAAGAGTCTCTTCTAAGTCAACCCTCGTATCTAGCACAGTCTGTACATCTCCCAAGTCTGTTCTATTGAACAGTTATCAGAGTGCTCCGAATACCCAATGAAAGAGAGGAAGCAGGGATCCGAAGGAAAAGAACTAAAGAACAAAGGATATATTCCTCGCTATTACGCCATAGAAATTAACCTTGGACACGATCCAAAAAATGTCAACATATCCCCGTGACGACGGTGTGCACTTTATGGCGCGCGGGCGTCCTAAAAGGCCAGCGGATGGAAGCTCGTTGGAGCTTCACTAACAAGCTTTTGTGATCGAGCAATCAAGTGCACTGCCGCACGCGGTCCTTTTTTTCTCTCTTACCTCCAATGGCACCGGATCGTACTCGACCAGGTACACGTTCCTCGATGTATCCTGCGCGTGGTATTGTCTCTCACGGCGAGATTCGTCAAGCTCAGAGACGCGAGGCTGGTTCATTGATTTCCTTGGTATCGACGGATTTAGCACGAACCGTGAAAGTGCTGCGTATATACGATCCACATACGACAGGCACGTGGCCGGTCTCGTTCAGGAGTTTACATAATGGAGAATCTATTGTCTCCATCCTGGAAGCCGATTTATTAATAAACAACGTGTCGCCGCGCTTGGCCACGAAGGATCGTTTAGTCTGATTGATTTAGGTCGATCGATCTATACTTCTCGATCTACAACGCGTTGAATATCGAGCAAGATATGTAAATACGGTCAACGAAGACTCTGAGTCACCTAATATTTTTCGTCGAGGGTAATCAGTTCGAGTAGAGTTTCCTTTTTAATGTAGGATTTAGTGTGTGGATCACCGTGATTTGTTAGCAACGGTCATATATCGCGTCGAATTAACAGAACGGTAATGGAGGCAACGAAGGGTGATCCGTGGCGGAAGTTTGGCATACTTACCAGCATTACCGCGGATACTATCGACGAGACCTGTTCGACTGTGCCAGAATGAGTGGGCGTGACGGTTTCCCTCGAGTACAAAGTCGGTGCATCGTTGATAACGATAACTATTCGCAACAAAAGCCATTCATTCTAAGCGACTTAGAAACTACACGACAGGAATCTTGAAACAGATTATCAAACTTCACGTTGCAACTCTATGAAAATTATAAGATTGCAACGCTAATCACAAGCTTAAAAATTAGTTAATAGACTTATTGAATATTAAGGTTAAAGAAAGAAGCCTGTTGCGCAATAAGCTTCTTCTCGAAGATCCCATTGAGAAGCAAGCCTAATTTTTCTGCGAGATAAGATAGCCGCTATCGAAACAATCCTCGCTATTGCCTCAATTATTTCGTGCGTGTCATCGGCCAACGGAGAATACCTAGGTGTGACGAATGGTCCGGATACGAAGTTGATACACGGCTTGTAAACAGTAACACGCGCACAAAAGTATGCGCACGGTGAATTAGGATTTATCCGCTCGGTAGACAATCGTCGCAGGTGCAGCTGCCCGCTAACGGGGACAAGGGCCTGGAATTGCGTGTACTATACAAGTACACGCGTAATCGAGCGTTAAGTAATTTACATTTGTAAGGGCGCACGGTTCGCTTCGTTTGATGTAACGCGCACCGAGCAAACTCTCCTTTCAATAGCTCCGAGTTCGCTGGACGTTAATTACAGACCCGCTTAATTGCGATCGAACCTTGCCTGACCCATTTATAGTTCTGTTTAGTAAACTTAGTGAAGTAGTTGCTGGGTGTAAACAATTGCACGTTACCTTTCGTTGATGCGTGCCGTTAATCGACTTGAAGCAAATCATCTTAATTAACATGGAAACAAAATACAAAGTCGATAGGATTAATATCAAAGAATCACTAGTTGCCTTTCCAAAGAAAGCTTCTTCGAAACGCGAGTAGTCCTCCACCTGTAGAATGGAAACCCGTATGAATTTGATTAACCGAGATTATTCAGAATGGATTTTCATGCGAGTCATCGGATCCGCGAAGCGTTACGACGCCAGTTTTAATTGCAAGACGAGCGATCTTTCTGTTCGCGATAAGCTCCACTTTTGTCTCGGACGAGCGTTCGCAGTGGGCAGGCATGCAAATGTGCGCAGAAACGCGCGGATGCTGTGAAAATTGGTGACGCGCGCGGATGACCCATTCAATTAAGCCGCTCGATGCAGCGAGCTACGATTCGAGGAAGCCCGCCTGGGTCATTGATATGCGAATCGAGCGTAGACCTTGACGATGGTCGCGACGAATCGCGATCACGTGTTGCGCGTCGCAGCTCTAAGCCTCACCTTTTCCTTCTTTCACCGGAGAGAATTCACGAGGAATCCCTGCTGCAAGCTAACCGCATCTGGCGACCGAATCGTTTCAAAGTTCAGCCGTGCAGTTGTTCTGTATCAACGAAGATACCTTATCTAGCTCTTTATCTTAACTTTGTTAGTTCGTTCAAGATTTATTGCGGCCTTGCAGTTTACCCGAGCTGCGATCCCTTAAGCGATATCTGTCTTCCAACGTGGCTAAACTATGGAAATATTACTCACTGCTCGATTTTCTACTAAATTGCTCTGTTGTTTAACGCGAGCCTTGGTTGTGCTAGTTGTAACGAGCAGTGGGCACTCAAGTATGTTTGCATCATCGAGCAACAGGCGAACTTGAACTTAGTTCTTCGGTCGTAGTAGGCGATAAAGCTACTCGCAGTAAATCGTTGAATACTCGGTGTAATAAATGAATTCGTGACGCGGTTGGTTACTTGAATTAACGGTGAATTTTCTTTTCTGTTTGCAGGCTGAATCCGAAGTGGCCGCTCTGAATCGTCGTATCCAATTGTTGGAGGAGGACCTCGAGAGATCCGAGGAACGCCTCGCTACCGCCACTGCTAAATTAGCAGAGGCGTCGCAGGCCGCAGATGAGAGCGAACGGTAAACGATGCCACACTTTTATCATTTCATTCTTGATGACGATCATCGAACGGCCACGTAATTTTTATAAATACCCGTACGATGCCGGCCAGCGCATAAGCGAGCAGCGAAAATACGCTCTCGTACGGATATTTATAAGGAGGCTCGCGTCGACGAGCATAGCAGCCGTTTTACTCAATGGGTAGATAATGTTAGGCCCCCATTGGGATATATCGATTCAGGTGAAAGTGTGCTTCATGCACGTCGCTCGATGGCGGCAAGTTCACGGTCTGAACTCGAAATACCGAGGAGTTGTTTGTTGTTACAGACTTGCAATTAGATTCTCCATGAATTAAGGATTTGTGAAATTTCTCGATTGGAGTGGGTGTATTTTACTTGCAGATTCTCAGATATAGAAATTGTGTTTTGTATCGTCTACTGTTATCTACCCTGCGAGATAAAATAGATTAATCCTCTTAGGACTTTAAAACCAAGGATTAGATTCAGATAGTTCATGAATTCTCATTCTGAACTGGTCTAAAATTATTGTGCAAGGAACAGATTACAAATTTTGGTTAAATGAGGGGTTTAAGATAATAAGCAGTAGTGAAGTAGAAAAGGAACTTGATTCATGTAATATTATATGTTTATTTGGTATGTAATTTATACAACATTCTAGATTTTTCAAAGTGTAGGGACACTTCACTCGACCAAAAGGTTATTTGTCACATTTTGGTCGTAATAATTCCTCCACAATAATTTTAGACTGTAATCCAAAATTTTTCCAAACGAAAAGCTAGTCGATGCTGAAAGAAATCGAGCTGAAAGAGCGAACACTCTCGAAAGGCCACATTCTACGTTCAGATCTATTTATAAGACAACACAGCATTCAATGATGTGCATTATAATGATAATCTTTCGTTGTTAACATTGTGCCAAATATAGAGCTGAACGAGTTACAGTCGCCTAATAATCGAATGCACGCATAGGCGTGATTGCAGATAGACAAGAACACAGGTAGCAATTACCGTGACTTCACGAACCGTGTATTTTCATTACGCACGCGCAAAGTGGGTGTTTAATTAGAAAATGATGCGATTAGAGTTAACTTCAATGTCGCTTAATCAACTGCTTATCAGAATCAGAGACAACATCTTCTTTCACCAACAATTTCTTATAAAAACCATCAAGCTTTCTCTTCGCATTAATCAGCTCAGAAATGTTATAAACAGCGAACGAATTTAATCAGATTAATCAGTGTTCGCTCTTTCACTGGAATATCAATTAGCATCGGAAACTTGTTATCGATAGGACTAACCTTTCGACGTTGAAAGAACCCCGAGAATCAATTTTTACAATAATGTCCACTTGATCGTTGCTCGCGTTGATAAAGATTATCGGCGATCGAAGCCACGATTTCAAGATCCACGTCTATTTCGAATCGACTACGACTATGCGCCCGTGCACACAACTAGCGGATATGTAGATGATTTATCGCGGTTGATAACAGAATGACGCGTTCGCGGTTTTCTTTTCGCGATAGCCAGCGGAGAATCCGCGAATTCTGCAACGGGAGCAATATTTTATCGACGCTTTATTCCTTGGGGTATACTGTCGCTGCACGATAAGTTCTCTAAAGATATACCAGTCAGAAAGTTTTCGTGTAAGAATGATTCACAACCTTCGAGCTTAGTCATTTAAACGTTTCCATTTACAATTCAAGTAGCTTCACCTCGTCACTGGCCCAATTCTATTATTTTCATCGCGTTGGATTATAAAAGATGTCGCGATTATCCTCTCGTGGGAGGCCAGCAGCTAGTATCACAGATTCGCGAGAGACTTTGCCGTGCGCCGGTGATGTTTCTTTCAACGGCGATGAAATAGATGCTAAAAATAATCGATCGCTAGGATACGCAAGGCACTCGAAAACCGTACCAATATGGAGGATGACCGGGTATCATTGTTGGAGCAGCAGCTAGCACAGGCTAAACTGATCGCCGAGGAGGCGGATAAGAAATACGAGGAGGTGGGTCACGTACCAGCGACAAGTTAACGATTTCTACCAAAAGAATCCTTCGGGAACGAGTCAGTGGTTACCTTGACGAGCCCGTTTTCAAAATCCAAAGACACTTAAAAGCGAACTACATTAAACTTTCTTTTACCTCTCAACCAGAAGAATATCTCCTTACACCACAACGTGCGATTAATTATAATCGCTTTCTACTTGCAATTTTGTATACCCCATCTTGAGCCACTTGTTGGGTCGTTGTCCATCACGAACTCGAGTGCATTGATGTAACTTCTTACAGTTTCATAAATCACTTTAGTATCCACAAGTTAATCCAATCTTAACTCGGCTCGTCAAGATCGACCACCCACTTGGTCCTGGAGGTGTAGCCTCTTTACAGAATCGTCAATAGGTAGCAGGAAAGCGGAATTGTCGCGGACCACAAGGAAATCCTCGTCCGCTGGGACGAGGCGGCGATAATCTATGTCTCGTTTCTCTATAGTTCGTTTGTTTCGCCCGTAAAGTATGTTAATCCCGAATTCTTTGTGGTAATTATTAAAGAGCCCGCAAGATTCTTGAGAATCGCAGCTTGGCAGATGAAGAGCGCATGGACGCCCTCGAAAATCAGCTGAAGGAGGCCAGGTTCCTTGCTGAAGAGGCCGACAAGAAATACGATGAGGTTCGCGAGCCCACGACTGTCGAGCGTGACGGCTGCAGTGATAATGATAATAATGATAAAAATAACGATGATCACGATGATGGTTCCTAGTTGATAGTCGAGATAGTGCCTAACCCCATAACTCTCTGTCTTCTCTCTGTGTGCTCGAAAGAACCGTGGCCCGGTATACACGTATCCTACCTAGCAGCGCGCTTCTCGATCGATCGAAATTCAACGCGGGTAAAAAAAACACCGGGAAGTTAACGCGACCGATCGACCGACCCGGGGGTCGTCGATCCTTAAAAGTTTATTCGAAGAGAGCCGGGGCTAGCGGTGCCCCGACTCGGCTTATAAAAGTGTTTCAGGGAAAGGAGAGAATGAAATAGTAATCGTGATTTTATTAATCGTCTGTGATTTCGTCGAGCAAGTGAGATGATTACCGACGGGGTAACAAGTGCAGTGTTCAAATCATTCAGATTCGGGATTAAGAGAAGAAAAAAATATAATAAATGTAATTAGAATGGGAAACAGTGGTGATGCACGCGTACTAATATCAGTGTCACGTGTTTTGAGCGCGACTTAACCGTAGAGCCGCTGTATATCTGTGATTTCCAAGTGTTTGTTGGAGCAAAGACGTGAAGGAGGAAAGAAAAGAGAAATAAGTTTCCCAAGTGCCAGTTTCATATTTAAAAAAGAAAATAGACGGGGAGGGGAGATATGAAAATTTAGTTCGTTCGATAAAGTCGAGGAAGCCTTTCACCGCGAGGGATCGTCTCTCAATCGTTCATCAGTATCGTGGATGTTGGTCCGCGTGCTCGGTTTGTTTTACCGGAAACTGGCCCCGCAAACGGTTAATCCTGTGTTGTGATACGAAGGCGAGATCGTAGCTCGGTCTCGTTGCAATAATGGTGCTGCTTTTGTCCAAAGACTCCCTTTTCGCTTTGCCTGGAATTCGGAACGTGCTCGTACCTCCGAGAACAAAAAAAACTCCGAACACAAATCCATCTGTTATGGTAGGTGGTGTCCACGTTGAAGTTGCAAGGATTAGGAAACGAGCTAGCTTTAACGCACGAATACAACCGATATATTAATTAAATTGTTCAAACATACTCGAACTTCTCGCAGAGGAGGAATAATTGTTGCATTTCTCGGCTTTGCAGTATAGAATGACGATGCCCCGTGAAAGTTTCCCCATTGCGAAAACGCAATTACAGGCACGAACGAATCACGGCTATGCCGGGCGTAATATTAATCTACTTGGTAGCATTAGACGGGCAAAAAAGAAAGTTCTGCTACGAATTGCTCGCTGTTTCGCGCCACTTGGTAGCAGGTTTCACTAAATCGATACATAACAATGATTTTCTAGCGCTCGCGACGATTTCACGTGCTCGAGAATCGTTGTAACTTCAACGTATCCTATGCGCCTCTAATAACGAACTCTCTCTGATTGGAGAGTAGGTATCCCGATCAACAATTAGGGTGTTGGACCTAATCGCTGTGTGTCGATAATTAACATCTGATTGCAGTGGAGTTTCAGGACCCCCATGGTCTATTCCGACGAACCCTGTTTGCTTATTCTAACGATCTAACCCTCTATAACACTTGTAATTGCAGAAGCTCGGATCACCAGAGGCGAGCCTTAACAGCAACCGTGTGTGACCATTCCTTTCTTTCTCTTTTTTTTTGTCTCAATGCAATAATAATTTATCATTGACCTCCTGTTCCCCGCGATGTGTAAGCGTTACGTAAACTCGCTCCTCGAACGGTATAAATTCACTCGAGTTACATCATCGAGATAAATGGTCGGTGAAAACGTTCTTTTTAGTGTCCGCGATATGTGCAATGATCTAAGAAAAACCGATCAGTGCTATCAGCCACTTTCTATACTAGTTATCATTCGGAACGGTTTTAAAGCTATCGTAATCTCCAAAGGGTAAATCTTCTGCGGAGTCAATCCTTATGCATCCGACGACTTTCACGCGGGGAAGAAGCTACAATAGAATTTGCATCGCAGAAACTTGTTCGTAATTGTTTATTAAACGAAATTGCCGGTTGCGCTCGAAGAGGAGTCGTTTTTCCAAGGGGGTTGCGTCACGCTTGCGCTCGTGCTCAGGAGAAGTTCGTTGCATGCGTAGAAGGAAAGGTCGCCGTAGACAAACGAAAGGGGAATTCCATCGGCGCAACAGTCGTTGAATGTTCGTTTTGCCATCGATTTCGAGGACGGCGTGAATTCCTCGTGCGATTTTTCTATGGCAACCTCAGTGGTCGGGTGGCGCACGAACGGTCCCCTATCCCGTTCGTGCCGAACATCGATTCTGAGAACAAACTCTCAGAAGTTTCGCTTTGTTCTTATCTGCTCCGTCGGTTCTCTTTACGAGATACGCTCCGCAGCTGGAAGAGTGCTTCGATAAACGTTATCTACGAGTCCGTGCTCATAAGTTTCGCGGCTGATCGGCGCGACAGCCTTGAGATCTCATACCGCTTGTATTTCGGGTGAGGCTTGCAAATACCTAGACCGAATCGCTTCGCTCGGTATTGAAATCGATTGGACGCTTCGGATACGTCCGAGTTCCATCTGAGTTGCGTGGCGCGCGAGCGGAGACGGCTACGTTAGCTTCTCGTTTGGCTGGGTAAACGGAGTGGTTTAGCAAAGCACGTTTCACGGTTAGTGTTCCACTGGTTCAATATTTGCGATTCCATCGCGAATGGGACGCGCGGTTCCGCGCAGGAACGCGGAATACTATTGACCCCTTAACCGAGCGCGACCACTTGCCTCGCTCCTCTGTTAGAGATGTTTGCAATGGAACACGGAGAATTAACGGATCGCCAGTGAAGAAATCTTCCGTTTCTCACTGGTCTCTCGAGACTTTATGGCCCTTTAACTCCAACGTTTCCCCAGTTTATCTCTCAACTCCTGTCTGATGAATTCGTCAAGGGGACACTTCACACCGAAATTTAGTATCCCATTTAGTGTCTTGATCTCGTTCGGAGGTGTCTCAGGCCGTGCGTAAAAAACTCTCGCGGACTCGTTGGTCGACTATGCTGTATAAGGTGGAGGAATGTCCCCGCGGAGGGCGAGAACTCTTCCAGCGGCGGTGGTATCTTGGCCGCGGACGGTGCAAGATCGGCGCGAAATCGTCGATCTTGGCCCAGATGCCGGCGAGCCGAGGAAACGAGAGAACGAGGAGAGACCGCGGGGGAGAAAGAGAGGGATAGACGAAACGGAACATAAGGAGAAACCGTGTGTATGTGTCGTTTATACAGGTCGCCCGTAAATTGGCCATGGTTGAGGCCGATCTAGAACGTGCCGAGGAACGCGCCGAGGCCGGAGAGTCGTAAGCATCCGTTTTTAAAAAAAAAAAAAACACAACAGATTAACAGTTCCCCTTGCGTCTTCTGTACCCTGCCTCGTATGCCAGCGAGTTTGTTTCTCCTCCCTCTGTTCGTCGCACTTTCTCGAGTGTCGGGTCCACGGCGACCCGTCCGTCTCGCATCTTTTCACACCCTTCCCAGCATTTCGGCGACGATAACGAACCACCTGTGGCAGTGTCTAAAACGTGTGTGATCTTGTTTTTGGTTTGCGAACTTTAATATCCCTCGTTCGTTGCTAATGAGGCTCCCTTTTTGGTTCGCCCGGCAGTTGTCGGTGTCTGTGCACCAAGCGTTGCTTCCATCAGAATTTTTCCGCTGTTTTCGGCTGAAGGGAAATTGGAGTTGGAAGGGTTTTTGTTTGGATGAGATGTTGGAGGTGTTTGTTAAATAGTAATTGTATCTATTGGGAGAAGGTATACTTTTCGATGAAGATTTCCTTTTGGTTCCACGTTCAAGAGAATGGGATTTAAATAAAACAGATGCGTAGTGGAAAGATTGGTCAAGATTTGTGGTTGTTTGTGGATCCCCTGTTTTAAGCTGTTTTCCATTCTCTTGGAAAAGGAAAACAGGTTTATAGAATCCTTTATTTGAGTAATTTTCAAGCCACAGCCAAGCAGCAGACTCGCAGATGAATGGGGAATGGAGACATAGTAGCTGAACCCTGGACCTTTGCATGCGTTACAGACCATTTTCATTTTGTATTTTTCTTATTCTACTTTTTTTTTAAGTCCTCATATCCTTGCTTTTTCGCATGACACGTGTGGCTGTTGATCACAGGTCGCCAGAAAACTAGTCATGATGGAACAGGATCTCGAGCGTGCCGAGGAAAAGGCGGACCTGTCGGAAGGGTAGGTGGTTCAGTTTGTGCATGGTTCGTTCTTCCCCTGTTTCTTTTTCAAACTCTACACTGATGCTTTTTAACTACGGGTGAACACTGGTCGATTAGAAAAAGTTTACAGTAGCCAACTGTTACTAGAAGTTTCTTGTGCAAATTTTTACGTATTAAATACTCCCGCAAAAATACTATTATTCCCTCCTTAGTTAAAACGTCTTATCTAGCATTTCGAAACAACCAAAGAAACTGAAGTTTTATCATTTTCTTTGAGCCGTTCTTATTTTTCTTCATTCAATTTGAAAAATGTTATCATTATTTTGCAACAGACTAGCATAATAATCTGTAATAGGTGCTCCGGTAGATAAAGTATTATTAAAGTAGCAATTAATTCAACATTTCAGATAGGATATCTTAACCACTTGAAAAGCAGTTAGGTTAAATACGTTAGACTGTTTCTAGATCCGTGCGAAACACGCAGGGTTTTGTAACTTTACTTAGAGGTAAAAAATATGTGAAGATTCGAATGTTTCAACATATCTTGAAAAATTAAAAATGCTAGATAGGCCATTTTACCTAAGGAGGACTGTATACACTTGTTTCGAAACGCCCTGTATAAGAGGGCATTTTAGAAGTTAGAATGAAAAAAGAAACGACCAAGTGTTCGTCCTCAGGGATGAGAACACGCTCAGGTAGGAATCGATGGGGGGATCGAGACCCTTTGTAACCGGCTATTCGTTTTGCAGGAAGATCGTAGAACTGGAAGAGGAACTGCGCGTGGTTGGCAACAACCTGAAGTCCCTCGAGGTCTCCGAAGAGAAGGTAAATGCACCGATTCATTTGCAGTAGGGAAATACCTACGAAATCTTGGTACATCTATTCACTTTCTCTTCCTTTCGAGTTCACTTTCGTAAGAATCGCGACAAGTACGAGCCTCGAATCTTTCTAACGTTTTTTGCCCCGTCGCTTAACAACCAAATTTATAAGTTTCGTCGAATTAAATGCGAGCTGATTTCAGGTACTTCGTAATACACGGAACTTTTAATATTACGGAATTATTCGCAATAAACAATACACTGCCAGTTAGAAGAACCATTCCCGCGAACAATGCACCTCGTAACGTTATTCCCATTACCGTATTCTTTCCCACTCATCGCAGACAGCAAAACCTATGCCTTCGGAGAAATTGCACCCCGCGAAAGTTGCCTGAAGCCGAAACAAAGAAATCAGGAAGGAAGAGCACGCGTTACGTACACTTTCAGTGATTAGCAAAAGCCATCGCGCAATTCGCCATGATCGACGCGAAATTAATTCGCCGAAGTACGAAGTGCAGAGGTTTTGACGGATCATCGCGTTTGTCGTAAACGAGTTCGACGAGACCGCGTATAAAGTTCGCCGCCGAGTAGATTTGCGTGTCGAGGCGATAGAGAATTTTCTTTCGAGATACATAATGCTGACGTTACTGTACGTAGGCCAACCAGCGCGAGGAGGAGTACAAGAACCAAATTAAGACTCTTACCACTCGTCTAAAGGAGGTACAGATCCTTTGAAGAGTGTTCTGCATCTCATTTTGCCAAGTGTGATTTGTTGTCGCGAGACGTTGATCGATTTTTACTAAACCATTAACTCGTTCACCACGCTCACCCTTTTCATCTATGCATCACTTCTACCAACAACCATCGTTTCCTTTCATTAATTGTGTGTCTCAGTATGTTTTTTTAATTTTTGTAACCCTAACGTGTGGCCGTTTTTTCTTTTTTTGCGCTTCACTAAAACTAGGCGACACAAAGAGAGGAGACTTTCGTGGGGCAGGTGAAGATACTGGATAGTCAATTGAAAGAGGTAAGTAGTCGATGAGTCGAACCTGAAGTGACACTAGAGGAATATTTTAAGTCCGTGACTTCTCGTGAAAAGTTCCGAAAACTATTTTCTTTTCCGTCGGAGCTACGGGCTCTCCTCAATTTTATAATCCTGTCCGTGGTAGTTAAATCAAAGTAGATATCAATTCTTTTGTACGAACTTTCCCTTCGTTTTGCACATCTTTCCCATTTCAGTCGAGTACTGATATTTGATATATTACGCATAAGTATGGAGCATGGACAGAGGAATCGTAGAGTAATCATTAATTGACGTTTAATTAGCGTTGAGCGAGAGTTAGAGGGATATTGGTATCATCAGAGTTTGCATTACGAAGGTACGAATATTGGAGTGTTCAAATTTTTCGTAACGAAGATTGAAATAACGATAGAGACTGACTAACATTAATCACAAGTTTATTGGAGAAGAAAGAGTTCGAGCATGGAGTGGAACTTTACTAATAAGAAATAACGAGATTACTATAAAATCGTCGATTTTAAAATGATAAGCAATGCTTCTCGACTTTAATATTCTATTCGAACCTGATTTACGTATGCATAATGCGTTTTGTACATTGCTACCGATGTACGCGTGAAATTTTCACACGCGCGAAGTTTTAAAATCGACAACAAATCACGTGTAAAGCTATACCATTGCGCGTACTTACCTATTCTTCCTGTTTCCATAGGCTGAAGCTCGTGCCGAGTTCGCAGAAAGATCCGTGCAGAAACTCCAGAAGGAGGTCGACAGGCTCGAAGGTGCGTATTCATCAGACCTTCTCATTCATTTCATCCTTCAGAATTTTTCGTTAGGGAGACTTTTATTTGCTCGAAGAGCCGTTACGAACTTCCTTTCAATTCGATGATCATACCGTAGAAACATTTCAGTTGGACTCTCTAGCATTAGACCTGTTCTTTAAACACTTAGCATAAGAAAGAGAGAGAGAGAACTGCAAATCGAGAACTGAATATCAGAGGGAGCAGAATATGAAAAGTCAGGCTGTACCAAAAGCTATTAGATAGGGATTCATCCGCACCCATTGAACCTTTACTTGTTTCCAAATTCACGTAAAATTAATTCGTACCAATTCGTTCTACGAAATAATCTTATCCCAAGTAACAATTTGGAGTGTGATACACTTGCGAGGGGAGGAACAGTGGTTGAAAATACGCATTTCCAACGAGTCGAAGCTCAGTGAAGTTGGCACCTGCAGTTTTATCTGCGATTCGTTAAAAATGCGTGCTTGCGCCTTTGTTCCTCTTCTCTGTTAAGGAAAAGAACCCATCGACGGTCTGGATAGGCTGAATCTACAGAGCGATTCCCCTCGAATTCCAGTCCGATCGACTGATTCTGCTCCTCTCCGTAAAACATCATCCGTGTCGTTCCCCCTGAAAAGAACGAATCGCGGTCCCATAAGCCGTCAGAAGCGTCTAACAGCAAGCGGCGACCACTGACGATGCAGTCGTGGTCGCGTGTGACGTGTGCATATTCACCCCAGTTCTCTAACCGGCGACTGCAGTTTTGCTCTGTGGCTTGCGTGTGCGTTTTGCTCTCCCTCTAACCAGTAATCTTTCCAGACGACCTTGCCGCCGAGAGAGAGAAAAACAAATTGCTCCAGGAGGAGATGGAAGCCACCCTGCATGACATCCAGAACATGTAGATCGTGTGTCTCGCGGCGGACAGAAAGACAAAAAGAAACTACACACACACACAAACACACACAATTTTATAGGACACGTTTCGGAATGAGGGGAAGGAAACGAAAACCAAAAGACAGACACACCCCAGAGTGGGAGAACACGGTCGAAAACAGACGCCGGGAGAGAAACGAGAATCGAGACACGTTTCGAAAAACACGCTGTACGGCGCGAGCGCTTTTGTGTGTGGTGCACACCCTCCCATTAACATATACGGACATTAAGAGAGAGAGGAAAAACATGGAAACCATACGCGGTCTCTTTAGGCTAGACTCACGACATCTCCCCATTGTACGCCCATCAGCAACGCGCTGGTTGCGCGCTTCTCCGTGTGTATGAAGCTCGTGTGCGTGTGTTTGTTGCATGTCTGTGTGTTTTGCGCGCGCGGTAGAACGAGAGATAAAGGATGCAGAGCTCAGATAGAGAGAAAGAGAGAGAGAGAATCGATGACAGATGGAAAACGAAAAAGAAGAAAGACGGAGATAAAGAGAGAAGAGAGGTACGGTGCGGTTTGTCAAAGGGGATTTGAAGTTCACTCCCCTTTGCATTCGATTTCCTTTTCTTTTTCTTTGGCGTTTGGGTTTGATGTGTCCGAGTGGTTCTTTCCTCTTCACATTTTTTTTTTTTTTAATAACGCTGTTCCCTCGAAACGAGCGACGTTTTTGATTGAATCGATAGCAATTAACATCGTCGACGTTGAGAGACTAACCGTGTGTGTACCATCAAGTAGATTGGAGACTTAACGGAAACTCAGAGAGGAAAGAGTTCACAAAGTAGACGCGGAAATAATCGATCGGAGTCTGTACATCGGGAAAGAACTTTCCAATCGACTCTATTAATTATTCTGAGCAGCTGGTGCGCTCTGCCACAGTGTCGCGTAATCTAGACCTCGCGAGAAGTTTGATCTTCCGCAATTGATTTCCTTGAGACTGATCTGTCGCTACGTAATTACACTAGATGTCTGTATGTCGGTACACTGGACTGATAACGCCGCAGGTAAATCGTTGACAAGGTAACAAGTAGCTTTTCCAGGAAAAGCGATCGAGGAAGCTCAGAGGCATTTACTTTTAAAATATTCGGTGCACCTGGCAGAACGCAACTTCAGCGAAGAATATTTAATCGATTCGATCAGGCGAGCAAGTTTTTTCTCGGTGTAAATCCGCGTCGCGGGTCCCTCGAACCAGGGAAGAGAAGTAGAAGAGTGCGCGTGCGCTCTTCATCACCTACATTCCATATTCCCGACGGCTCAGCGTCCTCGAGAAGGTTTTCTTCTTTCTTCCACGCTCGTTCCCTCATCCGTGATGATCTTACACGCTTTTTAAAAGACGCTCACTGCCAGTATTCCTAGCTAGGAGGCGAAACTCATCGGAATTTGCTATCCGGCGATCCTCGTTGCCGGGTGAAGTAGACAGAGTATTCTTAGAGCTTAGCTCGCGACCTAAAACCTACAATCAAGTTTCATCGAGAGTATTTAGCGATAGAACAGAATCATCCAAAACTCAGAAAGAGATTCCTTCGTAGAAGCTTTCGTTTTCTTGAAAGAGCTTCTATGTTTTCGATTCATGAAATTGAACCGCGTGTTCTGAGATCTCTGCGGAGATTAGACTCGCGTGAATCGAGATGACTAATGTCGAGGCCATTCCTAGACGCGAGGTTGAAAATTCAGGAAATCGTTGGAGGCGAACGAGCGTAGATCACGCGGCCCTCCGCGTCTTCTCGCTCGCGCTGAGCCACTCGATATTTACCGATCGTGCCTGTATATATTTAATTATACGAATAATGATCACGGCCGAATCGACGCCCCGGAGCAGGGAGAAGCGTTTCGTTCCGCCGGCTCAGCTTTCAATTCCGACGAAACGAAAATGCACGTTCCAGCCACACAGACACTACCGTACACAGGCCAAAAAAAGAAAGAGAAAAGAGAAGGAAATAACTTTCACTTCGTGTCGCGTACTTCGTCTTGTATTATTCATTACTGCTACTGTTAATTAGTATCATCTTTTATCGCTACCGCCACCACCCCTCCATATCACGGCGAGCATCGAGATGATGCCGCGCGAAACTCTCCTCCCCCTTTGTCATTTGCGAAGAAACGACCGGTTTACGAAGGTTCGGTCTACGGTAACTGCCCGAACGCGTTCAGCCCCTTCGACAATCCATGTAGCGACATTTTCCTGCAGCAAAGTCTTCTCGGGTGTCTTTTCGAGGCGCGTCTGAAATGTCCGCCACAGAGTTGATCGATAAGATATTTTTTATAAAGTTTACGAAGAAGATTCTATGCAATATTTGCTGAGCTCGATAGGTTCTCCGGCCCACATCGTGCAGTTTTATTTCAGAGTTTACTTTTCCTTCCATACGATAGTCTCGCGAATCATGCGTATATATATATCTTGTCGACGAAACTCGGTTTGCAATAGCGCACGATAGATCTCAGAAAGTCACCCAGAGAGTTGCGAACACGTCCTCCGGGAGAACGTCGCTCGAGACGATGAAAGCACAATAATTACGATACTCCGCGCGTCCTACCGTTCATGGATAATAATGAATTTTTGTTATTCCCGTTATTTTTTCCCCCCCGGAGAAAGAGGAATGCCGAGGTTTAGAAAGAGTAAACGAGGAAACGCAGATACTTGAGTTCACGAGAGTTTTAGTTTATTAATTTACTTAATATTAATAAAATGAACGAATACGGAACGATAATAACACTAATATCATTGTAATGATAATGATTATTATATATATTGCTATTATTATAAAACTGTTTATAATATATATTTTAATTTTGAAAAAACAGTGTGTCGTTTGTTTTTTTGTTGTCGTTGTGTTCTCATACTTCTGTTTTCAATACTGATCTGCGCTAACGTTAACCACCCTCCCTCCGCGGCTCGTTAACAATCGATCCATCGCGGTCACGCGATGATAACACGCTGCCCGTTGTGTTAGAGAGCCGTGTGTGTAGTTGTTGCATGCCACACACAACAGAAGGACGGGTACGTATCGATGAAACAACGGTGAGTAAACTAGCTTCTCCTTTTTTGCTATTTATATAAAAGCCTCTCGTACAATGCCCCATTATCTCGCATGATCCTTCCTTCTTCCGGTACCGTCGTTCTTTGACCCTCGTGGTGCGTTTAAACGGGGACCTGGATGCCTCTGTTACACCTTTTCGATGACAGGAAAATTCTTGATTTTCTGCTCCCCTCAGAGAATATCACTCAACTGCTAATTAGAAAGATTTAGAAGTCTTTCCTTATGCGCTCTAAATTTTTAATGACAACGCATCTGTAAGGAAATATTTAATAGACCAACTAGAAACTCATTTGACATTGCAGTTTCGTCATTCACTTGCTCACAGAACATCGATTTCATTCATCTTCACGCTACAATCGCTTCTCATCCCCATCGATACTCGGCTCCGAGTCCCACCTCCTGTCCGCAAAGCTTCGAATATATTTTACTAAACAATTTAGTTTAACGTTAGAGCGAACACCTGCGATCTGCTCGAAACACGGCTTTCGAAGCAGACCATCCCCCGGATGAGGGGACGAACGCTTCGAATAACAATGGCAAATGCTTGCAGATGAAATGGTGGTTGAGAAGGAGAAGTTCAAGGAGATTGGGGACGGCTTGGATCAGGCATTCATGGAGCTCTACGACATCTAACGAGCCACTAACCAACCCTTCTAACGCTTCGACCAAAACAAAATATACAATCAAATCTACAGATACCTTTCTCACAATCTCGCTTGCTCTTAACACCTTAATCCGTAAGTTACTTGCGAGCTTCTTAACCCACTTACTCGCCGCTAACGACCAGCAGCTTCTCTAACTCGTTTCAGACGCGGCTTGACAGTCTTATCCGCCGAAGCGTCTTATCACTGGCCGTCGGGGACCGATAATCCACGTATCACAGATACCCCGACATGCCCAGATAAATTTCTCTGCTAATATTAACGTCATTCGAAGCTTCAAACGCGTATCATTCTTGCATTTTACGCTTCCACTCCTTGTCTCGAATTCACAAACGTTGCCGCGCGACGTTAAAGTCACTTGGACAGACGCTTCGCGAAGGTAAGGAGTCGGAAAAGCAACATTTTCATTAGCACAGTACCGCGCGATCATTTTCATACGGATAAATATATTTGTCTTTCATGTTGTAAAAGATCAAAAGAGTGGCGAAAGGCTCGCATATTCAAGTTTGTTGGATAAGGATTAATCTGGCGTTAAGCCTGAGGCTGAAGTGTATCAGGGTATCAATATTCAGGGTACTTGTATGATTATTCATCTGTCTAATGAACACGCATTTCGTTTCAGACGAGCTCGTACACGAGAAAGAAAAGTACAAATACATCTGCGACGACCTGGACCTTACCTTCACCGAGTTGATCGAGAAGAATTAATTGATAATCGGCGATCGAACGTGTCCATCGGCCTGTCGATTATTTATTCACCGTCGTGTTGGATCGAGAAAGACGACCGGATATGCGATCATGGTCACTTTACCAATCCGACCAACCTGCTTACGTGTAACTCTTTGTTATTGTAACAGACAAGAAAAATTAACTGCGTTATAAAACTACGTTCCGCGTTCCCCACTTCCGGTACTCTCTTTTATTTTCTTTTTTTTAATCTATCCACGACAGGACACCGTTTTGCATTCTCAGGATGTTCCCCCTTGTCTTCGTGACTCTTTCTTTTTCTTTTCTCCCTTTTTTTTAAATTGATCGACGATTTCCTTGATGTAGAAACGTAGTCATGCCACAGTCTGTACGTTTACTCTTCGGGCTTTCCAATCGTTTTAGAATTATTTAACACCGTTACGAACGTACTCGGTAAGTACTTATCTTCGACGTCGCGCGATCTTTCTCATGGATAAACGAAACGCAACGTCCGCCCCATGTAACCAGACGAACAAGCAAATAAAGATCAAGCCCACTGAGAGGTTTGCCCTTTGTTCTTGCGAAAGATTATGCGTCGACGACCGCAGGCATTATCTTAAGGCGCCGTTCTATCGGAAACGCTTCAGGCCAAGAGGAAGCAATTACGTTACAATAAAAGCATAAACAAGTAACTCCCGATGCCTTCAATTCTTACGAACCTTCTAATCAACTCTTTCCTTCTGGAAACATATTACCCTAGAGCTATTTAAAACTCTGCCCCAAAAACGACAAATATAAAATTCTAACAGACTTACAATTAAGTATATCACTCTCCCTCCAAATATACAAGATCAGCATGAATACTGAAACCGGCTACTTAGTCCCCGGCTCCTCTACTAATATAAGTACTTTCTCTCTCTCTCTCTCTTTTTAATAGAAATTGATGTTAAGCTGTCCCAACTAACAGCAGAGTCTAACACCGCAATTCCAACTAATACCAGGTTCCCTCCCTTTTGCTTTACAGAAGTGGTGGCAAACGAGCGCTGTAAGTACAAAGCGATCGCCGACGAGATGGATCAGACGTTCGCCGACCTGGCCGGATATTAGCAGCCCAGGCTGATTCTCTGACGAGGGTGTAACACACGTTCACACACACACAGACACACACACAAGCATACGTATAACTACATGTATTTAAAACGAGAGAAACGAAAGATTCACGCTACGAGACAAAGGACACTGCCAGCACGCAGACCCTTCATCGCACGACGCCCAAAGAAGGCGCCGTCGAGGGCGAAGAGGACACGACGCCCAGGCGTCTTCTTTGTGCCACCTACACAGCGCGGGACGTTCAATGGATCTTTGAGAGGATCGACACGATCGCCGATCAATGTTTACCTCCGACGGTCTCGCTTTAGAATCTTAGGAGGTACAGAAAGAGCACGGAGGATTTAGTTTCGTTTGAAGCTGCCGAGCGAAGGGCAGCGGTGTCTAGACATTCCACGGTAGAGTTTAGTTTCGATGCATTTTATACATACCATTTAAGATTTACGGTGTTTGAGAAACGACTCTTCTTTTTTCTATGTTTTTACTGCGATGTTAAGCGGAGGGAAGTTAGCAGGGATTAGCTTTGAACTTGTTTCGATGCAAGGGATCTACTTATAATGTTCTTCGATTTCTTTATTTAAGAAGCTTCGAGCTTCCTTTCCTTTCGAGCTTCCTGAATGATAGAAGCTTTGTAGTACACCTTCTTCATTCGCAATTGTCTAGTTGAAGTGTCAAAGGAAAATGATTTCTGTTTCACGCTACCCTTCGCGTAATGATATTCTTGAAGACTTTCGAATTCTGTTCTTCCTTTAGTTTATGTATTTGCACACGACACTGTGTCAAATTAAGGACCAACAGTTAATCAGTATTTTCTCCCGACTTTGGTGTTTAAAAACTTGCTTTCCATTTCCATGCTGTAAACGACGTTCCACGACCACTCAATCGAGTATCTATGCTCGATCGCTGTGTAGGCATTCCCTCGTTGCATGTCATCCCCTGCAACTCATATCCACGTGTGTCCTGCACTCCTCGCCGACGCGTTTGTCGTAAAGTTTTAGCTTGCCACCGGGTCGACAGCCTCGCGTCTCGTACCTGCCATCAGTTTCTCCGCAAGAAGCGGCTGTACTTCGTGCCAATTAACGACAGTGAGGCTTCGTGCATCGAGACACGAGCAAGAACGGAATCGACGTTGGTATTGTATGAATGACTGGTCGAGCGCGGGAAACAATTAGCGGATTTCTAGGAAGGTTTCTTCATCGATCAAAATCGATAAGCAACGAAAACGCGACGATTTGGTCTCTGGAGCTTGATGAATCAAGGATGACCGCTGTTTCGTCGATAGGATCGAAATTATAATTCTTATAAGGCGCCTCGTAAATTGTACGCGACGTCGAATGTTACAGAGGATACATAGTTTTGCTTCTGCCTTTCGCGTGTCTCATCGGCGCGACCGTGCGGCTCGGTCCGCCGATCGAATTAAGTCGTAATCATTAGCGTTTCAGTTCGCTGTTATTCATTATCGATTAAGTTTCGCGATCTCTGTCGCATGCTTCTTCGCTTGTTGTGTCCCATAACTGTTCGCAAAATCGCCGCCGCGTTTCGGTTGACAGGAGTAGCTTCTGTACGAGCGTGACAAACGTTTGCGAACGAAACCGCTTGGATCATGATTGCTTAAGATTACGTTGCACAGAAAAGTCGACTCGACTGCGTTCAGCCCTTTCGATCGATACTAGAATATTTTCTCAGCCTCGCGGCGTCGCTGTGATCGGATAGCAAATTGATACGACAGATCGGAAACGATAGCTCGCGTTTGTACACTTTTGATAGCTGAACTTGCCAGGCTTTAGAGGCGTTACCGTTGGAAGCTGATCGCGGGAGGCTTTGTACCAGAGTTGGGCATTATTAGCACGCGTTTCATCGAATGATTCTCGACTCGCGAGCACGTCTCTCCTTGCGCTCAACTTTCGCGACACCGTTTGTTCACCGACCTGTACTCATCACGCATCCAAATAAACGATTAGTCCAGCGAACCTTCATCCGAGCGAATCCACGATCGGCGAGATCGGTGGTTCGATCGAATGGAATTTTGCCCAAGTCTGTTACCTACGGATCCCAGCTGAGAATCGAGACCGCGCGCTTATTGCCGCGACTTCGATCGTATACGACGATTTTATCCCTTCTACTGTACTTATATCACTTTCAATAAATGTGCATTTTTTATACCTGACCGTCAGATCCATTTACTCAACTGTTCGCCTCGCCTTTCTTTCAGTTAGCCGCTCTTTCTGTTCCGCAAAGATACTTTAATTCATTGCTGTGCTTGCGCAAGTTTCTCTATCCTAAATTCGAAGCTTCGCTGACTGAGATGTTCTAATTATCGCGAGCATAACGCACTGTAGGTAGACCATAAACTATAAAATGTTTGTTAAATAGTTCGTAGGTCCTTTTACAGAGTGACTCGAATCTTTTTATCGCGATGGAGAGGAAGGTGAATGAGAATCGAGAGACAATTTACATAACATATTTATTGTTTATGATCTCATATCATAATATAATTATTATCTGTTTAAACAACACTAATATATATATCTATATATATTTCTGTATGTTTCTCAATTATTTAATCGTAGATCGTCTTTATCGGTGTTCTAAATAATTACAAAAAGGAAAAAATGAAATATCTGCTAACATGTTTCCAAAAATACGAATATATCTTCTCGCGGTTATCACGAAGTCGAGCGACGTCCCATGCGCGCGTAACAACATTGCTATCATATAGTTCCTTTACAAATAGTATTATTTCTATACTCCTACTCAGGTAAAATGCGATGTAAATACAGTTTCTCGAGGAATCGAATTTCCGAACGGGCAGGCAATTTCGAAATTGTGGGGAAGAATAGAAGTGAGGAGGGGTTACAGATACTCCGCGATAGTGGCACGATATTCCCGTTACGTCGCTGACGCATTTCCTCGATTACTATATTATCTGTACATTAATCGGGCATCAGGCTGGTATAAAGCTATCTACGATGATCGAGACCATCGCGGAGAACAATCTCGTATTGCTGATAATCCCGCAATTGTTCGAAGAAGCGATCGAACCCTTTCAGCGCCAGCCACGTGTAAAATATAACTCGAATCAAATTCTAAGCAGTTCAAAAAACGCGGCTCTTTCAATCTCGCCTATCATACAACAAGGAAACACTGCTTGAAATAGGCGAATTATGATCGAAGACTTGCGTTTCCTGAATCGTCGCTTGAACTACTGTTTCTCATTAAGAATACGCACATCCGAGATCCTTCGATAATTACCGAGCGGAGCCGCCGTTGCCCGGCACTGAAAGGATTCTAGAAAGCCGTGGAAGCATCTCAATACGCATCGCGTGTGAGCATAAAACTTAACAGCTATTAGGTAAATGTTGGTTAATGTCGTTAATTAGTCAAAGAGCATGAAGTTTCCAAGCGATCGTTACTTTCTTTTGTGGATCGGATCGAGCTGGCAAGCGTGACGAAACTTTCGTACCGACGATAGTACGCACTTCGTTATTCTAACTAGACTCGCTTTCAAAAAGGAGAAGAAGAAAGAAAACGGTTCTATAAAATAAACGCTGCCACCTCGCAGCGACGCTCAACGTTTGTTCGTGAATCCTTTCCTTTATCAAATCTCTCATTGGCTCGCGCAAACTCGCCCTAATTAGAGGTTTACGTACATATTATAAGGCACATCGTTGTTCCCTTTAGATCACAATGAACGGCGTGGCGCATCTTCGGAGCCCAAGCTCCCTACGATCGTTTCAACAGTTTCGTTATCTAACTCCGCAAATAAACAGCAATTTGCAAGTGAACGTCGACGGTGCGCGAACGAAACACAATGCTCATCCACGGTAGAGAGAAGTAAAAAAGCAAATACAATGGACAGAGGTTGGAGAGTGTTGCGATCGCTTAAAATGAAAATCATCGACGGTGCATGCAATTGTAAAACTATCGCGTCCTCGCGGGATAAAAGAGAATCATAATAGCCGGTGTCCAGAAAGAAGGACACTGGATCTTCCAGTCTGTGCCGCGATCGTCGACTGATCCATGCTGCGACGGAACGAAACGTGGAATCCTCGAAGCGACGGAATGATTTCGAAAGCTCGGAACCGCTGAACGACGCGACGTCGTCATCGCGGCGCGTGAACCTTAAGGACATTACTCGCAAGTGAGAATTACTATCAGCGAAAGGCACTGAGGCGTTGCTCGCGCGCGAGGCGAGCCGGAATTTGGTCCCAACACGGAATTACCTTGCAGTTACTGTCTTAAATGCAAAAACGAATGCGGGCACACGGTTACGAGAACGCCGACGAGCAATTCTCATCGGCTGGAACGGAGTGCTCTCGCGGATTCGCGCACAATGCGCCCCGAGCCCGCTAGATCCTTCTTGTACCTCTGAAAAAGGAAGACGGACGATTCCATTGTAAACGCTGCGAGCGAAACGAATCGTTATCGGGATAATAAAGAATCCCTGGCTGGACAGTCCTCCGCCATTCGTCCGTTCAATCTCTTCCGCTTCTCGTCGCCCGGCTGCGCGTCGATTCTAGACGCTCCTAAGCAATCTCAGAGATCATCGAAGGTACGACCGAGTTACGCGCGACGGGGTGGAGGTGTCTCCTTCAGCCGTATCATCCCCCTCTCGACTACAGAAACATCCTTCGTCGTACCTTCCTTTTCTAGAGGTTCGCGGCGATCGAGTGCTGGATCGACCCTGCTTTCGGTGCGCCGTCGTTCCTTCGTTCAGAACGGCTCTCTGCCGAGCGGCCCGACCAGCGCGACGGAGGGAAACGAAGAAAACGACCAGGACACGTTAACGCGGCGACGAAGGGGTGTTAAATCTGCGCCGGCTCTACGTAGTTCGCGGGCAACATGCCGTGTCGTCCTGTACGCTGTACCAGACCAGTCATCCAGCCCTCGTCGATCGCCGTACAGTTGACGATCAGATCGCCGTCGCAAAAGCTCACCTCGTCCAGATCCTGGGCCTCGTAGTCGTACATCGCTCTGTACACCCTCTGAAAACGAGAGATGATTGTACGCCAATGTCGATTCAATGAGTTACAATACGGGGTGGGGAAGGAAGTCTAAAGGACGGGGGTGGTATTCACCAATTGTGAGCCGATCGTCCTTACAATTGGGTTTGGAGTCTTGTGGGTCAGAGTTAGACGGGGCGCAGGTATTTGGAGCTATTGAAGGAACTCGAAGGGGCTTCTTGCTAGACCGGTCGGAAAAATTTGTTGGAGGTTTTTGTAGGTGAAAGTTTTGGGTGCTGTGAGGAGACTCGGCTTGGTGCAACTAGGTTGTAATAGATTTAATAGATCGTTAACTTACCCCGACGTTAGTGGGCGGTGGTGGTGGCGGCTGGTGTTGTGGGACGTGATTGTTGTTCGTGGCTGGTGTCAACGATCCGTAGTATTCGTTGACGGGGTCTATGTCCGCAACCGAGCCGATCTTTCTGGTCGGTGGGTTCGTCACTAGAACGATTCATCCCAGTTTAGGTAAGATTTCGACGAGACAGAACGTCGAGGCGTGTCTTCAGGGTAAGTTAAACCAAGTACGGGCTCCAGCAGTTGGGCTTTCTAGGTATCACCGATAGCACGTTTAACACCGTGTTTAACGAATGTTCGCATTCCGTACAACATGAAAGGTGAACAACTCGGAAGCGGTTGCGAGTGAATCGATGCAGTGAGAGCGCAACCAAAAAAAAAATACATATTTGCACAAAACAGAAATTCTTTCTGACCAGCCACCGTTAACCACAAACGACTTTCTCGATTATATTATTTCACATAACAAAAAAAAAGACAGAAACGTGCACCACGCGTTAGGGGAACGTAACATTTTATTTAACTCGTGAGTTTCTATGCCAGGGAAGGTAACCATCGATGTCACAACGAGAGTGATCGAAGGGTATCTATATCTATCGCTCGAAGTAATCCAATTAAAAGGCAATCTATTAAAACTGTTGCCCGTTGCGTAAGTTGTCAGGCTATATGGACATTCGCAGATTAAAAAGGGGAAAGATATAGACAGTGGTCCAATAACTCTCTCCACCTTAAATATCTTCCTTAGTTTAAACAATAGGAGGTGTTTCTTACAAAAGTTGTATGATATCGAGGTGAGGATAGTATGGTGGAAATATTGTGCTGTCTTACATTTTTCTCGGCTGGAGGTGTACGACGGGTTTAGAGCTGAACTTCGTTTTTCCAAAGGAAATGTGATTCTCATCTCAAAATTTATTATTACCTATATCGAAAACCGTCACAAAGAAATAAGCATTTCCTTCGAAACAACGAAGTTGGTCTCTAAATCTTCTCCACAAAGAACACGTGCACCGATCATCGCGTAACGAACAGTAAGTCAGCAGCAATCGGTTCCACTCCTACCTACGATCCGCGGGATCCCGTGCCCTCCTCGAACGCGAGCGACGCGTTCCAACGTTTAACGCGCGAAATCGTGGAGAACTTACCTGGTCCCTTGTCGCTCGTATAAATCACAGTGGTGGCCGCTTGTCTGGCGGAATAAGGGCTCGGCCGCGCCTCGCTAAGGGGATCGTAATCGGCGATCCTACCTGGTGTCCTTTGCACCGGCGAGCTCGCGCTTCTCGTCGCGGGTGGATTCGCGTTCACGCCCGATGCGGGCGCGATCGTACCGTCCGTGTACTCTACGTACTCTAAATCCAACAAATCACAAGCTGCCACTGTATACGCTTTCAACAACGATCTACGCCCAGAGGTAAATAGCTACTAAATAATAAATACTCGGGGCGATCCTCTCCCGATAACACTTTACTCTAAGCGACTAAAAAGGGTCCGGGGACGAAACACTGAGGAGATAGAAAGATCCTTTACTTCTCTATCTATGATTACTTAACGGATTATCAAACTAAAATTCAATTGCAGTAATTACAGAAATGTGCTCCAAACGTATTAGCGTCACAAAGGATTAAATCATTAAACCATCAAAGCGTGCCAAACTGAGAGCCACGGTAAAACAATAGTGATTACATAATAGTGTGATTAAAACAAGGGTTGCGTTCCAACACAGTTTCATTAATCCACGATGGAAATACGCAGCCTGCGTCGAGGATCGTGATCAAAGGCGATTCCTTCTGAGAAAGTCGGTCCAGATAATCCGAACGCATCCTTCGCACTAGATTTCTATTTCGAGAAAAGTAAACTTCACAGGCACATTAACGAGACACATTAACTTTCAGACTTTCTATTGTCGCTCGTATCGCGATCCTCGCCACGCTGCGCCGCGGCAAAAGTCTACTCGAGGGAGAAGCAGAAATAAGCGTTTGCACGTAGTCTTATAAGTTACTTCCCATAGTCCTCGCAATGACGGAAGAGTGGACTCGGTGATTAGTCGTCAGTGCGCGGTAGAATTTGCGACAGAGAGATACGCTTAGGGTGTCTGAATGGTTTCCCCGTTCACCAAGCCACCGGGGATGGATTGCAAACATTTAAACGACAAAGAATGCGGTTTCACAGCGAGGGCGAGCTTGGTCGATGGTTAGAATAGTAAAACCAGGGCTACTTGACTCACCAATTTGTTCGCCGTTCTCGCCGGTCATCGTCCTCTTCTGCTCCATGATAGCCTTCTTCTGGAGCTCACCGTGGTACGCCACGTTCGAGATGATCTTGCTGTTCTGCTTGATCCGCAGCGTCTCTGGGTCGTCGGCCACCTGGGTGAACTTACCCTTCGCCTTCTCGAACTCGGCGTGATACTTGACGTTGCTCTGGATCTTCGTGTTCTCCGCGATCCGCTTCAGCTCCGGCGTCTCCGCCATCGTGGTGGCTTTCGCCTTTGGTATGTGTCTGCAACAGGACCGTCCCCGACGGATTATCGGAACCGCTCGGCGAAACTTTATCGTAGGAGAAATCGATGGTCACGGCGCGTTTAATGCATCGGCGATTAATTAAAGCGCGGGTAATTGGAGGCTTAGGGAAGATTAATGGAGTTCAAGGTACGCCTCTTTTCGCCGTCATGCTGAGCATTCGGTCTACCGGCTGCGTATCGTGTTTATAGAAAGCCAAAGTCAATTTCAGTCGATGACACTTGAAATTCAATGATTGGTAGACTGACTGGCTAGGCAGCTTGGGCGAATTAATTGCTTTTCCTTTGCTACTGCTTGGCAATCTTGGCGGGAAGTTTGTTGAACGCGTAACAGGACTTGGTGGATATAGGGTAGATGCACCGTTTGTGACCACTTTAAGATATTGTACCAGTTTTGGCCACTGCTTAACTGTTAACTGGTATACTGTTTTTTTTTTCAAACGTAACTGGTATCTTGGAGTCGTGGCAGACCCCAAATAAAAAAGGACACAGAAATTTGTAAAGTCGATATTAGATTAACCTGTACGAATATTTTGTTCTTAGGTAATGTTTGAAATGATATATAGAAACGTAGAAAGTTAAACTATTATTATAAAATTAATTAGAAATTCAGTTTTGCAAAAATTTTGCAGCGAAACTTGCGTGCTTGTGATCATGACTGTCCCCAGGATACCAGTTAAGGGTTAAAAAATATAATATTTGTCCGTGTAAGCAATAAATGTAACCTTATACTTCGGGCGATATACTAAACAAAATATTTATGATGTGAAATTCTCCACAGAATAATGATCTACAAGCAATTTAAAAATAAGATAATTATGCACATGGCCAAAAACGGTACATCTGCCCTAAGTGTTCAATTGAGAATGAATATCTACTCTGTTTAAGGTACCTAACTACCGTGTTTCATTAAATTTATCCTCCTAAATTATTCCCCAATCTGAGCATTGTAAAAGACCAGATGCGCTGTCAAGTACAAAAGGAGAAGTATACAAAGTGCATAATTACCATTCGCCGTATCAGAACACGGTGTTCAATGAAACGCTAATTATTCTACAATTTGTTTACACTCGTGCGCTGGTATTCGAGCTAGATTCCCTTTCGAACACGATCGTCTAGATCCCAGCGGCGCGATTAATTGCATCACGAGCAGCTAATCGATCGACCTCCCTTTGGTACCGATGTCCGGACGATCGTCGAAATGTAAATTTAATTACGCGTCGAATTTCCCTATCTCGACATCTTCGCGCGTCGACGCGCACAACGAAATGACGTAGAAGTTTAATTTACAGCCCCTTGGAGCACACCGCCCAGATAACGATCGCTGCTTTTATCCAACCTTGCGATCTTACTTGGAAATGCCTGTTCTCGTCCTAATGGCCATTTCCTCCGCGGAGAAAATGTGGAAATCGCGGCGAATAAGAGTTTCGAGTTGAACGACAAGCGGTCAACGACGCTGCCCGCTATCGGGAACATCCTTTGCGAAGCGGTGTTGATAGTGATACCGCGGAGAAGAGAATGGAGGGAAGGTCGAGAAGTGGCACGCTGAAGCAAACCGTGGTTCTCTTTGCGCCGAGAACATTGCTTTCGATATTACCTATTATGCGTTGTATCTTTAAAAAAATACCACGAAATAAAGATTCCGGGTGCAAGCCTTACTATCTTTTGTATCATTCTCTCCAGGGCTGGATTAAAACATTTAGAGGTCCTAGGCACTTAAAAGATTTTGAGGCCCCCATATACAGAGTGATCACTTCAACGCAATGTACGATTTCGTACACAATTTTCGATAATTTGATTAACAAGTGTATCTAACAAAACTTAGAATTCAAAATTCAGAAAATTTCTATGCTTCCCCCGTTTCTTCCAATACCTTAAACACGTGCTTATTTTGCTTATTGCTTAATCCAGCACTGGCTCTTACCCACTGTCACTCTGCGTTAAATTCTAATTTTCTAATTAATTGATATTATTCCAGAACGAGCGATATCGCGCGGACAATTACTACAATATCCTACGGAAAAGATGCAAACGAGAGGCACGGGCGTTAATTCGACGCAAGGTCTCTTGTCTCCCGACGTGTAGAGTTTCGGACGTTCTGCACCGTAATTCCTGCCCGTCCGGCGATGAGGAAATAAAAGCGAGCCCCGATCGCAGCTCGCCGCGTGCACAAACCGCGGTGTATCGAGGTAAAATGGGAGAATTATAAGGTCGTTAGCGGGGAGCATATTAATTAGAGGGTGCAAACGGTGAGACGATGCGATAAACGTAATCAATGCGCATAAACTAGGAGAGAACTTGTGCGCCGCCGACGATTGCCAGTTAATTGCGCTGTCCAACGGCGCGCGTGAGAAGATTCGTTTGAAAATTCAGCGCGCGTGACGGAGAATTCGAAATCTATCACAAGTGAATAGATTCTGACAGACGGGCGATGGATGGAGTTCCTGCAATTGTCCCGCGGCAGTTACGGCGGTTATTCAATTATCTGTAATCAGAGTCAAAGTGAAAAGGAAAGTAAGGAACTGGGCGGGGAAAATGGGGGAAGGGCGCCGTCGCGGACTGCGTCGCAACGAGGGAGACGGATTTCTCGAGGTGGCCGGATAGAAACGTTTCGCGGAACAAGCCTCTCGATTTAATCGATAGCGGGCTAATATCAAGATCAAAGCGCGTATCGGCAAAAGCCTGTCGCGAGAGAGTCGACGCGGACGACGTAGCCGCGCGAAGGCGAGGCGAGAAGCAGCTTCGTGCCGAGAGCGTAATCGAGATTTGTGTCACGAGTCTGTTTCCCATATACGGTAAGCGTAAACGTTGTCTACCCTCGGTAATTGTGCCGGCGGAGTTACGCAACGCGTCGTTACGCCGTATACGAATAATAGGTGCGCACACAGTTCGGGGCCTTTTGTCGCGCCCGCCTCGCGGAGCGCGGCGACGGTGTTCTACATCGCGAGTTGTTGACGCAGGCAGAATATTTTCCGCGGCAATCGCAGCGCTTTTCAATTTTGCTCTTCGAATACCGAGTCTGCATCCGAGAGATGCAGGCGTCGATGCGTCTCACGACACTCGTGACATTTAGTGAACGCGCCAGGCGCGAGATATTGCTGTATTGTTCTCTGTACCTGGGCTGATTGTGGGGTGTCGCGATTATATCGGTCCAGGTGAATATCTGTGGAGCTTTGGAAAGCTGTGGGAAACTATGGGGATGTGGGAGGAGGATTCTGGAACCCTCGCGCGATCATTTCTTTAATTTGGATTGAAGTGGACTGTACAGCAGGGTTCGAAAGAGTTCTGGAACTTTTCAATAGGTTCTATTTGAAACATGGACCGTGGAACTTTTTTAAAAATTGGAGTATAAATTATAAGGTCCATTCCAGTTGGAATGGACCATATAAAATATAAAAATAATAATTTTTCTATAACAGAAACAGATATTGTGTTGATCAGTATTAAAAAAGTTCTCAATCGTTGTAACAAATACTGAATACTATTCAATGAATAGTACTACAATAATAAAAAATAATTATCACAGTTAAATTGATATTCTGAATGTGTTATTTTTATGTAATATTTACCTACGTAGATAATTCCTATGCTGATATTATAGAATTTTTGTGCATTTTGGTTCGTGTAGTTATAAAAAAATGTTATTTAGGAATTATTCTTGACAAGTGCTATACAGTAAGATGGAGACGGATTAGGTGAACGAATTTGTAGAAGGCTGGAGATTAATGGCAGCGGTATCGCATTCAGGATCGAGTCGAATAGGAATGTCCGCAGGATCGAGCATAGGGATCGCCGTGAACCGACCGGGTGATTCATAAAACGACTGAATACATTTATTCGCGCGTTGTAACGCAATGACTAATCAGTGCGCTGGTAGTCACTCCGCCCGCGTTCTGTCGCGGGGATAGGTACACTTGAACTCTCGTTGCATTCTTATGCGGTTTTACATGTGGCGCGTGTCTGGCAAAACGTGCAGATGGAAATTCAATGAGAGGTAATCAAATCACTTTCCATTTTTTCTTTGTATAATCATTCTCTATCTTCTCTGGAAGCTCTTCTCTCTCTCTCTCTCTCTCTCTCTGTCTCTCTCTCTCTCTCTCTGTCTAAGCGATACAGAGCTACAACTTTCTTCTGCAAATACATCGTTCCTATTATCTGTTCGCGATAGAACGTATCGTATGCTCGTGGACAAAAGCTTCCTTGGCTTACAAGGTGTTTACAAGGCGCCGATAGCGTACACGTGATTTATCGAATCATGCGCCACGCGCGTATATGCGTGCAGCTCGTAACCAATGCACTGGCGGAGATAGTGCAGCTGCACCTGGTTATCATCGCGACGAGAAAGCGGCACCGTTTGGAATCGATACGCAGCGAGACTGTTCGCTGATGCTCCCGCTCCGACATCCCATATCTAAGTGAACAGAACACCTCGCGCTAGGAAGGCTGCGATGCACATTGCCGCGCGAGCTGCACTAACGAATGCATTTTTCCATAGGGTCGTCATGCGCGCAGTGATACTTCCAATTGCCTAGGTCCCTAGGGACTCAACGATCTTTCTAAGTTTCTACAAGTATTTTACTTTTTAAATATTGCAATTGTTTCTCGAGATTCCTACAATGACCTACGTGAGAATCGAGTTTCACTTAAGACGATTCCCAGCTAATAAATTTGTCGCAAGGACAAGATATTTGGTATTTAATGGAAGGCAATAAAATGAGTCCCGGGAATCGATTGCAAAATCGTGTAATTATAGGCGCGCGTAACAGAAACAGGTATCGTTGGCTGCGCGGAGAGCGACCGCAAGGTCTCCTTTTTCCAATCACGTCTTCCACCGGAGAAATTTTCCGCGACTGGTCTTATTGGATTCCGTTACTGCGGTTAAGTCGCGCGAACGGCTTCGGAACTCGCCGCGTCGTCCTGACCGACGGGAACGAAACCTTACTTCGGCCGCATTACTCGAATTCCAGCGAAGGCCGAAACGAGATTCTTGCCTTTTTCTCGCTGATCCACGTCGCGCGAATGCCGACGAAAACGTCGCGGGGACACGAATCGATTCGCGAATTAAAACGTCCAACGCCAGAAGGAACTATCGTCTAAAACAGAACACCTACGCGATCGAAATCCGAAGGTAAAAATGATATTGGACTGAATATTAATTAATCCAAGAAAAAGTAGCGATCGCTCAAGCGATTCAGGTTAAACTTAAAGGAAGTGTCTTTGAACTTATCGAAAATAAATTCTTTGCACTCCAATGGCCAGGATAAATCGACCTTAACGTTCCGAATGGTCTACAGAGAATGCCCGCTCCGAACAGCATCCTCGTTAAAAGCGTAATGTGCAATCCGTCTCGTGGAGCGCAGACGGAGAGTGTAACGCGCGTGACAGAGGGTTGTAAAATTACACAGGACCGACGGAGAGAGCCCATCGCTCGGCTCTGTATGGTGGGGTTCGTAGGTGCATTGTGGGACAAGGTCGGTTCACCGTAGCTGTGCTCTGTCGGGTCACGCTACGCTGGCCACCCCTTTTACTACTAGCTGTTAAATTGCTTCAAGTTAAAACTGCACCGCGACAGACGGGCCCTGATGCTTCCGGCCCTTTTTCCTCGGCCGAGCGGTTCTCACGTGAACCACTTGACTTCGCGAACGGCTTTCCTTCCCCCTTGGGACATTTCTTGCTGTCCGGCTAAGAGCGAGGCGGAGAAGGCTTCGAGAAATCACCGTTACATTCGAATCGCCCGTTCCTAGCAACAGTTAACGTTCACCGAGGTGTAATAGCTCTTCTAGCGTTACATCAGGTTTTTCGGACGATCGGTTTAATGACGAGTCAAGGAACCTTGAGAAGGCCTTGGCTGAACGCTTCGCGCGCGATAGAATCAGCAGCGCGATGGTATCATCAGCTCTATGATAACGACGATATCAGTAGAAGTATCTGTCTCCTTTATCACTTTGCTTTATTTCGAGTGATGATCGACTTGCGTGAGCACACTCGGAAATTTCAGTGTTTTCGTTTTAGGGAATTTGAAGAATGAATAGTCTATTCTAGATACTCCGAGTCGTTGAATTTGTGGAAGGGCTTGGAACGAAATACTGGTTTGAATCACTTTCCCGCGAAAACCACGCGAAATTGCACAGAAAAGACTCGCGTAAACGTGTAGCGACCACCATTTTACGCTTCTCAGGTTTCCCCGCTTTGCACTTTGTTCTCGACCCCCCAGCCGTGTCTTATTACGCTAATCGTGACATTTTTGCCCGAGCCGCTGTCCGCGGAAGTGTCTACTAAAGGCGAGAAACTAGAGGTAGGATAGAAAAATCGAAAAGGGATTCGACGACCCGGGCAACTTGAAATTTTGTTCTCACGAGTGGAGACGTCGGAGGTGCAGCTAGAGAAACTGGGCGAACGGTACACGCCTAATGATTCGCGATTAGTGAAACGATTAGGAGCGTTTGAGGTGAACCGCACGCGTTACGCAGCCGGCCGCGTTGCGAGCACTTCTAAATAGAGAAGAACGAGGCGAAGGGAAGTGACTCATTCGTGGTGAACCGATGACGATCCGCTGGGGGATGACATCATTCGCGGGATTTATTAAAATTTCACGGAGACGCGATGATAGACCGTCTGTGGACGTGGAAATGGAACGGAAGCAGGAAAAGGGGAGAGACTTCTTAATTAGTCGCGTCAATGTGACGTTCGAAATATACCAGAATATTATTCCTATATGCAGGCTCCACTTTGACTATTTTATCTCTAAATTGTTGTTCGATTATTTACTGCTAAAATTTCGTTCCTAATTACGAGGGAAGATCCCGAACCAGGAAATTCAAAAAATTCTGAAACTTTGTGAATATGTGGGGACTTCCTCCTGATTACAACGCAATTTTTGTTTGTTGCCCAAATTCACTCTAAGGGGGTTACATTAACCCCTAAAAATTCGGCTATATTTCGATTTTGTGTTATAACTTGCGAACTGTAAGAGATAAAAAAAAGTTTTACGACAAAAGTTACGTCTTTTAATTAGATCTATCATTTGGTAAAAAAATTATTTTACAGTTCACGAGTTATAACACAAAATCGAGAAATAACCGGATTTTCAGGGATGAATTACACCCCCTTAAAATGAATTTGGGCAGCAAACAAAAATTGCGTTGTAATCAGGAGGTAATTCCCTTCATATTCACAGAGTTCCAGAATATTTTGTATTTCTGTATTATATTTTAAACTTTATAGAGTAGGTATCATTTTATCTGCAACTGCATTTGCATCCCATTTTCACTGAAAAGGGAATGAGCATCGCCCGACTACGTACTGCTTTCGAAGCTCTTCGTTTAAGTGCGTAAAAGAAGAACGAAGAAGGCAAACCAGCCGAACACGTGTTACCTTTAAACATAGGCCAAAGTATGCTTAATTCAGCGCACGTCCCTCGACGCACAACCCGGAACAAGTGTTCCAGCACGTTCCCGAGCAACAGTACATCCCTGACGGTGAACCGTTTCGCTTAATTCGAATTGTTTTCGCGGGTCAACGACGTGGGAAAACGGCATCTGGGCGGAAAACGAACGATTCGCTTCATTTACTGTGCGCGGGTCGGCGAGTACGCTCTAAGAAGCAGAATTAACTATAAATTAAACCATGATGAACCCGACGAATGGAAAGAAAAATGCAGGTGAAAATTCTACACTATTTACTATACCATTTCGAACTTAAATTTCCACGAAAATGAATCTCTTTCCCACTCCCGACTTATTTCTCTAAAAATCACCCCTTTCGAAATCAAACCACCAATTGATATTCACCCTGTGCTTTACTTCCACAGTTTTCGTCGGTCCTCAAGTGCCAGCGACGCTGACGAAGGAGGTCAATCTATCGCGCGACGTGCACCGCTTCGTTGCTCATACATACGGGCTTATAAAAATTAAATGAACGATGGACAGACGCGAGAGAAAGGGGGAGGATAAAGAGGCAAGGGAAATGAAGGCGAGGGGCTAAAGGAGCAGACAGGGGAAGCTACCAGACGAATGAATGAATCTCACGACTCACACGTGTTCTGTTTTGCTTATTCGGCCCATCGTCTGATTCGACACGCGTTCCCGGCACATGCACTGGCCTACCATCGTCGAGTGCGAAGCACATTTGGCTGTTGTTACGCCTGGTTTCGCGTACCACTATCGCGTGATCCCGAAATTTGTATGAATATATGATTCAATAAAGGAAGCGTTGATTTTCATTCGTTGCTCTGGTTGATTATTCGTACCTTTCTTAATTGGGAGCGTTGGTATTACTTGAATCGACTTGCACCAGTTTTCAAAGAGGATCTGCGCAGTTTAAATGCTCCCTTCTTCTGCCCGCGATTCGAGTGGATCGTTTATGGCAGCGAATTATGCGGCAGGAAAGACTGCTCGAGCGGAGAAATGCAGATTCGGAACGCGACGGAAAGATTTCGTCATCGCAGATGCTCACTCTGAATACTTTGCGAGTCACCGGTTCGGTTTACGGTAAAACGCTGCATACCGATAGCTTCCTTTGCGCGAGCAACGCGACGCATCGGTTATTCTCGATCGTGAATTAAGTTGTCGGGGAACGGTTCTCCGTGCGCGAACGTGAAATGGGGGATTAAAAGGGACTTGGCTGCTTTCTGGTGTGGGTAGTTAGGAACATCGCGATGGTTGTGGTGTGGGGAAGTCATCACGAAGAAGCGTTAGATCTCGCACGCTCCTTCCTCGGCCTTCTCCTTGTACGAGTACTGTTTTATGTGCGTCAGGGACCCCGAAATTGAGCAGAGCTTGAAATCAATTTCAATGAATCGCCTGACGATCAATCAAGTTGACAGACTTGAAATAGAATATATAATATATATATGGGGTAGCGACAAATTTTAGGGAGCGGTAAATTTGGGGCACGAGTTTTAATTTATTAAGAGTTTTAAGAATGGGTGTTTATCCTATTATGATTGGTGGTTCAGCTTAAAATTCTAACTATTCAATGTTGGGGGCGATTCGCAATATTTTTCAGTCAGTTTCTTATGAAGTGAGGCGTAATTTTGTTAATTGAAAATTATTCATTGTTAGATTTATTTAATATTTTTAATTAGGTTATTAATTGAATTAAATCGTACACCATTTGATTTAGTGGAGGGGGAATTCCCAGAGTTGGTTTCTGGATTTAATACAGAGTATTTTGGTGGTAGATTTAGTACCTACAAGAGAAATGTACAGTTCGAGTAGGCGTGCGTCGATTAAATGTAAAAGGGACGGAAACTTTGTCGTGCCGCTATAAAGAGCATTTAGAGAATTGTCGCGTGACAAGGATGCTAATAAGTTCGCCTAATAACGTCTTCGTAATAATTATCCCTTAATATTACGTGCACTTTTGGCGCGGCAAAAACGGCGAAGCTGATAAGCACTCGCCGGATAGTCTCATGTATCGCGTATAACGATCCCTCGTTAATCAGCAGATAAGATAAGATCTGCGGAGCGGTTCTCATTAATATTCTATCGGGCAGCGGGTCGTTATTAGAACACGTTACCTTTCGCGGCCACTCGAGGGCCCTAATTATCCCCGCATGTGCAGCGAATTAGCAACGGAGGCAAAGGGAACGTTGTGTGCCCGACATCTGAAGCTACTTAACGCTAAATCACGGCAACTGTTGCGTTATACACTCTTGCAACTAGAAATTCATATCTATCCTCGGGGCTACCTTGCACAGATGGTTAAAGCTGTCTGATTATAATCCGTGGATAGGGAAACTACGAGAGGGTTTAGAAATCTTGAAAATTAATAGCCACAGTCAGGGGCGAACTTGAAGATTTGGCGCCCCTAGATTAACGTCTGTTACCCTTCTCGTGAAATATCATCAAATATTTTAATTTAAAACAGTCGAGACAATTTCAAAATTAATTCAGTATGACAATTCACATGTCAGTTGTTGCAAGTTCGCTAGATGAAAAGAAGGGAATTGTTTTTAAAACTGTCTCAAGCCGCGGTGTTTAAACCTTTTCCAATTTTCTTCAGTCAAAATTTGTCGTACCCCAAATTTGGCGTTCCCTAAAATTTGATGCTCCTCAAAATTTGTCACTCCCCAAAATTAATTGCTCCCAAAATTTTGCGCTCATCAAAATTTATCGCTCCCCAAAATTTACCGTTCCCTGAAATTTACCGCTCCCCTAACTTTATTGCTCCCAAAATTTTCCGCTCCTCAAAAAGTGCCACTTCCCAAAATTTATCGCTCCCCAAAATTTGTCGCACCCAAAATTTATCGCTCCCCAAAATTTGTCGCACCCAAAATTTATCGCTCCCCAAAATTTGTCGCACCCAAAATTTATCGCTCCCCAAAATTTATCGCTCCCCAAAATTTGATACCCTCCAAAATTAATCACTTCCGAAAATTTGTCGCTTCCCAAAATTTGCCGCCTTAGATATTCGCCTACTTCGCTTATACCCAAATCTGCCCATGTCACAGTCGAAACGAAACAGGAGCCATTTTTCCAATTCGAATAAGAGTTAACGTTATCACGGTAAAGGGGGCAAGAGGGGGGGGGGGGGGAGATCGCATCATTGCTGCGAGGTAGATACTTTGTTTCGACAGCGCGATACTTTCGGATCCTTTCACCTGAATCCTTATTGGAAACGTGACCGTTGGCTCGAGCTACCGTGGACCACGGCAAGGACGCGGCCGTCTAAAAGGAGCCACGCTAAAAAGAGGATCTCCGTTGGAAAGGAACGACAGCCATATATTATCCTGACCGCAGGACCGCTCGCTTTCGCTGCGTCGACACGCCCGGCATGCGTTTAACTATCAAAAGATTTGCAATACTGCTCGGAACAGCCGCGGTGATTCGCAGGGAACCGAGACTCTTTGCGGCTGGTAAAACGCCTCCAAACGCGCGCCTTGTATCTTCGACTCGCGCTTTATTGAGTGTTACATTCCTGCGACGCGTTAGACAGCGAATAGACAGGCGTTGATGCTTTCATTTCTAATAGGACACGCTTAACGACGCGTAAGGTCCAGATTGAATATCAGTCGAGTTCTAATGAAAGGCTAGCTAAAGCGGAGTTTCCAGCGAGTGTTTTAACTGTGTTCAATTCCATTTCGATTGTAATGCTAATGTGATTGTGGGAAGGGAATAGGGTTGCAACCCGTACTTTAAAAAAAAATCTTACATTATTGAGATATTTCAAAAGAATAAAAATTTACTGTGTAATACTAAAAGTAATAGAGAATATGATTGATAGAAATAAAAACTAATAAGATTAAAATGTACTTTTAATTTGTTGAGCGTACTTTTTTTATACCCCACAAAAACAAATGTACGTTATTTTTCTGTAAAAAAGGTAACAACCCTAAGAGGGAGAGTTAGAAGGGAAGATTATGTTACTTACGCCTCGCAGTATGGCTGTTTGTTGAAACCCTTGTACGTCCGCATGTTCAGGATCATTCCGCAACCCTGACACTTGAAGCACTGTTTGTGCCATGTCTGAAACAATCAAGGTGTAAAATTAATTACTTCAAGAATCACTGTGCTTGAGTAGATATCTGAAAGGTAGAAGTTCCCCCCCGAAATAAATCAAATAGATGAACTTGGCCAAGTTTTCATCAATTAAGTAAATTCTACCTAAAGATTCCTACATTCACTAGTGGAAAAATTCGCCAAACTTCGCCCTGGTTAGACAAAAGGATCTAACACAAACGACCTTTGCCACCCAGTTACTCATCGTTAGCATCTAGTGATGCATCTCAAAGTCTTTCGGCGTTGCATATCGTTTCGAGATTTCATCACGTGACAACAACAACGCACTCTGACCCAGCTTGCACGGTTAGGAAATATACAATCGTTCGATATCTCTTTGATAAAATAATCGAGTGGTCAATGGGTGAAAAACGTGGTTACCGTTTCTTTCTAATCCTCAAGGTCGTCGAACGTACAAGTCCAACCTCGAAGAGTTTGCCTAGGGCCTTGGACGCTTTCACCATCCTCTGTGCCTCGCAGTCGTACTGATTAGGAATCCAATTAATTTTGTTGCACAGAGTGACCGATACGTCGACGCGCGTTACATCGTCGAGCAACCCAGGGATAACAGAAGGCCGTTTGCAACGCCGATAAATGGCAAGGCTGCTGTGAGACGTCGAATAAGGTCGCGGATCTTAAGCAGAACGCCTGCGAAGGCCTCCTCCCCGGCACCCGGAAAGAGAGAAATGAGTCACGACCATGTGAGTCAACTGCGATCGCGGTCAACAAAGGGTTATAATTATTCGCAGCGCCTCGTCTCGCGAGTTGTTTGTCTCGCGGGGACACGACCATCATTTCTTATCGCGCAATTTTCCGGCGAAGCTGCGCTCCCGCGCAACGAATTACGCTTCGCTCTGACGCGGAGCGGCCACTTTCTTCGAACACCTTTCGGATAACCAACCGAACGATCCATTCCACTCTAGACGACTCTTGAGAAATTTCAGCCGGGGACTTTGCAATTATCCCGAAAAGAACAACCCGGTCGTTCACACGCTGGGACTGGTTCGCTCTCAGAGGCGACGCAATTGCAGAACCCAGCGAATAGCGACCGGAAACTGAGAGGCGGGGCCACGATCGGCGTTAACGATCGTTTCGAAAAGCCGGAGTTAGCTAACGGTCGCTGTGCGGTTACGGTGATTAATGGGAAAACGATCTCTCGCGATCGTTAATCAACTGCGTGGTTAATTAGACCGAGCAGCGGTGTTTGCGGAGTCGAGGAAGGATAAAGTGGAATCCAGTGGGTCAGTGGTTTCAGTGTTGCATCGGGGCAGAGAGATTCTCGGCGTTTTCGTGTAGAGAAGAAAAAGAACTGCGTCAATACTGTACCACTTCGAGCATTGCCAAGAGCATTCGCAGCCTCGGCACGTCTCGATTTCTAGACGATGCAGGTCGTCAGTGTCAATCCGTGAGTCGGGACTCGGGACGGCCGGAATGCAACGTAGAGCGAATGCAACGGTACCTTATTTGTATCGTGCTGGCAATGCTAATCGCGCCACCAACAGCTCACGTCGTTCCCTTCGATCCGCGTGTCCACGCCGTCGTGGCACGTGGATCTCGTTGCTTCAATTTACTTGCAATTAGTTAGCCGCGATTAGCGGTAATTACCGTGGTCCCACTTTCGAATGATCTCGAGGAACAGTTAGCCGTCGGGGAAAAAATGTTGCGTTCGATTCGAGGTCGGCTTGCAATTATACGCGCCTCTATCAGGGAGACATTTCTTCTCACAGTGCAATTTGTTCAGTAGCAATGCGCCTTTAATTCTTCGTGGGAGCTTAGAAGCAGTCAGCATTAACATTTTTAGGAGAATTTAGAGGCTACTTGACCTGAGATGAATGCATAAATTATTTAGAAAAATACATTCTAAAGGCATAGTAAAAGATTAATAAAAATCAAAGTGACGAGTATTTCTCCGAGAATTAATAACGATCTCTTAATATTTACTCAGGTTATCGCAATTTATATTTACAGAAGTAATGATTTCGGACGATGAAACAGTTTTTGTTTATAATTTTTATCTCGAATAGTAATGATTGGATAAAAAAAACTGTAAATAGAAAAAATGTGTGTTGTGACGAGCTTTACAACACTATATTTTTTAAAATTCAGTTTACTAACATTGAATTTTCCAATCTTTCTTAGCGTTTGGACAATAATTTTTCCCATTTTCGAGCGCTAGTCCGCTTATTGCATCCAAGCCTTTAATTGTGCGCGAGTAAAGAAGAAATTGAGGAAGTCGATTGAAACGTCGAATCTTGAATAATGGAGATAGAAATAGTAGCAAAGGTGCCTTGGCATGCAACCGAGCTTGGTTACAAGAAGCTGCGGCAGCTCGAGATTTAACTCGATTACTCAATTACAATGTTTGCACTCAGCGCGATGAAATTCGCTGGAACACCGCGCAAGTCGCTTTCGCTTGTTTTCGGAATGTTTTTTGCCTGCGCGACAGCTGTTTCGCAACATAGTTTATTTCCAGCCGCGCTGCAGATAACCCGTAATCAAATATGCACATTCTCAGACGATATTAGCTTACAGAGAGTTAATTACGTATTATTATCAAATCATACGCGATACACTTCGAGTCGCACCGCGCTCGATTTCTCCCCAAATTATTCTATCGATTTCTTTACCTACAGCATTCTGAAACAGTAAAGTATCTATCCAGGGGCGGGTTTAGAGATTTAGTACTCTTAGACTAAAAAATATCTGCCGCCCTTTCCCCGAAATATCATCGAATATTTTAATTTAAAAGAATCGAGACAATTTCAAAATTAATTCAATATGACAGCTCATATATAATTTATTGCTAATACGCTATATAAAAAAGAAGTAAATTGTTTTTTAAAAATTGTGTCAACCCTCTGTGTTTAAACATTTTCCAATTTCTTTCCCTCAAAATTTGTCACTCCTCCAAATTTGCGACTCCCAAAGCAAAGTATCAAACGTGTCCCTGGATCTTTCATCTACCAATTGTACCTCAAAGTATCGATGGCCCTACTCCGTATGCATCCTCGCTGCTCGTACGCAACGTTTGATATTTAACGAGCTGCAAAGGTCAGCGAGGATCATTTGGCTGTCATTGTTGCGGACAAGGCCCGCTTAATCCGACAGCAATTTGCTGGCGCGGCCGAGCTTTCACTTTCAACGACAACGTCGATGCACCCGCGGTATAATTCCTCGCGCGCTTTTACCAGCTGATCTAATTTTCGCACGCCGCGCACTTTCTTCGCCGGCTGCAACGAGGGAAACGTCCGCCTCCTTATAGAGACCACGGCTGTTATTTAACGGACGTAATTACGCGAGCAATTGTTACTGCAACGACCTCTCGTTCCGCGAGTGCAACGTGCGAGAGCTAATCGCGAGGAAAGCGTTCGTGACTTTAACGTCAAACGAAAGTCATTCGTTCCTCGCGGTACTTGACTTCTCTTGCAAACGGTTCACTCCGTGCGAGGACAGAACGGTTTCGACTATCGTAACGAAAGAAACGGGGCATCGTTCTAAAAGTTTCCGTTTAATTACGATTCGTTGCATCGCCACCTGTTTTAATCGTGACGCGAGTTGCGACGCAAGGAGAATCGTATTTTTTTTCTCCCCCTAGTAAGAGGTGTCTAGCAGATGTTGCTCGCGTACGTAGAATAATTATTCGCGCTTTCGCAATAGCCAGTGGGAAACAACCGGATGCCGTGTCGCATCGCTGGCATAACAGAAATTTCTACCGGGCTGAAACCGCGATCCGGGGATCCCTGGAAAGTAAAAGGCTTTATTCTTTTTAAATTCTCGCCGCGAATCTTCGCGCTGTTGCCTCAGACCTCGCGCCACGTAATCAGTCGAGGATAATAACGCCGGGTAAAATTTAAAGAGCCGTTGGTTCCCAACCGGCCATGGATCCTGTAATAATTGTTTCCCGGGGGGCTGAATTGAAATCGACACGAAATCAAAATTACATGGGCTCGAGCGGCTTTAATTGCTTTAAATCGCGCAAGGTGGTCAAACGTGTCTTACGAGAATTAATGCGTCTGACTCGCTTAATTGACAGTTGTTGCCTGACTAATTAATGACCACGCGACTTATCAATCGGGAGATTGTACCTTCCGATTCTCGATACGAATCGTTGGGCACGTATGGATAAAAAGAGCTTCGTTTATAGAAACGTTTGGGACCGTGCGAGCCGGAAACGCTCGATTCTGCCGGAGAGAGAGCGCGCGCAAGTATTGGTTCGCGGCGCCGCCTGCATCGGATCGGCGTATTTTTGAAACGATGTAGGCGCAACAGGTTGGCAACTACTCCCACCTGTTGCAATCGTATGCCCGGCCCACGCAACGTGGTAGCCTCAGCCTGGAATTCGATTACAATTTCACCCAACTCTGTTACTCTCCAGAACCTACACAACAGAATAAACAATTTATTTTCGAGCATCCACCATTTCGTTACAAATTCATCGCGATATTTTTACACTCGTCGATTCCTTCATCGAAGACGCGTGCAACTCGAATGCACTATTTGCAGTATTCCGAAATGCATGAATTGATGAGGAATTTTCGAGGATTTGGGTATCAGAGACGGTTAACTAAATGGAAACAGTTTGTGTCCCCTTGTCACGTCTTAATTCAATAACCACGCGCGCTCAAACGAAAAAATGGGGATACGAACAATACTGAGGGTGGTGAAAAAACTCACAGAGCGGTCCCTCTTCATTAATGGGACGTAGATTAATTGCTGCACGAGCAGGATGCGTCTGGCGGGTATGCGGGTCGGACCCAAGTTGAAACGAGACCACTATTCGAATCGAGGGTTTGTATTCGGATAGCGAGTGATCGAACGCGTGCGGAAATGGGACGAGCATCGTGTGCGCAGCTCGATGCTCGGTGAAAGTCTCCAGAGCTGGATGAAAAACTGTGTAACGCGCGCGAGGACGAAGAACAACCTAACTGTGATATAAAAACGGTGCGGTCAATGCGGACAAGGTTACTCTGCCGAATTCTGCAATTATTGTAGCCAGCTATTCATTGAGAAAAGGGGGGATCATACAACGTTAATTGTCTCTCACATATTCGCAATCCAATTCACATTCACTCTGGTGCCGCTCCAACACACGCACGCAAAATGTGTGATCCCACACCCAATTCCAGCGCGTTGTACTCCCGCGCATGTGCCCGCGAAATTCAAACGCCAGCCGCGAAGATGAATTTGGAATAGAACTTTTCTGAATGCGAAACTCCTCGTGGCGCAGCGCGTTGAAACTTTCCGCTCCGCGCGGTCCAAGCGGCGCGGGTTATGCACGTAATTAAAAATTTTTCTCGATTAAACTTCGCCTCGCTTTAATTGTCCCTCGTGCGCTTTTAATTCGCCCGTTCGGCCCGTTGACCGCGTAACGTCCCGCGGCGCGGCGTTCTCGCCTCCTCTTTCCATCGGGGCAAGTTCCTCCTCGCGAGGCGGACGGAAACAGCAGACGCGCGAAGAGCGGGAAAAAAAGACATGGATGCGCGAGCAAGAGAGAAAAGAGACTTCTATACGCCATTCACAAGACCGCGTCGCAGAGGCAGCGAGTAGCGAGAACAGATACGCGCGGAGGCTTTGGAAAAATCCACGACGGACTGGAATCTTACAGAGAATTAATTATTCAAGGGATATCAGATCCCAGTCACTCGGCTACCAATTAAATCATCTGTATTCGGTACTTAATTCAGAGATTAACTATACACAGCACTGTATGTACGTCTTTGTACATGTATACTGCTTGCAAAATTCCAAAGATGTATGGTAAAATACATCGACTAACAAGGAAACGTTCCCAACCCGAGAATTCTATTTTTAATGAAACGATGAGCAATATTATACACCTAAGAATTGTTCTGTGATTCATACTCTATCGCGCTACCAAAATAAAAATAAAGTTACATTAAAGAAAAGCGATAACTAAGTTGATAAACGATAATCAGTATCAAAGATACTAATTATTGAAGATAATCATTGGATTGAGGGTGAACTAATAGAAATGGGTGGACACACGGGGCCCGCAGAGGAGGCGCCAAGAATACACTCTTTAGACGGAAGAGTACAAAGAGAAGCGTGGGGTGAATTTAGAAAACCAACGTGGCGATCTCATATCCGGATACATCCAAATTTAGGAGGACCTTCGAGACCTACGATTCCTCTGCCGCCTAGCCAGGCGAGAGTTCGTGTTCCAGCGGTAGAATGCCGCCCACGTGATTTAAGGCTCGCTAACTCGAGCTGAGCGTTAACCGAATCGTAAATGGTGTGCATTTCTGTCTAGAATTGCGGCTGGTAACGCTGACACACGCTGGAACATGGCAACGTCCATCCGTGGCAGTGTTCGCGAATCGTTGATCCGGTATAGCGATGTACGATTACGAGAGACGAGAATGGAATAATCGCAGCGGTACGAGGGGATGATTAGTTACCGCGCCGATAGTAACGAACTCGGCACGTGCGGTCCTCTATGCCGCATCGGTGCACGCTGCATCCAGACATTCACCGTCAAAATAGCCCCGTTAACGACTTTCTTTCGCTACGAGCCGGTCGAACGCTTTTAAAACGCGTCATCTTTATATTTAGAGGCACAATATCCGCTGGAAGCTCAAATATTTGAGTCCCGTGCACACGCATTCTGGGAAAGTCGGTCGCCTATCGCGATTAATTTCCGGCTTGCGTGCAAGAGTCGTTGAATTCAAATGACTTCAGTTGGAATAGGACAATAAAAGATAAAAGCGTGGCTCGATTAGCCGATCGAACCGAGAGGATTTTGTGCAGACCAAGGGACGAGGGCGATGCGACAGACTACCTATTATGCCGAATGGAACAGGACGCCTCGGTAGGCGGAACTAAACGGGAACGGTACCATCCTGCGATATCTGTTGTAAAAAGTCCTGTCGCCGTTCCAGGCGATTCACTCCCAGCGGGATCCACGGAGACACGCTGTTGAAAGGAACGTTTCCGAAACGCACAAGGGAACCGAAGAAAGTTAAGAGAAGGTTTCTCGATCGTCGGCGGCGTCGAAACGCAGGCATAATGCTTTGGATGCAAACAGCTTGTCAACAGGCATGGGCAACGAAAGAACCTTATCTGACGCCCGGGATTAACGATTTAATTCCATACAGCGCGGTGCAAAGTTCGGTCCACATAAAACTGGTATTTACGCGTAATCGCGAGCAAAACAATCGCGCTCGGTACGAAAACCGTGAACTTTCTCGCGAAACTTGCGCAATGGGAAATAAAATCGTTTGCCAGTGGCGAGGTGAAGCAGAGGTACTGGAGTTAACCTCGAGATACGGGGGATTAAGTTGAACGCGGTCGGATCTCGTATCAAGTTTTCCAGTGGGCAGAGGGGGCAGGTTCGATGGGGAATTGCTGGAATCTCGAAGAGTAGGCGGATTATTTTGTGAGAGAAAAGGGAAGAAAGGTACCTTGTCGAGGCACTTGAGCTCCTCGATCGGGTAGACCGTTTTCTCGCAGCGGGCGCACGTCTTGCTCATCTTCTTCTTCTTCCTCCTCTTCTTCGTCGTCGTCTTTCCTCTTCCTCTCTCTCTTTCCCTCGTGCACGGGCGCAGTTCCGCGTACGTGTGTATCCTCGGCCTCTCTCGTCTCCTCACGAAACACTGCGCGTACGTAAAGAACACGTGTAACACTAACGACACATCCGCGCGGCCGTTCGTGTCGGGGCGACGGTAAACAATCGACCAACAGTCGCGTTTCACGTTCTACAATCCGTACGCGGGATATCTCAACGGGGACCGCTGCGAACTGGTCAAATATCACGCCTGACGGAAAACGTCCAACTGCTTGGCTTGCCACAGAGCCGCACCAAACTGCACTGCCCTCTCGTCCTCGTCTAGCCACAAAAACTCCTTGAGTGACAGTAATGGTGGGGTACCGCGCTAGTCAGGCCACCGACTAAATGTATACTTTCTGTCGTAGCCTTCAAGATTTACTGTAGAGAAAAATCGTGGGAGGTTTCTTGTTAATTATTATTAGCTGAACGCGAATGAATGTCTCGTGGATTGTATAGTTTTTATTCGTCGGAGGTTTAGTGGGAATATTTTCATTCCCGAAGGCGTTCTTTTCGCAACGTGTATCGTCGGTAAAGCAGAACAAATGGAAGATTACTTGCTAACTTAGCTTTTCAAGTAACAATTTCGTAGACTTTCTGGTATATTGTTCTCTATACATTTGTAATTAGACCGCAATTATCGAACGAAATTGTTGTATCGAAACAAATACACAGCGTTATTTTCTTACGACAGATTTAAATTGGTAGAGTGCTTCGGGTACCGTGCTAATCAAAATAACAACGTGTAGTGCCCGTTTCTATCAGTAATTCAATTTTGATGGCGCTAAACTTGAATAACATCGATGAAGAATAACTGTATTGTTATTTTGGTAGGATTGGGTACGGTTCTGAGACCAATAATGCTCAATACCACTCAATAATGGGTGAATAAAGTACAAACGAGGTATAGGATGAACCTCCCATTTAATATGTGGCGTAACCAAACATATTTTCAAACAGTTTCATGAATAGCTTATATTATCGATTTAGAATTGAATCAGATACTAGCGCTATTATCCGGAAAAGTTAGAACTAAACACTACAGTCGCTAAAACGGGAAACACGTGGGTCGTTGTTTTAACCATCGACGATATAGGACCCCCTTACCATTTTAGTGTCGCATGCAACGTTACCGGTGAAGTCTCGAAACAGATTGTAACGCTACGCGTGGTAGGAATTAGAATTCAACCCGTGTAAAACTTCTTTATCGACAGTTGGTAAATATAACCCCACAGACTTCGTCGATGATATACTATATGCCTTAGACAAATTACGTACACATTTAGTTGCAACGACTTACATAAATTAAAGCGGATAAAAATGACTAAATTAAGTAGCCATGGCAAACTTTCGTTCCGTCCCTAGTTACTGTATAAATCTTGAACATTTCGTACAAGATATCCAAAAGAAAAGAAAACATTTAACACCTTCAGTGGAGTCTCCTTGTAAACAATATGTATACAGTAAATTTACGTCGTGCATGATTCTGTAACCTGCCACCGCTGTACCCACGTTATGTGTGGTCTTAATTAATCAAATTGCTAATGGCGCCGAGCCAAATGGTACCTATTTGGCCTGCAATCAAAAGGACATTCAACAACTGTCGCGCGTGCTCGGCGTTTATCATTCACAAAAAAAAATTCGTGACCCATCACAGTAAATCACTATTATATAAAAAACAATCTTTCCATTTGCCGAGAAGAAAGATTCGTTCTCTTTCACCATGATCGACATAGTTATTTCAAACATGACATAGGTCTTCCCCAACGAATCCCATTAACTTCTCGATTTCACTCCAAAGTTGCTTCCCTTTTAAAAAAACATAATCAAAAACCAGTCTCGAGCCGCCCGCTTCTATAAACAATTGTCAATCACTGAAAACGCCTCTAATACTTTATATTCATTGCTCGAGTAGAATAGCAAACGATGCAGATTAATGACCACAGACCTCCGCATCCCTTAGAATTCCAATCTCGCCAAATTCTCCAGCGACGCGGAAGTATGAACGACGTTAAATGCGATCAGGCGCGCTTTTTGTTGCTCGCTTTTCGAAAAGTCCCGCAATAAAACGTGACGGCCCTCTGTTGGCCGTTCATCCTTTCGTAGCGGAGCACTCCAGCGGATCTATTTTTAGAAACGACAGAAAGTTAAGATTATTTTGGTTACATTTTTTACCTCCGAACCAGAGCGCAGGGTGCTTAGCACAAGGAGATCAACGATGACCGAGTAGGTCGATTTTTCGGCGGGCATCGACGATTCTGTACGTTCCGAGCGAACCAACGAAAAGCGCACGGCAACGAAGGAGTCACGTTTCTTAAACGATTACGTAATTCGAGCGCCAGTGCAGTTTTCATGGAAAGTTGATGGGCCGTGCACGATGGGGGAAGTTACCTCCACCATTCCTCGCTGAAACAATTGAATTGCTCCCCCGCGAAGCAAGCAAGTAGAGAACGAAGAACGTACGCAATCTCGATCCCCGGGTTGCACCATAAATCGTGCTTCTGCTCCGAGTGCACCGAAACCATCGATCTGTGTGTGAGATCTCGTTGCACAGCCGTTTGGCTTTTCCCCTGAGTGCTATTATGTGCTTGGACTACATCAGCGAAACATCGCGGCAGTGTACATTTAATTCCCTTTTCTTCTTTTCAAGTTGAACAGTGGTGACGTCGGTGAGAGATGTTGATCGACGTAGAATATCGCAGAGGGATGTATCGATGCTTCCCAGCTTGCTTAATCCTCTGACGTTTGAATCCCTGATTGATTGCATTATCTTCGGACATGGACCCGCGAAGAATGTCTAATTGGAACGTCCTAAGCGTGGAAGCGGCTCTCCAGCAACTTACTAGTTTGGAGGATGGCAACGGGGTGATCCTAAGGCGACCGAACACGGTAAAATATTCGGAGAAACATTTTTCTTTTTTAAAGAATCATCTGTACATTGTTAGGGCAGCTAGTCTTCAATATGTCCAACGGCAACGAAAGAATTGTAATTCAGATATGAGGATCTATCCTCGAAAGGGTTGGAATATCACGAGGCAGCGACGTCTCGAAAACGTCCACTTCTTTTGCGGATCGTGACGCTAGGGTATACTAATGGGTTCCACCTATTCTTGTCTCGTCTGCTTGCCCGACTGACTGACTGCTTGCCTTTATTTATAACTAATTAAAGCAGACGCGGTTTCAAGTGTATCCTAGTATGGTTCAGTCAACCGGCAGCACTCTGATAAATTGGTTTCTTCTTTGCACACGTTTTGCTTAAAGTAGCTCGCGATTCTGTGAAAAACCGTGAAGAAATGAGAAAAGACGTTGATCGTTGCGATTTTGTACGGTGACACCATACTTCTGTGACTCGGGCAGTTCGAAGTGATTCTTTCTGGATCGAGGAACCTTAGGATAAGAGATCTGCAGCGATGAGCATCTGGCATCAGTTGAACGTGGAGCATGCCACGAGCGCTATATCCAGGGAGGATCTCGGTGATAACGTTTATCGAAAGAGAATCGTGTCGCGTTCGGTAATTATCTCATTTTCCTACAAAATTTCCTTAATAAAGAATGACACCTCGGTAATTGATTATAATCGAGTTCATGTAGTTGATATCTATCAGCAGAAAGTAGTAGCTTAAAGTATTCAGTTTTTAGAAACAAATCTCTTAATCGTGTTAATTCAATTGCGTAACAAAGCTGCAACTATTAGACATGCTCGAGCACAAAACAGAATCCGATTGTTAATTAAAGAATCCCTCCAAGCGTGCATGCTATCGATTCTCGTCACCATGCTTGATTTCAAAAAGTGTAGAGTGTGATTTTCGATAAAAGAGCTTAATTATGTAAAGCAAAAGGCAAGTATGGTTTCGAGCAGAGGGAGAGCCTGTAGGATGACTAAGCGCCCGGTTTACCATTCATCTCCATCTTGCCATTTCATCAAAGCGTTCAAAATGGCGATCGTAAACCAAAAATAGAGTGTATTCCATTGAAGAGATATTTTTTATAGCGTTATAGATGTATCCTCGCGCGATCGCCACGTGCATGAATTTGTTTCGACGTCGGTCTCGTGTCGGATAAGTTCCAAGCTTCATATCAGCCAACAGATTTTGGCAGATTTTTAAGAAGACTGATCCTCAAAGAAATCAGCGCGCATTATTTCACGAAATCCTTCCTTCTATCGATTTCCAAAGAATCCATTTCATTTTTAATTCTTTGCTCCAACTTCCACGCGATAAACTACGTAAACCAGGCAGCTCGAACAATCCCCCGTCACCGTTGTACACCTCCTCTGTTCCCCGACAACGTCCTTCGAGAGGAACGCTCAAAGCCTGTGAATGTTTTATAAACTCGATCCGGAATTTGACGTTTCACGGGAAACACAAGGAAATGCACCTTGGCTGCAGGTGGCGAGTTTAAAATTAAAGCGCAGACGGGTCTTCCAAGTCTTATATTTAGGACGACGCGCAGGCGCGATCCGATTAGAGATCCCGTGAAGACTTAGAACTTCAGGGTTCCCCGAATTCCGACGTGCGCCGCGTTTTCCACCGAGTCCGCGTCCATCGTCAGCGATATCCCGTTTCCTTTTACGCCAGTGAAAATTACGTTGCCCCGTATGGTGAAAAAGTTTGACCCCGCCACGTCGAGTCCCATCCGATTCATCGAGTTCCGACAATCTTGCGATCCGCTCGAAAATAGAAGCGATTCGAGCCAGCGTCGATCGAAGCAGGCTCAGTGTTAGACTTCTGTAAGAGATCGTCTCGCGCTCGTTTTAAAAAAAAATACCAAAATGGATCTCGGTGGTGTGGACGTCTGGGGCCAGATCGCCGTGGAGACGTCTCAGATGTTCGTTTCCGAGGGCGGTGTGGTGAAAAGTCGTTTCGCTGGGACAGTAAGTGACCGAGACGTACTCGAATCGCGTAGAAAGATCCTCAGCAACAGCTAGGTTTGCAGGGTTCGCGGAGATCCTAGTGACCGTTGAACAATTCCCTGGTTTTCGTTGTTGCAGACTATAGAGAAGCTCCCCGACAAGGTGATACTGAACGTGTTCAGCTACCTCTCCCATCGCGAGATCTGCAGGGTGGCACGTGTGTGCAAAAGGTGGCGGCAGATCGCTTACGACACGCGCTTATGGAAGCACGTATCCCTGCGCCCGGAAATCAGCGGCTTGCATGTCAGCTCGTTGGACAATCTTCTACACTTGATCAGGTAGACGACACTTTCACGGCCACGAGAAAAGTGCAAAGAATTTTGGCAGATAACGCTTGTTCCCGAAATACGTCCCAGTGGCGTCCTAGTTGCCAAGATAATTTGTAAACAGTAGAACAGGCTAGGCTAGGGGGCTAGGTCGTGTAAAGATGGGGATTCTTTGTGAATTCGACAGCACGCGTTTCGGCGCCTCGCTGAGGTACATCGAGCTGCCCATCGAGCTCATCACCCACACCGTCCTCCACGAATTAGCGAACAAGTGCCCGAACCTCACCCACATGCTCCTCGACTTCTCCACCGCTATGCAACTGCACGACTTCTCTGAGATGCAGGCGTTCCCTACTAAGCTGAAGTACATGTGCATCTGCCTGTCGGAGGTGATCTTCATGGAAGGCTTCATGAGGAAGATATACAACTTCATCAACGGCCTGGAAATCCTTCATCTCATAGGTAACTACCTTGGTATCTAATTAGACTAGTGTACTAACGTCAAGATGACGGAAGAATCTTATATTTCATTCACTATATTTGATCGTATAGGAACGTACGAAAAGGTGGAGGAAGAAGAGGAAGAGATCTACGAGGTGATAAACGTTCATAAATTGAAATCAGCCACCCCCAATCTGAGGGTGATCAATCTCTATGGGATCAACTTCGTGGACGATTCGCATATCGACGCGTTCTCCTCCAACTGCATCCAGCTGGAGTGCCTAGCAGTGAACTTTTGCTCGAAAGTCACTGGCTCGACTATGAAGACCCTGTTCCAGAGGAGTAGGAGGCTCAAGTGTCTCCTCATGCAAGGAACAAGTACCTATACCCACCACCATGAGATTCTTTCAATCTCCATTGCTGGACATTTAGAAGAATACACTGTTAATTGATCGCAGATCTTCAGAGCGAGTACGTGATGCAAGTGGAGTGGGAGAAGTCGAGCATCCAGGAGCTGGACGTCACAGCGACCGACTTATCCACTGAATGTCTCATCGACATGCTGTCCAGGATCCCGGGTCTTCGTTTCCTCAGCGCTGGTCAGCTGAACGGCTTCAACGACAGCGTGATGAAAGCATGGGCTGAGATGGGCAATCCTCGGAACCTGATCGCCCTGGACCTGTCCAGCTCTGACAACCTCACCGACGACGCTCTGCATAAGTTTCTGTCGAGATACGGCCACCAGCTGTGGGGACTCGCGTTGTCAGGCATGCCGCACATCACTGATCAACTGTGGCAGAGCGTGTTGCCTATACTGACCAACGCCAAGTGAGATTTGTCCAGTGATAACTTGGTAATACTCAACTATCATTCATTCCACGTCTTTATGGGCATCTACCGTTTTAGAATTCTGGTCATGGGGACAGCGGAGAGGCTGGGCGTGAACATCCACGTGGACCAGCTGATGGATGGAATCGCGAACAACTGCCCGAACCTGGAGCGACTGGAGCTGCGATGGGATCCAGAGAACTTGCGGTTCTCTGATAAGAGCCAGAAGGCTATAGACATACTCCGCGTCAAGTGCATAAAACTGCGCTGTTTGAGCTTGAGGTAAGTTCTAAACGAGGGTGATAAGTACAGTTGGAAATGTGTTAGAAGTGAAGGGAATAAGTGTCATGTATCACTGCCAGTTTAATATATTCCAGCGACGGCAGGTACTACGAGGTGGTGAAGGCGAATTTCGAGCGTGCCGACAGACTGACCGTCGTTCGGACCACCACCTGCTGCAGGGTGACCAACTACTACCTCCTAGCGAATTACAAGGATCTAATCTTCAATTAACGAAACGTTTTTATAATAAAATATTTGTATATACGCTGTAAAGGATTCATGCATACGGTTTTCCACGTGATTTACGGTGCACACCCATCGGCAGGGTAAGCATAATCATGTCCAAGCGTAAGGATCGAAGTAAGCTGCGCGGAATGTAGGATCAATAATCAGGATTTTATTCCAGGTACCGAATTGCGGCAACTACCACCGGACGATCCTAGTATTCCGATAAGAAAGCCTGCGCTACATATCAGATGTATATTTTTTTACACTATTTTTGAACATGTACATAGACCAATAGCGGGTCCGTTAAGCGTCGGAAGATCGGGCGGGAAGGAATCTTTCGGATGCGCAATTCGAAAGTTCATAGCCTCGATGTTTACCACTGTACTTGTAAGAAGAGAGTATATAAAGAAAAGTGATTCCTTGACACGTTAAAGCACAAGGCTACGGACTAGCACCTCGCTGGCGGCGTTCATAATTAATCCACGTCGGGGAAACTTTCCTACCAGCGATATTGACAAGACGGCCACGCACAATGGCGTTGCTAGTCATATCGATTATTCGCTAATTTATTCATGCACCTGTGTGGACGACGTCGACGACGACGTCGCACTGGCCACGGCCCGGTCGGTCGATTCGCTCGATTTCATTCTCTCCAGCCACATGCCAGACCCTTGGTTTATATGTAGCATTATAGTCGACGCAGAACCGCCGTGGACGCCGCAACTTTTCGCATGACTCCCGAAACCATCGACGAGCCTCTCCCTCACCGTTCCTCCCGTCCCGAGCTTCCCTAATGTCTGACGCTGAGGAGGACCTCACCGCGAAGAAGCTAAAAATCGTCCTCGTCGGTGACTCCGGATCTGGCAAAGTGAGTTTCCAAGTGCCTCGACGAAAGTGCGTCTCTACCGTCGCAGTTGCGTGCCTTCCCTCTTTCTCCTGCGTTCTTTTGCATTTCTACCGAGGCAACATGCCTGAGTGCCATCTAAGTGTTCACTTGAGTAGGAATTCTTGATAGGTGTTGGAGATTCTGCGGTGAAGCCTTGGGACCGGTCAAACGTTTGTTTTGAGTTGAGTGAGCCTTGAAGAACCAAGCAACGTATCGATTTATTTCTTTCGTGCGAAATGGTCAGTGCCACAATTTTAGATGCCCTCGCACGGGCGTCGTCGACCGTCGAATTCTCCCTGGAATTTACTTGGTTGCTTCTTGGGATTCTTATTTCTTAGAGTGTTGCATCGGTAAACTCTTTGTAATTGCAGATGGCTCGTATGAGATTGCATATTCGTGACAGAAGCTAATTCATACGTGTCACTAATACCTTTCCCAATCAGAGGTCTTTTACTCTGTAATTAACAACACAGCTGCTTCATAGATCGCCTAGAGCCACTACGACTTGCGCTATTAATTAGGGGAGGGACGTGACACGCGAGTTTCGATCGACGTGGGAACTCTACCCCACAATTTTATTTCTGAACAAGTAACAAACAATTGGGATGGGAATTTCAACGAATCTCTAATGAAATATTTTCAAAATTCCCGTATCCTTGATTACCCGAGAACGCATGTGAAATACTCTAAAGTGAGATAGACAAGCAACTAAGTACTCTCCTAATTCCTTTTCAAGTAAATTCCATCTTCCTCGCGGGAAAACTTCGTTTTCCCTACTAGCCGAGCAACGATTCTCGATAACTGAAATTCAAGGGTCCCCCTTTAGACGAGCATCGTCCAGAAGTTCTGCAACAACGAATTCACTAGACAGTACACCCCGACATCCGGGATCGACTTCTTCCTGAAGAACATTGGCGTCGGTTGTTACAAAAACGTGAACGTACATCTGTGGGACGTCGGGGGCCTCGCGCTTCACGGGAGCATGCTGGACAAATACGTCTTTGGTGCTCACGTAAGAAGAGAAAAGAAGTACCCTGATCGGGAGGAGCGTGCAACGATCTCACGAAGGTGCCATTTTCAGATCATCCTTTTAGTGTACGACGTTACCAACAACTTCAGCTTCGACATCCTAGAGGAATGGATAGACAAGATCAGGAAGCTGAGCGACGATTACGAAGAGCCACCAGTGTTGGCCGTGGTCGGGAACAAATGCGACATGGAGCACCAAAGATCGGTGAAGAGGGATCGGAGCCACAAGTTCGCCGCGGAGAATGGACTTCCCTACCACGACTTGTCTGCGCGAACCGGCGAGGGGGTAAAATGCTCTTCGAACAACTGACTTTAGTCCTGTATTAATGCTGAAGGAATGTTTGAATTGCAGGTATCTTTGTGCATAGTGACGCTGGCGGCGCAAACCTTGGGCGTCCGCCTAACGAAAACCGATCAGGACTTCCACAGGCCGATAATCGTCGCGGAAATAGGCGACACGGTCGATATGAACACGGTCCACAGAGTCGTGAAAAGAATCCCCACTAAAAAGCACAGTCAGATCCCGTTTCATCCCCATTTGCCGTCATCGAAGTCAGCGGTGTGCGTTTTGCAGTGAGAAAATGACAAATCGGCGCGCGGGGTCGTCGGGTCGTTGTGGTATAATTATTTTCGCGCACAAAAGGTAATAAGTTCTACACGAAGTAGTAGAAGTTACGCAGCGTTAAAGATGATAGAGCTGTACATAAGATGTCCAATCGAGTATTTTTCCAAAGCCGTTACCTGAAAGTTCACTTGTGTATATTTTGAGGGGCCAATGCAATAACCAGTAGTGTCTTCGCAGTAGATTTAGAAACAGATTTATTTATTGATAGAATCTCGCTACTTGCGGTAATAATTGTTAATATGGATCGACGTAACAACGTTAAAAATAGTTTTACATTAATAATAGCGACGTCATACATGTAATAATGTACATATACGAGGATCCTAGATCGAACTGCATGCAGTGAACTGGTGTTAGAATTCGGTGATGTTACAAATACTTATGGTAAACGGATTGTTCAGCATCAAGATTAATTATTAAGACGTGGCGGGTTGTGCGAAACACTGTCCGTTGTAAGTGTCGCAACAGATCGGTTGAAACTTAATAAGTAAAAGAAATCTTCGTCCCTCGTTTCGAAACGGGCGAATCGCTCACGTGTCTGGCTTGTTGCTGTTACAAAGACATTCTTTATATCTATTTGTTAATGGCACTATTCATGCAGATGCTACATATACGAAAACATAACACAAAAAACATCAAACAAAACGCATTTAACGGGGGAACATTGTGAACATTTAACAAGGAGATGAGTGATACCGCAGTGTGTGCGTATTCTCGGAACGATGCGAACTGGAAGCATTGAAGGGATAAAAGTGTTAATAAATAGCAAATAAATTAGTTGGCATCTTTCATTGTCTAGGAATCGGAGTCAGGGATCGATAAAACGGTAGACAAGTAATTTCTTTAAACGACGCTATCGACACTACAGTCATTCAACTTTATGATCAATTTCAGAATGAGCACTTCGTGGGACGAGAAGGGGGATTCTCTGTGCTTGATATATACAAACTTGAAATTTAAACTCGTTACCCAGAAGTGCTGATCGAAAGCTTCATAGAGCTCGAGTTACCAATCATTTTATATTGTTCAGGTGTTGATCAAACGCCTTGAAAAACTTCATCGTTCCAGATAGAGTGAACGAGAATAATTTACGGACGGTGTGATCAATGGAGATCTTGATCGCTCGTTTGAATCGAGATATAGAGTCTCTACACATTAAACGTACGAGGTGCAAAATTATAGTTTCGGCCAATTTTTATACACCATCGAATTAATTCATTCGTTCAGAGAGAAGGGGGATTCGAAATATCTCGACACGGTGTTTCCTTATTTATTCTAGTATGGTCTTCAGTCTCTTATTAATTTTTGCGGCAGCTATCCGTCTCTGGGTATTAACGTTTGCCTCACTATAAATCAGATTTTCGTAACGGTCTCCGTGGCCACACGTCCTTTTCTAAAATTTTCTCTTTGGCCATCCACAGCTGGATAAGCTTATCGCTCAAAGGGGTGATATTCGTCTCCACCCATTCTTGTATAGTATAATTGTCGTATATGTCTTCCATAGATGATCGTATTTCTTTCTCAATGTGCAGTAACTCCACTCTGTGTCTGTCTAGCTCCGTGACCGCTCGCTCCACGTGACTAGGGCTCGAGAAAGAATACTTTAAATTGTACGGCTTCAACCATCCCTTAAACGTATTATCCTGCTCCATTTTACTGACTTCTTGAGTCAAAGAAAATAGTCGCAGAATCGCAGCGTAGATCGACACGCCATGGTAAGTACATTTGCTCCAGCCGTACTGAGGTTCTGGGATGCTCAAAGAAATTATACTCTCGCACTTTAATGCTTGCAAAACTGGGGCGAGTACGTCTACCGGGGCTCCACTTAAATCGGGAGCTTGTAGAATGGCCAAGTTTACAGCGAGCGACGGCATAGCAGCGGGCAACAGCTCGCAAAGTACGCTAAAGTGATCGTATCTTTGCCAGCCCGTTAGGATCACACCCTTGAACGAAATCTGCGAGGAGTATCTATTGATAATTTCCAACCATCGCTGATGATTCTCCATATGATAAGAGACATCTGTGTAATATCTATCCGGCGCAGTAGCACCCTTGAAAGCTGTAGCGACCCAGATATCCTTCCAAACCGCAGCGTAACTCTCCCACAACTGATCCGTTAAAGAAGCCCCAGGATCGGTAGTGTACTTCCAAACGACCGGCTCCACCATTAAATGCAAACCTCTGTCTATTATCTCCTGGGGAGAGATCTCTCTAAACTCATCGTCCCACATGAGAATCGTCAGCTCCGGATACTTGTCTTTGACGTATCTCGCTACTTTAGAAACATGATCCAAGAACAGTTGCTTCTTTCCCCACTGTCTTTTAACCATTACGTCCAAGCACCTAGAACACTCTCCTATTTGATACACTTCGTCCGCCCCTATGTGCAAGTGTTTAGCATCGGGATGCGCAGCCATCACCTGGTCTATCATTTCATAAATCAACGGAAGAGTGCTGTTATAAGTGGGACACACGGCTTGAGGGTAACGTGGCGCCTCTCTGTAGTCTTTGTATTTATCTAACTTGAGGATAAACTCCATGTGACCAAAGGTTTGCACCAGCGGTATGATAACGAGCTTATTGTCATTGGCTATCTCTTGGATATTCGCGATATCCTTCTTGGTATAGCAATTGCCGGCGCTGACGTTCTCAAGCTTCCCTTCGAAAGGGAACATATCCTCGTATTCTATAAGTATACCAGTGGCACCTAATCTCTTGAGCAAACGTAACAGGTACTTATAATACGTCGGTTTGGGTGGGGCGCCCTTTAAATCTAGATGTACTATTTTATGGCCTTTGAAGAGGGGAACGGCGTCTGTGTAAGATCTACCATAATTGAGGTCGCCGAACATTTTCCCTCCGCCGCTTTTCAATTTTCCCAGCATCTGAGCCTCTATCTGTTGCTTCTTGGCGATGCTGCCGGGATTGTCAGTGAGGTCGCTCAGCGGATAGACATCCTCGATTTTCAATCGTGGATTCAGTTTATTGGACGACATGTCTTCTACCTCGTTGCTGAGGATGTGATAAATAACAATTAACAGAACGAAGCTGATCATTATGATGACCATTAAAGAGGCTCTGCCTCTTAGTCGCGTCATGATTGTCAGTGCAGTAGAACATCAAGATTGTATCACTTCGTTATTACTTCTGTTTACTGGGAAAGGCTCTCGTCTAATTGTAACGCGATTTAATCGTTCCTTTCACTGGATGGTCGGCACTGGTATAAAAACTGCGTACTTTCGACTCTTCTTAAGCTAACGATTTACATTAACCTCGTTAATTACCCCATCGTCATTAAAGAATAACTTTATGTTCTCTAAATGATTGTTCGCGGAACGAGAGGATAGGAGCTCCTTTCCTTTATCACAGTTTCATTGACAGAAATAGCAGACTGTTCTCGCTGTTGTATAGTGATAAACGCTATCACGAAGCAGTCTGGGCAACTGCTGCAGTCGCAAAGTGATGCACGCTTTCTAAGATGAATTTCGACTTTTATAGGCTATCTTGGATCTTCGCGTTGGAATATTTAAAGGAAATATTGGGCAGAAGTATTCCTTAAAGATTTCGAAGCCGGCAATGCGTATTTCTGTTACCTAATTGAATATTAATAGGTTGGAAAGGATCTGTTGGGAATATTCCCTAACTGATTCCCGACGACCTCTCGCATCGCGCAGATCAATTATACTTACGAATTAATGCTGCTTGCTTATTACTTCAGCCTTTACAATGGTGTGTTGTCGGGATATTAACTGAACCGTATAATTTCGGCGAAATCAGCGTGACGCGTGAGATAATGAAGCTTGTATATACACGAATATGATTGGAATTAATATACCAATGCCACGCGCTTGACCTATAAATAACGAGATGCCGTTCTGCATTGAATTTGCTTAACGAGATCCATCAGAGGCATGGCAATATCTCGGGCGATCTTGAATTAAGTTCTGTCTCGGCCCTGGCGTAACAACCCCCTCCCTTTCAAGATTCTACCGTTATCTAGGATATTTATTCCCGCGTAAAACGCAGCGAAACAAAATCGCTCCGGCGTTCGGCAATTTACGCTTGAAATACGTATCGATTGGGCGCGTAAAATAGGGAACGAAGGGACAAGCAGATGCGAGAAGGGAAATAGTCCTCGTAGGTTTAACGGGAGAAAGAATGGAGGACGAGCGAAACCGGAGGAGGCTCGCTCGTGTAATCGAATCCTCCACGGCGAAATCTTAAATCCTGCCTCCTTTATCTTATTTCCAGTTCCCGCGAACCCTACCGCCACCCGTTACATACTTAATGAACGTGACTCACGGTCTCTTTAGTTATGACGGGAGTAGGGGAATAATTCTAGACAATAAAGCTGTTTAATGACGCCGCTAGACGGGAGTTTGAACCGCGCGCTCGGCGAAACGCGCTCTCCTTCGCGATTCCTATAACGCGTGCGTGTGTAAATCAGTAGATACCTATAGAAAGCGTCGCGGTAAGTTTACGTGCTGCGCCGTGATTTAACGTACGCGCGGACGGATCGAGTTGTTATTCAACACAATACTGGCAACACCTCCGAGACAAGATTTCAAAGCTTGAACAAAGTGGATGCTCAACGAAGCGGGGTCGTTTTACGTTAACTGTTTCGTGTTACGTTATAGCGTAATACACGACGTTGGGCAGGAAAGATATTTGCTCTCAACGGAAATATTCTCCCCGATGTTTGCCGAGGAGAAAGCTGGATTTTGAATCGCGTCGCGGTAGATCCTTGCTGCTGCGCAGTTACCGATCAGCGAGCGTGCTCGGAGGAATGGAAAGCTACCTTGCAGCCGGTCACCGTTTAACATTTTAGGTACGAGAATGCACGTTATAACGTATAGCAACTTTTAAGCAGAAGCGTTCGTGACCTTCGCGCGGAAATGCACGGGAGATAAGAACGAGTCGCCGAGACGGGGGATGATCGGTTCCGTTTTGAGTTATTACCGTCGGTGATGGGAAGGAACGTGCGGGCCTGGCCTCGCGCGACCGAACTTACAACTCGGATTCTCTGTATCTACGGTTCGTGCGAACGGCCAAAGGCGTCAACGTGCTTCCGTAGCAACCGAGACGGGGACAAAGGCTGGCTTCGCCGATTATTCAGAAATCATGACTCAAGTTCCCGTGCATACGCAGACGCTGGTATATCTACGTTTGCTCAGTCTTTTTCGCGAATGTGTGCGCAGCTGCGTAACAGAAAAAAAAGGAAACAATCGCAACGGGGGGATTAGAGAGATCGGCACATCGCTCCTCAACGGGAACGCAACCATTGACCCACCTAACTAGCACGCCCGTTGGCGTCTGGTTGCGTAGCATCCGCATCCATTCGTATCGCTGGCCAATTAACTGGAGACCGAAGAATCAGGTGTGAATTCTAGATTAGGAGCCGAGAAACATTCGCCCCACGTATTTAGCAAATAATACGGGAACTTGAACCTTAAACAGCGGGTGATTAATTCCTCGATTAAATCGGCACACCAGTTTAGTTGCCGCGTACGAAATACGCTTGATACCCGCGGAATGTATAAACCATACATTTCGTGTTTGTCAACGTCGATAACGATCGCCGAATCGCAGCGAGCGTGCTGGGTTAGGCAACGTTACGCGTCGATCACTACCACGTACTCGTGCGCGGACTATACGCTCTCCCGAGGAAATTCTCCGCTCAGGGCACACGCACCGTTTCGTGAAATGCAACGGCACACATTCTCAAGTGTCTTTCACGGCTGATAAACCCGATGATAACGTGTCATTAAAGCGAATCGCGCGGTGCACGCCACAAGAAATGGCCAATAACATCGGACAACGTCTCTTCAGTCCTCTGAATTGCACAATGGGGGTATCAGAGAACAGCTGTCTTTGTTGTAACTTCGCGAACCGGCAAATATCACTGGCTACCGCAGTTAAGCGCCTACACTGCTCTTTAACGGAACTCTTACTTCCTCGCTTTCTTCCCATCGAGCCTCAAAGACCCTAAGAGGGTAATGATTATCATTTTCAATGGGCTTAGAGTTAGAATGCCTTTTCGCTCGACTCGCATTATCGTATCGCGAGCATTCAGGCTCGCAAGAATACCATCTCGCTGCGCGGAGATCTAACAAAAACCTCGTTGCAGCTCGCCCGGGGGGATTGAGAGGAGAGAAAGAGGCGAAAGATCGGCTCCAGTAGGTACGAATTAATTGGCGCCTTGGCGAAACGCGTTTCTTTCGAAATCGTCCATTCCAAGTCTCGCGTAAACAAAAGTACGACCGTGGCGCGGGCGGTGGCATTTTTCGCTGACAATGAGGAAACCTTGCGCCCATACCAGCCCGCACACACGCGAGACAGCTTTCATTAAAGGAAGGGCACGCACTCTCGGACTGTTTCGAGCCCCGTCTGAGACCTCCTGAGATAACGCGACGTTACGATCAGCCGGCAGCGAGCAGTATGCGCGCGAACGTCGGAGAACGCGCATCTTCTTTCCTTCCCTCGATCATTCTTCCGTTCGAACGTCGTTCACGCACGGCTAGTGAAGCTCTCCGCGATCCTTTCCAACGATCCGATCAAGAGTTTTTGAAAATGCAGTGACCCCTCGGCGAGCAGAATTCATTTAACGTATCGGTGCTGGGATTAGCAGCAAAGAATCGTAAGTTTCCACGATTTCGATCGTTTTCGATCTATCATCCGCATTTTCTCTCCACTCTGTGCCGTTCGGGAAGGATAAACCTTAAAGCGTGCACGCTCTCCGCAGCGAAAGGGGAACGCGGAAAATCGCGTTGGACGAGAGCTACGGTGCAACAACTACGTTTGACAGCGGTCGACATCCGCCAGCGCGAAACAGGAAAAGTGAAAGGATTTCGTAGACTTTCCGCGGAGGCAACGCGACACGTGATTCCGCACCGTTCGGTAAATCCACGTTTCCTCGGCCGAGCGCGACGCAGTAAGAGAAACGTCCCCGGAGCTGTTTCGCGTGTTCAAGAGTCGCGAGCACCGGGTTCAGATCGCTGAGAAGCATTGGCGAAGGCTCGGCTGACGTTCGTTTCCTCGTACGACGTAAATGGCGAAGCGATACGAACAAGGTGATCGACTGGATCGCGATACAAGCGGAAAAGTGCAACGATCTACGTGACCGTCGACCTGCAGCCTCGCCTCGCATGACACGGCACGTTCGAAATTACCATTTCGCTCTTCCTGGACGACGGACGTCGCCGGCGGGGGTTCACGCGACGCCGAGCGTGAATTTAAAAATAGTTGGCAACGGGTAAAAACGCCACCAGTAATCCGCGGTGTTTCTGTCAAGTGTGAACGGTGTGGACGCACGCGATTCCGCTGGTCACCGCGCAGTGAGAAAGAGAGATCGACGTTCCCGCGAATAGAGATTACGCTGAATCTTTATCAAGTAAAGTACTGAGGATTCGAGTACTCGGGAAGGACATATGAGGCAGTGAGAACAAAAACGGACTAACAAGGAAAGATTCTCGAAAGCCAAAAATTTAAAAAATTATGAAACTGTGAATATCTATTTGCTGCCTAAATTCACTCTAAGGGGGTGATATAAGGGGTGATTATAACTCGCGAACTATAAGAACTGGAAGTTATCAAATGATAGTCCTAATTAAAAGAAGTAACTTTTGTCTTGAAACCTTTCTTCTATCTCTTACAGATTGCGAGTTACAAAATAAAATCGGAAAAGAGTCGAATTTTCAGGGGTTAATTTCACCCCCTAGCTAGCGTGAATTTGGGCAGAAAATAGAAATTGCTTTGTAATCAGGAGGAAATCCTCTACATATTCACAAACTTTCAGATTTTTCTGAATTTCCGGATTCGGGATCTTCCCTTGTAAGCTAAATTTTTTGCGAGATTGAGTTAGTAACAATAATATCTTCCAATAGGCTGTATTTACTAACCATGCAAAATAGGGAAAATTATATTTTTTTTCAATATGGGTTAGTCCGTTTTTAGTCTGAATGCCACATACAATTCTAGGGCCACCGACTTGAGTGTATCGCGTTTGGGGAACACAGACAAAAGGGGAGGTCATGAAGTGGGTCACTGTTTTTGTAACGAAATAGAGCTCAATATGTTGATTGAAAGTTTCAAAGGGCCAACCATTAGGGACTAATGTCGCAGGAGTTATGAACACTAGCTTCTGGAGTTTATTATATCGTTAGCGACGGGCCGTCATTACCCGTTAAAAGAATAGGGGACGCGGAATTTGCGAGTCACTGTATAATTATGATCAATATTGTAGCTCGGTGCATGCATCGTCCACAGCCTTGGCAAATGCTAGGGCTACGTAGCCGTTAGCCTGGCCCTTATCCAACTGTTCATCGCGAAAGTGGTCGAAATGTCAGACTTTCCGGAACGACGTGGCCGGCGGCCCCGTTAACGATCATCCGCGGTAACAGTGACGCACGCATTCCGACGAATTAGCTTGGGAATGTTTACGGGAGGTCTCGTTGACTCCCGCGAAGCGAGCGACGAGTCTCCTTATGTTAGTCTAGCTCGGATCACCACGCCGCGCGTTCTTCTCGCCCGAACACGCTATCGTTCAGTGTAAACAAACTCCAGTTCTGGAAACTACGCGGTCGAGTGTCTGGTGATCGCGTCTGTGCCGACGGTTGACAATGCCAGTGGCGATAACAGGGAGCAATTGAGAAATGACGCAAGACCCGAGGCAGTAGCGTTTAAAATTCGTAGAGCAGCTTTGGCGACGGCAAACGATCAGTGCGGCAGAGTCATCGATTTTCCTCGCGTCGTTTCAGCGACTCGATCGATGTTGCGAAGCTATACCCGCGAGTTCTCATTATTGTTTATAAGCGTTCCAAAGGGAGATTGGACGCTTCGCTAACGGTGACGCGATCAGTGGAGCTCGGTCGACGTAACGTTTATCATTTCCCGGTAAGTTAGCGCGGACTTAAGAATCGCGTTATCTCGGTTGCTTAGGATTCCGCGGTTCGTGGAATCGAGATTAGTCACGGATACGCAGTTTGACAGCGCGGCTATTTCCAACAGCGCGTGGACCGCAGGGGGTGAGGCCGATACGCTTATTTTTAGGGCACGCCGATGTTATTAACCCTCGGCCGTTCGAGTACACTTCAATAGAAATATTCTTCCTTGCCTAAATATAGAATCGGCTTTGCCGTTCACCGAGACGGTTCTCAATTGCTTCGTACAGCGGTGGGCAAAGTCGAGGGGAGGGTGCAGAGGCTACCGAGAAAGCCCAGGAAACTTTAGTCCTGAAATAGGCACTTTCCAGTCTCTTAGCTTTATGGAAGACAGAGATCGCGGGCGAAGAGGGGACGGCGAAGATTTCTGACGAGTACCTACGTTTCTGTTGGCAGAGGCGACATGAATAAGACGGAGCTGAGCATCGTCCTGAATACGGAGCCGCCGAGGACATCCTCCGGCGTCATCCATTCGCACATACCGGTGCCGAGGATACACAGCGCGATTAAGGCCCAGGAAAGATGTCCTCCGCCGCGCAGAGGGTCCTTCGAGAAGTTGACGAGGGGCGTGTCGGTGGCCGCTCAGAGAGCGTCCTTCGAGAAGCTTGACGCTTCCGTTCAACTTCGCCCGAGGAACAACAATTTGTCGGCCTCGAGTATCGAGATGCGAAACTCCGAAGAAAAGCTGGCTAGCTCGAGTATCGTCAACTGCAAGACCAGCGAGCACGGCGGCTTCAGATTGAACCGCAGCAACAGCCTCGAGGGCAAGTGGAAGAACAAGTACGAGGAGTCGGAGAAGAGGCGGAAGTTGCTGCTGCAGAAGAACGAGACCGGTAATTAAGTCGATTAGAAATAAGTTCGGCGACTAAGTTAGGAATAAGTTATTGCGATTACATATTAGTCCTAATGAAGCATGCGGGAGTGAATCGACGAGGAATATGACGCTGAGGATGAAGCATTGTTGGGTGATTTTTTGTGGAGACACATTACGTTGTTAAGTGTTCCTAATATTGCTGACAAAGATGTCACGTTTCCTTGGTTTGGTATCTATTGATTTGTTATTGTAAAAACGATCGGAGACGCTGGCGACAGACTTACGTAAAGCGAGAGACGGAGGCGTGGACGAAGATACGCAGCGAAAGGGAAGCGGCTGACGCGTGGATTGTAGTTCATGGCCAATCATCTGTAATGCAGCTCAACCATTATTCGGTCGTGATTCACTCCTGCATGCAAAACGAACTCTGTGACGTTTCATTAGTCAGCGGGCATACGCGGCGGGATTGTGAATTGATCGGTGCGGGACATCTCTCGAGGGAGGCTCATCGCGTTTTGCAATTCAATATCTGTTTCCTAAATCGCAGCGAACAAGGAGCATGCCGACTTGGAGAGGAGGAACCAACAGCTGCAGAGGCAAAATAACGCGCTGCAGTCGCAGGTTCAGGAGAAGGAGCAGAGGCTTCAGAAATTGCGGACAGGTAAGCGGCATGGTCCAAGGGATTTTTTATTTTTATTAATGAACTTACTGTTTGTTTTAGTTTCCGAGGCGGTATGCAAGGAATACGAGCAGTTGAAGCATCAGTACGATGTGGAGACTGGCGCGATGCACAAAGCCATGCAACAGGCTTCGCAGGTAAATCCGAAGAGACTGGTTTTGCTTCTTTTATCACGTTTGTGATTTATTCACGAATTAACGTCGTTTTCAGTGGTACAGGCAGAACCGCGAGCTGAAGCGAAGGTCGCAGATCATAGCGCAGAAATTTCTGCACACCAATCCCGAGGGATCGATGGATCTCGAGTTATCGGACGAGGTCGACTCAAATTTTGAAGATCTAGATCAGTTGAGGGAAACGGTGAAAGGTAAACGGGGAAATTCGCATCGTAGCTTAGAATCAAGATGTTTGATTATAGGAATTGTTCATGAGAGGGTGTGATTTTCAGAGCTGAGCAAAGAGATAGCCAGGCTGCAGACAGAGCTGCATTCCGCTCGGCTGCAAGAGTTCGAAGCCCAGGAGCAGGTGACGCATCTGACGACACAGTTGGAAGAAGAAAGAACTCTCAGACAAAAATGTAAATGCAGAATTCCTTGAAATTCTTTCCTGACTCACTCGCCACCTATTCTGTAATGAATCTTTCACTTCAGACGAGGAGAAAGTGAACGAGATGAAGGTACACAAGGAGAACATGGAGAAAGTCACGAAGATGGTTGCTGAAGAGGTGCAAGCGTTGAAGACGCAATGCGATCGCGAGAGGGAGAACGCGAAAATTATGAAAATCGAAGCGGAAAGGGTGAGTATATGATTTTCACTGGTTTTAAGTAGAACAGAGGAATAGCTTGTGCTTCTTTGAGCAGGTACAGAAGGAGAGGAACGTGCTGGCTCATCAGAGCGCGCTCCTGATGGCCGAGGTCGGCGACGACCCCAATGGAAGATTGCTAACCGTCCTCCAAGAAGTAGAGTCTCTAAAGAGATTGTTGGAGGAGGAGCAACAGAACCATGCCGCCCATATACAAATGCTCGAAGAGAAACTCGAGGAGAAAGAGTCGAACGTGGAGTTCGAGATAGTGGAGGAGAAGCTGAAGCTGGCAGAGTCGGAGTTGGAAGTCGCCACGCAGCGGGCAGAAAGGGCGGAACAGTCGGTGGAAAATGTGGAAGATCTGGTGCAGAGCTTGAAGTCGAAGATCGTTGAGCTGGAGGAAAAGCTTTCTAGGCCACCGCCACCTCCTCTGCCCCCACCTCCGCCGCCGCCGATGTTCAACAACGGCGGGCAATCGTCGATCAAACTGCTGACGAAAGAAAAAATGAATTCGGAACGCAACGCAGTGGCCGACATGGAGAACATGCTTGGAATCACGAAAAAAACCCCCACGGTTACGCAACAGCCGGGTAATTTGTGTTTTGAATTTGTCGCCGGCCGCTTACGAAATGTGTGTCAAGTATTCGATGAGTAATCCAGCTCCCTTGAAATCTTTTCCAGCGATCGACGACATAATTAACCAGATAAAAGGCGGACGATTCACGCTCAAGCAGACGGACGTAAGTTTTATTTTCGTACAAGTGTCCTTTCCGCAGATAAGGTTTCCTGCACGAAATGATTAATTTCAGAAACAGAGAGAAGAGGAGAGGAAAAGACGACAGGAAGCGGAAACGGCGCCAGCGGTTTCGGAGATGTTGAATATTTTAGGAACAATGAGAAGAAGAGCCAAGCCAATAAAACAGTCTTTCAACTCGACGGATTCAACAACATAGAGATAGGCACCGTTAGTAACGCGCGGGAAGCTTCTCCGTAGCTTCAGGCACGCGTTACCCATCACTGTTGGTTTATTAATTACGATAAGCACCTTTAAACAAAGATATACTTCTGCGAAAGTACTGTTACGATATTTATTCGGACGTAAAAGAAATTTTGTACCATCGAGTGAAATATATAGGCCACACGACACACACGAGATTTGTATTTACATATTTTTATACGTGTAAAGAGGATGAATAAAAGACGGTTAAGGGAGAAGTGATTGGAAACAGATTGCAGTGAGCATTATGAAAAAAGGTGTATTATAAAAAGCTGGTTACATGTACTGTATAGATATGATACAGTTCATCGTACAAGATAGAATATCAGAGATATTATCTTTCAGAAGCGTGTGCCTTCCTTTAATACAGTAAAGGCGTTTCAGGAATATGAGATGGATTAATCTTAGTCCTTTCGATTGATTACGAAACATGATGTTTTATTTTATCGATAATTGATTGCAGTTTGGTCGCCTCGAATAACAGAACCCTTCTATAAGGTACCATTTCGTCATCCCCCTCGGTCCATGTCCCGGACAAACCACTGTCAGACTCTTTTTCAACGGAGAACTCGAAACTGCACGTCGCGTCCTCCGCGAAAATCTCCTCCTCCGGATTGCTCCATATAATCGTCGGCTCTTCTGCGTTACTCTTCTTTCTGCTCTTCGCTTTCTTCCCCAGCTTTTGCTCCTCCATTTTGTACAACTTGCAAATCAATACATAATACGAAAAATCGAATGCCATTCTCTTATTATTCGCCCGTTTGATTTCGGAAGTCAAGTTCTCTAAAAGTGGCACAGAGATCTGAGCAGGAATGTTAACGAATCTCTCGTTAATCAAAAGGCCCAAAGCTTCGGAATCATTCTCAAGAATATTTTTTATCATGCTGTTAGTCGCGTCTGTGGCATGCTCATTCGCCAGTTGTTTTAACAGGTCTCTGAGTTGCTGTATGCAAAGATAGTTCTGAAACAAAAGATGTTTGCTATGATTAATCGCATCGAGGCTAGGAATACAATCAACTACGACGAACTCACCTGTCCGCTAGATAAGTTAATTACTGTAGTAACTCCAAACACGTCGTTAACGTCATTATCCTCGTCGTCAGATTCTTCCAAGTCCTCCGACTGTTTGACAACCGAACCCACATAGTTTTGGGAGATAATCATGTCCGTAAGACCGCCTAAATCGATATGAGCTTTGAGGAACAGTTGTTGCAGAAGGGTTTTAATCCCATGGTAGTCTGGATCTAAAGGATTCCTTCCTTCGAAATCTACTTGAATTTCCATCCCCTAATTAAAAAAAGTCTGGGTTTTAACAATATATTTTCAAATCACGCTTGTTCCATTAAACAGTCGGATTAAGTCTGTCAGTAAACATTTCCCATGCTCCCTTATCGTAAAATGTCACCGACCGGACGGCCCCTGCATAATGATGACCACGTTGATCACCTTGACAGTTCGGCGAATGATTTCGCAAGGTCATACGATTTTTAAGCTCGTACGCTAACTCCGATCGTTGTAATCCGTTCGTAACGGTCTCGGTAGACGTAAATGATCGTTAAAACCGAGACTGTTCTAATGACCGCGTGTCTGGTAGTAAGGTTAGAGACGTGCGGTGACGTCTCACGTCAGCAGAAACAACTTGAAAATCTCTTACCTGCTCTTCTATGACATGCTGCTCGTTATCCTCGCTGTTCGATGAACTGTGATCCTCGTCATCGCTACTCCTGTCCTCGATATTTCGTTGGATATCACGTTTTTTCACCGGAGCAGCCATTGTCACGAAATGACGGTTCAACTGGACTCGTACCACGTGACGCGCAGTTAGCGCGACATTCCAGGACTTTAAAAACAACAACGAGTCAATACGTGGCTGCGAATTATTCAATTTTGTAATTTAACTATTACATTACTCATTCCTCAGTAATCTATATATAAAGAGATTAGAAACATCCTCGAGACGAATTATTTTACAAAGGAATAAAAGATCTGCGTGTTAGATTAAAATACAGCGGAAATTATAATTTTCCTTGTAGCAATATAACCATAATTCAGAACAACGATGTGTAATGGGAATTGTATAAGACTTAAATATCCCATATTGCATGAAAGTTTTAGTACAGATGAAAATGCAACGTTCATTTAGTTACAGAATTGTTCTCCAGGTGGCGCGGCGTGTCCAAAATCCAGCGTGGAGCGCGGCAAGCAATCAGTCATGGCTCATTACCCGCCCAAGCGTTTAGCGTGTTCAGTGTCGTGCTAATTCGTTCGAGTTTTCCGGACAAAGGAGGCAACCTCCCACGAGCCACGCTAAAAAACCGTAAGTCAATTCTGCAACCTTCTTTCCCTCTCTACCAAAGTGTCTTATTAACCACAAATTAAGCAACAAAGGAAAATTAACTCGCGAATACACGAACGGTCTGCGCTTTCGTATTCACCGCTTTCGAGGGTGTCCGCCATTTGTCATGCGCCTCTAATCTCTTCTCGATAGCGTACTCTAAGCAATTATTTAATCGCAATTGGGGGAGTATCGACACGAATCCATTTGTACGATAGAAGATCCGAGTCCGACTAATCGTAGGCGATCGACGAGAGAACTGGCGAAGCGCGGGAAAATGTTACGCGGGGCGGAGGGAGAAATTTGAATTTTCGAACGGGCGTCAGGGCCGTGCATGTGTATCGAGGCGAAGGCGCAGCCGGTGGTCGGCACTGGGACGCGAAAATTCGATTAAAGTTGACGCGCATGGGCCGAAGGAAATCCTGTTTTCTCAAATTTCCCGGAGTCTGTCAGGTGGCACCACGGCGTTCACCGGTCCGCATACGGGAGCAGTGCGGTCGCATTTTTAGGTTATAAATACAACACGGAATAAGCATCTGCCCGTTATCCCCGAGTAGAGTAAAATATTGTCAGGCGAAAGAGGGACTACTGTGGCCCCCTTTGTCGTGATCTACTACCCCCCACCCTCCGTGAGATTTCGTGAGTGCTTTGAGCTGTGGCGGGCGGTGAGATGGCTGTCTCTCTCTCTCTCTCTCTTTCTTTCTTTTTTATATATCTGTCTCTCTGTCTTACCTCCTATTTCTCTCTATCTCTCACTGTTTCGTTTCTCCCATTATTTGGTGTTTCTCTAAATGTTCCGCTGAATAGATGTTCTCGACTACTTACTGTATTCCGTTCACCGTGACCATCGATTGCCCCGCGATACGCGTGCAATGTGTAATATATACGTGTATCGATGTACACAATGCCACGGTGCATCGAGGATCGGCTCGATTACCAGGCAACGTAACCGGGAAATAAAGTCTGGCCGACGAGTCACTGTCTTCCTTTCAACTATCTCGACGAAAGAATAGTGAACGAAGGAAACTAACAGCCGTAAAATCTCGTTCTCGCGGAGACTGGTCTCTAGCGCGTCGCTGTTGAATTCTTTCTCTTTATCAGAGTGATTAATTCTACGTGGATGTAATAGTATATGCTCGGATAAATTCTCGCGATCAAATTCGACTCTTGATCGTGTTCGAAATTGGTAACCATTGAAATCTCGTAATTATCTGAAGATCCTATCGCGTCGAGAAGAATCGTTCTCCTTTTTTTCTCACGAGTTCCGTTGAAATTATTTCGTAACTGGAGATCGAGCTGCCCCCGGCCACCGGGCTGCCCCATATATACAGGGTGTTTTAGAATCATGGGTACAGACGCAACTGGCTAACGGACAAAAATCATTCTATCGACGTGGGTTTATAAACTAATCGTTCTTAAAAATCACTAACGTACAACCCCACGTTTACGAATAGAAGAGAGTCTAATAATTTATTATACAGGGTACACACTAACTATGGGTGATCCCAAATCACGACACACACCCCTTAAGACTTCTGTTCCATTTTATTATAAATTCCCTATCACTCAGTCCAGCGTGTAACCAGTTCTAAAACACCCTCTACGTGCATACACACGACTGGAATGTTTCATCTTTGGCTGTTCGGTGTTCCTTAGCGCTGTCTCATAGCATAGCTGTCTCACCTGCCTTGATCTGTACTCCTTTACGTTCCAATTTTTTGCTCGTCGCTTCGCGAAGTTTCTCAGCCCCCATAAACGACATCGTTTCGCGAGCGAAATGGGCTCCTCTGTTTCTAATCCCCCTGCTCTGTGCACCGTGATATTACGTGATTAATATCGCGATTCGGTCCACGAAAGTTCGCGGCGGCATCCTCGGAAAGTGAACTCTTCCCGAGCGGAGGCGATTGAACGCGATTGGCGATTAATTGCGCCGTTACTCTAACCCTAACTCGATAGCGCTGCACGGACGATAACACCGGGCACCGCCGAATCTCGTTGGACGTTGCGGCGCTCGGGAAACCGAGGGCGCGTATTCGCGATTAACGAGAGAGGCCACAGACGGCGGGTCACGATTTCGAGCCTGCCACCTCCACGGGGCTTTGGTTTATTGATTTCCCTTCGCTTGTTTTCTTAGACGGTCTCTCTCGTTCAGGGTTGCCGTTCGAAATTGGGTCAAGATCGAGGCGTCCCGATCGGAGCGCTCGGTTCCAAGGCGTTCGCAGCGAGATTTCCGTGGAAAGCGACGGGCGAGAACGTTGGCCATCGGGTGCCGGCAAAATTCGGATAACACTGGGCTCGGGGAGAGGGGGCCGTAAGAGTTAATCGTTTATTGATTTTGCACGATTTCGAATGTGCTGCCCTAGACTGTTCTATACCGTTCCACTGTTTCACGCTTGCCTCGCGCGAATCTGTACGCAACGATCCTGTTTCTAATCGTCTCCCTGCGAAATCGCGCGATCAACTGTTGCGTACAGACGTGTACTCGGAGATTCCGTGGACTTTTCTATAATCCCCAGTGTTAGTGGTTCCAATAAAATTTCCTCTGTCTTGAATGATAGCTGGCTCGAGCTGGTTCGTTGCTCCTCGCTTACCTAGATTTTAGATTACCGAATTTAGCGACGTTGTGTTAGCGATACTGTATGTATATTTCAGTGTGGATTTAAGATAGTGTTACACTTCGTACTCTACGTGCCAATAAGTAGCTTGTAATTAGGAGGGAGCATCTCCATGTCGCGTAGATTCTGCGACGGGGTGGTCTCTTTTTAAAAGGGGGTGGGAATTACAGAGCGAAGCGAATGAAATTAAACCCGTATGGTTATATCGCTGGGGTGTGCTCAGCTCGATGCGCGGCGCAACTGGTTGATTTATCGGTGCTTTCGCGTAGCGAAAACTAGCAAGAAGGCCCGAATTGGATTACGCTGCGTGCACAAATTGCTTTATTCAAATGCAATTTAAGGGTCGCGCGTCTTTCGCCCGGGCTGCAAAGGAGAGTTTAAAGAGGTCGTTGTATTAAACACCTTCCCCTCGTGTATACCCTATTTCATCCATCGATTTCTCCCTTTCTTTCTAAAATTTCTTTGAAACCCGTGGATCTTACCCCCTCGCGTGACGCGTGTTGAATTTGGTCAACGTCGGCTACGTCACAGCTTTTAAAGTCCTTTCTAATGTGACCTTTCGAGTGGGCGAGTGGACGTTAAAATTATCTGCGCTAGATGTAGGTATGTCCCCGACGCCGGTGGTCCTTTCGAAGGGAAAGAATGCTCCGGGCTGATTACGTTGCAATACGTCACGAGACGTCACGATCGAACGCGTGGGTGGAGCTTTGCTCTCATCGGAGGGAATTTTTCTATCGCTCGAAACAAATTGCTCGTCAAAGGAGTCGTGTCCTCTGGACAAACAGAGCCTCCACCCTTATATTTTGCATTATCGGTCAAAGGTGCCACGATCGACGAAGCGTAGGAACGTGTACTCCTTCGAGAGGTCGGAGTTCACGGTTTCCTACGCAGATTAGATGTCCGCCCACTTCTCCAAGTATATTAAGAAACACTTTAGCGAGGCACTAGTCACCATGGTTCCCCATGGCAGAATCGAGATATACTTACTCCTCAGCCTCTGGGTGTCTAGACCCTTTTTGCCCAGTTCGATGGACCACCCTTAAGCCCGCGATTTATTCAAACAGTCGAGACCCCTCCATTTCGTAATATCGAAGCGTGATTCCATGCTTTCCTGCTTCCCGACGTCCGCGGTGCTCGGACTTCGATAATCCTAAACTGTTTGCCGAAGTTGGGCGAGGGTTGACACGGAAGCGCGTAGCTTTCCGAGGGGCTCGATGATCAACCGTTTGAGGGGGATCTGGGAGGTTCGTACAAACGCTAGCGTCATCGTCTCCTTTGTATTCCAAGTAGACAGTTGGCGAGCCTCTGGTATGCATATACTTCGCCTGCAACGAGAATTTCTCCCCCGTGTAATGCAACTTTTCACTAAATTTCACTTTTGCCGACTCTTACTTAGCCGCGGGACGGCATTATTCAGTGGCCGTTTGTATTAGGCTGGAAACTTCGCCCATTTCCCGCGCCGCAAATCATTTCAGCAGCCGTGGCACGGTTTAATGGCTGGGGCCCTTAAAGCCCGCCGAGAGAGCTGTCGCCCGCTGAAAATTCTCTGTGGCGGATAAAGAGGTGTATAGCCGGGGGCGTCGTCGCGGAGTAACCCCCGGGTAAACAGTAAATTCATTTCGATCAGAGCCAGCGAGCATTCGCGCACATTTTTAAACCACCCCTCGCCCCTCTCACCCCCGTCCGTCCCACTGCTTCGTTGGACCGTTCGCGGGAGGAAACAAAACGTCGAGGAATATACGGGGTGCCTCGCGAACTGTGACCTGCAACTTCTCCGGGCGAATCTGGCGCGCGGAGATAAAGGAGATGGTTCATCCGAACCGTTCTCCTATCTATCGTTCTGTCCTCGCTCTCGTAGCGAAAGCCCCTGTAACGATTCCCGTTCCAAAATCTGTCCAGAAAATCGGGAGCTCAAGTTGAAACGGTGAATTTATTCCAGAATTCTGTCCCACGTGTTACGAGTCGCCCTGTATGTGTCCCCTGTCTGTGGACCACCCTGTACAGGAGGGTAGACCAGGATTAATTGTATCCGTGAGCTCTCCTTTATCTCGTTTCTAAAGCTTCCGCGGCGGATTGGGAATATTACGTTACTCGTTCGGCGTCGTGACGTTGCAGGATCTTTATCTTTGTCCTTTCTGGCCCCGTTTCCCCGTTGGCGAAGGCAAACGTCGTTTCCGGTTGCACCGTTTCCCGCGCCCCGCTGCCCCCTCCGCCAGACGGGCGAATTTAAGTCGACTTTAGCGCGTTTATTATTCACGGGGCGTAGCCGCGCGCGAGTCCTGGCAAGAGGCGTAAACACGGCTGTTTCGACTTTCCCGCTGTCGCCTCCGGGCCGATATCTCCTCGCGAGAATTATACCCGCTGATCGGTCCTCGTCGTCGATTATCGAACGGCGAGGAACCTCGAAATAGAAGCGTACCTACCCCCGGGTAATAACTCGGGCAAGACAGAATAGACGACCGGCGGTGAATGGCGAGGTAAGGCGTCGTATTACTCGGATGTTCCCGAAAGAGAAATCTTCCTTATAATGTCGGATTGTTATGCGAGGAAGCCCCTGCGGGCCTGTATAATGCCATTGTATCGTCGGGATAACGGGGCTATTAAACTCGCCATGGGGAATATCGTCGAACGATAAAAATATTGCTTATCAAGGCTTCCTAGCCGCGTTCTAGGATACGCGACGTTTCTAGAAATCGCCAATCCCTTGGAACACGGAAAAAGGAAAACGAGACTTGACCTAAATCTTAGAAGAGGAAAAGTCTCGAGTGTCCTCCTTCGGCGCGGTGGATCTGTCGGGTCAAGATCAAAGGAAGACGCCACGGACCACCTGCCTCGTTAGCATCAACAAGTGCAAAAAGGAAATGGAACATAAGTCACCTGCTTCTACCCCCGAAAAAAATTGATAATCCCAGAAAGATCCTAGTTTCTCTCTCCTCCAGTCAGTCCGCCCCAACGACGATCCGTGGAAGACGGGAGACGGTGCAACAGGACGGAGGAACTAATTTGATAGCGTTTTGGGTCATCCAGGGCCGTACGGGGTAGAGGAAGGAGCCGCCGAAGGTTGCGTCCTACTTCGAACGTCGCGATGCCCGGGGTGGGAGTGCAACAGAAAGCAACGGGGTAGGATAAGGACTGGGTGGGATCCAAGGGGCGGGGGAGGGGAAAAAACTCAACCCGCGAGAGAAAACCGAATCAATAAACCTACGATCTCGCCTCCGGCCGCCTGCTGCCGCCTCCTACCTTGCACCTACTTATGTAACTAGGCGAGCAGTTACGACCCTTCGACGCTGCATGCTTGCATTAATGGGCCGACCGAGCACCGCGAATTACCCTGCCGCTCGGATAATTAATTAGCCGCGACCGAACCGGGGATCTTTTGCCTTTGGACGCTGATACGGACGCCTTCAACATTCTCGCGACGTTTCCACGCGCCCCTGTAATCAGCACCCGCGAATTTTGTTACGCTATCCCCTTTGTGGCTTCGCGTCGTTTATTGGCTCCGAGGGGTGGTCCATCGTCGCTGTGGAGTTTTAGATTTTCGGTGGAATTGAATTACAGGAGGGTGGCAAGTTCTTTTTCTTCTTTGCTGGGGTATATCGCCTTCTGACATACACGGGGGAATTATTAAGAGGGATATAGGTTTTTGGTTTATTTAGTAGGATGTTTCTGCAGGCATCTCTGACGAATTTGATGAAAGATCTGTAGCGTGGAGCACTGTTTTCGCGGGTTGTGAAGGGGTGGCTTACACCCCGGAGGTGTCCCGTCAATGACCAATTTCATATTGCTTCCCCCCCGTTGAGGGTGGTGAAGGGCCGTGCATAGCCTCGAGCGGCAATCTGATTATGTAGCGTTTACGATCTTCTCTGTTTGATGATGAATCATTAGGGAGTGAATATAAATTTATTGGCTCGCGGAGTTGCTTATACGATTTACACGAGTGCTTGAAAGATACGGCGATTTAGATAATCGCACGGTTTACTTATAGAATCGGGGCGAGCCAGGGAAATTCGCAATTCATCTGAAGGGAAATTCGATCGTGTCGAGGTCCCGCGTTACTTCATTTTCCGCGACCCAGGACAATTACAGTAATTCTCGTGCGGGCAGACACCGTGGCAATTGTTACTTCTCTTTGTTTCCCCGAGACATTGTTCTCTCATTACGACAGGATGTCACGAGGTTTCGATTTCCGCAGTACATTTAAATCCTTCTACTTCCCCGCGTTCGATAGCTTGTTAGCTTTAGTTCTGCGTCTCTCTCTCTCTCTCTTTCTCCCTCCCATCTAGCCCGGAGTAATTACCAGAGCGTGGTGCTCCTCGAATTATTTTCTAAGATAAATCTAAAGCGGTATATCAGCGCGAGTTGTCGTCGCTCGAGGCACTATTTGCACTCGGATTAATATTTCCAAAACGGAAGAAGAGATTAATCCCAACGATTTACCAAATCTAAATTCCACCTCGTTAGTTGGATTTTATTGGTCGTTGCCTCATCTGCGAACGTTCGATTCGAAAGTCAGGACGTTCGCTGCGGACACGTAAAAATTGTCCGGGCACCTTAATGGCGAAGAAAAATGCGCTCATTTACGGGGAGGCGGGAGAGAAAAGGAAAGGGAACGGAGTACAAGGCCGTGGCACAATGCTGTCTGCCTTGAATTTTGATTGGAACGTCCATTGTCTTCCCAGCTCTTAATTATCTTTTTAATGCTGGTCCCCTTCTATCCTGCTCGCGCATGCATGCCCCTTTACGCGCGTCCACGTGTGCGCGAATTATATTCGGGTACGCGGCCCTTCTTAATAATCGCTCGCAATTAATCGAATTAATCGAACGAAGCCTGCCACCGACATAACGATCGCCGGCGAGAATATTCCAGCGGCGGAATATTTATCGAGACCTTCTCCGTATATAAGAGCACAGAAGTCGTTCCAACAGTATTTTAATTAAAGAGTAATTATTAAAGGGAAGTGGCGTTTAAAAGAAAAGTTTGTGCCGTCTTCTCCTTTTTTTCAATTTCTTTCAATGAAGTTCGAAACAACGAAGGCGGGGGTTGGGCTCGTTGGAACGGTGAAGGGAATTCGTAGGAGAAGGGGTGGCTTTGTTTTTCCATCGAACGTGATATTATATTTGGTTAGCTACATCGTCTACAGTCTGTTACACAAATACACTGGCCACGTGCCGCGCGAGCAGCTTCAAAAGACTGGCTGCGAAGGGATGATATTAAACTCCTGACATAATGCCCGTTCTCGCTAGCGAGCGTGTGACCAATAGAAACTTCAACGAAGAATGCGAAGATTGCGTGTCGCTTCCTTTAACGCGCTTCCCTCTCGAATTTCTCAGCTAGCCCACTCTGGAATCTTCCGATTGTCAAAGACACTTAGATCGTTCCATTTACCTGTATTCTATAAGATGACTGTGTAAAAAAGAGTCGTACACGAGAATCCGCGGGTACAAAGCAACGCGCTATCGAACGTTCGTGCTCGCGAAAAAACGGTGCAGTCTATTCGGTTCGCAATGTTATCTAGTCGGGCCTCTTGCACATTCCAGATGAAAAGAATGGAGATATCTGGCGTGCTCGTATTCGCCGTGCATTCCAGGACATCGACTCGATCGTGTAGACCTCCGATGCGAGGTGCATCGCTGCCTCGACACACGAATACGTCTCAGATTTCCCACACCCCCGCGATCCTCACCATTTACATATCCCTGGCTTCGAATCTCCGTTTCTTTTCAAGTCAGACCCACAACTAATATCAAACTCCCCGTTTCGACTAAAGATCCGTTCCCTCGGATACGTGCCTCGTGCACCCCTTTCTTCACTCACTGTCTTCGTTCTCTCATCCATCTTCGTCCCGGATTCTCGCGAACCCGCGGACGATGCCGCGTCACGGCGCGACAAAGCTCGCCTCATTTCCGGCGGCGTGGGAGTACCATTTTCGAATTCGTCGCCTCGCGCTTCGGAAATCGCGCGGCAAAGCTGGAGGGGTGGTTTAGGGGAGTGCGAGGAGAGGACGGACCGTCGGGCAGAGGTAAATAAGACAAAGGGTTGGAAAAGGGGGTGGCGTGCGTGTATGAGGCGGGAGAGAGGTTTCGACGTGAGCGGCAAGCGAGGCGCGCGCGGAAAACGCGAGAGCTCGCGCGTGAGCTGGCTGGGCCGCGGACAAAAGCTTGGCTCGAGCTTTTTTTAATTGTGTCCCTCCTACACCTGCTCCCCTACGTCCCGCGCCATTCAGGCCTCGTCCTTTCCTACACGCCTTCTCCACGTGGCCCCATTACTCTCCTCTCTCGTCCTTCGTGAATCGACTCGGTTTTATCGGCCGTATCGGTCGATTTACCCCCTGAAGGAGGCTCCCTCGTGTGCCACCCCCCCTCGCGCGGAACAGAGACGCGATTCCATGAGATTCCACGGATCCTCCGAGCGAGCACGGGGTGGCAACGGCGACGCGTGAATCGCGGAGATAGAATTTTATTTTCCTCAGACGCCACGCTGATTCGCGTCGGCACGCTTCGAACGGGCTTGGCAACTCGGGGAAGATACGGGAACTGCTCGCGGGACGGGAAATTTCCAGGCGGAATCCTCTTGAACGTTTGATTCCGTTATCGGGCTGTAACGTTGCTTCATTTGGAAACGATGACTGTGGGGGTGTTTCGGAGACTAGGATTCTGAGGAAATGAAGGAACAAACTGACTCGTGGTAGATAGCCTCTGTTCTTCCCATTGCAGATACTTGAATCCACCATCCCCGAGTATTCCAAGTGTAAAGGCATTAGGGCAGGACGTTGGAAATTATTAAATAAAGGAGGCAAGCTATTCCAAATTCAGCCTTGTTCTCTGCCGCGTCGCACGAGCGAGCTTGCCTCTCGTTGAAAAACGAAGAGGGAGGGGCGGAAAGGACGCTGGTAGCGGCAGAAAAGGGCAGACGATGGGGTGGAGGGGTGGTTGGATACGTTATTACGTTTTTTCCGCGCGAAACCGATGCAGACAGCGACGAGAGATGATGATGCGATTTCCTCTCGGCGGAAACGAATTTACGAAACCTCGAACAGCCGGTTTATCGATGCATCGTCGCTCGTGCGGGAATTTTCTGTGTTTCTGGGGGGTGAGGCGGGGGTGGACAATCGGTGTAAAGGCACCCGCGATCGCGGGAGCAGCTTCTGATGATAACGAAATTATGCAAATGAACTGGAGCTTGGGACGGGGCATATCCCTTCGGCGGAACTCGACTCTTACACCCTTGTACAGGCGCTTCGCGATGGATAAGCAAAAACTGTGTTTTACAGGGAGGAGTGATTAACTCGACTGTTTGACATTGAACGAAGTAAAACTGTGCTCGGTTTGTGCGTAGTAGAAATTGCGATTAGGTGGAACAGAGGAACTCCCTTCGCGTTCACATTGCAGCAAAACTATTTCATCCCTTAATAATCTCGAGTATCCTTTCTTCGGCGCATCGACGCTCGTGACATCGTTCTTCGGGGGCTTCATTAGCACGGTCGTTACCATTAAACCCCAGGCAACAAAAACCATCCGCAGCTTCAACTTGCTCCGCCGAATGCCAGATACCCGATGGTATCCCAGACCGAATGCGGCCACCAGCATCCCTTTGCCGCGCGAATTCAAGTAGTCAAAGTGCAAAAGCTCCGAAAGGATGCCTCGTTGCGTGAACGACCGTGCAACTCTCAGTCCCAAGTCTCTGTAGAAATACGAATTCGCCGAAGCGGGCCTGCGAAAAGCCGAGGGTAAGGAGAGAGATCTGAAAGCTGTCGCAAGGGCGAATTGGACAGGGGAAGCACCGAAACGCGAATGTACAGGGTGTATTCTAAATAGTAGGGTTAACTATACAATGATTGGCACTCTAAGCGGAAATCTCAATTATAAAGTCTATATTTTTTTGTGAAGTTTTTATATGGTATTAATTTTCAGTTATTATCAATGATTATGGATTTCTCATTAAAATAGAAAGTCTTGAGTACCTATTAACCCTCGTCAGGCGGCACAATTTTTGCAATCCTGAACTCAATCCCCTATCTCAGAAGGGGGTAGAGATATTATTCTGAAATTTGGTCTATGTAATCTAGACCAAATATTTAGAGAAGACACGAAACATCAGCTCTCCACGACTTCTCAAAAAAAAGTTATCCCAATTTAAAAAAACGCAAAAGTTACAATTGTACCTATGCCGCCTGACGAGGGTTAAGTCTTTTATTTTAAATATATTCAATGAAAAACAAAAATAGGCATAAAAGTACAATCATTGGCACCCTAAAACTTGAAGTTATATAGAAAAACATATATAGTTAAAAACGAAGTTTAAAGTGTTTAAACAGACTATTTCATGCGCTATTAAATACATACAACACTTAGTAAATCAGTATTTCAATTCATTACTTAATTATAAAGCGACAAAATGTATTTACCCACCCCTTATCAAAATTTTAAGAAAACGGCTGAAACTCAGGCCTTTGTCCCACTTTGTGGTGTTGGCAGCTGTACAATGTGTAATTCAATTACTGGGCTCTACAGTGTTGTAGCGAAAGAAAAATAAGAAATTGTAAAAAAGTACTTTCTAAGCTTGTACTTCTTAATATTTGGCTTTATAATCAAGAGTGCCAATGAATAGTGCAATGCCAACATTAGTGCAGTTTACCGTAAATAGCGACACCGCGTGATTATCGATAAAAAATTAAAAAAAAGAGAAAGTAGACTTGAGCACGGGTGTCTTCGAAATCGATTTTCTCGAAAACGAAGGTCCACATCGAAAAAATTGATTCTTTACATTCGATGTGTGACGGAACACCCTGTATAACGCAGCGAGGCAGGTCAGAGAAAGAAGTTCATTTCTCACTGAAATACCGCGATATTTTCACTGTGCCAATGCGTTACGTGCGCACAGCTGACTAAGATCTACAATTCAGCTTCTGCCTCACAAAGAAGCACCCTGTGCTGCGAGTCGAATCGGAAATAATACGAGGAATGAAACCCACCCCCGGTCGGGGACCCCTTTTATTATCGATCCTAACGTTTCGATCGCTGACAAATTCCTGGCGTTCCTAGTGGAGTTCCTTTCGATCCTCGTCGTCCTTAGAGCTGCGCAGTGAGATGTTTAGTGTACTTCAATTTGTGCGCGGCTGATCTTCAGCGAGCTGTATGTTTCATTTAACAAATTCGATGGATAAGAGGATTAGCCAAACGATTGGCTCACGGAACGTAGTCTCCTTTCGGGCATGTCGTGAAATGAAATTAAATCCCTCGGCTCGCTGTCAATCACTCTCGATCCACTCGGAGATATTTGACGGGCGCCGCGAAAATACGCATCGGCGAGTCCTTTCCAGAAATTATGTTGCGCGCTTATTACCTGCCGTTCCTCCATAACGGAATATATTTAATTAAATCGGCCGGTGATTGAAAGCAGCTGGGACGAGCGCGATTTTAACGAACCTGTCAACGTCGTCATTTCACCGTGTGTCGGCCACTCGATATTCGCTTCCGCCCGATCGCAGATGCTCGAGCGCGCGTTATTGTTTCGCGCGTGTCTTTTGAAACGGAGAAACGTTATTGTTTCGGGCAAAAAATATTTGGATATTATTCGATCCGAAAAGATCGAAATTCAATAAGCGCTTATAAAGGTGACACTTATTTCGCAATTAATTCAAATTAATTATAATTTCTTTGTAATTAACGGATCTCGAAAGGTTCGCATCGTGATGAACTCTTTAACTACCCCTTCGTGCTTCCTAGATTATAGGGCATCAGCTCCATGGGCGATTAAGCAATCGAAAGTGCTATCGTTTGCTCAACCCCGCGATCACGAGTATCTAACAGACTCCCCCTTGCTCGGCTGTGTCACAGTTTTCGAAAACCTCCACCGGGACACGCCCATCCCACCCAGCTTTGGCCACTCCACCCTGAACTTGCTCTTTTTTATCCTTCTCATCCCCCTTTGTTCTTATCTTGTCCGTTATAGTATGTCTGGTCTGGCTGCTCCCGGGATTATTTCTATATTTTAATCCCCTCTTTGTCCTCTACGCCACCGACCGCCCCCCTTGCTTTAACATTCTCTTATTCCTTAACAGTTATTTTATTCCCCGGTCCCCGTCGTTTTTCGCGAACGCTCGAAGGTTTCCCTCGAAGGATCGTTTATTTTCCTTCTGGGTCGATCGCGATTCTCATTTCCCTCTTTCTCAATTATTCGTCTCTTCTTTCCCGCCAGCGTCCCACCGCCCCTTCGGTCTCCTTCTCTGAATTTCTACCTGACTCGCCCCCCGGGGGGAGTATCATCCCCTCGAGCCCGTCGACTCCACCCCTCCGCCTCGGCGTAAACCGACGCGACCAGGGAAACAGATAAAGCCGTTGAGCTGATTTCGAATTCTTTGCTGGGACAACGAAATCGTATTACATTCATTAAAGGCTACGAGCCGGCTAAGAACACAAAACACGAGACACGGGGGTGTGGGCGGTGGGGCTGTGTAGTATGCGCGCGAAACGTATCGGGGGACGAAGGGAGACAGAAGGAGGGCGAACGATCTAACCGCGGCACGTCGCAAGAAGGCACGAGCCTGCAGCTGCAGCTGCAAAAGGCTGCCACCCCCTTCTGCCTGACCTCCCTTCCTGCTACCTCGCTGGAATCCTCGACGTGCTTGCGGTCCGCTCCCCCTGGTCCAAATTTCGTCTATGACCGCCTAGCGATGGCGTCGATCTGCGATCTTCGACAGCTACCTCGACCTACGCACCCTTACAGTTCCACCCCCGCAGTGGAACACGTCATCAGCTTAACCTTTTCCACTTCTCCGCCAGGCAAAGCACTTTGAATCAAATGAGAGGCTCCTTTGCCAGGCTACCCACCCGTTCTTCTGAACCCTGACCTATGAGAGGAACGTAGGTGGACAATATTAGGCATCGCGTGACGAACTTTCCAACAATTACAGTATTCACGAAAATTGTGTGGGACGTGGTTGCGCAGTGAGCACTCATTTCAAGTTTGGCATTAACCCTCTAGTAGTGCATACGCCTGCCTTAAGGCGGGCACCTGTTTAATCCAGGAATTGGGAATTCTCCTTTACCAACCCTAAAGTAGTGTCACAGCGCACATATTGGTCTAAGAAACATGTCAATCTTAGTTTTCATTTTGACAGAAATTTAGTTTGAAGTGCATTTTTGAGCTACGCACGCTGCGAAATTTATTATTATTATTATTATTATTATTTCTTCCAAATTAAAAACAGACATCGGATTTGGTCTTTTTATCTCCAAATTAGAGTAGTCTAATTTTTCCAACTGAATTAAAAATCTATGCACTAGAGGGTTAATGAAGTGATGAGGGGGTGCAAAGGTCGGCAAAAGCCGCTAGGTAAAGTCTCTCCTTTGAACTTACAAATGGGATAAAAAAAAGGAAGCGGTTCTTACATCGAGAAGACCTTGAAACCTCCGCCTGACCTCGTTCTTATTCATCAGAAGCACCCAGTGCGAAAGCTCCGTTCATAAACCATCCTTCATCCATCGCTCCACCATCCCACGACCTTAGAAGTCTCTAAAACAATCCCCCGATAGAATCAAACAGCCCTCCGCGGCCAAAGTTCTCCAACCATCGAGCCAACCGCCCGAAGAACCACCCTCCTCGTTACCTCTAGCGAACGTTAGACCCGCGCCTTTAACAGCGGGTCAAGCTCGCCGAGGGACAGCAGATCCGATAACAATCGACAGTCCCCGGAGGTGTATCGATAAGTCGTCGCGAGGGTGTTGGTCCCATCGCTAGCGGCGGCCGTGTTAGGGCAGCGGCTCTTCAGGTATCCCTCGGGTGGGGTGAGATTGGGGCGCAGAAACCGGCGTCGGTAATGGTGACTACGTTGGGTGGTGAGTTCCCGCGATGGACGAAGAGGTGGAGCGGGGTTGTGTGCGGGGGGGATGGATTCGTTGGAGGGGCTGAGGGTTGGCGGGGGTGCACCGCAAGCTCGAAAGTTGGGAAAAAGCCAAGGAAGGGGTTGTGCCACGAGCAGCGGACCTCGGGGCGAGGGCGCAAGCTCGAGGTCGTCCCTGTGCCCTCCCACTCTGCCACGCGATAGGTGGAGCCTCCCTGGCCGCCAATACATGTCCCGGAGGCCGCGTACGCTACGTGCGTAACCCCCGGCTCAGTCCTTCCACGTCCGAAAACGCGCGCTCCACGCACCCGGTGCGAGCGAGCTTAGCGCGGGCTCTCCCAGCTCTCTCTGCCGCGCCGCACCGCGCTGCGCCCAGCGTAGCTGAACAGGTTAGCGGGAATATTTTGTGCACGGGTTCCATCCTCTGTGACGGCTCGTCCGCGGATCCTTCACCGGGGAACGCTGCTTCATCCTTGCCGTCGTCCTTGCACTTTCGTCCGCCCGGCCACCTTAACCTTGCGCGACGCTAGCGACAAGTTTCCTCCAGGATCGGTTGTCACCACTTTGTGCACGGTTCCTCTTGTGCGTTCGCTTTGAATAGGATTCGGTATCAGGGAAAAATCATCCCTCTTTGCTATTGTTCTTCTATCGTAACCTGATCCTTGCGTCCGCGAAGCGGCTAATTGGTCCGCGTTGGTTATGATCGTTCACTGTGTTGTTTGTGTGACTGGTTCCCTGCATTCAGGGGCTGTATTGTTTGCTGCGTCGGGATGACCTGGTTCTCGCGAGCTCCGAGTTACCTCGTCGCTGCACCAAGTTCTTTGGAACCGTAGAATTCAGTGTACTCTTGTTTCTTCTACTGGTTTGAGTCGGTTTGAGGTGCAACGCGTGGTGATTGATAAGCTATTTAGTCATTTGTGATCCATTTAACTGATTCTGAGTAGTTGGAGGGATGCTCGAAGAAGCGAGGGCACGTAATGCGGGATAAAAAGAGGTATCAAGGAGGTGTAAGGTAAGAAAGTCTTGGGAGGAACACTGAGTTTAGTTAAATGTTGGTGGATTCAATTTAGAAGGGGTGAAGGTTAGAAAGCGTGTTCCTTTTAGGGGTTGTCGTAACCCAGGCTTATCCAAGTGCAGTTGTTGCAAAAATGGAAACAAAAGCGTCGATTTAATCTCTCTACGCCAGAGTGGTTCCGCAGACTGCGGAATATCCAACTAGTTGCCACAGAAATAATAAGAATTATCATTGAAGCATTTAAATCGAAGCTCACTGATCAACTGAAATAACTCCTACGACCGATTTCGTGTGCTCTCGGCTGTTAAAAATATATTATAGCATCAGTATTATCACGCAGAAAACACATAACAAACGTATCTGCATTATGATCCACATAAATTAACAATAATCCAGCGCGACGTAGTTGCATAGTGAAAGCGTGGAAAACGTAGGATATTAATCATAATCCCACGGCTGATTCATATGGCTTCGTTTGACCGTAGACTACTTTCGAAAGATTTTCTAACACACAATGCTTGAATCGCATCCACGATAAAAAATCATTGCATCAGCTGACTAAATGTGCGCAACTTGGAGCCCCGCGGAGTATTTAACGCCCGTGGAAGATGGCGCGTTCGGTTTGACCCAGCACGATCCGTTTCTACTTTCCAGCGGCTGGTCCCGCGACTATCGACGAACCCACGCTCCATAATAACGCGGGTGGAAACTTTGCGTGCACCTTCGGCGCTTCCACTCGCCGATTAACATTGCACGATTCGTGTTTCGAATACCGCGTGCAGCTAGCTTCCTACCGATCCATTCCTCCCGCTGCATATCGCTAGGCAAACGAGCGTGGCGATCAAAGGTGCGCCGTGTGAATGAACCCAGGACACGATCGTACCGATGGCATTTTAATTGTTCCACGATTGCGTCGCGCCTTCGCTCTCTCCTCCGCTCTGTGCCGCTCTGCTGGCCCCGCAATACGCGCGGAGCGTATTAGAACAGTGAAACTTTTGTTAGCTAGCGTGAATTTATTATCGCTCTCCAGATTCTCTATGATCCGCCTCGCTGAATCGTTTCGTCACCGTGGATCACTTTGGAAAACCAGAATACCGCGAGGATTTCGCGGCTGAAGAGTTGCAAGATTCTTCGTTTTCACATCGACCTTTGTTTGCCGATCTTTCTTAACTTCTTGGTCAGTTTATACTTCTCCATTATGAAATCACGAGTGGAACAATCGAATCGTGCTTTTGTGGCGTTTCAAATGAAACAACCTTCTTTGTCTGAACTTTTCTAATATCTTTGTTGCCAGTTTGTTACAATTCATTTGGTTACTGTGCGATTTTTCTCGCGCAGGAAATATATGCTCCGCGTAGGTAGAAAGTGCCAGCAGAATTCGTGGTATCTCGAGGTCATTGTGGTAGGACAGGCAGTGTTTTCAAAGCCACGAGACTATAAAGGAAACGTGTGCCACAGGACCAGGAGGAAATTTCTGCTCACAATCAGTTGACATTGTCTGGGTCAATAGTCAACACGTTCCACAGAAGTTCCTCGACTGGTCAGTGTCAAGTGTTAATACGATTCAGCACAGTTACTTTCTTCTCATTGTTCACGGGTCATCTTCTATTTGGTGATAAATATTGGTTCTCCACTTTCTCTATCCAGTACGTTAACTTCTAAGCTCTCTCCATCCTATAGAACACAAAGAAGGGGTGAAAGCTGTCAATAGAATCACTACCATTATTCAAAGCAAAGTATTAAATTCACATTCCAAATTCTACACTCCCACGCGAATTCTAAAGCTTCCCCAATATTACAATATATCGATCAAGGGCAACGATCATCCCTAGTAAAACCTCCCTGAATGAAAGCTCCTCGAGTTTCATTCACAAGTACCGAATTCCAAGGACCAGCAATTAGTAACACGTGGAAGGAGCGAAAACACGGTATCGTTTCATGATTCACGGATGGAACGTTGTCAAGGACGATGGCCCGGCCTGTCCTTCCAAAGACCAAAGACTTTACAAGCGGCACAGCTCGAGGCACGCTCCGGCGGGGGTGGGGGGCAGACGGAAAACCGGGGGGCAGCGAGGAAAGGCAGTAGTATCGCCGAAGCGTTCACAGTGTCCCTTTCGAATTCCAGATCAAACATAAGTGCGCGCGTGTGGTTCGTGTGTGTATACATGTGCCATCCTCCTTGTCAGCGGTAAAGCGGGAGAGAAGAGGACTCTGGGCAAACGGCAGCCGGAACCGAAACATGGATGCGACGTCACTGCGGCTCATTTCCGGACTGCTTTTGTTCGCCTACACCACGTCACACTTTGGTAAGTCGTTTTGCTTAATAAAACCAGCTTCGCCTGTGTGCGCGCGCGTTGTAGTCCATTGTGCTACCAGGCCGACCCTGTCGCCGGCCACGAAAGGACATCTTCCTCCTTTCATCGCCGCTGGCATGCATTTAGTATCTAGATGGACGCACAGCGTTTAGAGTAGAACAAAGTGTGCTTTAGAAGCTCAAGGGAGCAGAGGAGGAGTTAAAGAGAGTCTTGACCATCCTCGAATCGATTCGGTTATATGTATGCTTGCAAGAATGGCTGTAAAAGTTAGTTTCAATTATTCTGTAATACGTAATTGAGAAACGTAGTTTATAGTTGTGACGTAACATGTGCTAGCGCTGGGACGGTGTTTTACACCAACGAACCGGACTTTAGGTGTTACCTGTTCGATATTCGAGCCTCTTACCGTGCAAAAAGCGTTTCGATGTTTCCACACCAATTTACGTTCTACATAATCATGTACAGATATTCTGATATCAGTCGCTGATAAAAATCCGCCAGTTTCTGACTCACTCTGCAATATTTCTTAAAATGCAATAACTTATCGTAACACCAGCTGTTCTGCGATCTGTGTTTCCATATTTGTTACCATTATTCTATCAGTTGGATTTAATACGCCTAGTCCAAGTGTTGCAAAAGATTCTTATAGACGTTCGAACGACAACGCATCCGTGTGAGAAACACGCGACGGAGATTAAAGCAGTTGGCGAAATAGCCGTTTACGTGGAAGATCCGAGAACGTTGGTGGCGTTGATCGATTGAACGAGCCCGTCGTCGATTGTCGGTGCTGATGCCTGCGTATCGGCGGCTGCGGCGGTTAGGGGTAATTTCAAAACTTTGAGCGATTTAGATGGTAAATTGCTAAGGGAAACGAGGACGGGACCGAGAGCCACCGCTGGAAAGACGGCAGCAAATGCGTCGCCGTAATTGCATAATGGCCCTGGTGTGTTCTCGTCGAGATACGAAGCCCTGGCCTGGTTTTTACTTGAGGACTTTCACTCCGCATCACCGGCTCTTCCCTCTCTCTTCCCCTATGCTTCTCTCTTCCTGGCCTCTCCCTTTCTGCTTCTGTTTCTCTCTTCCTTATTTTATTCCTCGCACAGCTTTGTTGCACCTTGCCCTGCATTCGCGCTCCCTCTCTGTTCTCACCTCGATACTCTCGATACCCACTGTTTCCTTATCGCGTATCACGTCTACCACCATCGCAAGCAAATCTCGAAAAACCCAAACAACGTGGAATGTCGAAGGAAATAGTAGATACTCGTTTCTGTAGTACACCTTTGCGTAATACCTCGCGTGGTTCGCGAAAATCGATATTCCTCCAGCGTTGCAGATCGCGGGCGAACCGGAATGCTCGGCGGAACGTTGTGTTCCGCGGGGAGCCTGTGCAAGAACGGAGAGATAGTAATGATCGTGTGTATTCAAGGGGAACCTCAATGAACGTTGTAATAAATACAGTTACTCCGGGGCGTTCATTTGGTCGGAGCACCCGGTATAAGGAGCTGCAGGGGGCTGTTAGCTGGCATTAGACGGTTTCAAGTACGGAATATTGTTTCTGGAGATCCCGCCGTTCAAATTGCTAGCATTTAGCGGCTTATCTGGATTACCGTTTCCCTGCGCGCGCGCAAGCGAGCGTACCTTGGGGGAGCGTTCCCGTGGGGTAAAAAACTCGAGACGGACCGTGTCCCGCGCTTTTTGAAATTCACTGTTTTCGCCCCGGCCGATGGGAAAGGGATTAAACGGTGGAAAGGATTAGAGACGCGTTTTTCCTCTCTCTTTTCGCGCTGTAAAGGAAATGATTCCAAGGGGAGGGTGCGTAGACTGGAATGAAATGAAACTTTGTACGACTTCGAGTAAGCCGATTCGAGCTGACAATGAGAGAGATTCTAATTGGATATCATAGATATTCAGAGTTTCTTATATTTACTTTGGAGAACTTTTTATTAATGAATTCTAGTTTCGTTCGTTCTACTCCTTTTTTAGAGAACGCATGAACGGTCGCCTAACGTTTGACCTACTTCTGGATAATTCGAAAGGCTTCTCACGTGTTCAAAGGTCGATTTCAACTAAATTTAGCCTTGAGGTTAGGACCGATCAGAAGTGAATTTGTGGGTGTCTTCAAGGACCACCCATATTTGAAAGTCACAATTCCACGCTACAGCGATACATGCGTAATATCTCCCGCTGTCGCAGTTCGTATAAATTTCTTTGGGCACGAATTAGATGCTCCCACTGTGAGGCGCAAGGAGCATCCCTCGGTAAAAACTGTGTTCCTGGTAGAGGAAAAGCAATTGTTCACGGTGGATCACCTTCTAATGAAGTTCCACGACCGTCGCCTCCACTGCTCTCCTCCGCCCCATTCCTCTTCTAGATATTTCTTTGACAAACTTGCTTCTTCTCCCCTCGTCCGCCTCTCTCATTGTCTAGAACTGCAAGACTTTGAAAAATGTTGCCTTATCGAGTCGCACAATGTCCCGTCTCGCGGAAACAAAGAAATGAAACATTTTCTCCGCGAAAATTCTATCTAACACTTGACTAGCTTCGCTCAGCAACTCATTCCTCCTCCTCTGTTATAAATTTACGAAGGTGTCTTATAAATACGGGGCGCGCTTTCTCGATATTTCAAAGGAATTGATACCTTCTCGCTCGAAAATAATCACCCCCGAACAGAAATCTTAATTCAGCATCGAAGAAGGAATAATAATTGGATAAGCCATTCTTGTTGGAGGTAGCAAAATCTCCAGAGCGGACTATAAATTTCAACGGGCAGAATACTGCCGTGGTGGCAAACTTCCGGGACACCTTGTACACTCGTGCACGAGCAGATAGAGAGGAGCGTAGGCGCACATGTAGCCTTCCAATAAAGCTCCGCTCGAGTGCTCGATCGGCACTCGACGAATCTCGAATCGGACAATACCCTCATGGTACGTCCGTCTGAAATAACCCATAAGGTCTCTCGAGTGTACATCTATACAGGGGGGCGTATGGGGTGGTAATGCCTCGTGGCACGGTTGCCAGCATCCTGGCCGTGCAAGTAGTCGAGCCACGTTTTTTATCTCCTTCGCAGAGGATTACTTCCGGGTCAGCAGTCAGGCCCGATTGTGTTCAATCCACAAGCTTACAGATTACACCGGACACTTGTCTGTAATGCGACGCGTATCGGTTGTAATCCACTCATCTTTCTACTCGAGCCCTGTTTCTCTCATCCACGGGAAGAGTCCATGGCGAAATAAGCCAGTTGACGCGATCATGGGGATATATTTATGATATTTATCAGAGTCCTTGAGTGTTTCACTTGTTACTCAGTGGACAATTCCTTTCTATTACAACGATGAATGTGTTATTTTTCCATCGGTGGACGTAGAATACATCCAGTGACGTTAGATATCTTTTCAATACCAAAAAACTATCACCGAGAGTTGACTATAAGTAAAAATATTAGGGAAAAATTGGTTGGCTTCCAGGTGAACAACTCGACGTCAGATATGTACGTCGCGGTGGTTGCAACAGACGCTGGGCACGAGATGACGAGGTTACGCGATCATTCGTTGCAGAAGTAATCGAGCAATTTTTCCCCGCTCCCCGATCCTTTTTTTCCCTCCCGTTCTCGTCTTGCTTTCCCGCGGGATTACTTCCGGTTGAACGGGTCCCGCTCAGTCGGGTTCAATCTCCGTACTCTGTGTCAGATTACAGAGTACTCGCCGTAGTAACATCTATAGTAACACGTGTGTAGTATGTTGTAAACTGTGTGGCACGTGTGCGCATGCACCAGGACCTGGCCATCCATATGCACAGCCCGTGCACCTAGCTGCACCGAGTGAAAAATCGACTGCGTCGGTGTACGTTCGATGCATATCGGGGGCGAGGCGCCTTCCTTTCTTTCCTGGGGAGATTGTCGCGCGATTTCGAAGCCCCTCGATCTCGCAAATTGTTATTCTGGATTATGTTCCGTAAACGGGGCGCACGGTGCACCGACACACTTTGGTAGATTATGTTTAATATCTGTTATATTAATTGCGCTATCAAGCTTGATGTTAAATCATTGTAGCATGAAACTGTGTATGTAATAACTTTCTGGAGCCTGCGCTCTAAATTCGTTATTTTAGGAAGACTCGTTAGGTTTCAGTAGTAACAGATGAAAGCGTATAGGATATGAGGAGAAAATACGGATGCTTGTGTTAATAAAAAAGTTTTATTAATAGTGACAAAACGATAGACAAAAGGAATCGTTTTCATTGGAACGTCGAAACGAGAGTGAGCTTCGGAGGACCAAGCGTCGCGACGCGTGCCAGTGGTGGGGACGACGTTGGGGCGCTCATCCAGCGTCGTTCCCACCGCGACGCTCGAGGCTAGCGAGTGGGGGGCGTCGTTTGAGCGCTCAACTCGCGACGCTCACCGCCGAGCACCCCTACCAACCCCTACCAGGCCCTACCAACCCCTACGCTACTATCGAAGTGGAATAGGTCAGCCGGACACTGAATCAACCTCGTAGTTACGATTATTCCTATACACTTTGGAACTTTCGATCTGTAGTATTTGTACATCCACGCTGGCTAAATTATTCGCACAGAAGGACACAGAGGAGAGCTTCGATATGGTTTTGAATCATAGAGGAACTGATACAAAGAGAATTTCTATTACGTAGCTTTTAGGAGTGGACGTTATTGTTAGTAAGGAATCTCAATGACAAGGTTCAATTCTACCCTTTCCGCGCTACCGATCTAGAGCAATTATACCAATTACCCTCGTTGCTACGTTCGCCACACCTTGACACGAATAAGACGAACATAATCGACGTCCCATAGCGGTGAACACCAAGTTCTAGAATCCACCGTCTCGTCATCCTTCCGTCCATGATCCACATCGTAGTCGAAGTTGCCAGCACTACCAGGAAACTTGCGCAATCTAGCGTAACGTACAATCAAAGGCGAACCTTCCTGACTCCGTCTTACCCCCAGCGTATAAGCTCCACATGCCACATCAAAGCTCCACTTCGGTACATCCTGAATCATCCCGAATTCTTCCCAAGTAAAAAGTCCCCGTCGGCTCGCAGAGGACACATGGTCGATCCTCGTGGCCGATGGAACAGCAATCGAGCTGGAATTTCCCCCGCAATTGGAACTCGATTGCGATCGGGAAAGCAGCTGCGTGGCCGAAGATAGAGGACCGCACGTGCATGGCGGAGGCAGGGTACTCCGAGTAATTGGAGTCGGTAACGGGTGTACATTTAATGCGTGTACTTGTTGCTCGTTCGCCAGATGCGTGGCTCCCGGAGGACCGTGCACAGTGGCTCGACTGAATAGGCGACGATCGCCCCAAACTTTGTGGTTTAGCGTTAATAGATATGTAAACGATTGATCTGGGGTTGGGAAGGGGACTCTTCTATCGAACGTTTCTCTAATCGACTAACATTCACCACCTGCGACCGATTTTAATCCGTGAAGGTGACTTGTAAGATGGGTTAGATGATGAACGAACCGAGCATCACTGTTTCTCTGTGTCCCTTATCTGTTACTCTGGAAATTAGAGTCCCCACGTTTGCATCTTTCACAGGCATCGAGATATTCCCTCAAGCTTCCTTCTTCTTCGCCAGTTCTCCGAGGAGTTTGCACCCCTCTCCACTCCCCTTTCGCGCACAAAAACCTCCATTCCATCCTCAGATTAGTATCGCGTATCGACTGGGAGCCAATATAAAACGGCTCGGTTTGCATTGTCAGCCGCTACAAACCCCCCGCCGCCGTAATCTATCCGCAATCAAATGATCACCCGTCTCCCCACGGATCCATCCCTCTTTCTTCTTTCATGCTATTTTCTTATCGACTCCTCGGGGAGGGCAGATCGCCCGGAATTGCATCGTAGGCTCGCCTGTCCCAGGCAACCAGGGGTCGGGATGAAAGCACCGAGTCAAAGAGCGCGGACGTATCAGGGAAACAATTTAACTAATGGAACGGTATTGCTCGTGGAAATCTATGATCGCGAGCGGCGCGTAGTCTCTGCCTTTGTGCTACATTATCCGCATCTTTCGCCGCTCGTTCTTGGCTATCGGTGCTCGATTCCAATTTTCTGGTGGCTATCGATTGATGGCTGGCGTGCCTTCGGTGTCTCGAAGAAAAATGTTACTGGCTCTGCTGCACGAACATCGTGATATGGGTGGATGGGTAGTTAGGGTTATTGGCTTGGGATGTAATATCTTTGGATAGTGGACGGTGACAGTGGGATTAGGTGTTTAATGAATTAAGCTGTGTGTGAGTAATAATATTCATAGCGGAACTACTTAATGCATTAGTAGTTATATGTTTTTAACCGATTTTAAAAAGGATAAGGTTAGTCAATTCGTCACGTAAGGGAAGGTGCGGTAAACACGAACGCGGGGTAATCGCGAATGCGATGTTACGGCGTTTTAATAAATAAAAACGATGTTCCCTCTCTACTAGCTAATAGTTTACGCCGGGCAGAAAGAAATAAATACAGAACGCTCATGCTATTCGAGATAAACACAATTTATTATTTTCATTGTGTTTCAAGTAATATTTTGTCCATTTCAATTGCATGTAATTAATGTTGAATTGATGATACAATTCTTTTCTTTAAAATTTAAGTTGAAATAAAGCACTTTTTTACCAACATTTTGTGACGAAGGCGTTGCTTGAATTATGATTCTAACCTCTGAAATAAATTATTTTTTATTTTTTGATGTCGTGGGGCATTGGCGAACAACTCGGATGGGGTAATCTCGAACCTTCGAGATTAGCAACGTTAACAGATTTTGATGAAATTTTCGGCATGTATAAAACTTACTTAAATCTACAAAAGGGATTTTTGAATTTTCATTACAGGCTCAGAAAAAAGTTTAAAAAACGACCTTTACTATTTTTTTCGATATTCCGACCAATTGCAATTTTTTTCTAACGCACAAGAAGAGGAATTGGAAAAATACATTCGGTATAGGTTGTAGCAACATTTTGGCACCGTTTTAAAAAAAATATTTTATCTACTTTTTTTATCTACTTCTACTTTTTTCAAGTTTATTAACTGTATAAAGTGTTGGGGGAAAAAGTAACTTCTTATCTTTAACCCTTCGTGGTCACACGGGGTGTATTGTACCCCAAGAACAATTTTTGATTTGAAATGTCGCACCTTTACGTTTTCCAAAGGGGATTTATCGCAAAAAAATAATAAAAAAATTTTTAAAAAAAATCAGTTTTTCCCACAACCATGGAAAATCGCTCATTTTCAACTAAGAATTTTATCATATCAAAATTTATGTTTCTAGAAAAAGATTATTAGACCATGACTGTGTAAGTATTACGAATGTACAATTATCACTAAAAAGTTAAAAGATTCAAAAATACGAAAATGGTAACTCATAAAATGACACTGGGGTATAGTGAACCCCGTGTGACCAATGACCGTGTGATTATAAGGAGGTGTGACCACGAAGGGTTAAATGAAAGTCCTTCTTGACAACCCTAGAAATAATGATGAAGAAACAGACTTTAAAACTTCTGTAAACCAAGGACTTCTTCCCCACAAAATTTTCAAAATTCCACACACTTTCACGCCCACAATCTTCCCACTCATTCTACACCCTTCCCCAAACCCTCCTCACTCGCATCCCAGGATGCACAGGTTCATTCTCCCTGCACCGCACTTTTCACCCATTACCTCATTACTCCACCACGCATTTACATTCGCACTTGTCGTACCCCCGCCGCGGTGCCCTAAGAGGTAACAGATGCGAGCGCGTTAACTGTCCGACGACGAGGTATTTGATTGGCTTCCTCTTGTCGGCGGTATTGGATCCCCGTATAATTTGCGCGTCTTCAGGGTGCATAATGCGTTATTAGATGAACCGGCGACACGTGCTCCGACACGACAACGTCATTATTGACCGTTCTTGCGCGTCTCTCGCTGTCACGCTCACCCCTACTCACGCAGGCCTACATATTTTCATAAATTACACCCACCCCACCGCGTTGCAATTACACAGACTCAAGACGATTGTTCTACCTGTGTCTCGTCCATTAATTAAAACCATGAATGGTCACGACACGACAATTACAATATACACCCCCGAGTCGATAGCGGACGTGAATAACTACGGTAGCTCTTTAGTCACGTCTAAACGGGAAGTGGTCGGGGGATCGCGGGCGAAATTGGCAGCCAAATGTTCGGATATCGATGGGACAGCGATCACGGTAGCCGAAGGGGGCGATATTACAGTGGCGTGTCTCTGGTCCGTGTTTGAGTTCCACTGCGATATGAATGTCTCCCCATGGGGGTGTCGTCGCATATCGATTGGAATGAGGTGCCAGCTATGCGCCTGCATCCGTGTACGAACTCGCGCGTGTGCGTGCACGTCTCGTTGCAAGTAGGCAACGTCGTCGTAACGCGAATTTCGTGGGAACTATAGCGTCCAGAGCGAGAGGGAAGTAGAACGGGGGTTGGTCGATCTATGAATCGTGTCCTGGACGATGACACGGTCACCGCCGTCGCTTCTGGACGATAATGGTATCGGTCCGGAACATTTGTCACGTGCTGGCATTAGAGCCCGTCACGCGTCCCGTGCCCGCACGCGACAGCCAGCAAGTCGTGCGCACCCTCGGCATCGCGATTAATTAAAAATTATTCGGTCGATCATCGTTGACCAACAGCCGCGCCAGCCATCGCGATCCCCGTCAACGTTTGATATATACAGTAGTTTCGCAGGTATTTAACAGATTCGTTCCTTTAATAGCAAGTTCGCAGGCAAGCAGAGGCGATCATCAGCTTACCTGCCCACCCTTCTATCCACCCTCAACCAGTATAGTCTCTAAAAAGCCCGTTCTCGATGGCATCCTAGAGATAACGCTCCCTCCAGGTCACCCTGACCCTAAGCCGGCTTTTAACGAGCAGCCCGCCGATGGCAGATAATTTTCCACCGTTACTATGCATAAATAAGCGTAAACAGTCCGAACCAGTTTCGTTTTATTCGCCGCCGAAAAACAGGGGCGCGAACGGGCCGATAAAATCGAATCGAATTCGGGGGATGGAGACGCGGAAGCGTTGGAAATGAATTCTGCGTATGGGAGGCTCGCTCCGGAGGAGGGTTCCTTAAGCCACGCTTTTATTTTACGCCGAGGGGTGTGTTTGCGGAGCGGCTTGAGCCGCGGAGACCGTCTTCCCGGCACGAGTTCTATTTTTCTGGAATCCCATTTCTTTCCCCGCCTTCTCTCGGCTAGCCACGAGGGTGTAACGTTTCCTCGTGCGTTGGTGAAACGTTCCGCGTGCGTCCGTACGGAATGCAACGCTCGAAAGTGGCCGGGGACCAGGAGAGCGCGGCGCCTACCACTCGCGAGCAAACGAGGCGCGAGAAACGCGATGTATCCTGACTGCGTGGAACGAGTCGTACAGTCAGTTCGATATTGCCGGGGTGGTAGGCCGGGAGGGTGGTGGAGGAGGGTGGTCTTAATGCATTTGGCGAGGTAGCTATGGTACGCATCACCAGCCACCCTTTCTGCAAGCTCAGCATGCCCTCTCCCTTCCTCCCCCTCTCCCCTCGGCCCCTTTCCTTCATCCCTCTTCTTCCTCGTCTTCTTTCCTTTTGTCTCTACCCCTCTCCCTCTTTACCACCCTCCCCGAACGCTCTCCCTTTCCCTCTGACTTTCTTTCTACTCTTCTTTCGCCGCGTCTCGGTGTTTCCCAGCTTTATCTCTGTTTTACCTACCTGACCCCTTCTTTGCGCTACCTTTTCTCTGTCACTGTTTTAATTTCTACCCTATCCGCCTTCATCTCGCGCCTAGATCCGTCTCTCCTTCTCGCAACGTCCCGGTCCCATTGCTGTTTTCCCTGGGACTTCCCTTCTGCGTCTTCTCCTCGAACACCCTGTCTCTACGCTCACCTGCCCCTCTCTGTGCCTTTCCCACCCTCGCTCCGTTTCTCGCGCTCGTCCCCTCTCCCGAGAGTATAATGGATCTAAAACGAGGCGGCCGACCCTCTGGCTTTAATCTCTTAACGGGCAAACGACAAAAAAATATCATTCGTATTCTTCTTCGAAGACGAACGGACCTGGCTGTCTGGAGTCCCGATCAATTAAGAGATTGCCTTGTCTACGACAATTATCCGGATTAACCGATGCGAGTCGAATGAGCGCGCGGATTAGAGGGGCTCTCGCTGTCAGGCAAATCTCATCCACTCCCTAAAATTGAGCGTCCCCGTCCGGGGAACCAGCTCCTTCGATATCTGTATGCAAGTTCGGAAAACAAGAGGAAAATGAAGCAGTCCATCAGAATTCGCGTCAGAATTTTTCCTTCTTCCTGGTATAGGAAACTGATCAACCGTCTCCCAGAATCGATTCGAAGTAGGTACCAGTTCTTTTCGGATTCCTTAAAGAGACGGAGAGTCCAAGGTAATGGAGCTGGGCTCGTGAATATTTATGCAAAGACGCCGGTTTGTGACGATTTTAGAACGGGAGGAAAATTTGGCTGCGAGCAGAACGTTGGGTGGGAAACATCGCGTCAGGAATAATCGAATGGCTGAGGGGATGGGATCCTCGCGGAGTAATGGAATATCCTCGCTGGATCCTCGGACGTCCGGCTGTTTCATCTTGAATGCGGCAGCTAGCTGGCAGCAGGCGGCAGTTTCGTTACTTTGGAATTCTCGATGGTGTCGCGGCGACTCGCCTCTCGGTCGGGAGCACTTAGAAAATCGATAAGCCCCGGCTCACTTGATCCGCCGTTGGCTGCTGCCAGGCCATATCTTGATTAAAATCAGTGCCGCTCGGTGCTACACGGCTTTCTTCACCCTTCCCGCCAAGATTCACCCCTCCGCTGGCGATGAATCCGGTTAGTCTCGTTAACGTCTTAAGTCACTGCCTCTCCTCACCAGCCTCCTCTCAGCCCTGCACTCCAGCCACGCCACTTTCTCCTACCGAGGACAATGGGACGCGTCGTGCTTCCTCGAAAACTCGCGCTGGCACTCGCGTGCCCCTCGATAAAATCGTCCCTCGGCCTTGATTAAACGGCGGAGGCGTCGCCGATGAGTCCACGATCTACCTACGACGCGTTGTCGTCCTTAACAGGGAGCTTTTACAGAATCCTAGTCGTACTAGAAGCTCGAACAACCAAAGAGAAGTCCTTTCTGCAGTCTTCCTTCACCCGCTAATTTTCTATCCCCCTTGGATCGTCAAGGGTCGAGCGAATGCTGCGATTTTTAGCAGAGGGATCATACGGGAGAGTGAAAATTGATTCCTATGGTCGATAGATCGGCGCGTTCCCATCGGGGCAGAAAAGTTAAGGCTGCTGGTCTACTGTGTTTCCGTGATCTCACGGTGTCTCGCTGGTTGCCGAACGAAACCGGCCGGCCAGACGAAAGTGAAAGTGCACGCGCGATTGTAGGTCTAGCTCGGTCACGTAGCGATATGGTAGGAAACGGCTGGCTGGCTCGCACGTAAAATCGGATCGCCTTCATTTTTTGTGGTCTGATTATCCGCTGCTACTCGAGCGGGTTATATCGGTCCCACGAAGCCGGCTGGCCGTTACAAAATCGGCGGCAAGGATTTTCTTAACGCTGCAACGCGCGCCGATGATAATCCGAGCTTTAAAATCTGCACTCGTTGTGATGCAAGCGTTACGCTCTCGCTGCGTAACAGGCGGAACTAACTGTCAACGCGTAACACTCGGGTGGAATTAAAAAAGTTAATCACTCGATAAATCGCTTCGAGGCAGCCTTCATCTTGGGAAATGGTAAATGTCAATTAAAACGCTAGATGCATTGGCTCGCTGTATGTTGGAACCTTGAACAGAATGATGCATCTCGGTGTATCCTGTTTGTGCTAGGAACGGCTCGTAGTATTTCTCTTCTTTGAACTCCTGTACAGCGTAAAACTCGCCGATGTTACGACGCAACGAAGGAGCATTTTTCGTTAATTGATCCTTCGAGGAGTGAACTTTGAAGATTCTCACGAAGAGGATTGCGCCTTTACAATGGATGCATCGAACAGAAGATTGCACTCTTCCCAGTCGCTAGATTGCGAAAGGGTGAAAAAATAAGCGATGCCTCGATTAACGGTGCTGTAATTTACGAGTTGGAGGGAACACAGCGCGATGAAGCAGACGGAACGACGATGTTTTCAGTGGGAGTCGATCGAAGAACACGAGTCGCGGGAAAGCGCGACGCGGCTTCTTTAAGAGCGAAGTAACAAGAGAATTTCTCAAGACTTTTCTCGTTAAATGTCCGCCCGGGGGCACGGTAAAAGCTGGGCGAGGCCATAAAAACGCTCGGCTTCTCGCCGCGACGAAAAAACATTTACTTCTAATTAATTCGCTGGAACTCGGGTCGCGAAAGGAGCGAGAAAGGCTGGCGCTGTTTCGATTCCAGCGATATTCGATCGTCGATGGAGAATTTTAAGGGAGTAAGGTAAAAGTACCAATAACTGGACACTTAAGGATATCAAAGTTGTATATCTTAAAAATGGACAAAAAATAAATGTCCTTTTGAACAAAACTGTCAATATTCTGATAAATGTTACTTCTTTCTATCAAATGAGCTATTAAAACCTTGTTTTCAGTGCGTTATTTTAATTAAATTGAGTAAAAACACAAATAGTTATGTGTACCAGTACATGGACAATAGAATTCTGATTTGTCCCAGCGTCCCATTTGTGGTGTCCCAATACTTGGTCAATAGGGAAAATGACGCAAAGCTCGGGGCAGAGGGCGCCACTAGTGTTTGTGTGAATGGTTATTTTGAAAATGTAGCATGCAATTGAATAAAAATATAACTTGAAAATAGAAAGCTGTTAATTTATGTACAGTATACTTGTATTTTGATATACAAAAATTTGAGGAAACACAGACACTTTATCGGTTTGACAATGCCGTCAGGTATTGGGATTTCACCTAACCGTTTAAAATGCTGGCAGGCCGACCAACTGGACGGCTGGTCAGTTATTGGGACAGCGTGCAGAGGGCAAGATTATTATGTACCGGTACATGAACACGTATATTTTTAATTAAAATCAACATTAACCGAACAATGTTTTGTTTTGTATGTGACAAGAAACTTCTTAAGAATCTGTACATACGTTTTTTTCTCAGAAAAACATTATATAACGATGATTATCATCTTAACAACTAACTGTATTTTTCTTAAGAATTACTTAAGAAATCTACGCAGAATTCAAGTGCATGCACCTCCGATATTTAAAGACTGTTTTATATATTAAACTTTACATCTAGGACTTTCTTAATTTTTTATATAAAAGAACAAGTTGCAAAATAACATATATTCCCAACAATATTGTTCTAAACTTTCTATGAAGCTTAGTAAAAATATAAATGTCATTGGTGTCCAGGTATTGGGACGTGTCCAGTTATTGGTACTTTTACCTTAGGTTTTTCTCAACTCTCCTGGCACCTTTCAGCCTGTTGCCGCGAGTCTCAGCTACGATTTCTCCGACAGAGGGGGGCAAGAAGAAGCGTGATTGTTTAATTTCGCTGGGCGTTCTCGTTGCGACGCGTGACGCCCTCGCCGGGGCAAGATAACGAGTGGAATTTCCATGACTATCCTCATTAAACGAGTGCCCGGGGCCAGCATCCGTCGGATCCGCTCGGATCCGTTGAATCCGATCGAAAGAGCAAAGACCATCGACGCCAGAAGGTAACGAACCCCGACGCTACCCGGCTGCGATTGTGTATTTGGAGCACATGCAATATGCTTTGTGCCAGGCTGCCCGGGGGCTAAGGTATTCCCCGCGGTGGCCCGTGGAGATCCGCCCAAGACCGACCGTGCACCAGGGGGCGAGGATTCGGAGGACATTGCGCGCGATTCAGAGTCTCATCGGCGGATACGGATATAGCGAAGGGCAGAAGGGAAGAAGCGGCCACGGTCGGCTGGTGTTTGCTCCGCTCAAATGTTGACCGTAGTACCCCCTTGCCACTCCAGGATCATATCCTGCTTTCAGACGAGCCTCTCAGGATATACGCGGGGACCTGGGCCCCTCGCGAGAACGACCGCCGCGAATTCGCGGGTACAGGCGTGACATGTTCATTCTCGAGAAATTTTATAATTTCTTATTGCTCATTTCTCGAGAAATTACAGTGTTTCTCGAGCATCTTCTGTGTAGGAAAATTATTATAAATCCCATTTGTTTTTAGAAATGAATTTTCAGTTAGTAGAAATTTTCCTACAGCCGCAGATTTTGTCACAAAAAAAAGGAGTAGATTGGCTGACGCGATATTAGACACATTGTGCTTTTGGAAAAACTATTTTAAAACAAAAAAAGTAATATTTCGCCTTGCTCATATTTTATATTAAATAAATAAATTTATCAATTATATTTAATATCTGTTTTTTTTTCATTTAGGTACAAGTTTTGTCTAAGTTGGATACGAATAAAAATTTACATAAATATTATCAACATTATTTAAAAAATATAAATTCTGTGATATTTTTTTAATTTCTTGAGAATTCTCGAGAATTCTCGAAAAATATAATCTGATTTCTCATTTCTCGAGATGCGAAAAATATCGAGAAATGAGGAAATCTAACCGTGACGGATACCTAGTAGAAGATCGCAGTGACAGCAGTAAAATTATTCAGAAAAGTTTTTTGACTTTATCGTTTCCTCGGCGAGGGTAGTCTTTCGAATCGACGCATCGCGTGCAAACTAATCGAAAGCTAAGCGAATCGAAATCAGTCGTGGTATCTGACATTCCTCCAGAATTGGGCGCTGTAGCGGACCCGCGCGACCACCGAAGTGACGAAGCGTGAAGGAGCGTCGCGCCGCCGCGTGGTGTTTAAAGTAGCGCCCCGTCGTCGTCGCGTTGCGTTAATTCGTCCCGGTGATTATGGATCCATTAGTGTGGCAGGCAACAAATAGCACGGTACAATCCAATAACCGTCGCGGCCCATAATAAAAGGGGAGGCGGTTTAAGCACCAGTCGGGGGTAGTTTAGGTGGCGGCGCATACGCACGCACTCACGTACGAGCTGGCGCGACTGTGTGCTCGTGTTTACTAGTAGATATCCAGCTCTCTCCTCTTCCCTATGTCCCCAGTCACCCCTGTAGGGCTCTATTCCCTTCCTACCCACCCCTCTATCTTTCTTTCCTTTTCGTTCGCTGTGCCTCTCGCCACTGCTCCCCCCTTTCTCCTATCGCTTCGTGCCCGATTCTGTACGCGCTGGTGCGACCAGAGAGGGGTGACATCCCCAATACCGGCCAGATAGCGATCACTGCGTTCATTGTCGCATCACCGTAATATCCTGCCGTACCGATGGGTAACGGTGGACGCTCGAACCTTTCGCTTAAACATTTCCCAGCAATTCTATATCATAGAATTCGAATCTTCTACGACCTCTCCCTCAAACGAAACAATTTTCTATATAACAGCGTTAAGATCTATCCTCGAAATGATGGCGAGAGGAATTCTCCACGTGTATATTATTCTACGTATCGGTACAGGGTGTACAGCAAAGACACGTCTGGAATTGTACAGTGAAAGCAGCTCGAAGCTTGTCGAAGCCATCGCTTTAACAGAGCGCGACGACTACCACCGACGACCACGATGACGACGACGATGATGGCTCGAGAAGAAACGGAACCTCCTCGTTCACCAATACAACCCCGACCACCGAACGGGGTGAATGGCGAGCGGAGGGTGGACTAAAAGCCTCGACTCCGCGTTTCGGCTGAACACTGCCATCCAGCGACGTGTTAATTATCCCGCGGTGTTTCGCGCGGAACAAAAATCGCGGCACCGAACCGATCGTTCAATGGGAATTAATTGGAAACGGACTTTGAACGTGTCCCCGTGGAAATGAATTCTTTATGTTCGCATTATTTCGACTTTCAGATATTTGGTAACGCGCAGTTCGATCGTGAACATTGTTGCCGTTTAATGGGCTGCGAGGGACGAATTATTTTCTGCGTTCACTGAATCATTCAGCGGGGCCCGTTTCATTCTGAATATTTTGGATCGCAATATTGATCGGATCGTGGGAAGAGAAGGAAGTCAAAATTTTGGATATTTAATATCCCCGGGTTAATATCTTGTCGAACGTCGGCGGTTCGGTAATAAATAATCCGGACCGTTTTTCAGGATCGAATTCGCTCGCTGAATACACGAAAATTGTTTGTTATGTTTCGGCGCAGGTCGACGCGCAGCCAGAGATCCGCTGGGTTGTTAAAAATACACAGCAACACATATAGAAACGAGTACGTGCTCGTGCGTCCTAAATCCAAAATTCCGATCGAGCCATTAAGCCGATTTCCACGAGATTCGAAGGGAAATTCATGCATTCGCCGGGCATCAAATAAGAAGATTTATAGAATATCGCTTTCCCCTGCCAAAAAACACACAAAATTCTCTACAATTTCCCGGAGCCGTTAGAAAGAACCAGACAAGGGTGCCGTGTTTACCTCTCCACCGAATCCATTCGAATAAATTGAACTCCTTCGTTTAAGACGCTCTCGATTTTCGAGTATCGCACGGTTTTTCGCAGCAAACCCCGGCGAAGTAAATCCCCCCGATCCATTGCAAGCAATCTCGCGAAATCCGTTTCACCCCCGATCGCTCTGTAGACTGTTAAACGCTCGCAAACGCTAATCTCGAGGCGGATGGTTTTAAGGCGATCGCGCCACGTGCGTTCGTACGAACGTGCTCGCCGATCTTTACTACCCCGCGCCAGCCTCTTCCAACTCCTGCTCCCGCGGCCGACTTTATGTGCCTGTCGAGCAAATGAAATGAAATTCATGCAAATCGTGGCCACGGTCGACCGGTCCGCCGTGGCTTTTGTATCGGGGCGGCGATGCGTCCAACCTATATCACGAGGGTGAAACCCGTGCTTCCCCCTCGCAGCGACGAGCTCGAATCAAGTCCCAACCATTGCCACGTCTTTTCGCGGTCCCGAGCGTTTAGGGGTGATCTCGCTCGTTGGTACATTGAAATTTTATCGACCATCTTCGTATAACCCTTCGGCCACTGTGCACTGTCCGGGGTGCCAGGGGTGGAGGTGGGTGGTCGTAGGTGTTCCTTTTTCTTTCGCGTGGAATGTCGGAGGGTCGTTGAGGGAATGGAGGTACAGTTGTAGGGAATTCAAAGCATATATTATACTAGCTGACCCGTTACCTGATTTCACCCGGGAATTGTTATTATTATTTATTATTTTAAATAACATATTTATAAATAGTCTATAATTTAATCTAGGACGTATTTAATGTATATTCAAAATTTCATAGAAATCCGTTCAGCCGTTTGGGCGTGAAAGAAGGACAAACAAACAGACAACGTTTCACTTTTATATAGGGTAATTGTGGGAGAGATGCCGCACTCGGAGAGACGCCGCACTATCGGTATTTCAAGGATATCGGTAATAAAACACATCATTGCCGATTTTATTTGTTTAAGGCTGTTCATTTGAGTTAGTTTGTCAAGCCAGAGCGTGTTTCCTGTATTATTGTTAAAGATTTTGCTGTTTTTCGAGGTAAGCCTAGCGTACTTTGCCTGAATAGTTATACGTCGCGTCTATTTTTACTAATATAGTAGCTAAACATTCATAGTTTTTCTTGATACAACATTTGTAATACGTTAAGGGGACCATGTAGAATATTTCCTTGGCAGAATGGGTTACTTTCGACTTAGCATGTGGAAATACGAAAGTGCGGCGCCTCTCCCAGGCATTTCGGATAGACGCCGCACTTTTATTTGGGATAGATGCCGCACTTTGACACTGTACTGTTTCGGAAACTAAGTCGATTTAAATGACGTTTTTAATGTTTATAATACCGAAAAAGTTTTTTAAAATAGCTAACGTGGTATCTCAAGGCAAATTATTTATTTTTAAATGAATAATCTTATAATCGAAATATATTTGTGGACTATGTACTCTTTTTTCACATTTTTTTTATTTTAATCTCAAGATGCCAACTGAATATAAAAAAATTTTCGAAAAGCAGATATAATATCTGTTCCTACTGTACCCATTTAATTTTCCAATTTTATAATTGTATAAAGTAAAAATGTTTCATTTTACTTTGTTTTTATTATTTTTTTATATAAAAAGTTAGAAGTAACAAGTTTAAATCGAAAATTAAACGTGTTTCGAAATGCGGCACCACTCCCGCATGTGCGGCGTCTCTCCTACCAAAGGATGTTTTTAGTTTCAATTTTTTTAAGTGTGACAAATATTAAAATTTTGATTTTCATTAATGCTAGTAGAATCACAAGATGTTGAACTAATAAGATATATCCTTGGAAAACATTTTCATTGCAAAATTTAGACACGGTGACAATTTTGCGTAACGTGCGGCAACTCTCCCACAATTACCCTATTAGTAAGATAAGAAGTAAGAAAAGAATGTTCGAAATGTCGAGAGAAGGATGACTGTATTTTCAAATGGAACGGGGTTGTTTAGAAGCGTTATTCCCATACTGACTCGTGAAATTCGTTTTCTGTTGCAGGCCATGCGAAGAACGGACCCAACTACTACGGCAAACTGATCGGTGCCCTGCCACAGTACGGTCACGGGATCAGAGGCGAGACGTACGTCGTGGACGACACGACGATATTCATAAAGGGCTTCTGCTACGATGGGACCGCGCCTGACGTGTACTTCTGGATCGGTAATAGCTCCGCGCCCAGTCCCAGAGGTTACATCGTCCCGTACCCGGAAGTGGAGAAGGGCAGGTAAAGAAAGAAATTCCTCCTCCGCGCAGCGTCTTGCCCCGAAATGCCTGAGATGCCTGAAACACGACTAGCCTCTCGTTCGGTCGAACTCGAGCACTTTGATCCTCCTCACGATCACTCGAAAGAAAACCCGCCGTTGGTTCTCGCACGAGCGACCGTGAACGGTGGATAAAAGCGCGGGAGGCTGCGTGCGCGGTCAGGGTTGACGCGCGAGAGCCACGAACGCCGAGAAGAAAGGAAAGGGAGAGAAAGAAAAGGAACGAAGGGGGTTTTGGCTGTTGGACGAGAGCGGCATACCGTAACCGAGGGACGAAATGAAACTCAAAGAGCCTGTTGTGCGCGGCGAAGGGGTAGTCTCGGGGATGACGGGGGATGAAAACAGGAGGAAGGCTGGACGAACCAGATCGCGGGGGTGCAGTTAATAAAACGGGAATTATACGGCGATCTCGTTCGGATGAAATCCGCGCGAGCACTTTATTACGTTTCGACTCGCCGGCACTTGTCTCGTCCCCCGTGGAAATTCGGTAGCAAAGTCGTAAACAGTGGCGCGGAGAATTCTTTCACCCTCCAGACGTATCTGCTTAAGTCGATTTTAACAGGGTCCTGCTCTTTTGGATACGACCGAGCAAGGATTATTCCGGGGCAGTCGGTATTTTTACGGGGCACGAGGAAAATTCATGAAACTTTCAAAATTTCTTGTCACGCGTCACGTAACTTTCAAATATTTATTATTACGATTATCGTGACCCATATTTATTGCGGATAATATACTGCCGTTATTAGTTAAAACGTCCTATTTAGCATTTCGAAACATCCGAGAAAAATGTAGTTTAATAATTTTCTTTGTGCAGTCCTTGTTCTTTGTCATTTAATTTAATAAATGTAGTCATTATTTTGTAGCAGCCTAATATAATTTTTTGTCATAGGTGTACCGGCATATAATGTATTATTAATATAGTAATTAATTAAATGTTTCAGATAAGATATTTTAACTTAGTAAACAAAGTAAGATATGATATTTTAATATAGCAAACACTTGAAATCGTGTTTCATTCATACTTGTAAATGTACAACTTAAACAAAAATAACATTGACATAAACTAGGTGGTTAAAAATAAACATACCAACATAAACATATACTTACATATAAATTAAACATACGAACAAAGTAAACATAGACATGAACATAACAATTTAAAGATAATAATAATGCCGATGATGATTAGTAGATAATACATAGGCTATTATAAACTAAGTAGTAAAACGATCTGAAAAGCAGTTAGGATAGATAAAAGACTGTTTCTAGATCTCTACGAAGCACATAGGGTTTTCTAACTTTACCTAAAAGGTAAAAGACATGTGGAACTTCAAATATTTCAACATATCTTGAAAAATGAAAAAATATTAGATAGGACGTTTTAACTAAGGAGGGCAGTGTACCTAATAGTTGTTTACTGGAGCTCGACTTTCCCGCGATTGTTTGCTGAAAATCGGCGACGTTTCGATGCGAATCGACGCGCACGATCGTCTCTGGGACTAGCCAGCGGGAAACGCGGTATTATCGGAGCAGTTACGGGCACAATAGAGGGACACGAGGTTCTTCACTATTTTTTTTTTTGCGTTCTGTCTGCGCAGGGATCCGCCGCCGCTCAAACCGTACAACTATACGGACATCATTCTGAAGCTGCCTGGCGGAAAGCGGATACGGGACATCAAATGGCTCAGCGTTTGGTGCCGTCGTTTCGCCGTGAGTGAACTCCAACATTCCCACACTTTCCTCTTCCCAGAATTCATCGCGTATTAGTACCACCGTGCCATTTTCCATTTGCGCAATTTCTTTGCAACTAGCTTATAACTCACTCCTACTTATCACAAATATGTACGTGAAACAGAACGATCCTGTATCTTCTATCGACGATGAGAAGTAACTCAAGCTTCTTAAGACAATATGTCATTAGCTACCCCTTTAATTACAAAACTTAGGAGGAAAGAGTTCAATGGTTTAAAGTGTAGATGAATTCTTTCCCCATATAAACCTAGAAGAACCTGGAATTTCTGACTGAAACAAGATACTTGTAAACGATACGGGCGAACCTTATACGTGGTTTCTTTGTTGCCCCCGGAGGGCAAGTATAAATTCCCAGAGCTCGTCGAAATCCGATAATAAAACGGCAATCCTCTGTAATCTCGCGCACGGTATTTCCAATAAATTTGCGCGACACACTCGGCCGGGCTTGGCCGAGGCGGAAAAGACGTCGCGCCGCCCACGTGGCGTTTTATTTGAAACCCCACGATGCGCGGAGAATGGAGATAACTTGATTTTTGAGGAGGTCCACGGTGCTGCCCCATCGGACGTGCATTCGTGGTCAATGGTGCGTGTGAGATGGATACGGAAGCCAGGGGCACACGCGCGCCCTCACACACGCGCACCGACGACTCCGTTGTGTGCACGCACCTAAGCATGCATTTAAGTCGTTACTCGCCCCCGGACGCTCACTTCCGTCCTCTGTTTTTTCCGTCAGTTTGGGAAATCCGCCGTGCTGGCAGTAGAATGAGATATCAAATCATGTCGCCTTCAATCGAGCGATTAATTAAAGGTTCCGGGGGTCTCCTCGTTGGTGGTGGCTTTCTTCTTACACCCTTTACCAGTGGCGGATTTAAGAAAAAAGGCCCAGGTGGCAAACGTTGAGGGACCCATTTTTTCGGGAAAATGAAGGGGTAGTTTACTAAAATGGGGTAAATGTACAGAAAAGTATAGAAAAAAGTTTGGATAAAATCATAATTCATTTTTTAGTACAGGGCGCTAGGGGATGGGCCTTCTGGGCTGGGCCCATTTTTCTGGAAACTAAAGCGGTAATTCACTGAAAACGGACTCAGTGTAATAATACAGAAAAAGAACATAGTTTGGATAAAATCATAATTTTTTTTTAAAGATGGGGCCCTGGTGGGGCCTTCCGAGCAGGGGCCCAGATGGCAACTGCTCATCGGCCGCCCTGTTAAATCCGCCACTGCCCTTTACTCAGTCTAGATACCTAGTCACCACGATATTCAAGCATACATACGTGCATTAATCACTATCACTTGTTTCGCAAAATATCACTACTGATTTCTTCCAACATCAGTGTGATCGAACATCGATATTCCACCCCCTGTCGATTTAATCTTGCTTCCCCCCGTTAATCGCCATTCTCAATCGCGGAAGTTGAATTTTTCAGAAGCAACGCTTCAATCCCCCGCAGAGTGGCGTAGCTCGAAACGTTACGAGAGCCCTTTCCGTATTCGTCTATCGTAAAATCGCGATCGTACATTCATCGCGGGAACCCCCGTTTCCCCGTCGTGGCGCGTCTGGCTTCCACTCACGTTCCTGATCGGTGCACTCAACGAGAGAGAAAGAAATAGAGGGACGGGGATCGATTTATACGAAAAGCTTCGACGACGATCACTTACGAGGCGAGCGTATCGTAACGGGACACCCTGTAGAACGGACCATAGGCGGCGGACAGCGCGTTTTGCGGTGACAGAGCGTGTCTGATGGAGGGTTGTCACGGTGCGGGAGCACCCCTCAGACTTCGATATTAAAGCCCTCCTAATATAAGAGCAAAAGCTCCGGCTCTCTGCCGTCGATATGCTCGTTTCAAACCCGCCCCTCCCCCGGCCCCGTTATCCCTCGGAAATTTCCAGCAAGACGATACTGACTTTTGTCCGCACCAACGGAGCCGACTGGATTTGTGGGTAAGCGAGTGGGCGGGCACGGGTGGCTCGTGAAAGGGATGGACAGATTTATTAAGCCCTGGACGAGTCCCTTCGGGGTAGCGTACAAGCACATCGTACCGTAAAACGGATATAAAACCGTGCAAATGCGAAAAATTCGACTGTGACAGATCTAACAAGGGACGACGATTGAGTGTGTGTCTCTATTAGTCGTAAAATATTGATGCTTCGGTGCACGTCCAGTATTTCTTTGTATAAGTTGTCAATTATTCGAGCTCGGAAGTCGATAGTCCCGAGTCTATATAGGGTAAAGACAGCAGTAGTCGACCACTTTCAGAAAAACATGAAAAATAAGGTTTTTAGAAGTGACGAATTTTTGAACAAAGTGCAGTTCTCTAACTGCACTCTAACTGCGCTCTGTTCAAAAGATCGTCACTTCTAAAAACCGTATTTTTAAATACATGAAAAACATGAAAAATAAGATTTTTAGAAGTGACGATCTTTTGAACAGAGTGCAGTTAGAGTGCAATTACAGAACTGCACTTTGTTCAAAAGATCGTCGCTTCTAAAAACCTTATTTTTCATGTTTTTCTGAGAGTGGTCGACTACTGGTGTCTTCACCCTAATCAAGAAGCGAAGGAGACCCGCGACAAATTCCCCTCGCATCGAATACAGAAGAGATCGCGATAGCTTCCACCAGTTCCTCCGAGTAATCGAGCGGAGCTTACCGCGGCAATTTCTGCAGAGCGCAAATGAAAGTTTCCCCGTTGGCGGGCGTCGTATTTGTTTCCGCACCACCAAAAATCTCAGCGATCCCCCTAGAAGTGCTCTCCCGTTTCCCTCCGATACACCGTGCACTCCTCCATTCTATTCGCGATTCACAGAAGAGGCTGCTGGGGCGCACCGATCTCTCGAGGGGGTGGGTTGGGCCGCTGATATACACAGGGGTAGCAGACGTAGGTTTTGCTTGGGTATCCGGTAGACAGGAGCTGTCTGTCAGTCAGCACACCCTCGTCGCGTTGCGTCGAAGGATGTATTGTCGGAATAAGCCTTCTTCTTGTTCCGCTTTCCTTTTCCCTCCTAGTCGTCATCCCCCCGCACGCGATACCACCGCCTCCACGCGCGGCTTCCTTTGAAAAGGAAACCAGGAGATATCCTCGGTCGATATCAAACCACCGTCTCAATGGACCACCGATTCAGATAGGATTTAGTAATTTTTTTCCACCATCCAACCGTGTCCCCCCTCGCCGGCCAACGGTCTCTGAAACGATCCTCGGCACTTTTCCGCTCGCGATAGGGGGAGAAACCGGCGGTCTCTGCCTCTGGGATTCTTATCCGCGGGGCTTCCTCGGGGAATCCAAAACGTTAAAGCCGTTGATCGGTCTTTCATCCCCTTTCCTCCCCGTTTCCCCATTCCCTCTATTTCACCGCCGCTTCTCGATGCCCGTATGTCACTGGCGACCCATGGGAAACTGTGTTTGACCACTGTCGAGGAACAGCGACGAAAGGAATCCTCTGGATACTCCTGGACACGCAGGATGAATGAGCTTCCTGATTGGGGCTGGCACGCGTTGGCCTGGATCTCCCGAAATGAATCATATACAGGGACGTTTAATTACCACCCTGTGGAATACTTAATAAGAACCAGGGAAATTAAACCAGGCTATGCGTTACAGAGATATGTATGTATGTCGTACTCTAGCTCTGCATCGCTGCCTGGCTGACCAGTGCGCGACTTGTACCACTGCAACTCGAACAGCGTCGCTATGAAAAAAAAACTCGAATCGATTTACCTCTGGATCTCGTACGCGCCATACTTTTTACACGCGGAAATTTAATTGTTCATTGTGTTTTTCACGGGACGTGTACCTTCAAAAAGTATGAACTAACTGTGACGGAATTGTAGGTTTATTACAAGCTTTGTAATTACAGAGCTGATTATCCCGTGGCTTATGGCATTCGACGACCCATTGATTACGATTAATTTACAATCAAGTGAAACTCCGGGGTTATTCTTCTCTAGCGTTGGGAGAGGAGGGGTGGCGAAGTTGTTGAAATGATTCTCGATCGATGGCCTGGCTGTCCCGATTGGATTTCTTAAGCGACGAATTATATCCGTCGGGGGGAGCGAATTTAAATTCTATTGGGGAAGGGTGTCCGTCCGAGCAGCGGTTTCCGTTGAACGGTTGCGTTTTAACAGGAAGAAGAAAGGGTCGCCCTGTGGGCGTGTCACGGCATTTGCATCTGAATTCGCGTTCTCTTTCCACGAACACTGGAGTTAATTAAACGCCTCATAGTTTTCGGGGAGGGATGACGAAGCACGGCTGCTTGTGGCACCAAGTGGACGATCCTAGCCCGCGAGAACGTCAATTAATAACCGTTTCAAACGGATCCTAAACACCAAGCTTCCTCTCTTCGAAATGGGATTCTTAACGAGACCGCCATTCTCGCCAACAATTGTCCGCACAAGCACAAAAAAATAATAACACTCCCACGATCTGTCCAAGACACGTCCGTTACAACAACTGCGAGTATTTTTCTCGCTCACTAAGGACTCTATTTCCATCGAGAACAAAGTTTCGAAACTTGGGAAAAGTCACTTTTTAACGGCAGAAATATCGCCTTTTTATGGAGAAGATATTGTCGCGGATTACACGGTCCTCGGGACGGAAAAAGAGCGCGTGGGACACGAGCGAAAGCTCTCGTATAAATCGTTTGCATTGACAGTATTTATTGCACTGGGACGGCAAATGTTTTCCAACCACGTTGAAGGACTTTCTCGGGAAACATTCCATGGCGTCCCGTTTCGCTCTTGCCAGTCGGTCGACGCTAATCGCCGATCGGAAACCAGTAATATCGCGTCCAAATATTTCACGAATGACACCGCCGTTATCCGCGGACCCTCGTATTCGCGAACGAAAAAAGGAAGGCACAAATTCATAGCCAGCGGGGAATAATATTTTCCATCTGCAAACCATCAAAATATTTTGACGGGGGCCAACTTTTGCATTTGCAAATCTGCGATATCCCTGCCCAGTGATCGTATCCTCGTGACCAGACATAATTTAGCAAAACGTGTCGCCCGAAAAGGCCCCGTTGGATCTAAAAAATACTACAGCAAGCGTTGGTGAAAGAGGTAGCGGTTCTCCATGGAGCTTCGGAAGGGAAGTTTCACCCCGCGTAACGATTTGCCCCGATCGTGACTGGCAGGCGTTTATTCTCGATGATAACGCGTAGATTTCATTGTACAGAAGTAATGAGAAGTTGTAAGTCGAGAATTGGATCGGGCCCATCACTAGTCCTGGGTAAGATTGTTGCGCATGGGCAGAGAGCAGCTCGCCGGGTCGATGTTGGCCGGGGCTGGCTGACTGGCTGCCGGCTGCTACCCCGAGGATGCTCTCCCCTTTCTCTTCGTCTCTATCTTCCCACCCTTCTGCCCTCTGTCCTCCTCCCCCTTCCCTCCCACCCTTGGTCTAACCTTCGACTGTCGCCGTTTCGCTCCCTCTTTCCCTCCAAAATTCTCTGCCCCTTTCACCCCCGTCACCTCCATTCTCGCGCTCGCTTCCGCTTTCCCCTTTTGTACTTGGTGTATCCGCACACCCTCTCTCCGGTTTTTTCGAAAAATTATTTCGCTGCCACTTGCTGGCTCCCTTTCTTCCAACTGCACTTTGCCCCCCTCCGTTTCTTTACCCCGTGATTTTCATCGGGTTCCATACGTTTCTTGGTCCCCATCCCGCGTTCCTTTATTCTCCAAAGGAGGAACGATTTTAAGCCGGATCGCGCTCGCTCGCAGACGATTGCGATCTTTCGCGTCTTCCATCTCGTTCTCACCGATAAGGAGCCGCCATTTTGAGGAGTCTTGGCCGATGGCCACCTCCGCAAGACCGAGCATCGAGGATTCACTTTGAAAGCTTTAAGATCCCTCGATCGAGCGGGGCAAAAGGAAAAATGGCTCTTTGAATTTTAAAGGGATGCTGTCGGGGCATCGCTAATGAGGATTTTTCCAACGGCAGAAATGGAGGGTGGAACGTGCGAGAGTTTCATCCGACCTTCTTACATTACCCCGCTGAAAAAATTCCCCGTTTGTATAATTTAACCAACAAAAAGGGGTAGAAACGCGTTAAGAAGGTTACAGAAAGCAGGCTAAACTTCGTTTCTCTTCCCTGAAACACCTTTCGACTTTGCAAGTAGCATTTGTACATACTTTATCAGACTCCCTCCCGTAATTTCTCGCCATTACTAATCTTCCCCGCGATCGCAATACTTTCCACCAACCCGCGCACTAAAGGAATACTCGCTTTTCCATGGAGATTCATAGCAGAGTCTCGATCGCACCGGTAGAACGCGGACAGTGCAGCGAAGGGTGGCGCGTGGCGTAACAAGACGCCATTTTGAAGCCGTCCGTCGCGCAGCAGGTGCACGACGCTGCAGTTCACGCATACAACCCCTGTGGCAGCGCAGCGTCCATCGCTGGAGCGCCGCCAAAAGTCTATGAAATTAGCTGCCAAAAAAGTGGCGCGCGCCATCGAGACTTTCCAACGTTCGTTCGCCGCTGGACGAGATAAAAATCCCGCCACTCGCCCCTCCGCTTCTCTACCCCTAGTTTAAGCGCCAGCAACATTAGCCAGCCGGCCGAGTTATCGCGCGGCCGCGAAAAACAAACTACACGGCCCCAGCGTAAAATTAACAGCAATATAAAGCACCCGAGACGGCCCCGAGTTTTTCGCCGTCCAAGCCACCCCCACCGTCGGCGAAGGGGTGGCGGTAGCCGACCGAGGCACTTCCCCCGAGCGCGCATATGAACAGTACCTGCGTAGCCAGCATTCGGGTACACATAATAAGTGGTCGAGTACACACGGGTAGACGTGGAAATGAAATACCGGGGCGAAGTGGTTGGCCGGCGATGGTGCAGAAAGAGAGCACGTCTGCATCTGGAGGGTGGGACCGAGGGAACGAGTGGAACGAGGCGAAACGGAGCGAAGTTAGCATCGCGGCGTCTGACCACCGGCGTATTTCACCAAAAGTTATCATTTTTCATCCCACGCCGAGTTAGCCCCCACTTCGAAGCTCCGCCGGTGTCCTCATCCTCGCCCCCGTTTGCTCCTCTACCCCACAACCCTTGCACCTCTTCTCGTACTCTTTATGGTATCTTCTATTTCTACGGTTGATGTTTCTGTTTTTAATAATTTTTCCCTCGGTATCCTTCCATTCCTAATCATCCACCCCTCCGCAACAACCCTCCAGGTTTATATCCGCCACGCTTTTCTGTTCTCTTTCCCTCTTCTCCATCGCTCTTCCACCCCTCGTTCGCTCTTTCGCCCCGCTACTCGGCTTTCTCGCGTCTGTCCCTCCCTTTCTGGCCGATCCTCTGGTCGCTGATTTTCTCTTTCGCACCCTCTGTCATCCGTTTCCCCTCTGTACATATATACATATAACTCTATACATATATACATATAACTATATACATATATATGTATATATATATATATGCCTTTCCCGCTCTCGACACGCCGATTGGTCGAGAGCTTGCGAAAGTTCCAGGTATCCCGGAGGACCGCCCACCACGGCCCTCCTGCCGCCGGGAAAGTTTCGTCATTCCGTGCAGGACAGGGTGGGAATCCGACGGCGATGTTTGCCTCTACCCACGGCGACGTGCACCTTGCCGATTCGCCGGGTCATAGTCAGAAATCGCGGGTACACACGCCAGCTTCTGATAACCTCCAGGGGTCCGAGGCGCAATTAAATTTCCAAGGATTTCGCGAGTGAACCCCATTCCGGTGCCCCATCCAAGTACCACGCGCACTGTATACACGAAATATGGTCCAACTTTCGCGACGTTGTTCCAACGGGGTATTTGGGAAAAGCTTCCTCGAAATGGCTGTAGACATATTTAAGGTGAATGCACGCATAATATATATTCGCTTGTGGCACCGTTTCGAGAGGGTTGAAGTCTGGCATCGAATCAAATTATTCGTCATACATTATCAGTTTCATCAATGAATTTCATTTGGCTGGTGTTTCTAAATCATCCCACAAAGTGGCATTTGATTATTACTCTACTTTCTGTATGTTGTAAGCAAACTTCGAGTGTCGCAATACCTGTGTAGTTTCGTAGAGAAATAGCCGCTGGTTTTAAGATAGTCGTGGGCAAATGAACGACGACAGCACCCCAGAGGGTCGAGCAACTGCTCAGCCAGAAAGAAGTTGGAGGTGACGCGAGAAATCCGTGTAATTAGACTGCCGGAACGTATTTAACGGCGGCTTATCCCCGGCTAGTATAAAGTTTCGGTTAAAAAAAGTTCCATTAAATCCGCCACCCAAGATATAGAGGTATTACGAAGGGGGAGGCTCGTTTAATTTATCACCTACTTAAAGTCCGCCGGACGGGATCCGCTGGAGAGCGGTCCTTTTTAGCTCGGATTTCAAGGTTCCCGCTGCCAATTGCTCGCGCCCAGACATCGGATTGGAGATCTACGAGTGGTTCGTAAAAACGCGATACATCTTGACCTTGTTCAACACCTTGTTAATCCTGAATCTTTATCGCGTTCCTTGTAAGCCCCTCGAGTTGAACTCCGCCCGAAGTCTAACAATTACCCCCGAGACAAAAGGAGAAGAAGTCTCTACGACACCCATTTATGGATATAAACGCGAAGATCGAGGCAGATATTTTTCCGCGATGCTTGGAAGGATCCTGTAAGGCGTGTTTGAGGAGTCTCCACCGAGCTGGGATAACCTTCTGACTGAGTTATCAATTTAATCGTCCGTTAGAAAAGACATTGCAGGATAATCACGGCCGGCTGGATCCTGGCCCGGGAGCAATAAACTGCAGCACAATGTACGTTTGCTCTCGTTCGATGGAGAACAGGGATAAGGGGCGTTGCTATCGAGCCTAACGAGGCTCGATGTCTCAATTTCCGTAAGAACGTGCGCCTCGCAACGGGGGGTGGCCCGGCGTGAACAGCGCGAGGGGGACGCTCGTCTGACTGGGGGTGATACGGGCCTGATAAGGTGCTAAAATAATATACAGCTATGACCTGCCCGGAATCTCTCCGATAGGTCGTGATCCCCTTCGTCTCTTCCACCAGCCAGACGCGATCGTTAGAGTCCCGTGCAGGGATAATCGCGTGGGGGGATCGAAATAATCGGCAAACACCGAATAATAAGATGAGAGCGTTGGCATGGAGAGGAGGAAAGGACCTCGAAAAATGGTTATCGCGCGTGCACAGTACCTACGGTGTACAAATCATCGAACAACCCCTGTCGAAGGATTCCACTTTGTTCCCTTGTGAATGAATCTAGAGGGTCAGTTACCATTTCGATTGAGTTATTAGTTCTTATTAAATGCATTTATTCAAGAAGCACCTAAGTAAGTCACTGTAGACGTCGCGGAGACAGTAGGAGGTATCGCAACAGATTAAGTATCTATATTCACATCTTTATTCAAATAGAGGAATAATGCAGACATCATGTTTGCTGACAGCTACGCGGGGCAAATTATTCGATTCCTCCGTTGCTGATTGGGCACTCGCCCCCTTTCTACCCACGGGATTGTTTCTTGATGCTATCTCCGACTCTCCAGTTTGTTAGGGGGATTTATTTGATTGAATATCGACTGCTCGAACGACCGGCCGCGCTATAACGAGTATATCAGAATCGGCCGTATCGCGCCTGTCCACGGGGTTCAACCCCGTGGATTGGGTCCAGAGGGTGACTGCGTGGATCCTAATCCAGATCGACGTAGCGACGACCTGGTCACGTTCTTCTTTTTCTTCCTGGAAACCTTGGATTTAAGTGATCATATTTAGCTTCCTTTTCCTTCTTTGTCACCTAAGAAAGAGAAATAAAAATCTCTGAGCTGGTGTTAATGAAAGAACAAAGTTTGAATTTAGAATTCCATAGGAGATTGATCCATGGTTCTCTTTGAATGATTATAAAAATATTCGCTATCGAGGGGCATTACTTTTAAGGGATTCGCGCAGCAGTGCGTGCGTGTCGCATACACAGACTTACGGCTCGCATAATAGAACCCGATCCGAATCTAAATCCAGGCTTACGAGATAAACAGTCTATTAGGGGCTGCAGTAACCCCCGTGGAAACTTGGGCCGGCGTATAACGACCAGATCAAAGGTATCGAATTGACGAGGAACCCTCGCGACTACCGCATCCCCCGGTTTATAAACTGCTGTGGTTTTCGCCGTGCACGATCGAGGCGGAGACTGGGAGATCGTTTTCCTGGATCCATCCGCGGTTTACGAATAAGAGCTGCACGCGTCAGGTTTCGTTTCCTCGGCGAGATTACTCTTCGCAGTGATTAAGGTTTTAACGAATTTCGGGAGATACGTCTCGCAAAATTTCCGGAATGATCTCTTCGATTTCCCACACGTTGAAACTTTATTCGGGACTGACTAATAGAGGGCCGCTAATTACCAGCCGCGCCGCGCCGTCGACGCATTCACGTTACTCAATCCGTAATTAATATCGAAGTATCATGATTCCCAGTGGCTCCCAGCTCTCGCTAATTTCGACGGGAACAATGCCCACCCTTGGATAGCACGCGATACCTTCCGGGCAAAAATTGACACTTGAAACTGTGCTGGATAGCTGGCCAAGGTACATTCGAAATGGGTGGGCGTGGATTTCGCTCGTGTTCGTGTGGATACGCGAGGGAGGCTGCTTGTCAGTCTTGGGGAAATGTTATGAATGCTTCGTGGCTTGGTAATTATAGGAAACTGACCGATAGCGTAGGGTACAGAGCGTGATATTTACCGAAGATCGTGGGCGAACGTACACAGAATTCACAAAAGTATTTCGTGACTAGCTTGAGTGTTTAATGTGAAGGGTTAAAGTTAAATGTCGAGGCGCGAAGCGTGGGCGCTGTCAAATTTGATTATTCGTAACTGGTAACGCATGATCGTATTGAGAAACAGTTTCCCCTGTCATCGATACGATTATTTTCACGAATAATTATTGCAAATTTCGGTGGGCGTTGCAATCTTCGAGAGGAATATTTTTTCTGATGGTCCATATTTCTCACTGTTTGTAAAAATTTTTTTAACGTGTCACACGCTACTTTGTGCGCGTGCTGAAGTATCGTTTTTCGAGATCCGCGGATGATAAGCAATTAATAGACGCTTAATTCGTTCGCCAGGAGATTGAACGTGGAAACTGTCAGGGCGGACCCTCGCACGAGGACCAATTTTGAGTACATCGTGCCCACTCAAAACACCATTAAGCTCGAGACCCAGTTCATTGGTATCCAGCATCTCGGCGCTGTGTGTACGCGCGCGCGCAGCCACTCGCCGAGGGTGGATATGATTGACGAGCCCTTAAACGAAATGGGCTTAATGCGCGTGCAAATTTCGAGCCCCCCTGGAGAACCGTCGGCACAGCTCGCTGATAATGATTATTATTAACGATGGAATTAGCATCCGACCACGTGGGGGCTGAGGGAAGTCGAAGGGGCCCGGAGAAACTACTTTTACGACGCTTCGATTTAAACATCGGCTTTGCCAACTTCGCCGTGGAAACCTCGAGGAAATTTTTCACCGTCCCGCGGTGACTCGGGATCTGACAAAGGACCTAACCCTACGGAATCACAGACTTGCTCTCTCGTTTGCAGCGTGGAAGCGTTTAAAAATAAAGGCCAGCGTTGATTTGCTGGCTGACTGAATGGAGGGTGTATCGGCGCAAGATTAATTTTCGGGAGGAGCGTCGCGACGTCCCGACTGTCTCCTCGCCACTCTTGCCTTTGAAGCGTACTGGCTTGCTTAATGAAGAAGTTTTCTTGCCCGCCTAGCGTCTGGTCTTAGTGGAAAATTATTAATCGATCCTGCTCGAGCGGAAGTCCCGTTAAGAAACATTTCTAAAACTCGCGCCCCTTACAGAAATTACCAATTTACCACCGTTTGTGCGGTCTCGGTGTTTGAATGAAGGACGCCATCGCGATCTACCCCCGCTGCTCCGAAGGTAACGATGGTTCATTGAAACTTGAAATGAAAACTGCGTTCAAGAGCGTGGTGCACAAATCTCAGCCGAGGAAGTCTTCAAAATTTTGTTCCTTTTCCCTTGCAAGATCCACCTCTCGAGATAATACACTGGCGATCTGTCAGAAAATACTTATGTATAATAAAATGTAGCCAAAAGTGGAATTCAATGCCCGGAATTTCCGTCGAGCTTCTCGAACAACGGCTCGACGGAAACGGAAAAGCAAATAAGTTAACGACACGAGCGACCCTGATATGGAAACTCATATCGCCGGTTCAAGGTATCGCGTGTATCGATTCCTTCTGTAGACAAAAAGTCTGGGAGTCCCTTCCAAAGGACATCTCGAAACGGCGGAATCAGGCCACGTATACAGTAGCCTTGAGCGGAATATCGAAGACGTCGAAGATATTCACCGACTTTTCAATCTTCGACTCTTGGCACACTTTTCGAGGGCCGATAAAAAAGACAATAGAAAAATAGGGGGGACGATAGGGCTGGTTAATCGCTGCGGCAACGACGCGCTCGCGTAGCCGCATAGGATTCTTAATTCGATGCTAGGGTATTGAGTGGGGGATGCTGAAGATCGAGTATCAATTATTTACGACAAATTTATCGTCCCAAGAATCTTTTGATAAGTAGAATTATATTACAAGTAGATGCCTGCAGGAAAGTACAACCAGGGAGCGTTTAACTGCGAATAAATGATCCAGGAAGCAGTGGTAAGTACGAAGAGGAAGTGGAGAATAAGTAAAGCCGCGAGGAAGATAGGAGTGTATAAAAACTGCGTCGTACGCGAATAGATTTGTCCAGGGTCTCGGAACGAGTTGAGAAATCCTCGCGAATGTTGAATTTTCTCCCATAAAACGTTCCCCCGGGGGTTAAGGGAGTAAGATCACCCTGTATAGAGGGTGGAATCCGTTTCTCGGATTTTACGAGGTCCCGCTCGAGATCTTTCTTTCTACTTTCAACGCTCCCCGCCCCTATCTCGCTCTCTTTAACTTCACTTCTCTCGCCCCGTCTCGTCTCACTTATTCAGACGTTTGACGGAACTCGGAATATAAACGACCCCAAACCAGCCCCTATCGGCGCGGCGGCTTCAACAGGGGGGCGGCTAGGAATGATGGATCGACTTTTTCGACTGACTAGGGTGTAAATATGCGGTCCCTGAAAGATAGGTTGATGAGACGGTTCCTGTTCCCAGCCAGGACACCGTCCCACCATCTCCTCTCGCCTCTAATGGAAAATCTTTGAATTCGGCGGTACCCCGAGTCTCGCTGGATAAGTCTGTCTTAGTGTTGCAGCGGCGTTAAAAAAAGTCTGATAGCCAGCGGATAAAAAGTTTTACCCGCGACGCGTGGTCGTGTGCATCGCGGAAAGTGGAGGTGGTAAGGGTGAATTTCAGTAGGATCAGGCTTGCCCTTAATTTACCACAGGTCAACCTGGGCAACGTTTCCATCCCGACGGACCTAAAAGTGCCAAAGGCGAGGGTGCTGCCAGAGTTCTCGAGGCTGGCTCACAGTCTTCGTAGCGGGAACATCACCATCCTAGATAGCAAAACTTTCTACATTCCGAATTTGCATTACGACGGAGCCGGCCCGGACGCTTATTTCTGGGTGGGAAACGGCTCGGAGCCCAACACTTTCGGCATTAAAGTGCCCAACGAGAGGAAGAGGTAACCGCGCAGCTCGCCACCCGTTCAAACAGCTTCGTTAAGCTCCGAAATTAACAATCACACGTGTGTCGACAGTTTGGCTCCGCTGAGGGGCTACCAAGGGGAGGACATCGAGATAGTTTTACCAGGGAACCTTACCGTGTACGACATCGACTGGCTGTCGATATGGTGCGTGGAATACAAGCACAACTTCGGCCACGTCCTCCTCCCTAAGGACCTCGACGTCCCGCCTGCACTCGGCCAGACGAAAATCACGGTAACTCATGCACGTATTACTTAACTGACCGCGGCATAACTAACGAACCTTCATCGCACATAAACACCCTTACGAACGAGCACAGAACGTCTAATTAATCGATTGTTCTGAAATTCCATCGGGAATAGCCGCCTTGGTGGTACGATCCTGTAAGTAGCACAGTGTTCGAACCAACTTAGCTCACACGATTCAAACAAAACGACCTCCGCTTTATCGTTGCACCACAACACCCACCCCAACCCCCTCTTCGTCCCGAACCACGCGCGAGCGTCCGTGCCTAAGTAAAAATCTCGGGGTTCCTTTTCAGACAAGCAGTACGCCATCACCGCCTCTGTCCAAACAGGAGCTGACCAACTGCAAGGAGATGCTGGAGGGTCGTGTTCAGGTGCAGTGGGAGATGATCGGGGAGGACATACATATAAGAGTGTCTGCCCGTATCAGGGAGGATCAGTACGTCGCCTTCGGTTTGTCCGGTACCGAGGGGAAGCCCGAGATGATCGGTGGGGACGTGGTGGTGATCGCTTACAACAACAGAACCGGCAAGTTCATCGCGGTGGACTACTACATGTCAGACTACGCGCAGTGCGACGGCACCAACGGCGTCTGCCCGGACGAAAGGGTTGGCGGCAAGAACGACGCAGTTCTTTTGGACGGGGAGAGGAAGAACGGAGTGACGACAGGTAGGCCTGGGATTTGATTATTCTAAAGAATCCCTGATTACGGTGGAGAGCCACTTTCTGGACGCGGGTGTAACGGTGTCCATGGGCGTTTCAGTTACCTACACGAGGCCATTGAGAACGAACGAGCCGGTGATGGACAGAATGATCCCAGAGGTGGAGACCAGCGTGATCGCGGCTATAGGGCCCCTAAATCTGCGAGGAGAAGCCAATGCTCATCAGAGCGCCTTGGACAAGACCACCGAGGACATTCGTATTGATTTTACGTCGAGGAACATCCACGAGTGTACGAATTCCCTCTACAATCTCCCGGACATGTCTGAAATCAAGGCTTGGGCACCGGCGGCGATCACCAACGAGGATACCTTCAGCGTGAGGATCGGACCTGCTGGTGGGAAGAGGGGATACTCGAGGATCACAGGTGATTACGATCGTCGCCTTTAAATCAGAAATCCCGGGATTCCCCCGCGTAGCGAAGCTAATGTCTCGTAATCATGTGTTGGATTTGGAAGTTTATGGTCGATACGTTGGAACGCAGGTCACCCTCCCTGGGGCATCGCGTGGTACATCAACGACCTGCTTATCCCGGAGCTCACCGTCGAGAGAGGACAGACGTACACGTTCATAGTGGAGGGTGGGAACTCTTCCGTTAATCCGGCCAGGCGAGTTGAAATTTCAAACTATTAACAACCGAGTTTATGCCTTCGGTTCCCTTGATTCTGGCGTTGCCTCGGTGCTCGATAATTACTCGTTAACGTTGCACAGCTTCCATGTACCGTGTGTAAATCATTGATTACCGCTTATTCGTTGAATTCGGGGCTGCGAATCGAGCGTCACTTTGGGACGTTATTCTGCCGCGTGAAAGCTTCCGTAGTGTTCCACTCTATTCGAACGTTCTCCAAAGGGTTTAAGTGCCAGCCACGTAGCCGTGAATGCGGAATGATGACACTAAATCAGAAAGCAACACAATGGACCGTGTTTTTCACGCAGATACCACCCATTCTACATCACCGACAGCCCGGAGGGTGGTTTCGGTCAGAAGACCGAGGCGGAGCAGATGGCACAAAGAGTGTTCGCCGGTGTAAAATACGACGAGACCGGATATCCTTACCCGAGCGCTGCTGGCCGTTACTGCGAATGGGTCCACAAGACGGTGGATATGAGCGCGGACATGGAGACCTTTGAGAACTTCTTCGAGACCCTCAAACTGGAATGTGACAAGGGCGAGCCGGCCAAGCTCGCCTGGACTGTGGAGGAAGACACTCCAGATTTGGTATACTACCAGGTATGATCAATCGAGTACCTAAATCCAAACGATACTTGAAGCGTTGCTAAATTTTATTCGGCGATTTTCGCGTAGCTAATTCAGAGGGTGAGCGCTTAAGGGGAGGTTCAGGTCTAGAGTCCAAAAAATGATTGATTTTTTGGAATTAATTAAAGGAAAACTAGTATATATAATTTAGTGGGAGTTTTTGCATTGTATTAAGAATGTCTTAAATTATAGAAATATATTTTTGATTTATAATTATTCAGTGCAGACGGCACTTGGGAGTCTTTAAATTCAAAGGTTGAACAATGAAATAAAAACAAAATCGACTTTTAGACCAGAACCTCCTCTTAACCTAGCATATACATATTCTCGTAGCTCTGCTCCACGATTATCTATAAACAGAGTTGGGAATTATTCGAATAAACATTTCGAATAAAATGAAGTTGTCTGAGAATAACGAATAAATTCTTATTCGAATAAACATTCCGAATAAAATGAAGTTGTCCGAGAATAACGAATAAATTCTTATTCGAATAAACATTCCGAATAAAAAGAAGTTGTCCGAGAATAACGAATAAATCCTTATTCGAATAAGAGATTATTCGGAAAATGCCCAAACTCTGTTTATAATTACCAAACGATAATTGTCGATCGGTGAGAACGAGAAACTCGCGGTTGGTCCTTTGCGCGTTGAGACTAAATTTAGCTTTTGGTAATTGGGGGTGAAATATTTTAACACGCATTCGCTCAAGACACCATCAATCTTTAATCAAAATCTAACGGAACGAGGTACGCCGAAGAAGAAGGACACCATCCAATCTCGAAATTTTGTTTCCCCAGTGTTACATGCACAATTTCATGGGCTGGAAGATACACGTTGTAAGCGTGGCAGACACAGCTGTGCCGATCGTGTCGATGATCGCAACGCTCGTCTTCGGTCTGCTCACGCTCTCGAGATGAATCCCTGGAACCGTCTAGCGGGAAATACGCGGGGCTGATGCACAGACCACGGGGGTTAGGGGCGGAGGGAGGACGAGAAACGGGAATAAAAGGGGATCGACGGGAGAACAGGAAGCTCGCATCTGTAACGACGGGTGATACAATATGCTAATTATCAAGAGAAACGAGACAGCAAAAGAGTAACAAAAAATCGGCTGAACACGATACAAGGTTGTAAGAAAGTACTTAGCGCGTAAGGTTTAATCGTACGTAAAAAGATTAGCAGAATATTTTTAAGATCTATCAGATTCAATATTTCGTATTATACGATATATGTATATGTATATTTCTATATATATATACATACATACATATGAATCTATACATATATTATATACATACATACACACTTATTAAACACGGCACACGAGGAGAACGAGATTCGAGGTGATTTTTAACGTTTAAGAAATTTACGAAGCTACTTACGAATGGGGTGACTCGGGAGGTTTCTGACAATAATAAATCAGGACGGGGAAGGGGGTAATTGTGAAAATTCCGACAATAATGTTAAACGAATGTTGTTCATCGGGGGGGAGGAAAGGGGGCGGGGGGTGGCGCTGACGCGTATAAAGGGGAGTCGTGTTGGATGCAGGATAAAATGGGAGGGGGATAGAGGAGCTTTTTGGGGGAGCATCGGTGGTACATGTACAATGTAAATTTTGCACAAAGCTATAGTTGACTATAATTGTAACTTTAAAAGATCGAGTAGCACTTAAGATAACATTACATTTATAAATGCTGTCGACTTGACAATAATACGTAGGGTAGAGAACGACGAAGGAAATCGTTGAATGAGAAAGGGAAGGAAAACGAGAATCATGTACAAGGTAACGTCAGACATATTATTACTACGATTAAGGGCGATACTATTACAAAACTATCTCCCCCCCTATACGTGTAACGATGCTATAATGATATGTACATACTATAGAGTGGACCTTCCTAAAACGGAATGAAAGTATAAAATGTGCCTTGGGTACAGATAATGAAACTTCTTTAATTAACACGAATTAGGAACCACTCGGACAGGAGATACCCCTGTAGTACTTAGGAACTGGTTTCTTGTGCGTCGAGCGCATTTCTACCCCAACGAGTACAGTCGAGTCGGCTGGGATCAATTGCTTTCTGGGATCCCAGCTCGTGCTATTGCCAATGGTAATATTAGAAACGGGAGGGAATGCCTCGTAACTTGTACGAGGAGGGGGCTTAACTTAAGAAACGAGACGAGACGTGAACGGTGCGCTAGAAACAGGCGCGACACGCGCAAGGAATGAGAGAGACGTGCAACCAAGAAATCAGAGAAATACATAATCATTCTAGAGGGGCGAGGTTTTAAATAACAATGTTAATATCAGTCTCGAAGCTTTCGTGTGTCCAGATTTCTAAGTAACCCGGGGTGTCCTCAAAATTTTGCCAGCAGCGAGAAATTCTTTGCGACTCCGATTGCTTATCGCACGAAGACCAGTCTGTATTTAACTACGTACGCATACATACCTAACATACGCATTATATATACACATATATTAAACACACAGTACATAAACATGAGGCGCATGTATACATATAAAGGGAGGAACTTTGGAAATTTACGTCGTTTAGCACTCAACGGTGTCCAAAACAGTGTCCGTTGCTTTCAACCGCCCCCTCGCGATAACCACGCGGAAATAATAATTGATTCGGCGAACGTCCAGCACGATACTTTCTCCCACTTCTCCCTTCAAATCGGTCCCCCTCGACGCAGAATCGAAATCACGAGCGATGGACACGTTGGACACCGTTGCTTTAGCTTTCCAGCGAGAAGCATCAAAAACCAGTGTTAAGTAGGGCTACGTACTAACTACCTTGGTAAGTTAATTAAGGGACAATAACGGAGACGATTCGCTTACTGTTCGCGCCTGGAACCCGATTTCTCCGGCGAAATTCATCCAGAGGATCGACACTCGACCCATCATTTCCCACCACTTAGAGTGCATCGTCGTTACCTTTCGTTTCCTCCTGTCCTTATCCACTCCAGCATCCACACAGCATTTCGTGGTTTCCTTTCTATCAAGCGAGGTCCTTGGAGAGAGCGGGGCGGAGAGTCTAGTGCGTAAGCGGATGAAACTCCTACTTCTGTGAATGACAATAATACGGACACCGACTTGCCGGACCGAGCATTCGAAGGGCTGCTCCAAGATGATCGATGAGGGGACGCGAGCGTCTCGCTGTCCCTTACCTAGTTCATGTAGAGACAATAATTGTATCACGAAGTCGGTCATCCGCTTGATGAAGCTGTTCGGACAATAATATACGGTTAATGTTAACTCTGTCGCGCGGCGAGCAGCTGCACGAGGTGCTGACGAATTCCTGGCGAATTAGCGCTTTCAATAAGCGTGAGGGTTTGAAGATCGACTTCCAAAGCTAAGAGACGTTTCGTCTGTGTCTTCTCCATCGCTGTTGGAAGATCTGATAGTACAGTGTGACTGTAGTAGAATCTTGGGCCACGAATTCGTCACCACCCTGTACACCTTCTCTCGGGTCAGTGAAACGCGTCCAAACGATAGAGAATAATCTTAATTGAAGAGAGTAATGTTTGGATGTTAAGAGTGTCCGCGGATACGGTTCACTGTTCCCTGTTTATGGGTAAATTCGGACAATAACTGTACTCGATTCCCTTAAGTACAAACGTCGATGATCGGCCCTGTTGGTCGGGATAAAGAAGACTCACGGGGCAGTAGACGCGAGTTCGTCGGAGAGAAGGACGTCGATCGTCGATCGAGCAAATCTATCTGTACGGATCAATTATTCGCGATGTAAGTGTAAAAAGATGGAAGTATCGTGCGTGCGGACGATCCCGCGTTAAGCTCGTCTATCCGCGGCGTTAAGGTAATTGTAATGAATGTACAGAAGCAGAAACGAGGATTTTAGGTAGAACGATGGTTAAAAATCGTATCTTTTATCTCGTCCCCCTTCTTCTCTATTTCTCTCTGTCTCTCGTTTCCCACTTGATCTTTTAGAATACTAGTGGTAAGCTGTTTCGAGCGCTCGACTTTTCGCGGAGCATCCCCGGCTACGAGGCCTCAAATTCTTAGCTAGTAAGGAGCAAATAATAGCATAGACGCTAAGAGAGAAGCTCTTTCTTTTCGCTATATCGACGTGTAATTTAATGAAGCAACAAAAGAAGGGTGACGAGATGGGTCTGGGGGGTGTTTCGTGTCACCGTTCAGGTTGGCCCTGTGGATTTCGAATTGTTAGCGATACCTTAGCGATTAAACAAGTTTGCATTTTGTGTCTCGTATCGTAGTTAAGGCCCAGGATAGCGGTTTCACTCGCGCAGATTTTCTTCCGGCAGTCGAGAGAGATTCGCGAATCGATCGGTTCGAGGCACTCGAACGGGAAGAGTATGAAATTGGGGATAGAATGTGATTCTACACCGTTGGCGCTCAATTTTCTTCAGCTGTCTAAATATCTCGTAAGAACGTTCCTCCTTGAGTATAGCCCTCTTCTTCTTCTCCGGTAGCTCTGATTTCCTCCCCCGACACCCGCTCACATATCCCCGCCGAACATATCCCTAACATAAGGCTCGCGAAGCCAACGACCCGAGACGTTCACGGAGCCCTGTTTCAGTTGAAGGCAAACAGGCCGGACTTCTCTTTGAATTTACGCGCGGGAAGGTACTTAAGGTGGAAGGCGATTTCCCCCCCGTGAAACTCGTCCGCGGCAACGGGAACGGAATGGCAGCTTCGGATATCGCGAATTGTTCGTTGAAAACGATAATAAGTTACGTAAGGAGCGACGCGGGAGGATTGCTATGCATAAGCTATTCTCCACGCAAGGTGATTAAACTTAGAGATAAGTGGGAGGAGCAACATTTGAAAGTAGCGATTTTAAGGGTGTGTCGATTAAGTCGAAGGGATGTGTAACACTGTCAATATTGTATGTAACGACGATCTGGTCTTCTCGTTTCAACGATACCGTAGAGATACTCGAAGACTTTTAACACACCGGATATCTTTCTGAATCTTGTCCTCGTGGTAGAATATATTTTCACACTCTAAGAACACACACGGCGCGCGGAGAGCGAGAGAAAAGGGAGAAGAACGTGGTACCAGTGCTTCGGCTCTTTGCACTCTTCGAGCCCGGTTTCTTCCCCTTTCCAATAAGAATAGAAAACGGGAGTACATGTTACGAAGCGAGAGCGAAGAAGGTAGCTTAAAAGCGAAGGGAGTTTCACTGAGAATTCCATCGACGCTAGTGTTCGATCGCGGGCGGAAGATGCTTTGAGCGCGATATCAATGGTGTACAAACAAGCTACGATAAGAATTCGTTTGTTATGATAGACCGTCCTGAGTTGCGTTTAAAAATTCTAGTGTTATAAGTACTTTTAAGCAACAGATATCGTCGGGCTGTAACGCGACAATAGTTCCGGAGCAAATTGCGTTTGAATTCGACCGAGCGAAGTAGAACGGCCCCGTACGTGGTCAGACACGAGTGCGAAGAGTTGAAGGGGAAGAGGTCCATGGGAACTGTTTTCCAAGTACCAGTAGTACGAGTGGTTTTTCGAACATGCTGACACGCGCCCACTAGCGATTAGAAAGTCCCTGTAGCGAATAAACTTAGTTGGTGAACTACCGAACAAATAAGCAAACAAACAAAACGAAAAAAAAAGGAAGTAAAATTTATCAACCACTATCGAGAAGAATGTGTCTAAGCCCAGAATGATGGTGAGTTTCGGCGAATTTATCCAGCTCTCACGTAAGAGAACCAAAAAAAAATGAATCGTAGCATTATCAAGAATGGTAACAATTGTCAACCGTTTTTTTCAACGTTTACGTGTTAGACTAGGTTAATCAACAAGGTAACTCTATTAATCGTGTACTCGTGTTACTGTAAAGTCTATTCGATCGTCGAGATCCACGTGTTTCCTGCTGCGAGCGAGCATCCGCCGCGAGATCCGCGCGAACTTGACTCCACAGCACGTTCGACCCCTCTGACGATTTATGAAAGTAATCCAGAAAAATTGTAGAACAGTCGAAGCAATGATTTCAATGTAGCTGATTAATTTTGATAAATAACCGAAGTCTTAGATCCCTCGTTCCACTGAGACAGTGCTTGGATAAAGCTCGCGCGTGTTCGAAGTCCATCGTCGTCCGCGCGGAGTCGCTCGACAGGGAGAAAAATCTACTAACTGCATACAAAGATGTATACGAGTTTGAATTACGATGTCGGTGCAGCGTTGCGCGTTTCGAGCTATGTCTGCGATGCTGCACTTTGCGTCGCCTCTTTCCTTGTCGTCTTCTTTTTGCTTATTTACGAAGAACAAATCTTGCTGAGATCGATTGTACGCTATGGAATGACGCCGAATGATTGTCAATGCCCAGGAGACTTATTTCATGAAGCTGCAAGTAGTAATCTGGACCGTATGGTCAGTCCGACCTCTCTAAAGCAACCGTATATTTATTTCTCTTAATCATGGTGCTATTAATAGTAGACCTACAAGGAGCTACTATTTTTCATTGGGTTTAATTGACTAATTAAAATTTTAGCCTCGAATATGACGAATAAAGTGACGTGGTTTTATGAAATAAGTTAAAAAAATCTGCGAAGCGTATTGTATTATCAAATCTGCATTCCCAGGGCTCTTAGGTTTCGTTTAAACACTTGCTTAGAGATTAAAGAAGCGAAGAAGAGTTTCATTAACAATCCAAGGTATTCTATAAATTTTTTTGATAATTTTGTACTTTATATTCTGATAATACATGAATCTCCTTAAAATTGCACTCATGTCAGACTAAGGGCCCTAAAGTGCACAAAAGTAGTTCGGACGAACATCGAGAAGGACATATGTTTTTGTCAATTATTCCGTAACGCGTTTTCTGGTTTTCGATTTCCTTTGCGTCGCCTTCACTTTTCCGTTGTTTAAACGAAACGAAACGAAAGCGTTGCTGTGGAGCGTTAATTTCCCTTGATATATAGTCTATGCACAGAGTACGGTGAAATTTGTAGCCGTTAACATCTATCCGTTTCGAGGAGAAAAGAAGAAAAGGAAGCATTACGCATCAAGCCGCACAGAAAGGAAAACGCTTGCGCGTGTTCTGAACATAACGAAGCTCGAAGTCACACAGATACGAAATATAATATATACACATAACGAGAGAGATGAGAAAAACATAAAAAAAGACTGCTCTCGCCGGCAAAGAAGCATCATTTACACACACACCCTCGGAAACAAAAAATAGATTTAGAGAAACTCCGACATGTATGCCGCACAAGCATCACCGAACACCCTTCGTTCTTCTTCATCGTGTTTCTTTACGATGCCGTAGATTGTTTTGAGGAAAATTTACTCTTAAATTCCGCACGAATCAACAAGTTTGTACGTAATATATCCATTGTATGCAGATCCACGTCCGAAGGATGCTAACGATGATGACGGGGAAGATATTATAAACGGCCGCTAGATGAAAAATGTCGTGGAGTCACGATACGATTATTCTCCAATGAAAAATATCTCAGGATATTCTACTACTCGTTCATTGTCCCCTGAGTTTATCTCCGCAATGTTTCACGCGTTAAATCTACAGCTTTTGAACAGCGCTACATTTATTAACGATTGGGTAAAAGGAGCACCTAAGTAATCATGAGGTATATAATATATTATGATTATGAATTATTGAACATTGTATCAAATTTTATATTCACTTCTTGTGGTTGACAATAAACTGGTTTTATAAAAAAAAAAAACGACCGTGACGGTTTCTTACAAACACTCGACTTTCGCGCTTCATGTACAATTAAATATACAGTTCCTTTCTTCTCCCGTTAATCATCGCTGAATTTTCCCACAGGCTCTCACTTCGGGTAACCCCAGGGATCTTTCTTCTGGTCCAACAGGGTAATGGAAGACTCACAGATTTTCTTGAACACCTCGCGTAACTTCCACTTCGGGAACACCTGGGACCAATCGAAATTAGGAAATAATTAATCATCTTATTCTAGCTTCTAACGTTTAACAAAAATTCTATACGCGTACTTTGTAGAGTTGATACTGTTCAGAGGCAAGGGTGTCTGCCAACTGGATGCATTCAGCGTGCTCGTTCATTTCGGACATCACCGAATGCAGAAGAAGCATGACTTTCGGTATACAAAGCTCCCTTAACTTTATCAATTGATGCTCCCGCGACAATTCCTCCGGTGTGCAAGGCTCGTCGTTGTTACTCGAGTCAACGAGCCAACCACCGTCCGGAAATAGCAACACATTGAAGAACAATTGTTTCACAGCCTATAAGAAAGTTATTAGCTTGAAATCTATCTCCTGCTCACATCTCTTCTCCAACTCTTTGTTCCAGCTTTATTTACCTTTGTGTGATGCTGCATCGTACACTTCCACCTCTCCATTTCCACGTTATACTGTGCTTTCTTGTGCTCGTACGCGACCTTCTCGGTGAAAGTAGCGTACGGTGGTAACGGTTCTAAAGAGGTAGGTTTCCCATGGTGATAGTGAGAGAACCACTCGGCGAAACCCTCCTGAGCATCGAGGTAAGTTTTGTAACAAAGGTATTCCCGAATCGCTGAGGACGCCCTCTTCGACAAATTGTTCGTTAGAGTGAGATTTGCTAGAGTGCCCTCCAGCGTTGGATATTCAGACATAACAGACTCTATGGAATCTGGTGGGATCTAAAAGAGTTCTCCGATTAGTTACCTTTAACACAGGAAGGATAGAAATTGATTATACCAGTCGCTACCTTGTTGAAAGCTTTCCGTGCAGCGTCTACTCTTTCGTTCGACAAGAAATACCTAACAAGAGCATTGGTTTGCCACAAAGCCTCTTCCCGCTGACTTTGGTAAAATATTAGCCAGTCTAACGCGTTGATCTTCTCCATATCTGCCTCGGTTATAGTGCCCTTTAAATCCATGGTATCGACATCCACGTTCTTGGACCGTATTATTTCTACCACCAGTTTCGTGATCGCTTCTACGTTCAAATTTGCGTCCTCCGCCGCGGTCAAACACTTCTTCCGCTGCTCATAGTCTTTTATGCGTTCGAGGTAGCTCGCGTAATTCGTCACCTGAGCTTCTTGGGGCAACATAGCGGTGTAGAAAGCGATCAAGACTGGATCGTCCATCTCAATTAAAACACGAACGTATGCTAATAGCACTTTATCCCCGACTTTGTCGTTCACATTTTTCCCGATTTGTCGGAAGAAATATATCAAATGCCCCAAGAATCGTACGAAGTGAGGGTCGCAGGTCCTCATGTCTATCATAAACTCTATCTCTTCCATCAACTTCGGTATCTGATCCAGTATCAAGTATTTCTGAATAAGATGATCGGGCTCGTTCGCCTGATCACGGATATTCTTGTTCTTCGAGGCTTGAAGCTCATTGAAGACATCTTCCAGCGAGATCTCGTTCTTCCAGTAATCTTCAGGCATGTCTGTAAAACTTTTTATTACTATATCTCTCACTTCCGACTCGACTTTGATGTCCAACAGAGCTTTCATGTAAGCCCACAGCGCGTCTTGCCACGACGATGACACCGGCTGCAGTTGCTGGACGTTTCCGCAGAGACTAGCATAAATGGCGCGATAAAATTGACCTGAATTCAACAATTTCGTTCAAGATAAAACGCCTATCACCTTTCAATTAGCTATGTAAATAGTAGAATATCATTACCTACGCGTTTATCTTGAGATAGCTCCCACGCGCACAACTTCCAAAGAGATCTATTAGGATTTCCTTCGATAGGCAGTTTAGTATCCAACAATGGATTTTTGTAATTGGGATCATGATGAGGTATCCAGCCTAGTAAACAAGCCGCTTTCCAAGGCTGCCCACAGTGCTCTGCCAATGCCTGAGCTTTTTGGAGACGACCGCAACGCACCTACAAAAGCATATTTCCTATTTTATAGTATCCTATGAAATTTCTTGATTCGCCTTTCGTTTTTTAAATTAATCTTTCATTCAAGAACCCAATACCTCTATAAACATTCTTTTTTCGAGTCTCGCATCATCTTCCCTGTCCAGATCATGCAGAGATTTACCTTCTCTTATCGGAGCGTCTGGATCAAGGGACGATACCAGTGGTCTGGACGATCGAAACGGAATTTGATCTTTATCTTTGTACGTAAGCAACTGTCTGACTGTATTCTCCCACGCAAGAGTTTTATCTGTGAAATGTTCGGTGGTTGGATATTTGTCTGCTTGATCCAAAGCGTTCTTCTCCAACCAATCGATTATCAATTGATATTCTCTAATGTAACTTTCGGTTTTGAATAAGTTCTCTATCACAAGCTTCTCGGATATGTAAGTATCATGCTCATCCGAATCGTCTTCCATGGGAATAGGGTAATTCACGCTGTGTATTCGATTCTGATATAAACAATAAATCAGTCTCCAAGTGTTTCTTTCGTTCTCTAAAGAGATCTCATCTCTTGACACATCGCTGATTTCTACTTTCGATTGCATGCCTGTGTAACACAAATTCGGGATTATGTATAAAAGAAAGTATGAAGATTTAGGATCGATATATGTGTTTTAGAGTTTCTTTTACCTCTCATTATGTCCAATGTGTCGGTGCAATTCTGTATAAAATCTGCGACTGTGTCAAATATCTGCGCCTGTGAAAAGTTCATCTGTATACTGTGCAAGAAATCGTAGTATAGTTTGGACATGACATCCCGCCAAGGCTCTCTCGCTTTTAAGATCATGCCAGTTACACTACTGTCCTCCATCATCTCCCTCAAAGTAAGATCATTTTTCTCTGAAGCAGCCATTGTATCCGCTGATCTTTGTAACACTTTATACACTGAATACTTTATGCAACTTGAATGCAACGAGGAAGCCACTGTGGTCATTTGAACCGCGCCATCTTTGCGTATGTACTACGTTTTTGAATTCACATGTATGCTTACTCAAGCCATGCGGCGACTTTATTGTTTTATTAAGTTAAAGCGCTTGAATAATAAATCGTTAATATTTTATGTATAATATACTTAAATCTACTTTTTATTCAATATTATTCTTATATGTTTCAGCGCTTTTCTCGTCGAAAGTTTTGACCGATTTAGGTATATTTCACGCCTTCAGTTTTCTATGAGAAATATTTTTTATTAATCTACGGACTCGGTATGTGAGAATCAGCATGCAGCCAGAAACTTAGAACCGGGGATGATATTTTCGACGTTTTCCTTGATTAAACATTTGTGGGCGACTTCCACTTACGCCCAAATCGCCCGTGATTTTCATTAACCTAAGTTTTCCTGTACGCGACTAAACGCAACGTCAAGAATTTCAAAGTCGATTTTCTCGAAAATGAAGCGCGATATGAAAAAAAGTTACTCTTTCTTTTCGATTTATAACAAGTTTATAAGTCGAGAAAAAGGAATAAAATTTTTTGTTATTGCGCTTCATTTTCGAGAAAATTGACTTTGAAATTGTAGACAATGCGTCCAGTTGCGTACGAAAAAACATGAATAGATCATTCCAAATTTTCCGCGGTATCGTGCATAGTGTCCATTGTTAAGACGCTATTTAAAAATCTAACAACGCTTCTACTTCCTCCGTTCGATGAGCAAATGTTTACAAAACTGTGATAATGATAATCACGCCGGTTTTTGAATTTCACAGTAGTTGCCAACGAGACCACAAGAAAATGTCTCTACATAAAAAATTCCCTACATTCCCATTGCATAAATATCATAATGAAATAAAAATACATAAGGCATTAATATTTTAAATTGTTGCCCCAAAATCTACGTTTGAATACAGTAACTTGATGTCTAAATTGCGGGGGAGAACAAGAAATAATCTCCCCCACAGTATTTCATTTTGCAAACATTGGTTTCTTTTATTAATCTTACATCGCAATTAAGTTCGCCTTACTACGTTACAATTTTAATAAATTCTTTTTTATCCCTCGTATCACTATCATTATTTTAATACACCTATATATCGAAAGGAGTACCCGAGCCAGCTCCAAACACCAGTTCAAATCGTGCCACTACCCTCGTCTTAAGTGGTCGTAAGCCGTCCCAGTTGCGAAGAGATCGAAAAATGGCGACTCGTCTGCTTCGAGTTAGTTCTGCGTTGCGGACGTATCCTAATAAAACCAGTCTCGTAAAGGTAACGAAATTACAATTTCACGTTTCAAGTATCATTATCAGAACACATCGCAGCGACTCGTCGAGATTCACATTCAAATCCAGATCCCTTTAGCGAGACGAACAGCCATCGACTCCAGTTACTCCTTACGTAATGGGAACGAACTTTTCAGAACTCTATAAAACAAAAGAGGAATGATGAATTATTACTTAACTGACAGCAAATGGGATTCAGTAAATTGGATTCCATGATACGTATCACGATACTCGCCGGTCTTTCATAACCCCAGTATGCTTAGGTTATCCGCGTAGTGTGTTGCCAATGAATTCGGGGATTTGACAGATACAACGTTTTCTATTTTAACGTAATATTCCTGGTGATTTAGCTTCAATGACTTCCATTTCCGTGATTAGCTTCGCGTAGTTCAAATAATTCTGTGTGGAATGAACCCACAGGCAGATCTATATAAATGTAACTTGATTTTTTATACATGTTTCATTCTCGAATTTCTTTCTTCTTTAGCCACAAAAGCAATGGCAGTCCACAGCAGCATCTTTGAAAGAGATGCTTATCAATCAGCCTGCCACAAAGATCACAACTTTAGACTGTGGCATGAAAGTCGCGAGTGAAGACAGCGGAGCTCCGACGGCAACGGTAGGATTATGGATCGACGCTGGCAGTCGCTTTGAAAATGACGAGAATAACGGAGTGGCACACTTTATGGAGCACATGGCCTTCAAGGTAGATTTTCTGAATATTCTTTTAACGGAACGGTAGAAAGTTTCACTCGAAACCATAATTATTGTACAGGGAACCACTAAACGTTCGCAAACTGACTTAGAATTAGAAATCGAGAACATGGGTGCTCATTTGAACGCTTACACGAGCAGGGAGCAAACAGTATTTTACGCAAAGTGTTTGTCGCAAGATGTGCCGAAGGCTATTGAAATTCTCAGCGACATCATTCAAAATTCGAAACTCGGCGAGAATGAGATTGAGAGGGAGCGAGGTGTGATCTTGAGAGAGATGCAGGAAGTTGAGACGAATCTCCAAGAAGTTGTTTTTGATCACTTGCATGCCAGTGCGTATCAAGGTACACCTTTAGGAAGGACGATTCTTGGGCCTACTAAGAATATTAAGAGCATCACGCGAGGTGATCTTCTTAACTATGTAAAAAATTTCTACGGTCCACCAAGGTACGTGATTATAAACTACTAGCTTTATTACTCGACTCCGCCCGAAATTTAGATTCTGGTTTTGTGAAAAAATTTATTTCTTTTCGTGAAAATAGTCACATTCATCTGGATTAGCTAGGCATAATGAGCTGGGACACATTTTGTGACCCCAGAGTTTACCGTTTGAAAGTTTTTAGACGCCAGACATACACACACTTTCTTTTTTATATATTAAGATACTACATACCTCCGTGAAGTATTTCTATTGCGTCTGCATCTTTAAGAGTGACTGAGCCCCTTCTTTTAGGTTTGTTCTGGCCGGTGCCGGTGGTGTAGAACACGGCGCGCTGGTTGATTTGGCTAACAAACACTTTGGTCAAATGAAAGGACCAAACTACGATGAAATTCCATCGCTCAGTGTACCATGCCGTTACACGGGTTCTGAAATAAGAGTCCGGGACGATAGCATTCCTCTCGCACACATAGCCATCGCTGTGGAAGGTGCTGGATGGGCTGACGCGGATAACATTCCTCTTATGGTTGCGAATACCCTTATGGGAGCGTGGGACCGCAGCCAAGGGGGAGGTGCAAGCAGCGCGAACCGTTTGGCCCAAGCTTCTGCCATTGCAAAATTGTGCCACAGTTACCAAAGCTTCAACACCTGTTACAAAGTAAGTACTTACCGTGAGCGCCCTAGTGACAGAGTTGGCCATTATTCGGCTAAATTTTCATTCGGATACGGATTCGTATAAATCCCCAAGATTTATTCGCGAATAACAAATGACGATTTTATTCATCTGTTGAGTCGACTAAATTTTTATTCGAATAAATTTTCAGTCAAATAACAAATTATTCGTTATTGTCGAATAATTTCATTTTATTCAAAGATTATTCGAATAAAAATTTATTCGAATACTTATTCGAATGAAAATTTAGCCGAATAATGCCCAACTTTCCCTGGTGAGCAGGTTAAAATATATTGCAAATTGCAATCATTTCTTTTTTATAGGACACAGGTCTTTGGGGCATATATTACGTATGCGATCCTATGGCGTGCCAGGACTTCTTGTATAACATCCAACGCGAATGGATAAGGTTGTGTATTTCCGTCACCGAGAAAGAAGTGGAACGCGCGAAGAACATTCTCAAGACGAACATGCTCCTCCAGTTGGACGGAACCACCGCAATCTGCGAAGATATTGGTCGGCAAATACTCTGTTACAACCGACGTATACCGCTTCACGAGCTCGAGGCCAGGATAGACGTAAGTAACGGGTGAACGTAAAATATGTAACGCACAATTCCTTTATCACTGTAATTCCTTGCAGAGCGTAACCGCACAAAATATTCATGACGTTAGCATGAAATATATCTACGACCAGTGCCCGGTAATCGCAGCAGTTGGCCCGGTTGAAAACCTGCCCGATTATAACATGGTTCGCGGCGGCATGTACAGTTTACGAGTATAAACAGAATTTTCCGAACGAGCTTAGAACGAGTCGCCGTGAACGTCATTTCTAGTAAAAATACAAAAACTGGGATTAAAGTGAAACTACGTGTACAAATGATTTCGCAAATATGAATCACCGTTGGGATTTATTCATAATATTTATTAGTCGAATTGCAGCGTCGTAGGACAAAATTGTATTCATTCTTCAAATGTATCTTGTAGTTTTACTTTAATACTTGTTCGACGATTAGTCCTCCTCCGAACCTGTATCAACTGGATTAAATAAAATTATATAAATTTATTCCCAAAGAAAGGAGTCCTTTGGTCCACGACTTGGTGAAAGAAGAAAGATTCTGTTTAAAGGGTAAAACTATTTGGAAGATTCATTGATAACATCTGTTTATTCTTTAATTATTTATTTGGTTATAGATAATGAACAATGTTGTATAATGGAGACTGGTTCATTATTCTTTATCCATTCAGATGTTTGTACTCTTTCATGTAACACATGCTGTTCTACTCTTGTTTCTGTTACAGTAGCGTTTAATCTCATACAAAACTTGCAGCTTTTAATGCAATACATAAGAATATTACACAAATATCTAAAAGGCGCACAAATTATATGTACAATTGCATAAATAATGTAGTTTTCTTACAAAATTTCATATACAAAGTTATCTTAATTTAGTCGATACTATAGTTGACTTCTAACAACAGTATCTATAAAAATTAATCTCGAAATACATCGATAAAATTATTAATAATTCATTGCTAGGGCTATGCATCCACAAAAAGGTGGATAAAAAACTTAAAGAATCTAGTTACATCATTCCTCAAGCTATCAACAGAATTGCTTAAGTAGCAGTTGACGCGTAAAGAAATAAATGCATAATTTGCTTTCTACTTATCATGATTAATTAGAAGAAGACATACATCGGTAAATTATTATCCCAAAGTGGGAGAATCATTAATGCAGTAATGGAAGGACATTTATAATTATTATAATATTATAATCTATCCATAGTAAAGCTTTCAACGAGATTCTTGCCAAATGTTATGAATACCAATGAGGATAAGTATCGAAATCATAGAAATACTAATGCTTCGCACAGCATTCTAATACTAACCAATTTCTCAATACCCTTCCAAAAAGTACTAAGGAGAGTTTCTTCAATTTTTGTACTTATTAAAAAGATTTACCTCTCTCTAATCTGGTTACCATATTAACGCATTCACATAGTTCTACAACTATCTGGCATGATTCGATGGCGTTGTAGTCTGTGTCGGCGAGACAGTGTCCTTACAAACTTTGGCAGTCATTTCAGCCAACGGCTCTAACTCTTTAGTATTTATTAATTCGAATTCTGTTACAAAATAGTAAAAATGCTTGTAACATGTATTTACGTGTGCTTCCTAAAAACAGAAAAATCATAATCAATCACTGGAATTATCGAGATCAATGACGGTCATTATTTGTCGAACATATAAGTCTACGAAACCTACCGCTCCTATCGCTACAATACGATCGAAATGGTGTATATAGACATGGACGAAAACTCTGAACAAGCGTGTCAAGATTTTTCTACATAATGGCACGAATGTCTTTGGAAACGGAACGTCTGTAACAAAAGTTCCACATTAATTAACTGATCGAACTAGCATGAAAATTTTCAAAACCTTGTACCTGTCGACACAGGGAATATGTTTTCGTTATTAATTTGTGCTTCTATCCAATCCATGAGAAGACTGACGTATTGTGGTGCTGGTAGTGCAGTAGGTTTCTTATATTTCTCACCATCTGCCCACAAGTATTCGAACCGAGCTCCGCCGCTCATAGTCGGACACGACGCAGAGTCGCAGTACTCGGAGATAGTACCGTATATCAGATTTATTCTATTAAAAAAGTCTACGACTGAAATTACATTATCATGTATAAGAATTGCGTCCCTCGAACTTATATTCTAAGTTATTTCTTATCAGAAGCTTGAAATACCGTGAACAGCGATCCAATCGTTCAGATCTTCCCCAGGAGGCAATTTCACAACAGACCTTAAATTAATGCCGGAGTTCAGGGAAGCTTGCGCTTGCTTGTGCAAGGAATACCGTAGTGTCCCAAGAGCAAATTTCTTCTTTGGCCTGAAAGTCTGTAAGAATGAACGAAATAGACACTGAAATAGATTACCATAAACGAAATTCAAGAAATACGTGCATGTAAATCGAAAAGCAGGAGTGAAGGAGATTTAATCGATAATAATTTATTAGGTTAGAATATTCGTTATAAAGCGGGCAGATGTAGCGTAGGAGGAAAATAACATTTACCTTTCCTTTCTGAAAGAACTCCATGAAACCGCCTAGCGCAGTCATCGCGGCGAAACTACGCGGAACTTGCGGTTATCACACAAATACCGGACTAACCGGTAGTGCGAATTTATTTCGGTCTATGTCCATACATGTGCTGCGAATCGAAATTCTGCACCACCCGTCGCACATATCCATAAATTATTATTACACCTTTCCATGGTCTATTTATTTCTGAGTTCTCCGGTTGAATTGAATTTTATTATATGCCATCTGTAGAATATTATTCGCCTGCAAGTATCGGTTAATACTCTTTGCGAATGTGCGGCTGGTTGCGTAGATTTGTGTCGCGCTGAAACAAGTTACTCACGGTGTCAATGCCACTTATTGTTAGGTGCAGTCGTTATATTCGATTGCAATGTTACATGCAAGCCGCATCGTTGTAACGATGTGTCTTTAATTCGAAAGAATTGTACATTGTTAGGCTGACGAATTGCTGTTTGAAAATAAGAAAAAAAAGAATTCGAAGTGAACGATAGCGGGTAATTCAAAGTCACAGAGAAACGAGTTTGAGAATATGTGTTTAATAAAAAGCAATCGTAGGCGTAAATTAGGAAAAAATGGTTCAGAGTAACATTATTTTATATACAGAAATATTTAATTTAATGAACAGGTAGTTTGATGCACAGAAGTAAAAATATAAATGTTGTATACCAGGGTATCATTGCTGTTCAGAGTTGCTTTAGGAAATAGGAAATGTATAATATATCGATCGCTTTTACTTTCAGTTGCAATAGTAATTCTACCAATGCTGAATTTTAGACTCTCTTTTATGTGCAAGGTATAGGTACTCACTACTCGTATGCGGTGTGCTTTAAATAACTATTTTTTCTTTTATATATAATCAGTACATACACGTAACGAATAGTTCTATGTTTATGTACTTTACAATTAATAAAATTACTTTATCTATAAATGTACATTATATCTCTGTTCACCCTGGATCGCAGAGGTATATGTTTACAGTTTTCGAAACGTAACGGAAGTGACCTGTACTCTGCGTTATTACAAATTCTGTAACGATAGTCGATACATCGGTGAGATGGAATGATTCCACATGGTATTACAATATTCTCGGAATTGAGTTTCACTGAAACAGAACCTGTTACATCATGTTGCCAACCACTGATATCAATTATAGTAGTATTGTCACATACGATTTTAAAAAATACACTCAATAGCGATGAAGAATTTGCATGCAAAGTATTTGCCTTTGTGACCAGCACAGATATCTCGCAAATTACGGAACAAATAATACACTGATGCCATTAAATGCACCACAGTCTTAATGAAAAAGAATTCTGAATCTGCTGCAGTCATAAATACAAAAGATATATTAATATATTTATGTTCACCTTTGTTTTTAGTCGAACGTTCTAAGTAGTGTAGGCCATGTATGTAGCGGCAGCCATCGTAAGTGCTTTAATACACACATGAGACTATTGCGATTATTTGCTCTGCAGAGTTCTTTTTACACGTCCTGGTGGACCTTTTAAAAGATTCCCGCTGTATAAACTGATTCGCAAAAGAAATGTTTCCAATACTATTTATAGAGATGAAAACGCAATACCTCCCTGAATCAGTGTTCAGTAAAAAGGTTGTATTAATAATTACATACATTAATTTATAGTTAGTTGTGCGGCAATCATAGGTGCTTAGAGCCTTCCGCTTTTTTTGTTGTTGGCGGAACACCAGGCGCTAACGGAGGATTTCTAACCGGGTCAGAAGTGGAATTACTTTTAAGGACCGTCGCTGACTTTTCCCGTTCCTGTTCCGGCGTGTGTGCTGCATAAGCTTTCTTAGGATCGCCGGCATCATCCTCCAATTCCTCTTTACCGAAGCCCTTCTCGGTCGTTACCGGTGTAGCAGGAACTGGAGATTTCGGCGCGACGTACTTCCCCTCGGAGCTCTGCTCACTCTTCGTTTCGTTCAGATCCTTCTGCAAGGCCTTCTGAATTTGTTCATCCACCTCCAAGATCTCCTCCTTGTCGATTAGTTCGATTAATTCGTGCACTTGCTTCTTGCTCAGCTTAATATCTTCTTTTCCAATTAATTCCACCACCTGTAAAGCCAACGTATAAATTTATAGTAAATCTCAAAGGCACAGTTATCCTTTTATGTAATAATATGATATATTAATATACCTTTAGAACGTCCTCGATTTTTATAGCCCCATCTCTATCGTCGTCAATCTTCGCTAGTATTTCTACTATGCGCTGCAGGCGATGATCATCCGGTACACTTTGAATTCGTTTAATAGCCGTGATTAGCTCGTCTATTTTAACTAATTCCTCAGCGGACTTCGAGGATGGGCTTTCCTCCGTATCAGTGGCTCCCGCTTTCTGTTTCACTTGCTTCTCGGACTCAAGCTGCTCTAAAACGGCATCCATCTTCCGGATCATCTTGTTCACTTTGTTAAATAATCGTTTAGCGCCTTTGGACACCTTAATACTTTCTATATCCTCTTGCCCCTTCGCGGCTGCTTTGATTTCATAAAGCTCTTTAATATCTTCCTGATAATCCGCCATTTCTTCTTTCAGTTCTTTCAATTCCTCTTTCTCTACAGACATCTTCTTCTTATCCTTTTGAACATCACACGTATTACCATTAGAAATAATAACGACGTTATTTAAACATTTCCTTAAAACATCTAATCATTACAAACCTTTCCAATAGAATCTAAAGCCTGCTCTAAAACTTTCACGTCTGTAGTCGTAATTTCGTCGTCCTTACGGCTGTCCATGCTAACCGAAGGCTGTGGTTCGCTTTCCTTCTTCTCTTGCCTCTCCTCTTCGATTTTACGCTCTTCCATTTTTATGATCTCGATATTCGTCTTGTGGTCCATCTTACCCTCCTTCTCTCCTATTGCACCTTGAGTGCGTGCGACAACCGTCTCAGGAAGGGCTGAGATAGTTGCCTTCAGTTTGTCCGACATGGGTATAGATTCGGGAACCATAAGCGCACGCGAAAGCAACAACAAGGACGGCGGCACCTTCTTAGTCAGACTCAAATCTAACCATTGAGATAATTGCTCCTTTAATTTACTTTCCGGCAATCCGTATGCCCGCATCGCGCGTGCTCTGCAAGCTTGCTGCAGTTCGCTTCTCGTAAGAGAATCTATACCTTCCTTCTCAATTAACTGGAAAAATAAACATGAATTACAGTTGTTGTTGGAGGAGCTATTTGAGATTCATAGACAAAAAGGGAATTACCTTATCATCCGCAGCAAGACTCCTCAGTCTCATTCTAAGTAAAAATCGTAAAAAGTTCGTCGTCCCAAGCGTTTGCACATCTAATACTCTACATAATGCAACCAACTGTGGCCGAGAGAGAGAATCTAATGTAATCTCGTCCTCGAAAAGTTTGCTGAATTGCATAATTTCCTCGTTAGTCGCTATAGCACCGGAGGTTCGAACTTTATAAAAGAACTCGGCAAATTCTTTAGCTTTCTTCGATCTGTAATCTGACGATTGTACCGCCATGTCGTCCAAGGTTTTTTGTAGAAATTTAGCCATTTCGATTTTAATCTGAAACGAAAGGAAGAAATATAGAATTGACCAGAGAAATGTTATCATATTAAACAGTATAGCTGGTGTAGAGATCCGGTACCTTTAGAGCCTGCTTCAATTTGTCCTCTTTCTCCGTAGCAGTTTGGAAAGTGGACGGTAGTAAGCCAGGGAAGACCTTAATAGCGATTGGAAGCAGAAACTCCATGAAGGGTACGATAATAAACACAGAGAAGGGAATAAGCCTGAACAAGTCCCCTGTTGTTTTTATTAGCTGAAAGATGATTAAGAGAATGATGAATCAAATATTTAATTGACATTTAATCATAGATACATTTAATTATTTACCAATCTATGCTCTCTTCTGCTAAGCTCCTTGCCCTTCAAAATCCTCCAAACCAGCTTCGCTGAAATTTTCATATCGAGGCCCAATAATCTGAAGCCATGGTAGTAATGTATTATCTCCGCTTTAACTTTCTGCCATAAGTTAGTCTTCTGCACTACGTCCTTCTGAGTGCTCTTCGCAACGGTTCTTTCTGCTTTGTCCTTCATCTCCTTTTGCTCCTTGATATTTTTCACTGTATCTTCCACTTTGGACGACGATTCTTGACCCCTCCATGTCGGCGTGGTATAAAATGTACGCAGTTGCAAGTACGGCAAGTTAATGCTATTACTGTCTACCGCGATCGTCGAGCGTATTAACGATCTGCTGCTTCTTGGGTCTCTCGTGCCTGTGTAAATGAGCGCCAAGCTTCCATTTACTTGATTGGCATTATACCACAATTTGAAACAGCAGTACTCTGAAATGAAATGTACTTTGTTAAACGGTTTAAAATAATCCGCCATCAGTCGTGTCCTACTATTACACTCAACGACGCTATTACTGCTTCGCTTATAAATATCATCGAGTTGCGAGAATACAAATCGATGTTGAAAGTGACCATTAATATACCTATTTCGGAACATAACCTGCCGCTAAAGTGATTATCTGCGGATTATAAGGTCGCGAAGATAATACGTAAAAAGAAAACGGAAAATTTATATTAATTTGTCATAGATATTTATAGCTCTGTCCATACATTCACCTGTTATATAAATATAACGTGCACATTGCCTATAATGCACGTTTGTAGGCAATGTTAGATTATGACTTTTCACTTGTATTAATGAGTAAAATTGATTGGTACATACGTCGAATTGCTCTGCCACGACCTGTCACCATTGTTTTCGTATGAATTAGAGTGTTCATCTCGTATTAATATTTTTTTTTGTAGTTTTCGTGCTTTTTCGGAGCCGTGTTTCCCTACAAATATGTGGCAAAATACGGCCATCACACATTTTCTACCTTGAACATAGCGATTGGATATCAAAGATCAGCTGTTCGTTAGACGGGGTCCAATATTACTAGCGCGATTTTAAAGATCTGTTTCTGCTGATCTCCGCATACTCGACCGGCAAACTTTGTCCCTCTTTGAAATGTATGTATTCACAACAGCAACGACGGGATATCGATTCCAATTCTGTTAGAAGACTGACTACCGTGTATTTAGAACGCGTCGTTAAATGTTTAAAAAATATAGGCAAGGAATCCAACATGATCGTCCACGTCATTAACCGTCATTAACGAGTACAGTCTGTACAGTCTCTGTAATTACAGTATTGATCAAATGTTTAACAATAAATTGCTACACGGACATAGTAACGGTGTATGTATTTGTCAAACAATGACATTTAAAATTACACAAGTTTTTTTATACAAATTTATTCATCGTGATTTCCCTAGATTAGTAAACAGTGGTTACATGAAAATGTGTGCAAAAATATGAACCAATCATCGGTTGGTACAACTGGTTTCACAAACGTTCATAAATGCGACAATTCACGTAACAAGTTCAAACTAGAGACCCTTTAAGTAGAGTCACGCAATCACGTCTAAGTTAGGTCGGTTTGACGCCATGTTTTGTCAAAGGTGTGAAAATATAAATGTCGGTATAGTGGCGGTATATACAACGTTGCTTGAAAGCATTATTTTGATTGGTGCCGCCATTTGTATTTTCACACCTTTGACAAAAAATGGCGGCACCAATCAAAATCGAGGCTGTGTTTGCGTGACTCTACTTAAAGGGTCTCTAGTTCAAACGATCTGACCGACAGATAAATCTTGGGCAAAATCCACTTATACCCAAATCGTCCTCCGCAATCGCGATATGTAATTGAAATTACGGGCGATTTAGGCGTAAGTTGAATAATGCGCCCTTTTAATTCGATGAGAATAGCAAATCGAAACAAATCAGACGTCACCGAACACAAGCGCAGCGGATCGCGAATTTTCGAACACACCCGCGAAACTTGTGCAAGAACCGACGAACCGACTTTGGTCCGCAGGAAGGGGGAGGGGCGTTTAAGCTTTTAGTAGCCGCCATGTTTTTCGCTGAGTGGGGTGTGTAGAAGTGGCCGGGGTGAAAATCATCTCTCGAGGCATGCAGGTACGTCAGAATTGGGAAGAATTTGGTTTATTGTCGGGATAGGGGTGCGATCAGTGGTTGACGCGTGTTGACAAGTGCGCCGCGTACAAGTAGAGGTTTGTTTTCGTTTCGTAACGTCACGCAGTCCGCCGTTTTGTTCGTCGCGAGCGAACTATGACTCAGGCGAAACTCGTAGCGCAATCGGCAAGGTTATTTGCATTGCACCGTGCAACGATACCTCTGCCAACGATCCATATAGACAACCCAGTCGGGCAATCAGCATTATTGCACCCGAGTTCGCAGTTTGTTTTCGTGCACCAGTTCGAGGGACATCTATCAAGCGGACGGGGTCGATTGATAACGCGTGCATAAAGTCGTGAAATTCTATTGCTCGGATGGCACTCGAACCACGAACGTTTAATCGCCCGTGCACGCGCTGAAACGGGGCGATAAGCGTTTTTGACAGCGACCGATAACGGTGCCGAGCTGTTCTACCCATCCGATGCACCACGGGGGGTGGCTTTTGTAATTTTTGCGCTGTTAATTTCTCCCAAGTCACGACGTGGAATATATATGTTTCTAGATCCACGGTTCGTGCAACGTGACTTGATAGCCTCTAACGTAAACGGTTCGTTTCTCCAATTGCGTCTTACGTTTCCGCGCAAAAAGTTAACGGTCGCGATTTAAGTCCGACCGAGCACGCTTAACCGCTTGACGTTAGCGACTGTTCCGACAGCGTAGAATATAAATGTCTAATAAATTTCGTGCGTTCCTTTCGGTAGTAGCAATGTAGAATTTAATGCGAATTTCTATGATTTCCATTTTTTTTTTTCGCCCACGAGTAAACACCGTGTCTGCATAGATTTAAGGAGCCTTGCCTCCAACAACGTTTAATGTACACACCAACGTTCAAAGCACTTTGTATAACATTACACTGTGCGCGTTGAATGAAAATGAATATAATCCATGACATAACTCGATACTCTATCTGAAATTTACATTAGTCATTGGTCGATTTCTAAGTATCGAGTGTTAATAATATCTGTGACTCATTTCCTTCTGCATTTCTTGTTACGTGCAATATGCGTTTAACAATAACCCTAGTTGCCGCAGGAGATCAATTAAACTCTGTCATAAAGGTTCTATCGAACAGTGGTCTAGTTTTGTTTCGTACGTAGCATTCTCTTTTTGTGTATTGTTTTCATTTGGCATGGTATTCGAGGTGTAAACGTACTGGCACTAATATTTACGTAGAATTAGATAGTACGAAAGTGAAAGTTTCATGCAACTAATAGCTAGTGTCGCTTATGTAAGAAATGTAATAATAATCTTCCGTAGACCTAAGTTTACGATTTGTACAAGTAAATTGAAGTCGTCGATGTATATCGCAGAATTCGAATTATGTTTCTTTACCATACAAATAAATGACGAGAGTGAAATGGAACTTTGTATTTGTTTATTCATTAGCGGCGAATGTTCTTTTTACGATAAGAATGGCCCGTAAGAGTAATGGGAGGATTATAAAATTTCAGTGTCAAAATGGGAAGGAAACTATACTTGTTATCCTTCGCTAAGACCTGCCAGCCTCATTTCTACAAGATATCCACCACCTGTGCACAACTAAATAATTTTTAATCGACGTAACTGAAATCGCAAGACACACTACCACTGATCGGTGGGCAACGAAACTATAAAGCGAGAAAAATTACAAGTAACGAAGAGAAGCGAAAGAGCACTTTATCAAGTTAGTAAATGTCATGGTGGTGGATTCAGTGAAATTGAAACATTAAAGGACAATAATATAATACTGTAACACTATTGTAAATAGGTAACTTCGCTAATTGTTCATTTCTTCATCGATCATCGCCGTAACGCTGTCTTGCGCGTACCGTCAGAGTTCGCTTAACTTTTAAGGAGAGAAGATGATCACCCTGGAGGTAGCGGAGTCCGTTAAAGTTCCTGGGTCTAGGAGGAGCTTTATTAAGAGGAAATGAGGAACCCGGCATTGCACTTGGTCGGGATAGCGGCGTCCCCTGGAGGAGGCGAAGTGTTTGGCACAAGGGCCGAGGAGGAGTTGCGCCAGTGGCTAGAGGCACGCCTGGACGCATTGGGGATAGACCCAGTTGCGTACTCGCGATTCGTGCTCAGCCTGCTGCGTCGCCCCGACTCGGCCCTCAGTCCTCCAGAAGAAGCAGTAGGTACAGGTAGAAACGGAGGACGTCGCATTCGTACCCGACCTAAAGCGAAGCTGCCAACGCAAGGAGACAGGGAACAAAGGCGTGCTGTTGTGCAATGTCTGACAAGTGCTGCTGATAATGTAAGTGACATTTAATTTCTTTCCACCTTATTTTCGACGCATTTGCATATATCTCTGTCCTAAGACTAGTGCATATGTTATTTTAATTACACAGAAATGTGGGGTTGAAACGCTAGTGGACGAATTATGTATGAAACTGCGAGACTTGGAGGGAGGCGGCTCAAACGAGACGGAGGAGGAATCCAAGAAGTCTGATGGCGAAACCAAAACAAATTTGGAGTCGCTGACTCCTCGCGACAGAGCTCTCAGATATTACGCAGCATTCCCTGCTTTGCAACCCACCACCCTCAAAAAGTTTCCTCAGAGAAAGGACAGGAACTTTGGGAATAACAACAACAACAACAATAACAACAACAACAACAAAATCAACGGGGTCAGCTACAACAATAACAAGAATAACAATAAATCTCGCAATAAGAAAACTAAAATGTCCATTGTAAGTGTGTCGCCGTGAAATCGATGTAACGTCGATTTTAGCGTAAGTTATATCATCGAGGCTAATTATGGTTTAACCAACCCGTTTCGTTTAGAGCATTGACTCGCGAAGATCGGAGGAGAAGGAGAGCTTTGGATTCGCTAAGTCAATGGAGCGCGAGAGGGAAAAGGAACGGGAATTGGAATTAGATCAACTTAGATTGGCTCAGTTGCAAGCAAAGTTCGATGAGAGTTTGGAGGCGCTTTGGGATTCAGGACCGGGCAATGCACAGGACACGGCTTCTATTTGGGCAGCTCCAACTCTCTCGATCCCTTCAGGACCCCTCTGGCCGGCAGACACTTCCGAGACAATCTTTACTTTATCCACTTCGGACAATGGATACGCTACCGACACACCGTACCAGGAATCTATCGTTGACGACTCGCCGCTCATTCCATGGGACATCGATTTAACTAGCATTGAGGATTACGCGGATGATTGTAGTAACAAAAATAAATCAGGTCTGTGTTCGGCTATTACGATCTACTTGTACCCGCGGTACAATTAGCTTCCAACGGATAGAGAGCATCCGTTGTGTACGTAAACGGGTGTACTTTATTTCAGAGAGCAATGTTAACTGGTCTGACTCGACCATGGACGGACCCTGGTGCTGGAAAGGGCTCGGCAGTAATTTAGCTACCTTGGGCCACAGTCCTCAGACAGGTAGCTGCTTCTTTCCAGTCGCGCCGCGTAAGACGCCCATTGGTACACGCAAAGAATCTCGCCCGAATCTGAAGGTGAACAGTCTTCCGGAACCAGACGAGGATTTGCTAACGTCCGCTCGCACGCACTTTCGCCCGATAAAGGATGACGGTCAATGGGCTGACGGGACTACGTTTCCTGTGAACAATACATTAGAGCGGGTCGCGTATCGCAGATCCGAGTCCGGGAACCTGCTGTACCTTCCCGGCGGAGAGAGCCCGTACATGGAATATCGGGAGAATGACTCGCCGAACCCTCCGGTATCGTCCAATCTAACGTTGAAATTCAGGGTGCGTCAATGTGACAAGTGCGTTCAAACCGAGCCCATTCGATCTCCGGTCAAGCGCAGAATTCTCTCCGAGCAGGATCATTTTCATTGTACTCCGGTCGGAGTGGAAGATACTGTTAGTCGCGAAGAGGAGAAAATCGAGAAAGATTGCTATGCATTGGGTCAACTGGGCTGGGTACGATCTAGTGTACCTCTGCACAATGATAGGAAAAGGTAAAACAATAACATGCCTCTTAGAGAATTCACGTTACACGCCGAGTGCTTTGTTGCATTTCTTTTTTTTTCTGTCTCCCCAATCTATAGTTTTTATATATAAATATATGTATATGTAAGCTCTGCACACTTATTCGGACGCGTGATTGCGCGGATCACAGGGTTACCATTACGTTTCCCTTTCTGTTTCTTCGTTATCACAAAACCTTTCTCGTTTGTTCGGAGGTACAAGTCTACGATTAGACCAAAGAAGATTGGTCGAACGATCGAAGCAAAGTTTAAGTTTTGTTAATCGTTAGGAGGATTCGTGCTATACAGAGTGTTCACAGATTAATGATGCAAGCTTCACAGGTGTGTAGCGTTCGTTAAAATCAAACGGAGTAGCGTGTCAGCATTTTGACCTTATCAGAAACGATCAATGTTATTTTTCTCACAAAACAACACTTTTTTTGTTCTCTCCGCTCAATTTTACGCGCCCGCAGGGCTTGCATCACGAGCTCGTGACCGCCTCGTGTACAAATTACGAACGGAATACTTTTTTTTTTGTTATGTTTACCGTAATCCGAAGTGGATAGATGTGTACGTATATATTAATGTGTCCACGCGTATGCATAATCGATAACGTGGTATGTAACGTGTTACATGGAAACTTTAACTTATATCCCCTAAAGTAATAGAATAAATCTCTCTCGGGAGTGATCGGCCGCGATACGCTATCGATCGATTTTTTCATCTCTTTTTTTTTAATAAAAAAATATTCGAAGCGCACCATATTTAGTTGTCGCTTTCTAGCGTGTGTAGCACGGTTCTCTGAGTACTTAGCCACCGCGTTGTTGCTGGTTCATGTTTGTAACGTTACATGTTTAATGTGTTTTTTTGCGATAGAAGGCACAGTAGCAGCTTCGGATGCCAGCCTCTGACGACTTTGCGTCCGTTGACCTTATGAACTGGATTTAAAAAAAAAAAACACGAGCTGCTTAGGAAAAAAATGCTATATGACTGGAGAGATATCGAGGCGTTTAGCTGTATACTTTTTTTTCCCCAAGACGAAGACGCAAAGAACTGTTACACGTACACTTGCACACAGACACACTTACACATGCATGCGTACATACGACAGGGGGAGGCCTCTTGGCATGTGGAATTTGTTATGCATGTATCCAAGACGGTGCCGTTAATAATAATAATAATAATATTAATATTAATGATAATAATAACGAAAGAATATCCCCCGTTGTCGTTGAACAACAGTGTAAAACACAGCGAAGCGAGACATGCGCCGAAGTGAGAGACGAAAGAGGAAATATTAAACGTTCATTTAGATAATTATTATTAACCCTTTGACGAGTAAAGAAAAAGTAAAAAAAGAAACGGAACAAAAAAAAGAAGTGTATATGCTGCGCAGACGCCGGAAGGCGTGAGGCGCGCTGGCGCGCGCCCAGAGTGCGAGCAGAAAAAAAACTTTGTATCGAGAACGTAGTTCAACGAGATTTCGTTTTTCTTTCTTTCTTTTTTCGTAGCACGTTGATAATACAATTTTTTTTCGTGAACTTTCGTGAGAACAAAGAGAACGAAAGAAACCAAAAAGGAAAAAAAAATAAATAAACTAAAAGTATAATTAGTGCGCTGATTTTCTATACGTATATAGAGATCGTAGCGAGCAGAGTTTTTCTTTTTTCTGTTTCTCGTCCAATGTGCAGGCGTTCCATTGTGTGCTCCATTGTGGATGCGTTGCAAAGAGAATGGGAAAGGGAAAAAAAATGTAACCAAGAAAAAATGCCAAAAAAAGAATATAAGAGCGACGCTGAGAAAATCGAGAAGGGTAAATTCGAGGACGGAGTACTTATACACGAACAAAAAGATTTACAAAAAAAGGCGAAAAAAAATATATATATATATATATATATATAATGGTGACAAAGTGCCGCACGACGTTTAAAACCAGACACCATCGAAGTACCGTTCCATTTTCTTGTTGTTTTTCTCGTAACTATTAACGAATTATCTTAATTGTATCCCCCCTAATTATTAATTTAACTTCCTAGAGGATTAATTGACCCCCGTTTCCCCCTTTCCCACCTTCCTTTGAATCCACCGGATATCCCATGTTTCCGAGGAGTCCGATAAATAATTCCCAATGCTTTTCCTGTGCTCCCTAAGAAGGAGGTATCGGGATCACCGAGAATGTACATGTGAAATGTAAGGAAGGAAAAATGAAAGAAACGTTAGGGAACTTGGCGAATGTACGCCTGCCTCGGGTGTCGGGGGCCAGCGAAGGCGCGAAGGGAACACTGTTAGAGAACGAATGCGTTTTAAAACTAGGGAGAAAGAGAGAAGTGGATAAATGCGAACGATGCAAGGGAACACGGCGCGAAAGGGTTGCTCGAACGGTGAACGATACGCGGCTCGCGCGTGAGACGCGCGATGCGCGGAGCTAGAACGATGGAATGAAACGAAAAAGAAACCTGAACATGTATTCTCTGCGCGAAATAATGTACGCAAAGGGAGTAACCAAATAAAGGCATTGCAAACGCTGAAGTTTACACGTGTCATTTCCAGCTCCGACTCTTGTCATTCCTTTACCCAGGTAAACATTTACTTTGTCGGATTCTGAGGGACAATACACAGCATTTGTTGAATCTATTATTTCCAGAAGCTACCCTCCTGTTTCCCTCTGCCGAGCGACTGAACACTCGAGGAATATCGACGTCCTGATGGAAACAGGATGAGAAGATAGCAACAAGACACGATAAAATCGAGTCACACATATTTTTATTTCGTATTGGGTGAAATGTAGAAATTTTGGCATAATGAATCGTTGTTGGTGAATGTAGGTAGACTCAGAATCTTGATCTGAATTGAGAAGTTTGGAAACCACGCGTTGGGGCGGGATGAAGATCGAACCTCAGCGGCTTCACTTTCGTTTGCTTGCTCTTGGAAGGGCTGTTCCGATTGATCTTGGTGATCTTCGTGCGATGCCGGTAGTACCAGTACTCGAAGGCCAGGGTGAAGCAGGCGAATATGATGCCGAGGAATATCACCACGAACACACCACCGATGTTGTGGATGCTTATACCGTCGCTCTGACTATTCTCCGCGTCGCAGTCTTTCCTGTCGGGGTTCTTCTTCCACCACGTATCCTTCAGCTTCTCTAGTTTCCTCTTGTTCAGAAGTATGAGGATCCTGCGTCGAAATAGAGCATACATTTCACTGAACATAGTAAGTAAATACAATAAATGCTTACGCATTGTTGAATTGATCCTTGAGAGGTGATCCCTGTTGAACCGCGATGGCGTAAGGTTTCCTGGAGAAGTCCTCCCCCACTTGAACCAGGTCACAGTTCGTCATGGTGAGATACTTGATAGTAGTTGAGTCCTCTATGTAAGCGAACTCGTTGTTAGAATCTAAACGTCGAACTCTTCGCAGAGCCTCCTCAGTAGAGGCCGGGAAGCCAGCCTCCTCCATGGCTTGCACCATCTTCGTGTACTTGTCGCTCACAGGATAGTCCCAGACCGCCAGATCAGCCCTCTCCACTTCCGACAAGCTGTCATTCAGGCTCATCTCCTTCCAAATGCTAAAGTTTACATTATCATTAAACAGCGACGATATTCAGCGATCCCAGCTAAGCGCATACTCACTCATAGAACTTCCACTCGATAGCAGCCATCCTCTTGAAATAAATATAAGCAGGCGAGTTTAACACCGGAGCGTACTGGATCTTGTACTGTTTACTGAGATCCTCCAAAGTCTCTATCGGTATCTCCAATCTGGAGACCGTGAGGAACGCAGCTAGGTTCGCCGTGTACGAGGCGATGATGATGAACCCGAACAGCCACCAGGTAGCAGCTACCAGCCTGCCGGATAGGTTCTTCGGTGCCTCACCGCCACCCTGCGGCGTCAACGAGGTCATGCAGAACCAGAAACACTCCCTCAGGTTGAACTCCCTCTTCTCATCGTCGTCCTTGTACTTCTGTCTGTTATTTTGATAGCTGTACGGCGACCAGCGATCGAAGATCCAGAGCAGAACGCTGGTGAAAAGGTAGGCAGCCAAGATGCAGAACCAGACCTCGTTCTCCAGCACGGTGAGGAACTTGAACAGCGAGGTGGAGCTCTTTGTCTTCAGCATCATGATGGACAGGCCCACCAGGTCGTAGTAAGGCACCGTGAAATCTACCACCCTCTCCCTTTCAGCTGTGACCCAGAGCGAGCCTAGCGCGATGTCCGCTCGCTTCTCCATCAGCTCCTTCATCATTCCGTTCCAGCTGCCGTTGGGGCTGAGGTTCCCGTAGAGTTTGTCCTCTGCCTCGCGAATTTCGTACTGGAAGCCCACCGTCTCCTTGATCTCGTTCAGAAGATCGATGCAGAAGCCGTAGTACTCCTTCCTCTCCTCGTTGAACATCACGAACGGGGGATGGATCACGGTGACGACCCTGAAGCTCTTCACCGCGGTGGTGTTCATCACGTCGTCGTTCGTCACCTTCACAGAACGCAGAAGCCCGTGGGTTCCGGTTGCCAGTTTCGCTTGATCACGGAGCAAGGTCGATCGATGTGAGGAAGGAACCCGGGGATGTTGATGATCAGGTAACAGGTCGAGTACTTAGCGAGCAAAGTCGAATGCCAACGTCGGAGAACGAGTTCGGGTAAATCTAAGCCGCCAGTCATTTAAGTTAATCGAAACGGAATGAGGATATACGACGCAGAACTACAGCCACGAGTGTTGGGGAGGGTTTCTGCGGTTGGAGGATCTCGCTGTATACGTCTATCGGGTAAACAAATGAAGTTGCATGTGGTATCTTCATCAGCGCTCGACGTTATCAGCTACAAGCGTAAATAAATGTCGTAATGACTATAATGTCGAGCATATAACCACAGCGGTCAACTGGCTCGCGGTCAGGGCTAAGAAATCGTTCCCACTGCGTACTTTTTACCCCTCGCTCTCGATGGAAAGTAATTTCTGCTAAGTAATGGCGCGGTGGGAACGATAGTATCGCCGATAACGGAAAGTTATTAAACAAATGTGTGTCATAATAGCCCGTTTTCCATTTTTCCGAGTATCGGTATGCGCTACAACTAGCAAGCTTCTCGTACATTCTCCCGTGGGATTTTTTAACGGAATGTCATTCAATCTCAGCCGATACACCCGGCGCGCAGTTTCGACTGATACGCTCGGAACAAAAACGTCACGTTACAAGCCACGACATTCGATTATCGAGCAGCCCCATCCTCGCGTGACTCAAAACTACCATTTTTTCGCTGATCAATAGCACGACCTAATTTCACTTGATAATGCCACGTGCACACCGCTACCAATTTGCCACGTTGATTCCCTATGCCATGAATTTTAAAGATGCTTTCCCTGAAATTAAATGACCCGTGCACGCTGCTCTCGTCATCGATCGTGTTTCGCTTTGGAAGGCTCGCGGGAAAAACTCATCTAGTCTTACCTACGCGCAGTAGATTTTCCCGATCGAACTGCGCGCCTCGAAATGCCGCGCGATCGGGTGACAAGCTTGTCAAAGGGGTGCGATATTTCTCTCGCGCGAAATTTCGTGAATACAACAAAGCACTTTGAGACCGTTGTACCGCGAAAGAAACTCGAGACTGAGGCGCGTCGGCCGAGGATCAAGGGGATCGAGGTGCGGAGGGAAGCGGAGATGTCTAGCCTAAAGGGGAATCAACGATCGAGCCGCGATCGATACTCTTTGTCGCGTCCTGTGGCTGCAACTTGCCTGTAACGGCGTATTGACGCTGGCGTTCCAGGATCCGCTATCAACCATGGAGGAGACAACCCCCTCCTCTATGTTCACCACGTGAATGGACATCTGAAAGCGAGCCTGGTGCTCGCCGTTCTTTGTCCCCCAATGAATTCCAGCGTAAGTCGGCGTCATGTTTTTGTAGGTCGCCTTCAGCTTGCTAAAGAAGTCCAGCTTCCTCTGCGGGGTGTTTGTGGTGTTGTACTCGTCGCAGGTGATTTGCTTCGGCTCTAGCGGCCACTCCCCGGTGTCTAGCGCTAGCTTCATGGCTCTGACACCCAGCTGGACCAGGTCGTAATAGAAGCCTGATGACACTATCGGTTTCGGCAGGTTGGCTTCTACCGTGGGCCGTCTCTGGCTTGCGAACTCGGGCCTCATGAACAGGACAGTCATGTTCCTGCACTCGCACCTGGGCCAGACGTTGCTCTCTGGTGTCAAGAGGAACCAGCCGTACTTCTTGCCGGTGAAGTTCAAGGACTCCGCTGCCTCGAGAGCCATGTTGATGGTGTGCTCGTCCCCTAGGATGAAATAGTTCACGATATCCAGATCCCGTAACGGCGGTAATTGCCACTTAATCCCTGCTACGTGCTGGGAAGCTTCGTTGATCACGTGCCTCGTTGGGACGTTCAGCAATAGGCTCTTGTATTTGTGATTCATGACGAAATTGTGATCGTAGAGGATCGCTGCGTTCGTGATATTCAACTGGATCGCCAATTGTCGGACCGCTTCCGGTATTAAATCTGCTGGTGACATTACCTGGATTAAGTAGTTTGCTTGATCTTTATTCAAGTTTCTCCAGTAGAACAGGTCGCCCTCCTGGCCGTATTGCGCGGACAGCGTGGGGATTCCTAAGGCAGCTGTGAACGAGTTGGATATCTTTGCTCCCAGGCCGGCTGTTGTTATATCGAGGACCAGATCGGGCACTTTGGGCCCACCCTTTTCCACTGCGGAGTCCCAGGTGTCGCAGATGCGATCCAGAGTGTCATTCACGTCGGACTCGTTCACCATGACTGTCCAGACCGTCCCCAGGTAACTTGGATACTTCTCCCGGATAGTTTTGAGGGCGGCTATTACGCTTCTGTTGGCCACTCTGTTGATCTCGTCGTTGATGATGACTGTTGCGGAAAATTGAGAAGCGGAGATCGTTAAAACACATTCAAGGTTTAGTTAAAATTGTTTGTATTTAAGATATTTTATGGCAGTTAATAGAATGTAACTACTTGGTGAAATGGAGGTGTGTGTGCTGAAATGAAGAATTTGAAATCGGAAATCTGAGTATCAATAATTTACTACTTCACCTTCTTTTCATTTCTATAGCACTTCGATTTCATTCCTACATCATTTTGCTTGATACATTCACGTAATATCCACTCCAATGTTACTTTATATCTTACATGACTTCACACTTCACACATTACACATAACACTTTCACCACTTCCATATCACACATTACACTCACACAACACCACACACAAGAGGCACATCACAGATGACTGCAAACTGAAAATCAACACCGCAAAAAAAGCAACTTCGTTGCGTTTTCGCGGGAAGCTTTAATCCAGTATGGAAACTTATGAATTACGATGTGTGTCGTGTGATGCATGATATGCAATACCTATGTGTTGTGTGTCGTTTTATGTGTGATGTGGAAGTGGCATGGTTATGATATGTGATATGACAGTAGAGTGGTTGTGATGTGTAATATGAAAGTGAAGTGCTTGTGATGTATGATATGAAAGTAGAATGGTTGTGATGTGTGATCTGAAAGTGGCGTGGTGGTGTTGTGCAATGTGGGGTTGATGCGAAGAGAGAAGCGTAAAGTGTGAAGCGTGAAGTGGTGCGAGAGTAGTATCATCATGGAAATAGAATAGTGAAAAAATGACGAAGAAGTCGTGTGGAAGCAGTGCAAGAGTGATGTAGGAGTATTGTGTGTCTGGTGTGAATGCGAAGTAGAAGTGGCGTGAAAGCAATGCGAATATAGCGTAAAACTTGCGTGGACGTATCGGTGAAAAAGTCAAGAAATGGTAAAAGACGTTCCCATTAAAGCAACTTACAAAGATTGACAGCCCTTGTTGCCTTAGCTGATTCTCTATCAGCCACGACGTTCCCTTGCCCGTGGACTGAAAACTCTCCGCAGAGCCCAAGGAAGGCGAACGAGATAACACTAAAGTACACAATCTTCATCCTTAATCTAAAACCTGCGGAACTACTAACTATCTCCTACAAATCTGGCACCCGATGTTCACAAGACTAACATATATTTCAATACTAACGAGACACTTGTACTTCTTTGTAACGCTCCTTATCCGATTAAAAACTACAGCCAAGAAAATCACCGCTCGTTCCCCAGCGATACCTAATTGGCGTTGGCTCTAATTCGTTTCAGTGCCGGTGGGCATTGTATCTACTGGCCGAGATATCGCGTGCGGAAATCGGTCAAGCAACTGAGCGTAGTCTCGAAACCCGGGACCACCCCTGCCCGTTCTGTTTTAGGTGTGTTTGTCCACTGGTTGCCGCGGGGATGACCTAATCAATTTCTCGTATCAACGCACTTTGTCTCCTGCCTATACCCTCCTCTTCTTTTTTCTCGAATTCTTGATCGCCGATACAACGCACGAAACGGAGCGGCTCCGCGAGTACGCGTCGCGAACGCTGAGAACCGCGACACTCCGCCGTGAATTTGCATGTCGGTGGTCGCGTGCCGCGAGATCCCTTTATCTCGTAATTGACCAGAGGATCGTTAGCTTTTCCACGGCACACCGTTTGAAACTTTAATGCAGATGCAACATCGATATCTTCGTGACTGGTAATCGTAGAAATTTGCAACGCGTCGCGCGCCCTTCGTGCAGAGCCTCTCTTTTTTTCCTTGGAATCGTTTCAACGATTCGCCGAAGCGAGCGTCCCTCGACGGCCAGGTGAATTGCTGGCAAGGTGCGAATTAACGCCTTAAAATAAACGACGCGAAAGCCAAACGCTTCGGACTTTAGTGGTCATAAAGTATGTATTAAACGTTGGTGGAAAGAATGTTGGAGCGTTAGTCGCAAATTGAGTCTAGTATATACCGATACAATCAATTAACACCCTCTCGTTTGTCTTGCCTGTCCATGGAACCTCTACGTCTTCTGCGTTTCTTTCTTAATGGAATCCTGTTTGAATTGGGGGAACTGTGGGAAACTCAGAAATAGTGGAGACACACGTTCAATCTTTATTGCGAATTCATTGTAGAATTTCATTATCCATATGATTTATTTTATATGCACAGACGCGTGAAAAGTCACAGGAAACGGTGGAGGACGAGCATCGACCCGTGTCTACCCAAAAACAATTCTACGTTGCCGGAAAAGGGGGTCGAGAAAACAGATTAGCTAATTGACCGTAAACACGAAACATTTGTGACATGTTTCTGAAACGCTGGCTGAATTCAGATGGTTTGTCAAAACGTGACATGCTAAGCTGGTGGAACAAATGGAAAATGTCCCGAGAAAATAATATCCCTTCCCTTGTTTAATCTTCCTCTTTTACTCATCGCATATTACGTTTCTATTTGTACTTTCCAGCGAGGCAGAAGTTTAAATAAATATCGAACTACACTTACACGTACAAAGTTACCCGTACCGAGACAGGTTATTTATTCGAGTTCTCTTTGATTTTGAATATTTCACGGGCACCCCTATTTTTAGGATGAGCCAATGCTGCCCCGGCAATGACACGCGAGTTTTCATTACTCCGCTTTAATTGATAATGACGCCAGATGTATACCCCGCACAGAAATAGAACGGCAAAGAATATGCCGACGAGGATCAATAAGAACACAACTGCCAAATTGTCGAGGTCGAAGCCCGCGTTGACGTCCTTGTCGGGTGGACAGCTCACCCTCGATGGGTTCTCGTCCCACCACTTTCTCTCCAGCTCGTTTAATCTCCTCCGGATCGCCAGCTGCGTGATCCTTTAATTAAACGTTAATCAGCTGCGGGGTAAAAGGCGAAATACTATGGATAGTAACAGCGAGATGTTATTTAAAATCGCGCCGCTGGAGCGGAATAATCCTGGATGCTCACGCGTCGTCGATTTTCCTCTTCAACGGGGATCCCTTTTGCACGGCGAATGCGAACGCTTTCCTGTTGAATTCCTCCCCGACCAGCCTGAAGTCGCAGCTCGTCAGCATCAGGTATTTTATGGTCATAGCTTCCGCTATAAAAGCGAACTCGTAAGTGCGGTTTACTTTCCGGACCATCTTCACTGCTTGCTCCACGCTAGGGGCAAATCCTGCATCCTCCATCGCGTAATACATCTTCGTGAACTTGTCTTCCAGGGGATAATCCCAAACGGCGTACTCGGATCTGTTCCATTCCGGTATACTATCGTCGAGTGTCATTCGCCTCCAGATGCTGCAACAAACATATTTGTCGCGCTGTCGTCGATGCAAAGTGTTGTCAAACTGCTTGGTTAAGCCTCACTTGCTATTCTATGCTTTTATACAACGTGTAATTAATTGATACGGTTGATAAAATGTGCTGGATTGACGAAGGAATTTAGGAGCAATCTCTATAGAAAAATTTACAAGTGTACAAGTGTTAACCCTTTGTGGTCACACGGATGTATTGCACCCCAGGAATTTTTCTTCCGAAAGTACATCTATGTCTTTGCCAATATTTCTGTAAATTTTTAGACCTTAATATTAAAATTTAAAAATTTGATGAATTTTAACAAGAAAAGTTACTTTTTACTACCACTATTTTTTAAACTACAAATTTCATCACATCAAAGTTTACATTTCTATGAAAAGACTATTAGAGTATGATTGTATGAGTATTACAAGTGCACAATTATCACTGAAAAGTTAAAAGATTCAAAAATACGATAATAGTAACTCAAAAATTAAGGGGTAACACCACTCTAGGATCGATGTTTTTTTTTTGCTTAAACCATACTTTAGAAAGAAAGGAGGAGACGAACATCGACCTAGATGGCCAAATGTATGGTGCAGGCATTGCAGATTAAAGATAAACAAAAATTTAAAGGATTAAAATGTTCATAAAACTTTAAACGCGTTTTTCTCGAAACCACTTTTTTCAAACTGGGAGGACGAATTTCTCGGAAACTATCGCATGAATCGATTTGAAATTTTTACAGTAGCTTTACAACAATATTCTCTTTGGAAGTACGTAGCCGTTTTTTGATTGAATGTAAACTTTCTTTTTTATAACCAATTTAATGCACATTTTTAGGGCAAAAAATCGATTTATTTCTTAACAACTGCACCACTTCCACAAAAATTGATTAAAAAAGAAACCCCTACGTACTTCCAAAGCCAATTGTATATAGATTATAAATTTTTTTTATTTTTTGTTCCACGACTCATACATGCCGAGAAATCCGTCCTCCCGTGGCGGTGTTTTCACAAAAGCTGTTTTCGACGACGGGCTCTGTCGTTGCCATTTTGTATGAAAATGACACTAAAAAAATTATTTTTCGTACTTCAATATGTGTTAAATAAACCCTCTGAAAAGAAATTCTGTTCCGTTTGTCACACTCCCAAAATAAATTGTCAAATTTAGGTATTTTTTTCTGCCTCTAGAGTGGTGTTACCCCTTAAGCCGGAGTGCAGTTGAACCCCATGAGACCAATTTCTGATTATAAGAAGGTGTGACCACGAAGGGTTACGAGCGAAGGAGTGTCTTACATACTTGTAAAGCGTGTCCTCCGCCTTTTTCATCCGCTCGAAGTATCTGAACGCGGAGGAGTTGGCCAGGGTGGAGTACTCGACACGATACTGCTTCCTCAGGTCGTCCATAGACTCGATGTCCCTCTCTAATCTCTCGATCGTCTCGTAAGCCGCGAGATTGGCCGTGTACGCGGCCACGATGACGAAACAGAACAACCACCAGGTAGCAGCTGCCACTTTCCCCGATAAATTTTTAGGGATGTCCCCGCCCCCTTGAGGGGTGACCGAGGTGAACGCGAACCAGAGGCACTCTTTCAGGGAGCAGAATCGATCGTCCGGCTCGTCCCGATACCTTCCACGGTTATTCCGATAGCTGAACGGCGAGTATCTCTCGAGAATAAATAACAGAAATATGGTTAAGAGGAAGGCGAACGCGAAACCAAGCCAGACCTCTAACTCCAGGATCATTAGGAACCTGAGGAACGGGACCTGCCTTTTCTTCTTCAGCATCATTACGGCGAAGCCACTTGGCTTATGATAGGGGATACTGAAGTCGATCACCTGGAGAAAACAGAGTCAGTGACTCTCCAAATAATTCAATTAACGCTTAGAACGCATAAAACTTCGTTAAATATTCACACGGTATTTAAAACCTTCCACGAGTTACCGAAACTAACCACTTCAAACGAATAATGTGCAATTATCTCGTGAACTATTCCACGTGAAAAGAGAATACACGAATTTCGAGTTTTGATTCCGCGTGGGTAAGAGTCAATAATTTTCACCTGTTCCCTGTCAGACGTGATCCATATCGGCCCCACGGCGATGTCCGACGTGTTCTTCATTAACTCGTAGACCATACCGTTCCAGCCGCCGCTCGGATCTCTGTGCCCGTAATGCTCGTCGAACGATTCTCTGATGGTGTAATCGAAACCCGCCAACGATCCAATATCGTTCAGGAGATCGATGCAATATCCGTAAAAAGTGCCAGCGCTGCTATTGTACATGACATATGGTGGAGCGATTCCCGTTACTGCTCGGTGCAACGGTCTCGTTCCAATGCCCATTGCTTATTTCTCTCCTTTCACTCTCCTCCAGGAAACAACCTTATAGACGCAGGATACAGGATGTTCCGTTTAAATTCAGTTATATAGATATATACCCTCGAAACAATTTAACTAGTGATCGATAGGAACGTGAAGATGTACTCTCACTGTCACGTTTAATTGTTTAAATATTTTAATATTAATGATTGTGATGCCTTTATTATACCTCGTAGTTCGTTCCGGTCATTGTTATATAGTCTGTCTATTGTAAACTAAAATGATAATTTTGGGCACTAAGTACTAGTAACTGTAAACCTTGTTGATTAAGTTCTTTTATAACTATGGGATTTCCCGTCCCGTTTATATAATAATAATAATAATAAATAAGCATAATATTCTTACAATCCGTCAGTGAGGGATGTTGGAAGCGATAGATAACTTTTCAACAACACACGTTTCCCAATGAAGATGAGGAAACAGGAGTTAAGATGCTTGGAAGCAGATTACGACGATCCGTCTGACCATTCACGGACTTGCTCTATTGGCAATTAGTGCCAGCAAGCCTTTCAAAGAAAGGGTCACGGATTGCGCAGCACGGAGCCCGGGGTCTGTGATCTTTGCAGAGATTCGAACCGTTACATCTAATTTACGAAGTACCGGAACTATAAATGACAAGGTGCCGAGGAACGCTTTGAGGGGTCCGTTTCCGAGGAAGTTCGCGGACACCTTCCAGCGACGAATCCCGTCGCAGTTAAGGCATTATTAATCTTCCGGGACTACTGTCGGCGTTATATGGAACTCCGATCGCAATCGCTAACGGCGTGCAATGCCATAAATTTCGCGACTAAACCCGGTGCCACGGTTTTCGGTAATTAATGCGACGAGGAACGGACATCGAGATAAAGCCAGCTCGCGAAGCTCTCGCGTTCGCAAGAAACCTTTGCCCATCCCCCAGCATGCCTATGTATTCGACAGGGTTCTCAGGCTCCATTTCTAAAAATAAATCTTTCACTATCTGCTCGCTTTTAACTACCCCTTCCTGCACAACGCAGCGCCTCGAAGACGCAATCACAGAGACACAAGTTAAAGAAAGTTTGAAAACTGTAATCATTCCTAAGGATTAGCGTCGACTCACAATGCAGGGAGGTTGAAAAGGATTGTTGGAAACTTTAGAGATAGAGTAATGAAGCCCACTTTTCCTTTTCGATTTCCCATCAAAGGAATCGATCAAGTTTCTTTTAACCAAGCTTCACGAGGCACCCCCGTACACCGAGGATCTAGACGACGACCGAAGTATTCAGCGTTCGCTATCGATAACCGATAAGATTAATACTCGGAGACCGCGGGTAGTCCTGGCAAGATCCCCCCGAGCAATTGGACAATCAAGGGCCGTAAATCTTTAACGAAATAAGGGGAGCACGGCTCGCGTTACTAGCGATATAATTACGGGATCTGGTTGAATCGCAAGCTGGAGGGGGTGGGTATCTATGGAGCGCGATCAGTTATTAATTCGTCGGTAACCTTTTAGCGAGCTCCGATATCGGGATCGTAAATTTATTGCCGTTGGCATCGGCTCGGCCGCGACAAAGGCGAGCCAATTCGGCTTTGCCGGGGAATTAACGACGCAAATTTATGGCCCGAGTCACCTCGACCTTCCCTATCCTTGTTTATTTTTTTTCCACCAAAATATTGCTCGCGCATCGCGAGCCCGCGGCCGGCGGGCGAGATGGCCCGCGGGATTAATAACAGTCGTGAAAAAAGAAACAGTCACTCGCGCCGACCATCCCGCGGGGGAAGAATTGGATTATGAATTCTATCGCCGGACGGCAAGGGGGAGGGGGAATGTGTGTACTCCCGTTTATCCGACGGGCGAGCTTTAATTGCCTCGTGACATGGGAAACCGATAGAATAAACGGAAAAACGGGTAGCCGTCTGAAACGGTAAATTGTTTAATTAACAGCGCACTACCGTCGCCCGGCGATAAAAGGCAAATCGAGTCAAAGGGCAAATCGCGCTCTCCCTTTTCATTGCCGCGCCGACGATACCGCTGGACCGTTACCGACTCTGTCCTACAGTGTGTCGGCGAAACAAATCCTCTGAAAATTTCATTAGACTCCCAACCCCTCATACGCTCAATTAATCTGTCTGTTTTTACACTGCCTCCACTGCTCGAGCAACAACCCCTGTGCACCGTCCTCACTGGTTTCCGACACTGGTGCATCATACTATATTTTGCCACTGTATTAGAGATTTACAAGCTCTTACGATACCTCGGCTGATTTCACAGGTGCCACGGATTAACGAACCTAATCACCGTTAAATTTCACGAAGCTGGTGGTGGCAGGTAATTCGGCGGGTGGTTGTCGCGAAGTTGCAGCGTCTGCTGGAAAGTTTCGACGACTAGAAGGAAGTCGTCTCCGTGTTCCTGAGCGGTGAGTGTAAATCTTGGGGAAGCCTGATCCTCTGACTGGTCTGTGTTTCCATACACTGGTTGCCGCGGGGATGACACGGTCAAAGCTTACACTTCTATCTCTCTCTCTCTTTTTCTGTCTCTCTCTCTTGTTTCTCTGCCCCCCTTTCAACCCCCCAGCTATCGCTCCCACCCTCTGTTTTTTGCACAAAGTATTTCCTTCCCACGACAATGCCTGGCACTATAGTTAGGCGGTGTACTGTAAATCACCAGCGAGCTCTTTCCACGTATTCGCACGCAAATTGGGGCACCTTGACATGCATACACATAGACACGTCCGCCTGGTTTCCCGTTCTCTTCGATTTTCCCAGCGTACGATATTGTCAGCCCGGCCGTGCGTCTATTCGGTGCTCTTTCGGCGATGTTTATCGTCTAACCACCGTGCGGGACGAAAATTAAGTTTTCGATGCTTAGCTGACTAGTCGATCAAGTCGAGTTTGTGATGTCTATGAACGTTGTTAATTCAACCTACGATTTGAAGGGTAAGGGGGAAAAATAGAGAATGTCAGGAAGCAGCGTTATCGGGAAAATTAAGTTTCAATACTTTGGTCCACGAGTGAAGAAGCAAGGTTCAATGAATTTTATATAAGAAAATTATATAAGAAAATTTTTTTATATAATTTTCTTTTTTAAGAATTTCTTCTGTTACCTTGACGAGAGAAGCTTGAAGTTTATACTTAGGGAAAGAGTGAGGACATTCCGTATTTTTTCCAGTGCAGAGTGAACATTTCCTAAAATATTTCCTAAAAAATTTAACGTTATCTTACGGGAGTACTTGAATTTTATGACCCTTTGTGATTCGACAGTCTGTAGTCCCAGTTGCCATCAACATAATATATAATATATATAAATTTATAAATAGTAAGTACACCTTTCCGTGTTCTACATTCAAAGTTCTTTTAATAAGGGACAATCTTCGTTGTGTTTTTGTACCTTAGTAAATTATGGAGAGCTGTTTCGAACTGAAGTATCTTGTTTTAAACAGTAGCTTTCGATGATGTCAATATGATATGAAAGGCCTCAAAGAGGTTCTTGAAGTGTATCAAAGATAAAGGTAATAGAGATTGTTGAAGACGCAAGCGTGGCTCTTGTCACGTAACCCTTTTACGAGCCACCCTTAGCACCCTTTACCTGGCTGGTTTTATATGTTTAAGGGGTAGATTCTCTGACCAAGAAAACTTCCAATACATTCCTTCGATATAATCCCCCGATCGACAACACCTCAACGCGCCTCCGCTTTAAATGCAATCGTCAAATTAATTGGAGCCACTCCGCTTCTGAATTTCATTCCGTCGCAAGTAACGCGACCCCTCGCGCTCGTTAGATGCTCCTTGAACCGCTGGATACGTAATTCCTTTAATCGACAGCCACTCAATCGACGTCGTAGCGCAGGAGGCATTTCGGGGTAGAAAGTGGCTTTGTGCGATCCACGCGACTGCACAATGCAACCCCGAACGTGAACGAAACAATCTGGCGCATGTGACACCTTACTTCTCTACCAGTCTAAGCGATCTTCGTTTCATCGAAGCACAATTTCAGATTCCAAAATACTAAAATCGAATAGACAGCACATTTATTATACAACAATTTTATTCTATCGTCTTCCGCTTTACCGCGACCATTGAATTCCGCCCGCATTGTCCAAACAGCGTTTACGAAATTTGAATATTTCCCAGCCGGTCCGTGGGGCGTTCGTTAAAAATTCACGGCCCGGTTAAAAATTCAGGGAGCACGTTACACACGTGCACGCGCGTAAACAAATGCTGACGTTTAATAAAATATATCGCGAGCCAACCGTGGCCACTCTAATAAATTTAAAGGGCGTTGGAATATTCTCGCGTCGGGGCTCCCAGGAAGCTTCGTAATTTCATTTGCAAAACACGCGGGAGATGTTGTGCGTGCACGTAGGTACGTTCAAACAATGCAGTCCCATGCACCGTCTGAAGAGCCGTCGTAAGCTCCTTTCTTAGCCACAATTACGTTATTAGAGGCCAACGAAAAGTTCCACCGGCAGGGCGGCCGCCCTTATCGAAAGCATTCGCGAAAATTACGTAATTCTCTGCAGGGAGGCCGGCCGGGGAGCGTGGAATGTGGTATCTGGGTGAATATCAGGTAGCTACGAGCGTGGCATGCTTATTCCCAGTAACAGTTATGGAAATAACGACTATTATTATCGTCGATTTATTCCTGATCGCGTACACGTCCCTTTTGTCGAGCAAAGTGTTATCGAGTCTGCGCCGGGACGCATAAAGATCGCGACGCACAGATTCACAGTGAAATTAAAAATTAAAACTCCATGCTCCTTAGCCACTATATCTAAGTAGGTACCATTATTATTAAATCCTTGTAATCTTCAGAAATAAATTGCGCTGTAACGGGTTGTTTAAATGGCTTTACGTTTCCATCTTGAAATGGTGAGGGCTTCGAGAACGATTGATGATTCACTTAAGTCTCAAGCGATACTCCGACAGACGAGCATCGATCTTGTGGCCGGACGATTGCAAATAGTCAGGCAAGTTCGATATCGAAATGCAAACTGTCGTGAGAAGGGGCACATCCCAGGTGCCACGATATTGGGCCCGACGTTCTTGCTGCAAAACCACAGGGACGCACGAATTCTAAGTATTTAATAACACCAGCCGCTGACAGTTCAATAACCCGAGTCCTTTCCAGTTTCCAACTCGGCCGCGGCGGTCTGACCGCAATGTCAATTTCGAGTTCGCTGCACGCGCTCCTACCGCCCCCATTGTTTCGTGTCTAGCTCACGGCCACCAGGGGAAATCGCTTTTTTTTCTAAGTTTATTTTAACAATAAGTGCGGTCCCATTGTTCAAGGACCATTCAACTATACACCATTGATTTTCATACCGAGAGTAGATGGTTGGGTACGGCGTTTGGGACGGCAACGGAGACTTTGGGGCCGCGAATCATGAGATTACGGGTCATTAGTGTGATCCGAGGCGAACGGAACGGCCTCATTAAGCGATGACTTTCCAAGAAGGTACCGTGAGTGCGGATAGAGGTCTTCGGCTACATTCCACGGTATATATTCCGTCGAGCTTTTGTCTCTGGTCGAAGAATAATGGCGACTGCCAGTCCCACGCGTGCAACTTCCCCGTTTCTTTCTTCAAAGCGTAATCGACGGTCCATTAAAGGGAATTACTTTGGCCAGCGGGAACGTCGCCTCGATTGAAGAACGGATTTTGGAGGTTCGATGGTTGGAATAGTCGGCGAATTATCTCCCAACGACGATCCCTTAAATAATCGCAACGAAAGCGGTGCTAGACGGTAATTGCGGGGTTCATAAACGTCGGGTCCGTTATCAATTTCCAGCGATACGATCGCGCGATAGGTGGGATACATATGTCGCGCGGGCAAAGTGTACGTGTATCGTCGAATTTAATAAACCAATATCGCCGCCAATTAATTTTTTGCTCACTTAACGCCCGTGGCCACGAGGGATCCAGATAACCGTCCATTTATCACTGCTTTCCGGCTGTAATTTGACATTATATCAGTTATTTATTGCTCGACACGCAGCGGTTTCCAAACTCCCGCTGCCTCTGATTTTTACGAGCGCTTCCATCGTTCGGGAACGAATAAAGCATGAGTTATTCCAGCGAGGAGCTTAGTCTCTCAGAAGCAGAACGAGGAAATCAATGTCGAATTACCTGAGACTTATTACGTTTATCTTGCACAGGGCTTCAGATAATCGCTGCTAAGAAGTAGAAGAAGAGAATTCGTAGGAAAGCGTTTAAAGCTGTGTCCAGGTTCTTTGATCCTCTTCTAATTGTCAGGTTCGAGTGGAATCAGTGGGGAATGAAGCGGAAAGAGGGTCGCCGGGGGTGAAATGGGCGGAGTAGGAATCGTGTGCGTATTTTCAATGGGCATTAAAGCGGTCGCCTAGCCGCGAGGAAGAAAATGAAAGGGCAGCCACGCATTTATCTAGAATCTCGAGGGAAAGTTTCATTACGAGGGGGCTGCAGCAAAGAGAAAGCTCGAGTTGCTTCCTATCGCGATTTGCACGTTCGTCCAGCTCGCGTGGCCCTCGAGAACCGATGCCTAATGCTCGCCATTAACGATTCGCCAACGTCCTACCTAATTACTCCAACGTGCCCCGCGATCGCCCTGATTACGCGTGTATTTCTTCCTCTGCGAGTGCCGCTTGAACTTTTAGCCACCCAGATCGAGCGATCCTTTGTTCATCGTGAACCAGGGACCGTCGAAGGAACGAATGTTTTGGGGGTGTTTCGAGGTGCGCCGGGTAAATGAAACGACAAACGTGTCAGAGCGTCCGCGATCCCCGATGGGCCAATTTTACAGCGACCTACTCGCCGCGAGGAAACACGGAAGATTGCGATCGTTCAAGAGGAAAGGGCACGAGCGTGCACGCGGATTTACAAGCAGCGAGATTACGTTATTCTTTCCAATCGTTATTCATTTTAATCGCGGCCCTGCATTAGGCACCAGAACGTCGACAGGTTCGATGCCTTGGCGCGATATCCGCGGGGTGGGAATTAATCTTAATGAGAAACTAGCGGAAGAAATCGCGCCGCGTTGCATAAAACATTAATCAGAGGCATTCGCGTGGATTTTATAAACTTACCTCGATAACGAACTTTCCAGGCCCCCGCCGGCGGACACTCATGTATTTTTCATTAAATTCGGCACAACCATCTCTATGCATATTTCGTCGCTCTCTTGTCGCTCCCCCTGCGTCGTTGCCCGCGACGTTAACTTTTCCGCCCGCGCGTGTAAAAATAAACCGCGTCGATCGCAAGGAAATGAGTCCACCCTCGGCGCGAGGTGGTTGGCAGCGGCCCCTCGGGACGGAATTCAGGAGGAGGATAAACAAGAGGAATCAACCCTCCGGCGGACTTATTTAAACGCCACAAATATTGGCGCACGCGTTGAAAATTTTTACCCTTCGGGCAGCTCTCGCGTTAATCCTGGCATTCTCGGCTCGAAGGGAAGCCGCGGCGTTGGCAAACGAGGACGGCAGCGACGCAATGAAATTCCTCGGAATTTCCATTTCGCGTAGCAAGAGGGTGGCAAATTCGCGCGTGGTGCTCGGTAATGGGCAGTGCAATGGCGAGGCCGATGATTCCGTGCGAAGGAGCAGGTAGAGAGTATAGGATAACGTTTCCTTTTAGTAACCGTGCAGCTGCTTGAGGATTGATTCCACTTTCAATACCGATCCTCTGGAAAAACAAACTTGAGAGATCGTATCGGCGACGAAATTCGTTTGGGCGTCGAGTGTCGGGTTCTCTTTGCTCCGATTGCAAAGAGGGAGGACGCGATCGCGCTGGCGAAATGCCATTCATCACGAGAACGCGCTTAAAAGGGTGAAGGGGCCTGTAATTTCAGCGGACGATTTGTCGGCGGTTCAACGTCGCGTGAGTCGCGGCAGGCGTACGCTCGTACTACTCGCGGCTCGTATGAAATTCCAGCAAAGTGCCAGTCGCCGCCGTTAAATCTCTCCGCGGGGCATTAGATACGGTCGCGTCGGCTGCGTCCTGGCTCCATCGATCTTGCCCTGTCACGCGTGAACGCGCTTCTCTTGCAACGGACTCGATTGGCGATTAAACACTTTCCCTCGCGAATAATAATAACGCACATCACAGCCCCCGATTTGGGATTATTCAAACGAGTGTATTATTTATAAACAGACGGCACGTCCAGCCGGGTTCGCAATGCCGACGATTGCGGGGCATTGTTTTAAATCAACGTCACGCGTACGAGAGTTTTTGAAACGGCGCATCGCGGACGCGTTTTCGAAGGCGAACAATGAGGGGGCGACAGCCGATACAATCGACGCTCGATGCGAACGGGTGTGAAAATAAATCGACGAATTTATCTTGTTCCCACAGCGAATTAAAATTTATAATTGCGAGACCGGGGCCGTATAATGGCAACGGGAATGGCGGACCCGTTCGTTTAGCCCTCGAATACGAGCGGCGTTCCGCGTCGCGACGCGAATTTTAATACGCGCACGCCGAGGCTTTGTTCGCCGGAGCTTCTGGCAGCTCGACACCGCGGATCCCCGCGCTTTAATTTTCATTTTTCGAATAGCCATTCGCGTGCACGCAAAGCTCCGGGGGGAGAAATGGTTGGGAGGGGGGTCGGGGGTGCTTTCAGGAGATTAATCACACCCCGAAAAGGGTTTCCACATTTTACTGGTACATACGGTGTATCTCTGTGTGTATATATATATTCTGTCTTTTTTCTTCTTCCCTCATTTTATTTCATCCTCACTTTTCACCCGCGGCAGGCGCACGAAATTCCGAACGGGACCGGCCCTCGAGTACCGCGAGCCACCTCTCCTCTATTTTTTCTCACCCATCCCCTGCATCCCGCCGGTTACTGCGAAGAATACCACGCGACTCGATGTAATTAAAACCCCGGGGCCCGGAATGAAGCAATTAAAGGTATCGTCGTTATCTCCCGTGCAAGTCGACACGCCGAGAATATTGCCGATCGTGTGGCATTCCTCCGTAATACGCGGAAGATACCTGATGATACGGACTTTCTAAACAGGCACCCCACCTTTCTGCTTTCTCAATCTTGAAGCTTTCACGGAGACCCAACCGCGTTCGTGGTTCACGGTTTTAAACGAAGGTTAAAGGCGGTGAAATTGTACGAGAACCGTACAGGTGGGCCGTCGGTTAATCCAACTCGGGATACAGAATATGCAGATGAGGGCGGAGAGACTTCCGGCTTGAAAATAATTAAAACGATTCACGGTCCGTGGGTACTCGGCGATATTGAAGCTGGGAACGGAGAGGGAGATTCCACCAGAGGATGTAATGAATTCGACGGGACGGCGAAAAGACAGCGGACCGAGTTAAAGCGGGTCTCGATGGAAACCGCGCGAGATTTCGTGCGCCTTCCGGTGCATCGGCGGAGATTCCGCTCTCTCGCTTACAGTGCGCTCCTCGCCCACGGATGAGACACGTATAATCAACAATCGCAACGGTAGATTCGCCCATTCACGCCGCGTTCCGCATGCTACACGTACACCAATGCTTGTGTTTTTCTGTTCGTCGAGTTCGGTTTTTCATATTTACACACTCAAGCGGCAGGCTCACAATGAACGCTCGATGGTCCGCGTTTCCGGGACGCGACCGGAGCGTTTCCTCTCTTTCCTCCCCCAGTCTCTCGTCCACTCTCGCTCTCCTTTCCTCGTTCCAGGCAACTTCGTCGCCCGGGCGAGCGTAATTTCCTTGGCCGCTCTATCGGCAAGCGTCTGGTTCGATTTGAAAGATTATCGACTATCATTTTCTCCCCGAGAACGGAGACGAAGTTGCCATTGAGCTCGCTACTGGTACCTATCGATAGAAATCAACGGCAGACCGCACGGCTGGGATTGAAATTTATGAAAATTCCGCGTATCGACGAGTATGGCTGGCAATAACCCGGGCGATGGTTGCAATCGGCGAGTATCGAGCACGGCTGCCGGTTGCCTCTCGATTACTCCACTGCTCTCGAGTGACAGGGGACCAATTGATCTCCATAATTGGACCGCGCGCCCGACGGAACGGAATTTCTTTTTAATCCGAGCATTTAATGAATAACGTCGGTTCCGTTGGGTGCCGATCCAGCTGCGATCGACGATTCCGCGGGTGTTTATTGATCGCGGAATCGGTGCCCTTTGCGATACGATACAATCAAGCCTCCGCCAAGAGTCATCGAGGTGCCGTCCGCCATATTGGTGAACCGAGAAGTTTTATTATGCGACCGCGCATCGAAAACGCTTGTGCGCTCGCTTCGTTTCCGGGTGAATCCGATCCGCCAGCAATCCCGATAGAATTACGGTTCCCTGGTTGTTTAGCTTCGCACCTGGTTACTGGATATCTAGTGCGAATTCGTCGCAGCCTGACGCGATCCTCTGAAACGACGCACAAGAGCTCTCGAGGGGTTTACAAGCATTTTACGCGAATCAACTATAGTAAAATACTTCGGCCCTTAAAGTACCTAAACTCTTAAAATACTTCAACGATGAAAATCAACCTTGTTAAATTGCTCTCCAACGACAAACACTTTCACCACCCCCTGCGTTCCAAGTGAATTACGCGCGTAAATTAGAAAACTCGAGCCTGACATTATGTGATCCCGAAAAATCGCGCAGCAGGGGTGGTGTGTTTAACGCAATAAATTCATTCGGAGAGGGAAGCTCCGTGCGCGATTCGGGTCGCGAAACCCGAGCCCCTGTATTGCTATACTTGTAAATCACAACCAATGGAGTATTAGTTTTATAACTAGGTGTGTCTGCGTGTCTGTGTATATATATATAATATGTATGTATATATTATACGTATCTAGCGTAGTGTTCCTCTCGATCGGGCGACCAGGCCCAATTACGCAATAATTTATAGAAGATCCGTCGCACGAATTCGCGGATCGACCCGCAGCACTGCGCTCGATGAAAAGGTACAAAACTGGTACACGAGAGAATACAAAAGTGGAACGATTTCAACAACAAATATTTTTCGACAACGGTCCACTGGGAAAATTATACTGTCGCTGGGAAAAGAGAAAACTGGTGGGAATGGAAATACAAAATTAGCATAGAAGGGAATGAAAACGTTCTGCTTTTCGATCCGCGAAGTGCTCCTCGAAAATCAACCTGCTGATACGGATGTACAAGTCATGGCTTTATGTAATATTTAATATAGTACAATAATATATCTACGCACACCCGGAGATCTTATCCAAGAACGACAGCGAAAGTTGGCGCGCGAACCACGTTCAAGCACGACCCCTTGTTTCGAAGCGCACCCCTGTTTCCTAGCGATTTCATTTAAGGGAGGGAGTCAAGAAATTTGGAGACATGTGCTCGCAAGAATAGACAAATCGATTGGACTATATTGATTGGACACTTTTTGACCATTTTTGCGAGCAACGAATATCTTCGCAGGGATTGACCATTTTTAATTGTAATGTAATGCATAAGTAGAAATTCGGAGGTGTCCCTTAAGAAGACCCGAAAAAAACGGGGTCGAACGTTTGTAACGAGTTCGATGAATATAGAATGCAAGGTCCATCCACTGGAATTATTATAGTGTACACTGCTCGACTACTCGCAGTGGTACGACTTTAAAATTAGCCCGTCCTGTGGCACCCAGTCGCGATGGAAAGCAACGAGTTTAGACCAAGTAGAACGAAAGAAAGCAGGCCAACTGCTAAGACACAATAGGTAATGACACGAGGACGATACGAGGGGGCATGTTTCGAAAACTTCCTAATTGCTCCAGCCAACGTAATTGCTCTAATTTCTCGAGTATTCGTTCGTGCCAGCGCGAGGATACACACGCGATACTGTTTTTTCGTTCCCCGAACGAACGATCGGGGCTCCGCAGCGGGGAAACGACCGTGAAACGAGTTCTTCCGTGTGCATGCCATAAAACTCATTTCAACCGGGGCCGCGCTCGCGTCGGGGTCTTTCGCTCGCCAGGAAACTTTTCGCGTTCGTCCCAACGAATGTTTAGCCCCGAAATTTCGTGTTTTTTATCCTCCATTTGGCACATCACTCGATGAAAAAAAAGGGCAATGCCGGGGAGAAAGTTCGAACACCACGTCGATGCGGGTGAATCCGTTGCGAGCGTGATGTCTATTCAACGCCCGCGGTGCATGGGACAAATCCTGCGGAAACTTCGAAAGCGCAACAACAAAAAGGGCATGAAGCGAAAGAATGAAAAAGGTAAAAGAGAGGGATTGGCTTGAATAAAGAATAGTGCGAAGCTGCACGTAATTTCTATCAATGGTAGGTATTTTCTTTGTTCGAGGAAATACCTGGTTACAACCTGTCTGGATGTTGAATAACCGCGTTCGTACAAAACACAGCCAATAAATTACATTGGAAGATGAACAGAAGAAGCTTCCGAAGGTTGACCACTTATCCCTATTGACGGGTGAATCCCAGTGACAGACGTGGGGCAGGGTTATTAGCGAGTCAGTCCAATAAAAATCAAGACGCAGGGCTTAATGAAGAAAACTCGCGGTAACCGCTTCACCTGGTTGCTCGTTTGTCAACTTAACAGGAGGAGTGCGATGCCGGTCGCGTTTTACGAGCACTTCGGGGGAGCGCAAAGTCCTGCTGGAATTCGACGCTAGCCCAGCGTAATATTCACTGCCGCGTTAACACAGTTTGCCATCGTAAATGGGACCGGATAGATACGGGACGAGGAAAAAGGAAGTATCCGTTTTAAAGACAGCAGGGGCAGAGCGAAACGACGGTGACGTTGGCGACGTGACAACGCGGAAAGTACGGAGGTGAGAGAGGGAGCTGGCCGAGGCGTGCAAATACCGCGAGTGGAGAAAAGAAACGCGGGGGTGCGCTCCCCTTTTCCCCGGGGTCGTGCTTTAACGTCCAATTAAAACTATTCAACCGTCGCGTTCAATTCCCCCTTGGATAGGAATTCGCGCCGGATTGGACAGTGCCACGGATAAAGTAACGTTCATTTGTCTATCCTAATAATTAAAAATCCTTGTGTTGCCCGTAGCACGGCTACGAACGTGTTCTCACAACCTTATCACAACCTTATTATAGAGTGCCCTGGTGACGAGGTCGAGTGTTAATGCTAACCATTTCGCGGCGTATCCCCCACTTTCCGCGCGTCACAACCCTCCCAGACGCAATACACGACATCCGTTCAACGATCCTTGCCTCGCCCCTCATCCTTTCACCCTCTGTTTACTTCCGCTTCCTTCGTTCGATTTGGCGCGACACTCGAGGGGACGGCAAACGTGAACGAACGTGTCGCCAATTCCCTCGCTTAATCGGCGACGAGTCGTTTAATTCAACCCTACGCGCTCCAATCCCCGCGTTAACGCGTGATACACAAGCGTCGATGATCGACGTCGCGCATCCCCTTTTGCACGGATTCCCGTGAATGATCACCCTGCTCTCTATTCGAAAGAATTTCAATCGACGTCGACCACGGTTGCGAAGCCCTCCGTTTTGAAAGCAGGAAGAGAAGCTGACGCTGTCTCCTTGCGTCGCGTCAACGCACCTTGAAACGCGGAGGGTTGAACTTTATATTCCGCCCGCGCGGAATGCAGCCATCCTGTGCACGTTATAGCTGCGTGTCAATGGGAAGAAAACTCCGAGGCGACTTAAATATAATTTTATACAGAGACATGCGCCGTTCTCCTGCTTCTTCCACCGTGTGTGTTGGGGGATAGTCGTCGCCCAGACGTCGACCTCCTTGTCAACGGCGAGCGACGCCTCTTTCACGGTGCTCCCGCCTGCTCGTCGCTTCTTTGTTATTAATATTCACAACCATAATACTTGCAATTGATAATGAATGGGTAGGGTCGCGTCTGTCGCGCGTTTAAGATACGCGGGACGCCACCTCGTCTCGTTATCGTTGCTAAGAAGAACTGCACCGTGGCGATCAACGTTCTCTCGAGAAACTTTCTCGCAAGCGTTTTAACAGTATATTAAAACGGTTTCATCGGCGACGAGTACGGGAAACGAAATCTAATTTCTATGATTGCCACGTGACAAGGGGAACTACGATTCATCTTCTCGTACCGAGAAGAACTTGACGATCGATAGAGTGTTGACGATCATAGTCGACTTACGGAGATGCAATTGACGCGGTTCCCCCTGAAATTTCTACTACGATAAATAGCTAAAGTGCAACAGCGGGATCTATCGACGTACCGGAGTGGCTCCGTCTCAAAGAAGGAACCTTGACTCTGTTAGTTAATCGGGAGACCCTCGATTGGCCGTCTGCGACCATGGACCGAGACGTTTCAGAGGAGTCTTTGAAGGGAAGAAGGTTGAACGTCGAGGAAGCGAGTAGTCGACATCAAACAAAACGTTCTTTCACGAGAGCCACTCGAGAGAACGATCATCGGCCATCAGTGGGATGGTAACCATCCTCCATTGTTCCACGAATAAATCCCCCGGCTCATTTTCTGCCATTAAAAGACCGGGAGAAGGTCGAACGGTGGTGTATCCACCTACGGCTGCGATCTTAGCTAACGGGTACTTTGATACAATGCGTGCGCGTGACCGTCTAGGTTACGTAATCTATCTTCTAAAACGTTTTTAAGATCGGAGTCTTGGTCGTTTTCGTAGAAAATTTCCTATCCGTAAACGCGGGTCGCTCTGCTCGCGTCGACGATTGGCGGCAACAAGGGTCCCGCCAGCATCTCGTGCCTTCGAGCGTCCATCGAAAGCAATCCATTGATTCTTCATCGATTCTCCATCGAGTAACACTTCGTAACTTTCCAAATCGAGAGCTCGAAAGATTCGACGATGCATTTCTCATCGACCCACTCAACGATGGTTTGAATCCCCCTTTTTTTTCTTCGTACGGCACTATTTCAGCATGCTCCCTTGGAGGGATACGGCACGATCCGCTCGCGGAGCCGAATTTCTATGCAGCGGCGTTTCAATCGCGCCTGTCGAAGACGCGGCACCGAGAAGCCGCTCGTTTCTCAATTGGCCACGATCGAGGGGTTGCGCCCGACGCGTTATCGCGGCGGGAATGGGTGCAGCGTTAGCTGAGAAGACGGAACGATCCAACGGCTGCGGGGACGATTTAGGTACTTCATTTCCTTTAGATCCGTTATCCGTGCGCGCCAGCTCCCCCGGCCATTTCCCGGGATTAATGGAGCAACTTTAATGAAACGACCGCGTCTGCACGCGGGTAACAGCCGCCGTGAAGCTGGACTATCGTGTACACTGTTTCAGCGCTTAATCGCAACGGACGCTCCGCTCGGAATCCGAAGAAACTTAAAATTCACCCGACGTCCGCGCGTCACGCGTGACAGCGGCGTTGCGAAACTTCTCCGGTCTTATTCTACTCAGTATCGTCGCTTTTCTTTGCTACTCGTATTTGCGGAAAGCAAATACGAGTCTGAAACGCGATCCTTTCGAAAACCCACGTCCGCGTTCCGTGTATCCGAGGAAAATAAGCGCGAACGTGGAGCTTGGTTTCATTAAAACCACCGAGTAATTTAGATCTCTCGTTAGATGGTTGAGTATCTGAGAAGCTTCTTCGATCGTCCCCGCGGCGAACGGAAGCTGGAACGATCACCGTACCGTGGCCAATCGACGCGTGCTGTTCGCCCTCCCCCGAGGGGCGCCCCGTTGCCGACAACCGGACGAACCGTCGTCCCCCGCGATCGAACGCGATCGAATCGACGCGAATCCCCAGCAACGGGGGCGAGGAGAGTTCCTAAACAAAGCGGCCGGCGGCGGTGTTTCAGCGAATGCGCAGCAGCCTTCTGAAAGCCCTCCTGTAGTCGAGGTTGAAGATCGTGTAGATGAGAGGGTTGAGGGCGCTGTTCACGTAGCCAAGCCACGTGATGAAGTAGACGATCCTGTCCGAGGGGCAGCAGGCCGGGCAGAACGGCACGATCACGTACATGAGGAAGAACGGCAACCAGCAGACAACGAACACACCCATGATCACGCCCAGGGTCCTCGCGGCGCGTCTCTCCTTCGAGAGTGAGATCCTCTGTCGTTCCTCGATGAACTGGTAGACCGTGGTAGTGGTTGCAGCCGGGCGATTACTGCCAATAGTCCTCCTCGAAGACGTGGTCGCGTTTCCTCCTATCGTCACCTCCGTGGGTTCATCGTCGATCAGCGAGGGCTTGGCGTGCGACCGTGGCGTCGATCTTTCGTTATGATTCGTCTCGGAGCTAACTGACTCCTCAGCGTCATCTACCTCGCGATGCCTAGTCGACTGCACCGCGCCCAATCTGCTCTGCCTGGCCCTCTCGCGGAGCCTCCTCCTCGTCGCCAGGAAGATCTCCAGGTACACCAAGCTCATCAGTAGCAGAGGTATGAAGAACGAGCCCAGGGATGAGTAGATCACGTAACCTTGCCTTCGCGTCAACTGGCACGGAGTACCCGGCTCGAGCTCCTCGGGCCAGTCGTTCCAACCAGCCAACGGTGGCGAGCTGATCGCACCAGACAGTACCCACACACCTGCTATCGTCGCCAGCACCCTCTTCAGCGTGCGCTTCTGCGCGTAGTTGATCGGATCGGTGATCGCCCAGTAACGGTCCAAGGCAATTGCGCAGAGGTTGAGGATGCTGGCTGTGCAGCAGAGAACGTCGCAGGTCAACCACAGCTTGCACAGGTGTATGCCGAAGATCCATTTCCCTAGAAGAAGGTACGCTACGTTGAAGGGCATCACCAGTATCGCTACTGCTAGGTCCGCTACTGCTAGGGAGACGATGAAGAAGTTCTGAACGATGCGTAGCGGCCTGTAGGTGAACACGCTCAGTATCACCAACGCGTTCCCTAATACCGTCGCCAGGACGAGGAAGCCCAGTGTCAGGGATGCGGCCGCGGCTTCCCAAACCGGCAAGTTTGAACCTGTTTCCTCCTCTGGTGGACCGCAGCCTGCTACCTCGTAGTCTTCGGTCATCGTGCCGCCTGACTCCCCGCTGGAGTTCATGTTGTCGAGGCCGGTCCCTGGAACAATAGGCGCTCGTTAGCGGTAGGTGGCTAAAGGATGGGCTTTGAATCGATCTCGTTAGCTAGATATGAATAAGTTTCAATTTCTTGCAATTAAGATTACGCCGCGTTCGGTTTTTAATGATTCGGGGATTTTAGTCGAGTGCCTCTTATGGGAATGATTATCGCGAGCACGGGACAAGAATGCGGCTACCTGTGCAACGGGGAAAAGAGTCTTCTGAATAAAGCGTCGTTGAAATATAGAATGAATAAAGATATTGGCTCAATTGATGAGTGCTTGTAGAAAACAATGTAACAGAAAATTAGCTAGGGAGAAACAGGTTTGGTTCTTGTAGTGCTTGCAAGTTTAAATCAATGGCAGATTCAGTTCTTTTCTACGACTAAGAGGTGGCATATACAGGGTGTTCTACCAATATAATTGTTTTTTTTTCATGAGGTTGAACTACATTCATGCAAAATAAAAAAAGTTTCAGTCGAATCGGATAATAACTTTTGGAGATATAGATCCCACCGTTTTGAGAACACTGTTTCGAGAAAAACGCGTTTAAAGTTTTACGTGAGCGCCGAATGGCCGGTTGTTGCTCATGCATTTGCCGGTATTCATATGCCTATAACTACGGGAATTTTACGAATTTCAACAAATCCATTTAAACATGTATTCCGAAAAGGTTGGACATTCGCAAAATGAAATAAAAAAAAAAACGTGTCATGCCTAGTCGGCAAAGAAAAAACTGATTTTTGGGAATTTTTTGTGGGAAATCTAACGTATATTTTTTCTATCTATTTGCTTATTATAAGAGTATATATATTCAGCAACTGTCGGTGATTTTATAATAGAAAAATATTAAAAAATTAACGAATAGCAGCCACTCTCCCGAAAGCTATTTTTTTTACTAAATATTTTTTAATATTTTTCTATAACAAAATCCCCGAGACTTGCTGAATATATGTACTTTTAAAATAAGCAAATAGTTTCATAAAATATACACTAGATTTTCTAAAAAAAAATTCCCGAGAATTACGTTTTTTTTCGCCTGCCAATTAAGCTGACCCCTTAAGAATATTTAGCAATCACAACAATCAAATTTCGTATGTAATTTAAAGTGAGGGAAGTTTTTTCTCTCTCCTGAAAAATTTCATTTTTTGGCAGTTACAGTGTTTTCTACAAGGTCTTTTCAAGTGTCCATGGACCTAACCCTTCTCCTCTAAAATTTTCCGTAGGTACCTACACTCTCGAAGTTTCCCTAAAAGCGGCTCGTGGAACGAACTAGGAAATTCCACTTCATTTGCGAAGCGCCACTGCGCCCTCTCCATAAATATCCCCCGGAGACACTTAAAAAACCCTTTGATGTCACTCTCATCGGCATAATTTTGATTCGTCGCAACGTCCAAGTGCCCTCCGCTCCTTTCACCCGCCTAACCGACTCGAAAATCCCTCTATTCCCGGGCCACATTCGATGTTGCGTTTCAAAGTAATCGCTCGGTTTGAAAAGCCGCCTGGAAAATAATGGCAGAGAGGCGGAGCGGTTTTTTCAAGTGCCGCGTAAATCCCAGCAGCATATTTTGCTTTCACCAAGTCCCTCATCCGCATCCGCCCGTTTTTCCTCGTCGCGCGGCGCTGGATTTTACACGCGGTAGATCAAAGCGATCCGGGGCCCCACAGCCGCGGTAATCCCCGATCGGTGACATCAGAATTTCGCTGATAGCCCGTGCGAAACCCCTCTTTCACCCACGCGCGATTTATGCGCCCTTGTGCCGCGCGTCGCGTTTAGTCCGCCGCTTTGCCGCGACGTTGCCGACGGAAGCGTTCCACCCCCTGTGAATTCCACGGCTAACGAGATCCAACGCTCGAGGATCGCTCCGGCAAGATTGCACCCATCTAGAGCGCGGTTACGCGCAGGATGTTCGTTAAGGGGAAAGAATACTCATGTCGCGGTTATAAAGAACCTGGGAATCGAATAAGCGGGTCGCGAAATAAAGCTCGTAACAAGATGACGAAGCTGGAAGAAGCATCCAAAGCGATGGCACTCTCCCCGAGGATAGCTCGACGGGAGACGCGTTAGCGGGATAGTCAGCTCGAAAAACAAAGGATTCGAAAGCCTGGGATGCTGTTCAAGGAGGAGAGTAGGGGATTAAAACGATTGTCGGGGTTGTTTTAACGCTCGGCTATTCCCCGCGGCTCGTCCAGCACGGACCAATGTTACAACGCGGTTACCATGAAATTCGGAAGTACCTTATCGAGTGAGCACTCGCTTATCCTCCCTGGCACTTTCACCCCTCCCGTCCCGCCCTGTTTATAGCACGGAAATTCCGTGGCATTCGACGCTCGGCCACGGTACAACGAACCATTTCTCTCCGCGTGTACACGCCCCTTCGACTTCGTTATGCAATCTCTGCCGCCGCGCGATATTCGACCACGGGTCATTAGAAATTTAAATCAACGCCGCGGAACGATAGAAATTTCTGTATAAAGCGTACGAGCATTCCGCGCCCCGCCCCTTGTACCTCGCCGCGGGAAACCAGAATCAATTCCGCGGCCTTAGTTCCGGCGCGGTTCATCCCCTATAATAGAGAAAGACCGACGTAGCGCGCAGATTGAAAGTATGATTAGCAGGAAACTAATTAACAGAAGGGAAATATTAATAGATACCCACCAGAGGCGGTTCGCGTTCACCGATACATTTCAGCAGGCCAGCCACGCCGGAGATTCATTTCGCGGCTGTCCCGTTCACCCTCCGTCGAACAGCAGCCCCGTGACAGGGCCGTAATGAATAAAAATCAGAGACGATGGCGACCCGTTTACTCGCGCTTATCAATTTTATTCATCGAGAAAGCTCGATGTATACCGATACCCCGGGCTAGGCACCAATGCCCCAGGAATTTTCGCCAATATTTATACCCGCCTGGTAAATTCCATCTGGCGTTCGTTACACGTTTCACGCCCCCATATTCGCGCGATACGCACCAGCGGGGAAAATGAAATACGCGAATCGTGCCCGATCGCGTTCCTGCTCGGTCGAAAAAATTCGTTACCGGATATTGCAGCGCCAGAAATCCGAGTAGCGGGCGCGAGGAACATATGGCATCCGAAAACACCTAGCGCAACCCCGACAAGAGTAATGATCCCCCGCTGGAAAATGTAGGTAGCTCGAACTTGTAGAACGAGCAGGTATTCGCACGCTAGGAAGACTCCTGCGAATCTGTCGGTCGCAGGTCCCCAGACTGCTTCCACTCGCGATATAACGTGATTCTGCCCGTTCAATTACAGTCCCTCCGTATATACGCTGCGCGCAGCGTCCTGGATATTCTGCTGGGTACACAGGTAAAGCACAGGAAACGAGGATGCTACGCCTCTCAGCATCGATAAACTGGCGACGCACGAAAAAGGAAATCGAATCGCACGGACGGTAGCGTGAGAACTGCTGCAGTATGAAGAAATCCGTCGTTTCCCCCTCGATTCCGAAAACCGTCGGAATCCGTGCAAGTCTATTCGATAGAATGAAGCCGGATAGAACGAGAGCACCCTTTCTAGCTTCCCGGGAATCAATGGTCCGAGGAGAGGCGCCGTTTCACGGTCGGGAACGTAGGTACATGACTTTCGAATTCAACAAGCTCCTTATCCGAAGCTGTTTTGTTTCGCGAGAAACCGTGGGAGGGGATACCCACGCGATACCATTATAGAGAGGAAGTCACGCTCGAGTAGCGAGACGTAGAATCCGCGTTTGAAGATGCCGGAGCGGTGCGCCATTAGTGTGAGTTCCTTTGCGTACGTGCGGAAATGTCAATCGATTCAAAGACGCTCGATTAACCTTTCACTTTCTTGGAAGAGGTAGCGTGGACGGGGAAGTATTCCAAGGAATCGCGAGCCCCTCTCGTGGCGCGCAATTTCTCGTCATTAACGCTTTCAAGTTCCTCTTCCCAACGGAGAGGTTCCCTCGGCTGCCTCGCAGCCTCCGTTTCCTTCGACGAGAAAATGAACTTCGCGAAAGTCTGAGTGCCGTGCAAACACGACGACACGCGGACCATCCCCACCGTTCGTTGTCTCCGTAATTTTTAATACCCGTCCACGGTGCCCCTCGTTTTTGCCGGAAAGATCGATTTCCGGTCTAGACCGTTCCGGGGGCCAGGAAACGCGGCTGGGAGAGACGTCAAGGCGATCTAAATCACTTGAAAGTTGGCCGGGATCGAGGTCCACTCGTGGCCTCCGGATTCCTCTTAATGGAAATCGACGAAATTCAGCAACGACGGGATTGATCCAATCACGTCCCCGTGGTTTTCGATATAATTTCATTAAGCGAATAGCGGTGAATCTCGACAGATCACAGAGCGAGCCCGGCTCGCTGCGCGGCAAACGAAACATATTTCTGGGGCGTTTCATATCAAAGGTAAGCAGTGGTACACGGAGAAACGAGAGTCTCCGAGTCCACTGGGATAAAAAGCTTCGTGCAGTCGAAATGTCACGGTTTTCGATGGCTACCCACTGAGGTTTACTATCCTCGCAGACTTGAGCGTACCAGCGAATGCTCGGGGAAGCACTCAACATTCCAACGAACCTAAGAACGGTTACATGCAATCGACTGTAGAAGAATGTCTGCCGGAACGATATGACAGGAGTGACTGATAGGTTGATTGGATTTTGAGGAATGAACGGGCGATTGTTTGGTGTGCGAGTGTCCGTGATGGACGGTGGATGAGTAAGAGATTGTAGGAGGGGGTAGCAGAGAGTAGAATAATAGGGGTGTGGGGTAAGAGGGCGGCAGGGAAATGAAGGGGTAGGAAATTAGTCGAGTAGCGTTGAAGGAAGAGTGGCAGAATATAAAGATACGATAGCGAGGCGTGTAGAGATCCAACGGCGAGGCGGATTGAGCGAAAAATTCCGAGACACCGGCGTTGCCCTCAATAGGGGAGAGCGGGGACAAATGTAACGGCATCGTGAAAGTAACACGCCTTCTCCCCTATTCCACAAATATTTCTAAAACGTTTGCTTTACACAGTTACACGTGTATAGTGTCTGTTTTATTGTACTGATTGTGAGTGACGCTGAGCAGTAACACGAATCGTATACTGTGGGCAAGCTAATATTGTTATTTAGATCATTCAGGTAAGTGTCTCCTATTCTGTTTTTTTTTGTTAATATTTATAGTTAAACTATAGATATTAAGCCAATTATTTGCTAGAGCGTTCTTAGATAATGTCTTTATAAGTGCCTGTATTTGATCTCAACAAGTCTCGTATAGTTTGTATGTTATAACAGTTTTATTCTGAAAAACATAGTTTGGGACAAAAGTAACACATCACTAATAGTGACTTACTATGGGGACGAAAGTAACATGTTACTTGGGCGAGCAAAATAGCATACAGAATAGGACTTCCCCAGATGATAATGATTGTCTATATCTGGTTTGCTTTGACCCTTTCAGTGAAAGCTGTTCGAGAGAGAAGTGGATCCAATGTTTAGATTTTAAGGGTTAGTCCCACGAAGATTGCACCATGGGTGATCTCCACTGCGTATCATAATTTTAATTCAGAATAGGTAAAATTTAATACCTATTATTCAGCTAAATATACAATACCAAAGATATGATCGAAGCTGGTTATGCTTTCTACCTTTCGTTATTTAAAATTTATTTGTTTTTATCATTACTTAAAATATGCATATTTAAATGTTTCTTTCTATCATTTTTTATAATAAAAAATCCTATTTTGCATTGGAAGAAGTGTTTTCTCTTAATTATCCCCAAAATAATTAGCGTTACTTTCGTCCCCACGATATGTTACTTTCGTGTTACCCCTGCAGGACAAAAGTAACAATGACAGTAACTGCGGAAAACTGCCATAACTCTTTGAATACTAATCACGTAAGGCTGAATCTGAGCTCAAATGGTAGACCAAGAAACATACTATCTTAAGGTATAATTGTCATTTTTATATCTATAAAAGGTAATTGTAGACTAGGCCAAATGTAAAAAATGTTATTTTTATTCCCGCTCTCCCTTACCGAGTGCCTTCCAAAAGATTTCAAGAATTCCAGGAACGATCGCGCCCCCGACGCAGGCCACCACTCGTTGCCAATGAACCGCGGGGCAGATTTGTACAATATCCGCGGGCCGATGATGCACAGAGAGCACCTGCACCTGCTATCTGCGCTAGTCCGCCCTCTGGCCTGATCGTAATTCACCTGAGGCAACCTAAAGTTCCAACAGACAATTCTACTATTGGCGGTGGCCTCACGTTCCCCGTGTAATCTGACCGTGTCGAGTATTACCGCGATTTCAAATCCGCCGCTAATTTACTGCTGCGCCCGTGTATACCCGCAGGGTAAATGTCGGCTGGTGGATGTAACCGTTAGAAGCGGAGATGCATCGATTGGCAGGCTATCGAGAATTTGGATCGCGATGCAACGACGACGACGATGATGGCGTCGCGATTGATGGCTGCGAGACGAAACCCATTACGCTCCTACCGCGAAAGCTGTTTCAGGGGCGAATGCAGTCCTGTAAACCAGCCCCGAGGAGGGAAATTAGATTTCACCTGGCGCAGGCCGAAGACGCGAATGAATTTCTGCGCGGAGGGAATTAATTTGCCCCTCGACGACCCGGGAATCGTCGGGTCTTTGAGGGGATAGAAATCTGCTGGAACTTCGAACTTCATTTCAGCTTCAATTACTTATCAGGCGGAATAAACGAGCCGCGTTGTTCCTCTGTTAGCAACAATCCTTGCTTCGAGCTACCGCCGTGAATATTAATTATGACTGGTTTATTAGAGCACTAAGGTAAATGTACCAATACCCGGACGCTTAAGGGGCTTAAGAAACAGCGGCAAAGTTTGTCTCCTAATTTAATTTGTAAAACCATCATGAAATAAAAAAATGTTGTTGAAATGTGGAAGATAACACAATATTATACTATCGGAAACTGAAAAAAGTTTATGTATTATAATAGACGTATTTATTAATGAAAATGCGAAAACATACAGATGTTCCAGTAACCGGACAACCTAAAAATGCATGTCTAAATTACTTACATTCACGAAATTCTTGTACCAGGAAATAAACTTAGACTTGTTTGGAAAGATATTAATTTTCTTGCAAATTTAACTATCTTAAACTAAGTTTAAATCTATTTACTATTATAATATATAAATAAAAAATGCTGTCAATATTTTGTTAGTATATAACAGAAGTGTCTTGACAGAAGCTTGAGAAATTTCTCAAAATCTGCTATGCGTACGAAGTGTGTTACAAAATAATTATTTCTAACTAACGATTTTTAATTTTCTATAATAATGAATTTAATTAATGTTGGTAAATACTTATGCATTATGGTACTATTTTTTGTTTTTAATTAAATTAAAAATTGAGCTTAAAAAATCAATCAAATTCGCATTGGTGTTCAGCTACTGGGACATGACCGGGCACTGGTACATTTATATTACTCAGTGGAATGTGCAAGATGTAATTTTTGCCGCGAATTAAAAGAGCTTAGGTATAAAGTTCGCCGCGAGCATTTACGCGGGATCCATGCATACTTAATCGTCTGCCCCGGCGAAGTTATTGCTCTTAAAGCGGCGATAACGCGGCGGTAAATTATTTAGAAGCCCGGAAACGCGGAATAAAGATGTAACCGTGGAGGAGCGTCAGGTGAAAGAATAACTCGTGGCCGCGAGCTTCGTTAAGCCGTCAGCCGGTTTTTCCCTTCCATTACGGGGAACGGTTCAAGTTCCCTAACGGGAGGGGCATTTAAGGGAGGAAACAAGCGCGGCGGCTTTTAAAAATTCCCTGAATCGCCGCGGCAAAGAATGCCAATGTAACCGGGCTCCGATATTACGTGAAAATGGCCCCCCCGGTGCTTCGAGGCCCTTGACGAACCCTTTTCACTTCTGGTATTACTTGGCCGTCGCATATTGAAAAGAAAATATTCCCGGTGGAATTAAAGTGCAGGCCGCCGGCTGGATTACTGGGTAATCGAATCCCTCGAAACGCCGGCGATCGTCGTGGAAACGATCGACAATTTCCGCGGCTCCGAATCGGAAATGAATTCCGCGCGCAGCTTTGGGATGATCGCGTGCCTCACGCGCGTTACTTGTTTACAGCCGGGCGCCGAATAGGATCCCGAATATGGTAATTGAAGCGTTAATAGATACCAGATCATCAAGTACGATACCGAGCGGAAACTTTCCATGCGTGTGATTGCGTTTAACTAGTGATTCGCGGATAATTAAGCCGCGTAGCCGGCTGGTCGGAGTCGTTTAAACGAGAAACCAACTGATCCGACTTTGTGCCGTGTTGCTGCTACGCGCGGGATCTGGGGGTAGAAAAAGGGAGGGATACAAATGTCGATCGCGATATGATACCGTCGGGCATTTAAGCGGGCGAACCGTTTTACGAGTCTTTAAACAGAACGGCGGTATTTGAATGGGAATTCGAATGGCGGCGGGACGTGGAGGATCTCCAGTTCCAGATCGAACCAGCGAAATATTTACCGGCGCGGTGGTTATTCTTCTGGAACCCCGGCGGGAACCCAGACGGTGGTGGTTAACCTTCATCAACTGGCGCTGTAGCTGTGTCGGATATTAATTAAGTTAATGGAAGGGACGGAGCAGCGCCGTCCGAAGCGTTCAACGCAAATACGCCTTGATTTGCGAGTCAGACAAGCCGCGGGAATGAATGGGGCGACAGGGCTGGGTGAAGGTGAAAAAACTAACCCCTCACCCAATTACGCCACTCTTCGTTTTTCCCTGAAGGGATGCTGTCCCGTCGGGAAACCGTCCCCACGAGCGAGCCACGCGAAGCGTCGCGAATTTCATTCCCCTTTATTGGCACACCTGCCGAAAGATTTTCATCACAGGTGGATTCCTCGGGCTCGAACCACCGATCTGATTTACATAGACTCCTGTCGGCTAAAGAGTGACCCCAAAACGAGGACTTCTTTCGCCTCTTCTTGGTCCCACGATTTTGCAACTGAATTTTATGCCAAACGATATTTTACGATGAAACATTAATCATACGGAATTTTCAAGTTGAGGTGATAATTAGTTTCTGAGATATGGGAGGTCAAAGTAGTGAAAATTCTTTAATGCGTCAGCCCATACGCTTTGATTTACGGACTTTTATGTTAGTTCGATTATTTAAACAATTATTCCCAGGGGGTTTGGTGACCAGATTTTCAAAATTCACAATGACCTATTTAATATAGCGGACGGTATGTCCAAAATATTCCAAGTTTCATAATACTTTGATCCCATATTCGGAACGTAAAATGTTATGAAATGAATTTTCGAAATTAAAGTAATATTTATGGTTTTAATAATAATTATTTTCAATTTTGTGGAAGCTGTGTATTCTGATTGATAAAATATACATGTTTACTTGCCGTGCACGCTGAGTGACTCTGTACAATGTACATATTAGCGACATTCTCGCAATAGAAATTGTGGATTTTAAAAATCTACGTCCACATTCGTTGTTAGCAGTCAGCAAACCCGCTGGGAATAATTATTTAAATTATCGGACTGGAATAAAAGTCCGTACATCGAAGCGTATGGGCTGACGCGTTAACGATTTTTCACTTCTTTCACCTCCCATATCTCAGAAACTACTTAATTATCACCTCAGCTTGAAAATTTCGTGTGAACGATATTTCATCATAATGTATCGTTTGGCATAAAATTTAGTTCCAAAATCGTGGGACCAAAAAAGATGTGATTTCTTTGATTAATCTTTCCGAGCTTACCACTGAAAGTCAAATAAACTCTCTTGAAATTCAATATTCTACGTCTCATACGAACATCGCATATCTATTTAATACAGATCATCCGCACCAATTTGAATGAAACGCCAATCGAGATGAAAAACAGAATAAATCCCCAATCATCCGAGCAAAGCCAACATTCACAAGCTAGCTAAATTTCCGTTTCCTAATATTCCCTCGCTTTTTCCGCCAGATATATATCCTTGTTTCGTTTACATTAGCGTTAACTACCGTGCCGATAATTGCACCCCGAAGTTTCGCGAATGCTAAGGAATTAATACGACGGGCCTGCACAATGCAATTTCAATACAGCACCGTGGAGGGGTAGAACAAGGAGTTCCAGCTACGCATCCTTTGGACGTGGACGTTGCGAGGAGAACAGGGACGGAAGGCACAATTATCCCGGCATTAAAAGGGAAGCTTTGACAACTAAAACTTTCTCACGATGATATCCAGCTCCCGGTTCGTCCCCGGTGCCGAGGTATCCGTTTCATTTCCGACCATTCTGTTCAAGGGACAACGAAACCGGCGGGATCCTGCTTCTTCAGCCAACGATTCCCGGAGGATCAGCCCGGAGGATACGAACGAAATCCAAGCCCCGGCCAATTCGCCGAGCTACTACCCCTCCATTCCCAACCCTCATCTCTCTCCGCGAATCCTCCGCGCGAAAACAGTCTCCCCCTTATTTTAGAAAACGCGCTGGACCAAAATTCGGCGGCGAACCACCCCTCTCCCTTACCGTTTTTTCGCGACGTGTTTGGGGTTAAATCGTCGCGCTCTAAACGCATAAATAATGGAGAGCGGCGCGCAAGCGGGAAAGGCAATGAAGCGATTTGCCCAGGCCGTGTAAATGCCGCGTGGCGGTGATTCATGACAGTCAGAGATCATGATCAAGAATATCGCAAACAGAGGGAAACGGCGCTGGCCCCCGGCGCGGAGCAGAGGCTTAACGAAACGCGTCCACGCGATTTACGAGCAGCCTGATATATTATGCATGATAAACAGACGGATGAATAATGCAGCGTGCAATTGACGCGAAAAATAGGCGAGAGTATAAATCGACGCCGAAATATGTTTGCCGCGGCGGGTAGGTTCTTGAATGGGATGACGGGCGTGTATTCGCGAATTATGTACAAATTCTGCTCCCCCGTTTGAAGGGTCGTAGTAGTACGTGCTCGCGGAGCTGGGGATTCCAGCGAAGCGTCCGGTTGGAACTAATAACTTCGGAATCAAGTTCTAATGCTCCCACTGTCTGCAACAGGGTGCGCGGATGAGGGAGCTCCGCAGCTGACAATCAATCGATTCTTACTAATCAAGTTCGAGCAGTCGATATCCCATGAGATGGCCTTCCTTTAACGCTACAGCTACCCCCGAAATCGCGAGACCCAGGTACACCATGTGGAAGATCCGACGGCACGTTCGAAGCATCGCTTTCGTCACGCTCCACGTCCACCAAGCTCAAAGTATCCAACTTTTCAAGTACCCGACCAATCATCGTGGGTCACGCCGACCCTTCGATCGATTCAGAGGGGGTAGGGGAGCCGTCAACGCCGAGCACGATGCATCCGTTCGCTGAAAGCGGGGTTAAAACGTGGCCGCGCGAAAAACCTGGCGTGAAAGCGGGCCTCGAGTGAAAACCAGCCTGTCGAATGTTCGTGCATCTGGTGAACAGGCTTTTAAGGGTGGCAGGTCGCGTACAAATTTACGATATCGCTGGAAACAATGTCGGTCCCGCGGTCGCGACGCAACGTATACTCATAATAATTGTGAAAAGCAACTGAAACGTCACGAGGCAGCCGGGAATTTCGGTTTTTGGGACGGAATGGATGGTCGCGCGAAAGGGGAGGGTGTAGTGGCGACGTTGAACGATGGAAATGGGATTCGTCGGGCTGCGATCACGTTCTGAGGGCCCTTTGCGACCGCGGCGTCCAACTATTTACGAATCGCGGGGAAACATTGCCAATTAAACAGTGCGGCGAGCACCCCGGCTTGTTTGAGTTGATTTATCGCCCCGGGGCCGCGTTATGAATCAATCAGAGAGTTCGCCGGGTGGTGGGGGATGAGGATGAATCCTTTCGAAGCGTGGATCCTACGGGCAGGATGGTTAACGTTGTTCCTAACGAGTTGCATCGGCCGGTTAACGCGCTCGAATCACGAACTTGGCTGAGCTAGGGCGGGGGGTGGTTTACGCGGGCGTGTATATACCTACAATTGACTCGATAATTGGTGTCCTGGCTAACGAGGGAACTACAAGCGGGCCGACGAGAGAATTTTGGCCATGGAATCTGTGAATACCGGGTAGTATTTCAGGTGAGTGGCACGCTCGGTGAAATATTAGGCTGATGCGCGTGAAGCGTCGTTTGTTCTTTCGATGGAGCTCCACCGTTGTGTAACGTTCCCGGAGCTTCCTGTATTTAAAACCCTCGGCCTGCTGGATTCACTTCCTCCACGATTGCCCGACCAGAAGCAGCTATTACCAAATCCCGACGAATTACTGTTGATAGTTTTCAGCGACGTCAAGCAGCTGTTGCAGGGATAATTATCTAACTCTAACACCGACGGCCACGAGCCTCGGCCGATGTTACTGCACGGGGAATTAAAAGGAAAGAGTTACTATGTCATTCTGCACAGAGTTCTCTAAGTACCGTCGCTGCATGGAGCCGAGATACTTCGTGTACTTCTTATTTAACGCGGGCTTCGTAACGAGAGGCCACTGGGCTCGTTCAGGTTTCAGAGAAACGAGGCAGTGGTCTGAAAGATTGTATCGTGTTTAATTAACATGGAGCTTTTCGGGCGGATTTTTAGTGCGCGCTGTGTTGAAGCTCAGCCTTCAATAGTTCCTTCTTACTTCTGCACGCTAGCTTCACCCTTGAAGGAACACCTCGCGCAACGATCGAATATCGCTTCGCTTATGCTATCGTGCAGGGGAAATCCAGGGGTGTATTTATGATAATATATCCAAGTTCAGGGGAAGAAAAATGAAGATGCTTGGCTATGCGCCACCCAACACTTGTAGCTTACCGAGCAACGTTCTCGATCTTTTAAATACTGTACGAGCCACGGGTACACCGTGGATACTGGCTTTATTGTAATTCTATCCCTCGGCAACCCCTTAACTTCCTGGACTTATTTTCAGTAACTTTCTTTTCGTTTATCGCTCCAGGAGAAACTTCCCTCGCGTGGGAAGAAGGCTCGCTGGATAACCGACCTGGCACACCGAGGCACAGCCTCTTTAAGCTCCCGGATAGGAAAGTAAAGTAACCGGGCTTTGTCGCGAACGTAAGCAGACCATTTTCACGAGCTGCGTCTCGCGGCGGAGAAAGTTCGCGCATCCTGACACGCGGAATTTGTTAAAAGAACGATAAGTCACGTCCCGGGCAGCTGCAAGAAGTTTCGTAACTCGCCGCGGACATTATAAACTGTATGAGACAGTCGCAATTCCCCGCGCAACACAGATGTTCCAACGTCCAGAGGATATCCGCGCAGTAAAAATGCATCCCCTTATCTCTGCGCGTGGTTCTGGACGATACGACACGGCGCGCCCGTTGGACCCGTTCAACGTAAAGAGTTGGCGAACAGGGGAGGCGTCTCCCTGCCTCCGGGGGCGAACGAACGTGAAAATAAACGGGAAATAACGAGGACGAAGCGTCGAGTCCCGAATTCGCCATGGTGGAAATCTCGCTTGCACTGCCGTTCCCACGTACATATATCACGACACCTGCTGTATTCGCAGAAAATGTGATATTTCCAACAGATTCGATACTTTGCATTTTAATTGAAAATACGAAATGAAGTAAAATTTCTTAAAGTTCTTCGATAAATTTCCTACGTTCCGCGCAATTATTCAACGCAGGGTAGGTGTCTTAACCCTCGTCAGGCGGCACATTTTTTGCAATCCTGAACTCAATCCCCTATCTCGGAAGGGGGTAGCGATATTATTCTGAAATTTGGTCTATGTAATCTAGACCAAATATTTAGAGAAGACACGAAACATCAGCTTTCCACGGCTTCTCGCAAAAAAGTTATCCCAATTTAAAAAAACGCAAAAGTTACAATTGTACCTATGCCGCCTGACGAGGGTTAATATATTCATGAACGGCAGTGTACACCAGAAGCAGCGATTCTTCACGGTCTTGGGACCGTGCGACGTCTAAGTTCGCGAGAATTATCCGAAAATTCTCTGCACGTGCCCCGGTGGGGGCAGGTTTCATCGAGCACAGCCAAGCGTGAGATAAGTCCGTGCATAATCAATGCATTCCATTTCGCGTGGCCTGGCGTGATATGGCATGGCCTAGCGTGACGTGGCCGGCTATGATTCTGCATTCGTGCACTTTCCAACGTGGTTCCAGGCCGCGAGGGTCGCCGCGCAAACTTCAATCTGCGAGGGGAATAGGGATTTTCAAGGACTACTTCAAACTTTCCGAATCCCGGCCGGGTTTTCTTCGTCGCGCAATAAAAGTCGCGCACGGGGCTAATTACGGCTCGCCTCGGCCCCTGGATCAATCATAACACGGCTCTGTTATTCCCTGGCGCCAGGATCGACCGAAAATCGTCTGGATCCGTGGCGTGCTTTCTCGTAGCTTCATGCTCGATTCCAGCCTCGTCCACGGGAGCTCTGTTAATTTTAATGTCTGCAAATGGAGCGGCAACGCGTGGAAGGGGTTCATGAAACATACGCGTCGCGTCGGCCCTCTTCTTTCATTAATAAGCAGACCGCACAGGGCTTAGCGGAAGTGTGCTCAGACTGGAAAGTGATATGACCCGAAAGGTTCAAGCGTGGATCTTGTTGACGCTTTTTAAGCCAGGCGAGAGTTTATTCGGGGAAATTAATTGATCGATGGAAGCAGGCTTCGTCTGGCTTTTAGTTACGCCAACATCACCTTTTAATTTCGTAGGGATGTTCCCAATCCCAGAAGCTACCGTTTCTGCTGTCATGTGCATCTGCCCGTGACAAGACTATTTAGCGTAATTTCAAATATTTAATACTTGCACCATCTATCACAGCTGGCGCGCTCAGGCAAAAACCGACGCTCGGCTCGCGCAGTTTGCTAATTATCGCGTAATCTCATCCGGGGGACTCGCGTGCAAAGCAAAAGCGGCTTAATGAGTCCCTCGGGGAAGGCAGAAAAGAATCAAGGACGATCGTTTCGATCGTATTAACAACCTCACCGTGACGTTTTCGCTGCTCCGAACGGTGAACACTCTCTGTTCGCATAATTTCCTTACGAACAACTCCTCGGTACACTTTACAGAGTGATATAATAATCGCTTTTCTATTCGATGATCGAGAGAATCTTTTCCTTTTTATAAGGGAGGGAACACAGCTAGTGAAAGGCGCACCGAAGCTGGAAAATATCGTTGGCAAGGACAATTGTACGTTACCGCGATTCGATTCCGAGCTCATCGGGCAGGAAGTTCGAGGTTCAACGAGATACGGACTCGAAGGCACGGAGGTCCATTTGTTCAAAAAGTTTTCGCAAATCTCCGAAGGGATCGCGGTCGGGCGGTTGCACTCCTACGCTCTCTTCGCGAGCCCGATCGCGATAAATTTCGTTATCGGAAACGCACCAGCCAGTTTCGACGAAGTTACAAATTACAGTTTACCTTCGCCCAATTACCAGTCAGATTACGCCCACGCGCCGCGGCACGGCCTCGTAATCGGATGCAATCCGATCTTTAATCGCGTGGCCGCGCGATCAAACACGTACACAGACCGCTGTTTAAATAGACCGACGCACGTGATCAAATACAATTTCTTTCCTCTGCTTGTGTTAGCTACGGAAGTTGTTCAACGTGCTTCCCGTTTCGCTGATTCGAAATATTGACATCCCAGGACCTCATTATCTTCATAACCTTCTACTTAGTTTTCAATTTTAATTCCACTCCAGAAGCACTCGTCTATACTTCTTCATCCCGTTCAACATAAGTTGTGGCAAACAATTAGCCGTCCAAGAATTCCACTGTAATTGTGCAACGTCGCGCGGAAATTCCACGGATCCGCGTCCCGAAATCCAAGTCGAACTGTCGTGACAAACAGAAAAGAGAGGGTCGTAAAAATGTCCTGTGCTAGCTGGCATTGAAGCGGGGGTCTCCCGTCGCTGTGTCTCCTCCATTTTCCTGAAAACCGCGGCAACAAAACCGCCGGATAATGCGGACAGGCCTCCGAGTCCTCGCGGCCGTAAGAAGCACGTTTTATGAATTTCTCCACGAGCCAACCGACTTTCATAAAACATTCAGGTCCGCATAGCGGGCGGGGGTAGGTCTCGTGCACGCGGCTAGTATCGTGGGTCTTTCTCGCTTTTCTTCCTCGTCTTGACGAGGAGTCCGGTCTTCTCTCCTTTTGAAATTACGCGGGGAGAGTGAACGGTAGCCGTGGCGACTCGTATTCGCCCCGTATTCCCTCGGCCGTAAAAACATTCACCGCCGGTGCGGGCGAATTGTGTTCCCCGCGACGAGGCAGCGATGCAGCCCGACGGAGCAAACACACGGGACTAACAATTTTTTACGACAACCCCGGTAAAGTGGGCACGAGGCAAGCGCGGATTCCAAGAGAGGCTAGACGGCACTCTGTGCTCGGGAGTAGACCCAATGATCCGGCGGAAACGATCGTTCGTGAGCGGCAGACAGATCCGATCTAAACCGTTCTTTCGAGCATCAGCCTTCTTTATTCGCTAAGTTGCATCCGTGAATTGTGGGCAGTGGATGTATTAAGTAGGACTGTGCGCGGAGAATGTCAATTTACGTATCAATTTTAATTGAATAATTTAATTAATTTTAATTATGCAGATGATATTCAGCGCTATAAAAAGAGCAAAGCGACCACAAAGGGAGGAGAGTCACGCCCTAGGCTGGCGCGAGTGTCCATGAAACGATACTCGATTCTGTTAAAGAAACTAGAAGGAACTTCTCAGCGAGTACTTTATTTGTAAGAGGATTGATCCTCGATACGGCGACTTTATTGAAAAATAATACTATTCTAGGGAACGTATTGCGGTGAAATCTCGATAAGGCCGATTCACCGTCGATCCTTTCGACAGCGTGGCTCTCTACCCACCCCCTCCCCGTTCACGATCCTGAATACACACTTTCTTAAAAAGGATTCAATTTTTTCAAATCCTCCTCCCCGGTGGCGTTCCCCATTCCGTGTCCCGGCTTAATCCCGTGATAAGGCTATTAAATCGGATAACTGGCGTTCGCGGGAGGGATGGAAAGTCGGGGAATCAAAAGTCAAAGTACGTATCGCGAGAATTAGAAAGCATCTGGGGGACGAAAAATGGGGCAAGGCTTCGGGGTGCGCGTGCACTCTTCCGTAGAGGTGTATATGCAACAGCGAGAGCCTCTCTTGTCCGTTGAGTAGACGAAGACGAAACGGAGTTAAAGGGAGAAACGGGGCATCGGGGGTAGAGAAGGTAAATGCATTGACCCGCTAGACTGTTCTTTATTGCTTTTAGCGGCGAGGCTCGCGCTGAAGACCAACATTTCCTTAAAACAGAGCCGTGGGTACGGGAAAGGGCTGCGAGCGATTGCGGTTACATTTGTCAAACTGTGCACAGCCAGCCGGTGTAGGGGTGGCATTAAATCGTGATTCCTCAAAGGGTCCTTGTGTTCAGGACGCGCCGTCAACATTAGCTTCCATTTTACCGAGTTCTCGGTGCAAAAAACAGTTTTAAATTTGTCAACCGTCAAAGCGGCGAGAGTAGGGTAGTCAATACTAAAGCGTCCCTTTTTCGTGTTTCACGTGGCACGGTGAAGTTGGAACGAAAATTCTAGACTGCACCCCTTCCCCTTGGCCTTCCCGACTACGAAGTCAGCCTCGTGGGGGCTAATTAATTCGCTTTCCATTTGTCGGGGCCGCAGTAAACCATTTCGCAAATCGCCATTGTTTCGACTGTCAGGCTGTTCATTCTGCCGCGCGTCTCGGACGATAAAGCGAAGGTGGCTGTTGTCCCGGGGATCAATGGATACCCCAGCGCGTTAGGAACCGAGTGTATTTTACAGGGGTGCAGCTTGCGGCGTACGGAGGGGCTGTTTTCGTGGGTCGATACCTTCGAATTCGACGATCGACCCGTTAATAAAGTGACAATGAGCGCCGCTTCGACCGCGGAACGGTTGCCATTCCGAGCGGTCCTGGGGGTTTGTCTTTGTCGTCGTGGCAATCGATAGAGCTTAATTGACTCGAACATGAGGCAGCATTCGTACGTTCGCCGTTACATCGACTTCGACGATGAACCGGGTCACGGTTTCGACTGGTGTTCCGAAATTTTCGAGGGCCAGTCGAGAAGCGTAGCCGGGGAAACTCGATCGCGCGGTTTCCACCCCGTCCCCGATCGTTAATTCGGAAAACCTGAGGAGAACTTTCACCCTTACGACGTTACGGCCCACTGTGGCAATTAGTAGTGCAAATACCGTTTTGTAATTAGGATATTTCCGCAGCTATGACGGCTCTTGAGAATGCGCCAAGTAGCAAAGATGAAAGGAATATTATTAATTTGATACAGTACTGTTAATTCGTGGTGCGAGCGAAGTAAGTGTGGAAAGAGAGTGGAAAGTGTGAGACAAAGTTTCCTGTTAGAGGCCTACTTTTCGAAGAACTCAATTGTGAAGATCTCGCGCGTCTGACCATTGCTTGATATTACTACTCGCGCGACGGCTTTTCGCGAGCACTGACTACTCCACGCTTTAAGGGGGAACACCACTGTGAAAGTTGAAAAAATTTCGATTTTTTTTTTCTTCACTTTCTTAATGTTTAACTCTTCAAAAATACTCTCTGAAAATTTCAAGTTGATATTCGAAGAATTGACGAAGATACAGTGCATTTTGTGAGACGCGTCACGATGCCGTTCCGAGCGCGCTATGTTAGTGGCAAATAGCGCGCCGACATTTTTCTTACCCACTGTTCCGCCACATTGTTAAAGGTTATAAATTTTGGGTTTTTCCCGTTTTTACGCACGGTACGCTGTTCGTTCGAGAATCGAAGAAATGCAACCGTTGATCGGGCATTCGAGTGACAGTGAACGTCACGAACGGAAGTGTGATTTTTCCCGTGCAAACTTTAAACGCGATTTTCTCGAAACGACATTTTTCTAACTGATCGAATCAATAGCTCTGTCAATTTTTATCCAATCGACTTGAAATTTTGATAGGATCTTTAAAACAAGAGTATCTTCAGTTGTACGTACCGATTTTTTGATCGAAAACATATTTTTTTAAATACGCTCGAAAAACTATCCATTTTTTTGCGGATTTTCGAAACTTTTTCTTCCCAAGCGCACCATTTTTACAAAAATAATTTTTTTAAAAAATCGGTACGTACAACGGAAACTACACTCATACCGATTATATTAAAAAAAAAAAATTGATTTCAGAGTTGCCGTTCCAAAGATATCGTTTCGATAAGCGACCTATGTTTTCTTGTGAGGGATGTAGGAGATTAACTGTATATGGAAATCTATGCATGTTTTTCTATTACTTTTTTTTTATAGTCTCTTAAGACATTGTACTAAAGATAGGTAATAACAATTTTATAATAAAACTGTAAGTTGTCCCTTAAAAAAATCTTAAAAATGGGCTCATTTTTCCGGCCGTCACAGTGGTATTCCCCCTTAAATATGAACTCCTTTATTCCATTCTCACGGACTATTTGCTTTGCCCTGCATTTGGAATTACTAATAATAACATCTCCTTCCGACCCTTCGCGCCAATAATACCCGGATATTCTGAATGCAGTGAAGTTTCTTTTCCGCTCGAGATAGCGCAACGCCGGGAATGGTGTATACAGTGAGAAACAAGGAAGGGCAAAGGAGAAGAGCGTTACGCAAAGCATGGATAGACAATTGACTGCACAATGGGCCGGATAAAGGGGTTACAGTGACAGCAGTTTCACGATTTAAATCATCGAATATGCAGCGCTCCATTATCCGGGCTCAAAGTGACGAATTAAAGTCCCAATTACTGCTTCGATTAATGACCGTCACTGTGTTCAGGCACACGGGCAGAATTTTTCAAACCCCGGATCCCCCAGCGCGCAATCCTCCTTTTTTTTTTCTCTCCATTCGGAACGAGCGAACCTCGCGCGCCAGTGCGAAATGAAACGGAATAAACCGACTGGGCGATTAATCATCTGGTTAAAAAGCTCGTGAGCGAGAGAGGATTAAACGCCGCGAGACCACGGGCAGGAAACAAGGTAGCCCCTCTGCGGCCCGCCGCGGAAAAGTGTTTCCGAACGATTGTATCGGCTGGGCGCGAGATCGAAGCCGAGCATCCTGAATATTTTAATCGTGTCAAGCGCTGACAGCGGAATAATTTATGGGCAATCGGGGCAGCGGTGACGTTTCGACGAAACCACGGCCCGAAATTACTCGAACGAGATTACCCCCACTTTGCCGAGGGTGGGAACAACGTCCACGGTGGGAGAAATAGAATTCAACGCACCCTCCGTTGTTGTAGCACGGTAGCAGGATTTCTGACACCTCCCGCCGGTCAGATAGAGAGTTATGGAGACGTTCATAATGTTTTACGGCCCCGAGATACGGAACGGTAATAAATTATGCAATCTTTCGCGCCATTGTTTGCCTAGGGAAAGCGGGACACTGCCGTGTACTTCCTGTTACCGGAAGCTGCATCAAGCACCATGGTTGTCCGCGCCGTGCTACCGCGAAATTTCTGAACGTCATGGGACTTAATACCCAACGATACCTCCTGCACAATCCTGCCTCGTGATCGTAGACGCAAATACAGCTGAGAAGTTTTGGCACGGACATGGACCGCCACTGAATTTCAACGTTTCAACCCACCCGTCAATCTTTTATTTCAAAGTTCCTCGTCGAGTTTCTGTCTGCCTTGATAGTAACTTGCTGACTCGCTGTATATGTATTATGACCGAACGGTATGCTCGAAGGTTATATTCACTGATCACTAGAAATAAGCTTGGGCAATTTCGAATGAAATGCTTCTATCGAAACTCGAACGGACGTTTACGAGTTTCATAAGAAGTCTGTTCCCTTCGTCATCAATTTCGAGGGTTCCCAAGGAAATAAAGCCTTTCTTTTTCCGCTCCCGCGAAAGCTCCGCTCGGAAATCCCTTGCCCGGGGAAATAATTTCGCGGATGACAATACTCACGATCGAATCCAACGCCACTCTCCCAATAACCGCCGTCCGGTCTTCTCTGTTCGAGGCCCGACCGTCGAGTGTCCGCCGCGCGTCACATTTTTGGTCGTCCGGTTCCTGTAATCGGGCCTTCGATCGGTCAATATCGACGGCCGATGGGGCCGGGTCAGATCATCAATTCCTATCGTAGATTATATTGCCTGCAACAGAAATGAAAAACCTGAATGACGTCGGACACTCTTTGGAAAGAACACGCGGACAGTTCGTCCGCGACGGGATTCGTCAATCACGGAATTGAATGTCTCGAGAGGAATTCGTTGGACTCTACGCAACGTCCACCCCGCGGCTAGGATTTATGCGTTCTGTGCGACTGGCGAAGCATCGGGACAACGAAAAACAGCGACCGAATGGAACCGTGAACGACTGGACGGGGGTTGATTGATCACCTATCGAAACAGATTTCCGTTTCGTAGAATTCAAGTTGCCGGAGTTTCTCCACGGGGGTTGGAACGTTGATAGTAATTATTTCCCAGGTGCATCACGCTCGCGTAGAATTTTGCTGAGTACTGGCACGGTCAGGTCCACCCAACGAAAGACTTGCGAGCAGCTCGAGCTCCTTCTCGCCCGTCAAGCGGAATGTTGCGAACGAAACACGATTCGACGCCAGCGATTCGGAAATTTCGCCTCACCTTCGGCCTCCAGCGACGCAAACGAATAGGATTTCACCCTGGGCAGGGGGTAGAGGGGAAATTTAATTCGGGTCTTAACCCAGTTCCGGAAGAATGCGCACCGGAGGAGGGTCCCGAAACGACCGTCGATACGGTTTGCATCCGTTGCAAGGACGTGCCGAAGTGGCTCATATCGACGAGCTAAACACACAGGAAACTCGAACTTAAGTGCCCAATGCGGCGTGGAGGGACCCATGGCCGTCGTAAAACAGAGACGCCCGAGGAAACCTCTCTTTAAGGGAATTTGGACCCAAATTCCCGAGATTTAATACACTTCCCTGGGCTTGCACGCAGACAGACTTAGAGATACTGCCAGGAAATTAGCACCGTTACGGTAACGTCGTCTTCCTAACTGTGGAATCACTGACTATACCCGTTACGTCTGACCTATTTAGATTGCGTAGGTAGAGATACCGTACCTACGTCCCTGTAACTGTTTCTATAGAGATTCAAATGAAGTTTGAGGGAAGACGGGAATACTCGATCACATTTCGTTAAAGGATTCAGGCAACCAGCAATAGCACTCCAGATACGTTGCATTTGGCAGACGGCTTTATACAGAGAAAGGAAGAGTTCACGTCACCGTTTGGTTTACATCCAATCAAAGAGAGAAGTCAGCGAAGAGAAGTAAAGCCATGGAGAAATAAAGAGTTTAAAATAAAAATAGGAAGCTTTACGCACAATTTCCCGCTGTTCTTGACTACCCTCCCATCCCTATACATAATGGATTGCAAAGTCAGGAATTTCGATCTTTACGGCCGCTTCCGATAACGGCCCCCTATAGTTTACGTCATCCCAGGGAACAGCACGAATCAAACTGTCTTTACGACCGGACACACGTCAATGGAACTATTCAACGTCTGATTGAATCCTCGTAAAACGCCTCCCCCATTCGGGTGAATCCACGGTGAAGCGTAACTTTACAAGTGAATCGCGACCCTCCGTCGAACGAATCCGCTGGCAAAGACGTCCGCGGCTATATTTTCTCCCCACCAGGTCGTTCGCAATTGTTCGCAAGCTGTATTGTTAATTAACGCGACGCGCATGTTAAACAGGTAATATCGAGTAATTATACGGCACATGATATAATTCGCGACGGGGCTAGGCCGGCTCGGTGCACGCGGTCGAGTAATCATTAATGCAAAAGTCAGGAAACGAGTGTATATTATTCGACGGGGGTGGGTATCGATACTGTATAGTATCAAACAATTTATAACGTGTACCTGCGTGCGCGGTGAATGCTTGTAATGTTATTTATATCGCTTTATTGGGTGCGCACGCGTTACGTTTACGAACGCAGAATTTTCCATTACTTCCGGCTAGTCGATTAATCGCAGCAGAAATGCGGCAAAATGTTCGCAATAAAACGAAAGCGCAGATGGAATTTGTTCCGCGTTGTCGGCTCTGATAACCCGTGGCGGCCATCGACAACACGGGGAATATCAACTTGGACGAGCCAGCTTGCCATCGATATTTTTCGGATAACACAAACGCATCGTTGTTTTCGAATCCGTGGCAAACGCGCGAAATCACTGTCGCTGCTGGGACGCTGTCGATGGCTACGCGTGCCCCTGCCACTTGTAACGCTCGCAGTCCCATTTGCCAATTCGGCTGGCAACGTTTATTTCGACCAGAATCGTCCCGGTGGTAACGATCGCGCTACACTCTGTGTACGAGCAACAGCTAATTGATATAAAGCCCCGCGTTGCGGAAGCACGCGTTCTCTGACTGACTTCCTTCGACTTTTACATCGCAATTTAATGGCTCTCTGCGATTCTTTGCGATCATCCTTTCAGATTCAATGCACAAATTCCCGGTACAGTAGAGGAATAGGCAATTTTCAACTTCAGAAGAAGCGAACGCGTATCAAAATGACGGACACGTATAACGCTCACGTGCATCGCGCAGAATTTTTCAGCTCCACCGTTCCCTAGCGAGAAAGGTGATCGCTCCATGTTTCCTGGTCAGCGACGGATCAAAAGGGCCCGCGAGATTTCTGGTGATCCTCTTTGGAAGCTCGCAACGCGCTGTTCCAGCTCTGGAAATGCGTTTCAGTCTCCACGAGTAAGGAGCCCCTGTTATTTCGAGATTCCCTTTGATATCTCGCACGTCAGCTGGCTGACAACAACGCGTTCTTCTGGCAGAACGTGGTCCAGCGGACTGACGCACAGATACAGGACACGCCTTGATTCCCTCGTGGTCGATCGTTGATCGTTTTCCCTCGCAACTTCACCGACGGGGGTTGCGGATCGAAATCATCGATCGATGCTCGAAAGGCAGGACCACCGGAGAGCGACACGACGGGAAAAACTTGGAATTAAATTAACTCGTCGCCAGCCGTGGGACAGTTGAAACGGCTCCTCTTGGGCCGACGTTTACGTATAAATGTAACGCTTTCATTGGCGCCCTGAAAGCCAGACTGCAGAGAAGCGCTGGTAGCGACACGATAAAGCTATTACGGGGGAACGATGTCACCCTTACGGACCTTCCGCGTCGCATTTGAACCCGGTCATATTTGTCGCGGAGCCGTACGTCTCATCGCGAGATGTTAACCATTTCGCTGTGCATACATCCGAGCGTCACTGGCAGGGTGCACCGTTTCGCGTCGACGACGACGACACCACCTCGACGACGGGAGGGATTAGCTCGACAGAAGGGGCTGCCGGTTCCAAGACAAACTCTCGGGCCGTTACGAATGGACCGACGCCAGCGGGATTTCCAAGTCGGCACCGGATTGTAATCGCGCCGCCAACCCTTTCCCGCGCCCCGCCCCGCGGATATATTGAATTGAAACGAGCCAGTGACTCGAGAGGAATCCGTTTGACAATTTTAAAGCCGCCGCGGTTTCACGTATGATTAAACGCGAGAAACGGCCACGGTACTCCCAATACCGTGTGTAACCCGCCGTGAACGGGAACAATAACGATTTGCGCGCGGTGAAACGACCGCGAAATTATTCGCCCCCTCCCTGCTCTTCTCCGGCACTGATATCGCACTTTTTATTTCACGCAATTCCCTGTCCCGATGTTTCCCGGGGCCATTTCCCGTGTGAAGGGACAGCGACACGGAATCTCCGATCGCGTACAGCGTGTTACGCTGGTGATAACTGAGAAGCTGGACCTAATCACCTAGCTCCTACATACGAAACATCGTCATAGAAGTATCGATCGTTTTCCAACCCCGTTCCGAGGACGACCCTCGCCTTCATCCCTCCGCATAGCGGACCGACATGCTGCGAGTTAGGTAACACTAGTTACCGTCTGTTTTTTGGACAATTAGCGCCGGCGTTCTCGCAGCCTTATCTGCGCGTAATAATGTAAACGTCCCCTTTTGTCCCCGGTTGCCTGAAAGTGCCAACTCCCCGAGTTCCCAACAACGCCGCGCGCGCAACACTCAAACTTCACCCAGGGAAATTACAAACAACACCGACGATAAATTCTCCTCGCGAAGCCCGTTAGTATTATACTAGCGGGGCTTTATTTACGTTCACGTTGGCGCACGGGGGTATCGAGATTAGGATCGAGCTGATACAGCCGGCTGATAAAAACGACGTGCACGGTGGAAGTTTAACGATGTCATTGGGGAGCGTGTAATAATTTTCCGCGGCGATCGAAGCGAGCGTGGCCCACCTCCTTGGAATCGACGTCTCAGACGCCCGTTCAAAGCGATTCACGACCCCGCTGGTCGATCCTTCTCGTCATTCTCGGCGGTTCACAACGGTGGCTGGCTTTACAGAAAAGGGGACGGTCGAGTCAGGGTCCAGGAACCGTGGAAAGGTGAAAGGGTGGAGAGGAGACGAAGCTGAGAGGGCGTTTAAGCTCAACGACAACGGCGGCTGCCACTGCTGGCAAGCTTCCATTGGAAAATGAAATTCTTCGCGTAAAGTTCGACGGTACCGAGCGGACAGGTTCTAATGGAAACTAACGACTCTCTTGAAAACGAATCGCGGTTTCACTTTGGTGGCTGGTGCCGCTATTCGTCATTCCTCCGCGAAAGGGGAAACTTTCCGAAAGGGACGGACACCTGTTCATTCTCTTAAATACATCCGTGACACACATCTCGAGATTCGTCCTAAATACAGAAGCTGCGGCATAGTTGCTTGTACAAGAGAAAAGTCGACGATGCTGTAGGAGGAATGTGTCAAAAGTGTGGAATAAAAGTGGCTTGAAACGATCGAAGAGGCTGCATGAAGCATGCATGTGTTGCTCTTGTTACGGATGGCCACAATTTGATAATGAAACGTTTCCAGGCCAAGCGGCGGGCTAAAAGTTCCCTCCACGTATCGTGATTTATTACGTTCGCTCGCGTCGGGCCTCGAAAGGCAGCTTAAAGGATCGAGTGCAGCGAGATACTTTGGGAGGAATCTCGAATTCTATAACGCTCCGGGAGTAGGACGGGGGAAAAAACGCAAAGAAATGGTGGAAGGAGTGGAAAAAACGAAGAGAGCTGGAAAAGGGAAACTAAGAGTAGCATAATGGCGAAAGACGAACATCGCATTTATTATTTACAGTGTAAAACGGGGGACGCGCGCAAACGTTGAACGTAAGACGTTCATTTACGATTCTCCGAGATACGGTCCCCTTCTTTCCCACTGTCACTCCTTCCCAGGGGCAGCCAGAGCCACCGAGAACCTCTTTCTGGAAGATAGAGCACGGAAAAAAGTGTCAGGGGACCGGGAAGAAAGTTTCGACCGCGGGACTCGGTCGCGGGATTTCGTTAAAGGAGTTTGCCGCCGCGTGGAAAACGGGGAAACGTCGCCGAGGATGGAAAAGTCCGCAAACAAGGGAAGCTTTATCGACGTATGATTTTGCGCGGGAAACAGAAGCTATCTACGATAAGGATGGATGGTGTATACTGTATCCTATCAGAGGGGGGTATCTCGCTGGTGGATGTTGCTCGGCTGTCTCCAAGACATTTCCGATATCGATTTTTCCGGCGTAAAGCCAGCCACGAAATGCAAATGGATACTTTCATTGTGTGTAATGAGAAAACTTCCAAAGGGTACAGTGAAATCTATGTGGAAACTAACGCGCATTAAACGAGAATGGTATCGTAGAATTCTATGATAGCTGGAAGTAGGTTCTTTGGTAAAATCAAAATGTTGTTGTACGGCGATGAAGATAAAAAGATGAGGATTAGAAGCTGTAGTATCCTATCACCTCCTTAAGATAAGGCTACTTTAAGATTCACCTACACTTAAGCGTCTTAAGCGTAGTTTAAATGCCTAAAAATAAATGTACAGACATTTTCGAGAGAATAAAATTATAGAGAATTATATTTACACTGTTCTTGTTAGTGTTACCGTCTTCTTATTTAACAGAATCTCCCGATAAATCTGTTTTACTTTTACTACCCTGATTCGAGATCGTGTTTATAAAGATTGATACAAATGATCAGCAAAGAAATCGGTGTTACAATGCAAGATAGATATTTCCATTTTGAAATGTTGGTAGCGTCCTTCTCACGTCGAATTCACTCCCTGTTTGCCATTCAAGCGTCATCCCCGAAGCGCGCAATCGCCTCCCGCGTGGTTCGCCTCGCAACCCTCTTGGGGTTCGTTCCTCAAGCATATTTACTCGCGAGTGTACACACGCGCTGGTTATCGGGGGATGCCGATGCACTTTACCGAAATTCTTCGGTAGGAATCCGGAGACAGGAAAGACGCCCGTGACAACCCACATGTTTGAATATTTCTCCTGGTAAAACACCGCGGAGAGAGTTCGCACTACTCCTGCACCAAACTTAAAACCCAGTTGATAACCATGTTTTACTTTAACTCGTATTACAGCCACGCTTCCGCCCGCAACTCTAGGCTTCCGTACACAAAACCGAAGTGCCATAAACTTCCGGACTAGCGCCGATAAATTGGGTCTTACAAATATTCTTATAAGTAAGAGGAACGTTTCTTCGCTCGCAACTCCGTGTTTCCACCTCATCTAATCCCATATTGCATTCTGTTCTCCGCGAGTACTCCCCAGAGATTTCATCTCGAAGATAAAGTAAAGATGATACATCGTTGAATCGAATAATCTGAACTCCCAGCGAGATCATCCAACCGCCGCCGATGAACCGAGCCAAGGATCATCTTCCCCGTGTCAAACAAATTGGATCGCTCCGATCGAAATTTGTATTCCCCTCTATGCTGCATCGAATTTTCAGGGTTCGCGGGGCTCGTAACCGCCTGGAATCTCGTCACAAGCACAACGGGACGCAAAATAGACGGACAAGAGCGGATCGCTGTTGACTCTTCAACGGATCCTTTCCCATTTCATCCCCCCCAACCGGCGAAATTCGACTACAAGGGTGCGAGAATATGCCCGCCGCCTGTCGATACAATTTTTCACTCCACGGTCGCAATTTTTCGTCCCATCGAGCGTGTGCAGCTAAAGAAAACAGACGGCCCGCCGCTTCCGTGCCGTATTTCTTCCCGGGCGTCCATAAAATAGTCGGGACGGGCGTTTCGCGGCTCGATATTACAGGTTTATAGATTTTCGGCGTCTTCCAATCGAAAACCCTGGCCAACAGCACCTTCCCCAGGATAATCCCACCCCCGCAACACCCGCGGACCACGCCGTTTCGCCATATAAATATATTTTCCGGGTAGTTTATATTCATGAAACGAAACCGGTGAAATACGTTTCGGGGGATGGTTCGCAAAGAAGGATCATTATTTCGTTAGCCTCTGCGAAACGGGGTTTACGAGGGAGCCGGGTAAATTGAAAATTAGAAAGGTTTCAGAGGGCAGAAATGGGGAAGTTCCTGGACGTCGGGGAATTCGTATTAGAGAAGTGAAACGGATGCGTTCTATGTTGATGAACGATGTTGAACTCGGCCTGGGTGGAAGGTCTTGGAGGGAAGCAGACGGGCACGCGATAACGTCGAAAAGAAACGAGAAGTAGACTTGGTTATTGAATCCCTTGGCACGCGAGGGATGCAGCTCGTGCGCTGTCCACGGCGAGCTGCGAATCGTCCAAATCGCTATTCCATTTAGGTGGTGGAGATATTAAAAAAGCTAAATCCTTAGAGGCGTGTACACGGCTGACGTTGTCAATAAGTACCTCGAAATCTCTGGCAGAACGATAAAAAATGGGTTACGCTATCGCGTAATTAAAGCAGACATTGGCCTCGAGTGTTGTCGCTGAAAAGTGCGGAACAAGGTTTCGCTTACGTTCTTGCCAACTGTGTTCTCGCCTTAAATCTAACGTTCTCCATGCGAGTTCCGAAAAGAAATTGAATTTTGTGAGCTCAGACATTTCAAAGTATTTTTTATATGTTTCCTACACGCTAGAAAAAGAACTTCTTACTTTGAAATAGTGTGCAATATATCTACTACCTCCTCGGGGCTGAAATAATGTTCCACCCTGATCAAAACTATTCCTGTTGCTTTTATCAACAAAGTATACCGCGCATTTTTAATATACCCCTGTTATCAGACGCTGAAAAGTCAACGAAGCTAATTGAATTCTCAGCAGAAACGGTTGATGTAACGCGGTACTGCACGATGAAACTTGCTCGTTACAACTTCCAGAAACGCAGACAAAGATTCAATGACTGCTATCGTATGACTGAACTTTCGAGAACAATTAAATTACGGTTAATCCCGCCGGCGAAATTGTATTCCCAAGTACGACCCCGCGATTATTCCGCTAACGGTGCGCCGTCTTTGCGTTAACGTCGCCGCGGGGACGAGGATTTTCGGGATGGCAGTAAAAGTATCGTTTTATTGTAAACGGGGCACTAAATGGAAACTACAGCACGCGATACGCTGCATGTCGCTACTTGCCCTCTGACAAATCCCAACGGTGGTTGCAACCACGGGACGGCCGACATTGACGATCCATTACTACTTGCGGCTGACAAATCCCCGTGCTATACCGTGACTACTTAATGTCCAATGCACGTCTTGTTAACCGGTAATTACATACTCGATTCTGGCGCTTACAATTAGCTTCCAAGTGTTGAATCGCCCCCAACAGCGCGGGGCAGCATAAGATTTTGCTTACCATTAACTTTCATACGCCGTCTAAGTAGTTCAATGATGCAAGACTGTTTTATACCACTTTTTCTAAATCGAATTTTTGGCTACTCTGATACAATTAATCTTATCGGTGAAGTAGCTAGTAAGTATACCAGGTCATTTGATCTTTCCGAAAATATCTCACTCCGTACTCAAATGTCATCTGAGTATTTTAAATAATATACTCTGATATGCTTCAGCTGTGCTCCATTTTAGCTTGGATGCTTTTTTCGTTCTCAGGTTTTTCCGTTGTGTCGTTCTTATTTTATGTACCCAGCGTCATCTGTCTTAATGTTCTTATTGTTTTTATATGTACACCTTCTTTTGTTCGTGTACACTAAAGGGAATCCTTTCCCGTTTACAAAGAATAAATAAATAAATAAATAAGATGTCCTCCGGTGATAAGCATAATTATCGAGCAATTATAAAGATTAGACTATTAGAGAGAGATACCGAGCTGCCTCGAAGATATAACTTCCTCGAATTCGTGTATCAAAGAACGCAGTTGATGGCTGTTAGAGCTTGTCAAAATGACAGATAAAAGTAGTAAATAGATTGTAACCGTGAAGCTTTCGATTTCTCGCCACCGTACCGAAGATCTGTCGATAGTGATAAGCAATGCTGACTCGACTTTGCGAACTGTGACCAAGATATCGAGCACAAATAGAAATCTGGGAGCACGGCAAAACCTTTATTGTCACTATTACTACGCGGCGACATTTTCACTGAGACGCGAGTGGGACACGCGTTATCGGCTATTACTTATCGCTCGCCTAATACGACCAAGTCATCGACACGAGGGAAAAGTGGGTCTCTGATACCGGATCCGGATGAAACCAGCGTTCGAGTGGCCCAAAAATTTGCCTCTGCCTTCCTTTTCCTCGTGTCCCCGAGCTGTGAATGATTTACGCTTTTCACGTCGAAGTGGACAGCCTTGAATCGCGAAGCGAAAGCAAGTGACGAATATAGGCGATCAATCTTTCCCAGAAAAAGAAATTGTCACTCCGCAGGATCGAAGGGAGCTCGTCGATTTGTCTTGGTCGTGACAGATGGAAGAACGCAGATGGATACACTAATAGAAAACGAATTAATCAAGAGTCCAAATAGTAGGTATGTCCAGTCCCTCGAGTGGAAACTATTCTCGCGTCGCTAAACCATTCATCGTGCAGATCGAATATATAATCCTTCCACCCTGAAGAGGCTCGGTTCAACTTCGATCACGTGCACGCACGCAACCCGACAATTCCTGAACTCTGTTCAGCAGACACACGTTGCACCGCCATTTAACATACGCTTATCTCGCGGAGTAAACCTCGCGATTGAAAAACGTATTTGCGCACGCGAGCAGAGCGGAAGGTTCGATGCAAATCCAATCCTCGCTCCTCCGTCTACCCGAGAACAGCGGGCGGGGAGGAGTTCGTCGTCGGAGCTCGACGAAGCTCGTCGAATCGACGTATACTTTCCATTATAAAGTTGCGGGGTGGCCTGATCCTCGCGGTGATCGCTTCCCCGTAGACGAAGGCTCTTGCTCGCCGCAGCTCAAACAATAACGTAGTTTACGAGGCTTTCTCGCGGGACAGGGAGACGAAGAACGCGTGTCAATTACGTAAAACGCGATCACCAGGGACACAGTAGGCGCCCAACAACCCAGAACCGCGGGAGAAGAAAGAAACGAGGGCCGACGGTAGAACGCGATTCGCGCTCTTTCAAAGGTGCCAGCTCGTAAGCGACGCATTCCCTTAATTAAAACCATAATTTCCGTAACGAGTCCCCGCTTGTCCTCGCGTCTCATTGGTCACGACGTCGTTAGCCGTGAATTCCTTTCCAATTCCCTCGTTGGGACGCACCCCCATTACCAAACTGTGTATGCATTTCCCTCGCGCGTTTTTCGCGCCCAAGCTTATCGACAACGACACTGTGACTCGATGGAGATCTTGTCGCCCCTCGAGACACGATGAAACCTCCCCGATGGTTACTAATTCAATGGGGAGGGGATAGAGAGCTTAAGCAAACGGAGCTAAAACGACCGGGTGTGCCGTAAAAAGTGGCCATTTCGAAAAACGAGAACAATCGACGAAACGGTGGGAGATCCCCGTTTCGATACAACGGTGGCGCAGTTACAGGGCGTTGCAGCTTTATCGTTTCACAGGGAATGTTGCCTGGAGATCCCCGTCGCGGAACCTCTTCCCTTGCGTTTTTATGGTGGCCACTATTCCCTCCCTTATGCGCCGACAAAGCAACCGCGGGTGCGAGACGGGTTTCGACGAGTGGATGACGAGTCTTGCAGAGCTAAAGGCTCCCACGGTGTCGTGCACGAGGGGGAGAGTAGTTGGACGTTGATAAGGAACGTCTTGCAGCTACTTGAAGATGATTGCGCCGAAGTCATGGAACGGATGCTCCACCGAGAGTGGCGCGAGTGTCTGTGCGGGGTGTAGGTGAATCGGTGGCGCGATCCGTGAGGGTGCAAAGGTAAGTCGAAAGGGAGTAATAAATTGTCGAGAACGATATTTCTGTTCATATCTGAGCTCATGAAGCTCGTTCTTTCGTTCGCTGTCGGAGCTGCGTAAGGATTGTCAGATGTTTCAATTCAGAGACGATGAGATAAGATCTCTCGCTGAAGGCGGGAAATTCCTGAAGCGTTTCCAAGGAATAATAGCTGAAGAGGGGTCGGCTAGAATCCGTGCATCTTTCCCACGATTGTAGCACGAACTTGTCCTTCGTTGTTTCGTTGTAATAAAGCGGTATTCCTCTGATATTACTCCATTCGTGGAGGAATGCCGGGAATGAGACGCGATTACATAGCCGGCATAGCTCGATGGTGCTTCGTAAGAAAGTGTAAGCGCGTGTTCGACGGACGAGCGAAATTCCAGGAAGATGATTTAATTCGAGCCCGAAGGGGAACGGGGGAGCAACCCTCGCGGTAGTGCTCTACCCCTTTGACGCTGGAAATTCGACGGGGCTACAATCGCCGTCGAACGGCGACCGGCTCAAAGGGCGGGGGGTAGAGAAAAAAAAATGAAGGGAAAGAGGAGGAAGGAAAAACCGAAAGCGGTGCAGGCGTTTGGAAATTCGCGTTTAAACGATCCACTCGACGGAACTCAACGTTTATCACCGTTCTACCGAGACGAGCGGAATAATTAATTTCCGTGCCATTAATTTTACAAAGTATCCTTGTAATCTCACGCGCACGCCAGCTATTTCGTATTCCATAATTCTCCGCGGCGAAAGTATTCCATAATGGCCGGGGGCGCGGGAAAGCGGCGCCGCGATCGTCAGCTTTTTCCCGCACTCTATCGCGCGCTCCGAAGCCGCGGAGGAAGTCCCTAAGAGGCTTACCAAATACGCCGCGCAAACGGGGGAAATAGGAATCGAGCGTCGAAAGTAATGACCCTGCTCTTTCCGATGGCTGCGTCGAGCGAGCGACGGAATAGGGCCACGGGACTCGAGATCGCTGGAAATAATAGCCACCAGCTAGTAGCGCGAGTCAACGTGCAATCGAAATCTGACGGCAAACCAGATGCACCTCTAGATCCTCCAGGATTTTAAGAACGCGCGTGGAGATGATGCTAAATCGAAAAGGGGCCGTCGATCCTCCGAGCTTCTCTAATTACATGGAGGCTATATCCGAGGGTGCGAGGGAGCGGATGCAAACATCTCGCGGCTCAAGTTCAAAGCGCCGGGCTTACAAACACCGAGTGGGCTGTAAAGGCAGGCGCGATTTAACTTTGACCCGTCAAGTGTGAGGGAAAAAGAAGACCCGAGACGGGACTCGAGGGCCCCATCGATGAATATGTTTCTAAGGTAACGGGTGGAGAAAGATTGAAGGCTCGATGGAAAAAGCGGGATTCCCGCGACAGGAGACTCTTAAGCACGACGATAAATGTTTTTGACAGATTTTTTCGGGCAGAAACGTTGGGGAATCGCCACGGGCTAGACTGCTCCGGTATTCATGCTGGTCACGGACTCTTTAGGGGCCGCAAGCTCGTTTCACCTCGCGGTTCCCTTCGGGAGTAATGAATGAAATTGACGTAAGCGCACAGACGAGCCGACCAGCTGCAAGTTAAACGGCGAGGACGCGCGTCCACGCATGGTCGGTTACACGCTGATCAAGTTAAAGCGCCGCGTCGGCGAGTTATTATCGGGTGGGTGTGGTACTTAAGTTAACGCCGCCGTTTACCGTGTAATTGTGTCTCGATAAATTTCGTAGCCTCGCAGGCTCCTCTTCGGTGGTGATCTCGCGCGGAGCAATCGATCCCTCGCCCTTTTAATTGCTCCGTGCTCGGGCCAGATGAAGATAACGAACGCGCGGTGGCACGCTTCTCGGGAACAAACCGCGGAAACGAGCGGGATCAGCCCGGACAAACGGGACGAGCGGTGGATAACCTTGCCCGACAACTCGGATACAATGCAGAGCACGATGTAAAGCAAACTTTTGGGGGGCAAATTAATGTTTCCTTAACATACGTTGTGCAAACTCCGTCTGCACCGTGGCTGATAAGCGTCGCGCGCGTTACACCGACCGCCCGGATTAACTTTTCAGTGAATATTCCTGCGGCGGTGTACCACGAGAGACCGCGGTAGCTTCAGCTCAGGTCGACATTAAATTTGGATTTCTTAATTCGGATTTCAGGCGCGACCATCCGTCGAGGCGTTCAACATTGTTGCGCGGCGAACAGGGTTTGTAGAGCTACCCTTCCGTCTCGTTCATGCTTTCACCATTTTCCAAGACGTTAGGCTATCTGAAATAGGTACCTACGTAAACTATCCCGGCAGTTATTTTGGTAAGGGAACGCGGTGAGGTAGGTATTTACGTAAAGCACGTCGAAGATAGAATTCATGAGAGGATTCTACGTGGCTCCGGTGATTTATTCGAGGATCACGAATAGAAATGCGATTCAGCCCATGTTTTGGTGGGAATATTTTGCTACGCGCACGGATGCGTCACCGTGAACCAACCGAGATAATTCGATTTGTTCCCGAGACTTTCCTCGGTAATATCCCCCGCGACTTCGATATTCGCGACATGACGAGCGTGCTCGCCGTCCCCCCCGGCAGAAAGTGTAGTCGAGCCTTGCCGATAAATCACCCTCCCATTATTTCCCCCAAAATATACCGCGGCAATATTTGAGCGATTGAGTCAGCCGATACAGATTGAATATCGCCATTCATTTCCGGCCGATTAAGTACTCGGGAAAGTGGAACGCGATTGGCGCCAGCTCCCGATCCTCCAGCGAGCTAAATTCACGATGGGGAACAGCTTTTTCGTCAATAATGAGATCTCCGAGCGTGACGTCTCCCTCCACGCTCGGGACAATGGCGAAGGGAATGTGTTCTCGCGGTTTCCCGCGTCTCTGCTCGCGGTCACATCGATTTTTCACCGCGCTGGTAATTTTCCAGCGCATTATCGCAAGCGTCTGGCGGATCGGCTACCCTTCGCGTACAGGTCGAGATACGATCCGGGATCGCTTTCACCGCGAGAATTTCCCGCGGCACAGTGAAAAGCGCGCGGTTCGACGCGCATTTCCCGCGGAGGAAAGCGACGTTCCCGAAGCTACGACCTCGTTACGCGGGAATCGAAGCAGTCGCCGTTTCCAAGCGCGCGCTTTCCATTGTGCCTGAGCTGTTTGAAGCAGAATTTACGAGCGGGTCGTATTTCACGCGAGCTCAGAAGGGAATGTTTCAAGTGTCGGGCTAGCCAGTTCGCTTAATTATGCGAGGAATCGGGAGAGTCGCTTGGTAAAAGTGACAAAACCAGTCAAGGTGGATGAAGAGAAGCGTGGTTGAGGGAGGGACGAGTGCTCCGCGTGGAGTCAGGCAACGTAAGAGGCCATTTTCATGGAAAGAGCAGCGCGTGATTACAATAGACGACTCACTTTCAGCTAATCAACCGCCATCGGTGCACATCGCTGTCGCCGCTGGCGATTCTGAAGAACGTGTTATCAGCGACTGAGCGTGTGCCCGCGCGTTTGCATAGAATTATGGGAGTCCCCTTCTTTCCTGTTAAGCGAGGGCTTAATGAAAATTCGAACAGCTTCTAACGTCGACGAAGAAAGAAAGGGGAGAAGGGTTTCCTCTCAGGCAACGACAGATCGGCTAACGAAAGAAGGGAGGCTTGCTGGCCGAAACGACAGCAATTTCGCAGCGATTTCGTTTGAAGGGAACAGGAGCAGCCGAATTAACCAGTCGGCGCACGCACGCTTTTTAATTAAAAGAAACACCCCTGTTGCCAGGGCTGACAGTTTTTTCCACGCGTCCCTCAGCTCCGCCGCCACCTCTCCCTGCACTCTAATTAATCATTCCACGTACGCTTTCATCACGCGCAATTGAAACTCCAAAGCGGCGGGATTATCGTAAAGTGAGCCAGGGAATCTCGCGTCGACTGCGTCGTGGTGCATTTGCGATCGCTCTATCAGAAGAAGAATGAGCGGGAACGGAACGGAACGGGAACCGTGGCCGCGTCGCGTTTAATCAACCGCGTGGAGGATAACAATTTAGTGGTCCCGCGAAGTAGTGACACCGGGGAAATTAATTTCGCTAATTTAATATGAACGATGAAGAAGGGACTGCCAATGGAGGCATTTAAAAAGCGCGGGTCGTCGTTGGAAAAGTCTTAGGCGACCTTGGCGTGACCTATTTCACAGCGCCTCGGAAAAAATTAACTTGATTACACGATGTCTCCCTCGAGACCAACCGAACCCTAAAAAAAGACCAACATTCCGTAGGTCGCTTGGTTTCAGAGAGGGTGGCCCGAGGACGCTCTTAATTTCACACCCGGCACATTACTTAATTGACCGTGCTTAATGTCGAAGGATTAATACGAAAGGCGGGATTAAGAGATCAATTACTGGGACACAAGATAGTTGATAGGAAGTGCAGATAGGACGATAAATTCGTGTTACGCTTGATTCAAAGACCAAGGGAGCGTCCCCGGAAATCCATGTTTCACATTTAGTTCCTCCAACGCTTCGATAAAGAATACTCGGTTTCAGACGGTAATGGGGTCGTTTGCCCGACCGACCCACGGAGACGGCGGAACGAAAGCTGGTCTCGGCGACGTTAAATCGTCGCCGGCGAGGAAAGATTAACGCTCCCTCGCTTAATTTTCGGCGACTAAATTTTCTTAAACCGTGTAATCACACGTTTCGCTTTCACCGCTCGGCCACGGGCGGCAGAAGATCAGAGAGGGTGGCGGTGCGAACGCACTATTACCCCGTAATTGCCTGCCATTACGTGAAATTTATGCGACCGCTTGTTGAGTTAGGGAGAGCCGTACGTCGACCACCCCCATTTGCATGGGCCACGCCACCGACGAATGCAAAAGAATAAAGTAACCCACCCCCGTCTCCTGCACGAGAGCGTGCAAAGACAGAACGCCCACGAAACCGCGCCATTAAGCCTCCCGATAGCCTTTCTTTATTGGAAACCCTATATAGCTTAACCGCAAACCTATTAGTTATTCTAACGAGCTCAGAAGTACAAACAGAGAATCGCGTGGGAACCTCTTCGTTTATATAGAGTGAAATGTCGCGCGTCGCGAGTTCATGCCCGTTGATACGCGGGGGTAGGTAAATTGTTCTCTCCTGTGACATGCAAACAATAGGTACACCATCAACTTTTTTTGCGAGTTATGTGGACAGGGTTGTTTCGAGGATCTGTGGAGAGCTGGACTCCATCGGGCGTAGTAACGAGTTAGGGCATGTTACGTTGTATATATATTTTTGGTGTGTTTACAGGGAGCTGTGATAATATAATAGTAGGGTAGATGTCCCAATTACTGACAGTGTCCCTATTACTGTCACTTTAATTATTTTACTTAATAGTGAAATAATGCGTGCAAAATCGTAAGGGAAAAAAATTTTAATGTTAAATTAGGTTTCCGTGTTAGATAATAATAGAGAAGCATTGCATACTGATATTTATAAATTAATATTAAAAGGTGAATGACAGTTTTAGGGACATTGGACTTCCTTATACTTTTTCAATTAATTAGCAATTAAAACATACTGTTTATACTATAAAAAAAATTTCTTAGATAAAAGAGTTCTTAAGCATTAGTATGCTGCAACTTGGAATGATTTTGAGGCTAAATAACTTCTGAAATAATTAACGAAAGTTACGCGATGAGCTTAATGTGGCAGTAATTGGGACATCTACCCTAGGTGCAGTTTTAGTCCTATTTAGAACCATTTAAACGTGAGTAATTCTGAAGAAGAATTATTATTATCTTCAAGTTCGGTAAAATAGTACATCGGAAAAAGTATGCGCAATAAACGTAAACATTGTGTTGTATTTGACCCTCAAATACCACACTGGATCCGTGAGACTCAGGCTGTTTGGAAGATTCGTGGCCACAACTAAACGGTAAATGGTGGAGGGAAAAACTTTAGGACCCTTACTACGAATTCCGCACCATGAGACCCCTAATTTACCTGGAGAAGCCGAGTGACATCGTAAAAATGATAGTCTATGGGTTGTGCAGATCCAGTATTTTCGAAAAAGTGGAGTTAACAGTTGTAATAGAACATTATTGTTTGTGCAGTGATTTTTTGTTCAGACTGTATTTCTACGCTGTGTAAAGTAGAACACATACTTTTCAATCGATAGAAAGTGTTTAAAATGCGATCGGTCGATGTGTAGGGAATATGTGGCGAAAATATGTTGCGACTGCTCTTAATGTAAATGAATGATTTCATAGTGATTTATACTGTTTTTATAAAATAAATTATTATTCCAACCATTTCATTGTATAATGTAACAGAAAATATTCGTTCACCTGTCGAAATATAATGACATATATATTCCCTTGAAATATGACTCAAAACCATTCGATTGATGTTTAATAAAACCCCTGTACCTTTTCGGGAACAAACTGCGATTAAAAGAAGAAAAAATGGAAATTTCAGAACCCGGACGTCTTTTTTCACAATATATTGAGCAGCAAAAGATTTTTTACCAAACTCTTGATATATTCCATTTCTGTCGAATTGATTAAAAACAATTGTTTAAATTGGTGCAGCAGATCCTAATATATAGAGGAAAGAAAATTCTAGATTGCCTGGACCCAGTGTTACGAAAGTATAGTGTGGTGTTTGAGGGTTAATTTAACGGCTACTTCGCCCTATAAACTATCTGAAACAAATCTGTTATGTTTAAAATCTGTTATGTATCAACGATGAAAATGACGATAATAGCGAGGAGAAATTAATATTTGATTCTCGATGCTTGTATCGGTGGTAATCTAGTAAGCGGAGCTCTGCTCGCTACTTCAATGTAAACACTTCCATTATACAACTATGAAACGTATTTCTACGTTTCGGTCTCATCACCGCTTTGGTCGTTTATCCCAGCTCCAACATAAACGTGCCTTCACTTATTAAAGAATCCTCGAGGTTTCTGTAATTTCTTTTTCACAGCTTTTGCGAAGCACTGATCCCTGCCATTTAAGCAAATGCTTCCTACCCCAAAACTTTTCCTATGGCGTTAAATCACCACCCAGTTTAACTCACACTTTTCTCAATATTCTTCTGTGTTTTGTACCCTCGCGAAAGAACAGTAATCTCATAAGAAGCACAATTCCTTAACCAATTCAATTCATTAGAATTGAAAGTCTTAAAGCGCCAACTGTGTCTCGCAGTCTTTGTGTCATCGAAACTAAAGGTCATCTTCAGAATCTTTATCCTCGACGTTAACTTCCGCGGCCCGGCCATTCATTATGCCCGTTCTTCCCTTAAATTAGCTCCCGGATAATTCGACTAACAATACGGTCTCGAAAGCAATTTGCAGCGAGCGAAATTGGTCGCGTTTCTTTCGTCGGGCACAAGGATAGCCCGCCGGAGGAACTTCCGCAAATTTGCTGGATAAGAAGACAAAGGGCGACGAGGAGAAACAGGCGAACAAAGACCCATTTCATTCACCAGGCAAATATTTACAAGCGGAGTTACGTCAATTTTTACCGTCCGCGGGCAGCGTGACAAAAAGAAAATATTAATTCTGACTCGTCTTTTGTTGGTGTCCAATTGTGCCGCGCTTTTGCCTTCAGCCCCCTGTTCTTAATAATTTCCAAGGCGACGACGTCCGCCGACGCCCGCCGGATGCGACACACGCGGGTGCATCCGTTTCGCGCTATTTACACGGGGCCTGAATGAAAATCAATGGCACGCAAGTGCTCGCGGCTGGAATACAGATCGACGATCTCCTAGCGGCCGATGAGACACTTGAGTTACCACTTACCTTATTAAAATCTATTTTAACTGTTGCAAAACACGCCACTATTTACGTCCTTATTTCTCGGTGAATTTAACGGAGCGCGGTCTCGTTACGTAAATAACAATGAAAGCCGATCGCCTCGATAAGTTCGAGAGTTCAAACGACGCTTAAGCAAGAATTCGTCACCGGTAGGTGCAGCTTAAAGGAACGCGAGAGAAATATTTTTCTTTTAAGAAAAAGAAAGCGTCGCTGCGAAGGGAAAAAGTTTAATATCGTGCGCGGCTGGGTAATACGAAAGACCAAGTTCAAAGGGTGGGACAAACTGGACCGTGTAAACACCAGGATCTTCTCCTACGGGTGTAGCGTACGGTGTTACGCAAGCGAGTACAGGGTGTTGCAAAAATATAGGTATAATCTAAATTGTGTGACACAGCTGGTAGAGAGAAAGGTCTTACGAGCCTACGAGCTAATGGTTCCGGAGACATTCAAGCTTTCGTTGCAGAAACAGCAAAAAGGATCGCTGCAAATAAGAGAAACAATAAGAAATATGAATTCTACGACCTCTCAACGAGTCCCTGTAGTATTGAGGAAGCAAACAAATCTGGACCACAACAATGCCTATTATCTAGTACTAAATATTCACAGAACTCTGTCTAGATATCAGCCAATCCGTTGTACAGTGGTTCAAAGCACCATTGTCTCACGACCTAAAGAACGGTGGACCAAAACGATTGGTGTGCAGGCCCACCGTTTATTAGGTCCGTCTGATCTGTTTCGCCAACTACTACTGACTAGCCCAGTTTCCGTCAGTTCTTCCCGAACACCCAGTGCAAATGCAGCTTTTTCGCGCGACAAATATGACCGACTGTCAGATGCGTCAATCTGCGCGGTGGTTCAGGAATAATGGAAACGAGAATGAGAATTCGGGACGAATTACAGGGCCATCGATCAAACGGAACCACACTTCATTACGAGCGGTGCGAGTCGCCAGAGGCTGCGGAGTATCGTCATGGTGATTTTAAAGAATCCAGAGCCCCGGCGAGCGATATTTACGCGTCTCCGGCGACTGCTCCTACACGATCGGTTATTTATAAAGCCATTCACGATAATCAATAACCTATGCCGCTCCCCTGCACGCGGGGCGAAAATTCACCAACACCTCGAAACACTTGCAAAACCTCCACTCTCTCTCTACCCCTCTATCTATCTCGGACGTTTGAGCCAGAGGGCCGGGGAATATTTATCGAAACCTGACGCCAGAGACACGCCACGTAAAGCCCATAAATTCCTGGCCTCGGCGATTCGCGTGGGATAAAGATATCGAGAGTTACCCTTATCGTGCATCGTGAAATTCCTCCTTACCCGCGCATGCACTCCCCCGCGGGACATGTTTATTAAATACTAACAGGAATCCAGGGGGATCAGAGATTCGATGCGGCGGGCACGGATTGTGCACCGGAGCGCGTTTAAGGGCTGCCCAGATATTAACGATTTCGGCCGGTCCGTTGGACTTGTCGTCTATTCGAGGATCCGGGCGTACGCGTGGAGAGGCAAACAGCGATGGTACATATTCCGGTGGACCGATGTGGAATCGATGGAAACCGGTAGCGACGTTGAGGTGCGTCGCTTGGAAACGCGGCCCGATAAATGGCACGGTGCGGTTCTTGCGTTCCATCGAATCGAGGGGCATAATAGCTCCTTGGTTGATATTGCCGCCGTTCTCTTTCCCGTCATAAAATTCGGACGGAACCGGCGGGGTAACGGAGGTAGGGGTTTTCGAGTGGGAGCTGTGCCGCCCAGCCTCTTTCCTAACGAAGCGACGGCACAAAACCGAACTTTGTTTCGCCCGGTGTGCAGGGATACGCGGGGGCCGAACGGCCGACCGAAAAGTATCTCTTCTCCTCCGCTCAGCTTTCTGTGCCATTAATCCGGTCGCGCGCAGCATAAAGGCCGCGCGCGCGAGCGACATGCAAGAATAGCTACAGGAATCCTCCTAACGAGACAAGACGGGACGAGCATTATTTCCTGTCAGCGAAAAATATTCCGCGCCGTAACAATGAAATATCTATTCTGTGTAGCGCGGCCGAGATACTCGCGGCAGCTCGCGTGTGTCACCGCTGAGGCGTAACGAACCGAAAAAGGAACACGGCGAAATGTCATTCTCTAGACATTTGTTACATTTACTTTCCCTCTTTCTTCCACCATTCCCGGCCCGACGCCTCCGCTTTCCCTTCGCGCGTAAACAACCCTCGTTTTCTCCGTGCGGGACGGGGCGAGAGACTTTTGCAAAATCTCCTTGGAACTTTGACACCTCGATTATTGTAAAGTTTTGGGAACTGAACCTCCTCGTTTGAGTATCGATCTTTGCGGAGTTTGGTTAATTAAGTTCGAGACTGAGCGTAAGTAGAGGAATACGTGTCTTAGATTTTAGTGCTTGGTTCGTTCGAGATAAAAGAGAAAGATGACTGCTCTCACATCATCATCCTAGACTTTAATCTGCCCTAATAGCGGAGTAATACCTCTTTTGGAGAAACGAGGGATTACGGCACTAAGTTATCCCCACGTTTTTTTTATTTATTTCCACCAGAGCTTTTCTTCCTCAACGTTTGAACCGCGCGGTGAGGGAGAAGATTGGAAGATACGGAAGACATTAAAGGACGAGTAACAAACTGCCGGTGCAACATGTAAACGAGTTGGGAAAGAGAGTTCCTCGCAACTTTATCGGCGAGTAGAAGAGTGCGTGATACCTCGCGGAGATTACCTGGCGGAGCAGTACCTTTAAGTAATAATAAAATGTGGCTTTCTTTAATGAGACTGTCTATCACGATCTTCTAATACGTTGCCTGGTTCCGAGTAGCCGGTATTGTTCTCCTTTCTTTTTTTAATCTAGATACCGTCACTCGAAGGTTCCCGCGGGTGGAGTTGCACGGCGAAAATGTATCAAGGACGGAAGGTGGATGCGGGTTAAATAGTTGACAGTAATACCGACATCGCTACACTGCGCTACCTACTCATGTATTTCGGTGTCATTTTCCTCGGTGATAATGCTCCGTTATGTTCCACTAGAACGTTACACCGCTCGTCGAGGGCAGCCAATCGGCCGTAGTTTTTATTGTAATGTTACGTTCACCGAAGCGGTCTGTTCATTTCATGCGGGCGAATGGAAAGCAGAGAACCTTTATTGCGCCAATATACCGACGAGGGTTTGGTATCGCCTCGTTCCTCGTCGGCACAACCCGCGGAATTAAGTTGCCCCGTGCGAAGAACTTTAGGCAGCGGGTATCGCGGGTTCGATTGATTGAAAACCGCTCGGGCCGAACTTGCGACCGCGGTTAACTGGCTAACTATATTTTCACGACGCGCCTATATATAATCCATAGAATATTTACGTAAGAAACTTATTTGGGATCAAAGTTGGAAGGGGCAGCCTCTCGGTGCAATCGAAGAGAAGCAATACTCTTAACCGATCGACTAAATACTTCAATTCCTCGACGAGTTCTGTTCCCCCCTCTCCCTTCATTTTCCATTAATTTAACTTTTCCACCCCAGTGAAGACCGCCCCAGAGTACAGGGTCTGTAAAACACGAAGGAATAATGACACTGTTCTGGCGAGGATAAATATTGCTTCGACGAAAGAAATGTTTCACAGTGGACTACGCGCGGTCCGCGTTGATTAACGCGGCCTGCTGAAACGGGGGTAAACCAGCCGGCGCGGCGCATTGAAACCTTTAAGCGAGAAGGAGATCGGTTAGCACCGGCCAGGAAACAGGGTAAACCGTCTCTCCCGCAAACGACACCTTTCTCAAAAGCATCCCCTTTCTGAATCCGCTACGAATCCCGGCGTGCAATACCTTCGCGCCTCTTTGATCTTCGACGCAGAGAGAGATAGGGGGAGGGAAGCACACAAAACGGTTTTAATCATTTCACACGTACCGCCGAGGCTTACACAAAACGCCTCGAACGAGTCAAGGGTAAGCGGAGACCGCAAACTGCCCAAGGACCCACTTCGTACACACGGCGGAAAAGTATCTCACCCTCGACCCACCCCCCGGTGACATCGCGAAAGCCCCCCAGGGACAAATACCGCTTCCGCCGAGATGCACTGTGCGTAAACCGCGAAATCTCTTTGCACTCCCCTAGCACATTAACGAACCGCAATCCCCCCTACCCTCCTCTCTGGCGAGATCTATCTCGCGATCGAGGGTCGAGCCGGCAGGAATTCATGATCGAGGAGGACCGTGAATGAGACGCTTCTCTGCGAGAAAAACGGGGCCACCGACTGAAGATGCATCCGACTTCCACGATAATAATTTCCTCCCTCGAGCTCCCCCTGTTCTCCTTTTTTTTTTATATAATTAATCGATAACTGGTCGATGATTGCGCGCAACCCCGTGGCAAACGTCGTTTAAATCCAAGCCCACAGGGCTAGCCTCTCTGTTCAAACATCGCCTAATGTCTCGCTAAATATGGACAAGGGGTACATATAGCGAGGAAACTGTCACCAGAACTTACGCCACACCGAGCCGCACAGGATCATAACAAAAAGGGCAACTAAGTGCAAAGTTGGAGGGTTGAGAAGGGAAAAGTTCTCACTTCTGTCGCGATGAGAGTGCCTTGCTTGTTCCCGCGAACACACGATACCGCACAGATCATAGACAAGCCGAGGAGAGGAAGGGGGTCGAGGGGGTTGTTCTCCACGAGATAGAGATTCATCTCGCGCGAGATGCGATCCGTCCGCCCGCGGACACGTTTCGTTCAGCCGTCGGATCGCGTTGACATCGCGCGGGGGTGCACAGGACGGACGCGACCAGGTATTACGCGGCGATAAGGGTGCCGATTTCTCGTGTATGATAATGAATCTCGCGTACCTGAGATCGGTGGATCGGTGGTGCAGGGCGCGGCGGCATGGTCCCGTCGCAACACAGCGCCGTTCGACGAGCACTGAGCAGCTATTCTGCGCCAACGGGGTTGCGTCGACGTCGAAAAGACGTGAACGGTCGCCCCTCGCCGCTCACCCCCGCCAATCCTCCCACTCCACGTACTACCGACGCCACTCTTCAGGGTACTCTCACACGTATCCTCAACCCCTCGGCCGCTCTCTCTCTTCGTTCCTCTCGCCAGCGCCGGTTCGCGTCCCCTTGCGCTCTTTCCCGCTTCCTCCCGCTGTCTCCAGCTCTCTGTTACGTCCTCGAGGCAGCCACCCCCGTGGCACATGCGCGGATCCCCCCCCCCCTGTCCAACAAAACTCTTCTCGGTAGTGCTGCGAAAATTGGGAAAAACGGTCCGAGGGAGAAGGAAGAAGCTACCAGAATAGAGGGGGAATACGAAGATCCGGAGGGGGCGGTGTTTTCTGAAAAACGTACGTTTCACGTATTTCCCCGTATAGTTTTCTACCCCCGCATCCTGTAACGGTTTTCTCAACCTATTCTCTATCTCACCATGTCGTTCCATACATCGCTGTTGAATTCGTTGAACTCGTATCGTCGCCTTCTTCGCCTCTCTTGACCCCTCTTCATTTTTCAGGACAAGGGGTGGCTCACTCGCAACCCCGTGTCACGCGACGCCGAAGCACGCCTGCGAAACGCGTGGCTGCTCCCCCTCCTTGCTCTCGCGACCACGTTTAATTCGATGCATCGTCTGTTTGCTCGCGCTTCTGGCTCCGCGGCAGAGATTTCCGGCGGGCTTTTGTTGCTCGGGGTCGCGGGCCAGAACACGCGACGATTCGCCCACGCTGTTTTACTGCTTCTGTTTTTCCCGCTTCCGCGATCCCTCCCCCGTCGCCGTTTCCCGTTCCTGTTCGTCCCTTCGTGCTGCGGTTATGAAACGTAGCTCTCAGCGTGGCTTTTCGGCCAACCTCTTGTACCCTAAATAGCTGGACGACTCTCTTTGGTTCCAGATTCCTCGAGCGAACGACGAAGACGGATGAACTGTAAAAGAAACCCCCGGCGGTAGAATGCGAATAAACATCTCCACGTTACTTCTCTCGCTTACTCCTGTGTCTCTATCTCTGTGGCAAGCTCCGATCGATCGCGGAAAGAGATCCGCGTTCCTTTCTTGTCACAAACGATCGATTCGCGATAAGCTGAAATTACGCGGCCAGATGAACCCGCAACTCGCGGCCTCGGAGAAGTGTATTTACAGACACGCATCGTTATTGCGATCCCGAAGAAAAGTAGTGACCTCAAAGAAGAGGACCGATCTCCAGAGAAACCTAGAGCATTTAAGTAAGCCGTAATTCGTTAACCGCGCCGGAGAGAATTCCATACACCGTGTTTCTAAGTTGCCGACGCGGAACATCCTCGCTCCGCTTCTTTATCAGAACATCATTACCATCCCGGAAGCATTGTTCCCAGCTGCGATTCCTCGGGAATGTTCCCCCAGTAATAAATATTACATTGCGACGCCGTCGTTGGGCGGCGCGAAGGTGAATAGGAGAAAAGAAGGCACAGGGGAAAACGGGAAATGAAAAGGTATTTCAACGTCAGGAGGTACACAGGTACGGGAGAGCGTGTCTTTTAGCCCGTGATCACTCAGCGTCCTTTATATTCCGCGGAATTCGCCTAAGCAGACAACGGTTCCGGAGGGTTTTGCTCGGCGCGGCGTCGAAACAATACGGATCGAGCCGGAATTTGCCATAAGCCGGCAACGGGTTTTACATTGGACGGGGCATGGGAGAAGTCAAAGGGTGTTCCCTGGCGTAATCGTTCCCTTCTTCTTTTGTTAGACCCGAGAGGATTTCGACAGACTCGCGTGAACTTTCCCGAGCCGCGGCAGAACTGGAGCGAACGCATCGCGTGGCACGTTACCTATCAACGCCGACGTTTCCTTAATTTTAAGTGAATCCACCGAAAGGCCGCCGCGGCATAACGAGCAACCTTCCGCGGTAATTTTAAATAGCTCTGAAAAACTTTGCACCGCGCCGCTGGAAAGAGGGATTACTCTGTTTTAAACGGCGAGCAAAAAGGGACCCGTCAGCGCGCCGGAGTTTTCCATTTTTCGTGATTTTCCTTCTGTGTCTCGTGACCTCTCAATTAAGCGCGACCGCTCGCCCATCCTCGTCACACGTTTTTCGAGGGTACTGACCTCTGACTGTTGCGTCGGGTAAAGAAGTCGGGGTGTCTCGCAGGAAGCGCATTTTCAATCTGTTTTCCATCGTAAAACGGAGTTAAACAGTGGGTCGACGCTAATTATTTTTATCAGCCGTTACGGTCGAGTCGCTGGGCTCGACACGCGTGCCCGTAAACGGCTGATTGTTTATGCAAACACTTAACATCGGGGCTGTTTATCATTGATCGTGAATTAAATTGGCGATGGGCTAATTAAATTTCACTTCTCGGCCCGAGCGCGTCGCATAGATAAATCTCCGTGCGACGAGGCTGTGCTGGCGCGCGAAATGCACACGCAATCAATCGAGTCAAATCGTTGTCCACAATGACGAATAAGTAGTCCGCTATGAACAATGGGTTTGACAGTGGGAATGATAAACAGCGCGCGGTATCGTTGCTGGGAATCGGGCGATATTGCCCGCCGACATGATTTAGGGGAAACAGACAGTTCTTAACGGGCAGCGGATAATCAAAACGAGATCGCGGAGGAATCAAAGAACGTGATCGTTTCGAAAAAACGAACCTGCGTTGAAAGATATGATGCGTTAATAATCATATTCTACCTAATAGCTGTCTAATAACAAGATGGGATATGGATGATCGTCCGTTTCTTAATCCTGATCAAGATCATCTTGCGAAACTCGTGTAGAGACCGGGGCAAGTTGATACGATTTATAGGTTTCAATTTTTTTCATTTTTGTTTGAATTAATTACTTAATAAAAAATATGCTAAAATATACTTTGGTCCTTCCTCTTTAATATATTGTAAATGAAATGTTGAGAAAATACATACGAAATGAATGAGAAAACATTTCGTTATTTGGACGAAGGTAAAATGTATCAACTTACCCCACTGCGGGGCAAGTTGATACTGCTCTGGGGCATGTTGATACATCTGTAAAATATCCGTTTAATGAGTAAAGGATGGATGTCTGAAATATCCCACTTTAACGTGAGGTGCTTGCTTCATTTTATTAATGTATCTTAATAAAGCTATTTTTTTATTTTATTTTATTTTGTTATTTTAACGACATTGACTCCTTTTCTACACCAATACACGCTTTTTGAGAAATATTTTGTGGTATTTTTCCGCGATTCGTTTTCCTGACATAATTTCGTACCATTTTCCTAGAAATAAAAGGAAAAATCCAATTAAAAGTAGTCGGGAAAAATTGATACACTCCCCATGAGTATCAACATGCCCCAGAGAAAACGTATCAACTTACCCCACAGAAAGTCATTATGTACAAACATCTCCATAAAAAATGTGGAGTATACCTATAGACAAAATAACAAAACGTAATTAATTGTCACAAGATTGATTATCGAGTTCGATTCAAAATACCATCGAGTTGGAAATACCATACGATGGATAGCCACGTTGACGTAGAATCTTAGAGAGGGTCAGAGGGGCAAGCACAATTTGTAACATTTGTAACCCAACAAAACACCCTCGAAGGTGTAAGGGAAAGGAGGGTGGCAATGTATTGCACTTCAAACGGCGTCGAAAATATTTCTCCGATCGTGCAGAAACATTTTTCCCCGGCAGCCACAGAAAACACACAATTCAACGTCAAATCCCTAGCCGTGCTGGCGGAAGGTAAACTCTAACTATATCAGCAAATTGTTAGGAGATATACATTCCGAGCCATCCAAAGTATCCAACGACAGTTCCCTCCGCCCTTTCACCCATTCACCCTTCCTCCACTTCATTGCTGCTACAGATCCTTCAGAGACACGCTTTTCACGAAAGGATTCCCTGCCTCACCTACAGGCGAGTAATACTATTCGCGATCACCTCCTCCACGCAAGACTTATTTTCACATGGAAATCCTTCGTGCTCCGGGCACAGGGTTTTTCCGCGAATATCGATAAACCATTCTATCGTTCCGGCTGCTTGAAATATATATTCAAAGGCCAATAGAACAAAAAGGGGAGGGGATTCTATTCGCAACGCGAAACTGTGAACGGATCGAGGAACTTTTATCCGAGATGAAACATTCATCAAATACCCCCTGCTAAGCTTTATCCCTTCTTTCACCTTTCTAAGCCAAGAAGTTGCTGATTCAAGGGATACTTCTCTCAAGCTTCCAACGAATTCCTGAAATTAGATGCTTCTCGCGGGTTAACCCCCCGTTGTATACCTATTCGAATTCTATCGCGAAACATCCAAAAGACATAGAATATAATAGGAGAGATAAACTCCCGGTTTCGTTTCTATTTTACTGAAGTTTGCTAGAGCGATCGCGCTGAATTACGCCCAGAAATTTGCCAGCCACCAACCGCTTCCCTGCTGTTTGCGCGAATTTTAATTACGCGCGCCGGACGCGCGGTGCAGAACGTGCACCTTCGTGTAAACAACGACAGAATATTTCATATCTTCTGACGCGCGGCGATCCTTCCGTGACTCGCGCTTCAGACACGGCTTTCACACACGTATCTCTCCCGCGAATGGGCGCACGGGCCGATAGTCGTTTTGTCGTAGAAGAAGCTCCTCTCTCGAAGACAAAGCGTCGAGGTAGGGGAGCGATATTTTTTCCTCCTTTCTTCCTAAATAAAGGAGAGTAGGCGGTTCGTAGTCGACCCGGCTACGTAGTAGAGAGGACATTCAGAAATATCGCCTTATCAAAGGCGTTTCGTCTCCTCGCCGCATTTGACATTACGCGTGTACTCCGGGATGTATACCCGACATAATCGAAAGTCTCGAAGATGGATCGGACCCACGCGCCTCACGGCACGTAAACAACAAGCCACGCTAGGATGAAAGTTCCTCTTTGGAAAATTCAACCCCCCGAGGATGAATCAACCTGCCGCGAGTCACTACGATTCCCTTGCGAACGCTGTTTCTCATTCACCCCGCTTTCAGGACCAGCTCCTCTAATCCACAGAATTGCGGTGGCTTTATAGAGTGTACAGAGCAGGGAGGTTGCAACTCTCGCGGTCTTCGATCGCGCACCACGTGAACCGCGATGTCGTCACGCGGATCTATCTTGCGCCGCTCACCATAAGGAACGATGTATGAAGGAGCGAGTCGTCGAACGCGGGACGATAGCGAAATCTGTTTGCCCGATACGCGGGTCAAAGTTCCCCGACTCGGACTACACTGTGAATTTCTTTACACAAAGGGCAACGATGGGCGAGCGATTGGCGGACTTTGCGTGGCCTTGGTCTTCGCCTCGGCGGGAGACGCGGAGGAATCGGTATTAGGTGGTCTAAGGTCGATCGGCGCTTAAAACGTCAAGTTGCCGAGGAGACGAATCACTCTCCCTCCACTCGTGCCGCAACGTTTACCCGAGGATAAACTTCTAATCTTGACACGATAACGGCGACTTTTCTGCCGCGATTCCATCGACTGCGAAGCAGTAGTGTGTCGTTGACCACCGTGGCGACCGCTCAGCCTCGGCACCGAGGTCCACGTACAGTTTAGACCCTCTCCTCGACGATCCGTTTCTGTCTCTTCGCTCCTCGTCCATCTTCGCCTGTCTCCTTGACCCGCGATCAGACATCCTACCCCGCGGCGAAGCTCACAGGTGGAATACTCTCGGGATCGCCCCATAGCGATCAGCATTCACCCCTCAAGAAGCTATCCTTCTAATCGGTAATTAACTCTCCCCACGTCTCGACCCTCTGCACTTCGAGCGCTACGTCGTGGAGAAGGCGCGGTACGACTGATCGCCCAACGTTCGTTCAATTAGGAAAATCGTAATTGGTGTTCCACTGTGAGCACTCGAAGAAGGGAAAATTCAAGAGGCAACCATGTACTCGGCCCTGCTACTTTTGAGATCCGCCAGGCCTGGACGTCTCCCAAGGAGATTGGCTTCGTCCTCCTCCGTGCTAAGGATGCCCCAGCAACCGGTACGTGCAATCCCATTCTTATTTTCGCCTACTCGTTTCGCGAGAAATCGACGGGCACCAGGCAATGGACCAGACGCGACGATTGGCTACTCTCCGCGCCTGATTCGATTTTTCAATGCAATCGCTGCGCTCGTGCTCTTAATCGGACGTCCCCACTCGAGGGACACTTTCATGTCGAAGACGTAGGGAACGTTTAATCAGGGGAACGCTTATTCGCGCGAAATCCTTGGGTTTCTTTTAGAGGAAGCTATTACTGAGCGACTCGTTAGAGTAACGCCCGTCCAGTAATAAATGGCCCTTTAGATGCAAACTGGACCATTCATTTTCGAAGATCGCACGATTTTAATTAGCTGCGCGGCAATAAATGTGTAACGCAACGTTATCGCGAATGCATAATAGAATAGACAACGGTGTATACGTAGGCAAAACGGGACAAATAATCGTTCAGCAGCGCGCTATTTTCGTCCCCGTGTCACGTATTACCCCGCCCGTTGTTCCGTGCCGCGTGCGTGCATCAGATTATAAATCTAAATGAACTTTTCCGCGGCGATCGTGGAATATTTCGCTTTCGGCGGGGCCCAAATATCAGGCAATGCCGACTGATCGACCGGCGTATCGATAGCGCTGGTCAATTGACCGATTTCGCGTTATCGCGTCGCAAGCCGTGCTGTTTTTGGACCGCAAACGCACCGATCAAGCGAGATCGCAAAATTGAATAAAAAAAGCGGTGTTACGAAAATGACGTAACCTTGTGCCAAATATTTTGAACTATATTCTTCTTTGGGAACGGGAACAGAGATACCGTGCGCTTCTTCGATACCTTTCCCTCCTCCCGCGGCAAATGTTACGAGGCGATAAGAATCGCGGTTTTATCAATCGTCACTGAATTACGACCTACACACGTGATAAACGGATGCAACAATAAGCACACTGTTTTCCTCCTGACGGTATTACCTAACCGGGCAACTTTTCCGCGTTTTCGAGGACCACGTTAATCCCGGCTGCTACCGACGCCGATGGAAATCGATATTCCCCTCGGTTCGTTGAAATCAACAGGTCAAAACGGAGGATGGCTTCTCTAAATCCTGGGCTATTCTGCTCGACGGGAAATCCGTGATTGAAAGGTGCAATAATTCCATCGGAGCCCCGCTTGCGTGTACGCTCCAACCCACACGGACGTTTCCGTCTGACGGTTGGAATTAGGGGCCGATAGCAGCTGAGAGTAGAAACTGCGCCTTCGTACGGCAGATAAGAACCCGACCGCGAGACGTAACTTTGCAACGCGCAATCGGTGACCGCCGGATTACGAAAGCGAAGGCATCTGCGTCAAAGCCGCGAATGTTGACGGTCCCGTCAAACGGTCTTAGAAGAGTAGAAAGAATCCGCGTAACCTTGCGCGCCCGCTGCAGTCGCGATAACGGACCGTTTGGAAATCAACGCGCAATGCCAATGATATTCGAAAAGACGACGAGATTTCGTCAATAGAGTACAACCGAGGAATGCGCTGATGCATTTTAAATGAGATTAATAAGCGAAATACTATTTGCAATTAATCCTCCCCCACCCATCGACATTCAAACTGATAATGACTGCGTAATTAGAGCTATTTTATGTAACGGATTTGTTATGTAATCGATAGATTAGCGGGAAGAGTCACACGTGTACCGACGTAAAACTGTGTCGAGTGGCGATCGAATATAAATTGGCCCCCGGGGAATTTTTCTCGATTCAAGTATTGCAGACAGATAACATTCGAGATTCGACCAATCGCAGATACGAAATGTTTAGAGCGACGGCTACCGCGAAGCGTCGATGATAACGTAGAAACTCCAATTGGCTACTTGTAAACAAGTGACGATTGTATGATACCGAAGATAGACTGAAGATAGACTTAATGTGCACGAGGAAGCATTGGGGCGTTGCAGAGCCTCCATTCAAAGGAAAGTTCTAATCTAGTAGTTCTGATCTACGGTCACTAGTGCCCGACAATTCGATTTCTCGCGCGCGCTGCATTTGCAGCGCGACACAGCGTAAGACAATGAATACCGATTACCATATAACTAGATTAATATTCCGAAGGGAAATCGCGTGGACTTGCGGAGAGAGCTGCAAACGTCGGAGAGGCCCCGGAGAGCGTCAACTTTCAACGATCGCAGCCAGCTGAAGTACGCGCGTCGTTTGGTGGTGAAATTGGGCAGTGCTGTTATCACCAGAGAGGACGAGCATGGACTGGCGTTGGGACGCTTGGCGTCCATTGTCGAACAGGTAGCCGAATGCCAGAATGAAGGACGGGAATGTATTATGGTGACTAGTGGAGCGGTGGCTTTTGGTAAACAGAAGCTCACTCAGGAACTCTTGATGTCCTTATCAATGAGAGAGACGCTGAGTCCTGCCGATCACACCAGAGAACACGCAGGTATAATTCCCGCGCCATCGACCAATTTTCATGCATGACAGGGGAGTCTAAGCGGAGGGCATCCGAACATCTGTTAATTTCACAGCGGGGACAATTGAGAACCTTTCAGCAACAGGGGTGCAGCTCCATTTTTTACGGTTTTTTAGTTATGAAGTGTAATATATGTGAAATTCTACATCGTTTAGTGCACGTTTGACGCAAACCCGATAACAAGTGAACGATTTATTGCGAATTTTGAATCTGCACCTATTACTGTTTTGCGCGGTACGAATGCTCCAGATTTGAAAATTTTGCCATAAATAGAAATAACAACTTATCAACTGAATAACTAATACTTCTTGTGTGGAAATATATATTTTTCAATTAGTGTTCTCGTTTTAATGTTAAATTAAAGCAATAATTTTATAAACATTTTTTTCTATTTTACTTGAAGTTCGTAAAAATGGAGCTGCACCCCTCGTGCTGCAAGGTACTTCAACTCTGTCGCACAAAATTAAATAGTCTTACTTGGGGCGAATTCCACTTACGCCCAACTCGACAGTTTTCCCGTTTTTGTAATAAAATAAATATCATAAATTATATGTTCGTGTTTTCGAGTCGTAATGTATATTTAAAAGCCTGTATTTTCCGATAATGGTCCTCTCGCAGATTTCTCTTCCATATTTCAGGAGATTTTCATAAATTTTGGAACGAAAACCACGGGCGTTGCGAGCGATTTGGTCGTAAATGGAATTCGCACTGTAATCTTTTTCCATGCCGTCGCTTATCATTAAGAATGCTTATTGCTTATTGTTAATGCTGATTGTTATGCAATTCGCGTTGCAATGGAAGAAGACATACCGTTAAAAAAAATCGGATATCCGATAGCAATTCTGCTGCCTTTATCATTTCCCGCCCGCGAATTTCATGTTTTGCATATTATCAGGTAACTGCAAATTGGTAGCGCGCAATATCCCCGCGGTTGTGTTTTCCCGGTCGCTTCTTTATAACCAGCACGCTAATGGATTTCGAGTATGGTGCGCGTAGTCGAACTCGCCACTGCAGCATCGCGCCTTTCATTATTTCGGCGGCAACATTCGGTGCCCCGCGCTCCATTAATTAATCATAATAATTACACGTCGGCTGAACGGCAACCGGAGAGGGACGAGGCGCGAAGAATAATTCTCGCTCGTATTTTTAATTGTCCGCGATGAATCGATTAACCGAGTAATTTGAAAAGGCTACAACGATTAAGCGCCCAACCCCCGAGCGCATAAATCTGCCGGATTAAAACGCGCTGCCTCTCCCCGTTGTAATTTTTCCCTAAATGGACACAATTAAGAAAATACATACGCGCGAGCCACAAACAAGAATATATCTTTAAAAAGTATTAAAAATATTTAACCAGTGTGCTGTGATTTAAAAGAAGGATTTCCACGGAAACGATCTCATTACTTTTTCGAGCAACGAACCACCCCCACCCCCCTCGCAACCGTACGTCGAGGAGAAACGTTCAACTTGTATTATTATTTGTGTATATTAACGGGGGATGTTTCCTGCCCCTTGTGTTCACACTGTGACCGCGTAAAAATGGATCGATACAGACGGCCGTAAATTTAAGCGGGGCAACGTTCCCTTTGAATGCTCGAATGTTCAGGAGGGACGCGTTGAATCATCCCCGAGGTACTTCCGGGGGATATCCACGGACTCCACGCCAACTTGACAATGTCCGGCCCTCCCACGTACGATGTAGGTTAAACTAACAACCGCGAGACGCCCAATTCTTTTACCAGCAATTCCTTCGAGATTCTATTTGCCCGGGAAAACATTCGCTGTAATTCTCCTTTCGGGAGGCGAGAATCGAACAGGATGGACAGAAATTGTTGAGAAAATACTACAGCCTTGTTTCTTATTATTCCCCAGGAATCGTTTCCGTGACCCCGTCGTCCATTGACTTCCTTCTCCCTTTTCCTAACACATCAGAAAGACAAACGGAACGTCTGAACGAAACCGATGCATACTTCATCTATCAGCTTGATCGACGCTTCGTTATAATCCTTTCGAGCAGTCGAGGCGGTAATTGGCATAGCGCCGAAGTTTCTATTATTCCAAGAGAATTGGCAATAGCGTATGCTAGAAAGGGTTAGAAGAATGAGCAAAAATCGTTCACTTAACAATGCTCATCGCGCCACATGATCTACTGACCGCATATCCAGCCTCCCGGTTCAGTAGTGCAAGGTGGTACGGTAACTCTAATCTGATCGTCACGCAGGCACTCTTTTGGAACCTAGAGCAGCAGCCGCGGTGGGTCAGTCGGGCCTGATGTCCTTATATGACGCAATGTTCGCCCAGTACGGCGTGAAGCTGGCCCAAGTTCTGGTGACCAAGCCGGACTTCTATAACGAGGAGACCCGCAAGAACCTCTTCAGCACCCTGAGCGAGCTGATCAGCTTGAACATCGTACCAATCATCAACACGAACGACGCGGTCTCGCCACCACCCCAAGTGGATGAAGAGGTGGCCGGTAGCGGTGGAAGAAGAGGCATTTCCATCAAGGACAACGACTCCTTAGCGGCCATGCTGGCTGCTGAGGTCCAGGCGGACCTGCTGATACTGATGAGCGACGTGGACGGTATCTACAACCTACCGCCTTGGCAAGACGGTGCGAAGATGTTGCACACCTTCAGCTCGGATCTGAGGGGCACTATCAAGTTCGGAGTAAAATCGAAGGTGGGCACGGGAGGTATGGACGCGAAGGTTAACGCTGCGCTCTGGGCGCTGGATCGCGGCGTCTCCGTCGTGATCTGCAACGGGACTCAGGAGAAAGCTATAAAAAGCATCCTCTCTGGAAGGAAGATCGGCACGCTCTTCACCGAAACGACCGGATCTACCACGCCCGTCGAGGTCGTCGCGGAAAACGGTAACTCGAGGGAAAGCTTACCCGTTTTTATTAGCTTTATATGTGCTGCGTGGAGCTCGAGACGAATGGCTATTATTTCGGAATACGCTGTTTATAGGTTTTTATATAAACCGCGAGTATATCCCCGGTTTTTCTCCAACGGAAGCTTTAAGAGAGATTATTATCTCTTCGGATGAGATGGTTCTTTTTCGTGGAGGGATCGGTGACTCGCGTCATTTTGTTCTACCGACCATAGCAATATAGGCCATCGATTATCGAAGGTAGAAATGAAACGGCTTACTGTTGCTGTATAGTAAGCCACTGTACAATTACCCGCGACACGTAGCTCCCGCTAAGATATAGAAAACGTCTCATTATTCGCCGGGCTATATTTTATTCAAGCTAGTTCATAGCAGCCCCATTGAAAAGTAAGTGAAAAGAAAAGTACCTAGTTGAATATTCTTAGCCTCGAGGAGCTCTTCCCCGGGAGAAAATACGTTTCTTCTCCGGTCCACTTCGGATAATTTGTATCAACGTCGGGTTCCATTAAAACTTATTTAATACATTCTCCGCTGTTATTCGACTGAAACGCCGGACGCATCGCGAAATCCTAAATCTCCTCTAAGAAGAATCAATTCTATTAAAGGAGAGATCCAAGCCCCGCGAAAAGCAAAGTAACTCATCGAGTAAAGTACACACGCCGTTCTTCGTCTCGTTAGAAAAAAAGTAGCTGGCGCGTTCTATCCGCGCTCCGGCGTAAGGAAGCAATCCTTTCAAATACGAAAATAACCACTTGCAGCTCGCGTTGGCAGCAGAACCCTCCAAGCACTCCGGCCAGAGGAGCGCGCTAGCTGTATCAACACGTTGGCCGATCTCCTCGAGTCCCGTCAAGCGGAGATCCTGAACGCGAACACGAAGGATCTCGAAGAAGCGAAGAAGAATGGCCTGGCCAAGGCTCTGCTGTCCCGGCTCTCCTTGACACCGGCGAAGCTCAAGTCCCTTAGCTCTGGGCTGCGACAGATCGCGGACGATTCTATGACTAACGTAGGTCGCGTGATCCGGAGGACGAAGCTGGCTGAGGGCCTGGAATTGAAGCAGATTACCGTGCCCATAGGCGTGTTATTGGTGATCTTCGAGTCGAGACCCGACAGTTTACCGCAGGTGGCCGCTTTGGCGATGTCCAGCGCCAACGGGCTTCTCCTGAAAGGCGGCAAGGAAGCCGCCAACAGCAATCGCTACCTAATGGATCTCGTGAAAGAGGCGCTGGCCACAGCGGGTGCCTCCAACGCGATATCCCTCGTATCTACCAGGGAGGACGTCGGTGATCTATTGTCGATGGAAAAGCACATAGACCTCATCATCCCGCGGGGCAGCTCCGACCTAGTCAGAACCATCCAGGACCAATCGAAGCACATCCCGGTACTTGGCCACGCGGAGGGTATCTGTCACGTGTACGTGGACAAGGACGCGGACCTTGTAAAGGCCTTGAGGATCATCAAGGATGCCAAGTGCGATTATCCTGCCGCTTGCAACGCTATGGAGACCCTGCTCATTCACGAGGACCACATGAAGAACGGCTTCTTCAGCGACGTCTGCAACATGTTGCAGAAGGAAGGGGTAGGTATAGAGGAGGTTGTATAGGAACCAAATTGTTGCAATTAGGTCCAGGTCGCGCCTAGGTTGTCGGGGCTGCTACTTTGAAAGGTTACTCACCGAATTCCTGAATTCTAGGTGAAAATCAACTCCGGACCGAAGCTCAGAGAACTCCTGACGTTCGGCCCGCCAGCCGCGAAGAGCATGAGGACTGAGTACGGTGCCCTAGAGTGCACCATCGAGGTCGCGTCGGGCATCGATGACGCGATTAATCATATTCACAAATACGGCAGCGGGCACACCGATGTCATTGTCACCGAGGACAACAAAAGGGCCGCTCATTTCCAGAGGGAGGTTGACAGTGCATGTGTATTCCACAATGCCAGTACAAGATTCGCTGACGGATACAGATTCGGTCTTGGCGCTGAGGTGAGTTATTAAATTCGCACACGATGGAATTGTCAGCAATTGGACGGATAGTAACTGAGTTGAACGATTACTTATTTTGATGGAACCAGATCGGTGTGGGCTGTTTTGTGCGTTCTTTTTAAGCTAAACGTGCAAATTTATGGGATTGTGTTTTGTCGAAAGGTCGGGATTTCCACGGCACGGATCCATGCACGTGGACCAGTTGGAGTGGACGGTTTACTGACCACAAAATGGGTGTTACACGGTGATGGCCACGCAGCTGCTGACTTCGCCGAGGGCGGCGGTAAAGTTTGGCTCCATCAACCCTTG